>CAKAOJ020000040.1:867500-6352950 GCA_916701645.2 Sebastolobus alascanus | reverse complement strand
TAGTAGACCGCATGCAAATGTCGCGCTAGTAGTACTAGTAGACCGCATGCAAATGTCGCACTAGTAGTACTAGTAGACCGCATGCAAATGTCGCACTAGTAGTACTAGTAGACCGCATGCAAATGTCGCACTAGTAGTACTAGTAGACCGCATGCAAATGTCGCACTAGTAGTACTAGTAGACCGCATGCAAATGTCGCACTAGTAGTACTAGTAGACCGCATGCAAACGTCGCACTAGTAGTACTAGTAGAACGCATGCAAATGTTGCACTAGTAGTACTAGTAGACCGCATGCAAAAGTCGCAGTAGTAGTAGTAGTAGACCGCATACAAACGTTGCACTAGTAGACCGCATGCAAATGTCGCACTAGTAGTACTAGTAGACCGCATGCAAACGTCGCACTAGTAGTACTAGTAGACCGCCTGCAAATGTCGCACTAGTAGTACTAGTAGACCGCATGCAATTGTCGCACTAGTAGTACTAGTAGACCGCATGCAAATGTCGCACTAGTAGTACTAGTAGACCGCATGCAAATGTCGCACTAGTAGTACTAGTAGACCGCATGCAAATGTCGCACTAGTAGTACTAGTAGACCGCATGCAAATGTCGCACTAGTAGTACTAGTACACCGCATGCAAATGTCGCACTAGTAGTACTAGTAGACCGCATGCAAATGTCGCACTAGTAGTACTAGTAGACCGCATGCAAACGTCGCACTAGTAGTACTAGTAGACCGCATACAAACGTCGCACTAGTAGACCGCATGCAAATGTCGCACTAGTAGTACTAGTAGAACGCATGCAAATGTTGCACTAGTAGTACTAGTAGACCGCATGCAAAAGTCGCAGTAGTAGTAGTAGTAGACCGCATACAAACGTTGCACTAGTAGAGCGCATGCAAATGTCGCACTAGTAGTACTAGTAGACCGCATGCAAACGTTGCACTAGTAGTACTAGTAGACCGCCTGCAAATGTCGCACTAGTAGTACTAGTAGACCGCATGCAATTGTCGCACTAGTAGTACTAGTAGACCGCATGCAAATGTCGCACTAGTAGTACTAGTAGACCGCATGCAAATGTCGCACTAGTAGTACTAGTAGACCGCATGCAAATGTCGCACTAGTTCTAGTAGACCGCATGCAAATGTTGCACTAGTAGTACTAGTAGACCGCATGCAAATGTCGCACTAGTAGTACTAGTACACCGCATGCAAATGTCGCACTAGTAGTACTAGTAGACCGCATGCAAACGTCGCACTAGTAGTACTAGTAGACCGCATACAAACGTCGCACTAGTAGACCGCATGCAAATATCGCACTAGTAGTACTAGTAGACCACATGCAAACGTTGCACTAGTAGTACTAGTAGACCGCATACAAACGTTGCACTATTAGACCGCATGCAAATGTCGAACTAGTAGTACTAGTAGACCGCATGCAAACGTCGCACTATTAGTACTAGTAGTACTAGTACACCACATGCAAACGTCGCACTAGTAGTACTAGTAGACCACATGCAAACGTCGCACTAGTTGTACTAGTAGACCGCATGCAAATGTCGCACTAGTAGTACTAGTAGACCGCCTGCAAATGTCGCACTAGTAGTACTAGTAGACCGCATGCAATTGTCGCACTAGTAGTGCTAGTAGACCGCATGCAAATGTCGCACTAGTATTACTAGTAGACCGCATGCAAATGTCGCACTAGTAGTACTAGTAGACCGCATGCAATTGTCGCACTAGTAGTGCTAGTAGACCGCATGCAATTGTCGCACTAGTAGTGCTAGTAGACCGCATGCAAATGTCGCACTAGTAGTACTAGTAGACCGCATGCAAATGTCGCACTAGTAGTACTAGTAGACCGCATGCAAATGTCGCGCTAGAAGTACTAGTAGACCGCATGCAAATGTCGCACTAGTACTAGTAGACCGCATGCAAATGTCGCACTAGTACTGGTAGGCCGCATGCAAACGTCGCACTAGTAGTACTAGTAGACCGCATACAAACGTCGCACTAGTAGACCGCATGCAAATATTGCACAAGTAGTACTAGTAGACCGCATGCAAACGTAGCACTAGTAGTACTAGTAGACCGCATACAAACGTTGCACTAGTAGACCGCATGCAAATGTCGCACTAGTAGTACTAGTAGACCGCATGCAAACGTCGCACTAGTAGTACTAGTAGACCGCATGCAAATGTCGCACTAGTAGTACTAGTAGACCGCATGCAAATGTCGCACTAGTAGTACTAGTAGACCGCATGCAAATGTCGCACTAGTAGTACTAGTAGACCGCATGCAAATGTCGCACTAGTAGTACTAGTAGACCGCATGCAAACGTCGCACTAGTAGTACTAGTAGACCGCATGCAAATGTCGCACTAGTAGTACTAGTAGACCGCATGCAAATGTCGCACTAGTAGTACTAGTAGACCGCATGCAAATGTCGCACTAGTAGTACTAGTAGACCGCATGCTAATGTCGCACTAGTCGTACTAGTAGACCGCATGCAAATGTCGCACTAGTAGTACTAGTAGACCGCATGCAAATGTCGAACTAGTAGTACTAGTAAGCCGCATGCAAACGTTGCACTATTAGACCGCATGCAAATGTCGCACTAGTAGTACTAATAGACCGCATGCAAACGTCGCACTAGTAGTACTAGTAGACCACATGCAAATGTCGAACTAGTAGTACTAGTAGGCCGCATGCAAACGTCGCACTAGTAGTAATAGTGGACCGCATACAAACGTCGCACTAGTAGACCGCATGCAAATATCGCACTAGTAGTACTAGTAGACCGCATGCAAACGTTGCACTAGTAGTACTAGTAGACCGCATACAAACGTTGCACTATTAGACCGCATGCAAATGTCGCACTAGTAGTACTAATAGACCGCATGCAAACGTCGCACTAGTAGTACTAGTAGACCACATGCAAATGTCGAACTAGTAGTACTAGTAGGCCGCATGCAAACGTCGCACTAGTAGTAATAGTGGACCGCATACAAACGTCGCACTAGTAGACCGCATGCAAATATCGCACTAGTAGTACTAGTAGACCGCATGCAAACGTTGCACTAGTAGTACTAGTAGACCGCATACAAACGTCGCACTATTAGACCGCATGCAAATGTCGCACTAGTAGTACTAGTAGACCGCATGCAAACGTCGCACTAGTAGTACTAGTAGACCGCATGCAAATGTCATACTAGTAGTACTAGTAGACCGCATGCAATTGTCGCACTAGTAGTACTAGTAGACCGCATGCAAATGTCGCACTAGTAGTACTAGTAGACCGCATGCAAACGTCACACTAGTAGTACTAGTAGTACTAGTAGACCACATGCAAACGTCGCACTAGTTGTACTAGTAGACCGCATGCAAACGTCGCACTAGTAGTACTAGTAGACCGCCTGCAAATGTCGCACTAGTAGTACTAGTAGAACGCATGCCATTGTCGCACTAGTGGTACTAGTAGACCGCATGCAAATGTCGCACTAGTACTAGTAGACCGCATGCAATTGTCGCACTAGTAGTACTAGTAGACCGCATGCAATTGTCGCGCTAGTAGTACTAGTAGACCGCAAGCAAATATCGCACTAGTAGTACTAGTAGACCGCATGCAATTGTCGCACTAGTAGTACTAGTAGACCGCATGCAAATGTCGCACTAGTAGTACTAGTAGACCGCATGCAAATGTCGCACTAGTAGTACTAGTAGACCGCATGCAAATGTCGCACTAGTTCTAGTAGACCGCATGCAAATGTTGCACTAGTAGTACTAGTAGACCGCATGCAAATGTCGCACTAGTAGTACTAGTACACCGCATGCAAATGTCGCACTAGTAGTACTAGTAGACCGCATGCAAACGTCGCACTAGTAGTACTAGTAGACCGCATACAAACGTCGCACTAGTAGACCGCATGCAAATATCGCACTAGTAGTACTAGTAGACCACATGCAAACGTTGCACTAGTAGTACTAGTAGACCGCATACAAACGTTGCACTATTAGACCGCATGCAAATGTCGAACTAGTAGTACTAGTAGACCGCATGCAAACGTCGCACTATTAGTACTAGTAGTACTAGTAGACCTCATGCAAACGTCGCAAGTAGTACTAGTAGACCGCATGCAAATGTCGCACTAGTAGTACTAGTAGACCGCATGCAAATGTCGCACTAGTAGTACTAGTAGACCGCATGCAAATGTCGCACTAGTAGTACTAGTAGACCGCATGCAATTGTCGCACTAGTAGTACTAGTAGACCGCATGCAAATGTCGCACTAGTAGTACTAGTAGACCGCATGCAAATGTCGCACTAGTAGTACTAGTAGACTGCATGCAAATGTCGCACTAGTACTAGTAGACCGCATGCAATTGTCGCACTAGTAGTACTAGTAGACCGCATGAAAACGTTGCACTAGTAGTACTAGTAGACCGCATGCAAATGTCGCACTAGTAGTACTAGTAGACCGCATGCAAATGTCGCACTAGTAGTACTAGTAGACCGCATGCAAATGTCGCACTAGTAGTACTAGTAGACCGCATGCAAATGTCGCACTAGTAGTACTAGTAGGCCGCATGCAAACGTTGCACTAGTAGTACTAGTAGACCGCATGGCAAAAGTCGCACTAGTAGACAGACCGCATGCAAATGTTGCACTAGTAGTACTAGTAGACCACATGCAAACGTTGTACTAGTAGTACTAGTAGACCGCATACAAACGTTGCACTATTAGACCGCATGCAAATGTCGCACTAGTAGTACTAATAGACCGCATGCAAACGTCGCACTAGTAGTACTAGTAGACCACATGCAAATGTCGAACTAGTAGTACTAGTAGGCCGCATGCAAACGTCGCACTAGTAGTAATAGTGGACCGCATACAAACGTCGCACTAGTAGACCGCATGCAAATATCGCACTAGTAGTACTAGTAGACCGCATGCAAACGTTGCACTAGTAGTACTAGTAGACCGCATACAAACGTCGCACTATTAGACCGCATGCAAATGTCGCACTAGTAGTACTAGTAGACCGCATGCAAACGTCGCACTAGTAGTACTAGTAGACCGCATGCAAATGTCATACTAGTAGTACTAGTAGACCGCATGCAATTGTCGCACTAGTAGTACTAGTAGACCGCATGCAAATGTCGCACTAGTAGTACTAGTAGACCGCATGCAAACGTCACACTAGTAGTACTAGTAGTACTAGTAGACCACATGCAAACGTCGCACTAGTTGTACTAGTAGACCGCATGCAAACGTCGCACTAGTAGTACTAGTAGACCGCCTGCAAATGTCGCACTAGTAGTACTAGTAGAACGCATGCGATTGTCGCACTAGTGGTACTAGTAGACCGCATGCAAATGTCGCACTAGTACTAGTAGACCGCATGCAATTGTCGCACTAGTAGTACTAGTAGACCGCATGCAATTGTCGCACTAGTAGTACTAGTAGACCGCATGCAAATGTCGCACTAGTAGTACTAGTAGACTGCATGCAAACGTTGCACTAGTAGTACTAGTAGACCGCATGCAAATGTCTCACTAGTAGTACTGGTAGACCGCATGCAAACGTTGCACTAGTAGTACTAGTAGACCGCATGCAAATGTCGCACTAGTAGTACTAGTAGACCGCATGCAAATGTCGCACTAGTAGTACTAGTAGACCGCATGCAAACGTCGCACTAGTAGTACTAGTAGACCGCATACAAACGTCGCACTAGTAGACCGCATGCAAATGTCGCACTAGTAGTACTAGTAGACCGCATGCAAACGTCGCACTAGTAGTACTAGTAGACCGCATGCAAATGTCGCACTAGTAGTACTAGTAGACCGCATGCAAATGTCGCACTAGTAGTACTAGTAGACCGCATGCAAATGTCGCACTAGTAGTACTAGTAGACCGCATGCAAATGTCGCACTAGTAGTACTAGTAGACCGCATGCAAATGTCGCACTAGTAGTACTAGTAGACCGCATGCAAATGTCGCACTAGTAGTACTAGTAGACCGCATGCAAATGTCGCACTAGTAGTACTAGTAGACCGCATGCAAATGTCGCACTAGTAGTACTAGTAGACCGCATGCAAATGTCGCACTAGTAGTACTAGTAGACCGCATGCAAACGTCGCACTAGTAGTACTAGTAGACCGCATGCAATTGTCGCACTAGTAGTGCTAGTAGACCGCATGCAATTGTCGCACTAGTAGTGCTAGTAGACCGCATGCAAATGTCGCACTAGTAGTACTAGTAGACCGCATGCAAATGTCGCACTAGTAGTACTAGTAGACCGCATGCAAATGTCGCGCTAGAAGTACTAGTAGACCGCATGCAAATGTCGCACTAGTACTAGTAGACCGCATGCAAATGTCGCACTAGTACTAGTAGGCCGCATGCAAACGTCGCACTAGTAGTACTAGTAGTACTAGTAGACCGCATACAAACGTCGCACTAGTAGACCGCATGCAAATATTGCACAAGTAGTACTAGTAGACCGCATGCAAATGTCTCACTAGTAGTACTGGTAGACCGCATGCAAACGTTAAACTAGTAGTACTAGTAGACCGCATGCAAATATCGCACTAGTAGTACTAGTAGACCGCATGCAAACGTTGCACTAGTAGTACTAGTAGACCGCATACAAACGTCGCACTATTAGACCGCATGCAAATGTCGCACTAGTAGTACTAGTAGACCGCATGCAAACGTCGCACTAGTAGTACTAGTAGACCGCATGCAAATGTCATACTAGTAGTACTAGTAGACCGCATGCAATTGTCGCACTAGTAGTACTAGTAGACCGCATGCAAATGTCGCACTAGTAGTACTAGTAGACCGCATGCAAACGTCGCACTAGTAGTACTAGTAGACCACATGCAAACGTCGCACTAGTTGTACTAGTAGACCGCATGCAAACGTCGCACTAGTAGTACTAGTAGACCGCCTGCAAATGTCGCACTAGTAGTACTAGTAGAACGCATGCGATTGTCGCACTAGTGGTACTAGTAGACCGCATGCAAATGTCGCACTAGTACTAGTAGACCGCATGCAATTGTCGCACTAGTAGTACTAGTAGACCGCATGCAATTGTCGCGCTAGTAGTACTAGTAGACCGCATGCAAATATCGCACTAGTAGTACTAGTAGACTGCATGCAAACGTTGCACTAGTAGTACTAGTAGACCGCATGCAAATGTCTCACTAGTAGTACTGGTAGACCGCATGCAAACGTTAAACTAGTAGTACTAGTAGACCGCATGCAAATGTCGCACTAGTAGACCGCATGCAATTGTCGCACTAGTAGACCGCATGGAAACGTTGCACTAGTAGTACTTGTAGACCGCATACAAACGTTGCACTAGTAGACCGCATGCAAACGTTGCACTAGTAGTACTAGTAGACCGCATACAAACGTCGCACTAGTAGACCGCATGCAAAAGTCGCACTAGTAGTAGTAGTAGACAGCATACAAACGTTGCACTAGTAGAGCGCATGCAAATGTCGCACTAGTAGTACTAGTAGACCCTATGCAAATGTCGCACTAGTAGTACTAGTAGACCGCATGCAAACGTCGCACTGGTAGTACTAGTAGACCGCATACAAACGTCGCACTAGTAGACCGCATGCAAATGTCGCACTAGTAGTACTAGTAGAACGCATGCAAATGTTGCACTAGTAGTACTAGTAGACCGCATGCAAAAGTCGCAGTAGTAGTAGTAGTAGACCGCATACAAACGTTGCACTAGTAGAGCGCATGCAAATGTCGCACTAGTAGTACTAGTAGACCGCATGCAAACGTTGCACTAGTAGTACTAGTAGACCGCCTGCAAATGTCGCACTAGTAGTACTAGTAGACCGCATGCAATTGTCGCACTAGTAGTACTAGTAGACCGCATGCAAATGTCGCACTAGTAGTACTAGTAGACCGCATGCAAATGTCGCACTAGTAGTACTAGTAGACCGCATGCAAATGTCGCACTAGTTCTAGTAGACCGCATGCAAATGTTGCACTAGTAGTACTAGTAGACCGCATGCAAATGTCGCACTAGTAGTACTAGTAGACCGCATGCAAATGTCGCACTAGTAGTACTAGTAGACCGCATGCAAATGTCGCACTAGTAGTACTAGTAGACCGCATGCAAACGTTGCACTAGTAGTACTAGTAGACCGCATACAAACGTTGCACTAGTAGACCGCATGCAAATGTCGAACTAGTAGTACTAGTAGACCGCATGCAAACGTCGCACTATTAGTACTAGTAGTACTAGTAGACCTCATGCAAACGTCGCAATATTAGTACTAGTAGTACTAGTACACCACATGCAAACGTCGCACTAGTTGTACTAGTAGACCGCATGCAAATGTCGCACTAGTAGTACTAGTAGACCGCCTGCAAATGTCGCACTAGTAGTACTAGTAGACCGCATGCAATTGTCGCACTAGTAGTGCTAGTAGACCGCATGCAAATGTCGCACTAGTATTACTAGTAGACCGCATGCAAATGTCGCACTAGTAGTACTAGTAGACCGCATGCAATTGTCGCACTAGTAGTGCTAGTAGACCGCATGCAATTGTCGCACTAGTAGTGCTAGTAGACCGCATGCAAATGTCGCACTAGTAGTACTAGTAGACCGCATGCAAATGTCGCACTAGTAGTACTAGTAGACCGCATGCAAATGTCGCGCTAGAAGTACTAGTAGACCGCATGCAAATGTCGCACTAGTACTAGTAGACCGCATGCAAATGTCGCACTAGTACTAGTAGGCCGCATGCAAACGTCGCACTAGTAGTACTAGTAGTACTAGTAGACCGCATACAAACGTCGCACTAGTAGACCGCATGCAAATATTGCACAAGTAGTACTAGTAGACCGCATGCAAATGTCTCACTAGTAGTACTGGTAGACCGCATGCAAACGTTAAACTAGTAGTACTAGTAGACCGCATGCAAATGTCGCACTAGTAGTACTAGTAGACCGCATGCAAATGTCGCACTAGTTGTACTAGTAGACCGCATGCAAATGTCGCACTAGTAGTACTAGTACACCGCATGCAAATGTCGCACTAGTAGTACTAGTAGACCGCATGCAAATGTCGCACTAGTAGTACTAGTAGACCGCATGCAAACGTCGCACTAGTAGTACTAGTAGACCGCATACAAACGTCGCACTAGTAGACCGCATGCAAATGTCGCACTAGTAGTACTAGTAGAACGCATGCAAATGTTGCACTAGTAGTACTAGTAGACCGCATGCAAAAGTCGCAGTAGTAGTAGTAGTAGACAGCATACAAACGTTGCACTAGTAGAGCGCATGCAAATGTCGCACTAGTAGTACTAGTAGACCGCATGCAAACGTTGCACTAGTAGTACTAGTAGACCGCCTGCAAATGTCGCACTAGTAGTACTAGTAGACCGCATGCAATTGTCGCACTAGTAGTACTAGTAGACCGCATGCAAATGTCGCACTAGTAGTACTAGTAGACCGCATGCAAATGTTGCACTAGTAGTACTAGTAGACCGCATGCAAATGTCGCACTAGTAGTACTAGTAGACCGCATGCAATTGTCGCACTAGTAGTACTAGTAGACCGCATGAGATTGTCGCGCTAGTAGTACAAGTAGACCGCATGCAAATGTCGCACTAGTAGTGCTAGTAGACCGCATGCAAACGTCGCACTAGTAGTACTAGTAGAACGCATGCAAATGTTGCACTAGTAGTACTAGTAGACCGCATGCAAAAGTCGCAGTAGTAGTAGTAGTAGACCGCATACAAACGTTGCACTAGTAGACCGCATGCAAATGTCGCACTAGTAGTACTAGTAGACCGCATGCAAACGTCGCACTAGTAGTACTAGTAGACCGCCTGCAAATGTCGCACTAGTAGTACTAGTAGACCGCATGCAATTGTCGCACTAGTAGTACTAGTAGACCGCATGCTAATGTCGCACTAGTCGTACTAGTAGACCGCATGCAAATGTCGCACTAGTAGTACTAGTAGACCGCATGCAAATGTCGCACTAGTAGTACTAGTAGACCGCATGCAAATGTCGCACTAGTAGTACTAGTACACCGCATGCAAATGTCGCACTAGTAGTACTAGTAGACCCTATGCAAATGTCGCACTAGTAGTACTAGTAGACCGCATGCAAACGTCGCACTGGTAGTACTAGTAGACCGCATACAAACGTCGCACTAGTAGACCGCATGCAAATGTCGCACTAGTAGTACTAGTAGACCGCATGCAATTGTCGCACTAGTAGTACTAGTAGACCGCATGCAAATGTCGCACTAGTAGTACTAGTAGACCGCATGCAAATGTCGCACTAGTACTAGTAGACCGCATGCAAATGTCGCACTAGTAGTACTAGTAGACCGCATGCAAATGTCGCACTAGTAGTACTAGTAGACCGCATGCAATTGTCGCACTAGTAGTACTAGTAGACCGCATGCAAATGTCGCACTAGTAGTACTAGTAGACGCATGCAAAAGTTGCACTAGTAGTACTAGTAGACCGCATGCAAATGTCGCACTAGTAGTACTAGTAGACCGCATGCAAATGTCGCACTAGTAGTACTAGTAGACCGCATGCAATTGTCGCACTAGTAGTACTAGTAGACCGCATGCAAATGTCGGACTAGTAGTACTAGTAGACCGCATGCAAATGTCGCACTAGTAGCTAGTAGACCGCATGCAAATGTCGCACTAGTAGTACTAGTAGACCGCATGCAAATGTCGCACTAGTAGTACTAGTAGACCGCATGCAAACGTCGCACTAGTAGTACTAGTAGACCGCATACAAACGTCGCACTAGTAGACCGCATGCAAATGTCGCACTAGTAGTACTAGTAGAACGCATGCAAATGTTGCACTAGTAGTACTAGTAGACCGCATGCAAAAGTCGCAGTAGTAGTAGTAGTAGACCGCATACAAACGTTGCACTAGTAGAGCCGCATGCAAATGTCGCACTAGTAGTACTAGTAGACCGCATGCAAACGTCGCACTAGTAGTACTAGTAGACCGCCTGCAAATGTCGCACTAGTAGTACTAGTAGACCGCATGCAATTGTCGCACTAGTAGTACTAGTAGACCGCATGCAAATGTCGCACTAGTAGTACTAGTAGACCGCATGCAAATGTCGCACTAGTAGTACTAGTAGACCGCATGCAAATGTCGCACTAGTAGTACTAGTAGACCGCATGCAAATGTCGCACTAGTAGTGCTAGTAGACCGCATGCAAACGTCGCACTAGTAGTACTAGTAGAACGCATGCAAATGTTGCACTAGTAGTACTAGTAGACCGCATGCAAAAGTCGCAGTAGTAGTAGTAGTAGACCGCATACAAACGTTGCACTAGTAGACCGCATGCAAATGTCGCACTAGTAGTACTAGTAGACCGCATGCAAACGTCGCACTAGTAGTACTAGTAGACCGCCTGCAAATGTCGCACTAGTAGTACTAGTAGACCGCATGCAATTGTCGCACTAGTAGTACTAGTAGACCGCATGCTAATGTCGCACTAGTAGTACTAGTAGACCGCATGCAAATGTCGCACTAGTAGTACTAGTAGACCGCATGCAAATGTCGCACTAGTAGTACTAGTAGACCGCATGCAAATGTCGCACTAGTAGTACTAGTAGACCGCATGCAAATGTCGCACTAGTAGTACTAGTAGACCGCATGCAAATGTCGCACTAGTAGTACTAGTAGACCGCATGCAAACGTCGCACTAGTAGTACTAGTAGACCGCATACAAACGTCGCACTAGTAGACCGCATGCAAATGTCGCACTAGTAGTACTAGTAGACCGCATGCAAATGTCGCACTAGTAGTACTAGTAGACCGCATGCAAATGTCGCACTAGTAGTACTAGTAGACCGCATGCAAATGTCGCACTAGTAGTACTAGACCGCATGCAAATGTCGCACGAGTAGTACTAGTAGACCGCATGCAAATGTCGCACTAGTAGTACTAGTAGACCGCATGCAAATGTCGCACTAGTAGTACTAGTAGACCGCATGCAAATGTCGCACTAGTAGTACTAGTAGACCGCATGCAAATGTCGCACTAGTAGTACTAGTAGACCGCATGCAAATGTCGCACTAGTAGTACTAGTAGACCGCATGCAAATGTCGCACTAGTAGTACTAGTAGACCGCATGCAAATGTCGCAATAGTAGTACTAGTAGACCGCATGCAAATGTCGCACTAGTAGTAGTAGACCGCATGCAAACGTTGCACTAGTAGACCGCATGCAAATGTCGCACTAGTAGTACTAGTAGACCGCATGCAAACGTCGCACTAGTAGTACTAGTAGACCGCATGCAAATGTCGCACTAGTAGTACTAGTAGGACCGCATGCAATTGTCGCACTAGTAGTACTAGTAGACCGCATGCAAATTTCGCACTAGTAGTACTAGTAGACCGCATGCAAATGTCGCACTAGTAGTACTAGTAGCCGCATGCAAATGTGCACTAGTACTATTAGACCGCATGCAAATGTCGCTATGTAGTACATTGTAAACCGCATGCAAATGTCGCACTAGTAGTACTAGTAAACCGCATGCAAATGTCGCACTAGTAGTACTAGTAAGGCCGCATGCAAACGTCGCACTATAGTACTAGTAGACCGCATACAAACGTCGCACTAGTAGACCGCATGCAAATGTCGCACTAGTAGTACTAGTAAACCGCATGCAAATGTTGCCACTAGTAGTACTAGTAGGCCGCATGCAAACTTCGCACTATTAGTACTAGTAGACCGCATGCAAATGTCGCACTAGTAGTACTATTAGACCGCATGCAAATGTCGCACTAGTAGTACTAGTAGACCGCATGCAAATGTCGCACTAGTAGTACTAGTAGACCGCATGCAAACGTCGCACTAGTAGTACTAGTAGACCGCATGCAAATGTTGCACTAGTAGTACTAGTAGACCGCATGCAAATGTCGCACTAGTAGTACTAGTAGACCGCATGCAAATGTCGCACTAGTAGTACTAGTAGACCGCATGCAAATGTCGCACTAGTAGTACTAGTAGACCGCATGCAAATGTCGCACTAGTAGTACTAGTAGACCGCATGCAAATGTCGCACTAGTAGTACTAGTAGACCGCATGCAAATGTCTCACTAGTAGTACTAGTAGACCGCATGCAAATGTCGCACTAGTAGTACTAGTAGACCGCATGCAAATGTCGCACTAGTAGTACTAGTAGACCGCATGCAAATGTCGCACTAGTAGTACTAGTAGACCGCATACAAATGTCGCACTAGTAGTACCAGTAGACTGCATACAAAAGTCGCACTAGTAGTACTAGTAGACCGCATACAAATGTCGCACTAGTAGTACTAGTAGACTGCATACAAAAGTCGCACTAGTAGTACTAGTAGACCGCATACAAATGTCGCACTAGTAGTACTAGTAACCGCATGCAAATGTCGCACTAGTAGTACTAGTAGAACCGCATGCAAACGTTCGCACTAGTAGTACTAGTAGACCGCATGACAACGTCGCACTTGTAGACCGCATGCAAACGCCGCACTAGTAGTACTAGTAGACCGCATGCAAACTGTCGCACTAGTAGTACTAGTAGACCGCATACAAACGTCGCACTAGTAGACCGCATGCAAATGTCGCACTAGTAGTACTAGTAGACCGCACTGCAATGTCGCACTAGTAGTACTAGTAGACCGCATGCAAATGTCGCACTAGTAGTACTAGTAGACCGCATGCAAATGTCGCACTAGTAGTACTAGTAGACCGGCATGCAAATGTCGCACTAGTAGTACTAGTAGACCGCATGCAATTGTCGCAATAGTAGTTCTGAGTAGACTGCGGATGGGCTATGTCGCACTAGTAGTACTAGTAGACCCATGCAAACGTCCGTACTAGTAGTACTAGTAGACCACATTGCAAAAGACGCGGACTTATAGTGTCTAGTAGACCGCATGCAATTGTCGCACTAGTAGTACTAGTAGACCGAATGCAATGTCGCACTAGTAGTACAGTAGAGACCGCATGCAATTGTCGCACTAGTGGTACGAGTCGACCGCATGCAAATGTCCGCACTAGTACTAGTAGACCGCAGCAATTGTCGCACAAGTATACTAGTAGACCGCATGCAATTGTCGCGCTAGTAGTACTATAGACCGCAAGCAAAATATCGCACTGAGTACTATAACTGCATGCAAACGTTGCAACTAGTAGTACTAAGATCGCATGCAAATGTCGCACTAGTAGTACTAGTAGACCGCATGCAAATGTCGCACTAGTAGTACTAGTAGACCCATGCATGAATTGTCCCACTAGTAGTACTAGTAGACCGCATTGCAAACTGTCGCACTAGTAGTACTAGTAGACCCTGCATGCAAATGTCGCACTAGTACTAGTAGGAACCGCATGATGTCGCACTAGTAGTACTAGTAGACCGCATGCAATTGTCGCAGCTAGTCGTACTAGTAGACCGCATGAGAATGTCGCACTAGTAGTACTAGTAGACCGCATGCAAATGTCGCACTAGTAGTACTAGTAGACCGCATGCAAATGTCGCACTAGTAGTACTAGTAGACCGCATGCAAATGTCGCACTAGTAGTACTAGTAGACCGCATGCAAATGTCGCACTAGTAGTACTAGTAGACCGCATGCAAATGTCGCACTAGTAGTACTAGTAGACCGCATGCAAATGACGCGCTAGGAGTATATAGACCGCATGCAAATGTCGCACTAGTAGACTAGTAGAACGCATGCAAATGTCGCACTAGTAGTACTAGTAGACCGTCATGCAATTGTCGCACTAGTAGTACTAGTAGACCGCATGCAAATGTCGCACTAGAGTACTAGTAGACCGCTGCAAATGTCGCACTAGTAGTACTAGTAGACCGCATGCAAAACGTCGCACTAGTAGTACTAGTAGACCGCATGCAAAGGTGCGCACCTAGTAGTACTAGTAGACCGACATACAAATCAGTTGTAGTACTAGTAGACCGCATGCAAATGTCGCACTTGTAGTACTAGTAGACCCGCATTGCAATTGTCGCACTAGTAGTACTAGTAGACCGCTATGCTAATGTCGCACTAGTAGTACCTAGTAGACCCGCATGGCAAAGCGTCGCAGTACTAGGAGTACAAGTAGACCAGCATGCAAATGTCGCACTAGTAGTACTATAGGGGCCGCATGCAAACGCGCACTAGTAGTAATAGTGGACCGCATACAAACTGTCGCACTAGTAGTACAAGTAGACCGCAGGCAAATAGTCGCACTTAGTACTAGACAGAAACGTCGCACTAGTAGTACTAGTAGACCGCATGCAAACGTCGCACTAGTAGTACTAGTAACCACAGCAAATGTCGCACGTAGTATACTAGTAGACCGCATGCAAATGTCGCACTAGTAGTACTAGTAGACCGCATGCAAACGTCGCACTAGTCTAGTAGACCGCATGCAAACGGCAATAGTAGTACTAGTAGACCGCATGCAAATGTCGCACTAGTAGTACTAGTAGACCGCATGCAAATGTCGCACTAGTAGTACTAGTAGACCGCATGCAAATGTCGCACTAGTAGTACTAGTAGACCGCATGCAAATGTCGCACTAGTAGTACTAGTAGACCGCATGCAAATGTCGCACTAGTAGTACTAGTAGACCGCATGCAAATGTCGCACTAGTAGTACTAGTAGACCGCATGCAATTGTCGCACTAGTAGTACTAGTAGACCGCATGCAAATGTCGCACTAGTAGTACTAGTAGACCGCATGCAAATGTCGCACTAGTAGTACTAGTAGACCGCATGCAAATGTCGCACTAGTAGTACTAGTAGACCGCATGCAAATGTCGCACTAGTAGTACTAGTAGACCGCATGCAAATGTCGCACTAGTAGTACTAGTAGACCGCATGCAAATGTCGCACTAGTAGTACTAGTAGACCGCATGCAAATGTCGCACTAGTAGTACTAGTAGACCGCATGCAAACGTCGCACTAGTAGTACTAGTAGACCGCATGCAAATGTCGCACTAGTAGTACTAGTAGACCGCATGCAAATGTCGCACTAGTAGTACTAGTAGACCGCATGCAAATGTCGCACTAGTAGTACTAGTAGACCGCATGCAAATGTCGCACTAGTAGTACTAGTAGACCGCATGCAAATGTCGCACTAGTAGTACTAGTAGACCGCATGCAAACGTCGCACTAGTAGTACTAGTAGACCGCATGCAAATGTCGCACTAGTAGTACTAGTAGACCGCATGCAAATGTCGCACTAGTAGTACTAGTAGACCGCATGCAATGTCGCACTAGTAGTACTGGTAGACCGCATGCAAATGTCGCACTAGTAGTACTAGTAGACCGCATGCAAATGTAGCACTAGTACTAGTAGACCGCATGCAATTGTCGCACTAGTAGTACTAGTAGACCGCATGCAAACGTTGCACTAGTAGTACTTGTAGACGCATGCAAATGTCGCACTAGTAGTACTAGTAGACCGCATGCAAATGTCGCACTAGTAGTACTAGTAGACCGCATGCAAATGTCGCACTAGTAGTACTAGTAGACCGCATGCAAATGTCGCACTAGTAGTACTAGTAGACCGCATGCAAATGTCGCACTAGTTCTAGTAGACCGCATGCAAATGTTGCACTAGTAGTACTAGTAGACCGCATGCAAATGTCGCACTAGTAGTACTAGTAGACCGCATGCAAATGTCGCACTAGTAGTACTAGTAGACCGCATGCAAACGTCGCACTAGTAGTACTAGTAGACCGCATACAAACGTCGCACTAGTAGACCGCATGCAAATATCGCACTAGTAGTACTAGTAGACCACATGCAAACGTTGCACTAGTAGTACTAGTAGACCGCATACAAACGTTGCACTATTAGACCGCATGCAAATGTCGAACTAGTAGTACTAGTAGACCGCATGCAAACGTCGCACTATTAGTACTAGTAGTACTAGTAGACCTCATGCAAACGTCGCACTAGTAGTACTAGTAGTACTAGTACACCACATGCAAACGTCGCACTAGTTGTACTAGTAGACCGCATGCAAATGTCGCACTAGTAGTACTAGTAGACCGCCTGCAAATGTCGCACTAGTAGTACTAGTAGACCGCATGCAATTGTCGCACTAGTAGTGCTAGTAGACCGCATGCAAATGTCGCACTAGTATTACTAGTAGACCGCATGCAAATGTCGCACTAGTAGTACTAGTAGACCGCATGCAATTGTCGCACTAGTAGTGCTAGTAGACCGCATGCAATTGTCGCACTAGTAGTGCTAGTAGACCGCATGCAAATGTCGCACTAGTAGTACTAGTAGACCGCATGCAAATGTCGCACTAGTAGTACTAGTAGACCGCATACAAACGTCGCACTAGTAGACCGCATGCAAATGTCGCACTAGTAGTACTAGTAGACCGCATGCAAATGTTGCACTAGTAGTACTAGTAGACCGCATGCAAATGTCGCACTAGTAGTACTAGTAGACCGCATGCAAACGTCGCACTAGTAGTACTAGTAGACCGCATGCAAATGTCGCACTAGTAGTACTAGTAGACCGCATGCAAATGTTGCACTAGTAGTACTAGTAGACCGCATGCAAATGTCGCACTAGTAGTACTAGTAGACCGCATGCAATTGTCGCACTAGTAGTACTAGTAGACCGCATGCAAATGTCGCACTAGTAGTACTAGTAGACCGCATGCAAATGTCGCACTAGTAGTACTAGTAGACCGCATGCAAACGTCGCACTAGTAGTACTAGTAGACCGCATGCAAATGTTGCACTAGTAGTACTAGTAGACCGCATGCAAAAGTCGCAGTAGTAGTAGTAGTAGACCGCATACAAACGTTGCACTAGTAGACCGCATGCAAATGTCGCACTAGTAGTACTAGTACACCGCATGCAAATGTCGCACTAGTAGTACTAGTAGACCGCATGCAAACGTCGCACTAGTAGTACTAGTAGACCGCATACAAACGTCGCACTAGTAGACCGCATGCAAATATCGCACTAGTAGTACTAGTAGACCACATGCAAACGTTGCACTAGTAGTACTAGTAGACCGCATACAAACGTTGCACTATTAGACCGCATGCAAATGTCGAACTAGTAGTACTAGTAGACCGCATGCAAACGTCGCACTATTAGTACTAGTAGTACTAGTAGACCTCATGCAAACGTCGCAATATTAGTACTAGTAGTACTAGTACACCACATGCAAACGTCGCACTAGTTGTACTAGTAGACCACATGCAAATGTCGCACTAGTAGTACTAGTAGACCGCCTGCAAATGTCGCACTAGTAGTACTAGTAGACCGCATGCAATTGTCGCACTAGTAGTGCTAGTAGACCGCATGCAAATGTCGCACTAGTATTACTAGTAGACCGCATGCAAATGTCGCACTAGTAGTACTAGTAGACCGCATGCAATTGTCGCACTAGTAGTGCTAGTAGACCGCATGCAATTGTCGCACTAGTAGTGCTAGTAGACCGCATGCAAATGTCGCACTAGTAGTGCTAGTAGACCGCATGCAAATGTCGCGCTAGAAGTACTAGTAGACCGCATGCAAATGTCGCACTAGTACTAGTAGACCGCATGCAAATGTCGCACTAGTACTAGTAGGCCGCATGCAAACGTCGCACTAGTAGTACTAGTAGACCGCATACAAATGTCGCACTAGTAGTACTAGTAGACCGCATGCAATTGTCGCACTAGTAGTACTAGTAGACCGCATGCAAATGTCGCACTAGTAGTACTAGTAGACCGCATGCAAATGTCGCACTAGTAGTACTAGTAGACCGCATGCAAATGTCGCACTAGTAGTACTAGTACACCGCATGCAAATGTCGCACTAGTAGTACTAGTAGACCGCATGCAAACGTCGCACTAGTAGTACTAGTAGACCGCATACAAACGTCGCACTAGTAGACCGCATGCAAATATCGCACTAGTAGTACTAGTAGACCACATGCAAACGTTGCACTAGTAGTACTAGTAGACCGCATACAAACGTTGCACTATTAGACCGCATGCAAATGTCGAACTAGTAGTACTAGTAGACCGCATGCAAACGTCGCACTATTAGTACTAGTAGTACTAGTAGACCTCATGCAAACGTCGCAATATTAGTACTAGTAGTACTAGTACACCACATGCAAACGTCGCACTAGTTGTACTAGTAGACCGCATGCAAATGTCGCACTAGTAGTACTAGTAGACCGCCTGCAAATGTCGCACTAGTAGTACTAGTAGACCGCATGCAATTGTCGCACTAGTAGTGCTAGTAGACCGCATGCAAATGTCGCACTAGTATTACTAGTAGACCGCATGCAAATGTCGCACTAGTAGTACTAGTAGACCGCATGCAATTGTCGCACTAGTAGTGCTAGTAGACCGCATGCAATTGTCGCACTAGTAGTGCTAGTAGACCGCATGCAAATGTCGCACTAGTAGTACTAGTAGACCGCATGCAAATGTCGCACTAGTAGTACTAGTAGACCGCATGCAAATGTCGCGCTAGAAGTACTAGTAGACCGCATGCAAATGTCGCACTAGTACTAGTAGACCGCATGCAAATGTCGCACTAGTACTAGTAGGCCGCATGCAAACGTCGCACTAGTAGTACTAGTAGTACTAGTAGACCGCATACAAACGTCGCACTAGTAGACCGCATGCAAATATTGCACAAGTAGTACTAGTAGACCGCATGCAAATGTCTCACTAGTAGTACTCGTAGACCGCATGCAAACGTTAAACTAGTAGTACTAGTAGACCGCATGCAAATGTCGCACTAGTAGTACTAGTAGACCGCATGCAAATGTCGCACTAGTTGTACTAGTAGACCGCATGCAAATGTCGCACTAGTAGTACTAGTACACCGCATGCAAATGTCGCACTAGTAGTACTAGTAGACCGCATGCAAATGTCGCACTAGTAGTACTAGTAGACCGCATGCAAACGTCGCACTAGTAGTACTAGTAGACCGCATACAAACGTCGCACTAGTAGACCGCATGCAAATGTCGCACTAGTAGTACTAGTAGAACGCATGCAAATGTTGCACTAGTAGTACTAGTAGACCGCATGCAAAAGTCGCAGTAGTAGTAGTACTAGACAGCATACAAACGTTGCACTAGTAGAGCGCATGCAAATGTCGCACTAGTAGTACTAGTAGACCGCATGCAAACGTTGCACTAGTAGTACTAGTAGACCGCCTGCAAATGTCGCACTAGTAGTACTAGTAGACCGCATGCAATTGTCGCACTAGTAGTACTAGTAGACCGCATGCAAATGTCGCACTAGTAGTACTAGTAGACCGCATGCAAATGTTGCACTAGTAGTACTAGTAGACCGCATGCAAATGTCGCACTAGTAGTACTAGTAGACCGCATGCAATTGTCGCACTAGTAGTACTAGTAGACCGCATGAGATTGTCGCGCTAGTAGTACAAGTAGACCGCATGCAAATGTCGCACTAGTAGTGCTAGTAGACCGCATGCAAACGTCGCACTAGTAGTACTAGTAGAACGCATGCAAATGTTGCACTAGTAGTACTAGTAGACCGCATGCAAAAGTCGCAGTAGTAGTAGTAGTAGACCGCATACAAACGTTGCACTAGTAGACCGCATGCAAATGTCGCACTAGTAGTACTAGTAGACCGCATGCAAACGTCGCACTAGTAGTACTAGTAGACCGCCTGCAAATGTCGCACTAGTAGTACTAGTAGACCGCATGCAATTGTCGCACTAGTAGTACTAGTAGACCGCATGCAAATGTCGCACTAGTAGTACTAGTAGACCGCATGCAAATGTCGCACTAGTAGTACTAGTAGACCGCATGCAAATGTCGCACTAGTAGTACTAGTAGAACCGCATGCAAACTGTCGCACTAGTAGTACTAGTAGGACCGCATGCAAATGTCGCACTAGTAGTACTAGTAGACCGCATGCAAACGTCGCACTAGTAGTACTAGTAGACCGCATGCAAATGTCGCACAAGTAGTACTAGGTAGACCGCATGCAAATGTCGCACTAGTAGTTCTAGTAGACAGCATGCAAATGTCGACTAGTAGTACTAGTGGACCGCATGCAAATGTCGCACTAGTAGTGCTAGTAGACCGCATGCAAATGTCGCACTAGTAGTACTAGTAGACCGCATGCAATTGTCGCACTAGTAGTACTAGTAGACCGCATGCAATTTTCGCACTAGTAGTACTAGTAGACCGCATGCAATCGTCGCACTAGTAGTACTAGTAGACCGCATGCAATGTCGCGACTAGTAGACCGCATGCAAACGTCGCACTAGTAGTACTAGTAGAACGCATACAAAAGTAGCACTAGTAGTACTAGTAGACCGCATGCAAAAGTCGCACTAGTAGTACTAGTAGACCGCATACAAACGTTGCACTAGTAGACCGCATGCAAATGTCGCACTAGTAGTACTAGTAGACCGCATGCAAACGTCGCACTAGTAGTACTAGTAGACCGCATGCAAATGTCGCACTAGTAGTACTAGTAGACCGCATGCAATTGTCGCACTAGTAGTACTAGTAGACCGCATGCTAATGTCGCACTAGTCGTACTAGTAGACCGCATGCAAATGTCGCACTAGTAGTACTAGTAGACCGCATGCAAATGTCGCACTAGTAGTACTAGTAGACCGCATGCAAATGTCGCACTAGTAGTACTAGTACACCGCATGCAAATGTCGCACTAGTAGTACTAGTAGACCCTATGCAAATGTCGCACTAGTAGTACTAGTAGACCGCATGCAAACGTCGCACTGGTAGTACTAGTAGACCGCATACAAACGTTGCACTAGTAGACCGCATGCAAATGTCGCACTAGTAGTACTAGTAGACCGCATGCAAACGTCGCACTAGTAGTACTAGTAGACCGCCTGCAAATGTCGCACTAGCAGTACTAGTAGACCGCATGCAATTGTCGCACTAGTAGTACTAGTAGACCGCATGCTAATGTCGCACTAGTCGTACTAGTAGACCGCATGCAAATGTCGCACTAGTAGTACTAGTAGACCGCATGCAAATGTCGCACTAGTAGTACTAGTAGACCGCATGCAAATGTCGCACTAGTAGTACTAGTACACCGCATGCAAATGTCGCACTAGTAGTACTAGTAGACCCTATGCAAATGTCGCACTAGTAGTACTAGTAGACCGCATGCAAACGTCGCACTGGTAGTACTAGTAGACCGCATACAAACGTCGCACTAGTAGACCGCATGCAAATGTCGCACTAGTAGTACTAGTAGAACGCATGCAAATGTTGCACTAGTAGTACTAGTAGACCGCATGCAAAAGTCGCAGTAGTAGTAGTAGTAGACCGCATACAAACGTTGCACTAGTAGAGCGCATGCAAATGTCGCACTAGTAGTACTAGTAGACCGCATGCAAACGTTGCACTAGTAGTACTAGTAGACCGCATGCAAATGTCGCACTAGTAGTACTAGTAGACCGCATGCAATTGTCGCACTAGTAGTACTAGTAGACCGCATGCAAATGTCGCACTAGTAGTACTAGTAGACCGCATGCAAATGTCGCACTAGTAGTACTAGTAGACCGCATGCAAATGTCGCACTAGTTCTAGTAGACCGCATGCAAATGTTGCACTAGTAGTACTAGTAGACCGCATGAAAATGTCGCACTAGTAGTACTAGTAGACCGCATGCAAATGTCGCACTAGTAGTACTAGTAGACCGCATGCAAACGTCGCACTAGTAGTACTAGTAGACCGCATACAAACGTCGCACTAGTAGACCGCATGCAAATTTCGCACTAGTAGTACTAGTAGACCGCATGCAAACGTCGCACTATTAGTACTAGTAGTACTAGTAGACCTCATGCAAACGTCGCACTAGTAGTACTAGTAGTACTAGTACACCACATGCAAACGTCGCACTAGTTGTACTAGTAGACCGCATGCAAATGTCGCACTAGTAGTACTAGTAGACCGCCTGCAAATGTCGCACTAGTAGTACTAGTAGACCGCATGCAATTGTCGCACTAGTAGTGCTAGTAGACCGCATGCAAATGTCGCACTAGTATTACTAGTAGACCGCATGCAAATGTCGCACTAGTAGTACTAGTAGACCGCATGCAATTGTCGCACTAGTAGTGCTAGTAGACCGCATGCAATTGTCGCACTAGTAGTGCTAGTAGACCGCATGCAAATGTCGCACTAGTAGTACTAGTAGACCGCATGCAAATGTCGCGCTAGAAGTACTAGTAGACCGCATGCAAATGTCGCACTAGTACTAGTAGACCGCATGCAAATGTCGCACTAGTACTAGTAGGCCGCATGCAAACGTCGCACTAGTAGTACTAGTAGTACTAGTAGACCGCATACAAACGTCGCACTAGTAGACCGCATGCAAATATTGCACAAGTAGTACTAGTAGACCGCATGCAAACGTAGCACTAGTAGTACTAGTAGACCGCATACAAACGTTGCACTAGTAGACCGCATGCAAATGTCGCACTAGTAGTACTAGTAGACCGCATGCAAACGTCGCACTAGTAGTACTAGTAGACCACCTGCAAATGTCGCACTAGTACTAGTAGATCGCATGCAATTGTCGCACTAGTAGTACTAGTAGACCGCATGAGATTGTCGCGCTAGTAGTACTAGTAGACCGCATGCAAATGTCGCACTAGTAGTGCTAGTAGACCGTATGCAAACGTTGCACTAGTAGTACTAGTAGAACGCATGCAAATGTTGCACTAGTAGTACTAGTAGACCGCATGCAAAAGTCGCAGTAGTAGTAGTAGTAGTAGACCGCATTTAAATGTCGCACTAGTAGTACTAGTAGACCGCATGCAAATGTCGCACTAGTAGTACTAGTAGACCACATGCAAATGTCGCAGTAGTAGTACTAGTAGACCGCATGCAAACGTTGTACTAGTAGTACTAGTAGACCGCATACAAACGTTGCACTATTAGACCGCATGCAAATGTCGCACTAGTAGTACTAATAGACCGCATGCAAACGTCGCGCTAGTAGTACAAGTAGACCGCATGCAAATGTCGCACTAGTAGTGCTAGTAGACCGCATGCAAACGTCGCACTAGTAGTACTAGTAGAACGCATGCAAATGTTGCACTAGTAGTACTAGTAGACCGCATGCAAAAGTCGCAGTAGTAGTAGTAGTAGACCGCATACAAACGTTGCACTAGTAGACCGCATGCAAATGTCGCACTAGTAGTACTAGTAGACCGCATGCAAACGTCGCACTAGTAGTACTAGTAGACCGCCTGCAAATGTCGCACTAGCAGTACTAGTAGACCGCATGCAATTGTCGCACTAGTAGTACTAGTAGACCGCATGCTAATGTCGCACTAGTCGTACTAGTAGACCGCATGCAAATGTCGCACTAGTAGTACTAGTAGACCGCATGCAAATGTCGCACTAGTAGTACTAGTAGACCGCATGCAAATGTCGCACTAGTAGTACTAGTACACCGCATGCAAATGTCGCACTAGTAGTACTAGTAGACCCTATGCAAATGTCGCACTAGTAGTACTAGTAGACCGCATGCAAACGTCGCACTGGTAGTACTAGTAGACCGCATACAAACGTCGCACTAGTAGACCGCATGCAAATGTCGCACTAGTAGTACTAGTAGAACGCATGCAAATGTTGCACTAGTAGTACTAGTAGACCGCATGCAAAAGTCGCAGTAGTAGTAGTAGTAGACCGCATACAAACGTTGCGCTAGTAGAGCGCATGCAAATGTCGCACTAGTAGTACTAGTAGACCGCATGCAAACGTTGCACTAGTAGTACTAGTAGACCGCATGCAAATGTCGCACTAGTAGTACTAGTAGACCGCATGCAAATGTCGCACTAGTAGTACTAGTAGACCGCATGCAAATGTCGCACTACTAGCACTAGTAGACCGCATGCAAATGTCGCACTAGTAGTACTAGTAGACCGCATGCAAATGTCGCACTAGTACTAGTAGACCGCATGCAAATGTCGCACTAGTAGTACTAGTAGACCGCATGCAAATGTCGCACTAGTAGTACTAGTACACCGCATGCAAATGTCGCACTAGTAGTACTAGTAGACCGCATGCAAACGTCGCACTAGTAGTACTAGTAGACCGCATACAAACGTCGCACTAGTAGACCGCATGCAAATATCGCACTAGTAGTACTAGTAGACCACATGCAAACGTTGCACTAGTAGTACTAGTAGACCGCATACAAACGTTGCACTATTAGACCGCATGCAAATGTCGAACTAGTAGTACTAGTAGACCGCATGCAAACGTCGCACTATTAGTACTAGTAGTACTAGTAGACCTCATGCAAACGTCGCAATATTAGTACTAGTAGTACTAGTACACCACATGCAAACGTCGCACTAGTTGTACTAGTAGACCGCATGCAAATGTCGCACTAGTAGTACTAGTAGACCGCCTGCAAATGTCGCACTAGTAGTACTAGTAGACCGCATTCAAATGTCGCACTAGTAGTACTATTAGACCACATGCAAAGGATTCTGATTGGTCAGTGTTCAGACTGTGTCCTGGAGAGCCTTAAAACGCCCGCTCTGAATTATGATGAGCTAAACTATTTAGCAGCATTCTTTTATGGCATAAGAGAGTTATTTTATCAGCTTGTCCTGACTAAAATGTTATGTTTGAGTAAATGTTGATTCATTAGACTACATTATATTATTCACATCATAAAGAATAGTTCATAAAAGTCTCTTTCAAAATAAAACAGATCTACAATCCCACAATAAACCCAAATGTATTGAATGGTAGCTTTTCAGTTCCAGCAGTAGCCGTGGTTGGTATCATTTTTTCTAATCACATTATCATCAACCAAGAATTAATTGTAGTTTTATCAGAGACAATACTTTGATTCTTCAGATCAACAGGCTATTGTCTGTCATGACGAACAGAGAATAATGAAATCATACCGATACAAATTCATCCCTACTAAAGTTGGTTATCTGCACTGTGTTCAAGGGAGAATAAATGTAATTTGCTAAGTGTTGGAGACTCACATATGAGGATGAAATTTTGTATTTTTCATTGCATGTCCTGCAATTCTATACAATCAAATACTTTCTGGAACACAATAAAGGTAAATAGATTAATGTAAAATATAATTGGAAAAAACATTCAGATCAATTAGCTTTGATAAATTTTATGTCCTGACTATTTTCAGAGCAAAGCAAAATCAGGGCTTGGAAATTAGCAATAATATGATGTTTATTATATTTTGTCCAGAAGAGAAAGCGAGCATAATGGTGATTTATTCTCTGAAATTAATTTATTAATATTCATTTACAGAAGAAAAGGACAAGAAAAGAGAGAATTATCGAGATATAGAGAATAGAGAGATATTGTGTAATGCCTTTTCGAATTGAAAAATTACAAATTTTGCTGCTTGACAGCTGAGCTGTTGCATCTGTCTCGTGGGCTTCTCTGTCATTAAGTCTCTGTAGACAGCTAAGGGAGTCTGGTTCAACATACTGTACATCACAATGAGGAGCCCGTTACAAACAGGCTGATCTAATGATGTTTGATCCCATACAAAGGCTGGTTGAAGGAGTAGGCTGTTGGTTGAATCTGCAAATTCCAAGCATGTAATGACCTACAAACATATAAATAACAGCATGATAGACACTTCCAACAATGTGTCTATTAAGACTGCTGTTCCCGACCTTTCCCTGTGATGTAAATATCACAACAGCAAAGATTATATAAATACAAGAGAGTTCTCTCTTGATTACAAGACAGCATTCTCCTAATTACAGCATTTTGAGGTAGATTGTAACTCGATTTGTCATAATTTATAAGATTATATGCCTCATCTCACCTCATCTCATCTTCAACCGCTTATCCGGGGTCGGGTCGCGGGGGCAACAGCTCCAGCAGGGGACCCCAAACTTCCCTTTCCCGGGCCACATTAACCAGCTCTGACTGGGGGATCCCGAGGCGTTCCAAGGCCAGTGTGGAGATATAATCTCTCCACCTAGTCCTGGGTCTTCCCCGTGGCCTCCTCCCAGCTGGTCGTGCCTGGAACACCTCCCTAGGGAGGCGCCCAGGGGGCATCCTTACTAGATGCCCGAACCACCTCAACTGGCTCCTTTCAACGCAAAGGAGCAGCTGCTCTACTCCGAGTCCCTCACGGATGACTGAGCTTCTCACTCTATCTCTAAGGGAGACGCCAGCCACCCTCCTGAGGAAACCCATTTCGGCCGCTTGTACCCGCGATCTCGTTCTTTCGAATGACCCAACACTCATGACCATAGGTGAGAGTAGGAACGAAGATTGACCGGAAGAGCGAGAGCTTTGCCTTACAGCTCAGCTCTCTTTTCGTCACAACGGTGCGGTAAAGCGAATGCAGTACCGCCCCCGCTGCTCCGATTCTCCGGCCAATCTCACGTTCCATTGTCCCCTCACTCGCGAACAAGACCCCGAGGTACTTGAACTCCTTCACTTGGGGTAAGGACTCATTCCCTACCCGGAGTAGGCAATCCATCGGTTTCCTGCTGAGAACCATGGCCTCAGATTTAGAGGTGCTGATCCTCATCCCAGCCGCTTCACACTCGGCTGCGAACCGATCCAGTGAGTGCTGGAGGTCACAGTCCGATGATGCCAACAGGACCACATCATCTGCAAAAAGCAGCGATGAGATCCTCAGCACACCGAACTGCAAACCCTCCTCCCCCCGACTACGCCTCGATATCCTGTCCATGAATATCACGAACAGGATTGGTGACAAAGCGCAGCCCTGGCGGAGGCCAACCCCCACCGGAAACGAGCTAATCAGGTCATTCTGTCATTTTTCACTACCACCTACTGGCAATCGTAAATATGGCAGTAACCTACATACACTGACCTTCTCCAAACATAAGTCAGATTAGTAGTTCATAATATAAGAGCACAATAAATACTGTAGGCCTACGATGGAATATCCATGTATTTGGAAGAGCATCTGCATGAATGAGTGTACCTTCAGATCAATCATTTTTGCATCAATAGTAAAATAAAAAGGTATAAAATCATTTTCTACTGTGGGCCAGAATGGAAAAGCAAGTTTGCCGCTTGATTGCTTTTTTTCTTCTTCCCTTTTTGAAATACAAAGCTATGCAATCGTTTTGTTATTGTGAGCCAATTAAACAGAAAATTGACTACAGTGCTTTTCAATGTGTTCTTTCAATACGGTCCGATGAATGTTTTCATAATACTACTACACAAAAGTCGGAATATCACAAGAAAAGGGACAAAACAAGAGAAGGAAGCTTGTAATATCAGCAGAATAAAACTGAAATGTACTCTACTGATGTGGGACAGTCAGAGAGGTGTGTTTTGAGTTATTTGTGTTGTTCTATATCAGTGCCACAGTTTGGAAGTGATTGTTGTAGGTCGCTGCTCTCCTGCTGCTGCTGGACGGGCAGGGAGCTCCAAACAGAGCCATGCAGCCAAAATATAACTGTTATTTCATAACTAGCTATGATGAAAGGGAGCCGGGCAGAGTTGATTTTTCTGATGTAGGCCTACTCATTGTTTAAAATGTATAGTGTTTATATATAGGATACATATATATTTATTTGAATTTTTTTGTTTTTTCATTTATTTATTTATTTTAAGATTATTGCATAGTATGCTAGATTAATTATTGCCACTGATCGGCAATAATATAATATATTATATACACGTGATTATTTATCGCCAAATTTTGCATTTAAAAAAAGTTTGAACCATCACCACTGCTATGGGCTTTTATTTTGAATTAGAGAGCGGGCACTTCCTCCCCTGGTGTTTCTGTTGATAAAAATGTTCATGTGACCATGTTTAAAG
This sequence comes from Sebastolobus alascanus, assembly GCA_916701645.2. NCBI lineage: Eukaryota > Metazoa > Chordata > Actinopteri > Perciformes > Sebastidae > Sebastolobus > Sebastolobus alascanus. The sequence goes on along the minus strand of CAKAOJ020000040.1, from coordinate 6,324,118 downwards.
AAAATAAGGAAAAAGCAATGAAGCAGTGGAGCTGCATTTCTGTTTTACTGACTCAGTAGAAAAAACATTTCATAGCTTTTTGTTTCACTGTTAAAAAGGCGAAAAGGAAAAATAAATCAAGCAGTGAATTTGCACAACAGAAAAACTATTTAATACCTTATGTTTCATTGTTGTTTATAGAAAAGATGATTCATCTGAAGGGACACGCATTAGCTGCTTTATTCTGCATGGACAGTGAACAAGGAGCTGTCAGTAAACAACAGTGAAAGATCATCAGGCTTTATAGGGTTAAATTTTGGCTGGGTGGAATTCCTGCTGAAGAGCCAATAGGAAGCTTCCATGTACGCCCCTTTCCAGCCTCCTCATTAGCATTTACTGCAACTAGTTAACTAGTGAGCATTTTAGCTTTCACTAGTACTACTAGTAAACATTTTGAGCCCCACTAGTTAACTAGTAAGGTCAAAAAGACCCTGACTAGTGTTACTAGTGGACATTTTGGCCCTCACTAGTTAACTAGTGGCTCTTTTAGGCCCGCACTAGTTAACTAGTAAGGTAAAATAGACCTTCACTAGTGCATCTAGTGGACACTGTCTTACTAGTTAACTAGTAAACATTTTGAGCCGCACTAGTTAACTAGTAAGGTCAAAAAGACTTAAACTAGTTAACTAGTGAGAATGTTGGCCTTCACTAGTTAACTAGTGAGCATTTTGGCCCTCACTAGTTAACTAGTGCAGCAAATTGTAGGTCACTAGTTAACTAGTGCGGTGAATATATGCTTTACTAGTTAACTAGTCAGAGCTTTTGCAGCTTACTAGTTAACTAGTAAGACTCTCAGCGTTACTAGTTCGGTCAAAAAGCCGACTAGTTGGGACTTTGGTCCTACTAGTGTGGTGCACAGTCTCACTAGTAAGGCTTCTGGTTGAACTAGTTGTACAAAAGTGCCACTAGTTGCTGAAAAACAGTGACTAGTAAGAGTTTTTGTTCAACTAGTAAGACAAAATGGCCAACTAGTGCGATCAAATGTCCAACTAGTGCTGACAAAGACCGAACTAGTGGAGGACACTGACGTCTGATATCAAGGATATGGAATAAATGCTCAAACGGCTTTCCATACACCCCTTTCATGTGAACACCCTCACAGCCAGATTGAGAAACCCTAGGTTGACTTAAAGTGGCAGTAGGCAACAATTTTTTGGCATAATTTGGCAAAAATTCCATAATAACCTTTCAGCATATTGTAATTCAAGTGGTCTGAGAGAAAACTAGACTTCTGCTCCTCCTCATGGCTCTGTTTTCAGGCTTTAGAAAAATCTAGCCAGTGACGGCAGCCGGCTCTCATAGACGGCAGCTGGCAGCGGACCTTGTTTTCCTCCGGTAAGTGAAATCTTTCAGATGCCGTTAGGAGCACTGGAGATGCCGTTAGGAGCACCGTAGGACACAGAGGAACATGATTTTTTTCAGGTTACCTGTTTCATGTACTACTGTCACGATATAGCGGCCGTTTCCTAAAAATAACTTTTTAAAATCATATTTGCGCCAATATCGCATACTGCAGCTTTAACAAGTTGATAACCACCATTGTAGGATCACTTAGCGTGATCTCGGTTCTTAGTAGGGATGTTAATAATTAACCGTTTAACCGTTAACCGACATTAAGCATTTTAACCGATTAACGCTATCGGTTAAGACGGTCAAAAGAAATGTTAATAATTAGAAAAACTGAGAAAGCTGAGAAAAACTCGTCACTTAAAGGAGAACAGCTGGTCCACCTTAAGAGCCCACCTTAAGAGAGTCTGAGCCAGCGTTACAGATACAGGAAGTTGGCTCCCGTCAATAGCTCACTTGAGCGGAGGAGCTGTAGCCTCGTAGCATTTATTCACCGACAAATAAACTGTACACACACTGTCTGCTACACCTACGTTCACAGCTATAGCACCGACAACACACATACGGTCTGTCAGAAACTCGCTGAAGTTACGCTGCGCTGACAGACGGTATGTGTGTGACTACGGGGAGCACGAAGCTAACAGCAGAGCTACAGATGCTAACGTAGCACAAACACACACGCTGTCGGACAATCGCTATCGTTAATCCGGGCAGACAGAGTGTTGTTACGCCGGGCAGACACACAGCTGACAACCTGCTAAACTAAACTAAATGTACGGTGGAGACTTTTATTGGGAAAGTGGCTGCATGTCTGCGACACTGCACGAAGCACCGTGGCTGCTAAGTTAACGCTCCCGGACGGGTGAACTGGGGACTGTCTGTTGTGCTCACACACTGCAGCTGCATATGAGGCAAAAATCTTGTCGTTTAACGGTTAATAATCGGTTAACGAGGGTCGGTTATCGGTTAAGAAAACTTTCCAAAATTAGCATCCCTAGTTCTTAGGGTGAGAAGATACCCTGGGTATGTTGAACTCGCTTTGTAGTAAAGGCCTCAGGTCCCATGTTCATGGTAATGAAGGAACATGTTGCCCAGTGCAACCGTGTGGAAAATTGATGTGTTTTTAAGATAACAATGGAGTTGTATGACACAGAGGAATAAGCGGTGCACTGTCACCTCACAGCAAGAAGGTCCCGGGTTTGATCCCCTGTCTGGGCAGGGCCTTTCTGTGTGGAGTTTGCATGTTCTCCCCATGTTCGCGTGGGTTTCCTCCGGGTTCCTCCCACCACCAAATGAGTGAAGTGAATGAGGAATTTAGGCGGAATTAGGATCAATTCATCATTGATTTAAGTCTTTTCATGGGATTGGTTAACAATATAAAATATAGCAGGTATTCTTAACCATTAGAAAAACATGACACTACTTCAATCAGAAACAAACAACTTCAATTTCCAATATTTGATCTTATGGTGTGCAAAATACACAACACTTTATATCTCCACATTTGTGGAGATATGAAAAACGATTCATAAAAGTAATAAATTCATTTTATTGACACATTTATTGTAGCCATAATTGAAAAGCATCATAATAAAGCTCAATGTCATTGCATCTATTGCATTGTAATTTGAAATCATGTGAGCTGGCCTCACCCGAAAGGACACAATGTACTTCAACAACACAGTCAAGGAGGGAACTATCTATATCCTTGGCTCAGAAGCTAAAGAGCCATTTCTGTTATGTACAGTATCTATTCAAACGTATTACCTAATGCCAATTCCATTAGTGTTCTCCATTACTCACAATATTAGCATCCCATGTCATTCAGTAAAGGCATTTGGAGCCATAGAGGGAAGCTAAAACCAACGGTGAAGGGATTATATTCAATTTGACAGGCCTAGATTGCTGCCAATTAGGCGTAAGGAGGCTTCAATGACGTTACATAAGAGTGCGAATACAGTGCTCATCTTATTTCTCATCACTCACTCACATCACCGGTGGGATTGCTGCTGACGCGGCAAAACAAAATATCCATAAAATCGAAAGATGACATTGTCGCCACACAGCGACTCCAGACAGCAACTTATCCTAATTTGAGACCAAAATACATTTGTTCCAGTTTATTACATCTAACCTGCCTACTGCTTGTTCTCACAGAGGCAATAACCCGGCCTATGGGAGTCTTTAATGTCAACCGCTGTCTGTCTGGCTTATTCAAACATCAGTGATGAAGAAAGAGAGATGGTTCCTCCCCTTTATACTCCCTCCTGAGCCTCAAAGAACTGGAATGGAAGTCCTGTTTTTACAAGCTAATGACTAGTGAGGCTGCCCACCTCAACATCCTGGAGCCTCAAGAGACCGACCGCTCCGAGTCCTCTGCTGAAAGCCATCAGAGCCATGAGAGATTCTACGTCCACTACACTCATTTATTGCAACAATTGGTGGATTTTTTTTCCCATTTAAAGACATTTAATTTGTGATCTTTAAATGTAAAAATACAGGAATTAGAAGCAATCTAATCAGAGGCTGAACATCCTATTGTACAGCATTTTTACATCTATATCTATACAATATGCATACTTGTTATCAGTATTATTTATCAATGTTTATAATGGTTTAGCTATGACAACTGTGGTCTCAGAATTCCCACTCCCCCCTCCTCCTCCTCCTCCTTTGCTCTCTCTCAGCTTTTGGAGCCCTTCCCCCCTTCATCCCCCCAGTGTTCTCTAATAAGCACCTTTCTAAACAAGAACAAATATGGAACAGTGGAGAGCATCCCCTTATGCCTCCATCCATCATTTTAATGAGCGGAGGTGTGTCCAGGCCCCACAATGAGATGCAGGTGATTAAGGATATTAAGCGGATACACTGGCTGCCAGGGTTATTCACCCCATAATGGCATGAATATGCACAATGAGGCTGGATGGTCTTTGGTCTGGTCCTTACAATTACTCTACCTGTGTACTCGGGGGAAGGCTCACAAGTGTAGTGGCATGTCTACGACATTAAAACTGGGGGAAGGGGATGAAAAAGGGGAACGTGCATGTGCAGCTAGTATGTTATATTTTTCATTCATTTCGAAGGTTCTTTCATATAATGTGTGAAAATGTCCTGTTTTACTGTGCCTACAGTATATACTGTATGTACACTTATAGTATATACTAACTGTAACGCTCAACAAATGATTGGTTATAGCGCTGAAACAAATTATTGCCAACTATTTCAGGTCCTCCAACTGTGAAGATTTTAATTTTGTCTTATGTGATAGTGAACTAGGGCGGCACGATGGTGCAGTGGTTAGCACTGCTGCAAGAGGGTCGCAGGTTCAAACCCAGCTTGGGGCTCTTCTGTGTGGAGTTTGTGTGTTCTCCCCGTGTTAGCGTGGGTTTTCTCCGGGTTCTCCGGCTTCCTCCCACAGTCCAAAGTCATGCAGGTCAGGTTGATTATTGACTCTTAATTCGGCCGTAGTTGTGAATGTGAGCGTGAATGGTTGTCTGTCTTTATGTGTCAGCCCTGTGATCGTCTGGCGACCTGTCCCATGGATGTATTAAAAGAACTGGATACAGCGTTGGAGGCGGGGCCCCGGTCATTCCTATGAGAGTTGCTCATTGGCGCATGAAGCCAAAAATGGCTCGACTTCCGCCTGGAAAAGTACCTGTATCTTCCCTGGAAGATACGGGTTCTCAGGAATATGGTACATGCGCAGTAGCGTCCGCTTGGTCACATGACTCGGTCACAGGGTCACAGTCGTCACGCTGCGTCATGCGGGCGTCATGCCGCCGTCACAGCTTGCTCACTTGAACGTAGCATACATGAGTTTACTGTGCGTAAACTTGCTCGCTCGTAGCTAGCTGGTAGCTACATGGCTAGCTAGCGGTAGCTAGCAGTCTCGTAGACTTTTACTACTGCTGTAGTAGCCTAGCCTACTAACCGCAGCAGCTAGTGTTCGTTTAGGAGACAGCGGCGCTGCAATGGTAATTTAATAATCAATCGTTATGTACTAACATGCAACGAAGGTAAGTTAACATTGATAATAAAGTAATATTACACAATGTAAACGTGCAGTAAGGCTATGGTTATGCAATATTACGCTTTATGCTTTATTACAAGGTAGTTGTTGTCCACCTTAAACGCTTTTAAAAAAAAAACGCTAAACGCTGTTGGTCTTTTTCTCTTATCTTTGATGAAATATTAGATCATTTCAAACTTTATTGAAATGAAATTTAGTATAAAGTACAATATTTTCCTATGAAATGTAGTGGAGTATAAGTATAAGTAGCATCAAATGGAAATACTCAAGTCAAGTACAAGTACCTTAAAAATGTTACTTAAGTACAGTACTTGAGTAAATTAATTTAATTACTTTTCAACACTATAGATCATGGAGTACAGCGTTGGATCATGGATATAGATCATGGAATATGCTTTCCTCCAGTGACAACGCTCAGAGATAGATGACAGGATGATCTTCATCTCTGGACAGTTGCCCTGGAGTTGCAGCAGGTCCTGCTTCATCTCTGCGACGAGCTCCACACCTTTGATGCTGCCGAGGTCGTTGCCGCCGCAGTGGATGAGCAGGACATCCGGGATTGTTCTTCCTCTCAAAGATTGATGAAAAAAGGGTAGAAGGTTCTTCCATCTCAGCCCACCCCAGCCAAACCACGACACACGGCCCCCCAACCTGAGGTTGCTCCCAGTGGTGCATCTGGCTCTTTCTTCCCCACGTCGGATGTAGATGTCCCAAATAATCCAGAGTTTTTGACCTAGATAGAATTAAATATATTGGAATAGAAAAAATGTGGTTACAGACTATCAGTTCCTTCAATGTGTGCAATAGAAATAGTTTAAATAAGTCATCAGTTAAGGGATGTTAATTCACAGTTACTTCATATATTAATTGATATCTGACCAAATTAGCTGAATTGTACAATATATGGCAAGTGATATATCATCAGTAGTAGTAGGCTCTTTAGAAAACGGACCACACAATGTAAACCGAATTATAATCTAATAAAAGACAAAAAAGTAAAGTAATAAAATAGCTTTAGGGGCTCTTCTAATAACGCGAAGGCATCAATAACGTTCTGAAGTTCTTTGCTGCTTTCTTTATCATATGCTTCGGGGATTTGCAATACAGTGTTAGTTATCTCCTAAAAACAAAAAATAAGGGTTGTATAAAGTATTCAACAGAAATTCAGTTTTCTTATCCTCCGCTACGACCCCAAATGTAATATAGCCTACGGTAATTTCTGGTAAAATGGGAGAGAGAAAAGATGTTTGATTTTAGCCAGTCATACATCACACCAAGAAAAATAGGTGATATTTCTTCATCACAGAATATACAGCTATTGTGGTCAATGTTGAACCGGCTCCCTTCAAAGTGCTGTAATTCCCATCATGACGTTTATCTAAGGAGTTCTTCTGAAGGATATAGCTATATCATTAAATACTTTGAAGTGAACCTCTGTTGCTTTTGGAAGTAAAAGTAAGTTTAAGAAATTAATGCGTAATTTCTTTAATTTAGGCTGTCAAAGGGTATGAGAATCTCAGCTCGTACTTAACTGCATTAGATATAATAATAATAATAATAATAATAGCCTACAGCTACGTTAAATTCCGTTTGTGTTGTGCTACTCTACCACCTACTAGTTACTACCCAGTTGTTTGGGAACGGAGATGTTTATTAAGGTACGTTACATTAACGGAATGCATGAATACATTCACGGCACAGGCTTTACAGCATACAGCCCACGGGTGTATTATAACGATAAAAGTGATGAATTACTGCCAATATATCCATTATTACAGCCGCGTACAGCTAGCAGGAAGCTGGCAGGCAGAACCCGGATATGTCACATGAGCGCGCAGGGCGACGAAGTCTCGTGGGTCTGATGCGCGTTCATTATGCCGAGGAAAATACCTCTGGATTCAGCTATTAGTGCGTTTTACAACTTTAAAAACTTAATTTTGTAAATAAGGGCTATTAGAGTGTTCCTACTGGGAAGTTGATTCACCTGAAAAAAAAATTATCCGCTGAGTTACAGACGTCTCTTTCCCAATATAAGTCTATGGGAAAATGTTTTTTTGGCCCCAGAGCATCACGTGACTAACACGGAAGTTGCAGTACCGCCGTTTGGCCGCTACGAAAGTCCGGATCGACGACCGGCGCAATTCCTGCGGGCTTGACCTGTCCAGGGTGTACCCTGCCTTCGCCCAATGTCAGCTGGGATCGGCTCCAGCCCCACCCCGCGACCCTGAATAGGATAAGCGGTTACAGATAATGGATGGATGATAATAAACTGAATATCTTATCAAATGATTAATTGATTAATTAAGAAGATAATCATCAGATTAGTCGATCATGATAATAATTAGTTACAGCACTAACTGGTTGCAAAAAGTCTTTAATTAAATTTTTAGCACTTATTTTATCAAGATGCATAAATATTTCTCTATATACATATCTCTTATATACACTAAAATAATACATGTACAATTAGATTAACAAAAATGCCTTCAGCAACTTTGGTTTAGCCACAGTAAACAATGTCTGCCGAACTTTAGATTAAGCCACAAAACTACCCAAGCAGAAAAGAAGAGATGACAGAAAATGGTCTAGGTTGAAACTTAAAAACTGAAGATACGTCCCTGTGCACAGTGGTGCTTCTATTCTCTCCAGTACTGCTTCTCTCCTGGGTGCAGCTGGTGCAGGATAAACCACAGTAAACCAAATTAAATCAAAAGAAATTAAAATTCCAGCACACACTAGGGTACTGGTATAGACACTATTTTATTGACAAATTACAGTAAAAACAAGAAAGAGCGAACTACGCGTTTTGCATGTTGCTTCATCAGATTTGTTTTTAAGCAGTACCCTGGTTGCGCTGGAAGTCTGATTTATTTTGATTTCATTTGGCTTACTGTACTTACATAATAATCATTACAACTCACAAACTTAAAAAGAATAATGCAATTGCACTAAGGAGGCTAACAAGTAACAAGTCTTTCCCATAAGTCATTTTTACACATTCTGCGGACTAAAATTAGCTTCACCGTCTTCCCAAGAATAATAAGAGAATGAATGAGTCTAATTTCTCAGAAGGAAGTAACATTTGATTCACTCAGGATTTAATATGAACTTAATATGCCATGTCAGTATGAGGTGTAATTACTCTGTATAGGAACATACTAAACATGTATCTGTAAAGCACACTAACCTCTCCTCCTCTTCCAGCTTCCTCTTTCTTTATCCCTTCAGTGTTTCAGTTTTTGCAATCGAATATTTAACTGCTGTTGCTTTTCAACCCTGTCCCAGCAGCCAGAAACTAATTTCTTTTGTGCACATTCAGGCTGTCTCTCATTTCTGATCGCCAAACTGCTTCATTAACCTCCTTCCCAAACTAGGAGGTAATTAAGTGAACAGCTGTGCACTGTCTGGCAACTCATCTTACTGTCGCTATCCTCCGCGAGAACGCCAGCGAGGAACCCACCATCACAGGTGCACAGCATGCAGACAGCTTACCAGCTCCTCTCCACAGCCATTTACACTACAGCTGCAAGTCAAACGCCACCTCTTCAGACAATCAATCAAAACTCATTTACGTTTAATGATCTCACCAACCGACTCATCACAATTTCACATCATTACAAAAAGTTGTTTTTAATCAATATTAAACACTTAGGCTTGTTTCAACTTGGGAAAATTGAACGGAGATGAGTTATTGTAAAAGATAGCCGTCAGTGGTGAGACTGCCAGATGTAATGAGAGAGGGAGGGTGGAAGCCAGCCAAATCCAAGTTTTTTTAATAACTGGGAAGTAATCTGGGTGATTTGTACATCCATTTGTCACTTAGCCAGTCATTCTAACCATCCTTATTTAGTGCCGTTGGGGTCCGCACAATTAACCCAGAGGTATATGGCCTCCTCGTGCTGTCGCCTGAAATCTTCCCTCCCTCAGCTTTTTCTTTGCTGTCCTCTTTGCATCTGTAATCTGATCTCACCTTCTAACATTTAATATCACCAATGTGTAATCGCCTTCATCAAAGTGCTTATGATAATCACTAATACATGTTATAAGCCCTTTGATTAGTAGGCTAAATTTACCAGATTCACTGCACTAGGTCTTATAATCAGCATTCTCATAAGCTAAAAATGCAATATTAGACACCTTACAGAAATCCAAAGAGGCCAGATCATCTGCAGGTGCATCAGTCAGAAAAAAATGCAAAATTATTCAGTGTGTTGAGAGGAACAGTTTCATTAATCAACACGTGCAAATATATTCCAAACACAGTCAGTGTATCGACAAAGCGGTCAAAATCTGAAGCTAATCAGCATCTGATGAACATATACTGTAAAGTACAGTACATACTGCAGCAGGTGGACACTATCCAACGTACACGACCCAGAAGAAATCGTGGTTCTTCGATTCTAAAAACGATTCACAAATGCCAAATATTGATTTTCGTAATAACATTAGGCTATACTTTAGGTTGACAAAACCAAAAAGGCGGAACCAAACTGCAAGGGCACGGTGCAGTACCCAGACCATGTACAGCGATCACACATTTGAATCATTTTGTGGTTAGTATCTAGTATGTTCAAAGAAGATAAGCGTTTGGCCGCATTTTGAATTTGATGCCGTAATAATTAGCTTTGCAGGATGAAAGTGAAATATTATGTGAATACTTGGTAACCCATCACCTTGAGGCTGATATTAGAATAGTACGGAAGTCCAGCACTAACAAACAAGACCGGCTGACCAACACACACTGTAACACTTTACAGTGTGTACAGTGTACAATCAACTCTGGTCGGGGGAAGAAAATAATTTGGCCCACAGCCCATTTTTTTTTCAAAAGCCCTGCGCTCGTACAGCGCTTTGGATGACGATGGCTCCCCCGGGACTAACGTTGCAACAGCTGTTTGCCACAGCTGGAGACAACACATTACATTACATTTTCCTTTTGCCCCCTTACTCCAGAACACACACCAACTTCTGTTTTTACTAAAAACAAAAAACATTTAGCCTGCGATGAAAGTGTCAATTCATTATTCTCATACAGGCAGAAGACTAATGTGATTCAAAGTCAATGCAGTCAACTTTTTTAAATAAAAAAAAAAGCTGCATACTCTCACACACTTATGATTTTCTTGTTCAGTCAGACCTTCATCAAGATTCAAGACCAGTTATCTAAACTGCAAGTTATGTTCCATATTGCATTTCTGTGGGTAATGGACCTAGTGCACACCTTTCTATTTATTAAATTGAAAATTGGTTTTGAAATCAGAATTGTGGGATCACATATCACATGAAAATCCATCTTGTCAGGCTTCAAATAATGGGTTTGTGTCTGGCAAACCAGAGCACGGACCATTCAGTGTCCTGTGAGGAGCTACTGCAGCTACGGGCGTGGCTTAGGTGTGTGAGACGACACGGAGAGGCGACTGTTCTTTCTAAACAATAGCGACAATAGCGGCTCCCGCAGAGGTTAACGTAGATGATATAGCATCCGTTATATCAGAACTGGAGAGTATTTCTTCATTGAAAGAAGAGCAAAGAACGGCACCGAAGGCTTTATTCGATAGAAAAGATGTTTTCACTCTTCTCTCGCCTGGCTTCAGCAAGAGTTTGATTGACGTATGGTTCATCCAATCACCTGCCAAGTATTTTTTGAAAGTGACTGCCCTTTTCCAAACAGTTTACAAAGACGGCTTCTCAGATGGTTCTGTGTGACAAACCATCTGGCAGGTCAGGCTAGCGCAGTGCTCACTCCACATAAAACACATCATGGCTCATCACTTCCAGCAAACTTCGCGGAGAACAATGTGGGCAAAACAGCATCACTGATTTGTTTTAACCAAATATTCTCTGGTCAGCTCAGCTAAAAACACAGAATTCGTCAGCATGTTAGCATGTTGTTCACTATAGTCTATAGTGAACAACACGCTAACATGCTGACGAATTCTGTGTTCACTTCACTTGTTCAACTGACTTTAGCAGTTTAGATAGCAAACACTGGACTGTCCTGCTGTCATTACAGACGCGAACTAACCACAGACACTTGCCTCGTTTGTTCTTGGACTTACTCTGCTCTGCTGCAGAATGAATATACAGTAGGGGAAACACTGGAGTGAATATTTTGCGTTATTTTTGACATTTAAAAAAATATGATTTTTATTTCCCGTAATTAGGGAAACACTGCACTGATACAGATTAGAGAAAACCAGCCACCATCCTCACATTTCAGGAACTTGAACCAGTGAATATTTAGCTGCATTTTTGCTTAATAGGCCTAAATAACGTAAGCATTTGATTATCAAAATTGTTAGTAATTCATTGTCTGTCAAACTAATCAAATAACTGACTAATCATCTCAGCACCACCTTCAGGATCATCTACATTTTAAGGAAAATTAATTGAGAAACCATAAAAAAAAGATGGTAATGTCTGTTTTTGTAGAAATGCAGTAAATTAAATATTTCATCACATTGAAGCAAAAATTCTGTAAATCCTATATTGTCATAAAACAGTTTAGCTCATTGATATGCAACATTGGGGCTGCAATGGCCAAAAATAACCAAAGATAAACAAGGGATAGATAGTTCGGTGGAGAAAGTAATATCTACATCTATTACCTTATAATATATCATCTTCGCAGCCCTACTTAAGAGTCCTTTTTCATAAGGTGTTCATGTTATTTTGTCTACCCCTGTGGATTCTTAATGGCTCCTGTCCAAAACAATATTTGTCCTATTACAAATATGATTGATTTCTGCTAAATTACGAAGTAAAAACACTAATTAAAAGCCCTCAGTGTAGGCACGTGAATCTGCCACCCACTCATGAATTCAAAGAAACCCATTAGAAGGCTCTCGTCTTAGTCAAGGTGTTAGGGAAACCTATAATGACAGTATCGAAATAACCTTTGAACCCAGGTGACTCCTCCCCATGGTTAGGAATGCCCAATGCAAACATAAAAATCACACCATTCAAAAGCGACATGTTTTCATAACAGCATCGCCGAACGAGCTCAACAAAACCACTGACATGACCGATCATAGAGGCTAAATATGATGACAGACAAAAGGCCTGGTGGTGCTTGATGTTCAGCGAGGGCGCATAATGGGGATAAATTAGGGTGTTTTCTTAGTCAAATGACCTGGGGAGTGCTGGTGATTTTAATGGCTGGTGTTCCTCAGGCATTGATAAGTGGAAGGTGAGGACAAGGGTGAGCAGGCTGTGGAGGCATTACATGGAGGAGATGATGTGGCGGTGGAGTTTAAAAGGGCGTGGCCACCTCTGGATCCATCCTGCCTCTGTTTCTTTCTTTCTGTTACTGACAGCCTGCTGACTGACTGAATGGGGGAGATGAGACATGGGTTCATCACGCTTTGTGTGGCCTCAGGGCTTTTTTCTCTTCACATAAGATGGCTGATGTGCTTGTGTTGCTGTCTTAAGCTGTTTCAGCGCGGCCATTTTTCTCTTTTATGACTGTGACCTACTTGAGAACAACAGCTACACCTCCATTTATCTTTTTATTTGTTTGTATTTTAACCAATTAATTTAAAGCAGATAAAGGGAGCGATTGCTAAAGACAAGACAGCATCACATGACTGGCTTGAGGTTGTATGTTATTTGACTGCAGTATATTTGTAGGTAGTGTCAAGAGCTAGTTCTATCGATTATTATTTTTCTCCCCCCTCAAAAAAGACTAATGAGCCCAAAGAATTCGACTAGAAAGGTTAATACAATATTGAAATGTCAGGAGATTAATGATATTGTTCTTTCTTCCTATGGTCCTGTAGGAGAGGGTGACAAATGTCTTGCCCTTTTCACTCTGTTCCTCCCTATTCGTGATCTTTTTCTCCCTCCCTCTCATTCTCTTTGTCTCTGTTTCTCTTTTATTCTCCAATCTCCCATTTTTTTCTTCCCTCCCTTTGTTTCTTCCTCGTTCTCCTCCACTGACCATGGTCTCCAGATGCCAAGGACTTATCCTCACCGCTCGCTCATAAATGCTGTAGCTATATGCAGTGACACAACGCAGGAGATGGGCTGCGCTGTACACTGTGCGCGTTTGTCAGTAAATGAATAGCGTTGATCCATCTTCATTAGGAGGCGGTGAGATTTCAACGTGAGGAGTTTACTTTCTGTCAGGAGCAGAGAATGTTCCTTATGCACCAGACCATCAAACTGTATGTTGTTACTTTCCAGCTTAGTCGTAGAGAGTGAAACACTTCTGTCTTGCAAGAGAAACAAAAATCCTCTTCTGTGGTTTAGTCCTTGTGTTGCAGATGTTCACTGGTTTTCAGTGCTTCCATGGTGCACATCCTGACTCCTCCCATGCTCCTGCAGCACCCTGGCATGCGGTCCAAGTTTTAATCAACTCTGCATAATTGGAGTGATTCCCTGTCTTGCTGTATATTTCAATCCATCTGTATAATTACGGTGAATTAAAGTCTTTGTCGGAAGGAATGGGGAGGGAGAAGCCTAACACATACAACCCCCCCTCTCTCACTGTAGCTCACACAATTACACACCATCTTGAGAGAAAGAGGAAATTACCTCTTTTGTCATCTCATTTTTCACTGGTGGGGGCTAAATGTGCATGAGCGTCAACAATAATTAATGCATCATGCCAACCTGTGCACAGAAACATCTCATTTTAACAAAAATGCGCTGTTGTTCTTGGAGGTATTTTCAGCTTTAGGACTGGTGGTAAGAGGAACAGTGGGGGAATTGTGATCTTCCTCCTTGCTATGGGGGCTTTGGGCCGGCCATGCCTCAGTGCGGTAATTGCATCGATGAGAAGAAAAGCAGTGGCTTGCAGGCGAGCATGGGTCATCATTACTCTGTGTGAAGCTACCAGCCCTAAGGTAGGCCATTACTGCAATGTGTCAATAGCTGATGCTGTTCTATGATAGAGGCCAAACATTAGACCTCCCAGGGTAAAGTGATCACTTCCTGCCTCCAGGTTAAAGGTTCAGGCAATTACTGGGATGCCAATTTATCTTCTGCCTATACGAGGTGATCCTCTGAATTGGTTGAATAAGATCTTGCTCTGACAGCAACTGAAACAAAAATGGAGATGCAACCATTGCGTCTTTCCTCTACTCACCATTCTTGGCATTGCTACTTTGATACCATCATTGGCATCCTATATTCCGATCCCTGGTCTACGTCTCTCTCATTTCCTCATCTCATTCATCCTGCTGCAGACAACTACTATCTCTTTATCTATATGGCAGATCTGCAGAGTATGGCCAAATCACTTTACTATCCTGCAGGGGGAACAGTCCTCCAATAACTTCCACCTCCATCCAGGAAGTCCTGCATTAACCATGAAGCTAGTTTGCCAAGTCACAAGGTTTCATTCATTTTATCAGACCTGCCAGATCTTTTGAATAATTGCTATTCTACAGTGTGGCTCACCTCTTTCCTTTCTTGTTCTGAATTCAAGACAGTCATTGAAGTTGCTGTTAGAGTTGTTTCGATACCAGTATCGGAAATGCATCTGATACTGCCCAAAATTCAGGATTGGGTATTGGCGAGTAGGTTCATTCTCTGAATGTATTTGTTCATGTTTTACAAAGGGTTTAACCTGAGCCAGGCCATACAACAAAGATAGTAATCATATCACATCCATACATGGTCAGTAATAAACAGCTGTTTAATAATAATAATAATAATAACTATATTTTTTTCATCACGCTCGGCTGATACCGCAAGTTCAGTTATCGGAACATCTCTACCTGCTGTAGTGTATATGATGTAGTTCACAGGAGATATGCTGTACAAGTGAAGCATATAAGGCACCAAAAACAATAACACGGTCATTATGAAAATGATAATGACCACATTGTAGCTTTAATAACCATTTATTCCATAATAGAAATGTGATAACCATGCTATGTGTGGCTTCCTTTGTCCATAATTGAATCGGAGCCATCTTTATCTTCATTTACCGTCCCGTCTCTGAAGGTCTTTTATTCTGAAACAGTCGTCTCCCAATCTCCAGCCCTTTATGAGACCTTGGCCTTCTCCCAATTTTCACTACCTCTTCCCTTTTGACCCTTGCCCGATCTTTCCCTCCTTTTCATCTCTCCATCATTGTCACTCTGCCTCTAACTTCCCAGCAATTGCCGCTTTTCCTTGCACAATCTTTTCGACAGCCAATTTACACAGTGGCAGGACGCATCTATCTCCTGGATGGCTTAGGAGCGCTGCTCTGTCTCTACCAGCTCCCAGACTCGCTCACAGTCGTACCTGCAGCCCTGGGTTCTCTGTGACTGAATTTGGCAGGTGTGAACTGAGTTGCATGGAATGAGAAGCATATCACAAACTCTTCAGAAATGAGTTTGTGACATGCTTCATCGAGGATGGTACTGGAGCTAAAATTTTCCCTACATAATGTAAGTATATCTTGTTAATAGGGGTGTAATGATACATCAATCTAGATTGATATATCGATTCAATGATCAACGATCCAATATCTTCGAGTAAAAAGTAAAAATATTGATAACTATCTTTAAAATATGCCTTTATTTTGCAATCCTCACTTTATTCTTTTTATTAAAAACAATAGATTGTTTTTCATTTAAATATCTGCAAAAGCTCAGTAATAAATTGTCAAATCATATTGTAGTTGCTTTTTGTGAGTTGATATAAATGTAACTGATTGTGTTAAATGGGCATATGATATAGTCTCGTATTGATCGCAGGCCCCTGAATTGCATCAAATCCAAATCGCATCGTGGCAGACTTTGTGATATGAGCAAATATCGTATCGTCCAAAGAATTGATATAATTTTGTTGAAACTGGTGATTTACACCCCTACTTGTTAAATGTTAATAATCATAATGACCGTCTATTATCTAAGACAGATTAATTAAAATGGATTTAAAGCAAGATTTATGTAAAGAAAGGGAGGGCAAAATGTGTTTTTAGTTCAGAAACAAAAGGCTAAATAATTGATTAATCCATCAAAGTAATTAATCCACCAGTCAATTTATAATTTAAGTCACTTGTCAAGCAAAACATACTGTAAGAAACATTATCTGGTTTCATCTTCTCAAATGTGAAGATTTGCTGCTTTCCTCTGTTTTATATGATTGCAAACTCAATATCTTTGGATTTTGGATTGTTAAACGGACAAAACAAGCAAAGTAAAGACGTCTCCTTGGCTCTGGGAAATTGCAATGGGTATTGTCACTATTTTTTTTATAGACTAAATGATCAATTGAATA
The DNA here is from genome assembly GCA_916701645.2 of Sebastolobus alascanus. Classification (NCBI taxonomy): domain Eukaryota; kingdom Metazoa; phylum Chordata; class Actinopteri; order Perciformes; family Sebastidae; genus Sebastolobus; species Sebastolobus alascanus. The sequence goes on along the minus strand of CAKAOJ020000040.1, from coordinate 6,307,485 downwards.
ATAAAACAAGACTCGGTCAAAACTGAGTATATGGCTGGATCGTGTATGGTCAGTCTGTGAATTTGTGACTAAATTGTTATACAAATAATCAGTGGTCATGTCTTTAATGTTAAATCCAGCAGGAAACAACATGGTGGCCTGCTCGTAAACTTTCTGTTATTCAGTCTAAACAACCCACCAAAATCTACTTATGAAAACATTTTAAGCGAGATATAGGCTATGCCACTGCTGAATCTCGTTTCGTTTAAGAACTAGATTGCCTTGTTTCACAACTTGGTCCAAGTTTTGTGAGCCGGACGTGTCACGCTGGACAAGGTCAATTGCATAAAAGACTGTTCCCCGCCTTTTCATTTTTAAAGAGCAACAGCCAGTGAGGAAACTCCAACACTCGGCCGACCAATCGTGTAACTTTATCACTAAGTCACTCAGTGACAGACTTTTGCGTTTGTAGGGCTGGCCCTCTGCGCAAAAAAACAGAATAATTACTTGAAAGAATCATTAGTTGCAGCCCTAAATGTCCTTTGTGTGATTTAAACAGAAAACACTGGCAAGAACAACTTGAAAACTTTTAATGTGCTCATCATAATACTTTATCTGAGACCCAATAAACATCCCATCAAGTCCCCTGTGTCACAGCTTCTGTATAGTTGGATCTGTCCCTCAGCTAGACTCAGCATTAAGAACAAAGCATCCATTGGATATGACTCCAAGTTCACATGCATTAATGTTGTACTCAGTGCTACTGGTTCACTTTTCAGTTACACCAAAATTGGCCCTGACTTCCTCGCTACCCCTGTCCTCTGTGAGTCCAGGCATGAGATTTGTTCAGCCAGCAGAAACGGCGAACCTGCAGTGAGCTCGTGCAACGGCAAATAAAGAGCAAAACAAGCTGTAAGTGGAGTACACTGGGTTACTATGCCTTAAAAGTCTGCTCAAACTACTTCTAAGTCCTTGTAGATTTACACAGCTCTTCAAAGCACCACACTATATTTGATAAGATTAATTATACATCAACCCAATTAAACACAGTACATCCATGCTAAAGCTTTATCTGATTACAACACCAATAGAAAGATCAAAAACTCTTCACATTTTACATAAGTAGGCCTCTCAGTTCAGAAACCAGTTGAGGACGCAGCGTCGAAGTAAATTAGTGCAAATATTTTTCTTGGAAAGAGGACAAATCACATGCTACATTTTTTGTCGTTGCGTTTTTCCAATTTGTGTTTGTAATTAGGGTGTGTAGCACCCAGACATCCAGCGGATAATCTGGCCTTTCTGTATTAGACGGGAAGTGGACCGTGAAAGTAATTGGTGAGTGTAGCACAAATTGGATCTAAGCGTGATGCGATTTTTATTCCTCTGAGGCATTATTTGCAAAGTGTTTAGAACAATGCTGCTGCTGCACATTTTCAAAAGCTTTATTACATACGTGTAATGTTTATGATCGAATGTTAACAGGTCCAGTAATCAACCCCAAGGTGGTAGGTACAGCAGTACGTTAAGCTTACAGTCAACTGGGAGGAAGGGAAAAAACCTGGAGTTTACAATGGTGGCGTTGGCTGCTTTCAAAGGGAAATAAATAAATAATGAAAATAAAACCAAAATGGTTTTCATCACTCAACTGTTTCAAAACTGTTTCAATTAGGATTCCTATTAGAAGCCTCTGAAATAAACCGCCAAATCAACCACAAAAAATATGGATTGCAGAATTGTTTTCTGAAAAGAAAAAAAAAATCCCAGAGAGGCATTTTACTTAGGTCCCAAAGTTGTGTGAGACACTTACAAATAACACAATTAGAGACAAATTCATTAGCAAATAACACCACTTGGTAATGAGATCTTGAGCTTGAGCGGGTAACCACTGGGGGTTCAGTAAGCCAGCCAGAGTCATGCTGGTGTGACCCTGGTCTGGCATCAAAAGCATAGAGATATAGGGTATATCTGCAGTCTGCGGACGCTTCCAGCTGATAAATGGGGTTTTATCACTTCAGCAGGATCCTGGCCAGCACGCCTGGCTGAATACTGAACAGGACTATTGTGTGGCTGGGGAGTGAGGACGGATGGGAAGAGGTTTACTCTGAGGACAAGGAGGTGTGGGAGTAGCTATACTGTAGGTGTTGTGCCAACAAAAAGATGGATATGAGCTCCTTCATAGATATAAAGAGGCACAACGCTACAGGTCCAGGATCAACAAGTTTCAGGTAGGTGGCATGAAATCATCTGCAACTAACAGTTATGTTTATTAGCTGTTGATTATTACTATTTATATGATGACATATCAAATATACTATATCCCATCACATTTTCCCACAGTCCAAAGTGAGATCTTAAAAGTGTTTCTTTTGTCTGAGTACAGTCAAAAATGTTCAATTTACAATAATATGAAACAGGTAATAGCAGTACACATATGGCAAATATTTGGCAGTTTTGCATTATAAATGACTTAAACAATTATACATTTAAATTGTTACCAATTCATTTTGTCAACGGAATAATAATTTCAGCACTACTTGAAATTAGAGTCAGACCAGTACTGGATTTTTAAGGTCAACACAGATAGCAATATTTGAGACTTGAGAAAAATCAGATGATGATATATCGGCTGATATTCCCTTGATTTTGGTTATTAAAGAATTGTGACCAAATGCACTGAGCGGGGTATTTTGTGGTTGATAAACAAACTTGTAAGTGCTTACAGGTGGACATACATAAAATGGTAATATTGTTTCTAAAATGACTGAATTAAACAAATCTTTTGTATTGCAATTTTGTTTTACTTTTCGGCTTACATACAAATATACATTCAGTTGCCAGTTCATTAGGCACACCTCCCTTAAACTAATGCAGTGTAATGCAACAGCTCTGCAATAAATTTCATGAAAGTTATACTGTTGAGAAGTGTTGATTCAAGATAATGGACAAGAAGGAAAGTGCTTTCTTGTGGCAACCCAAGGGATTGGGGCGGAGTTCACATTCCTCCATGGACTTGCACTCTCACTTCCCTCGTTTCCTGTCATCTCTTCACTGTTAGCCATCTTATTAATGCCTAAAAAAATAAGTATTTTTCTTATCTGAGAAACAGTAGTTAAAAGCAGGGTGGGTGATCTTGAGAAACTAGCAAGAGTACACTATATTTTTAAAAATGATCCAGCCGAAACAAACAAGCCCAGTCTTGCAAACTCTTTTCCAATGAAATTAGCCAGCAGCATTAGCTGCTAACTAGCTCTAAAAGTCCCTAAACCTAGAGAGAAAATCACCAAGTCGGTAACACTGACAGTCTGTTGCTTCAGGCCTCCCTCCAAAGCCACTACCCCACTATTATCATTATGAACATAAACATATCATAATGAACGTGAACAGCGACATGGCTATTGTTAGTACTCACAGCTATCAAGTTAGCAGCTTGTGGAAGACTCCGGTGATGCGTAATGAGTGCACGGGGCAGAGTGTGAGCAGGTAGACAGGCAGGTGGCACGTCCAATCATTTCATTCGGCCCGAATGAAATGATTGGACATTATTACAGTCCTGCCACAGCCACAGACAACTGATTTTTTTTATTTTTTTTGTCAGAACATTTGATTTATTGATTGCTGTCAGGATGTAATGAGAATTTCAACTAAATTTTTCTAACTTTCAATCTCAACTTGTACGCAAACATGGACAAGAAGTCCCTAAAGTGCTCAGAAAAATGAAAATTTTAACATCTGCAATTCCTTGACAACTGGACAAACTCCATCTGCTGAAGAAGATCATGTGATACAATCAAAAGCTCCCAAACAGCTACTGAATGGCTGTTGTGGTGACTGTGGTCTTTATATTCATTTTGGTGGCTCTAGATTTTGATGATGTGATGACTGCATTGTGTTATACTAAGAAGTGCTTCTGACATTCAGTCTACTCTCACTAATATATATCAAGCAAAAAACAAATATTCAGGATTATAACCTTCACGATGGAAGGATTTCTTTGAGGACTGTTGCTAAGAGAATCTGATAAACTGGCAACCGAATGTACAGTATCTTCAACAAGCCAGTGTTGTCCATGCTGATGTTTTGGTTGGGCTCTGCTTTAAGCATTCACATTATCACACTGCTGAGATGACCTCTCTGTTTACAACCTTTTGCTAATCCAATCGGTGGGGTTAAAAACTGGTGGGGTTCCTCCTAGTGTGCATTGCATGCCTGTGGCTGTAAACCCCCATCAATTACCTGCTACAGTCTGTTTCATGCTGAACACAGAGGAACATGTCAACACCCCAAGATACTGCTCTGCACACACATGAAAGCCTGGCCATCCAAACAGAGGAAAACCCCTGACAGCATAAATTACTGGGCGGAAAAAGGTGAAGGCGCTGTACATGCATCAAGCCTCGTTTGCTGTCAGAGACGGAAGACAGGGAAACAAAAGCATGCACAGGAGATGAGCAAAGGAGGAAGCAGGATGTAAAATGAGCAGCAGAGAAGAACAGGAAATTTAGTAAGGGATGGGTGATGGACAAGAAACTGGCCAAACCACAGGCAGAAAAATTATCCAGTAGTGTCCAAGGGACTGTCAGTCACTATATCACAAGTTACTATAAGAGGAAGCAAAAATAGCCTTCAGTTTTGTGTGGTGGCAAGACAAACAACCGGCGGTACAATCCAGTGTGCTCATTGTGTAGTTTGTGGAAGAGGAGCTGTGGAAGTATGTGATGAGGGATATGTCTGGGTGCCTCTGCCGTTGTTCGGCACAGTTAAGAATCATTTATCACAATAGGAGCACCTGGTGTTCAGAAAAAAAGCTTCAACAGAGCGAGAGCTGGAACACCACAACCAGAGCGTCTCAGCTAACAAAGAGAGCGAAAATAGCAACATCTTTCTCCGCATCTATCCCTGTTCCCCTTCACATCTCTCCCTCTTACCTCCATCTGAGCCTTTCCCTCCCTTTTCTCCGCTGCTTTTAACATGCCTCCATCTCCTCATGTTAATTTGCTGCTTCAGTGACACGCATCATTGGGGGAGTCATTTCTAATAACCCCTGCCAGCCCCCATACAAGTGCCTTTGAGTCATGCACTGAGATGTCATTCAAATTATTAAGCATAATGGTAACAACGATGCATTTCTAAGCCTTGCTTCCTTCCTGACATGACTGCGGTTCGCTCAACACAGCCAACCAATCCTCCCAACGTTCTCCCTCTCCCTTCCTCTTCCTCTTCACAGATGAACCCCATGTCCCAATCTCTTCTTTTTTGAGGAAGAGCACGTACTGAGCTGCTGGGGTGAATCATTTCATTTCCCCGAGCGTTTTGCTACAAGAAAAATCTTTTTATTTCTGAAGGATCTCTGCATGTCACAGCCTCCTCAGTGTCACTCGTCTTATCGCGTCACGATGCAGGGCTTCCCATTTGAAAGGGTTTCGAGGTAAGAGGGTTAGAGGTTTCTTTACCTTCTTTTCCCTGACCTGACTCAAAACAGAGTAATTAGTCATTTGTGCGGGGCTGTCAGGGATGATGACATTTTCCCCTCAGCTGCTTTGTTGTTGCAGATCTAAAAGGTAGAAAGGATTGTCAGAGCCTAACATCTGCTGTTTTCTCCCTCAGCCTCAGCTCGGTACAAGCAGCTAAGAAAATAACTGAGCAGAGCCACTGGGATTCTCATTCTCTCATTTACAGACTTAAAGATGTAAGCAACATGTGAGGCAGATGGTAAGATGAAAATATGCAGTATCCATACAACAATGTTTAACATTATTTTAGTAAATTGGAGCAACATAAGCCGAGGTGTAAACTGGTATAAGTTACTGTGGCATTGTATCAAATTCAGCTATCTTCTGCCCTATAAAACACACAATTTAAGGCTGGCCCACACTTTAGTGTAAACAACATGGTGGACGAAGATATTTGAAATCTGTGCGGCCAGGATGGACTTCCGAGCAGATCGGGGGATGTAAAAAACACTCTTAACACATCTCACACCACAGGAATATTTGGAAAGATAATCATTACAACCATCAAAAAAATCGGGGCTTTGCTGACCATTGTCAAGAGGGGGGAGCTGGGCCACAATCTGCTTGATCTCGTCTACTGTGTGTCCGGCATTACTGTAATTTGCTGAGATTTACATGAGTGCCATTACTACAGTCTGATAGAGAAACTGTTTTTTTGTTTGTTCATGTTTACTTTCTAATTTCACAAACATGGCCTCGGCTGCCTGCGCGATGCCACGGTGTTGTGGATTAAAAAAGCAGAAAGCAGATGCCTCAGTAATAAAGACAATTAAAATCGGCAGCTGCACCATCTGCTATTGTCCGTGACCGAAGTAATGAGTGGAAAAAGAAGTCGAAGAGGAATTTTGAGAAGGTAGCGGTGTGCAAGTAGCCTCATCAAAAACAGCAAGGAGGACCTGCAGATCCAGGGGAGCGGTCAAAACCTTGCTCACGTTTTGCATCCTATATAATATACAGCCTTTTTTAATAGATTAAGCAAAGTTGACATTTAACTCAAAACAGATTATAGATGCAGGATAATAGGAAATATTCCTTTAACATAATCTCCTACATTATCCCCTACTCCTGCCCCTCTCCTGCCTCCTGTGTGGCCTGAGCTGGAGAAGATAAGTGGTCGGGCGGCGTATGTCGACACGGTGACCTTGCCCGTGTTGGGGTGATTAACTGATTATGCCTCAAAGAGTGGTGACATTCATGCTTGGAGGCCAATAATTGTCGTCCTCGTTGGACACATGAAGCAGGCAAAGAAGAGAGAAAAGACCAAGGTCTCCTCTTCACCAATGTGCTCCGTTTTAAATGTTGCAGCTGCAAATCAAGCTTCGAAAATGTTATACAAAAAGCAGGCAGTGGATGTGTCGTGTCACGTGGAATGATCATCCAGCAATCTATTAAATAATACTGCTGCTGCTGAGAGCTTTGATTGGATTGAATCAGTTTTGTCAAGTTTATTATTAAAAAAAAGAGTTATTATTTGGCAGTACCATTGAAAACACCCACAGCCTTGTAACATTCAAAGGCGAGGGCATGTTTCTGTGCAAGTCCTTGGCAAAGACTTCTATCTGCAAAGCTCTGCCCATCACATGTGTTTAAGTGATACTGTGTGAAAAACATGCGCAAGCTTCCGTGAAAGTTAGGCTTTAAATATATAAATATTTGTGTATCTCTGTGTGTATCTCTGTGTGTGTAAGGCAGAAAAGGATAGTTTTGCATATTTCCACCCCACTTCATACAACCAGAGACAAAAGCTGGCCTTGGCAAAGCTGCTTCTTTTTTCTTCTACCGTGTGGTTTTCAAGCAGAAGGCAGAGCGTGGGTTTAGAAATGCATCTCTCTTAGAAGACAAGATTTGAAGGACATGCAGAGGGACACGTGTAGTTTGGGCTCACAGTAAGAGAAAACATTTCTGAATTCATCTTTTTTACTGTACTCTTTGATTCCACTGGATATACACTATAGGACGTATATAATCATTAGGGCTGTCAAAGTTAATGCGATAATAACGTGTTAAAGCAAATTTGTTTAAGCGCCACTAATTTCTTTAACACATTAACGCAACTTGCATTTTTAGGTTGTAGCAGACTCAGTTTTAAAGATACTGTGTGAAGATACTGGTATCTTATGAAACAAGAAAACCTAAGGAATCCATTGGTAAAAACGATAACAGGCTAGATAACGCTCTGAACTTACGCAAAATTTTGGCGAGGAAAAACTGGCACCATTTTCAAAAGGGTCTCTTGACCTCTGACCTCAAGATATGTGAATGAAAATGGGTTCTATGGGTACCCACGAGTCTCCCCTTTACAGACATGCCCACTTTATGATAATCACATGCAGTTTTGGGCAAGTCATAGTCAAGTCAGCACACTGACACACTGACAGCTGTTGATTGCCATGAAGAAAGCATATTTGCCCACTCACATGTTGATAAGAGTATTAAATACTTGGCAAATCTCTTTTTGAGGTACATTTTGAACAGATAAAAAATGTGCGATTAATCGCGATTAACTATGCACAATCATGCGATCAATAGCAATTAAATATTTTAATCGATTGAGAGCCCTAATAATCATATATCAAATCTCTTGTTTCTGGTGATTTACAGAACACACACAAAAACCTCACCAAAAGCCAACTGAAGATAATGTAATGTTAACCAAAATCTAATACAACAGCGCTGTCACGCAGCTACAAGACAAACATTAGTTAACTTGGGCTTTCTGTTTTTATTTCCATTCATTATACTGCATAATCCGGTCCCGGATACTGTTGGACCCAGCCTTTAATTAACGTGAGTCAGACAAGGTTTTGGGGTGTCTCCCACTGTGTTCGTTAACACACATCATTAATCAAGGGGGGTTGTTCCCATTAAGCAGGTCACTCAGGATCATGCTAAACAATTAAGCTTTGATTAAGAGATTGTTCATCAAGCAGCCCCACAGGAAAAAGGATGCCTTGCACCTGAAGCTCTGTACTCAGAAAAACTGGTACACTCTGTCAGTATATGACAAGTGTACTTAGATGAAAACATCTAGTGGCAATGTGTGCTGCTAACACACACGCACACACACACGCACGCACGCACGCACGCACGCACACGCACGCAGGCACGCACACACACACACACACACACACACTCACAAAGCCATGCATACAGTAGTTTCTTTTCAACAGCTTTTCCCAGGAAGCCATTACAATACAGTCAATTACTGTTTATTTCTGCCAACAGTTTTCTTTTCTCTTGAATAAAATCTCTCTGCTTTCATGAACATCCCTGCTCTCAGCTTGTATGAATAGTCCCTTTGAAAAGACTGCAAGGTGAAATCTAACACCCCCTCCCACCCCGTCTCTATCCATCTATCTATCTATCCATCTACCCATCCAGGGGTGTCCTCGACCAAAGAAATTCTTCGTCGACTAACACTTTTGTTGACTAATAATTGATTAGTTGTTTTAATCAACAGATCTGTAAAACAGAGTTTCTCCACAAAGACTCACACAAAAGCACCACTTCAAATCTTGTGTTTACCAAAGATGTGCTCAGAAGTTTCTTTGAAATAAGTCATTCAGCATGAGACAAGCATAAAAAACAACTAAGATCAAAACGATCGATTAGCCAACTAATCAGCTAAGACTGAAATCACACTAGCAGCGAAGTGCAGCCTGTGGTGAGCTGCTCTGCAATGTCTATGAAAGCTGCGGCGGCCGCTCCCAAGCTCTGCATGCTGCAGTCTTTGATTCTGTGGCGAAGTGTGGCCAAACAAAAGTTGGGAAAAGTTTAACTTTTAGCGGCGAAGTGTGGCCAGAGAGGACCCGCAGTAAACAGATCCTGTGATTCCTGTGACATGTTGACTTATGTTACAAAGAATTTCTTCTCACCTGAAACACATACAGTAAATACACCTCCCGGCCGCAGAAAAATTTAATTATTGCCGCTAGTCGCAACCAGGTGTGAATTCGGCGTAAGAGAGGGAAGCCCTAAATCCATCCATCCATCTATCTGGATAGACAGAAACAAAATGTAAAATGACTTAAACTCATAACTTGCAAACAAACAAAAAAAATTACAAAACTTACAACACCCCTCAAAGTTCCCAGAAGTTGTAGTATACACAATGAGTTCAGGAACAGTACTGAGTTGCAGGTCATCTACGCTTTGGCAGCGCTCAGAGTCCAACACACAATCGCTGTAACGCACGAAAGAAGTAAGGAAATACACTTGAGGCGTAAAAATATGCTTCTGGACATGTTTACGTGCATATAGAGCAAATTTTGTTTTCGCATATACATTTGTTTTTCTTGTTGGTTGACGGTTAACATGAAATCACTCCACAAGTTACTTTTAATAAAGAACATGTTAATTGACCAGTAGCTACAGTATTTAGGTCAAGTACATATTTGTTTTTTTGTGCATATTGTTGTGCAGGATGTAGACTGCACAGCATCTGTACTCAAGCTGAATATTTAGGTAAGAAAAGATTAGAGCTGAAAAGATTAGTCAATTGATCGGTCAACAGAAAATCAACTCTTCTGTTGATTGATTAATCGTTTTAGTAATTTGTAAATTTTTCAAATATTCACAGATTCTAGTTTCTCCAATGTGACAATTCACTGTTTTTATCAGTTTAATATCACTGTAAAATGAATAATTTTGTATAAGATTGTTGGCTGGACTAAACATTTGAAGACGTCATCTTGGGCTCTGGCTCTAATAGAAAGGGTTAATTAATTAATTGAGAAAATTGTCTGATTAATCAACAAAGAAAACAATTGTTAGTTGGAGCCCTAATTTAGACAGAGATTGTCCACCGTGGCCTGGCACATGTACTATTCTCAACATTAAGCAGTAACACGGTCAATATCGTTTCCCCACACTGTCATTACAGATTCAGCAGTACGGGGATAGTAGTCTTATTAAAGAAGAACTGTATCCAGACTAGTCTGTTTGTGACACAACGCTCAATATGTGGAAATTGTTGGTCAATAACACCATGTTTTCATCCAAACAGGTGGAAAATGTGGCTTCTGGAGTCATTTACCAAATGTGGAGCTATGACGGAAATATACAGAGAGATAAAGGCTTAGACAGAGAGAGAGAGAGAGGGGTGAGGGATGAAATGCTAATTTTTGCCGCTTGTCCCCAGCAGCTGGTCTAGCTGTTTGACATGTGTGATGAATGGTGTTGCATTGGTACTGCTGCCCTCTCACCTCCACTCATTGTCACCAGTCCAAAGACAAAGGGGAGGAGAAGCAGGAGGGGAAAAAATCCTTCAGCACAGGCAGTGGATGCTTCCTTTCATCAAGACACGCACCGAGAACGCACGCACGCACGCACGCACGCACGCACGCACGCACGCACGCACGCACGCACGCACGCACGCACAACCACACTGGTACGCACATCAAAGCACACACACGTGCACACTCACTCCTTCACACCCTGATAACTTGTATCTTACTGCAGTGTGTATTTGCTGAGCAAAGCTTATTTCCTTCTGCCTGGCTAACCAGTTTTTGCTCTCTCTCCACAGACCATCTCCAACAACTGTCTGATGCAACAATTACACAGCCGTATGAAAGCACAGGCTTCTGGGAGTACGCAGAGAAAACAGGTACATCATCGCAAACTGCATATTTGCTGCACATTCTGGTGGAGGTGAGAAATGAAGAAGAGGTGGAAGAGTGCACACTGGTAAACAGTTGGAAATAAAAGATGGGAGTGGAGGGGGAACGTTTTTTTGTTGGCAAGGAGCGGAGCAGTCATAACTGGTCCTGCTCCCCCAGGCACGGGAAGAGGAAGAAGTGTGAAATGGGAGCAGATCCTGCCTAGTCTGCACTGATGGGTTTGTTTAAAGGGTCAGGATAGTTCGCTGAACCGTTTCTATGAATATGAATACAAAAAAACTCCCAACCATTCAAAAAGAAATAATATAAAAATGAGTTATTCACACAACATTATTCTTTGACTCTGTGTGGGGATGTTTTAAATGTGATGGATGGATGGCCCTACAATTCAATTAGAAAAAGGTTCTATCTCCAAACTCCTCAGTTTTGTGGTCATTTATTTCGAGAGATGTTATGATACCATTTTTCCCTTCCCGATACCGAGTCCGATACCTGAACTTGCGGTATCGGCTGATACCGAGTACCGATCCAATACCAGCGTGATAAAAAATATATAGTTATTATTATTATTATTATTATTATTATTATTACTTACTACTACTACTACATGTTCCTCACTCTGACTACCGTTACCGTTACACTCTTCACTATCGTCACATGACAAACTACCTGTCTGTATTATTATTATTATAATTTAACAGCTGTTTACTGCACTACTACATTGTCCTCGCTCTGACTACCGTTACACTCTCCACTAGCGGAGACAACACTGTTGTTGTTTACGATCGTCAAGTGACAAACTACCTGCAATCAGTTCTTCTTCGCTGCTCTAAAACAGTAGTTGCCAGTGGCAGCCATGATACATCCAGGGCGACAGCACAGTGAAGGCTACTGTTTTGGAGCAGCGAAGAAGAATTGATTTCCGGTTAATTAAGTTGATTTTTTTCTGGGTTAATAAACGATGGTATCAGATCGATGCATAGACTGGCGTACTTGCCGATACCTGATGCCGAATTTTGGGCAGTATCGGATGCATTTCTGATACTGTTATTGGTAGCGGAACAACTCTATTTCCTAAACATCATGTAAGAAAATCTTTCGTAATTGGGGTAATTGGGATTAAGAGATTAACATCTAGATTTCTGACGGAAAATTTCTTGGCCATGTGAATGATATAATGGTTTGTAATGGTTTCTAACAGGGATTTAAAGTGTGCACATGTGCATGACAAACACTTCAGGGGACATATATGTGCAAAGGAAGGTAAGAAAAGATCATCACTGTAAACAGTGCAATCTTGCATCCACAATAACCAAATCCAACTCAAGTTAAACATGACAATAAAGTAAACAAGTGTAAATAAGCTGGTTTGCACAGCTGAACGAAAGGCTATTTTTAAAATTCAGACATGAGCACAAGAAAAAGCTGTGCACTCTCCAACTACAGAGCACGCTCTCCCACTGCACCATCAGTTCAAATGCTCTGATAAACAAGTATATAAATAAACTATTTTACACAAATACACCTCGAAATACCAGCCTTAGTTCAGAAATAAGGACGGGGGTTAGGGAGAAAACACATTTTCTGCATAAACATGTTTTTCAAATGGAGGGGAGCTGAGAATAACACAGGAAACTAAAATGAGTAATTTCTGACATTTATAAGGAACCGACGAAGAACGTTGAAACTGTGCTTAAATGGTCAGCTTTACATGTGTCATTATTCATTAATGCCAACATATTCTCTCATTTGATTGATTCAAGAAGAAGGGATAACCTTTAAATCTTGATCAGTCATCATGGAGAGAAATTAGACTTAATGCCACCACAAAGGAAATCAAGTTTCACAGGCCCGGACAATGACATTCATCATTTTTCAATGTCCAAAACACAAATGTAGTACATAAAAAAATGCCCACGTTTAAAAAAGAATGAGTTGGAAATGAAAGGCACAGCATATTTCCTTGAGATATGAAAATAAGACCAAACCAAAATGGTTGATTTCAGAGGTACCCATCAGTCTACCCTATATATTCCATGTGCATCAGGACTGACCCCAACGGACCTGGGGGCAGTTGACTTGGATACTCTAAAAGACACACCACCTGTGGTGTGTCTTTTAGAGTATCCAAGTCAACTGCCCACAACTGGTGGTGTCACTATTCACTCTTATGACACTAACCATTGATTTGTCTCTCTCCACCCTAAACATGTATACTGTACATATTCCATATTCCATACATATTCCATACTGGGACCCACGAAGCACCTCTAGCTTCTCTTGCAGAAGAACTATACAGAAGTAGTAATTTAATTAGTTCTCACCATCGCCAGACAACAACAACAACAGGCTTTCCCATTTTAAACATTCAAAAGCATTCATCCAATGCAGAAAACACATTCACATAGTGTATATGGGGATATTTTCAGCATTCAGGAATAACACAATTTGCGGGAGAAATAGAAATAACTTTTTATATCAAAATGTCCACAACTTTTCTATGATAATGTCAAAAGGCTGATGGTTCAGGGGTTCTTCTCAACACATGAAATTCTAGCTAGTAGCATGACACCAACCTGACCTACACTAATAAGTTAACTCTTGCAAGAAGTGAGAAATGATCTGTTGCCCCTGGAGACCATGAATGGGCAGCACAGAGATCAACTAATTCTTACTATTTGCAAGGAAAGTATGCCAGACACTAGCCAGATGTCAGATATCTAGTACAAAAAGTCTGAATATTAGATACAATACGCAACATTTCACTTATAACCTACCAAACTGTGTCAATACCAGATATAATAACAAGCAGGGGAACATGAAAACATGCTGCAGTCCTGTGGGTCACTGAAGTATTTTCATCAGACATCTCTAACTGTCACAGCACAGTAAACACTCATATCGACCAGCGCAAATAGAGCCTGCTCTTCTCATTACACCAGCCACTAACAAACATGCAGATGTAACAGGTGTGTAAAATAACTGATATATAATTCACCAAAAGTCCATCCTTTAATTTCTGCTCACGTTATGCCATATGTAATTAATGTATAATTATTTTGTATGTGTATTTGTATATTTGGGGAGCTAGTTTTATTTTTGTAAGCGCCGGACTGTGAGGTCACTTCCTGTAGATTCGCGCTACTTTCCTCAGTCGCCGGAGATCTCGCTGAGGAGAAGTGAGTGTTTGCTAATGCTCCTGTTAATAGAGTGTTAAAATGCGGTAAAACTGCTAAATGTTGGTTCAAACTTAACTTTGTTAGGCTCACAGACCTTGTCGCTCGGTGGAGTGTGTTTGTTTAAAGTATTTAATGTGTTATTAACGGACTACAGCACTTTGATTAGTATGCTAATTTAGCGATCTCAAGCTAGGGGACGTTAGCATCCAGGTGGTTTCTCATGCGGTTCGCTGCATTTCCTCCTCTCTCCTCTGAAGGTGTGCATGTAGGAGCCCAGTCGTATGAAGTTGCTGTACTGATATTATTTTATTTTGAACAGGTATGTGAGCCCTCTCATTGTTTTTGCTGTTGTGTATTTTATGTTTTGTGCTCATAGCGATTTTGTAATTTTAATATTACATGCTGTGTAGTTAACTGTTAATGTTTACTGTTTGAATTAAATTTTGTTCTTCAGAAAATACAAAATTGTTGCTGCTGGGTAGGGATTTAGTCTTTCAAAGAGCTTGTTAGGCCAGAATTTGTCAATGTGTAATTTTAACTATACGATCAGAATCACACTGAAATGTATTTTAATTCTTTTTATGTTTTTGTGTAAAAGTAGATGAATGAGTTTTTGGTATTATGTGCATTACTTAAGAGTCGCCGGAGATCTTGCTGAGGAGAAGTGTGCATGTAGGAGCCCAGTCGTATGAAGTTGCTGTACTGATATTATTTTATTTTGAACAGTGCTGGTGAGAAAATAAATCCCCTCCAGTCGGCAAGAGAGCTTTGGTCCTCGTCTCATCCTTCACCCACACAACACAACGCAGAGATGTTTTGTAGCAAAACAGAGAGTCAGGCCAGACCGGCTACACAGTAACAGAGAGAACTTCCTTACTTTGGTACACGTGCACGTCACGACATCTGTAACGGAAGGGATGCTATTGAACATTTCATTTTTCCATGAAATAGCCTAGGGCTCTCCACACATTTAGTTTTATGATGTTGCGCCCTGCCTGCGCGCGCAACTTAACTCAGCTGGCAAACTTGTGTATACTTTATATTTTTTCGCTTAGAAATACTACAGGATAACAACGTTTCACTTTGGGACAGTAACATTAACGTTACTTCTTCACTATTTGCATCAAGTTGAGGCGCAAATCCCGGAAATGCGGCCTCATTGGGCAACAAATCAGCACAGGTGCTCCTTTTTGACAGTGGGGCTAGTTTTGATGGAATAGTCCATTATTCTGTGGGGGCGGGGAGATGGTAAATAAAATAAGCACCTTCCGGGCATTTTCTGAATGATAACTGCAGGATGTGAATTACACATGACTTTATTATTGACATGATTTTATATATAAACAAAATATTGGTTATGGATAGCAATATTACATTACTGTCTATAAATATTAGGGGCCCTCTTAGCTAGATGCCCCAGCAGATGCCTACCTTGCCTAATGGTAGAGCCTGCACTTGGAGCCTCTGACTCTAAGAAACTATGGTCACATTAACCTTCTGATAAATATACTGCGCGTTTCAATTAAGCCCCCAGAATGAGCGCCTGTTGTGGATCCCAACTTTCGTAGTCGCAAACGGCGGTACTGCAACTTCTGTGTCCGTCACGTGATTTCATTGGGCCCAAAAATACTTTTTCCCATAGACTTACATTGGGAAAGTAAGAAAAAGCGTCTTGAGATAACTTCTGTTATGATTTGACGCTATATAAAAATAAATTGAATTGAAAATTGAATTGAATTGAATTGAATTGAATTGAATTGAAAGAGACGTCTGTATCTCAGCGGATATTTTTTTTTGAGGTGAATCAACTTCCCAGTACGAACACCTAAATAGCCCTTATTTAAAAAATTAAGTTTTTAAAGTTGTAAAGTGAACTAATTGCCAAATCCAAAGTTATTTCCCTTCCTCCGTTCATGTGAATGAGACCCAGACCGAGGCTGGAGCGCAAGCCGTGACGATGGTGTGACGTTGGGACCCCGTGACCGAGTCATGTGACCGAGCCATGTGATCAAGCGGATGTTCCATGTGCCCAAGATCCGGGTACTTTTCCAGACGGAAGTCGAGCCATTTAGGCTTCATGCCCCACTGAGCAACTTTCATAGGAATGAATGGGGCCCCGCCTCCAACGCTGTATCCAGTTCTCTCAATACATCCATGGTTTCAATACCCATGCTACCATACCATTTAGTAGGCCTATGCAAGAAAAAGATTTAGTATATCCTAATATATAGTATGTCAAATGCAGAATGCCCAAAATTTTGAAATATGCAAGCCAGCATGCTTTTCTAGCTATTCTGACCCACACTCATGCACAGCGAATATATGAGCAAGAGGGTCAAAGTTCAAGGCACAATGTTATGAAGAAGTAGGCCTAGTATGTCCCAACTGTATGCATATTGCATGCAACAGTACGTACTTTGTAAGGGCAGCTGCAGTATGTACTAAAAGTAAAAAGAAAAAAATGGTGTTTTGGAACTTAACCTAAGTTTCCCGAAACTCAGTCCTAAAAAAAATAATATGATGTCATGGTATTTTGAACAGAGCGATCGTTAACCTGTAAACAGTGAATGGAAGTGATGCTGACTGCTGATTCACAGGGAGAAGTTGAACAAAAGTGAACACTGACTTGCAACTCTGCGGAGGCCGGGCCAGGAGATTGGACCAAAAAATTCATCAGTGGTGTAGCAGGGTTTTAGTTTCATGCTAAGTTCTACCAAACATCTGGCCACAAACCAAGTAGATGTAGGGCTGCTGCACTGATCTCTGACAAGAGGGCACCTTGCCACGAGGCCCATTAGGTAGCACCATGTGGGATGCAGACTACCCACTTGACATGAAGTGGCATCACTCCTTATGCAATGAGTTGGTATACAGCTCTCCCACTTTTATGGCCAATAAGAACACAACCTTGTGAGACAGCCATTGTACACTACCTGAAACACTTCAAGGGGCTTAAGGCTCGAGCTGCAGAGCCTCTATCACCAGGTCCAAATCCTACAAACAGCTGGCCTTCTATAATCCTGTTTATGTAAAGATTATTTTTTCAGCATTTCTTTCCCCTTTATTTGACAGTCAATAGTGAAGAGACATAGACAGACAGGAAACAAGGAGGGCAGAAAGGGGTATAGCATGCAACGAAGGTCCCCAGCTAGAATCAAACCAGGGGCATTACATTTATATGTTTTGCACTGTAACCATTCGGCTACTGGGGCGCCTCAGTAAGGTGTAATCCTATGGCCACCATTAAAGCTGAAATCAAACCAGGGGCATTACATTTATATGTTTTGCACTGTAACCATTCGGCTACTGGGGCGCCTCAGT
This sequence comes from Sebastolobus alascanus, assembly GCA_916701645.2. NCBI lineage: Eukaryota > Metazoa > Chordata > Actinopteri > Perciformes > Sebastidae > Sebastolobus > Sebastolobus alascanus. The sequence continues at coordinate 6,289,875 of CAKAOJ020000040.1, read as the reverse complement.
AAGGTGTAATCCTATGGCCACCATTAAAGCTGAAGTCGGTAACTTAGCAAATATGTTTAAAAAAAGTTATTTTTATAAAACAGTCACTATTCTGACAGTAGTGCATGAGACAGATAATCTGTGAAAAAATCATGTTCCTCTGTGTTCTTCTAATGGCATTTGCGAGAATTCACAGCGCCGAAGGAAAAAAAACAATCAGAGCCGAGCGCTGTGAATTCTCGCAAATGCCATTAGAAGAACAAAACAGCAAATTTGTGGTCACCACAGGTGGCGTGTTCTGTTCCATGGGGGTCAGTCAACATACATATGCTGTTTGGAAAGACTGATTCCATATGAATATGGAAAATGTTTGATGGAGAAACACAGAAGATAATTAATTTATTTATATTTGCACATGATGCTGATCCAGAAGCAGTTCCTAGTTATATATACAGTATATCCAGTTTTGCATTTCTTTCACAAGTTATTTTACTGTGATCTCCATGTAGGAGAGCTTGGAGGCAAGCTGCCTGTCTCAGTGATTTAGGAGATTTGGATTTGTGTTTGAAGCTGCTCCTCTAGAAGGATCAAGGTAGGGATTGGTTTGACACAGCTGAGTCAGGAGCTCGTTCACAATCACACACAGTAGGCTACACATCTCTAGTGCACGTGTACACACACACACACACACACACACACACACACACACACACACAGTACAAAATAACTACACACACGTTGCTGCTGAGTCAAACGCTAACAAGATATCAGAGGGGGTGTATTTGGAGCTGCAGTATAAAAGGAAGTAGTGAATATTATTAAATATTACCACTACATGTAAGACAAATAAAGACATTTTTATTTATTTTTTTTACAACCAACTTGGACTTGTCAATTCCTCCTGAAAGCAGTCTTTCTATTAAAGACAAACATCCTTTTAGGCCATTTCATTTTTCAAAAATATTTTATTTGATATTGATCCAGGTACAAGGAAATAAAAGAACATGGATTTATCTTACAGGACATGGGAATGAGACTGTAAAAGTTTATTTTCTTGATCCACTCTCTTCTTGGACAAAGACATGCAAGTGAATACAGAAGGTGGTTTACAGAAAGGAAAATAAAAAGCAGAATGTACTGTACTGTAGAAATGGCATTGGATCGGAGTGTCACCTCACCCTGTACTGTACAGAAAGACTTCACCCAACAACTTTCTCTTTTTGTCATCATTTTAATCCTCTTTTATAGCAAAAAGGCAACACACAGATAGGCTACAAAGAACCAACAATATTGAGAAAATGAACAAAAGAGAGGGAAAGCCAAAGCACTTTCATCCTTCCAAAAAGACATTTTCTCTATTGTCTTGACAAGCAAATTGTGAGCTGTTTTTGCTCCTTGTGTTTCGAAAAAGGTTTTAAGTCGCTTTCGTTTTGACATGAGAGGAGCAGTGCGGTGAACATGCAGGACGAAGAGTGACTCAGAAGACTACTGACCCGGCGTCTCACCGTGCTGTGAGCACAGTGTGCCTAACATCTCCTTTTGGCCTCGCTGCTCGGCTCTGACAGCAAACTTTACAAGGAACGAAAAACACATTTTATATTCCACGAATCTTTATGCATATTTCACAATATACCTTTATTATCATTTTAATAAATACAAAACGACACTGTGATTTAAAAGAAAACAATGAGTATTAAAGAGACACTATAACGCATTAGACATTAGAAATATCAATCTTAATTTTGGTATGTTCTTTTACTGACATCTTGTCTTAAGGTGGATGAACCAGCACGTTATACTCAGAATCAAAATCCACAGCAGAAAAAGAAAAGAGGGGACGACAGGATCAGACAAGAGAGGGATATTTTTGTCAATGAAAATGGAATGGAGTAATCAAGTGGAGATGCGTATGGATATATACACATATATACACATACATAAACACCACCAGAATGTAAAATAACCTGAGATACTCTTTGCACCTCATTTCCAGAACACTGGCCACTGGGTGTATGATAGAAAATGACGATGGCATGACGACAACAGTACAACAGCATCTGACGGCCTTTACTTTCCACCCCCCCCTTTTTTTTTTATCAACATTAGCAGTACAAAAAAAGGACAAAACAAACAGTCATTGAACCACAAAAGTCCTGAACATTAATATTGAAAACAATGTTTGTAAGCAGCGTTTTGTAGTCCATAAAAGGCATACAAAGAAACAAGCTTTTCATTAAAAAAAGTACAACCGATAAAAAATCTGAAAAGACAAAAAAATTGGAGATTCGGAGGCTGAGAAGTCGGAACTAGTCGGAAGTTGGCAGATGATACGTGTGTGTTTTGTGGCGGTCAGGCAGACAGAAAGTGTTCTGCTCCACAATGTGGCTGTAGACATGGAGGCAGTGGGACCTGCTAGTTAACATACAAGGCTTTTCTCCATTGTCACCTCAAAGCTACATTGTAAATCGTACACACACCATTTCTTCTGACACAAGGCTGTGCTGACCATAGTGTATTGGCAACTGAGGCACCAACCTTTAGAGCAACTAATAGATTAATTTGAACAGCGCTTAGCTGGACTGAACAGGTGTTGTTTTCTCGGATGATACTGTACCACAAATAATATAACAAACATAAAACAGTAAGTGCTCTAAAAAGCAAACAATATTAACAATGATGGAACTAAAGACATAAAATTCAAAAAAGATGTAAACAAATTATGTTGCTCCAATGGTATTTTAGGCAGATGTGGGAGTATCATTGCTACTAATCCCAAGAAATACTCCTTTGTGATGTTTGCTTATTATTAAGGCTTATAGAGGAATCATAAAACTGCCTCTGTAAGTGCTATGACTGAAGTACAGCATGTGGACAGATTTGGCTGGTTAGTGTGCTGTTATACAGAATGAGGAGCGTAAACTCAGTGTAGTAAAATATTTAGGCAGTAAATCATTAAAACAAAACTTGAAATTCTTGGAGACCCTTGTATAAAAAATAAAATAAACTCCCTCAGTCTGTTTTTGAATGCATGGAGTCGCCCAAACATTGACCACTAAATGTTGCTTATATCAAACTATAGTTTTAGGACAGTTAATCAGGAATTAAATAATCACCTACAGTAATACAGTATCCTCTGTGTACAACTCTCCCAGCCTCTCATCTGCCCTTCAGAGCCTCGGGAACCTTGTGTGTCTGACCCCTGATTAATCTCAACTATGGAAATGGGTGCCTTATTATCTGTCGCTGTCTGTGAGCAAAGCTGTACTCTTTAATATCTCTCTGTACATTAGTATATAATTTTCTTCTCTTTACTTTACAGTACAGAAACTCCTCTTCACATATTCTTCCGGTTCTTCATGTCAGCAGGAGCTATGTTTTTGTGCTTATCACCAAAAGTTGCAGTGCAAAAACAATAATTAATAATAATAATGATAATAATTAATGGTAACTATTAACAAACAATGGATTATAAAACAATTATTTTATGGCACAACAGCCACTCAATTCACATATAATACAAATACCCAGATAAAACCAACGGTTCCTGTATATGGAAATCAAAAGCTCAAACTGAATTCAGCTTGCATAGCAATGCAACAACAAGTCAAAGAATATATTTACAGGAAACAAAATTCCCTTTTCCCCCCCAAGGGCAGTTACAAGAAAATTTGTTCTCGTTTAGATGTTTTCTTTTTTTTTTTTTACTTGCCTTTTTCTAACAAAAAGAAAATTACAGTAAGGTAGGAGGTGGAAAATATTTTCTTGAGGACGAAAACATAGTGAGATGTACAGTATGTCTGTGTCTATACATCACATTTACAGTTCTGTGACACTGCTTTTCTCTGTAGTGCCCTCTGCTGCACTCCCTCCCTCTGAGTACACACAGGTGAGGACAAAGTTCGTTGCCCCAACAAGGAAGGCGTTGTTCTTTCGAGGACAGACCGGATATTCTCCAGTTCACATCCCAGAAGGATCACTCTGTGCGAGGGAAAAATGTATTAAAATTGAGCAATGGCAGGTTTATTTAGGAAATAGAAATTAACATTTTGGTTAGTTGCTTAGCTTAGCATAAGTGGTTTGCTGACACATGCCAGGAATTTAACTCCAGCTCCCATTAGCTGTCAATATACTAAACGACAGTGCAGGGGGCTAATGTACAGGATAGACATACAGCTTAACAAAGATACTGGGTGTTTCTCAAAGTCAAGGAAGGATCCTCCAACGGCTGAATTTCAAGGATGCTACGTGATCGAATCCCGCCGAAGGACTACTCCAATGTCGAGGATCCTTCCAATTCTACCAAGGACTGAGTCGTTCTTTCAGGGGGATTTTGAAGGATGCATGTGTGTATCCTCTGCTCTCCTAAAATACCCCAAATCCTATGCGCACGCTGCATTTCCTGTCCCCCGATTTGGAAACAGGGGTAATATGCTAGTAAACTTTCAGTTATTTCACCTCAACAGTCAATCAAAATATGTTTCTGAACAAATTTGAGAGAAATTGGCAATCCAGTTCTTAAATATTTACTCATTTTAGATCTAGAAAGGCCTAATTTAAACGTTTGTTCCGACTTTTGTTGCTCCGCTATTAATAGCACAGCGGCCAATGTGTGCTCTCCCAATGCTAGGAAGGAGTCTTGCCTAGCCTCTGCAGGATGCGACTTGGAAGGACCCGTTCTACCAAGGAAGCGTCCTTGACTTTGAGAAACACCCACTGTATCAAGCTAAACAAATAATAGCTAAAGGCTAAAAGAATGTAAAACAGCTAGCCGGGGTCTCTCTAAAGTGAAAAATCTACTCCTATTAACACCTCTAAAGCTCACTAATTAACGTGTTTGTTTAATCCATACACAAACAGAAATGTAAAAACGAGTTGCAATTATATGGGGAGTGTGCTGTAACTACCCAGCAAACAACAGCCGGGTTCAGTGACCTCCCAGAGTCTTGTTGTCACAGTGAAGTTATGAGGCAAATATGGTCAGAATAGTTGGACTGTTGTGACTATTTTCACTATACATGCAGCGCCGTATATCGCAAAACACTGTTGTAAAATACGGAATGACTCACATAACTCTCCCGAGTACTGCCCCTGTCCATTGGTCCCCAGGAATTCAGCGTGCTCTGTTGCGGTCCACTGCTGTGGCTGTCTTGGCCCCTCGGCCTTGCGTGGCCCTGTCGAGCCCTTGGAAGAGGCTGTGCCAGAGGAGCTGTGGCCGCCGGGGGAGGGAAAGCACGGTTTGTTGTATGGCAGGCACCCGTCCTCTGAAAACACAGAGGGATCGAAAGAAAGGCATATAATAAAAGTTTGAAAAGAATATACGTGACTTTTATGTTGCAGTGAAGCACATCTAACATCTGATGCATGGAGACAAAGAGCACTTTTCAACTCCCCCTCCTCTCCTCCTGACATCTGCAGAGTGGCGGTGCCAACAGGCGATGCCAGGGCGTGCCACAGAGAGGACTCTCAGCCTCACACATGGCCTTGCAGCTACCAGCCTTATGAGGGGGCAAATACAATAAGATAAGGACTGCTGGCTGCTGTGACACCCCCTGCTGCAGGGCAGCATAACATTGAACCTCAGCAGTCTCCGTCATTGCGTGAAATCTCATCAAACTGCTCCCTACTGCTCCGCTAATGACTGTAATAGAGTCTGCCCCGACCTCAGTGGGTTCTACTGTGAATCAGTCAGCACTCTGACACATATGGGAATTCACCTATGGGTTTTTTTGTAAAGATGCTGATTGTGGCACCTGTCTTTGTCTCACAGTCTCAGATTAACTGTCTGAGAAAGTCCTGGCACAAAGAGGGCAGGGCGCTCAGCATAGAGAGCTCTAATGGTCACAAACGTGCATGCACCAACGCACATACACATGGACACGGACGCACACAGATGGGGTGTGTAGAGTGGCTGCTGTTTGTGTGAGAAAAGAAAACCGAAGCGATTAGAGTGCATTTCAGTTGCTGGGGCCTCCTGCCTTAGTTGGAGCCGAGCAGGATGATATTGGCAACAGTTACAGGGGTATTGGAGGGGCTGAGGGGAACATTCTGGAAACCAGAGCGAGTGGCAGACAGCGCAATCTGTTCATGGGAGCACAGTCGCAACGCAGCATGGAAGCTAACTTCAACACAAGAATCCCTCACTGTCAAACCACAGCAGCAGCAAAACGCCTGTGTTCTTGTTGTTTTCTTGCTATAACGCAATGAACTACTGTATCTGTAACAGGAAAATGTCCACTAGTTTAGAATGTGAAGCCTAGATGTTTTATTTCCTTAGTAATGAATCGTTGGAAGTAAGCAAAACAATTTTATGGATTTTGTTTGGTTGGGAAGTGGTACGGAACTTATATATACTGTGTTACACATCATTTGTCATTTTTAGAAATGAATAGGGTAGGTGCTTATGTAAAGCAGAGAGTGCAGTACTCTAAAAAGATATGTGACTGCAGGCTTCCCTGAACTTCTTGTAACTCGAGCCATGCTGCTAGCGATAGTCTGTCCATGCATCTGTCAGCTCAACATTTGGTATGCAGTAGATCACATTATCTCAGTCTGATGGATTGCCAAAGAATGAATCTGAATAAGTTTGGTGATCCCCTGACTTTTCATCCTCCACCACAAGCAGTACAAATTTTCCGGCTGTCCAATACTTTGGTTCATGAAAATATACAGTACTTTAAAACCTTATCACCAAATTACTGTCTGCCTCAACTGATTTTGAGTTTAAAGCTAGGGTTGGTAATGTTCTTCAAAAATTATCTGTTATATTTGTTGAAATTCTCATTAAATTCTGACGGCAATCAATAAATCAAATGCTCTGACCAAAATAAAGGGAAAAAAATCCAGGATGTGTGACAGGTTTATTTAGGCAATAGGAAGAAACATGTTCGGTAATTGCTTAGCTTAGCATAAATCAGAATCAGAATCAACTTTATTGGCCAAGTTTATTGACACATGTAAGGAATTCCAGCTCACATTAGCTGTCAATATACTAAATGACAGGGACAAATGTACAGGATAGACATACAGCTAAACAAAGATACTGTATCAAGCTAAATTAATATTAGCTAAAGGCTAAAAGAAAAAAAAAAAAATCAAGATAATTTTGGGGGAGTGGCTTTGGAGGGAGGCCTGAAGGGACGGACTGTCAGTGTTGCAGACTTGGCAACCTTTCGCTAGATTAAACGACTTTTGGAGCTAATACTGCTAGCTACTTTTATTGGAAAACAGTTGGCAACACTGGGCTGGGTTTTTCTTAATTTGCTAAAATAGCATGATAACATGCTAACGTTGACATGTTGATATAGCATGCTAAACATGAAAAGATTGCAATTGCAAGCATGTTAATTTGTTAACGTGTTAACATTCTAACAGTAATAACTTTACAGGGCTCTTTGCCCGTTTGCATGGCTTAAGACTTCAGTCTTGTTTCAACTGTACCTGTTTTGTGTTCCCTGCGCCCATCATCAGCTCGGTCCATGGAGCCCAGCCTGTCCTGAGCCTGGCGATGATGTTCCAGGGAAGTGCGCGTCTGTCTGTCAATGGTGCTCTTCATGTCCTCCGGCCCGGACAGAGGTCCTGACATAGGCGGGCGCTCCAGAGATGAAGCCTTCCTATCTGTAGGGGGCACCATGCTGCTTATGCTGCGGGCCCCCTGGATACGGCCCTGTCCCTGACAGGGAGGAGGCTCAGGGGGAGGAGGTAGGTCTGTGCCAAAGAGAAAAACCACAGAATCAATCAACTGAAGCCATAAATTGAGACATTTTTCCATCCAATATAATATTAATAAAACTCCTTCTAGTTTATGAAACAACAACAGATGTTTTCGGGAGCTTTCTACAGAAACTATTTAAAATGTGTTTTCTGTCGCTGCCTCACCGTCTGCACCAGCATCCCTCCGGTGGGGTGCTGTGCCCTGGCTTCGGGGTTTGCGTGTGGGCCTGGTGGCCCTCTGGTGGCCCAAGCTGTGTGTGCCGACTGTGCTGCCATCTGTTGAGAATGGACTGCTGGGCCGGGGTCTGTGGGACAAACCTTTACCTGCAAGAGGGAAACAGGACCACAAGCCAGCTAGTTAATAAAGGCATTAAGGAGCTAACGCCTAGACAGTGGAGCTGAGGCTGTCATCAAGAAAGGTAGAGGTTATCAATCAAGATTCAAAAACCTATTAGAAAACAGAGGTAAAGGTTTTCATTAGAGGAGAAAGCACCCTGGTAGAAGCCTGTAAACAGTTGCAACTTAGTATAGCATATCACCCAGTTGTTACTCATTTAACCCAAGAAAGCCAGAGTGCAAAAGCCAGATGAGCCATATAGGAGTTAAAGTTGAGGATAGGGAGATATCTGCAGTCCAGCCATGTACAACAGGTGCCATGCACAACCTGGACACAGCGTCCACAAGCAGCAAGAGAGGAAAATCCAACATTAAGCCAACATTATGGGGGAACACATCAGCCAGGAGGAAGAATCAGAGCAGAAAGGAACAAATCATCTGCCACTGGTAGAAGTTCCAGTCCAGCAGTGTGTAGCTGCTCTCCACACACACCAACCTCTCTTGCTGAGGCTAGTGCCCTCCAGGCGGTAGCCTGCCTTGTCTGCAGCGGCCACCAGGGCCTGGGCAAAGCTGCAGTGGGTAAAGATGGAGCCATCGGACGAACTGCCCAAACTGGACCTATGGCTGGAAAAATTACGGTCATCCTCCGAGGCTGAGCCCCACCCATTCACCATGGACCCTGTGGAACACCGCAGGATTCAGCAAATGTGTGTGTGTGTGTGTGTGAATGGATATTTTGTTTCTATTTCAAAACACTCAAATTCAACCGCACACTTTCATAACCTTTATGGATACAGTATATGTTCTGACATTCTGAACACCTGTGCTGTGATTCCTCATTTAGATGGATGAACTGATTTGAGTGATCTTATAACAGAGGTAATATTAACCTCAAACTTAAATGATTTCGTATTTGCTGCAGGGTATTTCTGCTCTTGCAGTGAGTGCTTTTGTATAGTCATTCTGTTCTGAACTGTCTTCTTTCATCTACTACAAACACATGCAGAACACATATTGCAATCACACACATACGAAGGTGCACACAAACACACAGCAGAATGTACACAGTGGAACAGCAGGACTGGCATCAACTAATTTTGCTCTTCTTTTGATAAAGAACAATGAGCGCACCTGTGTGGAGCAGAGTTGGCTACAAAACCGCCTCAGGTGACACAGATGAAGCATCTCATAACACAGTGCATTGAAACAAACACCTGGTGGTATGCACATACATTTTTGTTTATTCCTCTTTAAAAATGCACAGCCACCACCGTGTAAAGGGTACTACAGTATACTGTTAAGAAAAGAGAGAATTTTAACTAGGGCTTAACTAGGGCACAAATTCGTTTTAACGCTGCTAATTTTTTTTACGCATTAACGCAACTTGCGTTTTTAGGTTGTAGCGGTTTCAGTTTTAAAGCTAGAGTGAAGATACGTGCATCATATGAAACTAGAAAACCTAAGGAATCCATAGGTAACCATGTCATACTAGCTTGTCACGAAGGAGGTTAAATAACGCTCCAAACTTACGCAAAATTTAGGCAAGGAAAAACTGGCCTGGTCATTTTCAAAATAACGCTCCAGACATACGCTAAATTTTGTCGCATGACCTCTGACCTCAAATTATGTGAATGAAAATGGGTTCTCTGAGTACCCACAAGTCTCCCCTTTACAAAGATGCCCACTTTATGATAATCACATGCAGTTTTGGGCAAGTCATAGTCAAGTCAGCACACTGACACACTGACAGCTGTTGTTGCCTGTTGGGCTTGAGTTTGTCATGTTATGATTTGAGCATATTTCTTATGGTAAATGCAGTACCTGTGAGAGTTTCTGGACAATATTTGTCATTGTTTTGTGTTGTTAATTGATTTCCAATAATAAATATATACATACATTTGCATAAAGCAAGCATATTTGTCCACTCCCATGTTGATAATAGTATTAAATACTTGACAAATCTCCCTTTAAGGTACATTTTGAACAGATAAAAAAATGTGCGATTAATTTGTGATTAATCGTGATTAACTATGGACAATCATGCGATTAATCACGATTAAATATTTTAATCGATTGACAGTCCTAATTTTAACATAAAATCAAGGTATCACACTTATAGCTACTGTAGTTTTAGACACCTCTACTCATGGATGTTACTTTGAAGATGATTAAAAGATGGGAAAATAAATCAATACCCTACTTAACAAACATAATTGAGTATTTTACAGGATTGAAAGCGTGTGCATAAGGAAGATATGCACATATCGTAAGACTTTTGGCTTATACATCTGTGCTACTGTAAGTATTTCTTCATGCTTTGCTTTTTTTTTCTTCACATAAAAAGCTAGGCCAGCACTTTAAATATAAAAGTATGAGCCTGCCAATAAAATATACGCCACTCTGGCAAGCAAAAACACAGAGAACAGTCGGCTAATGTGACAGCTTTCAGTGGGACTGGTTTGGCAGACTTCGCTCAAGTGGCACAAAACCAAGTGCTCTGCTCACACACACTCTATCTCTCCCTCACACAGGCAGAACACAGTAGTGATGCGATTGAACAGACTGGTGGAACAGAGAACCGGGGAGATATGGGGGTAAAGGTTGTAGATAGCAACGGGGACAAAAAAGTTAGCAGCAGGATTTAGTAAAAGGTCAGTGTGATACAAAAGGTGGCGTAATCATGGCCAGGGCGGTTGGCAGAGTACAGAGATTCAAATGAACATACATATATATTAGCTGTGTTTGTCTCACAGATGGTGCAATACAATATGACACATTTCAAATAAAACTTCGTTATATGATTGTGGGTTATTTATCCTTCAAAGAGTTTTCCAACTTCCCCATCTGTGAGTCTCTGCGTCTTAAACCATATGTCTCAGAGAAGTGGTTACTCAGTCACTGGATGTGGCTTCAGGGAGTTGCACCTTTGACGGCTGAAGTTGCAACAGATTTTCACTCCTATTGCAGTGAAACGCTCTCAGATTAATGGACACGTCTATAAAATATAAGCTTGCATAAGGTAGCGAGCGCCTTACACAACCCATTTTTGCAGCGCTAACTGAAATCCGAGGCAGTAACTACTTGCGAGCCCTCCATCTATTTTCTTTGAAATTCTTTTTTAAGAGTTTTTTTTTCTGAGAGAGAAAGACAGCAATTCCACTGGGTTCAATCCTCCCACAAAGAATAGAGCAGATATTGAAGTATAGGCAGTGCCAGCCAAAGCACCGAAGCTTCCAACTCCTCCGGCTCGGCGAAGGAACACTGCCTCAGCAAATCACATCACAGAATGACTTTTCAGTTGCACTAACTGCCACTTTCTACTGCTGAACCTCTGGAGCACTTCTATTCTCAGAAATAGCAGTCCAATCAAACTGTGATCATTGTCACATAATTTGATAAAAAATTCAATCAGGTTTTCTTTTTTTGCCCCAGAAATGTGGTATTTTTTCTCTGCAGCTCCAGACAAAGGTTTGCACTACGGGTTCGTCATTTTATCGTGTCTTGAACCAGAGCAATGGGCCGAGCCGTGCACTCTAAAAACCACTGGCCGCCACCTCCCGTGCTCCACGCGCTGTTAGAGAAAGGCCAGTAAACAGGAGATGGTTGGGGCGCAGTAAAACCCAGCCCAGGTCCCTCCTGCCAATAAAACTGATTTATACTGACGGAAACCCTAATCTGCATGTCGTTAAGGAGGAAAATCATTCCCCCTGACGAGCAGGCGTCTCTACCTGCCGCCAGGAGACATGACCCTGCTCCTCACAAACCTGGCAGGGCTTTATGGGAGAGTAATCGCCCAGAACAGTAGGCGCAACAGCTTCACTCGCCGCTACCACATCTCGGCTTTACATGACCTATAACGCACAAAGCCAGGTATGTGTTCACTTCATCTCTTTGGCTCAAACAAGACATGGCTCTGCAATACCCACCACAGCATCAGGATTTACATTTATCTGCTAAAAAATTGTCATATTATCTCAGAGAATAGAATAACACATTGGAACGCCTGTGCAGACAATCTGCTGGAGAAAAACGGCCCCAGAGGAGAAGGCGGGCTTTTTTTTCTGGGGCAGCATCAGTGAAAATATTTGATTTACTGGCCCCTGGTATTAACATTATGAAAACAGACCTATTTCCATATTATTAAAACAATGACAAATCTATCAGGCAAGGCTCGACAGGAATCTCCCTCCCTCCCCTATTTGTGCACCCTCAAAATGGTGACCGCAATAAATCTCAGCGATTTCCCCCTATCCTCCCTCTCTTTCTCCCGCTAACCCTGGAGCCGGCACCGTGTCTGTGTTGTAAAACGATGGGGCGCGAGGCAGACTTGCAGAGAGATAAGAAGAAATAGTGCTGTCTTCAGAGTAATACAGTGGAGGAGAGATGTAGTAGATTAGGGCCCGGTTGCTGCTTTATATTCCCCTAAATACATCAGCAGTAGCATGTGTCAGCGTAACCAAAACCACTGTTCCATCATCCCATGGAAAACTACTGTTTAGGGCCACCACTGACAGGGTAGACCAACAAGCAGCGCTGTCAACCCTCTTATTCTCATGCTTTCTCTCTCTCTCGACTGGCTCAGCTCCTCTACCTTCACATATTTTCTGCTCGCTCCCCATTTTCTTCCACCCATAAATTCCCCAATATGGATTTTATTTTTTCGTATTCACAGACTTCACTGGAAGACCTGATAGACAGTTACACTACACCAGCATCAAATATCACAACTTGTCCCTATCGTGCACACATTTTTCAGAAATATATCCCTACAGTCTTCAGAGGGATAGTGCATACTTGCCAACCCTCCCAATTTTCCCAGGAGGAAACCGAGAGACGGCAATGAAAAACGGGAGTCTCAATTCTCCCGTATTTCTCCCAATTTATGGCAAATTTTCACAATTTTTTTCTTATTCATTATCTTAACCTGTTTCTGGCATTGTATCGCGTCTATAAGCTAACGACAATTGAGCTACACCAAATGTCGTTTCCCGGTGGAAGAGAGCAGTCTATGCTCACGACACAACGCAATTTGAGCTCATGTTTAAGCTGCGCTCGCCACTGGGATCAGCGCACATCACAGCTTGCAGCGCCCAAAGTTGAGCTTTGCTCGACGTAGCGAAAAGCCGTCGTGGCGTGGCGCAGGCCATTGTAAATAATGGGGTTCAGAGCGCAGTAGTGCCGTTGTTGCATTGTGTCTGAAAGGGCGTTCAGTGAGTGAGAGACTGAGAGAGAAATGGAGAGAGCTAACTGAAAGAAATACTCAAACTGGGGCAAAAAAAAACTGAAAACTGATGAATATTAGTTTATGTTAGAGATTCACACAAGTTTTACTCCAGAGGGAAAATTCTCCCTATTTTTAAGGTCTCAAGGTTGGCAAGTATGGGATAGTGTGGCCTGGTCAGTATGAGAGCAGCAGTCCAGCACCCCGTTTCTTTCCACCCATAAATTCCCCAATATGGATTTTATTTTTTAGTATTCACAGACTTCATTGGAAGACTGATAGACATTTACACTACACCAGCATCAAGTATCACAACTTGTCCCTATAGTGCACACATTTTTCAGAAATATATCCCTCCAGTCTACAGATGGACAGCGTGGCCTGGTCAGTATGAGAGCAGCAGTCCAGCACCCAGCTCCGCTGCTGCAATGTCACGCCCTTCACATGTCCCCCTGACAGACGGCAGAAAAAGTTTTCAGTGAGTTGTAAAAATGGAAATGGTGTCTCCAGTCCGCAGTGGAATGTGCCGCATGTGAAATTTATTTCAAAGATATGGGTGGTGCTGTTAAATCACAGTCGCTCTCCCCTGCTCGCCTTGCCTCTCAATCCTCTTAATTTCCCTCTCACTATCCTGTTTAAAATTCATGGACATTCTTATCTCTTTTTTTGGAAATGATAATTAGAATTCCCCAGAGTCTGCCAAAAGTGCTTAAAAAACTTGATTGAGGGACACTCGGTAAGCATGTTCACATAAAAATGAACGCATAGCAGACTGATGAAGAACATGTCAGGAGCAACAATCCATTTACTGTGAGATAAGATGGAGCAACAATGGGAATAAAATGTTTTCCCATTCAGAGTCACGAGAGTCATTTTGATTTGAATAAAAAATAATAATACAATTTAATTGGATAAATGTATACATTAGGGCTGTCAAAGTTAACACGATAATGACCCGTTAACGCAAATTCATTTGAACGCCACTAATTTCTTTAACGCGCTTGCGATATCGATCTTTCGGAGGTTGTAGCAGGCTCAATTTTAAAGCTAGAGTGAAGATACTGGTATCATATGAAACTAGAAAATCTGATGCTAAGGAATCCATTGGCACCAACCATGTCATACTAGCTTGTCGCAAAGATGGCTAAATAACGCTCCAAACTTACGCTAAATTTTGCCGAGGAAGAAAAGGGCATGGCCATTTTCAAAGGGTGCCCTTGACCTCTGACTTCAAGATATCTGAATGAAAATGGGTTCTATGGGTACTCACAAGTCTCCCCTTTACAGATATGCCCACTTTATGATAATCACATGCAGCTTTGGGCAAGTCATAGTCAAGTCAGCGCACTGACAGCTGTTGTTGCCTGTTGGGCTTGAGTTTGCCATGCTATGATTTGAGCATATTTTTTATGCTTAATGCAGTACCTGTGAGGGTTTCTGGACAATATTTGTCATTGCTTTGTGTTGTTAATTGATTTCCAGTAATAAATATATACATACATTTGCATAAAGCAAGCATATTTGTCCACTCCCATGTGGACCAGCTACATTGTGAACAGATAAAAAATGTGAGATTCATTTGTGATTAATCATGATTAACTATGGACAATCATGCGATAAATCGCGATTAAATATTTTAATCATTTGACTGCCCTAGTATACAGTACATACTGTATGTATAGCATGAAAAATACTGTATTAGAATACATTATAATATGGTTAACAAACACGTTACAAAAACAAAGAATCGCCCCAATAGTCACAATTTCGAATCAGCCTTACCTGTTAAAGAGCTGTCCAAGTTGTCCATGCTGGACCCTGGTGTGTGCTCAATGCCACGGGGATGCCTGGCTCCATAGCCTTCATCCTCGTCTTCTTCCTCCTCCTCCTCATCCTCATCCGGCAGGTCAGTCTCGAGGTCAGAAACCATTGTGCTCGACACGTAGCCCACTGGAGGAGCTGGAGCCTGTGGAGGAAGAGAGCCCACCTGCATGTGCCTGGGAAGAGAAAGAGACAGCACATTACTCTACTCGAATCCACATACAGTATATAATCAAGGAATGTGGAGGAATGATGAATATAGAGAGAATAAAGGGAATAGTCAGTAGTTTCTATGCCACAGGATGGCGGAAAAATAAGGATGCATTTGGAAGTGTAGAACTAATTTTAGAGACCTCTTTCATATGCGAAGCGATGAATAAATTTGGAAAATTCCACTAATTCTATGTTGCTGTTGCATGCTAACACAATGACCTGCTAATTGCCGCTGCGGATGGTACCAAGGTATGCTCTCCAGGCCTGTCGACACATTGCTGTCACCTCAGTGGCAACCCGCTCGGCTGACAGCCGCATTTGTTTTGAGGAGTGCAATGTCTTTAACGCGGTTTGCAGTGGGAATTGGTTGTAATTACTGGCCCTCTGGTGTTGTCAGAGATGCTCTCTAACCAACATAGTCATTACTGGGTAACATGAAATCTCTTTCCTGACAAGGCTTCCCTGTCATCCCCCTCCCCCCCCACTTGACTATTATGAATGAACGCCAGTCTCTCATTCTCTCGGCATCGCCGAGAGAATGAGGCATGGCCTTCATCTGACTTGCATGAGCACAACAACAATGGAATGTGCTGCATGGGTGTGTGGGGGGAGAGTAAACAACCGTGGGTAAGAAATTGTGTCTCTTAGAGTGAGCAAAATACAGAAGTCGCCTAAGTGGTAGCATGGGTCCATTAAAATGAAATGATTAATGGGTTTATCTCCACTGCACACACAGTTGACATGAAGAATACTGCAGGAGCAAAATAAATCCTGGCAGCAGTACACGCAGAACAGAATGTACAGTAAGCATTTCAAAATGACAACAATGAATATATTATCAACAATAACAATATATCTTTCTAGATAGATTTAAATCTTTATAATGCTGTTTTAATACTGCAGTGTTTACCATGTCTGTTTTGCCATGTCCAGTTGGTATGCTCTGGTCAGCTCATCCAGATGGGCCTGGAGCATGGGTTGCATCTCGTCCCGAGGAGAAGGGGTAAGGGTGGCCGTGGACTGCTGTCCAAAGGACACAGCAGCTGGGGAGGAGGCGACCCCTCGGATGGGCGGGGTGGGAACCCTCTCTTCCTCCTCCTCCAGCTCATCCTCAATGCCCTGGTGGAGATAGGTCTGCACGGGCATGGGCGGACCCCAACCATCACTCTCATACCTGGTGTAGGACGAGACGTTTACTTGTTGATGTGTGAAATTGTGTATCCAATCTTTAGTCCGATCTGGGGCTGCAACTAATAATTATTATTTTTTTTATTGATTAATCTTCAGGTTATTTTCTTCATTGTTTCATTAAAAATTTTGTCTACAAAATTATTAATGAAACAATGGAAACAATTGAGAAAATACTGATATACGATACTCAAAATGGGCCTCATGCAAGAAGTGATATACAAACACATTTTCTCTTATTTCTTTTTTCTTATTTTCTTAGTACCCATTGATTTCTGGGATTCACCAGTGTTTTCTTATTTTTGCTCTTCTCTTAGGTAAGAGAACATTTTACGAGTGGTCGAGAGCCCTTTTACCAAGATAAGAAAAAATATCTTGTTTCACAGTCCACAAATTGTTTGTCAAATGCAAGAAAGGTTTCAAATTTGAGGAACATTAAAAAAAAAGAAAAGAAATGAATATCATATAATCAAATTTAGATGTTTTAGAGTAATAATAATGACTGGATTATTAAATTTGTGGGTTAAAGAACTACTATTGGTCTATTGATCCCAATTAAGAACCCTTGAATTTCTTGTAAACACCAGTACTGAAGCTCAGGAAAATCTAATTTTTTAAGTTTTAAAGTTTTTACTTTGTTTAAGTTTATTTGACAGTACCAGTAACAGTAGTAATATAGGCCTATGTCTGTTTCAATGCATATGCCAAGTTTTTCTTACCGAATTTTTTGGTGGCATCTCCATCTTATTTTTTCTCTTAACAGAAAATTAAGAGAAAATATAAAAGAAATTTAAGAGAATGTTGCTGCATGCGGCCCAATGTTTGACATGTTTGACAATGATCAATCCATTACCAAAATATTTGCAGATTAATTTTTCTGTTAATCGACTAATTGTTCCAGCTCTAGTCTGATCATCTGTATTTGAAGAATATAAGGAAATGCTAAATGAGTCTCTAATATCAAACACAGCTCATTTATTTTAAAGCTATGCGTAATGAGAAAATAAATTGGAAAATACATATGGACGGAAACAGAACTACATTATGGTCTGTGATATTGTCCCCAAATGTATAGCAGACATCATAAAAATATAAATATTTAAATAGAACCTTCTACATACTAACATAGAGCTTTGTGACCTTGTCCAACGTTTGGAAGAATTTGTTATACGACAGCCCTGAGTGGAATTATGGAGGTAGTCAGGCTTCACTTCCTCATAGCTGTGCTTATACATGCTGAAATAATACTAGCCATAAAGAAAATGTTCATTAAAGAAATTTGTCAGTGCACACTCCATAGGACATAACTGTTTTAATCTGCAGCCATTAAGAGCAGCCTCAGATTTACAGTGCACAGGACTCTTCATTTGCCAGATAGCCTATTAAAGCAGATGACTCTCCCACATTGGAAATGGGAGTGAGAGGACATAGCAGCTACTGGACCAAAGAAAGAGACACACACTATCACTTAAATAAGCCTCTGTTACTTTGTACCTACAGTAAAGCATGTCTGATCTTCTGTTGGGTTCATTAGACTAAATGAAATGTAAAAAAAGTATAATATAATTAGTGTATAGATAAACTTAACATTAGCATTGCATCAAACATATAGAAGAACTGGCAGCTTTTTACATCTACTTCAGACTGGGAGAGGGATAACACTGTGCTGGTATAAATCCCCCACTCTGTCCGTCTGTCTCTCGCTTTTCTCTTTATGAAACAATGCAATTATCGTTTTTTTCCCCCACTATGGAATTCAGCAAATAGATTAATCTGAAACCATCTGTGTCTATATGCTAGTAGCAGCAGGAGACTGCTTGAACATTGTTGTTTTTTTCTCCTCCATTTATTTTCCAGTCATGAAGTCTTCCCATAGATTGAAGACAGGATCGGCAGATAGTCTGATCTGCAGCCATCTGTATATTACTTTTTGTGCGAGAGCCTGTGTTAGTGAGTATGTGTGTGTATATCTGGCCTGCCTGTGGAGACTATACACACATTGATCCTTTACTTTTCTCCAGATGTACAGTAGTACAGCAATTAGCTGCAGAGAAAACAGAGCTGAACCCTGTTATTGCACACAGCAATGTGTGGTGTTGCTTACGTTGGCAAGCGCTGTCTTTTTTGTTCCAGCAAGCAAGATGCTAGATTCTCTGCTACTGAGGTAGTCAGAGGAGGAAACGTACAATGATAGCAATAAGCAAGATCAATATACAACAGAGATGATAGTCTCTATGAAGTACAGTCAGTATAAATACGATCTGTGTCTGTTTATTTCACAAAATAAGAATATAAGTATTCAGATTTATATTGGATGTCGGTGAAACTTGCACCCCAAATTGTTAGAAATCGGCAATACTACTATTATATTTTCTGTGTTCAATTGTTTTCTACTGCCATTTTTACCTCTCACAAGTTTATGTAGTGGCACTGTATATAAGAAGTGGACATAGTCACCGTGACCTAACCCATTGGTTTGTGGACTGCTGTTTTGAAGCCTTGAGTTCGGCATTTTTGGCTGTCGCCATCTTGGTTTTCGGCCGTCACCATCTTGGTTTTTTTGCAACCAGATGTGACACAAGAGGGTGGAGCTAAGTGCAACCGAACGCTGAATAAGACATTTGTAGGCGACCCTGCTGGCTATTAGAAAGAATGCAAGTTTAAGGCACTTCCTCATTGGCTTCACTTTTCAGACCCGGAGGTTGCCCACTATGTATAAGTTTAGCTGCCCACAAAATATACAAAATTACATTTGAAACATAATATTTTCACCTTTTAACTTAACTTACCTATATTATACCTAAATACATATACCTAAACTGACGCTAACTGTTAATGGCCTGGGTAGAAATAGTTTTAGCTAACTGAAATAGAACAGAAGGTTTTACCAATAGGAATATACAAGTCAGAATTGCATTGGGCTGTAATGCATGATTTTTCCTTTAAAACTGAAGGCTGTCTATATAATTAAATTGGATTGAAACGTCTTTGAAAATAAATGCGAAAGATATTGACAAAAATCTGAAAAGCTCTCTTGGCCATATTGTATTCTTTTTTGAGATGGTCCTTAAAGATAGGGTCGACGATCTTGGAGAGCTATCATAATTTGAAAGTAGCATGCCTCAGGAGCTCCATCTAAACCCACCCCCTCCCCTCGAAACTCCTTCCAAGGCAACGCCCCCCTAACACATGCACGAGCACCGCCGCATCGTAACTACTTCACAGACACAGAGCGGAGAGAGGACCTAAACTCAACAACGCTTTGTCATGACAAGTAACCGCGGCAGTGCTACTGCAGGGCTGAGTTTTCTCTTCCATTCTCCAGTAAACGTGCGGCGGCGACGCACTTTGAGTTCAGGCTGGTGCACGCCAAGGGTAGTGTGTGAGCAGGGAGGCAGGGAGGCATCTGATTGGTTCTTTACAATTGGGCGCAGAGGCCGTGATTGGTAGACGTTTTTACAGGATTACAGCAGCTACAGATGACGGCTCTTTTCCGGTCTTTTTTCAGAGCTCATCAGTAATGAATCGCTGTCGGGGTGTAAAGACCATTTCAACCAATATAACAAATAGTGTATACTGGATAAAATCATCAACCCTGCCTTTAACTTCAGCTTGTCAGTTTTCTGTCTACTCTCAAATGTGCCAGGCTTCAATATCTGATCATGAGGGAAAAATAAAACTGTGCATGTTTTATCCTGCACTGAACACTGTTCATATCCGAATACTGTGTTTGTATTTGTTTAAAGCCCTAGTGGACATACCCTCCTCCGTCGTGATGCTCATTGGGATAATGGTCCATCTCGGTGCCAGGGAGAGGGTGTACAGGGGGAGGGGGGAGGGGGACATTGGCCCAGTTGGATCCATTGGCTTTAGTAGGTTTGGAGCCAACCTTGGTCTTCTTCTTCTTTCCTCCCTTTCCACCTACACAAGGGAAGAAGGCATTTAGAAACACAGTCATTGAAAATTTGATTGTCAAAGAAAATCAATTACAAACTAATATACAAGTGGGATTGCATTGCAAATTACAGTAGCTGCTTTTGCCATGTGAAAAATGTGTGTCCAGAAGAAACTCAATTTAGTCCAAACATGCTACTTAGATTACAGATCAATTTGGACTCTGTTTCAACACGCCCTTAGAAAATTGTAAACAATTTCAAACACAAGATTCCAATGGGCTCCTGCTTGTCAGTGCTTACATAGAAAAGCTCAAGGTTGCTGGATGAAAAGCTCACTTCAATTGATTAACTGGCTGAAAAGCCTCAAATCTCCATAGAAACAGGAGAGAGCGGCAGTAAACGAGGTTGAGGCAGACCTTTGTGCTCCACCCATCCCTCAGTGTCCCCTTTCACACCAGGCTTTGGGTTCCACAATGAAATATCTCACTTCACAGCATCATCATAATGAATGGCTTGTGTAGTGTCAGTGTGTCCCTAATGGAATTCACTGAGAGTCTATTACTACTTTCATTTCTTTTATTACACCGGAGAGCTGCTAACCCCATCCATTTCCACTCATATCCCTCCAACACCGGATTCTCCTCTGTCCCATCCATCTTTATAAATCTGCCAGCCAGGTCAATACTGGGTTTTGTACGATTTGGTCGCAGTGGAAGAAACCTATATTTCTTTAAAACACATTTAACTTCAAGGCCAAATCTGTTTTTAAGTTGAGGTATATACAGTGTACACATCGTCCTGAAGACGAAAACATGCTGATGGAAAAATTAACCCTTACTAGTGTTAGCTCATCATGCAATTTAAAAGTCAATTGTGTTCTGAAGCAAAAACATAAAGAAAACCATTTACTTACATTAACTTCAACTACATTTCAGAGCTGTTTTAATTTACCATTTAAAAAATACTGAGAGAAAAAAATGTTTTTTGGATGGTTACTTTAAAAAGTGTTACTAGCTCCTTTGGTAATACGTTACTCACTGGTATATGTGGAAATATATTATTACAACTTCCACAAAGGCAAGAGTTCTCTTCTTTTATAATTGACTGAACCTGTTAACTACAACCTCAGTGGTTAGAACATGGTACCCAAACATCAGGGCTGCAACTTTGATGATTATTTTCATTATAAAAAAATTAATAGTATATATATTTTTTTCATTTATCTCAATAAATCTGCAATTGTTTGGTCTAGATTATGTCACTATTTAGTAAAAAAAATGCCTTTTACAATTTCCTAAACCTTACAGTGACATCTTCAAATTGCCTGCCTTGCTCAACAAACAGTCCGAGACCCTAAGATACTGTATATAATATAGTTTACTATCACAAAAAGACAGAGAAAAGTAGTATATCCTCACAACTGAGGAGCTGGAACCAGGGGATGTTCTCCATTTTTGCTAAAAAAAAAAGACCTCAACCTAAATTAATGGATTACCAAGACAGTTGCTGTCACAGACAGTTCTTTTCTGTCGACAGACTTAGGAACTATTCAACCATTCATTTTTTTTTTACATTTTTTACATCTATTCAGAACAGAATCAATTATTTGTCATGGCAGACATTAAAATACTACATGTACAATCAAGAGATAAAGAAAAATGCACACATGGGTATTTGGTTTTATCACATCCCATATTGAATTGCAATATCTATCAAGTTTATCACACACTGCATAGCATCTCCATGGTGTGCAGTCCTATACTTCCTATACTGTACCATTAATTATTTAGCGTGGAGGTTTATTAATACACAATTTTTCTCTTACATGATATTTGCATGTATAAATCCATTGGTGGCAGTGCCTCTCCACCAGCAAACACTTAACATCTCAATCCAGGAAATACCTCAGACTGACGTCACCAGCCACACAGATTAGTGAGAGCCATCTTTGGAAACTCTGTTGAACACATTTGTATCTGTCGACTGTTGGTTAGCCTTTACTGCCAACGGCCTGTAATCACTTTTCCCAGCGATACAAAAAAAGCTGCCAATACTGCAACTTGTGCAATGTAACATCATGCACTCTAATGTAATCTAATAAACTGACTCGACTCGGGCACGATAAAAAGTAGATCGCTGTCATCATTTCTACATTTCTATTGATTTTCATGGAAGCCAGATGGCAGAGAAATAAGAAAATCTGCACAATATGTTTTAAGTCCAGACAATTCTTATTACAGTATGTTACTATTATAAGTCTTTTACCAGGAAGAAGAACAAAAGCAAAGATGAGTATGGTATACAATGCTGGGGCCGGGGAGTAAATATAAGGCATGGAGAGATAGAAGGGGTGTCAGAATAAGATTAATAAAGAATGGAAGTAATAAAAGAAACAACTGTAAGCCCAAGGCAGGCAGCACCAGTGTAGGTATAGTCTGAAAGTAATTGGGTTTCCTAATCGCACCTCTGGGCGACGCTTGACTTTTACCAATAAATGGTGAGCTGACGCGATTGTTCTATCATCCTCAGTCCCTCCACACAAGACCAGCCATCAATATTGTAAATGAGCCTCTTCTAGGGAAAGATGGTCTGGCACTGACATTACAACAGCTCACCCCAAATATGAAAAATACAGAGAGAGAGAGAGGCTGTGGCTAGGAGCTATACAGGAATTACACGGCGAAGCCATCTCCTCTGACAAAACTGGGCCTCTCTTCAAAGGGGAACTCATACTAAATATAGATTCAGCGTTGGGTATATTTATATCCAAGGTTTGGGCGCTCCCAGCCTATAACTGTAGGGCTACATAGCCTTGAGCTCGCTGTGTTTTCATTGGGTGCGTCAGTGCTGAGGGGGAAAGCCACAGAGCAGCTAGAAAGACTTTGCAGCCAGATATAACTTATGAGTGGGAGAATCATTTCAAAAAGGACATCAAAATAACTGAAAGTCATGTATCAGCTTTTTTTAACTTAGTTTAGAAAAACAACAACATATTACATAATGAGGGGAGATGCAACATATATGTTGCACAACAGGTCACACACAACAATGGACTTCACATAATCGCGGGCTTCATAGACAGCCTGGGTAGTGAGGGAAGTATGGAGTCTTCAGGGTCTCAGACTTCTGCAGAAAACAGAAAACAGCAGCTACCTCTTCTCCCCTACATTAAGAAAGGTTTTAATGAGCAGCTTCATGTCCCCAGTGGAGATCCATGCAGCCATGCAAGCTGCTCTATTTCTGTTCCTTTTCATCCCGCTCTCATCCTTCAGACCTGACATTCATTATTCCTTCAATCTCCTCAGAGGCAGTGCAAGGCACTGGAACTTCAACTTTTCCCCCCTTCAAATTTTAGTGCTTATCTCCTGTTCGATATAGCAATGGCAGGTCTAATGAATATCACATCTTATGTTAATGAATTCACTCTTATAGCATTGTTAATACAGATGCTCACTTATTATCTCTATATTTAATTTTTAAAATTAAACATGCAAAGCTGTACACCAAACTCCATGAAATAGATATTAGCCTACAGTACTTTATATCAGCCCGTTCTTATTCCCAGGGCGTCAAATACCGATGCTTTGTCACGGCCATTGGCGTTCCATACTGCTGCACAAGGCACCCTTGAGCAGCGGTAGGAGACGGACCGGGCTTTCCATTAACTACAATGTAAGCCCATCCGCTCAGGGAAAGTGCTGTGGTGATGTAGTTTATAGAGCGAAAAAACACACCGGGTGGGTGGGAGTGGTGGTGGATGGGCCTAACAAACACAAGGCTAAGTGGTTTTGTTGCCTAAACCTATGCAAGTGTTTTTGTTTAATTCACAACATTAACCATGTATTTACTGCGACCAAAAAGTGATGCTGAGGGGTCTGACAAAGCGTCAGTATGTGACGAGTTGGGAAGAGAATGTGTTGATTATAATGTATACATTCCTCTAATTGTATATTTAGATATGGACTACTATGTAAGGGTAGGTGGAAGGGTATTGACTGAAGTGAATTCTTATAACAATAAATTTGTTCCTGTATATCAAATGGCATCCATCCGTCTCCCTCATGATATCCACAAACTGTAAGCATTTATATTCTTTCCTTTCTCTTAACTCATAAAAATACTCATTAAAGAAATAGTTCAACATTTTGGTGAATATGCTTATTCGCTTTCTTGCCAAGAGTTAGATGAGAAGATCGATAAACCCAGTATCACGCCAAAGCCTGAAATAGACCCGCCTGTCCACCAGAGAATAGCATGTCAGTGTCATGTTTATATTACACGTGTGTATTAAGGCGTAGTACCAGCACCACTCACTTAGGTTTAGGCAACAAAACCATTTAGTTAGGTTTAGGAAAAACATCATGGTTGGGCTTAAAACAAGTACGTAAACTAAGTACAATACTTAAACAACGTAACATAAGTACGGAAAACCCGTCACAAATGTCACTAAAAAAACACATCACAAACGTCACTTACAAAACAGTCTCGAACACCGGTCTCCTGGTTGAAAGTCCTGTGCTTGTTGGACCCATCCATCTCAGCCTCCTGCACACCATAGAGTCTTTCTCCCTTTTTATTCTACATCACTAGCTCTAAGAGTAACATATTTACGCATATGTATTTACACTGCAGTCAGTACAGACTACATGGCGTACAAATGACATGCCTAAAGCAAGAACGATGTTGTTATCGCATGCTTTTGCCTTGCACACTATCGTGTCATTCATATGCCTTTTCGTGCGACAGGGCTGGATCGATACCGATGAACAGAGCCAGGCTAGCTGTTTCCCCCTACTCACAATCTTTATGCTAAGCTAAGCTAACAGGCTACTGGCTCTAGCGTACGGAGGCGAGAGTGGTATCGATCTTCTCATCTAATTCTCGGCAAGGAAGTGAATAAGTGTATTTGTATTCTTTCAAAGCATATTTTCTGGCATATTCTACTGTGCGGGGATCTTTCGTTAATTATGTTTCTCTTCATCTCATGAAATTCTAATAGAAGATGTGCCAGCACCATTCAGAGCCCTCAGTAACCTGCATGAATCTGCCTGTAAGGCATGGCCTCTCCACGTCCTTCTCTCCAGCCCACTGTGTGCCGGAGCATTGAATTACAGACCAGTTAAGGCAGTGGCTTGTAACTAGATAAAGGAGGAGAGTGTAGGGGAGGCAGGCAAAGGGCTGCCTTGGTGTCCTATAAATGACATTGTAATTCTCTGAACATGGGTTTTAGTGTAGTCAGCCGCCATTAGGGGAAGAGGGAAAAAGGGAGGTATTTTTGCCACTTTACCCAGCCAAGCATCTCTAATGGTGTGTGTGTGTGTGTGTGTGTGTGTGTGTGTGTGTGTGTGTGTGTGTAGTCCACTCTGTCTGAAAGACTCCCTCTGCCCCTATTCCAGTCTGCTCACTCACACAGTGAGAGACAAAGCCTTTACAAGGACCGGCTCTGATGGCAGAAACCCAGCATTAGCACTTGCAGCGATATTCTGTCAGGAGATCATAGTACGATTCTTCCTCTCTGATTTAAATGTCCTGCTTCTTTATGCTCCAATAAGCTGTTGACTCCAATTCAATATCACAACATGGCTACATACAGTTATTATACTCAGAACCCTATGCAACTAAAAAAATACATAAAAAACATGTATCCATCCAGCATTAAGCATTCACATGTAACTGGAAGCAGTGGGAGCTGTGTGGGCAAAGCATCCCTGCTGAGGGAGAGGGACTGTGCTAATCACATTTTTTTTAGGTGTCATGTTAGTACATGCAAATAACAGATCAATAAAGCAATTAAGACATCAGTCAATCATTAAGTCAAGCGGCAGAGCCCCAGAGTGTTTGCTTTTATGAAATTCTCTGCTGCTGCGTAAACCAACCTGAGAGACTGCCGCTTCGCTCTGAGCTGTTGTGAGAGCTGGTGGTGCTGAAATCTTGTGATTGGTTGTGTGGTATTCTATTAGACAATCCATCGGCCAATCGGTAGTCGGGAATGAAAAGGAGGGCTACAGTGGGGGTTAAAGGGAAAATATCACAGTGGCATCAGGTGATTGGCAGTTAGCACAAGCACATGCAGACATGCAGTTAGAGCTTAAAGCAAGCAGGATTCCCTCAGGATTCAGACATTCAACAAGGTGCACGTATTCAACCTCTGATTTGTATGCGACAGTGCATTTGCTGGACAAATTTGATTTGTTGTTGATTTGAAAAACACAGCGCTAATGTTTGAATCAATTTTCAATTAGAAAAATGAGTCAATAGTGAAGGTTTTAATTCAATATTTGGCCCCCTTCAGAGAGATATAATCATACATAATCATGTGTGATCATACTTCTTAAAATAATGACAGGGAGGATTAGAAAAGTAGTTTTTAAAGATTCATTGCATTAAAGGGACTATGTAAAAACTATAATTAATCTGTTTTTAGACTGTTGGAATATGAGATCATAAATATGTATGAGGAATACTCATTACACCTACAAGTACGAAGCTCCACTCGGCTTTAAAAAATCCTGCATCAAATCCACGGTAATTAATTTGGATTATTTTCTTAAACATTAGTCAAGCTAAAATGGATTGGCAATTACTCTGAAGCTGAAAGGAGGAGTGGTACTATCATGAAAACCCGGGAATAAAATGGATGGATGACTCAACTGCACTACTCCTTCATGAGATGTTTATTCAACCTTGGAGAGTAACCAAGACGGTGTCTGCTGGGGGAAAATTACTCTTTTTAAGGCAACCTCCCTCAAGCCACAGTTGGGTTTTGTTTGGTGGAAAAGTTTGTACATATTCTATAAACACTTGCTGAACCTCACAAATGAGGGCAACAGCATCCCTACAACTCGCTATTAGCACACAACTGTATCTCTCAGTATAGCTTACTGTTGTTGCAGGAGTTCTTGTCGGGCAGCGAGTACCCCAGGCTGGCCATCTCCTGCTTGGCCTGGAGCGAAGCCTTCCACTGAGCCTCGGGCAGGTCCACAGCCAGCTCGTGGATGCTGCTGGAGTGGAGGATCTGGGTGGTGGCGTAGGGAGTGGCCTGTGATGTTTGGCCAGGGCTGTTGTAGTTGGCTTTGGTGGTGAAGTCTATGCTGCTGTAGATGGCTCCATCGGAGAGCATGGTGCCTGTCTTATCCCCCTGCCCCGTGGGGAGATCTGGAAAAGAGGAAGGGAGGGAGTTTATAGGA
Source organism: Sebastolobus alascanus (assembly GCA_916701645.2). Taxonomy (NCBI): domain Eukaryota; kingdom Metazoa; phylum Chordata; class Actinopteri; order Perciformes; family Sebastidae; genus Sebastolobus; species Sebastolobus alascanus. The sequence continues at coordinate 6,262,324 of CAKAOJ020000040.1, read as the reverse complement.
TAGCTGTCCTGTAAGACAAATGTTAAGCTCAGCTGTAACCCTGAAATATTTAAATAAACACTTGTTTGTTTGTTTTTATCTGTTTTTCCAACCTGATATCACGCCAAAGTGTGTTATATGATCTACAAATGAAAAATAAGATTTACAAATGTGTACAACGATTTGTGCGTAGTTTTGAGTACCCACAATTTTGTGTTCCAATCTACACACAAATACCAATCAATTTGAACAAAACAGTTTTACGAATGGACACATCACAACCCGAATAAATATTAATATTTCATGTACAGATTTTTAGCTTCAACTTCACAGATATGATAATTTTCGCTTTCGAAAAGGTTCCTGTGTGCGCACAGATCAGGTTACATTTGCATGTGGATTTTTGAGACTATTTTCATGGTCTCCAGCTCAAACAGATCCACAAATGCATGCTGCGTTTAAGTATTGGTGGAAAACTGCGACATCTGTCCATGAGAGGATAGCGTGTCAGTGTCACGTTTTGCCTCGCCAAGGCATGAAAATTACATGCATGTATGAAGGTGCAGTACCAGCGGGGACAACAAAACCACTTACTTAGGTTTAGGCAACAAAGCCTCTTAGTTAGGTTTAGGAAAAAGGTCATGGTTGGCCTTAAAATAAGTACAGTATATAAACTAAGTAAAATACGTACAGAAACAATGTAACACGTCACAAATGTCACTAAAAAACACGTCACAAACTTCACTAACATAGCTTACAAAACAAAACTTTGAGTGACCTGGGATTCAAGTCCATGTGGTGGTGGAGTGTTATGGAAGCTCACAGCTTAAGAAACAGCACTTAACAGGTTCATCTCATTCAAAAAACTCATCTCAGTTAGGTGTCCCGTTTCCCCCTCCACATGTGTGGATATCTCACTCCCCTCCCTTCTCTGTTCATACACATGATAATGCTGCTGCTCTGCACGTGTGTGTGATGACAGAGGAAGGGAGGGAGACAGAGAAAGCTAGGGGAAGAGCAAGCAGACTCCCTCCATGGCGCATGGTTTGCATGCCCAGTGAAGGGGAGATGATGTAGAGCCATGGCGGAAGTGCCCGCATCTGCGCCAGTCAAGCTGCGCATGTCCTTCACGACTGGCTGCTCGAGACCATCCTTTCAAACACCCGCCTACCCCCTGCTCCTCTGCCCGTCTCTCCCCTCACACTCTCTGGCTCTGAGCTATGGGCTGCGACACCAGGCTGGACTATTTGCCATTACTCAGCCTGGTGACAGCGGAGGCCTCCGCCGTTAATGCTATAGCTGTCTTCTGAGGTGTTATATAAAAATAAACCGAAACACGCATGCAATATGCATATATGTATACATCTTGTATGCATAAATGTACATGATGAACAACAGGAAAGGAAGATTACGCCATCATCTTTCATCTCTTATGGGACAGCATCAGGGCACTCACCTCCTCGACCAAAGTTACTCAGGTCATTGGGTCCCCCTGAGCTGCTGTTGACAGGCAGGCTGGTGGCCGGCCAAGAGTCCGCTAACCAGGGGTAACCTGGGTCACTGGCATTCAGCAGGCCTGGCCGGCTACACAGAAACACAGGGCGAAACACTAGATTAAACATAGGCTGTGAAATTACATTAATACCAGTACAAAAAACATCTCCAATTACATATTATGCATGGTTTATTTCTGCATTATGTTACTGGATTCCGAAGTAAACCATAAAAAACATGACAGCAATCAGCAGAGAGACAATGTGAAGACAAAAAAGCAAACATATGTTTAAATGTTAGTCTCGGCACAACAATGTGTGTTTGCTTGAGATAAGCTTGCCATAAGCCACTGAAGCTAATGAAACACTTCTGAGATAGGGGGGGGGGGGGGGGGGGAAAAACTGTATGGATACATTTCGTCTCTCACAAAGTTGGAATTCCTTCAGGCAAACACAGCCCTTTATCTCTCTGTTTCTCCTGCTGCGTCTTTGTCACATTCCCCATGTTATTAATGCAAAAGCACACTGCGGAGACACTAAAGCATGCATTTGCTCTTTGCACACATGTGCATCAGTGCACGCCAACACCCAAATGTATACGTTTCTTTATTCATTAATATCTCGCGCATTCTGCTGTGATTTCCCATCAACCCCTCGCGGTGATGTCCAGACAGTCTAAATCTTATCTGATGAGACGTCAAACCTCGGCCCCAGCCCCGCCGTGATGCCCCTCTCACCCACTTGTACCTGCGTACAGGAGAGGGCAGCTCCATTTAACAGGTGTTGTGTCCCTCCTGAGGGGGCGAGAACCATAAAAAGCACCCATTAAGACTTTAACCTGTCATGGGTGACTGCTGGGAGGCCATTTGGACCACTTTTCTGTACAATTACGTCTGAGGCTCGTTACCATGGATAACACAGATGGAGTTAAATGAGAATAAAAGTTGGAGTTAAATGCCTTTTATCTATGTGTCACTTCATTGGAGCATCATAACCTTTTATTTCCATTGACTTCGCATTGAAATGGATTAAAATGCAACCGAAAATTACGCCACTAATTTCTTTAACGCATTAACGCAACCAATCTTTCAGAGGTTGTAGTGGGCTCAGAGACATACGCTAAATTTTGTCGCATGACCTCTGACCTCAAATTATGTGAATGAAAATGGGTTCTATGGGTACCTACGAGTCTCCATTTTACAGACATGTCCACTTAATGATAGTCACATGCAGTTTGGGGCATGTCATAGTCAAGTCAGCACACTGACACACTGACAGCTGTTGTTGCCTGTTGGGCTTGAGTGTGCCATGTTATGATTTGAGCATATTTTGAATGCTAAATGCAGTACCTGTGAGGATTTCTGGACAATATCTGTCATAGTTTTGTGTTGTTAATTGATTTCCAATAATAAATATATACATACATTTGCATAAAGCAGCATGTTTGTCCACTCCCATGTTGATAAGAGTATTAAATACTTGACAGATCTCGATTTAAGGTACATTTTGAACAGATAAAAAATGTGTGATTAATTTGCGATTAATTGGGATTAATCATGGACAATCATACAATTAATCACGGTTAAATATTTTAATCGATTGACAGCCCTAAAACATATTTTAAGCATACAAAAGTCCCTTAAAGGTGGGCTACAGTCAGTAGGATTTGGCGGCATTTAGTGGTGTTGTTGCAGATTGCAACCGACTGAGTACCCCTCCGCTCACTCCTCCCTTCCAAGACTACGGTAAGTGCAAAACCGTGGTAACGCCGTTCGCCTTGCTCAGAGACCATCCTTACCATAATAACACTACTTTATGAGCAACGGAATACAGACGGCGGCTGGCGGTACCACGGTTTTGCACTCTGCTGCTCAGGTTACCGCAGTTTCCCAAGTGTGTCGGAGAACTACAGTGGCCTTCAGGTAACGTAAAAACATGAAAGGCTCTCTCTAGAGCCAGTGTTTGGTGCTAGTGTTCTCTACTGTAGAGACATGGCGGAGCAACATGGCGGACCCCGTGAAGAGGACCCGCTCCCTATGTAGATATGACGGGCTCATTCTAAGCTAACGAAAACATTATTGGTTTCAGGTGATTATACACTAATGAAAACACAGTTATGAATATTATATTCCATTTCTGCTAATAGATTGGAATGCTACACACTGTTCCTTTTCCAAAAATATCAGAAGTATTATGCTGTCTCTTTTATTCATTTTACCCTGAGAAATCACACCCTGCAATGGTCAGACAAGCTCCACACGTGATGAAGCGGATGGCACTGCCTTCTCAGAAACAGAGCCCACCCCGCTGCCAGTGCCCGGCAGTACTGTATGTAGCAGACTACAGATACACATGTGCGCTCTGAGCAGCTGCAGAGCGCACCAGTTAGCAGCCTGGCTGCCTGGTGGGGCTTTTTGTCTCGGCTCCAGCGGGGCGACGTGTTGGCTCTGAGGGACCTGGAGAGAGTCAAGCCCCGAGGACAAGAGCAGGTAATGGGCGTGCTGCAGTCAGTCTCTCCCTCAGCCACAGGTTCTAATGAGAAGAGCTGTTCCACAGAGGGGGAGGGAATCCAAATGAACTGCAACCCTGGCAAGCTAAGAACCCTCGCTGTGGTTCCTGAATGCCAAAACAGGCCCTCGGGGGAGACAAGTCATTGAAATTGATGGCTGTGTATCAGACACATGCACTTTTATAGGGTAATACATCTCTCCCCGTCCTTCTACCTCTGTTTCTGCCTGCCACGTTCCCCCACTGCCATCACTCTCTCTCTCGCCATATACCATCTTTCCCTAACCCTATTTTCCTTTATTTCCCCCCATTTTACACCACCTCTTTCTATCCCCTGCCTCTTGAACGCTTAGCATCTGTCAGACTAACAATTCTAAGCAGCTGAAAAAGAAAAGGACATTGTTCTCTTTTGTTGACTCCAGTAAGACTGCACCACAAATGCACACTGTCTTAAAGCGGAACTACACCCATTTTCATACATGTTATTCCGATGGTCTAAGACAGTCCAAAAAATATTAGTAAACATGAACAACTCTCTCCCAAATCCAAAAACTAGAGAGCCTTAACTCAAACTTGTGATGTCATAGGGTATAAAGTGTGGAGCTGCTCCATAGACAATGAATGGGAGGCTGATTTCATGGACCCACAGATTGCTTGTTTTCTTTTTTTATACCCAAATGAGCTTTATTCTATTGTACAGAAAATGTACCCGTAAACTCAGAACGTTCCCCTGAGTGCTCTCAGTATCATCTAGAACATCTCTCCCAATTCATTGTCTATGGAGCAGTTCCACACTTTATACTCTATGACATCACAAGTTTGAGTTTTAGCACTCTAGTTTTTGGATTTGGGAGAGAGTTGTTCATGTTTTCTAATAGTTTTTGGACTGTCTTAGACCATAGGAATAACATGTATGCATTTTGAAAATTGGCATAGTTCCTCTTTAAGTAAAATACCATGCCTTTGTCTTGTTACTTGTCTCAATTGTCCCGCGTGCTCTGGCAAGTCCTCCCCCAGCCCACTAGAGAAAGACCATTTGAAAGACAAGGAGATGACAGTGGAAATGGCTGCATCGTCCTTGTATTTATCACACAGCAGTATTCCAGCTAAGGATAATTAGAATAAGACTGATTTCTACTGGGGATATTTGTTATATATATATGTGTGTGTGTGTGTGTGAGAGAGGGTGTGGGGGGTGGACGCCAGGTCATACATCTAATGAAAAGTCAACACCTAACTTTTAATCCCTGCCAAACCCAGGATGGATGGCAACCTTGGCGGATAAAATTTGATTTGAAGCGTTTCTTCTTCCTGTTAGACATTACAGTTACTTGTGATAAGTAGGAAACCATAAATACTGCCTTAGACGTTTGACACTGAGCTTGCCATAAATAAGCCGAGTGAGAGATATTAATTCCAAAGCAAATTCATAAATCAGGCGTTTATGGTCTCGCAGACTAGTGAATGGAATTCGGATTAAAAGTCTAGACATTAGCTAACACTTAGAGCAATGGGAAACACAGATTACTTTCTAGATTAACTCTCAGGGAACATGCTGTCATTTAGCATTCAGATCCTGGGATGTAAAGGAATCTCCATAGCAACAGTTCACTGCAACGCTCAGCCCATTCTCCCTGCCTATAGGAGTGGATCTGCTTTTTGCTAAAATATTGATCAGCGCCGGGATAGGAAGTTATTACGACCTCCTAACTAACATCTCCCTATTGGCAGGGGGATAAGAAATGAGCCCTTATCAGCTTTTATCAATTTCAATTGAGCAGCCAAAGTCAAATTGTCCAGGTCTACCAATCTGCAGCCCATTCATCTTCCATGAATCATTTATTTTGTGATCGATTAAGTGTAATTATTCAGTCAGGGCAATTTGGCAGGAGCCAATGAGAAACTGGAAACAGACGCGGTTTCATTTGCTATTGTCTAATTAATGCAGTAAACATCTCATGTAACAAATTAACACATTTTCCTCTGATACCCCGCCGAACAATCCCACTCTCAGGGCAGATAAGCAAGTTGCAACATCTGGGATTTGATGGCACTAGAGTGACTAACGGATCAGAGACTGCGTCCCATTCCAGCGTTGTGAAAACTGTGGCAGTCGCTACTGACTAAAGATATGACAAACATAGAGCACCGCCAATACAGACATTTCAAATCCCATTTGCTGGGGTGAGAATCAGAAGCACTTATGTGGAAAATTGAAGGAAAAACACTACAGCAGAAAGTAGATGGGAAAAGGCATGGCAAGCGGCGTGGCTAATTCATTGAGAGGATGCTGGCTGCTCGCAGAACAATATAGGCAAACATTGTCCATTGTGGCATCCAGTCATACGCACACAGCAGGGGCAAAAAAGGATAAATATAAAACTGCTGCACCCAGACTGCAGAGCAAGCACATTCCCAAAAGCCCAGAGACACAGAGGGTCAGATTTAGTTGCCAATCTCTCCGTGAGTGTTTGAGATCTGGAGGCTTTACCTAGTCAGGTGTGATAAGCAGTAGATAGACAGAAGCCCGGGATTCTCAGGGGAGTCTCTTGAATACCCACAAAGGCTCAGTAACTGGTGTCATTGAGATGTGCCCTATTCTCCGTAGCCCCTCTCTCTTTCACTAACGCACACTGAAACGGAGCATGCCATATGGGAGTGCAAGCGGGGGTACCTCCACACACCTCTCCCCTGGGTAATTATTTTTACATTATTACATGTGCTCAGATCCCAGCCGCCCACGCGAGGTGACAGGCAAATTTATCACTCCAGAGGTTCCTCTGGGTTGCCGGTAGCCAGCAGCGGAAGATAAATGACAAAATAAAAGCACTCTCTGCTTAAATTGTTTCTGTTAATTCTGTTGAGGAGATTTATGAGTTCATCTATCGATGCATGAACGGAGATGTGGTAGAAATGTATATTTGCGCGCCCGGTTTGCATGGCAGGCACGCAAACGGGTATCGGTTAACTATCAATCTATCAGTCATTTATCAGTGTTAAAATGAAAAAACAGCTCACTGTTGACTTAATGCATGACTGTGGAGGAAAGGTTGTGTTAAGACATGTAAAGCTTAGGACAGAAAAAATAAAGTTACCATGATGGGAAGATTTGTTTTTTTGGCTGTCAAAGTTAACGCGATAATAACGCGTTAACTAATTTCTTTAACCATGAACACAACTTGTGATTTTTAGGTTGTAGCAGGCAGTGAAGATATTGGCATCATATGAAACTAGAAAACCTAAAGAATGTCATACTAGCTTGTCATGAAGGGGCCTAAATAATGCTCCAAACCTATGCTAAATTTTGGCGAGAAACTGAAATGGCCATTTTCAAAGGGGTCCCTTGACCTCTGACCTCAAGATATGTGAATGAAAATGGGTTCTATGGGTCTCCCTTTTACAGACATGCCCACTTTATGATAATCACATGCAGTTTTGGGCAAGTCATAGTCAAGTCAGCACACTCACACACTGACAGCTGTTGTTGCCTGTTGGGCTTGAGTTTGCCATGTTATGATTTGAGCAAATATTTATGCTAAATGCAGTACCTCAGAGGGTTTCTGGACAATATTTGTGTTGCTAATTGATTTCCAATAATAAATATATACATAGATTGCATAAAACAATCATATTTGCCCACACTTGATAAGAGTATTAAGAGTATTAAATTCTTGATAAATCTCCCTTTAAGGTACATTTTGAACAGATAAAAAAATTGCAATAAATCGTTCATTAATCATTAATTATTTTAATCGATTGACAGCCCTATTTGTTTTCATTAGCTTGTGATGTTATGATACCTGAATAATGATTGCTCACCTTCCATTGCTCATCAGACCACCATCGACTCTCTGGAATGTCACTAAAATCAGAAAGAAAAGAAAAGGGGAAAAAAGACAAAGCCAAATATGAAGTTTTTCAAGTATAATACATAGCAATCAACCAGGTTTTATTTCCACGATCAAGATCAGATACATTGTCTTTTCAGTGTTGTCCAATTTGCCCTTGTGCTTCAACGGCAATGTATTCATCTGTTCTTTTTTTTTTTTACACAGCTAGATAGTTGATGGATTCACTAAGGGATCCCTCTGCGTCCAATGCCTTTCATGAAAATTAAAAAAAAAAAAAGTGCAATGATGAGAATTGCATATTGCTTTGCTTTGCATAAGTGGAGACGTCATGTGCTCCTCAAGGACAAGATGCCTGATGAGAGGCAAAACTCATTTCATCTTTCTTATTTTGCTGCTGAGTTATTATCAGATTTGTGATTAAATCTCAGCCAAAAAAATGATTAGAAAAGGCAGAGGGCTCATTAATCACGTTGAGTTTTCTATCTGCGAGCGCTGGAGGCTGAGTTACTGATCCTTCGGCTAGCGGGGCTCCCCGCGAGCCACGCATGTGGCCCGTTCTATAACAGTGATCTATAGATAACAAGGGCCGCTCTTTGTCAGCGGCTAGTAAAACTCCATGGCTCAAAGTGAAGGATCCATTTCATCTCTGTTCAATGACCGTGATGACAAAGCAGGAGTTCTGAGCATGTAAGAACTTCAATGGATCACAGGAAACACAGAAAAGCATCAAGAGTTTTTGGAAATAACCTCATACCGATGAGAGGGGGGAAAAAGGAGAGGATGGAAAAAAGAGAGCTGGTTTACTCGACAGAGAGAAGGAGAGCTGTTAGTAATTTGGCTCATTTGTTCCACAGATGGAGATTAAAGAGAGGAGGAAGCTGAACATTCCTCCTCTCTTTTCTGTTTCATTCAGGTTGATTCCACAACAAGCCTGGGCACGGGGCGAGAGAGAGGGGGCTTTTCTGTGGGTGAAGTAGCAACACAGATGACAGAGAGAGGAAACTACCACAATAGATTACAGAGGCTGCTGCAAACATGACATTTTAATGTATCATCAACATTACCTAACCTTGCTTAATCCAATTTCCTCTCATATAAACAGAATTTTAGGATTTTAAACAAGAAAAAACACAATATATCTAGTATGCCTGTCAGCACAGTTTATTTACTGCATTAAGCAGCAGCAAGTGGAATTAAAATTCTCGCTGCTAATAAAGGTTTTACCCAGATAAAACCAACACTGCAGGTCTGCCTGAATGAAATATAGCTTTGACAGCTCGAGACAGAGTTGGCATCCTATATTCAGTCATAGCTAAGGCCATTTCTCTTTGTTCCATCACCAACAAACTTGCAGTAGAGAAATTCTCCGTCGTTTGAGAGAGAGGACTGACAGGAGAAGGAGGTGGAAGCGAGGGGAGGCGAGGGGAGGCTCTGCAGCGGGAAGGCCTCTGAAGTCCCTATCTGTGCTCAGGCACATTTCTGGGCTGCTGTGGGACACTTTCATGTTAGCCGGAGTGACACGGTGTGGCATAGCTGTGCTTCTCGCCTCCGTCTTCCAGATAAGCACTTTCTCCAATATGAATACAGATTAATCCCCTTTAATAAGCATTAAGGGGGGTGGGGGGGTGGACATAATCAGCGTATAAAAATTCCATCAAATCTCCTTCCTGCTGGACGCGTGCCTCAACAGTGCAGTGATTTACTTCTCCTGTTCTGACAGCTTTAGGAGGCTGAGACAGGACACTCTAGATACATCAGCTAATTGTCAATACAGAGAAGAGCGGCACTGGAAGACTCTTCAGCTGAACGCTGGCTCATGCTCTGAATATCACCTCACTCTAACGCTATAATCTCTGCTATGTTCGACCTTGTTTTGTGCTTGCCACTCAAAACTCTTTTAGTGAAATAACCTGCTTCCTCTCTGAGGTGTGCCCTCCAATTTAAAACAAGGCAACTTTCAATAACATATTAATGCGTTCTGTAATCTGTTGTTACATCTGCTGTGGAAAGGCCGGAGCAAATTGGGTTTTTGGCTGTTGGCTCCACAAGGACGGCATATATATATGTGTACATATATATATATATATGTACATGTACATATACATATATATATATATACATGTATACATATATATATATATACATGTATACATATACATGTATATATATATATGTATATGTACATATACATATATATATATATACATGTATACATATACATATATATATATATATATATGTATATGTACATATACATATATATATATATATATATATATATATATATGTACATATACATATATATATATATACACGTACATATACATATATATATATATATGTATATGTACGTATATATATATATATGTATATGTACATATACATATATATATATATATTTATAATATATATATACATAGATGCATTGGCCTGTGTATCGTACGTCAACGTCGCCGCGATATTGGGGAGGTCGGAACTGGCCTATAAACACATACAAGTGAACGGGGGAGCTGGATAAAAAGCACTAAAGTTTACATTTCTCAACCGATTTCAATGAGTTAGGGTTAGGGTTCAACCCCCCAGAACCCTAACCCTAGCCCTGTAAACTGCAACACACATCAGACATCACAATGGTTTTAAGACAAATATTATGATTTTTATTTTTTATAAATAACTGTATTTATTATAATATAAATAAAAAATTGGTCCCTGATTTTGTTGGCTTAAAAGTGTTTAGTCAGTTTCAGTACAACGAGAGTTACGGGGGTGAAAAGTGTAGGAAGCGGCCAATACGGTATCTACGTATATACATCTATGGTTGCACCCATCAAGATGGCTCTAGTTCACCAATAAACACATTTTAGCCAAGGTAGCCAAATATGTATAGTCACAGAAGTGGAGGAAACCGTCAAATAAAGAACACAAAAACTAAATAGAAGGAGAAGGGGGAAAAAAATCAAATACACCACCCAGCTGCCTAACTGACACCTATGGAGAACAGATAAATAAATTACAACACGATCCGAGTCTTAAAAAGAAAACAAAGAATAGGATTATTGGAGGGAGAGGAAAATGGGCGGTCTCACCCTGCACCACAAGGCAAAGAAAGATACACAAGACAGGATGAAACTTCAGCCACAACAGATGCAAATACAACACAAAAGGTAAATAAAGGCTCAAGTTTGCAGGGCTCTGGTCATGGCCAATAGCAAATCTTTGACTTGTAAATTTCTCTGCTGGTTAAATTGCCTTCATGATTATGAAGTTTGGTTTTGCATCAGCCATGACCATCAGCCCGACAATCCAAGCATAATAATACTATAAGCGGGCAGCAGGAGATGAATCTGCGTTGAGGTGGGGTGAGGAGACGGGACAAATGAACAGTACCTGCAGGGGTGAAGGTGAAGGACTGAACTGTAAAACAAGAAGACAGAGAAGTTGCGTGTTAATAGCCTGCAGAGATAAGCGGTGCTTTAGGGGTATCTGCACGCTGGGGACTGGGTTAAGAGGCCGAGAAGTGCTGCTGAGGGTCAGAGAGTGTATGACCACGTCGTCGCCCAGTGTGCAAAGAGACAGCCAGGAAAGCAGCCAGCTCAGAGGCCACAGAGGTGTAGAGACGGTGGCGCAAACCAAAGCAAACACACAAACACATAAATGCAACAAACAGAAATGAAGAGCAAATTAACCAGACCAGCGTATAGTAGCTGCCAATACTTGCTAAAAATAATACGAAAAAATGGCTAAATAAATATGTTTCTCTTGAAGTTCTGCTTGTTAATAAGGCAAGAACTAATGTTAGAATATTATAAATGTAAACACTAATGTGTCAGTTCATTACCATTTTCTGCTCTCTAATTAAATCCTGCACCCCTGGCAGTGCATGCGGACTTGGTGGTTGCTAGTATTGACTGGGGGTCGCTCAGTAAGATGTCAGGGTCAGTGTGTGGGAGGAGATCTGGACAAACTCCAGCTTCAGTGACCAGCAGAGAGTCCAGTCTGCCCACTCAGCTCGACCACCCTGGGCTATTAACCAACACCGTGGGCGGATCTGTCAAAAAAACTGTAGCCCTCTGGAAATGATTCACCCTGACATCTGTCTCCCCGTTAAGCTTTAACACCGTGGCAACCACACTGCTAGCAACTTCTTTAATCAAAACTGTACTGATTAAGACTGAAAGATGATAGCGAAGTGATAAAAATACTGGCTTGCTTTGACAGAGAAGAAATCAGTCTAACCTGCGTAGTTGCTCAGGCCCTTCCTCTTCTTCCTCCTCCAGTAGAGCCAGATGCTGAAGCCCATGAGGATAACCCAGCAGGCCCCTCCGATACCGGCAATAAAGGCAGGCTGCTTCACCACATCAGTGATCTGCTCAGTGATGCTGTTGTTCCGGTTTCCATGTATAATCACGTCCCGGAATTCCTTACCTGAGGGCACGGGGGACAAACAGGCAATGTTAATGTGATACACGGTGGAGGGAAACAGAAAATAACAAGGCTGTTGTGCATGTTTATGCTGCTTCAAGGCGAGTATCACAACCACCTCCTGTAATACTGAAGGGCTTGAAAATGTTCCACTCTTTCACTCAACACCTATAGATACATCAAGACAGGGTTAGGGCTAGATTAAGCTCCAAGAAAGTAGATGAATTTCAGCTGAGATATTGACCGAAAGAGCAGGGGACAGTTCTAAAGGATGTGCAGTGAAATATAATGTACAGACTGGAAAAGACAAAGCCTAAAAGCTTATATCAAACCCCCAGGTGGGCAGGTTGTTTGCTTAGCTCAGCCCCTAATTCACTCCATTGCCGGTAAAACACACCATGTGAAATGAGAGGAGAGGAGAGGATCCTGGTCTTGTATTGAATCTTGTATTGTATTGAATCTCTCCAATCACGGCTCACCCTGATGACCAGTCTACTTGACACTATTTCTTGGAGCATGATAAGACTCGGAGCACAAACAAAATTATCCCACACATTGACAGGAACACTCATAAAACACACATATCATATGTGCATGCATGTATAGCTGCACAAATGCTCTTTATCTCTTATTTTACTGTGTAACCACATTGGCACGCACCCATTCGCACGTCCGCAGACACGCAAACATACACAATATTATAACGGCAAGCTTGGGGCTCTGCTCTCAGAGATGGATTATGTGAGTGACACTGGGGAAATAAGAACATGCTGCAGGCCAAGCCATCAGTTATGGGTCAAATCAGGCACAATCTGCCTCAGCTCCACATAAATCATATGTGGTCAGGCCACATATCAAAATAGTAGTATTTTAACAATATTATCCATTTGGGAATTCCGAGTATTTAATGAAAATATTCACACTATTTGTTCTTTTGTTGAAATCATCCTCTAAGACTTCTTTGTGATCACTGATGTTGACATCGAAAAAACTAGAAATACTGCCTTGAGTTACATGCCTCCGCAAACCAGTCAAGTTGCAGTTTACATCCACGTCTGTCCAATATGTCATCACTTCATTATTTGTGTAAAATTGTCATAATTTGCACATGAATTATTGAGGTATGGCCAAAAACGTTCTTTGTGAGGTCAGTGACCCTGACCTTTGACCACCAAATTCTAATCAGTTTATCCTTGAGTCCAAGTGGATGTTTTTGCCAAATTTTAAGAAATTCTCTCAAGGCTTTCCTACGTTATCACAACAATAGGATGGACGTAAGTTCACAGTGACCTTGACCGTTGACCTTTGACAACCAAAACTGAATCAGGTCATCCTTGAGTCCAAGTGAACGTTTGTGCCATATTTGAAGAAATTAGCTAGAGGCGTTCCTGAGATATCATGAGAATGGGACGGACATAAGGTCACAGTGACCTTAACCTTTGACCTTCGACCACGAAACTCTAATCAGTTCATCCTTGAGTCCAAGTGGACGTTTGTGCCAAATTTGAAGAAATTAGCTTGAGGATTTCCTGAGATATCGCGTTCACGAGAATGGGACAGATAAGAGGTCACAGTGACCTTAACCTTTGACTTTCGACAATCAAACTCTAATCAGTTCATCCTTGTGTCCAATTGGATCTTTGTTCCAAATTTGAAGAAATTAGCTTGAGGCGTTCCTGAGATATCGCGTTCACGAGAATGGGACGGACGTGAGGTCACAGTGACCTTGACCTTTGACCACCAAAATCTAATCAGTTCATCCTTGAGTCCAAGTGGACGTTTGTGCCAAATTTGACGTAATTCCCTCCTAGGGTTCCTGAGATATCCTGTTCAAAAAAAAGGACTGGACGGACGGACGACCTGAAAACATAATGCCTCCGTCCACAGCTGTCGCCGGCGCGGAGGCATAAAAACTTGGGAATGCTTTTTATCAATCCATCTTACCAATAATAATAGACTGAGGTTCACTCTTGACTCCAACCCCTGCACTTGTGCTGGCAGCCACCTCCACCCTGTACACCACTCCCACCTGCAGCCCGCCCACCACCACTGAGCGTATGGCTGCATCCACTGTCTTATTCACATGGAAACGCGTCTCGTTCCCCAGACACCAGATCTAAAGGGAAAAAACAGAGAGGCAGTTGATTCCATTTGGCTTTGGATAAGTTCAGTGAGAATCCATGCTGACTCGCCGAGACAAACCTTGTACTCCTGGATGATGCCGTTCTGGTGGTCTGGCGGAGGGGGGTCCCAGGAGATGCTAATGGAAGTGCTGTTCTGGTTTCCCACAGTCAGGACCGTTACCTGCTGAGGAGGGGCGCTGGGAGCTGAAAGAGGAGGCACAAAAATAACCAGGTCAACAATCAAATCTGCAGTTCAGGCAGCAGAGGAGCATTTAGTCCCTTAGAAACAAGAATATTGGGATGCACAGCAGTAGTGTACATCTGCATGTGTTTGAACAGGAGCTCATAAATATGTATGCACAAGTGCACATACACAAAGCCAGACATACACATACACACACACACACACACACACACACACACACACACACACACACACACACACACACACACACACACACACACACACACACACACACACCTAGTTTTCCAAGGAATTTTATTCTACGGGGAAGGCACAGGTGGCTGAAGGCTGTCAAGATGTCTCATTAGAGGGGGATTTACATGAAGACCAGGGCAGGTCTGACATGGCTATAGCCTATCTTGAACGTTTCACTATGATTTAATATCTCATCCTCTGCTCCAGCCTGGTGGATTTGCACAGACAATACTGTTATTGATTTGTGGAGTGAAGGCCTGGCACAGTCAGTCAAGCTAAGACTCCATGCCAGGGTGGCACGCGGGTCAACAAGCTTATAGGATGAAGCGCAGCCGAGAAGGAAATATGAAAAAAATACATTTTAGGGGAAGGAAACAAGGTCTTAGTAAACATATTGACTGACTCCATCGATCAGCCAGATGAAACTAAAGCCAGTAGGTAAGGGTAAGGATCAGAGGGAAGCTGCACATCTAAATGAACCAACTCTGTATCCACAGGCAGACAGAGGGTGGATAGAACAAGACAAGTCCGAGCTTCCTTAAACCTCGCTCTGTTGTTATTCTGATGGCGACAATCTTCTGACCCCACAAAGGGGTAACAGAGGAAAAAAAATGAATAACAGTTATCCCAACTGGAAATAACGTTTTAAAGATAATAGTTTCTCATTTCCGCAGTGGCTGGCAGGGGAGCGGCATCACAGCAGAATACTGACAGGTCAATTACTCCTGGGCTGCCTCTCCCTCACCTCGCCTCGATCCAAAATGGCACGTGTCACCCTGTAAATCTGTGCTCATCCCTCAGCGCGATTGGCTACGCCGGCCCCCAGAGAGCCAGAAGGCCCTGGCACGGCGGAAGATGAATGGGTCCAATGATGAACCCAACACCTTGGCCAGATTAGAAGCAATCTACCGAGGGAGCATCTGATCAACCATCATGCTTAGGGGGCTCTCCAACACTACGTTACATCCAGGTGACAAAGTGCCGGATTGGCACGCGGCGGCAATCAGAGGCAATGTCATTCAAAGTTAATGTTATGAATGATTTAGCAGCTTATTATCATGCATATTTGTGCTAAACAATACACATTTTTCAGTAGAGGCCCCTGGAGGCTGTCCTAATAGAGCCATTAGTGGAGTGATGTTTGGCAGGCAGGAATGTGACCCCCTGTCTGTCTCTCGCGCACACACGGCGCTGCGCTGCGTGATGAAGGAATACAAACATATCATATTTGAAGCTAGTAGCTAATGTAAAGCAGTGGGTGGTGTGGGAGGAGACCTGTGGACCTTCCCCAGAGATATCCATCAACGTGGATGAAGATCTGTCCACCGCAAATTAATATTTATAGAAACTAGGGCTGTCAATCGATTACAATATTTAATCGTGATTAATCACATGATTGGCCATAGTTAAACCTGCAGTAGGCAGAATGTTTTGGCATCATTGGGCAAAAAAATCCATAATAACCTTTCAGCATATTGTAATTCAAGTGTTTTTGAGAGAAAACTAGACTTCTGCACCTCCTCATGGCTCTGTTTTCAGGCTTTAAAAAATCTTTGGCGAATCACAGGTCATATCAGAGAGAGAGCGTTCTTATTGGCTATTCATTCAACGGAGGCAGCTGTCAATCACTCGCAAATTCTGATCAAACGTTCAAACTAGGCAGCTCTGATCAAATATGAATCAATATTCTGTTACTGTAATGCCTATTTCTTGCATAAAATGTTTTCAGAAACATCTTGTAGTGTACTGTTTTGCTGTAAAATGAGAACTTTTGCTCCGGCTCGTGGGCGGTGCTTGGTATTTCCTCAACTGATCTCAACATGGCAGCCGGGTCACCAACTCTCATTTTACAGCTAAACAGTACACTAAAAAATGTTTCTGAAAACATCAGACCAAAAATCAACAGAATATATATAATAAAATCAACAGAATATATTCATATTTGATCAGCGCTGCTTAGTTTGACCATTTGATCAGAGTTCGCGAGTGATTGACAGCTGCTCAGAGACGGCAAGGCTCCAGCTCAGCTCTGATTGGTTGTTTTCCTCCAGTCTGTGAAATCTTCCAGATACAATTAGGAGCACCGGAGGACATCGGAGGACACAGAGGACACAGAGGACACAGAGGACACAGAGGCACATGATTTCTTTTGAGATTACCAGTCTCATGCACTACTGTCAGGATATAATATATATTATATAATATATATTAAATATATTTTAATCATATTTGCTCCATTTCTACCCACTAGTGCTTTAATACAAGAAACTGCAAAGAAATTAGTGGTGTTAAAACGAATTTGCGTTAACACGTTATTATTGCGTTAACTTTGACAGCCCTAATTTTATACAAACAATACTTTTCCCCTAATTAATAATAATATTTTGCATAAAAGATGGGCCTTCTTAGTGACTTTTAGACAATCCTTCAGTAGGAATCAGATGGCAACCCGAGTCCATTTATCAGCTATGACATGACTGTCCAGATGGAGAGTGAGAAAATGTGTGAAAAAAGAGGAGGGAGACTACAAACATGGATACGGCATCAACAGAGAGCTGAGCACACCGTAACCCTGCATCCATCTGCTCTGGGGATTCTCTAACTGTGTTAGCTAATGGACAACCTAAGTTTTAATCACCCCCTGATCAAGACTTCCCTATCCATCTAGCTGCCCTTCTTAGTATTCCCAGGGTCTCCGAGGGGCCTGATACACCTGTGTTTGACGGTGTATCAGCTACAACCAGGCAGAGCAGCGGGGGTTGTGACAGAAATAGAAAGTGGTTGAGCTCTCTGAGGGACTGGGATGCAGATAGAGCGTTATCAGCACTGGTAATAGCTAAGACATGCAGGTTCTGGAGGCCTTCGGGAGAGGTGGTGTGCTGTATGTGTTTACTGGTAGTGTGACAGCACGTGTTTGGGGACAGCTGTAATGTGATGGCAGTTCCACTACAGCAGTGCGTGCACTGGCTGGCCACAGGAGATATGGTCCCTCTGAGAAAGGGAAAATAAATGGGCCTGTCACACGGACAGGATGTGAACTGTCTCCTATACATGCAGGCCTAAATATGTCGTGGCACGACGGGCTTTGTCTCCAGTATACGGAGTCTGTATTTGTCTCTATGTGCTGTTGTTCACATGTACCATGTGTCTTTCCTTCAGATCACATCACAATTTAATTTCAGTTATGACTCGAAGGTTGAAGCAAGGCTGGTGCAGTGCTGTTGGATGCATTTTTTTTTTTAGCATAGGGCAAAATACATCCAAACACAGACCTGTGTGTGTGTTTGTGTGTGATATTGTGCCACGCCGCTCCGTGGCCTTGTCAGAGCCTGTATGAATCAAGCTCTGGGCGACAGATCATCTTCGCAGGAGGAAGTGTGTGCTGTTGTCCAATCACAGCTCGGGCCTGTGGGTGCCGGGTGATGGATTAGAAGAAGTTTGGCACTAACACCACCAATCATAAACAAAAAAAAAGCAGAGCAGGAAGGTCAGACGGACGGGCGCAAACATGCATACGCTCTTATGCATTCACACGTATACCCTCAACTCTCAAAGGGAGGGGCAGCGGCACCTGTGTTATTATGACAAACATAAAGCAGCCTAGGGGGTCACCCGTCATCCCATATTTGTGTGGACTCACTATGTTGTATTGCTCCTGACATAAACTACAAATACTCTTCTTTTTCTTCATACCTTCTTCAGTCGTCCGTGCCGTCCTGGATTCGCTGTCCATGCCTTGAAACTCGTTGAAATAAGGTCGGACCTTGATCTCGTACATGATGCCCTTTTTGAGCAAGGAGAGGACGACGCTGCGCTCAGAGGGGACCTTCACATCCTGGGTCTGCCAGGGTCCTGGTGAAGGCAGCCCTGATGTCTGCCTGTACAGGACTCTGTAACCCTGGATGAACTGGGACTGACGATCCACCTGAGAGAAAGAACGAAGATTATTGTTGTATTTCAGTGCAGAGGAGATTGGTAGATGCTATCTCGGGCCA
The DNA here is from genome assembly GCA_916701645.2 of Sebastolobus alascanus. Taxonomy (NCBI): domain Eukaryota; kingdom Metazoa; phylum Chordata; class Actinopteri; order Perciformes; family Sebastidae; genus Sebastolobus; species Sebastolobus alascanus. Next base: position 6,243,514 of record CAKAOJ020000040.1, on the reverse strand, counting down.
AGCCACTAGATAATAAAAAAGGATGTTTTTTTGGCAATGCATTTCCTTCCTCACAGGATTGCATTCATGACACTTTAGAGGCTGTTACTCGTTTAATGGGCCTTTTATCACCAGCTATGACACACTTAGCTCAATTAACACCCTGACATTACCTCATGCATCCGGCTCTCAGCCCAAAGTGTTCCCTCCTCTATTAAAAAGACTTTCCGTAATGCCACCTTAAAGGACACATGCATGTCTCATATCTATTATAAATACTAACTGGAAAGCAGGTCCCCCCCCACACACACATCTAAGATGGGCTGAGAATGTCATGCAGCAACACATACAGACACCCTGGGGACATGAGGGGAATACACAGCAGAGGCGATAACAGCAGATCTGTCCCATAGAAAAGATTGAGAGACTGGAAGTATGATAGCCCCCCGTGCAACCCACAAAGGACTCCCTCCCTTAAAACTTGGACCCATTTAGCGAGACAGAAAATGCAGAATTTATGCAGAGGAGGTGCGGGCGCATAACTCATTGTAATGGCTTGTTAACAGTAGAAGAAGTGAGCAGGGCTTTCAAGTGGGATATTAAGCAGCTGTTTTTCGCGATTGTAGCCGGAGTAAATCAGCAAAATGGATCCCCTGCTTGGTGTGCGACTTTTATTAATGGATTGATTTGGGAATATAAAAGCTCTCTGAGAGTGGCCCCTCTGTTTACTGAAAAGGGCCCCTGATTGATTAGGTAGCCATGTTTTGCGTCAGTTGTACACTAAGATCATAAAGCAATGCTTTAGCATTAAATTAGCTACCAAGTCTCGGGGTGAGACTTATTGCAGGGGTCAATAAACATGTCACCAGGAAAAGTGCTAATGTGGTTCATTTGAAAATGGAAACAGGCACCATATGCCACTACGTGATAGGTGTATACTGTAAATACCTGCACCTGAGTGATTCATAGGACAACCATCAAAATAAACGAGCACATATATTGTATGAGCAAATCAGATTGAACAATATAAATTGCCAGTTTTTCCTCATTAGCATGCAATTAAATAAAAACATTTTAGCTGAGTGTGTAGCTGTTGTTAAATTTTTCACATTTAAAGGGACTGTATGTAACTTTTTATACGTATGAACATGTTTTAATTGTTTTTTATTGCCAATGTGGGACAACAGGTTGTAACCTAATCTAAAAAATGAGACCTTCCACGGCTTTCTGGGTTTCCTCTCTCAGCCTGTAGACTGCTTTTAATGTTTTTCTGGAAAAATCTAACGGCTGCGATGTCATCTGTGCTTGCAAGTACCTTCAGGGCTAACAGCGTGCAACCATAGCTAACATTCATGGAGTCCGTTAATGCCAACAAATGACGAGCCCCCACCACAACTCAGACTCCATGGAAGCACATAAAAAACAAAGTTATAACTAGTGAAGCCCGTCTTTCAAAACAGGAATGTGACCGACGTCGGGCGAAAACTAGTGTTGTGGGAGTGTGTGTGCACATGGGAAGTGAGTGGTGAAGCAAGAGAGAGAGAGCGGCGGCGAAATGAGCGAGCAGCGGGGCATTAGAGAGTCAGTTTAGCTCTGAGAACATCACGTGAATGTACTGTAGAGGTTGTAGTTTGTGTAGAAATAAATGCTGCAGCACATCAAGACCAACAGTGGTTTCCCGTGTCTTGTTTCCCTGCTGCTGAGTGGAATGACGGGGGTTAATTCCAGAGCAAGTAACGTTATCGACTCCGGCCCAGGAGAACAAAACTACGGTGTCTCCCCTGTGCCTTCTGACCACGGTCGGGAGGCTGAAGCAGGAAAAGTAAACACTAGGATCAACATCGGCCAGGCTTTGATTCCATAGAGGAACCTTCGGTCGGTCAGCTAACATTACTGCCAAGTATATGAAATATATAGTGATATTGTGGTTTTAGCTGGCTAATGTTGCTAATGTTAATCAACATGATGCCTGTCAATCACGTTCAGTCTTGTGTGTGTCGGTAGTGCGAGCACAAGGAACAGGACGCTGACTGTTGTTGACTTAACGGCCACAGGTGTCACTGTTAACAAGCAATTTCTGATTCTTACAGAGAGTCCCTTTAAATAAAGAACATTTTAGCTGAGTCTGTAGCTGTTTTTTTTTTACATTTTTCACATTTAAGAAAACTGCCTAATCTTGGGACATAATGTGATTCATGTTGTGAGGCAAACACTACAATATGCGCATATTTATGGTGGAGGAGCAGGTGCATGCTTGTATTGTTTTCATGTGTAAAAGAAGATTAATGCATCATCTCATGACAGTGGGAAAACAAAACACAGTTCAACCGCAAACATTAATTTCAATCAAATTTTTATCTGTGCAAAGTTTTAAGAGGGAAGCAGCTAAAGACACATGGAAGATTGATGAACAACCAGATGTCTCTGACATCTCTTTTGATGGTTAACAGAAACAATTTTTCAGCTTTTTGATGTTCAGTTACTTTTAAGTCACCAATTACAGTATTTCAAAGCTGCAGTCTCAGGGAACAACCGGACCAAAATTCCCTTACATAAAACAAACGGTAGCCTCGAGGTGCACCTTTTTGGCTTCAAAGAGGGATCTCAGGATATAAACTAGCTTGACTCCATGACTCGATTTTACAAAATCAAAGATGTAAAAAAGATGCAGAGAGATAAGAAAACCACAAATCAAACAATTGTATGATATCTAAGTTCTTCCAGTGTAAAGACTCCAAATGAAAATGATGCACTTACGGAAATTGTAGCATTAGTTTTATGTAAAAAGAGGAGCTGCACTTACCGTCCATGTGACCTGAATGGTCGTGGGACTCAGGACAACTGGGTTGTGCAACCGAACTATGACCTCACCGAGCTCCTTCTGTACGTGCCTGTGGTCGACACCTTGCGCTGGAGGACTTATATCTACGAGAGAGCAAGAAAAAAAAATGAGAAAAAGACAGAAAAGGGAGAGGGCACAAAACAAAACGTTGCCCTCTCTCCTCCACTTGTTTTTCACAGAGTTCACTCAGTTCCTCACAATAAACCTCGCTCTATCGCCATCAGGAGTGGAATGGTAAAAGAGTGAGTGAATAGACCAATCGCTTTCAACAGAGACGCGTACACTCGGTGTTCACGGCTTCATTTGAAAAGGAGCAACTTCATCTGCATTAAAATGACCTCATTCCATTTTGTATTAAGGCTCCTGTCTGGTTTGAAGAAAAGAAAGGAGGCTGGCAAAAGTTCTTTAGATGTGCGACTTGTCTGCACTCACTGGGGCCTGACTGAACAACCGCATCAACAAATGAACTCTGAATGCGTGACCCCAGTACATATTGGATGGGAGATGAATGGACACGATGACACTATTTTCTAGCTCATTTCCCATTTTTTGCACATGCACGTGTTTCAAGTTACAAGTGATGAAAAACTGCGGTGTATGAGATATTGAGTGTGGTTGAAGAGAGCTGCATTTTGAGTTATTTACTGAAGGGAAGCAAAAAAAACTTGCAAAAGGAATTTATATTTTTTAAAAAAGCTTCATTCAGACAACCCATCACGGTCATGAATCACAGGCCACACTAATAGGACGAGACAGGCCAAACACAGTTAAAAAGAAGTGAAAAAATCAATTTGTCATCAATGCATGCCTTTGTCAATAAATGCGTCATTTGACAGAGCCAAAGGTTGCTTTTTCATTTTATTTTTGCTGGGGACTTATCATATCAGTGTAATCTGGAGACTGTGGTCTGTCCACTACAGTAATCAAATCTTCTTTTGGTTTGGAGGCAGTCATTTTCTCCCGTTATGATCATTAACATAGCAGGGATAGCACTAACTCTGTCAGGCCTTCCAAAAGTAGACATGCATATTTTACATAATTGCTAAAGTGTAGCTTTAATGAGCTGGGCTGAGATGGAGGATTTGACCTCATAGAAGTTCTGCAGTGTTTCAGTAGAGCTATTCGCTGCAGATTGCTGAGAGGGGCTGATAAGTATCACACTTTGAAGGGGAGCACGGTGACCTTCCCATATCAGTAGAAACAGAAATTATACTCAGCAAAAAAGAAAACCACACCAGTGAAAGGGATTATGACACGTTCTGAAATGAGTATACATGTATTCAATAAATACATTCCTTTCATATCAATCTTAATAATAATAATAGGTTAGATATATATAGCGCTTTTCCAGAGCTCAAAGACGTTTATGTAGAGTACCTTGAGTTCTGACAGGATCAGACATGGGGCTGGGATCACTCAGGCCCTGGCTGTTGACCGCTCGGACCATGAACAGGTAGATGGTGTTGGGACGGAGACCTTTGACGGTGAACTGGGTGGTTTTGACGTGATCTGCTACTGTTTGCCAGCTGTTGCTCACCGATTGACTGCAATGGAAGAGAAAAAAGGTGGTTTCACATTATTTTTCCTTTCACATGGTACACTATATTTGTACATGCAATCCACAGCATACCAAGGGTATTAACTTGGGCTGTCAATTGATTAAAATATTTAATCATGACTAATCGCAAATTAAGCACACATTTTTTATCTGTTCAAAATATACCTTAAAGGGAGATTTGTCAAGTCTTTAATACTCTCATCAACATGGGAGTGGGCAAATATGCTTGCTTTATGCAAATGTATGTATATATTTATTATTGGAAATCAATTAACAATACAAAACAATGACAAATATTGTCCAAAAACCCTCACAGGTACTGCATTTAGCATAACAAAATATGCTCAAAGCATAACATGGCAAACTCAAGCCCAACAGGCAACAACAGCTTTCAGTGTGTCAGTGTGCTGACTTGACTATGACTTGCCCCAAACTGCATGTGATTATCTTAAAGTGGGCATGTCTGTAAAGGGGAGACTCGTGGGTACCCATAGAACTCATTTTCATTCACATATCTTGGCCAGGCCAGGTTTTCCTCGCCAAAATATAGCATAAGTTTGGAGCATTATTGGTTGGTACCAATGGATTCCTTACGTTTTCTAGTTTCATGTGATGCCAGTATCTTCACTCTACCTTATCAAATACAACCTCCGAAATATCGATTGCTTTACTGCGTTAAAGAAATAAGTGGCGTTAAAACGAATTTGCATTAACGTGTTATTATCGCATTAACTTTGACAACCCTAGTATTGAGTATTAGTGAGTGAGGGTTTGATGTTACTGGTAAAACAAACCTGAATGCTTCAATGACAAAAGAGGAGACGGGTGATGCTCCAGCCATCCCAGGCTGCCAGGATAAGGACACACTGTTCTTAGTGACATCAGTGACCTGAGGTTTAGACGGCGGGCCTGGAAGCTCATTCTCATCATGGTTTTTCATGACCATCACTCCACCTGATTCTGAATGGAGAGAAAGAGACAGAGAAAAAACAAACACTTATCTTCTAGTGCAGTGGTTCCCAAACTGTTTCAAGTCAAGGACCTCTAAACTGACACAAATTAGACCATAGACCCCCATTTGATAAGATTTTTACTTTTAGATGTTTTATTGCAGAAAATGTACTATGACACGCAAAATAGCTAAAAAATTGCAACAATATAAGAATAAAGAAGACAACAGAGTAATAAATATAAAGTATATAATGCTGTGTTCAGACCAAGAGCGAAGCAAATTTTCGCCTTGCTTTACTTGTGGTTGGACCGCTGGTATCATTTGTGTTCATTCCTGCTAGATGCGCCGGAGAGAAGAATGTCTCCATAGATGCCAACAACTTTTCTTTCCGCCATTTCCGCCATCAACCATGGAAGAAATATCCACTGTTGCTGCTTTCTATGTGTTGTGGAAGTCACAGATATGTCAGAAAACCAAACGCCGTTGCGTCTGGGTTCATAATCACCCGCCGCAGGCTGTATTCACATACAGTGCCATTGCATGACTGTATCTTTCAAGCCACACGTATGCGGTATGAATCCAAAATAAACAGATTGTGCTGTGATTTAATTTCAATGAACAGATCGAAAGGATGCCAAAATAACTACATAGCAATGCCAATTTGTAAAAAGTCTGAATTCATGCTCTGTCAAGTTTGTCCGCAAGACGACAATCAAACAACTTTTAAATTGCTTGTTTTCTGAATGGAGATTGGATCGATCAGTGCCAGGCAATGCAGCTGCTCCATCAACACTCAAGATAAAGTCATCTAGGCAAAAATAAAGCAGCGACGTTTTTGTTTATACCATAGACAGTGTGTGGTTTATACACATACATTTATACACAGAGTTTCTTCCGGTCTCTGTACAAATATGATGTACTATCGTAGTTCTGGGTGCCCATAAATGGCTACAATATTTTTTTCCTCAATTTCTGATTCAATATCATCAGTGACAACAGGAGGAGAATCTCAACGCTGATAGGCTTTCGCGACACAGCCTCGCCCGGCGCAAATTCACGTCTATTCGCCTCTTTGCATTGACTTTGTATGTAATCGCGCAGTGCGAAAAGTTCGCTTTGCTCTTGGTATGAACATGCCATTAGAAATAATATTAACACCAATGCCTAACAGAATAACAATAAAAGTAAGAAAAATTTAGTAAAATAAGTAAACTAAAATAGAAAGGTAATAGTGCATGATATTGAAAGTAATATTGCACATGACATTCTGTCATTGTTTTACTTATGGATGGAATTATAGTGAAAATTAATTATTCCCCTTTTTGCTGGGGACCCCCCGGAACCCCCCCAGGGACCTGGGGACCCCCGGATGTGTTTGAAAGACACTGCTCTAGTGAAAACTGCTGACAAGTTGAAATAAATACACTAAATCATTACACCATCTTGTACCTTTGACTTCCAAGAAAGCGCTCCATGATGTTTCACCGCTGGAGCTGGTGGCCACACATGTGTAGATCCCCGAGTCTGAGAGCTGGTATAGAGCAGAAGACACACGTGAATAAAAACAAACACACACACTAACAGCATCGACTAACAGAGCTTAATGACACCACAAATAACACTTTTAGTGCCATTTCATTTCACACATCCTGAGAGCAGTAGCAATGACTGAATATATGTTATCTTCCTATCGCCGAAACAATGAAAAGTGATGGGGCGACTTCATGAGCGAGCCTTGTGCCGGCCAAATTGTGTGTCATTTGTGAGTGGCTCAAAGTGCTGACGCTAATTTCCTAATGAATTCCATTTCCTACTCACCACCCTTCCATCACATCTCCACTCCCCCTCCTTATTACCCCACTGTCCTGCCAACCACAACAAAGCCAAGGCTAATCAATTTAGGGTGGGGTGCTGGAACCCCCTGGACTGATGACAGCTGGCTTGTCTCTCCATCCCTCTCAGGAACTTTGGTTGTTTGTTGGTTTTTGTCCCCGTGCCTTCCCTCCATTTATTAAATAACATGTCAATGGTCGGCAGCTTTGTCAAGCGTAATAGATATTCCACTGAGGCCTCCGAGTGGGGAAAGGAAGACGCAAGCCTTTTAAATTTAATCTACTCTAAACGTGTACGTGTGCACATGTGTGTATATGTCAGTAAGTGCATACATGTTTCTATGCTAAAGCTGGAGTCCATCCAACGCTGCACAGCTGAGCCCAGTTGGAGCTGCCTGCCACTAAGTGATACGATCAAACAATTAAAATAAAAATCAATTTTGCCTATTCATCTCTTTAATGCATTATGGTACCTTGCTCCTCCAAGTCATGCTTAAAGGGATAGTTTGGGTGTTTTGAAGTGAGGTTGTATGAGGTACTTATTCATAGTAGGTATTACCTACAGTAGATGACGGTCGGCATGCCCCCCACTTTGGAGAATACTGAGATGCAAAGCAATACAGTGTTATGGATGGGGCCAGCTGCAAAACATATTTCAAAAAATAGATATCCGTTTAAGTGTACGCTATATTTAGATAATTTTCCAGCGTGGAACTGAACTGAAAGGGAAACGTATCCATACTGTTTTTGTCAACAGAGTCTGGTGGCTTTTAAGAGAGCATAGATAAGTTTTACTTTCAGTTCAGTTCCTCGTCGGAAAGGGTTGTCTGACGGCAAGATAAAGCAGTGAAAATATTCTAAATATAACACACACTTAAATGGATATCGATTTTTTTAGGTGAGACTTTCTTTTAACCCTTTGAACTCTGCAATAGAAATGGTCCACCAGTACCTACATTGGCATTTTCTGCTTATTGTGATGTCATTTCTTGGAGTATATTCAAATGCTTCATATCCCTAAAATCTGTAGGCTATGTATGTATGTGTATGTAAGTCAATAAACCATAATAATTGATAGAACTGTTGAAATTGTGTCATAAATAAAAAGTGTTTTATCATAAAATTGTACTAACTTGACACAAAACATACTGATCCAAAAGATTTCTAAATGTAGAAACATTAACAAAATATTTCTTAACACTCCATAAGTTATTTGAACTATGCACAGTTTTTAGTTGTTAAGATATGAATATGAATTGTTATGAGCAGATCTAGTGCAAAGGAGTTTTGATTGTTTATGTTCCGCATGTAACGTAACGTAATGACGTCATCAAGAGCATATAACACGATTATCCGAAGAAGACAGAAGCCTTAGCCTTCTGCTGCAAAAGGAGTGAATGCTCTAGCTATTATGTTTTATATTTTAGATCGATTTAAACAGGATCATGCAAACAATGATCTCCCGCAGCCATTATGGGGCAATACTCTGGGGGCTTCGTGTGTTGGTGTCACGTTTTGTACCGTGCACAACGTAAGGTCATGACGTCATCATGGGCATACACCATCACGATGCGATATCAGAAGCCTTAGCTTTCCGCTGCAAAAAGAATGAATGCTCTAGCTATTATGGTTTTTATTTTAGATTGATTTAAACAGGATCATGCAATAATGATCTACCACTTAAAGGGTTAAGTAGCTAAATACGGTTTGCTGCCGTTCCCGTCCACAGCAATACATTGCTTTGCTCCCATGTTGCTACTCCTGTCTGTTTCTCTGAGCTTGGGGTATGCTGACTGCCATCTACTGTAAGTAATACACCTACTATGGATAAGTACCTCACACAACTCCACTTCAAAACACCCAAACTATCCCTTTAAGCCTCGTCCTACTGAATTCTACAAAAGCTTGTATCCTGCAGTGTTGTAGGAATGCCCATACAAATGCATATATCTGTATAAACATCTTAAATTAAGATAATTAAAGGCCAGTGACAAAATAGAGTGGTGAGAAAGTGTGAGACAATAAGGGAGCTGGCAATATACAATTACATTTAAATTCTAGTTATCGACAAGCTATTGTAATATACCACTGGCACAGTAGCACAAATTGAATAGTCATTCTTTACACCAACAGGACCAATGAAATCCTTTACCTTGACGTTTTTGATCTGCAGGCTGCCCAGCTCCTGCAGGGACATGCGGGCATCCTTTCCCAGCAGACTGACCCCATCCTTCAGCCAGCTGATGGAGGGGATGGGGTCTCCTGATGCCTGGCACTTCAACAGCGCCACACTGTCCATCCCAAGCGTTTGATTGGACGGGCCTTGGCGAATGATGGGCGGCGGCCTGTCTGTGAGCACTATAATACAGAGATAAAACATATTATCCATATCGTTCTGAAGTTCAGATAGAAATCTGTGTTCACATATGGCGTCTGACTGTAAAATAAGTGACAGCATTGATCATAAAATGCACTGGGGGTGGATGTGGGTACCTATCATAAAGTAGACTATTTTCTCTGCAGGTCTTGTAATTGCACCACAGAACAATGACCATATCCTGTATTTCCAGGAAGTAGGGGGAGAACAGCTGAGTAGTGTGTTTCTAGTTGCATTGATGTGGCGGAGGGATGCTAAGCAGTTTCCAGTTACTGCCTTGGTCGCCTTATTTTTATACACTACTAGACTTTGTGGTACAGTTTAGCGGTGAGACTCTTGCCTATTGAGTCAGTGTGGTTCAGATAAATACTTCATTATGTGAACCGAGGGGCACAACAAAAGGTGAATTTCAAATACTGAATGTTACTGACACCACCTCATGATACTCATATGAGGTGTAAAAAGAGTGAATCTTAACATCAAATAATCAGAGAAGACAATCCTTTTATATTTTGTTCTAATTTCCCTTTCGCTAATGCTGAGATGAATCCCATTTCCACGAGCAAATTCATTTGTTATAATGTGCCAAAAAAAAGCCTGTGGGTTCCTTCAGTGAAATAGTGGGGATGTCAGAGGTGATCTCAGAGAGAGTTAGCACTCTAGCACGCTGGCAGTTTATATATTTAGAGTTGAATAATGTGGAGTCCCCCTGGCATCACAGAGCCCACATTAATTAGAAGGTATGGATTAATGATGTCAGACCTGCAGGGGCTAATTACCGAGTCTACCTCAGTAACCTTTCAACACATTATCACACCCTCGTTTCCACCCCGATTTTCACTCTACATCTGACAAAAAGGAAGTGCTTCTAAGTAATACACTTCTGCTGTGTTGTGGTCACCCCTCTCGCTTTGGGTGACGACAGACAGAAAGAGAAAAACTGTGCAGAAACACATTAAGCCAAATGTCGCACATCCATTTCAATAATGATATTTCTGTTAGTGTTTTAGTCCTTTGGAATGTTTTCATTTGGGCGAAACACAATCATATGAATCAAAAGCGATAATGCAAATCAGAAACTAAGCCAAGAGATGATTCAAAGCACCTGCTACTAGCCAGGGAGATAACTGTAATGCCTATTTCTCGCCTCAAATGTTTTCAGAAACATCTTGTAGTGTACTGTTTAGCTGTAAAATTAGAAAGTTTGTGACCCAGCAGCCATGTTGAGATTAGTTGAGGAAATACCAAGCATCGCCCACCAGCCGGAGCGAACTTTCTCATTTTACAGCTAAACAGTACACTACAAGATGTTTCTGAAAACATTTTTCGCGACAAATAGGCATTACAGCAACAGAATATTAATTTATATTTGATCAGCGCTCCCTGGTTTGAACGTTTGATCAGAGTTTGCGATTGATTGACAGCTGCCTCCGTTGAATGAGCAGCCAATAGGAACGCTCTCTCTGAAATGAACTGTGATTGGCCAAAGTCTCCCATGACAGGCTACATTTTTTGAAGCCTGAAAACAGAGCCATGAGGAGGTGCAGAAGTCTAGTTTTTCTCTCAGACCACTTGAATTACAATATGCTGAAAGGTTATTATGGAATTTTAGCCCAATGATGCCAAAAACATTCTGCCTTCTGCAGCTTTAAAGCCTTTTATTTCACTATAAAATAGCCTGAATTATGTCATGCATCCATGTTTGTCCATGTTTTAAAGTTCTTGACTACAACGCTTTCCCTATTAAGAGCAGACAGTAAGCTATGACTGCCGACAGAAGCTAGAGCACAAGCGAAAGACATTGCTAAGTCCAGGATTTTGATGCGCTTGATGTATGTGTGGATGGCATGTAGGAGTGACAGAGGGAGGAGGCAAGGCTCAGCCAAGGCCTTGGGTCTCTGGATCAGGAATTTCTCATTACAGATCTCCTTGAACTCCGCAGAGCTCGGGGCAGTAAATCACATGAAGACTGCGGCAGGTGTGGCCATGACCTGACCGTGACCTGGCCCTCCTGTACTCTTTCCTCCTCTCCCTCCTTTTCTTTTAGACATGCCTAACACCGTTCTCGCTAACATGTCTTTTGCTATGATAAAAAAACAAACAAATTAAATGGTTAACTGTTGATAAGGATTTGCCTGTAAAATGTGATGATACATTATTCCAGACAATTGAAGGACATGTCAATTTTGTATGTGCAATAGAGCCTGCTTCTTCAGTGTGAAAAAAGTGTTCCGGTCGTGCTTTTAATCTTTCTGCTAGCAGGTACTTCAACAGACATATGGATGGCCGTCGATCTTGCCTTCACAACAGCTGAGCAGATTAGATGCTCCCACATAATTCATTCCACAGAAAACCATTGTCAGTCACTCACTCAATCATGTCCCCTCTCTTTCTCTTGCTCCCTCTCTCATACACATACTCGCCCACTCGCCCAAAAGCTGATCATTAAACTTGAAGGAACTCAAGGGCAACGCTTTACTTCCTTTCCAAAACGAAAAGTAGAAATGTTAATTAAATTGTGTCAGGAGAAAAAAATAAAACAAGGAGCGTACTGCAAAACACAGTACCTGAAGGTCATGGGCATACTGACATCTCTCAAACCAAAGCTGAATGTATTCCTGCACAAATGTGCTTGTGTATACTTTCACAGTGTTAAAGGCCAAATAAACTCTGCAAGGCAAGACATGTGTTACAGTTAAAGCGGAGGTAGACAGTATATTTTTGGCATCATTGGGCAAAAATTCCATAATAACCTTTCACCATATTGTAATTTAAGTGTTCTAAGAGATAACCAGACTTCTGAACCTCCTCTTGGCTCTGTTTTCAGGCTTTAAAAAATCTAGCCTGTGACGGGAGATTTTGGCCAATCACAGGTCATTTCAGAGAGAGAGCGTTCCTATAGGCTGTTCTACAAATGCAGATGTGCGTGCGCGTCCCTTCAGATGGTGAAAGCATGATTCTACGGCGGAATATCTTGCAGGAAAAGTTGCTATTCCAGCATTGGCAACAACTGCCTACACTGCAAAGCAACACAAAAAGGAAGACAGACTTATCAAGAAGAGAGTCTGACAATATCGATGGAGCGTTTCAGTGATGGAGAGAAAATGTTGCTAATAGTTAGCTAATAGCCTTCTGCTAGCGCTGTGAGCTAGCATCATATTCTCTCCATCTCTCTAATAGTTTAGCCTTCTGCGTAAGCTCACCGTGGATGTATAAAGAGAACAGAGCTCACAGCTGTGGCGCAGCCATGACGGCTGCGGTTAGCAGTAGGTCAAACTATTAGCAACACTTTCTCTCTATCTCTGAAACACTTCCCTGATATTGCAGTTAGCTAGAGCCTCAAATCACAGTATGTCATCTCAAAGGGCTTTACAGGCCCACACACGTTTGCAAAGAAAACAAGACGGTAGTTCTCATAGAATGCAGCTATATGAAGGCATTAGGATCATAGTCACGATCAGGATGATGTTTGAAACGAATGACTTGTACTCATCTGGTTACTGTATGAAGCGCATGCGTGTGCCATTGCTTGTCTGGTGGGAGGGGCTTAGGACAGAGAGGGGAGAGAGGAGAGCTGCAGGATGGGGGCTGTATTTCCTTCTTTTTTTTTTTTTTTTTACTTTTCCAGAAAACTGCCTACCCTGGGGTACCACTTGAATTGCAATTTGCTGAAATGTTATTATGGAATTTTTGCCCAGTAACACCAAAAATAAACTGCCTCCCCCAGCTTTAAACCATGACAAACTAAAATCAGATGTCATTTATACCGGTATAAATCATTTTTTTGTTGAGGACTAAATGTCTGAATGCATGTGGTAGAGAATAAAACATGCATATTGAAAGTACATCTGTGTTTCTATGCACCAACTTCTCCACATTTGCAGTGGCGCTAAGCCGTGTGTCACAGCGCTGCTGGCATGGAAGAAGTTACGCGTCGGTTTTCCCTCACCATCTGTGACCTCCAGTTGAGCCTTGGCGAGGATGCTGCCGGCGACGGTCAGCGCCTGGCAGATATAGTAACCGGCATCTGCCCGCTGCACAGATGAGATGGTGAAGTCTCCGCTAGGTGACACCGAGAAGCGACTGCTGGGCTGCTGGGGTTGGTTGGGAAAGAGCAGATTCTGCAGGAAGACATAAAAACAGCAAATTAGTGAGGACATGGAACTGGTACAGCCTGGAAATACACACATACACACACACTTCCCAACGTGTATACAGTTTGATGACTCGGTTTCATACTTATTCTTCTGCCAAGCCAGAGGCTCCACTGTGTTATGAAGACAACTTTTGCTCTTGTTGGCTTCATGACTGCTTTCCTTTCTGCTTCAATACCACAGCAGTTTTGAGCTGCTCGTTTGCCCACAGAGACCACCCCATATGAGTTGAGCTTAGGCTGAACATAATACAATATATCTTTAGAACAGCTAAAGAGGAAGGGGTAATCAATCCCACATATATCAGAGTAAATAATCAGAGGACTGATGACACTTTCTTTATTAGCTATGCAGCCACTTTATCCTAGCTCTTTCTTTTTTGATCTGCAAATACATTAACTGGATTTAATTACACCTAATCACTTTAATGCAACAAATTATGTTGTTTTTATAAATTAGGCTCTGCCCGTCTCCAGCACATGAGACGTACACTCCATTATCCTCAAGTGTGAGGAAAAAAGGCCTTTCTGTCATTTAATTACTGTACTGAATTAGCTTTAATTAGTTCTCTAAACAAACACCTCCATACCTTTTATACAGTCAGTGTGGGCGAAGTACAGAAAGCAACACAAAGTGCAGACGAGGCGTGCGACTGCTTGTACAAAGGTGTTTGTAGTGCATTCATTTCAAAAGGCTCATCTTTAATGACAAAGTGAGACACACGCCGGATATAAATCTGCTCCATCTGGACAAGTTCACAACATTAGTCAGTGTTACTGAGTCATAAGCTTTAGGTCACACATTGGTTAGAGGTAAAGTGGATGACTGTTACACCAAATGTTTGTATGAACATATGTCTCACTTCTGTTCACTCTTTTAAGAGAACTTTGCTGTAATTGTTGGCCTGCAGGCTACGTGTGTGTGTGTGTTTGAACCTTAGCCAGAGCTGAGTCATATCTCTGGCTCATCTACAAGCCCCAACAGGCTCCTAATTGGCACTGTTGTTGAGCGTTGTGAGGACACCCAGGTATTTGAATGGGTTATCTGCTCGAGTGAGGGATAGGATCGCTCTTATCAGCGCAGGGTCACGGGAAACCGATTAGCACTTTGCCAGGCACACTGTCGTTTGGCGGCTCAGGAGAACAAAGATGTGTCTGTGTCTGTAGTAAAGATACTGATGGCAGATAGTGTAGCTTGCAGCGCTGTGTGTATGTGTGTGCAGGGCAGGAGACTCATAAGTACTCAGCAATTGTGCATATAGCCAAGCGAATCCAAACAAAGTGCTGAGTTGATAACACTAGGGACGCACAGTAGATAACAAAAGCTGCCGACTAAGAGAGTAATATATTTTCACATGTAAGAAATAATGCGAAAAGATAAAAATGTTTGCTACAAACTGCTTTGTGTGAGACTCTTACCTGACTTCCCTCCTTCTGCCAGAAGACAGCAGGCTGAGGGTTTCCTTTGGTTTCACACGGGAAGGTGGCAGTGCGGCCTTGAGCCACAATTTGGTCCCTTGGGCGGATGACAAACTGGGGCGCAGCTGAAGTCAAAGGGCAAAAACACCAGTGTTAGTGGACCGGTGGTACACAGCGAGGCCAAACATCAGGTCTGGAGGTTATCAGGGCTTGGGGATTTCAAGCAATAACAAGCCACATGGTCAAATCAAAATGGGAGTGCCGTACAGAGCTTCCATGCAGCGTTATATCCGTCTTTCGCTCTCTAATGGCTCTGAACAGAGGAAGGACAACAATGACTATCATTGCCATGGTAACCAGGTTGGCCATTCATCCAGGTGAGGCTGAGGCTGAATGAATGACAAGTCACGTTGGCATTCACACAGGGAGACACCTTAGTCACATGGCATTTAGATCTGAGACAACACAAAGGCACACCCATGCCCTGGATACATCCACAACTATGAACAGGTGTAGACACATAGGGGTTAATCATGTGTGCATCAGAATGCATCTCATTAAACGTCAAGATCTGAAGTGGCTCAGTACTTCTGATCAAAGTTGTATCAACAGGGAGTGAGAGACAGAAAACACTATTTCTGTGTTCACCACACTTCAAGCTAACACCTCTCCATCAAACAGAGAAGAGGCTCGAAAAGCTATCAAATGTTGAAATCGCAGTGTGAAGCTTTCTCAGTCAATATTCATGACTCCATCAGGAGCCAGACCAGTTGTCACACACTCGCAGTCTGGACGGATTGAGACGTTTCTGACTGACAACTTGGCAGATGCAGTTCAATAATAAAGGGAGAGGAGTTTAGAGATTAGATACGAGTTCTTTTTGGTGTTCAGTGTCGCCTCTCTTCGCTCCCTGACTGTTCCGTGATGGTGGGTCAGTTAGAGAGGCAGGATTTCATAGCACCCCTCCCTCACATTTCCAACACATTTATCAGGACTCTTCAAAGGACAATTTATAAGCAAAGGCTGGTGATTCCAAGTACATAAATAATAGGATGCATAGGAATAATGGAATATAGGTTATGTCCGAAATTCCATACTAACATGATTTTTGGTACGCTAAAACAGTATGTGAGATCCGAAACCTTAGTATGAAACCAATAGTACACAAATTGCATACTATTTCTGGTGAAATATTACAGTATGCAATGCTGGACATTACGGCGGAACAAATATCCCACAATGCAAAGTGGTAGTGACGACTACATTTATAACAGATGTTGACGGACAGCTCTTTAACATCATTAACGCTTCAATTTAACTGTAAGTATAAGACTCACTTCACTTTTCACTTTGCACAACGTAATATATACTTTAAATTAATTCAGACTTTGATTCTCACAAATCGTCTTTTTGGTCACATAAGGTTGGCACGGGTTACCATGGTGACACGTCTCCAACTGGCAAGGAGGCTCTCAGGAAGTGACGACCTAAATGCTATACTGCTCAGTGAATCCGAAAAGACACATGCTACTGTTTATTCACACAAAAGTATGTTGACCGATAGTACACACAAAGAGTACAGAAGCAAGGAGACGAAACTCCGGTGCTTTTTTGACAACAGCCGCTAGATGCCGCTGCAGTAGCGCTGCCGCCATTTTGGACTGAAAACGCCAATGAGTCCATAGCCATGGATGTATAAAGAGACGTCTGTAAATCAGAAGATAATGAGAGATTGAGATTGCTCTCAAAATCTGTGTGCTGGATTTTTCTAACTTCCATTTATGTCCATCCATCACTTTATGCCCCCCTGGGAAGCGGCCGTGCAATAAAGTTAAATAAATAAATAAGTAAGTAATGCTAATTAAGTAAATAGTATAATAGTATGCATATTTATAATATTTTATTGTTCAGCAAGGGCCATTTCGGTCGAGACATTAAATATATATGACAATAGAATAGAAATAATTTTGTTTTACTTTTGTACGGCACTTTGTAGGCGTACGTTTAACTGGCGTCCGATAGTCGCTTTCAGTCCAAAATGGCGGAGGCGTAGCGCTGCTGCTGGGTGCTGACGTTGCAATGGAAAAAACAATTGACTTTCACTTCTTAGCAATATATGTTCTTTAGTAGACATATTGGATATGTAGTGCATAGTATGCGATTTCGACCAAAGCCATAATGTTTCCTTTCCCATGATGCACTTAATTACTTAAAGGGACTCTATGTAAGAAACAGAAATTGCTTGTTAACAGTGACACCTGTAGCCGTTAAGTCAACGAAAGTCAGCGTCCTGTTGCTCGCGCTTGCTCTACTTTTTTTTTCCTGCATATGGATGACATTGGATTCCAGCATAGAAGCAAAGAAGACATTTCCACCCTTAGGCCATAGTCTTTCTATATGAACTACCACTAACCTGGACTGACATGTCTCACACAGTTGCCATACGCTAATAATAAGTACAACTGCAGAACGTTACCACAATTATTTCAGCAGCAAAACTAGATCTCTGAAAACGCCTGAACTTTGACCTGAGGTAATCTACTGCATGACCCAAGACCTCTACTTGTTTATTCTACGCTTGTCACTGAGGGTCTTAGTCCCATGTTTGCCCAGATAAAACATCAATGCCACGTTCCTTACAAGAGGAAAAACGGTTCCTACAGAGATAATGAAAGTCAAACATTTTTTGAGTGCAGACAATAGATTACAGAGGCCATTTTTACAGATTGTTGTAAAATCTGAATTGTTGCAATGAAACATCTTGCACCCTTTCTGTTTCTTTTGATTTCTTTGTAAGTCCTCTCGCTGACAAGCCAGCTGGTTCCAGTAAGGCCAAACTCTTCCCATTTGGCTGGTTTCTCCATGTAATCCCTTTTTGGGTGGGGGGGTGTATTTGTCAAAGACACACACAGTTGGGAATGGTACAGATGGCTACAGATTTACTGCCATTCCCGTTTGGCCTTCTGCAGCTCGGATATCTTGTGGCTCTAACAATGCTGGGCCTGATACAGAGCTCCTAAATCATGCTCTGGCAAGGACTCGGTTTCCTCCCTTCACTTCCTCTGCTCTGTTCCATCCCACACTCTGCATCACTAACTACTCGCTAAAAAAATATGGTTTAACACCTTACAGACGGGTCCCTATCACTGCATCGCCCGGCCTTGTCCTTTCTCACATTTCATCTTCATCACTGTCTGCTTGTTTCCCGCTCTCATAGGCTCTTGCTGCACATACAATCTATTTCATTTATAGAAAAGACTTTACCCAACTTATTTTCACATTCATGATACCAACTACTTTCAAAAAAGAATTAAGTTATGTGAATGTTTTTGAGGTTTATCATTGGCTTTTGCTTGTATGGCTGATTGTTTGCAGCTGGATGTCAAAAGAAAATCTGCTGTTCAGCTAGATTTCACCAAACTTTATAAAAGAAAGGCATCTGTTTGTGAATCCTCTTTATTGTAGCCAACAACTTGGCATCACCCATCTTTTTGTAACTGATATACCTAATTAATCGATTAAAATACTTAATCATGATTAATCGCATGATTGTCCATAGTTAATCGTGATTAATCGCAAATTAATTGCATTAAATACATTAAAGGGAGGTTTGTCAGGTATTTAATACTCTTATCAACATGGGACAGGGCAAACATACTTGCTTTATGCAAATGTATGTGTATATATATTATTGGAAATCAATTAACAACACAAAACAATGACAAATATTGTCCAGAAACCCTCACAGGTACTGCATTTAGCATACAAAAATTATGTTCAAATCATAACATGGCAAACTCAAGCCCAACAGGCAACAAAAGCTGTCAGTGTGTCGTGTACTGACTTGACTATGACTTGCCCAAAACTGCACGTGATTATCATAAAGTGGACATGTCTGTAAAGGGGAGACTCATGAGTACCCTTAGAACCCATTTTCATTCACATATCTTGAGGTCAGAGGTCAAGAGACCCCTCTGAAAGTGGCCATCATGCCAGTTTTTCCTCGCCAAAGCTTAGCGTAACTTTGGAGCGTTGTTTAACTTTTTATTTAGTATGACATGGTTGGTACCGATGGATTCTTTAGGTTTTCTAGTTTCATATGATACCAGTATCTTCACTCTAGCTTTAAAACTGAGCCTGCTACTAGGTAAAAATCGCAAATTGCGTTAATGTGTTATAGAAATTAGTGCCATTGAAACAAATTTGCGTTAACGCGTTATTATTGCGTTAACTTTGACAGCCCTACTAATTAGGTATGTTTCCTATTGCACTTGACTGTTTGAACAATTGATACCAGGTCAAAAAATCCAACAGTGTCCATCAAAACCATAGTATTGGCTTGTTAGCTCTATCCTGTTGGCCTGAGATCAGTCTTGGACTCATTCTATACCTGTGGCACTACTTTAAATCTCCCTTTAAATTACATTGGAAAAGGAATAAAGTACTTTTGAAAATGTGATGGGGGGATGGGCCTAAAGAAGGAGAGGGAGACACACAGAGAAGAGCAGATCAAAAACTGAGACAAATCAAGAGGAAGTCGGTGTGTGACAGTTCCACAGATTGGCCCAGGGCTAACTCACACTGGCCCTGTTTTTTGATTCAGAGACCCTTAATGACATGTGAGAGGCTCCTTCCTGTCCCCTCCTGAGGAAACACATGATCAGGTAGCCCATATTTAATTCATGACAAGCCACACCTGCCTGGTTTGGAGAGGGCTCGGCATAACATAGTGGTCAGGGTGAAAAGAACAGATGGACAGAGAGAGACAGATATCCATCCAGTACACCCAGGCAGGCACACAAACTAAGAAGCATTTCTTCCTCCTCTAAAATCCCACGTTCAATCATATTTTATTCAGAAGTCGACGGCAATTACTGTCTCTTCCCACAGTCAGAGTGAATGTGTAATTTCCTCCATCTTCTTGAGAGCTGACAGTTTGACAATCGCAGAACAGCCACTGCTGTTTTGGCAACCAAAGTCCTGCCACTGAGGCAGTGTCTGGGTTTTTGTGCCAGTCAAGCCTGTCTTGACATACACTTCTGCCATTCTTCTCCTCGCCCTTCTTTGTCCTCACGCACGTTTCTTGTTCCTGCTCTCCTCCTGTTTCTACTCTCAGAAAGCACAACTTTCTCTCCATATGCCCATTTTCACTCACTTCCTCTAACAATTTCACATCTTAAGTGTATCATATTTGGTTCTGCCTTGACCTTCTCCCAACCTAGAGGGAAATACAATGAGATCTCCGGCTCTGCGTTGCGGGGCTCAGAAGGAGAGAAGCTCGTCCAAAACAAACAGATCTCAGCTTCGTGTTCCAAAAATCCACAGATGGCCTCAAGACTTGCGAGTTATACACGTCCTGGACCATATGAGATGACAATGTCTGAGACTATCAATCTGCCAGGCAGCCCATTCAGTCATTGTAAAGGACAGAACCTTTAGAGCCTTCAGTTTAGTGCTACATGGGTAACGGTAACTTTGAGTTAATGCACTTGATAAATGTGTGCTGTAGGACGATGTCGCTGAAACCTACACCAGCTCCATCAGCTGCCGGTTGAGATCAAGTTTAAGTGATAAAAAATACAAACCTACAAAAAAGAATGTGCACTTGGCAAGGACAATTATTTGGTATATTTTGTGACTGTGAAATTTAAACACTAAAGGATATACTATGGAATGCTTTCTTTATTTTAAAAAATGTTGTCCAACAGGCAACAACAGCTGTCAGTGTGCTGACTTGACTATGACCTGCCCCAAACTGCATGTGATTATCATAAAGTGGGCATGTCTGTAAAGGGGAGACTCGTGAGTACCCATAGAACCCATTTTCATTCACATATCTTGACGTCAGAGGTCAAGGGACCGCTTTGAAAATGGTCATACCAGTATTTATCCTTCCCAACAAGCTAGCATGACATTGGTTGGTACCAATGGATTCCTTAAGTTTTCTAGCTTCATATGATAGCATAATCTTTACTCTAGCTTCAAAAACTCTCGAAAGATCGATTGCTTTAATGCGTTAAAGAAATTAGTGGCATTAAAACAAGTTTGCGTTAACGCCTTATCGTGTTAACTTTGACAGCCCTAATTTGAAGTAAATTGTATGCATTTAATTAAGTTCAAAACATATATGGATACTCAGAAAACTTAGAATCTGTAAGAAAATTCCCATGGAGCTTTGTTTCTAATAACTGTCAAGTTGCTGCAAACAAAATAAGTCTAGGTGGCTTCATTGATTAGGGTACACATCATATTCAATTAACAAACAGACCTGGTGTAATAGGCCATTAGTGTTTTAGTAATCCAGCTGTAAAATCTCCACAGACTACAAAACTATTTGCAAACAATAATACTAAGGGTACACGATGTGATGTGACACCTGTGTTAGTTAAATACAGTAATGTTAAAGCAATGGTAATTGATTGTCAAGCAGTCCGATGCAGTGGTGTGTATGAGGGAGAGGGCATGCAGGATGGAATCAAATCAGAAGGATGGGTACTTACCGACAGGGCGAGCTGGAGACACAACAATGGAGGAGTGGATACACAAAAGGAACAAATTAAGACACGGACACACAAACAAACATATAAAACAAACAAAAGACGAACAGAACAAACAAAATACAATAATACAAAAAGAAATCAAAGTCAGAATGAATGACATGTCGTGTTGGGGCCAACACATTTCTGGTACAGGGTAAGCACGGCAGAGAGGGTCCAGTAGTGTTTGTCCACTGGACAGTTTTATTGATGAGCTCAAAGCCTCTGATTCTCAGACACGGAATGTTAAAGGCAGTCTGGTATGAGCACCCCTGGTGGTCAATACCTGCAGGGGCAGCCAATTCTACTCGACAGAGACAAAAATACTACTGGACCTTCGCTGACTGCATTAATGAAATCTACAATTCTACGGATGGTGTGTGTTTGTAATAGCAAGGCGAGGGTGTGTTTATCACTAGTGCTGATGGACAGAGCAGAAAAAAAGAGAGCAAGTGGAAGAGAGAGAGCAAAAAAGATTTTAAAGTGAAGACAGCATGTGGGTTTCATCCAGAGACTGGAGCTCCTGAAAGCCCACTCTCTGTCCAGAAGAGTTGGCACAGTTAGTGGCTTCCCAGTGTTCCCTCTCTGCTGCTGTACGTGTCCTCAACACTAAGATGCTACTTTCACAAATCCACCTTCCAAAAAGAGAACCCAGACCCTGTGGCCCCCTGTGTTGCCATAAAGCGCTCCACAGAGACCTTAAACACTTGGGTTTAATGGGAAGAAGAGTGGTGAAAAGGGGGGAAATTATGGTTAGAATGTTTTTATTAACCTTGCAAACCCCAGGTGTGGAACCGGCGGTGTGCACCAGTAATCTGTGAAATGGCTTTGCTGACTGGGTGGTTACTGCATCGAGGGTATAGCGTGGGTAACAGACCATCACGACGGCGGGGGGAGGGCGGCAGAGTGTGTCGACGCCGCACTTGGAAATGTAAATAATTAAACAGATTCATAGACTTGTCTACTACATCTTTCTTGGCTGTGAGAGTCAGCATTCTGGAGTTCCATTTGTGTAAAGGGGACCCTACGGAGTAAAGTGCCAA
This sequence comes from Sebastolobus alascanus, assembly GCA_916701645.2. Classification (NCBI taxonomy): domain Eukaryota; kingdom Metazoa; phylum Chordata; class Actinopteri; order Perciformes; family Sebastidae; genus Sebastolobus; species Sebastolobus alascanus. Next base: position 6,220,823 of record CAKAOJ020000040.1, on the reverse strand, counting down.
TCTAAACCTCATATACTGTAGGTGTACAGGTAGAATAACCTCAGTGGTCCATGACTTCTCTGAGTTGTCATGTGCTAACTAATGTGAAAAAATACCAAAGATTTCATACCTCTGACTGTGAGAGTGGCGGTGGCCTCCAGCTTGCCCACACGGTTTTCTGCCACACAGGTGAACGCGCCCTCGTCGTTAATGGAAGCCTTCTTCACTCTCAGCACGTAGTCGTCCTTGTCATACTTTATCTCATACCTGTCAACAAAGATGTGAAATTGAAGTTGCATGCTCAGCATTAAATGCACATCATGTAAATTTAGATAAAACATTAACCCGGTGACAAATAAGATGTGGTTCAGTGTTTCACCTATAAGCCTGTTGAGCTGTAGCCGTGAAAAGTGTATTTCCTCTGAGAGGAACACAGAAGCACAACTGTTCATTCTGACAAATGCAGATTGCAAGGGGAGGGGGGGATCAATTATTCAACAATGACACACAGTACACAGAGAGCTGTGCGTTCAGTTGGATCCCTCAAAACTTGTTTAATATTCATGAGATGTTTTCTCTCTGTTTGTGTATATATGTTTAAACCATATTCAGAGCTTTGTGTGTGTGTGCGTGTGTATAACTGTGCCATTGTGCATCCACAACGCATGTATGAATGTATGGTTGCAATAACTCTATACATCTTCTCATTGTAAAGCAACTGACTGAATCAATACAGCAACTATAGTTGGCCACAATTTCAATTCCACTGCAGTAATCAACTGTTTGTGTTTACGTGTGTTTGCAGATGGTTGTATGTGTGCCTAAACCTGTATGGATTGCGTGGCAGTTGACAGGGGGGATGATGCTGGTCTGGTTTGTTGTCCCAGTCTGTAATTGAAGGGGGTGCTGGCCTGGTAGTGTGTAAGTAGCGTGCTGGTGGGGGGGTGGTGGGGCTATGTGATGGTGGTCTGTCAGCCTCAAAACCTTCTGCTTTCCACAGTCTGTCACTCACAGACACAGAGAAACAGAGTTGAGATGAACAGATAAAGGGCCACTAAGATAAGATAAGATAACTCTATGAGAGCTTGACACTATGTTTGACCCCTTAAAAACCCTGTGTAGAATTTCAATATGATAGTTAATTAAACTTAGTTATAACATATTTCACTGTTAACAAACAATTCAATGCTAATAAATAATGCTTACTAATTATTAGTAATGCTATCATTTCTGTTATTTCATCATTACTTTGTGTGATATGAACTAATTAGTTTATATACTGTATCATAGCTGATAAGAGACTATAACAATTATATTCTGATTACATTAGTAAAGTACTTATTATCAGTTTAATGTTGCAAACATAATAACATTTTATACACTATATTAAGTATTTGTTAATAATTACCAAATGATTTGCAAACTTTTAAAAAATTGTTTGTAAAACATTTATAAACATTACATAGATAGATGGACCAGAAACCAATTATTAACCTCTTACAAAGTATTAACTATGTATGTAAATAATGTTTATAGATGCTTTACAAAGTATTTTTTAACCATTTGTTAAATGGCTTATAAATACGTTGCAAATGATGATTATAATAAGTATTATAATCATCAGTCGCAAATTTAATATAGCCATCCAAATAATGCTTATAGATGGTTAACAAACCAGTTTTTTTTTACCATTAACAAAGTGTTACAAATATCTATCTATGTAATGTTTATAAATGTTTTACAAACAATTTGTTAAAGGTTTACAAATCATTTCATAATAATTGACAAATATTTGTATATAAAGTATATAAAATGTTGTGTGCAACAATGAACTGTTAAAATAACATCCATTATAGCATTACTAATAATTAGCAAACATTATTAATTATCATTTCATTGTTTGTTAACAGCAAAAATACTATTAACTATGTTTAATTAATTATCAGTTTACCATTTATAAATGCTGGTTTTTATAAATTGTTACCGATTACTGAATAAATTTACTTCTTAATTTCTAGAAAAATTCAACTATAAAAGTGAAATTGGTGCAGTCTGTGTGTTGCTTTCAGTCTTTCATTCTGTGCTCTGCAGTCTGCCACACTGTCTTTTTATATTACCACTTGGAGTCCCCTAAGCCAGAATGTTCCAAATCCACATAGGGGCTTTAAAGGATAAGCCTGACATTATATTATCCTTTTATTATAGCTTATGCCTCTGCGCCATAAAACTCCAAACTTGTAGTCCAACATCTATTAAAAACACATAAAAGAACCAAGAGTATTGATGTCTGCCCAACATGGAGCGAACCCTTCAGAGATTGAAAATGCAGTCACAGAGTTGTTTCAGAGCAAACTGCACAGGCCATGTTCATAGTAATGAAGGAATATTCCACCCGGTGCAACAGTATGACTCTTTTATGTGTTTTTAATGGCTTTTAGATGACAACAGAGCTCCATGGCACAGGATAATACACTATAAGGCTTTGGCTACACAGATGATACTTGTTAGAGGGACATTTTCATTTTTGGTTTTGGTCTCTTCAGGACAATTAAAACAAAGATGAAGTAGTGAGTTATACTTTAAAATGTGAGGTTTGCACACATGAAGGTGGATAACTATTTACTCTGGATAATACATTGGACTATTAGATAGGGCAACAAACTATGTTTTATGTTTATGTTTAACTATGTTACTTTAGAGTAACAGTATGCTATGGTCCATTTCCCTCAGAGTGGGAAAGACCCCTCTGCTCGACCATCAGGTGTACTGATGGCTGCTTGCCACTGGCAGCTGCAAAACTAATCTGTCCTGTCTTTTTTTTTTTTTTTTTCACCTGCTGTTATGACATTTCCTGAGCAAGCATTCAAAGGCAGCTTTATTGAAGCACATTCCTCAACTCTGACTGCCAGTTCCTCCTATCCACACAGGTACTTAAGGAGCCATAATGATTATTTGACTGAGTCATGACTGAATGCTTTGTTCTAGAGAGAGGGGATGTACAGTTCAGGTGATGGTGGGGGCCACGAATAAAGCATTTATTGTTCAAACCGAGTGAGTGGCATCCAACGGAATGAGACAGCACCTTTTGGGACATGTCTGTTGTCAGATGAAAAACAAACAAGCTAGAAGAGCATCCTCCCACACCCTGCCTCCGGCTAGATTGCGAAGCTCAACATGAACTACTTGACTTGCAAGAGGAGGCGGAGATGAGCAAAAGAGTGTCAGGGACAAGTTGGGGCTTAGGGAAAACACCATGACTCCCAATTAACCATGATGAGAGCAAGGGAACAAGCTAACTTTTCCCAGCACTCTCAAACAACCCAACCCACACGAGCTCTGTGTCAACAAACATCAGCATGCTAACATGCTCACAATGTCAATGTTAACATGCCGAAGGAGGTACTGTATAAGGTTTGCCATGCTCACCGTGTTAGTCTGGCATGTTGGCATGTTAAAATTAGCTAATTGGCAATTGCTAATAGTCTGAGAAGTGAACCAATGCGGAAGTGCCTTAAACTTGCATTCTTTCTAATAGCCAGCAGGGGGCGACTCCTCAGGTTGCAAAAATAAGTCAGATTGTGTAGAAGTCTATGAGAAAATGACCCTACTTCTCACTTGATTTATTACCTCAGTAAACATTCTAAACATGACTTTATGGTCTCAATCGCTAGTTTCAGGTCTTCTTCAATACAGCATGATGTTCATTTAGTAAATTATGGTCCCATTTAGAGTCAAATAGACCATAAAACAGGGAATGCTTTAGGGCTTGGCTACCTTGTGATTGACAGGTCGCTACCACGGCATTGTCTGGTCTGGGAGTTGTCCGTATTTTGGTCTTAGGACTTTAACTCTTTCACAGTGTGTTTTCAGTTCATGAAAGTTAATTGTAACATTTTGGTCGCCTAAAAATGTCTTGTTCAGCGTTCGGTTGTGCTTAGCTCCACCCTTTCATGTCAGTTCTGGTTGCAAAAAAACAAGATGACGACAGCCAAAAACCAAGATGGCGGCAGCCAAAACTGAGGCTTCAAAACGGCAGTCCACAAACTAATGGGTGACGCCATGGTGACTAAGTCCACTTCATATATATAGTCTATGGGTTTACCAAAGTCAGGATAAATCCTCTCAGTACCACACATGTCTGCATCATGGTAATCCATTCATTATTTGTTGGAACATTTCACTCAAAACCACATACTGAACATCTAAAGGTGACATTGCCATCCAAAGAGCCACACTACTACCAGGATGCTGGCGTGTGAGATTACAGAGCTATGATGCTTAACTTTTCTCCAACTATGTAGAACAAAGCTATGTGCAAAATGCTAGATAACTTCCATCAAACCTACTTAAAAGTCCTACTCCTACACGCTTGGCACACGGGAGATATTTCAGTTGGTTGCAATCTGCAACCTAACCACTAGATGCTTCCAGATCCTACACACTGCACCTTTAAGAACATGAATGAGAGCTAGAGATATTGTGATAACTCATATCAATAGTTCACCAGGGGTCCCTACAGCCTGACATCTGCATGACCGAGCCCTTGCCGTGTGGATAACCCACTATATGCACATACTGGACAACATGCTTATTGTTCTCGGTCCCGTCTCCATCAATCTCTCAAAACACAACCTCAGGCTGACCCATGACTTATTAGTGGGGAAACATGAGCCCAAACAATCTGTAATCAACTTCCTATATGGAATCAGCCGAGATGACAAGATGAGTGGAAATACTCAGGGATAAGAGGTAGTTGTGGCCACACACACATGTAAGTGCACGCAGAAAAAAGGAACAGTAGCTCTTTATTGAGATTGAATTGGGGTAGAGCTCTGTTCTCTATTAGAGGAGGAATGTAATTGCACATGTAGAAGGGCTGTGGAAAGGATAGGAGAGCCAAGTTCACTCTCCCTGCTTTTCAACTAGAAAAAGAGGCGCACTGTACACACACACTTTCACAGAGAACAAAGTATACAATCCAACACGTATCCACACATGTGCAGAGTCATTCACTCATGCAGGGAGATGAGGAGTGATAGGAATGTAAGCAAACGCCAAGACAAAGCAGCATTTTTCTGGGTTGTCAACTTGATGTGTTTGCTGCGCGGAGGAGGCTGTGCAAAGATGACAACTTTATTGGAGAAACTTTAAAAGCATTACATCTCAAAAATCCACATCTCCACATCATCATCTTTAGAGGATTTGCCTCGAAACTGCCTGTCAGGAACACACTCACCCGTGTTCCACCTTCAGACTTGTGCCAAATCACCCACATTAAGAGAATTGTATCTCTCGGCTGTGTGGATGACTGAATGTATGCGTACGGTTATCCTCAAAATGACTCAACCTGAGAGGATCTTATCTGCCTCGCCTCTGTGTATACATGAATGGGGCCGGCAGCGGGCAGAAGGGTCGTGTGCCAACTCTGAGCACATGACTCAGACTCAAGATACAGCAGAGGACTCATTCCAGCCTGCTCTCTCTGGCCTGGCTGCTCTGACACAAAGTCCCCCTCTCTGCTCCATTTCATTCTGACACTCTATCCAGTTTCACACCATCTAACTGCTACTTTACCACATCCTGATCAAAAGAGCTGGAGTCTACCTGTCCAGGCCTTGTCATTCATGAGAGGGAATCAATTAACCGCTATCGCTTCTCATCTTCCTTCTGTGAGGTCCTTAGCCAGGACTCTACACCCTCTTGGCATCTCTCGCGCCTTAGCGGGGTCGGGGCCTTCCAATCAGTTTGACTAACATTCATCACCTTATCCTACATTAATCAAAGATCAGTTTGGCAAGACTTCAACCCTTATTGTTAAGGCGGGGGTTTGTGGGATGCAAATTGATCCTAAATTTGCCTCTCTCCAGAGAGAATCAGAGTCTCTCCAGTGCCACAGAAAAAGTGGCCGCAGTGCAGTAAAAATGGGAAATGGAAAATGTTGCAGTTAGAGAAAAAGAAACAGTTGATTGACCGATGCCTGGAAGCCACTCTTACTCTGTCTCTCTTTGTGAGCATGTGTGTGTGTGTGTGTGTGTGTGTGTGTGTGTGTGTGTGTTTACCTTCCTATCCAACAGTGGACTTCAGTGTCGTTACACATTCACCAACAGGGGACTTCTTAAAACCCACCTCTTCAACAAGGCATATGGCCTCTAGCTACTGTTCTGTTCTGTTTGTTGTGTCTATTATGTCTATGTTAAGCGTCCTTGGGTTTCTTGAAAGGCGCTATATAAATCCAAGTTATTATTATTATTATTATTATTATTAGCCAACAAGGGACATTTTGGAAGTACCCTGTTGGTCATGCTTTAAATCATGCTAAAATCATGTCTAAAACCCTCTCGTGGATTTTTTTTTTATTTTAGCCAAGATATAGTTTACATTTTGTTGCTAATACCGCAGTCCCTGATATTAGTGCATGCAGCCAAGTTACGTCTGATTTGCAGGTAAAACGTTATTTGTTCTATATTAAAGTGGCCATGATTATTTTCGTAATATTTGTATCACAGAGAAATGTTTAAATCTTGGTGACAGTAAAGTTAAATTATCCATTTTCAGAAAGAAACTAAGAAAGTCTTTGTGGTAAACAAACACTACGGTGAAAGAATGGGTACAGACGGTTCCACTGCAGTAAATGGAAGTCCCCTCTTTGATAGGTAGACATCGCTCAATGATGCAAGTCCCCTCTTGGTAATTTCTTTAAAAACATGTAAGCACATTTGCAGTAATATTCTGCAAAAAGACCTTAAAAATTAATTTTCAAGTCTATTTTTATTTTATTTTTTTTAAATGACCAGAAACATAAGTCCTCACTTGGTTAGAACAGCATGATAGTCCACTGTTGGTAATGTAGGTTTGTATGTGAGTGTGTGTGTGTGTGTGTGTGTGTGTGTGTGTGTGTGTGTGTGTGTGTGTGTGTGTGTGTGTGTGTGTGTGTGTGTGTGTGTGTGTGTGAAGAACAAAGGATGCACAAGCACCAAAAGCACTGAGAAAGTCAGATGTTATATGCTGAGGTAGTTATTTGTACTTTCTTAGCAGTAGAGAGGTATTTTCTGCCATTCAATAAAGATGAAAAAACCCTGATGCATAATAAATGATCAGCTGCACATCTTCCAAAACCGACATTTCTATATTCTCTATTATAAATAGAGAATCATTATTTTATTCACATTACTTTGTTGTAGACACAATCAGTGTCGATAAACCTTAAAGATAAGATATGTACTGCCATTCATCCACTCACCAGCCCCCTCATACATGCACTCTCATAAATAGCAGATGTATCCACTTATATATCAGGGGAAGTAATGGAGACAGGAACCATAGCCGGCCGTCTTTTCATTCTGCTGAGCTGCGGAGGTGAGAAATCATTGAAACTGGATGGTCAGCATAACACAGGTGCTCCTGTCACACTAGCTTTAACAGCTCTCTCATATGGAATGACCCACGCACACCTCTATCATACACAAACCCCCCCACACACACACACGCACACACATGTGCACACCACAAAGGGATTGATTCAGAAGGAAAGGCTTTTCTGCTTAATGTTGCAGGGGCTGTGCTGTGGAGGTCAGCGGGGACAGGGGGGCCTGAATACAGATAGACTGCGAGACCAAAGGGGGCTCTGATAAGGCACAGGAGAGGGCACAGGGGTCCAGAGCAAATGAGGAGGGAGAGGGGAACCACAGGAGGGAAAGACGTGGGCCACACATTGAGCTGGTAACCAGTGGGAGATAACACACACACACACACACACACACACACACACACACACACACACACACACACACACACACACACACACACACACACACACACACTAAGTCTTTTCAGTGGGATCCATAGACTATGGCAGAAACTCTTCCATTTGGATACATAAAGCTCTGTAGTACTCCTCTCCTGGCTCTCTGATGTGAGAGCAGCTATTGTGTGCTTTCCCCGAGATTCTGCAGACATGCTTGGCAGACTGATATTAATACGATACTGGTATTAATCCAAATGAAGACACTCTTACAAATAACACATTGGCCCGTTTAGCCACATTATGGATGGGCATTGTAGATACACCATGTACTGTATACATCTTAAAGGGATAGTTTGGGTGTTTTAAAGTGAGATTGTATGAGGTATAGTACTTATCTAGAATCAGTGTATTATACAGTAGATGACGGTCAGCACGCCCCCAGCTTGGAGAAACAGACAGGAGTTACCGCATGGAAGCAAAGCAATGTACTGTTGTGGACGGGGCCTGCAGAAAAATGTGTTTTAGCCACCTAAAAGAAAGGCTCACCTTAACCTTGCCAAAGCTACCAGACTCCATTGAAAAAAACAGTAATTTTACCTCGCAGAACACGGGAGTTGCTGGGCTACCACTGCCTCGATCGGTTAGTTTGTTTGTGTTATTGTGTGACTTTGGTTAGTTTGGATTCACCAAAGTCACACAATAGCACATACAAACTAACCGATTGAGGCAACGATATGCCAGCAACCCCCGTGGTCAGCAGGGTAAAATTACAGTTTTTTTCAATGGAGTCTGGTCACTTTGGCAAGGGCATAGATGGATACATCGACTTCAGTTCCCCGTCGAAAAGGGCTGTCTGACGGCAAGATAAAGCGGTGAAATATAGCATACACTGAAACGGATGTAGATTTTTGTTAGGTGGGCCTTTCTTTTAGGTGTCTAAAATCCGTTTTGCTGCTGGCCCCGTCCACAGCAGTACATTGCTTTGCTACTGTGCGGTAACTCCTGTCTGCTTCTCCAAGCTGGGGGCGTGCCGACCGTCATCTACTGTAGGTAATATACCGACTATGGATAAGTACCTCATACAACCTCACTTCAAAACACCCGAAATATCCCTTTAAATAACCTACAACTCTGTCAGAGGTTTCAGACACATGCTACAATCCAGCTGCGTGATGACACATGCCAAAGGTTTTCCCTTGGGAAGACACACTACTCTACCATCTGAATCTAATCATATGTATATTGGTAAAAAAGAATGAGCCCCATTCAAACCAAATTTATTTTTCTAGGGGAGGTTGGGTGATTTTAATATTGCATGTGCTGGTCAGTGATTTTAATCCCGCCCAGAGTGCATATGTGTGATTTTTCTCCTTCTACCCTGGTAATAATTAAAGCCCCAATTAACTATTGTTTTTTAGCACTCTTATTGGTCCTCTAATATTTTTTCAGTTCTATCCTCAGAGACACCTTGTAATTAAGAGATCCATTAGCTCAGCACACAGTTTAGAGTTCTGTGTGACAATGGAAGAAGTAGAAAGGTTTTTTTCAGGCCTGATGGCAACATATATAGTCCTATTTGTGAGCCCAGATGGTAAAGGAAAAAAAAGAAAGCCATTATGAGAGTAAGAACCCGCAAGCTCAACAAATGGGCTGATCTAATTTCAGCTACAGGTAATTATTCTGTCGTGACTGGTCTGCCTTCCTATAACTAATTTTGTGTGTGGTGGACTGCATGTATTTAACACCATCACCTCACAGACTCCAGTCCTCTCCTTTCTGAAAATGTATAATGGGAATTCAGAAAGAACCATTTGATAATTTGACAGACTTATATTAATAACAATATAAAAAAGCAATATAATTTGAACTTGGGATCTCTTTCAGTAGAGAGCCAGATCCCGTAATTTGGCATTGGGTGACATACAGTCTAGAAGGAACAAATAAGATTCAAGGTTAAGCACTGAGTCATTAAATGGGTGGTTCTCCATAGCGTGCAAACAGAAACATGAATTATACAGTGCTTTAAGCAACTCACGTAAACAATTTAAAGGTGCAGTATGTAAGATCTGGTGGCATCCAGCAGCGAGGTTGCAGATTGCAACCAACTGAAACTTCTTCCATGTGCCAAGCGTGTAGGAGAACCATGGTGGCCGACACGAAAATGTGAAAACACAAATAGAGCCATTGTTTGGTTTCTGGGCTAGTGTAGAAACGTGGCGGCCAGCTCTGTGAAGAGGACCCGCTCCGTAGGTAGATATAAACGGCTCATTCTAAGGTAACGAAAACAGAACGATTCTTATTTTCAGGTGATTATTTACTAAAGAAAACATACTTATTAATATTATATTCCAATTAGGGTTGCACCGATACCGATATCGGGCTGATACTGACTCAAATAGCTGGATCGGATATCAGTGACAATGGGGCCGATCTATTCAATTCAATTTTATGTTTATATTTAAGGAAAGCAATGTTTAAGTCAAGCCTGATGTTGCCTTACACATAAAAGAATGACCCCAGTCACTTCCACACAGTGAGGCATACAGCTTATTAATTAAACACTGGTATGAGATTGGTACTCAGTATCGGCCGATACCCAAAGCCTAGGTATCGCTATCGGGACTGAAAAAGTTGGATGGGTGCATCCCTAATTCCAATTCTGCTAATAGAACCCCCTAATGTTACACACTGTTCCTTTATCCTGAATATTTTCTCATTCAGATTAAGGTCAAGAGTCCGTGCAAATGTCTAAATCCCCAATCATAATGAATGCACCTGTTGTTCCTCGACATTTTTAGCTATTTACTCTGACATGTGCCAAACTGTGATTTGAATGTTTTCACAGGGATTTCTCATCATAATGTACGCTGAAACATATTTAACTGACCTATTTTATTCAGTACCAAAGCCTGTTGACTATTGTCCTAGAGTATGTAAGTTTGTTTGGTGATTTTAATCTTTTTTCTTTTTTTTTATAAACACAGTAAAACACCCACACAGAGGCAAACGAGCAGCACTATTGTCTTTGTCCTCTAATTGAAACCATTCTTGTGCCGTCTCTATCTCCTCCTCTATCCCACAGAGACTGGAGTCGGTGCCATCCTGGTGTGCTTTATATCTATGTGCCAGCGTGTGCATGTGTTTGCCTGGGAGGCTGCTGGAGCCACTGAGCATATTAAAGACCTGTTTACTCAGCTGAGGCTCCATCTCCCTTCTTCCCAGTAGAAAAGTGGCACACACACAAACACCCGCAGAAGGACACAGGCATGCACAACGCGTGTAAAGGGACCAGCAAAGACAAGTTAAAACAATCTGATGGTAAAGAGGGAGCGGTCTTACTACAGTAAGTCTCTCTTTTTACAGCTTACCATAATAATAAGGACACTGTAACCTTTTCGGATAAAGAGCAAACAAAGACCCCTCCCCTCTGCATATAGAAGTGCTTGATCTTTAGTCGCCTTTTATTCCTACGGTAAAGACCACTACTGATACAGCTACATACGCCCACAGTGTAATGACACAGTGCTACAGTAGCTGTTTTAATTCATCTCCTTCTGAGCGCTTGCCAGTTATCAAACTGGAAACTATTCTTGCGTGGGATTTTAAACAATTCCTCTGTCAGTCAGAGAGAAGCCCTGTTTGATGTTTACTAAGTGAGGATAAGCAGTAGAGAAAGCAGGAACAGTTCGTCACTTAACAATATGAGTCTTCTTTTTTGGCACGCAACAAAGGCTGCAGAAAATGTCAGAATTAGAATATCGCAGTTTCATGCTTGCTTTTCTGCTTCAAAGCAAAACTGTAGAATTAAATATAGCGAGGAAAACAAAAGCCCTCGCATTGTAATTAGAAACATTGCAATATTTATCACTTATTAATTCTGGCAGTATCTTTTTCATGTGCTCTTTCCTGTATCCAAATAAGGCCGAACTTCAAAGGGCCGAGACAGTTAGCGAGGAGGACGCAGGCACATGACACTCATCCTACTCCGCTATAAATCTGTTAATTAGTGTACAAAATGAACTCAGTTCAACTGAGCCAACTCCCTATCAAAGACATGAGTGAAATACTTCTATGTGTTTACTTTGGCACGGTGCTCGTGTCAAACTGCCCAGTGAACCAAATCCTTATCAGACACAAACAACCCGCCCACGCTCGGCTCTGCAGCTAGCCTTGAGTTATGTCAGGTCCACTGAGTGTGTATTTTATGAGGTGATCCAAGCAGTGTGCGTGACTGGCTCGTTGGCTGGGGACACAGCGCTGGTCTCTTTGAAGTCCACTCCCGACAATGACACTGCTGTTGACTTCGGTTGAGTCCGGTGACTCACAGTGAAGCAACAGGCTGACACACGGGATCCAAAAAGAACATTATCACTATGTCATCAGTGGCTTTTTTTTACAGGAAGTGTGACAGACTATAGCTGTAAATTACAGACATGTGTTTCTTTTTCTTTCATCAGTCTCTGTTTTTGCAACTGTGAGCGAATGCATGTGTCATGTCAGCGAGGGGATAGAGACTGAATGGGGTTAAATGTGTAAGGGAAGGAGTGATTATCTTCTGGTTTCTGTTCCAAGACTTCACCTGAACAGCTGCACCTGTACACAGACACTTGAGGACCACGTCAGCTGCTGTCTCTTTGTATCTCCTGTCATTCTATCTGTCTCTGTCCGCTTTTCAGTGCGCCATATTGTTTCTGCTCCTACCTTTCAGCCTCCCTGCCCCACTTACCTGTCACTCAGTTTTAATTGTCAAGCTCAATATCTGTTTGTCTTCACGCAGACCGCTTTCCTTTACATGAGACACTGTCTACCCCTGTTATGGCTATGGGGCACCTAAGGGTAGAGTCACTTTATCCTGAATGTGTAATGCACATTGTGTACAGCCTAATAGAGCTATTTAATGCCCCCTGGCAGCTGGGCCAGGTGAGAGCTGGCAGTGTGAGTTATCATTAGTTTGAAACAGTCACTCTGACTGACATCACAGCTCCTTTGCATTAAGTGCAGCCTGTCACACCACTGCTACACACACACACATCGTATCAGCGTCTTAAGAAACCGTTCTCTCTTGAAATAAAGCACTTTTTGAGAATATTCCTGTAGATGTACATACCTCCCACGAGGAACATCAATGTCGTCTTTCCTCCAGCGTACATTTGGCTGAGGGTCTCCTTGTACTTGGCAGCGGAACTCCACCGTCTCCTCTTCCAGGACCACCTGGTTGATGGGCCTCCGGAGGAAGGTTGGTCGCTCTGCAGGATGGGCACAAAGGATAGAAATAGAAAACTTTATGATGTAATGCAGTGGGTTCATGTGTGTGAATATAAAGTGCATGCATATATTCCATACAGTGGCCCTTTACAAAATGATCACTGCCGTCTACTCACTATTTTCTCTCTTAGAAATTTTACCTCAGTCATTCTCTTAGTCTTCAAGTCCTCTTCTATGATCATTATATGGACAAAGAAATGAAGCAATGGCCTTAAAAAGCATGAGACCCAGGAATTAAAATTCCACTGAGAAAGCAAATGGCCTAAAGGTATTTCTACTTTTCAGCTTGACGTACATTAGAGACATACCCCAGGTTGACAGCTCTATAGTAACTGAGAATATACAGTGACATGTATGAAGGTTGCTCTAGAGAAACAAAAGTTTCAGGAGAACTGGAGAAACAAAGCTTACCAAACACTGTGACTTGTGCCGTCTCGCTGTCCCTCTCTCCGACCATGTTGGTACCCACACAGATGTACATGGCAGCGTCGCTCTTTCTTGTGTTGGAGATCATTAGCTTCCCTCCTCGGATCTAAAGAAAAAACAGTTTTTCCTTAAATACACAGATATTACATTTAGATTTTTTTCTACTGTCGTTAAATTTTCTCCCCTTTTTCTCTTCCTTATACACAGAAACAACAAGGACACTTGCTTCCAACACATAAAAACACTGTTAAATGTGTTCAATGGCTTCCAGAAGCAAGAGATTTTTTCCTATGTGCCCAGAGACTAAAAAGACACTTCCTATTGAGTGTAGGTATTAAAACGGATGGTTATAATACTCACGGTGATCCTGTCATCCTTGTCGTCAATTCGCACTTTGTCTTTCTTCCAGTAGATGGTGGGTTCAGGATGTCCTCTGGGAGGAACACACTCAAGGATCGCTGGCTCCCCTGCTGCCACCACCACATCTGTCGGGTTTTGTCTGAAGTCATCTCGCAGCACTGAGGGGGAAAAAGGAGGAAATGGTTCAGGATGAGGGCAGTTGTGTAGCATAATGTTGAATTTAAATGCCAAAATGTTGAAGTCCACCATTTTTAAAATGTTTTCATCTAACTATAAAGCAAAGGATCTCTGCATGTGTGTCCTTTGCATATCTCGAGAACCGTTCATCCGATCGACTTCACACTTGGCGGGTGTATTGCTGAGGACCCAAAGGGAGTGCAGTGTCGAATGTGGTGCAATTTGGCCAGATGGTGGCACTATAACAACACATGTTAAGTTTTGGCCTGTAACTTTTTAACCGTAAATCTCAGAAACATCCTTGATTCTGTGGGTCCAGACAAATATATCCATGTAAGTCCATTTCCGCCATTTTGAATTGTGTCCAAATAAATTTTTACGCTACTTCTCCTAAAAATTTGGAGCAATCGTCACAAAATTTGGTAAAGAACATCTCTGGACCAAGCCGGAAAAAGTTACTTTTTGGGATTTTTGATGTTCCATACAGTTTTGCTATAGCTGGCCCTCAAAGCGATTGGATGAGTGGTTCCCAACAACGCTACAAGCAGCAATACTGGAAGCAAAGCATCGGCCCATTCCGAATGGCCATGCCCCGAACGTGACATGTTTTCCTATATGGCAAAGGCATGACCCGCCCTACTCTGCCTCTGATTAGCTTACCCTGATATTCTTACCCTAACCCTGACCAATCTCACTCCTCATGCCTAAACATAACCAATCCAACCAACAAAGGCAACGAGTACTAGCCAATCAGAGGCAGAGTGAGGGGGTCATGCCTCAGTCATAGTCAGATTCGAACGGGTACTGCTGCACCAGTATGTATTACATTGTATGCACAACACATTTCATTTCATTGTGGCTATTTAAGTGGGATGTGCAGCTTCATCTGACAAGGCGAGCACAAGTGAAAGCTAATTGGAGCTAATGGAGGTCCCTGTGGAGGTAGCAGAACAAACAGAGACAGAACGCCCTGAAGCCTGGTGTCATTCACATGTGAGAGCTCACAGGGGTGCAATGCTGCTTCATTTTGCTAGCATGTACACATTTACACACTACCGCACACAAACCAGATACGTGCTAATGCCCAAAAAAAACAGTGGGTGTTCTGATGAAAAACTGTGGCCTTTTATCTAATCACCCTCAGGTAGGCCTTTCATCACAGTGATAGCCTCTCACCCGGCAAAGTGTTCAACAAAACACATGACACCAGCTCATTATAAAGCACGGCAAGCAGCTGTCACACACAAACACACACACGGGCACACAAATGTACACTATCATACTAAACTATCAGGATACAACTTCCATACCAATGAGTGAACATACATAATACCTAATGTAGTAAACTGGGGGTCGCTCTGGCTCTCTCCTGCTGTGTGTACTCCAACAGATCTTTCCCCATTTGATCTACAATAAATCCAATCTGTGAAGTAGCACTTTAGGAATTTCAGCTTCAGCAGTGTCCATCCACGCGGCAGCGAGGGACACATGATTCCTCTGAAGGATAAAAGGACTGAGCTTGTTGGAGGATGTTTGAAAATGCTTGAGGAGGGCTAAATTAAGGGCAGCACCACAGGTCCTTATGTAAATTCCACACAGCATGGGGACAATGGTGGGGAGGGTCCAGGATTATAAGAGGGGATAACTGGTCCCCGCGCTCCAGGCTTCTCTCATCTTTTCATTCACTCTTCTTACCCTCTCTACAGACAGCCATTGTCTTCTTATTTATTTATTTGGAGCAAGGAGAAGGAGGGCGGAGGACGAGAGGATGCTTTCAACCCATTATCCTGGGGATGCACCGGGGTACAGAGTGGGACTTTTGTGTGACATGAATTCAAATGAAACCTTTACACAGGAGAGAATACAGAAGAGGTAGAGGTTTTCTCTCTCTAATGCAGGGCTGCCCTATATGAGCTAAGGTAATTAGCCAGATCCAGCGTGGCGGACCCCCTGGCCGGGGTGGGCATAACAGCTGCCACCACTGGGCTCTCTGTATTTGCACCACAAACAGAAGTCCTGCAGTTTAAAATCATAGCCTGGTTTGGACCGTGCACAGCCTGTCGTTTTTAAGATCGTGCTGGATTTAATTGCTCCTTTCCATTCATTGCTGATAGCACCCATGGGATATTAGTCAGAATCAATTCCCTTTGAAACGGAACAGTGACAAAATAAATACACGTTAGGTGCGTCATTAAGGTGCTGTTGCCGTGCTGTCTGATCTAATCTAATACTGCACGGCACGTCACAGTAGATGCATTCCAACCCTGCAATCTGAATAAATACACAAAACGTAGAAAAATAAAAAGAGAGTGGCCACGAGATACAGCAAATAAAGTGCGATATACACACACTTGTTGAGGATTAAACACTGTTTTGCAAACAGCTACAAGCAAGCAAACAGATGACACACCACTGGTGAGGGGAATACGCCCTGTGTGTTGGTTCAGGGCTCGCTAATACCGAGACAACATTCTGAACAGATACATTTACTAAGTAAATGGGGGGAGGGGCCAATCCAAATACACTTTAGCACACTGTCTAATCCTAGGCCCTGTTCAGACCTGGGCTGCGGTCAAAAAGTCAAATAATTACGTCCTAACGTCTTTTCCTAACCACTTTTCCTTGACCTCGATGGAAAACGTCATGAGGTCAAGGAAAGATGAGAAGAAGAATTCAGAAGGACTTAGGAAAAGACAACCGCGGTTGATCTTAAATAGGTCTTTCAATAACAGGCTTCTTCACCCGCGGTGTGTGAAAGAGAGATACCACCGGTCCTTCTGCTACTGTAACACTCCACATCAACACATAATACAGGATCATCTGACCTAACGTGGACAACCGGTGAAAAATATCACTTCATTACCAAGGTTGGAATTGAAATACAAAGGAGTATATGATAAATATCGAGTTAATTGTTCGAGTTATGGAGAAGGTGTAGGACCATATACTTCTTCCAACTTCTTTTCGGACATGTAATATTTATTTATATTGATTATTTGTTAATTGATTGTTTACTGTTCATTTTATTTGTTATTATTGTTGTGTTTTTTACTTAGGTATTTGTTACATGTTCAAAATAAATAATTAATTAAAAATAAAAGTGAAACGAAATGGTTGTGCCTGTCCACTCATATTAAACATGAATCCCAATTAGTGTATGAGCGTATGAAAATAATATGCAAGATAAGCATATCGTTTGCTATTATGAACAGCCAAATGGTGTGTCGCTTTAAATGCTGCGGCTGCAAGGAATTGTGGGATGTTATTCTCTCTTTTCCTTTGGTAAAGGATGGTCCAGTGTATCCTATGCTAAAGGAGATAATAAAGGAAGCACTGAAGCTCCTTTCCTTAGCATTTAGAGAATTTGAACAGCTCTTATCATGGCTGCTACTTAGGTACTTCCGGGTCATTTCACTCCGTTAGGAACCTTGCTTAGCAAAAAGGACTATTCGACCGCAGCCCTGGTATTAACATGCATCCTGAGTGATCCGATCACAAGTGGACAGCTCTAAGTGCAGGTGTGAACTACTCAAGACGCCTTGAGGATGCATTGAGTTCCAATCGCTCACACAACCTTCAGAGGTGGTCAGGGCCACATATGGCCACATTCTTTTAGCAGTGTGTACCCGAATGTGTCCTGGGCCACATTAAGGAACGCCTACTCAACTGACGTCAGGCTGGGATCCGCGGGGTCTCACTGCTCTCCTCGAGTGAATAGACAGGCAGATGTGAGCCTCGCGGCATGGAAACGGCTTCTGTGCTCTACTGTATTCTGTCGGTACAACTGTATTTTAATAAAATGTATTTTATCCATAGGTTACACATCTACAGACTAGGCACGGGAAGTGCATTATTATCACACTGTCGGAGATTTGTCTGTGTTTTTGTTCCGGTGCTTTGCACGGAGCTTACACCCGCCTGCTCGCTCGCTCTCATCCCAGACACTGAGGCTCTGTACCCAGCTGTTGCCTGGTAAAGGCAGCGGTGTCGGCGGCATGTAGGTCCCAGGGGGCCGCTGGTACAATAACCTTTTATTTTGATGTTAATAAAATGTACCCGAACTCACAAATATGTAGGATATTACTACTGACATTCATGTAATATTACGTCACAGCTTCTGCTGTATTAGCCATGTGTTTACTACGTGTTTATTTGCATATAGAGTGGGGAAGTGAGATCCAATCACAAGTGGTCACTGGAAAAGCATGTAGAGACACATTCTAATGCCAGGTGTGAACAGACGTACTTAAAGCTGTCCACTTGTGATCGGATCACTCGGGACGCATGTTAATGCCAGGTCTGAACAGGGCCCTAACTACAAGGTCATCAAGGTCAACCTCCTACAATTAAAGCACACACACAACTCATATATTCATCCCCTCAGTGCTTCATTACAGTATGAGCATGTATCTCTTATTGCCTGCAGGCAGCTCCGTGGGCTGAACTGCCCTGTGTGTCGAGGATCATAAGGCAAGTGAATTCTTTTGTATTAGAATCATAACATGACTGTTTTCTCTGTTAATCTATGTGATGTGCATCTGATATGTGTGCATTATTAACTGGGTCTGCTGCGTGTTTGCCGTCAGAAGCAGCACTACTCTCCAACTCCGAGGCCCTGTAGGCATTCAGGCCCGAATCAGTCGACAGACGTAAGGTAATTGCCTTTCTATCCCCCTGAAACACTTTTCGCTCTTCTTCCACTGAAAACATCTCACCTCCCATGGAGTTCCAGCAGGCCCCAAACTCTGCCGTCTTGCTAACTTGCTTATTAATATTTATATATTTTTACATTTACACCCCTCAATTGGCAAGTGATACATCTGTCAATCCGGCTGCGGGCTAAAAGAGCCCATATTTGAATAATATTAATCTGCCTCACATATTTTATTTATTTATTTACATCCCAAATATCAGAGGAGTGGGCTGATTTGAATGAAAGAGCATCAGGCAGGGGGCAAAGTCAAATTTACAGCTCTTTCAGCTGGCACTGTTTCAACTCCTCGAACTTAAAGGGGAGGGAGTCAGGTTGCAATTTGCGCTGTGAAACAGCCGAGGGGTTGAGAGTGGAGGTCTTTGCCAAACTAAAAACAAAAAGGAGACACCCACACAGTAACTTTGTGGACCAGATTGTCCTACATTGGCAGGGGGTGGCTGTGCCAGCAACCATTAGGGAGGTCTGCCTATGTGTGTGTGTAGGCCCTAACTAGGGCTGTAAAAGTTAACGTGATAATAACGCATTAACAAAAATTAATTTTAACGGCACTAATTTCTGTAACGCATTAACGCAACTTGCAATATGAAACTAGAAAACCTAAGGAATCTACTAATGCAAAACATGTCATACTAACCTGTCGCGAAGGAGGCTAAATAACACTCCAAACTTACGCTAAACTTTGGCGAGGAAAAGCTGGCATGGCCATTTTCAAAGGGTTCCCTTGACCTCTGACCTCAAGATATGTGAAAGAAAATGGGTTCTATGGGTACCCACGAGTCTCCCCTTTACAGACATGCCCACTTTATGATAATCACATGCAGTTTTCGGCAAGTCATAGTCAAGTCAGCACACTGACACGGCTCTGTTGTTGCCTGTTGGGCTTGAGTTTACCAAGTTATGATTCAAGCATATTTTTTATGCTAAATGCAGTACCTGTGAGGGATTCTGACAATATTTGTCATTAATTTGCATTGTTAATTGATTTCAAATAATAAATATATACATACATTTACATAAAACAAGAATATTTTCCTACTCCCATGTTGATAAGAGTATTAAATACTTGACAAATCTCCCTTTAACGTACATTTTGAACAGGTAAAAATGTGTGATTAATTTGCGATTAATCACGATTAACTATGAACAATCATACGATTAATCGCAATTAAATATTTGAATCGATTGACAGCCATAGTTCTTACCTTAAATAGACTCAGCCCAAAAAAAAATCCGATGCAGATACATGACAGCACACACACCCGGCGTCATAGTGAAGAGGTGGCGGGGCAAGGACAGGTGAGGAGAGATATTTCGTACAGTGCACCCTCTTCTCCCACCCAAGATATTACTCACTGGAGGGTGACACCGCTTGTCGGTAAGATTAGTGGGGAGCCTTGACTGAAGCGTCCAGCCTGTATACCGAGATAAGTGCTGACAAATGCATTCACCTACACCTAGCTTTGGCTCACAAAGGTTGCGCTCACGCCACAACACCACAGACTGATGTCTAAAACTGAATTTATTTCCTCCTCCATTTTGACATTGACATCACTTTGATAGACCACACACACAAAAACCTATACACAAAGCTGACAAACTACGAATATTCCTTAAAAGCCGGAGGGCTTTGGTATCTTTTTGTAATCCTGCAAATGTGAATGTTTGCGTGGTTGTTATTACTTTTCCCTCCCTATTTACTGCCGAAAAAGACCCTCCGCGCTTTCATAGATACACTCCTGGGTCAGGGGCTAAGAAACACAGAGAGAGATTACAACAGCTAGAAGCCCGGGGCCATACCCCAGCACCAAGACCCACCACCTTCTACCCACACTCTGATTAGAAAATAAACCATGCACACACACAACCTCGGAGAGCTGTAGAGAGGTAGCTCCGAGCTATAATATCATTTTGTTCGAGTGCTTTTTTGCGCTTCATCCGGCAGAGTGCTATTACAATACCGCCATTTTCAATTCCACCCTTAGAGAAGAGAGACAATATATATGTCACTTGACAAACACACACCAAATCCACTCTATGTGCTGTCATTGATGTTTTGTATTACTGTTGACGCTAAAGGCGGGAGAAGGATAATGCCACACTATATATTACTACATCGTGAAAGGAGATTTGCTCCATTGTCTGGATGCAAGCTTTTTCTCCTGCTCCGACTCGCTCGTTTGCCCTCCCAACGGCCAGAGCTGACCTTTGCCCCCCCATCCAGATGCAGAAATTACCCCCTCAGCAGGTAGGCGAGCAGCAGGTTCACACATATCCCCTATATTCCTCCACCGAAGGGTTGCAGGTCAGACCGGAGAAACAGCTGCACAAATATGGCCGGCTGGCGGTGCCCAAGGCTGTACCTCCTCTGAGAACAGAGTAGAGACTCTCATCATTAGCACAGCTCATCACCATCTCTCTATGTCTGTCTTATTCTCTCATATCACCATCAGAGGTCATTCTCTGTCTTTCTTTTTCTTCCATCTTCTCAGTTCATTTTTCTCCAATCCCACAGCGTTGTCCCGTGCGTTGCTTCTCGCCCCCTCCGCTCACTTTCACTCGCTTGTCAGAGCTTTCTCTGCACAGACTGCAGATGAGGCTTTTGCAGATGAAGCCATATACATGCACGCCCGATCATTCTCCACAGACCATGGCCAGGCCCGATATGATCTCCACCACCATCCTCCCATCTGCAAAATCCCGAGCTAAGGGATTGTAAATAACACTGTCACTTTCGCAGATAAGATGCAGGAAATATGGAAAGTAGCAAAGGTAAAGAGAATCATATGGTCCGCAGCGATACCTTAGTGGGGGGAAATCACAGGTGGCGATATCATATGAAATGTACATCTTTAATAGAGCCTCGGATGGAATAAAAGAGACCGAGCATGTGTGCTCTGGTGAGAGAAAAGAGGCGAGGCATAACACAACAGGGCATGACGAGGGGATGCCTGATCAAGGTCAAAATGAAGAGGTGGCGGGGAGCACAAAAGGTGCTGAATAAATGGGGCTGACTGTAAATGAATGGAGTGCATTCCATCAAACTCTTACCACATACTGCACCTCCACCTCTGATTCAGTAGATAAGCCTAAACAAACATCCTTATTTAAACAGCAGCCCCCGCTCAAAGCTCATTTTTCAAACAGCGCCCCTAATTTGGCCTAACAAGCCCCTGGGCAGCACAATAATGACAGTGGGACCACAGTGGGCGATTCTGTTGGCCGATCCAGGAAAAATGTGCTGAAAAATCGCTGCTCCTGAAAAATAATATAATTAACTCTTAATGGACCCCTTTCCTTTAACAATACCAACACACACACACACACATACACATACACATTCTCACACACACACGCAATTCAATTTAGCCTAATCCATGCTTTATGGTAATGTATAGCTCATTAAAATGTTAGTTAAAAACTCATTAAAATTCACTTGAAGAAGTAATGGCTTCATTACAGTAATATGCTGAAAAGCAAAGAAAAAGACAAGGACAAGGAGAAGAAAGAGAGCAGAGAGCGACAGCTTTCTAATCACTTAATTGTGTCTAAAATGGAATACATTTGCATAATAAATAACGATGTGCTGTATCCTCCTCTCCATCTCTATCTCTTTCCATTCTCATAGCGCTCTGTAATTAACAGGCGCCGCAATTAAAGATGCATTTTGCCCCCAAAAATGATTTCGGTGGCCGCTCCAGTTCTCATTCTGTTGTCTTGTTTATGGTCATGAATGTGTTTGCGGGGCTTGGCAGACACAGACAGCACGCGGGAAACTGGAGCCGGCTGATACTGACGAACAATGTGCCCATGGGTCTTTGTGCCCGCTCTGATAAGGCATGATGTTGTGCTGATGCTTGTGCTCGGTCCAGAATGGACACTTTAAAGCCGGAAAGGGGAGTAAAGACGTGAGGGAAGGAGAAGAAGGGGAGGGGGGAGGAGGAGGGGGTTGTAGATGAGAGCGGGATTGATTTCCTGCCAATTCCAGCACAGAGACAGCACAGACAGAGGTAGTGAGGCATCACGATGGAGCAGGTGGGTCTGTTCCTGCATCGAGTAAGAAGGAAGTAAAGTGAGAAGAAGAGGAGAGGAAGTAGTGCACTCAGGCAGACAGGCAGATGTCTTCTCTCTTAGTCTCCTATTGCATCAGTCCCATCTAAAACGTGACATCATATGGTATGGGAGCTGCTGGAGTTTTGGGATATGGAGTGTAATAGCGGCTGAGTAAGCATATTGAGAGTTGAACAGTGTGCCGCATTTTGGAACATCTGAACATAATTGAACTCCCTTTAGCAGCTGGAAAAGCTGCTCTCTCTACATCTTGTTGTGACTGGAGGTTCTGATTATTATCAAGAATAAAGTTCTGTAAAACAAGTTGGCCATGGTTTGCTTTTTGTCTTGGATGTGAATTTAAGTCTAGTGGTCTCTGGGCCTCCTATTCTGGGGAGACTCAGGCAGACAAGTCACTGTGAATCAGCATTGTGTAACACAATAGAAGTAGGCTAAACGCATGGGACTCTCATTAACTCTGGCTTTATGGTTATGAGTTACCAAACAACTTTAAAGGTACAGTGTGTAGGATTTGGTGGCATCTAGTGGTGTGGTTGCAGATTTCAACCAACTGAGTACCCCTCCGCTCACTCCTCCCTTTCCAAGACTGCGGTAACGTGAGCCGCCGAGTGCAAAACTGTGGTAACACCGTTTGCCTCACTCAGAGACCATCGCTCAGTGGGTATAGTGGTCATCCTTTAACGGTTGGCGGTTTGATCCAAATGTAATAAAGTTTAAATTTAGTTTACCATAATAACACTACTTAAGAAGCAACGGAAGTCAGACGGCAGCTCACGTTACCGCAGTTTCATAAGCATGTCACATATACATCTGTATTTTCTTTTTTATTTTATCTTCTTTTTCTTAAAAGCCTAACCAGGGACAAGGTCTGCAAATTAGCTCTGGCTAGAAGTCCTATATACGTTGCATCGGTTGCACTTTAATTAAGTGTAACAATGCCTATGTATTGTCCCTGTCAAATAAACTAATAAATAAATAAATAAATGCCTATGTATTGTCCCTGTCAAATAAACTAATAAATAAATAAATAAATGTCGGAGAACTACGGTGGCCTTCAGGTAACGTAAAAACGTGAAAGGCTCACTCTAGAGCCAGTGTTTGGTTAGTCCGTTCTGGGCTACTGTAAAAACACGGCGGAGCAACATGGTGGACTCCGTGAGGAGGACCCGATCCATATGGATATGAAGGGCTCATTCTAAGCTAACGAAAATACGATTCTTAATTTCAGGTGATTATATACTAATAAAAACATAGCTTTGAATATTATATTCCATTTCTACTAATAGATCCCCCAAAATACTACACACTGGAACTTTAAGAGATGGCTTAATGCAAACCACACTTGCAATCTCTAGTAATCCTACTACCTCATCTTCTGCACTGCTGTTACATACTTTCATTGTTTTTATATATATATCTGTTACATTTGAAATGTATCTATGTATTTTATTGTATTGTATTGTACTGCAGTGCTTGATGACACATTGCATTGATAGCATTAGGCCACTAATTTGTAATAACCTGCCTAGGGACTACAGATGGAAATTAGCTCATTAGCTAACTCTGACACATTTACAGAGGTGGAAACTGAAATGTTGATTAATGTGTACTGTCCCAGGTAAATAAATAATAATAAAAAGCCCTCCACCTCATATTTATTAAGTCCAGGGGAACCCACAGGTCTTAGAATGGAAAATTAAAGTCGTACAAATGAGTATGTCTTTTCATCTGCCATCTTGTTCTCCTCCTGCACCACCTAAAACAATGTCTTAATACCTCATTATTTTCCATCCTCACCACCTCTCCCTCTCACCTGCAGTGTTACGGCTAATATACTGTATAGGACCCCCACAGTTTCCTCACATAGCTGTTCAAGTGTAGATGTCACAAGTCCAGCTGTGACACACTGTCGCACTAGAGGAGTAACTCTGAAAACAGGGAATTTGCTGGATCTGGAAAAAAAGTCTAAAAACTGCTGTTTGTGCTGTTTGTGTGTCTTCAGCATATTGGTGCAAGCTGTGGCCTAATGACATTGAGATAGTGACCTTCCACAGGGAAAGATAATCCCCAGGATGCTGCTGAACTGTGTCCAGCTTGATTCCCTCAGAGACCGAACAAAACACACACACAAGCACACACACAGACAGTCGCTTATCCGGTGTGGCACACTAACACGGGCATCTCTGGTGAAAATGAAACCCCTGCAGCCTGTAGTTCTGCAGTCCGCTGTGCGAATCTTTGTATTATCTTTAATAGCTTCCCCCTCTTTTTCGTTATGCCAGCCTATTTGCTGCTGTGTCTACTTTATTGTTTTGGTCTATAATTGGATTGGCAGTAACGGCGAGCAGAGAGCCGTTAGGAGCTTGTAAAAGGTGTCACTCTGCTAAGGTGGCCCCGTTTTAATTAAGCTCTCGGCTGGAGTTGGGCAGCTTTTATCTCGCTCTGTGTGATGAGCCCCAAGTGCTCCACGCCGTACTGCAGGACTGAAGGTTCACAACAGCTGTAGATAGCCCAGTTTACTGTACTCAGTCTCCCTCCCTAGACACCCATTTACATGCCGGGACCAGGAAGATACTGGGAGACATCATAAAAATTCAGCGTGTTTGTGTGTGTGTGTGTGTCATTACTGTTGTGCTCATTGTGACAGAGCCCCACCCATCAGTGGTGTGCAGTCATGTGTGTACTGGTGCAGATGCAGAGCCAGCCCTGCAACATGGCGGCAGAAAATCTAAACGAACACAACACTGTTGTAAATTCTAAACTAATCCTACTTTGCTGTCCGGCTGCCTGTGTGTGTGTGTGTGTGTGTGTGTGTGTGTGTGTGTGTGTGTGTGTGTGTGTGTGTGTGTGTGTGTGTGTGTGAATGTGTGTGAATCTGAATGTGAGGCTGATGCTGTAGGCAGTGCTGTACGTGGCATAATGATTAGAGAGGTGTTCATCACAGTCCCTGCCTGTTCCCCCCCTCCTCAATCCTCCTAATGGCCTCCTCAGATCATCTTTCCTTCAATCAATACCGCCTGAAAGGAAGAATCCCACACCTAAGGACACTGTGTTCGCCGCCGTAGATCACAGGTGACACATTTTCCATACCAGGAATCATCCACCGGGTTCTGGATCAGAACCTTACAGAGGACTTTGAACCAGTTCTGATATCCATCAAATGTAAAAGGTCTGGCCATTTTCTAGGTGGGTGGCTCGGGCGGGGGATACAGTGAAGATTTGTGAGCGGGGGAAGGCTGAGGTCTGTCAGTGTGTGGCGAACAGAAAGCAGGCAGCAGATGAGACGGGGTGTTAAATCACATGCGGCCCAGATGCAGAGACATTTAAAGAGATTTATTGATCACTTTATAGATCTCAACTCTTGAGGAAGAGCAAAAATTAAACTGGATACGGAGATGACCTTTACAACAGCCTCACCAATGGATAGAGATTTTTTTCTCCATGACCCTGATGTGTGTATATGTGTGAGCTGTTTATGATTGAGGGGGAAGAAGCGTTTCACCATTTAGTCAGAATGTTCATCTGAAAAATCCCCCCTCCGTACAACCAGCACCACTATCATCCTGAAGATGTGCTATATACTTTATGTGTGTCTGCTGAAGCGTGATTGAATGCTGCACATAACATCTAAATACTTGGAATAAATTGTAGCAGTGCTGCTGCCTGCTCAGCGAATCACTGCTACATTAGGCTCACCTAAGTAGCACAGACTCATACACACACACAAATTACAATTTCAAGCGTCTGTGCGGCAGAGTCTGTCAGTTTGAATGGAAAGCAGTTGACCAGCACTGCACCAACAGCACTAATAACAAACTGATCACTGTATACTGCACTGGAATAGCAGGAGTTACACTAGTCTGCAGTCCTTTAGTCCAGTGGTTCCCAACCTATTTTCCTTGAAGCCCCCCCTACTTGTATCTCAGCCCCCCTACTTGTATCTAAGAAAAGCTGAGCCCCCAACGTCATCACCCTAAAAAAAATTGCAAATCCTCGAACCAAATCCTCAATTTGAATAAGGTGATTCAGTGTGATTCAAATGAGTTAGTCTTTTATTTATTAAATCAACTTTCTTTAATAAATACAACTCGGCAGTTTCGTCAAAATAAAGTGATGATATCTTGACGGATTTGCCAAGTGAATGCAGATACATAATATTATTTCTTTTTTTGGAACAAATTAATTGATTTACTATAACAGTGTTAGAGCCGAAATAGATTTTTTGTTATTGTGGTTAAATAAATGTAATTTGTGGTGTTGTTAGATTGCAGCTAGACCGCCCCGTTAATACAGGTGCAGGCCTCCCTTTGTGTGCATCAAGCGAGAGAGCCAATAGGTTTTTGATTGCAGAAAAAAAATATTTTTTGAAAGGCTAAACACCAACAAATATGGATTGAAGCAGAATACTAGGGCTGTCAGTCAATTAAAATATTGAATAGCGATTAATCGCGTGATTGTCAATGATTAATCGTGATTATTCTCAAATTTATCTCAAATTTTGTACCTGTTCAAAATGTACCTTAAAGGGAGATTTGTCAAGTATTTAACACTCTTATCAACATGGGAGTGGACAAATATGATTGCTTTATGCAAATGTATGTAGGCTATATATTTACTATTGGAAATCAATTAACAACACAAAACAATGACAAATATTGTCCAACAGCTGTCAGTGTGTCAGTGTGCTGACTTGACTTTGACTTGCCCAAAACTGCATGTGATTATCATAAAGTGGGCATATCTGTAAAGGGGAGACTTGTGGGTACCCATAGAACCCATTTTCATGGGTTCCACAAATATGGATTGAAGCAGAATATTTCATCAGAATGTGCTACTAAGTAGCAAAAAATATATATCTTTTTAAATAGTTTTTGATATACAGACTTTTGCATAAATAATCAAGTAAGTGTGTTATTATGATTTTAGTTATACATGAGCAAATCTCATTTTGACAACCTCATAGCAGACAAATCCTGCCGCACCCCTGAGATCTTTGTCGCCCACCCCCAGAGGGGGGCCCAGACCCCAGGTTGGTAACCACTGCTTTAGTCCATCTCAGCTCAGATAAATAAAATCCTAGGAGACAACAAACATGCATGCACACACAGAAGATTTACTGTATAGCTGATTCACATGTTTGTGCATAACCACTTCAGCATGTGTGCTGAAATGCTCTGACATTAACTATCTAAGCAGAGCATTTACATGATTTATTGAAGCTATAGCTTCCCTGGCGTGGCTCTGCGCGCATGACAGTCTGGCTGCTTATTTCACAATCCAATTCGTGTTAATTGCATTACAGAGGAATAATTGTGTTAGTTCCATCTGTAATCAGCTTACTGCCTCAGTGCAGCTGGATATACCTGTACACCAGGCTTATGTAACCTGCGTGCTAATGAGGGGAATTTCATTCATTTCGGGGGCACGGAGTAAAAACCCAGGATACTCACTCAGGTAATCTGGCCTGCTGGAACCGTCAGCCTGTATGTAATAAACCTGGTGTGTGTGTGTGTGTGTGTGTGTTTGTGTGTGTGTGTGTGTGTGAGTCAATCTATGCTCATATTATCATGCAAATGGAAAACAATCTGAAACACACCACTGGCTGCCATGCTCAGGATCAGTGCAGAGCGCTGTGTCTAAACCATTCCTGTTCTGCCCCTCAGCCCTCCCCATTTTTTTTAAACCTCTCCATTTCTTTCCTCCTGGTTTATCCCCCCCCTCCCGTTAAATAGTCTCAGGTAGCACATCAAAAAAATGCAGATTAAACAGTACTGTTTCATACCGTGTTGGTGCTACAAACTTGTCCAATACATCTCTGCAGGCTGGAGATGTGAGGTTAATCATTTAGGCAAAGGAACAAAGTTAATGAGGCAACTTCTAATCCGAGGCTATTTGGAGTTCTGTCAACAGTATTGACTGCACTGCAGATGGGATAAGATATCGTTGGAGGGCACCGATGACCTACATAGCAAGGACAAGACAGTGGCTCAACAGCAGCACAGCACAGCACAGCACAGCACAGCACAGCACAGCGATCCCACAGCTCTCCAGGGCACAGATTCTGCAGCAAAGACCCGCCGCTAAAAAGAGACTGTGTGTGTGTGTGCAATGGCAAGCATTTCCACTTCCACCCACACACTGTCCTTTATCTTTACAGTCCCCAGCTTTCATATCACCCAGTAGGAGAATACAGTTTGCGACCAGCTATATACTGCTGTTACCACTAACTGCTGTGCAACAAACAATCAATACTGATTTCACCTGGCAATTAGCTAATAATTCAAGGAGCTAGAGCCACTGAGCCTGAACCCCTAAAGATAGACCGTGGGAAGGGGGTGCAGTGGTCTGCCACATGTCTGCTGTGAATGATGCTCATGAGTGTTTGATACTGAAGCTTAGTGCATGCGTCTAGTACGAGCCAGAAGATAAAATCAAGTGTGTTCCAACCACAGAGAACATTAAGGGCATTAAGCGATGTTTGCTGATACCAGGCAACAAGGTTTTATTACTCTACCATGATTGGGATGCACACAAACACAATGTAGACATGAAGTGGTCATTGGGAATCTATAATTGAGGAAAGCTTTATTTTTGAAGAATTCCTTAATAATTCCGAAGTCATAATGATTTCCAATCAGTAATTTGGTACTAATTAGAAAGAAAATAGAGACAGTGATTGATCCAATTGATTCCAAAGATAACTTGGTTAAAAGTAGGGCTGTCCTGAATACCATTCTTGGGCTTTGAAGCTTTGGTGAGAAATATTTGAAGGTATTCGAAGCTTTGATGCACGGCACAGCACGGCACGGCGAGACAGTGCCGCTGACGCACTACTGTACACACAGGCACCTCTACATACAACAAACAGCGATATTAGTTTGAGAATCACTAATAATAATTAATGTTGAATATGAATAATGAATAATGTTGTGGGATTAATCCTGATTTCATGGGCTATTTTGGGATTTATACATTATTATTACATAATAAAAAAAGATAACAAAAATGAAGAAATACGATTTGGAGGTTGATTACCATGACAACGGTCGAAGCTAAGAAGCATTCGGGTCAGCCCTTGTTAAAGGAAACTTAAAAATGGTAGAATTCAACATATATGGACAATTGAGTTTCTAATAATAAATGAATAATGAACAAATATTTACTAGGATTGAAAGTCATGGTTTCCCTGTAATTAGTACCTTATTACATATTTCAAAATGTAAAAAAATAATTAAGAAATTACAGACACTCGTTACCGAAATGTCTTATTTGAATTATCTTAAAATAAATGTTAGGGCTGTGTATTGGCAAAAATCTGGCAGTACGATACGTTTCAGGGGTTACAATTCAAAATATTGTGATAAATTGCGATACTGCAAGTAAGGCGATATATTACAATTTTTTATTTTTTATCTAATTTTAGGAAAACTGTCGTATAAAGAACACACCACCATATGCATAAAATCTGAGTAAAAAAGTATACTTTTATGCGATCAGAACAGCAGGATCTGCGTTTGCATGAATCACAGTCCCTGTAACATCAACATCATAGAACTACTTTGAGGGGGCACATACACTGAGAGGGCGCATCTCTTTGCAACTAAAATAAAGTATTGACTGAGTCAATGTTTGCACGTAAATTATTAATTAAAAAGTGATAGTGTTTTTGAGAAACGATACAGTTTCACAAAACGTAATATCGCAATACTCAATATTTTCTTATACACCTTATACATAATACATCATTTGAATTTGAAACTATGCTTACTACTCCTACGCTAATAACAAAACCCACAACTGCTACTAATTTCGTGGCTCGGACCTTTGAGAGTAAACGCAGCCTTTGAACCGTCCTGAAATCATCCTGAAGACAACTCCATCTAACGCTTGGATCAAAGGTGACTATTCATGCCATTTAAGACAGAAGGCCCATTTTTTTCTTTGATTAATTCCAGGTCCATGAAAGGTCACTGTGATACAATGACATTTGAAATCGTCATGTCTAACCCCAGAAAGTGGGACGTCGGGGAGCCATTAGGAGGGACTGTGGTTGGGGTGGACATTTAGTGTGGCTGCAGACACCACTTGAGCCGTTTTTCTTGCCTCTGCTGGAATCCCTGATTGCACACAGTCACTGCACTCTCAGATCAGTGGGGATGGTTGACACACATTTCTATGATACAGGCACACACACGCACACACTGATGCTATAAACCCCCTGTATGTCTGAACACAGAAACAACCAGACGCACTGTCCCCTGGGTAATGAAAGAGCATTGTGAGACTGTGGTTGCTGTAAAACCCAATTAGTGTGTGTGGTTTTATCAGTTCTCTCAGTTAGAGCCACACATTCGGATAACAGCTTCCACAAGGCTGTCTGGTGGTCTGCCCCCTGCTGGACACACACAGCCAAACAGGTACATGTTGAAAATTATGGAGTATTATAGAGGGGGGGATAAATGGCTGTGATCATGCATTCTGGGTTAATGTGTTCTCCATAGGAGGCTTAATCAAGATAAATGAGTGTAAAATAAATCACTTGTCTTCGCAAAGGTTAATTCATAACACTATACATGAAAACAGAGGCAAAGCCTTCCTTCATAATCGACAACCCACTACACACCAACAACCACATGTTGTGTATCTTTCAACATGCATGCATCATTTAGATCTCAGGTGATGCAAGTAAACCCCCTCCCTTTGCATCGCATATAATTAAACAAAGGTTACGTCTGTTTCCGGTTTCTGCTTGGCATGTCTCAGAGCTGGATTTTCTTGCCTTCTTCAAATGACTGTAGCTGAAGAACGAAGCGGTGGCTGACAGCGTCACAACACCAGCCTTATCCCCTGTCTTCAAAAACCTCCATCTCCCCACAGCCACATAAAAGAGCAGAACAGAGTGGTGGCAATCGCAGCCGCCGTGCTGTGCGTGCCTCTGCTCCAACGCAGCCGTCAAAAAGAGCTACTTCTGTATTCATGAGCCGCATCACTCTGGGCTCTTTGATGGCACAGATCACTGTCAAGATGCCGAGGCTCTCGCAAAACATACTGTACGACTGGAAAATAGTGTAAAAACATGTAGGATTCTGATGCACATAGAGAAAGCGTGTGTGTGAGTGTGTCCTGCATGAATTTGTGTGACGCTGATTTAGACAAATTTGATTAGTATAGATCAGCTAATCATTTTCAAATTCCATTTGCATTATTGAATATCAAATGCCATTTTAGTGACTTTTCTCCCAATATTATTGACTTCACTGATGCTGGAGATGGCCCGGCTCAATAGGAGTCAAGAGCCGAGTAGCAATCCAGAACAAGAGACAGAGAGAGAGACAGAGAGAGGCAGACAGAGAAACAGAGTGAAGTGTTTTTTCACCATCTTTCATTATTCAGCCTCAAGCCATGAATAACTGAATAACTGAATCCATGATAGCTGGGATGGAGGGATGTATTTTCATACAGCATGTCTGAATGTGGGGGGAAGCATAACAAGCCACAGAAAGCATCCTCTCCTCCTCCAAAAGAGGTCTTTAAATGAAGAGCTAGGAGCTCCACTCATGCTTCCTCTGCTTCCTCTGCAACCATTTCAGCACGGACCTCTGCACCCCCGCCCTTTTACTGGATGCGCTCTAAAAAAAATAAATAATGATGCTTAAAATGTCTACTACTTCTAAGATGTGTTTTACATTAATGAGCCATTGAAGGCGGTTTGGTCAACGGGAGACCTGTTGTTATTATAGCTACTATTAAGGAAGGAGCCAAAGTGGTCAAATCCTGCTCCAGTTCAGCCTTTAAGAAGTGACCCACACACAGTGGACTGCTACTGAATTAAATATGAGGGCAGGAGGGGAGAGGTGGAGAAATGGGAGGGAGATAAGAGGAGATGGGGCAAAGGGCCTGTCTTTAAACAGCAGAAAGGTGACGTGAGCATTCTGTCGAGGAAAGGGGACCCCTGACTTCCCCATGCCACAGTGACAACCAGCACTTAGCATTCTGAACAGGAGTTGCGATCTCACCAGGTAATTGTTGCATGCTTTACATCAACATGACCCTGCAGTACCGGCAAAACACGCCGAAACAAACAACGTACATGTGTTTGCTTTGTCACATTATAGTGCAAACACCCTCGCCCGGCTAAAGACCCATCATTACCACAGATAATTCACAGCCACTCTTCTCTGGAGCACTCACATGATTGAAGTCGATCAACTCATTTGAGAAAAAAAAAGTAAATAGCTGTTTAAAATTGCCTTTTCCAATTCATCCGCTGATTACCATAATCACTTCATGGCTGACAATACTTTGTAAATGTGTGCGCTATTAATGGCTGCAATTATGGGAGCTAAATGCAAATGGCCTGCCAGCACGGACGGACCCATCGATAGAGCTGATAAAGCACAAACAAACCCAATCTCACGTCTTGCGCGCTGTCGAGTGACCCCTCCCGCTCGCTCCATCATTATCCTCTATGAGTTTTGTCCGAGCAATCGAGGAGGAAAACTTTGCTTGCATTTTCACTCTGCGTGCCGAAAATGGGCCCTAGACCAATTTATGGAGGTCATTTCGCTGTGAAAAAGGATTCATTCGGAGTTCACAGTGAATGCCTTCTTGAGATGTAATGGCTGCTCTACTCTACAGCACTCCAGCATCTACCTCTAGACTGAGCCTCAGGCTGTAGATCACTCTCACGCGAGCCCTCGCTGCACTGTCAGACCAGCAAATTCCACCTTCATTAATAGCAGCCACTCATGTCTGACTTAAATTAACGTATAGGCTATCAATTAGCTTGGGGAAGGCCGGGCGTAGTGTACTCAAGGGGAAAGGAGAGAGGCATCCTGGACAGCAGAGACAGATGATACTGCATCTCTACCATCATTACACTCTTTCCTGTCTGCTTTATTTTTCCCTCATTATCTAAAATATCCACCTGTTCAACAGCGTTTTTTTCTTCACTCTTAGCCTTCATTTTGACAGAATGCATCCCTCTTTCCGTCGGGCACCCTTAACTTTAAATCCCTTAAAACAGTCAAGACGCTGCTTACCATATACAGAAGCAGTATGTCCACACACTGCATGACTCTTCTCATTTGCATGAGTGTTTGTTTTCCCACACCAGTATGGAAGAGGTCAAGAGCAGCAGGTTCATTTGTATGGGTGTCACAGCCCAATGATGCAAAATGAACCTGATGATACCATGCTAAATTATTTTCTACATAACCCTATCTTGATTATTCTTGCATCCATCCATCTTTCCATCTACCCCCTTTTCCTTGATGAGTTAATTTCTCTCCCATTGCCTGTTGTGTGAGTGACCCTGACGACCCAGGAGAATCTCCTAACAGGCTCCTCTTGCCCATCAGGATTGATCGGTCCACAGCACCCTGTCAGACGCGATCAATACATCATTCCTTCAGTAACGAGCCCTGCTCGCCTGCCGCCTCTTCCTCCCCTGCATCGCTTAGCTTCCATTTTATTATTATTTCTCACAGCGGATCGATGTGGGCAAACAGGCTCACTGTAAACCACACCACAATTAGAGCGGCGTCTAATCTTCCTGTTGACTCCATCTCCTTCACAACAGCCAGCGAATAAAACACAAATGATAATGAAATCTAATGGGATTCTGTGGAATTAAATCACTTAAACAATGAAGAGAGCCCGGCCACAGCTCTGAACCAATAAAGATCCTGATAGAGGTATATACCAGTCGATATCTTATATGCACATACTGGCTTAAGAAGGCAGAAGAGCAGCTTCTCTTCATGATGAGGCATCATTTGGCATTTCAACAGGTAAAGGTGTAAATCATGCTGAAGTAATAAACTAAAATACAATCAAATAGTGAAAAAAACATGTATTTTTTAGGGCTATCAAAGCTTTTACAGACTTGCCTACTTTATGATAATCACATGCAGTTTGGCGCAAGTCATAGTCAAGTCAGCACACTGAAAGCTGTTGTTGCCTGTTGGGCTTCAGTTTACCATGTTGTGATTTGAACCTGTGTTTTATTCTTAATGTAGTACCTGTGAGGGTTTCTGGACAATATTTGTCATTGTTTTGTGTTGGTTATTGATTTCCAATAATAAATATATACATACATTTGAATAAAGAAAGCATAATTGCCCACTCCCATGTTGATAAGAGTATTAAATACTTGCGAAATCTCCCTTTAAAGTACATTTTGAACGGATAAAAAAATGTGGGATTAATTTGCGATTAATCTTAATTAACTATGGACAATCATGCAATTAATCGCGATTAAATAGCTTAATCGATTGACAGCCCTAATTTAAAAAAGAAAACAGGAAAAAAAAACATGAGAAAGCACATTTATACTCTCTATAAACATAGACACACACACACACACACACACACACGTGTACGTACCGACCCACATCAGAGGAAGTGATGACACACATGAGTGAACACAGTTGGAACTGTAGATCTATTTTCATCCCATTAAGTGAATCTCTGCAGAATAAAATTACATTTCTAATATTGAGCGCAGAAAATGACATGCTTTGTGGTAAGATAATTAAATAATGAACTCTAGCCCTAATTAGGCTAATTTTGTTAGGGGAAGCACTAATGACATACTTAATGTTGAGATGTCAGCATTTTTCCCCCAAGAACTATAATTACATCATATTTCTTTGTTTCTCTCTTTAATGTGCAGGAGTTTCCAAAATTGAGGTTAAAACTGTCTACGAGAGAAGTGATTTCTGCAATGTCATCGAATTAGCAGCTGGTTTACGGAGAGACAAAAATAGACGTGGAGCTAATTTGATCATTGAATTATACTGTATATTTAACACGCCTGTGTAGTTTGGCCTGGGTTTGAGGGTAGGCCTGTCTGAAAGCAGCGCTGGCGATGCGAGGAAAGCTGTCTGCCCGGTGCAGGCGGTGCACAGGGCAGCGGCGTGGAACTGCAGGAGTAATTAGCGAATCGGGCCCCCCAGTTCCCTGTGAAGTCCGGCCTTTGAAGGAGGGAGCTCGGGCTGATCAGTGGCGCTTCTGATGTATGTTTGTGAATCTTTCAAGGGAGTGAGAGCTGCTAACGAGGCCTCATCTATTACCATTTGAGATGTAATTAGCGTTGTTGGAGGAATGGAGCAGGGCCAAGCCAGAGTGGCTCAATCTGGGCTCTGGTTGCCTCGCGCGTCTCACAGGGCAGCAACAGCAGGAGGATGAAGTGAGCGAGTGTAAGGAGGCTCCCTGGAGAGGAGCCAGGGGCCTCAGCAGCCCTGACACACAGGCCGACCAGACACATAGCCACCATACTGGAGCACAGGGGTGCATCAAGGCTGGCAGCACCAGGCTCTTTGTTGGAGAAGAAAGGGGCCTCTAAAACAAACATATGCACATGTTTCTCAGCGCCAATTAATCTGTTGAAGTATCTGCTTACAGGTCAAAGTTTCTGCTTTTTAAAAGGAAAACCGACGATATCATTCTAAAAATTATATTTACAATAAAATTAGGGCTGTCAATCGATTAAGATATTTAATCGCGGTTAATCGCATGATTGTCCATAGCTAATGGTAGGGGTGTGACGATTCACTCAGCTCACGATACAATACCATACGATACACGATATCGGGTTCACGATCTCGATACGATATGATATTATAACAATAAAACTCGTGTTTACAGTTAGCTGTTAGCCGCCGAGCTAACGCGCTCAGCTTGTGTAAACATAGCGGTGGAGGATAAGAGACAGCGGACAGAGCAGATTGAAACGTTGCTTTCCTACATGTTTAACTGTTTCATCGTGTTTATGCTTGTTGAACAGGTGTAATAACATATCTTGGCTTTACACTTGCAAAGTTTTATTGCACTTACGACAGCAACGAGCGTAGCGTCAACTCGTCTCTCCACCGCAGCCTCTCTGATCAGCTGTTCACTGGCTGCGCTGTGTGTGGAGCTCCGACAACGCCTATGCAAGGAGGCTGGGTCGCGGGGGTATGACACATGCGCAGTGTAACTGAAGCTGCGGTCGTGCATTGCGATTGGTTCAATTTCTCCGAGGGCGGACCAGATTTTACTGCGCATGTGTTGTACCCAAAAGATATGACCTACACTCAGCCTCCTTCCATAGGCCTTGCAAAGCAGCAGGAAGAGGCTGGAGCTTTAGCAACGGAGCCCCTATGTACGTAGTAACTATTATGCCCTGATATCGCGATTCAGTTTTTCGTCTCGACGATGCATATCGTCACGTTTTTATATCGCGATATTTCGTGGCACGATATTTCGTCACACCCCTAGTTAATCGTGATTAATGGCACATTTTTTTCTGTTCAAAATGTACCTTAAAGGGAGTTTTTAATACTCTTAACATGGGAGTGGGCAAATATGAATGCTTTATGCAAATGTATGTATTTATTTATTATTGGAAATCAATTAACAACATAAAACAATAACAAATATTGTCCAGAAACCCTCACAGGTATTGCATTTAGTATAAAAGATATGCTTTAATCATAACATGGTAAACTCAAGCCCAGCAGGCAACAACAGCTTTCAGTGTGTCAGTGTGCTGCTTGACTATGACTTGCCCAAAACTACATGTGATTGTCATAAACTGGACATGTCTGTAAAAGGGGGACTCGTGGGTACCCATAGAACCATTTTTTTCATTTACGTATCTTAAAATCAGAGGTCAAGGGACCCCTTTGAAAATGGCCATGCCAGTTCTTCCTCGCCAAAATTTAGCGCAAGTTTTGAAGTGTTATTTAGCCTCCTTCGTGACAAGCTAGTATGACATGGTTGGTACCAATGGATTCCTTAGGTTTTTTCTATTTTCATATACAGTATGATGCCAGTATCTTCACTCTAGGTTTAAATCTGAGCCTGCTACAACCTATGAAAGATCAATTACTTTAATGCATTAAAGAAATTAGTGGCTTTAAAACGATTTTGTGTTTTGACAGCCCTAAATAAAATATTATTTGATTGTTGACATTTTATGGGTTTCTTTTAGTTACCGTATATGTGGAGCAACAGTAGTATGGTGCATCATGTGTGATAATGTTGCTTCCACAGCAATGAAGGATTCTGATAACCTCCACACCCCGGAGGGACACTGAGATGACAGTGTTTTACTCCCTCTCTATCCTTGTCACAAAACACCCTGCAATTCATGCTATTCACTATAGCCTCCTCCACTCTTCATGACCTCCTATATGTGTGGCAAAACGGGAGGTCTAAAGTGACAGATTAGTGGGGATTCTAAGTGGCGGCCAATCTTTGCCACTAAGGTTACAGTGGGGTGAGGTGCGACTCTTGCTCTGTTAGCTGCTTTAGTCGACCTTTAACCCCTCAGGGTTCAGTTGCCTGAGTCCCTGGGTGAGGGAATTAGTGGAAGCTAATGAGCCATTAGTCTTCATCAAAACTCACTCTGAACACGTACCACCAACATATTACACATTGGAGGTATTAGGTGGAGACACCTGCAAAACACACCTCTTTGTTCTCAAGCCTTCTGTCTAAACACACAACTCTGAGATGACTAAGACTCACTGACAGCTGGTGAAAACTTAAGAGACCAAAACATGGACCTTGTCTGGTGCAGTCACCTCTCTGGAGAGCTGTGGTGTAACTGGAGTGGGACCGCTACTCAGTAGAGACAGTAATCTGTGTCAGGCCGAGACATTTTTTTGACTTTCTCCCTCACCCTCCCTCAACCCACTAAGATTGCTGAACTAAGGCATGAGGCAGGGCTGCTTGCATCAGTATGCAGCATGGAGACGGTGAATCAATGAAGCATGGAAGACTTTCCACTCTCTCACTCTCTCTCTCTCTCTCTCTCTCTCTCTCTCTCTCTCTCTCTCTCTCTCTCTCTCTCTCTCTCTCTCTCAGCCTCACTATTAATGAGCAGGAACCAGGGCCCGTCCACTCCCCTCGTGGCCACGTGCTAAATTACCAGCCGTGAATCAACACAGCATTTATGGGCAACCCGCAAATTAAAGTGGCTAAATCTGCAAGGACAACCAGACCTTGTATAAACAAGAGGATCATAGGCTAGGCCAAGAATTGGACCTGAGGAATCCAATAAGTGTATAAATTAACAGAGAGGAAAAAGATAAGGAAAAGTGGCTTCCTCCTGTTCTCA
This sequence comes from Sebastolobus alascanus, assembly GCA_916701645.2. NCBI lineage: Eukaryota > Metazoa > Chordata > Actinopteri > Perciformes > Sebastidae > Sebastolobus > Sebastolobus alascanus. Next base: position 6,181,982 of record CAKAOJ020000040.1, on the reverse strand, counting down.
GTGGACGCGTTTGGTCTGGTGTGAGTGACTGGATCAATGGTGGACTCGTATAAATGCCAGGGCAAGCACCTGGCTGGGCACTTATTCTCATCAGACAGTAAAAAAACAAACCAGATATAAAAAGAGAAAAAAGAGAGATAGAATAATATTGCACTAGACTGTATAAATGAGAGGCATGGTAAGATAATAAATAGGTACAAAAACGGTAAAGCTGAAGGGGGAAAAGGCTTTTAAACATTTAAGCGCAGCAGCGAGAGATGCCGCAGGATGACCTGTAAAACCTCACTCCACTTAGCCGTCAGACAAAGAGATGCTTTAGGGAGCGCATGAGCAATATAACCATAAAGTCACAACATGCTGTGTGTCTGCAGCTGTTTCTATGTCTGTCTCTACACACTGAAATGAATAAAGAATGTTTACAGAAATAAATGTTTAGCATGTGGGTTTGGCAGAGGAAACAATGTTAAAAAAAAAAATTAGTTGTACTGTATATTAGATGTCTCGAACATAAAAAGTGATGTGGAATGCCAACAGTGAAAGAAACCGTAAAGTATGAAGATTATCTGCACAGTAATTACAAACCTTCTAATCACAAGCTTGAGAAAAGAGAGGGCGGTGTTGAGATTAACCTTGAAATTCATGTGCCAACACATGCACATGCATGCATAACCCCCTTAATCACATCTCTGAAACCCAAGGATGTAGCAATATAAAGTCTCGTTGGCAGAAACAGATGTTTATCCAAAGCTTTCTCTAAAATTATTGCAGAACCAAAGTCAAGGAGTCTCTTTTTGAATGACTTAAATAATGCACATACAGTACATTGAGTGGATGCCCCCTGGCTCAAGAATATGACTAAAGCATCAATCCTTGTTTCTGAGTAACAAAAGGTATTGTCCTCACTGTGTCAGGCAATCAAATGGATTGGCTTACTGGAATTGGAGCAGCTAGTCTTTGAGTTGGTGCCAAATAGAGGTGTTTACATACAATATAGAGAGCTAAGGCTTGCTTGATTTAATGGCTGTATGACTTTGAGTATGTGGCCCTATGCCGTGGCTTTGCCATACCTTTTTGATGGAGAGTATGGCTGTTTGTAGGTCATTGTGCTTTTGACAGTATGTCAGTATGTGTCAAACTTTAAACGTTTCAAAATGGGCCTCCACTAAAGGTGCCTTGGGACCAGACCGCTCACCCTCCTTCCATCTCAGTAGTGACAGTCCACCACTGAGGGAGAGACAGTCTAATTTCACTGCTGGCCGACGTCCATTCAACTTGAGTGATGAGGGAGCAGGCCCCTCGCGCACATGCATGCACACACATGTATGCTCACATGGCCGGAAATACACACCATAGCACACACAGAAAATGATACTAAAACAGTAAACTCAAAGCAAGGTTGGCCATGTTGACAGGCCCATTAACTGGCCTCTTCCTGCCATTCCAGTCTTGCTTCACACCCACCAATTCTACACTGGCCTGCAAAGCCTTACTGTACGCTCCAGTGCACCGCGGCCCCTCCGAACCCATCGCTATCCAGTGGGCTGTCCTCTGCTCGCACCCCATTCCCCCTCTTCATTATCATGCTGAAAACAAAACTGCTTCAGCGTAATGGGTTGCCGCTGTACCTGCCATCAGGTGCTTCTGAGGGGAAGGGTTGATGAGAATATGCATGGACCTCTCAGGGAAAGTTAGAGGAAGTGAGTGAGACATGACCAGAGATGGGGGGCTCCTTCTGGGGCTAGGGAGGCCTCCACTGTGATAGACCCTGATGAAGACAAATGGGCAGGACCAATATGGCCTCCATGCGGCGGGGTATCATCTGCAGGAAAAAAGGGGGGTTTGGGGTGGCTGGTTGGATGACGGACACACAGCCTAATTGGTGTCCCGCGGGGTTAGAGGTGGGGTGGGGGGGCCTCTACACTGACTGAGTGGCATGAGTGTCAATCCATCCTGAGCAGCGGTCAGAGATCAAGTGATCTGCAGGGGTAGAGTTGAAGGGATAGGGATATAGCCTGTTTGCGACTCTCAGAAAGAGTGAACGATAACCTCTGATTCTATATGATCAAAAATAAACATTACAGAACCATTTTGATGAACGGAAAACACAACGTGTAGAAGTACAATTTTGTAACAGTTCTGACAACTGTTTGAGGTGCGTGTTTAGAGCATAGACTGTTTATAAGGTGGAAGACGCACCTCCACTTCCTCCCACTGTACAAAAGTGAAGCTAAAATATCCCGGATACGGGAGCTGCCATCTTGAGATTTTGACATCTTTGGAGCCAGAGTCTGTGCAGTAGTGATCGGGCGGTGGAGCCGCGGTGTCGAGGTCACCCGCCCGAACCAATCGCGAGCTGAGCACGACTGCAGCTTCTCAGCAAGAGAGACACACAGCTGTCAATCATGACGTCTCACCCCCTTTTTATAGAGTGCTCCAGGAATGGCATATTTTTGTAGGCCAACCAGGAAGTTAGCATCGCCCTGGTTCCCTCGACAAAAGACCAATGGGATTTTTCCATTGGGTTTTGGATTATTGCAGAAAAAAGATCTGTGGCAAACACTCATTTATGATACTTACACGTTTTGTTAAGCAAGATAATCTTCACAAACTAACACCATTTTAATGATTTTTGAAGTGTAAATGCAATCGGCAGAAGTAAAAAGCTAACGTTAGGCTATAAACGAACTAAACAACGTTTAGTGGTCTCATTTAGCCTTTTGTTAGCAAACGCTAACAAATGCTAACTCGTTTCAGGGTTTTAGCTACAATGACAGACACCATCTTTGGGGAAAAATGTATTTGATGTGTACTTTGACTTTGTAGTTTGGCCCATGCTAAAGCCAGCCACCAGGGGGGGATTGAGATGTTTTGGCTTCACTTCTGGGGAGCTGTCATGCCGTCCATCTTTATATACAGTCTATGGTTTGGAGAGGGAGTATAAAGTGATGATGATACAAGAGAGAACAACTCTTTGTTTGCATGTGGTCTGTCTGGTCAGCTCAGCGGTGAATATTGTACATTTCGCCCACAGTGAAACAGAAAAAAAAAGATCTCTTGTTGAACACTAATCCGAGTCAGGGTTTAAACATTGCCCTCTGTGTTCAGTTCTTTTGCGGCAGCTGGAGGGAAATCGATCACACGCCTGAATTAATACTTAATCATAGTTACCCAGATACTCTTAGCTGAGGCCTGTGTCCACTGCTGAGCAAACATGGGTGGCACAAAGGAAGAGGTTAGGGTACAGGCAAAAGGCTAACACAAAGTGCATTACAGAGTGGACCATGTGCTTCTTTACTGTCAACATGAACAAATACATAGACAACATGCGTGAATGGACATATGCACACATACCAAGATCACCATCACACTACTAGCTGTCAACATCCCATGCATTTACAGTAGCTACCCAAACAGAAATGGTCCAAACTGACTACATTTGCCAATGAGCTGACCAGACAGTGTGAAATTTCATCTCCTAGTCACTTAAAGCCCATTTCCATCCAAGATAATCATGTAGCAAGCCTCGCTGTGTTATTATTTGCTGAGAATATGTGAAAATGTGCGGCTTGGCCTTAATGGACAGCACAAAGACTGACAATAATCCTGTGGAGAGGAATGTCAACATGTTTCCCCGTAGTACGATATTGAAGTGACACTACAAAAGAGGATGGGAGTATGAATGGCTCCAGTGTCCAGGCTGCCACCGGAGAGCTTCTTACCGAGTCTATTCAGACAGAAAAGTGCAGCACCACGCTGTATGAGGGGCTTTCACTAGTGACTGACATGGCTAATCACACTGACCCCTGATTGGAGAAGAATGAGACAGAGATGGCCATTAAGGTAATCCATGTGAGAAATGGTTTTAAACCCTGTTATTTGCTACCAGGGCAACAGATGGAAACACGTTTGTTGTTGCATCTCACTATAGATGAAAAATAATGATGGATGGCCAAGGACTGTCTGTGTCAATGAATGAATAGTTTCCTTTTTGAAAACTGTGCTTGTAGAAAGCCACTGCAAAAGCAAAATTGACAATTAAATCAATTCATGTTTAACCTATGGACATATTACTTTCTCATCATTCACTCTCACTAAATAAATAAGCAGGAAGTGCTTGCTTAAGGCTTGCCCACACAAAAAGATTTTTCAAATCTTAACAGATTTTGGAAATGTGAGGGACCCCACACAAAACGACATGTTATGTTAAATTGAACAGTTTTGTTCCTATAGTGTATGGTGAGCAACGATTTGGCCAAAACAGCACACCACACACAATGGATTCCATTCATGAACAACAACAGTCTTGACTAAAAAAAATGGAAATCTCGAAAAATCCCTCGTGATCAAACGTGACTTTAGTGTAAACAAACATGGAGGACAACAAGCAGGAAGAATTAGTGATGTTAGTTTTTGCACTACTTTGTACTAAAAATTCCCGAAGGATGGATGAAGTCATGCTTCAGTCAGCTTGGTTCTCAATTGGCTATCGTTCTTTCCCACGTGACTGCGTCATCTGCTGTCCTCAGGGTTTCCCACACACAACAGGATATCCGATCATAAATATTGAACATGTTTAATATTTACGATTTGAAATCGGCACAGCCAGGATGGACTTCAAAGCCGATTAGGGGATGTAAAAAACACTCTTAACATACCTCACACCACAGATATATCTGGAAAGATAATCTTTAGAACCATCAAAAAATCAGGGCTTTGCTGACGATCATCGGGAGGGTGAAATTGGACCCAAAATCGGCTTGATTAGTGTGTACCCGGCATTAGTCTAACCAGCAGTTAAAGTGGCAGTAGGCAGTATATTTTTGGCATCATTGGGCAAAAATTCCATAATAATCTTTCAGCATATTTTAATTCAAGTGTTCTGAGAGATAACTAGACTTCTGCACCTCATCATGGCTCTGTTTTCAGGCTTTAGAAAATCTAGCCCGTGACGGCAGACTTTGACCAATCACAGGTCATTTCAGAGAGAAAGAGCGTTCCTATTCGCTGTGCTCCGGTCATGTGAGCGGAACTTGGCGTTCCTTTACCAGATTTTACAATGGCGGCCGCATCACAAACTTTCTCATTTCACAGCTAAACCGTACACTATAAGATGTTTCTGAAAACATTTGAGGCGAGAAATAGGCATTACAGTAACAGAATATTGATTCATATTTGATCAGCGCGGCCTAGTTTGACTGTTTGGTCGGAGTTCGCGAGTGATTGACAGCTGGCTCTCATAGACGGCAGCTGGACAGCGGACCTCAGATCAGCTCTGATTGGTTGTTTTCCTCCGGTAAGTGAAATCTTTCAGATACCGTTAGGAGCGCCAAAAGAAAAAGTGTTATTTTTGTTTGATACATTTTGTTTGAGGCATTTGTCAGTTTTGTTTGACAAATGCCTATATATTCAATAATAATCCATTGTCACAATTACCGTTGATTAATTATCTTTTAAGCAACTCATTGATTCCATATGATTAATCCATGCAGCGACTTGGAATAGAAACTGCTTTTGTTTGATTTATCGCTATTATAACTGAATGTCTGCATCCTAAAAATGATGTATAAATAAGTAAGAAATAGGGCTGTGACAGGCTTCACCGTGCTCAAGGAGGAGGTATAAAGTAGTGCCGCGTTTACTGAGTAAACAAAGAAACAAAAGAAAAATGAGATGGACAGCAAACCCGTGTGAATCAAAAAGGCTTTGGGGGCTTTATCTGGCGGCACCATGTGGGAATGATAATGACCATCTTGGATCCAAAAGGACAACCATTCATCTTAACCCTGGTCCGCCTGGCAAAACTCATAATCCCCCCTAACACCCACGACCCACCACTAGACAGACAGCAGGAAGGGAAAAAAATGGCACTTTGAAGGCACGGGATAAGACAAAGCAAAACCCATTTCTCCCCGCTCTCTTTAGACGCAGCGTGATTATTTAACATTCCCTGGAATACGCTCCATCTGCTAGCTGGCATTAATTCCTTCTTTTACCAAATCTTCACCTTTACACCTCTGAGATTATGTCACTCCCTCTGCCCCCCACCCTCTCTTTTACTCTCTTCCTTCAATCAGACTAATACCTTTTCCCTAGTGATGATCCATTTTATTCAGCCTTCCTTCTTTTATTCCCTTGCTCTGCAGCTATACCAGCATCAACTGCTCTTTTCTCTTTAAACATCCTCTATCCATCATAGCGGGAAGTGTGGTCTAAGCCCCCCCCCTCCCTCCATGCTCTAACTGTCCTCCTCTCCAATCCAGGTTTTTCCCCTCCTTCCTCCCTTAAACTAGCCATCAGGATGAACGATGGTGAAGGTTAGATGGCTACATTTTCACCCACCTGGCTCCTGACCCCGTCCCCGCTTGCCCCCGGTGACATTACTAAATACTGCTGTCTCAGGGGGAGTGAATAGTCTCTCCATTTATTTTGAAAAAAAGACTTGCTCTGCCTTGTTCTTTTTCTGTATTTGCAACACGAAACTCAAACTGGATTTTTTTAAAAGCTTAAAGGCCCTGACATAGCAAGCCAACAGTCGGCCATCCAACAGTTTGGGGTCGTCAGGGAGCTTCTGTCGGCCTAGTTTTTGCAGTGTGTCCTGCACCGTCGGCTCTAGTCTGCCTGTTTCGGATGTTTTTCGGCCGCATGTTGAATTGGCAGTGGAGCTCGTCGGTGAGAGTAATCACTCTGATTGGCTGTTCAGCTTAAGCGAATCAGTGCACGAGAAGAGAAACAGACTTAGAAACTGTAAACATGGCAATTACCCCTGTTTCTTTGTGTTTTTTTTTGTTTAAACTTTACTCCTACACTTTATATTTTTACACTAATATTTAAAATGTACTTGTGATTTTTGTCATGGTAATAAGTGTGGATTTGGCTGGACCGCAGAGGGCCAGCCCTACTAACGCAAAAGTCTGTCCCTGACTTTGTGATGAAGTTACTGGATTGGTCGGCTGACTGTTGGAGTTTCCTCATTGGTCGTTGCTCTTTCAAAATGAAAAGGCGGAGAATAGTTCTGTGTTTACGTTTTCTGGGGAGCGTGTCAGCGGTTCAATGTAACATTACATAGTGCTGTTGTTGTGCATGTGTTATTGTTTATGTTCGTTTAAGTTACTTTATGTTGTGCTTCGTATTGTGTTACCGTGCAATTTTCTCCTCGCTTTCCTCCATTTCCGCCATGAACTGACTATCTAGCAGGCCACACGTCACTACTGCGGTATGAACCCAAAATAAACAGACTGTGCTGTGATTTAATTGCAATAAACAGATCAAAAAGATGCTGAAATAACAACATAATGATGTCGATTTGTAAAAAGAACGAATTCATGCTTTGTCAAGTCTGTCCGCAACACAACAAGCAAACAACTTTTAAAATGCTTGTTTTCTGAACGGAGTTTGGGTCGATCAATGCCAGGCTATGCTAACATTGCAGTTGCTCTGTGAACACTCAACATAACGTCATCTAGGCATAAATTAGGCAGCGACGTTGTTGTAAACAGATCAAAAGTGTGCCGAAATAACTACATAATGATGCTGATTAGTAAAAAGTCTGAATTCATGCTTTGTCGGGTCTGTCCGCAAGACGACAAGCAAACAACTTTTACAATGCTTGTTTTCTGAATGGAGTTCGGATCGATCAGTGGTAGGCTAATTAACCCTACATCTAGGAATAAATACGGCAGCAACAACGTCAGTGATGACAGCAGGAATATCTCAACGCTGATAAACTTTCGCGAAGTATGTATATTGTTAGACACCACTTATATGATGAATGCTTTTGATACACATGCTTTAAAAAAAACCTGAAATACTTTTAACCTTGCATAATGTATTTCATGCTAATACCTTTTCACCATGTATAAAATGTATAATATACTGACTAGTAAATGTTACCATTTACATTACTGAACGTCATTTTCTTCATTATAAGTTGCCTTCAATCAAACATTAAGATATACATGAAAAAAACTGTTCACAAAACATTATAGACATGACCACTGACTATTTGTGTAAGAATTTAGCGACAAATTCACATACTGACCAAATACGGTCCAGCCATATACTCGGTTTTGATCGAGTCTTGTTATATAAACCATTATAGGTTTCTACCACACCCTCACACGTATTTTACATTCCTTTCATGTATGTAAAATACGTATACGTATTCTACTGTCTTTTATATGTGTGAAACAAATAAACAAACATAAACAAATGGACGTAAGGAAAGCAAGCCAACGAGTAAAGTCAAGACAGCACACACAGAAGGCTCTTCTCATTTTTCATCTTCATCTCATCTGATCATTCCAGTACACGGATATTTTCACAGTGACATGGCCATCTGGAATGAAGCTAAGTGGTGAGTGAGAGTGGTGTGAAAATGGTCGGCAGACGCCGCTTTTTTCATATACGTATCATAACAATGGCTCAACAGTCCTCGCTCTTCTGGTTTCCCTTTTAGAATGACGAATACAGACTACCGCTGCCTGCTGGTGTGGAGAGTTATTTCCTCTCACGCAGGCGCAGAACATAAGTGCTAACTGGCTGTCAGCTGTAGTCTTTGCAGTGTGTTCAATTGCAACTTGTCAGCCAAGACAAAGGCGACGTGAGGCGATGTAACAGTCGGCCTCCATTGCCGCTGGTTCTTTGATGTCGGTTTGGTGTGTCTGGGCCTTAAAGGGCTTGTGGACTTTTATTTGTTTAGTGTCCTTACCCTGAAGCCTGTGAAATACGTTCAAAGCCACTACATCATTTCCTAAGTACACTGTAGTCCCTCTCATTTGAATCCCCCAAAAGTCATGTGATAAGATTGGCAAAGTACAATAAATAACTGCTACTATTAATGTGTGAACCCATGCCAGTCAGAAACGGGATTTCAGTTTCTTTTTTGAGGACTAACAGCCCCCAGGGTCACTGTGTGTTGAGTCAACCTCAGAGAATACAGCAATGAGCTGAAAGAGATCCTCAAGTGACGGATCAAAGAGGTTTGAAGTCGTGACCCAAATTGCACCACTGTCGTTAGAGCGCCACTAAGAGGAAAAATTGTAAAAAAAACAAACAAGCGAGCCAAGAATGATTGACAGTTCTAAATAAAAATACAGCAAATCCACAGAGAACAAAATGAAGACTGAAACAGTCCCAAAACCGCGTGGTAAATCTGATTAAGCGTCAGAGCGAGGATGGCAAGCGAAGCTAAGTGACAGAGTAAGTGAATAAATAAAGGAGAGAAGAGTGCGGTGGCCGTCTGCCACGGCACGACGTTATTTGAGCAGCCCTGTGTGTACACACGCCAGGTTGCTACGGGGCTGAGTTTTCATACACAGCACAATTACTCTGGCTGCATTCTGTGTCGGTGAGCTAATTAGACCTTGGCGAGCTCGGGACTGGTAGACTGGAATATGAGGTGATCCACTGGGGATGGAGACGGAGGTGAAAGCCTTTGTTTTTCACCTGAAGCCCTCTCGCATTGAGGGAAGTTCCTTGTTTACACCCTAGACTGTAAATGAGAAATGGCCCCAAAAGGAGAGGGAGTAAATGTGGCGGAGAAAATGGTTTGAGCCTCGGCTGTTAAAGCTCCCCACTTATCTTCCTTTCTTTCATCTTCTTCGCTTCCCTCTCGGGGGCACACATCCCTAGCCCCGTCCTGTGCCACCAGAAAACACCCAGCTGTCCGCTCTCTGCCCCCGTGCTAATTCGAGCCCACCGACTCTCCTCCCACCCCCCGCTGGAGTAACCCAATAACGCCGTGTGTACTTAAACAGCAGTTTTGGCGGGCCTCCTCCCGTCCCAATCCCCTCTCCTTGCGAACAAACACACAGAGCTCTGTTTCAACAGTCCTCTAAACCGAACTCCACTCCTTCCGAGAGTCGCTGTTAAAACAAACACTCCCCACAATGCAGCTGATGTTTCTTTAAAGGAAGAAGGAGAAAAAAGGAAAATAAGAACTGATGATTGCCCTCCTCTCTCAAGGCATTATTAGGCAATGCATTATAATTAATTGAATTGTGGTCTTGTTGGTACATGAGGGTTCTTGGCTGCTGAGCTTTCTCATTAGCCACGCAGATCCTGGCCCTAACCTAATGAACAATAATAATACTTGCCGGCTGAAATGTGTTATGGAGATGAAACCTGATGGCCTCCGCTGGTAATTGGGCTCCCTTCCACTCATTAAGGGAGGAAAGCAATAAAAAGCAATAACACTCTCAAAGTGCCATTAGAGGAGGAATGTGGCACTTTCTTTTTGACAATTCATCAAGAATGAAGCCCTGCCTATTAGCTGGATGAGAGCCCAGGGCCAAATAAACATCTCCCACTCCGCACAGACTGTTTGATGGGTAAACAGTCTTTGATGTGCTCGCTGCCAGACATTTTTATATGGACATGACCATCAGGGCAAAGACAAGACCATGGGAGAACTTCTAGTTTAGTTAACTATTACAGAAACATAGCAATTCAAGGTCTGCGCTGTTTATTCGGACTGATTCCACTTTGTGTGTTCTCCTTACCCTGCAGGTTAAACTCTGTAAACAGAATGTGGAAGTGTGTAAAGTCAGTAAGAGGACCAGGTTAAATCCTGGGGTCGGGGCATTGCATTTCACTATAGGCAAGTGAGAAAAAAAAAAAACAGTCTGTGTGTACAAGTGCTGCAGGATTTTCTGCCGGGTTCTGCACACGGGGACTTTCAGCTCCATTCATTCTCTCAACAGCACTGCTCATCGTAATTTGTTTTCCGAACAATTGACAGGGGGAAGCTATCTTGCACCGGAATATTCAAATAAACAATTACCTCTGACTGGCTCAGGCAACAATGTCAGGAATGTTACTCCCCGCATTGTGCGTTTCAGCTTGCCTCCTTACCAAGTCTGTGGCTTTCGAGCAGCGAAGGGAGAGGATATAAGCCAAAAGTGACACATAAGTCATCCCCAGGTCTCATTCCACCACAGTCTTCTGTCTGGTCTTGACAGGGTTAGCAAGCAGGCAGTTCAGAGTTCCGCTGCAGCTTGGCTGGGGAGATAAAACCTGTCTAAATCCTATACCCTCTCCTGCCCTCTCCATCCGTCGAGTCAGAGAGGGATGAGGAATCAAAGCCAGAGGAAACACAGGCGATGTTAGCCTGGGAATTCAAAACTACTTTTTGGAAAGTTTTCGGGCTTTATCCCCAACGGTAAAATCTGGCATGGATTGGCAGAGATGAAATATATGGTTGAGCTGCCATATGTCATCTGAAAAGGAAACTTTTCAAGCATTAAAGAGAGGGGAGTGTAACATGGGGAAGCAATGAAAGAGAAGATGGGAAGGCCATTGCAAAGCCTGATGCTCAATCTGTGTGCAGCAAAAACATAATGCATCAATCAATTAAAATATTTTATTTTTTATTTTATTTTATTGCGATTGATCGCATGAATGTTCATAGTTAATCGCGATTAATCGCAAATTAATCACACATTTTTTTATCTGTTGAAAATGTACCTTAAAGGGAGATCTGTCAAGTATTTAATACTCTTGGACTCTTGGAAATCAATTAACAACACAAAACAATGACAAATATTGCCCAGAAACCCTCACAGGTAGTGCATTTAGCGTAAAAAATATGCTCAAATCATAACATGAGACAACTACAGCTGTCAGTGTGCTGACTTGACTATGACTTGCCTCAAACTGCATGTGATTATCATAAAGTGGGCATGTCTGTAAAGGGGAGACTCGTGGGTACCCATAGAACTCATTTTCATTAACATATCTTGAGGTCAGAGGTCAAGGGACCCCTTTGAAAATGGTCATGCCAGTTTTTCCTTGCCAAAATTTAGCGAAAGTTTGGAGTGTTATTTAACCTCCTTCGCAACAAGCTAGTATGACATGGTTGGTACCAGTGGATTCCTTAGGTCTAGTTTCATATGATGCCAGTATCTTCACTCTAGCTTTAAAACTGAGCCCACTACAACCTAAAAATCGCAAGTTGCGTTAATGCGTTAAACAATCCAATACATATACTATATAGACTGGATGATATGGCATTAATGCATTCACTCATTACCGTCTCTTTGACTCCTAATGCACTGTATCACAAACATGCAAATCAAGTCAGGGGCAATTTTCCAATTAGAATACCTGCAGCGTAATTTAAGTGTGGTGCATGTCTACCAGGCGAAACGCTGCATGAAAAACAGTTTAAAGTGTAATTTCACACCGTAGCTGTCGGTTCAGTCAGTGTTGGTACAGCAAGACTCCTGATCATCCAAGGTTCCAATTAAGGATTTATAGACAAATAAACACACAGCTAAGACTGATACATTTCAATCATATCATATACATTTTTGGTTCAAATGCAGTGAAAGTATCTTGCCAAGAATGTAGCTCAATTCTACATGCCAAATGCAAATGCAGAACGCTACAATGGCACCCAGATACACATGTCCACGGTAACACACACACACCCGTTCTCTTTTCCTCTGGTTATGTCGTCAAGTGCCTCTGGGGAGAAGTAAAAAATACACCGGACTACATAAAGCCCCTTTAACATTGTGCATGGCTACAGACAAACACAATTGTTGCTTTTTTTGTCACACCGTGCAGAGTGATTGCATATTTTGGATACTTTCCACCGTATAGTCAATGTTTAGGGTCAACCAGCACTTTTGGAAGTGACAGTGATTCAGTGTCTCGTTCAAATACACCTGAGGTGAGCTGTCACTGTGGTTTGAACTTGAACTTTGTTAAAGAAGAAACATTTCCCAACTCATCAACTCCACTACCATGCTGCTACCTTCTTATCAGTAAACTGCCAGCATACAATCTGTGACACTTCCTATATACTCCACTGCTGCTGCCTGCTGACTAGAACCACCTGCTCTGGACAACCTGCTTATTTGAAGTGTAGCACAATAGACATGGCAGTATGTAGGGTAAATCAGTGAATCAGCAGGATTGCAACAGAAACAAAGATGTCTTAATGTGTCTACTACTGTACAAGTCCACAGAGATGCACTATACAACGCTAAACTCTCTCTGTCTGAGGCTCTGTCTGCTCTCTGTGTCTCTCCCTCCCTGATACAGAAGGTCATTGGAACAAAGGAGGCCCTCACTAGCTGCTATCTGACTGTGGTCCAACAAGATGGAGTCTGTCTCGATCACCTCCCTTTCCCTCTGACAGTAACCCTGCGGAGATAACACCAAGCTGGAGGAATGTTGTTTGCAGCTAAGAAATGGAGAAACAGCGGCAGCGAGGAGTTTGATACTCAACATGTGGACTGGACAGACCAGAAAATGGGAGTGAAATCGCACTATAGGTGGAAGAAATCCAAAGAGATTGTATTTTGCCAGAACTCCAAATAATAGGGCGAAGAGGGAGAATCTGCTAAAACGGTGTCAGGAATAATAATAGACGATAAATGAGTAGAGGGACTTCCTCCTCTGAGGGAGTGATGTATGTTTTATGGCTATAGAGAGGGTGGTGACCCTGCCCTTGGCCTCTTCGGGACCACAGATATGGGCTGAACCAGCTGTGGAGGGTGGGAGGACGACTGGAGATGGAAGTTTAACAGCCCTCCCAAGGCCTGTATACCTCCAAGCCCCTGATGGAGCTACATGCACGGAGGGTGGCGCCTCTTTCACATCTCCGCCACAGGGTCTCGCCGGGGCTCATCAAACTCCTCAGCTGCTCCTGCACTCAGGGAGCCCATCTTGTACCAGGCAACCCGGAGGAAGGAGCTGTGGTGACACTAGCAACTTGCTGCGGCGCCCTCCTCCACACATATTTGTACAAGTGCACAGTTCCAGATAACCCTCACTCCACATCCGCCTCCAATTTCTCCTGTGCCGTTTTTAATTTAAGCCAATTAAGCTGATTTTCTAGATTTTATTTTCTCTTCGGCGTCCCGCTGCCTCAGCACTCACCAGGATCCCAGCTGGGCTTAAACACACACAGACGGGTCCTCAGAACAAATATTAACTCCTCAGCCTGGGAGGATTGGGTAGGATCCTTGTTTAAGTGTGTAATTTGGAGGGGGGGGGGGGGGGCATGAGAACATATGTTGAAAATCCTGTTAAAGGCATTAGTTCTAAACCTAATGATTGCTCTGCTTAGCCTTTCTCTAGCTGTCATGATCTCTGTTTCTCAATCAATGAGTATATACCAACAACATGTCTACATGTGACTTATATACTATGAATGAATATGCTTATCTATATTGTGTTGATATTTCACTTACCTATGGAAGGCGAGGCCGTTGTTGAGAAGCACAAGACAAAAGGATTGTCAAGGGCAGACATGGAAAAAAAAAGAAAACAACTGGTTAGTTTGAAGCAAACAGAAAGCAATCTTCAGTAAGAAAGAAAGCAAAGTAAACCTTGCATTTCATGAGAGGAACTAACCGTGACCTGGGGTTACTGTTAGAACCCAGTCTGAGACCACTATCATATTCCCTACCCCACGTCTACATGCCCTCTATACATCTCCCCTCCCCTGGCCCTGCATCACCCCATCCTCCCAGCTTCCCTTCTGACATCTGCTAATCCCCAGACCTCTGACCCCAGGAAATTTACTCCCTCAACCTTGACCATTTTCTTTCTCTTTTCCCTCTTTATGCCTGGCGGATCACCATCATCCATTATCATTCCATTGTCTGAGGCCAAGAAAAACAATTTAAATTCCCGTGAACTGACATCCACTTGCAGGCTAAAGGCGATGGGGAGGGGGGGGGGGGGGGGGGGGGGGGGGTATATAAAGGGATGCGGGGCTAAACTGTGGTGTGTGTCTGTGGTATGATAGTGTGGCTGTGTGGCTTTTACCAAACAAAATGATAAGCTATGTACAGTGCCTGTGGCCTACCAGAAAATTGATATTTATTACATATTTTATGGTTGTCAAAGACATCTTCTACACTTCCAAGATACATACTGTATGTGGTGATTACATTTAACTTAATAGGAATTTTCATATGAATGCTGCATGTTAGTTTTGGCCAGGCTGAGTGTTAGTAGGTAGTACGTAGGTAGTTATCGAGGGGGCAGCTGTAGCTCAGTGGGTAGAGCGGGTCGTCCTTTAACCACAAGGTTGGCGGTTCGATCCCTGTATGTCGAAGTGTCCTTGAGCGAGACACTAAACCCCAAGATGCTCCCCGGGCGCTTGCAGCAGCCCACTGCTCCTAAAAATACTTAGGATGGGTTAAATGCAGAGGTCAAATTTCATGCATGTAGCTGTATGTACTATGACAAATAAAGGTTTCTTCTTTCTTCTTCTTCTTCTAGTAACGCGTTAAAATTTAGTGAAACACCTGCTAAGATTGATTTTCCACTGACTCAACGATCAACATTCTTTACCACATAATAATCCACATTTAAGATTTCATCTCTTCTTGGGTGTGAAGTTGAACACGCAATAGAAACACAACATGGAGAGTGAGGGAAAGGGTAAGAAAGATTTTCGTTAAGCTTTTTCAATGTAAAAATTAGACAGCTGTCAGTGGCCTAAAAAGATCACATGCAATCATTTAGGAGGTATTTCTGAAGCATTACATCATTACGCATTTGGTCCATTTTATTTGACACAAAATGTGACAAAACATGATTTGAAATAGCAGCTTTTGTCCACATTGGCTGGACATTTCTAGGATAAATTATATTGTGATATTTCAATTTCTCAAAATATGTCAGGTTTCCCCAATTCACAATATACTGTACACAGTATCATGAAACTTTCATTCTCTCTCTTCTGAGGCTAAAAGGTTCATAGTCACCAAAAAGTACAACTGGTAAGGTGCAAATTGCCTCTCAATGGCTCTCAACATGGTGACGGCAGTCACCATGGTGCTAACAGTGCAAACAATGGTGAAAGTGCTGACAGAGCTAACAGTGTTTACCTGGGGGGGAACCGGAGGGAGGGAGCGAAGGAGGTATTATTTTCACCGGCGTTGATTTGTTTTTTTGTTTGTTTGTTTGTTTGTTTGTTTGTCTGTCTATCCTTCTGTTAACAGGGTTATTCCAAAAGTTCGCAATGGATTTGAATGAAATTTGTTGGCGGGGTGGGGTGTAGCACAATGAACAATGAACTCGATTTTGGTGGCGATCTGGATAATGATCCGGATTCAGGAATTCTTTAATGAATTCCGATCAGCCTGAGCATTAAGACCACAGGGTATAACACATGCGCAGTGTAACTAATGACGTGTTGATTACGCATGACCCCGCCTTTTTCCTCCTTCTGAGAGCAGAGAGATACGTCTGTGGCGAGACTCCGAGGTGCGGGAGCTGCTGTCCGTCCGTGGTGAGAAAGAAAAAAGCGGTAGATGACTGGATGAGAGACAACGTAGTGCAACGTTATACAGACATAACAAGGCTGCTAAATGAGAGAGGCATCGCCGATACGTTACACGGAAACACACCGTGTTAATAATAAGCCGACTACCTCACGGTAACGGCAGCTGTGAGCTGTGATCTGTTTTAAAGTCACGCACCTTGGTGGAGGTATGCGCTCTCCGAGTGCCATTCTAGTTGATCATGTGAATAAAATTTCAGTTACATGCGTGTGTGTGTGTGTGTGTGTGTGTGTGTGTGTGTGAAAAGTCTGGCTCTTTTGGTTGACCAGGTGAATAATCAATGTGATCCTCACAAATTTGGAGACATTTTAATTTTGAGTCACCAATTTCACTAAAAAAAACGAATCCCATCAACTCGGATGAGATTTGCATTTACACAACTACTTGGTTGAAAACTCCCTTCACTGTACTCAGCATCACCTAGTCTCGCATAGCCAGACCTATCTCGACAGTGATGTATTAGCTCTAAAGAAAGGTCTTGCTACACCCATTATCATTCTGTTATTGGGGATAAAATACTCTGGCTTGCTTGTCCTTCTTTAAACCAATCACAATTGTCTTGGGCGGCGCTAAGCAGAGGATGTAGTGACGGTGCCCTTGCAAAATAGAATAAACAGATAGCGGAACGGGTGGAGAATGGCATGAGATACATAGCCAATGGCAGGCTTATACTCTCAGTTTACATCCAGTAAATCAGACTAAGCATCACCCAACCCTCTACTCCATCGAGCAGACCCCCACTACGCCCTAATCTGAGCAGATCAGAGGAACATCAGGATGCTGCTGTTGCTGATCTGGAAGCGTTGGCACCCATCCAACAGTGTGGACTCTGACCTCGGGGCAGAGAGGCCCTCATACACCCAACTGTTCCCCCCGCCCCAGGATCCTGGCACCACATGGCACACTCCCACATTCATTATGCATCTACTTCATTACCCTCCACAGCTATTTACCTTCACACTGCAGTCCTGCCAATTGGCATTATGCTGCTCCTCAACAGAAAGAGGGCTAAGAAAGACGAAGAGGGAGCGGCACCACACCCCAATCTCATTTCATCCATCTCCTCTCTCTAGAAGCACAGAGACGCTGAAGTCGAGTGCTGCAGAGAAGTGGATTTGTGTGGAAATTGCCAAGAGGACACTGGCCTCATCTTCCTCAGGTCAGCATGCTAAGCGCTTAGAGAAGCTCGGTCATTCCTAACTAAGGATATCCAATCAATTCCAATAGCCCCCAGGGCAGTCACCATCCCAGGACCCAACGCGAGCGCTGTCTTTCTGCCTCCCGATGCCTGGAAGCAGGGAGCTTATGTGTTGGGCTGAGCTAAGTTAATTGCTTGAGATATGACCCTGTGTGGTTTGTGGGGGTGTTTTTTAAGGGTTATTTGTTGTGGTCGGAGAGATATTCTCTGGCCCATAAACAAGAGATTAGCCTCACAATGGGAAGGTATACAGCACAACTTTCCTGTGGGACTAAGGAGATATGAGCGCTCCATTAGCACAGTGGGGGAAGCCAAGGATTTAGAGTCTCTGTTACTGATGTGCAGCTGTGTGTGTGTGTTTGTATGTCTGACTGGAGTTTAAAATATTAAGAGGTAGAGCTGGACTACATTGGACAACTGGACAATACTACTTTGCCAACCTGTAGTGTACATACATTCTTTCACTGATGTCCTCGGATATCCACTCAGTAAAGTCCTTAAATAGATCTATTCTACACACAAAGAGCAGAATTAGAACAAAATTAGAAAATTACAGCCTTCAAAGGTAATATGACGCCACTTTTTATAATTACATTTCATATTTCAATCTTGATTATTTTTCCCCTTTCTCATAAACCAACGAACTCTGGTGTGCGTGTTTATTTTGGACATCATAATAATTCAATGTGCGCACCAACCCAGCCCCATAATGACTTCCCTTTTCTTTGCTGTTATTTCTGTTCCACTGGCCTGTGCCAGGACACTACAAGGCTGGGGTGACCACAGAGGAGTAACTCTGGTCTGCTTGTGGTTCTTGGACCAAGCCCTGGGTCCCAGGCTGGTCCATTTCAAATCCAGCCTTTCTTTCTTCCCTTCTTTCCTCCGTTCATTTCACTTGGGCAACAAAACGGCCCCACTGTGGGGTGGAGAGACATTCTCTCCTATTTCCTTTGCACTGGGATTGTGGACACTGGGTCATATTGTACTCCAAACTAATAGTGTAATTTTTACAATGCAGAAAACAGGCCAACAAGCACACAAATGTATACATACACATGCACTCTATAGAATTCATTACTCTCGCTGCCTTCTTTGTAATGTATATCTGCTAGTGTGCTGATCATTAGCACACATTTGAAATGCATGTCCCAAAATAAGCAAAGTCCATCTCTAAGTGATCAAAGCCTCTCTGGTGAGGTTAAAACAAAGCAAACATCCAAGTGGAGCCCACAGAAAGACACAAACGGGATGTTTATCCTAAAGTGAAAGACAGAGTGAGAGAGGCAGACAGACAGAGAGAAAAGAGCAGCTGAGAATGAAAGAAAATACCTTTTCACTGCTAATAAAACAAAAAAAGTAGAAAATATATTTCCTGAGTAGTGCCTTAAAGGGAAAGTTCAGGTGTTTTGAAGTGGGGTTGTATGAGGTACTTATTCATAGTAGGTGTATTACTTAGAGTAGATGACGGTCAGCACAGCCCCAGTATCGAAAAACAGACAGGAGCACCGGTACTGGAGCAAAGCAAAACAGTGCTGTGGATGGGGACGGCAGAAAAAACGTATTTTAACCACTTAAAAGAAAGGCTAACCTAAAAAAAATTAGATCCTTTTAAGTGTACACTATATTTAGAATATTTCCTGCTGAAAGTGAAACTAATCTATACTGTTTTTGTCATCTGAGCCTGCTGGTTTTGGAGAGAGCATAGATAAGTTTCACGTTCAGTTCAGTTCAGTTCCCCGTCGAAAAGTAGAAGGAAAGGGCTGTCTGAAGGCAAGATAAAGCGGTGAAAATATTCTAAATATAGCGTACACTTTAACGGATATCGATTTTTTGAGGTGAGCCTTTCTTTTAGGTGGCTGAATATTTTCTGCAATCCCCGTCCACAGCACGGCATTGCTTTGCTCTGTTTGTCGATGCTGGGAGCACGCCGACAGTCATCTACTGTAATTAACACACCTACTATGGATAAGTACCTCATACAACCGCACTTCAAAACACCCAAACTATCTCTTTAAGTAGTAATAATTTGAGGGTATTTATTACTAATTTGTAGAGAGTGAATACCTGACCAAAGCCTCGACGGGACCTGATGGGTCGAGCTGGGTTCGGCCTACTTGACATGGTACAAGTTTTTAGTGAAAATATAGTGTAAAAATAAATAAAAATGATGGACCTACTGTCTGTGTTTGGCTACTTCTTGTTCAGTGCTGGGGGTTGTTATGTGACTGTAAATAATTACTGTAACCATGGTAACAACAATCGCGTGACAGGGTAACACAAACTCAGTGCTTCGGTTTAAATTAACTGCATCAGGCTTGGGTCGCTTCGGACATAAAAAACAAAATGCCTGTAGGTCCGGACAGAAATATGTGACCCGAGCTGCACTCTAATTTGTACCCACAAATGAATATTTCAGTTTCTGAAAGATTGCATTACGGCCTGAATACTGTCAGAGTCTGCAAGCCGTTCTCCATCTCTGCTTACAATAGCAGAATGTATTTATCATAATAACATGGCCTGAATGCCTGCGGCTGTGTAAAGGTCAGAGGTGAGGAAATGCATAAGGATGAGAGTGGGCCCCCAATAATTGCAGGAATATACATCACTGCAACGCTAGTCAATATGTAGACATTGTTAATAGATCGATGGATGCTAGGACGGCCATTGACTGGTGCCGAGGCAGCCAAATGAAGAGTGCGGGCATAAAAATGACCCACAGCTGCATACATCTCTCCTTGACAATTAAACTGATTACAGCTTCTCACCTTCACATCTTTAACTGTTTCACTGCCTAACTGGCCACAGAAGGGAAGATGTCATCTAACACACATTACTGCATATTTAACGTTACACTGGGAATATAGAACAAGGCTTGGTCAGAACCAAGTATATGGCTGGACCGTGTATGGTCAGTCTGTGAATTTGTGGCTAAATTGTTACAAATAGTCAGTGGTCATGTCTATAATGTTAAATCCAGCGCTACATGTCCACCAGGTTCGGCGAGGACACTAGGGGACGCACTGCTCCACTCAACTGGCCGTTCAAGCAGTGACGTACCCTATCGTGGAATGCACCTGATTGGTCCCTGTTTTTTTGCTTGCTGTTTCAAACAGGAAACAACATGGTGGCCTGCTCGTAAACTTTCTGTTATTCCGTCTAAACAATCCACCAAAATTTACTTCTGAAAACATTTTAAGTGAGAAATAGGCTATGCCACTGCTGAATCTCATTTCATTTTAGAACTAGATCGCCTAGTTTGACAGCTTGGTCCAAGTTTCGTGAGCCGGATGCGACCTGCTTTCCGTAGGAAATTAATGGAAAGTGTTGAGATGCCCTCCGTCACCGGATCTGGTGAGTGGAACCGCTGACAACCCCCCCCCCCCCCTAAACAAAGGACTGTTCCCGCCCGCCTTTTCATTTTGAAAGGGCAACAGCCAATGAGGAAACTCCAACACTTGGCCGACCAACCATGTAACTTCATCACTCAGTGACAGACTTTTGCGTTTGTAGGATTGGTCCTCTGCGGTCCAGCCAAAAATGATCTGGTGTAATTATCCTCCTTCCCAAGAAGCAGTGAGGTTTGGTTACGTTCCACACTCTATCCCAAAAAGATCTTCTGTATTTGTGCTCCTGTAGTGATAAATCTGAGCTTGTTGTGCGGTACAACGGCAGTCCTTGCTAAAACCCTTCAATTACCTCCCCAGCCCCCCGACACCCCCAACAGGATACACGGCTTTCGCAGACCATCCCATAGAGATGGGCTACCCTCAACACGCAGTCACACTGGGCACAATTATAGACCGCTACCCGCTCGTCTGCCCTCTCATCCCCACACACGCATACACAGGGGGTCATTACCTCCACCCTCACCATCAGGCTGCTGGCATCCAGTTGGCCATGCAGCATGAGCTGTGGTGCCTGCATGTGGTGCAACTGAGGGAAAAGCCATGTGCGCTGCATTTGTGAAACTAAAGCAGCATCGTGTTGCACCGCAACAAAAATGTTCTGGCGGTTCTGCAGGCTGGAGAGCCAATAAGATTAGAGGAGGGCAAAACTGTGGTTACAGGATGTCCCAATTCACTCAACATCTGCTGAGAAAATATGAAGCTGTACATGGTAAACTTCAACCAACAGACAACTGATGCCTACACTGCCACTGAATCAGAATATAAATAGTTGATAAACTGAATGGTAATGAGCACAGCCTAAAATTAGTAATCTTGAAACAGTGAGAGAACAGGACACAACACCCCGCCATTCATTGCATTCGTCTTTTCTGCAGCTGAAGCCTTTTCCTTGGCTCCAGACAGAACCTCCAGCTGCGTCTTGTGCCATCATATGCATGAAAAGGGGCCATCAAAGAACATATTTCTTTCATTCCAGGCAATTTCCCTAATCCCTGATGAGCTGCAGGGGAGAGGAAAACATTATGGATGTGGGTTAGCAGGTGGTGGAGAAGGGATTTTGTGGGTAGTGCATCAGTGTGCATGTTTCAGTGTGTGCACACAAGTTTATCTGAATACATTTGCATTATTGCGAAGCCTTGTGTCATGACTGAACCTTTTTATTTCTTATTTCTGTTTATACGAGTCTGTTTGTGTGTGGATATTTGGATATTAGCGTGACACACATAGGCCTCTGGCCCCAGGAGAAGGGACTGAGGAGCCTTGAAGTAGCTCTCACAGATTAGTTTATCCAATCTTCTACTAATCGCTGATAAATTCTTTCCACTGGTGAGCCCTGCTCAAGATCCCCCTCTCTTAAGACTCCTCTCGCTTCAGCCTCAGCTGAAAGAGAGAGGGCAGAGGAAAAAAAGCTAAGACACAAGCTTCCTTTCTTAAACAAACTTTGAAATCCAAATACTGACTACTGCAAACCATTGTTTCTCCGCAGGTGATGGTCCAGTGACTAGTGGCCTTTCTCTCATATTTCAGGTCAGAGCACAGCAGGGGGGGTGGGGTGTCCTCCAGAAATCAGTCAGTCCAATTTCCCCACATCACCACCAGCTAGCTCCTGACAGCTCTGAGATGTGGGCTGCAATAACGAGGATAATAATAATGTCAGCATTTTCCTCTTGGTGCTCTGACAAACCTCTGGGCTCTAGGAGGAGGTGGGGGCAAATATAGGGGTGCCAATGGTGGGCTTGTTACAATTTAATAAGTGTCATTGTGGGGCATTATGTCAACTGCACAAGCGGGCTTCAATTTCTGCGCTATGCATCTTCTGTCCTCTCATGGTTGATGTTTGGGAAGCAGGGTGCACTTATTTTTCCAAATCCTTTATTTATGCAGGGAAGGTCAACTGCTGTTTTCCAGCACCTCACATTCACACATGGAAGCTGCCCACTCTACTACTGTTTGCCACCAACAAGATGAAAAGCTGCGAGTCAAAGTCTCCATCTCAGTGGTTATATTCTCCACCCATACTTCAAGAAACACATGGGAGTCCCAAGCTGACTTCCCTCGGGTGCTTTTACTGGTTTTCGCCAGAGATTTTTAATGACTATGTGTAGAAAAACAAAGCAACCATGTATGGAAATCCACTCCTCAATTCGAGGAGGTTGAGAAGGGGATGGTGGGGCGTACGGTACAGTAGACAGGTAAAGCACAGCTGATAAATTATACTAGGGCTGTCAAAGTTAACGCGATGATAAAGCGTTAACGCAAATTTGTTTTAACGTTACTGATTTCTTTAACGCAACTTGTGATTTTGAGGTTGTAGCAAGAAGACACTGATATCATATGAAACTAAAAAAACGAAGGAATCCATTGCTACCAACCATGTCATACTAGCTTGTTAGTTAATTTTGGGGTCCTTTGACCTCTGACCTCAATGTATGTGAATGAAAATGGGTTCTATGGGTACCCACGAGTCTCCCCTTTACAGACATGCCCACTTTATGATAATCCCATGCAGTTTTGGGCAAGTAATAGTCAAGTCAGCACACTGACAGCTGTTGTTGCCTGTTGGGCTTGAGTTTGCCATGTTATGATTTGAGCATATTTTTTATGCTAAATGCAGTACCTTTGAGGGTTTCTGGACCATATTTGTCATTATTTTGTGTTGTTAATTGATTTCCAATAATAAATATATACATACATTTGCATAAATCAAGAATATTTGCCCACTCTCATGTTGATAAGAGTATTAAATACTTTTAACTTAACTATTTAACTTTTAACTTAACTATGGACAATCATGCGATTAATCATGATTAAATATTTTAATCGATTGACAGCACTACATTCAGGGTCTGAAATCAGCACCTGCCACCCGCCAAATGTGGGTAAATTGTTGGCAGTGGCGGATAAAATCATCCGCCACTTTGGCAGGCAGGGAAAATGCTAGTGATGGGAATAGAGAACCGGTTCCCGTTAAGAACAAGTTCTTAGTTGTCCGATTCCTTGGCATGTCATGCCTCCGTGACTGTGGATTCCTCTGTATTGATGCTTTCCCACAGTTACGCATGCACAATGACGCAATGGCGTCATGTTTCAGTTTGTTTGCGACCGGAGCCATGGTGGAGAGGAAAAAAGCGCTCAAAAGCATGACGCTACTAAACCTGAGGAACGCATCCTATTTTTCCCCTGATAATGCTGCACTGTGAACAACAAACCCGTGTTGAAATCAGCAGCAGGAGAGTTAGTGACATTATCTGTTAGAAGCAGGTGGGCAGCACATTCCTGATTGGCTAAATAATGAAGCTACTAATGTCAACGGAGGTGCCATTGAGTTATTACTGTATTATGAGGCACTCAAACAGGCAAAAATGACTACTGGGCGAAGGTAAATTACAACGTTATAACGATGTGTTCAAATGTAATCTCGTAAAATGAAGTTTTTGGCGAGATACTTGAATAAATCCAGTTGTTTGAAGGAGATGTTTTCACAGCAATATAAAATAGATATTAGAGATGGAATTATGACCTGTATAACTTCCTAACTCTAAGCAGCTTGCCAAGATTTTGTTTTAATCAAAGCAAATATTTAAATAATCATACTCATTTGAATTGTGTTTATTTTTTATGGAAACAACCACTATAGATGACAATAACAAAGTACAGTACAGTACTGTGTACAGTACCCTCCCTGCCCTGAAAAATAGGGCTCCCCAGGAAGCCACGGTATAATTTTAACACTGTAATTTAGCATGTATATAATGTTTTTTGTGTAAAATATATTGAACATTGAATGACATCAGATCTAAAATGTTATTCCTTCATTTGGCGTAGAGATTTCAAAAGTGGCAGATAAAATTTCTGAGTGGCAGACAAAAAAATATACTTGCCAGTAAAAAAAGGTTAATTTCAGACCCTGACTACATTAAACACAAACGGTCTTTTCAAAGGGTGTCAGATACAGAGCATAATTCTATTGACTATTGCAGCGAATCATACATACTGTACTGTACTGTAACACATCAGCAATGAAAGTGGCCTTTCAACAGACCCGCTCTACTACTCTACTATTGGAAGGCTAGCAAACAAGGGAGTTTCCATTACTTTCTGGCAAAAGATATTGGCACGACAATAAACGGGGGGGAGGGGAGTAAAAAAAAAAAACCTGTGAAATCTGACTGGCTGACTTCCAAGTCTTCTATTCTTCTTTTTATCTGAACCCTGCCCTCACACTTTGCCTGGCTACTTGCCAGAGAGACTGTTTTATTATTCCTGCACTTTGTTTCCACTCTGCATACTCTACTCCTGCATTCTCTTTGGTTCTTCCCGTCTAACGCTCTTTGCCACTTTGTTCTCCACAGCACTCTTCTATTTCCTTCAACACACCTCCAACAACAAACGGCACTCCATTAGTCACTCAGTCTGTGCTTATACACAACATGCATCTTCCTCCCTGTAGTCATATCTATAACTATTAAACTAGTTAGAACAGTATATGTGGTATTTCCCTACATGTAATAACAGAGCCATTAAATATCTGACAGGGGAAGGTTAAACAAATTGTAGCCTCTTTGATGGATCGGTTCAATTTGCACTCCCTCAGTCTTCACTTGTGTATGAGGAGGATCCCGAGTGTAGGACAGCTGAGCAGCTGGGGGTGCTCAAAGAGCGCTTTTTCACCCGCTGCCAGTTTCCCCCTCTCACTTTGCTACGGAGGATTTATGAAGCAAACAAATTTGAAAATGAGCACGCACCACTTCAACAGGCCACACCACAAGCCTGCTGACGGGAGACAAAAAGAACAGAACGCGCAGCTCACTGCCTGCTGGCTCAACGCATAGACGCATACACTTGTGTCTCCGGGGGTCCAACGCTTCTGTGTACCATGTAATTCTCCAGTAAGAAGATGCAGTTAATTCAAGCTTGAGACAAAGACTTCATCACATCAGTATAGCACAGGTGCCAAGTCACAATGATCACTGAATGCAGGTGTTCAAAAAGAGAGATTTAAAAGAGGTTCAGGTTAGGGATGCACCGATACCGGATCAGATATTGGGCCGATACTGGCTCAGATAGCTGGATCGGGTATTGGTGACAATCGGGCCGATCTATTCAATTCAGTTCTACGTTTACACATAGATACATACATTAAATGTTGGAATTAGAATTCCTGTTTAAGTTTTGACCAATATGTTGCTGCATTAAAAGGTTTACACTTGAATTGTAATTCGTGTTAGTTTTGAAGATTTTTTACCAAGTTACCGATACCGATAAGTCGTTAATTGGTATCGGCCGATTCCCAAAAACCAGGTAAAAACCAGGTACCGGGACTGAAAAAGTCAGATCGGTGCATCCCTACTAAGAAGATGCAGTTAATTCAAGCTTGAAACAAAGACTTCATCACATCAGTCTGGCACAGGTGCCAAGACAATGATCACTGAATGCAGGTGTTAAAAAAGAGAGATTTTTGTGGTTCAGGTAGCATATCCCAGAAAGAAGGAGATGATTAACTGGAAGTGTAATGTCTGCTGCATATATCATCGCAGTTCAGCATTTTGGATTATCATGCATCTTTCTTTGTATTGTGTCAAACACATTATTTCATGCTGGCATTCCAGCAGGAGGGAAATGAGTGGGGAGCACGAGATTGACTGGTGGGTGGTAGCGATGGGTGGGAGGCAAGAATATCAGTTCTGTTCTTCCCCTGAGGGGCTGAGATACGTGGAAGCAGCGGGGAGGGGAGAGCAGGTGCATGGGAATTCAGAAATCATTGCATATGCATGCTGCTCAGACTTCTACAGGAAAAAATAATGCTCCAGTGGGACGGCAAGGAAGTGGATATGAAGGATTGGAGCGGAGGCAAATTGTAGCCTTTTTGACCCCAGCCTAGGCTTTGTGAATCCAGCCTGTCTTGCTCTCCAGCCTAACAAAGGTTTCCCAACATCAAGGTACAGGCCACCCCAGTTCTCCTGAGTCTTCCCCAGTCAACACTGGAACTAATGCCCTTGAACGAGACATCTAATGGTCCCTGCGAGTATCAAAGGCCCGCCCCCGGAAAGGCCAGCTCCAACAGGGGCCCCCCCGGCAACAACATGGGGAGACAACAGGATTCGGGGGCTCCCTTGTGTTTAGATCATAGCACCATCACTCAGGGAACACAATAGGCTCCCATCATGACAAGAGCCAAAGTGAGACTACACAGACCCCACATTGAGATCAATGCAGGATATTGTGGAGTGGAGTTTTCCAGAGACTTTCAATTGGAAGACTTGTTTTTGTAGCGCAACAGCTGACACATTGATTTTTCATGAGTTGAGTGTAATATGTTTTGATTTTCTGGTATTTTCCCTCACAGATCATTCCTCTCCGAAAATATACTGTTGGTACACTTGTCAGAATCTAGACAGGGCGGCTGAAGCAGAGAGAGATTTATTATAAAAATCAAAAAGCTGACAAAGCTTACAGCTGAAAAAGAGAAAGAGAGAATGTCTCTTCTTCCCCAATAGGCAGTGTAATAACCTTTTAAATCATGTTTGACATTTTTAAGTTGGCGCTGTGGAGATCCTGGTCATAACCGAGCTCTGATATTAAAACCGGTTACTGGCGGTAATCTCATTGCTTTGTTTGATGATTTGCAATATGACACCCATCCCCCCCACTCGTCCTCAGCCACCATATAGCCTCCTGCTTTCCCCCCCCTGGAGACCATCCATTCCCGCCCAGATTTGCCCTTGCCCTGACACCGGTTGCTAATGGCGGCGCTGTCAAGGGAAGGCCAGTGGCAACAACGTGGTTACCCGTCTGTCGAGCTTCTTTTGGATATTCACGTGCTGAATAGACACAGTGAGGCCTCTTTTTTTGTACGTAACAGTGCAATGATTAGAGGGGTGTCCCTTTCTAACAGCTGCAAGACATGACTGTTGGAGTCTGTTTGAGCGTCTAGTCGGAAACGTGCGTGTACACTGACGGGTCATGGCGCTGCAACAGTCTGGGATGAAAGCACGGACATGAATACCTGATCAAAACTGTGTCAAACATGTATGCGGCCACGTTTGACATGCCGCCAGTCTGGGCTGATTGAGTGTCGCAGCGCTTCTGATTTATCGTCGCTCTTGATGAAGTTGAAGTCAAATTAACTGTCAACACTTGGTCGGGGGAAGTGTAGCCGCAGTGTGAAGTCTACAATCTGGTGGCTGCTACAGTGCAAGGGCAAACGTCAGGCCGCGGAGCAGGTGAGAGAACGCAGCCTGAACTTAAGTAGGGACACGAGAGGGAAGGAGAGAAGAGGTTGATAGGCGACACAACAGGCTCGTTAATTAATGTAGCACAAATGTCTTCATAATGAGGCCTAATCACCTGAGCATGGCCGCGACCATACGGCGGCGGCCATGCAGCCATGCTGCCTGACTGGCCCACAACGGAGCAGGTACCGCAGGGGAGAAGACACAGAGACGGAGAGGTGGTTGATAAGAATGCAAAAACTAGGAGAGTTTCTGTGACTGAAATGTGTGTGACAGCAGCCGGTCTGTGTTGTGTGCATCTACTCTCTAGTGGCATAGTTAGGTGTTGTACCTTGGATTAGAGGCTGCTCTAATTGGCCCACTGGGCACCAGGGAGAGGGCTGAGAGCAGGGATGCTGTGACAGCGATTTCCTCAGCAAATAAATCATCTAGTCGCTTTCTTCAACATACTGCTACGTCTCAACACTTCTGTCATTAACGCCAAGCCTGCTCAGCTCAAGAGACATATTTACTGGCATTGATTTGATTATGGTTGTTATAGATGGAACCGCTCTGCAGCATCAGCCCACACAGTACACACATCTCCCAAGGTAGATGTTACTGCTTTTAGAGCGCTGTGTGGTGTTTATTAATGAAAAGAGCAGAGAATGATTTAGGCTCTCTAAAGAATATATTATATCTGAGATATAAAATGCACTGAATAGAAATAAGAAGCTTGTCTGTAAAACAAAATAACAGTAGTCACACAGGCAGTTGCTATATCTCCCACAGGTGTGTGTGTGTTGCCATAGAGAGTGTGGTGAACTACTGTGAACATGTGGAGGCTTGTCCTCATTTGCCAGCGACGATTCCATCCGTCCCTGAAAAGTGGCTGTGGTACGAGTAAGAACCACAGGGATGTGCTGAGCTCCTCTCATCCCCAGACTGAACCCTCTCATCACCGCTAGGCAGATAGCTAAGCTATAAAGAGAACATCCCCACTCCCTGCCACTTACTCATTTCCGGATTACGCGACTGCGCCACCGGCAGCACCGAACACGAGGAGGAGGGTCAACGCGTTATGTCATCAGAGAGGAGCTGCCACGCACGGACGGAAACTGCAGTCCGCAACCTACCACTTAGCAAAGAGGCACGCTGAGATTTAGATTGGATGGGTTCAAATTATACCCAAGAGCTGGCAGCTTAGTTAGGGGGAGGATTAACATCTACTTCACGTCGAGGGCTTCCTGGTTGTAACATCCACAAGAACACACACACACACACACACACACACACACACACACACACACACACACACACACACACACACACACACACACACACACACACACACACACACACATGCAATTACTTTAGTTATCCTCAACGGAATCAGTGCGGGACCAATGGCGCGCTGCCAAACATATTAAAAGCTAAAACCCTTTTCGTAAAACCCACTAAAAACATTTGGAATCCAGGCCACAACATCCCAGGATTCCTTAGGAGCCTGGTGGACGGTATGTCGGGCAGTTGAGGTTGGAGGCATTGGTTACTAGTAGGGCTGTCAATCGATTAAAATATTTAATCACAAATTAATCTTACATTTTTTTATCTGTTCAAAATGTACCTTAAAGGGAGACTTGTGAAGTATTTAATACTCTTATCAATATGGGAGTGGGCAAATATGCTTGCTTTATGCAAATGTATGTATATATTTATTATTGGAAATCAATTAACAACACAAAACAATGACAAATATTGTCCAGGAACCCTCACAGGTACTGCATTTAGCATAAAAAATATGCTCAAATAGTCAAATCATATCATGGCAAACTCAAGCCAAACAGCTGTCAGTGTGTCAGTGTGCTGACTTGACTATGACTTGCCCCAAACTGCATGTGATTATCATAAAGTGGGCATGTCTTTAAAGGGGAGACTTGTGGGTATACCCATAGAACCCATTTTCATTCACATATCTTGAGGTCAGAGGGCAAGGGACCCTTTTGAAAATGGAAATGCCAGTTTTTCCTCGCCAAAATTAAGCATAAGTTTGGAGCATTTTTTAGCCTTCTTCAGGACAATCTAGTATGACATGGTTGGTACCAATAGATTCCTTAGGTTTTTGTAGTTTCATATGGTGATGATGATGATGTCCATCTAAACTCTAGCTTTAAAATTGAGCCCACTATAACCTAAAAATCGCAAGTTCCGTTAATGTGTTATTATTGCGTTAACTTTGACAGCCCTTATTATTATATGTATTGGCAAGAATCTGGCGATACGATAGGTATCACGATACAGGGGTTACGATTCAATACATTTCGATACAGTAAGCAAGGCGATATATTGCAATTTTTTAAATCTAATTTTAGGAAAACTGTCATAATATAAAGAACACACCACCGTAAAATCTGAGTAAAAAAAGGTTTACTTCTGCAATCAGAACAGTGGGATCTGCATTTGCATTTATCACAGTCCCTGTAACATCCAACATCATCATAGCACTACTTTGAGAGGGTGCATACACTGAGAGGGTGCATCTCTTTGCAAATGAAATAAAGTATTGACTGAGTTAATCTTTGCATGTAAACTTTTAATTAAAAATCTATACAGTGTTTTTGAGAATCGATACAGTATCATAAAACATAATATTGCTATATTCAATATTTTTTATTTATTTTTAGATATTTTCTTATACCCCTATTGGTTACCCTAGGACCTGAATTAAATTCAATAGTCATCAAATTAATAATTGCAACAATAAGCCAACAATAAAGTTAGATTATTTCCTAACAGATCAGGAATCAGTGAAGGTGATGAAAGCTGAGCTAAGATAAGCTGCATATACTCTAGTGGGGTCTAAATGAAAGCCAAATCACCATGGAGTGCCTGATAGGGGTTAAAACAGTGAGCAGCAAAGCCTTGTAAACATCTTTGGCTTCCTCGCTAATCAGCCCCCACCCTACCCCACCTCCTCCTCCCCTCTCTCTCAGAGGAGCTGCCACTGCCTGGGCCACCATATTGTCATTAAAGAGCGTGGCATAGCAAGGGAGCACAGGAAACCCCAGAGCCACATCTCAGGAGGCCCGACTTCTCCGCCGAGGACAGCACTCAGCCCCAGCCACGGCACTGCTCACACAAAGGCGCAAACAAACAAGCAGAAGCGCAGACTGCAAAGCAGACAGACATATGTGTGCACATTCATTATATGCATCTTCAAAAGTAAAGGGGAAATCTTTTTTTTTAAGGGGTTCTTTTGTATCTCTTGAGACAGACCGTGAAGTGGATCAGTATTCTATTTAGCTCTTCATAACACCTAGAACTGAATTCTCAGCTGCGCATTTTCTTGGAAAAAACCCAAAATGCTGGTTTCAACTGAAATCCCTCCTGCAGGCTTTTTTACCAGGTAGGCTTGAGATTAATTGATTCCAAGCTGAATAGTCGGCTAAAGAGAGGGGTTTAAGCAACAGCCTCTGTCTGCCTTGAACTATCAGTAGGATCTGTCTCCAGTGGATACTAAAAAAACTGGAGGCAGGGCCGTAAGACAGGGAGGACTATAATCATCTCCTGCATATGTGTGATGTGCGAGAGCGGGGAGATGGGGCGGCGGCGGCAGTCTGGGTGGTCGAGAGGGAGGAGAGAGAAAGATACTGGGAGGCTGAATCCAAACGAGGGGGCTTTTCTGCACGCTGAAAGCGCCTGTGTGTCTCCAGCAGATGGACTATTGTCTGTTGAGTCCTGGGGAGTGGGTGCTGAGAGCTTCCCTTGTGCCCAGGGTGGCCCATTCTTTATCCCATACTTCACCTCTCTGTCTCCCCTCAGCCTTGGGGCTTTGTTAGACTTTGTTTCTCTTGCTGTTGTTTTGTGCCTCGCTATGTATCTCACTTTTGTTAACCTTTTTCTCATACAAAACAGAGAGATTCTTTTTTTGGAGGGAGGGGGTCATTTTTCTCTGTACGGGTTGTTTTGTGTTGTCTGAGGAACAAGTTGGAAGGCCGGTTGTGACAGGAGAAGAATGCTGAGTCAAGCTATTCCAGCCTGTTCGGTGGCTGTCCCTCCCTAAGGACTGGATGTAAAGACCACTACATAAATCACCAGCCACCCAAACAGACAGGGAGGAAAACACCCTTCAGACAATGGGACTGATTACAGCAGGAACCATCATCCATATGCACCATCATCTGACTATCTCAGCTACCTTGGAATAATCTACTACTGCACGGCTAGAAAAAGGCGGGGAGATGCAGTTTTTTAACTACACAGAGACCAGACTATACTGCAGCTAGATAAAATATAGTCTCCTCTCAACTGTTAATCTGGAAACTGTGTATGTGTGTGTGTGTGTGTTGTCGCTGTGTCCTATATTTTTCTCATGGCATTATAGAGAAATCTGTCTTTACTTCAGCCATTTGGTAACATTTTCCCGGCCTTCTGTGGTTTTCTGTCTTGCTCTGTTAGAGTCATTAATTACATCACTGTTCTAAAGACAAGTATATCAGGATCATTCCGAGGGATCCCTTACCGCACTTAGTGACATTTCCAGGAACACCAAAGACATTAAAGCCAGCGTCCTTCAACCCCCTGAGTCAAACATCCCAAAACTGGCAGGACTTGACAAGATGTTCTGATGTAATGTTGTCGGGTAACCCCACAAAATCCCCAATACCAGTTACTTTTTGAGGACGTCTGCATGAGCAGGATGTTATGGTCTCCCCGTGTTACCTCGAAACAAACCCGGAGCAGGCGAGGAAAAAGCAGAGCGGAGCGGAGAAGTTCACTTTATAAAAAGGGCCTGGCATTATTTATGACTCCCTATAAAAGCTGTAGTTAATTACAGTGTTTTGGACTTATAAATTACAGATTGTGGAGCTCCTGTTATAATTAGAGCGGTGGAGGCCGGGCCCGGGCTCGGTCTCTGGGTTAGGAGGTGGAGAGGAGGCATCTAGGAGGCAGGGCTGCTGGATGAGGCCTCCTCTACTGATGTGGTGAAGCCAGGCCCAGAGCACATCCCCCAAACAGGGCCCTGCCTGCTGCATGTGGCAACGCTGGGCTGCAAAAGGCTCTCTAATGGTTATCCTCTAAACTGGGACCACCACCGGGGCCACTATGTGCTGCATGACACTGGCAATGCACAAAGAGTTATTTTTTGTTATGTTTCTTGTGGTGGATCAAATCAGTAGCTCTGTGTGACACATCTCTGGGCTATTGATTGTCTTTTTGCAGCTGCTCGACGAGGCAGAGCCAGACAGGCAGATAGATAGTGGGATGCTAAAGAGGGTTAATCCTGGTCATCCCCTCACACTCATTAGCTGAATTATCAGTGGCCTTTAGCAAAGCCATACTGCAACATGTGCGGACAGAGAGCATCCCTGAGGATGTTTCCGATGTCAGAGGTCAAGTCAATGGCCTGCCGTAATGCACTTCCTATTGTCAACTCTATCATTAAAGTAATCAGGGAGGTTTTGACGACCCTGCAGTGCTTATCCCTGAACAGAAAAAGTAACAAAACGCAGAATGTATCAATCTGTGGTAATAATTAGGGGTTGGAAAAAAAATCAATTCACCAATGTATTGTGATTTTTTTTTACGATTTTGAAATAGATTTTTTAATGCATTTATTTGAGTCTATGTGGAGGTAGAAGGAAGTTACCGCTTTTATTGTCGTAGTCTGAGTAACGTGACATCATATCCATTCCGTATCTGTCAATCAAAACAAACCGCAGCCGGCCGCAGCTAGCTGAAAAGAGATAGTAGAAAACGGCAGAGGGTCCACATGTATACAACCTGCACCCTCAAATTTTAAATCCAAAGTGGGAAACACTACACATACAATGAAGTATGGAAACTCTTTGGGTTTCACATATTGCCAGGAAAAGCAGAGCTAGACATCATGGCTAAAGCTGCATGCTAACTCTGTTATGGACAGGAAACATTATCGTATTGCGGTAACATGTGGTCAAGCCAGCCATTACTCTCGTCTCCGTGGTCAAATCAGCCGACGCTACAACTCTAGAGCACCCATAGACTGACATTTATGTTAAATGCATTCAAACGGCCCCGATGGAGCTGAACATGGATGTATAAAGAGAACGGAGCTGACAGGAGAGCTAGTGACGGACTTGGCAAAGTTAGCGTAAAGTATACACGTAGACTACGCCCGGTTTCCAAAATAAGGTGTTAACACAGGGAAATGTATATACAAAATACATATATGGAGATAAGGTTGATTGGATTATATTCACCAGAAGAATAAAACATTACGTGTCCCTTATAAAAAGAAAATATGACTAAATTGTGAGGGAAATGTCTTTATTCTTTGATGTTCAGGTTGCTGGAAAAAACTAAATAAATAATGCTTGACAATGACTGATATATTTGACTTCAGGACATCTCAGATTACATACATGCTGAAAATCAAACGTTTTTACTGAATTCATTTACACATTTTCCAAAGTAAAAGTCCCTAGAAGTGTATGATTCAACTTTTTCCCATGGTCTAGTGTTAAAAAAGTTAACAAAAATCGCAATAAATCGTAATATTGAATCACAATACTTAAAAATCGCAATACATATCGAATCAGCACCCAAGTATCGTTATAGTATCGGATCGGGAGATAGGTGTATCGTCCCAGCCCTTGTAATAATCTGTTTATGCTGTGTTTATTGTGCACTGTGTGTTGAGGCTAGAAGAGTGAGCATGTGTGCATTATGTCTGTGGCTAGTGGAGTCCATCTGAGGCCATCTGGGGCTCAGCAACCAGCGGGGAGGTCAGCCTTGCCATTTCTGGTTTGTACACATTTGGCTTGAGCGCCTGAGGTAGAGGGATAGGTGTGATGTTACACCAGCGCCTCGCACTAAGGCAGAGCTGAGAAGGAAGTCCCTCAGGTGGAGGTGAGTGTAGAGAAACTACTCAGGTCTACAGGGCATCTTTAGAGGCTTAGTATAAGACTCAGCTAATCCCTGGGATTCTGCCTCGTTCGGAGCAAAACACAAAAAAAAATACCTCCACATAAAACTGTTGATTGTCTGCATCTGTTTGAAATCAATAAACAACTACTGGTAAGTGCCAATAAATTAGAAACATTAGAAGTCTCTCCAGATGCTTGATTTTATTCATTTATATGTTTTGAAACCCAGTTATTCAGCATGGGGTTGTTACGGCTGAATTCTGAATCAATAAGTGGCATAATTTAGCAGAGCTGAGAGCGCGAATGACAATGTGTGCATGAG
Source organism: Sebastolobus alascanus (assembly GCA_916701645.2). Taxonomy (NCBI): domain Eukaryota; kingdom Metazoa; phylum Chordata; class Actinopteri; order Perciformes; family Sebastidae; genus Sebastolobus; species Sebastolobus alascanus. The sequence continues at coordinate 6,146,629 of CAKAOJ020000040.1, read as the reverse complement.
TGAAAAGGCTTCAACCCTCGCAGTGTCAGCCCTTATCGGTAGTCCTCCTCAACACCTCTTTCTTGTCATTTCTGCAGAGAGGAATTCAGGATGGGTGCTGTGAATTAGCGATGAGGGCAGTGTCACCAAAGACAGATGCCAGCCTCTGTCGCCTTGGAGCCCCCCACACTGCTTAGTGTGACCCCCCCAGCCCCCATCCATATTCCTCTCCTATTCTTTACCCTGGCCGCGGGCTACAGTCCGTCTCTCATTAGGGGGTGCTGACAGGCCCTGTCCTCACCCTGATCCCTCATCATTAGAGCATGTAAATCTCCCTGTCACACATACAGGTACACACACATGCTGCAGACACACATGTCTGATGTGAAGGGGTTCCAATCACCTGAGAAATAGGAGCCACTAAGCTCAGGACCCAGCACAAAGGTTGGGTTCATGCATATGATAAACATGAGGGATGTATTATGACAGGAAATACAATTATATGCAAGCAATGCAGTGTTGATTGCAATGCAAACAAAAGCATAATTTCTTCTCAGAGCCGAGGTTCTTGCCATTCTAACCATTCTAAAATTATCAAATAGGGCCACACATAAAAACACACACACAAACAATAGAAAAGACACAGATACAACAAGTGCATTTTAAGAGATGCAACCGAGACAAAAGCAGCAAATTTGGAGGGCAAGCATCTGGTGGGTCCCGACTGGATTGTTGCACTGCTGCTGCATGTATAATTCAGACTAGCCCTCTCCTCTCCTTTCCTCCAGCCATGTAAACGAGCCCAGACACAGCATATGGAGGCGAGGATAGAGGGGAGGAGGAGAGGAGAAAGAGGGAGCAAGGGAGATGTGCGAGGGGGGAAAAATATGGAAACAAGGACGGAGGAGAAACAGGATGCTACAGGCGGGAGAGGAAAGAGGTACCAGAGGTGGATGAGCAAAAGTTGGTAAAACAAGAAAGTGAAGCGGGCGTGGAGTGTGGGGGGATGTGCTCCCCCTAAAAAAACTAGTCTGAATCTTATTAATTTCACTGCACGACAATTTCACAGCACAAAATGCAAGCACAGTGCTGAAAGTGTTCATTACTTTGTGCTCTAAAGGGGCCTTCAAAGGAATATCACAGTTATTTCAGCCAGATCCCTTGGGACAACTCTAGTACCCATCAGCTTATTCAGAGATGAGTGGAGGTGTGATTGAGTGTACATGTCTGCATGTTCACATATTGTATGTGTTTATATGCATGTGTGTGTGTTTCTGAGTGTGTTACAATTAGGGCTGTCAATCGATTCAAATACTGAATCGCGATTAATCGCACGATTGTCCATAGTTAATAGTGATTAATCGCAAATTAATCACATTTTTTATCTGTCCAAATGTACCATAAAGGGAAATTTATCAACATGGGAGTGGGCAAATATGCTAGCAGCAAATGCATGTATTTATTTATTATTGGAAATCAATTAACAATACATAACAATGACAGATATTGTCCAGAAACCCTGAGAGGTACTGCATTTAGCATAAAAAATATGCTCAAATCATAACATGGCAAACTCAACCCCAACGGGCAACAACAGCTATCAGTGTGTCAGTGTGCTGACTTGACTATAACTTGCCACAAACTGCATGTGATTATCATAAAGTGGGCATGTCTTTAAAGGGGAGACTCGTGGGTACCCATAGAACCCATTTTCATTCACATATCTTGAGGTCAGAGGTCAAGGGACCCCTTTGGCCATGCCAGTTTTTCCTCGCCAAAATTTAGCATACATTTGGAGTTATTTAGCCTCCTTCCTGACAAGCTAGTATGACATGGTTGGTACCAATGGATTCCTTAGGTTTTTTAATTTCATATGATGTCAGTATCTTCACTCTAGCTTTAAAACTGAGCCCGCTACAACATAAAAATCACAAGTTGCTTTAAAGAAATTAGTGGCATTAAAACGAATTTGCGTTAACACGTTATTATCGTGTTAACTTTGACAGCCCTAGTGTAAATACAAGTTCAGTGAAAATGGAGGAAGTGCATTTACACCTGGTTAGTATGATTTATAATGAACACAGAATAAAACAAACCGTACTGTGTCTCATCACGTTATGGAGAAGTTATATGAGGAGCAAACTTTCAACACAATCAGTTGTAAGAGCTTTTTCTTCAAGAGTAAAGATGAAATGACAGAATAGGACTAAAAATGACTCACCTGAATGAGAGATTCAGAAAAGGACGGTGTCATCAGGCAGGAGTGGCGGGAAGGAGAGAGAAGAGACAAGAGGGAAACATTAGGCAGAGTACCGGGGTTCATAAATATGAAAAACAGTGTGTGAGTAAGCATTTTATGTTCACTCTAAAATGCAACCGCTGCAGTGGAACAGACTGGATTTACACGTAACCTAATATTGTTTACTACTGGACTTTCCTGGCACAAAACAGAGAGGGGAAAAAATAAAGACAATCTTCCTGATAAGAACTTTCATCAGTGCAGTTTGTAGCTACATTACAGCCATCAATCTAAAGCCATAAATACACATTTAAAAGAGAACAGTGGCCAAGATAAAAAGTGCATGTTGGAAAAAAAGAGATCCACAGAGAGGGACAAAGAGAGAGAGAATGAGGAGGGCAGAGAAATCATTAATGCAAATGCAACCCCAGAAGCCAGATAGAATGGAGTTATCGGAGGTTACTGCTGTTTTTTGGAGGGTGTGTTAATTGTTATTCATGACGCTGTTGGCTTGAGCAAGGACCGGGGCTGCTTGTTTTTGAAGTGCTGGATCAGGCAGGGGTTTATTGACCATCGCTGCTGGGGGTACAGGCCCACAGAGGGATGTTAGTCAGCATGGAGGAGGACTGGAGGGTGGGGGGGGAGGTGGAGCTGCTGGTGGTGGTGGTTAGGTCAAACCTCATACCTCACATCTACTGTGTCTTCCTGTATGCCTGTAGCTGTGCAGGAAAAACCACAGCAGACAAAAAGGGGGATCTGTGTCTGCGTCTATCCTCACCCTCCCACACTTCTTCAGCACTTGACTAGTATACTTGTTACAGTACCACAAAGAAAGCAGCAACAAAATAACAAGATCCTCAAAGGAATGTTGTTTGGTGAAAACAACCACATAACTAAGGCACCTTAAAAGAGACAGACTGCTGAGATTTTGAAAGAATTCAACAATCTTTGTCTGACCAAACGTTTACTAACATAAAACGTAAAGATGCGTTAGGCAAAGCGACCATTTTCACCAATGTGTCTTATTCTTGAACTACAGTGGGGCTGTCAAAGTCAACGCGATAATAACGCAAATTCGTTTTGACGCCACAAATTTCTTTAACGCATTAACGCAACTTACGATTTTTAGTTTGTAGCGGGCTCAGTCGTAAAGCTACAAACCAGAAGACCTCATGAAGGAGGCCAAATAACGCTCCAAACTTACGCAAAATTTTGGCAGGAAAAACTGTCCTGGACATTTTCAAAGGGATCCCCTGACCTCTGACCTCAAAAAATATGAAAGAAAATGGGTTCTATGGGTACCCACGAGTCTCCCCTTTCCAAACATGCCTACTTTATGATAATCACATGCAGTTTTGGGCAAGTCATAGTCAAGTCAGCACACTGACACACTGACAGCTGTTCTCATTGTTTTGTGTTGGTGATTTCAAATAATTAATATATACATACTTTTGCATAAAGCAAGCACATTTGCCCACTCTCATGTTGATAAGAGTATTAACTACTTGACAAATCTCCCTTTTAAAGGGACTATTTGTAACTTATCACGCGCATAAATCTTAACGGGTCGGTATCCCATGCGCGCTCGCGTGTGGGTACGCGAGCACGCAGCAGCTCTGCTCCTGCCTGTTTGCACACCGCGCTCGTTCTCACACGCCCGTTCCCTCCGGATCGGGAGGAAAAGCCAACACTAGGATCAGCATTGATTCATGGAGAGACCTTCCTCTGGTCAGCTAACATTACTGCCAAGCAGGTGAAATATAGAGTGATATTGTGTGTTAGCTGACGTGTGTCGCCTCACTGTTTAGACCGGTGCTCGTTCATGTCAATGTAGCGCGAGCCGAAAGCGCGAGCGCGAGCCACAGGACGCTGACTTTCGTTGACATTGCAGCCACAGGTGTCGCTGTGAACAAGCAATTTCTGATTCTTACATATAGCCCCTTTAAGGTACATTTTGAACAGATAAAAAATGTGTGATTAATCACAATTAACTATGGACAATCATGCGATTAATCGCAATTAAATATTTTAAGCGATTGACAGCCCTATCTTGAACACAATTTATTGAAATCATAACCTCTTTTGAACTACGAGGGACAGCCCTGTCTGTTATCTAGGTTCCAAGTATGTGTCTGATTCATGCCCACAAAGGCATCTGTTTGCCTTTGTGTATCCACACAAGTGGTCTGCATGCCTGTAAAAATGTGTGTGTGTGTATGTGTGTGTGTGTCGGTGTGTGTGTGTGTGTGTGTGTGTGTGTGTGTGTGTGTGTGTGTGTGTGTGTGTGCACGCAGAGGATGAAAATACTTTTGTGCGTCTGCATGCTGCTAATTGCAGGCATGCGGCCATGTGTCCAAGACATAATGCCGGGTACTGAGAGAGTGACAAAGCTGAGCTGCTCCCCCTTTTCAAAACACAGGCACACACATACACACATGTGGACAGAGTCTGTCAACAGGCCTGTCACAGCAGAGGACTCCTGACAGCCACTCATTCACCAGCAGTCCCACTGCACAGCGGTAACTGAATTATCTGCATATTAGCATTGCTTTCCAATAATATTTCCTGTCTCAGCCTCCTTCACTGACTCCAAGCAGTTGTTTTACTACAACCAAGAAATAGATAGCTAGATAGATATTAGAGTGGGGTCATTGGAGAGCGAGACACTGTGCAAGGGAGTCAGAGGGAATGACCTTTCTCTGTCTATAAAATGACCTACTTCAAAGTCAGGGACTGAGGGAAGACATGAGCAGAATCAGAGAGGATGGACGGGTAAATAAATAAAAAGCCCTGCTGGATGATAACACGACAGCGGCCTCAGTGTCTTTTTAACCACTGAGCAAATATGCATAAGGACAGGCAATGTGTGCTGGCAAGTAGAGCAGGGAAAAGTCCAGATAAGAAAGCTATTGCCTTGGCCCTTTCACTGGTATTATCTCTGCTAATCTCTGTGATCCACTAGTCTTAACGGAGAATTTGGGCTTATTCACTGGCTGTAAAGAAAGTCTTGACATTAAATGTTTTTAAAATGTGTGTATGTTTGACAGCGTAATGCACTTGTGTTAAAAGGGGTCTACTCTGTTTGGTTTTGCACAACAGGATGGGCTAAACATGCCAACACGGTGTCAACAGATAGATCTGTGATGGAACCAGTGTATGATGCAATTTGTTAAAATGACAGGTGAAACTTTTTGTGTTGCCTTTTCTTTTTGTTTTGTTGCCTCTCTCTGTCACTTCACTCACCCTCGTCTCTGTCCCTCTCTCCGCATGACCTTGTCTAACCAAGCATTGGGCTTTCCTCTGACGGAGGGGCAACCAGGCGGAATTTATCCGTCTGAGATCAAAGAAGGGGAAGGGAGAAAAAAAAGCCAATGGAAGCTAGCTGAGGAAAGATTGCATATCCAGGCGTGAACCCCAGGACGGGCACACAGGTCAACAGACTCCCCAGCACTGACACTAGACAGCTTCCATTCATGCACACAACATCGCAGACGGAGAGATCGGTAATTTCTTTATTTATAAGTGAAAATTAAAAATCACTATTGGGTAAAGAGGAAAATCTACATATCATCTACTAGGGCTGTAAAAGTTAACGCGATAATAACGCTTTAACTCATATTTGTTTTAACGCCACTAATTTCTTTAACCTATTAATGCAACTTGTGATTTTTAGGTTGTAGCTGTCTCAGTTTTAAAGCTAGAATGAAGATACTGGCATCATATGAAACTACAAAACCTAAGGAATCCATTGTACCAACCATGTCATACTAGCTTGTCGCCAAGGGTGAGAAAAAACTATCATGGCCATTTTCAAAAGAGTCCCTTGACCTCTGACCTCAAGATAATGTGAATGAAAATGGGATCTATGGGTACCCACGAGTCTCCCCTTTACAGACATGCCCACTTTATGACAATCACATGCACACTGACAGCTGTTGTTGCTTGTTGGGCTTGAGTTTGCCATGTTATGATTTGAGCATATTTTTTTATGCTAAATGCAGTACCTGTGAGGGTTTCTGGACAATATTTTTCATTAAATATATACCTGCATTTGCATAAAGCAACCATATTTGCCCACTCCCATGTTGATAAGAGTATTAAATACTTGACAAATCTCCCTTTAAGGTATATTTTGAATAGATAAAAAATGTGTGATTATTTTGCGATCAATCACTATTAAATATTTGAATTGATTGACAGCCCTATCATCTACATGTTGTGCCTATTTCTCAGCCACATTCATCTGCATCCCGTCCTCTTGTCACTTTTGCCACAGAAACACATGAATGCAGAGACTCATGCAAATACACACTCGCATACTCGCATACACACATACACTCCTATCTGTATGACACTGGTCTCGGGGGAATATCACTGAGGTGTGAAGAGCGTGATGGGATCATAGGGAGCCGTGGCCTCTCTCCACCAATTACTCAACAATCTGGCCTCGTCCTAATCTTCCTCTGAAAACACCCGGGTTGGAAATGATGCAGAAAACAGCAGGTTGCCCACCAGGCCACACAAGCTAATCCTGGTGCACTGGAGTGTGCTCACCCTCTTGCTTTTATAAATACTAATACACTGCCGTGTCTCGTGGGTCCATGTACGCATTCGACGACACCTCTGGTCTTCTCGGAGGAGGCGTAGATTCTATCAGTAGCTTTGTCCACAGCCGTGTAGTCGGTCGAGCTAGAGTGCTGTATCCTCAGGCCGCCTCTTAATAGGTCAGAGTCAGACACAGCATCTGACCTTTGAAAAGCATTGCATACAATACCTAGAACATTATGTATGAAATAAGAAAGCTTTCACAAAGTTGTTATGTATGAGGGACTACTGGAGATGTCTCATGAGTCACTGAGCAACTACTGTGGAGCCCTTTTCACACTGGCAGCAACACTAAACATAAATGGGGCCTACAGTATGTGAAGTTTACCTGGTTGTAGAGCCTTAACGAATGCAAAGCACAGCATATAGTGTATATTAAAAACAAAATCAATGGAGGATCCAATTGAATTTCAGTCAACATCGGCGTGCGTATGCATCAGTCATCGTCTACCCATCAGTAATCTAATGAGAATTAACACCTCAAAAATAGCGTGTGATTTCCATAAATTAATCAGGATTGAAAATGACTGATGGCTTTAAAGGCAGCACTAAAAATACTGAGCAGCCCAGAGGCCTGCCTTTGATCCCAAAGCTCAAATTAAATTGATTCTAACTGTTTCAGACAGCTTCCTCTGTGTCCTTCAGATTCAAACAATGATTTCATCAGGCTCTCATCACACGGCGCCGCCTAAAGCTATCTGGATGGAACTCCTGTTTCTTGATCCTTCCTCTGCCAGGAGAAGAGGAATGTCTCTGTCTCTCCGTATGAATAAGTGAAGAGCCAGGTTAGTCCGTCTAAGAGCAGAGCAAATAAATGAATAATAAAAGGGAAAAGTGAGTGTCAGTCAGCGTGAGTGTATTGTTACAGCTGCTGTGTGATGGAGTGTTTCAGATGGCTGCTGATGTGGACACAGTGCTGCTTGCTGTTTGTGCTAGTCCTGTATATCCCTGACTTGTCTAAGGCTATATCCACACTAATATACGTTTTAAAACAAAAACTATCTCTATCCAAACGAGCGTTTTAGGGCCATTTCAGAATTAATCTCCGACCATACTACCACACCTGAAAATGCTTATCACATGACCATTCACGTACACTGGGCATGCTCGTGCTGGTGTAAACAGGAAGCAACGCTGGACACAGGAATTGATGCAAAGCGCTCAAATAATATTTTGCCTTCTGCGCATGTAGGTAGTAGCATTATAAAATGCAGAATTTATCTGCACAACAGCTGCTAGTATAGACAACAAGGTCAGCAACGCTTCAAATTAACCACTGGTGGTCGAGCTTGATCTTGTTTGTTTTCTTCCAGAAAAGGTTCACGTGATGGGGCGTGACGAATCAGGGAAGGACACGTCACAACCTATAAGACCCAATCAGGAAGCAAACGTGGGTGTCTGTGTCATCGTTTGGAAGGTTTCTGTCCGTCCAGACTAAAACGCAACCCCGAAGTTTAAAACTAAAACGGGTTCAGCAGCGTTTTCATGTCTCGAAAACGCCTGAGCAGTATGGACAATAGGCATAAACGTAGCAAAAGTAAAATACAAAAACGTATTTGTGTGGATGTAGCCTAAGTCCGCCCAAATTCTAGTCTGGCCCGGCCCAACCCAACCAGCCGCTACATCCTATCACCATGGCCACTGAACTTCACAGACAAACATGCAGAATATTTTTACCCAGGCCATACCATTCCAACCCCACAGCAGCTGTTCCTCATCCTGTGGCTGACACTCACATCTGGTGTCAAGGCTCTGAACAGGCCAACAACAAAGGCTGTTCCCTTTCGAGCTGACACTACACACAGAGGGATAGGCCGCTTCCGGCATACAGTCATTTCAATATAGCCCGGGGCTGCAGTGACCTCTATCATTCTCTCAGCTGAGCACCTGTCCTCCTCAATGTACCGAAGGTGCTCCCCCACACTAAGGTGAAACGGTATATATCTTTTTTTTTATGGCGAGGACTAAGAACTCCTTCTCCCCCCCTGCCTTTCTCTCAACCACCACGCCTCCCGCACTAAATTACTCCACACAGCATCACCCCGCTCCCATTAGCCCTTTCAATCTGCCTGCCTTCAGCATGACGAGCCCTGGAGCTATAGAAGATGGTAATGATCTGTGTACACTCCACATTGTACACCCCCCCCTTCCATCATCCCTCTCTCAAATATCTACCCTCACGAGATATGTCCCACCTCAACACATAGCTCTGTATTCAAGATTTGCCTCGGTTTCTTTGGTAACCCGTTGCGTGGATTTCACCAAATTGAAGTGGGCTTTCTTTATCTGCTGTGGTGGTGGTGGAGGATGAGGGAGGGGTCTTCAAGAGGCAATCCTCTAGCCTATCGCAACGCCCCCCTCAGTCTCCGAGCAGACACCCCCATCCATTAGTGACAGAGAGGGGTGGAGACCCTGTAAATTATAGACGAGTTCCACACTGTGAACAATGGTGCATCCACTCTGCATTCACCGCCACATCTGCATTCCTCTACAGACCAAGACACAAACTCAACCTACATATCAGAACCCAGTGGAGATAGAAATACAAGATACATTTTGTATTCTCTTTGCTCACAAATAGATCAATATTCTTCATGACTATTGATTGTCTACGGGTATAAAACGCTTTCTATGAGGGTTTTTTTTGCACTGAGTTGGATTGTATTAATGTGGATTCTTATGAGCAGTAGAGTGCTGCACCAATATAGTGCCAACCAGGAAGTTAGCATCGCCCTGGTTCCCTCAACAAAAAGCCAATGGGATTTTTCCATTAGATTTTCGATTATTGATGAAAATAAGCTCTGTAGCAAACACAAGTTTATGATACTTACATGTTTTGTTCAGCAAGATAATATCCACAAATGAACACCCCTTTAATGGTAATCTAAGTGTGAATGCAATCGGCAGAAGTACAAAGCTAACGTTAGGCTATAAACGAACAACACCATGGTTCCATGAGCGCGAGTATACACAACGAGGCTGTAAATGCGGATGAGTCAGCGTGATGGCGTTTTGTAGTCTCATTTAGCCACTTGTTAGCGACCGCCTTTTTTAAGACCCGTAAAAGCTTCAAAAGTCACGAGTGGGGTATTTACTGACGTATTTTATGTCATAGAAGAAAATGTTCAAATCTCTTAAGCTTGTGTTAACCATAGACCTTTTTTCAGGAATCTAACTAAAAACCCATTAAAGAAAAAACATTAATTTCGAGACAAGGGAACCGGAAGTGCTAAAATGCTAACTCAATTCCTGGTTTTAGGACTCATTCCTGTACCACTCTATTGTGGGCGACATTATCATGCAACTAGACAGATTGGCTGTGATCAGCACACAAGCTGATCACAGCCAATGAGAACAAAAAGCCCGAATCATCTTTGTCCGAACCATCCTCAGCTTTCTGCTCGGCGAGAAAATGAATGGCGATAATTAACATTCCTCTCTCAGCATCCTTTCCATTAAACTTGCATTAATGAAAGCTCAAGATAAAGACTTGAAATATTCTCTGTCACCCTCATTCTCATTTCCAGAATGAGGTCACTCTAAAGCCCACCATTAGCAATTATTCTTTGTGTCTCCAGCATAATATTTTATCTTGTATAATCCTCAAAATGATTTAAATCGGCTGAATGAGAGTGTTGGTATTTGGTACTGGCTTTGAATGAGAATGCGGTCCGGCGGTACCTGTTTGGGATGGAGCTCATCCTCCGTGGTCTAAGCTGTTCTGCTTTACTCTCAGACGTGACCAATAGATTGTCTCCCAGAGAAAAGTGAATTTAGGATGAGAGAAACGTAGAGGGATTCAAAGGTAAACACAGCATGAAGCCACTGCTGCAGAGGGCTGCACCATCCCTCCACTCCAGCTTGTTCCGCAGTTCAGTCTGTACGTCCATATGATTCAACACAGACATGCCATTTAAATCAACCCCATTCTCTCTGACAAAACATTATTTTAATATGCATCATATTAGTCTTGATTATGCATTGTGAACTCTAAGGTAAAGATGTGGCGGTGACTTGCTGTTGAAATGAGATACCTTTACTCTCCACAACCCCCCTCTGCTATCCTGGGCTATATTCCCCCAAGATGGGCTCTCGTCTAATCCTCAAACACTGTATACGTGTGTTTCCATTAGCAGTGTGGCCCGGAGGCCTTTCTACAGCCCCCAACCCAGGAGGTTCCCCCTCCATACTCTCCATGGGGAGATCAGGTTAATATTATATTGGTGAGGGAGATGACATTTTTTATTTATTGAAAGGCAGTCTAGCATGAAAGAGTGTTTGCGGGCAGCCCAGTGGATTACCTGACCCCATCTCCCCTTCTATCAGGTCACGGTGGACCCCAATAACTTTACGTACTATTGCTGCGTGAGGAGGACAAGGGAGAGGATGGACGGTGGCTTTCTTAACCCCTCATCCGCCTCATTGACCACTGCTGTTTTGTGACCAAGAAAATCATTACAGCTAAGCTGATTATTGCAGGTTTGAAACATTTGAAATGATCATTGGGCTTGATTTGATATTTGAATACAAAACCATGGATACTTGAACAAATTGTCTCTCTTAGAAGTCGTTTAATACAATTTCAGTTGGCTACACATTCAAATTCTATCAGCAGCAGCTCTCTTTTCATTTTTGCCACTTATTTGCCACTACTTGTCTATTGACATTGAAAGAGAGAGGGCAGTGCCCTTTTTGTCCATGATGCAGCTTTTAAAAAACATTTCATGTATTTCTTCTTGGCAGTTTCAAGGGCCATTGTGGGTGGCGTACTGGAGACGCACAAAGACAAGAACTACTTAGTCTGACTATCCACTCATGATGGAGAAGAGTGAAATGATGAAGTGAATGAAGAAGGACAAAGGGGGCATCAAGAGAGACATAGACAAGGGGGGATTGAGCAGGGAAAAAAAAGAGGTGGAAAAAGTAATCAGGACGTCCAATGACCTTGAAATGAGCAAATCTTTATTGAGCAAAAACAGAATGAACAGGATAAGGAAGAGGTTTGTGTGTGAATCAGGGTCATTGTTGAGTTGAATTTATGACGGTGTAAAACATGACATAAAGTCCTTGGAAAGTAAAGCATGGAAAACCCATAGAAGCCAGTTCCCTGGGAGGAATAAACCACTCCAGAGAGCAGACACTTTATTTTATTAAAAGAGCTAATCAGAGCCAGATTAGCTTTAACAAACTCCAGGGACAAACAACCGAATGAGTCTGTGTTGATGTACTGCTGCCGCTTCAAATACGGTTGATGATGCAGAGGAAAAAGGCCTTCATCCCTCCCAACCGTGCCATCGCAGCCCACGTGAATGGGAACAGTCTAAGTGTGAATGAGTGTGTTGTGGTGCTCATGGCACTATAGATGACCCACGGTGGTTAAAATGGCACTAATGAGAGATCGCAATGAGATTTCAACAGTTGGTGGGCATTCAAAAAAGGGGGTGGAGGGCTCTGCTGGTTCTCATGTTACTATGTATTATGTAAAAGCACTTACTCTGTCCTTTCCACTCATTTCACAAGCACTGCTGCTGGCCCCGCCTCCCCGAGAGTTTCACAGCTAGCCAGTGGACCTGACATCTGTTTGACCCGTTTCCGCTCGACACGACTCTTTACCCATACCGGAGATCCATGCTAGTATAGTCTCTTTGTTCAACAGAGCCACTCAGTGGTGAATCAATGCTGAGCAGAGAGGAATGGCTCCAGGAACACTTTTTCTATTAAACACCCCCTGCCAATTAGGTACTGTTAAAAATTAGCATTTTGAATTTCAATGTGCAGAGCAGGACCGTAGGATACCGAGCTATCAAAGCAAAAGCCTATAACGCCGACTTTCACAGTGCTACCACACGCCCTGGCAATATTTCAGCTGTTTGCAAGAATTCAATTTTGATGTTGATAGGAGCAAGGGCATTATCCACTTAGAGTTATTAATTTGGCTGTTCTCAGGAGGAGCTTGGGGGGAAGGGGGGGGGGGGGTGCTTTCACACTGCAGATCCATAGATATTCACAGGCAGTAATTGATTTGGCCAGTGTGGATTCTCAGCTGATAAGATATTGTGTTGCAGGCGAGGCGTGCATGGCTAAGCAGCTGTGTGGTGTTTGTTCTAATGGCTGAGAGAGCAGAGTCGGGGGTGACCCAACACTTCTCACTCCTGACCCATATATTTACACCCCTTTTGACAGAGCCTCAGGCCGAATCCAATAACATCCACTAGAATATTCAGATTGAAGACGGTAAAACTGGAGCACTATTCTAGGAAAATGAATTGGTAAAATTTGAGAGTTTGATAAAATAAAACAGGATATGGAACAAGTATGAATATATATAATGTAAATAATGCCTGTGAAATTGCACACTCAAAAATATAATATAATTACAGTCGCAAGCGGCAGTTCACGGCTTCAAGCCTTTTTCGCTCAAGGTACTCTTATGGACATATCTTGCATGTTTCGAGATGATGGGCAAAATGGTTGTTGACTTCAGTCTGTTTATGTGTTGAGCCACGCAATTTTGAAATTCATTGGTCAATATCTTCAAAATGCAATGATATATCAACAAGCTTTCTGCAACTTTTAAAAAGCTTAGTCCAATAATGATCCACAGAAAATTTGGTAGAAATCGGATCTGTGGTTTAGGAGTAGATGTCAAAAATGTCTTTTTCAAAAAATTCAAAATGGTGGAAAATCTAGTTGGCGGACGTTAGCATGGCCATTTATGGTACCAAGTTTCATGTCTCTAGCTCGTTACAGCTCATAGCAAATTAAGCAAAGACACAATATAGCATAAAATGCTAAATGGGCCACGCACACATGCACCAATCAATATGACACTTCAGATCTTGGTTAATAATTGCCCCTTGGTGAAATTCTGTCGAAGAGGTTTTGAGGTACAAGTTTTTGGTATTTGTGGCGCCCCCTATGGGTTGAGCTGAAACAGCTTTGGTACGCCTATTCCCAAACACGTACTGAAGATATCTACCAAGATTTATGATGATTGGACTAATGGTCAATGAATTACGGTGATTTCCTGCTAAGCCCCACCCTCTTAGAGTTCATTGGTCAATATCTTGAAAGCGAAATAAGATATCAACAAGCTTTATGCAACTTTTGATGAGCCTGGTCCAATAATGATCCACAGAAAATTTTGTAGCAATCGTCAATACGGTAAATTGAGCTCACTTTCCCTTTAATTTTTCCCTTTAATCTAGTTTTGAGATACTTTAGTTCTACGTGAACGTGCGCGTGCGTGAACGCGCCTGAACTTGCGCGCGCCTGAACCTGTGCGTGCCTGAACGTGCGCACGCCTGAACCTGTGCGTGCCTGAACCTGTGCGTGCCTGAACATGCGGTACACTTAAGGGTCCCGGTTTGGGGTTTGAAAATATGATCACCCTAACATAACCTAAAGGTAAACTGCTTATTAGCTGGTCTCTTGAATTATAACACAACATAAGCATTAGCCTGAGACATCGTCATTGTAGACACTTCAATACTAATCACAACAGAGTCACTCAGAGAAGCTACTATTAGCCTACTGTTAGCAACCGTTAGCGCGTTAGCATGTGGCTAGCGGACTTTATGCTAACAGTGGATGACAACACATAACAACATCAATATAAACTCTACCAAATGTAACACTGGACACACACATGTCTGGATGGCTTATAGATGACAACTGTATGATGAACAGCCTCAACGTCTGTGAGTTCTCCTCTCCTCTTTCACGGCAGACTAAAAACGAAACTCAGAAAGCTACGTATCTGACACCTTCTGGCTGTGATGCCTTTACTGTCACCGTCTAAAATCCGTCATCCGACTATCTCTTGATAACATGATGCTGATACACCAAAATGAACTAAATGGGTTTTATTTCTGTAAAAAAAGCAAAACAATGGTGGGGGCAATGGGTACATAATTTAATCGGTTTGTGCCAGACCACCGTGTAACACACCGTGTAACACCTACTACCGCAACTAGCCTAGATGAATTGATTTTACAATCTATGAAGTATAGTGTGACTTGTAGCACCCCCTAGTAGTTGATTTGAATTAAACTTTCAGGGTATGTTTCAGGTACTCTTGTGAACATATCCTGCAGGTTTGGAGATGATGGACCAAACGGTGGTGGAGTTAGGTGTATTGATGTGCTGAGGCACGCCCTCTTAAAGTTCATTGGTCAATATCTTCGTAACTCAATTAGATATTACCAAGTTTTTGATAACTTTTGATGACCTTTGTCCAATAATGATCCACAGAAAGTTTGGTAGCAATCTGACCTATTGTTTAGGAGGAGATGTCAAAAATGTGTTTTTCAAAAAATTCAATATGGCGGAAAATCCAGAAGGCAGACAATAGCGGTCCAAGAGGCTTATTTGTAGATCACATGGAGTTGGACATGTGTGTCAAATTTCAAGTCAATCCGACTTGTGGTGTGAGAGGGCCGGCCTTTAAAGGTTTAGAAAATGTTGTAGCGCCACCATGTGGCCAATTTGGATCATATTTTATGTGAAACATTATGACATCATGTACAGTTATGGTACCAAGTTTCATGTCTCTAGCTCGTTCCAGCACACAGCAAATTGAGCAAAGGCATAATTTAGCATAAAATGCTAAATAGGCCACGCCCACATGCACCGATCAATATGACACTTCAGATCTTGGTTATTACTGGCCCACAGAGCATGTGTACCAAATTTGATTAAATTCTATCCACCAGATCTTGAGGTACAAGTTTTTAATATTTTTGGCACCCCCTATGGGTCGAGCGGAAGATGCTTTGGTACGCCTATTTCCAAACACGTACTGAAGATATCTACCAAGATTTATCATGATTAGACTAATGGTCAATGAATTATGGCTAATTTCCTGATAAGCTCCGCCCAGTGAAAAGTTTGTTGATCATTATCTTCAAAAAGCAATGAGATATCAAAAAGCTTTTGATAACTTTTGATGGGCTTCATCCAATAATGATTCGAAGCAAATTTGGTACCAATCGGACCAACGGTTTAGGAGGAGATGTCAAAAATGTGTTTTTCAAAAAATTGAAAATGGCGGAAAATCTAGTTAGGCGGACTTTAGTGGTCCAACAGGCTTTTTTGTAGATCACACGGAGCTGGACATGTGTGTCAAACTTCAAGTCAATCGGACTTACGGTGTGAGGGACGTGGACTTTCCAAAATCGCGTTTTTGGGCGTTAATTACAGCGCCACCATGTGGTTGATTGGGGTCATATTTCTTGAGAAGCACTTGCAAATCATTTCCAGTTATTGTGCCAAGTTTTATGTTTCTATCTCATTCCAGCTCACGGGAAATTGAGCCGCTTTTCTTTTTTGTACCCTTCGGGGTTTGAACCCTAATAATAACAAACCGGCACAATCTTAGAAGGGTTTAGCCCCTTCGGGGCTTAAACCCTAATAATAATAATAACAAACCGGCACAATCTTAGAAGGGTTCTACCCCTTCGGGATTAGAACCCTAATAAATCGGCACAAATTTAGAAGGGTTCTGCCCCTTCGGGACTTGAACCCTAAAAACACATGCTCCTAAATAAACTACTAGTTCAAAGCCAAACTATTGTGTTGAATGCAGAGTTTTTTGCCTCTGTAGCAAAACAAAAGCCAAACCAAGCATCTTAGGGTGGAGATAAAACAAAGGCATATTGAACTGACTATGCCACTTCTATCGCTGCCTCTCTGTACACAAATAAGCTCCAATTAGGCTTTTGTGTGCACTGTGGCAGGATGATTATCATGTATTTTTCACGTACCCCCTCTATCTTTACGCTTGGCCTGCAGGTCTAACATACAACAACACAACATCCGCAGAGCCTCATGTGCACACACACAACCACTTGCACACAGACTCAGTCATTCCCAGACACCACATGCACGCAGGTACGCAAAACCACACTTACACACCGAGGGGTAAAACAATCCCGGAGTCGCGTCACAGAATATTTTGATTCAGCCGTCATGGGACGGTGCACAAAGAGTGCATAGTGTACACACACACACACACACACACACACACACACACACACACACACACACACACACACACACACACACACGTCCTAAAACTAAATAAATAAATTAGGTTAGAGTGTATTTTGACAGGGAGGTAGTGAAAGCACAGCGGCAAGAGGTACTCCTGAATATTTCAACAGAAAACAAAAAGGAGGAGTTGGAAACGTGCTGGCAAAAGCATGCCAGATGTCTGAGGATTTAATGGTGAGGTAAATGGAAATCAATCCCTTTCACTGCTCAAGACGCCCAATCATAACACATTGTTTTAATGGTCCCACTGGATGACATCCACATTATATGTGGAAGGAAGACGGCTCCGCTGCTGACTATTATTATACCCAGTGGTTTACAAGCAGAGACAGACAGTTAAATGAGTTACACTATAAAACACACTTAGTGGATAACAATGGGAAGGTTTAATGCAGGTCCCTTATTTTTAAAAAGAGGTCTATTGTGTATAGTTGTAAGAGGGGACTGAATTTATTTAACAGATTTCATGTGGTTCCTATTTTATCTTGTCTATGTAATCATGAAGTCAGACCAATTTACTGTGAGAGGAAAATAAGAAAACTGCAATGCATGTCGACACAGAGACGACAAAACCCCACTGTGTAAATACAGAGAAATTATTATCAAAACTCACTTCCATTACCTAATTCCATGTTGCTTCAGATCAGATGTGAAGTTGAGACTGGTATTGGGATGCCAAGCTGCTAATATACTAACATATGGCGTGTTGCGTGCGGTATGCGCTACAAAAGGCGAATACACTCATAATTTCATCATGCCTACCTGTGTTCTTTACTCCCCGCGTCTGAATAAAGGAGTCAAAACCAGAGCATTTAATGGGAGCCGACACTATGGGGAACTTCGTGTCACCAGAGACAACACAGCAAATTAGCTGATAATTAAATTTTTCTCCATTAGGGAAAGAGCAGAGTAATAACTCACACAGTAGGACTGCCAGCTCCATTAATGTCTCTATTCTCCTCATGTGGGAGGATGAAGGAGCGAGACAGGGATGTCAACGGCTCAAAAACACACAGGAAGACGAGGGGAGACGGAGGAGGTCACGTTCTCATAAAACCTTAATGACTGTATGAACAGTGTGACAGAGAGAGGCGCTTGTATGTTCATTGTTTTGTTCATCGCAGCACTGTAAAGAAAGAGTAAAGTAGTTGGCTGGCTGTGCCATTGATTGTAACAGCACCGGCCACTTGTCTCTTTTCAGTACAGGTGAATATAATTCTTGTGGACTGTGTGCATGTGTGTGTGTGTGTGTGTGTGTAATCACCCAGCTGTTGAAGGGGCTTTAGCCTCCAGCTGTTAGCCCGGTGATGACAGCGGTCCATGGCCCCACCTTCATGCTCACTGATCCGGGTAATTACCTCGTCCATCTGACCCCCCTCCCCTCTAGACGCAACCCCGCCACCGCCGCACCACTCTGACCGAGCTGGCTGTCACAACACCAATGAGGACCGTTTCGAGATGGAGCTATACTGATGATATGGTTACAGCTCTATTACACAACCAACCTTAAGGTCATCATCTCTGCATGTTTACGTTGTAATATCAATGCGGAGGCTAGTGGATAAAGGCAAACAATATTCATGTTGGCTATCATAAAGTCATCTTCTGTGAAAGAGAGACATTTAAAGCTGATCAACCCTCAGCAGCCCCCACTGTTAGCCTGGAGGTGAAGCTCACTTCCTCCATGTGGCCCTATGACACTGTGCCTGACTTCATCAAAGGAAGTGGACACACAATCAGCCTTGGCGAGATTGTCCTCAACAACTGATGACAGGGAAGAGAGAGATGGGAGACAGGGAACACATGCCGAGCCTCTCTAACAGTCTCTATGGCTCTCTCTGTCAGCGAGCAGAGACAAGAAAGACCCGGATGAGCAGTAATTTCACAGCTGACAGACTTTCCTTTTCCTGATTTGATATCATTTGTAAAAAGAAGGTAAATCTCCCCGCGCTGCGTCTCTCTCCCCAGTGGGATATAATGCATTCTGTTCATCTCATTTTCTGGAATACTGGGAGTGCGCAACAGCAGGCCGATCTCAATTGGGCCAGCCAGGAGGGGTAAAGAAGAGCAAATCGAGGAAAAGTGGGGAATGAAATTAAAACACTAGCTGTGCATCTGGCCCCCTGGGCTCACCGGTGTGTGTGTGCATGTATAGTTTGTGTGTTTATATGGAACATAATGGAGGGCAACTGTCTCTTTGCAGCCACATGTGAGTATAATTAAGGCTTTACTATCAGCAAACCTGGACATCTGGCCCCGATTCTTAACATCCTATTCCTTACAGAATCTGGTTTCATACAACAACATCTTGTGTTTGCATGTGTGTGTGTTTATAGCTGTGTTTATATATGTGTATGTTTAAACATGCAGTATAGGGTGATTAGTATGCACAAGCAACACTTCACATCTGTGCTTATCCTAGCTTTCCCACCCTGCACTTGACTGGGCAGCCTGGCTACGTCCCAGTTCCCCCAGTGACCCCTCCCTCCCCTCATGCATCCACCCTGGAGAGGCTGCGTCAGCTGGACTGGACTGGGGATCAATGCCTGGGAAACAGCCTCATAATGGCCTGGATTAATGATGAAAAATTTGGTGTCATCCAGCGAGTTCCTGGATATTTATCACAGGGGAAGGGTAGGTTGCCAATAGGAACCTCTTAGCACCCTCCTGACCTGGGTGGCTGGTGGCAGGACAAGAGTGTAACTGCGGTCACTACTGTCTCCAGCTGGAGCCCTAATGGAGATGCTCTCTGGGGCATATTCTCAGAGGAGGATGGGTACTCTTAAATGGACACTAGAGCTGTTGCTGCTGCTTTTTATAGGCCAGAGCTGCAGCCGCCGCTGCCACTGTTTCTATTTGAGAATGCAGCTCGCTTGAACGAACTGTCTGCAATCAATCTCACACACAGGAACGCTTTGCATGTCTCAGGTTTTCACTCCACCTTCTTTGTGTAATAACCCTTAGAGGACAGAAAAAAAATGCAAAGAGAGCACCCTGATGCTCATTTCTCCCACTGGCAGCTTGAGAGGGAAAAGAGAATCTGATGGAGAATAAATGCATCCAAGTGCATATATCAGGAAAGACAAATGCCCATCCAAGCCTATAACCCCATCATAGTTCTCCATTATTTGAAAGGCAGATAATACTCATAGACACAATTTCTTAAGGTACAATCATGGTCTCCTGAGAGGTCTTTCACAAAGCCTTGAGGATGGATTGGGCCAAGTCTACTGGTCTCCTGGAGACTGAGAGACAACGCTATTACAGGCCTGTCAAAGGAGGACTCTACAACCACAGGACTTCAAGTGGTTCTCCAATTACCTTTCAACAACCAAACCAAATGTAGCCCTGGAAGGAGAGATCTCAACAAAAGCCTACATGTAGTTTCTGCTCGTTGGTCTTGCACCTTCCACACAAATGAAAATACAGTATCTGCTGTGGTCCCATGTGTCAAGCCAATGACTCTGTCCTTCTTTGGATACATACACTATAGAACCAACAATCATGTCTGGTGTATCTTAAGCCACGTTTCACCAAGCAGTCCAGTCCAGTCCACTCTAGTCCAGTCCAGTTCAGTTCAGTTCGTTGGCTTCTGAGTAACATGACTGATTCGATTTTCATGAGTATTGTGGTGGAACAGAGTATGTGAGTGAGTGATAGTGAGAGTCAGCAGAAATGAGTTTGGGTAAAAGATCCATATGGTTACAACTTACGAGTCCAGCTTTTATTTTTATGACAGTCAGGTTCTTGACCCCCATTGATGAAGCATCATTATGGTTACAAGCATGACATCCTGTTTTCTGTTTCATCTTTGGCAGACTTCAGCATTAAGTGTCTGTCAGGTGTGAAAACCACAGAATGCCTTATGACATCTTTCGTCCTGTTTCAGCTGAGAGCAAGCATATTCTGTTTTGGTAGCTAAGTTCAATTGTTCACTGCAGTTTCACAAACTAGTACATCTTTAATTATCTTTTTTTTTCATTACAGTATCTTAACTACTGTAGCGGTGCAGGTAGGTTACAATTTTAGCATCTGGACATCATGACCATCTTCTGACCTGGCATTCACAACAAGACACAAAATGAAATCAATTTCAAATGAGCACTAAGGGTCAAGGTGCAACGTTTGGGAGACAATGACTCATAAAGAAAGGAGGCAGGTTCATCCACTTCATAGTCCACTCACTAACAACATTTTGTACTAGAGCGTTTAAATTTAGCATAATATTCTGCAGCTGGGTACCCGGAACAAGTCTTTCAAAGCCTACTGTAGTCCATAAAGTTTCAATTATTAAAATCTGTCTCTCTGCTTGGCTGTATGTAAATATAAAGCATGTGTTTGTCCAAGCAAATGGAAAGGTATGCCTCAGAGTGAAGTCCCATTGTTATATTTGCATCCATCTTGTTGTGACCCTCTGGGACTATCTGTCTGGCTCTGTTTGGACACCACTTCAATGATCCTCAATGCCTTCTATTATTATTTGTTTTATGCATTTCTGCCTCATTGTTTTCCTCAGTGGTAAGCCAGCTTTGACCCTGAGCACTTGGGATCTGTCAGTCCTGAAAATCATAGGCAAATGTCACCAGTCCTTTTCTTCAGCACATTCACTGCAAAGGAGGATACCACTGCCCCCCTTCCCCAAGACCCTCCTCACCAGTTTACCAAGACGACAGCATCCCCTGCCCCACCAAGCCCGAAATGTTGATTCCTAGCTTTCTGGCCAAGCTATAAATCCCATGCAACCATGGCACTAATGGACATAAGGCCTCTATCCAGGAATGTTGAGCATAAGCAGATATCAGGGCCTGAAGCAGGGGTGGGGGTGCAGGGGGGCAATTAAGTGTGTGGCGCAGGGAGGAGTGCAGGTGTGTGGACTGTTGATAAGGACAGTGGTACTGCCATTACTCATCCTCCACCAACAACAGCAAATAGACTGCCAGCAGATGAGGGGTCTGCTCTGGCAGCCTCCGAAAGCTTTTCCTCAGCCGGAGAGAAGAGTGTGTGGCGGAACAGAGTGGATAAGGAATAGATAGCAATGGAAAGCGCATTTCATCACGCCAGGAAAGACAGGGGGAAAACTGGTTGTATGGGATATTGTGGAGGGAAGAGTCATTTAGAAAAACGAGGTGATTCTGCAGACTGGCTTGTTTCAAAGCAATTAAGATTAATTAGGTGTTGCTGGTGGCACTTTGTGTGTGAGATACTGGGTTTTATTATCACTAAAGTGCAGCATTAAAGAGCCACATAGAAACATAATTTAAAAAGAATGTATTTATAAATTTTGAGAATATGAAACAGATTGCACCATTAGTCAATAAATCTACCCTGTCAAGATAGTACCTATGAAAAAGGCATCCCATTTTCTCGCATGGTTAATGGACGCCAGTCCAAGCTGTGACAGATGATTCTGGTTGTGATTAAACATAGCAGGCACATATTTTCTGTGGAAGGGAAAATGGAAAGATACATAATTGCAAAAATAAGCCCATTAAGTTGTGATGATTATTGAAAAATACAAAGGTATGGAGGTTGTGTCATTGCAAAGCTTCATGCTGGCCCTTAAAGTGGCAGAAGGCAGAATGTTTTTGGCATCATTGGGCAAAAAATCCATAATAACCTCTCAGCATATTGTAATTCAAGTGTTATGAGAGATAACTAGACTTCTGCGCCTCCTTATGGCTCTATTTTCAGGCTTTAGAAAATTTAGCCTGTGACGGGAGACTATGGCCAATCACAGGTCATTTCAGAGAGAGAGCGTTCCTATTGGCTGTTCATTCAATGGAGGCAGCTGTCAATCACTCGCAAACTCTGATCAAACTGTCAAACTAGGCAGTGCTGATCAAATATGAATTAATATTCTGTTACTGTATTGCCTATTTCTTGTCTCAAATGTTTTCAGCAACATCTTTTAGTGTACAGTAATGTTTAGCTGTAAAATGAGAAAGTTTGCTCTGGCTGGTGGGCGGTGCTTGGTATTTCCTCAACTGATCTCAACATGGCGGCTGGGTCACAATCTTTCTCATTTAACAGCTAAACAGTACACTACAAAATGTTTCTGAAAACATTTGAGGCGAGAAATAGGCATTATGGAAATAGAATATTGATTCATATTTGATCAGCGCTGCCTAGTTTGACCGTTTGATCAGAGTTTGCGAGTGATTGACAGCTGCTCAGAGAGGGAAGGCTCCAAATCAGCTCATATTGGTTGTTTTCCTCCGGTCTGTGAAATCTTGCAGATGCCATTAGGAGCACTGGAGGACACCAGAGGACACAGAGGCACATGATTTCTTTCAGTTTACCTGTCTCATGCACTATTGTCAGGATATAGTGACCGTTTTATAAAAATTACTTTTTTTAATCATATTTTCTCCAATCTTGCCTACTGCTGATTTAACCCCAATAAATGCTTAATCAAGCAGGTGCAGTTTGGTATCTCCTCAGTGGTTATGCATTATCTGTTTGATTACCTATAATTAAAGCATAAAGATATGCTCTCTGCCTTCTAATAGAATATAATTAGGAAAGATGCCCCTCAGCATGCTCATCTTAAGAGCTAACACAATCCTTACCCCTCCACAAATACATTCCCATAAGAGAGAAAATTGGTGAATTGCCAAAAGAGGTCAGCGTGTTGTTTGTTAACCTGGTATGAAGAGACCTTCTTGTTATATGACCTTCTCTTGTGGGGGTGATAAGGCCTCCTGAATCTTTCATTGACGTCCGTTTCTTGATCCTTTTCGACAGTGTGTATCGTTCTGCTGATATGCAGACAAAGTCTACTTTGTCAACTAGATACAGTAGTTCAGCCACAGTCCCAGCAGTGCAGCAGTCTGCCCCGAGGATCTCGGTGGCCCCTTTCTCCCGGTCAGCAGATACTCGCTTGTCTCACTGGCCTTGGGGCTAAGGACATCCTGTCTGCCTGTCTACTAGGGCAGCCGCGGAGCACGACAAGCAGTTGCACGCTGTTTCATGTGTAGCAGCATGCATATGGATGTGCAGGTTCAACCACTTGACAAGGGGATTGAGACCTGTGAAGAGAGCATCTCTGCTGAGGGACTGGGGAAAAGGGCATCTCTCGACTGCGACAAACTCATTGTCATCTGTGACATTTATCATTGTCCTCTTCATATCTGCGTGCCATCATTCCACTCCTCTGTTTGAGCAACCTCGTGGGTGGCAAGAGTGTCCCGCCAAATGGATGCAAGGGGAGAGATTTGTACCCGCTGCTAAAAATTCACAAGGGACATTGAACTTTGTGAGGGAGAAAACGGGGAAAAAGATTGCAGCCAATTTCAGTTTTTACAGAAATAAATCTATAAGCAGTTTTTTTTCACTGCGCTCCTTTCCTTCTCACTAATATGGCTTTCGGATGCTGATGTCAGCAGTTCCTTATTCCCAGCTGCAGAGCCTTGAAACCCAGCACTCCTCCCTCTCGCTGGCCTCCGGCAGTGCAGTAGCGAGGATGAAGCAAAATAAAAACTAGGTCTGTTTAACCAAGAAGAAAAACAACTTGGCTCGGCAGACAGATCTGAACATCTACTGTACTTCACTGTGCAAACTAAAATTCATATATTAGTACAGTTATAAGACGCAAATAAGTTTACTTATTATAATACTATTTGTGCAAGTAGAGCAGAGGACAAGAAAGCAGCTCTGGCTTCCAGACCGGGACTGATGCCACCTCACTCTTCCATCCCTCTGTCACCTGCTTGGCATCCTCTCTGTTTAATTAGCTGGTAGTAATCAAATGGTGGGAGATTAAGACCCTGTAAAATACTGTAGGCAGATGATAAATCCTCAAGAGACACAAAGGCCTTGCGGACGGAAACAAAACACTGAAACTGTTTATTATGTTGAGTTGGAGGGAAGATTGAGTGAGACAGAGGACGAGAGAGAGAGAGTGTGCTTATCTCAAATTTACCAAAAAAACCCGGTGGAGGAAAACAATGTGTAAATCACCTCACCAAGCAGAGGGCTGCAGTAATTAGACTAAACACACCCTGCACAAACACACAAAGCAAAAGCACACACAATAAACTCATTGCCATTACTCTCTCCTATACATCAGACTTGCACATATGTGTACTTCGTAAAAAGTCAAGGCCGCGCCCCCTTTTGGGGGAAAGAATACCGAAGATCCCATAGACTTCAATGCAATTTGACATATGTTTGGATTGTAATTTTGACAAGTTTGTATGCATTCATCACTTGTTTTACAAACACTTGTTTTATACACATGTCTAATAATCATTTTGCGATCTTGCATGAACCTGAGCGTTTGCGATATTTAATAAATTAAGGTTGATCGCCGCCGTGTCCCTTCAGTCTTCCCCCGTCCAACACAGTGGCCAGATATTGCTTATCCAGACATCTCTACAAATTTGATTGAATCACATTAGGCTAAGTGTTGTCTGTAAATAACTAAGGTGTTAATAGCCAACTGTTTGATCTATAGGCTGAGATTTAGTTGGAGACGACAGTCTGATGCTGCTATAATGTTAATGTATGACTGTATTTCTGCAGCAGCCTCCCACTCAAGTTAACGTTAGCTAGCAATGCTAGTCACTGTCACCAGCATCATGTAGCGATTTACCAAACTGACAGTGAATAGTCAGGTATCGTATGTGCCTCAAATCTCAGTGTGAAAGCCTCGTTTAACTTGCTACAGACCAGCTTTTCATAATTTTCATCTTTTTGGTCGCCTAAAAATGTCTTATTCAGCTTTCGGTTGTACTTCGCTCCACCCTCCCGTGTCACTTCTGGTTGCAAAAGATCAAGGCCAAGATTAGGCCAAGATGGCAATGGCCAAAATGCCGAACTCGAGGCTTCAAAACGGCAGTCCACAAACCAATGGGTGACGTCACTACGTCCACTTCTTATATACAGTCTATGCCTTTAATACAATAATTGGAGCACTAAAAGAATATCATCACAAAATTGCAAAATAGAGATGAATGAAAGTCGGTATATGTGTGTGCCGCACATTCATGAATGTGTGTGTGCATGTGTCTGTGTGAATTAATTGTGTCCCAGCAGTGTCTGGTCCTTTGTATCCCAGTCTTAGAGCTAGGTGGTCTCTGCCCCCCTCTCGTCACCAGAGCTAGAACAGGTGTAGCTGCATGGATGTTTCTCTGTATGCTTACCACACACACACCACGTGTGCCTAGACACATAACCGAGCGCTTACGCACAACCTTGACCTTTTCCCACAGAAATTGGAGGTGAAGGGGGAGGGATGAAGGAGAGACAAGGGGGGCGGACAGCGATGGCAAGAGGAACGTGGGGTTGAATTTGAGAACAGAGTCAAAGAGCGACATTGGGAACCAGGTATCTGATATAGAGCAACAAATGTGACCTTTGGTCAAGGATAGAAAGACTTCCCGTATTGTTCAAATTGGTTAAACTGAACTCTAGAGTATTTATGCCCTTTAACCAGAAATTGTTACATTTCTACAAAGAAAAATCTGACTTACAGTCTGCACTCTGGTTAAAGACAATAAAAAGACATAAAAAATGGTATTGTGGTTTGTAGTGGTAACTGTGGTATGGTAATATGGAAAGAGAATCAAGCCGTGGTGTTTTTGCTCTGCCTTTGTTTTAGCTAAGAGTCAGTGGGCGAGACAGGCCTTCCTGGCTTTGATGAGTGTAATTACACTTTAAAGAGTGCCGCAGGAGTAAATTCATTACCCAGCCAGCAAGCTCTGGTTACCCGCTCTCTTCGTCTCTGTCTCCCCCAGCTCTACGCGCATAGACAGGGCCTGCAGACACACACACACACACACACACACACACACACACACACACACACACAGTGAGCTCCCCGCAGACCAGCCACCGCTATAGGGCTGCAGCTCTGCAGCCACAGCCCCCCCTTCTCATCAGGGCTCTGGAACTCTCCGTGCAACCCCAATATATTGGATGAATATGTGGAAAGAAAAGAAGAGCACTCACACACATACATGTGCAACAAAAACACACCGATACAACTACACACACACACTACCGAAAAACATCCACCCACATTGCTTTGGGCTGTAATCTCTGCTTCTTCCTGGAGGTTCTCTGTAAAAAACAGCGGAATAACAATGACCCCAATTTCCTCCCACACACGGCAGTGATCCTCAAGACCGCAGCAAAGGAAAAGCTCCATGACATACATAAACTACTGATATGTAAATATCTAAATAAGTCCTAGCATTTAAAATCTGAGCCTATATGTGCTCAAGTCTTAACAGCTGGGGTCAATCCGAAAAAATTGATGGGATTGATTCTCGGGACCAAACTGTCTGTCACAATAGAAAAGTTAGATACGGAATCGAGTGGAGGGTCTCAGACGGAATTGACCGTTACAGTGTTGGATTGCTGCGAGTGCGAAGAACCCTCAGCACTCTTATAACGAAACAATGCATGTTAACGGCAGAGATCTGCCAACTCTTTATTGTATTTGTTCGTGCGTGTGCATGTTTGTTTATGCTTAAACTCTAAACCGTGTCTTATCACTCTGACCCCAGACTTATGGCTGAGATGGTGCTACCCCTCCTCTCCCTGTCACTTTTTTACACTCCAGGGAGTCCACCAATTTAAGTCCTCACAGCGGGGGCATATTGGGTATTAACAGTCCATCTACACAGGGCACTAGCTGCTTCCATATTCATTGAGTGTGTGTGTGAGAGAGGAAGAAAGGCAGATGTTTTTGAACATTATTGTGATTGAATATGCTTCCTGCACTCATGCAAATCTTGCACTTATTCTGTTTCAATCTCTGATCCATTTTATCAATATGTCAGATTGTCCCCACGAGACGCTGCAGCCATTTTATACAACCTTGATTATGACTGTCAGTCTGTCTGTCTTTGGGAAAAAAAAAAATGTCTGCAGCCTCTCATCTCCTCCCCTTTCTCAGCATGTCGGCCCGTGCGTCTGTGAGGATTCATCATGCATCCTTAGGAGTCGATCAAGGGGAAAACACCTCCCTCTTTCTACTTGCTCTCCCTCCTTCAGCTCCTCTTGCCCTCATCTAACATTAATGGCTGTTGGTTTTTTAATGAGGAAGTGGGTGTCCCTGTGCAGCCTGTCCATAGAGGGCTTGCAGAGGGGGGAGGGGGAGGGAGAGAGAGGAGAGGAGATGTACTGGTGCAAAACACATCCCCCGGCTGTGAAGCTCAAACGCCAGCCTAGCAGGGTGGGACGGGGGGGGACGGTGGGGGACGGGCACTCTCTCAGTAAATATTGCCATGCCCTCCTTCAGCCTTCAAAGAGAAAAACAAGCCAACCGCAGCATTCTGCCTCTCTTGCTCTCCCTCTGCACACTGTGAACAGGCAGTATGCATTATGATAATAGACGCCCCTGTGTAAAGCTGCTACCACGTGTTCTGTGAATCAAAAAGGCTTTTGTAAGTAGTACATAATTGCACGCTCTCTTTTTTTGCTTCCCTTATTGTTGCAATGTGAGAGCTGTCTTGTCTAATTAGGAGCAACACAAAAGATATCTTTTTGGAAATTAGCATAAACAAAAACACAAATGATCTTCAAGAACTCTTTGACTATGCATTATGCTTTACTAAGAGCCTTATCCGTCACTTGACTTTTGAAGCAATGTGATCCATGACAGTTGATGTACCATATTGATTTATGCACATCCCTACATTTCTGACCAAATAATTGTGGCCTCAAAAAGAGATGCTGCTGTTGTTGTTTTCTATTGATATGCTGGATGTGCAGTTAAGATAACAAAGCACAAAACACTTTACAAATTAACAATTCACTACTCTTTCATAGTTATCAGAGCATCAAACTTCAAAACAATGCAGTATCTGCTACTGTGGTCAAATCAGCTTGTGCTATCATATCCACAGTGGGTTTTCACTGCAGTTGGTATTCTGTTATGTTCTCAAAAGCACTAAATCAACACACTAAATTGTGAATATCTATTGAAAACAGGCGCATGGTTTTAGCGTTTTGCGTTGATGTGGGGGTGGGCATTTTAACAGGTTGGGGTCTTTACCCCTCAGTAACCCATTCCACTGCCTATTTGTGGACTCAGCTAAGTGTTCACTGCTACACGTTTCTTAATAACGCTTACATATTCATAGTCTAATAGAAACCCACCCAGCTGTGAACACACAGTGAACCTTTACCTTTTTGCCCATAACTACCTTTTGTTATTAATGACAATAAAAACAACTGCTAGAACTAGGGCTGGAATGAAGGAATTTCCCCTGTGGTGATAATGGTTGGCTCAACAGTGCGATATGCGGTATTATTGCAACTTTATGCAAATTACTGAATTTATTCTGAGTTTAGTGCTATATGAATATGCTTTATTGTTAGGATATTATTCGGCTAT
Source organism: Sebastolobus alascanus (assembly GCA_916701645.2). Taxonomy (NCBI): domain Eukaryota; kingdom Metazoa; phylum Chordata; class Actinopteri; order Perciformes; family Sebastidae; genus Sebastolobus; species Sebastolobus alascanus. The sequence continues at coordinate 6,117,407 of CAKAOJ020000040.1, read as the reverse complement.
TATTATTGTTGCTTTTTAAATGACAAAGACGACAGTTTTAAAACTGATTAAATACTTATTTATTGATAAAGGGACACTATGTAAGAATCAGAAATTGCTTGTTAACAGCGACACCTGTGGCCGTTAAGTCAATGAAAGTCAGCGTCCTGTTGCTTGTGCTTGCTCTCCATAGACATGAACGATTATTGATCTACACAGTGAGGCGACACACGTCAGCTAAAACCACAATATCACTCTATATTTCACCTGCTTGGCAGTAATGTTAGCTGACCAGACGAAGGTCTCTCCATGAACCGATGCTGATACTGTGTTTCCTGCTTCAGCCTCCCGACCGTGGTCAGAAGGAACAGGGGAGACACCGGAGTTTTGGTCGGAGACAATAACGGTACTCGCTCCGGTGCACAGTCTATTCACTCAGCAGCAGGAAACGACACGGGAAACCTCTGTTGGTCTGGAGGAGCTGCAGCATTTATTTCTGCACAAACGTCCACTGTACATTCACTAGATATTCTCAGAGCTAAACTAACTCTTCTGCAGTGTGTAGTGTGCGCATGCATGTGAGCGAGATAGCGAGATAGCGAGAACGAGCGCGGTGTGTGAGTGAAGGCAAGCAGGCAGGCAGAGGAGCAGAGACTCCGGCCAAGGGCTACGGTCTCCCCTGTGTCTTCTGGCAGCGGTCGGGGGGCTGGAGCAGGATTAGTTGACACTGTTTTGCAAGACGGCCTTCACTAGATATAACTTTGCGGTTTTGGTGCTTCTGTGTAGTTTGTGTTGGAACAGCGTAGCCAGCGCGCATGGGACACCGACCCGCAATGATTTATAAGAGTGTAAGTGTAAGAAGTTACAAACAGTACCTTTAAATGCAGAACACACATTTCTTTCAGCTGTGGCGCTGTAGGGAAGCCTGAAGCACATAGGGTGAGAGGAAGGACCCGCTGGTATGTGGTATGTGTATTCATTTCTCCTCCATTGTTGTTGTTGTCCAGCACTTGTAGCCTACATTTAGGATGTGACGGTTGGTCATTGTGGAGTTTTACCGAAAGCTGAACATTTTTCAACTCTCGACGACGAGAAAAAACACCAAACGTGCAGCGCACAGCGCCTCGTCACGCTCCTGCCATTTGTAGCGAAGTGTAGAACTGCGGCACTCTCATTGCAAACAGCTCAAAAAAGAAAAAATGTGAGCATAGCGGTTGTGGCGGTTGCTTGCTATCCCCTGTGGTTGGCTTGTCAATAACACAGTATTACAATATTGCGGTTATTGCGACAGCCCTAGCTAGAACTGAAGCAAAATAAGGTGGATGACAAGAAAAGGCAATTGGACAGAAACATTGAGGAAAGGGGGGAGGTGTTCCACTAGCCTCAGACCTATAACATTTTCTTCATTCTTCCTTAATCGGTCTACTTGCTAATAACATTTTAACATTTCATCATTTTAACAACTTTAAATAATAATTTTGGATAACTTAAGAAAAAATATGGATCTACAATTGCATGTTAAAATCAATTTTGAATCTTAAATGAATGCTGCTACATTTAGTTTTATACTGCATGAGAGAAATACGGGTTTGTTTTACTGATATTATTCAGTCTTTTAGCGATATGCTACCAACAGATACAAAAGACACTTGTTTGATGTGTCTCTAGAGCTCTCAGCCGTACCCTCATACTGCACTCTACTCGCTAAAAGAGTGGAGCACACACACACATACACACGCATGCGTATATTGCCAGTGAGAGTCTGAAATGACATGCAACAAAGACACTGAGATACTGGCAGCCAATTAAATAAAGGAAATGGCCTTCATCATTGTATGATTAATGGACCATGCCATTAGTGCATAATGTTGCCCCCCCATCTCTACCTGTGTGAGTGTGTGATACAATCATATGTGTGTGTGTGTAGAAGAGAAAGCAGCAGGGAGGGGCGGGGGGGTACCTGAGTCCCCAGGGTGTAGTAGCTGGAGGTATTCATCGCTCTCTCCTCCCTCTGAGTGATAATTCTGGTGTTATTCAGGCAGGAGTGGGACGGCCAGCGCCGGGCCCCGTGATGAAGCACCATGGCCTTTAGAAATTCATTTCCACCCAGCATTCATCTCATTCCCATTCAGCGCCAGTCTACACCCTGCACTCACACCCATACACGCACACAGAGAGTCATTACAGAGCCATGATCCATACTCAAAGACCCGTCTCCATCCACCAATTATAAAAAAACTCCACCAAATATGAAAAACAGCTCCAAGCAAGCCCTGCACTTCTCCTCAACTGCAGGTGAAGTATGAATGTAGACAGAAAGACAGTGTCAGGATGATGGAGAAGGAGTGATAGAGATGAGAGGGAGAGATTTTCTAGGCTTGGTCCTGGTATGTTTGTTTCCACTGTATCAGAGCATATGTCCAGATCATAAGCTGTCAAGAATCTGACAGTTTTTCTGCCTTCATAAAAACTCCAATCTGTTTTTTCTGTGCACCAGAGAATAGCACACTGCGGCAGACAGACGGATAGGCTAAGGATGAGAGGAGCGCTATGATGTATATACGTAATCAACATTGCCTCTCACTACCAGGCAGAAGTAGAAAAAAAATATAAGTTGCCCTTTGACCCAAGAGCCACATTAACACATAAACTGCATTAAAGTGGCAGTAGGCAGAATATTTTTGGCATCATTGGGCAAAAGTTCCATAATAACCTTTCAGCATATTGTAATTCAAGTGTTCTGAAAGAAAACTAGACTTCTGTACCTCCTCATGGCTCTGTTTTCGGGCTTTAGAAAATCTAGCCTGACGGAAGACTTTGGCCAATCATAGTTCATTTCAGAAAGAGAGTGTTCCTATTGGCTGTTCATTCAACGGAGGCAGCTGTCAATCACTCGCCAACTCCGATCAAACGGTCAAACTAGGCAGCGCTGATCAAATATGAATTAACATTCTGTTACTGTAATGCCTATTTCAAATGTTTTCAGAAAAATCTAGTAGTGTACTGTTTAGCTGTAAAATGAGAATGCCTAGTTTGAACATTTGATCGGAGTTCGCGAGTGATTGACAGCTGGCTCAGAGACAGCAAGGCTTCAGCAGATGCCATTAGGAGCACCGGAGGTCACCGGAGGACACAGAGGCACTTGATTTTTTTCAGATTTCCTATCTCATATACTACTGTCAGCATATAGTGACCGTTTTATAAAAATAACTTTTTGTAAATCATATTTGCTCCAATCTGCCTACTGCAGCTTTAACGGGACACAGGGTTCAAGTCAGGAATATTTGTAACAAACGGAAGAACTGGCTCTAAGACCCTGACCATTGATAGAGGGCAGACCTCACCCCCAGATGTCAAGTCTCCACCCTCACTTTCAACACGTTTGGATGAGTAGCCTCAGAAGAGCAGCAGGCTCAACAACTAATGTCCTCTCTATAGTCCCCCGACTGCCCTTCACTGACCATATCACACCCCCAAGACAAACATACACCCCTAAAACATCTGCTCAGCAAGCAATCGTTCCATCCCCCCATCTGTAGCCTCGACCACTCTCACGCAGCAGCCACACCCCTAAACCATCCTCTCAACTTTCACTTAGCAGTCCATCCACATTGAACCCCCCCAAGCAGACATTTGCACAGACACACACAGACAGACCTGGCCCAGCTTGGCAACTAGCCCCGCCTGTCCGTCTGTGTGCTCACCCCCTGTGCCAGCGCATCAGGATAGCCTTCCCCATGGGGGGGGGGCTGCTGTTTTGGCTCTACCACAGCACCACAGAAGTTCCATAGTGCCTCCATTGGCAGGCGGGCTGATGGGTCCCCAACCGCTGGCACCTGCCAATTGGTGTGTCCCACTCCCACAATGACTGGGCCCGCGACCACCATTCAGCAAACTCTGGGAGACATCATTAATATGTAAGTGCTAATAGGTGGAGCCGCGCACTAATTGCACGCTGGAACAGGATCGTGTTTAATATTAGAATCCATTACATGCCGGCTGTTGCAAGCGGAGGCAAATGAATTAAGACAACACATTATTTACTCGCGCACGGGGCAAATGGAGACTGACAGCGCCGAGAAGGTTGACACTCAACATGGCAGCTGTTACTCACATCTGTTGGCTCCCGTAACTGCAGCGCTCAGCGGCCCTTTGATACGAGCTGCTCCCATAGTTAGTTGACTTTCCTCTGTTTCTCCACTCGGCCAAATCTAGCTGCGGTGGGCAACACAAAGACGCAATTGCACTGTAGAGTCCAAGGTTGAAAGCAGCTTCTTATTTCTTAAGCTCTTAGCTGTGGCCTTTAAAACAAGGTCGATCATATGGTAAACATAAAGGTAAGATCTGGAGAGTGGCAGTATGCAAACAGCATACAATTTGTCACTTAGTGACCTATTGTGAGTATATATATGATCAGGTACGATCGTTTAGTAATTTCTTCCAATTGAATTCTCAAATTCACTCATAATACTAGTTAGGTTGATCATCTTCACCTTCCTTCTTACAAAACAAACATACCAGTACTCACTCAGATATCGTGGCGTACAGATATGGAACACCAAAATGCACATAATCAAGAGTGCTGTATCATTAGAAAATATTAAAAGGAAATTGTCATTGCATTTAATTCATGATGTCTAATTAATTCTTGACGTGTGTATTTGTATGCATGTGTGTATGTATATGTATATACTGTATATGTGTCTATTTATGTATGTCAAAGTTAACACGATAACGCGTTAACGCAAATTTGTTTTAACACCACTAATTACTCTAACACATCTTTCGGAGGTTGTAGCGGGCTCAGTTTTAAAGCTAGAGTGAAGATACTGATATTACATGAAACTATCCATTGATACCCACCATGTCATGTTAGCTTCTTAAAGGGGTTTAAATAACGCTTCACACTTGCGCTAAATTTTGGCGAGGAAAAACTGGCATGGCCATTTTCAAAGGGGTCCCTTGACCTCTGAACTCAAGATATGTGAATGAAAATGGTTTCTACGGGTACCCACGTGTCTCCCCTTTACAGACATGCCCACTTTATGATAATCACATGCAGTTTGGGGCAAGTTATAGTCAAGTCAGCACACTGACAGCTGTTGTTGCTTGTTGGGCTTGAGTTTGCCATGTTCTGATTTGAGCATATTTTTTATGCTAAATGCAGTACATGTGAGGGTTTCTGGACAATATATGACATTTTTTGTGTTAATTGATTTCCAATAATAAATATATACATACATTTGCATAAAGCAAGCATATTTGCCCACTCGCATGTTGATAAGAGTATTAAATACTTGACAAATGTCCCTTTAAGATACATTATGAACAGATAAAAAGTGTGTGATTAGTTTGCGATTAATTGCTATTAACTATGGACAATCATGTGATAAATCACGATTAAATGTTTTAATCGATTGACAGCCCAAGTATATATATTTTTTTCTCTTCTTTGATTTTTGTTACCTCCGCCAAGGCCAAAGGCCTTGGGCCAAGGAGGTTATGTTTTCACCGGCGTTGGTTGTTTGTCAATCTGTTTGTTAGCAGGATTACTCCAAAAGTTCGCGATGGATTTGAATGAAATTTTTTGGTGGGGTGGAGTGTAGCACAATGAACAATCTATTAGATTTTGGTGGTGATCCGGATCATGATCAGACAACGTATAGTATAACGTTATACAGACATAACAAGGCTGCTGAATGAGAGAGGCATCTGCCGATACGTTACACGGAAACACACCGTGTTAATAATAAGCCGACCACCTCACGGTACCGCCAGCTTTGAGCTGTGATCTGTTTTTAAAGTCAGGCACCTTGGCGGAGGTCTGCGCTCTCCGAGTGCCATTCTAGTTCTGTTTGTTTTTTTCAAACCTCTCCTGTCACATTTATTATTATTTTTATTTTATTAAGTTTTTTATGTGTGTGCAAATAAATAAACATAAACATCAGATTCATCGTTCCTAATTAATAAATGTCTTACGTGCAAAACTGTCGCCGCTAATGAATGACATCTATATTCTCCAAAGTCTGGACATTTTTAATAGAAAGAAATAATAAGAAGAAATAATAAAAAGGCCAAAATTAATAAAATATAGCAGTGACACATTTTTTTCTCCCCCTCGCCTTCCTTTCACCAAGTCCCTAATGAGCATGTCGCTGGCAGAATTAATTTCTTATTGTTTAATTGATCCCCAAACAGCTCTCATCCATCATAGGGCCATTCAATATCTTACTCTTTAAATCTCTGTCTGCCCCTCATCATAATTCTATAGCACAGGCCATTACACACGGAGAGAGGGCTCACACTGTGCTGTGGGCATCTTTAACACTGCCCACACACATGCACACAGACTGACACACACATGTATATATATAGTAGAATCAATTCTGTTTCTATTAAATATGCATCCAAACAAGCAGAGCAGTTGATGCTGCAGTGGTACAGACTCCAGCGATGAGAGCTGGCGCACCGGGGAATGCATCTAACATCTGTTTTACATTAATGATTCCTGGTGCAGCTCACGAGCTACTGTAATATTCACAAGGGCTGCGAGAAACCAGAGTAATTGGGAAATGTTTAGGATGTCTTACTATGTAGTTCAAGCTAAAAGCCAACAGCAGGGCTGCTGCTCCCACTTTCTAATCTTGAGAATCCCCAAATTATGTACTGCGGGTATTCAACTCCCAAATAAACAGCCATGTTGAGAAGAAATTGCTTAAAAAAATCAGCTGAAATGGTTTTAACAATAGTGTAAGAGCAGTAAATATTTACTTAGCTGTGCAGCTAAAATGAATAATGCTTACTTGGCTGGTGGTGTAACATCAAAGTAATGTTGATTTGGCCACGCAGAGTAATGCTCGCTTGGCTGTGCAACAGAGTAATGGCTATGTCCTCTTTAGATGCAAGAGCGATGGCGAGAGCGTCGTCATGTATCAGCACCCACTGACGTGCCCATCCCAGGGGCGACCACTGCACCATGTCCCGTCCCTGACACGCCAACGTAATGAATGGCCTAGCTAATGAAGGCTTACTAATTGATTATGGAGAAAACAGAGTATTACTCACCCAATGATGTCAGCTTCAAGGGGTGCTGAGACACTTTGTCAATGCTCTGTTTTTCCAGCCTGTCCAGCCCAGAGGGTCTTTATATCGACCTTCTGACCAGCGCGGACACCTCGCGTGGGATGAAGTGCATTACTTTTATGATATTTCATTATCCTCATACATGTTTTACAACACAGATCATTGCATAATAATTTTGTCCGTGCATCCATTAACATTAATTCAGCAAATGAATGTGTTGTACATCTTGCTGCAGGCATACACCAAAGCCAACCAGGTGTGTCCGCCAGTGATGAGAGTGAATGGGGGATTTCGAGGCTTTACAGTCTAAAGCTGTTGTTCAATGAAGCAGACAGAAGCTGCTAAGGTGGGAGGTGTATGTAGTGGGCCATTGTCTTTGATTAACTAATTAGTAGACATTATCAAGACTAAACAGAAGTCATTACCAGTGGGCTTTGGTGAGGACGTGCTCATTTCCCCACGGACCTCCAACCACTGGCTCCCCGGCTCTGCCCAGTCCACCACGGCCCGAGTCACTTATTAAATCTATAACGACTAATTTTGCTTTTTAAATGAAGCTCTAATTGACTTTCGTGTGAAGAAAGCAATGTGGCTGATCCAGCTCGTATTATCTAAATCGCTGATTGAACCGCTGATTGGATGTGAATCGGTGGTCTGGTATTGGGTTTCCAGACAATGGGAGCCAAGATACGGAGATCACTGACCCGACTGCTGATGCTTCCCTCTCTCACACATACACACTCACTCATTATCATGCACACATTAATGCATGCACCAGTAATATCAACCTAGCTATTTCTTGGCCCAGTCTCTAATCTTTCATCTTCACCTCACTCTTTGTAGTAGGGCTTGGATGATATGCCTATCTCCCGCTTCAATACTATCACGATACTTGGGTGCCGATTCGATATGTATTGCGATTCTACAAGTATTGCGATTCGATATTACGAATTCATGCGATTTTTGTTAAGTTATTTAACACTAGACCATGGGAAAAAGTTGAATCATACACTTCTAGGGACTTTTACTTTGGAAAATATCTAAATTAATACAGTAAAAATGTTTGATTTTCAGCATGTATGTAGTCAGAGATGTCCTGAAGTCAAATATATCAGTCATTGCCAGGAATTTATATAATTTTTTTTTTCCAGCAACCCAAAAATAAAATAAATAACATATTTTCCTCACAAATTAGTGGTATTTTCTTTTTTAATTTATAAGGGACATCCATTATCTGTATCCGCTTATCCTATTCAGGGTCGCGGGGGCGCTGGAGCCGATCCCAGCTGTCATTGGGCGAAGGCAGGGAACACCCTGGACAGGTCGCCAGGGCTGACTATAAGGGACAGGTAATGTTTTATACTTCTAGTGAGTATAGTTTAACCTTATTTCCATTTATGTATTTTGCATATACAGTTCCCTTTGTTAACACCTTATTTTGAAAACCGGATGTAGTCACGTGTATACTTCCGCTAACTTTCGCCAGTCAGTCAGTCTCTAGCTCTCCTCGTCAGCACTGTTCTCTTTATACATCCATGGTCAGCTCCATCGGGGCCGTTTGAATGCATTTAACATAATGTCCGTATATGGGTGCGCTACAGTTGTAGCGTCGGCTGATTTGACCACGGAGATGAGAGTGGCGGCTGGCTTGACCACAAGTGACCGCAATACAATAACGTTTCTTGTCCATGACAGAGTTAGCATGCAGCTTTAGCCATGAGGTCTAGCTTTGCTTTTCCTGGTAATGTGTGAAACCCAAAGTATTTCCATACTTTACTGTATGTGTAGTTTTTACTACATTGGATTTAAAATGTGAGGGTGCAGGTCGTATCCACGCAGACCATCCGCCACTTTCTACTTTCGCATTTCTGCTTGCTGCGGTTTGTTTTGGTTGACAGATACGGAACGGATATGACGCCACATTACTTAGACTACAATAATAAAAGCGGTAACTTCCTTCTACCTCCACATGGACTCAAATGAAGCAAATATATCAATTCTGGCATTAAAAGATCAATTTCAAAATCGTAAAAAAAAATCACGATACATAGGTGAATCAATTTTTTTTACCACCCCTACTTTGTAGATAGGTGACTTACATGAGTGCAGGTGAAAAGTTAAATATTTCTGTACCTGCCGTCATGTGCTACAGCAAGTAGAAGACAAGCACGCAGCACAAAGTACAGCTTGTGTTTATGGTGTTTGATACTGCAGATCAGATCCAGTGGGTTGCACACACTCCCCGTTGCCATCTTCTGTCTAGCACAGGCAAGGAGTGTCCTCGGGCTCACAGGCATGGGGCCGAACCATAATCAAGAAATTATCATAATTCACTCTAATCATAAGTGAAGGAGGGCAAAATGACTGAAATTAAATTCTGGATTACTGCTTCCGACTGCAAGGATGTTTCAGTATAACTGCTATTTTCTGCCAGTGTTTTAAATATATGTTTACCGTACGTGTGCCGCCAATTAAAATGCTAAGTCAACGGGAGTGCCACAAGTTTACTCGGAAGCAACACACATGCATGCATGTGTGCATAATCCTGGTGCGGATTTATGCCGTTGGTGTGTAATAAGAGGGGCAAAGGCTGAGTGATGTGATTGCTCGCAGTGCTGTATGGCTGGGCTCCCAGTCTGGGGCATCAGACAGCTCCACTGCAGTGGTATAGCAACATGCTGGGAGAAGGAAGGAGGCAAAATAAAGGCCTGGCCAGGAAGGGCCGTTCTGGTCTAATTGAGTCCTTTGGGCCGAGGCTCCACTGATCAGAGACTTGTTACAGGAATCCGGTTTCATGGTTTCCAAACAATGAGATATCAGAGGAGGGATTTGTAGTCCTTTGGGATTGCACCCTAACCTCTCTGTGATTTTTGTGGTTCTCTCTTGGTTGTCTGCCCCCGTGTTCCTGCGTTTTAAATCCGATTACTATAACAATATGGAAACACTGCGGTTGAGCACAGCGAGTGGTCTTCACATATAAAACATTGCAGTGATGCTGTGCTGTGAGTGTGTTTGATGCCTACGGTGTGGATCCTTTGTTGGAACAGGTGTCTGCTTCTACATGACTGGAGCAGGTCTGGCTTCAATATGGACATTCAGCTCATAATGCTGACTCACCAGAGTAATCACAGCTTCTCTGTTCAGCTACAGAGTCTGTAGCCGGGTTTCAACAAAAAGTTCAGGAGACTTTTAGACCCTGGTACTACTTTTCAAGGAACTAAGAGGTTCCTTCAGCACATTGTCTGCGTTTCCACCGCGGTCTAAAGACCTGCGAAGATTAGGCAAATTAGTAGGGATGCACCGATACCAATACCTGTATCGGGTATCAGGTCCGATACTGTGCTCATGTACTTGTACTCGTACTCGCAAAACTGCTCCGATACAACGGCACTGATACCACTTGACTTTCACTCCACCTCCCCTACGGTGCGGGCAAGACGGGCCGGTTGTGCGCCCGACCCCGCGTGGCCGGGATACCACCTCAGCCGGCGCGCACCGGCCCTCACTTTCATTGCACCACAGGGTTTTGCTTGCACCCTCTGACACCCTCTGAGGCCGTCTGTTTCATCTAAAAAACACGTAAAAAAAAAAAAAACGTCTCATTGCGACGATATTTACTGCGGCATATATTTACTGATGCACGTTGGATGTAATGAATGAAATTCAGAGGAGGAAAATGAACCTAAGAGCGTCTGTCTCCACAAAATCAATCAAATAACCAACCAAATAAATCATCTGTTGAGTGTTTGATGGTTCTTTATTTGTGCTTTAGAACGTTAACGCCGTGAAACAATCAGAAAATAACTTTTCTTTCTCTCATTCACAACACCATCACGCTACGTCTCTCTTCTACCACTCACCCTCTCAGCTTGTTCTCACGATCTTTCTCTCTTTTTCTCTCTGTCTTTTTTTAATGAGTCAGGAGGCAGAGCCTAACTTTACTTTTAATGTTATCAAACAAAGAGAAATGCTCTCCCTTCGTCCTGAAATGGTCCTAAATCGATACTAGAGTACTTCCTTGTTTTATGAATGAAGCGGTACAGTTGAAGCAGCAGTGTGCTGTGTGTGTGTTTCACCAATCAGCGACGGTCATCCCTGCAAACTCCACCCAGAAAGTTACGGTACTTTCAGAAAGTACTACCACCCCTGAACGTAGAACAGGAGAGCAAAAATACAGCATTCCATACAATGACCCAGATGAGAAACATTCACACTGTCCACAAAGAGATCCCTGGGAGAAAGGCATGCTTTCTTGCTTGCGCTTACTCCCTTTCACTCTTTATCTCTCAAAACAATCCCTGGGAGACAGAAAACAACAAAGACAAATGACTTTGGCCTTTTAAAAGAAGCGTCAAGCCTCTCCCTCCAGTGAGCAGAGGATCCACAGAGGTGTCCATGTTTCTTGCTCGCCCCCTGCAGTGGCATTAACTAGTGGGGGCTTCCCGTGGAGCAGGAAAGGCCAGGACAAACACAGGCGCTGTGCTGTTTTAATAGGCGCTATGCCCACTCAAGTGTAGCAGTTCATAAATTAGAGAGGGGAGCAAGGAGAGGAGAGGATGGGAGGCTGAGCAAACACAAGCAGCAAACACATAACAGAGAGACGACTGCCCTCTGGGTCATCATTCACTCCGGCATAATATGACAGGAAAGGAAAGAAAGGCAAGATGGAACAAGAAAAGAGGATGGGGAATCTAATAAAATGATAGTTATTTTCCAAGGCTCCAACGTGGAGCACAAGACGCAAATTCAAAGCTATCCAAGACTCAAGTATATGTGTTTTTTGTGGTCTAGAGAGGAGACGGATGGGGAGGAGGGAAATGGGGGGACAGGCACAGCGCCTCATCCACCTGATGCCACAATGCCGCCTCGCACAGCTTCCTTTTGTAGCCCAAAGTGCTGGGCAGAGGAGAAAGGCAGACACAAAGAACAGACAGGACTCTCTGCAGGACACTCTTTGTGCCACCGCCGCTCACAGGCGGCGAGACAAAGCCGTCAGCTGCCCGGACACCTCGTTAGCCCGCTCCCTGCAGCTCTCACATGGCACGGGGTTGACCGCGGCCCTCCTGCTGGGACCGGCTCACCGCTACAGTGGAGCTTCAGCTGCTCAGAAATACACGCACACACAATGTGGAAGCATTAAAGACCAAAGGAGGAATACAGTGCTATAAAACACACCTGTTCTACAGAAGGTTCAAGGCCCTCCCTCCCCTCCACAAGCCTTTTCATGGATATTTGCTTAGGTTGTTAAAGCTGATCTTTTCAAATGCAGTCAACAACAAAAGCGCCTTGAGCCTGGCGGAGATGGCTGGGGGAAAGGGATGAGGGAGACTCTCTTTCCTCTTCATGCTCTTTTATCTTTTTACCCTTTAGAATATAGATTAAGGGTTTTAACTGAGGTTAGGTGTGTGGTTGACTATATCAATGAGAGGTACATGTGTTTATAGAGTCAATCTGACCAGAGCAGGGGGAAGATCTATCATGTGTCAAGTGCGCACTGTAGCACACAGGCTGTACATCAACATACGCTGACAGACTCCGACCTACAACTAATTTACAGTAAGGCCACCCATCTATATTGAGCAATAAAACTGAATTCAGCAGGAAAAGTTTTGAAAATAATGAACATAAAGCTGTTAACGGCCGCTACAATATTGTGGCAGTAGCTGAGTGGATTATTTCCTCTCAGCATTTTAGCACGGCTTTAAGATATTTGCAGCATTAAATGACATAAAATAACAAAAGACAGCTGGAAAAGCAAATCCTAGCACCTTAAATTGACGCATGCATCCATGCCCATTTGCAAGGGAATAAATTATTTTGACATTCTAAGGCTCCCGAATTTTTCCACTCACACAATCTTCCAAAGGCTGTGCGAGGCTCTTTTGCTATGACCAATGGGCTGCTCCCGTTAGCATGCCCCGGAATATTAAGTAGGGTTAGTGCTTAGCTTGCTCAGACCAAGCCGAATAAATATGCAGGAATTAGTTCCAGCTTCATACGCCGTCAAAATAGGATCCACCAGTCAACGCGTCAAAACAAGCCCATTCACCACACTTCAACTCGTTCGGGCTACAAAGAAAAGCATAGCAAATTTCATATTGACACAAATAAATAAATGTATGCCGGGAGCTTAAATAACTTAAATAACTCAGGGAAAGACATACAGTTGATCGCACAAACAGCCAGAGCCACATACTGTATATATACAGCAAATATGTATATCTACAGCGCATTTATATCCATAATATTAATATGATATTGCAGGGTATTTTTTGATTACGCTATGCATGCATTATGATAAAATATATACACATATGAATGTACTTTGTGTGCGTGTTTTCTCCACATATCCCCACCTGATTGTGGCTCACTGTCCCGTTCACCTCTACTTGTCCTATCTTGTAAAAAGTTGTATTTTTTCTCAGATGTGCTTCTCTGATTAATTTCCAAAAGCAAACATGCAATTCGATCAATCGATCGCTGATCTTAATCAGACTGATCCTGAGGTAGCTCTCATGTTTTTTAATAAATGTAATTATCAGACAGATGATACTATATATGGCCTTCGTTGTGTGATGTAGCTCCTGTGCTTTTTTCCTCTGATGTTTAAAGTTTTAAACCACTGTAGTTGCTGCCTTTTTGGGAACTTAAGGCCCAGACACACCAAACTGACATCAAAGAACTAGCGGCGATGAAGGCCGACTGTTGTGTCACCTCACATCGCCTTTGTCTTGGCCGACAAGTTGCATTTGAACACACCGCAAAGACGACAGCCGACGGCCAGTTAGCACGTACGTTCTACTCCTGCATGAGACGAAATAACTCTCAACACCAGCAGGTGGCGGTAGTCTGTATTCGTCATTCAGAAAAGAAACCGAAAGACCGAGGACAGCAGATATACAAGCCGTTGTTATGATACGTACATGAAACAAAGCGGTGTTTGCCGGCCATTTTGACACCACTCTCACTCACCACTTAGCTTCATTAACATATGGCCATGTCGCTGTGCAAATATCTGTGTATTGGAATGATCAGATGAAAAATGAGAAGAGACTTCTGGGTTTTTCCTCTTGACTTTACTGGTTTGCTTGCTTTCCTCACTTCCGTTTTTCTTCTCTTGCACTGATTCATTTAAGTTGAACTGCCAATCAGTGATTTCTCTCACCGACGAGCTCCGCCGCCGATTAAACATGCTGAATCGGCCGAAAAACCTCGGATACGGGCAGACTGGAGCCGACGGTGCGGGTCACACCGCAAAAAACTAGGCCGACAGACGCTCACTGACGGCCCCAAACTGTTCGACGGTCGACTGTCAGCTTGGTGGGTCAGGGCCTAAAGTTCTTCATCACTATGGTGCCGGCGGCAACATTACTTGCTATTGCTGCTGAACATAGTCATGGTGTAAATTAGGGGTGTTGCGGTATACCGGTTTTGCGGTAATCGCGGTATTAAAAACATGAAAATAGTAATATTGTGTAAATAATCCAGCCACGATATATCCTGTATAACAACAACAATGGCATTTAGCCGTTGGTTTAGCCATTTCTCTTTTGTGTTCTCCCGCAAGCAGTAAATAAAAGCTTGTCGCAGACATGACGTCATACAAGCACGCCACAAACAGACTATAAAGTAAACACACCACAAGCAAGCGCATGTCTCGTCTTCGTGATTCTGTCAAAATGACGACGAATGAAAAGGAGATACTTTGTCGCCCTGCTAAAAACGTAAACTCTGCAGTGTGGGAATTCTTCGGGTTGGCCAAGAAAAACGAAGTCCTTCTTGAAACTGCTCCAGTGCGCAGGGAATGTGGGGCTACAGTATTAGGCAAAGGAGGTAGCTAATACTTAAAACATGCTGCATAGTCACCTTCGCAATCATCATGCTGAACATTTCGCCACTGTAGCACGAGTAAGTTGTAATGTTAGCATAGCTATAAACATGTCAGTTGAGTTATATGAGTACAACGTTAGCATATCTTGGTTAGTAAATGACTACATGAGCTGGCTGGCTAACTTAGTCATTCAGAATGACTACGTGAGCTAGCTGGTCTACCGTTAGCTAGCCAGCTAAAGCTGGGTGGTGTTGGCTGGCTGGCTCGGCTAGTTGAAGCCAAGCAATGCTAGCCAACCGAGACCCGCCAGCGATAGTGAACCGGTCGGCTGGCATTGCTTGTCTTTGGCTGGCTGGGTCGTTCGCTATCACTGGCCAACACCACCCGTCATCACCGTCGGGCCCCGGCTGGCCAGCACTGCCCGGCTTCAACCGGCTGGAGCTGGGCGGTGTTGGCTAGCTCGGACCCCACCGGTGATAGTGAATCACCGGCTAATTTATGTGCTAAGTAAAGTTGGCTAACTTAATTAAGGTCTGTTCAACAAGACAGTGACAGCTTGTACTTTTCTTGTGGTCAGGCAGCAGCATCCAAGAAACGTGAGAAATCGTCAGGGAAAGAAAAAGGAGCAGGTCAGCTAAGCCTATTTATTATATTGTATTTGTTTATTCAGTTAAGACAAACTCACTGCCATGTAAAATACACTGTTATCCGTTGTTTTGGATAGAAAACAAACAAACGTTGGACCAAATAAAGTTAAAGATGTATTTTAAGTGATTGCATCATTTTCTTTTTAATGATATCGCGATAATATCGTTATCGTGATATTCTTTGCCATGATAATCGTATTTAAAAAAAATTGATATCGTGACAGCCCTAGTGGAAATGCACAATATAACATGTAGCAATATCATGATGTGATAATTTTTCATCACATTAAAAGTTATACTGCTATTATCATGAATTATAGGATGTGGCGCACCCTTAATGTATCCAGAAACCAAACAATCAACCTCCCTCACCGCTCAATCATAGCAGGCGTAGTCTGTGCAGCCATTACAAAGGATGATGTACCAGAAGGTAGCAATCAGTCAGGCCTGGCTGTGGCCACCTCCCTTGTATCAGTCTGTACATCCCTTCCCCTTCAACAGCTGTGGACTCGTATGTTACTGTCCCTCTACCTGTCACTGTCCATCCACAACCACACCAGCTAACAGCACATATCAATCAGCCCATCCCTGCTGCTTTTTAATCTGTTCCCACCCCCAAGGACCACGTACGCTTCAAAATTACAGTGAAGAAAGGTCACTCCATCCAATTAGAACATCATCACGGATGCACACTAGAGGGTCATTCCCTGAACCCTTGCAGCACGTCGTAAATCCTGCACTGCCCGAGAAGGAACACCCACCATGGCAGGACTCAGAATGGCTGACTGATTGCAGCACCGGTAAATGACTTGCTAGGATGCATCTTTAACTGTAATGGCGGCGACGACCGATGTGAATTTTTTGTTTGGATTGATACAGGGTGTCATGGCATCTGAAAGTGCCCCGATAGGTTTATTCCCTTAAGGTGATCCATGTTGTCATCAGTCCATGTATTGACCCCGTGACGACTCCGGTGCCCAGATCAATCAGGTCTCCAATCAGGATTAGATCAAGCTGCCCTCTGCATCCTCTCTCATCATTCTCCTGCTCTTTGCAAGGATTTAGCCCCATAACTGGACACACATGCAGGCAGAGAAAGTGACAGGCCTGCTGGAACGACAGAGAGAGAGATTTTGGATCAAACGGTCCAATGGAAAGGACCATGTGGAGACCATTGTCTTAGCTTGGCAGAAGAAAAAAAGCTAATGAGAGAGGGGTCGGGAGAGAGAGACAGAGCGGGTGGGTCAGTGAGCTTTGAGCCTCTTGTGGGCTGATCTAAGCCAATTAGAGAAAAGTGACAGCTCAGCTACATGCTCATGACACAACTAGACCACGGCACCGCTCTGAGCCCCAGCACCCCACTGTACAAGGCAAGCCTGACTTGGACCCCAACAAGCCCTTAACACCCTGAACGCCTAAATACCCCCCCTACCACAACCCTCATCGCTCCAGACACAGAGCGAAGCCAAGGGAGAGAGTATGCTTAACAAAAAGACTGTTCTCTCCCCTTCTGCCCTGCTTCCTCTGCTCTCCAGGAGGAGGCGGCCGGCCAAGCAGAGCTCTCTGCTTCGTCATGCTCGGCCAACTCTTGACATCTGATGTTGTTGAGAGTTGCCACGGCGACCTGGCAATCCGCTGACCTTTGCTCCGGCGGTTCAAAACTTGTGAACCCGATACAAGAGTAAGCCAAAAAAGCTTGATGGGGGATATGTGAAGTGAGGAGTTTCAATCGAAAAAGGGGGGTTGGTTGGAATGACCACTGGCAGCTGTCATTGCTGTGTTTCCCTCTTCCTGTGAGCAGATAATGGTGCAGAGCCGTCCCAGTATACACGAGGGGAGGTGGTAGGCCACCAGGTTGTGGGTAATCAGCGCTCCAGCACAGGGCTTGTGATTAATGAGACAGGGCGTTGCACCACAAGGAGCTCAGCAGCACGTGCCACACTGGTGGCAACAACAAAAACTCCTGTCACTGTGTGGTAGTGGAGTTGTAATAGTTCAATAGTTAGACAATTATACAATGGAAACCGCTTATAGTGATCACGTCTGTCCGGGTCAAATTGATCACTATAAGCGGATGATTATTATGACCGAATTCTTGTTGTTGTGCATCATTTCTAATGCAGATTACCATCTAATTGACATTTGTTTATTTATTACATGAATGCAAAGTAATTAAACGGACTCCCTGCCGATTCTTCTGCCGTTTCCCTCACCAAGGGTGAGACATTGCCGTTTTTGGCCGGCTCTGCAGCGTGCACGCAGATGAACGGCGCCCCTTTGCCGGGGCTCCTTCTTCTCTCATCCGGTAGCGGCATGGAGGGAGACGGGCACCGGTTTGCATGTGTGCTGCAGATCGGGTTGAGAATTGGAAAAAGTTTCACTTTGGGGGCATTACGTGAGCAGGCATTATCAATCCACTTGACGAGGGCGGCTTCAACCAGGTGCTTCCCCAGTGCGCATTCGTTTTTCATCCAGAGATGACTTTCCTTTTCCTGTCATATCAATGTGTACGCAGCATCAACCTCAGGTATCCAGCCGGAAAGCAGGCCGTCCGTGAGGCAAAGTATCAAGGGAGTAAAGTAAAAAACAAAACACTAATTCAATTAACGTTAGTCTAACAAAGGTTTAAAATGTTTTTCCTTATGTTGTCATGTATGAAAAGACCCAAAATGAACACTGTAAGGGAATTATTTAAACAGCATTTGTATAGGGATGATTCTGTCCCAAGCTTTTTGATCCATATAAGCGGTTGATCATTGTAACCGTGATCACTATAAGTGGTTTCCACTGTTTACATGTAGACAAATCTACCCCCACCACCACACATACACCACTATAATACATATTGTAATGTGCACATAAACATCAACAGTCATATGGCACAGCCACATGCTGAAATTGGATATGTATCCTTTAATGCATCCACTCATTCACCCTTGACTGAGCATCAAGTGCATGGAATCTGTGGATGGCTGTTTGGGGGAGAAGAAGAAGCAAGAAATGCAGAGATGACGGAGGATGACAGGAAGGAGTGATGGGGGTGGAGGGACACCCAGCAGGGGGTGGGACAGGACGGCCCTCGGCACGTCTAACGTCTGCCACTCAAGAAAGTTAATGATGCCACGTTCTTGGGCCAACCATCCCCCTGCTGCATGTGAGAAGAGAGACAGACAGAGAGAGAGGGGACTGAGGGTGGTGTTGCTGGCACATGGACGCAGTCGGGAGAGGTGAGATGCTCTTGCGGGGTGGGGTGGGGATGGGGGTGAAAATTGAAGGTCCAAGAATATTTATGACAATCAACACCCCAGTTGGCACCATTGAATGATTTTTGAGATGAATGATACCCCCCCTTTTTTTTCTTCCCAATCTTACTGCTGTCTCCTGCCTTCATCAGCATCCTTTATCGAGTCAAGTTACTTATTAAGGTTTATGAGAAATCCGGCTAATTTTATTAGCAGTCAGCCACTATTTGATTTTTCATAGCGAGAAAGGAGATGGGCGTTTTGGCTGCTGGGCTGAAATGTTATCATCTACAGCCAGTTAGGGAACAGCAATTTAGGGGATGAGGGAGAAATGGAGGAGGGATGGGGATTGAAGAGTGGCAAGATGATGAGGAGAGATAACAGAATCTGGTCTCAGCAAATGTAGAAGGATTGTGCGAGGTTTACAAAGCAGAAAAGGCCATTTGTAGTGTAAAATAATAAAAATACATAGTAAATAAAAATTCATAGATGTCAGAATACCAATTTGTCATAAAGCGGGTAATGAGTTAAATCCGGCGGCAATCTAGTTTTGAGGTTACTACCGGAACAACAGAACTTGAGTACTATAAGAATGAATAAGCTGACAGATGCTCATATCCTTTAGTCTGTAATCGAATTATCTGTGCTTTTCTTCCTCTGACACAGGAATAACCCTGCCTTCCTGGGCTATTTTTCCTTTCATACATCTCCCAATAACACCAGGGTAACCGTATTAGCAGTGTATGCTAGAGATGCTCTCCAGACTGCCAAATGGACCTGCAAGATGCTCTGTTTCCAAGCCAGGGGGTCAGATTATGGTCAATCGATGGTCAGTCAGAGGTCACATCCAGAGCTGGCCAAAGGTCAGCCTATCTGGACCCAGAGGTATGACCTGACTATCAACCCCCTGTGCTGCTGTGAATGGAGCTAAATCACGTGGACAAGCACCTTCTGTTTCAAGTCGGAAAATCTGATAAAAAGAGTAATTTACCAAATGTAATATTTTGAATAAGATTAGTCGTCCAGGGATCATGAAAACAATTAACAATGTGTCTGCAATATTTCTAAATTATAGTTCATTTTAATGTTCAGGATGTTGTTCACAGGATGGGGTTGTGTTTAAGTGAATTACCAAAAACAGGCAATTAAACTAATAACACATTAGTTGCATAAACAACCGACTAATTGCAGATGTATCCCACTCAACATGTTTTGAATAATATTATTTTCCATAACCTCCTGCGCAGCAACAGCAGCCAAATCGATATTCATGAAGTGTCAGAGTTGTAATTCATGTGTCTGTTCCACATGAACACCGCGGGGACCTTTAAAAGAAAGACGGGGGAAAAAAGCTAACATGTAAATTTCACAGTTAATGCCTGGGCATGGCTTATGTTGGCCAATTAAGCTGTTCTTTTCAGCTCCATTACAACGCGGCGTCTGGGGGTTCATTTTTCCCTTACTGTGCCATTTAGGCTTCAAATGGGCAAATGTTCGCTGTGCAAGTTGGACGACAAAGAGGGAGTTTGGAGTCACAGAGTGTGTGTGTGTACATGTGTGGGCACACAGGCACGTGTGTGTATATGTGCCTTGTGTACGAGTTCCAAACATCTATGTGCTGCTGTGCCTGTGCGCCTTTGTGTGCGGGGGCCTAATTTGTGCATGAAACAGGAGAGCGTTAATGGCTTTTAAAGATCGGTGGAGTCAAATGAGCACGCTCATCAGTTAGCCACACACCCCTCGGTGATCACTCAGTGTCGTTAGATTTCATTTCCTGTGGAATAAGGAGATCTCAGTGGATCCGAGACAAATCCCTGCAATTACTGTATAGCCGCGCCTAAGATGATTCACTGCCATCGTTTCTGTTTCGCTGGGTGGTGGGAACGGTTGTGTATGGCATTATTATCAACAGCAATCATTGGAAATACACTAACAAAAACATAGATTACTCAGAATTTTTAGAGTTGTTCTGATACCAATACCAGTATAGGAAATGTGTCCAATACTGCCCACAATTCGGGTATCGGCGAGTACGTCAGCCTATGCACTGATCCGAAATCAAAATTTATTAACCCATAAGAAAATCAACTTGTTTAACCGTAAACCGTATCAGGAAGGAAAAAAATGGTATCGGAACATCTCTAAGAATTTTACTATAGCAATATCTTCCCAAAAACTACTCCTTATGAATTTCTCATCAACACAGCAAGCAAAGAGAAAGATAAAGAGAACTTCCCATACACCTATCTAAACACACACACACACACACACACACACACACACACACACACACACACACACACACACACACACACACACACACACACACACACACACAGACACACACACCCACACACATACACACACACAAACACACACACACACACACACACACACAATGAAACACATGCAAACATGGGAGGCACCTGCATGTTGGTTAATAGCTTTGCCCTGGACAGTGTAGAGCACAGGGGCCAGCAGCAAGAGGCACTGAGATAACATTCTGCTTAGCATTTGAATGGGGTGTTCTGATTTCTATTCAGTTGGCCTTTGGCCATGCTAGTGCTTAAGTGGTCTGGGCGAGTCTGTCTGGTCTCCGCTGTGCCAACCAATGTGCAGGCTCATATCTGGCAATGTGCGATGTCTGTCAGTGTCCCGGTCTGTCTGTCTGTCCGTCCGTCTGGCTGGTTAATAATCAGCCTGGCTAGCTGCTAATCATCCTCCCAGCTGCAGAAGCAGGTGGCCAAACATACCACAGCTCCCAGTCTCATTCACCATGTGATGTCATCTCACTGCACCTGATCACACTGCTTTTCCCTCTATGAAATCTTTGCTGGTCCTGAAGCTGAGAACCGCTGACGTTTGTTTCTCAACGGTGTGGATGCAGCCGCTCCTGTGTCGAATTCGTAGCCACTGAATGAACAACATTAAACCTGCGTGTCCCTTCCTTCACCTCGGTCAATCCTGGGACTGATCCCAGAGCAGTGTAACAGGCTGAGGCAGCAGTTAGGACACACTCCACATCAAAATGGGAAGCCATTACCTCTGCAACACACAAGGTCACCTTCAACTAGACACAGCAGCCACCCAACTTCCTCTGCTGATATGCCCAATGGATGCAGCGGTGCAGTCATGTAAAGGTCAGGCTGTAAAAACAGAATGGAACCACAGCTGTCTCCGAAGTCGCGCTCTCAAGCATTTGATCTTGTCTCCCTTCACTTTTGAAAGTGATCAAAATGCTTTGGGTATCACTTTCAAACAGCAGGAAAGGAAATGAGAGAGGAAGGGACTGGAGAGTGATAGAGGGAGGGAGGGAGAGGGACACAGCAGAGACTGGATGATCAGGTTTCAACTCTGGTCTGCAGCTGTTGAGGACTCTGGTGGTTGATAGGTGTCCCTTGCAGCAAATGTAATCCAAGCCAAACACGATATCTGTCTACGCCATCGAGAGATCACCAAGTCATAACACATCCGGACCCACGATTACTCTGCCGGGGCCCAGGGTCAAGCGAAGCCTGGTAACAGTTTAATAAAAAAAAATATTAACCAACACAAAGTTAGGTTGTGAGAAGGGAGGTCCTGGCGATGTTTTTTTCCTCAAAACCATAAGGCTGGCAAAGTTGCACACTGTGAACTCTCAACTTCCTAGGCCCCTTCTCCTTCCCCCAAGCAGTCTCATGACTCCTCTCCATCCACACAGTTCAGTTGAGAATCTAATGAAGCTGAAATGCCGTGTCTCCTGTGTTCCCAAAGGGCTACTTTAAGCAGGGACTGTCCTTAATGTTTGCACAACTAGAAAAACAGCCACAAAAGACATTTACGTTAAGCATTCTTGTGTGTGTGCTTGTGCGCGTAAATGTGCACAACAGCGTCGAACAAGACATATCCATCAGAGTGCCAGTCGTAACCCAAAATAAACAGGCTGGGTCTGGTTGACCCTTCCACAATAAGATCAATTCCCGGCAGTATTGTGCACCATACAGTGTTGCGCAAAGGCACGTATGCGTGTGAATGAATGTGTGTTTAAAGGTGTGTTGAAAGTAACAAAGGAAATAATGGGCATTTGAAGCAGGAACATCAATGAAGGAATAACACAACATTCCACACGCCAGAGGGTGAATCAATTCCAGCGACATTTGATTCAAACCCATATCAGCTATAGCGCCCTGAACTTCAGCCCTCAACTCTGTCACCTCCTCCCCAGCTCCATATGATGGATTACCATCTCAGAGGGTCTGAGAGAGAGAGAGAGAGAGAGAGAGGATGGTGGGTGGGGGAGGTCAGTCACTACAGGGACGCATTCATCGGAGGGGAGCGCTGGTTTAAGGAATTATGGTTTGACAGAGATCTGGGGTGGATAGGAGAGGGCAGAGGGTTCTCCAGGGGTCAGAGGATCCAATCCCGGCTGGACTCAATGGCAAACCACCCTCAGAACACGGGATTTCACTCAGGGTCACATTTTCCATTAATATTATTATCACTTACTTTTCCCTTCGCCCACTTGTCAGCAAATAGAGTGGTATCATACATAGTCATCTATACTGTTACACCTGTGCAGAAATTTAAAATAAACTTACAGTTGGTGTTAGGTTATCTACACACAGGCTGAAGAACGGATTAATAGGCTGATAAAGCAGTGTATTTTCTTGGAGATAATTCGATGATTATCAAAATAAATCTGCTTACTGAAAAACTGAAAGCGGCAACAGGGCTTGAATAAATTACAACCGTGAGTCAATATCAAAACATAAATCAAAGTGCAATCCACCCATGAAAGCAGGAGCCTCTCACCCTGTCTATGTTTTAAAGCTGATCAATAATCAGCCTGCAGACACATTTCAATAATTTACAACTCAGTCTGCCTCCAAAACTGTCTTTATTTTATAGAACGTGCTTGTCTGGAGGTGCTCACTTTTTACAATGAAGCAGTGCGAAGCTGGTACAATTTTATTTAGCAACTCAGTGTTTAAGCGGCAGTTGGTAGAATGTTTTTGGCATCATTAGGCAAAAATTCCATAATAACCTTTCAGCATATTGTAATTCAAGTGTTCTGAGAGATAACTAGACTTCTGCACCTCCTCATGGCTCTGTTTCAGGCTTTAAAAAATCTAGCCTGTGACAGGAGACTTTGGCCAATCACAGGTTATTTCAGAGAGAGAGTGTTCCTATTGGCTGCTCATTCAACGGAGGCAGCTGTCAATCACTCGCAAACTCGATCAAACGGTCAAACTAGGCAGCGCTGATCAAATATGAATCAATATTCTGTTACTGTAATGCCTATTTCTCTCCTCAAATGTTTTCAGAAACATCTTGTAGTGTACTGTTTAGCTGTAAAATGAGAAAGTTTGCTCCAGCCGGTGGGCGGTGCTTGATATTTCCTCAACTGATCTCAACATGGCGGCCGGGTCACAAACGTGAAAACGTTTCTGAAAACATTTGAGGTGAGAAATAGGCATTACAGTAACAGAATATTGATTCATATTTGATCAGCGCTGCCTAGTTTGACCGTTCGATCGGAGTTCGCGAGTGATTGACAGCTGCTCAGAGGTGGCAAGGCTCCAGATCAGCTCTGATTGGTTGTTTTCCTCCGTCTGTGAAATCTTGCAGGTGCCATTAGGAGCACCGGAGGACACAGGGGCGCATGATTTTTTTTTCAGGTTACCTGTCTCATGTACTACTGTCAGGATATAGTGACCATTTATTTATTTTTTTTATCATATTCGCGCCAATTCTACCCACTGCTGCTTTAATTTACAGATTTATTTTTCAGTCACTGCAAAGCGAGCAAGCACGGTGTAAAACATGGGTGATGAGACACGTGGGGGGTGGAGGAGGCAAGGAAAATGAGGAGAACGAGGAGAGAGGAGGCAAAATGCAGGCAGGAGAGACAAAGCAATAGCCCTGCACTGTCATAGTGGAGAGGCCATCAATAACAGTGTCACTATAAAGAGAGAAAGAGGGAGAGTGTGAAGGAGCGAGAGTGGGGTTTATAAAGGAAACGCAACAAAACCCGGTGCGACGGGTGCTTCATCTTGCCGGGCACTAATGGGCGTGAGAAGTGCCTGGCTCAGCATTCTCTGCTTTGACGGCTCACTCCTCCGCTGACGGGCCGTGGCATCCATGACGGAGCGCCACACACTTGTTTAATCCGGTTTATACACTTGAAGGTGACACAATGGTGGAAGTGGAGAGGTGGAGAGTGAAGAAAAAAGAGACTGATAAAAGGGCTGAGAAAGATGGTCAAAGGTCAGCCCAAACTTGGTTCTCATTAAGCGCTCCGTCTCTTTGCCACCTTCTCACCACACTTTCCATCTTTGTCCCCAGCTCTCCCTGCACCACTCCATTATTGCTGTCATCGTTCAGCCATAGAGTGCCACAGTCTAGGTGTGCTAGATTTCCCCATCTTCAGCACTACACTCGTTTCCTCTGAAGATAAGGAGGTAACACAGACAGGCCATTTCCCTCGGCGGAGCTGGGGAGGTCAGAGCAGGGACACAAGGCCCGCTGTGGATAGTAAAAGTGCAGTCTCAGGACTTATGTGTGTGTGAATGTGCTAGCTTGTGTGTGTGACAGTGAAAGGTCAGAGTGCCGGTAGTGACTGCGCCAGTATTCCTATGATTTATCTCCCTGAGAGTTTTCCAAATATCTGTTCCATTTCTGCAGGCCAGGTCTGTTTCTCTCTCTCTCTCTCTTTCTATGGCGGGAAACTCTTCATTTACTCTGGCCATCTGCGGCTGATAAATGAGAGAGCAATCTGCATGCTGCTGTGTATGGCTGGCGACAACTGTGTGTGTGCACAGTGTAGATGTTTGTGTGCGGACACTGTGTGAGTAAATCCCAATAGATAACAACACCTTTTTACAGAGGTCAGCAAACTGCAGCTGCATGGACACCGAGCTGACACATTTAATCAGGGACTTCTCCTCCCGCGCAGTTTATCAGGGGAAGATATTTCTCACCCTCTTGCCTGCTCGCTCTCACCATCTCTCTTATCGCAAGACCACATTCTCACCTTTTCTGCATACTTTTTTATTTTTGCACTAAAATTGGCCACCTTCAGCAAGAAATATCAATAGTCCTGGAATCTTTTTTGATTAAGTACCCCTCCACTTCGCAGCTCTATAAAGTGAGTGAGCAAACACAGAGCCATTCAAAGATGCATGAAAATCTAAGGGCGTAATAATTGTTTTAGGCCCTGCCTACACATATACAGATATTTTTAAAAACAGATATTTTCCCCTCCGTTTAAAAAAAAAAGATGTCTACTGGACAGATCCACACGACTTCGTTTTACAAAATATCTCTGTCCACACTTGATAAAAAATGAGTCCAAACACTTTTAAACGGAGGGGAAAATATCTGTTTTTAAAAATATCTGTATATGTGTAGGCAGGGCCTAAAACAATTATTACGCCCTTAGATTTTCATGCATCTTTGAATGGCTCTGTGTTTGCTCACTCACTTTATAGAGCTGCGAAGTGGAGGGGTACTTAATCAAAAAAGATTCTAGGACTATTGATATTTCTTATTCACACATCACCACAAGTGAGATCACAAGTTAAGGGTCAAGGAATTTTGTTACCACCCTTCTCACTCCCTTTCCTTCAGCTTCATTACAGTCAGTTTGATAACAGTTATTGTTGGTGGGGGGCTGGGATTCCTGTCATCACTCTGCTGTCCTCAACTGTCTCTTTACATGTATAAATGACGAAAGGGAGGTCATTCAGGTTTATGTCCATAACCCCTATGAGTGCTCCAAACCTCACCTTCAATCGCCCAAAAGCATATTCAATCCCCATTCGGCCTCGACATGTTTAATGTGTTCCCTGCTTTGGCCTCCTGTGACTGGAACATTTTTCAAATGTAAAGTAGTAATTAGTCCGAGCAGTGCTAACAAAACGTTAAAAAGGCTATCGTCCGCCATCTTTGTTATTGTTTCTGGCACATGCTCATGTCCACACAGCTACAAAGTAACCAGAGTTTTAACAAATCTGCACTTTAGAAGGCGCTTTCAAAAATATCTGCTTTTGTGACCCAAAACTCTGTTTGGGTGGAGGAAAATATCTGTTTTTAAAAATATCTGTATACGTGTAGACAGGGCTTTAGTCTGACTCAACTCTGTGTGCTACAAATCCCACCACATAAACAAACAGAGATGCACTGTGAGAGTAAAACATATTTGAATACAAATTTGGCCGTGCTCAGTTTTTTGAGACTTTGTTTTATTTCCTAACTGTGGCATGCATCATTAATGTGCAGTAATGGTTGCATTGTTGCTGCTTCCTTCATTACCCTTCATTATTTCTCAAGGACTTCGGCGCAGATTAACCATCAGCCGGGGGTTTATACGAGCGCGGGGGCAGGTGTTTGCGCGCACGTTTGTGTGTAAGCGTGTTTGTTGTTTGTGTGCACTCGTCACTCCGTTTTCTCATCTCCGAAATGGAATAATGAGTCCAGATGAGCTTGTGAAAGGCTCGGCAGCGTGGCTCAGCCCGACTCCCCACCTGGCCTGCTCCTCCTGGCCTGTCCCTTTATTAGCTCCCCCTCATGCTGGACACAACAGGAACAGCTTGGTACCCTCCTCCTCTCTTCACCGCTCGCACCTCTCCCAACTCTATTTTCCCGCTAATTACCTTGTTGTACGAGCACCAAATGCTACCTAACGATTCACTTAATTGCAGAAGTGGTACATTAGATGATATCAAAGGACCTTTTTAAAAGTCATCCAATCCCATTCCAAGCGGCATTTAGAACCAGCCCAAGACATCTGTTTAATTTCTGAGTCATTTGCATTTTTAAAGGTTACAAACTGAACGAAGCGGCAAAGGATACAGATCTACACCTCGAGATTCTGCATGTCGGTTCTTTTGCGATGCCTCTCTCCCCAGACGATTACACGCGTTTAATACATACATAACCACAGAGGGCCAGAGTCGCATTCTGCACTCAATTAAAGGTGCAACTGTTCACCCCACGCGCCTGTATTTGGAGCACTACGTACGCGTGCTACCCGTCCGCCTGAAAAGATGGGGCTAATTAACATTTTCCTCTGGATCCTATCGCCCCAGGTGTGCCTTGTCACACTTACATATACACAGATATACGCAGTGCTAGCAATTTATTCAGCAGCGGTGGCTGCGGCTAGCATTTCTGACACAGGCTTCACGATGATTTATGAACCTGCTCATTGACCTAGTTTATTCTGAAAAGAGAAAAGGGGGCACATCCCTGAGTATATGCGGCATATCCATCCCATGGATGTGGAGAGGAGAGGATGGGAGGTAGAATAAGATTACAAAGCAGCAGACTGCTCAGATACCCTCCAGGCAACACGTTTACAAGTTCTTTATCTTCTGAACACCTATGATGAAATTTCTTCCCAAATGCAGCAAAGTGAGTCCAAGCCTTATCCTCACACTCTGCACATGCACCACAGACTTAGATAACATAAGGCAGTTCATGCTCTTGTCAACTCATTTGTGAACAATGTGTGTTCAAGATCCAACACTTAAAGGAGACATGTTAGAAGCCCAGAAGTCCCCCCAATCTGGCCCACATTAATAATGCAGAGGCACCTCTCAGAGGCCTCTTCCCCTTTTTCCTCTGCACTCCACCTTTCCTCCTCTAACAGAGAGAGTGGTGAGTGCTGCCCAGCTTGATGTCCAATATGCAGCGGTGCCGCTTTGCTCAGGAGGACACCGAGTTCAATCTGTTTCAGAGCCGCAATTAAATTATCTCACCGGGGTCCTGCTCAACCACTCGTGAACAGAAGGGGGGCAAAGGTGTGTTCAATGCGAGGGAGGGAGGTAGAAGACGAGGGGGTGGAGTGGAAGATATATCATACACACAAACCCCAGTTCAACATGGATATAGATTTAAATGCTGCTTTTTCTTGCGCGATCAGCTGTGGCTTTACAATCACTAGACGGATGTCAAGACCTGATAAAGCTAATCGCTGCAGTAAGCCAATGCGCTGGGATTTAGCACCCCCCCGTAGCGCTCCGTGAAATGGCCCTCCCTCCTCTTTGGGATCTATCATCTGATTATGATGCCTTATTTCTGGGGAAACAAAAATACACAAAGAAAATACGCTACAGATGGTCGTATCTTTATGTCACTGAGGTAAATTCATAAAAAAATGTGATCATGACCTCATTGTTATTGTCAGTGAATACTTACTGTTTATATACTGTATATTTTACAAAGAAGTGATTATTTGAACTACATTTAGAAGGCAAACTAATATGACTGTATATTTAAAAGAGACGGAGGGAGAGAGAGCGATTTATATTATGTTTATTTTTTGTTATAGCTTATATTGTATATTGGTTAAATTTCAACTTATTTTTTTTTATTTTATTCAAACATTTTTAACTATTCTATTGTTATCTTTTACTGCTTATTTGCACCAACAAACCAAAGCAAATTCCTAGTGTATACCTGATAAACCTGGCAATAAAAAAGATTCTGATTCTGATTCTGATTCTGAGAGAGGGTGCAACAATGAAAATAGCACTATGGCAAAACAACTATGGAGCTGCACTGATTCTGTCCATAATGGTGCCCTAGGCCAGACACTTTATTGGTTCAGACACCCATCCTGCAGGACATTCCTACTCAATATCCCTTAAATTACTTGTCATTAAAGTTGCAACAAGTCATTACTGTCTTAATATAATACCCTGCCTGTATATTTCAAACTCATTTCTTTCCTCATCTCCTCAATTTACTCTAAAGTGCCTCTGAGGGCTTTGATCTGTCCATTATCGAATAATTTATATTAACAATATTCTACTGTAATAAAACGTCATTGCACTGTCACACCATAATCAAGTAACGTAGTAACTGTCCCTGTTGAACTGCACTTGACCCGCCAGCACAACCATTTCCGACACCCTCAATCCATCTCAGTCAGGCCAACACTGCTGTCATTCTCGAACTGTGTGTTTCAGGTCGGGTCGGGTCAGGTCAGGTCAATAGAAACAAAATTGTGTGAGGTAGTGTAGAGCCAATAATGTTTTATCTAGAAGTGGAATTGGAAGATTGAACGCCAATTTGACGAACAATTAAATGTAGATGGGGAGTCAGTTTAATTCAATTAAAATGTTTGCAGTAAGGTATTTGGTATTTGATGATGAGAGCCAGAATCAAAGCCTTTGCCTTAAGGCTGGCCCACACTAAAAGATTTTTTAAATCTTAACAGATGTTGAAAATGTGAGACCCCACACAAAACGACATGTTATGTTAAATATAACAGTTTTGTTGCTATAGTGTGTGGTGAGCAACGATTTAGCCAAAACAGCACACCACACACTAACAGATTCTATTAATGAAAAACAAGAGTCCTGACTCAAAACAACGTAAATCTCGCAAAATCTCTTACGATGAAACGTGACTTTAGTGTAAACAAACATGGCGGATGACGGGCAGGAAGAATTAGCGATGTTAGTTTTTGCACTACTTCGTACTGGAAATTCACGAAAGATCGATGGATGAAGTCATGGAGACATGCCAAATAAACACTCTTGTTGTTACCACAAATTAACAAGTTGGTTCTCTATTTCTGAGGTCCATCTTACTACTACTTCATGCTTTGCGTTTTGCATTAGCTCATGCATTAGCCACGGCCGCCATGACTGCAGTTGTTGTCCTTCCTTCTTCAGTCAGTTTGGTTCCCACGTGACTGCGTCATCGGCTGTCCTCAGGGTTCCCCACACACAACAGGATATCTGATCGTAAATAATGAACATGTTTACTATTTACGATTTGAAATCGCTGCTTCCAGGATGGACTTACGAGCCGATCGGGGGATTTAAAAAACACTCTTAATATACCTCACACCATCTTTAGAACCATCAAAAAATCCGGGCTTTGCTGACGATTGTTGGGAGGGGGGAAATCGGGCCCAAAATCATCTTGATTCTCGTGTAGTGTTTTACCGGCATAAGTGGGGGCTGAGGGTGTACTTTTCTTTGGTCAAAATGGCACCATACAGCTAATGTAGATACAAGGTACAGTTCTATACCATTGTTTACTCAGTGTGTGGCCTGAGGCTTTGCCCTGAACTTCCATCTCTCAAACCCTTATAATACCAATCATACATGTGCTCTTATTTCTTCACCTTGCTAGCTCTTCCTTATCCCCTTGTCTCCTAGCCTCCTGACCCCTCACCCCCTCACCTTTAAGCCATTCAAAGAGGCAATGCCTCTATTCAACCCCCTCTGTTGCTCAGCCCATATTACATGAGAGAGGGAGAGATAGAAAATACTGAAAAAAGAAAGGCTAAAAACAGTATGGGAGGGGGGAAAATAAAATAATCTGGAGACTTCATCAATTTTTCATGAATTTTCATTTAGACTGGGAGAGACCTCTTACAGCGATCGATAGATCAAGCTGCTGTCACGCAGTTAGCACCTGGGGGCTGCTGGGAGGCCCTCTGGAAGGCAGGGGACTGGATCAGAGGCAGAGACCAACCCCCCCTCCTCTCCAACGCACAAAGTCCATTTCCCAAGGATCACAAACCGACTACCCATCCTACTACCACTGATCACTGTAATCGCCTTAGAAACACAGTTACAGGTCCTTTTTAAAATATCGAAGGCATTATTTATATATCTTCTGTTCAAAACATTATCAAACATTTATTGTTTGCTCATGTTTACTGAGGATAATGAGAGCTTAGGATTTGACTCCAATAATGACTCTACAATGCCTAAATGTATCATTTATATGAGTTCTCGAGGTCTCCTCTCAATGCCAAATCACACAAACCACGTGAAGCATCCAAAAACACATATTATAGTCATGAATATAGCCCTAGTTTGAAACACAGGACTATGTTACTAAAAGTAGCACCAGTTGGAACAACATAAGGACGTCATGGAGACTTTCCGCTCCACCTTATGGAGCATTTGAGGTGCCTGGGAGCCGCTCCATAGGAAGTCCAGCCTGAGCCTGCTTTTTTTGGGGGGGGCTCATCTTCAAAGGTAATCTGATCCACAGCTCAGGTTCTGCCTGTCAGTGTTCACCAACACAGTCCAGGAAGCCTGCGTCAGATGTCCTTCAGGACTTTGATCTGTGCCTGTCTTTCTACCCCTTCTCACCTGTGAGAGACCCATCTACCATACCATCAGGTCCCTCTCACATAGTCTGACAGTAGCTTTATGTCCAACTCAAATATCTGCAGACAACTTCAATAAAACCCCCTTGAGGTAAAAATGTATCTCAAGTGCTTTGTTGAAAAACTTATTCTGAAAAACTCATTAATCCACCAAACAATGTCACACATAGTGAGACCGTAAGTGGGCTCAACTGCTCCTTTTAGACCTACAGGAAATTATTACAAATAAAGAACACAGAAAGCAAAATGAAGTCTACCCCTAACATAGTGTTATTTCAGTTGCCTCAAATAAAACGCTGATTTGTTTACTGTTATTCCCTGCAGTAAAGACAATGTAATATTTTCCATTATGTATAAATGGAAGAAAAAATTGGATAATGCTGACAGGAAATGTTTGAAGTGTGTCTTTCAATTCTCTTGTGCTGAATGCAAATCCAGTCTTTCCATCATCTGGAAGCAGCAAGATCAAGACTTTTCTTCATCCAGCTGAATGAATGAATTAAATTAAATGAGCAGAATGCAGCAATGCAGCAAAGAGGATAAATTAAGAAGAAAGAGACTCACATGCTACTTCCAAAGACGCGTTACGGCTGACGGCTTCTCCCAGGTAGTTCCGGGCCACGCAGACGTAGGCTCCCTCGTCCGGTTTGCTCCGTCGTCCGTGAACGATGCGAAGGAAGAAAAGCGAGCCGCT
Source organism: Sebastolobus alascanus (assembly GCA_916701645.2). NCBI lineage: Eukaryota > Metazoa > Chordata > Actinopteri > Perciformes > Sebastidae > Sebastolobus > Sebastolobus alascanus. Next base: position 6,084,811 of record CAKAOJ020000040.1, on the reverse strand, counting down.
GGGCAGCAGCATGCGGTGAGAACGTGGGTCATCTTTGTCTGTCTCCACCCGCTCTCCGTCCTTGTACCACTCCACCGTCGGGGTGGGCCGCCCCTCCGCTTTGCAGTTGAGAGTGGCGGGCTCCCCTTTGGAGACAATCAGGTCAGAGGGGTGCTCCACAATCCGGGGTGGGGAGTCCTCCTGGCGCAGACGGGATCCTGGAGGAGAAAGGAGAGACACAATTAATCATAGAGTAACAGCACACAGACGACATGGCATCGTTTCAGTTTGACATTTTAATATAAAGAGGCCTTCTCAAGTCAAAAGCCTCTTCCATTAACATAATAGCTACCAGGTACACTATTTGGACAATAGGGAAAAGGTAAAGGGTTGAATTAATTAAACACAACTAAAAGTAGCTGATTACATATCTCATCTAGATGGGGAAAGCCTCAGGATACCACAGAAAGAGCTGCAGGATGTGGCTCAGGTGTTCATTTTATCAATGAAAACTATGTTAAACAATGTTTGTTGACGACTTTTATTTTCCATGAAAGAAAATGACTAGTATAAAAATAATGTAATAACTACATAAATATGAATATTTGTAAACAAAACTATGAAGACATGTTTTACAATTTTCATTAAGAAATAAAAAAACACTTCTCTTTTGAGAAGTTAATTTACTTAAAGTGATAGTTCAGGTGTTTTCAAGTGGGGTTGTATGGGGTACTTATCCATAGTAGGTGTATTACCTACAGTAGATGACGGTCGGCATGCCCCCAACTTGGAGAATCAGACAGGAGTACCAACACCGGAGCTAAGCAATACAGTGCCGTGGACGGGGATGGCCGAAAAATGTATTTTAAATGTTTTTTTTTCCACCTAAAAGAAAGGCTATAAAAAAAAAACAATATCCGTTTAAGGTTATGCTATAACAGCACAGCACTTTCCTTCACCTTTCCGACGGGGAACTGAACTGAAAGTGAAACTTATCTATACTCTCTCCAAAGCCAGCAGGCTCAGATGAAAAAACAGTATAGATAAGTTTCACTTTCATTTTTTTAGGTGGCTAAAATGATTTTCTGCCGTCCCCGTCCATAGCAGTTCATTGCTTTGCTCCAGTGTCGGTGCTCCTGTCTGTCTGTACTACAGTATGGATAAGTACCTCATTCAATCCCACTTCAAAACACCCAAAATACCCCTTTAAGTACTTGACCAGAGGCCTGTTTTACAAAGCAGGATTTAGGGTTAGCGAGGTAACTTCAGGGTTAACTCTGGGTTTTCCGTCCTACGAAGTTGGATCACCTCTTCTTACCGGGGTAGATCGCCATGGTAACTTATGCTGAACACCTAACCTGCTCCGGAGCAGGTTATGTTCCAGATAAGAGATCAACTCGTATAAAAGCACCGCCTACTGACCAATCAGAGCTGAGTGCGCGGATCGTATGATAATATTACACACATATGAAGAAGTTACAGTCATAATCCAGGCTAAAAACAACACAGTTTAAACTGACAAATGCAGGAAGGACAGCTGGATTTATGCTGTGGGTGCTTACCGCTTTGAATTATGTTTTTATTAGAGGTCGACCGATATGGGTTTTTTATGGCCGATGCCGATGCCGATTTTTTACAGAATCAGGACAGCCGATGGCCGATATATGATGCCGATTTTTTTTTGCCGATATGTTTGGCTGGTTTTCTTTTTTTCCTCCATCTGATAAAATATAACAGCTTAATAATAACAAATAATACACACAATTTCTTAACTTAAGTAAACATTTATTGAACAACACTTATGGTCTGTCTCTCCAATTTGCACTTTGTGTCTGCACTGCAGTGCATATTTTATTTTGTGCATGATGGTTAATAGTAGTAATAGTACAGGGCTCAAAACCTTTTAAGCACCTTTCCAAAACTGTCCTAAAACATGTTTTTTATTTATGTTTGTTGACAGACACTGTTACAAGCTATATGGCCATAAACTAATTGATCAAAAAATAATAATAACTTTGTTCACTCTAGGGATGTCAATAATTAACCGTTTAACCGTTAACCGACGTTAAGAACTTTAACAGATTAACGCTATCGGTTAAATCGGTTAAAATATATATTAATAATGAATTACAAAGCTGAGAAAAGGTCAGAGAAGCGGCTCGTCTCTTTAAGCAGAAAAGCTGGTCCACCTTAACAGTCCACCTTAAGAGTCCACCTTAACAGTCCACCTTAAGAGTCCACCTTAACAGTCCACCTTAACAGGCCATCTTAAGAGTCCACCTTAAGAGTCCACCTTAAGAGTCCACCTTAACAGTCCACCTTAAGAGTCCACCTTAAGAGTCCAGCTTAACAGTCCACCTTAAGAGTCCACCTTAAGAGTCCACCTTAACAGTCCACCTTAACAGTCCACCTTAAGAGGCGGAGCCGGAGTTACAGATACAGGAAGTTGTCTCCGGTCTCTGGGTCTCTTGAGCAGAGCGAGTTGTAGCCTCGCAGCATTTATCCACCGACAAATAAACTGTACACACACTGTCTGCTACACTTACGTTCACACCACCGACAAACCCCCCCACCGCCCCCCACTCCCCGCCGCCACACACACACAGTCTGTCGTACACTCGCAAAAGTTTCGTTGCAATGACAGAGCGGCGGCGAGCACGAAGCTAGCAGCACAGCTACAGATGCTAACGTAGCACAAAAACACACTCGCTATCGTTAATCTGGGCAGACAGAGTATCATTACACCGGGCAGACACACAGCGGACAATCTGCTGAACTAAACTAAATGTGCGGTGGAGACTTTTAGCAGCAACAACAACACTGGGCTGCCCGCAGATGTGCCTGTATACAATCAGCTTAATATGCTCAGGAATCGGCCGATGCCGATTATGAAAAAATGACAAAAAATCGGCCCGATTAATCGGTCGACCTCTAGTTTTTATATTTATTTTTTTTACTTGGTCTTGAGTCCGTTTCATACCCCGAGACGGGGACGCAGCTGAAAGAAGGTTGAAATAGTCATACACGCCGCTTCCTTGTTAATGGGCATAATGAAGTGTAATCCATTCATCCATAACACACTTAAACGCTATCTATATCTAGACAACTATATCTGACTTTTGAGTGTTCCGTTAAATTAATAAGTTTGTTAATTTACGCATTTACACATCGGGAGTTTTTTTTTTCTTTTGCCAGCCGTCCTTCCTGCATTTGGCAGCTTCAACTGTGTTACTTATAGCCTGGATTAAGTGTTTAACTTCTTCGTATTTGTCTATTATAGTTTGCTCTTCCTTTGTAAAATGTGCCGCTCTGCCTGTCTGTCTGCAAGTCAGTAGACTTGTCTATGTCTGTGATTGGTCACATGCTGCAGACACCGCCCCGTTCATGTGAACGCGCTCATAACCAGATTGAGAAACCCTGGGTTGATTTACCAAGTTGATAACCACCTTCCCGCTTAGCTGGATCTCGGTTGTTAGGGTTGGTTAAAGGCAGGGTTGACAATGTTGTCCAGTATACACTATTTTTTATATTGGTTGAAATGGTCTTTACACCCCGACAGCGATCCATTACTTATGAGCTCTGGAAAAGGACCAGAAAAGAGCCGTCATCTGTAGCTGCTGTAATCCTGTAAAAACGTCTACCAATCACTGCCCCGCAGTCCGCTTGGAAAGAACCAATCAGATGCCTCCTTGCCTCCCTGCTCGTTCTTTACCCTTGGCGTGCACCAGCCTGAACTCAAAGCGCGTCGCCGCCACACGTTTACTGGAGAATGGAAGAGAAAACTCAGCCAAAAGTAGCACTGCCGCAGTTACTTGTCATGAGGTAGCATTGTTGAGTTGAGGTCCTCTCTACGCTCTGTGTCTGTGAAGTAGTTACGATGCGGCAGTGCTTGTGCATGTGTGTGGGGGGCGTTGCCTTGGAAGGAGCCCCGAGGGGAGGGGTAGGGTTTAGACGGAGCTCCTGAGGCGATGCTACATTCAAATTATGCTAGCTTTCCAACATCGTCGACCCTATCTTTAAGCCAGATAACAAGAAGATACCCTGGGTATGTTGAACTCGCTTCGCAGTACAGGCCTCAGTTTTACTAATGCAACTACTAACTACTAAGCAACATCTTGTGTTTCTTACTAGTTGTCTTTTAAGGTTAAGGTTAAGGGAAGAAATATCGTGTTCATGGACTAACTTCATATAGCTACAACCCCACTGAAAATGAGACAATGCAAATGAAGGAACAAAACAGCTGGGACAACTTCTATTTACATTTTCATCAGAAGACTAAGATTAATATCAACAACATTGCTGGGGAGGAGGACATCTGAGCTATTTTCCTTAGCTTGCTGCCACTGCTACCCAAACCTGGAGGACAAGCAGTGGGAAATGGATGGATGACTCCAACTAATAGTTACAAAAGCTTTACATGGGTTGGAAAGACGTAGAAAACATATATTGGACCCTTTAATGACCATTTCAAACCGATCAAAAAGCAGCCATCTGCTCTTCTCAACCCTATATTGCAAGGGCTTGCCTTGTGGGTAATTGGGCCCATGGGTGAACAGTGAATGGAGGCGTACAGTCAGCTTACATCTGAACTACACACACACACACACAAATTATATATGTGTCTTTCAGTGGGGTGCAAACAGGTAAAACTGTTGAGTCCACTGTTGCAGAAGTGTACATGTGATGTGAATATGAATGCCGGGGTCCAGACTAATGTCAAATGCTAATCCCTCGTGGCTGAAAACCTCGGCCCACTCCTTTTTATTAGCATTGAGCTCTGAGAGTCTGGCAGCCAAGATAATGGTCCCTAAGTCAGAATGCTCTGTGTGTCTGTGACCAGGTCTTAACCGCAGAGATAAGATGCTGTAGGCCACACACACACATTTACATCACAGAGGCCTGGGAACCATGCACCAATCAAAGAGTTTGATCCAGCATCAAACAACAGTAAAGGGAATGGGGAATAAGGCAAACTTTTCCAACAACCCTCCCTTTATCCTCTTTCTTTTGAACCCCATTCAATACCCCATCAATAACTCTGATTCAGTTGGCACTGGCCAAATGTTAACCAGTCAGTGTTGTATTAAGTAGAGTGCTGGGCTCTTTGTCTTAGAATTAGTCGTTGCAGGTGTGCGTGTGATTGAGCCGAGTTGATGACGGTGCCCTTCCCCGGGGCAGTGTGGTGGGGTAATAGGACGATGTCTGCTCTACAGAAGAGCAGTGTACCACATAAGCTTTTGTGCTTATGTAAGGGCTAATTTCAACGTGGGATGGAGGCAAAACAGTGGAGGCTCCAGCTCTTTGTTTGACTGGGTTTGCACATGTTCCACTACCCCTTATACTTGAGTCTCCCGGGGGAAACAGAGACACGCTGGACCCCGGTCTTTTCTGACCGAGAGTCTGCGGGTAAAAGGACAGGCGCAGTAGGAAAACCCACTGATCAGCACAAGACGCGCTTCAAAGACTCTGAGACATACATGCACACACACTCTGTGTAAATGTGCACCAGTCCACCATTTGTCTTAACAGGGATCAGGCATCAGACAGTGGCATATTGACCCCTGAACAGAAGGTAGTCTGTTCTCTCTTCTTCCTAATTTGGGTTAATTCCCTCCATTTCCCTGTCATTGATTAGTGATCAGGCCTAGTATCTTCCTCTAAGTGGGGCCACAGACAGGGGTTTCTAGTAGAGGGGGGGTTGGCGGTACACTGATTCCCAAGTGGATGATCTAATCTCATTGGTATTATGTGAAAAACTGAAGACGTAGTACTGGTGGTGGAGCAAAAACCTACAGTGTGCTGCAGGCAATCTCTTTCACCAGTGGTAGGTAACAGCAACCTAGCCAGCAGTGAGTTTCCCTGTCAGCACAGAGGGGCAAGTTTGTATTCTGGCAGTAAGTGACCTAATAAATGAAGCAGTAATTAACACTGTGACATTGATAAATGGAGGGCAAGATAAAGGACGGACACGGAGGCCCCCATCTAACTTGGACGGAGTGTGAAACGCACATTCATTCTTATCTCATTGGAGCATCTGCTTCCCTCATAATCTACAGGCCCTGCGGTGGCTTTCCGTTTAGGCCGAGGCGCATGCACAGCACTAAACTGTGGCGACTCCATTCGATTTATATCAGTCTAATTTCTTTAAATCCAATTTGTATTCCAATCTACTGCCTTCTAATCACTTAAACCTAGGGTCTCCATCTGCTCTCCTCTTTCCGGTTGGAAATGAAAACAGCAGATGCGAGCCTCTACAATTGTCCTTTCACTGCCAGAAAAAAGCTGAGCCGGGGGCACAGAGGGCCAGGTCAGTGTCGTTCCTGAGTGGAGGTAGTCAGGTGTAGAGGTAGAAAAGGTTAAAAGCTCATCCATATGCCACAGAATATGTTCAAAAGAGGCACATCAATCTCAATACTGGATAACCTCAACCTGATGTTGAGCAAGCTTCACTTTCAAAAGCACAAACTAAAATGTTTGTCCTTTAATGTGTGTGTGTTTATTGTACCCTCATGTGGCTGCCATGTCCTAGAGATGCTGTCCAAGAAGACCAAATAAAAAAGCCCATGTATATCCCCACCGCCCCGCCATCAGGCCGAGCTCCCAACAGAAGTGAAAGTCAATTTTCAGCTTCCTATTGGGCCCCCTTTCTCACTCTCTTTACGGTAAATGGGCTTTCTGTTGCCCTTTTAATGCGATCATTGGTGCTGTGCAATCAAGTGCTCTCTGAGCTGAGGCGAGTGCACTTCACTGGGTCTCAGGGCGCACGCTCCAATCAAAACGCTGTGTGCGAACCCTGTCTGCAATAACACCACCATTACTTCTCACCACTGCTGTGCAGTCATCCTCTCGTGGAGGAAAGCAGGGACCAGAGAACAAACAAACAAGCGCGCAGACAGAGAATGAAATCAGAGAGGGATTACTGAACCAAAAGCTGATTCCTTTGCTGCCTTTTCTCTCAGCCTACTTATGTCAGCTTCACTGCAATCCAATGCAATTTTGCAATGCAGTTATCCAAGAAATGTGAAGTTTTACAGTGTTATTTCTCACTCGGTTGTGTTTTTTTCTGTGTTCAAAATAACATATCACACTTCACATTATCATTGAGACATAACTAAAGACATAAAAGTATAACCCCCCCCCCCCCCTTTTTCATAGACCCATTTTGCTTTTCTAGGGGGTTGAAGGGGGTCTTTAGGGGGAGATAGCAGGTCAACAGTATATGTAGAAGTGGTAAATAAAAGAATATATAATTGATTAATTAATTAAAATAAATTGTGAAAGTGTATAAGGTCTTAGAATATTATAATATAAGTATATGATGGCCATTCCCATGCTCTATTATGTCTCATAAGTTGTTGCAGCAATTTATGGGTTGATACCATTTGTTACACAGATTTGGTGCTAAATTTAACAATTTTTTTACCAATCGAGAATTGATACAAATTATCGATAATCCCTCCAAAATACCACATTAAGACACCAAGACCTTGAGGAACACCATAGAAAAAGCCATGCTGTGATTTGGTATCAAAAACTTTTGACATTTGGAGATTTCTGCAAGAATTGCATTTTTCTGTGATTGGATGGAGAGCACTTCTGTTGTGCAACCTGCTCAGAAACCCCCTTATTGGCAATATACCTGGGAAAGGTATCCATCTTCTGAATACCCTAGGTCTCTAGTTTGTGGCTGTTAACATGAGGCTGCAATTATCCTAGCGGTCACCACACGTCATTTCATACAGTGAGGTCAAATTTAGGTGAAATAGCTACTTTGGGGACTAACATCATCACACATGAATAGAATATGGCTCATTGGATTCACAAGAGTCTCAGCTTTATGCAATTCCAAGACTGTTTAGGGACCCCAGTATGCAGAATATTCAAATATACCACTTTAGAATAGGTGAAAATAACACATTTGTACTGTGTGCTAAAATTTGCATGTTTTTTACCCCAATCTGCATGTGATTATCATAAAGTTGGCATGTCTGTAAAGGGGAGACTCGTGGGTATCCATAGAACCCAAATCGGCATGCCAGTTTTTCCTTGCCAGGATTTAGCGTAACTTCGTAGCGTTATTTGGTGTTCTTCCCAACATGCATGTAATTATTGGTATGGTTGGTACCAATGGATTCCTTAGTTTTTTTAGTTTCAAGTGATACCATAATAGTGATAACTTAAAGATAGGGTCGACGATGTTGGAAAGCTAGCATAACTTGAATGTAGCATCGCCTCAGGAGCTCCGTCTAAACCCACCCCCTCCCCTCGGGGCTCCTTCCGAGGCAGCGCCCCCCACACACATGCACGAGCACCGCCGCATCGTAACTACTTCACAGACAAAGAGCGGAGAGAGGACCTCAACTCAACAATGCTACCTCATGACAAGTAACCGTGGCAGTGCTACTTTTGGCTGAGTTTTCTCTTCCATTCTCCAGTAAACGTGCGGCGGCGACGCGCTTTGAGTTCAGGCTGGTGCACGCCAAGGGTAGAGTACGAGCAGGGAGGCAGGGAGGCATGATTGGTTCTTTCCAAGCGGACTTTGAGTCAGTGAGTGGTAGACGTTTTTACAGGATTACAGCAGCTACAGATGACGGTTCTTTTCCGGTCCTTTGTCAGAGCTCATAAGTAATGGATCGTTGTCGGGGTGTAAAGACCATTTCAACCAATATAACAAATAGTGTATATTGGATAACATCGTCAAACCTGCCTTTAACTCTCGCTCTAAAAGCCTGCTACAGCCACTGAGAAAAGAAAAGTCATCCAAGGGCGCCGGCACCCTCAAAGAGTGGAAGAGGTTATGGGTTGTTGGTCAAATCCGTGATAAAAACACCACTTTAACTGTCATAACAGCGTGTTCTCCCTCATGTTCCACTGACCACACACATAGAAGGGCTCTTTTCTATTATCTTTGTCACATATTTATTCATGTGTGCAACAGAAGGTCAGGCCTTTCATGATCTTTTTGTAATTATTTTTATTAGCTCCCAGGAGAAATTCCAGCCCACCAACCAAATCAATACCCACACCAGTCTCAACCAGAGCATAAAAAGAAGGGCTCCCCAAAGAGATATTAGTTATTCTGCCAACAGACGTGTGCACTGATCACAGGTAACCAACGGCAACCTCGGACCAAGGCAGAAAAGTTCCAGTCGCTGAGGCTCCATAAAACATCAAACATGAAAAACCAAGGTCCAGGCCAAGATGCAACAATGTGGATACTGAAATGGCAGAGGCTTTTCAGGCAGAAAGTGCTGAAACCCAGCGAACTGAGTGAATATAAAATCTCACCAAAAAAAAAGAGAGAGAAATTTAAAAAGGAATGAATTATGCATTAGATCTATGTTGTCCGTTCTGAAATATAATCTCCTCCTGCCTCCCACTTCTCCTGGCTCTCTCCACTTCTCCTCAACCTCCCACTCCATCTCCTTCTCTCTATACTGTATATCTCTGCCTCTCCCTCCCAATCATCTCTCTGTCTCCTTCGCTTGCTCCCTGTCCCCGTCCTGCTCTCGCTGCGAGGGTGACAGAGTCATATCAGTCATGTCATCAGAAGGGAAATGCGAGCGAGCGGCGGGGGGAAACTGATGGTGGCAACAAAATGACGTTACTGGCCGTCCTCGCCTCTGCGCTGGCCTGCCGCGACACTTGCAAGCAGAACGCTCTGCGCCCCAGATTTATCTTCTTTACGGCAGGCTGTCAGTGGCGTCACAGCACATGAGCTCCAGAATATGACCGAATACCAGACATCTCGGTGTCTAAAAGACAACCTGCTGTATCTACTGGAGTCCATCCCAGCCCACTGCATGCAGCCAGTCACTAGATACAGTACAGCCTGGAATATATGGCACAGTGAAGACACAGACAGTAAAATGAAGGGTGTTCACAGGTGCTGAGCAGATTCATCTTCTGTTGCAAGAGAGGGAGGGAGTTCAAGGTAGCTAGCTAGCTAGCAAGCTCACATGATGGGCTCTGTTCCGCCTCAGTGCTCTGCATACACCCCCCCCTCGTTTCTCCTGCTAAGATCTATACTCTGAAAGCATACACAAGGGTAATTCTAGGAGCTGCTCTCACTGCATCCATGCTCGCCTCCAACAAATATCAGATAGAATTCCACTCCGAGTGTATTTCGGGCAGTGATGCGGTGGGGTCGTATTGACTCTGTATCTGTGTATTTGCCCTCTCTCCCCCATGCAGATGGAATATATAAATAGATTACAGTGGGAAACAGAATATCTGATTTTGCTGCAATTCACATATCTTGCATTTCAAGCAGTTTTCACCTTGTTTTTTCTTCCCAAACTACTCTCATTCCGACTCTTCATTCTACTATCAGTAGCCATGAACTGAAAGGGTAATGATGTTATCTGTTTTTTCAGCAGATGGCCTTTCTCAGAAGCGCTGAGATTGAAACAGGAGAGTAAAGGGGGAAAAAGGAGGACAACACAAGAACAGTTTAGAACTCTTTATGGTGAGGTGCAATGTGTTGATAAGGGCGCTGCTTGCTTTCTATATGATTAGTGAAAGGAGTACAGCACCAGCTCTGTGGGACTGTCAGGCCACTGGCAGGGACACTAAACTGTGTGATGCAGATTAAATGATTTCCGATGCTACGGCCACTCAAGCGTGTACAGTAGCTTGCTGCGCCACCCCACCCTCTTTAGCCCTCTCTCTCTTCGCCTGCACATCCTCCTGAGCAGCCATTTTCTTGCCTGTCTCTTCTTTGCACCACCTAGATATTGAAGATGTGTGCTTATGTGTAGAAAATCAATTTCAACTCCCAGAACAAGTACTAAAAATTAAAAAGGTGAATATTGAATGATTAAAGCGGCAAAATGTTTTTGGCATCATTTGGCAAAAACTCCATAATAACCTTTCAGCATATTGTAATTCAAGTGTTCTGGAGACAACTAGACTTCTGCACCTCATCATGGCTCTGTTTTCAGGCTTTAAAAAAATCTAGCCCGTGACAGGAGAGAGAGTGTTTGTATTGGCTGTTAATTCAACGGAGGCAGCTGTCAATCACTCGCGAACTCCGATCAAATGTCAAACTAGGCAGCGTTGATCAAATATGAATTAATATTCTGTTACTGAAATACCTATTTATCTCCTCGAAACTTTTCAGAAACATTTTGTAGTGTACTGTTTAGCTGTAAAATGGGTAAAGTTTGCTCCGTTTTGGTGGGCGGTGCTTGGTATTTTCTCAACTGATCTCAACAAGGCGGCCAGATCACAAACTTTCTCATTTTACAGCTAAACCGTACACTAAAACATGTTTCTAAAAACATTTTATGTGAGATATATGCATTACAGTAACAGAATATTGAATCATACTTGATCAGCGCTGCCTAGTTTGACTGTTTGATCGGAGTTCGCAAGTGATTAACAGCTGCTCAGAGACGGCAAGGCTCCAGCTCGGCTCTAATTGGTTGTTTTCCTCAGGTCTATGAAATCTTGCAGATGCCATTAGAAGCAGCAGACGACACAGAGGCATATGATTTTTTTCAGACTTTCAGACTTGTCTCATGCACTACTGTCAGGATATAGTGACTGTTTTATAAAAATAACTTTTTTTAATCAAATTTGCTCCAATTCTACCTACTGCTGCTTTAATAGTGTCCCCTTCCTCGTCAACTACTGTAGAGGAGCCCTCGAGTTAAGTTTAAGTCCACTTGCTCTGGTCAAGCAGTGGTTAATCAGTAGAAAACTATAGCAGTAGAGTTACTGCAATCTCTGTAAATGTGCTTTAAAAATCAGATAAGCAAGCAGCAGTGTTCTCAAGATCAAAGTATGTGTGGTGTGCATGTGAATGTAGACACAGCTGGGCGCCAAATTTCAAATCACCAACTCCCTTCTTTCAAGCGTGGGCTACTCTAAATAGTTACCACTGAGGGAAGTGCAATGAAAAGAATGGCATCAATTGATTCTCCCTCAAGCATTGTAATCTCTTTACCTGCATTGCTTAGCTGCCCCAGCAGATTGAACGGGGCAAAATAAATAAGTGCTTTATTGCTTTAGAAATGAAGTCGAAGGGGAGGGGAGGAAGGAGGGGGAGGCCTCCAGGTGTCCATGACACACCATGTTGAGAGATGAGTGGATAATTGGAGGTGTGCCACGGGTGCTGCTGACCTGTAGTGAACACATTGCAGTGTCCCTGCATGTCAATGAAGGCGGTCGGTCACCACCTCCAGCCACTCCAGTGGACCCAACATGTGAACATGAGGAATAACCACACACCATCCAAGTGATGGACTCGGAGAGCAGAGCGAGGTAATGAAATGGCCCTTATAGCTCACTGTTTGTGTTTTTTTTAAGGTGCAGCATACCAAGTCAAGATGAGATTTATTAAATTTCTATTCCATGGGACACTTCATCTGGTCCGGCTTAGGGCGACAGGGTCAAGAGTGCTAGCAGTAAGTGGATGAAGGACTCATTCAATTTACCCACGCTCATAAATCCATGCTTACAAAAAAAAACAATAGGCTTTGATGGTTATTAATGGTGCTCACAAACACATTCACACACATACACACACTACATTTCATAATTCTACCACTAGCTGGGTGTTAGCAGGCCTCTAAATGACAAATGCCTGTGAGCAGCGCTCCAGAAAAAAATCATCATCATCCTGGAAGCGGAACCGGAGAGTTCAAACGTTCAAGGATGCGATTAAGGCTTTCTTCCAAGTCCACCGCAACGGTTGTGACACTTGACTCGTGCCACGTTCCACACTGAGACTTCAACCTCAAAGCCAGTACTCACCAGGAGCCATTATATATAGTAAATCAAGTCACCCCTGGTCATGAGCGACTCGGTTTACAAAGCAGTGTGGTGCCATGTTTCTGCAGCACAGGACAGCACTGACATACAATGCAGGCCTTATTACTTATCAAATTATTATGTATGTATTCATGTGATCACCTTCCAAGTGAGAATGCTGTTAAACCAGGCTGCTTGGCCTGACGATAATTTTTTGCAACTGAACTGTAAACATAATTTAGCATATTACAGTATATATTAGCACATAGACACACTGATTGTACAACAAGGTTATTTAGAAATGCATTGCCAGGGAACATGATGTCTTATTACCAAAAAAAGACTTGTATAATAGAGAGACCCAAAGCATAGTGAAAGCTCATAATTCACAGTATATACTACAGGCAAAATAATAGCATTATACAGTGTTTGCAATTCATAAAAGACCTCAAACTATATCAAATAGGGTTGTCAAAGTTATCGCGATAATAACGCGTTAACGCAAATTTGTTCTGAGGCCACTAATTTCTTTAAGGTATTAAAGTGGCAGTAGGCAACAATGTTTTGGCATAATTTGGCAAAAATTCCATAATAACGAGAAGAGAGAGAGAGCGGTTCCTATTGGCTGTGCTCCGGTCATGTGACCAGAACTTGGCTTCCTTCAACAGATTTTACAATGGCGGCTGCATCACAAACTTTCTCATTTTACAGCTAAGCAGTACACTACAAGATGATTCTGAAAACATTTGAGGAGAGAAATAGGCATTACAGTAACATAATATTGATTCATATTTGATCAGTGCTGCATAGTTTGACCGTTTGGTCGGAGATCGCGAGTGATTGACAGCCGGCTCTCATAGACTGCAGCTGGACAGCGGACCTTGTTTTCCTCCGGTAAGTGAAATCCTTCAGATGCCGTTAGGAGCACCGGAGGACACAGTAGGACACAGAGGAACATGATTTTTTTCAGGTTACCTGTTTCATGTACTACTGTCACGATATAGCGCCCGTTTTCTAAAAATAACTTTTTTAAATCATATTTGCGCCAATATCGCATACTGCAGCTTTAGTGCATCTTGCGATTTTTAGGTTGTACCGGGCTCAGTCTTAAAGCTAGGGTGAAGATCCTGGCATCATATGAAACTAAAAAACCTAAGGAATCCTTTGGTACCAACCAAGTCATACTAGCTTTTCGGGTAGGAGGCTAAATAATACTCCAAACTTACGTCTGTTCACAAGAGTTCAGGCCCCTCAGAAGACCTCCAGGTTACTATTGTTTCCACACTAAAACACTGGTTTTGCAAGTGATGGTGTATAGTTTGGAGTCTCTATGCTTTTCTATGGGGTTAGATTTCCCAGTTAGTTACAGGGAAGAAAAAGTACCAAGCTGTCACGGCTGGGTGATCCATAGACCGAGCTGGGGATGGAGATGGTGGAACGACACACTTATTCACCGGCTCCAGCACTCTGAGCGGCATTACAGCTGCGCCGGACAACTGCTGTGTGTGACGGATGTGTGCTCGAGTGTCATGCTCTGGCTGTCCATCTCTGCACATCTCACACTGAGAGACAGCTCATGCATTTTTATCACCGGGCCTGACCTCATCTTCGAGACACTTGGCTCAGGTACAACTGTCACACAAACTCTTGACAATGAAGAGCAAGAGGGTGTGTTACTAACTGAAAACACAATGAAGAAAAACAAGAAGGCATGTGATAATGACTATAAATTAGGGCTGTCAATCGATTCAAATATTTAATCGCAAATTAATCACACATTTTGTTTATCTGTTCAAAATGTACCTTAAAGGGAGATTTGTCAAGTATTCAAGACTCTTGGAAATTAATTAACAACACAAAACAAAGATAAATAGTGTCCAGAAACCCTAATAGGTACGGCATTTAGCATAAAAAATATGCTCAAACCATGACATAGCAAACTCAAGCCCAACAGGCAACAACAGACATGGTTGGTACCAATTGTTGGTATGATTCCTTAGGCTTTCTAGTTTCATATGATACCAGTATCTTCACTCTAGCTCTAAAACTAAGCCCGCTACAACCAAAAAAACGCAAGTTAATCGTGTCAATCACGGTCATGCGTAAAGTAAATTAGTGGCGTTAAAAGAAATTTGCATTAACATGTTATTATCGTGTTAACTTTGACAGCCCTACTATAAATATACCATAAATAGGTATGTCCTATAAACAGGAATTAATACAGTATGTGCCAAATGTTTATTTTTTTCATTCAACTCACATTTATTAACTGTCTCTTTATTTGTTCCTCTTTCAAAATAAATGCTTGGTGCAACCTTCATGTCTGCATGGCTGCCATTATGCATTTGTGTGCTTCTCTGTGTTTACAGTGTGTGTATGTATAGTTATATTAGTTGTATGTACTTCCGTGAGTCATCCAACCTTGAGATCCCTCCCTTCCATCTGAAGGTTGCTGCGAGACAGCCAACCAGAGGGCAGGACGAGGGCAACGGGCTGCAGAATAATTAGACGCTTCCCCAAACACGACATCTCAGTGCAGCATGTGACATGAAAACACAGATAAGCCAAACATGCTGTCTCTTCCAGCGGGTTTAAGGCATCAGGATCTCGCGTTGCACTCAATCCTGACTTCCTGTTTGCATTTTGGCATGCTCTTAAGATAATAGAGTTCTGCGGAGATAAGAATGCTCGTCACATCCACACTACAACTGAGTAATCTGTCCTACACAGACACAGTTTGTGTTGTAACCGCTGGTTGGGCATTTGCCATTGATCAATAAGGTTCATTCATTCACTATCATCAAATCATCAGGGATTATATAATGGTAATTAGAGCCACGTTTTCTGTCCGTTGGCCTGCCTCAAACCCCTTAATCGGCTGTTTTGGGAAATAGAGGCAGTGAGAGAATATAGAGCGAGGATTACATCTGTGTCTTGGGGCCCGGGAGGGTAAAGCACAGGTGTGTGTTCTGTAAGTACAGGTGTGTGAGACAGGTGGAGGCCCTGACTGCTTGCTTTACCTTAGAGTCAGCATGCTCAATTCATCATATCACTCCTCCCCCCTACCCTACCTCCACACACTCTCCTACTATACTACCATCGCAGGTGTACAACAACCCCCTCAGTGTTTGAATTCCACCCTCATAGACGTGTGTGTGTAAGAGAAATAGTGAACGAGTTTGGAAGTATAAATCATATGAGGAAAGATGCATATCCTTCTACTGCCGCCTACCTGTTAGCATTAAACCTCCATCTTCCCCCGTCGTAATCTCTCACCCTCTTTCTGTCTTTGTTTCTCAAGGCAAAAGCATCAAGGCATTAGGCCTTTTCTCTGCTTTGTAAATGTCAGAGGTATGCATGGCTGAGGCTTAATAAAGCGGAGGTAAAACAGGGAAAAATGGTATCGCCCCTGCATTCTGCTGGTCTTAGAGCAAAATCAGTCATGTGCATTGTCTGACGCTGACATTTTTCTCTCTGCGCTATGAAAATGTAAAGGCATTAACCAGCCTGATCCCAGAATTTAAAACAGCTGTGAATCCTTTTCACTTCTGAGTGATCACAGAGCAGTGCTTTGAACTTAAAAAGAAGCATGCAGAGCTCAAAGTCTATTCTCCTCTATCCTGAACGCGTGGAGTGATGGCTGCTGAAACGTGATCCGCGGAGTAGCCAGGCTTGGCTGTTAAAATATCATAGGAGCTGACAGGCCCTCGTCACTGGTCGAGTAACAGTTATCACTCACACAAGGGCCTGTGAGCTGGTTTTCATTGGAGAAGAGCTCACCTCATTCTTTGTTCCCTGTTCACTCCTCTTATGATCCCCACCTTTTGTCTATATTCTCCACTCATTTTGATGTTAATCAGAGAATAAAAAGCAGCGCACTTTGACGCGGCTACCTTGACAATGATGAGACTGTGGGAGACAGTCGAGGGGAGCTTCCTGCAGATCTCAGATGAAGCTTCGTCATTACAGCGGCCCTATTCCAGCAAATGAACTGCAATTACAATAACGCTGCCTAAACGCTGCCAACTCAGGCAGAACAATCACATTTGGGGCGAGACATTGCGATGGCTCTTACACAATGACCTCAGCCCGCCTCATCATTCACATAGACTATTTTAATCTTGGCTTACTTTCCATTATAGGGCAGTACTTTACACCTCCCTCGTTCAATCATGACCATCAACAGAGCTGTTAGTCTCCGGGACGCTTTGCTAATAACGCCTCATCTTCGGCAATTTCCCTTTAAAAAATTGTGTTGTTAAACAACTCTTCTCTCAATTTTTGTATTTGATTACGCTCATTCTGTCTCTCCCTCCCCTCCTCCCTTCCCCAACATATACACACAACCGCTCTCTGGGTTTGAGTTTCTCTTGACTCAGCAGCATTACTGAAACCCCGGCCCTGCTGGCGGATAGAGAGCTGTACACTGTCTAGACCAGTGATTCTCAAAATGGGGTCCGGGGATCCCCAGGGGTCCATGGCACTCTGTCAGGGAGTCCGCAAAATAATTTGCAATATATTATAAAATTGTGCTGTATCATTAAAAAGTACATATTTATAAATGGGGACCATTTGCGCCAATGAAACAAACATAATGTGTCCATTACTCCCAACCATGTTAGCTTCGAGCCAATAGAAACTCTGATTGTGACACGTCACGTCAATCTTTCATGAATCAGTCACTTCACTCAGGGCGCAACAAACCTAGCTAGCTAGCTAGCTGACGAGCATGGAGAAATATTAGAGTCAGTCCACATTGTCAAGTGATGCTAAGCCCAAACTAGCTAAACTGAAAAAATATGCTGACAGTTATATCGTGCAACAGCGACGGGAGATCAAAATGCATCATGTGTCTGCAGGTGCTGGCGAACGAAGCCATGAAGCCGGCCAACTGAAAGCGACATTAAAAAGCACCTGCAATATCAGGGTAAAACAAAGTGGTGTTAACATGATTTAAATGGATATGTGTTTCTGTTTATCACTATCAAATAGGTCTGAAGTATTCAAATTGAAAAGTTTTAGAATACAAATAGTTCCAATGGCATCTAAGAGTAAAAATGGTAGTAAGCATTATGCTTAATCAACACTACGATTATGAGGGGGTCAATGGAAAATGTTCTCCCCTTTAAGGGGTCCCTGGCCCCAAAAAGTTTGAGAACCCCTGGTCTAGGCCAACGAAGACTCCAAGTGGCCGTCTCCATAGCCTCTTAGGCAGATTTAAGTTGGACCGTATTTCAGCACCTCTCGGCGTGTCACCCAGGATGGGCGTGATGTCACCGGCTCCTAGATCAGACACAAGCATGCAGGAGGTCTCAGAATAGCAAAAGGTCAGGAGTGCATGTCCACTATGCAAAGTATGTTCTAATCCAGATTCAAAAGCAGCACAGTAGAGTTTAAGAGATAACCAGGCAGCTGCTGACCGTCCTGGAAATATCTTCTACTGCAATCAATCGGATTCTTAAAGTGTGCTTTTCAGATGCACACTCTAGTCCGACCCTGGCAACAACACCCAACACACACTCTCCCTCTATTCTCTCTCCGTCTCACCTTTTCTCTCCTCTCCTGCACACTAGCGGTATTAATCACAGCGCACTAAACAGTGACTGACGCCATTCACAAGGCTTGGCTTTGTTGGCTACACTGCCCAGTGAATACAACTCCAGACCTTTTTGTCTGCCTAAGTGGACTCTTAGAGGAAGCTCCTCCCTCTCCAAGGACCCTCAGATTACCTCTGAAAAGGGCTGGGTGATGGGTGAGTTCTGTAGGGATGGATGGGGAGAGCAACAAGGAAGAGGGGGGAGGAGGAGGAGGGTGACAGGCAAATGATTGGGAAGATCCACTGCTCCCGGGGAGATGTGCAGCCTCTCCCTCTGGACTGCTAGCAATGCCATCAGCCACTGCTTAGCAACCAGTGGGTTTGGCTGAGCAAAGTGAAAGACACCCAAAAAAAAGGTAAAAGAAAGAAAAAAGATTTAAATCCCAGCAGAAAGGGGACTTGATATGCTAACTACAGAAGGCAGGAGAAGCAAAACTCTGCAGCTGTGAAGAACAAAAGCGGGAGTTGACAGGTGAAAGAAAAGAAAAATGGGGCCTTGCAGGCACTCGCATTCAGTGACAACACAAAAACTCGGCTTTACATACTGCTAGGTTGTACAAACAATACAAAGCAAACACATGTGTGAATCATTACTCACAACATAGTGCTGATATAATGTTCCAGAGCATGATTTCCTCATTCTACGGCCATGAGCCCCACTTTGTCACCGGTGAAACTGTGAAAAGGTGTGTCCGATTCAAAAGTAGCACTAAAAATTCAATCAGACTTCAGGTTTGCGCATTTTAAAAGTAATACATCTCAATCCCTCCCCATCATTCTACCAGTCACAGGTTGGACCAATCTCAATCCCCATTTCCGTCACCTCGGCCCTCCCATTCTGATGATTGATGTGAGTCATCACATTAACTCTGCAGTCCAGGCTGTTTTAATTCCTCCATTAAACCAGTTCTCTTGTAGGCCAGTGAATCCCAAGAAACCTTGTAAAATCGTAAGAAAAAAAAAGAGGCTGATTTAGCACTGGGCTGCAGATAGGACGGAGAGAGCTGAAGCTTTTGGCTGCAGAAATTAAACAATCTTATTTGCATCATTATTAAAGTTTAATCAGACAAATGGGAATAATAAAGTGGGGCACTGTCCCTGATTGGATTTAAGCTGGCTTACACTACTGTATGGTGCACAATCGCAGCACTGAAATCCTAAAGTGATATGACCACAGCAGTACAGTACCATCCACTACAGTGGGTGGTGATCACAACCTATCTGCCAAACACATCCAAGCCAGTGAACCTCCCACCCACAGGTCTGAACTATACTTTCTGTTGTGTTACACCACTTTGTATTTCATTTGTACAATCTGAATAAACAAAACTAGTTGGGATTTGTTTGCCATTATTTAAAAATAACAAAATACTCTCCACCTCTGCATTAGAACGATAACCTGTGACCACTGTAACATAACCTCATCCATAGAGATCTTAGCTTTACACTGACTCAGAGAGTCTCAGAGAGTCTCAGAGAGAAAAAAAAACGCACACTGGAAAACCATTTTCTAACTGGTCCTATTTGTCATAATATATGCATATTATTCAATAATATGTACTTCTTTAAATGCACTGTTGCTGCTTCTTCTATATGTTGCACAAGAGGAAAAATCTGCTCATCTCTGCCCTGATTTTAACCTCCTGAGAGGCGACCATTAGCTGCATTGAGTGGAGGAGTTATCTGTTGAATTCAGCTGCTTGTTCATGTATTCATTTGAGTTTTATGAATGAAAAAAAAATTAGCAATGGAAAATATTTAGAATTTAAAACACAACTCCATAAGGTTACCTTAGTTAACATCAGGATTACTGTATCTTGCAGATTTAACAGCCCTTTTATAATCAAAACTAAGTGAATTAATGAAATGTATGTTTTCCTGCAAACCAGAGTCCAACAACATTAGAATGTTGCTTATAAATCAAAACTGGGTAAAAATGACGGGTGGAGTGCCATGGGCAGTGTATGCTGTGCAAAACAGAACTGAATATTAATAAATATACCCATAAGGAGAAGTTTTACACAACAACACACGTTAGGCAACTTACCATCAACTTGAAAATACAGCAATCCGCCGACAAGGATGAACGCTAGCGGACCCATACTAGCATATTAAACATCCACGGCGGGCGCGCAAATCCTCGAATTCACTGCAGGAAAAATATGTCCGAAATGACAGGCAAGTCTCCTCCGTGTTACTAGGAGTTCTGTAGAGAGGTCCTAGTTACTGACAAAAGCCAGTTTCAATGTCCAAAGATTGAGAGGATCCATTTCACAGTAGGTCACCCGGAGCTGCTCGGGGTGTTCATATCCACCAAACTCTCGGTCTTTGAGTATTATCCCTGCTTGCCCCGCGAGTTCATCCGAAATATCTGCTATTTCTCCAAGATAACCTACAAGCTGGAGCCCACAGAGTCTGTAAGAGGAGAAATATAGCCTACAGTAAGTCCACACTGGAAAAAAAAAACAAACCAAGGCTGGGCACTTCTCCGCAGGTCCTCGGTTCCTCAGGACGCGTCTCTGGCACCTTTCAAATCTTCAGCGATGTCTCCCTAGTTCAACACATGGCTCAGCCGACACTCCGACTGGAAACCAGCCTCCAACTCTCACACGTTCCCGAAAAGTTGTTTTATTACAACGAGAACCAGCTCCCAACAGACCCATGTGGGTAGCCTGGGATAAAGCGCTGAAAGTGTACAGTCGTACTACAAGTCAGTTCAACATCCTCCTCTCTCTCTCTCTGCTTGTTTGATTTCACCAGCGCTGCCGCTAGGAGCGCACGCTCTATCCGCACCCGGCACAGCCCGCAGCCCAGCACACTGGAGGAGGCACGGAGCGGTCCTGAACACAGCAGCGACGAGGGAAGAGAGCAGAGGAAGAAGAAGGAGAGGAGAGCTTGGATTTCAGTCCAAATCTGTCTGTAGTTGTGAAGAAATGAAGACTAGAAAAGTGGCCCTTTTTACTAAGATAATCATTGTAAGCAGAGATGTGTTGGAGTGGAGGATAAACCCCATATATGACTGTTTACTGGAGTTTAAATATCATTTACATGTGCATTTACAAATGTACATTTACACGTTACATATATAATGATATAATGAATTTATATAAATTCATTATTTACCACGCAAGAATGTGAGGTTATGAATATTCTTATCTGAAAATATCCAGATAGTTAAACCACCTTTCTTACTACAGTATCAGTGAGAAATTGTGCAAAAACACAGCCAACAGGTAGCACATGTGATGACACAAGACAATTTTTTTAGAAGGGAAAATCGTTTGGAAAAAGAATAATGCAGATTAAAAAATGTAATTCGCAATTTCAGAATATATATTAATCAATATACTCCATAGGCCTATTAAAGATGCAAGAAAGAAGATGCTGATGGATGTTAATGTATTGAGATATTGAAGCAGAATTGTAAATATGATCTCTGTCAGAAATCAATGACTGATTGACCGAGCCCCTGCACCAAGATGAGGAGAGAGGGGACCTCTCTGCATGCCAATAGGCTATACGTGTCTCTTTCAGGGCAAAGCCTGCAGACAAAGACTGAATACAGCAAGCACGCAAGAAAATCACTACAATCCAATTTTTAATTATGGATAAATTTAGGTAACATGATTTGGCACAGTAGTCAGGACCCAAGATATGTTGAGGTTTAGCGGGGGTCTTGTATGTGGTCTGCACTACTGCCCAGCAACCCTCTACATGTTGTCTCACTGGTTTATTATTCAGGTAGCTATGAGCTGTGAGCTCCCCCTACTGGTGTCACTTATAGCAATCATCTTTTTAACACTACCCTATTAAGAGGTATGAAAAGAGGAGACAGAGCGTGTACGCCTGACAGAAAGGTTTTCTGAAGCAACGTGATTGATACAACATAGTTCCATCACATGCATTTTGCTTTTTAGCTACGCAGATTTTATAAATACCACACCAGAGGAGTTCAAATTAAATAACTGGTATATGTTGCAGCTACATAAGCCGAATTTGAAGCAACACTTCAAGGGGTATGTAAAAAAAATAGAATAGTTAGGCTACTATTGTCTTTTTCTTTTCCCCACAGAACACAGCAAATGGAAATAGTTCCAGTAAACATTACATTCCAGACTTATGCCAACCCCTAACAATGATGGGACACCCTGTTGAAAAGGTTAGCTGTTTTAAATACTTAGGAACTCATATGGATACCACCTTATTTTTATAGATAACACTGAATATGTTTTTTTAAAAGCTATGCAGAGTTTACACCTACTCAGGAAGCTTAATGACTTCAGGGTGAGTCAGAATATTCTTCAAATGGTGTACAAGAATCTGGTGGAAAGCATCTTGTCCTTTAATGTGGTCGCTTGGTATACAGTCACTTGAATGTCAAATGTAAAGGGAAACTGTCAAGAGGGGTTAACAAGGCCAGTAAAATTATAGGGAAACCACAGATGCAACTAAGCAGCAGGCATGTACTGAATACCAAAAAGAAAGCTCTTGACACAACAAGTGACCCGTCCCATCCATTGTACCCACGATTTGAATTGCTTCCCTCAGGAAGGCGCTTTAGACTGCCACGAGCCACCAAAAATGTCTATAAGAAATCATTTGTCCCAGGCGCAGATGAATTTTTAAACCTGCAGTAGGCAGAATTTTTTTTCGCATTATTGGGTAAAAATTCCATAATAACCTTTCAGCATATTATAAATTTAATTTAAATTCAAGTGTTCCGAGAGAAAACTAGACTTCTGCACCTTGTCATGGCTCTGTTTTCAGGCTTTAAAAGATTTAGCCCATGACAGGAGACTTTGGCCAATCACAGGTCATTTCAGAGAGAGAGCGTTCCTATTGGCTGTGCTCTGGCTGGTGGGCGGTGCTTGGTATTTCCTCAACTGATCTCAACATGGCGGCCAGCTCACAAACTTTCTCATTTTACAGCTAAACAGTACACTACAAGATGTTACTGAAAAAATTTGAGGCGAGAGATAGGCATTACAATAACAGCATATTGATTCATATTTGATCAGCGCTGCCGAGTTTGACCGTTTGATCGGAGTTCGCGAGTGATTGACAGCTGCTCAGGGACGGCAAGGCTCCACGGTTGTTTTCCTCCGGTCTATGAAATCTTGCAGATGCCATCAGGAGCACCAGAGGACACGTGAGGACTCAGAGGCACATGGTTTTTTTCAGATTACCTGTCTTATGCACTGCTGTCAGGATATAGTGGCCATTTGATAAAAATAACTTTTTTTTAATCATATTTGCTCCATTTCTACCTACTGCTGCTTTAAATTAACATCTAAAGAGATGTAAGAAGAAGTTGGCCCCTTTTTTTTTACCTGAAGAGACACGACACTAGCAGGAGCTCAAACCAAAAGGCTCGGATTTCCCATTTTATGATTTACATGAAAGTCAGCCATAGAACAAAGCCCTCAAAACTCACAGTATGCTCCCTGAAGGTGTCTACGAAAACCATACTCTCCCCAATAAAAAACACAGAGACTAACACCATGACAGGGTGGCTTTGGCAAAGGGAACCACTTCTATTGCCTTTAATAATACCTTTGACTGCTCATGGGTTTTTTTTTTCTTCCGTTTGTTTGTCAAGCTGCATGTTCCAGCTTGCCCTGTAAAGGCCTTACTGGGAACTGCAACATGTTGGAAGTTTACTAGCTTGCTCCCATCGCAGGCAGCGCTGTCAGCTGGCCAGACACAGTGATTTGTCTTCATATTTTAATGTTTGTGAGCCGCATGCAAATGCTGTCTTCCCAGTGCCTCCATAGTGTCCTAGATTCTACCAGATGCGTGCAACCACACACACACACACACACACACACACACAAACACACACTCACACTCACACAGAGCCAAACAGAAATTTATTGTGTCATCAGTGTTGCTGACGGTTCAAGGCAAATAAAAGAGAGAAAAAAAGGGAATTGGAGAAAGGTAATTTACTAAGAAGAAAAGCATGCTTCAAACATAAACAATGGAGTGTGTGGCTCCATTGATGGAAAAGTAAGTCGAGTGTAATTCTCCCTCAAGCACTGCCTTTTATTCCCGCTTTCAATCACTGTATCTGCGGCGGAGGCAGTGATATTCCCCGGCTTTCTAAATATCAGCTGAAAGTGGATTTATTTTAATTAAACTGGAGGCTGTGTTTACTCAGGGCAAGGCATGTTACATAAAAATGAGATGGTGGGGCTAAGCCATGGACCGATTACTCACGGAAACTACGAGCGTATGCTTCATCCCACTGTTGAAAAAACGTCGCAGATCTTTTATTGGGGTGACATTCATGATATTACTGACAAACAGGATTTTCTGGGTTGATTGGATTTTTCATTTCCAAAACTGAGAGCATGCAGATGAGGTGTAACGGCACACAAATAAGTGTGACGTCACAGAGAGGGGAAAGCAAAGCAAGAGCGGTGATGGAACGGCTGCATCAACAACACAGATGAAACCAAAGATATTAAAAACATGGAGAAAAATACAGCTTGCATGCAATTATCCCCCACCACCACCACCGCCCTTTTTCCATCCCTGCAAAGACAATTTGCGTTCACCACCAGACGCTGAAATCGATCATTTGTTTTGACCTAAACTAATCATGCCACATTACTGTCAGGTGTTTTTGTGCAATTATGTGTTTTTAACAGAATCCAAACTAATAATCAATCAGATAATTTCCCCATTATTGTCCTCAGAACATCTGCTCATTGATGGATCCTGGGTGGAGGCCATTCATTAGGAAGGTTGTTCGGGGTGACCTACATCCATCCTAGTCCACTTCTCAAGTGACACAACTTCAATCAGTCAAGTTGACTCCCAAAGACTTTTGTGGCATAATGAAGTTGAATAATCTCTTCTATAAGACACACGATAGCAGCTTGCTATAAGAAAGATAAAGCCGTTTATTAAGGATTGATGCGATCACTTTAAAATCTGAAGTGCTGCACCCTTTAATAACACCATCCTCTAAAGTTTCCTGTAAATGATTAAGGCTCTTTTATCGAGCAGCTTATAGTGAACATAAAGTGCTGCAGTCTTGTTGTTTTTTTGTAGATAAAAGCACAGCTGAGGATCAATAGGGGGTCCCCGAATGGAGAGTGTGATATCTACGAGACAATCACGAGTGTGTACAACAACCACTCTGGGGGTTTGCAGACACATTCCAGTGGAGACATTTTCTGCATTTTAATTGCTTGTAACGAAGGTGCAATTCAAATGCAAACTATGAATCAAACAGTGACAGAACGCGCAGTTTCAGTGATGCTGCATCTGTCTGCATGTACGTGTCTGAGGGAGAAAGAGGAAAGTGTTTTTAATTGTGTGCCAGGTCAGAGGTTCAGGTAGCAACATCACTCATGATCAGATCAGAGTGGTATTTGGGGAGCTCTTAGCTGGATATCTTTCATGGCTGAGTATCCCCTTACTGGGTTTGGGTCTCTGTGTGGGGATGATTAGGAGCTGGAGGTGGGGGGGGGCAGTGGGGTGATGTGTGGAGGGGTGATTAATGTAGATGTCAGTAGCGGCCCTCCCTCCTCTGCTCCCTCCCCAGCATCCGTAATGGCACCTGGGGAAGGCGGAATGCATCTACCTGGAGCCCAGGCTCCCTCAGCAGGGCATGATTCTTCCCCATGATCCTCCTCTGTCAGCAGTCCTGTCACTGGGCTCGGATCAGGCCCTTATTAATGGGCCTCTATGTCAAACATAGATATTAAGCTGTGCTCTGCTCCGCGCTATCCTCGGCAATAACACTCACATAGGCGCACACACTGACACGATCGCTTCTATACAATGCAGTGACGAGACACAAACACACACACAGAGCACAGTGCAGCACGCTCATAACTCATAAACACATCACATTAACACTCGCTGAAATATTACTTTCTTATTTAGCAACTTTACAGATTCAGTTCCAGCATGACAAAGAGTCCATAGATCTATTAGATATCTCTGTTTCCCTCCTCTACTTCCACTCTTTAACACACACAACCCAATAGCACATTATGCCGAAAAAGTGACAAACCTCTCATTATGATGCATCGTCCAACAATGTAAATCACTCCACTCAGAAAGAGGTTATAAGGCTACTGAGTAAGGATTCAAATCTGTGGCAGGCTGAATAGACTCAAAGTGTTGGCAGAGCCTCAGCAGCTTGGACTGCTTTTGCTATTTAGGCTTGTGGCTTTAATATGATACATAGAACAGGGAGACATTTATAAGAACCCAAGTTTTTGGAGACATAATACAGCAGATTTGGGTTTATTCAGGGCAATAAAACCTTTAATGGAAGTCAGTGCGACACGTCTTAAATTCTGTACTCTCTGATACTCCCTCGGAGAGGCCGAAGGAGGAGGCTGGACAGACGGAGGAAGAACGGAGGACACGACACCTGAGCTCCATGTGGAGAGAGGCTTCTATCAGCAGGACATAAACTCTGTATGTAATGCATCGCCCCGTCTTCCTCTGCGTTCACTGAAAGGCACGGGAAGTGAGATAGGGGCACTCTGTCAAATGTTGCTAAACTGGGGATTACTGTATAGGAATTCTTGCTCTTCACATCGAGTCCAGCTCTGTAATTTATTCTCTCTCACTTTCATATTGAGCAAAGTGCTGAATAAACTGTCTATCAGTGTGTGATTTTGTTTGCAAAATTTAAGTAAACATGCAGCAACTATGAGGAAATGATATAGGACACATACAGCACCTCCATGCGTACCCATGTTTACTGATATGACTATTTCTACAGGAAAAAGGTCCTGAAAACTTGGTATTTGGTCTATTAAATATTCATGACTAAATAAGCAGCAATCGAAGTTAAAGTTCAGAGAAGAAAAACATCCTTAGATATTTTTATGAAGAGTTTCAAACTCAGCTTATCTGTTTCATCAGGACTTTGTGGCTGCAGTTTGATCAGATTTGATTGACAAACTCTCAAACTCTGGCCGAAGCCGGTCGAGGAGGAGTGAAAATATCTTTTCCATCGAGAAAAGTCTTCACTGCCGTTCTTTGCTCTTCTTTCAATGAGGAAATACTCTGCAGTTCTGAAATAACTGATGTTATTGCAGCATCTACGCTGACCATGGCAACATAACCTTGCACGGCAGCTGGATTCTGCAATGTCGCGAGATCACGCGAGAATCACAGGATAACATATTACACAAATATCCATCTTGTCAGGCTTCAAGTTAAGTGTTTGTGTCCGGCAAGCCAGTGTACAGACCAGTCAGCGTCCTGTGTGGAGCTACGGGCAGCTACGCGCACGGTTTAGGTGTGTGTGACGACACGAAGAGGCGACTAAATAACAATTGTGGCTCCTGAAGAGGTTGGCGTAGGGGCTGCAATAGCATCACTTATATAAGAACTGGAGAGTATTTCTTCATTGATAGAAGAGCAAAGAACGAAACTGAAGGCCTTTTTCAATGGAAAAGATGTTTTCGCTCTTCTCCCGACTGGCTTTGGATAGTTTGATTGACAAATGGTTCATCCAATCACCTGTCAAGTATTTTTTGAAAGTGCCGGCCCTTTTCCAATGACGGCTCCTCAGATGGTTCTGTGTCACAAATCATCTGGCGGGTCAGGGTAATGGTAGCATAACCAAATAACCCAACAACTCATTACATTGTGATTCAAATGTTACTAAACTCTGATTGGTGTGCAGGAATACATGACATCATCTTTTTCCAACTGAGCCCCGCCCACGTGTGAAATAACCCAAACTAACTTTGGCAGCAAATTCGCATAAGATGCCATCACTCTGTAAATGTACAGTGTGTATGATTTGGCAGCATCTAGTGGTCTGGTTGGAGATTGGAACCAACTAAGTACCCCTCCGCTCACTCCCCCCTTTCCACAACTGCGGTAACGTGAGCCGCCAAGTGCAAAACCGTGGTAATGCCGCTCACCTCGCTCAGAGGCCATCCTTACCATAATAACACTACTTTAGGAGCAACCGAAGTCAGATAGCGGCACCACGGTTTTGCACTCTGCGGCTCACGTTACTGCAGTTTCACAAGCGTGACGGAGAACTACGTCGGCCTTCAGGTAATGTAAAAACGTGAATGGCTCTCTCTAGAGCCAGTGTTTGGTTTGTCTGTTCTGAGCAACTGTAGATACATGGAGGAGCAACATGGCGGACTCCATGAAGAGGACCTGCTCCCTATGTTTTTTTTTTTTTTTTCATGGTTTAATTTGATAGGGACAGATACAGTGTACATAGACAACTTAAAACGGCTATCTGATGCAAGTATCATGTAGATATTAAGGGCTCATTCTAAGCTAACAAAAACACAATGGTTATGAATATAATATTCCATTTCTGCTAATAGATCTGCCGAAATATAACACACCGTTCTTTTTAAGACATAAGATGCCATCCTGTGTTTTCAGGGATTTTAATAGTGAGTATGTTTTTTTCTTTAGCCAACCATACTTCAGCAAAATGTACAAACCGACAGAAATATGACGATACTGCAGTAAAAGGAAACGCTGTGAAACAACATCAGTGCAGCTCCAATGACTGAACAAAAAACAACAAATATTTCATATAGAAGATGAACTTTTACATTCAGTCCTGTACACAGGTGGTAACATCAGCATTTTGTCCCCTGAAAAGGCCATTCCAAAGCCACTAACAAACTCACAAATGTCAAAAAAGAGTCTGTAAAGTACACTGAGATAAGTTCAGTTACAGGGAATCCAAAGTAAACTTTATAGGATGATCTGTCTCCTTCCTCCATTTATTATGTCAACCTCTCTTTTCCTCCCACTCTTATTAGATATTCCAGCCCAGCTTCTTCAACCACATTCCTGTCATTTATGGAATTTCCCTGTCTAGGTGAAAAACAGCCCACTCCCAGGATCCTGAGAGCTGTGGCTAATTAGCTGGCCTACTTTTTCCTGAACATAGCCGCTTAATCTGCCTCTGTGGAAACTCATCGCAACTGTCATCCCCCACCTATAGGGCAGACCTTGATGACAGGGTGCTAGTCATTGTCATGACAGAACAGGGTAAACAGCTTGGCCCAGTGAGCGATGGGCAGCGGCTGCTAATGAGTGAGAAGTGAATACTTGAGCTGTGACGAGTCAGAAGGGAGGGAATGAGAGGAAGGGAGGACAAGAGCCTCTCAAGTATCTCTCCAACCTCCTTATCAGTGAGGACATTGTCTTTCCTCTCTCCAGTCCTCCTCCTCCTCCTCAGACCCACAGCTACAGGCATCATTAGCAAGGCTCTGAGCAGGCTCTGTACCCTCTGGCTTGTAAATCCCTTCGTCCTGCACAACTGACCAGACTATGAAGACTGATAAGACTGGTTTCATATTTGGCATGAGGAAACCGACTGTGTCAATCTTCTACACAACAGTCTCGGTTAAATTGGGAAGTTATCTATTTTCATTACCCCTTCAGGATATTCTGAAAAAGGCACAGTTGGTCTCATAAACACCCGAGTAACCCAAACAAATGGATTTATTTAAGCTATCGACATCATGAATTCATAGCCATTTCCTTCTCCCTCATTAAAACATTATTGCAAAGAATTGCCAAGTCTCCCAAAGACTTGGCATAAGCGTCCCCAATCAAGGCACAAGAATTTACAAGTCTTGTTGGGGAGAATAAACTTTACAAGGCAGGAAGCACAACACATTTAAATGTGTGTGAGACACATTGTGTAACCATAAATATAATTATCAACCTGCTGAGTTTCTCACATGATTTAATTCATGTAAAAGACAGTATATGCACTGCATATTTCCAATTCTAGTGTCTATTTTTGGCTAGCAGTGTAACTAAATAAATGTGTTTTTAATGAGAGGAGAGAGATACTATTGGAAAGGGTCTCATATCAGTAGGTATTGTCAGTATGATTGGTAGCACTTTGCCTTATGCCAGCATTGTCACACTTACATTAGCACATATTTGCTTGCATATCTAACGTTTACATTTGCTGTCCCATCTATAATTGGTTGCGATGGCATATTGATTGCATCAGCATTGCTGCTCTCAAGCCTTGTATGTTATTGTAGCCTTTACTGAAAATGAATGAATACGTCCATAAGGTGTTTATTTATTATTTCCTGTTTAATATCACTGAGACACCTCCTTGTATAAGCTGTATTACATTTTGAACAGATAAAAATGTGTGACTCATTTGCGATTAATCACGATTAGCTATGGACAGTAATGCGATTAATCGCGATTAAATATTTTAATCGATTGACAGCCCTAGTTACACATTATGGCTTATAATCAAATCCGCAATTCAGATATGAATGGGATTTTCTTTTCTTTTCACTTCCAGAACCTCACTGTGGAGCTCTATTGTACAGGTGCTCATTCTTTTCTGTCCTCCCTCTATAGATCAGGAATGGAAACTAACTTGTGGTTTGCAGAGCAGCCTTTCACCAAGTCATGGAAAAGTCAGACATGGTGATTGAATTCTTCTGTACTTAATTTACTAGCTGACAATTCAGAGGTCTGTGATGCAGGATTGGGATGATAGTAAGATTTCAGGCTGCAATCTTAAATCAATTCAAGTATTCATCAGGAAAAAATAAGACATAAAACTTTGCTAACTCTCCTACTGTCACTCCATTAATCAGTCATTCTATCCACTCTGATTTCTTACTTCTGTCATCGTACGTTGTACTTTTCCATGTTGTGTTAACAACAGTTTGAATGCACTATGTATATGTGTCTGTTTTACTAATATTACAATAAGTATAGCCTAGTATTACGTTTAATACATTTTTTTGTACTAACCCAGTATGCTGGAGTGTAAACTTATACACTCAACATTATAATGCAGCTAAAGCCATTTTTCAGTTAATATGAATGTGTAGAAACAGTTTCAAATAAAACTCAGCTTTTATCTACTAAAAGGCTGTTTCTCTTTTGCACACAGACAAGATTACACTCAAAATATGTATACCCCATTACACTCTCAACTATGCACTCACTTTTGGAACAGAGCCCAGAATTAAAACTGCTCTTCTCAACGCTTCTCCCCGTCCCTATGAAACCTTTTCAATCTCCCTGCCCCCTCTGTACACTGTAAACTGGCTGTAATCATGACTAGAAAAACAATATTACCCCCTCGCGCCCTTTAAATTGTCTGCTTTGCTCCTCACCTTCAGTCAGGTGTTTGGAGGGGGAAAGCATTAATCTCAATATTCGGATTTGGTAACCCTGTGGCCTGGGACAATTTGAACATCTGTTGTCCCCTATTGCCAGGAAATAAAATGTGTTGGGCGCTTTGTTCTGTGATGTTGCCGTGTACAGCTCCAGCTCCACTACACCGGATGACTTGCTATGGTTGTGAATGAAGAATAAATACTCACAATCTTCTATAAGTTTACCAAAGCTGATTGACTTCATGTTGTCATGAAATGACAAATCAGAATTTTAGATTTTAAGTCTCTAAAGCAGTTGCTTACATTTATCAATACCGTTTGGACTGATCGTTACCACTGTACTGAATAAAACACATGCACTCTAAAATTTAGCAGTATTCCACTTAAATAGAAAGCCCCGCCCCTGCATGCTGAGTGCTATCTACAGAATCAATTGTAGGCAGCGCTCATCAGAGGTTCAAACTCAATTGCCCCCCGAAATGGAAAGTGATTTAGAGCCTTAGGTCAGAGTCGATCCCAAATGACACATTAGGGCACCGCATCCCAATGCTCGACGACGGACACCGTGACCCCTTTGGGGGAGAAAAATATCCAGACACTGGGGGGCCCTCGGGGCACCCCAACTGCCATAAATGCCTCAATGTCACCAATCCGAGCTGAGTGATGGTCTGACACAGATGACGCTGGCTGGACACGACCACGCTGTCCTGTAATTATCTTTAGGCTTGTACTTGCACACACGCTATCAGAAACACAATAAATGCCTACAAGCTGTAGGTTTAAAGGGGACATATTATGGTAATTTTCAGGTTCACAATTGTATTTTGGGTTTCTACTAAAACTTTACATGCTTTAATGTTCAAAAAACACATTCTTTTTCTCATACTGTCTGTCTGAATATAACTGTATTCACTCTCTGTCTGAAACGCTCTGTTTTAGAGCCTTTCTCTTTAAGACCCCCTCACGAATAAGCCCAGTCTGCTCTGATTGGCTTGTGAGAAAAATATGGTGCATCTTTGCAAAGGTAGAAACTTTCTAAACGTTCAAAATATACGTTGAAGCCCCTTACTGAAGGAGAGACTGATTTCATTTGTAAATAACAGTTGAGTTTTTACATGACGAAGCTGCTGCTCAGCTGTATCATTCCAACCTGGTCTCACAGGAAGGCGTATAAATAC
This sequence comes from Sebastolobus alascanus, assembly GCA_916701645.2. Lineage (NCBI taxonomy): Eukaryota > Metazoa > Chordata > Actinopteri > Perciformes > Sebastidae > Sebastolobus > Sebastolobus alascanus. The sequence continues at coordinate 6,052,169 of CAKAOJ020000040.1, read as the reverse complement.
CACGACATTACACAGACATTCCGTGTGTCATGAGTACGCATTTTAGTGTTTTCGCGTGTGATTTGTATGGCGCTTTTAACGTGTCATTTGTACGCCATGCAAACGTCCGCAGTTAGGTTTAGGCAAGAAAAACAATAACTTAGGTTCAGGCAAAAAAAAAACACTTAGTTAGGGTAAGGGAAAATTTCATGGTTGGGCTGAAAATAATTAAGAAAACTAAGTAACAACTATTAAAATCACGTCACGAACGTCAACAAAAAACAACATCACGTGACAAACATCACAATTAACTTACAAATCCAAGCACCGATCAACTACGGTCTCGAACACCAGTCTCCTGTTTAAAAGTCGGGTGTTTGTTGGACCCATCCACGTCCTCACCTGCCCACCATAAGTGGTCTTTGTCGCTTTTTATACTACGTCACTAACTCTTACCACAGCATTTGTATGCAGATGCATTTACATTGCAGTCAGTGCAGGATACATGGCGTACAAAAGACATGCGGAAATCAAGAAAGGCGTACTTATTGCACGCTAAACACCTTGTTCATTATCGTGACATTTATACGCTATTTATACGCCTCTGTGCGAACGGGCTGATCATTCAGCCTAAGCTTGCCTCAAACCACTGATCTGGTGATAAAAACAATGGAGGCATGTAAGTGGATTCCACAGGGTGTAAGTGGATTTCACAGCGAGAAAGTTTCCACAGCCAATCCTAACCTGTGACCTGTTTGCTAACTGTCCCCCACAAATAATCCTAACCCTCCTCAGCTGAATGAATTACACAGACACAGTATGGATCGTCATAGTCTCTTCAGACCCTAATGAAACTGGGCTTGTGCACCTGACATTTCCATCCCCTAGGGCCGAGCCTCGCACGGCCGCTGCCTCGTACCCTGGCCTTGCCACTTCACACTAATTGCTGCCTCATAAGCAAGCACCACAGCAACAAATCCAGTTAACGACAGTGGCATATTGATCGCTGGCAGGCAGGCAGGCAGGCAGGCAGGCAGCACCCCTGTCCCTAGGTGTGGGAGGAGGGGCACTGTGGCTTTTACAACCTGAGGGATGGCCTGCACCCAATAAAGAGCAGGTCCCTGTGACAAAATAAAAACCAAAAGAGGGTCAGAGTGATACAATTACCGCTCGGCAGCTCTGACCCTAACTGCAGGTGAACAATAGACTGCAGGATGATGGTGGGAGTGGGGGGGCAGAGAAGAGGGGGCCCTCATTATAGAGGTAGGCCAGGAGACCTGTTCAATTTGCTCCATTAATGAGCGCTGAAGAAGCACTTTCGCGCTGTCCCAACAGAGCCATTACAGGCCTAGTCTGAGCACTGAAGAAGACTTCGCACCACGCCACAAATACTGCCGGCAGGCAACACTGGGACATTAAGCCAAACATATCTGAAAGCTATGAATACATAAAGGCTGCAGCCTATAAATCCATGATGTCATCAATACAAAACTGCTGCATTGGTACTTAAAATGCTTTATGGTTACACAGCGTATTAATCATAATTTAACTTTATTTATGGTGTTTTATTTTATTTTAAATATTGTAAACATGTTATACGACGTGTGCTGACTGGTATTGCAGAACTTATGCAGCAAACACGGTGCCTAATTGGAAAAGGAAACATAGCATATTAGTCAAACTACTCATTTACATACTAAAACGGCACGAAGAAAAAAACGATGCTGCATTTTCCTCATTTATTTGCGCAGCAGAGCACAGCAAAAGGTGATAGAATGAGGCCAAACAATGGGAAGCTTAGTCAGACTGCATTTCTGCTTAAATCTAACATCCATCAAAGATGTTATTTCTCCCAGACACTGTAGATCGTACATTCAGCAATCATCAAAGAGCATTTCGCCACATTCCATAATCTTTTTTAATGCAGCACTAAATTACTGTTTTCCATTGCCTTTGTTGTCTAATCTGGCTTACTTTCAACTCACACTGTATCACATGGCCTCTTCCTCCAAGAATAGCTCTTTCTTCAGTTCTAAGCTGTTACAACAGACAGTAGATGTTCGCTCACTCTTTTTTATCCCAGCCACATTACAAATTCTGCCTCAAATATTTGCTCTACTTACTATTGTGACTGAACACACATTTTACTAGTAATGCGTGTAGTATATTCACACTTCCATCAGCTGTTGATTTCTCACAGTAGAAGGTGTTAAGATTAAAGATAGAGCAGCGTATCCACCATTGTTTCTGGATCCTTCTGCTAAACTGTCCAACAAGTGTAGGTTGAATCTGCTCATAATGTGACCGTTACTGTATATACTGTATTCAGCAAAATGAATTAATTATTGTCAATAAAAATGGGTCTGTAGATTGTGTGAGCAGTGCTAAGTAAATTACTACAAGGCAAAGTGTGGAAAACAGACATCTGGTTTTACCACAAAACTACAAGATGGCCACATCTGGACTAATAAAATTAGATGCTGATTCCTCTGGATAACTCTCTGTTGTTACAACAGAAACCAGACTCAGAACCATTTGGTTTCTGGCACCGTCTCTCTGTTTCTCTCTGTGTAATAACTTGACCCTCCCTTCACAGTGTTGACCCACAACAAGTCTCGACTGCTGTGGCAAAAGCACTTCTTAGCTGCCTGCTGATTTCTTTGGCATGAGGAGACTGTCATAAAACTTGAGTGATTTCTAATTTACGTTTGGCGGGTGGTTGGTTACTGATTAGCAGCTGCATCAAAGACACTTACCATCATGACCATCCTGCCCCCCTTCAAATTTCCTGTCCATCTCCAGAGATATAAGGCATGTGCGAACATGATTGTAAGCTAAAAATCTTCTCTTTATAAAACGATTAATGAAGTAAATATTGCACACACATTTATCTTAACAGGTTGGTATGCATTACATTTGTACATACAGTACTGTATCAACACCGACTTGAAACAGCAGACATGATCACTTATGTCATAAGGCTGGCATATCAATAAAGACATGATGCAATAAAGGCTGATGGGAACAGTTTTAAAGGTGCTAAATTCGAAATCCAGAGCATTGCAGCAAACAACAATTTGCTATGTAAATATATAGATGAGTAATGTCTACCTGAGCAGAGAATGAAGTCACTCTCCCTCTGTGTGTGTTGTGATCAGAGCTTCTCTATGCTTAGTTGATGTAGCCGGCCTGGACGCGCATGCATGTTAGTGCATGTGAGTCCCGGTGTATGTGCCCCACTGGCTAGCTAATGGCTGCTGTTCTGCACTGCACTCATGCGGCGGTTAACCCACGGTGTTGTCACAAAAGTGTAACGCCCACCCTCCAGTTCCCCCTCAGGTTAACACTGTTAGCTCTGTCAGCACTGTTGCCGTTGTTTGCACTGTTCGTGCTGTTAGCGGCGTTAGCTGCTAGCCGCCGGCTCAGCTATGTTGAAAGCTGTGTGGAGGCAATCCCTCAATCATTGATTTGCTCTGAATATGGAATTTAGCACCTTTAAATAAACAATGATGCTAGGAGACCTGCTTTTGCCTCTCCCTCTTCTTCTCATTATTATAGTCGGCCACCCATTGTTACATTCCACTCCACCGTAAAGCCCAAAAAAGATAGGATGAAAACAGTGGCAGACAAAAACACTACACAGTGTGCGTGGACAGATTATACAAATCAATTTAAATGCTATATTAAGTGGGAAGAAGCAATTAAGCATGATTTATCAGTGCACTTGTAATTACGTGATATTGTTACGCCCTCGTACAGACACACACTGGTATACATTTGCATTTGTTGACTTTTTGGGAATGAGCTTAAATATTTGTGCAACATTTGGATGGAAACATGCCTTTCAGCAACTGTTTAAGCACATTTGTATGCGTTTATCAGGCACCTTCAGCAGCAACAATTTGTTTAATCATTCAAAACGGCAAATGTTGCCGAAAGGGGACACGTTTGCAGCTATGGTATGTGTATTTCGGTCTGTTCATACACATATTTATCATTATTTGTGTTTGGGTTCGGGTTAATGTAATGCAGGAGCTTGGCACTTTGATGCATCTCTTTTCTTGTTTTGATTTACAGTTAACACAAAACAAAACAGAAGCAGGAACATGCGACGATGTTACAATACACAACCATAAATTATAAATACATTCCCTGCAGGAGCTACTCATAAATTCAGAATGGAGGTAAAAACCAAACAAAGAAAAAGCACAACACAGTAATAGAGAGTGAATAAGTTCTGCAGTGAGACTGTGACTCAAATAACCTACTTTTAAAAATCATCATGAAGGAAATTATCTGCTCAAGACTCATGATTCGCCATGTTCAGGGTGTTGCCAATTTTGCTGTGGTCGGTGTTACAGCCTTCTAGGAGGTAAAAAGAATGAGTGTGTGGGCACGCGGCCTTGGGTCAACAACATTATTTGGATTTTACTATACTGCTGTGCAGCGCTGCTGGCCTTGAGACTTTACTGTGTGCCATTAAGGTCTAACACATAAAATCGAAAAGGTCATCTCTGCTCTAAAAGCGTGAGGTTACCTTTACAACAGAAAGAGAGACAACGATAGAAGAGAGAAAGATAAGGTTACAGAAAACATCTATATTTGCTAACTTTGAAAACAAAAGGATATACAAGTTGTAAGATAAGATATGTGTTGTTGTTTTCCTTCCCGTTGGAAGTATTTTTTTGTTGATATTTATTGTGGCTATGTTTGGAGGAGAGCCTATAGAATTGGTTTTGTGCTCCTTATTGTGTCCTATCTATAAACTGGAAAAATTCATGTCTATAGAGTCTCTGGTATCCTACAATTACAGCAGATTGTAATTGTACTCCCACTATCTTCAGGATCAAAAAGGGGATCTAAGAGAAAACAAAAGAGGATGTGTGGGTCAAAAGGGATTGCAACAATCTAAACGTGGTGAGCAGTTTGAGCTGAGCTTAATGATTTCTGTGAGACAGTGTCATCCAAACACCTCACAGAAAAAGGACCTGTTTTAATAAGGCCCCTTGTTCTGAAACTACCTATTGATTTTCACTGTGGCGGGTTGTGGGGCAGTGACCCGCTCTGGTTCCTGGCTCACACAAAAGCTAAATTGAGCCATTTAGAACATGGGTCTGTCTTTAGAGACTCCGGCTCCAGCACTGACTCCCCCAGCCAATTTATTTCCATCAGGTGGAACTTTTTCCTGGAGCTGCAGAATTTCAACACAATGGACCTGCTGCTGAAGATCCTGGCACACAATTTCCTACTTCCTTCAATCAGCCTCTACTGGGTTTGGGTCTCACCTCTTTGTTTTATTACAGTTCAACATTAGACTTATAACTCTGACCTAACTGCAAAACAATGTGCACCACTGAAATAGAGCTCAGTTTCATTTATGTTTTTCTTTAAATCACAATCATGTATTGTGGCTATCAAAACACTCTGTATCGCTGCTCCAGCTCCACTCACAGCACACTGTCAAATCTATTGGCCCTCTGCAGCTGAAATACACTGACTGGTTGACTCGACAAACAATGCAGAGAGAAAAACAGCCATCGGCATGGAAGGAACAATGGGACACGGACATTATGAAGGAATGCACATGCCACTCATACACAAGCCTGCCCATAAGCATGCATGCACATGCACATACCTTGCATGACACATATCAGTACTAATTAGAGATGTGTACTGAGGACCAGCCTTTAATTAGTACTGGATCCTGATTGGTCAGAAGGTTAAAGTTTGCCTACTGTTAAATGTACTTTTCCCCAACATGTAGCCTCTCGCTGATGATGATGCATTCCTTAGCGTTGCAAGACAACGTCATGTGTGTTTACCTTCTGTGGACTATTGTTAAAGGTAACAGGTTAAAATGCTCTGTATGTTGGGCAAAGTAAGCAAAGCGAAGAAAACACAGCTAATGTTTATGTTAACGCTATGTTTATAACAATTGTGGTATGTAACGGGGGGAACACTAGCGACCTAACTGCTCTTAATGGTGCAGTGTGTAGGATTTGGCGGCATCTAGCGATGAGGTTGCAGCTTGCAACCAACTGAACTTCTCCCGTTTGCCAAGAGTGTAGGAGAACTACAATGGTCGCCATTGAATCATGGCAGCTGGCTTCGTGAAGAGGACTCGCACCTGCTCCGTATGTAGATATAAACAGCTCATTCTAAGGTAACACAAACACAACGATTCTTATTTTCAGGTGATTATACCCCAAAGAAAACAAACCTTTTACAGGACTGCATTGTTTTTCTTGTTTTTTTTTCAAATGGAAACGCCCACTCGGTCGTTGCAAAAAGCAGTGACGTAGGTAACCGAAGTAAGCTAATCAAAGCTAATCAATAAGGTTATGAATAATGTAATGCTAGCACTAGCTGAGTCAAAGTTAGCTGTGCTAAGTTTGGAAATAACTAAAAGGGTTGGTTCAGAGTTTTTAAATTGGGATTGTATGTATACTCCCGTGTTTTGCAAGCTCAAATTACTGCTTTTATGAATGGAATCTGGTGGCTTTGAAGAGAGCAATATAACGGCTTCAGTTACCTGTCAGAAAGGGCTGTCTGACCGTGAGGTAAAGTGGCTGTGGACAGGTGCAGCAGAAAAAACGCATTTTAGCCACCTAAAAAAGATCAATATCAGTTTAAGTGTACTCTACATTTACATCTAACATGGTGTCCATACAGCAGTACATTGCTTAGCTTCAGTGCCGGTACTCCTGTCTGCTTCTCCAAACTGGGGGCATGCCGACTGCCATCTAAGTAACTGTATGTAACGTTAATACATGGACTTAAATATATATATACTGTACATGTAGCAGCGTCATCACGTCAGGTCACATGGGAATAAGTTTTTAAAAGGGTTTGGAAAAATAGAGGCTAAAACATACGTACTTTGACCAAAATGTGAATGTTCGGATTTGAATACAAGGAACACCACTCTGAAGCTACAGAAGGATATACAAACCTAAAAAAAAATAAAAATAATAATGGAATATTATATTCCATTTCTGCCAATAGATCCCCCTAAATGTTACACACTGTTCCTGTACTGTATGCCTTGCATTTTCAAATGTTTCCTAACAGCTGACATGTTACTGTTTTTGGCTGGACTGCAGAGGGCCAGCCCTACAAACGCAAAAGTCTGTCACTGAGTGAGTGAGTGAGTGAGTGAGTGATGAAGTTACAGGATTGGTCGGCTGACTGTTGGAGTTTCCTCATTGGTCGTTGCTCTTTCAAAATGAAAAGGCGGAGAACAGTTCTGTGTTTACGTTTTCTGGGGAGCATGTCAGCGGTTCAATGTAACATTACATAGTGCTGTTGTTGTGCATGTGCTATTGTTTATGTTTGTTTAAGTTACCCAAGCGCGAAGGAAATTTTCGCCTCGCTTTCCTCCATTTCCATTACAGGGACCATTGCACTGACTGTATCTAGCAAGCCACCCGTCGCTACTGCGGTATAAACCCAAAATAAACAGACTGTGCTGTGATTTAATTGCAATAAACGGATGAAAATAATGCAGAAATAATGACATTACGATGTCGATTTGTAAAAAGACCGAATTCATTCTCTGTCAAGTCTGTCCGCAACACAACAAGCAACCAACTTTTAAAATGCTTGTTTTCTGAAGGGAGGTCGGATTGATCAATGCCAGGCTATGCTAACATTGCAGTTGCTCCAACGACACTCAACATAACGTCATCTAGGCATAAATACGGCAGCGACGTTGTTGTAAACGGATCAAAGTGTGCAGAAATAATTACATAATGATGCTGATTAGTAAAAAGTCTGAATTCATGCTTTGTCAGGTCTGTCCGCAAGTCGACAAGCAACCAACTTTTAAAATGCTTGTTTTCTGAATTGAGTTCGGATCGATCAGTGGCAGGCTATGATAACATTGTAGCTGCTCCATTAACACTCCATCTAGGAATAAATACGGCAGCAACAACGTCAGTGATGACAGCGGGAATATCTCAACGCTGATAAACTTTCGGTATGTACAGTATTTGCATACTGTAGGTCATGCTAATACCTTTTCACCTTGTATAAAATGTATAATATACAGACTAGTAAATGTTACCATTTACTATTACTGAATGTTATTTGCTTCATTATAAGTTGGCTTTCAATCAAACATTAAGATATAAGTGGAAAAAAGTGTTAACAAAACATTATAGACATGACCACTGACTATTTGTATAACAATTTAGCCACAAATTCACAGACTTCACATATACGGTCCAGCCATATACTTGGTTTTGACCGAGTCTTGTTTAAGCAACTAACTACCTGTGCACTTATATAGTCACTGCTCTTGACACATAAGCCTCTATCTGGTTGTAATTCCTCTACCAGTCAGACAGTCATAGCCTAGACACTAATCAAACACGTTCCTCCTGGTGAAGAATAATTAACAGTATGCCATGGATCACTCTGCAGAAAAAAAGGACAAATAAAGGGTACATTGAGCACTGGCGCACCTGGTTATACATTTTAATCCCGTTAAAATCAAAGAGGAATATCAATAAGAGTTCTGATAAGTATGCCAATAAGCAGTACCAATATCAATATAATCCTAATGATTCCCATCCCTTGTACTAATAGCTGTAAACAACAGCTGTGGCCATTATAAAGTTTATGGATCTCTGTAAAACAGCCAGCTGTAGCAGTGATCTTTCAATTGTCTGCACTAATGAAGTTACTAGGTGGATAAAGTGCAACTGAAGCTAAAACTACTGTTGATTAATTGTAAACGGCAACAATTTGTTTACACGTAACCACAAGTGTCCCAGGAAGGTTAAAAGACATTAAACAGGGTTATTCCATTGTGAGAGGCTCATATTTAGCTGTCTCTGCAGGCTACATTCCACATCACCAAAGCATAGTGTAGCGTCAGTGTGCTGTAAGAGAAATGTAGCAGCACACTATTGAAATCCTTGTCAGAGATCACATACAAGCACGATAACGTGCTTTCCATCTTAGTGAACTCTTGCTGAAAGAGCAGAAAAGATGAAAGGAAGCAGAGAAACTGTCATCCACCAGAGAACCAGAGATCAAACAAGAATGCTTCATGTCATTTCCTCGATCAAAGTTGGGAAAAAATCCAAATATTTTTTTCTCTTTTGAGAAGGCATGAATGGAGAGTGTAATTCAGGTCAAGAGAATGTTAATGCTGTGCCATAGGTCACTGAAGTTTCAGCGTACATGAGGATATCAGAAAGAGCCATGAAACAGTGCTCAAAGGCAGAATGAGAAAAACAGATATGGAAGTAAGAGAGGGGAAAAAAACATTCAAGGTCACCCTCGCTCTTTTCCCCCGCGGCTGCAAAACATTTCAGTGTACAGTGCTGCAGCGCATTCATAGCTCAAACCAATTTTACCAGAGGAATCAATATGGCTGAAATATTGGGCTTTTATGAGTTGCTACATTCAGCTGGGGGCCGTGTGAGCGGAGTAATGTATTCAGCTAGATTAGATTTAAACAGCCTACACATTGAGAAGGGGTGAAACAAACTTACACGGGAAGAACAAAGAGGAGCACAAAGGCTATGATTATTATAATTATTGAACAACAATTGAATGAATGAATTTCAATTTATTATCCACTCACTTACTTGCCATTATTATTATTAATAATAATTTGTCTGTTTGTTCTATTTTATTTTACTTCATTTATTTTTTCTCTTTCTTTTCTTCCTTTTATTTATTAATCTTTTTCCTTTTTTCTCTCTTGTCTTTCCCCTCACATAAAAATATTGCTTTTGGATCTATGACTATGTTATGTTCTCTGGCCTACTCACTGATACTGTATGACGAAACAATTCTGTATATTGGAGAACAGAGTACATGTTTGGCCTAAATGAGTCAATAAATAAAAAGTAAAATATATAAATATATATAGGGCTGACCCAAATGCTTCGAAGCTTCGACCGTTGCCTTGGTAATCACCCTCCAAATCAGTATTCGAATGCTTTGTTTTTTGTTTTATTAATGTCTGTAAGTGTGTAATAATAATGTATAAATCCCAAAATAGCCCATGAAATAAGGAATAATCCCACAATATTATTCATTATTCATATTCAACATGAATTATTATTAGTTCTCAGATGGATATCGCTGTTTGTTATGTTTAGAGGTGCCCGTGTGCAGTAATGCGGCAGCAGCATTGTCCCGAATCTTCAAATATTTCTCAACGAAAATTTGAAGCCCAAAAAATGGTATTCGGGACAGCCCTAGTTTGGCTTAAAATGACTATTTATTTAGTATATACAAATGACGTTTGTTATGTTATTAAGCTACGGACGTAAATGAATATAAGTGAATGTCAAGTGATTATTGTAATTATTATTATTATTATTATTATTATTAGCATTATTGAGTGTCAGTCCTGGAGCTCGTCTGCATGACATCCAACGGTAGTATAATGTAACTTGTAGTTAAAACCTATTTGATATTAGCGTGGGTGAATTGGTAATTATATGACTTTAAATAGATGTATGTCCATGTTACAGTGGTGGTGTTTAAAGCCTATAAGTAAACCATAATTGATTGTTATTCATATGTGATGCTGTTTAATTAGTTAAACACATGGCCCATATTTCCTTTTACTATTCATTATTTATTGAACTCTTGTTTCACACGTGTCAGCATATTGCTGCAGGGCGTGGGCTAAATGATTTGTGGAGTTTGCTGTATTTCTTTAGGCGTACCTATTTGCCATGTTCTCTCTATTAAAAAGAAAGAAATAAGACATGCAGTATTGTTTCTCAAACTATTGTATTTGTATTGTATATTTAAATAGTGTTAATCATTAGTGTCCCTGGATAAAATATATCTAATGAGTATTTACAACCTGCGCTGCATTTTCAGTCTCTTTGGGCCGTCATGTCTATACAATGTGGTGCAGGTGGTTCTTGTGGTTTCTGACAGCGGCCTCAATGAGACCTCGTAAAGTCTCAGAGGTGTGGAAAAGCACATCATGTCAGCTACGCTGCCACAGAGCCGCTGCTCAGCCAATGCCTGAAAAGAGCAGCTGAGGAAGCCATTACACAGCCACGGTGGCAGGGAAAAAAGGGTGGGCCATCGGGGCCCCCTGGCAGTGCTACAGTCATTAATGCCCTCAATTTGCCTTAATGGCTTTCTCAATCCAAGCCCTCAATTCCATTCGTCCCCACGCCAGACTGTATTTCGTCTCCTCTCACTGCCTGTAATTAATCCATTCATCTCGAAAAGATCCGATCAATGCTGTCTGGAATGAGAGCTGCCATGCCATGGGAATAGCACAGGAAAAACATCTAGACAACGCTTTGGTCAAAAAGTGTTTGTAACTAGACTGAAAATTAAATTATTGAGAAAACACAAGTGTAAATATTGGTGATCGGTAACTGCATATAGTAACACATTTACTGTGTAGCATCAATAACATGTAATACATAAATATTTGTTGGACAAAAAACCCTTCAGCACTTCAATACATGTCTGAACTCCCACAGTGAGCTATTACAAAACTCAATACGGTCATACAGCGAGCATTCCTATTGGAGATGATTTTTCAATTCCAATCCCATCACATTACTTTCCTGAGCTAAATGTCATGCACAGTATATATAAAAAAATCCATTTCCAATTTATGTATTTTAAGGGGAAGAGATGTTGTGCCGGGGGAGTATTCCACATGAAGCCAGATCCAGTTACCATCATATCTATCGTGATGTTTTTGTGAACAGTAGCTTGTTAGGAGTACATGTTTGGGTTGTAATTGATTCATTTTGGGTAAAAAATGAAAAAGGTACAACATGTGCATGGATGTGTATGTATTTGTGTGAGCGTGTGTTTTCATGATTCAGAAATGCTGGCTGGCAATCAGGCTCCCTCCCACTGACCCCACTACCAAATCCCCCTCCTTGGTCTGGCCTGGGATCAATAAGTAATTTTTTTGGAGCTGATTAGTTTGCAGCAGGAAGGTGGTCATTGTCTGATCTGTCCTAAGGATATAATCAAGCACTAAAAAGTGGCATTATTGCCACTGTAATGTGAGCAAGGCTGGGCGCAATAGTATGATGTTTAATTGGAAATGGTGATTATGGACCATGATGCAGAAAGAGCAGTTGACCTGACTTGGAAAAGGAGACTTTTCACCCTGGAAATACGAGCACTTTGCCATTACAAAGATAAATAAATGTCTTTTGAAATTAAAAGAAATCTGTAATAGTGAAGGATATTGTTGCTGAAAATTCGCCATGTTGTAACTTTGAATTGCAAATGGTGTTATCAGTGAAAAGCGGAGGAAATGAAAGAAAATAAGTGGACAGAGGGGACGGCAACAAAGAAGTCATTTAGGGCCTGTAAGACGGCAGTAAGACCTGCAGTAAATTCTGCTGTTTTTATCCCTGAGAGACTGACCGTGACACCTCAGAAATGAGCATGGAAGGCATAAAAGGAATTTGTGGCTCGAAAGAATTCCCACTTCTCTTTGGATGGTGCGCGCCCATCATTTTTGTATAACCAGACTCATCCAGTAAAACTGCTTTATCACTGTTCAGAATTATATGCTAACTAAACTCATTCATCATAGATGGGCCTCACAGTAGGAATAGACTGGTGTTTAAGTTTATAGTAAATGGAAGACCACAATATACTAACTAAAAATAGGACACAGTGTGGTAACCTAATTCAAACAAACATATTTAACAGTGCAGCCTTGAGACAAAAACAGCAAACAAAGAAAAAAAAAGTGGGACATCTGCATTTGCATTTTGACACACTTAGTGCGGCCTTCAAATGCAACAATCAGATTAGTCAATCCAGATGAGACAATGAGACGGAGACGGAGTTTCTGAGACTGAGACGGAGTTTCTTTCCCCAGGCCATCAGGACTGTGAACTCTGACCTCTCCAGGGCGCCCACCAAGCGCCACACGCTGCCCCTCTTACCCACTCACGTTCACACAAACACATAGGGCTACATACAGAGAATAGACATACACTCATTATTATTCTATTCACACACTTATATTTATATTCCATATTGTATATGGACCCCTCTCACTGTAAATAATGCCATTGTCCCTACAATTTTTATTACACTTTAAAATATTTGTATAGTTGATGTTGTTTTGCACAATCTTGTGAGCACTGCCACTTTACATTTCACTGCACATCCTGTATGAGTACGTGAATAATAAAAACTCTTGAATCTTGAAAATCTTGAAACAATGAGACACTTCGCACCTTTAAACCATGGCTGGATTAAACTGAAAAAAATAATTGGCCATATAGCACTGTCAGTCATTATAGAACTGCCAAGAAAGACGTTGCTGAGAGGTATACTGATGTTTTATTTAAAGGTGCTCAATTTGAAATTCAGAGCATAACTACTGCCTACACACGGCTCTCGACATAGCGACGGCTGAGCCGGCGGCTCACAGCTAACGGAGCTAACAGCACTAACAGTGCAAACAACGGCCACAGTGCTGACAGAGCTAGCAGTGTTAAGCTGTGGGGGAATCAGAGGGTGGGTGCTATGCTTCCGAAACAACGCTGACAGTTGGGATGGCGTGATCAGCTTGAACCACCGTATGAGCCAACCCTTTAACACATGTTAACGTCAACCACAATCGTTTCCTAAACCTAACTATATGGTTGTGTTGCCTAAACCTCCTGTGAAAACGGAAGTTTATTTTGAAGGGATGCTATGCATGTATCGAACATATATTGACACGCTGTCCCTGGTCTGTCCAAAAGTAACACACAAGGATTACCCCGTGCATCGGTTTCCGATGCAGAGAGGCACTGACCAAGCGGTGGTATTTAATGAGTTGGGAGTGAGAATGTGTATGACCACAGTCAGCCCTGTCTCCTAAAAGTTACATTGCCATACAACAAAACTGCACTGTGAATTACGTTTCGAGGGAAACGTATTTTGTCACAGATTACGTTTGTTTTTGACGTATCGCAAATAGGTTTGTAATGATTGTCTGCGGAGGGAGGAGGTCAGGCTGCTGGATGGGTCAAACAAACACAGGACTTTCACCCAGGAGATGCTGCTTGTGTCCCTTGTGAAACCAAAAGTAATCGATCACTTATTTCAATTTACATTCGTAGCTTAATAATGTAACAAACAGTCATTTTAAGCTAAACAATGATGTTTTTTACTAAACCTAACCAAGTAGTTTTGTTGCGTTTTTTGTTTTGTTGTGTTTCAATTCACAACGTTAACCACGTGTTTAAAACTGTTTAAAACTGCGACCGTAATCCAGGAGAAAATATGTTTCCCTCGAAACTTAATTGAGAATGTAGTTTAGTCGTATGGGAGAGTGACTTCATTCTCTGCTCAGGTAGACATTACTCCTCTATATCTTTACATAGTAAATAGTTGTTTGCTGCTATATTAATGCTCTGGATATCGTATAAAGCCCCTTGAAACAAATACGATTTCACCACATAAGTAAAACAATATTTTCCTCAGTCAGTGACCAAGTGGGGTACATAATAAAATATTAGAGCTATGTGCAACCTGTTACTTTAAAACACACCCGGCTATGCTTAATATTTACAGAATGTTCCTTCAAAGACTCAGAATGGAAGGACTGAGTTCACCTCATGATGGATATTCTTCTTTTAAATATATTTTGGACATGTTCCATATTACGAACTACTTCCCATTCAAGTTGTTATTTCTGGCACCACTTCTATTGCTTTTTATTTTTATTGATGTGTACTTGTATCTGCTGCACTATGTCTTTCTAACAGCAGGTTGTCTTTCATGTGCTACATTGCACCTAGACTCTGGGGAAGTATGTCAACACTACAGGCTTTCAAGCTCTCTACTATTCCTTACTACAGTGCTGAACACTCATCTCTCCACTTATACTCAAATGTATAATAACAGTGCTACATTTTATTATTACAGGTACTATGCAATGCTTTAAAAAACAAGTTTTTTAAGGATTGCTCTGTTAAGATCTATAATCATTAGGGGTGTGACGATTCACTCAGCTCACGATACGATACGATACACGATATTGGGTTCACGATCTCGATACGATATCATAACAATAATACACGTGTTTACAGTTAGCTGTTAGCCGCCGAGCTAACGCGCCCTGCTCATGTAAACATAGCGGCAGAGGATGAGAGACAGCGGACAGAGCAGATTGAAACGTTGCTTTCCTACATGTTTAACTGTTTCATCGTGTTTATGCTTGTTGAACAGGTGTAATAACGTATCTTGGCTTTACACTTGCAAAGTTTTATTTTACTTACTACAGCAACGAGCGTAGCGTCAACTCATCTCTCCACCGCAGCCTCTCTGATCAGCTGTTCACTGGCTGCGCTGTGTGTGGAGCTCCGACAAGGCCTATGAAAGGAGGCTGGGTCGCGGGGGTAGGACACATGCGCAGTGTAACTGAAGCTGCGGTCGTGCATTGCGATTGGTTCAATTTCGTCGAGGGCGGACCAGATTTTACTGCGCATGTGTTGTAACCCAAAGATATGACTTGTACTCAGCCTCCTTCCACAGGCCTTGCAGCGCAGCAGGAAGAGGCTGGAGCTTTAGCAACGGAGTACGTATGTACGTAGTAACTATTATGCCCTGATATCGCGATTCAGTTTTTCGTCTCGACGATGCATATCGTCACGTTTTTATATCGCGATATTTCGTGGCACGATATTTCGTCACACCCCTAATAATCATGCATCAAATTGTAGCTTTAGGTACTGCAAAAAAAAAAAGCCTGATCAAGAAGCAACTGAGGTCTCTGTGGTACAGTGTAGTCTGAATTGCATGTTGAAGCATGATTCAGCCTCAGCAGGATATGTGTTCGATGCTGTGAAGATTGTTTTTTACCATGACATATAGCAATACAGTAGTACATAATGTATAGTGTATGTGTGTGTTATGTACAGTAGTACATAAATACAGTAGTGCTACAGAAGTAGCAACTTGCGATTTCTAGGATGTATCGGGGTCAGATTTAAAGCTAGAGTGAAGATACTGGATGCCTAAGGAATCCATTGGTACCAACCATGTTATACCAGCTTGTCGCTAAGGATGCCAAATTTTGGCGAGGAAAAACTGGCATGGCCATTTTCAAAGGGGTCCCTTGACCTCTGACCTCAAGATATGTGAATGAAAATGGGTTCTATGGCTACCCACGAGTCTCCCCTTTACAGACATGCCCACTTTATGATAATCAAATGCAGTTTGGGGCAAGTCATAGTCAAGTCAGCACACTGACACACTGACAGCTGTTGTTGCCTGTTGGGTTTGAGTTTACCATGTTTTGATTTGAGCATATTTTTTATGCTAAATGCAGTACCTGTGAGGGTTTCTGGACAATATTTGTCACTGTTTTGTGTTGTTAATTGATTTCCAATTATAAATATATACATACATTTGCATAAAGCAAGCATATTTGTCCACTCCCATTTTGATAAGAGCATTAAATACTTGACAAATCTCCCTTTGAGGTATATTTTGAACAGACAAAAAATGTGTGATTAATTTGTGATTAATCAATCAACTATTGGCAATCATGCGATTAATCACAATTAAATATTTTAATTAATTGATTGACAGCCCTACTACATTTACATGAACATAGTTATGATGACACTATTTTCTAAAAGAAAAAAAAAACAACCATTTACAAAAGCAGAAAGAGCAGTCATTCCTGAGGAGAAAATGCAGTAGTAGTAACAAGCTGTGTTCTGATATTCCTAATGTGCTGTAACTGTAGCAAAAGAGTGATAAATCAATGCATACATTCATGTCACAAACCAAGCATACTGTACGGAAAGGTGTTTAATACATCTGTCCTTGCAAGCTGCTGCAATTCCATGAAGAAGCTGCAACCCACACAAACAACCCTTTAAAAGGCCAGTGAATCTCATCTAATGGGTGCCATGAACTCTGAATATCACGATCTCTGAGTGACATTTATCTTTCTATGAAAAGCAACACAGTGATTCTAAAAGAAACCAGACACACAGCTTATTCAGGAGGCTTAAAACACATACATTCTGAGGGTTTTACAGTTCAGCACTCAAAATCTATCTCAGAGTTTCGAGTATTGAACTTTTAGGACCTTGTGCATGGGATTGCTGCACATTTTCCCCTCTGCTGTGTAGCCACAATGTTGAGCTTTTCTAACGGAGAGGTGACCAGGGCTGTTGCTATGCTTCTTATATTTTAACTTAAATGCAGGTATACCCCAAATGATTTACAGTCTGAACATTAAAATGACGTCTAAGGAAAAGGAAAAAGAGAACATGGTGTAAGTCAACCTGTTAGGGCAACCTTGTACTTTTCTTTCTTCTTTTTCTCACTCAACACACATACCAAACAGATCGTTTTTTCAGCTCAAATCATAGGTTTGACCAAGCAGCGAAAGACCTAACAAACAAAAAACAGTCTTAAAAAACAATCAGTTGTGCAGCATGTGAAAATAAAGAAAATGTTGGAAGGTTTGAGTTCAATATCCAATTCCTATCTAATATTCAGTCGGTGCAGTGTAAGAGAGAGAGAAGGGGATGTGGTACATTTAAAAACAAAGTGAATTGAAAGAGGAACGCAACTAGCAAAATATGCCCTCTACTGGATTCTGACAGTAATGTTACAAAGGATGCCACAGCACATTTTACAACTACAGATGGTAAGAAAATACTTACATTTTTTTTTTTTTTTTTTTACATTTTTACATTTTATTATCTCTATATGAATATATAATTAGGTATCAGGGTTAAGAAATTCTGGATTTGTATAGGCCTACCTGTAAAAAATATGTCCCTGAGAAAAAAGTGACAATACCTGAGAAAAATTAATACAACTGGGGAAAACAATAGAGACAGGAAGCCCACTGGTTACACTGCAATTGTTCTCTGAATGAAGACAAATGGCCAGCTGTGATTTTTGACAAAACAATCCCACATGATCAACCTCAAGAACAAAGAGAGGACTCTTATTCAGGGAAGAGGAACGTGTATGATGAGGTCAGGAATCAAAAGAGACCCATTATATCACTTCTAAATCAATATATCAAATCAAATCAATAATGAGTGAAGGCATTGTTCATATTGCTATACACTAGTTAGGGTCACATACCTTAGGGGACAAAACTGGTGCAATTTCAATTCCTTGTTATTGTCAAGTAAGGGATAATGTACAGCGAGCCGATCATTGTTGTGAAATAAACCCCAACAGGGCGATGTGGCATCCTGACACAAAGCCCTGAAGGGGTTTATTTCACAACAATGACCCGCTAGCTGTACATTATCCTGCTTATTGCACAGCTAATTACTTAAGAAATCAATAATTTGACACAAAAACAGTCCGCCAGAGTCCGACATCATAACTGCGCCCATAGCAATGGTCTGTTATACATAGCAACGGTCTTCTATAAAGAAATAACAGACCGTAGAATACTGTGATTGATCAATCAGTAGTGAGTATTCAACAAAGCCGTGTAATAATTGCCATTAATGCCCATGGAACACAAACCTATTTGTCACCATTTAGGTTCGTCACAGACTCCTACAGTATATAAAAAAACTTTAATAACAGCTAAAAGAAACATATTGCTGCTTTGACTAATAGAGTATATCATGTTCAAGAATGAGCATATTCTGTTTGTTCAAACATGACTCTCTGCAGCTGCAATCATATCCAAATTACTTCCATTATGCCTGAACTGAATTTAAAGATTAACCTAATTTTCTGTCACCCTGACTTAAGTTGTGTTTTACATCTTCTCTGCTACCAGAACTAAAAATGCACAGTAAAGGCAAAACTGTCCCAAAACAGTCCTCTATAAATTTGATGGTGAATTGAAAGATAAAACCATGAATTTAAAAACTGAAATACGTAGTCTACTACGTGATGTAGTGTGCAGTTTGTCTCAGCAGGCTGTTTCTAATAGATTTTGGAACCATGGGAGCCTGCAAGTTCCTGCAGGTGAAGCAAACCTGCATAAGAAGAGACAGTAGCAACAGCTTTTTACCACTGAAAATACATTAATGGCTTTAGACATTTCATTGGCAATACTGGCGATACAAACAAGCAGAGTATTTCACCTCTTCTCCTTGAGCACTCTTCTCGTATTGAATTGCGTGAATTGTCCACGCTTTAGCCAACACTGAACTGTAACACAAGCTAAAGGCCTGCAGCAAATTACAAGGCAACATTTAAGCACCCATTGAGAGCTGCAGTGTAGCTGTTGGCCATATATTCAGGGAGAGCTGCAACAGAGGCGTGGTGGGAATGCATTACATGAGCATTACCTGGCTGTTGTACCACTTGCCCAATTGCCCAGTGCAGCACAGGAAGCCATCTCCTCCAGTGTTTAATCTATTCTGTGTCAAAGGATCAGCCCCCACGAGACCCAGAATACAAGTTGTTTTATGTGTTGAAATCACGAGACCACCACAGCTCACACACACACTCGGGAGAACATAAATTCACTTTACTTGCATGAAAGACACAACAATAGAATGGGGGTGAATTGAGTTTTGTGGGGGGGGGAAAGACTTTTCTGAGCCGTCCATCATGAATAATTGCATCTAGTGTGTACATCAGTGGGGATAGGTCTGAAGGGAAGCATTTCTTCCTGCTCACCTAGCCACAACAGTAAATAAGCGGGTTGGGAGGGATAGATGTTTTTTTCTTTGAAGTGAGGAGATGGTCTGAAGAGCACCGCCACAGGTTTGGTTTTTACAAGCGGGATCCAAATCAAACCAATTAGACCATAATGTGCTCCATAAACCTGAAAGAGAGGGGCCACTGGGGGGGAATGGCAGAAATGCATTTACATCCCCATAGCTTTAAAGGGAGTTCAAGATATATTAAAGAGAAAATGAAATTACTAGGCCATAGCTCTGACACTTCACCTTAAACTCTCTGCTTTTACAGTGCAGTAGTATTCTACGGCTTCATCCACACTAATAAGTTTTTGTTTTAAAACGAAAACAATCTCCATCCAGACGAGCGTTTTAGGCCCATTTCAGAATTAATCTCCGTCCATACTACCACGCCTGAAAACACATACTGTATCACATGACCATTCACGTACACTGGGCATGTGCGTTTGATGAATTGATGCAAGGCACTCAAGTAATAGCTTGCCTCCTGTGCATGTAGGCAGTAGTAGCATTATAAAATGCAGAATTTAACTGCACAACAGCTGCTAGCATGGACGACAAGGTCTGCTACGCTTGTAACTCGTTATCCATGTTGAAATTAACCACTGGTGGTTGAAATTGATGTTGTTTGTTTCTGCTTCTGGAAAAGGGTCACGTGATGGGGCAAGGCCCTATCAAGAAGTGAACGTGGGTGTCTGCGTCATCATTTTCAAAGGTCTCCGTTTCTGTCTGTCCAGACTAAAACGCAACCCCGGAGTTTTAAAACTAAAACGGGGTCAGCAGCGTTTTCAAAAGTCTCAATTTTAGGTGCTCGAAAACGCCGGAGTAGTGTGGACGCTAGGCATAAACGTATGCTTTTTAAAACAAAAACTTATTAGTGTGGATAAGCACACACACTTGCTAACACCATGTATCACCCCTTACCCGTTGTTCCCTGATATAATCCACAGGGGTCTAAATGTGACGAAAAGAATTTCAAACAATCCAGACTGCCAATTAGGGAGGTTAATTGGTTGGTCCGGTGCCAAACAGATCCAACGAAAGCTGAATCTGAGGCTGGGCTATAAGACATACTTCAACTGGTTTCTAGGAAATGCCAAAACAGTGCTGCTTAGCAATCAGACACTGGCAAATATCCACAAGCCTGATCACTTCTTAACTGGAAAATGATACAGGAGAAAGGTCACTACACTGAAGTGGTACTAGGACGCCCAACCACATCAGAGATAAGTTACTGATAACTCGGTTAGTGATAACAGAGCACTCCTGTACTGTAGGAATACTGAGGCTCAGTGCTGCAGCAAAGCTTTAACTTTTAACAAGCACTGAGTGATGGCCATAAAGAGATTGTTTCCTTCTGTGACCCCACCTAGTCCACTGGCTAAACGCAGCCATGAACAAGACAGATCTAAGAATGATGACAGGGCCAGCTAAAGACAGTCAGGCATCTCGACGCAAAGCAGACTCCTGTGAGACTGTAAAATCCAAAACAGCTACAATAAAATACATAAAAGCGTGCATTGTGCTACAAAGATGCATGCCACGTAGAGAGAGTTTTATGCTGTGCACGATATGCAGTTTTGTTTAATATACTGCTCTGGTGATTAGACTGTAAAGCTGAAAACTCTAGGACTCCAACAACATATACAGTATACGTCCTCAACCCTGTCTAACCTCACCCCCAGTTACTACAGTAGGTGGATATGTAGCAAAACTCCTTCACAGAGGTATTACATTTCCCCTAACTTTATCGTTCGCCCACACAATAAGAACCATAACAGATAGGGGCCACATCTCATCCATGCCCCCATTCTGGACTGGACCTTATCTGTAGTGAAACACATTTCAGCGGGGGCTTGTCCTTATGCAGGAGACTGGCCTGCTGACGGTGGGCTCTCAGGGCTTAACCTGGGCTTACTGCACCCTCCTCTCCCCCAGCAAATACTCCCCATCTCCCCCAGCCCCCTACTCAGCACCGGCCCCTACACAAGGCAAGACACTGGCTCTGCACAAAGGGGTATTTACAGAGCCTGTCAAGTTATTAAAGTTTAATCCCACTAAGAAGAGCATATTCTGACAATGAATTATAGATGACACAGGTTAGAGTCTCATATACGACCTCCATTCCACCAAACCCACCATGGTGGGTTTTAATAAACTGTATTATCAACTGAGTGAGGATGCTGCCCGCACCTAGATGGAGGTTCATATATATAACGGGAAAAATATGGAACGAGCATGAGGGGAAATCTAATCCTGATGTGAATTACAGCTGTGGGGGGTCAGGGTCTGGCTAAATCTATGTGCGTGAGACGGCAGGGTGTATCGAGCTGAAACCTAGAGCACATATTCCAGAGCAATTATGAAAAGGGTGGCGCTAATTCAGTCGCGGGAGCTCGTCAGTGACCCTGCAGTTCATTTGTTTAGTCTTCGGGGAGCTAAACAGAATTGCCACTTTCCCATCTGTCAAAAATTGGCAAAAGACGGTGAATGGGTTTTAAAATTCAGCAGAGACCAATTGTCCTTCCTTGAAATTAATTTAGCAGTTCCCCCTGAGATGAGCAATATTACAGGCTGACAATATCATACACTGTGAATCACTTTTGGAAAGGTTACTTTGAAAATAACATTTGTTACAGGGATCTGATGATCTGTTTATAATTGTAATCATAATCACTGATTTACGTCACATCTGTTAGTTGTGGATTATTTCACCAATAAATGACTAAATGTATAAAAATCCCCTTTAATTGATTTCATCTGCCTCCAAAGCTTCATGACAACTTGAAATAGGGTATTTTTCTTGTTTGAATATGAACATTTTTAAGCTAACAAATGATCATAGGACTGAATGCCATATTAAACTTTTTTTTTTTGTTAAAATAAATATATGGAGTCTCAATGTTAAATCAATATAAGAGAAAACAAACCTTACAACCCACAGTAGACCACAAAGCTACATCAGTGGGTTTGCGTGTAAATCTGAATCACTATATAAACCAAGTAAATATGACAAATCTGGAGATTATTTAAAATTTTCACCAAAAATGTTCACTGTGTGGCTAAAATTTAACAAAACAATTGTCATTAATGACAATAGCAACCTTAAAAATTCTATTTTGTCAATTGATGATGAATGACTACTATACCTACATGAGCAGGTCTCAAGAAACAAGACTCGGTCAAAACCGAGTATATGGCTGGACCGTATGGTCAAGTCTGTGAATTTGTAGCTAAATTGTTATACAAATAGTCAGTGGTCATGTCTATAATGTTTTGTGAACAGTTTTTTCCACTTATATCTTAATGTTTGATTGAAAGACAACTTATAATGAAGCAAATGGCATTCAGTAATAGTAAATGGTAACATTTACTAGTCAGTATATTATTCATTTTATATAAGGTGAAAAGGTATTAGCATGACATACATTATGCAAGGTTAAAAGTATTTCAGATTTTTTTATGAAAGCATGTGTATCAAAAGCATTCATCATAAAAGTGGTGTTCAATATATATATACGTTGCGAAAGTTTATCAGCGTTGAGATATTCCCACTGTCATCACTGACGTTGTTACTGCCGTATTTATTCCTAGATGGAGTGTTAATGGAGCAGCTGCAATGTGAACGTAGCCTGCCACTGATCGATCCGAGCTCCATTCAGAAAACAAGCATTTTAAAAGTTGTTTGCTGGTCGTCATGGTAACAGACCTGACAAAGCATGAATTCAGACTTTTACTAATCAGCATCATTATGTAGTTATTTCGGCACACTTTGATCCGTTTACAACAACGTCGCTGCCGTATTTATGCCTAGATGACGTTATGTTGAGTGTTGATTGAGTAGCTGGTGTTAGCATAGCCTGGCATTGATCGATCCGACCTCCGTTCAGAAAACAAACATTTTAAAAGTTGGTTGCTTGTTGTGTTGCGGACAGACTTGACAAAGACTGAATTCAGACTTTTTAAAAATCAACATCATTATGTTGTTATTTCGGCATCATTTTGATCTGTTTATTGCAATTAAATCACAGCACAGTCTGTTTATTTTGGGTTCATACCACAGTAGTGACGTGTGGCTGCTAGATAGTCAGTTCATGGCGGAAATGGAGGAAAGCGAGGAGAAAATTTGCAAACATAACGTAACTTAAACGAACATAAACAATAACACATGCACAACAACAGCACTATGTAATGATACATTGAACCGCTGACACGTAAAACATAAACACAGAGCTGTTCTCTGCTTTTTCATTTTGAAAGAGCAACGACCAATGAGGAAGCTCCAGCAGTCAGCCGACCAATCCTGTAACTTCATTACTCAGTCAGTCAGTCAGGGACAGACTTTTACGTTTGTAGGGCTGGCCCTCTGCGGTCCAGCCAAAAATGTGTTAATTCATAATCACCTGCTAAACCATATTAACCCATTTGTGCCCAAAGACTATATTTAGTATGATAAGGAAAAATGCCACATTTGTTCTGATTGATCAAAGGTCTTGAAATTTGGTACAGACATACTTTGGGCAACAGTACATACAGATATGTTTACATCACATGAAAAATCTGACTTTTATTAATATACAAAGTCGGATTTTTGAAAAATTAGGAAAACGCCAACATTGTGTCTATTAAATGTTTTCCATATGACGTATTTATTCACACTGCATATGTGTGCATATCTTTGATATTCAATTTGTTATGAGTTCATAGAAACCAAATACTTGATTGTGCCCCTTAGTTTCTGAGATACTGACATTTTCTTATCAGACTACATCTAGTATTTGAGCACTACAGACTACAAATATAATGGAGTCTATTGCAGAAACAGTAGTCCCATGTGCCCAAAGACTAGATATAGTATAATAAGAAAAACTCACTTTTCAGCCAAACGGTTTGACCAAATTTGAAAGGAAATAAAAATTGCGGGCACAAATGGGTTAACTGAACAGATGGTGAGATTATCTTAAATATCAACAGTGACCCACATGTGTCATGAATGATCTTATAACCATAAATATTCTATTTGGCTATACATAAAGGTATATCACTATGTCTAAGGCTGGCCCACACTGAAAGATTTCTCAAATCTTAACAGATTTTGAAAATGTAGGAGACCCCACACATAACGACATGTTAGCAACGATTTGGCCGAAACAGCACACCACACACAGATTCCATTCATGAACAACGAGAGTCCCGACGACGGGCAGGAAGAATTAGCAATGTTAGCTTTTGCACTACTTTGTACTGAAAATTCACGAAGGATGGATGGATGAAGTAATGGAGACATGTTAAATAAACACTTGCGTTGTTGCCACAGATTAAGGAGTTGTTTTCAATTGGCTATCGTTCTTTCCCACGTGACTGCATCATCGACTGTGCTCGGGGTTCCCCACACACAACAGGATATCCGATCGTAAATATTGAACATGTTTAATATTTACGATTTGAAATAGATGCGGCCAGGATGAACTTCCAAGCCGATCAGGGGATTTAAAAAACACTCTTAACACACCTCACACCATAGGCATATCGGGAAAGATAATCTTTAGAACCATCAAAAAATCGGGGCTTTGCTGACCATTGTCAGGAGGGGGGAATCAGGCCCAAAATCGGCTTCATTCTCGTGTAGTGTGTACCCGTCATAACTCTACAACCATACACTTAATGGCTGGACAGCATGTAGCTGTCACACTGAGGTCAGCATGTTTGTAGTCTGACCCGGAGCCGGGATGACTTCCTGCATCACGTGGCTCTCCCATGCAGTCCAGACCAGGGGCCTCTCATTACAGCCTGGAATCCTGCTTCTTAATTGCAGGGCATGGATGTTGACTCCCTGATTCTGGAGTAATGGGATCCAGGGTCATCATTATCAAGTGCACAGGACCTACATCATGGAAGCATTTACGGTCTTCAAACAGCTGCTTTTTACACCCAAAACCGCATTCCACTACCATCCCCTTTCGTAGAAACCTCCCTTCCCCACAGCGCAAATCCCGGCCAGTTGAGAAGCCCTGTATTTATGGAAAGGCCTGAAGTAAACATCTTGCAGCTGTAGCTGGAAACAAAAAAAGGAGACTGTACCATCTTCCTGGGGAGTCAAGTGTCTTCCTGTGTTACGTATGGAAGAATGGCTGGTCATAGTGTTTCACAACACCTCAATTTACAGAAGAAAAGAAACTAAAAAGAAAAAGGATGCACGGGTTGTACATGAACATAACAACAAGATGTGATACATGTTTGTCTCTTCGGGGTGCTTTCGATTCAACAAAAAGATAAACAATGTTGGAGAGGTGCATATGGCACATAGCTGTAGAGCCTTTGGAGAACCAGCGGTAGCTGTCATCTTTGGACATGACTATCAGCATGGTGGAGACACAACAATGTGGAAGCAAACACAGTAATTACCTAGTCAGAGAATGGGATTGTGTTTGCGGGTAAATGGCAGGTGGTTATGATAAGTGGCGAGGCTATTGTGCCAGCAGGCCTTGCCTAGCCCAGTTAAAGGTGGGAGTCATGCAGGAAAGAAGATTACTACTGCAACTCTGTCTCATGGGCTCCCTGCATGTGGGCTTGTGGAAAAAAAAAAGCTTGATAGCTTGATGGCTGCCATTATCTTTGCTATAGCGCATTTAGAAGCAAAACACACCTTAAGCAGTCTCTCCTCCCAATGGAAAAGAGAGAAGAATCTCAGCATCAGTAATTGCATTACCAAAAATGCATGTTTGACATAAAAAAGTCTCAATTCTCTCATCACAGTGGTGGAGTTTCACAGGGGTTATAATTGTACAATTTCCATTTAAATGAGGTTCACAGAACACTGTTGGGGGCTAGAGTTGCTTGTGCTTTGACAGTGTAGTGCATATTAAATAAGGCAGAGAACAAAATGTACCCTTTGAAACACTACAGTAAAGTGAAAATAAGGTAATGGCGTGACAAATACAAAGGGCAGTTTTTAATACCAATATCGCCTAGGGCACTGTAAAGAGAGTTAGGATCTAATTCTTCCATAATGCCATATCCCTGTAGACCCTCAGCCTTGGCCCTTATGAAAAGGTAGAGTCAGGGTTGCAGCGGGGTTGTGAACAGCTCTACTCGGAGCATGCTGTGTGTGTGTGTGAGGCACTGGGCAATGGGGCTGCTACAATTGGTTGTGATCTAAACCCCAAGGGGTCAAACCAGAGCGTGATCCTCGGGTCAGCCGAGCTTCGCTCTCTGGTGTCTATTCTCTGCTGTGCTCCCTTTCATCCAGCTCCCTCAACTAGTCATTACAGGGGTTCCTCTTCCCCTTAGCTGGAGGTACAGCCTTTATGTGGCCCTGTGCTGTATACATGTCCAGTGTCACTGCCACTGCTGTGGCAAACTAGGAAAGCAGGCGAGCACACAGTGGATTAGGTGTGCAGTGCAGGAAAGTGGCTTATATCTAAGTGAAAGATTGTAGAGGCAGTAGGAGCTATATTGGCTTGGCATCCACACAAACAGCTTCTTATCCTAAAACAAGACTCCGTCAAAACCGAGTATATGGCTGGGCCGTGTATGGTCAGTCTGTGAATATGTGGCTAAATTGTTATACAAAAAGTCAGTGGTCATGTCTATAATGTTAAATCCAGCGGTTCATGTCCACCGGGCACAGCGAGGACACTAGGGGACGCGCTATTCCACTAAACCGGCTGTTCAAGCGGTGACGTACCCTATTGTGGAATGCATCTGACTGGTCCCTGGTTTTCTGCTTGCTGTTTCAAACAGGAAACAACATAGCGGCCTGCTCGTAAACTCTCTGTTATTCTGTCTAAACAATCCATCAAAATGTACTTGTGAAAACATTTTAAGCAAGAAATAGGTCCGTGTACGTTCAGGCAGTTCCGCTTTTTAGTTTGAAGCCAAAAACGCAAAAACGGAAATACCGTGGTTTTCTCGTTTTTTTTTTCGTGTTAAACCAAAAATGGAACAACGGAAAAACAGAGCCGTTCTTCTGTTTTTGGTTTCTGAATCAAAAACTAAAAAGACAAAACCAAATACAAAGAAATGATCCAATTTTGTTTTTTTTGCCAATTCTTTTTGTCGTTTTTCATTTTGAACTGAAGTCTGAAGAACGGCAGATAAGTGACCCGGAAGTAAAAGTACACATGTCAAACATGTCAAATTAAAAACCAAGAGGAGAGAAAGGTTATTCTAAAAGTGTATAATATTATGCAAGCACAGGATCTATACCAGGGTAACGTTAGAAGAAAAATAGATAAATAGGCTAACATAAATCCGCATAAATAAAGTGTGTGATTTATATATACAATATATTAGAGGGTGTTGTGTCGTCTTGAGTGTTTCTCCCTGCCACAAAATCTACGAGAGAAGAAGAAGAATTGCCGCCAAAAGTATAGCCGTAGCCGGGAAAGGTATAGGTGTACTAGTCTAAGTGTAAGTAAGATATCAGTTGTGAACATGGCTAGCTTGGTGGCCAATGAAGAGACCATGCGCCAAATGTATGGAAATAGTTTTTCGGAGCAGCAAATTTCCAACCATCTCATCATGGAGATGGGGGTGTGGAGGGGAGCTTCAAATCAAAACAAAAAGGTTTTTTATGTTCAGTAACCTTTAAGAAAATTCAGTACAATTAAATTTACCAAAGCTGACACAGGTTATGTTAATATGGCTTTATTTTACCTTGTCAAAACATTTGAGTAATTAATAACAAACTGCCCAATATTTAACACAAAAAAATAATAACATATAGTTCATACTTCTGTGAAGTAGTAGGCTTTGTCTGTAGGATTTAACAGGAACATTCACATTGACAAACAGATGACGGAGGTACAACATTTTAAGAGGTGTGGTTAAGGCTGCCACTATCAATTATTTTTAATATAAATTATCAGAATTTTTTTTTTTTAGAATTAGAAGAATTTGATTATTGTTGGCCTATTAAACAAAAAGACAGAAATGAAAATATATACACATAGAGACATACACACGGCTTAGAAACATAGATGGTGCTTTTTATCCAGAAAAACCGCAGCTTTCCTGTTTACTTGTAACTTGTAAACTTATTTGTTTACAGGCCAGTAGAGCCTACAGCGATGTTGACGTATCGCCATAGCAACTGGCCGACGCAGCCGCCCGTCACAGAGTAACCTATCGTATTACGTCATGTCTAGATGAAAAGAGCAAAACAAAAAGGATCTTTATTTATGTTGTCTATGTATGCATTTATTATTTAGTTAGCCTAGATCCTGTGCTCGCATAATATTATACACTTTTAGAAGGACCCATCTCTCCTCTTGGCTTTTAATTTGACATGTTTACTTTACTTCCGGGCCACTTGTCTGCCGTTCTTCAGATTTCAACTCAAAATGAAAAATGACAAAAAGAACTGGCAAAAAACAAAATACGATCGTTTTTTGCATTTGGTTTTGTCGTTTTTCGTTCTTTGATTCAGAAACCAAAAACGGAAAAACGACTCTGTTTTTCCATTTTTCCGTTTTTGGTTTAAAACGAAAAAACAAGATAACCACGGTATTTCCAGTTTATCGTTTTTGGCTTCAAAAGAAAAAGCGGAACTGCCTGAACGTACCCAAATGGAAATAGGCTATGCTGCTGCTGAATCTTGTTTCATTTTAGAAGTAGATCGCCTAGTTTGATAGCTTGGTCCAAGTTTCGTGAGCCGGACGCATCGCACTGGACGGGTTCTTTTACATAAAGGACTGTTCCCTGCATTTTCAATTTGAAAGAGCTACGGCAAATGAGGAAACTCCAACAATTGGCAAATCGTGTAACTTCATCAGTCAGTCAGTCACTCATTGACAGACTTTTGCGTTTGTAGGGCTGCCTCTCTGCTGTCCAGCCAAAAAGCAAGGGAAAGCACAGCACATTTGATGTGACATTAGGGCTGACAGATTGTTTATCGAAACAGTGTTT
The DNA here is from genome assembly GCA_916701645.2 of Sebastolobus alascanus. NCBI lineage: Eukaryota > Metazoa > Chordata > Actinopteri > Perciformes > Sebastidae > Sebastolobus > Sebastolobus alascanus. Next base: position 6,022,662 of record CAKAOJ020000040.1, on the reverse strand, counting down.
AGCATACATGCAATCATTTCAGGTTTGATGCATACAACGGTGCCTTTAAATTGTGCTGAGGATGAACTGCGCGGGGGTACATATTTACATTTTATAGTCAATCAATCACAAAAATAGTGAGATGAATACAAATGCATTTACATAGTGACAACACGGTGGGAATTTCTTTCAAATGCATGGCTGGTTCAGGATGTATGCAACAACAACAGCAATCACCGTCTGTACACTTTCGCCACACATTTATCAAAGATCTTCACTACACGGTGTAATTGATGCTTTAAATTTAGAAAGAGTCAAAAAGGAATTTACAAGGTTGAGCATACTAACACAATAAAGGAGCTTTGTGGATTCATGAGGCTGTCACTCTGTTACAAATCTAATGACTATTAAACTTGAAAACGAGCGCTCCCATTTTGCTGCTTTCAGCAGAACAGTCTGATTGGAATGTAAAGGGGAGGTAATAGAGAGGGGAGCTACGAGAGTGAATGGCCATATTGTTAAATTAGAGAGAATTATTATAGAGACATTATTTATATCATTAATCATTAATCAATCATATGTGAGACCTAGGAGAGATGTGGAAAATGTCTGTCCTTTGTCAATATTCTTCTATCAAAAGGCAATAAGGCTGTGTTAACCCAACTCCCCAATGCTGGCCTCTGCTCTAATATTAAAACCTGTGGGGGTTTCATCAGAGCCCAGGGCCCAACAAGCAAGTGAGCATGTGAGCATACGCCACGGACCCCCGGCGCATTGCTTAGCCACATTACCACGCACCCACCAACCCAAATTTCATTACTAACTCATTACTGAATCGAGCCCAGCCATGAGAGAGCAGCACTGAATCATAAAGCGCTCATTTAGCACCAGATCCAGCCACAGATTATCCTTTATATTGGGCCTGGGCTGCACTGTAAAAAATGGGTCATTGTTTCAACTGATAAACCTTGAAAGTCCTAAAGATCTATTCTCTCAATATTGTGTGATTTATATAATTTATAATATATAATTATACATACTTTTTGTAAAATACATAAAACAATGTATTAAAATTACTAAATGTGTTCAGGAATATAAAGCATAGAACATTCTGTTGTGCTTCTAACCATTTAAAGGATGTATATTTTAGCAAGGTGTTACCACAACAATCTTTTTGTATATCAAATCATTTAACTTCGCCTGGATGAGTTTAAAATTAAAATATAAAATTCTCAATTTATTTCAGCATTATTAAGGAGTTATTTACACTATTCTGACAATGAAGATAGTATAAACTCAGTAGAAGAGATATGAATGAATCATTTAACATTTTTACAGTTAAGGCCAAAGAAGGAGATTAACCTACGGTGGCAGCCAGTCAGCAGCGACCATTAGATTGAGAAAGAAAGTAGTCGTCCTGCCCTCTTTCCACTGTGATATTTGATCAATTGACGGCACGCTTCCAATGTTTCGTTTGGTTTATCACACATATCAATATTTGTCCCAGCAACAGAATATTACGTAGTAAATGTATTGTACTTACCTAGTTGAGATAAGGTTCATCCAGAGGCAAAAGGGAAAGAAAAGAAAAGGAGAATTTGAGCGTAAGAGATTAGGCTTTATGTACCCTACAACAACTGAATGACCAGTATATGCATGATAGGTCGTAAAAGGCAAACTCATTAGACAATAACATAAACATTACCACTACTTCTCTAGCATACCCACATGCTAAAATGACGGTGACCCTCAGCACTCACACATGTAAACAAAGTGCAGTGTGGAGATGAATAGGCAGCTAGTTTGGTATGTTAAACCTGAGGTAGATCCCAATGCAGTTAGATACAATAACCAATCCAGGAGGCTACTTTCCATGCATAATTTTGGGTCGGAGTCAGGGACAAGGATTCAAAGTTAGCATTAGAGCTGCAACAATTTATCAATTAATCAATTAGTTGTCAACTATTAAATTAATCTTCAAATATTTTGATAATTTATTAATTGGTTTAAGTAATTTTTCAAGAAAAAAGTAATTATGATTAATATATATATATATATATATATATATAATTCTCTGATTCCACCTTTTTAAACATAAATATTTTCTGGTTTATTTACACCTCTGTGACAGTAAACTGAATATCTTTTGAGTTGTGGACAAAACAAAAACAAGTCATCTTGGGTTTTGGGAAACACTGATCAACATTTTTCACCATTTTCTGACATTTTATAGACCAAACAACTAAACTATTATTCGAGAAAATAATCGACAGATTAATCGGCAATGAAAATAATCGTTAGTTGCAGCCCTAGTTGGCATGAAAAATAGCAAAAAAGGCAAATAACACTCAGGGTTGAACACTGGAATTTGCCTGTAAACCATATAAATTTCACAACATGACTATCATTCAGTATATATTGAAATCTATTTAGATAAAATATCCAGTGACTAACTTAACTATTGGGGATACAAGATAAAGATTTGTGACCCACATGCATGTGGGTTTGAATGTGATATGCTGCTTGTTGTTTCCAGATGTACTGGTCTCTGCATCCCAGACAGCAACCCTCCGAAAAATTGTCACGCAATTCAGCATCTGGAGTTTACACAGAATGGTGCAATAAATTAAACGAAAAGAAAAACATTCAGTGGCTGCTCTGTGAAAGCCAAAATAATAACCTGTAAATGTGAGACCTGAGAGGAGAATGACCAAATATGTTCTTTTTTTATACATTGTTACAGGAAAATGACAGCAATTTTGTTTAACTACAATGGCTTGAACAACATCAATCCAACAAGAATGTTTAGGGTAAGTTAGAATGAGAGGTACATAGCATGACCAAACAGTCTGCAAAAAATACAGAATTTTCTCCTCACTGCAGGGACAAACAATCTAACCTGACCGAAATCCAGGTAGTCAGTCTAATTTGAATACAAAACAAGGCAGGTATCCACAATAAAATTGCGAGTGAGTATAGTAAAAAGAAAAATAATTGAGGTCAGATAAATTGATAACAAAAAATGACATATTTTGTTAACCTCAGAGGGTCATATTGACTTATTCGGCGAATAACATATCAGCAAAGAATGAAGAAACAATCCTCTATTATGTTAGTGTCCATTCCCCATTTCCATTTTTATAGCTGTAAAAGATCTGTTTAAGAGCTACTGTCTGTTCTAATGAGATGTCACTTGATTTAGGGTCAGGCCGCTTGAAGACTACAGTGTTTCACGCAGGCCGCTCCGACGGTCAATAGAAATCAATACAGCCGATGCAATTATTAATACAGTCCTGGGCAGTTAGATGTGAATGAGACAGATGACATTAGGCCAGATTGATCTAGAGGGAAATGGATTTCATGAAGCACTCAATGCCTTCATTATATTCCACACAATGGAGAGTCTGGGGAAGCTCAAAAGCACGGGCGCTGCAATTCTATGCTTCCCAGTGCGCTAAGATGAAGGGAAATTACACTGTTAAATCTAAATGTTTTATTATAGCACATTGTTATTTTACATTGTTACTTTGTGTTGTTAATCTTGTCCACATGACCTCCACAGTATTGCTGTATTTAACCCCAAAATCATGCTATCTGCCTTGCACTTCCATGCCACTTTTACAAACCTCATTATCAAACAGATTTTCTACAAAGCTACACAGACAAATGATATGGAATAAACACAGAAGTGAATAATGAATGTGTCGACTGTAGCGGATATTTCACTGAGACAATGCAGTCAATACCCTGCATCCATCACATCTCTAATGAAGAATGAGGATGTGCTGGGTAAGAAGCTTGCGAGTCGCAGGTGTCAGTCCCAAATGAATATTCACCCTGCAGACGAACCCCGCTCCCCGTGGGCCCGTGGTACTAAATAACAGAGCATTAATGCTGGTAAACAGAAACAGAGCTCTGTGTTTGCTTTAAGGGGGTTTGTTTGAGTAACCTCTAGCACTCCAGCTCGAGACATGGTATACCAATAAAGCCTGCTTATTGTCACTAAATCCCTACAGCTTCATTGACAATAATAAGAATATATAGGTCTTTTCTGTCCCTTTCTTCATGGAAAAATGAGCTAAAGTTTATTTGATTTATTGAAGTCTTGTTAGTGGCGTTTGTGAAACTCACTACCGGCATGCTTCTTTTTTTGTGACCAACTTTTTATTTATTTTCATGCCATCCTCTCAAGACGGCATAAACAGATCTACAAATTATACATACGTACAAAAAAGAAACGTGAGCAAGGAGCCACCCCCACCCCTCTTGCCGGTTTACAGATATTAAAGGTAGAGATTTTGTTTGCAATCATAGTTCATCTATTCACATGCAAATTTATATTATATGACATATCCTAATTGTACACTAAGCTAGATGTGTACTCTCTCACACTCGCTCTTCCACATATCAAAATATACATATATCTACAATAATATTTTGTATAGAGGATGTCACCCGATTGGCAACTATTTTACTGGTCTCTAATGTTTCTCTATTAGCACTTTGTACAGATGCAATTGACAGTTCTAAGACTAATACATTATGAAAGGAAGATATTCATTATTTAATAGATAGAGTATGTGGGGATATGTTGTGGTAAGGATTTTTTTTACCCCAGTTAAGCCAGCAAAACAAAAAGCTTTTTCTGATGATTTAATAAATTAAGAGAAGAATCATCGTTTAGCACTACAATGTTTTGGAGACATGGTATCTGGACCCCAATAATACCGTTTACTATGTCAATCACTTGGCTCCAAACCTGTTTAACTTAAAGGGGAACACCACCTAAATTAAGAATACCAATATGTAATTTCCATGGCCTAGTACAGTTCATTCACTCTTTGTGAACATGAGCTACTCGCTTTTAAAGTCAGAAACCAAAGAAGTAAGTCTCTAACTTGTGATGTCATAGGGTATAAAGTCTGGAGCTGCTCCATAGACAACGAATGGGAGACAGATTTTGTGGACCGACATAATGTTTGTTTTCTTTTTTATACCCAAATTAGCTTTATTCTATTGTAGTGTTTTCAGTTGTGAAACAGAAAATGTTACCATATACTCAGAATATTCCCCTAGGTGCTCTCAGTGTCATCGAGAACATCTTTCCCCATTCATTGTCTATGGAGTAGTTCCAGACTTTATACCCTATGACATCACAAGTTTGAGTTTTAGCACTTAGTTTTGGGATTTGGGAGAGAGTTGTTCATGTTTGTTAAATTTTTTTGACTGTCTTAGACCATAGGAATAACATGTATGAATTTTGAAAATGGGCGTAATTCCCCTTTAACTATAAATGTGTACATATGTACCAATAGTCTTTTGGTTACACAGAAAGCATATTGGGCTTGCAATCATCCTCAGCTGACAGGATTTCCTAGTTGACAGATAATATCTGTGTATCAATTTGTATTGTATCAGTTGGTAATTATAATTACGTGATGTTAAAGAAATGTTGATCCATATTCTCTTCCAATTGATAGCCTGCAACTTTTCAAATCTGCATTCCATACTGTAGTAATGCCAATATATCCAAGTAATTTCTGTTGTATCTCTTTATATAAGTATGAAGTAAGGCCACGTCCACCATTTAAGCTCTGTAAGACTTTAACCACTGGGTGTGTTGGCAGAGGATGATTCCAGGGTTCTCTATATGTACGCATGCCAGTGCGTAGTAGTAAAAAATAGAAAAAGAAAAAAAGAGCCAGGCGAACTGTATGTATATTTCAAATCTTGGAAAGACGTTAGGCCGTCTTTGTTTGTTATATCTGAAAGGTAATGTATCCCGCGGGTTTGCCACTGTGGGAATCAGATTGCTTTGTTTTGCTCTGCTTCCCATTTACACAATTTCTCTATATGTTCCCACACCATCACAGCATGGCCAATAATTGGTCCAAATTTAAGGAATACCAGCATGCTTCTGTACTATTATACTTGCTTTTATACACCAACTATTATGTTCTTGGAAATGGCCACCATTTGTATTAAATCATTTTTGTTATGATTGGTCTTTAGTTCTGGACATCACAAGCTGTAGTTCGGGACAGTTCTGGCACTGTTGTGAAAGAAATAAAGCCTGGTATACTGTGCCCTTTTATTTCCTTCATATTCAGTGATATCAGCTTGGTAACCCATGAGTGAGGTGAAAAGCCCGAGGAGGTGTGTGGGCAGTGAAGGGTATAAACTGAATGAGTCAGTGTGTATCCTGAAATGTGACAGCGGCTGGTGTGTGAGCCAAGCAGCGACTGCTCCGCCACATTTCCAAATGTTTTTTTTTTTTTTTGCATTGCTTGAAATTTCTGCAAGCTTCCAGCAGTTTTTCCTGCACTAATCCAGCATTTATTGTAAGTGGCAAATCCTGTGATGGTAAAGCACTAAAAATGCTCAATGATCCCATTTCTGCTGAGTCCATTTCCCTTATCCCTGTTTGGAAAAGGATCCTAAAATCTGGACCATCACCAGCCAGTCAACTCAAGGACTTAATTCATCAAATACCCAAATTTCTAAAGTGTTGTATCTCAGGGTTTTTATGTTTGATAACAATCAGAATAAAATATGAATTAGAATCAGTACATCTGAAAAATACCTAATTGCATTGTACTCTTACCTGATGGACATACGAATGACATGGACAGATAGCACTGTAAAAAAGTGAAAGATCTTTGAAATGTTTCCTTTCAAATTTTGTCATTTATAACTATGAATCAATATGTTTCATGTGTGCAAGTCAGAGTTTACCATTTACCTACCTCCAGTGTGATGATGGCAATAGGTCAGCTCAAACAAAGGCAGCTACTAAACTAACTTGGATCTGACAGTGGCAATATTTAAATGAGATGTTTTAATGTCAGAGGAATTGTAATTTAAGTGATACCACAGCTGTGATTACATATCAGAGGCTCAGTTTTCTTAGATAAGAACAAAAAAGGCTGAACATAGTTTTTCATTTTAATCACCAGCGTCTGACTACATGTGGAACAGAGCTAATCATTTTTTAATTAACATGTTGACTAGGAATAGCAAAGTGCCGTTACTCCCCTCCCCCCTGTTCGGGCTTGTGCTCGCTTTGTCTCACACGCACACACACATTAACACAAAATCATAGTTGCATTATATGTACTTTTTTCAAAGAACAAGAGTCAAGTTATAATTTAAACTCTATATGGCAGCTCCACAATTTCATTACAGAAAATGAACGTTCATCAGTATCATTATCACTTGTGTGTGCAGTAGGAGTACTGTGCCTTGTTTAACATAAAAAATGGGCAGTATAGAGTGCTCCAGGGATGATGTATTTTTGTAGGCCAACCAGGAAGTTAGCATCGCCTTGGGTTCCCTCGGCAAAAAACCAATAGGATTTTTCCATTGGGTTTTGGATTATTGCAGAAAATAACATCTGTGGCAAACAAATTTATGATACTTACATGTTTTGTTCAGCATGATAATCTCCACAAATGAACACCACTTTCATGATTTTTGAAGTGGGAATGCAATCGCCAGAAGTAAAAAGCTAACGTTAGGCTATAAACAAACTACACCACGGTCGCATGAGCGTGAGTATACACAACAAGGGCGAGTCAGCTTGATGACGTTTAGTAGTCTTATTTAGCCGCTTGTTAGCAACCGCCTTTTTTTAATACATATACAGGCTTCAAAATTCACGAGTGGGATATTTACTGACGTATTTTATGTCGTGGAACAAAGTATTAAAATATCTTTAAGCTGCAGTGGGAAGAAATAGAGCAAATATGATTAAAAAAAAAGTTATTTTTATAAAAGGGTCAATAAATCCCGACAGTAGTACAAGAGACCGGTAATCTGAAAAAAAACATGTTCCACTGTGTCCTCCAGTGCTCCTAATGGCATCTGCAAGATTTCACAGACCAGAGGGAAACAACCACTCAGAGCTTATCTGGAGTCTGCCGTCCAGCTGCCGTCTATGAGAGCCACGAGTCAATCACTCGCGAACTCCGACCAAACGGTCAACCTAGGCAGCGCTGATCAAATATGAATCAATATTCTGTTACTGTAATGCCTGTTTCTCGCATAAAATGTTTTCAAAAACTACTTGTAGTGTACTGTTTAGCTGTAAAATGAGAAAGTTTGTGCCCCGGCAGCCATGTTGAGATCTGCTGAGGAAATACCAAGCACCGCCCACCAGCCGGAGCACAGCCAATAGGAACGCTCTCTCTCTGAAATGTCCTGCGATTGGTTAAAGTCTTCCATCACGGGCTTGATTTTCTAAAGCCTGAAAATAGAGCCATGAGGAGGTGTAGAAGTCTAGTTTTCTCTCGGAACACTTGAATTACAATATGCCAGAGGTTATTATGGAATTTTTGCCCAATGATGCCAAAAACTTGTTTCCTACTGAAGCTTTAAACTTGTGTTAACCACAGACCTTATTTCAGGAATCTAACTAAAAACCCATTCAAATAACCCATTGACTTCAAAACGAGGGAACCGGAAGTGCAAAAAATGCAAACTCATTTCTGGGTTTTAGGACTCATTCCTGTAGCACTCTACAGTGGAGAGAAGCTGTGACACAGAGGTTATACTGCAGCGCACTCAGCCATATTGGAGCACAGAGCAAAGGTAAGCCATAATTATTGGTTTGCAGTAAACATCCCCCCTTCCCCCCTGGTTTCCATTGCTGTGGAACTTACTGTCACTGTGACTCATTTTAAGGCTTTTTTTCAGGGTTAGCCCTGAGACAGCACCGCTGCACTGCATTTCAATCTTCTCCCCTGCTCCCTCTATAGATGGGAGCAGAGAGCAGCTGGTGAAAAGAGATAAAGTCATGTTCTGAGTGCTTCCAGTCTACCTTGCACTGCTCAACCGAGTGCTGGGAGGACAATGATAGAAGCGTGAGAGGCAGAAAGTAGATTAAAGAAGGCAGAGGCTCTCTCTCCTATTACTGCCCACATGAACACCTTGAACCAGTGAGGTTTCCAGCCTCTGTGGTTTCACTATTTGATTTCACTCAGCCAGGTAACCTGTGTTTGGTATGAGCGCCTGCAGAACTATGTATTGATCATCCTGTTCCTCTCTATGAAACACCGATGAAGTCTATAATGATATAATGTAGGCCCAACTCGGAGGAGAACACAACCCATCCCCCGTGTCTTAATGAAATTAGCTTTTGCCTCACTAGAAACATCGCCGGTGGCAAAGAGAGGTGACAAAGAAGATCATCTTCAAAGGTTACTCCCCACGTCTTTGTTCTTATTGCCTTTCCTCTCGCAATCAGTACAAGTTCATCTATGTCCTGAAGCCACGATCAAAACAGTTGAATGGGGCTAAAATTACATCAATAAAACATTTTTATATAATTCCAGCGCATGGAGTGAATAGTGAGAATGGTATAATTCCTCAATAATCACTTTCATGTTTTTAATATTTCATGATTAGAAGCCATGAGAGAAATTTTCATAGCATCTAATGGCGTATTATTACGTGGATAGACGTCTAGGCTCTAGTTATGACATAAGCCATGAAGTCTAGCAAGACGCAAAAAAGCGAAAGTGTGCTGAATCAAAAAGCTGCATGATGCTGAATATTAATTCAAAACGAAAGCATTATAAATCAGGTTCACTGCTTCCTGCCTATTTTATCAGTCAAAGCAGCTGCTTTGAGATGGCAGCTGTTCCCTCCACCAATCATCAACACCCATCCTCCTTTTTCAGAGCTTCCACAAAGAAGAGAAAGAAAACATGGCATAGACTAAGTAAGACCATAAATTATGTTTTTAGTTATTGATTTTTTTTTTTTAAATCAAAAGAGGCCACAAAAAGTAGCAACGTAACATTATAGAGCAGATTTACTGCTGCTACTGCTGCGGCAAAAAACATGCATTTCAATAAGTTGGACTTAAAGGTGCTAAATACGGGATTGGGAGCATTTCTATTGTCTCTCAATGGCTCTCAACATGGCGACGGCTAGCCAGCGGCTCGCAGCTAGCGGTGCTAACAGCGCAAACAACAGTAAACGTGCTGACAGAGATAACAGCGTTTACCTGAGAGGGAACGGGAGGTGGGTGCTACGTTTCCGCAACGGCGCCATCGGTCGGGATGGTGTTATCAGCTGTAACTGCCGTATGAGAGCAGTGCAGAGCCATAGGTACCATATCCATGAGCTAGCCAGTGGGGCATGCTCACATGCATGAGCATGCACTAAAGCACGCGCAGCTGGCCTGGCGATGTCAACAAAGCAAGGAGAAGATCGTATTACAACACACACAGAGGGAGAGTGACTTCATTCTCTGCTCAGGTAGACATTACTCCTGTATATCTTTACATTGCAAATAGTTGTTTGATGCTATGTTAATGCTCTGGATATCGAATTTAGCACCTTTAAAGATCCTGATGTGTCAGAATTCCCCTTATGTTTGCTCACAACCTAAACCTTAACTGGATAGGCTACATTTTGCTACTATAGAACCATGGTCTCAAACTTGAAGATACTGCAATGACACTCATCTGGGTGAGGCCAATGAAATAGTAGACAGCAGAAAATAGTAGACAGCAGAAACATCACTGAACTTGACAATGTCCACCAGATCTCAGCTGGAATTTGTCTATGAACGTCACTAACAGACAATTCAATCATCCAATCAACCAACTGACCAATCAATCAAAATCAATTTAAATTGTGGGCGAAAATCAAAGTGATAAACATATTAGGATGACAGAGCTGCAATATTCAACCTGACATTTCAAAACTGACTGAAATGGAAACACTCTAATATGCTTCTACGTAAACATTTGTGTGTGAACATTCACTGCAGCTTTGTATTTGTTTGTTACACCCTGTAGAAGGCACATTACTAACATAACTGAGGAAATCGAAAACAGGTGAAGACCAAAGAGAACAGCACCAATAATTGCAGTAAATGAGCAACAAATAAAACAAAAAGGGAGACATTTCCAGAAAATGGCACAACCTGTCATGTGATGTTTAAGATAATCTCTATAAACAGATTCTGCATTCATATGCAGAATCTGTAGGTAACGGGACAAGATTTTGGTACTGGAAACGTTCTGGTTTCCGTTTGTAGTCAGAGTAGTAAGGCTTTGGTTGAATGCAGGTAAACAGTCCTCATGGAGAGCAAAAGAGGCAGAACTCTTGGCTGAAATGTAATCTAGGAACACACCAACTATCTTCTGACAATTTAGCTTTTTATTGGTTTAAAATTAGCTTGGAAACTGGCTGCTTGAGAAACAATCCGGTCGTACATGTCGTCTCTCAACTCCAACTCCAGTCTTGCATCTCAAGTTATTAATGAACAGCGCACAGAAAAGGAAGTCTTGACCCGCATATCCACACCGGAACCCCAGAAATATAACCCCTTGCCCCTAGAGGCTTATCCTTCGTCAGACCGATAACCGATGGGTTCCAAGATTGGATTTAAGACAATTGCGGTCAGATGTATAACTGGAGGTTTTCTTACAACCTATTTGTTCCTTTGATCGCTTGTGTTCCTTGCTCCGCTGGACTCTTTTCTGGAGAAGCTGCTGCATCCACATGTCCCAACAATTACACTGGTGAGTCATGTTAACACAACTGATAGAATGATGTCCAAAACTACACAAGTAAGACCCAGGTTGTCAAAAAAATCCTGAAATGTTTACTTTAACGCATATACAGTAACCACTGAAGAATGAAATAAGATACTTATACAGGTCTGACGAAGCCTATAAATAATATAGAAATGCCATAAAAATATATTAATATTTGGACTCCCTGTGTAAATTAAACAATAGTTTTAAGGCTGCTGACGTTCGGAGACTTGGCAATAGAAGTTAGTCTAGTCCAAACATCTGGTCATAAAGCTGCCATGTTTGGACCCAGTGGACTCTAAATGACCCAGTGGGAGATGCTCTCCCAAATATAGCCTGCTGTTTATTAGGGGCATCCAATCACTATAGCAATCATCTCACACATTTGAATCCTGAGGTGTTATTGGAGTGATCAATCTTGTCCTGGGTCCAGCGGTTTATGCGGTTACCTGCCGGCCAGTTGGCAGCTGTCCTGGATCGGGGGACGGCACTCGGTAGTCTGTTGGGGCAGCTCCTCTGCAGCCAAGGCTGGAGGTTAATTAGGCAGATGTTGGTAAACAAGCAGGTCATCGGTGAAATGAATCTGCCCCTCAGTATAAAGGAGTAGTGTCTTAACTGCTGCTCATATGAGCGCATAAATCTGGTGTCAGAAATGAGCACATATGGCAAAAGAGGCAACATTTGGCAAATGGGCAATTTATCTTCAATAGCCTTCAAAGTACTGCCAGAATGAAGCGTTACCGTGGCAACAAAATTAGTATTAGAGGAAACAGTTCAACTCCTCAGTCATTCAAATAACTGAATATTTTATCAAAATGCATTGCCTTATTTGACAGAAATGTTTGATAGAATATAACGGCCTCTTTCATTTTAGAAAATAAATAATCTATTTAAAAAATCTGCTAATACATGACCGGCAGAAAACATTTAATAAAATTAGAAAATCAGATAAAACGACTCATGCAACCATAAAAACTCATATAGTATACTGTAGCTGGGATTGGGATGTGATGACTTTGCTGGTAAAGATATTGCACACCTTCAAGAAGACACACTGTACATGGAACTACATTTACTGTAATTATGTTTTTGTTAAAGGTGCTAAATATGAGATTGGGAACATTCCTATTGTCTCCGCACGGCTCTCAACATGGCGACAGCTGAGCTGATGGCTCGTAGCTAACGGTGCTAAGAACGCTAACAGTGAAAACAATGGCCACAATGCTGACAGAGCTAACAGTGTTAAACTGGGGGGAACTGGAGGGTGGGTGCTACGGCTATCGGTTGGTACGCCGTTATCAGCTATAACTGCCGTATGAGCGCAGTGCAGAGCAGCGGTCGTGAGCTAGCCAGTGGGGAACGCTCAAATGCACTAACATGAACTAAAAACATGCACGGCCGCCCCGGCTATGTCAATAGTGCCTGGAGAAGCTTGGATCACAACACACACAGAGGGAGAGTGACTTCATTCTCTGCTCAGGTAGACATTACTCCGCTATATCTTTACATAGCAAATAGTTGTTTGCTGCTATATTAATGCTCTGAATATCATATGGAGCACCTTTAACTGTACAGTATGACCCAGCTAAACCTGAGGTGTTTGCAGGTTTCCTCCTACAGTCCAAACACATGCAAGTTAAGCATGTCAAACGATGCCACATCTTTTTGTAATATACTACTTCAACTACTGTAAATATTAAAACGTATATTATACCGCTATGCACCTAACAACTTGTGTATCAATTGCCCCAAGATGAAGAAGCATTTGCACTGACAGTGTTTGTCTTTTGTCCCTCATGGATGACACAGTCCCCGTCTCTTTCTCTAACCAGCTGTTTGTGTTAATTGCTTCTCCACTTGCTACTGTCAATCTAACATGGCACCCTCCTAACTGCTTATGAATTGATGACAATAATGGAAATCAGCAGAGACAATGGAGTGAGATTACACACTGAAAAGACCAATTTCTCCTCTATAACAGAAGCATGCAGAGGGATCAGAAAGGACTGGGTCTCTTAACATAGACAGAGCCTTTTCATTATATGCTAGACAAATACAACAGCTGTGGAATTAACCCTAAATGGGGAATATGGCATGGTGGGGCATATTGAAATGGAGACTGAATTGGTCGACTGAACTTGACGTGCGCAGAGCGAGGACGATGCTCCGTTTGTCAGGACTTCTGTTTGGGTAGATGGAGATACTGAGCAGAACTTGAGTGCTGACTAATGGAGGCTTTCACTGTGGCCATTTTAAGAGAGGTAACAATAGCGCCCTCTGTCTGGCCCACCCACACTACACCATGCCTCTGCAACAACTGCTCCAAAAAACACATCTACAACTACACATCAACTATGGATGCACACCTGTCCTCTGAACTGAGAATGAGTTTGATGAAGATGAATCTCAAAAAGAAAAGGCATGAGTGCACTATATAGCTGTGATTCTGGTTCAGTAATCTTTAAAGTGTCACTCTTCAGACTGATGTTTGACCTCTCTTCTATCTCAGAAACCCACATGCCAGCACAAGAAACAGAAAAACCTTGAGTTGAAGTTACCCTACAGCCAGGATTGTAAGTCTGCTTCGTGAGAAATGAATATTGCATACGATGTGCTTCCTCACACAATGTTCCGCTCTGTTCTCTGCCCTGCCAGGCAGACATAAAGAAGCAGAAGATTGGGTTTGGCCCATCAAGGACATAATGGTGCTGGTGGAGGAATATTAGATCTCAGCTACAGCTGGGGTACAACGAGCATGTGGCTCCTCCACAGGGACTAACTCCTAGCACCTAATGCAATCACCCCCACAAATCACACATATGTACGTGTGTGTGCGTACAAGCACGTACCCACACACACATGCAGCACAGGACACAAAGACTTCTCAGCATGTCTTGCCGTAAGTCAAATCATCATCACTCAAATCTGATTTGGGTCCAGAGTGTTCTGACTGCAATTTCCTTTACTAAAACAGCCAGATCCACATTTAGCCATGTTCAGTGCTTCTCGGCTGTACAGCATTTAACGGCTGAAGGGCAATCTGAGGTGGGGCTGCTGCAGCTGAAAAGCAGGAGATGTGTACTGTTATTGGCAATCCGTTTAATGACAGTTTTAATGGTGACATGCATAGCTCTGGAAGGCCACGACAAGTGTACACAAGTCACTCTTTCTATTGGTAAAAAGGACAATAAATGTGTGAGTGCATCTGTCAGTTTGGGACTGGTGTCGCACTTACACATGATCTAACAACAAGAGTTAAACTGTCTTACACATATATATTGCACCACACTCACTCCAACATTTTAAATCATTAATGCTACTGGCGAGTGTGCTCTTCATCAATTAAATGAGTAAATAGTCTCTGCTGAAAGAAGCTGAGGAAAGTTGCTGGCACCAGACAAGAAAAGCACAGTTGCTTTGACTGCTGTATACATGTGAGCATCAAGTGTGTGTGTGCATTACTTCATAATTTCTCAAGTGACCACTGACCTTTAGCAACTGTCGATTTTCACACTAATAAGATCTCCAGTTTTACTGAGGATGGATAATTTTCAGGGTAAACAAAACAAAATGACCCCATCACTTTATAATCATACAAAGCACACAGCGTCCCCTGAAAAGTGACAGCATTTCACATGCATCCAATCCCATGTGCCAGAATGCCCATCTGTTGTTGTAAATTATGAATGAGCCATTAAATTTTTATCCACATTAAATGTCTTCCATTTTTTAATTATGAGGCATCGGCGTATCTCGTCCTCAGAAATTAGATTTTTAATTTCTAGTATGAAATGTGCAAAATCCTATACCATGTCTTTGCCAAGCTATTAGGGGTCTATTGAGTGCAGGAATTCAGATCCACTGCAGCTCCTGTTTATACTGCACATAAATGCTGCCACCTGGTGATATATCATAGGCAGCCCATGTGCGTGCAAGAAAACCGCTCTGCAAGTCTGTGGAGGCATCACACAAAGATCTGACCCAAGCTTCAACGCTGTCATCATCACATACAACATTTCCACATTTAATTGGACTGCTGACCAGCTGCATACAGACAAGAAATGACACATGAATAAAGACCACTGTGGGTTTAAACACACACACATTCAAACACACGCTCCATTCACTTTTGCTCGCACATCAATCAAAATGGCTGCTTTGGGAGGTAGGGTTAATGGTATTATTTGTCATGCCAACCAAGGACGTGAGTGTGCATGCCCATTGGATGTGATGTCTTTATTAGCAGACATGACAGCAGCCAACTCACCAGTCTCTCCTCCATGTGGAGCCATGCCAACCAGTTAAACCCTCAGGGCTGTTTAACCAACACGCAGACAGCCCAAACAGCAACTGAGGCAGTGCACTCATTCAGAGTAAAATCAAAATAATGTCATCAATGTAAACTACTTTATGCATTCAAAAAATATAATGGCATTGTGTTTTGTGACACAGTGAAGGGTAACAAATCATTTCTTTGTAGCCTCAGTACACATAAAGTAACATTTACATTGTGCAAATTAGTTTGTATATGATTTAAACTGCCCATTACTACTGCTGTTCTGGGAGCTGCTTCATGCTGGATTATATTAGCCACACCGCTGAAAATATTTTCACATTATTTTTACTCAGTACAGAATGGAGACAAGACACAGTGGCCTCAAATGGCGTCTATTGGTGCAAAGCTGGTGACCAATTTTGTTTTGCACAAATCGCGTTTTTGCACCTGTTGTGCAATGTCATGGCTCCAAAGGAAACTGCTTGCACTAGTGGATGAAGTGGTGCATGTGAGGTTGTGCTTATGCTGATAATGCGGCACCATGAAATTTTATCATTTGCTTTGATATTGTATTTGCACCTGCACAGACCACATCTTATTGCACATACAGTACAATGTTTGTAGTAGCTTTACTAAGTGAAGGCACAAACAAATATCTCTCTAAATACACGAAGAACCCTTTCATGTATAGTATGTTGCCTCTTTTACTTTTATTTAGATTACGAAATTCAATGGCCATCAAAATCCAATTTAGGCTCAAACAGAGTGGGCAGTTTAACTAATAAAACCTTCCTCTCAGAGTGCTGCTATCTCACAAAATAGCTTAACAACCTTCTGCTCTTTTCCACACAAAAGACTGGAAAAATATATTATATATTTACAAAGGGGTTTTAAGTCAACACGATCTTTGTAGAAAATAAGATTGCTGTGCTCCGAACTTCTCTAGATACACTTTGCAAGTCAAGAGTCGTCAGGGGCCAGCCCTGTCTCCTAAAAATTACACATGGTGTGAGATTGCACACCAGTTATTTACTATCCTGGGGGTCTCTTTTATCAAGAGTGTGGACATCAATTTGTTTCCCATTGGAAAACCAAAAACAGGAACAAAGCTGATAAGAATCTGGTAAAGCAGAAAAACACACAATCTGTCATTTGCTTTTATGGCTAAAATGGCAAATAATAGATTTTTTTCCCATTCATGTAAACAGAGCATTACCATAGAAATGGCCTCTTATATGCACATGTGAGGGCCAAAGTGGGCGAGTGGGGGATGGAGTTGTTAATCCTGTTAGTTTCCCTATACCTCTGAGCAGCTCCTGCCACCAGCTCCATCCTGGGAGGACGAGCACAATAATAACCCAGAGACACTCAGGCACTCATTCCCAGGAACGCTCACTGCTGCAGGCTTAACGTCGGGCTGTGAAACGTACATCTCTTTCCTTCTTGTTAATGTGCAACTCTGAATTTTTACCTTTCCTTTTTAATGGCGGTCTAGCCACAGTACAACCCATACTGCTGATTGCTGTATCCTTGAGTGAGTGGAAACCAGAAAACATATTTGCAGAATTTCATATTGATGTCAGGAAAATAAAAAAGAAATTGGCGAAGAGCTACTGCGAAACAACTTTTTATGTTACAATATAGTCCTCTGGAAACTTAAAGGGGAACGACGCCCATTTTCAAAATTCATACATGTTACTTCTATGGTCTAAGACAGTCCAAAAATATTAGTAAACATGAACAACTCTCTCCCAAATCAAAGAGTGCTAAAACTCAAACTTGTGATGTTATAGGGTATAAAGTTTGGAGCTGCTCCATAGACAATGAATGGGAGATTTTGTGGACCCACAGAATGTTTGTTTTCTTTTTTATACCCAAATGAGCTTTATTATATTATAGTGTTGTCAGTTGTGAAACAGAAAATGTCCCCATTTACTCAGAACATCCCCCTGGGTGCTCTCAGTGTCATCTAGAACATCTCTCCTCATTCATTGTCTATGGAGCAGTTCCAGTCATGACATCACAAATTTGAGTTTTAGCACATAGTTTTTGCATTTGGGAGAGAGTTTTTCATGTTTATGAATATTTTTGGACTGTCTTAGACTACAGGAATAACATGTATGAATTTTGAAATTGGGCGTAGTTCCCCTTTAAGGCAGTTTTTCCAACTTCTTCTGTAGTTGCAATTTACAAAGGTAGCAATCAGAGTTTGATTATGCCAACCATTTGTGATGCAGCACAATTATACTGAACATATGATGATTCCTGACATAGGAAGTCAAAACTAAACATGATTACTAAGCTATAATTGCTGTCATCAGTCACATGTCAATCATTGATCTCACCAGTCACCAGTTAGACCGTAGCATTAGATGATCCTTGGGAAAAAAGTTGCAGTAAGGAACCAATAAAACATGTCACTCAGGAAAATTCAAGGGACTTATATTGTTGATTGATAAATTTGACTGCTGTCAAGACACACACACAAACCGTATTATGCTTCTCTTGTTGTGTCAGCTGTCTATGTCGTGTCACGCAACCGGCAACTGCTTTTAAAGCAGCAGTAGACAAGATTGGAGCAAATATGATTAAAATAAGTTATTTTTATAAAACGGTCACTATATCCTGACAGTAGTGCATGAGACAGGTAATCTAAAAGAAATCAGGTGCCTTTGTGTCCTCCGGTGTCCTCCGGTGCTCCTAATGGAATCTGCAAGATTTCACAAACCAGAGGAAAACAACCAATCAGAGCCGAGCTGGAGCCTTGCCGTCTCTGAGCAGCTGTCAATCACTCGCAAACTGCGATCCAACAATCAAACTACGCAGCGCTGATCAAATATGAATCAATATTCTGTTACTGTAATGCCTATTTCTCGCATAAAATTTTTTCAGAAATATGTTTAGTGTACTGTTTAGCTGGAAAATGAGAAAGTTTGTGACCCGGAAGCCATGTTGAGATCAGTTGAGGAAATACCAAGCACCGCCCACCAGCCGGAGCCTTTATTGTTTTACAGCTAAACAGTACACTACAAGATGTTTCTGAAAACATTTTACTTGAGAAATAGGCATTAGAGTAGCAGTATATTAACTCATATTTGATCAGCTCTGCCTAGTTTGACCATTTGATTGGAGTTTGCGAGTGATTGACAGCTGCCTCGTTGAATGAACAGCCAATAGGAACACTCTCTCTCTGAAATGACCTGTGATTGGCCAAAGTCTCCCGTCACAGGCTAGATTTTCTAAAGCCTGAAAACAGAGCCATGAGGAGGTGCAGAAGTCTAGTTTTCTCTCAGAACACTTGAATTACAATATGCTGAAAGTTTATTATGGAATTTTTGCCCAAATGATTCCAAAAACATTCTGCCTACCCCGCATTAAGCAAGTCTGAGCTTAAACGCAAGCTGTCAATCTTTAAACGTCCAATTTAATTATCACAGCAGAACCGGACCTATTTCATTACATATTAACAACTGTTCTTTGCATATGCCGTTTCCTGATCATCTCTTTGCAGCGGATACATTTCCAAGCAAGGGTAGTAGTAATGTTATTTATATCAGCATGCACATTTGCTGTTAGATGGATTGCTAAACCAAAGCCATTAGTTGATAATATGCTGTCTGTTTCTCGCTGTTACTCATCTCTAAATTGCATTAATGTGGCACGCCGAACGGGGAAACTGTTTGTCTTCCTGTCTCATGCGTGTGTGTGTGTTTTTGTCAGATTTTGTGTGTATGTCTGTGTGGGTTTGAGAATTGTTCAGCCCTTTTTGTTTTACCCTTGGCTGTGTTAATATGTCTCTCTTGTCAATTTTATGAAAGTTTATGTCAAACTGAAATTCCAGTTGGATATTAAAGGTCTCAGTGTAAGCCCATGATTGAACTGCTTCTCAAACCCGGTGTTTACATTTGCACTTCCATTACTCACCTACAAATACAGCCTAGGGGCACAGTATAGCGCCCACACGATGGGATATACTGTTAAACAAAGGAATGCATATGGCTATCAAAACCTATTAAGTAATAATGCATGTCTTTGGGGTTTTATAAGACACGTAATTCATTTTCTCTGTCTTAATGTTTCTCTTCTAGGAAAATATTACAAAGGACTGTAGAGCTGAACATTTATCCATTAAAAAACAGTCCCTAAATAATGATCCCATAATTAGTAATATTATTAACTCTTAATTAAGGCAGATATAAAGTATGAAATACAGCCTCAAAGAAAAAGGTTAACAAATGAGATCTGTGTGTCCATTAGCACACAAACTGTGCGATGGATTAGGCAGTATTCCCATCTCCCCCCATGGCTGATGTGCTGCAGAGTGAAGACATATGGCTGGTTATGTGTCCTCCTACCCCACCCTGTGGTCTGTCTTTGACATGCTCTTACTGTCTCGGCAGAAAAAAGGAAGCCAGACAGAAGAGGCAGAGAGAAAGGAGAAAATGGGCTGACCCTGATCACACCAGTGCAACACTCACTGTAATCTCTGCCCACGTTGTGATTTATAAGGCGCACGAAGGTGCATGTTTTATTGCAATACATCTAGGTTAATGTTCCATCTTGGGGTCCGGAGCATTACGGCAGGCATGAATCCAGTGAGTTTGTTTCGCCAGGCCCTAATCAATCAGGGCATTCTGTGGGTGGAATAGCTTAGAAAAGAGCTCTGTTCTCATTATCCAGACAAATCATACACTGCATATTATAAATTTCACACACCAACCCTGGCCTCCATTCTCCCTATCATCATTCGCTGAGAAAAGATGGGGTCTGTAGTAAATATTTGGTTTTATGTTAAAATGTGGGCAATAGGAATAGCTTAAAAGGGGAAAATTGACGTTGGAATGCAATATGAAAATACTCTTTATACCATTATAAGGTCTTTATTATGAAAACAGAAGGCTTTGAGACGACAGAGCCACCAGAGGAAAACCAGCCTGGCACATAATATAAATGTTACAATATAGAATGTCATGAATAGAATTACATTTTCACTTTCCAAACGTATTGCTTCGCACTGCCTCCGAACGTAATTTTGTGGGGAATATTTCTTCAAGCAATAATAATGATACCTTTGTTTTGTTAGAACCAATAAAAGTCCATCTTTTTTGCCTCTGTACTGGTAAGAGGCTTATGCATGTTAAATTTAGTCACTGACAGGAGAGGAAACAAAAGGCTGGACCTGTCATAAGCTGAGGCTCATCCCATGTTCACATTATTGATCAGAAGAGAGGAATCGCTCACGTTCGGATGTGGAGAACAATTGTGCCTTCATATAAAAACAAAAAAACTCTCAATGGGGTCCGAACTATATACAGTAGCAGAAAATACCTGGCAGCTCTTAAAGTTCTCGCCCTGACACACTTGACATGTTCTATAATTGCACTAAGTGAAACACAGTTTAATTTAGCTTGAACGTCTAAGTAACAGTGTCTTACACCTCACAATAAACATCTGACATGTTTTGTCAGTTTTACTTTGCCGAGACTGACACGCAGATCAGATGGAAGCTGCCCTCTGCAGTCTCAGGTGTCACACTCTTGTAAATAATGTCTTGCTGTAACTCATTCTTTTACATAAACGACACCTATTGGTGTTTTACCACGTCAGGTAGACAGTAAAAATAAAAAGGCACCACTGTGCGTTTATTTAGTTGTTACACAGCATTCCCTGACAGCCACAATAGTGTTTACAACTATGATAACAGCTACCTAAAACTGGCTCATGCCACATAACAACACACAGGGAAATATATTAGCCAGAGGTAGGGCTGCACCATTATGGACAAAATGATAATCACGATTATTTTGATCAATATTGAGATCATGATTACTTATCACGATTATTCATTGATTTTAGGGACAAAATATTTTTATTGCACTTTCACATTTAAATAAACAGAGCTTGTTGTGCTACATTCCTGCTAATGTGCCAATCTTTGCATCAAAATAAGACTGGTCTTTTTTCACAGTGCATCTTCTAGAAGCAAAATAAAATAGTACCAAAACTCTTTATCCAGAATTAAATCAACAGAGCACTGCTTTCACTTTCACTTTGTGCTATAGTCCTGCTAATTAAAGCAGCAGTAGGCAAGATTGGAGCAAATATGACTAAAAAAAGTTATTTTTATAAAACGGTCACTTTAACCTGACAGTATTGCATGAGACTGGTAATCATGTGCCTCTGAGTCCTCCGGTGTCCTCCAGTGTCCCGGTGTCCTCCGGTGCTCCTAATGGCATGATCAAATATGAATAAATATTCTGTTGCTGTAATGCCTATTTCTTGCCTCAAATGTTTTCAGAAACATCTTGTATTGTACTGTTTAGCTGTAAAATGAGAAAGTTTGTGACCCAGCCATCATGTTGAGATCAGTTGAAGAAATACCAAGCACCAGCCGGAGCAAACTTTCTCATTTTACAGCTAAACAGTACAATACAAGATGTTTCTGAAAACATTTGAGGTGAGAAATAGGCATTACAGTAACAGAATATTGATTCATATTTGATCAGCGCTCCCTAGTTTGACCGTTTGATCGGAGTTCGCAAGTGATTGACGGCTGCCTCCGTTGAATGGACAGCCAATAGGAACGCTCTCTCTCTGAAATGACCTGTGATTGGCCAAAGTCTTCCGCCAGGGGTTTAGATTTTCTAAAACCTGAAAACAGAGCCATGAGGAGGTGCAGAAGTCTAGTTATCTATCAGAACACTTGAATTACAATATGCTGAAAGGTTATTATGGAATTTTTGCCAAATTATGCCGATAAGGTTCTTCTTTATCTGAATTCAATGTATCTTCGTTTTGCCTATCTGTTCTCTATTGTATAACAGAGAAATATACAGTATATTACTCTTCTACTTTGGACTGCAGCCACAGCATTCAGGAAAGTGTTTCAGTGGCTGCCGCTGTAGGGTGCTCGCGCAACGGCATGACAGCTTCCCAAAAGTGAAGCCAAAACATCTTGATCAACCCCTAGTGGCTGGCTTTTAGTTTAAGAGGTATTTCATTTGATATGCAGCGGAGTTTTCTACGAGCGGAGCACGCATTTTTAGCGTAAATATCAGAGTTGATCCTGTTCATTTAATTTTGGGAAGCCAAAATCGTGATCGCGATTAATATTTCATTAGTTGTGCAGACCTAGTCATAGGGCAGCTGGTGTCATCAAGATGATGTAATGCAAACTACTTACATGACATGTCATTAATTAATCGCCTGATGCATTAAACTGTGTTGTGTTCAAATGTTTGCTTAACAGTGACTTTATAATCCTCCCTCTCCACATGCCTACGTTTCCATTGGAACTCAGCAGTGAGGAAACAGGGAATCCAGCCAGACACATGAAGGAAGGCGAATGGCGTTGATCAGCTGGTAACGTGACATTAAGCTCTGTCAATCATTGCATCTACATACCTCAGCTACATGTTTTTCAGTCATTTAGGTAAGAAAAAATATATACATATTTGGCAAATATTAGAGCTTGTACAAGTGTTGATATCAAAATGCAAAGCTTTGATGTAAAGTACCTAAAACCACGTCTGCTCAATAAGTGTGTGTGGCAAAAGGTGTGTGCTCATGTGTATTCATGTGGTTGTGTGTGTCAGTTCATAAGACATTTTTTTTTCTCCACAGTGCCAGTCAGGCAGTAGGAGCAGGAGGCAACTGTGGAGGAAGGGAGCTTGTCAGAGCTGTCTCACTGGGTGATGTTAATATGGCAATGCTAAGCTGGCACAGGACTTAAGCAGCTTACAAAGTACAGGGAAATAAACTTGATGATTCCACAGCAGTTTCCAAGACTTTTAAAATCCTAAAGAGTTTAAATACACATCCCACCTCATGCTGGCCACTTGACAACTTGGCCGATTAAAAACTCGCACACATAACTGTACAGGTTGCATTAGATGTTACTAAAGACATTTTTGGATGTTGCTAGATGCACCGACGCTCTTCTCATTGACTGCTTCAATGGCCGGCACTTGCCAATTGAAGTCTGCTTTCCATTAGGAATCAATATTCATCTGGGTCATGGCAAATCCCTCATTAACTCAGGGAGCGAGGGGAAAAACTCCATATCAGTCTTTCTGTGTAGTCTCTTTTATCTTATCTCCTGATGGAGGATAAAAAAGAGGGTTGCCTTGAAATACAGGATCAAGGGCCAAAGACCTGATCAATAAGAATTGGCAAACACATCTAAACAACCAGCGCTGCTACTCGCTAACCAGTAAATCTCCACCACACACCCAGTCGTGCCAGGCCATAAGTTTTCCTCAGCACATAGCAGATCAGCTGGCACGCCATGGATTCATACTGATTGCTATTAAAAGCTATCAGTCACTCAAATGGCCCCCATAGTTCTGTCGAGATGTAATTCCAAATGTTAGATACTATATGGAGAATACTATCTGTCCATCATTGTTCAGTGATCTGATGTCATATTGGGCTGTAGGAGCTGATGTTTTATTGTTTAAGCGTTATGGTTTTATGGATTTTCTGTCAGCTTGTTGGATATCAGCAGTGACCTGGAGATCGACCTTGTCAGAACAGGGGTCCAGTGACGACAGTTTCCTCGGTCGACCCCGCCTCTGAATGCTCGCCCCCCTCCCTTTCCCCTACACCCCATATTCCCTAACTATCTGCTCGAGTGTCAGTATATTGCAGTTACCCACACTTTCACCCAAATTTCTCCTGCAATAAGAATACCCCCAATAACAGTCCTAATCCCAGCATGCCGCGCTGCTCAATTACAGTCTTTAGGAGGATGGGATTAGGAGCAGAGATGGTGGGAGAGGAGGGGGGTGGAATGAGTTGAGCTGAAGGGTGAGGGGGGGGAGAGAAGGGAGGAAAAGGATAAGGGGGAGGAGAGACTGCTTTTTACTGCCATGAAAGGCTGCAGATGAAGAGACAGGCACAGCAGCAGTGGGTAAATCCCAAATAGCCTGTCACCAGCCGACAGCGCACTGGAGCGTGTAGAGCACAGAACAGCACAGCAGACTGGCAGCCTGGGTTGAGCCAGGCTAGGAGGAGAGGGAGGAGGTTGTCTGGTGGGGCTGCAGGAGATGTTAAGGGTTGGCCAATTTTACTCTGGCATCGAGACAGGAGGTCGGGGGAAAATACATCAGGTGATGGAGACGTGGGGACAGGGTGGCCTGGGTCACCATTTCAAGCCTGGCTCATAAACATTTCTCTCTGATTGTGGCGGAGGGACCGAGGAAGGGAAAGTGGGGTAGAAAGCTGACAGGGAGAGAATGAGAAGGAGCATGAAAGATGCAGTCGGGGAGAGAGAGAGAAAGCAGTGAAAATTGAGTTTAGAATAAGGCACGGGGCTTATGTCTCCACACTGGCATTTACAGAATCCAGGCCCAAATAAACATCCCTCTTCCTCATCCCTTTAGTTGTGGATGTTGATTGAGGACGCTGGCAGCCAGATGAGCCATAATCAACTACCCATCACAACAGCAGCCATCGCACACAGTGACACTGCCAGCCATGCAAGGCATCCTGCAGCCAAGTGACAAATCTGGGTTTGCAGAGCAGATTATATTTACACACGCGTCAATGTTCACAGTGTTTCTGTAGTCAGAGTACGTCAGTAAACTTTCAAAAGGTAATCATCATTTGAATATGAAACTAGTAATGATCCTGTTTTACCAGACAGAAAAGGACACAATGAGATATTATGAAATGCCTCCATAAGGACAAAGATGGTCATGCTACTATTTATAGTATAATGCAAAAATATTCACAAATTAGGAGTGAGCTGTACTGCACAGTATATTGGCAAGTTTATCAGTATCAAGACTAGTATGAACATTGTACCCCCTATAATATACAGAGGTGTAAGAAGTACTCAGACTCTTTACTTAAGCAAAAGTAGAAATACCACAGTCTAGAAATACTCAACTACAAGTAAAAGTTCTGAATTCAAAATGTTACTAAAGTAAACGTACAGAAGTATTATCAGCAAAATGTACTTAAAGTATCAAAAGTAAAGGAATGTTCAACAGTGTAATATGTTGTATGATACTGACTTCAATTCAAATGAACCTATAAAAGTAAAAAAAAAAGTAAAAGTACAGTATACTATTAACCACAGTGTTAAATTATTATAGAACAGGCTATTATATTATTCTGTTTTATCACTAACAAGTACATGTTAGAGTATTTTAATGTTGTAGTTCGTCAACATGGAGCAAATTTTTATATACCTTGTGTACTACTGTGTAGATTAGTAGTATAGTACTGCATCATATCATATTTTTCATGTAAAAAGTGTCAAATAAATGTAGTGAAGTAAAAGGTACATTGTTTCCCTTTGAGATGTAGTGGAGTAGAAGAAAAAAGTAGTATAAAATGGAAATACTGGTTTAAATGTAACTATAACTAGCACATTTCTCTGAATGTGCTGGGAAAGTGTTTGGGAAAGTGCAGGCACTTTCAAAAAGTACTTGGCAGGTGATTGGATGACCATCTGTCAATCAAACTCTTGCCGAAGCCAGTCAGGAGAAGAGCGAAAACACCTTTTCCATCAAGAAAACCCTTCAGTGCTGTTCTTTGCTCTTCTTTCAATGAAGAAATACTCTCCAGTTCTGATATGACCGATGCTATTGCAGCATCTACGCTGACCTCTTCACGAGCCGCCATTGTTGTTTAGAACGAACAGTTGCCTGTCACATCATACACATCTAAGCTACGCCCGTAGCCGCCAGTAGCTCCTCACAGGACGCTGATTGGTCCATGCACTGGTTTGCCAGACGCAAACACATTACTTGAAGCATGACAAGATGGATTTTTGTGTGATATGATTCTCACATGATATTGCGTGACATCGCAAGAATAAAGCTGCCGTGCAAGGTAAGTGATAAGCTAGAGCGAGAGGGGCGGGTGATACTTCAGCAACCCACTATATCTTAGAGACTTCTGAGAATCCATCTGCAATCATGCATCAGGACTCAACCAAGGTAAAACAAGAAGTAACAAATGCTGAATGAAATGTTTCCCCCACAGAGAAAGAGTCTTTTTCTGTCTAACCTCCTCCAGAGGGAACCTTCATGTTCTCTTGTCAAGTTCTGTTCCACTGATTCTCCCACTGATCCTGCACTGTCCTCATGTCAAGCCGAAAGTACACATACAGACAGACCCTGGTCAACAAAGCCGTGGCTACTAAAGCATGAAGTGAAAAAAGAAAACAACCCACCCTCCCTCCCTCCATCGCTCTCCCCTAGCCAACCCTGTGAAACAGCACAGCACCTGATAAAGCTGATAAAGTGACTTGATCAGCTACCAGTGATGGTCAGTGGTCCAGAGTAGCTACAATGCTGTGGAGAGGGAATGTAGACTTACTGAAGTAAATCCACACAACACTCCGACTGCAACTGGCAAAACAAATCATACGACTACGGGTGACATGAATTTACACAGTGGATAAACAGCAGGGCAATGTGTGTTATGTACTGAGCAGTTTTTAATTACCAGAGTAAACCCTCTGAGCTATGGTCTGAATTTGTATATACTTTACAGGATGCCCACAATCATGCTTGTGCATTCAGAAGGAGCAATTGTCAACACTAGAAATGAGCTCTTGGATGGTTTGCATTTTTCATGTGTATAGTTTTTGGATTACTTTTGCATCGGTTAATATAAAGGTTAATTTTTTTAAATCCTTTTTAGGTTTGAAAGACAATCTAAGATCAATATGTTTAGCTATGATGACAGAACAAGCAAAAATAATATATTTTTGGTGGTAACCTTCCAGTTCTTTTCATAAAAAAATACATAAATGCAAAGTGACTCATCTTTTTCTGACACTGAGGAGGTAAATCTATACTGTATAGTGATGGGTTCAAAAGTTGCTATCCCATGTAGGAAACAAGAAATTCACAAGACCATCAGGCATTACATTTGAATTCCAGCAGCATAGCAGTCATTGGCAGCAACGGAGGGCTTTTACTGTGAAGCAGCTGCAGGCGTGTAAAGCATAATTTCTACTAGCCACTATGGGGTAGTTTGTTGCTCAAAATAAGATTTCTAAATATAGATTTTTTTTCTGTTTTTTCATCAGAGGTTCAGTTTGAAACATTGCAAGGAATAACAAGTTTGCCCATCTTCCTAACTATATATTAACTATACTTATATACATTTTACTCACTTCACATTTAAAGGAAGAGTGTGTACATTGTGTGTGAACATTAAGGGGGATCTATTGGCAGAAATGGACTATAATATTAATAAGTATGTTTTCATTAGTGTATAATCACCTGAAAATAACAGTAACTGTGTTTTCGTTACCTTAGAATGAGCTGTTTATATCTACATAGGGAGTGGATTCTCTCTCACGGAGTCCGTCATGTTGCACCACCATGTTTCTACAGTAGCCCAGAATGACCATACCAAACACTTAACTTTTCCTGCTTGGGCCGGAGTCAATAACGTTACTTGCTTCAGTCGTCGCCACTCTCTCTCTATTGCTTCACCACTCACTTCCCATGTACACACACACACACACACACACACACACACACACACACACACACACACACACACACACACACACACACACACACACACACACACACACACACACACACACACACACACTCTACACACTGGCTCTGCTCCAAATGACCTACGCTACTCTTACAACAACTGGCTCTAGAGAGGGCCATTCACGTTTTTGTGCCGGTCACCGTAGCTCTCCAACACGCTTGGCACATGGGAGAGGCTTCACTTGGTTGCAATCTCCTCATCTCACCGCTAGATACCACCAGATCCTACACACTTGTCCTTATTTTCAATTAGGGGATACTAGAAATAGAGTACACCTAGATTACATTGAGAAACAAATCTCAACATAAAAAGGTTACCAGTGTAATTATTAGAAACTTGTGAAATAATTATCATTTAAGTATTTTTGAATTACAGGCCTCTAAAATAATTATGGGACACACTAACATATTAATGAAGAGATAACACAAATTACAAGGGATACGCAGCTTTTTAAGATGTAGTGGCTAAGGAGCTCACTTTTTTTCCGATCCGGATGCCAACAGAAGTTTAAGATTGTCTCCTTACCAAGAACTAATATGATACAGACTTTCTTTCAGGCCTGTCAAACGTTAGTGAGTCAATTCAGGACAATTTCTCCAAAGCTGCCGGCCCCTTCATAAATCTCATAGGCGCACTTTGAACAGTACAGAAACCATCCAGCCCCCATATGTGGTTTGAAAATTCGATTCAGTTCTTTTGGCGAACCGATTCTCTTTAGAGTGTTGTTCAAATAAACAACTACTGCAACAGAGGAGGGGGAGAACCAATCCAATCAATGGGTCACTGTATAACCAGCAGCCAGAGTGGAGCCCACTGATAGAGGGTGATGGGAGGGGGAGGATTCATAGCAGTCCGCCTAATTAACCTACAGATAGCTCTGATCCAACGCAGTGGGAGGTCATGGGAAGTTACCATAGTGATGTCCTGGCCAGGCGGCCTTGATTATTTTCCAGCAGATTGCTCTCTCCCAGCAAAACAGCGAAGCCTTAACAGAGTTTAGAGTGTGAGGAGCAACTGGTGCGGCATCTGGCTCCCATGTTTACATGCAAGGGGACAAGATTAATGGAGTGGATTAGCATATCTATGTAAGGACCTAAGAAGTGTGCATTCTAATTACTTCCTCAGCCAACACTGCCAAGACCAGCGAACTCCCTTCGTCTGCCGCTGAGCCGATTGTGGAAGCAGGGACGGTGTCATACTGACAGCAGACGAGAGAAAAGGGAGCTGGTCAATGATGTCAGCTGTCTGGCTTAGTTTCAGAGTGAGAACATCATGACAATTACCTCAGAGACCAACAGGAACCCGAACACAAGCGCAGAGACACAACCCAATGATGACAGTACTATTCTTAATATCGGTAGCTCCTAGAGACTGAGCTCTCCAGCGTAACAGGACAGACGCACAGAGAGAGAGATATCAGTAAAGGTTTGCAAATGCATCAATCTCACAATACTGTCTGAGCGACACGCTTTGCAACAAGGACAAGTGGTGTCACAGGTTGGCTGACAGTGGAATTATGAAGGACAGACAGATGGATGTGTCGTCAGCGAGATCAAGGGTAAATTATGCAGCTTGTGTCATCCAATAATTACCTGTGTAGATGTTCATGCAAACACAAGATGATGATAACCCATCTTAAAGCTGATAAACAGATTTTGAAAGATACAGTTGTTCCACATGAGATAGTACACCTGTTGTTGACACAAGAGAGGGAACATCTCTCTTTTAAGACCCGCAAACAGCAATTCTCTATTGTGGTGAATGAGCCGTGTGTGTGTGGGAAGATGGTGGGGGTTTCAACACAACAGAATGTCTCTATAGAGAACAGACAGCAACTTCTTCACATGTGGTGACATGGCTCATTACTGGGGGATCCAGACATCTATGATGTAGGGCACTACACTCACTTAGTAGGGCACTTTACAGGAGACAGCTGCCACAATGAAGTTAAGAAGGTCAGAAAGACCACTAAAGGCTCCATATGAAACACATGACTATTTTTATATTCATAAAAATAATAGTATGGCAAATGTAAGAAGAAAAAAATAGGGCTGTCAATTGATTAAAATATTTAATCGCGATTAATCGCATGATTGTCCATAGTGAATAATGATTTATTGCAAATTAATTGCACATTTTTTATCTGTTCAAACTGAACCTTAAGGGAGATTTGTCAAGTATTTAATACTCTTATCACCATGGGAGTGCTTGCTTTATGCAAATGTATGTATATATTTATTAATGGAATGCAATTAACAACAATTAAAATGAAAGATATAGTCCAGAATCCCTCACAGGTACTGCATTTAGCATAAAATATATGCTCAAATCATAACTTGGCAAACTGAAGCCCAACAGGCAACAACACCTGTCAGTGTGTCAGTGTGCTGACTTGACTATGACCTGCCCAAAACTGCATGTCATTATCATAAAGTGGGCATGTCTGTGAAGGGGAGACTCGGGGGTACCCATAGAACCCATTTCCATTCACATATCTTGAGGTCAGAATCGACATCTTTGAAAAATGCCATGCCAGTTTTTCCTTGCCAAAATATTGCAAACGTTTAGAGCATGATTTAGCCTCCTTCGCGACAAGCTAGTAAGACATGGTTGGCAACGATGGATTCCTTAGGTTTTTTAGATTCATATGATGTCAGTATCTTCACTCTAGCTTTAAAACTGAGCCCGCTACAACCTAAAAATCACAAGTTGCGTAAATTCGTTAACACAAATTTGCGTCAATGCGTTATTATAGCGTTAACTTTGACAGCCCTAAAAAAATACAAATGAAATTAATAAAATTGATCTTCTATGTATTACATTACTTTTTAAATACTATTTGCTTTGAATTATTAATCTGTATGGCAGAATAACCAATATATTCTGCCAAAAGCAGTCTGTTTCAGTTGAACATTGTGTTGCCAGAAGCAACCACTACTGGCACAGTTCTAAAGCAGCTTAACTGGCATCTTTACATCCATCATTTTATCAGATCTGTGTCCAGGCTAATATTGACTAGCATCTTGTATCTACCCCCCCAAATGCCCTTGTTGGAGCATTGTCTGTAGGCACTCCTTCTATTACAGCTGTTTTGTGATTATTGATTTGTCAAGTCAAGTGAGTATATTTATTGAGCACTTTTAGAAACAAATGTTGACCAAAGTGCTTTACAGAGAGATGAGGGATGAGATGAGAAAGAATTCTAATCAAGTAAAAATACAGACATAATAAAGAGGATATGAGTAAATTAATAAAGGCGTAGGATAAATCATTCTGGGTAAAATAAACTTAATGTAAACTTAATATTTCACTGTGGATACATTTTTCTTCCTGACATACAGCACAGTGAAGCACTACTTTGACAGCTAGTCTATACTTTTGTGAATCCATTTCAGCAGTTAAAGTGTAGGTTTTCTCATCTTTTTATGACTTGTAATCACTATCATTGAATTTGTTGTCCAATACTGTTTTCAGTTTCACAGTTGCTTCCAGTAAAAACCTCAAAGGCAATCCGCTGAGCTCGCTGCATAGATGTACCTGCATGCACAGTTAGGGCAGAAGACACTATGACAATGTCACAATATGATTCTATCAAAAGTTGATGATATTGTGGGCGGCTGTGGCTCAGTGGGTAGAGCAGGTCGTCCACCAATCAGAAGGTTTGTGGTTCGATCCTCGGCTGCTCCGGGTCACATGTCGATGTGTCCTTTAGCAAGACACTTAACCCTAAATTGCTCCCGAAGGCATAGCCATCGGTGTGTGAACGAGTATTTAAATTACATCCTGATGGGCGAAGTTGGCACCTTAGCAGCCTCTGCCATCAGTGTATGAATGGGTGAATGCTGACATGTAGTGTAAAGCGCTTTGAGTGGTCGGTAGACTAGAAAAGCGCTATATAAATGCAAGTCCATTTACCATTTGAATTTAGGGCTGCAACTAACTATTATTTTCATTATTGATTAAACTGGTGATTTCTCGATTTAACGCTCTGGTCTATAAAATGTAAGAATGAGTGAAAATTGCAGAGGTGACGTCTTTAAATTGTTTATTTTGTCTGACCAACAGTCCAAAACACAAAAATATTGAGTTTACTATCATAGAAGACTGAGAAAACCAGCAAATGTTCACATTGGAGAAGCTGCAACCAGAAATCTATTGGTATTTCTGCATAAAAAAATACTTAAACTGATTATCAAAATTGTAGCAAATTAGTTTTCTTCCAATCAACTGTAGTTCATCTTCTAATTGTTTCAGCTTTTATTGCATTAATTTTCATCTCTACAACATTGTACACACCATATTTTTATGTGCATATATTTTCATGTAAATTCTGATTTGGTATAACTCCTTCCAAGTTCATGAAAGATTTACATATTTTTTTATAAACACCCCCTAGGTGAGGCCATGTGAAGTGATGGATTATACATTTTTAGCGCAGTTACAACAGGCAAATCAGTTGTTAGCAACACCAGGAATAGCCACTATGACTTAAAAGACAAAACAGCAGGACTCACAAACATCACTCAAAGAAAATAGAAAGATGTCAGAGCACTATATGCTACTTTATAATGGTGGCCACGCCATTCAATTGCCAAATGCAATTCCAAGTCACCACAATAATGACACGTAGCACAACAATGACAAGAAATAAAATCAAGCCACACAGGAAATAAGATATTATGTTATGTACTGTACATGATAATAAAACATACATAGGGTATAGTGAACAGGCTGAACATTGACTGCGACTCCATCAGAGCGGGATATATGACATCATTTGGACATTTAAATGACACGCTGACTATAAGTTTGCAGATGTAGCAGTACTTCTGGGAAACATAACAGCACAAGGCTGATGGCTCTGAATGTTGGGATAGTTACATTCCAGCAGTTAAAGTATAGATTTTAAAGGCCTGAAACCAATCATGGCAGGTAACGCAGGTAACAAAAATGCACATGTTGTTTCGTGCCATTTCACTATATCCTACAACAGCATACGTTAACCTGTTCTCACGCACACAACTGTGTCTGCATCTCCGTCACACACACACAAATATGTACCACACAGGTTCCCAAACCCACCACAAACACTGCTCGGTACAAGCTGTGCCTTTAACTTTCCCGACATTGTTGACAACCTCTGTGCTTGAATACTCGACTGTGCTTTCAAAAGGCTCTCTACATTATTGAATACCTTGGATTTTAAATGAAACGCGAAAGCATTCCTCATGGTTCTATCTTCCCCTGGTTATCTAACCACTTCCTCTACACAGTTCAGGTCTTCAATTATCCATCAATCATGAGCTCACTTGTAACCGTGTAGCTACTCTCAAGCATCTATTGAATCTCTATAGGTGTGCATAGTTAATGTGTAGTGTGAGTGATGCATAAATTTATTCATCTAGGATGAGAATCCCATGAAAACCTCAAGGCTTGGTTACAGTGCGTGTCATATGTACATGCATGTAGAGGTGCAAAAGTCTCTGCATCCATGTGTGTCCATGTGTGCATGTGTGGCCATGTACACCTCTATGTGTGCATCCATACTTTGTAATGGAGAGCTAAATTGAAATAAATGATTCCTACACTGCGGCCCCACCCTGTCCACATATCTAACGCTGTGAGAATCCAGTAACTGGGTCAGCAACATAAACATGCTTAAACACGAGCTGGATCCTCCATGTTGCTTCCACAGACAAGATGTAGAGTGACACCAGAGATACAACTCTGAAATATGGATGCATTGGGACACAGTCCATAATCCCAGAGTGTGTGTGTGTGTATGTTTATGTGTGTGGGGGGTGGGGGAGCATGGGTGGATTTTGTATAGCTATAGCTATGATGGACAAGGGAGAAAGTACCAAAGTACCAAAAGTAGAGGAATGAGAAAGTGGATCAGGTGACTCACTTAGAGTTAAAAGCATGGCAGAGTCGTTATGATTTGAGCATATTTTTTTATGCTAAATGCAGTACCTGTGAGGGTTTCTGGACAATATTTGTCAATGTTTTGTTTTGTTAAATGATTTCCAATAATAAATATAGACATATATTTGCATAAAGAAAGCATATTAACCCATTCCTGTGTTGATAAGAGTATTAAAGTAAAATTTTTTGGCATAATTTGGCAAAAATTCCATAATAGCCTTTCAGCATATTGTAATTCAAGTGGTCTGAGAGAAAACTAGACTTCTGCTCCTCCTCATGGCTCTGTTTGCAGGCTTTAGAAAAATCTAGCCCGTGACAGCAGATTTTGACCAATCACAGGTCATTTCAGAGAGAGAGAGCGTTCCTATTGGCTGTGCTCCGGTCATTTGACCAGAACTTGGCTTCCTTCAACAGATTTTACAATGGCGGCTGCGTCACAAACTTTCTCATTTTACAGCTAAACAGTACACTACAAGATGATTCTGAGAACATTTGATGCGAGAAATAGGCATTACAGTAACTGAATATTGATTCATATTTGATCAGCGCTGCCTAGTTTGACCATTTGGTCAGAGTTCGCAAGTGATTGACAGCCGGCTCTCATAGACGGCAGCTTTTTTCCTTCTGGTAAGTGAAATTCTTCAGATGCCGTTAGGAGCACCGGAGGACACAGTAGGACACAGAGGAACATGATTTTTTTCAGGTTACCTGTTTCATGTACTACTGTCACGATATAGCGGCCGTTTTCTAAAAATAACTCTCTTAAATCATATTTGCGCCAATCTCACATACTGCAGCTTTAAATACTTGACAAATCTCCCTTTAAGATACATTTTGAACAGATAAAAAATGTGATTAATTTGCGATAAATCGCGATTAAATATTTTAATCGATTGAAAGCCCTAGTATCTAAACTAGTATCTAAGCATATTGTGTCTATTACTCCCACCCACATTAACAATGGATTTCTTAGGTTTTCTAGTTTCGTATGATGCCAGTATCTTCACTCTAGCTTTAAAACTGAGCCTGCTTGAACTTTGGAAAGATCGATTGCGTTAATGCATTAAAGAAATTAGTGACGTTAAAACGATTTTGTGTTATTTGTGATTAATCGCGATAAACGACATTTTTATAATACAAAGTTATTTTATTTCTTTTCAGATTAATCTCGACTGGATATCATTAGTCCACCTTTGCTCTCTGTACACATGTAGTATTTTGTCCTATGGGTAAAATAATACAAACCTGAGTTTGATATTTAATAAATGTGTACAGTCATAAAATATAAACAGACAATTTAATTATATGCCAGTTCATTTTGATGAATAGTGCTGGGGTCCATGCATCTAATCTCACATTTTACATAGAAATCAATACTTGCATTAATCAAGTTTCAGGGAGTCATTACTACACAGTGTGAGGTACACATGGTGAAAAAGCAAGCATGATGCAGGCGGGGTGTGGAATGGGAAAAACAGCCAACGGAGTGACAAGCACAGTGTAACTTTGAATCAAGGCTTTAATTTGGCAAAGGGCGAGATAGTAAATGGGGCCAACTTGTTTGTAATGGGACTTAGTTTAGCTGCCGCTCTTAAGCAAATTTAATTTGTTGGGTCTCCTACAGAGCAGAACACACACAAGACAAACCGATCTAAACAGAGCAGCAGGTGAAACAACAGTCAAAAGTCCTCAGGAATATGTAAAATCGAGGAACTCCACTGAGCATACACCCTATTTCAATATCCTGCATTGTTATTATTGAGGTTAAAATTGCTTTTTAGCCTCTAAACAGTGTGAGTAAACTCATTAACACCACTTCTCTCCAACTCCATAATAATCATCCTCCCACCACGATGGGAATGCTGAGGTAGGAGAGGAAATAATACCTCTATCTTCAAATATCTCCCTAAATAGTCTGAGATGTATGAAATGTCAGATTAGCTCCAATTCTCAGCCACCAGCCTTCAAAGGGAGAAATAAATGCATGAGGAATACACAGTTTGTCTAAGGTATTTATAAATCATTTTCTACGCACGCTCCACCCCTGTATGGCAGATTTACATTTTTATGAGCTTTAAACTAATTTGGAATAGCATATTTTTAAGATTCCAAACAGGAGATGGAGGCCAGTTGTCCACATTTCCAATAATATGTAATATCAATGCAGACAGGGCTTTTACCTTTACTGTCAGAAGGCAGGTGAGGTGGGTATATGTATTAGTTTCTCATATGCAACATGCCTTCTAAACTTAGGACAAACACAGTGCTATATAACACTGCAACTTTAATGAGGGCAAATCCTTTGTTTCTGAATTGTGAAACAAATGTAAATACAGTACATACTGTAGGTGGCACAATGATGCATGCATCTACTGGAAGAAATGTTCATTTCATACAAAATCTGTTAATTTTACCAGCGTGGGAACATTAACAATAGATGGTTGAATTTTGTCTTAGGAAAAGAAATAAGACAACTTCTCTCACCCCATAACAAACCACATCTGGTGTAGGGCAATGGGAATGTTCAAAAGGTGCTTTCCAATTAGCCATTAATTCGTCACACCACCTCGCACTTTAATTAAATGTGGCACATCAAATGGAGATGTGAAATATGGGGTTATTAATGTGATGACCGATAATGGGTGTTGCCAAGCAGGGGCCTTCATACCCAGTATAAGCCTGCACTCTCTGAAGACTGGTGGCATCACAGCTTAGCATTAATCCCTCTGCCCGTCAAAAAGACACATTTTCCTAATTGCCTTTTAATTTATATGAAATTAGCACCTACGTAAGTCAAATTATCATTGCATGATGTGGATAATGGAGATTGGGGAGGGAGGCTTCTGCAGTGATAGGCTGGTTGAGCTCATTAATTATTGTGTTGCTGGGGACTGCACCAGGGAGGGGAGAGAGCTCTGCAGAAGGGATGCGAGGATAGTGCCTCTCATGGGGGCGATCTGGGGGCATTAGCCCTCTCCTCCAAGGATTATCCATGCAGTGTTCAAGGCACTGCCAAAAAAAAGTATGCTGAAGAGGATTTTGGATCAACTCCACAGAAGGAATAGGTGCCATGAGAAAGTCTACTCAACCTACTTGGCATTATAGGAGTGGTCAAAATGAAAAAGAATGGAAGTTTTGTTATAAAACTATCCACCACATTATTCTGAGCTATCTCTTGGCTAAATACACGTTTTTTTAATGAATTAAGATGACCCAGTTGATAGTAACAGATTGAGATTAGGGTTTTTACATAATTTGGGATTATGAATTAAAAGGATTTACTATAAAGACCCTATAATAGTCACTAAAGGGAGTTAAATAATAGCAATTCTCAGAGTTTTTTCATCCAAGATAGCCTCTAGATTATTGATCTTTTCATTGTTTACAGTATAGTACATACAGTACTCTACAAGAAGTATCAGAGGGCTATTACATTTGCTTAATGTAATGTTTGAATATCATTAAGATTGACCTCCATCAAGTGACTCATGTTCCTGACAACATATTTTTCAATGACAGATGGCAGAATTCCCAAAGCAATAGATCAGTTGGCCAACCAAAACCCATCAGTGAATGGAAAATAATAAAAGCCTTGATTGGTTTTGAACAATCTGTCAGGCTGCTGTTAAATTTCCAAAAACAAAATCATGGCATTGCTCAAGTATGATTACAATATTACTATTAGTGCTATGTATTATTTACATTATACTACTGTGTTCAATACTTTTATTATTTAACGTCAGTACTGGTCATTTGTACCATGATCATTATGTAAGAGGGATCTATTTGTTTACGTCATCACATCATGACTAATACTGCCTAGAAAAACCTTGTGAAGGAAATAATACATATGAACAGTATTCAGATTAGCTTTGTTGTATACAGAGCAACAGAAACATCAGACTTCTGTCACTCCGGGCTTATCGTCCCCTCCACTGACGTTTCCTTCATCCCCATGGCAACTACTCGTCTCCTTATCCTAATCACTACAAGTTAACCTTGATATGAAACAGTGCCCAAGGGACCACTCACACTTTTGTGCAAGCTTCTGAAGACAGACACCATTTCTAATAATAGCCATAAAAGACATCACTGTCTGAATATTATGGGAGTCTGAAGATAAATGATGAGCTTGGCAAGACAAGTTAAGAATGACATGCGGAGAGCAAGTTAATAGTAGACAACAGAGAGCTTAGGATACACTTGGGGCTAAAATCAACTATGGTTTCATCAAATATGTGTAGTTTTGAGAGTAAAAGCCATATTTTTCACTGCTAATGTTTTGTGAGGATGTTTATCAAAAGGTTAAACAGTCACCCATAATGCTGGGACCTCATTGCCCTGATCCACTTAACACCAAGATATATCTGGACCTCAATGTTTTGACACGAGGGGTCAGCACACCTAGGTCCCTGCCTTTGCCAGCCACCCAGCTTACAATGCACTCGACCCCTGCGAGTGGTGGGCCTACAGGGTGGCGGCTACATGTTGTTCTTTTGAGGAAGAAGAGGAAGAGTTTCAAGTCTCGGGGGAAGATGTATCCATATCCCTGGCAGCTCCTCGGCGGCAAGGCACCAGGGGTGGATGAGAGGATGACATTCGCCCTGAGATGCTGAAGGCTCTGGACATTGTTGGGCTGACACATATCTTCAGTGTCAAACCAGGCTGGTGGTTCCCATTTATAAAAAAAAGGGGACCTGAGGGTGTGCTCCAATAATTGGGGTATCACATTGCTCAGCCTCAGCCAGGGTGCTGGAAAGGAGACTCTGACAGATTGTCGAACCTCAGATCTAGGAGGAGCAATGCAGATTCCGTCCTGGCCGCGGAGCAGTGTACCAGCTCTTTGCGGGGCTGTCATGGGAGTTTGCCTAACCAGTCTACTCTGATCTCTAGGGTGTACCGCGGGAATATGGGGTACCAGGGTCATTGCTACAAGCCATCCGGTCCTTGCATAACCAAAGTGAGAGCAGCAGCAACAAGTTGGCCTCCGCCAGGGTTGTCCCTGTAAATGGTAAATGGACTTGCATTTATGGAGTGCTTTTCTAGTCTTCCGACCACTCGAAGTGCTTTACACTACATGTCATACACATTCATACACTGATGGCAGAGGCTGCCAACTTTGCCCATCAGGATCTAATCGAAATACTCATTCACACACCGATGGCTAAGCCTTTGGAAGCAATTTGGAGTTAAGTGTCTTGCTTAAGGACACATCCACATGTGCAGCAGCCGGGGATCGAACCACCGACCTTCCGGTTGGTGGACGATCTGCTCTACCCTCTGAGCCACAGTCGCTCACTGTCCCTTGTCACCGATTCTGTTTGTGATTTTCATGGACAATATCTCAAGGCACAGCCGGGGCGAGGAGAGTGTCCGGTTTTGGGAGCTGAGAATTACCTCTATGTTCTTTGTAGATGATGTGGTGCATCATTAGACCGTGACCTCCAGCACGCACTGGGGCGGTCTGCAGTCAAGTGTGAAGCGATCTCAGAGTCTGAAGCCATGGTTCTCTGCCGGAAAACGGTCAATAGCTCCCTCTAGGTTGGGAGTGAGTTACTGCCCCAAGAAAAGGAGTTCAAGTATCCTGGGGTCTTGTTCACGAGTGAGGGTAAAATGGAGCAGGAGATCGACTGGTGGTGTGGTGCGGCATCAGCAGTGATGAGAGCGTTGTACTGGACCATTGTTGAAGAGGGAAGCAAAGCACTCGATTTACCAATCTATCTAATCTCAATTTACCATCTACAGTATGTTCCGACACTCACCTATGATCATGAGCTTTGGGTAGTGACTAAAAGAATGAGATGGCAGATACAAGCGGGCGGCCAAAGTTTACTCCAAGGGTGGCTGGTCTCAGCCTTAGACACAACTCACCCACTTTGCTGGGGTGAGGGACGTCTGGAATACCTTGCTTAGACTGCTGCCCCCACGACCCGGTCCCGGATAAGCAGAAGAAAATGGGTGGAAGGATGGATTTTCCTCTTTGTTGCTATTTGTCAAGCCAATTTATTGTGAAGTCCATAATCCTTCTGTTTGACTGCTGTAATATAGAACTATATTGCAATTAATATAAACTCCGCCCCAGTTTTTGTACAGAGCTCATCATAGCCTTAATGATCTCAAATGCAAAATAAGACATCTCCCCAGCACTTAACCC
The DNA here is from genome assembly GCA_916701645.2 of Sebastolobus alascanus. NCBI lineage: Eukaryota > Metazoa > Chordata > Actinopteri > Perciformes > Sebastidae > Sebastolobus > Sebastolobus alascanus. The sequence goes on along the minus strand of CAKAOJ020000040.1, from coordinate 5,982,242 downwards.
AATGCATCAAGCATTAAGCGTTAAGTTCAGGGACCATAAAAGGTGTCAGAGATGGTGCTTTTGTTATATAACCCTGATTTGCTATTCCTAGAAGCCTGCTTTGACACTATCAATTATTATTAGTTAGGCATGCAGGTTTCTAGTGAAGATGAAGTGCATTATGTGCAATGAAGGGAACATGACTGTGCCTGAATGATTCGTGTTCAGAGAGAGTCCAGAAGATTTAAAGGAGAACAGGGCAGATACAAAATTACGTTGATGCCTTCATGCAGCTTCATGCATCAGTAGTTTTGGAAATATTCATGGAGGGAAAAAAACAACATGACCGACTCTTGACTGCCCAGGGACACTGCATGGTGTTTTATGGAAGCACTTTGTTTGGGGTCGCTGAACACATTTAAAACTAGCGCAGGAAAAAGCTTTGTCAAGACGACCGGAGATTGAGATGACCTATCTCACTTTTTTATGGAGCCCCCAGGCTGCAGGCCAGCTAATTATGACTGACCCAAGGAACGTGTGGCTGCTGGTCACCTCTGGCCTTGAATGGCCTCTAGTGGCCCTGCCTCTTCCATTAAACAAGGCCAGAATGGAAGAGTTTATGTGACAGAACAAAGACACATACAGTATAAAATAAATAAAAGAGGGTGGTCACAGGATGAGCATGGACAGGCTGTGTAAATTGGCCAGTGGCAAACAGTAGCATTTTAGATACAGATTGAAAATTCTATTTGGGCTGCAACTAACGATTATTTTCATTATTAATTCATCTGTTGATTATTTTTACCATTAATCAATTAGTCATTAAGTCTTTTAAAGGGACTCTATGTAAGAATCAGAAATTGCTCGTTAACAGCAACACATGTGGCCGTTAAGTCAACGAAAGTCAGCGTCCTGTTGCTCCCGCTTGTGCTCGCTCTACATAGACATGAACGAGCATCGGTCAAAACAATGAGGCGACAAACGTCAGCTAAAGCCACAATATCACTCTATATTTCATCTGCTTGGCAGTAATGTTAGCTGACCAGACGAAAGTCTCTCCATGAATCAATGCTGATACTGTGTTCCCTGCTTCAGAGTCCCGTCTTCTGCAGTGTGTAGTGTGCGCGCATGCACGTGGAGGTGGAGCGAGTTAGAACGAACGCGGTGTGTGAGTGAAGGCAAGCAGGCAGGCAGAGGAGCAGAGCAGTATCGACTCCGGCCCTGGAGACCAAAGCTCCCCTGTGTCTTCTGGCCACGGTCGGGGGGCTGGAGCAGGAAGAGTTAACACTGTTTCGCAAGATGGGCTTTACTAGATATAACTTTGCGGCTTTGGTGCTTCCGTGTAGTTTGTGTTGGAACAGCGTAGCCACACGCGAGCGCGCATAAGACACCGACCCGATTTATACGTGTAAGAAGTTACAGACAGTACCTTTAAAGGGACTGTTTGTAAGAATCAGAAATTGGTTGTAACAGCGACACTTGTGGCCGCAGTGTCAACGAAAGTCAGCATCCTGTTGCTCGCGCTCGACCATGTGCACACGCTACCTGAATGTTAGCGAGCGTCCGTTAAAACAGCAAGGCGACACACGTCGGCTAAAACCACAATATCACTCTATATTTCACCTGCTTGGCAGTAATGTTAGCTGACCAGACGAAGGTCTCTCCATGAATCAATGCTGATCCTAGTGTTGGCTTTTCCTGCTTCAGCCTCCCGACCGCGGCCGGAGGGAACAGGACACCCGGTCGGAGACGATAACGTAACTCGCTAAGGAGCCCCGTCACTTCACAAGACATGGGAAACCTCTGTTGGTCTGGAGGAGAGGCAGCATTTATTTCTGCACAAACGTTCACTGTACATTCACTAGATATTCTCAGAGCTAAACCAACTCTTCTGCAGTGTGTAGTGTGCGCACGTGCACATGGATTTGGAGCGAGCTGAGCGAGAACGAACGCGGTGTGTGAGTGAAGTCGAGCAGGCAGGAGCAGAGCAGAGACTCCGGCCCTGGAGACCAAAGCTACAGTCTCCCCCACCCCGACCGCGGCCGGGGGGGCGAAGCAGGAAGAATTAGCACTGTTTTGCAAGACGGGCTTCACTAGATATAACTTTGCAGTTTTGGTGCTTCCGTACCCACACGCGAGCGCGCATGGGACACCGACCTGCAATGATTTATACGTGTAAGAAGTTACAAACAGTCCCTTTAAATATAAGCAAATATTTTAAAATTCACATCACACTTTCCCAGACCCCTAGGGGGATTGATCCGAAACTTAAATTTACCTAAATGTTGATTAAATATGTATTCAACACATTGAAATCACAGCTGTAGACTACTAAATCTGACACCTTATTTTCACAACAGTATTGATACAAATAGTATTGATTGAAAACTATAACGTTTATAAACTTAAATTATTGATATGAATTGAAGTTTAACAGGTCAGACATCACTCTGCTGGAGATGTTGGAACGACAGAAACACTTGTGACTGTACACAGGTGTTAAACGGGGGTCAAAACTTATTGAATCCTTCTGAACTCAGAAGTTTGGCATTTTCGCTTTAAAAAAATACTTAAACCATTAATTATAATTATCAAAATTTTGCAAATTAATTTTCTGTTGATCACCAAATCAATTAGTAAACTAATCGTTACAACTCTAAACTCCATACTTGTAGCAAATGCTGTAACATTCACATGCTTTAATTTGATTAAAAATAAAGCAGATTGACTTTGGATATTTAATTCACTATGGGAGAGGATCTTGTCTGATCAGTATATACTTGAGTGTAGCCACTAGAAAAGCTGAACTGATAGTTGTGGTGTAGCTAGGAGCCTACGCATGTAGCCCGCTTTGTTGTAGCTGACGTGCACCTCCTGAAAAATTCAACTACACATCTATACAGATACACTGGGCTGCTTGTGTTTTCTCATACAAATTTCTGATGCCAGCTGAGACTGCTAAGACAATATTAAATAGTTGGAGAAAGTCTCAGTAATCTTCTCCTTTTCATTAAGACACATCTAGCAAAACCTTTCCCATTTCAAACCCTCTACTCGCTGCTCTTTCATAGCAATTGATAGAGCATAAACATGATTACTTTGCCTATTGATTGCACAGCAATGGTCTCCTTTTCAGTGGCTACTCAAGGCAAACGTTTCCATGGCCGCTCTATAACACAAAGAGAATGACAGACAGTTAACACTACTGTATAACTGTGGGGAATATAATTGAAGCACAATACGGCCTAATCATGAACGATAAATCTGTTTGGTGGTGGTATCAACGAGTGAAGTCCGACGTTGATTTATAAATCAAAACCTAAGTCGTATAGTTAACTACAGCAGGACTGCCATAACCACCAACGTAACTCTTTGCGTTGAGTATAAAATCCAGAGTACTAACCAACATGCATGACATATGTCAAGTACATAAATATCAAGGTCAATATCAGGTTCATACAACCATGACAAAATCAAATTGTCAGTGATTGAAAAGTAGGATGGAATGGTTTAGTAAAGTAAGCTGCATTTATACTGTTTTAAGAGTGTATTTTACATGTTTGATAGGTGACATTTCACCGCGGTATTCATCTCCATGATCACCGAGTGTGATAATACAATGGGCTGACCTACTGCTAATTCTGGGAAACACAATTACCCTGAAACAGTAATGGCTCATGCAGGATGGGATGGTATCATTTAGCCCCATTACATTTACAATTCACATGCACATAAAAGGAGTAAAATCTTTTTCTAGTTGAAAAATATGAGTCAATGAACACTTAATCACCACATTAATGAGATCAAACATCCACGACTGCCTTCTCTGAGACAGAAAGAGCAATCTGACAGGGATAAAAATGCTCTGCCTCAGTGTTTACAAACTCTGTGACCATCCTCCTCAACCCACAAATTACAATTAACTCACCTTAAATGTGTGGGTGTTACACGTAGTATAATACAATTCCAGCAGCAAGTTAATGCACCCCTCTAAAACATAAAAAGCACACAGGGGGTCAATGTGGTATAGCTGATGTGTTTATTATGTATTTGACATCAAAACATAATTTTCACCAACAACGTTATGTCCATCCTAATTGGAGCAGCAAAGACCCATGTGTAAAGCCAGGCTGTTAAACAAAAAATAATCATCCACGAGGCTAGAATATTACCCCAGAGTAAAACACTGAGTAAACGTTTGTAGCAAAACATCCTTTTTTGATTCAGTAAATTATACCTTGAAGCAACTTAACAGAAATGAACAGAAGCAGTGTGTTTCCAAGGCAAATCGTTATCGCTGTTCTTCAAAGGGGAGAAAAATAACTCTAGAGAAGGGAGGAAAGAAAAAAGAGGGAAGGGGGTGGGGGGTGTAAAGGTTGAGAGAAGAGAAACAGTAAGGCATAGAGAGAGTATGAGTGCATGTCTGTGTGTAATAGAGTAGATGTAGTAGTGAGGAGTGGCTCTCCATAAGGCCATGAGGTAAACTCTATGGGAACTGTGACTTCAAGACAGAGGTATTGAAAAGGCAGGCGATAGCAGTAATGAAAGAAATGCAATAATAATGCAATAATGCTGGTTTGGTGAGTCAGCTGGGCCTCCGGCATTGTGCAGTAGATGACCTGGTTTCTCTCCTGTTCCGTTCCTCTACTGCAAACACAGGGCCAAGGTGCTAGCCATCAATAATAAATACACACAGTTACTGTTGCCACAAGCCCCTGAGCTGCACAGGACTGAGATGGAGGCTTATTAAAGTCCTTCCCTTCTGTTATTGTTTAGCCCTGAAAGAATGTGTTATTATGAAAAATAGGACAACAACGAAGAGCATAGTTTGGCAGAGTGTCAGAAACAGGCACTACTAAATTGCCACTGTCCTTGGATAGAAAATTAGGGCTGGGCTGGACTGGGCTGCACATTCAGGCTGCATCTGCCCTGCATCTGCCCTGCTGCAACTTTCTTGTTGCCATGTGGGGGACAGTGCGTGAGAACACTGACCCTAGTAGCCTGGTCAGCCAGCCAGTCTTTCTGTACTAGGGCTTGGTATCACACCTCAAGACCTTTTCGGTACCAATGTGCCCTCTGCATCAAGAATTGAAAACTGTCAGAAATCATAATTTTATCCATTTTAGATTATAGTTTGTGTAGGCAAGGTTAATGTACAGCCGCTTATGTGTAGAAACATGTCACATTTAATAGGTTTTGCTACTTTTGTTAAAGGAACAGTGTGTAACATTTAGGGGGATCTATTGACAGAAATGGAATACAAGTATGTTTTCTTTAGTGTATAATCACCTGAAAATAAGAATCGTGTTTTCGTTACCTTGAGAATGAGCGGTTTATATCTACATAGGGAGTGGGTGAAACCTCACCTCTATATGTCGCCAGATGTTACACACTGGACTAGGGATGCTAATTGTGAAAAAAAAATGTAACCGATAACCGACCCTCGTTAACCGATTATTAACCGTTAACCAACAAGATTAGTGCATCGCATGCAGCAGTGCGCCAGCTGCAGAGTATGATCACAATAGTCCCCAGTTCACCCATCCGGGAGAGTTAGTGTAGCACCCACGGTGCTGCATGTAGTGTCGCGGACACATGCAGCCACTTTCCCAGGAATTTCACTGCATGATTTAGTTTAGTTTAGCAGGCTGTCAGCTGTGTGTCTGCCCGGCGTAACGATAGCGAGTGTCCGACAAACCATGTGTGTGGTTGTGCTACTATCACAGCTGAAGCGCTGCTGGTGGCTTCGTGCTCGCTATTGTCGCACACATAAGGTCTGTCAGCACGGCATAACTTTAGCGAGTGTCCGACAGACCGTGTGTGTGGCGGTGGTGAGTCTGGGGTTGTCGGTGGCGTTATAGCTGTGAACGTAGGTGTAGCAGTGTGTGTACAGTTTATTTGTCGGTGAATAAAGGCTACAAATCCTCCGCTCAAGCGAGCTCAAGAGACCCGAGCCAACTTCCTGTATCTTGCAACGCCGGCTCAGACTCTCTAAAGGGGGGCTGTTAAGGTGGACCAGCTTTCTCCTTTAGGTGACAAGCCGCGCTTTTTAATTAATTATTAATATTTCTTTTAACCGTTTAACCGATAGCGTTAAACGGTTAAAATTATTAATGTCGGTTAACGGTAAAACGGTTAATTATTAACATCCCTACACTGGCCCTTTAAATTAAAATGAAAAGATTTGCAGAAATACTCAATGGAAGCTCTTTTTTTTTTTTAAAAACTACTCCATCCTGAATCTGGTATTTTTCCAGGAAAGAATTTTCTCAATTTTTACTCATTTGCCGATGTTTGATTGATTATAAGATTGCTTGCAATTCATTAAAGCCACCATAAAATTCTCCACCAGCTATAGAGACTTTTAGACTTTGGCGCCCTCCCATGGTAGCATGTCCTAAGCTCCTGTCCCTACCCACAGAATTTACCCAGGGACACTGAGATAAATATGTTGAGAGCACAGTTGTAGCCACTCACAATTCTATTTTTATCTAAAACATTAAATTAATTCTTAATGGAAGGAAATAATATTTTTATTTTATTTTGTCACTGACCAGGAGGCAGTGATCGGCTGGAGAAAGAATGAATCACCTCTCACGACGCCAAAGATCATCTCCGAACAGAGACGTGTTACGACCTCCCATACAGTATACAAGCACTTGTTATCATGAGTGAACTCAATCTGCTGATGAAGTCTATGAGATGCAGTCTCTTTTGACTCCATATTGTGGTAAAGACTTTCACAAAATATTGTGATGTCATGTTTTTGATATTTCATCCAGCTCTACCACAGGCACACTAACATCTCTCCTGTCTGAACAGGTTTTGTGCTTCTTAACGGGTGCCCAGTAGAGTGAAGCAGAAGAACTTGTTCAAGGTCTGCTGGACTGTGGCTTCAGCACGTCATCACATCAGGGACAGGACAAGGTTCTGCAGCAAACCCTGACAAATGGAACTTTTCCTGATGACTTCCTCCCCTACCTGCAACGTGTCCTGACTGTCCTGATGGTGGCTTGGCATGCCGTGGAAGGTTAAAATCTAGTTTGTGTGTGTGTGTGCATTTGTTTCGTATGGCTGATGGGGATCTTTGGGGGAGCTGTTTGTCCATGCATCCGCTCTGTAATCAGTGCCATAAAAGAAACAAGAGGCAACGAGAGACAAGCAACTGGCAATAAATGACACGTCCTCCCAGCGGTGTAATAACTTCCCCATCCATCAGTCAACCTCTGTTCACACATCTCTTTCCCTCTCCGCCATTCCACTTCCTGCTCCTGCCCGACTCACTACAGCTTCCCTCTCTGGGGAAGAATTACTTGGACGGACAAAGGGATTGATTGAGCTGGGCCGCCATTTGATGTTTATTTCGGCTCAAATGAAACTGTCTTGTCTTGCAGAGACTATAGCCACATGATAAATTACAATATGATATCACACCTTCATATGTTCTCCCCTTTTTAGACAAGCCATGTGTTTCGCCAAAAAATACCTTGAAATTAATCTGCAGCCCTCCCTCCTAAATTTACTGTTGCAGCAGGGTTCTCCATGAGATCGATTTCACACCATATTCCTGTAAATGATGGCTGGCATGTCAAAGTCCCCAGCTCCCCGCTGAGAGAGGGGGCAAAACAAAGACAACCAGAGGTGGTAGAGGAACAGGGTGGACAAGGGTAGGAGGGTATTAAAAGAGGGGCACAGAGAAGAAATTGTTGAAATTAGGGCTGTCAAAGTTACCGCGATAATTAAGATTAAAAAGATTAAAGATACTGGCATAGCTAGAACACCTAAGGAATCTACTGCTACCAACCATGTCATACTAGCTTGTTGCATATGGGGCTAAATAACGCTCCGAACTTGCGCTAAATTTTGGCGAGGAAAAACTGGCATGGCCATTTTCAAAATCCATTTTCAACCTCAAGATATGTGAATGAAAATGGGTTCTATGGGTACCCACGAGTCTCCCCTTTATAGACATGCCCACTTTATGATAATCACATGCAGTTTTGGGGAAATCATAGTCAAGTCAGCACACTGACACATTGACAGCTGTTGTTGCCTGTGGGACTTGAGTTTGCCATGTTATGATTTGAGCATATTTTTTTCATGCTAAATGTTATGTTATGTTCTAGCGATGTTAATAACTAATTGTTTAACCGTTAACCGACAACAAGAACTTCAACCGTTTAATGCTATCAGTTAAACAGTTAAAAGAAATATAAAAAATTAAATAAAAAAACTGATCAAAACTCAGAGGAGCAGCTTGTCACTTAAAGGAGAATAGCTGGTCCACCTTAACAGCCCACCTTAAGTGAGCCTGAGCCAGATGTGTTGCTAGCTTTGTGGCTAACCCTCTTTCTTTTAATCAGCTGGTGGCAAGCAAGACACGGGAGCTTGGCTTCGGTCTTGAGGAGTAGCATTTATTCACCGACAAATAAACTGTACACACACTGCACTGCTACGTTTACAGCTGTAACGTTACTGATGACACCGGGCTGACAGAGTAGCCAGGCAGACACACAGCTGACGACCTCGCAGCTAAACTAATTGATGCGGTGGAGACTTTTACTGGGAAAGTGGCATGTGTCCACGACAATGAACGCAGCATTGTGGCTGCTACAGTAACTCTCCCAGAAGGGTGAACTCTCCGGGTTGTCTGTTTTGCGCATACACTGCAGCTGGCGATAAATGATTTAACCTGTTTGTGTATCGGCTTATCGTACAACCACAGCCCCGCTGCATGCAAAGCACTAATCTTGTCGGTTAATGGTTAACGATCGGTTAACGAGGGTCGGCCATTGGTTAGAAAAAAAATCTAAATTAGCTTCCCTATTATGTTATGCTCATGCTTTATGTTAAAGATTTCTGGACAATATTTGTCATTGTTTTGTGTTGTTAGTTGATTTCCAATAATAAATATATACCTATATTTGCATAAAGCAAGCATATTTGCCCACTCCCATGTTGATAAGAGTATTAAATACTTGACAAATCTCCCATTAAGGTAAATTTGGAACAGATAAAAAAAAAATGTGCTATTAATTTGCGATTAATCACAATGCACTATGGAAAATCATGCGATTAATTGCGATTAAATATTATATTCAATTGACAGCCCTAGTTGAAATGTGTTGAGAATGAAAGAAAAGAACAAAAGAAAGCAAGAGGAGAAGACTAGCAAAAAGCCAAGAGCTGTTTGAGAAGACAAAAAAATAAAAAATAAAAGAGCGGGAGCTAAATCTGTTCTTTCACAAACATGCACGGGTGAGGGGATGTGGGCCCCAGAGCAGCGCTTATTTATCTGCGGGGAGAGTCGCGTGTCACCCTTCTCTCTGCCAGCCACCGAGGGGTCATAAATTACCTGTCTGTAAGCCATCAATCTGCACCGGGGGCGACAGCTAACCACAAGCTTACACTCAAACTCACACGCAAACACACATGTACAAATATGTACAGTACACACAGGCACACACATTCACAGTACCAATCCACATGCACATGGACCTGACTGTGCTCCACTAACACAGTTTGCCATTTCACCGGCGCTCTGTGCACAAACTTTCCTCACTTACAGATAAACATTCCCCGGTATTACAAACACCAATTGAAATATTCTGTTTGAAATCACTGCGGCAGAGAAAAGAAACGAGGCTCACTTTCTGCACTATTGAGTTTAAAAAATCATTTTGATGCATTTAGTTCATCTCACGTACACTTTCATTCTAGGGAAAGAGCAAAAAAAGGCTTAGATGTATGCTATTTTTACACTATGCAAAACAGGATAGGACTCAAATAAAGATTCAAATGCTGTATCATTTCAGGAGGCAGTGATGTGAGAACAGGCACGGGCACTTTGATGAATTTTCGTTTTTCTTCAGCAGGAGCACCAGCAGAAACTTCCAATCACATCCAGTTGGATCCCTTCAGCATTAATAATGCACAAGCCTTTATCTTCCTTCCCTGACCTCTTAAATCACTATCACAAAGCTGCTGGTCATGGAGTTAAGACCCCCTCCTACTTCGCTCTGCTTTGCCTCAATCCATTGCTCTTCATTACCTATAATCTTATCTACCCTCTATTTTTTTCCAGAGGAACCATGAGAATCACCAGGATTATTCATGGAGAGAGTGTCTTGTCTCTTATAGCCAAGTAGCCCAAGTGGCAAAAGCCTTGTCTAACACCATTAGTTAGAACCAGTAAGGATGGGATGGACTCAGTGCGGTTATGCAAGAAAATGAAACAGGACTAACCAGTGCTGGTGACCAAGATGCAATGTCATGCTAAGATTTGCAACAGTACCCATTTTTCAAGTTTATGTGTTGGTTCATGTGTATGTGCGTGCGCATATGTGTGTGCGTGTGTTTGTGTGTCTGACAGCAAATGAGAAAGAGAGGGAGAAAATCTGATGAATTGTCTCATATATGGAAACCATCAGCAGTCTAGTGATTTATGGGGTTAATAACGGAGTCTATTCACAAGCCTGCAGTCCTATTGTTTTTTCTGTTTGTGGTGGGATGACAGAAATACTACGGCCAAACCACCCATTTGCTCGATCCTATCCTCGTTCAAAATCCCATAAACCCAGTCCTCGTTCGCATCTGTACCATTTGGCACTACGGGCAGGGACGTGTGTGCGTACGTGCACTCAAATTGCTCTGTTTGCATTTGCACACATTTCCTAAGCAAGACAAACACAATTACAAACCTGGAATTATTCTACAATGTAATACTCAAAATAAAAAAGATTGGGACGAACAGACAGGGAATTAAAAAAAATGGAGTGACGAGTAATTTTAAGAAAAATATTTGTGTGCAAAAAAAAAAAAAGCAAATGTGATGAGTGCAAGGACTGCAGACGCTCTCAATGCAATGCTGACACGTGGTCTGTGCCCTGGCTTTTGTAGTCTTCTTCTCCCCTGATCCCTTTAACCTTTAAACCTTCAGTCAGGTTAAATGTGCAAACTGTATATTCAGCCCGGTCGCATGAAAAGGCATGTGAATGACACAAACGCAGGGCAAACGTGTGTAAAAAGAACGCCGTTCTTGCTTTAGGTGTGTCATTTTCATGCCATGTAGTCTGTACTGACTGCAATGTAATGACATAGAATAAAAGGGTAGAAAGACCACTAATGGCGGGTGTAGTGATGTTACATTGTTTCTGTATATATTTCACTTAGGTTACATACTTATTTAAGCCCAACCATGACATTTTTCCAAAACCTAACTAAGTGGGTTGTGTTGCCCCCTGCTGGTACTGCACCTTCATAAATATTCACGCCTCGGCGAGGCAAAACGTGACACTGACACGCTATCCTCGGGGGGGCAGGCAGGTCTATTAAACACTTTGGCGTGATATTGGGTTGTTATATTCCATACCTTGTTTGAAATCCTACAGCAATAGCAGGTAAACCAGGAATGAAGACAAAACCTCTGGTATAATATTGTGCTGTATGGGGATCTACTGTAAATCTTAATGCTGGCTACATCCTATATTAGATGCTATGAGCCCTAAAATTTAATTCTCAAAATTATACATATTTCAGATAATATGTTAAATACAGCAAACTGTTTTGCTACCCCGATAAAGAAAAGTGCATTCATTTTGTCCCAGAAGCTACAGTAGTGTACGAACATGTTGTACATTGTATGTATGATGTTAACCACATTAATAAGCAAATGCCATCTGATAAAATGCAATGTTGTTTGCAAAATATCCTGTTTGACAGTCAATCATCACTCATTTCAAATGTACAAATACAGAAAATGAGTATGTTATCAAAAAGACATCAACTGTAATGTATAATAGATGCACCTGCTTCAGTGCTGTCTGGGGTAATGTCATTGTGTACATCGTCCTGTGTTTCATAATGGGGGCAGTCATTATACATGCAGAGCAATGAAAAGATAATTATGAATCCCCCAACCGTGTTCTGTCATTTGGCAGGCTCTTTAACACAAAGCATACGTTCCAATGAGCCTCGGCTAATCTTCACAAGAGACAAGGAAATTGGCTCTCTCCAACCGACTCCATTCCGCTTTTCATCTGTGGACTTGCCAGGTTTGAAATCAACATGAAAGATTGGAGGGGTGAGGGCAGAACAAGAGCAGGAGAGCACATGAAAGCGGAAAAGTAAGCGGGAGCGAGGGACGGAGCGGAGGAGAGAGACGTGGAGCCAAACAGAAATGAGTTGAGGGCAACTAGAAAGAAATAAAGGGGGGGAGGAAAGAAAGCACAGTAGCAGCAGCAGCGCTAATATGTTTACGTACTTAATGCCGCTATAGTGCTGATTGCTTTATCAACCCCAGTGAGCCTGGATATGAGACGGAAGAATTGCAAGCAGGAAGATCGATGAGACTAGTATGCAAGAAATAATGTGACAAGAATATCTGCAGGGTGTGTTATGAAAAGACTAGACAGAGAAGAGGTAGAGAAAGCAATACTGGGCATTTCTAGTTTGCTGAACACTGTAGCGGTCACAGCAGGCTACAGGTTACAGTATGTGATTGTGGCAGCTAGCCTTAGCTGGCGAGAGTTAATGGGAAGCTGCAACCTCCACAGCTCTCTAATTGCTGTATTAAGTGGTGGGTAGGAAGATAAAAGGGAAAGGTGCGGGGCTAAATGTGTGAGGACTCATAATGTTTGAGGTGCACAGGGAGACAAATTAGCCTGTTGATAAAGGCAGCCATGGAGGGAACGACGGTGTGTTTGGAACATTGTCGCAGGTTGATTGATCACCTTGCCACAGCCCCGTGTGTGTGCGCACGTGTGTGTCTGCGTGAGTGTGCGTTATGTACTCACAAAAGGGGCGTGTGATTAATTACTTGGAACATCATTCTACCCAGGTTTTCAGGACGCAATTAAAACTGAAAAGGAATCAGCCGCGAACATTGCCAGAGTTGTACAGTCGCATAAATGCTTAAAATGCTGCTATATTGAGAACACGCTCGCTAAATCAAAACCAGGCACTATCAGCGGACACCTGAATACGCATCCATCAAAAAAAATGTACCCGAAGAAAACAGGCAATTCAAATAGCCACTCAAAATGTGTTTTCTCAGTTTTGAGAAATAAAAGGGCACGAGAAAGGTGTTTGCATACAATTTGTAAAAAGTGCTGGCTTGGGTTTGATAAAAGATTCTTTATTCTAGTGACAGTGCTTTCAACAAGTCTTGAATGTCTGTTGTCATACTAATGCAATTCCTTTTGACAGAGGCTCTTTTAGCCTAAAATAGATCCATCAGCATTCTCAATATATTCAGTGCACAAAAACACATATTCACTCACACACACACTTGCACACTTTAAAAAAAACATGCACCATGAAGTTAAACTGCAATAACTATAGGCAGGTACTGTAGATAAAGCGTAAACACACACACACACACACACACACACACACACACACACACACACACACACACACACACACACACACACACACACACACACACACACACACATTATAGGCTTATAAAGAATCTGCAGCTCAAGCTAGAGGCCTTGATATGACAAAGACACAGCTCAAGGATAGAAAAGCACTTTTCCCTCACCAAGGCCGATTGCTGTGAAATGGAATGGAAACAATGATACCTATAGCGAACAACAAGCAGGCACACAGACAAACAGAGGGAACGAGCTAACATCACATCAGTGCTGCTGCCTCAGCCTCATTTTATCGACAGTCAAAGCCATTTAGACAGAAGCTGTTAGATGGCCGGACCCAGGGCTGCTGCTGCTGCTGCATCCACTCTCTCCCAACGACTTCACAGCCATATTTATCTGCATTAGGGATTAAAGTGCTGGGGACAATCAGATTGGAGATGGCTAATTCCACAGCTGTCTACCCGCAACACAACAGTTGATTATTCCTGAGACTTATCTCTCTCTGTGTGTGTTTAGATGAAAGCGCTTGTTGTCTTTTTTCCTCTTTCCCCTTGTGCTTTTCCATTGCTTGTTTATCACCCAACCTTCGAAGAGCTTCCCGAGTCGAAAGTGGCTGGGTTCAAACAAAATGCCTTCCTGCTAATTATCTGCAATTCCTCATCTTCATAAGACCCCCCCCCCCCCCACACTTTTGCAATTGAATGAATTTGAATAATAATGACTACTTGGCTTGGCGCAGTGTAAATAACTGGCTGCTGCTGGCTAGTTGTCCTAATTTCACTACATACTAGGATACAGGTTAGGCTCCTTAAGGAGTTACTGTTGGTAATACTGATGCCAGGTGGTCTGAAGAAGGCCAGATTCAAACTGGCTGCAACTTGTGATTAAAAAATAAATCAACATTTGATGGTTCCAGCTCCTCAAATGTGAAGATTAGCTGTTTTTCTCTGATTAATATAATTTTAAATTGAACACTAGGGCTGTCAATTGATTAAATTATTTAATCCCTATTCATCGCATGATTGTCCATAGTAAATCACAAATAATTGCAAATCAATCACACACTTTTTATCTATCCAAAATGTACCATAAAGGGAGATTTTGTCAAGTATTTAAAACTCAAATATGCTTGCTTTATGCAAATGTATGTATGTATTATTGGAAATCAATTAACAACACAAAACAATGACAAATATTGTCCAGAAAACTTCACAGGTACTGCATTTAACATAAAAAAATATGCTCAAATCATAACATGGCAAACTCAAGCCCAACAGGCAACAAAAGCTGTCAGTGTGTCAGTGTGCTGACTTGACTATGACTTGCCCAAAACTGCAAGTGATAATCATAAAGTGGGTTTGTATGTAAAAGGGAGACTCGTGGGTATCCATAGAACCTATTTTCATTCACATACAGTATATTGAGGTCGGAGGTCAAGGGACCCCTTTGAAAATGGCAATGGCAGTTTTTCCTCGCCAGCATTTAGCATAAGTCTGCACTGTTATTTATCCTCATTCGCGACATGCTAGCCTGACATGGTTGGTACCAATTGATTCCTGAGGTGTTCTAGTTTCATATGATGCCAGTATCTTCACTTTAACTTACGCTACAACTTCCGAAAGATCGATTGTGTTAATGCGTTAAAGAACTGAGTGGCGTTAATACAAATTTGTGTTAACGCGTTATTATTGCGTTAACTTTGACAGCCCAATTTAATACATTTTGTTTTTTATAACTGTGCCAGACAAAAAATGTACCAATTTTTTGTTCTTAGGGATGTCCAAACAACAATAATCAATTTATTGATGAATATAAATAAATAATCAACACATAAATCATTAACGTAAATTGTTGTTAGCTGCAGCCATAATGGGAACCAAACATCTGAGGTAGCATTTGTAGAAGAAGGGAGAACACGGTAGGTTCACATTAGATCCATCAGTGATTAATCGCTCTTTTACAAAAGCAGTTCTGGCTATTAATCCACCACCAGCTCTACCCCTCCAAGTACATATTCAAGGAAGTTGTTACAAACAACATTCTTGCCCACGCACTTCACCCTAATGTTCACACCGCCACACTTTTCAGTTACTCAGCATTGACTCTCGCACCTGCTGAAAAAAACCAACATTTTGAATTACTTTCCATCCACTTCTCTTACTTACACTGTTCAAGTGCCTCCTTATTGAAACAGTGCACTTTTACGGGGTTTCATATGCTGGTGACAGGAGGGTACCGCTGGCTTGCAAACCCCCCCCCCCCCCCAGTCCTGTTATTTATGAACCTGAGTCTTATTAATGAGGGCAAAGAAGACTGATGGGCTTATTCACCCATGCACATGCGCACAAAGAAAGAGCAGAACATACCAGATTGATGGATTTAGCATTTTGAAAGTTCACCGGAATGTAAATAATGTCTGCAAGTTTTTATTTTTTTTACTGACTGACATTAACGCTGGAAAAAGCAGAGGATGTCAAGGTAAAAGTAGTTTTTACCAGTACCTGCAATGGTTGACATGACATGAGAGAAAATAATAACATGCTGTAAGCTGACTATTGATTTCTGTCTACAAAAGATCCCCACCAATAAGCATTATAGTTGTTGTTTTTGTTTTATTTCACAAATTCTTGTGGTGTTTAAAGCCAGTGAGTTTAAGTGAAACTGACTAAACTTAAAAGTATCAGCACAAACAAAGCAAAAAAAAAACATAAATAACTTTTTGTTGTGACATGTCTGTTATAATACTTCTTTGGACCAGAAATGATGATCAGATCATCACATATGTTGAAATGATACTTACTTCCATTAGTAGCCTAATGGAATTTTTGAAAACTCATTACAGCAATAATGTCACAACAAATAGATATATACCAGCATCAAGAAAGGCTAGCTTTAATAAAACTGCTATTAGTGTTAATAGGGAGATGATAGGAAAGGAAATGATAGGAAAGGAGAGAAACTTCAAAACACTGACAAATAATATTCCTTTTATGCATAGGCACAGTTTGAACTTTAATGTTGGGGGTTCACAAAAAAAAAAAAATCCAGAGGGAATGTAATGTGTACAGCACAGAGAAGTCTAGGTATTGGGATGCTGTGTGTCACCTAGCATCAGCAACAAAATCAGTTTGATTGCATTGTTTTCTATTGGAATGTCCTCACTGCTGCGACTACGTTTTGAGCTGAACTTTTGTCAGACGCCATGTTTGTATTTATTCCTATCGCTGGCTTTGAAAGCGCCACAATGGAAGAGAAACAGCTGATTGGTGAAGTTGAAATGAGGAGTTATCTGTATGATACCTCCTCATTTCACTACAAAAACCTAAATAAGGTGTCAGCTGGCTGGAAGGAGATCACCTGAAAGTTTCCTACTTGCTGTTGGGTATATTGTACGAATTTCCAGTAAATATCGCATTACAAAAGTGTGTTTTCAAAAAAAAAAACGTAGGAAGATAGCAAGTATCATCCATCTTTAAGTGGTTACGTCTCCAGTCTGACCTCGAGCGCACAGCTGATAGGTATTTGGTTTACATGATGTAAAAGAAAGTGTATATTTAACGGATTTAGTGTGGACAGAGAGCGTCCAATGTTATTTTAAGTAAATAAAAAGACCACAAAAGTTATCTTGTTGGTTTCTTATTATCAATGTCAATAAGAAGACACAACAAGGTCGATATTATTCATCATTACAAGAAATTATTAGTTCTGTGTTATTATAAAAAATATATAGATATCTCTACATGCATTTTTGGCTACGGCCAATAGGGGGTTAAGTGAGCCTCCTGAAACAACGCAAACTGCGCCTGTGCTTTTATGAGCTCTTGAAGATAAGTGCTTCAAAACATCTCAATGTGGCAGTCTAAAGCTGGTTTAAGGAGACAAATTTGAGAACACACTGACAGGTCAGTAAAACTTTTTGACAAAACTCCACTGACATCAAGGCAAATTTGCCTCCTCCATGAGTGTGGCAGGTTTCAGAGGGAACACAGATGATAAATTGGTCTGCTCTGGCACCAGCAGGGACACTACAAACTCTGGAGGCTGCAGAGCTCTCACTCTTCCTTCAAGGGAATCCTTTATTAGCCCCAAAGCTCCATCTCAATGGCAGAAGATTTAAGCCTATCCCTTTTTGGATTTCAAGCCCCACATCTCTGTATTATTCCTCCATCCCTGCTGGCCCTGATGAGAGCTGTCCACCCTCCCCAGGCGCCCGAAGCCCCATCTCACCACTGTATCACCTCCCACCCAGCCCCACTCTGCACAGTCCCTCCTCTGCTCTAATCTGTGATTCAAGCTCCACTGTGGGTTAATGCCATTGGACACACTCCCACCCAATTCCAAATCTCACCTCTGGAAACAGTTGAAGAGCATGTAAAATGGGTGGGGTAATGTGCGAGAGAGAGAGGGAGAGTAGGGTGGATCTAGCTGTATGCTACAACTCCACAGCCATCGAGGCAGCAGTGTGCAGGCTCTACGGAGGAGTAAATCAGGATTACTCTGGGGAAAACACCCTCTCCCACTGATATGGCAGCAGCAGCACTGGGGATGAACGCTCCGCACGGCCCACGCAAGCTTTGTGTGAAACAGAGAACAGGTGACTGATCACAGCGGTGCAGCGGGATGGGGGAGAATCTAAAGGAGCCCTCTTGAGATTAACTGTTGCAGGCTAGACTGTGATAAAGGAAACGGTCACCTCATGTGAGTCAAATCAAAAACACTTCAGTAGCAACTGCCGCTTCAAAAGGAGCCTAGATGGGACCAAATTATATGATACGTTTGAAATAACCCATAAGGCAGCAGACTCAGGGGCAGGCCAGGTGCTTGTGGCACTGAGGCTTGAGCCTAACTCACAGCTGAAATGCCTTTAGAATAAAGTTAAAATATGAAACCCAGCAGGACACACATATAAATCACTGCAGGTAAGCAAAAAGCAAAACAAAACAACGTAGCGGAAAGCTTGCAAGGCTTGAGGCAACTTGCAAAGGGACCTCACTTTCAGTTGTTGTTGTTGTTATTGTTCACTTTGGTGTGAGTGAGTGGGAGTTTTGCCCAGAGGGAATGTTCTCTACCTCAGTTGGGGACTGTAAATCTCACATAAATCTGCTTAAAACTGGGACACCTTTATTTGGAATATAATACCAACACCAACACATAAAGTATGCTATAAAGTACAACTTCTTAATGGAGGCATTAGATGAAAAGTCTAATGATATTCTATACTTTTTTATTGTCAAGAAATCCTATGAAAAGACCAAAACCAAGTATTGCCTGCACATCCAAAGCTTGATGTAGCTTATTTAGTGTTCCATAAACCTCCACTGCTGACCCAAAACTATTAACAACACATAAACGAGCAACAGATTTGTACTGGGTGGCATATTCCTTCATTACAATAAGCATGGGCGCTGTAGTTCACTGTAGTCACTACACTGTCCTGCTGCCATAAATACTTACTTGGGCTGGAACGATACACCTATCTCCCGATTCGATACTATCACAATCCTTGGGTGCCGATTCAATATGTATTGCGATTCTATAAGTATTATGATTCGATATTACGATTTATTTTTTATTACTTTTTTAACACTAGACCATGGGAAAACTTCTAAGGACATTCACTTTGGAAAATCTCTAAATTGATACAGTACAAATGCTTGATTTTGTGTCTGTATGTAGTCAGAGATGTCCTGAAGTCAAATCAGTCATTGACAGGCATTATTTTTAAAATATTTTCCAGCAACCCCAAAATCAAAGAATAAAGACATTTCCCTCACAAATTATTGGTATTTTCTTTTTAATTTATAAGGGACATGTAATGTTTTATTATAATCCAATCGTATTTCCATATATTAATTTTGTATACAGTTCCCTTTGTTAACACCTTATTTGGAAAATCGGACATAGTCACACGTGTATACTTCCGCTAACTTTGCCAAGTCCGTCTTTAGCTCTCCTGTCAGCTCTGTTCTCTTTATTCATCCATGGTCAGCTCCATCAGGGCTGTTTGAATACATTTAACATAAATGTCAGTATATGGGAACTCTACAGCTGTAGCGCCGGCTGATTTGACCACAGATGAGAGTGATGGCTGGCTTGGCTGCACGTTACCACAATATGTTTCCTGTCCATGATAGAGTTAGCATGCACCTTTTCCTGGCAATGTGTGAAATCCAAAGTGTTTCGATACTTTACTGTAGGTGTAGTGTTTACCACTTTGGATTTAAAATGTGAGGGTGCAGGTCGTATCCATGCAGACCCTACTTTCTTGTTCTAATAATACATCCATGGTTTCGGCTCACTGCGGATACTGCGCATATAACGTCACCTTACTCGGACTACAAAAATAAAAGAGGTAACTTCCTTCTACCTACACATAGACTCAAATGAAGCAAATATATTGATTCTGGCAGTAAAAAATTCCATTTCAAAATTGTAAAAAAAATTTGATACATAAGTGAATCTATTTTTTCCCCACCTCTCATACTTACTAGTTTACCAAACCTGTGGCTGAAAATTGTTCCCAACAAATGCACTATTTACTCCTGTTTGAGTAATGTTTGCTATAGATGACGTGAATGACATGAAGTGGTGTTTTAAGAAATTATTTAGCCTTTTTTACTATTATTTAGCCACTGACATGCTGGGGGAGGTAATAAGAAACTGACAAACTCACTGTTGGTTTCGGTCTTTTTATGGGATTTGTTGACAATAAGAATATTATAGAATAGCTCCAGCCTTCTCCTTTAAGATTAAAGAATGGTTAGTTCTCAATCCTCATGTCTTGAGTTCTCACACAAGTTGAAAATATCTCATTGAATTTTATGACACACCGTGTTGTTGTAAATGCTATGTGCTGTATATAATATCCTAAATTCTCAAAGGGCATCTTGTTCTGATCAATAATCACAAAGGCCAAGATGAAAATCGAGATAGAAAAGGAGAGCTGCTAGGACGATGGAAAGATACATGCAAAATGGGTTACGTGGTATGAGGATCAGTCACTGCTCTCATCGTAATTGCACATGACATTTCATTGTGAGAGTGGCGTGTTGTTTAATCAGATGTATCCTCGAGCATCTAATTAGTCTTCGGCAAAGAAAGAAAGAAAAATTCAAGAGCAAACAAGCCCTCATTTGTTTTGTGGTGTTTAAACACAGTTCATCCCTGTGTATTTGATGTGGAGTAATCGTTAACAGGGCGGTTTACTCCACTTAATGTGACTGAATTGATGTCGCCTTGTCTGCTTTCCTATGTGACACACAGGAAAGGTGTGTGTGTGTGCATGCATGCCTATAGTGGTAAATGCCATAGTAAGAGCTTTTTTTATTGACATCTCAACCTTTCAAATAGAAAACTTTTGGCTGACTCCTGTCTACATTCATTAACAACCCCCTCGATAGCTAACTCAGCCTCATAAAATGACACTCTTGAGGTTAAAAAAAAGATTTTCAGTACTTGAGAAAGGCAATTAATGTCAAGTGTAAAATTGTCAACGTCGTTGAAGCCGGTAAAGTATGGCTAATATCCCTCATTAGTATGATAAAGGTTTCCACTCTCCCTCAATCTTCATCAGGGCTCACTTGCTCTTCAATGATCATAATGTATATGATCCAAGACGTTTTTCTCGTTAACTATTCAAGTCAATCATGTGGTATTTTCCTCTTAATGTTCTCAGTAAATCTCAGACAAATGTGATGTTATAAGTGAACTTATTGTTGACTATATTGCAGGTCATGTGATGCTACATCCACCATATGCTACACAAAAAAGCCACAATCTTTTTCAGTTCTCTAGCATTGTGCTCGTCTGGGACTGGAGTCCCAGTTCAGCCATGTCTTCCCCACATTAACATGCAGCTCAGTATAGTAAGTGCAGAGGCCCATACCTAATGAGTCATGTTCCTTGTCCTCCCTGTAGCAGGATGATGTTCCCAATGAGCTGTGCCTCCATTCCCATCCCTTTCTCCCACTCCCACTCTAAGGACCGCAGCCCCTCTCCTCCACTGACAGCCCTCATCCCCGCTGCTCACCTGGAGCCGCTCATATCAGCACCGCCATAATGGAGTGTGAAGTGTGAAAACATTTAACTGAAAGGCAGGTTCATTTGAGCTGCATCGTTTCCAACCCGTCCAGACAGGAGACGTGTGGCTTTCATTACACTTAATGTCCAAACAGACATGGGTGGCGTGCAGGTGCTAAGTGCCATTTTCAGTTTCCCATTTATGTTTTACCTTCAGATAAATAAGAGCCAGGGGGCTCAACGACTACAGGCATTGAGTATTCATTGCTTGGTTTGATAGGTCTGCAACGTCCCGCTGTCAAATCACCTGGGGTAAGTTTCCACGCGTTCATTGTTCCCCCACCTTATCAATAATGACCTCTTGAACCTCAGGGTGTTTATTTAACTATCCCGCAGCTCCACTGCATGATGACTTGTGCTATTTCTTAATTCTTGCAATGGTGTGTGATCAGAGCCTGATGCTGCAGTGTAGCGTTACAGTACTTGGCTGGTGATTGTTTACCTTCCCGTATCCTTATCCTCTGGGAAAACCTTTAATGTACATTGCTGACCACAGGGACATTTTCACTGAGCGTAGCAACCTGGTGTCCTACTTGCTTTTGAACGAACAGCATGATCAGCGGTGTCATAAGGATTTCATACGAGCCCTTTGATTATGGAATCCCCGAACTCTACGGTCAGCACCCTTGCTGTTTTCACCCCTTTTGATGATGTCACAAGGTGGGTCCCCCTATATTCTCCCCCCTCATTCTGCCAGGGTGGCCAAGTTCCATCGCTGCACTCAAGAGAGCCCTTCTGTCTAATCACTGCTGCCCTGCAGAGTCTCTTCTCTGCCCCCAATCCCATCCATATGTCCTGCTCCTAAATTACCCTGGCTAAGCACCCTCTCTCACTCCACTCAGGGCCATTACGCCGCCTGCCCCTCCCTATTTAACTGCCAGAGTTTCAATACTGAGTAAGCTGTAAGGGTTGCCTGAAAAGCCAGAGGTCAGACAGCCAGCATCTCCTCTTCCTCAAATTACAACTCCCAGCCAACACAGGCCTCACCACAGGCCCGACCGTGAAGCATCAGTAGCACACTGAGGCTCTTTCACTGCAATCCTAATATCACAGGTGATTATAGTTGCTAAGCCTTGGAAGAGGTGTTGAAGCAAATAAAATATCAAAAAGCAAATGTAGAACTAGCACACAAGCAAAGAAATAGAAACAGCAGCTTGGAAGAGAAGCAAAAATGTACAAAGAGATGGAAGTCAGACAAGTAGGACGTAAAAGCTGCTACGGTTGTTTTTAATCAGCACTGCCCTGTAATGTGTTCTTTTTATTGTCACACTGCCCATGGCACTCAAAATCTAGTGGCCATTTCAACTCAGCCTGTCAGCCACGGTACAGGCCAGCCTGATGGTTTATAACTGCTTTAATATTTCAGTCCCTCATGGAGAGATACTGGCCCTCCCTTCTGGCCTTCCAAGCAATGGGTGAGGGATTAGACTTGGTGGGATTCTAGGCCCTAAGCAAGCTCTCTTTTATGCCTGCCTTCCTGCAAGCTGTTCCTGGACTTTTGCAAAAGCCCACTGTTTTTTTCTCTTGCTGTGCTAATTTATCTAAAAACATAGCACCCTGACAGCCAGAACCCCAAGCTGCCTTTATGGGTTAGGAGGGTGATTCTTATCCAAAGCCACTTGGCCCATCCATCTGTTTGGCCCTGGAACCTAGGCATCTGCTCACTGCTATTGTTAGGCTCTGTCAGATGACAGGCCAAGACCCTCATGGGGAACCTTGGTCAACTCTCATGCACAGTTATGTGTGTATGTACACGTACACGGGTGCACATGTGTCTGTGATTGCCTTCAAGGGCCAGAGAGAGAGGCCAAGTGCTGGCTCAGGCCACTGTCTTTGTTATAGTGGCCTGTGGTGGAAGCAGCAGTGGCCAGAAAACATGCTGGGAGCCCTTGTGCCATCCCAGCAGACCTGCCTGGGTGACCTCCAGCCACAGTAACAACTCTTTCCTAGGGTAGTGCTTTACAGAGTCACTGTCAGACTACAGAAGATTTCAGAGGTACAGGTCAGTGTTTTGTTGCCCTCAGATGGACCATCAGAATACATAAACTTGAAACCTATTTACATGCACAGCACAGTGAGATGGAAATGCATTCACTGTTTGTTTCATACTGTTGTTAGCCAAAAACAAACAAGATGTATATATACACAAACAGCCAGAAAGAGCATGCACAGCAAATAGTGTGACCTTGTAACAAACATAAAAGGGCTTGTTGTCTTTGTTAAAATATGGATGGATTATAATGTGGCCTTTCATCTTTTCAACCACTTAAAATGGATTAAATGCATTCATTTTCATTCTCTCTTAATGTGGGTTAAACAACTTAACGTCAAAATACAGAAAATCATTTCAAATTCTGCTTAAAGGTTACTTTCCTTCCTAGATATGATGCAAAGAAACTGGACAGATCTAATCAGTACAACCCCATGGCTATCTTAACATATTCTACATTCACTTAATGTAACTGTAAGCTTCACTTTGATCCAACACTCATCACATTAGACCCTCTGTCTGTCCCCACTGGTCTAAGTTCCCAGCAGGACTGCTGTTCCAGGTCAAAGATGTCTTCTGCACCGCTTAGGCCATTCTGTTCCTCTGCCCTGCATTAACTTTTTACCAGGTAATTAAACCCGGTCTTCCTCCCCAATGCACATCTTTGACTGAACGATGTGAGAAACCTTGCTGCACACTGTGCGGTCTCAGACCTTCACTTCACCACTTCCATGTACATTTGTTTTGTTTATTCCTGCATTCATCTGTTCTGCCTTTTCCACATTTAACTTTCATACATTTTGCAGTTTTGAATAATTAAGAATGTTGATTCCCAAATCATGAAAGATTAATGTGTGAAGGATGCATAATTAAGTACCTTAATTCTAGGCTTTCTGATGCATTCCTCGTTTAATTATCATTTTGGGGGAAGGGTTGTATATAATGGGAGGAGACAGACAGTGTGATGATCTAAAAAAAATACAGCACTCATGAGAAGAAAATGTGAGGATTATCTCATGAGTAATGTATAAGTGTGTTAGGTGTGACAATATCTCCCATTCAATAGTGCACGATATGTCATTGTATGGAGATATATTATTGTTAAAGTGCAAATGCAATCTCTAAGAAGGGCTACATTATGCACTGTAACTGGAGTTTATATTTTCTTACAGAAATTAACTAATGAACAAAGATTTTGAAAGATTTTTCCAGAAAAGCCTTGGAGCCAAACACCAGGTTCCAGCAGCTAATTTGCCTCATGTTTTCAATGATGAATGGAAGCCATTATGCAATGAATAATAGCAGTCAAGAGGATTTATTGCATGGTAAAACTTCGATAATGCATCCAGCACTTGCTATACACAAACATTAGCCAACAACTTCCTTTATAAGTGACTGCATTCTTTATGTTCTATATATTCTTGGCTGAAGCTGCCACAGTCTAAACAAATTATTCATAATTCTTATTAAGAGTGATTAAATTTTCTGTGTGTTCTAAATGTTATGTCTGCTATCCATAATATCTAGCCCTGTGACCTCAAATATGTGAGAAAAATCATTCAATCTTTGCCCAAATATTAAAACATATTGTACATTCATGAGCATTTATGCATGCAGTGACACACATTCACACAAGTCGTGTTTCCATTCAATCGAATTTTAAGCAGACCTTTGAAATGTTGCAAAAAAGAATTGTGAATTAGGCGCGTTTCAATCAATTGGTTTGGAGCGAATAAACGTAGTTTCATCAGAAGTTGGCAGTATAGGCCACGATTTACACATGATTGTATATGTCAGTAAACAGAGTAGAAGAAGTAGAGGTAGTGAATCGGAAACAAAACAATTTGCCTTGGCCATCTAACCCGTCTACAAGAGAAAAATGGAGAGAGGTCTTCAGGAATTTATTTCAATTGGGCAAGTTTTAATTCTTTCATGTCAGCTAGTATTGGCTAGGGATGTCACGAAAACCAATACGATGCCAAAATTCTGAAATGTGACGGTACTCGTTTTTCTACTGTAGAAAAGCTGCCGTGCAAGGTAAGCTGTTTTGTTTTCTAGCTAGATAGGAAGAGATTAAGACCAGCGATAGTATGGTCACTAAAGTAACAAGTATCAAGTTTGTCAGGTTTGTCAGTAAATTCTAATTTGAAAAGTATATATTGTATATATGTGTGTGTCAGCGTGTGTATGTGAGCGGGAAGCAAGCGAGATAAAAAATAAAGTGAGTAAGAAAGAGAGTTGAGACCATAAGGACAAGATCCAAGTGTGAATATCAGTGTCTCTGTGTGTGTGTGGCTGTGTTCAGGTGGTATCAAAAGTAGCATCTTCTGTCCTGGGAGGAGCCATGGAGACACAGGGATGCTGCTATAATGTGTCTGCTGGTTAACTTCTCAGCCTGTTCCACACATTAATTAGTACCCAGAGGAAAAGGGAGGGGGAACTGGGACAGAGGAATGGTGAGAAGGATGACTGGGGGGTTACAACATGGGATCCCCTAATGGCAGGTACAGCCTATTGCATACTCTAGAGGACACACTACTGAAACATAGATGAAGTTCTAAGCTCTAAAATAATATATTATCCTTACTGTTACTGCTCTGAGATGATCCAGCTACTATTTTTAATATCCACAAATATTCAGATTTTCACAGCCATACAGTAAATAAGAAAAGTTTGTTTTTTAGAGTTATGCTGTCCACATGTAGCAAAATAATAACAATAACAATGGTTAATATTAATAATAATTCCCATAGGTCTCCTCAAAATAATGAATCAATGATCACTTTTAGCCCATTCTACAGTTTAAACAATTGAGCTTCAGTTCTCAGATTAATGCACTCAGTACTTATGCATCAAAAGATTGATTTTAAAAATATTATTACTTTTACATATTTCTTGGTGAAGCAGCTTTTAGTTTCAGTGCACCACATATCTCTAGCAAAAGTCCTCAAGATCTGACGTCTGTTCTTTTACATCAAAGCTAAAAACTCTTCTAGTTGTCACTGCCTTTTATCAGATTCGGGGCTATTTATTTCTGCACTGTAACTGCACTGAAATGGCACAATACTTTTAATCATAACTGCTACAGTACAGCTGCTCAGTGGACAGTGGTATATGACTGTGTTTGTACTGTACTAGGCAGCCCCAGATGTGAATGTGTATGTAGGTGTGACTGTGCGAGTTCAAGACAGGACAATGACTTTCTTTTAGGGCTGTCAATCGATTAAAACATTTGATTAATCGCACATTTTGTATCTGTTCAAAATGTACCTTAAAGGGATCCATATCAACATCTGGACAAATATGCTTGCTTTTTGCAAATGTATGTATATATTTATTATTGGAAATCAATTAACAACACAAAACAATGACCAATATTGTCCAGAAACCCACACAGGTACTGCATTTAGCATAAATAATATGCTCAAATCATAACATGGCAAACTCAAGCCCAACAGGCAACAACAGCTGTCTGTGTGTCAGTTTGCTGACTTGACTATGACTTGCCCCAAAACTGCATGTGATTATCATAAAGTGGGCATGTCTGTAAAGGGGAGACTTGTGGGTACCCATAGAACCCATTTTCATTCATATATCTTGGGGACAGAGGTCAAGGGACCCCTTTGAAAATGGCCATGCCAGTTTTTCCTCGCCAAAATTTAGCGTAAGTTTAGAGCGTTATTTAGTTATTCCTTAGGTTTTCTAGTTTCATATGATGCCAGTATCGTCACTCTAGCTTTAAAACTGAGTCCACTACAACTTTAAAAGTGAAAGTTGCGTTAAAGAAATTAGTGGTGTTCAAACAAATTTATGTTAACGTATTATTATCACGTTAAATTTGACAGCCCTTAATAAATGTTTAGGGCGCCCCGGTAGCTCACCTGGTAGAGCGGGCGTCCCATGTACCAAGGCTGAGAGTCCTAACTGCAGCGGCCAGGGGTTCTAATCCGACCCGTGGCCCTTTACTGCATGTCATACCCTCTCCCTCCCCCTTTCAAACTGTCATTATCAAACAAAGGCAAAATGGCCCAAAAGAAAAAAAAAAAAATGTTTAGTTTAGTTTATTTTATTTGATATCGACATCACAGTAGCATTAGTATTGTATCATACATTTATGCACAAGGACTATATATGACATACACATGTAGGTACTGCAGCACTCTATTACTGTACAAACTGAACTGTTTACATACTAATACTGTCACTTCATCCACAATAACAAAGACCCGAATCTCATGTCCCAAACCCTTTAAACTATTCTCCACTCTAATGCTAAATACAACAATAATGTGTCCTATTGAACAATTCCAACAATCCAGCTATTTGAGAGTAGCTAAAAAAAGTGCTTTCTACAAACGTAACTACAAATACATGGGCTTATTGCCAGCTGTAATCAGTTTAAATGTATGCTTTCATCAGATGCTTCACAACAACTTTGATCACGAGTTAAACAGAGATGATGCTCAGATCAAATCAAAACTGTATAATCCAAACACCAACCTATTCTGTATGGAAAACATAAAAAACCTTCACTTCTTTACATGCCAAAACATTAGATAAATGTGTTGCCTCACATAAAGGTGGAGACAATGACAAGACATTTTACAGATGAGCAGTGAGGTGCCATGTATGTACAATATGTGATGTGTGTGCTGCAGATGATGTACTGTATGCTTGTGTTTATGTGTGTGTATTAGAGTATGTTGTGTATGAGGGGGCTACAAAACGAGTTAATACACTTAATAACAAACTGTCACACTTGCATCAAAATGAAGATTGTTCCTGTTGAAGTGACAATCAGAGAGAACATCCTGACACAGATACGTCTCAATGGGCCAATGTTGTTTAATATCAGGAAGCTTACAAATGATGAATTAGTGCCATTGAAGACTATAGGAATCTAGATAAGGCTTAGATGAAATGCATGTAGTTGAGATCATCAGTTGCCCAAAGGCAACATTTCTTTTTCAACGAATAATTAAGCCTTACATTATTATGACCAAGGGTGTATCCCCAGTAATTATCACCCCTCAGTATTACACTCAGTGAGACTGCATGAAAGCATCTTGCCTAATGCGCTCGTGTTTTAATATTCCGCTGCTTTTTATAAGACACCCAAATGGCGAGATGAGCCTAATCCTGTCATGCAAAATTGACACCCTCGTCTGCCATCTGTTTAAATACAGTAAATCTGGTTTAACATAACCGGCTCATAATGAAAAGATAGTAATCCTGTAAATTGGGGCAATGAGAGAGACCAATATCTTTAAATGAAAACTCCCGCTCAGCTTCAGTGCTCCACATTTCCATCTTGGCAGATAGAGTGCCAGTGTAGCCTAATGATGCTTAGGATAATTTTCCATTTGTTTGATGTGTTTCACGGATTCAGGTACAGTTTCCATTAAAGTGGGTCACTCAACATGTAACCAAATACTGGATATGCTTACAGTCAGGCGATCAACAGCGGCAGTGAAGCGGATTATTAGCTACCTGCTGCCAATGAGTAACTGTAAACACCAGAGATGGAAGTGAAAGGAGAGGGTGGGGGTGTTGGGGGATTTTGCAATTTATTATCCTCCGGCAATTAGCCAGGAAATGCTACAGGCTCTTTGATTGGGGGATGTTTAAAAATGGAAGAGATAAGAGAGAGCCACAGATGTAGTACCCTTCCTCATGGTAGACACTGGCTGCAGGCGCAAGAGATAGCAGAAGCTCTGATAGTCTCCTAGTCAGACGGAAAGGCCCAGATAGGCAGCGCTGAACTGATCCACTGGTGATAACTCCTGTCAATCAGGCCTTGGGCTTGATTAACACATGCAGCTCACGGGAATATTAGGCCAAATGGGAGGTTTGATGCGAAGGGTTACAGAGAATTAAGTTATGGAGGATGAACAGAGGAGACGCAACAAGGCTGTGTCTCAGCTAATGACAAAGAAACATGCCAGTTTGGTCAACTCTTCGAGGGAGCTGAGAGCTCGTCATGGGTGAGGCATTTTGACTGGCGCACCCCCGTCATGTCAGCTTAGGTCAAGGTCAAAGTGAATCTGTCACTGTCTTATGGTTTCAACCAAAATTCTGATGAGGGACTTGGTACTGTCCATAACCCCTGCCCTTCACTGTCATGTTTGAAGTCCATCTTTTTGGATCCTGGCAGCAGGGACATCTATACTTTACTGCACTGCCTTTTTCATCACATTTAAATCAGGAGCGATCGTTGGATGGACACCAGGACAATCCATTATGTGAGAACTGATAAGAATGAGAAATAGTATTAATAAGAGCCCATAATCTAAAATACGTCAATTTTTAATGCACTGTTAAGGCCCACACCTGTTTATCAATTTTTTATGATAAAGTAAAACCTGATTTGTAATATAATCTACAAATAAGCAAAAGACTAACTAGCTTACTTTGTTTCTAAGTACCGACTGGAAAACATGTATGCTGGTATTAAAGTGGCAGTAGGCAGTATATTTTTGGCATCATTGGGCAAAATATCCATAATTACCTTTCAGCATATTGTAATTCAAGTGTTCTGAGAGAAAACTAGACTTCTGCACCTCATCATGGCTGTTTTCAGGCTTTAAAAAATCTAGCCCGTGTCGGGGGACTTTGACCAATCACAGGTCATTTCATTGAGAGAGCGTTCCTATTGGCTGTGCTCCAGTCATGTGACCGGAACTTGGCGTTCCTTCACCAGATTTCACAATGGTGGCGGCGTCACAAACTTTCTCATTTTACAGCTAAACCGGACACTACAGGATGATTCTGAAAACATTTGAGGCAAGAAATAGGCATTAACGTAACATAATATTGATTCATATTTGATCAGCGCTGCCTAGTTGACCGTTTGGTCGGAGTTCACGAGTGATTGACAGCCGGCTCTCATAGACAGCAGACCTCAGATCAGCTCTTACTGCTTGTTTTCCTCCGGTCGGTGAAATCTTGCAGATGCCGTTAGGAGCACCGGAGGACACCGGAGGACACAGGGGCACATGATGAAACCATTTATTGCCATTAAAACAACATGTTTCTTCCTTGCTCCCTAGACAGCCGCTATCCAATTCAAACAACTTAAATTTACATTTAAAAGAGATATCCAGTGGCCATATGCCAGTAGCGGATCTGCTTGAAAGAGCAAGAAAAGGCGGAGCTAGGTGATGTTTCAACTTGTTGGGCAGATTTTTTATCTTGAGAATGTGGTCAAACTGTACAGATTGCATTTACTTCTGGCTACGATCAAATCATAGCTTAACCTCCTCCACATGTGGTCTGGTCAATCTGATCGCATGCGTTTATCTGCATAAATGTGCGTTTATCTGCATAAATGTGCGTTTTTCCTTCTCTAGATAGAGATTGTATGTTAATATTAGGGGTGGGAAAAAAATCGATTCACCTATGTATTGCAATTTCTTTTTTTTTTTTTACGATTTTTAAATCAATTTTTTTCATGAAAGAATCAATATATTTGCTTTATTTGAGTCTATGCGGAGGTAGAAGCAAGTTACCGCTTTTATTATTGTAGTCTAAGTAACGTGACGTCATATCTGTTCCGTATCCGTCACCCAAAACAAACCGCAGCTGGCTGCGAACGAGAAAGTAGAAAACGGAGGAGGGTCTACATGGTTACGACCTGCACCCTAACATGTTAAATCCAAAGTGGTAAACACAATAAAGTATGGAAACACTTTGGGTTTCACACATTGGCAGGAAAAGTAGAGCTAGACATCATGGCTAAAGCTGCATGCTAACTCTGTCATGGAAAGGAAACGTTATTGCATTGTGGTAACGTGCGATCAAGCCAGCCGTCACTCGCATCTCCGCGGTCAAATCAGGTGACGCTACTACTGTAGTGCACCCATATACTGATTGATGACTGATGATTTATGTTAAATGCATTCAAACGGCCCCGATGGAGCTGACCATGGATGTATAAAGAGAACACAGCTGACGGGAGAGCTAGCAATGGACTTGGCGAAGTTAGCAGAAGTATGCATGTGTGATTACGTCCAGTTCTCAAAATAAGGTGTTAACAAAGGGAACTGTATATACAAAATACATATATGGAACTAAGATTGATTGGATTATACTGTATATTATATTTATGTGTTGACTTCAGGACATCTTTGACTACGTAAATGCTGAAATTCAAACATTATTATTATATTAATTTAGATATTTTCCAAAGTAAAAGTCCCCAGAAGTGTATGATTCAACTTTTTCTCATGGTCTAGTTAAAAAAAGTTAACAGAAATCACAATAAATCGGAATATCGAAACACAATACTTGTAGAATCACAATACTTAAAAATCGCAATACATATAGAATTGGCACCCAAGTATTGTGATAGTATTGAATTGGGAGATAGGTGTATCGTCCCAGCCCTTGTTAATATCAAGTGTGAATGGGGTAAAAATAACATGCATATGGAAGATCACAAAGAAAACAAACACATTTGATGCTCGGTCAACATCCTTAGTTCTATCACAGCTGATTCTATCCACATTCTCCACATCCCCAACAAGCTTAACATGCCCCAAGCATTTATATTTACTGTATCTGTTATGCCATTGGTTACGGTCGATAGGAAGACTCTTATGTACTGCATTAGTAAGATGCCAAGAAAATAATAGGAACATCTCTGTGTTCTGCACAAGAATGAATGTTAAAAGATGTTGACATATCTGAGAACAAAGCCTTGTTCACCCACACTATCTGGAGTGAGGATATGAGTACAGCAAACTTTCCAAGTTATGAAATTGACATTTGATAATAACGAAGCAAAACCGATTGTACTGTGGGCATTGCTCAGAAGCCCCTTGACATAAGAACCAAAACAGAAACTGCTGTTAAGCCTGTATTGATTCTTCTGCATGCTTATCCCACTTGTTTTACTGGGTGTATTCAATTCACAGCTGTCCTTGAAGCCTTGTACTTCAAGTCAGAACACACTGAGACAAATCTCCCCTACATCCCATCCCTTCTTTACAGTGTTAACCCTAATGACCCTAGTCAGAGAGGAGCGAGAAAAAACTAATTCTGTGTAACTTTTTAATGTCTGCTGCTGATTAAGATAAAGCCAGCCTGTCTCGTCTCCTAGTGATTCTCCTTCCCACTCCCCTCTGGAGCCAATTTTGTTTGGTTGGGAACAGTGGAAGATAAAGCTGAGAGCTGGCGAGTTCTCTAATCTGAGGAGCAGCGTTGGAGCATTTGGGGTGACGTGGGGGAGTAGTGTGCTCTCAGAGCACGGACAGATAAAAAAAAGGGAATGATTGGGATCAGGAGTTTGATGTTGGGTGTTAGATAACAAAGATAACAAAGACAGCACGTCATCCCAATGGGACAAGGTTGAGGATAAAACCGCCCCCTCTGCCTCTTGTCTGGTTTTACTGAGTCGGGGGCTTAAGCCAACAAAAGTATTGTGAAGAAAATGTGAATTTCGCAACAAAAGGTGATCTTTTTCTCCTCTCCAAAATGTCCTATTCAGATAGTGTATTATTTTCCAGAGAAAGATATACATACAAAATGTACTGACATTTCTTTCACTACTTTTGAAGATGAGTAGCTGGGAACTATTCAACTATTCTACTCTATTTGACTTGAGGACTTTCATGTCCTTGTGCTCAGAAGAGGTGTATGCGGTGATACAGGGGTATGCCACTCAGCCCTCTAATTACCTGAGACTAGGTGAAACATTAACCACAGACTTTGGACGCAAGACCACATGGGTGTGGTCAACTACGTTCAGTCTACGTTAGGG
Source organism: Sebastolobus alascanus (assembly GCA_916701645.2). Lineage (NCBI taxonomy): Eukaryota > Metazoa > Chordata > Actinopteri > Perciformes > Sebastidae > Sebastolobus > Sebastolobus alascanus. Next base: position 5,949,055 of record CAKAOJ020000040.1, on the reverse strand, counting down.
ATGCTAATTTTGAAAAAAATTCTTAACCGATAACCGATCCTTGTTAAACGATTATTAACCGTTAACCAACAAGATTAGTGCCTCGCATGCAGCGGTGCGCCAGCTGCAGTGTATGGAGCACAACAGATAACGGAGTCCCCAGTTCACCATCAGGAGAGCTACAATAGCACCCACGGTGCTGCGTGTAGTGTCGCGGACATGCAGCCACATTCCCAGTAAAAGTCTCCACGGCACATTTAGTTTAGTTTAGTAGATTGTCCGCTGTGTCTGCGCGGCGTAACGATACTCTGTCTGCCCAGATTAACGATAGCAATTGTCCGACAAACAAGAGTGTGTTTTTGTCTTACGTTAGCAGCTGTAGCTCTGCTGGTAGCTTCGTGCTCGCCGCCGCTCTGTCATTGCGGCGTAACTTTTGCGAGTGTACGACAGACCGTATGTGTGTGGCGGCGGGGAATGTGGGTTTGTCGGTGGGGTTATAGCTGTGAACATAGGTGTAGCAGACAGTGTGTGTACAGTTTATTTGTCGGTGGATAAATACCACGAGGCTAGAACTCGCTCCGCTCAAGCGAGCCAGAGACCGGAGCCAACTTCCTGTATCTTGCAACTCCGGCTCCGCCTCTTAAGGTGCACCAGCTTTTCTCCTTAAAGAGACGAGCCGCTCCTCTGAGTTTTTCTCAGCTTTTTAATTAATTACTAATATTTATTTTAACCGTTTTAACCGATAGCATTAATCGGTTAAAGTTCTTAACGTCGGTTAAAGGTTAAACGGTTAATTATTAACATCCTTTGTCTATGTTTTATAATTTTGGTGACCAGAAACGTTAACACTGCCAGACAGAAACGTTATTTCCTGATGCAACCAATACAAACATTGATTTTCCACCCAAACCTGAACAAGCACGATCCTTTGGCACCACAAAATGATGATGATTAAGTACGAAAGCAGTAAACTAACATGTTCAACAGCAAACAAATGGATTTGTGCCCAACATAAATACCATACTGAATGTGTTGCAACTGTAAATCAATTTAAAGAGGACCTATTATGCTTATTTTAGGTGCATACTTGTATTTTGGGTTTCTACTAGAACATGTTTACATGCTTTAATGTTCAAAAAACGTGTGACTTCTCTCATACCGGCTGTCTAGCTTTGTTTGAGGGCAAGACAAACTAGCCATTACAAAAATATGTTAATTGGTGACATCACCACGTTACAGAAGAAAAGGCAGGACTTCAAGCAAGGCCTTTCAGGCAGTTGTGGATCAGTGTTTCTGTGGGGGAAAGTAACTCCTTTTGGCTTGAACTTAGGGTAACTTTGCAGATATTTTACATCCACAAAAAACTATATAACACACTAAAAGAAAGAGGAAAAGCGAAAAAAAGAATAATAGGTCTCCTTTAAAAGCAAGGCTTTATCAAGCCCCTGACAAAAAGTAACTTATTTTTTAAATGTGTTTACAAAGATACAATTAAAGACTAGAAAGAATAGAAAAGAACAACAAGAGATGGTAACATGCATGCACTAATGGCACAAACATTCTAATTGTTAGTAGCTATTATCCACAGTTATATATTCATGGGGTCAAGAGAATAATAAAGGATTATTTACGAGGGATAAAACTACAGAGTAGCTACAGTACGGTTGCTGTGTACCAGGAAGTCCAGTTTAAAAAATGCTCTTCCCTCGAGGCTCACTGAAGTAACCCATTACAGCACATACAATAAAATATTCATATGAGATCATGATGGCCTATTTACAGTCGCACCACACCTTTTTCATTCCAGCCCTGTACAGTACAGCTAAGTGGATAGAGAACATTTGGGCCTCATCTACTACAATAAGCCACTCTGTTACCATCTGTTTGGAAATCTGCAGTTAGTTTAAGCCAAAGTAGATGCACAGTTCTAGTATGATGAATATGTATTGTGCTCCTGCATCTGCTGACAACCAACATGTGCAGAGCTTAAAAGTGAGACGCCAAGATAGGCTATTCATTAATTATTCTTTAAAGTAATACAGTGGTCCATGCTTACCTTGATAAAGGAGGTCAATCTTAAGGTTAACATTAATATTATATATCATTACAACAAAGTCAAAATAGATAGATGATAATATAATAAAAACAATATTTTGACTCATAAGTAGCTTGCAAACGTATTAGAATAAAGCAGCACATTGTTGGAAATTAAGCACTATTATGATTCTAGGGTGTAATTGGGTTGTTCCTCCATAATATCCCCATCATTAGATTCACCTGTGGTCGCAAACTGTCAACTCACATCTGCTCATTCATCTGTTTGAGTCAAAGCCTATCCTCTCAGCTGCTACTGTAGGCTGCCACCGAGCACAGATTTGGGGCATGTCTGGGCATGGATGAAATTATCTTCATTAACTGGAACAGTGCTCCAATATGCTAATGGCTTCTTCTTAATCACAAACGCATGTTGACTGCAAAAAGATTTTGATGTTATCGACAAACGGAATAACTGCATCACTGAAGCTGTCCAACTAAGTGCTGGATGGCCCTGATGATGTCCACAAGCCGAAACGCGCTGGTCTTACAATGATTGTTCTATATATATTAGGGCTGTCAATCGAATATTTAATCACAATTAATCGCATGATTGTCCACAGTTAATCGTGATTAATCACAAATTAATCACAAATTAATCACACATGTTTTATCTGTTCAAAATGTACCTTAAAGGGAGATTTGTCAAGTATTTAACACTCTTATCAACATGGGAGTGGGCAAATATGCTTGCTTTATGCAAATGGATGTATGTATATATTTATTACTGGAAATCAATTAACAACACAAAACAATGACAAATATTGTCCAGAAACCCTCACAGGTACTGCATTTAGCATAAAAAAAAAGCTCAAATCATAACAAGGTAAACTCAAGCCCAACAGCTGTCAGTGTGTCAGTGTGCTGACTTGACTATGACTTGCCCAAAACTGCATGTGATTATCATGAAGTGGGCATGTCTGTAAAGGGGAGACTTGTGGGTACCTATAGAACCCATTTTCATTCACATACCTTGAAAATGGCCATGATAGTTTTTACAGACATACAGACAAGCTAGTATGACATGGTTTGTACCAATGGATTCCTTAAGTTTTCTAGTTTCGTATGATGCCAGTATCTTCACTCTAGGTTTAAGACTGAACCCGCTACAACCTCTGACAGAAATCCTCGCTATGCAACGACATGCTGGAAACATTTCAAGCATTATTTGCAACAAAAGTGAGACCATTAGAGTTTCTGCGGTGAACAATATGTGTGGCGAACAATCACCGTCAGCAGCTACTTGAGTAACACCGAGATTGAACCTGCTTGTCAAATTGCAGCTCTGCAGTTTTGCGTCTGGGCTCTTTGCAGTCTAACACCTCTCCTGAGCTCCGTTTATAAGCAGTGACACTCTCCACCAGCTTTTCATGGCTCCTTCGAGACCCTTATTTGCTATGCAAGTGTAGCAGAGCAGCAGAGTTCAGCCTCCAATGATTCTGCACGATATGAAGTGAGGCGCCCTCCTTTCTTTTGTACGAGCAGGTGTTATTCAAACTAAGACTAGCTTGTCAGGACCTAAAATAAGATGACAAGAAGAGTGTTTACAGAGTACTGGATAACAAAAGGCTATTTATAGACAAGACAAAGTTATTCAGACCATCAACAACTGAACAGAGAAACACAAACACTTTAATCTCCACCAAAGGGTCCAGTTATGTTCTTCAGACAGCAAACAAACATTTATTCCATCGCACAAATGTAAGAGTTTGTCCAAACAGCACCTTATAGCACATTAAAATCTTCCAGCTCTAGTCAGTATTGAGGCAGTAAAGGATAAGAGCTTCTCAGGGAGCCAGACAGCCATTCTTCTTCTAAATTTGCATATCCTACTGAGAGAAGCTTGGCTTCAGATTCAAAAGGACAGAAAAAGAAACACGTACACGTACAAAAGCAAAGCTCATTCACCAAGCTTTTGTATTTGAATAATCCAAGGCACTCAGTCTCAAATATTTTGCTATGGCAATGCGAGTAGGCGTCCATATTGAACGTTTAGGACTACTTAATGGCTGGTGGTATGGCTGATATTGTGAATGAATGGAGAGATTAAGACATGACCAATTTAGTAACACACTCTAGGACTGCAGCATCTTGGCTGGTTCTGTTATAATTGAAAAAAACAATTGAGCCAAGAGGTGTTTTTGCTGACTGATTCATTCCTTGGCTCTAATGCTCTTAAAAAGAGCTTGCAGAGTTGCATGTTGTTGCTATCATGGCAGTGATGCTCTGGTGCTGATCCCTAAATAAGATTTCATCCCCCGCTCCATGGATTAGAGTGGTGAAAAGATTCAGCTGTAACATATTATCTTCTCCACATGTGGAAAAAATGTGGTTTTGAGACTGTGATATGTCTGTTACAGTCTTACACTGCTCTTCACACACTCTCTCAGATTTCAAGGTTTGTTGTAACAAATGAAAGCACCGGGGAGAAAGAGTCAAGAGCAATGACACACAGGGCTTACTTACTTCAGTCAAGTTTTGAGACTGAGTAAGCTTTCTTCCATCGTCTCTGCTTTCTCACACAGTCAACTGCAGCTGACAGAACAAAACAGTATAGTGGCACCTGATATCAATCCACACGCTGTTCCCTAGCTCCTTCTAATAATAGTAGGAAATGGAGATGGCCACCTGACCGCACTTTGGAGCAAAATGGGCTAAAATCTCAAATAAGAAATCCGTCCTCCATCATCGTCACGAGTCTTTATATCATCGTATTTACAGTGCTTGCTTGCACCAATGAAGACATGCCAACACACTAAAGCCCCTTTCAGACATGTACCACATGATTATCTCGCGATTCAATACTATCACGATACTTAGTTTGCCAATTTGATATTTTGATTTTCAAGTATTTGAGTAAGGGTTAAATCAGCAGCAACTGGACTTGGTTTAGATTCTTGAAGACGTTTCACTTCTCATCCAAGAAGCTTCTTCAGTTCTGGCTGAATGGTAGGGGAACCCAGGAATTTAACCTCTGTGGGGTCGTTAGCAGGATAATAGAAACCACTCAGTACATTGGTGCTCCTAGGTGTGACCACTGTAGTTATGGGTCATTAGAGTCAGCAGATGCCAGGTGTGAATGACTGCCACATGGGTCGGTGGAGTCGTTAGAGTCAGATGATGCCAGGTGTGAATGACTGTCCAGTGAGGTCAAGTGTGAATGGTTGTTTAAACTCCTGGGCAGGGATGCCAGGACAGCATTGTAGGTGGAAGATATGTGATGCCTTAGGCCTCCTCCTCTATTGAGTGATGGCTTCTCTACTTTGGTAAAGATGGCCTCTTTCACTCCTCTTTCAAACCATCTTTCCTCACTGTCCAAAATATACACGTTATTGTCCTCAAAAGAGTGTCCCTTGTCCTTCAGGTGTAGATAGACTGCTGAGTCTAAACCTGAGGAGTTGGCCCGTCTGTGTTGAGCCATCCGTCTGTTTAGTGGTTGTTTGGTTTCACTACTGATGAATCCGTGCACTTCTCACTGCATTGGACTGCAAACACCAGGTTACTTTGCTTGTGTTTGGGTGTGTGATCCTTAGGTTGGACCAGTTTCTGTCTGAGGGTGTTGCTGGGCTTGAAGAACACAGGGATGCGGTGTTTGTTAAAAATCCTCCTGAGTTTCTCAGACACTCCAGACACATAGGGGATGACAATGTTGTTGCATCTGTTCTCCTTTTCTTCGTAACCCGTGGTACTGGTGTTCTTTCTGGATTTTGTGGCTGTTTTCACAAAGGTCCAGTTAGGGTATCCACAAGTATTAAGTGCACTTTTCAGGTGTTTTCGCTCCTTTTCTTGAGCCCGTGCACTTGTTGGTATGTTATCTGCTCGGTGGTGCAGGGTTCTGATAACTCCAAGCTTGTGTTCCAGTTGATGGTGGGAGTCGAAGAGTAAGTATTGGTCCGTGTGTGTGGGTTTCCTGTAAACTCCTATGTGTAGGCTCCTGTCATCCTCAAAATGAACTTCATAGTCCAGGAAGGCCAAGCTGTTGTTTTTGACGTCCTCCCCTGTGAACTTGATGTTGCTGTCCACAGAGTTAATATGTTCTGTGAACGCTTCTACTTCCTGCGTTTTTATGGTGACCCATGTGTCGTCCACATATCTGAACCAGTGCCTCGGTGTTGTTCACCTGAAGGAGTTGAGGGCTCTGTTTTCCACCTCTTCCATGTAAAGGTTGGCCACTATGGGTGAAAGTGGTGAGCCCATAGCACAGCCATGTTTATTTTAAACAGCCGAACCAACCTCAATCATGACCAGATCTGCCAACTTTTGGACCTTTGCCTGAACACCACATATTTCCAGTACAATGGGGGATATTACAGGCAGAAAATGGCTATTTTCAGCATGTATGTAGTCACAGATGTCCTGAAGTCAAATATATCAGTCCTTGTCAGGAATTACTTATTTTTTCAGCGACCCAAAAATCAAAGAATAAAGACATTTCCCTCACAAATTAGTGATATTTCTTTTTAATTCATAAGGTACATGTAATGTTTTATTCAGATGGTGAATATAATCCAATGAATCTTATTTCCATATATGTATTTTGTATATACAGTTCCCTTTGTTTGTTTGTTTTTTACCTTTATTTATTCCTTTATTTATTACCTTTATTTACCCCATGTATTCAGGGGAGATTCAATGAGAGCAATGCTCTCAGTTTCAGGAACGCCCTGATCACATTCACATAGTTACACATTCACACCTGGAAGCTGCCCAGTACAACCACAGCTGATGTGCTGGCCACTGAGCAGCTCCACTGGAGCAGTTGGGGTTAAGGGCCTTGCTCAAGGGAGTGTACTTTTTCACTTTCCCCACCCTTTCCCCAATTTTATCCTGCTGGTCCGGGGTATTGAACCGTCGACCTTCCAGTCACAAGTTTCGCTTCTCTAACCTTTAGGCCACCACTGTCACTAACACATTGTTTTGGAAACCAGACGTTGTCACATGTATGTATTTCCGCCAAGTCTGTCGCTAGCTCTCCCCGTCAGCTCTGTTCTCTTTATACATCCATGGTCAGCTCCATCGGGGCCGTTTGAATACATTTAACATTAATGTCAGTATATGGGTGCTCTACAGTTGTAGCGTCGGCTGATTTGACCACGGAGAGTGACGGCTGGCGAGAGACGGCTGGCTTGACCGCACAGTACCGCGATACAATAACGTTTTAGCAAACAGCTTTAGCCTTGATGTTTAGCTCTGCTTTTCCTGGCAATGTGTGAAACCAAAAGTGTTTCCATACTTTACTGTATGTGTAGTGTTTACCACGTTGGATTCAAAATGTGAGGGTGCGAGTTGTATCCACGCGGACCCTCTGCTTTCTTGTTTCGGCTCGCTGCGGCCAGCTGCAGCTTCGTTTTGGTTTTTGAGACGGATATGACGTCACGTTAATCAGACTACAACAATAAAAGCGGTAACTTCCTTCTACCCCCGCATAGATTCAATCAAAGAAAATACATTGATTCTGGCATTAAAAAATTCAATTTCAAAATCGTAAAAAAACAAATTGCGATACATAGGTAAATCGTTTCCTTACCCACCCCTACCTTCCTCCCTATATACTGATTATTACTACTGTTATGGATACCCACTTTACATTTGAGCATACAAGAATTCAATGTGCACATTATGAATAAGGAGCAGAATTATCTGATGAAACTGTGAGAAGCAGTAGCGAGTCTCCCTTGCACTCATGACGATCATTAATTAAAAATTCAACAAAAAAAATACATTTTAAAATCCATCACTGGTGCAGCCTTGGAAAGAACTGACAGCACTCATCTTTCTTGATGTCATTACTTTTCAGCTACCGCTGTTCTGAAACAGTGACACCGCTCACTCTGCTCCAAGTGCCAAACAGTGCTCTCCTGTCATGTCTGTAAAAAGCTGTAAGAAACATTTACATAAAATGTCTAAATGACCAAATGCCATTATTTTAAGAGATGAAGCCAGCAATGTTACACGTGGGACTGTACTATTTATTGTCACACCTCTAGGGCATTACATGTAGGTAATGGTGAGGTGGTTCATTAGGCTGAGCTGGTGGTGTAGCAGTAAGGTTTCCTCAGCTGAGTGGTCTGCGTAGAGGGCTCTGATGGCTTCTCACACTGCACAGCTGGAGGCGAGTGGTCAGGCAAGGCAATTTTCAACAGTCCTGTGCTGTCGGTTGCCTGACCTGTCATCTGAGCAGACACAGGTGAAGCCATTCTTTGTTGCCTCTCTACACTTCCTCGAGTGTGCTAAACTGCAGTTATATGGATATTGCAGCGCTGCTCAGTCACATAGGTGAGGTCAATAGTGTGAACAAAGAATTTGCAAAGGAATTAGGGGTGGCTACTTAGCGGTAGCATTAATGTACTGGGGTACCGGCATTCATTTTCAGGAAGAAAGAGCAGATGAAATTGACATCAAGGTGGTTTTAGTCGTTACGCTTCAGCACAAATCGTTTTTCTACACAGGCAGAAGCCAGCCACAAAGTTAAGATAAGCTAAGAAATGTACTCCTAGAATGTCACCAAGATCTCTATTTCCAGCTCACTCAAGCCCCTGACCTGCCCTGCCTTTCTCCTCCAATTAGCTTTTCACCTTTAATTATCCAGTGTCTGGCGTGGCACGGAGTCAAGACAATGTTGCACACACCCATTAACACAAAAAAACCTGTTTGGAGAAAACAAATGCCTTCCGCTCCCCTTTTTGAAGTTCGTTTAACAATGTCCTCGAGCCACCGTTTTCCAGCGTGTGAGGAAGTGCCGGCAAACAAGACATCCATCAAATTGACAGACAAAACAAATTACAAGGCAAACAGAACCTTAATGTGTCACCAGAGCTAATAGTGTCAAGGCTGGTTGGCAGTAGACCCAGACACTCGCATGCTGCTGCTGTCACACTCGTATGGCCTTGCTCTTCAACTCACAAAACGCCCAGCTGAAGAGGGGAGAGGGATGACTTCTGGATAACACTCAGGTATTAACACCCTACACACTATTAACAATGCATCAAACCTAGATACATAAAAGCCCATTAAACCGCAGCGAGACAGAACAAGAGGCGTCCATGCAGGTATGATCTATCTATACTGTGGCTCGCGCTCACAATTGAGATTATTCTTTAAATGAATGATGCAGTCTCCCTAAAGCCAATAAAAGTGTAATTACATGCCTTGGGCCTTGGTGACAAAGCCTGTGCTGGTGACAGCTATCTGGAAATGAGGAAGAACGGATTACCTTCACTTTTCATCTAGCTTTGGCATGATCATCTCTCCACAGGGGTCACCTTGGACAAAATGCCACAATTTTACCAGTCATTAAACTCTTAATCCAGCCTCAGTGTGCAGACTTCCATCTCATCTTTCAAAGCATCCGTGGCCTTATATCACTTCACGCTGCCATTGCATCATAGCCACCCATTACGACAGAAAGCAAAGGTGAGAAACCTCGGCTGGAACAGTTACGACACAGAAGAAACCACAGATTGGAGTTCACGGTAATTCAACATTTTCTCATTTCATATATTTTATAGACTTAAAGCTGAAGTAGGCGAGATTGGCGCAAATATGATTTAAAAAAGTTATTTTTAGAAAACGGCCGCTATATCGTAGTACATGAAACTGGTAAGTTTCCTTAAAAAGGTAAGTAACCTGAAAAAAACCATGTTCCTCTGTGTCCTCCGGTGCTCCTAACGGCATCTGAAAGATTTCACTTACCGGAGGAAAACAAGGTCCGCTGTCCAGCTGCAGTCTATGAGAGCCGGCTGTCAATCACTCGCGAACTCTGACCAAACGGTCAAACTAGCTGATCAAATATGAATCAATATTATGTTACTGTAATGCCTATTTCTCGCCTCAAATGTTTTCAGAATCATCTTGTAGTGTACTGTTTAGCTGTAAAATGAGAAAGTTTGTGACGCGGACGCCATTGTAAAATATGTTGAATGAAAGCCAAGTTCTAGTCACATGACCGGAGCACAGCCAATAGGAACGCTCTTCTCTCTGAAATGACCTGTGATTGGTCAAAGTCTGCCGTCACGGGCTAGATTTTCTAAAGCCTGAAAACAGAGCCATGAGGAGGTGCAGAAGTCTAGTTATCTCTCAGAACACTTGAATTGCAATATGCTGAAAGATTATTATGGAATATTTGCCCAACGATGCCAGAAATATACTGCCTACCGCCACTTTAAGCAGAAAATTATCCTTGTCAGGTAAAGCAATATCCTGACGTTGTTTTAAGCTTATTGCCTTTAGGTTAATATTCTACAAGTTATTTTGGTCTCCGCAGGAAATCGTGCTCTTGAACCTTTGTGAGGCATCAGCTGGAAGATTGCAGAGACCACTTGTTAATTTTCTTCTCACTGTATTTGCAAAGCAGAGCCATTACATATTCAGAGATGGGGAGATATTTTTCATGGCAGGCAAACTGAGCATGATAAATTGGACAATAAACACTCTAATCCAGCAACACAAAAGTGCACAGAGGCATAATGCTGCACTAAATATGACTTTACAACGACAACCTGTAAAGCAATGCTGCCAGTCACAGGAGTGCAGCGCTCGCAAAAGAGTAACATGGTCACTCTCACATGCACGTGTTTATTATACAATCCCTTGTTTTTGTATTTTAAATTTATATGGCGTAATTATGGTGGCGCTGAGAGCTCAACGCACTGCAAATAGACACAACACAAGCAAATGAAGAAACATCTTCTCCAACTTGACAACACATGTTCAGCATTTGGAAAACATTCATCAATTTGACGACACAAATCTTTCTACCAACCCACCATTAGTCATTACGCTGCGTTTTAATCTATTCTCATATTGACAATACACAATACACTCAGATTTTTACGAGTGTAACAGCTAGTTTTCAGCCGTTTGAAAAAGCTCCCATCTCTATATAGTCAGACCACAGAAACCACTCTCGCCTTTCTCTCAGCCCTGTCTGTATTTGTAAAGAAGTTGTACAATGTGGTTTCTCTAGATGGTGTATGTCAGAATTGCAGTTTATTTTAAGATCTTTTTGTTCAATTTTCAGCTTTGCAATTGCAGAAACTGTAGATGTACAGTATGGTGGAAGCAAAATTTGCATAAATACTATGTGTTTGTTTGTACAGCATGAGATATCATTTTTGGCCCTGTCAAGTGCCAGAACATTAAGGCTTTTAATGATACATAATCCCACAACATGACATGATTTAAATCGTCACTTCAAATAATCTGTATTAAATAATGTATTTTACGGATGATATTTCAACAAACAAATAATTTATAATCTGAATATTGACCTCAAGATGCACAATAAGCCTTACACAGATTTTCCGTATTCTACTTGAACTGTAAGACCCAAGATTATGGTTTCATAAGTGTTATGAATGTTTTTAAACAAACTGGCTGCTACAAGATTTTAAACGCTGTGAATCCAATGTGTATATATATATATATATATATATATATATATATATATACTCTCTCTCTCTCTCTCTCTCTCTCTCTCTCTCTCTCTCTCTCTATATATATATATATATATATATATACATATATATATATATACACTGTATATACACACATGTACCTTAATATATTAATATATGTACCAAAATGTACCTTAAAGGGAGATTTGTCAAGTGTTTAATACTCTTATCAACATAGGAGTGGGCAAATATGCTTGCTTTATGCAAATGTATGTATATATTTATTATTGGAAATCAATTAACAACACAAAACAATGACAAATATTGTCCAGAAACCCTCACCAGGTACCGCATTTATAATAAAAATATGCTCAAATCATAACATGGCAAACTCAAGCCCAGAGGGCAACAACAGCTGTCAGTGTGCTGACTTGACTATAACCCAAAACTGCATGTGATTATCATAAAGTGCATGTCTGTAAAGGGGAGACTCGTGGGTACCCATAGAACCCTTTTTCATTCACATATCTTGAGGTGGGATGTCTTTGAAAATGACCATGACGGTTCTTCCTCGCCAAAATTTAGCGCAATTTTGGAGTGTTATTTGGCGAGCTAGTATGACATGGTACCAATGGATTCATTAGGTTTTCTAGTTTCATATCATACCAGTATCTTCACTCTAGCTTTAAAACTGAGCCCGCTACAACCTCCGGAAGATCGATTGCGTTTAAGCGTTAAAGAAATTAGTGGCGTTATATATATATATATATATATATATAAAAAGCTTGAACTACAAGTAATTCTGACTTGAAACAACAACTAATGCCCTGAGTTTCAAAACAACTTAATGTGTCTGCTCTTTCAGCAGAGGGACGGTCATGCTTACAACTGAATATTGTACTGCTGGAGTTCACTGCTGGCGGTAACTCAATAACGGCAACTCCCTGATAATATGGTCATATTTAAACATGACCGATAAAGCAGCTGTGATTTTAATCAATCAATCTCAGTAATGAGAACAGGAAGTTAATCCATTGTTATGCATTATTCGTCAGTAAATGAAGGTCCTCGGGGTTAATTAACTAGTGGGCTAAGGACAATGTTAATAATGCAGCACTAATATGGGGCAGGTGTAATAACACACTTGAGAATGTCCTTCTCAACTCCAGCTTTCAGTTCTTCTCCTAGTAGAATAGCAGATGAGTCCTGACAGTTCTGTTTTTCTACAATGTCTTCTTCACATTACCACTGCTTCAGGCTGCTCGGCATTACAGTGTACATTGTCGTGATGGCACTCCTTTCTTTGACAGAACAAGTTATAGACCTCTTTATAACAGAAACTACCTGCTCCATCCTGAAATGAGCAGAATAACGATTTAAATTTCTGTAAAATGTAATGAATGACAGCCTCCTCTGATCATCAGATTTAAGCGTAATCACCTAAAACACATTTCCCAACAACATTTTCTCATCACTGTCAGTGTGGAAAGAATTCGTATTACTTTGAATGGATGACAACATAATAAGTCATCAGTACAATTGCTTTGCTGATGACTATTTCAATAGGAAAAGGGCAAGGGAATTAATGCTAAGTTCAGCTGCTACAATTATGCTATTTTTTAAGATCTGGTCCAGAAGTTTATGTGTTTGTACCCCTACTGAACAAACAATGTATGATCTATACATCTGCATTATGATAGAGCTTAAGCACAAAAATCATCATGAATGTACAGAAAATGAGGAGCTTGCATTAATGATTAAAATTGATTAATACTTATAACTCAATATTTCACCAAAACCATTTTTTCCCCAAATCATAACCAAATGTTTTAGTCTCCAGTGTCAAAGTCATATACACTGTATGCCTGATCACCAACCCTAACCTTATTCCAATAACATAGACCTTGCATGATTACACTATGTTTTAAGTTAAAGGCGTTACAACTTAAATTTAAAAAATGGTACTAGGCCGCACCCAGAAGACACGTGTTAAAAAATAACTGTTAACAGCATTTGCCATTTTGGTGACATCTTTGTGAGGGCAAGAGAGGGGATCTGGATAAGACGCATGCTAATGCAAAATGTAAAGGGGGCCTTTGTGGACACCTTAATCTGGCAGTGAAAATCCCTTGCTTCATATAAATGCTGCAATGACATATTTCCCACAAAGCCAGAGCTCCTTGTTGCATCTCCCGGGGTCCAAAATGACATTCAGCATCTGGTTGGACATACTTTCTACTGCACGGGTGAGAGGCAAAATGCAGTCCCCTTTACTTCCCATGGATCCGCATCTGACCTAACAGTCTGCCTGCAGCGCCTTTAAAGAACCACAGTGGTGCATTTCCTAACGTATTGCAATCATTGGAAGTTATTTGTGTTCTTAAACTGTGTGTGCATATGAGTACACGGTGTATGCTTTGGGGACAAAACTGGAGATTATGTTACCATCTGACTGAAGCATAGTGCTGTGGTTTTTATTGACCGATTGCATCAGTTTAACGCCATCAAACCAGTGGCCACTGTCTATGAAAGACAGGGACGATCTCTAACAATGACAGTAAGTCAGAATAACACCAGTATATTCCTTTATGCCATGTCCCTCTGCTTAAGGCTGGCCCACACTAAACGATTTTTCAAATCTTAACAGATTTTGAAAATGTGAGAGACCCCACACATAACCATATGTTATGTTACATTTTACAGTTTTGTTCCTAGAGTGTGTGGCGAGCAACGATTTGGCCAAAACAGCACACCACACACTAACTATTCCATTCATGAACAACAAGTGTCCTGACAAAAAAACCCCGTAAATCTCACAAAATCTCTCGCAATCAAACATGACTTTAGTCTAAACAAACATGGCGGACAACAGGCAGGAAGAATTAGCAATGTTAGTTTTTGCACTACTTTGTACTGAAAATTCACGAAGAACAAAGAAAAATAATGGATGAAGTCATGGAGACACGTGAAATAAACACTTGTGTTGTTGCCACAAATCAACAAGTTGGTCCTCCATTCATAATGTCCATATTACTATTACTTTACGCTTCGCGATTTGCATTAGCTCACGCATTAGCTCATGCATTAGCCGCAGCTGCCATGACGGCGGTTGTTGTCCTTCCGCTTCAGTCAGCTTTGTTCTCAATTGGCTATTGTTCTTTACCACATGACTGCGTCATCAGCTGTCCTCGGGGTTCCCCACACACACAGGATATCCGATCGTCAATGTAGAAGCCAATTCTCATTTGTTTACCAGTGTGCTTTGCCACCCTCTACAGGCTGGAGTGTGCTGATGGGGGATAAAGGCCTGGCCAAGAGAAGGCCAGGTGCCGCTGATTGGAGGCACACAGCTTTAAACGTCTGGTCTTTGTTGCTCCTGCCTTCTGTTTTGATTTCATGGTCTTGGTAACTTTATTAGAGTTGAGATCTCTGGATTGGATAGCTCTGATTTCATTGTTTTACCTGAAATGTACACACAGAAGGAAATGTCTGTGACCAAAGATAACATGATCAGAAAGGAAGATCTTTCCAAATGGCCATACCTGAGCAATGTGCACATTCCTGTCATTGATGCCAAAGTGGAGTTGCTGATCGGAACAAATGCCCCAAAAGTAATGGAACCATGGGAGGTAATTAACAGCCAACAAAATGGACCATTTGCTGTGAGAACACATCTGGGGTGGATTGTCAATGGTCCTCTTAGAGGTCATGATGAAACAGACACAAGCCATCCAAAAGTGCAATGCAATAGAATCTCAGTTGCCAAGATAGAACAGCTCATGAGCGCAGGCGGCAGTGGAAGAAATCACATTCTTTCCGAGCTTCATAAGAAGTACTGGATAACAAGTGCAAACTCAGCAGCAAGAAAGGTGATCACCAAGTGTGTTGTGTGCTGACGTTTAGCAGGAAAGACAAGAGTCCAAAAGATGGCAGATTTGCCCCAAGAACGACTACTGCCTGACCTTCCACCATTCACGACTGTAGGGATGGATTACTTTGGACCGATCGAAACAAAGAGAGCCAGAAGCCTTATCAAATGGTATGGTGTAAGCTTTACTTGTATGGCCAACAGAGCAGTGCATCTAGAGATGGCATATTTCTTAGATACAGACTCCTGCATTCATGCCATTAGGAGGTTCATATGCCAAAGAGGTCAAGAATCGCACATCCGCTCAGACAATGGCACTAATCTGGTTGGTGCAGAAAAAGAACTCTGTAAAGCCCTCATGAGTCTAAATCAGGACAAACTCAGAAATTTCCTTGCTGAAAGATGGTATCAAGTGGTCTTTCAACCTTCCAGCAGCATCACACCATGGTGGAGTGTGGGAAAGACTAATTAGAATGGTGAGAAAAGTTCTCTTGTCAGTTTTACACCAGCAAGTGCTCGATGATGAGGGCCTATGTACCATCCTGTGTGAGTTAGAGGCGATTCTCAACAGTCGGCCCACCACCTCCATGTCAGCTTACCCACAAGATCTGGAGACACTGACACCCAACCATATCCTGCTTTTAAGATCTAAGCCCATTCTCCCACCAGGGTTCTTTCAAAAGTCTGACATGTACCTCAAGCGCCGATGGAGACAAGCTCAATACATGGCTTACTTATTTTGGAAGAGGTGGACCCAAGAATATTTGCCATTAATGCAAGAGCGACAAAAATGGACAAGAAGAAAACATTCAAACAGGTGATGTCGTCATAATTGTTAACTGTACTGCACCCAGAGGGTCATGGATGCTGGGAAGAGTAATGGAAATTATGCCAGATGCTAAAGGCCTAGTTCGTTCAGTTACGATCAAGACCAAGAATAATGTTGTTGAACGACCCATCACAAACGTCTGTCTGCTGCTCGAAGACTCTTGTCCCCAGTAGTATATTTTCAGTTAAATACTTTTTACAGTTCTATGTTGATACATCATATAAATAATTTGGTAGAAAATAAGAATTTTAGATGTAAATCATTGGCTCCATCCACCATTTTCTTTTAGTAATTGTATTTTGTTACACACGCCATACAATTAGGGGCCGGTGTGTAGAAGCCAATTCTCATTTGTTTGCCAGTGTGCTTTGCCGCCCTCTACAGGCTTGGAGTGTCCTGATGGGGGATAAAGACCTGGCCAAGAGAAGGCCAGGGGCTGCGGATTGGAGGCACACAGCTTTAAACGTCTGGTCTTTGTTGCTGCTGCCTTCTGTTTTGATTTCATGCTTTTGGTACCTTTATTTAAAGGGACTATATGTAAGAATCAGAAATTGCTTGTTCACAGCGACACCTGTGGCCGCAATGTCAACGAAAGTCGGCGTCCTGTTGCTCGCGCTCGCTCTACATAGACATGAACGAGCACCGGTCTAAACAGTGAGGCGACACACGTCAGCTAACACACAATATCACTCGATATTTCACCTGCTTGGCAGTAATGTTAGCCGACCAGACGAAGGTTTCTCCATGAATCAATGCTGATCCTAGTGTTGGCTTTTCCTGCTTCAGCCCGACCGCGGAGGGAACGGGGGGGAGACACCGACACCCGGTCGGGACGATAACGTAACTCTCTGCGGAGCCCCGTCACTTCACAAGACACGGGAAACCTCTGTTGGTCTGGAGGAGCTGCAGCATTTATTTCTGCACAAACGTCCACTGCACTTTCACTAGATATTCTCAGAGCTAAACTAACTCTTCTGCAGTGTGCAGTGTGCGCGGGTGCACATGGAGTTGGAGCGAGCAGAGCGGGTCAGAACGAGCGCGGTGCGCAAGCAGGCAGGAGCAGGCAGCAGGAGCAGCGCTGCTGCGCGCTCGCGTACCCACACGCGAGCGCGCATTGGACACCGACCCGGTATGATTTATGCGCGTGATAAGTTACATATAGTCCCTTTAAAGAATCTGGAATAAACCCATTTTGAGCTCAACTTTAACTTCAATTTTGGACATTCCTCATTTCCTTTTCTTTAGCTACTCAAAGCCAGTCAGTGTTAAGCTACAAAAGTACTCTCAATCAGCCACCACATGAAGGGTCAAAAGGTCACTACAGTCAATATTGAACATGCTTGATATTTACGATTTGAAATCGATGTGGCCAGGATGGACTTCCGAGCCAATCGGGGGATGTAATAAAAACACTCTTAACATACTTCACATCACAGGAATATTTGGAAAGATAATTTTTAGAACCATCAAAAATCTGGGCTTTGCCTGACCATTGTCAGGATGGGGGAATCGGGGCCAAAATCGGCTTGATTCCTGTGTAGTGTCTACCCGGCATTAGACCGTTTCCCTTTTTTTATGTGCACCTCCATCCATCCATGCATCCCAGCTCTGTGCTGGCACAGGAAGAGGCTGTTGCTTGACACACAATATTGGACAAGACAGTAACATGGAACATTTAGAGGGGGATGGAGAGGGTACCGTCGCACAAGGCTTGCCAGCTGTGATAATAATGTATAATTTAATTGAAGGCTGTGCTTCTATCCTCCATAGAACTCAAACTGCTCTTCTCTTGTCAATGTATTATTCAGGCTAATGGTGACCCTGAAATAGAAAAAAGCTTCTTATCTGTTTAAAGTTTTATTGCAAAGAGCAAAGAGAGGTAAGGAGGTATATCAAAAGAAAGTGAGTAAGAGTGAGGCAGCGAGTCACAGATAAGGTAAAAAAAAAGCTTAATGAGATATAGTCCTGTCTACTGACATGCTTGTGATTGCTGTTTCTGACCAAGACAGCGTCATCTTCCTGGCAACAGTAGTAAAATTCAATTGGGCAGAGACTCTGTGATATTACTCTATCCTTAGCTGCTGACATTTCCAAGGAAATAATAAATGTTTCCCAAAAAGCAAATGCTTTGGATGGTTAGAGAAGAAGCTCTCCTCTTCTGCAGACTACCGCTGTCCTTTTGCTGCATTACGAGTATGTAAATAAAAAATGTAAACAGCAAAACTTGTATTCCATCATGATCATCAGCATGACCATCGTCATGATCTCTAGCAAGTAAATGTGAGAGAGAGAAGCAAGAGGGAAAGATATGGAGCGCAGTAAAGCACCCATGCATACACTATTACACGTGGACCATCTTCACATGTGATCGAGCGGATACTCTGCAACTTGGTTGAAGCCAAGTCAGGGAATTACAGGGTGAAAGGGTCCTGGGCAGTAAAACGCACCCACTTCAATTCATCACATTAAGTTGTCATATTTACAGTCTGAAATTCACCCATAAAACACTGTTATTGTAAAGTGTAATTTCCACTGCAATTAGAAATCAGCTTCATTAGTGGACTGGAATGTGGCAATTAAGCTGCGCTGTATGGCAAGTGGGTTGGGGTGGTTAGAGGAGGAGGAAGTGCAATACCCAGTGATGGCACTTTACCAATTTACTGAATCAGTTATTTCACTGCCTCCGTCTATAATAACCCACAATAACTAATCTTTCTTCAGATTAACTTTTTTTTACCTTATGATAAATCCCATGGATAGATTATATGTAGGAAAGCTAGGTGTTAGAAGTAATTTAAATGTTTAACTGTATAATATCAATATTATATAACATGATAATGGTGTGGAAATATTATTATGATTATTATGACTGGCAACAAAGTAACATGAGCAAAATCAGTGTGTAACAAATAACACAACTAGTATTAACAATAAAAACAACATTTTATAGACCATGTTGCAATATGAGTGATTTACAAGACACTTGAAGACTTACAATTAGTAACTTGTAACTAGTGACGTGTAAGAAATGGAGAAACTAAGTTGAGAAATGATTTTACATTCTGTGACTCACCTTGTCTTTTGACCTTACAGTATATCTTTAAGGTCTACAGTACTTTTCACTGTCTGTCTACAGTATATATACAGTATGTAGTTATATAGTTATCTAGCCTACATTCACTTTAAGACAACTTTATATTGGAATTGGTGAAGGTCATGGAAGTTAAATAGGTTCAGGCTATACAGGATAATTCAAACATAATCAGTAAAGTCAATTCCAAACCAACATTTAGCTTTTATAAGTGTGATCTTTTCTATTGTATTAGGGCGTCGATGTGATAATCTGGGCCGATACCGAGGTCTTTGTTTATTTTGTTTTTGCTGTTATTTATTCCCCTTTTGTGCAAAGGAAACAAAGACATTACACTGTCTTTGAATGAGCAAAAATAACAACCTTTAATATAACCTTCTTTCACAAGAAAAATATATATTTTAATAACTGCTTCAAAAGCCTTTTAAGCTGCTATACAACTACCTACTCAATGAGAAGAATGTTTCAGTATTTACACAGCCCAACAAAATATTTGTTTTGTGAAACATAAGTTAAATGTAAATATTAAAGTTATTAGAAACATAAGCAGTGTTTCTCACACGGGCCGCCCATATATTAACAGCCGCCCAAGTATATTTGGTGACCCATTTTAGCATTTTTAATTTTAATTTTTTTATCAGTCAGATAACGATGCGATCTGCGATCGATTGACCAGTGGACTAGTAGTGTCAGAACGCCGCCGGAGAGCCGCCGATCCCGGTGTGGAGGACGGACTGCTGTACGGACTGCAGGGCATGGAGAATGTTCCCACTGTAATGTACTGGGTGCTGTGTCACCCTTCGTTGGACTGACAGGCTTCTAGTGACATATGACGAACACACCAGGTTCCCATATAGACCGCATTGAGTGTTTTTAAGAAATCTTGTAAGCTAATGCTTTACTGCTTAATTTTTTTTTTTTAAATAATAACGTTCTTATTGTTGATCTTTCAACGAGACAGTATAATACTCCCACACGGCTGACTTTTTCTTTCACTTTTATTTGTAAACAAACCACACGTGCACACGAAGCATGGCCCCGCCGTCATGCCAGAGAAGTGTCCAGCCAGTGGCTTCTTCTCAGAATCAGCAGCTGGTTACTGTTGTTCTAGACCGACCACAAATAACCAACACAACATTTAGCTGGCGCAAAATGACTGCAACACAACAGATAAACATCGGCCACTGCCAGCGGCGAATGTCATCTTATTTACCAATAGGGCGATGGCGACTATTAGCCGATAGCGATGTTTGGCCAATAAATCGGTGCATCCCTATCTTGTATCTGTCTACCCCTATCCATGGGTAGAAAAAGAAAACACAGCTTATATTAATTTAGGAGACTTTGCAATGAACATTATTGTACTCACTGAAGATGTTATTCTGCTGAACTGACCTTGAAAACAGGAATATCAATGCAACGAGATGCATGATCAAAATGCAGGGTTACACAATGATTAGCTGTAAAATTATTCAAACAGAAATAGAAAGCAAAAAAACACATACAACATACTGTAGGCCAGAGGCCTAAGATCAACTAATAGGCTTCAGAATGTCACAGTAGGAAAAGGACAGGTGTAAATAATAAAACCAATGACGGCTGAATTCCATTTAGCTGCTTCAGTTTCAGGGTGTTGGTATTGTGACTTCTGGCTGTCACACTGTCATTTGAATAGAACACAGCCATAGTAAATTATATTAGTAACAACTGTGCTTTTCTTATGGCAAGTCAAAATGTCTGCTGTGAAAAAGTCTTTAGCACCACTACTCTTTTATGATTGGACAATTTTCGAAGCAACACTGAAACTAAACTGCTGCCTAATATTAAGTGAACACATCTTGGACTGCATAACAATTTATTTTAGCACTATAAGTAAAAAATCACCAATTTTGCCAGTGCTATAAATATACAGTATATTGTTAGGAAGAAGAATACTTAATGATATGTTAATGCTATGGTAATTATGGTTTCAGAAGTCTCAACATTTGTATGCATGCGCCTATTTTACGTCGGTGTATGTTGCATATTATGACTTTTATTAATATTGATATTTATTATTTGTATTATTATTAATAATAATGATGTTTCATATTTTAATATTATGACTTATAGTAAGGCAGAGCAATGCTATAACACAGTCACAGAAAATAATGGTCTTAGCACTGGATTTGATTTGATCACAGCCCCCTGCCGCTCTAAATTGGGTAGCAACAACATATACCTAATGTTGACTCAATCCTGTTACCACTGTATCTGTAATCTTGTCCACACTTATTCAGCTTGTACACATTACATTTTTTTTTTAACAAGGCCTAGGCGTACAAAATTAAGGCAAGTACATTTGAGAAAGTGATTCTTCTAAACTAGCAGTGGCATAAAGCTTAATGATCTAATTGGATTGAAGGAGGAACAGCAGGCGTATTTTCTGCCTTCCTAGCCTTTTTTCATCATCATTGAGTAATTATGAGGGAGCAAAGTATTCTTCATTATAGATGTACTGTCTTGTAAACACTTTGTTTATAAAAAAAAAAAGTATGCGTTTGGCAGAACTGAAAATGCAGCCTACATTTTTACATTAGCACACATGGGATGCTGAAAACGGTTCTCACAGTTCTCACTAGTGAAACCAAACTGAGTCACAGTATGTCAGCAAAACGTCACAGGACCAGACAGAGAGCGATTTTCCCCTATGACAGCCATCACTGTGTTCCCTGCCCCAAGACACAAGTCAAAACATATTAATTGAAAATAATGACAGTGATTTAATTTTTCTGTCAGGCTGGTGCCTAATTTTTCCCCCATTAGTTTGTATAATATTTCTATCCCCGCAGACAGTTCTGCCTTCCTGCTAGGGCAGGGCATGAGTGGCATTTCGGGGGGTTGGGGATGATAGCCATTAATAGTAATTCTAAAGAGAAGACTGGCTTGTAAAACATACATACACTACATCAAAATCTTAACTCTAGCAGCCTAAATAAATAAAATTTAAAAAAAAACTGCTGAAGCACTGATCAAATTAGGTAAGAACATGACACAAAGTGTTGCCGGTATGCATACATAGCAGTGGAGATATAAGCTATGAATATCAAGCTTAAAGAATAATTTCAGTTTATTTAAACTTGAGTCTTAGTGGCTCAAAATGCTGCAGCATCGCTAAACAAGTTCGACTGTGCAACAAACATGAGTAGGCAACAAGAAAGTTTAGCCCAATACGTTCTTATCCCAGCTCGTTACTTACTGTTGCTTTGTCACGCCCCTTGGCATCAATTTATTTCTGGCATCAAAACCAATATTGCCCGGGTTCGAATCCGACCCGCAACCCTTTGCTGCATGTTGCCCCCTCTCTCTCTCTCTCCCCCATTCCAGTCTATCCACTGTCCTATCAAATAAAGGCCAAAAAGCCCTAAAAATAATCTTTAAAAAACAACAACACTATATTTACCCTTGGTGTCACTTTAGGTTTAGGCAACAAAACCACTATAGTTAGGTTTAGGAATGAACTACATGGTTGGGCTTAAAACTACTACGTTTGCACAGTGAAAACGACACTGAACGTTGTGAACATGGGACACGAACAAACAGCTGATTGTAACGTGACGTACGGGACATGAACAGCGGTCTCCTGGATGAAAGCCTTGTGTTTGTTGGACCCATCCACTCCCATACCTTCTGCCCACCCGGTGTGTGTCTTTTAGCTCTTTAAACTACGTCACCACCCTTTCTCTGAACGTTTACTTATTGCCGCGGGTGGGTTTACATTAGAGTTAATGGAAAGCCCAGTGTGTTTCATACCGGCCCGTGTGCGGCGGTACTGAACACGGCCGTGACAAAGCCTCGGTATTTAACGCCCTGGGAATGAGAACGGGCTATTTAGCCATATTATCTACTATTTTATGAGAAAGTAAAATCCTTCATTGCACAGCATAACAGTGTGTACAAACAACTACAGTACATAAAGAACCTGTATGATCATCTGACCGCTTGTGTTTCTTGCCATGTTTGACTTGTTTTTAGTGATGTCTCAGCAGTTACTTTGGAGAGTACAATTTTAAGGAATTATCCTTTAACAATATAAGTCTCTCAAAACTATTTAAATTGAGTTGATCATTAAATAGTGATTTTAATTATTTAAATCATTTAGAATAAGAGTTTCAAATTCAATTAGACTGAAGGCAACTTGAATAGATGTTGTAAAGTTAATGTTTGCTTTATTCTTTCTCGTGGTCAGAGCATCCCTGAATAGCACTCACTAATTGCGCCGTTATGGAGTATTTGCAAATGCAGTGATGAAGTAAGCAATTTGGGCTGTTGATCTGTAGTAGACTACACTATTCCTGTGTGAGTAGGAAGTGGTAATATTAATTCCTGCTCTCCTCCCCTGGTCTTTAAATCTGACAATCTCTCACTCCCATCCCAGACGGTCAGATACACTCAGCTGTGGGAGACAGAGGAGTGTGTGTGAGCGGTATTTCTGTAATAGGTGTTGGTCACTTCTTTTTACCATTACTCTTTCACTGACTGCCTCTGCAGGCCCCTGTTTAGTAAATCAGTTGTTGAGAACATTACGAAAAATGACCCTATTTCTAAACCTGGGCTAGTCCACATATCGTTTGTCTTCAGAGCTCTGTGCGAACACAGCCAGGCTTCTCTCCACCTGCTACTGTCTTCACATTACCATTTATTGTAGTTTGGTGGGATCGTAATACATCCAACTGGATTTCCCCCCAATTGCCAGGCTCACTTCAATCTCTGCTGTCCCTGATCTGTGCGCCTGTGTGATATTAGCTATGGAGGCTCTCCCTGCAGGATGGTATGAGAATATAAAGGAACACTAATTTTTCTGGATTCTGAGTCGCCAGACATCATGCATAGGAAGTAAGTGGGTTGTTTCTGGATCACAAGACCTTCACATCTAGTGCTCCACTCTCTTGATATGGGAGGACAATAAATAATGTTGCAACCTTCACCACACCACAGCTGGTACACCTGGTGTTAATGCACTGACTACCCACAGTCAGCCTACATCAGGCTGTGCAAGGATGGCTCAAAGTCAAAGTGAAACACAGTTTGGTCGCAATGAATCAGAAATACAGTGTACAAGGAACTTATCTATACAATCTTATAAAATGTTACTTCTTTTCCATTTGTTTGGATGTGTTGGTCTTACATTGCCTCATTGTGTGACACCGTAGCATGCTAAGAGATTAGAGCCGTCTCAGTGGTCTTTTTGGGAATATACCTTTATAGTATGTCATTCTTTTCTGTATTGCCCTTCAGTATTTTTTTATATGAACTGGTTTTCAACATCCACCACTGAAGTAATGCTCCACCCAAAACCTTGTGAGTATGAAACACTCATCCCCTGTAGGCTTGACAGGTGCAGCAGCTGTAAAAGTTTATGGCTTTGAAGCTTTGAGGACGGTAACAGCACAACACGGGACTCAGTCTGTTTAGATTGCAGAGGTGGTTTGACATATTTCTATGGACATTTTGATATGTTTTCCACCAGGTCAAGTTGTCACCATTGGAGTCTGTTGTGACTGACATGAATTCAACATGACCAGACCCGCTGCTCTTTGAAGGAGCGAGCAAAACACACACTTTCAACAGCCACCATTCAAGCCTACAGAGGGTGAGTGTGTGACATTCAAAAGATTTTGGGTGCTCAATTCAATGCATGGTTCAGGTTTATGGAAAATCAGTGCAGTTTGGGTATATACTTTATTTTAATCAAAAATGATATTGCTTACATGCTGATTATTTGACTACTAGGTGACCTACTTCATAGTGTACAGTTTGAGAAAGTTAATAACTGTAGGTTATTCAAAATGAAGTAACAAATTTGTCAAACGGCCATGTTTTAGTGGTATTTAAGTACACTGGTCACATAAATACTGTAGATGTATAGCATAAAGCTCAGCCATGTCATTTCTAATGAGTAAATTAGATGGTTTAGAGCTAGGCTTGCCGTGGTAGTTTGTGTTTCTGGTGTTACACGGTGTTCGGGCATACACCAACTACATTACTTGCCCACTGTCGTTTTGCTTTTTTTTTAGGAATAAAACCCATTTAGTCTACTTTGGCGTATCAGCGCGGTGTTATCAATACATAGTCGGACAATGGACGCTACAAACTGAAAGTGAAAGTATCTGCTCCGTATGGAGTCTCAGCATAGAGTAGCAGGATGAGAGAGAGTTGTTAGACAAGACGATGGCAGAGAATTTGGTGTCAAAGTGAATAGCAAAAGCGCCTACTGTATACGGCAATATTTTGGATTTAAACCCAATGCTTTAAGGGAACCATAACATTAAGGACGCAATCGCTGTGTGGAGGACGGAGTGTTCACAGCCGGGGTGCGTGGCAAAGATCAAAGTAAGCGATCTACATATGTTGACCATCATCTTTTCTTGTAAGATGTCCGGTGTAATTGGTAACACCGGTGTTGGTACGAGTTTATTAACCGTTGGTGGAAAATTTCCTCACCATGACATCCCTATTTACAACTATGCATTTTGCGTGCAAACCTCCAGTGTGCTTTTGTCTATATAAATGGTAACAGCAGGACAAATATTGATAAATACTGTGCAGTGGCAAATGCCACAAGCGTGAAAATCATTACGTTAAATGTGATAATGAATGGCATTTTACAGTCAATGAAAATTACCGCTGGCGAGAGAAATCCAATGACACAATGCTGGCACACAAATGAAATGTTAAATAGCTATTCCCACCCAATATCTTCTGTAGGTAATGACAGGACATCCATAAACGTTCGTCAACCCTGCACAGATCTTATCTTAATCATGGAAAATATTAGTCTTTCTAAAACGGGTCACAAACCATAATTAAACAAGCAGGGATACAATTCAGAGTATGGCTGTGGAATGATTTGTTCGACTGTGCAAAGATAGGAATGGAGTCTATGGCCTAATTACACCGAGGGAGGTCACTGCCCTCCATTTCACCAGAGGCCAGTGATAGCCGGGATTTCATCTACTTTTACCCTTGGTTTATAGATTGGTGAATCATATTTGCACCGAACATATCAAATTCCAACCTTGAATATATTTTACCCATCATTTCAAGTGATTCAAAAATTGGGCTGAAAATGCATCTAGTTTTTCAAAGCTCTGGCAGAAGGAAACTTTATTCTCTCTCTTGTTTCCTTCAATCATAAACTGATGTTACATTGACAAAAAATGAAATGAAATTATCATGAATTTGTAAGACCTATTTCATATGTTCACCGTAACAATTTATGCACATATGAACTGATTAAAGGAAGAGAAGCACTGGACATCAAAAGAGAAATTCTTTCATTATCCAATAGTTGAGAGCGTGTAACATCAATCTGAGAGCATGGTCCAAGTCATTAAGTTAGAACTTCTGAGTGGTAATGATGCATGTCGGTGAGAAGTACGTGGAAGCGCTACAAGGAGGGTGCAAAAGAGATGCATTTGAAGAATTGTAAGAGCAGGTGAAGCAGAACAAGAGCAAAAGCAAAGTGGCAAGGAATCATTAAATAGATCATGGGGGTGACACTACCTCTTTGAAGACACACACGTCCCACTGAGCGTGAGCCTCGAGTGCTAGCAATGCCGATAGGCTGCAGGGAGCATCTCTCAGCCTTCTCACTGAGAACTAGCACTAAGATTAGAGGTTCGTTAATCCGACAAAGGGGATTAAATGCTACAAGAGGGACGAGAGGACCGCTCCCACGGAGGGGGATGCAATGAATTATTAACACCTCTCCTCAAGACTAGTGATCTAAGTCTTTAAACCAAATATCACAGTTCTGAGACACTGGTGGCATGTCCCGCCAACCAAACATTCCAGGGTGCACCGATAAACGTGATCTCTCTCAACACACTCCGCCACACAGCGAGGGCAGGGTGGGTGTGTGTGTGTGTGTGTATGTGAGTATATACGCTTGGAGGGTGGAGGGGTTTCAAAAACATGCTAAAAGAGAGAAGCAGAACAGTAAAAGTGTGATGAAAACCCTAACAACTATGAAAAACGTCAACTAAAGTGTTCCTTGTTGGACAGCTATACATTGGCTACCACTGAAAAGTTAGACAAAACCATTCAGCAGACATGAGTGGTTATCACTTCCTCCTATGGTAAAAAGAAAAACAGGTCAACTTCCTCTGAACACACCTCAGCTGCCACAGCGAGTCATAATTGTAAAGACAAAAGTATACCAGAGGAATATGAATAAGTCCAGACTTTTACATGCATCTAATGGTGGCACAAAACATCCAAATCCAAAAGTGTTTCAAGGCAAGGTCAGTCTGTAATGAGAATGTGTCATCCAAAATTTTAACATTATCCCACCCAAAATCACCAGTACAGCTCAACATCTCAACCCAAATTTACAAATGAATAAACACTACAAACGTAGATCATGGTTGCCCATCATCACTTACCCCCCTTGTTCCATCTGCCTTTAGTCCTTGCCTGATAGGTGAGTTCGGGACAGCCAGACAGCACCAAGAGAAAAAAAACAAGTTCAAACACAGAACGAAATCCAGACTTTGCCCTGGAAAACATGTCCAAGAGTTGCTGGCAGCCGAGTCACTTTCACATGGCTGTGTTTCCTCCTAGAGCGGCGCGGCTGTGGCGCATGGTAACCCACGCGTGGGCTGTCATCATCAGTCACGCTGCTGTCAGCAGTGGGTCTCTAGTCCTACCATGCTGCTCTGTGATGCCCCGGCCGGGTGCTGGTCTTCATTGATGCTGGGGCTCCAAGTGAAGCCACATCTCTCCCCTTCTGTAAGCTCTGCCTCGCCAGAGCGCACGGGAACCAAACGGGAACACACAGCTTGCCACGCGACGGCACAGCTCAGCTACGCTCGGCACAGTGCATAGGAACTCGCTCTCACTCAAGCTCTCTTGCACACACACTCACACACACACTCCCTCTCTCTCCGTCTCTCTCACGCTCACTGCTGCCACCGCTGTTGATGCTGGTGCTGCTGCTGCTGGAGCTGCTGCTGAATTATTTCCTGCCCTCCTCACTCTGGGTTTCAGAGGGAATTCATTCCTCTGCGCTCTGTCTTTTGCTTAGAGCTTCACATCGTGGAAGAGCACAATCCACCCTCTGCACTCTAGACAGTATTCTTCAGGGGTGTGTTGGACGGAGGCTGTCTGGTAGTGTAAACCAAGAAAGAGGCAAGTAAGAATAACAGGTGAGGACAGACAAGGTACATCTTTGTAGAGATGCTCTCTATCAAAGAGACATTTGCGTGGAGATTGCATCATCCTTGCCAAAGTGAGGAGCTAGACATGATTGGGGGCAACAGAGCATGGAGAGATAAAGAGAGTAGGAGATCAGGAAGGAACACTCTGGTGGGGAAATTGTAGGGGTCTTGCCTCTTGACCCATCCCCCTCTGCTGTGACAGCTCATGGTCGAAAAAGTAAATACCCCTAGACAAGTGCAGACTAAGTCAAACTAAATCGTAGTGGAGAAATTGTTTATTTGGAGCATGTATTTGAAACTTGTCTACAATGTGATCCGATTGTTGCATTTTGAGCTTGAACCAAAAGAAAATGTGGTATAAGTCATAATTGTGGATCACAACCATGCCATTCACGCAGCAGTACAAGTTAAACAAGCTGTTCTGGACAGTTTAAAATGGTAATGAAAGCATGCTACTCCACTAGCCATCTCCTAACCCCATGGTTATCTTTAATATTAATTAATCTACCAATTAATTGTTTGGTAAATAAAAAGTAAAAAGTAGTGAAAGTAGGGTGCCCAGGGAGACATCTTTTTTTCCAGCCAACAGTCCAAAACTCGAAGATATTAAATTTCCAAATACATAAAACTAGGGATGAACAGACACCTATACCGGATCGGATATCGGGCCGATACTGACTCAAATAGCTGGATCGGATATCGGTGACAATGGGGCCTATCTATTCAATTAAATTTTATGATTATATACTATACAAATTATATATTGGAATTTTAATTCCTGTTTCAGTTTTGACCAATTTGTTGCCACATTAAAAAGGTTTACACTTGAACTGTAATTCCTGTTAATTTAGAAGATTTTTTACCAAGTTGCTGGTGTATGATTTATTATTTTAATGATAAAAAAACAGTTAAATTAATATATATATATATATATATATATATATATTTATAAAAATAAAGAATGATCCCGGTCACTTTCACACAGTGAGGCATTAATTAAACACTGATATCGGATCGGTACTCTGTATCGGCGATACCCAAAGCCCAGGTATCGCTAACGGTATTGGTACTGAAAAGTGTAATCAGTGCATCCCTATATAAAACAGATAAAAACACCACATCTTCACATTTGAGAAATTTGCACCAGAGAATATTTGGCATTCTTGCTTGATGAATGACTAATGATTGTCCGAATAGCTGACAATTCTGTTGATATTAATCTACTAATGTCAGCTCAATACTCCACAGAGAAAAGAAAGAAAAAGAAAGAAGGAACCCATCTTATAAGATATTCATCATTGAAACAAACTATTATACAGTAGCTGTCTTATAACACTACATCCTTACAGTCCCTGCTCCAAGGTAGCGCCTATGGCAGTGCTACAATGGAAACTGTTCACTGCAAGAAAATTGCAAAACATGTTAAAAACTGAGGAAAAGCTCAACTCCTCCAATATACCAGAGCCAACATAAACATGTTAACAAATCATAAGCATGCCATGGACAGCCGTGTTTTTGTAAGAGCCTGTTTTCAGCCTGTTTTTTGAATGCGAGGCACACTGTTTATCGAGATAGCCTACCAGCCACATTTCTCTGACTATAGCTCCAAGGTCATTATGCTCCCAAGTTCATAAAACAGGTACTTCACAAGCGGGGAGTATGAACAGGCTGTCTCGTGCACACACCATGGCTTTAATGTCCTAATTACAGCTTCTGAGGAAACCAATGATCAAGTCCATAATTTTTTATACACAGTGCAAATTAATATCTTGAAACCGCACATAATCTACCTGCAACCGCCCCTCCACCCCTATTCTCCTCTTCCTTCACGCTAACTCACTTTCCCCTCATAACAACCTGCAACGACACCAGGAACTATAATTATGCTTTCTGCACATGAGGAAAGAGATGTGTATTTTCTCTAAGACACCAGCAGGAGCATATGTTGGCGATGCACATTTCCGATGACAGATAAACAAGCGCAATGTTTGCATCTCTCTGGGCTATTACACCATAGCTAAAGTACATAATTCTAAGGTATGGCAGTCCCTTGTTAATTGAGTTATAAAATTACAAAGCAAATCTGCACTAGACAAGGTAAATTCAAAGCCTAATGCTACAATATATCTTGCTGCATGTCTACACCTCTAAGTAGGAGTTTTTCACCAGCAGCCTGGAGCTTTTTGTGTTAAACAGTAATACTCAGAGATTATTCTTTTTACATATAAAGAGCCTGGCGTGGTACCTTGGGCTCCAGATTTAAATGATGCTGGCGAGGCTAAACACCAAATAGCTTAGATGCAAACGGTAGGTGGAGGACGAACTGAAAATACATGGAGCATGTTGTACAGCTTGTGCTAAATAGTAAGTGGTCTACAGTGACAGCTTGTTACAGTCTGTGTCACAGGGCTGCGCTCCTTCATAAGCCACGGGTGTAAAGCAAGGACCTTGAAAATAACAATTGTTGCTATAATGGCATAAGTATTGTTGCAACTACTGCATTCATTTATACCTTAGAAGGTAAAACTCCCACACTGAGCAGTAAATTCATCGCACTGCGCATCAGTCGCGAGAGTTATTTTACGTTTAACAAACCAAGGCTAATCTAAAAGCTACTGTACATAAGACTCCATTTCATGTAGCTAGATGACAATAAACCACAAATCCGTAGCAGGTGTACTAATAATTATGTGGAAAAAGTTCTGAATATAAAGTTCAGAAACAGAAAAGCAGCACAGATGTTCCAAAAACAAACTCGCGCCTGTGTGTCATCAGTGGATAAAAGGGACAGACTTTGATGTCTGCTGCCTCTTGTGTAAAATTAGTTCACACAGACATAAATCTGGTGAAGTGTAGCTGGAATTAGCATTCACAGTGTCTTTGTCTAAGGTCCCTTTGAGCCCATTACACTAACCATTCAGAGTTGTGTTTGCTTCAAAATACTTTCTGCCTCTTTAATTCAGTACTAAGAAACAGAAGGGGGAAGAAGGACAAATAAGAGGGATAAGCGGGGAACCTGTGCTGTGTGTGATAGTCAAGGCAGATGTATTGGAAAAAAAAGCACAGAAGTATTGCTGAGTAGGGTTCACCAAAACAGTCACTACTACTGCGGAAGGAGTAAAGCGGAGTAGGGTGGAGTGAAGTGGAGGGGGTATGGGAACCCCTACATCCATACTGGTAAGTCTGACAGCTTATCACCCCCAGACAAGAGGCCCCTGGATAAATGTGGTCAAGCAGGAGAGGAGCCCAGCTTCAGCAGTGATGGGGTGCAGGACAGCGATAAGGATGAAGCTCTACTGGGCGAAATGGGGGAGCGAGGCGAGGGGCCCCGGGCTGAGAAACTCAGCCAACAGCAACGCTCATTCCAGCTCTCGCTGGCTAAACCTCTTAAAAAATTTACACATAGGCATTCACCATACTCAGCAAATATAGGTTACAACATGCGTGCGTTCATGTGTCTCTTAAGTGCAACTGTGCATGTGTGTGAAAGAAGACAGACCGCATTTGCACATCTTACAACTGAACCCAGAAATGGAGAGTAAGTGAGTGTGGAGTAGGGAGAGCCAAATAGTAGAGGAGAAAGAAAAGTGGAGAGACAGAGAGAGAGAAAATGTCTTCTTGATGTCTTTCCGACGTCGGCCTCTTGAAAACACACCATGAAATTTGCTTTTTCACAGGAAGTGACAGAGCGAGCACCATGAATTGATCCCCTGATGGAGATCTGGCTCTTTGTGTCGTCGTTTTCTCCTCTGCGCATCTGCCTGCCCAGATACTGGATAATCTACTCGCTCGCGGCATTCCTAATCCAACCATCCATCCCCATTCACTCCGCCCATGTGTGTCCCAGCACAGGACAGGGGTGTAGTTTGGAAGTCTATAATGGAATAGATTTGGCTGTTTGTCTCTCTTGAAATGACTGTTGTGCAGCAGTGAAATGATCATTTCTCCTGCAATTCTAACCTCTGGGTAATGATTAACGTTCTAATTATAATCAGAATCAGAGCCCAGCAAGTTCCAATCAGATAATCAGAGGTAAAACCTTTCTTTTGTTAGCAGCTGAATGCCGTCTTTTCCCTGAATTCTTACTAATATTGGCACAGCAAACATATCAAAGCTAGGACATCCATGACAGTCGGTTTGTTTGTGTTTTTATTCTAACTTTTGCTCAAAATGTACAGATTATGGTCGACAAAGCGACATACTTGAATAGCGCACTCCCGCTATGGCTCCTGGCAACCACATGCTAAAGATCATAAGCAGATTACGGGTCTGTCAGCCAATTCAAATAAGTAAACAAGCCAGACTAGAAAAGGGTATTGCTTGTAGAAAACGATTAGTAAATATGATTGCTATGTACAAATGTGCCTGGCTTGTCTGTCACATGACTGATCACTGTGATAACTGGGAATCATAGCAGCTTGTAAAGCAATCCATTAAAAAATATACTGCAGTTTGATTTTGATTAAAGGTCATGCTAATTCTTAATTACAAAATTACATAAACAAGTTAACTATCCCTATACAATGGACTGTTATTTAATTTTTTTGGCTGTCAAACGTTAATAACGCGTTAACGCAAATTCATTAACTGCACTAATTTCTTTAACGCATTAACTCAATTGATTTTTCGGAGGTTGTAGTGGGCTTTTAAAGCGGGAGTTTTAAAGCTTGAGTGAATATACTGGCATCATATGAAACTATAAAAATCTAAGAAATCCATTGGTACCAACCATCTAACACTAGCTTGTCGTGAAGGAGGTTAAATAACACTCCAAATTTGCGCTAAATTTTGGCAAGGAAAAGCTGTCATCGGCATTTTCGAAAGGGGGTCCCTTGACCTCTGACCTCAAGATATCTGAATGAAAATGGGTTCTATGGGTACCCACGAGTCTCCCCTTTACATACATGCCCGCTTTATGATAATCACATTCAGTTTGGGGCAAGTCATAGTTAAGTCTGCACACTGACACACTGAAAGCTGTTGTTGCCTGTTGGGCTTGAGTTTGCCATGTTATGATTTGAGCATACTTTTTATGCTAAATGCAGTACCTGTGAGGGTTTCTGGACAATATTTGTTATTGTTTTGTGTTGTTAATTGATTTCCAATGATAAATACTGTATATACATACATTTGCATAAAGCAAACATATTTGCCTACTCCCATGTTGATAAGAGTATTAAATACTTGACAAATCTCCCTTTAAGGTACATTTTGAACTGATAAAAAATGTGCATGATTAAATATTTGAATCGATTGACAGCCCTAATAATTTCCCATTAAATCAGTTATAATTCAACAATTACCGTGTTTGTAAAAAGGAAACATAGTTGTTCCCTTCAGACTCAATATAGATGATTTCATTTTGTAAACTAATCAAAAATGTATTGTGTTCTGCACCTCCATAACATGTTGCCCTAAACAGCTCTTCTATCAAATTGCCCGTACAGGCATCCATATGTAAATTTTATATGTAACCATTCAGAAACAGGCTGGGCTTGTTATAATGTACATGAAAACAGCAATTGAAGTCAAAAGTGTGGCGCAAGCTGAAGGTGCAATTACATCGGGAATAAATTCCTTTACAATAAATCCTTTACACCGCATAAACTTGGGCACAGAATGTGTCTGTGAATGGTCCTGCAAGTCAAAGAACAGAGAGGTAATAAGAATCAGAATGAGTTAGTGATGGCTGTCATAAAATATGGCAGGAGCTTCTATTTACAACCTGTAATAAAACTGCCTCTGCCGCGATTTATGGAGATGCTTGCCCCACAGAGCTAAACCCTTTTTGCCAAGGGCATGTTAATAACCTCCATAGTGCATTCTGAATATATTGGCAGATGGACATTTTGTCTAATAGAGCATTGCAAACCGGAAAGCAGGCGCTAAAAAAAGCAACAGTGTCATGCTTATATGGTATTCTTGTGGCAGCGTGACTCCAGCCTGAGGTTTTCCTCCATCTTTGAGATTCACCCAAACTGCTACCGTGTGCTCAGCTTTTCTTTTGTCACCGCACTCATCAAGCCTTTGTCCCCCTTCACATCACTCTTTTATCCTTTCAACAGCCAACTGGCAATGGTAAAACCTTATTAAAGGGATCACACTCTAGAGTTATGGACAAAAATGTCACATAGATTATGGTATTAATATTGATATGGGGTGGACACACATTACGAAGCTGGTGCAAGTTTGTTACAGTCTGGTCAAAGATAAAATGTCACAGTGTTTCACAGCTTTCAACCATATCTTAACTGGCAAGTGAAATTTGCTCTGTTATCATGGAGATGGCCCAGCTGTTATCACGTGACTGTATGGAACATTGATCATGTGATAACAAGTGGTTGTATATAGTATAAGTGTTGGAGGTGTGGGTATTTACAGATACTGTATGCCACCAGATTCAGTTGTTCACCACTGATTTTTATGACTAGCATCGATACTACTGACATCACATTAATCATCATTATAAATCATTAATAAGCTAATTAAAGATTGTGCCTTTTCAAAACTATAGTAGCGATAGAATAGAGATTTTAAACTGCAGTTCAGAATATATCAAACTGTGTGGAGGAAGAATATAATCAATATCAATGTATAAATATTAATATCACAGAACTCAATATCTGCCTACTTATTCATAGTTTTACATTATTTCAGATACCAAATATTTTCTGTTATTTACTATTTCATTCATCATGTTTGCAGTACATTAGATGTCTGAGGATTACCAATATTCATTCAGAATAATTCATCATCACTATTTTCATTGGTACATGTGATAATGCAATACTATAAAGAGGACCTATTATGCTTTTGTGCTTTTTCCCTTTCCTTTAGTGTGTTATATAGTTTTTTGTGCAAGCCCAAAGTCCACGCCGTTACTCCCCCCCCCCCCCTCCCCACAGAGAAAAACACTGGTCCTGAACTGCCTGAAATGCCTTGATTGAAGTCCTGCCTTTTCTTCTTTAATGTGGTGATGTCACCAAGTAACACATTTGCATAACGGCTAGTTTGGAACACGTTCAAACAAAGCTAGTTAGAGCGGAGCTGGAGCAGAGTCCAAAAAGTTTGGTTCGGTTGACCAATCACAACAGAGTAGGACAGCTGACCAATCAGAGCAGACTGGGCTTTTCGGGAGCGCGGGGCAGGAGCTCAAACAGAGCGTTTCAGACAGAGGGTGAAAAGAGGTGCTGCAGCACAGCTGGTATGAGAAAAGTAAAGCTTTTTTTTAACATTAAAGCATGTAAGCATGTTCTAGTAGAAACCTAAAATACAAGTATGCACCTGAAAATAAGCATATTAGGTCCTCTTTAACTACTGTAGCAGTGCTGTAACCATTCAGGGCCCTGCACACCAACACAGGTGTTCACCTGACTCTATGTAGCACTAAGAATGATAAAGGTGTCATTTGTTCTGCCCTAGCAGCTGCAACAAAGCTACAAGAAGAGTAAAGGACTTGTCAAACGCAGTCTGTACACTCCTTCACAGTCCTGAGTAGAGAATTAATCAGCCAAAATAAGTGAAAACACAAAAGTAACAGGAACCTTGGACCTTTAATATTGTGATCTTTTAAGTCATATAATAGTATGTCAGACAAAATTGTTACCAATTTTTACCATATTGTAAATCCTCTAACTATGCAAGGGTTATAATCAGATACACTGTATTTTTTTTCAAATAAAGCTTTGACATCTACAGTAGACAAAACCTTCATGTTTTTACGTTGGTAGCGCAGCAATGAAATACAAAATTCCAAAATATTTTTAATCCTGTGTACCACACATGCATAGAAGAGATGTAAATGGGAAGAAAGTCTTTCAACAGGTAGCATGAGACTGGAATTACACACAGGGATGCTAAATAATGGGGTAATAGGATTAGTATGATTGATTATACCATAATGGTAAGGTGCATGATATTAGCACAGTGTTTTAAATACTCATAACCAGCTGTGTTAGTGACCAGGGTTTAACAACAAGCTATACCCAAGTAAAAAAATTTGACCATGCCTACAGGATAAAATCCCAAGAAAAACAAGGTCGAAGTGACATTGTAGTTCAGGGGACCCGGGAAAACCAGAGCAGATATGTGTTGCAGACATTAAGAGAAATAATTTGTGCCCTGCTATAAGCCATTACAGCATGAACATTGTTTGTTTACAATCACAATGCACAGGCTGTGCTACAATTGAAGTGCATTATGAAACTGTAATGAGAAGAATCAATTTATTGCTACTCCAGGCTCCATTAGTGGGGTGGAGGGGACCGCTACATGGACAGATATGGACAGCGCTCTGATCACCATTTCGGCTGAGGAGTTTCACCTGATGACTGGTCTTACTGGTGAAGGTCACCTGCTCTTCAGACCAACAGCACATGTATGCTCTGTATCACACACTCAATTAAATAACAGGTTTCAAAAGTCCCAGCTCTCATCTCTCTCCGCCTCTTTTTCTGTGTCTCTCTCACATCTCAAAACACTATAAAATCTCAATTACAGTCAGCTGTGGTCTGCAGAACTAAATTTCTGTGTGCATATGAATAGAATGTAGCAATACTAGTTTGTTATTATTCAATTGTTTTTCACAAAGTCCTGCAAGATGCTGGCATGATGATGCTATTAAAATGACAGTGACATACTGTCACATTTTACAGAATACACCATTATACAGTAATCATAAAGCTATCACAGATTGCAGTTATGGTAATGGGTATAATAACTAAATTAAACAAAATAAACAAACCTTCCATGACTGTAACGTGACTACAGAATATGATCAATAATGGTTTTAAATTGTCCAAATTTTCGAAGAATATAACGTTTATACGCAGTACAAATTGTACAATGAAGTTGCAGTGTATTAACCACAGTATTTCAAAATGGAGGAAAAAGAGAAGGGGAAATGCCAAATTACGTTTTGGAAGCATTTCAACTGGGAAGGTGACATGTTGCTGCATTAGCCACTGGACTGTGCTAGCAAAGGACAAGTGGCAAGTGCAGCAGCACAGCCTGTGAATACATTCCCTAGCCTGTGATGACAGAGACCCTTAGAAGCAGGGCCAAGCTGTCACAGTCAACACCCTCAAAGGAGCTGTGAAGTTCTGCTTAACTGACCTGCACAGTTTAGTACAACCACATGTGTGGTAGAGATACTGCATCACTGTGTTAGTGGTGGTACTTAACTTGTCTTATCAATTATTCTCAAAAATAATCGCAATGACATTCAAAAGTAGTTGTCCACTTATGACAGTGCACAAACTACCGATAACACAGTAATATATGACAAAGATACAGATATCTGACAGTCCATACATTATACTGTGGAGGTCTCAGTCTCCACTTTGTGTGCTGAGCTAACATTAGAGTTTTACGGATATTCAGATCTAGATTTATTCATTTTTATTGGCAAAAGCTGATTGAATTTGCTGGTGACAGTTGTCAATTTATCTGATGGTTTCCAGGTAAAAATATGAAGCTTGATAATATTAACGTCTTAACAAGCATCGTGTGGAACTGCTATTTGACCCTAAAGAAAATAAAACTTCAGGACGTTATTGTAGCTCCAATTATGGCTTTGACTTTGCTTTACTTGTATTGTGCAGTTTAAGATCAGTGCAGAGTGCAGAATATTTGCTTTGCTTGTCATTTTAATCATTAGTATTTTCAAGTTATTGCTAATTATGAATACATCAATAATTGGATTCAGTCCTATGAAGTTATACCATTATATCCCTTACCCTCTATCATTTAAAAGTTGTACCATTCATGTTCTGAATTTTATAATTTCCTGCATACAGGTACACAACACAGTACATGTATCCATTCTACCTATCATATACTGGTACATCAAGTAGAAAAGAATCATAATAGTTAATGTTTTCGAAAGGTGAGAAATGGGCTGTACTTATATGAAGTCGGTGTGCTACTAGACATAAATCATTACCTCAGTTCAGCTCCAGGCTATTGCACAGTCTCATTCATTTGAATACTGTACATTTGCAAACTACTAGACTGTTGGCCAATCGATCATCAGCTGTATACAGTCTGGAGGCTTGTTTGCTGTAAGAATATAAAGTAACTCCGCTGGGGTTATTTATTATCGAACATAAAATAACCGTGGCAGAAATGCCAAAAGGTGGTCTGGGTCAAAAGAAGCTCTCATTATAAAAACACGCACCCAAAGCATTGTGGGAGTGCTATTTAGTCAGATGGATGGAGTGAGACACAGTCTCTCAGACTAACTTTCTGGAGGTGTTTACAAAATGAGATCCCCAGCTATAGGCAGAGGAGAAGGAGAGACTGCCAGGAGATTGAGAGCTATACACATCCATTACCCCATATCATCAGCAACAATCACATCATCTCCCAGACACTTCCAGGTAGACTTGAGCCCCCTCAAGCTTTATTGGAGCTGCCAGCCCAGCATCCAAGCAGTCACCTAAGCCTACAGCTCATCCTTCCATTTCAGTAACACTTTTGATCTCTGCAAATTGAATGAGCATAATAAGCCAGTCAATATGAAATCCACCCTCTTATATCCAGTTCAAAATATGACTACATAGA
Organism: Sebastolobus alascanus; assembly: GCA_916701645.2. Taxonomy (NCBI): domain Eukaryota; kingdom Metazoa; phylum Chordata; class Actinopteri; order Perciformes; family Sebastidae; genus Sebastolobus; species Sebastolobus alascanus. Next base: position 5,910,036 of record CAKAOJ020000040.1, on the reverse strand, counting down.
AATAATAGCAGGAGAGAGATGCACTCAGACTGAAGTCAGGAGTTTCCATAATGATATTCTTTTTTTTCCTGCACTCTTTTGCTCTCTTCCAGAAAATAGGATCACTTCTCATATAGGGAACAAAATGTTGGAAATGTGTCTGCTTTTAACACATTGGTTCCAGAGAGATGTTTATGTCTGACTGATAAATACCAGTAACTTGCTGAAGTATATTTATATTCTGCTATTGAAAAATGTTGATTGACTGTCAGGTAGCTCCTGATCAGATTGACAATACTGCCAATTGTCAACACTCAGAGCCAGTAAACTGTCAGCGATGTATTTCAAACCATGCTTTTATTGCCATGTATCTAAATCAACAGCATTAGCCTAGTGGTAACACACAGTCTTGCATTGGCTTTAAATAAACAGCTGGCTTCCACACGGTCACTGACACAACAACCTCACATGATCTTTACTGCAATCTAAATAATCTCTTGCTGCTGGAGAGAATGATAGCATACACAAAGGTAAAGATTTCAGCTCCAGTAATGAGGTGCACAATATGGAGTAGGAGTGCAACTAAAGATTATTTCCATTATAGATTAATAATGCAATTATTATTGATAAATTAATCAATAATTTAATCTATAAAATTAAAAAAGAATGAAAGACAATAGTGAAGAAATGTAAGGCTGTCAAAAGTTAAAGCGATTAACACGCAAATTTGTTTTAACATGACTAATTTCTTTAACACATTAATGCAACTTGCGATTTTTAGGTTAAAGCTAGAGTGAAGATGGTATGTATGAAACTAGAAAACCTAAGGAATCCATTGGTACCAACCATGTCATACTAGCTTGTCGTGAAGGAGGCTAAATAACGTTCCAAACTTGCATTAAATTTTGGCGAGGAAAAACTGGCATTGTCATTTTCAAGGGGGTCCCTTGACCTCTGACCTCAAGATATGTAAATGAAAATGGATTCTATGGGTACCCACGAGTCTCCCCTTTACAGACATGCCCACTTTATGACAATCACATGCAGTTTGGGGCAAGTCATAGTCAAGTCAGCACACTGACAGCTGTTGTTGCCTGTTGGGCTTGAGTTTGTCATGTTATGATTTGAGCATATTTTTTATGCTAAATAATGCACTACCGGTGAGGGTTTCTGGACAATATTTGTCATTGATTTCCAATAATAAATGTATACATACATTTGCATAAAGCAAGCATATTTGCCCACTCCCACGTTGATAAGAGTATAAAATACTTGACAAATCTCCCTTTAAGGTACATTCTGAACAGACGAAAAGTGTTATTAATTTGCAATTAATCGCGATTAACTATGGACAATCATGCGATTAATCACGCATATTTTAATCGATTGACAGCCCTAGAAAAATGACAAGTTCTCCAGTGCCAAGGTAATATTTTTTTTATCTTGCTTGTTTTGTTCAACCAACAGTCTAAAATCCAAATATATCAAATTTACACTGATACAAATCAGAGAAAATAAGGAAATCCTCACATTTCCTCACATTGATTCTGAATCGATTTCTCAATTAATTTTTTCAGAGCTAACATGGAGCATAATAGATAGATTTCACATATTTCAATATTTAAGCTATGAACTTATGCTATTGAGCTACAATTGAGAATATGCAGTTCCATTACTACAGTGGAGGAACACACCATTTATTATGACCTAGTGTTGGTTCCTGTATAGTAGTGACAACAAATTCCTGACGCATAATTCCTATTCAGATCCCTTCAACAGGAAGCAGAGAGGTCAAATTGCTGACCTATAGAAACATTTTGGAGGGAATTCAAGGTCCAGCTCCACAATACCCCCCCCCTGGGTCCTTTCACACAGACAGAGAGAGAGAGAAATACACCCCTTGATGTGCTGGGGTTGGCCCATTGCTCTTGGGAGTAGTGTTGGGTATTAAATCTGCCTGGCGATGAGAAAGAGTGGCAGCCACTCAGCTAGGGGGCCTCAAAACACATTTTAAATTTTGTCAAGATGACATATCTCGTCCATCTCTCACACTGTACTGACAGGGGTGACAGTTAGCCAGCTTTTATGAGTCCAACTTGAAGGTTGCAGAAGCTCACTTGCAAAGCGTGGAAATGGGTTTTTACCAGTGGGCTACCTCCGGGTCAGGGAAGTGAAGCCAACTTGCATTCTTTCTAATAGCCTTGTTTTATTACCTCAGTAAACATTGTAAACATTAGTTTATGGTCTCAATCGCTAGTTTCAAGTCTTCTTCAATACAGCATGATGTTCGTTTAGTAAATTATGGTCCCATTTAGAGTCAAATAGACGATAAAGCAGGGTATGTTTTAGGGTGTGGCTACCTTGTGATTGACTGGTCGCTACCACGGTGTTGTCAAGGCTGGGAGTTGTCCGTGTTTTTGTCTTCGTCACTTCTGGTTGCAAAAAAACAACATGGCGACGGCCAAATCCAAAGATGGCAATGGCCAAAATGCTGAACTTGAGGCTTCAAAACGGCAGTCCACAAACCAACGGGTGACATCACGGTGACTACGTCCACTTCTTATATACAGTCTATGGTTTTTACATTTGTGTTGCTTTTTGAACTTCAATGTTTTTTTTTGTTTTCATTAAAAAGCTTATATATACAAAGATTCTAAACAAACAACGATGATAAGTCTATAAATTCCATTCACAGCAAGAAACTGCCAGACACAAAGCTGACCACAGTGCATTTATCACATGGACTGCAGTGATGATACAAGGCAGAATATGAATGTTTTAGAGATAAATTGCTTGTCACCTGGTCATAGCTGGCTGCAAGCCGGCGCTCATCATGAGTCTGTGTTGTGTGTTTGTCCCCGGCTGAACCTCAACTAACTGTATAGAGATGTCAACATGTTTCCACTGGTTGAAGGCAACCTATTGTTTGCCTTTCTCCTACAACACAATATCAATGCAGTATGCTACAGAGAGTGGGAGCAAGAAAGAATGAAACAGGGAGGGCGGGGTTCTGATAAAATACTATGGTAAATGGAGTCTGGACGCACACATTCATACACCAATGGGGCGGATATGGAGGATATCTAAATCCAAGGACCAGTGTCACACTGCAATGTATTGATTGGTGATGATTGATTCTGTGGATCAATTTTGTTTTAAGAATTTATGTTCTCATGTGGTAACAAGCCCCGCGGACACAAAAATCTCTCTATTAACTGCAATGATTGAACTACATCATCTAACAGGGGAAGGCATTCGGGAGGGGTCTTCAAGTGCTACAATTCTGGGTAGTCAGCTAGGAAGTGGACAGGTGTTCAGGACCCCAGTCTTGTCCAGAGGTGAGAGGTCACTGCTGTTAGAAAGATTAATGAAATCTGGTGGAAATGACTACACTGTAACAGAATGGAAAGATCATTACAGTGAAATAGAAGGATGAGTCCAACCATGCCAGCAAATCATCGTTAATTGATCAGTGCGGTGACGGTTTTCTGGTGCTACTGTATACAGTGCCACTGAAGGGAGTGTATAAGAAATTCTCGGGAGGTTAAAAGAGCACAATGAAAAGTGTTTATCCACCGTTTTAGAGCCGCTCCTTTGACCACGAAATATATCCGATCATTATTCGATCAGGGAGATATCATTGAAGTGTCAAGTGCGGACACACATATGCTGACACAGCTGAGTTCCGATCTGCCGCATCTGATCACAAAAGTCACATTGAAAAGACACTGAGAGTAAAAGTTATATATTTTTAATAAGAACACCTAAATTAAAAATAATTATACCATATGGAAACAAGTTGCTTTTGAAATTATGTACAGATCAAATTCACTTGTAAAATTCAGATTCTATCATAATGCCCAATAGTGTCCAAAGTAAAGGTAACACTTTAAAATATCCATCATTTAAAAATGGTAAATTGATAGTTAAGTATTTGTTATTCATTACAATATGATTTGTAAACCTTTAAGACATTGTTTGTAAAATATCTATAAACATAGCATAGATAGACCAGGTATTTGTAACATTTTGTTAATGGTTTGTCTTAACATTATTTGAATGGCTATTATAAAGTTGCAACTGATTATTATAATACCTTGGTAAATGGTTAATAAATACTTTGTAAAGCATCTATAAATATTATTCGTATAGATAGTTAATACTTTGTTGATGGTTAATAATTAGTTTCTGGTCTGTCTATCTATGTAATGTTTATTGATTTTTTAAAGGTTTACAAATAATTCGGTAATTATTAACAAATACTTAATATAGTATATAAAATGTTATGTGTGCAACAATAAACTGTTAATAAATAAGTTACTAATGTAATCAGAATGTAATTGTTATCGTCTCTTATCAGCTATGATACAATATATAATTTATGAACTAATTATTTCATATTACATAAACGAATGATAAAATAATAATTATAGCATTATTAATAATTAGTAAACATTATTAATAATCATTTCATTGTTTGTTAACGGTAAAATAATTATTAACAAAGTTTAATTAACTATCAATTTACCATTTACAAATGATGGTTATTATAAAGTGTTACAAGGTAATCAAATCTTTCTCAGTATAAATGTTGTCTTGTGATATTTGCAAACTGAAAAAATTAAATAGATAGCAGATCAACTGCAAGCTCTTCCTTCCATGTATTCATTGAAAGAACTTTCTTGAAGGTTAGCCAAATTATTAACGGAAATGTACTAGTGCATTGATGGACAGAGGCATAACATTTAACAATAGTACTTCCTTTGATTAACGAGACAAGCTGGTGTGATTAAGACGTCTCTGATTGTGCTGTCAGTCTTCCAAATGGACAGGACCCTGGTGCTCACCTCCCTGCCATTCCAGTCCAAATGGCTGGGTGTGGAGATGTGTCTCCACATTTCCAGCACTCACTCATTTAAAAGACCCCTTCGCTCATCACTAAATCTTCCTTGGCCCATCTGAAGATAGGGTTTTATACAGGACAGAAGTCCACTCAGGCTAGCCATCACCTTTACTGTCTCCACTGATACAGCACGCCATTAGCATTAACACCAGGGTATGAGCCGAAAAATCGAAGATGAGATTGAGATACAGTGGTAAGAGAGACGGAACATTCTGTATTTGACAATTGCATCTTAGTGTAATGAATACAATTAAGAGAATATTCGTATATTTTTTGATTATTTATGTTGCATCAGTCTTAAGGCATTTCCTATTCCCGCAAGATTTGTTATTCTCAAGTAATTTCTTACCAAGTACAAGTAATCAAACTCAATTGCTTTCAAATCCTTGGCACACAACTGATACATAAAGACTTCCTAACATGCATCCTAACAGATAGATCAAATAAACCAACAAAGATATGATCTACAAAAATGTGTGACAGAAATGTTATCTGTTTGCTTTATGTGCGGTGAGACTATGAAATCGTGCATTCTGTTGTGCTTCAGAGGGCATGCTTCATTTGAAAATGGCGCACAAAATAATTCTTCAAGAATGAATGGGCACAGATTAGTCAATTTATTTTCTTTCTCATGCAGATGTGTGGTTAGTGTAAATACTGGCTGATTAATCCAACTCATTGTTTATTTTTGTGCCCCTCAAATCGATAAAGGTGTATGTTTGTTGGATAAAAAATGGAAGATGAAGTGTAATTAACTCAGCGCAGTACAACACATATTGGAATATTGTATTGAGATGCACCACATTAACTAGATTTTGCCCAAAGGACATGTGTCAATGTATCTGTGTAAGTTCTGCATGCATGTACAGCACATTGTAGTTAAAGGGTGTGTGAAAGATACAAGCAGTCTAATTGTGTGACTTATTGCACAATGATGGCATTAATTATTATCACGCTGTTGTTATTTGAACTTTAATACCTGCAGCGGACTTTGTTGATAAATGACATGTCCATATGTTGTTTGTTCACATACAAACTCTGCAAAGAGCAATTAATCAAATTAAGCTGAAAAGCTATGTTAATTAATTATCATGACATTATGTTAGGTAAGAAAATCAAATGAAAAACACTGAGATTTAGCAGATGGAATATGCTCCAATGGTCCTTATGAAACAAATACAAAATGCAATGTGATGAAAAAGATCATGTATATATAGTCATACCTAGGAATAAATGTGGCAAATGTTTATTAGACTAATAAACAAATTAGAACATTTGCACCAAATTTAGTATATAGCTAGGGGGTTGAAAAACACTTCCAAACTGTTTTGCAGAAAAATCTGATCTGAGAGCCAATAGTGAAAAACATTTGCAATGGGCATGGCCAATTGAAAAACTGATCTCAACTGTATGCTCTGTTGTCCAAGATGAAAGAAAATCGAGCAAGCCTGCCGAGGCTTTTTTTCTTTAATCAACCAATAGAGGGACACAAAAGAAAGGTTCACAACCATGTGAGCTATGAGTCAATGAATTTAGATCACATTAATGGCCATGACCTGGCTAATGACCAATTGTCTCACAGCATGTTCTTGCCTACACCGCTGCTCCCATAAAATATGAATTGTGTATGTAATGTTGTGTATAAACCAATTAATGAACTGCACATTGATGATCGTTTAGTAAAAGGTGAGACAGAAATATAATGAGGGGTTGAAAAGGCAGTGTAAACATCCTGTTTGATAAAACAGCTAACCCACTGTAAAACTAGAATTTAGGGCTGTCAACGTTAAAATGATAACGCGTTAACGAAAATTTGTTTTAATGCAACTAATCTCTTTAACGCATTAACGCAACTTGCGATGTTTAGGTTGTAGCAGGCTCAGTTTTAAAGCTAAAGTGAATTGAAACCCTAAGGAATCCATTGGTACCAACCATGTCATACTAGCTTGTCATGAAGGAGGATAAATAACACTCCAAAGTTACGCTAAATTTTGGTCAGGAAAAACTGGCATGACCATTTTCAAAGGGGTCCCTTGACCTCTGACCTCAAGATATGTGAATGAAAATAGGTTCTATGGGTACCCACGAGTCTCCCCTTTACAGACATGCCCACTTTATGATAATCACATGTAGTTTTGGGCTAGTCAGATTCAAGTCAGTACACCGACAGCTGTTGTTGTCTGTTGGGCTTGACATATTATGATTTGAGCATATTTTCAGTACCTGTGAGGGTTTCTGGACAATATTTTTCATTGTTTTGTGTTATTAATTGATTTGCAATAATAAATATATACATACATTTGCATAAAGCAGCATATTTGCCTACTCCCATGTTCATAAGAGTATTAAATACTTGACAAATCTCCCTTTAAGGTACAAAAATGTGCGAATAATTTGCAATCAATAACGATTAACTATGGACATTCGTGCGATTATCACGATTAAAAATGTAAATTTATTGACAGCCCTACTAGAAATATAAACCCTTAGAGTAGAAGTGAGACGAGGAGAGTGTCCTGGAATGAGGGGAACTAAGGATACAGACGAGACAGATAAATACTGTAGAAGGATGTGGTATGCTGGAAAGACAAGTGCCCTAGCCAAGCAGCTACATGATTAACCCTGTACTGGTGATAGAAGTCAGTGAGTCAGTGAGAAGGTGAAGGAGAGGAGAAAGATTGACAGCAGAGGAGTAGAGGATAGGGACAAAGGAAGTGTCAGCGTTACTTTAGAAGGCAAAGAGAAACACAGGCTGACAGGTGAACCCGTGAGGATTGACCGGCCTACATCCAGCTGTCAGTGAGAGCTCATCTGGCACCAACAGAGCTTATGTGTCAAACAGGAGAAAGGACAGGAGGATCCCTGCATATGGCCGCACATGTACAGCTGTGGCACACTAAGCAGCTTTAATGAGCAACATGTAACAACAACAGAGGACACAAGGACATAAGAGTGATTATCATCTCACACATGGTGGTGTTCAAGTGGTTGCTATGCCTGCACAGCAAATCCTTTTTGAGTGAGCACTGCTTGAAATCTGCATGCAATTCCAATTAACTGGATCTGAAATTTGAAAGACTAAAAAAAAGGCAACAAAAAGATTGATTTTGATTAAATTTTTGAAGTCAAAATGGATTTTTATGAAAAATAGATAGATGGCAGGGGGAAATGAAAATCTGGCCCTAAAACTGTAAATTATCTTTTTTAGCTATGGTTATATTTTTAACACAATTGTTCTACAGCCTTTTATGTCCTGGCTGTCACAATACTATCTAGTATTTCTTTAAACATGTGCTATGGAAAAAACATAGAAAAAGCTGACTTTGTTCATGAAGCTGTTTACCTCACACTTGACAGCTCCTGGCTGAGTATGCACCTACGTCTTGCTGATTCTCAGATTAGGATGCATATGCATTGGTGCTCACATAGAATAGCATTTCACTTAACTGTTCATTACTTCTCTACAGATCATAATATGCAGGTTTTGTACAAAGATATGAAATGAAAGATGAGTAGGGTGGGAATTTCTGGGAATCTAACAATTTTATTCAGGATCAATGCAGTAAATATAAAAAGCACCTCTCTATTCTGGCTGACTTTAGTGCACTGTATGCCAAACCATTCACTTGTGTATTTAGTCAACTAAAGTGCAACAAAAAACATACCTGGCAGTTAAGCTAACTGGTCTGGATGAAGGTCACCATGTGACTGAACAAATAAAGCAGAGAAAATTGTGTGGTAGCAGCAGTGGAATATTGGACAATAAAAAAACATATTCTTTCCAGATTCTTAATGTCTATATTTAAATTAATTGTCTTGTTACACGTATGGTTATGCTTGTTCATGTACAATCACTATCACTTATCTACAATTACGATATGCAATAAATGCATGCATAAATTGTACACTTTTGTTGTCAAAGTATATATTACCTTAAGTGCTGCAGCCCCAGCAATCACGTTGGAGTGTACAATATGTCCAGTTGTTCAACTTGGGAGAAGAAAGTCACTGCCTTTAACCTCAGGTGGAGAAAAGTCATCTCATGCACAGTGGTGTTTCTCTTAGCCAACTCTAAATGTGACGCCTGTTTAATTTCCTGAACAATTGGTGTGTCACCGAAGCCTATTTCTGTCATGAAGCAGGGGAGCAATCATTGACAACGTAAGTGTACTCTCCTCGGACATGATGATGGCCACTGATTTGAGAGCCTTCGCTATCATCCGCTTTGGAGATGTCCATTTTGGTTAGTGTGCAAATGTCAACTGCATTTTCCCTCACCTGATGACGGTGGAGAGCAGTGCGTATGGCAGGTTGTGGTTCGAGGAATCTGTCCACCATGTGGATGGCACTATTCAACCTGGTAGCTACATCAATCTTCAACTTGTGAGGTGGCAACTGCAGTAGCCTTGGTTTCTCCTCCAGGGTATGATTAGCTGTGGTGATTCACCTAATCCTTCCAAGCAGTTGTGACACAGAGGGCGGCTGTAGAACTCACTGAGCAGCTAGGTTGAGGATACTTGCAAAACACATTATGTGTTTGAAGCATAAACTGTATATAAAGACGACCACCGCTCCCCAAAAGTGAAGCCAAAAAATCTTGATCGCCCCCTGGTGGCTTGCTGCAGTATAGGTCATAAAGTCCGCCCCCAACATGTTAGCGAATGGATGGTTTCTGTCATTTTAGGTAGTTCTTATCATGCTGATGCATGTCCAAGTGTTCATTTTTCTGATAAGTTTGGTTGTAATTGGTTATTTGATGATATAAAAAGGGGGTGAGACGTCATGATTGACAGCCGCTCTAAGTGAAGTAGATGCGCAGCCGGAGGCTCGGGAATTGTACGAGAGAGGAGATGTAACTTTAACTTTCCATAACCGTCAGCAGTCTGTTTAATAGAACATGTATCAATTTGCATGCAAATGTAGTTATAGAGATATTATGGTTAGTTGTTGTGTCTGTCTAGCTAAACAGCCACCATGGTGCTAACATAGCAGCTAGGTGGCTCATGCTAGCAAGCTGTGGCTGTGCTCGGCTCGTGATTGGCTTGGGTGGGTGTGTGGGCGGGACCTTTATACCGCAGCTGCAGGCCCTCAATCCTTACAGCGCAGACTCTGGTTCCACATCACATCAAAATCTCAAGATGGCAGCCCCCATAGCCGGGATATTTTGGCTTCACTTGACGCGTTGTCCATCTATATATACAGTCTATGGTTTGAAACTGTCCCGCTGTGCAGCCTCTAGCATGTTAGCACCGTCATCACAGACAATTACCAGATCTGTGGTATTAAGCTGCCGCTCATCTGCAACATGGTGAAATAACTCATTTGCATATTCATCTGCATAGCGTTGGTTAATTAATATAGTTTGTAGGCTCCAGCTGCCAGTCATCTGTTGTCATCTGAGTTGCTCATGATGATCACACATTACAGGTGACTGCTTCTCTAGTGGTTTTCCTCAAGGCTTCCCTGAATTGTCCCTATGTCTCCCAGTAGAATTGTGTCACCACTTTCTCAGTTAAAACCTGGGGAGATAGCATGGTATAACTGGGCTCAATTGTGCGAATAATATATCGACACCGCACTGCATGGACAGTGGTCTATTGAAATTAAACAGGATACGGACCAAGTTATTTTCTTCGTCCTAATCAGAACTGTATGGTAGTTTAGTAAAAATTGCTGATAATGGAGTTTGCTGCTCCCCCCCATGACATTAGTCTCTGAATGATGGCATACGATGACAACCCTCATGTTTGTAGTATTCCTAAAATACCTCACCGTCTATTCTTGCAAAGCTCGCATATTGTCTAAGACATGTCAACCTCCTCCTTCCCCGGGAGATTATAAAATCCAAAATGCACCCAAATACTTATCTCATTGAGGACGGTGGAAATTTAATTACATTTTCCTCACAGATAACAGCGAAAGCTACACAAAAAGCTAGTGTGTGATTTTTGCATTGATGTGTCCAGTTTTCAATTTACTGGATTAGACCAAAAACCTGCATTTCCATCTGGTTATTTCATCTATAAATAATTTTTGATTACATTTTTAGTAAGCAAAATGTACTATACTACAATATAAATTATGATATACACCCAATTTCCAGTTTATTAAGTATACCTAGGTAAAACTAATGCAGTCTAGCCCTGCAGCAAATCTTACTTCCATTATGATGTTCAGTTTTTGCTGAAATATGTTTAAAGAGTTGTTGAATCATTGTTTATGGTTATTTTAGAGGCTGTTGTTAATTGTGCTGTAGCATTGTATTTTATAGTATGAGGTGTAATAAGGGTCACTTGACTTGACTATATATAGTATACTGTACAATTTGAATTCTGGAAAACAAAGCTCCAGTTTTGATAAGAGTTGATTGGACTGCTGATGCAGGGAAGTTCATAACACTGCTGTGACAAAGGATTAATAGGTTGTTTTCAGACACCAGCTGGGGGACTTGCCCTCTTGGTCAGTAAGCCATCATTTGAAACAAAGACAGTTGGGCTGTAATTAGGCAATTAATGAGCAATGACAATGGATGCCTCTGTAAGCATTTATACAATGTTAAGGTGTCCTAAGGTCACAGAGAATCCTGTTGAGAAGCTTGACAGGCAAAAAGTACTTTTTTGTTGTCCACCTATGATGAAGAGACTTGTTTGTTCTGTGTGTGGGCAATAAAATCTACAAAGACAATGTAATTAAGTTAAACAATTAACAACACTGGCTCTGAGCAGATCTCTACACAATCTTGCTGGTTTAACTCCATACATCAAAATTAGATTATTTCCATATTTAAGATTTAGGATTTACCTTTAAAGCTGCAGTATGCGAGATTGGCGCAAATATGATTTCAAAAAGTTATTTTTAGAAAACGGCCGCTATATCGTGACAGTAGTACATGAAACAGGTAAACTGAAAAAAATCATGTTCCTCTGTGTCCTACTGTGTCCTCCGGTGCTCCTAACGGCATCTGAAGGATTTCACTTACCGGAGGAAAACAAGGTCCGCTGTCCAGCTGCAGTCTATGAGAGCTGGTTGTCAATCACTCGCGATCTCCGACCAAACGGTCAAACTAGGCCGCGCTGATCAAATGTGAATCAATATTCGGTTCAGTCTAGTTTTCTCTCAGACCACTTGAATTACAATATGCTGAAAGGTTATTATGGAATTTTTGCCAAATTATGCCAAAAAATTGTTGCCTACTGCCACTTTAAACATTAAGATACTTCAGAAATGTTTTTTGTTGTTGTTTGTTTTTTCAAGGAAGGGACTTGCAAGATTTTGTTCAGTTTCTTATGTTCATACTTTGTTGTCTTGTTCTCCTGTCAATCAACAGGCTGTAACACTGGTTATAATAATGTGGAGCTGAAACACAGTAGGGGAAAGTGTAAACCCATCATCGGCAATGTCTTGTCAGCTTGAATTTTGTCTGTTGCAATGGTTAATAAAAGTATCAAAATAGTCATAGAAACTTCTCAAGATAAAACACTCTCCTGCAAGATCTTCAACCCTCAACTATATGGCTAAATATGCTTCTTCCGGTGGAGATTTAGAGCAGTGTGACTGTTTGGAACATACTGAGAGCATAGAGGGACGCAGGAACAGTGGATCATGCTGCAGGAGGGGTTTGAGAGGTTTGTATGGCTATTTTGGTAGTTATTTTTCTGCTGTGAAAACCTGTCACCATTGGAATTAGGGCTGAAACGATTCCTCGAGTAACTCGAGTAATTTGATTACTAAAAATCAGGGATTAAACGAAGCCTCAATGCAAAGAATTTCGAGGCTTTGTCTCTTTTGTATATTTACTATTGCTCCTTAATAAAGCAAAAGTATTTTTTATCCGATTACTCGATTAATCCATGGAATAGTCGGTAGAATACTCAATTACAAAAATAATTGATAGCTGTAGCCCTAATTGGAATCCATTGTACTGGCTGTTGTACCTCAGTAAGAAAACTTTAAATGTACCTTTCAAGCCAACAGGGATAGGTGTTTATTATTCAAAAGATAGAAGTTAACACTACAACAGTGTTATTGTAATTGGAGCCGAATCAATTCTCGTATCATTCATTACATAACACATCATAATGCAGACATGAATTTTAGTTTCTCCTGAAAATTCAGCTGAAAAAGGTACAACTCTAACTCCATCTGCAGATATTGCAGTCTTCCGACATATAATGTATTTGTGCTGCACCAGCCTCTTTTCCAATTTGCACCATGCTGTGCCAGATTTGCAGTTAAGCGTCTGTTTACCAAAATGTCAAAAATGAGTTGGTGACACTAACATGCACATGCACTACATGACTCAAATAGCAACTGCCACCAGTTTCAAGTTAGAGGCCATTGCTTTAGCATATGGTAGGGCTGGACCAATGTCCAAATGTACATTTAGACCAACTTCAAACCACGACTAAAATTTAGCTCAGCTACACTAAGCTACTGTACTGCCAGTGACTAACACTTAAGACTTCAGGTGGCAGATACAGTAGGCAGGAGAAATCCTGGTTTAATTACATTTTAGGTGATTGGCTGAAATTAATGTCACTTTTAGCTTTTACATATTTTTACAGAAAGGTCATTTTATTTTTACCTGTCTTACTTTCATGATTCATGACTTGAGTTAATTTGTCTGTAATCATATTTGAACCCTATTTTAATGCCTAACATTGTTAGAGTTTATTTCCTTCTTGTTTAGTTATATCTTACTATAAAATCTTGACAGCGCTACTAAAAGAGGCTGTCTCTGCTTTCACTGAATGACAGAAGGACATTTTGAAACTGTTTGTCTGTGCACTTAAAAACTTTGCAGAATAAAAAACTGACTGCACTCAAGCGGTTGCTTCTTGTCATCTTCTGTGAACTTTCTCTTCATACTCCCACAAACTCTTGATGCACACAGCCATGAGAGATGAGTTAAAAATGCCCAGCACATATCCAAACACTGCTATAATCACTCACTCCACTTATTGTAAGACAACAAAACTGTGACCATGTACAGACCGACCATGTACTACAGACAATCAATGTGAAAGACTGAAGAATCTGACATTTTAAAATGACATAAAAGTGAATAATGAACATATAGTGCAACCCGCCTTACGTCGTGCCTACACAGAAAGCGTTTCAGCCGTGTTTTTCAGTCGTCTGTCTCACACATATCTGACAGAACAGATACTGTACGCTTCTATTTTAGAACCATAGTGATCATGTGTTGGGCTCTGAGTGCTGCCAAAACGCAGGTGACCTACACTCAATACTGTGCCTAAACGCATCTTGTGCAGACACAGATGGAGCACTGAAGCTGCTGCTCTGCTAACACGCTGTTTAGGACGTCTTTATTTACTGTAGTTTAGTCAAATACCAATTATACTGACACATTATAGACATTCAAGGTATAACTGCTTCAAATTAAACACCTTATCTCACACATAATTGTTTGTAGCTTTAATATCATGACAAATCCCACCTCCTCTAATGCAGGTTAACACCCATGCCACATATCAAATACACAATTTTCTTTCCTGCCAGCTGTGTCTCAGTGGATCTTCACACCAGGATAACATAATCAGACTCAGCAAATCTGTTTACCCAGGTGAATCCACCATCTGGCAAATAGATGTGTGCCAGCAGGTAGTTCCTGCTAACTTGTTAACTTCTGCCTTGCATTAAACCATCAGTTACATGAAAGATGGGTAAGTGTATCAAGTCAGAACATTTCAAGTTTAGGGGTTTGTGTAGCCTATATGTTACTGCTACAAGGACCACTATCCAGACGCTGGTAGCGGCACACTCTGAGGGTCTGTCAGTGCTCATTGGGGGGCAGTGCCAGGACTCATTTAATGCTGGTATTTTTTTCTATACCATAATAGCAATACATTTTTGGTATAAAATTCAAATAATTTTATATTTTCTGACATTTTAAAACAAAACAAAGAAGTTGAAAAGGTTTCTGTTTCATTGCAGCACTAATAATAAGCCATAATTTAAAGGTCCGGTGTGTAGGATCTGGCAGTATCTAGCGTTGAGGTGAGGAGATTGCAACCAACTGAAGCCTCTCCCGTGTGCCCAGAGTGTTGGAGAGCTACAGGGACAGACGTGAAAACACGAATGGCCCTCTCTAGAGTCAGTTGTAAGTAGCATAGGTCAATTGGAGCAGAGCCAGTGCATAGAGTGTGTGTGTGTGTATGTCAGAAGTGAGTGGTGAAGCAAGAGAGAGAGAGTGGCGCCGACGGGAATGAGTAAGGTTATCGACTCCGGCCCAAGCAGGAAAAGTTAACAGAGTTTGGTTCGTCCGTTCTGGGCTGCTGTAGAAACATCGCGGAGCAACATGGCGGACTCCGTGGAGAGTGGACCTGCTCCCTATTTAGATATAAATGGCTCATTCTTAGGTAACGAAAACACAACAACTCTTTTAAATCAGGTGATTACACACTAAAGAAAACATACTTATTAATATTATATTCCATTTCTGCCAATAGATCCCCCTAAATGTTACACACTGGTCCTTTAATTGATCCTGGTAACAAGTATTATCTGTGAAGCTTAATAATAGTAATAAAATTGTACTTATATAGCACCTTTCAAGAAACCCAAGGACGCTTTACAAAGAGGGCACACAAAAAGCATACTAATAAATAAAACAGAGGAAAAACAGTAGCTAAGTAATTAAAGAGTGATGTGTTGGAAACAGTCAGCTGAGATCATAGGCCTTGATGAACAGGTGGTGCTTGAGATGTTTTTTGAAAGTGTCCAGGGATGAAACATTTCTAATTCCAGGAGGGAGATAGTTCCAGAGGGCGGGGGCCGCGAAGCTTAAGCTATATCAAGAAATAAGCTATATCAAGCTTAAGCTTGATATAGCTTATTTCTTTATGCCATAGACCTCCATTGTGTCCAAAAACTATTAAAAACCCTTCAGTGAACCACACTGTTGCACTGGGTATCCTGTTCTTCATTACCATAAACACGGGCAATGTTTAAATTCTTACGAGAGCACCAAAAGTGCATTAATCTATTCTGTTGAGTAACCTTCGCTAAAAACTACAGTGCCCAAAAGGAAATTACTGAAATGAATCCATATATTTGTGACTCATTTGTAAAAATTCCTTCTTCAGTGGAAACAAATGGGCTTTGAGCTGAGTGCCAGAGAAAGCGGTAGGGAAGTCAGAAACTATTGAGAGACGGACTAACACGTTGTTGGTTTTTTTTGTTCATGAGATGTGTTGACAATAGGTAAAATACAGAATAATGCAAGCCTTATCCTTTAATCTAATTGACAGTGTTTGAGGCAACTATAAATGATCGGCCCATATCCCCGTCCTGTGGATCAACTCTGGACATCCCTAGTTCTTAGTCCTGCTTTCAGATTGGGTTATGACCTACAAGGTTGCAAAAACAATCAGCATTGTGATGCTGCTGAGTTACTAGACTGCTTCTGCTCTCAGTGCTATACAGAACTATATTGTGGGCTTGGGAGCAATGAGGGAAAGGTGTCATAGGGGAAATAAGCTGCAAAAGTGAGCTATGCCTGAAGTCAACTTAACAAGGAACTGTACAGAATTTTCCTCCTACAAATTTATGAGCAGAGCAGACAGAATCTTGTATTATCTCCCAGAATCTGATCTGAACAGCAGCGTTTTCAGTGTAGTCCATGACAGCAGATTTGTAGTAAAGGACAGTTTTAATAATTTTTTTTAAATGAGAGAAAACACATTTCCAGACACAGTTAAGAGAATAGTTTGCTCTGATTTCGTTGTTATTTTATATGACTGATGATGTAAGAGGATTACAAAGAAATTAAACTTTAAAAATAGCTTAATCATTCTGATACTGGCATTTCTTACCTTATCTAATTTAGAAATTATATTTTTGCCCTCCCAGCCTTTAGTTGGCCCTGGATGTACTCTGCAACTGCACCAAAAGATACTGACTTCTCTTAATTTATGTCATATCTGGACAAATACCTTGTATTTTAAAGTGTATCTCTGACAACTGGAAGCTAGTGATAAGGGTCATACAATTTTCCGTTGGAAAATCCTTGTCGTTCATGAACCACAATGGCTAAAATGCAGTCCAAAATATTTTTTTAGATACAAGATATTAAAAATAATTTGTTTGATTTTCATATTTCACCAGCCGGGTGAAAAAATACTGAGTTAAAGCTTGCCATATTTTCATTAATACAAACTAAGTCCGACACAGATGGTCGGCCAGTATTTGTGAGGTTTTCAAATATGTAAACCTATGGAAAAGCAGAAAGAGACAACACTAACTCAGCTTTAGTTACAAACCGCTGCTCTTTCTTTGCATTTGAGCAGGTAGCTCAACTAAGACTAAAAACCTACGACAGAGACCTGACAAATTCAACAAAGACAACAAAGTGGGAACATGACAAATGACCAGTAAATGTTCCAAACAAAACAACATACAACAGTGGACACAATTTCAATAATCCTGCTTTCACTCTGTTAAGAACCAACAGGCGTAGATGGTTGGAGAGGCTCTCGGGGCATAGAAACTGCAGCCCCAGAAATGGCACTATAATCAATAGCTTCCCAGGCCACTTGTTAAAAATGCCATTTCCATCTCCAACTCGCTGAGAGGGCCCTTTACCAGGAAAGAGCCACATATCATTCTCTCCAGACAACTGGCTAGATGAAAAATAGGGGCCCACTGTCACTGACCAATATTGATTATGAGTGAAAATGTGATCATTTTGTATTAACTCGCCCCTAGGAGCCCTGTTCTGTCAGGTTTGCGGGTGAAAATTAATGCTTTCATATCATGCTTAACAAAAATATGGCTCATTTCTCATTTTAGCCTCCAGACAAAGAGGTATATGCCAATCACAAGAATTTAATAGCTTCCACAAGAGCACATGATGATATGAATTAGATTAAAGCCATTATTTAACACATTTGTTCCTACTTTAAAGATATTTATTATTGCCCCTGACACCACTTTAATGAAGCTCCAGACTTGGCATTTAAAATATCAATTTCTGATGATTGGAGTTGTCATAGTTAAAAAGAAGAAATGTGGAAGAGGGAGGGGCTCTGTTATCCAATTGAAATGTCTTTCTCTATAAAAATCTAGATCATGATAATGGAGCCTATGTGAAATGATTTGTTAATGTGTGATACTGACTGAATTGAAGACCGGCAATCAAGAGGAAAACATTTTTTTAAACAGCATTTAGACATTCTGGTACAGACGGTCAACTATGTTAATTTTATAGGATACCTTAAACATCTGCCTTAGGGTGCTTTCACACCTAACTTAGTTAGTACATGGCTTGGTGTATTTGCCTGTTTGGTTCAATTTGTTCAGGTTGGTGTGAACGCTGTCAGTCAAACTCTGGTCTCAACTAAACTGCCTGAAAAGGAGGATATCGGTCTGCTTCCAAGCAGACTGGTGCGATTTACTTGTGGTGTGAAAACAAAACAGACCAACTTCTGAATTTTACAATAGTAGATGTGTGACTTCAGCACAAATTCAAAAAGCTATACTACTATTATATCCATCTCTTGGTTGTAAATAGGGTTGTCACAATAACCGCAATATTGCAATACCGCGCAATTAACAAGCCAACCGCAGGGGATGGCAAGCAACTGCCACAACCACCATATTCACGTTTTTTCTTTTTTGAATTCTTTGTAATGGGAGCGCAAAGTTGAAAAATGTTAAACTTGGGTAAAACGCTGCGCTCGATACTGTCACTTTTTACCCAGCCATTCAATCGCAATGGAGGAGGGACAAATACCACAAAGACCAACCATCGCATCCTACATGTAGGCTACAAGTGCTGAACAACAACAATGGAGGAGAAATTAATACACATAGAACGGTGGGTCTTTCCTCTCAGTACGTGCTTCAGCCTTCCCTTCATCCTGAGCAAGTACTCTACCTTGTGCAAATATTTTTACTTCTGCGGATATTCCGTATCATAGCAACCAGACGCAACCAAAGCGTCTCAGCTGGAAAAAACGCTGTGCCTTATTACCCTTCTGTGTTCTATTCAATTAGTTTTAAAACAATAAGCTTATTTATATAGCTCTAAAATCTGGATAAATTAAGTAATTTGCAAAAAAATGGCAATATATTGCATATCGTGCTGTTGAGCCAATCATTGTCACCGCAGGGGAAATTCCTTAACTGCGACAGCCCTAGTTGTAAACTGTGAAGGAAATAATCTTATGAGCGATCCCGATAAGCAGCATATATATTCATGCAAATCATTTGGTAATACAATTATTCATCAGAGTAAAATTGAGTTAAAACAAAGGTGTGTTGTGCTTGTGTCCTACTCCGTGTATTTTGGCAGTTCCTCATTCAAAAGTGAATTGTACATGAGGCTGAGTTGCAGTCTTGACTAATAATGCTCATAATTGTTTTGTTTTTTTATTCATGAGCTCTTTCTGACACTAGAGAAGATAAATAAACATATAAGAAGCATTAAAGTGCTACATGACCTTCACATGGGTCCATGTGGCGCTAATGATGCAGGATGACAGTTGTGAAAATGGTCCGATCGTTGAGTTATTTGTCATTCTATATGACTCCATGATTACTCTTTGAGCCAGTGTGAATACAAACTGGACCAGAACTAAAAAGGTAGCAATGTATGATTTGTTCCTTAATCCTGACCAAAAGAGCCAAACTACAGGTGTGAGAGCAACCCTAAACAAGTCATAAAGTCAAAAATATAGACAATCAAGGGGGCAGATATTTGAATTCTATTCACACTCATGAAGTACTCCCACCCCTACACATGTAATACAACACACATATTATGTGCACCAAAGAAACTTAATTCCTTTGCTTCACTTCAGAATTTTCTTTCCAAAAGCGCAGCATATGTAAATCATATTGCAATAAAAGGGAAGCAAATGAAAGGAAAGACTGAATATAACAGTGTCAGCATGACAGGAGAATAAAGGCAGCACCAAACTCATTTTGGATGCAGCGTGACTAGCCCTCTCTCAGCCCCTTCTTAGCAGGGCGATTGGGGTTCATAATTACAACATAGCCTACAGACAAATGCACAAACCTGTGCCACTCAATTCTTATTGAAGGCACATTTCCACAAAGGCAAAAAGTCATAAATACTGCCCTATAGGAAAATACCCAGTGGTGTTTTATTAGTTTGAGTGTTTTTTAGCCTTTTCCTATTGAAAATTCAATAAATCTGTACCAATTCTCTCATGCCGTCACACTCAAACTGCCTCGTGCAGCTTATCCTTGCAGGCATTTTGTCCCAATCTCAGACACTGGCTAGTCAAGCAATGGCTACAGCAGTGATATTACACTCTGTGTCACATATCACAGACCTTATCAGGCCTCATAAGCACTTATATTCGAGAAGTAATGCATTAAACATGGAAAAAAAACAAGAAGTAATATCTTTTGTTTGTTTCAGAGCGGAATCCATATGAAAAATGTAATATATGGTCCTTCTTGAGGACAGAAATATTGTGTACACCAGTCAACAAAAGCACAAATTAATTAAAATGAAAGCTGATGTTAACATTTTCCATCATTTTTCTCACTGAGGATCTCCTCTGGAAAAGAAGTATGCATGTTTATTGAAGGCAGACTCTGTGAAACTGTGTGAAATGATGAAAAAAAGACTGGATATGATAAAGCCTGGGAAAGGAAGGACACAAGAAGGACCTTAATATTTTGTGAGTTCAATCATTCTTCTTCAGCCTGTGACGGCTGGGTGACATTGTGTTGAAATGTGCGTGGGTGGAGGTGCCGGCTCTGTCAATAGTCAGGTATATCAACTGCACAGTCATAATCCCTCTCTGACTGCTGGGGAGCCACTGCAGTTGTCAGGATGTTGCTCCATACAAATGCACTGGATTACCCAGAGTACCCAGCAGCAGCAAACAGATGTCACAGAACACCGCACTGTCAATTTCTCAAGACAGGTGGGAATCACTCTCCAATCTGAGGTACTGTAAATCAGGTGTGCTAGTGAATTACACTATATTGAGACAAGTATGGAGGGAATATCTACTGTTATTTCATACAGAAATGTGCAGCGGAGTGATAGTCATAAAGTCATATAGTAGTTACTATCAAAGAACAACTTGACACAATGCTGAAATATACACTCTGGAGCTCTTCAGGTTCAAGAGTTTGTTGCACATCAAAAAGCTCTAGTTCATATCACACAAGAGCTGACAGCCTTCCCTTCTTGTTATTGACAGTTTGGTTGGGCTGGCCTGTCTCTGCACTCTTCCAATTGGACAGCAGGAAAAAAAATTGTGGTGATATAGAGAATTTATCTGCTCAGTTTACCTGCTTTCAACTCAAGGTATGAGGAGCCGTCCTCCAAAAACACAATTTATGCCAGGTAGCTAAAACTCAAGATATCCAGAGCACATAAACATTGCGCTAAATCTTCAAACCCATTGGAATCAATTAGAAAAAGGCACCTTTCACTTCCAGTGTGATTGCCATTCAACAATGATGTCTGGTTGTACTGAACACATCCAGAGAATACATCTACATCACTGCAATAAGGTGAGATCATCAACCACTGAAGGTAAAATATAACTAAAAATACATTCAGCTGATGTTTAATTACTTTTTTTTAAAAACTCTGAACAAAGAGTGATCAATGTTTTCATTTGCAGTGTTGTAGTCAAGACAACCTAAACCGAGACCAAGTCATGACCAAGACCAGAGTGTATCGAAACTGAGACAAGACCAAGACTTTGAGGGGTTGAGACCAAGTCAATACCCAGACCAGACCAGTGTGAGTCACACACTGCATGACATCCACATTGCCATGAAAACACCCAAAGAAAACAAATGAAGATTCCTCGTCATTCACCACTTTTATTGCAATATATACTGTATATATGTGTGTATGTGAAAGTGTACCATGAAATTTCTTTGATAAAATAATCAAAAGGCATTGCAGAGGTAAATAAATCAGTGACAATTGCACAGGCAATTTAGTGATATCCCCGCAGTTGTGGTCTTGACCGGGCTTAAAATAAAAGAGTCCTCTTCGTCCGAAACAGAGTCAAGACCAAGTAAAAATCAGGTCAATTCCGTGACGAGACCGAGACCTTCAAAAAGTGGCCTTGAGACAACAGTTTGTCCGATCGGCTTCACATTTGGAAGGTGTATTGCTGAGGACCCAAGGACGTGCATTGTCGAGTGCGAGCTCTTGAGATCCACGGGACTTATTTATTAGCAGTGCGTTTTGCACACACTGTGTAGTGTATTGATAGGGGACCCCCATTAACTGTTACACCGACAAACGGCATGCAGGGTACAGTTCGCTCTCCGTTGCTTGTTACAATATTAACTGTTACACCGTCGAACGGCATGCTGTGTACAGCTCACTCTCCGTTAGGGATGCACCGATACCAATACTGAATCGGATATCGAGCCGATACTGACTCAAACAGCTGGATCGGATATCGGTGACAATGGGGCCAATCTATTAAATTCAATTCTATGTTTATATACAGTATGTTCTACATTATATACTCAAATTTTAATTCCGGTTTAATTTTGACCAATTTGTTTGACCAAGTTTTTTTGCCAAGTTGTTGGTGTATGATTTATTATTTTAATAATAAATAACCATTCAATACATTTATATCTATGCATTTATTTGTTATATTTTGTTTTACAAAGTTAGGAAAGCGATGTTTAAGTCAAACCTGATGTTGCCTTACACATAAAAGAATGATCCCCGTCACCTCCACACAGTGAGGCATACAGCTCATTAGTTAAACACTGGTATCGGATCGGTACTCTGTATCGGTCGATACCCAGTATGAAGTTGTTTGGATGAGCGGTTCTTGAGAAAGTTGCAATCGGTCTGTTCTGAACAGGCACGTTTTGAACGAGCACTGCACTAGTCAACTCTAAAAGCATCATTTCATAAGAGCTGAGGAAAACTCATATGTCCCCCGTTCCTTGCCTAGAGGATGTCAGGGCAAAAGTGCCCAGTCATGTCAGAGCTTCAAGTCAAGCCTCTAGCCTTATTGGCCTGAGAGATTATATTAAGCAGGGTCTCGATCACTCTCACATTCACCAGCTGGTGTAATATAGGCAGCGTTCAGTGACAACAAACTTAGATGAACTCATGAAGCAATGGATAAGCTAGGCCATCTTGCTGCAAAATGACATCAGTGGAGCTCCAAGATCTAACATCTGCTTTGATAGAGTCGGTTGATACCAAGGAGTGACATTTCTGGGTGGTTGAGAGACATAAGGAGGCATGGCCAATGAAATGCTCAGTGCCACACTGCATAAATCGCAGGCTTAAAATAAATAAATAAGAAAATTACTTTACAAAATGTCATTGTTTGTGTGCAAAGTCTTAGCTTTGAACAGAAGTGCAAACTCTACAATGACAACACTATCAGCAACTCACCAGAATCTCATGAGCCCATCACAATCTGTGACAATGAGCTCTTGCCAAGAATTTCAGGCTTTTTTTTTTCTTCAGTCCTTTTTTCCTCTTTTTTCATTTCATTTGGCTTGGCATGCCATGAAGTAAAGTCTAATTAAACAATCAAACCCATGCAGTCCCATTACCCCTCTGTCCTATTGACTTTGTCACAGCACTCATCCTCTCCCCAGTATAAACTCCCATGCCTAATGCCAGCCAGGGAGAAGGGCTGTTGTCACACACTGTTTGTCCTCCTATCTCTCTTCGTCTCTGTGAGCACAGAGTCAGCATCAAAGCAGCGGGCGTACTGAGCACTGTGAGAGCAAACCAAAGCTTTGAGTGTTGAGTTTAAGCTAAACTGCTGAGCACAAATATAACTGAAGTTGTATTGCGGACTTGCATCTCTAAAAGTGTCTTTAAATGACTTTCTCTTGATGTAGTGGATGCAAGAAATTAGCCATTTGACACAGCACTTGCTCATAACAGGGTGCAAGGATATTCAACCTTATACACAGAAAAGTAAACTATTCTATAACTATTCAAAAACAACGTCACCCACAGTATATATAGATTAGGTCTGTCAAAGTTAATGTGATAATAACGCGTTAACGCAAATTCATTTTAACGCCACTAATTTCTTTAACGCATTAACACAATCGATCTCTCGGAGGTTGTAGCAGGCTCAGCTTTAAGGCTAGTGAAGCTACTGCCATCATATGAAACTAGAAAAGCTAAGGAATCCATTGGTACCAACCATGTCATACTAGCTTGTTGCGAATAACGCTCCAAACTTCTGCTAAATTTTGGCGAGGAAAAACTGTCATAGCCATTTTCAAAGGGGTCCCTTGACCTCCGACCTCAAGAAATGTGAATGAAAATGGGTTCTATGGGTAGTCTTCCCTTTACAGACATGCCCACTTTATGCTAATCCCATGCAGTTTGAGGCAAGTTATAGTCAAGTCAGCATACTGACAGCTGTTGTTTGGCTTGAATTTGCCATGTCATGATTTAAGCATATTTTTTATGCTAAATGCAGTACCTGTGAGGGTTTATGGACAATATTTGTCACTGATTTGTGATTTTAATTTATTTCAAATAATGATTAAGGGGTGAATAAACTCGAAGCAAAGAAGTCAGCACAGCATTTCGAGTGATACCAGCTATTCAGATTGTGAAGACACAATATTCGTTCAAATGGAGGTTACGCAGCATAAGTCTACAGACAAGACTGAATTGCTTTTTAAATATGGAAATTAGGAAGTGTACCCCGTTAAAATGTTACAGACATGGTTCAACATTATTATTTCAATATTTCTACAATGAGTATATGTCGTGAGGCTTTGAAGATGGAGGTGTTATCACATCGGTGGGTGTCTAAGATCATGGTCCCCAGGAACTTAAACCAGTCCATCATGTTAACAGTCATGCCGTTTATTTCTCATGGGAAATTTCTTCAGCAGCTTCAGAACGATCTACTCTGGTCAGTTCAGAAAGAAGTGGGAGCAGTTCCTGTAGAGGATAAGTAGTGAAAACATTTACTGACAATAAGTGAATCTCGTGGATTTTAAAGACCATAAAGGTGGTGTCTTTGTAAATTTAACCATTTTTAAAGAGGGTCACTGATGACACATCCATTTAACAGTGAACAAGGAGTAGATAAAGTCAGTCAGAAGTCAGAAGCATGCAACTTTGTGGTGCGCTTATGGTCACTGACAAAAATCAAGAAAAATAGGCACTCAGTTTGCACATATGACTCATGTCTTTCGTAAAATCAAAGATGTACACTGAATTCAGAAAATATTCAGATCCCTTCACTTTTTTCACATTTTGTTATGTTGCAGCCTTATGATAAAATCGTTTAAATAATTTTTTTCCCTCATCAATCTACACTCAATACTTTTTTGCTTCTTTCTTTTTAGCTCAGGTGCCTCCCATTTCCCTTGATCATCTTTGAGATGTTTCTCCACCTTGACTGGAGTCCACCTCTGTTAAATTCAATTGATTGGACATGATTTGGAAAGGCACACACCTGTCTATACTGTATAAGGTCTCACAGCGAACAATGCATATCAGAGCAAAAACCAAGACATGAGATCGAAGGAACTGCCTGCAGAGCTCAGAGACAGGATTGTGTCGAGGCACAGATCTGGGGAAGGCTACAAAAAAAATTCTGCTGCATTGAAGGTCCCCAAGAGCACAGTGGTCTCCATAATTCTTAAATGGAAGAAGTTTGGAACAACCAGGACTCTCCCTAGAGCTGGCCGCCTGGCCAAACTGAGCATCGGGGGAGAACGGCCTTGGTAAGAGAGGTGACCAAGAACCCGATGGTCACTCTGGCTGAGCTCCAGAGATCCTGTGTGGAGATGGGAGAAACTTCCAGTAGGACTACCATCAATGCAACACTCCACCGATCTGGGCTTTATGGCAGAGTGGCCAAACGGAAGCCTCTCCTCAGTGAAAGACATATGAAAGCCCACTTGGAGTTTGCAAAAATGCACCTAAAGGACACTCAGACAGTGAGAAACAAGATTCTCTGGTCTGATGAAACCAAGATTGAAGTGTTTGGCCTCAATTCTAAGAGTTATGTCTGGGGGAAACCAGGAACCGCCCATCACCTGCCCAATACCATCCCAACGGTGAAGCATGGTGGTGGCAGCATCATGCTTTGGGGGTGTTTTTCAGCGGCAGGGACTGGGTGACTGGTCAGGGTTGAGGTAAAGCTGAACGGAGCAAAGTACAGAGTGGTCTTAATGAAAACCTGGTCCAGAGCGCACAGGACCTCAGACTGGGCCGAAGGTTCACCTTCCAACAGGACAATGACCCTTTGCACACAGTCAAGACAACGCAGGAGTGGCTTAGGGACAACTCTGTGAATGTCCTTGAGTGGCCCAGCCAGAGCCCTGACTTGAACCCAATCGAACATCTCTGGAGAGACCTGAAAATGGCTGTCCACCAACGGTCCCCATCCAACCTGACAGAGCTTGAGAGGATCTGCAGAGAAGAATGGCAGAAACTCCCCAAATCCAGGTGTGCAAAGCTTGTCGCGTCATACCCAAGACGACTCAAGGCTGTAATCGCTGCCAAAGGTGCTTCAACTAAGTACTGAGTAAAGGGTCTGAATACTTAAAGATGGGGTCTACGATTTATCCAGTATACACTTTTTGTTATATTGGTTTTTACAACCCGACAACGATCCATTTCTTATGAGCTCTGAAAAAAGACCGGAAAAGATCCGTCATCTGTAGCTGCTGTAATCCTGTAAAAACGTCTACCAGTCAGTGCCTCTGTGCCCAGTTGTAAAGAACCAATCAGATGCCTCCCTGCCTCCCTGCTCGTACTCTACCCTTAGCGTGCACCAGCGTGAACTCAAAGCGCGTCGCCGCCGCACGTTTACTGGAGAATGGAAGAGAAAACTCAGCTCTTAAAACACTGGACAACGAGCACAAACTCGTACCACTATTACCATATTATCGAAAAATACAACTTTGATTTGGTTGTTTATGTTCTGTTAGTTTACTTTATAAGAAACTGCAGGTTTAAACTATTTATTCTAACAGCTCATAGTGAAGTCAGACAAACAGGATTATCAACGAGGGGAGACGGCGGATATAAAACATTGCTCGACAAAATTTACGTTACTCAAACTGCTTTTTCAGTTACAGAAACAAAAGAGTGGACTGATCTCCCTCCAGATATTAGAGTAACGTTAAAAAGGGTCGTGTTGTCTCAGCAGGTATCTCTCTGCCCCCTCAGAGGCTGCTCTTTCCCTCGCCACTCTGCTGCTCTGTGGCCGGCTCTCCAGCGAGCTACCCCTGCGGGCGATTGTGGAGCTTTTCAACTCCAAAAAGGCAGATAAACACATGTTAATTTATAATGGACATTTATGTTGTGATATTTAAAAGAACTATCCGTCAACCAGGAAATAAAAGCCCCTCGTCTACGAGACCGGTCTCTTGAGAGGGCTCCAGCCAGCTCATAGCGGGGTCTGTGTGAGTGAATGTCTGGCTGGAGAGGTGGCGATCCCGGCAGGAGCTAGCTAGCTGTGCCGGCAGTTTGTGGAGCTTCTAAACTCCGACAACGATGGAGCAAATGTTTGATTCGCCATCCAACATCGTAAAACTGTCAATATTCTAAATCTACACAGTTGATTTCTCGCCTCAAAATTTTTCAGAAGTGAATTTAGTGATGAAATAGCTACGAAAAATGTGAAGTAGTTACGATGCGGCGGTGCTCGTGCATGTGTGTGGGGGGCGTTGCCTTGGAAGGAGTTTCGAGGGGAGGGGGTGGGTTTAGACGGAGTTCCTGAGGCGATGCTACTTTCAAATTATGCTAGCTCTCCAAGATCATAGACCCTATCTTTAAGTCAATGTGATATTTCAGTTTTTCCTTTTTAATAAATTTGCAAAAATTTCTAAAATTCTGTTTCCACTTTGTCATTATGGTGTATTGAGTGTAGATTGATGAGGGAAAAAAATAATTTAAACGATTTAAGCATAAGGCTGCAACATAACAAAATGTGAAAACAGTGAAGGGGTCTGAATACTTTCTGAATGCACTATAATTGCAGATAAAAGATAAATGTATTCAGTTCGCTGTGCTCTGTGGTGACTGTGTTGATAAAAATCGACAAGAACATGCTGACGTCTGTGTTGATTGCAACATTGTCTCAATGCCATAAGGTGAAGATATGCTTTTTCAGATCAAGGTCAGAAGGCACGTCATCCACACATAAAAAAACAAGGTGTACATAGAGCAGCAGTTTTTAGAGCGTTTACATTTGAAGATGTGTCAAGAAGCTGGTTGTCATAGTGAGATGGGGATTATTCATTTGTAAGAGAGAATGAAAAACAGGCTAAAGAAAAGAAACACTGCATTTATAGGTAGCACACACTTGTGGACAGTGACGGAAGTAGGACTATGAGGGTTATGGAGAAAAAAGTTTGCACAGACCTTGTCTGTACAAATCAAATATCAAAAATTGTCATGCATCAAAACTTGTCAATAAATGCTTGGTTAGATTCTTCATCTTGTTTAAATATTATTTGATCTGACATTTCCTGATCTTAATAATGATAATAACTTAAATACTTTCTTGTTTTATTTTTTATTTAGGCAATATAATTTTACAGGTGTTTGTGTTAAAAAAAACATTGAAAACAAAGGCATTACCCAATTTGGTATCTACACCAAAACTTGGGTAATGCAAGGAGGGCTGCAGGGATGACGTATTTTTCTAGGCCAACCAGGAACTTAGCATCGCCTTGGTTCCCTCGACAAAAAGCCAATGGGATTTTTGGGGGTTTTGAATTATTGCAGAAAATGAGCTCTGTTACAAACAAACGTTTATGATACTTACAAGTTTTGTTCAGCAAGATAATTTTCACAAATGAACAAAACTTTTATGATTTTTGAAGCGTAAATGCAATCACCAGAAGTAAAAATGTTAGGCTATAAACAAAATACACCAGTCACATGAGCGCGAGTATAAACAACAAGGCTGTAAAGGCGGACGAGTCAGCCTGATGACGTTAAGTAGTCTCATTTATCCACTTGTTAGCAACCACCTTTTTTAAGACACATAAAGGCGTCAAAATTCTCAAGTGGGATATTTCCTGACATATCTTATGTCGTAGAACAAAACGTTAAAATTTCTTCATCTTGTGTTAACCACAAACCTTATTTCAGGCATCTAACTAAAAAAAACATTCAAAAAAAACATTGACTTCCAGACGAGGGAACCCGAATTGCTAAAATGCTAACTCATCAATCAATATTGAAAGACTGTCATGCCCGCTTTCCATTTCAGATTGCCTGATCTCTGCAGGTGTCTTATCTGTAAACTGCTCATATTATATATCATTTGTTTAACATGGGTACCAATGCAAAACCTGGATCATAACTCCCCTATAGGGATGCTAATTTTGAAAAAAAAATTTAACCGTTAACTGACCCTTGTTAACCGATTATTAACCGTTAACCGACAAAATTTGTGCCTCGCATGCAGCGGTGCGTCAGCTGCAGTGAATGAGCACAACAGACAACTGAGTCCCCGGTTCACCCGTCCGGGAGCGTTAATTTAGCAGCCACGGTGTCGCGTGTAGTGTCGCGGACATGCAGCCACTTTCCCAGTAAAAGTCTCCACCGCATATTTAGTTTAGTTTAGCAGGTTTTCAGCTGTGTGTCTGCCCGGCATAACTTTAGCGAGTGTCCGACAAACAGTGTGTGTATTTGTGCTACGTTAGAAGCTCTAGCATTGCCAGGGCAACTGAGACAACTGAGACAACTGAGTCCCCAGTTCACCCATCCGGGAGCGTTAATTTAGCAGCCACGGTGTCGCGTGTAGTGTCGCGGACATGCAGCTACTTTCCCAGTAAAAGTCTCCACCGCACATTTAGTTTAGTTTAGCAGGTTTTCAGCTGTGTGTCTGCCCGGCATAACTTTAGCGAGTGTCCGACAAACAGTGTGTGTATTTGTGCTACGTTAGAAGCTCTGGCATTGCCAGGGGCTTCGTGCTCGCCGCCGCCACACACGTACAGTCTGCGTAACTTTAGCGAGTGTCCGACAGACCGTGTGTGTGTGTTGGCGGTGAGTGTGAGGTTGTTGGTGGCGTTATACGTAGCTGTGAACGTAGGTGTAGCAGTGTGTGTACAGTTTATTTGTCGGTGAATAAATGCTACAAAACTACAAATCCTCCGCTGCGCTCAAGCGAGACATGGCTGGAGCATGGATGTATTAAAAGAACTGGATACAGCGTTGGAGGCGGGGCCCCGGTCATTCCTATGAGAGTTGCTCATTGGCGCATGAAGCCAAAATGGCTCGACTTCCGTCTGGAAAAGTACCCAGATCTTGGCAGAGTAGCGTCCGAGATGATTGGCGGAGTAGCGTCCGCTCGGTCATGTGACTTGGTCACAGGGTCCCGACGTCACACCGTCGTCACAGCTTGCGCTCCAGCCTCGGTCTGGGTCTCACTCACATGAATGGAGGAAGGGAAACAACTCTGGATTCAGCTATTAGTGTGTTTTACAACTTTAAAAACATACTTTTTAAATAAGGGCTATTAGAGTGTTCGTACTGGGAAGTTGATTCACCTCAAAAAAAATTATCCGCTGAGTTACAGACGTCTCTTTCCCAATGTGGGTCTATGGGAAAAAGTATTTTTGGTCCCAACGCATCACGTGACTGACTCGGAAGTTGCAGTACCGCCGTTTTGCCACTACGAAAGTCCGGATCGACGACCGGCGCACTTCCTGGGGGCTTGGGCTGGAGCATGGATGTATTAAAAGAACTGGATACAGCATTGGAGGCGGGGCCCCAGTCATTCCTATGAGAGTTGCTCATTGGCGCATTAAACCAAAATGGCTAGACTTCCGCCTGGAAAAGTACCTGTATCTTCGCGGTTCTCGGGCATATGGTACATGCGCAGTAGCGTCCGCTCGGTCATGTGACTTGGTCACAGGGTTCCAACGTCACGCCGTCGTCACGACTTGGTCTCACTCACATGAACGGAGGAAGGGAAATAACTCTGGATTCAGCTATTAGTGTGTTTTACAACTTTAAAAACTTACTTTTTAAATAAGGGCTATTAGAGTGTTCGTACTGGGAAGTTGATTCACCTCAAAAAAAATTATCCGCTGAGATACAGACGTCTCTTTCCCAATGTGAGTCTATGGGAAAAAGTATTTTTGGTCCCAATGCATCACGTGAATGACTCAGAAGTTGCAGTACCGCCGTTTGGCCACTACGAAAGTCCGGATCGACGACCGGCGCACTTCCTGGGGGCTTGGGCTGGAGCATGGATGTATTAAAAGAACTGGATACAGCATTGGAGGCGGGGCCCCGGTCATTCCTATGAGAGTTGCTCATTGGCGCATGAAGCCAAAATGGCTCGACTTCCGTCTGGAAAAGTACCTGTATCTTCGCAGTTCTCGGGCATATGGTACATGCGCAGTAGCGTCCGCTCGGTCATGTGACTTGGTCACAGGGTTCCAACGTCACGCCGTCGTCACGGCTTGGTCTCACTCACATGAACGAAGGAAGGGAAATAACTCTGGATTCAGCTATTAGTGCGTTTTACAACTTTAAAAACTTAATTTTTTAAAAAAGGGCTATTAGAGTTTTCATACTGGGAAGTTAATTCACCTAAAAAAAAATTATCCGCTGAGTTACAGACGTCTCTTTCCCAATGTAAGTCTATGGGGAAAAGTATTTTTGGGCCCAATGCATCACGTGACTGACACGGAAGTTGCAGTACCGCCGTTTGGCCAATACGAAAGTCCGGATCGACGACCGGCGCACTTCCTGGGGGCTTGGGTTGGAGAGACCGGAGCCAACTTCCTGTATCCTGCAACTCCGGCTCCGTCCCTTAAGGTGGGCAGTTAAGGTGGACCAGCTTTTCTCCTAAAAATGATGAGCCGCTCAGCTTTTTAATTAATTATTAATATTTCTTTTAACCGTTTTAACCGATAGCGTTAATCGGTTAAAATGCTTAATGTCGGTTAACGGTTAAACGGTTAATTATTAACATCCCTACTCCCCTATGATTCCCTGGTCAGGCAAAAACGGGAAAATTTGGCCTGAATACCTTGTAATCTTAAACCCAGCTTGAAGGATCTTGTAACGGCCCTGACACTCCTGCCAAACTGCAAGGATCAGCCAAGATCAAATCAGAGGTCCAGAGATATGTAAATAATGTTACATAGGAGTGCAATGAAGCTTACAAATAGACTCAAACTTTATAATATTGATATCTGATTCATGTGCTTACTTGGCTCATTTCAAATTAACATACAACAATACAAATTAATGAAGCAATCATTAGTTATACAGAGGTAGCACTTAAAAGTGTCCAATTTTTCTACTGTGGTTTGGTTGCAGCTACCCGGCGGGCTCGCAGCTTGCAATGACTGCTGGTTAACAGGTAATAGCATGTTGCCTATTTTTTCTACTGATGCTGACTGTGGCTGTTTACGGGTTGGAATGATAAAATGATCCATTTAATGATGCAGTGCGGGATCTTCATTCCATGAGTGATATAAACTGATGCGCTTCATCTGTTTTTCCACAGTTTTCAAAGTATTACCAAGACATTCGCAGCTTTTATACACAAACTTGTATGTGTAAGACCAAATCAACTATGAGCAAAACCAGTGCTCACCATAAGGTCCCACAAGGTTTACTTTTTGCATCTAGCTTATTAGCTTGTGCTTTCTATTTCCTGGTATACTGGTAATTGTTCAACACCGATCATGAAACTAGTCTGAGCCACTGTGGGAAGGAGAGGCGACCCCCCCCCTCCTATTACAAGAGTACAGTATATTTTTCATAGACCAGTGATGCAAAAGCATATAACCATGTTAAAACACAATTGTTGTGTTAAAATGTATGAGCTACTTGATAGCGCAAATGGTGTACTGGGCAATCTTAATGCAGCGTGATGTGACATCACATCCCAAGCTACAGTGCTGTAGGCTGTTTACCTGTGCAAAGCTATGTGTAAACTGAGCGCCTCCTACTGACATTGTACACATGTACATACCGCAACCGCGGAAAAGGTGTGCCATTCTCACGGTAGGGTGGGACACTTTTAAGTGCTACCACTGTACAAGAGCAGTTATCCAGGTGTTTGTTGTTTATGTAACAGCGTTCATGATTACTACATTTCCCTGTCAGCTGTAACAGTATCTGTTAAAAGCATGCAGCGGTTGCAGACCACACCCTGTCTCTCTCAGCAGTGGCGGTGAGTATGCACACGTGCCAGCCCTGGGCATCAGCAGAGAGATGGGGTGGAGGGCTGAGAACACTCAGTCGTACTACTCAGGATGGATGTTTCCCATCATGCAGCTCAATCAGCCGCCCAATGATTCATTTCACAGACACTTGGGTAATTATAGGAGTCTGCTCTTCACCTCTGGGGATGAAACTGCATGAGCGCAGCCAGGGTGGGGAGTGGGGGTGGGTGGTGGTTGGCGGAGGAAGCAAAGACAGAGTGAGAAGTGAGTGAGTGAAAACAAAGAGACAGGAATGACGAGGGTGAAGATGGAGTAGGAGATGTAGTGAAATTCATTTAACTGGTGTCAATGGTCTTGTTCAGGAAAAACAATATTTTCAGTGACTCCACGATGAAGCAAACTAATCACTGCTGTGAGAGCCCCGCAAACCATTTACAAGTGATGTGACATAACAAACAAAAGCAATGAAAATATACAGCATATGACCTTTTAAGGTGGAGAGTAAAACAAAGGCTGTAAAAAAGGGCTATTTGGTGAGGCATGAATAAAGATGTATGACAAGAGACTAAAAAGAGCTTGTGAAGAACACAGGTGATGGCAAGTGTGTAAGCTCCCCCTATTGGTGAAACTGAAAAAGCATATTTTTCACCACATACCTCAGTACAAGTCATAAACGGACATTCAGTTGAATTTTAGGCTCATTCAGCAAAACTATATAGTATGTTTTGTATATGAAGGATGTTTCTGAATTAAGCAGCAACTGAACGTAGAGAAAAAAGAGAAATTCTCATGAACTCAATAGTCTTTAGTGAGTTCAATGGAGTGTACAGCATATTGATTTGGAAGACAATAATTGCATCGAAAGGGTACAGGGAGACTGGTTGAAAAAAATAAAATTATGGGAGCAGTTTCAATCGTTGGTGCAAAGGATGTAAAGAGAGCCCATTGATTCTGTTGTGTTTGTTTCCAAATGTGAAATATTCATAGTGGATATATATTTAAGCGTATCAGATTGAGCTGGCTAGCTAATTCTGCTCAGTGGACTGTTCAAAGCTGTTAATAGCCAAGGATTTCACTTCCACATGAATCATGTGAAGCCATTACAGTTGCGAAGCCCAGTGTGTGTAGGAGTCTGTGTACCAACTATAATATTCAGTCCCATCAACAACCAAAAGTCACACTGAAATGTCTTGAGGAAGACACTAAAACACAGTCCTGCTAATCACTGCAAGACACTCTGGATAAGAGAGTCAGTTAAATACATTATTTGTAATAAAATCATTATCTAGATCTATAAGACAGACATTGAATCTTAGAGGTATGGATTCAACAATGTTTTCTAAAAAGACACCAAAGGCTAGTTTTAAATGTAAAAATTAAAATCATATTGCACAAGATGCTAACACAAAACATCAGTGCCCGATATTTGTTTGGAGCATGTAGCGAGATCTCACACATTGCACCTTAAAACATTTCCTATCCATGTTGTGACTCTATTTTTTTATAGCCCCGAGTGCTGTGTCCTGAAATGTGATGCTTTGTTAGAAATTCCAAGGCTATGGAGAGCAGGTGCGGGGCCATTGTGACAAGCACAATTTATCGGCTGCTCCCAAGCAAGGGAACACATTCAATAATGTGCTGGGAAGATTAATCCATCCCCCACACAGGGCTGGGCTCACAGGGTGCGGCGACAGAGGTAATTTACACATGCAGGTAGCCCAACTCAGCAGTTAATGCCTTTAGAGTTGTAAAATACCTGTATATTAGCAGTTCCAATCCATTTAATTACACTTTAAACTTTACAATCTGACACTGTCATAAATTTAAACTACAAGTCTGCCACACAGACCATACATTATGACTTCTACAAATTTTTAAAATATTGTTTGTTCGAGGACATTCCACAGATGACTCTGCAAACGTGCTCCTTCTGTACACTGGGTCTCAACATAGTTCATTACATGAGGTATTACTTTGTATGTGTATGAACAAAGGCCAGGAGAAAGATGGATAGCTTTACAAGTGAGTACAGTACTCAGGATAGTGGGGATATTTCACCAAACTTGTGCTTTATCCAGAGATAAATGACAAACTGCTCAACCACATCAAATTGTTTAAGTCTGGGAGTAAACCATGGGAGTCCGTCTTGCTGAAGGCGACAATGCCAGTTTCAGGATAGGCTATAGGAGGGTGGATCATTGACAGGCAGGGAGAGCAGCAGGCAGTTAGACAGACATGATGTACAGCCCTGCATAATCAGCTCTCAGCCCCATTAATCTGGGCAGACTGCAACACTTGATGAGACTGTGATGCATTTGGTGAGAGGTCCCTCCCTCAGATGTCATTTGAAGAACAGTGTCAATGCTACCGCCAAAGCAGCCCAGTCACGCAGACACACCCCTTACCACAACACATCACGCTCAGAGGACAAACACTCCGAGGACATCTGGATTCTTCCCACTCCGGCAGCACAGCTAAATTTATAATCACACTGGTGAGCAAAACAACAAAAAAATCACATGCATAGTCAGCATCACCTGGTGCAAGCACAGGCACTGGGTCTCATTTCAAATATCAAACAGATCTCCTTAATGACTGTCTCTCTGAGGGCATGCAGCTGTATGCCTAAATCCTGAGTCCACAGCTGTTATAGCAACAGGATCAGGAGAGAATGCGATCTGGGCTCATCTCAAGGGAGAAAGGGCATTATACAAGAGTACACAATGCAGGGGTTATTGTGTAGGATGACAAGTGCACTGGACCTTTTCGTCTGCAGCTTTAATTCTTCCCTCAAGGCAGGTCAACCCACAGTAACATGTTCCATTATAGCTCTAAGTGTTTATTTCAGATAATCTAATGAAATCTCAGGTGCAAACTGTCCATCTAGTTTTTCTTGTTAGGGGTATATGGCTGACCTTTATTTGGACACCATGACAGGGGTTGATAGTGAGTGTAGACAAAGCACACTTTGGACATTTTATGGAAAATATATCTAAATGCATCTAAAACATAAAACTAAACCTAAACCTATGTGCTGAGGAAGATGAAATGAAGAACAGCTACTAAATAGACCTTGTGGTAAGACTGTGAATGAACTTTCAATCCCAACAGAAAGTTAAGCCAACATAAACAAGACGTCCATACAGGAGTACTCCAGTGATTTAGTATTGGACTTCTACAAAGTTGGGAAGCAGCAGAGGCTGACTTTTATTCCCTAGTATTAGTCGAGCTCTATAAATGCTGGATCCTACATTGCCCATAATGCAACTCAATAACATCCTTTGTTAGACTTTCCCTGTCTGGTAAACGCCAAGTCTTTGAAACTTCATGCTGCAGTTTGTAACGCAGGCTTTCTGTTAAAGATGTGTAGTCTCCAAGCCCAAACTGAGATAACCCTGATAATGTCAACAGGGTTATTCTCTTCAGACTTAAGAAAACTCTTTTCACGGAGTGAATAGTACTGAAAAATATATCTAAAGTTCCCTGACCTGGGTAAACTTCATCTTGAGACTGTGTGATACAATCAAAACCTCCAGAGCAGCTACTAAACTGACCTTGCTGTATATCTAGTAGGGCTGTGCAATTAATCTAATTTCAATTATAATTACGATTTTGGCTTCCAAAAATTATGAAAATAGAATAATCAACATTCCGTTCAGCAATGATGCTCTTGTTTTGTCTTGTGTCATAAATCTAGGGCACCCCTTTCCTATACAGCAGTGCACTTTTGCCCTGCTTGTCTGTAGGTCAGTTTGGAAAGGCCCAGGGTGAAGGTGGCGCTTTACAGCACCCCTCGCCCGGACCTCGCCGCTTAGTGCTCGCTGTGAGGCGGACTGTCCTCCTCAATGTCGGCAAACCACCTGGCCCGTCTTGACACACAGACCCCGTCCAGTTTACCTTGCTTTGTTGTGGGTATGACTTTTTTGTTGTGTCATCACCATTCTCATCTATACAACCAATGTGTTCAAGATTCAATTGTTTACAAGAGCACAAAGTTCTTCATGGATATAGCCTCTTCATTTTGCACCAGATTGATTGTTAAATAATCGGGATCTCAATATTGACCAAAATAATCCAGATTCTTATTTTTGCCATGATCAAGCAGCCCTAATATCTGGTCACAACAAAATATTGATGTCTCTCCTCCCTTGAACTTCTGACTACGGTTTGCCTGTGAAGCTCATGATCTAGTAACTGAACCTTTTTCTCGGTTGCACTCCCTGCAAGTTGCTCTGGGTAAGAGTGTCGGCTACAAATGTATTCAAATGCAATTTTGTTGTTCACGCAGTACTCTCTAGTTCTCCAGGGAGACAATTTAAAGGGCACAACCTCATAATACAAACTGTGTGTCACAGTTATATCATTTTTCTCCTGTAAAATTCAATAAACATTATTGTCACAGTGATTTTAGCTGGAAAAGAGGTGCTCCTACTGGGAAGCATAAAGCCAGATAGTTAGACTTAATGGGCCTTGCTGTGTGTAGGGAGTCAGAGGCTGTGACTGTGACATAGTCCGCTGGGACTTCACTCCCCTCATTCTGTACTGGGTGGTAGATGTGCCATGGCTTTTATGGCCCTCTGTAATATTTCATGACCCTATACATTGGTAAATCAGAGCGAAGCAGATAAAAAACAAAGCAGCAACAGCCATAGTCTTCTAAAATAAACACTGCCACAAACACTCTTCCAGTTTGATGTCTTTTGGCTCAGTGACATTAAGGTCATCAAAATAAGCAAGTGCAGCCAGGCATCCTAAATGAACTTCCTAAATGGTAGTTCTCAAAAGACGGCTTTCTGAAGTCATTTGTGTTGTAATGGAGCTGCACCCTGCTGTGCTGCGGGCTTTTTTCAATTGAAAACAACACCCATGTTTGGGCTAATGAATCTTAGATGACTTTGACTCCACAATTTCATTAAAAAGAAGGAGGCCCACAGATCTGGAGAATACAAAAAGCACCCCACTCTAAACGATGATGTCTCTACCAAATAGAAATGTTTCATTATAAAATCCTACCAATAAAGGTATTAAAAAGTAGTTTAAATAGTCAAATCTACAAAGCCCCTTCACGGCACAGATACAAATAATAACTGAACTCATGTGAATGGAAAGCGATTTATGACAGGAACAGATTTAATCAATGAAAGAATATTGTAGTCACTTCATAGTACTTATAATTAATTAAAGCCTATGTCCTTTTGACATGGAAGCGTACCCACTTTCAAAAGTAAGATGAATTACTGCTTTTAAACAAAGCAATACTGCCATCTAGTGGGGTGAGAAATTTGGACATGCCGTTACTGAGCATATTCCCAAAGATTACATAAAATACTGAATATATACGGTTTAATAAGAGAGAAATGGTGGCCGTGTCAAATATTATGAATGCATAGCATCCCTTGTCTGCCTAAACTGCCTTAATAACAGCTCTTTGTCCACTTCAAAATAAAATGAAGGTATATTATAAACATGCGTATGCAGGAATAACAATCTTATATTCATAGTTTTTGCCTTGAGAAACATTGATCTGCTATTTGAGATTTTTACTACATATAAAACTAGAGATGCACTGCCGATACTGAACCCATTAAATGGATCAGCCAGATGTGACCAATACACATTAAACACATTTTTTCGTCAATGTCATCACAAAATTTGGTGTTTTCACTATCACTATTCATTCAGTCCCTGGTACATAATACTGCCTTATTTATCACTATATGCCAGGTATCCGCTTGGTTCTCTGTAATGCCAGACATCAGGAGTTTAGGTACTGGAATCAGCATCGGGAGAGAAAAAGTTGGATTGGTGCATCCCTAATAATGACAAAGATGCAAATATGTTTGACTGTAGAAGCATGGAGATAAACGGGGAGTCAGGTATGCAAGGTTCTGTGTATTTTGTCATTTACGATCCGCCCCAAAATGTGGTGCCTGTGGGTCGTGCCAAATGAGGCAAGGACTCCCACTCACTCATTACAGATGTTCTTTCAGCAAGGCTGCGGTTCTGTTTCCTCTGTGCTACCACACTTCCACTTTGAATGTCTGCCATGCTCTCTCAAGGTTTTTGAACATTGGCTCAGGTGTCAGGATCAACTAAATGCCTGCAGTGACAGACGGCATGTTAGTCGTATGCTGTCTCTCTCTAAGCCCTCCGGTATGTTTGCTGGATATCAGCACATCTTTACTTTACTTGGAGCAGACAGTGAGCTGTCAGGAATGTGTTATGGAAAACCATCACCACACTCTCAAACCATTAGTTACATGAAGCAAGATGATATGTTTAACACTTTTAATGTTGTATGCTCTGATGAAGGTCTGACAGACCGAAAGCTCAGAATAATTGAAACACTGCATAGATCTAAGTGTGCGGATATCTTTTCTAACATTTTTGAACTCATTTTTCCAGCACCTTAGCAAAGTCTTTAAGACAGGTTGAGCGGTTGTCCTCCTGCATAACACTTTTAATGCAAAATGGGTACTGTGACTGTTATAACATCACAATGCGTGAAGGTTTGTAGCAGCTCTTATGTATGATGCTTTATTAAGATATACTTTGTGTATTATAGATATGGGCTTCATATAAAGTGACACAGTTTAATTATATTATATTTAAAATAGGGTCAAAGTTAACGCAACAATAACACGTTAACGCAAATTCTTTTTTTTATTCTTTAATGCAATAACGCACCGTGTGATTTTTAGGCTGTAGCAGGCTCAGTCTTAAAGCTAGAGTGAAGCTCTTCATCATCATATGAAACTAGAAAAACCTAAGGAATCCATTGGTACCAACCATGTCATACTAGCTTGTCAGGAAGGAGGCTAAATAACGCTCCAAACTTGTGCTAAATTTTGGCGAGGAAAAACTGGCATGGCCATTTTCCAAGGGGTTCCTTGACCTCCGACCTCAAGATATGTAAATGAAAATGGGTTCTATGGGTACCCACCAGTCTCCCCTTTACAGACATGCCCACTTTATGATTAACCCATGCAGTTTTGGGCGAGTCATAGTCAGCACACTGACAGCTGTTGTTGCCTGTTGGACTTGAATTTGCCATGTTATGATTTGAGCATATTTTTTATGCTAAATGCAGTACCTGTGAGGGTTTCTGGACAATATTTGTCATTGTTTTGTGTTAATTGATTTCAAATTATAAATATATACATCCATTTGCATAAAGCAAGCATATTTGCAAACTCCCATGTTGATAAGAGTATTAAATACTTGACAAATCTACCTTTAAGGTACATTTTGAACACATAAAAATGTGCAATTAATGTGCGATTAATCACGATAAAATATTTTCATCAATTGACAGCCCTAATATTTGCATAAAGCAAGCATATTTGCCCACTCTCATGTTGATAAGAGTATTAAATACATGACAAATCTCCCTTTAAGGTACATTTTGAACGGATAAAAAATGAGCGATTAATTTACGATTAATCGTGATTAACTATGGACAATCATGCGATTAATCGCGATTAAATCTTTTAATCGATTGCAGGCCCCTATTTAATACAAAAATAGAGCATGACAAATAAAACCATACTTACAGAAGGGATTGAAAAAATATGACCATTGCCAGTGTAATGAGTCTCTCAATGTTCCTACTTGCAGGTTTGGGCACTTTTCATTGTGTAAATTTAAAACACTACACCTAATAGAATCAGCTTAGCTGTCAAACTGTAATTTCCCACACTAGACTTTTAAATACAATAGTGTATTCATTGCCAGGTCACTCCGTTACTCACAGATTCAATATCCATTTATTCTTGGTAATAAAAAAATCAATCTGCAATTGGTTGGCAGGCTTCCACAGTTACTGATAAGGCAGAGTTGTCTGTTGGCACATTACAAGCAGCTGAAGTGCGTACAGTGCTGCAGCTATACCCAGGGTTGTCCAGTGTATCTGAGAAATTGCATGCATATCATTCACATTGATTGTTTAATCGGAGATCGTGACTTGGCAGAATTACCATAAACAGATGTATGAGGGTTGTATGACAGTTTAGTCTAGAAATCAGACAAACCGGGTGCTACAAAGAGTGTTGGGGGGGGGGGGGGGGGGGGGAATCTAATCAATTACAGTGGCCAGACGAGAAGAGTCATGATACTATGGAGAAAATCTCACACAGATTCACAATTAATGTGCCTTTCTCTTTTTGTGGTAGGACTGAGGACTTTCTGGTGTCATCAGTGTTCGATTAAGGACAGAATTAAGCTGCAGAAAACACTCTTATATGCATTTCCTGCAGCAAAAGATGCACATTAAAAGATGAATCTATTAAGTTTATCAATAAGTTACATGTTTTCCAAGCAGCATCACTCACTGATGTTGTTAAATGTTGTCAACATCATGTAGAGTACAGTCTCATCTTTGTTCACTTAACAGAATAGCAGATTCCTGGTATTGTAATCTAAAGCCCTGTGGGAGAAACCCTTTGAAAAATGTCCAACTTTACTCCCTCGAAAGACTGATAAATGATTCTTAATGTTTGTCGGATGACGGCCTTGCATTTTCACTGGTGTTTACTCAGCAGTTCAACTCTGTAATTTTAACTGCCCACCAATTTATTCCAAGAAGACAGGGGAGGAGGACTTCTAATGGCCACACCTGTGCAATTTTCATGATTAATTTCTTTCCTACCCACCAATCCAACAAAAAAAAAAACACTTAGAATATGACTGTTTGGATTTACAAAAATGTGACAAATAAGGCAGAATTTATGCCATTTATATCAAAATAAAAGCATCACATAATATTCTGAAAACGTGACAGTTATGTAATCACAAGTAGTCACAATTTCTTTTGAAGCTTGCATTGCCATGGCAACTACTGTATAAAAAGGTATTTATCTCTGCCACTAACTGTTAAGCACACGGGAAAAGCTCACTCTCCTGCCTGTGTCTCTGTAGCAGATAGTTCCCCTTGACAAGAATACCATATCCTCAGCAGAAGGCATAGAAGCATGGGAAGCAGAAAAGCTAATAACCAGATGTCGGCCACAAAGAAACTCTTCTATTTTCCACAAACCACAAGGCAGTAAAAAGAAGTAAAACCGTCTGAGCATATAAATACACTTAAATTTGACACTAAATGCAGCTAGTGGAATTTAAAGTGTAAACACATCACTCATTCTTGTAATACTGTATAACCTGTAATACTGCCAGCAAACTCCTGATCCCATTTGTGCACCGCACATGTGTGTTCTGACAGTTATTCAGTATTTACAGGTTGTACTATGCAATGAGCCTGCTTCTTGTTTCACTGTATTTATGTTCACTTCTCTGCAGGATCACTGAAATGAATTTCCATACACAGAGATTCAAGACACATCTGAATTTTAACTGGCCACATGCATCTTTGACCACTACCAAAGATACACTAAGTAGTAGGGGTGTAACGATTCATCTACTACATTGATGTATCGATTTATAGTCCTACGATCCAACTACATCGATAGGTACTCGGCAAGTTGTCCTTCACGGCATTTTTATTAGTAAAGAAATGTTAAATGTTACTTTGGTTCAATCTCCAGACATGCGCCAGCTTGCCAGTTCTGCCCTCTGCAGCGCGAACACGCATCCATGGCGTGCATGCAGACGAACTGCGCACTGGACTCCTCGCTCTCTCACACGGTAGAGGAGCCGGTCGGCAGAGTTTCAGGCACTATCAATCCACTTGACGCGGGCGGCTTCACCTACAGTCGCTTTCCCCGTGCGCTGTCATTTTTTCATTCAGAGAAAATGACTTTCCTTTTCCCGACATGATATCTATGTGCACGCAGCACAAATTATTCAAACAGCGTTTGTATAGGAATGATTAGTGTCCCAAGCTGTTCGATCACTATAAGAGGTTGATCACTGTATTATTGCTCTACCGTTTACATTGAAAATGAGGACAGAAGCAGCAGGTTAAATCACTGTTCATTTAACCTGAATAAAGGTTAGTTTATTATATTTTTTGTTAAATATTGCACTGCCTTGTATCTTGAGAACTGAATCAGCAGGTCCTGCAGTTGCATTTTTTATTATTTTCAAATAAAAGGTGTATGTATTTGCCATTAATCGTTGTTTACTTGTTTATATCCATAATTAATCTATCCCTAATCCAGCTATTTATTTCACAGTCACACTGATTGAATGTTACTGTATCGATTTCAAAGCATTGAATCGTATCGTATCGCTCTGGATGAGCCAAATATCGTCCTTGAATCGTATCGGAACCATGGAAATCGTATCGTATCGTTGTAAAAACATATCGTTACACCCCTACCAAGTAGTGTTAAAGTGTCAGCAGTTCACCTAATCATATATAACTGCATGTGGAATGTGCAAACTGATGGTTAAATGGTTCAGTTAATAAATGGATAGATAAACAAATCAACAACACAAAAATTATGGACATACTGATGAATTACAAATTAATCACCTGAAAATTTAAGAAACAGCAATAACCAACAAACAGCTATAGCCTATGCAAATGACGAACACTACATTACAGTTTATTACAATACATCTTATAGTATACTGTTGGTGTTCCATGCGAGTGTACAGTTTGTGCTTATAAAATTCATCCCAGAGAGTTTGAGAGATGGAAATGATCGACCTGCCAGCCCTAGCATTATCACCAGACAATGTAAAAAGGGATTTTCCCTGCAGAATCTTGGCAGCCCAAAATGATCCCACCCACGTCCTAACTCTACTCTACATCTATTACAGCACTACTGACAAAAACATTCAAATATTTATCCTCAGTTACCTGCAACATTAACATTAATCATTTTTTAAAAAAAAGCTTATGTTTAGCTTGTGAGTGCAGTTATCAGTGCAA
This sequence comes from Sebastolobus alascanus, assembly GCA_916701645.2. Taxonomy (NCBI): domain Eukaryota; kingdom Metazoa; phylum Chordata; class Actinopteri; order Perciformes; family Sebastidae; genus Sebastolobus; species Sebastolobus alascanus. The sequence continues at coordinate 5,866,174 of CAKAOJ020000040.1, read as the reverse complement.
GACAATTAAATAAAAAAATTATCAAGTTTCAGGCTTGAAGGGTAAGAGTTTTGGGGCCTCTTTTCTTTATCTGTTAAATAAATATAACTTTAACTCATCACACGTGGGAGTAGTTCTCAATACTTATCTAACAGAAACAGCAGTCGAGAGGATATTTTAAAATCAGGAAACATAACTGTAAAGTCATTATTCTAAATGCCAGGTAAATGTTTGATATTTGTTTCTAAGGATGGCTCTTATCTTCTCTGGCATTTGTCCTCTCCTGTCCTCCCACATATTTCACCCTGGCATATGCCACAGCTGAGGCCCATTAATCAGAGATCATTTTATAAGAGCTGAATACACTGCTCCCAATTCTCGTGCATTAACCTTGATGCTGCCCCTTACCACCCCTGAAAATTGGCACTGGTGTGCTGCATGTGTGTTCTTGTGTGAGTGCGCGTGTGCACATGTGTGTATATTTTGAGCACTTGTCACTTGTTAGTGTAGCAATTCCTGCCATGCTATAAATAAAACCAGTCGCAGGGAGGGATGGAAGCCAGTGGAGTGCTTTGACAGCAGAGGGCATAGTGGCCTTGTCTCCGTAGATATGAGGTTTAAATCTGGTTTACAAACTGGTAGCTTACTACGTACCTCATACACTGTACCTTTGCACATTAAACACGTGGTTGCAATTATTTATTAACTATTTTACTCAGTCCTGGTTGTTAAATAATCTCATTCTGTATCATAGTGTTGTTGCTTTGTGTTGTGCTGTGTTTCACACATTATGCACAGGCTGTAATTTACTTTTTATTCTGTTAACTGTATCTGTTTGAATATTGTTTTCATGTTGTTTACAGTGTGGGAGCAATAGTATTTATCTAGTGATATTAACCCTCTCCCTATGCATGTTCTCTGTCTTGCAACCAGGCCAAGAAAGAACACAATCGAATACATTTAATTCTTACCTTGGCCCTGGGCATCCAGAAGGCGTCCACAGAGAATTAGAAGGAGCTGGATGGTGAAAGGAGGCACACCCACTGGTAGCACTCTGAATCCCACACTGCTCTGGCTCCTTGTGGCCATGGCACCATTGGATACTGGGAGAAAAGAGCTATACAGTGAGAAACAAGCTATTAAAATATTGACAAACATTTCCACTCTACTTGCACATTTCTTGATATAGTTGGAGAAAAGGCTCATTAAACACATGATGTGAAAAAAATATAAGAAAATATGAGACTACTGGGCTCATGAGGCCCAACAGGAAAGATAAATCATCTGGCAGATATTAAATTCACCAGATGTTCAGCACTAAATATTAGTCTCCGGCCAAAGTACCACAGCTATTAAAAAAAGCATTCACTACCAATTTATCAGATTCTAATAACACATTCAAGGAGAAAATGTATTGTATGGCAATTACATTTTAAAAAGTACTATTTCTTACAACATTCAAGCAAATATACAGTAACTCAACTAGAAACAATGTACAAAAACATCATATCAAAACAGCTGAGATTAATCAGTAACAGTAACAGATGAGATTTTACAGATCTAAAATATGTGGATATACTGTAATAAGGTCACCTTAAGGCCTTCTCACACTTGACCCATGAGTGAGGGTAGTTTGGCTTAAACCTAAAACCAACTACATGAAGAATAAATCTGTTGTCACTACTAAACTTACTTCATGAGCTCCAAAGTGATTTTTAAGAATTGCAAACAATAGACATAAAATGTGTGTAAAAAGCTCCATCCTGTCACTCTAATAACTGATGCACACTGCGTGGCAAAGTTTACTAAGTGCTATCATTCACCCTGACATTTCACAACAGGCTTCCAAAGGAAGAATGAAATGCATGGGCCTACACTTTTTACGCACTCATTTATATTCACATCTTGACACCTAAGAAAGAGATGAATTATTTGGCACCATTGCATCACTGTAAATAAAAACAATTTGCTCTGCCTCCAAATACAAAAAAACGCCATGCAAACAACAGGAACTATGTATGATCATAAACAATACATCTCATCCACGAGGTCTAGCAGCATATTGCCACCATTCAACAATAGTAAATAAATTACTATTGAACATTTAATGGTATTAAAACATCAAATCGACACTACAATTATCAGACTCTGATTGAACGGTTCAAGTAAAAAATCCGACCCATTCAGTTCGCTAGTCACGGTTTGGGGCGTGTATGTATTGTTCTGTTCATTCCAAATAGGTTATGAGGCCCATTGTGTGCTTTTTTCATGTAGAGTGTGTCTCCCGTTTATTGTCACACTAGAGATGGGGAACAGCCTCACAGATTTCAGTCAAAAAGGCATGGGCAGAATTTTTTTTTTAAATAAAGTTATCGGGGGAAAACTTCTCAGTTGGCACGGATGAAGTGCAGAGTGCGGCTGTCAGTCAGTTTAGGAAATGGCGAGTGGACACCATAAAGTACAGGATCCACCAGCATTGTTTCGTTCTGCTGTATGGGAGCATTACGGATTTAGTGTTTCCTATGAAAATGACGAGAAAAAGTGGTGGATAAAACGGCGACTGTGTGTAAGCACTGTGCAACACGTGTGGCTTATGCTAGCGGCAATACTTCCAATAAGATGAACAATTTATGAAGACATCACTCCAGTGTGGCCGTCGATAGCGCAAGGTATAGAAAGTCAGGTAGGAAAGAGCAACTCCTTCTCCCCGCAGCATTTAAACAGCCTCTACATTCAGATTCAGACAGGGTAAAAAACACAACTACAGCATTGTGGAGGTTTATAGCGAAAGGTATGCAGCCTTATGCAGTCCTGAAGGATGCTGGATTTCAGCATATGATTAACGTAACGTTACTTGAGCCGCGCTATAATATTCCCTCTCGACGACACTTAAGCAACTCAGTAATTCCCGAACAGACACGACTAGGAATTGTCAAAGAATTGTCCAACACAGACCATGTAGCTCTTACTACAGACGGATGGACATCCAGGGCTACTGAAAGTTACTGAACTGTAACTGCCCACCACATCACTTCAGAGTGGGAGATAAAAAGTTATGTTTTGCAGACGCGCCTCCCTTATGAGAGCCACACAAGTGAGCATCTCTCTGAAGCACTGACACAAGCAGTGAGAGATTGGAAACTGGAGAGGGGCAACAGCACAATCCCTGTAATGTGTTTTATATTCATATTATTAATTATTTTTAAATAACACAGTGGCACAGAAATCCAACCATATTCCTTTCCAAATACTGCACTTCTTGAGTGGAAAAACTAATCTTTCAATTAAGAGCTGATAATCAGGAAATTGAGACATTATACAGTTTTTGGCTGGACCGCAGAGGGCCAGCCCTACAGACGCAAAAGTCTGTCGCTGAGTGAGTGAGTGAGTGAGTGACTGAGTGATAGAGTTACAGGATTGGTCGGCTGGGGTTGCTGGAGCTTCCTCATTAGTCGTTGCTCTTTCAAAATGAAAAGGCGGAGAACAGTTCTGTGTTTACATTTTCTGGGGAGCGTGTCAGCGGTTTAATGTATCATTACATAGCGCTGTTGTTGTGCATGTGCTATTGTTTATGTTCGTTTAAGTTACGTTATGTTGTGCTTCGTATTGTGTTACCGTACAAATTTTCGCCTCGCTTTCCTCCATTTCCGCCATGAACTGACTATCTAGCAGCCACACGTCACTACTGCGGTATGAACCCAAAATAGACAGACTGTGCTGTGATTTAAATGCAATAAACGGATCAAAATAATGCCGAAATAACAAAATAAATATATCGATTTGTAAAAAGACATAATCCATTCTTTGTCAAGTCTGTCCGCAACACAACAAGCAAACAACTTTTAAAATGCTTGTTTTCTGAACGGAGTTCGGATCGATCAGTGCCAGGCTATGCTAACACCAGCTACTCAATCAACACTCAACATAACGTCATCTAGGCATAAATACGGCAGCGACGTTGTTGTAAACTGATCAAAGTCTGCCGAAATAACTACATAATGATGCTGATTAGTAAAAAGTCTGAATTCATACTTTGTCGGGTCTGTTACCATGACGACCAGCAAACAACTTTTAAAATGCTTGTTTTCTGAATGGAGTTCGATCGATCAGTGGCAGGCTACGTTAACATTGCAGCTGCTCCATTAACACTCCATCTAGGAATAATTACGGCAGCAGCAACGTCAGTGATGACAGCTGGAATATCTCAACGCTGATAATCTTTAGTGAAGTATGTATATATTGTTACACACTACTTATATGATGAATGCTTTTGATACAAATGCTTTAATAAAATACTGTATGTCATACTAATACCTTTTCACCTTGTATAAAATGTATAATATACTGAGTAGTAAATGTTACCATTTACTATTACTGAATGTAATTTGCTTCATTATAAGTTGGCTTTCAATCAAACATTAAGATATAAGTGAAAAAAACTGTTCACAAAACATTATAGACATTACCAATGACTATTTGTGTAACAATTTAGCCACAAATTCACATACTGAACAAATACGGTCCAGCCATATACTCGGTTTTGAACGAGTCTTGTTTTTTGTTTTGTTTTTAGTATAGTTCTGGTTGAGCTTATGCTTCAATTTATGTTGATGGCCTGAGTCTATAATTTCATCATATTTATATGAAAATAACAAAGCTGCATTTTTTGTTTGCACTAATTACTGTAGAAGACCTATTCTTTCAATTAAGATTTGTCAATGAAGAAGTGTTTATGTTCTTTATGTGAGCCAACTTTTGTTATGGCAAATTTTTGTTAACTTATTTTTGCCAAATAAATGAAAAGCACGTTGAAATCATAACATGACCTCCTCGCTGTAACATAAATGTACCGAACCGAACCAAAAACCGTGACCCCAAAACTGTGATATGAACCGAACCGTGAATTTTGAGAACCGTTCCACCCCTAGTGTGCTTACATATCTCAGATTTTTCAACATTTCAAATAGGATTTCAATTCTGTGTTCATTAACGATTGTTTCCCCGGTTAGAAAACTACAGAGCCAATCAGAGCTTTATAGGCAGGAAAAAGAATGGGCACGTCACCTTCCTGTGCCTGTGATCAACACAGCTGTACAGATTGTTAAAAGTAGATTATACAGAAATAACTTGAAATTTACAAGAATTACCGCCTTGCGATTGTACAGTATGCCTCCGACAATTAGTCAAGTTGCAGTTTACATCCATGTCTGTCCAAAATGTCATCATTTCATCATCATATCCTTTTAGACATTTGTGTAAAATAGACATAATTAGCATATGAATTCCTGAGGTATGGCCAAAAACGTGTTTTGTGAGGTCACAGAGACCTTGACCTTTGACCACCAAATTCTAATCAGTTCATCCTTGAGTCCAAGTGGATGTTTGTACCAGATGTAACACAATTCCCTCAAGGCATTCCTGAGATATCACTTTTCACGAGAATACGTGACCTTGAACATTGACCTGTGACTAAAATCTAATCAGCTCATCCTTAGATCCAATTGGACGTTTGTTTCAAATTTGAAGAAATTTGCAAAAGGCGTTCAAGAGATATCACAAGAATGGGACGGACGTGAGGTCACAGTGAGCTTGACTTTTCACCACCAAAATGTAATCAGTTCATCCTCGAGTCCAGGTGGATTTTTGTGCAAAATTTGAAGAAATTCCCAACAGGGGTTCCTGAAATATATCGTGTCCACAAGAATGGTACGGACGGACGGACGGACGGACGTCCATACATACGTCGGACGGACGGACAACCCGAAAACATAATGCCTCCGGCCATGACTGTCGCCGTTGTGGAGGCATAATAATTTCTTCGAACTGCGTGGAAAACATTAAACATTTCTTTGTTGGCTGAGAAAAGATGTCAATGGGTTGGATACTATATGTCAGTCACTACTGATTGTATCGCAATATCAACTAAATGCTGTGTCTGGCTTCCACGAAGGTGTTTCAGCAATATGGAGTGTGACCAGAGTGACTTCTGACTGTTCTCCATTTTTTTCAAGATAAATCTCATCCTCACTATAAAGGTACGGAGTGTCTGCGCAGGAGACGTTTCAGTCATCCGTCTCACGTGCGTCTGACAGAAATGCTCCTATTTTAAATTAATCCAGCCAGGCCGCGTAACGCCTCACGTTTCACTTGCGCTATTCGTTGGTAAGCAACCAGTAGCATATTTTTGCAAGTCTATTTTTGATCGTTTCACACTCGTAACAACAGTGTGTTGGGCTCCGAGCACTGCAAAAACGTAGGTGACTGACCTTCACTCTATACTGTGCCTGAACGCATTGTGTGTAGACAAACAAAGGACTGAAGCTGCTGCTCTGCTAACATGTTGCTCACACTACACCTCCTGTGTAGACCAAGCCCCTAGACTTTGAAACACACTTTACATAGTTGGCCAAACGGTGGAATTACAACTTCCGGGTCCGTCACGTGATGCCATTGGGCCCAAAAAGACTTTTTCCCATAGACTTACACTGGGAAAGAGACATCTGTAAATCAGTGGATAATTTTTTTTGAGGTGAACCAACTTCCCAGTACGAACACTGTAATAGCCTTTATTTAAATCATTAGTACCACAGAACAGCGGAATCCAGAGTTATTTCCCTTCCTCCGTTCATGTGAATGAGACCCAGACTGAGGCTGGAACAAGGGCTGGGAGGCGGAGTTAAAGGAAACGCTACTGCGCTTGCTCTACATGCCCAATGAATGCGGAAGATTACCGGATGATCTGGGTAATTTTAAACTCTGAAGTCGAGCTTTTCTTGCTTCATGCACCACGGAGCAACTTTCACAGGAATGAACAGGGCCCCGCCTCCAACGCTGTATCCAGTTCTCTTTATACATTCATAGACACGATGTTACCTTTTCAGCTAGCGTTGATTGCATTGTTTGTATTGTTACACTGATCACATTTGATCAACTAATGCACAACTGCCAAAAACATTAAATTGAGAGCATACGTTTTGCATTGTGTACTCATCTGCTTTATATTATGTCTACTAAAATAAATGGTTAGGTTTAAATCCAGAGACTCCCGTTTCTGCAGCAATTTGGATTATTTATGAGTTATCCACTCACAGCAAAATATTACACAGCTGAAAACCATTCAACCATTCAGCCAACAAAACTGAATATTCAGAGGAAAAACACTGGTCACATAACATCTTTAAGCATAGATATGTCATTCATGTGCTGATTAAACTTAATACAGTTACATAAAGATTTAACTTTAAACAATGAAGACAGGAGACAAACACTTTGTCTACACATATTCAATTGAAGTCTTCACTAACTTCTGTCCCAGAGAAGGACAGTCGAAAATATGCTGCAAGTCATCAGTGCTGCAGTGAAAGGCTCTCATTATTTTAATAACGAATCATGAAGACTCATAATATAGTGCTTCAGATGACTGCTTTACACCCCCATCCCCCAAAGACACACCCACACACACGTAGTACCTGTACTGTATCTGCACCTCCGTGTTGTGTTTCTGCTGTATATCCCACGAACGAGTCCAGCTTCCACTACTGCCTGAGTATCTTCCGTTTGCCTCCGCTGTACACTCAAAACTGGCACAGCTCTCTTCCCTTTCAGTGGCCAAATAGCCCATCTGCAAAGACAGAGGGAGGGAAAATGAGGGGAAAAGGAAAAAATAGAAAAGGAGAGGAAAACCAATGGATGTGAATGAGAAGAAAAGGAAAAGAGACAGATTGCTTTGATAATGTAGATTGTCAGGAGCTGCATTCTTGGTAAGCCAATGTGCACGGAGTAAAAATCGCAGAGTTAAACTAATTTGATTTCACATTCCCTCAGTGCTGCTGTTTCCTTTTCTATTCATTTGTTCGCATTTCAGCTTTTGAGCTCCGAATCACAAGCCGGGCTGCTGTGCACTTAAATCAAAATCTATGTTGGGTCTTATTGAAGCAGTAGACAGTGTACCCTATAGCCTTCCAATGCACAAAGTAATACAACAAATTCACAATAAGATGCAGGAAAACAAAAGTAGCATGGAAAAACTAGATGCCACTGCCTTAAGTTAATTTAAAAAAAACAAAGACAGTAAAATAGCGGTAATAACACAGGGCAGCAAAAAAACTACATCTATATCGAGCCAGGCCAATATTGGCTTATCTCACATATACCAGTCCCCTCCAAAACTATTGGAACAGCGAGGCCAATTCCTTTATTTGTGCTGTACAGTGAAAACATTTGGGTTTGACATCAAAAGATGAATATGAGACAAGAGATCAGGATTTCAGCTTCTATTTCCAGGTATTTACATCTAGATCTGTTAAAAAAAAAAAACTTAGAAGATAGCACCTTTTGTTTGAACCCACCCATTTTTCAAGTGAGCAAAATTATTGGAAAATGTGACTGACAGATGTTTTTTTGTTGCCCAGGTGTGTCCCATTGATTATTCAAACAATAAATAGAGCTGAATGTCTACTCTCAGTTTCAGCTTTGGGTTTTGCCTGTGCAGACTGCATTTATAGTTAAAAAGGTGTAACCAACATGAAGACCAGAGAGCTGTCTATGGGAGAAAAGCAAGCAAGCTGAAGAGAAGATGGAATATAAATCAGAGCCATTGCACAAACATTGGTCATAGCCAGTACAACCATTTGGAATGTCCTGAAGAAGAAAGAAACCACTGGTTTACTGAGCAACAGACGTCGAACCGGTAGACCAAGGAAAACATCAGCAGTTGATGACAGAAACATTGTGAGAGCTGTAAAGAAAAACCCTAAAACAACTGTCAGTGACATCATCAACAACCTCCAGAAGGGCAGGAGTGAAGGTATCATAATCCACCGTTTGCAGAAGACTTTGGGAACAAAAGTACAGAGGCTACACCAGAAGATGCAAACCACTCATTAGCAATAAGAATAGGATGGCCAGATTGAAATTTGCCATAAAGTACAGAGACAAGGCTCAAAAGTTGTGGGACAAAGTTTTATGGACTGATGAGACAAAGATTAACCTTTACCAAAGTGATGGAAAGGCTAATGTGTGGAGAAAGAAAGGATCTGCTCATGATACCAAACACACAAGCTCATCTGTGAAACACGGTGGAGGTAATGTCATGGCTTCGGCTTGCATGGCTTCTTCTGGGACGGGCTCATTGATCTTCATTGATGATGTAACACATGATGGCAGCAGCAAAATGAACTCAGAAGTCTACAGAAACATTCTGTCTGCCAATTTAAAGAGAGATGCAACCAAACTGATCGGGAGATCCTTCATCATGCAGCAAGACAACAACCAAAAACACATTGCCAAAACAACCAAGGAGTTCATCAGGTGAAAGAAGTGGAAGGTTTTAGATTGGCCAAGTCAATCTTCAGACTTAAACCCTATTGAGCATGCATTTTACCTGCTAAAGAGGAGACTGAAGGGAGAAACCCCCCGAAACAAACAACAACTGAAAGAGGCTGCGGTGAAAGCCTGGAGCATCACAAAAAAAGAATGCAAAAGTTTGGTGATGTCAGTGGGACGCAGGCTTGATGCAGTTATTGCAAGCAAAGAATTTGTAACTAAATATTAAGTATTATTCGCTTTAATGTATTTTAAGTCTATCTGTTCCTATACTTTTGCTCACCTAAAAATTTGGTGTTACGTTACAAAAGGTGCTATCTTCTAAGTTGTGTAACAGATCTAGATGTAAATACCTGGAAATAGAAGCCGAAATCCTGATCTCTTGTCTCATATTCATCTTTTGATGTCAAACCCAAATGTTTCAGTGTATAGCAAAAATAAAGGAATTGGCCTCGCTGTTCCAATAGTTTTGGAGGGGACTGTATCAGTATATGCATGTGTTGACCAATAAACAACAAGATATTGCAGTACAGAAATGCCAAAGATATGTTTGAAGTCATTTAGAAACGGTGTCTCGATTACATAATTTGTCTACCAGAGCTGAAGAACGGGTAATGTATCGTTCTCAGATATTGATATCTACCTCAAAAATGTATTGGTCAGGCTACACAAAAAACTGCTGTTCAAAATACTTTACAAGGTGAGTAACTATGTTGAAAATTGATGGGCTATTGAATAACTTCTGTCAAAGTGCCCTTGTTGAAGCCATTAATTCTCAACTACTCTAATGAAGCTACATACTAGAAAAAGGCAGACTGAGGTTAGACTGGGTTGCTCTTAAGTGTATACTTTACTTAGGTTCTCATCATTTAAACCAATGCTTTTGCAATTGAGGCACACATTTGGCCTGTTTGAATGCTGTCAGTTGTCTCATATTTATAAAAGATAACGTGCTGATTTTTTTACTTGTTTTACTGCTGATAAATGTGTCTAACTGGCAGGCAGCATAACTTGACCAACCACTTTAACAGTGTTTGTATTGTAATTTAAATCACTTTTGTATTAAAGTCCTTATCAATGATGTGTTGACATTATTTCGGCAACCCTCTGTCACCACGTCACTGCCCTTGACGACAGAGGAAGGTGACAGAAGACATCAGCTCGATGCCCTCGAGGTTGTAAGAATTTAGCAACTTCCACAAAAACATAATGCTGACGCAGGGACTTGAACCTGGGTCTACTGCTGAAGGACACTCTCCCTGCTGACTATACACCCTGCTGTCCAAAAGGTACATTAGTCACATGCCAAGTAACATCAACTTTGAAATCACTGATCCTTTCCTTAAAATAGAAAACACCATGTGACAACACTTTAACAGCAGTTCTAATTATAGTCACTGTATATTCAAGCCTGAATAAAACATAATCAAAATAGTAATGCTGACATTAGGCACCCCGTAATGTGACCTCTCTCTACTCACATGAGTTTGTGTTTAAATAAACAGTTGTAGGACATTGTACAAAGAATCAGTGTGCTCATGACATATAGACATATCGCTTAATGCTCACTTATTGTTGCTGTTTCAAATCTTCATGTACAATAGGTATGAATGGAATTGGAAAAATCTTAAATACCCTTGACAACACCAATGAGTTTTGCCTTTTGCTGGCAAACTACTGTACTTGGCTAGGGTATTTGGCTTTATAGCTTGTCTGTCTGTGTTGTTTTTACAGGCACATTTGCATCATCCAATATAGGTGGCTGTCAACACTAAATTGGCATTCTCATGACCTACAGTATACATATACTATTTCGTACAGTGTCTCTTTATAAGAGTAATTCACCTCTCAATTCCTGTTTGCAAATAAAGTGGTGAAATGCTGTGAACAGAAGACAAATGATTGATGTATGATGAAATGAAAATTGAATTCTTCAACTGCAATCTAACACACTGCGAGAAACCAGGCACAGTTCATTATCAATGTAACACCATTTCTACTTTTCATAAGGTTTAATCCAGTGGGAGTATTTTCTGCCTCAAAAACGTGAATACTAGTAAGGATAGGAGATGAAGAACAATGAACAAGGTAACAGGTCACTGACTTTTTAGGAGACCCAAACACAAAATAAGTCAAAATTGGGCAACATTATATTCCTGAAGGCCAGTACCACCAACACAGAGCCAGATCAAATGGATTTGCCACAGAAGATGCATATAAAAGTCTTTAACTAGACCAAGCACAGATTAAATCCCTAAAATAACCTATAGGCTACTGAGATTGATGTTTCATATGAGGTGTTTACTAGCAGGCCTGTGTTCCATATCCAGAGGCCAAGCCACAGTATTTAAACACCTGCTGAAATCAGCAGCAAAACGATCTAAACAGCCAACACACCTGCTTTCAGTCGCATCATTAGTGATATTAGCTAGCTAGCAAACTGCTAACGGTACACATGTGCTTTTCCTCTTGCTAAGTCTTCTTCTTCTTCTTTTGGAATTTGCGGCAGACTAGACGCAGCAGAGGCGTATTGCCAGAGATGGGAGTAAGTCACACATGTGCAAGTCACAAGCAAGTCTCGAGTCTTAACCTTCAAGTCTCAAGCAAGTCCCAAGTCACTGTGGTGAGAATCAAGCAAGTCAAGTCGAGTCCCTGCTGTAAGTCAAGCAAGTCAAGTCAAGTCACTGCTCAGGTCAAGCAAGTCACAAGTCAAGTCATACGAAATTCTGATGACCTACCCCAGTTTCCACATTTGAAATCAGTTAAAAGACAGTGGTCATGAAAACATGATTATAGGCATACTTTAAAGGGCTCATGGCGAGTCAAATTAAAATGCTCACCATGGCAAATTAAAAAAAAGTTGCAAGTGAAGTGTCCCTTAAAAATATTGAGTTAAGGACAAATTAATATTGTTAACAAAATAGCGTGACTGCAGCGGTGCACTGTGCTGCCTCTCTGTATACTTATCTTGTGCGCACAAATTAATTAAGGAGTGGAACATGATAAACGTCTACGTAAGTATAATATTGTTATTTTAATTGTAGTGAAAATTATTGTAGTGACAATGTATTAGTGACTGTTGAAAACCAGGACATTTGAGTGTTTTACAGATATTTGTCGGGACTCGGGACACATCAGCTTGAAACTGGGACAGTCCCGAGGCCTGTTTCACCAAACCAAGATAAGGGATTAAGCCAGGGTTTTCCGGTTATCCTGGCTCAGTTTAGCCTCGACTCGGTTTCACGAAAGCAGTGGCACATAAGTTACCATGGAGATTTATTCTGTGCAGCTAGCCTGCTCCAGACCAGGCTAACAGCAAGGCTTAGTTTATCCTGGTGCCTTATCTGTTCAGTCAGCAGTCACTCCGATCGGAAAACAATGTGTTTTTTACAGTTAGTCCATGATCTTATGCATGTATTTGACCTTATTTTTATCAGACTGCATTAAAATACCATATTTTAATGCTGGCTAATAAAAATGAGTACTTAACCGAATACATACCACTATTCAGTTCAGTACTGTTATTTTAACATTGTGATCATCATTCATTTTTATTTTTATAATCATTCATGTGATAGTCTTTATTACGGTTATATTGTGTTTATGAAGACTGTTGTTCATATTGTTGTTAGAGGTTTGATGAATATATTATTGATTAGAAATGGCTGATGAAGTTCACTGGACCAGTAACTATATATATATATATATATATATATATATATATATATATACTATACTATATATACTACTACTATATATAGTGTTTCTGTATATTCATGAAACAACAGGGAGAGGACACCACAATGCTTTTTGACCTTTTATTTTTCTTAGATCACTTGTCTGCTGGGGGAGAAAGAAATAGCAATAACTAATACATTGTGTTACTGTGTATACTTACAGTGTACATTGAAATTATCACTTACTTCTCTTTCTGACCCCTCAGTATGTATTGTTAAGTTTGTGCTGTACAGACATCTGACAGATTGTGAATTCTGTAAAACACATATCACTTCTTAATTCTGCATGGTGTGTGGATGTCCTACACTCACTACGATGCCAGGCTGCTCTCAGGCTGTACAGTATCTGGGTCCTGTTAAAATGATGTTTTCCATGAGCACCACATCACTGACTTCGTATCCATTATGGACTAAATAAGTATTTCCACTAGACTGACATGTAGGCTGCATCCAGCCTTCTTTCTTTCTTTCTTTCTATATAAATAATGGTCGTAATAGGGCACACCATGCACAATTCCTGCTGTGCAGATTAATGTGTTTTAAAGAATTGACAAACTGTCAGATGTGTGTAGGCATACAGCACACACTTAAAAAAGCAAATATAGTTTGCAGAGGTGCAAATATCAATGAAAAAAAGTGATTTATTCAAAAAGAGTTGACTTTTAAAACCACAAAAAAACGTGCAGGACTTGGACCTGGATATGGAGATAAAAAGACATTGAGGAAATTAGAAAGAGAAGTAAGTGATCATTCCAGTGCACACTGTAAGCATGTATGTAACATAATGTGTAAATAATGGTTATATATATATATATATGTTTGGTATTGTCGTATTCTATCTTTGTGGATTAGTGGTTGAAATTAATCTTCATAGTAAATTTCCTAAATAATATATTAACTTCCACCTCTCACTTAAGGCGAAGTGACAGTAACTCCTTCAATGGTTTAATTATGTTTCAGTTAACAGCAGTGGTGAGTTAATGTAACGTTATCGGCTATTTTTAGATTACTTACGAGTTGAGTCGCTCCTCTATTGTCTGACACTTTGTTTTTCTCGCTGTTTTATTACAGCAGCTGACGGCCGTGTCTCCTTTTCTACATGTTATATGTGTTACTTCCTCCTAATCTTCCATTCAGAGCTGTTTCTCGCTGGGTTTAAAGTACGCGGAACGCGTTTACTTCATTTCAGCATCAGTAAATCTGTGATCGACCTCGTGGTCTATTGAGGAAAGCAGTGAACGCGCATCTATCAGAATTACTTACACCTGGTTCAACCTATTCGCTCCTCCTCAGCCTGGCTTGGCCTTCGTGAAACCAATCAAGCCAGGATGAATTGACTAGACTAGGTCAAGCCTCGCCTTCTCTCTTATCCCGGATATTTTTATTCTGCTTTGGTGAAACAGGCCCCTGGACAAACCGGGACGTCTGGTCACCGTAAACAAACACCAAAATACCGGTGCCTCCATCAGCCAGATGTGAAATTAAGCACGCAGCTGTGTTAGCTACTAACGTGCCCCCATCGTTTAACTGGTCATATGGCCCCGAATCAGTCCCCCAATTGTCTTTTACATTAACAATATGTTTTCTCAGTAAAATGCAGAATCGATTCGAAGCCAAGTCTAACGTAGCTTAAACTTAACGTTAGCTTTCTAGCTAACATTTGACCAGCCAATAAGTTAGCTAGAAATACACACTCACGTAGCCTACCTTTCTTTGTGGGTTTTGTGGGATGAAGTTGGATGCTGTGGTGGTCGCGTCACTGATTTTGAGCCGCAGACCTTGATACCGCTGTTCTCTTCTTACTACCGTCATCGACAACACAATCATTGAATTCAAATTTTATTATTTTTGGACTAGGCCCCTCCATGATAGTTCGCTGCTGCTTGGCCTCTGTTGTCTGCTGCGTCCTAGTAGGTTGCCAGGTTTGCGCGCATTGCACTAGAAATCACCCGATGTTTCAAAAACAAAACGTAACTTCTCAATATCTAGAAAAATTACAATTTTTAATTAAAAAAAAAGTCGAGTCCTTTGGAGTCATCCGTCTTAAGTCTAAGTCAAGTCTCAAGTCATGAATACCAAGTCAAAGTCAAGTCGAGTCTTTTATCAATGTTAGTCAAGCAAGTCTCAAGTCCTCAAATTTGCGACTCGAATCTGACTCGAGTCAAGTCATGTGACTCGAGTCCCCCACCTCTGCGTATTGCTGCCCTCCACAGGTCACTTGCAGATCGCCATTGGCTGGATTAAATCCTCATGTAGAGTCCTGTGCGACGAAGATAGTCGATTACAGCCTTTGTTGTTTGCTGTTCTCCCTGCTGAGTATTGATTTTAACGAGTGTTCTGTGACGCCAATGTTTGACAGCTCTGCCTGCACGAGGCTTATTTCTGCGTGATATCTGGAACAGTCCATCAGAACATGACTCACAGTCTCTGCCTCTCCATAGATGCACTTTCCATCTGGGTGCTTACCAACCAGTGCCAGCCCTTGATTTAGTCCGCAGTGACCCAGCCTCAGCCTGGTTATTGCCGTTCTATCCCTTTTTGCCCATTATTGTATATAATGTGCACCTCAGTGTTGGCTGTATTGAAAAGTAAAACCTGCCTTTGTTTCCCTCCCTCCATTCCTTTTGCCATAGTTTGGCTATTCCTTGCTGTATTAAGCTCTTACATTCTGCCCTTCCACACAGCACTTCAAGAACTTCTTTCTTCCTGTTGACGGCTCTTTTTGCTTCCTCATCAGCCTCCTCATTCCCCTGTATTCCTACATGAGCTGGGACCCATAGAAACACAACAATGTTCCCCAACTTAGAAACTTGATTTAACATAGTCAAAATTTCAACAACTAGATCTGGCCTGGCCCCACTTTTCCTTCCCTTCAGTGCCATTAGTGCAGGTCTGACTTCCTCCACCCACCCAAGTGCCCACAGGATTGCTACAAGCTCTGTAGTGAAGACTGACATATAGTATGATATCCGTTTTCCATGTTGTATCTGTAATTGTGGGATGCTTATTCCTATTGCAGCTTTTCCATTGTTCATATTTTTAGAGCCATCAGTTTAAATCTGTGTGTAGTCTACGGCTCTTTCCCATGCCAGTAGCCTTGAGCACTGTCCCTCCCTTCAAATTCGCCTTCAACTCTTCCTCCGAGATTTCCTGAAGACACATTGTAAATAACACCTTTAGCACCACGGGCTCTGGGTATAAAACCCTCTACATTCTTGCCACATAATCTCTTCACTTTACATGCTTCGTTTTGCTGATCAGCTGACTTACAGATCACCATTAACATTCCGTTTGCCAAAGATTTGACATGTCGGACATCTCCAACCTCTCGCTTTATGTCGCTTGATAGCTTGAGTGGATTTACTAACCTAAAACCAGGTAATCCGCCCTTTACCTTAAACAGCACTTTGAACTCTTTACCCGCATTTCCCCCTTCTTACTCTACGGAGCCCCCCTAGTCCCCTAGGAGAAAATTTGTATTATCTCGTTCCCTCAAGTTAGTTATCTCGTTTCCTCAAGTTAGGTAATTCGTTCCCTCGAGTTACTAACTCGAGGGAACGAGTTACTTCATAGACCACTTCTTCCAATCATTCCTGACAGTCCATGCAATGCTGATGTACAGAGCCCCCCTAGATGATGTACTTCGGTAAAGTTGGAAAGATATTGACAGATGCAAACTTCCTGGATCAATAACTCATAACCAAAACGTTGTTAAAACACAAACGAGGGCTCTTTTTTAACCGTAGTAAGGTAGACAATGAGCTACAACCTCATTTTAATCAAAACGAGCTGTCCTCCTAGCTGGACACATAACATTGGTCTCTATGTGCAGCCGGCTGTCAGACGAGTGGTCAGGGACGTCTACAAAGTGCAACGCCGAAAAGAGAAAAATATTCAGTAACTTCAGTATTATACAGTGTAGTACCACCAAAATGACTTCACACATCAATGATCTCCTCATAGTTGTACTACGACACTTAGTTTGGAAAAATATGCTTTTACATAATTTGATGACATGTGGAGCGTATCTGGAAAATGATTGTCAGGAGTCAGGAACAAAGATGGTCAGGAGTCAGGACGGACAGACATCCAAGCTAAAAATATGGAACCACAATTCCTATGCAAGTGTTTTAATGAGCAATTGTTTTTGAGGACAATGTGCTCCCATCTGCCATGTGCATTCTTTAATTAAGATAATTTTATCTTGATCTGTATATATCTAACATCTTGAAAAAAAAGTTGATATTCAGTCCAGTTCAATGGCACTGATACCATGTCTATTTTTGTCTGACTAAAAGTACAATTTTCTATTTTTATCCCATCCTTACCATCATTAGCCCCAACAAATTCCGATTCATTCCAACAAACAGAAGCAAAGCAATTGAACTTGTCTGCCGGTGTTAATGAAATGTTGACTGTTGTACGGATCTGGTCTCATGAGAAGTGTCTGTAATTGCTTGCTTGATTTTGGTTTGTAGAATATGAGTTGCCAGAAATTCTCGGGCATGCTTGTTTTCCATATTGATGAGCAGCAGTGTGTTGTGTGCAAATTGTACATAATAAAGGACAGGTTTTTTTTTTAACAATATATTTATTATGATTTTCAACAAATAAACAACAATAACATCTTTCTTGTGAACACTTAAAATCTCCCTGTCTTCCATTATCTTAAATTTTCTATCAGAGCAGGCCGGAGCAAAATCAATGTTGCAGTGTATTGGAGCCAGGGCAGACAATGGTTTTGAACAACCCTCTAATTTTATTATTGCCTGCCAGGCTTGCAGACTTCTAATTGTGATGTTATTATACATAACACTAATTTTCCGTTAAGATTGAATTTTGACCTTTTAAACATTGGGAGATCGGTCCAGACAAAAGTTATTGAAAACTGGAAAACTGCATCAACAAATGTGTAGGTTGAAAATTTAAGGTATATGCGTCACATAAGAGGAGCCTGGAGTCCTGTTAGATGCTCATTAAGGAAGCATTTTGAAGTATAAAGTGGTGCTACACCTGAGCATTCATTACCCGAAATTCTGTATGTCATCTACTCACAGAACGCCTCCGGGTGAAGGAATCACGGGGAGACAAAAGGACGTCCAAGAATAACATCTTTGACCCACCAGAAGTGTCTTTATACTAACTGCAAGTCCGTTGGCACTTATTCAGACACTTTATTGTCTAATCAAGTAATTCTTTTCACACAAAGTCAATCGGTTGTTTAACAGTAAGAAACTTACAAACCCAAAACATTCCAGACATGTACTAAAAAACAATATTCATTTTTATAACATTCACATTTGTTCTTTACAGTGATCCCATAGTAAACATATGTAAACTAACACAAAATGCTGTTGCTGTGCAGGTTGACTTTGCTGTTTAGTCCCTGAGTTTGTTGCACTGACCATCCTATTAAGAATCTTGGCTCTAGTTGCGAGAGAGGCCATGTCTCCTGAGCACACCGAGGACGATTAAGAATATCGTTGGAGCTGCAACCACGACAACAGCAGTGGAGAACTGTGGGAAATAAAATGATCAAAATGTCAGCAAGATGTTACATCACAATAATGCCGCTGTACTTTGGCCAGTGGTGGAAAGTAACTACAGTATGTACATTTGCTAAAGTACTGTAGCCTACTTAAGTACAATTTGAGTATTTCCATTTAATGTTATTTTATATTTCTAACACATTTCATAGGGAAATATTGTGCTATTGAACTACATTATCTGTCAGCCATAGTTTCTTTAAGATTACTTTTTTTTTCTATGATCAGGTTATACAATTTGATGCATTGTTATGAATTAAAGGTGCTAAATGCGAGATTGGGAGCATATTTATTGCCTCCGCCCGGCTCTCAACATGGCGATGGCTGAGCCAGCGGCTCACAGCTAATGGTGCTAATAGCACTAACAGTGAAAACAACAGTGCTGACAGAGCCAACAGTGTTGACCTGAGGGGGAACCAGATAGTGGGCGCTACGTTTCCGCTACTGTGCCGTCAGTCGGGATGGTGTTATCAGCTGTAACTGGCCGTGAGCTAGCCAGTGGGGCACGCACATGCACTAAAAGGCACGTGCAGCCGGCCCAGCTATGACAACAAAGCACAGAGAAGCTCGGATTACAACAGACACAGAGGGAGGGTGACTTCATTCTCTGCTCAGGTAGACATTACTTTCCTACATGTTTACATAAACAATAGTTATTTGCTGCTATATTAATGTTCTGGATATCGTATAGAGAACCTTTAAAGTACCCAACGAAAAAGAAATATAATAGTTAATGACCAGCTACAAAATTAATGAATACACAAAATATTACATACTGCATTTGTTTCAACCAAATGTTAAATGACAATGTAACAAATGTTACAGATTAATGAGTTGATATGTGGGAGCCTCTATCGATGAATAGATGATAATAATATTAATTATCAGCAAGGTACTTTTATTTATATAGAACATTTTATTACAAGTTATCTGCATGTGCAAACACCCAACCACCCAAAGACCAAAACTAAAATGCTATTTACATTTTAATGCACCAATAATGATGATAAAATAATATAACTGAAATTATAAAATACACTTTGAAAAGGCCCATTTTACGTAATAAGCACTTTCACTTTTGATACTTTATGTATTGCTCATAATACTTCTGTACTTTTACTTGAGTAAAATATTTACTTGTTGACTTTTACTTGTTACAAATGTATCTTGAGGATATCACACTGACCTTAATAGCAGCATTGTAGTCCCTTTGGAATGATTGAAGATACACATTGAAGAGGGCGAGGCTGCACGGCATGTATGAATCTGCATTTTCTGAGTCTCTGCATCTTTTGGAAGAAAATATAGAACTATTTTTCTTACAGATTTACGTTGAAAAAGGTACACTGCACCGAACTTACACAACTGATATACACATACAACCCACCTTTTGTACAAAGCGCTCAGGAGCAAACTGTTGTCTGCCAGGTACAGCTCTGAAAGGCCAAGGTCAATCAATACTGACAGTGGCAGCCTGTAACCCTCCTCAGCAAGGAGGCCAAGGTTGTACCATCCCTGTGGAAGAACAGTATGGTTTATACACACATATACACCCACGCTCAATTATGAATAAATACTAGCTTGAAAAAAATATATACACACGGCAAGAAAATCAATTTAAAAGAAGCAGACCTGTGGCTCATTCCTTACTGCTGCCAGTGTGTACATCACTGCTGCAGAATACAAGTCTTTCTGCCAGTCACCCTGCCCCTCATACAACAGGTCACCCATCCTAATGAAGGCTGCAGAGGTTGCAGAATTAGAGGTTAAAAAAAAGCTTTAAAGTATGAATGTTTCCACACAAGTTTCCAAACACTGAAGCCCCAAAGGATAGTTATTTACCATAAGTGTCAGGATTCTGACTTTGTATTGTACGGTTGTAATATCTCAACATACAGTTTGATGCAACAGCAGGATCCAGAAAACCTAACTAGGGTCATACAGGGTAAAAAAAGTTTATTTTTTTGTGGCAAGAATGAATAAAACCACCACTAATAGAGTTAACTCACCGTATTTAGTTCACATAGATATGCCACATTGAATTGAGCAGGTGAATACCCGGACTCAGCAGCCATGAGGTAATATAACAGTGAGCAGAACCTGTTGAAAAGCTAGAATGTTAATTTGCTGCAACTGTAATTGATTGGCTTGATCATTCAGGATCATGACAAGTGTGAATCGAGAAAAAGATTACATGTCACTCTTGAGATATGAATCCAAGGCCTTCCGCAAGATGCTGCCCAGGTAACCGTTGTGCTCAGCTGCCCACTTTACCCACCTGCAAGTCAGTTAAATAGTGACTTGAGTCACGACATAATGTAAGGACAAATCATATGTGAGATGAAATAAATAAAAGGGTAAGCAGCTAACAAAAGGGCATCTGATGGACGTCTGTCGACGTGTCCAGGTATCCCAGTGGTCCAGATGCTAGCGAGGTGAACTGCTCCCCTGATGTGCCCTCTCTCTGCAGACTTCCGATAGTACTGATAGGCCATAAACTGCCGGAAAGACAAATTATATCAGCATTCTAGTCTTTAAACATAGTAGTAGATGATCACAGAAAGCATTCATACTTGGGCTAACCTGGTCAGCAGCTTTTCGCGGATACAGACCCTGTGAGTACATGACACCGAGATTCAAAGCAGCCTCTGGACACTCAAGGAGATCAGCCTGCTCCCACAGCTGCACCGCCTGCTTGTAGTCCTTCTCAAAGTGCTCATAGTACCAGGCTAGGGCATTGATGGCAGGAACAAAGTTCTGTGAGACAGAATATTGTAAGAAGCAATATAGGGAGTGCAAACTTGAAATGTTTTTTTGAAACAGAAATTGGACTCCTATTGTTAAAGTATAGATAAGAAATTAGTAATTAACATTTAATCATACAAAACCTGGTCCATTGCTTTCTTCAGGAAAGTGAGAGCTTTTGGAATGTCCTTTTCAACCCCATGTCCCTATAAAGAAACTAATTAATATTTTATAATAAAAGCTAATACTAGTAGTAGTACTCAGTACAGTAGATTAAAATATACATCAGAGCCGGCCCTGGGTATAGGCACTAGGGGCGCCTTTTACTATTTTTTACTAATACTATTTTAATACTGTTATTTAAAAAAAATTTAACCAAAAAAAGCCCACAACAACATAGCTATGTAGCCTATTAAAGGTAAAGTGTGTAGGACAGGTTCTTTTTTTTTAGGACCAGTTTCAAAAGCGTGTCGGAGAACTGCGGTGGCCTTCAGGTAACGTAAAAATGCAAAAGGCTCTCTCTAAAGCCAGTGTTTGGTTTGTCTGTTCTGGGCTACTGTAGAAACATGGCAGAGCAACATGGTGGACTCTGTGAAGAGGACTCCCCTATGTAGATATGAAGGGCTCATTCTAAACTAATCTGATCTGCATAGCTTAGACTCAAAGTTAGGCAGTTTCTGAGTGAGTGTATGAGCACAATATTTGGTGGTGGAATTGGCTGCGATGCAAGGAGCACCAGCTAAAATCTTGCCTAGGGCACCAAATTGGTCAGGACTGGCTCTGATATACATTGTCATGTTTCTCATTGTACATCAGGTGTAGTTCTCACCTGCAGTAGGACTATGCCATAGTCATACATTGACACCGGGTCCTCCCACTGGACAGCTCCCCTTTCATAGTGTCTCGCAGCCTTCTGGATGTCTGGAGACACTCCCTGCTGACCCCAGAACAGCATGCGGGCAACCGTTTGCTGCAAAACATTTGCTGAATTATTACAAAAAAATGACATGATAATACATTTGTCTGTGGCCATTTGCTTTCACCCTTAGATGTGTAATTTGAGACACAAACCTAAAGTTTGAGGCCTCATGTCTTCTTCTTATCACGTTTGTTTTTATCTGACTTTCTGTGCTTTTGTATATACTTAGTTGCATTTTAAAAAAGCAAAGATGACAGAGCAGGGTACCTCGGCTTCAGCTGCTCCCCTGCGTGCCTGCAGTTTCAGCCACTGGAAGAGATGATGGTCTTCACTGGTCTGGAGATTCAACACCTCATCATTGTTTAAGTAAACAGCCTCAACAAATGTCTAAAGAAAATAAAGGAAAGAGAGAAAACACATGTAAAAGTCAATGGATTTCCTTTTCTTTTGTGTCCTTCCTTCCTAAAACAGTTGCAAATAATCCAGAAATGCAGCTCTATGCTTTAAATAAAACATGAACCACTTTTGAGCACTGTAATATTACTAAATTTATCAATCTATCTATCAAGCTATCTCTCTTGGTATGGAAAACAGTGACAGTGGTACACTTATTAATGATGGAAATCTGAAAACTATAGCCACAAAGAGGGGAGCAGAAAATGTATTACCATATCACAATATCAGCTCATATGTTGTAATAAACCCACAGCTAGGTGTCCTCCCAGCCTCTGCATTACAATTACTGTATGTCTGACACTGCCAGTTATTACAGAACATATTGTACACATACTATTCTCTGATATTTTGTGTTAGATAATTTAAATCATGCTATTAATTACGATGCATATTAGGAGATTAATATTGACTCACATAGAAAGGTGACACATAGGGATGTAAAAAAGGACTCCAGTGGTTAGCTTTTGGTTCAACATACAGTAGAATTGTATTACTTTTGGATTAAACAAGACATGCAAAATGAGCACACCAAATCATCCAGTTACAAACACATACATTACCTGCTGTGGTGTGGGATTGTGACGGTCTAAAGTTGTCTGTTTAGCGATGTTTGCATAATATGCATAGGCCAGGTCTGGGTCTGTGGGGAGGCCATAGAGGCCCTGGTGGTGCAGGTGCCCAAGATGCAGGAGTGCTAATCGATCATCCCTCTGGGCTGCTAGCAGGGCCAGAAGCCAAGCCTGTACCAAACACAAGGGCATGAGAGAATCGTTTTAAAAGAAGTGTTCACCCCAGGCAGAGTTCTACTACAGCTGACCCAGTAGCACACACCTTATTGGTCTGTTCCTTGACTCCCAGGCCAGCACTGTAGAGCAGCGACGCCATGTGCAGAGCTCGGTTATCAGCTAAGCAGCCAGCTTGGAGCAGCAGTGGTAATATTCTGCTGACCACGCCAGTGCTGCTCGCTCTGCTCAGCTTATGAAGAGATAAGGAGTATAGTGCTCTGCCCACAGCTGGTAGGCTTGCTCTCCTTTCTCCTGCAAGTCAGGAATTGAAATGATTTCAGTGCTTTATGTTAAATAACGCATGGATATCATCAGTCTGCATCAGTGAATTAAAAGTATTCAAATTGTTTAATCAGCCCCTTCACAAGCAAGTAGATCAGTCATTATACAAACTCATGCTGTGCAGCCAAACTTTGCTCAACTTTGTTTGTTTGGAGAAATGTGTATAAAATGATTCACAACACATTTAGATTATTTCCACTTGATGGAATGAGTTTGACTATTTAATTCAGTGTAAACATCAAATAGCTTCAATTCAGAGCTGGAACAAGCTAATACAGAATATACTGTATATGCAGTAATACTGTCTGACTGTGATAGGGTGATTTTCCCAAGCTTAAAGCTGCTTAATCAGTCATACACTGTCAATAACCCTTTAACACCAAATATCCACTGCTGCTGTTATAGATTATAATTCTTACAGTCTTTAATGCATATTTTTAGATTATAATTTACAGTCTTTAATTCACATTTTTTGTAATATGTACATATCATCTGTCACTTCATGTACATATTGTAATATGTACATATCTGTCACTGTAAATATAAATCATACTCACTGTACATACAGTATATTGACATATTGATTATGTACATGTTGTACATACTCATCTAGTCCACGTATATCCATCAGGTATTAATTTATTTGCTCTATTTGTATTGTTACAACTTCCCAACACTTGACTTGTATGAACACTTGACTTGTATATAGACATTTTCTTTTTATTATTGTGTTCTTTTATTCTCTTATTTCTATGTGTGTAAGTACATTGAGAGAGCTGCATAAAAAACATGTACTGTATGTATCAAATTCCATGTCTGTATATACTTGGCAAAATAAACCTGATTCTGATTCTGCTTAAGGGAAAATTAAAGGGGGAAACTGGATATTCAGGAGTTAAGAAAATACAAAATATCCTCTATTTAAAACCTTACTTGTGTAAACAAATAATACCAGTGCAAGTACAAGTACTCATTGTCAAAGATGGTTCCCTCTCACAGTGTTAAATCTATGCTATCCTTTAATCTATTTCAGTGTTGTAGAAGTATCTCATATTTTGTACCAATGCAAGACAAATTCATTTTGTGCGGTTTATCTCTTACCATATTTGAAAGCCAAAAACTTGGCCAGTTTTGCAGCTTGTCTTCTATGAGGGACAGTCACCTCCCACAGCTCACACTGTGACGTTGATGGTAGTCTGTCCTTTACCATCCACTCATGGAAAGCATCGAAACAGGTCCCTGAAAAAACATCACAGACAGTTTCTTTGCACATTCATGGGGCTCTGCAGAGAATATTTCAGATACATTAACTTTAGCACCATCTAGTGGAGATATAAGCTTACTACCACCAGACTCTGCCCCATGTTCGGCCTTGAGAATATAGCCACTGATTTTAACTTCCATCTCCAGACGAAATTCTTGACAGGTCCGCAGCCATCCGGTCAGGTTCACAGTCCTGATAACATCTGGAATAACAACTTCAGACTGGAGAAGAGGAGAACAATCAGACTCACATGTAGTAAATAGTCGACATAGACAATGACTGTGGGCAGGTGCAGTACTTTACCATGCTGTGAGGTGGTATTCTGTTGCGGTAGTAAACCAATGGCCCAAAATAACCTTCCACACCTCTTATGTATTTCCCTCCACCAATCACAAAATATCCCTCTGTGTCGTCCAGCACGACACTATGCCCCAACCTGTAAGACACAATGCAGACATGTTGAGAACAGATACACTTGAAGTGCATTTTTTATTTCTTATGTTAAGTAGACTTACACATGCTCTATTGAATGAACCGCTCTCTGCTCCTTATTCATGCACACCATGGAGGCAGTCACCTGAGACGCACACACATGACAATGACCACTTTATTTTTCATCATTACCATTATTTGCACACTTTAAGGACATCTTCTGTCAATAAGAGACTACTCACCACTCTGCCGTGCAACATCACACTGATTTGGCACCACTCACTTAAAGGCACCTTGAATGGAGGAACAAATGCAGAGGATCCCTCAGACTCTCCATCCATCTGGATGTGTAGCTGGCCTGCATGTACAGTATATATGAGACAATGACTAATGGAAGTCCAGATAATGACAACGTGTTGTTACAGGATGAGAATATCTGAGAGATGAGAGAAAAATCTTACCTGATTTTTTGAGGAACACTGTTGGTGTGACATAGTTATTATGAGAGTCTATATGGTAAAACACTCCACACATGTTTTCCTGGCAGTATCTAGTCACAAATATCCACATGGAGAACATGCTCCTGGCAGAAATACAAAGCACACTTGGTTAAAATAATATCTGCATTACCAGAAGAGAAAGCTAAATTATATGGGGTGTTATCTTTGTTGTCTTACCATGGAAAGGAGATGGCTTTAACACGCATATACTCCAGCACCTCATTGCTATAAGAGTCCAGTGTCTTCGTGATACCAAAACTTTCTCCAGTTGATGCATACATTGAAGACAGGAAATGCACCGTTTCTGAATGACATGAAATGTTTTGGATGAGATTTTGAAGACAAGATTTTTATCCCCTAATCATCTACAAACACGATCATCTTTTCCAGACCACTACAGTACGACATATATTTTTTTACACATCCTAAAATCATCTGTATATCTGAGGACGGTGTTCTCTGGTTCTTAAAGTTAGGGTTGGTAACATTCTTCAAGAACATTTTTTGTTATATTTGTTGAAATTCTCTTTACATCTCGACAGCAATCGATAAATCAATTGCTCTGACAAAAAAGGGAAAAAAATCTGGTATAAGTGGTTGTAGCAGGACTGTAATAAGCACGTCCAATCTTTTCATTCGGCCCGAATGATCGCATCATCGGAGTCTTCCACAAGCTGCTAGCTTGCCAGCTGTGAGTACTAACTCATCGACAGAAAGTCCGCCATTTTTGGAGGATAAAGGTTAAAAGTGCCATCCGCTGGCTGTTTACTGCAAGTGTCACACAAAACAAAACACTGCACAGTGAATAAGATTCAAAAGCCCAATTGTAGTATATATAGTATAGACACAAAGGTAGGCTAACGTTATGGGTTACATTTTGCACGATACCGGTAGATTAAATATGCAGTATTAGCCAAAGTATTGTTAGTATTCCGTTAGCATAACATTAGCTAATTAATCTTTGTCCGAATGATTTTGTAGTTGGCATGTGGCTTGTAGATCTGAAGATCATATACCTACCCGTTTGTAAATTGGACATTGGCCTCCAAAGATTTACTAATTTTGAACTGCTGACAGGTGTTCACTAACGCCAAAACACATCAGTGACCATAATAGGTGACAAACTCTCGAGGTCCTCCTAATTCGTAAGAATCAATATCATAAACTTACTTCAATTTTGTAATATATCGCCCCTTTGCCACTGTCAGCTTCTCTTTATGTGGGTATTTATCTTTCGCTCGTACTTTTACATTTCTTATGATGAACCAATGACAGATGACAGATGAATCGACCAGTGAAAGATAATGATGGTCTACCGTAGCTCCGTACGCTACCCTCCAAAAATGGCGTCGGTCGGCAGAATGCCCCGCGATATCCATTCCCTATAGCCATATTCGTTGTATATGGTCATTAAGATAATTTTGGGTGAGTGGCTTTGGAGGGAGGCCTGAAGGGACGGGCTGTCAATGTTGCCAACTTGGTGACTTTGTCGCTAGATTTAGGGACTTTTGGAGCTAATGCTGCTAGCTACTTTCATTGGAAAAGAGCTGGCAACACTGGGCTGGGTTTTTCTGGTCGGATCCTTTTTAAAATCTAGTGTACTCTTGCTATTTTTCAATCAACATTACCAACCCTGCCTTTAAATATTGACAGAAGAAATTTTGGATTTTTTCAATGCTCCCTTTAAACAATTTTGGATTTTTAGGTGCCTTTGTCCACTCGGAGTTTATTGCAGCTTTAAATTCACTCCTCTAGCCTTACCTTGCTCCAAAGGGCATTGTTTTTTTGAAAACCGTCGGGTTAATTGCAGCATTTGTGTACTCCAGGAAATGCACAGTTGATGCTGTTTGACAGGTCGACTGGAAAAAGGTTTAGGCTGCAAAGTTGCCATATCCTGAGCTGCGACAGTGTCATCAAATCCACTGTATCTGACGGACGCTAGAAGGATGCAACTCAGCACCCACTGGGAGTCTGGAATAATCCCATCAGCTTGATACACCAACCAATCTGGCAAGTTCAGCTCCAGAGTCTTTACTTCAAGGTCACCGGGGACGCAGCTCCACTGTTTGAGCAGGAGTGTGGAAGTGATGCCAGTTTCAAAGGATACGATACAGTCCAGCTGTACTATAGCAGGTTCATCACAGGAGTAAAGTATTTCCAAAAGATGGTCTGGCAGAGGCTCCTCTGGAGGATTCAGGAGCGTCACCTCGTCTAAACCCCAGACGAGCTGTGAGAAGAAGACACATATTAGCTGATGAAATCTGTTAAAAGCAGATCATCACAGATCATGAAGGAAAAGCTGCTCCTACCTGCATACTGAGACCAAACACACAGATGTATCTGTACAGTGTATGGAAATCCATGGTTGATAAAGTGTTTTTCATTAATCTCTCCATTAAAGATTTTCAAGCTGCAAAGAAACAAGAAGCCTCAAGATCCGGACTTCATCCTGCTCCACCTTACTTATGTTGAAGCATAAGTAAATATTTAACAGCACATAGTCCCACCCTAATTGCTATACACACAGAGCGGTTAGGGTGGAGCTTTGTGAATTGGGTTGCATACCGATTTATAAAAAAATTATAATTTTTGTTTTGGGACAAACAACAAGTACAGTACACTGCCATCTTTGAGAAATTATATTTAAGAGAATTATTTAATTCTATAGATGAGAGGTGCTGCTCTAAGTGTTGTGCAGCATGTGGTATAATGTCTACAACAAACCAGCTCATCTTTCATTCAAAATAGTTTATTGCTATCATGCAGGAGTGCCATAAAAGTCTAGACCATCACAGAAGATGCAAAATTATCATTTTCTCTGTACAAATATACTGTGTGTGTATTCATAAATAGAAGCTCAAAAGAAAAGAGAAAGAAAAAGAGCTTAAGCTGATCCACTCTTTTAACCCAATATAGGTTTTGTTACAGCAGTTGACATGCATCAACATTACAGTGCATTATACTGGGAGCAGACGGACACACTCACGCACACTCTCGCACACATTCAGATGGCATAATCCATTTACGGCTCTGTCGTGCAAAAAAGGTACAAATGACACTTTAAAAAAGTACCAGTAGGAAATAGATTTTTTTTTTTAAGCTGGTTTCTAAATTAAAATATTCAAACATGTCTTGTACATCCAAACCACCTGTTACATTATGACGCTGGGGGAGGCCGACTGTGTCTTCTGCAGCACTTTTTGGTTGTTCATTGGACAGGAACACCCTAAGTTTGCTGGCGTCCTTACTACTTTAGTAATCACCTACAACTACTGATGCATAGTTCTGTGCTCATATGAAGCTGCCAATATTAAAACTGGCACATTGCTCTTTGTTGTGGTAATCTGAGGATAGAGATTATCTGTAACAAATGTAAACATACTGTGCTGATGGTACTGTTACAGAAACAATACCCTTGGACATTCAGGATATAAATTGCAGACTGTATATATGTCACGTGGTTCTGTGTAGAAGGGGCTCACAGGGCCGAACACACCACAAACACAAAGGCCTCGGACAGAAATAGTGATTTGGCACTTTGACATGATTGGTCCTCTGCTTCCGTAACTTGTTGAGCTAAATCTTCCATAAAAGGTGGATTACAAAGTGGCTACAACCTGAAAATTTCTATCATGCACAGAGCAAATGATTTTGCCTTGTAACTATAGCCCTTACCAGCACCCATCTCTTACTGACATTGTCCACCTAAAAAGTCATAAAATAGAAACAACAAGAGGACAGCTGGCACCAAAACCAAAGTTAAACTCGCACCTGTTCATCAAATTAAGTGTAATTCAGTGGAAAATGTTTCTGTTTTAATCTTCAAACACTTGATCACTTCCTTCTCCATGACGATAAGGGTTAATCCAAATATTAGTCAGTGGTTGAACTTGTTGGCATTGTTTAAAAGCTGGACATTTAAGCAAAGTACTTCTCTCTCTCACTCTCATGCGCTCAACACCTAAATACTAAAAATAAAGCAAAAGTTCTAATGCTGCAATTTGGTGGTCCTTTTGTAATTTATTATAGGGAGGTGATGACATCCAGGAGTTCTTGGATGAGATCAAATGAAAATCGTTAGGCATTTTTAATCAATATTGTTTTTCACTTCTAGGGAGTCTAAATCACATCAACTAGCTGCTATTGCTGTCCTCAAACAGCACTTAAATTCCACCTTTGGCTGTCAAAGATGTATTAAGTCGCTAATATACCAGTCCAAGCTTGTGTGTATGTATATATATGTATGTATGTATGTATATATATATATATATATATATATATATATATATATATATATATATATATATATATATATATATATATATATATATATATATATATATATATATATATATATATATATATATATATATATATATATATATATATATATATATACACACACACACACACACACACACACACATATATATATATATATATATATATATATATATATATATATATATATATATATATATATATATATATATATATATATACATACTGTATATACACTCGTCTGTCTGAGGATCTCCTGAATGCGTCATTTGCTCTGCCAAGAAGAAGACAATAAAAGACAGAAAAACATGTAACCGTCAATAAAAACAAAGTCTTCAGTGGGGAAAAAAAGGAGTGCACATTCACTTTGGATTTGTAGGCTAGGTGGTTAGGTAGTAATAAAAGACACATCAAGTGTTGTCTACGCAGGTTAACGACAAGAACCAAGCAAACACTAAGAGCATTCGAGTATCAGTCAAACAAAAGTGAAGACATGCAAAATGTTATAGATTGTAGAACAAGAAAGAAAAACCAACTGGGAGACACGTTGACCCTTTGAGACTGGCACAACTTCCTGCAGAATAAATAATACTTTACATTCCAATATACAAACCTACCCATTCCCCACATATTCAACATTGACCAAGTAAGCAGATAAAACTGAACAGCTGGTTGCTCCCACAGTTTCTTAGAGTAGGTGTTGTACCTACAAAAAGACATAACGGCAACAAATTGTGCCATAGTTTGACCATTAATGAACCCACAAAACCTTTTTTTTCTTTTCAAAAACAGACCAGAGGAATACAGTCAAACAACTTTGACAGCCGGTAGTTCATGAAGCCCTTATTTTCTCTGTTTCTTGAAGATCTTGAAGGTGTGTTTCTTGCGGCTGGCAGTGGAATCTGTGTCTTCTCCCGTAGAGCCGCTGTCCTCCTCCAGCGGGCTCTTCTTGGAGGACAGCTGCGGGATGCGGGTGTTGCCCTTCGCCCCCAGCTGCCCTCCTGTAGGTGACGGCGTGTCAGGTTCAGTGGAGTTGGGGCTGAGGGAGCGGGACGACTCTGACAGACTGTTGATCTCTCCCAGGCTGGGAGATTGCTCCGTGCCGTACACCTTCTTCATGAGAATGGGGCTGTCAGGGACAAGCTCTGAAGGACTGACCTCATGAATGCGGTTCCCTCCGTTGGGGGTGTGAGCATGCAGAGAGACGGTATCATCTGCGCGGCTGGACATGCCGTGCATGAGAGAGGTGGGCTTGATTAGGTGGCCTTTGGAGCTGTAGGCAGATAGCCGATCACCAACTTGGGAGAGGGACAGGGAGGAGTCGGAGTCAGAGCGATTTAGGTCCCTGTGGGGGAAAAAAAAACACAAGTTAGAGGAAATGAAGAAAAAAAAAAACCCCCAGACAGTTTAAAGTTGAAGCCTTTCATGCTGGGGTTTATCTAGACTATGCCTGCAAAGCCATGGACACACGCTGGGCACAGCCTGGACACTGGAACTCCACACTTGTTAGTTGTGCAGGCAAAGAACAGGAACACTGAGAGGTTGAAAAAGATGTACAGTATGCATATTTTCTGTAATGCCTCATCAGGTGCAATGACGTGGAAGCAAAATGAATGAAAGAAAAGGAAAACTAAAGAAAGCACGAAAAAATAAAATGGACAGATGAAGGTACCTACGTTATGATACACGCGTTAAAAATGAAATGACAGCAGGTGGTAAAAATACACATCCACGCACATGCGATGTGTGTGGAGAGGTGGAAGGAGACGGGTACCCGTGGCTGTCGCTGTACAAGGGGTGTGCTTTCGAGACATCAGGAATGGGGTCCATTGGCTGGAAATGATATATATGGGAGGAATGAGGGGCTACGACGCCGCCCACAGAGCTGGGTAAACAGGAGGAAGAGGAAGACTTGGAATGAGGGTTTAGGTTGGAGGTATAGATGATGGAGGGGTGAGACACGGCCGAGGAAAGAGGAGACAGGGGGAGACAATCGAGCTGCCCAAACGACTGGCTGCGTGACTGTCTGAGGGTAGCCCTAGACCTGGATGGATATGGGGTTCCCTCCCCCTGCTGCCCCGCCAACAGGCAACTCTCTACCAACCTCTGGGAGCCCATGGCCAGCTGAGGATCAATGTGGCGTTGACGCAGGGACATCATACTGGGAGCTGTGGGCACAAAACAACAGCATTATCAACAACCACTTGTGAAATACAGTGTGACGGACAGGGGGAGACTGACTAGGAGATTAGTGGAAAGATACTCAGGTGCTGGGATACTTTTCTCTTGACTTACACTGACTGAAAACTTAAAATATGATTAAGATAAATCCCATTCACTCATTTATCATTATTACATTATGATAAAATCCCAACACCACTGTTTTACCTCTCCTTACAAGGAACAATATTATATCAAACAAAAGGAGAAAACAGTGAAGGTGTTACCAACTTAGATATCTTGTTAAAATGAAAAGAAAAAACAATAATTAGAAAGTGCCCATTTATAATAAAAGTAAGTGACAAATCACTATGGGAAGAAAGCAGGGGTGCACTGGGAGGTGACAAGATTTGGTAAAGAGGGGGTAAATGTGGCAGGCAAGCAACTGGTCAGATCAACGCAGCATGGAGTGGTTTCTCAGCTGTGTCCATCTGCAGCGTACTGTCCAATTAAAACATATTACAGCTCTGTGTGGCTTTGAGTCAAGGGGAGAGACAGGGGTGCCAAACTGAGGACTGAACTGGGGCATGAATAAATGGCCAACCGGGATATTTCCACATGTGCTGACAGTCTGAACCGATGGGCCACAGGTCGCTGGCTCGCCGTTCCAAGAGTCGGTTGCAATCTGTAGTTAGCCCAATGAGGCAGCAGTGGAAGCCAAATGCCAGACAGGTGGTGGAGGGAGAGAGGGGAGTGAGATAGGGAGTGCAGTTAATGTTGATTAAAAGACTTACTCACTATTGCGGTCGGAATAGGATTCTGCAGAACAAGTTTCGCCTGCAGTTAGTCAAACCCAAACCTAATGTGTTTTGCCAAAATAATAAGTCAAATATAGAGCACGTAACAACATGGCTATACAGCATTATGGCCATTAGAATTTTGTATTTTGTTGATGAGATAAAGATGTGTGAGATGTGTTTAACCAAGACTCCTGCAATGAAAATAATAATAGGTTTTGTACATAAGGATTTTGTAAAAATGATGGGCAGCTTTTGTCTTATATTCAACCTAAATAATAATTTAAATTGACTGCATTTAATACGCTTCCTTTGGTTGCAGCTGTTTGACCAAAATCTGATTCAAAAAGGCTTGTAACACATTATTAGGACACAACCACTACAAATAGGTCAGCACAAAACTTGTTCTCATTAAGAGGTATATTTTTCTTGACATTTCAATTTCCAGAGGAAAGTCACAGGTTCAGTCTCCCATATCGACTGAGTCAAGTCAACACTTTTTATCCAAAATGAGAACAAATCAACAAAAGGCATTAACTTGAATTGTGTGTAAAAGAACAAGACAATTATGTGAATTTACATGATACACGTCATACAAATGTAAAACAACACTCGTTCAATCATAGACATGTGTGATCCTCACTACCTCCATCACCAGGGAGGCCACAAGGACAGATTCAGGTTTTTGTAGCATAAAAAAAGGTCCAAATTCTCATGTGGGTTGACTTTTGGATTTTCCCAGTAGGGCCTTGGAGGGTTTAGGGGTTCGTTTGCTAATCCCCCCAGAATGGCCGAGAGATTCGGACGAACTCTTACATTGCAGAGTTCCAGGCACGATATCCTCATCCAAGTCGTCCATGTCGTCGGTCATGATGAAGTGCTGAGGTGTAGCTCTGCCGCCTACGAAGCTGGGATCGAGGTTGAGGGATGAGGCCAGAGAGGGAAGGCCTGGGTTGTTGACAATGGTAAAGCCTGTGAGCATCTCTATCTGATGCCAACGATGAAGCCTCTCCCGCAGAGCAGCCGTCACCTCACCCAGGGCTTGTCTGTGAAAGATGAGGGAAAAGTAGGAGAGGAGATAAGTCCAGAGGAAAAGTAACTTATTATCACTTTATAAAGAGACATAATATCCAAAACAGAAATAAGTAAGTAAATGTTTTCGCTAATCTGATAGACTGAAACATGTTAACATCCACACATAAGCCTATTTAGGAAGCAATACGACAAAAACAAGAAGAACAACAAAAAGCTATCACGAGAGAAAGAGCTCATCAAGTGGGCTGCTGTAATGTCAGCTACAGGTAGGTACTAGTGCTCTCTTTTGGCTAGTTCTGCAGAATGTCCGTGTCTATAACAGACCAGACCTTGTAATTTTATGATGGTTAACCTCTTCCACTACTTGAGGGAGCCGGCGCCCTCGGCCAACCTAAGGAATCTATTGGTACCCACTATGTCATGCTATCATGTCGGCAAGAACGCTAAATAACGCAAAAAAGTTACGCTAAAAAGTTACGCTAAAATGTTGGCGAGGCATGGTGATTTTCAAAGGGGTCCCTTGACCTCTGTGGGTTCTATGGGTACCCACGAGTCTCCCCTTTACAGACATGCCCACTTTATGATAATCACATGCAGTTTTTGCATGCAGTATAAATGTGTTATATCTGCCTATTCTAAAATGGTGTATTTGAATATTTCTGCATACTGGGGTCCCTAAACTGTCTTGGAATTGCATAAATGGGGTATCACTGTGAAGCTGAGACTCTTGTGGATCCAATGAGCCCAATTGTATTCATGTGTGATGATGTTAATCCCCATAGTAGCCATTTCATTGTAGTGAGACCATTTTTTTTTTTTTAAATTTGACCTCACTGTATAAAATGACCTGTTCTGATCTCTAGGATAATCAAAGCCTCATGAAACTTTACAGCCACAAACAAGAGACCTAGAGCATTCAGAGGATGGATGGCTTTCCTAGGTAGATTGACAATAAGGGGGTTTCTGAGCAGTTTCCAGAACACAAGTGCCCGCCATCCAATTGCCGAAACATGCAATTCTTGCCGAAATCTCCAAATGTCAAAAGTTTTTGAAACCAAATGACAGCATGGCTTTTTCTATGGTATTCCTCAAGGTCTTGGTGTCTTAATGTGGTATTTTGGAGGGATTTTCGACCATTATCAATTCTTGAGTGGTAATAAATGGTTAAATCTATGGTATCAACCCTAATAAATTGCTACAATAACTTATGAGACTTAATAGAGCATGGGGATGGCCATCACATACTTCTATCATAATGTTCTTAGCCCTTATACACTTTCACAATTTATTTTAATTAATTAATTACTTAATCTTTTTTTATTTCTGATTTATGACTAGAACATCTTGACACAGTGCTGAGCTGCATCTCAAATTAATCTTCAGATGATGTACACCACTTCTATTTGACATACTGTATACTGTTGACCTGCTATCTCTCCCTAAAGACCCCCTGTAACCCCCCAAAAAAGACAAAAATGGGTCTATGAAAAAGAGTGGTGGAGTGGAAAGGGTTAAAATGCTGTCCAGAATGAGTGTAATTACAGAGGAGCACAGTGAATATTTCATAACCATCCTCCCCCTGTAATGTTAATCCTGTCTGAATGGGGCTTAAGTCACTTTTTTTTTTCTTCAAATGAAAGTGCTGTTTGTTTTCTAAAATTCTATGAAAAGTATTCCACAATTACAATCTCGGACTTACTTTGCTGCCAGTATTTTGTGGTCCACATCATCCAGGGAGGAGCTGTGAGCCACATGGAAAGTCCCAAAGAGTGTGTTCCTCTTTTTCTTTATCTTTTCTGCCTGTGAAAATAAATGACCAAACATGTATCTCTGCTGTACTGACATTATCCACACACTGTGTTAAAGGGGGATCTTGTTCCAAGGCACAACAACAGTCCAATGAGTATTCAAGAACATGAATGGCTGTTTCACAAGACCATAATCAAGAATAGTTAATGAGGCTGCCTTAATTTTTACTGCATTAACAACTTACTGTATATACACCCTATTTCTCAGGTAAGATATTATTGAGAGGCTAGTCTCAAATCTTAGGTACTACAGGTATCTTTGTAAAATAGGTGCTTTGGAATATATTCCATATATTTTAAATATATTGTCCTATGTTCAAATCAAGGCAATATCATCAACTCTTAGGCCCATTTCCAATCCGGCCCCTACATCCTTCCACTCCGTGGTGGAGTGCACTCTGTTTGTAGTCACACTTCCAGCTCAATGAAGCTCCCTTCTTTAAGGTGGAGGGTATCAATACAGCAGCCACTTTGGGACGAACTTCCCTCTCTCCGGCAAGGAAATAAATATCAGAATCAGAAATACTTTATTGATCCCCGGGGGGAAATTGAGTTACCTTTTTCCCATTCTAGAATATAAATATAAATATATAAAAATAGAGAAATCATAAGAAAATATAAATAAGAAATATATAT
Organism: Sebastolobus alascanus; assembly: GCA_916701645.2. NCBI lineage: Eukaryota > Metazoa > Chordata > Actinopteri > Perciformes > Sebastidae > Sebastolobus > Sebastolobus alascanus. The sequence continues at coordinate 5,829,488 of CAKAOJ020000040.1, read as the reverse complement.
AACGACAATGCAAATAATAATGCTGAAAAATAAGATATATGCAAATAATATAAATGCATGCATTTATAAAAAGGCAAGAATAGTGTAAAATAAGAATATTAGTTTAAATGTTCTGTATAAATACATGCAGTGTGAATGCCAATGTAAACGAGAATATTGCACTGTTAAGTCAGTATTGCACAGTTGAAGATATAATAAATTATGGGGCTATAGCTCCTGATAGGGGTAAAAAATTATAAATATATGTTGTGTGTGTGTGTGTGCGTGTGTGTGTGTGTGTGTGTGTGTGTGTGTGTGTGTTTGTTTATACAATCTAATGAACATGTCTACCGTTTTCTAGTCTAGACAAGGGTATATTTGATCCTTAATACAATCTACTTACTTTATGTTGTTGACGTCTGTATGACAATAAAGTAGAATAAATTAAATGCCTATCAGTTTGAGCAGTTTACAAGTAAATGTTTTTACCGGTAGTCGCACGGAACTGACATTGGAGCGCGTTCCATGACGAACACAAAACGGCGTTGCACGTCGTCAGTAAGGGCAGCTGGTTAAGTCGGCATCGGTGCAGGCTCGCTGTTGGAGGGTTTTATAACCCACTTCCACTCCCCGTGAATTGGTTTGGAATGGCACTTAATATGGCGGACCCTCCACGCGAACGCGCAAACGGAGTGGAAGTGGGTAGGGAGAGGGTGGAGGTGGTGGTTTGGAATTGGGCCTTAAACAGCAGGACATCCCCCTTTAGGTTTATTACATGCTTACCCCTTCTTTGGCCACCAGGAGCTGCCGTTCAGCATTTTGCTTCTTGATGTTGTAGTACTGCACCTCCACCTCGTGGGTGAGCTGCAGCCACTTCTGGAGAGACTCTGGTGGTGACCAGCTGCTCCTTGACTCCAACTCCTTCTCTGCCTTCTTCAACGCCATGCGCACCTGCAACAAATGTCAAACATTAGATGACAAATTTAAACATAAAACAACACACCTATAACATTTATATTATCTGGCAACACATTCTTAACAATGATTATTTTATTTGTAGGATTTTCTGATTTTGTAAATGGGAGAATTACAAAAGTTCTGTGAAATTTTACAACCAAAATGTAAGATTAGTATGTTGAAAAGTCATTAATGTGCTACTTTAAAAAAAAAATCTTTTACTATTGACACACAATTTGTTGAAAATTCTTGTCTTAATTGCTGTAAGCTATCACAAAGCTTTATAACACACACATACAAAAGGCTGGCATGTCTCAATCCTACATACACAAAAATTCAAAGATAATTTAAACCATGTTTATAGTTAAGGACTGATGGATCTCGGCACTTGCCTCCTGACTATAGGAGAGTAAGTAAGTAAGTAAATCGTGAAACTAAACTGAATCTGAAAGCCGTGCATGTTTCCAATTTATCACCGTGTTTCTGAATGGCAAAAAAGAAACTGTGACTAAGGTGTCTGAATTAGATCACCGTGATAGTCCTTCAACCAAATACTCATGTGTTTTACTTACTTGTGTGGGATGTGCTGTGCTGTTGCTGCCAAATTCCTAATGGACAAAGACTTAAGTGGGCGTATGTATACTATAGCCAGTGTGAATCTGATAAAACTTAACATACTGTGCAGTTGCCACCTTGGAGGTTCACACCATTCACTCAGTCTCAGTGCTTCTCCTTTGTGCTGAACTACAAACTCCAAGTCACATTCATCTAGGGTTGTCAATTGATTAAAATATTTAATCGTGATTAATCGCAAATTAATCACACATTTTTTATCTGTTGAAAATGTACCTTAAAAGGAGATTTGTAAAGTATTTAATACTCTTATCAACACGGGAGTGGGCAAATATTCTTGCTTTATGAAAATGTATGTATATATTTATTATTTGAAATCAATTAACAACACAAAACAATGAAAAACATTGTCCAGAAATCCTCATAGGTACTGCATTTAGCATAAAAAATATGCTCAAATCATAACATGGCAAATTCAAGCCCAACAGGCAACAACAGCTGTCAGTGTGCTGACTTGACTATGACTTGCCCCAAACTGCATGAGATTATCATAAAGTGGGCATGTCTGTAAAGGGGAGACTCGTGGGTACCCATAGAACCCATTTTCAGGTCAAGAGATCCCTTTGAAAATGGCCATGCCAGCTTTTCCTCACCAAAATTTTGTGTAAGTTTGGAGCGTTATTTAGCCTCCTTCACGACATGGAAGTATGACGTGCTTGGCACCAATAGATTCCTTAGGTTTTCTAGTTTCATATGATACCAGTATCTTCACTTCACTTCACTTCTAGCATTAAAACTGAGCCCGCTACAACCTAAAAATCGTATGTTATTGCGTTAAAAAAGTAGTGGCGTTAAAACAAATTTGCGTTAACGCGTTAACTTTGAAAGCCTTACATTCATCACTTTACAAGTACCTGATCTAGCTCTTCTTCAGCGTATTTCTGTCGACTCAGTTCATTCTCTGTGCCCTCGCGCAGCTCCCTCAGACGCTGGGCCTCCTGCTTCGCTGCGTTGATCTCATCCCTCAGCTTCTGCTCCAGGTTCACCTTCTCTACTTCTACTGTACGGTGCTCCTCCTGGGCGATCTGCAGCCTGAGAACAAGGAGTGGAAAAAAGAGAGACAATTATTTTAGTTTGTCTTAGAAGCAAGACATCAGTGGCTGCTTACTGTAATAAGGCCAAACAAAGAAACAAAGCATAGTAGGTGCCAGTGTCTGTGGGCAGGCATGACGTGTAAGCACGTGAGTGCCATGTATGTGTGGAATAGAGGACTTGCATCAGCTCTGAATCACCGGAAACAATGGCTAACATGTAGAAAGCAGAGAGCCACAGCCAGCTGCTAGGCAGCTCACAATAAACTGACATCAGAGGGGGCAGAGCAAAGAATGGGAACAGCTGCCACCACGTAACTTTAGAACAGTACAGTGTGGTACCCAATGCTCCTGTAGTATCATATGTGTTGGTTTGTATGTGGGATATTTTTAGACTCTTAAAAAAGAAGAGGGGCTTGTCACCCATGACATAATTTTATTTATATATATATATATATATATATATATATATATATATATATATATCTCATATATGCAGTTACTATAATCTGTAAAAAGAGCTAATCCTCAGCATAACTACTGTGATTAACAGGTATGTGGGAATATAATATTTATCTAACAATTTAAACCAAGAAATAAACAGTTTAATTTGATCTGTAAATCTAATGTGGGTGATGATAATACTGACAATGGACCTTTATCTGAATAGTCCCTCATCTGGCTAAGCAGTTATTGGGACTTGGGAATTCCATTGTTACATATAATACTGCAACTTATGACAACAAAACTACAACAGAAAATTCCTGCTTTTAGTCTCCAGACATTACAGGGCAGGAAGCAGTACTATATTTCAGTCACTAGGGAGAAGCCCTCTCCTCTTGTCGGGCTGAACACAACAGCAGAGGGAGCAGAGAAATGAAAGGTGATCCAGAGTGCTGGCTATGGAAAATGTGGGTGGTGGGCAGTCCTGCTAATGTTTTCGACCCTGACCTCTGCCATTCTCTAGCTAAGATTCGAGGGCACTAGCAGAGCTACAATGCCCAGCGTGAAGACGATAAAGGCTGTTTCACCTGACCTGCATTGTAGGCCTCACAGGACGTAGACTGAATGTCTCTGCAGACTTTGCAGGCTAAGGTAAATAATAACCCACAACCTTTTATACGCTAATATTACTACATATGTATTTATCTTACTTCCCTAATACTTCCCTGAGCTGATAAAACATTGAAAGAAAAGTAACTTATTAAAGCCTATCACACGCAATGTTGTTGTCCTTGTCGCTAGTTCTTTTCCAGGATGTCTATCTGCACACCACACCCCAATTCAAATGGGGGTGAATTAGCACGAGAGCTGACATGTTAAGCAGTCATGCATAACACCATCTCCCACCAGTGAGGCAGAGGCTGGGTCAAACAGCGCTGTAAAAGGCAACCAGGAAATCCAGCTCCAGTCAAAGCCTCCTCCCACTGTCTCCCAACAGGGCAGCCACGGCTGGGCCAGGCTACTTGATACCACCACAGGATCTGCTTGAAGGTATGGAAAGACAGCAGCTGGCAGCAGGGATCAGGAAGGAGGCATGGCTACAGACAGAGGACATACCTCTCTCTCTCTCAGCTCCAAAATCATGTAACTGTATGAGATGAAGGTCTCTTCTTGTTCGTCACACTGACCTACAATATAATATAATATCCCTTCCCACAGCTACAGTGCTTGACTGTCCATTCAGAACACTTTAAATGTCTGATAATCTTAGTCATCTGCTTTTGGCAGTAGATACATAGGTTAGCTTGACTGCTTAACATTGTCTTTTGATTATGAATACACAAGATTAATACACAAGCTACTGCAAATCCTCAGTATAATGAATAAGTATTTTAAAATGATTACGCTTTATGGGACATATTCTACTTTATGAGAAAAAGGCAAGAGACAATTGGTTTGCTTGCCCTTCCTCTGAGCTCTCATCCACCACAGATAAGATTTAAATGTGGTTGCACAACACTACTATTACAGCAGATAAATTGTACTGTAACGCTCAATGCGTAGTAGAACTTTGGGATATGAGATATACTGCAATGTCTGCACTGGTCAAGGTACTGCATGTGAAGCAGCACAGCAGAGTCCCAAACAGCCAACAAGATACAGTATTACAATCTGCGATGGTAAGTTTGCATAACACGATGAATAATGTCTGCACTTTTACCTTTAAAATGTATTAAAAGCTGCAGAGGAGAATTAAGTAGCAATTAGCTTAGCGAGAAAGAAATGTCAGAGCCAGCTTCAAAGTTGGCAGTGGCAGATATGTTTTCACAAGTGATCAAAGTATAAAGCCACGGAGGAAACACGCAGACTGGGCTGGCCGTCTATCAGACGGACAGAGTTTGACCTCAATGGCTTGTCCCCACTGGAGTCAGTGGCTCTCTTGATTGGTATTTAGTAGGCAAATAATCCCACAAAAATACTTTCCACTCCCTTATTGTACTGCTCCAATAAAGAAATGCACCTCATATACATGTATATTATGTAAAATATGCATGCACAGGAGCCATGACTGAGATACTTCAGTGCAATAGGTAGAGGTGTTACTGTACAGACAATGAAGAATCCAAGGCCGACACTAACACCAATCTCAGTCTGTCTTTACAGTCCATTTGCTATATTCATCAGAGCACGTCATGTTTCAACAACCTGTGTCTCCTAAACAGCCAGCTGATACAAAGAGCAACTCATGTGGGTAATAAGGGTAGACTGAAAGTTGTGGTGCCTACAGTCAGGGTCTGAAATTAGTACCTGCCACCTGCCAAATACGGGTAAGCTGTCGGCAGTGGCGGGTAAAATCGGCAGGCCATCCACCACTTTGGCAGACAGGGAAAACGCTAGTGATGAGATTAGAGAACCGGTTCCTAGTTGTCCAATTCCTTGGTATCTCATGCCTCCGTGTCTATCGATTCCTCTGTATTGATGCTTCCCCACAGTTACGCTGCAAAATGACGCATAAGCACGCTGTATCATGTTTCAGTTTGTTTTGGACCGGAGCCATGACGGAGACGGTGGCGCTACTAAACCTGAGGTACGCACCCTATTTTTACCCTTATAATGCTGCACTGTGAACAACAAATCCGTGTTGAAATCAGCAAAAGGAGAGTTAGTAACATTAGCTGATAGCAGCAGGTGGGTAGCACAGTCCTGCTTGATTAAATAACAGAGCTACTAACGTTAACGGAGGTCTCACTGAGTTATTATTATGAGGCGTTCAAACTCTGCTCAGGTAAAATGACTATTGGGCGAAGGTAAATTACAACGTTATCATGATGTGTTCAAATGTAACCTCGTAAAATTAAGTTTTTGGCGAAAAACTTGAATAAATCCAGTTGTTTGTAGGAGTTGTTTTCACAGCAATATAAAATAGATATTAGAGAGGGAATTATGACCTGTTTAACTTCCTAACACTAGCTTTAAACAGCTTGCCAAGATTTTTTAATCAAAGCAAATATTTAAATAATCATAATCATTTGAATTGTGTGTTTTTATGCAAACAACCACCATAGATTACAATAACAAAGTACAGTACATTTCTGTGTACAGTACCCTTCCTGCCCCGAAAAATACGGCTCCTCCGGAAGCTACGGTGTAATTCGAACACTGTAATTTACCATGTATATAATGTTTTTTGTGTAAAATATATTAAACATTGAATGACATCAGATCTAAAATGTTATTCCTTCATTTAGCGCAGAGATTTCAAAAGTGGCAGATAAAATTTCTGATTGGCAGACAAAAAAAAATACTTGTCTGCCACAGTGGCAGGAAGTGAAGAAAGTTAATTTCAGACCCTGCCTACAGCACAACAGCTCATCTCTCCCTGTTCAGTGTCCCCAAGCATCAAGACAGGAATGTTAAACAGTCATATGGCAACGCCTCTCACTGCTCCCCAGAGGTTAAACACTTTCCATTTTAGACACTCACTTTGCTTTATGATCAACCTCAGGACAAATTGAACTTTGTACACAATGTCAAAAACTAATCGACAGATTTTTATGAAATATGCTGTGGAAATATCATAAATAGAAGAAGATGAATCCTTATGTTTTCAATGACACAACATGAGAGGTGTAGCCTACATCAAACACACCATCACATCTACGACAACAATTCTATCCAGCTGCCTTTCAGTCACTGAAAAGCTGCAACATCGCAAGTACTAAATGCAATTCATTGCGATGCATTTGTGGGACAGAGAAATATAACTACAGTGAAGGCAGCTCACTTTTCATTTTAAGTTCTGCCTGAGTCCCAGCAACATATTTTAATCAGTAATACTGAGAATTGCAGATGCAAAACCAGCAGCAAAAAACAAGAGCCATTTCATTGTGACTTTAGATAATTTGATGGCACTATCTGTCTACCTTAGTAATGCCTTATCCCTTTGAAAGAAAAAAACAGAACTGTGTATGAGATGAAGCTGTGTTTGAGTATCCTTTAAAGGAATAAGAGGAGACAGTGCACACTTAAAAGCACATTCCGAGCATTCCTTGAAGTATTACCAGGACCAAAACAGTTACATTTATCTTATAACCTTCCTGACTGGACACTGAATTTGGCTCTTTTTGGGATGCTTTATTTCAAAACATCTCTAGGGCTGCCCCCTCTTGGTCGATAATTAGGTTGTGTTGGTCTTAGTCAACTGTAATTTCTTTAGTTGAGTAGTCATTTTCTCATGCTTTTTTCATGCTGAATGACTTATTTCCAAGAAACTTCTATCTTTGTTAAACCAGAATTAAAGTGGTGCTTTTGCATGATTCTTTGTGGAGAAACTCAGTTTTACAGATCTGTCGATTAAATCAACTAATCGATTAGTCGACAAACCGTATGAGTGTTAGTCAACTAAGAATTTCTTTAGAAGGCCAGCCGTAAACATCCCTTTTCCAAACATTTAATCATTAAGGCAGCAATGGCCTGATTATACCAGGTGTCAGCATGCAGTATCCTGTGATACTGCATACACACACATTGTTTGATAATGGCTAAACTTCAAGATTCAGAGGTCAACCCAATTTTTGGGACAAATCTATGAAGGACACAAAGTATTCAATAGGTCAGTGTTGATTAAAGCTGAAGTAGGCGAGATTGGAGCAAATGATTTAAAAAAGTTATTTTTATAAAATGGTCGCTATATTGTGACAGTAGTACATGAAACAGGTAACCTGAAAAAAAATCATGTTTCTCTGTGTCCTCCGGTGTCCTCCAGTGTCTTCCGGTGCTCCTAACGGCATCTGCATGATTTCACAGACCGGAGGAAAACAACCAGTAAGACCTGATCTGAGGTCTGCTGTCCATGTGCCGTCTATGAGAGCCGGCTATCAATCACTCGCGAACTCCGACAAAACAGTCAAACTAGGCAGCGCTGATCAAATATGAATCAACATTATGTTACGTTAATGCCTATTTCTCTCCTCAGATGTTTTCAGAATCATCTTGTAGTGTACGGTTTAGCTGTAAAATGAGAAAGTTTGTGACGCTGCCGCCATTGTGAAATCTGATTAAGGAACGCCAAGTTCCGGTCACATGACCGGAGCACAGCCAATAGGAACGCTCTGTCAATGAAATGACCTGTGATTGGTCAAAGTCACCCGTCACGGGCTAGATTTTTTAAAGCCTGAAAACAGAGCCATGAGGAGGTGCAGAAGTCTAGTTTTCTCTCAGAACACTTGAATTACAATATGCTGAAAGGTTATAATGGAATTTTTGCCTAATGATGCCAAAAATATACTGCCTACTGCCACTTTAACTTCCTAAAGCAAGACGCCCAGGGGCAACCAACCACCTCAGCTGGCTCCTCTCACTGTGAAGGAGCAGCAGCTCAATAACAAAAATCATTGAGCTCCACATTGCAGCATGCAGACTAAGGTTAGCCACCTAGCAGAGAAGTCTCATCTTGACTGCTTGTGTCCACAAGGTATGATTTTGATCACTTGCCAAAGCTTACTGTAGGATCACAGGTAACAGCTGGAAAGAAAATTGGCTGCTAAACTGAGAACTAAGGGATCTCTTCACCACCACAGTCTGATACAGATTTGTATTACTCTAGCCAATGCTACCAAATATACTCTGTTTCCCAATATATACAATTAACTTATGAAGCCTAACTGCATGCCTTGATCATATGCATCTGGGGCCTCACAGCAGCAGAGAACCATGCTGTTCTGTGATTTTATGGTCACGCTTGGGAGCCGACCAAACCCTGATGGTCTCCGCACTCAGCTGAGCTTTGATATGCAGCCCCATTTGTTACTGAGATTAGTGCCGGTCTGCTATTGTTTAGTAAAAAATTGGTCTAATGAATGTGCCATATCAATATCAATGACTTTGGCCCTGTACAGACCTGGCATTAACATGCGTCCTCAGTGATCCAATCACAAGTGGACAGCTCTAAATACAAGTGTGAACGCACTCAAGACGCATTGAAGACGCGTTGAGATCGGATCTTTCAGAGCACATTCAGAGGTGCTCTGGGCCACATATGGCCACATTCGTTTAGCAGCATGTACGCGAATGTGTCCTGGGCCACATTAAGGACTGCCTACTCATCTGATGTCCAGCTGGGATCCACGGTATCACTGCGCTCCTCAGGTGAATAAACAGGCAGACACGGGCACTTGTCAGCATGGAAACGGCCTCTGTGCCCTACTGTATCCTGTCGGCACAACTGTATTTTATTAAAATATATCTTGTTTATAGGATACATATCTACAGACTATCAGACTAGGCACGCAAAGTGCATTATTATCATATTGTCGGAGATGTGTCGCTGTTTTTGTTCCGGTGCTTTGCACGGAGCTGACACCCGCCCCCCCGCCTTAAAGCTGTCCACTTGTGATCTGATCACTGAGGACGCATGTTAATACCAGGTCTGAACAGGGCCTTTGATCACCACTACTCAAAGCTTGTTGAATTTATCCAACAGTTTAGAAAAACTGTAATAGATTAGCCACTATCCCAAACTTGAACTTTTCCGTTTGTTTTTTGCCTTTTCAAAGTCTGTGTGGAAATGCAATGTATTTAAATATTAAATGTGGAAAACATTGCTCTTGGGAGTTAGCTTGTCAATGCAATGCTGAGTTGCAGCTGACTCTAAAGTCAGATGTTGAAGCTTCCAACTAAAAGATGAAGATGGCCCTATGAGCTACAAATGGCACCTCCTATTTGGTGAGTTATACAGACTTGTCAAACCAGCTTAAACACCATTCCAGCTGTTCACCACACCTAAGCTCAGACAGCACAGACTTTTCCTTGAACCAGTCTGGTATCTATATTACATAAATCTTGCCATAAAAGGTTTTCGTCTAATTTAATGGATAAAATGAATTTAAATGTGAGTTGTTGAAGTCGATTCATCTATAGTCATTATCTAAAGGTCTGTCCAATGAATCATACTTTCACTTCCCATTTTAGAACAATGTGGCTCTTTACATGCAATCCTGTGAAAGTTATGACGTATGACTGAGGTGATATACATATATATAGAGTTGAGAACCACTATATGCAAATTCTTATTTGCATTGTAAAATCATTGAGACTGATAGGATGCCCTGCATGCTGCCTCATTTGAATTAATCCCTGCTTCACCTAACACCAGAAGAAATACACTTTCGTGAAATAAAACCTTAAGATTCAGGGAAAAAGGGGGGGCGGGCGCAGGGGTGCCATTTCACACACCAAAGGCTTTATAATGAATGAGGAAGGCTGTTATTTAGACCATCATCATCTGTCAAAATGATCTCAGTTGATAGTGATCAATTGATTTAATATTAAGTTCACAAGAGAATGTCGCAGTCTCAGGGGAAAAATAACCCAATGACTAGGGGTGTGTGAGAGGAATAACTCACTGCACATGTGAAACATGTAAGCAGCGCTACCAGTCAACACCAACACTGGCTGGCTGATGTTAGTTTTAAGCTTCATAATTATTACTCATCAAAATACTATTGAGTTAAAGTTAGATTGAAGTCAGTTTAAGGTAGTGTTTGAGACCTACTGTAGAGAAGAATATGGTGGGTATAAATGTATTTGTTGCATGTTCAAAAGTGCTAATGTGAAGACAAAGAAAGCTGTGCCACATTTAATATTGTGTTATGAGGAAACTAATGTAATGTGTGCACAATAGAGTACTTGTAGAGTATAGCACGGTTTGTTGTTTGGGTGGTGGGAAAAACCCTCACTTCTGCTGTAGGTCATGCAGACTCTGTTCAGCTCTCTGCAGGCCCTCCAGGTCTTTCATCATCTTCTTCATGTGGTCCTTCGAGTAGCGGTTCTGGATGTAGGCAAACCAGCAGCCACCCATGCCTATGACTATTGACACCACCAGCATGAAGTCCTTCAAGTGGTTATGTCTGTTCACTGATATAAAGAGAAAAAATAAGAGAAGTTACATTTTCACATGGTAATATACATCAAAATCAAAATAAGATAAACCTACAGTACATGTATAGAAGCGGATCTGTATTTCAACCAGGCAATATAGATCAAGATCATTCGATAAAGCTGCTGCCAACAATGAGCAAGCTTCACCAGGATGTGGTGAGCATAGCCTAGTCATACTGCAAGTGTTGGAGTGGAGAGACACAAATAGAAGAGTCAGTAGCACAAGTTCAGGTTGCGGTGAGAGGGGCCTAGTGCAAAAGACCACCATAAAGCCAGCTTAACACGGCCTATTTCAGGCTGGTAACCAATGCTAATAAACATGCACAGAAAACCAAACAATGGCAACTATAACATTTTGGTAAACACGAGGAGCTATGAATCAAACCCTAATAATAACTAAAGTGCTGTCATGTTGTCATTGTAAGGGATTCATAGCTATTACAGCAGCTAGAAAGCAGCTATCCCATTTGTAAGAAGCCTTAGATCAGATTCAGATCAACTTTCAGGTGAGGAGAATTTTAACAATCGTAAAATTAAACCCATAATAAAGTTTGGGTTTAAGTCCATTTGTTATTTGATGGTGTCATGCAGCAATTGACACACAGCCTGAATGTCAGCCTTGCGAGCCACACAAGTTTATCTTGCGAAACCTGCTGAGGGGTGTGCGGGAAAGAGATGTCAAAAACACGACTTCTACTTCCTGGAATGAGACAAAACGGAAGTAAAATTAGGAGGAAAAAGTCAGTACAGGCTTGTTTCTCTTTAGATATGATCAGGAGGACATTCCACCTTAAAACATTGTTCTTTACAAACATGTTCCTGTACCACTGGCTGTTATTGAAACAGAGCCAAGTCAAGTCACACCATGAATCCAACAACTCTTCACATGAACCCTCTGTATAGTTAAAAGCACATCAACAAGTCTCTAGCTTGTGCTAAATGATCTTTCAGGAGGGCTGTGTATATTCCTGTAGACTTACTCATAAAGTCCAGAACAAACGCAGGTTCATCAGAGTCGAGGAACTTGGACCAGCTGTGCCCGTTATTGTGTCAAAGTGACAAACCAGAAAAGAGAAACAGAAAATCTACAGGACAGCTCAGCTGTGAACCACTGCTCCTTTCTCTTCCTAGGCCAGTATATGCAGATCATTACCTCTTAACCAGGACAACTCCCCAAAATGAGGTCACAATATTTAACTGAAATGCACGTTGGGTCTGCATTGTGACTGAGCACAGATGGTTAAAGCAGCAGTAGGCAGATTGGAGCAAATATGATTTAAAAAAAAGTTATTTCTATAAAACAGTAACTATATCCTGACAGTAGTGAATGAGAAAAGGAGTTTGTGATCCGGCCGCCATGGATCAGTTGAGGAAATACCAAGCAACGCCCACCAGTCAAAGCAAACTTTCTCATTTTACAGCTAAACAGTACACTACAAGATGTTTCTGAAAATATTTTACACAAGAAATAGGCATTACAGTAACTTTGTTTGAACAGCGTTGTTTGATTGAATTACAATATGCTGAAAGGTTATTATGGAATTTTTACCAAATGATGCCTCAAAACATTCTGCCTACTGCCGCTTTAAAAGGAAATACTGTGCATTATCTCTGAGATAAAATAAAATAATTTCCTAATGCTAGACTGTTCTCTTGGTTCTATTTACTGCTCATACAACACTATCTGTCCTCAGCAGGAAACACAGTCGGCTTTCTGTCATCACCCAAGTTGCACACAGTGAACACTACATTCACTGTCTTTCAGAAATACCACCAAGAGAGCATAAAGTGACATTTAATTAACCACAAAACTGGAAATGTGCTTGGGTTAATTATTATTACACAACTGTCCACTAGATTAGGATCACCCCATTGTGAGATGTGTCTTAAAAGGCTGCTGCTATACACAGCGAGTCAGACTGACTATTAGTGGGACCCCCTGGCTTTGAGAGGCTGTCAAAGCCAGATAGCGCTCGCTAATGTCTTCCTTCGGGCGTGACTCGTACAAAACACGTACACAATGACACATGCCAGACACAGACCACTACACACTGTCCCCCTGTGCAATTTCTTTCTAATGCAAATGACTGCTTTATATGAAGGTTCATTACATTTTCTCTGATGATCACATACTGTATGTATATCTGTCTTCATCTGCACTCCTCTTCCAAATATGCACCGTTCCACTTCACTTTTTAGCCATCTTAGTTGTTCTCCAGTAAAATAGGATCAAACCTCAAAGCTGGGGAAGTCTCTGTGCACCATTACTATTTTGTGTAAGCTCTAAAGATTCATATTTTTCACAACACCTAGTCCAGAATTTCCTGACTTTCCAGCTCAGTAATGTAAAATATTAGTATTCAGCTGTCAGACTGTAACTAAGCTTTTAACAACAAACATGTTGTTTTTCTTGAAAAAAAAAAATAGATATTTTGGCAGTCATTCTGGGAACATGTTATCCAAATGTCAACACAGGTTACGTAAAAAAATCTAAAGTACTGCCAAGAGGTACGACAGCTGAGACACACCCCATCCATTGTGATGTTACGAGCCCCTAAAGGGAAAAAAAGAAAAAAGAAAACCTGAAGGACTACAATCTGTAGTTACAGAAGTGGAGCAGTGATACTGGAGAAGGAGAGGATGAGTGGTGTGTTTATTTGTCTCAGTACGTAGAGGGGAGTGTCTGGAATACAGAGCAGTGTGGTCTGACCCTCAGCTCACTTCCTCAATCCCTGAAACTGATACAGGTGGTAACAGGATTTACCCTACATATCAAAGGTGGGCCGATTAAAGTGAGTAAATGAGTACACCAGTGAGTAGATAAGTAGGTGACTGAATAAAGAAATTAAGCAAACAAAAGTTGATCACAACATGTCACAGGGACAAGGTGCTGATGAAAAATGAGAGTAGTAGACAACAGTGGTCAGGATGTTGGTAAAGGGGGTAGGCTGTTAATACAAACTCAAAACTCCCTGCAGATGTTTCACGGTAATATTCTTCCAATTCAAAGGAATCAATTCAGTTTTTCCTGTGAGGTTTTTACATGACGTGTTGGCTTAGTCATTATGTGTTTTATGCTTCTCTGATGACCAGCCTTATGCAAAAGAAACAGTTCCAACATATTTACAGAGTGAGCAATGCCTTTCTTAGGAACAACTACAACAAAACATGTTGGGTGCACATAACTCTGCCAAAGACGCAGAATCCTCAAAATTTGTTTTGATGAACAAAAGTTTTACATTTTTTTTTAATCTGCATCTAGATCAGTATCTCAATGAAAATAGTAATAACAGAAAACTACAGTATGTAACAGTGTTTTTAGCGTCCAGGTAAGTTTTCAGTCTTTCCACCAAATTTGACTTAATTCTGTTGACACGTTTTTGAGATATCCTACATAAAAAACTAGACTGAAATCGAAACCTCCATAAAGAGATAATGAAACTGAACCCCCCTTCTCATCTGTATTTTAGGGTTTTAAAGTATCCAGAACAAATCCACTAATATTGTTTGAATGACAGTGTGAATCAGAACTGCACCGGAATTAAAAAAAAAAAAAAAAACATCACATACTCAGGGGCGCTCCAAACAGCACAGTGTCCAAAGATTTGAGCTGCAACTTTTGCACATGGCTGCGATCCAGCATCTTCAGAATAGAGAGTGTCAGAGTGGTGTTCTTTACGGCGAGCCTGAGAGAGAACAGACACACAGTCATTTTACAGGAACAAGGAAGGAAGAGCAAAGAGTGTAATCCATTTTGAGGAATGTGTAATGTGACCCCTTAACAAATCTTCTAAATCCATCCAGTCAAATTTAAAACACCAATGGCCATTAGATACACTAATTTAAAATAAATGTAATAAAGCAGACACTGACAGATCAGAATAGGGAATGTAATGACTTAAAATGACAGTAATGTAAATGGGTTTTAATTGCTGGCACTAAAGAAGTTGCATCAAGTCAATTGTGTTGGCATCATTCCCACATTGTGCATCACTGTTGTCATGAATACACTTTGTAGTTTGAGTCTTATCCCTTTCATTGAATTATTAAATTCTAATTTCTTAGTACAAAAGTCTCACCAGTCTTATATAAACCACAACATATTTGTGGCACATTTTTCATTTGGAGAAGATAGAAAAGTCTAGGTATCCCTTACCTTGGCATGACACTTCCATTAAAATTCATCTTGCGAAAGGCGTCCACATATTGTGGCAGTTCCACATAGCTGATGAGCCATTCCACCATCTCATCCACTGTCCAATTATACACTGAGGGGAAAAATACAAACATAAAACATACTATAGTTACATTGCACATCGATTCTCATATATCCAATACCTGCAGAATTCAGTACTGATAAAGCTACAATATATCTCCTGATTAAACAGCTGACTTTTATCTTTAATGATGTTTGAGGGTGTTCTCGTCTGTACAGCTTTATTCTGCACTTTAGTCTATTTAAAAAAAAAAAAAAAAAACTCTCTACCTCAGTTCTTATCCCGCATTATATTCCATATTTGACATTTCTTAATCCCCTGGTCTCTCTCTGGTATCTCCTATATTTTATTATCCAGCACTATATCACTTTTTGTACTATATTCACATTTTGAATAGTCCAGTATCTCAGTTGTTACCTTGCACTATATTCATTTTTAACAGTTTCTTCATCTCCTGGTATTTTTATATCTGGTATATTTGTTTATACTTTGTACTACTTGTGCATTTTTACTAATATGTTTGCACTATGGAACTGAGATGCTGGAAACTTGAATTTCCCTCGGGATCAATAAAGTTACCATCTATCTATCTATATGGAGTGAACAATGTACTTGTAGACCTGTAGCTTTTTAGCCACTCATTTTAGAACAGTGACCCTAAACAAATCAGAAAAAGCAATTAAGAAGTTGTTCTTGGGACCAAGCAGTCAGTCAGCTGACCTCAGTCCAACTGATCATGTGTTTCACTTGCTTAAGAACAGACTGAAAAAACAGCGAGAATTGAAGATGGCAGCAGTACAGGCCAACCAGAGCATCACCAGGGAAGAAGCTAGGGCTGCACAATTTTGAAAAAAAAATCTAATTGTGATTATTTTTGACTGATATTGCAATTGTGATATGATTTGCGATATTAGAGGGAATGATTATTTTTACATTTAAACATTAAAATGATTATGGTGTGATATTTACAGGGATCAAACAAAGATGTTTTCTTAAGCCTGTAGAATATGATGCGTAGGACCAGGAATCTCTGCGCCACGACAATATTTAATTTAAAATGGTATTTTGACACACATTTCACCTATAACAAATATTGCGATTTCCTCCTCATCCTGCGATTTGGAAATTGCAGTAGGCCATATTGCAATTTTGATAAAATTTTGATTAATTGTGCAGCCTTGGAAGATACCAAGCATCTGCTGACATCTATAGCTAGTGCACTTCATGCAATCAGTGATTACAAAAACCAACAAATATTAAATATGATGACTGTAGCAAAGGTTTTGTTAACTTGTCCAAATACTGACTATCTCTTAATGTCTCTTTTCTATCAACACTGATCTGAAATTAATGTAAACACCTTCAAATTAAAGCTGAGAGTCAGCACTAACCTCATAGATATTGTTTGATTTTAAACCTAATTTACAGAACCAAAACAACAACAACAACGTGTCACTATCATAACACCTTTTAACTGCACTGTATATACAGCTTGATACATGAGACATATTATATGACTACATGCAGCCGTATCCTGAATGATCTATGAGGAATCCTATAGCATAGCATACATTGGCTTGCCCACAGTAATAACTGGGGAAGGAGAATACACTCCCCAGCTACTGGCAGAGCGTCAACAGTGTGGGCTGACTGTGTTAATGCGTTGTTCTCTTGAACAAAAACCCAGATTCCTGGCTCCGAACCTCCAGAGACTTGTCAAGAAAACTGCAATGCAGGATGAGTCAGTACAATGAGCAAAAAAGGGGGAAAAAAGGCAGCCAGAAAGGGTGTGAAACGACATGCGTGCCAGATACAGCACATGAACAGTGCTCTCAAAGAGTACAAGATAGCACAGCCAAACAGATAGGCTGAAGGAGGTGAGAGTGTGGATGTGAATTTTGTGCTGACAGAGTCAATGATGTCCCGCTCTGCCACTGGCTGGAGCTGATCAGTAGACTGCACTTTGCTTGACATGCTATCTGATCAACTGCCTTGCTCCTTTGTTGGGTGAGTGAGAAGGTCAAGCAGGGGTAACTTGTGACAATTTGTGGCCTACACTTTCAGTCACAAGGAAAACCACACTATCTAATTTACTGGCTATTTAACACACTAGACAAAGACTAGACAAAGTCACAAGGACTGTTTCTACATCCAATATCATACAGTCCGTAATGGCAGAGCGTATCGATGTGGAACATAGTGCGCAAAACAATGTTCATGCAGCCTACAACTCTACAACTGTATGTGCAGACACTGCTGTTGTCTGCACATACAGTACTGCAGGCACCAGCACTGTATGTGCAGGGGGGGAGCAGTACCTTCAGAGCCCTTCCATGCATTCCACAAGTCCTCCACACTGATGAACTGGTCATCCCCGTGGAAGCTGTTATGCTTGGCCTTGGGGTCGTGGTAGTTTAGATCTTCTCTCAGGAACTGCAGAATGACAAGGAGGTTTGTAGTGGTTACAAAGAATCCAACTTGGACAAGTTTTAACTGAAAAAAGTAGTTATAACACTTGACAGGCCTCAATCTTACAAATTGTCTTTTGTGAGAAAAATGCATTTCTAGCTCCATTACTGACACAATCAGCATACAGAACTTTAGTTAGCTTAGTTTGACCAACGCTGCAATGAAGAATTTGAATGTACCACTCTGAAATGTGAAACGTTTTGAGTTTTCCCTTTAACCTAATTCAGGAATGAATGCCCACATACTAAACAGCACAGACCATACTTCTGAGTGGGGGTTGGTTGAATAAAATGTATGAATTAGGGCTGTCAAAGTTAACGCAAATTCTTTTTAACGCCATTCATTTCTTTAACGCATTAACACAACTTACGATTTTTAGGTTGTAACACTCCAAACTAATGCTAAATTTTGGCAAGGAAAAACTGGCATGGCCATTTTCAAAGGTGTCCCTTGACCTTTGGCGTCAAGATATGTGAATGAAAATGGGTTCTATGGTTACCCACGAGTCTCCCCTTTACAGACATGCTCACTTTATGATAATCACATGCAGTTTTGGGCAAGTCATAGTCAAGTCAGCACACTGACACACTGACAGCTGTTGTTGCCTGTTAGGCATCAGTTTGCCATGTTATGATTTGAGCATATTTTTTATGCTAAATGCAGTAACTGAGGGTTTCTGGACAAAATTTGTCATTGATTTGTTTTGCTAGTTGATTTCCAATAATAAATATATACATATGTTTGCATAAAGCAAAAGTATTTGTCAACTCCCATGTTGATAAGAGTATTTATTAAATACTTGACAAATCTCCCTTTAAGGTACATTTTGAACAGATAAAAAGTGTGTGATTAATTTGCGATTAACCACGAATAAATATGGACAATCATGCAACTAATCGTGAATAAATAATGTAATCAATTGACAGTCCTAGTATGAATAGCTGGAGGACAAATACCACATTTTCAAATGGTGTTTGAAATTTGCTGTTGATGGGTTTGGATGACACTGTGACCTGTTTCACTACTGTGGTATTTATGACCCCCATAAAAAAAAGAAAATGCAATTCACACTGAAAAACAATAATGCAATAAAACACTGAACCTGAAAAATTCCACTAACAATATAATGGTTATTCTACATTACAAGAGTGTTGAGCACCAATACCTAAATGCCAGACGGTGATGTTATTAAAAAACAACAGAGCTTTGAACATCAAATAGGATAGGTTTTGTGACACTTTGTGTCACAAAAGTTTTGATATCAAATGGGAAGTTTGAACATAATACACATTGTGTTGTTGAGTTACACTTTGGGGGGGTGGGGGGGGTGGGGGGGGTGGGGGGGAATATGACATTTGACCAGCCAAATACATGTTATCTCCTATGATAAAGTAATGTATATTTTTTTAATTGTTAAGGGTAGTACAAACAAGAAAAGTCTCGGAATTACTTTTTGGTATCTCCATTTGAAAATGAGAACCCGGCATGCTGTACACAAGCCACCATGGTACACAGTATATATCACCAAAATCCAAATTTTGGCACTCTGAATCCCATTTTCGCCCCCATTGTAGCGGTCAACTATTGGCCAATGGAACCACAACTCTGGTTGCCCACTATATTGTAGGCTAACTCAGTCACATGCATAACAACTTGCACTCCCACAAAAGCCAACTCATGCAACATGGGTGGAATACCGTAATAAGTCATGATGCCTTTCTTTCTTGATAGATTTGTGTGGGAGGATTTCACGACAGGGTAGAGAGATGTCTATACTGCGGGTGAAATATCACGCTACTGACAGTATATTCATTGGAAAATTAGCAGGACCTGTATAATATGGCCAAGTCCCGAAGCTTTTTCTTAATAGCCAGGTGCAGACTTTGATCTTGGTCATAAAGAAATCAGCTATCCTCTTTATTTAATCGCTGTATGATAACAGGAAGTCGGACTACTGTCTTGAAGTGCTCTTAATCGTTTTGAGCTTTCTATTTCTCGGCTCAAAGCCACTACAGATGCTCACTGTACTGCACTTGATTCTTTGCCTTTGGGGTATTTGCATGCCAAGTGCCTCTTCTAAAAGCAGAGACGGCTTTGGTCTGGCCTCAACCACATGCTGGACCAAAGTGAAATGAGGCTCCAGAGGAGGCCTCCTCAAGGCCACAACATGGAGTTTAGACTAGAGCTCAGCATGTCTTTAAGGCACCAGTGATGTCTGAGAAGTAACACTCGACTTCCGATGAACAGCTGTAACTGTTTATAATGTGCTTTCATTATGTGCAGCTAACACTATTCGTCAAGCATTTCAAAATTACACACCACATAGGCTTATCAAAGGTACTCTAATATTCTTTGTTATAATGCGTTGTACGAATGTGTCAAAAAAACCTGCACGCCAGTTAGAACCACACTTAATGTGAATAAGGTTAATTAGTGACAAAACCTTCAGTAAAAAGGGCACTGGAGCGCCAACAGGACAAATCCTCCAGTTACTCAGAGTGAGTTAAGGACATTACAGGGCTATGATTAACTGACCATCTTAGCAGTAAATCCAACGACGAGTCAGACGACAGAGGATTATGATAATGACACCTGTAAGCCTCTTCAGACTGAATGGAGACCACCTCTGTGACTGTACAAACCAGAATACCCCCTTCAACAGAGCATCAGCTCCTGTTGTGATGAAATTTTAGGCTGATACTTACGCCGTCTGTCTCTACCACGTCTACATTGCCGTTTGCGTCATCATCCATCTGCTTGTGGATACTACGGATAGCCTCGTAGCTGAGAACTCCATTCTCATCCTTGCAAAGTGGTTCATCGATGCGACAAAAATCTGGTGGAGAAACAGAGATATGATGGTGATAACAGACAACTTTGAAACTCATGGCTACTGCTAGTACAACAACAACAACGATGACGAAAACCAGAATATCGCCTTGCGGTTATATGCCTCTGCCAACCAGTCAAGTTGCAGTTTACATCCATGTCTGTAAATGTCGTCACTCCATCAATTTATTCTATTAGACATTTGTGTGAAACTGTCATAATTAGTATACGAATACTTGAGTTATGGCCAAAAACGGGTTTTGTGAGGTCACAGTGACCTTGACATCTGACTTCCAGAATCTAATCAGTTCATCCTTGAGTCCAAGTGGACGATTTTACCAAATTTGAAGAAATTCCCTCCAGGCATTAATGAGAAATTGCGTTCACGAGAATGGGACGGATATGAGGTCACAGTGACCTTCACCTTTGACCACCAAATCTAATCAGTTCATCCTTGATTCCAATAAGACATTTGTGCCAAATTTGAAGAAATTCTCTGAAGGAGTTCCTGAGATATCACGTTCACGAGAATGGACTGGACGTACGTACAGTATGTACAACCAGAAAACATAACGCCTCCGACCACGCCTGTCGCTAGTGCCGAGACATAAAAAGAGGGGACAATCAATCAAATGTCTTCATTCAGGATTAAACAACCTTTTTTTTTACAGACCATTTTGCAGACCATTTTGGTTTCATTTTAGTTACCTTGATTCTTGAAAACACCAAGAAGTCTTTGACACTTTTTGAAGTTTATTTCTCTATCGTACTCGCTTTATCATCCGGAGTCTCCAAACAACCAACCCATTCCCAAACTTTCATGTGTCTTACAAGTGAGTACCAACAGTGTGAATGAACACTGTTTAAAAGATGTTTGAAGGAAATCCTAGTCATGGTTCTTCCCTTTGCTATGCAATATTAAAGAAAACTATAGTAAGTCAGAAATTTTTAGATTTCAGCACCAAACGTGCAATTTTAGCAATGTCAGGAATGTCTAATACGTTTTTCAATTACAAATAGAAACAACCAGGCCGGGTAAGACAGATCAATTAAAAAAAAAAAAGATACAATTTGAAGCACTGAAGTGATAATTTACTGAAGTATTGATTTTAGCTCAAAGCTACACTAGCTCTCTTAACTTTAACTAATCCTCTGATGGCCATAAAAGTTCATGACTTTTAACCCTTTGTGTTTTTTGCAGAAAAATCTGAATGCAAAGTCCCCGGTTGGATTGCCCTCACTCACCCTTTCTATCTAGCTAATGTAACTGAACTGCAAAATTCCTTGGCTGAAGACAAAGCCTTGTTTATGTAAAGCCTGTTACCAAGAAGCCAGATACCATGACTGTCAGACCTACTGTGTAGACCAAAAACAGGCCATGTCCCAAGGCAAATCGGCTTTTAATAATAATGGGCTTTCAGTTGTTTTTTTTAAATCTATCGTCAATTTGGATTTCACAGTTCTGTTTAATGTCAGAAAACTTGGGTTTGTTAGTTTAAATGTTTACGTTCAACTATATTCAACATTTTGACAGTCAGGTTTCCATAACTAACTAGGGATTTCAGTGTGTAGAGCTCCACAATTAATTGTGTATAAATCAGAAATGTATTTTTCCATTATAAATGATCATGCAATTTAGCAGTCTGTAAATTATCTAGTGAAGCCTGTCTGCCCTCTGTTCCCTCTCCTTCCTGAGGGATTAGAGATCATCTGCCATAGATCAAAGATAATGCCGCCACTCCCACTGAGAGGAAACCTTATTTGGCATGTACTGTAGACGCTCGGGAGTTGTTTGAAAGGGCATGGCAGGCTACCTGTAATAATAACAGTAAGTTTAAATGTGAATTTCAATTCAAAGCAGTATGGGTGAAGTGAATTCACAAGAAATACTACCCCTGAAACCTTCAGAAGTGTATATTTTATTCAATTAAATTTAAGTTTGTCTTATACAGTATACCACAAGAGAGGAAGACGACTGTGAGGGTTAAGGAGGAGGCTGGTCTTGCTCACCAACATGAAGAGGTGGCTTGCACTTACTAAGCTTGGTTTATACCAACAAGAATGTGCCTTTACATAAAAATTTGAACTGAACTTTTCTAATCACAAAATGACAGTCTTATTGAATAAAATGCTTGATTCTAGTCTATTCTGGTGTGGTAGTAGATGGCATTTTTTGGTTTAAAGGCAGGATGGGCGATCTTGAGAAACTAGCAAGAGTACATTAGATTTTTAAAAATGATCCAGCTGAAAAAATGAGCCCAGTGTTGCCAACTCTTTTCCAATGAAAGTAACTAGCAGCAATAGCTCCTAAAGTTCCTAAATCTAGAATGAAAGTCACCAAGTCAGTAACACCGACAGTCCGTGGCTTCAGGCCTCCCTCCAAAGCCACTCCCCCAAAATTATAATTATGAACGTAAACATATCATAATGAACGTGAATGGCGAACATGGCTATTGTTAGTACTCACAGCTGTCGAGCTAGCAGCTTGTGGAAGTCTTCGATGACGCACAATGAGTGCATGGGTAGATAGACAGGCATGCAGGCAGGTAGCAATCACTCAGCCCGAATGAAATGATTAGACAGGCTTATTACAGTCCTGCGAGGTTGCGACAGCCACAGATACTGGATTTTTTTCCCTGAGCATTTGATTTATTGATTGCTGTCGGGATGTAATGAGAATTTCAACCAATACAACAAAATCTTTACCAACCCTGCCTTTAATACTTGGATAAAATAAATCCTAGATAGAGGTTTTATATGTTGCCTACATCATCTTCACAACAATATGGTGCAGCAGTAAAAAAAAAAAAAAAAAAAAAAAAAATCAACCTCACTTCCCCTTTCATAAATGGCTGAGCTCATGTCCATATATCTCAATTGATACTGCCTCATCATTAATTAGTCAACCATACAATAGTGCATAATCAACTGCCGGCATTTGGTTTCCATTGAGCTGGCATTTATAGCGCAATGCCCCCTCCCACGGATCAACGTATCATACCAATCCATGTTTTCTTTATTCCTAGAACCATATGTAATGACAGGTTAGCTCAGCGGTTAGAGAGACAAAACAGAAAGTAAACTATGTCACAGATTAATCTCTTCAACGGTCACTGTCCATGAATGTGTCCATGAGCGGTTTCGTAGTTGGCAAATTGTGCCTTATATTTCTCTACATGAACAAGGAAGGCTTGATGCACAACGTATACTTCCTTGTTGTGAAAAGTAAATTTTTGAGCCAAAGTATGCAAGCATTCAGCTTCAAAGAACCTGCAAAGCCACATACCAAAAAGGCAATTCCTCTCACCCAGTCCCACTCACCATGTTAAACAAAGAATGACAGTTAGCCTAGTGAAATCCTACCACCTGCAACACTCTCATACACCCGACATGGCCCTTTTTCTCATTTGGCTTGCAAACCTCCGGACACTCAAGATAAGATATTTACATACCAGTCAGCCTGCCTTTTTTAAGAGCTCAAGTTACGCAAGTCATTCTGTGTGCCTGCATGTAGATGAAGAACACACTCCGTAACTTTGCTGCTTCATAACTGCAGCAGTTACTATGTCCTGTTGCCATTCACATTTACTGTCACGCTTCGAAAATCGCTGTTAATAATCGATTTTTTCCCACACTGTGGCCTCTTGGGACATGTGACACACAGTAAAAATGTGCTTCAAACACAAAATGTGTATGAGCAACTTGGACAATGTCTCAACATTTCCTGTTTAACCGCAATGTTGAGCAGTACTAATAAAAAGATCCCAACTGAGCAAGTTTGTAGTATTGGGTCTTTGCCAAATTGCTGCTAAAAGTATATATATACAGTTATGCCTTTTGTAAACAGATATAAATTATTACACTAGCACACTTCAAAAAACCCTGAGTCTTGGTATGTCATAATTGGCACATACTCATCCCGAGTAGACTCAGGTTTCAAAGTTTACGGTCCGTTTTGTAGTCTCAAAATAGGCTTGACAGATGCAAGCACTGTTATCATTCATGTGAAAGCACTTCATGGATAGAGGCAAGAGATTATCACAGTGATAGAGGACCTCATCTAACAAGATTAGTATTTTTACAAGAGGAGCTTGTTAAATTCACTCAACATGTTTGAGCTTGAAATCAAATATTCCTGCTGTATAATGTAATGCAGTAAGTCACTGCAGGAGTATGCTGTTATTAGAGGCTCCCATTGCCTTTAACGTGCAAGTCCACACATTAGGTTTTAGTTCAGAATTTTTGTGATGATAAAAAGTGCAAATCAATGATATGAGTGTCTATATAATATCAATACTATTATTTTTTTTAAAATTATTATTATTACATATTATTACATTTAATGATTGCATAGACCTGTGCTAGGCCAACGTTTATGTAAAAAAAATTAAAGTGCAATAATGAATAACAATTTATGTTATTGGACTGCACCGATACCGAATCGGATATCGGGCTGATACTGACTCAAATAGCTGGATCGGATATTGGTGACAATGGGGCCGATCTATTCAATTCAGTTCTATGTTTATATATCATAAATAAATATATAATAAAAAATAAATGTAATATGCTGTATACATATATATATATATATATATATATATATATATATATATATATATATATATATATATATAATATAATATACTGTATATATGCAAAAGTAATTTTATTTCCTGTTTATGTTTTGACCAATTTGTTGCTGCATTAAAAAAGTTTACACTTGAACTGTAAATCCTGTTAATTTTGAAGATTTCTTTACCAAGTTTCTGGTGTACAATTTATTATTTTAATAATAAAGACCAATTAAATAAATTTATATCTATGTATTTATTGGTCACATTTTGTCTTACAAAGTTAGGAAAGCATTGTTTAAGTCAAGAAGACTGATGTTTCCTGACACATAAAAGAATAATCCAAGTGACTTCCACACTATGAAAATGGTATCGGATCGGTACTCGGTATCGGCCGATACCCAAAGCCCAGGCATCGCTATCAGTATCGGGAATGAGAAAGTCAGATCGGTGCATCCCTATTATGTTATAAATATTGTACAGCCAAATGTTGGGAAATACTTAAAATATGTATTGATTCTAATTTATGATTTATTAGAAATAATTCAACATCTTGATTAGTACTACCTGATTCAGAAACTACTTATACCCCAGCTCATGTGCTCCACTAATCATCAGATCAATTACCTCCTGTTTGACAGTGGCTGGATCTGACTTGGAGGACAGGACTAAATGGAGAATGCCAGCTGGACTATTCTCACTATAGCTACATAGTGCCGGCACAATCACAAAGATGTGGCATGAACAGTAATAATCCAACTGCCAATTTATAGTGTGTGTCATCTTAGCTGAGCAGGTTGATAAAAATAGACTGCTGTATTAAAATGCTACAATAAATGAATGCCATGATTGATTACTCACCTGACACCCCATTTTCAACAATCTGACTGTCCAATGTAGGTGAACTTGGTTTTTCAGTCCAACTTTCTCCAACGAGACACAGACAAAATATCCACAAGGTCACCAATTTGTTGAACTCCATGACTGATGTGTGCTAGGAAAAAGACAGCAGACTCATGAGTCCCTTGATAATTCTAGCAAAACGAATTTGCAGTGTCTGTCTACGTTAATCAATTAAACATCGCTCAGAATTAAAACAATGCATCTACTTTGTCTCTTAGAACACATGACACCTTAGCAAGGAGAGGGAACTGCATTAATCGGCTTACTGCACACCAAGATATACGGTTAGTTACATAAAGAGCTCCTGCAGCAACTGCGGACACATGCTATCACTTCTCGTGTGTACCTCTTCTTCCTGAATGAATGAACGTAACGTTACACTGTCGTTAGCTTGCTAATACCCGGCTGACGCTAAGTCATTATTTAAACCCCTATTTTGTCCGTTTAGCTGTGCTTCGGGGTTCTTGACGGCATGTTTGCAAACACATGTCACTTCAGGGACAAAAATAATAAGATTAGGAGAAAAGTAGGCTAACAGCAGTCTGGTCCGTGTGCGTCTGGTGGGTGGATGTCTGACAAGCCCCGACTAGCTAGCTAAACATCTCGGCTAACTAGGAAATGAAGTGAAATATCCAACAAAGGGGGAGTAACATTACAGAGCCCTCACACTAACGCTTCCGTGTTTTTTTCACATGTCGGTGTCGACTTACTGCGTTTTCTACAGACGAACGTTCGCCACTGCTGGCGTTTAGCTAACAAAACACCGCAAGTCAGACAAGGGACGTTAATAAAGATCATTGTAACGTTAGTTTTAGCTAGGCTATATGATGTTACTGCTGGAACACCGTAATGCTGACAAGATAAAGTTACCTGTCATGTATCAGAGCCAGCAGATGTGTAGTTTCAGCTCTGTATTAACATTGCAGCAGACGCCTGGTCACCCGGAGCTGAAGCACAGCGAACTCCACCTCCTTAAAGGTCTCGGTCGTTCCCCCGACCGAGACTGGACCGAAAAAGCCGCAGAATGTGGTTGACAGTGGGCTTGTCTTCCTCTACACCACGTAGTCACTGGGTATTACCAGCAAGTGTCGCCCCCTAACGTCCGGAGTGTGTAGGCCTACTGGATAATCGAATTAATTTAAACTGCTGAAGTGCGCCATCTAGCGGATAGTTTAAGCCACCACACTGGGACGCAGGGCCCTTTATGTTAAAGAACAACTAGAAAATGCATTTCCTGCAGAAAAAAGCATGTGTATGCTGAATGCTAAAATAAATGGTAATGAATTGCTGAAAATGCAGAAGAAATAACTGGAAAAGAGGGATTGTCAAGTCAAGTCAAGTCAAATTTATTTGTATAGCCCAAAATCACAAATCACAAATTTGCCTCAGGGGGCTTTACAATCTGTACAGGATACGACACCCTCTGTCCTTTACAGTGCGACCCTCTCATCGGATAAGGAAAAACTCCCCACCAAAAAAAACCCTCAGGAAGAGCAACAGAGGAGTGATCCCCCTTCCAGGATGGACAGACTTGCAATAGATGTCGTGTGAACAGAGTAATAACATAATGAAAATACAACATAGGCAATCCATATGACAACAAATAATACATATAATGTGAACATATGTGAGAAGGTGGATCCAGGAGGATGTCAAGCAGCTTCCCGGCGTCGCCGAAAAGGTAGAGCCAGAGCAACATGACCTCCTATCCACACCAAACAGATAAAGCCCGAGCAACATGACCTCCTCTCCACGTCAGATAGATAGAGCCAGAGCAACACAACCTCCTCTCCACGCCAGATAGAAAGAGCCAGAGCAACACAACCTTCTCTCCACGCCAGATAGATAGAGCTAGAGCAAGACGACCACCTCTCCACCATGGAACCTTGAGAGAGGACCAGATTTTTGTTTTGATATGGTTATCCCCGCCCCATAGAGGTTAGCCCCGCCCCCTTTCAGAAGTCATGAACCGTTTTGTCGTAGACTCTTGTGGGAGGCATCATTGGACTCAGCAGGGAGATCCTCTTTCATTAGTGAGTGTGTTCCCTTCCCCCTACACATTAGCACATTAGCCACGCCCCCTTTCATAACTCATGAACCACTTGTCGTAGAGTGTTGTGGGAGGGGTCAATGCACTCAGCAGAAAGTTTCTGTTTCATTGGTACGAGTTATCCCCGCTCCCTATACATTAGCCATGACCCCTTTCATAACTCATGAACCGTTTGTCGTAGAGACTTGTGGGAGTTGTCATTGCACTCAGCAGATAGTTCCTGTTCCATTGGTATGGTTATCCCCGCCCCCTACACATTAGCCACGCCTCCTTTCATAACTCATGAACCGTTTGTCGTAGAGTCTTGTGGGAGTTGTTAATGCACTCAGCAGATAGTTTCTGTTTCATTGTTATGTTGTCCCCGCCCCCTACACATTAGCCACGGCCCTTTTCCCAACTCATGAACCCTTTGTTGTAGAGTCATGTGGGAGTCATCATTGTACTCAGCAGACAATCCTGTTTTATTGGTATGGTCATCCCTGCAACCCACACATTTATGTGAATTTATTGAAAGGATAGCCCCTTGAGATGTAGCATCTCATTTTCGAAGGGGTCCTATAGACACAAATACAAAAACCCATACAGACAAAACAGCATTACATAACAAACATACACTGCAAATACACAGATACAGACAAAACAGCATTACATAACAAACATACACTGCAAATACACAGATACAGACAAAACAGCATTTCATAACAAACATACACTGCAAATACACAGATACAGACAGTTCGCTCTCCATCACCCACCCAGATCCCCAGCCCTCAGCTGTTATACAAGAAAAATTGAACACAATGACCAGATTTTAAATCAATTACATCAGCACAAAGAACAATTGAAGCAGTTTGTTTTCAGTTTATATGTAGCACAAATAAACTGAGGACACGCAAATTAAAAACATAAACAAGTTGTTTTAAGATGAGAAAATAAAGATGTCCTGAAGCAGCGGAAAGAGGTAATAGATCTCAGAAAAAGAGGGAGATTATTCCAGTCTGATGGAGCTTTGTATTGGAATGACCTGCATCCAACTTCTTGGACAAAGAAAAAGAGATGTTGCATACATCTGAGTGGATATGAAGATCTACATGGAACCAAAAACTGTTTCAAATAGGAAGGACAATTAAAATAAACACATTTGAAAATAAACTGAACCCAGTGAGATTGCCTTCTAGATTTAGGCTGCAACCAATTAAGTGATTCATACATGAAACAATGGTGAGTTCTATATGGACACATCAAAATAAATCTACATAAAGAATTATATACAACATTAAGGGGCCTAAGATAAGTGTCAGAGGTGTTTTGATAAACAATGTCAGCTTAATCAATAATGGGTAGTATCAACTGAGAAATTATTCATTTTCTGACTTGAAATGTAAAACAATTAATTGAGCGATAAAGTAAACTCAGACAACCATATGTTATTTTTATGATATAATCAATGTGGGGCTTGAAGGAGAGTTCATGGTCAATCCAAAGTCCAAGATATTTGAATGAATCAACTTTCTCAAGGGGTGACCCATCATAAAAATTAATATGCAAATCCAAGTAATATGAACTATGTTGTGTACCAAACACCATGCTACAGGACTTCTTCTTATTCAATGCAAGTTTGTTGTTATGAAACCAGTTTTGGACCAAATTAAAATCATAAGCCACGCCCCCTTTCATAACTCATGAACCGTTTGTCATAGTCTTGCGGAAGGTGTCATTGCACTCAGCAGAGCTTGCCTGTTTCATTGGTGAAGGTTATCCCCATCCCTAACATTTAGCCATGGCCCTTTCATAACGCATGAACCGTTTGTCGTAGTCTTGTGGGAGGTGTCAATGCACTCAGCAGATAGTTCCTGTTTCATTGGTTTGGTATGGTTATGCCCGCACCCTAGATATTAGCCACGCCCTTCCCAGCCATTCCCAGGCGGTCTTCCATCCAAGTACTGACCAGGCCCGAACTTGCTTAGCATCCGAGATCAGACGAGATTGAGGGTTTTCTTGTGCAAAGGTTTTCCTGTGCTGAAACTCGTTTCTCTTCACTTTTGGTAGAAACAGAAAATTTAAAGTTGTAAACTGATGAAAACTGGAGTTTTTCATCAAAATGATCTCAGAATGTAAATCTTCTGAAGATATGACAGCGTATTCATAGTAATCCAGTTTTGTGGGTTTCTTGTGTAGAAACACGTTCCTGACTTTCGGGATAAATATACAGTTTAAGCTTGTAAACTGATGAAAACTGGAGTTTTTCATCGAAATGATCTCAGAATGTAAATCTTCTGAAGATATGACAGCGTATTCATACTTATCCAGTTTTAAGGTTTTTTTTGTGCAGAGACACGTTACTCTTCATTTTTTGGTAGAAACAGTAGGTTTAAGCTTGTACAGTTATGAAAAGTTGATTTTTCCATCAAAATGTGCTCAGAATGAAAATCTGCTGAAGATGTGACAGCTTAGTCCTAGCTATCCAGTTCTAAATGTTTCTTGTGCAGAAAGTCAATTATGTTTACTTCTGGAATAAACAGAAAGTTTAAGCCTATATAGTGATGAATACTTGAGATTTGCATCAAATTGAGCTCAGAATGAAAATCTGCTGAAGATGTGACAGCTTATTAATAGTTATCCATCTTAGGGCTTCTTGTGCAGAAACTCGTTTCTGTTCACTTTTGGTAGAATCTGACAGTTTAAGCTTGTACGGTGTTGAAAAGTTGAGTTTTCCATCAAATTGAGCTCATAATGGAAATCTACTAAAGATATGACAGCTTATACATACTCATCCAGGTTTGAGGGTTTCTTGTGCAGAAACACCTTTCTGTTAACTTTTGTTTATAGTGAATACTTGAGATTTGAGCTCAGAATTAAAATCTGCTGAAAATGTGACAGCTTATTCATAGTTATCCAGTTCTTAGGGTTTCTTGTGCAGAAACTTGTTTCTGTTCACTTTTGGTGGAATCTGACAGTTTAAGCTTGTACAGTTATGAAAACTTGAGTTGAAAATCTGATGATCTGACAGCTTATTCATAGTTATCCAGTTTTAAGGCTTTCTTGTGCAGAAACATGGTTCAGTTCACTTTTTGGAGAAACAGACAGTTTAAGCTTGTACGGTTCTTAGGGTTCTTAGGGTTTCTTGTGCAGAAACGTGGTTCAGTTCACTTTTTGGAGAAATAGACAGTTTAAGCTTGAACGGTGTTTAAACTTGAGGTTTCCATCAAAATGATCTCAGAATGAAAATCCGATGAAGATATGACAGCTAATTCATAGTAATCAAGTTTTGTGGGTTTCTTGTGTAGAAACACGTTTCTGTTCACTTTTGGGATAAATATACAGTTTAATCTTGTAAACTGATGAAAACTGGAGTTTTTCATCAAAATGATCTCAGAATGTAAATGTTGTGAATTCTCTCATGATGTCAAAATGGCAGCCTCTGTTGGACAGGATCACCTCATCACAATCATTCCCCTGCCTGATGGCCAACTACAGACAGGTGTGCCTCAAGCCACTGAAACCAATCATCCCCCTCCCCCTGATTGCCAATTGCAGTCAGGTGTGTTTCACAACACTATATAAGGCCCTCAGCAGAACTGCAGATCTCTCTGCTGCTCCATCCAACCCTTATGCCATGCGTCCCTGTGAAGAAACCATGGTTTGGATGGACATAAACCACTTAAACTGCTTTCATGGTCAGATCTCTTTACTTTGAGAAACTTAGGCGGTTGGCTCAGTTCCAGAACCCAAGAAAGTTTTAATATGGTCCTTCGAGTTGGAACGCTGACTACCTAAATTAAAGACAATGGAAGAAGATAAAATTGCACAGTATGAGGAGAATGGAAGTGAATCGGCACATTCTTATCCCAGGGGAGAGAGAGGGAAACCACAGTGTTATGGGTTTGAGGATGTGTCAGTAAAATCCATCTCTCCACTTAACATGGATCAAGAGTCTTTGTCAAACATGATAGAATCACTGAAGGAAACTGAAATGGAGGAAACCAATGAAATGGAACTCATTCGAGGCAAAATGGAGGAGCTTGAGAAACGCAGCCGGGAAAGACGGGAAATGTTGGAACACATTAGCACATTGCTGGGGCCGAGCACAAATCAACCCCAGGCTCAAGATGAGCCACAACTTGAGACACAAGAGGGAGCACCTTCCCACATTCTCAGCAGTCAAATACCCTGCAGTGCTTAAACCTCCTCCAATAGATGCCCACAGTGCTAATCCTGTTCTTCAGTCTTCCGCCTTTATTCAAACAACACTGAGGCATGAACCACTGAAGCTTAATGATGAACTGAGAGGGGCTGTGGGTGGGTTTGAACCACCAGGGGGAGCTCTTTTGGACCAACTGAAGGAAGGCATAAATGAGCCTATGTACCAAGGTGTGCCTCTTCTCCCTAATAATCCTGAAAATGACAATGATTCTGAATCTAATCAATCCATCTTTCTTTATGGTCCAAACACAAAGCATAATGTGGATGCTGAAGTTCAACATGACAACATAAGGCCTCATGCACAGCTTGTGGGAACATTCACACCTCATCTGAAACCTGAGGCCTGTACTATGATGCGAGTTCAACATACCCAGGGTATGTTCTCGTTATCTGGCTTAACCAACCCTAACAAACGAGATCCCGCTAAACGGTCCTACGAAGGTGGTTATCAACTCGATAAGTCAATCCAGGTTTTCCCAATCTTGTTATGAGCGCATGCACACAAAAGGGGACGGTGTTTGCAGTATCTGACCAATCACAAACATGGACAAGTCTACTGGCAGCAGAGCGGCATATTTTACAAACGAAGAGCAGACTATAATATTAGACAAATACTAAGAATTAAAACACATAATCCAGGCTAAAAGTAACACAGTTGCAGCTGCCAAATGCAGGAAGGAGAGCTGGCAAAAGATCGCTGACTGCGTGAATGCGTAAGTTAACAGACTATAATATCACTATATTGTATAATGTAAAGCAGCAGCACGCTCTCCACCGGTGTATCGGGTGCACGGCAGTTATATTATAAGACAAGCATTGTTTCTCTTATAATATAATTGCCCATTTAGGACACAAGTAGATCCGACTATAATTACATTAGTGTATTCCGTTAAATTAATGTGATGCTTAGATGTCTAATGAGTGAGTTTTTTACATGGCGTGTATGGCAATTTTAGTCCGATTTTTTTGTTTTTCAGCTCTAACCCCGGCGGTGTGAAACGGACTTGGGAGCAAATAAAAAATAAATATAAAAACATCATTCAAAGCAGTAAGCAGGCTTACATTCATATCTTTATAAGAACAACAAGTAGGAGGCTTTAGTGATTCAATCAGTGTCGGTTGCAGAATGATATCGATATACAAAAGCACAATGAAATGCTTTGACTTTGCTTGCAGCAAACAGAAAAAAAAATTAAATGAAAAAGCCAGGAGGGGGCCCTCCTACACAGGAGTACACTCCTGCTGAGGAGCTGGCCCTCAGCAACAATGAGGGTCGTCCGTTAATGGAAGGGGTGGAAGGGGGTGTCTCTTCGGACCCTGGTGGTGGCAGCTCCCAACAGGCCACATTTGTACAGGGTATGTGTCAATAACTACATGAAGCTAAGTAAAAC
The DNA here is from genome assembly GCA_916701645.2 of Sebastolobus alascanus. Taxonomy (NCBI): domain Eukaryota; kingdom Metazoa; phylum Chordata; class Actinopteri; order Perciformes; family Sebastidae; genus Sebastolobus; species Sebastolobus alascanus. The sequence goes on along the minus strand of CAKAOJ020000040.1, from coordinate 5,795,870 downwards.
TATTGTTAATAAAACAGAAATATAATACAGTAACATGTATTTACTTGCCCTACAGTTGATGGGGAGACGCTGGTGTTTCTGCCACCACCTACCTACACACTGTCTCATCCAGAGGTAATAGTAAAAGTAACTTGTGGTATACACTGGCTGCCACATCATCTGTGTTTGCTGATCATGGATTAAATAGTCAATTCACTTTTCTTATTTGCTCAGGTGGATGCCCTAGATGATGAGACACTATCAGTGTGCTCTGAGAGAGCTTCCGGGGTACACTTTAGTCTTCTGTTACCACTTTTATGCAGTTTTCAATTTGCCCATCTAAACAAAAGTGTGGACACAAACCATCTGTGTTAAGTGGTTAACACAGATGGCTTAAATAAAGTTCAATAGATTTATCTGAAATTACCTGCAAATGGTGGTGGCCTGCACATGGGACTAATAAATGCTCTGTATCTTAAAATGAATCCATTGCTTTGATAATTTAGCAGGAAGAGGAAAATCCTCCTCTCCCTGAGCCTGTGGCCTCCACATCTAGGCTACCAAGACGGTCACAAGTAGTAATGAATTAACCTGACTTTAAAGTATTTGTAGTCAATGCGACATGTGCACCTTTCTTTAAGTGAGCCTTGCAAAGGGACTGCTTAAATGTTAAAGCAACTCATGTTATGCGCTTTGTGTTTCAGGTTGGGGCAGACAATGTGAGTTCCCTATACAAAAGGACACTGGAACTGGACATCAAAATAAAAGAATTAGACATACACTACAAACAAATCCTCATAAAAAAAGCAAAACTGGAGGTGGAGAAATCAGAGTACGAAAAGAAGGTAATTTAGTAACATGATTTATTTCCAGGCAGGGGAAACCATTAAACAAATGTATTTTCCTTTTTACCAGGCAATAATTAAACAAATGTATTTTCCTTTTTACCAGGCAATAATTAAACAAATGTATTTTCCTTTTTTCCAGGCAATAATTAAACTAATTTTTTTTTCCTTTTTTGTCCTTTATACAAGGAACGGGAGAACCCAAGATAAAAAAAATAAAGACTTCAAAATTGAAAGAAAAAATGCCTTTTTTATGTGTTTATGAAACAAATTGCTGTGTGATGGCCTGTGTCACAGCTCTGCCAGAAGGGTAGTCAAGGGTGATGGGGTCCACAACATCAGGGGGTTGCTCGTGTACAGGAGGGGCTCTCTCCTTCCTAATACTGGCGATATTGTGTAGCACAACAAAGGCCGTAATGATCTTACAAGCTCGATCTGGGGCCACTCTGAGGAAGCGAAGCGTGCCTTAATGATTCCAAAAATCATTTCTATCCTGACCCTGGTTTTTCTGAGGGCCACATTGAATCTAGTTTGTGGCTCTGCATCAGGGTCAGGATAGGGGGTCATAAGGTATGGCTGGCAGGCGTAACCCCTGTCACCGAGCAGCACTCCACTGAAAAGCCTTGAAGATGAAAGGGAATATTGCCATGATCAGTATCACAAAATGCAGTTCACAAAACACAAAATAATATGCAATGTACAGTTGCCATACCATGCTCAAGTCGATGACACAGTGCAGACTCCCTGAAGATCCGGGAGTCATGAACTGACCCAGGCCACTTTGCCTCAAGGCTTGTCACCACACACTGATGGTCACAAGTCATCTGCAAAAGCATTTGGGGTTTACAATACTTCCACAAGACAACAGCATCAAAGTCAATGTAACATCAAAGTGCATTTGAAAGGACTCCACAGTGGAGAGAACGATAGTCCAACCATGACACCTGTGGGCTGTGTGAATATTTCGATATGTGCTGACCTTTGAGCTTTAATTACCTAGGCTACTGCATTTTCTGCAAACCCTTTATGTTCATACAGGCAATGTGCTGGTATGACCAAACAATGACTATCCTTATTTTTCCATTAGATGATAGTTATTGTAGGCTACTAAAGTTATGACATACATGACAAAAGACACGTGTAGCTTACTAAATCACACACACACACACACACACACACACACACACACACACACACACACACACACACACATACATATATGTATATATATAACAAAAGGTAAGATATTTATATTAATGTCAAAATTACCACTGCAAGACTTACCTGAATGTTGAGGCTGCGGAACGATTTCCGATTTACATAATCGGCTTCATTGTCACCCAGACATGTAGAGATGGGAATATGCGTGCAATCTATTGCACCTAGCACTCTGGGGAAGCCTATGAAAAGAGTACATTAATGCCTACCTGCCATGTCATAAAAAGCCTCTTTTATGGTCTGCGTGGGCAAGTGGCAAGGGAACACAACAAAGCCATCTAACAGCTCTGTCAAAGCACGTGCAACCTTATGAATTGCGCTGCAGACAGTATTTTTGCTCAGGCTTTCTGCGTCACCCACAGCAAACAAGAAAGTGCCCGTAGCAAAATAGCGCATTGCAATGCATACTGTCTGCGGTACTGTAAGTGCGCAGCTGCGACGTGTCACACTGGCAACATACGGATCAAGGAGCTCACACAGGTATATCAATCCCTCAGACGAGAATCTATAACGCTCGTACAGGTAATCATCGTTAAACAATAAAGGGTTTTGCCGGTCCCTGAACACAACGCCCTTCGAAGAGACCCTCTAACGATCCGCGCACCTAAGTCAACGGGATCTTCCACAAATGGTAATGCCATTTTCCAAGAGAAGTTATTGGTCAGTGGACGGTGCTTTTATAGGCGTTGATCTCTTATCTGGAACATAACCTGCTCCGGAGCAGGTTAGCCGTTCAGCGTAAGTTACCATGGTGATCTTAAGATGTGATCCACCCTCGTAGGACGGAAAACCCAGGGTTAACCCTGAAGTTACCTCGCTAACGCCAAATCCTGCTTCGTAGTACAGGCCTCAGATCATGCATCAGATCCTGTGGTTAGGCCTAAAGTCAAACAGAGGGACATACAGCAACTTACACTGACTGAGCATATGGATTCAGCAGAGGAGAACTTCACTGCTTACAGGCTCCATAACCTCCCTCTCAGTACTATCAAGATGCCTGTAGCTCCATCACAATTACCTACATCCCCATAACACAGATACTGACTCAGGCAGGTCCAACCCAGCTGAGTGTGCACAGCAATGGGTTCTCCCTGAAGACCTCTTCTCACCGGCTCCATGGGCGAGATAAGATGAGAGTTGTCTGAGCCAATTAAGACAAGAGGTTGGACTCTCCTGAAAGGCTGAAGGGGGATTTCTTTTAGATATGAGAAGCGGCGCTTAAGAGACTGAACAGGGTTTGTCTGATCAATAAGATCGATCTCTTTTGCAGTAAAAGCAAAAGTACAAGAGGCTTGTACACAGGCAGGAGATGAACCAGGTTGTGGTCAGATTTTCCCAAGGGAGGGAGGGGTGATGAGGTGTATGCCTCTTTGGTGTTGGCATAAAATAAGTCCAGTGATTCATTGTCTCTGGTGCAGCATGAGACATACTGAGTGAATGTGGGCAGAGTGGAGGATGGAGAGGCATGATTAAAGTCACCAGACATAAGAAGGAGAGCCTGTGGGTGCTGTGTCTGCAGCCTGCTTGTGGCAGAGAGAAGGACATCACGGGCCGTATTGGTGTTAGCAGATGGGGGAATATACGCCGCTATCACAATAACATGCGAAAATTCCCGCGGCAGATAGTAGGGCCTCATGCTAATGGCCAACAGCTCAATGTCCTTGCTGCAGAGTTGTTCCTTAATGGTGATGTGCCCGGAGTTACACCATCTATCGTTCAGAAACACTGCCAGCCCACCTCCTTTCCTCTTACCGCTCTCCCTCGTCCTGGCTGCCCGCACCAGCTTGAATCCCTCCAGCGCAGCGGCCGTGTCTGGAGTTAACGTAGTCAGCCATGTCTCCGTAAACATCATGATGCTGCACGCCCGGTATTCCCTCTGATGCCGGGTCAGCGACGCTAGCTCATCCATCTTATTGGGGAGTGATCTCACATTCCCCATAACGATGGACGGGAGGACGGGTCTGTATCGTCTCCTCCTGGCGCGGCGCTCAGCTCCGGCACGGCTCCCCCGTCTCCTCCTCCTTAGCTCGCGGGGAATGTCGGGCCTCTCCTCGGGCAGCAGCGCTGTGTTGCGGAGTGCTAACAGCTGATCCCTACTGTAAACAATAGGGCCATAGCTGCGTATCGGGTCCCCAGACACGGTCACAAAAAGTGCAAAAACCAGTAACAAAACTAAAGCAAAAACAGCAGTTTTGGTCTCCATAGTGCTAGGATCAGTTACAAACAGTATCGCCTAAAAATTATTATAAAAGAAGTCAAATTCACAAAAGTAAAAGAGAAAAAGCTCAACAGTGAGCAAGAGCTGCTGTAACAAGCTGCCACTAGAGCGGCGCCATCTTGTCAGATAGCAGCAATACTTACAGCACCCGACGTCAAGATTGGTGACTCACAAGGTTTCAGAGTTTCTCCCTTCGGGTTCACCTGCTGGTGAGTATGCTGATATCGCTAGAGGGCCCAACTGGTTACGATCTGAACTGTTGCTCTCATGTTGATCGTTTACTGAGCAAACTGCCAAGATACTTGAGAAAGTTTCATCGAGTTCTTGCACTTACAAGGCAAACTCACTGTAGCCACATTGAACCCATATAATCTAAGGGACTTGGCTGGATGGTTACCATCCAAAGCTCAGCAACAGAGGCTTTCAAACCGACTTGTCCAACGGTATCAGCAGGAACAGCCCAGCAACAGGCAACCCAAAACCACCAAGTGCAGGAGTCAGGCAGTTGTCTATCATGGCTCTAATCCGGATGCTCCTCCTATCCAGTTCCGGCAGTCCCCATGGAAGCCTAATCCCTCTGTAACCACATACAAAAGGTCTAACATCCACTGCCTGTTCTGCCGAGGCCATGATCATTACCTCACCAAATGCCCTCAAATGAAATCCCAAACCACAGAGGAACTACAATCATGGATAAGAAGGATAAAAGATGCTGGAGGTGTGGATGTACCTCTCATTCAACCGTGGATTGTACACGTAAGAAACCTTGTCCTGACTGTGGTGAGCTCCATCTTCAGATCTTGTATCCTGTGGCTAGACAAGAACTACGCCCTGAACCTTCACGCTCACACAGCAAAGTGTACTTCTCTCACTCCAACTCCTCTAATCGTGTGCTTCTTAAAGTTGTCCCAGTACTCCTCTGGAATGATAACATTTCACTCAGTACATATGCCATACTAGATGATGGCTCTGTCCGATCCATGATCCTGCCTGCTGCTGTCCAACAGCTTCTACTGAAGGGAAAGGAGGAGGTACTTACTCTCCGTACCATTTGTTCTGACCTCACCAACATTGAAGGCGAAAGTGTGCAGTTTGAGATCTCCCCCATCTCGGCACCCACGGTCAGATAACCCATTTGGCATGCTTTTACTGCAAAAGAGATCGATCTTATTGATCAGACATACCCAGTTCAGTCTCTTAAGCGCCGCTACCCATATCTAAACGATATCCCCCTTCAGCCTTTCAGGAGAGTCCAACCTCTTGTCTTAATTGGCTCAGACAACTCTCATCTTATCTCGCCCATGGAGCCGGTGAGAAGAGGTCTTCAGGTAGGACCCTCCAAGGTAATGAGGGTTTACCTGTAAGTTGTCCTCCTGCACACCAATGTCTGTTCATCATGCCATCTGATTCCTTGCTTAGTCATGTTGAAAAGCTATGGAAACTGGATGTACTACCCATCCGCAGTGAGAAACAAGTCACTCGGTCCCAACAAGACAAACAGGCCATTAATATGTTGGAGGCGCGAACAAAAAGGGTGACTATCAATAGAATTGAGTGCTATGCGACTACCCTTCTCCGGATTCATGATGCTCCCAAACTGAAGGCTCCAATGGATGCTACCATGTCGAATCTAAGGAGGACAGAATGGAGGCTCCTCAAAGATGAGGAGAAGACAGCTGTCTACAATGAGGAGATACTAAAGCTGGAGAAAGCTGGCTATGTCACGAAAATTCCTCTTGAAACAGTTAATAGCTCAGCTGAATCTTGGTATCTGCCCCATCATCTGGTCCATCACAATAATAAATCCCGCTTGGCATTCAATTGTTCATTCAGATTCGAGGGGATGTGCATGAATGACCAGCTACTTCCTGGTCCAACCCTGAGCCCTTCCCTTATTGGGGTCCTCCTTCGTTTTCGCCAATACCCGGTAGCAGTAAGCGGTGACATCAAGTGCATGTTTCACCAGGTCCGACTGCAACCCGAAGACCGGCCCTTGCTCAGATTCCTTTGGCGAAACATGAAGAGGGAACTGGAACCGGATGTTTATGAATGGCAAGTACTACCCTTTGGCACCACAAGCAGCCCCTGTTGTGCAACTTTCACTGTTCAGAAACATGTCCGAGATCACCGTGAGGGATACGAGGATATCAAATGGACTATGGAGAATAATTTCTATGTTGACAACTGTCTGACAAGCTGCCTCAGTATCCCAGAAGCAAGATGCCTGGTTGACAAAACACGAGAACTTCTGGCCATAGGTGGCTTCCAAGTGCGTTAGTGGGCTAGCAATCACCCGTCAGTGGTAGCTCATTTACCCCCAGATGTGCAGTCACAGAGCTTGGAACTATGGCTCTCACAGAACCGTGTTGAACCAGTAGAATCCACTTTGGGCCTGAAGTGGAACTGCTCCCCTGATGTCTTGAGCCTTAGCACAAGCCCCTGCAGCAGTCCCCAGTTACCATGAGAAGGATCTATCAAGTGCTTGCTCAACAATATGACCCCTTAGGGTTCCTTATACCCTACATTACAAGAGCCCAAATCCTCGTCCAACAGCTTTGGTCAAAGAAGAGAGATTGGGACGACCCAAACTTACCTGCAGACCGCCAGGCAGCCTGGGAAGCCTGGGAGAAGGAGTTACCCAATCTTCCGTCCATTACCATCCCCCGATGCTATAACCTAGCAGATAGACCCAATGTCATTACTCAGGATCTGCATGTCTTTTGCGATGCTTCTGAGCGAGCATATGGAGCGGTTGCCTATCTGCTCAATGAGTATAAGGAAGAATGCCACACTAGCTTCGTCATGGCAAGGTCCAGAGTTGCCCCTAAGAGGCAATTGTCTATGCCACGTCTGGAGTTGTGTGATGCTTTAGCTGGTGCTCAACTAGCCCAGCTCCTTCAGAAAGAGCTTAGCATCACTCTCCGTCACACTACCTTGTGGACAGATTACACCACTGATCTGGAATGGCTGCAATCTGACTCCTGCCACCTTAAGGTGTTCGTGGGCATAAGAGTGGCAGAAATTCAAGAGCTCACAGACCTTCATTCCTTGCGTTACGTGGATTCTTCCAATAACCCTGCAGATGACATTACCCGGGGAAAAACCCTTTCGTACCTATCCCAGCATAATCACTGGAGGAATGGGCCTGCCTTCCTTAAGCAACCACATGACAGTTGGCCTGTGTGGCCTAAACATGCAGTCAAGCCAGACTCCACTGAACTCAGAGGTCTAACTTTTTGCAGCCTGACAACTATTGAAACTCAGTCAGCAACAACTGAATCTCACACAAGACTGGTAAACCTCTGCCTCTGAAGAGCAAGCTCAGAGCTCTTGCCCCTGAACTCGATAAGCTAACAGGCCTCATAAGAGTTGGTGGAAGGCTACGGAACTTTCAAGTATCTCCTGACATTCCTGTGCACCCTGTTGTGTTGGATCCTTCACACCCAGTCACCAAACTGCTCATTAAGGACTTTGACGACCGCCTTCTTCATTCTGGCACTGAGCGTGTCTTTGCTGAAATCCGTAGAGACTACTGGAATCTCCATGGGAGGCAGGCTGTAAAACGTCATCAATCATCCTGCACCGCCTGCCAGCGATGGCGAGCGAAGCCTAGAATCCCCCTCATGGCCGATGTTCCACCTGCCCGTCTTAGGCTATTAAGCCCTCCATTCCTTTCTACAGGAGTAGACTGCTTTGGCCCTCTCATGGTCAAAATCGGACGGCTTATTGAAAAACGCTGGGGTGTCATATTCAAGTGCATGACAACAAAGGCAGTGCACCTCGACCTCCTTAACTCTCTGGACTCTGATGCATTCCTCCATGCTCTCAGGAGGTTTATTTCCCGCCGAGGTAAACCTATGGAGCTACATTCTGACAGGGGCACAAATTTCCGTGGGGCTGAAAGGGAGCTTCAAGAAGCATTTCATGCAATGGAACCCGAACTTCAACAGAAACTCAGTGACTATCAACTCACGTTCAAGTTCAATCCTCCAAGCTCCCCTCATTTTGGAGGTATCTGGGAGAGAGAGATTCGATCAGTGAAGAATGCACTTCCAGTCGCAGTGGGTCACCAACCAGTGTCTGAAGATGTACTTAGTACTGTGCTGATAGAGGTTGAAGGAATCCTTAATTCTAAACCTTTGGGATACACTTCCTCAGATGTGGCTAACCTGGATCCAGTTACACCAAACATGCTGATCATGGGGCAGCGAAACTCCACATTACCGCAAGTAACCTACGCCCCAGAGTCCATGGGGCGGAGCCGCTGGCGCCAGAGTCAAATCCTGGCGGGTCAGTTCTGGTCACAGTTCATTCGGGATTACCTCCCTACCTTGCAACCACGGAACAAATGACTAACTGCGACAGATAACCTGGAGGAGGACACAGTAGTCCTTGTTATGGATTCTCAACTGCCCCGAGCCCAGTGGCTCATTGGAAAAATAGGAAAGGCCCATCTCAGTCCGGACGGACGGGTCAGATCTGCGGACATCTTGATTCAGGACCGGACCTACACCAGACCAGTCGCACGGCTTATCCCGTTGCCCTCACTGCCACCTTGACAACTTTAAGGAATTCTGTTCTCAGTTACAGCAGCTGGGCTCCTGTGGGGGCGGCTGCTGTGAATTCTCTCATGATGTCGAAATGGCAGCCTCTGTTGGACAGGATCACCTCATCACAGGCTGCATCCCAAAGCTCTTAATTGCATCCCCGTTTCCCTCACTTGCGTCTTCACCTTGCTTCTTAGTCCCTCCCACACGGGAAGCATGGAGAGACGCAAGGAAACAATGCGGGGAGAGAGGAAACGAGGAAATGCGTTTTAAGAGAATTGAGAGGTCGTTTCCTCTGAAGCGTCACGTGAAGCGACGTCCGTTTCTGATGAGAGCAGCAGCTGATCACAGCTGTCAGTCGGCTTTAATAGCTATAGAGACTTTAGATGGACTTCGTGTTTGAACTGTACTAATAATACTAATAAAGACACAGTTCTCACTGGCAGAGCAGCAATGTTTTCTCTCTGTAGCCTGTTACCTGTTTAACAAACACCTGCACATGAATAACAGCTGCAGTCTGTATTTATAATGTGGACTGTGTCCTGTTTAGAGGCTCAGGAACTATTTCTACTGGCACAATATCTTTATATTATTTATTCATTATTGGCGTCTGTAGTTATTGATATTCTGATTGTGAATTCATTATTTAATAACCCATAATATGACTATGGTGACTTTTGAACACTGGACATTATTTATCAGGCTGAATGTTTCAGGGAAAATGTAAATGATGTAACTCATATCAAACCCGACGTTCAGGAATTATCAGCCTCACATGTGACTGAATGGAAACGAAGATAAATAATGTAACAGGTGTCTGTTGCTGACAGACAGACTCTCCTTCTCTCTCTGACTTTAATAGTATCATTAATATAAGTTAACGGAGGAAATAACAGATCATGAAAAGAAAAGCTTTCTAATAAATGCAGAAAGATGTTTTAGACCCGTTTGTCAGGTGTTATAAACCCCTTTCAGTGACAGGCTGCTTCACTCGCGGTGTGTGAATGAGAGAAACTGCAGGACCTTCTGCTGCTTTTCAGAACAACCACAACCATGGTTTAGATGGAATAACCCACTTAAACTGCTTTCATGGTCAGATCTCTTTAATTTGAGAACCTTAGGCAGTTGGCTCAGTTCCAGAACCCAAGAAAGTTTAAATAGTAAATCTTCTGAAGATATGACATCGTATTCATACTTATCAAGTTTTAAGGTTTTTTTTGTGTAGAAACACGTTACTCTTCACTTTTGGTAGAAACAGACGGTTTAAGCTTGTACAGTTATGAAAAGTTGAGTTTTCCATCAAAATTGGCTCAGAATGAAAATCTGATGAAGCTAATTCATAGTTATCCAGTTTTAAGGCTTTCTTGTGCAGAAATGTGTTTCAGCTCACTTTTTGGAGAAACAGACAGTTTAAGCTTGTACAGTTATGAAAACTTGAGTTTTCCATCAAAATGAGCTCAGAATGAAAATCTGATCTGACAGCTTATTCATAGTTATCCAGTTTAAAAGCTTTCTTGTGCAGAAACATGGTTCAGTTCACTTATTGGAAAAAACAGACAGTTTAAGCTTGTACAGTGTTGAAAACTCGAGTTTTTATCAATATGAGCTCATAATGGAAATCTACTGAAGATATGACAGCTTATACATACTCATCCAGTTTTGAGGGTTTCTTGTGTAGAAACACGTTTCTGTTCACTTTTGGGATAAATAGACAGTTTAAGCTTGTAAGCTGATAAAAACTGGAGTTTTTCATGAAAATGATCTCAGAAAGTCAATCTTCTGAAGATATGACAACGTATTCATAGTAATCCAGTTTTGTGGGTTTCTTGTGTAGAAACACGTTCCTGACTTTCGGATAAATATACAGTTTAAGCTTGTAAACTGATGAAAACTGGAGTTTTTCATCGAAATGATCTCAGAATGTAAATCTTCTGAAGATATGACAGCGTATTCATACTTATCCAGTTTTAAGGGTTTTTTTGTACAGAAACACGTTACTATTCACTTTTGGTAAAAACAGACGGTTTAAGCTTGTACAGTTATGAAAAGTTGATTTTTCCATCAAAATTGGCTCAGAATGAAAATCTGATGAAGCTAATTCATAGTTATCCAGTTTTAAGGCTTTCTTGTGCAGAAATGTGTTTCAGCTCACTTTTTGGAGAAACAGACAGTTTAAGCTTGTACAGTTATGAAAACTTGAGTTTTCCATCAAAATGAGCTCAGAATGAAAATCTGCTGAAGATGTGACAGCTTAGTCCTAGCTATCCAGTTCTAAATGTTTCTTGTGCAGAAAGTCATTTCTGTTTACTTCTGGAATAAACAGAAAGTTTAAGCCTATATAGTGATGAATACTTGAGATTTGCATCAAAATGAGCTCAGAATGATAATCTCCTGAAGATGTGACAGCTTATTAATAGTTATCCAGTTCTTAGGGCTTCTTGTGTAGAAACTCGTTTCTGTTCACTTTTGGTAGAATCTGACAGTTTAAGCTTGTACGGTGTTGAAAAGTTGGGTTTTCCATGAAATTGAGCTCATAATGGAAATCTACTGTAGATATGACAGCTTATACATACTTATCCAGTTTTAAGGGTTTTTTTGGTGCAGAAACACGTTACTCTTCACTTTTGGTAGAAACAGACGGTTTAAGCTTGTACAGTTATGAAAAGTTGAGTTTTCCATCAAAATGAACTCAGAATGAAAATCTGCTGATGATTTGATAGCTTATTCATACTTATCCAGTTTTGAGAGATTCTTGGGCAGAAACACCTTTCTGTTAACTTTTGTTTATAGTGAATACCTGAGATTTGAGGTCAGAATTAAAATCTGCTGAAAATGTGACAGTTTATTCATAGTTATCCAGTTCTGAGGGTTTCTTGTACAGAAGCTCGTTTCTGTTCACTTTTGGTGGAATCTGACAGTTTAAGCTTGTACAGTTATGAAAACTTGAGATTTCTATCAAAATGAGCTCAGAATGAAAATCTGATCATCTGACAGCTTATTCATAGTTATCCAGTTTTAAGGCTTTCTTGTGCAGTAACGTGGTTCAGTTCACTTTTTGGAGAAACAGACAGTTTAAGCTTGTACAGTTATGAAAACTTGAGTTTTCCATCAAAATGAGCTCAGAATGAAAATCTGATCTGACAGCTTATTCATAGTTATCCAGTTTAAAAGCTTTCTTGTGCAGAAACATGGTTCAGTTCACTTTTTGGAAAAAACAGACAGTTTAAGCTTGTACGGTGTTGAAAACTCGAGTTTTTATCAATATGAGCTCATAATGGAAATCTACTGAAGATATGACAGCTTATACATACTCATCCAGTTTTGAGGGTTTCTTGTGTAGAAACACGTTTCTGTTCACTTTTGGGATAAATAGACAGTTTAAGCTTGTAAGCTGATAAAAACTGGAGTTTTTCATGAAAATGATCTCAGAAAGTCAATCTTCTGAAGATATGACAACGTATTCATAGTAATCCAGTTTTGTGGGTTTCTTGTGTAGAAACACGTTCCTGACTTTCGGATAAATATACAGTTTAAGCTTGTAAACTGATGAAAACTGGAGTTTTTCATCGAAATGATCTCAGAATGTAAATCTTCTGAAGATATGACAGCGTATTCATACTTATCCAGTTTTAAGGGTTTTTTTGTACAGAAACACGTTACTATTCACTTTTGGTAAAAACAGACGGTTTAAGCTTGTACAGTTATGAAAAGTTGATTTTTCCATCAAAATTGGCTCAGAATGAAAATCTGATGAAGCTAATTCATAGTTATCCAGTTTTAAGGCTTTCTTGTGCAGAAATGTGTTTCAGCTCACTTTTTGGAGAAACAGACAGTTTAAGCTTGTACAGTTATGAAAACTTGAGTTTTCCATCAAAATGAGCTCAGAATGAAAATCTGCTGAAGATGTGACAGCTTAGTCCTAGCTATCCAGTTCTAAATGTTTCTTGTGCAGAAAGTCATTTCTGTTTACTTCTGGAATAAACAGAAAGTTTAAGCCTATATAGTGATGAATACTTGAGATTTGCATCAAAATGAGCTCAGAATGATAATCTCCTGAAGATGTGACAGCTTATTAATAGTTATCCAGTTCTTAGGGCTTCTTGTGTAGAAACTCGTTTCTGTTCACTTTTGGTAGAATCTGACAGTTTAAGCTTGTACGGTGTTGAAAAGTTGGGTTTTCCATGAAATTGAGCTCATAATGGAAATCTACTGTAGATATGACAGCTTATACATACTTATCCAGTTTTAAGGGTTTTTTTGGTGCAGAAACACGTTACTCTTCACTTTTGGTAGAAACAGACGGTTTAAGCTTGTACAGTTATGAAAAGTTGAGTTTTCCATCAAAATGAACTCAGAATGAAAATCTGCTGATGATTTGATAGCTTATTCATACTTATCCAGTTTTGAGAGATTCTTGGGCAGAAACACCTTTCTGTTAACTTTTGTTTATAGTGAATACCTGAGATTTGAGGTCAGAATTAAAATCTGCTGAAAATGTGACAGTTTATTCATAGTTATCCAGTTCTGAGGGTTTCTTGTACAGAAGCTCGTTTCTGTTCACTTTTGGTGGAATCTGACAGTTTAAGCTTGTACAGTTATGAAAACTTGAGATTTCTATCAAAATGAGCTCAGAATGAAAATCTGATCATCTGACAGCTTATTCATAGTTATCCAGTTTTAAGGCTTTCTTGTGCAGTAACGTGGTTCAGTTCACTTTTTGGAGAAACAGACAGTTTAAGCTTGTACAGTTATGAAAACTTGAGTTTTCCATCAAAATGAGCTCAGAATGAAAATCTGATCTGACAGCTTATTCATAGTTATCCAGTTTAAAAGCTTTCTTGTGCAGAAACATGGTTCAGTTCACTTATTGGAAAAAACAGACAGTTTAAGCTTGTACGGTGTTGAAAACTCGAGTTTTTATCAATATGAGCTCATAATGGAAATCTACTGAAGATATGACAGCTTATACATACTCATCCAGTTTTGAGGGTTTCTTGTGTAGAAACACGTTTCTGTTCACTTTTGGGATAAATAGACAGATTAAGCTTGTAAGCTGATAAAAACTGGAGTTTTTCATGAAAATGATCTCAGAAAGTCAATCTTCTGAAGATATGACAACGTATTCATAGTAATCCAGTTTTGTGGGTTTCTTGTGTAGAAACACGTTCCTGACTTTCGGATAAATATACAGTTTAAGCTTGTAAACTGATGAAAACTGGAGTTTTTCATCGAAATGATCTCAGAATGTAAATCTTCTGAAGATATGACAGCGTATTCATACTTATCCAGTTTTAAGGGTTTTTTTGTACAGAAACACGTTACTATTCACTTTTGGTAAAAACAGACGGTTTAAGCTTGTACAGTTATGAAAAGTTGATTTTTCCATCAAAATTGGCTCAGAATGAAAATCTGATGAAGCTAATTCATAGTTATCCAGTTTTAAGGCTTTCTTGTGCAGAAATGTGTTTCAGCTCACTTTTTGGAGAAACAGACAGTTTAAGCTTGTACAGTTATGAAAACTTGAGTTTTCCATCAAAATGAGCTCAGAATGAAAATCTGCTGAAGATGTGACAGCTTAGTCCTAGCTATCCAGTTCTAAATGTTTCTTGTGCAGAAAGTCATTTCTGTTTACTTCTGGAATAAACAGAAAGTTTAAGCCTATATAGTGATGAATACTTGAGATTTGCATCAAAATGAGCTCAGAATGATAATCTCCTGAAGATGTGACAGCTTATTAATAGTTATCCAGTTCTTAGGGCTTCTTGTGTAGAAACTCGTTTCTGTTCACTTTTGGTAGAATCTGACAGTTTAAGCTTGTACGGTGTTGAAAAGTTGGGTTTTCCATGAAATTGAGCTCATAATGGAAATCTACTGTAGATATGACAGCTTATACATACTTATCCAGTTTTAAGGGTTTTTTTGGTGCAGAAACACGTTACTCTTCACTTTTGGTAGAAACAGACGGTTTAAGCTTGTACAGTTATGAAAAGTTGAGTTTTCCATCAAAATGAACTCAGAATGAAAATCTGCTGATGATTTGATAGCTTATTCATACTTATCCAGTTTTGAGAGATTCTTGGGCAGAAACACCTTTCTGTTAACTTTTGTTTATAGTGAATACCTGAGATTTGAGGTCAGAATTAAAATCTGCTGAAAATGTGACAGTTTATTCATAGTTATCCAGTTCTGAGGGTTTCTTGTACAGAAGCTCGTTTCTGTTCACTTTTGGTGGAATCTGACAGTTTAAGCTTGTACAGTTATGAAAACTTGAGATTTCTATCAAAATGAGCTCAGAATGAAAATCTGATCATCTGACAGCTTATTCATAGTTATCCAGTTTTAAGGCTTTCTTGTGCAGTAACGTGGTTCAGTTCACTTTTTGGAGAAACAGACAGTTTAAGCTTGTACAGTTATGAAAACTTGAGTTTTCCATCAAAATGAGCTCAGAATGAAAATCTGATCTGACAGCTTATTCATAGTTATCCAGTTTAAAAGCTTTCTTGTGCAGAAACATGGTTCAGTTCACTTATTGGAAAAAACAGACAGTTTAAGCTTGTACGGTGTTGAAAACTCGAGTTTTTATCAATATGAGCTCATAATGGAAATCTACTGAAGATATGACAGCTTATACATACTCATCCAGTTTTGAGGGTTTCTTGTGTAGAAACACGTTTCTGTTCACTTTTGGGATAAATAGACAGTTTAAGCTTGTAAGCTGATAAAAACTGGAGTTTTTCATGAAAATGATCTCAGAAAGTCAATCTTCTGAAGATATGACAACGTATTCATAGTAATCCAGTTTTGTGGGTTTCTTGTGTAGAAACACGTTCCTGACTTTCGGATAAATATACAGTTTAAGCTTGTAAACTGATGAAAACTGGAGTTTTTCATCGAAATGATCTCAGAATGTAAATCTTCTGAAGATATGACAGCGTATTCATACTTATCCAGTTTTAAGGGTTTTTTTGTACAGAAACACGTTACTATTCACTTTTGGTAAAAACAGACGGTTTAAGCTTGTACAGTTATGAAAAGTTGATTTTTCCATCAAAATTGGCTCAGAATGAAAATCTGATGAAGCTAATTCATAGTTATCCAGTTTTAAGGCTTTCTTGTGCAGAAATGTGTTTCAGCTCACTTTTTGGAGAAACAGACAGTTTAAGCTTGTACAGTTATGAAAACTTGAGTTTTCCATCAAAATGAGCTCAGAATGAAAATCTGCTGAAGATGTGACAGCTTAGTCCTAGCTATCCAGTTCTAAATGTTTCTTGTGCAGAAAGTCATTTCTGTTTACTTCTGGAATAAACAGAAAGTTTAAGCCTATATAGTGATGAATACTTGAGATTTGCATCAAAATGAGCTCAGAATGATAATCTCCTGAAGATGTGACAGCTTATTAATAGTTATCCAGTTCTTAGGGCTTCTTGTGTAGAAACTCGTTTCTGTTCACTTTTGGTAGAATCTGACAGTTTAAGCTTGTACGTTTGAAAAGTTGTGTTTTCAAATGAGCTCATAATGGAAAATGTAGATATGACAGCTTATCATACTTATCCAGTTTTAAGGTTTTTTTGGTGAGAAACACTTTTCACTTTTGGTAGAAACAGACGGTTTAAGCTTGTACAGTTATGAAAATGAGTTTTCCATCAAAATGAACTAGAATGAAAATCTTATTTTAGCTTATTCATATTATCCAGTTTTGATTTTGGGTAAAAACCTTTCTGTTAACTTTGTTTATGATAAACTGATTTGTTCAAATAAAATTTGAAAATGTGAATTTTAATATATTCAGTTATAGTTCTTGTAGAAGTGTTTCGTTATTTGGTGAATTGAATTTTAAGCTTGTATGAAAAACTTGGATTTTTCAAAATGATCTAGAATGAAATCTAAATATCATACAGTTTTTCTAATCCATTTTAAGGTTTTTGGAAAATCAGTTTTTTTGAAACAGACGTTTAAGCTTGTACAGTTTGAAAAGTTGAGTTTTCTCAAGAAATTGAAATATTTTTGACAATTCTAGTTGTAACTTTCTTGTGAGAAATGTTATTCATTTATTGAAAAACAGTATTGTTACGTTATGTTAAAATCATTTTTAAATAGCTAATGAAAATCTTGTTGACAGCTTATACTACATCAAGTTTAAGTTTATTGTGAAACTTCATTTTACTTTTGAGTCAGAAAATTTATAACTGAATAATGAGTTTATAATTCAAGTATTTTGAAAATTCAGATTCATGTCATTTTGGTTCTTGTAAACAGTTTGAATTTGGTATTTAAAATGTTTAGTTGAAATTGAAATGAAGCTTTTATAGTCTAGATTATTTAGGGTTAGTTAAACACTTTTACTTTAAGTTTTTGGTAATAAAATTATTTTGCATAAAATGAGTTAATAAATATAATTTGAAGTTATTTTACATTATCGTTTTGAAAATTGGATACACTTTTGTAACTTTTTTACTTTAATTGAGATTTTATCAAATTTAAAATTGAAATTATTTATTTAATTATTCCAGTTTGGTTTCTGTTAAATTGTGAATGTAAGTTTTGAGTTCATTAATTTCTTAAGAATGAATTTCATATGTAAACTTGAAGTTAAGCATTTAGTTATATATAGTTTAATTTTAGATAAAGTTTAAGTTCATTTTGAAACTTTAGTTTACATTTGAGAAAATGAGTTTCTGAATTTAAATAATTTCAGTTAAGCTTTATGAAATTCCAGTTTATTATTGGAAAAATTTAAGCTTTTGGTAAAACTAGTTTAATATTACAGTTAATGTTGAAGTTACTTTTATCAATATGACATTAAGGAAATTTGAAAACAGTTATCATAGTCATCAGTTTTGAAGTATTGTGTAGAAAACTTTCTGTTTTGGATAAATAGTTTAAGCTTGTAAGATAAAAATGAGTTTTTCAGAAAATTTGAATCATCTTGAAGATGAAATTTATATAATCCTTTTGGGGTTTCTTGTGAAAAACTTCTTGTTATCGAATAACTGTAATTTAATTTGTGAAATTTGAAATGATTTTTCATGAAATTTCAAGAAACTTTAAATATACAGTTTCATTTTTGTCAGTTTAAGGTTTTTTACTTATTAAAATTCATTTGTTAAAATTACGTTAAGCTTTAAGTTATAATTATTTTCCTCAAAATTGGCTCAGAATGAAAATTGATGAACTAATTTTTATCCAGTTTTAAAGTTTTTTGAGAAATGTGTTTCAGCTTTTTGAGATCAGACAGTTTAGCTTGTAAGTTGAAGTTTTCCAAATAGTCAAATGAAAATTGCTGAAG
The DNA here is from genome assembly GCA_916701645.2 of Sebastolobus alascanus. NCBI lineage: Eukaryota > Metazoa > Chordata > Actinopteri > Perciformes > Sebastidae > Sebastolobus > Sebastolobus alascanus. Next base: position 5,777,777 of record CAKAOJ020000040.1, on the reverse strand, counting down.
ATTGACAGCTTAGCTAACATCAGTTCAAATTTCTTGTGAGAAAGTCATTCTGTTTCTCTACTAATAAACAAAAGTTTAAGCCTATATAGTGATGAATACTTGAGATTTGCATCAAAATGATCAGAAATTAATCTCTATTTGAAGTATTTATTTGCTTCTAGGTGGGTCTTTGTTACTCTATGGAAATTACTTTAGATCAGTTTTAAGTTTATGTGTTGAAAAGTTGTTTTCCTTTGAGCAAAAGGTATCTTGAATTGTTAAATAGTTTATTGAAGTTATTTTTGAGAATCACTTAATTACTTGTAAAACTAGTTTAGTTTATTATGAAAATTCGATTTTATAATTTGCAGAATCAAAATTGTATTTGTTATAATACTTATCAGTTTTGAAAATTCTGGCTGAAAACTTTTTATTTTTTAACCGTTGAGTTTTTTCAAATATTTGGTATTTTGGGTATTAAGTTAAGTTTAGTTTTTAAGTTTTATTAAATGGTGAAATGAAAGTTTTTATTGCGTTAATTTGAGTATTTCAGTTAATTTGTATGAAATGTAATTGACTTTTCAAATAGTTTAAATTTAACTTTAAATGATTCTAATTCAGAATAAATTCTTTAAGTTTTAATTATCCATTAAAAACTTAGTTTTGAAAATGTTAGTTACTATATGAAAATTTAAATTTTAGTTGAAAACTATTTTATCCTTATTGGAAATTATGTTGAAACTATTTAATCAGTTTGACAAGTTACTTTAAGAAACGTTACTGATATTGAATTAAATCAGTTTTAGCTTTTGTGTAAAACGTTTTGTATTGAAAATAATTTTTGAAAGTAACTTTATAGAAATCAAGTTTTTGGTTTATTTCGAAAAACAGAAATTTAAGCTATTAGAAATATGAATTTCATAAAATAGTTGAATGAAATCTGTGAAATTGCAGTTATAAAGTATCCAGTTTAAGTTTTGAAAATGAAATCATTTTTGAATTCTGAATTGAAGTATCTACTTATCAGCTTTAAGGTTTTTGTAAGAAATTGTCTTTCTGAAAAAAAGTTTAGCTTTAATGAAAATATTTTCTAAATGATAGATAATCTTATTAATACTATATCCAGTTTTAAGGTTTTTTTAGAGTCAAACACTTATATAAATTGTAAGTATGAAGTTAAGTTGTACATATGAAATAGTATTCTGAAAGACAGAATGAATTCTGAGATTTGATATTTTCATATACTTTTGAGAAGATTTTAGCTAAAATCAGTTCTGTTACTAGAAATCTTATTGTATATGACATTTACCTTTAAATTGTTCAGAATTAAAATCTGAATTTGTACGTTTAAATTCATAAGTTATCCATAATTAGGTTTCTGTAAAACTATTATTAGGTTTTTGTAGAAATTTACTTTCAGTTAGAAACTTGAGATTTCTTAAATTGAGTCAAATGAAAATTGATCATTAAACTTATTATGTATCCAGTTTTAATTTTGTCAGTATTTCAGTTCATTATTGTTGGAAAAACAGTTTAATGGTTTAGTTTGAAAACTTGAGTTTTCCATCAAAATGAGCTCAGAATGAAAATCTGATCTGACAGCTTATTCATAGTTATCCAGTTTAAAAGCTTTCTTGTGCAGAAACATGGTTCAGTTCACTTATTGGAAAAAACAGACAGTTTAAGCTTGTACGGTGTTGAAAACTCGAGTTTTTATCAATATGAGCTCATAATGGAAATCTACTGAAGATATGACAGCTTATACATACTCATCCAGTTTTGAGGGTTTCTTGTGTAGAAACACGTTTCTGTTCACTTTTGGGATAAATAGACAGTTTAAGCTTGTAAGCTGATAAAAACTGGAGTTTTTCATGAAAATGATCTCAGAAAGTCAATCTTCTGAAGATATGACAACGTATTCATAGTAATCCAGTTTTGTGGGTTTCTTGTGTAGAAACACGTTCCTGACTTTCGGATAAATATACAGTTTAAGCTTGTAAACTGATGAAAACTGGAGTTTTTCATCGAAATGATCTCAGAATGTAAATCTTCTGAAGATATGACAGCGTATTCATACTTATCCAGTTTTAAGGGTTTTTTTGTACAGAAACACGTTACTATTCACTTTTGGTAAAAACAGACGGTTTAAGCTTGTACAGTTATGAAAAGTTGATTTTTCCATCAAAATTGGCTCAGAATGAAAATCTGATGAAGCTAATTCATAGTTATCCAGTTTTAAGGCTTTCTTGTGCAGAAATGTGTTTCAGCTCACTTTTTGGAGAAACAGACAGTTTAAGCTTGTACAGTTATGAAAACTTGAGTTTTCCATCAAAATGAGCTCAGAATGAAAATCTGCTGAAGATGTGACAGCTTAGTCCTAGCTATCCAGTTCTAAATGTTTCTTGTGCAGAAAGTCATTTCTGTTTACTTCTGGAATAAACAGAAAGTTTAAGCCTATATAGTGATGAATACTTGAGATTTGCATCAAAATGAGCTCAGAATGATAATCTCCTGAAGATGTGACAGCTTATTAATAGTTATCCAGTTCTTAGGGCTTCTTGTGTAGAAACTCGTTTCTGTTCACTTTTGGTAGAATCTGACAGTTTAAGCTTGTACGGTGTTGAAAAGTTGGGTTTTCCATGAAATTGAGCTCATAATGGAAATCTACTGTAGATATGACAGCTTATACATACTTATCCAGTTTTAAGGGTTTTTTTGGTGCAGAAACACGTTACTCTTCACTTTTGGTAGAAACAGACGGTTTAAGCTTGTACAGTTATGAAAAGTTGAGTTTTCCATCAAAATGAACTCAGAATGAAAATCTGCTGATGATTTGATAGCTTATTCATACTTATCCAGTTTTGAGAGATTCTTGGGCAGAAACACCTTTCTGTTAACTTTGTTTATAGTGAATACCTGAGATTTGAGGTCAGAATTAAAATCTGCTGAAAATGTGACAGTTATTCATAGTTATCCAGTTCTGAGGGTTTCTTGTACAGAAGCTCGTTTCTGTTCACTTTTGGTGGAATCTGACAGTTTAAGCTTGTACAGTTATGAAAACTTGAGATTTCTATCAAAATGAGCTCAGAATGAAAATCTGATCATCTGACAGCTTATTCATAGTTATCCAGTTTTAAGGCTTTCTTGTGCAGAAACATGGTTCAGTTCACTTATTGGAAAAAACAGACAGTTTAAGCTTGTACAGTTATGAAAACTTGAGTTTTCCATCAAAATGAGCTCAGAATGAAAATCTGATCTGACAGCTTATTCATAGTTATCCAGTTTAAAAGCTTTCTTGTGCAGAAACATGGTTCAGTTCACTTATTGGAAAAAACAGACAGTTTAAGCTTGTACGGTGTTGAAAACTCGAGTTTTAATCAATATGAGCTCATAATGGAAATCTACTGAAGATATGACAGCTTATACATACTCATCCAGTTTTGAGGGTTTCTTGTGTAGAAACACGTTTCTGTTCACTTTTGGGATAAATAGACAGTTTAAGCTTGTAAGCTGATAAAACTGGAGTTTTTCATGAAAATGATCTCAGAAAGTCAATCTTCTGAAGATATGACAACGTATTCATAGTAATCCAGTTTTGTGGGTTTCTTGTGTAGAAACACGTTCCTGACTTTCGGATAAATATACAGTTTAAGCTTGTAAACTGATGAAAACTGGAGTTTTTCATCGAAATGATCTCAGAATGTAAATCTTCTGAAGATATGACAGCGTATTCATACTTATCCAGTTTTAAGGGTTTTTTTGTACAGAAACACGTTACTCTTCACTTTTGGTAAAAACAGACGGTTTAAGCTTGTACAGTTATGAAAAGTTGATTTTTCCATCAAAATTGGCTCAGAATGAAAATCTGATGAAGCTAATTCATAGTTATCCAGTTTTAAGGCTTTCTTGTGCAGAAATGTGTTTCAGCTCACTTTTTGGAGAAACAGACAGTTTAAGCTTGTACAGTTATGAAAACTTGAGTTTTCCATCAAAATGAGCTCAGAATGAAAATCTGCTGAAGATGTGACAGCTTAGTCCTAGCTATCCAGTTCTAAATGTTTCTTGTGCAGAAAGTCATTTCTGTTTACTTCTGGAATAAACAGACAGTTTAAGCCTATATAGTGATGAATACTTGAGATTTGCATCAAAATGAGCTCAGAATGATAATCTCCTGAAGATGTGACAGCTTATTAATAGTTATCCAGTTCTTAGGGCTTCTTGTGTAGAAACTCGTTTCTGTTCACTTTTGGTAGAATCTGACAGTTTAAGCTTGTACGGTGTTGAAAAGTTGGGTTTTCCATGAAATTGAGCTCATAATGGAAATCTACTGTAGATATGACAGCTTATACATACTTATCCAGTTTTAAGGGTTTTTTTGGTGCAGAAACACGTTACTCTTCACTTTTGGTAGAAACAGACGGTTTAAGCTTGTACAGTTATGAAAAGTTGAGTTTTCCATCAAAATGAACTCAGAATGAAAATCTGCTGATGATTTGATAGCTTATTCATACTTATCCAGTTTGAGAGATTCTTGGGCAGAAACACCTTTCTGTTAACTTTGTTTATAGTGAATACCTGAGATTTGAGGTCAGAATTAAAATCTGCTGAAAATGTGACAGTTTATTCATAGTTATCCAGTTCTGAGGGTTTCTTGTACAGAAGCTCGTTTCTGTTCACTTTTGGTGGAATCTGACAGTTTAAGCTTGTACAGTTATGAAAACTTGAGATTTCTATCAAAATGAGCTCAGAATGAAAATCTGATCATCTGACAGCTTATTCATAGTTATCCAGTTTTAAGGCTTTCTTGTGCAGTAACGTGGTTCAGTTCACTTTTTGGAGAAACAGACAGTTTAAGCTTGTACAGTTATGAAAACTTGAGTTTTCCATCAAAATGAGCTCAGAATGAAAATCTGATCTGACAGCTTATTCATAGTTATCCAGTTTAAAAGCTTTCTTGTGCAGAAACATGGTTCAGTTCACTTATTGGAAAAAACAGACAGTTTAAGCTTGTACGGTGTTGAAAACTCGAGTTTTTATCAATATGAGCTCATAATGGAAATCTACTGAAGATATGACAGCTTATACATACTCATCCAGTTTTGAGGGTTTCTTGTGTAGAAACACGTTTCTGTTCACTTTTGGGATAAATAGACAGTTTAAGCTTGTAAGCTGATAAAAACTGGAGTTTTTCATGAAAATGATCTCAGAAAGTCAATCTTCTGAAGATATGACAACGTATTCATAGTAATCCAGTTTTGTGGGTTTCTTGTGTAGAAACACGTTCCTGACTTTCGGATAAATATACAGTTTAAGCTTGTAAACTGATTAAAACTGGAGTTTTTCATCGAAATGATCTCAGAATGTAAATCTTCTGAAGATATGACAGCGTATTCATACTTATCCAGTTTTAAGGGTTTTTTTGTACAGAAACACGTTACTATTCACTTTTGGTAAAAACAGACGGTTTAAGCTTGTACAGTTATGAAAAGTTGATTTTTCCATCAAAATTGGCTCAGAATGAAAATCTGATGAAGCTAATTCATAGTTATCCAGTTTTAAGGCTTTCTTGTGCAGAAATGTGTTTCAGCTCACTTTTTGGAGAAACAGACAGTTTAAGCTTGTACAGTTATGAAAACTTGAGTTTTCCATCAAAATGAGCTCAGAATGAAAATCTGCTGAAGATGTGACAGCTTAGTCCTAGCTATCCAGTTCTAAATGTTTCTTGTGCAGAAAGTCATTTCTGTTTACTTCTGGAATAAACAGAAAGTTTAAGCCTATATAGTGATGAATACTTGAGATTTGCATCAAAATGAGCTCAGAATGATAATCTCCTGAAGATGTGACAGCTTATTAATAGTTATCCAGTTCTTAGGGCTTCTTGTGTAGAAACTCGTTTCTGTTCACTTTTGGTAGAATCTGACAGTTTAAGCTTGTACGGTGTTGAAAAGTTGGGTTTTCCATGAAATTGAGCTCATAATGGAAATCTACTGTAGATATGACAGCTTATACATACTTATCCAGTTTTAAGGGTTTTTTTGGTGCAGAAACACGTTACTCTTCACTTTTGGTAGAAACAGACGGTTTAAGCTTGTACAGTTATGAAAAGTTGAGTTTTCCATCAAAATGAACTCAGAATGAAAATCTGCTGATGATTTGATAGCTTATTCATACTTATCCAGTTTTGAGAGATTCTTGGGCAGAAACACCTTTCTGTTAACTTTTGTTTATAGTGAATACCTGAGATTTGAGGTCAGAATTAAAATCTGCTGAAAATGTGACAGTTTATTCATAGTTATCCAGTTCTGAGGGTTTCTTGTACAGAAGCTCGTTTCTGTTCACTTTTGGTGGAATCTGACAGTTTAAGCTTGTACAGTTATGAAAACTTGAGATTTCTATCAAAATGAGCTCAGAATGAAAATCTGATCATCTGACAGCTTATTCATAGTTATCCAGTTTTAAGGCTTTCTTGTGCAGTAACGTGGTTCAGTTCACTTTTTGGAGAAACAGACAGTTTAAGCTTGTACAGTTATGAAAACTTGAGTTTTCCATCAAAATGAGCTCAGAATGAAAATCTGATCTGACAGCTTATTCATAGTTATCCAGTTTAAAAGCTTTCTTGTGCAGAAACATGGTTCAGTTCACTTATTGGAAAAAACAGACAGTTTAAGCTTGTACGGTGTTGAAAACTCGAGTTTTTATCAATATGAGCTCATAATGGAAATCTACTGAAGATATGACAGCTTATACATACTCATCCAGTTTTGAGGGTTTCTTGTGTAGAAACACGTTTCTGTTCACTTTTGGGATAAATAGACAGTTTAAGCTTGTAAGCTGATAAAAACTGGAGTTTTTCATGAAAATGATCTCAGAAAGTCAATCTTCTGAAGATATGACAACGTATTCATAGTAATCCAGTTTTGTGGGTTTCTTGTGTAGAAACACGTTCCTGACTTTCGGATAAATATACAGTTTAAGCTTGTAAACTGATGAAAACTGGAGTTTTTCATCGAAATGATCTCAGAATGTAAATCTTCTGAAGATATGACAGCGTATTCATACTTATCCAGTTTTAAGGGTTTTTTTGTACAGAAACACGTTACTATTCACTTTTGGTAAAAACAGACGGTTTAAGCTTGTACAGTTATGAAAAGTTGATTTTTCCATCAAAATTGGCTCAGAATGAAAATCTGATGAAGCTAATTCATAGTTATCCAGTTTTAAGGCTTTCTTGTGCAGAAATGTGTTTCAGCTCACTTTTTGGAGAAACAGACAGTTTAAGCTTGTACAGTTATGAAAACTTGAGTTTTCCATCAAAATGAGCTCAGAATGAAAATCTGCTGAAGATGTGACAGCTTAGTCCTAGCTATCCAGTTCTAAATGTTTCTTGTGCAGAAAGTCATTTCTGTTTACTTCTGGAATAAACAGAAAGTTTAAGCCTATATAGTGATGAATACTTGAGATTTGCATCAAAATGAGCTCAGAATGATAATCTCCTGAAGATGTGACAGCTTATTAATAGTTATCCAGTTCTTAGGGCTTCTTGTGTAGAAACTCGTTTCTGTTCACTTTTGGTAGAATCTGACAGTTTAAGCTTGTACGGTGTTGAAAAGTTGGGTTTTCCATGAAATTGAGCTCATAATGGAAATCTACTGTAGATATGACAGCTTATACATACTTATCCAGTTTTAAGGGTTTTTTTGGTGCAGAAACACGTTACTCTTCACTTTTGGTAGAAACAGACGGTTTAAGCTTGTACAGTTATGAAAAGTTGAGTTTTCCATCAAAATGAACTCAGAATGAAAATCTGCTGATGATTTGATAGCTTATTCATACTTATCCAGTTTTGAGAGATTCTTGGGCAGAAACACCTTTCTGTTAACTTTTGTTTATAGTGAATACCTGAGATTTGAGGTCAGAATTAAAATCTGCTGAAAATGTGACAGTTTATTCATAGTTATCCAGTTCTGAGGGTTTCTTGTACAGAAGCTCGTTTCTGTTCACTTTTGGTGGAATCTGACAGTTTAAGCTTGTACAGTTATGAAAACTTGAGATTTCTATCAAAATGAGCTCAGAATGAAAATCTGATCATCTGACAGCTTATTCATAGTTATCCAGTTTTAAGGCTTTCTTGTGCAGTAACGTGGTTCAGTTCACTTTTTGGAGAAACAGACAGTTTAAGCTTGTACAGTTATGAAAACTTGAGTTTTCCATCAAAATGAGCTCAGAATGAAAATCTGATCTGACAGCTTATTCATAGTTATCCAGTTTAAAAGCTTTCTTGTGCAGAAACATGGTTCAGTTCACTTATTGGAAAAAACAGACAGTTTAAGCTTGTACGGTGTTGAAAACTCGAGTTTTTATCAATATGAGCTCATAATGGAAATCTACTGAAGATATGACAGCTTATACATACTCATCCAGTTTTGAGGGTTTCTTGTGTAGAAACACGTTTCTGTTCACTTTTGGGATAAATAGACAGTTTAAGCTTGTAAGCTGATAAAAACTGGAGTTTTTCATGAAAATGATCTCAGAAAGTCAATCTTCTGAAGATATGACAACGTATTCATAGTATCCAGTTTTGTGGGTTTCTTGTGTAGAAACACGTTCCTGACTTTCGGATAAATATACAGTTTAAGCTTGTAAACTGATGAAAACTGGAGTTTTTCATCGAAATGATCTCAGAATGTAAATCTTCTGAAGATATGACAGCGTATTCATACTTATCCAGTTTTAAGGGTTTTTTTGTACAGAAACACGTTACTATTCACTTTTGGTAAAAACAGACGGTTTAAGCTTGTACAGTTATGAAAAGTTGATTTTTCCATCAAAATTGGCTCAGAATGAAAATCTGATGAAGCTAATTCATAGTTATCCAGTTTTAAGGCTTTCTTGTGCAGAAATGTGTTTCAGCTCACTTTTTGGAGAAACAGACAGTTTAAGCTTGTACAGTTATGAAAACTTGAGTTTTCCATCAAAATGAGCTCAGAATGAAAATCTGCTGAAGATGTGACAGCTTAGTCCTAGCTATCCAGTTCTAAATGTTTCTTGTGCAGAAAGTCATTTCTGTTTACTTCTGGAATAAACAGAAAGTTTAAGCCTATATAGTGATGAATACTTGAGATTTGCATCAAAATGAGCTCAGAATGATAATCTCCTGAAGATGTGACAGCTTATTAATAGTTATCCAGTTCTTAGGGCTTCTTGTGTAGAAACTCGTTTCTGTTCACTTTTGGTAGAATCTGACAGTTTAAGCTTGTACGGTGTTGAAAAGTTGGGTTTTCCATGAAATTGAGCTCATAATGGAAATCTACTGTAGATATGACAGCTTATACATACTTATCCAGTTTTAAGGGTTTTTTTGGTGCAGAAACACGTTACTCTTCACTTTTGGTAGAAACAGACGGTTTAAGCTTGTACAGTTATGAAAAGTTGAGTTTTCCATCAAAATGAACTCAGAATGAAAATCTGCTGATGATTTGATAGCTTATTCATACTTATCCAGTTTTGAGAGATTCTTGGGCAGAAACACCTTTCTGTTAACTTTTGTTTATAGTGAATACCTGAGATTTGAGGTCAGAATTAAAATCTGCTGAAAATGTGACAGTTTATTCATAGTTATCCAGTTCTGAGGGTTTCTTGTACAGAAGCTCGTTTCTGTTCACTTTTGGTGGAATCTGACAGTTTAAGCTTGTACAGTTATGAAAACTTGAGATTTCTATCAAAATGAGCTCAGAATGAAAATCTGATCATCTGACAGCTTATTCATAGTTATCCAGTTTTAAGGCTTTCTTGTGCAGTAACGTGGTTCAGTTCACTTTTTGGAGAAACAGACAGTTTAAGCTTGTACAGTTATGAAAACTTGAGTTTTCCATCAAAATGAGCTCAGAATGAAAATCTGATCTGACAGCTTATTCATAGTTATCCAGTTTAAAAGCTTTCTTGTGCAGAAACATGGTTCAGTTCACTTATTGGAAAAAACAGACAGTTTAAGCTTGTACGGTGTTGAAAACTCGAGTTTTTATCAATATGAGCTCATAATGGAAATCTACTGAAGATATGACAGCTTATACATACTCATCCAGTTTTGAGGGTTTCTTGTGTAGAAACACGTTTCTGTTCACTTTTGGGATAAATAGACAGTTTAAGCTTGTAAGCTGATAAAAACTGGAGTTTTTCATGAAAATGATCTCAGAAAGTCAATCTTCTGAAGATATGACAACGTATTCATAGTAATCCAGTTTTGTGGGTTTCTTGTGTAGAAACACGTTCCTGACTTTCGGATAAATATACAGTTTAAGCTTGTAAACTGATGAAAACTGGAGTTTTTCATCGAAATGATCTCAGAATGTAAATCTTCTGAAGATATGACAGCGTATTCATACTTATCCAGTTTTAAGGGTTTTTTTGTACAGAAACTCGTTACTATTCACTTTTGGTAAAAACAGACGGTTTAAGCTTGTACAGTTATGAAAAGTTGATTTTTCCATCAAAATTGGCTCAGAATGAAAATCTGATGAAGCTAATTCATAGTTATCCAGTTTTAAGGCTTTCTTGTGCAGAAATGTGTTTCAGCTCACTTTTTGGAGAAACAGACAGTTTAAGCTTGTACAGTTATGAAAACTTGAGTTTTCCATCAAAATGAGCTCAGAATGAAAATCTGCTGAAGATGTGACAGCTTAGTCCTAGCTATCCAGTTCTAAATGTTTCTTGTGCAGAAAGTCATTTCTGTTTACTTCTGGAATAAACAGAAAGTTTAAGCCTATATAGTGATGAATACTTGAGATTTGCATCAAAATGAGCTCAGAATGATAATCTCCTGAAGATGTGACAGCTTATTAATAGTTATCCAGTTCTTAGGGCTTCTTGTGTAGAAACTCGTTTCTGTTCACTTTTGGTAGAATCTGACAGTTTAAGCTTGTACGGTGTTGAAAAGTTGGGTTTTCCATGAAATTGAGCTCATAATGGAAATCTACTGTAGATATGACAGCTTATACATACTTATCCAGTTTTAAGGGTTTTTTTGGTTCAGAAACACGTTACTCTTCACTTTTGGTAGAAACAGACGGTTTAAGCTTGTACAGTTATGAAAAGTTGAGTTTTCCATCAAAATGAACTCAGAATGAAAATCTGCTGATGATTTGATAGCTTATTCATACTTATCCAGTTTTGAGAGATTCTTGGGCAGAAACACCTTTCTGTTAACTTTTGTTTATAGTGAATACCTGAGATTTGAGGTCAGAATTAAAATCTGCTGAAAATGTGACAGTTTATTCATAGTTATCCAGTTCTGAGGGTTTCTTGTACAGAAGCTCGTTTCTGTTCACTTTTGGTGGAATCTGACAGTTTAAGCTTGTACAGTTATGAAAACTTGAGATTTCTATCAAAATGAGCTCAGAATGAAAATCTGATCATCTGACAGCTTATTCATAGTTATCCAGTTTTAAGGCTTTCTTGTGCAGTAACGTGGTTCAGTTCACTTTTTGGAGAAACAGACAGTTTAAGCTTGTACAGTTATGAAAACTTGAGTTTTCCATCAAAATGAGCTCAGAATGAAAATCTGATCTGACAGCTTATTCATAGTTATCCAGTTTAAAAGCTTTCTTGTGCAGAAACATGGTTCAGTTCACTTATTGGAAAAAACAGACAGTTTAAGCTTGTACGGTGTTGAAAACTCGAGTTTTTATCAATATGAGCTCATAATGGAAATCTACTGAAGATATGACAGCTTATACATACTCATCCAGTTTTGAGGGTTTCTTGTGTAGAAACACGTTTCTGTTCACTTTTGGGATAAATAGACAGTTTAAGCTTGTAAGCTGATAAAAACTGGAGTTTTTCATGAAAATGATCTCAGAAAGTCAATCTTCTGAAGATATGACAACGTATTCATAGTAATCCAGTTTTGTGGGTTTCTTGTGTAGAAACACGTTCCTGACTTTCGGATAAATATACAGTTTAAGCTTGTAAACTGATGAAAACTGGAGTTTTTCATCGAAATGATCTCAGAATGTAAATCTTCTGAAGATATGACAGCGTATTCATACTTATCCAGTTTTAAGGGTTTTTTTGTACAGAAACACGTTACTATTCACTTTTGGTAAAAACAGACGGTTTAAGCTTGTACAGTTATGAAAAGTTGATTTTTCCATCAAAATTGGCTCAGAATGAAAATCTGATGAAGCTAATTCATAGTTATCCAGTTTTAAGGCTTTCTTGTGCAGAAATGTGTTTCAGCTCACTTTTTGGAGAAACAGACAGTTTAAGCTTGTACAGTTATGAAAACTTGAGTTTTCCATCAAAATGAGCTCAGAATGAAAATCTGCTGAAGATGTGACAGCTTAGTCCTAGCTATCCAGTTCTAAATGTTTCTTGTGCAGAAAGTCATTTCTGTTTACTTCTGGAATAAACAGAAAGTTTAAGCCTATATAGTGATGAATACTTGAGATTTGCATCAAAATGAGCTCAGAATGATAATCTCCTGAAGATGTGACAGCTTATTAATAGTTATCCAGTTCTTAGGGCTTCTTGTGTAGAAACTCGTTTCTGTTCACTTTTGGTAGAATCTGACAGTTTAAGCTTGTACGGTGTTGAAAAGTTGGGTTTTCCATGAAATTGAGCTCATAATGGAAATCTACTGTAGATATGACAGCTTATACATACTTATCCAGTTTTAAGGGTTTTTTTGGTGCAGAAACACGTTACTCTTCACTTTTGGTAGAAACAGACGGTTTAAGCTTGTACAGTTATGAAAAGTTGAGTTTTCCATCAAAATGAACTCAGAATGAAAATCTGCTGATGATTTGATAGCTTATTCATACTTATCCAGTTTTGAGAGATTCTTGGGCAGAAACACCTTTCTGTTAACTTTTGTTTATAGTGAATACCTGAGATTTGAGGTCAGAATTAAAATCTGCTGAAAATGTGACAGTTTATTCATAGTTATCCAGTTCTGAGGGTTTCTTGTACAGAAGCTCGTTTCTGTTCACTTTTGGTGGAATCTGACAGTTTAAGCTTGTACAGTTATGAAAACTTGAGATTTCTATCAAAATGAGCTCAGAATGAAAATCTGATCATCTGACAGCTTATTCATAGTTATCCAGTTTTAAGGCTTTCTTGTGCAGTAACGTGGTTCAGTTCACTTTTTGGAGAAACAGACAGTTTAAGCTTGTACAGTTATGAAAACTTGAGTTTTCCATCAAAATGAGCTCAGAATGAAAATCTGATCTGACAGCTTATTCATAGTTATCCAGTTTAAAAGCTTTCTTGTGCAGAAACATGGTTCAGTTCACTTATTGGAAAAAACAGACAGTTTAAGCTTGTACGGTGTTGAAAACTCGAGTTTTTATCAATATGAGCTCATAATGGAAATCTACTGAAGATATGACAGCTTATACATACTCATCCAGTTTTGAGGGTTTCTTGTGTAGAAACACGTTTCTGTTCACTTTTGGGATAAATAGACAGTTTAAGCTTGTAAGCTGATAAAAACTGGAGTTTTTCATGAAAATGATCTCAGAAAGTCAATCTTCTGAAGATATGACAACGTATTCATAGTAATCCAGTTTTGTGGGTTTCTTGTGTAGAAACACGTTCCTGACTTTCGGATAAATATACAGTTTAAGCTTGTAAACTGATGAAAACTGGAGTTTTTCATCGAAATGATCTCAGAATGTAAATCTTCTGAAGATATGACAGCGTATTCATACTTATCCAGTTTTAAGGGTTTTTTTGTACAGAAACACGTTACTATTCACTTTTGGTAAAAACAGACGGTTTAAGCTTGTACAGTTATGAAAAGTTGATTTTTCCATCAAAATTGGCTCAGAATGAAAATCTGATGAAGCTAATTCATAGTTATCCAGTTTTAAGGCTTTCTTGTGCAGAAATGTGTTTCAGCTCACTTTTTGGAGAAACAGACAGTTTAAGCTTGTACAGTTATGAAAACTTGAGTTTTCCATCAAAATGAGCTCAGAATGAAAATCTGCTGAAGATGTGACAGCTTAGTCCTAGCTATCCAGTTCTAAATGTTTCTTGTGCAGAAAGTCATTTCTGTTTACTTCTGGAATAAACAGAAAGTTTAAGCCTATATAGTGATGAATACTTGAGATTTGCATCAAAATGAGCTCAGAATGATAATCTCCTGAAGATGTGACAGCTTATTAATAGTTATCCAGTTCTTAGGGCTTCTTGTGTAGAAACTCGTTTCTGTTCACTTTTGGTAGAATCTGACAGTTTAAGCTTGTACGGTGTTGAAAAGTTGGGTTTTCCATGAAATTGAGCTCATAATGGAAATCTACTGTAGATATGACAGCTTATACATACTTATCCAGTTTTAAGGTTTTTTTTGGTGCAGAAACACGTTACTCTTCACTTTTGGTAGAAACAGACGGTTTAAGCTTGTACAGTTATGAAAAGTTGAGTTTTCCATCAAAATGAACTCAGAATGAAAATCTGCTGATGATTTGATAGCTTATTCATACTTATCCAGTTTTGAGAGATTCTTGGGCAGAAACACCTTTCTGTTAACTTTTGTTTATAGTGAATACCTGAGATTTGAGGTCAGAATTAAAATCTGCTGAAAATGTGACAGTTTATTCATAGTTATCCAGTTCTGAGGGTTTCTTGTACAGAAGCTCGTTTCTGTTCACTTTTGGTGGAATCTGACAGTTTAAGCTTGTACAGTTATGAAAACTTGAGATTTCTATCAAAATGAGCTCAGAATGAAAATCTGATCATCTGACAGCTTATTCATAGTTATCCAGTTTTAAGGCTTTCTTGTGCAGTAACGTGGTTCAGTTCCCTTTTTGGAGAAACAGACAGTTTAAGCTTGTACAGTTATGAAAACTTGAGTTTTCCATCAAAATGAGCTCAGAATGAAAATCTGATCTGACAGCTTATTCATAGTTATCCAGTTTAAAAGCTTTCTTGTGCAGAAACATGGTTCAGTTCACTTATTGGAAAAAACAGACAGTTTAAGCTTGTACGGTGTTGAAAACTCGAGTTTTTATCAATATGAGCTCATAATGGAAATCTACTGAAGATATGACAGCTTATACATACTCATCCAGTTTTGAGGGTTTCTTGTGTAGAAACACGTTTCTGTTCACTTTTGGGATAAATAGACAGTTTAAGCTTGTAAGCTGATAAAAACTGGAGTTTTTCATGAAAATGATCTCAGAAAGTCAATCTTCTGAAGATATGACAACGTATTCATAGTAATCCAGTTTTGTGGGTTTCTTGTGTAGAAACACGTTCCTGACTTTCGGATAAATATACAGTTTAAGCTTGTAAACTGATGAAAACTGGAGTTTTTCATCGAAATGATCTCAGAATGTAAATCTTCTGAAGATATGACAGCGTATTCATACTCATCCAGTTTTAAGGTTTTTTTTGTACAGAAACACGTTACTATTCACTTTTGGTAAAAACAGTAAAAACAGACGGTTTAAGCTTGTACAGTTATGAAAAGTTGATTTTTCCATCAAAATTGGCTCAGAATGAAAATCTGATGATCTGACAGTTTATTCATAGTCATCCTGTCGTAAGACTGGTTCAACTGGTGGACTCAAATGCAGCACACAGGACACGGGTAAGTATAAAAGGTAACAACTATTTATTACAAATAAATCTAGAGATTAATTGTTCAGTGAGGGCTGGGGGCTGGGGCGTCCAACGAGACACGGCTTGTGTCGAAGAAAAGGAAGCGCGACACCGGAGGGAACCTCCAAGGATCCACACGACGATGGTAATATTGATACTTCTTTCCTCCAGAGCTTTGAACAACGTTGGCGAGTGAGCAGGCAGGTAGGTGACGGAGAGGAATGGAAACGGAGACAGCTGGCAGGTCGGCAGGACTTAGCAGAGAACAAAAAAACACAATGTTACACAGGATTCACTGGCGAAGCAAACAAAGCAATTCCACAAACGGAGCACGAGGTTAGTTAGCCTGAGTGTACAAATACCACGAGAGTTGATGTAACAATCTGGCGATGTCTGAGAGTAAAACCTGGGTTGATATACTGCAGGGTAGTGGATTGATAGGATAATTGCAGTCAGGTGCGCCAGCTGCCGCCGCCCGGGGGAGGAGAGGGAAGGCCATGCCCACCTTCACTCAGACACACAACAGACAAACAGGGAAGACAGACATGAGACAAAAGGGTGGGGAAAACACAAGGAAACACTGGGAAAACTACACTAAGAGGCATCATTCCTGACACATCCAGTTTTAAGGCTTTCTTGTGCAGAAATGTGGTTCAGTTTACTTTTTGGAGAAACAGAAAGTTTAAGCTTGTACGGTGTTGAAAAGTTGAGTTTTCCATCAAAATGAGCTCATAATGGAAATCTACTGAAGATATGACAGCTTAAGCTCATCCAGTTTTGAGGGTTTCTTGTGCAGAAAGTAGATTCTGCTCACCTTTGGTAGAAACAGACAGTTTAAGCTATTACATTGTTGACAACTTGAGTTTTCCATCAAAATGAGTTAGTCAAATATTGCAGCTGTGTCATGCATCTCGGCTTCTGATTCCGAGGCTTAGTCTCCATATACAAAGCGGCCGTATTTCACTGATGATACGGGCTGTGTTATGTGCATGTACTCCAGTGATCCCCCGGCATCTCTGCCTCCCATTTGCTGTGTGCAAGTGCAGCTATGATCCGTGTGTGTCAGTAGTTCGACCAAGAGTTTAATGAGTTTGCCTTTCATAATGGCCATTTCATTTCATTATGAATGTCATTTGCTGCTCGGCTGCATGTCAGCTGCATGTCAGCTGCATCTCTTATACAGATTCGAGGTCTCGCCTATTTTTACCACGGTTCACAGCAACAAAAGACAGTGAAAATGTTCTTTTTTTGATATCATACCAGCAACATTACTACAGTTTCAATGTCTATATCTTTATGTGGCACAGAGAGTGGTGTGGACAGTAAGTTGGGAGTTAAGTAGCCGACAACGCCACCTGGGGACTTGCAACCCAGGAATTACTAAACAAAACCTTGAATACTTTTATGCTAGAGTAAGACACACAGTACGTTACTGATGAGGCAGTTACAAAAGTAGCCAATTATTTTATTAAATTAATCAAAGATAAATAGGTCTAAATAGGAGACTGTGTAATTTTAAAACTGTTTAATCATCTTTTCTTTCCCTACAACTCCAAACTAATATTGGGTGATTAAAACTGTTCTTTATTTTAACAATAGCTAAAATGGCTAATCCAAAATTTAAAATCTAATGTGACCTTTAAAATTTAGTATAGCTGCCAGTCCAAAATTAAGCTAAACAAAACTAGGCTGAGGCCACTGTTGGAGAGGCAGACTACACTGAGGAGGGTGAAGGGGTGCTACCACTTACTCACCTTAGGTGCAATACAGCAAACCTCACATAAATCTATGGTGCAGTCTATTTGTGTCCCAGTGCTCTTAACTAACATACAATAGGTGGAGGTACCTCACCATGGATGCCTAACCTCCCAACATAGTGACTCTCAGCTTCTGAAAGAAAAATAATACAAAGAGAAGTAAACAACTAAACAGAATAAACACAAACAACCCAGTTGGTTAAAAGGCAAAGTAACTCAAACCAAACTAATAAACTAAGGCAAAAAGAACAAAACAATTACTCAAACAAATCAAAACAAATGTATTTTAAAGGGACAAAAGCAATGAGTGTAAGTAAGGGGCAAAAACCATGAATATAAATGGGCAAAAACAGCAGCAGTGTTATTTTAGGTCAGCCTAAAATGAAACACAAATATTAACAATATTGCTGCAACTTAATGTTACTCACTACTCAGCAGAAGCAGTGGAACCACGGGCCAGGGTAAAGTGTGTGTCACACAGTACAAGCTAAAACCGAAAAAGCAAAGATCTCACTACACATGATTTAAAAGACAAACTACAGTTTAAAATTAAAGCTGCAAGCAGCGATGAACGGGCCCTCGCACCTTCCTGCATGTCGGGGGTACTGGCGAGACGCCGGTCGAAACACCTATACATTTCAGTGACCATCGGACACTGCACGCACAAGTTAGACGTTATTTCCTGCGTGTATTGAATGGCACAGGAAATTACATATTGCAATTTTTTCACCACTTCCTGTGTCCACTATGTTGTGCTGGAGAACACACGCTAAACATGCATTATGTCGCTCATTATCAAGTGTAGACCACACAATGTAAATTTCATGTGAATCGGATGATGTTTGTCACATAACGCTGACTTCCTGTTGCCAGTAGGTGGGGCTATGACTATGAGTCAATATTGCCATGTCCTCAGGCCTGAACTCTTATGAAGTAGGTCAAGTTTGGGGCAGATTGGACCAAGTACAGTCGAGTTACAACAGTTCGTTTTTCAATGGCAAATCATGTAAATTCTCCGCCACGCCATGTCAACGTCGTTTCAAAAAACCTCAAGATTTGAACAACTTTTCACCACAAAGGTCTTAAGACTGTACTGACCAAATCTGAAGTTGATCGGGTTAAATCTGTAGGAGGAGTTCATTAAAGTACAGAGCCTGGAATTAGCCAAAAATACATGAAAAAAATCACACAAAATCAAAAATGGCCGACTTCCTGTTGGGTTTAGAGCATGGACCCAAGAGACTTTTTGGACCCAAGTCTATATGGGATACATGTGCCTTACAAATTTCGTACATCTAGGTCAGGGGTCGGCAACCTTTACTAACCAAAGAGCCATTTTGCTCCCTCTTCCACCAAATAAAATTTGTCTGGAGCCGCAAAACATATTTCATAACACAGCTTATAACGTTTTATATATAGTTATACTATATATACAAAAACTATAGTTTGTTGCCCCTCCCCGACGGTGCGGGCGAATCGGGCCGGTGGTGCGCCCGACCCCGCTGGGCCGGGATCCCACCTCAGCCGGCGAGCGCCGGCCCTCACTTTCATTGCGCCACGGGATTTTGCTTGCACCCTCTGACTCGCGCATGCGTTACACTCCTTGGTCCGTGTTCCAAGACGGGTCGGGTGGGTTGCCGACATCTCCACAGACCCCTGGTGCCTTTTACGTGGGCCGAGCCCCGCCCTGGCGGCACGACGCGGTTGGGGCGCACTGAGGAAAGTCTGTTCCGGTCAATACTGGATGCTCCATGGTGTATTTTACTCCGCGTAAGGGGAGGCTCCATGCGTAAAGACGCGTTGGTGTTTCTTATTCTGTTCAGGTTAACTATCATTTCAACTAACATTGACAATAATAATTAGAATATAATGAATCTACTCTAAATCAGATTCCTCTTTCTCCATCTGTCCATTGTTCACACTGAATCTTCCATCGTTTCTCAGAAAAACAGAAGCACATGGCTACTTTATTATGCAGAATGATGTCATCGGACCTTCCCGGCGCAACTACTGTCTCGCAGTAGGATATTTAATCTAACAATCCTTCTTGGTTGGCATCATGTAGCGTTCCATGCAGCAGTGATATGAGCGAGGGCTATACTCAATATTACTCAATAATATAACATCCTTGATTTTACTTTAGGTCCTCTGGCTACGGACGTTTTGAAAGCCCTTCCCTCAGATCCCTTCATATCAGTCAGGCAGTCAGTCGGTCAGACAAACAGATTTCAGTCAGATATACAGCTGCTAGAAAAAAAAATCCCTCTCTCTCCTGGCAGGTTGTGTCGGAGTAAAAAACACCAGCGCAGTGGCGTCTTTACGCATGGAGCCTCTCCTTGCGCGGAGTAAAATACACCATGGAGCATCCCTTTGGCCTTTGAATTATATTTTCATTTTTCTTCCACCGGAGCATCGTGGGCCCTTTTACGTGGTCGGGTCCGGAGGCTTGAGCCCCGGTTAGCCCGTGCAGGGAAGGGCGCGGCCCGTCGACGTAGTAGGATGTGACGCATACTTTAGTTGACTAAATATTAAAACATTTTTTTTATTTTCAGTGTCACAGTATCACCTCAAACTTTAAGATAAGAAGTGATCCCTTTGAAAGATTGTCCACTGTGCAAAAAACAAAACAAAAAACGTTATTTATTTCCAATTTTTTTTTTTTTTTGTCAAAGCTACAGGGAGCCACTGCAGAGGGGCTAAAGAGCCGCATGCGGCTCGCCGACCCCTGATCTAGGTGAAACGTACTGTGAGGGCTGCTTCATTGAAATTTTGTAGGGGGCGCTATCGTGCTCCCTTGCCACACCAAAGCAAAAAAAACATATTCGTTAACACATTTTAGCACTTTTAATGAGTGTGCCAAGTTTCGTTCGTTTGCAAGCATTTCTAGCCCTTGAAAAACAACTTCCTGTTTCATGGCGAATGATGCGTCGCCTTGGCGAGTACATTCAACAAGGCTAAAAGCTTTGCAGTCTGGCATCGGGAACTTCATAACACCACACTGACCAAATTAGAAGTGGATCTGGTTAACCTGCTAAGCACAATACGCCAAAATATTGCGACTGTAACTTCCTGTTGCCACTAGGTGGCGCTATGAGTATGATTCAAAATGGGCCTGGAGATGTTTTCAGGCCGGGACGCTCATCAAACGTTAGAAATTTGAAAAAGATCTGACCATCTGGAGTCGAGTTACAACAGTTTCTTTTGTAATGGCGAGTCATCGAAATTCGCCATGCCGCCATTCGACGAAACCTCACATCTTCACAAGGAAGCATCATCAAGGTTTTAAGGCTTTCCTGACCTAATTTGAGGTGGATCTGATTACTTTGTGAGGCAGAGTACATCAACATGCAAAACATGACATTTCTTGTTGCCAGTAGGTGGCGCTTTGACTGCGAGCCAATATTTGCAGGTGGATGTCGTCAGGCAGGGACTTTTATCACGCATGACAAATTTGGAGCAGATTGCTTAATATACGACAAAGTCACAGCAACTTCCTGATTTTTGGTGAAAGGAGTTCGTTAAAGTATAGTGCCTGGAAATGGCAAAAAAATAACACATTCAATTCAAAATGGCCGGCTTCCTGTTGGGTTTACGGTATACCTCCAAGAGGATTTTTTGTATGTCTCAACATGTTGCGTATACCTGTCAAATTTCATACTTCTAGGTGAAACCACAATGAGGGGCTCAATTTTAGCAATTTTTTAGGGGTAGCTATCGAGCCATTTTGTCACATCCGAGCAAGGGTCGCAGAAAATATCTATATATACCAATATAAATAAATAGGTATAATTTACCCAGTTCTGATACATGTGCAAAATTTGTTCAGTTTCCGAGCACCTTTAGCCCCTCAAAAATGCGATTCATTTTTGCATAAGATAATAATAATTAAAGCTGCAAACAGCGATGAACGGGCCCTTGCACCTTCTCGCTGGCCTGGCTCAATGAAACAGGAACTCTGCTGAGTGCAACGACGCCCGCCACAAGAATCTACGACAAACGGTTCATGAGTTAGGAAAGGGTGCTTGGCTAATGTGTAGGGGGCGGGGATAACCATACCAATGAAACAGGAACTCTCTGCTAAGTCCAATGACACCTCTCACAAGACTCTACGACAAACAGTTCATGAGTTATGAAAGGGGGCGGGGCTAATGTGTAGGGGGCGGGGATAACAATACCAATTTAACAGGCACTCTCTGTTGAGTGATATGATATCTCCCACAAGACTCTATGACAAACGGTTCATGAGTTATGAAAGGAAGCGGGGCTAATGTGTAGGGGGTGGTGATAACAATACCATCTTAACAGGCACCCTCTGCTGAGTGATATGACACCTCCCACAAGACTCTACGAAAAATGGTTCATGAGTTATGAAAGGGGCGGGGTTAATGTCTAGGGGGCGGGGATAACAATACCAACTTAACCGGCACTCTCTGCTGAGTGATATGACACCTACCACAAGAGTCTAGGACAAATGGTTCATGAGTTATGAAAGGGGGAGGGGCCGATGTTTAGGGGGTGGTAATAACTATACCAATGAAACAGGAACTCTCTGCTGAGTGATATGACACCTCCCACAAGACTCAACGACAATTAGTTCATGAGTTATGAAGGGGGCGTGGCTAACATCTTGGGGTGGGGCTATGGATCTGTATTGACATGAAAAGATGGTGGCCTGGACCACCATCTTTGCTGAGAAATTTGGAGCAGATTTGACAAAGTATGCTGAAGTTACAACAACTTCCTGTTTCATGGCGTAACAGGCCAAATGGCCGCAATGCCGTTCAACGAAAACTCACAGTCTTCACAATAATGCATCATCAAGGTCTTGACGCTTTTCTGATCACATTTGAGGTGGATCTGCTCGACCTGCTAGGAGGAGTACATTAAAATAGAAAACATGTCATTTCCTGTTGCCAGTAGGGGGCGCTATGAGTGTGACTCAATATGGACATGTAAATGTCCTCAGGACTGGATCCTTATCTGCGCGAGAACTTTGGGGCAGATCGGACTATGTACAGTGGAGTTATAAGAACTTCCTGTTTCATGGCGAATGGCTCAAAATGGCTGCCACGCCACGGTCAGGTCGTTCAGTGAAAACTCACCATTGGAATAACTTTACATCTTTAAGGTCTTAAAATGGTCCTGACCAAATTTCAAGTCAATCTGATTAAATCTGTAGGAGGAGTTGTTAAAGTACACATCGAAGGAGTTGGTGCTGTGACCTATGGCTGAGCCAATGGAAAAGAGGTATTAGTTTGCAGACTTGGTTGGCTGTTTGCAGATGCAGGATTGGGTTCGGGTACCAGAACAAACCATTCACCATCCGGTGAACACTGATCCACTAGAAGCGGTTCCATCACTTGGGGCAGCTCTGTAGAGGGGCAGTCAACCACACAATCCATTTTGCTTTTCAGTAGTGAATGATGGACATGTTTTACCTGGTGAGGGGAGTTCACAGGGGCAAAAGTGTACACTGATCTTCCAACTGCTGGGGCCCTCAACACCTTATATTCACAACAACAACAACGACATCCAAGTACAGCAACAATGATTGACAGTGCTGGTCTCAAAGGTTCTCTCCATTAACCTCTGGAAAGTACTTGGGTAGTACCATTGTACCTTTGCTAAGAGGCTCAAACAAGACATCATCTGCCAGGTGATGTTGGGAGCATTTGGATGCCAAAATTTTCATGGTACCCCCTGGGACCCTGCAAACCCTCCCTCCCTTTACTTTTACACGGCTTGAGCGAACAGCAGGGCCTTTAGCTTGGGCCTCGTGACACTTTTGGAGAGCATGCTGAATTGGGGTGGGAACACAGAGGGCAATTCAGAGAGAGCAAGGCCATGCTGTACAAACAGCTCCCAGTAACAATCCTTGATAATGTTCATAGCTAGCACACCAGGAAATGAGGGTACACATTGACACAGAACTATCTACTAAGTGCATCGACACCTCCCACAAGACTCTACGACACTCTACGGTTCATGAGTTATGAAAGGGAACATGGCTAATGTATAGGGGGTGGATAACCATACCAATGAAACAGGAACTATCTGCTGAGTGCAATGACACCTCCCACAAAAGTCTGGACAAACGGTTCATGAGTTACGAAAAGGGGCGTGGCCAATGTGTAGGGAGCAGGGACAATCATACCAATGAAACAGGAACTATCTGCTGAGTGCAATGATACCTCCCACAAGACTCTACGACAAACGGTTCATGAGTTATGAAAGGGGGCATGGCTAATGTATAGGGGACGGGGATAACCCATACCAATGAAACAGGAACTATCTGCTGAGTGCATTGAAACCTCTCACTGGACTACGACAAACGGTTCATGAGTTATGAAAGGGGCCGTGGCTAATGTAAAGGGAGCAGGGATAAACATACCAATGAAACAGGAACTATCTGCTGAGTGCAATGATACCTCCCACAAGAGTCTACGACAAAAGGTTCATGAGTTATGAAAGGGGGTGGGGCTAATGTATAGGGGGCGGGGATTATCCTTACTAATGAAACAGTAACTCTCTGCTGAGTAAAATGACACCTCATACAACACTCTACAACAAATGGTTCATGAGTTATGAAAGGGGCGTGGCTAATGTGTAGGTGGCGGGCAAAACCATACCAGTGAAACAGGAACTAACTTCTGAGTGCACTGATACCTCCCACAAGAGTCTACGACAAACGGTTCATGAGTTATGAAAGGGGGCGTGGCTAATATGTAGGGGGCGGGGATAACCATACCAATGAAACAGGAACTATCTGCTTAGTGCAATGACATGTCCCACAAGTGTCTACGTGAAACAGTTCATGAGTTATGAAAAGGGGCGGGGTTAATGTGTATAACCATACCAATGAAACACGAACTCTCTGCTGAGAACAATGACACCTCCCACAAGAGTCTACGACAACGGTTCATGAGTTATGAAAGGGGGCGTGGCTAATATGTAGGGGGCGGGGATAACCATACCAATGAAACAGGAACTATTTGCTTAGTGCAATGACATGTCCCACAAGTGTCTACGTGAAACAGTTCATGAGTTATGAAAAGGGGCGGGGTTAGTGTGTAGGGGGCGGGGATAACCATACCAATGAAACACGAACTCTGCTGAGTAAAATAACACCTCCCACAACACTCTACAACAAATGGTTCATGAGTTATGAAAGGGGCGTGGCTAATGTGTAGGTGGCGGGCAAAACCATACCAGTGAAACAGGAACTAACTTCTGAGTGCACTGATACCTCCCACAAGAGTCTACGACAAACGGTTCATGAGTTATGAAAGGGGGCGCGGCTAATATGTAGGGGGCGGGGATAACCATACCAATGAAACAGGAACTATCTGCTTAGTGCAATGACATTTCCCACAAGTGTCTACGTGAAACAGTTCATGAGTTATGAAAAGGGGCGGGGTTAATGTGTAGGGGGCGGGGATAACCATACCAATGAAACACGAACTCTCTGCTGAGAACAATGACACCTCCCACAAGAGTCTACGATAAACGGTTCATGAGTTATTAAAGGGGGCGAGGCTAATGTCTAGGGAGCGGGGATAACCATACCAATGAAACAGGAACTATCTGCTGAGTGCAATGATACCTCCAACAAGACTCTACAACAAACAGTTCATGAGTTATGAAAGGGGGCGTGGCTAATGTATATGGTGAATTAGGCACTTAGTAGAAACATGAAGGTGCTGAGTATGAGGTGGTATACTGTAATTTCTAAATCAGATTAGTCTTTGGAAATGTATTCTTTAATATTAAGTTTGACTAAGTATTTACACAATTGGAATAACATTTTTCTCTGAACTACATTTTGGAGGCGGTAGTTTTTCTTTTAAATTATCATTAATTTCATTTAGTATTTCATATGTATTCATTTTGTCACATATTTTTTTTTCATTTATTTATGTATTTATTTGTTTAATTATTTATTCATTCATTTATTTATTTATCATGGACAGACTCACTGACCTTTTGAATGAATCTGAAATGGCCTATCACGTTCATCAGAACGGTACTTTTATTTTGAAGGCCTATCACGTTCATCAGAACAGTGCTTTTATTTTGAAGACAGTTCCTACTCACTCTTACCGTAATGCCTATGATATACTCATACAGCAAAACAACGTGGGGGCGTGCTTGACTGTGTTTTTCGAAGTGGAGGCTGGCTTGACCGCAGTTCTCGGCGCGACTGTCAACCGGGCAGACTGTCCTCAGTGCGAGGGGTCGCCACCCCGTCTGGTTTACCACGCTTATAATGTGTGACTTTTTGCCATCAGCATTCATAACCATACAACCTTTGTGATTAAATTTACTAGCACCAAGTTCTTCATAGATCTAGCCTCGTAATTTTGCTCTCAAAGTTCACCAGACTGATGCATTTAACCTTAAAATGTTCAAAACTCTCTTCTGGGGGAGCATGACCCCAGACCCCACAAGGGGGTCTGAGGTCCCCCAACACAGTCTCTCAAAATCCTGTGGAAACACTGTATTAACCTACGTCATCCAAAGCTGGTTCATCTTGAACATCTGTCCCAATTCATTGTCTATGGAGTTCTACACTTTATACCCTATGACATCACAACTTTGAATTTCAGCACTCTAGTTTTGGGATTTGGGAGAGAGTTGTTGATGTTTACTAATATTTTTTGGAATGTCTAAGACCATAGGAATAACATGTATGAATTTTGAAAATGGCCGTATTTCCCCTTTAACAATGGAGAATATGTTCAAATGTTGATCATTTGCCGGTTGCCTAAAAGTTTATTATTTATTGCTTTCTGTGTTTCTGTGAATTTTGTTTTTTCTTGAATTACTCATTTCAAAGACTATGGTAGATAAGAGCAGCTTTTTAATGTACAGAATATTTCAAACACAAGGGGGCACACTGCCACCAGTTATTACAAGCGTAAATGGACGTCTCACAGCACCCATTCAACATACTTTATTATACTATCAAACCAATCACCGTATATAGTCATCTCAGATCTCTGTCTGCAACGAGGGACTATTGCCCAGACCTTTTTCCTTTCAATCAACTTAACAGGAGGAAAGTGTTGGACAGGCTTCTCAAACATATGGCCCATAAATGTGTTTCTCTAAGATCAGAACAGCCAGCCACAAACTTGTGTCTGAAGAATCTCACAATGTGATGAATGAGATTAAGGCATATTTAATTTACTTATTAATGTCATCAACCATCCTATTTGTACACAAATATCTGATGATGCTTTTTTTCATTATTGTGCCACTTGCTTTGAAGCCTTATCCAATGTCTGTTACAACTCTTTTAACCAATGTTGTTAAAGTAAAAACAACTTTTTATACTTATCTATGATTTTTAGAAGTCTGTTGTTCTAATGTGCAGGAGGAATAGGTTAGCGCTTCTTATCCAGAACAATTTTTTTTTGTTCTGCCTCTCTCTATCAGACTGAGTGGCCGCAATGACTTGAGCCCTTCAAAGCAGGGATTTCAGGTTGAGGGCAGAGGGGGGAGAGGAAGGTAGAAGGGGGCAGTGGAGGTCAACGCCGGAAGCGTTTCTGTTATTACTAAAAACTGAGCGGCACTCTAGACCTTTTTGAAAGACATGAATGTCTTTGATCCAAATTCAATCACCCTGCAGCTCCGACACTGATGGCATACATAGTTTTCTCCACCAGACTTTTCTGGCCGGACCAAACGGGAATTCTGATGGGACTCAATTCACCCATGGCTGCCGTTAAATGTAGGGAGTATGCATGACGTGGATGTCATTTGACCATGAACTTGCCCACCATCTGCCAGATCCTGCATATGTCCGATTCCCTCACACTGAGGGCAGTGATTGGGAGAGGTGGGGCCGACCCCTGGGGGATCTGGGATGAAAGGAATGCAAGCTGAACGCTGCGGAATCTGAGCTGTCACAACACCGAAGACACAAACACACCACGTCTTGACGGAGAGAGGGATGTAAAGACTGTGGGAGGAGAGATGTTGTGTGTTTGGCAATTTGAAGTTAGTGACAAGAGCTTTGAATAAATAATGTTATGACATGCCACATGAATATGTAACATTTTCCACGAATCAGCCATGAATACACAGAACGGTCTTGGATGCTCTCTTACAATAACAATGACCACATTTGCTTTGAGGTCCAACAGTCAAAAGACAACAACAGAAGTTTTTGAATAGATTTATTATGTGCTTTAATAAATGACTAAATTATATTAAATGTGAATGAAAAACAGTTCCTCAAATGCAAAACAAGCCCTGCTTTGCGCGCTGGCGGTGGGGGACGTCCCAGTCCTGTCCAGATGAACTAATGCTTCACATTGCTGGCATGTGATGTCATGGCCAGCAGAGGGATGGCGTCTGGGAGAGTAGAGTGCCCACCAGCTATCTGCTTGCCGAGAATGTCAGAGTGAGCTAATGAAATTACCACAGGCTTTGTTTAGCTACACTAAAAAGTTGATGACTAGCTTCCTCGCGGGCCACTCCAGTCCTGGAGGAGAGGCTATTTCAAAGCTAGCTCAAGTGTGTGTTGTTTCAGAAAATATGGTTCATGGCAGAGGTCAATCCCTCGCCTTATCCTGACAATTACTCAAGCTCGGGTGTCACTGGTGTACGCATAGCCCACATTGGTGCTGATCCCTCCTCTGATGGCACTGCGAGACACCATACAGTAGTGTTGACGCCTGCTATCTGATATAAACACTCTGGAGAGTTAGACACAAAACTTTCATGAGAGCACAGTTAAATAATCCACTTTAAACTCCCATTGGGGATTATGAAAAATGTCAATGTGCAAAATTTGATTCAAGAAAATGGTGAGTAGGAAGTTGGTATGAGAACATATAAGTATCAAACAGAAGAAACATATGCACAGTGCAACCAAATAAAGGCAAGAACAACTAAGCAGGCGGTAACTATAAAGAATGATAGTTGATGCTTTACACAGGAGTGTGTGTGTGTGTGTGTGGATGGTGGAGGTCCTGTTAACCTTTTAACTTAATGGCAGTGACATTTCCCAGTTTGAGAAATGGCAGCAGTCCCATCAAAACGGCATTCAATGATCTGAGGAGTGTGACAACTACAAAATATCACACAGCGGTTAAAGGTAAAAACCTAAAGTCCTCAAAATCATATTTTAGCAAAACAAAGGACTGAGATTATTTCTAATTTCTAACCTTTTTGTTAGACAAGTTAACTTTTTTTTTTTTAGACTGTTCTCATACACCGTTCTTAGCTATACCTACGAAAAGTTAATGCAGTGTAATTTGTATATATGTCACAAAATTGATTTGTATGCAATCCACGTAAATTGTGAACCAGGAAGTATAAAGATAAATAGTATAAAGTATAAAATCCATATAGGGAGTAGGTTGGGATGGACAGTTTGGGCAAAAAAAAACGGACTTTTGCCCAGGAGACCGGTATTCGTACCCCGTGTGAAACCAGAAGTCAACATTGATTTATTTGTCACATAACTTCTGTACTTAAGTTACGGCACTTCCGGTGTTATTTTACCCCAAAACATGATCTTTTCCTAAACTTATCAAAGTAGTTTTGTTTCCTAAACCTAACCAAGTCAATCTTTTCCTTAACCTAACTAAGTAGTTTGTTGCCTAAACCTAATAGATTACGGTCTAGACCTGCTCTATATAAAAAGCGTCTCGAGATAACTTCTGTTACGATTTGACGCTATATAAAAATAAATTGAATTGAATTGAATGGAATTAACCAAGTCTATCTAGTCAATCATTTGTGCTGACGACTGTCCCCTCTGCATTATAGTCTATATTAATGAGCACATTTCTTTATTTTGAGTAGAGCCAAGAACTGTAAGTCGAATTTAAGACTTTGTACAAAAAGCAAAGTCCTCCTGGTGAATCACAAACCACATGCATGGCTTCTATTTAAGGGCTGGACACAGATAACGGAGGACCATGCCACTTTTAACCAGAGGCTGTTGGAAATGGAACGGACAGCTGCACGTTGAGACAAAACATCAAAACACCAGCCACAGATGTACGCAATTAGCAACATGGTAGACATTTGGGGAGCAAAGGTCCATAAACTCGTAAGTTATTATGGTTGATCTAACATTGCTGGAGGGAAGCCGAAACTCAACAACACTAATGGGCTTTTAGTTTGGGTTGAAACATTCCACCATCCAGAGTTTAATGTCAAAGACGGCTTAGCTCCCAAAATCTTTAAGGTCTTCTACTCTGATAACTAAATCTTATTCCATTTAGTGAATGTATATACGTATGTGTATGTGTTGGTGAATGTACATGAGAGAGAGACACCAATAGGCTCAACATGTTTCCAATCATTAGGAAATTCTAAGCTTCCTGTTTGTGTAAATATTTTCATATTTTGTTTTCCAAGAGAGCAGAGTAGAATAATCAAGCCTGACCTCTGTGCCCTCCTGTTTCCTTCTCATCACGTGGACGCGGCTAACCTTCTGCGTCGACACACCAGAGACCAGAGGAAGGAGCCTGTTGTGACCCGTTGCTGGCTGGTGGGAGAGGTTAGTCAGAAATGGATGGATGCTCCTAAAGGTCATGAGCAACAGCCATTGATACCAATGGATAACAGCTGTTGGGCCAGTTTAAACTCAGCCACCTTTTAAACTCCATGCAAAGACAAAAATACCTATCGCATAAGTTCAGATATAATTTTATGTGCTATCATCCCATCATTCCATAGTTGCACAATATACAGTATTTGAAAAATGAGCTATACGACATTGGAAAGTATAGAGATCACTATAAAATCTCACAAACCTCTTCCAGATATAGCTGTCAGCAACTTTGAAATATTACATGATAAATATTTCAGCCCGGTATGTTTCTTAGCTTTTTGGAATGACGCCCTTAAAATCTCAGTATCCTTTGCATCACCTGGCTTTCATCTTTCATTTATATGTTGTCTGTGTTACCAAAGGTACTGACAGTTTGATTCCTCAGTATTCCTCCCTAAGAAATAATATTTTTTGCAAATCTTTGGAGCCACCTGTAACCAAAATGCTGTCTGCTCTGAACTCTGGATTTGTTGCTTTTGGTTGCTTGAAAAGTTTGTGATCGTCATCCTGCACTAATGCTTACTCTAAGGTTACTCTATAGTGGAGCGACATAGCAAACTATTGTTCATTTTGTGATAAAAGTGCCAAATTTGGTAGATATATATATAGCTTAATATATTTAGAAGAAATTTGGATATTGGGCCATTGCAGATTGGCATTCTGATGACCATGGCAGCCATTTCCCCCCCAAAAAAACAACATGTTTAATTCTTTTTTTTACTAGCTTACTAGCCCGACATGCCATTTTACTTGCAGTCCTTATTGTTGAGCCTTATTACTACTAAAGTTACTATATTAATCAATGAGACGTCAACATTCTACATAATTAAAGGTATTTTACTTTCATGCTTCTGTGCTTTTATGAATAAAAAAAACAAAACAATGTTTGCTCTAGTATCCACCATCTGACAAAATATCACTATGAGAATTGTTTTTACGGATTCACAGCACGATACAATAAAATTATAATATAATGAAATGAGTAAATACTTTGTAAATCCCAATATCCAGTTTCGATGTACTGTATATATCTATATATAATATATCTATGAACTAAGGCTGTCAATCGATTAAAATATTTAATCACGATTAATCACAAATTAATCACACATTTTTTATCTGTTAAAATGTACCTTCAAGGGAGATTTGTCAAGTATTTTTTTTTTTTTTTAAAGATTATTTTTTGGAGCTTTTTATGCCTTTATTTATAGGACAGTGGATAGTGTAGAAATGGGGAGAGAGAGGGGGCGACATGCGGAAATGGCCACAGGTCGGATTCGAACCCGGGCCTACCGCGGGACTCAGCCCTTATGGGCGCCCGCACACCAGCAGAGCTAGCGGGGCGCCCTGATTTGTCAAGTATTTAATACTCTTATCAACATGGGAGTGGGCAAATAAGCTGCTTTATGCAAAATGTATATATCTATTATTGGAAATCAATTAACAACTGACAAATATTGTCCAGAAACCCTCACAGGTACTGCATTTAGCATAAAGATATGCTCAAATCATAACATGGCAAACTCAAGCCCAACAGGCAACAACAGCTGTCAGTGTGTCAACTTGACTATGACTTGCCCCAAACTGCATGTGATCATCATAAAATGGGCATATCTGTAAAGGGGAGACTCATGGGTACCCATATAACCCATTTTCATTCACATATCTTGAGGTCAGAGGTCAAGGGACCCCTGTGAAAATGGCCATGCCAGTTTTTCCTCACCAAAATTTAGAACTTTAAAACTGCAAGTTGCGTTAATGCATTAAAGAAATGGGTGGCGTTAAAATGAATTTGCATTAACTTTGAAAGCCCTACTGTCAACACATCTGCCAAATTTGGTGCATTTATCACAAAATGAACAATTTTTATGATATGTTGAGCCATGCCGCCCCACTATTAAAAGATAATACTGGTTTAATTTACAACTTATTTTCTCAGTTCAGTCAGAGACACTTGTGTCAAGAAATTGACCATTTCCAGCAAATGTTTCTACTGTTAGATTTGGCGGAAATGGTTCTGCTGTTTAACCAGCTTCTCAAACACTTTTTTTTTGCCTCCCCTCATTCTCTCCCCTCACCTCTCAGAGCTTGAGCTCGTCTCTTCAGTCCTCTGTATGAGGCACCGATGTGTGAAGCAGCTCTCTGAGGAAAGGCTAAACAAACAGGCTGGCCCAGGCACAAAGAGTCCGCCACTCAGAGACATGTGGCAGCGAAACCCTCTCAATCCACGTCCCCACCCCCCCAACCCCCAAGCCACAACTCTGAACCCCTCACACTCCTACCAGAGCCACATAGGCTACCCTGAGCTTGGAGCCAAGAGAAGGAAAAGATGGAGGAGGAGGGGGAGCAAATTCTGATTCCTATTCACTGAATGTCACCACCTCACAAAGGGGACCGCATGACACTGCCACTAAATCAGAGGTAATGGACTCCTTTCTCAGTCCTGCGAACATGACAGGGGCGTGTGTGAGAGTGAAGCAGTGTGGGAGAGGGACGGGGGCTGGTGAGGGTGCCTGTTTGCCTCATTGAAGGGGCACATGGGCCAATGAGCCTTGTGTGATGTAGTGAGAGCAGATTGGCGAGGGAAGTGTGTTTTCCAGGGACATTAAACAGCTTGCCCAATGGAAAGCCCCGCGTCTCATTCAACACTTATTTGTTTTGAGCAGTCCATAATTCAGAGGATATACTGCCTCGGTGCTTTCTCTAAATTGTTAGTGATTTAAAAAAGGTAAATGTTAATCATGTGGTTTGTTTGACTGTTCTGTCACGACTCTTTCGGCACAGCTGATTTGCGTGTAAGAAGCGAAACAACATAACATCAATCACAGGCCACTTTAACAGTAAGTACAACGCTACGCAAACCATGTTGGTGCGAAGGCAATCCATCAAACTGCGAAAGTGAAGGTACGGAACACTATCCACGGGGCTTGTGGGGCGATTGTCGATTTGCATGTGAACACTTATGTGAACACAATGAGGACTGGGGGACAGCAATTTCGGAGCCGTTTGTTATCTTCCCAACAGGGCAGAACCTAATAGGACTGAACCCCTCCCACCCGGCAACCTCGCACCCCATCCCACACTCAAAAGAGCGTGACTTGGAGGCCGGTGGCGAAGATGAGTGAAGATGGCATTGGTGTCACTTGGCAGGCATTCATAACCACCGCTCCCCCCTGCCTTTAACCGCGCAGGGGAGATGCAGAGAGACAGTGGCAGAGAGACACGGAGCCCCAGGTACCGACCTCATTAGCAGATAAAAGCAACCTTTCCCCGTGACCCCTGACCCCGGAGGTTGCCATGGAGCCTTCCAGTCGAGGCATAGATGGAGCATGCTGGGGTTGCTCCCAGCAGTGTAATGAATATGGGCTGCTGTGAGAATTATTAAGACCCCCCCCCACCCCCCTCCTCTCTCATACACAAATCCATATTCGTCCACTTCATGCTCCTCTGAACTGAAGTTGTGCTGGAGCTCATGTGCTGCCCTCCCCTCGCGTCCTGCTTTGTTTCTGTTCAGTCGTCTTAATACCAGTCAGACAGTTAAGCTCATTACATCCCCGAGTTCACCTTTGATGTGCATGGAGGACAAAGTGTGATAGTTTACATAAGGATGAAATGAAAAGAGTAACCGCAACTTTTTTTTTTCTCCACTTGTTTCTTCTCAGCAAAGTGGCCATGTATGGTGTTTGTTTTCAAGCTTTACTGTGTTGCATTATTGTTGCTGTTTGGTCTTGTTAGTTGTTGAGGTGCAGAAATAGTTAACATTTATTGTATTTAATCCTGGAGCTAAAGGATATTGTGCATCTGCTGTCAGAGCCTCCCAGAGGTGGGGCATCATTGTTTTGCATGTCTCAAGTGTTTGCATTCAAGTCCCAAGTCCTAAACTTTGAGTTTCAAGCCCTAAACAAGTCACAATGTGCTCTTCACCAAATGTAATGCCATTCTCTCTCTGTCAGTAATTTTCGACCCACACCTTTTGAATACTGAATTCTTTTTTTTGGCATGGCCATTTTCAAAGGGGTCCCTTGACCTCTGACTTCAAGATATGTGAATGAAAATGGGTTCTATGGGTACCCACAAGTCTCCCCTTTACAAACATGCCCACTTTATGATAATCACATGCAGTTTGGGGCAAGTCATAGTCAAGTCAGCACACTGACAGCTGTTGTTGCCTGTTGGGCTTGAGTTTGCCATGTTATGATTTGAGCATATTTCTATGCTAAATGCAGTACCTGTGAGGGTTTCTGGACAATATTTGTTATTGTTTTGTGTTGTTAATTGATTTCCAATAATTAATATATACATACATTTGCATAAAACAGCATATTTGCCCACTCCCATGTTGATAAGAGTATTAAATATTTGACAAATCTCCCTTTAAGGTACATTTTGAACAGATAAAAAATGTGCGATTAATTTGCGATTAATCACGATTTACTATTTTAATAGATTGACAGCCCTAGAAATGATCATTGTTGTCGTTTTTTCAACTGACGCTCAGTAATGTAACATTGGTTCTTCATGGTTCTCTCCTGCAACTTGATTGGATGCTGTTAGATTGGTTAAAAAAAGTGGATCTTGGGAATTAAGTGTTGAGTTGCTGGGAATAAATAGCGTCAACGTTAGTTGATTCAGGAAATGAATTGATTCGTGGCACACTTTTTAAATAACATACTTTTTAATCATGAAAAATGTGTGACAGTATCAAGTATTTTCAAGTAAAAAGGCTCAAATCCAAGTGAAGTCACGAGTCACTGGCGTTTAAGTCGAGTCTAAAATCTTTTTTGATTTCGTCAAGTTGAGTCTCACAGTCATCAAATTTGTGACTCGAGTCCAACTCATGTGACTTGTGTCCACACCTCTGGAGCCTCCCTGTTGAAATTTATCTTTCTACCTCAGTGACCTCCCATTTTTAAATAAAAATGAGCATTTCTGGATTAAGTGGTCTTTTTGTGCCATATCTGCCGTATCCCATTACTCTCTTTTTCAGGCGTTTTTCTCCGTGAAGCACTTTACTTTGAAAAGTGCTATACAAACCAAAGATATTAGTATTAGTTTTATTATTTTTATTGCATGGAATGTGCTCATACAGTACATAAAACCAAGGAGGTCTCAGCTTGTGTTGTCATACTTAGTGCTGTTAAAGGTAAAACCTATGGGAGAAAGTGTATGTATGAGTATGTTACAGGGTGTGTGTTCATGTACTGTATGTATCCGTGTACGCATGAGTGTGCATGTGTGGTTGTTGGAGAAAGAGGGGGGAGGAGGGTTATATCTTGGTCATGCTGACTGAGTTTTATAAGCTGTGGCTAACCCCACTCCCCACAGCTGACTGAATATTAAATAAACAGAGCCAAGTGGATGAATTCAGCGGAGTGAGCGCTCAGGCTGGAGAAGCACTACTTCACCAGCGCGGGGCCTCCCCCATGTGGCCCCCACATCAGCCTGTCTTATTCTTGGCAGCTGCAGTGGAGAGAGGCAGCCTATGGGGTGGACGGGGTGTGTTTGGGGTTGTGCACGAGGGGGAGGCACCTAAAGACGAGAGGGGGAGGTGGATGGAAGGGAAAGTTGGAAGGAGTGAGGGAAGAGGGATGTGGGCAAAAGAAAACTGGGGGCTGGTGTTTGTTGCTGCGCAGCTGTGGGATGAAAATCACTACCAGCAGCAAAAGAAATCTTAGCGTTGTGTCGTCTCCGGCTAATTTTTCTTGTGGTTTTGTGGAGAGTTGGTGGAATCTGTGAAAGTAAGGCAGTGTGTCAGTCTGTCAGCCGTGAACAAACCTCCTGCCAGGAACACCACAGGCCTTCGTGCTTAATCCCAAATTACTTCTCATAACTAATGTTTTCCGAGGTGACAGTTAATATTTTGGGATGTGTCTGACACCAATATGAATAGACAGTGATGCTGAAAAGACATGAGCAGAGCAACAATAACAAAAGACATCACATCTGTTTTTACAATTCTCATGATTGTTTCAAATACATTTGATGTTAAAGAATATGTTGTGATGACATTTGGTTGTGCCTTGTTGGCTCTTCTCTTCTGTAATTGGAAGGTGGGCCGTCCACTTGGGCTGACTGGGAGCACCTGGGCCCAACGCTCCCAGTCCACTATATAAGCTGCTACTGAAGCCCTCTTGGGGACACTTTCTCCATGTGCTTTGTTTTGTTCCACTACCATTTTCCCCACCAACATCTGCACACTCTATTGGAACATATCTTCATGTAAGCTATTTTAATTTTTCTGTATTTATGTGTATCAGAAGCAGACAAAGTAAGAAAAGAACCAGCGTGAGTAATAACATTAACGAAAAAAATCCTTCCAAATGAGCCAGCAGTATGGACAACATCAGGGAACACCTAAATGGAATGCACCTATAATTAATATTACGAATCAAACCTGTGATTTCCTGCCATGAAAAGTCAAAAACTCCACTGTAGTAAAAAGGCCTATAGTTTGAACACAGTAGGCCTACTTCACAGAAGACGTTTTAAAGGAGCAATATGTATCACTGATACTAGCATTTCAAATGGGTAACAGCAGTCCAAATTCAAAACATTGGCCGTCCGCTCCTCCGATGTGACTGATAGCAGTTTGCACAAATTTTTGCAATTTGAGGGTTTACCTTCTAGACACGACCGTGTTAGTCTCTGGCCAGCAGTAGTTGGAATCACTTCACCAGCTGTGTGTCTCAATACTCGCTGCCTTGAAAACCCAGCTGCACACTGACCACAGAGAGATGTGCTGAGGCTTTTTAAGTTGGGTAAAAACTAACGTTAATGTTATCTCTGTTGATCCAGTTCGTTAGCTTGCCTCCATGGCTGCAGAAGGCTGTTTGCATGCCAATTTGTTTCATATCTGGCAACAGGGTGTCGAAATGGGCAGTGGACGGAATCGCACCGGCCAAAACAAAAACAGACATTTCAGACTGGAATGGAAATTTCAAAGGAGAACATACTGGCTGTAGCATTGTTGTTGGAGAAGCCAGTATTTCAATCCAGCATGTTTCCTTAATCTCTGATGACATATCCTAGTCATTTTATGATTTA
The DNA here is from genome assembly GCA_916701645.2 of Sebastolobus alascanus. Classification (NCBI taxonomy): domain Eukaryota; kingdom Metazoa; phylum Chordata; class Actinopteri; order Perciformes; family Sebastidae; genus Sebastolobus; species Sebastolobus alascanus. The sequence goes on along the minus strand of CAKAOJ020000040.1, from coordinate 5,740,823 downwards.
TTACAGTAAATATATTACATATTGGTCCTTTAAACATTTAGGAAAATCACAGGTGTTAATAAAAAAAAAAAATTATGGCTGAATTCCAATTAGCTGCTTCAGTTTAGGGGGCCTGGTTTTGTGCCTGTTGCCTCACTGTTACACATGGCTTACATGGACACTTGAATAAATAGAGCGATCATTAGTGTTATTAGTATCACCTGTATTTTTCCTGGTATGACGAGTGAAAATGTCTGGTGTTAAAAGGTGTTAAAATCACGACAATTTACTTTTGCATTATGTATTTTAGATGGCAGTCAATGACGAGAGAAAAAAATTGATTTGATACCGTTTGAATTTTGACATGAATTAAACACATGATGTTTAAAATGTGATGCGTCAGTTTAAAAGTCAATTTTGCAAGTCAAGAAATTCACATTTTTTTGTTTCGTTATTTTGTGTGAAACCGCTCAGTGAACTCCATCTCTCATCTCGCACAATATACGTAACCAGCATTAGCTAGCTAGCTAACTTAGCTATGTTCCACGCACAAATGTAATGTTATCTTAATTGATGTGTTTTATCAAGCGACTCCTGGTCTTTTTATCAGCTGGAAAGTGAAAGAACAACTAAGACCTGTTGCTTGTGAGAGTACATCCCAGTACGAAACACACAGGCATCGTAGCTTCAGCGAGACAAGAGAGACGTCACTTACGCCACTTTTGGGTAATTATGTATTTTTAGTCTTATACTTTAACAGTTTTACAACAAACTGCAACTTTCTTGACTTGCAAAATTATGTTTTAAATTGACAAACATCATATGTGTGTGATTCATGGCGCAATTCAAACAGTATATAAAAAAAAAAAAAATGTGTCTCTCGCCGCTGACTACCGTTCATATTTTTTCCAAAATAAGATCCAATGGTGGTCCACCGGAAGGGGCGGCACTTCGCCTCTCTTTTGGTACCCCCTCAGCTGCAGTGTGAACTCAGCCAGCCTCATCCTCTCTACAGGGTCATGTCAAGGTACACACACACACGCACACACGCACGCACGCACGCACACACACACACACACACACACACACACACACACACACACACACACACACACACACACACACACACACACACACACACACTGCTCCATCTGGAACCCCCTCCTCACCCCACTTCCCAAACATCACTGTCTCACACCCTTGAGAGTTTCCTGTGTTGTGGTGTTTTCATCTCACAGTTAAATAAGATCTTAGGCTCAAGCCCAGATTACCCCTCCACCACCGTTATTACACACACACCCAGTGCTTTCCATACACACACATACTGTACTTGGTCCGTCCATTGGGAACCCAAAACCGACCATCCTAGACTGTGAGTTTAGTCATTCCAGACAGTGAATAAAAAGCATTTGATATCAAGCTCCTGCTTGATTTATAAGGCGCTCCCACATGAACGCTATCGAGTCGCAGCGAGCATCTGGGCAGGTCATGGGAGACATTTTCTAGATGGAGTGAATCCGCCGGGCTCCAGCCTCCCACACCCTGCTCTATAAACACAGCTGTCAATCTTGTGTCTCCTGTCATTGCCAGCTCTTGTGTTTTATTCTCTCCTCTTTCACATAATTTGAGTTTTAGGGCTGAGCAGGCAGAGCGCTCCCTGTCAGCATCCTCCTCTGTTGTTGGAGGAAGTGGGAGAGTTTTGCTTACTTGCTGACTGATCTGATTGCGTAGCAAAGAAATATATTTGAGATGCTCCCCCATGTTTACAAAGCAATCTTCGTCTGGAACGTTCACTGCTGCAAAAACGCCGGCCATCTCTAATGACTCACACCAAAAACCAGCGAAGCACATAGTGCGAGTTCAGCTAATTGAAGCCAGCGTCTGTGTTTTTTGATGAATTGTTATCCTCTTCGTATCCCTCCCTAAGCGTCCTCCCACACTATGCTTTAGACCTCCCACAGAACGCTACAAACATACATTCGCATGCACTTGCAGACACACACATTCATACACACATACTCAACAGGGCAGGTAGGGGCTGCAGTCAGGCAAATGGCGTTTCATCTTGACCCCAGGGAAGCAGAGGCACGAGTGCAGATCATTGGTTTTCAAAGGGTGAATGAAAAAGGAAACAGAAAGATCGAGAGTGATAGACAAAGAGGGAAAGAGCAGAAGGAAAGGAGAACGAAGGAAACGGCGAGAGGTGGTAGGGAGCTTGCTAAAAACTCTCTGTGGACTCCCCTCTGCTTCCCTTTCCTGCAGCCCCTCGCAGGTCGGCGTTCCCCCTCGCTCTCCTTGTGTGGTCCGAAGCTCCGAGTCATTCCCAAACAATCGGCATTAATCCAGGGAGCGAGGGGCCTGGAGCACAGCGCTGCCAGACTGCCAGAGCACCCTCACCCTGGCCTGTACTGACGCACGCTACACTACGCCCGCTGAACAGACACACTAATAGACTCATGCAGCCTTTAATCAGGCTTGGTACTGTGTTGTATTGTACAGCAGACTTTGACTTAGCGTGTGCAACATCACACAGTACACCATCGCAAATCTTCATAAGCAAATTGCCAGTTGAGATGCAAGTTGTAGAAGATGTAAATTACGAATCACTTTGCCGATTCAAATCATTTAGTTCAGTTCAGTTCCGTTCAGTTCAAAGATTCGTAGTGACTGACTACATAGTTCTTTCACTTTTTTCTAAACTAAGAGGTGGCAATACTGTTCCAATGCATTTCAGCACGTTCAACAGTAAAGCCATGTTTTCTCTTGTGAATAATGATTCTCTGGACATTGCCCGGAGTTTCACTTTTACACATCAACAACAGGAGATTGTCCATGTCAGATGCATTCTCACCTACTGGAAATACCATGGTTTAGGTGAGAGGTGGCACCTGGGTAGAGAGCGCAGGAGGCAGGACATGACGCAAATTACACTATGGTCATGTAGCCGGTTCGTGATTTGGTCATAAACAACCAATTGTCTTGCCGTTCCTTGAATTTGTCTGACAATTTCAGCTTTGGCCCTTACTGATATAAGTTCCCAAACGTTGTTGTCTCTCAGTTAGTTTTCGTTGCCGTCTTTGTGTCTTCTTCACCCTTGGGTGTTTGTTTTTTTCTGGTTTCACGCCAGCCGCCACAGAAGCACTATCAACGTGCCTACTTGCTCGCCGTGAATTCTCTGTACAATGAGCAGATCTATCTGACATTACACGAACTGTGTACTAGTGAGCTGGCAGGGTAATGTCCGGATTTGTACATTTGCATTTTCACATGGCTACAGCTCCTTCGGGTAATGTCTGGATAAGTTCAGGGTTGCAGTGCATGTGTGAAAGGGGCTTAAGTGAACGCATCACCGTTCATACGTTCGGCCTGTTGCTATAGTTCAAAACTAGGTCTATATAAGCACAGTTTATAAAGTTAATAGCTCAACAGCAATTTATTTGTGACAGTAATCTCATTATTCTGGTTTCTGTGGCTTTTCTTATTCTTTTAATAAGCTTGAGGAAGAAACGTACTGTGTTTCACGGCTGAGCTAAGAATGGTGCTCTCAGTCACCGGTGAGGGGAGTTCTACTGCTGAAAGCTACTGACCGGTCAGTGACAACGGGGGGGATTCAATATAATCAGTTCAGTTTGAGGATTTTGTGTTAAAGATTGAACACCTCATTCTCGCATTCCTGGTTGACCTACACGGGGAGGGATTATCTCCAAATAAAGAGGTTTCAATAATCTGGTTAGACTTTTTCGTACCCGTCTGATCATAACTGCTCGTGTTTCTTACTCAGTCTGACTTCGCTTTAGCAATATCACTGTGTTCCCATATCTCAGCCGTCACATTGATGCATGCAATGTCATCACGACCGATACAAATGATGGTCAAAATAGGAAAAATTTGACCCAATTTGTAACAAACTGGAATTATCCTTTAGGTCTTTAGACTATAGTTAATATCATATAATGAATGACTTTATTTATATTTTATTTCACTTTTCGTTTCCTTAATAGTTCTGCATTATTCAGTCGACACCTTGTTCTTTACAGGTGCACTTAAGTGGTTCATGGATCGTCTTTTTCTATTCCCACAGCTCTATTCTGGTGCTGTACATCAAGCCAGGGGTTTTAAGGTTGGTTGTGCACTCAGCCTCCATGAAGGGCTCACATTGACCAGAACCTGCACCACTCCCATCCCAGGCCCAACCATCTGGGATTAGCCAGCATCGTGTGCTGCGGCCTGGAATGTATATTCCTGGCAGTGCTCAGGGTAAATTGCTGTAATCAGCCATTACTCTAATTCAGCCATTAACCTGACTTTACACATTCATCACTTTCATATAATTCTAGGCACACAGATGATGAATTGGAGTGTTTGTGCCCTCCTCCCTCGATCCCCCTGCTGTAACAGCCCAGAAAACACGTCTCGCCTGGGGACCAAACTGGACTCCCCCTCCAGCCTCTTACAGCCTAATCACCAGCTCTGACCAGCCATTAGTCAGTCAGTTCAGACACCCTGACATCACGTCCGGTACCCCAACCCCACCGCACCGCACCATGCTCCCCAGCACACTGGCCAGAAGGCGGGTGTGCTGCCGGGAGGTTGGCTAGATTGAGTTGTGGTGAGGAACCAGGTCACTAGCTCCCTTACGGCCATTACTGTAATTATAGTTGGCGTTGTTAATTGTTTTTTGTTGGGCCTAATGAGGTGGGGGGGCTGGAGCGATGCAATTAGGGAAGCTGAAGGATGCGGTGGGAGGTGAGGGAGTCTTGGGTGAGACGGAGGGGGAGTGGGGAAGTCGGAATGGGAGGAGGGAGCAGGCGATGGAGTGCGGGATTGAATTGTCAGTCCAGGTTATGATTAGGAGGCGCAGATGCGGCCATGTGAGAAATGAATTTCATGCCTGTTGATTCTGCGATTTCTCCTGGAATGTAGGGGTTTCGCTGCAGAGAGAGAGAGAGAGAGAGAGATAGAGAGAGAGCTCCTCAGATGGAGAACAAATGTAAATCTTTGTGCTCTGACGCAGAGAGAGGGATAAGAGGCTGAGGCTTCTTCATGGGGAAGAAGTTGTGCTTTAATCTCCTCGAATGTCTTCTTTCAGTTAGAAGTGGTTATAAGGTAAGCAGAAAAAATGTAAATACAAACAATTAATTAAAACATTTTTTTTTTTAAAGCAGGCAGGTTGGAGTAAATATGATTAAAAAATGTATTTTATAAAACGGTCACTATCCTGACAGTAGTGCATGAGACAGGTAATCTGAAAAAAATCATTTTCCTGTATCCTAATGGCATCTGCAAGATTTCACAGACTAAAGGAAAACAGCCTTGCCGTCTCTGAGCAGCTGTCACTCACTCGTGAACTCTGATCAAACGGTCAAACTAGGCAGCGCTGATCAAATATGAATCAATATTCTGTTACTGTAATGCCTATTGCCTATTAAAATATTTTCAGAAACATGTTTTAGTGTACTGTTTAGCTGTAAAATGATAAAGTTTGTTACCATCGCCATGTTGAGATCAGTTGAGGAAATACCAAGCACCGCCCACCAGCCGGAGCAAACTTTCTCATTTTACAGCTGAAAAGTACACTACAATATGTTTTACGTGAGAAATAGGCATTACAGTAGCAGAATATTAATTAATATTTGATCAGCGCTGCCTAGTTTGACAGTTTGATCGGAGTTCACGAGTGATTGACAGCTGCCTTCATTGAATGAACTGCCAATAGGAACGCGCTCTCTCTCTGAAATGACCTGTGATTGGCCAATGTCTCCCGCCATGGACTACATTTACTTAAGCCTGAAAACAGAGCCATGAGGAGGTTCAAAAGTCTAGTTTTCTCTCAGAACACTTGAATTACAATATGCTGAAAGGTTATTATGGAATTTTTGCCCAATGATGCCAAAAACATTGTGCCTACTGCAGGTTAAATATCAGTTTAATATTTAATGTATTTTATTCCTTCATTGATTTGCATTTATTTCAGATATTTATTAGCTGTTATTGTAAAGAATTTTAAATTTGTATTTTTATCATTATTATTATTGTAATAATTATTATGAAATGTAACAAACTGTATGTAACAACAGAGTACTTTAAGTTTGCATTTGAACGTGTATAGCTGTGATGTCCTTAGGAGGTTGACCGAATATGACCCCTTAGACAAAGCAGTTCTTCGAAACATAGGAGAAGGAGGTTACACAACGAGCTTGACCAGTTATGTGACTATTAATCCGGGAACGTCAGACAGATATTCCCTGGTGTTTTTGCAGGGATGCGTCAGTTTGGATTTAAGGGCTGAGTCTAAAGAAAAGGCGGGAAGCGTTATGTATCCCTCACTGTGGGAACAATAGAGCCCTATGTACACTCCTCTCCCCTTTGACTCCTCATGTGAGCACATGTTTTCCATTTCTGTTTGGAGTGTCAGCGAAATGTGTGACACAAGTAGAAAGCGGGATGTCTGGGGAGCGTGTGGAGATGGGCTGCCAGACACTGTTTACTCTGGCCAGCACCAGTTGTGGATACCAGCCTGTAGCCAACTGCCAACCTGCCATCCCACCAGCAGCTTCCCGACCCGCGTTCCACCCCCACCCTGCTCCCTCTCCTGGGCCAAGGTTGGACGTAGACTGCAGGATTACTTGGACCAGACGAGCAGCGGAGATGATGGCCAAGTGGACTCCTCGTCATGAAAATGCGAGCCTCAAAGTTCAGGTTTATTTGCCCTAGAAGTGAGCAATTATTATTTTGAAGCATGAGAATTTATCAAAACATCAGAAACAATCCAATGAGAGATACAGTTCATGGTTCAGTGAAAATGATTAAGACTACAGTTATTCCTTATTACATGGATGTCCTGTTATAGCACAGTGGTGTTGGAATAAATTATGCTTTTAATTATTTGTCCTGACCAGAGGAACCAGAGTGTAGAGGCTGGAATTAAGAGTGAAGGGTGGGAGCACTTTGGTTGAACTTACTGATGTGATTTTCCTCGTCTCAGCCTATTTTCTTGCAGCTCCTCTCCAGCGCACTAAAAATAAAAAAATCCAAGATGAACAACTGAGCAAGCAATGTACTCCTCAAAACTGTCAAGTTTTTATAGCCCTGATAATTAACAGCTATCATTGAATGAAATAAAAACAACAGCATAAAAATATAAGATACTTAGCAGCATTGTTTGTCAAATATGCTTCAAAGCTAAGCTAAGCAAATTTTTTCCGTTAGCCTTGTTCGGACTTGCTGGCTAGTGAGTGCAGGCATCGGTTAACGCCCACAACTGCAGTTTGTAAGATTTTTTTTATTCAAACTTATATAGGCTATGTGGAGCCCGTAGGCTGTACAAAATAGAGTGGTGCAGGAATGAGTCCAAAAACCTGGAAATGAGTTAGCATTTTAGCACTTCCGGTTCCCTCGTCTTGACAGCCGACTGTTGTCAGGGTATTAAATAGGCGTAATCATTCGCTATAAGCCCGATAGATGTGGGTCAATAGGGGCCTACTACACCCACCAGTAGGTTTTATCATCGATTCACATGGTAGATCACCAAAAGATGTTATAAAAGAACACGATAGCGACCTCTAGCAATCGTAGTAATTATGACAGGAGCAGAAGTGGAAGTCAGGCGCTGTAGTATAGACAGTGTGAAACTCAATAAGGGGTGGAGGTCGGGGACAATGGATGTGACACAAAACAAAGGACTTTCACCCAGGAGACTGGATTTTGCATAATGTGTGAAAATAACAATATGTAGTTGTCTTTGTGTTAGTGGTTATTTTAACCCAAAACACAATGTTTTCCCCTAAACTTAACTAAGTGTTTTTTCCCCAAACCTAAAGAAGTTGTATTTTTGTTGCCTAAACCTAAAGAAGCCTTTTTGTTTGTGTTCAAGATGTGACATTTCATTCAGTTTTACAACATGTTAGAACGTGTTGTTTTTAAGTTTCACTTTCACTTTTACAAGATAGTTATAGAGATTTTAACGTTTTGTTCTACGATACAAAATACGTCAGTAGCCCATATCCCACTCGTGAATTTTTAAGCTTTTATGTCTTAAAAAACGCGGTTGCTAACAAGTGGCTAAATGAGACTACAAAACGTCATCACGCCAACATGTTTGCCTTTACAGCCTCGTTGTGTATGATTGCATTTACACTTCAATGACAGAACAAAACGTGTAAATATCATAAACGTTTGTTTGCCACAGAGCTTATTTTCTGCAGTAATTCAAAACACAATGGAAAAATCCCATTGGCTTTTTGTAAAGGGAACCCGTGTGATTCTAACTTCTGGGTTGGCCTACAAAAAAACGTGATCCCTGCACTACTTTATATGGACGTAGCTTCCGTAACGTCACCTATAGGTACTGAAGATCCGTTCTGAAGCTCAAAGTGGGCTCCGGCCGTCGGCATCTTGGCAGTGACGACACAGCCTAACTCCCGGCTAATCCAAAAATGGGCAAAGAGGTGGATGATCGGTGGAGCTGAGGCGGATGGGTGACGCAACAGAGCAGACAGCTGGTAGCTAGCAACCTGAGACGGCACCCACCTGTCACTCAAAGCGTCCATGCCCTCAATTATGCCTAACTGTAAGCCTTAATATAATTCACACGGGTGAGTTATAAAAATTCACCCGTGAAATTAGCTATAGAGACTAAATTCATTTTTTAGGCTGTAAACATGTTTATTTCTGCTGTAAAGTTTGGCATTTTAACATGGGGGTCTATGGGGATTGACTCGCTTATAGAGCCAGCCTCGAGTGGCCATTTGAAGAACTGCAGTTTTTGGCACTTCTGCGTTGGTTTCACAGGTGATTGCCGCTTGGTGGAGCCACAGAAGAAAATCAAGTCTCCAGTTTTAAAAGTCAATATTATCAATAAATGAGAATTTATCTGAATGCCCTGCAGCTCTTTTAGGCTACAAAACTTAGGTGGTCTAACTATCCACTTTAGACATCATAGCAATGAATTAAAAATCTAACAAGCTACGTTATGCTGGAGGAGGATTTCCATTAGATTTTTGCACAACCTTGCAACCCAAAATTTGATATAGTCTAGATGGTAATATATACATTTTTTTTAATTATATTCTGCATTTGTGTGGAGATTTCTCCACTGTTTGCTCTTACCAACCTTCTGCTGGTTAGTCTTGGCCCAGTCAATCAGAGGGTGGTGAGAGCAGTGGGTTCCTGAGCAGTGAGGTAGTGCAAATGCTGTAATAGGGTGTCGCAGTGAGACATAGTGTTGTGTCTGTCCATTGGGGACATCGCATCATGGAAAACCGAGCACAGAGCTCAGCCTGTGTGGAGCTGGACATTTCGCAAAGTTTTCAGCGGCCTTGTCGGAAATGAGTCAACGTACTCCCGAAAGCGTTTGTCGCGCCCTCGGTCCTGTCTACACCTCACAGTGCGGGAGAATGCACAGGTGCAGATCACAGTTTGTGTGTGTACATGTGTTCGTTTGAGCATGTGGCTGTGCACAGGGCCCTGTTTGTACCTCTCCTGCTGGGTTTGTTAATGAAGGAGTCTAATTGGATTTTTTGAGTTGGTGCTGGGGCGTTCAGGAGTGGGCGGGGCCGGTCCAAACCCCCTGAAGAGAGGGGAGATGAGGGGGACAAACCTGCGGGCTGGATTAGCACTGTGCCCTTTTCTCTCTTGCTCTGTCTTCCCAAGGCAGGGGATTATTGTCCGTATGAGCAGGGAGGCTGGTGAGAGAGCATTTCATGAGTTCAGCTTGTTAAGAGGCAGGTCATGCAAGGGTACACAAATTCTGCTTTGAATGGGAATGGTAAAGGGATAATCTAGTGTAGGTCAGCTGCTTCTATTCAAACCACACTATCCATTACGTCCATGAACTTGCGCAAAGTTATTCTCCAAGGTTAATCTTTGCTGGCTGAAAGACTGCTCATAAATTTAACAAATTAGATTTTTATGACATGAAACTTATGAAACACTTGCGTGACTAAAGTCCATTACGGATGAAAATTAACCTTACTTGGCTAGTTCATTTGCTGAGCTGTTTACTGCCAGGCCCTTTTCCTGTTCAATGAACTGACTGAATAAAAAAAAATGGAGGTTGAGCCTCTCCGATAGGCCACAACAATGGTAAAGAGAAGAGGGAGGTTCTGCAGATTTTTTTTCACCAACAAAAGCAGTGAAACAGAGGGAGACGTGGAGTGAGGGTGAATACAGGTTCGCTGTCCCTCACACTCCTTCCCACCCTCCCTCGTTCCCTCTCCCTCCGCTGAGCTATTGTCCACTGTCCTCGACCTCCCCGTCTTCCGGCTGGGACTGGAGTAGTTCCCGATGGCCGCAAACAGGATTAGGAGCACCCACGGCTCTTGTCATTCTCTATGGATTTGGGATTGTTACTGCAGCTTGGCTGGGCTATGGTACTTTAATTACCCCACCACCAGGGGGCCTCAGAGCGGCCCGGCGGGTAACAAATGGGGAGCGGGGAAAAGCTTCTGTCTTTACATGGGAATAAACCCTGAGCCCCTCTCATCAGGTCAACTTGTACTAAGCACTGACAACCATTTTTAACCCTGACTGCCAGGCTTTAGTGCCGACTGCACGTTAGTGGGTTAACATTTAAAAGATTTAGAACTTTACTTTACCTACCTACCTTAAAAAGTAAAAAAACAAAATATTTTAAAAGTACTCTTTATGTCAGTAAGGTAAATTTGTTACCCAACTTTGGCGTTTCCTACTCCATAAACACATTGTTGCAATATACCGAGTGTGTGGGCAGCAGACTGATGCATGACAGAAACCAATTGCATTATATCAATTTACATTACAATTACATTTACTGACATTTATAAGATGTCAAACACACTTTAATGGTTTATTTTTCCGTCAGCATTATGCTGTCGAAATTTCACTTTGTTGACACTGAAATTTGTGCAAGCGTATGATGGGGTGGAAGTAATGAATTGCTTGTACTCTTGTTACTGTAACAGTATTTTTTTGTGTAGCCTATCTGTGCTTTTTTGAGTATTTTTTTTTTAATTGGTAATTTTACTTTTACTCAAGTGCTATTTATCACAAGTATTGTAATCTACTTTGTAACATTTCCAGTCGCATCCATTAAAGAGTAAAAACAAAAGGAATGTGAAAAAGTCCAGATAAACTGTGTGAGGATGGAACAGAATAAAGGGGATAAATAAGCAGCTGCAGCCATAGCTTTAAACAGCTGATGTGTCTGCGGCCACAGAAGGGCAGAGCTCCAGAGAGGAGACACTGTGCACTCCAGAAATGAAGCGTCACAAAAGTTTGCGTTCACGGCCGAGTTCACAGGCCTTCAAGCACAATCAAATTAAGGATCACATATGGGGTGTGGTTATGATTAGCATTATTGTACCTTGCCATAGATAAAAAACAATGTTGCATCTATCTCAATTAATGACTGACTTAATGCACCACCCAGTGAGCACACTAAGTGACACACCTACGATGTTCATGACCTGAACAGTAGGGGCATGCTAGGTCTGGCTAACATGCTAAATGCTAACATGCTCGTGGTGGATCATCCAGCTACGACTTCTGCGTTCACTGAGGAACTTCTACCTTCAGTGAGGTGTGTGAGGACCAGTGGAGGCTGGTCCATAGAGGCAGAGGAGGTTGCTGCTCCTCTATTTTTTGAGAGGCAAGAGGGAGATCAAAATATAAAAGAGTAATTGGTTGAAATAAGTCATTACCAAATCTCAATATCATTTATAAAATATTTTTTTCTCTCTTCTTTGGAAAAATTCCATTATTTAAATCCTGATTAAAATGCCTAAACAGCGACCCTGCAGGGCAGAGGGGAAAGGGCAGCCTGTGTGTGTGACGTGGTTGTGAGCATCGTGGGGGGTAGGGGAGGTCAAGCACCCTCTGTCCTCCCCTAGAGCGGGCCCTCTTCTATCAACTCAATGCATTTAATTTTTTTCATGCTTGTCTTTGATTGGCCAAAACAATCAAAGACAAGCATGAAAGCATATGGTGGAGTGCAGCGGGATCCACTGCATTCCACCATATCCCCCCACGGGTCAGTCCGGCCAGCTGAGCGAGGGTTGGGGCTGCCTGGGGCGCGCGGCAGCGGCAGTAGTCGAATCCCGCCGGGGAGTGGATGGAGAGAGCTCCGCTTGCGGCTTGCTGCTCGGGCCTCACCGTTAGCTGTCCGGGCTGGACCCACAGCAGAGCTACTGAGACGCGGCGTCCCAACGTGCTGCTCTGGATCTCGGTGTGGGCAACCTACTGCTGTAAGGGCAGTTTACAGACAGGCTTCTAATGACACATTACACACACAAGGGTTATTCCCACCCTGAGGCTGCAGTGATTGTTTTTAAGAAATCATATAAGCCATTGTTTTACTGCTTAGTTTTTTCGTTTTACATAAGAAAGTAGAGATAAGTTACCTAGGCAAGTAGTGTAGTAATAATAATTTATATAACACTTGTCAAACTTAAGCACAAAATTCTTTCCAGATTAAAAGATTTACAGAATAAAAATCAATCAAAAATTATAATCAACCCCCCCCCATCACTTAACTTTCCTCCCCAATTTTTTGAGTCACCAGCCGCCACTGTTGAGGACATTCTGCTATTTCAGACTGTTAATTCCAGATGTGACAGTAGAGCCTCATTCAGCTCAAAATGTTTTGAATTTGAGGAATGCAGTGGGACTATAGGGGCAGAGCGGACTGGTTATACTGGGACAGATAGGCAGAGTGGTTATATTATGCTTTGAGAATTAATGAGTAGAAAAGTTGAACCAGGAGCAAATTGTGGAGGACTTTGTGGCGCCGTTCAGAGACGTGAGTACAACCACATACTGACTGGATTCTCCAGATGAGAACATCCACAACCACTTTGTTGCCTAGCAACCTAGTTGCCGTGCACGCTTTGCCATGTGTAAAAACTGTACAGTCTCTGCTGTAATATGTGTGTTAGTGGCTGCAACCGCTGTGGAGTTTATATTGTCTATACATGTCCATTTTGTCTGCTTTGGTGATGTTTTGTTCTACTGTTGATTCTAAAAGAAGTTTCAGGCGCCGCAGTGTCCATAGCTTGTTTTATTTATTGATATCATTTTTTTAAATTGTCTGAGTTTTGCCTCTTTTCTGGTTAATTCTTGTGAGGCTACACTGAGGAAGGCAGTTGTGTATTTATTATATAATTGATAATCAATTGTATGCACAAACTGCCCGTAGACCTTAGTGGTTTGTCATAAGGGGTCTTGTTCCACTTGTGTGTAAGTTGATATTCAATACAATCTATTTTGTGGCCTAAAGATGTCCTGTAATTTAACAGCAGTACTTTTTACTTTTACCTAATAACATTTTTTACACAAGTACTTTTACTTGCTTAAAATGTATTTAAAGTAACAGTAATTTTATTTGAGTACAATATTGTAGTACTCTTTCAGTCTGTGTGTGTAAATGGTAAATGATAAATGGACTTGCATTTATATAGCGCTTTTCTAGTCTTCCGACCACCCAAAGCGCTTTACACTACATATCAGCATTCACCCATTCACACACACATTCATAATAATAATAATAATAATAATACATTTTATTTGTATAGCGCTTTTCTAAAAACTCAAAGACACTTTACACAGATAAAAGGATCATAAAACAAGGACATCATAAAATATAAAACACACAGTATTAATCACACATTAAAAGCAGTTCTAAAAAGGTGAGTTTTGATTTGTGATTTGAATGTGGACAGGTTGGTGCAGTCTCTGATGGGGAGTGAGTTCCAGAGGGAGGGGGCGGCTATGGCAAATGCTCTGTCGCCCCAGGTCCGGTGCTTGGTTCTGAGTGGTGTGGACAGGAGGTTGGCATCAGAGGAACGGAGGGAGCGGGAAGGAGTGTGATGGTGGAGCAGATCTGTGAGGTAGGGGGGGGGGGGGCCTGGTTATGGAGGGCTTTGTGAGTGAGGAGAAGGAGTTTGAACTGGATGCGTTGTGGGACAGGGAGCTAGTGGAGGTTCTGGAGGACAGGGGTGATGTGATCACGGGACCGGGAATGGGTGAGCAGACGGGCAGCAGAGTTCTGAATGTACTGGAGTTTATTGAGGACTTTGGATGTGAGCCGTAGATGATGCTGTTGCAGTAGTCAATTCTGGAAGTGATGAAGGCGTGGATGAGAGTTTCGGCAGCAGAGAAGCAGAGTGATTGGCGGAGACGAGCAATATTTTGAGGTGGAAAAAGGCAGTCCTGGTGATGTCAGTTCATACACTGATGGCAGAGGCTTTGCCCATCAGGAAAGTACTCATTCATGGCTATGCCTTCGGGAGCAATTTGGGGTTAAGTGTTTTGCACAAGGACACATCGGCATGTGACCAGAGGAGTCGGGGATCGAACCACCGACCTTCTGATTGGTCGTCCGATTGGACGACCTGCTCTAACCTCTGGGCCACAGCTGTGTGTGTGTGTGTGTGTGTGTGTGTGTGTGTGTATTGGTAACATGGCAATGGTTTGTCTGATGTTTCAGTGACAAGATCCAGGCTATAAGCAGTGCTTGGTGCTAGAGAAAGGAACACCTCTTTGTTTACTTACTACCTTAGGTTTATCTTCTTGTGCCTGTAATGTCCAGACCTGCTGCACCTGCTAATGATTGACAGACTTCATATGAACAGAAAGAAGATTTTTGCCAACAATGGTGTCACAGCCATAGGAAAACAGCTGTAAACATAAGTGATTTTATGCATTTCACGTTTTGCATTGTTTTTTTGTGATACTAAAAAGAGACTCTTGCTTTTTTATTATTTAGAGGATGATGAGGTTTGATCTAATTAAATTATGACCATGCATTGCGTTTCATGGATGCAATATACAGCTTGAGGCCAAATGGTACAGTACGGACTTTAAATGCCAACATCTGGACCTGGCTTAATGTCTCTGTTCGCTATATATGTCGGTGTATTTGTGAGCTTGTGTGATGGCAGATATAGTGTGTGTGTGTGTCTGTGTTCTTGTGAGAGAGCAGGGTGTGCAGAGAAGGAGGCAGAGCGCGGGTGCCCCTTCCACTGTCGACCCGTGGAAAATTCCCATCAGCGCTGTGCCAAGATGCCTGGCCCTACGAAGCGGGACTCAGGAGGAATGTGAGAGGCAGACGTGACCAGGAGTGCCAGCATTTAACCACAGTCACAGAGGGTAGAGGGGTCACGTCCTAAAGGGGTGGTCAATTTAAATTCACAGATTTCTCTTCATGATAAAAAAAGGTGTGATGTTACGGTTTTCATTTTGTGACATGCATCAATATTTGATGAAAAAAAAATGAATTGAGTGGGTGGTGGGAGGCTGGTGATTTCCATCCAAGTCAATAAAACCCATAAAGTCCAAGACAGCACATCATTTTGCTCAGCAGTATTGCTCCTACAATATAAAGTACTTTATTCAAATATAGCATGGAAACCTTCATGCTGGATCATAGTTTAATGCATCCAGGTGTGTTTCTGTGGGCTGGCAGTGCTAATTCACAGGTCAAAGTTCACCAAATTTGAATTCTGTGAAATAAAAAAAGAATAAAATCGTTCCACAACCCAAAACACATTTTTAGAATCCTCCACTTGATTTTCAGCTGATGTCATTGGGAAACAGAGTGAGTATGTATGTGTATGTGTGTGTGCATGTTTGTCTTGCTGTAGAGAGCAAAGCAGTGAATCCATTCTTTCATACACATTGTAAATCGTGTTAAATGGCTAAAAATTAAAAGAAAAATACTAAAGTTTGGAAGAGGCCAATGTACATATTCTGGATCTATCTGGAGAGGAGGAGGGCTGTGTTTTGTCTTCAGTAGCATATGCAAATACTGTGTTGTTCCTTGTCTGCTGCATTCACTTCTTGCTGTTCTTTGGCTCCTGGCAAACCCTTCCACAAAAACCCATCTTTGTCTGCTCATTCAAACACCTCAAAATCCCCAATCACGTCTCTTTCTCTTGCACTGAAACCTCATTTTAGGCAGCTGTCCTCAGGCAGTTCACCTGGTTGTCTGGCCCCAAGGTGTCAATCTGGACCAGGTGTCCCTTTCTACCCATCACCCCTTTAGTGAGGCATGTCTGACCTACAGGAAGTTGCCAAAATATCACACCCCACCTACACTGGAGGCCTGCATTTCCTCCAACCTCCATCCCCTCCACCGCTGACGGCTGGAAGATACGCTACAGTGACTGCAAACTTACAGGAACGGAAGTGTTTAAATGTGCAACTTCGCTAATGAGCGTGAGTTATTGCCGTGGATGGACATTAATGGTGAATTATGAACAATTATTACGGCAGTGGGGTGGCATTGTGATTAGCGAGCGTGTCTCTCAAGCAGATAGCCCTGAATCCAATCACATTTGACAGCAAGATCCCTTGGGGTTCAATTCTGTAGCTGATTTGGCGCTTTGATGGTCTTGTGGCGGTGAGGTAAGCAAAATGACGAGATTCTTCCTCTCCTTGAATATCAGAACAAGTGTGGAGGTGTTACTCATATGTCCCTTTATAGTCTTCTCAGAGGTATACATTATCTTTCCCAGAGAATCATTTTACATGACAGTGATCAGGTGCTGTTGTATTCATTGTGTTGTAAGGGGGTGCGGAGAGGAAATTGTCCCGTCTGCCAAGACTCTGTAAATCCTGTCAGAGGCTCCACTTGGGCTACCAAGCCTCCCTCAATCAGGCCCAGGAGCCGCCAGGACCCTTGCATCTGGTCCTGCTTAGGGCAGCCCCCAGCCTCTCCCGAATAACATAACAATCATTTGCTTTTGCTCCAGTTTTCTACCACAGCGAAACTGCAGAGGGCCACTAAGACAAACTGCTGGGTGTGCTCCTCTGCCGTGCAACCAAAGCATGCGTGAAAACAGTCAGGGTTTGGAGGAAACACATGCGCAAATACATAAATAAACACACATATGGAGACTCACATACACAATGGAGAGAGAAAAAGGTCAGCTCTGCCTTGCCCCCTCCCTTGTAGACATTCCTGGAGCACCTGCACTCACTTAATATTTTGGCAGAAGTGGAAAAAAAGCTCCTCTGCTCAGCGCCTGTCATGTTTGTTCACTGAAGGAAACAAGTTTGGTTTTAATTAGAGCCCCTGCCAAGAGCTGAGGTAATTGCCACTCTGTATGTCTTGCTTTCTTTTTAAAATTTCTTTTCTCTCTTGTTGCCTCATATACTTTAAAGCAGAGTTGAGAAGAGCTTGTGCTCGTGGAAGAAACAGCATTTGTCTGAGCATGCGTTAAATCTGGTCACTGGGTGCATCCATGCTGGAAGTTGAAAATACAGGAAAACAGAAGGTCAGCAGCCCCTGAGTTTTGCCAGACCTGTATTGTCATTGGTAACACTGGCCATACAGTATATGATGAGGAACATTATCATTTGGATAATTGCTGTGTTCATCAAAAAACCCACCTCCCTATGTCTGTACGTCTAACTCTCTGGCTGTTTTTGACCCAGAACGAGGTTTTGTCCTCGAGGGGTCCGGGGGTTCCGCTCTTACTTAACCCTCCCCACAACCATCCATCCAGCCCCCCCTCTCCCCACCTGTACCCCAGCTGTGGCCTCCGACAGAAATTATTCTGACAAAACACCAACATCTGCTGCTGGGAGACACCCCCTTCATTACTCAGACACATGCAAACACTCTCATTTACATATAGTGGGTCAACTCTGTTTAGAGTTATTGGTGCAAACATGCTAACGTACCTACAGTGGCCAAGAAAGCTCAACTCTTGTGATCCAATTCACTTCCATTGTGGTGTGTACAATTTGCAGCCTTATAGGTGCACTGTATTTTGATAAGCTACATACAGTATGTCTTCTCTGGTAACACTTTACAATCACAAAAATGTGAGTAATTACTAGGGAACAAATGAGGAACAAAGGACATAACTGCTAGTGAACCATTAGTTAATGAGTAGCTAGCCCCTAATCAAACTCTATAGAGTAGCTCATGATTAGTTAATTGAGAAACGAGTGAGGAACGAATCAAGAACAACTTGATAATTGATAAATCATTAATAAGTACTTCTATAACAATTCCTAATGGAGGACTATTGATGTGTTACTAGAGAACAGACCAGGAGATCCTATATTAAAGAATCATTAAGTAAGGATTAGCCCATGAATATCTGTGAATCAATCATACTGACCACTTTCACGGGTCGTTTCTGATTAACTCTGAATCGACTGCTGAGCCGCACAAAACTATTAACGACTCATTAATTACTAATTACTTTACCAAGTAGAGTTAAAGATAATAAAGAATATTTACTACGTAGTCCCTCATTAGTTCATCATTATTTTATGATTACTTATTTTTTGTGTCCCCCCATGTAACGTAATACGGAGTAGTTACGGAGGAGTTCTCATTACTTCATCATTAACTTATGATTACTTACCCTGTTTGTATCCACCCACTCTCCGAGTGCAATTCTAGTTACTAAGCAGTCCCAAAGGCTGTGTTGCGCAGCGATACTATGAGCCACGCAGGAGTTACAGGATCTAGTGCTAGCACAGCGCTTTCTACACTTGGTGCAAATATGCCTACTGGTGCTGCGGCTGAACTGACCACTTAAACTCTGATGCGTGTTGTATCTTACAACTGTCGAGGGCTGCGCTTTGGCAACAGCGCAGGAGACAGGGCCCGTGTATAGTTGTTGACAACTTATTGCAAAATTGTGACACTTTATGTTTTCTTTTATGCACCTTATGAGTGTCAACAGAATGAGAATATATATTTGAATAGACTTGCTTTTATAAGTTCCCTTATCCACGATAGTCATTCCACAAGTGTTTATGTGGTTGGTGATATGAATGCTGACATTTCATTCAGGGTTGGTCATTTACATCCTCCCTGGCCTCAACATCAACGATGGATGGAGGTTCAGCAGGGGGTGTCAGAGAAGCTGGAACAGCAGCAGAGTCCGGTTCTGTGGTGGGTTCTGGGTTATTTTCCAGGCAGGATTTGTCATTTACATCCTCTCTGGCCTCAACATCAGTAATGGATTGAGGTTCAGCAGGGGTTGTCGTACATTTGGAACAGCAGCAGAGTCTGGTTCTCTGGTGGGTTCTGGGTCACTCTCCAGGTTTGTCATATACATCTTCCCTGGCCTCAACATCAGCCATCCTCCCTGGCTTCAACATCAGTTGGAGGTTCAGGAGGGGGTGTTGGAGATTTAGAACAGCAGCAGAGTCTGGTTCTCTGGTGGGTTCTGGGTCACTCTCCAGGCAGGGTTGGTCAGTCATTTACATCTTCCCTGGCCTCAACATCAGTAATGGATGGAAGTTCAACAGGGGGTGTCGGAAAAGCTTGTACAGCAGCAGTCTGGTTCTCTGTTGGGTTCTGGATCACTCTCCAGGCAGGGAAGGTAATTTACATCTTCCTTGGCCTCAACATCAGTAATGGATGGAGGTTCGCCAGAAGGTGTTGGACAAGCTGGAACAGAAGCAGAGTCTGGTTCTCTGGTGGGTTCTTGGTCATTCTCCAGGCAGGGTTTGTCATTTACAGTACATCCTCCCTGGACTCAACATCAGTAGATGGAGGTTCAGCAGTGGGTGTCGGAGAAGCTGGAACAGCAGCAGAGTCTGGTTCTCTCGTTGGTTCTTGGCCATTCTCCAGGCAGGGTTGGTGATTGACATCCTCCCTTGCCTCAACATCAGTAGATGGAGGTTCAACAGGGGGTGTTGAAGAAGCTGGAACAGCAGCAGTCTCGTTCTCTTGTGGGTTCTGAGTCACTCTCAAGGCAGGGTTGGTCATTTACATCCTCCCTGGCCTCAACATCAGTATTGGATGGAGGTTCAGCAGGAGGTATTTGACAAGCTGGAACAGCAGCAGAGTCTGATTCTCTGGTGGGTTCTAGGCCATTCTCAAGACAGGGTTAGTCATTTACATCCTCCCGGGCCTAAAGATCAGTAGATGGAGGTTCAGCAGGAGGTGTTGGAGAAGCTGAAACAGCAGCTTAGTGTGGTTCTCTGGTTTGTTCTCAGTCATTCTCCAGTTAAGGTTGGTCATTTACGTCCTCTTTGGCCTCAACATCAGTAATGGATGGAGGTTCAGCAGGTAGTCTCGGGGAAGCTGGAACAGCAGCAGTCTGGTTCTCTGGTGGGTTCTGGGTCACTCTTCATGCAGGGTTGGTCATTTACATCCTCCCTGGCCTCAACATCAACAATGGATGGAGGTTCAGCAGGGGGTGTCGGAGAAGCTGGAACAGAAGCAGAGTCTGGTTCTCAGGTGGGTTTTGGGTCATTCTCCATGCAAGGTTGGTCACTTACATCCTCTCTGGCCTCAACATCCGTAATGGATTGAGGTGCAGCAGGGGGTGTCGGAGAAGCTGTAACAGCAAAAGAGTCCGGTTCCCAGGTGGGTTGTGGTTTGTCATTTACACCCTTCTTGGGCTCAACTTCAGTAGATGGAAATTCAGCAGGGGATGTTGGAGAAGCTGGAACAGCAGCTTAGTGTGGTTCTCTGGTGGGCTCTGGGTCATTCTCCAGGCAGGGTTGGTCATTTATATCCTCCCTGGCCTCAACATCAGTAGATGGAGGTTCAGCAGGGGGTGTTGGGGAAGCTCAAACAGCAGCAGAATCTGGTTCTCTGCTAGGTTCTTGGTAATTCTCCAGGCATGGTTAATCATTTACATCCTCCCTGGCCTCAACATCATTAATGGATGTAGGTTCCGCAGGGGGGTTGGAGAAGCTGGAACAGCAGCAGAGTCTGGTTGTCTCGTTAGTTCTTGGCCATTTTCCAGGCAGGGTTGGTGATTGACATCCTCCCTGGCCTCAACATCAGTAGATGGAGGTTCAACAGGGGGTGTTGGAGAAGCTGGAACAGCAGCAGTCTCGTTCTCTGGTGGGTTCTGAGTCATTCTCAAGGCAGGGTTGGTCATTTACATCCTCCCTGGCCTCAACATAAACAATGGATGGAGGTTCAGCAGGGGGTGTCGGAGAAGCTGGAACAGAAGCAGAGTCTGGTTCTCTGGTGGGTTCTGGGTCATTCTCCAGTTAAGGTTGGTCATTTACGTCCTCTCTGGCCTCAACATCAGTAATGGATGGAGGTTCAGCAGGTAGTCTCGGAGAAGCTGGAACAGCAGCAGTCTGGTTCTCTGGTGGGTTCTGGGTCACTCTTCATGCAGGGTTGGTCATTTACATCCTCCCTGGCCTCAACATCAACAATGGATGGAGGTTCAGCAGGGGGTGTCGGAGAAGCTGGAACGGAAGCAGATTCTGGTTCTCAGGTGGGTTTTGGGTCATTCTCCATGCAAGGTTGGTCACTTACATCCTCTCTGGCCTCAACATCCGTAATGGATTGAGGTGCAGCAGGGGGTGTCGGAGAAGCTGTAACAGCAAAAGAGTCCGGTTCTCAGGTGGGTTGTGGTTTGTCATTTACACCCTTCTTGGGCTCAGCTTCAGTAGATGGAAATTCAGCAGGGGATGTTGGAGAAGCTGGAACAGCAGCTTAGTGTGGTTCTCTGGTGGGCTCTGGGTCATTCTCCAGGCAGGGTTGGTCATTTATATCCTCCCTGGCCTCAACATCAGTAGATGGAGGTTCAGCAGGAGGTGTTGGGGAAGCTCAAACAGCAGCAGAATCTGGTTCTCTGCTAGGTTCGTGGTAATTCTCCAGGCAGGGTTAATCATTTACATCCTCCCTGGCCTCAACATCAGTAATGGATGTAGGTTCTGCAGGGGGGTTGGAGAAGCTGGTCCAGCAGCAGAGTCAGTGTTCTCTGATGGTTTCTAGGTCATTTTCCAGGCAGGGTTTGTCATTTACATCCTCTCTGGTCTCAACATCAGGAGATCAAGGTTCAGCAGGGGATGTTTGAGAAGCTGAAACAGCAGCAGAGTTTGGTTCTCTGCTGGGTTCTACGCCAATCTCCAGGCAGGGTTGGTCATTGACATCCTCCCTGGCCTAAACATCAGTGGATGAAGATTCAGCAGGGGGTGTTGGAGAAGCTGAAACAGCAGCAGAGTCTGGTTCTCTGGTGGGTTCTTGGTCATTCAGGGGGCAGGCAGGGTTTGTCATTTTCAACCTCCTCAGTTGATGGTGCCATGAGGTGCCATTGGTTACATGCTGACATTTTGTTAACCAGTGAAATCCTCTGGTATATTTTGCTTTAAAGTATAAGGCTAATGATATTCTAAAGCCTATTAGCCTGATATATCTCATTCTTCTGTGCCATAGACCTCCATTGTTGTCAAAAAACTGTTAAAACACATTATTGAGCACACTGATGCACTGGGTAACAGGTTCCTTCAATACTCTGAACACAGGGACTGTAGTTTATTTTGATTCAATCCTACACACTCCATCCTGCTGCCTTAAATACTCGCTGGCCCAACAATTGTGTATAAATCCGCAGAAGAATATAGTCCCCAACAAATGCACCATTTTATCCTGTTTGAGTAACATTGCTAAAAACTACAGTGCTCAGCTGTTTTAGGAAATTACTGAGCTTTTTTAAAAAATAAAACTATTTGTTAGTGACCTGTTTTCAAAGCTGAGAGCCACAGACGGCCTGGGAAAGGTGAAAAGAGACATAGGGTTTGTCCAAAATCGCATACTATGCACTACATACCCAATATGTGTACTATCGTTCAACATACTTTTGTGTGAATAAACAGTAGTATTTGTCTTTTTGGACGGACTGAGCAGTAATTCACGTCACTTCCTGAGAGCCTCCTTGCCAAGAGACGCTTAACCATGGTAACCTGTCCCAACCTCATGTGACGAAAACGACGATTTTTGAGAATCAAAGTCTAAACTAATAAAAAAAAAAATATTATGTCTAGCAAAAGGGAAATATTATACTTTCACTTAAATTAAAACATTATGGATGTTACAGAGCTGTCCGCCATTGTCTGTTATGAACGTTATCATCACTACCGCATTGCATTGTGGGATATTTATGCTGCCATAGTGTCCAGCGTTGCATACTTTAATATTTCACCGCAAATAGAATGCAATTGTGTACTATTGGTTTCATACTAAGGTTTAGGACATACTAAAAAATCTTACATACTGTTTTAGCATACTTTGTAGGATATTAGTATGGAATTTCAAATGCAACCTAAAACATTGTTGGTTTTTGTCTTTTTATTATATTGGTTGACAGTAAGAAAAATATAACAATGTGGTTTTTGCCATAAAGGCAATTGTGTTTCCTAAAATCCCTTTTTGTTTTCCCTAACGATGTTTTTTCTGATTCACTGTGTTAATTTGTTCATGTTTTGGCCATGTTGCTGTGCTTCGCACCTCAAGGCCACCATATTTCTCCCATATTGGAATGAACAAAAGCACAAATAAACACTCAGCAAACAAAATAACATTATTTAGGTTTGAGTCATATCTTTCAGAGATACAAAAATATACATTTAGAAAACATATACTACAGGCGCAATGCACTGTAAAACCACAGACTATATTATACAAAAGGCACATGCCTTGAAGTCACTAATGATAAGGTAATGATGAAGTAATGAGGGACTACCTAGTAAATACACAGTATTATGTTTCACTTTACTTAGGGCGACACAAAAACATTAACTAATGTTTAAGTAATTCCTAATTAATGTGTCGTTACTAGTTTTGTGCCACTCAGCAACTGGCTCAGAGTTAATAAGGAACAACTCATGAAAGCGGTCAGTATGATCGATCCACAGATATTCATCAACTAATCATTACCTAATGATTCATTAATATAGGATCTCCCAGTCTGTTCTCTAGTAACTCATCATTATCTACTATATAGTCCTCGATTAGGAATGATAAGAGAAGTACTTATTAATGTTTCATCAATTATCTAGTCATTCGTGATTTGTTCCTCACATGTTTCTCAATTAACTAATCATTAACTACTCTATAAAATTTTAGTTGTGTTACTCATTAACTAATGGTTCACTAGCAGTTAGTTCCTCTCCCTGGTAGCTACTCACATTTTTGGGTATTGAAAAGTATTACATGTTCTCTTTATTTGCTTGACACCTTATGTTTCTCATGCATTATTGCAATGATAAACAAATGTAAAAAATACAACAATTTGACAGGCTCATCCTTCACCCTGCTGCTCTGCTGTGTTTCATCACACCTTGTGCAACCAGTAACAGCGCTGAGACTGAGAGGCTGTGCTTGAGACAGGAAGACACTTTTGATTTGTCTGTCTGTCAATATGTGGATGGGAATCAGGGATGCGTTTTCTCGACAGGGCCTCAAATGACTTTAGCACATGCTGAGCCTTTCGGAGGTGGGCTTTTATTTTGATTTGCACCAGCAGGGGATGGAATGGAGCCTGCTTGGTCTCTCTCCATCTGAGCCCCTGTGGACCCATTAGAGCCGCGCTCCAGTCCAAAGATGAGACGCCACAGCGCTGATTTACTATTCAGAGGTTATTCATCGCCTGTGAATAAAAAGACAATTGAATTATGTTGTTGGAACAGCCAAGGCTGGGCTGGAGCAGTTCAGGACGGACAATCTGCATGAACCGAGACAGAGAGACAAGAGAGGAAGACTGATAGAGATGTGTGATCCCTCTGATTGCTCCAGGCGACTTCCTGTTTCTCTGATCTGTTCTATGTGCCAATGAAAAGCAGAAATGGGAGTGGTGTTTGCAGTCAAGGCCGCTGATATTCCCTGAGATGTCTACTAAAAGCTCAAGGTCAAAGATGAGATCTGAGCTCTGAGAACACAATTGTGGTCAGGTGTGTATTTCAAGTCTTAAATGAGATGGACAACATTTGAAAAACGCAATGGAATACTTCATTGAAATTAAGACTTTTGAGGGTCCACTATTCACACTTGTAGTTTCTCCACATCATAGCTGAATACTTTGTGCCGCAATATCCCCTCCTCATGGCTCAGATGCTACGTCAGGAGTAGCGTACAGTATGTAGTGATTTACTGGTAACGTGATGATTGTTTGGAACATGGTTTGAGAAGTTTCTATGGCCAATTTAAAGAGATTGTTCAGGTGTTCGGGTACTTGTCCATGGTCAGTGTATTACCTACAGTAGATGACGGTTGGCATGCCCCCAGCTTGGAGAAGCAGACAGGAGTTAATGCACGGGAGCAAAGCAAAGTACTGCTCTGGACGGGGCTGGCAGCAAAACGTATTTTAGCCACCTAAAAGAAAGGCTCACATTAAAAAAATTCAATATCAGTTTGAGTTTACGCTATATTTAGAATATTTTTGCTGGTTTACCTTGCCGTGAGACCGCTATACATTCTATGTTTCCGACAGGGAACTAAAGCCGTTATCCATGCTGTTGCTAAAGCAACCAGACACCATTGAAAAAAACTAATTTTACCTCGCAGAACATGGGAGTTGGTCTAGTTAGTTTGTTTGTGTGGCTTTGGTTAGTTGAGATTCACCAAAGTCACACAATAACACAAAAAAACTAATGGATAGAGGCAGTGGTAGACCAGCAACTCCTGTGTTCTGCAAGGTAAAATTAAATTTGTTTTCAATGGAGTCTGGTGGCTTTGGCTAAAGCAAACTGATATTGTTTTTCTTGGGTGGGTCTTTCTTTTAGGTGGCTAAAATAAGTTTTGCTGCCGAACGTCATCTACTGTAGGTAATACACTGACTACGGATAAGTACCTCACACAACCCCACTTCAAAACACCCGAACTATGCCTTTAACATTGTTTTTGCCATGGTTCTGGGTCTCCATTGGAATTTATTGCAACTTCTGTGAATCCAAGCTGACAACAGCTGCACTTCTAAAATATTGTGTGGTTGATTTTGGTATTAAATCTTAAATTCTCTCAGAACATGAAATGCTGCGGCTGATAGAGAGGCCTCTGTTCAGCCATATACTGCTCCCTCTGCAGACACTGTGCACATGAACTTCTTATTTAATGGACATCATGTCATATCTGTAAGATGTCCAACATGTACAAAAACATACAGTTGTTGCTGCTTTAATGAAGCAAGAATGCTGTCAGGTCTGAAGACTCAAACAGCGGGTCCACGCCCAGCAGTAAAATTGTTTCTTGGATGCTCTACTTCCTTCTTCTCAATGACATCATGTGGTTAGTGTTGACCTGCCATCAGTGCAGCAAAACGTAACAGCAGTGCAGAGAGTGGCCCACATTTTCTGCCATTTGTGGAAGATAAAACCCTCAGTCACGTCTCAGGTGAAATAAACCACAAGAGACAATCATTACGAAACCACATTCTCCATGTTTCCTATTAAATTGCTTTTTGCTCACTGCTGCAGAAATGTCTATGCCAGATGCACTGAGGTGTTGGCAGGACATCCCTCGATTTTGAAGGACAGGGATGTTTTACCCATTTCCCATCACCCATGTGGACTCGCTGATATTAAATTGAAAATACACATTGAAATCCCTGGGACACACACAGATTGCAAAAATTTCAAAACATCAACAAATGGAAAAAACATTTAACAGCACGAATCTCTGTATCCAGAAGTTGAGTCCGTTGGGTGGCCTTTGCTCAGGGGGTGGCCCACCGTGGCACGTTATGAGTGTTGATTGTATACAGTGTGAGTATCAATTGTAACACCCCCTCCTCTGTTCGCCAAGGGGAACATAGCTCCCTGTGCCCCCAACCTCCCAGGACACAGAAGGTGAGCTGGACACCGGCCCAGATAAATGTACCGTCTGTTCCAGCTGGGGTTGTGTCAGGATCTCCCGGGCGGCGTGGACAGGCCCGTCTTTGTCCAACAGGAGCTGCGTGTGGTTCAGTATCTTAAGAGAATCATAATCACATCGGCGATCGGGGTGTTAACAGGCCCCCACAGCTGTCAGAAAGCGATGCACCCTGGGAATGCATGACGAAGGAACCGCTGGCCCTCGGTACGCGGGTTGCAGTGTGTGTTAATGTCCGTACACACACAGCATGCATATGTCTATTCATCTCTGCGAGGGTAATAACGGTGGACGCCTCATTTCTTGTCCAAACACACCAACAGCTATGGCAGCACATCAACGGCTTCATCCTGTAATTTCAGTGTCTTATGAAAAGCATCTGTCTGAGACGTTGTGTCAAGGCATTCTGAGCGCTGTTGTGATATATCTTTGAACAAATGCCGGAACACAGTAAATGACTGGATTCAAAAATAAACATAACATGGAACAACAATATAATTTCAGAACCAAAAAAACCCGCAAAACATCATCTGCTTTAAATCAACCCGAAGACATTCTCTCTTCGCCGAAGGGACATTTGGAGGCCGTTTGATGCGTGGAGGGTGACCCGAAAATAGCCTGGTGGTTAGGCAAGGGGATCTATAGGGCATTGCAGGGTTCTCTGTTCATGACCCATGCTCAAGTACCTCCTGTCCAGGGGGCTGATTCATGAGCAAGGGTCAGTCCTTCAGAGTATATATCAGGTTCTCAGTTTGTTGCTTTTAGCAGCTGTTATTGCATTCAAGAGACTGAGCTGCCCCTGCTGAATCACAGGCATGAGTGGAGGGAGGGGGGCTTTGCCCTCAAGGGCCCCAGCTTGCAGGAAGAACAGGAGTCAGGACCTTCACGATGACGCTACGGCACTACGGCCCGGCCCAGGCAGGGATACTGTAACGCCAGCCCATGCCAGGCTGTCTCCAGGCTGGCAGGCAAGGCAGCACAGGCTAGGTGGTCCGGCCCTGTTTACCCATTCAGCCGCACGCACAGGCTTGTTTAAACAAAGTGGGTGCCTTCACAAGCTTCCCCTCAGCCTATGGACGTCATCAGGCAGGCGCGTGTTGATGTGGCCTTTCCCTGGAGGACCCTGGACTATGTCCTCTAGAGAGAGAGAGAGAGAGAGAGAGAGAGAGAGATGTTTCCAGCTGCAGGACTCAGACCACAGCACCCCTTGTCCCAGTTGTTTGACCAGATAACCGTGGGCCAAAAAGATGGTGGAACAGCATCAAAATCTTGGCTCCGTGGCAGCCCTGATTAACATTTGGATCCTGAAGTTGAACCCTCCAGCCATCGATTCAACATTCTTCCACTCCACAGTACTGCCAGCTAATTCTGCTATCAACGTATACTCACTCCATCACCTGTTGCCTGCTTCTTACAGGTGATCCTTGCTCAAACCATGTTTGAAAGTAGAGTTAACATAAAAAAATATCTTATGGAAGGATGTCAAGCTTGTTGATGATAATGATTTTTGGGAAGTTGTAATGAAGCTTATGCGAAAGTTCAGATAGGAAGACCCTCTTTACACTCTTTCATTCACAACCTTTATGTCTCTCTCATCTCTACTGGCTCCTACTCTGTCAGCTGACTGTGGGTGGTTGATTCTTAGATAACCAAACAGATTCTGCCACGCTCTCTCTGAGCCAATCATATCATTGCAATCAAATTTTAAAACTGTTCTGCTCTCTGCTGCTGTCAGTTGTCATTTTAGTGCGGCTTGATGCACCCCATCACCTCCAGTCTTCATCATATTCAGTGCCTAGGCCTGCTCCACATCCCTTCATTGGATCTTCAGCTACTCCCTTCACCACCACCATCAGTGTCTAGACTCCAGGGGAGGAATATACCTAATCTCATCACGGCATCACTACCCCCTTTGATATACTACATCACGATGGAGTCTAATCACCCAAGACTTTGCGCTATACTTCTTATCATGCACCATGTACTAAATTATTGTTCAATCGATATGGGGTCTCTCCTGATTGAAATATAGTTCAGGAAACAAACAAAAACTAAAACCTGTAAATCCCAATAGAACCACAGTCATTGTATCAGAGAGATAGATGGTTGACAGAAAAAAGTCAAAACAAAACAAAACAGGAATGTTAAAGTGGTTGAAATTATTCTAAGTAACCTGGTTTCAAAAAGCTGTTTCACTTTTGGCTCATTTAAATGTTAAACCTAAAGACTCTGCAGACCTTTCAGATATTCAAATGAATCTCAGGGTGACATTGGGGAGAACTATACTGGAAAAAATGATAGAATTCACCCAACTTTCTAATCTAATAAAGTGTAAATTGACCCTTTGCTAAGTCCTTCCCCTCAAACGCAGACTGGCCAATCATAGCGTAGCATCGGCCAGCTCTGACCAGGTCTGACAACTATATGGCTCTGCTCCATAGACTCTCATGCAATTGTTTCAGATTTTCTTCATTTTAGGCTGGTTTTGTGGATTTCGAGCTAGTCATGGTTAAACGTAGTGCCACTGTGATCTTTAGGCTATATCTTCTATCTTTATCTTTTTAACCTGTTTCCGTTCCTGACATCCTGGATATATCCTTCAAATGCATATTGTAGATCTTTCTGTCTACTTCTCTCTGAAATCAGTTTTGCATTTTCTCCAAAAATTAGATAATATTTATGCAGGAAGTGCAGTTAGTGACAGTGTGGGCTGCATGGTAGCTCTGATGGCTTGACGGAGTAGTAGCAGGGGGTGGGGCTTAGCGAAGGGTCAATTGTTCCGCCTTTACAGGTGCAACAAAACGTAACCTCTAGGCCATGAGTGCCCAATTTTTTTCCCTTGGAGGGCCAAAACTGGACCTCAGTGGTGGGCCATGGGCCAAAAGTAAACACCTATTGTATTGTTAAGATGCAAAATGGTACTAGGATCCTAAGTTTCCCTAATTGAATATTATTTTGGCTTTTACATAGTTAACCCCTTAAAACCCACCTGCTGAATAATTGGGCTCATTTCAAATTATACCTAAATTATGCATTTCCAAGACTGTTGAGGGACCCCAGTATTAGAAATGTTCAAATGCACCATTTTTAGAATAGACAAAAAAAACACATTTATACTGCTTTCAAAAAACTGCCCCAAACTGCATGTGATTATCATAAAGTGGGCACGTTTGTAAAGGGGAGACTCGTGGGTACCCATAAAACCCATTTTCATTCACATATCTTGAGGTCAGAGGTCTAGGGACCCCTGTGAAAATGGCCATGTCAGCTTAAATTTGGAGCATTATTTAGCATCCTTCCCGACAAGATAACTTGACATTGTTGGTACCAATGGATTCCATAGGTTTTCTAGTTTATGATACCAATAGCTTCACTCTAACTCTAAAACCGCGCCTGCTACAGCCTCCGAAAGAGAGTCGGTTGGGCCTGATAATTAAAAAAACAAAAACAAAAACAAAAAAAACGCAACATTTGGCAGGTCAAATCGAACCTCATGGCGGCAATCTTTGGCATACCACGTTTGGCAGCCCTGCTCTAGGCAAAAAAAAACAGAAAAGTGAAGGAGATGTCAATTAATCACACCCACACAATCCTGAGAAGAGGTCTAAGAGGTCTTTGTTAGATGCAAGCTGAACAATGTTCTAGAAATTATGTCAATATCTACCTACAAACACTACAAAGCTTATGGTTTAACATTCATGGCCAATAAATCTGAATAAAATGAAGCAAATCCATGATTACCCAACTTAAAAAAAGGGAAAATTCAGAAAAGACGAAGGCACTTTAAAGGTGTTTCAAGGTGCTGGTATGAGGCCTTCTGTATCTCCAGACAAATGTTCCAATCAGCAGAACCATATGACCTGGACTTTATCTCTTGAAAACAGAACACTGCTATCTAGTCATACTGAAGCCTTTGGTTTTTACTGAGGAATTTTAACGGCAGAAAATCTCCTTCTGGCACCACTGTCACTGATACCAGGCCACATCCATATCAGTCAAGAGCAGTTGAATGACTCATTAGTAGCTGCCATGACGTCCACTTGGCTGCTCACTTTATCATTAATCAAAGCACTGTGTCCCTTAATGGCAACCAATAGAATGTAACAAGCAGCGCTATCT
Organism: Sebastolobus alascanus; assembly: GCA_916701645.2. NCBI lineage: Eukaryota > Metazoa > Chordata > Actinopteri > Perciformes > Sebastidae > Sebastolobus > Sebastolobus alascanus. Next base: position 5,710,165 of record CAKAOJ020000040.1, on the reverse strand, counting down.
GAGTGCTTTGATCGAGCATCGGCCTGTTCTCCATCACCCTGTTGGCCCCGGGTGGCCCTGGGTGGCCTTGTGTCGTAGGCCCTGCCTGGTCCATGGGGACAGGGTTTAGAAAAGGTGGCTATCTCAGATGTCCTCCCCTCTTCCATACCGGTCTACTGCGTCGACCCGACCCCCCTCACTGTTTCTCTAGCACATGAAAGCTAACAGAGGGCACGCTGGTCTGATCCCAGCCGCTGACATGAATTTTTGATCAATGGCTGGTCCCTCTGAAGGGCCTTTTCCAACACAGCTCCTCTCGCCAGCCTCCCCGCAACCCCTCCACTCCTCCCCTTTCCTCTCATTCTAAAGCTTGGGCAACTCCAAATGTCAATGATGTTAGTTTAGCCATTGTACACGGCTGGCCGCATCTGAATGGGTGACTTGTCCCCAGGCCAGCCCCCTACAATGGCCTCCTTTCTCACTCTGACTTGTTCTCAGCATTTTCCCCCCTCCATGAAGAGAGGGCTCTCTCTCTGGCTCTCCTAGCTCTTTGGCTCTGCTGAGAATCCTGGAGCCGGAGTTAAACTGGGAGAGAGGGAGCAGGAGATCAAGAGAGAAGGCCAGAAAGAGAGAAAGAGAGGGTGTGAAGGAAGGATGGAGGTTGGGAGGTCAGTAGGGAGGTGGACCGTGACAGAGCAGTAAGCGATTTTATAACCAGAATTGTTACAGTGTGCTCTGCCAATAATTACCAGCATAGAGGAACGGCGGTAAATCTGGCTTTCACAGACCGGCTAAGCTTGTTAGTGTGCTTAATCGGACAGGGAAAGAGTGTGTTGTAGCGCTGAAAGCTTTGGGGACTGAGAAAATGTGCACCCGCTTCCCTAATGAAGAGTGACAAGAGAGGAGATGGGGTGGAGGAAAAAAGTCATACATGTATGATGAATTTACAGATCAGGATGGTTTGAAATTCCTCATCTGTTGGAGAGAGCAGTTTGGACTGCCTGACATAGAGCTGAAGGGCAAGCAGGGTTATGGAGAAAAAAAAGCAGGGAAGAAGATTGGGGCCCTTATTTGGGCCCACGTTTTAGGAGGCGAACTGGGGTCCAGCTGATGTGGTTAGTTTTTAAAATCTTTTGAAGCAAAGTTCATGTCGAGGTTTGAGTCAGTTGAGACAAGTTCAAGGCAGCAACCAAATGTCAAACCAAACGTCAAGTCTTCATGAGTTACAATTTTTATTTAATAATTTTTGTTTTATTATAATTTATTCAAGTCACAAGCCAAGACAAATGTTAAAGGAACTAAGTATAAATTAAGTCAAGAATGAAATTGCGCTCAGACAGAAAGTGAGGCAAATTTTCACCTTGCGTCATTCGTGCAGATTTGAATGCTGGACCATTAGTTGATTTGCCCCAAACAGAAAATTGACCAACAGTACTGACATCAGCTGTAAGCTAGATAGAAATGGAAGGACCGAACATGTATGGAGTGTGACTGTGTGGGTTTCTCAGAACTTACCGGTTGTTTTTGTAATATCCCTCCAGTCTCTCTCCTTTTTCCTCGTCTCTGTAGGGCGTGGCTACCTTGTGATTGACAGGTCGCCAGCACTGCGTTGTCCGATCTGTGAGTTGTCCGTGTTTTTGTTGAAGAACGTTAACCCTTTCACATTGTGTTTTCAGTTCATGAAAGTTAATTGTAACATTTTGGTCACCTAAAAATGTCTTATTCAGCGTTCAGTTGTACTTAACTCCACCCTCTCATGTCACTTCTGGTTGCAAAAATCCAAGATGGCGTCAGCCAAAAAACCAAGATGGCGACAGCCAAAAACCAAGATGGCGACGGCCAAAAATCCAAGATGGCGATGGCCCAAAACTAAGATGGCGACGGCTAAAATGCCAAATTTGAGGCTTCAAAACGGCAATCCACTAACCAATGGTGATGTCACGGTGACTACATCCACTACTTATTTACAGTCTAGGATTTTGTTCAAATTTGTTGGCCATGAATGTTAAACCATAAGCTTTGCAATATTTGCTCAAGGGTAGAAATTGACATAATTTCTAGAACATTGTTCAGGCTTGCATCTAACAAAGACCTCTTAGACCTCTTCTCACGATTGTGTGGGTGTGATTGATTGACATCTCCTTCACTTTTTTGTTTTTGTTTGCCTAGAGGTTACGTTTTATTGCACCTGTAAAGCCAGAACAATTACGTTAATTATAACCTTTTTGGTCGTCAAAAATATCTTATTCAGTGTTCTGTTGTACTTAGCTCCACCCTCTCATATCACTTCTGGTTGCAAAAAAAAACAAGATGGCGACGGCCAAAATGCCGAACTTCAAGCTTCAAAACGGTAGTCCACAAACCAATGAGTGACGTCACAGTGACTATGTCCCCTTCTTATATACAGTCTATGGTTCGCCTCAATTCACCCTGAGCAAATTAGCATCTATTTGTGAACACTTGCAATTGCGCAGCCTCTAAAATCCGCCTTGCACTCAACAAACTTTCTGAGCAGCCATGCCTCAACGCTTTATTTTTGTGATCTAAGTCTGACTCTGGTCTGAAGTATCAAGGCTTCAGCCCCCCCCACCATTCAGCCTATCATCGCCACTTTCCTCACCGTCCACTGAATAATTATTATCATTAAATACTGTCCCTCGTTTCTCATGATGGAAGAGATTTATTATAGCACGTTAAAAGAAAAACAATATGAATGTAATATTTTCCTGAACAGCTGCTGGCTGGGTCCAGAGAGGACACGCACACTTTAACACACACATGAGATTTTTATAGACACTGAACATCTGGAGCAGGAAGAGAAGTAACAAGTCACATATTGTCGCTGACTTTCTTTGAAAGGAATGAGGTCATTATTTTGGCTTGAATTATGATTATCTTATCATTTTTGGAGTTTTGAATCTTCTTTTATGCTTACTCATTACATTCGGCGGTTGTCATTCTCATTAAAAGAAAAGTTCTATGATTGGCTTTGGTCGTACATTGATAATCTGTCACATGTGTAAGAGCAGAGATTCAGCTCCTAAACCAAATGCTTGTTAAACAGTTGAACATGTAATCCAGCGCAAACATTTCACAAGAACATTTCACATTCATTTTTTAAAAAGTGACTTTGAAGAATTGCTCACTGGTTTGCTTTCTGCATGTAAACTTTCTGTGCTGCCATCTACTGATGCCTCACTGAACTTCTTGGATTTTTTGCAGTCTTGGAGTCAGGTATGTCCACATCTGGAAGGCACATGCCTTCTGAGACAGATGTAGGTCAGGGGTCAACCGGGCCCTTTAATGCAGATAAAGAAGAAAAGTGAACAACAACAGAGATGAACAAACCTCTGAAGTGGCTCCAAGGCTGAACAGCACAGAGTTAGACTGATCGACATCACTCAGGTATGCACTTGATGACGGGCAGGCTGGTTGATTGCACAGAAAGACAGGAATGAGAATGCAGAAACTGGGCTAAAAAACACTCCTATGTGATTACATTGATAATATGGGGCTAAAATCAGACTCTCACTGGTTTTAAATTAAGGCTTTATTGCAGAGTTCTTCCCTCCTTTACTGAGGATTGTTCTAACTTCTGACGGTCCTACTTTAAACGTAGATGTGTTATGTGGCGTGCTGCTTGTGTCAACTCTTTGTTCCCTCTGGTCCTCTACTACTCGCTCTGCTCCAACATGTTTCTCTCTCCCACCCCTAAATTCCCTTCTTTCAGAGAGAGGTCAGAGGCCAGGGACTGTGACCTACCCTGGGGGTGGGTGAAAGACTCACCCCTCCCTCCCTTGCTTGAGAGATGGGCCATTCCTCCCCATCTCTTTATTTTGTATACACCTGAGTCCCTTATTCTCTCTCGGATCAACTGACAGAGTGCAGAAAGGCCTGCGGTATCCAGTTCCCAGCTCTGTTTTGGATTGTTCGGACAGATCAATAAGTGCTCCATACAGCCGGTTGTATGGAGTCATTGTGCATGCAGAAAAAAGAGGGAAAAAACGTGGAGACTTTACTGATCATGCAGCTGAAAATAAAGCAATCAGTTTCCAAATACAGTGGATATAATGGCGCCTGTGGGGAACTGAATTTACATTTTCAGAAATATGTTTCTAGTTAGTAGTAATCTCTTTAAGTTTTCCATATCCTAAAGAGAGGTTTAACCATCATTACCTGGTTCAGGGAAGTTATTTCAGTCAAAAGTCAGGCCTCAAAAGTAACGTCACACAGTGTATGATTATGTGTTTTGATGTTGACCACCCTCCCTCCTCCTGTACCCCCTGCCTCTCCTTGGCACCGTCCTGCAAGTGTGTTGGCTTGGAGGAGTTTTCTGGAGCCTGCAGAATTGCATTACACGCAACTGTCTTCTGCTCGCTCGGTCCAAAGCAAAAGCGCTGATGGCCTCCTGTCTCTGCTTGTGCTTCTCAAACACGTTTAAACAACTTGCCTCCTCTCTGCTCCTCATTCCACATTCTGACAAGCCAGACAAGCAAAGTGTTTGGGATGAAGCTGGCCTCGTCTCAAGCTCACGTCTCTTTGTGGTGCCTCCGGTGATCTGGATGATTTTTTACAATCTCCTGCTCCATTCCCTGGAACTAAGATGCTTCTTATGTGTCTGAAGCCGGTCTTTATATCCAAATTTTAATGTGTCAATATTATAAAACCAGGTGATCCAGTTCAACATTTTCTCCTGTATTTATTCTTCCAATTATTTTTTTCACTTGATCTCTGTTATGTAAAAATGTTTATCATTCTTTGTCTCCTCTGTGATTTTACTTACTGGTTTTCGTGACACTTTTGTCCACTTTACTTCCATGATTTATAACTGTGCAAAAAATAAAATGTTTCCTTTAAAGTCACTTATGCCAATTTATCGTTTTTCTCCAATTCTCTGTTTTGTGATTTATTTCTAGACTGGTAAATCAAACGGATTTAAAACTAAGACACAAACTGCTGAATTTATACTTTTCGCAAGGTTTTATGAGCAGGATATGAGATTCTGCCCTTCAGCTGGTGGCATTCCTTTGCTCCTCAAATGCAATTATCTTTTCCCATTTGTCTGTTTTTGTTTTCCCCGTCCTTCCCTCTTATACTCATTTCCTGTTTTGAGCTACACCAAGCTTTTAACCGCCCCCCACCCCATCCCTGTCCCCTTCCCATAAGTATGAGAGCATATCTGTTATTTACAGCCCCCAGGGGCTACCTGTCATTCTCACCGCTCCATTGTGATTGCCATGGTGACACCCAAATTCCATGGAGCGCAGGTCCCGACCCCCAACCGCTCCACCATAAAGCTCTGACCCCTCACCTCCACACCTGGGGATGCAGGTCACAAAACGTATTTCTGTTGATTAGAGAGTGGAGGAGGATATGTAGACGACGACGGCAAAAAACAGATAGATAGATGGATAGTTGGATAGTTGGATAGATGGATAGATGGATAGATGGATAGATAGTTCAGCGTTGTTGTTTCTTGTCTGATTTACTTTGTGTTTCTCTGTATTATAATGGAAGATTCATTACACATAATGAGATAATTATAATTCATGACAAAATACTGGCCTTGTAAAAATGTCAACTTCTATTAATCATTCATTTAATTTGTCAAATTTCACTGTGTTGCCCTCCTAACCTTATAAAAACACATTTTGTAATGTCAAAGCTTGTATTGCCATGAGGCTAAAACTTAACTTTACTTCAGTGACGATATGTGCAAATATTAAGATTAGATAGAGTAGATGCTCATGTGACTGCCTGCCCCAGCACTGGAAACCCAAAGAAAGTGCTAGAGTCAAAATTACCACATCTGTAGCCGTGTAACCTGCAACATTATATAAAATTAAAGGCATAGTTCAACATTTTGGGAAATATTTGCTTTCCTGCTGAGGGTTAGAGGAGATTTTCTTTTATCACATAGCTAGGAAATAGCACACAGCCCCCCGTAAAACCATACAGTTTTTACACTTTGGTTTTTGTAAAGATTTAACGCACAAGATATATCTTATTAATTAGTAAGCTTTAGAGGGGCTGGTAGGTAGACATTTGTCATTTGACATTGACATTTATCGACAGAGCCAGGCTAGCTGTTTCCAGTCTTTATGCTAAGCTAAGCTATCTGGCTTCTGGTTGTAGCCGTACATCAACGTGATATCATCCCTACTTGTCATATTTTGATGCAGAAGGTCTGCACGTGGTTAACATTGTAACACATGTTTAATGTTGTGAAATGGTCGCGGTTAGGTTTATGCAACAAAACTACTTGGGTAGGGTTAGAAAAAAAGGTCATGGTTTGGGTTAAAATAAGTTTGTCTGTGGGCTGCACGGTTGTGCAGTGGTTAGCACTGTCGCCTCACAGCAAGAGGGTTGCAGGTTTGAATTCGGCTTGGGGCCTTCTGTGTTGAGTTTGCATGTTCTCCCCGTGTTTGTGTGGGTTTTCTCCGTTTTCCTCCCACAGTCCAAAGACATGCAGGTTAGGTTAGTTGTTGACTCTAAATTGACCATAGGTGTGAATGTGAGTGTGAATGGTTATCTGTCTCTATGTGCCAGCCCTGCGATAGTCTGGCGACCTGTCCAGGTTGTACCCCGCCTTCGCCCAATGTCAGCTGGGATCGGCTCCAGCCCCCCCGCGACCCCAAATGGGATAAGCGGTTACAGATAATGGATGGATGGAAGTTTGTCTGTTACATAACTTAAAGGGATAGTTTGGGTGTTTTGAAGTGATTGTATGAGGTACTTAACCATAGTAGGTGTATTACTTACAGTAGATGACGGTTGCCGTGCCCCTAGCTTGGATAAACAGACAGGAGTACTGGCACCGGAGCAAAGCAATGCAGTGCTGTGGACGGGAACTGTAGAAAAACGTATTTCAGCCACCTAAAAGTAAGGCTCACCTAAAAAATCGATATCCGTTTAAGTGTACGCTATATTTAGAATATTTTCACCGCTTCTCTTGCCATCAGACAGCCCTTTCCTTATCCTTTCCTTATCTATGCTCTCTCCAAAGCCAGCAGGCTCAGATTACAAAAACAGTATACATACGTTTCACTTTCAGTTCACCTTCCGAAATTATTCTAAATATAGCGTACACTTAAATGAATATCTTTTGGGGGCTAAAATACGGTTTGCTGCAGTCCCCGTCCGCAGCACTGTGTTGCTTTGCTCCGGTGCCGGTATTCCTGTCTGTTTCTCCATGCTGGGGGCAGGTCGACCGTCATCTACTGTAATACACCTACTATGGATAAGTACCTCTTACAACCCCACTTCAAAACACCCAAACTATCCCTTTAAGCTACAAACGTAACATCATGTGACTCAGTGACGTAGTGTCACGTGACATTACACATCAAATATGAGAGAGAATGGCAGAAAGGAAAGGAAAGGAAAGGAAAGGAAGGAAAGGTAGTGTGGTGTGGTGCTACTTGACACCAGTAGATAAAAATATAGCAAGATGCACAATTTGTGACAAAGTGCCACACACAGCAACGCAAGTCCCTCTTCAAACATCCTGAAAGTTATAGGAGGCTCATTATGTAATCATAGCATTTCTGTAAAATACTGGACTATTATTTTACACTTAGTAGCACTAATGTATGCATACTAATGTATGCATACATTATTTAATTGTACTTATTTGCTTTTGTAATAAATGTGTTATTAATGGCGAGTATCTGACATGTGACTTGCCTTTGAGTGTAATGATCTTTTTTTTTCTAAAAATGACAAATCACATATTCATTTAAGAAATGATCGGTATCTGTAAAATTGTAACAAAAAGTACTGATATCGTATCAAATTTAAAAAGTTTTGTATCGCCCATCCCCAGTGAGACCATATTGATCATCTAACTCTCAGTAAAAAGGCGAATGAGTGTATTTCAACAAGTGTTGAACTATTCCTTTAAACCTGAATATATTAGTTAGATTAGATGCCTTCTTCAACACGATGCAGTACTCCAGTTAAATGCTTGACATGCATTTCTTAAATATCTGAGGATCTGTTTAATCCATGTTTGTGTTTGCCTCTGTGGTCTTGACTTCATCTCAGTGCCTGAATGTGTTCGTACATGTTCCTTTGTGGTGTGAGTGAACACTTTTGAAGCCGGTTATATCCTCTTTTCTCAAACTGTGTGTGCATAGGTGTGTGTCTCCAGTTCACCATTGTAGATCATGTTGCCATGGATACAGAGGCAGCTCGAAGAAGAAAAGACATCAGAAGGTGATAAGAGGCTGCACGCTGTGAACTCATGACCTCCTTTGGGAGGCAAAGTTACAGAGTTATAGACTGACGCTGAGTTTAATCTGTTAGCAAAATCACAAACTGCAAGGATATCATCTAATATCTTCCATTTAATGCTGGAAAATCACACAGCAGGGGTTTCATTTTCGTCTTAGGGTCTGACTCATGCTGCTACTGTTACTAGAAATGATCATGTGTCTGACTAAGAAAAAAGGCTTATCCCATTAACAGGCGCCGTGGAAGTCTGTTATGTGAATGGAGAAGAGATCTGTACTCGTGTGACTGTTAACATTTAAAGTTGGGTGAATTAACCCTGCAGCCCCTCAGGCTGTATTACTCCATAATTACATGGTTTCATGCTTTCCCTTACTCATATTTAGGCATGTAATGGTTTACTCCTGCAAATATTTTGGCCCAGCTGGCGCTATAGTGTAACTGTAGAAGGGGAGCGCTGTAGTGCAGGGGTCTACTCATGACTGGACTGTGTACCAATAAAGTCATAATAAATCATAGTCAAAGAGAGAAAAACACATTATGGAATAAAGAGGAAGAGAAATATCAAACATATTTTGGGGTGTTGACTTTAAAACAACCTAGCTATAAAATCCACCCTCTGAGACTTTTACACTGTTGTCTTTCATGTCCAGTGCAATGCAAGTCTCTGATCAAATGGTGTATTTCCAGTTTTAGTTTATCCATTTTTTTGTTTCCTTTTCTCCAGTTTCCTTTTTCCACTTAATACCTTTTGATATCTTCCAAAGAATGAGGTCTAAACTTCAGCTGTGGGTTGTATGTGTTTGTGAAGAAACTGATAGTGATAATGGTCTTGTTGTAAGTACCCAAGTGTAGTACTTCTGGTCTCAAGACCCCTTTTGGAAGGTCTTGTCTCGGAATCAACCGCATTTTTACTCGGTCTTGTCTGGGTCTCAGACAAAGAGGACTCAGGAAAACTAAATTGCCTGTTTCTTGCCTGATTTATTTGGTAATATCATTGCTGTGATTGCACACAGAAAACAAAGGAAAATTCCCACACATAAAATTCACCTCTGCGATGCCTTTTGATTACTCTATCAAGACATTTCTCGTGGTACACTTATACATACACACATATACAGTATATATGGCAATAAAAGAGGTGAATGAAGAGGTATCTCCACTTGTTTTCTCTGGGTTTTTATGGTAATGTGGATCTTTTAGATCAGTTTGAGGAGTGCCCCTGGTTTGCATGTTCCACATTTTATTGTAATTTGTATTGAGTGTCATGCAGTGTGGGATTCTCACTGGTCTGGTCTTGGTCTTGACTCGGTCTCACGCTGCCTTGGTCTTGGTTTTGTCTTGGTCTCAACCCCTCAAAGTCTTGGTCTTGACTCGGTCTCGATGCACTCTGGTCTTGGTCATGACTTGGTCTCGGTTTAGGGGGTCTTGACTACAACACTGAACGATAGCTTAACAAGAGCAAGATAGTCACACCCCTAAACGCAGCATGTTTTCTGGTTGCATTGCATCGTGGTTCATTGTGGCTTCTGTCAGTGGAAACATTTCTCCATCCGCCTCTTCTACGATAGATGTCTTCCTTTATGACAGTTACATTTTTGAGCAAAGTGGTTAGTCTTTGCTCATAAAATGAGTAAAATTGAAAATCTTTTTTTTTTTGATTCTGTACAAAATGCAACTTTTACTCTTGATATTTAAGGTACTTTTCCTCTTTCTCTTGGTAAGTGAGACTTATCGTGATGCCACATTGTCTACGTTTGTGCAGAGCTGTTTGGGACGTGGCCGTTTGGGATGTGGCCGATTGCTTGGCCCCCGGAAGTGCTGCTTGCAGCGCTGTCAAGAACCGTACATCGCTCGTTGACTCCAGGGAAGTGCCGATGAGTTCAGTTGTAACATTATATCCAGCATCCAGCCTGTAAGGCCCGCTACAGATGACACGCTCTACTAAGTCTAGAGCCCTGAAGCCCCAACCCCGCTATTGCACAGAGTGCTGCATGGTTACTTGTTTATTCAAAGTTTATTAATATTGAATGTGTCGCATGTCCAAATTGCACTAAATTCGACACGGCACACCCTTGGGTCTCCAGCAATACACCTGCTAAGTATGAAGTAGATCGGATGAATGGTTCTCGCGATATGAGAAGGACACACAGACAGACAGCAATTCCATGCTTTATATAGATTTGGTTATTAACCAAAATAACAAGAAAAATTCACCATGAAAATAAGAGAAGTTTAGAAACCCATTTTACCTCTCACCAGTGAGAATTGAAATTTTTAAAGATTTCCTCTGAGTGTGAAATTACCAATTTTATTTGTATTAAAAATGTGTATCGGAACAAAACAAGAAGGCAATAAATGTGACATTCTTTTGGAAAAAAGAGCAAAGACACTTACAGTCGGGCAGCTAAGCTGACATATTTGTAACGATTGTGCATTTTGCAAAAACTTTGGCACAGATATAGGTTTATATGTTATGAAAAGACATAGATAATAGGGCGCTGCAAATTTGGCCCCTGGGGGCCGTGGCAGCCATTTTTCAAAATGGCCGCCAAATCGGCGCTAAATATTCCAAAATGATGCAGAAAACGGATTTTATGACTCTTGATGATTTCCAAGATGTGTTCAAGCTGATTAGATCAGATGTGAGAAGATCACAAACATGCTTTTTTTACCTCTTTATTTTTTCAGGGTACTTTTTAAAAGCTTTTAACCTGAGAAAAATGCAAAAAAACAAATGAACGGAGCACGGTCACTTCAGGGTCAAACTTCACCACCTTGCCTTCGTGATAGAATGACAACCAAGATCTTCTTTTCATTAGCAGTAAAATTGACAGAGATATTGCTGGATACATTTTTGGGTCGCCAGTAACCTCTAATCACAGTTAAAGCAATACTGAACTTTGGTAGAACTTTGGGTTGTATTGCTAACTAGCCATGATACTGTATATGACCAACTAAAGGAGAAAATCATCATCGATTGCTCCTGTGATCGGATTACGGTTTGTTGTGCTTTTTTCTCTCTCTCCTTTCACTCCTGTTGTTAGCAAAACAGGTCGCTAAGTTTGCCTTCAAACATAACCCGTTTGGTTTGGTTAAAACAAACTCAGGTCCGTTTGCCCGGTTAGTACGGTTTGTTTGGGCTGGTGTACAAGCTCATTCAAACTCTGGTGCGGACCAAACAACCAAACTCTGGTCCACCTGACAAGATGGGTCTCGGTTCGCTTCCAAGCGGACTCTGGTGCGGTTTGTTTCTGGTTTAAAAGCAAGCGAACCATACACCAGCAGATATATGATTTTAGCAGGATTTCAAAGGCTAAACTACTAATAAATCCATCTGCTGATTGTGAAATCTGTTCAGGAAGTGATCCTATTGATCTGTATTTAAGCCCATGTATAGAAGCACGTCGGCTGTTTAAACAGCTGTGCTTGTATCCGACTCTGTGTACTTTGTCAGTTCATTAACTCCATTAAAAAGTGTGTGACAGCAATCTTACAGTAATACGCCTCATGCACGTGTCCGTGCGCTCCCCGACGTTTTCACTATGCGTTCGCACCAGTCATCTGAAAGTGTGCAAAAGGGTTTTTTCTACAGTTATGTTTCCAATATTATTCATCATAACATGTGACCGATTTGCAGTCTAATAATGCTTATAATCAGTTATTAATCAAAGAACATAAATATACACATCAGAAGCATTAAAGTGCTGCATAAACCCCACGTTGGTCCTGATGATGCAGGATGACAATCAGTGAGTTCCCTGTCAGTCTGTATAACTTCCTGTTTACTCGTCTGGTTCGTTTGTAAAACGTCAGGGTGTACAGGAACCGGAGCAGAACTAAACTACACCAATGTATAATTTTTTCCCCTTGGTACGGACCACATGAATTCAAGTACAGGTGTGAAAGCACCCTTAATCCTACTTTTAGCACATAAACAAACGTGAACGAAGGGGATTCTGCTAACATGTAAAGTAATGAGTTCTGTGGGCTGAGTGATTTGAATTTGATAATAAAAATGGAATCAACTGTAAAATGTGGAATATCGTGGAATTTGCCAAAATGTGGATACAAGTGATACAAATCAGGGTTTTCCCTGCCATTATAAGCAGTTTTTCACAGCGTCTGAGCCAACTGAACAGAAAAAAAGTATGCTGCTTTGTTTTGGTGTCCTTTACGGGCACGCTGCTTCTGTCCTCTCTGTGTTGGTGTTTCATCGAGAGCGGGGCTCAGCTCCTCCTCCACACACACTGGTGGCTACTCAGTGCGACACCTACAAAAAATATGAAGACTCTGAAATGTAACCCGCGATACCAGTCCATCTATACCCATAGTCACAAACGGCTTGCTTGCAGGACCTCGCAAATATGTTGTGCTGGTTAAACGTTCAGGTGACGGACCCTATGTTTTCCCTGACAATGCGACATTATTTTTCATACTATCTACCTGAATATACCTGTATTCACCCTCTATCTGAAACGCTCCTTTTATCCACTACGAAAAGTTGCTTCAAAGCACGGCGCTCTTCCTGGGGGCTTGGTTTAACAGCAATTCTACAGGTGACTGTATAGTTGTGACATCACAACCTTACGGAAGTCCTGACGGCTCATTTAAAGGCACAGTTTCTGAAAACGGGCTGTCTGCATTTCTCTGCGTTTTGATACTTTCACAGTATTTATATAGCACCTAAGCCTACTTTGTAATAAAACAACACATGGAAATCTCACTTTCTACAATATGGGACAAATTTAAACATTCAGTTCATAGCAAATCTTTTATAACTGTGCACTCTACCCCTGCTTCAAGCTCCTCACTTCTGGTCTCGTTTTGTGATTAAGTGATTGTGATGTGTTATTCCATACTCTGCTGTTTATAGGTACTTTTTAGTTTTTTTTGTGTGAGGTCTGTACTGGTCGAGAAACAAGATTTAATATTTTTCCTAGACAGATCTCACAAAAAGTGACCACATACAATGCATGAAATTCACTGAAAGACAAGCAAACGTGCCACTTAAGTCATGTCCAAAACATTCAAATTTGTGGATCCTAAAGTGTAAACAATGTGCTGGAGTATGGAATTTTTATTATTAGTTATTGTTTTTTTAGTTGGATTACTTTTGGTCAAACTTTGCCCCCAACAACCCGCCTCCTCAGTTCTTGTATCATGTCGTAACCCAGCCACCATTTCTGTTATACACCTACAGTATATACATGTCTTTTAAAAATTAGTGCTATTGCATATCAAAAAAAGTAGAAAAAAGAATCCTATTTGAGTTGGCACCTTGCCGTAGTGGATTAGCTTGTGTGTCCCTTTGACCCTGAACTTTACCCAGCGATATCTCCGTCAATTTCACTGCTAACGAAAAGATAAATACACTGATGGAAAGCTGAAGATCTTGCCGTTCTATAGGTGTACAGGAGCAATTGATGATGATGTTCTCCTTTAGTTGGGCTTATATTACGGCTAGTTAGCAACAACCCAAAGTTCTACCAAAGTTCAGTATCACTTTAACTGTGATTAGAGGTTACTGGTGAACCAGAAATTTATTCAGCGATATCTCTGTCAATTTCACTGCTAATGAAAAGAAGATCTTGGTTGTCATTCTATCATGGAGGCAAGGGGGTGAAGTTTGACCCTGAAGTGACCATGCTCCTTTTATTAGTTTTTTGCATTTTTCTCAGGTTAAAAGCTTTTAAAAAGTACCCTTAAAGGGGCTGTTTGTAAGAATGAGAAATTGCTTGTTAACAGCGACACTTGTGGCCGCAATGTCAACGACAGTCAGCATCCTGTTGCTCGCGCTCGCCCGTGTGCACGCGCTACCTGAATGTGAGCGAGCATCCGTCAAAACAGCGAGGCGACACACGTCAGCTAAAACCACAATAACACTAAAACCACAATATTTCACCTGCTTGGCAGTAATGTTAGCTGACCGAACGAAGGTCTCTCCATGAATCAATGCTGATCCTAGTGTTTTTCCTGCATCAGCCGCCCGACCGCGGCCGGAGGGAACAGGGGAGACACCGACTCTCGCTGCGGAGCCCTATCACTTCACAAGACACGGGAAACTTCTGTTGGTCTGGAGGAGCTGCAGCATTTATTTCTGCACAAACGTCCACTGTACATTCACTAGATATTCTCAGAGTTAAACTAACTCTTCTGCAGTGTGAAGTGTGCGCGCATGCACGTGTAGAGGTGGAGCGAGCTGAGCAAGTGAGACCGAGCGCGGTGTGTGAGTGAAGGCAAGCAGAGACTCCGGCCCTGGAGACCAAGATTACGGTCTCCCAACACTGTTTTGCAAGACAGGCTTCACTAGATATAACTTTGCGGTTTTGGTGCTTCCGTGTAGTTTGTGTTGGAATCTTGTCTGAACAGCGTAGCCACACGCAAGCGCGCATGGGACACCGACCAGCAATGATTTATATGTGTAAGAAGTTACAAACAGTCCATCTAAAAAATAAAGAAGTAAGAAAAGCATGTTTGTGATCTTCTGACATCTGATCTAATCAGCTTGAACACATCCTTGAAATCATCAAGAGTCATAAAATCAGTTTTCTGCAACATTTTGGAATATTTAGCGCCTATTTGGCGGCCATTTTGAAAAATGGCTGCCACGGCCACCAGGGGCCAAATTTGCAGGGCCTGGATATCTATATCCTTTCATAACATATAAAGCTGTGCAAAATGTGTTGCTTTTATCGCAAAATGCACAATTGTTATGCTTAACTGCCCCGCTATTATTACAGAGGTTGAGAGAATACCACACTGAGTTCCTCATAACCATAAATGGTAACCAGACTCTCTACCTTGTTATTTAACAGTGTGTTAACCCATCTGTTGTGTTAACAGTCCTGACCAGGAGTGCTTCACAAGCTCTTTCCCCTCTGGAACAACTGGTCAGTCTCGTGGTCCAGATCTAATGAGGCAGACATTATTGTTGGCCGGGAGACTCGCTCGTCGGTCTAACCCTTCGTGCCAAGATGCCAATCAGAATCTTTCGCCGCTGCTTTCCATCTGACTGCCATCCTGGCTGCTCCGCACCCGTGTCACGACCACCTGTCCATCACTGTTTGTTTGCCTGTCTCCTGAGCTGTCCGCCGATGGGCCAAACCACACAACCATCTGCCCTGTGCCTGGCTCCTGTCCTCTGAGACATGGATCATCAAAATGTTATTCCAGTGTAAACCTCAGCAGAACTACTGGAACCCCGGCGCTCTGGCACACTCCTGTATTGTCTCGGAGACATAAGGAGGGAAAGTTTGAAGGGAACTCTACTGTAAGAGCGATTCCCTCCCTGGGAGTCCTGAAGGTCAGAGGGCCTGGATTCATCTGTTGTAGAAACACTGAGAACATGTGGTCAGACACCACAACCCCTTCTATACCAACTGGCCGTAACATCCATTACTGAATCAGTTTAACCAGTTTTGCTTTGTACTTTTCCAATGCTTATGTATTTTGAATTTTCTTATTCCTATTTTTCTCTGCCATTTGTTCTATTGTATGTTCGTTTTTTATTGTTCTTGCAAGGATTTATAATTTTAACGGTTCTCTATACAATATTGCGGGCACTAATATAGCAGCAAACAACTATTGTCTATGTAAAGATATAGAGTAATGTCTACCTGAGCAGAGAATGAAGTCACTCTCCCTCTGTGTGTGTTGTAATCTGAGCATCTCTGTGCTTTGTTGATATAGCCGTGTGTGCTTTTAGTGCATGTTCATGCATGTGAGCGTGCCCCACTGGCTAGCTCACGGCCGCCGCTCTGCACTGCTCTCATACGGCAGTGATAACGCCGTCCCGACCCACGGCTCGTGGAAGTGTAGCACCCACCCTCCCAACATATTCTTATACAACGGTTTGTATGATATCTTACGAAAGGTTATTCCTCATTCTTAGTGCGTTTTCCTACGAATGTCCAGCGTAACTTTTTGCTCCAGTCTTTTCAAAATAAACTTTCGACTTGGTTAGGTTTAGACAAAAAAACGACTTAGTTAGTTAGGTTGTGGATAAATTACGCCACACAGGAAGTGGCGTAACATGGACGTTCCGTGACAAAAGCTACCTAGTTAGGTTTAGGAAATAATCGCATAAGTGGCGAAACGTAAGTATGGAAGTTACGTGACAAATAAATCGACATTGACTTCTGGTTTCAAACGGGACATGACACTGGTTAGCCACTCTTTAAACTTGTACTTATTACATGGATTGCTTACAAATTGATTTTGTGGGATATATACGAATTACAGCGCATTTACTTTTCATAGGTATAGCTACGAACGGATGAGAACAGCCTGATCCCTCCGGTTTGCCTCAGGTAACTGTTAGCTATATCAGCACTGCTGTTTCTAGCCGGCGGCACAGCTGTTGCCATGTTGAGAGCCATGTGGAGGCAATACATATGCTCCCAATCTCGAATTCAGCACCTTTAACTACCTCTTTTAATGTTTTCAGTCATTGCTTTTGGATCATAACTTTAGACATTTTTTCTCACTTTATTTAGTGTTTTCAACTTGCATTTGGTAACCTTTATTTCTACATTTACAATATCACTTTTCCTGTACTACTGTTGTACATTTATTAGTTTTGTACTTTCTAAACTTGCCTGTGTATCGCCAGACTCAGTATATAGTATATATACATATTGCTGATGCTTACATATGTACAGTATCTACAGTAGCATATCCATCTCAATTCTCTTCCTCACACTCACACCTATGTGTAGTTTGATGAGTTTACCTGACTCACAGAATGTTTTTTTGTAGTGATTTCCGTAAACCAAAACCCTTTAAGTATTCAACTTCACCTGCTTAAAGTTAAGGTAAACTTTACTAACCTAAGTAATGAAATTCATCAACTTTACTGCAACAAAGTAAAATTTGCCAAGAAATATAATGCCACAGCAAATGCTCTTTGTGGTAAGGGGGGACCATGTCATCACAGATGACACTGTCTGGTCAGCATCGCTCTGATTAACAAAATGATTCATCAGTGTAACTACAATGCAGACAGTAAAGATAGATTCACTGAATAACATCTCTTACCCTTTTTAACCTAAAACCTCTCCATCACCCTCTTTTCACACACACACACACACACACGCTCCTTTTTTTACAGTGTCTGTGCTCTTCTCTCCTCCGTTGTCTTTCTTTGAAAACAGCTTTCAATTTCCTGGGTAGCCGTCTTCAAAGGGAGCGGGCGGGGGGCTAGAGGCCGAGTAGGATGCCAGAGGCACAGTGACAGCTGGGAGGCAGGAGACTCCGAGACGAGATCAGAGGGTTCGAGTTTCTGCCCGCCACAGACACGCTGTCATTCTCTGAGCTCCTGCCCCTGCTGCTTTCACACACACACACACACACACACACACACACACACAAACACGCGCGCGCGCACGCACGCACACACACATACAGACAGAAGTACAGCTACAGCCAATCACAACTACGTACATAAATATACAGTTTTACAAACACAAACGTGCACTTACAAATGCATAAACAGAGCATGGACATATAAACACACAGTATGCACATACCTATGCACACACACAGACTGTTAAACAACCATGTACTATACTGTATAACCAACAAGCAGACACACACAAAGTACTGAAAACATACAGTGAATTGTTCACACATTAAAAGCTGCCACAAAGCAAACATTCCCAGAAACACCTGCACTGACTCGGCGCCCCTTCATCCCGGCACCAGAGGTCTTCTGAGGCTGCAGCGCGGGTTGCAACATGGAGCTTTTACTCCCAGGTGATGATGTAAGTGTTGAGGGAAGAGGCGAAAATGATCTTATTCAATTTACATAATTTGTTGACTTTGGAACTGATACCTTTCTGCTGGAAGGAAAGCAGGACCCTTTTTATTGGCAGCTCCCTCGCTCAACACATTTTAGTGATTAATGCACTCAAACGGACTTGAAACATCTGTCCTACTTTCTCATCTAACTGTCTTTTGGCGCTGCAGTTGGTTTGCCCATTTGATACGGGCTTCGGCACGTCTGCTGCGCGGCGGCTTGGTTGGCCTTCAAAGCCCAGCCAGGTAATGGCACTTTGGCTTTTGTGATGCTGCCACAAGCTCAAGAGGTTTTGAAGATTCTGGCGCCACATTACAGCGGTATCTCTCTATTGGCTAATCATACCTTTCCAGTGGCCTGGAGAGTTTTCCCTTTCACTGCAAAGGGAAACAAATTACATCCTGATAGCATTGGGTAAAGTGATGCCAGGCTGTTTTGTTGCTGCCTGACGTGTGGCCTGGCAACCCCAGGAGTGAAGTGACATCAGCGGCCACAAAGCTCCCGTTTGCACACGAGCGGCAGCGGGTATAAACAGGGGATCTGTTTGGAAAGGCTCAGTGACGCTTTCCTAAGTCTCACCTCAAAAACCAAAGTGTTGACTGCTCTTGTAGTCCCAGTGCATCTCACACTCTCAAGGAAAAATATGCAGGAGTGGCGGAGGAAAGCTTGAGATTGAGTATGAAAGAGAGAGTGGAAGAAAATGAGACAGTAGGGACTCCAGCTAGAGGAGGGGGGGAGGGAGGAAAAACGGGAGGGTGAGAGAGGGAGAGGCAGAGTGAGGGAGAAAGAGAAGGGGGGAATGGTCTTTGTTAATCCCTCCACATCTGGCTTCTATTAGGATGTGGGGGCCGCTAAAATAATGTTTTTCACCCTACAAGCCTTTCTGTGCTATAAATTACCCACCAGCCACTGTGCCTTCCTGACTGAAACTCTTTCAGTGAGCCAGTTTTCGTTTCTCAGGCAGTTGACTCGATTCCTCCCCCCTTCTCTTGTCCTCTCTGCTTTCTTGATTTCGAAACTCCCCCTTAGCGCTGGCGCAGTAAAATCAGGCCTCTCTTCCTGTCAGCCTTCCACACTTCCTGTCTGCACTCTGGTCTTTGTAACTTTGTCGATCTCACTATATTTAGAATCGATACATTGGTTGTACATGGGCGACCAACAGAGTAGGGCTGTGTTTGGAACTGATTTGCAATGTCAACGACGCAGCCTCTTGACCGTTTCAATGCTGCCACAGTGTTCTGACAAAAAAAGCTAAAACATTGAGGCGTAGCCCCAACTGCAGGCTGTTCTCATACACTGTTCATAGTTATACCTATGAAAAAAAAGTAATGGTTTGTAATTTGTATATATCCTATGAAATCAATTTGTATGTAATCCACGTAATGGTGAACCATAAAGAGCGGCAAACGGGTGGATGAAAAAACACCGGACTTCGTGTCCCGTGTGAAACCAGAAGTCAACGTTGATTTATTTGTCACGTAACTTCCATACTTAAGTCACACGACTTCTGTAGTTATTTTAACCCAAACATTGACTAAATTTGTCATGTAACTTCCGAACTTAAGTAACGGCACTTACGTAGTTATTTTAACTAGGGCTGTCAAAGATAACATAACGATAATAACTGGTTCATGCAAATTTGTTTTAACGTCACTAATTTCTTAACACATTAATGCAACTTACGATTTTTAGGCTATAGGGAAGATACTGGTATCATATGAAACTAGAAAACGTAAGGTTTGGTACGAATCTATTGGTACCAACCATGACATACTAGCTTGTTGCTAAGGGGGCTAAATAACACTCCAAACTTACGCTAAATTTTGGCGAGGAAAAACTGGCACGGTCATTTTCAAAGGGGTCCCTTGACCTTTGACCTCGAGATATGTGAATGAAAATGGGTTCTATGGGTACCCACGAATCTTCCCTTTACAGACATACCCACTTTATGTTAATCACATGTAGTTTGGGGCAAGTCATAGTCAAGTCAGCACACTGACACACTGACAGCTGCTGTTGCCTGTTTGGCTTGAGTTTACCATGTTAATTTTTGAGCATATTTTTTATGCTAAATGCAGTACCTGTGAGGGTTTCTGGACAATATTTGTCATTGTTTTGTGTTGTTAATAGATTTCTAATAATAAATATAGACATACATTTGCATAAAGCAAGCATATTAGCCCACATAGCCCAAATCTCCCTTTAAGGTACTTTTTTTTCAGATTATTTTTTTTGACGTTTTGCCTTTTTAAAGTACATTTTGAACAGATAAAAAAAATGTGTGATTAATTTGCAGTTAATTGCAATTAACTATTTTAATTGAGTGACAGCCATAATTTTAACCCACACCAGAACCTTATCCTAAATCCAACCAGGTAGTTTTGTTGCCTAAACCTAACAAAGTTGTTTCCTGCAAAGATGGAAGTTTATTTTGAAAAGACTGTATAACGAGCGGAACGTGACAAGTTTTGCTGGACGTTCATAGGAAAACCCACAAAAAATGAGGAACAGCACCTATATGTCACTTGGATAGACTTTGAGATCACAGAAATAACTTAGAAGATGCTACCTGTTGCTGGATAACAGGTGAAAATATTTTCACCCACGGTGGTGTTGGGAACACGATCTGAGTAATGTAGAATTCACTGATAGGGCTAATCCTAGGTCAACTTTTGCAGCAGCGACGATTTGGCAGTGGGCTGGAAAATCAAATGCACATACCAGGCAGAATACCTTATAGTCTATACTGTGTGCCGTAAATTGCCTCACAAGTGCTGAGAGGAGCATGTTATTTCTGCCATGATAACTTCTCACAGTAAAACTCTGCCTCAAAAGCAGTATAAACTGCTGCAGGGTCTTGTCATCTGACAAGCTTTCAAACTGGACTCCCTAAAGGCCAGATCCGTGGCCCCCTTCAGTCTCTCGGCAGTGAGACGGTCAGCCAGATCTGATCTGTCTGAGGCTCATCACCACCAGGGGTTAAGCAGAGTTCAATGTGCAGAGGTGCATAAAAGTAGTGGGCTTGCATGTATGGAGCTGGAGACATGAGGTCTGATGGCCGCTGAGATGGCCGGGGGCCTCGTGGAGGAGGAAGGAGGAGGGGCTGGTGTAAGGGGTGAAGGGCGGCAGGTCAGTGCCTCTTCACCAGTAACACCAATTAGATAAATAAGAGCTGACAGCCTAGAGGATGAAAGGCAGAGGATTGACTAATGCGCAAATTCAAGTGGTAACGATGAACTGGCCGAACCTGATTTTATAACCATTAGGCACCTGTTTTAGGAGGGCAGCTAGTCCTGCCAGGAGGCAGAGGCTTCCCCAGGTGATCCCCGATACCCGGGTACATCTGCTCTGAAACCACAGCCATGTAGGCTCTAGCGCCTTCCTTCTTTGATGAAAGCCTGATCACTGGAGAGATGCTTTTATGGTCCTGACACAACAAGCCGACTGTCAGCCGTCAGACAGTTTGGGGCCGTCGGTGAGCGTCTGTTGGCCTAGTTTTTGCTGTGTGTCCCGCACCGTCGGCACTAGTCTGCCTGTGTCAGAGTTTTTTCGGCCTATTCAGCATGTTGAATCGCCGGCGGTGCTCGTCGGTGAGAGAAATCACTCTGATTGGCTGTTCAGCTTAAACGAATCAGTGCACAAAAAGAGAAACGGAAGTGAGGAAAGCAATCTTTGCGATGTGTTCGAGTGCAACTTTTTGCTCAAGACAAAGGCGACATGAGGCGATTCAATGGCCGGTCTTCGTTGCCGCTAATTCTTTTATGTCGGGTTGGTGTGTCTGGGCCTTTAGAGATCACACCAAGTACAATAAACCAGAAGTCCTAGGTCAGTAGACCTTCATCAAGCTAGATTCAGGTTATCTTACCTGATGACCTGATGAAGTGTGGAGGATTTCTGGCTTCTCATAAGACCCGAAAGAGCTCTCACCCCTTTACTCTGCTCCACGAGAGAGCAACAATCATCACCTCACCCTCCGAAATTGGCACTTCACAGTTACAACTCTGTGGGCATCACCAAGAGAAAAGCTCTGTGATATTCAGGAGGAGAGAAATGGAGGTATCATATATCTATTGAGCGTGATTTATGTGCGATAATGTGGCAGCGTTTTGGCAGCGTCAACTCAACTTTTGATTGTTTGAAGTCGTCCTGAGAGACAAAGGGATCATATGAGCCTAGAGAGTCCAATGTACAGACGTATTTCAGCATGGCGTAATTCTAGCTGGTCACAGCCCATCATCTGGATGGAGTGGATGTCATCCCTGTGCGGGTACCCATTGTGTCAACGGGCCCTTTGCCACATACTTTCATGTGCCCCCTGTGTCTTCTGTCTGTCCCTCCATTACTCCATCCCATAATTACCTTGTGCACAACCCAATCCTTCCTTTGCCTGTCTGCCAACTCCTCAGATGTTCAGAGAGAGCCGTGTCATTAGCCTGCTGAGGTGGGCTGGCCAGAGGATTGACTGTCTGGATCATTCTTACAGAGCTATGTCTGGTTCTGTGTGTCTGTTTTCACAAATAAAATGTAACGCTGGCCTCCAAAACAACTAGACTCTGATTTATTATGCATGAGTTGCATTTCTGTGGTCAGACAATCTCATATTGGAAAACTGCTGTTGCTATATCTATCTGCTTGGATGACGCCTGTGTATCCTCAGGCTGTCAGAGTTTATCTCGGCTTAGAGCGAGAATGCCTAGATAAGAGATGAGTAACGAGATAGACAGTTTGAGCGCTGAGGTTGCAGATGAGAGCCGAGGCCGTCGAATTCCAGCATGGGAATATCCCAATTTATCCTGTGAAAGGTTAGGAAAGAAAGGACACAAACAACCTTTCCAAGGGCGATGTAGATGTATGTCAACCAGGCTTAGGCTACTAAAACCCACGTCATTTTCCTGTCATGATCCATGGGATTATTTGTATGGAGGTGGGGTGTGTTTCGTGGTATGAACAGGGGAGGCTATTCCTCCACGCAGGGATCTAAGATATCAAAGCCAGAAGGCTGTGGGGAGGATGGAGAGGGTGGATGCAGCAGGAGGGTTTCGGGGCGGTGGGGGTCGGCTTTTGTTCCAGCCCCTCCACCAGGATCCCCTGAAAAGATCACCGCGCAGGCCGATTCGTCGCGGCTCCAAGCTCTTCCCTCTGATTGGTTACGGCGGGCGAGCAGATGTTGGAGCTGCAGCAGGGGGTTCGGATGATTCCAGCTCCTCGCTCTCACACCGCGGGACGGTCTCACAGCACCAGCAGCTCTCACACACAACCTGCTGAACCAGAGGCCCACGGGCTCACAACACACAGCGCTCGCTCGGTTGATTCTCAAAGACAGACGCACACTTAGCACTGTTCACTTCTGCAACCTTACATAAATGCATCCCCTTAAACTATGTTTGCTTCTGAAATGTATTATGGGTGTTCGCTGACCGTGTATGAATCCACTTAAAGGTGCTATTGACAAACTAAACATTTTGTCATGGGGTCACAGCTTTACCCCTCCTTCACAATAGATTACAAAATGCACATAGAGCACTGCTCTTGATATGATCTGAGTACATTCAAACTGACTGACATCTATATTAATTATAATAACTATATGCACCTTTTTATGTGGATCTTGTCATACTATTAAGAACACAGTTAGCATTTATATTATTATAAGGCTGTAAGCTGCTAATCACAGTAAGTTTAACAGAACTGCTAGTGGTTGTTATTGTTGTTCATTTGCTCCCACAAAAGTGAAGGGTTTCCTCCATAGGGTACTGGACTGCTGAAGAAGTTAAAGGTGCTAAATGCGAGATTGGAAGCAATTCTACTGCCTACAAACGGCTTTCAACATGGCGACGGCTGAGCCGGCGGCTCATAGCTAACGATGCTAACAACAGTAAACGTGAAAACAAAGGCAACAGTGCTGACAGAGCTAACAGTGTTAACCTGAGGGGGAACCGGAGGGTTGGAGCTACTCTTCATTGACAGCGGCGTCGGCGGGGCATGGTCTCATGCACAGATATGCAGATATACACTGCTCAAAAAAATGAAGGGAACACTTAATCATCATGGTATAACACCAAGTCAGTTAAACTTCAGGGATATCAATCTGTCCATTTAGGAAGCACAAGTGATTGTGAATCACTTTCACCTGCTTTGGTGCAAATGTAAGTGACAACAGGTGCAATGGAGAGGCAACAGCAAGACAACAAAGGCGACATGAGGTGACGCAACAGTCAGCCTTCATCGCTGCTAGTTCTTTGATGTCGGCTTGGTGTGTGTGGGCCTTTAGTCTACATTATCCAAAGAAATAGAGATGACGCATGTTGTTCAATTTGGGAATTTTTTAATCTAATGTAAAATAAAGACTAACAGAGATTTGAACTTCTTCTTCCCCAAAATGTTGTTCTGTACAGTTATAGCCTTTTCAGCCTTGTTCAGGTACTGCTTGCTTTTTTAACTAACTGCCCAAGATAAAAGGAAAAAGATGCCTCAAGGCTGATATTCAGACCTAGCCCCCCTTTGGGTGAACTAATTAGTGTGATTAGTGTAGGGATTACTTGTCTGTGTGTCATTTGAGCGATCCTGTTTCCCGTCCCGGTAGCTCTGTAGCTCTTTAACCCTATCTTTCACTTTACAGCAGATAGGAGTACAGCGTGTACATAGTAGTCTTGTGATGCATCAAACCCACTGAAGCCTCGGCTTGGAGAGGCAATGTGTTCTGCAATTTGGGCCGGAATTGTAATTGCTCTGCTTTGCATCAACAGACTGATGCTTGCTGAAGGGTCTGGGTCCCATACGAACCCTTTCTGGCAGAGTTAAAGAGGCAGATATGCTATCTGGAAAAATCAGCAGGCTCTGGAGCTGAAAACAGTTCCCATACTGTCCCTCCTCTGCTTGGCTAAAGCTGCAGAGTAAATGGCCATTTGGACTGTCTTCTGGTTTTCCCTTTCTCTTCCTGACATATATTTTTATATACAAACACTAATAGATCCGCCCCAGCCGACGCGTTTAAGATTTAAGATGATTAAATCTTCATCATCAAATTATTTAAGATGATTTAAGATGATTCCATTTGTTCCCAGTGTTATTCCACTGCATGGCATATTTGCTGCTCAACTTACTTAGATCAAAATGTCTGCATGCTTCTTCCACATCATGTTTTTGATTTTCCTGCAGTTCCGACCCAAGCGGAGACAAGCAGCCAACGCTGAGTGATTTAAAGCAGGAGGCGCGCACAGGAAGGAATTTCTGATTGATTGAAATAATGAACAGTTCAGTTTGTCAACGTTAAAGCCAAAGGGGTCAAAGGGCAATGCTTCTCTAAGAACAGACAGGGGTTGTCTTAAAAAATCAAGCCTGCTTCGGCTCTGTTCCGTGTGCGAGTTTGCTCTCTTTGAAGCTCGGCGCTCCCGTAGGTATAGCATGGCGTGACTCTAGCCGAACAGGGTGAGGAGACCTATGAGGGGAGATGTTCTGGTTGTGGTTATCGGTGTGCTATATGCTGGCATCCAGGCAGCACAGCATGTTGGAGAGATAACAGGCCTTCAGGGGTGAGAGCGGGGGGGAGAGAGTCAGACCGTCCACCTTTTAATACAATGTGACCAGGCCTCCACCCAGGCTGCGGACAATTGAAGTCTGAGCCAGTAATGCACATCTGTGCCTTATTTTATTGCTGTTCAATTTTGCGTTGGTATGCGCAGAGGGCAACAAACAAAGCACAGTTCCACCTTGTTCCCATATCCCTGACTGAAACCTCCCCCCCTCCCTCTGCTTTCCTCTCTCCCCCCGGGTGGAGACCCATTTGGACACACATAGGCATGCATTACAGAGAATGCAAAGGTACAGATCTTATATTGAAGCAGCATTCCAGCGTAGCCCCCACGGGGTAGATGACAGGGTTTTACTTAAAAGAAAAAAGGCACGCAGGGGGAGACTTCAAGTCTGAAGAGGATATTAGAAAAATACATTGAAAAAAGTCCCCTCTGGCAATTTTTTTTTTCACTTCCAGGAACAATTTTGTACCTTTCCTTCAGAGGGAAAAGTGTGCTCAGTTGAGAGGGGGCAGGAGGAAGGGAGGGAGGGATGCTGTTTTTCTGGGTAGGTCTGAAGTGCAAAGGATGTAATGAAAACCAACTGGCAGGCCGTCACTATCTATCTATCGTGGTGCAGGAGTGCATTGACATGGAGAGGAAAAACAGGCCCTCTCCTAATCCAGTCAGGCCTGCGCTTCTCTTTTTCTTTCCCTTTCTGTCCTCCTCCTTTTCTCTCCCTCCTTGTATTTCATTTTCAAGATAGAAAACAGTTCTCAAACTGAGTTGACGTTTTAACAAAACAAGAGAATGACTTACAAGCAGGATGATGATGTGATCTGATGTGTAGCTGTGCTGACGTTATACATTTCCTTGTCGGAGAATAGACCCCCCAACAATATAAATTTTACTTTTTTTCCTCCAAACATCAAGACCTTAACTCAAATCTTATTTCTCAAATCCCCATAAAGATTTCTTGTGTCGAGTCTTACATATTTGATCTTTTATTTTGCTTTGCTATATAAAATCTTGGTTATCTAAAACACATCAGATTCCAGAACATAAAATACAAATGAACCAGGTGGGATTTGTAGTCCTGAATCTCTTTGTGCATTTTCAGGACTACATAGACTGACTCTTTAGATATGTTGCGTCCCACCTGGCTGCACAGTGAAAGCGGTCTTTGGGTCGACTCTGAAGGTTGTCCTGCAGCAGGGGGCGGGGGGGGGGGGGGGGGGTTTGCGGGGCGATAACATTCTGAAGAGAGCTCTTTCACACCCACGCTGCTTCCTAATCCACACCGCGTCACCCAAACCACCAAGCCCAATATTAGCTTTCCTGCAGCTGGCCAGTCCAGGTAATAAATATGAGCATGTTTGTTTGGATGCGTGTGTAGTGTTCCCGAGCTCTGAAAGGCATGTGGCCATGTCTATTGACATTTTTACTCTCATGCTGATTTGACATTTGAAAAAGCCATAAGGAAAGTTTCCCATTCACACTAATTTTTAATTTCCAAAGGTTTGCGGTCTCTTGATCAGGGCACCAATGAATGATTATTTTCAGTATTTATTGATTATTTGTTTGATTAATTAATTTAGTCTTTAAAATAATTGTTTTGTCTGACCAACAGCAAAATCACAAATATATTAACTTTACAATGAGACAGAGAAAAGCAGTAAACCTTCACATTTGAGAAGCTGGAACAAGCAAATGTTTGGCATTTTTTCTCAAAGGTGCTCTATACGATATCCAGAGCATAAATATAGCAGCAAACAACTATTGTCTGTGTAAAGATATAGAGGAGTAATGTCTACCAGAGCAGAGAATGAAGTCACTCTCCCTCTATGTGTGTTGTAATCTGAGTTTCTCTGTGCTTTGTTGACATAGCCGGGCCTTGCTATTAGTACATGTTCATGCATGTGAGGGTGCCCCACTGGCTAGCTCACGCAGACACTCTGCACTGCTCTTATATGGCGGTAGCAGCTGATAACGCCGAACTGGAGGGTGGGTGCTTTGCGGGAGCATAGCATCCACCCTCCGGTTCCCCCCCAGATTAACATTGTTAGCTCAGTCAGCCTTTGTTTCCACTGTTAGCGCTGTTAGCACCGTTAGCTGCAAGCCTCAGCTCAGCTGTTGTCATGTTGAGAGCCATGGAGAGGCAATATAATGCTCCCAATCTCGCATTTCGCACCTTTATGCCTAGTTCACACTACACGACTTTAGCCCTGATTTTCCGCTCCCCGACAGTTTTTGGAGCTCCCCGACAAAAGATCAGAGGCAAATCGGTGTTGGCTCGCGGCTCGAATATCGTGTGAACTGCTCAAAGACACGTGCCGAAAGGCTCACCGATGCCTTGTAGACACAGTCTAAATATCTAGCATGCTAAATATCTAGACCAGTCGGTGACTCCGGCCACGAGATACAACCAATGAGAGCGCAAGACGCGGGTTGAGGGGAAACCTTGGGGAGGAGGAGTCGCCTGTAACAATAGGGACTTACTGTATGTGTTGCTTTGCAACACGGAGCAAAGTTGTTGTTGCACCTAGTAACAATAGTAAAATAAATATAAGTAAGGAATAAATAGTAAAAAAAAGAGGGTGGAAACCGGTGGAAACAGACTATTTTGTGAACACGTGCCAACAACAACATCAGCAATGTGTCTCGCGTATGATATCACGTCATGTATTTCTTGTGTGTGTTTTCGTGACAAAACGTATGAAGAGCTCATCGGGGATTCCTCCTGGTGAAAGATCTTGTAGTGTGTGACCTCCTGACGCCGGTCAGTCATGTAGTGTGAAAACCACAACGACTTAAAGACTCCCGATTACAAGACAGCAAGTCATGTAGCGTGAACAGTACTGTGATCTGATGACTTTGAAAGTCTTGTAATGTGAACTTGGCTTTAAGGAATACTTTAATCTATTATCAAAAATATTGCTGATTTCTCTTAATCAACTTGTCAAAAAAATAATAAAATAATACTCAAAAATACAAACTTAGTTAGCCCCCCAAAAAGGAAGAAAAACAAGTGAATTGCATTAGCAGAGCTACAGTATGACCTCAGTTTTCATTCTTTTCACTGTATAACTCAGCCTGCAAAGACATTTTACAGCGAACACCTTCTTTGGTATGAATAAGAACATAAGAAGATTTATTTGTCAGGTTGATGAATAGAGGGACTGGCTTGTCCATTAGCGAATGTCTATCAAAGTCTACCAAACAAAGCCAAAATCCTGTTAAAACACGTGAGCCGCTGTGGCTCACTGTGACATTTAAAAGCATAAACACTGTACAAACTCAAATGAATCACACATGATGTTACAACTTGAGCTGAATTGTGATTATGAATACATCATACAAGGTATTTTTATGCAGTCAAAGGAAGCACTGCGGTGCCTATTGTCGCTGTGAGACATTTATGACTGCTGCTCTGCAGTTAAACGTTAGTTAACACTCCATCTACCCTTTTGCTAATCATCAGTCATTAGTAAAGTGCAACAGGCTCCTCTCATTAAGCAGCCCAGGCTGACAGGTAGAGAGAGCCTTTCATTCTCTCCATATTTATTATTGCCTACTTTAATGAGCACTTATGACCATCACCTCCACTCTGTGATTTATAGCGTTTTCAGCAGAGATCAGAGACCTGAGCCTGTGTCGTGCCTGTGAAGCCGGCAGCCTTTCCTGACACCCCAGGTCGGCCTGGGCACTGTGGAGACACAGCTGGGCCCAACATGGCAAGAGGTGTGAACTCCCTGGGCTTAATGAGCTGATGGGAGAGGCGGATTACAGAGGGGGTCAGAGGTGATGTGTCCGGGACCGCGGAGGCTGCTCTTAATATCCATGAGCCAGATTAAAACAGAAGAGATTAACTCGATCAATGTGCAATCCCAGAGAATTCTCCAAACCAAAATGCTCGTTCTTGGACAAGTTGACATGTAACCTGTGTGTCCTCCTCTGCGGAGCCTGTGTGGATATCATACTCAGAGATACAGCAACATAAAAACATACTGATGTATATCAGATGGGATTGTTGTTGTTGGGACTGTTAATGGATTTCTTCACCCCAAATGAAAACTTTCCAAAAAGCAAAATCATTCCTCTAAACAAACATGCAGCATAATCAATGTTCTCTGCAGCCAAACCATTGCGCTGTGGGTCCAAAATTATCTCTTATATTTTCCTGACTTGACAGCTCTCTGCTTACAAACAGACCATACAGTAGCAAGCAAGTCTCTCATTAGAGTAAATATACGTGTGCAACCACAGCATAATAAGTGCGTAGAGTTTTACTGCAGTTGTGTGACTATTAAATGTTTGTATTATGCTGCACAAGCTGTTTGCAGGAATTGAATACACAAGTTTTTCGTTTTTTAATACTCTAAATGGAAGATATTGTTGTCTTTTTTATATTTAACCAATTAAAGGTCTAGTGCGTAGGATCTGGCGGTATCTAGCAGTGAAGTGAGGAGATTGCAACCAACTGAAGCCTCTCCCGTGTGCCAAGCGCGTTGGAGAGCTACCGTGGCCGACGCGAATGAGCCTCTCTAGAGCTATTTGAAGCAGAGCCAATGCGTAGAGTGTGTGTGTACGTGGGAAGTGAGTGGTGAAAGTAATGTTATCGACTCGGCCCAAGCAGGAAAAGAAGGTCCCCGGCTGCTCCGGTCACATGTCGATGTGTCCTTGAGCAAGACACTTAACCCCAAATTGCTCCCGAAGGCTGTGCCATCAGTGTGTAAATGAGTATTTAGATTAGATCCTGATGGGCAAAGTTGGCACCTTGCATGGCAGCCTCTGCCATGAGTGTATGAATGTGTGTGTGAATGGGTGAATGCTGACATGTCTTGTAAAGCTCTTTGAGTGGTTGGAAGACTAGAAAAGCGCTATATAAATGCAAGTCCATTTACTGTAGAAACATAGCGGGGCAACATGGTGGACTCCGTGAAGAGGGCCCACTCCCTATGTAGATATTAAGGGCTCATTCTAAGCTAACGAAAACACAACTCTTAGTTTCAGGTGATTATACACTAATGAAAACATAGTTATGAATATTATATTCAATTTCTGCTAATAGATCCCCCAAAATGTTACACACTGTTCCTTTAAAGTGGAGGAGAAGGAGGCAGGTGATCAAACCACTGACATCACATGGAGCTTGTTTTGACAGTCACAATGGGGGAGGTCGGGGTCGTGTTAGCCATGCTCCTCTGCTGCCCTGACCCTGTGAGTAGATCTATAGATCATGAGCACCTGGGGGGAGATCAGTCATTATCAAAACAACCATGTATGACACTGTACCTGTATCAGCCTGATTCCTTCTCCCCCTGACCTCAAACAGTCCAGTATCACAGAGGTGAACCTGAGCTGCCTGAATGCTCCCTGTTGTGCCATCAATCCACCCTGAGAGCCAGAGATCTCACCTACCCCATCTCTCTTTCAACCAATTTGTCCTGGCTGCTCAAATTTCCTTCATAGCTAACGCTCAAAACAAAACAAAATATATCCTCTTGTCTTCTTTCTCATGGTCTCTGATTCTCCATATAAATTTGCAAACACCTTCTCTTCACTTGATTATTGTTTGTTTGCAACCCCCATACGTTTATGACCTGCTTACTTTTAATGTCTAAGGCTTAAAGGCCTGGTCTGTATTTGTTTGACCATATTAACACAAGAATTGAAGATTTAAATAAAAAAATAATAAACATGATTATGATAGTGTATATTCCAGTTTGTCTTGAGAAATATTAACAATCTTAACAAACCTATATCAACCTCAGAAAAAAGAATAGTTTTGTTTTAGTTGTTGTCTACTGAATTTAAAAGACTTGTGACAGCAGGTTGCAAAGCTACAGTTTGAATATTAGTTGTGGTGCGAACCCTTTGTTTATATTTGGATCACAAATTGGGCCTTTAAAGGTGCTCAATACGTAGTTCAGAGCATTTCTATTGCCTCCACACAGCTCTCAACATGGACCCGGATGAGCCAGCGGCTCGCAACTAATGGTGCTAACAGCGCTAACAGTGCAAACAACAGCAAAAGTTCTGGCTGAACTAACCGTGTTAAAATGAGGGGGAACTGGAGGGTGGGGGCTACGCCTCCGTAACGACACTATGGGTCCGGATGGCTTTATCAGCTGTAACCACCATATGAGAGCAGTGCAGAGCGGCAGTCATTAGCTAGCATTCTCTGCTCAGGTAGACATTACTCCACTATATCTTTACATCACAAATAGCTGTTTGCTGCTATATTAATGCTCTGAATTTCAAATTTAGCACCTTTAAAGGTCCAGTGTGTAGGATCTTGGGGTATCTAGCGTTGAGGTGAAGAGATTGCAACCAAATCCCATGTGCCAAGCTTGTTGGAGAGCTACGCTGGCCGACGCGAAAACATGAATGTAATCGAAGCAGGAAAAGTTAACAGAGTTTGGTTTGTCCGTTCCGGGCTACTGTAGAAACATGGCGGTGCAACATGGCGGACTCCGTGGGGAGGACCCCCTATGTAGACATAAACGGCTCATTCTAAGGTAATGAAAACACAATTCTTATTATCAGGTGATTTTACACTATTTATATTATATTCCATTTCTGCCAAAAGATCCCCCTAATTGTTACACAGGGCTCCTTTAGGTGTGACCTAAGTGACTCAGAACGAGAAATAAACCCAAAAGTCTTTCATTGACATAATATAACATTGTTGAGCATTTGCAGAGGAGACTTTGGCAGCAATAGAAACAGATCATTCATTTAGATTGTAAACCTGCAATTTTTCATGTGCTGACACGTCACATTTCATCTCTCCATTTCACTGCACTCCATTTCATTTGGAGTATACAGCTCTGCAGTGACCTCAGTCTATCAGGGCACGGAGGCACAACAAGGGAGGAAGTCCAGCGAACTCATGCTGGGCCGGGACATTAACTGTGTGAGCACATAGGCCGTGAAATACATGCCCCTTTAGAGAGAGCTTTTTATTCGCCTTTAACAGGGCCGTAAACTGCCTTTCTGTGTCCCGAACAGGAGACCACAGGCATAGTGACACCAGCTTCAACACACTGACTCTCACCCTCCAATATCCATCCACGCCGCTGGACGAAATGAGTTACAGGAAGTAGATATGAATTCAACTTTGGGGTCGAGGGGACTTTTGTCCAGCAAGCCTAATTTGAAACAGGAGCCTTTTGAGACAGCTCTATCTGGCTCCCACTTGTACTGTCTTCCCAGCTGTCCCCAGGGAGCTACGATTTATGGAGCAGAGAGGGGAGCGCAGCCTGCGGGATGGAGCAGATTGTTCACGGATCTAGCTTGTCTCTCTGGCATGAGGAGGAGAAAAAAGAGCATACGGACAGAGCTGGGTGAGAAAGCATGAGTTACAGGAGGGAAAAAAACAGATCATTATGAAGACATCAGTGTCTTCACTTCACATCTGCCAAAGATTTCCCCACAGCCCATCCCGTTCCGGGGGGAAGTCGCTCCTCTGGAGTTTGATTGAACCCAACAAATGTCTGATTAGATAGCGGCCATTGTCGTCATGTGGTTGGAGAGACAAAACATGCATCCATACAAGCACACACAACATGCACACACACTTTCTTTACTCTTGCTACATTTTCCTGTGACTCCACGGTGACTATCTGGTGAAATTCTGCAGTGATTGTGCGCCTGGCCCCGGCCCCTGCTGGGGGCTGTGACTGAGGCTCCACATCTGACAAAGCGGAAGAGAGATAGATGGTATCTTCCTGGATGGAGTGTGTAACCAAGGCGACGCACAAACAAAAGTGAACTTCTCCCGAGATGAGGGCGCTGTCTGTGTCGAGAGAGACAGGAAAAAAAAAACATATGAGGGTAGCGGACGCTCTATCACACCCTGACATCCTTTCCTTGGCCTCAATTCTCCAAAGTCTGCATCCTCACCCAAGTCCCTGAAAACAAACAAGCATGATGGCATGGTGAAATATCCTCTAGAGTATCGCACCGTAGAGGCCTCTAAACCAAAGCGCTCTGTTTGTGGATTATTTTAGCACCTGTGGGAATGCCAATAACTTCCAAAGGCCATAATGAGATAAGTTTAAACATCCAAACATTTTGGGCATGCGTGCTCCTCGAGGTTGACAAATGTGCTCTGCAAAAGCTGCGGTCAGGAATGCATGCTGACAGCTTCATGGCCTTGTCTAAAACAGAGCCGGCATGATGGATGGAGTCCTTCTTGACAATGCCAACTGGTAGATGTTTGTGTATTTGCGTATTGACTTATATATATGTGTCTGTGTGTAGATGAGGGACATGAGATTCCTTTTCTTGCCCCTCTTTATTTCAACCGCCAATATGGCCAACTACTTTTTTCTTGCACTAAATAATGTTTCTTTATAGTGATCGTTTTTTCTATCCTCAAGAGCACCTTAAATGATAGATTCACATTTTTTTCAATTATATCTAAACACAATATCCAAAGTCCATATGTATGTTGAAAGAGTTATTGGTTGCTGTAATTGTTCCCCCTCTCCATATTGGCAACAAAGAAATCCCTTGAAGTGATTTCAAAGTGATGGATGACAAAATCCATTGGTAGAGTTTGAACATTAAGGTTGGGGGTTCACAAAAAAACCTATAGAGAATGTAATGTGTACAAGACAGAGAGGTCTAATGTATTGGGATGTGTGTAGCCTACATATTATACTCTCCAAACAGAATGTGACGCGAGTGAGCGTCAGCGACAAAATCAGTTAGATTACATTGTTTTCTACTGGAATGTCCTAACTGACCCAGAGTGACGCAGCATTGTGCAGCGTGCCGTTTTGAGCTGAACTTTTGTTGAACACCCTGTTTCTATCTATTCCTATAGTTCGCTTTGAAAGCGCAGCAATGGACGAGGAATGACTGATTAGTGAAGTTGAAATGAGGAGTTATCACTACACTACAAAAACCTAAATAAGGTGACAGCTGGTTGGAGGGAGATCGCCTGAAAGTTTCCTACTTGCTGTTGGCTATATTGTAAGTCATTTCCAGTAAATATCACAGAAGGCCTATCAAACCTGTGTTTTCATTTTAAAAAGTGCAAACGTCGTAAGATAACAAGTACTACTCACCCGTCTTTTAAGTGGTTACATTTCCAGTCTGATCTGGAGCTCACAGCTGATAGGTAGGTGATTTGTTTCCATGACATGAAAGTGCATATTTAACGGATTCAGTTTGGACAGAGAGTGTTCGATAATATTAGACTATGAGTAAATAAAAAGACCACAAATCAACCAATGCAAACTGCGCCTGTAGCCAAAATCCACAGTCCATGTCTTGTGTAAAAATGTATTTTTACATTCCGATAAGAAAAACTCTTTCAATGTACATCATTGGTATGTGAGTATTGTTTTTAAGAGAGAGTTGAAAAATGTGTACATCTATCCTTTAATGTTCTGAGGATTTATTGCACGTGAAAGTGATAGAGCACTGACTCCTATTGCTTTTAAATGGCTTCAAAGTGGATCCAAATACCCTCAAATTAAAGCTGAAAGTCAAGTGGGGAATGCTCCCCTATAGGCTAGTGCAAGTGAATACAGTATCATGTGTAGCGTTGGCGAATGCAGCCCCAGTTCCCGACTCCTTCCCCAACCAATTCCCTAATTAAGGCCAGATTACATAAGGCACCTGTTGGCTTATACTCACTCTTTTGGCCCCTGTTCTCTGTTATGGCTGGTAGTGTTTGGTGTGTTGGAACCCCATTGTTGTCCTGCCAATCTTTCTCAGTGATCCAATGTGTTAATGCTCCATACCAGAGGTGGTGAGTAGGGTCACAACATCAAACTGTATCATTTTAGTATGTGGCATGGTGAGCCCTGTTAATCACGGTTTTCCCTTTGCAGGGTCACCTGCTGCTGTTTTGCTCCTTATTGTTTTGTTTGAGTTACTATTCTTTTGCCTGTATTGTCAAACCAACTGGGTTGTTTATTCGCTTCTGAGTCTTCTTTGTATTTGTTCCCTTTTTCAGTGAAGCAGAGTTCCATATTATTGGGAGGCTGGGCACCCGTGGTGAGGTCCCGACACCTTATGCATGCAAGTAAAGCACTGGGACACAAATTTTTGCACCATTTTTGCTGTGAGGATTGCTGCACCTGAGGTGAGTAAGCGGTAGCACCCAGTTTTGCTAGTTAGACTGGCAGTTTTAGATGTTTTAGAGTTATCTTAGATTTTGTATTAAAGTTAGGGTTGGTAATCTTAAGAAACTAGCAAGAGTACCCTAGATTTTAAAACTATCTATTCATTTTTTTCGGGCCAAATGAAATGATCGGACGGGCTTATTACAATTCTGCAACAGCCACAGCCAAATTTTCATTTGGCTATAATATCCCTTCCTTCCCAGCAGCTCCAGACTGTGCGTATTTGATTGTTTTGATTATTTCAATAAAACATTTGGTCCATTCTGAAAACATGTCTGTCTTGTGTCAGTAATGAGTCTGTGTGTCGTATCAATTTTCAAAAAGGTTTTTGAGACGGTATTTCCAGGGGTGCAATTCCCCCAGTGGCTTTGTTGTTGTTTTTTTTTTTTTTTTACCATTTTCCCATTATACCTATTCCAGCCTTATAGTAATTATTTTATTTATATCTAATGTGCTAGGGGACAAAACTAAAACACAAAACTGCGTCAACGTACAAAAACTTAATTTCCTAGTCTCCACTTTTATATTACTCTAACACTCTGAATGAAGTCCCTCTCAGATCACATCATAGTAGTGCCCTGAATCCTTAAACTGTAATGGCAAAAAGAGGAGCACCACATGCTCAGCTTGCATAACAAAACAACGAAGAGAGCTCATTGAAAAGTCAGAAGTTACTTGGCGGAGGAAAAAAACATGCTGATTGTGAAATTCCAGCTCAGTTTGTGTGTGTGGAGGTTATATGACCAGACGGGGTGCGAGTGAAAGAGTGTGTGGTGACCTGTAACAGCTCCATGACTCCAGTCTGGGGCTTTAAAATCCACACACCAGGGTCCTGGGTTGAACCCACAGCAGACCACACTTCAGTATAGACAAGGCAGCCCCAATGGGAAACTGATTGTTTATTTAACTACTGTTTTATGGAATACCTAGTGACAGGAAGTCCTTAAAACAGCAGCAGTTACTATTTATATAGTCCCTTTTTCGGAGTAAACACACTCGCTAGCCCCTCCTCCTCCTCCCACCAGACACCCTGCCGTTGAGGAATGCACCCATTCACAAGCTGGTGGCCATCTTGGACGCTTGCCTCTCACTTCCTGTTTCCATGGCTACACTCCAGTGCTACGGGAGATGATAAGCACTAGCAGTCTCGGGTCCTAATCCTCTTCATCTAGCTCATTTTCTACATCACTTCATGCCATTCAGAATGAGATGGAAAAGCCAGTTAGCCGCAACAAGCGTCACTTTTTTACGCATATAATCCCTGGATTCACAGATGCAAGCAAATATACACAAAAGAAAAATGTGGATACATTTATTTTATTTATTTTTTTAGTCCAACAGCTGGAAAACATTCATTCCAAAGCTGCATTGATTTGAACGCAGACCAAGACTGCCAGTTGTGCTTGAGTCTGGTATACACATGTTTGTGTGCAGCTATGGGGCAGCTGTATTCTGATGTGCTCCTCCAGCGCTGCACCATAAATCACAAGGTCACCATGAGCCCGTGGGACCAGAGGAAACATCAGTGTTAAATAGGAATGATATTTCACTTCAGCCTCTTCCTGCTCCACCGCTCCCCAGATAACCACTACAACCAACTCCCGAATGCTTTATCATGACAGCTTCACGTCAGTGCTGATTCGGATGTTGGGAATGAGACCGGAACAACACGTCCGTACAATCTGGGGATCCGTTAAAAATCTGAGCTTGGTGGAAGTGATATAGTGCAGAGTAGCAGAACAGTTTTTTTTGTGGCTTCACATCATGAGTACTGTTCCAAAAAAAATGGAGTGGTTATAGATTTTGTTACATCACTCAACCAAATAATGTATTTGGATAACAGATACTTCTACTCTTTACACAGAAAAAGTGTTTTCATGCACAGATGGTGGAAGTGTAAAGAAATTGTTACACATTCTAATTCTCTAGTGGTTAGCCATAGATTCATTAATTAGTTAATCTTTGTATAGAAATTGTTAATTGAATATAATCCATGTAATTATGTCATTTAGCTTTGGATCCACTCAGCTGGAACTTGTGAGAATATTTCACCAAACACAATTTTGTCATATGCTTTTTTTCTTCTTTTTTCACCTGACAGATCCCTCTGTACTGCAGCAAGTTGCTGCCACAACAGAAAAAGAAAACCGGATCAGTATTGCGTCATTGTTATAACAAGATGTTTTTCACGTGATAACAATATATTTTCACATTATTAAGACATCACGTTATAACAAGATGAGTTAGTCTTGGGGAGAGGTGGACTCCTTGTGATATGTATTCCAGTTGTGAACTGATACTTCATGGCCCTTTGCAATGAACTGGCATCTGGCCCTGTGCATTTTAAAATCCTTCATAGTGTATGCATACTTATCACAATATTATTCACTGTGCTCAATAACAGCAGAATCTCGCCATGTCTCAACCCAAGCATGAATAGAACTTAATCAAATCGTGTAAAGGAGCCATATTCCTCAATTTATCTGTTCTCCGCGCACCGTTTCCTCATTCAAACGTGAATTTGACGTTATAGGCTAAGTAACATGAAACGTTTCACGTTTGAAAAACATTGTTAGAACGATTTCACATTATAACGTGATACAGATCCGTATTTCTTTTTCTGGCGTGGTAACATTTGGTTTCCGTAGTTCCTCTGTGCCACTTGTCTATCTAAAAATTTAAGGATCATCAAATCAGAGCTAAATTTTTCTTTTTTTTAAAATGTACTTAATTACCTATATTCATTAAATATGAAAAGGAAATCTAGAGGTAGAAAGAACATATTGACTTTGTGTTTTGTTACTCACAAATAACTGCAAAAACTTGGGCGGCAACCTCTGGTTCTGAAAAGTGAAGCCAATGTGGAAGTGCCTTAACATTCTATTGAATAGCCAGGAGGGGGCGACTCCTCTGTTGCAAAAAGAAGTCCAATTGTATAGAAGTCTATGACAAAATGAGCCTACTTGTCACTTGATTTATTACCTCAGTAAACATTGTAAACATGAGTTTATGGTCTCAATCGCTAGTTTCAAGTCTTCTTCAATACAGCATGATGTTCATTTAGTAAATTATGGTCCCATTTAGAGTCAAATAGACCATGAAGCAGGGTATGCTTTAAGGCATGGCTACCTTATGATTGATAGGTTGCTACTAGGCGTTGCCCGGTCTGGGTGTCGTCCGTGTTTTTGTCTTAGAACTCCTTTCGCAGTGTGTTTTCAGTTTGTGAAGGTTAATTGTAACATTTTGGTTGCCTAAAAATGTCTTATTCAGCGTTCGGTTGTACTTAGCTCCAACCTCTCGTGTCACTTATGGTTGTAAAAAAACAACATGGCAACGGCCAAAAACCAAGATGGCGACAGCCAAAATGCAGAACACAAGGCTTCAAAATGGCAGTCCACAAACCAATGGGTGACGTTACGGTGACAACGTCCACTTCTGATATACAGTCTATGATTAAAACCCTTCCAGTTTGACTGTGCTCTCTCTGTGGTTTGTTTAGTTCCATCCCTGTAGGCGAAGCAGTAGCTGTGTTAATGTGAATGAATATATATATTGTTGAGCTGTGGACAACTTAGACAAAACAGTGACAGTGTGAAAACTGGAGTTTAGACAGTTTTATGCCCTGTACAGTTCTCACAGAGGCATGGTATGAGACGGGAGGAAGCTTTGAAGATGGTCAGAGGATGTTCAGGGTCACTGCAGTGTCAGGAGGACTCTCAGGATTGTTGTACATGGTAAAGCCCACGGAGACGTGTGAATAAGTGAGATGTTACAGACTGATGAAATTCCCAGAGAGCCCACGATGGATAATGTGAGTCCCACCACAGTGATGCAGAAACCAGATGGAGAAAGGTGCTTCCACATTTCTCTTCCTCTCTTTCTTTTACATGTCCATGAACACTCACAGGCGCGTACCGGACACACATACAGAAAGACTATACACACACACACACACACTCACACACCCATACTCACTGCACACACCTGTCTAAGTCATGAGATATACAGCCCTCCGAGGGAAAATCCATTTAGTCTCTGTTGTAAAATATTGTGATTTTTCTCACTCTCGTATATATTTCTTCGCCCGCACAAAGTTTTCCTTGTCTTATAAAAAGTTGCACATAAATGTCCTTGACGTAGCTCCTTAAAAAAAAAAAAAAAAAACATTTTTATAACTCCATGCCTAATCATTCCAGAAAGATTAAGGGAACAAGTGCTTATTCATGGCATTTTACACTCTAAATTTCCCCCACAACATCTGCTTTCAAGTAGTTCCATAAAATTGGGCGTCAGATCTGACTATTACAACAAACAACAATCAAGCTTTGGTAATCTGTCTCGCTGACGAATCCACAAATCCCAACTGGCTCAAACAGAGGGATGGTACTCCTGTTATCTGAAAGTGCCTTTTAATAGCACTGGGAGTCAGGCGTCCCTCGGGCCCCTGCTGACAGAGTCAACACAACCCCGGGCTGCTTTGCAGGTCATAAACACTCTGTTGACAGTGGTCGGAGGCTTATTATCCTCAGAGCAAAGGACAGCGAGCTGGACGTACCAACACCAAACAATCCCAGCCTGCGGATTTAGACAAAGCCCTTGTTAGCAGGTCTCCTGCCACTTCCCCTTCCTTCAAGCTAAATCAGGACATAACACGAGGAAAGTCGGTATTTTAATGTATAAAGTGTAAACTGCTGCTGTTTTGCAGCCTCTGCAAGTAATCTTGTATTGTCTAAATGTGTTGTAATCTATTGATATTTGATATGGGCTGATATGACTAAGGAAACAACCTTCATATCAGTTAAATGTGGGCCAGAGGTCACTGCTGCTTTGTGTGCTTTCTGGTCGCTGTAGCTGCTGTGGCTCAACAGTGTGGAGCTGGCTGGCAGCTCCACACAGATAAGTGAGCATACATGTACCCCAGGGGGCCAGAGACAGCCGAACCCTCAGTGGATGAGAAGTGTCTGTGCTGTCAGCTTTGGTTCCCAGCGTGGCCTCTCCTCCTCGGTCGCCCCCTCCCGCCCCCGCCGAGCCCCTCCCTGGCCCTTTGTGTGCAGACCCTGCTCCCTGTGGACTCGCCGCTCTCTGGCCTTTCACATGCGACTGTGTCCAATCACCCCGCTCACCCCCCTCTGAACCCAGAGCCTCCGTCTCCATCTCCAACCGGCTCCTGACCCTGAGAGAGAGAGATGGAGAGTAGAGGGAGAAAAGTAGCTATCATTGGGTAGAAGAAAATTAATCACTTGTATTAAAAATGATGATGGAAAAAGTCAGCTTTACTGTTTAATGATACATATGCTTAAAGCTGGAGTAGGCAGATTGGAGCAAATATGATTAAAAACGGTCACTATATCCTGACAGTAGTGCATGAGACAGGTAATCTGAAAAAAAAAAATCATGTGCCTCTTTGTCCTCCGGTGTTCCTAATGGCATCTGCAAGATTTCACAGACCGGAGGAAAACAACCAATCGGAGCCGAGCTGGAGCCTTGCCGTCTCTGTGCAGCTGTCAATCACTCGCAAACTCCAATCAAACAGTCAAAATAGGCATCGCTGATCAAATATGAATCAATATTCTGTCACTGTAATGCCTATTTCTCGCAGAAAATGTTTTCAGAAACATGTTTTCAGAAACATGTTTTAATGTACTGTACCGGCCTCCATGTTGAGATAAGTTGAGGAAATACCAAGCACCGCCCACCAGCCGGAGCAAACTTTCTCATTTTACAGCTAAACAGTACACTACAAGATGTTTCTGAAAACATTTTATGCGAGAAATAGGCATTACAGTAACAGAATATTAGTTCATATTTGATCAGCCCCGCCTAGTTTGACCGTTTGATCGGAGTTCAGAGTGATCCGTTGAATGAACTGCCAATAGGAACGCTCTCTCTCTGAAATGACCTGTGATTGGCCAAAGTCTCCCGTCATGGGCTTGATTTTCTAAAGCCTGAAAACAGAGCCAAGAGGAGGTGCAGAAGTCTAGTTTTCTCTCAGAACACTTGAATTACAAT
The DNA here is from genome assembly GCA_916701645.2 of Sebastolobus alascanus. Classification (NCBI taxonomy): domain Eukaryota; kingdom Metazoa; phylum Chordata; class Actinopteri; order Perciformes; family Sebastidae; genus Sebastolobus; species Sebastolobus alascanus. Next base: position 5,668,490 of record CAKAOJ020000040.1, on the reverse strand, counting down.
ATGCTAAAGGTTATTATGGAATTTTTTCCCAATGATGCCAAAATTATTCTGCCTACTGATACTTTAAAGGGTTCTTCGACCACAATAATCCGTCAAGTCTGTGGTTTAGTTTGTCCATAACTAAATGTATATAATAGCAATCCTAATACTAAAGCTTTTGTAATGTATGACATTACAAAGTGGTGCTGATAAGTGAGAAAAAACACTTCACAATGACAGAACACTGGCAAAATAGCAGGTGTGTTCAACTGTGAAAACAGAGTTGAAGCATCCGTCCTTCATCGGTCCCGTCTCCATCACCTCCTCCACCTCCTCCATCTTGTTTTCCCTCTCCTCCCGTGTCAGAGTTTTGCTGGTTTGTTGGCTTTGGCCCTGAGCGCCTGAAGGCACGCTCTCGGTTGACCCAGCCCCGGGAGGATTGATCACACCTTCCATAGGAGTCAGCTGTCAGATGGTGAGCTGCACCTGCTGTCTGAAGCAGGGTGGGCCCGCCGCCACCGCCGCCCGCCCGCCTGCCCGGCCAACGCTGGAGCACATAATTACTGCCTTAAAGATGATTATGCTGTTTACTCATGCCCATACGCACAACAGATGACTGTTTCACACTCCCTCTCCCCCCGCCTCTCCGTGAAGGCGTTGCACCTAGTGATGAGGAAATAGCTGCAGCCAACCAACATTCAGCCCATCCAACCAACAAGTCGGATGCCAGAAATGAGCCGTAGCTATTAGCTGTGCAAACATCCCCCCTCCAACAGAACTTTAATTCAATTCAATGGGCCCAGTGAGAGCTGGTGTAATCTACAAGGAACAGTGTATTCCACTGAAAAATGAGAACTGCCTTTATGGCTTTGAGGCAGTAGATGAAAACTATCACAGTCCTAACAGAGAGGCAGATTTATACACCGTTAATGAAGCTTTTCAATATAAACTTGCTTTTGATTCTGGTCTTGTTAAAAATAATAATAAAAATCTTCCAGCAAACAGACTGTATAGTCAGATAGTAAAAAAATCAACCTTGTCAGAAATTTTTGAAGAATTTCATGCAAGTAGTTAATAGTAAAGTTTCTTCCCCTTTTCAGTCTGGCAGAAATCCTTTGTGTACATGTCAAGTCAGTTATGAAGATTAAAGTTTCTGGATACATGATTAGTTTCGTTTACATGGGCGGTAGCTTTTCTTATGATGATCACCTGTCTGCATGAGATAACAGTTTATAGATCACAGATAAAACTAGGGTTGCACCGATACCGGATCGGATATTGGGCCAATACTGACTCAAATAGCTGGATCGAATATCGGTGACAATGGATCCAATCTATTCTATCTTAATATAGGCTACTATATACTTTATGTACAGGAATTTTAATTCCTGTTTAAGGTTTTACCAATTTGTTGCTGCATTAAAAAGGTTTACTCTTGAATTGTAATTCCTGATAATTTTGAAGATTTTTACCATGTTTCCGATGCATGATGTATCATTTTAATAATAAATAATTCAGTAAATTTATATCTATTTATTTATTTGTTACATTTTGTTTTACAAAGTTAAGAAAGCAATGTTTAAGTCAAGCCTGATGTTGCCTTAAACATAAAAGAACAATCCCTGTCACTTCCACACAGTGAGGCATACAGCTTATTAATTAAACACTGGTATCGGATCGGTTCTTGGTATCAGCCGATAATAATATATTCTATTTCTATAGCGCTTTTCCGGAGCTCAAAGACGCTTAACAATAGGGCAAGGGGCGATACCCAAAGCTCAGGTATCGCTATTGGTATCGGGACTGAGAAAGTCGGACCGTTGCATCCCTAGATAAAACCTTGTTATTTTATCCCATCTCTGCAACCTTAAGATGAAATATTAATCTTATTGAAGATTCTTTATAGCATTCAACTAATTCACACAAAAAATACATATTGATTTTAGCATGACATTTAATTTTGGGTTACTTTTCACTGATGTCATTTCTTTTCTAAAAGTTTTTATTAGGTTATATACAGTATGTATCTGTCTTGGTTAACGCAAATAACAAATAAGTGCACACTAACATATTATAGCTGGATTCAGTGTATTTTGTAAATCAATAAATGAATAAAACATGTTATTTAAAGGAAAACAAGCCAAATCATGTTTGTGCCAGGCATTGATTAATCCCCATTAAAGCCCTCTTTGTGATATGTGCATCATGAAGTTAAACAAAGACAAGGATGCGTTCAGGTGGATTCCCCTTTACATGGTAACAATAAGTCACACAGGTAGGCTGCGCAGAGGAGGAAGGAGGAAGTTTTTTTTTGTTCTCATTAGATTGTAAAACTTGTTAATGCACAGTCTATATGGGTAACACCCCCCTGCCCTCCCTCTCTCTCTCTCTCTCTCTCTCTCTCCCTCCCTCTCTCTCTCCCTCCCCTCTCCTCTCCTCTCCTCTCCAGGAGCCGTATTGAGCTGTGGGGCTGGGACATTCCTGGTTTGACGACCAGCTTCGCCGCTACCATGATTTGCTGAGCAACTCGACACTTCAAAGATGCGTGTGTGGAGGAGGCAGCAGCGGTAGTGAGACGGAGAGCGAGAAGTTCCTATAACGGGTTAGAGAGACACACAGAGAGCCGGGACATTACACTTTTATCAAAACACGCGGACTCCAAACTTCTACAAGAGAAAAACTCTCCACTACCTCGACTCGAGTTTCGACCAGGGGGGAGTTGTCGCACCTTGGTCCCGAAGCCTGCGCTGCTCTGCGGGTCTGAAACTCTCCTTCCCCTCGTCTACCTCCGGCTGTTTTCATGTTGCTCCCGTCGTGTCGCACTTTGAGCCCGTGTCTAATGGAGGGCCCCGTACGGATTTGCCTCCAGAAGAATGCGTTTTGCTGCTAATTCACCCGACGGTTCGCAGCTTTTGCCCTCCTGCAAGAGAGGTAAGGACGTAGGGGAGGCAGACAGGGCAATACCGGGCCGGCCGGCTGGTTGGGAGCGGGTTGGGGGAGGCTTCGGTGTAAGCACCAGGCCAGCTGGGTTTCTCTGCTAATAACAAAAGAAAAAGTGACGTTCAAAGAAGCAGCGAGCTCCACAGTGCCAGTTTAATCTGCTTTCTAAACATTACCGTGTTTTCTTAACTTTGTTTTGTGGTGAAAGTGGAGAGCAGCGGCACGGAGAGGCAGCGGGCTACATGCTCCGTCTTCTGTGTGGCAGTCTAGTAGCCTAAACAGGGGCGCCCGTTTAACGAAGATTAATATTATGTTCATGAATTAACTGTCCACATTATAGACTATATGTACAGTTACATGTACATTACATACTCTGACACCAAATAATTACTTATTTTGCCCTTTAACGTCCGTTTTACTTAATTACAATTACACCTCTTATTGAAAATTAGATTTTTCTAGAAGTTTGTAGCCTATGAAGTGTCAGAATATGATTTTGTGGATTGTGTTGACTTTAGGCTGCATCTTTGTTACAGTATTATCTGCAGTAAGACAATACAAGACTGCGCAGCACTTTGTGTTTTGCTAAAATTCACCCAAAAGCATTCAAATTATCATTATTATTCAGCAGTTATCTGTTACCTTTTTGCATTTTGGCACAGCCCAGTGCACTGTGTTGTCTGAGGTGAATGAAATGCAAGAAAAAAGGCCTAAATATTTGTTTGGTAAACAGCTCTGGAAGGCAGGGACTGACACCAGTTGAAAACAGATGGCCCGCGGCTGCATTTCTGCTTTGATAGATGAAAGAACATTTTTTTTTAGAAATGGCAAATATGTCCCTCCGTTGACACACTGGTGTCCCAGTCATAAAAGGTGAAAATGGACTGGGGATATGTGAAGCATTGCTTTGTTCTAAAGTTATACTTTTATTATGGATCTGCTTTGGGAGCCAACTTTCTGCCACAGTTACCACTATGCAGGAACATGGTGGCTTAGACTAATATTTGAAGTCTAAGAGAGGCTTTATTGTTTTAGATAAATCCCCTGAGGGTGTCATAAATACGGGTTTGGTAAAGCCATGTTGCTGTAAAATTTGGCAAGTGTACAAATTACTGTGCAAAGCATACAAAACTCCTGCCTGATTGCATGAAGGTGTCATTGTTTACTGATTGGGCATATGATTTTTGCTGATTTATGATTCGCAATTAGAAATGATAAAAACACTGGAGGCAAAGGGGAATCTTTAAAAACCACTGCAAAGATGCAGATGTGTGAGTCTCATCAGACAGCTTTTGCTTTGTTCCTATTGGCTCAGTTTCACACGTTTCTTCAGCATCCGCACTCTTCTCTCAATGTGGGAAATATTCCAAAAAACAAGAAATATTTTTTGATGTGTCAAAAAAAGCCCTCACTAACAGCAATGATTGTGCAAGTGTGTGCACATGAGCTTATTCTACTTAAGTCTTGCTGTGTTGTGATCTGCACCGCTGCACCTTTGGGGACGACAATTCAAAACTTTATAGTTTTTGAATCATAGACAGTTTTTTTTTTTACTTTTTAGCATTAATCCACATATTTACAATTTAAATTTCTTTTTTTTTAATGTCAAATAGTGAAGTTAGTTTTGTGCAGTGTGTTGCTAAAAAACATTTTTTTGTTTACTATACATGCAAATATAAATGTAAGAGGCACCATAAATGTTGAGGATTGTAAATATACTATCAATGATAATCCAAGATCTTTCAGAGCACAGATAAAAAGGATGATAGCCATGTCGTGGCTGCAGAGACAAGTTCTTCACTAATTTCCCTCAAGTCTGCCGTTCACCCCCATCATCAGAGCTTCACAGGGACTTTTGTTACGTAGGGGTGACTCAGAAAACTGAACACTTTAAAAGTTATCGAAAACAAAGTCTCAAGTTCCTCTCGAATGCATGACATCCAGTCGGTGGGACACACATGGCTGCTCTCAGATAAAACACTTTCAAGTTCAAACAGTTGCTTCTGCATTGTTGCGTCGGCGGGGGGACAAGAAGACACTTCCGATGCCTTTCAAATCCTTTCAGTGCTCCCCGATATTGGGTGAGCTTTTGACAGGGGCAGAGAGAGATTTGCTCTTTGTGTTCGGACTCGGACGCTGACGGCGTTCGCTTTTAAAGGAGAAATCCTGCCTCAGGTTTTGATTCGGAGTGTGTTCCAGGAGTTTTTTTAAGTAAGGTCTTTTTTTTTTCTGTGCCCACTTTCCTTCAACCTGCCTCATTCTAACTTAATTCCCCCCATGATTTCCCACTTTTCCTTGAATACCTTCCTCCCTCGCTGTTAACTACCACTGCAGTCGCTGCATTGCATTCTGGTCAGTCTGTGGAGAAATTGGTTTGTTTCTTTGTTGCTGGAAATAGCATCATGTTGTTAGGCAGTTTCTTCATATAAAATCCATCAAAATAGACTCATAAATCCAAGCTCCAATACCAATAACTGGTGGATTTCAAGCTGGACATGAATTATTATAGTATGTTGGTATTGTCTGGGATTTTCCCCACAGTAACTACATATTGGTAATGTGATTGAATCAGACAATGACAGAGCCTCAGAGTCATGTTTTTATTTTCACAGCGTTTTTTTGTGACTCGTAGGGAAATTAATAAACCATTAGTGGCCCGGCTCTTATCAGACAGACCCGAACAAAGCACAACTATGCCATTAAAGCGAGCTCGAATAATGTTTGAGCCATTAGGGTGCTCGCTAATGATAAACACATGTTGCTGTAGGAGAACTATGTTAAGTGGGCAATTTGAATGTAAGCAGCATGTGTAATGATGCCAGCCGCTGCTCTCATAATGGCTCTTTTGATTTTTCTGATGCAGTATTATAATCACACAACCGCACATACACTCCAACAATGACAAGTGATTGTTGAACAGTAGCAGTTGAGGTAACGCTTTGGTTTCCATAGTAACGATCAGGTTTCATTAAAGATAAAACCAGGAAGTGACGTCGCATGAGTAAAAATCATTTTTAGTTTTGGCTGGGGCTGGGCTATTGATATCATGATATGAGACTAGATATCGTCGATTTTGGATATCGTAATATGGCCTACGTGTTGTCTTTTCCTGATTTTACAGTAAAATGATATAGTTTCCTGAACTTAGCAGACTGTTCTAGCTGTTTTATTATTGGCCTTTACCCACTTAGTCATTATGTCCACATTACTGATGATTATTTATCAAAAATCTCATTGTGTAAATATTTTGTAAAAGCACCAATAGTCGATGTTACTACAATATGGTTGCAATATCAATATCGAGGTATTTGGTCAAAATTGATGTGATATTTGATTTTCTCTTTATCACCCAGCCCTAGTTTTGGCATTAAAATGAAGAAACTTTTTATCAATACTAGGGCAGTCAATTGATCAAAATATTTAATCGCGATTAATTGCAAATTAACCACACATTTTTTTATCTATTCAAAATGTACCTTAAGGGAAAATATGTCAAGTATTTAATACTCTTATCAACATGGGAGTGGGCAAATATGCTTGCTTTATGCAAATGTATGTATATATTTATTATTGGAAATCAATTAACAACACAAAACAATGACAAATATTGTCCAGAAACCCTCACAGGTACTGCATTTAGCATAAAGATATGCTCAAATCATAACATGAACAACAGCTGTCAGTGTGCTGACTTGACAATGACTTGCCCCAAACTGCATTTGATTATCATAAAGTGGGCATGTCTGTAAAGGGGAGACTCGTGGGCACACAGAACCCATTTTCATTCACATATCTTTAGGTCAGAGGTCAAGTGTCCCCTTTGAAAATGGCCACGCCAGTTTTTCCTCGCCAAAATTTACCGTAAGTTTGAAATTTAACCTCCTTCTCGACAAGCTAGTATGACATGGTTAGTACCAATGGATTCCTTAGGTTTTCTAGGTTCATATGATAGCAGTATCTTCACTCTAGTTTTACAACTGAGCCTGCTACAACCTCCAAAATCGCAAGTTGCATTAATGCATGAAAGAAATTAGTGGTGTTAAAATGAATTTGCGTTAACACGTTATTATCGCAAGTACATTTCGGGCACCTCCCACATTCTCCCGTTTTCTTGGCCGTACAGATTAGAGGCCAGGCAGCAGACCTCAGCCCTAGCCCTGAAGTGAATTAAAAACCTAAATCACAATGTGGTCTGGTTGTCTATCTGGCTTCACGCAGTGATCTGTCATATCATTGCTCGAAAGGATCAACCTTTGGCTGAGAAAACATGTTCTCAGAGTCATAAAACAGGAGAAAAGTCTAAATTTTGAGCCACCACCTTATTTTTCATCATCATCACAATATTTTGACAGCTGTAATTAAGTCTTGCTCGTTTTCTAAATCTCCGATGGCTAATCCATTTCAGCTTCTTAGTGTAATAAAGTAGAATTTAGTGGACTGTTGTATGACCCGCCAAACATATCTTCCTAAATCTGTCTTGTTTTGAACTCTTGACACATATCCCTCCTTTTACTCTCATTGCTCAGGGATTGAGTCATACTGCAGCCCTTTTTCTAATGCTGGTCTTTACTCTGTGAGCTTCAGCTCCCATTCGTCAAGGACAGACCCATAGCTCAGGCCCCATTAGATGGACAGACAGAGGGGAGTTTTGGGCAGCATGCCAAAGAGCCCCCATGTTCAAGGAGCCAGGGGGTGCTGATTGACAACACCCAGCAGCCATGAGCAGGAGGTCGATGGGAAAGATGGGCAGGTCAGAGAGAGAGTTTGAGTTCTCGTGACTGCTGGGTTGGTGAGTGCACCCTGCAGCTGCAGCGCGAACAAAAAAAAAAGACTTTCCACCCTCCGTTTCCCTCCCTAAATTTATTCCAGGGACAAGCTGTGAGTGGAATTGGATAAATCGAAGCTCTGTTGAAGAAGTCGTGAAGGCAAACGCAGTAGCTGAAGGTGTCACTCGTGTTTATGTGAAGCTGTCATTAGTAGCACTTCTTATCTGCTCTGAGCTCACACTGTCATTATTTTAACTACACAACGTCTCGTGGGACCCCTTCCCCGTTTCTTCCATGTCCCCCCCCCCTACTCTGACAGATGATCCAAACAGCCCGGCGTTGCTGACTCGCTTTACTATGCAAGCATGTTACTCCAGCAGGTCACAGATAGGCTGCGAGCTTCCTCCGGTACAACTCCTCCGAAATGTCAAAGGTGAGCCGACTGTAGCCCGATGTGTACGCCAGCTTTCAACAGATGGTCGTATTGAGTTACTAAAAATTCAGAACCTTGAAGGACCTGAAACTGGATAATGACTTTCCAGAGATTTGAGAAATGAAATGAGAAACATCGGGGCGTAATTGTTAAGACAAACAAACAGTTTTTTGGGAGCAGCAGAAACAGATGTTCGAGCCAGCCACCGAAATGCAGCGGGACGAAGCCGTACAGGCTGGAGAGACAGGCAGGGCGAGGAGCTCTGCTTCTTCTCTGAAGATGGTTTGTTTTCTGTTAATGTAATGGAAATACAGACCTCGACTAAATATATGTCTGTGTTCTCAATATGATAAGGGAATGTAAACCAACAGCACACATGGCGCTTTGAGGAAAAACACACTGTCCAGGTGGGAAGAGTGGATGAAAATACCTCAAGATCAGATGGTCAGGAGCAGTTTGTGTGATACAGAAGGACACATATGATTTTTACTGTAGGAAACTGTAGAATCAAGTCTTATACGTAGCTGGTAGTTTTGATGAAAAGACCAAAAGACTAAGACAGACTGCAAAATAATTTGTCGGTCCCGAACCGTTTGAAGCACACTCCGAGTCTTTTTTAGTCTTACAGTACTTTCTGTAGATGCCTTTTTATTATGTGCTCCTAATCATTTGAGGGAGTGCTTCTTGGCTCGTGCAGCTATTAAGATATGTGCCTTTAACGTGATGCAGAACACCACGTGCATGAGAGAGAACAAAAAGTTCCCCAGGACGGTTCGACGTGGCATTTTACACAATACTCCCCTCTCGCCAAAAACAACAAATTTTCCTCATAATTGTCGAGCGAATACACGATGAGACCCATTGTTCCGCAGCCTTGTCTCATGTAGCGCTCCTCAACCCTCGGGAAGATTTCAGGGAGTGAACTTCTGAACCGGACCCTTGCTGACAGCTCTCGCTGCAAAGTATTTCGGAACATTCGAGGGGATTTTTTTTTCTTTTGCATCCTCAGTGTCTTCCTGTTTTCAAGATTCATTTCTTTTTCCCTTCCTGAAACTGACCCTACTAAATATGCCTGACTTAGTCCGCCGCCTCAGCACGGGCCCCCAAGAGTTACAGTCTTTTCTTCTCGAAGCTGCGAGCGACCGCAGCTTTCTATTTCAAATGTTGAACCAATAAGTCACATCTGACATGGGTTTTCTGCGAACCAGAATGTGCGCGCTGTTGAAAAGCCAGCGCAAGGATCAGCAAGACTATATTAAGGCAAAACTAGTGGCTGGCACTCCCCTCCGGCTGACAAACAGGCTACTTGTTTGAAGGGCTGTTTTTCTCCCAGATCAGAGTGTTAGGCAGTGCGGGTACTGCTGCCTGCCTGCCTGCCTGCCTCCGGGCCTGTGGTTGTGGGTGCCATTTTGGGCCTTCCCTGCTCCAAGATGTAGCCCCTTGGGGAGCAATGGAACCCCTTATTTATGAAAGATATTCAACGTGAGTGGAGGAATCTGGATAAAACATCTGGCTGGTCCAGCCTTCTGCATTGTTCTGGGAAGATTGTAGCAGACACTCGGCATACTGCGGGATGTATTTCTGCCTTGTGATGAATGAAAACACATCTCTGGTTCGACTGAGTTTAATCACTTAAAATAAATCACTGTCATCTCCTTGTGGTGCTCTCACACAGTAGCAAACCTACACAGAGAATGCACCGAGTTAGCATACACCATGGTTTCTGTATTATCGCTGTGTTGTGCTGTTGTCATGAGGTCGTGTTTGTCTTGGCGCCATCAGAGCACTACGTCATCTGCCAAAAGCTCCTCTCACCCCCAAGGCTGCAGCAGCATCGAGCAGCCCAGACCCTAAATATGTTACAGAGGTTTTTTTTACGATTTGACCGAGAGCCAGAAGTGGAAACTTTAGATGGCGCGTGTGTTGACGTATCACCACCAAGTTTGTTTTGTGATCACTTGATTGCCGCACAACAAGCGCGGAGTGTTACAAGGCGAGACGGGTAAACATTTAGACAAACTAAATAAAGCATTTACACACTCTGTTTGGGACTGCATATTTATCTTTGGGTCCTCGAACTTGTACGTACAAGGGAGCTGGTTTGTTTGTTTGGGTTTTTGCAAGAGATTTGTGGAGTTGGTGAAGAAGACTAATTATATTTTAACCTTTTTTACATGTGTTTGTTTTTGTTCTGCCGGCTGGCTGTGGAGTTCAGCAACGCTTTCTTTCCCATAAATCCTCCCCCTGTGAATATACGGCCATCAATTTATCATTCTGAGAAATGAAAATAGTTTGTGTGTACTTTCCTTCTCACGCCTCTCAAGTGACAAACAAAGAAGAGGCAAACACCCAGAAAGCAACCCAGTTGAGTTTTATTCCTGGTTGGTTTCTAATACCGACATTGCAAAACTTCTTGTCAGTATCTATTTGGACACCCTGTCATTTTGTGTTTGTTGCACGTTTGAAATTACATTATTCAATATATGTTTTAGTTTGAAAGTACTTTTGGTCGGCAGCCAGGGACCTATCAGGAGGAGACTGAACAGAAACTGTTGTCTGCGTCTTCGCCGCTTGTTGCCATAGAGACCCGGGCAGTGATGGAATCCAGGAGAGCTGGGGAAGGACGAGAGACTGAGGGGAGAAGGGGTGGGGGCAGCTGGATCAGATCACCGTAGTTCACAGCCCACACAACAGCATTTAAAAACACAGATAGTGTCTCGACTCCCCCAGAGAAGGTGGACATTTTCAAGGCATTTGGCAAACTCGATCATTTTCCCCTCCCCTGCATCAACGTGTTTTCCCATCATCTCTCTAATCAAGGCTGATATTGAGGAATGTGAATCTGTGGCCTCCTCTGCTCCGGTGCCACGGCTGCACAATCCCAGCTCCCCTCTCGCCTGGCGTGATGAATCAGACTCTTGGCACATGTTGGAGATCAGTGTTAGAACGCACCCTGCGGGCAAGACGGCCCTCTTGTGCATTCCTCCTTTCCATCAGAATTACCTTTTCGCCGGAGCAGACATTCCCCTGTGGGCTGAAAGGCCTGTGAAATCAGCTGGAAGGGCCCAGAGAGCTCCGACAATGGGGAAGGGTTGTTAGTTACATGCGCTTTTGCGAAAGGTCTCGTGGTGGCCCTGTATGGTGGCGATACCCGGGGATCTGTTTCCAGTGTCCGAGGCCGCTATTGAGTTTCGCCCCTGTGGTTAATCCCGCTGTTCAGGACCTTGGGAAACAACCCATACCTCCCCACCCTCCTGTCCCTCCCCCTCGCAGATTCCCAGGAAAAACAAGGCATTGCAGAACAATCTCCAATTAAGATGGGTCTTACATACTGTACCATTCAGTCCCCACTCTCTCTCCCCTCTGTCTCCATCTTCCTACCTCCCTCCCTTTCTCTCCCCTCTGTTTGTGTCCTCGGCCAACCAGCCTCGGGGCAGAATTAGCGCTGTCTCCCAGGTCCCGGCCCTGGCACTTTGGGAGGGTCGGGCTTTGGTGAACGGAGATGTTGGGAAGGGGGAAGGAGGTGGGGTGAATGTGTGTCCTTGGTAAACAGGGCTTTGTGGGATGTGACTGTCTGATCCCCGGGGGCCTCTCCTTTCATTCCTCCTTTCTTCTGATCCCACACCACGGCCATGTTGTCAGTGCTGCGGCGTATCGTGGGTTCTGGGACCCGCTTGGCCCTGCCGTCACCCTGCACCTCCCGGACTGCTTGCGCTCCTGCAGACACAGAGAGACAGCAGTGTCTGAAAAGCAGACTGTCCTTGAAGATGCATCTCATTTGTCTTCCGCAGTCGCACTCTGTTTCAATGATTTATTATTATTGAGGAGACTTGCATTAACTTTCTGCAGGATGTCAGTTTCCAACATGGGCAGTTGAAACCCTTCGATTGTCATTTCCTTGTAAAACAAAAAGGACTCTCTTCTCTTCCTTCCTAATTCCCTTATTAGATTCCAAATCATGTCTCTCTTTCTTTTTCTTCTCCATCTCTCCTCTTCTTTAGCTCACTCCCCTTCTCTGAGCCTGTCCCACTTTTAATAACGTCTCAGTCTTTAATCAGACAGAGTTAGGCCATACCAGAGGCCCAGTGTTTCCACTCATTAGTTTCCTCTGTGGCCCCGGGCTGCCTCAGTGGGCTCACCCAGACCAACAGAAGAAGCCCATAATGGTCCCCTAGAGTCTCTTCTCTCGGGAGGCTCTTCCCAAAAGTTTTTGGGCCGAGCTGAATGCAGTTAGGCTGAATCATCAATCAGCTTTGGCAGACGTGGATGCGAGCTCAGCCATTATCTGTACGTCTATCTCTGAGCCAAGTCAAGAGGGAGGAGAAATGAGTCGGGGCTTGGCAACTTTTCACCTTCCAGTGAATGTTTCACCTCTTCTTACCCCCATCTCCTTTTTACTCCTCTCCCAGATAGCTTTTCTTGCTATTTTCTCCCCCCCATTGCTTCTCATCTTCTTGTTTTGAATTTATCTCCCATCTCTTGTGTGTATGTGTGTGTGTCTTTCCCTGTCTCTTTCTGTGTGTCCGTCTCTCTTTCTCTCTTTCTCTGTGGAGCTGAGGAATGTGTGTGCTGCAGATCCTCTGTCCGTGAGATGTGGGGCGAGTGCAGACAGGTTCGGGGTATAGCATGTGAATCGGCTTCATTGCACAGGTCAGATTAGACCATCATACCAGAAAAGACTTGCTCTTTCTCTTCCACCCCATTGCTCCCTCACCCTGAACGTCTTCATCTCTAACTCATTCAGTTCCGGGCATTCGTTAAAATTCTCTATCTTTTTGAAGATCTGATTTATTGGATTTATACCACTCTGGTGTTGATTGCCCCCTGTTATCCAGTCAGCGTTGGAGCTGCTTCACGATGTCTTCCATTTGACTTAAATTCAGCTGTGCAGTCTTGTGAAGCGGAGAGGCCAGGCCCCCGCCTCAGTCAGCAGCACCAGTTGCGACCTGTTCTTCCCTCTAGGTCTTTGATGCTCCGCCGCGTTGCTTTTGTCCCTGTTTACCCAATATGACAGGGATATGGGCCAGCCCCACATGCGGGCAGATGGGGCTTTAAGTAGTTCCTGCAGAGAGGAGGCCAAAAAGAAGTGCAGGTGCTAACCTGCTTCCCCCCCCCCAAGAACTCAAACCCCTTTCCCTTCCCTGAGGGCAGCCTGTCAGTGTGTTTATTTTCTCCTGTGTCATCACCAGGGATCCCTCTTGTGTGACCAGGGGATGTATGGTGCTATTCCTGTGTCTGAGTTTAGTATTCCCAAGATGGATAAATAAAGGTGCTGCCTCTCAACAGTACATCTCTACTATGGATTTCTCTGGAAGGGAGCATGACGGATAAGCTACAAAAAATATAAAAAGTCTGAATGAGGGACAGAAGCTGTCGAAGAAGAAGACTGCTGTTTGTTCTCGCTTTCACACACTTAAGCCCGGTGTCAGTCAAACATTTCCCGAACACACATGGGTCAACCCCCACACCCAAAAAAAATAGGAACTTTTCCACTTGAACTCACTGACACTAACTTCATTTATTTTGATAAACTGTCCCTGTGTCTGTATATCAGCTTTCAACGGCGCAGAGTCTGTTTTGTATGCTGGATGTCTCTTCAATTTATAGCCGGTCGATCCCGCCTTGAGAATGGCCATGCATCTGCAACATAAGTGCAAAAACAGAAGGGTAACACAAGATCAGATTTGGGATAGGAGGAGGAAATCTGGAATACAGGATTTTTTTCCTTTAAGTAGTGTAGTCTAGAGTTTTGAGAGGGAGTGGGCTGGCCGCAGATCAACGTTGGACCAGAGGAGACTGCTCTCAGGCCGATCATTCAACGGGGACTTCCCCACTTCGCCCTTCTGGGCATCTGCTCAGGAGGAAGCGGGACTTGCCTTTCCATGCGGCCGGTGCTGCCAGCATCGGGATGACTCTCTGTGATGATGAGGGATACAAGATATCCTCGCAGTGTCTGTCTCCACTGAGGCGGCCTCATGGTGGCGGATGTGAGAGGAAAGCCAAACAGATAAGAAGCAGGAATGATGCCCCTGTGTTTCCTCGTCGAGCCAGATCGATGGGCCAGATAGGCAGCTGTGTGTGTGTTTACACAAGGGCACCCAGTCAGAGCTGTAGTGCCCGACAGCTACGCCCACCGGGAGGAAGTAACTGGTTAAAGTAAGAAAGGTGGATGCATAGAGAGAAGGAGTTACAGAATAGGCTCCGGTTTCTCATCGTACCATGTGCCAAGGTGCCTGCGCTTGGCTGTGCATTTTTATAGCGCTGTTGTTATTATTGTAATTATATATCATTATTCCGGCAGAGAGAGAAAGATAGTTTCCACCGATGACATGGGGGCAGCGTGCAGGGCCTGTTGCAACTCGTGGGATGGAGAAACGCTAGCCTGCAAGATGTGGGTTTGCTGTGCTTGAATGAGCATGCACACACTCAGACTGGAGCCTGAAATGCAGAGCGTACAGCACATACATAATGCTAATCCTAAAATCCAAATTACAGATGGTTATTCAGTCAGAATCAAGCTGAAATTTGAACTATTGAGAAAGTAGCATGATTTTTACTAGGGCTGGGCAATATGATGTAGGGATGCACTGATCTGACTTTTTCAGTCCCGATACTAATAGCGATACCTGGACTTTGAGTATCTACCGATACCAGTGTTTAATTAATGAGCTGTATGCCTCAGTGTATGGAAGTGACTTGGATCATTCTTATATGTGTAAGGCAACATCAGGCTTGACTTAAACATTACTTTCCTAACTTTGTAAAACAAAATGTAACAAACAAATACATAGACATAAATTTGTTGAATTAATATTTATTATTGGAATAATAAATCGTACACCAGTAACTTGGTAAATAAAATCTTCAAAATTATCAGGAATTACAATTCAAGTGTAAACCTTTTTAATGCAGCAACAAACTGCTCAAAACTTAAACAAGAATTAAAATACCAGTATATAATGTATGTAGTATATAAGCATGGAATTGAATTGAATAGATGTTCCCCATCGTCACCGCTAGCCGATCCACCTATTCGAGTCAGTATCGGCCCGATATCCGATCCAGTATCGGTGCATCCCTAATATGATGATATATACCGTCAAAACGATATCAAAATGTCTAGCGTATATATTTTTCTATATTGTTTCTATTGTGATATAGGCTAGGCCTATATTTATTTCTTTTTTCTCTATAATTTCACTTCAAACTGTTATGTTCATTTTGCACTTCTTAAAATGAGAAAACACTCAGTACTTTTCATTTGTCAAGTATTTAATTCACACAGGAGTATACAAAAATATGCTTCACCATGTGGTTATTTTATATAGACTATTTATTTATTGAATTACCAGAAAACATGCTATATCGTGATATATATCGTTATCAAGATATGAAATTACCTATATCATGATAGAAGATTTTGGCCATATCACCCAGCCTTAATTGTTACCATTTTTTAATGTTTCTTTGAAGCACTTTTACACATGTTTTGTGTGGAATGTTTGTGTGTAAAAACAGTGAAGATGTGTGTGAGTGAAGCAGAGAGAGCTGGAGGTGACCTCTGGGGGCTGGTCCAGGGCCACCAGACAACCTCTGGTCCACACTCTCTCTCTCTCTGCTCCCTGACCTTTGACCTCAGGGTGAGAAGGGGGCGTGAGCCAGGAACTGGGAGAGTTTATTATTTCCTGCCTCTCCTCTTCTCCTCCTCCTCCTCTCAGGATGCTCTCAGAGAGAGAGAGAGAGAGAGAGAGAGAAAATTAGTACATGGATAAAGCATCTGTGTCTCATTGGTGAAATCAAACATCCCACTAGCATCTCTCAGAACTCGTGCTGAAACAATTAGTCAATCAAAAGAAAATCAACTGACAATACTAATAATAGTTGGTTAAGTGTTCAGAACATTTGCTTGTTCCAGATTGTCAAATGTAAAGAATTGTTGCTTCTCTTCATTTAATGTAATTGTTAGGGGAAAGTTAACGCCATAATAAAGCGTTAACGCAAATTCGTTTTAATGCCACTAATTTCTTTAACGCATTAACGCAACTTGCGATATCGATCTTTCGGAGGTTGTAGTGGGCTAGAGTGAAGATGCTGGCATCATATGTAACTATATGTCCCCCACCTTTGCTTTTTCCGCATGCTTTCGTGTCTCTGTCGGCCCTCACGGTGGTGAACCCCGGCAGGTCCACGTTAGCATCCGGTGTGTAGCAGGTTAGCCACGTTTCTGTGAGGAAAAACAGGCTGCTCTCCCGGTAAATCCGCTGTTTGATCAGAGCTGCCAGCTCGTCCATCTTGTTCGTCAGTGCGTTCACATTCCCCATCAGTACGGAGGGAATTGATGGTTTAAAACGCCTCCGTATGTCCCTTAGCCTAGCCTTTAGCTTAGCGCCGGCTCTGCAGCCCCGGAACTTCTGCCGCAGCTCCGCCGGGATGAGGTGTCGTGTGCCGGCATGTCCCTTTGTCCTGAGGGAAAGAAGTTCTTCTCTCGAATAAACGAGAAGATTACTTCTTTGCTGTGTTGAATAAGTAACCATATCCATAGGATATAACTATACAAACACGCTAGACCTGCCCTGGTGAGGCAGGAAGAGCACAAAATAAACAAAAAGCACGAAAAAGACGAAAACAACATCGGAGCAGCTGGAAAGGCTGCCACTCACGCCGGCGCCGGAAGTCTTTCACCCCCTAGTCTTTGTACTACTCACCTGTGACGTTTTTTACTAACATGTGTACTACTTACCTGTGACGTTTTTACTAATATGTTTGCACTATGGAACTGTGATGCTGGAAACTTGAATTTCCCTCGGGATCAATAAAGTTACTATCTATCTATCTATCTATCTATCTATCTATCTATCTGGTACCAACCATGTCATACTAGCGTGTCGGGAAGGAGGCTAAATAATGCTGCAAACTCACACTAATTTTTGGCGAGGAAAAACTGGCATGGCCATTTTCAAAGGGGTCCCTTGACATCTGACCTCAAGATATGTGAATGAAAATGGGTTCTATGGGTACCCACGAGTCTCCCCTTTACACAGACATGCCCACTTTATGATAATCATATGCAGTTTGGGGCAAGTCATAGTCAAGTCAGCACACTGACACACTGACAGCTGTTGTTGCCTGTTGCGCTTGAGTTTGCCATGTTATGATTTGAGCATATTTTTTATGCTAAATGCAGTACCTGTCAGGGTTTCTGGACAATATTTGTCATTGTTTTGTGTCGTTAATTGATTTCCAATAATGAATATATACATACATTTGCATAAAGCAGCATATTTGCCCACTCCCATGTTGATAAGAGTATTAAATACTTGAAAAAATCTCCCTTTAAGGTACATTTTGAACAGATAAAAAATGTGCGATTAATTTCTGATTAATCGCGATTAACTATGGATGATCATGCGATTAATCATGATTAAATATTTGAATTGATTGACAGCCCTAGTATTTGTAAATTGAATCTCTTTGACAAAACAGTAGTGATTTGAAGAGGTCACCTTCTAATCTTAAGTAATTGTGATGGGCAAATTTCACCATTTCTTCACAGAAAAGTGATCAACAGATTATTTGAGATTAAATAATCGTTCATTGCAACCCTACTCAAAACTGTTACCTTCAGGCACCAACTTGTCATTCTCTTTTGGGACTGCAGCCCTGACAGGAGGCTAAACAAATTGACCCGCTTGAGCGGCAAGCAGATGAAACAATGTTTAGGTTGGAGAGTGAGGGTTAGAAACCTGTTCAGCTTCACCAATCCCACCCAGACACCATCCTTTTAATTTGACCCACCCTTCAGCCCGGGTCGGCCCTTCCGCTAACGTCTGCGAGCTACCGAAGCGCCAGTGTGAATATCACAGCTGGACGGCCATTGTTCCACCGGCCTCAGGCTCAAACCCTGGTAACCAACCAGGAACCCGGGATCAAAGCTCGCCCGGATTACTCTTAGAAAAAGGAGGAGGAGGTGCCGCGGTCGGAGGGGGTCAGGTTGAAAAGGATACAGGAATGCTCCTAATTACGTGCCCTCCAGTGTGTCTGTGCCTGCACTTCAGGCTACAGTGAACCTATGAGGAAGCAACACAGTGTGACAAGAGAGTGATATTAAGAGTAAGGCGACAGTCTCTCCACGGCCACTCCATTAGCGGGAGATCTCAGCAGCCCACTGGGAGAGAGAGGCAGGGGGGCAGAGAGGCAGGACATTCCAGCCTCCGTGGAGACACTGAAGTGGGTGAGAACAGGGGTCAGAGGAGAGGGTGCGAGGTGGAGATCAAGGAGTGTGTAAAGAGGATGTGTCGTGAAGATTAGAAGGATTGTCATACAGGAACCTAATAGATTCTTTTCCCGCTCAGATCCACCTCTGAAATCCTCCTCCAGCTTGTTTTATTTCTGTCTACTTTTGCTCATGGGGGTGCTGTCATGTTTCCATGCAGAGCTCTGGTTTGATGTGTGTTTTCTCTCCTCTGTGTGTTGCAGGTTTGCTGAACAGACAAGGGCGTGCGCGCGGGGCAACACGGCTGCTGGCAGGGGTCAAAGTGCACCATGGACAGTGGCCTAAGGGTCCTCCTGTCCACTCTGCTGTGTCTCAGCCAGTCCCTGCTTATCGGCTGCTCATGTAAGTTGTTGTCCTGCTCTCAGCTTTAAGGCTCAGACTAACCAACCCGACATCAAAGAACTAGCGGCGATGAAGGCCGACTGTTGCGTTGGGTCACCCCTCACTCCCCTCGGTCTTGGCTAACAAGTTGCATTTGAACACACTGCAAAGACTACAGCCAACGGCCAGTTAGCACGTACGTTTTGCACCTGCGTGAGAGGAACAAACTCCCAACAACAGCAGGCGGCGATAGTCTATATCCGTCATTCGAAACCGGAAGACCAGACTACGGATATACTAGCCGTTGTTATGATACGTACATGAAACAAAGCGCCGTTTGTCGACCATTTTCACACCACTCTCTCTCACCGCTTAGCTTCATTCCAGATGCCCATGTTGTTGTGAAAATATCTGTGTATTGGAATGATCAGATGAGATGAAGATGAAAAATGAGAAGAGCCTTCTGTGTTTTTTGTCTTGAATTTAGTCGTTGGCTTGCTTTCCTCACTTCCGTTTCTCTTCTTGTACATTGATTCGTTTAAGCTGAACAGCCAATCAAAGTGATATCTCTCACCGACGAGCTCCGCCGCCGATTCAACATGCTGAATCGGCTGAAAAGCCTCCAACCCGGGCAGACTAGAGCCGAAGATACGGCGCACTGTCCGTCCAAACTGCCTGTCGGCTGACCGTCGGCTTGGTGTGTCAGGGCCATAACATGGGTAGAAGTGGTGTGATCCCCTTTCAAAAAACTACTGTGTGCTTAAACCACAAGCCATTATTTCTATATTAACAATAGAGTGAATGATTGTGTAATGTGTAAGGGGTCCCTCATAGTGTTGACAGCACACCAACTCTGCAGCTCTAAGCAGCTTTCATGCATGCTTTCATCAGTTTCTAGCAGCAACATGGCAGCTGTTTTTAAGCAAAAAGGAGGGTAAATATTGGACTTGCATTCATCAGGTGGCCATAAACATGACTATTTCTGTCTGCTGGGTTGTGTTTTCCAGCTTTATGTGGAGTTTCCTGCTCCCAAGTGGCCAAAAAATTAAATTATTGCAGCTTTAAAGTGGTCATTTTGATCCTCTTTTTGGTTCTAAACATCTGGGGCCTTATGCATAAAACTATGTGTAGACTAGATTCACAACTAAAACTCTGTGTACGCACATAGACAGAGAAATATGATTACGCATTATTTTCATCTGATTTATGAAGCTGTACGTACACCTGATTCTGTTTTATAAATCTCAGTTATTGCGGCACTGGAAGCAGGTGCACGAGCCTCATTTCCACACAGTTAGCCATAAATGGATGTAGAAACACTTTTAAACATCCATTTGCATCGATAATTGTACCCGCTGTCTTTATGCACGGCTGTGGCTATTTGTAGCGTGCAAACCATTAATTCATCATGTTTCTGCAAACCATCATTGCAGTAAATTCTCACTCAACATTATTATTAAACGTCAGAAGGGTGATCAATGATTCATTCGCTGCTCATATGTTGTAACCGACTTTACAAAGTGCTTCACAATTCAAGATAAATTGAAACGATCATTAACAGAGATGATGGCTCAAATGTAAATAAAAAGAAGTTTATAAATGCGCCTTTTGATTGACATTTTACAGAACTTTGTGTAGACTGCAAAAATTATAACAATCAGTTAAATTGGCAAACAACCTAAAAACAATGTTACCCATCTCTCAACTTCTATTCAGTCTCCTCCTCATCACATCACCGCAGCTATCTTCGCTAAAACCATGTGTTTACGCCTGGTCTGAAAACTGCGTGAGGTACACACATTCTCACCACACAATAGGGTTCATGCAGCAACATTCTCTTAAATTTATCTTACATTTTCTCTTAATTT
The DNA here is from genome assembly GCA_916701645.2 of Sebastolobus alascanus. Classification (NCBI taxonomy): domain Eukaryota; kingdom Metazoa; phylum Chordata; class Actinopteri; order Perciformes; family Sebastidae; genus Sebastolobus; species Sebastolobus alascanus. Next base: position 5,647,910 of record CAKAOJ020000040.1, on the reverse strand, counting down.
TAATAGAAAAAAATAAGAGAAGTCAACTCCAGAAGCACCAAACTTTCTTAACCATCCAAATCTGCTCTTACCCAGATGTGCTGAATGATGAATCCCACTTGATCATAAATTGGAGGCCTGTGGCCGATTGTTCATTATTAGCATAGGTAACGCCCCTTAAACACTATATAAGGGCAGGTGTTGTGATGTGTGCAAATACTCTGGCACATGCCCAAGAATTGGAGAGATGCCACTAAAAAAGGTTGTAAGAAGAACTCTAGTGTTACTGGTGTTAAAGGAAAATCAAAAAGCATCGAAGAGCAGTAAGCCATTCAGAAGCTGAGCGCACGCAATATTATCCAAGGGTTTTTATAGTCTTAATTTGATCAATGGACCACAGAATTTCCTTAGCCCACAAATGTAATAATCCAATCTTTCTATTTACGCTTAAACATATAATAATCTAAATTTCATTATATGATATTCATGCATTTTTTTATGTTCCCCAAATTTAAAACATATATGTTTTCTTGCATTGGACAAACAATTTGTGGACTGTGAAAATAAGATGTTTTTTTGCTCTCAACCTCTCGTAAAATGTTCTCTTAAAGCTACAGTGGGTAGAAATGGAGCTAATGTGATTTAAAAAAGTTATTTTTATAAAATGTCACTATATCCTGACAGTAGTGCATGAGACAGGTAATCTGAAAAAAGTCATGTGCCTCTGTGTCCTCTCGTGCTCCTAACGGCATCTGCAAGATTTCACAGACTGGAGGAAGACAACCAATCAGAGTCGAGCTGGAGTCTGCCGTCCAGCTGCCATCTATGAGAGCCACGAGTCAATCATTCGCGAACTCCGATCAAACGGTCAAGCTAGGCGGCGCTAATCAAATATGAATCAATATTCTGTTACTGTAATGTCTATTTCTCACCTCAAATGTTTTCAGAAACATCTTGTATTGTACTGTTTAGCTGTAAAAAGAGAAAGTTTGTGACCCGGCAGCCATGTTGAGACCTGCTGAGGAAATAGTCTTCCGTCACGGATTTTTTAAAGCCTGAAAACAGAGCCATGAGGAGGTGCAGAAGTCTAGTTTTCTCTCAGAAAACTTGAATTACAATATGCTGAAAGGTTATTATGGAATTTTTGCCCAATGATGAAGACGTCAGTTCTAGCCACATGGTTTTTACTCATAATAGATCTTTTTTGAATTTGTACTTCAAAACAACACAGCAAAAAGTGTCAGTTCACCCAAAATACAACGTTTTTTGTATTACCTATCTGCAAAACTTGGTTTTCTTTGAGCACCTCCATTGTATTGTTCTGGGTGGAGGCAAAAATATATCTGTATATGTTAATGAAGGTTAACCAATCATCTATAACAAAATGACTGATTCGGCATTCTGTCTCCCCCCCAGCTCAACATCCCTCTTTCCGCTCTGAGCCGGCCTCATTGGTCCAGAGTCAGAACTCTGTTGCTCGTCTGCTCTGCTTAGTAAGTCCTCCATCAGCGGTGGTTTCCTGGCGCTTCAGAGGCCGCCCCCTGGACCAGGACACGCTGCCCGGCGTGGAGCTCAACGACGGCTCCATCACCATCTCCTCCCTTCAGCCCAGCCATGTTGGCTTCTATCAGTGTGTGGCACGCTTAGATGGGCCGGCCATCGCCAGCCACCACGCGCGTGTCGCCATAGCAGGTACGGATGCAGAGAATTTCCCTTCTGTGCATACTTCTACTCACTTCAAAGCAAAAAAGAGGAAGTTGCCTTGAGAAAAGGAAGGCCATTTTGTGAGTGTTGAATGCTTAGAAAGAATGCCTGTCCTCGGCTGCCTGCTGCTGAGTGGTGGAGGGGAAGGAAGCAGTAGGAGTTTTTGCTCGGGCACCCTTCCAAATGCCTCTTGACCGGTATCCTTAATGAGCCTTGGGCTTTCCTGTGTAGTGTGTTATGTTCCTGCTGGGATGCTGCTTGCTGTTGGACACTACACTAAGGGGTCGGCCCTGATCTGGAACTGTATCAGACATGAATAGAATCACTCACTGCAACAATAAACAAACCCAGTGATCCAACACAAACAGCTCAACTCAAGTAGCGCTGTTCGCCTTCCTTCTTGACTGTGCTGATATTCGGCTCATATTAAAGGAGACGCATCATGAAAAACTCACTTTTTCAGTGCTTGTGCCCATACATTTGGGTATTTGGAGTACTTACCAACCCACGAACTGTGAAATAAGACAATCCAGTCCGATTTTCTGTGGGCTGCCGAGATAAAAAAAAATGTGTGATTCAACAAGCCATTCAGATTTGGCTCCCCTTCCTATGTAACAAAGAGTATAAAAGCAAAGAGGCGAAAGTCCGGTGTGTTTTTGACAACAGCTGCTGTCGCAATTTTTGACTGAAAACTCTTATTACATTTATAATATTTTATTGTTCAACACAGGCCATTTTGGTAGAATACGACAATAGAATAGAAATCATTTTGTTTTACTTTTGTACGGCACTTTGTACGTGGATGTTTTACTGGCATCCAGTAGTCTCTTTCAGTCCAAAATGGCGGAAGCGTAGCTTTGCTGCTGGGCGCTGACGTTGCAATGGAACGACTTGTCTTTCACTTCTTGGCAATATACGTTCTTTGTGTCACATGCCGGCTCATTAGAATATTACCTTTTCACAGCAGCCATTTTGACATGACATTGCAGTGTAAACACAGGTGTAATTAATAACATTAATTATGGCCCTGTTCCATTTAGGTGTGCCAGGGCCCTGATATTGTACATGCTGACTCACTGGAATGGCTGTGACACTAAATAGAATGGGAAGATGTTATCAATATACCTGTGTTTACCCTGCAATTGCATGTCAAAATGGCTGCTGTGAAAAGGCCCTATACATTGCCCACAGCTTGAGAACTACCTTTGCAAAGGTATATTTTTCTCACAAGCCAATCAGAGCAGACTGGGCTTTTTCGGGAGGGTGGCTTAAAGAGACAGGCGCTAAAATGGAGCATTTCAGACAGAGGGTGAATACAGGTATATTCAGAAGACAAAATAATGTGTTTTTTGAACATTAAAGCATGTAAACATGTTCTAGTAGCAACCCAAAATAAGTAAGTGTGAACCTGGAAATGACCATGATATGTCCCCTTTAATATGTCCAATATTCTGCACAGAAAGTGAGTTTAACTGATTGAGTCTTCTGTTTCTCTTGTTTTTTTTGTTTTCTCTCTTGTCTCTGCAGAAATATCAGAATATGAAGATGGCCGACGGCGGTCATTATCGGTGCAGGAAGGCAGCTCTGTTCTCATAGAGTGTCCTCTACCACACAGCGTCCCTCCGGCCCTTCCTAGACTAAGAGTACGAGGGGAGCGGATAGAAGTGTCAACAGGTTTGTTTGAGACCAGGAAGTAAATGTGAAGTTTTTTTTCTTTGTATCTTGAATAAAACCTTTCACTAGAGGTTGGCAATTTGACGATATATACTGTGAGACACTAGAAATTATATATACTGTTTATAATGTTAATATTCCTGGTTATATTAGGCCATTGCAGGCAATGTTGAAAATCAATGAGCAAGACTACTTGTTCATCAATGTGATGACTTTGCTTGATTTATCAGGATTTTTTTTCACAGAATTTAGCAAAATAGCAAAAATTAGCAAAATAAAATAACAAATATCACCCAAAAAAAACACAACCTGCCATGTACTCTGTCAACTTAGCCAATATACAGTATTTGTTTAATCGCCCAACCCTAATTTATACCATATAATATAATATAAAATCCAATTTACCATGCTCATGGTGTATCATACAATATCTTATATTGTGGAAGTTCTCTGTGCTGTTACTGAAACTGTTGTTTCCTTCTCTTTTCAGATGACTATTTAGTTCTTCCGTCTGGAAACCTGCAGATTATCTCTGCTTCAGACCAGCACCAGGGCATGTATAAATGTGGTGCATTCAACCCTGTTACCGGGGAAACCGTCATGCAGCCTCACGGTACCAAGCTGTCAGTGAAACGTAAGTATGAAGACATTTAATTTAAGATTCATAAATTCTTACATCTCAGCTGCATGTTCTTTTTTTTACCTTTTTATTTATTGATTTTATTTTATTTATTTTAATTAAACCAGAAAGATACTTTGTTCTCCAAGAAAAAATAATAAGAATAATGGTAAATAATTAAGTGAGTGGAAAATAAATTGAAATTCATTAAAAATAATAATCATGATAATAAAGAAAAGATGTGCATAATATTTTAATAAAATAAGTACTAACAAATTAATAGGTAGATGAAAGCTGATTGCGAGACAGTAATAGAAAGGAGTATCAGCTGTATGTTCTGATAGATAGATAGATAGATAGATAGATAGATAGATAGATAGATAGATAGACAGCTTTATTGATCCACGTGGGGAAATTCGATTGCAACCAAGTCAAACAACAACCAACAACAAAGACACAGTATTTACAATACACCAATAAATAAATAACATCATAAGAAGCCCTTTGAGACATAATCAACAGCTGAGAGGTACCGTGGATCTAGGCCATATCTAAAAATGTTCATTTAAAAACCTGACCGATGCTGGAACAAAAGACCTCCTGAATCGTTCAGTAGAACACTGAGGCATCACTAGTCGCTCGCTGAATGAACTTCTGAGTCTGTTAAGAACACTGTGTAATGGATGGCCTTCAAAATGCAGAACTGTTTTTAGTTTGGCCCTTGTTCTCTTTTCTACGGTGACCTTCAGGGAGTCTGGTGCAAGACCAATCACTGAGCCAGCCTTTCTGATCAACTTATTGATCCTGTTTTTATCATCCACAGTGATGCTGCCCCCCCCCAACAGAGCACAGCATAAAAAAGAACACTAGCTAGCAAAAGATCTAAGTTTTCTCAAGAAGAAGAGTCTAGACTGGGCCTTCTTGAATACAACCTCAGTGTTCTTTTTCCAGTTTAATTTACTGTCCAGGTGGACACCTAGGTATTTATAGGACTGGACAATTTCAATCGGCTGACCCTTGATTACCACCGGGGAGACCTCCTCCTTCTTCCTTCTAAAATCAATAATTAGCCCTGTGGGCTTCCCAACATTCAGTTTTAAAAAGTTTTCATCACACCAGCTGACAAATGATTCAACCTCTCTTTTGTAGGCCAGGTCACTGCCTTGGTTTAGTAGAACCCCTAGAGCAGTGTCGTCTGAACATTTTGGGATTTGACAAGATGCCTGACTCTGCCTGTAGTCAGCGGTGTAGAGTGTAAATAAAAAAGGAGATAAAACTGTGGCTTGTGGGACTCCTGTTTTAGTTAAAATGCTGTCAGACCGTTTTTTATCATGCCTAACATACTGAGGTCTAGATAAAAGATCATTTAAAACCCAAGCGATGGTTGTGTTGTGCAGTTTAAAATCAATTAACTTGTTAGCTAAAATGTGTGGTTGAATAGTATTAAAAGCACTGGAAAAATCAAAAAACATAATCCTAACAGAGCTGGCAGTTGTTTCAAGGTGGCTGTCAATACCGTGAAGCATAAAAAGTAGTGCATCATCTACTCCCACACCTTTCCTGTACGCAAATTTTAAGGGATCTTGAAAGGCTGTGACCTGTCTACTCATGTGACCCAGAATAACCCTTTCAAAACATTTCATTATGTGTGATGTCAGAGCTATAGGTCTAAGATCATTAAGAATACTCACCTGTCCAATGTGGTTCATTTGTTTGTTCAGATTCAGACTCCTCCCCCCCAGTGCGGATAGTATACCCCACCGCCCCGAGGACTGTTTTGGTGCAGCGGTCCCAGCCGCTGACGTTGGAGTGTATTGTGTCTGGTAGTCCAGCACCAGCAGCTAAATGGTTTAAGAATGGTAAAGAGGTCACACTGGGGCCTTCTCACCCACGGCAGCACAACAACCTCGCCTTTGTAGCGGTGGCGAGGAGTGATGAAGGGTGTTACACCTGCGCTGCTGAGACCAAGCAGGGGACTTTGATCAGCGCCAACTACACTGTGAATGTTCTCGGTAAGAAAAACACAAGAACAGGTGTTGGCGGTGTGGGGATTGTTTGCACTATGGTGATGTTAATCGTCCTCTCCTCCACAGAGCCTGTGTCTATCGCGGAGGGCCTGACCAACCAGCTCGTCTCTCCCGGCTCCTCCGCTCGTTTTACCTGCGAAGCGACAGGAAACCCTTCACCAAACATCACCTGGCTGTTCAACGCTGACCCCATCACCCCATCGCGGCGCTTTCAGATCTCTGGGTCCTCGCTGGTTATTACAGACGTGACGCCACAGGACGAGGGCGTGTTTCAGTGTCTTCTGGACAACGGGATCGGCTCGGCACAGTCATATGGGATCCTGACAACACATTCAGGTATGCATCAGTCATCTTAAGCTAATTTGTTGCTTGGCTTTCAGATGGAGCTATCTGAACTCAGCTTGTATTAGTAATAAATTGACCTTTTAACCCATTGAGTGCTTTCAAAAGCAAGCAACACATAATGAATCGTCCAAGACTGTGTTCATTTTAGGGGGTTAGGAGTTATTTTCATTGTTGATTAAACTGTCAAAAGTGTTTTTATTATGCCTACGTACGTGCGGTCCATTCACGTTATGAGAATGATTTGATTTTGGTGGTCAAAGGTCAAGGTCACTGTGACCTCTTGTCCATCCCATTCGCGTGAACCCGATATCTCAGGAACACCTTGAGGGAATTTCTTCAAATTTGGCACAAACATCCACTTGGATGGACTCAAGGATGTACGGATTAGATTTTGGTTGTCAAAGGTCAAGGACACTGTAACCTTACGTCTATCCCATTCTTGTGATATCTTTGGAACACGTTGAGCGAATTTCTTCAAATTTGGCACAAATATCCACTTGGATGGACTCAAGGATGTACGGATGAGATTTCGGTGGTCAAAGGTCAAAGTCACTGTGACCTCACAAAACACGTTTTTGGCCATAACTCAAGAATTCATATGCTAATTATGACAATTTTACACAAATGTCTACCAGGATGAAATGATGAAGTGATAACATTTTTGACAGACATGGATGTAAACTGCTACTTAACTGGTTGGCGGAGGCGTACAACCGCGAGGCGGTATTTCTAGTATTATACAATTAATCAGTTTGTCTATAAAATGTCGGAAAAAAATGAAGGATATCAATGAAGTTATTCAAATTACAATGATTTAAAACACAGAAAATGTGCAACTCCTCACATTTCAGCTACTGGCACCAGAGAATATTTGGCTTTTTTGTTTGATAAATTAGTTAAACGATGATCAAAATTGTTGTTGATTTCTTTTTCAAGTAAGTCAACCCTACTGTTCCCAACATTCCCTTTAATTTCCACTCGAAGCAACAAAAAACTGGATCCAGCGCCTCATTGCTGCTGTACTGTAAGATCATGACTAACCTAACAACATGAGTTTGTACGCTGACGCTGGAGGCCTCGCAGAGCTCAGGTGTTTACGGATACAAAAGGGAGCATTTTGAGAAATGCTACTTAATTGTAAATTGTTTCAAAAATAGTTGCCAGTGTTGGAAAGGGTTAAGGCATATTACCAGGCGGGATCTCCATGGGCCTGCGCATACAGTATCTACGGGGAGTCCTTGCTTTTTGAGTGTGAATGTGTGTGTGTGTGTGTGTGTGTGTGTGTGTGTGTTTCTGAGGGCTGGTAGGAGAGGCTTAGCCAAGGCCGCCCTCCTCCTGAGCCTTGAACTGAGCTTGAGCGTGAGAGTGAGCTTTGTGCACGCTGTCGGGGATAAGCCCCCGGACACTGGAATGTAAGGAGTAGCCGTGGAGGGTTATGACGAGGACCAGACCACCCAGCTGTCAACATCATACACAACTGCCTTTTATTTATTAACACATCACAACGCTCCCCCCCTCCTCTTCCACCACCACTCTCCCCCAAGCCTCCCCTCTCCTCCCTCCCTAGCCACTCGCTCTACGCCAGGGCCCCACTCCGGATCAGGCGGGTTCATTGCAAAACATTTGTACAGACTACAGGAAAGAAGAATTAGATTTGATATCTTTTGCTGCAGACAGATACACAGAACAGAATATGAAGCTGATAAGCAGAGAGGTAAACACTCTGTTTTTAGGTACCAGGCGCTGGAGCTTCGAATGCATTCAAAGTAAACAGTATCATTGATGTGGGTAGTCTGTTATTATTAGTAATTCATCACAGAGAGCAATCTGAAATATGTTTGGGTTTTCTGTTTGGTACCGTTGTTTCCGTCACCATAACAACTCCCCGCTTTCATCCGTTAAGTGGGATGCACCACAGGGGAGATGTGGTGTCCTTATCCTCCCTGCACTCACATGTCACAGCCAGCAGTCCTGCTACAGCCACAACAAATGATTATTTGAATATTTGATTGACAGAAAATTAGGATAATCCATTAATATGTTATTAATGAGCAAAAACACATTGATGACACTTTGATTTCTTGTTTTATGTATCATTGTTCATTCACTATTTTGGGGTTTTGGTCTGCTGGTCTGACAAAATAAGCAATTTGAAGACAGCACCTTGGACTTTTTAAACACATTTTTTGACATTTTCTAAACCAAATGATTAACTGTTAAATTGTGATTAACCCAAAAATTGTCCATGAAAATAATCATTGTTTGCAGCCCTAACCACAACTGCCCCCTCCTCACCACATCAGGAAAGAGCTACTGTGTCGTCCAGGGAGTCAGTCAGCAACAGCGATTAATTGCATGATTGTCCATAGTTAATCACGATTAATTGCAAATTAATCACACATTTTGTATCTGTTCAAAATGCACCTTAAAGAGAGATTTGTCAAGTATGTAATACTCTTATAAACATGGGAGTGGGCAAATATGCTTGCTTTGTGCAAATGTATGTACATATTTATTATTGGAAATCAATTAACAACACAAAACAATTACAAATATTGTCCAGAAACCCTCACAGGTACTGCATTTAGCATAAAAAATATGCTCAAATCATAACATGGCAAACTCAAGCCCAACAGGCAACAACAGCTGTCAGTGTGTCAGTGTACTGACTTGACTATGACTTGCCCCAAACTGCATGTGATTATCATAAAGTGGGCATGTCTGTAAAGGGGAGACTTGTGGGTACCCATAGAACCCATTTTCATTCACATATCTTGAGGTCAGAGGTCAAGGGACCCCTTTGAAAATGGCCATGCCAGTTTTTCCTCGCCACAATTTAGTATAAGTTTTGAGCATTATTTAGCTTTAAAACTGTTAATGCGTTAAAGAAATTAGTGGCGTCAAAACGAATTTGCGTTAACACGTTATTATTGCCATAACTTAGACAGCCATAAAAAAAAAAAATCCATTCGCATGTCCTCCAATAATCCGAGCTCTGTCCAAACTGAGACTCTCGTCTGCTGGTAATCCCTCGTGATTTACCATCACATTTTCTCCAAGGTGTTCGTCTCTAATGGACTGACTTTTTTCTGGGAAGGACCTGGCAGCGTCTCTCTGTCCAGGTGTAGCAGCACTCACTCAAGATGTATCACTCCTCTCCACGAGGACGGTGAGGACGCCGTGGCCTTAATAGCCTCCTCCTGTATCAGTGTGTGTGAGGAGGAGGAGCCTCGGCTGTGGTGAAGTTGTGAATCAGAGCTGTGGAGAGGGCAGAGGGAGGGAGCGAGCAGCAGAGTGTGTTGGACTGGCTGTAGTGCTGGGGTCTGATTCTCTCCGGTATTTTAATGGTTGGCGTGTGGAATGTGTGGCAGCTGGCAGCAGTCCCAGGATCAGGTCTACTGTTACCAGCTTCAGGCCTGTTTGTTTTACAAAGTGAACCGATGCTGCGCACAAAACAGCCCGAAACTGGACCCAGGGCCCTGCGATGTGCCCCTGTGGCAAGCCTCGCTGCTCTAACCTCCTTACTCACTTGTTTAGGTTTTAATATTCAATTATGGAGCTCTTTGACCTCAGTGGTGCGGCTCAGAGTCGAGCGGCCCCCGCTCTCAGTGTCCTCCAAATGTCTGTGAAAAATTCCACCCGGGCTCTGCCAGACCGGTGTCAGCCGTAATAAGGCTCCCAGCTTGCATTATTCGCCCAGGTGGACCGCTCTGGCTCTGACCAGGATTTAATGAATAAAACAAACAAAGCGTGATTATGTAGTGCTGCAGAGGTCCAGCTTTTTCTTGTTATTTTATGTAGATTAAAAGGCTTGTTCCAAATGTAAAACTTTCCAGCACTGGTTGTCCTCTGTGGACATGCAGGGCCACCTCGGTTAGTCACTGGCTGAGGAACTTTGTTGCCATTGCTTCAGCTTTTATTATATTGGGCGTTTTCCAGTGACTGTTGTCCAAAACTCAGTACAACTTCCTAAATATTCACTATTAAAAGGGCTAATAAAAATATACCAATACATACAGTTATCTTGTGCAGGAGATACTGTAAGTTAATTAGAATGTTTTTTTATCTTGCAATGTTCATATATGATTGATCAGTTACATTTGGGAATGCAACAATATATTGTGGTGCAAAAATGTGACAATATGCATTTTAGTGCTTAAAAATTGAGCAGAAATCAGAATCAGGTTTATTTCCAAGTAGGTTTTCACATACAGTGAATTTGCCTTGTTGTTTTGGTTAGGGCTGTGTATGGGCAAGAATCTGGCGATACGATACGTATCATGATGCAGGGGTTACGATTACATTTATTGCGATACTGTAAGAAAGGCAATATATTGCAAATTTTTAAATCTAATTTCAGGAAAATGTAAGTATAAAGAACATACCACCATATGCATAAAATCTGAGTTAAAAAAGTTGACTTTTTATGCAATCAGAACAATGGAATCTGCATTTTCATTTGTCATAGTCCCTATAATTAAAAATCCATAGTGTTTTTTAGAATCTATACAGTAACAGAACACATAATATCGCGATACTCAAGTGTATCAATATTTTCTTACACCCTAGTTAAAAGATAAAAGCAAGTACTACAACAGTCAAGAAACATAAATAAAATTGAAAAATATATAAATAAAAATATGAAAATAATATAATAGAAAATTTGTACAATATATCTGTTTTAAAAATTAAGAGCTGTACAGTTTTTTGCAGGAAGTGCAAACGTTCGCAGTATAATATGTATAGAGATAGAGATATATAGATGATGTGCAATTATGTACTGAGATAAAAGTCCAAATGATGTGCGGAATTGTAACACATTGTGACTGATGTGGAGACATTAATGATTGCAACATAACTCAATATGATTGCATTTTGTTTGCATAATCCGCAAATTAAATAGCTTTGGTCTCAGCTGCTGCCTAGGAATATCAATGACAATACCTTAAAAAAATGCTATTGTTTTATTTCAGAAATCTAAAACCAGTTTTTGTGAAGATGTTAAAATTTGGAGAGTGTTTCTCCAATAAGGTTCACACTTTTCCTCTAAACGTCAAGACATTTTTATTAGGGCTGTCAATAGGGCTGACCGATAAATCGTATTATCAACGTGATATGAACATGCGCGATGAACACATCGCAAAAGGCTGTTTGAAACGCGATGAGTAAGAAAAATCATTACATTTAGGGATGTCTACCGAAACCCTATATTAAATGGGCTGCGGGGCTAAAGCTGCGTCCTCTACCTGCTCTTTGTCGGAGCTCTCCACACTCATAAACACGCACAGCGAAGTCAGTGAACAGCTGATCAGAGAGGCCGCGGTGGAGACGAGTTGACAACTACTCTCGTTACTGTAAGTAAGTGCAAGAAAACTTTGCCAGTGTAAAGCCAAGATCATTACATCATTATTATTACACCTGTTCAACAAGCAAACATGATGAAACGGTTAAACATGTAAGAGAGCGACATTTCAATCTGCTCTGTCCGCAGCTTCTCATTCACCGCCGCCGCAATGTTTACACAAGCACAACGCGTTAGCTCGGCGGCTAACAGCTAACTGTAAACACGTTGTGAATGACTTTAGTTCCCTTTAGTAAGCAGTGTTCCAGTGCTTGTGTCCAGGGAGTTTATTTTGAACGGTGGAACGGAAGCAGTGAAGCGGTGATGCGCTGTTATTGACAATGGTGCAGACTACGGAGCCTCCGTGTTATTAATTTATTATCTTCATAAAGTACAGGAGCAACGTAACCCTCGACTTAACAAGCTAAAACAAAAGCTGGCTGTAGGCTATGTAGTCTAACTGTTTAGGTCAGTTTGACACATATCTTACTTGTAAACCGATCAGCGTGCTCAGACAAAGCAGCAACCCCACCCCACCCCCTTTGCTGTTGTAAATATTACTGTTGCTGCTCTAGAAATAATATGTAGCCTAGATGTATTTAAAATATATGTATATGTATAGCTAATATGCACACTTCAATATTTGTTTATTTATCGCAAATGCGATAAATAAACAAATATTGAAGTGTGCATATAAGTCATATTGTCATCGCAATATTGAAGAATGGTATCCCCCATCTCAGATTTTCCTCATATAGTGCAGGCTTAGCTGTCAATCAGTTAAAATATTTAATCGGGATTAAACAAATTTTTTATCTGTTCAAAATGTACCTTAAACGGAGATTTGTCAAATATTTAATACATTTATCAACATGGGAGTGGACACATATGCTTGCTTTATGCAAATGTATGTATATATTTATTATTGGAAACCAATTAACGACACAAAACAATGACAAATATTGTCCAGAAATCCTCACATGCGCTGCATTTAGCATTAAAAAATATGCTCAAATCATAACATGGCAAACTTAAGCCCAACAGGCAGCAACAGCTGTCAGTGTGTCAGTGTGCTGACTTGAATGACTTGCCCCAAACTGCATGTGATTATTATAAAGTGGGCATGTCTGTAAAGGGGAGACTCGTGAGTACCCATAGAACCCATTTTCATTCACATATCTTGAGATCAGAGGTCAAGGGACCCCTTTGAAAATGGCCATGCCAGTTTTTCCTCGCCAACATTTAGCGTAAGTTTGGAGCGTTATTTAGCCTCCTTCGACAAGCTAGCATGACATGGTTGCTACCAATTGATTCCTCAGGTTTTTCTAGTTTCATATGATGCCAGTATCTTCACTTTAGCTTTAATACTGAGCCCGCTACAACCTAAAAATCGCAAGTTGTGTTAATGCATTAAAGAATTTAGTGGCGTTAAAACAAATTTGCATTAAAGCTTCAGTACGCAACAATTTTTTGGCATCATTGGGCAAATATTCCATAATAACCTTTCAGCATTTTGTAATTCAAGTGTTCTGAGAAAAAAAATAGACTTCTGCACCTCATCATGTCTCTGTTTTCAGGCTTTAAAAAATCTTCCGTGACGGAAGACTTTGACCAATTACAGCCCACTTCAGAGAGAGAGCGTTCCTATTGGCTGTGCTCTGATCATGTGAGCGGTGCTTGGTATTCCCCAAGAGATCTCAACATGGCTGCCGGGTCACAAACTTTCTCATTTTACAGCTAAACCGTGCACTACAAGATGATTCTGAAAACATTTGACGTGAGAAATAGGCATTAACGTAACATAATATTGATTCAAATTTGATCAGCGCTGCCTAGTTTGACCGTTTAGTCGGAGTTCACGAGTGATTGACAGCCGGCTCTCAAAGACGGTTGATGGACAGCAGATCCCAGGTCAGCTCTGACTGGTTGTTTTCCTCCGGTCTGTGAAATCTTGCAGTTGCCGTTAGGAGCACCGGAGGACACCGGAGGACACGGATGCACATGTTTTTTTTGAGGTTACCTGTTTCATGTACTACTGTCAGGATATAGCGACCGTTTTATAAAAATAACTTTTTTTAATCATATTTGCTCCAATCTCGCCTACTTCAGCTTTAACGCATTATTAGCACGTTAACTTTGACAGCCCTAATTTTTATTTGTCAGTTTGGTGTTGACCTGGTGAAACCTGAAACAGTTTTTTGCACATTTTCCATTTAAGGAAGAATAAACAAAGGAATTTTGTTACCCTTTGTTTTTATTCCAGCTTTGTTAAATTTACTGTGTATCTGACTGAACTGTAATCTGACTCCAGTTATATTTTAATCATCGTTGATTTCTGTCCCTGTCAGATCCACAGCTGGGCTCCACTGCTGGTGTGCTGCTGGAGGCTTCACCGTCGCTCCACGAGCGCTTCCTGACCGAAGATGACGGCGACGCGGTTGACCTGCCGGCCGACAGGAGCGGTGACCGTCCTACTCCGGAGGCGCCGATCATCATCAGCCCGCCTCAGACTCACAAGCCTGATGTGTATGACCTGGAGTGGAGGGCTGGGCGCGACGGAGGGAGTCAAATCAATGCCTATTTTGTCAAATACCGTAAGGTGAGGAGGAAAAATACAGGCTGCCATGTTTCACTTCTTTCTTGCCATTGTCAAAAAAATATCAGATTTAATTTTTACCACAAAAACACAAAGTGTTAAAGCAACTGAGAATGGGCGAATGTGATTCGTTCATTAAATAAAGAAGGCAGGGCCAAGACCTGAACTGACTGAAAGGTTGGTTATTTCCTGTTTAAAAGCCTGCGTTTGCTTCAGTAATAAGCTCACTCTGACTATAAAACTGCAGCAATACTAGTTAAGACTTTGTTGGCAGCAGGACTCGGTTCTGCTGGTGTTGGAAATTGTGACAGAAATCTCCCAGGGGTTGTTTCTGGGGCCGTTCCCTGTCGTTATTCAGGATCGGAAAGAGACCGTACTGTGGAGGATTGTATGATTTTGTTTTTCCCTCTGTCATTTTTAGTCATGTGTTTATATTTGTGTATGCGTGTGGCCGTCTGTGTGTGTCAGGTCGATGAAATGGGAACAGTCGTGGGGAGCTGGCACACAGTTCGTGTCCCTGGCAGTGAGAAGACCCTGCGGTTGTCAGAGCTAGAGTCCTCCAGTCTCTATGAGGTGCTTATGGTCGCTCGAAGTTCAGCGGGCGAGGGCCAGCCGGCCATGCTCACCTTCCGCACCGGCAAGGGTCAGTCCAACCACAGAACACTGTTTAAAACAACTGTTAATACCTTCAACTCCTGTGTGTATTAGGCTGTTAAGTGTTTCTTGTGGTATTCTTGGGAATAGCTGACCACTGGAAGACCCCGCGTCACCACTTTTCCAACACACCCACGATAGAAAGAGAATTTAAGTAGTTTTGCAGTTCGAGATGTTCACATTGGTATTGTAGTGCTATAAAATAGCATCTATGGACAATTTAAAATAATGATGATATTATAATTTGAATTGCAAAGTCAAACAGGATAATTTGTGTATTGTGTGTAATAGTGTAATTTATGTAGGATTTTCAAACTCAAAATTACTTCAAAGTAATGAAATATACAATCCATTAGTGAAAAACTTGTTTTGGATAACAGCAGACTTACTGCAACACACACAGCAGGTTTGGACCACTCGTAAATTGTGTTCGTACCTGAGAGAAAATTCAAAATATGAGAAAATTGGTGAATGTGACAAGTTCTCCTAAATCACTCGTGCAACCCACTTAATTACAAATCTGTTCGTACAAGAGGTTCTCGCATGAGGCCCATTGAGTTAGGGGTGTAAGAAAATATACTGTAGCTTTTTGGGGTGATATTTTTGTTTCTACTTTCAGAGAAAACCGATATAATCACATTATGTTTGTGATTTATGGAAGAGGAAACAAAGTATTTTCAACCAAGCTAACTTTTGGCTCAAGTACCTGGCAAAATGAAATTAGTTCACATGACTAATTGTGTTTGATGTATTACTGTATGTACAACCATATACTGTATCTGAGGGTGGATTACTTCTTTAAATTACTACTTCCACCACATTGTCCAATTATAATCCTGAGTACAATCATAATGATCAGTATCATAATCATAGTGAATGACTTCAAGCAAGTTTGTTGTGTTTTTGAGACAAATAGCAACAAGAACGACCGCAAATGTTCCAAAAACTAACAATAATGCTATACCACAGCAGGGCTGACAAAAAGTTCCCTGGTCAGAAATATGTAATCTACTGCCAGAAACCACAGATATGATTGTATCCCAAAAGAACCACCCATGGGAATCCCAAGGGTGGTTCTTTTACAAAATGGTCCTGGAGCAAAAAAATGCCAACCAGTCCAAAACCAGACTCTTATGTCCAGATGCGGCTCCAAACTCGCTAGAACAACGCCACCTCCCTGACTTGACTTGACCTCCCTGAGAAATATTTGAATTATCCTCAATAAGGTCTCTTTTTTGGTCTAAACTGTATTTATTCATTTAACAGTTCAAATGTTTTTTTTTGTAAAATGTATCTCTCCACATGCTGCTTGTTTCAGAACATTCTCCACATTGCCAGAAATATAATACTGGTGGAGAAATACTGAATCTAAATACATGTTTTTGCCTACAAACAGTCAAATAAAAAAATAAAAAAAATCAGCCTTTAAAATCATCAAATGTATATAAATAAAAACCTCAAACACCTAGAAATAATAACGAGGATATGATCTCGGTATCCTCAGTGATAGCTACGGACCTGTATTAGGGGTGTAAGAAAATATCAATACACATGAGTAACAATATTACGTTTCGTGATACTGTATCGATTCCCCAAAATGCTGTATTGATTTTTAATTAACCTCTTAAAAATCCGCCGGCAGACCTGGCCGCTGTTCCGTCTTTCAGAGGTTGTAGCAGGCTCAGTTCTATTTCATCCTTACTGACCGCCAGAGGCAGTGCTTCAACACTGAATATCTTCGTCTTGCGCATGCGCAGGTCGAGTATTAATATCAACTAAGTCACCCTGGTTAGGTATAAGTTCCGGTGTCATCCACGAGATCAGTCCTATTTCATCTTCTCGCTTACGCAGGTTAATTACTGTGATAGCATTAGCTTAAAAAAGCTAAACTATCTACGACTAAAACTTCTTGAAGCTCGTCGCCGGTAGCCTTGTGACCACCGGTCCGAGCTGCGGAGTTTCCCCCTCCAAAGGCTGCGACGAGCTGCACCTTCACATGGCATTTGTTTGCCGTTCGGTTGTCCGACAAAAAAAAAGTACTGTGAAGAAGGATGGCCTGACAAGTTCTCCATTGGAGCAGTATTCCAGCCATATCTGCCTTTCTCCGGTGAGCTCACTGTTCAAAATGGCCTACTACTGTTTGGCAGCAGGATAGTAATCCCAGCATCACTCAGAGAAGACATGCTGACCAAGCTTCACAAGGGTCATCTCGGCATAACAAAATGCAGGGAGAGAGCTAAACAGTCAGTTTGGTGGCCAGGTCTCAGCAAGGACCTGACAAAAATGAAAGAGAGCTGTGACACATGTGCAAGTGAGAGAACTAACCTCAGAGAGACAATGATGCCTACTGGGTTCCCGTCAAGGGCATGGTCTACCTTGGGAGCAGACCTGTTTCAGACTGAAGACAAACAATTCTTAGTCATCATGGATTATTTCTCACGATACTTTGAAGTGGCCAAACTCACATCCACAACATCAGAAGCTGTGATAGTGCACTTCAAGTCCATCTTTGCACGTCACGGGATACCTGAAGTGGTACGGTCTGACAATGGACCACAATTTGCATCTGAATGCTTCAGACAGTTTGCACAGGAGTGGGGCTTCAGCCATGTGACATCTAGTCCACACTTCCCACAGAGCAACGGGGTGGCGGAGCGGGCTGTAAGGACAATCAAAAGTCTCCTCAAGCAGAGTGCTCTCGCTCAGTCTAGGCTCTCCCGACATGGACGGCCCCTCGCCCGACCAGCCTACGGGCAATGTTTCTACCAGGGGAACGGAATCTTGTTGCAGATTTCCTCTCCCGTCACAAACCTCCACCGGGGGAGTGGCGGCTTCACCCACAGGTGGTGCACGAAATATGGACAATGCTTCTCAGAGCGTTTCAGCAGGGCCACAGACATCTCCTGGTTGTCCCCTTCTGGCCAGCAAGGACGCGGTTCTCACTAATGCACAGACTCTAATGCGGGGCGCCCTGGTGCCTCCCCAGCGGGAAGGACCTCTTGTCTCAGCTGGGGGGTCGGATCTGGCATCCCAACCCCTGCCGCCTTCAGCTGTGGGTGTGGCCGCTGGAGGGCCCGACACAATGCTGACTGACTACATAGAGCCCGTCAGAAAGACTATTCTGAATGCCAGAGCACCGTCTACCCGACTGCAGTATGAGAACAGGTGGAAGTTGTTCTCTGACTGATGTACAGTTCAGAACGAAGACCCAGTACATTGCTTTGTGCCTACTATTCTCAAGTTTCTGCAGTCCCTCCTGGAGGGTGGCCTGTCTCCGTTTACACTGAGGGTGTATGTGGCTTCTATTTCATCGCAGCACGATAGGGTCGACAATAACACTGTGGGGAGCAACAGGCGTGTGTCCCTCTTCTTAAAATGGGATATGAGGCTGCATCCCACGAGCCCCCGAGGGCTCCTGCATGGGACATGCCCCTGGTGTTGGACGCCCTATGCTTGCCTTCCTTTGAACCCTTAGCACAGGCAGAGCTGAGGTGGCTGTCTGCAAAAAAAAAAGTGCATTTCTCCTTGCCATCACTTCAGCAAAGCGTGTTGGCGAGCTACGTGCCTTGTCTGTGAGCAATTCATGTCTGAGGTGGGACTCAGATGGCTCAGGTGCTACTTTGTGGCCAAATACAGCGTTCCTCCCTAAGGTGCTTTCATGTTCACATCTCAATCAGCCTATCCGGCTTGCGCAGTTTGACCCCCCAGTAGGAGAAGTCAAGGCTGTTATGCCCAGTGCGGGCCCTAAGAGCCTATGTAGAAGCCACCGCGTGTATACGGCGGTCAGAGCCACTCTTTGTCTGTTACGGTGGTCCCAAGAAGGGCTGTGCTCTCTCAAAGCAGCGCCTGTCCCACTGGATCGTGGAAGTAATTGCCTATGCATACAAGGCGAATGACCGTCCTCCTCCATCCGCAGTGAAGTGCCACTCTACCAGGAGGGTTTCCATGTCATGGGTAACCCTGAGATGGGTCCCCTTGGAGGACATATGTGCCGCGGCCTCATGGGAGTCACCGAGCACATTCTCCAGATACTACAGAGTCAATGTGGCCACCCCCCATCCATTGGGCGTGGTCCTTCAGCCGAGTTCCTCTGCTTGGCAACAGCTCCGCACAGGATAGGAGGGCTCTGCAGAGAGTAGTGCGTTCGGCTGAACGCACCACTGGAACCACACTCCCCTCCCTGCAGGACCTGTACACCAGGAGGTGCAGAACCAGAGCCCGTAGGATTATGAAGGATCCTCACCACCCCAACAACGGACTGTTCCAGCTGCTGCGGTCAGGCAAGCGCCTCCGCAGCCACGCTGCCAAAACAGAGAGACTGAGACGGAGTTTCTTTCCCCAGGCCATCAGGACTGTGAACTCTGACCTCTCCATGCCCCTCCTACCCACTCACGTTCACACACACACATAGGGCTACACACAGACACACACACACACACTCATCACACACTTATATTTATATTCCGTATTGTATAAAGACCCCTCTCAATGTAAATAATGCCATTCCCCACAATTTCTTTTATATATTGTATAGCTAATGTTGTTTTGCACAATCCTGTAAGCACTGCCACTTTACATTTCACTGCACATCCTGTATGAGTACGTGACAAATAAAACTCTTGAATCTTGAATCTTGAATCTTCATCTTAATGAGGTATGTACTCAGGATTCCTCGTGACTCTGTTGTTATAAGTCATGCAGTGTTGAAGCACTGCCTCTGGCGGTCGTAAGGATGAAATAGAACGAAAGTTACGTAGGTAACTACGGTACTATGAATCCTGGATGACCGCTAGAGTTCTTAGTCTCTCGGAATCTCGTGAACCCGCGAGAAGATTCTGTAAGACTGATCTCGTGGATGATACCGGAACTTATACCTAACCAGGGTCATCCGAGGTCACACGTGACTTTGTTGATATTAATACTTGACCTGTGCATGCGCAAGACAAAGATATTCAGTGTTGAAGCACTGCCTCTGGCAGTCATCCAGGATTCATAGAACCATAGTTACATACGTAACTTTCGTTTTAAAGCTAGTGAAGGTACCGGCATCATATGAAACTAGAAAACCTAAGGAATCCATTGGTACCAACCATATTATACTAGCTTGTCACGAAAGGGGCTAAATAACGCTCCATCGTCACACTAAAATTCTGGTGAGGAAAAACTGGCATGGCCATTTTCAAAGGGGTCCCTTGACCTCTGACCTCAAGATATGTGAATGTGTTATGTGAAAATGGGTTCTATTGGTACCTAAGAGTCTCCCCTCCCCTGCTATTCCCATGCAGTTTTGGGCCAAAACCAAGTACTTTTATGCAGGCAGTACAAATGTGTTATTTTCGCCTATTCTAAAATGATGTATTTGAATATTTCTGCATACTGGGGTCCCTAAACATTCTTGGAATTGCATAAATTGGGTATGACTGGAAAGCTGAGACTCTTGTGGATCCAATGAGCCCAATTGTATTCATGTGCGATGATGTTAGTCCCCATAGTACCCATTTCACGTAGTGACTTTTTTGTTACTCAGATTTTATACATATGGTGGTGTGTCTTTATGACAGTTTTCCTAAAATTAGATTTGAAAAAATATCACATTATATCTCCCTGCTTACAGTATCGCAGTATATTGAATCGTTATCACTGTATCATGATGGGTATTGTATCGCCGGATTCTTGCCAATACACAGCGCTACCCTGTAAAGAAATATATAAACTACAAAATAATTGTTCTTTAATCTTTTTTTAAGATTTAAATAATTGCAATTAGCGTGATGCATCTGTTCCTGTAATGTGTTAAATTGGATACACATTCACATCACACACTCACTGCAGCGATGTGGAGTGGAAACCTGAAACCCACCCTGATTAAAAAAAATAAATAAAAAATGGCTCAGGAAACCAGGAGGAAACTTCAGATTTCAGAGCCAACATCCGGAGCTGCTCAGTGTGCTTTTGGTGGAACTGATAGCCCTGAAGACCTGTCGGGGCCTTGTTTTTCTTACTCGCTTTTCCTCTTCCTCCCTCAGAGAAGAGCACCACCTCCAACAAGAGTCCCTCCAAGCCTCCTGTCATCTCGATGCCCCCTAAAGCTCCGGAGGACAAAACCGCCAACACGCACTTTGGTGTCGTCATACACGACAGAGGTAGGTCTGTTTTGTTGCTGCAGCTGTGTGCAGACAGACAGTGATTGTGGGATGTTTCTGACGTGTAGATACTTATTGTGGAGTTCATGACTGGACTGTGTTGAATAGATCTCACAGTTTAATCTTTAGATTTGGTCTGCTCTGTTTCTTTGCGCCTTGGAGTACAAACAGTGACACCATAGTTGACACCATGTAGTGACTCTTTGGATGAAAGATGCTGTAAGCAGAAAGCTGTGAGATTACACACGGCGTTAGGGTCAGATCCGAGTGTGTGTGTGTATGTGTGTGTGTGCGCAGGCCTACTTTGCTGAAACTCACATTGGTCTTTTCACTAACCCTCATTTCTCTCTCTCTTACTCTCTCCTGCCCTCTCTAACTTTGTGGCTCAGAGCCAAGGCAGTAAGTACACATTCCTCCACGTCATGCCGTCTTTTTTTTTTTCTTTCTCTGTGAACTTGTTCCATCCTTACGCGAGTTGCGATGCAGTGATGACGCTTGCAAGTTCTCTCTGTGTCTTTTATATTTGGATGCGCTGAAGTTTACACAACTCAAAGAGTTGTTCCTTATTTGTTTCCCTCCCAGTACCCGAGGCCCCCGACCACCCCACCATCTCCATGGCGACTGAAAGCTCGGTGTATGTCACCTGGATCCCGAGAGCCAACGGCGGGTCTCCGATCACGGCCTTCCGCGTGGAGTACAGACGCGGGCGCAGTGCAGAGTGGGTCGTGGCTGCGGATAATATCTCCCCTCTCAAGCTGTCTGTGGAAGTTCGCAATCTGGAGCCTGGTGAGTTCTCACATAGTTCACAACGTTTCTGTACAGTCCAGTGAAGCATGACGTGATGCCCATATAAGGGTTTCTGGATCTAAAATGATCATCATTGTATTTCTTTCTCAGGTTCCTCATATAAGTTTCGTGTAGTAGCCATGAACATCTACGGCGAGAGTCCACACAGCATTCCCTCCAAGCCGTACCAGGTGCCACAAGCCAGCCCGCGTATTGCGGAGCGCCCCGTGGTCGGACCTCACATCTCATCCACAGACGCCATCAGTGACACACAGATCATGCTGCGCTGGACTGTGAGTACACCACTGACAGACAACATCCCCTTTCTTACTTCCTTTACTTTTAACAACTTGGGCTTTATTTACTAATTTTGGGTCATCATTCCTTTCAGTACATTACATTGTACTCACCAAGTTAATTGCTGAGATCTGGAAAAAAATTGCTAAGAAGGAGTCAGATGGGAGAGAAACACGAGCAGTCAGATTTGATACAAACCTATGTGGAAGAGAAAAAAGGCAAAGACTTAGCATACTTGTCGTAGTTGCTCACACACAGTTTTCCTTTGCAATGAGGGATTATTACAGACGTTTTGGGTGCACTCACTTCCAGTTTTACCTCCAAATAATATGGTTGGTGGTGAAGAGATGATCTGGATGAACTGTTGGCTTGTTTAAAACCTACCTGATGAGTCGTGTTTCTTGACCTGTTGGACTTTGTTGATGTTCTTACAATGTATAGGTATAATAATTAAATATTAAGGCCTGCCACTTATTATCTTTTTTTGTTTTGGGATTTTACAAGGTCAAAACTTGAGACTTGAATGTTTTTGAAAGCAAAAAAACAAGCATTTCCTAATTTTTTGAGTCTGACTCAAGTCCTAGTGGGGACGTATCATGAAAAACTCACTTTTTCAGTGCTTGTGCACATACATTTGGGTATTTGGAGTGCCTACCAACCCACAAACTGTGAAATAAGACAACCCAGTCACTTTTTTGAGGGCTACCTCGATCAGAAAACATGCGATACAACAAGCCAATCAGATTTAGCTCCCCTTCTGATGTCACATGCAGGCTCATTAGAATATCGCCCACAGTTTGAGAACATATTTTTCTCTCAAGCCAATCAGAGCAGACTGGGCTTTTTCAGGAGGGGGTCTGAAAGAGACAGGCACTAAAACTAAGCGTTTCAGACAGAGAATGAATACAGATGTATTCAGACAAACAGTATGAGAAAAATAATGTGTTTTTTGAACATTTAATCATGTAAACGTGTTCTAGAAGAAACCCAAAATACAAGTATGAACCTGGAAATGAGCATGATATCTCACCTTTAAATGTCAAGTTCTGGAGTAGAAGTATAAAGTAGCATACAATAGGGGTGTAACAATACATCCATATGGATCGATGCATTGATTTAATGATCAACGATCCAACATATCGATGCAAAGTGAAAACATCTATACATCATCTTTTAGATACACCCTTATTTTGAAATTCTTAACTGAAAAAATAGAAAACAGTTGCACTTAAACATGAGAAATGTGGCACTTTATAGTGAACAACAGGTGGTCTATTTTTATTCTTTTTATTAAAAAAAATAGATTGTTTTTCATTTAAATGTCTGGAAGAGCCCAGTAATACAATTGTCAAATCATATTTTAGTTGCTTTTTGTGAGTTGATATAAATGTAACTGATTGTGTTAAATGGACATAATGATATTATCTCATATTGATCGCAGGCCCCTGAATTGAATTGAATCGAAATCGTATTGTGGCAGACTTTGTGATATCAGCAAATATTGTATTATGAAACTTGTGATTTACACCCCTAGCATACAATGGAAATACAAAAAAAAAAGTACATCAAAATGGTAGCTTTGAGAGCAGTACTTAAGTAAATGATTTTTGCCACTGATTAAGACCAGCCATTGTCAGAATAACTTGGGTGATGAAGTGTTATTTCCAGCTGGCTCACCTGTGTTTGAGCTGCTGCTGGTTCTCAATCAGACCTTTAACTGAGCGGCTTTGCTGATTAGAGATTAAGAGGCCCTGTCCATCTACGTTTTGATTCCACTCTCTTCAGAGCTGTTCCTCCTCCTCACCACAGCTTGGGCTGCAGATGGACGCAGATAGTTCCCCACATTTACTTAACCTCAGACAGTCTCATTATTTCCTGAACTTTAGACAGAAAGTACAATCACAATCTTGCTCGCAGTCCTGTACATCTGCTGATAACAAGCCATGCCATTAGTTGTCGGAAAGTTTCCTCTCTTTGTATAATAATTGCCCACCAGATTGCTGTAGTCTAACGTAATCTTTTTTTCCATACCCATCCAGTATAGCCCCTCGAGTAACAACAACACTCCAATCCAAGGCTTCTACATTTACTACCGGCCCACGGACAGCGATAACGACAGCGACTACAAAAGAGACGTTGTCGAAGGTGAGTGGAAACGCACAATTTAATGTTTGTGTCTGTGTTTCCGCTGCACATTGAGTGTGTCGATTGTTTGTGGACGGCCCCGTCCCGGATGTTGAGCTCACGCTCTGCAGATAAACTGGGAGTTTGGAGGGTAATGGACACCAAGTGTCAAGAGCGGGGTGTAGTGAAGAGGGGCATTTCTGCTGTTTGATATATAGAGAGTGCTGTCCCTGGGCAGCAGGGCTTTCTGAAATCTGTTTTTAATAAATGGTTGCCAGAGCTGAAATATGAGGCCGGCCAGAGGAGAGGGGCTCAGGTTGCTGGGTGGAATGCTAACAGTGGAGCCTGGTACAAGAAGGGATCTGAAGGAGGGACGTCCTTTCACTCCGCCCAACTCTTTCACATCTGAACGTCTAGATTTCCACAACGTCCTACTCAGCGTCAGGGATGTGTGTGTAGGACTGGGTACCCAGTGAGCACTGCTTTGGTGATTTGAAGGTCAAAAGATGTCAATACATTTAGGTTAAAATGGGCTAAATTCAGTCCAAAAAGTTTTTCAAATGTCTAGGTTATATATACACACTTTACATATACATATTGCAATGTTCCCACAGCAATTAAATCTATTTCAATTAGGGCTGTCAATCAATTAAAATATTTAATCGCAATTAATCGTATGATTGTCCATAGTTAATCGCAAATTAATCACACATTTTTTATCTGTTCAAAATGTACCTTAAAGGGAGATTTGTCAAGTATTTGATACTCTTATCAACATGGGAGTGGACAAATATGCTGCTTTATGTAAATGTATGTATATATTTATTATTGGAAAACAATTAACAACACAAAACAATGACAAATATTGTCCAGAAACCCTCACAGGTACTGCATTTCGCATAAAAAATAGGCTCAAATCATAACAATGCAAAGGTCAAGCCCAACAGGCAACTGTTGGGCTTGAGCTTGGGCGCGCTTGGGCAGCTGTCAGTGTGTCAGTGTGCTGACTTGACTATGACTTGCCCCAAACTGCATGTGATTATCATAAGGTGGGCATGTCTGTAATGGGGAGACTCGTTAGTACCCATAGAACCCATTTTCATTCACATATCTTGAGGTCAGAGGTCAAGGGACCCCTTTGGAAATGGCCATGCCAGTTTTTCCTCGCCAAAATTTAGCGTACGTTTAGCGTTATTTAGTCTCCTTCGTGACAAGCTAATATGACATGGTTGGTACCAATGGATTCCTTAGGTTTTTTAGTTTCATATGATACCAGTATCAACACTCTAGCTTTAAAAGTGAAACTAAAAACTAAAAATCCCAAGTTGCATTATTGCGTTAAAGAAATTATTGGCGTTAAAACAAATTTGCGTTAACTTTGACAGCCCTAATCATAACAAAAGTTAGAACTAATAATCGGATAAACCACTCAATGCCAACTTTTGGTACCCAGCAGTTTGATTCCCAGTACTACTGTCACATTTTGATCGATCCTCAATGAGTGCTGAGGTTCAGTACTGTGCCCTACATGCATGCTGCAGTCACTTTCCCCTCAGATAATCTTTGTGTTTCTTGTTTAAAGACAAGTTTATTTGTTGTATTAACCTTCTGTATTGACTGTGATTAACAGCACAGAGTGGATTTAGCTCCAGCAGCAGCTTTCTTTTATTGTTCCCACTTGCAATAGTTCAAATCTACCTCGGGCCAGAGGTAGCCCACGTGCAGTGATTTATTATACTTCACACTAAACAAAACACAGCGAGAACGGCAGCTCATTTCAGCCTCATTTTGTTTGAAATGTAGCATTTCCATGTTGGAGATTGTCGTCTCATCTGTGATTTCAAAGCACGTAGTAGTGGTGTGATTGTGTGCTATAGTGCAGCAGTGTGTGTGCGTGTGTGTGTGTGCGTGTGTGCGTGTGCGTGTGCGTGTGTGTGTGCGTGTGTGTGTGGAGTGGTAATACTGGAGGCAAGCCAGGACAAACATGAAGCTGCCATATATGGAGCTCATCTAGAGTAAAGCAACTGTCTGAGCCCTCGTGGGACTGAAGCAAAGACAGAGAAAGAGAGGGGGGGGGGGTGAATGACAGAGAGAGCATGAAAGAACATGACCTGAAGTGTGAGACATGAAGAGAAGGTAGAGAAGGAGAGTTTACACAGGATCTGGAGCAATGCGAGTCAACACCGGCTCGTAGAGGAAGTGATTTCTAACCTTTGTCCCCCTTTTTTTCACCTCCACCTTCTCAGGTGTGAAACACTGGCACATGATTGGACATCTCCAGCCTGAGACCTCCTATGATATCAAGATGCAGTGCTTTAATGATGGGGGAGAGAGTGAATACAGCAACGTCATGATCTGTGAGACCAAAGGTAAGAAAACATAAGCCGTACCTCACGAGAAATGACTCAAACCAATCCTCCACTTTATCAGAGGTCCAGGCATGTTTCTGCATCAGGCTGTAACTTTAATGACGGGTACAGTCGCCGTAATTACACAACATAAATGTACTGAGTTTTATGAGACCAACAACAATGGTTTGCATTCTATAGTTTGTTAGTTTTCTTTGTTGCTACGGGTTCCTCCAATCCCCTCCTCCTTCTCTGCTGCAGCACGCCAGACCCCGGGGTCGCCCAGCCAGCACCCCATCACCCCACCTGAGCCCCACCCGCAGGAGCCACCCAGCCCACCCGGAGGACTGCTCTACCTGATTGTGGGCTGTGTTTTGGGAGTGATGGTGCTCATCCTGCTGGCTTTTATTGCCATGTGTCTATGGAGGAATCGCCAGCAGAACAACATGCACAGTGAGTTTACAGACAAACTAAATGCAGACCTAGCATAAAAGTAGTATAGTTGCTGCTTACAATATGAGATTGTGGATATAGCATATTGCGAATGTCGTGCTCACTCCAAGTTTTACCGTAGTTCACTGTAAAATGATTTTGCAGCACCAGCACACATACAAAGAGTTAACTCCATTTTAAGTGTCTCATATTTAAAGAAAGTTGGCCACGAGACGGCGTGTACAGCATATTCCAAGTGTTCATAGTGCATAATGGATTCCTCAGCGCTTGCAAAAGTGTTTGCCATTGTTGGATGGACTCTTTACCAGACCTTTAGGGTCTGTAAATAGTTGGGGTTTTATACGTAGTTTATAGATTTTGCTGAAAAGCCCAGATTGAGTCACAGGTGCTTACTTTCTGTGTGATAATGCACTGCAGTTCGGCAACATCAAGAGTGTATTGAACAATCAAGCTCATTACTTGTTACATGAGTACTCATGCCAAAACATAAAATTTCATTAACTTGTTTTGGAAAATATGTAATGTTTTGTATAAATCCTGTCTCTGTGGAAGCCCATTTCCGCCAATGCGATGGAAGAAAAGATCCGTAAGTCATTATAATGAGAAACTTTCTCAAAATAATGACTTAGTATCTCAAAATAATGTGTTAGTTTTACTTATTATTTGGAGATACTAACTCATTAGTTTGAAAATGTTTCTCATTATTTTGAGAAAGTTTCTCATTATTTGCGATACTAAGTCATTATTTTGAGTGTTTCTCGTTATTTTGCAATACTAAGTCATTATTTTGCGATACTAATCATTATTTTGAGAGTTTCTCATTATTTTACTATACTAAGTCAATATTTTGCGATACTAAGTCATTATTTTGAGAAAGTTTCTCATTATTTTACTATACTAAGTCATTATTTTGAGATACTAAGTCATTATTTTGCAATACCAAGTCATTATTTTGTTTATATTATATTACATTATAATCATCACAAGGCTAAGTTTTCATCTTATTTGTTTCTTTAACTGGCAGAAATGGGCTTCCATACTGCATGTCTCTCATTGTACAAAATAAGCCAAACTTCTCATAGGGTAGTGTTTAATGTTGTATTAACACAAGCTGCTTTACAAGAACATAAACAAGGTAAAAAAAAAAAAAAAAACACAAAATTATGATATATAGTTAATCCTAAATTATTTTAAAATTAAAAGTGTCAGTGCCAAATTTCAGTACTTGATACACTGTGCTATGACGGGGAAAAAAAAGGCTACTAACTTACAAATGATGCAAAAACGAAATTCCGGTACATTTATTTCCTGACCAAAAGGTTAAAAAGTGTGGGCAAAAAAACAAGAAAAGTAAGCAATTCTGTCATAGGACCATTGTCAGCTAAATGTACCACTTAATTCTGTGTTTCGGTTAGTAATTATTAGGCTTTCAAATGACTAGGAACAGCAAGATTAGTCTCACATTGTTAATGCATACTGGTCTATGGACAGATTTCAGTGTGTACTCGAAAAGTATTAAGGCTGAATACCTAGCTTAGTCGATGATTGAATGATTTTTCTTGCTATGACAAATTATTCCTTTTAAAGCTGAAGTAGGCGAGATTGGAGCAAATATGATTAAAATAAGTTATTTTTATAAAACGGTCGCTATATCGTGACAGTAGTACATGAAACAGGTAACCTGAAAAAAATCATGTGCCTCTGTGTCCTCCGGTGCTCCTAACGGCATCTGCAAGATTTCACATACCGGAGGAAAACAAGCAGTAAGAGCTGATCTGAGGTCCGCTGTCCAGCTGCCGTCTATGAGAGCCGGCTGTCAATCACTCGCGAACTCCGACCAAACGGTCAAACTAGGCCGCGCTGATCAAATATTAATCAATATTATGTTACGTTAATGCCTATTTCTCGCCTCAAATGTTTTCAGAATCAACCTGTAGTGTACTGTTTAGCTGTAAAAAGAGAAAGTTTGTGACGCCGCCGCCATTGTGAAATCTGGTGAAGGAACGCCAAGTTCCGGTCACATGACCTACTGCCACTTAAAACTGGTCTCTACCTCTATCCTAACCATTCTGCCTTTCCATCACCTCCTCTCTCTCTCTCTCTCTCTCTCTCTCTCTCTCTGTCTCTCTGCTGTAGAGTATGACCCTCCTGGCTACCTGTACCAGCCAGCAGAGATGAACGGCCATGTCCTCGAGTACACCACTCTGCCCGGCACCAGCCGCATCAATGGGGGCGTCCACGGGGGCTACGGGCACAGTGGCCCCATGTTACCCCAAGGGTGCCATCACCTCCACCACAAACTCCCCAACGGCTTGGCGCTGCTCAACGGCTCCGGCAGCCTGTTCTCACCCGGCCACCCACACGGCCACGACGGCACCCTGCCCCACGGCACCCGGGACTGCGAGCACTCGCACCCCCACCACCACCATAACGTGAGTGCTGCACCGCAAAGTACTCTAAACCTAGAGACTGGACGCCTCATTCATATTCATATTAAATGACCAAGTGTGGTATTTTACATAAGCAGCTGCAAATCCAGTTTGGTTAGGCTAAATGTAGTGTTTGTGTTCTCTTGTCAGGGTGGAGGCATGTACACAGCTCTTCCCCAAACAGAGTCGTCTGATTGTATGAGCTGTCAGAACCTCTGCAACAATAACAGGTAAGAGAAGTATGGATATCTTTTGCTTTGTTGTGGACGTCTGGGACAATATATTTCTGGTAGGGCTGTCAAAGCCAATGCGATAATAACGCGTTAACGCAAATTTATTTTAACATCACAGATTTCTTTAACACATTAATGCTACATGTGATTTTTATGATGTAAAGGGCTCAGTTTTAAAGAGAGTGACAACTAGAAAACCTAAGGAATCCATTGGTACCAACCATGTCATACTAGCTTGTCGCAAAGGAGGCTAAATAACGCTCCAAACTTACGCAAAATTTTGACGAGGAAAAACTGGCATGGTCATATTCAAAGGGGTCCCTTGACCTCAAGATATGTCAATAATAATAATAAATTCAACTCATATAGCGCTTTTCTAGAACTCAGACGCTTAACAATATAAACGGGAAGCGGTGTGAGACAAACAGCAGACAAACGACACACACAGGCGCACACTCATACACACACACACACACACACACACACACACACACACACACACAAATGGGTGAGGGTGGGGGCTAGGAGTAGGCAGAGGAGAAGAGATGGGTCTTGAGGCGGGACTGAAATAGTGTGAGGGATTCAGAGTCTCTGATGTCTTGTGGGAGGGAGTTCCAACGCCTGGGAGCTGCCCTGGAGAATGCTCTGTCCCCAAAGCTGCGAAGGTTGGACTTGGGGGTGGAGAGGAGACCAGCTGAGGTGAATCTGAGGGACCGTGAGGGTTTGTATGGGGAGAGGAGGTCAGAGAGGTATGGGGGTGCCAGTTGGTACAGGGCTTTGTAGGTGAGGGTCAGGATTTTGTAGTTGATCCGGTGAGAAACAGGGAGCCAGTGGAGGTCTTTTAGGACTGGGGTGATGTGGTGCCACTATTTGGTGTGAGTTAGGAGTCGGGCAGCTGCGTTCTGGACCAGTTGGAGTCTATTGATGGAGGTAGTGCTTATGCCATACAGGAGAGAGTCGCAGTAGTTGAGGCGGGAGGAGATGAAGGCGTGGATAAGCCTCTCGGCAGCAGGGCGTGCGAGAGAGGGTCTGATCTTAGCAATATTGCGCAGGTAGTAGTTGGAGATTTTGACAACTTGGCAGATGGGGGGCTCAAGGGAGATGATGGGATCAAATATCACGCCATGGTTGCATGCCTGGGAGGAAGGGGAAACAGTGGTGCCATCAATGGTGAGTGTGGGGTTGTTGAGTTTGCTGAGGGTAGATTTGGAGCCGATGAGGAGGAGTTCAGTTTTGTCGCTGTTGAGTTTGAGAAAATTCTGTTGCATCCAGGTTTTTATTGCAGAGAGGCAGGAGTTGATGTGGGAGAAGGGTGGGTTGTGGGAGAGTTGGTGCTGAAATATATCTGTGTGTCATCGGTGTAACAGTGGAAGTCCAGGTTGAAATGGCGAAGGGTCTGACCGAGGGGGAATATATACGTGTAGATGATGAAAAGGAGTGGAGCGAGTACAGAGTCTTGGGGGACACCTTGTGTGACTGTAGATGTGGCAGAGGAGTTGTTTTGAAGGGAGATGAAATGTGATCTATTGGTGAGGTAGGACCGGAGCCAGCTGAGTGCAGTACCTTCGATACCGATGTCTAGAAGTCTGGTGAGTGAGATGTTGTGACTCACGGTATCGAAGGCTGCACTCAGGTCCAGGAGGATGAGGATGTTGAGGGCTCCGGTGTCGGCAGAGGTGAGGTACTCACGGCACAGATGGATACAGATGGTGGGGAGAACAGCCAGGGGATGATGAAGTCCATATAGTGATATAAGTCCAGTTGATTATTGTAATTCCAGTGGTAGAGTGTCCTGAGGGAGTTGAGGGGGACAGAGAAACATGCAGGGCAGCTCCGCTAGCGAATAAGCAGCCAACCAGTTAGCTAGCGAGGAGAGTGGGGCAGTCGGGAGCGCAGCGGAAAACGAAAAACGGAAAACAAGAGCGGGATCGAGACAGAAGACGACAAAACTCAGGAGGACAGGATAGAAACAGCAACAAAACGAAACAAAACGAAAAAAAAACAGCTGACACAGGGAGAAGTGGCAGTCAAGTGACGCCAGCAGTACTCTCCCAGCGAGCACAAACACAAACACACACTCGCGTACGTACATATCTTGACCTCAAGATATGTGAATGAAAATGGGTTCTATGGGTACCCACGAGTCTCCCCTTTACAGACATGCCAACTTTATGATAATCACATGCAGTTTTGGGCATGTCATAGTCAAGTCAGCACAC
Source organism: Sebastolobus alascanus (assembly GCA_916701645.2). Lineage (NCBI taxonomy): Eukaryota > Metazoa > Chordata > Actinopteri > Perciformes > Sebastidae > Sebastolobus > Sebastolobus alascanus. Next base: position 5,615,939 of record CAKAOJ020000040.1, on the reverse strand, counting down.
TGACACACTGACAGCTGTTGTTGCCTGTTGGGTTTGAGTTTACCATGTTTTGATTTGAGCATATTTTTTATGCTAAATGCAGTACCTGTGACAAGAGGTTTCTGGACAATATTTGTCATTGTTTTGTGTTGTTAATTGATTTCCAATAATAAATATATACATACATTTGCACAAAGCAAGCATAGTTGCCCACTCCCATGTTAATAAGAATATTAAATACTTTCCAAATCTCCCTTTAAGGTACATTTTAAACAGATAAAAAATGTGCGATAAATTTGCGATTAATTGCGATTAACTGTTTGATTGACAGGCCTAATTTTTGCGTTTTATTTTTCAAGAAATCTGGGAATTTATTGGTGTTTATTAATCAGAAACAAAATCTATAATACAAAAATGAAGTAGTATCGTATCTGTGAAAAATTTGCAAGACAACAACCCAAAGACACTCTGTAGTTTAATCATTTAACCTTTATTTACTTACTTTAAGGGACTCTGGTGTATAATCCACAGGTTGATTTTTATTACCAGAAAACTTTCTGAGCTGTGTTTGTCACAAGAGCAGCTTTGAAATAAACTGAAAAAGATGAGCATGAAATGCACATCACTCATATTTCACTTTCAGATGCCGCTGACGTAAAAGAGCACACACACACATGCACACATTTCCCCTCCTGCTAGTCCTGTTTATGTACTTAAGGGTCCCCAGCATCACAGTTTACCCTGTGTGCACCCAGCCAGCAGACCTAATGAGCCCTGTGTTTATTTACCTCCGGCTGCTGGGAAAAGAGGGGGTGTGGTCACAATCCAATCATGTGCCGATAGAGGGAAGCTGAGTTCAGGGAAACATGGTGAAGCTTGCTGCGTTTGGGAACGAAACCGGAGAGCAAAACCACAATGTGTACAGTTATTTAGAGACAGTGAGACCTTTAATCTCCGGTTAAACTGTTGAAAACGCTTTTTGCAGCTGTACTCCCGTTGTGTTGGAGCTGTCATTGTTTTGTACACTGTTAGGGGTATTAACACAAGGGTTTTCAGTGTCTGGCGGAAAACCCACAGATATGTGCAGAGAGGAAGAGCGGTATGTGAAGCAGGAGAAGCTGAGTGTTGTCAGTGGGTGAGCGCTCAGCAATGCATGGGCACCTTTTATAAACTAATGTCCCACTTTTTCTTTCCATCTCCCTCTGTCTCCGAGCAGATGTTACAACAAGACCAATGGCACTTTCTCCGGCGGCACTCTGCCTGTAATGCACCGCATGGCGCCGTGCCAGCAGGACGGTCTGGAGATGGTGCCTCTGGGCCAGGTTTCATCGCCGTGCCACGGCCCCGACGGCCATATGCACTCTGGCGACCAGGGAGCCGACGCAGGGCTCCAGCCAGACGAGCACAGAGAGTCCTCGCCCTCACAGCATTCCTGCTGTCTGGTTGGGAACAATGAAAACTGTCCAGCAGACAACACTGGTGAGACACATTTTTATACCAAAGGCCAACAAAATCTTTCCAAGTATTCTGTCTTTTTCCTCCTCCACTACTTTCTTTTTCTTCCTCTTCTCTCCCTCTGTGAGAACTGCAACTTCTCACTTCTTTGTTGGCCCTGGTTATACTTTTGAATTTCCTATTTATTTCAGAAAATCTAGAATTTTGGATAATCATGAGGTTTTAGAATAAAACACACAGCAGGAATGACCTCATATACTTCAGCATTGCATACAATGTCATGGAATCCTTTTTTTCTTATTGTCAACAGTGATACTGTTTAGTATAATTAAGGAATATGGTCATAGAAGAAAAGGGTGATAGTAGCCTAATATTGTACTTTAAAGGTACAGTGTGTAGGATTTGGCAGCATCTAGTGATGTGGTTGCAGATTGCAACCAACTGAATACCCCTCCACTCACTCCTCCCTTTCCAAGACTACTGTAACGTGAGCCGCTGAGTGCAAAACCATGGTAATGCCTCACTCAGAGGTCATCCTTACCAATAATAATAAAGAAATCGAACTGACAGTTGTTCTTCTTCTTCATGCCTTTCTAGTAAGTTTGTATAGCATTACCAATCCTCACGTTGTATGCAGACCAACTATGCAGCATCACCACAAATTACACTGTGGCCCTCTCCAGAATCTGTTCTTGTCTTTTTTAATATGAAGTATAAACCAAAGACTCTCTCTCTCTCTGTGCAGCTGAGGAGGAGCTGGAGTGCATGGACATGGAGGGGCCTATGGTGTGCTGGGAGAGTCTTGGCCTGCCAGACTTGGACTGTGACGAAAAGCCTGGGTGGATCTCCAGCAGCAGCCTGGCAGGCGAGCTGATCCAGCCCAGCCCACAGGAGGTCTGAACGCAGCCCACAAACAAACACACTCTCCTGCAGCGTGGAGGGTTCAGAGGAACCAAGCTGGACGAGAGACAGTGGTGGAAATATCACAGAGGAAGAGGACCAGCGATGGGCTAGTCAGAGACACTGCATGTTACGGTGACAAAGGGCATGGAACGTTGGATGAACTGAGCTGAGAAGTGTGAAAAAGAGAGCGACTACAAGAGACTGAGAGCGAAGCCAGATGGAGAGAAACGCAAAGAGCAAAGGAAACGTTGCTCAAAGACTGAAACTATATCCCACTGGAGGGAAGACTCTCATAAAAGATTACTCTTGAGATGACTTATTTATTTTTTGTAGTAGTGAAATATTATTTCTTATGAATGTATCTGTTTTAAAGTTAAAAAAAAGTTTGTCTTTTATATTATTTATGCCTTTTGGATGAGAAATACTTTTTATTTTTTGTTGTTTTGTCCCTCTGTGTTCCACTCAAGTGTGGAGATTAGCAATTGTCTGTGTAAAGTTTTGTAATAATATAAAGAGAAAATATGGAAGAGTAAACAACAGACAATGTCTTTCCTCCCCTCCTTCATGTGCGGCGCGGCACCCAATGAATGATAGCCATAGTGTATTTCCCGGCCCGGGTCCAAACCATCGATATTTCTGGCAGGCCTTTGATGTGGCTCTGTGATGGGCTGTTCCACTGCAGTGACCCCTGAACGGGGGTGAACACTCCCTTCACTGTTCAGATGAAGGCTGCTGCTCTTTGCTCCAGTGAATACTTGATAGCTCATCACTTTACGCAAAATGCACCGTTGCTTTGAGAGCGCTGTTGACCTATTGGCCCCAATCTGTTAGAGAAGTGGAGTAGTTGCATTAAAACAGCATGGTTAAATGTGAGCAGCCCTTTGTGTGTTAAAACAGCTCTGCTGATAGTAACAGAACTTTTTGAGATCACGCAGGTGAAGTTTACCTGACACCAAGTGAAATTCTGGTATCAGGTACAAATCTCCTTACTAGGGATGTTAATAATTAACCGTTAACCGACATTAAGCATTTTAACCGATTAACGCTATCAGTTAAAACGGTTAAAAGAAATGTTAATAATTAACTAAAAAGATGAGCGGCTCAGAGGAGCGGCTTGTCCCTTTAAGGAGAAAAGCTGGTCCACCTTAACAGCCCACCTGAAGAGGCAGAGCCAGAGTTGCAAGATACAGGAAGTTGGCTCCGGTCTCTCGTCTTGAGCTCGAGCTCGCTTGAGCAGAGCAGAGCGGAGGAGTTGTAGCATTCATTCACCGACAAATAAACCATTGCACTGCTACAGCTACGTTCACAGCTATAACGCAACCAACAATCCCACACTCACCGCCGCCACACACAAACACGGTCTGTCGGAAACTCATTAAAGTTACGCCGCGCTGACAGACGCTACAGCTGCTAACGTAGCACAAATACACACACTATTTGTTGTACACTCACTAAACTTATGCCGGGCAGACACACAGCTGACAACCTGCTAAACTAAACTGAATGTGTGGTGGAGACTTTTACTGGGAAAGTGGCTGAATGTCCTCGACACTACACGCAGCAGCGTGGCTGCTACAGTAATTCTCCTGACGGGTGAACTGGGTACTCAGTTGTCTGTTGTGCTCATACTGTACACTGCAGCTGGCGCACCGCTGCATGCGAGGTACAAATCTTGTCGGTTAATGGTTAATAATTGGTTAACGAGGGTCGGTTATCGGTTAAGAATTTTTTTCAAAATTAGCATCGCTACTCCTTACCTTGCACTGCAGCTGGATTCTCACAATGTCACAACATCATGCAAGAATGGCCGTATCACATATCACAAGAAAATCCATTTTGTCAGGCTTCAGGTAATGTGTTTGTGCCCGGCAAGCCATAGCACGGACCAATCAGCGTCCTGTGAGGAGCTACTGGCGTGGCTTAAGGCCCAGACACACCAAGCATCAAAGAACTAGCGTTGATGAAGGTTGACTGTTGTGTCGCCTCACGTCTCCTCTGTCTTGGCCAAAACGTTGCACTCGAACACACTGCAAAGACTACAGCTGACGGCCAGTTAGCACGTACGTTCTGCGCCTGCGTGAGATGAAATAACTCTCCCTACCAGCAGGTGGTGGTAGTCTGTATTCGTCATTCAAAAAGGGAAACCGGAAGACCGAGGACGGTGGATATACAAGCCGTTGTTATGATAAATACATGAAACAAAGCGGCGCCTGCTGACCATTTTCACACCACTCACCACTTAGCTTCATTCCAGATAGCCATATTGATGTCAAAATATCCGTGTATTGGAATGATCAGATGAGATGAAGATGAAAAATGAGAAGAGCTTTCTGTGTGTGTCCCCTTGACTTCACTCGTTGGCTTGCTTTCCTCAATTCCGTTTCTCTTCTCGTGCACTGATTTGCTTAAGCTGAACAGCCAATCAGGGTGATTTCTCTCACCGACGGGCTCCGCCACCGATTCAACATGCTGAATCGGCTGAAAAGCCTCTGACACGAGCAGACTAGAGCCGACGGTGCGGGTCACACCGCAAAAACTAGGCCGACAGACGCTCACTGACGGACCGAAACTGTTCGATTGCCGACCGTCAGCTTGGTCCTCTGTGTGTCAGGACCTTTATGTGTGTGAGACGATACAGAGAGGCGACTGTTCATTCCAAACAACAATGGCAGCTCCTGAAGAGGTTAGATGCATCACTTATATCAGAACTGGAGAGTATTTCTTCATTGAAAAAAAGAGCAAAGAACGGCACTGAAAGCTTTTCTCGATGGAAAACATGTTTTCGCTCTTCTCCTGACTGGTTTCGGCAAGAGTTTGATCGACAGATGGTTCATCCAATCACCTGACAAGTATTTTTTGAAAGTGCCTGCCCTTATCCAAACAGTTTCCAATGACGGCTACTCAGATGGTTCTGTGTAACAAACCATCTGGTGGGTCAGGTTGCACATCTCCAGCCACAGGAAAAAAATAAATTGGAAGTTAAACACAAACTGTGTCATAAATAGCAGCAAATGCTCAATCCAGAGAAAACGTGATCCTCTCTCATCCATGTGGCATTCTTGGTATTAAAGGGTCAGTTCACCAAAATCATAAACATGTTTTTTCACTTAACTCTGACGAAACAGATTGTGTCATTTCATTGTACCGACAAAGAAGTTGGCCCAATTGGGGAACATTGACATCTGTGGATTATCAAGATTAAAAGGGACTTTGTTTATGGAAAGACACAAGGCTATTATAGCAGCCCATTTGCATGAAAAGGCGTATAAAAGCCACGCTAAACGCCTTGCGCTTTATCGTGGCATTTATACGCCTTTTCATGCCAACGGGCTGCTATAATAGCCTTGTGTCTTTCCGTAAACAATGCACAAGGCATTTAGCATGCAATAAATACGCTATTCTTGATTTCCACGTGTCATTTGTACGCCATGTATCATACTGAGTGCAATGTAAACGTATCCGCATATAAATGCTATGGTAAGAGTTAGTGACGTAGTATAAAAGTGAGAAAGATCACTTATAGTGGACAGGTTGGGATGTGGATGGGCCTAAACAAACACTGGACTTTTAACTAGGATTCCGTTGTTGACGGGTGTTTTGTTTTGTGAGTTACGTTAGTGAGGATTGTCATGTTTTTTTATTGACATTTGTGATGTGTTTTCCGTAGTTGTTTCCGTACATGTTTTACTTAGTTTACGTACATATTTTAAGCCCAACCATGCCATTTTCCCTTAGCCTACCATAACTAAGTAGTTTTCCCAACAAACACTGGACTTTTAACCAGGAGACCCGTGTTCGAGACCGCTGTCCACCAGTGTTTTGTTTTGTTACGTTAGTTACGTTAGTGACGATTGTCACATTTTTTATTGACATTTGTAACTTGCTTTCCGTAGATGTTTCCGTACGTGTTTTACTTAGATTACATACTTATTTTAAGCCCAACCATGCCGTTTTCACTTATCGTAACTAAGACCCTGTTCAGACCTAGTATTAAGATGCGTCCTCAGTGATCGGATCACAAGTGGACAGCTTCAAGTACGTCTGGTCACACCTGGCATTAGAATGCGTCTCCACATGCGTCTTGAGTGGCCACTTGTGATCAGATCTCACTTTCCCGCTCTATATGTAAATAAACACGTAGACACATGGCTAATACAGCAGACGTTGTGACGTAATACTACAGGAATGTCAGTAGTGATATCGTGAATTCGGGTACAATTTATTAACATTTTTATAACATCGAAATATAAGGTTATTGGACCGGCGGTCCCCGGGGACCTCCGCGCCACTGGCACCGCTACCTTTGCCAGACAAAAGCGAAGTACAGAGCACCAGAGAGCAAGAGAGAGAGAGCAGGCGGTCGGGCTGGCGGGTGTCAGCTCCGCGCAAAGCAGCGGAACAAAAAACACCGACACATCTCCGACAGTATGATGATAATGCACTTCCTGTTCCCACTCTGATAGTCTGTATACTATGTACCCTATAGATAAGGTATATTTGAATAAAATACAGATGTACCGACAGAATACAGTAGAGCACAGAGGCCGTTTCATGCTGCGAGGCAGACGAGCGCTCGCCTGTCTGTTTACCTGAGGAGCGCAGTGATCCCGCGGATCCCAGCGGGACAGATGAGTAGGCGGTCCTTAATGTGGCCCAGGACAGGTTCGGGTACACACTGCTAAAAGAATGTGGTCATATGTGGCCCAGACCACCTCTGAATTTGGTCTGAAAGATCCGATCTCAATGCGTCCTCAATGCGTCTTCAGTGCGTTCACACCTGTTCTTAGAGCTGTCCACTTGGGATCCGATCTGGTCTGAACAGGGCCTAAGTGGTTTTCTTGCCTAAACTTAACAGTGGCGTACAAATGACACGCGAAAAGGCTAAAATGCGTACGCATGACATGCGGAACGTCGTGGTATTTATAAGCCTTCCTGTGAGTCCGGGTTGATGATAGAGTTGTTCAAGCAGTACAAACAAAATTTCCATCAGTACTGCGTTGGAGGCAGAAATCTCACACAATTTTAACATATGAAACAAAGTCTACCTGCATGGCTGGGTACCACTAGGGTCTACGTGAAAAAATATACTGTTTTGTGATTTGGGTGTGCTGGCCCTTTAAGAAGTCACAAAGTGGGAAAGTTGGTAAAAATGGCCATCTGTCCCAGTTTAATAGCGTCACATTCCATCATTTCTGGGAAGTGAATGTTGTATTGCCAGTTGGAGCTGCTAACATGCAGGGTTGTCTGGTGTAGCTTTAATATCTCACTGTGAGGAACAAAATGGGCAGTGGAATATTAGAAACAGACGGAGGGAGAATTGAGATGAGTAATTCTGTGGCTGTGTGATGCTCCTGATGTGTGAAAACGCTGCAGATAACTCATTCATAAAAGAAGTTGTAATATGCCCTTCTCAGGTTTCAGCCTACGTTAGCCAAACCCGTTTTGTGAAGGCTTAAACCCTCCATTGGTTTTAAAATAATCTCGGCGGTGTGCTGGCTGATTGGAGTTGATAGGATTGCAGCGGGCAGATGACAGGGCTGCCCCTGCTTCACGGAGGATGACTGCGGTGCAGGCTTCCCATGCCTGGTGCCGGATTGCCTGTGTTGGTGCCAGGGTTGGCTGCCAGTCCTCAGGCCTTGGCTCGCCTGGCATCTCTCCTCCCCCGATGGTATACGGGATATTCCTGGCATCCGGATTTACTCGCCTGCTGCTGAGGCGTGGCACGGCCTCTTCCGGCTGTTATTTTTAGTCTCGATGGAGGCTGGCGGCATTCGTTCAGTTGACTTCACTTAAACTCAGCTCTTTCCCAGGGAGAGTTTTCTCACCCTTACGAAAAAGAATTATACTTCAAGTTTATTTTATGAAGTATACTTAAGTAAAATTAATTAAGTAAAAAAGTATATATTTCCCAAGTATACTTTATGTAGTAAGTATACTTACAGTATATCAATGTACTTGTAGTATATTTATAAGCGTAGGCCTACTGCTTTAATACTTTTTGGGAGTAAATAGGCCCACTTTTTAGTTTATAAAAGAATACTTTAAGTGTAAGAATAGTAAACTTTGAGTACACAACTAGTTTACATTTAAGTCATATTTTTACTGAAACTATACTATAAGTATACAGATACTAGTTTTATACTTGTAAGTGTACTTCTTCAGTACTTCTTGGGACTAAATAAGCCCACTTTTTTATCAACTATGTTGGTCGAAACGCATTGGTAATTTTCAACAATTATTGCCATGTAAAATAAAGGCATTTTAATTTTTGTTCAAACAGTACAGTGTGCCTTGGGTTATTTTTGAGACTTTTGAGACTTGCATTTTGTACTTTTTTGAGACCATATTCCACCTATGCAATGAGCCATTCACAAGACTGAATGAGCCCAATACACCTGAAGGATCCAAAGAGCACCTGTATGTGATTACCACAAAGACCCAGCAGCACTTCTACTCCATTGTCTTCAGGCCCACTTTTTAGTTTATAAAAGTATGCTTTTAAGTATAATTTAAGTGTATGAATAGTAAACTTTGAGTACACAACTAGTTTACATTTAAGTATTATTTTGTACTGCAACTATGCTATAAGTATACAGATAGTTTACTAGTTTTATACTTGTAAGTGTACTTCTTCAGTACTTCTTGGAACTAAATTGGCCCACTTTTTAGTTTATAAAAGTTTACTTTAAAGTATACTTTAAGTGTAAGAATAATAAACTTTGAGTACACAACTAGTTAACATTTAAGTATTATTTTGTAATGCAGCTATACTATAAGTATACAGATAGTTTACTAGTTGTATACTTGTAAGTGTACTACTTCAATACTTCTTTGGACTAAATAGGCCCACTTTTTAGTTTATAAAAGTATACTTTAAGTGGAAGTATTGTTCTGATAGCTTACTAGTATTATACCTGTAGCCCACTTTTTAGTTTATGAAAGTGCACTTTAAAGTATACTCTCATTAAACTACTAGTTTAATAGTTTTTCTACTGCAAGTATACTTATATATACTTGTAGCCCACTTTACAGTTTATGAAAGTGCACTTTAATGTATATTCATTAAACTACTAGTTAAATAGTTTTTATACTACAAGTATTCTAACTTATAATTCTCTTAAGTATATCTTGATCAAAAGATTAAGTACAAGTATAAACCAAGTATACTTAGACTTTTCTGTATACTTGTCAGTATGAGCCAAGTATACTTAAGTATACCTTTGTTAACTATATCTCTGATAAGTAGATAAAAAATAAACTGAAAGTATACTCTCTTATTTTAAGTTTAAAAGAAGTATACTAATAGCACACTTGAATAAACTTATTTTTGTTAAGGGCAGCCTTGAACCCCTAACGTGTTTCACATGTACACTGATTTTGAGGTGTGAATCCAAAACTAAAAGTGACTCAGAATGATGGGAAGAACTGGTCACAGTCTCATCAAGTTTCCATTCAACTTTTATTTCCATGCAGTATCTCCATCCAGTGTCCATTATGATTCCCTTGCTGCCATTAGGAAGAAAAAAGGAACAAAACAATGGGTAGGAAATGAAGCTGGAAAGGAAAGAGAACGGGTCCAGGGAGGGAGAGGGGATGCTGACAGATGCAGGCTGGGCTGATGAGGAGAAGATAAGGGCAGGGTTGTCTCTAAATGAGCTGCTCCTCCATGTCCCACGTCTATCAGTCGGCACCCTCCCTCAGCCCTGCCCTGCACCCTCTACCCACGCAGCTACACCCCTTCATTAAGGAGCCCATGGGAACAAGAAAGCTTATTGTCTGCCCTGGAATTTCTGCCCCATGCTGCCGAGCCGACCTGTTAACGCCAGTCCCTCTCCCCTCCGCCCACCATTCTTCCTCTCTCTCTTCCTCTCTCTCCTCTCTCCAGCACGCCCTGAATGAATGCAATTCTTATGAATCGGGCAGTGTGTTGTTAAGTCGCTTGATTCAGCCCCAGGCAGTTTTATCCTTGAGATGTCACAAACCGCAAGGGAAGCATGTTGTGGTTGGATGAACTCCAGCGGCATTCCAATGGGTCCCTGCAAATGATGGGCAGCATAAGACTAATAATACGTTCCCTCGAGGATATCCGCTATTTATATGTTATCAGGCTCAAGTCTTGATGCATGAAGATGCCACACCCATGCTGATGTAAGTGCAATATTTGTAGACTGCACCTGTTAACCAGGGAAACACTGCCTTATCTTCATCCCTGCATGCCTTTAGTGCGGCAGTAGGCAGAATATTTTTGGCATCATTGGGCAAAAATCCCATAATAACCTTTCAGCCTATTGTAATTCAAGTGTTTTGATGGAAAACTAAATTTCTGCACCTCCTCATGGCTCTGTTTTCAGGCTTTAGAAAATCAATGTGATGGGAGACTTTGGCCAATCACAGGTCATTTTAAAGAGAAAGCATTCCTATTGGCTGTTCGTTCAAAGGAGGCAGCTGTCGATCACTCGCGAACTCCGATCAAATACTGTCAAGCTGTAAAATGAGAAAGTTTGCTCCGGCTGGTGGGCGGTGCTTGGTATTTCCTCAACTGATCTCAACATGGCTGCCGGGTCAGAAACTTTCTCATTTTACAGCTAAAGAGTACACTACAAGATGATTCTGAAAACATTTGAGGAGAGAAATAGGCATTAGAGGAACAGAATATTGATTCATATTTGATCAGCGCTGCCTAGTTTGACCGTTCAGCTGCTCAGAGACGGCAAGACTCCAGCTCGGCTCTGATTGGTTGTTTTCCTCCGGTCTGTGAAATCTTGCAGATGCCATTAGGAGTACCGGAGGATTCAGGTTACCTGTCTCATGCACTACTGTCAGAATGCTTTATGTAAATAACTATTTTTAATTATATCTACTCCAATTCTGGGCATCACAGCGGTGCAGTGATTAGCACAGCACAGCAATAGAGTCGTCGGTTCAAACCGGGCTTGGGGCCCTTCTATGTGGAGTTTGCATGTTCTCCCCATGTTAGCGTGGGTTTTCTCCGGGTTCTCCGGCTTCCTCCCACAATCCAAAGACATGTAGGTTAGGTTAGTAGGTTTGAATGTGAGCGTCACTGGTTGTCTGTCTCTATGTGTCAGCCCTGAGATAATCTGGCGACCTGTCCAGGGTGTACCCCGCCTTCACCCAATGTCCGCTGGGATCGGCTCAAGCCCCCCCGTGACCCTGAATAGGATAAGCGGTTACAGATAATGGATGGATGCTCCAATCCTACCTACTGCTGCTTTAACTGACCCCATTTTCTCCCTGTCAACAGACTTCACAATGTGTGATCATACTGCTCTGGATCAATAATGAGCCTATTGATGACGAGCAGGTTGGACCTGAGCGAACTTTCAGAATGAAATTATTGGTATTCACGAGTCAGGAGAAATTCTGCTGAAAAATAAATCAGCTGTGCAGTCATTTTTACTCACCAACCACTCCAGAATATCTGTGCACAGATATGAGTAATGATATGTTTATTTTACACGGATGAATTATTTAAGAGAACATTTGTCTTGTGTGTAAGGATTTCTGTCAAAGTATCTGACAGTTGAACGGTGCTAAAATGTTCCCCTAAAATTATTCAGGAATGAGAGTTTTCAGCCTGGAGTGATGTGTTGAGATGTGTCAGTCTGCTGTGGATGTGCCACAGTCTCTCACTCTTTTCAAAGTGACAACACACAGTAGTAAAATAACCAGCACTTAAAGAAGGAAAAACAACACAGCGGGGTGGTTATTAAAATTAAGCAGAAACAGTAATGAGCAATATGTTTCAAGAAAAACAAACAAAAAAACGGTCTTGTCTAATGAACCTGCTGTCCAGATGGTTTTAATACACAATACAAATCTGGTTAGGTATTTGAAATGGAAACCACAACCTCAGGTCTGCATGGTGTCACGCTTCGTAAGTTTAAATGGCTACATGGACTGCAGGAGACAATAGCACAGTCTTTCACTGATCAAAGTGTTTCAGTGTGTGTTACAGTCCAGTCTGGTGCTAAAATGTCTGTTCGTCCAAAGGATAGAAAACTTATTTTCTCACTTGTGATATTTAGCCCAGTAGTTTTGAGTTACCTGTTTCTGACATTTCTGCCTCCATCCCAATTCAATGGAGGTAAGTGGAATTGTATTTGTGATGCTTACATAATCGAAAAATAACCTTTAGAGAATATACATCAAAGTGTCTATCCAGAAACAGCCTCACTGTTGGTCTGGATAATCCACAAAACACAATGTGATTGTTTTTTTAGGCACTTTTTCTTCGGTACTTCTGATGAAATTGCATACAGCGAGGTCTGTGGTTTATCCACAGCAACCACACTGCAAAAACGCAAAATTTAGAAATAGGGACTTGTTTCTAGACAATGCATCTTGAATAGATACGTCAAATTTTTTTACTTTAGCATTTACAAGCTTATTATGACACATAACACTTCCTGATACTAGTGAAATATAGAAAAACAATTTCCCAGCTAATTTCAAGATCTCTTTTTATTTTGAAAGGCCTACATATTACATCTTATTTAAAAAAAATCTTAGCAAGCGAATTTTCATTTTCACTTTTCACAGATTTTTTACAAACAAAAACACCTTGTATTCATTGTATTGTTACTAATTTTTGAAGTGACCTTTTTTCCAGTGCAGGACTTTGTTTCTATAGACAAATTGATGCGGTACTCGAAGTATTTTGTGTTGGAATCCCAATAAAGTTGGGGGACTAGAATAAAAAGGGAATGGTCCAAATCAATGAAGCAGAGGCTGGAATATCCTGGTTTTTAGTACCTTGTCATGCTACAAAAGTGCTGGATCCTACACTTCCCATAATGCAACTCAATAGTTTTTTTTTATTCTTGTGCTTGGTAAACACTCCCATCTTTCAACCTCCACGGTTTTTCTTGTCACTGACTTCACAAAGCTCCCCTCAGAGTCATATAAGACAACTGTTTCCACAGGTAGTGGGAGAATGGGGTTAGGCGTCACATTCATTAGATCTCGCTCCCTAGAGGGCGGTGTTAAAAATGTTGGCACTGAAATTTTCAGAGTTGGGGTCAGAGGTCACCTACAGGGTGATTTCAGGAGTAAGACACTTGGCATGACTTGACTTTTAGTGTTTTTCATGTCAAAATGTAAATATGCAGCTCTTCTCTTCCAGTCTTTTACACCATGGGTTTATAATACAAGAAGTATTACCATTAAAAGGTATAAAGGGAGAACTATTGTTTAGATAGGTTTTTTTCTTAGCTAGGTTACACCATGTGGTTGTTAGGTTAGTCCAATGGTTCTCAAACTTTTTCTGTCATTCCCCCTTTGGAGGAAGAAATTGTAGCCTATGCAGTTAAAATATTTAAAATAGAATAGATGGAAAAAAATTTTGCCAAGGGTCCTAATTTCCTAATTTGAAGTATCACACACTATCGGGGGGTATAGGGACACTCTGTCAGTCATTTTGAAGGAGACAAACACAGATGCAGCAGACACAGACCTACTCATATGCTCGGGTCTATTTTCGTTTTACACAATATGCATATTAACTGTAACTTTCCTAAAATAATAATAATAATCTGTTGTTTTTCTTCAGATGACATTAATTATATAACCGATAATGTTTTGAGAAGAAATGAGTTAACATTTTTCCTATGATGGTTGTTTCTTATACTGTAGTTTATTCAGTCAGTAGTCCTAGTATGTTAAATAGGTTGGTAAGATGAGGGTTAAACTTTATCAAACCACTTTTTTTATTGACGTGACTGAGATGTAATGTTTGTAAATGTCTTCTTAATTTGTCGGGTCTCATGCTGTTAGCTGCCAGAGTTTTCAGACATAAAATACACACTGGTCTCTCCTTATCTCTCACCATCTTCATTATCATTAATATAAATGTAATTTTTGGTGTCGTTGGATTGCTGCTAGACCGTCCCGTTACAGGTGCGTGAGGGAGAGAAAACAGTTTTTCACCGCTGTGAAACTGTTGTTTTTGGAAGGCTGAACGATGAAAAATATGGACTGAAGCAGAATATTTAGTTAGTTAATAACATGTAGTGAATTTTGGAAAAAATTACAATCTCTCTTTTTTCAATAAATTTTGACTTTTGGACTGAGGATTTGTTGCTTGCGATTACCTGTTAGTCACAAGCAACAAATCCCAGTTGGGGATGCTTGTCACAATCTCTTCAGGGTTGGTTGTCACATGTAACTGATAGTGAGTGACTGACATAAGGATGAGTTGAGTATTAATATATATAAGGATAAAAAAGGCACCTGTAGGAATGATTTTCCTGTTTATGTTCTTTTGATGCAGAAGATGTGTTTTGCATCATTTTTAAGATTGTCTCCATTTTTTATTTTTCGCCATTAAAATAACATAGGTACAACCAACCCCATGATGGGGATGGTTGTCACAAGTGCACAAGACATATTTGACAGTCCATATCTTTTGAACAGAATAAGCTTAAGGAGAGTAAGTCACTCCATTCCTACCTGACACTTTAGGCTTCCATTACCCATTGAAAGGGAGTCTGTTTCAGAAACAGTTTCTGGGAGGTTTGAATTAAAGGTGCAGTGTGTAGGATCTGGTGGCATCTAGCGGCGAGGTTGCAGATTGCAACCACCTGAAACCAAGCTTGTAGGAGAACTACGGTGGACAACGCAAAACGTGAAAACGCGAAAGGCCCTCTCAAAAGCCAATGTTTGGTTTGTCCATTATGGGCTACTGTAGAAACATGGCTGCCGGCTCTGTGAAAAGGTTGTGTCTAGAAGGGAGCCTGCAAATGTGAAATCTGATCTGAGATCTGCAAAAACTTGCAAAAACTCTCGCGAGACTCGCTGCCCAATGACCTATCCTAACCTTAACTATTCAAGGTCAATGCCTAACCTTAACAATCTGGTGAGAGTTTCCCCAGTTTGCGGGCTCCCTTCTAGCCACTACCCTGTGAAAAGGATCCACTCTGCATGTAGATATAAATGGCTCATTCTGAGGTAACGAAAGCACTTATTTTCAGGTGATTATACACTAAAGAAAATATACTTATTAATATTATATTATATTTCTTCCAATAGATCCCCTAAATGTTAGACAGTGTGCCTTTAAACCAGAAAGTGTGACGTCGACAACTAACCCCGTTCTCCCCTACCCATGGTGAGTAAACAGATTTTGATGTTTAAATTGTTGTTGTTTCCCTTTCACTGGTGAAAATCCATTCACATTCATTGTATTGTGGTGATGGCAAAACATCTCAAATTCTGGGTAAATAAGACCAAAACTATCTACATGGCTAGATGCCACTAGAGAATATGTTTTGGGTTGATTTGGATGAACCAACTCTTTAAAGCAGATGATTTGAAGATGCACACAGTGGTCATGAATCTTAAAAGTTGACATTAATGCAGCACACATTTGAAGTGATGAGACTAATGTAAACACAGAGTTCTCATCAGTCATCCTCCACCTCCAGCCGGGTGAAATAGAATGTTATCCTGGCCCCTTCGTCTGTATCATACAAAGCCTGGCAGGTGTACATCCCCTCTGCGTCCCTCTGAAGCTCCTCTATGACCAAAGCCGAGGTGTTGACGGGCACCTGCATCTGGCCCAGCTGGCTGGACTGAGACTGCAGCTTTGGGCCTTGTCCGTAGTTGTAAGCCACTGCTACGTTATTATCAGTCCCTGGTTTGGTGAAGCCCCAGATGAAGATGGTGGGCACGGTAGAACCACAGTCCAAGGTGACCGAGCCTCCCACTGTCGCTGTGGCATGGGAGCGAATGTATTCCACCTCCTCTGGGTCAAGTATCTCCAGACCTGTAACACGAGACAGCCGGAGTTAGTTACTATTACTGTAAGGAAAGAAAAGCTCCTGTGTTGTTGTCTACGCACTGACAAAAAACAGCCCCAACAAGCTCAGTATTGACAGATGGTTATTGGTAAGTGTCTCCAGAAAACTTTTGCAAGACCTCACAGTTCGTTGGGAACGGACTGCGTCAATTCCTGAGGATGAGCAACACATAATTAAACACAGTTTATCTGCCTCTGGCCTATTCGATGGATCAAATTTTATGACCGTCCCTCTGTCTGCGCTTAGCAATTTGATATAATAATGGCAGCAGTTTCTGATAAAGAGAAGCTCGCACTCGCCTCAACTTGTCTCAAACTCAACATCTTTTTTTGTTAAAGTAAATACAATGATCTTTTACCTTGGAGGGGAAGAGCCAGCCAGCAGAGGAGCAAGCAGAAATAAGGAGTCATCCTCAGACTCCCTGTGGTGCTACAAAGATTCAACTGGAAATCTCAAGTCAGGAGGCTATTCTAAGCCCATCACAGAGGTGAACGCGTCTCCACTCCAGTCTACACTGCTGTGCACGCTGAGAGTGACTGAAGGACTGACAGGGAGAATTCTTTCAAACACTGGATTCATTTTAAATTATTCATTGGTGCGTCCACCTCCCCGGTGTCGCTCTATTTCGCCTGTCTCTCCAGCTCTTCCACTCATGACTGGGCTAATGGCTGGACCGGGGAGTGAAAGGTGTAGGGTTTCAGGATGATGCCATCGCTTCATATATTATTGAATAAACCGGTGGCGATAGCCTTTTTAGAAATTCCATCACTGCTAACGTGAAATGAAAAACCTGGGCCTGGCAAGGGCAGAAAATCGGCGCGGAAGCTCCCTCGCAAACATGACAGTTATTATTTACCCTATGAGGCATACAGCCAGAATCAAATCACCGCTGATTCATATCATCTACTGATATTTCTCAGCTATGACTCAGTGGACAGCATTGTGTTGTCTCTAAGCTTAGACATATGGAAGCAGTGCACTCAATAGACACTCAAAAATGCATGGGTTTTTGCATAATTCATGTATGGGTATTAAATTCTTTAAAGTTGGAGTAGGTAGATTGGAGCAAATATGATTAAAATAGTTATTTTTATAAAACGGTCACTATATCCTGACGGTAATCTGAAAAAATGAATTTGCCTCTGTGTCCTCCGGTGCTCCTAATAGCATCTGCAGGATTTCACAGACTGGAGGAAAACAACCAATCGTTTGCCGAGCTGGAGCCTTGCCGTCTCTGAGCAGCTGTTAATCACTAGCGAACTCCGACCAAACGGTCAATCTAGGCAGCGCTGATCAAATATGAATCAATATTCTGTATTACTATTGCTTAATATCTGTTACTGTAATGCCTATTTCTCACCTCAAATGTTTTCAGAAACATCTTGAAGTGTACTGTTTAGCTGTAAAATGAGAAAGTTTGTGACCCGGCAGCCATGTTGAGATCAGTTGAGGAAATACCAAGCAACGCCCACCAGCCGGAGCAAACCTGAAAACAGAGCCATGAGGAGGTGCAGAAGTCTAGTCTTCTCTCTTCTTGAATTCCAATATGCTGAAAGGTTATTATGGAATTTTTGCCTAATGATGCCAAAAATCTTCCACCTACCCCCACTTTAAATGTTTATTGAAGTAGGACACTCATGCAAGTATCTTGATAAGAAGGTTCTGTTTAGATTATAGGAGGAGACAAACAGTGAGCATCATTAGTGGTGCCACGCAGCAGCCATCAGAGCCTCTGGCTGGTGTTTGGACCTGCTAGCTGCAACAGAAAAAGGCTGGATCTGAGCAGTTCTGCCCTGCATGCAGCCCATAAACCTGCTCTTACTGGAGGCAGCCCCAGACTGGGGAGAAGGCTCTAATTAGTGAGGACTTTGCGTTCAGCTCTTTTTTTGGGGGGAAGAGGAGTACTATATTTAGAAGGCTGCTGGAAGACAGACAGATGTAATAAAAATGCAATATAAAACAACATGGTTTCTGAAGGCAGAGTGGATTGGAAGATGAAGTTCAAAGGTGTGTCAAATGCTGACAAGCTAGTAAACATGTTGCACAGTGATGTTTCTGATCAAATTGGCCAAGAAGTATATTGCAATGGAAAATGATGTACGCAAAGACCAAAATGTTGCAAATGCACAACAACAAGAGTGGAAGACATAAAGAGGAGACTGTTAAAGAGGACCTATTATGCTTATTTTCAGGTTCATACTTGTATTTTGGGTTTCTACTAGAACATTTTTACACGTTATAATGTTAAAAAAACGCTTTATTTTTCTCGTACCGGCTGTGCTGGAGCACCTCTTGTCACCCTCTGTCTGAAACACTCTGTTTGAGCTCCTGCCCCCCTCCCAAAAAGCCCAGTCTGCTCTGATTGGTCAGCTGGCCCACACTGTAGTAATTGGTCAACCAAACCAAACTCTCCGCTCTAACTAGCTTTGTTTGAGGGCGTGCCAAACTAGCCGTTATGCAAATGCATTACTTGTTGACAACACCAGGTTACGGAAGAAGACAGGACTTCAACCAAGGCGTTTCAGTTAGTTCAGGAGCAGCATTTCTGTAGGGGAGAGTAGTTTGGCGTGGCCTTTGGGCTTTGTAACCTTGCAGACCTTTTACATGCATAACAAGACTTGGTCAAAACCAAGTGTATGGCTGGACCATATATGGTCAGTCTGTGAATTTATTTATTTATTTTCACAAATAGTCAACAGTCGTGTCTATAATGTTAAATCCAGCGGTCCATGTCCACCAGGTCCGGCAAGGACACTAGGGGACGCGTTGCTCCACTCAACTGGCTGCTGACTTACCCTATCGTGGAATGCACCTGATTGGTCCAGGGTTTTCTGCTTGCCTTTTCAAACAGGAAACAACATGGCGGCCTGCTCGTAAACTTTCTGTTATTCCGTCTAAAGAATCCACCAAAATCTACTTCTGAAAACATTTTAAGCGAGAAATAGGCTATGCCACTGCTGAATCTCGTTTGATTTTAACTAGATCACCTAGTTTGGCAGCTTGGTGCCAGTTTCATGAGCAGGACACGTTGCGCTGTACGGGCTCATTTGGATAACAGACTTTTCCCCGCCTTTTCATTTTGAAAGAGCAACGGCCAATGAGTAAACTCAAACACTGGGCCAACCAATCGTGTAACTCCACTCACTCAGTCAGTCAGTCACTCAGTGACAGACTTTTGCGATTGTAGGGCTGGCCCTCTGCGGCCAAAAACTACATAACACACTAAAGGAAACGGAAAAAGCACAAAAGCATAAACAGGTCCTCTTTAAGAGGTTAAGAGTGGTTTATACCAGCGTGGTAGTACAAAATGTGTGCAGCTTGTTTTTCTGCAGAAAATACAGAAAAGAAAGTTTATGAGGAGTTAACAAATTTGGGTGACTTTTAACTTGGTTTTCTTTGGAAAGAACTATCAACTTGTTGGAAGGCAGTTTTAAGTTATTTGCGCCCAACTGGCCGATACCCCGGGGTTATAAAAAAGGCATGGCTCGCAATACATGTTATTAACTGTGAGGGGCAACATTAGGCATCTCAGCCTATACAGCCTGCCAGAAACCCATTAGAAAGGCTTTAGCTTTATTGTATCTGATCTGAATTTGGCCTTACATAAGCAATATAATTATCCTCATTATAATATATTCATTTTGTGCAGAGTCAAAATATAAGCCCATGTGCAGTGCAGTTAGGCCGCTGACCATAGACTGGATATAAGAAGTGGACGTAGTCATCATTACGTCACCCATTTGTTTGTGGACTGCTGTTTTGAAGCCTCGAGTTTGGCATTTCGGCTGTCATCTTGGTTTTTGGTCGTCGCCATCTTGGTTTTTGGCCATCGCCATCTTGGTTTCTGGCTGTTGCCATCATGGTTTTTGGCCGTTGCCATCTTGGTTATGGGCTGTCACCATCTTGGTTTTTGGCCGTAACCATCTTGGTTTTTGGCCGTTGCCATCTTTTTTTTTTGCAACCAGAAGTGACACGAGAGGGTGGAGCTAAGTACAACCGAATGCTGAATAAGACATTTTTTTAGGCGGCCAAAAAGGTTATAATTAACTTTCATGAACTGAAAACACACTTTGAAAGGGTTAAAGTTCTAAGATGAAAACACGGACAACTCCCAGACCAGACAAGGCCGTGATAGCGACCTGTCAATCACAAGCTAGCCACACCCTAAAGAATACCCTGCTTTATGGTCTATTTGACTCTAAATGGGACCATAATTTACTAAATGAACATCATGCTGTATTGAAGAACACTTGAAACTAGCAATTGAGACCATAAACTCATGTTTACAATGTTTACTGAGGTAATAAATCAAGTGAGAAGTAGGCTCATTTTCTCATAGATTTCTATACAATCAGACTTCTTTTTGCAGAGCAGGAGCGCTTCCACATAAAGGCAGTGTCCCAGGTCCCCCAAGAAGCCTGGACCCGATGGGACGCTACTGTGAATAGGCGCATCAACTGGGCAGATATCTGGAGGACGCCACAAGCCAGACTTAGCTTCCTGGTAAGGGCAGCCTACGACACCCTCCCATGCCCCTGGAATCTCACCCAGTGGTTTGGAAGCGAAGTTGGCTGCCCGCTGTGTAGCAACATCAAGGCAAGTCTCCAGCACATCTTATCAGGATGCAAGGTGGCGTTGACCCGGGGACGCTTCAAGTGGCACCATGACCAAGTCCTGGCCAAACTGGCCAAGGTCCTAGAGAGATGTAGGGTAGCAGCAAACCACATCCCAGAAACAGCAATGACTACCCTAACAACATTCGTCATGCCAGGTAGCACGCTCCAAGTACCTGCACACGAGAGGAACACCATACTCAGACACGGCAAAGAGTGGCAGATATCGGTGGACCTCAGAAAGCAGCTGGTCTTCCCGAGAGAGATCACTACAACCACTCTCCGACCAGACATCGTCACGTGGTCTGCAGTGGAGAGAAGGGTCCTCATCATTGAGCTTACCATCCCCTGGGAAGAGGGCATGACAGCCGCCCACGAAAGGAAACATCTCAAATACTCAGAGCTGGTGGCGGAATGCCAAGAGGCTGGCTGTAAAGCCAAGGTTTATCCTGTGGAGGTCGGATGCCGGGACTTTGTCAGCAAAGCAGTAGTCTAACTGCTCCGTGGTGCTGGCATGATGGGGTCAAACCTGTGGAAAGCTGTGAAAGCGCTAGGAGAAGAGGCAGAGAAAGCCAGCTACTGGCTGTGGCTCTGGAGTAAGGACAGTAGTTGGGGGCCAACACCCCTGTAAAGGCAGCTGCAGGGGGTGGCGGGGAGATGTCCCCAATACGCCACAGCCCCCCCGAGATTTACTGGCATAGGGGCGAAACATCAGTGAACAGCGGTTTACAGCTGACAACCCTGCAGCTGACCTGATCAAATGGCACTGGTGGAGGTGCGACAGGCTGAAATGCCGAAGCAGGAAACAACACCTCACCTTTACAATGATCTGCAACAGAGGAGTAGAGGAGGAGAAAGAATGCAAGTTTAAGGCACTTCGGCATTGGCTTCACTTTTCAGAACCTGGAGTTGCCCTCTGCCGCTGACACAACCGTGACAATACCGTCTTGCAGTTGCTCCACCAGCCTATAATGTCCAGGCTATAGGAGAGAAGGAATGTGAATTGTCATTAATGGGACCAGTAAGTCCTGATCTGTTGGAGTAAAGAGCTGGCCGAATTCTTTACTGGTGAAACACATCCTGCAGTCCTGCACACAAGGGCCTGCCACATCTGCTGGCTGCCTGCCTGATTTGCTGCCTGGCTGCTTGCAACTTAAGAAAAAATAAATTGGGAAGGAAGAAGACCAGGCGACTGGAAAATGTGAGTCGTTGAAAAACAAAATGTTTTTGGATGGTGGTCGGTGTGTGGGGGGGGGGAGAGGGAGTTGGCCTTGTTGGGACGAGGGAAGGTTGCATCTTATCTGGACCCTCTCAGCCCTGTAAAAGCTCTCAGGTGCAGTGCCCCATTGAGTGGATCCGGCCAGGCCAAGCTCGAGCAACTTTTTTTTGTTCTTGGCAGGAGATGAGAGAACAGAATCAGACCCAGATAGCTGGGACTATAATAGGGATCTGGGTAACACATTACTGCCACCCGCTCCGACTGCGAGCGCTTGGCAACGCTGCACTTTATGTGAGAGCCAAGCTGGCAAAACAGGTGGGTTCCGTGAGCGTGCCCTATGATTAGATCAGTCATTACCACTGGCGTTGTTGAAAGCAAAGCTAACCTCTCATTTCAGAGGACCACCTGTATTGGAATGTGTTACTAAAGCTTAACAGCAGATGATTCAATCTCTGGATGAGAAAATAGTCTTGGCTCACAGTGAGGATGTGTGTTTCCACTTATCATCTAATGAGATTGAGATTCACAGTGCTGTACAGCCACTGTGTTTATTTTTGTAACTCAGGTTTTATCAGAGTTGTCCCGTGTCCAACAATGTTGACTTCCTCTTATTCTGTCCTCTGTGCCCCGCCGTCCTCAGACTTGAGTCCCATGCATCTCATGCTGGCTGCAACTGTGAGGTTTCCTCCTCCTCATCCTCCTCCTCCTCCTCTCTGCCTTTTCTTCTATTGACAGTTGTCTCAGAGACCACACATCGCAGAGGTGGAGCGAGACTGTTGTACTATTCTGGCAGACAGGGTAACATATATTAGCCAGCCTTCCATATATTTCTGCTCTAACATCATTTATCTACCAGGCAGGCCAAGCGGAGGTGAGCAAGACTGTGCAGAGGGTTGTGCTCGTAAAGCACGGAGGCCCATCCCTATGACCCCCATTTCCCTCCTGGCCGACTCATCTCATAGCCTCAGACCTCACCATGCTGGCCTCCTCTGCAGAGGGCTCCCTGTTGGGCCTCTACCTGAATCACAGAGCAGAGCACAGCCACAGCTGACTGGCCTTGGGACAAGGGCAGCAGGAAGGGGCCTCTCTCCTCTACTGAGCCCCAGGAGAACACAGCCACAACATATTATTTTACAGAAAAAGCTACGGATAACCTCTGCAGCCCTGCAGCCATGCATAAATGCACAAATTGTTTTCTTACTAATGTCTAGGTTCAGCATGGGACTAGAATCAAGTTTTCTTACAAGTGACAAAGTAGGTCAGTGGGGGTCAGATAATAGAGTGCTGCAGGGCTGACACATTTTTGTAGGCAAACCAGGAAGTTAGCATCGCCCTGGTTCCCTCGACAAATCGCCAATGGAATTTTTCCATTGGGTTTTGGATTATTGCAAAAATAAGATCTGTGGAAAACACACGTTTATGATACTTACACATTTTGTTCAGCAAGATATAACGAATAAACACCACTTTTATGATTTATTCTTTTTTTTGTAATTTATGGGGTTTGTGTGGTTGTGAGGTCAGTGAGCAAGTTCCAAAAACTCTAAATCAAATACCTCAGCCGAATAGACTGTTGTCAGGCTATTAAATAGGCATTATCAATCGATATAAGGCCCATAGATGTGGGTCACTAGGGGCCTACTGACTGTAGTAATTATGACAGGAGCAGAAGCGGAAGTCAGGCGCTGTAGTGACGGTGTGAAACACCATAAGGGGTGGAGGTGGGGACACAAAACACAGGGTTTTAAGATGTTTTTCCCTAAACTTAACAAAGTGGGTTTTTTTTTGCCTAAACCTAAAGAAGTTGTAGTTTCATTGCCTAAACATAAAGAAGTTGTACTTTCATTGCCTAAACATAAAGAAGTTGTAGTTTCATTGTTTAAATGAACTGTTTGTTTTTTTTGTCTAAACCTTAAGAAGATGTAGGTGACATGTAAGATGACATTTTCAGACTGGTGATATTTAGGCCCCGAGCACGAAAGTGCCAGGGGCCCAACGGTGTCCCAGGCACGAAGTACGAGTAAACCTATTGTTTTTGTAAGGATTATTATTAATATTATTATTTATTTTAATTTTTCACTGTCTCACAATCACATTTTTCAGGAGCTTAGGATGCTCGAAAATTTACAAAAATTGGCACACACTTAAGAGCTGGCGAAAATTGCAAAGTTTTGCAGTGTTTGGGCTTGGGCGTTGCCGGCACACCCCATAGCGCCCCCAAACGCATCCTAGGGTTGGGATAAGGTTCCTCTGAAATTTGGTGGGATCATTGCTCTCATGTTCAAGAACATATCAAAACATTTTCATATTTTTTCATCTGACAGGATGTCAGCCATTTTGGATTTTGTGCATTGATTTTCATTTTACCAACACGTTTGAGAACTTAACAATGCACAAAAAGTCATGAAACTTTGCACCCAGGCAATTGAGCTTGGTCATGGGATGTCGGCTCTATAGCATCCCCTAATTACTTTTAGCCTTTGTATGTATTCTTGACACCCTTGGTATACTTGGCGTACACATCAAAACCTGTGAACATTGTGAGAATATACAGCGATTAGGTTCATGCATGATTAGCGTTCTCCATAGCGCCCCTTAATGCGTGAAAGGCCTTATTTGGGACAAAGTTAATCCGATATTCACGAAATTTAGTACCCACATTGCTCTCATCATTTCGGATATACAAGGGGTAGGGAAATATAAGTTTTACTTCTACCTACTCCTTTTCGGACGCTATTACTCTTGTTTTGTTTGTTATTATTCTGTATCTGTTTTTATTTATTTTTATGTTCGAAATAAAGTCATTCATTCATTCATATATAGCTTAGTTAGCATAAAGAGTGGAAACAGGGGGAAACAACCAGACTGGCTCTGTCCAAAGGTAAATAAATCCACCTACCAGCACATCTAAAGCTCAGGCCACCATGCTATCATAATAACATGATAAAATGCTTTGTAATAACTGAGAAGACCTGTTCTGGTTTTGAATGAATGAGCTCCATTGGCTTTCAAGGGCCCGTGGATAAATATGTTCTCATAGCCGAACTAGAGTGCATTTGATGATCACTTCCACTGCACAAAAATTACATTATACCAAGTCCTTGAGTTTAACATTTGGTGTTGACATCTTGTTTTTCTCAAAACAAGAAGAAAAATCTGTCACTGGGGTAAGATTATTTAACTTGTTCTCAATTAAAATCGACTTGTGTAAACAATTTACTTGAATCAAGTGTTGCTCTCTTGAGACTAGTGGAAAGATCTGCTTATTCTGCCTTGTTTCAAGATGTTTACACTCACAGAGTTCTGTAACAAGAGAACCCACGCTGGATCGAACAGTGACTCCGCTGAAAGAAGTTTTATTTTGGTTTCAGAAGGGTACAATGTTAAGACTCAGTGTAATGCTAAACAGGGTCTGACTGTGGTAATTTTTTACAGTGTGCTGGTCTGAGTGGAGCTTGCAACATGATTGGGTTTGTGAACCACAGGGCTACAGAGGGCCTAGCACTCTCCCCTCTTGTGGAGCAGAAAGCAGGTCCATGTCAGGGAACATGTGTGAAGTCCTGGACGAGCTGACCTGGAAAGAGCCAGATGGGGATTGGGGTTTAAGCACCATAGAGGCCTTCTGCAAACAACATGTGGAAAGGCTTTGGCGGCTAATGTAGCGTGGAGTATTTATGTACTGAGCGCAGACTTGACCAGTGTCCATCAGGATCTGGGGAGCAGATATGCCACATGCAGCCATGACCTCTGCAACCACAAGACCACCTCGTCTGGACCAGCCTACCCCCCCAACCCCCACAGCCCCCCTTCTCTCCCCACGGGACCCTCATACTGCTCCTGGTTCAGCTGTTTAGTGTACAGTAGCTCATACCCACAATCCTCTCTGAGCAGGTGGTCTGTCATAGGCCTCTTTGTTTCCCATGGCAGCTGAGGGCAGAGAACAAGAGGAACATGCAATAATCCAGCGCTTTAGGCTTTTTTGGCTTCGCTTTCTCTGGTTTAATTCGTTTAGTCAGAATGTCATCGTATCAGATTGGGAGAGTGAGGTTGACACAGTGGTTTTCTCAATGAATATTTCATTTGGCCTATAAGGTCATATTGAAGGCAGTGACTGCAGCAAGTTCTGCTTTGACGTTGCTACAACAAAATGTGTAAAAAGGGACAGCATAACTAATTCAAACATATTCCTCTTGATCTTTACGACTTTGAGCATGTTCTGTAACTTTTGTAATTTTATGGGGTTTGTGTGGTTGTGAGGTCATTGAGTAAGTTCCAAAAACTCTAAACCAAATACCTCAGCCGATTAGACTGTTGTCAGGCAATAAAATAGATGTTATCAGTCGCTATAAGGCCCATAGATGTGGGTCAATAGGGGCCTACTGACCGTAGTAATTATGACAGGAGCAGAAGCGGTCAAGTCAGGCGCTGTAGTATAGACAGTGTGAAACTCCATAAGGGGTGGAGGTCAGGGACACAAAACAGTGTTTTTTTTTGCCTAAACCTAAAGAAGTTGTAGTTTTTTTGCCTAAACCTAAAGAAGTTGTAGTTTCATTGCCTAAACCTAAAGAAGTTGTAGTTTTATTGCCTAAACCTAAAGAAGCCTTTTTGTTTGTGTTCAAAACATGACGTTTCATGCAGTTTTACATGTTAGAACGTGTTGCTTTTAAGTTTCACTTTCACTTTTACAACGTAGTAGGTGAAGAAGGCTCCTAATGACCCACATCTATGGTGCTTATAGCGACTGATAATGCCTATTTAATGGCCTGATAACAGTCGAATCAGGTGCATAACTGTGCATGTTCACAAGATGATGCTAAAGAGTCAGATGACTTATACAGATGATTTAGATGATTACCTTTCAGTTATTTTTGTCACTTATGTTAAATGTGTCAAACCAGAACCTGCACGGACACCAGCGACAAAGCATTGTTTTGTGTAAAATCAAATTTCTGCATGTTTTCAAATTGCCAAGAAATGCCCAGCATGACACAAAAAAATCTTTATTTATAATGATACATTTATGGTGAAGCACCTTGACAGGGAACTGTCTTGAGACTGGTGGGCATGGCGATCATTTAAAGTCGCATGAGATTTTATTAGGGTCGCCAAATAAATTTGCTGAATTTCTTCCACAGTCTTTTATTTAACTTTTATACTTGCAATACAACTGTGAGCCACATGAGGGAGCCTGAATGTTCATATTGTTCTGATAATTGTAGCCTACTTATAACATTGAATCTAAAATAAAAGGCTAGCGTACGGTACATTCTGATTGTTTTACTGATGAGAGGAAAAAAACGAGAGCCTGTTAAAGGGACTTTATGTAAGAATCAGAAATTGCTTGTTAACAGCGACACCTGTGGCCATTAAGTCAACGAAAGTCAGCGTCCTGTTGCTCGCGCTTGTCCTCGCTCTCCATAGACATGAACGAGCATTGATCAAAACAGTGAGGCGACACACGTCAGCTAAAACCACAATATCACTCTATATTTCGCCTGCTTGGCAGTAATGTTAGCTGACCAGACGAAGGTCTCTCCATGAACCGATGCTGATACTGTGTTTCCTGCTTCAGCCTCCCGACCGTGGTCAGAAGGAACAGGGGAGACACAGGAGTTTTGGTCGGAGACGATAACGTTACTCGCTGCGGAGCACAGTCTATACACTGCAGCATTTATTTCTGCACAAACGTCCACTGTACATTCACTAGATATTCTCAGAGCTCAACTAACTCTTCTGCAGTGTGTAGTGTGTGCACATGCAGAGAGGTGGAGCAAGATAGCGAGTGAGAACGAGCGCAGTGTGTGAGTGAAGGCAAGCAGGCAGGCAGAGGAGCAGAGACTCCGGCCCTGGAGACCAGGGCTACGGTCTCCCCTGTGTCTTCTGGCAACGGTCGGGGGGCTGGAGCAGGATTAGTTGACACTGTTTTGCAGGACGGGCTTCACTAGATATAACTTTGGTGCTTCCGTGTAGTTTGTGTTGGAACAGCGTAGCCACACGCGAGCGCGCATGGGACACCGAACCGCAATGATTTATAAGAGTGTAAGTGTAAGAAGTTACAAACAGTAACAGTAACAGTAAGATAATGAGGTGATGCAGAAATGGCAGTAAAAATGGTCAGGAACGTTCATTTACGCACAAATTCGCTATTCTCACGATTTAAAGATAAGCCTATTGTGAACTGGGTCGCGATGGTTTATCATTTTTAAAACCATGTTGGTCCCCAGAAAAAAGTTTGGGGAACATATATTTAAAGGACCATACCAGTTTTTTTTTTAAAGAATTAGGTCAACATTTTTAGAATACACTTATTCTCTTTCTTGCCAAGAGTAAGATGAGCTGATCGATACTGCTCTAATATCTGTACACTAAATATGTGACTACAGCAGCCGCTGGTTAGCTTAGCTTATCATAAAGACTGGAAACAGGGGGAAACAGCTAGCCTGGCTCTCTCCAAAGGTAAAACAAATGCACCTTTAAAGCTCACTAATTAACACGTTATGCCTCATTTATTTAATCTGTACAAAAACAGAAGTGTGGTTTTATGGGTTGATAGTTATCTGTTGACCATTTTCCCACCATTATTTTAAAGGCTAACTGCTGACCATTTTTCAAAACATAGTATAGGGTTAAGTTCTTTTGTTTTTCCAGCCATTCATTTCCATACTTCATGACAGTCAACACAGATTTAGAATGACACTATTAGCACTATGAGACTCAAATCTTGCTTAACACTTATTTACTTACTTAATTATAATTCTTAATTTTGATGACATCTAACTCGCTAAATTCTTTAGCATCTGCTAGATGAATGCAATGTAATCATCCATTACAGTGAACATCATATTTATTTTGTATTTTTTGCAAAAGATGATAATGATGTGCAGACGTTTCCTGTCAATCTGCATTACCATCCAACAGTGTGACAATAACGTTCACTGTGATGAATTAAATCAAAGTTGCATATTGATTTTCACTGTGTTCTGAAATAAATGGGACTAACGAAAACCTGGAAGTTGGTAAAAACACAGTTCAAAAACCTAAAACTATAGCATGCTTTCAAAAAGGATTAGCAGTAATGTTAAGTGCAATGTGTGATGTGTGATAAATGGGTTAAAACATGCATAAACACAGGTGTTTAAATAGCTTTGGTCAGATGCATATTAAAAAAAATGTCCTTCAGTGTTAAATGACATATTTCACTGTCACTGTGACCCTTGTTTTCATGTTCAAACTGTTTATACTACAGCACTTGGGGAACACTTTGTATTATTATCCAATTTATCACCAGATGTGCAATGTAGGACAGTAAATTATCAGACTCCCTCAACAGAAGCCAACACTGTGGCATGTCGACAATTTAAATGTTGAGACGTTTCCCTAAAACCAAAAATTAGCTTAAAAAATGCTTCAAACATGACAGTGAAATTACTATTTTGTTTCCACTGGTGTAATGGAGTTGTCAAACATAGTTTAACTCCTTCATCTTCTAGGGAAAAAAATTCTGTGTAATTTACGAGCACACCACTAATTTGTGCAAGCGGGGTGTGAACGTGCAGGATGCTGGCTGGCACGATGCTCGCACAAATCTGATCCCAGTCCTTACAACAGAGTTTCTCAGCCTTGGTCAGGATCCTACATGAGTTTGCTTAATATGCAGCATGAATTCGTTTCTCAGATGTTTATTTTTATATTTTATATTAAAACATTTAAAATGCATCAAAATATCTTTAAAATCACTAACCTTATTCCATTCTATTAAATGGAATAAGCAGGCTATCACACTCAAATCATAGGATAACTAAAAGCAGAAGTGGGTAGAAATTGAGCAAATATGATATGATATGAAAAAGGTTTTTATAAAACGGTCACTTTATCCTGACAGTAGTGCATGTGACAGGTAATCTGAAAAAAATCATGTGCCACTGTGTCCTCCGGTGCTCCTAAAGGTATCTGCAAGATGTCACAGACTGGAGGAAAACAACCAATCAGAGCCGAGCTGGAGCATTCTCTGAGCAGCTGTCAATCACTAGCAAACTCTGATCAAACGGTCAAACTAGGCAGCGCTGATGAAATATTAATCAATATTCTACAGTTACTGTAATGCCTATTTCTCGCGTGAAATGTTTTCAGAAACATCTTGTAGTGTACGGTTTAGCTGTAAAATGAGAGAGTTTGCTCCAGCTGGTGGGCGGTGCTTGGTATAGGAAATGAGAAAGTTTTTGACCAGGCCATCATGTTAAGATCAGTTGAGGAAATACCAAGCACTGCCCACCAGCTGGAGCAGAACACTTGAATTACAATATGCTGAAAGGTTATTATGGAATTATTGCCCAATGATGCCAAAAACATTCTGCCTACTGCTGCTTTAAATGGAATATGCAGGCTATCACACTCAAATTCACAGGACAACTTAAAGGCACAATGTGTAGTATTTAGGGGGATCTATTGGCAGAAATTGAATATAATATTAATAAGTATGTTTTCTTTAGTGTTTAATCACCTGAAAATAAGAATCGTTGTGTTTTCGTTACCTTAGAATGAGCCGTTTATATCTACATAGGGAGCGGGTCTTCTTCACAGAGCGGGCTGCCATATTTCTACAACAGCCCAGAACGAGTAGTTTGGCAGTAGTGGAGTAGTTTCAGTTGGTTGCAATCTGCAACCTCACCGCTAGATGCCGCCAGATCCACGCTGCACCTTTAACCATAATGATCGGTTCATGTGAATTTCTGGACCTAACAACATGCCTTCAGGCCAGAAAGTGTTGAAGCCTTAGAGGAAATATATCTATAATCTATAGTGACTTCATGGAACCAACAATGATCTCAGCTAACATCTAATCAGTTCATAACTCCTAATATGTACATGTTGAGCTGCTAATGTGTATATGTAGCCTATTACTCCACCTGTCTCTTGGCTCAAGTCTGAACCACTACAACTGGTGATCAGCTTTCACGCTGACATGCTGTGAAGCAACGCTAATGCAATCACTTTTTTGCAGCAAAGGGAACAGAAGAAATTGATCTTTACCATTCGAGCTTCATAGTCACTGTGAATGAGTGTAAACAGGATTAGCCTACACGCCATGTTTTTAGGAAATCTTGCCAGCATCCGGGACAACAGGAGATTGTGTTCCATTGATTTCATTTCAAACGGATGCATAATGTAGAAAAAAAAGAATATTATATTCTCTTAACGCTGTGGTGGAGTTTTAAGTTTGGTGACTTGTTAATACTGATGTTGACACTCTCAGGCTGTAACATCAAATATGGACTTACATATAATTCTGCTGCTCTCTGCTTTTTAATTTTACTGATTAACATTATAAACTTAAAAAAAACTGCATGTTTTATTGCTGTATTTTATCAGTGTTTAAAGGTTCTATACGATATCCAGAGTATTAATATAGCAGCAAACAACTATTTGTCACAGTATGTAAAGATATAGAGGAGTAATGTCTACCTGAGCAGAGAATGAAGTCGCTCTCCCTCTGTGTGTGTTGTAATCAGAGCTTCTCCGTGCTTTTGTTGACATAGCCGCGCCGGCCGCGTGTGCCTTTTAGTGCATGTGAGCATAGCACTGACCCTCTGGTTCCCCCTCAGGTATAACACTGTTAGCCCTGTTGGCACTGTGGCAGTTGTTTCCACTGTTAGCGCTGTTAGCACCGTCTGCAAAGAGTATAGAAGCAAAGAGGCGACCCTCCGGTGTTCTTTGACAACAGCCGCTGCCGCCATTTTGGACTGAAAACGCTTAATATATTTATAATATTTTATTGTTCAACACAGGCCATTTTGGTAGAATATGACGATAGAATAGTAATAATTTTGTGTTACTTTTGTACGGCACTATTTAGGCGAACATTTTACTGGCTTCCGGTAGTCGCTTTCAGTCCAAAATGGCGGAAGTGTAGCTTTCCTGCTGGGCGCTGATGTTGCTTATTGAACGAACAATTGACTTTCACTTCTTGGCAATATACGTTCTTTGCCGTTAGCTGCGAGCGGCCGGCTCTGCCATCACCATGTGGAGGGCTGTGTGGAGGCAATAGACATGCTCCAAATCTCACATTTAGCACCTTTAAAATGTTAACGGCTGTATAGCTGGCTAGCTTAAATTTAGCCACCAGCTTATCGTTTTCAACTACAGTAAGAAGCTAAAAGCTATATAGCTTCTGAAACTAAATGTGTCCAACCATATTTTTAATAATCAATGTCTCCCTGAGTTTCACTGTTACTTTTACTCCAGACCAGTAGGCCTATACAACGATGGCTTAAAGTAAATGTCTGTACAGGCCAATGAATATGAATAATGATTTGAGTTATGTTTGCATTACAAAAATTCTTCATCCATTAAAAAATCTGTTTAATGAACAAAAAACTTTATCGGCAGTCTGACATTAATCTGTATTCATGACTCAGCCAGACAGTTTCTTGTACTGTAATCTCAAACACCTCAATGTAACATGAGACAGATGTTTCCATGTAAGACAAAGGTTAAAGCCCACCATCAATTCCTCCCATCTCTCTGTTCCCTGCAGCTACTTTACAAGCTTCTAAAATGGATACTTGCTCATTCTGAAGTGGTTTCTGCCTTTTATATGAAGGAGGTCACGAGAGCTGTTTGGGTGGGAAAGGTGACAGTAAAGCGGTCAGTGACTGTTGCCTTTTGTTCCTCCTCTCATTATTTGGACCATGTGAATATTATGAGTAGAAAGAGACTTGTGTGGTCACAGTTGGGAAATAAACGTGTTTGAAAACTGAACTTAGAATGGAGTATGGAGAATATTGTTTCCCAATGTGGATTACACACTTAGACATTTATGAAGAGTTACATTTAGAATGGTCTTTTTGCAGTACAGTAAGTACAGACATGCACACTGTGTGCAGAAGAATTTTCACACATCATCTTACTTTTTTACCACTCCGCCCTCTTTTTTAGAGGGGGTGGGGGACAGGGGATGTTCAGGGGTGGATAAATAGTCAACAGTAAATGTCACATAGAAG
Source organism: Sebastolobus alascanus (assembly GCA_916701645.2). NCBI lineage: Eukaryota > Metazoa > Chordata > Actinopteri > Perciformes > Sebastidae > Sebastolobus > Sebastolobus alascanus. The sequence continues at coordinate 5,582,953 of CAKAOJ020000040.1, read as the reverse complement.
TGGTGTACATCATCTGATAGCTGGGAACCTGAAGATTAATTTGAGATGCAGCTTTGTGTGTCAAGTTGTTCTAGTCATAAATCAGAAATAAAATAAATTGTGAAAGTGTATAAGAGCATAGAACATGATGATATAAATATATGATGGTCATCCCCATGCTCACTTATGTCTCATAAATTGTTGCAGCAATTTTTGGGTTGATATCATTTGTTACAAAGATTTGGTGCTAAATTTAACCATTTATTACCACTCGATAATTGATAAAAATGATCAATAATCCCTCCAAAATACCACATTAAGACACCAAGACCTTGAGGAACATCATAGAAAAAGCCATGCTGTGATTTGGTATCAAACACTTTTGACATTTTGAGATTTCTGCAAGAATTGCATTTTTCGTTGATTAGATGACAAGCACTTCTGTTCTGGAAACTGCTCAGAAACCCCCTTATTGTCATCATACGGAGAGCCATCCATCCTCTGAATGCTCTTGTGGCTGTAAAGTTTCATGAGGCTGTGATTATCCACAGGTCATTTATACAGTGAGGTCAAGTTTCATACAATGAAATGGCTACTATGGGAAATAACATCATCACACATGAATACAATCAGGCTCATTGGATCCACAAGAGTCTCAGCTTTACAGTCATAACCAATTTATGTAATTCCAAGACTGTTTAGGGACCCCAGTATGCAGAAATATTCAAATACACCATTTTAGAATAGACGAAAATAACACACACTGCATTCAAAAAACTGCATGTGATTATCATAAAGTGGGCATGTCTGTAAAGGGGAGACTTATGGGTACCCATAGAAGCCATTTTCATTCACATTGGCCGGTGGTTCACAAACTGGGGGGCAGGACCCCTAAGGGGGGCCCAGAGTTATAAAAGGGGCGGCGTGGCGAGGCTAAATATTAATGATGCATAGTTCTGCACTGCCCTGGGGGGTTTGAAAATATTTTTTATCTACAGAAGGGGGGTCCTGCAGAAAAGGTTTAGGAACCACTGACATAGGCTATCTTGAGGTCAGAGGTCAAGGGACCCCTTTGAAAAGCACCATGCCAGCTTTTCCTCGCCAAAATTTAGCGTAAATTTGTAGCGTTATTTAGCGATCTTCCCGACAAGCTAGTATGACCTGGTTGGCACCAGAATCTTCACTGTATCTTGAAAAATCAGCCCGCAACAACCTCTGAAGGACAGAATAGCGGTTGGGCCCGTCAGCAGGTCGTCGGAGTGTTAAGGGGTTAATATGCCCTAAAAATGGAATATAAAAGAAAGATGTGGATAATGTGTAAACAGCAGCACCTCAAGTTTTCACACACAATAACTTAAAGCTGAGACTCTGAGCTGCTCCACAAGCTCATAGTACCTTTTCCAAAACCAGTGACACTGTCACTGGCATGTCTCCATTCACACATACAGTAGCCACGTAAACAAACACCAACAAACATAAACAAACTATCTACATGGCCTATGAGATTTAGAGAGTGACACAGATCTGTGAGCGGCTGTATCAGGTTTCTCCTCCGGCTGCGTGGTTTTTGTAAGGTAAAGACATTAAAGCATTACCTTTTTTTTTTTTTCAAAAACAAACTTGAACCCCGGAGTGCCTTCCCCATCTGGAAGCAGTAGAGGGCTTGTCTAAAAGATAAAAACGATATGAATCGCTCCTGGCAACTCAAATGTCCAGTCTGGGATCAATTACCTAGACAGGATTCAGAGAGAGAGAGAGAGGAGGGGAGCGCAGATTCCATATCACGGTCTGGTCCAGCATTATGTAGCCCACATCCACCCACACACACACACACACTAAACAAACTGCTCTGTGACCTGCAGCTTGTGCGCACAGTTCCCAGTGTCTGGTTATGGATAGGCTGAGACCGCATGCTGCCATGTTCCCGCCCCGCTCGCACACTGCATTTAACAAGCGACTGATGGCACTTCCAGATGAGGCCGCTCTCAGCCAGCTGCTCTGTCATGTGGGCTGGGGCGAGGAGTTCTGCGAGGATCAATAGAATAAGATGATTGTCTTTTTACGTCGTATAGTATAAAAGAAATCTCATATGAACATGTCAATTATTCAATTTTAAGGATTATTTCCCAGCTTTATGTTCAATGTCCAAGTTTGTCTAACATCTCTGCACCAGGAATTCATATGGCTCAGCACCACGAAAACATCTGCCCAGCAGTCTTGACGCAATGCATTGTGGGACGCCTAAGACGGAGGGGAGGAGGGTCGTAACGGAATGAATATGAATAACACAAAGTAAAAACAGACAGCACAACCAGGAGGGGGGAATGGGAGAGAGACAAAAGGATTTAATAGGACCCAGATTGTTTTGAGCTCTCACTATTTCAAAGGGAGACACTGCCATATGCAGGCTGCGGCTACGCTCGCTGTGTTTGTTGGAGACCTGAGCGGGCAGGGCCGGGCGTTATGGGCTTTACAAAAGGTCACAGCAACACCTCCAGTCCACACAACCTTTTTAGGGTCAGGCTTCAATTCACAAATAGTGCAGGACCTCACCTCATGTGGCCCCATTAAACTCCAGAAGCATGGCCTGCTCTGTGTCTCCCATTACCCTCGCAAGTGTCAATACAGTTGCAACTGGTCGGATGTTACACATTATTGTACAGTGATATTTTGAATTGTAGGTTTCTTACATGTCAGATTAGCCCGATTAATCTGTGTTGAGTTCAAATTAGGGCTGTCAAAGTTATCGCGATAATACACAAATTTGTTTTAACGCCACTAATTTCTTTAACGCATTTGCTTGTGATTTTTAGGTTGTAGCGGGCTCAGTTTTAAAGCTAGAGTGAAGATACTGATATCATATGAAACTAGAAAACCTAAGGGATGTCATACTAGCTTGTCGGGAAGTAGGCTAAGTAATGCTCTAAACTTGGAAAAACTGGCATGGCCATTTTCAAAGGGGTCCATTGACCTCTGACCTCAAGATATGTGAATGAAAATGGGTTCTATGGGTACCCAGGAGTCTCCCCTTTACAGACATGCCCACTTTATGATAATCACATGCAGTTTGGGGCAAGTCATAGTCAAGTCAGCACACTGACAGCTGTTGTTGCCTGTTGGGCTTGAGTTTGCCATGTTATGATTTGAGCATATTTTTTATGCAAAATGCAGTACCTGTGAGGGTTTCTAGACAATATCTGTTATTTTTTTGTGTTGTTAATTGATTTCCAATAATAAATATATTCATACATTTGCATAAAGCAAGCATATTTGCTTGACAAATCTCCTTGTAAGGTACACTTTGAACAGATAAAAAATGTGTGATTAATTTGCGATTAATTTTGATTAACTATGGACAATCATGCGATTAATTACGATTAAATATTTTAATCGATTGACAGCCCTAGTTAATATAAAACAAAATGACACCTGCAAAGCAAATATCCACTGCCATTAAACAGAGATTTATTTTTCCTGTCCTGCCACAAGTGTTGATGGTACATTAGAGAACAGAATATAATGTAGGAACTTTTTTGCTTTCCTTTCACTTTCACTTCATTTTTTAATGTTTGATATTAGTTTGTGGACTAGCAACTACTTTTATCCACAATCTATTAGTTGTTTGGTCTATAAAATGTCAGCAAATAATGAAAAATGTCGATCAGTGTTTCCCGAAACCCAAGATGACATCCTCAAATGTTTTGTTTTGTCCACAACTCAAAGATATTCAGTTTGCTGTCATAGAGGAGTAAAGAAACCAGAAAATATTCACATTACAGAAGTTGGAATCAGAGAATTTTGACTGTTTTTTCCTCAAAAAACTACTCAAACCGAGTAATTGATTATCAAAATAGTTGGCGATTAATTTAATAGTTGACAACAACTAATTAATTAATGTTGCAGCTCTAGAAGAAAGATGTGTTTGTGCATCAGAACTTAACAATTTTCTGCAGTTGGAGTGTGTTGCAGAGGATTGGGAACGCTACGCCAACACAGCATCCAAATGGCTGTTTATAAAAATCTGAAAAATCTGGATTTGTCAGCTTTTTGAAAGACATCTGGAGTCTGACGTTAATATTCTTGGAATATAACTTTTTCTTCTTCTGCTATTCAGTGAGTCATACCTGTGTTTGCGCAAAGCAAAGCTGTCACTAAAGGAAGGGAGAGGTGAATGACTGCGACTATGATTAAAATTCATGAGAGTAACTCTACTGCCATCTACTGTCTGCTCTTGTAGCCCACAATGAAAAGAGTGAAGAAGAATGTTGTTGTGCTGTTGAGCTTCAGAGATTATTCTGATCACCAGTATGATAAAAGAAGAGCAGTATTTATTTTAACTGGCTGCAATGATAAGGAAGAGTCTAGAGCAGTCCTGAAAACAGATCTTCTGCAGTTAGACCAGAAGAAAAACCTCTTTGAGAACAATGTGGTCAACATGGGATTCATGGATACTGTCTAAATCTTTTGCTAGACTGCTGTCAACTAGTGTTCAACTAAGTCACTTTGGAGTTGCTGCTAAGCATGCTTTCCCAGCTTGACGTAGCTCACCTGTCTGTTTAATGGATCATGGGTATATTGCCATCATGGGGACAGTACTCTTAGCGCATGGATGGAGCTAATCATGTTAGAAATCCTCCTTCTTATCTTTACCTGAACCTTATGTATGACTTATTTGGGTTTGTAATTTGTTTCTCAATTAGATCAATTATTTATCTACCCAGAGCCGGCTTAAGGCATAGGCCATATAGGCAGTCACCCAGGCGCCACCTTCTGTGGGGCACTGGTCGCCTTCTAAAAGATAAAATAAAAATAATATATATATTTTTTTTAAATGCCAGTGCCCTTCCTCATTTTCTGCTTTGAGGTAACAGATGAACAAATTAATAAAGAAATTAAGAAATACACTTTTCACCTCTGTAAGTCCTTTTCTCACACTTCTTCATCTGCCCGGCCGCACTTATTTGTTAATAAAAGTGTGAATATCGGGGACCAATTGTTTATTTATATTTTAATAAATACAGTTATTTATGAAAATAAAAATCTTAATTTTTGTCTTAAAACCATTGTGTGGCTCCAAATCCAAATTTCACCTAGGGCACCAAAAGGGCTGGAGACGGCCCTGTGTATAGCATTAGTTGTAGTATTTGTGTTTGTGAAAAACCATCCCATCCGATCCCAGTGACAGAGACAAAATTGGAACCTTTGTGTTATCGTGTTTTAATGAATGCTCTGCTGTCAGCGTGATAATCACTGAACCCCGAACTAAACATTACCTTAATTCACCTCCTATCTGGACCTAAACCAAGAAAACAAGTTGGCCATCTACTGCAGAGAATTGGCCACATGGGTATTTAGGTGCGCCAACAACCTTGATCACAACACAAACAAGACTGTGGAGATTGGATTGACTTCCACAAGAAGCCAGATGCTCATCTCCCCTTGATAATCAACAATACCTTGTGTACACAGTTGAGTCGATTAAATACATCTAAACCCTCAGATCGGATGAAAACATTTCCAGTTTTACTGAAAGATGCTCCTGCTGTCTCAACACTGGCAGTTTAAACATGTCACAGCAAATTGTCCGAATCCTTATCAATGAAAATACGCTCAGCATCCATCGTTGCTCTGCCTGGCTCTGCCTGGCTCTGCCTGGCTCTGCCTGGCTCTGTCTGGCTCTGCCTGGCTCTGCCTGGCTCTGCCTGGCTCTGCCTGGCTCTGCCTCCTCCTCCTTTTCTGAGCTGTTTGTCATGTCTGTGTCTGCTGGCTGCCCTCCATCACAGACCTGCATGGTTTTAAAGTAAGGGCGGGAGGGAAACATAATTGTTGCTGACTTTGCCCATCTGGGAAACCACCTGTTTGAGATACCGCTCCTGTGCATCAGTGCCTGCACCAGCCACCACGGCAACCGCTTCTCCCCAATTACAATTATACGCTCTCAACAAAACACACACAAACACACACACACACACACACACACACACACACACACACACACACACAAACACACACACACAAACACCGTCAGATTGACTGAACAAACAAATCTGCACATGGCTGCTGGCTATTCAAGCTATTTATCAATGTCACCTACTGATGCAAAATTGTCACTTTGTTTTGTGCTTCGCTGCATTCTCAAGTTGATCCTTTGAGGTATTTAGGATTATGACTGATCATGACAGTATTGTATGTCAAGACTGTGTTTCAATGTAGTAGCCTACGTCTGTCAAGTCCTGTGTGTTACATGCACCACATTCTATTCTTGTCTTATATGTATCAAGTTGATCTTTTCCTAAGTAGTTTTGTTGTCTAAGCCTAACCAAGTTGATCTTTCCATAAACCTAAGAAGTTTTGTTGCCTAAGCCTAACCAAGTTGATCTTTCCTAAGCCTAACTAAGTCATTTTGTGCCTAAGTCTAACCGAATTGATGTTTTCCTAAGCCTAACTAAGTACTTTCTTGCCCAAGCCTAACAAAGTCGATCTTTTCCTAAACTTAACTAATTAGTTTTGTTACCAAAGCCTAAGCAAGTCAATCTTTTCCTTAACCTAACTAAGTAGTTTGTTGCCTAATCTTAACCAAGTCAACCTTTTCCTTAACCTAAGTAGTTTTGTTGCCTAAGCCAAACCAAGTCGATCTTTTTCTACACCTAAGTAGTTTAGCTGCCTAAGCCTAACCAAGTCGATCTTTTCCTAAACCTAAGTAGTTTTGTTGCCAAAGCCTAACCAAGTCATTCTTTTCCTACACCTAAGTAGTTTAGCTGCCTAAGCCTAACCAAGTCGATATTTTCCTAAACCTAACTAAGTAGTTTGTTGCCTAAGCCTAACCAAGTCAATCTTTTCCTAAACCTAAGTAGTTTTGCTACCTAAGCCTAACCAAGTCGATCTTTCCCTAAACCTAAGTAGTTTTGTTGGCTAATCCTAACCAAGTCGATCTTTTCCTAAACCTAAGTAGTTTTGTTGCCTACGCTAAACCAAGTCGATATTTTCCTAAACCTAACTAAGTAGTTTTGTTGCCTAAATCTAACCAAGTATATCTTTTCCTAAACCTAAGTAAGTACTTTTCTTAGAACCTAACTAAGTAGTTTGTTGCCTACGCCTAACCAAGTCGATCTGTTACTAAACCTAAGTAGTTTTGTTGCCTAATCCTGACCAAGTCGATCTTCTCCTAAACCTAAGTAGTTTTTTTGCCTAAGCCTAACCAAGTCGATCTATTCCCAAGCCCAGCAAAGTTGTTTGTTGCCTAAGCCTAACCAAGTCGATCTTTTCCTAAACCTCATTAAGTAGTTTGTTGTCTAAGCCTAACCAAGTCAATCTTTTCCTAAACCTAACTAAGTAGTTTGTTGTCTTAGCCTAAACAAGTCGATCTTTCCTAAACCTAACTAAGTAGTTTGTTGCCTTAGCCTAACCAAGTCGATCTTTTCCTAAACCTAAGTATTTTTTTTGCCTAAGCTAAACCAAGTCGACATTTTCCTAAACCTAAGTAAGTAGTTTTGTTGCCTAATCCTAACCAAGTTGATCTTTTCCTAAACCTAAGTAGTTTTGTTGCCTAAGCCTACCAAGTCGATCTATTCCTAAGCCTAGCAAAGTTGTTTGTTGCCTAAGCCTAACCAAGTCGTTCTTTTCTACACCCAGCTAAATAGATTAGTTGCCTTAGCCTAACCAAGTCGATCTTTTCCTAAACCTAACTAAGTAGTTTGTTGCCTAAGCCTAACCAAGTCAATCTTTTCCTAAACCTAACTAAGTAGTTTGTTGCCTTAGCCTAGCCAAGTCAATCTTTTCCTAAACCTAAGTAGTTTTGTTGCCTAAGCCTAACCAAGTCGATATTTTCCTAAACCTAACTAAGTAGTATTGTTGCCTAAGTCTAACCAAGTCCATCTTTTCCTACACCTAACTAAGTAGTTAAGTTGCCTAAGCCTAAACAAGTCGATCTTTTCTTAAACCGAAGTAGTTTTGTTGCCTAAGCCTAACCAAGTCAATCTTTTCCTAAGCCTAGCAAAGTTGTTTGTTGCCTAAGCCTAACCAAGTCGTTCTTTTCTACACCCAGCTAAATAGATTAGTTGCCTTAGCCTAACCAAGTCGATCTTTTCCTAAACCTAACTAAGTAGTTTGTTGCCTAAGCCTAACCAAGTCAATCTTTTCCTAAACCTAACTAAGTAGTTTGTTGCCTTAGCCTAGCCAAGTCAATCTTTTCCTAAACCTAAGTAGTTTTGTTGCCTAAGCCTAACCAAGTCGATATTTTCCTAAACCTAACTAAGTAGTATTGTTGCCTAAGTCTAACCAAGTCCATCTTTTCCTACACCTAACTAAGTAGTTAAGTTGCCTAAGCCTAAACAAGTAGATCTTTTCCTAAAGCTAAGTAGTTTTGTTGCCTAAGTAAAACCAAGTCATTTTTGTCCTAAACATAACTAAGTAGTTTTGCTGTCTAAAACTAACCAAGTATATATTTTCCTAAACCTAACTAAGTAGTTTGTTGTCTAAGCCTAACCAAGTTGATCTTTTCCTAAACCTAAGTAGTTTTGTTTCCTAAGCCTAACCAAGTCAATCTTTTCCTAAAACTAACTAAGTAGTTTGTTGCCTTAGCCTAACCAAGTCGATCTTTTCTTAAACCTAAGTATTTTTTTTGCCTAAGCTAAACCAAGTCGATATTTTCCTAAACCTAACTAAGTAGTTTTGTTGCCTAAGTCTAACAAAGTCCATCTTTTCCTAAACCTAACTAAGTAGTTTTGTTGCCTAATCCTAACCAAGTCAATCTTTTCCTAAACCTAAGTAGTTTTGTTGCCTAAGCCTACCAAGTCGATCTATTCCTAAGCCTAGCAAAGTTGTTTGTTGCCTAAGCCTAACCAAGTCGTTCTTTTCTACACCCAGCTAAATAGAGTAGTTGCCTAAGCCTAACCAAGTCGATCTTTTCCTAAACCTAAGTAGTTTTGTTGCCTAAGCCTAACCAAGTCGACATTTTCCTAAACCTAACTAAGTAGTATTGTTGCCTAAGTCTAACCAAGTCCATCTTTTCCTACACCTAACTAAGTAGTTAAGTTGCCTAAGCCTAAACAAGTCGATCTTTTATTAAACCGAAGTAGTTTTGTTGCCTAAGCCTAACCAAGTCAATCTTTTCCTAAACCTAAGTAGTTTTGCTACCTAAGCCTAACCAAGTCGATCTTTCCCTAAACCTAAGTAGTTTTGTTGGCTAATCCTAACCAAGTCGATCTTTTCCTAAACCTAAGTAGTTTTGTTGCCTACGCTAAACCAAGTCGATATTTTCCTAAACCTAACTAAGTAGTTTTGTTGCCTAAATCTAACCAAGTATATCTTTTCCTGAACCTAAGTAAGTACTTTTCTTAGAACCTAACTAAGTAGTTTGTTGCCTACGCCTAACCAAGTCGATCTGTTACTAAACCTAAGTAGTTTTGTTGCCTAATCCTGACCAAGTCGATCTTCTCCTAAACCTAAGTAGTTTTTTTGCCTAAGCCTAACCAAGTCGATCTATTCCCAAGCCCAGCAAAGTTGTTTGTTGCCTAAGCCTAACCAAGTCGATCTTTTCCTAAACCTCATTAAGTAGTTTGTTGTCTAAGCCTAACCAAGTCAATCTTTTCCTAAACCTAACTAAGTAGTTTGTTGCCTTAGCCTAAACAAGTCGATCTTTCCTAAACCTAACTAAGTAGTTTGTTGCCTTAGCCTAACCAAGTCGATCTTTTCCTAAACCTAAGTATTTTTTTTGCCTAAGCTAAACAAAGTCGACATTTTCCTAAACCTAAGTAAGTAGTTTTGTTGCCTAATCCTAACCAAGTTGATCTTTTCCTAAACCTAAGTAGTTTTGTTGCCTAAGCCTACCAAGTCGATCTATTCCTAAGCCTAGCAAAGTTGTTTGTTGCCTAAGCCTAACCAAGTCGTTCTTTTCTACACCCAGCTAAATAGATTAGTTGCCTTAGCCTAACCAAGTCGATCTTTTCCTAAACCTAACTAAGTAGTTTGTTGCCTAAGCCTAACCAAGTCAATCTTTTCCTAAACCTAACTAAGTAGTTTGTTGCCTTAGCCTAGCCAAGTCAATCTTTTCCTAAACCTAAGTAGTTTTGTTGCCTAAGCCTAACCAAGTCGATATTTTCCTAAACCTAACTAAGTAGTATTGTTGCCTAAGTCTAACGAAGTCCATCTTTTCCTACACCTAACTAAGTAGTTAAGTTGCCTAAGCCTAAACAAGTCGATCTTTTCTTAAACCAAAGTAGTTTTGTTGCCTAAGCCTAACCAAGTCAATCTTTTCCTAAACCTAACTTAGTAGTTTTGTTGCCTAAACCTAACCAAGTTAATCTTTTCCTACACCTAAGTAAGTAATTTTGTTGCCTAAGCCTAACCAAGTAAATCTTTTCCTAAACCTAGGTAGTTTTGTTGCCTAAGCTAAACCAAGTCATTTTTGTCCTAAACCTAACTAAGTAGTTTTGCTGTCTAAACCTAACAAAGTAGATCTTTTCCTAAAGCTAAGTAGTTTTGTTGCCTAAGTAAAACCAAGTCATTTTTGTCCTAAACATAACTAAGTAGTTTTGCTGTCTAAAACTAACCAAGTATATATTTTCCTAAACCTAACTAAGTAGTTTGTTGTCTAAGCCTAACCAAGTCGATCTTTTCCTAAACCTAAGTAGTTTTGTTTCCTAAGCCTAACCAAGTCAATTTTTTCCTAAACTAACTAAGTAGTTTGTTGCCTAAGCCTAACCAAGTCAATATTTTCCTAAACCTAACTCAGTAGTTTGTTGCCTTAGCCTAACCAAGTCGATCTTTTCCTAAATCTAAGTAGTTTAGTTGCCTAAGCCTAACCAAGTCAATCTTTTCCTAAACCTAACTAAGTAGTTTGTTGCCTAAGCCTAACCAAGCCGATCTTTTCCTAAACCTAAGTAGTTTTGTCGCCTAAGCCTAACCAAGTCGATCTATTCCTAAGCCTAGCAAAATTGTTTGTTGCCTAAGCCTAACCAAGTCGTTCTTTTCTACACCTAACTAAATAGATTAGTTGCCTAAGCCTAACCAAGTCGATCTTTTCCTAAACCTAACTAAGTAGTTTTTTGCCTTAGCCTAACCAAGTCAATCCTTTTCTAAACCTAAATAAGTAGTTTGTTGCCTTAGCCTAGCCAAGTCAATCTTTTCCTAAACCTAAGTAGTTTTGTTGCCTAAGCGTAACCATGTCGATATTTTCCTAAACCTAACTAAGTAGTTTTGTCGCCTAAGCCTAACCAAGTCGATCTATCCCTAAGCCTAGCAAAGTTGTTTGTTGTCTAAGCCTAACCAAGTCAATCTTTTCCTAAACCTAACTAAGTAGTTTGTTACCTTAGCCTAACCAAGTCGATCTTTTCCTAAACCTAAGTAGTTTTGTTGCCTAAGCCTAACCAAGTCGATCTATTCCTAAGCCTAGCAAAGTTGTTTGTTGCCTAAGCCTAACCAAGTCGTTCTTTTCTACACCTAACTAAATAGATTAGTTGCTTAAGCCTAACCAAGTCGATCTATTCCTAAAACTAGCTAAGTAGTTTGTTGCCTAAGCCTAACCAAGTCAATCCTTTCCTAAACCTAAATAAGTAGTTTGTTGCCTAAGCCTAACCAAGTCAATCCTTTCCTAAACCTAAATAAGTAGTTTTGTTGCCTAAGCTAAACCAAGTCATTTTTGTCCTAAACCTAACTAAGTAGTTTTGCTGTCTAAACCTAACAAAGTAGATCTTTTCCTAAAGCTAAGTAGTTTTGTTGCCTAAGTAAAACCAAGTCATTTTTGTCCTAAACATAACTAAGTAGTTTTGCTGTCTAAAACTAACCAAGTATATATTTTCCTAAACCTAACTAAGTAGTTTGTTGTCTAAGCCTAACCAAGTCGATCTTTTCCTAAACCTAAGTAGTTTTGTTTCCTAAGCCTAACCAAGTCAATCTTTTCCTAAAACTAACTAAGTAGTTTGTTGCCTTAGCCTAACCAAGTCGATCTTTTCCTAAACCTAAGTATTTTTTTTGCCTAAGCTAAACCAAGTCGATATTTTCCTAAACCTAACTAAGTAGTTTTGTTGCCTAAGTCTAACAAAGTCCATCTTTTCCTAAACCTAACTAAGTAGTTTTGTTGCCTAATCCTAACCAAGTCGATCTTTTCCTAAACCTAAGTAGTTTTGTTGCCTAAGCCTACCAAGTCGATCTATTCCTAAGCCTAGCAAAGTTGTTTGTTGCCTAAGCCTAACCAAGTCGTTCTTTTCTACACCCAGCTAAATAGAGTAGTTGCCTAAGCCTAACCAAGTCGATCTTTTCCTAAACCTAAGTAGATTTGTTGCCTAACCCTAACCAAGTCGAAATTTTTCCTAAACCTAACTAAGTAGTATTGTTGCCTAAGTCTAACCAAGTCCATCTTTTCCTACACCTAACTAAGTAGTTAAGTTGCCTAAGCCTAAACAAGTCGATCTTTTCTTAAACCGAAGTAGTTTTGTTGCCTAAGCCTAACCAAGTCAATCTTTTCCTAAACCTAACTTAGTAGTTTTTTTGCTTAAGCCTAACCAAGTTAATCTTTTCCTACACCTAAGTAAGTAATTTTGTTGCCTAAGCCTAACCAAGTAAATCTTTTCCTAAACCTAGGTAGTTTTGTTGCCTAAGCTAAACCAAGTCATTTTTGTCCTAAACCTAACTAAGTAGTTTTCCTGTCTAAACCTAACCAAGTAGATCTTTTCCTAAACCTAACTAAGTAGTTTGTTGTCTAAGCCTAACCAAGTCGATCTTTTCCTAAACCTAAGTAGTTTTGTTTCCTAAGCCTAACCAAGTCAATCTTTTCCTACACCTAACTAAGTAGTTAAGTTGCCTTAGCCTAACCAAGTCGATCTTTTCCTAAACCAAAGTAGTTTTTTTGCCTAACCTTAACCAAGTCGATATTTTCCTAAACCTAACTAAGTAGTTGTGTTGCCTAAGTCTAACCAAGTCTATCTTTTCCTAAACCTAACTAAGTAGTTTTGTTGCCTAATCAAAACCAAGTCGATCTTTTCCTAAACCTAAGTAGTTTTGTTGCATAAGCCTACCAAGTCGATCTATTCCTAAGGCTAGCAAAGTAATTTGTTGCCCAAGCCGAACAAAGTCGTTCTTTTCCTACACCTAAGTAAGTAGTTTAGTTTCCTAAACCTAACCAAGTCGATCTTTTCTTAAACCTAACTAAGTAGTTTGTTACCTAAGCCTAACCAAGTCAATCTTTTCCTAAACCTAAGTAGTTTTGTTGCCTAAACCTAACCAAGTCAATCTATTCCTAAGCCTAGCAAAGTTGTTTGTTGCCTAAGCCTATCCAAGTCATTCTTTTCTACACCTAACTAAATAATTAGTTGCCTAAGCCTAAACCAAGTCGATCTTTTCCTAAACCTAACTAAGTAGTTTGTTGCCATAAGCCTAACCAAGTCAATCTATACCTAGCCTTAGCAAGTTGTTAATTGTCTAAGCATAACCCAAGTCATCTTTTTCCTAAACCTAACTAAGTATTTGTTGCCTTAGCCCTAACTCAAGGTCCTATCTTTGTCCCCCAAAGCCCTAACCAAGTCGATCTTTCTTTCCTAAACCTAAGAAGTTTTGTTGTCTTAAGCCAAACCAATCAATCTTTTGCCTAAACCTAACTAAGTAGTTTTGTTGCTTAGAGTCCTAACCAAGTCACATCTTTTCTACACTCTAACAAGTAGTTAGTTGCCTAAGCCTAAACAATCGATCTTTCCTCAAACCTAACTATGTAGTTTGTTTCCGATCCCAACCATGTCGATCTTTACCTAAACCTAAGTAGTTATGTTGCCTAAGCGTAACCAAAGTCGATATTTTTACCTAACAAAGTTTTCCTAAGCCTAACAAGTGTTTGTTCCAAGCCTAAAGTTTTTTTCCTAACCTAACAAGTATTTTCTAACCTAACAAGTCGATCTTTTCCTAACCAATAGTTTTTTCCTAACCAACCAAGTAATTTTTCCTAAACCTAACTAAGTGTTTTTACCTAACCAAGTAATCTTTTCCTACCTAACTAAGTATTTTCCTAACACCTAACAATCTTTTCCTAAACCTAAGTAGTTTTGTTGCCTAACTAACCAAGTCATTTTTTCCTAAGCCTAACAGTTTCTTTTCTAAACCTAACCAAGTTTTTCCTAACCTAACTAAGTATTTTTGTCCTAAGCCTAACCAAGTATCTTTTCCAAACCTAAGTAGTTTTTTCCTAACCTAACCAGTAGTCTTTTCCTACACTAACTAAGTAGTTATTGCCTAACCTAACCAAGTATCTTTTCCTAAACCAACTAAGTTTTTTTCCTACCTAACCAAGTCATTTTTCCTCAAACCTAACTAAGTTTTTCCTAACTAACAATCTTTTTCCTAACCTAACTAAATTTTCTCCTAACCTAATATCATTTTTCCTAACCTAATTTTTCTCACTAACTACCAAGTCGATTATTAACAAGCTAGATTTTTTGCCTAAACCAAATATTGTTCTTTCCTAACCTAACTAAGTAGTTTTTCCTAAACCTAACCAAGTCGATCTTTTCTAAACCTAACTAAGTAGTTTTTATTTTACTACACAACTTCCAACTAATTTTTTTGCTAACAACTAAGTTTCCTAATCCTAACCAAGTCTTCCAAAGTAATTTTTTGCCTAACCTAACCAAGTCAATCTTTTCTACACCTACTAATAGATTAGTTGCCTACCTAACCAAGTCATCTTTTCCTAAACCTAACTAATAGTTTGTTGCCTAACCAACCAAGTCATTTTTCCTAAACCAAATTGTTTTGTTAAGCCTAACCAAGTCAATCTTTTCCTAAACCTAACTTAGTAGTTTGTTGCCTAAGTCTCAAAAAGTATTTCCTAACCTAACCAAGTAATTTTTCCTAACCTAGTGTTTTTTCCTAAACCAAGTATTTTTGTCCTAACCTAACAAGTGTTTTTTCTAAACCTAACCAAGTAGTTTTTCCTAACCTAACAAGTATTTTTTCTAACCTAACAAGTATTTTTCCTAAACCAAGTGTTTTCCTAACCTAACAGTTTTTTCCTACCTAACAAGTGTTATTCCTTAGCCTAACCAAGTGTTTTTCCTAAACCAAAGTGTTTTTTTCTAACCTTAACCAAGTGATATTTCCTAACCTAACAAGTGTTTTTCCTAACTAACAGTTTTTTCCTAAACCTAACAAGTGTTTTTTCCTAATAACAAGTATTTTTCCTAAACCTAAAGTTTTTTCTAACCTACAAGTGTTATTCCTAAGCTACAAGTATTTTTCAAGCCGAAAGTGTTTTTTCCTAACCTAAAAGTATTTTTTCCTAACCTAACCAGTATTTTTCTTAACCTAACTAAGTATTTTGTTACCTAAGCCTAACCAAGTCAATCTTTTTCCTAAACCTAAGTAGTTTTGTTGCCTAAACCTAACCAAGTCAATCTATTCCTAAGCCTAGCAAAGTTGTTTGTTGCCTAAGCCTATCCAAGTCATTCTTTTCTACACCTAACTAAATAGATTAGTTGCCTAAGCCTAACCAAGTCGATCTTTTCCTAAACCTAACTAAGTAGTTTGTTGCCTAAGCCTAACCAAGTCAATCTATTCCTAAGCCTAGCAAAGTTGTTTATTGTCTAAGCATAACCAAGTCAATCTTTTCCTAAACCTAACTAAGTAGTTTGTTGCCTTAGCCTAACCAAGTCTATCTTTTCCAAAGCCTAACCAAGTCGATCTTTTCCTAAACCTAAGAAGTTTTGTTGTCTAAGCCTAACCAAGTCAATCTTTTCCTAAACCTAACTAAGTAGTTTTGTTGCCTAAGTCTAACCAAGTCCATCTTTTTCTACACCTAACTAAGTAGTTAAGTTGCCTAAGCCTAAACAAGTCGATCTTTTCCTAAACCTAACTAAGTAGTTTGTTGCCTGATCCTAACCAAGTCGATCTTTTCCTAAACCTAAGTAGTTTTGTTGCCTAAGCGTAACCAAGTCGATATTTTTCTAAACCTAACTAAGTAGTATTGTTGCCTAAGTCTAACAAAGTCCATCTTTTCCTAAACCTAACTAAGTAGTTTTGTTGCCTAATCCTAACCAAGTCGATCTTTTCCTAAACCTAAGTAGTTTTGTTGCCTAAGCCTACCAAGTCGATCTATTCCTAAGCCTAGCAAAGTTGTTTGTTGCCTAAGCCTAACCAAGTTGTTCTTTTCTACACCCAGCTAAATAGAGTAGTTGCCTAAGCCTAACCAAGTCGATCTTTTCCTAAACCTAAGTAGTTTTGTTGCCTAAGCCTAACCAAGTCGACATTTTCCTAAACCTAACTAAGTAGTATTGTAGCCTTAGTCTAACCAAGTCCATCTTTTCCTACACCTAACTAAGTAGTTAAGTTGCCTACGCCTAAACAAGTCGATCTTTTCTTAAACCGAAGTAGTTTTGTTGCCTAAGCCTAACCAAGTCAATCTTTTCCTAAACCTAACTTAGTAGTTTTTTTGCTTAAGCCTAACCAGGTTAATCTTTTCCTACACCTAAGTAAGTAATTTTGTTGCCTAAGCCTAACCAAGTAAATCTTTTCCTAAACCTAGGTAGTTTTGTTGCCTAAGCTAAACCAAGTCATTTTTGTCCTAAACCTAACTAAGTAGTTTTCCTGTCTAAACCTAACCAAGTAGATCTTTTCCTAAACCTAACTAAGTAGTTTCTTGTCTAAGCCTAACCAAGTCGATCTTTTCCTAAACCTAAGTAGTTTTGTTTCCTAAGCCTAACCAAGTCAATCTTTTCCTACACCTAACTAAGTAGTTAAGTTGCCTTAGCCTAACCAAGTCGATCTTTTCCTAAACCAAAGTAGTTTTTTTGCCTAACCTTAACCAAGTCGATATTTTCCTAAACCTAACTAAGTAGTTGTGTTGCCTAAGTCTAACCAAGTCTATCTTTTCCTAAACCTAACTAAGTAGTTTTGTTGCCTAATCAAAACAAAGTCGATCTTTTCCTAAACCTAAGTAGTTTTGTTGCATAAGCCTACCAAGTCGATCTATTCCTAAGGCTAGCAAAGTAATTTGTTGCCCAAGCCGAACAAAGTCGTTCTTTTCCTACACCTAAGTAAGTAGTTTAGTTTCCTAAGCCTAACCAAGTCGATCTTTTCTTAAACCTAACTAAGTAGTTTGTTACCTAAGCCTAACCAAGTCAATCTTTTCCTAAACCTAAGTAGTTTTGTTGCCTAAACCTAACCAAGTCAATCTATTCCTAAGCCTAGCAAAGTTGTTTGTTGCCTAAGCCTAACCAAGTCATTCTTTTCTACACCTAACTAAATAGATTAGTTGCCTAAGCCTAACCAAGTCGATCTTTTCCTAAACCTAACTAAGTAGTTTGTTGCTTAAGCCTAACCAAGTCAATCTATTCCTAAGCCTAGCAAAGTTGTTTATTGTCTAAGCATAACCAAGTCAATCTTTTCCTAAACCTAACTAAGTAGTTTGTTGCCTTAGCCTAACCAAGTCTATCTTTTCCAAAGCCTAACCAAGTCGATCTTTTCCTAAACCTAAGAAGTTTTGTTGTCTAAGCCTAACAAAGTCAATCTTTTCCTAAACCTAACTAAGTAGTTTTGTTGCCTAAGTCTAACCAAGTCCATCTTTTTCTACACCTAACTAAGTAGTTAAGTTGCCTAAGCCTAAACAAGTCGATCTTTTCCTAAACCTAACTAAGTAGTTTGTTGCCTTAGCCTAACCAAGTCGATCTTTTCCTAAACCTAAGTAGTTTTGTTGCCTAAGCGTAACCAAGTCGATATTTTCCTAAACCTAACTAAGTAGTATTGTTGCCTAAGTCTAAACAAGTCGATCTTTTCCTAAACCTAACTAAGTAGTTTGTTGCCTTAGCCTAACCAAGTCGATCTTTTCCTAAACCTAAGTAGTTTTGTTGCCTAAGCCTAACCAAGTCGATCTATTCCTAAGCCTAGCAAAGTTGTTTGTTGCCTAAGCCTAACCAAGTTGTTCTTTTCTACACCTAACTAAATAGATTAGTTGCTTAAGCCTAACCAAGTCGATCTTTTCCTAAACCTAGCTAAGTAGTTTGTTGCCTAAGCCTAACCAAGTCAATCCTTTCCTAAACCTAAATAAGTAGTTTGTTGCCTTAGCCTAACCAAGTCGATACTTTCCTAAACCTAACTAAGTAGTTTGTTGCCTTAGCCTAGCCAAGTCAACATTTCCTAAACCTAAGTAGTTTTGTTGCCTAAGCCTAACCAAGTCGATCTATTCCTAAGCCTAGCAAAGTTGTTTGTTGCCTAAGCCTAACCAAGTCGTTCTTTTCTACACCTAACTAAATAGATTAGTTGCTTAAGCCTAACCAAGTCGATCTATTCCTACACCTAGCTAAGTAGTTTGTTGCCTAAGCCTAACCAAGTCAATCCTTTCCTAAACCTAAATAAGTAGTTTGTTGCCTTAGCCTAGCCAAGTCAACATTTCCTAAACCTAAGTAGTTTTGTTGTCTAAGCCTAACCAAGTCAATCTTTTCCTAAACCTAACTAAGAAGTTCTGTTGCCTAAGTCTAACCAAGTCGATATATTCCTAAACTTAACTATGTAGTTTTGTTGCCTAAATCTAACCAAGTCCATCTTTTCCTACACCTAACTAAGTAGTTAAGTTGTCTAAGCCTAAACAAGTCGATCTTTTCCTAAACCTAACTAAGTAGTTTGTTGCCTTAGCCTAACCAAGTCGATCTTTTCCTAAACCTAAGTAGTTTTGTTGCCTAAGCGTAACCAAGTCGATATTTTCCTAAACCTAACTAAGTAGTTTGTTGCCTTAGCCTAACCAAGTCGATCTTTTCCTAAACCTAAGTAGTTTTGTTGCCTAAGCCTAACCAAGTCGATCTATTCCTAAGCCTAGCAAAGTTGTTTGTTGCCTAAGCCTAACCAAGTCGTTTTTTTCTACACCTAACTAAATAGATTAGTTGCTTAAGCCTAACCAAGTCGATCTATTCCTAAACCTAGCTAAGTAGTTTGTTGCCTAAGCCTAACCAAGTCAATCCTTTCCTAAACCTAAATAAGTAGTTTGTTGCCCTAGCCTAACCAAGTCGATACTTTCCTAAACCTAAATAAGTAGTTTGTTGCCTTAGCCTAGCCAAGTCAATATTTCCTAAACCTAAGTGGTTTTGTTGCCTAAGTCTAACCAAGTCGATATTTTCCTAAACCTAACTAAGTAGTATTGTTGCCTAAGTCCAACCAAGTCCATCTTTTCCTAACCTAACTAAGTAGTTTATTGTCTAAGCCTAACAAGTCGATCTTTCCTAAACCTAACTAAGTAGTTTGTTGCCTAAGCCTAACCAAGTCATCTTTTCCTAAACCTAACTAAGTAGTTTGTTGCTTAAGCCTAACCAAGTCGATTTTTCCTAAACCTAACTAAGTAGTTTGTTGCCTAAGCCTAACCAAGTCATCTTTTCCTAAACCTAATAAGTAGTTTGTTGCCTAAGCCTAACCAAGTCAATCTTTTCCTAAACCTAACTAAGTAGTTTGTTGCCTAAGCCTAACCAAGTCGATTTTTCCTAAACCTAACTAAGTAGTTTAGTTGCCTTAAGCCTAACCAAGTCAATCTTTTCCTAAACCTAAGTAGTTTGTTGCCTAAGCCTAACCAGGTCAATATTTTCCTAAACCTAACTCAGTAGTTTGTTGCCTTAGCCTAACCAAGTCGATCTTTTCCTAAACCTAAGTAGTTTAGTTGCCTAAGCCTAACCAAGTCAATCTTTTCCTAAACCTAACTAAGTAGTTTGTTGCCTAAGCCTAACCAAGTCGATCTTTTCCTAAACCTAAGTAGTTTTGTCGCCTAAGCCTAACCAAGTCGATCTATTCCTAAGCCTAGCAAAATTGTTTGTTGCCTAAGCCTAACCAAGTCGTTCTTTTCTACACCTAACTAAATAGATTAGTTGCCTAAGCCTAACCAAGTCGATCTTTTCCTAAACCTAACTAAGTAGTTTTTTGCCTTAGCCTAACCAAGACAATCCTTTTCTAAACCTAAATAAGTAGTTTGTTGCCTTAGCCTAGCCAAGTCAATCTTTTCCTAAACCTAAGTAGTTTTGTTGCCTAAGCGTAACCATGTCGATATTTTCCTAAACCTAACTAAGTAGTTTTGTCGCCTAAGCCTAACCAAGTCGATCTATTCCTAAGCCTAGCAAAGTTGTTTGTTGCCTAAGCCTAACCAAGTTGTTCTTTTCTACACCTAACTAAATAGATTAGTTGCTTAAGCCTAACCAAGTCGATCTTTTCCTAAACCTAGCTAAGTAGTTTGTTGCCTAAGCCTAACCAAGTCAATCCTTTCCTAAACCTAAATAAGTAGTTTGTTGCCTTAGCCTAACCAAGTCGATACTTTCCTAAACCTAACTAAGTAGTTTGTTGCCTTAGCCTAGCCAAGTCAACATTTCCTAAACCTAAGTAGTTTTGTTGCCTAAGCCTAACCAAGTCGATCTATTCCTAAGCCTAGCAAAGTTGTTTGTTGCCTAAGCCTAACCAAGTCGTTCTTTTCTACACCTAACTAAATAGATTAGTTGCTTAAGCCTAACCAAGTCGATCTATTCCTACACCTAGCTAAGTAGTTTGTTGCTAAGCCTAACCAGTCCAATCCTTTTCTAAACCTAAATAAGTAGTTTGTTGCTTAGCCTAGCCAAGTCAATCTTTTCCCTAAACCTAAGTAGTTTTGTTGCCTAAGCGTAACCATGTCGATCTTTTCCCTAAACCTAACTAAGTAGTTCTGTTGCCTAAGCCTAACCAAGTCGATCTATTCCTAAGACTTAGCAAGTTGTTTGTTGTCTAAAGCTAACCAAGTCAATCTTTTCCTAAACTAACTAAGTAGTTAAGTTGTCTTAGCCTAAACCAAGTCGATCTTTCCTAAACTACTAAGTAGTTTGTTGCCTTAGCCTAACCAAGTCGATCTATTCCTAACAGCAAAGTAGTTTGTTGCCTAAGCCTAACCAAGTCGTTCTTTTCCTACACCTAACTAAGTAGTTTTGTTGCCTAAGCCTAACCAAGTCGATCTTTTCCTAAACCTAACTAAGTAGTTTGTTGCCTAAGCCTAACCAAGTCAATGTTTTCCTAAACCTAACTAAGTAGTTTGTTGCTTTAGCCTAACCAAGTCAATCTTTTCCTAAACCTAAGTAGTTTAGTTGCCTAAGCCTAACCAAGTCAATCTTTTCCTAAACCTAACTAAGTAGAATGTTGCCTAAGCCTAACCAAGTCAATATTTTCCTAAACCTAACTAAGTAGTTTGTTGCTTTAGCCTAACCAAGTCGATCTTTTCCTAAACCTAAGTAGTTTAATTGCCTAAGCCTAACCAAGTCAATCTTTTCCTAAACCTAAGTAGTTTGTTGCCTAAGCCTAACCAAGTCAATATTTTCCTAAACCTAACTCAGTAGTTTGTTGCCTTAGCCTAACCAAGTCGATCTTTTCCTAAACCTAAGTAGTTTAGTTGCCTAAGCCTAACCAAGTCAATCTTTTCCTAAACCTAACTAAGTAGTTTGTTGCCTAAGCCTAACCAAGTCGATCTTTTCCTAAACCTAAGTAGTTTTGTCGCCTAAGCCTAACCAAGTCGATCTATTCCTAAGCCTAGCAAAATTGTTTGTTGCCTAAGCCTAACCAAGTCGTTCTTTTCTACACCTAACTAAATAGATTAGTTGCCTAAGCCTAACCAAGTCGATCTTTTCCTAAACCTAACTAAGTAGTTTTTTGCCTTAGCCTAACCAAGTCAATCCTTTTCTAAACCTAAATAAGTAGTTTGTTGCCTTAGCCTAGCCAAGTCAATCTTTTCCTAAACCTAAGTAGTTTTGTTGCCTAAGCGTAACCATGTCGATATTTTCCTAAACCTAACTAAGTAGTTTTGTCGCCTAAGCCTAACCAAGTCGATCTATCCCTAAGCCTAGCAAAGTTGTTTGTTGTCTAAGCCTAACCAAGTCAATCTTTTCCTAAACTTAACTAAGTAGTTTGTTACCTTAGCCTAACCAAGTCGATCTTTTCCTAAACCTAAGTAGTTTTGTTGCCTAAGCCTAACCAAGTCGATCTATTCCTAAGCCAAGCAAAGTTGTTTGTTGCCTAAGCCTAACCAAGTCGTTCTTTTCTACACCTAACTAAATAGATTAGTTGCTTAAGCCTAACCAAGTCGATCTATTCCTAAACCTAGCTAAGTAGTTTGTTGCCTAAGCCTAACCAAGTCAATCCTTTCCTAAACCTAAATAAGTAGTTTGTTGCCTAAGCCTAACCAAGTCAATCCTTTCCTAAACCTAAATAAGTAGTTTGTTGCCTTAGCCTAACCAAGTCGATACTTTCCTAAACCTAAATAAGTAGTTTGTTGCCTTAGCCTAGCCAAGTCAACATTTCCTAAACCTAAGTAGTTTTGTTG
This sequence comes from Sebastolobus alascanus, assembly GCA_916701645.2. Lineage (NCBI taxonomy): Eukaryota > Metazoa > Chordata > Actinopteri > Perciformes > Sebastidae > Sebastolobus > Sebastolobus alascanus. The sequence goes on along the minus strand of CAKAOJ020000040.1, from coordinate 5,560,689 downwards.
CCTAAGCGTAACCAAGTCGATATTTTCCTAAACCTAACTAAGTAGTATTGTTGCCTAAGTGTAAACAAGTCGATCTTTTCCTAAACCTAAGTAGTTTTGTTGCCTAAGCCTAACCAACTCTATCTTTTCCAAAGCCTAACCAAGTCGATCTTTTCCTAAACCTAAGTAGTTTTGTTGTCTAAGCCTAACCAAGTCAATCTTTTCCTAAACTTAACTAAGTAGTTTTATTGCCTAAGTCTAACCAAGTCGATATATTCCTAAACATAACTAAGTAGTTTTGTTGCCTAAGTCTAACCAAGTCCATCTTTTCCTACAACTAACTAAGTAGTTAAGTTGCCTAAGCCTAAACAAGTCGATCTTTCCTACACCTAAGTAGATTAGTTGCCCAAACTAAACCAAGTCGATCTTTTCCTAAACCTTACTAAGTAGTTTGGTTGCCTAAGACTAACCAAGTCGATCTTTTCCTTAACCTAACCAAGTAGTTTTTTTGCCTAAGCCTAACCAAGTCTATCTTTTCCTACACCTAAGTAAGTAGTTTTGTTGCCTTAGCCTAACCAAGTCGATCTTTTCCTAAACCTAAGTAGTTTTTTTGCCTAAGCTAAACCAAGTTGATATTTTCCTAAACCTAACTTAGTAGTTTTGTTGCCTAAGTCCAACCAAGTCCATCTTCTCCTACACCTAACTAAGTAGTTTATTTGCCTAAGCCTAACCAAGTCGATCTTTTCTTAAACCTAACTAAGTAGTTTGTTGCCTAAGCCTAACCAAGTCAATATTTTCCTAAACCTAACTAAGTAGTTTGTTGCTTTAGCCTAACCAAGTCGATCTTTTCCTAAACCTAAGTAGTTTAGTTGCCTAAGCCTAACCAAGTCAATCTTTTCCTAAACTTAACTAAGTAGTTTGTTGCCTAAGCCTAACCAAGTCAATATTTTCCTAAACCTACTAAGTAGTTTGTTGCTTTAGCCTAACCAAGTCGATCTTTTCCTAAACCTAAGTAGTTTAGTTGCCTAAGCCTAACCAAGTCAATCTTTTCCTAAACCTAACTAAGGAGTTTGTTGCCTAAGCCTAACCAAGTCGATCTTTTCCTAAACCTAAGTAGTTTTGTTGCCTAATCCTAACCAAGTCGATCTTTTCCTAAACCTAAGTAGTTTTGTTGCCTAAGCCTAACCAAGTCGATCTATTCCTAAGCCTAGCAAAGTTGTTTGTTGCCTAAGCCTAACCAAGTCGTTCTTTTCTACACCTAACTAAATAGATTAGTTGCTTAAGCCTAACCAAGTCGATCTTTCCTAAACCTAAGCTAGTATTTGTTGCCTAAGCCTAACCAAGTCGATCTTTTCCTAAACCTAACTAAGTAGTTTTGTTGCCTAAGCCTAACCAAGTCAATCCTTTCCTAAACCTAAATAAGTAGTTTGTTGCCTTAGCCTAACCAAGTCGATACTTTCCTAAACCTAAATAAGTAGTTTGTTGCCTTAGCCTAACCAAGTCTATATTTTCCTAAACCTAACTAAGTAGTTTTGTTGCCTAAGCTAACCAAGTCCATCTTTTCCTACACCTAACTAAGTAGTTAGTTGCCTAAGCCTAACCAAGTCGATCTTTCCTACACCTAACTAAGTAGATTAGTTGCCTAAGCTAACCAAGTCGATCTTTTCCTAAACCTAACTAAGTAGTTTGGTTGCCTAAGCCTAACCAAGTCAATCTTTTCCTAAACCTAACAAGTAGTTTTGTTGCCTTAAGCCTAACCAAGTCGATCTATTCCTAAACCTAGCAAAGTTGTTTGTTGCCTAAGCCTAACCAAGTCATTCTTTTCCTACACCTAACTAAGTAGATTAGTTGCCTAAGCCTAACCAAGTCGATCTTTTCCTAAACCTAACTAAGTAGTTTGTTGCCTTAGCCTAGCCAAGTCAATCTTTTCCTAAACCTAAGTAGTTTTGTTGCCTAAGCGTAACCATGTCATATTTTCCTAAACCTAACTAAGTAGTATTGTTGCCTAGCCTAAACCAAGTCGATCTTTTCCTAAACCTAACTAAGTTGTTTGTTGCCTAAGCCTAACCAAGTCGATCTTTTCCTAAACCTAAGTAGTTTAGTTGCCTAAGCCTAACCAAGTCAATCTTTTCCTAAACCTAACTAAGTAGTTTGTTGCCTAAGCCTAACCAAGTCGATCTTTTCCTAAAGCTAAGTAGATTTGTTGCCTAAGCCTAACCAAGTCGATCTATTCCTAAGCCTAGCAAAGTTGTTTGTTGTCCTAAGCCTAACCAAGTCAATCTTTTCCTAAACCTAACTAAGTAGTTTGTTGCCTAATCCTAACCAAGTCAATCTTTTCCTAAACCTAAGTATTTTTGTTGCCTAAGCCTAACCAAGTCGATCTTTTCCTAAACCTAACTAAGTAGTTTTGTTGCCTAAGCCTAACCAAGTCCATCTTTTCCTAAATCTAAATAAGTAGTTTGTTGCCTTAGCCTAACCAAGTCGATCCTTTCCTAAACCTAAATAAGTAGTATTGTTGCCTAAGTCTAACCAAGTCTATATTTTCCTAAACCTAACTAAGTAGTTTTGTTGCCTAAGTCTAACCAAGTCAATTTTTTCCTAATCCTAACTAAGTAGTTTGTTGCCTTAGCCTAACCAAGTCGATCTTTTCCTAAACTTAGTAGTTTAGTTGCCTAAACCTAACCAACTCAATCTTTTCGTAAACCTAACTAAGTAGTTTGTTGCCTAAGGCTAACCAAGTCGATCGTTTCCTAAACCTAAGTAGTTTTGTTGCCTAAGCCTAACCAAGTCCATACTTTTCCTACACCTAACTAAGTAGTTTAAGTTGTCTAAGCCTAAACAAGTCGATCTTTTCTAAAACATAACTTAAGTAGTTTGTTGCCTTAGCCAACCAAGTCGATTCTTTTCCTAAACTAAGTAGTTTTGTTGCCTTAAGCGTAACCAAGTCGTTATTTTCCTAAACCTAACTAAGTAGTTTGTTGCCCTTAAGCCTAACCAAGTCGATCTTTTCCTAACCTAGCAAGTAGTTTTGTTGCCTAAGCCTAACCAATCCTCTTTTCCTAAACTAAAAAATAGTTGTTTGTTCGCTAAGCCTAACCAAGTCGATCTTTTCTACACTAAGTAGTTGTTGTCTAAGCCTACCAAGTCAATCTTTTCCTAAACTTACTAAGTAGTTTGTTGCCTAAGCCTAACCAAGTCGACTTTTCCTACTAACTAAGTAGTTTTGTTGCCTAGTCTAACCAAGTCATCTTTTCCTAACCTAACAAAGTAGTTTGTTGCCTAAGCCTAACAAGTCGATTTTCCTACACCTAAGCTAAGTAGATTAGTTGCCCTAAGCTATACCAGTCGATCTTTCCTAAACCTTACAAGTAGTTTGGTTGCCTAAGACTAACCAAGTCGATCTTTTCCTAAACATAAGTAGATTTGTTGCCTAAGTCCTAACCAAGTCAATCTTTCCTAAACCTAAGTAGTTTTGTTGCCTAAGCCTAACCAAGTCGATCTATTCCTAAACCTAGCAAAGTTGTTTGTTGCCTAAAGCCTAACCAAGTCGTTCTTTTCTACACCTAACTATAGTTTGTTGCCGTAAGCTAACCTAGTCGATCTTTTCCTAAACTAACTAAGTAGTTTTTTGCCTAAGCCTAACCAAGTCAATCCTTTTCTAAACCTAAATAAGTAGTTTGTTGCCTTAGCCTAGCCAAGTCAATCTTTTCCTAAACCTAAGTAGTGTTGTTGCTAAGCGTAACCATGTTGATATTTTCCTAAACCTAATAAGTAGTATTGTTGCCTAAGTCCTAAAACAAGTCGATCTTTTCCTAAACCTAAGTAATTTTGTTGCCTAAGCCTAACCAAGTCGATCTTTTCCTAAACCTAAGTAATTTTGTTGCCTAAGCCTAACCAAGTCTATCTTTTCCAAAGCCTAACCAAGTCGATCTTTTCCTAAACCTAAGTAGTTTTGTTGCCTAAGCCTAACCAAGTCGATCTATTCCTAAGCCTAGCAAAGTTGTTTGTTGTCTAAGCCTAACCAAATCAATCTTTTCCTAAACCTAACTAAGTAGTTTGTTGCCTAATCCTAACCAAGTCGATCTTTTCCTAAACCTAAGTAGTTTTGTTGCCTAAGCCTAACCAAGTCGATCTTTTCCTAAACCTAACTAAGTAGTTTTGTTGCCTAAGCCTAACCAAGTCCATCTTTTCCTAAATCTTAATAAGTAGTTTGTTGCCTTAGCCTAACCAAGTCGATCCTTTCCTAAACCTAAATAAGTAGTATTGTTGCCTAAGTCTAACCAAGTCTATATTTTCCTAAACCTAACTAAGTAGTTTTGTTGTCTAACCCTAACCAAGTCAATTTTTTCCTAATCCTAACTAAGTAGTTTGTTGCCTTAGCCTAACCAAGTCGATCTTTTCCTAAACTTAGTAGTTTAGTTGCCTAAGCCTAACCAAGTCGATCTTTTCCTAAACCTAATAAGTAAAAAAAAAAAAAAAAAAAAAAAAAAAAAAAAAAAAAAAAAAAAAAAAAAAAAAAAAAAAAAAAAAAAAAAAAAAAAAAAAAAAAAAAAAAAAAAAAAAAAAAAAAAAAAAAAAAAAAAAAAAAAAAAAAAAAAAAAAAAAAAAAAAAAAAAAAAAAAAAAAAAAAAAAAAAAAAAAAAAAAAAAAAAAAAAAAAAAAAAAAAAAAAAAAAAAAAAAAAAAAAAAAAAAAAAAAAAAAAAAAAAAAAAAAAAAAAAAAAAAAAAAAAAAAAAAAAAAAAAAAAAAAAAAAAAAAAAAAAAAAAAAAAAAAAAAAAAAAAAAAAAAAAAAAAAAAAAAAAAAAAAAAAAAAAAAAAAAAAAAAAAAAAAAAAAAAAAAAAAAAAAAAAAAAAAAAAAAAAAAAAAAAAAAAAAAAAAAAAAAAAAAAAAAAAAAAAAAAAAAAAAAAAAAAAAAAAAAAAAAAAAAAAAAAAAAAAAAAAAAAAAAAAAAAAAAAAAAAAAAAAAAAAAAAAAAAAAAAAAAAAAAAAAAAAAAAAAAAAAAAAAAAAAAAAAAAAAAAAAAAAAAAAAAAAAAAAAAAAAAAAAAAAAAAAAAAAAAAAAAAAAAAAAAAAAAAAAAAAAAAAAAAAAAAAAAAAAAAAAAAAAAAAAAAAAAAAAAAAAAAAAAAAAAAAAAAAAAAAAAAAAAAAAAAAAACCTAAAAAGTGTTTGTTGCCTAAAACCCCAAGTCCCCTTTCCCTAAACCTAATAATAGTTTGTTCCCTTAGCCAAACCCAAAGTCGATCTTTCCAAAACCCAAAATAAGTAGTTTGTTCCCTTTAGCCTCCAAGTCAACTTTCCCTAAACCTAATAGTTTTGTTGCCTAAGCAAACCCAAGTCATTTTTCCTAAACCTAATATAGTTTGTTGCCTAAGAAAACAAGTCGATTTTTTCCTAACCTAATAGTTTTGTTGCCTAAGCCAAACCAACCACTTTCCAAACCTAAAAGTTTTTCCAAAACCTAAAGTTTTTTTCTAACCAAACCCAAGTAATTTTTCCAAAATTTAAAAAGTGTTTTTTCCTAAAACCAAGTATTTTTCCAAAACCTAACAAGTTTTTTTCCAAGCTAACCAAGCCCATTTTTTTCCTAAACCTAAGTAGTTTGTTGCCTAAGCCTAACCAAGTCTTTTTTTTTCCCCAAATATTTTTTTTAAAAACCCAAGTCGATTTTTCCAAAACCCTTTACTAAGTAGTTTGTTGCCTAAGCAACCAAGTCATCTTTTCCTAACCAAACCCAAGTAGTTTTTTTGCCTAAGCCTAACCAAGTCATCTTTTCCAAACCCCAAATAAGTATTTTTGTTGCCTTAGCCTAACCAAGTCGTTTTTTTTCCCAAAACCCAAAAATTTTTTTTGCCTAACAAACCAATTATTTTTCCTAAACCTAATTTGTAGTTTTGTTGCCAAACCAACCAAGCCCTTTTTCCTAACCTAACTAAGTAGTTTTTTGCCTAAGTCAACAAGTCACTTTTCCACAACTAACGAAAGTTAAGTTGCCTAAGCTAAACAAGTCCGATCTTCCTACTCCTAACTAATAAAATTAGTTGCCCAAAACAATACCAAAAACCAAGTCGATCTTTTCCCTAAACCTAATAATTGTTGCCTAATCCTAACCAGTCAATCTTTTCCTAAACCTAAGTAGTTTTGTTGCCTAAGCCTAACCAAGTCGATCTATTCCTAAACCTAGCAAAGTTATTTGTTGCCTAAGCCTAACCAAGTCGTTCTTTTCTACACCTAACTAAATAGATTAGTTGCCTAAGCCTAACCAAGTCGATCTTTTCCTAAACCTAACTAAGTAGTTTTTTGCCTTAGCCTAACCAAGTCAATCCTTTTCTAAACCTAAATAAGTAGTTTGTTGCCTTAGCCTAGCCAAGTCAATCTTTTCCTAAACCTAAGTAGTTTTGTTGCCTAAGCGTAACCATGTTGATATTTTCCTAAACCTAACTAAGTAGTATTGTTGCCTAAGTCTAAAACAAGTCGATCTTTTCCTAAACGTAAGTAATTTTGTTGCCTAAGCCTAACCAAGTCGATCTTTTCCTAAACCTAAGTAATTTTGTTGCCTAAGCCTAACCAAGTCTATCTTTTCCAAAGCCTAACCAAGTCGATCTTTTCCTAAACATAAGTAGTTTTGTTGCCTAAGCCTAACCAAGTCGATCTATTCCTAAGCCTAGCAAAGTTGTTTGTTGTCTAAGCCTAACCAAATCAATCTTTTCCTAAACCTAACTAAGTAGTTTGTTGCCTAATCCTAACCAAGTCGATCTTTTCCTAAACCTAAGTAGTTTTGTTGCCTAAGCCTAACCAAGTCGATCTTTTCCTAAACCTAACTAAGTAGTTTTGTTGCCTAAGCCTAACCAAGTCCATCTTTTCCTAAATCTTAATAAGTAGTTTGTTGCCTTAGCCTAACCAAGTCGATCCTTTCCTAAACCTAAATAAGTAGGATTGTTGCCTAAGTCTAACCAAGTCTATATTTTCCTAAACCTAACTAAGTAGTTTTGTTGTCTAACCCTAACCAAGTCAATTTTTTCCTAATCCTAACTAAGTAGTTTGTTGCCTTAGCCTAACCAAGTCGATCTTTTCCTAAACTTAGTAGTTTAGTTGCCTAAGCCTAACCAAGTCGATCTATTCCTAAGCCTAGCAAAGTTGTTTGTTGTCTAAGCCTAACCAAATCAATCTTTTCCTAAACCTAACTAAGTAGTTTGTTGCCTAATCCTAACCAAGTCGATCTTTTCCTAAACCTAAGTAGTTTTGTTGCCTAAGCCTAACCAAGTCGATCTTTTCCTAAACCTAACTAAGTAGTTTTGTTGCCTAAGCCTAACCAAGTCCATCTTTTCCTAAATCTTAATAAGTAGTTTGTTGCCTTAGCCTAACCAAGTCGATCCTTTCCTAAACCTAAATAAGTAGTATTGTTGCCTAAGTCTAACCAAGTCTATATTTTCCTAAACCTAACTAAGTAGTTTTGTTGTCTAACCCTAACCAAGTCAATTTTTTCCTAATCCTAACTAAGTAGTTTGTTGCCTTAGCCTAACCAAGTCGATCTTTTCCTAAACTTAGTAGTTTAGTTGCCTAAGCCTAACCAACTCAATCTTTTCGTAAACCTAACTAAGTAGTTTGTTGCCTAAGGCTAACCAAGTCGATCGTTTCCTAAACCTAAGTAGTTTTGTTGCCTAAGCCTAACCAAGTCGATCTATTCCTAAGCCTAGCAAAGTTGTTTGTTGTCTAAGCCTAACCAAGTCAATCTTTTCCTAAACCTAATTAAGTAGTTTGTTGCCTTAGCCTAACCAACTCAATCTTTTCCTAAACCTAAGTAGTTTAGTTGCCTAAGCCTAACCAACTCAATCTTTTCCTAAACCTAACTAAGTAGTTTGTTGCCTAAGGCTAACCAAGTCGATCTTTTCCTAAGCCTAGCAAAGTTGTTTGTTGTCTAAGCCTAACCAAGTCAATCTTTTCCTAACTAAGGAAAAGCCTAACTAAGTAGTTTGTTGCCTTAGCCTAACCAAGTCGATCTTTTCCTAAACCTAAGTAGTTTTGTTGTCTAAGCCTAACCAAGTCAATCTTTTCCTTAACTTAACTAAGTAGTTTTGTTGCCTAAGTCTAACCAAGTCGATATATTCCTAAACCTAACTAAGTAGTTTTGTTGCCTAAGTCTAACCAAGTCCATCTTTTCCTACAACTAACTAAGTAGTTAAGTTGCCTAAGCCTAAACAAGTCGATCTTTCCTACACCTAACTAAGTAGATTAGTTGCCCAAACTAAACCAAGTCGATCTTTTCCTAAACCTTACTAAGTAGTTTGGTTGCCTTAGACTAACCAAGTCGATCTTTTCCTAAACCTAAGTAGATTTGTTGCCTAATCCTAACCAAGTCAATCTTTTCCTAAACCTAAGTAGTTTTGTTGCCTAAGCCTAACCAAGTCGATCTATTCCTAAACCTAGCAAAGTTGTTTGTTGCCTAAGCCTAACCAAGTCGTTCTTTTCTACACCTAACTAAATAGATTAGTTGCCTAAGCCTAACCAAGTCGATCTTTTCCTAAACCTAACTAAGTAGTTTTTTGCCTTAGCCTAACCAAGTCAATCCTTTTCTAAACCTAAATAAGTAGTTTGTTGCCTTAGCCTAGCCAAGTCAATCTTTTCCTAAACCTAAGTAGTTTTGTTGCCTAAGCGTAACCATGTTGATATTTTCCTAAACCTAACTAAGTAGTATTGTTGCCTAAGTCTAAAGTAGTTTTGTTGCCTAAGCCTAACCAAGTCGATCTTTTCCTAAACCTAAGTAATTTTGTTGCCTAAGCCTAACCAAGTCTATCTTTTCCAAAGCCTAACAAAGTCGATCTTTTCCTAAACCTAAGTAGTTTTGTTGCCTAAGCCTAACCAAGTCGATCTATTCCTAAGCCTAGCAAAGTTGTTTGTTGTCTAAGCCTAACCAAATCAATCTTTTCCTAAACCTAACTAAGTAGTTTGTTGCCTAAGCCTAACCAAGTCGATCTTTTCCTAAACCTAAGTAGTTTTGTTGCCTAAGCCTAACCAAGTCGATCTTTTCCTAAACCTAACTAAGTAGTTTTGTTGCCTAAGCCTAACCAAGTCCATCTTTTCCTAAATCTTAATAAGTAGTTTGTTGCCTTAGCCTAACCAAGTCGATCCTTTCCTAAACCTAAATAAGTAGTATTGTTGCCTAAGTCTAACCAAGTCTATATTTTCCTAAACCTAACTAAGTAGTTTTGTTGTCTAACCCTAACCAAGTCAATTTTTTCCTAATCCTAACTAAGTAGTTTGTTGCCTTAGCCTAACCAAGTCGATCTTTTCCTAAACTTAGTAGTTTAGTTGCCTAAGCCTAACCAACTCAATCTTTTCGTAAACCTAACTAAGTAGTTTGTTGCCTAAGGCTAACCAAGTCGATCGTTTCCTAAACCTAAGTAGTTTTGTTGCCTAAGCCTAACCAAGTCGATCTATTCCTAAGCCTAGCAAAGTTGTTTGTTGTCTAAGCCTAACCAAGTCAATCTTTTCCTAAACCTAACTAAGTAGTTTGTTGCCTTAGCCTAACCAAGCCGATCTTTTCCTAAACCTAAGTAGTTTTGTTGCCTAAGACTAACCAAGTCGATCTATTCCTAAGCCTAGCAAAGTTGTTTGTTGCCTAAGCCTAACCAAGTCGTTCTTTTCTACACCTAACTAAATAGATTAGTTGCTTAAGCCTAACCAAGTCGATCTATTCCTAAACCTAGCTAAGTAGTTTGTTGCCTAAGCCTAACCAAGTCAATCCTTTCCTAAACCTAAATAAGTAGTTTGTTTCCTAAGTCTAAACAAGTCGATCTTTTCCTAAACCTAAATAAGTAGTTTGTTGCCTAAGCCTAACCAAGTCAATCCTTTCCTAAACCTAAATAAGTAGTTTGTTGCCTTAGCCTAACCAAGTCGATACTTTCCTAAACCTAAATAAGTAGTTTGTTGCCTTAGCCTAGCCAAGTCAACATTTCCTAAACCTAAGTAGTTTTGTTGACTAAGTCTAACCACGTCAATATTTTCCTAAACCTAACTAAGTAGTATTGTTGCCTAAGTCTAAACAAGTCGATCTTTTCCTAAACCTAAGTAATTTTGTTGCCTAAGCCTAACCAAGTCTATCTTTTCCAAAGCCTAACCAAGTCGAACTTTTCCTAAACCTAAGTAGTTTTGTTGTCTAAGCCTAACCAAGTCGATCTTTTCCTAAACCTAAGTAGTTTTTTTGCCTAAGCTAAACCAAGTCGATATTTTCCTAAACCTAAGTAGTTTTTTTGCCTAAGCTAAACCAAGTCGATATTTTCCTAAACCTAACTTAGTAGTTTTGTTGCCTAAGTCCAACCAAGTCCATCTTCTCCTACACCTAACTAAGTAGTTTAGTTGCCTAAGCCTTACCAAGTCCATCTTTTCCTAAATCTTAATAAGTAGTTTGTTGCCTTAGCCTAACCAAGTCGATCCTTTCATAAACCTAAATAAGTAGTATTGTTGCCTAAGTCTAACCAAGTCTATATTTTCCTAAACCTAACTAAGTAGTTTTGTTGTCTAACCCTAACCAAGTCAATTTTTTCCTAATCCTAACTAAGTAGTTTGTTGCCTTAGCCTAACCAAGTCGATCTTTTCCTAAACTTAGTAGTTTAGTTGCCTAAACCTAACCAACTCAATCTTTTCGTAAACCTAACTAAGTAGTTTGTTGCCTAAGGCTAACCAAGTCGATCGTTTCCTAAACCTAAGTAGTTTTGTTGCCTAAGCCTAACCAAGTCGATCTATTCCGAAGCCTAGCAAAGTTGTTTGTTGTCTAAGCCTAACCAAGTCAATCTTTTCCTAAACCTAATTAAGTAGTTTGTTGCCTTAGCCTAACCAACTCGATCTTTTCCTAAACCTAAGTAGTTTAGTTGCCTAAGCCTAACCAACTCAATCTTTTCCTAAACCTAACTAAGTAGTTTGTTGCCTAAGGCTAACCAAGTCGATCTTTTCCTAAGCCTAGCAAAGTTGTTTGTTGTCTAAGCCTAACCAAGTCAATCTTTTCCTAACTAAGGAAAAGCCTAACTAAGTAGTTTGTTGCCTTAGCCTAACCAAGTCGATCTTTTCCTAAACCTAAGTAGTTTTGTTGTCTAAGCCTAACCAAGTCAATCTTTTCCTTAACTTAACTAAGTAGTTTTGCTGCCTAAGTCTAACCAAGTCGATATATTCCTAAACCTAACTAAGTAGTTTTGTTGCCTAAGTCTAACCAAGTCCATCTTTTCCTACAACTAACTAAGTAGTTAAGTTGCCTAAGCCTAAACAAGTCGATCTTTCCTACACCTAACTAAGTAGATTAGTTGCCCAAACTAAACCAAGTCGATCTTTTCCTAAACCTAAGTAGATTTGTTGCCTAATCCTAACCAAATCAATCTTTTCCTAAACCTAAGTAGTTTTGTTGCCTAAGCCTAACCAAGTCGATCTATTCCTAAACCTAGCAAAGTTATTTGTTGCCTAAGCCTAACCAAGTCGTTCTTTTCTACACCTAACTAAATAGATTAGTTGCCTAAGCCTAACCAAGTCGATCTTTTCCTAAACCTAACTAAGTAGTTTTTTGCCTTAGCCTAACCAAGTCAATCCTTTTCTAAACCTAAATAAGTAGTTTGTTGCCTTAGCCTAGCCAAGTCAATCTTTTCCTAAACCTAAGTAGTTTTGTTGCCTAAGCGTAACCATGTTGATATTTTCCTAAACCTAACTAAGTAGTATTGTTGCCTAAGTCTAAAACAAGTCGATCTTTTCCTAAACGTAAGTAATTTTGTTGCCTAAGCCTAACCAAGTCGATCTTTTCCTAAACCTAAGTAATTTTGTTGCCTAAGCCTAACCAAGTCTATCTTTTCCAAAGCCTAACCAAGTCGATCTTTTCCTAAACATAAGTAGTTTTGTTGCCTAAGCCTAACCAAGTCGATCTATTCCTAAGCCTAGCAAAGTTGTTTGTTGTCTAAGCCTAACCAAATCAATCTTTTCCTAAACCTAACTAAGTAGTTTGTTGCCTAATCCTAACCAAGTCGATCTTTTCCTAAACCTAAGTAGTTTTGTTGCCTAAGCCTAACCAAGTCGATCTTTTCCTAAACCTAACTAAGTAGTTTTGTTGCCTAAGCCTAACCAAGTCCATCTTTTCCTAAATCTTAATAAGTAGTTTGTTGCCTTAGCCTAACCAAGTCGATCCTTTCCTAAACCTAAATAAGTAGGATTGTTGCCTAAGTCTAACCAAGTCTATATTTTCCTAAACCTAACTAAGTAGTTTTGTTGTCTAACCCTAACCAAGTCAATTTTTTCCTAATCCTAACTAAGTAGTTTGTTGCCTTAGCCTAACCAAGTCGATCTTTTCCTAAACTTAGTAGTTTAGTTGCCTAAGCCTAACCAAGTCGATCTATTCCTAAGCCTAGCAAAGTTGTTTGTTGTCTAAGCCTAACCAAATCAATCTTTTCCTAAACCTAACTAAGTAGTTTGTTGCCTAATCCTAACCAAGTCGATCTTTTCCTAAACCTAAGTAGTTTTGTTGCCTAAGCCTAACCAAGTCGATCTTTTCCTAAACCTAACTAAGTAGTTTTGTTGCCTAAGCCTAACCAAGTCCATCTTTTCCTAAATCTTAATAAGTAGTTTGTTGCCTTAGCCTAACCAAGTCGATCCTTTCCTAAACCTAAATAAGTAGTATTGTTGCCTAAGTCTAACCAAGTCTATATTTTCCTAAACCTAACTAAGTAGTTTTGTTGTCTAACCCTAACCAAGTCAATTTTTTCCTAATCCTAACTAAGTAGTTTGTTGCCTTAGCCTAACCAAGTCGATCTTTTCCTAAACTTAGTAGTTTAGTTGCCTAAGCCTAACCAACTCAATCTTTTCGTAAACCTAACTAAGTAGTTTGTTGCCTAAGGCTAACCAAGTCGATCGTTTCCTAAACCTAAGTAGTTTTGTTGCCTAAGCCTAACCAAGTCGATCTATTCCTAAGCCTAGCAAAGTTGTTTGTTGTCTAAGCCTAACCAAGTCAATCTTTTCCTAAACCTAATTAAGTAGTTTGTTGCCTTAGCCTAACCAACTCAATCTTTTCCTAAACCTAAGTAGTTTAGTTGCCTAAGCCTAACCAACTCAATCTTTTCCTAAACCTAACTAAGTAGTTTGTTGCCTAAGGCTAACCAAGTCGATCTTTTCCTAAGCCTAGCAAAGTTGTTTGTTGTCTAAGCCTAACCAAGTCAATCTTTTCCTAACTAAGGAAAAGCCTAACTAAGTAGTTTGTTGCCTTAGCCTAACCAAGTCGATCTTTTCCTAAACCTAAGTAGTTTTGTTGTCTAAGCCTAACCAAGTCAATCTTTTCCTTAACTTAACTAAGTAGTTTTGTTGCCTAAGTCTAACCAAGTCGATATATTCCTAAACCTAACTAAGTAGTTTTGTTGCCTAAGTCTAACCAAGTCCATCTTTTCCTACAACTAACTAAGTAGTTAAGTTGCCTAAGCCTAAACAAGTCGATCTTTCCTACACCTAACTAAGTAGATTAGTTGCCCAAACTAAACCAAGTCGATCTTTTCCTAAACCTTACTAAGTAGTTTGGTTGCCTAAGACTAACCAAGTCGATCTTTTCCTAAACCTAAGTAGATTTGTTGCCTAATCCTAACCAAGTCAATCTTTTCCTAAACCTAAGTAGTTTTGTTGCCTAAGCCTAACCAAGTCGATCTATTCCTAAACCTAGCAAAGTTGTTTGTTGCCTAAGCCTAACCAAGTCGTTCTTTTCTACACCTAACTAAATAGATTAGTTGCCTAAGCCTAACCAAGTCGATCTTTTCCTAAACCTAACTAAGTAGTTTGTTGCCTTAGCCTAACCAAGTCAATCCTTTTCTAAACCTAAATAAGTAGTTTGTTGCCTTAGCCTAGCCAAGTCAATCTTTTCCTAAACCTAAGTAGTTTTGTTGCCTAAGCGTAACCATGTTGATATTTTCCTAAACCTAACTAAGTAGTATTGTTGCCTAAGTCTAAAACAAGTCGATCTTTTCCTAAACGTAAGTAATTTTGTTGCCTAAGCCTAACCAAGTCGATCTTTTCCTAAACCTAAGTAATTTTGTTGCCTAAGCCTAACCAAGTCTATCTTTTCCAAAGCCTAACCAAGTCGATCTTTTCCTAAACCTAAGTAGTTTTGTTGCCTAAGCCTAACCAAGTCGATCTATTCCTAAGCCTAGCAAAGTTGTTTGTTGTCTAAGCCTAACCAAATCAATCTTTTCCTAAACCTAACTAAGTAGTTTGTTGCCTAATCCTAACCAAGTCGATCTTTTCCTAAACCTAAGTAGTTTTGTTGCCTAAGCCTAACCAAGTCGATCTTTTCCTAAACCTAACTAAGTAGTTTTGTTGCCTAAGCCTAACCAAGTCCATCTTTTCCTAAATCTTAATAAGTAGTTTGTTGCCTTAGCCTAACCAAGTCGATCCTTTCCTAAACCTAAATAAGTAGTATTGTTGCCTAAGTCTAACCAAGTCTATATTTTCCTAAACCTAACTAAGTAGTTTTGTTGTCTAACCCTAACCAAGTCAATTTTTTCCTAATCCTAACTAAGTAGTTTGTTGCCTTAGCCTAACCAAGTCGATCTTTTCCTAAACTTAGTAGTTTAGTTGCCTAAGCCTAACCAACTCAATCTTTTCGTAAACCTAACTAAGTAGTTTGTTGCCTAAGGCTAACCAAGTCGATCGTTTCCTAAACCTAAGTAGTTTTGTTGCCTAAGCCTAACCAAGTCGATCTATTCCTAAGCCTAGCAAAGTTGTTTGTTGTCTAAGCCTAACCAAGTCAATCTTTTCCTAAACCTAACTAAGTAGTTTGTTGCCTTAGCCTAACCAAGCCGATCTTTTCCTAAACCTAAGTAGTTTTGTTGCCTAAGACTAACCAAGTCGATCTATTCCTAAGCCTAGCAAAGTTGTTTGTTGCCTAAGCCTAACCAAGTCGTTCTTTTCTACACCTAACTAAATAGATTAGTTGCTTAAGCCTAACCAAGTCGATCTATTCCTAAACCTAGCTAAGTAGTTTGTTGCCTAAGCCTAACCAAGTCAATCCTTTCCTAAACCTAAATAAGTAGTTTGTTTCCTAAGTCTAAACAAGTCGATCTTTTCCTAAACCTAAGTAATTTTGTTGCCTAAGCCTAACCAAGTCTATCTTTTCCAAAGCCTAACCAAGTCAATCTTTTCCTAAAACTAACTAAGTAGTTTGTTTCCTTAGCCTTTCCAAGTCGATCCTTTCTTAAACATAACTAAGTAGTTTGTTGCCTTAGCCCAACCAAATCGATCTTTTTTTAAACCAAAGTAGTTTTGTTGCTTAAGCCTAACCAAGTCGATCTTTTCCTAAACCTAACTAAGTAGTTTTGCTGTCTAAACCTAACCAAATATATATTTTCCTAAACCTAATTAAGTAGTTTGTTGCCTTAGCCTAACCAAGTCGATCCTTTCCTAAACCTAACTAAGCAGTTTGTTGCCTTAGTCTAACCAAGTCGATCTTTTCCGAAACCTAAGTCGTTTTTTTGCCTAAGCTAAACCAAGTCGATATTTTCCTAAAACTAAATAAGTAGTTTTATTACCTAAGTCTAACCAAGTCCATCTTTTCCAAAGCCTAACCAAGTCGATCTTTTCCTAAACCTAAGTAGTTTTGTTGTCTAACCCTAACCAAGTCAATCTTTTCCTAAACCTAACTAAGTAGTTTGTTGCCTTAGCCTAACCAAGTCGATCTTTTCCTAAACCTAAGTAGTTGAGTTGCCTAAGCCTAACCAAGTCAATCTTTTACTAAACCTAACTAAGTAGTTTGTTGCCTAAGGCTTAACAAGTCGATCTTTTCCTAAAACGAACTAAGTAGTTTGTTGCCTTAGCCCAACCAAATCGATCTTTTTTTAAACCTAAGTAATTTCGTTGCTTAAGCCTAACCAAGTCTATCTTTTCCTAAGCCTAACCAAGTCGATCTTTTCCTAAATCTAAGTAGTTTTGTTGCCTAAGCCTAGCCAAGTCAATCTTTTCCTAAACTTAACTAAGTAGTTTGTTTCCTAAGCCTTACCAAGTCGATCCTTTCCTAAAACGAACTAAGTAGTTTGTTGCCTTAGCCCAACCAAATCGATCTTTTTTTAAACCAAAGTAGTTTTGTTGCCTAAGCCTAACCGAGTCGATATTTTCCTAAACCTAACTAAGTAGTTTGTTGCCTTAGCCTAACCAAGTCGATCTTTTCCTAAACCTAAGTAGTTGAGTTGCCTAAGCCTAACCAAGTCAATCTTGCCTAAAACTAACTAAGTAGTTTGTTGCCTAAGGCTAACAAGTCGATCTTTTCCTAAACTTAAGTAATTTCGTTGCCTAAGCCTAACCAAGTCTATCTTTTCCTAAGCCTAACCAAGTCGATCTTTTCCTAAACCTAAGTAGTTTTTTTGCCTAAGCCTAGCCAAGTCAATCTTTTCCTAAACTTAACTAAGTAGTTTGTTTCCTAAGCCTTACCAAGTCGATCCTTTCCTAAAACTAACTAAGTAGTTTGTTGCCTTAGCCCAACCAAATCGATCTTTTTTTAAACCAAAGTAGTTTTGTTGCCTAAGCCTAACCGAGTCGATATTTTCCTAAACCTAACTAAGTAGTTTTGTTGCCTAAGCCTAACCAAGTCGATCTTTTCCTAAACCTAAGTAGTTTTGTTGCCTAAGCCTAGCCAAGTCAATCTTTTCCTAAACCTAACTAAGTAGTTTGTTTCCTTAGCCTTACCAAGTCGATCCTTTCCTAAACCTAACTAAGTAGTTTGTTGCCTTAGCCCAACCAAATCGATCTTTTTTTAAACCAAAGTAGTTTTGTTGCCTAAGCCTAACCAAGTCGATATTTTCCTAAACCTAACTAAGTAGTTTTGTTGCCTAAGTCTAACCAAGTCCATTTTTTCCTTAACGTAAGTAGTTTGGTGGCCTAAGCCTAAGCAAGACGATTTATTCCTAAGCCTACCAATAGTAATTTTTTGCCTAAGCCTAACCAAGTTGTTTCCCTTCCT
The DNA here is from genome assembly GCA_916701645.2 of Sebastolobus alascanus. Classification (NCBI taxonomy): domain Eukaryota; kingdom Metazoa; phylum Chordata; class Actinopteri; order Perciformes; family Sebastidae; genus Sebastolobus; species Sebastolobus alascanus. Next base: position 5,543,750 of record CAKAOJ020000040.1, on the reverse strand, counting down.
AAACCTAACTAAGTAGTTTTATTTTTAAAAGACTGGGGTGGAAATTGACACGTGCGTCATTTGTTGCTGGACTTTTGTAGGACAACGCCGAAAACGTACCGAAAATACGTTGTTGAAAGTGGTACTGAGCGTCACGAAAAAAAAAGGAAATTCGTTTCCATATATACAAATCAAATAGATACAATTTTGTGACTATTTCACAGTTGCTGTGAGACTGTTGCATGTATTGTGTGCATAAATTGGCACACAGCCCTTTCTGCAAATATTATGGGTGAAATTCAGCATGAAAATACATTATACAATTTCAACATGTACCTTGTGCACAAACATGTGTCTTGCATGAAGAATAGTTTCATTTTTGTGAATCTAATGTGAGAGACAATCTGAAGACGTACAATACTTTTGTACAAGAACACACACACGTTAGAGCACAGGCTATTGTCTATTGAGTACAGGCTGTTCTCAGATGTACTCTGTTACCACTGTGAAAGCGGTGGAGGAGATTGTAGGTGAGGGACTTGACTTCCTACATTGCTACACACAATGGCATGGGTAGCGTTTGTCACCACGGAAACCAATAGTTTCTTGGCAACATTCCTATCATCTCTAGCCGACTAAAATCAAATCTAATGATGGGATTCCGGCAGTCGGCTGAGAGAGGAATGTTTTACGAGCAAAGTGCCGGCAAAGCCTTTGGCCGGTGTGAAAAAGCACACAGGGGAGAGAGGGAAATAATGATGAGGTACAGAAAACTTTTGGGTCTGCACAGGCTCGTTGCAGCTGCTGACAGGTGGCTTTCTAAAGACGAAAAACCACACATTTAGGCTTGAATCCTGCCACCTGTAATATTCTTGAATGAAAAGCGTGAGGCATGCATCTCCATCACTACATGTCAGCCTGAAAATTATGTTCCTTGTATGCAGCAGTAGCCGAGCCACAAGTTGTTTACCCATATTAGTAATTCACACGCTCACACTGACCTCTGCACCTCCCAGACTGATACATCTTTTAATTAGTCATTTGTAAGAAACTGCTCAGCCTAAAGAGATGAGGGCTGATCCTCCCAACTACCTCTGTCTCCATCTATGGAGTCGATAAAAGCCTCTACATTCAAAGATCCATAGTCATCACCATTACTAATATACATTATTTTTGTTTCAGATCTCTTTATTTGCATATAATGTTATGGAAGGTCCTCTCTTAAATACATCTCCCTGCTTATTTCTTCCCTGTAGCGCCATCACATTCCCTAAGGGTAAACCAATTTACATTCTTGTTTTGCTCTTCAGATCCATGCCAGTTTCCATGACAACATAGTTTCACTTTCTCATCCTCTCTGTCTCACTCTCCCTCTCCCTCGTTCTCTCATTCCCCACTGCTCCTTTTCTTATGTTCTCTTGACCTTCCTCCAACGTTTCATTCTCTTTCTCTCCAAATACAGGGGGCCAAATTCCTCCTCTCCTCTCATTTCCTCACCTAATTGAGCTCATTCCTCTGCTTGCCATGTAGCAGCAGAGAATAATGGACTCAGATAAAACATATCTCAAGGGTGGGGGGGGGGGGGGGGGAAGATAGGATTCACAGCATCTTTTTGCATTTACATCGTAAAATACAAAAATGCAGCACACTACAGGCCATATCCCCGGGCTGGTCTGTTTGGCGGGAGTGATGCCAAGAGCAAAAAAATATTGAATCAAAACAATGTGCAGTAGAGTATTCTTTCTTTTGATTAAAAAAATACTCTTTTTGGCAATTAGTGTCTACACAATAGTACACACAACTTAAAGGGACATTTCCTTATCCTTTAATTTAGTTATTCAAACAACAAAAAGCTTATTTCCATTCTGATTTGGCGTATAATGATATATTAATGTAGAGTGCACATCTCTACCCAATGGCATAATTAAAATCTCAAGCTATTTAATTGCTCTGTGATTAAAAATGTCTGATGCCAACAGGTGTGATGGCACTTCCTCGGCTGATTAATGCCAGTCCTTTCTGCCTTGTCTGGGAGGAGAAGGTCATGAAGACAGTTGTTGGTCTCTGCCTGCTCTCGCTCTGGGTCTGCAGGTCAGGGAGTCTCAGCAAGTCACCACTGTAGTTTGTGATTATTTTCACCGCTCCATTCTGACCACTGCAGATGTGTGTTTTACTCCTCTCCCTCTTAGTATAAATCAATGCAGCTCTCTCCTCAATGATTTATGACTTGTAATGTAGTGTCCGTCCCTAATATTCAACTGGTTGCCTCATCAAAGAATCAGAGTTGAGGTATTGATATTGAGGTAGAGCGGGTCGTCCACAAATCCTCCAGTCCACATGTCGAAGTGTCCTCGAGCAAGATACTTAACCCCAAATTGCTCCTGAGAGCTGTGCCATCGGTGTGTGAATGAATATTTAGATTAGATCCTGATGGGCGGGGTGGCACCTTGCATGCACCTTGCTCTGCCATCAGTGTATGAATGTGTGTGTGAATGGGTGAATGCTGACATGTAGTGTAAAGCGGTTTGAATGGTCAGAAGACTAGAAAGGTGCTATATAAATGCAAGTCCATTTACAATATATTCATCCTCCAAGAAAAATAAATCCCTACATTGCGGGTGGTCTAGAAACTTAGGCTACATCCCAGAGGTTAGAGACCCAACTGTTGCAGGTGCAAATCCTTGCAACATCTGGACAAGAAGAGCACATGAGATGTGCTCTCCACCTGAACAATGTCTCATGTTCCCTTGATTATGGCAATTACTTTGGTAGGCGAGGGCTAAGTGGTAGCCAGCACTGGAAAGGTATAGATGTCTTCTCCTAGATATAGCCTACTCTAAGTGTTGTTAACTGTATAAATTGCTGCAGTAAAACACATGAACTCTGTCACCCTTTGCTAGGTAACAAATTAAGATTACTTCCATCCCAATTAAAAAATACAGTCAGTATATTTATCCCAAGTTCACTTGAGGGTATGTAGCCAAGCCTACATCTGCTACCCATACCACCAGAGGGAGTATTCAACTGAAAAAAGGTGCAGGTTTAACAGTGCAACAACTGGATCTTCACTCTGAGTAACTTTGTAATGGATTCCCCAAACCTGAAGCGTCCGAACTCCGTTTATAGTGTTTCCGATTTACTGCTGCTTTTAATTTTAAATCCACTGCAGGATGGTGCCCATTAGAAATGTGGTCTGAGGTGGACAGGGTGGATCAGATAGGGCTAATTAGATGGAAATAAAATACGTATTTGATTTTATTGACTGATTCTCTCAAGTTTAAGGAAAGGCACAGCGTATTTTAAATCATACAATTTCATATCAGGGTGTTGACATCACCATCATCTGGAAATATTAGGCTATAAATATTAATATAATAATTTTTAAGTGACTGACATTGTCATCCATGTAACCCTGATAAAAATCCGACTCTCAGCCAGCACAGAAGTCCAGTATGACATATCAGTACAGTGACATACGGATGCCCGTGTGGCCACACTAATTATTGTCAGCGGCTGGGAGTGATATGGAGTCGCAGAGAAATGCAACGTCCTGCCCTTCTACATCTTGAATAGTGGGAGTCATGAACCGCTGCAAGGTGACGCGTCCCCTGATTTCAACCGAAACTTCAACCTAGACACGCCGTGTTATTTATCACCATCTGAACCTCCCGTCAAACTGCACCAGCTCCTTTCTTAGCAAACATCGGGATCGGGACCATCTTGCGCAGTGGTACGGCGAACGGGAGCAAGCGGTGGCGGCGGCGGCCACTCCGGGGAATGTCGACTGGCCGTCAGTCCTGACATCGGCCTCTTCTGATCTCACACACCAGGTAGAGTACACAGCATTTCAAAACACTGTCACCGCCGAAGCATGCTAGCTGCTCGCCTATTTCTGAGCTGTCTTCCTAACGTGGGGACTCGTGTAACTTTCTCTTCCTTTTATGAAGTCTTCGGGTCGCTAGCAAGCCAATAACAAAGTTCAAATCCCGTTAGCTAGCATTGGTTCGCTTGCAGATGTGTGCTACGGCAACGTCAGTTTACAAGCAAGTAGCCTAGCGAAGACATGAATTAGCATGCTAAGTTAGCCCGTGGACCTGGCTGGCGCAGCAAGTCTCCACTCATGAGCGCTGGGGTTCACACCAGGGGCATGTGTCCTTAAATTCTCCTAACGAGAATGCGGTGCTTGCTCAACTCTATGTTTTTACGAGCCGATATGACCGTGTAAATCCACAATGTATAAATATTAGCTTGACGGGAAGCTAATGTGACAGACGCAGCCCAAAGCAGCATTTGAATGGTTTTGTGCTAAGCAGCTAAACCGTGTTCAGTAAGGTGACAGACTGCGTAACGATAACGTTACCTGTCACTTCGACACAAACTCAGCGTGGGCATGTGGAGACCAACATGCTGTTAATACAGCCGCTGCTATGCCCTTACTATCTGCCCCTTTACTGTTACCGTGGTCAACGTTAGCTTTAATGTAGTAAAATTATATCTATGTACTTTAAAAACATTTTATTTTGATAGGCATTTCCTGCCCCGCTGTGATTCAGTTACACACAGACAAGCATACTGTGCAGCTGGACGTGAAGCTAAGTTTATAACTGACAACTAAAACGTTATATTGGTTAATTGTCAAAATGTATATGTTATAATAGTCCTTACTACTATTAGAATTGTAGTTATATTGCTAAATGCTGTCATACAGTGTCAAGAAGTGTTCTTTCTCACACACCCTTTCCTCCTGTCTCTTTCTTCCTCTCTCTCTCTCTCTCTGTCCCTCTGTGTGTGTGTGTGTGTGTGTGTGGTCTCAGTCCAGTAAACTTATGACAACCCATAACCCTGCTCAGTTCTGTTCCTGACTGTTGAATATGCTGTGATAATGTTGCACTTGAACCTGTTCACACAGAGAGAGATACTACAGCTTTTCTCTTTTGCTACACAGCCTTTCTTTTGTGTGTGTGTATGCTGTCATGCTGTTTGTGTATCTACAATATCCTGGTGAGCTATATATAGCACCTAACAGAGTTTGCAACTTGATCCGAATTGTCTTTCAGGGCTACAGTAGGCTACACTGTGTGTTGCTTTTCCACTGGAACGGAGATATCTCTGAGTTCAGAGCATCTTTTTCTTTTCTGACTTTTAAAAAAAAAGAAAGAAAAAAAAGACAGTCCACCGCCTACCTGTAGGCCTTCATGCGAGTTGTATTTTGTAAATGATGTTGTAGTGGATAATGATGGGCACTTAAAGTGGCAGTAGGCAGAATGCTTTTGGCATCATTGGGCAAAAAATCTATAATAACATTTCAGCATATTGCAATTCAAGTGTTCTGAGAGAAAACTAGACTTCTGCACCTCCTCTTGGCTCTGTTTTCAGGCTTTAAAAAATCTGGCTCGTGACAGGAGACTTAGGCCAATCACAGGTCATTTCAGAGAGAGAGAGTGTTCCTATTGGCTGTTCATTCAACAGAGGCAGCTGTCAATCACTCACAAACTTGATTAAACAGGCAAACTAGGAAGCGCTGATCAAATATGAATTAATATTCGGTTAATGTCTATTTCTCGCTTTTTTCAGAAACGTATTTTAGTGTACTGTTTAGCTGTAAAATGAGAAAGTTTGTGACCCGGCCACCATGTTGAGATCAGTTGAGGAAATACCAAGCACTGGCCACCAGCCGGAGCAAACTTTCTCATTTTACAGCTAAACAGTACACTACAAGATGTTTCTGAAAACATTTTATGTGAGAAATAGGCATTACAGTCACAGAATATTGATTCATGTTTGATCAGCGCTACCTAATTTGACCGTTTGATCGAAGTTGCGAGTGATTGACAGCTGCTCAGAGACGGCAAGGCTCCAGCTCGGCTCTGATTGGTTGTTTTGCTCAGGTCTGTGAAATCTTGCAGATGCCATTAGGAGCACCGGAGGACACAGAGGCAGATGATTTTTTTCGGATTACCTGTCTCAGGCACTACTGTCAGGATATAGTGACCGTTTTATTAAAATAACTTTATTTATTCATATTTGCTCCAACCTTCCTACTCCAGCTTAAATGTAGTATGTCAGGGCTTAATAGAAATTTTGTTTTTAGTCCATCCAGTGTTCAGCACTTAACAAACTGATATTTTAGTAATCAATTGTTTACATTTTGCTTGGGTAAAACACTTGAATATGATGCTGAAGTAGTCTTCCTTTAATAACAACAAGGCTAACGTGTCTATAATTGTACAGACGAGCGAAATGCAAGCCTGCATGTATTGACTGACGTATAATCTAGGTGTGCATGAAAAGTCTATTTCCTGCCTCTTTTGTTCTGTCCAGAGTTGATTTGAATGAACAGACATGTGACAGCCACTGCATGTCCACCCACAGACTGCCCCAGAGCAAGCAGAGACAGATTTGGTGAGCTGCTGACAAAGTGTTTCTTATCTGGTTAGGTGATCTGAGAACTTTGGGGTGAGTTACAGGGAGCACTGCTAAGGTGAGCTATGAAAGAATAATGTGATATTGAGAACGTTTCCACACGACAGAATACACTAAGACACTTAAGTACTGGACTCTCTAGGCCTATAGTGAAAAGGTAAGGCCCCAGTCTAATCCCTAACTAGAACGCATTTAGACCAAGCATTTTTATGACACTTGCATTATGGTTTACATTTCTGTTGTGGTTCTGTGCCTTTCTCTGTGCTTATCTTTTGCATATTTTTGCATGCAGTCTTTGTAGACAAAAGTACTCTGTCCACACTGCTGCTTCCTTTCAAATTACATTAATATATTTAGTCACACCAGGCGCTGTATTCAGGCTCTTTAAAGTTAGTTTGTTCAGTCGGGTGAGAACAATGCCATTTGAACTCAAGCGTGTACCAAATAACCACACTGAGACCTTGTGGGCATGCAGGTCTTGGTCCCTTTCCTAGCAAACTGTGGTGCTGATTGCTAGAAGTGAGATTGTAATATGAGCCAAATACAGGAATTAACCCTCAGATACTGTACACAGTTTTGTGGGTGCAAGTGGACAGATGTGTGCCTCTATGGGGTCAGATCAGTCTCAATATTGCCAAATGCACACAGGAGGATTCACAAATTTATTTTGTGATTTATATATAAATGACTCTCTCCACAAAAATGTTTTTCACTGCACACAAAACTAGCTATTGTTGTATATAAATGTAAAAAAATCCACATAAAAAAAATAAGGTTCACAAATATATTTCTGATGCACACACAAATATTTCTTGTTTTAAATAAATGTAATACAAATCCACAAATATATGTATTTAAAAGTATTTGCAAGTTTAATCAAAATCACATTTGGATGTTGTTACATTTATATACAAACTGTTGAACATGCATTTACAAACTGCTATCATATGTGAGCTTCACTGCATTTGTGTGTGGATTTTTTGAGACTCCCCTGACGTACACGATCTACAAATGCATTTTTTCAATCAGATGTCTCCCTCCTTTTCAGGCAATCACATGAGCGAGTACCCACAAGGGTATGATTTATGTCATGCACAGGGTGAACGCCAACACAGAAGGTAGTCAGACAGCTAGCTTTGGCGAAGTGGTCCAAACGTTTTACTTATGCACCCAGGTAAGTGTTGAAACAATCAAACGTGGGCAGATAAGTCTGTAAAGATCCCCAAAATAATCCAAACAAAGGGATACAGCAAATGGATTGAAGGTTTCATCCATGATGCATGGAGAGACCACCGGCACCTGCCGTGTTGCTATTTGACAGCTGGCTAATGCTAACGCTAGCTAATGTTGGCTAACGCTAGCTGGCTGATGTTAGCTTGACTATATGTTTGTTTGCCAGATGATATATGTGTTTGTCAGCTGAATGAGGTCTTGTTTACTGTGTAACATTTTCGTTTTGGTTTCAGTCAAAGTTGAGGGTAGCAGCACTATAGCAAGTCAGGGCAAAGTCACAATATCATCTGGCAGACAAACACATAGCTAATGTTAGCTAGCATTAGCCAGCTGTCATATTACTAATCTATCAAACTAATACATGTTATACAGGTCAAGTCTCCTGACAAAATAGTTCATTGTAACATCGACACTGCAAGCCAAGGCATTGATTCCTCATGGCAATGTTAGCTAGCAAGTTAGCTACTTGCCAACTTAACTTAGCTAATGTCAAATAGCAACACGCCGGGTGCTGGTGGTCTCTCCTTCTACATTATTGATGAAACCTTCAGTCAAGTTGCTGTATTTTTGGATTATTTTGGGGATCTTTACAGACTTATCTGCCCAAGTTTGATTATTTTAACACTTACCTGGGTGCACAAGTCAAATGTTTGGACCACTTTGATAAAGCTAGCTCATACCCTTGTGGGTACTCGCTCATGTTATTGGCTGATAATGAGGGAGACATCTGATTGGGGAGACTCAAAAAACCCATACACAAATGCAGTGAAGTTCAAACATGACAAGCAGTTTGTAAATGCAGGTTCAACAGTTTGTATATAAATGTAAATGCATCCAAATGTGTTTTTGATTAAACTTGCAAATACTTTTAAATGCATATATTTGTGGATTTCTATTACATTTATTTAAAACAGGAAATGTTTGTGTGTGTATATCAGAAATATAGTATTTGTGAACCTTATTTTTTCATATGGATTTTTTTTACATTTATATACAGAGATAACTGTTTTTGTGTGCATTGAAACATATTTGTGTGGAGAGAGTCATTTATATATAAATCACAAAATACATTTGTGAATCCTTCTGTGTGCATTTGTTAATGTTGAGACTGATCTGACCCCATATGCCTCTGTTTGTCAGCACTTATGCTTGGAAAGCCGTGTGTGACAAATTGAGTCTCAGTGGATGCTTATATTAAGATATTTCTCCATGTGTTCAAAGCTTTGTTTTGACTCCTGTCACACTGCCAAATTGTCCTAATATCCAATAAATTAGACACTTGTGGGTGTGTGTGACTTTTGTTTACAAGTTTGAAACTTGTCAGAGTTCAACCAGATGACTCAAACAGGAAAATGCATCAAAGTAAACATTTCCAGATATAAAACCAAGAGTAGGTGTGACCACAGGCTTGGTGACCAACGAGCCCACGTTCCTCCTCTACCATGAGGCCTGAGCTCTGATCAGATCTAACCAGTCAGTGGGTGAACTAGGTAAGCTAGGTCTGCTCTGTGAAAGACAAAATGTGGGAACTGAGAGTTGGCATCACATTTTTCATGTTTGAGATTGGCTAGGGCGGGTGTGTGGGCGGGACCTCGATACCGCGGCTCCAGCTGCCCAATCACTACTGTGCAGACTCTGGCTCCAAGTGACGTCAAAAACTTAAGATGGCAGCTCCTGTATCTGGTATATTTTGGCTTTCCTTCTGTACAGTGAGAGGAAGTACAGACGCGTCATCCATCTATATATACAGTCATATTCAGCTGTATTCCTTGGCTAAAACTGTAGGTTAAGAAGCAAAAATCAAACTAATACATTAAGATACTGGTAAATATAGTCCTTACCTACCTACCAAAGCAAACAAATACACTGCTCAAAAAAATTAAGGGAACACTTAATCATCACAGTATAACTAAATGACGTCCAGCAGGCTACTGGTGTGCATGTTTCTGACCAAACTGTCAGAAACAGACTCCATGAGGGTGGCATGAGGGCCCGATGTCCTTTAGTGGGACCTGTGCTCACAGCCCAGCACCGTGCAGCTCGATTGGCATTCGCCAGAGAACACCAGAATTGGCAGGTCCCCCATTGGCGCCCCGTTCTCTTCACAGATGAGAGCAGGTTCACACTGAGCACATGTGATAGGCATGAAAGAGTCTGGAGACGCCGTGGTGAACGTTATGCTGCCTGTAACATCATCCAGCAATACGGGTTTGGCGGTGGGTCAGTGATGGTCTGGGGAGGCACATCCTTGGAGGGTCGCACAGACCTCCATGTCATAGCCAACGATACCCTGACTGCTGTTAGGTACCGGGAGGAAATTCTCAGAGCGATTGTCAGACCTGACGCTGATGCAATGGGCCCTGGGTTCCTCCTGGTGCAGGACAATGTACATCATTAAAGATTTTCAACCTGAATAATTCGTACATCAAGATCTGCTGTGTGATTTAAGTGTTCCCTTAAATTTTTTGAGCAGTGTATTTTAGAGGCCCCATTAGAGGCCCATAGGGTCTGGTGGTGCGTCTTATGTTATGTTCACACTACCAGCGACAAAAACAAAACAAAACAGCCAGCGTGGCCAGCTACATTGTCACCGAATAGCCTTTGAAGTGATGCTCAAATGCTCATTGGCGTAGTTATGTTGTTAAATAGCACTGGGAACTGGCTAACTGCATTTTTATTAGATGGAACGGAACAGGGTGAAACAAAAACATATGATTGGTTGACGCTTCAAAGCGTCATTGGAGCGGTGAAAAAAGTTGAGACGACCAGTTCAACTTTGATTTGCAGCACGTCACAGCGACAAGTGTCGGGCGTCAGTTTGTTACTTAATGTCTCCGGTTTGCATTGTATGGAGGACAGAATCTGCCAAAATCAAAAATAAATGAATAAATAAATGACACGATAAATAAATAAAAATATCGACAGTGAGTGACAGCCCCCTCATTTGCAGAATGAGGCTGAAATGCATAAAGATATGTAAAAAGAAATGTATAAAGAAAAGAATACAGAAATAAATAAGTTTGGGAAAATGAATAAGGGGTGAAATGCAAAGGGAAAATCATTCAGAAATAAATATATGAATAAATACACATTTAAAAATGAATATAAAATAAATAAAAATAAATACATACATAAATAAAAGGGAAAATTAAACAGGAGAGTAAATAAATAAGGGAATTATTACAAAGATAAATAAATAAAGAAGCAAAGTAAAACAGAAATATCAATCTATGTCACATTTTATCAATTCATTTATGGCTACGTTTATTTTGAATATTGTTTTTGCTGCATTTAATGATTTATTAATTTATTGAGTCATTTATTTAATCATTTATTTTTATTTTATTTTATTTTTTCTAGTGAAGGCGGGTGGGTTTTGTCCAAGAGTTTGATACCTGTTTGACTTTTAGAAACGCCAAAGAACTGTGAGGGCAAGTACTGTTATCAATACACAACATTTTAATTCATGCACCGAGTGCATAAAATCACCAAGTTACTTCCTAGTATGGGAATGCTGAGCTCATCACAAGCTGACTTGTACTGCCTGCTGTATGAATGCACAATAGTTTTTTATCTTTGTGTGGGTTTTGTGGAGCTCTGTGTGGCTCTAACAGTGGATACCATTATTCCCTCAGAGCAATGTGTATTGCATATTGTATAACATACGAATGCAGAAACAAACAGGCTCTAAATGGGATTCTACAGTAAATCTGGATGCTGTGTCAGTTTTTAAGACACACTCTATTTTACTCATTTTTAGAAAAGAACACCACTGTCAAATTATGGTTGGTTACTTAACAAAGTGTCTGTTAGAGTACATACTGTAAATAGGCCAGCAAAGGCCAAACATGTGCAAACACTTTGATGATCTTGAGGTAATTTCCCACCTTGTTTATATCCATTTGCAATAATTACAAGTTTAATCCAGGTGAATTTTCCTCTTTCTTTTGCTTTCTTTCATCTCTTCTCCATCTTAAAGGGGACATATCCTGTTCATTTCCAGGTTCATACTTGTATTTTGGGTTTCTACTAGAACATGTTTACATGCTTTAATGTTCAAAAAACACATTATTTTTCTCATACTGTCTGTCTGAATATACCTGTATTCACCCTTTGTCTGAAACGCTCCGTTTTAGCCATAGACTCTATATAAGAAGTGGACGTAGTCACCGTGACGTCACCCATTGGTTTATGGACTGCCGTTTTGAAGCCTCGAGTTCAGCATTTTGGCCGTCGCCATGTTGATTTTTTGCAACCAGAAGTCACACGAGAGGGAGGAGCAAAGCATAACCAAATGTTGAATAGGACATTTCAGCCAACCAAAAAGGTTATAATTAACTTTCATAAACTGAAAACACACAGTGTAAGGGTTAAAGTTGTAAGACGAAAACGGACAACTCCCAGACTGGACAACGCTGTGGTAACGACCTGTCAAACACAAGACAGCCACGCCCTAATGCATACCCTGCTTTATCATCGATTTGACTCTAAATGGGACCATAATTTACTAAATGAACATCATGCTGTATTGAAGAAGACTTGAAACTAGCGATTGAGACCATAAACTCATGTTTACTGAGGTAATAAATCAAGTGAGAAGTAGGGTCATGTTCTCATAGAGATCTATACAATCAGAGTTCTTTTTGCAACCAGAGGAGTCGCCCCCTGCTGGCTATTAGGAAGAATGCAACTTTAAGGCACTTCCTCATTGGTTTCTCTTTTCAGACCTGGAGGTTGGCCACTGGTTTTAGCATCTGTCTCTTTAAAACTGCCTCCCTAAAAAGCCCAGTCTGCTCTGATTGGCTTGCGAGAAAAATATGATGCACCTTTACAAAGGTAGTTCTGAAGCCGTTGGCAATATATTCTAATGTGTCTGCATGTGACATAGGAACGGGAATGGCTTGTTCAATCACATCTTTGTTTTCTGATCTAGCCCTCAAAAAAACTGACTGAGTTATCTTATTTTACACTTTGTGGGTTGGTAGGCACTCCAGATACCCAAATCTATGAGCACAAGCACTAAAAAAGTGATTTTCTTTATATCCCCTCTTAAGTTTCTCACAACTTACACTTTCTACCATCACCACTTTTTATTCAGTTATGACTCATAGTAGGGACATGTCAAGATTAGATCTGCAACTTGTGTCAATTTTGACGTTTATCTAATTGTAGTCCTTCTGTTCCCCAATTTGTTTAATTTCAGGGCAAGTTATTTTATTTAATGTCAGATTATGTTTAGGCTAACATTTTGGTCGCTCTTTATGATTAGTTCAGCGTTGTTTTGGGAAGAAGATGCTGTGTACAACCCCTAATGCTCCCCAGGGAAACAACATGGTAGTACTACTTGGTTTATTCGCCAAATCTGAAAAAGGGTCAGATGTAAAAAACTACAAACCCACATATTGTATGATAAGCTGTCTGGAGTGCATTCTTAAACACAGTTTTGATGATGAGGAACTTTGGCCTGAGGGGATCAGATTGGACGGACTGGGCGTCCCCTCTTGAGCAGACTGGTAGGTGCATGTTCATTTTGACACTGAGTGGCTTCTGTCCATCAGCCTCCTGCTTCTGTGCCATAATGCCTGCCTTCTGTCTGTTCTGAGGCTACAGTCCGGTCTTTTTCCTTGCTCTAGTTGGCTTTTTTCCCAGAATGTGTTGGAAAGGATACAACCCTTGACCCTCTGTACAAAATGAGCCCAGTACTTCCCTGTCCCCTAGTTACGGCAAAATGGACATGGACTAGGTGCCTACTGTCTTCCTACCACTTAATTTCCAACCTGTTGAGGAGGTCTTTATCAGTGTTTGTCTGGAATAGCCAACAAATCCTGTGTACATTGCCAACATTTTCATGCCTACCCCAGTTCAGCCACTCCTGAACACCAATGTTACAAACACGTGCAATATCCACCCTGATTGTAGCATATAAATCAGAGGTGGCTTCATAGAATCACTTAATGTTTTAGCTATACAAATCCTCCTCTGCTTAACTCAGTACTTTTTTGGCTGTACTGCAGAGGGCCAGCCAAAGGCAAAAGTCTGTCACGATTGGTCGGCCGAGTGTTGGAGTTACACGATTGGTCGGCCGAGTGTTGGAGTTACATGATTGGTCACCAGAGTGTTGCAGTTACACGATAGGTCGGCCGAGTGTTGGAGTTACACGATTGGTCGGCCGAGTGTTGGAGTTACACGATTGGTCGGCCGAGTGTTGCAGTTACACGATAGGTCGGCCGAGTGTTGGAGTTACACGATTGGTCGGCCGAGTGTTGGAGTTACACGATTGGTCGGCCGAGTGTTGGAGTTACACGATAGGTCGGCCGAGTGTTGGAGTTACACGATTGGTCGGCCGAGTGTTGGAGTTTCCTCATTGGCCGTTGCTCTTTCAAAATGAAAAGGCGGGTACAGTCCTTTGTTTACGATTTCAGGGGGGCGTATCAGCGGTTCGATTTACCGGCGCGAGTGCTCCTCTATCTGTACATTTCAACCAGATCCGGTGACCGAGGGTGTCTACACCATGGATGTATAAAGATAATTGGATACAGCATTGGAGGCAGGCTTCCGTTCATTCCTGCATCCATTGGGCCCATAGAGCAGGCGCAGTAGTGTTTCCTTTAACTCCACCTCCCAGCTCTCGCGCCACCTAAAGACTGGGTCTCATTCACATGAACGGAGGAAGGAAAATAACTCTGGATTCAGCTATTAGTGCATTTTACAACTTTTAGGACCTAATGATTTAAATGAGGACTATTTAAGTGTTCATACTGGGAAGTTGTTTTACCTCAAAAAAAATTATCCGCTGAGTTACAGACGTCTCTTTCCCAATGTAAGTCTATGGGAAAAAGTATTTTTGGGCCCAATGGCATCACGTGACAGACACGGAAGTTGTAGTAATATCATTTGGCCATTACGAAAATTTGCTTCAAAGCCCGGCGCTCTTCCTGGGGGCTTGGTCTCAACGCTTTCCATTAATTTCCTATGGAAAGCAGGAGAAGCATTCCCCCAGTGCATGGTAGGAGTGTTGCGGCGAGTTGGAGAGGGTCTGTATATGCATAAAGTTGAGATTTTTCAACTTTATGCAATTGAGCCTGTCCAGCGCGACGCGTCCGGCTCACAAAACTTGGACCAAGCTGTCAAACTAGGCGATCTAGTTCTAAAATGAAACGAGATTCAGCAGTGGCATAGCCTATTTCTCGCTTAAAATGTTTTCAGAAGTATATTTTGGTGGATTGTTTAGACGGAATAACAGAAAGTTTACAAGCAGACCGAATCAGGTGCATTCCACGATAGGGTACGCATCGCTTGAACGGCCAGTTGAGTGGAGCAACGCGTCCCCTAGCCTCTTCACCGGACCTGGTGGACATGTACCGCTGGATTTAACATTCAGGACATGACCACTGACAATTTGTGTAACAATTTAGCCACAAATTCACAGACTGACCATACACGGTCCAGCCATACACTCGGTTTTGACCGAGTCTTGTTTATGGTTCATAATGTTTCCCCTTGGTGTAAAAAGGAAGGTGCATCTTAGATCATTTCTTTTGTCATCACTGCTCAGTGAGGCCTGTTACATCAAAAGACAGCGCTGCTTTGAGATCTTCACAAATGTCTCACTTTTCCTTTTTTTCTCTGTGGCCTTTCCTCTTGCAGGCCCTTCTCTCTGCACATCGCCTACTGGTTAGCCTATATTTACTCAGCCCCGTGACATGTTTTGTTGCCACAGAAACCTGCCACAACCCCCCTAGTGTGCTGATTTTTTTTGTTGTTGGCTGTCACCTGTGCACTGTCCCACAATGCACTGCAGTTTACCCCCAACAAGTGCTATGAGCAGACTGAGGATTGTAAGTGCAGAGACGGCAGCTATGCAGATCACAGACTTGTAAACAGAGTGCGTGGATTAACTTCTCCCAGAAGTAAAAAATACCTTTTTATTAAAGGTTTAAAATGACAGATCATCGGACTAGCTGAATCCTTCTGATTTTTAGATGTTTATTGAAATGGATGTTGACCTGCAGTAACCTCTTGTTATGCTCGTAGACTAATACATTCCTCCAACACCAGGCTGCAGAAAAACAGAGTGCATGTTGGGAGAAGAGAACAACCGTGTGACTGAAGGAAAGGGGGGAGGGAAGAGAAAACAAAGTTATGGCAAGGACTATAAAAAGCAAGAAATGGATATAGGGCTGAATGTGGTCAATAATCCATAAACAGGGTTCCCCCGCCTGTTACACTCATAGCAATCCCACTTCAGTGCTCTGACCAAAAATGCCAAACATGCAGTAGGCCTATACTTTTTTCCCTCCCAAATTTTTGAAAAAGTTCCAGTTGTGTCCTTTCCTTCCTCTGACAGCATACAGATATAGAGTGCTACAGGAATGAGTCCTAAAACCTGGAAATGAGTTAGCATTTTAGCACTTCCGTTTCCCTCGTCTGAAAGTCAATGGCTTTTTTGAATGGTTAGTTAGATGCCTGAAATAAGGTCTGACTACTAAACGTCATTAGTAGTTCTAATTATATATTATAATAAGCTGGTCATCATTCCATCTCTATTATCTATTTTATATTGCTGTGAAAACATCCCTTTCAAACAACTGGATTCATTGAAGTTTCTCACAAAAACTACATTTTACAAGATTACATTTGAACGCATCATGATAGTGTTATAATTTACCATCGCGCAATACTAATTTTGCTGATTAGAGCTTGAACGCACCAAAATGTAACTCATGGAACCTCCGTTAACGGAGCTCTTTAGTTCTATGCTGTCGGCAGACGAGCCGGTCACTGTGATTACACTGAGCAGCATCATGGGAATGAATTATAATATAAGAAGTGTCTGATTGAGTTAGTTGATCCAAATGTTTTAAGGTTGTTCCTCCACGGCTTATTTTGGACTTGCAGTTGTTACAAATTGCAGTTTTATGTCTTCTTCACTCACACTGAAGAACTTCCACACCGACGACTATGTGACGTTACGTACTGTGCCGCTGTGTGCCGACGTAAAACCATCATGTAGCGGCTGCTTGTGTGTGTGACAAAAAAGCGGGTATATGAGACTGCTGAAAACCGGCCAGGTACAATCGGCTGCTGATTGACGGTGCATCTCTAGCTGTTAGTTTAGGAGGCGCTTGATTTATGCTGCAGAGTTTTCTATGAGCGGAGCACGCATTTCAAACGTCAATATCACAGTTGATCATGTTCATTTAATTGTGGGAAGCCAAAATCGTGCTCAAGATTAATATTCGATTAATTGTGCAGCCCTAATAAACGTGTGTTTGCCACAGAGTTTATTTTCTGCAATAATCCAAAAGCCAATGGAAAAATCCCATTGGCTTTTTGTGGAGGGAACCCAGGGCCATGCTAACTTCCTGCTTGGCCTACAAAAATATGTCATCCCTGCACCACTCTATGGTCTTCTCTCTACTTAAAAGTTGGGAGTTTTGAATCTACTGCCTCTCTGCAAGAAACATTCACACTTTAACTGGCTGCATCAACACCAGATCATTTCCCCCAGATGGGTAGTTCATAATCTTGAACCAGTTTCTATATTATCAGACATGGATGGTTGGTGCTTTCCAATTAAGTGACCTTTCAGTGGTCACATTGTTAAGAGACTCATGAGGGAAATATGTTTTTACCTTTTGGTTTGGAGTCCAACAGAAGCATGCAAAATCTGAAAGTGCATTAATCAAAGAGTGTGAAGGTTGTAATTTATTGGGTGCTGGCACCAATAATCACTCAGAATGTACTGATGGCTGTCACTTGGAAGCTGTTTCACATTATTGGTGTCAGTTGGTTTTTCCATGAGTGAAAGTTGGCAGGGGCTTGATGGCTGATTCAACATCTTTTAAACCTAGCAGGGCTCGCCTGTCATCATCCTTGTTGATTTTTCTAAAGTCGCCTGGCTTGCAAATCAGTTCGGCTCTTACAACAGAATGGTAGCTGACAGAAGCATTTCAACTTTGTGTTTTTCCTCTCATAAATGTAGTGCAGCAATTTTAATTCAGTCAAAAACAGCTCACCATAGATTTCAAGTGAGCGGAGTGTCAGTTGTGATTTTTGAAAATTATTAGCATAGCTGGGAGATCAATCTAATTTTATTTTCAATTACGATTTTGGCTTCCAACGATTGTGAAAACAAGATAATCGAGATAAAACGATTATTGTGCCGCATTCTATTTTGCAGCGAGTCTCGTTTTGTCTTTTTTTTTATAAATACTTTCGCCCGCTCGGCAGGTCAGGGACAGCCGCTAGGTGTGGGAGGATGCCCCTCGTGGGACCTCTCTCTGGCGCTGGCTGGCCCTCGCTGGGCTTATTTACTCCATGGTGGTGCACCACGACTGGCTGTAGGACGGTGCGGCTGTCAACTGGGGCGGACAGTAGGGCAGGGCAATATATCAATATTATAACAATATTGTGATATGAGACTAGATATCATCATAGATTTTGGATATCGTACTACCGTAGTAGGGCATAAGTGTTGTATTTTCCTGGTTTTAAAGGCTGCATTACAGTAAAGTGATGTAATTTTCTGAACTTACCATACTGTTTTTTTTATATAGCGTCAAATCATAACAGAAGTTATCTCGAGACACTTTTCATATAGAGCAGGTCTAGACCGTACTCTATAATTTACAGACCCAACAAGTGATCCCCCATAAGCATGCATTGCTATACGACAATGGCAAGGAAAAACTCCCCTTTAGTGGGTAGAAACCTTCGGCAGAACCTGGCTCTGGGTGGGCGGCCATCTGCCTCGACCGGTTGAGTTGGGTTCTAGCTGTTCTTACTATTTGACTTTACCCACTATACTTACATGCACATTACTGATGATTATTTATCAAAAATCTCATTGTGTACATATTTTGTGAAAACACCAGTAGCCAACCCTACAGTATCGTCGCAATATCGATATTGAGGTAAAAATATTGTGGTATTTGATTTTATCCATATCAGCCCAGCCCTAGCAGTGTGTTATGGGTCTACGGAGATGTCGGCAACCCACCCAACCCGTCTTGAAACACGGACCCTGTTTCGTTTACCATACTTTGTGGGTGTGACTTTTTTGCCTTGTCATCACCATTCATCTCTATACAAACATAGTGTTTGTGATTAAACTGTTTAGTAGAGCACAACGTTCTTCATAGATCTAGCCTCTTGTGCACCAGATTGATGCATTTAACTTAAAAACGTACACATTTTTTTCTAAATTAGTTAATGAGTAATCATGTTAAATAATCTTGATCTCAATATTGACCAAAATAATAGTGATTATGATTTTTGCCATAATCTAGCAGCCCTATAATATAGTGTTGTATAGTTTTATGTACCACTTGATCATACAGTACTTATTTAATATGCAGGTGGGATTTGAACCACAGGAGACAGTGACAGTACACTGCTATATTCTCTGTCCACAGGTCTAATCTAAATTAAACTCCTCATACCAACAAAAGGCTAGTTGTAGCTTTGTTTTCTATGAGAGTCCTTTTCTCACTTTCAGTTGTGTGCTTGAGCTGCGTTAGCTGTGATCAAGGATTGTAGTTTCAGTTGTGTAGTTTTGGTCATTTCAAAAGTAAGGTACCAAGCGTGACTTAAAAACACATTTCTTAAGACAGTCTGAAGAAATGACACCATTCATTGCTTTTGCCTTTAATTTTATTGCATTATATCCCACATTATCGCAGATATTCCACTCAAACTGTTCTCTCACAGCAGCTTCAATGTGGTCATGGTGTAGCATGGTTATTTTTGTGTTCTAACATTAAAGGG
The DNA here is from genome assembly GCA_916701645.2 of Sebastolobus alascanus. Taxonomy (NCBI): domain Eukaryota; kingdom Metazoa; phylum Chordata; class Actinopteri; order Perciformes; family Sebastidae; genus Sebastolobus; species Sebastolobus alascanus. The sequence continues at coordinate 5,524,346 of CAKAOJ020000040.1, read as the reverse complement.
TTCAAAGCTGTCCGTGTCACATCACATTTCATAAAATTCGTCACGGTCCACTTAAAGGTCGATTCAATTTACTAAAGTAGGCACACAGGTAGAGTGTGAAACTGAAATATACAGCATGTCTAACTCGGTGGAAAGTGGTAAGTGGTGATAAGGGTTACAATTTTGGGCTTGTTTGAAACCTTTGTGTGGGGACATGAAGGGAGTCATTACACCAGCCACATGGCCCACATTACATGTGTGTAACATAAAGCAGGCGAGGAAAAACCCCATCAGAGGTGTGCTGTGTGCTTCATTTGAGCAGGTTGTGCTAAACCACCAGAGCTGTATGTTAATGTTTTTAGGACGCAGCACGTGAGCTACGGAGGTTCTGTGGTTGGTAAAAACCGAAAAATGTGTTTGCATTTAATACTTTTTTTTAAAAACAGAATATATAATTTATACATATTAACTGTAAAGAACAAAAAGCATCAGAAGACGAAAGTTTCAAACTTGATTTAGTTAGTCAACAATGCACTGGCAAGTGAAAAAGGGAAAATAACATTTTAATTTCTCAAAAATAGTTTTGGAGAAATCTTCTTGCAACTCAGGATTTTCTGAGTAAAACAGCGCTTTCTCTAAGTCCTGACTGAATTCTTCTTGAAGGTGCAACCCATTACTTTAAAAACAACTAGTTAACTATTTTCTGCAGTTCATGTTCCAACACAGGTTTCCTAAAATGCTATTTGTTGCAAAATATATACGTGCAGTCATTCTGAAGGATGGCAGCTAGACATTCAGGTGAAGTATGGAAATATTTTGAACATCTTCATGTGTGAGTAGAATCTATGCCTTAGGTGGTGAGAATTTACAGTGAAGACTAGAAAACACTTAAAGGTTCTCTATACAATATTCAGAGCGTTAATATAGCATCAAACAACAATTTGCAATGCAAAGATATAGAGGAGTAATGTCTACCTGAGTAGAGAATGAAGTCGCTCTCCCTCTGTGTGTGTTGTAATCTGAGATTCTCTGTGCTTTGTTTACGTACCCGGGCTGGCCGCACATGCTTTTTAGTGCATGTGAGTGTGCCCCACTGGCTAACTAATTGTCACCGCTCTGCACTGCTCTCATATGACAGTCTGATTATGGTTCCCCCCCAGGTAAACACTGTTAGCTCTGTCAGCACTGTTGCCGTTGTTTATACTGTTAGCACTGTTAGCTGCGAGACGCCAGCTCAGCCATCGCCACGTTGAGAGTCGTGTGGAGGCAATAGATAGCTCTGAATTTCGAATTTAGCACCTTTGAAGGTACAGTGTGTAACATATGGCATAATCTAGCAGTGAGGTTGCAGATTGCAACCTCTTCGGTGTGCCAAGTGTGTAGAAGAACTACCGTGGCCATCGCGAAAACGCGAATGGCCCTCTTTAGAGCCAATTGTTGTAAGAGTAGCGTAGGTCATTTGGAGAATAGCAGAGCCAGTGCATAGAGTGTGTGCATGTGGGAAGTTAGTGAGTGGTGAAGCAAGAGAGAGAGAGAGTGGCGGCAAATATGCGTGAGCGAACAAGTGAGCTAGAAGAGCAGAAGACAGAGTTAGTTTAGCTTTGAGAATATCAGTGAATGTACAGTGGAAGTTGCAATTTGTGCAGAAATAAATGTTGCAGCTCCTCAAACCCAACAGGTTTCCCGTGTCTTGTTTCCCAGCGGTTGAATGGAGTAGCAGGGTTAACTCCGGAGCGAGTAAGATTATTTCCTCTGGACCAAAGTTAACACAGTGATTTTTCCATTCAGGGCTACTGTAGAAACATGGCGGACTCCGTGGTTAGGACCCGCTCCCTATGTAGATATAAACGGCTCATTCTAAGGTGACAAAAACACAACGATTCTTATTATCAGGTGATTATACATTAAATAAAACATATCCGCTAATTGTTTCACACTGGTCCTTTAAGGAAACAATGCCAAATATGAATGAGAAAGAGCGTTCAGATGAGAGAATTTGCAATGTTATTATTATTATATTATTCTAATAATTATGTTATTATAAATAATATTTTGAAATAGTAACACTATTGTTTGTCTCTTATTAGCCACGTGGTCCACTGGCTCTATATGGAGAAATCACTGCAATATTCTACTCCCAACAGTGTTTTTAACATAATTTTTATATTTTGGTGCCTGTTGCATAAAAAAGTTCCTCAAATGTTCAATGCTACATCATTTACAGCTGATAACTTTCACTATCATACATTTTTTTACATGAATATTGGAAGCGGCTGTCTTAGATAATAATTGGTAAAAACTGAAGAAGGACATGGTAGACCCTGCAAGGATATGTTTTAACTTAAGAGTAGTCCTTCACAAAGGATTTATTTTGTTAACAGTCATACATGTTGTGTTAACCGTGGCCTTGTCCTGGCGCCATGCGCAAATGCAGTTTGTTAACTAGCTGATGTCTAAAAAGTCTCAACTGTGCATGTGTGTGTAACTGTGGGTGCTCCTGCGTCAATACACATTATTCATTCATCAGTACTGTTAAACACTCTGGCCTCAGTGTTTACTGGTGTCGATCCACAGAGCAGCACTGTGGCATCTGTGTTTTGGACTTGGCTTCGTATTTTGTTCTCACTGTTGGCCCTTACTTCCCAGGGCTCTCTGGGTCTATTAATACCAGCTCGCTCTAAAAATACAGAGTACTGTGTGACCCACTGGGACTAAATAGGAGCTCAACCTCTTACCGTAGGCACACTGACATAGCAGTCATAAATTCTGACCTGTATTATAGTTGCTGCACTGGGATTCACACTGAAACCTGGAAATCAAATCACCCTTGAGTTTTCTTGAAAAACAATATCTGTGGATGGTCAGCTGAAAAAAAAATTGAATATCAGTATTTTACACACTTTTCATTCATTTAAATCATTCATCAAACCTACCTGCCTTACTTGTTGCCATTGATGTTGAAGGAATTTAGGGGCGTGTGTTTGTGTGTGTTTGTGTGTGTTTGTGTGTGTTGTGTGACGTGTTTGCCTGCTTTGTGCGTACATGTACTTATCATGGCCCTAAATGAGTTGGCTTTATACGTAAAGACCATGTGCTATGGATTTTAAAACTCATTAAATTATTTCCCTAATTTGTTTGGAGCTGCGATTAGACTCATCTGGACAAGGTCCAACTGTTAAATTGAATTTGTTTCCCAAACCAGTTGTGAAAATGTCAAATGAGGAAAGGGAAATGGAGAACATGTTATGCCCCAACGCATTTGTTGATTGGATAACAGCTCACCATTGCGTAAACCTATACCCAGCTGATCTCTGCTTTTAACAGGAGCAGCATTTTTCATTTAAGGCTTAATAAGTAGCTCACATACTTAGAAGAAGGCAATAAGACGAAACAATGTAAATCAGGGCGTGAACATAATAATGCCAGCCCACCAATTTTTGTTAGTCAGATTCTCTACTGGCTCCATGTCTCATGGACACGTAATCAACAGGTGTCAGATGGTGTGGATTCTCTTAACTAGATGCATTTTGGTAAGATTGTGCACATCATGGGCCTTGGCAGTAATAGAGTGCTATAGGAATGAGTCCTAAAACCCGGAAATGAGTTAACATTTTAGAAATTTCCGGTTCCTTCCTCTGGAAGTCAATGGGTTTTTTGAATGTTTTTTTAGTTAGATGCCTGAAATAAGGTCTGTAGTTAACACAAGCTGAAGAGATTTTAACGTTTTGTTCTACGACATAAAATACAATCAATAAATATCCCACTCGTTAATTTCGAAGCCTTTATGTGTCTTAAAATAGGCGGTTGCTAACAAGCGGCTAAGTGAGACTACTAAACGCCATCACGCCGACTTGTCCGCCTTTACAGCCTCGTTGTGTATACTGGTGTAGTTCGTTTATAGCCTAACGTTAGCTTTTTACTTCTGGCAATTGCTTTCACACTTCAAAAATCATAGAAGTGGCGTTCATTTGTGGAGATTATTTTGCTGAACAAAATGTGTAAGTATTATAAACGTTTGTTTGCCACAGAGCTTTTTTTCTGCCATAATCCAAAACCCAATGGAAAAATCCCATTGGCTTTTTGTTGAGGGAACCCAGGTTGATGCTAATTTCTGTGCAAAATATTGGGTTCAAACCGAATGTGGCCTACTAAGTAGCAAAAAAATATATATTTTTAAATAGTTATATATACAGACTTTTGTATACACTATCCAGTAAGTGTGTTATTATGATTTAAGTTGTACATGTGCAAGGGGGAGAGAGAGACCCCAGGTTGGGAACCACTGGGTTAAAGGGCGTAAATGATCTGGTGAAGAAGTGCAATTAGCATTTTGGACCTACAGATACAAATACATGAGAGCAACATATTTTCTTGCCATTGAGAAATTGTTAAACCATTGGAAGAAAACTGCAGGGGACCCTGTTTGATAAAGAAATTTACAGTTTGTGAGGCCAGATGGTGATCTGCAACCTTGTCAACATGAACACAAAAGCTAGACTGAAAATGAACGTTCAAACCTGCTTTGGCAGAAACTGTGTGAGTGGATAAGGGGGAGGGAAAGTGAGAACACCTCCCTCAAGGGACATTTACATTGATTTTATAACCTTGATTTATTGCAGATTAATTGCATAGCAGCCAGGTTGATTTGACAAATTCATCATTCAAATGTCACCGTAATGAAGTACTAATCATTTTTCAAAATACGTGTTAAATATCTTGTTTGGTTTGTGTGTTGAGGTCAGGATGAAATGAATGCTGATGACACCAATTAAGTTTAGTGTTGGTTCTCCAGGTGTGTCTGATTAGTCAACGCCTTTTTCGTAAACAGAAATGAGAGCTGAACATGCAAATCAGATTTTGCTTATATGTACTGCTGTTATATACAGTACAGTACCTATAAAAGCAATTGAACCCCTTGACATTTATCTGTTTTCAGTTTTACAGCTTTGAATCAAAGTGGATGTAATTTGGCTTTTTTTTTCTTTTCTTTTTACGCTGATCAACAGAATAAAACTTGAATATTAAAGTGAAAACAAATCATCACAAATTGATGTAGGCTAAATTAAGTACAAAGACAATAGAGTGCTACAGGAATGAGTCCTAAAACCCGGAAATAAGTTTAGTTTTTTGAATGAACGGACTGGAAAAATCCCATTGGCTTTTTGTTGAGGGAACCCAGTGCGATGCTAACTTCCTGGTTGGACTATAAAAATACATCGTTCCTGCACCACTCTGAACAAAATAGTAGAGACCATCTTGCAATGGGATCACATCAGCCGCAGCGTCAAATCGGGCCCCTTCCTCACTTCCGGCAACCTTGTTTGGACCACACCCACGTTGAACTCGACCATCATTTAGATCTAAACTACACACCGGTAAAGGTTTGTGACTGCCAAACCCTGGAAAAGTACTCAAAACCGCCTCTGTGGTAGTTCCCGATGCAGAAGGTGTCTGCAGGACGGCGACCTTGCTCCTACCATGCCTGTCTTCGAACTCGAGCTTCATTTTGAACTCAACAAATGTTTCGTGACTGCATTCTGCACGGTTGCGAAGCTATCGTGTAGAGAAAATCTGTCCACAGACAGACAGAAATATAAACCCCTTGCAAAGAACTCAAAACCGCCTCTGTGGTAGTTCCTGCTACAGAAGGTGTCTCGAGGACAGCGACTTTGCTCAGACCACGCCCACCGTCGAACTCGATCATCATTTTGATCTAAACTACACACCGGTAAAGTTTTGTGACTGCATCTTTCACGGTTGCGATGCTATCGCGGTGACAAAATATGTCCACAGACAGACAAAAATATAAACACCTTGCAAAGTACTCAAAACCGCCTCTGTGGTAGTTCCCCTTACAGTAGGTGTCTCCAGGACGGCAATTTTTTTCGGACCACGGCCACTTTCGAACTCAAGCTTCATTTTGAACTCAACTAATATTTCGTGACTGCATCTTGCACGGTTGCGACGCTATCGCGGAGAGAAAATCTGTCCACAGACAGACAAAAATATAAGCACCTGGCAAAGTACTCAAAACTGCCTCTGTGGTAGTACCAGGGTGTCTCCAGGACACAGACTCACAAGGTGAAAACAATACCAGCATCGCTGTCACGGCTGGTAACAAGTAGTACATACTCTACCATGACACACCTAAGTCATCATTGGTGCAACCAGGTGTTTTGTGACATAATAACTTGAATGGGGATGACCTGTGTTTGTAATCAAGGTGTGACAATGATTTTTGGATTAATAGGCCTCAAATAAATAACACTTACCCTCAGTTTACTCAAGTTAATAATTTGTACTAATAATAATAATATTCAGACCTTCCATGTAACAGGTCTAATCTGAAATAAACTCTCATAAAACATTGTGGTTTAATTGTATTCTCTTGTCTGCAGTGCACTGAAGCACTTTCCTCTAGATGTCGCAACACAAACTGGGTCTTGACGTTCTTCCAAATGAAATAATATTTGAAGCCTGTAAACAGCACTATACAAACAGAATTTCTTGGCTTGAATAGGGAAACCTGCTTTGTTTGAGACCTGCGACTGCATAACAGTTCAGTTAAACATTAATGTGCCAACCAAAAATTGCTAGTCACGCCAGCACCTTGTCTAGATACTATTCCAGAAGGTCAAGGAATGACATTTATTGCATATTATGTTATTCGTTAAGGGCAGATTGGTTTGAATAGTTTCAATCATCTCCATTCATTGGTGTATTACCACTTCACAGAACCTAAAAACCCTCTCAAGTAAAAACTCATCCAGTCTGAAAAAGGCTTTAGCAGTTCTAAAGTCAGTGTAATGTTCCTTAGGGCTGATTACTTAAATACAGGCTCCATTCACATGGTAAGAAGGGGGGATAATAGTGCGAGGCCTAGCTCCAGGTTTACTAAATGTTGGATGAGACACATTTACTTGAGCCTTCGATGACAAAGTTCTTCTTCAGGCTTTTCCCCTGTTGATCATGTCAACTACAGCAGAAATGACTGGGAGTTAGTCTCCTTGATATCCACTAGCCTGGTATTCACTTTAGATAGGCCTATCTTTTCTTAACTGTCCACTCGAAGGTCAGCGACTCACCATATGATTAGTCTGCCTCCACTTTGTGTTGCACAAAGCAAGTGAGTCACACTTTGTCAACAGGAGCGACGTCTGACTGTCCCCGCTTGAGTTAATGAGTGATGAAGTCCTCAACGAACAAGGCACCTTTCTGTGCCGACATGAGCCGGCGTTAGTTAATGACTAATTACAGCGTTGTGTTTACCATTACCTGTCAAGGTGAGTGAGTGGTACAGATGGTTCCGTAAGAGCGGGACAGCTGACCGTGTGCAGCGGTAGGATTGTGTCATCGGCCAAAAATGGAAACCAGTGGAAATGTTTACACGAGATCTGCATTATGTCAGCAGAGTGTCTCAGCTAGATGTTTTTGAACAGGCTGTGATGACTGTTTTGACCAGCTATTGTTCGCCGGCAACAGGTGTGGAAGGGTCTTGTTGAGACCTGCAACTGTTTTAATGCTCTGTGCACAAGCAGCTTTTGTGGGAGACACAGCGAGAAAGATTGTGTACAAGTAGTTTGTAGGCTGCACGCAAATTCTTCAACTCATGGAGAAGCACCCGGTTGCAAAGGTTAAAATCAGAAGCTTGGGGTTATGGACACGGGCAGGTGGCGGTGTCAAGAGGGCGTCAGCTCTTAGCTATGGACTGAATGAAGCCTCGTGTGCTGTGTTCTTCCAATCTTAAAGCGGCAGTAGGCAGAATATTTTTGGCATCGTTGGGCAAAAATTCCATAATAACCTTTCAGCATTTTGTAATTCAAGAGTTCTGAGAGAAAACTAGACTTCTGCACCTCCTCATCGCTCTGTTTTCAGGCTTTAGAAAAATCTAGCCCGTGATGAGAGACTTTGGCCAATCACAGGTCATTTCAGAGAGAGAGTGTTCCTATTGGCTGTTCATTCAATGGAGGCAGCTGTCAAATCACTCGCAAACTCCGATCAAACGGTCAAACTAGGCAGCATTGATCAAATATGAATTATTCTGTTACTGTAATACCTATTTCTTGTGTAAAGTCTTTTCAGAAACATCTTGTAAGTGTACTGTTTAGCTGTAAAATGAGAAAGTTTGCTCCCGCTGGTGGGCGGTGCATGGTATGACCTCAACTGATCTCAACATGGCTGCCGAGTCCCAAACTTTCTTATTTGACAGCTAAACCGTACACTACAAGATGTTTCTGAAAACATTTGAGGCGAGAAATAGGCATTACAGTAACAGAATATTAATTCATGTTTGATCAGCGCTGCCTAGTTTGACCGTTTGATTGAGTTTGCGAGTGATTGACAGCTGCTCAGAGACGGAAAGGCTCCAGCTCGGCTCAGATTGGTTGTTTTCCTCCGGTCTGTGAAATCCTGCAGAGGCCATTAGGAGCACCGGAGGACACAGAGGAATATGATTTTTTTCAGATTACCTTTCTCATTGACTACTGTCAGGATATAGTGACCATTTGATCAAAATAACTTTTTTTAATCATATTTGCTCCAACCTGCCTACCCCAGCTTAAATCCTGCTGACTTTAAGGCTGTTTTTAGTCCCTAACAGTTAGATATCTTGAGAGCGGAGGCCTCGTCATCTGGGCTCTCAGGTCACACTAAAATAGATTAAAAACAAAGGCGGGTAATGCTGATAAACCCATGAGATTTGTTGTGTCCAAATAGGCTTAAACTAAAATCTGTAATAGCAGGTAATGAGATTTTGTCTGGTTTTGCTCAAACTCAAAAGTGTGAAACTGAGAGAATAAGTCTCTCTGAGTGAGGGAGGGAGTTAGAGACAGGTATTGCTGCAGACAGTGTTGTGGAATGTGTGGTGGAGTTTTTGTGGTTGGGTGGGTGGGACCTAAAACACTGCTGAGCTACTTCTGAGCTGCAGGGCCCTCCCCCAGCTCCAACTCACTCTCTGCTCTCTTTCTCTTAAAGGAACAGTTACCTCACAGTGTGTCTTCAGCCTTGCTCTCTTATCAAATCTTTTGGCTTCTTCTCTCTCTTTTTCTGTCTTCGCTCATGAAGTTGATGTTGACCCAAGGGCTGAGGACGCACACGCTGCCAGATAGCGCTGACTGTAAAGGTCGCTATCTGGCTGTGCTGATGATATTGCTCTCGTGTCGTCCCCCAGGTCCATGTGTGGTCAGTGAAGCGTCCTGGAGAGCAGCATGGCAATGTATCAGCTGAGCGTCTGGTTGAGATGAGGTGAGTTTGCTCTAAAGGCCTAACCCGGAACCAGAGTTGATGTTGCCAATTATGTACTCAATGTAGGCACAATTTAAGGTTTATCTTTAGAAAATAAAAAGCTGAAATAGATCTATTAACTGTCAAGTAGCAATTTTACATTTCCAAATTGCTTCTTGAGCAGTGGTCAGATTTGTATTATAGAAATGATCTGAATTTGTCTTTTAAAGCGGCAGTAGGCAGAATATTTTTGGCACCATTGGGCAAAAATTCCATAATAACTTTTCAGCATATTGTAATTCAAGTGTTCCGAGACAAAACTAGACTTCTGCACCTCCTCTTGGCTCTGTTTTCAGGCTTTAGAAAATCTAGCCCGTGACGGGAGACTTTGGTCATTTCAGAGAGAGAGCGCTCCTAATGGCTGTTCATTCAACGGAGGCAGCTGTAAATAATTTGCAAACTCCCATCAAACGGTCGAGTAATGCCTATTTTTCACATAAAATGTTTTTAGAAACATCTTGTAGTGTACTGTTTAGCTGTAAAATGAGAAAGTTTGTGTATCTTTGTGTAATCTTGGTATTTCCTCAACTGATCTCAACATGGCTACTGGGTCACAAACTGTCTCATTTTACAGATAAACAGTACACTACAAGATGTTTCTGAAAACATTTTATGCGAGAAATAGGCATTACAGTAACAGAATATTGATTCATATTTGTTGAGCGCTGCCTAGTTTGGAAGTTTGATCGGAGTCTGCGAGTGATTGACAGCTGCTCAGAGACAGAAAGGCTCCAGATCAGCTCTGATTGGTTGTTTTCCTCCAGTTTATGAAATCTTGCAGATGCCATTAGCATGATTTTTTTCAGATTACCTGTCTCATGCACTACTGTCAGGATATAGTGACTGTTTTATAAAAATAACTTTTTTTAATCACATTTGCTCCAATCCTACCTACTGCTGCTTTAACTGTAGGGCCCAATACAGAATTTGAGTCTGAAATACTGCCCATGATTCTTCTTTTCTCCATCAGTGCCGCCTGTAAGCAATGTGAGTTCCACTGACAAACAGCTTTTCTCCACACCAGACCTCCACCTCAATCACCAGCCAATCAAATGCACCCAGACAATAAACTGGCCAATCATGGCAAGCAGGTCACCGGTGACAGCCGATCCCAAATACCCAGTGTAAACCAGCAGGCTCAGCAGCAGCAGGGAGCTGCCGGCCACCTGGGTCCAAAGGGCGTCGGCGCCGGGAGCCATGGAGTCAAAACCAACCAGATTTCCCCCGGCAACCCTGGGCTGAAGGCCGTCGGCCAATCGGCGAGCGGTGTCGTAGGGATGCTGAAAACCAAATCCAAGCGGGAGCGCAGCGTCTCCATCGACTCTGGCGAATCAAGAAGTGCCGTTCCTCCAGCCCTGGAGACAGATGCCAAAGGAGGTAAGGCACACACGCACTGTCTATACGTCCCAGATGCTGACACAGTTTTTTTCACTGTTCTAAGTATGCAGAAGTTCACTTCCTTTACCTTCCTATCAGCCTAATCTTTACCCGAAACACCAGATTACGCGCGTTCGCCTCCTCCACAGCAGGAAGTGAATGTAAGGACCGAGAGGACAGAAGAACTTGTTTTCTCTCTAGCTGAAATGCCCTGACCTTTCAGCGAAGCATCAGAATTTCCCCCCGGCTTTTGATAGTTTGTGCCCGCGCTGCAGTGACGTGTCTCAGATGAAAAAGCATCTTAGCTTTCTGTAGTGCTCAGAGGGAGAGACAGGTCATGAGGTTGCGAAAACTTAGTAAGCCTAGAGAGGTTGTTATTAAAGCAGCAGAGACAGCGAGTGGGAGGGAAGAGTTAAAGTTCCCTTTCAGAGTGTCTTGGTAAATATTTGTGCTCTGTACCAAGTGTTTGATTTGCATTTGTTGGCTGTTGCTTATTTAAGCGTTTCACGTGAGTGTACGACTGCAGATGACAAAGTGATTTTGTGAAACTCATCTGGGCTTCCTGTACATGACTTGAACATCTTTAAACACACGAAAACACATACTCACACACGCACTCTCAGAGGGAGAGGTGTGGTTCCAACACAAAGAGCGACAGTGGCTGAAAGAGGGAGAGAATGAAAGATAGGGTGGAGGATCATTTGAGGGGAAATCTCTTCGGGCTCCATTTGACACATGCACACACGCACACACGCACACACGCACACACGCTCTTTCTGTCTCGTTCCCTGTGATCTAATTTCTGCTTGTAGAAAAGTGCATTCAAATGAAACGCAAGCCTCCCTCCTCTTTACTTCAAATCACTCCGCCACCAAACTTGGAAACCTGTAGAGAGTCGGTGACAAATAGTCGGAACAGCGTCTTTTCTTTACTGTATATGTTTCTTGTTACATGAAATGCTGGTATCAAAAACATACACAGAAGACGAGGTCAGCTCTTTCATACTGCCTCTCTGTGTAAAGGTAGCAGCCCTCCCTCTGCTGTCCGTAACTCTGTATTGTCACTGCACACTTCCTTCCTCCCTTACCAGTGCTCGAAGTGGGCCGGTACTCACCGGTACGCAGTAGGGATGCCCCGATCCAACTTTTTCAGTCACGATACCGATAGCGATACCTGGGCTTTGGGTATCGGCCGATACCGAGTACCGATCTCATACCAGTGTTTAATTAATAAGCTGTATGCCTCACTGTGTGGAAGTTACTGGTATCATTCTTTTATGTGTAAGGCAACATCAGGCTTGAGTTAAACATCGTTTTCCTAACTTTGTAAAACAAAATGTAACAAATAAATACATAGATATAAATGTGGTGAATAGTTATTTATTATTAAATAATAAGTCGTACACCAACAACTTCGCAAAAAAATCTTCAAAATTATCAGAAATTACAATTCAAGTGTAAACCTTTTCAATGCAGCAACAACTTGGTCAAAACTGAAACAGAAATTAAAAATTCCAGTATATATAATGTGTATAGTATATAAACATAGAATTGAATTTAATAGATCGGCCCCATTGTCAACGATATCCGATCCAGCTATTTGAGTCAGTATCGGTGCATCCCTAGTAAGCAGTACCGACGCTTATTCATTTTATTCCTTGGCGTATCATGACTTTTTCTTGCGTACCAGCACTTCTCGAAAGCTCTGAGAGATTCATAATCATACACGCAGTGCCAACATATTTGCGCCGCCCCTCATAAGCCGTATGAACATAAATACTATGTGGAGAGCATCTGGACGAGCCGACGCATGGCACGGGGGAGGGGGGTGTGTGAACGAGGGGGCTGTGATTTATTGATACAATACGTCCTTCGCGTCCCTTTTGTAAAATAACTAGTGAACTGTTGGTCATAACTTTTTTTAGTTGTGAACAAATATAATTTATGGAACATTATTTAAAAAGTTTTGTATGATTATATGATTTTACAGGGCGAACATTTCCAGAAGAATTTAATGTTCAGACAAAGGCTGTGATATATGTAAATTAGGGCTGTCAATTGATTACAATTTATATAATTAATTACATGATTGTCCATAGTTAATCGCGATTAATCGCAAATGAATCACACATTTTTATATCTGTTCAAATGTACCTTAAAGGGAGATTTGTCAAGTATTTAATTATGAACATGGGAGTGGGGAAATATGCTTGCTTTATGCAAATGTATGATATCTTTATTATTGGAAATCAATTATCAACACAAAACAATGACAAATATTGTCATCACAGGTACTGCATTTAGCATAAAAAAATATGCTCAAATCATAACATGGCAAACTCAAGCCCAACAGCTGTCAGTGTGTCAGTGTGCTGACTTGACTATGACTTGCCCCAAACTGCATGTGATTATCATAAAGTGGTCTGTAAAGGGGAGACTTGTGGGTACCCATAGAACCCATTTTCATTCTCATATCTTGAGGTCAGAGGTCAAGGGACTCCTTTGAAAATGGCCGTGCCAGTTTTTCCTCAACAAAATTTAGCGCAAGTTTGGAGCGTTATTTAGCCTCCTTTGTGACAAGTTAGTATGACATGGTTGGTACCAATGAATTCCTTAGGTTTTCCAGTTTCATATGATACCCATTTTCATATGAGTCCGGCAGAACCTAAAAATCACAAGTTGCGTTAATGCGTTAAAGAAATTGGTGGTGTTAAAATAAATTTGCGTTAACGCGCTACTGTATTATCGCGTTAACTTTGACAGCCCTAGCGTAAAAAAATAAAATAATTATTCAACTATACTAAGTTTCGTCTTTAAGCTTTTTTGGAGTTATTAATGGTAATAATAATGGTCCAAAATTATGTAAAATTAGTTTTAAGTCAAACACCTTCAAATTTTCTTGTACAATATCTCCTAGTATCTTTTATTCAATGTAGAAATTCAGAATGTATCTCTGTATAATATGTAGGAGCATCCTGACTGGGACACTTCTCCTAAAACCTGAATGAATAGCTCACACACCTCAGCTCTGCGTGCATACCTGCCTGTCTGGCTGGCTGCTGTTGATTCCAGACCATAGGCATCCTATAATATATTATAGAGGGATACAAATAACTGTGATTATACAAATAAGATACAAATAACACAGGAAAGCACTTTATCTATAAACACTATGGGTAAATATCCAAACACACCACCTTAACCCTATAATGTTCCAGTGTGAATATTATTTGAGTATTATAGGACTACTATAGAAGATGCATAGCCCAAGTATAAAAATAGCAATAAAATCACAACTGATTATGACTGGTATTGGACACAGTATAACATGCTTAAATAAATAATGAACAAATAAATAGAGCAAGATATTGCTGATACCGGCCGATACACGCACAAACATGTGAATAAGACGAGTACTGGCACTTATTTTCTTCCACTTCAAGCACTGTACCTTATTGTACATTCGCACATCTTTTAAGTCTGTTGTTGCCCGAGCTCATCTGATGTGTTTATTGGAAGGTAGTTTTCCGCAACAAAGTCGGTAAGATGTTGAGTAATGAACCTGAAAAATCGTCACTGATTTGGTTATAGAGCTTCTCTAAATATGTGACACTAATCAGGGATATTTCCATTGAGTACTTTTCTTTCCCGTCACCATTTGGAGTTTAAACCCACTGTTGTGTTTGCTGTCAGAAGTTGGTTCCGCCTCTTCTACTGCAGGTTATCTTCTGGAAATGTTAAAAGCTGCTACATATCTCTTGCAGCTGTTTGCACCCACTGGTGCACAGCAGCTTGTGCATCCACAAAATCATAATTACACCATGTGAGAAGGCTCAGTTGATGCTTCTGAAAACATCTGCATCTGCAGATGTGATTAGCATGCATGGCATTTATTTTGTTGTGAAAAGAAATTCGCTCACATTCACACCTACAGGCAATTTAGAGTCAACAATTAACCTAACCTGCTTGTCTTTGGACTGTGAGGGGAAGCCGGAGAACCCGGAGAAAACCCACGCTAACATGGAGAGAACCAGCAAACTCCGCACAGAAGGGCCCCTGAGCAAATATGAGAGTTATTTTTATAAAAATATCCTGATAGTAGTGCATGAGACAGATGCGATGGGAAACAAATCATGTCCATCCTCCTGTGCTCCTAATGGCATGCAAGGTTCTACCATGCCCGAACAAAAACAGCTAATCAAGCCAAGCTCTATCTGAGCAGCTGTCAATCACTCCAAACTCCGATCAAACGGTCAAACTAGGCAGCGCTGATCAAATATGAATTAATATTCTGTTACTGTAATGCCTATTTCTCGCTTCAAATGTTTTCAGAAACATCTTGTAGTGTACTGTTTAGCTGTAAAATGACAATGTTTGTGGCCCGGCCACCATGTTGAAAACAGTTGAGCCAACACCAAGTACCGCCCACCGGCCGGTGGCTCTCACTGGTTGTTTTCTTTCGGTGCTGTGAAATCTTGCAAATGCCATTATGAGCACTAGGAGGACACAGCGGAACATACCGCTGGTAGACAATGAAATGAATAAAATGTACCCGAATTAACAAATATGTAGGATATTACTACTGACATTCCTGAAATATTAGGTCGCAACGTCTGCTGCATTAGCCATGTGCTTACTACGTGTTTATTTGCATATGGAGATAGTAAGTGAGATCCAATCACAAGTGGTCACTCAAGACACATGTGGAGTGCATTCTAATGCCAGGTGTGAACAGACATACTTGGAGCTGTCAAAGTGATGTGATCCGATCACCCAAGATGCATGTTAATGCCAGGTCTGAACAGGGCCAGAGGATGGACATGATTTTTTTCACAGATTATCTGTCTCATGCTCTACTGTCAAGATATAGTGACCGTTAGATAAATATATACTTTTTTTTGTCATAATTGCTCAAAGTTATCGACTGCAGCTTTAAAGGGACAATACTATGACAGTTGTTGTCCAGGTGGTGATGTGTGTGTGTGTGTGTGTGTGTGTGTGTGTGTGTGTGTGTGTGTTTGTGTATTATCCTCTAGAGGGTGTTATGCGCAGTAAGCGGCGCTGTGTTCTGGAGAAGAAGCAGCCATATAGTGGAGATGAATGGTGCTCTGGACCTGACACAGAGGAAGATGAAGACAAGCCGCACACTGTGACCCACCGTGAGTCTTTCTGTCTCCACAGAAGGGGAAACACATGGCCAGTTGCTGTTGTCTGAATGTAGCACAGTCCTCACCAACAATAGTGTCAATGTGACCACAACTTTGAGCTGCATTAATTACATGTAGAAATCCTCTGCCCGGTCTTGATTTAATTTTACAGGTTAAAGCCGTTAATCATCCATAGCTGTTTTTAGATTATGCACACACACACTGAAAGAAAGTGGAGTGCTATACTGTTCCTTTCCACTGATTTGACACCGACTTTACATGTGTTTTAGCTCCATCTAGTGTTTTGATGTTGTAGCAATTATAAACAATTATAAACCAGGATACCACTGTGACCAAAATTAAACCGGTATACTGCTGATTTTTCTCAGGAGAGCGTGGGCTGGCAGGTCCTATCCAAGGGCTCTCTGATCGCCTGTCTGCAGGGCCCGTGTCTGAACCTGCGGGTCCTGTAATGGGATGTGTAGTGGGACCAGGGCTAAAGGCAGAGCCACCTCAGCCTTCACAGCAAGTGGTGTATGTTTTCACAACCAGCCTAGCCAACAGGTGAGAACTATTTGCAGGCCTGACATGCAGGTGATTATTCACATCAGAAGCGGTGACTGGATTTTCTTTAGGACTTTCCCATTTCCTAGTTTGTACATCCTCAGTTCCTTTCCTCGACTCCTGTCCTCGCGTATTAGTCCCTCCTCCCACGGGAGATGCGAGCGAGGAGTCGAGGAAGAGACGTGAGGACGGAGGAGTCGAGGCATTTAACAAATGAGACATCCTTGCATAGGAGCCGTCATTTTAAAGCTGTCCATTGTTTTGTTATACCGCTGTATTTTCTGATCTCTGTCAGATTAGCAGAACCGTGTTCATGACAACTTACAGGCTATATCTACTATCACTAATTCAATTCACAACGTGTCATATGGTGCGTTCAAATGAAACTTGTGAGCTCGTGTTTACAACATGGGAAGTCTTGTACCAATATGCTTGGCGTTCAAGTGGTTAAGTCGTGAGAACACCACTGCCAAGCAACGGCAATATTAACGTTACTGTCAGCGTCTAGAAGCCACAGAGGCTAACAATTTAACAAGCTAGGAAGGCGGTAACATAATGCAGTAAATGCAAAGGTATAATGATGGAGGAAAAAGATGAGGCCGTTGGGAATATCAACATTTCCCTCAGACATATTATAAAATTATGAAGAAAAACAATGTATGACTAAAATTACAATATATTAACTAGGCCATCAAAGTAAACGCTCTACATATATTGAGCACCGTCTTTTCTTGTAAAATGTCCGGTGTAATCGGTAACACCGGTGTTGTCACGAGTTTATTAACCAGTGGGAAAATTTCCTCACCGTGACATCCCTAATATTAACTTATTATGCACCGAAAAATGAACTTCCATGGCCTCCGCCATTTCTGATAACGTCAACAAATCTTCACAAGTTGTGAACTCGGAGCTTTCAGAAACTTTCCACTTACGTGGTCGTAAGTTGATATATATTTTCCTACATACAACACACTCCTGTTTATCTATACAGCTAATTAGAATGAAAGAGAATGTTCTTATTGATATAATAATATGCCATCAGCAGCTGTTTGCAGTTGTAAATATCATGTCACGATTATAGCAGGTGAATTTGATGTAACCTACATTCAGTAATAAACATATGTAATATCAAGGTGAAATGTCATTAAGGAATGCCTTGCAAGGCGCTACACAAAACGGTGAAGGGCTGAAAGTTTGATCATTTTAAATAACTACAAATTATTAATACAAAAGGAATAGTTAGATTTGTAGCGTCCTGCCATGGTTTGAGATTATTCCAGCTGTGTGACACACTTCTTTTGTGTCACGGGTGCCGAAAACACTTCCGCAAAGGATACACCGGTGTATCCTCGCTTATCGCTATTCATGCAAGCCTCCTCGATCCTCGAGATGCATTTTAGGAATTGGGATGTCCTTCAAGATGGAGCGCTGAGATCGACTTCCGAGTCACAAGCCAAAGGTGCGAGGAGACAAGGAGGCACAAAATCGGAAGATGAGAAACAGCCTGTATCTTCTATTAACCAACCCATATGTTTTTTTTTATTTTTCATTTTGTTTAGATCTCCAGTTCAACACTGAACTACGTAACTGCTGTGAACATTTAATGTGCAATATTGCTCTTATTTGTTTGATAGCGCTGCAGAGGCCGTAATGAAGGGACAGACCGATTCCATTCTTCTGTTTCACCAGCAAAATGTTTCACGCACCAAGTTGGAACAGGTCAGACATCCACACCTCAGCGGCAAATTAAACAAAATGTCAAGTTTCTGTTAAACCACGGGGGAGTGCAAGTGTTATTCCACGGTAAAACCACAGATGCAAAGTATGCGAGGAGGTTATTTTGTTTAGCTATTTTGGTCTCAGATACCTCTTTGTTCCTGTTTCCATTAGCAGTTGTTGTGACTGCTTGTACTGAGAAAGTGAAGTGCACTATGTGTTGTTTTGGCAAATTAACAAATAGACAATATACTATATGATATAATAACAACAATTACTACTAATACTACCATTAAAAGTAGCAATAATGTACATAATGTAATGTATGTAATGTAATGTTTGTTTTTTTCCTTATGTCTGCCACAGGGCCACCCATCAGGGAAGCTTCCTAACCTATCTGAGAAGGTAAACTCCAGCAGCTCTCCACCCACAGGCACCCCCAAATCCCAAAGTGGAACTCCACGACCAGCCTCTGCAGGCATTGGAGGCCCGTTGCATCCTGCAGGGACACCGTCATCAGCAGGACACTCCGATAATGAATCCTCTCAGACCAGACCTGGCGGAGCCTCCAGCAATAACAACATCGTCGCCCATCGGTCAGAGGGAGGGTGCACGACCACACCCGCAGGCCCAGTCCCAGGAACTGGAGATGTGGAGGGTGCAGGGTGTATGTCTCTTCCCGTTGCTACTGTTTCTCCCTCGGGAAGTCCCTCCATCCTTTCTGCACACCTACAGGGTGATACAGGCCAGAGGGGTGGCCCAGGGAACATGGATGGTCTTTCCAAAGAACAGCTGGAACACAGGGAGCGCTCTTTGCAGACACTGAGAGACATAGAGAGGCTGCTTCTACGCAGTGGGGCAAGTGGAGGCCCTGGAGACACAGGAGGCTCCAACAACAATGCTAGTAATAACTCCTCCAACCTAAATAATAACAACAATACTGATAGGAGCGGTATTCTCGAGGATCGTGACAATGGTACTAATAGCTCTGGAAATTGCAGTAGCGGTAATATGCTGTCGGCGGTCTTGGTTCCGATGGGAGGGATGAAGAAATATGAAGAACCCCTCCAGTCCATCATTTCTCAAACACAGTCCCTCACTGGACCTGCCCTTGACAGCCCCCAAATGGACTCTCACCACAACCTACCACAACACCCCCATCACCAGCTGTCTTCACCTGGGGTCGACATGGGTCCCTTACTTGGACCAGAGGGGCTGACCCCAGAGCAAATGGCGTGGAGGAAACTTCAAGAAGAATACTACCAAGAGAAGAGACGGCAACAGGAAATACAGCCCCCCACACATCCACAGCACTTTAGAATGATGACTGAGATTGGCATGCACGGAGGTCCTATGATGATGCGAGGACCCCCTCCTCCCTACCACAGCAAGCCTGGAGACCAGCAGTGGGGCCCTGGCAATATGATGGGAGGAGGAATGGGTGCAAATGCACGGATGTTAGACATGCACCAAGAGGGACCCCGCGGCCCAAGGTTCCTGGGACAGATGCAGAGAGGTCCACCTGGGGGAGGCGGGTTCCCTGGTAGTAAAGGGGGAGTTTTATCAGTGGAAAGTCTAGGACCCCAAAGGCCCACCAGGCCAGGGATGATTTGGCTCGACGATATGCCCAACAACATAGGCGGTGGAGGTCCCTTTCATGGTTGCTACCCTGGTGGACCTCCTCAGCACTTGCAAGGTGACCCAGAACACCTGTTAACACATGAGGAAATGTTTCGCCTCATGGAGAAACGGCAGATGCAGGGGCTTCCCAGGTTCGAACTTGAGAGATTAGCTAAACAGCAGCAACAGGGCAACCTGGGCTCAAGAATAATAGATAATCCTGGGGGCCCAGACTTTCACAATTTGGGAATGGGCCGGGGTCCACCCTCCACTAGAGGTGATCCTATGGACTTCCCTGGTTCACGGGAGATTATGGGCTCTCCTGGAGGGGGTCCTCAGATGAGAGACCTGGTGGATTCTCCTCTGGGGAGCAGCCTCACAATGAACATGAACCCACAGATGAATGTTCAGCAACAACAGCAGATGATGCTATCTCAGAAGCTTAGAGGAGGTCCCGCTGGAGGGGGGCCTTTAGGTGAGATGTTTAGCCCTGGAGAGATTTCACGAATCAGGGCTTCACAGAATGGAAGAGGAGGAAATAAGGGAATGATTCCAGGACCTGATGGCCCCTTCCAGTTTCCCAATCATGGTCCCTTTTCTGGAGGACAGGTGGAAGGGCCCTATCTTCAGCAACCTGGCCCCGAGATGTTTGGGCCTGACCAGCAAGGTCACAATCAAATGGGAGGTACATCGCGGCTTAGTCATATGCCGATGACTGGAGGCTTCAGGGGAGTAGACCTCGGTCCTAGGCACCCCTCTGACCTATCAATCAATGTCAACCCCCTGAGCTCTCCTTCAGTGCCTCGTCCTCATCAGCTCAAGTCTCCATCCCTCAACCAAGAGCCATCTCCTCTTATACCCTCCCCCTCTGCTCCAGGACTGAAGTCCCCCTCACAGATCTCCTCTGCAGGGCATCACCCCACTCTTCCCCCTGCGTCTGGTGCTGGGACTCCTTCCTCTTCTTCCATGAAGTCTCCCCAGATAATGGGGTCTTCCAACCTTGGGTTGCACTCTCCGTCTGCCTCTCCAGGACATCTCAAGTCCCCTGCCATGGCTGTGGGCTCTCCAGGGTGGGCGTCTCCTAAAACGGCTCTTCCAAGTCCAGGTGGTCCAACCAGTGGGAAGGTAGTGGGCAATGGAGGAAGTAGTTCCACTGAGACAGGTACACTCAAAATCCAAGATTACATTGGATCATCATTAATGCTGTTCATTGCATTGCTGTGACATTAAGCAGTTCTTTTTCATTTTCTTTGCAGGCCAATCACTTCCCCCCAGGAGTTCCAACTCTACACCCATAAGCCAGCCAGGCTCTATGAATCCCAGTATGCCATTTACTTCCTCTCCCGATAACCCTCCAACTCAGAATCCTTTATCCCTCATCATGTCTCAGATGTCCAAGTATGCCATGCCCAGTTCTACTCCTCTCTACCACGATGCAATCAAAACAATTGCCACTTCCGATGATGAGATGCTGCCAGATCGACCTCTTCTATCTGGTGTCAGCATTGGAGGTATGAAACAAGAACACATTGTGACATCGACAGAAAACACCTTTTACAGTTTGGCAGTGTGTAGAGGGGGAAGCAGTAGAGTAATGAAGTGCTAATTCTTAGATCTATGTTGCTTTTCCTATAAACACCATCTCTCAGCCTAAAACTTCATGTTATACTCTCTTAGAAATAAGGGTTCATATAGGGTTCTTCCTGAAGGGCTAAGGGTTCCTTCAAATGAAACTCGTGAGCTCGTATTTACAACATGGGAAGTCGTGTACACAATATGCTTGGCATTCAAGTGGTTAAGTCGTGAGAACACCGCTGCTAAGCAACGGTAATATTAACTTGACTTTCGGCATCTAGAAGCCACAGAGGCTAACAATTTAGCAAGCTAGCAAGTGAGTAACATAATGCAGTAAATGCAAAGGAATAATGACAGAGGAAAAAGATTAGTCAGTTGGGTATATCAACATTTTCCTCAGACACATTACCAAGAAAAACAAAATATATGACTAAAATTACAATATATTCACTTATGTACCGAAAAATGAACTTCCCTGGCCTCCGCCATTTCTGACAATGTCAACAAACACGTCACAACTCGTGAACTCAGAGCTTTCAGAAACTTTCCACTTGCGAGGTTGTGAATACCACAAGAGGGGGACGTTCATATGGACTCTTCTCGTGAACACGGTAAACACGACCCCATTTGAAGGCACCATAAGGTTCTACCCAGACCCATTTGCTTCTGAAGAACCCTTTTTTTCTTTGTTGAAGTCTTTTTCAGGGGTTCTTAGAAGTTCTTAGTAAGATTAAGTGTTCCATTAAGAACCCTTTTCATTCAAAGAACCCTTTTTGTAATAAAGGGTTCTTCAAGGATTGTTGAAAGCATGGGTACTCCCAGCCCACACCCCCAAAAATTGTGATTGTGAACAATGATTGTTGTGGGTTGTGCTGCACCACATCAGCCTTGCTGGATG
Source organism: Sebastolobus alascanus (assembly GCA_916701645.2). NCBI lineage: Eukaryota > Metazoa > Chordata > Actinopteri > Perciformes > Sebastidae > Sebastolobus > Sebastolobus alascanus. The sequence continues at coordinate 5,502,189 of CAKAOJ020000040.1, read as the reverse complement.
TGGTTCCAACGGCCCCCGGCTAACCTGTTAAAGTAAAACCAACATTAGGGTGGACAAAGATCTATGAGTAATGTAGTAAATTGTTGTAAAACCAGTTTAAAATTCTGAAATTATAGTTCAAGACTTCTCTGTGGACCATTGGCTTAGACAGCATGACCCATGAGGGCAAGCCGAAGAACCCATGGTTCTAGTTAGCACTTTTATTTCTTAGATTGTAGTAGTGCTGCTTGAAAATATGAATAGGCCTCCAATTCATATTTTATAAGTATGGGTTGAACAAAAGGGCAGTCTATTTTCAAATGTTAATATTGTGATTTTTCACATGCTGGCTTTGTTTTATCACCAGGAAACATGGGGAACCCCCAGACCTCCCAGATACTTGTCTCCCAGGGCTCCATTGGCCCCCACAGTGATCCACAAAGCCCCATGGGCATTGTAAACCAAGGTCAGCAACACCTGCCCCATGACGCCTCAGGACCTGTGCTTTCTTCCCCAAACCAAATGGGCATGCCTGCCATGAATCCTGCCATGATGGGAGGAGGTGCACCTGACGGAATGGGGCCCTGCAATGTTTCGCCTATATCCCAGAACCAGATGGCAGGCTTTCCTCGCATCCAGCCGCCACCTCACGGGCCCATGCACTCACCTATTGGAGGAATGTCACATAATTTCTCTCAGTCTAATGAGGATATTCTACCACCTCAGCAGTTACACCTTAGTCTGCTCAGAAAAGGTCATCCTCACCAGCGCCCCTCTCATCCCTCAGACTCATTTGCCTCTTTGCCCATGGGGGACGGCCCGGATCTAAGTGAAGTTATACGACCCTCTCACACGGGGATCCCTGAGTTCGATCTTTCCCGCATCATTCCTTCTGATAAGCCCAGTAGCACTCTTCAGTATTTCCCCAAGAGTGAGCCACATCAGAATCCACATCAGGGGCCACTATCCCAGCAACCTACTCCACAGCAGCTCCTCAAACAGCTGTCTTCTTCTGGCCCTCTACACAGCACTGGCCCTTCATCCAACCCCCACTTAGCAAACCTGCAGAATATGATGGCTGAACAGCAGCTGCCACCTCACCCCTCACATGGTGGAATCCGCCAAAACATGGGCATTCCTCAGGGGGGCTCTAGGGGCATGGTTTCTGGTGGGGGCATGGGCCCCATGTGCCCCCCTGGACATATGATGGGAAGGACAGGCATGGTGCCCCAGCAACAACTCCAGCAACAGCAAGCCATGATGGCGAACAGCCTTCTCCATCATCCTTCCAATCCATACCCTGGCATGATGTCCTCCCAGCAGCACTCACACAATCTGATGGCACAGCAGAACATTATGATGATGCAGGCTAAGCAGCGAAGCATGTCAATTCCAGGGGATCCCTTTGGGCCCCAGGGTCCTCTAATGTCCCCTCAGGGTCCCATGATGGGCCCATCCCACCCACAGTCTGGTATGATGGGCCCCCAGTCTCTCAGACAGCGGGGAATGTCTCTAGACAATCCCATTGGCTATGGCCCCGGAGGTATGGCCAATATGCCATTCTGATTCAGCTCACATAAACTGTAAAAAAAAAAGAAAAAAAAACATGTCCTCTAGGTTACCATCCCATTGTGTCCAATTTTTTCATTAATGTTATTCTTGCAGTTATTTGAAAAGAGAAACTGTAAAAACAATAAGTCAGTGATGCTCTTCAAGTTTTGGATTACAACAGATTAAAAATTGAATATTTAAAAGCACTGTAACATCGTTCAATAACAAATTTGAAGCCATTTTCTAAAATACTGTAAAATATGTATATTTCAAAGATGTGTGTAGTTGTCATGGGAACAGAGTGGCAGTCAGGAGAGGAGTGCCTCAAATTTCTATTTGTTTTAATATCATTGATTTATTTTCTCCAACTACCAAACTGTTGTGCAAAGGAATTATATATATATATAGACATATATATAATATATACTTGCTGTATATAAGATGCAATTTGTGATTGTTTGCAGTTGTTCTGTATAACAGTGTTTTAATAGAAGTCTAAAAATAGAATAATGCTGATCTCTACGGTGGTTTTAGCTTTGGTTATTGTGTCAATTATTGTTGTTTGATAACACTGGCAAAGGGACACGGTTGTTGTATAATATATGAAATCTTTATTAAATTCAATTAGCAGAAGCTAAAGTACAAGCAAAAACAGATTCCGGCCAACAATAACATTTTTTTTTCTTGACTGGGTAAATAAAACACCTTTTAAATGCAATCAAAGCAGCAATGGGTACTATATTTTCAGAACATCTGATAAAATTATAACATTATTACTGTACAAGGGTGTTTCTGCAACTATGATCACTTTTGACTCTCCCAAATAAAAAAAAAAATCAACCTCTATGAATTTTAATTTGAGCCATCAGAGTATGTAATACATATAAACCGGTACAAAAAATTAGATATAGTCATTAAGATTTTAATCTGTAACATGTTTATGTTTTATGGTTTTCATCATTTGTTTTTACTAAATGTCCTTACCACAACATTACAATAACAACATTTTATACATTTTCCTTTTTTAAATTCTAGACAGTAACCACAGATGTCAGTCTTCATTCGCAAAAAATATAACAACAAACAATGTCCTATTATAATAATTGAATCAGCTCATTTTAAATGAAGAAAAGTGATGTTTGGACTCTTAACATGCCTCATAAATTTTATTAAATCACATTATTTAGTAATCATTTCTAATGTCAAGATGGGTAATAACACTGTGTATGTATTTATCAAGCGTTGCACTGCACATTTCAACAAAATCCAAAATTTCATTGCTGGGACTTAAAAATGCCCGTTGTTGCAGAAACACCCACAAACGAAATACTGTAGAACAGAAGAGTTTTATTTACAGCTGACATTGTATAAGAGTTTATTAGATGAGTATGGTGCTGGTGGTTGTTGCTCCATCAGAAATGGATGGTCGACTGTGACCCGGAGCTCTGATGAAAGAGAGGCAAATGCGGCTGCAGCCCAATTTACAAAGTAACTGTATTAGCTCATTGCGAAACCGCACCCCAACAAAGGCGTATAAGAAAGGGTTCAGGTAACAGTGTGAGAGACCCAGGCTTTTCGTCACATCGAGGGCTGGTTGCAGTAGGACGTACAGTTCACAGTTGTTATATGAGATAACGCCCAGGTCCTGCATAGTTTCTATCAGTAAGGTGATATTATATGGCAGCCAGCAGAAAAAAAAGACCAGAGTGACAAGTAAAGCCAGTCGAATTGCCCCTTGTTTCGCTTTGCTTTTCTGACTTTTGCGCAAAGTAACTACCACTGCTGTGTAACAGTAGCTCATGACAGCCAGAGGTAGGAAAAAGCACACATGATCAAAGACTCTATTGGTCAAAACCCAGTTGTTTGCATAGATACCATAATAATGATAGGAACAGGAGAGCCTGGATGCGTTTATGGCTTCTTCACTCACAGAAAGAAACACAGCATTTGGTATTGATAAACCCAAACAAAGCAGCCATAATGAAATGCATGTTAGGTGCACTGTTCTCGGACGTCGACTTTGCATACTAGGAATAGCATGAACAATGGCCAAATAGCGATCAAACCCAATGCAAGCTAGAAGGAAGCTCCCACAGTGGAGGTTAAGATTTTGCAACAGGCCCTTCAGCTTGCAGAGGAACACCCCGAACAGCCAACCAGTGGAGTTGCCAACTACATCGAAAGGAAACGTAAAAAGGAGCATGAGGTCAGCCAGGGCAAGGTGCAGCAGGTAGATCTCAGTGATGCGCAGGAAGCGCCAACGTCTCAGGAGGACGGTTATCATCAGGCCATTCCCTGCCACACCCAGCAGAAAGATCAAGCTGTACAGCACGGGTAGGAACACGGCATGGAAGGTCTGCAGGCCAATCCCCTCAGCATCACAGTTAGTACCTGTATTGTTTTCATAATCGTATGTGTAATTCTCAAGATCTGTGTAATTCTCAAGATCTGTGTCCACCATCTGTAAAATATAAAGAGGAAAATGTTCATTTTAATGACCTCATCACAGTTTGAGGATCACTTTGTGTGCTGTGGAATAACACACACTCGAAAGATTTGGGCTACATTTTAATAGCTGATTTTCTAATGAAATGAAAAATGAATCATTACATGAGCTTAGCTTTAAAAGCACTACTTTGATTGTGTTCTTTGTTCCGCTTTTCTCAGTCAAATTATTAGGCAGGAAACACACTATAGTCCAGATTTTTTTCACTTCCCCTTCACGGTAACTAGGAGAAGTTTTAGGGCAAATATACCAAAAACATCCTACTAATAAATAAACACTAATGACTTTTTACCCCCCAATCAACAACCAAGTTAATATATCTATATAATAATATATCTATCTATATCTATTAAAACCTGACTTATCACTTTAAATGGCTGCTGGTCCAAAAAAAAACAATTTTAATAAGATCTTCAAAAAGTGCCATTTCTCCATGTAACATTAAGACATTAAGACCAAGAAAACACCAGAAAAAATGTGGAAATGTGGATGATGTTGTACACACATTCATAATTTTTTCATTGCATTCCAATGCAATATTAGTAGCATTCTGTGCAGTTACTCCAGTATTTTCAAGTAAATTCTAGAAAAAATGTCCTTGCATAAGACGGGAGTAAATATTTGTATATTTACTTTGTGATACTTTACATCAGTTTCCCTTCTTATAAATGGACAATTCTGTTTGATGAAACAAAACTTTAAAGTTTAAAATAGAATTTACATGTAATCATCACTGCCATTACGGTCACCGTTATTATGGAGCCTAAAATTCTGACTACTACATTTTTAACCTGTTCTTATATCACAATGTTTTAACAAAATTTGACAAGGTCATTTCCTATACAATAATCAGGTTTTTACATTTGATTCATATTCGATCATCAGACAGATAATATGTTGGGCTGTGATTTGAAATTAGAATTAAAATAATCACTATCAATTAAATTATTATTTTTACCTTCAGTGTGATGATAAATGAATTGCAAGCTGCTTGAAGCCTGCGATTAGAAAAATGGAATATATACCCCTACAGTATTATGCTCCATTAATGATAAACATAATAGGATGTATTATAGTGAATTTCTTCCTCGCTTATTCCCCTGGTGAGTGAACAGGAAAGAAGCAGTGTGCACCCAATGTAACAAACCAACATCTGTTTAGGTGCATTTTTACGGTTCAGTAATTCAAGCAACTCTTGTTTATGAATGGCGTTTCTCAACTCAGTAACAATATAAAAATCTTTTAATTTAATCTTAATCAGATAAAGCAGCTACATGTTGCTTGACACCTTAAAATCTCTTGCTTTAAAATGCAAGATGCTGCAGCAGAGGCTTAGAAAATGTTACAGAGTTAATCTATACTGTCTTAAACTGTAGATTGTAGCTACTGGAAGGTGACAGCAGACTATATCACAGTAAGACTTGTTGATTACAATGACACCCATTATTTTAAATTTATAGAAACGGCAAACTGAACATACACACATGTACATTTGAATATCTAAAATTAGATTTAAATCAGATTGTGGCTGCTATAACAAAGAAGAACATCTACAGCAATTTACCATTCAATTCTTAATTATGTCTTACCTCAAACATGAAGGTTTCAGCTACAGCCATGTTGGTAAATCTTGGTCACTTGAATGTATATCTTACACTGCTGTGGTGAAATGTGCTTGAACTTCCTGTTAGAGCTGGCTCTTCTATATTTGTTTTGCTGATTTGTTTGGGGTGCGTTTGGTGGAAACAGCAAGTCAAAACAGACAAGAGCTTTAAATACCAGGCTTTCTACAGTAAGCATGACAGAGCAGCAATGCAAGTCCAAGTAGCCACACCCTATATTCTATTTTTTGACAAGCAAGAGGCAATCATACTGAACTAGTCAGATTTATTTGGGTACAAATTGTATCTGAATACGACATCCAGAATAAGATTATGTTGGTGTGAGATTACCACAAACATCATCCAGCTTTGCCACCGGTGTCAGTATATTTTGATTGCAACATTTAAAACATCATGGAGGTAAAACATAGCCTCAGCTTATTATAGAGGACTTATTTTACTTTTAGGCTTTTTCCCTTTCCTTTAGTGTGTTATATAGTTTTTTGTGCATGTAAAAGGTCTGCAAAGTTACAAAGCCCAAAGTCCAGGCCAAAGGGAGTTACTCTCCCCCACAGAAACACTGCTCCTGAACTGCCTGAAACGCCTTGTTTGAAGTCCCGCCTTTTCTTCCGTAACGTGGTGCTGTCACCAAGTAATACATTTGCATAATACCTGCCTAGCGTCTAGTTTGGCACGGCCTCAAACAAAGCTAGTTAGAGTGGAGCTGGAGTGGAGTCTGAAAAGTTTAGTTCGGTTGACCAATCACAATAGTGTGGGCCAACTGACCAATCAGAGCAGACTGGGCTTTTTGGGGCAGGAGTTCAAACAGAGCGTTTCAGATAGAGGGTGAAAAGAGGTGCTGCATGCAGCACAGCTGGTATGAGAAAAGTAAAGTGTTTTTTAAACATTAAAGCATGTAAATATGTTCTAGTACAAACCCAAAATACAAGTATGAACCTGAAAATTAGCATAATAGGTACTCTTTAATAATTTACCATTATCTTGCATATACTTGGGGGGCTGTGATTAGAGAAATTGGCTTGTGACCAGAAAGTCTAATATACTACTGTAGCTAGTTGGTTCGCAGGATTCAGGTGGGGAAAGCCACTGAAGAACCCTTGAGCAAGACCCTCAACCCCAAACTGCTCCAGTGGAGCTGCTCCATATATCCAGCAGATCATACTGTGGTTGTACTGGGCAGATTCTAGGTGTAAGAGTGTATTGCTGTCAATGATATGGCCCTGCTTAAATAATGATTACAAAAAGAGCTGTGCATGAATAATCAGTAAATGTCACATTGGTTGCCATGTCGCCAGCGTGAGCAGGCAGCCTTCACAGCAGCTCCTCTCCATAGGCTTTTTTTATCTGGATTTTTTTATATTTTTCTCGTTCCACCTTTCCCTGTTTGCTGTATATATATCTGGTGGACTATTTTGGACTACTTTCTACTTTGTTCATGTTTACCTACACCCGCGATCAGCTGATTGGGCTTGGTAACATTGTCTACCCGAAACCAACAGACATCCCGGTGGAGCTGCGGATACACAGGAGAAGGGTGAGAGCCGGTGCTAAGGTGAAAGAGAGAGTGAGAATGAGGGCGAGGAGATTTAAACCCTTCCTACCATCTATCGTTATGGGGAACGTGAGATCGCTGTCGAATAAGATGGATGAACTTTCCGCCCTCACTACAGCACAACGGGAATATCGGGAGTGCAGTCTACTGTGCTTTACGGAGACATGGTTACAGGACAGTACAGCAGACTCAGCTCGGGGGGTTCCAACTGATACGAGTGGACAGAGGGAAACAAAGCGGTAAAAGGAAAGGAGGTGGACTTGCCGTCTTTATCAACACGAGATGGTGTTGTTCTGGTCATGTCACCGTGAAGTCTAGGGTATGTTGTCCTGATGTTGAACTGTTGGCGGTGGGAATACGTCCATACTACCTGCCGAGGGAATTCTCACACGCTATCTTTGTGATTGTTTACATTCCTCCTTCCGCAAATGCGGCAACGGCCCGTGACGTCATCCACACAACTGTCGCGGGACTTCAGACACAGCATGCAAATGCCCTCATAATCATCTCAGGCGATTTCAACCATGCCCCCCTCTCCTCCACACTGACCAACTTCACTCAGTATGTGAAATGCACAACAAGGGACAATAAAACACTGGACTAACTGTATGCTAATGTCAGTAAGGCATTCACCTCCACTGCTCTGCCCCCACTAGGAAGATCAGATCACAACCTAGTACACCTAGTGGCCACCTACATGCCTGTTGTCCTACGCATGCCAGTTACCACCAGGACAGTTAGAGTTTGGTCAGAGGAAGCCATGGCAGACCTACAGGACTGCTTTGACCTCACAGACTGGGATGTACTCTGTAATGCACACAGTGATGACATCAACAGCCTGTCAGGCTGCATTACAGACTATATCAACTTCTGCACAGACAACATTATCCCAACCAAGACAATCCGCTGCTTCCCAAACAACAAGCCCTGGATTAATAGAGACATCAAATCCCTGCTCACCCAGAAAAAACGGGCGTTCAAGGCCCGGGATAGAGAGGAGGCCCGACGCATCCAGAGAGAGCTGAAGGGGAAGATAAAGGAGGCGAAGAACGTATACAGGAAGAAGGCTGAGAGTCAACTACAGCAAAACAACGCAAAGGAGGTGTGGAGTGGGATGAAGAGGATGACCGGCCTCAAACAACAAGGGTCAGGGGTGGAGGGGAGTGTGGAGAGGGCAGATGAGTTTAATCAGTTTTCTAATAGGTTTGACTCAGGAGCCCCACCACACATCCCCAGCCCCACCAGCACCTGCAGGTGCTGTCAACTGCCTCCCTCACCAGCACCTCTTCTCTTCACCATCTACACCTCTGACTTCAAATTTAATTCTGGACCTACTCATCTTCAGAAGTCCTGGTGATGCAAACAGGCTCAACAAACTGGTCAGGAAGGCTGGCTCTGTTGTAGGAGTGCACCTTGACAGCCTGGAGGAGGTGGCTGAGGGGAGGATGAGGTCCAAGATCAGGAACATACTGGAGAACCCATCTCACCCCCTCTATGAGGAGATGAATGGGTTAAGAAGCTCCTTCAGTAACCGCCTCATCCTTCCGAGGTGTTCGAAGGAGCGCTTCAAGCGCTCCTTTGTACCAGCAGCCATCCGGCTTTACAATACCAACCGCCGTGATGACCTCAGTCTCAGCCAACTCTGTGGTCTCTGACACCATCTGTTTTTTGTTTTGTTTTGTTTTTTGCACTGTCCCTGTTGTCCTGTTCACGTTGTTCACGTGTATATAATTTTCACACTACTGCTATCGCACATAATTTATTTATAATGCACATATTTATTTACCTTCTATTTACCTTTATAACATAACTTTACTAGTGTTCTTATCCCGTGTTTTGTTATTCTTATTTATTGTATGCCCTGTCCTATTCTTATTGTATGTACTGTCTTTGTTAGAATCTGTGCTGCTGTGAAACTGCAATTTCCCCACGGGATAAATAAAGTGCTATCCTATCCTATCCTATCCTATTGCCTACTGATTCCTGTTTTTCATCTGACCCATGGTATCAATAATAATTCAAATCTACTATGCCACTTGTTTGAGAGCAACACCAATATAAAACTAGAAAAAAACATACCCCATGCCATTAGACCTTAACACCTGGTTATGGTATGATATGGAGCAGTAGGCTAGTGAAGGTTAGGCCTATTTAACTGTGATACAATTACAATACTATCAAGTTATTTGACTAATATGGTGGGTGACAGAGAGGGAAGTCTCAACCACCTTGGGGAGTTTCCTGTGGGTTTGCCAGATATAGACCTTTTCAAACTTCACAACATAAACATTGTAAATGCCCCTTTGTATTTACTGATGCAATGTGTGTTAATGCAGTAGCTGACAGGAAGTAAACTTGGGCCAAAGCTGCTACCCATGCAACGGAATAGCAATGAAAAAGTCTATTTCTTTCACCTTTTTCTCTTCACATTTTTAATTTGGGTAGAAAAAGAAATAGAGGGCATTCACACGTGGAAGTACACTGATTTGACCCAGGGTAGATGGCAGGATGCCCCTCCAGACAAGTGATCAGAGTCAGAGTGGGTCAAGTAATTAATAACAGCCCATAAAATTAAGTTGTGTTATTTGTTTACTTGTTTAAGGTGTCATTAATCCCAAGAAAGTGGTTGAAATGTACATAAATTTGAATGAAAGAGAACACTGATGGTAGCCTAAGCAATAACAACAAAAACTCGGGCTCGATAGATGCAGTGGAGTGGATGTAAATTTAAGATAGTGTGAAAGTATAATTTACCCTATAGGTAGGTAAATCCTTGATTTGAAATGAAATCAGCTGATTAGTTGGATGGGGGCGGGTTCAAATACGAGTGGAAGCCATCTTGAACGGTTGGTTGACAAGACTCTTTCGTAGTCAGCTAAAAAATTGAGTACACCTTACAAACACCGCATAAGGAACCGGCTATTTCAGTTATCCAAGGTAAATGCGTGTACATCTAAACTACTTCTACCTCTGGATAGTTCTTTACCATATATCCCATTATTTCGTGGTGATTTTTACAATTTGCGTTAACTGTAAATGTTACTTCGCCATCGTTAGCCAGTTTGTTAGCTTATTAGCAGACCTAGCACGGCAATCGAGTCGGCTGAGCTAGCTGACAGCTGATTGTGGATATCCAGTTTTGTCCGTTAGCTAACACTGGGAAATGTGTCAAGTATTATTTGCACTAGCGTTATGATTTACCGACTGGATTAACGTAGTCTGAGTCCGGTATCGTAACGTTGTTTACCGAACCAGCACAACATTAGCACGAAGCTAAAGCTTCATGTGCTAGTTAGCCAGATGTCGGGGGCTATCTGTTAACAGTAACGTTAGCTTGGTTGCCTTCTAGTTGGTTGGATTTAACAGACATAAAATGCTCCTTGTCAGTCATTTGTTCAGATATTTATCCATTAGACCTCTCGGCAGAGTTGAGGTAATTGTACAGAGTATCTATTTATGTGACTGACTTTCCGTATGTCAACGCTGTTTCCATAATGTTAGCAAGGGTTAACTAAATATCATTACTAACCACCGCTGCGTCAGCTAACTTTTGACGTTAGGCCAGCAATCTACTGTCACAGTTATTGATCAGCTAAATATACTCTCTAATTCTCCTCACCCTCGGAATACAACATATTGTCTTTAGCCTCATATCATACAATTGTTATGTTATTTTTTTGTCTGGTATTATGTTTCTAACTCTTTGTCTCGTGTGTTTCAGGGTTGGAGAAACCTGAGAGGACGCAGCGGCTCAGTGAAGCTAAACAAGATGGCTAGCTAAACAGTGTGCCAGTACTTGAAAGCTAGCTAAGCCCTCCTGGTGAATGGTTTTCCATATAACGATGGCAGATTGCACCTATGCTAAGCCCTAATTTGCTAAAGAAATCCATGTAAAAAAAATTAAGAAGAGTAATTTGTTTTTGTTGACACTTGATGTCCCAGAAACAACAATATTTTTGACGAACCTGCTGAGATAAAAAACGATTCGGACAATTTACATTTGGATCATTCTTAAAGTCTCAAGAAGGAAGGACAATCTTAAGTGTTGAGTGGTCCCAGCAGAGTGGACTCACTTCATCTAGAGACTGTTAGAGATTTTATTGCTATTGGAACAGAAAAAATAAAGCGAAGTAAACATGAGTACCGCCAGGACGGAGAACCCAGTGATTTTGGGCTTGTCCAACCAGAATGGACAGCTCAGAGGCTCAGTGAAGCCTGCTGGAGCACCAGGTGGAGGTGGAGGCGGAGGAGGCCCTCTACAACAGCAACTTAATCAGATGAAAGGCACAATCAACAATGGTAATTCCCAACTGGCCCCTACAACTAACACTCTCATCAAGTAAGTTATTCAATACTAGAAATCCAAGAATGTTTTCTCAATGTTGGCACAATTATTACTGTCAATTCTTTGTTATGTTTTTTGCTTACATTAACTTAAACCCTCCACAGACCTGGAGATGACTGGAAGAAAAATTTGAAATTGCCCCCAAAAGACATGAGGATGAAAACTTCGGTTGGTACAAGATAGTTTTCCTTTTATTGAGCTGAAAGTCATTCAATATGGAAGTAAAAATTACAGATACCGTTTTTTCTTTTGCTTTTGACAGGTCCTTTTGCTAGTTATGTCATTGTTATTAAACAGTGTTCATTATACACAGCAAGTTCTGTGATTTTGCTGGCCTTCAAACAGCCATGCTAGCAAATCATGCTAAGCTTGGCTATTGTTATGAAGAGTAAGACTTTATTGTACATACTATTTCCATAAACAAGGTAAAAAAAAAAAAAGTGTCATGCAATATACGTGCACTGTTAACTATCATGTGGTAACCATATATTTGCAGTTATGCCTGAGTGCTTAACTATTAATATGTAGTCATTTATATAAAGCACATACTTGCATGCCACTGTTGTACACAGACAAGCTAATAAAAACCTTTGTAAGGGGCCGTACACATGCAGTGCCTTTTGTACGCTTTGATTCATTGTTGTCAATGTAGACGCGTGGCAGGCGCACTCAAACGCTGTCGTGACGCACAAGCGTTCCCTAGGGCATGCTTTTAGTTTAATATTTTAGTTTATTTTGAGTTTAGTGTTGGTAGTAGTTCAACTCTGGAACGCTGCAGCGTGCACCGCATGTCATGTGACGAGGAACAACCATTCACAGCCGGCAGATATCGTTTCTTTCTACCATAAATATCAGTCTGCGGTAAAAATATAAATATATAGAAGATAAGTTAATAATTTTAGTGCAGGGCTACCCAGAGCTTTATGATCTGTCCCACAAACTATTTTACTGGTTTCACCCTTTCCGACCAAGAACTTCCCAACATCAGGTTGAAAGGTAAGCAAACTTGACACAGACAAATCAAGCAGTAAAGCTACTGTGAGCGATTGACAGTTCTGGAAATCCATTTATTTATTTTTTTGTTTAGTCAGTGAGGCTTTTACTGCCAAATTACCACAACTTCGTCATCTCAGCGCGCAGGTTTTGTTGCTTAGTAACGGCAGGTGCAACAATAGCACAACCTCCGAAGCACCTTGCATAAAAGGATGAAAATGGCACGGCTGGCGTTTTCCATGCGGCATGTGAACGGCCCTTAAGTTTCGTCTTCATTAGAATTGTTGCAGTGGTCCGATTAGTGTTAACTTTGCTTGCTTCTACTCAAGCTCTAAGAAAAAGCTGATACATGACTGTGCAATTTACAGATTTTAGTTAAAAAAAGGTTTTATTTCTTTGTGTAGCTGATGAGAGAGCAACCACTGGTCGATTAGTTTAGTACTTGGTTGGGACTACTTATTTTGTTATAACCTTCTCCCCTTTTATTATGGGACATAATCTATTAGTTTACAAGCCCATGATCTTGTTTACATCTCGTTAACCACATACTAATTATTCTATACTTTTTCTGATGATTACAGGATGTGACTGCAACTAAAGGCAATGAGTTTGAAGATTATTGCCTAAAGAGGGAGCTGCTCATGGGAATCTTTGAGATGGGCTGGGAAAAGCCATCTCCAATCCAGGTACATTCAGACACAATTCTGATTTGATCCATTTTGACAGCTGGACAAGATTGAGAGGTGTCTTTGTGCTTAAGGAAGTGCATGTTTTCATAATTAGAGAGTTGGGTGTATTTGAAAAATCCTGGCAGTCATTCCAGTACCTTGACTTTGACACGTTACGAAAATGTTCTTTGATACCTTTGCTAAATTAAAATAATATGAAATACTACTTTTATTGGGTCATGGGCCTGATTGAATGAAATGAATATAATGTCTTACTAAAACATAGTGTAGGGGTTTTTATGTATAAAGAATTGTAGTTCCTGCGTCTAGTTCAAAGTAATCTTAACTGTGGGGATAGGGCTGCTCGATTATGGTAAAAATCATAATCCATTATTTTGGTCAATATTGGGATCACGATTACTCATTGACTTTGGAATCATCATGCATATAAAAAGAAAATCTATCTATATTTTAAAGTTTAAAGTAGAGATGAATCAGTCAACCAAGTTAAGCTTGTTCACTAAGTGGATTTCCACTCTAATGAACAATTATATAACAAACATGACAAATGTAAGGTAACATTAGGCAGATAATGTCTCTAGTGTTTGCTTTGGAGACCAGTTTTACTTTGTGACGGTAGTTTTGGTATGCTAATGTTGAGCCGGTAGCTAGCTAGCGGCAAGTTATGTAAACACACGCTATAACGTGGGCTTCAGAATGAAGTAGTGCATTCAGCGTTTATTTTCTTAGCGACCCTGTCTTTGAACGGTCTGAATGAGACAGCAGAGGAGGAGAGACAGGTGATCAGAGAGGGGAGAGGACGGGGAGATGGGGAGACAGTGAGCTGCAACAGGACTTGGTGCCTGTCGGAGGGCTCTTTCGGTGTCACTATAGCCAGTGCTGCAGTACTGATCTCCGTTTCAGTGTCAGTTTATGAAATGGACTGTTTTGTCCTTGGTTTCAGCATTGTAAAACGCATCTTTACATCCAGGAAAAATACAATAGTGTCCCCTCTTTTGTTTTCTTATGTCCTGTGTCTCCTCAGGCTCCGTCTTTCACTGTCTCTACCGTTGTATTTCTAACTCAGCCGAGCCAACCATTCTCGTTACGTCACAGGCTAGAGTACTGCAACATGGCGGCGCTCTTGCCACAGAGCATAAAAAAAAACTTCTTTTTTCTTTTAAATACTAACATTTGTCATGTTTGTTATATAATAGTTCATTAGAGTGGAAATCCATTCAGTAAACCAGCTTAACTTGGTTGACTGATTCATCTCCACTTTAATGCATCAATCTGGTGCACTTTGAGAGCAAAATGAAGAGGCTAGATCTATGAAGAACTTTGTGCTCTAGTAAACAATTTGATCATAAACACATTGGTTGTGTAGATATGAATGGTGATGACACGGCAAAAAAGTCACACCCTCAAAGCACGGTAAAGCCCCACCTTCGCCCTGAGCCTTTCCAAGCTGACCTAGAGCCTGTCGCGGCGCACCACCACGGAGGAAATACAGGGCCAGCCAGCGCCGGGGGGAGAGTTCCACACCGTACGCCCATCCCTGACGCGCCGAGTGGAGCGCAAGTGCACCGCTGTTAAGGAAAGTGGTGTGCTGGAACGCTAGACAATACGAGAGCGTCATTGCGAAACGTAATGTGGCACAATAATCGTTTCATGTTGATCATCTTGTTTTCATTATTGTTGGAAGCCAAAATCCTGATTGAAATTTGATTAATTGCACAGCCCTACATGGGGATTAGTTTATAATCTGGATAGTGTTGGGTTTAAGGTTAAAAACTGGACAAAGTTAGAATTGGGTTTTGTTCCAAGTAAGACTCTGGTAATGCAGCAAATAAGCTAAGCAAAGCTATAAACAAAAGCTATTAGATTGATTGCCATGAAGTTCTGCACGTTCATGGTTCCCAGACTAATGACTTTAATGATCCCTTGAGTTCACCGCTGACTCATTCAGATAGACCCCTAAGAGGGTTTAACCTGCATTGCTGAGCAGTGGGCCAATGACCTGGGTGCTGTTACTATTTTACTTATCATCCAGGCACTCTACAAGTTGTTTTAAGTGACCAAACCTTTGAATCGATGTTTGAATATATTTTGTTAGAGCAGACATAATTTGGTATGTACCCAGCCATAAAAAGTAGTATTGTGTATGACATTTCTTTCATTACTGCTTTTTGCGCAGGAGGAAAGCATTCCCATTGCACTGTCAGGAAGGGATATCTTGGCCAGAGCCAAGAACGGCACGGGAAAGAGTGGAGCCTACCTCATTCCCTTACTTGAACGCATTGACCTGAAGAGGGACTGCATACAAGGTGAGAAAGCTCATTTTCTGCCACAGTAAATCTCAGAATGTTGACACTTGACTCTTGGCTAATCCTAATCAGTCATTAATCATTTTTTCAAGCCAAAATGCTGAGTTTTCAGCCTTTCAAATGTGAATATTTGCTGATTTTCTTTGCCTTGTGTGATAGTAACTTGGATATCTCTCAAGATCTAACGCTAATTTAAATTACTGTTAGTTGCAGACTTACTGTATTTGCATGGTTATATTCAAATAGAGTAATTGAAGAGTATTTGACTGATCATCCACTGTGTGTAAAATGTTTTTCTGTTGGGACTGTTTGTCATATCTAAATAAAAGCACTGATCAAGTTGTTTGTAACATTGTGTGTGTGAAGCTTCCATGCAGTTTCTTCCTCTTATTGTTTTGTCACGATGGTTTTACTGGTTTGCAAAAGCTTTGTTCATGTGTCCAAATTAAGACTAAGCAGGTTCAGGTCTAATACATGTGAGTACTCTTATCACAAGAGGGTTTCTCTGTTTTTCCAGCTGTGGTCATAGTGCCCACCAGAGAACTGGCTCTGCAAGTAAGCCAAATATGTATCCAGGTCAGCAAACACATGGGTGGAGTGAAGGTTATGGCAACCACTGGTGGAACCAACCTACGTGATGACATCATGAGACTCGACGAAACGGGTAAACTTCACAATTTGCACACATTGTTGTACCCCTGACGTTGAGATATATTATTGCTTTGCTTGTCTTCATACTAATTAATGTGATATTACTGAAGTAGTCATGTTGGTACTTAAAGATAGGGTCGACGATCTTGGAGAGGTAGCATAATTTGAAAGTAGCACGCCTCAGGAGTTCTGTCTAAACCCTGGAGTCTGGAAAGTCTATCTGAGGTCTGTACTACAAAGCGAGTTCAACATACCCAGAGTATCTCCTCGTTATCTGGCTTAAATAAGCCTGACAACCGAGATCCCGCTAAGCGGTCCCATGACGCTGGTTACCAACGCGGTACAACCCAGGGTTTCTCAATCTGGCTATGAGCGCATTCACATAAAAGGGGCGATGTTTGCAGCATATGACCAATAACAAACATGAACAAGTCTACTGTTAGCAGAGTGGCATATTTTACAAACCAAGAGCAAGCTATAATATTAGACAAATACAAAGAAGTTAAACTCATAATCCAGGCTAAAAGTAAAACGGTTGAAGCTGCCAAATGCAGGAAGGACAGCTGGCAAAAAAAAGAGCTGACTGTGAATGCGTAAATTAACAGACTTATAATATCACTGCCCCATCTAGTGCACAAATATATCTTATTCTAATTTCATTGTGTATTCCGTTAAATTGATATGTTGCTTATAGAATGTTCCTTATATAGGGAAATTGTGGCGTGTATGACACTTTCAACCTTTCAGCTGTGTCCTCGACTGGTGGTGTGAAACACACTTGGCAGCAAATAAAATATAAATATAAGAACATAATTCAAAGCAGTAACCAGGCTTACTTTCATGTCTTATAATCACCCACAGCATACATGAAAGTACCGGTAGCAAATTAACTCAAGACAATGCATACAGTCTGCTATACTGTAAATGCACGACTCAGACATATTTATCAATTTATTTTTTATTTGCTCCTAAGTCGTTTCACACCGTCGGTGATTTTTTTTGCCAGCTGTCCGTCCTGCATTTGTCAGTTTAAACTGTTTTGTTTAGCCTGGATTATGACTTTAAATTCTTCGTATTATATGTAATATATTTTATGATCTGCACACCAAGCTCTGATTGGTCAGGAGGCAGTGCTTTTATACGAGTTGATCTGTATCATAACCTGCTCTGGAGCAGGTTAGGTGTTCAGCATATGTTACCATGGTGATCTACCCCGGTAAGAAGTGAACCACCGTCGTAGGACTGACAACCCAGGGTTACACCTGAAGTCACCTCGCTAACCACAAATCGTACTTTGTGGTACAGGCCTCTGATCTTGTTAGTATCTAACACAGATAATGAAGGGGTTTGGTTGGATATGAAGGGGCTCTGTCCTCTTTGGTTAGAAATTGGCCAATCTCGGAATTTATCAGCTATCGGTCTGACGACGGATAAGCCTCTGGGGGCAAGGGGCAATATTTCTGGCGTTCAAGTGTAGGCAGCTGATATCCGGCCAAGACATCCGTGCACTGCTCATTGTACAACCGGAAAGTAGACGTTTACAAGCAAATTTTAAATCAATAAAAAGCTAAATTATCGTCAGCGATAGCTGGTGGATTCTCAGATTGCATTTAGGCCAATGCGTTCAACCTATTTTGCTCTCCACATGAACTTCTTACCTGCATTCAACCAAAGCCTGCTCGAACGTGAGTGGTCAATACTACTCGGACTATAACAGAATACAGAACCCTTCCTATGTCTTAATCTTGTCCCATTGCCTACAGATTCTACTTGTGAATGCTGAATCTGGTTATAGGGATTAGATATCGGTAATCTGAGTCTCTCAAAAAGCGATCGATTTATAATAACTTACTGGCCACATCACAAAACAACAATGTGTGGCGGTTGTTCATTTCTTCTCGTTTAAGGCCATAGTAATTATTAACTACACGGTTTGGAGTATCAGGGACCTCCATGAAAGGGGACTCAGTGAAATGTGTCGTGACGTATGCCATGGGTTTGATTTGTCTTTTCTAGTATCTCTGGTGGTTCTACCATTATTGGCTTGAAATATGGCAGCCAATCAAAACGCCTCCTCTGTGGCAGAGTGAATGCCTGTGTATCTTACATTTATTTATTTATGTTACAGTACATGTGATCATTGCCACTCCTGGGAGGATTTTAGACCTCATCAAGAAAGGAGTGGCCAAAGTCAATCAAGTGCAGATGGTCGTTCTGGATGAAGTGAGTTAAATTGTTATATTTTTCATTCTATTTGACCCATTTTGCTTTTTCTGAATAAACAAGCGTGACCTTTAACATTTAAGCAGCCACTTTAGACAGCTCTCAATGTGCCTTTCCCACCTGTCCCTCTGCTCAATAGGCTGACAAACTCCTGTCTCAGGACTTTGTGCTTATGATGGAGGAAATGCTGGGCTTCCTGTCCAAACAGAGGCAGATCCTGCTTTATTCTGCAACCTTTCCTCTCAGCGTGCAGAAGTTTATGGTACACATTTCTCATTTTTGATTTGTTTCATCATTTGTTATTGCCGGTAAACAAATCAGCCTTCATAATCTGTTGCACAACCTGAATATAACAACTCCTGTCTTCACCTGCTCTGTAGAATGCACACTTGCAGAAACCCTATGAGATCAACCTGATGGAGGAGCTTACACTGAAGGGTGTGACTCAGTATTATGCTTATGTAACTGAAAGGCAAAAAGTACATTGCCTTAACACCTTGTTCTCCAGGGTAAGTGTTGCCTTTCTGTACTTCATGATCCCTTCTTAATTAACTTGCAAATGTGTCATAAACAGCTGTGATAACCCAACTTGACCGCTGGCTTTTAATGCAAATGGCTGTTGTCATAAATAAAGGGTATTTTTATGAGTCCATTTTAACATTTTTGTTTTGCATTGGACATTAGAAATGTTTATTGTTGGATACTTAAAACAAGTTGCTTGAATCCTCACAATTCAATCATTGATTTCACCAGGATTTACTGCTGTTGGTGCTCTTCTTTTTCAGCTCCAGATCAACCAGTCTATAATCTTCTGCAACTCCTCTCAGAGAGTGGAGCTCCTTGCCAAGAAGATCTCCCAGCTTGGTTATTCATGTTTCTACATTCATGCCAAGATGAGACAGGTCAGCTCAAAGTACTGCTTCAGCAATACCAGCTCTACCAGATTTAAGACCAAAATACACACAGGTGGCGACGGATGCATGCCAGAACAGCTGCTACTGTTACTTTTGGTGTGCATTAAAGTGGTGCATCATGCAGACGTGCATGCACCTCTACTTGTTACAGTTCACACCAATGCTCTATTTCTGGAGTGTTGCTTCCACTGCCAGTCCTGTTGACATCTGGGTAACTGGACAACATGCACTACGAACAACAGGTTTTGGACTGTGCCTTATTTGTCATCTACTGTTATGAATCTTTTAGACACAACACGACAACGGCACCACTTTTCAAATGGCTTATGTCAGTCGATTAAAATATTTCATTGCATGATTGTCCATAGTTAATTAAATGAATCACACTTTTTTTTTATCTGTAAAAAATGTACCTTAAAGGGAGATTTGTCAGGTATTTAATACTCTTATCAACATGGTAGTGGGCAAATATTCTTGCTTTATGCAAATGTATGCATAAAATTATAACTGGAAATCAATTAACAACACAACAATGAAAAATATTGTCCAGAAACCCTCACATGTACTGCATTTAGCATAAAAATATGCTCAAATCATAACATGGCAAACTCAAGCCCAACAGGCAACAACAGCTGTCAGTGTGCTGACTTGACTATGACTTGCCCCAAACTGCATGTGATTATCATAAAGTGGGCATGTCTGTAAAGGGGAGATTTGTGGGTACCCATAGAACCCATTTTAATTGACATATCTTGATGTCAGAGGTCAAGGGACCCCTTTGAAAATGGCCATGCCAGTTTTTCCTCACCAAAATTTAGTGCAAGTTTGGAGCGTTATTTAACCTCCTTCCCAACAAGCTAGTATGACATGTTTGGTACAAATGGATTTAGTTTTTCTAATTTAATATGATATCAATATCTTCATTCTAGCTTTAAACTGAGCCCACTACAACCTAAATATCGCAAGCTGTGTTAATGCGTTAAAGAAATTAGTGGCGCTAAAACGAATTTGTTGCGTTGACTCTGACAGCCCTAATGAATAAATGTAATGTATTCACATTAGAGCCTAGTTTGCAGCTTAGCTTGCACTTTACATGGTATAAAGTTTTACAGACCATAACTATAGAGCTACATACACATAACAATGCTTTTCTGCAGCAAAAAAATTAAATGTTAAATGTGTACTGGAGAATCCACCGCATATGAGGTTTATATGACATCTCTTTTCTGCCCTCCAGGAGCATCGCAACCGTGTGTTCCACGACTTCAGAAACGGCCTCTGCAGGAATCTTGTCTGCACTGGTAAGCTGTAGAGCCACATGCATGTTCCTCAGCTGCATTTTACAAGTAGAATTGTGAAATAATCTAGAAGCTGTTTTATTGCCATCGGCAGTTATTGTGAGACTGTGTACACATTATAAACACCAGGCCTGGTCTGCCCCAGCTTGGGTCATTATTTTCCATGTAGAGACTGGTGATGCACGCTGCTCAGATTTTAAAACTTCACCACTAAGCTTATAGTTCAAATGATTTGAATAACAACACTGTTTGCCACTGACTGTTCAAAGCGTGTCCAATCAGATTACAGCCGACCTAGATTCTTAAACCTTGAGTTGCCAGAGATGTAATATTTGTCTAGTTAAAAAAAAAAAGTGTTTGAAGTGCATGAATTGAAGTTCTTGTTTAAAAGTTATGTGGTGACATATCAGTGTTGAGCTGAGCTAATGGTACTAACTGTGTCCAACGTAGCAGTGAGTATCATAGGTTTTTGAGAAGCCTAAGTCACCGAAGTGGTCAGTCATTGTCTACTCCCCAAACTTTAGAGCCTTTACAAAGCCTAATTGTTGCATCACTCTGCTTGGTGGGTGAATATTTTTAACTGAAAGACAATAGGCTGCTCTTGCTTGCAGAACATATGAATATTTGTTAAAGTGATTGCACAGAGAAAAATGACAAAAAGGCAAAGTGGTAGAGGTCAGGGTTGGAAATTAGCACCAGCTAAATGCTGGTAGAATATGCAAGTGGCTGCTAGATTTGCTTCACTCACCAGCGAAAACAATGGTAATATATTGAGTGGCTGGTAAAATTTGGAATCTACCAGCCACAGTGGCCGGTTGACAAAAACGTTAATTTCCAACCCTGGTAGCAGTACATGTAGATAGAATGGCAATGCACCTCAGGGTGCATACAGATCTAAACAAGATTTGGTTGCCATGAATCCTTTTACTGGAATCTACCACCTGATCTCGGAACAGTGGAAACACTTAGATAAGTTTAGCTAGCCAGCCTGAGCACAGTGATTAAAGCCAAACAGGGTGCCACAGTTTGACCACAATGAGCTCATGTTGCCTGTGGGACACCAAACAGTATTTTTAAGAGCAGTGGTTGCCAACGTGGGGTTGATCACGGGGTGCGCCAGGATTTGTCTGCTTTGAGGTTGTCAAAATTAGATTTGCATATGTAGAACTAAAATCATAACAACACAGTTACTGGATGAACTATACAAAAGTCTGTATATTAAACTATTTAAGAAGATATCGTTTTTTTGCTGCTTAGTAGGCCACATTCTTTTTAAACCTGGTATTTGTGCACAGTTGCAGATAAAGATCAGGCTACACTTATATTATTAGTATTATACTATTTGTAGAATTAGATTCCAGTGGTGGCTGCATAGGATTGTTACCGACTCGAGTGATCTAAACATTTTCAATAACCCCAGTGCGTTGTAAAGTCCAAAAGTCAAATTTATTGAAAAAAGATAGATATAACTGTTACAGTAAATTAATTAAGTTGTTACAAAAAAAAGAAATCATTATGTATCTGCATTCGCTTGGCGAATCTGTCAAGATGTCATCACTTTATTTATGTTGACAAAACTGACGAGTTCTATTCATTAAAGAAAGTTGATTTAATAAAAAAGAAGACTAACTACTTTAATACACTGAATCACTTTATTCAAATTGAGGATTTTGTTGGAGGGTATGTACATTTTTTTTTTATGGTGATGACCTCGCAAATTGGGAACCACTGGTTTAGAGTGTGCTGTTGGACTGGGTTTCGGTAATGGGAAGGTTTTGCGACTATGATAGGATTGTGAGAGTCAAAAGAAAGCGAAACGAAAGTGAGACAAATACTCTGCGTAATTGTGATGACATATGCACACAAATACTTTCCTGGTGCCTTGTTGGTTAGACTTAACCTGCTCCACAGGTGTGTCCACGTTTTTCCAAACAGAACTCTATAATGTTTACATCTTTATTTTCCGTTTTTAGTGAATTGTGGGTTGAAATAAACTACTGTCTGTTGTCTTGAAATTATTATTCTGCCCATACATGCGCTTTGGACCAGATGTAAGATATGTTGGTGTTGATGTAGGTTTGATTTCTTCCTTTGTTTCCTCTAGACCTCTTCACAAGAGGAATTGACATTCAAGCTGTGAATGTTGTGATCAATTTCGACTTTCCCAAGCTGGGAGAAACGTACCTTCATCGCATTGGTAGATCTGGTAAGAGCCCATAGTGGTTTTCTACTGTGCAGCCTCTTCTTTTGTACTAACATTTATATTCTAGGTAGCAAACAATAATGCTAAAATAATAATTTGAACCTTCACATCCTTAATATCCAGGCCGCTTTGGACACTTGGGTCTCGCCATCAACCTCATCACTTACGATGACCGCTTCAACCTGAAAGGGATCGAGGAGCAGCTTGGAACAGAGATCAAGCCCATCCCTGGAATCATTGACAAGAGCCTATATGTGGCGGAGTACCACAGTGAGAGTGGCGAAGAAGTCAAGCCTTGAGCCAGTGAGTACACAGACATTGTCGGCCAGTACGCACAAATATTTACTCTTTCAGGATCATTTAACTGCTTTTTTGTTTTCCAATTTTCTGTCTTTTTGATGTTAGTGCAACAATTTTAACACACTGGCCAGGATAAAAGAGATTTTATAATTGGACTGATTATAATGGCAGGCATTACATTTTGCATTACACAGTGCTCTGCTATTGGGCATGCTGGGTCATCGGTATAACTCATTGGCACAGCTAAAGGTAAATTGGCCATTATTACTCTCATTACCTCGATGGTGCATGTCCTGCTGTGCCAAGTAAAATGTCCCCTGTGAGAAAGGTCTGTTACCTTTTTAAAACATGACAAAAGACGTAGGAAAATGTGCAATCACAGTCCTTTTAATGCAATTGTTATTGTGCTGTGACAAGGCTGCATTTTTTCAACCTGCAAAGACTGTGTTAAAGCCCCATGTTACTCAGGGTGTCTGACCAGAACTGTCCTTGAGCCAGACATTAAATCTCCAGCAGCTGCAGGAGGGATAATTTTTTTCCATTTTCAAGAGTTTTCTGTTGTAAAAAATCAAAAGTAAATCTAGGGATGTCATGATCAAGTTTTTTGCCCCCATACAAATTTGCGTCCTTTTTTAATATTGAGTATCTGCTGATACTTATGTTTATCTAACTGTTGATTTTAAATATGTATCTGACACATTGAAAGCCTACTAAATTTGTGAAACCTTATTTTTCAGGGCCTTTTTGGTTCAAATACTGAAGGTCCTGGTTCAAAACTTACAGTTTATAAACTTGAATTAATGATATGATATTAATAAAAGTTTAACTGGAGCATACAACTCCTGAAATTGATGTGACCAGCTTAGATCGTTTAATTAGAGGAGAATCGTCACTCTGTTGGGAGTTGTGGGAACTACATGGTGTATAATTAGACTGATTCTAGGCTAATCTGTAAAGGGACACATGACCATGTGCAAAGGAATACTGAGTAGTGATTTCCATTTTTTTTAAATTAATTTCTGCATACTGAACTCATTCAAACACTAAAAGGGGAACTACACCCATTTCCGAATTCATACATGTTATTCCTATGGTCTAAAACAGTCCAAAAAATATTAGTAAACATGAACAACTCTCTCCCAAATCCAAAAACTAGAGTGCTAAAACTCAAACTTGTGATGTCATAGGGTATAAAGTGTGGAGCTGCTCCATAGACAGTGAATTGGGAGAGATGTTCTAGATGACACTGAGGGCACCCAGGCGAATGTTATAAGTGTATGGGAACATTTTCTGTTTCACAACTGAGAGCACTACAATAGAATAAAGCTCATTTGGGTATATAAAAAAAAAAAAAACATCCGGTCTCCCATGCATTGTCTTTGGAGCAGCTCCAGACTTTGTACTTGTTGATATCACAAGTTTGAGACTTACTTCTCTGGTTTCTGGCTTTGACAGAGAGTAACTCATGTTCAGATACTGATTGAACTTTTTTCGGCCATGGAAATAACATATTGGAATTCTTAATTCAGGTGGTGTTCCCCTTTTAAAGGCCAGTGTATAGCATTTAGGGGCATCTATTAGCAGAAATGGAATATAATATTCATAACTATGTTTTTTAATTAGTGTATAATCACCTGAAATTAAGAATCATTGTGTTTCCGTTAGCTTAGAATGAGCCCTTCATATCTACATAGGGAGCTGGTCCTCTTCACAGAGTCCGCCATGTTGCACCGCCATGTTTCTACAGTAGCCCAGAACGGACAAACCAAACACGGGCTGCGGTCGAAAAGTCTTTTTTGCTTAGGAAGGTTTCTAACTGAGTGAAATGACCCGGAAGTATCTGGTAGCAGCCATGATGAGAGCTGGTCGAATTCTCTAAATGCTAAGGAAAGGTGCTTCAATGTTTCCTTTCGTATCTCCTTTAGCATTGGATACACAGGCCATCCTTTACCAAAGGAAAGGAGAAAATAACATCCAACAATTCCTTGTGGCCGCAACATTTAAAGCGATGCACCATTGTGCCATTCATGAAAACAAACAATATGCTCATCTTGCATATTATTTTCATACAGTCATATACTAATTGGGATTCATGTTGATAAATGAGTGGACAGTGACAACCATTTTGTCTCACTTTATTTTTAATTATTTATTTCAAACAAAATACCTAATTAAAAAACAAAACAAGAATAACAAATAAAATGAACAGTAAACATATAGCAAACTGTCTATGAACAAATAATCAACATAAATAAATATTACATGCCTGAAAAGGAGAAGGAAGAAGTACAGCCACATGGTCCATAACTCAAACAATTATCTCAATATTTATCATATATTCCTTTTTTTATTGCAATTCTATCCTTGGTAATGAAGTGATATTTTTCACCAGTTATCCACGTTAGGTCAGATAATCCTTTATTATGTTGATGTAAAGTGTTCTAGCCGCAGAAGGACCTGCGGTATCTCTCTTTCACACACCGCGGGTGAAGCAGCCTGTCACTGAAAGACCTTTTTAAGAACGCACAGGGCGTGGAGGTGCCTTTTGTAGTCCATCTTCACATCATTGTAGTTTCATAATGGCAGACCTACGTCAATAACATCTGTCGCATCTTAATTACGGAGCCTAGTGAAGTGCAGTCAGGTTCTCTTAACACCATGGTTGTCTTTTCCTAAGTCCTTATGAATTCTCCTTCACATCTTTCCTTGACCTCATGACGTTTTCCATCGAGGTCAAGGAAAAGTGGTTTGGAAAAGACATTAGACTTTGCTCCTAAAGTAGTGTTATTATCGTAAGGATGGCCTCTGAGTGAGGCGAATGGCGTTACCACGGTTTTGCATTCGGCGGCTCACGTTACCGCAGTCTTGGAAAGGGAGGAGTGAGCGGAGGGGTACTCAGTTGGTTGCAATCTGCAACCACACCATTAGATGCCACCAAATCCTACACACTTTAACTTTTTAAAATGGCCTAGACTATTCTGGAGCTTGAGTTACATAAACCACATCCTCTTCAAGTAACTAACTTAATTTCACTCTTCTCTCTCTACAGATCAGTCCATCCTCCATTCCCCTTTATCTTTTTTCATCCCCCCCCCATTCTTGGAGTTCTCTTTTTTTTTTTTTTTTTTTTTTTTTTTTTTTTTTTATGTACAGTTTCTGTCCGTCTTCCTTTTTTGGATGCCACCCCAAGGAATGTGTATTTTGATGGACGCGTTTCGGAAGAACTCATTTTGCCCTTTTAATAGGGCTCTGTGCTGCACCACCACACCCTGAAGACATAAGCACCGGGAGGAAAGCACGGGACCAAGTCTAAGATATATCAATGCACATCGTGAAGATTCAAATCCACCAATGACACGAAGCCAGCACCAACAGACCGCTATACGACACCCTCCATTCTCCACGTTTTATTTTTGGAAGTTTTAACCAATTTGTATCAAGTGCCTTAACAAGCAGTTCAACTCGTTCTAAAGTAATAACCCGTCATTATCCGTCATCTCGCTCATTTCATGCCACACATTCACCTAATTGAAAATTTGTTACACTAATTTAATGTCCGACCACATAGGTGAATACATAACTGTTTTTGGTTGGATCATCCGTTTGCAAGGAATGGAGGTAATTAGGAGGGAGGCTGGTCTGAATTATCTTTCTGCTGGCTTAGCTGCACTTGAGTCTGGCTGATAAATGAGGACAAACTTGGATGTTCCACGGACAGAGATGCTGGATTTTTTTTTTCCAAGAGACAGCTAGACTGTCCAGTTGCTTGTGAAGAAGCTTGTGCTTCTAAAAGACCCAGACCCTTTCCTCTGTCTTCAGCATCAGAACACTAAAAATGAATAAGCAGCCTCTCAACACCATGAGGATTCCTGTTTCGGTGGAGTTTAATTGTAGCGAATGCTTTTTTTTTTCTTTCTTCTTTTGTCCTGTGTTTCACCTTCCTATGGATGGCCATACTTAATTCTGTGAGATGTGCAGCCAACATGTGGGGTGCACCTTACACCTTGTGTATATACCTTCATTTTAAGATTGTTTTAAACAAGTTCTAAAGGCTGGCCGACAAACTGCAAAGCTTTTTTTTCTCCCCCCCCTTCTCTCTTGTTAGCACTGGAGACTGTTTTCCTTAACTGCCGGTTTGTTTGATCTGCAATATTGGCCTGTGAATTTATTTATAATTTTAGAAATTGCAGAATATATTAGAATCTAAAACATTTAATGTCCTTGTGCATGGAATGTTTTCGGAGGCAGAGTTCACTGATAATCTTTTAGCCCCTTTCAGATTTGATGGAGAGTGCAATTCTTCAAAGCTGCACTTAAAGTGAGATTGTTTAAATTGTCGCCGTTATTCTCCCGCTACCAGTGTTAACAAGTGTTCAGTCTAGACAGATGGCTTAATGAATTCTTTGTTGTCACCAGCCTTAACTTGTGAAACTGACTCTCGAGACCCACTCTTAAGATCTCCAGTTATAGTGAGTGTTGTTATTGGAAGAGAAAATAATATTCTATCATGTAGTAGTACTACTCGCTGCAGTGCAGCTGAATTGGCAGAGAATTTGTTTTCCGGGGGAGGTATTAGCTGTTACATTGATCTGTGTGCTCTTTAAGCACAGCTACAGTACTTCACAAATGTCGAGGAGGAAGCTGTGGTTTTATGTTCCCCCTTTTTTTGAAGAGTGTTGGCCAAATGCATCAAAACGAACCATCTGACCTAAAATGTAGCAGGAAATCACTCTCTGTGCATTGCAAGTTAGCTGGCTTTTATTAAAACCAGCTAACAAAAGATGCCTCATTAAAAAAACAACCTGAGCAGGTTGGGCTGCACTTAACGCACAGAGAGATGGGTTCAGGCAATAACACTGACTGCACTGCTTTTTGTACACCCATGCTGCCCAAATGGGAGAGAAGTGTGATGCAGAACATAAAAAAAATAAGATTGGCACAGAGGGGTAATGGGCATGAAGGATACATATTACTATTAGTCGGACTGCTTGTTTAAAAAATAACTTGGGCACCTCAGACTGCTAAGTTTATGGCTTATTTCTCTGCCCTTTATTGCTTTGATATTTTGGGATTGGGTTATTTTTTGCATTTTTATGCAACACGACAACCTCATTTTGCATTAAGGTCCTCTGACCACTTCTGTGTTCAGCTGCAACCTTTTTATGCAAATGAGGTTCCCTTTGTTATGGTGAGATGCTCTCCTGAATGTTCTAATCAATGAGAAGTAGTATTGCACATTTAATTTAAGCTCTTTTTAAAATCAGAAGTGTGACAATGTTGATCAGTTTAAAATTCCCATTTTATTTCTCATTGGTCAGGACTGATCCCTGTTCTCTCAGCCCTGTTGTTGTCCCCGAAATACTTGCACATCGAATTTGGCTGTTTTGGCGTATGGTTTGGGTGGGAGGGCTGTATTTGTTAAAAATATTCAAATTAAATTAAGCATTCGTTGAGTGAACAGGGATCTAACCATGCAGGTACTTGGCAGCTACCTGTCTCTCGTCAGCCCACTGGCAGTAATCACCTCAGCAAATGCTTTCAGGGCTAAAATTGACGATCCTTCAAGATTTAGTGTGTCGCTACCTTTTGATGGAATGCTGCTTTACTGCCAGTGGCTGCCATTTTGAGAACCTTAAAGACTGAGACAAGAGCATCTTGCCCCAGATTGGGCGCCTAAATTGGATAGTTTATGTAACTAAATTGTCTCATTCTTTAAGTCTTTTTTTAAATTTGTGGGGTGGTTAAATTAGTGCTCGTGCTGCCCTGATGCACACGTTAATCCTCTCTCAGTATATTAACAATAACACAGCTTTTGTGTACAATCTGGCCGTCCATCACTTACCTGTTGAGGAGGATGTGAGAGGAGTTCATTAGGGATTTCTTTCGAAACTGATGCATCAGTCAAATAAAACGGGGAGGGGCCTCTGGGCATTACAAAAAAAGGATACGATCTATAGATCCAAAGTTATGGTAATGGGTATAAAAAGGTTTGAAAAGTTGCCCTTAGATTTGGATTTTTTTTTTTCAAAAGAAACATTCAACTGGAGTAAACCTTATTTAAAAAATCTCCAAATTTAAGTGAAGAATTTAAAGCCTGAGTTCATTTTTTTTTTTTTTTTTTTTTTATTTGATGGAAATTTGGTCGTTATTAATTGGCAGATTTTTTTCAGTGAAGCAAATTTTACAATGGACTTCAGTTTAAAGGATGTCATGAATATTATTGGATAAAAGTTTTGTTGAGAATAAAGCTCACTGAAATTTACTGTGTTTTTGTTGTCCTTGGCAACCACTACAGTGTCCTGTTAAACCTCTCTTCCACAGCTAGGTGTCAGTATGTTGCTGCGTTTCTGTTCAGACGTTCTGTCTTTATATAAACTCTGATCTAGAGGAAGTTCTCAGACCGCAGACTGACTTGTATACTGCTGTCACTTCAGTTTATAGCTCAAGATGCATAGGTTGGTGGTATTTTGCTTTTCATCAGTGGCTCTTTTCACCTGTGTAAAGAGTGCTTTTCCACCACCGTGTGAAAGGTAAGATAAATGACTGAAAGTGTTTTTCCTTAAAAAAGCTTTTGTATATGAGAAACTGTATATAGACCACTTCCTGTTCTTTAACTTGATTCGAAAAGAAAGTTCCTGTTAATTTATGGCTGTAAAACTGATCATTTAATCTAAAACATGTCTCCTTTTTAATTTCAGTTTGCCACCAAAAATAATTCATCTGTTCAGTTTAAATTCTTGAATATCCTCAAAAAGAAATTGCACTCTGATGCAGTTATTTTGTCAGCTTTGAGCTTTCTTTGTTCCTGTTTAGCAAAACTGTTAATGGGATAACATCAGCCTTCTGCTGCTGCTGAACCCCTGGAGGGGGTGTTTTTTGTAAATGTTCACTCCACCATCTACTGCAGCTATTCTTTCCTTTAGCATATATATGTTGTCAGCAGACCTTTGCCCTCACCTGCTTATTTTTGTATATGATTTTATTGCTTCCCTGCAGAGGCCTGTTTCGCCAAACCAAGATAAGGGATTAAGCCGGGGTTTTCCGGTTATCCTGGCTCAGTTTAGCCTTGACTCGGTTTCACGAAAGCAGTGGCACATAAGTTACCATGGAGATTTATTCTGTGCAGCTAGCCTGCTCCTGACCAGGCTAACAGCAAGGCTTAGTTTATCCTGGTGCCTTATCTGTTCAGTCAGCAGTCACTCCGATCGGAAAACAATGTGTTTTTTACAGTTAGTCCATGACCTTATGCATGTATTTTACCTTATTTTTATCAGCCTGCATTAAAATACCATATTTTAATGCTGGCTAATAAAAATAAGTACTTAACTGAATACATACCACTATTCAGTTCAGTACTGTTATTTTAACATTGTGATCATCATTAATTTGTATTTTTATAATCATTCATGTGATGGTCATTAATACAGTTATATTGTGTTTATGAAGACTGTTGTTCATATTGTTGTTAGAGGTTTGATGAATATATTATTGATTAGAAATGGCTGATAAAGTTGAGTTGAGTAACTATATAGTGTTTCTGTATGTTCATGAAACAACAGGGAGAGGACACCACAATGCTTTTTGACCTTTTATTTTTCTTGGATCACTTGTCTGCTGGGGGAGACAGAAATAACAATGATTAATACATCGTGTTACTGTGTATACTTACAGTGTACATTGAAATGATCACTTACTTCTCTTTCTAATCCCCTCAGTATGTATTGTTAAGTGTGTGCTGTACAGACATCTGACAGTTTGTGAATTCTGTAAAACACATATCAGTTCTTAATTCTGCATGGTGTGTGGATGTCCTACACTCATTACGATGTCAGGCTGCTCTCAGGCTGTACAGTATCTGGGTCCTGTTAAAATGATGTTTTCCATGAGCACCACATCACTGACTTTGTATACATTATGGACTAAATAAGTATTTCCACTAGACTGACATGTAGGCTGCATCTAGCCTTCTTTCTTTCTTTCGTTCTATATAAATAATGGTCGTAATAGGGCACACCATGCACAATTCCTGCTCTGCAGATTAATGTGTTTTAAAGAATTAACAAACTGTCAGATGTCTGTAGGCGTACAGCACACACTATGTAACATAATGTGTTAATAATGGTTGTATATGTATATATGTATATGTATGTATATATATATGTATATGTATGTATATGTATATGTATGTATATATATGTATATGTATGTATATATATATGTATATGTATATGTATGTATATGTATATATGTATATGTATGTATATGTATATATGTATATGTATGTATATGTATATATGTATATGTATATATGTATGTATATGTATATATGTATATGTATGTATATGTATGTATGTATATGTATATATGTATATGTATGTATATGTATATATGTATGTATATGTATATATGTATATATATGTATGTATATGTATATATGTATATATATGTATGTATATATATATATATATATATATATGTATATATATATATATATATATATATATATATATATATGTATATATATATATATATATATATATATATATATATATATATATATATATATATATATATATGGTATTGTCGTATTCTATCTTTGTGGATTAGTGGTTGTAATTAATCTTCATGGTAAATTTCCTAAATAATATATTAACCTCCACCGCTCACTTTTAAGGTGAAGTGACAGTAACTCCTTCAATAGTTAAATTATGTTTCAGTTAACAGCAGTGTTCCGCCCTCATCAAAGAGTCCCCTTCCTTAACTAGACAGACAGATAACTCCTTCAACACACTGTAGTCAATGAAGATGGATTTATTGTGCACCACCGTTAGTATTGACAGCATGAGAATGGAGTAAAAAGACTGCTTCTAAAAGTGATTCCCAAAGGAGGATGGATGTAGATGCTGACTAGACAGTTCCACAATGTGCTTTCTACTCAGGAATGCAAAGATAAACAAAGATGGCTGCCAGGGTCAAAGGACAAGAAATAAAGCCTGTAGTAAAATAAGCAGCACCCCCTAGTGGCTGTAAAAATGAACTGAAAGTTCCATTTCCTCAGGCCAGAACACTCCCCGCCTGGTATCTGGGAAGATGCCACAACTAACGAAAAACAGAACTAAATCTAATCAGTCTCTGGGGAGAGGAGTAGGACAGTCTCCGAGACAGGCCGTAAGAAGGTCTTACACAGACCATCCTTTGCTGTCTTGACCTCCACCTTTCTGACTCTACCATCTGTGCTGGGAAATGTCTTGACTATGATGCCCGTAGGCCATTCATTTCTTTTCACTTGGTTGTCTTTCAGTATCACGACATCCCCCTCGTGAAGATTGTGTTCTTCTTTTTGCCATTTCCTACGTCTCTGCAGAGTAGGAAGGTACTCTGTCCTCCAGCGATGCCAAAAGGTGTTGGCGAGACTTTGTACTTGCCTCCACTGCTTTCCGTAGAGATCGTTCCCATCAAATCCACCTTGGGGAGGAGGAAGTGCACTTGTCTTCTGTGTGAGAAGTGTTGCTGGTGTTAGGATGAATGGGGAGTCTGGATCTGTGGATACAGGAACCAATGGGCGAGCATTCACTATCGCTGTGACCTCTGCCATGAATGTGGTCAAGACTTCATGAGTGAGCTTTGATGGTCCAACCTTCAACAGCATGAAATCTAGGATGCGCCTAGTGAGTCCTATCATTCGCTCCCAACTGCCTCCCATATGCGATGAGTGCGGTGGGTTGAAGATCCATGTACATCCATTGTCGTTCAGATAACTCTGCACTTCCTTATTGCTGCTCACTGATGTTATCTGCAGCTCTCTGCAGGCTCCCACAAAGTTTGCACCACAATCAGACCTTATCTGTTTGGCCGGTCCTCTGATAGAGAAGAACCGTCGCAAAGCATTTATGAAGCTTGAAGAGTCCATTGACTCGATGACCTCAATATGTATGGCCCTGGTGCTCATACATGTGAAAAGCACCGCCCACCGTTTGCTGCTTGCTAGGCCTCCTCTAGTCCGCCGTGCCACAACCATCCATGGTCCAAAGACGTCCAAACCTACAAAGGAGAAAGGTGGGTCGGTACTGAGGCGGTCAACAGGTAGATCAGACATCTTCTGAGTCTCTATTTTCCTCCGTAGTTTTCGGCATTGGACACAGTGACGAAGGATGCTGCTGATGCGTCGTTTTCCGCCAATGATCCACAGTCCCGCCGCTCTCAAGGCACCTTCCGTGATATGAAGCCCCTGATGCTGGACCTGCTCATGATAATGTCGGATGAGTAGAGTTGTGATGTGACTCTGTCCGGGTAGGATTAGAGGTGTTGGGATTTGGTAAGAATATATTTGGTTATTAACAAATATTAATTACTAAGATTAATAAAATTAAAGAAATTATTAATATTAATAACAACTATCAATAACGGGGCACCACCCTGGAATCAGGGAACAATAACCAAACGTTGATACAGTCTCAAAGGGGCTGTTCACTCAAAATACCAGTATTTACTCACTACTTTATATTTATGAGGTGAACAGTAAAGGATGAATCCGAGCACTGACTCTCACAACCAACTATTATTACAATACATATGCATAAACAATCACAGACAACTGTTCTTTAAATGTAAAAACAAGTTTATTTAAAATTAGCAATATCAATTTATAATTACCCAAACATCAACACCATTACTCAGTAACTAATAATGTATCAGCAAAGATAATTAATAACCAATAATACCTATAATAAACAAACAACTATCCTACACAAACAGCTCTAATTCCTACACTACAATCAAACAAGCATAAGGCACGTGTGTGTGTGTGTGTGTGGGTGTGTGTGTGTGTGTGTGTGTGTGTGTGTGTGTGTGTGTGTGTGTGTAGAAAAAGGGGAGGAGCACGAGGTGGACGTAGCCACGTACGTGGTTACGTCACGTGAGGGATGGCTCTAATGGCGGACGAGGCCGCGTAAGTTAAAATAACATGCAATGGAGACTGTGGTCCCCACGTTGTCCGTAAACGGGTATATGTGTGTGTGTGTGTGTGCGTGGGTTAGCGAAAGAGGGAGAAAAGAAAGGCGCACTCAGAGCGCAGAAAGAGGAGATCCTAATTACCGGTCTTTCCGGTGATGGTAGAAACTAACATAAAGAAAGCCCACGGCGTGGGGCACACAAGTAACAGCAGTGAACAAGCAACAGAGGAATTCTAGCGGCAGGGAGAAAGACGTAGTCGCTGTATATTTACCACTCAGAAACTCGGCAGGCGAACTCACGTCCGTCGGCCGTGTACTGGTCTTTTAACCGGTAAAATACAGTTACAGGTCTCTCCCGTGGTGGCCGTAGTAAACACAATGAAAAGCCCACAGCTTGGAGCGCACAGCCAGCAATAAAACAACAACAAAGCAGCACACGGGCGGACTCAGCGATCCGTAAACCCAAAACAATAAAGTAATAAAACTTAAATGTAACACACACTATTACTAGTCTCTGCCCAGACACAAGCCTCTTACTTGGTACGCTTTTCGAAGCGTTTAAGATGTGTTTGTCCGTTGATGGTCCGGCGAGTTCAGCTCGGGGCAACGGGCCGTTATCACGCTCGTCAGCGGTGAAAGGCGGGGCTGATTCTCCGTGCGGCAGCGGAGGGAAAACAGCCAGAGTCGACTTGGAGGAAAGGAGTGGGCGTCTTTCCTTCTTGAAGAACGGGGGTCCGGTTCTTCCTTCTGCAGGTTGGGAGATCACTGGTGGTGTGATCTCGGGTCCGAAAATGTTCCGTGAACAAAGAGAACAGTAGCTTAACTCGTCCAGCGAGGTCGGGAACTGCGCCAAGGCTTAAATGGGAAGTTGCAACGTGAAGTCACCTCCTGTAGCAAACTGAGTTGCAGTGGAAAGAGAGCGCTTCGTAGGTGCGCTGTGCTTATATCTCCTCAGTGACGCTGCAGGCGTGTCACCGGATCTCCCCTAATTTCCTGTGAGCCTCATCCAATGAGCGACCAGGATTTAGATTCAAGATGGCGGTTAAGCTTTGTTCCTTTGTTTAGGCTTTTAACCTTACATGTAGGCCTGTTTTCAGGCTAGCGACCTTGCAGGCCGCTCTTTGTCCCAAAGTCCTGGTGAGGACCCAACATTCCCCCTTTGATCTGAAGAGTGGGATGCTGGTCACAGTCTTTAGAGCAAGTAGAGGGCCGAACAGTCCGTGTGGGTGAGGGTAACCTGAGGGTTACAAAGTCCATAATCCTGAGTTGGAAAAAGTTATAACAGTCCATACAGTTCAGAGTTAAGTTTTACAGAGGCTCTAGTGTCTGGGCAGACATTTGAGGCAGTGTCTGGGCAGACATTTGAGGCAGCATCTGGGCAGATGACTTAACTATATCGTTACCTTATTACACATTTACACAACCATTCAACCTTGGATAAACCGTGTGCTAACCCTACTACAATCTTTGCTGCTCAGAGAGGGAGAAAAGAAAGGAAAGAGACAGAAAAGATAGTGAAAGGTTAGTCAGCTTACTCCTGGAAACGGTTGGAGTCAGCCAGAGGTATGGTTGCGTGCTGGTGTGTAAAACGTGGTGTGACAAACAAAAGGGAATCTAGTTTGGCCTGTAGTTTCTGGATGTACTTATACATCAGGTATGCAACAATGGCCGTGATGATCCAACCACTAAGCAAAAGCACAAGGGCAATCAAACTTACAGGATGATCTTGATAGGATGGTAACCCGCTTACATGGCTAGAAAATATGGTGGTAAGTCCAGTTGGTTTTAGACTGAACTTAACCAATTTAGTCCCTTCCGCCAGAAGCTGTCGTTGAAGGGTGTCGCCTATCGTGAGGTTGTGCCCTCTAAATGCGTCCATGATCTCAATCTCCGCGTCATGCCTGTCGGGGTTGAGGTGATGGAGGACAATGTCATCAATGTGTATTGTAGCACCTTGGGGAACAGTCAGAAACATTGTCTGGTTAGGTAGCGTTAGTTTAGTGGATGTATCATGTCGGTCGTGACCCATTAAGGCTTCGGTGGCCGGTGTACTAACGAGCCATCGATTGCCAGCCCGTTCTACCCTTGTTTCTGTTGTCTCATCCCTAATGGACATACTACCCTGGCACTTTTGTTCAGGAGAGTCATCTCTCAGGCCGCAGAGGTAGTTTGTCACGTCTCTCACAAAGGGGTTGCTTGGACACACCCAGTGTATGTCCTTTGTTTTAGTGCACATGTTCAGGTTGGGAATGAGGTAGAGTGAAGTGTCATCATCATGGTAGGCAATGGTTGGTGGTGTCTTAAGGTGTACATGTGTGTTGCCTTTCCAAAAACCAACATTTAATACTGACTTCAGTCGATATATATTCTGCCTTTCGATGATGGGTAGATTAAGGATGAATCCTATCTCTAATTTCTTAGGATCTACTGAAATTGGAATTGCACTGCCAAGACTATATGCCAGGTGTACCTGAGAAGGCTGCACAACAGTGGTAGTAGCAGAGGTAAGTATTTGCTCAACCAGGTCCAGAGATACCAGGTAAGCTGGGATCTGTCCACCACTCAGGCTGTTGACCGAGGAGCTTACTTCTCTAATGAGGTCCTGCATTAAATCTCTAACTACTCGCACATACGTTATGTCATCTTTGACTACCTCTGACAAAGTCTCTAGAGCATGCAAGGTGTTATTAAGGAGAGTTGAATGTAAGTTCACAGCAACTATGGTACCCTGTAAAGTTTTACCCATGTCCTGTATCTGTTCTTGTTGGAGGAGAAGTCTTTGTTGGATTTCTGGCATTTCTTTGTCAAGTTCACCCATATGATTTTGAAGCGCCCTAAGACTGACCGAGTTGGCTGTTGAAAGTCCAATGGAGAATAGGGACCCAATGGCTGACGCCGCAGCGAGCAGTGCACCAAGGAATCGCTTCGGTCGTTTCTTGCCACTGAGGTCCTCCTCAGTGATCAGAAACTTCTGTAACTGCTCAAGGATGTGGACAGTTGTCTGCTTAGCACGTTCAACTGTATCTTGAATTTGGGTTCCGCTTAGTCGCCCTTCGGTCATGCGTGGGGGTAAGCGGATGTGATGGCGATACACATTCCAAGGATCAAGGCGTACATAGATTCTCTGGGTGTAGAGGCCACACCGGGTGATTAGGAGGCCGGGAGTCTCCTGTAAGACCGTGCCGGTCGGTGGGCCAGGTTCAACCACTTCAATTGACAGGGTGAGTCGTAAACTGAGAAGAATGCCAAGGACCCAAGGAATCTTCATCCTAGAACACAAACGGAAGGTAATTACTATGGGAAAAAAAGGGGGGGGTAGGATTTAGAAGTTAGTTCATGCCGACGGGGTGAGTTGGGCATGCAACTATTTCTATGGTGTTACTGTGGTGCATCTACTTCTTCTGGGAGTGGGGGCTGCTCCCCCCTTTCGGGTGTGGAGGCTGCCCTTTCTCCTGGAAGTGAAAACGGCTTGTAGGGTTTAATCTGATTTGCGTGGACCCATTTGTACACTGGTGACTGTCTGGGTTTTGTGACCCTGATCCGGTAAGCTACTGGTGAGAGCTTTCCCACAATTTCGAATGGGCCGGACCAGCTTGGTAGAAACTTCTTGGAGATTCCTACCGGTTTAGCAAACCTGAAATAGAAGACCTTGTCGCCTACTTGGTACTCGCGATAAGACGCTTTCCTGTCGTAGTAGGCCTTGGATCCCTTAACGCTAGCCTCCAAGTTTTCCTGAGCCCATGCGAACGTGGCCCGGAGGTGGTCACGCAAGTCCGTCACGTATTGGTTTGCCGTATAGGCTGTAGCAACACTGACGTCCTCGGGGCGGTACAGGAGGTGTAGCGGAAGGGTCATCTCTCTCCCAGTCATCATCTCAAAGGGTGTGACTCCTGTTGAGCGGTGCGGGGTGGATCTTATAGCCATCAGCACCAACGGAAGTTTCACATCCCAATCTTTGCCGCTGCTACTGACATACTTTTTGAGCATGTTGACAATAGTGCGATTGGCACGTTCTACTTGGCCGGATGACTGGGGATGATGCGGGATGTGGAATCTTACATCCACTCCCAAGATGTCGTACAGGGTGGTCATGACCCTGGACGTGAAGTGGGTGCCTCGATCCGAATCAACGGAGAGGGGTAGTCCCCAGCGGCTGAACACATGGTTCAACAGCAGAACTGCGGTTGTCAGAGCTGTGTCGTTGGGCGCTGGAAGGCATTCAACCCACTTCGTAAAAGCACATGTGACGGTAAGAAGGTATTTGTTACCACGTGATGACTTAGGAACCGGTCCGATCCAGTCGACTTGGAGGTGTGACCAAGGGAATGTGATCCCCCTTCCCTGGAGTGGAGCTCGGCCCAGTGGCTTGGATGGCTGGAACTGACAACAAACCAGACACCCCTGGACATAAGACTTTGTGTCGCGTGTCATTGATGGCCAATAAGCAACCTGCTGAAGGGTTTTTAGGGTGGCTCTGTAGCCGCGATGGCCCCCGACAGGTGAGTCGTGGGCGTGAGCTAGCATCACCCCCCTGTGGTCGGTTGGGACGACCCAACGCATTGGTCCGTGGCCATTGGGTGCGTAGACCAACAAGCTCTTTTCAAGCTTCAAGTGCACCTGATTGGTATGGAGAGCTTTTAGCTCTTCTGACTCAACTGACTGTGGTTGCGGAGTCCCCTGCGACGGAGGGTTCAACATCAGTTGACGGATGGCTTGTATAGCCGGATCCTGTTCCTGCATGGTAACCAAGTCTGTATCATCGGGTTTTCGACCCAGATGCAAAATCTGTGTGCAGGTTTCAGGGTTGTCTTGTTTCTCTCTTGCCTGCCGACGGGTAATAGCATTTACCGCGCAAGTTTTGGAAATCGGAAGCCAATCCTTCTGGAACTCCCAGGGCGTGCCCTGTTCTGCACCTAACTTAGCTAGGCGGTCGGCTTCATCGTTACCATCTTTGTCGAGACCGGAGACTTGAGAATGACCCTTGACTTTCTTCCAGTACACTGTCATTCCTTTATCCGTCACAAGTAGGTCACAAGCCAGGAAGAGTTCAGTATGTTTGACTTCTTTGTTCCTGGCGTTTTTCATACCATTTTCTTTCCACATGGGGAAGTGAGAAACAAAACTGTGGCGAGCGTAGTTGGAGTCGGAGCAAATCACCAGCTGCACTTTAGCCAGCTTGGCGGCTTGTTGAAGCGTGATGAGTATGGCAGCGATCTCCGCGTACTGACTCGTCTTTGGACCCAGCTGGTAGTGGTTTGGTTCGTCAACATAGTGGTTAACCCACAAGATCCCTACTCCAGCCCGGATTTGGCTTTCGTGGTGAAACGAACAACCATCCACATATACCATTGGGAGACCTTTGCACACATTTTCATCATAATAATGATGATTGGAAGGAAGTGATGGAGTGGTGACAAGTAGAGAGTGGGAGTTTAGTTGCTCTTCACACTCACAGTGCTGACACTCGGCCAAGCCTTGGCCTAAGGCCATCTTATGGTTCTGGGCGTACTTAACCTCAATGTCATAGCCTTGTAATGCCATCATCCAGGAGGCTATACGGCTATTGGAAACTCGCCCTTCCCTCAGCCGCTGGCTGTTCAGGAAGGTGACGGGTTGATGACACGTCTCAATGATCACCTTCTGGCCCCCAATGTAGCTACGGAAGTGTTCCACAGCCCAGACAGTGGCAAGAAGGGCTTTCTCACAGTCTGAGAATTTAATCTCAACACTGCTCAAAGGTCGGCTTGCATAGGCAACAACCCGCTTGTCCATGTCGTACTTCTGTGCCAGGGCGGCACTGAGACAGTGGGAGGAGAAGCTTGCCTCAAGGTGAAATTCTTTGTCTTTGTCTGGGTAAGCCAGACATGGTGCAGAACAGAGTTTTTCTTTCATTTGGCGGAAAGACTGTCTTTGGGGTTCTCCCCACTCAAAGGACGTGTCTTTACGAAGGAGCTCTGTGAGGGGTCTGGCTATCTCCGCGTAGTCCTCCATAAACTGTCGGGAGTAGTTACAGACACCCAGGAAGCTCCTGAGTTCTGACACACCTGTGGGAGCCTTGATGTCTTGGATGGCTCGAATTCTCCCCGCTTGGGGTTCGATACCTTGGGCTCCCACCGTCAGGCCCACATACGCAACTTTGGTGCGACACCACTGGCCCTTAGCGATTGCCAACTTTGCTCCAGCGGTGGCGAGTTGTTTGAGCACGTGGCGGATTTCAATCAGGTGTGCCTCAAAGTTTTGACTCCTCATGAGGATGTCATCCACATAGATGAGGTTTCCGCGTGCAGCGGCATCGCTCATTGCTTTGTGGAGGAAAATGTTGAACTCAGATGGGGAGTTCGAGTACCCAAACGGACAGCGGTTCCAGGTGTACTGACGGTTGCCGAAAGAGAAAGCCAGCTTGTACTGGTCAGCTGGGTCAACTCTCATGGTCCAGAAACCGTTTGCCACATCCACAGTTGAGAAGAAACAGGCCTCTTTCATCTTGGCCAACTCTTGGTCCAAGTAGATCATAGGCCAGCGGGAAAGTGGAACCTGCTTATTCAACGGGCGGTAGTCTATTGTCAAGCGCCATTTGCCGGTCGGTTTTAACACCGGCCAGATTGGCGAGTTGTATGTAGAGTTGCATTCCCTGATTATTTGCTTCTGCAGCAACTTGTCGAGGATCTCTTGGATCGACTCGTAGGCATCCAACGGGATTCTGTACTGACGTACGAAGGTTGGTGGAGCTGTGGGATCAGTGGGAATGCGAACTGTGTGTATATCAGTGACTCCACAGTCATGAGAGTCCCTTGAGAAGACTGCCTGGAAGTCACGGAATAAATTCCGGAGTGCGTCCCTCTGGTCTTCCGTTGTCAGAGCATCTGCTTTCGCGAGCTGCTGCTCAATTTCAGACTCAAACCCGGGGTATGGTTCCTCTGGTGGGGAACCAACTCCATCGCAACCTGAGGTCGTGAGAGCATACACGACCATGTCACCTTCAGTGCCCAGAGAGGTGCCGCAGATTGCTTCGTTCTGTAGCATTTCGTGGCGAGCAACAGTGATCATACTGGTCGGAAAGGTGAAAAGGACGTTTTCCAAGTTGTCGTCTCGGACTAAGGATGGGGGCAGCTCTCCTATGACTGGCACCGTCAGTTCAAAGTCATGAAATGAGCTGTCGACCAGCATCCCCAGTGGTTGTCGCGTCGTCACCTCAATCGGGACGTGCGTCAGGTTCTGAACCAGTAGGTATGTTGAGCGATTGTTCAGCTCAAGCAGAGGTATGCCACAGACTGTCAAGTTAAGTTCGTGGAAGAGGGGCAGAGGCTGGAAGAACGCTTGTGAGCCCAGCATCTTCTGTCCCTTAAGGATTGCAAGGCGGATGGGGACACCTGCTGTCCGCGCTGGGATGGTCATAACCACCTCGCTAGCAACCTGACATGCCTGGGGAATGGTCTGCCCTGACAACATCTGTTCTGGTTCAGTGGTCAGGGACTGCTTTTCGCCGTTAGCCTGGGACCACAGAACCTGGTTGACTGTGTCCAGCTGGGCGCCAAACCTGACAAGAAGGTCCGCCCCCATGAAGAACGGGGGTTGGAGTTGAGGAACCACGCTCACAAAGTGCATGACCTGTCTCTTCCCAACCTGTATGGAGAGGGCACATATTCCAGCCGCCTTAAGAAGAGTCTGTGGTGATTCCGCAGAAAGAAGGCGGTGGCTTCGCCTTACAAAGGCTGGGGAGGGGTCTTGTTGACACAGGTCATGGTACAGGTCCTGACTGACAGCGGACCTCTCGGACCAGAGTGCTAGGAGCACGTCTGAGGTCACAATGCCATTGAGATATACACCTCCAACCACACGGGGGCTGTATAGTGCTGAATTGGTGTTCTTCAGCGAGCAAAGGAAAGAGCTGTGGTCATCAAATGGGTTTAGACTGTCAACCCGCGGCGGTTGTTGGCTCGTAGGTGACGTGGGAGGATCAGAACAAAGATTAGGTTCTGGAAGTGGCATGAGCATCGGTAGGGGTCCTCTGGACTCCTGAATGACGGCGACCTGTCCGTCTGGGTTTGGCCAGCTGACTACCGGACCAAGTGGGTTTGGGACGTCAACCTGAGCCCAAATGTGTCCGCGGTGGCAGTCAATGAGAGGGGCCAGTCGATCCAAAAGGTCCTGACCAATGAGCAAGGGTTCTGTGTCGAGGGTGCAGATGTAAATGGGATGCACGAGAGTCATCTCCTTAAAAGTGATGTCCACCCAAGCGCGTTTTGTGATGGGTGACTTGTCTTGTGTATAACTGGTAATGCTTATGTTGCAGGTCTCAATTTGCAACGGCTTACCAAGGAAGAGCATTGCTCTAGCAACTTCTGCAAAAGTGTTGGAACACATCAGGCTTATCTCAGAACCGGAATCAAGCAGGGCAAGGGTGCTGATACAACCCCCTATGACCACTGAGGTGTATATGCGTCTAGCATTATCCTTGCGGACAAGGTCACCCAAGAAGGTCATGAATAGAGGTTGCGGCATGTCTGGTGTGGTTGTCCCAGGGAGCGAAGTGGGCTCCTTTATATCCCTTCCCCAGCTCACGAAGTAAACTTTGGCTGTAGAAGGGACTGGGACTCGGTCTAGTCATACTGCTGGGGGGGTGTTATCGGGCTTCTTCGGAGGGGCCGGCAGCGCTGGTGTTTGGCTGACCGTTCCAAGCTGTTTTACCGCTTCCGTCAAGCACCTTCGTATTAGGTTTTCCATATCCTGAAAACCCTCCCCTCTGGGGGGGTCTGGGCCCTTACCGCCATACTTACCTCCATACTTACCTCCCTGCTTGGGGTCTCTGTCAAAGTGAACCCTTCTCGGTGGGAAATTACCTTGTTGCCTTGGCCTGGGCTGATTCTGAAAGTGGCCTTGGCCACCACCCCCTCGGTTCTGTTGATTACCCTGCGGGCGAGGTGGCCGGCGCCCCTGGGGAATTACCCTGGCATCCGCTCTAGCACGAGGCATTTCGTTGCCTTCGAGTACCAGGTTGGTGTTCTCAGAGGTCTGAATCCCCAGGACTCTGGCGTGGTCGTCACTCCTCCTAGCAGGGCGTGTCTGTGTCTCCCATGCCATCTGTGCATACTTCCTTATCTCCTGCATGGTGAGGTGGTTCGACCTGCTGTACATTGTGACGTCGTAACGCACACTTTCGTGGAGGTTGTGCAGGAACAAGGACTTAAAGGTGTGTTCCTCCTCCAAGCCTGGGGCGTTGTGTCCCTGAAAGTACGCGGCTCTCAAGCGTCTATAATAATCTCTCGGAGACTCTTGCTTTTTGTGCATTACAGCAAAAGCGCCGAGAGTGGCAGAAGCTTGGTCGGTATATGGTGAGTACTCCTCCCGCAATGCTTTACAGAGTGATGGATAGCGGTCTCTGATGTCTGGTGCCAGGGTTTCCATGGACGCTTCTGGCTGTGGTTTTCCAGACCAGCTTAAGCTTCTCACGTGACGAGGCGTGAGGTAAGTCAAGAAGACAGCGCTCGATCTCCCTAAGGTAGTCGTCAATGTTTGACTCTCGACTACTGGGATCAAAGCGCTCAATGTCCTTTGCCAGGGACTCAAGCTGACGGGTACGCAGACCTTGATCTCGGGGCGGGTAAGGGCTGTCCGAGTCATCTGAAAACCCGTATTCGCTTGGGTCGCCAAAGCGATGAGGACGACTGCTCCCCCTTCGTGCAGGGGAAGGAGTTCGGTCAGGGTTAAATCGCGAGGGCTTAAAACCCCCTAAGTCTCGTGATAAACTTACCCCTTTCCGGGATGGAGATGGAGACCGGTCGAACCGCAAGGTAGCACGGCTCTGGGTGGATTGAGGCATACTCCTGGAGGGCAGTGAACCTGTGTCCCCTAGGCGGGTCGCTGCTGGTGCACGGGTACTGTCAAGAGTAAGGAAGTTGGAGGAGACACGGTCAGAATGCGTTATGGTTTGACCGGATGAGTCAGAAGCAGAAATTTTCTCAGGGTCAGAGTCAAGTGATTCTCTGGCAAACAGGTCTGCAGCGGTACTTACCTGACCGTCCTGAGCCCTATTGGGTCTGGACCCT
Organism: Sebastolobus alascanus; assembly: GCA_916701645.2. NCBI lineage: Eukaryota > Metazoa > Chordata > Actinopteri > Perciformes > Sebastidae > Sebastolobus > Sebastolobus alascanus. Next base: position 5,458,059 of record CAKAOJ020000040.1, on the reverse strand, counting down.
GCTTCCTGTCTAGAGGCCTGAAGCTGCGCATACACAGCGTCAGTCTCCTTAAGCAGTTGAGCACGCTCATCCCGTGACCGGGAGACCTCAAACTCGTAGCCCCGGACCTCCCTTCGCAGGTCAAGGTTTTCCTGCGCTGCAGCTTGGCGGCTGTCCTCCAGCTCGGCGAGCTGCGCTTGATGCTCGGCAGCTTGTAGCTGCGCTTTACGGTCATACAAGAGGGCTATTTGACCGAGCACCTCCGGGACAGTACGCTGTGGCTTCCCGGTTGGATGGTTGATAAAGTCAACCAACTCTGCTAGCTTCCTGTCTATTGCGCTAGCACTGTAATTATTCAGAGACTCTTTCTCTGTTATGGAGAGCTTGAGGAGGCCAGCGACCGCATCCTGCAGGGCTGGGTCGCTGGGCCCCTGGGGAGCATCGGCTCCTTTCTCACGGGAATCTTCACTGCTCATTTTACTCAACTAGTAAAAGGCAAACCCTGAAATCGTACAATTTACAATTAAAAGAAAACTGATTGCTATACTGCTATCAATGCACAGGTGAGAAGCTTCGACCTGTGGCTTACAAAAATGTGCTGGATTGTTAAAAGCAAAAAGGCTAAGGTGTTACTCTTCACGTATTAGGGTGTTAGTGAGTTAACTCTAGCACCTCTAATAAGTAACCGCTATGTTAGTGTGTTAGGGATCTCAAAAACTAAATAGCAAACAAAATTGCTATTTACAACAACCAGGACAAACTAACCACTACTACACACTGAAACAATCCACAGTCCACAACTGGCTATATGCTTGGCAAATCCTGTGCAAATCAATTCTCAAAAATAAAAATTTCTGAAAAATTAAAAATTAAAATTTGACAATTCTGGATTAATGTGCATAAATATTGTAATAATATTGATATAAGAAAGCCTCACACCGGGGCACCAAATGTTGGGATTTGGTAAGAATATATTTGGTTATTAACAAATATTAATTACTAAGATTAATAAAATTAAAGAAATTATTAATATTAATAACAACTATCAATAACGGGGCACCACCCTGGAATCAGGGAACAATAACCAAACGTTGATACAGTCTCAAAGGGGCTGTTCACTCAAAATACCAGTATTTACTCACTACTTTATATTTATGAGGTGAACAGTAAAGGATGAATCCGAGCACTGACTCTCACAACCAACTATTATTACAATACATATGCATAAACAATCACAGACAACTGTTCTTTAAATGTAAAAACAAGTTTATTTAAAATTAGCAATATCAATTTATAATTACCCAAACATCAACACCATTACTCAGTAACTAATAATGTATCAGCAAAGATAATTAATAACCAATAATACCTATAATAAACAAACAACTATCCTACACAAACAGCTCTAATTCCTACACTACAATCAAACAAGCATAAGGCACGTGTGTGTGTGTGTGTGTGTGTGTGTGTGGGTGTGTGTGTGTGTGTGTGTGTGTGTGTGTGTGTGTGTGTGTGTAGAAAAAGGGGAGGAGCACGAGGTGGACGTAGCCACGTACGTGGTTACGTCACGTGAGGGATGGCTCTAATGGCGGACGAGGCCGCGTAAGTTAAAATAACATGCAATGGAGACTGTGGTCCCCACGTTGTCCGTAAACGGGTATATGTGTGTGTGTGTGTGTGCGTGGGTTAGCGAAAGAGGGAGAAAAGAAAGGCGCACTCAGAGCGCAGAAAGAGGAGATCCTAATTACCGGTCTTTCCGGTGATGGTAGAAACTAACATAAAGAAAGCCCACGGCGTGGGGCACACAAGTAACAGCAGTGAACAAGCAACAGAGGAATTCTAGCGGCAGGGAGAAAGACGTAGTCGCTGTATATTTACCACTCAGAAACTCGGCAGGCGAACTCACGTCCGTCGGCCGTGTACTGGTCTTTTAACCGGTAAAATACAGTTACAGGTCTCTCCCGTGGTGGCCGTAGTAAACACAATGAAAAGCCCACAGCTTGGAGCGCACAGCCAGCAATAAAACAACAACAAAGCAGCACACGGGCGGACTCAGCGATCCGTAAACCCAAAACAATAAAGTAATAAAACTTAAATGTAACACACACTATTACTAGTCTCTGCCCAGACACAAGCCTCTTACTTGGTACGCTTTTCGAAGCGTTTAAGATGTGTTTGTCCGTTGATGGTCCGGCGAGTTCAGCTCGGGGCAACGGGCCGTTATCACGCTCGTCAGCGGTGAAAGGCGGGGCTGATTCTCCGTGCGGCAGCGGAGGGAAAACAGCCAGAGTCGACTTGGAGGAAAGGAGTGGGCGTCTTTCCTTCTTGAAGAACGGGGGTCCGGTTCTTCCTTCTGCAGGTTGGGAGATCACTGGTGGTGTGATCTCGGGTCCGAAAATGTTCCGTGAACAAAGAGAACAGTAGCTTAACTCGTCCAGCGAGGTCGGGAACTGCGCCAAGGCTTAAATGGGAAGTTGCAACGTGAAGTCACCTCCTGTAGCAAACTGAGTTGCAGTGGAAAGAGAGCGCTTCGTAGGTGCGCTGTGCTTATATCTCCTCAGTGACGCTGCAGGCGTGTCACCGGATCTCCCCTAATTTCCTGTGAGCCTCATCCAATGAGCGACCAGGATTTAGATTCAAGATGGCGGTTAAGCTTTGTTCCTTTGTTTAGGCTTTTAACCTTACATGTAGGCCTGTTTTCAGGCTAGCGACCTTGCAGGCCGCTCTTTGTCCCAAAGTCCTGGTGAGGACCCAACAGAGGATTGATTTCGTCTCTGCCTAGGCTTGCTTTGGACAGGCGTCCGCCAATCCTGAAGAGCCCGGAAGTATCGATGTAAGGGCACAAGCTGTAGAGTGGACTTTGTTTAGGAATAGCCGTTCCTTCGCTGATGCATTTTAATTCCTCTGTGAAGGCATATTGTTGCAGACTATGGACTATGATGGTCTTCGCTTGATCCAAGTCTTCCTTGAGACAAGGGCTTTCATGAATGTGCCAGCCCTTGCAGCTGATGTCTTGCTTGAAGGAGTGGGCAACATGTACAAGCCTTGCAACTGCATGAGTGAGTGATCGCCAGCTTGAGAACCTCTCAAAGCGCTTGGGGTCTAATATGCCATTGGTGACACTGATAGCATGACAAGTAATCTGTGTGCGGATATCAACATCAGAACCCGGGTCAACCAAGTCGAAGGAAGAGGGAGTTTCACATCCTACTGACTTCAACAGGAATGCTGGTCCTGTCAACCACGTGGTGTGAGTCAGGCTGCCTGCTGGTACTGATCTGGAAGCATGATCAGCTGGGTTCTCTTTAGTAGGGACGTACCTCCACTGCTCTGGACTGGTTGACCTCTTTATGCGTTGCACTCTGTTGTTTACATACACATAAAATCGTCTAGATTCATTGTGAATGTAACCTAGGACCACTTTACTATCAGAATAGAATGTCACAGCATCAAATTTGGTGTCCATCTCATCCATGATTGCCTCTGCTATTTCCACGGCCAAAACAGCAGCGCACAGCTCAAGCCTGGGAACAGTAATCTCAGGATGTGGAGCGAGCTTGGCCTTGCCAAATATGAAGCCAACATCTGTATTACTGCTCGCATCAGTTGTCCGCAAGTAGGCTACAGCAGCAATGGCAGTTGTGGATGCGTCACAGAAAACACACAGCTCCTTACTTTGCGCCTGGCTGAGAGAGATGGAGGTGTATTGTCGTGGTATCTTGACCTGCTCAAGCTCTTTAAGTGAGTCTCTCCACAGTTTCCATTCTCTGTACTTCTCTTCTGGCAGAGGGGCATCCCAGTCACTGGCTTCTGTGGTAAGCTCCCTGAGTAGAGACCTTCCCTGAATGCTTACTGGGGCAGCAAATCCCAGCGGGTCAAACAGGCTGTTCACAGTAGACAGGACCCCGCGCTTTGTGTAGGGCTTCTCTGCCTCTGACACTTGGAAGGTGAACACATCTTCTGAGACGTCCCAGCTCACTCCTAGACTTCTCTGCATGGGAGGGAGGTCCGTGTTTAGATCTAGGTCCTTCAGCCCCTTAGCCAGGTCTTCTGGAGGAAAGGCTCTCATAACAGCGACCCTGTTGGACAACAATTTATGAAGCCGCAAGTTTGAGAGGGCTAACATGTCTTGAGCGTTCCGGAGAAGAGTGATTGCTTCCTCCTCAGTCGGGAGGGACACCAGACCATCGTCAACATAAAAGCTCCTCTCAACGAACTTCCTTGCCTTTGCTCCGTGTTCTCTCTCTCCCTCTTTGGCAGCTCTCCTGAGTCCGTAGATGGCCACAGATGGTGATGGGCTATTACCAAATACGTGAACCCGCATCCTGTACTCTACAACATCATCATCAAGGTCATTGTTGCGGTACCAGAGGAAGCGCAGAAAGTTCCGATGGTCCTCACGTACCACAAAGCAATGGAACATCTGCTGTATATCGGTCGTCACAGCGACTGGCTCCTTCCTAAACCGCAGTAACACCCCAAGCAGGCTGTTGTTCATGTTTGGGCCAGTAAGGAGCACGTCATTGATGGACACCCCATAGTGTTGGGCGCTGGAGTCAAATACCACCCTTATTTGTTCAGGTTTTCGAGGATGATACACCCCGAAGTGAGGTAGGTACCAGCACTCTTCATCCAGTTGTAAGGGTGGAGCCACTTCAGCGTGACCGTTCTCAAAGATCTTATTCATGAATTCAATGTAATGGTCCTTCCTCTCTGGGTGTTTCCTGAGCGTGCGGGTCAGTGCGGTGAGACGATTCCTCGCCTGTTGAAAGTTATTGGGGAGGCGTTGTCGTGGGCTACGGAAAGGGAGCGGAGCAACCCAGCTGTTCGATTCATCCTGATGGAACTCCCTTTCAATAATCCTCAGGAAGGCAAGATCCTCCATAGAAGGAGCTGTTTTGTCATCATCCTTTGTGACACGGAAAACAGACTCTCCCATGAGATCTGTTGTGTCGATTGGCATGAGTCGCTGTTCCTGGTTTGAGGCAGGATAACTTTGAGACTGATGAGTGTGGCTGAAACTCTCCTTGACATTGATTTTGTTGGGACAAGGACTCATAAGGCTGGCGCGTCCATTGTCAAGTATATAGGTTCTGAAGGTGTTCACAGGTGAGGGTTTGTGTGCACCATCGAGGCAGACCTCACCTACTATCACCCAGCCAAGGGCTAATTGTTGTGCAAAGGGCGCATGCAGGGGCCCATTGCGTTGCTCTAGGACCTTGTGTGCTTGGATGATGTCTCTTCCCAAGAGGAGCAAAATCTCGGCCTTTGGGTCAAGTGGAGGTATCTTAGTGACTAGTGACTTCAAGTGAGAATGGTACATCGCAGCTGCTGGCGTTGGGATCTCTGCCCTATTATCAGGTAGCTGGTCACACTCAATAAGTGTAGGGAGGGCTAGACTGGTCTTTTCGTCAGCCGATTCCACAATGAAACCCCTTGCTCTTCGGCCTGCAGTCTCTGACACACCTGCACACGTTCTGAGTGTGTAAGGGGAGGTGTCATCAGCTATGTTGAACATTTTGAAGAAGGCTGACCTGGCTAAAGACCTGTTGCTTTGGTCATCTAGAATGGCGTATGCTCTCGCTTTCTTGTTCCGGTTGACCTTTGGGGTAAACATAAACAAGACAGATTTTGGCACATGATTTCCCTGCAGTGCCGTCTCCACAGACCTCTGTGCAAGTTGAGGTGGTGATTGAAGAAGAGGGAGATCCCTCTTCCTCCCCGCCATGATATTCCGAGGGGCTGATAGCTTGTTTTGTCGACCAGGGTGCCGGGCCAGCATGAAGGGCTGCAATGTGCCTGTCGCTGTTGCACTCTGAACACTGGATGACAGCCTTGCAGTTCTTTGCTTGGTGCAAGGTTGAGGAACAGCAACGAAAACATATACTGTTTTCTCTAAGGAAAGTCTTTCGTTCCTCCAGGGGCCTCTCTCTGAAAGCTCTACACCTTTGCAGGGGGTGTGGCTTATTGTGAATAGGACAATGCTTCTTAGGGTTGTCCAATCCTCTGGCCTCATCCTCCCGTTGAGTACTGTCCACCTCTGTTCTGTGCACCGTTATGGGGGTTCTCATTGTTTTCATTGGGAATCTCTCTCCCTTGGGTGGTGTGATGCTGGAGGTCGCAGGGATGAAGCTAAGGTCGTTCCTCATCCTTGCTTCCTCACGGATGAAACTGGAGAAGACAGAAAAGGGTGGGAAGCTGACGTGGTATTGTTGTTTGTATCTTGTTCCTTGTACCATCCATTTCTCCTGAAGACTGAAGGGCAATTTCTCCAAAATAGGGTTAATGCCGCGTGCAGTGTCCAGGTAGGATAGACCTGATAAGTAACCTTCCTCTTTGGCTGACTCCAGTTCGAGGAGAAGGTCACCTAACTCCCGTAGACGCTGGGGGTCTCTATTCGAGACCTTGGGGAAACGTTCAAGCTTGTTAAAGAGAGCAGTCTCCATTGCCTCCGCAGATCCATAGCACTCCTCTAACCTTTCCCAGACCATACTGAGGGCCTCAGCAGGGTGGTTGATGCGAACCGACCTCACTCGTCTCACATGCTCAGCGGATTCCGGTCCGAGCCACTTAACCAGCAGGTCGAGTTCTTCACTGGGTTTCAAATCGAGGTCTTCAATGGCATTGGAGAATGTAGACTTCCAAGCCCAGTAATATTCTGGCTTGTCATTGAATTTTGTGAGTCCAGCTGTAAGTAGGTCGCGGCGAGCTAGGAACTTTGCTAGGTCTGAGACGTTTGAACCGGATTCACCAGACACATGGTGTCCTCCTCTATGTGACTGGTCGTTATCCCCTCTATTGTCCCTGGGTGATGATGAGCTCTTTAACTTAAAGGTAGACTGTGGCATGTTCCATTCACGTTCACTTTTAGGCCTGAAACGAACCACTGGGGGTTTCAAGATCGAAGTTGCTTCAATAGGGTTTGGGGCATGCAAGGATGAATGTCGCCTCTCACCTTGGCTATGAACAGGTTTGTGATGTGGGGGAGAGTCATCACGTGGCATGGGTTTTACAGCTTCTGGGGGAGTCACTTCGACCTCCGCATCAGGACGTGGACTGTCATTGTATGCCGATGGCTGGCTGGTGTTCACGTAGGCATACTGGTCGTGAACATACTTTTCAGTTCTCTCAGCTGTTTGATAAGATGAACCTTGGTCCATGTCACGAACTCCAGACGGCTCCTCAATGTCCACAGCCGCTTCAAAAATAGTAGCTTCAGCTAAAGCGGCCTCTGCCTCCTTCTCCTGCTGGATGGCCTCCAGTGTAGCATCAAGACGCGTCTCCTCTACCTTTAGCTGAGCCCTCTTTACTTTCACGTCGATCTCCCTTTGTGCATAAGACGCTCTGGTACGTGCCGCTTCCGCCTTGGCACGTGCTTCTACTGCAGCCAAGGTAGCTGCAGATCTTGTGGAGTGTTTTGACGATTTTGATGAGTGTGAGGCCACCGATCTAGTCTCATGGATTCTTCCCTCTGCAGCTGACATCTTGGCTGTTTCAGATGAAGGAGTTGAGAAGGCTTGGTATCTAACCCATCGTGGTTGAAATCACCGTAGAGTCTGTCTTTTTACTGTTCCGCCCTCATCAAAGAGTCCCCTTCCTTAACTAGACAGACAGATAACTCCTTCAACACACTGTAGTCAATGAAGATGGATTTATTGTGCACCACCGTTAGTATTGACAGCATGAGAATGGAGTAAAAAGACAATGCTTCTAAAAGTGATTCCCAAAGGAGGATGGATGTAGATGCTGACTAGAAAGTTCCACAATGTGCTTTCTACTCAGGAATGCAAAGATAAACAAAGATGGCTGCCAGGGTCAAAGGACAAGAAATAAAGCCTGTAGTAAAATAAGCAGCACCCCCTATTGGCTGTAAAAATGAACTGAAAGTTCCATTTCCTCAGGCCAGAACAAGCAGTGGTGAGTGAATGTAACGTTATAGGCTATTTTTAGACTACTTACGCGTTGAGTCGCTCCGTTATTGTCTGACACTTTGTTTTCTCGCTGTTTTATTACAGCGGCTGACGGCCGTGTCTCCTTTTCAACATATATGTTTTACTTCCTCGTAATCTTCCATTCAAAGCTGTTTCTCGCTGGGTTTAAAGTACGCGGAACGCGTTTACGTCATCTCAGCATCAGTAAATCTGCGATCGATCTCGTGGTCTATTGAGGAAAACAGTGAACGCGCATCTATCAGAATTACTTACACCTGGTTCAACCTAGTCGCTCCTCCTCAGCCTGGCTTGGCCTTCGTGAAACGGATTAAACCAGGATGAATTGACTAGACTAGGTCAAGCCTCGCTTTCTCTCTGATCCCGGATATTTTTATTCTGCTTTGGTGAAACAGGCCCCAGGACTCAAAAAAATATGTCTTTGTATTTATGTACTTATGTCATAGCATAATGTCTGTTAAATAATTCACAACTGTATAAATTAATTTCAGTGAGATATACTGCACCGGGCCCATCTTGCATCAGGTACAGAAAGCTAAACTCTTTGATGGTGACAAGTACTTTGTTGACATGACGCTGAGGGAAACTCCTGGTAAGTCAACAGTCAGTAAATAACCTTTTACATTCCATAATCATTACTTCTCTGTCAGCCCGTGTCTTTTCCTGCAGATGTTGTTTTGATCGCCTTTCACAACCTTTCGAATGAATCTCCCAACGCGACTGTCCCGCCCGCCAAACTGCACGAGTTCCTCAGTACGTACTTTGAGAAACCGGGGACCGAGTTTGAGTCATGGACGCCACCAGACTGGCAGGACAAGTGAGAACCAGTTATTACAGGACTCGTGTTCAGATGTTTTTTTTTTTTTTTTTTAAGTCTGCCTGGTTGACATGAGTTAATTTTTGTTTGCAGGCCAAAGTTCCTGGGAGGAATAGCTGACCAAGAACTACGTAACTGGGCTGAAAAGATACATAATCTGTGGAAGTCTCTCGGTAGAAAGGTGATGATGAGTAGAGCTCAGATGATTGGTTGATTAGTCAATCAAACAACAAAGTCTATCAAAACAAACAATTTGATAATTGAGCAATATTTATTAATTTATTTTTTTGCAAAAATGCTAAAAAAAAAAAAATCACTTTGTTTCTCTAATGATTTTTGAATAGGTCAAATTGGGCTTTAGGAAATCGATATTCACTATTTTCTGATGATTTGTAGAAGAAATGATTAAAGGGACTGTATGTAAGTTTTTACACGTATAAACGTTTTTAATAATTCTTTATTGCCAATGTGTGAACAGGTTGTAACCTGAACAAAAAAAATTAGACCTTCCGCAACTTTCTGGGTTTCCTCTATCAGCCTGTAGACTGCTTTTAAAACAGCAGTGGGTAGAAATGGAGCAAATATGATTAAAAAAAGTTATTTTTATAAAATGGTCACTATGTCCTGACAGTAGTGCATGTGACAGGTAATCTGAAAAAAATCATGTGCCTCTGTGTCCTCCGGTGTCCTCCGTTGCTCCTAATGGCATCTGCAAGATTTCATAGACCAGAGGAAAACAACCGATCAGAGCCTCGCCGTCTCTGAGCAGCTGTCAATCACTCGCGGACTCCAGTCAAACTAGGCAGCGCTGATCAAATATGAATCAATATTCTGTTACTGTAATGCCTATTTCCCACATAAAATGTTTTCAGAAACATCTTCTAGTGTACTGTTTAGCTGTAAAATGAGAAAGTTTGTGACCTGGCAGCCATGTTGAGATCAGTTGAGAAAATAAAGCACCGCCCACCAGCCGGAGCAAACTTTCTCATTTTACAGCTAAACAGTACACTACAAGATGTTTCTGAAAAGACTTTACACGACAAATAGGCATTACAGTAACAGAAAATTGATTCATATTTGATCAGCGCTGCCTAGTTTGACCGTTTGATCGGAGTTTGTGAGTGATTGACAACTGCCTCCGTTGAATGAACAGCCAATAGGAACATTTCTGAAATGACTTGTGTTTGGCTAGATTTTTTAAAGCCTGAAAACAGAGCCATGAGGAGGTGCGGAAGTCTGGTTTACTCTCAGAACACTTGAATTACAATATGCTGAAAGGTTATTATGGAATTTTTGCCCAATGATTCCAAAAACTTTTTGCCTACCCTCGCTTTAACGGCCACAGGTGTCACTGTTGACAAGCAATTTATGATTCTTACATAGAGCCCCTTTAATTGAAAAATGACTCCGATTCCTCAATCATGGAAAATATCCTTGCAGCCCTGATAATAAGGTTGAAGCCTCCACGTACATGTGAGTCCAAAGATTTTAAATGAAAAATGATTTCTCCTCTAGATCGGCGCTGGTGTTAAAGATCACCCAGAGCTCTACTCGCAGATATACACCCCACATCCTTTTGTTGTGCCAGGGGGGCGCTTCAGGGAGCTCTACTATTGGTGAGTGAACGATGAAGCCTGTCTCTCAGCTGTCTGTCTGAGAGTAAAACCTCACCAGGTCAGAGCGAGGAGAGATCACAGCCAGACCCAGCCAGGGGTCTCTGCTGAGAGCCCACCTGGGTGCCGTGTACAGACAGTGACGTGATCTGCTCTGTGCCAACAGGGACTCCTACTGGGTCATCAACGGGCTCCTGCTGTCAGAGATGACAGACACGGCCCACGGGATGATTCAAAACTTCCTCTACCTCGTCAACAGGTAAGCCTTAAAGCATATTTCATCTTTCATAGCAGTCCAGCTCGCTGCAGGTAGTTCAGCAGGCTCATTTTGAATAATAAGTCATTTAGCAGCCTAACTTGTTCATTTGGATATGGAGCTCCCTGGGGGGGATTTCAAGATTTGTGGAATAAAATATTTTTTTCAATCACTCTGCTACAGATATGGCTTCATTCCAAACGGTGGGCGGATTTACTATGAAAGGCGCAGTCAGCCTCCATTCCTCACTCTAATGGTGGAGAGCTACTATCAAGCAACCAAGGATAAAGAGTTCCTCAGGTGATATTTAGGCCTGAGCTGATGTCCTGCCAGACACATTATCATTCTTCTGATGCCTCGCGTCTCCTTCCAGAATAGAAACATCAAACCTCAGTGCTCATGTCTGTCTGTGCCGCCGGTGTTTTGTTTTTCCTAACGGGCTGAATTAGAATGCGACACCCCAACTATTTTTGTATAATTATATTAAGCTGAAGTCGGTAACTTTCAGGAAATATGATAAAAAAGACATTTTTATAAAACTGTCACTATATGCTGACAGTAGTGCATGAGATAGATGATCTGTGAAAAAATAATGTTGCTCTGCCTCCTCTTAGCGCTCCCAATGGCGTTTGCAAGATTCCGCCACACCCAAACAAAAACAACCAATCAGAGCAGAGGAGTCTCTACACACTGCTCGCAAACTCAGATGAAACTGTCAAACTAGTGTGAAGTGTTGGGGTGTGTATCGGCCAGCATCTTATTCCTATTTATTCATTATTTCTTTAAGCATTATTTGTATTATCACAGCATTCGTCTGAACATTTAATTCTTCTGGAAATGTTTGCATATTCTATAAATCAAAAGAGAAGATTCAGAAATCTCTTAAATAATGTTTCATTAATTATATTTGTTCACAATTAAAAAAATGTTATGACGAACAGTTCACTAGTTATTTTACAAAAAGGACGCGAACATTGTTTTGATAAATTACAGCACCCTTGTTCCCCTCCCGTTATGGGCCGTTATGAATCGCCATTATGAATTTCCACAGAACCTTGTATGGATTCGGCCAGTGGGCGGTGCTTGGGTTTGGCGAGACTGTTTTCAACATGGCGGCCAGGTCACAAACTTTTTCATTTTACAGCTAAACAGTACACTACAAGATGTTTCTGAAAACATTTGAGGCAAGAAATAGGCATTACAGTAACAGAATCTTGATTCATATTTGATCAGCGCTGCCTAGTTTGACCGTTTTTTCGGAGTTCTTGAGTTTTACAAGCAGTGACTGACAGCTGCTGTAGAGACAGCTCGGCTATGATTGGTTGTTCTAGCACGGTGGAAAGTAGTAAATGCCATTAGGAGTACAGGAGGAGGCAGAGCAACATGATTTTTTTTTCACAGATTATCTGTCTCATGCACTACTGTCAGGATAAAGTGACTGTTTTATAAAAAATAACTCATTATCATATTTGCTCAAAATGCGGCTTTAATGTCAGTGAAAATTAGTGTGAATGAAAACATTGCTCCCTGCTGTCTGTACAAACTTGGTTTAGAGCAGCTTTACCAGCTCTGGAGCAGGAGTACCGGTTTTGGATGCAGAACCGCTCTGTGGCTGTGAGAGTAAATGGGTCAGAGCATGTACTGAACCGGTACCATGTGCAGGTGGGCTTGCCCAGGTACGTGTGACATAAATCTAATAAAAACTAATTTAAGATATGTGGGTATTGTAGGGTGTGTCTTCACCTACACTAACCATGTGTTTTGTTCTCTCTAGGCCTGAATCCTACACAGAGGATCTGGAATCAGCTGAAGGACTCTCTGACGGTAATGTGGCTTATTAGTGTTCATATTGTTGGTGGCGGAATGAATTCCTCTTTATGAGCATGAGAAATTTCAGCCTGCTATGGTTATTTTATTCCATGAGAGAGAAAGAAAAGATAACGCTGTGGGGTGCTCTGTCCTGGATTAAATGTACTGTTGTTTATAATTGCTCCTCAGCAGGAAAGTGGATTATATTCCCCTTTATTCAAGGATCATCTGTGCAAAAACAAATTTGTTCTGAAAATTCCTCAGTGCCATGTTTTAATGAATATATAACTTATTCATTCTTTCATATCGCTGCTGAACAATTTGACCGCTAATTTTAAGAAAAGCTGTTTGAAGGGAAAATACTCGTTTGCTAAATTTTGCTTTTTTCTGCCAGCAAAAATGTGTTTGCTCAAATTTCCGAAGATTTAATCCCTTATATGTAAGAAGAATATATATATTTTTTTGTTAACAAGAAATAGTCAAGGTCATCAAGTTATTTCCTCCTTGGAGGAGACATTTTCTTTTTGTCTCTAAAGCTTTTGAAAAACTGAAACAAACATGTTATTCACAGCCTGCATATTTTCCACATCCAGTTAACAAACAAGACATACATGAATAAGTACCACATTTTAGATGCTGATTTGTTGTGGCTCTACTAGTGAATCCATGTTGTTTTTCTTGCCCTCAGTCCGCAAGGAGCAGCTGTGGATGGAACTGAAAGCGGGTGCAGAGTCTGGTTGGGACTTCACATCCCGCTGGTATATAGACGGTGACGGCCACAACAACGGCACCCTCAGGGACACCAGCACTAGTCACATCCTGCCCACTGACCTCAATGCTCTGCTGTGCCTCAATGAGAGGACTCTTGCTTCATTTCACAGGATACTGGGTGAGTATGCGAGCAGCTTCTGACCTTGGAAGTAACTTTGGCCTGCACGCTGCTTTTAGCTCCTAACTGGTGTTACGTAACGGTGATGTGCTGCTTCCTGACAGGTGATGGTGACTCAGCTGCACTGCATGACCAGGCTGCAGCCCGCAGACTGGAGGCGGTAGAGTCGGTGCTGTGGGATGCTGAGAGGGGAGCCTGGTTCGACTACAACCTGGTGACGCACTCCAAACACTTTGACTTTTACGCCTCCAACCTGGCACCTGTTTGGGCGCAGTGCTATTCCCGGCCTGAGATGGGAGAGAGGGCAGTACAGTATCTGAAGGTTGGTGAACCTTCTAGGCTTCATTATGCTCTCGATTCAAAAATAAATGATGGCGAATGGATAATTTTGTTTATTTAAAGGGTCGTTTCATCCAAAATACAAGAAACATATTATCCCCACTTTCCTCTAATGGTATCTAGCTATGGGTTTTGAGATATTTCTCTCTCAAATGTCGGCCTCCACCTCAATACAGTAGAGGTGTTTAGAATTTAGATGGAGATCATCCAAGCATTGAAATTTTTATTTTTATAGCAGTTTCTTTACAGGAGTTATCCCCCTCTACCAGTGTGTAACATATCTTGGGAGCTATTTGCAGTAATGGAATATAATATTCACAACTATGTTTTCATTAGTGTATAATCACCTGACACTAAGAATTGTTGTGTTTTCGTTAGCTTAGAATGAGCCCTTCATGGTTGCACTTCCGGTGACGTATGGACTAGCTGCGTGTGTGGTAGCCTCTGCTCATGATAAATCTTAATTTATATATTTAATCACCCTAAGGCTGTAGTTTGCTACTATTTGTGTGGCTGACACTTTGTGGCTCACGTCTGGGTTTTGATGGGGCCGAAGACAAGGTCTGTTAAAGGCAATCAGACTGTGAAACAACGGAATAAACAAACAAACGAAGCGGGGCCGGTCGACCTCATGGCTGAACCAGCGGCACTGCCAACAACTCAGGACTCAGTGAATTCTGAGGCAGCTGATTCCCAACCTTCGCCATCTATGATATTAGCTGCAATAGAAAATCAAGGTATGGAGGTGAGGAAGTTAATCGAAGATACCAGGCTCTCTATAACCACCCGCCTGGACTCTCTTGAAATTTCCCTTGCTGTCGTGCAAAAGGAACAAGCGGCGACGACGGAGCAAGTGGAGGGGATATCCACCGCGGTAACAGATCATGATACCCGGCTGGATGCGCTAGAGAGGGCCTGTCAAGAGCTGCGGACAACAAATGACTCTCTCCGCTGGAAAGTGAATGATCTGGAGGGCCGCTCCAGGCGGCTTAATTTAAAATTTGTAGGGATCCCGGAAGGTGTGGAGAAGGGACGCCCTACGGCTTTTGTGGCGGAGTTGATAACTAAGCTTTTTGGCCCGACTGCTTTTTCCAGGCCGATAGAAGTGGACAGAGCTCATCGTATCCTGAAACCCAGACCGACAGCTGAAGGAGAGCGTCCCCGTACGATTATTGCTAAAATACACCGGGACCAGGACAGGGAGCTGATTTTGCGACTGAGCCGTGAGGGAGCACCCCTGTATTACAACAGCGTCAGGGTGTCTATCTTCCCGGACTATACATCAGAGGTGATGACCCAGCGTCAAGCCTTCAGCAATGTTATTAAGACACTCCGTGAGGCTAACGTGAAGAGTAGTCTCCGCTTCCCTGCCAAGCTGCGCGTTGAGCATAATGGAAAGACTACAACGTTCACCTCACCGGTGGACGCAAAAGTTTTTGCAGACTCCTTGACATCAAGCTGACTCTCTAAACATAGGTGGTTTGTAAAAGCTACAGAAGTGTAAGCTGCAAGATGAACTATTTGGTCAGTATCTAAAGTGGTTTGATAATGGCTACAGCTTTGTTCTCTCTTTTTTCTCTCCCCTCATATTGAAAGGGTGATTAATTGATTGATTACATGTCATTAATTCATATTTGAGCATTATAGGCTAAAATATTGAGAGGTTGCCATAATGGTTTTGATCATGTGGGTCTATGTGGTTAACCCATACTATTGCCTTGTTGTTTCCTTAAAATTATGGGGGTACAGCCATTCTCTTTGGCTTGGGGGTGGGATGGGTGAGATTTCGGGTTTATTTTTTTCTGCCAGACTTGGAAATGTTTCTAATCATATTTCTATTTGCAACGCCTACTGTTTTGTTATATTTTTTCTATATGCTTGCAATGGCAGGAATGGATAAGAACACCTTTGATGTAGGGACATTAACTTTTGTTACTTGGAATGTAAAGGGTATGGGTAGTCAGGTTAAGAGAGGGAAGGTTTTCTCTCATCTGAAATCTTTGTCTGCTGATGTGGTGTTTTTACAGGAAACGCATATTAAACCTGCTGATCAGTGTAGACTCAGGTCAAATTGGTTCTCAAAGGTTTATCATTCTACATTTTCATCCAATGCTCGGGGGGTCGCTATTTTGTTTAGAAAATCGGTACCGTTTCAATTATCTCTTCTCAACACTGACCCTTCTGGTAGATACCTGATAGTCTCAGGAAATATTAACAATATTCCTATCACCTGTCTTAATATTTATGGTCCTAATATTGATGACCCTGACTTTTTTCGTAAGGTTTTCAACTTATTACCAGATCTGAACACTACCAACTTGATTGTAGGGGGTGACTTTAACTGTTATCTAGATCCATATCTTGACCGCCTGTCTACACGCCCTCCTCCGTCCAGTAACTCAGTCGGCACTTTGAATAACCTGATCAAATCCTACAATTTAGTTGATATATGGAGAATACAGCACCCAACAGAGAAAGATTATTCATTTTTCTCACATGTACATAAAACGTACACTCGTATTGATTATTTTATTATCGATTCTAAGTTGATCTCAAACGTAAGGCAAACAAAATACCAGGGAATCTTAATTTCTGATCACAGTCCTCTTACCATGTCCTTTAATTGGTCTTTACCTAAAGCTTTCTATTCCTGGCGCTTTAATCCTTTATTATTACAAGACACTGATTTTAATGATTATATGAAAGTAGCCATGGATGATTTTTTGTTAGATAATGATAACAGTGCTGTTTCTGATTCTATTTTGTGGGAATCTTTCAAAGCTGTGGTAAGAGGCAAAATCATTGCCTATGAAGCTTTTAAGAAGAAAGAAAGGCGTAAACGCCTCTCCGAAATAGAGGTACAGCTTTCTGAAGCTGAGAACGCATACACTTCCTCTCTGTCCACAAAAGATTTATATGGTATCATGAAATTGAAAAATGAATATAACACTATTTTGAGTGATCAGGTTAATAAGCAGATACTTAAGATGAGACAAAAACAATTTGAATTGAACGACAAACCAGGCAAATTACTGGCCAGGCAGCTGCGGGGCGAACAGGCGAGTAGGTCTATTTTAAAAATTAAGTCGTCCTCTGGGGAAATGTTAACCAATCCTAAAGATATAAATAACTACTTCAGAGACCTCTACGCCAAATTATATTCATCTAACTGTAATGCATCTGATGATGATATAGAGAAATTCTTAAACTCTGCTGAACTACCCAAACTGAGTGAATCTGCCAAGGTTGATCTAGATTCCCATTTTTCTGTTGGAGAAATTAAAATGGCTATAAAATCATTTCCAAGCGGCAAGGCTGCTGGCCCAGATGGGTTCCGTGCAGAATTTTTTAAGTCCTTCGCTGATTTCATCGCCCCCTTGCTATTCAGAATGATTAAACACTCTCTTGTCAATAACATATTTCCACAATCTTTTTATGAGGCTAATGTTTGTCTACTACTTAAGAAAGGGAAAGATGATTCAGATCCGTTGGCTTACAGACCCCTTAGTCTATTAAATTGTGATCAGAAAGTGGTAGCAAAGATGCTGGCAACTAGACTAGGCGGTCATATTGCATCTCTTATACATCCTGATCAGAATGGTTTTGTGTCTGGTAGATTTTCTTTTTTCAACACCCGGAGATTATTTAATATAATGTATTCTAAACATAAAGTTAACGATAAGCCTGTTGTTATCTCACTCGATGCAGAACGTGCATTTGATCAGATTGAATGGAGATATATGCACGCCGCTCTGAGACATTATGGATTTGGTGAATTTTTCTTATCACTCATCAAGATGCTCTATGCCTGCCCTACATCTGCCATTCTAACTAATGGTAACAGGTCATCACTCTTTAACCTTAAACGGGGGACACGGCAGGGTTGCTGTGCCAGTCCCCTGTTGTTCAATTTAGCTCTTGAGCCTCTGGCTATCAGTATAAGGAAGCATATAGCTATCAAGGGAATTGTGATGGGGAATATTGAATGTAAATTATCTCTTTATGCGGATGATTTGTTGATTTTTTTGTCGGACCCCCCTTTATCACTCCCTCCACTCCTTTCACTAATCAAAAGTTTTGGTAGTATATCTGGGTATTCAATTAATTGGAGAAAAAGCGCATTCATTCCACTTACGCAAAATTTGGATCCTCTTTTTCTCGAATCCTTACCCTTTGAAATAGCCAAAGACCATTTTACTTACCTGGGCCTGTCTGTTCCTGTAGATCCTAAGCTCTTATTTAAGAATAACTTCTGTATACAGATAGACAAGCTTAAGAAAAATATTGATTTTTGGAGGTCTTTGCCACTTTCTCTTATAGGGCGTGTAAATGCAATTAAAATGGTGTCGCTCCCCAGGTTTATGTATTTGTTTCAAAACATTCCAATTCAGCTTACGTTGTCATTCTTCAGAAAACTTGATTCAATAATAATGCCATTCATCTGGGGATATAAAACCCACCGCATCTCCAAGATTCATTTACAAAAATCTAAGAAAATAGGGGGCTTATCCCTTCCAGTGTTTCAACATTACTATTGGGCAGCCAATGCCAGAGCCTTAATTTATTGGCAAGACCAATTCCCTCATACAACTGAGCTCTCTGCTAAACCCAAGTGGCTGCAATTAGAGTCCAATGCAGTGAGAAACAGTTCTCTGTCAGCTCTATTGTTTTCCACAAATGACTATCCATTGCATCTGGTGGAAGACAGTTTTGTTCTGCACAACTCAATTAAGATTCTAAAGCAAATTAAAAGGGTGCTTAAAGCTCTGGAATTTTCCTTAAATTCTCCTATTTGCTCTAATCACAATTTTATACCATCTAAATCTGATCAAGCCTTTATTCAATGGAAGGATAAAGGTCTGATAACCGTTGCGGACTTGTACATAAATAACCACTTTGCGTCTTATATGGAGCTGAAAGATACTTTCTCCCTTCCGCAAGCCCACTTTTTTCGTTATTTACAAGTCAGACATTTTGTTAAAAACAATTTTGAAACGTTCGAAAACCCACCCAAGGAACACTCTTTTTATGCTTTGATGAGACAACATCCTGATTCTAAACATCTTGTCTCAAAACTTGTGTTGCTGTTTTCGAATATGTCTGCTGTATCATCAAACCATATTAAATCTGCTTGGGAGGCAGATCTTGGTGTGGAGATAACTGAGGAAGTTTGGAGTGAGGGGTTGGAGAGGATCCATTTAAGTTCAATTAACGCCAGGCTGCAGTTGATTCAGTTCAAAGTCTTGCATAGACTACATTATTCCAAAGTTAGGATGAACAAAATGTATCCTAATGTATCGGATATCTGTGATAGATGTAACTCCTCAAAAGGTACTCTTGGTCATACTTTCTGGTTTTGCTCTAAGATCGTCCCTTTTTGGCAGGAAATCTTTATTTGGTATTCTAAAATTTTTGATACACAGATTGAACCTGATGTATTAATTGCCTTGTTTGGTTGCTCCGAAGCTTCTCTTGCACTACCACGCACTGTACAGCAGACCCTGATGACTGGTATGTTAGTTGCTAAGAGAATTATTCTAAAAGAATGGAAGACCACCAGCGCTCCTTGTTTCGTTAGATGGCTGAGGGAACTAGTCTCAGGGATACACCTCGAGAGGCTTCGAAGCAACACACATGGTTTTCATGAAAAATTTGAGTGTATTTGGGGCCCAATTATTAGACACCTTGACTCCCCTGACTGTTAGCTGAAATCCTTACTGCGTGAAATCTAATTTAGCTATTCTTTTCTGTTCTTTCCCTGATATGACATAGGCGGAAATGCGATTGTATCTTTGTTTGTCTAGTCTGGCTTTCCTGTGGTGGTTGTCTTTTTTTTTTTTTTAATTATTATTAGTATTATTTAATTTTACTTGGGGTTGGTATGTTTGTGAGTCTGTCTGTAGATGTATTTTTGTTGTTGTTGTTGTTGTTGTTGTTGTTTGTTTGTTTGTGATGAAAATTTAAAAAAAAAAAAAAAAAAAAAAAAAAAAAAAGAATGAGCCCTTCATATCTACGTAGGGAGCGGGTCCATCTTCAACACTGGCTCTAGAGAGAGCTTTTTACATTACCTTAATGTAGGAAAAATAATATTAAAAATATATGTAGCCTTTAATAAATAAAAATAAAAATGTGACATCATTTGAGATTTCTGTTTTAATTTCCTTCTTTATTTATGTATCTTTGTATTGATAACCTTATTTATTTACTCTCTGTTTAATTTTCCCTTTTATTTTTAGGTATTTATTGTTATTGATTTATAAATATGTTTATATTTTAATATAGTTTATATTTATTTATTCATTTTAGCATGTATTTGTTATTTATTTGTAATATTTATTTTTAAGTGTATGTATTTATTTATGCATTTATTTATTTATGCATGATTTTCCCTTTGCATTTCAACCCTTATTTATTTCACTAAACTTTATTTCTGTATTCTTTTCTTGTCATCAGAAGGGAATTAATACAAAGTTAAATAAATAATGAAGCAAAACAGAAATATACATTTGTCACATTTAATCAATAAATTAATGGCTGCATTTATTATTGATATTATTTTTGCTACATTTAATGACATATTTATTTATTGAGTCATTTATTTATTCATTTTTGATTTTGGCAGGTTCCATCCTCTATATAAATCCTCCCTTCTGCTGAGAAGCCCACCTAGTAGGATGCTACATGTGCTTTATGAACTAGAGCTCATTTGCTCCAGCAGATGGCGCACACACACTGCACTGGTTTAATCCCTGCATGGTTTTCATGTGATACAGGGGAGTGGTGCTCTCCAGTTCCCCAATGGAGTTCCAACGTCGCTGAGGGAGTCTGGGCAGCAGTGGGACTACCCTAATGCATGGCCTCCTCTGCAGCACATGCTCATCGATGGTAGGTAGCAATAAACTGATCTGCCGCCATGAGAATGTCTTGAAACCTGTACTGATGATTCAACAATTGTTCAACATGTTGCTCTGCTGTCTTTGCATAATAATTTCTGAAAATACACAGTGTTACAGAGGTTGTAGGGTAGTGCTTTATTTATTCTAGCTTTGTACTCCACAACATGGATGTGAAATGGAACAAAATAGGTTAAACTGACCTTCAGGTTTAATTTGAGACTGTTTACGTCCACACCCTTAAAGGTGCTCTGTTGAATTTTCTTGAAAACAGTTATGTTTGTTTAGTGTTACCATAGCCTGTATAATAAGAAGTGGATGTAGTCACAGTGACGTCACCCATTGGTTTGTGGACTGCCGTTTTGAAGCCTTGAGTTCGTCATTTTTGCCGTCGCCATCTTGGTTTTTGGCTGTCGCAATCTTGTTTTTTTGCAACCAGAAGAGACACGAGAGGGTGCTCTATTGAAGAAGACTCACGATTGAGACCATAAACTCATGTTTACAATGTTTACTGAGGTAATAAATCAAGTGAGAAGTAGTGTTATTTTCTCATAGACTTCTACTGTATATAATCAGACTTCTTTTTGCAACCAGAGGAGTCGCCCCCCACTGGCTATTAGAAAAGAATGCAAGTTTAAGGCACTTCAGCATCGGCTTCGCTTCTCAGACCCGGAGGTAGCCCACTGGGTGTTACTTACCAAAATGCACTGTGCATCACTGAGGTCCAACAAACATAATGAATGTATCCCCTCAAAAAAAGCCAATAAATAAAGCCAATTTCCAGTCCACATGTCGAGGTGTCCTTGGGCTCCCAAAGGCTGTGCTGTTGTTGTTTGAATGTGTGTGAATGATAAGATTAGAATCTGATGAGCAGGTTGGCACGTTGTATGGCAGCTTCTGCCATCAGTGTATGAATGTGTGCGTGAAAGTTGACACTAAAGCGCAGTGAGTGGTCAGAAGACTAGATAGGCGCTATATAAAAGCAACTCCATTTACCATCGACATTTGCTTGCAAGTGGTGTTCTTCTTTCTTGCCTTTACTGGCACATTGCTGCATTTCTTACAATGTTTCCGTCATCAGTGGATTAGTATGAAACCATTTGCAGAAACGAGTATCACACCATCCACGTGCACATGTGTCCTTGTGTGTGTGCACAGTACAAACAAAACACTTGTAAAAACATGGCCCAATGTGCAACTAGTGGTCAACAACTCCACGGGATACTTTTAAAAGGGACCGAAAGTAATTGGACAAGTTACATAAAGTCATTATATTTAATATTTGACTTCAAATCTGACCACCCACTGGGATCAGCAGACACTTGGTATCTACCCTGGTGATGCTCTGCCTGGCCCTTACTGCAGCCAGCTTTACTTGTTGCTTATTTAGTGGGGTTTTGGCCTAAAAACCCTAAAAACTCCTTGGTTGCTTGGTCTGTATGATTATGATCACTATCCTGCTGAATGTTCCTATAATTGGGGGACTATGTATAATTTTTATTTTAGAATCAGTATTATTACTGTTATTATTCCATTTTTAATAATACCTTTTTTATCGTATTCCCCTTTTTACTGTAATACCTTCTTATCTTATATGTTTTATATATGTAATACCTTATCTTATATGTTTTTATCTAAATTTGTTTTAAGGCCACTAATTTCTTTAACGCAATCAATCTTTCGGAGGCTGTAACAGGTTCAGTTTCAAAGCTAGAATGACGTACTAGCATCATATCAAACTAGAAAACCTAAGGAATCCATTGGTACCAACCATGTCATACTAGCTTTCACTTCCTCGTTAAAGGAGGCTAAATATCGCTCCAAACTTATGCCAAAATTTTGGCGTGGAAAAAATAGCATGGCCATTTTCAAAGGGGTCCCTTGAACTCTGATCTCAAGATATGTGACTGAAAATGGATTCTATGGGTACCCACGAGTCAGCCCTTTATACACATGCCCACGTTATGATAATCACATACAGTTTGGGGCAAGTCATAAGTCAGTACACTGACACACTGACAGCTGTTGTTGCCTGTTGGGCTTGAGTTTGCCATGTTATGATTTGAGCATATTTTTTATGCTAAATGCAGTACCTGTGAGGGTTTCTGGACAATTTTTGTCATTGTTTTTGAGTTGTTAATTGATTTCCAATAATAAATATATACATTCATTTGCATACAGCAAGCATATTTGCCCACTCCCATGTTGATAAGAGTATTAAATACTTGATAAATCTCCTTTTAAGGTACATTTTGAACAGATGAATAATGTGCAATTAATTTGCAATTAATCGCTACTATGGACAATCATGCGATTAATTGCGATTAAATATTTTAATAGATTGACAGCCTTAATTCTTAACTTATGTTTTTATCTTATATGTTTTATACATGTAATACATTATTATCTTACATGTTCTTATTTTATGTTTTTATCGTATATGATCTTTGCCTGTTTTTTGTTTTTAATTGAAGCACATTGAGTCTACGCCTGTCATATGAAATGTGCTCTATAAATAAAATTTGATTGACTGATATGTATTACCAGCAAGCCTCATGTTAAAAAAAAGACTTTCTTAGATTTATTTAATAATTGAAATCTTCTCTTATTTCCAGGTTTATCCAAGCTGCCTTCAGAGGAAGCTAAAGACCTCGCATCCGATTTGGCCCAGCGCTGGATCAAGACAAACTGGTTGGCATACATGAAGTATGGAGCCATGTTTGAAAAGGTGAGTCTTTTAAGGCTTCAGTATGCCGGAGCCAGTGCTGGACTGGCCATCTGGCATACCGGGCGTTTTCCCGGTGGGCCGACATCCTTTTGGGGCCGACGTATGTCCTTTTTTTTTTTTTGGCCTATAAAACAAGTAAATCGGCCCATTTCTTTTCCTTAATTGACACTGGGCTGGCCCAATCGCTCTGTGCCGGGCGGCCACAGTGAGGAGGAGAGGGAGAGAGATGAGGGAGGGAGAGTAGAGTTTGCAGTAAGCAGTTATGTGCTAGCTGCCTGGCTCATATGTCATAAGAGATGAGCAGTGCTCGAAGTGGGCCGGTACGTAGCGGTACGCAGTATTTTAATAATTTTACTCCTTGGCGTACCGTGACTTTTTCATGCGTACCGGAGCGTCTCACAATCTGCCGGTACTCTCCTCTGCCCTCTCCATATCAGGTTCTCTGGGAGATTTGCGCCGCGTGGGTTCCCTTAGGGAACAGAAGCGCCGCGCTATTAATCTCCGCTGGAGCTGAAGCCTGGCTGTTTACATCAGAAGCGCATTTCTCTGCGCTGGTCAACATGTGATTCTGATCCTCTGCTGTTTACTATCCATCTCTCTCTCTGTCTGTCTGCTTATGTGTGTCTGCCAGGGGCGGGGCCAAAGTGGGGGCCGGGGCTGGCACGGGCCACCCCTGGAATCTAAATGGCCCCCCCCATCAGAGTCTGAATGTGATAGGTCCAATTAGACTCAACAAACATTAATGATGATCTGATGTATTACTGATATACTGTATGACACCCAGCTGAAATTCTCAAATTGTTTTAATAAGGAATTCAGCATCACTGTTTCCTTGCACTGTAAAGCAATATAATCCTAAAAAGGGACAGCAGTGGCAAAAAAATGAATTATAATTTATAAATATTAGTTTATGCTAGATATTCACACGCAAAGTTTATGCCAGAGGGGCAAATTATTCAGCTTTCTTTCCTGAGATTTAAAGGTAAAATTAGAAGTTCAACATAAAATGCTGTTGCGGTGTACTTATTATTTTGTTATTTTCATTGTTTTAAAGTCACCAGAATTCAGGAAACAAAGTCTCTGAAACTCAAATTTGTCTGGGAGAGGACCCCCAGACCCCCCGCTTTGGTTTTGAAACCCTCCCTATTTTTGAGGTTTAAGGTCTCAAGGTTGGCAAGTATACAAAACAACCACATTTGAAGGTATTTCCTCGAATAGAGCCTTCAACAAAACATGGTGCACACAGCGCAAACGGGCGGTGATGGGGCCGGTCTGGGCCAAAATGCCAGGGCCGATTTTTTTGTCCCAGTCCAGCCCTGGCCGGAGCTGGTGTTGCACGGTGATAACACAGCTGGCTCAGAATGCACAATTTTCTTCCCCCTGACAGTACGATGTGAACGGCGATGGCAGACCTGGTGGTGGAGGAGAATATGAAGTTCAGGTATCTCCTTTCATGTGTTGATGGCATAAAACTAATGTGCTTAAAGTCACACAAGTCTTTCTAATTTCATGCAGAGCCCCGTCAATTCTTTCTACCTCACTTCTGCTTCTTAACTTAAACACATTTGCATGCTCATCATCTACACACTCCTCCTCACTTCTTTGTCATTATCCATCTTCTATTTCTATTTTTTTGCATAATTATCTACCCTGCTGGGTCTTGTTGTCATCTACCTTTCACTTTGGTTTTCTTACTGTTTCCATCAGCACAAATTAGTCACTTGTACTATTTCTTAGTGTTTTTATCACTGCTGTATTTTGCTGCTTTGCTAAAGTGCTAAATAAAAATGAAAATATGCGCCGCTGTGTTGCCCTTTCTGTAGCTGGGTTTTGGCTGGACCAATGGCGTGGCCCTGCAGCTCCTGGACCAGTATGGGGCGACTCTCACCTCAGGAAGCAGACGAGCATCTTCTGGCCTCCTGCTGCTTCCGGTCATCTCAGCCGCCCTCACGCTCCAGTGAATCAGAGGTGCTAAAAGAGCCTGACTGGAGATTGGATTTTATTATTTCTGGTTTCACCGCACTGCATCACTCGCTGTCCACTGACGGACTTCAAACACACACAAATTGACATTAAAAATTAGACTTGAATGTGCATATTTAAACAAGATATGATATTTCTAAATCACACATGATCAGGATCACTTATATTTGTAGTGGGAACAGGATATGATTTATCATAAACTAAGAATTTCTTTGATGAATATTTTAGTATTTACCCTCTGAGGTAAATGATCTCTGGCGATATCCAAAGATGCAAATCATGTCGGCACTTCTGGACTCTCTCCAGTAATACAGGCTGTTAGTGCTCGCTGCTGCTGCTCGGATCACAACATTAACTCGTCCCAGATATTGAACTGACATTACAAACAGTTATTCACCTAATTTAATTACTAAGTTTATTGCTGCACTGCAGCTTAACTCACTCTGAGGCCTTCTATTTGCATGCAGACTGGAGTAGGAATGTATAATGCTGTTTAAAACATAGCAGTCTTTATTATATCTGACTCCTTGAGATTCTTTTATTCAAATCAACCAAGAAATTTAGATTACAAAGCTGGTATAGTAATCACTTTAAAGGTATAATATGCAAGATTAAAAGTGGCAGTAGGCAGTATATTTTTGGCATCATTGGGCAAAAATTCCATAATAACCTTTCAGCATATTGTAATTCAAGTGTTCTGAGAGATAACTAGACTTCTGCAACTCATCATGGCTTTGTTTTCAGTCTTTAAAAAATCTAGCCCCTGACAGCAGACTTTCGCCAATCACAGGTCATTTCAGAGAGAGAGAGCGTTCCTATTGGCTGTGCTCCAGTCATGTGACCGGTACTTGGCGTTCCATCAAGAGAATTCCAACATTGCTGCTGGGTCACAAACTTTTTTACAGCTAAACCGTCCAGTACAAGATGATTCTGAAAACATTTGAGGCGAGAAATAGGCATTAACGTAACATAATATTGATTCATATTTGATCAGCACTGCCTAGTTTGACCGTTTGGTCGGAGTTCACGAGTGATTGACAGCCGGCTCTCATAGACAGCGGATCTCAGATCAGCTCCAACTGCTTGTTTTCCTCCGGTCTGTAAAACCTTGCAGATGCTGTTAGGAGCACCGGAGGACACAGAGGCACATGATTTTTTTCAGGTTACCTGTTTCATGTACTACTGTCAGGATATAGCAACCGTTTTATAAAAATAACTTTTTTATCATATTTGCTCCAATCTCGCCTACTTCAGCTTTAACTAAAAAACAATGTATAAACTGATACAAAAATAATCCCTCTCAATCATCACTTGTGCCGCATTAGCAGTGTGTGTCGGTGTCTGTTTCTGCAGAGACCCTGCAGCCCTCTGCCTGTATTTTCTGTTTTCTTCTTATTTTGCTTTACTCTGAACGCTCTTTGGTGTCTGCAAACCTTTGGGCCCCACGTGGGGGTGCAACACCCAGCCAATAACAGCGCGGTGGTCAAATACTGCTGCTTTGTCACGCCCCTCGACTTCTGATACTGAGGCACAAGTCCCCCTTTACTCTGATAGATACAAAGCGGCCGTATTTCACGGACGAGAACGGGTTGTATTATGTGCATTTGTTCCAGTGATCCCCCGCTCCTCTCTGTGCTGTGATAGCAGCTATGATCGGTGTGTGTCTGTAGTTTGACGAGAGCAGCGCTGAGAAACAGCCAGCAAACAGGAAGCCTGCATTCATTAAAAATCCGGCAATTTGGCACCTTCCCACAGAGTTGTGCAGAGTTATTTGTGTGTTTTAGAACGTAACTGCCGTGAAACAATTAGAAAGTAATGTTTTATTTCTCCGATTTGTTGCTTTGTTCTCACTAACGTCGCTGTCTCTCTTCAGTCACTCTATAGCTCGCTCGACCATCGCTGCTCTGCTGATAACCCAGCAGCACACGGACCAAAGAGAGATGTGCCGAGGCTTTTCAGGTCGAGTAGAATCTAACGTTAATGTTATCGCTGTTGATCCAGTTTGTTAGCTTGATTCCATGGCTGCAGAAGGCTGTAATGTACCAATTTGTTTGATATGTGGCAACAGGGTGTTGAAATGGGCAGTGGACGGGATCACAACGGCCAAAACAAAAACAGACGTTCCGGACCGGAATGGAAATTTCAAAGGAGAACATACTGGCTGTAGCATTGTTGTCGGAGAAGCAAGTATTTCAAATTAGCTGTTTCCTTAATCTCTAATGACATATTGTGGTCATTTTATGATTTATTACAGTTTATATATTATATATTGGTCCTTTAAGCAGTAGCAAGAGGTTGGTTTGCATTATTCTTAACGTAATGCAGCTCTGACATGCTGGAGAGAGAGTAAACTATAAACAGTAAAGCTGTTATCAATGAGATAAAATCTCATGGAAAACAATAAAATATAATCTCGCTGGATGTACATCCAGCGAGATTATATTTTATTGTTTTCCATTGAGTCCCTGGTGCGTGTGAGAGTAATTTGAATCCAGCATGGGAATGGCGGACTCTGCCACTAACAATGAAAACTACTATTCAGAGACGTAATTGCTGAATGTAAATACATTGAATGGCAATTGCAGAAGAAATTACTGCATCCATAACTGTTTTTTTTTTCATGAAAATCTTCTGTTCAAATTCTTTATTGGCACAAAGGGTATAGTACAACAGTACAACTATAAAGGGACTGGTATTTTACATATTTTGCAACAATGTTATCCCCCCATTCCTCTTTGATGTGATTGCGATAGTGCGGTACACATGGAAGATTTGGCAACTTAAACTTGGAATCAAATTAGGTAATCACAGACACAGTAAAGAAGGAAAAACTAATAAATACATAAATAAATAGAAAAAAAGAGAATGCATAAATAATAAAAAACAAATAAATATTACTAAATATCTATCTATATCTTTATCTACATAGAGATATATAGCTGTATATAGATAACATATACTGTATATATGTATGTGTATATATATATATATTTATGTATATATGTGCATGTATATATATGTTTATATACTGTATATATATGTGTATGTGTATATATATGTGTATATGTATATATGTATATATATGTGTATATGTGTATATATATATGTTTATATATATGTGTATATATATATATATATATATATATATGTGTATATATATATATATATATATATATATATATATATATGTATATATGTATGTAAATAGATAGGCATATTGATAATAAATCAAAATAGTAAACTCATAATAATACAGACACCGAAACAAGCATTAAATAAGAAGAGTTAGTGGTTTTTCATGAAAATCTTGAGGATCCTAATTTTAAGAAGGACAAAGATGAAAAGAACAAAGATTTTTTTTCCCCTTTCTGGGAAATGTGTTTTCTGAAATGTCGCACCGATGGGCCACCCTAGTTATACAGTTAATTTCTTTTGAAATGAAAAGAGTCTACTGTGACATTACGAGTAACTGTGTTCTTACTTCAGTTTGAAATCAGGCTCACACCACAGGGTGAAAAAAGTCAAAGAGCTTGAAAACTTTATGATGGCACTATAAACATTTGATTTTAACTCTTAAATAAAAAGAAACAAAGTCAAGTCAACATTTTTTTTTTTTGACATTTCTGATTGTTCCAAGCAAGTCGTTCTGTCTTTTCTACTTACATCTCTGGAGAAATGCAGGTCAAGCATGAAATTAAGTCCATATAGATATTCAAATGGTTGTCCAAAAAAAAGTAATGAGAAATTTGCTTCTTAAAGAAGAAAATGCATCCCTCTTGGCTGTGAAGATATGAGGCCCAAGCGGGGATTTTTACTGCATCTCTCTCCTTAGCATGAGTGCACACAACAGATTGACTATGCAACTTAATGGGCAAAAGGCCAATAGGTGCAGCGGTCCGTGCAACCCCAAAGATCACACCCTAGTAATGTGCTATTGTGAGTCTCCATCTACAAGCAATATCATCATCTTTTTTTTTCTTTATCCCCATGCATAGCTGAGACACCCACACAGTGGCAGCCGTGTATATTATGCTGTGTTTAGAGAGCTTTAAGCAGCATTATGTTTTCAGCCCTTGCTGACAGCAGTAACTCAAGTAGAACCTGCTCCTTTTGATAACTCGCACATTACCATGCCGTTTTAGCAGAAATGTGTTTTGTTCAGTTAATGAGATGGAGCTGGAATAAGTTGTCCGGCAGTTAAGTGGCGATGAGGTGAAGCTGCAATGTGTTGGCGTGTGCACGTGCGTGTGCCTCTTTTAATTACACAAATCTGAGGACGTTATTCCGAGAAGCACGTTGCATGGGCGATCAATGAATTGTAAAGCAGCAGTGACAAGTGCATTACATGTTGTTGTGGACGTAAAAGGTCAGGTTGTCTTGTCCTCACCAGTCATCCAGTGACTGCTACTGCATACAAACTAGCATGCACATACAAACTTGTATTAATGCCTCCACGCCGCCGACAGCCGTGGCCAGAGGCGTTATGTTTTCGGGTTGTCCATACGCATATCCGTCCATTCGTCTGGTCCATTCTCGTGAATGCAATATCTCAGGAACGCCAGGAGTGGAATTCTTCAAATTTGGCACAAATGCCCACTTTGTCTCAAGGATGATCTGATTGGATTTTGGTGGTCAAAGGTCAAGGTCACTGTGACCTTACGTAAATCCCTTTCTCGTAATATCTCCGGAACGCCTAGAAGGAGTTTCTTCAAATTTGGCTCAAACGTCCACTTTGACTCAAGGATGAATTGAATAGAATTTGGTGGTCAAAGGTCAAGGTTGCTGTGACCTCGTGTCTGTCCCATTCTCGTGATATCTCAGAAACACCTCGAGCGAATTTCTTCAAATTTGGCACAAACGTCCACTTGGACTCAAGGATGAACAGATTCAAATTTGCTGGTCAAAGGTCACTGTGGTCACATTTTTTGGCCATAGCTCAATAATTCATCTGCTAATTGTGACAATTTCACACAAATATCTAATTGCGTAAAATGTTGACATTTTGGACAGACACGGATGTAAACTGCAACTTGACTGATTGGATGCACCAATACCGATGCCGGATCGGATATCTGGCCGCTACTGACTGAAATAGCTGGATCGGGTATTGGTGACTATGGGGCCGATCTATTCAATTCAATTCTGTGTTTATACGCTATATACATTTTATACTGGCATTTTAATTCCTGTTTAAGTTTTGACCAATTTGTTGCTGCATTGAAAAGGTTTACACTTGAATAGTAATTCCTGTTAATTTTGAAGATTTATTACCAAATTGTTGATGTACGATTTATTATTTTATTAAATATCAATTCAGTAAATTTATATCTATGTATTTGTTACATTTTGTTTTACCAAGTTAAGAAAGCAATGTTTACGTCAAGCCTGATGTTGCCTTACACATAAAAGAATGATCCCATTCACTTCCACACAGTGAGGCATACAGTTTATTAATTAAACCTTGGTATCGGTACTCTGTATCGGCCGATACCCAAAGCCCAAGTATCACTATCGGTATCGGGACTGAAAAAGTTGGATTGGTGCATCCCTACTCATGAATTCATATGCTAATTATGACCATTTCACACAAATGTCTAATAGGATAAAATGTTGATATTTTGGACAGACATGGATGCAAACCGCAGCTTTACTGGTTGGCGGAGGCATACAACCACGAGGTGGTGATTCCAGTTTCTTTAGAAAGAAAGTGCTTCACATTTTAGATTTATTGGTCTTAAAAAAGAAGATACTTTTGAAGTAATGTGGCTAAAGAAGCTTTTTTTTATTCAAGACACTTTCATTTATTCACCTTTAAAATTCTACATGTAGAAATACAATACAAATTCTACATGTATCTCTACAATTCTTCTTTACTGTATGAACCTCTGGCCTTAGATATGTTAAAAAAAAACTGTGGCTAACGCAGTCCCTGATTTACATAACGAGAATAAAATGCAGGATTATGTGCAGAAATGTGTGAAATCTTTTCAAACAGCTGCGAAAAAAAAAGTAGGCGCGTAGGACAATGGAGGTGGATTCATATCTGTGTGGCATGAGCTTCATTACTGCTCCCTGGCTCAGCCCTCACTGGCCCTGCAGCACACATCACAAAGGCTGCTCATTATCCGCTGAGTCCTCCTGATGCCGCTGAGTCCTGCTCGGTGCTGCAGGAACCCTGTTTTAAACTGCCAGGATAATCCTCACCCCACCCACCCACCGGCATCCCCGCGGTCTGCGAAGACCCACGGTGGGGATGTGCAGGTAGGCTGTCTGTCCTCTGATGGTGAATCTTAGCTACCACCATTCAATATGCTCTAATCAATAACTCATTGAGGGATCATACCGGTCGTCCTATGTAATGTATTTCCCTAATTATGACCGTGGCCTCCAAGAAAAATTGGTTTGTCTCTGTCTTAGCAGCTAAATTGTTTGGAGAATAGGCCAACTCCTTGACCTCTAAACGGGAAGGATTGGCTAACTGGAGGCATTATGCGGATAGATATGAGATAGCTTAGTAATATTGATTCGACACTGTCCAGAGATATCAGGCTTTTTATAATCAATAACTCTTGAGGAATCATTCCTATAGAATTTCTCCTGCTTAAGAGGTGATTTTCAAATCCAATCTAATGGAAGGAAGAGCTATTGGCGAGAGAAATAATGTAATATTGTCTCAGCTGATCTGCACCCTTGAACTCGAGACTGAGAGGAATCTCTCGGAAAAGAAAACTTCATCAAAAGTAATTCACCTTGCTTATGCAGCTCACAAGTTTTATATCCCTGTGCGGGGGGTCCTAGTTGGCTCTTACATATTTCTCTATGATATTGTCAAGTGCTGCTGTGGATATATTCTGGCTTTATGTTTTGAATAAATGTATCAACTTGGCTCTCACACAGCATGTCTGATTCAAAGACTCACCATGAAGCTTTAATATGTTTTATAATAATGTTGTAAGAGCTCACTTATCTTGTCTTATAGAACTATTCAATTATAACAGTCTGTGTTTGAAATTACAACGGCTTAAAGACCTTGAAAACTTTAACTCTTAAAGGGGAACACAACCTACATTAAAAATTCCAATATGTTATTTCCATAGCCGAGGAAAATTCAATCAATATCTGTGAACATGAGCTACTCTCTCTCAAAGCCAGAAACCAGAGAAGTAAGCCTCAAACTTGTGATGAAGTATAAAGGCTGGAGCTGCTCCATAGACAATGAATGGGAGACTGAATGTTTGTATTCTTTTTTTTATACCCAAATGAGCTTTATTCTATTGTAGTGTTGTCAGTTGTGAAACATAAAATGTGGCCATATACTCAGAACATTCCCCTGGGTGCTCTCAGTGTCATACAACATCTTTCCCAATTCGTTGTCTATGGAGTAGCTCCAGACTTTATACTTGTGACAGGCCTGTGGCTGTGGCTCAGGAGTTAGAGCGGGTCGTCGGAAAATCTGCGGTCCGATCCTCGGCTCCTCCAGTCCGTATGTCGAAGTATCCTTGGGCAAGATACTGAACACCGATTTGCTCCCGCAGGCTGAGCCATCGGTGTGTGAATGAGCATTTAGATTAGATCTTGATGGGCAGGCTGGCACCTATCTAGTGTATGAATGTGCGTGTGAATGGGTGAATGCTGACATGTAGTGTAAAGTGCTTTGAGTGGTCGGAAGACTAGAAAGCCACTATATAAATGCAAGTCCATTTACAATTTACCATCACAAATTTGAGTTTTAGCACTCTAGTTTTTTGGATTTTGGAGCGAGTTGTTCATGTTTACTAATAGTAGTCTTGGATCATAAATACAATATTTTATGTACTTTGTATTTTCTTTTTGATTGTTTATCTTTTAATTATATTACTCTGTTTAATTAGAATTTTCTGCACTTTGTATCTTTAATCATATTTTATATATGATTGTTCCTTTTTGTTTTCATTTCGGTAAAGCACACTGAATTGCCCCTGTGTATGAAATGTGCTATAAAAATAAACATGACATTGCTATAGGAATAACATATATGCATTAGGGCTGTCAAATTTAACGCGATAATAGCACATTAACGCAAATTTGTTTTAAAGCCGCAAATTTCTTTAACGCATTAAAGCAACTTGTGATTTTTAGGTCATAGCGGGCTCAGTTTTAAAGGTAGAGTGAAGATGCTGGTATCATATGAAACCAAAAAAACCTAAGGGATCTATTTATACCAACCCTGTCATATTAGCTTGTTGGGTAGAAGGCTAAATATCAATCTAAACTTGGTGAGGAAAAACTATCATGGCCATTTTCAAAGGGGTCCCTTGACCTCTGACCTCAAGATATGGGAATGAAAATGGGTGCTATGGGTACCTACGAGTCTCCCCTTTACAGATATGCCCACTTTATGATAATCACCTGCAGTTTGGGGCAAGTCATAGTCAAGTCAGCACACTGACACACTGACAGCTGTTGTTGCCTGTTGGGCTTGAGCTTGTTGTGATTTGAGCATATTTTTTATGCTAAATGCAGTACCTGCAGGGTTTCTGGACAATTTTTATCATTGTTTTGTGTTGTTAATTGATTTCCAATTATAAATATAAACATACATTTGCATAAAGCAAGCATATTTGCCCTCTCCCATGTTGATAAGAGTATTAAATACCTGACAAATCTCCCTCTAAGATACATTTTGAACAGATAAAAAAAAGTGTCATTACTTTGCGATTAATCACGATAAACTAGCGACAATCATGTGATTAATCGCAATTAAATATTTTAATTGATTGACAGCCATATTAATATTTTTGATTGTCTTGGACCATAAATACAATATTTCATGTACTTTGTATTTTCTTTTATATTGCTTATCTTTTAGTTATATTAGTCTTTGTTTAATTAAATTTTTTGGTACTTTGTATCTTTTAATCATATTTTATATATGGATGTTCCTTTTTGTTTTTATTTAGGTAAAACACACTGAATTGTCCCTGTGTACGAAATGTGCTATAGAAATAAACTTGCTATTGCTATAGGAATAACATGTATGGATTTTGAAAATGGCCATAGTTCCCCTTTAAGTATTTCTCTATTACATAAACTATCCATCACTAAATATGCAGCAATTGAAGTTCAGACAAATATCCTCAGTTATTATCAGTTTAACACAGAAATTCAGCTAATCGGCTTCTTCAGGATTGTGTGGGTGTGCTTTGATCAGATTTAATTGACAGTGCTGGCAGCACAAGCAAACAACTCCACATCTGTCATCGGGTTTTGATTCAAATGTAGCTAAAAGAAGTGTGTAACATCATCTTTTTCCAACTGAGTCTCGCCCAAACTAGTGAGAAAAGCACAGACAAGAACACAAATAAAGAGATCTCTTGTGTGAAATAAACAAAACTTTTCCAACTTTTCTAATAGAAAATAGTGTGTTCTTGTAGTGTCACATTGCCCAGAGTAAGAGGCAGATTGAGAAAATAAGTTTTCAGGGCCGCTATTCTGTCTTTCAGAGGTTGTTGCGGGCTGTGGGCTAGAGTGAAGATACTGGTATCCTATGAAACTAAGAAACCTAAGGAATCCATTGGTACCAATCATGTCCTACTAGCTTGTCGGGAAGGAGGCTAACTAACGCTACAAATTTACGCTAAATTTTGTCGAGGAAAAACTGGCATGGCCATTTTCAAAGGGGTCCCTTGACCTCTGACCTCAAGATATGTGACTGTAAAGGGGAGACTCATGGGTACCCATAGAACCCAATTTCAGACATGCCCAAAGACTACAGTTAATACAAAACACTGCTGCCAGGCTTTTAACTCGTACTAAGAGAAGTGACCACATCACACCGATCCTTGCTGCCCTTCACTGGTTACCTGTGAGTTTTAGAATTGATTTTAAGATTTTACTGCTTGTTTTTAAAGCCTTGAATGGTCCGGCTCCTGCCTATATCGGTGATTTGCTGAGCCTGATCAATGCTTGAGATCCTCTGGTGGGGCCCTACTAACAGTTCCAAAATCCAAACTTGTCAACAAAGGTGACCGGGCTTTTGCCGTCCGGACCCCTCAGCTGTGGAACTCCCTACCTGAGAATCTCAGGCAGGCAAACTCAATATCTTCCTTTAAATCTCTTCTTAAGACTCACTTCTATATTATGGCTTTTTCTTAACTGATGGTGCATTTTTGTAACTATTTATGTGATTTTATTTTGTATTTATATGATATATTTTGTTTAGATTTCAAGGTTCTGGGTGTTAATTCTTTTTATCATGCTTTTATTGGAAAGCACTTTGTAACCTTGTTTTGAAAGGTGCCATATAAATAAAATTATTATTATTGTTATTATTTATGATAATCACATGCAGTTTGGGGCAAAAACCATACAGTTTTTTGAATATAGTATAAATGTGTTATTTTCACCTATACTAAAATGGTGCATTTGAATAATTCTGCATACTGGGGTCCCTAAACAGTCTTGGAATTGCATAAATTGGGTATCACTCTAAAGATGAGACTCTTGTGGATCCAAAGAGCCCAATTGTATTCATGTGTGATGTTAGTCCCCATAGTAGCCATTTCATTGTGGAGAGACCGTTTTTTGAAACGTGACTTCACTGTATAAAATGAGCTGTAGTGACCTCTAGGATAATCACAGCCTCATGAAACTTTACAGCCACAAACTAGAGACCTAGGGCATTCAGAGGATGAATGGCTTTCCTAGCTAGACTGGCAATAATGGGGTTTCTGAGCAGTTTCCAGAACAGAAGTGCTCGCCATCCAATTGCCGAAAAATGCAGTTCTTGCAGAAATCTCCAAATATCAAAAGTTTTTGATACCAAATCACAGCATGGCTTTTTCTATGGTGTTCCTCAAGGTCTTGGTGTCTTAATGTGGTATTTTGGAGGGATTATTGATAATTTTTTTAAATTCTCGAGTGGTAAAAAATGTTTAAATTTAGCACCAAATCTTTGTAACAAATGGTATCAACCCAAAAATTGCTGCAACAATTTGAGACATATAGTAATAGAGCATGGGAATGGCTGCCACAAACTTCATGTTGTATGCTCTTATATACTTTCATAATTTATTTTAATTGATTAATTGTATTTCTTATTCATGAACTTGACACACAGTGCTGAGCTGCATCTCAAATTAATCTTCAGGTTCCCAGCTTTCAGATGATGTACACCACTTCTATGTGACATCTACTGTTGACTATTTATCTACCCCTGAACATCCCCTGTCCCCCACCACTACCCCTCTAAAAAAGAGGGCAGAATGGTAATTACGGTATGTGAATGTCTTATTTTCACTTTATTTGAAACTTTAGTGAATATATCTTAAAATATGAGAATTAAATTGATTAGGGTTATATACATAAATACAAACAACAAACCATTATTGCTCTCATGTTTGTGTTTCCCTTGGTCAGACAAGCCTGTTAATTTATTGAAATTTTTCAGACATCTCAGAAGGATGAACACAGTTTTACTATTTGATGTCCCTCCTCCCGTCCAAAACATTTAGGACTGTTGCCCAAATGTGCCACTGTGAGGCGGTAGAGCTCTTTGTTGTACTGGATGACACGCCTTGTTTTCCCAGTCATGCCATTTTCGTTCTAGTGGGCATACAATCAATATGGACACTACAAATGCCTATCACCATTTGCAGTGTGCCACATGGTCCTTTCCTGCTGTTGGAAGGCTTTTACCAGACACTTTACATGGTTAAAGGAAAACGAATCACAGTCAGGTTGGTCTTCGAAGACGGTTTTGTTGTTTGAACCATAAGCCAAGAGAATCACACACAATATTTCACACTGATTTTTCCATTATCCAGCTGAGTGGGATGTCAGTGTGATGCCTGGCTCAGATCAATAGTGTGCTGTTGGTGAGGACTTGAATTGTTAGATCTCGAGTTGTACACTCTTCACTGTGAGAGGGAGATGGTTTTGTTTTGTTGGTAGTAATTGAGAGTGATCACGCGTCTTGTACATGGCACGGAGAGAGCACGTGTAAGGTTATCGCATTTACGCTTGCAGCAACCGAAAGATGAAAGCAGCGCTGTGTTAACTGGCTGGGCTTGCTGCGTAATGGCAGGACGTAGTGTGTGTGAGAGAAAAGCGTCTGAGACATTTCTGCACACAGGGAGTCTGACTGCATCGTGGGACGCAAACAAGTCAGTCAAACAGCCATGCAGGGGAGGCCATGCCTGGAGAGGGGGGATGAGCCAGAATCAGGAGGGAAGAGAAAGCAAGGGAGTGAAAGAGAGCACAGGAAGAGTGCTGCTTATTACAGCTGCACAGATGGTGCAGCAGATGAGGTGGGAGAGATAGATGGATAGATAAGGAGTGAGAGTAAGACAGGGAAAGAGAGAAATGGCACGGGAGCACGTGTCTGACAGTGTACATAAGGAGCGCCGGACTGGAGAACTTCCAAGGGAAACACTTTAATATTTATTGTTCTGTGGCTGGTCGGAAACTTTCCTTCCACCCCCAATTTGTCAGCAAGAAAAATGGCTGAGGAGCCGCCTGTGAAATATTAATTCCATTGCAGGGAAGTGGGATTCTGAAGGTAGGAAGGATAGAGCGACATATGGTGGGAGATCCTGAGGGAAAGAACATCGGGAAAGAACACTCCACAGACGAGAGAGGGTCGGCGCAGCGAGGACGTGAGGCGGAGTGGAGGAAAAGAAGGAGGGAAATCAAATTACTGGGAGGAGGATTCAGGAGAGCTCATGAGTCTGCATTTGCAAGGGAGCAATATTTGAATAGGCCAGACTTTGTGCTTTGTAAGCTATTATTCCAGGCATAGTCAATATTCATTCAGTCTGTCTGTCGGTGATAAATGCAGAAGTAAGAAGAGGAAGATGACAGTTCTCATTTGTATTAAAAAAAGGCAACGTCAGCCAACACAGAAGCTTCACAGTCCTCTCTAGTTTTAAGTAATATGTTTGATGATCAACATTGTTCTGTTTTGTTCTGGTTAATTAATCGCACATTTTTCATCTGTTCAAAATGTACCTTAAAGGGAGATTTGTCAGGTATTTAATACTCTGATCAACATGGGAGTGGAAAATATGCTTTCTTTATGCAATTGTATGTATATATTTATTATTGGAAATCAATTAACACAAAACAATGACAAATATTGTCCAGAAAAGGAACTGCATTTAGAATAAAAAATATGCTCAAATCATAACATGGCAAACTCAAGCTCAACAGGCAACAACAGCTGTCAGTGTGTCAGTGTGCTGACTTGACTATGACTTGCCCCAAACTGCATGTGATTATCATAAAGTGGGCATGTCTGTAAAGGAGAGACTCGTGGGTACCCATAGGACCCATTTTCATTCACATATCTTGAGGTCAGAGGTCAAGGGACCCCTTTGAATATGGCCAGACAGACAGTTTTTCCTCTAGTAGCATGATATAAACAGAATTTAATGTAGTTGTAGGCTATTTACTAACACACAGGGCAAAAGCACAGAACACAACCTCTTATACATCCATGGTCTGTGGTCTATTGGACATCGATTTTGGAGGTCCTAGACATTTGAGATTTATGTCCATCACTCTCTTTATACTCCTCTGTGAAGCGGCCGGGCAAAAAGATTAATAAATAAGTAAGTAGTTATAATAGTATGCATATTTATAATATTTTTATCGTTCAACACAGGCTATTTCGGCAGAGACATTAAATTAGGTAATATAATAGAAATAATTTTGTTTTACTTTTGTACGTCACTTTGTAGGTGGACGTTTTACTGTCGTCATTATGGTAGCCGACTCGATTACAGTCCAAAATGGAGGAGGTGTAGGTCTGCCTCTGGGCGCTGGCGATGCAATGGAACGTATAATTAACTTTCACTTCTTAGCAATATACGTTCTTTGGTATGGGTGTGCAGAATCTTCCAATATTAACATTCAGTTGGGTGAGTGGGTTGTGGGAACACAGTACCTTGAGAACACAGTAATGACCCCGTGGTGACCGAAGATACTCTTCCTAGTGTCGATGTTTATCTGAAGGGCTGGATAGACCCGGAGCAGGGCTTCCTGACGAGCATATTGAACATGTTGAACAGCACCTGGAGCTCTATTCCACTTTGGCTGGTGATGAACACAGGAGGTGGTGAAGGTGTGTCACGTGACTGCAGCCCAGAGCTGACACATAGGCTGCGGTCGAAAAGTCTTTTTTGCTTAGGAAGGCCCCTAACGGAGTGAAATGACCCACAAGAATCTAAGTGGAAGCCATGATAAGAGCTGGTTATATTCTGTAAATGCTAAGGAAAGGTGCTTTAATGCTTTCTTTCTTGTCTCCTTTAGCATAGGATACACTAGACCATCCTTTACCAAAGGAAAGGAGAGAATAACATCCCACAGTTCCTTGCGGCCACAACTTTTAAAGCGACGCACCATTCTGCCGTTCATGTAAACAAATAATATGCTTATCTTGCATAATATTTTCATACAGTCATATACTAATTGGGATTCATGTTGATAAATATGAGTGGACAGAAAACAAAAACAAGAGTAACAAATAAAATGAACAGTAAACATATAGCAAACTGTAAATAAACAAATAATCAAAATAAATAAATATTTTGTCCAAAGAGGAGTAGGAAGAAATAAACATTTAATGGTTCTACTCCTTCACCATAATTCAAACAATATTATAATATAAACTTTTGTGGTAGCCTATAGGCTAATCCTTTTCATTTCAATTCCAACCTTGGTAATAAGTGATATATTTCACCGGTTGTCCACGTCAGGTCGGATAATCCTTTATTATATGTTGATGTAAAGTGTTATAGCAGCAGAAGGGCCGGCGGTATCTCTCTTTTCACACAGCTGAAGCAGTCTGTCACTGAAGGAGCCATTTAAGAACATACGGGAGGAAGCAACGCCTTTTGTAGTCCATCTTTGGAGCATTTCACCATGGCAGACCCATGTCACTAACACTCGCCGCCATCACATCATAATTACGGAGCCTTGTGAAAGTGCAGTCGGATTCTCTTAACACCACGGTTTTCTTTTCCTAGGTCCTTATGAATTCTTTTTCACATCTTTCCTTGACCTCATGACCTTTTCCCTAGAGGTCAAGGAAAAGTGGTTAGGAAAAGACATTAGGACGTAATTTTTTGACTTTTCGACCGCAGCCATAGAAACAGCACAGAAAGGACCGTTTTTAAAAATCTGACAACACACTTTGCAAAACCTCCTTGTTGAGAGTGACTAACGGACACCAAGAGACAAGCTGATTGCACAGAATGTATATGCATAAACATGAAGAAGCATGCTCAGGAAGAGTGTCTTCTTGAGTGAACATTCACCAAGTTTGATTTCCTGCCATCTGATTTAGTATTCAAACATGTCTGATGTTACAGCATACCTGCACATAGACCAGAACACTCTGTCCCCATCCTTTCATATTACAGGGAGAGAAATAAATCAATGTGCATTATAAGGCAAATGATTTCAATTCCAGTTGCTGTAATCAATACACAATCAGTGCTCTCTGGTACCTGTTTATGAACAAATTTGTGTTCAAGTGCAGGCCACATCATCCTGTAATTAACATGCACACCATAGAAAAAAAATCTGTATTTGATGAGGAAGCTAATTTATTCTCTCTGCAGAAAAACAACAAAGGATGTGCTGAGGTGATTTCTGTCACTCTTCCTCTTTGTTTCATGTCCCTCATTAGGAATGCGCAACATCTGAATATTTACAAAGGTCAGGTCAAGACCATCTTTGTCCACTGGAGACCTGTTGTGTCCCAGTGGAATCGAATAATGAAGAAACCAATTTCCTCTTTTGTCAAAGCCATGCGAACCATGTAATCAGCAAATCCTGCCAAAACACCCTCCAGGAGGGAAGAAAGGGGGATTTAATTTTAAGGAAGCTTCACAGCTTTTATTGCCTTTGATTGTCATCTATTCTAAATGAAAATGTGCTGGGTCTTGTGATATATTATATCCCAGCATGTTATTCATTGACACCTTTGTGATGTTTGCCCTGGCCACAAAGAAACCGCTCCTTTCATTCACTTTAATATCTGATATCAGAACTCAGATAGAAGACCAGATAGAAAAGATAAAAAAAAAATCATATCAGATGTCACCTTTACTCTTCACTCCTGGAAGACAGTAAAAAGGAGGTGCATGAAAATTAATTTTAATGATTAACAAGCCGTGATGACGGAGGGATTCTTTATTAGCATTGCAGGGCAAGAGTTCCCCTCCTGGTGTGGGCTGGAGAATCAGTGAAAACGCCCTCCCAGGTGTTGCGCTACCAGATGGGCTCGGGATGCGATGATAATATATTCCCCAAGCGTTGGCTCTGCCTTTGAAAAATGCTGGTGCTGGGAGAAGATGGCCTTGCGCGGTTTGAAAGGCAAGCCGCAGGGGGGACAGATGCTCTGATATTCCAGCAGGGGTGTAGCTGCGGGGCCTCATGGCTGTTCTCTGCCTAGCGGGGGGAAGTTCGGTTGAGTCACGCCTACAAGGCTCAGCAGGAGAAGCTGAGAGATGGCAGGCGATGAGCAGCGGCGTGCTCCTCGGGTTGTGTTGCTGCGTTTACCAATGAGGGCAAGAAGGACTGTACTAATGTACAACGTCAGGGAGTTGGGGGTTCAAATAGACGCTAAAAAGCTACTTTTTTTTACCCTTACAAAACAAAAATTAAGCAATCCTCATTTCATAAGAGGCAGCTGATAGTCAGTTAGATTTGACACAAAAGAGGAGAAATAGAAACTGAAAATATTTGATTAATTAGTTTTCCCTGGCAGTCCAACTACTTAATCTGTGGTTGTTTATAAAAGCAAAATTGCCAATTCAATAAAGATGAAGCAGATACCACGATCTGGGAAAACCGACCATCCAGGGCGAGACTTTTTCACATCATTACACTAAGATGAAAGAGATTTCAAAGTC
This sequence comes from Sebastolobus alascanus, assembly GCA_916701645.2. Lineage (NCBI taxonomy): Eukaryota > Metazoa > Chordata > Actinopteri > Perciformes > Sebastidae > Sebastolobus > Sebastolobus alascanus. Next base: position 5,415,906 of record CAKAOJ020000040.1, on the reverse strand, counting down.
TCTTTCCCTGTAATAGTTACATCACATCAGTCCCAGTTCATCCCTTTGTATCTTCTGAAGTATCAAGTTACATTTCCATTATGTTGGAATAGATGAGATAAAGTTCACAAAGTACAAAAAAAAACATGACTATGACTAGTGTCAGATCATTGAGTTCTATTTAAGTCTACTGAAGGATTTTCAGAATCTGGTGTCACTAAACTAGTTGGACAGCTTCTTGGGGCCTGTAAATCTCTGTCTCAGAGGAAGATGACTAATTGCGGTTGTGGACTTGCACTGCTTACAGCTTCTTGGCCAGAACGTGAGCCATAGAGAGAGAAAGACTATTTTCTAAAACAACTTTTAAATATGGGGTGTAGTAGACACAAAATTCAAGCACCTCGTGGAAAAAGACTTAAGTGTGAAGTGAAACTGGCACAAAGAATCAAAATCAGGCAGTTTGCATTGGGTTGAATGCCAATTAGTAACATTTATTAAACCTGCAGTAGGCAGAAGTTTTAGTCATCATTGGGCAAAAAACCCATAATAACCTTTCAGCATATTGTAATTCAAGTGTTCTGAGAGAAAACTAGACTTCTGCACCTCCTCTTGGCTCTGTTTTCAGGCTTTAAAAAATCTAGCCTGGGACAGGAGACTTTGGCCAATCACAGGTCATTTCAGAGGGAGAGCATTCCTATTGGCTGTTCATTCAACGGAGGCAATTATCAATCACTCGCGAACTCCAATCAAACGGTCAAACTAGGCAGCGCTGATCAAATATGAATCAATATTCTGTTACTGTAATGCCTATTTCTCTCCTCAAATGTTTTCAGAAACATCTTGTAGTGTACTGTTTAGCTGTAAAATGAGAAAGTTTGCTCCGGATGGTGGGAGGTGCTTGGTATTTCCTCAACTGATCTCAACCTGGCGGCTGGGTCACAAACTTTCTCATTTTACAGCTAAACAGTACACTACAAGATGTTTCTGAAAACATTTGAGGCGAGAAATAGGCATTACAGTAACAGAATACTGATTCATATTTGATCAGCACTGCCTAATTTGACCGTGTGATCGGAGTTCGCAGGTGATTGACAGCTGCTCAGAGACGGCAAGGCTCCAGCTCGGCTCTGATTGGTTGTGTTCCTCCGGTCTGTGAAATCTTGCAGATGCCATTAGGAGCACCGGAGGACACCGGAGGACACAAAGGCACATGAATTTTTTCAGATTACCTGTCTCAGGCACTACTGTTAGGATATAGTGACCATTTTATAAAAATAACTTTTTTTATTCATATTTGATCCAACCTGCCTACTGCTGATTTAACTATAAACAGTATTTGGCAATAAATAAATGGATGAACAATAATTTCTTAACGTTAGATGAGAACAAAATCTCACTAGTTTACTCTAAAACAAAAGAAAGAGAAATGCTGTTAAATGGGTAAATTAAGTCCCTGGATTGAAGTTTTGGTGTTATTTTAGCCTCAGATCTAAACTTCAAATCCCACATTAACAAAGTGACAAAAACATTATCATATACATAGCTAAAGAACTACAATTTCTAAATCAAAAAGATGCTGAAAAACGGATTTATGCCTTTATTTCAAGCCGACTCGATTACTGTAATGAACTTTTTACTGGCCTCCCGAAAAAAAAGAAAAAAACACTGAGACTTCATCTCATTCAAAACTCTGCCACCTGGCTTTTAACCAGAACCAAGAGGAGAGAGCACATTATATTACAAATATTTAATTGTGATTAATTGTATGATTGTCCATAGTTAATTGCGATTAATCGCACAATTTTTATCTGTTCAAAATGTACCTTAAAGGGAGATTTGTCAAGTATTTCATACTCTTATCAACATGGAAGTGGGCAAATATGCTGCTTTATGCAAATGTATGTATATATTTATTATTGGAAATCCATTAAAGTGGCAGTAGGCAGTATATTTTTGGCATCATTGGGCAAAAATTCCATAATAACCTTTCAGGATATTGTAATTCAAGTGTTCTGAGAGATAACTAGACTTCTGCACCTCATCATGGCTCTGTTTTCAGGCTTTAGAAAATCTAGCCCATGACGGGAGACTTTGGCCAATCACAGGACATTTCATTGAGAGAGGGTTCCTATTAGCTGTGCTCCGGTGATGTGACCAGAACTTGGCGTTCCTTCAACAGATTTGACAATGGCGGCCGCGTCACAAACTTTCTCATTTTACAGCTAAACGGTACACTTACAAGATGATTCTGAAAACATTTGAGGCGAGAAATTCCCTTGAGTTAACGAGATACTAACTCGAGGGAACGAGATACTAACTCGAGGGAACAAGTTACTAACTCGATTCTCCTAGGGGTCTAGGGGGGCTCCGTAAATTTTTAATTTTGATCTTATTTTATCATGTATGTTTTATTTTCCATCTTATTTTCCATGAGCTATGGCATTCTATCTACTCTATTTTCCTATATTGTAAAACACTTTGTGCTGCATTTCTTGTACGAAAGATTATTATCATAATCATTATTTTTATAATAATAATAATAATAATAATAGTAATTATTATTATATTAAACAAGGTCTGGCAGTCACTGATATGTGAGTTTTCACAAACCATAAAATTCACTGGATAGTTATCTGTTGCTTTGTGGTTGCCTTTGGCTTTTCTGATATCTGAGATGCGATTGCTATTATGTTGCATTAGTCAGATGGTGAAAAGGTGCATCTGTGTTTGCAATCAATACTTACATGAAATAAGCTTGTATGTGTTTCTGTTAGTTGTTAGCTGGGTAGTTAATCTGTTTTGTTATTCAGAAATGGTAAACTAATCTTTTGCCTTTTCTTAATCCTCTTTTTGCATTTTTGGTTGTTGGCAAATCGCTTTAGTTGAATTCCTGCCTTTTATGACTCTAGTGTTAGTTTAGCAAGTTTAAAGCCACTAATATTATCATTATAACAATGGATCAAATGACTGTGTAATGTGAAAGGGATCGCTGGTAATGATGAACCCACAGAGAATTATCAGCCGACTCTGCTGTTCCGCTCAGCTCTACGGAGCTTTATAGCATCTTTTAGCTAATTGTTTTGGTTTTATAATAGGCTCACAACTTTACTGTTTTGTTCACTTTCATTGGGTTGTTTTTCATCTGTGGCAGGTGGCTGTTTTCAGAGAAAAAGCCCTAAAAAAAACAGTACCTGCACAGCACCACAACAGCAGCAGACAGACATGGTGGAGCACTTAGCTAAAGAGCCAGATATTTCCCTCAGGAGTTGGTGAATACTGGACTTGCGCCAGGTGGCCAGGAACAACACTCCAAATGAATGCTAATACTCCTGTATCAGCTGCATGTGTAAATAGGCAACTGCACACTAACAAGTTATCAACCTGAAAGCTGAATAATATGTTAGTGTTGTGTAAAGTCATTTAGCATAGGAAAACCCAGAGGGATGCAATCATATTTCTGAGGCTATTAGCAAATGACAGTTTATACATTCAATTCAAATTCATTTGTATATCGTACAAAAGCTGTTCAGAGTGCTTTACATAAAAACTAAAACAAAACACAAAAACATGCAGCAAAGATGTGCAAATAATCAGCAACATCCATCCATCCATCCATACACATAAAAATATATATACATACACACATATTACATACACAAATAGAAACAAACGTACTGCATGGTGTGTACATTTACAGTTTTCCTCAATCACTTTGGCTCATTTGCTGAAACAGACAACATTCTCTGAAATGTAAGTGCAATTGTCACAACTGTTTGATGGGACATCACAACTCTATTGCATGTCTGCAAAAGGTAGTAACTCACCCAAAACACTTCATTCATGCTTCAATACCTAGTTATTATGTCAGTAAGTTGGCCAATGGCACCGAAATGAAAAGTTGTGTTGTCATGGTGTGAGCCGTACTGGTCAAAACTGTTTAGGTATTTTTTTCACCATGGAACCCTGGAAATGTTTCTTCTATACAAATCTCTGTTTTGTTCTACTTTTTTTTGACATTGACTGCTTACAGTACTATACAAGAATGTCAGTTTTGTCTAGATGAAGGCTATTGTGTATCTAACTGAGCTTTTTAGTTTCCCATTTCAACAGCAGGTAAAAGCTTACTGAAAATCAATAGGCCTACTGTAGTGCACAGAAAAAGGATATGCACATTTGTATGTATACAGTACATTTATGTGTGTAGCAATGTGTTACATGTACTGTAAACGGAAATTCACCTTTGACTCTTTTGCACACGTGCCAAAACATGCAATTTGCTTGCATGAATGAGAGATTCTAATCTGTTGTGAACAACAAACTAATTGTTCAGAGATTTGAAGTTATTGTTTTCAAAAAATAATTCTCATTCAAGAATTTAGCCAAAGCGAATGAGAAAAACTGTGAGAAAATACTCAAATGAAAATGAAGGTCTTAAGTTTGGATTTAAAAGAACACAATGTCAGAGCATGTCTAAGAGCAGCAGGCAGACTGTTTCATTCTTTAGGTGCATGAATACTGAAAGCCATCTCACCAGACTACAGAAAGTGCTATGGTCACATGGAGGAGATTTCCACCTTGTGACCGGAGAGATCTGCTGGGGTTATAAACTGACAACATGTCTGAGATGTACTGTGGAGCCGGACCAGCAAATGCTTTGTAAACCAAAAGGAGGATTTTGAATTGTATTCTGAAAGCAACAGGTAACCAATGAAGATTTTGGGGGACTGGAGTTATATGGTCTGATCTTTTTGTCCTGGTTAGAAATCGTGCAGTTAAATTCTGGATAATTTGTAATCTATGGATTGGTTTGTTTGGAAGACCCATGAACAGAGGATTGCAGTAATCTAGCCTGCTCATAACAAATGCCTGAATGAGTTTCTCTGAGTCAGAAATCCTCTGATTCTGGAGATGTTTCTGAGTTGGAAAAAGGCAACCTTGGTGATGCTGCTGATATGAACCTTGAGGCTGAGTTCACCATCGAAGGTTACTCCTGGCTGGAATTAATCATAAATATTATTATCTATAAGATAGCAGTTCAGTTGCTGGTGGTCTTACTCAGGAAAGTGAGGCTGGAGATTGACCTATAGATGCTAAGTGTGCTTGGATCAAGGTTGTTCTTTTTTGGAAGTGGTCTAATAGTAGCAGTTTTCATGCAACTTGGAAAGACACTGTTCTGGAGAGAACAGTTTGCAATTTTTAACAGATCTTGTCATCTTGTCAATGGTAAACAAATTTCAAAAAAGACAGCTGGAAGTGGATAAAAAGGGGGCTGGTAGAGTACTTGAGTTGATTTATAGCGTCAGTGAGAACTCTAGAGTCTACAATGGAGAAATGCTTGAGACCATTGGAACGCAGTGGTGGAGGTATGTATAAGGGGCAAAATCCTTTGTTAATTCAGATGTATGGCAGGCGCACTCAAATGCAGGAGCGACGCGCAAGCGTTCCCAAGCGTCTATTTTTCAGGGTGCGACGGCTGTGCTCCGAGATAAAAATAGTTTTTGGAACTTTTGGAACGCTGCAGACCACACCACATGTCATGTGACAAGGAATAACCAATAACTGCTGGCAGATATCTTTTCTTTCTTTCATAAATATCACTCTATGGTAAATTTATAGAGGAGAACTTAATCATTTTAGTGTAGGACTACCCAGAGCTTTACATCTGTCCCACGGACTATTTTACTTGTTTCACTCTTTCGTCCAAGGATATCACAACATCCGGTTGAAAGTTCAGCCAAACTAACACAGAGAAATGGAGCAGTAAAGCTACTGTGAGGGATTTAAGGTACTGGAAATCAATTTAACTTTGTTTTGACTTTATTTAGTTTGGTCAGTTAGTCATCATCGTCATCGCAGCAAGCAGGTTTTGGTTGCTTAGTATCGGCAGGAGCAATAGTAGCGCAACCTCCCAAGCACCTTGGATAATAGGATGAAAGTGGCACGGCTGGCGTTTTCAATGCGTTTTAAACGCGGCTTGTGAACGGCCCCATAGGCAGCAGAGAAACTGGTAATTGGGATATTGCGGCTGATGTTAAGAATCTAGAAAAGAAATTGGGTGTAAGGCTCCAAAGAGGCCAAATCGCATCAGTATAGCGAAGAGAACAGTCTCAAAAATCTGCCAAGTATGCCAAACACAGACAAACTGCATCATCAAAGAAGAGTGTTCACAAGTTGAACTTAGCCAACAGGGACATGACAGACATACACGGCATGCAGGGAATTGACAAATGTTGCTATAACTGGCATCCAACCAAATATGTCCCATATATTATTTGTAGCAGTGTTTCTTTTCTAATTACTCACATTATTTATTCTACCCCACTGGAGGCAAAACATTCCCCCAAAAACATTCATAATGTATTGTAAGTCCTTGAAGTTGTGGAAAGCTGGTATTGTTCCATTCATTTCAAGGTGAAATCCTGGCGATTATGATTACACTCGTTTGGTTTCCAGGGGCAAATAGCAGCAGTTCTTTGAGATGACGCGTCCCTGTGCCATATCTTCCCTGGCCTCGCTGAATTCTGGAGAGGCCTTGGATGCAACGGCTGAGTTTATCACTCTTAATGAGAGACTCTGCAGTAGGCCACACTCCATTACGCATGAGCCAGATGATAAATTACATTGCCTTCCACAACTCCCTGACCCCAAGGGATGTTTAATTAATCAGAGGCCGGACATGGCCACCATTAGTAGAAAGAACAGCGGCCAGGGCTGCGCTGGACAGCTTCTCACTCCCACACATCATTATTTGGCTATCTTTCCAGCTCCCTCACCTTGGCAGCGAGGTGTGAATATATAGAATCAGAACAGAGAGAGAGAGGGAGAGACATCTTCATGACCTCATGGGGGCTGTTACCAACACTAACTGCTATTTGAATGTGGAACAACCTCAGCTCTTAATCGGGTTAGAAAATGAATAATTGAGTCTCACAGATGAGCTGAGAGGAGGGGGGAAATGCTGCACAGGTAGAGCAGCGGTTCCCGAAGTGGGATCCAGGGACCCCCCAGGAGGGACCCTGGAGGGGAATCCAAGAGGTTTCTGACAAAATTAGGAGTAGTTAAACTGTGTTGAAATTAAATTCACTAGAAATGATCACAATTAAAGCAATGTATTGGAAGGGCTACTCTAATGAGGTTTCATTCTCTGCACTATTATTTTCCCATTAATAATGACAAAAAGTTATTTCAGCACTAAATCAACAATCTTCCAGCTATGTGGCATCCTGGGACAAAATCAAACAAGAATATGTATTAATTTGGGGGTCTGTGAAATGAAATATTTCAGATCCCAAAACAATTAACCTTATGAATTTACTGTATCTGGGGCTGGAACTAATGGTTATTTTCATTATTTAAAAAAATGTCAATTCATCAGTTAAATGTTGGGCTGTCCAATGAATAAAATATTTAATCGCAATTAATCACACATTTTTTATCTGTTCAAAATGTACCTTAAAGAAAGATATGTCATGTATTTAATACTCTTATCAACATGGGTGTGGGCAAATATGCTTGTTTTATGCAAATATATGTATATATTTTTCATTGGAAATCAATTAACAACACAGGTACTGTGCATAAAAAATATGCACCAGTCATAACATGGCAAACAAAAAGGCCAACAGGCAACAACAGCTGTCAGTGTGTCAGTGTGCTGACTTGACTATGACTTCCCCCAAACAGCATATGATTATCATAAAGTGGGCATGTCTGTAAAGGGGAGACTCGTTGGTACCCATAGAACCAATTTTCCTCACCAAAATTTAGAGTAAGTTTGGAGCATTATTTAACCTCCTTCACGACAAGCGAGTATGACATGGTTTGTACCAATGGATTGCTTAGGTTTTTTCTTTCTTCATATGATGTATACCAGTATATTCACTCAAGCCTTAAAACTGAGCCTGCTACAACCTAAAAATTGCAAGTTTAGTTCATGCGTTAAACAAATTAGTGGTGTTAAAACAAATGTGCGTTAACAAGTTATTGCGTTAACTTTGACAGCCCTAGTTAAATGTGTCTTAAAAATGTCAGAGAGGAGTGAAAATTGTCTTCAGATTGCTTGTTTTGTCCAACCAACAGTCCAAAACAATCAATTTACAATGATATAAAACAGAGAAAGGCAACATTGATTAAAAAATTTGTTGATAATTTATTTTCTGTCAATCAATTAATCATCTCATCATTTCAGCACTAAATTCATCCAAACACAGCAGCTCTTTCTAAGTCATTTTTCTCAGCACAAAGTTATCCAGTTGTTCAATTTACATTTTTGAGAGATTTTGTTTGCATTGAAACAAGTTTCTTGTGAAAAAAGTAAGTAAATATTAAAGGTAATATTTATAACATCTTCATGTAGACGAATAATACATTTAAAAAAAAAAAAAAAAAATCCATAGAGCTTTTAGAAAGGTGCCAAATAAAAGTATGGCTTTACCTAAAAAAATTATTATGATTGTGAAAAATTTGTGAAAATTTGGACAGGTCCAAAATTAATTTTATTCCTTATCTCTGTGGAAGATATCTGACATTTAGTTCCCAATACTAACAAGGCTTGTGAGCCAATAGTTGATGAATAACGTTGAATAACGACGTTGGTATCGCATGGTTTCTCTGGGTCGTCAGCGATCAAGTTACCACTTACTTACTTACTTAGTCCTTGTTGCGCCGGGTGGCACATAGGGCAAGGACTAAGGATCTCCACTGATATCTGTTGTTTGCTTTCTTCTCAATGCTGTTCAAGCTGTATCCTCTCGTCTTCATTTCTCCTTCGATGGTTCGCCTCCAGGTTGTTTTGGGCCGCCCTCTGGTGTCCAACGCAATGCCACTTTTGTCACGTCATCAGATGGTTTCCTTAATACATGTCCTAGCCATCTCCATCTTCTTCTTATCAATATTGTTTCCATGTCCAAGCACCCTGTCGTTTGTGTAGTTCATGGTTTGTAATCTTTCTCGGCCAGAATATCCTCATGATCTTTCTGAGGTGGGTATTGTGAAAGCTGGAAAGCTTGCCTATGTCTCTTTCAGTCATTCTCCAGCACTCAGCACCATATAGAAGGACAGATAGTACACAGTTGTTGTATAACTTTATATTGGTGTTTCTAGTTATATGTGTCGACTTCCAGATGTTTCCAAGTCTTAGAAATGCTGTCCTTGCTTTTCCTAATCTGGCCATAATGTCTTGGTCAGCTCCACCATCTGATGTTACCCGGCTTCCGAGGTATGTGAAAGATGATGTACATGTCAGTTGTTGTCCATTTAGCTCTATGACAGGTGGCTCTTTTATGTTGAGGGGCATGACTTCTGTTTTCTTGATGTTAATCTTAAATCCCAGCATGCTTGCATTCTTCTGTAGTCAAGATGTTTTGTCTTGCATGTGACTTGGTAGATGTGATAGGAGTACGAGGTCGTCAGCATAGTCTAAGTCCTCTAAGTTGGAAAAGAGGGTCCATCTGATGCCAGTGTTTGAGTTGTTTAGGGTTGTTCGTATTACCCAGTCCACAGCTACAATGAACAACAGGGATGACATCACACACCCTTGTCTGATTACTGATACTGATACTGATTTAACAAGGAAGCTGGTGTCATTTGTGCATCCTACTATGCATCTGAAGTCAGTATAGAAAACTTTCACAAGTGATACTATCTTTGCTGGTGTAGCGCCTCTGGTACTCAACCGATGGGAATAATGGATAAGCCAACATCTACCTAGGTTCGATGAGCAGTTGCCTTAAATATCTCAGGAGAGTTATCATAGAGTTGAACAGTTGACAATTTTATTGCATCACAACAATTAAACAACATTCAAATTTCTGCATATATGTATCAAAGTATGAAATAAAATGTAAAAATTAGGGCTGCACCTAACGATTATTTTTTGTAACGACTAATCTAACGATTATTTTTTCGATTAGTCGATTAATCTAATGACTAATTTCATAGATTATTCAACAAAATATATTTTTTTTTTTTTAACTTTTAAATTAATTTACCCAAAATAAATATCAAAAACTTGTCTCATTATTATTTCAATACTTTATTCAAACATCTTCTCTTATAAACATATACATAAAACAAGAATAAAATATGCACTACAGGGCATTTATTTCACAACAAAAAATAGCCCAGTCTTCACTGCTGGTGTAGCGCCTCTGGTACTCAACCGATGGGAATAATGGATAAGCCAACATCTACCTAGGTTCGATGAGCAGTTGCCTTAAATATCTCAGGAGAGTTATCATAGAGTTGAACAGTTGACAATTTTATTGCATCACAACAATTAAACAACATTCAAATTGCTGCATATATGTATCAAAGTATGAAATAAAATGTAAAAATTAGGGCTGCACCTAACGATTATTTGATTAGTCGATTAATCTAACGACTAATTTCATAGATTATTCAACAAAATTTTTTTTTTTTTTTTTAATTTTTAAATTAATTTACCCAAAATAAATATCAAAAACTTGTCTCATTATTATTTCAATACTTTATTCAAACATCTTCTCTTATAAACATATACATAAAACAAGAATAAAATATGCACTACAGGGCATTTATTTCACAACAAAAAATAGCCCAGTCTTCACTGGTAAAGTGTTGATCATCTCTCCGAAGCCTTGACCCTCCACAATAGCAAGGGGTCTCATGTCCTTCACCATCATCTGTAAGATGCTGTCAGTAAACTCAACAGCCATCTTCGGTGTGCATTGAGTTGGGTCCTTTTTTTGGCTGGACCGCAGAGGGCCAGCCCTACAGACGCAAAAGTCTGTCGCTGAGTGAGTGAGTGAGTGAGTGACTGACTGACTGAGTGATAGAGTTACAGGATTGGTCGGCTGGGGTTGCAGGAGCTTCCTCATTGGTCGTTGCTCTTTCAAAATGAAAAGGCGGAGAACAGTTCTGTGTTTACATTTTCTGGGGAGCGTGTCAGCGGTTTAATGTATCATTACATAGCGCTGTTGTTGTGCATGTGCTATTGTTTATGTTCGTTTAAGTTACGTTATGTTGTGCTTCGTATTGTGTTACCGTACAAAGTTTCGCCTCGCTTTCCTCCATTTCCGCCATGAACTGACTATCTAGCAGCCACACGTCACTACTGCGGTATGAACCCAAAATAAACAGACTGTGCTGTGATTTAAATGCAATAAACGGATCAAAATAATGCCGAAATAACAACATAAATATATCGATTTGTAAAAAGACATAATCCATTCTTTGTCAAGTCTGTCCGCAACACAACAAGCAAACAACTTTTAAAATGCTTGTTTTCTGAACGGAGTTCGGATCGATCAGTGCCAGGCTATGATAACACCAGCTACTCAATCAACACTCAACATAACGTCATCTAGGCATAAATACGGAAGCCACATTGTTGTAAACGGATCAAAGTGTGCCGAAATAACTACATAATGATGCTGATTAGTAAAAAGTCTGAATTCATACTTTGTCGGGTCTGTTACCATGACGACCAGCAAACAACTTTTAAAATGCTTGTTTTCTGAATGGAGCTCGGATCGATCAGTGGCAGGCTACGTTAACATAGCAGCTGCTCCATTAACACTCCATCTAGGAATAAATACGGCAGCAGCAACGTCAGTGATGACAGCTGGAATATCTCAACACTGATAATCTTTAGTGAAGTATGTATATATTGTTACACACTACTTATATGATGAATGCTTTTGATACAAATGCTTTAATAAAAAAAATGAAATACTTTTAACCTTGCATACTGTATGTCATACTAATACCTTTTCACCTTGTATAAAATGTATAATATACTGAGTAGTAAATGTTACCATTTACTATTACTGAATGTAATTTGCTGTTACTATTACCATATTATCGAAAAATACAACTTTGATTTAGTTGTTTATGTTCTGTTAGTTTACTTTATTTTCATTTCATGTTTTATTTGATAGGGACCAATACAATATACATAGACAACTTAGAAACGGCTATCTGATGCAAGTATCATAGTGCTTATAGCGGATGCTAATTTGCAACACCTGTAAGATACTGCAGGTTTAAACTATTTATTCTAACAGCTCATAGTGAAGTCAGACAAACAGGATCATCAACGAGGGGAGACGGCGGATAGAAAACATTGCTCGACAAAATTTGCGTTACTCAAACTGCTTTTTCAGTTACAGAAACAAACGAGCGGAGTGATCTCCCTCCAGATATTAGAGTAACGTTAAAAAGGGTCGTGTTGTCTCAGCAGGTATCTCTCTGCCCCCTCAGAGGCAGCTCTTTCCCTCGCCACTCTGCTGCTCTGTGGCCGGCTCTCCAGCGAGCTACCCCCCCCCCCCGCGGGCAATTGTGGAGCTTTTCAACTCCAAAAGGGCAGATAAACACATGTTAATTTATAATGGACATTTGTGTTGTGATATTTAAAAGAACTAACCGTCAACCAGGAAATAAAAGCCCCTCGTCTACGAGACCGGTCTCTTGAGAGAGCTCCAGCCAGCTCATAGCGGGGTCTGTGTGAGTGAATGCCCGGCTGGAGAGGTGGCGATCCCGGCAGGAGCTAGCTAGCTGTGCCGGCAGTTTGTGGAGCTTCTAAACTCCGACAACGTTGGAGCAAATGTTTGATTCGCCATCTAACATCGTAAAACTGTCAATATTCTAAATCTACACAGTTCATTTCTCGCCTCAACATTTTACAGAAGTGAATTTAGTGATGAAATAGCTACGAAAAATGTGAAGTAGATAGATGCGGCGGTGCTCGTGCATGTGTGAGGGGGGCGTTGCCTTGGAAGGAGTTTCGAGGGGAGGGGGTGGGTTTAGACGGAGCTCCTGAGGCATGCTACTTTCAAATTATGCTAGCTCTCCAAGATCATAGACCCTCAGTGTGTTCCAATCCGCGTACTTCTGTACTTACACTAACTATTTTGAGTGCATAAGTGCGTTCACACTGTGAAGTACGGCAGAATGCAGTGCACTGTAAGTACCCGGATGTTGTACTCAAAACGGTCAAATCGTTTAGTGTGGAACGCTGGACAATTCTCACCCTCAACGGTCGTCATCTTGGCTACGTAGCGGAAGGGGCGGGTCCACGACCACCATTCAAACATGTGAAAATGGCGGCAGATGATGCAGGAGCTTTTGCGGTGCTGAACAACGTACCTTATAGATGCCAGGTCATGTGCCAGCTGCCGTAAAACCCCGAAGAAGAATAAGATATTTTGGCGGGTAGCGAGTGGTAGCGAACCGCGGTGAAATTTTGCGATTGTCATTTCCGGTAAGGGCGCTGCAGAGTATTCGATTTGAGACAACCCTACCCCGTTGAAATTTACGCACTACTCAAGTAAGTACAGAGTGCACACAGTGCACTACATTGAAGTGTACTTCCAGAAGTACGTGGATTGGAACACACTCCCTATCTTTAACTAGCGATAAGCAATTAGCCGTTAGCATTAGCGATCTTTTTAGCATCATAAAACTGTGATAAAACGGGCACTAAAGTTCGTCAAATACCTTACAAAACATCCTTGTAACCTCGGTTGGTTTTTATGAACATTATCTGAACTTAAACAACAAGTTTTATGCATCTTTCTCTCCTTACATAGCGGTTAAAACAGACTAGCCGAAACAGCATGAGTGTGTTTCAGCTCACCGGGGTTTCAGCAGTTTAAAACACGACAGAAAGTAGTTTCTCCCGTTCACAGTTGGGACTCCAACTAAAGACGTAGCTCAACAGCTTAGGCTTTTACAGAAAATACCACTTTAAGGACTACTCTCTGGCGTTTTATGCCATGTTAGCTTAGCATTCTGTTCAGAGCACGATTTCACGACGTGTCCAGGTAGAGATCTCAAGGGAAGAGAGAAATACACGGGCTGCACGTCACATCCTCTACACTTAACTTCCACAGAATGCATGTTGCGCCCCCTTCTGGGAACAATATGCAACTACAGTTCCAAATGACATATATGGGTTTAGTAGCCCTATATTTCATATGGGTTACACCGGTATTCCATAATGTCGGAGAATTATCCAAAGACAGTCCCTGTGGAGGCTATCAAATGCCTTCTCAAAATCAATGAAGTTGATGATGAGTTGTCTCTGTCACTCTGTACATTGCTCGATGATATTTCTTGATACAAAAATATGGTCATACAGCTTTTCCCTTTCCTAAATCCTGCCTGTTCTTTCCTTAGTATGTTGTCCACTGCTGTTTTCATTCTGTTCATCAGTATTTTGCAGAATATTTTGCTTGGGATGAAAAGTAATGTAATTCCCCTCCAGTTGTTACAATTGGTTAGGTCTCCTTTCTTGGGTAGCTTGATGATGGTTCCTTCTTTCCAAGTATTTGGGATGGTCTCATTTTGCCATATCTTCTCAAACGATGGATGTAGAATGTTAGCCGCAAGGGTTGGGTCGGTTTTAAATAGCTAAGCTGATAATTGGTCATTTCCTGGAGCTTTGTTGTTCTTTAAGCTTTTGATGGCTAATTCGATTTCAACTCTTGAGGGTGCCTCTGTGCTGTTTTCTAGATCTTCGTCAGCTTTGGGTATATCTGCTATTGTTTCTTGCTCTGCTCTGTTGAGTACCTCTTTGAAGTGTTCCGTCCATGTGAGTTGCTGTTTCTGATGTTAACATTATACCATCTTTGTCTCTTACTGGCATACTCCCGTTGTTTTTCTTCGTTATTTGGTAGACCTGCCAAATCTTCTGTTCTGTAACTGCCTTCTCAGCCTCTCTAGCTAATCCATCTGTAAACTCTTGTCTATCCTTTCTTAAGACTTTTTTGACTTCTCTGTTACTTGCAAAATATTGTTCTCAGAGTCTTTCTTTCACTCTCTCTGAATGATCTGTCGTTTGTAACCCAAGACTTTCTCGCTTGTCTTTCTGTACACATCTTGCACTTGCTGCCAATGATCATTTATCGTTTCTATATTGTCATCCTCTCTATTTAAACTATCTAAAGCTTGAAATCTGTTTCTTAGTTCCAGCTTGAAGTCTTGTTTTCCATGCATCCTGTAATTTTCCAATGTCAAATCTTCTTTTACTGCTGGGTGGTGACACAGATCTCATCAATTTAAGCCTGAAGATAGCAGTAACAAGATGATGGTCACTTCCAACATCAGCTCCTTGTCTCACTCTTACATCTAGCAAAGACCTTCTCCATTTGCCATTGATCATTATATGATCAATTTGGTTCTTGTCTCTTCCTCCAGGTGACACCCATGTCAGTTTGTGAATATCTTTGTGTGGGAATAAAGTTCCACCTATCGCGAGGTCATTTAGGCCACAGAATTCCACAAGGTGTTCTCTATTTTCATAGTGCCACAGCTATGCTTCCCTCTTATCCTCTCGCTTCCAAAATGATCTCCTCCTACTTTTGCATTAAAGTCTCCCATAACAATTGTGAACAGCAGGAGACATGCAAAATTCACGAGTGGGATATTTACCGACGCATTTTATGTTGAAGAATAAAACGTTAAAATATCTCAGACTTGTGTTAACCACAGACCTTATTTCAGGCATCAAACCAAAAACCATTCAAAAACCCATTGACTTCCAGACAAGGGAATTGGAAGTGCTAAAATGCTAACTCATTTCCAGGTTTTAGGACTCATTCCTCCAGCACTCTATGTAAGCCTATACCTACATGTTGCAAAATGACTTTTACTCCACCACAAAAAAATGATCACTTGACATGACTGTCTGTCTGAGTCTCACTCCACTTATCCATAAAATATGCAGGTTGTGAAACGAACTGGCAAAAGTTTGTTGTGAAGTGAATGCAATGGAACGGGTGAGGGAGAATGCAACATCTAGTGGCTGAACGTTATCAATGTTATCAATGTTATCAATAGCACCTTTAAAGTAAATTTTAAAAGCCATATCACTATTTGTTTGCCAGTGTAATTTTTAACTTCTTAGCTGCAAAATGTCTCCTAAATAATTAATATACTGCAGTCCATTTTGCAAACCATGCTATTGACCTTTAGATTTTAAAATATTTTTCCTAATCTTCCATGCATCTTTTAATTTTCATAACATACATAAATGGATGGAAAACTATTAAGACACTTGAAATGATAAATAAACGTACAGACACATTTAAAACCAAATTAATAAAATACTATAAAAATCCCGTAGCTCATTCAAAGCTGTGGAAAAGAGGAACAGTCTTTAGCTTAGTTTTAAAAATGGCTACAGTTGGGGCATATTTTAGTCCAAAGTGGAGCTGATTCCAGCAGTGGGCAGCATAATATCTGAAAGCCATTTCACCACATTTGGATTCAACTCTGCACCACTAACTGACCAGTCCCTGCGGACATGAGAGACGTACCCGACTTTTACTCCACAAACATATCTGCGATATATTTTGGGCCCAGACCATTGAGAGATTTATTATAGACAATAAGTGGGACCTTGAAATCAATTCTACTGGAAGCCAGTGTGGGGGGGGGGGGGGGGGGGGGGGGCAGTAAGGAGTGCATTGCAGTAGTCCATCCTACAAGTAATAAAAGCGTGAATGATCTTTTCTAAATCTTGCTTGGACACAAAGTGTCTGTAAATATGTATGCCAACCGCCATAAAACTCAACAGAAGAAGAAGATGGGGCAAGGATGTACGCAGCGGAGGATGTCTCTTATTTTTCAGGAACATGGCGGGCGAGGAGCTGTCTTTGTCCGATGTCAATACATCAGACCGGCGCATACGGGTACTTTCCAAAAAGTCAAGGCTGCACCCCCTTTTGGGGTAAAGAAAACCGAAGACCCCATAGACTTCAATGCAATTTGACGTGTGTTTGGATTGTAATTTTGACAAATTTGCAAGGGTTTCATTTCTTGTTATACAAACATTTAATTTATACACGTCTAATAATTATTGTGCAATCTTGCCTGAACCTGAGCGTTCGTGATACCTTAAAAAATTAAGGTTGATTGCCGCCATGTCCCCTCAGTCTTCCCACGTCCAACACAGTGGCCGGATATTGCTTATCCAGACTTCTATACATATTTGATTGAATCACGTTAGGCTAAGTGTTGTCTGTACATAACCAACGTGTTAATAGCCAACAGTCTGATGCTGCTATAACGTTAATGTATGAATGGCTTACTGCAGCAGCCTCCCACTCAAGCTAACATTAGCTAGCCATGCTAGTCAATGTCACCAGCATTATTTAGCCATTTACCACACCGACAGTGAATATTGAGGTATGTGCCTCAAATATCAGTGTGAAAGCCCTGGTTAACCCGCCACACAACAGCTTTTCATCATTTTCTCTCCTGAGTTTCTTTCCCCCAAAAGGGAGCGCAGCCTCGGCGATGACGCCATGCTGGTCTGGTCTACAGCTTGGAGCCATTAAGCCCCTCTATCATATCTTTTTTAGGACATGTCAGGGGAACAAATCGGAGATCAGTGTTTTTGGATTTATTGCTGGTGCAACCAACTACACAGCAACTCTTCAGCATAGCGTTATTGCTATTACCGGTTTGTTTAAAGCAGAAGTTTGGAGGCATGTTTTAACTTCTTCTGTTTACTCTGTTACCGTCTACGAAGGACACGGGATTGTTTTCCCCCAAAAGGGGGCATGGTCATGCAAGCCTACTCTGGATGATGTATTGCCGATCTGATGTATGTCCTTGTAATGTATGTAAAAACAACGCAAAAGCATTGGCGTAAATGCTGAACCGAAAACAAGTTGCAGATTCAAATACGTCATCAGTGGAGTTTTGTGACTAGTTCGCTCGCTCCACGTGACAGCATCTTTCGTCAGATGGATGTTACCCTTTACGTGCTTTTCCCTGCAATGTTACAGCTTTCATTCACAACACAGTCATACCAGCATTTTCACTGAAATGTTATGAGGTCTTTAGCTGGGAAATTGTTGGTACAGATTTCCCTGGTAATTGCTCCCATTCAAACACGAGCCCATACAGGAAATGTTCCTGAACATTGAAAGGGGCTTTATTTACTCATTCAGACTGCCATCTCCTTCCAAGTGCAGTTCATGGCTTCCGAGTGCTTTAAGATACTGGGTAGGTTTATGATAAAGTTGTCCTTGGCTTGGGCAGTGATTGTAACAACTGGAGCTTCATGACTATTTGGCAGTTCAAGGTCTTTCTTTATCTATCTTCTTGGCGTACACTGAATACAGAATCCAACTTTGAGACAGAAAAATATTCCTTCGAATTACTGTCAAGATTTTTCCCTACACTTTTCTTTGCAGGAATCAAAACTGCACTTTCTATTACATGTAGATTGTGGTCTTTCAAGCTTCAACACCGCACTAAAAATTCATCACATTCAAACAACCTGAGTGACATGTTTTCCTCAACATCTCCTGATGCTGTTGTTTGAGCTTGCCCGTCTCTATTCTTCTCCCTGTACTATATTTGTCTGTACCAAACATTGTCTTGTACTCCCATGACTCGGGGATACTCTACTGTGATTTGACATTGATAGGGGCAAATGGCTGCATGCGTATTCCTTCATCCCACTTATATTGTAAGTGGCAGAATTGTAGATAGAGTGGAGCAAAGAGCTGCGCATGAATTTGTCCTCCGTATTTCACTTTGAAAGTGTGAACTTGCTTATTATTGAAATTTAAATGTAAATTTGTCTGTGAAAGGTCACAATGACACGACTGAAATACTGTATGTGAGCTGCAGGCTGCCAATTGGTGCCGCATTTCAAATGGGGCTCCATTAAAAGCTCCACACACACACCGACTGAGCTCAGATCACCTTTGATATCAGACGACGGTGACATAGACGAGTCTGCAGAGCTGCATTTTACTAAACCGTTTCCAAAAAATCACTGAATTCATCTCAAGTGTGTCCCTGCATATGATCACTTGACTTGTATATAGACATTGTAAGTTGTTGGTCATTGTTGTTTTTTTATAAATATTTATATATACATGGGTCATTCCTGTTATGCTGCAACATTTCTGTCCCCATGAATTACTTCCTCATATTTTCTTTAAAATGTGTCAAATATTTATAACAAATGGCATAAATTATACATTAAGGTCTTCTTCACAACATACACAAAGAATAATGCACATAAAAAATATATATATATTTTTTTACTTTGCTGAGCTTTTTTTGGTACATGTGCTCGATTTTACCATGTACCTGTTAGGCTTAAGTTTGCCATGTTATGATTTGAGCATATTTTTATGTTAAATGCAGTACCTGTGAGGGTTTCACGACAATATTTGTCATTGTTTTGTGTTGTTAATTGTTTTCCAATAATAAATATATACAAACGTTTGCATAAAACGAGAATATTTGCCCACTCCGTTGTTGATAAGAGTATTAAATACTTGACAAATCTAATAAATCGTAATTAAAATAAATAAATAATCGTGATTAAGTATTTTAATTTAAAAAAAAAACAAACATTGATATAGTTATAAAAGTTCTGTTTATGTGTAGAAGGCTAACTAGCTAATCTAGCTGGCTAACATAGCTCCAAATTCCACCCTGTTATTAAAATAATAAGTATAATACATTATTTGTTGGCACCTTTCAGGGCACCCAACAAAGATAAAATAAATACTCAAACAGATAAAAACAGCCAAAATGACGAAAACACTAGCAGAGCAAACATAACATGAGACATTTAAGCAGAGACGTATGAGAGGGAATAAAACAGTGACAATGTTAAAGGAAGAAAACAGAATGATGGACACTACAATGAATAGGCCAGTTTGAGCAGGTGAGTTTTGAGGTGGGATTTGAACGTTGTAATAGTGTCAGACTGTCGGATGTGTGGAGGGAGGGAGTTCTAGAAGACCAGGGAACAGGAGGGGGTATACTCCTGAAGGAGGTCAGAGAGATAGGTGGGGGCGAGGTTGTGGAGGACTTTGTAGGTGAGCAGAAATTTTTTGTAGTCAATCCGGTATTGAACAGGGAGCCAGTGCAGTTGGATGAGAATGGGGTGATGTGGTCGGAAGATTTGGTGTGGGTAATTATCCGGGCAGCAGAGTTGTGAATGATTTGAAGCCTGTTGAGCAGTTTGGTGGGAAGGTCAGAGAGAACAATCCGGGATGTGACAAATGCGTGGACCAAGACTCCTGTGCTGGATTGAGACAGGGATGGGCGGAGGAAATGTTGCGTAAGTGGGTCTATAGACCAATATATACCAGTCTTCCCATAAGGATTATTATTTGAGTTCCTGAGATTGGCCAATATGTTTTCCTGACAGTTAAAGCTGCAGTGGATAAAAATGGAGCAAATATGATTAAAAAAAGTTATTTTTATAAAACGGTCACTTTATCCTGACAGTAGTGCATGAGACAGGTAATCTGAAAAAAGTAATGTGCCTCTGTATCCTATGGTGCTCCTAATGGCATCTGCAAGATTTCACAGACTGGAGGAAAACAGCCAATCAGAGCTGATCTGGAGTCTGCCATCCAGCTTCCGTCTATGCGAGCCACGAGTCAATCACTCGCAAACTCCGATCAAACGGTCAAACTAGGCAGCGCTGATCAAATATGAATCAAGATTCTGTCACTGTAATGACTTTATCTTGCCTCAAATGTTTTCAGAAAGATCTTGTAGTACTGTGTAACTGTAAAATTAGAAAGTTTGTGACCCAGCAGCCACGTTGAGATCTCTTGAGGAAATACCAAGCACCGCCCACCAGCCGGAGCACAGCCAATAGGAACGCTCTCTCTCTGAATGAACTGTGATTGGTTCAAATCTTCCATCACAGGCTAGATCTTTTAAGGCCTGAAAACAGAGCCATGGGGAGGTGCAGAAGTCTAGTTTTCTCTCAGAACACTTGAATTACAATATGCTGAAAGGTTATTATGGAATTTTTGCCCGATGATGCCCAAAACTTGTTGCCTACTGAAGCTTTAAACATGTCATTATATTATTATATAATGCAAAAACGATGAAAAATGCGTCTATTGTTTTTCAAAAGTCATGAGGCTGAATTGTTGCTGCATAACACGATGACCCACATCTATTTTTCCACCTACCTATATGTGCATAATAGTTATAATAATAGGTTTCTTATTTATTTATTTTTTTTACCAATCTTTGTTCTGCTTTGGTTGTTCAGTGTTAGGCTGGGTTTTTCTCTGTGTTCTCCGGTTTCCTCCCACAGTCCAAAGACATGCAGGTTAGGTTAATTAACCTTAAATTGCCCGTAGGTGTTAAGGGTTGTCTGTCTCTATGTGTCAGCCCTGTGATATGTCCAGGGTGTACCCCACCCTCGCCCAATGTCAGCTGAGATCGGCTCTAGCCCCCCCGTGACCCTGAATAGGATAAGCGGTTACAGATAATGGATGGATGTTCTGCTTTGTTGTCCTTGTTATTTTCTTGGTGTCTAATTTGTGAAGGACATAGAAATGAAGTAAAATTAGCAGTGACCACAGGTTTATTTAGTTGCAGGCTGTGACTGAGCTATGAGTTCCAGCCTCTGTGTGGCAGTGTGTGCTCACAGTGTCCCTCTCAGACATTTCAGGCTTAGCCAGCTCTGCACGAACAGCCCTCCTGGCTCCTCTGGTTTTTCTCATCTGCTCTCTGCATGCTGAGCGTCTTCCAATCTGGCCGCAAGCAATGGAGACACTGGCGCTCTCGGTGTCAGCTCTCCTCAGGATTGTCAGAAGTCCTCTGTCAAATCCCCCTACCGGCTGGCCCTGCAGGCTCCAAGGAAATTAACCAGGAGGAGAGACTGGGGAGGGTGTGACACTGGCTGGAACTTTTTTTTTTCTGTTTATGCTGCAACAGTATTACTCTTTCACAAAAGAGTGTGAGGGGGCAGCTGAGGGGTGTAAAAAATTAAATGGACTTCACTGCATGCCTCTCTGGCAACTGGCCAGCAGCTCTCTCCACTTCTTTAGCCTTATTTCCTGATGCACTTTCTTCAGAGTGACTCAACTTGAACCTTCCATGACTCATCTGCACAAATATATAAACATTCACATCAGGCACAAAATTAACATTTCTTTTGCTCAGGGGCCACAACGGCTTCCAGATTCCCAAATTCACGAGCAATGTTTGACCTTTTGGATTAAAAATAACCTCCAAACCGGCGCTGGATACCTGCCGAGTGGCTGTGAGGTAAATAAACCTCAGCCAATGCCACACTTCAGCATTTGCCTTGAGTTTATCTCTCACCCTGATTAATAGCAAAACGACCTGCTGAATACAACAGTAAAAGGATCATCTAAGAAATAAAGATTAAAGAAGATACAGTACCTGCATTTTTTTGGCTCAGACATTTTGGTTCAGCGCACTTTTGAGCTGCAAATGTTGAATCAGCGGATCCAGGATGGAGTTTCGACACACAGCAGTTGTTTAAAAAACTTGTGAAATCAAAACAATTGTGAACAGCAGCATCACATCCAGTGAAGGCTGCATTGTTAAGGTGACACACTATGATTCACATCATACCTGTGCACAAACCTGCTGTTTGTAATTATATGAAAGGAAGAGGAAAGCTGTCTGCCTAAACATAAAACCTGTGCGACATGACTGATCCAGAATGGCAAAACATACTTCAAGTTGATGAGAGAGCTGTCCCTTAATATCTCTTAATTTCTAAGGCCATTGCAAGCAATGTGCCAATGAACGAGCATTGTGTGTTAATATTGGATTTTTGCATCAATGTGATGAAGTCTCTTAATTTTTCAGCTATTTAATTCACCAGTATAGCCAAAAATAGACATTTTCATCTGGCTGTTAATGGTTTCCCAATTGAGTGTGTACTATATGCACTCAGTTACCAGTTTATTAAGTATACTGAGCTTAAACGACCAGTGTGTAACAATTAGAGGGATCTATTGGCAGAAATGGAATATAATATTAATTACTATGTTTTCTTACTATATTTGCGCATGTGCTGCCTGCGCTGCAGTAACATCAAAGAACGTATATTGCAAAGAAATGAAAGTCAATTGTGTGTTCCATTGCAACGTCAGCGCCCAGCAGCAGAGCTACGCTTCTGCCATTTTGGACTGAAAGCGACTACCTGACGCCATTAAAATATCCGCCTACAAAGTGCCATACAAAAGTAAAACAAAATGATTTCTATTCTGTTGTCATATATTAAATGTTTCTACCAAAATGGCCTGTGTTGAACAATACAAATATTATAAATATGCATACTATTATAACTATTTACTTACTTACTTATTTATTAAACTATTTTGCCTGGCCACTTCCCAGAGGAGGATAAAGTGAGCGATGGACATAAATGGAAGTTTAAAAAAAAATGTCATGTCCAGGACCTCCAAAATAGATGGCCAATAGACCACAGACCATGGATGTATAAGAGGTTGTGTACTCTGCTTTTGCCCTGCCTGTTAGTAAATAGCCTACATTAAATTCTGTTTATGTCATGCTACTAGCACTACTAGCTCCTAGCCGGTTGCCGGTAGTTTGGGAACAGAGACGTTAATACATCCATCACGGTACAGGCTTACAGCATACAGCCCATGGGCCATACAGTATAATAATAATAATAATAATAATAATAATAATACATTTTATTTGTATAGCGCTTTTCTGGGAACTCAAAAACACTTTACACAGATAAAAGATCATAGAAACAAGGACATCATAAAAATATAAAACACACAGTATTAATCACACATTAAAAGCAGTTCTAAAAAGGTGAGTTTTGATTTGAGATTTGAAGGTGGACAGGTTGGTGCAGTCTCTGATGGGTTTGGGGAGTGAGTTCCAGAGGGAGGGGGCGGCAATGGCAAATGCTCTGTCGCCCCAGGTCCGGTGCTTGGTTCTGAGTGGTGTGGACAGGAGGTTGGCATCAGAGGAACGGAGGGAGCGGGAAGGAGTGTGAAGGTGGAGCAGATCTGTGAGGTAGGGGGAGGGGCTGGTTATGGAGGGCTTTGTGAGTGAGGAGAAGGAGTTTGAACTGGATGCGTTGTGGGACAGGGAGCCAGTGGAGGCTCTGGAGGACAGGGGTGATGTGGTCATGGGACCGGGAATGGGTGAGCAGACGGGCAGCAGAGTTCTGAATGTACTGGAGTTTATTGAGGACTTTGGATGGTGAGCCGTAAAGGATGTTGTTACAGTAGTCGATTCTGGAAGTGATGAAAGCGTGGATGAGAGTTTCGACAGCAGAGAAGGAGAGTGATGGGCGGAGACAAGCAATATTTTTGAGGTGGAAAAAGGCAGTCCTGGTGATGTGGTTGACGTGGTGTTCGAAGGAGAGGTGGCTGTCGAAGATGACTCCAAGGTTGCGGATGTGAGGGGAGGGGGACAGAGTGGAGTTGTCGATGGTGAGGCGGAAGTTGTGAGTTGTTTTGGTGAGTGATTTTGGGCCGATGATGATCATGTCAGATTTGTCATAGTTGAGTTTGAGAAAGTTGATTTGCATCCATGATTTTATATCAGTGAGGCAGTTGGTCAGAGTGGAGTGTGTAGCGGTGGTGATGGATTTGGTGGAAATGTAGAGCTGGACGTCGTCGGCATAGCAGTGGAAGTTGAGGCCGTGGCGGCGTATAATGTTACCGAGGGGAAGCAGGTAGAGGATGAACAGAAGGGGACCAAGCACCGAACCCTGGGGGACGCCTTGGGACAGAGGAGCGGGGGAGGAGGTGCAGTTGTTGATGTTGATGAATTGTTGTCGGTTTGTGAGATAAGACTTTAACCAGGAGAGGGCAGTTCCGGTGATGTTGAGGGAGGATTCAAGTCTGGAGAGAAGAATGGCGTGGTTGATGGTGTCGATGACTGCAGTGAGGTTGAGGAGGATGAGGATGTTGAGGTGACCAGAGTCTGAGGAGAGGAGGAGGTCATTGGTGACTTTGAGGAGGGCTGTTTCTGTGCTGTGTTGTGAGCGGAAACCGGATTGAAATGGTTCGTACAGGTCGTTGGAGGTGAGGTGGGTTTTGAGTTTTAATGCTACAGCACGTTCCAGTATTTTTGACAGAAAGGGGAGATTGGAGATGGGCCGGAAATTTGCCATGACATCAGGGTTGTGTCCAGGTTTTTTGAGGATGGGGGTGACGGCAGCCAGTTTGAGTGATTGGGGGACTGAACCAGAACTGAAGGAGGAGTTGATGATGTGTGTGATGAGTGAGAAGATAGCTGGAAGACAGTCCTTGACAAAAGTGGATGGGATGGGGTCCAGAACAAAGGTGCAGCTTTTCATTCCGACCATGAGGTCGGATAGCTCCACTGGGGACAGAGAGGAGAACTGAGACAGGTGCTGGGTGGTACAGGGGGGGGAGACGGGTGGGGCGGTGGGGAGGGCGGGGGAGGTGGTCAGGTTGCTGTAGATGGTGTCGATTTTTGTTTGAAAAAATGAGAGGAAGGCGTTGCACTTGTTGGCTGTAAAGGAGCTGGAGATGTTGTCACTGGGATAATAAAGTATAAAGATAATAAAAGTGATAAATTAAAGCCAATATATCCATTATTACAGCCGCATACAGCTAGCAGGTAGCTGGCAGAACCGCAAATGTCAGGCCATATTAGCCCTGTGGGTCTGATGCAAGGTCATTATGCCGAGGAAAATAACTCTGGATTCGGCTATTAGTTAATTTTACAAGTTTTAGGACATAATGTTTTAAATGAGGGCTATTTAAGTGTTCCTACTGGGAGGTTGATTTACCTCAAAAAAATTATCCTCTGCTTTACAGACGTCTCTTTCTACATCCATGGCCATGGACTCATTGCCGTTTTCAGTCCAAACTGGCGACAGCGCTACCGCAGCACCATCCAGCGGCTGTTGTCAAAAAAGAACGAGAGTTTCGTCTCTTTGCTTCTATACTCTTTTTTAACGTTACCACACAGTCGGTAGAAAATCAGCAAAGTTTCCCTTTCACCTCTCCCTCATCCTCTGCCTGATCTAACAACAGGTGAGGGAGGTTTGTGTGTGGAGCCAACAGTCCTCTGCTCTGTAGCTCCTAGCTCCATATTAGGCTAAACTCTAAGCCCGGCCACTTTTAAGCGACCCAATCAAATGTGAATGATTTGATTTATATCCCTCTTGTAACTATACACCGCTTAAATATTCTGTTTCACTGTGAGATACGTCACAGCAGTTAGAGATGCTCTAACATCCGTTTCATGGGGACCTTAAGACTTCCCTTAAAGGAATAGTTTGATATTTTGGGAAATACGCTTATGTGCTCTATTGCAGAGTTGGATGAGAAGATCGATACCTGTATTGTATTATGTGAGTATCAATCTTCTCATCTAACTCTTAGCAAGAAAGCAAATAAGCGTATTTCCCAAAATGTCACACTATAAAAACCATGAAAGGAGTCTTAGACAAAGTAGAGAACCTGCATGAGCAATAACTAAATGCATTAGAATTATGTTTCAGTGAATTCTTGCCCTTCTGGATGTATTATTAGAGCTGAATGGACATTGCACTTTAAAAGTGAGCAATTTCTGTAATACTCTCTTTCCATCGAGTCATGTTTGCTTCATGGTGTCCCTAACATAGAAGACTTGCAATCTAGCCGTATTACAATTTCCCTCAAATTGCTTGACATTTGTGGAGTACATTGGAAAAGCCTAACAGAGCATACAATGTACACCAGGGGGTAAAAAGCCGTTGACAGAGATTCTCTTAAAGATAATTACAGTGACAGTGTAAGATCTATGATAATAAACCTTTTCCACCAGACTGCAGCTTAACAAAAGCATTCGCTAATGCATTTGTACAAGACATTCTCTTGCTGGAAAATAGGAGGAATTTCAATGTGCAGATAAAAGTGAATCACTGCCCACCAGTGTCTGTTCTTTATTTTCCACCGTGCACCCCTGTGACTTCCCAATGAATTCTGAATAGAAGTTTGTCCATATGCTACTTAATGTGTGGCTCTTATTTCCAGCTGTTAAGAGGTTCTTATTCACGGATTATAATGAAGAGGAATTTTGATAAGGAAGGGACGAGAGAGACGGAGGAGAAATTGGTTTGATCTTGAAGCGGGGAAAGGGCGGAGGAGTCGTCGGGGCCTCGGCTTCTTAAAAGGTGCTTGTAGCCTCCAGGGAAGATGCTTGCTCTCTCTCTCTCTTCTCTGCCTCGCTCTCTGCTCGTCTTCATCCTTGTCTCACACCACCCCCGCTACTCAAGATCAATTATGATTGACAGGCACTCTGGTTCAGAAATTGTTTAAGTTGCTTGATCTATGGGTAGATATCAGCCCTGAGGGATCTGAAGTCCTTGCAGCATGTTAAGCGCTGTTATCTCAAGAGGACTTTCAATGACTTGTGCACTAGTGTTTGCCAGTTCAAGTGAGGGTGCTATGTTAGCTTGACAAAAGAGGGAAATAGATTTACCCCATTGCAATGTCGTTCTAAATGGTGTGTTATGCCGAGCTGTTATCTAAAGCTTAAAGAATTACTTCAGGCTTGTCCATTTGTTGTTATGTTTCCAGAAATCTACCAGAAAATGAATTATCCCCACCATCTCCCTTTAGCTAGTGCAGCAGATAACAAGTGCGCACAACACAACAGCTCAATTATTATTCAGTACAAACAACCGTCTGTGCCTGGAGTTTGCCTAACCTATCCCAAGTGAGCATGATGATGAGATCTGTGTACAAAGTGCTGTGAAAACCTTCCGGTCTGACACTGACTCAGACACAAAATTAAATAGCTTGATTAAAAAATAAAACATCAAATCAAGGCGAGCAGCAGAGGTATCGACCCCCGCTGAGGACAGATTTTGACTTGTTCAACTGTATTACAAATGTGCATGAAATGGCCAGTCTTTAGCCCGGTGCCATGTGGCTAAAAATTACATTGGTTGGTTTATCACTTTGGTCCACACTGAAATATCTCAAAAACTATTGGATGGATTGCCATGTAATTTGGTACAGACATTCAAGATCTCAAGATGATCAATTATAATGACTTCGGTTGAGGTTTCATCTTACGTCATAGAGTTGTGCCGATAGATGATGATCTCGGGGATCGACGATGGTCAGAGCAATCGGCGATAGCCGATGCCTTTGCAAATGTCAAGACGATATTTGACGTGTTTTCCCATGAAAGCTTCAGTAGGCAACAAGTTTTTGGCATCATTGGATAAAAAATCAATAATAACCTTTCAGCATATTGTAATTCAAGTGTTCTGAGAGAAAACTGGACTTCTGCACCTCCTCATGGCTCTGTTTTCAGGTTTTAAAAAATCTAGCCCGTGATGGTAGACTTTGGCTGTGCTCCGGCTGGTGGGCGTGCTTGGTATTTTCTCAACAGATCTCAACATGGCTGCCGGGTCACAAACTTTCTCATTTTACAGCTAAACAGTACACTGTTTACACAGATGTTTCTGAAAACATTTGAGGAGAAAAATAGGCATTACAGTAACAGAATATTGATTCATATTTGATCAGTGCTGGCTAGTTTGACCGTTTCGTCAGAGTTCGCGAGTGATTGACAGCCGGCTCTCATAGACGGAAGATGGATGGCAGACTACGGATCAGCTCTCACTGGTTGTTTTCCTCCTGTCTGTGAAATCTTGCAGATGCCATTGGGAGCAGCGACAGGATACAGAGGCACATTACTTTTTTCAGATTAACAGTCTCATGAACTACTGTCAGGATATAGTGACCGTTTTATAAAGATAACTTTTTTTAATCATATTTGCTTCATTTCTACCCACTGCAGCTTTAATGTATTACATTATTATTATAATTATTATTATTATTATTATTATTATTAATAATAATAATAATAATAATAATAATAATAATAATAATAATAATAGTAGTAGTATTAAATTAATATGAATTTAATTTGCCCCATCATAGTTTCACATCGGGCAGCCCCGCATATAACCGACACTTGTGACACAGATGCGGGAGTGCACACACACACAAATGCTATCCCCACTTCTGAATGGAGCGGATGAGAGATGGATAGAACTAGGGCTGTACCGAATAGTTTGAAGCTTCGAAGCTTCATTCATAAACCAGGGCTGTAGTACTCGAGTCCGGTCTCAAGTTCACGTTTTTGAAGTCTTGTACTTTTGTTGGACCCGGACTTGTCTTGGTCTCGGCTTTTGAGAACTGGTCAAGTTGTTCCTGTGTTCCTGGCTGCTGATTTGGGATCAGTTGTACAGATAGACAGTGTATGTCTACACTTCTGTTCTCTCGCTCTCTCTCTCTCACACACACACACACACACACACACACACACACACACACACACACACACACACACAAATAGCCTACTTGTGTACTACACGTGTCCCAGGAAGAAAGGGGAAAACACTATAGTTTTAACACTAACTTGAAACTTTTCAATCGATGGTTGTTTGTTTTAGGAGGTGCTGCAGCACACACACTTCCTTACCCATGCTATTTGCATAAATAATAATCTTAATAAATAAACTGAAAATGAAAATGAAAATGTCCCTGGTTGTGGGCATATTGGGGGTGGTCCCGGTGTAGAAACATCAGTAGAAAAAATTGAATCAAATTCAAGGTTTATGAATGTGATGTTAGACTGTAATAGTCCTCAAACCTAAATTCTATGCATTTATTAGTTTGTTGTTGAAGATGGATCAATATTGTTTATTTCTGTCCATCCTCATTAACTCATTAATCACTATATTAGCATTGGAAAGACACTATTGCCTACTATGGTCTTGAACAGGACTCGATTTGCTCTGGACTCGGTCTTGATTTGGTCTCGACTGCCTCAGGATTTGGTCTAGACTCAGACTCGACTGGACCTGGTCTTGAACTTGACTTGGACTTGATTATGTTGGACTTGACTACAGCCCTGTTCATAACGTTTCCATTCAAATTATTATTAATAAATTACAGAAACATTGTGTGCAATAGTCCACTTTCCACCTTCTCTTTCCCACTCTCTTTTCACTCTCTCTAACTCCTCTCTGTAATTGTCTCAGTTCCAAAGTCAAAATGTATTGAAACAAGATAGATGTAAACATTTCCAAAATTCACAACATTTTTTTATCTAACGAAATAGTCTGCCTCAATCCATATTTGTTGGCGTTTAGCCTTTCAAAAAACGACATTGTCACTGCGGTCAAAAACATAAATTATTAGTTAATAATATCACTTAAAAATGAGCATGTTAGAATTGTCGCTGTGAGCACGTTAGCATACTGATGTTTGCATTTAGCTCAAAGCATCTGCTGTGAGAAGTTTGCCTTCAGGGCTTTCTGCCAGAAAGGGTTTATTTGAACCCAAACCATGATCTTTTTCTAAACCTAACTAATCTAGTTTTTTTTTCCTAAACCTATAATGAGATATCTGGCAGTAAGTTCTTTCTGGCAGAAAGCCCTGAAGGCAACTTATCCCATGTGCGTGCCTAACTACAGCCTCACAGAGCCGTTAGCATGGCTGTAGACTGTTGTCAACAGAATGGTTACATTGCTCTGAGGGACCAATTGAGTGAAGTTTTAAAAATCCGGCCTTACAAAAAAAGTAGGCTACAAGTAGCATGACAACACCTGAATGACCTTTGTTTAGCCACAACAGCTATTGCTAATGATGTTGAATATTAAAGTTAAGGCTTTTTATCGCAACTGTGCTTATGTTATTTAAAGTAATTCCAAATTACCTTTTTATGAAATGTTAAGCTCCAACTAATAGCAAAATGCTTACAACAGCTCATTGTTCTAGTCTGTAAACACACTCTCTGTCCTCCACACGATGCACCATAATGAGCCACATATTGACCAACATGCAATTTAAGTCCTGCAGAATTTTCCCCGAACTGATCACTGTGAAATTGACTGCGATAACCACTGCTAATACTACATTCTCCGACGGCTTTCTGTCCATACACTTCATTATTACCCCTTCTCACTGCTTTGAATATGTTACTGGAAGGGATTTCATGGGGAAGTAAGCCTGAGAACTCCCAAATTAGGCCAAACACAAGCACAAAGCTCACCATTGGGAATACAGTTAAAAGTGCTGACAGTTTTGTTCTGTCTGAAATGAGACTCATCACAGCTGTCTCAATGAGAGAAATCCACACAAAGTTTTGCAATTAGGGTACTTCTTGGTTTACAGAGGATCTGGATACTTTCAAGATGAAATTCACAAGTTTGAAGAATACTGATAGAAGTTTTAGGCATCAGCGCAAGGGATTTCTATTTATTCAGTTTCACAATACCCGAGAGCCTATTCAAGCCTGGTTAATAGCCATATTTGTAAAATAGCCATGAAACCATCAGTTTAAACTGTCAATGAGAGAAAAAAATAATCTTATCAGTACAATTGCAACTGGCCCCATAGCGTCAGACCCGAAAAGGACAGTACATTTGTTAATACTAATATCAATATTCCTCACAATCTTTGTGGAGCTGTGAGTGTGAATCGAGGGCTGGCTGATTGGTTTTCATTCTTAACAAGGGCTGTGGAGAGGCAATTTAATTTCTTTTCCTCTCTGCCTCCTGGGAGACTATTTTTTTTATTTTATTTTTGTGCTTTCCTCTCCAAAAAATGTCAACGCGACTTTGTCAGCAATAAGCACATTCTCTGCTGTGACAGATATCACCTGACCCCAATTTATGAAAGGCACAGAAGAGACACATTCCTGTAGCACAATATGAATATATTATCATCCCGAAATGTCCTGTATTCAGCATCTGAGAATTATATTGAAGGATGAGCTGGAAATCCAAGCAGCCTTCACGTAAATAAGAAAAAAGTACTCTACTTGGATGCAAAAAAAAAGGAGCTCACGAACATGCGGTTCTCCCTCAATCTGGTCAAAGAAACTGTGATGTGACTGTCAAGCTTGGATCAAATTAAAGTATCGATCAACAAGGTTCATCGAAAAGTGCATCCAAAAAGAAATAAATTAAAGCAGCTGTAGGCAGATTGGAACCAATATGATTAAAAAAAGTTATTTTTTATAAAATGGTCACTATATCCTGACAGTAGTGCATGAGACAGGTAATCTGAAAAAAATTCATTTTCCTCTGTGTCCTCCGGTGCTCCTATTGGCATTTGCAAGATTTCACAGACCGGAAGAAAAAAAACAGTCAGAGCTGAGCTGGAGCCTTGTCATCTCTGAGCAGCTGTCAGTCACTCGCGAACTCCTATCAAACGGTCAAATTAGGCAGCGCTGATCAATATGAATCAATATTCTGTTACAGTAATGCCTATTTCTCGGGTAAAATGTTTTCAGAAATATATTGTAGTGTACTGTTTAGCTGTAAAATAAGAAAGCTTGAAAAGCATGTTGAGATCAGCAAGCAACGCCCACCAAACATTCTCATTTTACAGCTAAACAATACACTACAAGATGTTTCTGAAAACATTTTACGCAAGAAATAGGCATTACAGTAACAGAATATTAATTCATATTTGATCAGCGCTGCCTAGTTTGACCGTTTGATTGGAGTTTGCAAGTGATTGACAGCTGCCTCCGTTGAATGAACAGCCAATAGGAACGCTCTCTCTCTGAAATGACCTGTGATTGGCCAAAGTCTACCATCACGGGCTAGATTTTTTAAAGCCTGAAAAAAGAGCCAAGAGGAGGTGCAGAAGTCTAGTTTTCTCCCAGAACACTTGAATTACTATATGCTGAAAGTTTATTGTGGAATTTTTGCCTAATGATGCCACAAATATTTTGCCTACCCCCTTTTTAAATAAATAAGACAAAAGTGCTCTACTTGGATGCAAAGAAAAGGAGCTCATGAACATGCAGTTGTCCCTCAATCTGGTCACAGAAACTGTGCTGTGACTGTCAAGCTTAGATCAAATGAAAGTATTGATCAAAAACGTTCATCCAAAATTGCATCCAAAAAGAAAGAAATTAATTAAAAAAAGCTTTTATTTCCAGATGGCTAAACTGCGAGATCCCATCTCCCCGCTGATGCTGCTGACATATCTGTATGGAGTTCCTGTCTCTCCTTTTCAAACACAACAGCCAGCCCTGAGTTGAAATGCATCCTATCTTCTTGATAGTGCAATGTCATTATGGCAGCAATATTAGCGATGTGAGGAAGGATCTCTGCCTTTCTCAGCTAAGCAAAGGCAAACAGCTGTTATAGAGCAACCTTCTTTCTGCCTCTAATGGTGTTTTCTGCCACTCAGAGAAAAGTGCCCAGGTAATGCATATTGAATTCTATTCTCAACAACAGCCATAAAAGCAGACAATGTTGGTTGTGGATTTGACTAGGCAAATCTATACGTTACATAAACATACATTGCACAGGCACACATGAAGATGTGCACGCACAAAACATCTGCAGAAGTCTGACTGCGTGTGTATACACATGCACATGTATACGCACGCAGACACACACACAAATTGCATTCAAAAGACATCTGCCATCATGTGACCACGAGGCATTCAGATGCTACCCTCCAATGAATATAAAGTATAAACACTCCTACAAATTCTCCACCCCTGGCCTCTATTTCATGCCATTATCTTGGCATAATAAACACATTAGCTTCTCCCTACCCAATTCCTGCTCCTAAGATGAATCTTTCCCCACTATATAAAATAATTTGCCAACATTATATGTGCTGATGAATAATTCATGAGGGTTCATGGAGAGTTTCAGCCCCATCTGAGTCCTGGAGGAGGCAGAGCTGACAGACACGCAGGTTCTACAGTTGGACCGGCTCACAGGGAAGAAAGTGGAGGATTTACTGAAAGATTCCTTCCTTTGAAAATGATATACAGTCCCCTATATTTACTCGGAAGGGTACTTATTCATACAGGCATGAGGGCAGTTCAAATGAAGACACAGGATCATTTGATCTCTATTGAATTGTCATAATTGGTTAGAGTGAACTGATTTCTAAGCTGCTCTGTCTGGACTTATGTATCCTGTATCCTATATACTGCAGACTTTATCAGTGCTAAACTTTGGGGGAAACTAAATTTTCTATTATTGTGATGAAAAATAAAGAAAGATTTAGCTGTGTGACGTAAGCAAACTGTATGATGCTTCAGTTTAGGTGTCAGGAGGAATGGGAACTAGGGCTGTCAATCGATTGAAATATTTAATCGTGATGAATCGCAAATTAATAGCACTTATTTCATCTGTTCAAAATGTACCTTAAAGGGAGATTTGTCAACTCTTATTAACATGGGAGTGGGCAAATATGCTTGCTTTATGCAAATGTATGTATATATTTATTATTGGAAATCAATTAACACAAAACAATGACAAATATTGTCCAGAAACCCTCACAGGTACTGCATTTAGTATAAAAAATATGCTCAAATCATAACATGGCAAACTGAAGCCAAACAGGCTACAACAGCTGTCAGTGTGCTGACTTGACTATGACTTGCCCCAAACTGCATGTGATTGTCATAAAGTGGGCATGTCTGTAAAGGGGAGACTGGTGGGTACCCATAGAACCCATTTTCATTCCCATATCTTGAGGTCAGAGGTCAAGGGGACCCCTTTGAAAATGGCCATGGCAGCTTTTTCCCACCAAAAGTTAGTGTAGGTTTGGAGTGTTATTTAGCTTGCTTCGTGACAAGTTGGTTGACATGGTTGGTACCAATGGACTCTTTAGGTTTTCTAGTTTCATATGATGCTAGTATCTTCATCTAGCTTTAAAAGCGACCCCACTACAACCTCCGAAAAATCACAAGTTGCATCAATGCGTTAAAGAAATTAGTGCCATTAAAACAAATTTGCGTTAACATGTTGTTATCGCATTAACTTTGACAGCCCTCATGGGACCACACCCCAAATGAGTTCTGAAAGATTTTTAAGGAGAAGAAAGTTTAAAACTTTAACTAAAAAGATTAAAAACTTTCTTTCACTGAATTAGTCCTCTCAAACTGCTGCTGACAAGTCATAGTACCTTAATAATAAACTAGGTTATTTTTCTGTACTTTCAAGAATTCCCTACATGAGCGTTCCTTAAAGAGTAACTTAACACCCTGTGAAAATCTTTTCTTTGTGTATAAACTGCTGACCTTCAGTAGTTTAACTTTTCACCCTGCCGCAGTGGAGTACAGGTTAAAGGTGCCCTGTGGAGTTTTCTTGTAAACAAACCAATTATGTTTACATTCAGTGTTACTTACCGACACTCACTGTGTGTATCTCTGAGTTCTAACAAATGTGTCGAGTGCATTTCCATTTCCATTTTCTTTTACAATTTTAAATCCAGCATTGCACATCCATGTTTACTAACTCAAAGTCTTGTTCTTCCCTGCCTTTCTTGGCGCATTGCAGCATATTTTAGGTAGTGTCTAGAAGGGAACCAGGAAACTTGGAAAACAATTGCGAGATGGTTAAAGGCCTTGTAAAGGAAATTCAGAGTTTTGTTTCTAAATACATAATAAATGTTGGAATATAATTACTGAAAACATGTGCAAAGGCTGTGAACATTGTAGTACTGGATTG
The DNA here is from genome assembly GCA_916701645.2 of Sebastolobus alascanus. NCBI lineage: Eukaryota > Metazoa > Chordata > Actinopteri > Perciformes > Sebastidae > Sebastolobus > Sebastolobus alascanus. The sequence goes on along the minus strand of CAKAOJ020000040.1, from coordinate 5,380,661 downwards.
TGGAGTTAGACCGTTCAACTGTTTTTGGCCAGTTTTGTGTTCAGGATTTTTTAGGCGGGGCTGAAATCATAGCTTGATGGAGCTGGATGGAGCCATCCTTAACATAACCCCACCCATCTTCACAAACGTGGTTTTTAAAAGACAAAATAGAAACCCAGAATAGCTCAGGCTAGCTCAGTCGGTAGAGCATGTAACTCATGTTAACAGGATCATGGGTTCAAGCCCCACTATAGGCATTTTCATCACTGTTTTTGTTTTGTATTGTATTTTTATGATTGTAATCCATCACATGTCCTATGTATATTTATTCTTTTTCTGTAAACTTTGTAAAAATGAATAGTCAGTATGGAGTACCAGGGCCACGAATGTCTTTGAGACTACCAGGACCACAAAAGCAAGCACCTTGTCCACGGCCCCGGCAGCAAGGTCCAGGCGGGGGGCGCTGTAAAGCTTCGCGGCCGCGAGCCACCCTCGCCCCGAGCCTTTCCAAGCCGACCGAACGCCTCAGATGAAATGCGCCCGGCGGGGGCCAGCCAGCGCCGGGGAGAGGAGATCCACGAGGGGATCCTCCAACACCGAGCGGCTGTCCTTAACCCGCCGAGTTGAATCCCCCGAGGGACTGCGTTACCGGCCTCACACCGTCCAGGGGCTGAGCCTCGATCAGAAGGACTCAGGCCCCATTTCCCCAATCCGCCCGTTGGACGGCGATTCGGCGGTGGGCTCTTCCCTGTTCGCTCGCCGCTACTGAGGAATCCTGTCCTGCACCTTCCCCGCTTGTGGGTGTGGTTTCAGCCATGGATGTATTAAGAGAGGTTTCAGCGCCTTCAGCGACACGCCCCCAGCGTCTCAGAGCAGAGAATACTGATTATTTTTCCATGATTTTGAAAGCTAATTTTATATGCTTGGCGATTTTTTTTTAATCATTCAAATTTGGCTGGGTGGTTAGTAACACATTTTTCGGTGGTGTGACAAACCCAGAATGCATATTTATTTTTGCTTTACAAGGACTTTAAGGTTAGGCATCGATCTTGAATAGTTAAGGTTAGGCATAGATCTCGAATAGTTAAGGTTAGGCATTGACCACCTAATAGGTAAGGTTAGGATAGGTTGTCGGGGCAGCGAGTCTCACAAGAGTTTTTGCAAGTTTTTGCAGATTTCAGATCAGATTTTGCAATTTATGGGTTCCTTTCTAGACATGACCCATATCTTACCACCACCTGTTGATGAGTGGAATATTGTGACCCCATTGGAAGGACTGTGTATTGCGTCCTCGTGCACGAGCTAAACAGAAAAAATACCCACTTTCGTAGCGCTACTAGAGGTCTTAAACTCTCAAACTCTCAACAAACAAGCAACACAGCCTTTCTTTTTGCCTATAGTCAAATGGTCATGGTATAAATGTGATAATGCACTCTGAGGTGTCCATAGATACGGAAATAAATTGCCCCTGCTGGTGCTAAATTTGATATCCAGAGCATTAATATAGCATCAAACAACTATTGTATATGTAAAGATATAGAGGAGTAATGTCTACCTGAGCAGAGAGTGAAGTCACTCTCCCTTTGTGTGTGTTGCAATCCGAGCTTCCCTGTGCTTTGTTTTTGTAGCCAGGCCGGCTGCGCGTGTGAGGATCTCTGTTGTGCTCCACTGGCTAGCTAATCGCTGCACTGCGCTCATATGGCGGTTACAGCTTATAACGCCGTTGTGTCCCATGGCGTAGTCGAGGAGGCGATCACCCTCTGGTTCCTCCCCAGGTTAACACTGTCAGGCATGTTGAGAGCCACGTGGAGGCAATCCCTCAATAATAGATAGTGCTCGAAGTGGGCCGGTACTCAACAGCACTTCTTCATTTTACTCCTTAGCGTACCGTGACTTTTCATGCGTATAAGCAATTCTCACAAGCTGCCGGTACTCTTCTCTGACCTCTCCATATCAGGTTCTCAGGCAGATTCATAATGGCGATTCATAATGGTGTAGCACCAGTGTTTTTGCGCCGTGTCTCATAGCCGTATGAACATAAAAACAACGTGGGGAGCATCTGGAGAGGGGTTGAGAACGACGCTGCTGTAATTTATGGCCTTTTTGTTAAATAATTAGTGAACTATTCGTCATAACTTTTTTTTATTTTTGAACAAATAATTATTGAAACATTATTTTAAAGTCTTCTGAACCTGCTCTTTTGATTTACAGTATATGATTTTACAGGGCAAACATTACCAGAAGAATTACATGTTCAAATGAAGGCTGTGATATAATAAAATAATCATTTAGTTAGTAATAATAATGGTCCAAAATGATGTAAAATTTTCTTAGAGGATGACCCCCCAACCCAATATCTCATAGTGTATTTTATTCACTGTGGAAATTCAGAATGTTTCTCTTTATCTTGCTGCATAATATGTAGGAGCATCCTGACTGGGACACTGCTCCTAAAACCTGAATGATACCCTACTATAGGCTACAAATGTCAATGTCAATGTCAATTGGATGTCAAACCTAAAGTTAAACTTGGGGGTTTACACATCCTGTCAGTCCTTTTGTAACAGAAGGATGACTTCAGAGACCGGCCTGAGAAACAGTTTTGGTACCCCGCCTTTGACAATTTTTACTTCAATCTTTCTGACCTTTCCATCATCACATGGAAAGGTTCTTGCGATCGGTCCTGTGGGCCAGTCATGTCTTTTGACTTGGTTGTCTTTTAGCAGGACAACATCTCCATCCAGCAGATTTGGTCTTTCTTTTCTCCATTTCCGTCGATCCTGGAGGCTGCTGAGGTACTCTCTCCTCCATCTTTCCCAGAATGTGTTGGCCAAGCTTTGAACTTGACGTCACTGACATCTGAAGAGGTCACCATCATCAAAGTTGCCTGGGGGAGCTGGGGGTAAGGCAACTTTCTGCGTCAGGAGCATAGCAGGTGTGAGGATAAGAGGCTCATCTGGATCTGTTGGAACCGTGGTAAGTGGTCTGGAGTTGACTATAGCAGTAACCTCTGCCATAAAGGTCGTAAGGACCTCATGTGTTAGCTTTGTAGGCCCGAGCTTGAGGAACATTGCATCAAGGATCTGACGTGTGGTGCCCATCATCCTCTCCCAGCTGCCTCCCGTGTGAGGAGTGAGGGGGGTTGAATAGCCACATGCATCCCTGATCAGACAGGTAGTTGTCCACTTGCTTGTTGTTGCAACCTCTGGAGTCAATCTGAAGTTCTCTGCAGGCTCCTATGAAATTGGTTCCGTAATCAGACCTCAGCTCTTTAACAGGTCCCCTAATTGCAAAGAAGCATCTAAGAGCGTTAATGAAACTGGATGAATCCATTGATTCAATAACCTCATGTGTGTGGCGCGCGTGCTCATACACGTGAAAATTATTGCCCAAAGTTTACTGTTTGCCAGGCCTCCACGCGTCCTTCTTGAGGAGACACACCATGGCCCAAACACATCTAATCCTACAAAGGTGAATGGAGAATCTGTGATCAAGCGATCAGCAGGCAGGTCCGCCATTTTCTGCTCTTCCTGTTTGCCTCCAACAGATCACACAATTGTAGATGAAGCTGCTGACAGACCGCTTTCCTCCGACAACCCAAAAACCTGCAGCCCTTAAAGCTCCTTCAGTCAAGTGCCGTCCTGGATGGCAGACTTTCTCGTGGTAGTGTCTAATGAGCAGGGTTGTGACATGGTGTTTGCCAGAGAGGATGATTGGCTGGCTTTCCTCTGGTGTGAGCTGAGCCTTCCCCCGGCACGTAAGAGGCCTTCAGAATCGATGACAGGGCAGAGTTTGCTGAGGGGGGACTGTCTTGGGACAGGTTCTCCCTTTTGGATGCACTGGATTTCTTCCGAATAAATCTGCCTTTGGAAAGCTAGAATAATTCTGACCTTTGCATGATCCAGCTGTTCTGCACTGAGAGACTGCTTGCAGATGTGCCAACCATGGCAAGGGCCTTCTTTTGCTGCTTGTGTGAAGGAATGAGCGATGTGCGAGAGTTGGGCAACAGCTCTAGAGAGTGACTTCCAACTCGAAAAACGCTCAAAGCGTGTACCGCCGAGCTGATGTAACAAATGTGTGGCACATGTTACTACCTCTGGGCGTAACTCCACATCTAATATGGGGTCAACAAGGTCAAAAGATTGCTGTTGCAAGTGACACTGCTGCCTGTCCACAAGGAAGGTTGGTCCAGTTAACCATGAAGAAAGCCTGAGCTGGTTGGCTGGGATGGATCTAGTTGCATGGTCGGCTGGATTGACATCAGTGGGAACATAGTTCCATTGGCTTTTGTTGGTTGAACGTCTGATTCGTTGCACTCTGTTATGGACGTAAACGTAGAATCGCCTGGAGTCATTGGATATATAACCAAGTACCACCTTGCTATCTGAGAAAAAACAGATGTCATCAAACTCTATATCCAGCTCCACAGATATAGCCTCTGCAATTTCCACTGCTAGAACGGCTGCACATAGTTCAAGCCTTGGGATGGTGATGTCAGGCTTGGGAGCCAGCTTTGTCTTGCCAAACAGGAATCTAACTTTGCTATGTGCTGCAGCGTCTGTGACCTTCGGGTAGGCGACGGCAGCGATGGCCTTAGTAGATGCATCACAAAAGATGCAGATCTCTTTCCTCTGAGCTGCAGAAAGGGGAATGGAAGGCACCTTCAACCCCTTCAAATCTTGAAGAGAGGAGCTTTGAACACTGACAGGAGCAGCAAATCCGAGGGGGTCAAACAAGCTGTTGATGGTGGATAAACACACCACGACGTGTAAAGGGCTTTTCGGTAGCAGCAACTTAAAAGGTCAGTGTATCTGTAGCAAGGTCCCATCCAAGGCCCAGGCTGCGCTGCACAGTTGGAAGGTCCTGGCCCACATCCAGATCTTGTAGGTTCGTGGCCAGGTCTTCAGCCAGGAAAGCTCTCATAACCTCAACACTGCTAGAAGCAATCTTATGCAATCTGAGATTGGATTGAGCCAACATGTCTTGGGCTCCTTTCAGCACCTTGATGGCTTCCTCTGCGCTGGGAAACGATATCAGGCCATCGTTGACATAGAAATTGTCGATGTACAAAGTTCCTCACTTCAGGCCCAAAGTCCTCTTCACCCTCCGTGGCCGTCCTCTTCAGCCCGTAAATGGCCACAGCTGGTGAGGGACAATTGCCGAACACATGAACTCTCATGCGATACTCCAGAACTTCTCCATCAAGTTGGTGGTTGCGAAACCACAGGAATCGGAGGTAGTCCCGATGATCCTCTCTTACCAGGAAGCTATGAAACACCTGTTGGATGTCTGTCATCACAGCTACTGGCTCAGTCCTGAAGCGCATGAGGACACCAAGTAAGGTGTTGAGGTCTGAGCCCTGTAGGAGCACATCATTCAATGATATGCCCTTGGGCTGTGCACTTGAGTCGAAGACAATCCTTATTTTCCCCGGTTTCTAGGGGTGGTAAACTCCGAAGCTTGGTAAGTCCCAATACTCTTTGTCAGCCTCTGGTGGAGGAGCTGGCTCAGCATGTTCATTTCTGAAGATGTCCTCCATGAAGTCCACAAAATGGTGTTTCATCTCCAGATTCCTATTCAAGGTACGGCTGAGTGACAATAGTCAGGCAAGAGCTTGCTCTCTGTTGTATGGCAGGCGTGGTCTCGGAGTACAAAATGGCAGAGGAGCCACCCAGCTGTTAGAATTATCTTTCATGAACTCTTTATTCATGATCTGAAGGAAGATTTCATCTTCGACAGAGGGCGCTAGCTTGTCATCATCTTCAGAGTGGCTGAAGACCATCTTGCCTAAGCCTGACTGGGCAGAAGCCACGGTGCTGGGATGTTTGCACCGTGCACTTACTATCTTCTCTTTAAGGAAGATTCTGCTCTCACAAGGCCTGAAGTAACTGGGACGCCCGTTCTCCAGGATGTTGGTCTTGAACGTATCGACAGTTGGCCGGTGGGCTCCACCGAGGCAGACGTCACCAACAATGACCCAGCCTAGATCCAGTCATTGGGCGTAGGGTGCATTGTGATGACCATTGCACTGGCTGCGCACTTTGTGTACACGGATGATGTCACTGCCAAGTAATAGAAGGATCTCCGCCCAAACATCAAGAGGAGGAATATGGTCAGCTATGGGCTTGAGATGCATGTGGCTACGTGCAGCCTCTGGTGTTGGGATTTCTTCCCTATTATTGGGAATTAGGTTGCACTCGATAAGGGTTGGCAGTGGTAGGTGAAGTTCCCCATCAGCTGACTCCACCATGAATCCAGTGGCCCTCCTTCCTGCAGTCTCTGTAACTCCTGCGCATGTTTTGAGGGTGTATGGAGAAGTGTCACTCTGGATGTCAAACATGTCAAAGAATGCCGATCTAGCTAGTGACACATTACTTTGATCATCTAGTATCACGTAAGTCCTCCTCTTTTGCTCAGGGTGCCCCTTCGGATAGATATTGACCAGACAGATTTTCGAGCAGGATTTTCCTCGACAACCCTCACCACAGACTCCTGTGCATGAAGACGTTGCTACATCTGGAGTGTATACAATTGGCTCCCCACCTTGTTCTGAAGCAGGCGCGTTGGAATTTGCAGCCCAAGGTGCTGGCCCTGCATGGAGTGCTGAGATGTGTCGGTCACTGTCACACTCTGAGCAACGGGTGACAGCTTTACACTCCTTAGCCTGGTGTGTTGTCGAAGCACAACATTTAAAACATATGAAGTTCTCTGACAGGAAGCGCCTTCGATCTGCAATTGATTTTTCTCGAAAACCTCGACACTTCTTGAGGGAATGAGGTTTCTTGTGGAGAGGACACTGTCTATCTGGATCAATGACGGGCCTTGTAGAGGACTCTGTGAAAGAGGGATTTCCTACTTCAGTTTTAGTGACTGATATAGGAGGTCTGGACATCTCGAAGACCCATCTCGAAGACCCATCTCGTTTGAACACAGCTGGGCTGGAGGTAGGGAGAGCAAAGCTAGGATCATTCCTCATCTCTGCATAGTGGTACACAAAGTCCACGAATAACGAGAAAGGGGGGTATGGAACGTGGTGTTCCCTCTTATAGCGAGACCCCTGAGTTATCCACTGTTCCTGGATGTTATGGGGCAGTTTCTCCACAATAGGGTTTTTTGCCCTAGCTGTATCCAGAAAGCTGATTCCTGGTAGATAACCTTCATGCTTTGCCGCTTCGATTTCTAGGAGCAGATTTTCTAAGTTCTTGAAGCCTCTGGTAATCTCTGTTTGAAAGCCTGGAGAATTGGTCCAATCTATCGAATAGAGAAGCTTCAATCGCCTCCCGAGAGCCATAGCACTTGTCAAGCCTCCGCCAAAGCATGTCCAAACCCATAGATGGATTATTCACGTGAACGGCCCTTATCCTCTTTGCATGGTGCAGTGACTCCCCACCAAGCCACTTAATGAGAAGGTCCATTTCTTCGCTAGGTTTGAGGTGTAGCTCCTCTACAGCATTATTAAAGCTGGATTTCCAGGACAGATAACTAGCAGGCTGGTTATCGAACACTTTCAGTCCAGCTGTTATAAGATCTCGACGAGCCAGATATACAGCTAAGTCAGATACACCTGGGGCCTCTGATTGAGAGCGCTTTGGAAGCTGGTTTATTGAGTCTCTGTAATGGTGCGTATGGAAGCTGGGGACATTCACATCTGTGTGAACGGACGCAGCTTCTAGAAGGTATTTCCTCTGACGGGTTTGCTGCAGGGCTTCAGTAGGAAAAGCTGAGGGATCTGACTGCTGTGATATGTGAGCAGCTTCTGGTCCTTCGCCAATGTGAGCTGAAGCGTAATTTTGACGGGAGACAAAATGTGCTTTGATGTACTCACCAGTACGACGTAATGACTGCTTCGGTGATGGAGAGCGACTGGCTTTACTCACGAGGTCACACTTTTCTAAATCTGCAGCTGCCTCAAACACTTTAGCCTCCGCTGAGACAGCCTCAGCTTCACACTCTTCCTTTAGTGCATTCAATGTAGCCTCTATGCGTGCTTTCTCCACTTGCATGTCGATTTGACGCTTTGCATAGGCCGCTCGTGTGCGTGCAGCTTCTGCTTTGGCACAGCTTGAGCAGCAGCTACACTGGTTGAAGACTTGTTTGAGCGCCGCGAAGATAAGGATGATGCAGCACATTCTGACTTGACATCCAGGTCTTGTGGATCAATATTGCTGGGGTTTGGGTCTGACATAGCCATATAGGTCAGGTGGATGTATCTTCAGTCCACAAGGAATGCTCTTGAAGATGTACTAACCGACTGAAACTTGTTCAGGACGAGAGATACGATGCCAGTCTTCCTCGATATGTATTTCTTCACAGCTTGTCATGATGGTTCATCTTTTTACTGTTCTGTCCTCGCTAAGTGTTGTCCCCATGAACGTATACTCAGCTATACTGATAGCTAAACACTCTCCTAATCAAGCTCCAAGGAACAGGCTGATGTGTTGAATTTGGCAGTTTAATAGGAGTAAGTGTAAAACTGTTGACAAAGAACAGGAAAATACAAATGAAAATGCTGCATCACTGCACAGTATCTCACACATATTCAAACAAATAACAATGCATACATGTCGCTTTTATCTTAATAAACAATATTACTCACAGATGATGCTATGTATAAACCGAGAAAGAGGGGATGGTAATTGCATTGTGATGACCATTGCACTGGCTGCGCACTTTGTGTACACGGATGATGTCACTGCCAAGTAATAGAAGGATCTCCGCCCAAACATCAAGAGGAGGAATATGGTCAGCTATGGGCTTGAGATGCATGTGGCTACGTGCAGCCTCTGGTGTTGGGATTTCTTCCCTATTATTGGGAATTAGGTTGCACTCGATAAGGGTTGGCAGTGGTAGGTGAAGTTCCCCATCAGCTGACTCCACCATGAATCCAGTGGCCCTCCTTCCTGCAGTCTCTGTAACTCCTGCGCATGTTTTGAGGGTGTATGGAGAAGTGTCACTCTGGATGTCAAACATGTCAAAGAATGCCGATCTAGCTAGTGACACATTACTTTGATCATCTAGTATCACGTAAGTCCTCCTCTTTTGCTCAGGGTGCCCCTTCGGATAGATATTGACCAGACAGATTTTCGAGCAGGATTTTCCTCGACAACCCTCACCACAGACTCCTGTGCATGAAGACGTTGCTACATCTGGAGTGTATACAATTGGCTCCCCACCTTGTTCTGAAGCAGGCGCGTTGGAATTTGCAGCCCAAGGTGCTGGCCCTGCATGGAGTGCTGAGATGTGTCGGTCACTGTCACACTCTGAGCAACGGGTGACAGCTTTACACTCCTTAGCCTGGTGTGTTGTCGAAGCACAACATTTAAAACATATGAAGTTCTCTGACAGGAAGCGCCTTCGATCTGCAATTGATTTTTCTCGAAAACCTCGACACTTCTTGAGGGAATGAGGTTTCTTGTGGAGAGGACACTGTCTATCTGGATCAATGACGGGCCTTGTAGAGGACTCTGTGAAAGAGGGATTTCCTACTTCAGTTTTAGTGACTGATATAGGAGGTCTGGACATCTCGAAGACCCATCTCGAAGACCCATCTCGTTTGAACACAGCTGGGCTGGAGGTAGGGAGAGCAAAGCTAGGATCATTCCTCATCTCTGCATAGTGGTACACAAAGTCCACGAATAACGAGAAAGGGGGGTATGGAACGTGGTGTTCCCTCTTATAGCGAGACCCCTGAGTTATCCACTGTTCCTGGATGTTATGGGGCAGTTTCTCCACAATAGGGTTTTTTGCCCTAGCTGTATCCAGAAAGCTGATTCCTGGTAGATAACCTTCATGCTTTGCCGCTTCGATTTCTAGGAGCAGATTTTCTAAGTTCTTGAAGCCTCTGGTAATCTCTGTTTGAAAGCCTGGAGAATTGGTCCAATCTATCGAATAGAGAAGCTTCAATCGCCTCCCGAGAGCCATAGCACTTGTCAAGCCTCCGCCAAAGCATGTCCAAACCCATAGATGGATTATTCACGTGAACGGCCCTTATCCTCTTTGCATGGTGCAGTGACTCCCCACCAAGCCACTTAATGAGAAGGTCCATTTCTTCGCTAGGTTTGAGGTGTAGCTCCTCTACAGCATTATTAAAGCTGGATTTCCAGGACAGATAACTAGCAGGCTGGTTATCGAACACTTTCAGTCCAGCTGTTATAAGATCTCGACGAGCCAGATATACAGCTAAGTCAGATACACCTGGGGCCTCTGATTGAGAGCGCTTTGGAAGCTGGTTTATTGAGTCTCTGTAATGGTGCGTATGGAAGCTGGGGACATTCACATCTGTGTGAACGGACGCAGCTTCTAGAAGGTATTTCCTCTGACGGGTTTGCTGCAGGGCTTCAGTAGGAAAAGCTGAGGGATCTGACTGCTGTGATATGTGAGCAGCTTCTGGTCCTTCGCCAATGTGAGCTGAAGTGTAATTTTGACGGGAGACAAAATGTGCTTTGATGTACTCACCAGTACGACGTAATGACTGCTTCGGTGATGGAGAGCGACTGGCTTTACTCACGAGGTCACACTTTTCTAAATCTGCAGCTGCCTCAAACACTTTAGCCTCCGCTGAGACAGCCTCAGCTTCACACTCTTCCTTTAGTGCATTCAATGTAGCCTCTATGCGTGCTTTCTCCACTTGCATGTCGATTTGACGCTTTGCATAGGCCGCTCGTGTGCGTGCAGCTTCTGCTTTGGCACAGCTTGAGCAGCAGCTACACTGGTTGAAGACTTGTTTGAGCGCCGCGAAGATAAGGATGATGCAGCACATTCTGACTTGACATCCAGGTCTTGTGGATCAATATTGCTGGGGTTTGGGTCTGACATAGCCATATAGGTCAGGTGGATGTATCTTCAGTCCACAAGGAATGCTCTTGAAGATGTACTAACCGACTGAAACTTGTTCAGGACGAGAGATACGATGCCAGTCTTCCTCGATATGTATTTCTTCACAGCTTGTCATGATGGTTCATCTTTTTACTGTTCTGTCCTCGCTAAGTGTTGTCCCCATGAACGTATACTCAGCTATACTGATAGCTAAACACTCTCCTAATCAAGCTCCAAGGAACAGGCTGATGTGTTGAATTTGGCAGTTTAATAGGAGTAAGTGTAAAACTGTTGACAAAGAACAGGAAAATACAAATGAAAATGCTGCATCACTGCACAGTATCTCACACATATTCAAACAAATAACAATGCATACATGTCGCTTTTATCTTAATAAACAATATTACTCACAGATGATGCTATGTATAAACCGAGAAAGAGGGGATGGTATTGGATTGTGGCCAGCAGTAACATGTGGCTGCCTCAGGTAAGATCTGGAGAGGAATTGAAGCACTCCCTGTTTCCAGGGTCAACAATAAAAAATACACAGAACAACCACCAGGGGGTGATAAATGCAATTCAAACAGATCTGGCTCCAGAACACTTCTGCTTAAGTTAGTGATTTCCAACTTTTCTGTGTGCTGCTCAGCAACCACCAGAAGAGTCACATCCTTATTTAGATGCTGGCTCTAAAAAAAGCCTGTGTTGCTAACGTAAAAACCTGACATTTATCTGTAAAGTTTTTTTTTCTCATAATAAACTTGATTTTAGTGGGGGTGACATAGCCTACACTGTCTGTGTTTGTCCAAAATATATCATGAAATAGTATCAGACCCAGGAATGCAGTGAATATCAGGGTGTTTTCCTAATATTCTTTGTGGTTGAAGGTGGATTTTTGGCTGGACCACAGAGGGCCAGCCCTACAAATGCAAAAGTCTGTCCCTGACTGACTGACTGAGTGATGAAGTTACAGGATTGGTCGGCCGACTGCTGGAGCTTCCTCATTGGTCGTTGCTCTTTCAAAATGAAAAGGCGGAGAACAGTTCTTCATTTATGTTTTACGTGTCAGCGGTTCAATGTAACATTACATAGTGCTGTTGTTGTGCATGTGTTATTGTTTATGTTCGTTTAAGTTACGTTATGTTCGCAAATTTTCGCCTCGCTTTCCTCCATTTCCGCCATGAACTGACTATCTAGCAGCCACACGTCACTACTGCGGTATGAACCCAAAATAAACAGACTGTGCTGTGATTTAATTGCAATAAATAGATCAAAATGATGCCGAAATAACAACATTATGATGTCGATTTGTAAAAAGACAGAATCCATTCTTTGTCAAGTCTGTCCGCAACACAACAAGCAAACAACTTTTAAAATGCTTGTTTTCTGAACGGAGGTCGGATCGATCAATGGCAGGCTAAATTAACATTGTAGCTTCTCCATTAACACTCCATCAAGGAATAAATACAGCAACAACAACGTCAGTGATGACAGCGGGGATATCTCAACGCTGATAAACTTTCGCAACGTATATATGTATTGAACACCACTTATATGATGAATGCTTTTGATACACATGCTTTCATAAAAAACTGAAATACTTTTAACCTTGCATAATGTATGTCATGCTAATACCTTTTCACCTTATATAAAATGTATAATATACTGACTAGTAAATGTTACCATTTACTATTACTGAATGCCATTTGCTTCATTATAAGTTGGCTTTCAGTCAAACATTAAAATATAAGCGGAAAAAACTGTTCACAAAACATTATAGACATGACCACTGACTATTTGTGTAGCAATTTAGCTACAAATTCACAGACTTGACCATACGGTCCAGCCATATACTCGGTTTTGACCGAGTCTTGTTTCCCTAAAGTTCGAGAAGATTATGGGTGGATGTTAGTTACAGCTTTTGTTTAGTATTACAGGATTCAGTTGCTTGCTGGCAATCACATTAGTATTGTTATTAATTAAGTTAATGTTAAAGTAGCTCATGATTGAACTTGATTCATGTTCAAGTTTACAACATGTCAAACAGCAGGGTCAGAGCACTTCATTGCAAGCACTGCACACTCAGGTAAGATTTTACATGAATCCTAATTTATTAAACAATCCTCCCATCTGAGCACATTCCCTAACAGCTGCTGTACACTGCTCGCTCTTATTGTGTACTGATTGAATAAATATGTCTGCTTTAATCAGCTGTTGCAGTAAAACTTTGGTGTTCTGTAAGCCTGAGGCACGCTCTCTCGTAAACAGTGGCAATAAGCTCAGAGGGGCTCATGCACAAAATGGATACACGCACACATTTCCTCACTGAGTCTGGTATGTATAAAAATGCAAATCTGACACGTGAACAACACCCAGTCATCCCCCTCTTGTACATTTTCTACGGCATCTGCTGTATTTTTCAAAAGAATTAAGTTGAGATGTGTTGGGCAAAAAAAGGCTTCACTCTATTCCCTGTTAGTCTGATTGAAACTGAGCCATGTTCACATAGAGTTTTAGGGAGGTATTTATTTTTAGAACTGTGTTTATCCAGCTCAGCACACTTCTCTGGTATCCCTACATTGACAATATTAAGTAAATGTCATGCTGATGTAAAGGTAAAGATACAATATACAGTATGAATTACTGATATTGAGACAAAAACGATGTAAAAATAGATTTAAATATTTCAAGCTAAGTATTACAGGGGAACTATGGCCAATTTCATAATTCATACATGTTATTTCAATGGTCTAAGACAGTCCAAAAATATTAGTAAACATGAACAACTCTCTCCCAAATCCAAAAGCTAGAGTGCTAAAACTCAAACTTGTGATGTCATAGGGTATAAAGTGTGGAACTGCTCCATAGACAATGAGCATATGGGTACATTTCCTGTTTCACAACTGATGCTGCGTCCAAAATCGCATACTATGCACTACATACTCAATATGTGTATTGCTACTATTATACTTATACTTAGATACTATTGTTCATAATACATTGGTGTGAATAAACAGTAGTATGTATCTTTTCGGACACTTAAAAAAAAAAAACTAACTTCGGAGCAGTTATTCACGTTGTCACTTCCTGAGAGCCTCCTTGCCGGTTAGATACATGTTACCATGGTAAACTGTACCAACCTCGTGTGACCAAAACAACGATTTGTGAGAATCAAAGTTAATTTAAAATACATATTATGCCTAGCAAAGTGAAATCTTATACTTACACTTAAATTGAAGCGTTATTGATGTTACAGAGCTGTCCGTCAACGTCCGTTATGAATATTGTCGTCACTACCAGTATTGGATTGTGGGATATTTCAGTTGCCATAGTGTCCAGCGTTGCATACTGTAATATTTCACCATAAATAGTATGCAACTTTACTGTACTATTTGTATTTACTGTAACTGTACTATTTGTTTCATACTAAGGTTTTAAACATACTAAAAAAATCTCACATACTGTTTTAGCGAACTAAACAGCATGTTAGTATGGAATTTCGGACACAACCTGACACCACTACAATACATCAGACTGGCACATACGGGTAGTTCGCAAAAAGTCAAGGCCATGCCCCCTTTTGGGGGAAAGAAAACTGAAGATCCAATAGAGTTCAATGCAATTTGATGTATGTTTGGATTGCAATTTTGACAAGTTTGTATGCATTCTTCTCTTGTTATACAAACAATTGTTTCATATACGTCTAATTGTTATTTTGCAACCTTGCCTGAACCTGAGTGTTTGCGATACTTTAATAAATTAAGAATGCTCGCTGCCATGTCCCTTCAGCCTTCCCCCGTCCGACACAGTGGCCGGATATTGCTTATCCATGCTTCAATACATATTTGATTGAATCACTTTAGGTGTTGTTAAGTGTTGTCTGTAAATAACCAGCCTGTTAATTGCCAACTGTTTGATCTATAGGCTGAGATTTAGTTGGAGACGACAGTCTGATGCTGCTATAACGTTAATGTATGACTGTATTACTGCAGCAGCCTCCCACTCAAGCTAACGTTAGCTAGTCATGCTAGTCACTGTCACCAGCATCATTTAGCCATTTACCATACTGACAGTGAATATTCATGTATCGCATGTGCCTCAAAACCCAGTGTGAAAGCCTTGGTTAACCTGCTACACAACAGCTTTTCATAATTTTCTCTCCTGTGACAGCGAGTTTCTTTCCTCCAAAAGGGAGCGCAGCCTCGGCGATGACGCCATGCTGGTCTGGTCTATAGCTTGGAGCCATAAAGCCCGTCAATTATAGTTTTTTTAGGACATGGCAGGGGAACAAATCAGAGATCAGCTTTTTGGGATTTATTGTTACTGCAACCAACTACACAGCAACTCTTCGGCAAAGCGTTATTGCGATTACCAGTTTGTTAAAAGTAGAAGTTTGGAGACATGTTTCAACTTCTTCTGTTTACTCTGTTACCGTCTGTAAGGGACAAAGCAGTGAGGCACTCTTTCCTCCACGATGTATTTTCTTCTTTTTTTTTTTTTTTTTTTAAAGGGGGAGCAGCAAAAAGAGGGGAAAAAAATAATCCTGTGACCTCCACTGAAAGATCCTACCACTGCCACCAATTGTAAGGGACCAAGCAGTGAGGCAACGAGGAAACAGGATTTGTTGAAATAACTGGGCTGTTTATTTACCCAAAAATAACAAAACAAAGGTTAAAGCAACATAACTATACTTCATACCACAACTAAACATGGTGTTGACTGAGCAAAACTGACTCTCCAAAGTGACACATGAGGGCACATATATATAGAGGCTTGGCCAAACCAAATAGCACACAAGGGGTAACCAAGATGGACACTAATATTACTAAATACAAGGTGGAGTTAACTAAACCCAATTCTCCCCAATGACATGGCAGCACATGGTTTGGCCCAACGAGCTGGCTCCAGGATCCAAGAGTCCTCAGCCTTTAGCCACGCCCTTCTCTCCATCAGGAAGGCAGGTCCCCCAACAGCCAAAGCAACTCAAAACAAAGAAACAAATGATTAATATGACAAATAATAGTATGTGTAACCTTACAGGGTTAAAGTGTCAAATAAACAAATCAAAACAACTATGTGATGTTATTTGTTCAGGTGTAGTTGGCTGCAACTTAAATGAACCTGTGTAGGTAACAAACTAATGAGATGAGAGATTGTGAACTGGAATGATACTACCCTGTGTGGCTTTGACCATCACAAACTCCCCCCCTTCAGGACCCTCGCTGGAACAGCGAGAGAGGTAGTCAGCTGTGAGGTTGTCCTTGCCTGGGATGTGCTGCACGCTGAAGAGGAATGGTTGTAGAGCCAGGTACCACCGGGTAATTCTTCCATTCGTATCCCTCATCCTCTCCATCCACTGAAGCGCCTTGTGATCTGTCTCCAGGGTGAATTCTCTCCCCAGAAGGTAGTACCGGAATGAGTCGAGGGCCCACTTGATGGCCAGTGCCTCCTTTTCCACCGTCGAATACCGAACCTCCCTGGGGAACAGTTTCCGGCTGATGAAGGCAACTAGATGGCGGTCGCCCGGCGGTCCCTGGAGCAGCACAGCCCCGAGACCCCAGTCGGACGCATCCGTTTGCAGGATAAAATGTTCATCAAAGTTTGGACTGTACAGAACAGGTTTCTTACTTAATGATTGCTGGATGTCGTGGAAAGCTGCCACTGCCTCCTTGGTCCACTGGATCTGATTGGGACACTGTGATCTAGTCAGGTCTGTGAGTAAAGCTGCCCTGGCAGAGAATTGCGGTATGAAGCGGTGATAGAAGCCCGCCATGCCCATAAAAGGATCGTAGCTGCTGCCTTGTTTGTGGTAAAGGACATGACTCGATGGCCTGGATCTTGTTGACCTGCGGCCGTATCACCCCATTTCCAATGACATAGCCCAGGTACTCTGTCTCTGCAGTGGCGAAGATGCACTTCGATGGATTTATGGTCAGACCGGCAGAGTGGAGACCATCCAAGACAGCGCGCAGATGTTCCATGTGCTCCTCCCAGGTGGTACTGTAACTGACAATGTCATCCAGATATGCTGCAGCAAAACCAGAGAAATCACAAAGTACCTGGTCCATGAGCCTCTGGAAGGTTGCTGGTGCCCCATGCAACCCAAATGGCAGGACTGTAAACTGGAAGAGACCCCATGGTGTCCTGAAGGCTGTCAAACCCTGGACCGCCACGTGAGTGGAACCTGCCAGTAACCTTTGCACAGATCTAATGTGGTCAAGTATTTCGCTTTTCCCAGCCATTCAAGTAAATCATCAATTCTTGGTGTTTGATAGCAATCAAACTGAGAAATTGAATTCAGGTACCTGAAGTCAATGCAGGACCTTAGGCTTCCATCCTTCTTTGGCACCAGGACCACTGGGTTACACCACTCACTTTTCAAAGTCTCAATGATCCCCAGGGACAGCATCAGGTATCTCCTTTCTCAGTGAGACCAGCAGGCGTTCCGGAATCCTGTAACTTAGTCGTCTCACAGAAGTACCTTGTCTAACAACAATATCATGTTCAACAATATTTGTTCTCCCAGGATTCTCCTGAAAATCTTCAGAATTACAGATTGCTCTTACCTGAAGCTGTTTGTCTTTCGAGAGTTGGCTGAGGTCATGGCCCAACGCAGTATCCGCAGCAGGCAGGTATTGCTCGTCCACTTCCTCTTCCTCTAGCACACCTCTGATGAGCATCACTTCTGCTTTTCCTTCAGGTCGCTGCACCCACTCCTTCAATAGATTTATATGTAGTACCCTACTTGAGCGTGGCCGTCCTGGGGTTGATACCTGGTATGTGGTGGACCCCAGTTTCTTCAGGATCTCAAATGGTCCTTGCCACTTTGCCAACAGCTTGTTGTTATCACTGGGGAGGAGCACTAGCACTTTTTGTCCTGGATTAAAGGATCGTACCAGAACTTCTGCTGTTTTTGGGCCTCCGCCATGTGTGATTGGGCAAGCTCACCCATCTTCTCCAATCGGTCTCTCATCTGGACAACATAGGATATAATGTTAACAGATCTCATCCTCCCCTGGTCTCCCTCCCAAATCTCTCTCAGCAGTGAGAGAGGCCCTCGTACTTCATGCCCATACAAAAGTTAAAATGGAGAGAAGCCAGTGGAGACTTGGGGTACTTCCCTGTATGCGAAGAGGAGGTATGGCAGCCACTGATCCCAGTCCGTACCACTGCCGTTCACAAACTTCCGAAGCATCTGCTTCAGGGTCTGATTGAAGCGCTCCATCAGTCCATCAGTTTGGGGATGATACGGCGTGGTCCTCAGGCTCCTCATGCCAAGTAACTGATACACCTGTTTCAGCAGAGTGAACATGAAGTTAGTTCCCTGATCAGTCAATATTTCACAAGGGAAGCCTACTCTGGAAAAGAACTGCACTAAACAGAAAGTCACTGATTTTGCTTTTATGGATTTCAATGGAAAAACTTCAGGGTACTTTGTAGCGTAATCTATTATGACCAGCATATAACGGTTCCCCCCCCTTGCTCCTCTCGACAGGACCGACAATGTCCATCCCAAGGCGCTCGAAGGGGGTGCCGATGATGGGTAGCGGTTGGAGTGGAGCTCTGGAGGGAGTTTTAGCAGATGTTATTTGGCACTGAGGGCAACTTTTACAGAATTGTGCAACCTCTCTGGGCAGTCCAGGCCAGTGGAAATGCTGCTTGATGCGAGCTGTGGTTTTATGCTTACCTAGGTGGCCAGCCCAGGGAACTGAGTGCCCCAAGGCGAGTACGGTGTCTCAAGCTGCTTGAGGAACCACTAGCTGCAACACTGACCCCGTTGACGGTAGAGTATGCCATTTTGTAGAATATACTCATCTCTGTTGAAGTCCAGCTCAGTTCCGGTGTCCCTCTCCTTCCCTCTCTGAAAAAAAGACACTAAAGATGGATCAGCTTTCTGCATGTCAGTGATATTGGCTGGTATTTGAAACCCTAAAGATAATTCTGGCTCAGTGTTGGTTAGTGGTTTCAAAACTGTGTGTTGGAATGTCTCCTGCTTCTTTTGTCTGCGGGTTTTCCGAGACTTCACTTGTATTGTCTCCAGCTCATCATTGAAAAAGGGCAGGGCATTGAGAGTCTCGGAGTGCTCAGTGGGTTTTGTTGTCTGTGCTCTCCACAGCATTACATTTTCGGCTTTCGTCTTGCTCCAACAAATCAAAGAGCATGCCCCTTTTGCCCCTCTACTTTTAGGTACATGTCAGCTGTTGAATAGCCCTTCTCATCTCTATGCACACAACAGATTGAGATGGTGTCTCTGGTGTTGATAATGTTGGGTGGTACAAACTTGCACAAGTGTCTGATCATTCCCAGAATCAAGTAGGGCCTTGATAGTTGTTCCATTAACTTCAATGTCGATCATTTTAACAGACTGGTCATTCTTAAGCTCAGGTTCAACATGAGGGCGTGGTACACAGCACATTTGCGTCATTTTAGCTGAATTTTTAGGGCACATGGGTTTTGTATGGCCTTCTAGTCCACAGAGATAACAGATTGGCTTTTGAATGGTCTGCTATCTGGCTGGTTCTCCCACATGGGAGTCTTACCCCCTTGATTGTACTGTTGGGCTGGTCTGTGGCTGTCCTTTGTGCTCCATTTGTTGTAGCTGTTGTAGCTCCATGGTTGTCCTTTCTTCTGGGCAGTCACAAAGACATCAGCCAGCTTAGCAGCCTCCATTGCCGAACCTGGGTCATGCTCTCGGATCCACACCTGAAGCTCAGGGGACAGCATTCTTAAATATTGTTCTAATATAACCATTTCACCAATTTCCTGGATATTTTTACCTTTTGGTTGGATCCACTTTCCATAAAGCTCCTTGAGCCTTGCATACAACTCCTTGGGGCTCTCATCAGGGTTGACCTCTAGGGAGCGGAACCTTTGCCTGTAGGTCTCAGGGTTAATGTCATATTTAGAAAGAATGGCAGATTTTACCTGGTCATAGTCAAGGGAGTCATCAATGTCCATATGCACATACGCCCCTCTAGCTTTGCCTGTTAGCAATGGTATTAAGTGAAAAACCCAGTCTGATTTCTGCCACCGGCATGCTACAGCAATGCGTTCAAATGCAACGAGAAAATGTTCAATGTCCATTCAATTTTACCAACCTGGGCTCATGGTGTGCACAAAACTGACCTGCTGAGGCCCTGGCTTGATTGGCAGTCATGGTGATTGGCTGTTAGGGGAGGGGCTCAGCTTTGGCCTGAGCATGGTGTATGGGGGATGGTCTATCAGCCTCCTCAGAGTCTGCTACCAGAGCATCTGGTAGTGGAGGTGGTCGGGCCTTAACTTCTAACTGCAAAAGCTGAAACTGCTGTTGGAGTGCTTGAAAACGCTGTTCCTGTCTTGCAGTTACCTCGTCTTGCTTAGCCACAAGGGCCTCCTGCTGCCCCATATGAGCCTGAAGAATGGCAACCAGGTCCGACAAGGTTGGCTCCTTACCTTCACCCTCAGTGCCTTCTATCCCTCGAGAAGCTCCATTTTCTTCCTCTTCACCACTTTGCCTCTCCTGGACATTCGTTTGGGTCGCAGATTTCCTCCCACTCTTTCCTCCACGATGAATTTTCTTCTTTCTTTTTTTTTTTTAAAGGGGGAGCAGCAAAAAGAGGAGAAAAAAAAAATATCCTGTGACCTCCACTGAAAGATCCCACCACTGCCACCAATTGTAAGGGACCAAGCAGTGAGGCAACGAGGAAACAGGATTTGTTGAAATAACTGGGCTGTTTATTTACCCAAAAATAACAAAACAAAGGTTAAAGCAACATAACTATACTTCATACCACAACTAAACAAGGTGTTGACTGAACAAAACTGACTCTCCAAAGTGACACATGAGGGCACATATATATAGAGGCTTGGCCAAACCAAATAGCACACAAGGGGTAACCAAGATGGACACTAATATTACTAAATACAAGGTAGAGTTAACTAAACCCAAATCTCCCCCATGACATGGCAGCACATGGTTTGGCCCAACGAGCTGGCTCCAGGATCCAAGAGTCCTCAGCCTTTAGCCACGCCCTTCTCTCCACCAGGAAGGCAGGTCCCCCAACAGCCAAAGCAACTCAAAACAAAGAAACAAATGATTAATATGACAAATAATAGTATGTGTAACCTTACAGGGTTAAAGTGTCAAATAAACAAATCAAAACAACTATGTGATGTTATTTGTTCAGGTGTAGTTGGCTGCCACTTAAAGGCAGGGTTGGCGATTTATCCCGTATACACTATTTGTTATATTAGTTGAAATGTTCTTTACACCCCGACAGCTATCCATTTCTTATGAGCTCTGAAAAAAGACCGGAAAAGATCCGTCATCTGTAGCTGCTGTAATCCTTTAAAAATGTCTACCAATCACTGCCTCTGCGCCCAGTTGTAAAGAACCAATCAGATGCCTCGCTGCCTCCCTGCTCGTTCTCTACCCTTGGCGTGCACCAGCCTGAACTCAAAGCGTGTCGCCGCCGCACGTTTCCTGGAGAATCGAAGAGAAAACTCAGCCCTGCAGTAGCACTGCCGCGGTTACTTGTCATGAGGAAGATCTGTTGATTTGAGGTCCTCTCTCCGCTCTGTGGCTGTATTCCTGAGTAGTATGTAGTGTGAAACGGTTAAAGTGATGTATTTGCAGTATGCTAGATGAGGCTTTAGCCTTTAAACCAGCTCTTAAAACACTGGACAACGAGCACAAACTCGTATCACTATTACAATATTATCGAAAACGGGGAGACGGCGGATATAAAACATTGCTCTACAAAATTTACGTTACTCAAACTGCTTTTTCAGTTACAGAAACAACCGAGTGGACTGATCTCCCTCCAGATATTAGAGTAATGTTAAAAAGAGTTGTGTTGTCTCAGCAGGTATCTCTCTGCCCCCAGCAGAGGCAGCTCTTTCCCTCACCTCTCTGCTGCTCTGTGGCCGGCTCTCCAGCGAGCTACCCCCGCGGGCGATTATGGAGCTTTTCAACTCCAAAAAGGCAGATAAACACGTTAATTTATAATGGACATTTGTGTTGTGATATTTAAACAAACTATCCGTCAACAAGGAATTAAAAACCCCTCGTCTACGAGACCGGTCTCTTGAGAGGGCTGCAGCCAGCTCATAGCGGGGTCTGTATGAGTGACTGCCCGGCTGGAGATGTGGCGATCCCGGCAGGAGCTAGCTAGCTGAGCCAGCAGTTTGTGGAGCTTCTAAACTCCGACAACGGTGAAGCAAATGTTTGATTCGCCATCTAACATCGTAAAACTGTCAATATTCTAAATCTACACAGTTGATTTCTTGCCTCAAAATTTTTCAGAAGTGAATTTAGTGATGAAATAGCTACGAAAAATGTGAAGTAGTTACGATGCGGCGGTGCTTGTGCATGTGTGTGGGGGGCGTTGCCTTGGAAGGAGTTTCGAGGGGAGGGGGTGGGTTTAGACGGAGCTCCTGAGGCATGCTACTTTCAAATTATACTAGCTCTCCGAGATCGTCGACCCTATCTTTAAATGAACCTGTGTAGGTAACAAACTAATGAGATGAGACATTGTGAACTGGAATGATATTACCCTGTGTGGCTGTGACCATCACACCGTCTATGAGGGACACAGGATTGTTTTCCACCAAAAGGGGGCATGGTCATACAAGCCTACTCTGTATGGCATATTGCCGGTCTGATGTTTAGAATAAAGCTCATTTATGTATAAAAAAGGAAAACAAGCATTCTGTGGGACAACAAATTGGATCTGTATCCCCCAGGGTTAAATTGCTGATCTATATTTAGAAAGAATGGCAGATTTTACCTGGTCATAGTCAAGGGAGTCATCAATGTCCATATGCACATACGCCCCTCTAGCTTTGCCTGTTAGCAATGGTATTAAGTGAAAAACCCAGTCTGATTTCTGCCACCGGCATGCTACAGCAATGCGTTCAAATGCAACGAGAAAATGTTCAATGTCCATTCAATTTTACCAACCTGGGCTCATGGTGTGCACAAAACTGACCTGCTGAGGCCCTGGCTTGATTGGCAGTCATGGTGATTGGCTGTTAGGGGAGGGGCTCAGCTTTGGCCTGAGCATGGTGTATGGGGGATGGTCTTTCAGCCTCCTCAGAGTCTGCTACCAGAGCATCTGGTAGTGGAGGTGGTCGGGCCTTAACTTCTAACTGCAAAAGCTGAAACTGCTGTTGGAGTGCTTGAAAACGCTGTTCCTGTCTTGCAGTTACCTCGTCTTGCTTAGCCACACAGGCCTCCTGCTGCCCCATATGAGCCTGAAGAATGGCAACCAGGTCCGACAAGGTTGGCTCCTTACCTTCACCCTCAGTGCCTTCTATCCCTCGAGAAGCTCCATTTTCTTCCTCTTCACCACTTTGCCTCTCCTGGACATTCGTTTGGGTCGCAGATTTCCTCCCACTCTTTCCTCCACGATGAATTTTCTTCTTTCTTTTTTTTTTTTAAAGGGGGAGCAGCAAAAAGAGGAGAAAAAAAAAATATCCTGTGACCTCCACTGAAAGATCCCACCACTGCCACCAATTGTAAGGGACCAAGCAGTGAGGCAACGAGGAAACAGGATTTGTTGAAATAACTGGGCTGTTTATTTACCCAAAAATAACAAAACAAAGGTTAAAGCAACATAACTATACTTCATACCACAACTAAACAAGGTGTTGACTGAACAAAACTGACTCTCCAAAGTGACACATGAGGGCACATATATATAGAGGCTTGGCCAAACCAAATAGCACACAAGGGGTAACCAAGATGGACACTAATATTACTAAATACAAGGTAGAGTTAACTAAACCCAAATCTCCCCCATGACATGGCAGCACATGGTTTGGCCCAACGAGCTGGCTCCAGGATCCAAGAGTCCTCAGCCTTTAGCCACGCCCTTCTCTCCACCAGGAAGGCAGGTCCCCCAACAGCCAAAGCAACTCAAAACAAAGAAACAAATGATTAATATGACAAATAATAGTATGTGTAACCTTACAGGGTTAAAGTGTCAAATAAACAAATCAAAACAACTATGTGATGTTATTTGTTCAGGTGTAGTTGGCTGCCACTTAAAGGCAGGGTTGGCGATTTATCCCGTATACACTATTTGTTATATTAGTTGAAATGTTCTTTACACCCCGACAGCTATCCATTTCTTATGAGCTCTGAAAAAAGACCGGAAAAGATCCGTCATCTGTAGCTGCTGTAATCCTTTAAAAATGTCTACCAATCACTGCCTCTGCGCCCAGTTGTAAAGAACCAATCAGATGCCTCGCTGCCTCCCTGCTCGTTCTCTACCCTTGGCGTGCACCAGCCTGAACTCAAAGCGTGTCGCCGCCGCACGTTTCCTGGAGAATCGAAGAGAAAACTCAGCCCTGCAGTAGCACTGCCGCGGTTACTTGTCATGAGGAAGATCTGTTGATTTGAGGTCCTCTCTCCGCCCTGTGGCTGTATTCCTGAGTAGTATGTAGTGTGAAACGGTTAAAGTGATGTATTTGCAGTATGCTAGATGAGGCTTTAGCCTTTAAACCAGCTCTTAAAACACTGGACAACGAGCACAAACTCGTATCACTATTACAATATTATCGAAAACGGGGAGACGGCGGGTATAAAACATTGCTCTACAAAATTTACGTTACTCAAACTGCTTTTTCAGTTACAGAAACAACCGAGTGGACTGATCTCCCTCCAGATATTAGAGTAATGTTAAAAAGAGTTGTGTTGTCTCAGCAGGTATCTCTCTGCCCCCAGCAGAGGCAGCTCTTTCCCTCACCTCTCTGCTGCTCTGTGGCCGGCTCTCCAGCGAGCTACCCCCGCGGGCGATTATGGAGCTTTTCAACTCCAAAAAGGCAGATAAACACGTTAATTTATAATGGACATTTGTGTTGTGATATTTAAACAAACTATCCGTCAACAAGGAAATAAAAACCCCTCGTCTACGAGACCGGTCTCTTGAGAGGGCTGCAGCCAGCTCATAGCGGGGTCTGTATGAGTGACTGCCCGGCTGGAGATGTGGCGATCCCGGCAGGAGCTAGCTAGCTGAGCCAGCAGTTTGTGGAGCTTCTAAACTCCGACAACGGTGAAGCAAATGTTTGATTCGCCATCTAACATCGTAAAACTGTCAATATTCTAAATCTACACAGTTGATTTTTTGCCTCAAAATTTTTCAGAAGTGAATTTAGTGATGAAATAGCTACGAAAAATGTGAAGTAGTTACGATGCGGCGGTGCTTGTGCATGTGTGTGGGGGGCGTTGCCTTGGAAGGAGTTTCGAGGGGAGGGGGTGGGTTTAGACGGAGCTCCTGAGGCATGCTACTTTCAAATTATACTAGCTCTCCAAGATCGTCGACCCTATCTTTAAATGAACCTGTGTAGGTAACAAACTAATGAGATGAGACATTGTGAACTGGAATGATATTACCCTGTGTGGCTGTGACCATCACACCGTCTATGAGGGACACAGGATTGTTTTCCACCAAAAGGGGGCATGGTCATACAAGCCTACTCTGTATGGCATATTGCCGGTCTGATGTTTAGAATAAAGCTCATTTATGTATAAAAAAGGAAAACAAGCATTCTGTGGGACAACAAAATCAGTCTCCCATTCATTTTCTATGGAGCAGCTCCAGACTTTTTTCCCTGTGACATCACAAGTTTGAGAATTACTTCTTTCTGGCTTTGAGAGAGAGTAGCTCATGTTCGCCAATCTTGATTGAACTTTCCTAGACCATGGAAAGAAGACATTGGAATTCTTCATTTAGGTGGTGTTCCCCTTTAAGTCAGTCTCCCATTCATTTTCTATGGAGCAGCTCCAGACTTTTTTCCCTGTGACATCACAAGTTTGAGAATTACTTCTTTCTGGCTTTGAGAGAGAGTAGCTTATGTTCGCCAATCTTGATTGAACTTTCCTAGGCAATGGAAAGAAGACATTGGAATTCTTCATTTAGGTGGTGTTCCCCTTTAAGTCAGTCTCCCATTCATTTTCTATGGAGCAGCTCCAGACTTTTTTCCCTGTGACATCACAAGTTTGAGAATTACTTCTTTCTGGCTTTGAGAGAGAGTAGCTCATGTTCGCCAATCTTGATTGAACTTTCCTAGGCCATGGAAAGAAGACATTGGAATTCTTCATTTAGGTGGTGATCCCCTTTAAGACACTTCTAATTTAAAGATCCACATCAGAGTGTCACTGTACCTATATATAAAGGTATCTTAGTAAAGCTTTATACCATGTAAGAAATCCAACTACATGTAGGGTTACACAGGCTACAGGGACTCCTCAGGATCTGTAATTAGTAATCTTTGTGCTCATTTCCACGTGTTTCAGGTGCTGTTAGTCTGTTTTGATCCCCAAGAGACAACATTAAGCAGTTTCGAAAAAAGGCTGTAATCTTCTCTTCACCAACAACGTGAACCCATTTACAAACCAAACATTTTCATTTGCTGCTGGTGTTATTTTTCAGCATCCCAGAGCAAAGGGGAGATTATATTGAGAGATTTCAGGTTTTTCTTGAAGAATAATTGCACTGTATCGTCACCCATTTATGTCAAATGGCAGACCCTATGCAAAACTATAAATCAGTCCCTGCATTGTGGACACTTATTGTGTAACTATGGCAACGCATCTGAAAGAACAATCCAGATTGTATTGCTGCAACTAATGACAGACTTTAGCCATAAACTATATTTTAAGGTCATGTCCACATTGAGGCTAACTTTGTATTTTTAGGCCCCCTCATGGCTCTAGGGAGGACAATGTCTGAGTAATATATTGACATGAAATGTTGTGGAGAGACATTCATGGTTCTCAGTCACCTACTGACTTTGTTGATCCCCTGACTTTTCCTACCAAGCCACCATGAAGTTGACATTTGTGGTTTTGAGTGAAATATCTCATATGGATTGTCATGAAATTTGGTGCAGACATTCATGAACCCCTCAGAATGAATTGTATTAACTTATCCCCTGACTTTTCCTCTATCACCTCTTGCAGGTCAAAATCTTACAGCTAAACATGGCTGCAGAGTAGTTATGAGTACACAAGACAAAGTAAGTTTTGTTTCTGTGCGACTTTTTTTGTCAGAAATAAGAATATTTTGGGTTGAATATATGCAAAGTTTTTGACTTGAGCTTCAGAGTTTTTAGTTGTTGTAGCTACTGAGAAACGTCATCCTTTCTTGTGATTTGGGGAATTTGATCTTTGGGCTCACAGAGGAGTGATTGCCTCAAATATGTGCTACCTCAACCTGATCTCATGGAAAGGCGTGTAAATAGTACAACTTTTTAAGAACATTTCGTGTATCATGATAACACATTTCAGGCTTTTCGCGTGTCATTTCATACCATGGGGTTAATGGTGTGAAACGTTTTTTTTCACGTGTCATTTAACGCCACATCATTACCGTGAAATAGTCGCAGTTATGTTCAGCAGTGGCGTAAATATCGATGGTGCAACCAGTGGGCCCAGAAGCTGTCAGGGCCCAAAAATCACATTCCTACACCGTGTCTACACTGAATCCGTTATATGCACTTCTGTTACGTCATGTAAACAAACCCTGAAGGTTACCTATCAGCTGTGAGCTTGAGATCAGACTGGAGATGTAACCACTCATCTTCCTTCGTATGTTTTTTTTAAACAGAAAACACACGTTTAATATTGTGATATTTACTGGAAATGACATACAATATAGCCAACAGCAGTCGGAAACTTTCAGCTCTCTGGCGATCTCCCTCCAGCCAGCTGCCACCTTATTCAGGTTTTTGTAGTGAAATGAGGAGATATCATATAGACAACTCCTCATTTCAACTTCACCAATGAGCCGCTCCTGGTTCATTGAGTTGATTTCAAGGCGAGCAAGAGGAATAAATAGAAACAACTGGGTGTCTGACAAAAGTTCAGCTGAAAATGGCGTGCCACGTCGCGTGACGTCGCGTGGCGTCGCTCACGGCCAGGACATTCCAATAAAAAAGGACAAGGTTCTAAGTGTTGTTTATGACTTTGTGGAGCAACTGGTGAGTACTGGTTTCTTTTTGTTATCATTGAGTGGGATCAGGGATTTAAATTTATAGCACTGTAATTGTTCCGTCTCATATGTTGGAAAATGGTCACCTACTGAAATCTGTTTCTGTGATAAAATTTGGCTGCAGGGTCCAGAGCAGGCTGCTAAGTTAGCGTTGATAAATTTGGTGTTCCTGCTGCTGTCCGTGGTGCTCATCTAAGGCTGGTTTGCAAGATGGGAGTTGCATGGTTAACCTCTCCATGATGGCTTAGCAATTGTCTGTTTGCAATTGTCTGGAGTGATTTTGTGTGTATGTGCATGTATGCACTAGAGTGTGCGGTTGTGTTTGAAGCAAGGGCCCAAGAAAAAACTTTGCAGCGGGGCCAATCACAATTATGTTACGCTGCTGATGTTTAGACAACAAAACTATGTTAACGGACGCAGTTAGGTTTAGGCAACCAAACCACTTAGGTTTAGGAAAAACATCATGGTTGGGCTTAAAATAAGTACGTAAACAAGGTAATATACGTATGGAAAACACGTCACTAACATATGTAGCGAGACTGGTGCGTGCTACTCAAAACACATTTTTGTGTCCAGGAAGATTTGGTCACAGATGGGAAGTTTCGAAAGGGGAACAACTTGTTTTGATAATAGGCCTGACTTCAAAGGAACATTGGTAACTCTTGGTAACATTGGTAACTCTCCCATTTATCAAAATACCCTCATCTTCAACTATGGACGACCTAGGAACTGTGAAGCTGCGATGGAGCAATATCGCCACCAGGTATCGATCTGTGGTAATGTGTGCATTGTATGTTAACCAATAATGAATTTGTTTAGAAGTCATCATGTGTTAGACTAATTATTGACTGCTTTGTTGTATAATCATTAATGGTATTGTAATACATTTTTAATGTTTTTTTATCAGTGATGATCAGTAGATGTAATGCCTTAAGTTTAAAGTTGTTGAGAATGAGTAATAACTTGAACTTAGAATTACATTTTGACAATGTTTGATACTAATGTTCGATCAGAATATTAGTGGTTATATAGCTTTTGATATGTGTCTGTTTCGTGCAAAGTAAGGAATTCTAAATTACACTTTAGACTTTATTGTCCCACAAGGGGAAATTCTTTTCCACAGCACTGTACTTGTCAGACACCAATACATACAACAGCATACAGTAACAGTAACAGCAACAGCAATACAACAGTGACAACAACAGAAAATGACGGACAGCAGTACACACTCAGGCCTATTCAGCGACGCCTGTTGTTTAAGGCGGCTATGACTGCAGGTATCAAGCTTTTCCCAAAGCGAGCCGTATTGCACCTCAGTGTTCTGTACCAGTGGCAGAGCGGGGCATTATGGTTAGGTGATGATTGAGTGGGTGTGTGATGTCCTGTGCTATTGAGATTGCAATGCGTGCAATGGCTTTGTTGTTGAGTTCTGTGAGGTTGGGTGTGGGGAGACCAATTATCCTGGCAGCAGTGTTGGTAATGCTTGTGAGTTTTGACCGGATAGTGACGGATAACATGTTAAAAAAGCAGGTGGAACAGTAGAGTAGGATTGGCTGGGTAATGCTCTGGTACTGCAGTAGGAGGAGATGGGGCCATAAAGACCTTTCAGTTTGCGGATGACTGATAGTCTTTGGTGCCTCCTTTTTTTGAATGTCATTAATGTGTTGGTCAAACTTGAGTTTATTGTCCAGAGTCACTCCGAGGTATTTGAAGCTGTCAACTACTTCAACTGTTTGGGCATTGATGATGATAGGGTGCTGAGGTGAGGTGGGATCAATTTGTATTTCCTTTGTTTTGCTGACGTTGAGGTGAAGATGGTTGTCCCCGCACCACTGAGTGAAGTGAGCAACTGTGTTGTGATAGTCCAGGGCAGAGGTGTTGTCTGTGAGTAGGGCAAGAATGACTGTGTCGTCTGAGTATTTGAGGTAGGTAGTGTTGGGTGACGGACTGGTGCAATCGTTGGTGTAAAGTGTATACAGGAATGGGCTCAACACACATCCCTGCGGTGCTCCGGTGTTGGTGGTGAGTGCAGGTGATGTGGTCATGCCCACCCGCACAGCTTGCAGTCTGTCACTGAGGAAGTTGTGTATGAGATGGATCAGACGGGTTGGAGTGTTGAGGTGGTGTCGTTTCCGGATCATCAGATGCCTTTGGATGGTATTGAAAGCAGAGCTGAAGTCCACAAAGAGTATCCTGGCGAAGTTGCCACGGGAATCCAGGTGCTGGAGGAGGAGGTGCAGCAGGCAGGCCACAGCGTCCCCCGTGCCCCTCTTAGCGTTTTAGGCGAATTGGAGGGGATCCAGTTGTGGGGCAACAACTGGCAGGATTATGTTTAGCAGCAGCTTCTCCAGGCACTTCATTATTATGGATGTGAGGGCAATGGAGCGGTAGTGGTTGAGTTCTGTGGGTTGGGTTTTTTTGGGTACGGGGATTATGGTAGCAGTTTTCCAGAGGGTGGGTACTGTGGCAGTATGGTAGGATTCACAGAAGAGTGAGTGGAGGATTGTTGAGAGTTCCTGGGCGCAGGTCTTCAGCACCCTTGCTGGGATGCCGTCAGGCCCTGGGGCCTTGCCTGTCTTACACCGGCTAAGCTCGCGGCGTACATCCACCTCTGTAAAGGGGGCCAGTTCGTCTGGGTCTGGTGAGGGGAGGGCTCTCAAACTGTCTCCACATTCAGCTGAGAAGTCCTGACTGTCAAAACGGGTGTACGGGTGTTCAGTTGTTTTGCAAAGGATGCTGGGTCAGTTATTGCAGATAGTTTGGGTTTTGGTTCACACCCAGTGAGGGTTCGCACCCTCTGGAATGCCTCCTTAGTGTACATGTTGCCAAATTCAGATTCTAATCTGTCCTTGAGTTCCAGTTTAACACCTCGTTTTTTATTTTCCTATTTTCCATTTTGAGGCTGGCCCAGTCTTTGAGCCTAAAGGCATCATGTTCTTCCCTTAGGCTCTGTCTTATTTGGGGAGTGATCCAAGGTTTGGAGTTGGGATATTTCGTTATTGTTTTAACTGGAATGGTGGTTTTCATGCAAAAGTTGATGTAGTCCGTAATGACAGAAACCCTGTGTTACGACCCCACTTAAGGCTAGGGGAGGGGGAGTAACAATAACAAGTAAAACCGGGTGGAAAAGAGGAAACGAGGGAAATGGAGGTTGGTGTGACAACAAAAGCATGTTTATTAATCTAACAGAACCAAAACTAACATAACTCAAAAGTACTAACACGAGCTTACTAACAAACAAAGGTTTAGCAAAAACACAAAAACACCTCCTCTTACGAGGAGTGAGGAACGGCGCAAAACGGTCCACAAAACACTACACTTGTCCGCCGAACTGGCACACTGGGCACTCGCTGGCTCCTCCTCCACAGCCTTTTAACTTCACCCTTAATCACCAAATCCGGAACACCGGTGCAGGTGACGGGGGAAGGGCATCTGTAGGGGAATGCATCTGCAGGTGAATAGAGGCAGAGGGCAGGATCATCCCAAATATAGACCAAACGGCCCCATGGCCGTAACACCCTGTTGTTCAGGTCTCCATCGAAAACATCCCAGTCAGTACATGCCAGGGAGCCTTGGAGTTGTGTAATGGCGTCCTCCAACCACTGTGGGGCACTGTAATGTTGTGGCTCATGGCGTTTCAGTTCCTGTTTGTATAGCGGAAGTAAACAGACGATGTTGTGGTCTGCAAGTCCGAGCGGTGGATGTGAATGGGCACGGAATGCATCGGTAATGTTACCGTAACACAAGTCCAAGATGTTTGCCCTTCTGGTAGGAATGTCAACATACTGTTCAAATGATGGAAGCACGCAGTCCAGTCTGTACATGTTGAAATCCCCCAAGATAAACACCGGAGCTCCGGGGTACTTAGCTAACATAGCATTAGCATCCTCGGCTACCAGCTCCGATGCTGCCTTGATGTTTGCGCTGGGGGCAATGTAAACACAGCTGACCACAACAGTAGGGAATTCCCGGGGGAGATAGTAGGGACGCAGGGACAGGCCAGCAACTCCAGGTCGGGCGTACACACCTTACGGTGCACCTTGATGTTGTTACACCACCGGTTGTTGATGTAAAGGCAGACCCCTTCACCACTCTTCTTCTTTGATTGTCCCATTCTGTCAGATCTGATGATTGTGAAGTTGTCCAGGCTGACCTCGGCATCGGA
The DNA here is from genome assembly GCA_916701645.2 of Sebastolobus alascanus. Taxonomy (NCBI): domain Eukaryota; kingdom Metazoa; phylum Chordata; class Actinopteri; order Perciformes; family Sebastidae; genus Sebastolobus; species Sebastolobus alascanus. Next base: position 5,348,726 of record CAKAOJ020000040.1, on the reverse strand, counting down.
GACCGACTCATCAAGCCAGGTCTCGGACAGGGCGATGATACAGATGTCCCTGAAGGCCCTTTCCAGTCGGCACCGGGTGTGTAACAAGTCCATTTTATTCCGGAGTGAACGGACATTCGACAGGATGATGGAGGGGAGAGGGGGTTTAAATGGCCGCTTCCTTATTCTGCTGCGAATACCTCCACGTCTTCCTCTTTTCCTTGATCGAAGCTCCGATGGTAGACCCACAGCAGGCTTGATGTTACACAGCAGCGAGGTCCGGTGTAGCAGGAGTTCATCGCGGCTATAGGTGAGTAACCTGTTGCCGGTCTCAGGCTGTAGTGCGAAGCTATCGCAGATCAGCCATAAGATCGCGAGTGAGATGACGATCGCTTTGTAAGATCTGATCATGGTAGGTCAGCCCAGTGTGACTTACATAAAACGCGTAACAGTACACAAGAACACTTAGACAGGACGCTAGAACATTTAGACAGACGCTGTCAAACAGAGTACAGTCTGTGCTGTCGCAGCAGAGCGTGCGCCATCTTATTAGTGAGGAGAGAATTCTGATTTTGCGAGTGTAAGGTTTATTTATTAATAGAAATCGAATTGATTTAAAATCTGAGAGAGAGAGAGAGAGAGCCCCTCCCTCCAAGAAGTTAAGTTAAAAAAAGGTGACACGGAGTTTCACAGGCAGATCGCGCTGGGAGGTCACTCTCTTAGAGATCTAATCTCTCAGAGAGTGATCTCTCACACAACTCTCTCCAAAAACTTCTCCGTTTAATATAAACATTTTCATTGTGTGTTGTTTTCTACTTCATGTTAATTTTTCTTAGTCAAGTGAATTCTAAAGGTCAGCATTTTTAAAGATCTTTTTGTTTATCTAGCAGGATTTAAGATAATTGCTCGGCCGGCATTTCAAGTTTTATCCTTGAAATGGATAAATTCTCAAACCTTCAGAAGATCGTCTGACACCAAGTTTTTGTATTTTTCTACAAACTATCTGCCAATCGACTCAAAGATCCAACTTTCACTGTTATGACAAGAAAATTGAAGACTTCCAAGCTGTGGTATCTGAGGGCCAGAGCACTGAGATATCCTCTCCACTAAACCTGCAGGATTAGGGTCCACACAGAAAGTATGCAAGAAAACAGCTGGGACCCACCAGAACCAACACCGCAGAGAAGTAAGAGTATTCCATGGCTGAATTTGATCAAGAGTTGTTTGTCAGACGTATTTTCTAAATTTCTTAATCTTCCAAATTATTAATTGCAACTTTTATAGCTTCTAGAGAGAATAATCAGACATTCCCTCACCACTAAAGTTCCAATAAGTTGCTGGTGTCATTGAATTTTCATTTCATTCATTCATTAATTACCAGTGTTAATTACCGTGTATTCATCACTTCATATATTCAGTTATCACAATTTATGGTAAATAAATGATTCACTTTATCACTACGTCGTGGTCTGTGAGTATTTCAGAGCAGAGCTTGCATCAATGAATTCAGAATTTACATTTCAGATTTTGAGACTGATCAATGATCAATACTTATATTAAAAATAGCTTCCTCTATTTTCTATAAAAAGAGGTGGTGCCCCATTTTATATTTTACGAGTGCAAATATTGAATTAGATGTAGAGCTGTTACACGCTAAACATAACTTCAAAATAACTGAACAAGTCTTTCGGACATGAACACCGGTGTCCTGGTTGAAACCCCTGTGTATGTTTGATCCATCCACTGTAAGCAGTCTCTGTCACTTTTTATTCTACGTCACTAGCACTGAGCGTAGCATATTCATGCGCATGCCTTTACATTGCAGTCAGTACAGACTACATGGCATGAAATGACGCACAAAAGCAAGACTGGTATTGTTATTGCACATGAAATGACTTACAAATTGCCGTGTCATTCATACGGCATTTGGTGAAACCGAGCTGGCTGCCTAAGTGTTGCTCTCTGTGGACCACCATGGGTTTAACCCAGTGGTTCTCAAACTGTTGGCCGCGCAGAGGCATGACAGGTGGCGCGCGCATGACTGGTGGAAAATGTAATGCTCCATTATTATTATTATTGTTCTATTTTTTTTTAACGTTGGAATCTTTTTCACGGCGGAACAGTAAACTAATTGGCCCTTTATACTGTACATCCATGGCAGCAATGGTGTTCATTCAGACAGGTAGTCTGTAGGTTTACAGAATGGACAGATATTTGACAAAAAGAAAAACAGACGATGTTTCAGAGATGAACAAGACAATGTGCTCATCTGACGGTAATCAAAAGAAAATATGACAAAGTATAGGGCTGCACCGATTAGTTCAAAGCTTCATTCATAAAATTGACATTCTAATTATTATTAAACTTACAGAAACATTAGCCTACCTTCCACCTTCTCTTCCCTCCTCTCTCAAACATACACGGAGCGAGCGACAGAGCACTCCGTCCGTCTCTGTAATTGTCTCGGTCCTCAGTCCAAAAGTCAAAATTTATTGAAAAAAGAGAGATCGTAATTATTTCCAAAATTCACTGCATGTTTTTAACTAACGACATATTCTGCTTCAGTCCATATTTTCGTTGTTTAGCCTTTCAAAAACAGCAGTTTCTGCTACGTTTTGTTCTTGGCTGGACCCCAAAGCAGAGACGGACACAGGTACGTAAAAAGTTGAACAAAGTTTATTCTTCCAACAAAGAAGCAACAAAAGGCAAGCACTGTGGCAGAGAGCTGGCTGACTAGTGGTGAAGCACACGAAGACTGAGCACATGTGAATACTCAGTCACTGGAGAAAACACGGAAGAAGGAACGGCAGCGAGGCACACAGGTGGATCTGCGTAGCAGGAGCAAAAACACACAGGTAAGTAACCGGACACTAGAGAACACTAGGAAAAAACACTAAAGATACAACAACAATTACAAGAATAGGTTTGACAGCTCTACCGGACGAGACGGAATTATCTGGCACTGGAGTGGTGTTCAGACCGGGCTAATATGGGAAGGTTGATAAGATGAGAGTGGAACCTGGTGTGCTGGAGTCAGCCAAACCCCCTGCCACACAACATGCCCTGCCATGCAGAAAAGAGGAACAGAGAGAGACCACACACAACAAAAACCAAACAACGAAAACAAAACTAACAGAGTCATCACAAGTTTCACTTCGGTTAAAAAATGTTTTCTCTTCCGCATGCACCTGTAATGGCGCGGTCTAGCTGCAATCCAACAGCACCATAAATTATGAAAATATTTCTTCCTCCAAAGGGGGGAATGACAGAAAAAGTTTGAGAACCACTGGTTTAACCAGTTTGTCTTACATGCCACACCATATTCTTATTATCATTAAAAAAATGCTCTTCAAAATGGGAAATGTATGTTCTAAAAAGTTTGTGTTATAGCATGTTTTAAAGTTTAAGTGCACAGTGCATGTACACAAATAGATATATCATCTGTGCATTCCAATACCCATACTGCCATACTATTTAGTATGCCAGAAAAATATTTAGTATGTCCCACTACATAGCATGTCAAATGCAGTATGCCAAAAATACCAAATTGTCCTACTACATTCGGTTGCAATTTTCAGTATGCAAGCCACCATGCTTTTCTGGCTATTGTGACCCACAATCCTCTGTGCAGTGGATATAGAGAGGCAAATTCCCTCCCCTTCTGGTGGATTTCATGGGACCTTATTTCGGTAAAAATATGTACGGTAGTCAACGGCAAGAGACAAATATTTTTTGATCCCGTTTGAATTGCACCATGAATCACACATATGATGTTTGTCAATTTAAAACATAATTTTGCAAGTCAAGAAAGTCTGTTTGTCGTAGGTTTGGTGTAGTATCATTTAGTTTGTATGAAACCGATCAGTGAACTAAATCTCTCGTCTCGCACAATATAAGTCACCAACACTAGCTAACTAGCTAACTTAGCTTTGTTCCACGCACAAAGGCAACGTTATCTTACCTGATGTGTTTTATCCAGCGACTCCTGGTCTTTTTATCAGCCGGGAAGTGAAAGAACGAGCGAGACCCGTTGCTGGTGTGAGTACATCCCAGTAGGAAACACACAGGCATCGTAGCTTCAGAGAGAGAGACGTCACTGATGCGACTTTTGGGTGTCGTCTTTCTAAATACGTATTTTCACATCTTCATTACAGTCTTATACCTCAAACGTTTTACGACAAACTGGGACTTTCTTGACTTGCCACATTATGATTTAAATTGACAAATGCGTTACTCACGGCGCAATTCAAACAGGATTAAAAAAAATATTTGTCTCTCGCCGTTGACTACCAATCATATTTTTTCTAAAATAAAGTCCCATGGTGGTCCATCTGAAGGGGCGGGACTTTGCCTCTCTATATGAGCAAGAGGGTCAAAGGTCAAGGCGCAATGTTACGAAGAAGTAGTATGTCCCAATTGTATGCATACTACATGCAACAGTACATACTTTGTAAGAGCAGCTGCAGATTGTACTAAAAGTAAAAAGAAAAAGTATGCAATTTGGAACACACCCCATGTCCGCAAAACAAATGAACAGAGGACTTGAGTAATAGCGTCAAAAGGAAGAATCATGTCAGCTTTGTAATGTCTTTGTTTCCAATTATAACAACAAATACAACAAAAAGCTGAGACTGCGCTGATATTATGGTTGGATGGATCCATAAAAGATTCATCAATGTCAAAAGTTCATTCATAAGTCATCAAGCTACGCACATCCAGTGAGTGAAACCCAACGTGTCAGATGATAGCAGACAGAGAGACAGAGAAATCCAAGAGCAAAACTGGTTGAAGATTTGGATTTAAATTGCTCCCTTTACTCTCTGTGAGCCTTCAAAGGGCAACCCTCACTCTCCAGATTTATTGATTTGCTGTTTCTGCCTCAGTAGCAATGAACTTCAGGTCAAACTCTTCTCTTTTTCCTTTATGCCAGCATGTTACTGTGCTACCCTCATCCTTACTGCCACAGAATTCAATACAATTTTATTCAAATGATGAGGGAAGTTGCTATGATACTAAAAGGTAAACAAAGATAATATGGTTGCAAACCATAAAGATAAGTGCAAGACTCCCACAGAGGGCAGAATTTATGTTCAGTCAACATAGACCCCGGACATCTGGCGGACAGCCAAAGGCGGTCATAAACACAAACCACAGTCAACCCCGACATTATGACTGGAAAACAGGTTTGAACCATTCATAAATCTCAATGAGACAGGAGTGAAGATGATTACTGATAAGTTTTGACAAGGGAGTTTTATGAAGAGTGCAAGCTGACAGTAAAAGGCAAAAAAGGCTAAAGGGCTGTCAATCAATCTGTAATCTTAATATTTAAGTTTGCATGATTGTCGATAATTAAATGTGATTAATCGCAAATTAATCACACATTTTTTATCTGTTTAAAATGTACCTTAAAGCTGCAGTATGCGAGATTGGCGCAAATATGATTTAAAAAAGTTATTTTTAGAAAACGGCCGCTATATCGTGACAGTAGTACATGAAACTGGTAACCTGAAAAAAATCATGTTCCTCTGTGTCCTACTGTGTCCTCCGGTGCTCCTAACGGCATCTGAAGGATTTCACTTACCGGAGGAAAACAAGGTCTGCTGTCCAGCTGCAGTCTATGAGAGCCGGCTGTCAATCACTTGCGAACTCCGACCAAACGGTCAAACTAGGCCGCGCTGATCAAATATGAATCAATATTCTGTTACTTTAATGCCTATTTCTTGCCTCAAATGTTTTCAGAATCATCTTGTAGTGTACTGCTGAGCTGTAAAATGAGAAAGTTTGTGACGCAGCCGCCATTGTAAAATCTGTTGAAGGAAGCCAAGTACTGGTCACATGACCGGAGCACAGCCAATAGGAACGCTCTCTCTCTCTGAAATGACCTGTGATTAGTCAAAATCTGCAGTCACGGGCTAGATTTTCTAAAGTCTGAAAACAGAGCCATGAGGAGGAGCAGAAGTCTAGTTTTCTCTCAGACCACTTGAATTACAATATGCTGAAAGGTTATTATGGAATTTTTGCCAAATTATGCCAAAAGATTGTTGCCTACTGCCACTTTAAAGGGAGATTTGTCAAGTATTTAGTACTCTTATCAACATGGGAGTGGGCAAATATGCTTGCTTTATATGTAAATGTATGTATATATTTTATTGTTGGATATCAATTAACAACACAAAACAATGACAAATATTGTCCAGAAACCCTCACAGTCACACTCTCAGTGTGTCGGTGTGCTGACTTGACTTTGACTTGCCAAAAACTGCATTTGATTATCATAAAGTGGGCATGTCTGTAAAGGGGAGAATCGTGGGTACCCATAGAACCCATTTTCATTCACATATCTTGAGGTCAGAGGTCAAGGGACCCCTTTGAAAATGGTCATGCCAGTTTTTCTTTGCTAAAATTTAGCGTAAGTTTGGAGCGTTATTTAGCCTCCTTCGCGACAAGCTAGTATGACATGGTGGGTACCAATGGATTCCTTCGTTTTTTTAAGTTTCACATCTTCACTCTAGCTTTAAAACTGAGCCCGCTACAACCTAAAAATCACAGGTTGCATTAATGTGTTAAAGAAATTAGTGTTGTTAAAACGAATTTGCGTTAACGCGTTATTAGCCCTAACCCTAAAAAGACGATTCAACCTATAACTCTGATTGTGGGAGACGGCGCTTTCAGAAACAATAATTAATTATTCTACATGTGGGGGCCAATTGTGTTTACAGAGAGTAGTCAGAAGTGCTAAAGTAGGATTTTGTTGAACGGTTCAACTGTCTGGACAAACTGGAAGCCCAGTCTGTTAGTAGTGGACCACTGCCGACGGTCAACACAACGGTCAACAGAGGGATCAACAGACTCTTACGACTAAACACATGGCTCAGCAAGAAAGTTGTTCTGGGAATGCACACATCTTTTAACTTTTATCTTTTTTTATCTTTTAGACCCGCAATCCCGACCAATTTTACTGTCTTTCAGAGGCTTTAGCAAATTCAGTTTTCGAAAACAGTCTTGGAATTGCAAAAATTGGGCATGACTGTACAAGCTGAGACTTTCGTGGATTTAATGAGCCCAATTGCATTCCTGTGTGATGATGTTAGTCCCCATAGTAGCCATTTCATATAGTGAGACCATTTTTTGAAACTTGATGTTACTGTATAAAATGACCTGTGGTGACCTTTAGGATAATCTCAGCCTCATGAAACTTTACAACCACAAACTACAGACCTAGAGCATACAGGGGATGTATGGTTTTCCTAGGTAGATTGACAATAAGGGGGGGTTCTGAGCAGTTTCAAGAACAGAAGTGCTCACCATCTATCCGAAAAATGCAATTCTTGCAGAAATCTCTAAATGTCAAAAGTTTTTGATACCAAAACATAACATGGCTTTTTCTGTGGTGTTCTTCAAGGTCTTGGTGTCTTAAAGGACCAGTGTGTAACAATTAGGGGGATCTATTGACAGAAATGGTATATAATAGTATTAAGTATCTTTTCTTTAGTGTATAATCACTTGAAAATAAGAGTCGTGTTTCCGTTACCTTAGAATGAGCCGTTTATATCTACATAGGCAGCGGGGAGTCCACCACGCTGCAGTTCCATGTTTCGACAGTAGGCCAGAACGGACAAACCAAAATATTGTTAACTTTTCCTGCTTGGGCCGGAGTCGATACGTTACTCGCTCCCGTCACCACCGAGCTCTCCATATCTTGCTTCCCCACTCACTTCCAATGTACACACACACTCTAAGCACTCTACTCTTACAATAACTAGCTCTAGAGAGGACCATTCACGTTTTTGCGTCACCAAATCTGTGTAACAAATGGTATCAACCACAAAATTGCTGCAACAACTTATGATACATGATTGCATCATATACTTCTCTCATACTGTTCTAAGCCCTTATATACTTTCACAAATTATTTTAATTAATTAATTAATTAATTAATTAATTAATTAATGTTTATTTCTGTTTTAGGATTAGAACAACTTGACACACAGTGCTGAGTATGCATCTCAAATTACTCCTCAGGTTCCCAGCTTTCGTTCCGCGTCATTATTAGAGGCTCAGAGCAGCAGACGTAGTATTAAGAGCGAGACAGTCCTCTAAAGGCAGGAGGGAGGGGTGGTGGATGGGTCAAAGTTTGACTTCACATTTCCAAAAAGACACCCAGACAATAGAAGTTTCCACTACCATTACATGTTTAGATCACTCATAAATGGTGAAGAAGTTCGGCGAAGCTGGTTGACATATTCAGAGAAAAATGATGCTGTTTTTGTTGTAAATTATTTTCAAAAAAATCAACAAAGCTCAGTGCAGATGGTCAACGAGACTGGGTGAATATTGGCACATTACTTAAGCAACATTACAACAGTCAAGGGGTCTCATTTATAAAACAGTGCGTAGGATCCATACTAAAAATGTACGTGCGCACAAAAGCCGAAAATGGCGTGCGCCAAAAAAAATCAGACATATAAAACTGTGCGTGCGCACACCTGCAGGCAATGTTCCCCTTATAAATCACAGTCCACCTGGAAATGTGCGCACATGGATCCGCCTCATATCCCGCCCTCGACACGCCCACATTCAGCTGTAAATGGTCAATGCAAAGCACCTCATGAATGTTTCTGTATATAAATGAGCCTGTTGATCAGTGGATCTTTACGGTGAATCACAGCGACTACCGAGAGGAAGACCAAGATAAGGAGTTTTTCTGACACAGAGATCGAGGTTCTTGTGGGTGAGGAGGTCCGTGAACACTCGTTCCCTCCTAATTCTTTCATTCACGTAGTCCTCACAGTGATAGTGCATCCACCTTGCAGCATGTTACAAGTCTCACGGCAGTCTTTATATGTTTACAGCAATCAGACTGATCGATTCACAACTTGTCAAAATAATCGCGACAATCAGTAATATCCCCCACCCTGGATAACATCTGAAAAATGAAGTTTTATAGATGAACACAATTTATTTATTTAAGTTATGTTTAAGTTAATTTTAAGTTTATGGCGAACTTGGCCTGTAATATGATTAGGACTGATAATGAAAATGAGGATATGGAGAGTAACGATTGTGCGATAGCTGTCACTGGCTTTATTTCCACACTTTACTAATTTACTCAATCCATACTGTATGTGCAGGTGGTGAAGATGTGCTGGGTGGAGGTGACTGGAGGAAGCTGAGTGTGTGTGGCGCACCGCAGTGGCGCACTGGAGACAGCCTGATAGTTGCATCGGATAGCTGTTTTCCTTTTGTCTATGTATACTGTATCTGTCCCTATCTAATAAACCATAAATAAATGAATAAGTCATATCGTGTTCACTGCAGCGATTTTACACACAACAACTTTATAAAAATTACTATCACACTTTGATATCTCCGATGATCATGATTTCCACAGCTACCTTGCTCCACAGCTGAGTGTCGGTAGTTCGGCCCTCTCCTCTGCGCTCCGGAGGTGGGGGGGGACGTGATGGTGAGACAGCGCTGATGAGATATTGAGCGGAATTTGCTTTGAGATTTGAGTTGGCTAATATATTTTACATTTGTAAGGTGCTTATGGGTTAAGTATGGCTCACTAGGACACTGCTGGTTTAAATATCTATGATAAAATGGATCTATAAGAAACGTGTGATATGAAGTGACATTAAATGTTTAATTTCTACAATCACCTCACCATCTGCGTCGCAAGTTTCCCCTACCTCGGTGCCTCCATAATGTGCGTACGCATGGGTCAAAGTTTCCGTACAGGTGCGCACATTCTCCCGTCAAGTTTGTTTTTATAGATCACAACTGTTGCGTGGGAAGTGGCGTACGCACATTTCAGGCCCTGTTTTGTGCGTACGCAACGGTCATAAATGAGACCCCAGATCATGCTAAAAATTTGGTGTCTTGGAAGGAGCTACAAGTCCGTCTTCAAAAAGGGGAGACAATAGATCAGACTGAATTGTCCCTCTTAGAGGCAGAAAAGAAGAGGTGGAGAGAGGTCCTCATTAGGCTAGTGTCAATCATACAATCTCTAGCAGAGAGGAACCTGGGTCTCAGAGGATCTGTCGATATGTTACATGTCAATAATAATGGTAACTTCCTAAAAGAGGTGTAAATACTAGCGAAGTTTGACCCTGTTTTGAAAGAACATGTACGACGCATTGACAATGGAGCGAATCACACAACATACTTAGGGAAAACAATACAAAATGAGCTCATCACTTGCATCTGTGACACCATTCTCCGTACAATTGTGGCTGAAATCAAGGAGTCAAGGTATTTTTCCTTGATTTTGGACTGCACTCCAGATTTCAGCCACCAGGAGCAGATGTCTGTTGTGGTCCGTACAGTCAACCTGAAAAATACACCAGAAAACAGAAAGCACTTTCTGGGTTTCCTAATAGCCCATGAATCAACTGGGCTTGGCTTATCCACACTGATTCTAAACAGGCTGAAGGAGCTGAATATCCCCTTTGAGGACTGAAGAGGACAATCCTACGACAACGGCGCCAACATGAAAGGCCAAAATAAAGGGGTGCAGGCCAGGCTGCTGAAGAAGAATCCTTGAGCTCTCTATGTGCCGTGTGCAGCCCAGACATTAAATCTGATGGTTACAAATTCAGCCAAAGGGTCAGTGGATGCTGGGCGGCCGTGGCTCAGAGGGTAGAGCAGGTCGTCCATCAATCAGAAGATCGGTGGTTCAATCCCCGGCTGCTCCGGGTCACAAGTCGATGTGTCCTTGGGCAAGACACTTAACCCCAAATTGCTCCCGAAGGCATAGCCATCGGTGTGTGAATGAGTATTTAGATTACATCCTGATGGGAAAAGTTGGCACCTTAGCAGCCTCTACCATCTGTGTGTGAATGGGTGAATGGGTGAATGCTGACATGTAGTGTAAAGCGCTTTGAGTGGTCGGAAGACTAGAAAAGCGCTATATAAATGCAAGTCCATTTACCAACTCCATTTACTAGCTTCTTTGGAGTGGTGCAGAAATTGTACACCTTATTTGCAGCTGCTCCCCAGAGGTGGACCATCCTAAAAGATCATGTGGACCTCACTGGCAAGGCCTGGAGAGAAACAAGATGGGAGAGCCGAATAAGCAGCATCGCGCCTTTGCGCTACCACACCATCAAAGTCAGGGAGGCTTTGCTTGAGGTGAGGGGAAAGACAAATGACCCTATGATTAGAATCGAGGCCCAGTCCCTGGCAGAAGAAATCGGATCATTTAGATTCCAGATCTGCACAGTTGTCTGGTATGACATTCTATCAAAAATTAACACAGTTAGCAAGCTCCTTCAGTCTGTCAACATGCAGCTGGATGTAGCAGTATGTCTCATAAATAAGACCAAAGCATCTCTGCAAACCCACAGGGCTACTGGGTTCATAGATGCTCAGACAACTGCAAAAGAGCTCTGTGAAAGCATGAATGTTGAGGCAGTGCTGAAAGAGAAGAGGCTGCGAAGCAGAAAGAGGCACTTTGCCTATGAGGCAGCTGACGATGTAGTGACCACTGCAATGAAGAGACTGGAAACAGGATTTTTCAATGTTGTGGTGGACTGTGGCATCCAGTCTTTGGAGGACCGATTCAAGACACTGGGGGAAGTAAACGATAAGTTCGGAGTGCTTCTGAATCTGAACTTCCAGCAACTTGATGAAGAGTCACTCAGACACCAATGTGTCCAGCTCGGAAAAACACTCACCTGTGGAGAAGAGGCTGATATTGATTGGAGAGAGCTAGCCATGGAGATGCAAAGCCTTCCAGAGCTTCCCAAAGAACTTATGAAAGCACTGGAGCTAGTCATTCATATACATGAAAAGGGTTGTGTGAACTATACCCAAACCTTTGGGTAGCGCTGAGGATATCCTGCAGTCTTCCAGTGAAGGTGGCAACCGCAGAGAGAAGCTTCTCAAAGCTCAAACTCATTTCATTATTTCATCATGTCTTTATTATGTTCATATTTATTTTAAAATATTTAATGTTAATGTTGATGTTTATAAGTGTTTTGTTGTTTTTGTCTCTTTCTGTTAAACTTTTAACCTTGTTTGGCTGTTATTAAATATTTATCTTTGATCAGTGATAATCACTATCAGTCTTTTTATTCCATCGGGTCTTGCACTGCCATTCTGCTCAGTACCACTGGCGTTATCATATTTTTCCTGTTAGACATCAAACAATAATATATAGTCTTTATAGTTATAAGGTAGTTACTGTTTTCATCAGGTCTTACTTAAAAACAAGACATGTTGTTTCTGTGCCATATGTACTGAGAACGCACAACAGTCTTGATTAGGGCCCACAGTCTTGATTAGGGCCCACAAAGGTCTAGGGCCGGCTCTGGGTCAAACAAACAGGACTTTTACTCAGGGGACCGCCGTTCGTGTCCCATGTGAAACCAAAAGTTGAGTTATTTTTACTGATGATGTTATGTCACGTGACTTTATGTCACTGACTATGACTTACCGCCGTAGTTGAAGTTACGTTACAAGCATACTTATTCTAAGCCAAACCAAGATGTTTTTTCTAAACTTATCAAAGTGGTTTTGTTGCCTCTAGAGAGAGCCTTTTGCATTCACACTTGTGAAACTGCGATAACGTGAGCCAGAGTGCAAAACCTTGGTACCACCAGTCTGAATACGTACGGCGTAACCACGGTTTTGCACTTGGTGGCTCACGTTACCGCCGTCTTGGAAAAGGAGTGAATGGAGGGATACTCAGTTGGTTGCAATTTGCAACCACACCACTAGATGCTGCCAAATCCTACACACTGTACCTTTAAACTCAAGTGAGTCTCAGAGGAGTTGTAATGTTTTCATATTTTGTTTTTGTTATACTTGTGTTAATCAGAAAGAAAGAATCTCCTTTTTTCTAAATGGAAGCAGCAAATGTTGTGTAGCCTAAAGTATTGTTTTCACACTTTGCAGAAAAACCTTTATTAAGTGTGTAGCACAAGATTGAGTCATACAGGCTCAGTCTGGAGTATTGCTATCAGCGGTTCTTTCTGAGCCTGCAGTAGATGATTGCCTGCTGTTTATATTTAACAAAAATTAGACAAACACTGTCACTATCAGCTATCACTTTTTAATGATATGACAAAAGTACTATCAGAAAAGGGCTGCAATTTTATCAATAGATATTTTGCTGTTGCTGTGATGTCGGTGATTAAGGAGGATAGCATGAGATAAGCAGTAATAGGCTGTCAGTATATTATCTAGTGTCAGGAAAAGGTTATGTAGGCGTCGCAAAGAGCAGCAGGAGACAGCAGGGAAGAGAGAGGACAGAATTATATGGAAGAAAAGTGCTGCTGGCAGTTCAATCTTTTCCGGAGGCCAATAATGTCATTTTGTAAAATAGATTTACAGGCACAAACCAGACAAAACAGAGAGCAGAAATCATTTTCAATAACCAAACTGAAGCTCAACAGAACCTAAAACACCAGTTGCTGGTCAATTTACTAAGGAGGAGATAGAAATAGGCAAAGCAGAGAGTATATTTTCCTGAAGGTGACAACATAGAGCTAAATGCAGACTTTTCTTCACCATCTCTTATTTTTTTTTCAATACTAAATTTATTGTTTTTTTGTTCATTTTGAAACAACAGAACAAACATTCACAAACGTCCCCAATAACAACATTCTCGGTACAAAGAAACTTAACAAACTTAATAATTAATATAAAATAAGCCAGTATAGATACAGGAAAAACATACATATACAATAAATAAATAAAAATAAAATAAAAAGAATATACACAAATAAAATAAATAAATAAAATAAGATAAAATCTATTTATATATACTGTATACATATACATACATACACACACAGCATATACACATACAAAAACACATATATATACAATCAATTGAAAAAATCAGTGTACAATTCAGTCATCATCCTATTCTCTCTCCCTATTCACAACCATCCTGCTCCAGCTATGATACAAATTCCAAACTACCTTGGAGTGATGGTGGTAGCACCAATCCTTATCTGATCACTGGGATCTACAGTCAGGCCATTCATAAAATGTATGAAAGGTTTCCACATCATATAAAAATCCTCAACTTCACCTCTTACTATGAAAGTCAGTTTTTCTAATGCCAGACTAGAAGACATCTCTTTAATCCATTGACTAGAGTTAGGTCTTAGAATATCCTTCCATTTTAAAGCTATTACACGTTTGGCTTGTAGCAAATCGAAATCAGCTCAAGAACTTCTTTCCAGAACATCTGGAGCTCCCTACACTCCCACATACAAGGAAACAAGGTACCAATTTCTTCATTGCAATTAACGCAACTGTCAGGAATACTGGGATTAAAATGGTGTAATTTAACAGGTGTAATATAGGCAATATAAGCATCTCTGTCGTAACACCCAGCGTCCGCTCAATGCCCTGATGCCCCATCTGATAATGCAAACTTTTTAGCACTTGTTCCTGGAGGCAGGCAGCCAACAACAGCTGGTGACATGTTCCAACATGAGCATCCTCAATCACATGATACAAGAGCCCATCTCTTTCTCTAATTCGCAGCCACTGTTTTAACAAAGAGCGCACTGCTTGAGGTAGACCTATCCTCTCCTGGTAGGTAGATTTCCTCTGTCTGCCCCAAAACTCCCTCAACACTTTAAGTGTTGGGTCTGATACTTGAAAGCTCTGGAGATCTGCTTTTTAATATCCAGGCAATGTGGGAGTGTTATCCTGAACTGCCTCGCTACTCCCTGTCTCACCTGCCTCGGATACACGTATCTGTTTGACCTTACGACACTCCACCCCTGCTGCTACTAAATCTAGGTCTAGAGCTGTGCCTGCCCTGAGTGTGTTACATATGGTTACACACCCATCATACTCTGCATCCTCACTGTCAGGTTCTGGTTCGCCCGCTGCTGGTCGCCGAGAGAGAGCATCAGCCGCTGTATTACCATTTATTTCAAAATCAAATACAGCCAGCTGAGCGACCAACCACTGTTGAATAGCTCCTAAATTGGCGGTGGAGAGGTGACAGAGGGGGTTATTATCTGTGATGATGGTGAACTTGGACCCTAGGAGGTAACTCCTAAATTTCTCTGTAACCGCCCACTTTATTGCGAGGAGCTCCAGCTTCATGCTGCTGTAATTTTGATTATTCTTCTCAGCCCCTCTAAATTGCCGACTTGCATAAGCTAAGACTTTCTTCTTCCCCCCCTGCTTTTAGTACAGAACAGCACCTAAACCTAGACTGCTTGCATCTGTCTCCAGTATGAAAGGGATGGTAAAGTCTGCGTAGCCTAGTGTGGGGGCGCTAGTTAGCTTTTCCTTTAGCTGCTCAAAAGCTAGTTGACGTTGCGGCGTCCAGACCGATGTAAACAGCTGACTAGCCCCGGCACGGCTACTCTCTTTGTTACAAACAGTTACAACATCGTGAAGGGGACCTGCAATTTGGGAAAAAACCTCGATAAACCTCCTGTAGTAGCTGCAAATGCCCAAAAAGGACCTAAGCTCTTTTACAGTAGTAGGGATGGGCCACTGCTTCACTGCACTTATCTCGTCGGGATCTGTACCTATGCCCTGCGCTGAGACTTGGTGACCAAGAAACCTGACCTCTGACTGGAGAAAATGGCACTTCTCCATTTTAACCTTTAGCCCTGTCTCCCTCAACCTCTTAAGGACTGTCTCTAATCTCAGTAAGTGATCCTGAAATGTTGGCGAAAACACAAGCAAGTCATCCAAGTAAATCAACACTATCTGGAAGGCCAAATCGCTCATTGTGGCCTGCATCAGGCGTTGAAATGTGGCGGGCGCGTTGCACATCCCGAAGGGCATCCTCAGGTACTCATATAGGCCAAATGGTGTGGTAAACGCCGTCTTGTTCCTATCCTTCTCATGCACTGCAACCTGGTGGTATCCGCTTGCGAGGTCAATTGTTGAGAAGAATTCCGCACCACTCAGAGCATCCAGACTTTCATCAATGCATGGGAGCGGGAACGCATCACGCCTGGTCTTAGCGTTCAGCTTCCTGTAGTCCACACATAGCCTTAGACTTCCATCAGACTTGTGGACCAAAACGACTGGTGAAGCGTAGGGGCTCGAAATCTCTTTAATCACTCCATTTTTCAGCAGTTCAGAAATATGCTCTCTGACCTCCTTGTATTGATTAGGGGGTTATACGCCGGTAAAGTTGGGAGACGGGCGTCTCATCCAGCACAAGGATTTCATGTATCACCTGATCAGTTTACCCCAGGTCCTCATCAGAAGCACTCCCAGCTCCGACTGTTGTTCTGGCGTACCTCCCAGGTGTAAGCGGTCCAGTAAGCTCTGCAGGGCACTGTCAGACTCTGTACCATCTTTCCGGTTCATAGTCACTTCCTCATGATTAGCTGAAATCCGCTGAAACTTCACCTCATAGGAGTCACCTTCAACACACTGACACTTGCTGAGAATGCCTAGCATAGTCTTAAGGGGCAGCCAGACATCCTCCTGTGAAAAGTTGATTACTTGGACTGGTAACACATGACTGTTGGACGATATCACAGTAGGGACATCGATCAACCCACCAGGCAGTGGAGCATTCCCTGGCTCCAGCAGTATGCTGCAGTCACCGTCAGTCTGTCCCTGGAGTCCCCTGGCATAGACTGTGGCGACGGATGAAGCAGGTACGTGCACTCTGTGTTTGCCTGCTGTGCGAGCAGTGGACACTTTTTACTTAAAGACCGTGTAAAGCAAAAATAAATATACATTCTGGGTTAATCACACCACAGAAAAATGTGTTACTAACCACCCAGCCAAATTTGAATGATTAAAAAAATCGCCAAGTATATAAAATTAGCTTTCAAAATCATGTAAAAATCCTCAGTATTCTCTGCTCTGAGACGCTGGGGGCGTGGCCACTGAGGGCGCTGAAACCTGACACCTCTCTCTACATCAACGGCTGAAACAACACAGCGGCGAGTAAACAAGGAAGAGCCCAGCGCCGAAACGCCTTTTTTTTCTTTTAATACATCCATGATCGCCGTCCGACGGGCGGATTGGGGAAATGTGGCCAGAGTCCTTCTGATCGAGGCTCATCCCGTAGACGTTGTCAGCCGATAACGGCTCCCGTCGCGCATTTCCCCGGGTGATTGAACTCGGTTTGGACCGGCCGCTCGGTGTGGGAGGACCCCCTCGCGGATCTCCTCTCCCCGGCGCTCGCTGGCCTCCGCCGGGGAGAGGAGATCTCCCCTCTCCCCTCTCCCTGGCGCTCGCTGGCCTCCGCCGGGGAGAGGAGATCCCCTCTCCCCTCTCCCCGGCGCTGGCTGGCCCCGCCGGGCGCATTTCATCCGAGGCGGCCGGTCGGCTTGGAAAGGCTCGGGTGGCTCGCGGCCGCGGAGCTTTACAGCGCCCCCCGCCCGGAATAAACATACATAGGACATGGGATGAATTACAATCATAAAAATACAATACAGAACAAAAACAGTGATGTAAAATGTCAACAGTTATAGCTGGATTTGAAAACACGATCATATTAACATGAGTCACACGATCTATCGACTGAGCTAGCCAATGGGCGGAGCTACGTTAGGGGTCTCTTTGGCGCGTCATCGTTAGGGATGACTTTGGCGCGTCACAGAGTCGGTATTTAGCCCCGCCCACAAAATCCTGAACACAGAGGTGGCCAAAAACAGTTTTACAGTCTAACTCCACAATCCAGTACGACAATTTTCACAGCCTTTGCACATGTTTTCAGACATTATATTCCAACATTTATAATGTGTTTAGAAACAAAACTCTGAATTTCCTTTACACGGCCTTTAAGCTCTGCCTCCTGTACACGCTGGAAAGCCTCTCTCCAGACGGAATCCAACCTCCCCCCTAGAGCTGTTTCAAACTCCTTGAGTGCTAATTGTCTGCACCGTTTAGTAATGTTCACCCCAATGATGCCAGGTGGAGATGAATCTGGTTCTTAAATGTCGTCATCTTTGATTATTAGAAATCCGCACTCCGGGACGGTAAGCCCCATTACCTGTATGTCTAGCTCAACATAACCTAAGTAGGGTAATGGTAACTTGTTGGCTGCTGTTATTTTAAGCCATTTAGCTGTACAGTGCATATCATCATCTTCTCCATGAAGGTGGTCTCTGAAGAAGCTTTCTGTTAAAGTGCTTTTTTTTTACCTTTATTTATTCAGGGGGAGGTTCACTGAGAGCAATGCTCTCTTTTTCAAGAACGCCCTGATCACATTCACACAGTTACAGCTGGAAGCTGCCCAGTACAACCGCAGTCTGATCTGCTGGCCACTGAGCAGCTCCACTGGAGCGGTTGGGGTTAAGTGCCTTGCTCAAGGGCACCTCAAGGTGCTAATGAGGGAGGGGCAAGCACTGCTTTACACTTTCCCCGACCAAATTTATCCTGCCGGTCCGGGGGATTGAACCGGCGACCTTCCGGTCTCAAGCTCGCTTCTCTAACCTTTAGGCCACCACTGCCCTGCTTACATTACTCCCTGAATTTAGCAACCATTTAAGGGGTATACCGTCTATCTCAATGTCTACTTCTGGGCACTCACCTACAGCATGTTCGAGAAAATGCCCTTTGGTTAGGGGGTTCTTTGAGCCTTCTGATTTGCCTCGCATTGCTCGGCTCACAGCAATGTAGGGCCCCTGTTTCCCTCTACCGCAGGAGTAGGCATAGCAGCAGTCTGGTTCCCTGGCCTGCGTGGTGTAGTGCAGTGTCTAGCCATATGATTGGCTGGCCATCATTAGTATACTTGGGCTGGATTTTAGGTCTACCACCCTTACTACCACCTCCTGAACCTGCATTCTGCATAGTGAGATCACGGACTGCATTTGTCAGTTCACCAAAAGCTTTGCCCTGCTGTGCTATTATTTTAACTACTTCTTGCAGAGTCACTGTCAAGTCAGTCTGTGTGTTACTGGTGAAGTTTGTCTTTTCTGGAACCTCATCTGTGCTGTCACCGACTAGGTTTCGGTTTCTGGCCACATTAGCGTTGCGGGGACGGTCTTCGAAAGTCCACATCATTGCTTCTTCTCGTACATAAAACAGATTAGATGCAGGCTTGTCTCTAATAAGCCTGCGCAACTCACGGCGAAGGGTGGCGTCGCACAGCCCTTCAATGAACTGATCTCTCAGCGCTAACTGTGCATCAGCTACTGCATTAGGGGACTGTTGGAGAGCAGAATTAAGCAGCTGAGAGAGCGTGTGAATAATCTTTCAGGTCTTCCCCATCTAACTGCCTGCGAGCATAGAAGGCATGTAACAGCTGTGGAGTAGTGCACTTCTCTCTAAAGGCTCCCCCAGGTATGAAAGCAGGTCACTGGGTTGCTTAGCCTGTTCCCCCCGTACACAGTTTAACCTCCTCTAAGGCTGAACCTTTAAGCAGTGAGAGAATAAAGTCTACCTGTTCCTCACTACATGGGCCCCTTACTCTCATCAACCGCTCCACCTCTTCTATAAACTCGTCGACAGTGTAAACATCTCGACCCGGTTCACCACTAAAAGGTACAATATGTTTTTCTCTTGGAATGTATACAATGGACCTCGTTTGAACATCACCCATATTAACAATACTGGACATTACTGCATCATGTTTTTTTACTCAGTTCCTGAATTTGTGACTGCAGCTGCGACAAGGGGTTACCTTCATCACCAACCTCCTCGCCATAGCTGGTTCCTGCCCAAGGAGCAGATGTACCCTCGTCCTCATCTGACATCCTGAAAAGTCTCTTTCTGTCTCTTTTTTTTTTGCAAAAAGTCTCTTGCAGTGTCTTTATTGCAGCAAGATAACACAGTCACCACCAGTTCAATGCCTCTCTGTCCAACAGCCTCAGAGAAGGCGGTCTCAGGCGGTCCTCTCCTCAAGTAGTCCACGGTAATGATGCAGAGGCTCCTGTCGTCATGGAACACCAGCCACGGGACACACGCCAATCCAGGAACACCAAACGGCAGCCGTCACACTCTCTGGCACCGGGAATTGACCATCTTCTGCCACTACTGTTTTCAAGATATACTCACTGTCCCTATCAAAACTACAACCTCAAAACTAACAGGGGATCCCACTTCTGACACCAAAATATGTGGCCTGGTCATAAATAATAGGACTCAGAGCAACATTCTTTTGTGGGTTTTTATTTCCCCGACTGCACTTAAAGGAGAACAGCATTAACTTTGTAATTTTGGGGTCTTTAAGATAGTCACAGTGATACCAAAACAGTATCAATGAGATCTGTCTCATATGAGCAAACTTTCCTGTAACACTTTCCTTAGTTGTAGCTTAACATTCAACTTTGAGCTGTCAACAGTTTACTATAGTACTAATCAACCAAGACACATACAGTGCACGAGCTATCACAGAATGGCAGACTTAACTCAGTATCACTCAGTATCTCCTCCTATAGACCTTCCTAATCACATCTGTGTTTTTCTCGTATCTAAAAAACAGTAGTGGCTTATTTCTGAACATGAAAACGGAAGCACAGCAGAAAATAAACAACTGTTAAGCCACATCATATACACCAGGGTTCCCCAATTAGTTTTCCCCAAGGGCCAAATTATGTCAAGCATGCCAAGCCAAGGGCCAAAACATGTTTTTTTTCCCACTGCGCCAGTAGAAGTTTTTTATGTGCAGATGTTGTGTTTGCCGCTGTTACCATCGCCATTATTATTATTATTATTATTAACATTGTCGTTGTTGTTATTATTATTATTATTATTATTATAAGTAGTAGTAGTCAAGGTGGTTGTAGTAATAGTTTAGGCCTGGGATTCTCAAAGCCTGTGTTGAGGGTCACATAAGAAAAAGCACTCTTGAAACAAGATAAGTGCAAAACCAACTATTTAATTATTTAATTAAATTACACACACACATGAAATTACACACACACACACACACACACACACAGACTGATAGAACACGGATAGCTGTTCCATATCAGTTCGTCACAGGACGTGTCGATGGCTAGTGATATAGCTTCTGCGTTCTTTAAATCGGTGAGTAAAGTTGAAAAACACTCCTCCGCTAAAACTTCCACTCTTCTTGTTGACGTGCTTTCCGACAGCGGCACCTGCTTAACAGCTCCACAACCGTTTTCTTGCTTTTCTCATCGTGACTTAAAACTTCGCCAACCATATCAATTGCACACTTTTTAATCAACTCAGCATCAGCGAATGGCGTCTTAGCTTTAGCAAGGTTCCATGAAACAAGCAAAGATGCTGCTGTTGCGCTCTCTTGTGCCGACGTAGATTTACAGATGGTAGAAACGAAGTGCTTGTATGATGTTATCATATTTGCAATTTTTCTTTTGCCATCGTCTGATTTTGTAGGGTAGTTGGCATTAAAACTTGCAGCATGCAGAGTGTTGGAGTGCCGCTTCAGATTGTCTGCGTTGAAGACAGCTACGGTCTGCATGCATATCAAGCATGTCGGTTTAGCATTAGCATGGTCCGGTAAAATAAAACAAAACTGATCGGTCCAGTCAGATTTGAACTGACGGTTTTCCTGGTCAACTTTGCGCTTTTTCGCGCTGCAGGCCATGTTGGTCTTGGTTTGATTTTCGTTGACTTACTGGCAGTAATTCGCTCAGATGACAGGCGGTTTCGCTGGAGAGCGGTGGTGTATTCCATGGGCATGGAGAGCAGAGCACGCATTTACGTAGTTACGTTCGGCGCGCTCGGCCTAGTATCAAGTGTACAGTGTGGGATGAGGTCAAAATCAAATACAACTGCGCACATTTTATTTCACATATTGCACTTTGTTTCACATGTTATGACTGACAGGTTTATTCATGTACGTGCCAATGGATAGGCGCGGGCCAGACATTTGGCTCTCGCGGGCCGGACTTGGCCCACGGGCCGCCTATTGGGGTTCGCTGATATACACAATACACACCATTACACATTTTTCACAATAAAGTTATGAACTCACTCTCACTGCTGTGTGCAGCCTGCGCACTCCCACACGCACACACGGACTCTTCACTGTCACCTGTCTCCCCTCTAAGTGAGGCAGAAACATGCAAAAACGGACACATTTCAGTGAAATAGTTAGCATACACTTTGACGAGATGATTCTATACACATGTGCACTCTTATCAACACTTACGCTGCCCCGCTGTCTAGTATTTTCCTCAGGGTGGTGGGGATTATCACACACCTAACACATGTTACCAATCTACAGGAATCAACACAAATACAGAATCATCATTCATCAGACTTGGTCCGTTCGCTTCACTACATCCTCATCTAACATCACAGATTACTCTTTTTGAGTTGTATGGACATTTATAGGGATATTTTTCATACCGAAGGACAGAAATACACACCTCAGCAGCCGCTATCTCCCTCGTTACGGCAGCCTCCAGGGTCTTGCGTGAGTTACACTGAAGCTGGTCTTAAAGGGACAGTGTTACCTCACAGAACAGCTATAACCAAAACACTTGTACCCTATGTTCACCTGGCTACATACGTTTTTTAACAGATCTAGATGTAAATACCTGGAAATAGAAGGTGAAATCCTGATCCCTAGTCTCATATTCATCTTTTGATGTCAAACCCAAATGATTTCAGTGTACAGCAAAAATAAAGGAATTGGCCTTGCTGTTCCAATAGTTTTGGAGGGGACTTACACTTAATGTGTTGAGCACAAAAAGTCATAATTTTACACATAATTGTGTGTAGTACTTCTTTTAAAAAATATATTTTAATTGAAATGTGCAAGACAAGGCAAATTAATAAAATGGCACAAAAAAATTGAAAGGAAAGGTGTGAAAATGGAACTTCAGTGGAAATATCACAATATTAAAAGCCCTACCTGAATGTGAGCGAGCGTCCGTCAAAACAGTGAGCACGTCAGCTAAAACCACAATATCACTCTATATTTCACCTGCTTGGCAGTAATGTTACCTGACCAGAGGAAGGTCTCTCCATGAATCAATGCTGATCCTAGTGTTGGCTTTTCCTCCCGATCCGGAGGGAACGGAGGGAACGGGGGGGGACACCCGGTCGGGGGGGAGGGGAGACCGACACCCGGTCGGGACGATAACGTAACTCTCTGCGGAGCCCCGTCACTTCAAAACCCCGATCTGGAGGGAACGGAGGGGGTGGGGGGGGGGGAGACCGACACCTGGTCGGGACGATAACGTAACTCTCTGCGGAGCCCCGTCACTTCACAAGACACGGGAAACCTCTGTTGGTCTGGAGGAGCTGCAGCAGTTATTTCTGCAAAAACGACCACTGCACATTCACCAGATATTCTCAGAGCTAAACTAACTCTCTGCAGTGTGTAGTGTGCGCGCGTTCACGTGGAGGCGGAGCGAGCCAAGCGAGTGAGAACGAGCGCGGTGTGCAAACAGGCAGGAGCAGAGCTGCTGCGCGCTCGCGCACCCACACGCGAGCGGGCATGGGATACCGACCCGTTAAGATGTATGCGCGTGATAAGTTACAAATAGTCCCTTTAAATGGCTTCCTGGATGACAAAAGTTGTAATCCTGACAGAAGTTTGCTCTTAGGAAGAAATCAAAGCTCTTGAAAGCATTGACAGTGTGTTATGGTATATTATTTTTACACATGAGGCTTGTTTACATTTGCTGACATTTTTAGTCTTCGGGGCAAAACAGACCTCCTCTAGGTTATGATGCGATATTACAAGAATCTTGTGTTTCTGTCTATGTCAGGGGCAGTGCAAACAGACGCTGTTTGATCGGGATGTTTTCCAGTTTCCATCCTGGATAACAAAAGTGGTGTTAAAATGTAAAACTGCCAAATGTAAAAACACCTACA
Organism: Sebastolobus alascanus; assembly: GCA_916701645.2. Classification (NCBI taxonomy): domain Eukaryota; kingdom Metazoa; phylum Chordata; class Actinopteri; order Perciformes; family Sebastidae; genus Sebastolobus; species Sebastolobus alascanus. Next base: position 5,325,026 of record CAKAOJ020000040.1, on the reverse strand, counting down.
AGGCCTCCATGTGCTCCAAGAGGATTGCAGTAGCTACAGGTTAAGCTAGGTAGCCCTGATGTCCCCTTCCACAGCCACATCCTCAAGCTCCTCCTGGTGAACCCTTAAGAATTCCTAAGCCAGATAGGATATGTAATCCTTCCAGTGTTTATCCCAGGGTCTTCTCCCAGTAGGATGTGTCCAGAAAAATACCCAACAGGTACACATACTGATCAGATGCATGAACCACCTCAAGTGGCTCCTTTAATCATAAAGGAACAGCGGTTCTGGTGAAGCTCCTCGCCTGATTTCTAATAATTGGATTCCTTAAAGGATAACTTTGGTATTTTTAAACCTGGACCCTATTTTCCCATTCTTTTGTGTCTAAGTGACTTATGGGGACAACAATTTTTGAAATTGGTCCAGTATTGAGGGAATAAGCTGCAGCCGCCAGCCGCTGAATGAGCTGTAATGTAATAATTTGGGGCAACCTGGCACAGTCGGTTTACGTTCACTAAAAGTGCTTGTTGTTGCCACTGACAGGCTCCGATTGTTATTATAAGTGTCTGACAACATTATGGAAAGGACCCTACAGAGAAATAAAACATTTTTCTTACCTTTCGCTTGATCCGATCTGTTTGTTATTGCGTGTCTCACTAGGAGAGGTCTTGTTCTGAAATCTTGCGTCGCCTCCACATTGTCAAAATCATCTAAATATTCAGCCATGACACTGACAATCTTTTAGATAATACTAAGCTACGCTTTCTGTAGTCCAACACAAAAAACTCTGACAACACCGGTGTCCCGTGGCACTCGATCCTCTCTCCACTCTCAATCACCGTTGTCTCTCTGGCAACAAGTCACATTACACAATAACAGACAGAAAGAGAAAAGTAACAATCTGATCCTGTCAGTGGCAAAAACGTGCACTATTAGTGAATGTAAACTGACGGTGCCAGGTTGCCCCAAATGATTACGTTACAGATTGTTTAGCTATGGCGGTTGCTGCGTTCTCGATAAGTTGTCCCCGTTAATCACTAAAGGCCCTTACTCACCAAGCGGCGTAGTTTTTTCGGTGTGTCCCGCACTGTCGGCTCTAGTCTGCTTGTGTTGGAGGTTTTACGGCCAATTCAGCATGTTGAACCGGCGGCAGCGCCCTTCGGTGAGAGAAATCACTCTGATTGGCTGTTCAGCTTAAATAAATCAGTGCACGAGTAGAGAAACGGAAGTGAGGAAAGCAAGCCAATGAGTATAGTCAAGAGGAAAAACATAGAAGACTCTTCTCATTTTTAATCTTTATCTCCTCTGATCATTCCAATACACGGATATTTTCACAATGACATGGCCATCTGGAATGAAGCTAAGTGATGAGTGAGAGTGGTGTGAAAATGGTTGGCAAACGGCGCTTTGTTTCATGTACGTATCATGACAACAGCTTGTATATCCGCAGTCCTCGGTCTTCCGGTTTCTCTTTTTGAATGATGAATACAGACTACCGTGACCTGCTGGTGTGGAGAGTTATTTCCTCTCGCGCAGGCGCAGAACGTATGTGCTAACTGGCCGTCGGCTGTAGTCTTTGCGGTGTGTTCTGGTGCAACTTGTCGGCCAACACAATGGCGACGTGAGGTGACGCAACAGGCGGCCTTCGTCGCCGCTAGTTCTCTGATGTCGGGGTGGTGTGTCCCCAGCTTTAGAGACAAAAACATGGGAAAATAGAGTCCAAGTTGAAAAAAATACCGGTTATCCTTTAATTTTCACTTTCCAGACACCCAGGTAAAAGTGAGTAAGCCACCCTTTTTCCAGCAGAGTACCATGGCCTCAGATTGTAAAGTACTGACTTTGCTACGATCTAATGAAGTCAACAGAACTACATCATCAGCATAAACTTGAGATATAATCCTGATGTCACATTCTGTCCATGAAAATTACAAACATAATCAGTGACAAAGCATAACCTTGACCACCGAGAATGCATTTGATTTGTTGCAGGAAATGAACACACAGCTGTCAATCAGGGTACACAAGGACTAGTTAGCTCGTAGCAATGAGCGTATGTAGTGGACATTTTACTCAATCTTTGACGAATTCACTGTCTAAAGCAGGGGTGTCCAAACTACGGCCCGCGGGCCAACTGCGGCCCGCGGACCATTTTTAATTGGCCCGCAGCAAATTCTAAAAATATAATGAAATATGGCCCACACATGAAACTTTAACTTGAGTGTATTCTACTTCTTAGTTTTCACTTAATGTCGAGCACGAGGGCTCCACCACAGAGAATTTCAAGCTTTCCTATCTGATGTGCGTTGGCTCAGTCGCGCCTCCGTGCTGCAGTGGTTTTATTCCCTGAGATCAGAAATTGACCAGTTTTTGAAAGAGAAAGACCGACCTCTTCGGCATTTCTAGTTGACCTTACTGATCATCTCAACACACTGAACAAGAGCCTGCAAGGCAAACACCAGCTTGTACCACAACTTTATGCACACATGAAAGCATTCCGTGCGAAGCTTCGTCTGTTTGAGACACAACTACGCAACTTCAATGTTGCGCACTTCCCCACGCTGTCCGAAATCAAAGTTGCTTTTCCAGAGGCCAACCTTTCTGCTATAAAGGGGAAATATGTGTATGTCATCACATCTCTTATGACAGAATTCAGTCAGCGCTTCCAAGATTTGTCTGTCATTGAGAAAGAAATCAAGCTGTTCATCAGCATCAGCTTCTCTTCTTACCCGACTTCTACCGGAGTTTGGAAAAGGCCAAGTTTCCTCTGATGCGACGCCACGCAAAAAGAATGATGAGTCTGTTCGGCTCCTCCTCACTGTGGCCCGGCGGCCACAGTGAGGAGGAGAGGGAGAGAGATGAGGGAGGGAGTGCCTGGGTAGCTGCCTGGCTCAACATGTCATGAGAGATGAGCAGTGCTCGAAGTGGGCCGGTACGTAGCGGTACGCAGTATTTTAATCATTTCACTCCTTGGCGTACCGTGACTTTTTCATGCGTACCGGAGCGCCTCACAAGTTGCCGGTACTCTCCTCTGCCCTCTCGGTATCAGGTTCTCTGGGAGATTCATAACGGCGCAGAGCCAGCGTATTTGCGCCGCGTCGGTTCCCGTAGGGGACGGAAGCGCCGCGCTATTAATCTCCGCTCGAGCTGAAGCCTGGCTGATTACATCAGAAGCGCATTTCTCTGCTTCTTCTGATCCTCTGCTGTTTACTATCCATCTCTCTCTGTCTGTCTGCTTATGTGTGTCTGCCAGGGGCTGGCACGGGCCACCCCTGGAATCTAAATGCCCCCCCCATCAGAGTCTGAATGTGATCGGTCCAATAAGACTCAACAAACATTAATGATGATCTGATGTATTACTGATATACTGTATGAGACCCAGCTGAAACTCTCAAAAAATTTTAATAAGGAATTCAGCATCACTGTTTCCTTGAACTGTAAAGCAATATAATCCTAAAAAGGGACAGCAGTGGCAAAAAAATGAATTATAATTTATGAATATTAGTTTATGCTAGATATTCACATGCAAAGTTTATGCCAGAGGGGCAAATTATTCAGTTTTCTTTCCTGAGATTTAAAGGTAAAATTAGAAGTTCAACATAAAATGCTGTTGCGGTGTACTTATTATTTTGTTATTTTCATTGTTTTAAAGTCCCCAGAATTCAGGAAACAAAGTCTCTGAAACTCAATTTTTTTTTTTTTTCTTTAAGCATATTCAAATATTAAGCATAATTTACCTACATTTGATTGATTTTGTTAACTTTAATACACTAGAGGTGAGGCGATATACCTCACCTCTAGTGGCCCAGCCTTTCGTATATTTTTCTATATGTGGCCCTCAGTGAAAAAAGTTTGGACACCCCTGGTCTAAAGCTACTGAAGCGGTTGATCTGAAACCACAGGCGATGCAGCTCTGCAATTAAATGCATTTGTACTTTGCAGGACTGCCAACACAGATTGTGGCTGTGCGTCTGGGGAGTCTGTATAGTTGTTGTGATACTGGAGGCTGTTTGTGTTTTCCCTAGAGGCCTCACAGATTGTGGACCCACGGGAGCCGAGGCAGTGAGCCTGTTGAGAACCGCAACGTCGAGAACAGAGGCGAGAGAAGGCGCAGCTGAAACCTAGTGACTCAGGGACCAAATCTGAAATCGACCCATGGTAAACCTACCCGAAACCAAAGTGCATAAATTAACTTTCATAAAAGAGACCGGATACGAAAGGGACCTCAGGATGGTCAGATGTGATCAGAAAATGCAGAAAAATAATTAGACCCAATTCACAATGCAGTCGACCCGAACAGACTCCCCCGGCCATGGGCGCCGGCAATAGGGGGACCAAGGGGCCATTGGGCCCTGTCCCACTTAACGGCCCTGTCTCACTTTATTCTTTAGGTCGCAAATCACTGTGTCCTCGCAAATGTTCCTATATTGCAACACGGTAAAAAAAGACGTTTCAATCATTCCCGTCCACTCCGTGCATGTGACGACTGGAGGGTGTCAGAAGTGTTTTTACTCTACAGATTCGCTCTCATTTTAATCTGTGCAGCAGCTGTCTGCACGGCTCCGTCTCAGCTGTGTCTCACGTAATCGCAACCTGGACCAAAGCCTTTATTTACGCTTCAAGTCTATTTTTTCCCGACAATACGTGCGTAAACGTGAGGTTGATGCCCAATAAAAAAGCATTGTCTAATATATTTATCCACATTTTGCAACCAGCGGAGCAAAGTGGGCTGTGGATCTTTATCCAATCATGATCAACCATTGTGTAGCTGAATTCAAATGAAATCAAAGTGATCTGACATCCAGCGCGTTACAGTTTCATAATGAACCGAAAATATTTTTACACTTCTCGACTGGTGGGCTGGCCTTCGCCGGGCGCATCGTCTGTTGCGCCGCCATCGAGGTCTGCTTGGGAAGGCCCTACCATGAGTTTTACAGCACCCCTATGGACCTCGCCACTACCTTGGGCCGTTGAGTTCGCGCTTTGCAGTGTGCCCTCTCTCCCAGTGGGGAGGGACGGGATTCCTGGTGCGACTATCAACCAGGGCGGACTGTCAAAAGTGCGAGGGGTCGCCACCCCGTCTTGTTTACCATGATTATGCTGTGTGACTTTTTGCCATCAGCATTCATAACCATACAACCTTTATGATTAAATTGATTACTAGAGCACCACGTTCGTCATAGATTTAGCCTCGTAATTTTGCTCTCAAAGTGCACCGGATTGATGCATTTAAATTTAAATGTTGAAAATTTTCTTCTAGGGTAGAATAACCCCAGACCCCCCTAGAGGGTCCAAAGTCACCCACCACAGTCTCTCAAAATCCTTTGGAAAACATTGTATTAGCTTACGTCATCCAAAGCTTGCCCCCCACTTCAAAACTCATTCCGGCGTACCACTGAATGCACAATTGTGCACAAAAAAGCTGAATTGTAAGAGAATTAGAACATACTGTAATAGATGTTTGATAATAGCGGGCCGTGGGTAACCCGTTTTAATCGGGTGAGAGGCTGAACAGATAACCACCAGTGTCTCGGGTTTGTAAATATAAATAATCTTTATTTCATCAACTACAGTAAAGTATTTAAAAACATGTATAGGGAATCGCTGCTATGGCTGGGTAGTACCGGGTCGCCAGGCACAAACTATGACCTTCCCCACCTGACTGCAAATACCACTGTGGGGGATTTAAATACACAAGGCAAGTTACACTACAAACCAATAACTAGTTCAAATGCACACAGCAATCAGGGCAGATTATACTGCAAAACACCATAAGGCACACAATACACTGCAACCGGAAAATCTACCCACTTCCACACACCTTAAGGCAGTTCAGGTAGCAGAAATGCCAAAGTGCCGTACCCATACACCCTTTCTACTCCCCCCACAGCTCTGTCCCCTACACACGGGCTAACATGATATAACATACAGTGAACAGATACAAATAACAATTTACAAATGTTATCACTATGATTTACATTGACACTCTAAATTGTTACTCAACTGACGGAGCCGATGAGACCCCCCCCGGGGTCTAAGCAGGAGGCGCCGTCCAATGCCCCGGGGAAGCAGACTGCGGGACGGAGCCTTCTGTAGCTCGCGGCGGCGGGCCGAGTGCTATGCTTAGCCGGGAAGCGGTGACGGCTGGCTCACCCTCTACGATGGTCCCCACCTGGCTACCTACAGGAGACCGCTGGCCTCCCCTCCTAGCACTGGAACGCTCACCTGTCTGTCTATCTTCACCGCCGGCAACCCTAAACGGCTGCGAACGGCACCCACCCCCCACTAGGATGAGCACAAAGCCGAAATCTTGGGCTGGCTGCTGCCACACAACGTCCACCCAGTTACCGCTCCCCAGAGTCATGAATCAGTGCTCGGCTCTCTCTCTTTACCAGTTCAGAGTCCCAGGCAGCGCCAATAATTACCCACAGGTGCGCTCAATCACCACGCCGTCCACACTGATGAGCGCTCCCCCTGCCAGAACCAAACCACTCCCACATCCCACTACAATACTTTACTCCTTAGCTTTAACCCTATACATCTTTGAAAATTTGCAGTTCTTTCATTGTATGCTAGCGGTGCATGCTGCTACTTAACACTGACTCTACTCCCTCTTATAGTCTGTGTTGACACAATATTGGGCAGATGTCTTAGATCTTGGTATTGATTGTCTACAGGCCCTAACCTATTCAGCATACTACTGTCAGTGTCAGTTTTTTCAGGGCAGTTATGTGGTCAGTATAATATCAGTGATAATGACCTGACATTAAAACAGAAAGCTTAGGGCCTAAACACATAGTATATGTGCTTTGTATCTCCTCACAACCTGTTCAAAGAGAATAATACTCAGCACTACAGAAGCAGATCAAGCCTTCTGGCTCCAAACATGACAGCAAAGCAGCAGGTTGTGAAGTTGAGGAGATGAAGGGATTAGTCCAGGTCCAAATAAGGCAACTTCTACAATCCCCTCAGTTGTTAAAATAAGGTTTAATCACCGTTATGTGTGTGCTTTTTTTAACTTGATACCAAGTAGTGCTAACACAGGTTAATTACTCCTCTGTTTGATCTAAGTCAGTGTGATACAGGGAGGAACCCCGTATGGCTTAACTCCAAGAATGAGTTTGCGCTCTTGAATCAAAATGCAGGAATGCTATACTGTAGGACTAGCTGCTAACAATATCTGGTGCTTCTAAAAGGGTTTGTATTTTCAGTTCTCTTAATACTCATATTCTACTCAATCTTCTGTCTGCATAGTGGGCTTATCTTTATCTGATTTGTACAGTATGTCTCGGCATGTTTGTGCCTTCATTTACATTCTGTAAGCACTTACAATGATAGTTCACCTGAAATCAATCTTTTGTGTCCCATTCCTCCCCTGTAGGTTTAAACCTGCAGTAGGCAGAACTTTTATGGTATCATTGGGCAAAATTCCATAATAACCTTTCAGCATATTATAATTCAAGTGTTCAGAGAGAAAACTAGACTTTTGCACCTCCTCATGGCTCTGTTTTCAGGCTTTAAAAAAATCTAGCCCATGACGGGAGACTTTGGCCAATCACAGGTCATTTCAGAGATAGGGCGTTCCTATTGGCTGTTCATTCAATAGAGGCAGCTGTCAATCACTCGCCAACTTCGATCAAACAGTCAAACTACAGTAGGCAGCACTGATCAAGTATTAATTAATATTCTGTTACTGTAATGCCTATTTCTCGCGTATAATGTTTTCAGAAACACCTTGTAGTGTACTGTTTAGCTGTAAAATTAGAAAGTTTGCTCCGACTCGGGGCGGTGCTTGGTATTTTCTCAACTGATCTCAACATGGCTGCCGGGTCACAAAATTTCTCATTTTACAGCTAAACAGTACACTACAAGATGATTCTGAAAACATTTTATGCAAGAAATAGGCATTACAGTAACAGAATATTGATTCATATTTGATCGACTAGTTTGACCTTTTGATCGGAGTTTGCCAGTGATTGACAGCTGCTCAGAGACGGCAGGCTCCAACTCGGCTCTGATTGGTTGTTTTCCTCCGGTCTGTGAAATCTTGCAGATGCCAATAGGAGCACCTGGGGACAACGGAGGACACAGGGGCACATGATTTTTTTCAAATTACCCGTCTCATGCACTACTGTCAGGATATAGTGACCGTTTTATAAAAATAACTTTTCTAAATCACATTTGCTACAATCTGCCTACTCCAGCTTTAAAAGCTGGCTGTTAAATGTTTGTAGTTTCCTGATTAACAGAACAACTCAAGCTGTTGTCAGTTTGCAGTACCGATGTCCATCTGTATGTTCAGTATGTTGCAGACACTCATAGATTTGTCAACATATGGCGAAATATGCTATTTGGCTGAGCCATTGATGAACGCAATAGTTTAATATAGAAGCAGTGTATTTAGTAATATTTTGGCAAGTGTTTGGAAAATACAGCACTGACCATACAGATGGACAACAGAGAAGTGGATTATGAGTGGTTTGAGATGTTTTTAATGGACATTTAAATGCTGTTTTCCATCATAAATATTGGACACTATTGGAATCCATTGTAACTGACTTCAAAGCTGACCACAGCTTCTATTCTTCCTCAATAAGAAAACTACAAATTCTTTACCTTTTCCAAAAAATTTATTATTTCTAAGAAGTAAAAGTCAATTGTTCGTTCCATTGCAACATCAGCTCCCAGCAGCAGAGCTACGCTTCCGCCATTTTGGACTGAAAACGACTACTAGACGCCAGTAAAACGTCTTGTAAGTGCCTTACAAAAGTAAATTGTTTCTATTCTATTGTCATAATTTTAATGTCTGTACCAAAATGGCCTATGTTGAACGATAAAAATATTATAAATATGCATACTATTATATCTTTTTACTTACTTACTTATTTATTTATTCAACTTTTTTGTCCGGTCGCTTCCAAGAGGAGCATAAAGTGAGCGATGGACATAAATGGAAGTTAGAAAAATACGGTACACAGATTTTGAGAGCAATCTCAAACTTTTTCATGTAAAGGACGATGTCCAATAGACCACAGACCAGGGATGTATAAGAGATTGTGTCCTGTGCTTTTGCCCTGCGCGTTAGTAAATAGCCTACAACTACATTACATTCTGTTGATGTCATGCTACTAGCACTACTAGCTACTGGCCGATAGCCGGTTGTTTGGGAACAGAGACGTTAATACATCCTCCACGGTACAGACTTACGGCATGGGTATATTATAAGATAATAAAGTGATGAATTACAGCCAACATATCCATTATTACAGCCACATACAGCTAGCAGGAAGCTGGCAGAACCAGATATGTCATATAAGCATGCAGGGCGGTGCAGTCCCGTGGGCCTGATGCAAGTTCATTATGCCGAGGAAAAAAACTCTGGATTCAGCTATTAGTTAATTTTACAACTTTTAAGACATAATGATTTTAATGAGGGCTATTTAAGTGTTCGTACTGGGAAGTTGATTCACCTCGAAAAAAAATATCCTCTGATTTACAGACGTCTCTTTATACATCCATGGCTATGGACTCATTGGCGTTTTCATTCCAAAATGGCGGCAGCGCTACCGCAGCGCCATCTAGCGGCCATTGTCAAAAAAGCACCGGAGTTTCGCTTCTTTGCCTGTGTTCTGCCCCCACATTTTTTGTGTTGCATTGGAGCCACCTAGTGGTGTTGAAATGTATGCATTTGTGTCACAACGGTTTGGAAGATTCTCCAGCTGGAAATCACTTACCCGTGCAACAGCCAGGCTCATCCAAAAGGCCAGAGCCTTCTCCAGAACTTTAGACCATAACCAGAGAAACGATGAACTCCTTCAAGCAAGATTCATAATTATAAAAAGCATACAACAAGACTTCTTCAAAGAGGAAATGAAAAACGTCTTAAATGGTGAAGAAGTCTCAAGACACAGTCCACTCAAGAGCTTGGACCCCATCATTGATGACAATGGTTTGCTGAGAGTCGGAGGCCGAACATCATTGGCAGACATGTCCTGGGAAGAGAAGCATCCAATCATTCTTCCCAAGAACCATCATGTCTCTACCATGCTTGTAAGACACTACCATGAACAGGTTGCCCACCAAGGTCAACACTTCACTGAAGGTGCAGTTTGGACAGCTGGACTGTGGATAACAGGAAGTAAGGGATTGGTGTCAAGAGTGATACACAAATTTGTGACCTGCAAAAGAATGAGAGGAAAGTTAGAAGAACAACAAGACTCGGTCAAAACCGAGTATATGGCTGGACCGTATATGGTTAAGTCTGTGAATTTGTGGCTAAATTGTTATACAAATAGTCAGTGGTCATGTCTATAATGTTTTATGAACAGTTTTTTCCACTTATATATTAATGTTTGATTGAAAGCCAACTTATAATGAAGCAAATTACATTCAGTAATAGTAAATGGTAACATTTACTACTCAGTATATTATACATTTTATACAAGGTTAAAAGTATTTCAGTATTTTATGAAAGCATGTGTATCAAAAGCATTCATCATATAAGTGGTGTTCAATATATACATACGTTGCGAAAGTTTATTAGCGTTGAGATATCTCCGCTGTCATCACTGACGTTGTTGCTGCCGTATTTATTCCTAGATGGAGTGTTAATGGAGCAGCTGCAATGTTAACGTAGCCTGCCACTGATCGATCCGAACTCCATTCAGAAAACAAGGATTTTAAAAGTTGTTTGCTTGTTGTCTTGCGGACAGACCTGACAGAGCATGAATTCAGACTTTTTACTAATCAGCATCGTTATGTAGTTATTTCGGCAGACTTTGATCCGTTTACAACAACTTCGCTGCCGTATTTATGCCTAGATGACGTTATGTTGAGTGTTGACGAAGCAGCTACAATGTTTTCATAGCCTGGCATTGATCGATCCGAACTCCGTTCAGAAAACAAGCATTTTAAAATTTGTTTGCTTGTTTTGTTGCGGCCAGACTTGACAAAGCATGAATTCTGTCTTTTTACAAATCAACATCATAATGTCATTATTTCGGCATCATTTTGATCTGTTTATTGCAATTAAATCACAGGACAGTCTCTTTATTTTGGGTTCATACCGCAGTAGCGACGTGTGGCTGCTAGATAGTCAGTTCATGGTGGAAATGGAGGAAAGCGAGGCGAAAATTTGTACGGTAACACAATACGAGGCACAACATAACGTTCGAACATAAACAATAACACATGCACAACAACAGCACTATGTAATGTTACATTGAACCGCTGACACGCTCCCTAGAAAACGTATACACAGAACTGTTCTCCGCCTTTTCATTTTGAAAGAGCAACGACCAATGAGGAAGCCCTAGCAGTCAGCCGACCAATCCTGTAACTTCATTACTCAGTCAGTCACTCACTCAGTGACAGACTTTTGCGTTTGTAGGGCTGGCCCTCTGCGGTCCTGCCAAAAAATGTCTGACTTATCTGTGGATAGACTTACCGTGGATCCTCCGTTCACTAACGTTGGACTTGATGTATTCGGGCCTTGGACCATCTCATCACGCAAAACCAGAGATGGCCATTTGGAAAACAAACGCTGGGCATTTATGTTCACCTGTACTTGAGTACCTTATGTACCTGTACCTGAGTACACGAGCAGTGCACATAGAGGTCATAGAGTCAATGACAACCTACAGCTTCATTAATGCTTTGAGGAGATTCACCGCTATCAGAGGGCCTGTGAGACTGCTGCGTTCCGATAGGGGCACAAACTCCATCGGAGCTTGCAAAGAACTGCAGATTAACTCAGAAGATCCAGAGTTGAAAGCTCACCTGCAAGATAAAGGCTGCACCTGGACATTCAATCCGCCACACTCTTCTCATATGGGGGGTGTGTGGGAGAGGATGATCGGTGTTGCACGCCGCATTTTGGATGCCATGTTGTTGAAGGAGAACTGTCGTCTCTCCCATGAAGTACTTGTGACACTCATGGCTGAAGTCATGGCAATCATGAACGCCGAGACCTCTAGTTCCAGTGTCCTCCGATCCTGAGATGCCAGCTGTTTTCACGCCCGAGATGCTGCTCACTCAGAAAACTGACCCAGTATCTGCTCCTCTAGGGAACATGGATCTCAAGGATCTCTATAACAAGCAATAGAAGCAAGTCCAAAGCCTCACTGAAACCTTCTGGAAGCGCTGGAAGCAAGAATACTTGGTGACCCTCCAGCACCGCAAGAAGTGGAAATCAGAAAGACCGAACCTGCAGGTTGGAGATGTGGTACTCCTCAAAGACACTCAAGTAAAGAGAAATGAGTGGCCAATGGGTATTATTGTGGAAACCATTCCCAGCAGTGATGGCAGGATTCGGAAAGTCAATGTAAAGATTATCAGACAGGGTACCCCTAAGGTGTATTCAAGACCTGTTACAGAAGTCGTACTACTTCTCAGTACAGGGATGTAGTGGTATTTTAAAAAACCAGGCAGGGAGTGTTCTGCCCCCACATTTTTTGTGTTGCATTGGAGCCACCTTTGGTGTTGAAATTTATTGCATTTGTGTTCATGTATTTAACCCTCCTCTCTTGCTGTAGTCTGTTCCTTTTGTTTCTGTCTCTACTGAGAGGACATGCTGCAGTTTTTTCCAACTTTTCACCTATGGTAGCCTTAGAGGGTCTAAGTCTGTAAGTATTTCTGCATGTGAAGGTCGACTTTGATATATTCTTGGAGTATTTTATGTTTGAGGGTGACATTTAGGTTGTAGTGATAAGATGCTAATCGCTAGTAGCATTTCACCATTAACACCAATGTTAAAATTAGCTTAGTTTCAACTAGGCCTGAAAGCCTCATGATAATGGCTACTCTTTTTCTTATGTGATGGTTATATGCTAAATTTGAGTTGTATATTCGTGTATATATATATGGGCAGTTTGTAATGCCATATTTTGTATGTTTCCACAGTTTTACAGTGAAGGAAGATTCTAACTAAAGGCCCTACACTCTACTCCGGTTTCCTGGGTCTTTATTTCAATGATCTAATGTTAGCTATCTGCTAAGCTAACCTGTACAAAGCAAGAGCAGAATAGCCTGTATTATCTTTACCATCACCTTCAAAGCTTACGGGGAGGCTATTTATATGCATGACTGTACTCAAGAGGACGTGACAGAATTATGAGCACCAAGAACTCTGGAGCATCGTGGCATTGCATTCCTCCCCTCTAAAATGCCATATACGCAATTTTCATAAATTAATTTGTCTCCTCTGTAGTATTAAAGTGAATGCAAAATGTCACGTGGTGTGATGATTACATGTCTGCCACTGAGTTACCTGGCCACCCCTGTTCTTTTTAATTGTATGGCTTTCTGGTGGAATCTTGTAATGGCAACATGCTAAAGCTTTGTGTACAGCAGAACAGGGCACCGCAACATTATTGTCTACTCTAATGAACTGTTTTCACCAGCCTTTATTGCATCACCTCTTTATTGACACAAGCTAAACATGTTTGCGATATTTTAGCTTTTTTTATAGCATTGATGCTCAGATTTCTTCATGCATAAATCCAAAATGTTGAAGCAGGAAATGTAGTGGAGTAACTGAACCAAACCTGGACAAGCTATTGCAGCATGCATTACGAAATAAAAAAAAGACACACAGATTACTGTTCTCAAATATAAAGAGACGCGTTTGTTTGGGCTGTCGAGCACGGGCGAGCATGTAAAATCCATGCAGAGAGGACTGGGATCAAACTAGCTTGACTGCTACAAACCCCTGAGCCACTGTGACAAATCCTTCTCTATTTTAATGTTGGGTATTTCCTAGTATTTCCTCATATACAATAAGCTTTGTGTGTGAAATAGCAGGTCTTACAAGTATCTGTCAGCAAGCTCACAGTAATGGAAGTACACACACTCCATGTAAAACCCATTAAAACATTACATGAACAAGGAGCTGAAAACAACCGAGCAAGCAGAAGCAAAGAGTCGGTCTGATGAACATGTTTGAATGAGCTTGTTCTGTGTCCCTTTGGGCATTATGTAGGAATTACAAACATATTAGTGTAGTACGTCTGCTGGACATCACTGATCTTGTTCACCGCAGTCATTTTGCTCTGTTTTTCCACAATTAGGTTTTCAAATCAGGCCGCCCCAGAGACAGTGGAACTTGATTGCATAAAAATGTAAGAAGCTTGTTCACTCACAGCTGTGCTCTTTAGGCTCTGTTCCCTTCTCCTACAAATACTGTGGTGTCAAAATTTTAATTTATTGAAGAGGAATATATCTTTGTGATAGGGCTGTCAAAGAAACTGTTTTCACAGGCCTTTATTGCATCACCTCTTTATTGACACAAGCCAAAACAATGTTTGCAATATTTTAACTTTTTTTTCTAGCATTGATGCTCAGATGTCTTCATGCACGAATCCAAAATGTTAAAACACAAAATGTAATACAACTGTCAAAGTTAATGCGATAATAACACGTTAATGCAAATTCGTTTTAACGCCTCTAATTTCTTTAACGCATTAACGTAATTGATCTTTCTTTCGGCTAGAGTGAAGATACTGGCATCATATGAAACTAAAAAACAGGAATCCATTGGTACCAACCATGTCAAACCAGCTTGTTGCGAAGGAGGCTAAATAACGCTCCAAACTTGGACTAAATTTTGGCGAGAAAAAACTGGCATGGCCATTTTCAAAGGGGTTCCTTCACCTCTGACCTCAAGATATGTGAATGAAAATGGGTTCTATGGGTACCCACAAGTCTCCCCTTTACAGACATGCCCACTTTATGATAATCACATGCAGTTTGGAGCAAGTCATAGTCAAGTCAGCACACTGATACACTGACAGCTGTTGTTGCCTGTTGGGCTTGAGTTTGCCATGTTATGATTTGTGCATATTTTTTTATGCTAAATGCAGTACCTGTGAGGGTTTCTGGACAATATTTGTCATTGTTTTTGTTGTTAATTGAATTCCAATAATAAATATATACATACATTTGCATAAAGCAGCATATTTGCCCACTCCCATGTTGATAAGGGTAATAAATACTTGACAAATAAGGTACATTTTGAACAGACAAAAAATGTGTGATAAATTTGCGACCAATCGCGATTAACTATTTTAATCGATTGACAGCCCTACTTTGTGAAAATTGATAATAGTAGGACAAGGCTGTATGAGATAGTGTGTGAATCTGTCTGTTTTGGTCAAAAATGCATTCCTCACCCCTTTTCATTTACCTTCATGGTCGTATAGCCTGCTTCTGTCCACTGTGCGTTGACTTGTCAGTGAATGTGCCTCCTCTCATATTGACTCCTGCGGCCTCCGTGTAAACAGGAGAGGGACAAGAGCAGGACAAAAGCCCTGAGGTGAGCTCAGAGCGAAAGGCATAACCCCCGTTTAACCTCTCCCTCTGTGCTTTTGTGTTTCACGGAAAAAAACGGACTCTCAACTTAACTGAACAAAATAATGTTTAAAATGCAAAGTTCAGGACACCCAAAGCCCTCATTTGAATTTAAGCCCCACAGACAGTCCCCCTGGCATCACGAATGTGCACCAGAGGCGGCCCATCAACAGCAGCAAAGATACAGTAATCTAGACTAAAAATAGCTGTGGATCCAGGAGGAGCAATCAGTGGACTACATGTTGTGCGGAAACAAGCGGGGGGGCTGATTACATCCAGTTGGTTCGCCAAATCAATTCTTCAAGGTGCACCTTTGACAAACATGCTGCAATGGTTTTACCAATTGGGAGGAAATTCATGGATCTTTTCCAAAACCTAAGTATTCTGGCACTGAATTCAATCTGATAACTCTGTCAGTGTGACAGCCGTGTCTGCAGAGAGGGAGAAATCCAGTGTGTTGTTTCAGGATTTGTCACTGTTACAACACACTGTCTGATGTTTCATTCCAGTTATACAGCTAAATAACGGCAAATAGAGAGATGAAAATCAATGACAAGATAATAATAGGATGCTAGTTCAAGATAGGACAGAACAGATGACATGCGACAAGATGGGAACATCTGGACAAACCACAGCAGGTTTACAACATATTAGAGCAATTTATAATCAATCTCACATTCATATATGACTGAAAAAGAATTTGATTATCTGTTATATTTCAATCTAATATGTTGATTTATACAAAGTAAATGACATACACATGACATCTAGAGGTTGGAGAAGCAAGCTTTTGACCATAGGACTCCACAGATGTACTGGGAAAATGTAGGTGAACAAATAATAGAACCTCAGTACTCTCAATACACATAGTCTGGAATACTACACATACTATTCCCCAAAATTCAACCTGACATATTTGGTATCTTTCGAAACTTATAGAATACAAATCTTTGGGTTTAAACAGTGTTTGGCTGCACAGGGTGAGTTTGTATCGATGGAAACACTGCAGGGTCCAGCAGAGTTCAAGAGGTTAAGTAAGCGAGCACTGAGACCACTGCCCCGTTCTCCGACTACTTTGGTTTTCCAGCAGTACATGTAGTAGATGAGGTATTTAAACCCAAACAACTTGAGAACAGTGACTGTTCAGATGTCTCTCTTTATGGGGGTTTTCCCCTTATTAAAAGGCTTAATCACTGTTTATCAAATTTAAGGCTGAATTATCCAATTATTGCTAATTCAAAGATGATAAGTTATTGTCAGTATTGTAGTTGTGTGACATGATTATATAATTATATACTGGGAAGTTTTTTTATATAAGGTTATAAAAATGCATTCATTTATGCTATGATGATTGTACAAAGGTAAGAGAGCAGGCTATGGATTGGAAAAAAAATTAATTGTCCATACATAACAAAGTAGCTGAAAGTCTGTTCCCTGAGCTATTTGACAGGACCAAACATAATTTCTATGAGCAGAAATATGTGTCACTAGAAACTGAATTTGAATCATATATAATTTAATTGCTCAACTTTAATAATTACATTAAAAACTGAATTTGAATCACATAATTTCAACTCTTATTATTTAACTTGGAAAATTGGATTGAAATACTGAATCTGAACAACATCATTTGAAATTGAATTTATTAGTTTGGAACTGAATTCCAATAAACTCATAACTGAATGTAATACTATGAATTTAAATTAAATTGCTCTAAAAATGTATTTGATCTTCACTGAAAATTCAACACTCTATATACTTCCACATTCACTTCTCAAAATGCAAATTCAGTTCTCATAATTTAAATTCCGTTCTTGAATTCAATTTCAGCTTACTGTGACACACATCCAGTCGTTGAGGAAGAGCAATCGAGTGCAGACTCACAGAACTCCGGTTTTATAATTAATGTATTGGATTAAATCCAAAGTGGCAGAAACGAGAAAAAGACTCTTAAAGCTTACTATAACACAACTTTTTAAGATTTTTTTTAATGGCATATTATACAATAACATTTTTATGACATACCATACTATGCCATTTTTAAGACATACTAGACAATTACTTTTTATGGTACACTATATTATGCCTTTTTCATGACATGATACGTATACTTTTTATGGCATACTATGACTTTTTAAATGCCATTTTAATGGCATACTCAACTATGACATTTTTATGGCATTTTTATCACATACTATACTATGACTTTTTATGATTTTTTAATAGCATATTATTAGGGATGTTTATAATTAACCGTTTAACCGTTTAACAGACATTAAGCATTTTAACCGATTCACGCTATCGGTTAAAACGGTTAAAAGAAATGTTAATAATGAATTAAAAAGCCGAGAAAAAATCGTCACTTAAAGAGGAAAAGCTGGTCCACCTTAACAGCCCACCTGATGACAGTCTGAGCCGGAGTTACAGATACAGGAAGTTGTCTCGGGTCTAGCATTTATTCAATGGCAAATAAACTGTACACACACTGTCTGCTACACCTACACTCACAGCTATAACACCACCAACAACACACAAGCTGAAGTTTCGCTGCGCTGACAGACCGTATGTGTCTGACTACGGGGAGCACGAAGCTACCAGCAGAGCTACAGATGCTAATGTAGCACAAAAACACACACTGTGTTGTCTGTTGTCGGACAATCGCTATCGTTAATCTGGACAGACACACAGCTGACAACCTGCTAAACTAAACTAAATGTGCGGTGGAGACTTTTACTGGGAAAGTGGCTGCATGTCCACGACACTACACGCAGCATCTAAGTTATCTATCTGCTAAGTTAATGCTCGTGGACGGTGAACTGGAGACAGTGAACGCAGCATACGCTCCCGTACGCTTGAACTCGGGACTCGCACTGCAGCTGGCGCACCGCTGCATGTGAGGCATAAATCTTGTCGATTAACGGTTAATAATTGGTTAACGAGGGTCGGTTATCGGTTAAGGTACATTTTCAAAATTAGCATCCCTACATTATGACATCTTATTGAATACTTTACTATGATGTTTTTATGACATTTTAATGAAATAATATACTATGACTTTTTCTGGCATACAATACTAAGGATTTTTAAGACATTTATACTATACTATGACGTTTGCTATGACTTTTTATGGCATACTATACTTTGACACTTAATGGGATACTGTAATATGACATTTTGTGGCATACTATACTATGACTATTTATGACATTTTAATGGCATGCTATATTATGACTTTTGATGACATACTATATTATGACTTTTTAATGTTATACTGTACTATGGCTTTTTCTGACATTTTAATGACATACTATACTATGACATTTTTATAGCCTGCAATACTATGACTTTTATGACAATTTAATGGCATATTATGTTACGATATTTTGATGGCATATTATACTATTACTTTTGTGTGACTTTTGATGGCATACTATATTATGACTTTTTATGGCATACTGTACTGCTCTCTTGATCCTGATCCTAGTCCTGGAGGCTGGCAGGCTGAGTGCTGCAGTCTGAGTGTCCCCCCACAGTAAGGAGCCGGGTGGCCACTCCTCTCCAGGAACATCTGGGGGTCGTCCACTGCTCTCATGAGCCATCCCCATACATCTCTCTGCTGCAGCTGAGTGCCAGCCATGCTCACCTCCACAATGGCACACTATAACTTTTTTTTATGACATTTTAATGGCATACTATAGAATTACATTTCATGGCATACTATACTGAGACTTTTTTTTATGACATTTTATGGCCTGCTATACTGTGACTTTTTATGACATGTTAATGGCATACTACACTATGACTTTTTTATGTCATACCATACTAAGACATTTTTATGACATTTTAATGGCATACTATACTATGACTTATTGTTGCATACTATACTATGACATTCTTTATGACTTTTTAATGACATTTTAATGGCATGCTATACTATTACTTTTTATGGCATACTATACTATGACTTATTTTCTTTTTTATGGCATACTATACTATGACTTTTTGTGGCATGCTATACTATGACCTTTTTCTCTCTTTTTTGGGCATATTTTACTATAACTTTTTTATTTTTAAGGCATACTATACCGTTACTTTTTTATGGCATTTTAAAGGCATACTTTGACTTTCGATGACATTTTTAAAAACCTTAAACCTTTATTACATTTGTCATATACATACAGTTACATACATGAAATTTGACCTCTGCATTTAACCCATCCTAAGTATTTAGGAGCAGTGGGCTGCTGTGAAGCGCCCGGGGACCAACTTGGGGTTTAGTGTCTCGCTCAAGGACACTTTGCCATGCAGACTGTAGGAGCCGGGGATCGAACCGCCAACCTTGTGGTTAAAGGACGACCCGCTCTACCCACAGAGCTACATACTATGAGATTTTATGACAATTTTTATGGCATACTATGATATTTTATGACATTTTTATGGCACACTATTCTATGACTTTTTATGACATTTTAATGGCATACTATACAAGGACTCTTTATGAAGCTTATGCGAAAGTTCAGACAGGAAGACCCTCTTTACACTCTTTCATTCATAACCATTCTGTCTCTCTTACTTCTACTGACTCCTACTCTATCAGCTGACTGTGGGTGGTTCACTCTTAATAACCAAACAGATTCTGCCACGCTCGCTCTGAGCCAATCATATCGTTGCAATCAATTTTAAAACTGTTCTCCTCTGCTGCGTCAGTTCCATTCAGAGCGGCTCGATGCAGGCCTGCTCCACATCCCTTCATTGGATCTTCAGCTACTCCCTTCACCACCACCACCAGTGTCTGGACTCCAAGGGGGGAATATACCTAATCTCATCACGGCATCAATACCCCCTTTTATATACTACGTCACGATGGAGTCTAAGCACCAAAGACTTTGCAATATTCTTCTCATCATGCATCATGTAATAAATTATGGTTCAATCGATACTGGATCTCTCCTGATTGAAATGGCATTATATACTATGACATCTCCATCATATAGTGGTGCATAAAAACAAAAGGTGTAAAATAAAAGATGTTTGACGCTCAAAATTTCATCCATTAAAGTGGCAGTAGTCAGTATATTTTGGGCATCATTGGGCAAAAATTCCATAATAATCTTTCAGCATATTGTAATTCAAGTGTTCTGAGAGATAACTAGACTTCTGCACCTCATCATGGCTCTGTTGTCAGGCTTTAGAAAATCTAACGTTACGGCAGACTTTGACTAATCACAGGTCATTCCAGAGAGAGAGAGAGCCTTCCTATTGGCTGTGCTCCGGTCATGTGAGCGGAACATGGCGTTCTTTTACGAGATTTTACAATGGCGGCGGCGTCACAAACTTTCTCATTTTACAGCTAAACCGTACACTACAAGATGATTCTGAAAACATCTGAGGCGAGAAATAGGCATTACAGAACAGAATATTGAATCATATTTGATCAGCGCGGCCTAGTTTGACCGTTTGGGCGGAGTTTGTGAGTGATTGACAGCTGGCTCTCATAGACGGCAGGCGGACAGCAGACCTCAGATCAGCTCTTACTGGTTGTTTTCCTCCAGTAAGTGAAATCTTTCAGATACCGTTAGGAGCACCGGAGGACACTGGAGGACTTAGAGGCACATGATTTTTTTCAAGCTACCTGTTTCATGTACTACTGTCACGATATAGCGACCGTTTTATAAAAATAACTTTTTTTAATCATATTTGCTCCAATCTCGCCTACTTCAGCTTTAAAAGATAGAAATTCTGAATCTCACTAATTTCAAAACCCAGGCTACGGCCCTGCTTGCGATTCCACCAGACACACCTCTCTGTACTGTGTATTAATAAATCCATAAAATAACAACTTTTTCTCTGAGTCCCACCCTTCGGGAAATTAACAAATCGCCTCCTGACTATGCTATAAAAAATGTCATAGTAAATTATGCCATAAAAAGGTCAAACAAAATGTCATAGTATGTCATAAAAATGTCATAAAAAAGTCATAGTATAGTATGTCATTAAAATTTCATAAAAAATGTCATAGTATTGTATGCCATGAAAATGTCATAAAAAAGTCTAAGTATAGTATTAGTAGTAAAAAAGTGATCTCGATAAAACCTTTTCTTGTTGGCTGCATCTGAGAAGTGCTCGCTGTAAAGGCCTGCAGTTACTGATTGACAGAAACAACCATTTTTGCTCTAAACCCGTATAGAAAACACTGTGATTTCTAAAGTCCAAAGTTTGACTCCCGTGTGCCCACTTTAAACTCCCGTGTATTTTTCCAATTTTCTCTATAGCAAGTAAATATCAGGGATGTCAAACTGGAAGTGTAAGGGTAACCTGAGGGCACAGTGGTCCTATCTGGCAACACACAGAGCCCAGCGTGACACTGTCTCAGTCCACGGGAGCTAAAGGCTGATTGATGGTAAGAGCTTCTCTCTCGGTTGAGGGAAGGAGGAGAAGGACAGAGAGCATTAGAGAAAGGGGAAAAAAGAAAAGGATAGATATTGAGCGTGAAATGAGCATGGAAGTCTCATTAAAAGTGTCCATGTGGCTTGCCGATGTTTAACTTTATGATGGACATTAGATTTCTGCGGTGTGCGGATACATATTGAGGGTGGTGGTGGTGGTGGCAGGGAAACACACCTCTAGTTAAATCAATTGGACAGGTATGAGATTAGAGATCCCCCGTCAGCCATCCCTGGAGACAGAGGAGCAGCATGTGGCCCTGTGCGATACAGGTAGATGCTGTCGGAGGTCCAGAAACAGGTGACCTCAGCATCCCCCCTCTGCTGGGGCTTGTTTATGTACCGGTCCCTTTATATCACACTTCACCACAGGCCTAATTAACAGGCTTTTCAACGGAGTCCAGGGCCCATCCAACAAGGTGTGCTGTGCATTAATACTCTAATACCAGTCCCTCAGACCCCAGCCAATTAATCCTAATATAATTAGAAAATGGTGAGGTTCAAGGAGTCAGATATTTATATCAAAATCACTGGCTTTCCTCTCCGTCATCACCGCTGCACAGTTATCTCCTGGAAGCTCCGCTTGATCTGAAATTCTTTGGCACTGATTCAAGGATATATCCTCATGATGAACCAGGCTAAGCCATTTTTATTTTTTTTGGTGGAGGTAGAATTAAGCAGGGACGGGACAAGGTTGGAGGAAAATTACTGGGATGCCGAACCAGCTGTGAATGACTCTATTGACAGCATAAATTTCCCTGTTTATTTAAGCAGGGCAGACACTGTGCATTTTTATTAATCTTGTACGCTGTGTTAACTCACACTACACGGTTTAATCAGCCTTTCTGCGCAGCCAGAACCTGCGACTTCACACTGTTCGGAAACATTTACCGGCCACAACTTGGTGCTCACACTGAACATAAGCATGGGACACCTGCTCAGTTTTGTCAATTTACAGTTCCAATAACATGTATCTAGACAAGACAACTGCATCCTCAACAATGTTGATAAAAAGAGAAAGGCAGTATTACTTTGGACGAAGCTACTGTGGATGGAAAATAAAAGAGAAAAATATGGAGCTAGAAGATGCTATGTTAGTGACGTTTGTGATGTGTTTTTTAAGTGACGTTTGTGACAAGTTTTCCGTACTTCAATTACGTTGATCGCCTATGTATTATACTTAGTTTACATACTTATTTCAAGCCCAACCATGACGCTTTTCCTAAACCTAATTAAGCGGTTTTGTTGCCTAAACCTATAGTGAGTGGTTTTGTACAGATGTAACCATAGTTTTGTTGGGTGGCGTACAAATTACACAAAAAGCCTAAAATGCGTCCTCATTACATGCGGAATGTCCTTGTAATGTCGTGCTATTTATACGCCTTCCCGTGAGATGGGGTTGGTTCTGTAGAAATAGTATTCAGTTTTATATTTAGTCTCAAGACCACAATTTTAGCCGCAACATAAAATATATAAAATACTACCCCAGTAATATTAAATCTAACTACAGTTTATAACGTGTCTATTGACAGCAGCCATGTGGGAAATCGGATTGCTGAACTGCTCAAACTGCAGACAACCAAACAAAATTTCGGACATGCCAGAAATCCTGATCATTGATTGTTCAGGCAGTTAATCAATGTGCACGACATCCAATTTGGCAAATCATCAGATCAATGGGATTAAAATAACTGCAATAGTATTAAGATAAGATAAGATAAGATATTCCTTTATTAGTCCCACAGTAGGGAATTAACAATTTTAGTATTGTAATTCAGTATTTCACTTTCAACTGACAAACTATTCACAACCTCACTCCATTTTGAAATTGCATCACCAGTCTGCCCTTTTGTGCAATCGCCGACCTTTTCATGTGAAGCACATTGTGTCAAAGATCAGGGTCAGTCGTCTCTGGTCGAGCGCTGGAGAAGCTCCATTTGCAACAAAACATTTGTCACAACAAGAACGTCTCCTCCAACATACAGCTGAATCAAAGCGTCGAACAGCAGAAACTCAGTTCTAAAAACACATTTTGAGCAGTTATTCCCCGTCAAACCTGTTAATCCCTAATAGATCTATTTGACATGAGCCTGCTCTATTAGTCGGATTTTAAGCCCTGAGCAAGAATTAAACAGAGTAGGTTTTGGACAGGCTGGTGGTTTAAGTACTGCACTCATTCTCTTTTCACTCTCTGCAGAAAGCTTCAGCGTACTGGTGAAGGTGGTGACCAATTTTGGCTCAAACTGTTTAGGTCACTGAAAATCCATTAAAGGGTGTGCTTTAAAAGTCAAGCAAAATTTATCAACAGAAATACGTGTTGAATGTTGCCAATAGAAAAAAAAAGGATGGATAACATTTTACAGTGCGTGAACCTTCAACAATATATCATTTATCCTCCTGAATTTAATCCAAGTTTTCAAAATATGGTCCAGAGGCTGACAACCCTGAACCATGTTGAAAAACTGTACAGGGCTATCTGAATCACAGCTGGGCCTGTGAGGACTGAACTTATATTTAGATGTATTAGATTAACATTCTTACTGATCCCTGATCTTCAGTTCCTCTTAAACAACTTCTTCTGACTAGGGCTGTCAAAGTTGATGCGATAATAACGCGTTAACGCAAATTAGTTTTAACGCCAATAATTTCTTTAACACATTAACACAATCAATCTTCTGAAGGTTGTAGTGGGCAGTTTTGAAGGTAGAGTGAAGATACTAGAACTAGAAAACCTAAAGAATCCATTGGTACCAACCATTTCATACTAGCTTGTTGTGGAGGAGGTTAAATAACGCTCCAAATTTGCGCAAAATTTTGGCGAGGAAAAACTATGGAAGTTTTTGTTGGACTTTATTAGTTGTAATCCACAGAAGACAATCCACAAATGTGTACAATGATTTCCAAATATTTCACTATCCACAAACATGTATTTTTGTATTTGTGTTGTGTAAAGTCACATCCACAAAAATAAAGGGCGATTTGCAAATAAGCATAACTTACTCTGTAAATATGTATTTTAATTCCACATAAAAATGTTATAGGTGTACATGTAAAGTGATATATACGCATTTTTGGATCCATTTTTACACGTGGAATGATATTTGCGCATTTGCAGATTGCTTCCTGTGGATTTATGGGCCTTGTGACATTTGCAACTTCCCTCCTGTATGGTTACTTAATTTTGTGCAATTCGTAGATTGCTTCCTGTGGATTTATGGGCCTTGTGACATTTGCAACTTCCCTCCTGTGTGGTTACGTAATTTTGTGCAATTCGTAGCGCAGCGGATCTGTAGAAACAATCTGTAAATATGAGGTGCATTTACTAGCTCCACCAGAAGGTAGCGACATTCCCTCACATGAGCTGACGGAACTACAGTCTACAGCTGCTGGCAGAAAGCTAGAAGAAGAGTTAGTCTGACCACCAGGAGAAAACCGTTCTCTTAATACATCCATGGACACAACCAACTGCCTGGCTTCTGGAGGTGTAACGGTTGTGTTTCAGGATCGGGCTAATCATCTCCAGGTGAGTGTGCTGTGCTTGCTTGAGTGTATTGATCATTTGGACAGTTTTACAATATTAGATGGCGAATCGAACATTTGCTCCACTGAGTTTAGAAGCTCCACAATCTGCTGTGACAGCTAGCTAGTGCCTGCCGGGGTCGATACCTCTCCAGCCGGGCAGTCACTCTCACGGACCCCGCTATGAGCTGGCTGGAGCTCTCTCAAGAGACCGGTCTCGTAGACGAGGGGCTGTTATTTTCTTGTTGACGGATAGTTTTGTTTAAATATCCAATGTTTAAATGTTTAAATAAATGTCCATTATAAATTAACGGGAACCTTTGTTTATCTGCCTTTTTGGAGTTGAATAGCTCCACAATCGCCCGCGGGCGTAGCTCGCTTGTCAGCCGGGCACTGACACTCACACAGCAAACTAACATAAAATAAACAACTAAATCTAAGTTGTATTTTTCGATAATATTGTACTGCATATACATACTGCAGTACATACTGCGTTCCTTAGTATGCAGTATGCGACGGTTAAAGCGATGTATTTTGCAGTATGCTAGATCAGGCTGTAGCCTTTAAACCAGCTCTTAAAGCACTGGACAAAAAAAAGAACTAGTACCACTATTGCTATATTATCGAAAAATACAACTTAGATTTAGTTGTTTATATTATGTTAGTTTACTTTATAAGATACTGCAGGTTTAAACTATTTATTCTAACAGCTCATAGTGAAGTCAGACAAACAGGATCATCAATGAGGGGAGCTGGGAAATATAAAACATTGGTCGACAAAATTTACGTTACTCAAACTGCTTTTTCAGTTACAGCAACAAAACAGTAGATTGATATCCCTACAAATATTAGAGTAATATTAAAAAGGGTCGTGTTGTCTCAGCAGGTATCTCAGGCAGCGCGTTCCCTCTCCTCTTCTCTCTCCTCTTTCCCTCTCCTCTTCCCTCGCCACTCTGCTGCTCTGTGAGCATCAGTGCCCGGCTGACGAGCGAGCTAAGCCCGCGGGCGATTGTGGAGCTCCAAAAAGGCTATCTGCCTTTTTGGAGTTGAAAAGCTCCACAATCACAACACAGGTTCCCGTTAATTTATAATGGACATTTATGTTGTGATATTTAAACAAAACTATCCGTCAACAAGGAAATAACACACACAAAATTCCGTAAACAAACAGGAGGAAAGTTACAAATGTCACGGGGCCCATAAATCCACAGGAAGCAATATGCAAATGCGCAAATATTATTCCACGTGTAAAAATGGATCAAAAAATGCGTATATATCACTTTACATGTAAACCTATAACATTTTTATGTGGAATTAAAATACATATTTACAGAGTAAGTTATGCATATTTGCAAATCGCCTTTTATTTTTGTGGATGTGACTTTACACAACACAAATACAAAAATACATGTTTGTGGATAGTGAAATATTTGGAAATCATGATACACATTTGTGGATTGTCTTCTGTGCATTACAACTAATAAAGTCCAATAAAAACTTCCATAAAAAACTGTCATGTCCATTTTCAAAGGGGTCCCTTGACCTCAAAATGGGTTCTATGGGTACCCACGAGCAATATTTGTCATTGTTTTGTGTTGTTAATTGATTTCCAAGAATAAATATATACACACATTTGCATAAAGCAAGAATATTTGCCCACTCTCATGCTGATAAGAGTATTAAATACTTGCCAAATCTCCCTCTAAGGTACATTTTGAACAGATAAAAAAATGTGATTAATTTGCGATTAATCGCGATTAACTCTTGACCATCACACGATTAAATATTTTAATCAATATATTAAATGCTTATATTAAATGCTTATATTTTAAGCAGTTTGCTGAACTAGCAAATCTTTCAAATTATGATGATGCTTTCATTCCATTCATTCTTAGGGTGCCCCAGGCCCCAAGCAAGATTTGTGTGGATTGATGTGCATTGCCGTCTGCTATAGTGTCTTTTTTGATGCTACCAGTGTTGGGCCCAGAATTCAGAAATGTTCCTGCACATAGTGGCTGTCAATAGCAGATTAACTGACCCTCTAAAGTAAGGCACTGAAGTTCGACGGACCAGCCATAGGTTTATATGACAGCAATAAGGATTTTATCACAGTTCCTGGCTATGGTCTCAATGCAGTGTGTCCATAGCTCAGCACTGTGATAAAAATGGTTATTGCACAATGAAAATCAAACTCACCAGTGTGTTTTGCAGTGCTAAATTTACTTATCTAGAGAACCTCGAGCAAATTACGACTGTCCAAATACCAGAGCTGGGCAAAAAGTACATATTATTGTCTGTCAGCTATTCAGTGGAATCATATAGTGCAGATGTGATCATATTGTTTGGCTGTTCTATAGGTATTTGTTGTTCAAATGAAGGTGCACAGGAGGTTGTAATTTAAAAAACAACAAATTATGTTATTCTACTTTTTGTATTACAGATATAAAGAGTTTGGTCTAATATAGAGATGCACGGATTGCAAAATTCTGGGCCGATACCGATGTTTAAAATAACAATATACTGTATATATAAATAACTGAGCTGTTTTAAAGTCATTCAGCATTTCATTACACTGTCTTTGAATCAGCACAAATCAATTATACAAATGTATGAAACAACCTTTAACTTAACCTTCTTTCATTTGAAAAATATTATTTGTTTTTAAAAAGTTCATTCTTCAAAAGCCTTTTCAGCTGCTATACAACGACCTACTCAATGAGAAAAAATGTTTCAGTACTTACACAGCCCAACAAAAATATTTGTTTTGTGAAACATAAATTAAATGTAAATGTAAAAGCGATTAGAAACATAATCAGTGTTTCTCACACATAGACTTTACTTGGGCGGGTCGCCCATATATTAATGATCACCCAAGTATATTTGGTGACCCATTTTAGCATTGTTTATTTACATTTTTTTATGTGTCCGAGAGAACGAGGCCTTCTGAGATCGATTAACTAGTGAACTAGTAACGGTGGAATGCAGCAGGAGAGCGGATGAAGAGCTCCACTCTGCTGGTGCATCCTTGGGCCTCGCTGCCTCAGCTGTCCGTCCTGGACAAGCCCCCCGAGGCAAATTTGTGATTTTTGATAAAATTGACTTGACTTGACTTGGACGGACCCAGGGTGGAGTCGCGGGACTACGATGCGGTTGCCCCGACGTGCTGCTGCACTCTGCTCACCCGGGACTGGATCCCGGTATGGGGGACGGACTGCTGCACAGGCTGCATGGCATGGAGGAAGTGCTGTATCGTACTGGGTGCTGCGTCACCCCTTGTTGGACTGTTTCTAGTGATACATTACGCACACACGAGGTTCGTTCCCATCCAGACCGCAGTGAGGGTTTTTGATAAACCATGTAAGCCATTGTTTTACTGTTTGCTTTGTCAATGAAGATAACATTTCGTTCATGAGACAGTGTAATACTCCACACGGCCAAATTTTTTTTTAACAAACCAGACGTGTCCACGGCACCTGCCGTCACGCCAGAGTCGTGTTCAGCCAATGGTTTCTTCTCTGAATGAGCAGCTGCTTACTGTTGTCAGAGACCGATCGAAATCGGTGCATCCCTAGTCTAATGTTGCATAAAACAGAAACAATTGATGTTAGGTAATTTTGCATACATATGTTAATAGCAGGTCATCACTTGAAATGTTTGATACTTGAGTTTTAGTATTGATCATCTTACTTTTTATGGTACTAATTTCTTGGACACAAAAGTCTACCTTTTCTGATATCTTACTTACTAGAAATATATCTATAATAGAAACATGTTTTTTTTTTTACAAGACCCTTTTTTCATTGAACTACATTTTTTTTGTCAAAATAAAATAGATTAAAATTTGTTATTTAAATTCAGAGGAAGCAGCGTTACCAACTTGATTTCAACTTTATTGCATAGCCTTACTAAGCACTGACACTGTCAACAGATGAAAATTCAGAGAGCTCTTTTCTGTCAAGTTTACATACTGTACACTATTTAGATTTTAGGACTTCAAAGTTGAATTTACATCAAAGAACTTTGAGTCCTTGTTTGATGACAGTGTTCACATATTTATAACTGAGGTCAGTCTGCTGTCAGCCTGTTCGTTCTGCTGATCCTGGCCCTGTCTACCACACTGCCCTCACCCCCCTGATGATAACAGGCCTTACAGCTCTTGAGGTGCGGTTTTGCACTTCAGCTGCAATCTCCTGCTCGCTTCAATCCGTTGTCTCACCTCCTGCCGCGACCAGAGCTGTCACCTACATTTCACTCTCACCAACACGTTCCCCCCCCCCCCCCCTGTCCCTCCAACGCCTCCTGTCCCACAAGTCATTCATCACCCTGTTTGGACAACTCACCCCCTTCTCCCCCCTTCCTGTAGCAAAAGCATGATTTCTAATTAAACCTTCTAACTGTGAGGTTAAGAGCCAATTTCATGGACCTTACTCTTGATAAATAGGCAGTGGCCCCTTCACGCCTTCAGTCCTTTCCCTATCTCTTGTGCCCAGGCTACTCTGGCATTACCAGGCTTTAGCCTACTCCATTCCTCCGAGTTTCACTTCTCCCAGATAAGTTTCATCAGTAATAACATCTATTATTCATCTTTCTTCAGAAATGTCATTAATGGCGAGTCAATGAGGGAGCAATGAAGTGAAAAGACATGAGTATAGACCATTTATTGCTGAAATAATTCTAATAGGCACAATAGGAAGCACATCAATTCAGACCCCTTCCAAACACATTTTTATGAGCTTCAGGGTCCAAGTTTTAAACCAGAAAACTGTTCTGCAAGAGTTCAGATTTTCTTACGGGATTGTGCTCGAGCATTAATTATTTGGCTCTCATAAGATTCATTGATTCCCCCCGATGGAATATAAAACATGAGCCACAAAAAATGGCTACTCATTTTCTGAAAGCAGAAGAATAGGCTGAGGCATTGATTAGGGTCTTTGACGAATGGTCATGCCTGAAGGCTCTGTTGGACTGGGGATTAATTACTATCTTTGCTCTGGAAAAGGAAACATTGATCTGAGTGAGTGAAGAAAAAGAGGATTAATGGCAGGCAGCTTTATGTTGATTAAGATTAAGTGAGACAGAAAAAAAGTGTCAGATTTGAATGTCTGACACCTCAGAGCTGAATGATTAGGACTTTCACTTCAAAGACTGCAAAAGTGTTAGATCTGAAAAATACTGCTACTTAAAACTGACCTGATACCTTTTTTGGTTTAATTTTTTTCTATAACACTCAAACATTTGTAACAAAGAGGTAGAGGTATACAGTTGTGACTCCGAGTACAGTTTTCCATACATACCTGCATGTTAACAGTCCATCTATGTCACGTGTAAAATAACAATGTGAGAGGCGTCACTCGTAGTGATGAACCTACACAGAATTATCACCTGGTTTTACGGATCGTTATAGCGAGTTTCAGCTCATTTGATAGCTTTCCCATAACTTCACTGTTTTGGCTCACTCTCACTGCTCTCATAATGAAATTTTCAGCCACAGAGGGCAGTTATTCTTGGTGCAAAAGCTCTAAAAATCCACTGTGCACTACCTGCTCAGCACTAACCAGCAGACCAACCTGATTTCATGGGAATTTGTATAAATAGCATATTTTAAGGACATTATGTGCAACGCAACCACGGTAACGGCCACAGTTCGGTTTGGGCAACAAAACCACTTAGTTAGGTTCAGGAAATAAGCTCATACTCTAAGTAAAAAGGTATGTGAACAATGTAATATAAGTACGGAAAACAAGTCACAAACATCACTATAACTGTAACCTAAAAATAACTCAACAACACTTTGGGACACAAACGCTGGTCTCGAACGCCAGTCTCCTGGTTGAAAGTCCTGTGTTTGTTTGACTTTTCAACCGTAAGCAGTCTCTCTCACTTTTTATTCTACGTCACTAGCTCTGAGCATAGCTAGGGATGCACCGATACCGATACCGGATCGGATATCGGGCCGATACTGACTCAAATAGCTGGATCGGGTATTGGTGACAATGGGGACGATCTATTCAATTCAATTCTATTGAATTCTGCATTAAAAAGGTTTACTCCTGAGTTATAATTCCTGTTGATTTTGAAGATTTTTTTGCCAAGTTGTTGGTGTACAATTTATTATTTTACTAATAAATAACAATTCAATAAATGTATATCTTTTTATTTATTTGCATTTTGTTTTACAAAGTTAGGAAAGCATTGTTTAAGTCAGGCCTGTTGTTACCTTACACATAAAAAAAAATATCACAATCACTTCCACACAGTGAGGCATACAGCTTATTAATCATACACTGGTATCGGAACGGTACTCGGTATCGGTCGATACCCAAAGCCCAGGTATCGCTATTGGTATCGGGACTGAAAAAGTTGGATTGGTGCATCCCTAAGCGTAGCATATTCACATGGATGCATTTACATTGCAGTCAGTACAGACTACATGGCATGTAATGACACGCCTAAAGCAAGAACGGTATTGTTATTGCAGGGGAAATGACTTACAAATTGCCGTGTCATTCATACCCCATTTGGTGAGACCGGGCTGAGCAGACAGACACAGTTAGCGACTAGCTGATGAACATAGTGGAGTGTGAAGTGAATATTGGACATTCACCACAAGGCCAGAAACACAGGCTACATATCTCTTGTTTCCAGTATCGTTAAGTTCAGTGTGTCTCCTTAAAGGATAATTCTGGTTTGTTTCTTTCAGTTATGATAATATTGTACTCACAACGTTCATTTTTGAGATCTGAGGCCTGTACTACCAAGTGAGTTCAACATACCCAGGGTATCTTCTTGTTATCTGGTTTAACTAACCCTAACAACCGCGATCCTGCAAAACGGTCCTATGACAGTAGCTATCAACTCGGTTGATAGCTACTGTCATAGGACCGTTTTGTATGAATTAACAGACTTAATTTAACGGAATACTCAAAAGACAGATAGATACGTCTAGATGGGGCAGTGATACTATAAAATGCTTACAGAATGTAATGGATTACATTTCATTATGACCTTTGATAATGATGTGGCGTGTATGACTATTTCAGCTGCGTCCAGCGGTGTGAAACGGACTTGAGAGCAAGTTAAAAAAGAAATATAAGAACATAATTCAAAGCGGTAAGCACCCACAGCATACAGCCAGCTCTTACTGCATTTGGCAGTTTAAACTGTGTTGCTTTTAGCCTGGATTATGACTTACTTCTTTGTTCCGATCCGTGCACCGAGCTCTGATTCGTCAGTAAACTGTTCTTTTATACAAGTTGATCTCTAATCTCGAACATAACCTGCTCCGGAACAGGTTAGGTGTTCAGCATAAGTTACCATGGCTATCTACCCCGGTAAGAAGTGAACCACCGTCATAGGATGGAAAACCTAGGGTTAAACCTGACGTTACCTTGCTAACCCCAAATCCTGCTTCGTAGTACAGGCCTCTGGGAACACGGTGACGTCGCTACGAAAACGGCCAATGGGCCAAGAAACACGAGGGGCCAGACGAACTGACAGGTTATAAACAAGCCACCAACAGTTGACACCGGTTATCTTAACCACTTTATTTGGAGATCAAACTAAAAGTGAGCTTAGGGAATTTGTGTGGGTCAGAGTTGAACCAGGAAGTCAGTCTGTAAACTGTGATGGAAGATTACAATCTGTGTGATCATCTGACAGTTCCTTTGTCCCATATTGTGCTCACCATATGTACACAGCTCCATACATTGTATTTTCTTTTTATTTATTTGCTTGTACTTGGGATGTTAGATCCTCTCACTTTTGCAATAGCCCAAGTTCCCTACAGAGATCAATAAAATGTAATCTTTTCCCGTCTTATTACGATTTAATCTCACAGTCCATTTAGTGCCCACAGAGATCATTTAGGAGAGTACACAGGACCCAGCAAGACGTACGACAAATTAAAGTGGCAGTAGGTAACAATTTTTTGGCAAAATTTGGCAAAAAATCCATAATAACCTTTCAGCATATTGTATTTCAAGTGGTCTGAGTGAAAACTAGACTTCTGCTCCTCCTCATGGCTCTGTTTTCAGGCTTTAGAAAAATCTAGCCCGTGACGGCAGATTTTGAATAATCACAGGTCATTTCAGAGAGAGAGAGCGTTCCTATTGGCTGTGCTCCGGTCATGTGACCGGAACTTAGCTTCCTTCAGCAGATTTTACAATGGCGGCTGCGTCACAAACTTTCTCATTTTATAGCTAAACAGTACACTAAAAGATGATTCTGAAAACATTTGAGGCGAGAAATAGGCATTACAGTAACAGAATATTGATTCATATTTGTTCAGCGCTGCCTAGTTTGACCGTTTGGTCGGAGTTCACGAGTGATTGACAGCCAGTTCTCATACACGGCAGCTGGACAGCGGACCTTGTTTTCTTCCGGTAAGTGAAATCCTTCAGATGCCGTTAGGAGCACCGGAGGACACAGTAGGACACAGAGGAACATAATTTTTTTCAGGTTACCTGTTTCATGTACTACTTTCACGATATAGCGGCCGTTTTCTAAAAATAACTTTTTTAAATCATATTTGCGCCAATCTCGCATACTGCAGCTTTAAGAACCAACGTTCAAACTTTGTTGACACTGTATTCCTTTTTTTCCTTCATAATAATTGGATTTGGTGTTATTTCAGAATTTCTTGGAGGTTTGGCATAGATCCTCCTCTATTAAAAAAGCATCTCTACACACAAGGTCTCTACGGGATGTAAGGTCAGCCTGAAGTAGTTATCAGGTCAGGGCTTACCTCAAAGGTTGAACGCACCAAAATAACACCAGTTGTCCAGCGTGTGCTAACACACAAACAAATCAGTTATCTTCTGTTGTTTAGTTGCTTATGGACAACTGTAGAGTGATTTATTTTTGGATATTTAAACATCTTTTAAAAGTCACTGATAATCAGGCCATCCATCAAATCTGTCTCATTTACACTTCACAACATGTACACACCAGTGCAAAATGTATGCAACCTACAGGTGATGATAGACTTGCTTCACCTCTAATTTAAAAGAGAGTAATGTTCAGGATAATGATAACATGATTACAATGATAATGAGACATTCATAGGCATAAAGTTACATGTATTGAAATAGAAGGCTACTAATGAATACTGAATAATTAATGCTGTCAATCAATAAAAATATCTAATCGTGATTAATCGCAAATTAATTGCACATTTTATATTTGTTAAAAATGTACCTTAACGGGAGATTTGTCAAGTATTTAATACTCTTATCAACATGGGAGTGGGCAAATATGCTGCTTTACGCAAATGTATGTATATATTTATTATTGGAAATCAATTAACAACACAAAACTGACAAATATTGTCCAGAAACCCCCACAGGTACTGCATTTAGCATAAAAAAATAAGCTCAAATCAGATCATGGCAAACTCAAGCCCAACAGTCAACAACAGCTGTCAGTGTGTCAGTGTGCTGACTTGACTATGACTTGCCCTAAACTGCATGTGATTATCATAAAGTGGGCATGTCTGTAAAGGGGAGACGTGGGTACCCATAGAACCCATTTTCAGCTCAAGGGATCCCTTTGAAAATGGCCATGACAGTTTTTCCTTGCCAAAATTTAGCGCAAGTTTGGAGAATTATTTAGCCTCCTTCCCGACAAGCTAGTATGACATGGCTGGTACCGATGGATTCCTTAGGTTTCCTAGGTTCATATGATACCAGTATCTTCACTCTAACTTTAAAACTTAAACCCGCTACAACCTACAAATCACAAGTTGCGTTAATGCATTAAAGAAATTAGTGCTGTTAAAACAAATTTTATTATCGCGTTAACTTTGACAGCCCCAGTCAGAATTAGTTGTTTTAGAGGAACTGAAGATCACTGATCAGTAAGAATGTTAATCTAATAAATCTAAATATAAGGTCAGACCTTACAGGCCCAGCTGTGATTCAGATAGCCGTGAACATTTGCTCCTTGTATGAAGGTTTGCACTTGAATAAATAACGTGACCCAAGTAAACTTCCCATACGATAAAAAACATTCAGAGCCCATTATGTGCTCGAAAAATTGCATGGATGCCAATCTAAAGCTGCAGCTAGTATTCCTTCCTCTATAAGTCATCTGCTGAGCGCTCAGCTGTAAAAGGGGAAATCCTTCCACAGCGCTCTGTCATTTGGAAAGTGATGAGTCACAACCAGCAGATAATGACGGAGCCCATTTGTGTGGATAATTTCGAAATCTGTCATCGTAGAGAGAGGGATAGGATGAAGTTCACAGAATTATAGTGATAGTGAGATTCCCTTTTCCAAATATTAATTTCCATTTTGTACTGTATGTCCTTTGGTTTTTCACTTTGAAGTAAATTAAATTGTATTTTGTTTTCTCTGCCGCTGTGTAAACACAAATAGGACGACAACAAAAAAATGACTCAAATAAAAATTGGACTGAATTGTAATAGCAAAAGAAGAGCAGCAAAAATATTGAATCAGCAAGAATGTATAGTACAAAAGCAACCACAGCAGCCACAACAATACAGTATCCTTAAAAGATTAGTGCACTGATATGTGCTATACTTTTTTCATATATAATGGAAAATTAATTTGCACCAAAAACTTCTGTAAGGTGCTAACCACTGTATGTAGATTTGGTATCAAAAGAACAAGCAGTTTCTTTCACACCTACCATCAATCTTTCTTATAAAATATTGTAGCTAGCTGCTTTCATCGTCACCCTGAAAGAGGCCCTTCATTATTGCTCTTGGGAAAGACATTCATTCAGACACTTGATCTCAGGGCTGTTCTCCAAATGAATCACAAGGTTAGACCAACTTGTGTAGTTTAAAGAGGCAGTCAGAGGCAATAATGGCCAGTTAAGAAGACAGTGTCATGAGGGTCACTTTCATATTGGAATAATGGCTAGCATTCAAAAGAAATGCATGTTTTAGGTCACTTCTGGTTCACATTCACTCTGATATCAATACAATATTAACCCTTTGATCCTGATTGGTGCAAATACCACACCCTTACTTTTCAGTCATGACTCGTTTTGCTGGATGTGGATGTAAGATAACTTTCAACAATCTCTATCAGCATCAGAAAGTTTAGCTTAGGTAGCTGTATGATGTAGCCACAGAGCATTTGCACGTACTGTAGGTGCTGTAGGTACAGTATTATGTAAGACTGATACAGGAATTTTGAGGCCGATATTGGTATTGATATTTGACAGTTTTAAAAAAATCTGATACTGATATATAGGCATATATAAATTTTCTTTACACAACCCTTGAATTTATTTATTTTATTTTATCTCAATTGTGACCAAGAAATTCACTAGGCAGGACATTTTACAGTTGAAAAATGAACTGGCAGTTACTCTTTGGTGGAAAAAGTATCAAATGATGACATTAAAGGTCCCGTATTTTAAAAAAGTGAGATTGTCACGTTTTTTTTATTATACAGCAGGCTTAAGTCCTATATCAAAACTGTGAACGTATCGAAACGCTCAATCCACAGGGAAATACACACAACCCGTATTCAGAAACTATGCATTTGAAACAAGCTGTCAGGATTTCTGTCCATTTGTGATGTCACAGATATACAATATTTAGACCCTTTACACAGTTTTAAACGTAAACATTCTAATTGTGTCCCAGTTTATTCCTGGTTGCAGTGTAGGTGAATGTCATCATCTGACAGGAAGTACACATGGACCCAACGCAATTCTGTTGCAATTCCATCAAAATGCGGGACCTTTAAGTGTATGCACGTTCATGCGCGCGCATGCACTATGCACGCACCATAGGCATTTTCATCAGGATGGCTAACTTGCTGCACCTGTGGCTTTCTCCCCCTTTAATCACAGGGCTATCCCGTCATGACGCAGATCTGTAGAAACAAGCTACTCATGTAAGTATGAGGTGCATTTACTAGCTCCAACAGAAGGTGGTGACATTCCCTCACATGAGCTGACGGAACTACAGTCTACAGCTGCTGGCAGAAAGCTAGAAGAAGAGTCAGTCTGACCACCAGGAGACAACCGTTCTCTTAATACATCCATGGACACAACCAACAGCCTGGCTTCTGGAGGTGCAACGGTCATGATTCAGGATCGGGCTAATCATCTCCAGGTGAGTGTGCTGTGCTGTGCTGTGTTTGCTTGGTTGTGTTGATCATATGGACAGTTTTACAATATTAGATGGCGAATCGAGCATTTGCTCCACCGTTGTCGGGGTTTAGAAGTTCCACAAACTGCTGTGACAGCAAGCAAGCGCCTGCCGGGGTCGTTACCTCTACTGGGCTGTTATTTCCTTGTTGACGGATAGTTTTGTTTAAATATCACAACATAAATGTCCATTATAAATTAACGGGAACCTGTGTTTATCTGCCTTTTTGGAGTTGAAAAGCTTCACAATCGCCCGGGGGCGTAGCTCGCTCGTCTATGGGCACTGACGCTCACACAGCGGCTATAGAGCAGCAGAGTGGCGAGGGAAGAGGAGAGGGAAAGAGGAGAGGGAAGAGGAGAGAGAAGAGGAGAGAGAACAAGCTGCTTCTGGCGGGGCAGAAAGATACCTGCTGAGACAACACAACCCTTTTTAACCTTACTCTAATATTTTTAGGGATATCAATCCACTGTTTTGTTGCTGTAACTGAAAAAGCGGTTTGAGTAACGTAAATTTTGTTGATGGATCCACAAATGCGTATATATCACTTTACATGTAAACCTATAACATTTTATGTGGAATTAAAATACATATTTACAGAGTAAGGTATGCGTATTTGCAAATCGTCCTTTATTTTTGTGGATGTGACTTTACACAACACAAATACAAAAATATATGTTTGTGGATAGTGAAATATTTGGAAATCATGGTACACATTTGTGGATTGTCCCCTGTGGATTACAACTAATAAAGTCCAATAAAACTTCCATATCGAGACCAGCTAGTCGTCTTATCTGTATTCTGTATTTGAACTACAGTATTACTAGTACTACGTACTATTCACATCGAATTCTGAAGTCTGTCTTCTTTTTTAAGTGTTTTAACTGAAAATTATTCAAAGTCCCATGGATAATCTGAACCCAAGTGGCCCAGTGAAGATTTTCCCCAACAATTCGGATTATTTTCTCAAAATACTTTTTGAAAGGTCAAGAATGACATCACTTTTAACCCAACATGGGCAGGAAGTCCCAAAGAGCTCGCATGTCAACAGATTCATCTCCATGACATGGCAAACTACAAACGCTAATGATGAGCTACAGTGCTAATTTGTTGGAATGCTCCTTTAAGGTCTTGCCTCATGATTACAATTAGCCTGTACACAAAGAAAGATATAACTAAACAGCCAGGGTTCAAAGAGGTAAATTAATCAGTCAAGGCAATTTAAAGGTTGCATGTCCTGTACATTTACTAGAATTTCCATTTCATTAAGAAGCTTGTCTTGAAATTCCCACAGCATAAATATGACTACATCAATCCCATTTCTCTTACCCTACACATCTGGAAATAGACTTGTCAGTTTTTATAAGACTGCTCTTGACTGATGAGACTGTAGCAGGGAGGAAAAAAACGAGGCAACATGTGGTCTTGTTATGATGTTAACCAGCAGTCCTATTGACTTGAAGTGTTTGGATTTTACCAGGTGCATGGCAAATCTCTTGGTGGAAATTATAACAGCCTATTTGCCATGTGGCCGACAGTGGCAGTTTGTAGTTTCAATTGAATTTTATCTCAGCAGCCAGCTATTTGCAGATCATTACACAGGGAGCGTGAGCCCTAGATTGCCACTAGAGCGGCGTCGGCCTTGTGCTGGTTTGTTTGCTCGTTCATTTATTTATGCTATTCAAATCTCAACACCGTTGCTGTTCATTTGGGATGCTAACAAACTGGTTCAAGGTTGTTGCAGTGGGACAAAACGAGAGAGAGAAAGAGAGAGAGCTAGCAGTGCATTCAGTGCCAGCTTGCTTCATTTCTGTGCTGGCAAGCTTTATTACGCACCCACACTATGTTGCCATCATATAAAATGTTAATTTGAGGAGTGTAACATTGTGGGACGGGGGCTGAATCGCTGCCAAAACATGCAGGGCCAGGACCGAGTAAGGCAAAGGCCAACGCCAATGAACTGGTGAGATACACCGCTGCTCGTTTAACTGCCTGTGGACAGCTGGCCACACAATTAATATTTCTCAAACACTTTGACAGACAGGCATTGACTCTTATTTCTTCACAGGACTGACTTTGTCAGGGTATTGTCGGGGCACGTCTCTGAATCTGCACATCTTATCCTAACTGCTGGTGCCATAAACCCACAGTATGCCACCCAGTACAAA
Source organism: Sebastolobus alascanus (assembly GCA_916701645.2). Lineage (NCBI taxonomy): Eukaryota > Metazoa > Chordata > Actinopteri > Perciformes > Sebastidae > Sebastolobus > Sebastolobus alascanus. The sequence continues at coordinate 5,285,451 of CAKAOJ020000040.1, read as the reverse complement.
AGTAACCCAGACTTAGACTGAATTCTGAATTTGAAACCACATACTATACTAGTAGTACATACTGATTTTGCCAAAATGTAACATGTAGTATGCAGTGTGCAAACAAAAGCAAAATCTACAGTATGCCAAAAATACCCAGATGTCGTACTGATTAGGAAAAAACCTCCAGTATGCATCGGACCAGTTTACCTCGCCTACTTATCCCACAATGCAAAGCGCTGGAACGGTACAGGCTATGGTCACAACAACAGTAGCCAGAAACGGCACATTTTTTACATTTTTCGTAGCCATTTCATCACTAAATTCACTTCTGAGCATTTTTGAGGCGAGAAATCATCTGTGTAGATTTTGAATATTAGCAGTTTTACGATATTAGATGTAGGGGTGAAAGAAAATATTGATACATATGAGTATCGCGATATATAGTGTATCGATTCTCCAAAACACTGTATCGATTTTTAATTAACCTCTTAAAAATGTGAAGGCCCGCCAGCGGACCCGGCTGCTATTCAATCTTTCGGAGGTTGTGTCAGGATACTGGTATCACAATAAACTAGAAAACCTAAGGAACCCATGTCATACTAGCTTGTCACGAAGGAGGCTACATACAGTAACGCTCCAAAGTTATGCAAAATTTTGGAATGGAAAAACTGGGATGGCCATTTTTAAAGGGGTCCCTTGACCTCTGACCTCAAGATATGTGAATGAAAATGGGTTCTATGGGAACCCATGAGTCTCCCAGACTTTATGATAATCACATGCAGTTTTTTTGCATGCAGCATAAATGAGTTATTTTTGCCTTTTCTAAAAATAGTGTATTTCTGGTGTGTTCTCTATACTATGACAGTTTTCCTAAAATTATATTTAAAAAATCGGAATATATCGCCTTGCTTACAGTATCAATATATTGAATTGTTACCCCTGTATCATGATGTGTATTGTATCGCCAGATTCTTGCCAATACACAGCCCTATTTAGATGGCAAATAAAACATTTGCTCCAATGTTTTCGGAGTTCAGAAGCTCCACAAACTACCGTGACAGCTAGCTAGTGCCTGCCGTGGTCGCTACCAGCCAGCCGGGTCACGCTCACAGACCGCTAGGAGCTGGCTGGAGCTCAGTCTCGTAGACAAGAGGCTTTTATTTCTTTCTTGACGGATGGTTTGTTTAAATATCACAACACAAATGGCCATTAAAAAAATCACGGGAACCTGTGATTATCTGAACTTTTGGATTTGAAAAGCCTGCGTGCATAGCTCGCTTGAGAGCCGGCCAGTCACACTCACAGACCGGCTACAGAGCAGCAGGCATTGGCAAGGGAAGAGGCGAGGGAAAGAGTCGCCTCTGACGGGGCAGAGAGATACTTTCTGAGACGACATGACCCTTTTAACATTACTCTAATTTTTGAAGGGACATCATTCCACTGTTTTGTTGCTGCAAATGAAAAAGCAGTTTGAGTTATTTCCTCTCACACAGGCGCAGAACGTACGTGGTAGTTGGCCGCTGGCTGTCGTCTTTGCGGTGTGTTCAAGTCCAACTTTTTGGCCAAGACAAAGGCGACGTGAGGCTATCAACGGGTGGCCTTCGTCGCCGCTAGTTCTTTGATGTCGGCTTGGTGTGTCCACAGCTTTAGAATAAATAGTTTAAGGGATGGCTGAGCTAAACTTGCAGTATCTTATAGTAAACCAACATTGGTCACAAGCAACAAAAATCTAAGTTGTATTTTTGATAATATAACAATAGTGGTACACATTTGTTTTTTTGTTTTTTTTAAAGGCTAAAGCCTAGCCTAGCATACTGCAAAATAAATCGTTTTAACAGTTTCATACTACATACTACTGAGGAACGCAGTATGCAGTATGTACTGTATACTGCATACTGAGATTGTCAGTAGTAGGCGGTTTCAAATACAGCCTTACTCTCTATACTTGTGGCTCACTCTCACTCACACTCTCACATGGAACAACAGCTAATGTGATGCTGATGTTACATCTTTGTGGAACATTTTCCCTTTTCAGTCGGCACACCTCCACAGATGTTGAGAGGCTGTCTAGCTTCAGCGCTGGTTGCCCCGGGGAACATCTGGCACCACCCACGATCTGGATTCTTCCCCATGCAAATGTGTTAGAAGAGGAGGATTTCAAAATCATCAGGAGAAGAAAAGTGCTGATTACAGGTCCACAGAGGAGACAGCTCCTATGGTTGACCATGCATGAACTTGTGTGGAGGTATGTGCAAAAGAAAGTAATATGCAAAAATACAGCTAAGCATAGACAAATAAATGCAACTGTAAGGTTTGTTTGAAGGATCAGAAGATATGTTTGCAACTCTAAAAGTGATTACAACATACCCAAAAGTATTATAATTTTATAGGTTTGAATAGTTTTATCTAAATATTACTATTGTCATCTATAATATATATATATATATACATATATATATATATATATATATATATATATATATATATATATATATATATATATATATATATATATTTATATTATTTTATTTTATATATTTATATATTTTTATATTTATTTTATTTCTCCATTTTATGTTCTTAGGTTGAGTCATTGTATGATCCCTGGGCTCTTTAAAAACCTACGGAATAAATTAAATGTATTTATTTAATTTACAGATTATTGCTTTCATAGTTAATAACACAAATGTCAACATTGACCACAACATAATTTCAGTACTGAACCCCGAGCCGCTGTTATTGATGTCTATCCCCCACCCAGCCCCCCTGACATCACACCGCTCCTTGTGCTGGCAGTACATGTTGCCACTAAACATAAATTGCTCATGCAGATCAGCTGCATATCTCTGTATATCCTCCATCTGTGAGAAACTGGTGATGTCTGAGAGTCTGTCTCTCGCTGTCTTTTGCCATTTGTGGTGCAAACTCGATGGCCTGACACCCAGTTTGAGATGCAAAAAATGAGTACAAATCTAGTTCTCAGATATTTACTATATTTCAACAGAAAGACATACAGATAGTTAGATGTATTGAAATACTACTGATGAATACTTAATAATTGAAAAAATAGTTACACCTCACTGAAAATCATAGTGCTAGAAGTTGTTGAAAAGGACATCAGAGGAGGCGGCCGCCTAAAAAGACTACTCCAATGATAGAGACCTTGTGGATTGTACAACTAAAAGCAACAAAATACCCGGGCCTCAATGATGAGATAGACATTTCTCCTTTTCTGTGAAATATCACTTCAGGAATAATATAAATTGAACTATTTTTCTCCTCTCTATTGATGATGTATCAATTCCTTGTTTTGGACTAATAGGCTTGCATATTGATGGAGAACCACCCTCCCACTCTACTGATTAGTGTAACACAATATAGGTGTGCAAGCTATTGCTGAAGAGATAATAGAGCATGGGGATGACCATCATATACTTCCATCATAATGTTCTAAACCCTTATACACTTTTGCAATTAATTTTTGATAATTAATTAACTAATTTAATTTCTTATAAATGACTAGAACAACTTGACACACAGTGCTGAGCTGCATCTCAAATTAATCCCAGCTTTCAGATGATGAACACCACTTCTATGTGACATCTACTGCTGACCTGCTATCTCCCCCTAAAGACCCCCTGTACCCCCCTAAAGAAGACAAAACTGGTCTATTGTGGGTCTCAGAGGGTTAATGCGCTGTCAACAATATAAAATAGTTAGTGACCTCATTGAAAATAGGATGATGCATCTCAAGGGGACTTAATAATAAAATGTGTCAAATATATTAGATAGAGATATCAGAACAGATGGATAGATACATACATAGTCAATATCAATAGGAAGAAGAATCAAAATACACTTGATGCCTGCCAAATAACTGATTAACTGACATATTGATATATTTCTCATTCTTATATTCTTTCTATGTACAGATTAACAGCTGAATGGAGTTGCAGGCAGATGTTGTCAGCTCCTCCTCGCCACTGCAGAAATGGCTGAAGGGAGAGAGACAGAGCTGGGCTATGTGTTGACAAAACATTACTTAACAACCTCCCAGCTGGATAAGATGATAGGATAAGAATAGAATAAATGGTGGGACTGATCTAGCCAAGTCAAGTTTATTTCTAAATCAATTTCCAGAAAAAAAAAGCATCTGTGACAAAGAGCTTTACAGACAATAAACACGGATAAAAACAAGGACACAGAGTCACAGATGAGACGCAGAGCGTGAATGATGCTGGTTCAGTGTGTTGTATGTACCATATGCCTCCTAATGGGCACTAGGGGGCAGATTGACTAATCGTGTGTGTGAATGAGTGAATAAATGAATGATTATGTGAGTGAATCACAAGGGGCTCTGCATCAAAAAACAAACGCTAATAAAAGAGGGACAAGCAAGAACAAGAGCACAGCTAAGTCCAACAGATGGGGCTAGAGCTTGTGTTTGGGGGTGGAGAAGTTTTGTGTGTGTGTGTGTGTGTGTGTGTGTGTGTGTGTGTGTGTGTGTGTGTGTGTGTGTGTGAGGGGATGAAATCACATTGCGGCCCACTGGAAAAATAAGTAAATGACAGACTGCAGGCAAGTAGATAAAGGGAAACGAAGGGCTTGGGCTATGCTGTTGAGGGAGGGGGCATTGTAGTGGAGGGCAGTCAGACGCACTCCTGAAGTGCTTCTTGGCACGCCTCAGTGGAAAGAGCCACCGACTGAAAGTGCTCCATTGCATTGACATTTTGTCATCGAGAGGGTGGAGGACATTGTCCATAATAGCAGACTGCAAACATCGTTTTCTACCCTGAGTGAGTGTGATTCATCCCTCCTGCAGCACTGGCTTTTCTCAATTCTCACCAACTAGTTCAGAAATGTGTGTCCCTTGAAATGATACTGCACCCCTCCTACAAACACCCTCAATCCTGTCAGAAAAGCTTATGGACTCAAGCCTGACAGCCAGGCACGGGATTAGTGCTGAACCAATTGGTTTAATAATCGATCAATAGGAAGCTAATCGACTTAAAAAGAAAATGAATTGATTAATCCTCTAAGTAATTTCGCAACCAACAAATCTGAAGAGTCTACAGCCACACCAGCAGCTTTGTGATATCTCACTCCCAACTCGTCAAGTACTGCCACTTGGTCAGCGCCCCTCAGCATCGGGGGCCTACCCAAGGACTACCCCTCTTATGTTACTTTTGGACGTGTCACGGACGGCGTGTCAATATACACTCCTTACATGCATAGTGTCCTTTCAAAATAAACTTCCGGATTTGATATTGGTGACAATGGGGCCGATCTATTCAATTCAAGTTTATATACTATAAGCTGTACATTATATGATGGAATTTTAATTGCTGTTTAAGTTTTGACCAATTTGTTGCTGCATTAAAAACGTTTACACCTGAATTGTAATTCCTGTTCATTTTGAAGATTTTTTGCCAAGTTGTTGGTGTACGATTTATTATTTAAATAATACATAACTAAATAAATAATCACTAAATTTGTAACTATGTATTTATTTGTTACATTTTGTTTAACAAAGTAAAGAAAGCAATGTTTGAGTCAGGCCTGATGTTGCCTTTAACATAAAAGAATGATCCCAGTCACTTCCACTGTGAGGCATACAGCTTATTAATAAAACACTGATATCGGATTGGTACTCGGTATCGGCCGATACCTAAAGCCCGGGTATCGCTTTGGTATAAGGACTGAAAAAGTCGGATCGGTGCATCCCTATTGGATATTGTCACGGGTGGGCTGGAGTTAGTTGAAAGCCTGGTGTTTTGCATAGGCCCACAGTCGCTATAGGCTGCCTCCTTGTGTCGGTATCCGGTTGGGAGTGAGACCAGGTTGCTTTGTGAAGCTGTTCTTAGGCACAGCATAGCTAAGAGTTAAATGCTAATGTCAGCAAGTTTTGCAGGTATAAGTTCATAAACCAAAGAATTGGACAATTTGAAATTTTGACCATTAACCATTTTTCACCATGCTGCTAGCGTGACTATAGGCCTAAATGCCAAATATTCGCTGGTTACAGCATCTCAGATGTGATTTGCTTCTTTTTCTGTTTTATGATTATAAATTGAATACAGTTGGGTTTTGTTCTGAGGATGTCATTTTGGGCTTTGGTAAATTGTGATGTGCAAGTTTTTGACAAGTGATTGACTAAACTTGATATTGGAAATAATCATTAGTTGGAGCCCTACAGAGAATACACAACAATCTTTTGGTAGTAGGAGCTTTAAATTCATACATTTCAGAGCTGCTCTGGAGTCATAAATAATCTCATTGGTTGCTTAAAACCTCAGTGGGTGGAACCAAAGAGTGAATCAAAGTTAGTAAACTTGAAAAATCTTACTGTAAAAGACTGATACAAAAGCCATAATTTTAATTTAATTTATTCATCACATTTTCATAAATGTTTTTTAACAGTTTCATTAGGTTAGCTCACTAGCAAACCTCATTATTTATTAGCTTGTGTATGTACTGTAGGGCTTCCCCTCTTAGTCGATTAGTTAACTAATCTGTCATTTTGGTCTTAGTCGACTAAGATTTCTTTTGTTGATTAGTCATTTTTTTATGCATATTCATGCTGATTGACGTATTTCTAAGAAACTTACGAGCACATCTCTGGTAAACACAAGATTTAAAGTGATGCTTTTGTGTGATTCTTTGTGGAGAAACTCAGTTTTACAGATCTGTCGATTAAATCAACTAACAACAACAAAATCGTATGAGCGTTGGTCGACTAAGAATTTCTTTGGTCCAGGACAGCCATAATGTACTGTAGTTCGACAATAGAAGTCTATCATAACTTACCAAACTGCAATTTTCAGATCATAGGCATTAGAAGTAGTAAAGGTAGTAATACTAATAATACAATATTCATGCATGTATTTGGCTCTGCCTAAGTTTTAACACAACCACGTATTATTTCTGCCCGAAGAACAAATCTTTCTCTGTGAAGCCTATGTCACCTCAAGAAGAATAGTTAGTCTGCTCTGTCTTTTCATGCATTGCATGTCAGTAATCCAGTCTTCTATCGAAATGGCTTTCCAAGTGCTCAGAGGATTGGACTTCCTCCACATGGTGCCTGGAATCAGGGGCTGCTTGTCCCATCAGAAATCTACCACCAAAGGTGAAAATTACTGTGTTCTAGCCGGTTCGAACTTGCAAATGTATTCTTATGCCCCCAGGACAGTTATTTCTGCATTGGTAAGCAGCTTCTCTCTTCCACTGGTCAGAAGCAGGAAAAGTGCTTCCATCTATCAGCATATGTTTTTTACTGGGATTATTTGAGGCCAAGAAACTCAACGCAAATAACAATCTCATATAACAAAGTAACTAATATAGTATAAATTAAGTCAGAGTAATGAATAGTCATTATGGTCTCTCATTCATTGTCACAGAAGCATCTAAAGATTATGCTTTTTTGCTGTGCTGTTTTTTAATGTTTTAAGAATTATTTAAAGCAGCAGTAGGTAGAATTGGAGCAAATACGATTTTAAAAAGTTATTTTTTCTAAAACGGTCACTATATCCTGACGGTAGTGCATGAGACAGGTAATCTGAAAAAAAATCATGTGCCTCTGTGTCCTTCAGTGCTCCTAATGGCATCTGCAAGATTTCACAGACCGGAAGAAAACAACCTGTCAGAGCCGAGCTGGAGCCTTGTCGTCTCTGAGCAGCTGTCAATCACTCGCAAACTCCGATCAAATGGTCAAACTAGGCAGAGCTGATCAAATATGAATCAATATTCTGTTACTGTAACGCCTATTTCTCACATAAAATGTTTTCAGAAACATCTTGTAGTGTACTGTTTAGCTGTGAAAGTTTGTGACCCGGCCGCCATGTTGAGATCAGTTGAGGAACTACCAAGCACCGCCCACCAGCTAGAGCAAACTTTCTCATTTTATAGCTAAACAGTACACTACAAGTTGTTTCTAAAAACACTTTACGCAAGAAATAGGCATTACATTGACAGAATATTAATTCATATTTGATCAGCGCTGCCTAATTTTACCGTTTGATCGGAGTTTGCGAGTGATTGACAGCTGCCTCCGTTGAATGAACAGTCAATAGGAACGCTCTCTCTCTGAAATGACCTGTGATTGGCCAAAGTCTCTCATCACTGGCTAGATTTTCTAAAGTATAGTTCTCTCTCAGAACACTTTAATTACAATATTCTGAAAGGTTATTTTGGAAATTTTGCCCAATGATGCCAAAAACATTCTGTCTACTTTCACTTTAAGTCAGAGTAATGAATAATTCTTTATGCGGCACAGACAAATATACTGCAGTAATAGTCATTAGATGGCCTCTCATTCATTGTCAGGGAACTTTTTAAAGATTGTGCTTCTTTGCTGTGCTGTTTTTTTTTAAGGTTTTAAGAGTTGTTTAAGGCTACAATTAATAATTGTTTTCATTAGGGATTCATCTGTTGAGTAAATGATTGATGATTTAGTCTACAAAACAGAAGAGTGACACATGCCCATTACAAGTTCCCAGAGCACACAGCGACATCTTCAAATTCAACAGTAAAAATCAACAGTACAAAACCCAAAAGACATTCAATTTGCAGTAATATAAAACAGAGAAAAACCGCAAATCCTCATATTTGACAAGCTGGAACCAGTGGCATTTTTGCTGCATGATACATTTATTATTAAAAAGTACAGTTTGGAATGCTATGCTTTGGAATAAAAATCACATATTCTATATTTTATAACCTATATGGAGACTATTGTTAACTTTCATACATTCACATTGAGCCAGTTCGTGGTATTAACAAAAAAAATATGGATGTTACTCTGAATGATATTCCCTGAAATGTACCTGTAATACATTCCACTTAACTGTAATCTCTCCTGGACTAACCAGTGCTCTGTTAATGTGAAAATGCCTGCAGCCATTTTTCTGTCAGGGAGCATTTTTACCACCAAGTGTCACTGTTGCAACACTGTGCTGTTGCTTCTGAGCGCTCCCCCTTGTGTTTGTGTGAGGCGAGGAGGAGGGAGTCGAGAGAGATAGACAGACAGACAGAGAGAGAGAGAGGCAGCTGCTGGGCAGATCATCAGTCTGTCTCTTACTGTAGTCGTCTTCCTCCTCTCTCGCCCGCTCCCTCTCTCTCCCATGGCTCTGCATGCCCCAGAAACAAGGTAGTTCCGTCTAATTGCTCTAATGGCGTCCCATCCTCATTAGACTCTTGACCTTGGCTGTGCGTGATAAGAGTAGGTCAGTGTGGATTAGAAGTGGCCCCCTAGGTCTCCTCCACGCTCCCAGTTACCAGTCAATACCTCCGACTCCTTTCACTTCCCTGAAAAAAAACAAGTGTTTCCCCATTTGAAACTGGGCATCATTCGATGCATTTTTTTGTCTGTCCCGTGTTGAGTCTTGTCTTGCATGCAAGTGTTACCTTACAGCAGTGGCAACACACGTAACCTGTGTCAGGGGCATGTTTGGGACTAAAAACCAGACCGATAAATACATAAATACATAAATACACCTTCATTTAAAGGTGTTAAATGCGAGATTGGGAGCATATCTATTGCCTCCACACGGCTCTCAACATGGCGACAAATGAGCCGGCCATGGATGTATAAAGAGAACTGGATACAGCTTTGGAGGCGGGCTCTCGTTCATTCCTATGAAAGTTGCTCAGTGGCGCATGAAGCAAAAATGGCTCAACTGCTGAGTGATAAAATACCCGGATCTTCTGGCGATCTTCTGCATCCATTGGGCCCATAGAGCAGATGCAGTAGCGTTTCCTTCAACTCCGCCTCACAGCCCTCAGTCTGGGTCTCATTGACATGAACGGAGGGCGAAAAATAACTCTGGATTTGGCTATTACGCCGGGGCGCACTGCCCGCATGGTGGCCACGTGGCGGCTGCGTCGCGTGGCAGCTGCGTGATTGACACATCGATTATCCACACCAGCTGCGTTTCAGCTGCGTGTCTGCTGCGTTTCTGCTGCTGCAGCTGCTGCTGCCAGCCCTTTCTTTCTACATAGAGTTTACCTTTCATAATAGCCATTTCATTTCATTATAAATGTCATTTATATTTAGTTTAGACAGAGAAAGGTTAAGAAACGTGTGGTAATTTGTAAATAATAGTAATAATCAACAATTAAAACCCGTACTACATTCATTCATGGAGCTCTCCAAGTCACTGCATGTTCCACAGCACTGTCCTGCACATATTTCAGAATAAAAGCCTTGTGTTAACAAATGAAGGAATTCTGTCCACAGAAAAAACGCTTGAGGGCTTTTATTTTTAAATGAAAGCAGGTAGTGTTGATTTAAAAATCGGAGGCGGCAGTAGCTCAGTCCATAGGGACTTGGCTTGGAAACCGGAGGGTCGCCAGTTCAAGTCCCCGCATGGACCAAGTACTGAGTGTCAACTGGTAGCTGGAGAGATGCTAGTTTGCCTCTTGGGCACTACTGAGGTGCCCTTGAGCAAGGCACCAAACCCCCAACTGCTCTGGGCGCCTGTCAGGGGCAGCCCCCTCCCTCTGACATCTCTCCATTAAAGCATGTATATAGGTCCTGTTTGTGCATGTGTGTAAATTTCGGGCCTGTGTGTCTATGTATATGTATAAATAACAGAGTGATGGAATTGAATTTCCCCTCGGGGATTAATAAAGTGCCTTTCTTCTAAAACAAGTCTTTACTTTTTTTCATCTCCGTAACATTTTCTACAGATAGAGACATGTAAACTGTACTAATGTTGCTGGTATGATGTTAATATACAGTCAATAGATCACCTTCACTGTCTGTGACATATTCTACAGATGTCTAGACATTGAAACTGTAGTAATCTTGCTGATATGATGTCAATATATTGTCAATAGATCACTTTCTCTGTCTGTTGCTGCTGTGAAACGCGCGCGGCTCGCGTCAAAAGTAGGCGAGACCTCGAATCTCTAGAAGAGACGCAGCTGAGACACGCGTCCCACGCGGGCAGTGTGGATGCTCTAACCTGTTAACAGGGACGCTGAAATAAAAAACAACAGGTAAGGCAGGCGCCACGCGGCCACCACGCGGCCACCACGCGGATTCACCTCAAAAAAAAATTATCCGCTGAGTTACAGACGTCTCTTTCCTACGGAGCCCCCCTAGATTCCTAGGAGAATTTTTTTTTTAACTCGTTGCCTCGAGTTAGTAACTTGTTCCCTCGAGTTAGTATCTCGTTCCCTCGAGTTAGTAACTCGTTCCCTCGAGTTAGGTATCTCGTTCCCTCGAGTTACTAACTCGAGTTACTAACTCGAGGGAACGAGTTACTTCATAGTGCACTTCTTCCAATCATTCCTGACAGTCCATGCATTGCTAATGTACGGAGCCCCCCTAGATGAGGTACTCCAGTAAAGTTGGAAAGATATTGACAGATTCAAATTTCCTGGATCAATAATTCATAACCAAAACGTTGTGAAAACACAAACAACGGCTCTTTCTAACCGTAGTAAGGTAGACAACGAGCTACAACCTCATTTTAATCAAAACGAGCCGTCCTCCCAGCTGGACACATAACATTGGTCTCTATGCGCAGCTGGCTGTCAGACGAGTGCTCAGGGACGTCTACAAAGTGCAACGCCGAAATGTGAAAAATATTCAATAATTTCAGTATTATACAGTGTAGTACCACCAAAATTACTTCACACATCAATGATCTCCTCATAGTTGTACTACAACACTTAGTTTGGAAAAATATGCTTTTGCATAATTTGGGTGAACAATATTCAATAACTTCACTTTTATAAAAGGTAGTGCCATCAAAATGTCTTAATTAGTTTAAAAAGTATAATCAAGAAGAGACCATGGATGTGTGAAGTGATTTTGGTGGTACTACACTGCATAATACTGAAGTTATTGAATATTTTAAATTCAAAAGATTTATGAAAAATCATATTTTTCCTAACTAAATGTTGTAGTACAACCATGAGGAGATAATTGATGTGTGAAGTAATTTTGATGGTACTACACTGTACATTACTGAAGTTATTGAACTTTACCGAAGTACATCATCTAGGGGGTCTCTGTACATCAGCAATGCTTGGACTGTAAGGAATGATTGGAAGAAGTGCTCTATGAAGTAACTTGAGATACCTAACTCAAGGGAACGAGATACCTAACTCGAGGGAACGAGTTACTAACTCGAGGGAACGAGCTAATAAAAAAATTCTCCTAGGGGTCTAGGGGGGCTCTGTACTATCCCAATGTAGGTCTATGCGAAAAAGTCTTTTTGGGCCCAATGGCATCACGTGACGGACACAGAAGTTGCAGTACCACCATCTACTATGACAATTTGCTTCAAAGCCCGGCGCACTTCCTGGGGACTTGGAGCTGGCGGCTCCTAGCTAACAGCGCTAACAGTGAAAACAACGGCAACAGTGCTGACAGAGATAACAGTTTTAACCTGGGGGGAAACTGAAGGGTGATTGCTACACTTCTGCAACTGCGCCGCCGGTCAGGACGGCGTTATCAGCTGTAACCACCATATGAGCGCAGAGCAGAGTGGCGGCCGTGAGCTAGCCAGTGGTGCACACACTAAATGAAAAACAAATATAAGATATCCGTATGGAGGTGGTTTGTCTACTTTATATGTTTATGTTTAAAAAATTACTATCGATCGATAAATTATTAAGCTCCCAAATCTCGGTATCAGTATCGGCCTAAAAAAACGGTCAGGCTATACAATATTTTGTCATAGATACGAAAGTGCTACATCATGGATTAGACCAAGGGAAACACTGATATTATTCAGCTTTTTGTCACTTTGTGATGGTGTTAGCACTGCTAAGGATTATTTCAATCAATCAGCCAATTATTTTATAGATTAATCTAATGATTGTCTTGTCTATAGCCCCTTTTACGCAGCGATTCCCCAATACTGCTAATAAAGAAGATCCACCGTTATGCCAGCTTTGCTTTTTTACACTGAACCAAACGATGGTGGCATAATGCTGCAAAAGTGTGTGATTTTAGATAGCAGCCGGTGTGACGTGTAACACAACAGCATCGGCATCTAGTGTGTTAGGGCTGTTCATTGGCAAGAATGATACCGCCGATATAATACGAATCGCGGGTTATGATTCAATACATTGCGATATATTATGATACTGTAAACCAGGCGATGTATTGCAATTTTTTTAATCTAATTTTTCTAATTTAACTGTCATAGTATAAAGAACACACCACCATATATATAAAATTTTAATAAAAAAATATAATTTTTGTATGCAATCCGAACATTGGGATCTACATTTGCATTTATCACAGTCCCTGTAACATCCAACATCATACAGAATGTGTGGAAGGGGCTTATGAAATGTGTGACAGGTGAAAAATGGCCCAAGGGGATTATGTTTTATATTTTTATTTTCTTGTTTATTTTCATAGGGACAAGTATATACTGTACTGTAGCTTGAACCAATGCCAAATACCACAGCATTTATAGGCTAAGCTAATTTGCAATTCCTGTCCCTAGATGGGCATTTAAAATACATAATCATGTCATCAAATTGCTTGTTTTGTCCGACCAACGGTTCACACCTAAAAGTATTCTATTCACTTTCACATAAGACAAAGAAAAGCAACAAATCCTCACAATGGAGAAGGTCATATTTGGCTTTTTTTGCATCATAACAAATGACTTATAATGATGATAATGAGAGTTCCAATTATTAATAATCAATCAGTCGACTAATAATTTCAGCTGTAATTTTCAGCTTATAGTAGGTCATGATTACCATGGGTAAGATGGTCTCCTTATTTGTTCTTAACAATAACATGCTCAATATACAGTAGATACCAGTAGAGTAAGATATCAGTAGCTATACTTTAATGCTGCCTTAAACATGTGCATGGAAATGACTAAGAACTCTGATGTCATCTGGGAATCAGGATATTTGGACAGGATATTTGATTGGAAGAGATAAGAAAACCCCAGCCAGAGGCTTTGAAGAGGAGGACTAGAAGAGGACTAGTAGATTTTGTCAGAGATACAGTACAAAGGGTAGAACGATAGTAGCCTCTAAATTTGGTTTTGGACAAAACCTAAACAATCGGGACAGGATCTGCACTGACCTGCAAATGCAAGATGATTTGTTGCCAGGGATTTATTCACGCAAATGGTAAAAACAAAGACATGTGGGTTTCTGTAATAGTTCAGGCCATAATAAAAAGGATGGAAGGGAAAAAGGTGGCACGAAACCTTGAAGTGCTCGCTGTAATGATCCCTCACCATGGGATATAATATTCACACCTTTTCCAATTCGTACCTCATCTCAGCTCTAACGGAGTCTGTGTTTGAGGGGGTGGAGGACGGCGCAGAAGAAGCTGTGGCAAACAGAGATAGACAGAAAATGTTGAGCTGTACCCCCTCAAGACAAACGTAACAACTACATGAAAAAGACCGCACTGGAGTATCTCTACAGGCAAAATACCGATAATTTGGTTCCATAAGACCGTTATTAGACTCCTATCCACCTATGCAATTACACTTAGCAAAGCTAAGCTCTGCGGGAGAAAACACTGCCTCGTTCTGCCTCATCTTCAGTGTAGCTAGAGGCTGTGTGTGCATATGATGCACCTGTATGTGTGTATATTATAGGAGATCAAAGGGTCTGCATTTAAATGGCTAAGTATGTATGAGAGAGAAACAAAGGCAGTGACACAAAGACAAAGAGACAGCGAACCACAGAGACCGAGCTGGATTGCATAAAGAGACATTTTCATCCTTCAAATTCAGTCCCTCAGAAACAGAGTGCCCGGCAATCCTCGCAGCACTTCCTGTTTGGAGAACACCTCTGCTACTGAGTGCTTTGAGGCTTGTGGTAAACAAGTGTTAATATGCTACCTCTGCGAGAAACTCCAGCTTAATAAAGGATTTACTTCCTATGACCAGCGCTGACGAGGGACCCGATGATTAAGAATACTTGTGGCCTTCGGCTATCATTATGTTGTGGCTGACCCTTTTCTTCTAGCAGCAATGTTTTCAAACTCAGCTTTAATTAATAAGCTGCTTTCATTCTGTGAAAGCCAAGACACGGAGGGAAAAAAAGGAATAATATGGAGTATAAAATAATGGGCAAAGCCATTTTAGAGACAATGAACTGTAACCCTGTCATCTGTGTAAGGCACTCCCGTTGTTCCAAGAAAAGCAGAGCAAAATATAATACTGCTACAATCATGATTTATTCATCTCTCTTTCCTCCATTTTCATACATTGAATCACTTCTCCAGCCAATTAGACTGTTGTCAGGCTATTAAATAGGCCTTATCAGTCGCTATGATGCCCATAAATGTGGGTCAAAAGGGGCCTACTACACACACTAGTAGGTTTTATCATCTATTCACATGGTAGATCACCGAAAGAAGGTATAAAAGAACACGGCAGCGACCTATAGCGACCGTAGTAATTATGACAGGAGCAGAAGTGGTGTTTTTCCCTAAACTTAACAAGTGTTTTTTTTTTTTGCCTAAACCTAAAGAAGTTGTAGTTTTGTTGCCTTAACCTAAATAAGTTGTAGTTTTATTGCCTAAACCCAACTGTTATTTTTGCCTAAACCTTAAGAAGTTGTAGTTTTCTTGCTTAATACTAAATAAGTTGTAATTTTCTTGCCTAAACCTAAAGAAGTTGTAGTTTTCTTGCCTAATGCTAAATAAGTTGTAATTTTCTTGCCTAAACCTAAATAAGTTGTAGTTTTGTTGCCTAAGCCTAAAGAAGTTGCAGTTTTTTTGCCTAAACCCAACTGTTATTTTTGCCTAAACCTTAAGAAGTTGTAGTTTTTTTGCCTAAACCTAAATAAGTTGTAGTTTTCTTGCTTAATACTAAATAAGTTGTAATTTTCTTGCCTAAACCTAAAGAAGTTGTAGTTTTCTTGCCTAATGCTAAATAAGTTGTAATTTTCTTGCCTAAACCTAAATAAGTTGTAGTTTTGTTGCCTAAGCCTAAAGAAGTTGCAGTTTTGTTGCCTAAACCTCAAGAAGTTGTAGTTTTATATGCTAAACCCAACTGTTGTTTTTTTTTGCCTAAACCTAAAGAAGTTGTAGTTTTGTTGCCTAAACCTAAAGAAGTTGTAGTTTTATTGCCTAAACCCAACTGTTTTTTTTTTGGCTTGTGTTCAAAACGTTTCATTCAGATTTACAACATGTTAGAAAATGTTGCTTTTAAGTTTCACTTTTACAACGTAGTAGGCCACTAATGACCCACATCTAAGGTGCTTATAGCCACTGATAACGCCTTAATGGCCTGATAACAAATTGGGTGCCTTCTCAATCTTAAATGCATGCAAACATTCTGTAGGAAAGATATTCAAGTGAAAATGTCAACAGCAGAATGGGAAAGGTCTTTTATGTGAAGCAAGACCACATGATAACACATTAATAACACTACTTTTTCAAATATTTGTAATCTAAAGACATTTTTAATATGCTCAATGGTGCGCCAGTCCTTAAATTGTGTTGTTTCACTTACTCCATATTAGATTTAATTTGCATCAGTGCTTTTATTGTTTATCTCTTCTTTCTTTCTTTTTTTTTTTTGGAGACATCTGGAATAAAAGAAAAATGCTTCAACAAACACGAGAAACGTCGCCTCGTCTCATTATATCAAATCAACAGGGAACAAAACTGTCTCACTAAATTACATCTCAGCAGACATGACATAAGAAAGTCCCTAAACAAGTACAAGAAGAAGAAAAAAAAATGACATGACTGTATCAGAGGAGAAGTGAATCAGTTTGCACAATGGTTTATGGCAGAAAAAAACCCATGAAGCTAGATGATGTCCTTGCTCAAAGAAAATCAATTTCGGCTGAAAATGATGGAACTGAAGGATACATTCAGTTGGGAAATTCTCCATCCCTCATGCTTTCTGTTTCAATCTCTCTCTCTCTACGTTAGTTGCCATGAGATTTTTTTAAGTGTTACAGGATGTCTTTTTTCCTTCTTGATCTCCCCCAATTTGCAGTAAAGACATTTTCTATGATGCAGGAAGGAGAATTCAAGACAATTATTGACACTCTACATGTTGAATCCTTTTCACCATCTTTCACATATTTTTGGAGGCGACTACACGACCATTTAAGAGTCTTTTCAAGGCATTCAGTCCCACATCACTAGCAAAGCATAAATAAATAAAATCCATCTTCATCTGCTTCAGGAAGGTGAACCTTTTGATACCTCGCAGAAGGGCGGAATATTAATAGTGTGGGAAACAAGTAAACAAGCCTCCAAAACAAGGGAGGAAAGAGTACACCCTTACTGGTTGATTACAGCATAATAATCTGTGTGTGTGTGTGTGTGTGTGTGTGTGTGTGTGTGTGTGTGTGTGTGTGTGTGTGTGAGTGAGTGTGTGTGTGTGTGTGTGTGTGTGTGTGTGTGGATGTTTGTTGTGTGTGCATGTGTGTGATTGCATGTGGGTGTAAAGGTGTGTGGAGGGGAGATGGACAAACCCAAGGGTCCGTTTATCTAAGCTGACAGAAACAATTTACAGCGCTGCCAAATGGGGAGCAAGAGCCCCTCACACACAGAGTGAACTGGAGGGGAACCAGACAGAGAAAGCAGAAACAGTGTGGCATTAAGAAAGAGCCCTGTAACACTCTGCCGCTACTAATAACACCAGACTGGGGACAAGATTTGGCCCTGGCATTCTTTGGCCATGACTGACCCAACCATCCATCCATCCCTTCATCGATCACCTCCACCAAACAGGTGATGTCGTGGGTCCTGTTACTTTGCCTTTAAGGATGTCTAATAGAAATGTTTAAAAAGGTAGGCCACTGGCCAGGGTGATCAGTTTTTGATGCAGATCTGGATCCAGGATGTTTCTTTTTTGTCTGTTAGTAAACATTCAAACATGTTCTGTAAGGGCTGGCAAAAATGAATCTACTCTAATTGCTAAAAAATAACGTTAGTCTTGTCACGATAATTACGTTAACGACTTATCGTACGATGTATGGACATGACGTTGATAATTTTTACGTTATCGACTTATCGTACAATATATGGAGATGACCTTAGTAATTTTTACGTTATCAACTTATCGTACGATATATGGACATTACTTTGACAATGTTTACGTTATAGACTTATCATGTGATATATGGACATGACCTCGATACTTTTTACATTATTGACTTAAAGTACGATATATGGACATGACCTCGATACTTTTTACATTATTGACTTATCGTACGATATATGGAGATGACCTTGATACTTTTTTACAATAGCTACTTATCTTACGATATATGGACATGACCTCGATCATTTTTACTTTATCGACCTATTATACAATATATGGACATGACCTTGGTAATTTTTCCGTTATTGACTTATTGTACGATATATGGACATGACTTTGATAGTTTTTACGTTATCAACTTATCATACGATATATGGACATGACCTCAACAATATTTACATTATTGACTTAACGTACAATATATGGACATGACCTTGATCATTTTTTACATCATCGACTTATCATACGATATATGGACATGACCTTGGTAATTTTTACGTTATCAACTTATTATACGATATATGAACATGACCTTGGTAATTTTTATGTTATCGACTTATCGTAAAATATATGGACATGACCTTGATCATATTTATGTTATTGACTAATTGTACGATACATGGACATGACCTTGATAATTTTTACGTTATTGGCTCATTGTACGATATATTGACATGACCTTGGTAATTTGTACGTGATCGACTTATCGTACGATATATGGACATGACCTTGATCATTTTTATGTTATCGACTTATCGTAAAATATATGGACATGACCTTGATCATATTTATGTTATTGACTTATCGTACGATATATGGACATGACCTTGATAATTTTTACGTTATTGGCTCATCGTACGATATATGGGCATGACCTCGGTAATTTTTACGTCATCAACTTATCGTACAAGGGCTGCACACTGTGCAGTGGTTAGCACTGTCGGCTCACAGCAAGAGTTCTCCCGTGTTAGTAGTGTGGGTTTTCTACGGGTTCTCCGGCTTCCTCCCAGAGTCCAAAGACATGCAGGTTAGGTTAATTGTTGACTCTAAATTGCCCGTAGGTGTGAATGTGAGCGTGAATGGTTGTCTGTCTCTATGTGTCAGCCCTGTGATAGTCTGGCAAACTGTCCAGGGTGTACCCTGCCTTCGCCCTATGTCAGCTGGGAGCAGCTCCAGCCCCAACAGCCACAATATATGGACAGGACCTCAATCATTTTAATGTTATCAACTTATTGTACGATATATGGTCATGACCTCAATCATTTTTGCTGACCTCGATATTGGAGCCAACATGAATAAACAGCAGGGTTTTCCCTACCATTTTATTTATTGTTTTGTTTGTGTCGTTTATTATATTTATGTTTCATATATTTAGAATATATATATAATATTTTTTTCATATTCCAATTTCAATGTCTGAACATTCTTAAGAATTAAAAGTTCAATGTTTTTCGAAAGGATGTACTTGCATTATTATGCTATTATATTATCATTATATCTGTGTCAAAAAATGGTCTTAAAATGACAATATCGTTTATCGTAATTTATTCTGGGACAATATATCGTCCAAGAAAAGTAGCTAACGTGACAGGCCTAATTATCGTTAATCAACTTTCAGTAGAATCACATCATGATGATTTGTGCTTTGCATGAAAGCATTTGTAAGCATGAAAGTTAATTCTTGATCTTAGAAAGAGTATGTGTGTCCCAAAATAATCTATACTCATAGATCCACTTACGAGTTTTCGAACACACATAGAAAAAAAAATGTCATGATAAAACTATGAGATGTGGCTAAATGCTCAGAAAGAGCTAGTGGGTGGACCTTTGACATGTGATTATTTTGTAACAGGTACTTTCTCCAAGTCAGGAATGAACCTCCATGCTCAAAATCTTAAACCAACAAATAGTTTGCCATCAATATTATGTAGTCATATTATTAGTATATTAATCTTATGTTCTCTATAATATTTTGAAATTTTATCATTATTTAGGTGGAGGCTTCAAATAAGCCCAGTGGGTTTTCTGCCTATTCCTGCACTGTATATTATTTGTTATCTTTGTTATGTATTTTTTTATTTTTTTTTAATTGTGCACAGAAAAACTTAACAAAACTAAAAAACTAAAGATATAATGAATGAATGGGACACAGCCCATGGCACTGGGCATCAATTTTATTATTTTTTATGTGATTTTACATTAATTTGTCAGAAACCTATGTGTATTGAATTGATGTGTTTCAATATTGTTTATTTAAACCTTAGTTGCCCAGTTCTATAATTATGAGGATGTTGCAGATTTCTGCAGATGAGTGTTTTAAGTGGCTCCCAGTTGATCAAAAGTTGATTTCCAATGTGTGCACCAAGGTTTCAGTGAAAAGTCACTGGAGAACATGACAGGGACATATTCCAATTGGAGGAGTCTTTGATGAAACTACATCCTATGATCAGCAAATAAATGAACTGTACATGAGCTGAATGAGCTTCACAGAATAATAAGCAAAAATATATATAATATATATGATGCATTGCAGCAAATACTGGCAAAATATGCATGATTAACACCACGTCTGGTGGAAACAACAGCCAAGTATACAATGTCAACTTCTCTCATATCGTCTTCCTGTGTCACAAACACCCCCACAAACAAACACAAAGACACATGAGCTGCAGCAGCCAATATTAGAGCCTGAATCTGACCTGACCACAGAGGAGAGGAGAATAGAATAGAACAGACAAGACAAAACTAGACTACTCTTGAGTAGAGTAAAATATATTAAATCAGAATATAAAACTCTACACAACAAAACAAACTAGACAACATGAGAATACAACTGAATAGAATTATATAGTATTTGTGTCTGAAATCACTCCCTGATTGACTCATTCACAACTACCTATATAATAGACACTCAATTATTTACTCTGTATTGATCAGTAAATTGAGATTTCAGACATTTATGACTCATCATCATTTTGTGCCATCACTGACTGATAGTGGGATTGTTAGTGGAAAGTAGCATACTCTGCATGCCATGGGCGCAACTTTTTTGATTTTATGGGGCACCAGTGGGCAAACTCCGGGTCTGAAAAGTGAATCAGAAGTGCTTTTCACTTGCTTTTGATCTAATAGCCATCAGGGGGCGACTCCTCTGGTTGCAAAAAGAAGTCTGATTGTATAGAAGTCTATGAGAAAATGACCCTACTTCTCACTTGATTTATAGGGATGCACCAATTTATCGGCTGAACATCGGTATCTGCCAATATTCACCTTGTTGACTGCCATCGGCCTATCGGCAAATAAGATGACATTCGCCGATGGCAGTGGCCAATGTTTATCTGTTGTGTTGCATCAATTTTCTAAATGTTGTGTTGGTTATTTGCAGTTGGTCTTGGACAACAGCAAAAAGCTGGATGTGTGGGAGTATTACATTGTCTCAGAGAAAGATCAGTGATAAAAGAACGTTGTCATGTTCAATGACAAATCAAGCAGTAAAACAATGGCTGACAAGAGTTATTAAAAATAAACACTGTGGTCTGGATGAATGAACCTTGTGTGTGCATAATGTGTCACTAGAAGCCTGTCAGTCCAACGAGGGTCCCGCAGCACCCAGTATGTTACAGTGGGAACACCCTCCATGCTGTTCAGCCCGTGCAGCAGTCCGTCCCCCATACCAGGATCCAGTCCTCAGTGATATGATATAATTTATGTTTCACAAAACAAATATTTTTGTTCGGCTGTGTTATTACTGAAACAGTCTTGTCATTGAGTAGGTAGTTGTATAGCAGCTGAAAAGATTTTTGAAGCAGCTATTTAAAATAAAGAATATTTTTCATGTGAGAGGAGGTTATATTAATGGCTTTAGTTATGACTTTAAAACAGCTCAGTTCTATTTTGAAATGAAGAGGTCTTTGTTTCCCTGGCTCAAAAAGGACAATAAATAACAGCAAAAACAAAATAAACAAAAACATTGTGTAACCCACATGATATAATGGGTTGCATTAAAAAGAAAGAAAAACAGTCGAATTCTGAATTATTGTGCTTCTGCAATGTCACTCAAGCAGAAATAACTAAGCTAGTGTGAAGTGTTAAGTTGTGGATGCTATCCAATGAATACAGTTGTGAACCTGTTGTCTCAGCCAACCAGCAACTCGCTGTGGCGACTAGTCCCGCCCACACGCTCCGGTCAGGTAGCATGTGTGTGTGCGTTTTCCAGAGTACTTGGCGCGTCGTGGCCTGTGGCGGCTGCGTTACCTGTTGTTTTTTATTTCGGCTTCCCTGTTAACAGGTTAGAGCATCTGCACTAGCTGCGACTCAGCTGCGTCTCTTCTAGAGCTCCGAGGTCTCGCCTATTTTTGACGCGAGCCGCGCCCGGTTCACAGCAGCAACAGACAGAGAAAGTGATCTATTGACAATATATTGACATCATATCAGCAAGATTACTACAGTTTCAATGTCTAGAAATCTGTAGAATATGTCACAGACAGTGAAGGTGATCTATTGACTGCATATTAACATCATACCAGCAAGATTACTACAGTTTACATGTATGTCTCTATCTGTAGAAAATGTTACGGAGATGAAAAAAAGTAAAGACTTGTTTTTAAATCAACACTTTCTGCTTTCATTTCAAAATAAAAGCCCTCAAGCGTTTTTTCTGTGGACAGAATTCCTTCATTTGTTAACACAAGGCTTTTATTCTGAAATATGTGCAGACAGTGCTGTGGAACAGGCAGTGACTTGGAGAGCTCCATGAATGAATATAGTATGGGTTTTAATTGTGGTTTTTACTATTATTTACAAATTACCACACGTTTCTTAACCTTTCTCTGTCTAAAATAAATATAAATGATATTTATAATGAAATGAAATGGCTATTATGAAAGGCAAACTCTATGTAGAAAGAAAGGGCTGGCAGCAGCAGAAACGCAGCAGACAGGTAGCTGACACGCAGCTGAAACGCAGCTGGTGAGGATGACCGACGCCTCAATCAAGCAGTCAGCACGCGACGCAGACGCCACGCGGCCACGACGCGTGCAGTGCGTTCACGGCGTAAGATGCAGAGAGACCAAGAGCATGATAGTGGAGTTTGTTGATGTAAAAGTTAACACAATAAGGAGAGAAACAGAAGACGACAATGAGCTACAACTAACAACTACAACAGATTTTACTGGAGACTAAAACGGCAGTGGTCGCTAGTTGAATGTAAAAACAAGTGAGTTAGTCAACTCGGTTGCTGTTCTTAGCTGCTAATTAGCCGCGTGCTAACTGCTCGCGCTAGCTTGAAAGTGCGGACACCACCGTGACTTACCCTCGATGAAAACTTTTCCTCAATTACTGCTTCAAGAAGCCAGGCGCCTCGTGGGTTTTCTGCCTGGACGCCGGTCGTTTTGTGCTTGTCCAGCCTTCGCAGCACAGAAATCGGTCAGGTTTTTTTCTTTTGGTTCGTTTTGTGCCTTGGACCTTCCAGTGACGTAGATGCTGAGCTATCCTACCTAGATCTAGAGAGGAGACCAAAGAGATCCTGTGGTTCCTGGACAGGTCCTGCTGCACTCTGCGGTGTGGTAGGCCCAGTATCTGCAGACACCCTCACACTCAGTCCTATCATACAATTCATCCTCTTTCCCACACACTTGCCCATGCCCTGGAACTCTGAACTATGAACACCCCAGACTTCATTCTTTTCTTATTTTTGGAACCCTGAGCTCATTCTTATTCTTTTGGGACCCCTTTTTATTGGACTTCGACTTGATTCAACACGTTAACTTACCTTTTCATTCCAGGAACTGTGGTAGTGTGGCCGAATAGTAGGATATCCTCCTTCAATGGATGGTGTTTGTAAAGTATTTTGATATTATTATATTTTGTTTATTATGAGTGTTTGAACTGTCTTTGAATTTTGAAACTTATACTTGAATTTAAGGTTGATACGGAAAAATTCAGGTTACAGGGTGCACCCGAGATAGAGATAAGATATTGTGAACTTGATACTGCAATATTTCCCTTGTTTACATTTGTGACGTTAAATCTTTTCTTAAAATTTTATGCACTAAAGCCGGTATATTTGCACATTTAAATACCTGTTTCTGAGTCTTCTTTAAACATTCCACTGTGCTCCAGTAGTCGAACGTAGCCCTATGCTAGCCCATATATTATCTCACATTCTCACATTGTAGCATTTACTGTTGATCCTTTATAAGTGTTACAATTGGTATCGGTATCAACTATTGGCTAAATTGTTATTTTAAACATCGTTATCGGCCCAATTTTGCAATCTGTGGGTCCCTATTGATTTATTACCTCAGTAAACATTGTAAACATGAGTTTATGGTCTCAATCGATAGTTTCAAGTCTTCTTCAATACAGCATGATGTTTTTGGCTGGACCGCAGAGGGCCAGCCCTACAGACGCAAAAGTCTGTCACTGAGTGAGTGAGTGAGTGAGTGAGTGACTGACTGACTGAGTGATGTAGTTACAGGATTGGTCGGCCGACTGCTGGAGTCTCCTCATTGGTCGTTGCTCTTTCAAAATGAAAAGGCGGAGAACAGTTCTGTGTTTACGTTTTCTGGGGAGCGTGTCAGCGGTTCAATGTAACATTACATAGTGCTGTTGTTGTGCATGTGTTATTGTTTATGTTCGTTTAAAGGGACTATTTGTAACTTATCACGCGCATAAATCTTAACGGGTCGGTATCCCATGCGCGCTCGCGTGTGGGTACGCGAGCGCGCAGCAGCTCTGCTCCTGCCTGTTTGCACACCGCGCTCGTTCTCACTCGCTCGGCTCGCTCCGCCTCCACGTGAACGCGCGCACACTACACACTGCAGAAGAGTTAGTTTAGCTCTGAGAATATCTGGTGAATGTGCAGTGGACGTTTTTGCAGAAATAACTGCTGCAGCTCCTCCAGACCAACAGAGGTTTCCCGTGTCTTGTGAAATGACGGGGCTCCACAGCGAGTTACGTTATCGTCCCGACCGGGTGTCCCCCCCCCCCCCCCCATTCCCTCCGGCTCGGGAGGAAAAGCCAACACTAGGATCAGCATTGATTCATGGAGAGACCTTCCTCTGGTCAGATAACATTACTGCCAAGCAGGTGAAATACAGAGTGATATTGTGTGTTAGCTGACGTGTGTCGCCTCACTGTTTAGACCGGTGCTCGTTCATGTCAATGTAGCGCGAGCACAAGCGCCAGCGCGAGCAACAGGACGCTGACTTTCGTTGACATTGCGGCCACAGGTGTCGCTGTGAACAAGCAATTTCTGATTCTTACATATAGCCCCTTTAAGTTATGTTATGTTCGCAAATTTTCTCCTCGCTTTCCTCCATTTCCGCCATGAACTGACTATCTAGCAGCCACATGTCACTACTGCGGTATGAACCCAAAATAAACAGACTGTGCTGTGATTTAATTGCAATAAATAGATCAAAATAATGCCGAAATAACAACATAAATATATCGATTTGTAAAAAGTCTGAATACATTGTTTGTCAAGTCTGTCCGCAACACAACGAGCAAACAACTTTTAAAATGCTTGTTTTCTGAACGGAGTTCGGATCGATCAATGCCAGGCTGTACTAACACCAGCTACTCAATCAACACTCAACATAACGTCATCTAGGCATAAATACGGCAGCGACGTTGTTGTGAACGGATCAAAGTGTGCCGAAATAACTACATAATGATGCTGATTAGTAAAATGTCTGAATTCATGCTTTGCCAGGTCTGTCCGCAACACAACAAGCAAACAACTTTTAAAATCCTTGTTTTCTGAATGGAGTTCGGATCGATCAGTGGCAGGCTACGTTAACATTGCAGCTGCTCCATTAACACTCCATCTAGGAATAATTACGGCAGCAACAACGTCAGTGATGACAGCGGGAATATCTCAACGCTGATAAACTTTCGCAACGTTTGTATATTGAACACCACTTATATGATGAATGCTTTTGATACACATGCTTTCATATAAAACTGAAATACTTTTAACCTTGCATACTGTATGTCATGCTAATACCTTTTCACCTTGTATAAAATGTATAATATACTGACTAGTAAATGTTCCTATTTACTATTACTGAATGCCATTTGCTTCATTATAGTTGGCTTTCAATGTTTTGTGAAAAAACTGTTCACAAAACATTATAGATATGACCACTGACTATTTGTGTAACAATTTCGCTACAAATTCAAAGACTTGACCATACGGTCCAGCCATATACTCGGTTTTGACCGAGTCTTGTTTAGTAAATTATGGTCCCATTTAGAGTCAAATAGACCATAAAGCAGGGGATACTTTAGGGCGTAGCTACCTTATGATTGACAGGTCGCTACCACGGCGTTGTCCGGTCTGGGAGTTGTCCGTGTTTTCGTCTTATAACTTTAACCCTTTCACAGTGTGTTTTCAGTTCATGAAAGTTAATTGTAACATTTTGGTCAATTAAAGTTGTAAAAATTATTCGGTGTTCGTTGTACTTAGCTCCACCCTCTCGTGTCACTTCTGGTTCCAAAAAAACATGATGGCGACGGCCAAAAACCAAGATGGCAACGGCCAAAATGCTGAACTTGAGGCTTGAAAACGGCAGTCCACAAACCAATGATGTCACGGTGACTACGTCCCCTTCTAATACGGGTTAAAACTGCTATCTGAACGAAGCGACTGTACACAAACTAGAGAAATGCTCCTTGTGTTTGAAGGACGAAACTTTATTTTCTTTTTCTTTCTTCTTTTTTCTCTGTTTGTAACAAACGACACTTTACAGAGAGTGAGCAGGGTCACTGCAGCCTCTGGTTGCACTGCTCAGAGTAATGGAGAGACAACAAAATACTGTCAGAGGAGGGTGAAAGGGTCTTTAAGTGGCCTTGTCTTTCTCTACCAGTCTCCAAAGCCTCAAATTAGAGTGCATGATTACTCTTCGCGCTCCTAAAAAAAAGAAAAGAAAAGAGGAAAAAGAAGCACACTGTCTCACAGAGCCGGTCCACTTTCTGTTGCATAATAACTTGCCTGAGGGAAAACCTGTCTGTGGGAGGTAAAGCTTGGCATTTTAAGACATCCAATTCAACAGAAGCAGGCGTTCCATAAAGACATCTGTACATTTTTACACGCACACTCCGGCTTTGATGTTAATGTGATTATGAGAATGGTGAGGTAGACTCGCTGTACATCACGTGAACATGTTAATCTAATTATGTTGCTTCAATTAGGGCCATATTCAGAGTATTAACGCCAGCATTAAGACATCAAGAGCTGCAGTTTATTGAACAGTGTGTACAGACATTGATGCTCTATTCTGAGGCACACTGATCATGTCGTTCTCCACAAGTTGTGACACTTGCCTGACATCCACCGGGCCGTTAATTTTTACGGCTCCTATCGGTATTTACATCCATCCTTCTTGCCTCGAGCCTCGGCTCTGAATAATTTCAGGAAAAGTTGCAGGGGGGGCATAATATTACAATATTACGAAAGGGAAATTATTTACATGGCTTGTGTGCTATAGGGCAGCAATTATATGACAAATCTATTGAATTAAAAAGCACAGTGTGTATGATTGAGTGAAAATATTAAAGGGGACATATGATGCTCATTTCCTGGTTCATACTTGTATTTGGGGTTTCTACTAAAACATGTTTACATGATTTAATGATAAAAAAACTAGGGCTGTCAATCGATTAAAATATTTAATCGCATGGTTAATCGTGATTAATCGCAAATCAATCACACATTTTTTATCTGTTCAAAATGTACCTTAAAGGGAAATTTGTCAAGTATTAAATACTCTTATCAACGTGGGAGTGGACAAATATGTTTGCTTTATGCAAATGTATGTATATATATATTATTAGAAATCAATTAACAACACAAAACAATGATAAATATTGTCCAGAAACCCTCACAGGTACTGCATTTAAAATAAAAAATATGCTCAAATCCTAATATGGCAAACTCAAGTCCAACAGGCAACAACAGCTGTCAGTGTGCTGACTTGACTATGACTTGCCCCAAACTGCATGTGATTATCATATAGTGGGCATGCCTGTAAAGGGGGGACTTGTGGGTACCCATATAACCCATTTTCATTCACATATCTTGAGGTCAGAGGTCAAGGGACCCCTTGAAAATGGCCATGATAGTTTTTTCTCGCCAAAATTTAGCGCAAGTTTGCAGCGTTATATAACCTCCTTTCCGACAAGCTAGTATGACATGGTTGGTACCAATGGATTAGGTTAGGTTCTTAGGTTTTCTAGTTTCATATGACACCAGTATCTCCACTCTAGCTTCAAAACTGAGCCTGACAACCTAAAAATTAAACAAATTTGCGTTAACGCCTTATTATCGCATTAACTTTGACAGCCCTACAAAGAACACATTATTTTTCTCATACTGTCTATCTGAATATACCTGTATTCAACCTCCGTCTGAAATGCTCCGTTTTAGTCTCTTTAAGCCCCACTCCCAAAAAAGCCCAATCTGCTCTGATTGGCTTGTGAGAAAAAGAAATTGGTGCACCTTTGCAAAGGTAGTTCTCTCTGTGGGTGGTATATTCTACTGAGTCTGCATGTGACATAGGAAGGGCAGCCAAATCTGAATGGCTTGTTAAATCACTATCACTATTATTGTCTTATTTCACAGTCTGTGGGTTGGTATATACCCAATATACCCAAATGGATGTGCACAAGCACTGAAAAAAATGAGTTTTTCATGAAGTCCCCTTTAATTTCTAGTGGCATACATTTAAACAGCTTACTGAAATTCTACTCATGATCAACCTAAGGCACAAATTATGGTGTCCATATAATACATTGTAAGACAAAAGCCACTTGATGAGTTTGTATAAATCACTAAACCTCCTGCACATAGCCTAAATGAAAACACCTCTGGAGGAGTCAGTGCATCTCTTCTGTTTCTACTGCAGTAATGGAGTAGAGGAGCTATTAAACCTTTTTTCTCTTGGGAAGCAGTTTCACCATGAATACATTTTGCCATTCAGATCATGAATATAAAGGGAATATAGAGAGCTAAAATGGAATAGCTTTATACCAAAAATCCAAGGCAGAATCATGTTGTTGGAGAGGTTTTAGGAACTGCAATCACAGACACATTCATAGTGGGGTAGCTAAGCTGAACTATTCATAACAATTGTGCATTTTGCGATAAAAGCAACACATTTGGCACAGATGTAGGTTTGTATGTCATAAAGATATATAGATGTCAGGGCGCTGCAAATTTGCCCCCTGGCTGCAAAAGAGGCGTTAAATATTATTGAATTGAAAATATTGAATGTTATACAGTAAGTTGTAGTTACTACAAGGTAATACTTTGTTAAGGTAAAAAAAAAAACAGTATCATAGTTTATATACTACTATTTTAATTCTTATTTTACTTTCTTATTTTAATTTTGAGAGATATTTAATGCTACCCCAAGTGCATTTTTTTCTCAGCATAATTAATGAAGGTTTTGAAAAAACATATCTCCCAAGTTTTGAAAGGTTCATGATGAAGGTATCTGCAATATCTGCTTGCTTCTAAGGCACGAGTAATGGTGTTAGGGGTTTATAGTTTAGGAAGCTCAGCGAACTTGGTTAAGCCACTTGAGGGTAGCGGGCAACAAGTTGTGAACACAACATTGACATAATATCTTTTAAGTTGAAAGACCAATATTCACGCTCTTTGAGCTCTGTTTTTGGTATCTACCAATCTCAAAACCCATCGGCTATCGGTCTGACAACGATAAGCCTCTGGGGGCAAGGGGCTATATTTCTGGGGTTCCGGTGTAGCCAGCGGATATCAGGGCCAAGACTTCCTTTTCCGTGCGCTGCACTTGAGACGTGATACTGGAATTGGAGTTGAGAGACAAAGTGTACAACCGGATTGTTTCACAAGTAGCCAGTTTACAAGCTTTTTTTAAACTAATAAAAAGCTAAATCATCGTAAGACGATAGTCGGTGAGTTCCGAAATTGTATTTCGGCCAATGCGTTCCGCTTTTTTTGCTCTCCACACGGACGGTTCACCTGCATTCAACCAAAGCCTGCTCGAATGTAATTGGTCAATACTACCCGGACTACAAAACGGAAACCAGAACGCTTCCGATCTTGTCATGTTGCCGACAGATTCTACATGCGAATGCTGAATCTCTTTGTAGAGATTAGGTCCCTACCAACTCATGAAAGAAATATCTTTCTCTTTAGCTGCCAATGCTCCACTATGTTCACCAGCTAGTTGTTAACTGTGTTGTCTGATGTTTGGTGCTGAGCAGGTAGTGAACAGTGGGTTTTTAGAGCTTTTCCACCAAAAAAAGCAGCCTGCTGCGTTGAGAGTGAACCTTACCTTACCAGGTAAGTTATGGGCCAGATAGCTAAATAAACAAACGTACGATAAATAAAAACGATAGGTTTGTTTTAACGCCACAAATTTATTTATCGCAACTTGCTATTTTTAAGTTGTAGCGGGCTCAGTTCTAAAGCTAGAGTGAAGCTACTGGTATCATATGAAACTGGAAAACCTAAGGAAAATGACTGAGCTTCTCACCCTATCTCTAAGGGAGACGCCAGCCACCCTCCTGAGAAATCCCATTTCGGCCGCTTGTACCCGCGATCTAGTTCTTTCGGTCATGACCCAGCCCTCATGACCGTAGGTGAGAGTAGGAACGAAGATTGACCGGTAGATCGAGAGCTGAGCCTTCCGGCTCAGCTCTCTTTTCGTCACAACGGTGCGGTAAAGCGAATGCAATACCGCACCCGCTGCTCCGATTCTCCGGCCAATCTCACGTTCCATAGTCCCTTCACTCGCAAACAAGACCCCGAGGTACTTGAACTCCTTCACTTGGGGTAAGGACTCATTCCGTACCCGGAGTAGGCAATCCATCAGTTTCCTGCTGAGAACCATGGCCTCAGATTTAGAGGTGCTGATCCTCATCCCAGCTGCTTCGCACTCGGCTGCGAACCGATCCAGTAAGTGCTGGAGGTCACAGACCGATGATGCCAACAGGACCACATCATCTGCAAAAAGCAGCGATGACATCCTCAGCACACCGAACTGCAAACCCTCCTCCCCCCGACTACGCCTCGATATCCTGTCCATGAATTTCATGAACAGGATTGGTGACAAAGCACAGCCCTGGCGGAGGCCAACCCCCACCAGAAACAAGTCCGACTTACTGCCGAGAACCCGAACACAGCTCTCGCTTTGGGCGTACAGAGAGTGGATGGCCCAAGAAGTGACTCCAACAGCACCCCCACAGTATCTCCCAGGGGACCCTGTCATACGCCGTCTCCAAGAAAACTGATGTAGACTGGATAGGCATACTCCCAGGCCCCCTCCAGGATCATTTCGAGAGTGGAGAGCTGGTCCGTTGTTCCACAGCCAGGATGGAATCCGCATTGTTCCTCCTCGATCCGAGGTGCGACTATCGGCCGAACCCTCCTTTCCAGCACCTTGGAGTAGACTTTACCAGGGAGGCTGAGTAGTGTGATACCCCTCTAATTGGAACACACTCTCTGGTCCCCCTTTTTGAACAGGGGAATCACCACCCCGGTCTGCCACTCCTTAGGCACTGTCAACGACTTCCACGCAATGTTGAAGAGATGTGTCATCAAAGACAGCCCCTCCACACCCAAAGCTTTCAGCATTTCTGGACGGATCTCATCAATCCCCGGGGCTTTGCCACTGTTGAGTTGTTTGACTACCTCAGTGACTTCCACCAGGGAAATTGATGATGATCCCCATCAGCTTCCAGCTCTGCCTCTACAATAGAGGGCATATTAGTCGGATTCAGGAGTTCCTAAAAGTGCTGCTACCACCGCCCGATTACCTCCTCAGTTGAGGTCAACAGTGTCCCATCCTTACTGTACACAGCTTGGATGGTTCCCCGTTTCCCCCTCCTGAGGTGCCGGACGGTTTTCCAGAAGCACCTTGGTGCCGACTGAAAGTCCTTCTCCATGGCTGCTCCGAACTCCTCCCACAGCCGCTGCTTTGCCTCCTTCACGGCAGTGGCTGCTGCCCTTTGGGCCTGACGGTACCTTGCAACTGCCTCCGGAGCGCTCCGAGATAACATATCCCGGAAGGCCTCCTTCTTCAGTCAGACGGCTTCCCTGACCACCGGTGTCCACCAAGGTGTTCGAGGGTTGCCGCCCCTTGAGGCACACAAGACCTTTAGACCACAGCTCACCGCCGCAGCTTCAGCAATGGAAGCTTTGAACATCGCCCACTCGGGTTCAATGCCCCCAACCTCTACAGCGATGCCAGTAAAACTCCGACAGAGGTGTGAGTTGAAGATCTCTCGGACAAAGGCCTCCTCCAGACGTTCCCAGTTCACCCGCACTACCCGTTTGGGCTTACCAGGTCTTCCGCCTCCCTCTGACCCAACTCACCACTAGATGGTGATCGGTTGAAAGCTCCGCCCCTCTCTTCACCCGAGTGTCCAAAACATGCGGCTTCAGATCAGACGATACGATCACAAAATCGATCATCGACCTTCGGCCTAGGGTGCTGTGGTACCATGTACACTTATGAGCATCCTTATGTTCGAACATGGTGTTCGTTATGGACAGTCCATGACTAGCACAGAAGTCCAGTAACAAACGACCATGCGGGTTCAGATCAGGGAGGCCATTACTCCCAATCACGCCTCTCCAGGTGCCTCCATCGTTGCCCAAGTGCGCGAGTATCCCCACACCCGCCCGGCGCCTCACACCTTGGGCAACTCCAGAGAAGAATAAAGTCCAACCCCTATCCAGGAGTATGGTTCCAGAACAGAGGCTGTGCGTAGAGGTAAGCCCTACCAGATCTAACTGATAGCGCTCCACCTCCGGCTCCTTCCCCCACAGAGAGGTGATGTTCCACGTCCCCAGAGCCAGCCTCTGCCGCCCGGGTCTGGTCCGTGGAGGTCCTTGGCCTTCACTGCCACCCGTGTGGCAGCGCACCCGACCCCAGCGGTTCCTCCCGCAGGTGGTGAGCCCACAGGATGGAGAGGAGCGGGGTGCCACGTCGCTTCTTCGGGGTGTCCCAGGCCGGGCTCCGTGGCAAGCCCGGCCAACAGGCGCTCGCTGACGGGCCCTCCGTCTGGGCCTGGCTCCAGACGGGGGCCCCAGGGTTCCTCTGGGCCGGGTAACTCCTCCTCTGCCTCGTTTATTCATAGGGTTTTATGAACCATTCTTAGTCTGGCCCCTCGCCTGAGACCAATTTGCCATGGGAGACCCTACCAGGAGCACCAGGCTCCAGACAACACAGCCCTCAGGGTCATAGGGACACACAAACCTCTCCACCATGTTAAGGTGATGGTTCCCGGAGAGGATACTAGCTTGTTGTGAAGGTTAAATAACGCTCCAAACCCATGCTAAATTTTTGGTGAGGAAAAACTGCCATGATACATTTTTTTCAAAGGGATCCCTTGACCTCTGACCTCAAGATATACAGTAGTTAAATATTTGAATCTATTGACAGCCCTAAAAAAAAAAAAACGACAATAAAGTAGAACCAGCACCTCTCTATTATAACTTTCCTGAAGGTAGGATTAATTACAGGAATGCTGTTACACTGCATTAGTTTTTGCAAGAGGTACCTAATAAACTAGCAGCTGAGTCTATAGTGATATTATATTCACCAAATTCCAGATGAATCATATATTCTGGTATCAATATTATATAAATGTATTGCTCAGCTCTACTTCATCATGATTAATGGAAATATATGTGCTATATATCTATGAAGAGCTTCTGACCTCAAACAAATGTGCTGCAGTTCAACCATCTAATAAGAATGGAAGGAGAGAAAATCAATAATCATGCTAATGTTACAAAATACGCTCTCATCTGCATTTGTGGCCACAGGTGCTGAGCTTTAACACTCACAATTCATGTTATATGCCGAGAGATGTGAGATGAAACATGCAAATGAGCCAGTCTTTCCCCTCAGCAAGGCCCTGTGACCTTCATCCCACAAAGGCGCTCACACTCATGCTTCAATTTGATCAGGAAATGGTTTATGATAAAGAGTTTTTTTTGTTTTTTTTTAAATAAAAGGGGAAATGTGAACGACTGTGACTTAAAAATGGAGCAGATGGCAACAAAAAGCAGCGACCTGAATTCCAGAAAGGATGAAATGTACAATCACTGTTAATTCTCCCATTTAATTATAGCCCACAAAAAAAGCATCTTGACAGGAAGCAGGGGTGAGAAAATCCAGAGGCACTATTGTTTGCTTTGCTGTTTCACAAGTGTCTCAAAGTATCTTAATGAGCCTTTAGGTCCCACGCACTGCGTTGAGATTATCTTGTATGGTAATCGTGTGGGTGCCAGTGGCCTGACAGGGTGTGTATAGGAAGGCAAGTATTTAATAAAGGGTTTCTCTTGGCTCTTCATTTCCATTTTTATAACAAGTCATCAGCTTTGCCCCATGTAATGAGGGTATTTATTCTGTACAAAAGAAAAGGGAGATTAGAGCATCACAGGACGGGATTAGAAAAACCTGAGACCACAAAGACAGCCAAGCACTTCCAGAAAATCCCTCAACATCTTCACGCTTTCATCTGCTATTTCTCTGTTTACTCTCCACAGTGATTCATCCCTCTGCTGTATTTGTTTTTCTTGCTCTCACTCAGCTCTCTTTTTATTAGGAAACTCCTGCGATTAATAAATACTTAAAAATAATATCTGATCCTGTGAGAGTAAACCACCAGGGCTGTAGTCAAGTTCTACTTAATCGAGTCCAAGACAAGTGCAAGACCAGGTCCAGTCGAGACAAAAAAAACATTTTTTATAAAACGGTCACTATATCCTGACAGTAGTGCATGAGATAGGTAATCTAGGTATATATATAGGTATATAGGTATAATATAGGTAATAAAAAAATCATGTGCCTCTGTGTCCTCCGATGCTCCTAATGGCATCTGCAGGATTTCACAGACCGGAGGAAAACAACCAATCAGAGCGAGCTGGAGTCTGCCGTCCAGCTGCCGTCTATGAGAGCCAGCTGTCAATCACTCGCGAAATCCGATCAAATGGTCAAACTAGGCAGCGCTGATCAAATATGAATCATTATTGTGTTACTGTAATTCCTATTTCTCGCCTCAAATGTTTTCAGAAACATCTTGTATTGTACTGTTTAGCTATAAAATGAGAAAGTTTGTGACCCAGCAGCCATGTTGAGATCTGTTGAAGAAATACCGGGCACTGCCCACCAGCCAGAGCACAGCCAATAGACCTGTGACCTAAAAAGTCGGTGTGCTGCAGCACCTCCTAAAACAACAATTGATAAAGCGTAAGAGTTAAGTTTAAAGAGAAAGAGAAACAACAGAAATGTGGTGATACAAAAAACTTTCTTTGATCATGAAGTCTAATGTTGCCATCCAATTCTCAGCTTTTTCAGTGAAGTAACAACACTGCAGACTGAAGTCCCTACTAACAGTGACAAACAGAGCTGACTCACATGAACGGGTCCAGCATGGGTTGAATGCACATCGACAGGTCTGTGTTGTATACAGTACGTCTGGTGTATGAAACGGATGTATCGACCAAGACAATTCCGAGTCCAAAACAAGTGCAAGACTTCAAAAAAGTGGATTCGAATCCACTTTCGAATCCGATTTTTTATTGCCAGAATCGATATATTTGCTTTATTTGAGTCTATGTGGAGGTAAAAGGAAGATACCGCTTTTATTGTTGTAGTCTGAGTAATGTGATGTCATATCCATTCCGTATCATAAACAACAACAACATAAAAATAAGAGCATAAAAGCAGCAACCAGCAAGGTTAATTAAAAGTCATAGGTTCTGCTAAAAAGGAATGTTTTAAGTCCTTTTTTAAAACTCTCTGTAGACTGTGGTGCCCTGAGATGGTCAGGGAGGGAGTTCCAAAGACGAGGGGCGGCGGAACAGAAAGCCTGATCACCCATGGTGCTGAGCTTTGTCCTGGGGGGGAGGAGGCGGTTTGAGTTTGTAGAGCAGAGGGATCGTGTTGAGGTTAGAGGGATGAGTAGTCTTTCAGGTAGGGGGGGGGCATTGTCATAGATGCAATAGTGAGTAAGGAGGGAGACCTTGTAATCAATCCTGGCAGAGACGGGAAGCCAGTGAAGTGAATGGAGAATGGGCGTGATGTGTTTCGCACTCTCATCAGGATCCTTGCAGCACTGTTCTGTACATACTGTAGTCTCTGAAGACTCTTATTAGGGATCCCGATGAGAAGTGCATTGCAGTAATCCAGTCTGGAGGAGACAAAGGCGTGGACCAGCTTTTCAGCATCACTTAAGGTGAGTGTAGAGCGGAGTTTGGCAATATTTCTGAGATGATGAAAGGATATCTTGCAGAGGTGTTTGATATGGGCTTCAAAGGTGAGTTGGGGGTCAAATCTTACACCAAGGTTGGTGACTGAGGAGGAGAGGGGAATGTAATGACCAGAAAGGTAATGCTGGTTATGGAGGATGACTGGATCTGGTGTGGGGTGCCAACAAAAATTGCTTCAGTTTTGGAACTGTTCAACTGGAGAAAGTTATGTTTCATCCACACCTTTATCTCCTCCAAAGAGGCGATTAGTATTGATTGGGCAGATGATGATGATGGCAATGGCGAAGCTGCAGAGGCATGTGTGTCAGTTTTCATGTAGAGTTGTGTGTCATCAGCGTAGCAATGAAATGAGATACCACAGCGACTAATGACATGGCCAAGGGGGAGCATGTATAGTATGAAAAGGATGGGGCCAAGGACTGACCCCTGGAGGACCCAGGTCCGCAGGTGACAGTGTGTGACCGGGACCTTGCACTTCCAATGGAAATGTATTCTGTTCTGTCGGCGAGGTAGGATTGAAACCAATTAAGGGTAGTGTCAGTGAGTCCAATGGTGAGATGTAACCGGTTGAGGAGTATACCATGGTCAACAATGTCGAAAGCAGCAGACAAATCAAGGAGAATGAGGAGGGAAGGTGAGCCAGCATCAGCTGCCATCCGTAGGTCATTTGTGACTCTAACCAGAGCTGTTTCTGTGCTGTGGGCAGAGCGGAAACCAGACTGAAATTTTTCAAAAAGGTTGTTGTTTTTGAGGTGGTCCTGGAGGTGGGCGGCAACTACTTTTACACAATACACTTTGGGTTTCACACATTGCAGGAAAAGCAGAGCTAGACATCATGGCTAAAGCTGCATGCTAATTCTGTCATGGACAGGATACGTTATCGTATCGTGGTAACGTGCAGTCAAACCAGCCGCCACTCCCATCTCCTTGGTCAAATCAGCCGACGCTACCACTGTAGAGCACCCATATACTGATACTTATGTTAAATGCATTCAAACGGCCCCGATGGAGCTGACCATGGATGTATAAAGAGAAAGGAGCTGATGGGAGAGCTAGCGACGGACTTGACGAAGTTAGCGGAAGTATACACGTGTGACTATGTCTGGTTTTCAAAATAAGGTGTTAACAAAGGGAACTGTATATACAAAATACATATATGGAAATAAGATTGATTAGATTATATTCACCAGAAGTATAAAACATTACATGTCCCTTATAAATTAAAAAGAAAATACCACTAATTTGTGAGGGAAATGTCTTTATTCTTTGATTTTTGGGTTGCTGGAAAAAAAATTGATAAAATGACTGACAATTACTGATATATTTGACTTCAGGAAATCTGACTACATACATGCTGAAAATCAAATATTATTAGATATTTTGTATGATTCAGCTTTTTCCCATGGTCTTCTGTTAAATAAGTTAACAAAAATCGCAAAAAAATCGCAATATCGAACCTTAATACTTGTAGAATTGCAATACTTAAAAATCATAATACATATCGAATCGGCACCCAAGTATCGTGATAGTATAGAATCGGGAGATACGTGTATCATCCTAGCCCTAGTATTTACACTGTCTGACTAACACTGATTACTGTGAACCCGCTAGCCAGTGAAATACAAAGTCACTTAGGTACAAAGGAATGTCAAGGACACCAAAAAAACAAAAGTTGCAGAACCAGTGATAGCAAAATGAAAAATTGCCTAGAAAAATAAATAAATAAAAAAGAAATACTCAAGAGAAATGGATGAAGAGAAAACAACTCCACTGCCTGACTGCATAACCCATCCACAGGCTAAGACAATATCAAGGCAATTTCAGTTCAAATTTAAACTGCCCACTTGTCCCTTTTTCATGAAGCAGATAGAATCTGAGAGCACAGGCCTTGAGAAAAGGTCACAGATAAGACCCAGCACTCAAATGATACACATTGAATGGCATGGCGGCGGTACTACCTCTGCTTCAAATCTTTCTTTTTTCTGAAAAATTGATGTGAGAGAAAAAAACAATCCACTCTGATAAACAAACTAACTGTGAAACAACGACACATAAAAATGAACACCATGTAGTCTTTTCATTTCTGTCATGACGATTTATCAGAAAGTGACAGATTGAAATATCTATTTTGTTTTACTGACGGGGCAGGGATTATGCATAATCGTCATAAACTGACAAACTTCCTGTCATTTGAGGGAAGCAGCAATCTGAATATCAACAGGAAATGGAAATAAGATACGACTTGATTGATGTCAGAACAGTGGGAAGTGTGCAGGTAAATTAATGTGAGGAAATATATTACAGGGTTTATGAAAATGTTTTTGGTATTACACAATAACTTTTCAAAGCACTAATGAAGTGCATTTTCCCAGTCCAAGAATGAACAAGCCTAAAGGAGTTACTTTAGTCATAAAGGTTTAGAAGCACCAGGAGATATTTTTCATTCAAGTAAAAGCAGTGGCTCAAAGGAAAATAGCAAAATATCTCAAAACTGTCAAGTATCATGCAGTGTTAAAGGTCCCCTGTGGAGTTTTTGACCACTAGTGGTGCTGTGGATTAATGCTTGCTGAGTGAGTACCTGTTTTGTTGGAGTGTGGTATTCAACTACAGATTCCTGCCAACTACAGAGGGTAGAAATGCAATTATTTGTAGTGAATGTAAAACATATTATTTCATCAATCAACAGTTGGAGGGAGTCAGTAAAGCCGAGTTTATAGCTGTGTTCGGGTGTTTTGAAGTGGGGTTATATGATGTACTTCTCCATAGTCAGTGTATAACTTATAGTAGATGCCGGCGGCACGCCCCCAGTTTGGAAAAACAGACATGAGTAATGACATGGGATCAAAGCGATGTACTGCCTGTGTGAGATGATTGTACAGCAACCACACAACTTCCGACAGCTGTTTGTTCTAAGCCTTTTCGAAAAGGTCAGTATTATGTCATAAGCTGATTTTCTCAATGACACTCAAACCTTAAATTCTTTTGTGTCTTTGAATATTACGTAAAGTAACCTTTTTCTTTTCAGTCTGTATATGCCACACAAATTAAATCTTTATTTTTCATTGACAACTTTGTATTTCTATCTTACACTTTGGAGATAAAACATTTAATCGTGGGGCTCAGACAGCTCCGTCCTGAGAATGAATCAACGATAACATGAAGCAGGAATGAATAATTTGGTTCTCTTCTTGAAAATATCGATATACTTTTGAAAATTAGTATTTAAAAAAATTGAGCAATTTTATTAATTTATTAATTGATTTTTAATTGCCAACTCATTTCAGAAGAAGAAAAGATCTGTGTGGTAGAAAAGGGGGAGACCACCGTGAAGTAAACAGGGAGTGATCTTGAGGAGGGACATAGAAGAGAGATGGAAACAACAGATGAAATGGAGAGTGATGAAGATGAGATGAAGGAGAAATGCTATGGTACACTCACCATGTGCTTTCTAGTAGTCGATGCATGCTTCAACTCTATGCCTATAACATTTCCGACACAGCACCTCTGCTCATATCCAGAGTTTGTGAGCATTACAACACATGCTGTTGGTAACAGTAGGGAGTTTAGTCGTGCATAGATGGGCTTTCTGTCAAACGAGTCATTAACACATTTAATTTGGCGAGGTTTTCAATAAAGCAGCTCTGTCTTGAGAGCAAAATCACATATGTGTAATTCAGATGAGAAGATAATGTTACTATCCAGAGAAAAAAAAAATCGTGTTGAGAGCAACTTTACATACAGTACCAGTCAAAAGTTTGGACACACATGACTGACTGCACGTTTTCATCTTAAAGACCTTTTTATCTAAATTACATTACCTGCAGAAAATAATATATATATATATATATACAGTATATATATATATATATATATATATATATATATTGTGATGTCATGAGAGGGTAACCCACTGTTGTTTATGTCCCACAAGCACTGCTGTGTGCCTCGCTCTCTCTCTCCCCTCTCTCTCCTTTGAATCAGGCTTCTCCGTGATGGACCATCAGTCGCTCTGTGACGTTGCTCTGACTCTCTGGTGGTTCATGGTAGAGAGGAGGTTGTGTTGCTCGGGCTCTATCTATCGTGATGTGGAGAGGAGGTCGTGTTGCTCTGGCTCTATCGATCTGGCGTGGAGAGGAGGTTGTGTTGCTCAGGTTCTACCTATATGGCGTTGAGAGGAGGTTACGTAGCTAAGGCTCTATCTGATTGGCGTGGAGAGGAGGTCGTGCTGCTCTGGCTCTACCGGTTTTGACGTCGAGAGGAGGTCGTGTTGCTCTGGCTCTATCTGTTTGGCGTTGCCTGGAAGCCGCTTGACATCTTCCTGGATCAACCTTCTCACATATATTCACATTATATGTATTCATTTTTGTCATAAATTGTCTATGTTGTATTTTCATTATGTTGTTACTCTGTACACACGCATCTATTGCACGTCTGTCCATCCTGGAAGGGGGATCCCTCCTCTGCCGCTCTTCCTGAGGTTTCTTCCATTTTTTCTCCCTGTTAAAAGGGTTTTTTTGTGGTTAAGTTTTTCCTTAGCCGATATGAGGGTTGCACTGTCAAGGACAGAGGGTGTTGTATCCTGTACAGATTGTAAAGCCCCCCGAGGCAAATTTGTGATTTGTGATTTTGGGCTATACAAATAAAATTGATTTGATTTGATTTGATTTGTGTCAAAGAGGGGAGATACATTCCCTCCCAGTGGCTGCAGCAAGGACTACAACCCAATATGGTGTCCACTCAAAGACTACAGAACCCATAGTCAGCAGGGCAGTCAGGACAAAGGTTGCTGCCCAGCTAAATTGTGTGAGCTGATTGCCCGAGTGAGAGAGCTGTGGGGGAAGGGAACAGAGTAGGTGAAGTAGAGGGAAAAGTTTGAAGTGCACAGAGAGAGAAGCCGGTCTTTTGTTGTGTGGCAGAGAAGACCTTGAATGAGAGTTTTGTTTTGAATACGTGTTTGTTTTGTTTACCGGCTGACTGTAAGAATTAAGTTGACCTGTTATGAGAAGACTGAATACACGGAATCTAAATTGGAAAGCAAAGCCTGTCTGTCTTCATTTCCTGCACTCACACCTTTAAAGCTCCAAGAGAAAAGCTCCCGACCTCTCAAGACATCACAATATATATATATATATATATATATATATATATATATATAT
The DNA here is from genome assembly GCA_916701645.2 of Sebastolobus alascanus. Lineage (NCBI taxonomy): Eukaryota > Metazoa > Chordata > Actinopteri > Perciformes > Sebastidae > Sebastolobus > Sebastolobus alascanus. The sequence continues at coordinate 5,244,028 of CAKAOJ020000040.1, read as the reverse complement.
AGAGAGAGAGAGAGTTAAAGAGTTCTTGGTGGAAAAGAAATAAGCAAACATGGCCAATACTGCCTCATAATACTTGTGCAGTAAAAATAGGCAATGCGGAGTCCTAGACACTCATAATCCTTTATTGCTGCAGAACACCACATTGGCCATGTGTTGAAACAGTTTTCTATTGAGAATTTAATTCATTTCCATCTAGTGTCTGTTTGCATGTGGTTTGGTAATTTTACTTCCTGTGTAGCACAGAAGACAAGTGTCAGACAGGAAGTTCCGCCTCTTAAACGGAGCGGTGATGTGTGAAAATAATCTTTAGTCATCCCTTTGTTTGCAGACCTTTGATTGGCATTTTCAGTAAGATTATTGTTAATCAGTACCATCTTAATATTTTTGATGAATCATTTTTGGTTATTCCAATTTTCTAATATTGTTACCGTGTGACTACGTTGTTGGCTTGAAATGTCTATAGCATACTTGCCTCATGCATTTACTTGTGTATTTGTCTTATATTTGCCTTTTGTGCTTACCTGCTTACCTACCAGTAGTGTATTGCTATGGTTTTACTTTATTTTTACTGAACCTTTTTACAGTTTCACACTTCTTCATATTATTATTAAATCTGCCTAAAACAACTACCACCAGTTCCTTTAAGAGTTGGTATGAAGAGGAGTTTAGCTAGCTGTGAAAACTCAGTGGGTCAGGGTCACTAGGGCAGTGGTTCCCAACCTGGGGTCCAGGTCCCCCTTAGTGGGGTGCCAAAGATCACAGGAGGTGCGCCAGGATTTGTGAGCTCTGAGGTTGTCAAAATTAGATTTGCACATGTATAAATAAAATCATAATTTTAACGTTGTTAAGTCCAATAATCATTAAGTAAGTAATCATTTCCAAAAATTCATAACATGTTTTTATGTAATAAATTGTAATAAATATCCATATTTGTTCTGCTTTTCTTGGATACAAGTAGGGGGGCATCGAGGAAAATAGGTTGGTAACCACTGCAATAGGGGGAACACTGGGGAATAACAGTATAGGCCACAAGACGGCTTTGCCAAGACCATCAGAATGACACCTGGGACACCTTTTGCCTGATGAAATGAACAGAACATAAATCAAATGTCATTAGTTCTAACCCACTTCATGCACAGGTGCTAAATCGAACCCGTTCACTAAGAGCAATTCATAGGCTAAAAGTAGCCTATCATAAAAGTTAATGACCAAAGGCTCTATTAGCCCCACGATTCTTTTGGGAAAAAGGAACCTGTACTATATAATGATAATTGTATTTTATCTTATCATATAAATGAGAGAGATATCATGGATACATGTATATTAAAACTTTTTCATTCATTAATTTTCTATTAAATTAAATTAAATTTCTAATTCTATAAACTGCCCCCATTTGGACCAAATTCCATAAATGAAGGATACAGAATTGGGCCCTGTCTTGTGATATTAGACAAGGTTGTTTAAAATGTGGGTCCAATCAAGTGAAATGCAGTCTTACCTTCCTCGAATAGTCGTCCACTCCACCAAAGATGAAATGTTGTACCTAGGAAACCAAAGAACAAACTGTAATGACACTCTGGCATTGAGAGACTGATTCACCTAGACTGGAACATTAATTTAAAAGAGAGTAGTTCTTAATCTCTAAAAATACAAAATATCACTGTAAGGTTTTGAGGTGGTGGACCCTTACAACCAGGACGAAAACCAGCAGGATTGAGGTGTACAGCGAGCGTGGTGGAAAAGTGAGCAGCAACAGACCAACTAGGAGTTTTCCAGAGCTCAGGTTTTTACTTGTGACTATAGGCATGTTACAATAATCACAAAACTTTCACCAGTGGTGTAGCAGATTCCAGGATGAGGTGACACTCAACCTGATCCAGCTGGAGACCTGTGGCTGAAGTTCCCCAAAATAAAAGCACAACATATAAACCTGAACTTCCTGTATTAGTCCGTTTTATTGAACTTAACACAGTCAATTCACATGTCTGTGTTTTTTTTTCATCTTAGTGAGTGGGATGGTTTGCAGCTCCCTCACAATCCCTATCTTATCAATTTGTGGTTTGTGTCCACATGCACAAGTGAAAGGGGCCCTTGCAAAGAATATGTTCTTCTCACAGCACAGCCCAGACTGGTCGATCTGGAGAGGATGCCAATTGAATCCACTCGATGCATTGAGACAGCCATTCTTGCCCATTGCACACAAATACCCACGGACAGCAACCTTCCTCTGACCATCCGTTAGCCAGCAGTGGGCATGTCATTCATAACCCCTTAAAACTCTGACTTTCTCTGTCTTTCAGAGGTTGCTGCGGGCTGAGTTTTCTAGCTAGAGTGAAGATACATTTGAAACTAGAAAGCCTTAGGAACATTGGTACCAATCCTGTCATGCTAGCTTGCCGGGAAGATTGCTAAATAACGCTACTAAGTTATGCTAAATTTTGAGGGAAAATGGAATGAAAAGGGGTTCTATTATCATATTATTTACAGACATGCCCATTTTATGATAATCACATGCAGTTTTGGGCAAAAACTATGCAGTTTTTTGAATGCAGTATAAATGTGTGTTATTTTCGCCTCTACTAAATAGTGTATTTGAATATTTCTGCATACTGGGGTCCCTACACCGTCTTGGAATTGCACAAATTGGGTTTCACTGTAAAGCTGAGAAAATACAACAACAAAGAGGAAACACAAAAGTGTGGTTACATCTATGAGCATTATAATATTTCATACTTATATGTTCATGGTGCCCATAGGACAAACAATATTACCAGCAGCAGTTCTGTATTTGACCGTTCTAAATTATACTTAAACAATCTTTTCATTCTCCATGCCTTAATCCACTTTGCTGCTCTCCAGACTTTCCAGCATGAACACTGTGAACTAACTGACTTGGTGTCAGGCGTGAGGCTTTACCCGCTCTTTCAGCAACACCTTTGGCTCTGGAATCTTGTTATCGTGTGATTGCTGTGCACAAAGCGAGCTCGGGTGAGGAGGATGAGACAAAGAAGGAGCCACTCTTGGATGTACCTCGGTCTGTGAGTCTCAGCAGGACATGTAGGCATCACACAAAACCAATCACTTTGTAAATGAGATCAGTAGGAAGCTAATAATATATCCGCTCCAGTGTCACTGTTTCAGACAGTTTTCCACTGTGGGCGTCCACAAACTTTCCTGTCATCTACTTCCAGTAAACAACAGAAAATACCTGTAATAAGTCCGCCAAGGAGAGACATCAAGTTTACTGCTCTAGTTTTGTTCGGTGCTGACCATGATGGATAGACAGCAGCATCAGTAGCCTTTTTTTTATGTCCCCCGTGATAAAATCAGGTGAGAGCTGTGGATCTGCACCGGCCGCTATCTGTCACTCACTGAAATACAATATCTAGGACACCACCGATCAGATTTTATTTATAAATATATAATTTTTTCCTGCCATATTCCAAATTGCTTTGATTGCTCCAAACAAGTGCATCATCACATTCTGTTGCCTGCACCGAATGCCTCTTCTTTCTCCCTCCCCTGGCGCGCAAGAAACACCAGGTAACACATTTTCGACTTCTTGCCCCATTACCACTCTGCATCATTTGTGGGGCAACGTGTGTACTTGTTTGTTGTCGATGTGCTTTTTCAGACCAGCTGTCTCTTCTCCTGCAGGTTTGTCTTCCCCGAAAGCCACTGGCGGCCGTTGTTTCCAAAAATCCGAACAAACAGCAGCTCAGACAAACAGACACAGCGCATTTGATGGATGTAATAATTAATTTTTACCTCAATCCAGGAGGTCATGATCACCTCCCTCTGTCCTTTTGTCCGTCTGTGACCAACATTTCTCTAAAACTGGGTTGAATGACATGAAAGTTGTGTGTCCAGCATCAGGACAAATTTCCTTTACACACCTTTATTCAGTAAAATGTTGACACAAACGTTACAGAGTGCAAATAGGTCTGCTCTCTACTGAGCTGTGCTGGATGATTGATTAGTCAATTAAACAATCAAAAGAAAATTCTCATTGTCTCAAAGACTCATTGTTTGAGTCATTTATCTGGCAAAAAAGGCTGAACATGTCTTCGAGAAATTATGTTTGTTAAATTTGTCTTGCCAATTATGTTTTGAGGAAAAACTGCTGACTGTTCCCATGGCAATGTTTCTCTCTAAAGGAACTAGCAAGAGGGGATAGTGTAGGAAAATGAATATAGGTGAAAGTTTTTCAGATACGTTTCATATCAATATTTTGTTACTTGACGGATCTGTTAAAGGACCAATTTGTAACAATAAGAGGGATCTATTGGCAGAAATGGAATATAATATTAATAAGTATGCTTTCTTTTGTGTATAATCACCTGATAATAACAATCGTCATGTTTTCGTTAGCTTAGAATGAGCCATTTATATCTACATATGGAGCGGGTCCTCTTCACGGAGTCCGCCATGTTGCACATCCATGTTTCTACAGTAGCCCAGAATGGACAAACCAAACTCTGTTAACTTTCCTGGTTGGGCCGGAGTCGATAACGTTTCTTGCTCCCGTCACCGCACTCTCTCTCTTGCTTCACCACTCACTTCCCACGTATACACACACTCTACACACTGGCTCTGCTCCAGCTGGCTGTAGAGAGGTTCATTCACGTTTTCACGTCGGCCACCGTAGCTCTCCAGCACACTTGGCACACGGGAGAGGCTTCAGTTGGTTGCAATCTCCTCATCTCACGGCTAGATACCGCCAGATCCTACACACTGGACCTTTGATTGACAACATTTCCTCATTAACATTCGCCTCCAGTTCACTTCCATTCTATGCGAGTGAAGGGGTGAAAATACATTTGCCTCCGTTGGAGAAGTAAATTTGCATATTCGAAATTTGGGTATTCAACTTTGGTAAACTTTCAGGGGAATATTGCCTCGGCAGGCGATGGTCATGCATATGTGAGTGTGCTGATTTTTTTTTGATTTTTTTAGCGTGAGCTGAAATTTGTTGTCGTTTCCAGCTTTTTAGATGTTTAGATTCTCTTGGTAGTTTTATGTCACTGTTAATTGAATGTTTTTGAGATTTTGACTGTTTGTTGGACAAAACCAGCAATTTGGCGACATGAAAGCGTTTAGGGAAAGTGGGATGGGTATTTTTTAGGGCTGTCAATCAGTTAAAATATTTAATAGCGATTAATCGCATGATTGTCCATAGTTAATCGCGATTAATCGCAAATGAATCGCACATTTTTTATCTGTTCAAAATATACCTTAAAGGCAGATTTGTCAAGTATTTAATACTCAAATATCCTTCCTTTATGAAAATGCACGTATATATTTATTATAGGAAATCAATTAACATCGCAAAACAATGACAAATATTGTCCGAGACACTCACAGGTACTGCATTTAGCATAAAAAATATGCTCAAATCATAACATGGCAAGCTCAAGCCGAACAGGCAACAACAGTTGTCAGTTAGTCAGTGTGCTGACTTTACTATGATTTGCCCCAAACTGTATGTGATAATCATAAAGTGGGCATATCTGTAAAGGGGAGACTTGTAGGTACCCATAGAACCCATTTTCATTCACATATCTTGAGGTCAGAGGTCAAGGGACCCCTTTGAAAATGGCCAAGCCAGTTTTTTCCTCGCCAAAAGTTAGCATAAGCTTGGAGCGTTATTTAGCCTCCTTCCCGACAAGCTAGTATGACATGCCTCTAGCTTTAAAACTGAGTCCGCCACAACCTCCGAAAGACCGTCTTCATTAATGCGTTAAATAAATTAGTGGAGTTACAACAAATTTATGTTTGTATGTATTTAACGCATTATTATCGTGTTAACTTTGAAAGTATTCTTCACTTGTTTTACATTTTATAGACTAGACGATCAACAAAATAAATCAACTGATTAATCAATAGTTAAAATAGTAGTCAGTTGCAGCCCTACCATTTATTTATTTCTTTTAAATTTAAATTTACTGTAATCTGAAGACAGTGTCTATCTAGGGAAGCATCAAAAACTTTACACATTCAGCATTATGCATACCAAAAAATAAGATAATGTATAACCTGAAGGGAAAGCCTGGAGAGTTTAAAGAGATTTGGGGTGGTTTTCTAACATTTCTGGAGTCCACAACATAGTACTGGGTTGTCTGTACTCAGTGGGTAGAGCGGGTCGTTCTTTAACCACAAGGTTGGTGGTTCGATCCACGGCTCCCACAAACTGCATGTCGAAGTGTCCTTGAGCGAGACACTAAAACCCCAAGTTGCTCCCCGGATGCTTGCAGCAGCTCACTGCTCCTAAAAAATACTTAGGATGGGTTAAATGCAGAGGTCAAATTTCATGTATGTACCTGTACTATGACAAATAAAGGTTTCTTCTTTCTTTTCTTTACTCCTTTTATATTCAAATAAGGATTGAATCCAACTGTCATGCCTGAGTAAGACATGACTGTTTCATAATTTATAGTTTTATTGTGTATATTTTTTTCGTTTTATCCCGCTCTTACAACTTAATTTGATACACAAAGGCTGTTACCTGTCCCCTCTTTGCAACTATCTTGTTTTATGTTTTTCAGATTCCGGCTCCTCATTGGCATGTACAACAGTAAGAAAAGAAAACAATACCTCCTTTGAGAATGAACACTACTGTCTCCTGAACACGTCTGTTTAGTTTAAAAATTGGACTTGTTCCTGTCTCGTCCTGTTTTTTTGTTGGAAAAAGTAGCGGTTAGTAAACAAACAGTACGTGTGCATTTTGGCAGTTTATTGATATGATATAAAAATATTTTTGAGCTCTAAAGTTGAAATGTAACGCTACTAGGGCTGTCAATTGATTCAAATAGTTAATCGTGATTAATCGCAAATTAAAGCAGCAGTGGGTAGAATGGGAGCAAATATGATTTAAAAAAGTTATTTTTATAACATGGCCACTATATCCTGACAGTATAGTGCATGAGACAAGTAATCTGAAAAAAAGCATGTGCCTCTGTGTCCTTAGGTGTCCTCTGTTGTTCCTAATGGCATCTGCAAGATTTCACAGACCGGAGGAAAACAACCAATCAGAGCCTTGCCGTCTCTGAGCAGCTGTCAATCAATCGCAAACTCTGATCAAACTGTTAAACTAGGCAGCGCTGATCAAATATGAATCAATATTCTGTTACTGTAATGCCTATTTCTCACATAAAATGTTTTCAGAAACATCTTGTAGTGTACTGTTTAGCTGTAAAATTAGAAAGTTTGTGACCCGGCAGCCATGTTGAGATCAGTTGAAGAAAACCAAGCACCGCCCCAGCCAGAGCACAGCCAATAGGAATGCTCAATAGGAACGCTCCCTATTAGGGATGCTAATTTTGAAAAATTAACCGACCCTCGTTAACCGATTATTAACCTTTAACCGACAAGATTTGTGCCTCGCATGCAGCGGTGTGCCAGCTGCAGTGTATGACCACAAGAGACAACTGAGTCCCCAGTTCACCGTCTGGAGAGCTACTGTAGCAGCCACGATGCTGTGTTCACTGTTTCCAGTTCACCATCCGGGAGCGTTAACTTAGCAGCCACGATGCTGTGTGTAGTGTCGCGGACATGCAGCCACTTTCCCAGTAAAAGTCTCCACCGCACATTTAGTTTAGTTTAGCAGGTTGTCCGCTGTGTGTCTGCCCGGCGTAACAATACTCTGTCTGCCCAACGATAGCGATTGTCCGACAAACATTGTGTGTGTTTGTGCTACATAAGTTGTCACACGCATACGGTCTGCCAGAGTAGCATAACTTCAGCAAGTTTCCGACACACCCTGTGTGTGTGGCGGCGGTGAATGTGGGTTTGTCGGTGGCGTTATAGCTGTGAACGTAGGTGTAGCAGACAGTGTGTGTACAGTTTATTTGTCAGTGAATAAATGCTACAACTTGCTCCGCTCAACCGAGCTATAGCCGGGAGCCAACTTCCTGTATCTTTAACTCCGGCTCAGACTCTCTTAAGGTGGGCTCTTAAGGTGGACCAGCTTTTCTCCTTAATGTGACGAGTTTTTCTCAGCTTTTTTAATTAATAGTTAACATTTCTTTTAACCGTTTTAACCAACAGCGTTAATCGGTTAAAATGCTTAATGTCAGTTGAAGTGGCAGTAGGCAGTATATTTTTGGCATCATTGGGCAAAAATTCCATAATAATCTTTATTGTAATTCAAGTGTTCTGAGAGATAACTACACTTCTGCATCTCATCATGGCTCTGTTTTCAGGCTTTAGAAAATCGAGCCTGTGACGGCAGACTTTGACCAATCACAGGTCATTTCAGAGAGAGAGAGCGTTCCTATTGGCTGTGCTCCGGTCATGTGAGCGGAACTTGGCGTTCCTTTACCAGATTTTACAATGGCGGCGGTGGCGTCACAAACTTTCTCATTTTACAGCTAAACCGTACACTACAAGATGATTCTCAAAACATTTGAGGCAAGAAATAGGCATTAACGTAACAGAATATTGATTCATATTTGATCAGCGCTGCCTAGTTTGACCGTTTGGTCAGAGTTCGCGAGTGATTGACAGCCGGCTCTCATAGACGGCAAAAACCAAAAACCATCTGCCTACTGAAGCTTTAATTGCAAATTTTTATCTTTTTAAAATGTACCTTAAAGGGAAATTTGTTAAGTATTTAATACTTTTATCAACATGGGAGTGGACAAATATGCTGCTTTATGCTAATGTATGCATATATTTATTATTGGAAATCAATTAACTACACAAAACAATGACAAATATTGTCCAGAAACCCTCACAGGTACTGCATTTAGCATAACAAAATATGTTCAAATCATAACATGGCAAACTGCGGCCCAACAGGCAACAACAGCTGTCAGTGTGTCAGTGTGCTGACTTAACTATGACTTGCCCCAAACTGCATGTGATTATCATAAAGTGGGCATGTCTGTAAAGGGGAGACTCATGGGTACGCATAGAACCCATTTCTATAGAACCCAAAACTGGCAAAAAGGACCATGCCAGTTTTTCGTCGCCACAATTTTGCGTAAGTTTCGAGCGTTATTATTACTTTCCCGACAAGCTAGTATGACATGATTGGTACCAATGGATTCCTTAGGTTTTCTAGTTTCATATGATACCAGTATCTTCACTGGCTTTAAAATTGAGCCTGCTACAACCTCCGACAGATCGTCTGCGTTAATGCGTTGAAGAAATAAGTGGCCTAAAAACAAATTTGCATTAATACGTTATTATTGCGTTAACTTTGACAGCCCTAAGCACTATACATGTCAGTGTTGATGCAAAATGATGACCAGAGTCTAAAATCTTAATTTATGGCTCACTATAGGTAATCATATTTAGTGTTTAGAGTGATTGAGTGATTTCTGTCCTTTAAAGCAAACAGTTCTTTTCACCCTCTAAAGGCACTGAAGGTACCATAGCAAACCCCAAGCTTTCGCCAGTGAAGACATTTCAGTCAACAGAAGGAGCTGAAGCATCAGACTGCTGTCGAAGGTCATGGGTAGTCAATAGTGTATATATGCCTCATTTATCGCTTTCAGTTACAGAGTGTATACACAGGCACAGTAACAGGAATACGGGTTATGTGGAGTATTAATCTGTTGATACATTTACACAAGTCTGACACTTGTCTCAATTTGTGACAACGCTACTCAAGGCCATCACTGAAGGCGTCAGTCTGCCTCTGTAATCCTCTCCCCAAAATGTCACTGTGTGCACACTTACAAGGCTGTTTGGAAAAATGAAAAGACCACAGCGGAGGGAGGCGGGTGTCTCAGAAGAATACTGCATTTGAAGCAGGGAAGCGGGAGGTAATGAGTGGAAACAAATGAGGAATTAAAACATGACATCTTCCTCTGCACTCTGATTAAAATGAAGCAATGTTGTATTTACGGAGGGATTGTGGTTGTACCCACATACTTAAATGCTAAAACCAGATGCTCAGTCAACAATAAAACATTTCCTCTTTTGCTCAAGGGTTTGATAGCACATGCAAATGCAAAGAAAATAATGCATTTTAAGTTATCGCTCTCAGTTATTGTTTGGAAACAACAAAAAGCCCATCCTAAATCTGGTGACATTGATGATGGCCGCCTGCTGAAACAGCTGCGCTCTCCCTGGAATGAAATAAACTGAATAAAAGGAATTTGCATTGTGCATCATTTTTTACTTACATCTGAAGATAAAAGACCTGACTATCCCTTAAGACTAGAAACCCTCTACCTTTGATTACAAAGTAATATTTAGTGGCTATTTTATTGATTAAACTCTCTGCGTGGATCACTGCATCAGCTTGGTTTGGTTATTAATACATTTCCTGGTACAGAACATGTATTATTATTATGAATTATGTGTGTTTGAGCCAGGATTGTCTGAGGAAGGGGTGAATTGGGAGGTTGTTGTGATGGTGCATTTTATATTTTAAAGGAATAATGTGTAGGATCTGGCGTTATCTAGCGGTGAGGCTGCATTGCAACTTCTCCCGTGTGCCAAGCGTGTAGGATTGGCCCTCTCTAGAGCCAGTTGTTGTAAAAGTAGCATGCTTAGAGTGTGTGTACATGGAAAGTGAGTGGTGAAGCGCGAGAGAGAGAGAGAGTAGAGGCGACGGCAGCAGCAAGTAACGTTATTAATTTGTCCATTCTGGGCTACTGTAAAAACATGGCGGTGCAACATGGCGGACTCCGTGAAGAGGACCCGCTCCATATGTAGATATAAACGGCTCATTCTAAGCTAACGAAAACATGACCATTCTTATTATCAGGTGATTATACACAAAAGAAAGCATACTTATTAATATTATATTCCATTTCTGCCAATAGATCCCTCTAATTGTTACACATTGGTCCTTTAACAGATCCGTCAAGTAACAAAATATTGATACGAAACGTATCTGAAAAAAATTCACCTATATTCATTTTTTTACACTATCCCCTCTTGCAAGTTCCTTTAGAGAGAAACATTGCCATGGGAACAGTCAGCAGTTTTTCCTCAAAACATAATTGGCAAGACAAATTTAACAAACATAATTTCTCGAAGACATGTTCAGCCTCTTTTGCCCGATAAATGACTCAAACAATGTCATTGTCCTCCGTGAAGAGGACCAGCTCCCTATGTAGATATAAACAGCTCATTCTAAGCTAACGAAAACACAATGATTCTAATTATCAGGTGATTATGCACTAAAAAAAAACATACTTATTAATAATATATTCCATTTCTGCCAATAGATCCCCCTAATTGTTACAAACTGGTGCTTTAAAGGTGTGATTGTTGCAATGGCGCGCTCTTGCTCAAATCCTGGAAATATGTAAACATGACTCAATTTGGTGATAGATGCTCTTTCATGTCTGCTATTTTCAACATAAAAGTCTTGGTTCTTAGAATTTAAACTTCAAATTATTGATCAAAAATTAAAGTTGCATTTCACCTTAGGGTTGGGCAATTAGACAAAGATATTGACTATTGTTTTTTGGGGGGTGTTTTTTGTCGTTTTATTTTGCTAATTTAATGGTCTGCCTCTTCAAGAATTCAACTTGGTAAATAATTAAATGTAAAGCGCAACTCAAAGCTTGCGCAAATGGGAACTGTCAAAAAGTTCATCGATTTTCAACTCGAAGCACTCAGAGCGGCTGCACAAAAAAGTCGAAACGCTCTGAAGCGCATTCTCTACTCATTGGAGTAGAGAGCGTCTTTTTTCAGAGTGCCCGCCTTTTTTTGTGCGGCCGCTCTGAGCGCTTCTATTAGGGGTGTAAGAAAATATGGAAATAATTAAATATCGCGATATTATGTTTTGTGATACAAACGATTCTCAAAGACACTGTCGATTTTTAATTAATAGTTTACATGCGAAGATTAACTCAGTCAGTACTTTATTTCATTTGCAAAGAGATGCTCCCTCTCAGTGTATGTGCCCTCTCAAAATAGTGCTATGATGTTGGATGTTACAGTTAGTGATAAATGCAAATGCAGATCCCACTGTTTTGATCTGTCAACTTTTCTACTCAGATTTTATGCATATGGTGATGTGTTCTTTATACTTTATGACAGTTTTCATAAAATTAGATTACAAAATCACAATATATCGCCTTACTTACAGTATCGCAATAAATCGCAATATATTAAATCGTAACCCCTGTATCATGATACGTATCGTATTGCCAGATTCTTGCCATTACACAACCCTAGCTTCTATTGTTGAAAATCTCAGAACTTTTCAGAAAGGCGCTTTTTTGATGAAGTGATGAGATGAAGCGCTGGAATGAAGTGCTGGGATGAAGCGCTCCCCAGCGCCCTGCCGCAGCGTGCTTTTCTGACGGAGAAAAATGGTATATGGACACTCAGCATATGCCATCTTTAGTGGTTGCTGAAACGTAACATCAATTCATAAATAATACTGAGAACAAGACCAAAACCTGTATGTGCAGTTGTGCACCCTGATCATTTAAAAGCATATGTTATGTTTGTTCATGTGGAGGCTGCAAGCTCAGGCATCCTTCATCTGACGCCATCTGACTCTTTTCCAAAATAGCTGCTCAGCCTGTCTTTATAGCTTATTGCTTAGCAAATATCTCAAGGTGATATATTTTGTTTAATTAGAGAAGATGTCAGCAGGACTACCCCACTGCACACACACCTGCGCAAATATATCGGTAACCGCCATTTGGGAAATGTTATTGCCCAATCCTATTTCACATTCAAAATATCACAACAAATGTATGTGTCTTGTTGGTTTCCAAATCTGTTGCTTATGAGAGCATTCATAATTTCTGCACTGACACCTGCTTTTGTGCCAGAAGAACCATGTGTTCCGTTTGCATTTGGCCTACTTTCAATACATTATGGATTTCATTTAAAATCCAAAGACCAATCTAATGCCTCATGTGTATGTAAATGTCATCTACAGCGTTACAGTATAACCCTATCCAAAAGTTTCACCACTCAATTAGGAAAGGTCACAAGAACACTATTCCAGGTCTCATTCAGTTTTCATTCAAGCATGTCTGCAATTTTGCACTTACTCTCTCCTCTCTATTTCCCTCAGTATTTATCTTCATAAAAAAAATTTGCAAAATGTCACTGGAATTATAATTCTAGCCAGGAATTGAATGGCAGATATGTCAGAATAATACTAGCAGGTACACTGTGAAAATGAAAGGCTTCCTCTGTGCTCTTGTGGGAAGATTTTGGATTGTAGAAAGCAAGACAAAATGTTCAGTTAAACCTCAATGAATTTTTGAAAAATTGTTTTAATTCAAGTCTACATCTGAAGAACAGGCAGTGTTTGAAGCAGCAGTGGGAGCCAGTCGGTGGATCTGGAAGAAGGAATCACATAGACTGGGGTCATGCACGCAGCCACCGTGTCCCCTGAGTGTTGAAAGGTTTGAGCAATTTGTTTCAGTGAAGCATGCTGGCTGGTGCCTTTTGTTAGTGGAACTGTATGTTTGTGAGTATACTCATTTCTTCACAGATCGACTTATTTGCTTCTTAGTTTCTTTTTTCTTCTGTAGCATGATCGTGTTTAGTGGTTGCTATGGCTGTCCATGAATATTTGCCAGGATACTGTGTTGGCTTATTAGTTGGAGTCTGTAGCACTGTTTGTGACAGAGTAGTTGGAAGTAGCTCTATAAGTTTCATAGTTGCTATACATAGGCCTTTGTTCCTTAGGGTGATAATAGCTTTAGGTTGTCTGTAGCATGCTAGCTGTCAAACTGTTTTAGGGAGCATGGTTGCACTGGAATGTTAAGTGCCTATTTGGCGGCCAAATTTGTGCTCCGATATCTATATCTTTTCATAACATATAAACCTACATCTGTGCCAAATGTGTTGCTTTATTGCAAAATGCACAATTGTTACGAATATTTCAGCTTAGCTGCCCCACTATTAGAGTCTAATAGTGATAAGCTTTCTAATGGCATCAGTAGGACTGTGTATTGGCAAGAATCTGGCAATACGATACATATCATGATACTGGTGTAACGATTCAATATATTGTGATACTGTAAGCAAGGCCATGTGTTGCGATTTTTTTAACTTAATTTTAGGAAAACTGTCATAGCATAAAGAACACACCCGAAATACACCATTTTAGAATAGGCAAAAATGACACATTTATACTGAAAGCAAAAAAACTGCATGGATTTTGTCGCAAACTGCATGTGAATATCATAAAGTGGGCATGTCTGTAAAAAGGAGACTCGTGGGTACCCATAGAACCTATTTTCATTCACATATCTTGAGGTCAGAGGTCAAGGGACCCCTGTGAAACTTGCCATGCCAGTTTGTCCTCGCCAAATTTTAGCGTCACTTTGGACCGTATTTAACCTCCTTTGTGACAAGCCAGTAGGACATAATTGGTACCAATGACTTGACCATAGGTATTTTTAGTTTCATGTGATGCCTTCAATGTGTTTACCTTCACTCTAGCTTTAAAACTGAGGCCGCTACGATAATCCAAAAGATCGAAGAGCGGCCGGGCCCGACAACGGGCTGTCGGACTTTTTTAGAGGTTCATTCAAAATCGATAGTGTTTTGGAGAATCAATACGGGATCACACAACATAATATCGTGATACACATGTATCAATATTTTCTTACACCCCCTATGCACAGTGCCCTTTTTCATAATTTTAAAGCTTATATTGGAACTGTGAATTAATGCATGTGGCATTCCTGACCTCCTAGTCAAAAAAGTACAATGTAACACCGCTCAAAATTGGAGTTCCAACTAGTAAAATTGGGGCAAATCTATCTACCCGACTTCACATAGACGCCTACGTCACACGACAATGGAAGCGCACATTATAAATGGTAAACCATCAACTAGTAAGGCAACGTAAAGTATATTTGCCTGTATTTAATAGGCATGCATCAATCCAACTTGTTGAGTCCCGATACCGATAGCAATACCTGGGCTTTGGGTATCGGCTGATACCGAGTACCTATCCGATACCAGTGTTTAATTAATAAGCTGTATGTCTCACTGTGTGGAAAAGACTGGGATAATTCCTTTATGTGTAAAGAAACATCAGGCTTGACTTCAATATTGCTTTCCTAACTTCGTAAAACAAAATGTAACAAATAATTACATAGATATAAATGTATTGAATGGTTATTTATTATTACAATAATAAATCATACACCAACTTGGTAAAACATCTTCAAAATTAACAGGACTTACAATTCAAGTGTAAACCTTTTTAATGCGGCAACAAATTGTTCAAAAGTTAAACAGGAATTAAAATGCCAGTATATAATATAGATTATATAAACATAGAACTGAATTGAATAGATTGGACCCATTGTCACTGATACCCGATCCAGCTATTTGGGTCAGTATCGGCCTGATATCCGATCTGGTATCAGTGCACCCCTGGTATTTAATTAAAATAATAAATAATACATATAGTAAAACCTGTTCTACATATAAATTGATGTCAAAATATGTCACCGATGTTATTAGGTAGCTGGTTATGGTAAACAATATCTGTAAAGTTATCTTCTGTGCATAAAAGTCATACGGCAAAATGTTAAAAATGCCCTCCAAAAAATGTGGAGGCTGCACTGTTGAGAGAAAAAGTTCTGACTTCCACGTTGTCTTGAGCAGCATTAGTGAAAATAAACATATTGTGAACAAAGCAAAACTTGCCACAAACACCTTCATATTTTCATAAAAACTGTGGCAGGTAGTGTTCCTAAGTTCCTAGCCAACTCGGCAGGTGTTGAATCTTATTCTCATTCTCCTACAAAGAAACAATCGCACTGAACAACACAAAGCAGAATGTGTGTGCCAGCATAATGACAGCATGTCCAAGCACTGCTGTAATTTGTGTTCATATTCAGAGTGCGCTATGCAAAAGAAAAGTGAGTAGTGATTAATTTTTTTAAACAGCTTTGCCAATCACAATGACTTATCATGGAAATGGCTCACTAAATGGAGGGAAGGTGCAGATTTGCCTCTCTCATTGGGAAACTAGTTATTGTTGTGAAGGTTCAGATGGGCACCACACTAGAGCAGGTGATGTACCTGAATTTGTGTAGAGATCTGGTAACCATGTTTTCTGTGCGGATTGATGCACACTTTTGTTTTTAAAGATAATTTTATTATTGCCATGATGTTAGCTTGTCAGTTTAGCCATATTGTAGTCAAGTCAATTTTGCCTAAAGGGGCTTTAAAATGTGGACAGCATATTCAAAGAAGAAAAACTGGAAGAATCCTCAGGAAGAGCAATTGAGGAGGGATCCCTCTCTCTGGACGGACAGACATTCAATAGATGTTGTGTGTACAGGAGGTCAGCTCTTGGCCTTTTCACCCTGCTCTTCCTACAGACCAGAGACTGCATGAAGAAGCATCCCTGCTCTGATCTATGACTGTTAGCAAACAGACATAGAAAAAAAAAGAACTTCCTTCTAAGGACCAGTTTTGCTCCAAACTGCACAACTGGATTTGGGCACAGCAAGGATACAGACTTTGACCCTGGAACCACAACTTTCTCCAGCCTGCTTTCTCCAATCCCTCCAACTTGGAATTGCAACCTTTTCTTCCATGGATTGGTAACGTACTGGGCTTACCTTAGCATTAGCAATTGCACATGGCTGAGCAAGACTGTTCAACTTAACTTCTGTGAATGTACATGTATTGATTTGGTTTAATGTAATTCATTGAGTTTGACTGTTGTGATATTATTTGTAGTCAGGATATTTGGTTAGCTGGCTTTGCCACATCTGATGTGTTTAGTTTATGCTTCACACAGACATAGGGTCTTGCATGCAAACTAACCATCTTTTCTAACCCACTGCATTATTAGACACATATTAAGATCTTACATAAACTGTGAATTGGTTTTAAACACAAACATACACATTCAGAGAATCTCAACCCCAACATCACACCCCCCTTTGTTCTTCCTGAGTACATGTACTCCGAAGAACAAAGAGGCCATGAGGTGAAATCCTGGCAGCCATCTTTGATCCAGCCATCTTTGTAGTTTTACAGTGCTCGCCATATTGTCTGTAGGCCATGCAGACATCTTGAGACAAGTAGCCAACTTGTCTTTGTCTCCCTCCCTCTCTCTCCCTCTCTCTCTCTCTCTCTCTCTCTCTCTCACATACACACACACACACACACACACACGCTCACATACACACTGTTTGGTTTGTTTAGTTTAGTTACTTAGTTAGATTAATATTGTGTTTTACAGCTTTATTATCTTGTAAATACATTTTTGTGGATTATACATGCTGGTCTGTTTAATATTGTACAAGAGTGAATAATGCCAACCGCTGCTGTGTCAAGAACTCCAAGATCCTTCAAACTTTACTATCTATTGATATAGTGATTTTTGGTTATAGTTATTAGGGCCCGAGCACGAAAGTGCCAGGACCCAACGGTGTGAAACCTTCTGTTTTTCTAAGGATTATTATTTTTCTGCTGCGAGATCGCATTTTTGAGGCGCTTAGGATGCACGAAAACTCTCGAATACGCATCAGAACTCGCGAAAATTGCAAAGTTCTGTAGTGAGTCGCCAGTGGGCTCCATAGGGCCCCCTCATGCAGGCAGGTCTGAGAAAAAGTTACTTCGATCTTTACGAAATTCGAGTAGGTCATTGCTCAATTTAAGAACACATGTTTGAGAACTTTAGGATGCACAAAAACTCGTGAAACTCTACACGCATATTCACACTAGTACTTACTTTGATTTGATGGTGTAATGTGGCTTGGGCGTGGCAGGTTGGCTCTTTAGCGCCCCCTTATGTCTTTTAGTCTTTGAACATACCTTGGTGTACTCGAAAACTCATGAAAGTTGGCAAAAAGATGGACACCTGTGAACTTTACGTGAACGTACAGCCATTGGGCTATGGCATCTCCATCGGGCTCCATAGTGCCCCCTAACACATGGAAAGCCATAGTTTGAATAAAGTTGATCCTATATTCATGAAATTTGGTAGGCACATCCCGCTCATTATTTCAGACATATTCCTCATTGGGTTTCATTAACTCCGCCCACCCGGAAGTCGGCCATCTTGAATTTTGTATGCTTTTCATGTATTGTATGCATACTTTTACGAACTCCTTCTAGAGACTTCATCGGATTCACGTCAAATTTGGGTGGTATAAGTATAGTATATAGTATATAGTATATAGTATATAGTATATACCTCAAACTAATGTGACGCTAAATTGCGAAGGAATTTTTGATAGCTCGAACGGTGATGTCATAGGTCATGTGAGAAGACGCCATTTTGTCACTTTATAGTTATGAAATGATATTTACGATACTCCTCCTAGAGGATTCAAGAGATCCATCTCAAAGTTGGGCAGCAGAATCTCAACACCTTCACGTTGTTAAATTGCAAAGCTTTAGTGTTTTTGCGAAACGGCGTTGTTGTGGCGGCGCGGCGAATTTCGGTGTTTCGACATGACACAGGAGGCTGCTGTAACTTGACTTTACATAGTCCGATCTGCCCCAAATTAAACAAACTGGATAAGAGTCCCGGCCTGAAGACATATACGTGCCATTATGAGTGATAGTCATAGCGCCCCCTACAGGAAACAGGAAGTTCTTTTAAATTGACTATACATTGTCCAATCAGCCCCAAAGTTGACATGTTTTATAAGAGTCTTGGCCTGAAGACATATACGTGCCATTATTGAGTTATGGTGATAGCGCCACCTACTGGCAACAGGAAATGGTTGTATACTGTCACCCACCCTCATAGAAGTGCCTTTAAAGGATGCCCCACAAGTTCTCAACAGGTCATTTACAGCGCCACGCGCTCCACGCAGAAAATACCCTCTAACTGTTGCGTGCAGTGTCCGACATTCATGGAAGTGCACGGCAGCGGTTACCCCCGACGTGCGCAAAGGGGCGAGGGCCCGTTCATCGCTGCTTGCAGCTTTAATTAATTTAATTATTAATCAAAGTTCCAAATTGATAGTTTAGTATATTTAATGAGACTTATCTATGAGACTACATTAATGTGCCATTATTTTCTCTTTATTTCAAAGATTGGTGCCCCGAGGATGATTTGATTAAATTAAATCATATTATTCAATATAATTAATAATTATTTTGATAACTATTAATTACTTTTGATAGCCATTTTAATGTCTGTTGAGCTTATGTACCAATGTAATTTGGTGCCCTGTTATTATTTACATATATTGATAATTTATTAATATTAATTGTATTAATATTAATCATTATCTTTTATATTATATAATAACTAGACCAGCTCCTATCTGCGTCCCCAACACCACTTATTTCTTTAACGCATTAATTCAAATTGAGATTTTTAGGTTGTAGTGGGCTCAGTTTTAAAGCTAGAGTGAAGATACTGGTATCATATGAAACTAGAAAACCTAAAAATCCATTGATACCAACCATGTCATATAGTATGACATGGTAGGTATCAATGGATTTTCAAACATACTGTATGATCATCAAACATACTGTATACATGCTTGTTGTGAAGGAGGCTAAATCACACTCCAAACTCATGATACATTTTGGCGAAGAAAATCTGCCATGGTCCATTTTCAAAGGGGTCCCTTGACCTCTGACCTCAAGATATGTGAATGAAAATGGGTTCTATGGGTACCCACGAGTCTCCTCTTTACAGACATGTCCGCTTTATGATGAACATATTTTTTATGCAGTACCTGTGAGGGTTTCTGGACAATATTTGTCATTGTTTTGTGTTGTTAAGAGTATTAACTACTTGAGAAATCTCCCTTTAATGTGGCAGTAGGCAACAATTTGTTGGCATAATTTGGCAAAAATTCCATAATAACCTTTCAGCATATTGTAATTCAAGTGGTCTGAGAGAAAACTAGACTTCTGCTCCTCCTCATGGCTCTGTTTTCAGGCTTTAGAAAAATCTAGCCCGTGACAGCAGATTTTGACTAATCACAGGTCATTTCAGAGAGAGAGAGCGTTCCTATTGGCTGTGCTCCGGTCATGTGACCAGAACTTGGCTTCCTTCAACAGATTTTACAATGGCGGCTGCCTCATAAACTTTCTCATTTTACAGCTAAACAGTAACTCCAAGATGATTCTGAAAACATTTGAGGTGAGAAATTGGCAGTAACAGAATATTGATTCATATCTGATCAGCGCTGCCTAGTTTGACCGTTTGGTCGGAGTGCGCGAGTGATTGACAGCCGGCTCTCATAGACGGCAGCTGGCAGCGGACCTTGTTTTCCTCCGGTAAGTGAAATCCTTCAGATGCCGTTAGGAGCACCGGAGGACACAGTAGGACACAGAAGAACATGACTTTTTTCAGGTTACCTGTTTCATGTACTACTGTCACGATATAGCGGCCGTTTTCTAAAAAAACTTTTTAAAATCATATTTGCGCCAATATCGCATACTGCAGCTTTAAGGTACATTTTGAATAGATAAAACATTTGCGATTAATAAAGATTAACTATGGACAATCATGCAATTAATCGCGATTTAATATTTTAATCGATTGACAGCCCTATTTTAAAGATAATTTTATTATTGCCATGATGTTAGCTTTTCAGTTTAGCCATATTGTAAACAAGTCAAATTTGCCCAAAGGGGCTTTACAATGTGGACAGCATACAACACCCTCTGTCCTTACACCCTTGCTTCGGATACGGAAAAAATTCTCAATGCTTATAACTCAGCCATGGTTGAGCTCATGAACTGCTTAGTAAGCTCTCAGATTTTATAGATATTTCCGTTGACATGAAAATGATTGTGAACATTCTGTATAATCCCTCTGCACAGATACTACTTTTAAATAAATGTAAATGGTTACCTCGACATGATAAACACATGCATGCATGGGCTGGTGTTTAAAAATGCATTTAATAGTCTGAGGAAATATGAAAAATATGTATTTACCCGACATTCTAGTTGTACTTTATGCATATTTTATTGAACAGGTTCTTAAAAGATTCATTTCGCAAAATCTAATGGGCTCTGAAAAGTGTAACATTCTCACAGACACATTTTGGATCTTGGATTCATAGAAGCTTCCCTGCAGAACGTCTCATTTTGATAGTGTTCTCACGGTCATATAAAGCTCAGGGGGTGATAACTGTCAACTATTTAATAGAAGGAGGTACTGTATATGTTAAAATGTACATACATATAGAACCCTGAGAGGGTTTGAAGGTTGATCGATATTCATGTAATATTTATACTTTTTTAATAAAGGTACACAATCATAGTTCACTAGAACAACCCACTACCAGGTAGTATTTTTTAATATAATTTTGGGACTCTTCACACATGCAAGTGTGATGATGTGAAGGAGCCAGTAAAATTAAATGAATCATGCTTAATTAGTAAGGATTTAGGATATGGCATTTCAGTGACATTTTGCTTCTGTTATTAAGTACGTTATGAAGTCTTCCAGGTGAAAGTGGATATTGACTCTTTGAGAGTGTTATCCCGAGATAACAATTTAGTAGCGCAACCATAAGATATTAAATGCTATCTCCTCAAGATATTTATTTAAATTAAAATAAAATACTCTGTCAAAAGCAGGCTGCTGCACTTTATACTTCCTATAGGAAAAGAAAATCACCTTGAATATCATGAACCTGCAGGAGTAATTGTTCACGAATGTAATTGTATCGCTGTACACATAAATTAATAAACAAAGTACTCAAAAAAAACAGTTTTCAGGAGGTCCACGTAGTCAAATTTAGATATTAGAACATGATTTTATAGGCTTTTATTGTCACAATAATGTAGATTGTGTTGTGGAGACATATCACAGCATTCAGTAATAGCAATGACAATATTCACTGTCAGCTGAGATGGAAATTTGTAATATTGGTACTGTATTTGAATTGTGTTATGGTATTAGAATAATATTAGTCTCTTTTCTTATTCCAACTCCTGTCTGTCTTTTAAAATAATCAAACTTTGAATAAAACATTTGAAATGTTGCTGAGCATAATATCTGTCGACTGTTTTCTTGACTGCATTCTTGGAGATTTATGACTCCCACTGTCCCCTTGAAGTCTGTATAATAGTAATTGTGTACAGATTTGCATGTCATCGGCATGTCACTTCCCCAAGAATAATCTCCTGTATGCAAGCTGTGATCTGGGAGAGTCTGACAGTTACAGCAAACCCTTCATTATTCACCCCACACATTCAGTTTCATATTTATCTTTGTATTTGCACACTCCTAAAACCCTCTGACAGTCGGACTGACAGCATGTGACAGCTAAACATAAGTTTCCCATGTATTTGAGGGTGTGAATGGCTCAGCTTCTGACATATATGATGCCTGCTGAAGCTTATGACGAGCGTGTTTTTCCATCGGCAAGTCAAACTCATCAAGAATGCTTGAGAATAAACACAATTTATATTGTCAAATAAATCTTATTTGGGTGCTCAGAAACAATTTTGGCACTGTAGTCCTGATGTGATACAGAAATAATGCATAACGGAAACTGGATCAGTAGAACACTGCGCCAAACAGCAGGTTTTGCAGAGAGGCGGAGGAATAATATCACATACTGTAGAACATAATGCAAGAAGACACAAATTGAACATACACGTGCAAGCTAACAATCAGTATGCAGTTTCCCATTACAATATGAAAGGGGCACGTGAGCAACATGACTACATGCTATACATTAAAAGATAAAAAGCCATGCATGTAAGCGGACATGCTGTACTGACACAAACTGCTCATCACAGCTCAAGGACGCACATTAAAGTTCACATACTGTATGACAGTGTGCTCTCTGCACTTTTTTTTCCTCTTCTGAAACACAGTTTACTTAGACAGCTACTTAAAGCACAATCTGATATTTCTATTCTACTTATGCATATGCCATTATGCATATGCTGCATACGCCATTATGCATATACTGCATACTTTACATGTAGGTTAAGATCCAATTTAAATAAATTGCATGTATGTTTGTTTTTGTCTCTTTTTTTCTGCTACAACATATGTGTCTGCTCTGTAAAAAACTGGTCCTCTGACACAACTGCCCGACGGATACTGATATTAATATCTGGCCGATATATCAGCCAAATTAGAAATGCACCGATCCAACTTTTTCAGTTATGATACCTATATCGATACCTGGGCTTCGGGTCTGTATCAAGATCCATTTCTAAAGTAACCCTCCCAACCCTGCAGGTGTTTTGCTCGGTTCTCTGGACGCAAGGAAGCGCAGTATCGAGTGTTGTTTGCATGAGCGGTAGGCTTGGGCGACAAGAAATTGGTTGGCCACAATAATGGTCCTCACGTGTCCACGATAACAGAACAATATTCAATTAGCAAATGTTGAATACAGGGATTAAGCAAGTATATTGCAAGCCCGGTGGGCCTGAGATGACTCGTCGCCTAGGCAAAGCATTGGGGAATTATGTATTTTTAAACTAAAATGTGTTATACAAGTAGCAAACTCCTTTAAAGAATAATTCAGTGTGTAGGTTGTGTGCTTAACGTTAGCGAGTGTTGGTGTTTGCGGTCAAGAGAGACACAGACAGACAGAGAGAGAGAGAGAGAGAGAGAGAGAGAGAGAGAGAAGAGCGAGGGAGCGTGTGTGTGTGTGTGACAGAGTGACGGTGAGATGAAGTCTGCTGTAGCTGTGAGCGTAGCAGTGCAGTGTGTGTACAGTTCAGGCTGTCGGTTAACTTTTCAAGACACAAGCCAAGTTCCCATGTCTTGTAGGATTTCTCTATACATCGGCGCATCAGTCCAGCATGGCAGGGATTTACGCCTCCAAAATAGCGGCTGTAAAACGGTGATAAACACATTTTTTTTCCTATATTCTTCACAATAAAAGTCTCCCATTATTTTGTTATTTAAACGCTTTTATTGTGAAGCAGCAAAATCAGGAAATGTTGGGTTTTCAGCAACTTAACACAACTCCTATTCAGCTGACAAGCGAAACGGTAAAATAAAGCCGATATGTGAAAGTACAAACAGTGAAGTCAGAGATTCAGTTAGAAGCTACAAAGGTATTGAAAGCTGAACACACAACATATTTCTCTATGGTCTCCTGCACGCTTGTTTGAGGGGGAGAAGGGGGATCATTGGCGATTCTTTGGTTTAAACTAAGCAAAAAAGAAGAGCCAGAGAACGAGAACAAAATGATTTGTAAACTGTGCGCTAAACAATTTGGGACTAAAGATGGAAATGCCACAAATCTCCGCTCTGATCTTAAAACTCACCATCCGGAATACGCAAGTCTGCCACCGACTCCCACCACAAAGAGCAGCGGGACCAAAACTCCTCCCACGGTGAGCAATTATCCCTCAATCAAAGGTAACAACATAAAAACGTTGGCGAGACTGTACAAGAGCAGTTACTAGTCACCAGCGGATTGATCTGATTTATTGATCTCAGAATGTCCCTGTGGAAAATAGTGCTAACTGTCTATACATTGTGGCCACTTATGGATATTGCAATGTATGTGTCTCCAGTCCATATATATTTATATCTACTCGCGTCTCTCTTCAGCTTTTTTTGGACGATAATATCATATATCGTTTTTTTCTTAAAGCAATATCATTAGGGGAATTTCAATATAGCCCAACCCTTATGAGCAGTTCTCGAGAAAGCTGCAAGCAGCAAAACCGGAGGTCAAGCAGTCGGCCCATTCCGAGCAGGCACTGTTTTGATAAGAACAAATAATTTACACTTTATTGTTTATTATTGGTCACCTGCTCAAACCTTTCAGAGTGGTTCACAGAAAAGCCCAGAGTCATTATTTTATTCACAGTAATTACAGGAGCCATCAGAGCGGTGTCAATCACTTTCATGACCTCTTACAACTCAGTACCCGATTTCTACAACAGTCAAACAGCCAATCACCCAGCGGCCAACCCCACTCCAACAAAACAGCATGAGATACATCACTGACCAGGCATTTAATCATTTTACAACAGCATGAATTATATTTTGTCCACTTTATATCTTCTTAATCTCATCTACAGCAGTCAAGCACTCGTAAGTGACAGAACTGTCATTTGCCTTTGGGTTGCTTACATAACATGCTCAAAGTTAAATCTAAACAGCCGAACAATTCCTAACCTAATCAACAAAGCAAATTTATCTTAGTCCGATCTAAGTCCATTATCAGCATGAAGCTAACAACAGCTGCTCTGTTGTAATGGAAATCTTAATTACACACATTAATTATGCTGGGATGAACGCAAGAGAAATGATATATAAAACATTATCATCAAAATAAATTGAAGCATGCAAGACGTAATGGACTCTTGCACTACATGCAGAAATGTGCTATACTCTAAGCTGAATTTGTATTACATAGACCCCCGTGGAGCAGACAAAAGGCCCTCTGAAGACTTCAGGCCCGAGCTTTGTTTCTATCAGTCCTCACCTTCGCCCATGATGGGATTTTTATCTGGAGGCCTGAGGGAGGGATCTGTTTGAATAGAATGTGGACAGGTCCTGAGATAGCCTGCTATTACCACCACCCAGCGCCACAACAACCATCAATCTCCGCAAGTTTCTCTGTTTACACGCAGGACAGCACAACAGTCATGAGTCATTGCCGCTTACGATGCAGTTAGAGTGAAATTATGTTTCCCCACCTCCTCTGCCCGTCGCCCGGACACTCCTAATCAAGCTCTGCGGCAGATGTACTGTCAGTGACAGCAGTATCTCGCAGACCTTGTGAGGGACAGCCGATACCCAACCAGTTATTACACCCAACATTGTTCCCCCTGATTGCAATCACATGTCCTGTCTTTGTCTTTCACAAGCTCCAAGGCTCAAAGATCTTTTTGATTTGCCGCTTCTTTACAAACTGTCAGACACACCAAGCCTGTCTGATTTCCCACTCTGGCTGCATTGCCATGCCAATTCATTTTCTATGACAGCAGAAGATTGCTGGGTCTCTACAATGTAACCCTGATGAGATAGGTTAGTGGGTGTGCACCTTCAGGGTTTTTTTTTTTATTTTGGTCCTAATTCTGACAGAATTTGGACAGTGCACTCTCGAAAATGCAACCCCCATACAAAATCCTGAACTTACACATTTCTCTGGCATGTGCTGGAACTATGGAATCCATACGGGAGAGAACAAGCTCCAGAATGTAAAGAATAGACAGGATTTAATGAAGAAAAACAAAAAAAGCAGATGTTTCCCTAGCTCTTAGTCACTCACGCAAAAACACATTGATGCAGACACCCTAACGCTGCATCCCACTGAGCAGTAGATTACCATTACTTCACAAGGAAGGAAGGAACATGTTGCCAGAATTTTAATTAATTTCGTTTACTTATGTCGGGAATGCCATGCTGGTTTCGTTGGCAATTCACCATAAAATAATCATGTCAGAAATCTGACAAGTCAAGCGAAAACAAAGCTCTGTGGGAGATGAGAGATTGGCAAATGCCAACAGAGCACAGACATCTAGCTTACATCAAATCAAAAATTAATCAAAATAAAGAAGATTGTAGAATCAGGTAGTTCATCAATTTTTAGGTCCCTTCTTGTGCCTGATAGTTCCAATGCCCCTCTTAAGCAATCATTGTACTCAGTGTTTCCCACAGGATTTTGTGAGCCACCTTCTCCCTGGGCCTTTACAAGCCGGTTGTGGCGCACCGCCACGGAGAGGTCGCACAAGGGACTCCTCCAACACCGAGCCGCCATCCCTGATCCGTAGCTTTGCTGCTGGGCGCTGATGTTGCAATTGAATGAACAATTGACTTTCACTTCCTGGCAATATACGTTCTTTTGTCCAACTAGCTTACTGTAACCTAAGCTAAGCTAAGGTTAACCAGCTAGCTGTGCGGCATGAATCTGGCGTTGGTTGCTCCGTAATGTTAGCTGATAGAGTAATTTGCAAACGGCAAGCTAGTTGGTATCATGGAGCCAATGGTCCAAATAAAATACAGGAACATTACAGATAGTAAGTGTAATCTAAATATGATTTATGATTGTAATGTAATGTAATGTCACTGTTTTGATCACCTACGGAGCAAGCGTGAGCAACAGGATTGTAAAAGGATTTTCTGAAAGTTACAATAAATCCACATAAATGGAGTGCTCCAGGGATGACATATTTTTGTTGGCCAACCAGGAAGTTAGCATCGCCCCGGTTCCCTCGACATTGGGTTTTGGATTATTGCAGAAAATAAGCTCTGTGGCAAACAAACGTTTATGATACTTCCACGGTTTGTTCAGCAAGATTATCTTCACATATACACCACCTTTATGATTTTTGGAGTGTGAATGCAATCGCCAGAAGTAAAAAGCTAACGTTAGGCTATAAACGAACTACACCACGGTCGCATGAGCGCGAGTATACACAACGAGGCTGTAAAGGCGGACGAGTCGGCGTGATGACGTTTAGTAGTCTCATTTAGCCACTTGTTAGCAACCGCCTTTTTAAGACACATAATACAGGCTTCAAAATTCCTGAGTGGGGTATTTATTGATGTATTTTATGTCATAGAACAAAACGTTAAAATCTCTTAAGCTTGTGTTAACCACAGACCTTATTTCAGGCATCTAACTAAAGGACTCCTGTAGCACTCTATTGCATGTCTTGTGAGGAAGCTATGGTAAACAAACAGAGTAAAATGTGACTTTTGTCATTGTTAAATGTCCTCTGAATTCAGTTAAAATCACACAAACCTTCCCATTATCTAGAGGGAATTGTGTTTCAAATTTATACACATTATTGGAAACTCAATTGTTTTCTCAGTGGAAACATCTTAATCTTTATCTCTGTGAGAGGTTTTGTTGCTCTAAATATATCCCATCATAAATGACTTTTGTACATTATGTATCTTGGCTTTGCTAATTGCTGTGGTTTGTTCACAGCAGGAAGAGGACTGAAAGCCAGCGCACCACTGCTTTTTTAAATCACTCCAGGCAACGACTGCGGCTCATTATGCAGAGGAAAGCAAATCATTTCTAATGATTTTCGAAAACAAAACTGACACCGAACATGATGGCATTATTTTTAGGTTTCCACTCACCATCTTAGATTTCAACTGATTCTACCAATGCTCTAATTTATGGCTGTAATTAACGGTGATCATGTTAACTGTAACAAAAAAACTCTGCTGCCCACAACTCGTCAACAGCTTATCATATGTTAATGGAACTTTTAGGTTTCTGCATTTATTTTCAGCATCTCAGTGAGTTTGTTCTGTGTTGCAGCAAAATCATTTGCCTGCATTATACACAATCCAGTTTGTTATTTATCCGTTTCACATAAAAAATTCACATTTACAGTAACTGCTTTCACATACTCTAGTACTATTTGTCATATTATGAACTCAGTCAAGCAATCGGAGAGTGCAAAATTGGCTTTTAAAGAATGAAATAAACATGAACTGAGCCATTAATCTGGACAATGTTGGCAAGTACTTCAGGAGCTAGTACTTTAGTGTGGTACTAAAGTACTAGCTCTTTGATTTGTCGCCATACAACGCTGCTGTTCTCCTCCTGTTGACTTTAAATCTTAGGGAGCTTTTGTTTAGATGTAAAACGGATCCAAAGAGATCCTCCTGGTTTGTTTAAAGAAAGCCGTAATGAAGAGCTAGTTTACTTTAAATCTCTAAATAAATCGATAAGATAAGTCAGTAAAGTCATTGCTTCTTCATGCTTATCGACTTCACTAAAAGTCTGTGCAAAAAACAAGATAATTGTATTTTTAATGGGGCTGTCTTCATAAATAAAGGTTAAAGAAAGGTTAAACAAAAGTAATCTAACAAACTTATTATCATTTCACCAGAGGGACGCTCCATTTCGCAATGTCCTGAGAAACTGTCACAGAGTGATAGACTAATTTTCCCCTGCTGATTCTTTTTCCCCTCCCCTGTTACTATTTTTGAGAGCTGTCCCATCTGGTTGCTCTTCACAACAATATTGCCCAATGAACTTTCATTTCCTCTCTTGTTAAATAGAAATGAATCTGCTCTCCATCACAGGTGGGAGGTGCACTTAATTGACTCGTGTTAACATCTCTCCATGCCTTGTACACCTGGTGTCGTTCTATATGCACATTTCATCAATGCATTTTATTCCAATCTGGTGATTTGAAAGTTAACCCACTGGTGGACTATCAGAACACATCAGCGTAGCGCTCTGGCTGCAGATTTGCATGGAAACTCGAATTATTTACTATATTTATACTAGGGCTGTAAAATCTAAAGCTGTAATAACACGTTAACGCAAATAAACGCCACTAATGTCTCTAACGCATTAACACAACATGCGCTTTTTAGGATGTGGCGGGCTCAGTTTTAAAGCAAGAGTGAAGATACTGGCATCATATGAAACTAGAAAAACCTAAGGGATCCATCGGTACTAGCCATGTCATACCAGCTTATCGCAAAAGAGGCTAAATAATGCTCCAAACTTATGCTCAATTTTTACAAGGAAAAACTTTTCATGTTTTGTGTTGTTAATAGTATACAATGATATATATATATACACGTATATACTGTATATATATATATATATATATATATATATATATATATTAATCGCGATTAACTATGGACAATCATGCGATTAATCGCGATTAAATATTTCAATCAATTGACAGCCCTAATTTAAACGTGTTATACTACATAAGCTGGATGTCGGTAATAAATATCTGAACAAATACAAAGTTGCAGACTGGTGGTCATGATGTCAATGTGATTTATAGTTTGTGAAGTGTTAAAGTGCAGAAAGAACCTCCAAAGCTCCACATAGGGCAAACAAAATGAGATGACTCGGAGGGGGGAGTCTAATTTGTCTTCCAGTGCTCTGAAAAGCTAAGGCTGTATAAATGAGAAGGGAAGAAAAAAAACTCTAACGTTCATTTTTGATTGGCTATCTGTATATCACGGGTCCTCAAACTGAACGTCAATTCCATCTCATCTATTGCCTGACAGAACTTAAATTGGATCCCAAAGAGGATAACATGATAGAAATGAAATCAACATTTCTATTTTCTACTTTCTCAGCCACCTATCATAGTTGTTGATTCAATGACTTAAGAAGTATCTCATTTAAAATTGCAGGAATACAGTTGGAAAACTTTTCAAACCGAAATTCAAACGGTTCTCACAGAAATGTCATGTGCTCAGCAGTTATTCACGGCTGTTATCTCAAATGTCTGACAATGTCTGAGTCCAGCTGGAAAGGCTCATCACTTTCTTGCTTGTGTACCGCATACCAAATATTTACTATTCTTTCCTTCAGCTTCCCTCTGTAAGAACATTATAACAACCTGGCAATTCCTCTGGAACAAGCACCACTTTATGTAGATTCCAGGTAATTTTAATAAACTGTAGTGCAGAGCCATGACAATTACTGCACAATGCAAAAGGACCTGATTTATATTAAAGGATCCCCTTATTTCCTACTCAATTAACCTTGGGCTAATGCTAATTTAAGCCTTCAGTGCCCACAAGATACTTCCTGGAAATGATGGGTAAACAGAGGAGGGCCGGGAGCATAAAACTGTAAAGATTCAAGACTAAAGAAATATGCAAATGCAGTTTTTAAAGCCCCTGAGTATACAGTGTTCTGTAATATACATCTCAGGCATGGAAAGAGAAATGAGCATATGCATGAGTCTATTGCCCACCCCTACAATGATCTATAAGTGGATATGGACACGCACCCTATACATCATTATATAGACAACTTGACTTGTTCTGGCCTTCATCAGGTATTGCATACTACTGGAATATACTGTGAGCTATATAACCTTGACTACTGATAGTTGAATTTATAATATAATGTGAGTTAGTGCCATAGAGCTCTGCTGTAAAACGACTAAAAATACAAAAATGAGCCACACTGTTCTCCTGGGTGACATGTTCATGGACACTGTAGTTTATTCTGAGTCAATTCCACATACACCGTCCGGCTGCCACAAATACTCACAAGATAACCAAATGTGTGTTAATCCGCAGATGAAAATAGTCCCCAACAAATGCACTATTTGCTCCTGTTTGAATAACGTTCGCAGCAGAACCTTTTTTTAAAAAATGTGAAGACATTTGAAAGATTTCTGTCTGCAGTAGGAGCCAGTGGACTTGAGGGTGAGTTCCAGGGTAAGGAGGGAAATCAGAAAGAATTGAGAGACAGATTAAACCCACTGTTGATTCTAATCTTGTCATGGTATTTGTTGACAGTAAGACAAATTTAGAATAACTCCTGCCTTGCATAAGTATATTTTAAACGTTTGGTCTCAGGTATATTTAAGTGAATCATAATTTATACCAGATTTACTGAAATGCTGTAGTTCTACTCTTTTAGGTACAGTATAAACTAATTACAGTTGTTCCGATACCGATACCAGTATCAAAAATCTGTTCGATACTTCCCAAAATTTGGTATCGGGTATCAGCAAGTACGCCAGTCTATGCACCGATCCAATCCCATAAATTATTAACCCAGAAAAAATTCAACATTTTTAACCCAAAATCAATTCTTCTTCGCTGCTCCAAAACAGTAGCCTTCACTATGCTGTCGCCCTGGATGTATCATGGCTGCCGCTGGCAACTACTGTTTTAGAGCAGCGAAGAAGAATTGATTGCAGATAGTTTGTGATGTGACGATAGCAAACAACAACAGTGCGGTGGAGAGTGTAACGGTAACGGTAGTCAGAGCGAGGAAAATGTCAGACATTTGGCAATATTTCACAGTGGAAAATCCAACAAGTAAAATGACGATATGTCCATTATATAAGGTTCCGTTTGGAGGGGGGCAACCCCAGTAGGGTGTGTGAATATTGCACCCAGTAGGACAAATTAGCACACAGGCTGTTCACTGAGTAGACAGCTAAGATAATACGCAATTGTTATTTGTTCCTAGCTTAATTTATTTATGTTCTTTGTAACCGACAAACTGAATAATAAAAAAAAGTTCTATTGCATTCATTCTCTGTATGGATTTGTTCATGTTTTACAAACAACAAAGATAGTAATTATATCATATCCATACATATTCAGTAGTAAACCGCTGTTTAATATTAATAATAATAATAATAATAATAATAATAACTATCTAATTTTTTTATCACGCTGGTATTGCATCAGTACTCGGTATCGGCCGATACTGCAAGTTCAGGTATCGGAATCGATATCGGGAAGGAAAAAATGGTATTGGAACATCTCTTAAACTTATTTTTAAATATTTGTTAATTAGCATAAACTCCATAATGCCATATTTTGGCAAGTAAATCATGTTGGTTAAGGGAATTAATAGATTTTAGTGATGCTTAATAAGTCTGCATTGCTTTCATCCTATTTTGCTGGGAAACCCCCAAGTCAGGTGTACTGCCTGAACCTTTTAAGGTGGTTAGAGGTATTTTTCCTCACACTTCCTGCGTGGTTCATATTATTCTCATGTTAAGATACTGGGGCTCACAACATTTTGGGAGGCCAAGTTAAAAGAAGCCAATACTGACTGCCCGCTGAGCTAATATATATACTGCCTTGTGTCAAGTTGCGTAAATCACAGGGGGAATCATTAAGATGGTTTATGTAGTTCACTGTGTGCTCTATGATTATGACCTGAAAACAAGCCATGTGGCGGGTGGATTATTATGGTTCAGTGGTGTTTTTAGATCAGGAGGAGGCGAGAGAGAGAAAGAGAGAGAGAGAGAGAGAGAGAGAGAGAGAGAGATAGACAGACAGAGAGAGAGAGACAGAGAGGCAGACAGAAAGAGAGAGAGAGAGAGAGAGAGAGAGAGAGAGAGAGAGAGAGAGAGAGAGAGAGAGAGAGAGACCTGCAACTTAAGCCTTTGATCATCTCAGATGCTGAGTGTAGTGATTTACTGCACACAGCAACTCTTTGAAGGCCCCCCTGCTGGAGCGTTGGGCCCGGTCAGTCCTCTGAGCTTATTTATTTATTCATCTCTCCGGACCCACACAAGATGATACTCATGATTCGTGAGATTTAGATACACTCTTAAACCATTATTTAGGAGATTCAGCAGCATCAGGGATAGCTGTTGTTCAAATAACTGATAAGTGAAACCTCAAACATGGTACAAAAATGTTAATACGAGACAAAATCGTTTTAAGTTATTAAATAAAAATGCCAAACATCGTGGGTTCCAGTTTCTACAATGAGTTTATGCAGATTTTCTCTCTTATATCGTCTATTCTATACGATATTCAGAGCATTAATAAAACAGCAAACAACAACTTGCTATGTAAAGATATAGAGGAGTAATGTCTACCTGAGCAGAGAGTGAAGTCACTCTCCCTCTGTGTATGTTGTAATCCGAGCTTCTCCATGCTTTGTTGGTTGGCTGCGCATGCTTTTAGTGCATATTCATGCATGTCAGCGTGCCCCACTGGCTAGCTCATGGCCGCCGCTCTGCACTGCGCTCATAGAGCGATTACAGCTGATACAGCCCAGTATCAAAGCAGTTCATGATATATGCAATTTAATGTATTGATTTGTGTACATAGACATGAATTTCACATTTTTTTCGTAATGGTCAGCACGAAAACCAATTCATATGTAATCCATGTAATTGTGAACTGGTAAGTATAGAGAGCGGCGAACGCCGCATAAGGAGGAGGTCGGGGCGGATTGGTGAAACCCCAAGTCAAAGTTGATTTATTTGTCATGTAACTTTCGTATTTAAGTTATGCCACTTCTGGTGTTATCTTAACCAAAATTGGGATCTTTTCCTAAACCTAAGTAAGTAACCTAAATAGTTTTGTTGCCTAATCCTAACCAAGTTGATATTTTCCTAAACCTAACTAAGTAGTTTATTTTGAAAGACTGGATCGGAAATTGACACATGCGTTGCTGGACATTCGTAGGAAAAGGCACGGAAAATACGTTGTTGAAAGTCGTGCTGAGCGTCACGAAAAAAAAAGGGAAATTTGTGTCAATGTACACAAATCAAATACTGTAGATTCAATTTCGGGACTATTTCACAAACTGCCGTGAGACTGTGTTGGCTGATTGCGGAAGTGTAGCGCCCACATTCCGCTTCCCCCCCAGGTTAACACTGTTAGCGCTGTTAGCCCCAATAGTTATGAGCCACCCGCTCAGCGGTCGCCATGTTGAGAGCTATGCGGAGGCAATAGAAATGCTCCCAATCTCGCATTTAGCACCTTTAACCTGTTGTTCATACAATAAAAGCAACTGTAAGATGACTAGGGCTCTGGGAACTTGAAATGGACACACGTCCTTATTTTGTTAATCAAACAATTGATCGGTTAACCAAAATATAACTGATAGACTAATGAATATGAAACAGTAAATGTTTAGGCTTCTAAAAAGAAAATGTATAAAGTCAGAGCGTTTTCATTTGGACCCATAAGATGATTAGTGAGATATCACAAAGCCAGTCTGTTATGAAAATTTAGTTCGCATTTTAAACGTGATTGTCTGCTGCCTCCAGAGATAAAGTCAAAGGTAATGTTATCTTGTCCTTGTCAGTGCATTCTGTCAAATCAGTACAAATTAGAATTTACTTTAGATCCAGACTTTCATGCTTTTTTCACATCCAGCTGAAGGCCAAGAAGCCACAGCAAACGATGAGAGCACTAATGACAAAGATCTCCCTCAAGTAAGAAAATAACGTTTGGCTCGCCTTACGCTCATTACAGTAAGGAATTATATTAAGGATGATAGTATCATTGTGATCTCAAATTGGCACCTTTTATGGAACAGCGAGAGCCGATCTGCATGATGATAAATGTGCTAATATTAGTGTGAAGTAATGATTCTTGCAGCCTCTCAAGCTGCTTGGTGGATGTTCTAGGAGATGAGTCATTGATGAAAAGCAGCTTCCTTAGAAGTCTCTATCTTTGATAGATGTCTGTCTTGTTCCCTCAGTGACATGTTATACAACATCTATTGGCCAAGGCATGTTCCTTATACCAGGGGTTCTCAAACTTTTTTGGGCCAGGGACCCCTTACAGGGGAGAAAATTTTTCAAGGACCCCCTCTTAATCATAACACTGATTAAGCATAATGCTTACTACAAGAGAAGTAAGCGATACCAATACCAGTATCGGAAATGCGTCCGATACTGCCCGAAATTCGGTATTGGGGTATTGGCGAGTACAGCAGTCTATGCACCGATCCAAAACCATAAGTTGTTAACCCAGAAAAAATCAACTTGTTTAACCAGAAAAAAATTCCTCTTCGCTGCTCCAAAACAGCAGCCTTCACTGTGCTGTCGCCCTTTATCATGGCTGCTACAGGCAACTACTGTTTTAGAGCAGCGAAGAATAACTGATTGCAGGTAGTTTGTACAAATGCTTGCATTGTACCCTAGTATGTTGTGTGAATATCGCACCCTGCAGGACAAATTAGCACACAGGTTGTCCACTGAGGAGACAGCTAAGAGAATACGCAATTGTTATTTATTCCTAGCTTCATTTATTTATGTTCTCTGTAACTGACAAACTGAATAATAAAAGAAAGTATGATTATTTTATTGATCACGCTGGTACACTTGCGTCATCATCCACGTGTATTTGTTTATGTTGAGATCAGCTGTTCTAGAAGCGTAGCATCTCAAAACACTTCATTCAAACTTGACAGAAACAAAATAAAACTCACCAAAACCGTCGTCGTTAGTCTTTCCAACAATCACCAACTCTGGTTTGGTCGAAATAAAGTCTTATTTCACCGAGTTTGATGTGACTGAACACGTTGTTTCCCCCCCGCTGTCTCTCTCTCTCTGCTCGCTGAGCAGCTGAGCGTCCCTCGTTCTTCGGAGGCAGACCATTAAACTTGCTAAATAAAACAACAAACATCGTCCGACCCCAGCGCCTACTATTGTCTATGTTTTAAGGAACCTCTTGCCTGCCTTCCTGCTTTATCAATCATGGCCGTACAGTTCAGAGAATGAGATCGGCGCATGCTGCGCACAGATATAGAGATTTTTACACAGTTTTATATGTATACAGATTTTGGAGGAGACCGGCGGCGTTGAAAAACCCTGCCCTTTCACAACTACTCGCTGACTGCTAGCGTTACTCCCGTTAAATAGCAGTCCGCTTCCGTGTTTTTTGGTACGGTTGGCTTTCACACCTGATGCGAACCGTACCCGAGTACCCATGATCTGCCCGAGACCACCTTTTCAAGTGGACTCGGGTACGGTTCGTCGATCCGTGCCCGAGTCCACTTGAAAAGGTGGTCTGGATCATTTCATATCTATGTCTGTATATGCGTGCAGCATGCGCCGATCTCATCCTCTGCACTGCACGGCCATGGGTGATACAGCAGGAAGGCAGGCCAGAGGTTCCTTAAAATATAAACAATAGGCGATGGGGTGTTTGGTGCTAAATTTTTTTTATTTTTTATAATATGTTTATTGGGTTTTCTTATTTTCCCAAAAACAACAATAAGACCAACAACAAACCAACAAACACTGGTACAGCTCAGATCAAAAAACATATAT
Organism: Sebastolobus alascanus; assembly: GCA_916701645.2. Taxonomy (NCBI): domain Eukaryota; kingdom Metazoa; phylum Chordata; class Actinopteri; order Perciformes; family Sebastidae; genus Sebastolobus; species Sebastolobus alascanus. Next base: position 5,207,695 of record CAKAOJ020000040.1, on the reverse strand, counting down.
AAGAGGTCATAGGAAATAGTCCATAGTGCAGGGAAGTCACAGGATATATGAGTTCACGTTCAGTAGACTCCTTGTGAGATAATGGAGGAGAAATCAGGTCCAATATAATTCAGATAGGGCTGCCAAATATTGTAGAACTGATCTGCTTTGGCATGTAGAATATTTGTAAGATATTCCAAAGGGACCATCTCAAATATGCCTTACTGTATATAATATGAAATACGCCAGCCTCGGACAGAGGGTTTCTTATCACTAATCCACTGTTGTAATATATTTTTTCTAAATGTAAGAATGTTATATAACCTTTTGTTGGCTGCAGTAGTTATGTTTGTACTTGGGATTCCTAAAATCAAACACATTGGATTCATTTCTAAATGCTGATCAAATATCTTTTACATTTCACATAATATTTCAGAACAGTGCTTCTGTAATTTATGACACGACCTTAGGCAATGGGTCAAGGTACCTATTTCGGTTTTACATTTGAGACACAGAGGAGAAAGTGAAGGGTCAAAAGAATGCCTGCGACTAGGGGATATATGTATTCTATGTATAATTTTAAACTGGATTGCTTTCGTCCGTGTACAGATGGATATCTTTTTGGCATGACTCCAAATATCTTCCCACGTCTCATCATAAATAGTCAATGACAATTCCCTCTCCCACACACTCCTAATCCTATGTGTATTTGTAGTATACATGCCATTCATTGCATTATATAGCAAACTCAGCAGACACCTCAGGATGATCTATAAGGGTTGTACTCTTAGTGATATAATGCCTTATTTGTAAGAACCAAAAAAAATCTTGTTTTGGGAGTTGGTATTCCTTTATCAGTTGTTCAAATGACATGAGACTATAATTTGAAAATAAGTCTCCCAATTTTGTAATATTTTTATTGTTCCATTGTCGGAAACCAGAATCTAATATTCCTGGCAAAAATTCAGGGTTGTTAATTATTGGGGTAAATGTGGAAGTTAATTTGGACCTCCCCTCCAGACAGCGGACTGATCGCCATGCCTTTAAATCATTGATTGTTATTGGATTAATACAATTATTTCTTATGTGCTTAATTTCTTAAAAAATAATAAATCCTGTAGTCTACGCTGCGACAATGATGCCTCAATGTTCAGCCAAGCAGAAGATGCCTCATCTTTCACCCATTCAGATATAAATCTCAAGTGAGCACACAGCTGGTATACTTTGATATTTGGCAGGTCTAAACCCCCCATTGAACCTGGCAATTGCAGAACTGACATTTTGAGTCTAGGTCTACGTTTACTCCATATGAAAAAGCTGAGCCAGCCATTTAAATCTTTTAGAACCCTATTCGAAAACAATATAGGGATCATTTGAATGGGATAAAGCAACCTAGGTAACACATTCATCTTTATCAGGGCTATACGTCCTAACCAAGAAAGAGGAAGTGAGTTCCAACGCTCTAAATCTTGTCTTATTTTTCCAAATAAAGGGACAAAGTTGGCTTTGTACAACTGATTAAATGATGGGGTAATAAAAATACCTAAATAGACTAAACCCATCGGAGACCATTTGAAAGGGAAGGATGGCACAGTATTAGGTATAGTAGTAAGAGTACCCAGGGGCATAGCTTTTGATTTGTTTAAATTAATCTTATACCAAGAGAATTTGCTAAACATGTTAATCACCTTAATGAGGGCTGGAACTGATGTCTCAGGGTCAGTTAAAAAAACTAGGACGTCGTCAGCATACAATGTTATCTTATGAAATACCTCTCTGACCTCCAAACCACATATAGAGGGCTCTCTTCTAATGGCCTCAGCCAGTGGCTCAGTGACCAATGCAAACAGGAGAGGCGATAGAGGGCAGCCCTATCTAGTTCCTCTGTGTACTAAAATACTCTGATCTTAGACCATTAGTCATAACCGCAGCTTGAGGATCATTATAAATGATTTCAACCCATTTTACAAAATTATTACCGAGACCAAATTTTTCTAATGTGTAAATTAAAAATGGCCATTCAATTCGGTCAAATGCCTTCTCTGCGTCCAGAGAAAGCACCAGACCATCTATAGATTTTTGTTTCAAGGCATGAATAGCATTAATGAGACGTCTGACATTGTTAGTTGAGTTTCTGCCTTTTATAACGCCAGTTTGATCCTCTTTAATTAATATGGGCAAAAGGTCCTCCAAATGAGTAGCTAAAATTTCGAAAGCAACTTTCTGTCAACATTTAAAAGAGCTATCGGCCTATTGGATGAGCAAGATTCAGGACATTTCCCTTTCTTTAAGATAAGTGATATGTTAGCCTCCTTAAGAGTCTGTGGCAAATCTGCAATAGAAAATTAATAATTGAACAGTTCAAGTAACGGTTCCAAAAGTAAATCTTGGAACTCCTTATAAAATTCACAACAGAACCCATCTTGTAATGGAGCTGTTAAGAAAACTTTTCTGTTCTTCTGATAGTGTTGGAACATTAGTCTGAGCAAAAAAAGTCTTCCATTAATTGAGGTGCGTCAGTTGTCTGTTCAGAAGAATACAAATTTATGTAAAAATCTTTGAAGCAGTCATTTATCAGTCTGTTTTTTCATATACCCTATTGCCCTCAGCATCAGCAATCGCTGCTATAGACTGTGACTCTGCTCGTTTTTTAAGCCAGGTATGCAAGACATTTCCCTGGTGTATCTCCATATTCATAAAGACTCTGTTCAATATACTTAATTTTTTTCTCTGCATCTTTAGTAAGAGGACAATTTATAGAAGGTGATGTAAGTCTTTTCTTTATTTGACAATTTTCTATCTAAGGATTTTAGCTCTTTCAATTTTTGGCGCCTCTTAGTTGTGGAGTATGATATGATCAACCCTCTTGCATAGGCTTTGCAAGATTGTAAATTGATGGAAAAAAAATGCCTTAAATTCAGTGGAAAAATAAGATGTAAAAGTATTATCTTTAAGAATAATAGTGTTAAGTCTCCACTGTCGGGACTGGTTTATGGAGACTTTAAGTTTTATGTCCATAACCATACTGGCATGATCAGATATTATTATACTGTTTATATATTGCAAGATAAAACAGTGTAGTTCAGATTTGGGTAGAAAAAAATAATCAATTCTTTTCTGACACCCATGAGGAGCAGAAAAGTATGTATATTCTTTGTCAGAAGGGTGAAGACTTCTCCAAACAACATCAAATCCGAGATCTTCACAAATGGCATTTGCTTGGTGAGAGGAGGCCATAGTGCTGTGTGGGAATCTATCTATGAGCGGATTTAACATGCAATTGAAATCACCACCCACAATTACTATATTTGCTGTCATTTCTGCAAAATCTAAGAACACTTTAGTAAGAAAAGCAACTGGGTGAGCTGGTGGGAAATAAACATTCATTATTACAATATCTTGCCCTTGTAAACTCCCTTTAACTATAACATAATGACCACTCCGATCTTCAACACAGCTAACCACCTTAAAAGGCAGAGTTCGTCTAATAAGTACAGCGACACCCCTGCTTCTGGTTGTAAATGATGAAAAGAATACTTGTCCAAACACACCCTGCCTTAACTTTAAATGTTCTTTGTCGTCAAGATGGGTTTCTTGCACTAGAGCTATATATATATTTTCTTTTTTCAAGAAGGTAAGTATTTTCCTGCGCTTTATAGGATTATGAATCCCTCGTAGATTCCAAGTGCAGACCCAAAGCTTATTTGCCATTAAAATTCTTGATGTATATATAGAGCTGGAAATCTCCTAACACACTCCAAAGAAAACAGAAAAATACAATACCCGAGCTGTACAAAAACATCAGAAGCACAACAGAACACATTTCAATTAAATCAAAGAAAAATGGGGTAATGTCCCTGCTAAACATGCAGGGAGCTTTAGTCTTTCTCCCAACTGCAGCAAACAGCCAACAGATTGACCAAGCGCTATACTCACGCCTAACCATAGAAATAACACACGCAAGCTCCACCTCGCATGCGGCGACATGACAACTTCACCTGGTGAGTTGTAACAAGAAAAATACAAGAATACAGTCATAAATGACAGAACCACATACTCATGACTCAAGCTGTCATAGTCCCAGACCAATATTGGAACATAATAAGAGAGAAAGAGGCATTTGTGCTGCTTTAGACAATTTACGAAAGCTGCGGCTGCCTCAGGTGTATCAAACCTCTTGTCCCACATAGTCAATTTTTATCCTCTTCAGCCGGTCTTTCACCTCATCGAAAGCCTTATGCTTCTTGACCACTGCCGCTGAATAATTGTTGAAGAAAGAAATCCTTGGTCCATTACGAGCTGGCTGGTGCGGTTCTGTACCAAGGTGGCGGGCTGCATTCATTACACGTTGCTTATCGGAGCAGTTGTGAAACTTCATAATGATGGGTCTGGGTCGTTGTTTGGGAACGGGTTTTGGTGCGAGAGAGCGATGTACGCAGTCCAGCTTGATCTTACCAGTTTTGGTTGTGATTTTGAGATAGTTAGGTAGCCATGTCTCTATGAACTTCACAGGATCTGTTCCCTCCGTATTCTCAGGTAGTCCATAGGTCATCTATGTGCTCCAACATACCGCTCACTTGTTTCTCCAGTTTTGTCACTTTAGCCTGCAACGAGTCCACTTGCATCTGTTGTGCCCTTAAACAGGGGAAATAGTGAGAGAGAAGGATGAAGAATCACATACGCAGCTCTTGCCTTCACTCGTCTCTGTATTGGGTAACATTTGAAATGTAATGCAATGTAAACAAAACTCATACATTTAGACATCACAACTCAGTTTCTGGACCACAGTGATCATGACTAAATTGCAATTTTTAACTTTCTCTAAACCATTTAAATTATCTTTTTTTTACTGTTTCTAAGTGTTCTTAATTCTAATACAGCATGACGTCTCTCTTATGGAATGTATTATAACTTTTTAACTCACTCGACACATGAATTCACCTCCAACAGTTATAAAATAAACATGAGCATAGACAGATATTAATGTAACAGTGCCTAGCTTGAATGTCAAGACAAGGTAAACAGACGGACTTTACGATGGGACCACGAGGCCTCCGGCAGCTAGCTTACATATCGACAGCGTTAGCTAGAAACTTTCAAACACAATACAGACTGCAAAATGTGCATTTTTCCTCTATAATGATCAACAACAACGTACTACAAATTCTCAACAACATGTTTTTACAACGTTATAGTGCTTTGTGGACGTTATTTACCTTAAACAGGGGAAATAGTGAGAGAGAAGGATGAAGAATCACACACGCAGCTCTTGCCTTCACTCGTCTCTGTATTGAGTAAGGAAGAGGAGCGCGATCCCCCTACTGGAGCTCCGAGGCATTACCAACAGATCAACGCACAATCAACCCACACAGACAAGGATCTGCATCACCTATCTGCATTATTCCTCTTTCTGTTTCACTGCATATGTGCTGCATAGTCTCAACAGTGATCAGTATTGATGCACATTTACATCCAACAATTAAATTACATTCCCTGAAAATTATACAGTAATAACTGAGGCAACAAAGAAACTAGCTTTTCTCCAAATGAATTAATTGAGCCTGGAAATGAATTATTCTTGTCTGCCACACATCTTCCACACTCGTAATTCTGCCCTCCGCCTCATCGACCCGGACCCCCAGCGCCTGTATTTGGGTTGTTTGTTCCCGTATAGAGGCGAGTACTGTGTCAACTTTAGCATCAATAACTTTAGTGATGTTGTCGGTTATCTTATCCAATGCTTTCAGAGTGTTCGGGGTCGATGCTACTGCAGCAGCTAGCATCTTCATCTTCAGCTGCTGCCATGATGTTAGCTTCCTCACTCTGTTCCATGCTTTCGTGAGCAGGCTTGCTCGTAGTCGTCTTTTTTCTGGTCCTGGTCATGTTGTCCAGTATTTTTGGAAAGTAGTTGTCAAGAGACATTATAGAGTTACACCCACTGAAAAATGCGACACTTTCGCCAGGCAGATGAGCATGATAATTGGATAATTTGACAAGTGTCACTGGAGCTCAGTGAAGCGCGGTGTTTCCTCTACGACGCCATCTTGTTCCCCCCTATTTTGCTAATTTAATGGTCTGTCTGCGAAGAACAAGAGCCGCTCAGCTGCTCAGCGGGGGGAACAACGTGTAGAGTCAGCATTTTTTAACATCAAACTCAGTGAAATAAGAGTTTATTTCGGCCAAACCAGAGTTGGTGATTGTTGGAAAGACTAACGACGACAATATTGGTGAGTTTTATTCTGTTTCTGTCAAGTATGAATGAAGTGTTTTACGATGCTCTGCCACTAGAACAACTGATCTCAACATAAACAAATACACGTGGATGATGACGCAAGTGTACTCGGGTACGGAACAACTTTACTAATGTGAAAGCTGATCAGAGAGGGGGGGGGCAATCATACTCGGGCACGGTACGGATCAATCATACCTAATGTGAAATAGCCCTTAGATGCCATTGGAATTATTTGTGTTTTAAAACTTTTCAATACTTCAGACCACTACTGTGGTATGTATTGATAAATATCGAATTTGAATCATGTCAAGATAAAATAAGATGAGATGATCCTTCTTTAGTCCCACAGCGAGGAAATTTGCAATATTATTGAATGTTAATACCACTTATAACACTACCTTTTAGACAGAGGGATATTTTATTCAAATTGCAGTTGGACTCAAATTGACAGCATTTATAGCCTACATTTCAAGCAATTGATATTAAAACAAAGCTTTCAGAAAACAGTAGCAAGACTGGTATAGTCCTAATACAGTTTTTCTCAATCGCTTTGGCTCATCTTTCGAAACAGACTTAATGTGGCAGTAGGCAGTATATTTTTGGCATCATTGGGCAAAAATTCCATAATAATCTTTCAGCATAATGTAATTCAAGTGTTCTGAGAGATAACTAGACTTCTGCACCTCATCATGGCTCTGTTTTCAGGCTTTAGAAAATCTAGCCCGTGACGGCAGACTTTGACAAATCACAGGTCATTTCAGAGAGAGAGAGCGTTCCTATTGGCTGTGCTCCGGTCATGTGAGCGGAACTTGGCGTTCCTTTACCAGATTTTACAATGGCGTCACAAACTTTCTCATTTTACAGCTAAACCGTACACTACAAGATGATTCTGAAAAACATTTGAGGAGAGAAATAGGCATTACAGTAACAGATTATTGATTCATATTTGATCAGCACGGCCTAGTTTGACCGTTTGGTCGAAGTTCGTGAGTGATTGACAGCCGGCTCTCATAGACGGCAGCTGGACAGCGGACCTCAGATCAGCTCTGACTGGTTGTTTTCCTCCGGTAAGTGAAATCTTTCAGATGCCGTTAGGAGCACCGGAGGTCACCGGAGGACACAGAGGAACATGATTTTTTTCAGGTTACCTGTTTCATGTACTACTGTCACGATATAGCGACCGTTTTATTAAAATAACTTTTTTTAATCATATTTGCTCCAATCTCGCCTTCTTCAGCTTTAACATTCTCTAAACTGTAAGTGCAATCGTCAAAACTGTTTCATAGGACAACACAACTCTATTGCATGTTTGCAAAAGGTAGTAACTCAACCAAAACACTTCATTCATGCTTCAGAACCTGGTTATTGTGTCAGTAAGTTGGCCAATGGCACCAAAATGAAAGCTGTTTTGTCATTGTGTGAGCCGTATTGGTCAAAATGTTGATTTGTTTTTTCACCTTGGCAGTCAACCCTTGAAATGATTCTCATTTACAAATCTTTTTTGTTCTACATTTTTGTTGACACTGAATACTTACTGTACTATAACAGAATGTCAGTTTTGTCTACAGTAGCTGAATGCTGTTTTGAATCGCACTGAACTTTTTAAACCTCCATTTCAACAGTTGGTAAAAGTTTACTGGGAAAAGTCAATACTGTACAATACTGTACAGAAACAGAATATGCACGTATTTATTTGTGTAGCAATGTGTTACATGTATTATAAATAGAAAATTCACCATCAAGCTTTCATGTAAAGTCTTAAACAGTCAATAGAAAATTTGCCTCAAAATTACATATATGCCAAAAAACAAACTGCAACAATGAAAGAACCTGCAGTAGTTCAGTAAAAAAATAAAATAAATTGTACCTCCTCACAGTACACAACACCATGTCATAGATAATGATGGAATACATCTATGTCTGACAGATTTTGATAAATGAATGGATCATTTTGCATGTGATGGCTCAAACGATGAACGAATGTTTAGAAGTTGTGAAGAGGATGAGAGTCAAGTCATCAGTTTTGATCAGCAAGACGTGCAAGTAGTTATTGTACTGACTCTTATGCACACGTGCCAAAACACGTCTAATTTGCTTGAATTGATAAATTCTAATCTGTTGTGAACAACTAATTGTTCAGAGATTTGAATTTATGCTTTTGAAAAAAAATATTCTCATTTGAGAATTGTGCCAAAGCGAATGAGAAAAACTGTAAATCCAGATAATTAAACTTACCAGTGTAGCGTTATGTATCGTATTAATAATCAATCATTAATTGATATCAAAATTTGTATCTATAATTAATAACCCCAAATTATTAATCATAAACCCATGAATTGTCATAAAAGGTGAAGGAGAGTGGGGACACTCAGCTTCAAATATCACACACAATTAGTTTCAATACCAGACTTTACCCAGGCGCCACCCAGTTTTGTAAAAACAGGGGAAAATTCACAATTTGATATTAATCAATTGAGTCTCTTGAAGGTCTCATATTATGCTCATTTCCAGGTTCATATGTGTATGTTAATTTTCTACTAGAACATGTTTACATGCTGTAATGTTCAAAAAACCCTCTATTTTTCTCTTACTGTCTGCCTGCATGAACCCCCTTTAGCCTCTGTCTGAAAAACTCTGATTCAGAGCCTGTCTCCTCCCAGTCTGCTCTGATTGGTCAGCGTTTCCGTGTCTCTGCTGTCAATCAAACGGCTTCAACACAGCGTCACTGCCCTCCCCGCACTACAGCCGGCCGGAGAGCAGGAAGAGAGATTCACTGAGTTTATCCGCGTTTGTAAAGTTAAAAATAAACTAATTAAAAGTTTATAAACCAGAAACTTCACACAGCGCACGTTGCCGGAGGAATCTGATCCGAAGTCGGCGAGAAATGAACAACATCTGCGGCCAAGATTCCGGGTTTTCCTGACGGTTCTGCTCCGGTAAATACGCTATTTTTAGCTCTGTCACGTTAGCTCAGTATTTATGTTATGCATAAACTCTGTAAACTGTAAACATACACTCTGTTTTACCTTTGTCTTTACAGGTCCATTTGTGAGAAAGGACCGACAGAAGAATAAGACCCAGCGAAGAAGAAAACATTTGCTGTGAGCAGATAGTTCTATTTACATGGGAGATACAGAGGTAACATGTTAGCATGTAGCTACATGTAACGGTGTGTAAACACAGCGAACATCAGTGTAGAAAATAGAAGATGTGAAACAGTAGTCAGTTCATTATTTCTGGTAAAAGACACCTGATAAACGTAGGAAAGTAATCAGAGTAATGGTATATTATTTACTGTAGGAGCTGTCTCTGTGTTACCATGACTACAGACCGGTTAACGTTACACTTACCGTAGTTTACTATGCTGGAATAGACTTTATCCTGTAGTGTCAACATAACTGAAGGTGGAATTACTGATCTTATATATAAAAACTGCTCAGTAACCACAGTATCAGCAGCTGCAGGACTAACCTTATAGGGTACTGAGTCCATGTTTCAGAGTAACTTAGATTGTTTCACATGAAACGGTTTTACTTGTCAGACAGTTATTGCCATATTTATGCCGTGAAATGTTTGTCAAAGCTGCAGGTTATCTGTTCACGTTCAAAATACTGTGTTTAATTAATATTGTCATCTGTCTACTCAAATAAAGTTTGACTGTGAAACAGAAATGTTTTGTGTTGCTTAGTCACTATTTACTACCTGTACCCTTCTACATGCATGACATAAAATTATTTTTTCATATCACCTGTTTAATCTGTAATTACAGTACTTTGTGAAAACACATGTTATATTTATCTAATACCACAAGATCATTAATTGTAAATTTAAAAATGACAAAAACCCTCCTTAAAAATACAGCTCTTTATTCACAATAATAACACTGAATCATAAATTGGGTACACATAATTCCAAAAGTAGCAAAGCCATAACTTGTATGTAAACTGTCAAGATCATGTCCTCTTTCAGAGTAAAGGGTTTCCTGTAGAGTGAAGTTGTGTCAGCTGGTAATAGTTCATCCTGGTGCATCTCCATGTGGATCAGGTCACTCAGATGACCTGTAAAACATGACAGATTCAGTGTTAGAATATACTGTCATGTAATAATATCAAGGTGTATAACAGTAACATCATCTTCTAACATGTGTAGTTATGGCAACAGCTACAAACAGTGTAAAATGATAAATATTTTTTATCAAGTATGGAGGAAGAAATAGATTTCACAGAACTTTTGACTTGGAGTGTAACTTGTGTTGTCTGTATCAAAAGCTAGACCTAGAAGTTCTGACTTTAGTAAACTTTTAATTATTATTTAGCCCAAGACAACAAAGAAGCTGCCAGTATTCACGTTGTAATGTCTTTTAATCGCTCTATGAGGGAAGTAACGTTACAGAGAAGACGTTGATTTCTGCTCTGAGCTTATGGCATCTCTCTCTCTCTCCCTGCTCGCTCGTCCACTATAACTCCAGTAATCCTACACAAATTCGTACAGTTTGACTGTTTGTTTTTCACATGAGCTCCTTCAGGACAGTCTGTCGAGTAAATCTACACACACTCAACATAGCTGTAACGCCTACAGACACACCAGAGCAGAAGGTTTGCATGTAAACAAAGCCCCTGTGGACTCACTATGAAAGCTAGCGGCGTTAGCCGCGCAACATGCTAACGCTAACAGGCAAACAGTCTGCTAAATAAACAGAAACTAAAACAACATAAACATGACAAACTTACAGCTTCCAGGTTTGAAGGTGGGTCCCAGACAGCCGGTACGGATCCATCCTGAGCTTCAGTTTGCAGTGAATCCTGTAGTCTACTGACCCGTGTGTTTTACTGTTGCTGTGAGGACATTTCAGTCAAAAATCACCGAAAACAGCAAAAAAATAAAGTGTATCCACTGGGTCTTCACGTCCTCAGATGATGGGAGTAAATGAAGACTTTTCTGCTGGTTCTTGCAGACTAACAGAAGTAGTAGCATGCTTTGCTTGTCCTGTTAGCAGGTCCGTGATTATACAGAGGAGAACAATGACGGACAGAGAGAAATTCAGCGAGCAGCTCAGTGGGCGGGGTCACCTAGCTGGAGGCTGTTCTACCGTAACCCTTATATGGCATGACAAGAATTCTATACGTAACTAATTCCAGGAAGTCGAATCAGCGCCACTTCTGACACATTTTCCGAGAGATGGAGCAGGAGAAAAAGAGAGAGGATGGTCTTTTATGATACTTCGGTGGTCTGTAGACACACTGAGGACAGATATTGATGTTTAAAAGACATGGAAAAGTGCATTTTGCATAATAGGTGACCTTTAATCTCAGGGTTGCTACGGAGTTCTTGGGCATAGTAAACAGTGATTTGAATTGTTTATATACACACAAAAAATCAAGTAACCAAGTTCTTTATAAAATTAAGTGTTTATTTGACTAGAATAATAGACTAAACTAGAATATAACTGAATAAATGAGAAGACAAAAGGAAAAAGGAATAAAATGAATAAAGGATATAATTAAAGGAATACAGGGAATACAATGATGAACATTCATGGATAGAAACAAATTAAATGTGACCAGGTCAATTCAGTGACTAATATCCCTCTGATTGGTTTTGACATTTGCCTATCAACTAAATTTAGTTTCGATATTAATGTACTATTCAGCAGCAGAGAGTTTAAGAAGCACCAGGGAAAATTGAGAAGTAGAAGCAGTAAATTTAGGCGTGGTCTAATTCAAGTTTAGAATTTATGAATGAATTTCCTAATTCTTCTTGCGTTTAATATTGATTATCCATTTTTGTAAACTGACCTTATTTATTAATTGACTATAAATTTGTTTATTAGTCTAGTCTAATCAAACTTTTTCTCTTCTGAAAATGCATCTATACATCACCCTCGCTGAGTAGGCTGGTGGATGGGGGTTGTGCTGTTTGGAGTAGAGTGGTGGCAGATTCTGTCTTGAGCATGGCATTTTGGGTCTTTTGGATCCAACTGGTTCGACCCAGATTGAGTCGTTTCTCTTCCTCAGTGGCTCTCTTTAGCGTCCTCGGGCATCCTCGGATATGGTCGACTGGCATGTCACCTCGATGCATTTTTCCATCTCCGTCTCTCTGTCTGGTGCAGCATCTCTGTGCCATTTCTTCAGACCCCCCCCCTTTTCGTAGCTGGAGGGGTCACTCAGTTGAAAATGTTCTTGACTTCAAGTTTTCCTTTAAAGTCTCTTTTCTTCACAGTGGCTGGTACCACCAGCACGTCGTGGATACAGTAGGGCTGTCTCAGCCCTCAGGGCATAGCGGCAAGGCGACAGAGTAGTAAAAGAGATGGTTTGGCATGGCAGGTTCTTTAGCCATATTCAGGTAGGCTGGATGACAATCTCAGCCTGGCGTGAGGTGCTGGACCTCCAGTCCTCAGGACGGCGAGCAGCCTGTGTCCCCGGTCATGTTCTTTCTCATTCCCCCCCTTCCCTGGTTTTACGGGAGAGAAGGGGGGGGAGTAAAGGGATCAGCTCCAAGAGCAGAAGACCACCAAAACTAGCTGATGTCTCCTTCTTACATTTGAGAAAGGGGTGCGGCGTTTATTTGGCGGGAAACAGCATTCTCCTTCCATCTGACAACTATACTGATTCTTTCAGTTAAACTTCTTTTGCAGGATTAATACTAGTTCATTTGTTTCACATAATCAATTCTTCCATATTGACGTCTGGGCTTCATCTGCTTCAAATAGATATTAGACACTCAGGACATAAACCACTAAATAAAACTTGATTAATTGAATTAAAATGGATACACAACTTACACGACACAGATAAACCTTGTTATCGAAACATGTAGGTATACAAACATCACACAGACAGGCGTATACATGTTGATATATAAGTGCGCTTATTACACGGTCAATGAAGGGATAAGATATCAAACAGTCACCAAGTGTGGATGAGAGCAATGAAGCAGACATGTGGTGAGTATGTCTGTGACCACAAAGGAATGTGGTCCACGTCATAAATCAAGAAGGCCTGGTGTCTCCATTGCTTCTCTGAGTTTCAGGGAGAAACCCAGCCTTTGACCTTTGACCCGTAACTCAGAGAAAAACAGGGCTTGGGTCATAAATTGAGGGTTTGCCAACTCCATTAGCGCCCTAGGGGTCATATAAGCAGTTTCTGGAAGAAGTTTGAGAATTAAGCTATAGATGGTCATTGTTTTCATTATCACATTTCATATTCTTCATCTTTCAGTCATCATTCGCTACACCAGTCTAAAGCTGACTTTCAGTAAGTGCTTCAACTTAAAAATAATGAACTTATTGCTGTGTGACCCCTGGGGGGCCACCGGACCCAACTTTGAGAACCCTGTTTTATACAAATATAGATCAGAGAAGGCTGTGGATATGTTGTTTTTTTGACCAAGAACTTCCATTGTGGGAATGAAGCATGCACTTCGTCCGTGTATGTATCTTTTCGGACGCACTGAGCAGTAATTTACGTCGTCACTTCCTGTGAGCCTCCTTGACAGTTGGAGACGTGTAACCATGGTAACCCTTGCCAACCTCATGTGACGAAAATGACGGTTTGTGATTATCAAATTCTGAATTAATTTAAAATATATATTACTCCAAGCATATCATCTTATACTCACAGTTAAATTTAAGTGTTGTTAATGCTACAGAGCTGTCTGTCAACGTCCGTTGTGAACGTTGTCGTCCCTACCGCATTGCATTGTGGGATATTTATGCCGCCGTAGTGTCCAATAGTGCGTACCATTGGTTTCATACTAAGGTTTCGGACATACTAAAATACTAAAATATCTCACATACTTAGCGTACTAAATAGCATGTTAGTATGGAATATTGGATGCAACCATGAAGTCTACAAAGCATCCACATTATAAAACCATTGAAACATTTGAAAATCAACACCTGGAGTTCCTCTGTTCTCACTTTCCTCAGGAGTTTGTTCTCTCCAACACAACTTAGAAGGCACATTCTCCACAAGGACACAAGTATCGCTAATTACCTTTTATATCTTGAACAGTGGGCTGCACAAGAACCTATTCAAATTAATTTAATTGCCATTAAAGTACTATTACAAGACTTGAGGGCTCTGCAGGGAACATACCTTTATAACACTGTAGTCCTTTAACTTGATTAGATTTGATTTATTGAAATCATCAAGTTAATGATGGATTACGGACTCTTGAGAGTCTGGAACCAAACCCACGGCTCGTGTTAGAAACGAGTGTGAGCTACTGTACCTTAAATTCCGCTTGAAGAATATGGCCTCTTTTCTTGCATTGCCCTTCAGTAAACACAAGAGCTTGCATCAACATGCTAAAACTGTAATGCCTCCCTCAAGTATGCAAGCATTGTCTATGCTTTTTCCTTTGTGGATGCCCTGCAGTGTTTGTGGATTGTACTTTCAGCTAGCACAAAGCGCAGCAGGCAAACGTATGAGGCTGGTAATAAAGGAACCTGAGAACAGCGAGCATGCTGCAGTATGGGAATGCTCCAAGACATCTTTTCATGGCCTAAGCCTCTTGTCTCTAATCTATCCCACTTGATGTGTAGGTGTGTATGGGTGTGAAATATGCTTTCCTTCCATGGCAAGGATTCCACATTGTTCTTGCCAACAGGAAGGACAAAATGTTTGGCAAGATTTGGCACGATTTTCTAACAGCCAAGCACCTACAAAGCAGATTCAAAAGGAGGAGAATAAAGAGCAGTGTTGCTCTGAGCATTCAGTGGCTTTGTACGCACCACGACATCATCATTTCGTGGTTATGAACAATTATGTCAGTCACAATACAGACGCGAGTAGATGTCACGACCCATAGATGATTGCTGTGTCTCCGGGGGAGCCTTCAGGGACCAGACAAAAGTCGCTACATTGCGTTTTCTTTTCAACAAAATAAAATACCAAACTTCACATGACTGGTGTATATTCCTCAGATATACTGTATATACTGTATTTACACGAACCACAGATAATGTCTCTCCTCAACTATGTCCAGTAGAATTATTAGCTTTCACTGTCAGTTATATTGAGGTGATGAAACCACAATGAAATAGCTATAACGGCATAAAATGTGAAGTCTCCTACTGAGAAAAATAAGCCTCTCAGCAGGTGATTCTCTCAATTTTGTAATCCACATTTTCAGATTAGACTTCTGCCAAAATACTTCAGAACAATGTTCATGGAAACCCACACTTTTTAATTTATAACCTTGAATTATAAATATCCTGTTATTTATAATTAACACGTTGTATCTTTGGATTACTTTTGCTCGGGTAACAATGCTTGCATGGATGAAAGCAACATCTGGCCAAAAGGGTTAGTTTAACAAATTAATAGCAGAAATGAATGCTTGTTTTTCATTCAAAGCCAGAGTTAAAGAGGCTCCACAGGTCAGCCAGTGAGCATATGTGCAGGTAATGATGTTGATACTTCATTTAACAAATGTATGAATTCCAATGCATCAATTAGATTGTACTTACAGGGTATTGACAATAAGACAATGCGGCACAGACATGTAAAAGGTCCCACAAACTGAGAGAGACAACACGACTACCAACGATGCAGATAACTTTGTAGACGTTTTGAGTCTCTTTGTAGTCGTTTTGTGTCTTCTTGTCATTATTAAATAAGATAAGATAAGATAAGATGAACCTTTATTAATCCCCTTGGGGAAATTCAGGTGTCAAAGCAGCAAAGCAAAAAACAGGTACAGGTGTACAATAATTATAAAAACAATAAACAATAAATAGAAGTACAGAATATACAGAATATACATGGTGAGTAAGCATGGTATTTATCGTCCATCAATAAAAAAAATGTAGTGTACAATAAATAGATGTATATGTACAATTTAGGTATAAAGTGCACCAGTGGATAAGAAGAGGTGGTTGTTGATAGTGCAGATAGACAAGATAGTCTAGATAGTCTGTGTTTGAAGTTTAAAGTCCTCGCAGTTCTCGTGTGGGGGGTCAGCTTTGGTTGTGGAGCCTGATGGCTACCAGCAAGAAGGACTGACCCAGGCGCTTTGTGTTGTGCCGAGGGGGGATGAGTCTGTGAGTCTATTGTGTCTCCTTGTGATCATTTTGCATCTCTCTGAAGTTGTTTTGTTTTTCTTTGTAGTCGTTTTGTGTCCTATTGTCCTTGTTTTGTGTTTCTTTGTGATCATTTTGTGTGTCTTTGTTTTGTTTCTCTTTGCAGTCATTTTGCATCTGCTCGTAGGTGTAGGTTTGCATCTCTTTGTGGTTATTTTGTGTCTCTTAATGATCATTTTGTGTCTCTTCATAGTTGTTTTGTTTCTCTTTGTAGTAATTTTGCATGTTTGTAGGTATAGGTTTGCATCTCTTTGTGGTAGTTTTGTGTCTCTTTGTAGCTGTTTTGTGTCTCTTTGTAGTCATTTTGTGTCTTACTGTCCTCTTTTTGTGTCTTTGTGATCATTTTGTGTCTCTTTGTTTTGTTTCTCTTTGTAGTAATTTTGCATCTGTTTGTAGGTGTAGGTTTGCATCTCTTTGCGGTAATATGTGTGTCGTTGTGGTCCTTTTGTGTCTTTGTGATAATTTTGCCTCTCTTTAGTTGATTGACTGACTTTCCAACAAGAAATGTTAACTAACTTCAAGCAGAGGCTCTGGCACAGGGGCCCCTTTACCCCTTGAGCCCCTCGGACTGTGCCTGGTAGGCCAGTTCAGTAATCCATCCATATTAACAATCGTATATGTTTTAAAGTGTTAAATACGCTTTATCACTTTTTTTTCTCTATGCCAACTTTACGACAATTTGTACCTTCACAAGTTGGGAAATGGAAACTGAAATTGATACTGTGAAATGCTCACTGAAGAAACATTCCATGTTCAATTGTAATGCCATTTAAACTGTCTTTCACAGTAATAAGCCTCAGTGTTCAGTGCCTGAACAAATAAGATTCACAGTGCTGTATTAGATAAGGTTAAATGAAATCCATACATCACGTTGCTGCTTCTGCCGGGCTCCTGAGAAGAAAAATCTAATATTGTTTGTGGAATTAATGCTCCTTGTGGGTAAATCTGTGGAGTGTTATTGAATGTTTGTTTGCTGGCTTTCTATTCTATCCATTTTTCTAAACTATATATAATCCATGTGTACAATGCAATGGAAGGATGCAGATCAACTGCAGACACCATCCACAACTACAACAGCCAAGTCAGGAGTTGAGTAAAAGGTTGCCTGATGAATGCACCGGACTGATGAATGGTGCTGAAATCATATATTCCTCCGTTACCAACCACATCACCTGAATCTGCTTGGTCATCCCTAAAATGTAGCGTTATGGTTGACCAGTTATAATACAATTTGAATCCAAGCTCTATGAAGGTGCAAAGGGTTACTTATACTACAGTTTTAAGTAAGAAAATGTAATTATAGTTATGTAATGTAAAATGAATATAATCACCTCTTTTGTATGCATCAGCATTCATGGCTGAAAAGTTCTTCCACTTATTTTCTTGTACATTACCACAGAAGTCAATGTGTCCATTAACGACCAAGAATACTGCTGAAATGCCCTTGAGCAAGAAACCAACGGCATGCCTATGCTTATATTACTGACTGTAAATTTGAGACAGACAGGAGTAGGTGGTCCACGCTGAGGCATAATAATAGAAAGTCCCCGGTGTGTAGGCGGGTGGCGTAACGCAAAAGGTGCAAAGAGCTGAGATTTAATGATGATGGAGATACATTTCATGTGCTCAGACGGTGTTCAAGAAGGTCTTAAAGACAGATGCTCTTGTTCATGACTTCATAAAAAGGAGAAGATATGTACTAAATGTAAAGTTTTCTTATTGCTAAATACAATTAGAATACTGTATGTTTATTATTCTAATGCCTTTTTTCACTAATAAAATTTTGACCCCTGTCCCCTTTTATTCAGAACAATAGGTTAAGACTGCATCTATAAGCACTGATATACCTAAGGCTGCACTAATCAGTATTGTTATATTAACAATGGACTAGGGCTGTCAAAATTGGCATTCAAATATCATAACCAACTAACTAACCCCTTAACTAAATAAAATGACAAACCGCCCAAAAAAAACACAGGCGATATATTCGTCCAACACCTAACTATGGTGGCAGCTGGCTGGAGGGAGATCGCCTGAAAGTCATTTCCAGTAAATATCACAATATAAAATGTGTTTTCTGTTTAAAAAGTACAAACGTCAGAAGATAGCGACTCACCTATCTTTTAACTGGTTAAGTCTCCAGTCTGATCTTGAGCGCATAGCTGATAGGTATGTGGTTTGTTTACATGACGTGAGGTAACGCCTGCTGTTTGGATACAGTGTAACACTCTCTGTGACCGAGTTCTTTCCATCATTACGGTTGTTTTTGAATTATTCCTCATTCAGCTTGACCTAATGTTACATTTAATTTTCAATTAATGAAAGTAACGTTGTGTGACTCCTGTCATGCAGTGCATTCAATGTAAGCAAGGCAGACGGCTGCGTTAGTGTAGCTTTTTTTCACAATTGAATATTCATTTTTATATTCGAAAATCTGTCTTTTTTACTATTTAAATATATATATATTTGAATGTAGAATATTCATTGACAGCCCCACAATAGACTATATGACTATGTGCAATGTGAAAGGTGTTGCACATAGGATGAGGGAGAATTATCACCCAGCTCAGTTCCCCTAAACTCTATGGAGTGTTTCAGAGTCTTTCAGCCCATTGTTTTGGTTTTACAGCCTGCAACTTCACTATTTACTGTCAACATAGTTTAAACTATGTATCACATTATGGCTACAATGCATATCCTATGTTCCTTGATCCGCAAGATGCAATTAAGCTCATGAGGTAGTACAGTAAAGGATGTGAAGTGGGGTAGCAGCAGACCCCCACAACAATATAGGCGGAACACTATAAAGAGAAACTAGTAGAGCGTGTTGTTGTTTTTCTGCTGTGACCTTATTAACAATGGTAACCTTTAGTCCTCATCTGCTACTGAGTAGATAGTTTTTAATCCTCCAGGTACTATAAACACAAAGTATGCATGCAAGTATGTAAATAATGGTGTTGACATTGCAGCTGCAACATGCTGTTAAAAGCAAGTCTGTTATGAGCCTACTGTATGTTTCTAAGTCATGTTGTGTGTTGATGCCCCGTTCTTAATCCCTTAACACTACCGGCCACCACTCTGTCTTTCAGAGGTTGTAGCGGAGTGAGTTTTCAAGATAGAGTAAAGATACAGGTATCATATGAAACTAAAACCTAAGGAATCCATTGTTACCAAGCATGTCATGCTAGCTCGTCGGGAAGAACGCTAAATAACACTATAATGTTACGCTAAAGTTTGGCGAGTAAAAACGGGCATGGTGATTTTCAAAGGGGTACCTTGACCTCTGACCTCAAGATACGTGAATGAAAATGGGTTCTATGGGTACCCACGAGTCTCCCCTTTACAGACATGCCCACTTTATGATAATCACATGCAGTTTTTTGCATGCAGTACAAATGTATTAATTTTAAATTTGCCTATACTAAAATGGTGTATTCGAATATTTCTGCATACTGGGGTCCCGAAACAGTCTTGGAATCACATAAATTGGGTATCACTGTAAAGCTGAGGCTCTTGTGGATCTAATGAGCCCAATTATATTAATTTGTGATGTTAGTCCCCATAGCAGCCATTTCATCTAGTAAGACCATTTTTTGAAACTGTATAAAATGACCTGTTGTGACCGCTAGGATAATCACAGCCTCATGGAACTTTAAAACCACAAACTACAGATCTAGAGCATTCAGAGGATGGATGGCTTTTCTAGGTAGATTGACAATAAGGGGGTTTCTGAGCAATTTCCAGAACAGAAGTGCTCGCCATCCAATTATCGAAAAATGTGATTCTTGCAATCTCCAAATGTCAAAAGTTTTTGATAACAAATCACAGCATGGCTTTTTCTATGGTGTTCCTCAAGGTCTTGGTATCTTAAATTTGGTATTTTGGAGGGACGAGATATGAGACATAATAGAGCATGGGAATGGCCATCATATACTTTTATCATCATGTTCTAAGCCCTTATACACTATCACAATTAATATTAATTAATTCAATCATTTATTAATTATATTTTATTTCTGATTTATGACTAGAACAACTTGACACACAATGGTGAGCTGCATCTCAAATTAATCTTCAGGTTCCCAGCTTTCAGAGGATGTACTCCCCTGTCCTCCACCAGTACCCCTCTAAAAGAGAGGGCAGAATGGTAAGGGGTTAATGTGTCTCCACAGTTGTTTGGTTAATTTATGCCACAAGTGGTGAAACCAAAGACAAATCTTCATACTTGACAATAAAGTTCCTAACTAAATGTCCCGATATAAAAAATAAATAAATTAAAGGAAAAACAACTCACAATCCTTCAATGTGGCATGAATAAAAATAAATAAAACGATTTTATTTATTTTGAATAACAATTGACATGTTTAATATGAAAACAATGTGATTTTCCATCAGTTTCCTCTCAGGTTTCTCCAAGTGGAGTCTGTGTTGCATCTTTGCCACACATTCAACGTGTCCCTGTAACTAAGTATGTAAACCCTTTTGGAGCTGGTATGGATTACACAATGATATCTGGCTCAATCTATGCGGCGGCACAGAATTTTCCTGTCTGTTTTCATCAGTGGTGTCGACGTGACAGGCAAAAGCAAATTTGGCAGGCTGACTCACGCAGGAGCCGAGTGGGGGCTGGTTGCAAGGTTAATTGGCAATGGGAATAATTGGCCACCGGGCTCAATTTGTCTGATGGGAGGAATTGGAAACCAATCTTACTGTCTGTTTGGAAGCATTCCATGCAACTCCTCAATGGAGGCATCTTTATCTGATGCTCTCTGCTTGAGCTGCATCCTCCTCTCTCATCACACTTGCTGCGAACGGATGTGCTGGCGCAGATGTGTAAACAACTGGGAAATTTTAACAGCAGCAGTGTTGGTTATCAATATTTTTAAATGTTCCATTTGTCCTTATGTGCACACAGCAAAAGGAAATTAAAAAACGTTGTTCTATGCTTCCCGCAACCCGACCAGGATGTGAAAACAAATGATGGATGGAGGGCATGTACTTGAAATAAATTAATGTCCATAATTCAGTAAATAAAGATCTGATTCACTAAAACCAAATGTAACAGAAAATACACAATTAAAAAATGAGTTTCAACATAACAAGTATTTTTGCTGGTATGGGTTATATTACTATAAACCTCACTGATAATGCATTTTATACCAACTGATGCAGAGGAATGCAGGAACACCCTATGAAGGGGTGTGTTCGATAAAGTGTTGAAAGAAATAGTGTGGGTTTTTACTGCAGACCCTCTCACTCCCAGCTGCTTGCTAAGCACAGCCTTGTCTCGAGGGCATGATGTGCCTGCCTCTCTGTTGATGGCTATTTGTATCCACAAAGAGGGGATCAACAGAATCAGCGTGTGAAATAGATTTTTTTCTCAGACGACATGTAAATGAACTTTCCAATGATTTTCAGCTCAAAGCCGATGATGCAAATTTAATGGCGTTTGGTCTTGTTTTTATACTCTAATTCTACTCAGACTGCCTAATGTGATGACGTGGGCCAGACCGCTTTTCTTGAGATGAAATGAAAAAAAAAATTGTTGAGATTAAAATTATGTCTATTTTTTAAATCAAAATTGATACCTCCATATTGTTATGGTATTGGAATATCATTTGATGCTTGAGTGATCATCTGATTTTTAAATGTTAAATACTAAAATAATATGTTGAATGATTAGGGATGTATCGATTGCAAAATTCTGGGCCGATACTGATGTTTAAAATAACAATTTGGCCCATAGCCGATATCTATGTTTTTGTTTATTTTGTTTTTGCTGTTATTTATTCTCCTTTTGTGCCAGGGAAACAAAGACCTCTTCATTATTAAAATATCATACTTATAACTGAGCTGTTTTGAAGTTATTCTGCATTGCATTACACTGTCTTTCATACAAATGAAACAACCTTTAATATAACCTTTCACATGAAAAGTATTCTTTTGAAATTACTGCTTCAAAAGCCTTTTAGCTGCTATACAACTACCTACTCAATGAGAAGAATGTTTCAGTACTTGAACAGCCCAACAAAAATATTAGTTTTCTGAAAAATAAAATGTAAATGTAAATGTAAAAGTGATTAGAAACATAAGCAGTGTTTCTCACACTTACTTGGGCGGGCCGCCCATATATTAACTGCTGCCCAAGTATATTTGGCGACCCATTTTAGCATTTTTAATTTTAATTTTTTTATCCGTCCGAGAGAACAACGGCATCCACGATTGATTAACTAGTGGACTGGTAGCGGCAGCATGACGCCAGGGAGCAGATGAAGAGCTCCACTCTGCTGGTGCAGCCTCGGGTAAATCGGTGCATCCCCATATATGATAAATATTTAGAGAGACTATACCATAAAGGTTTTCTCAAATATTAAATATTTCATGTTCAGAGGATCCTTATGTCTAAAGCTCTTGACAGGCTAAACTCTGTTGTATTATTATTGTTGCTAGACTGGGGTTCCCCAGGGATCCTCGAGACGCCTCCAGGGGATTTCACTGCAAAATGAGAAGCAGTTTAATATATTTTTTCCTTATCAATCAAAAATAGTGTATGGCCTAAATCTCTTTGGTTTAGTAAAGAAAACAGCTTCACTGTACTGTGTATAATACACATCTGTTCTTTCAGCATCTTATTGGGATTTCATGGATAAAGTTTTACAGCAAGATTTCTGTTGTGCCAGGCATTTTATTGCATTCCTTTTTTATATAAGGTTTAATAGCAGGAGACCCACAGTTTTATTATACAGACGAGAATTTTATTTAGAAGGTAACAGGTGGCACCAGTGCCCACAACTCAGTGAAAATATGTCTTCCCTTCAAAGGGAGTCATGACATTGATTACCATCTGCATGTTAAGAGCTCACTGCACTGACAGATTTCATTTCACTAACTGCCTTTATTATTTGACTAATTTTGTTAAGAACTAACTACAATTTCACCGAAATTATTATAATTTTTCCATAATAGTAAGCAGCTAAAATTTAGAAGAAATACTAAGGGACCCAATATACTGTGGTATCTCATCATCACATATAAAGGTGGTTTTGCTTGATCACATTAAAAAAACTTGCATGACTTGTTTGACAAGAAAGCTTGTCATGAGTGAACACAATCTATCCTCAGATCCACAGTGTCAAAATCTTAACAAAGTACATACATTAAATTAGTTAAGTGCGCATTTCTTCAGTAAATTGCAATACAGATAACGTATTACAATGACATAACAGGAGTCATTTCCTATTGTGTACAGACAGGAGTAAATAGGAAAACTTCCTTTTAAGACCTGCAACTTAATCTGTAAATGTATAGGATACAAACTTCCAAATGGCACTGTTCTCATTTTAAGTAACCTCAGAGAAGCAAAACAGGTGATATGCTGCAGGAAAAGGAATTACAGTAGAAGTAGGGCTGTCAAAGAAATCTTTCAGGGGTTTTAAAGCTACTGCTATCACATGAAACTAGAAAACTTATGAAATCCATAGGTATCAACCATTTCATACTAGCTCGTCGCGAAGGAGGCTAAATAACGTTCTAAAGTTACGCTAAATTTTGGAGAGGAAAAACTGGCATGGTCATTTTCAAAGTGGTCCCTTGACCTCTGACCTCAAGATATGTGAATGAAAATGGGTTCTATGGGTACCCACGAGTCTCCCCTTTACAGACATGCCCACTTTATGATAATCACATGCAGTTTGGGGCAAGTCATAGTCAAGTTAGCACACTGACACACTGACAGCTGTAGTTGCCTGTTGGGCTTGAGTTTGCTATGATTTGAGAATATTTTTTATGCTAAATGCAGTACCTGTGAGGAATTCTGGACAATATTTGATATTGCTTTGTGTTGTTAATTGATTACCAATAATAAATATGTACATACATTTGCATAAAGCAAGCATAATTGCCCACTCCCATGTTGATAAGAGTATTAAATACTTGACAAATCTCCCTTTAAGCTACATTTTGAACAGATAAAAAATGTGCGATTGATTTGCAATCATGTGATTAATCACGATTAAATATTATAATCGATTGACAGCCTTAGGTAGAAGGCATTAAATTTCACAGCCCATGTTTTAAAAGGTGAAACAAAAATAATCTTTGTAAGTGTACAGTGTGATATTGTCTTAAAGTAACAGCCATGATGTGGAGACAGCACTCTTTCTTGTCTAAACTTCTCCATCAAGTTCAACCAACTGGTTTGTCCTCTCAGATGGTTCAGTTTGAATAATCAAAAAAACGGAAAGAAATACCAGTGAAAAGTGAAAGGGTTTCATTTTGCATTGCACAAACATATGTATGTTTTGGTCCAATTAATTACCTTATGATCCTTCATGATTTATCTCGTGACCGAGGCTTCGGGGAACTGTGTAAACTTCAAAATCAGTTGAGGATTAACAGTCTGATTCTCTTGTGGGATGCATGGACTTTACTATCAGTCTAAGCCCTCATCAAGCAGTTAAACTCACTTGGTAAAAACTGCAGAAGAATTGAGATCAGGAAAGCTCAACACAGAGGCTGAGAGCTACTTACTTTGGTGGGATTTTCCTTGTATCTTATTCATTTATTCCTTCATTTACTTCGAGTTTTCTGATCACTCTTTCCTTTTTTTTCTTCTCCTCAGGTTATCATTGTACCTAATAAACTCCACTGGTCATATTTTACGTGTTTACATTTATTAGCCTAATTATTGATTGTTTAATTTGACCCGGGAGTCCCTGTGATAAGAACCCTTTTATAAATGGCTGCTGTAATGGAAGCCGGTGTACACAGAGTTTTCAGGTTATTATATGCACCTTTAATCTATCCAATAAAATTCGTTGTTGTGGGCTATTTAATTTGTGTTAAGTGGTGCGTCTGAGGTTACATTCTGCACATTACTGTCGAAGTGCATTGTATTACTTGTTTGATGTTTAATGAAATCCTATGACCAAAATGTTGCTTTAATAAATGCATCAGCGCCGACAGTGTGGGGGAGCGCATCACTTCTTTCCCAGACGACTCAATAAGGTGTGCATTAAGATATATTTATATATAGGCTACTGTACATTCTGTATCTTCCTCTCAAGTTCAACATGCAAATATTAATACCAATCTATACATCTGGGGATTTATTTACTCTTCCTCCATAATCCAGCTGACATATGAAATCAAATTAGAAAAAAATCATTTAAGATGAAGTTGAAGATGAAAGTCATTTTTTTTTTTTTTTACGAGACTCCAGGTCCTGTTTTAGTGATTACACAGTGTCATTGATTAGGCTTTGCAAATTAACTTTTGCACCATCCTCAGCAACAGAATTCACTGGATAAGCCAGTTTGAGAAAAGTAGAGTTGTAGAGGGGAAAAAAAGTGTGGGGAAACCTTTTCAACATCTTTTTCTAAAAAAAGTAATATGATGAGAAATGTCTTGATTTTCTGTCCCTTTGAAGACATGTTCGGATGTTAATGTATTCGCTCTTTTCCCTCACTCCCAATCACTACATCATTCCAATTTCCTTTTAACTTCTAACTTGCAAACTAATCAAAACATGAATGGGGTATTTTTTAGAAGGGCTAGGAAAAAATCGATTCACCTATGTGTAGTTTTTTTAAGATTTTGAAATAGATTTTTTTTAATGCCAGAATCAATACATTTGCTTCATTTGAGTCTATGTGGAGGTGGAGGTAGAAGGAAGTTACCACTTTTATTGTTGTAGTCTGAGTAACGTGACGTCATATCCATTCCGTATCGGTCAACCAAAACAAACCGCAGCGAGCCGAAGCGAGAAAGTAAGGCGAAGGGTCCCGCGGATACGACCTGCACCCTCACATTTTAAATCCAAAGTGGTAAACACTACACATACAGTAAAGTATGGAAACACTTTGGGTTTCACACATTGCCAGGAAAAGCAGAGCTAGACATCATGGCTAAAACTGCATGCTAACTCTGTCATGGACAGGAAACGTTATTGTATTGCGGTAACGTGCGGTCAAGCCAGCCGTCACTCTAATCTCCGTAGTCAAATCGGTCAACGCTACAACTGTAGAGCACCCATATACTGACATTTATGTTGAACACATTCAAACGGCCCCGGTGGAACTGACCATGGATGTATAAAGAGAACGGAGCAGACAGGAGAGCTAGCGACGGATTTGGCAAAGTCACCGGAAATATACATATGTGACTTCGTCCGCTTTTCAAAATAAGGTGTTATGGAAATAAATATGGAAATAAGATTGATTGGATTATATTCACCAGAAGTATAAATCATTACATGTCCCTTAAAAATTAAAAAGAGAGTACCACTAATTTGTGAGGGAAATGTCTTTATTCTTTGATTTTTGGGTCACTGGAAAAAGTTTAATAAGTCCTGACAGTGACGGATATATTTGACTTCAGGACATCTGACTACATACATGCTGAAAATCAAACATCTTTGCTCCATCAATTTAGATATTTTCCTAAGTAAAATTCCCCAGAAGTGTATGATTCAACTTTTTCCCATGGTCTAGTGTTAAAAAAGTTAACAAAAATCGCAATAAATCATAAAATCGAATCACAATTATTGTATAATCGCAATACTTAAAAAATCACAATACATATCGAATCGGCACCCAAATATCATGATAGTATCGAATCGGGAGATAGGCGTATCGTCCCAGCCTTATTTTTAGTATTAAACCACTGATAACAAATAATCAACATTATTAGTAATAGATTGGACACATTGGAGTAACACAAGTATACAATGTAGAAGAATTGGAGTTAAAATTTGTTCAATGTCATCCCCCTTGTAGAACAATTTAGTTGATTATAATGCAGCTGTGGGATGTTCACCTCACTCTGACTTTGTGCTCAGACGATAGCAAGTCAACCTTTCATCCAAAAGCTCGGCTAAACAATGCTTCCCTAATCATTAAAGTGGCTAAGCCTGCAGATGAGCTTATTGGGTATAACGCACCCATCACAGTAATCATTACTGACAGGACATGCAGCTGCTAATGATCTTCTCTTAATCACACTTAATCAGGTAATAATGATTTTGAGGTGAGAGATGAAGTGCTTGCTCTCTGCTTTCGCCATGGAGAGGCCTTGTTTCACTTGACTGGTTTTGATGTCGGCGGGGGGGCTGAAGGGGCGGCGCCTCCATATGCTGCACTTCTCCCGACTCACAGGGTCACTTGTTAGGATTGGAGAGAGGAGGGATTTATGAATTAGGTCCTAATTCCTGCCACGCTGTGTGACCAGGAGACAGGACACAAAAATACACACTGAGGTTTACTGTGCTGGGAGGAGAGCATAAAGTACTACACAGACAATTTGGGTATAAGGTTGTTAAATATCAAACAAAAGTATATACATGCTCACCAATACTCAATAGCCAAGCTTAAAGTGGCAGTAGGCAGTATATTTTTGGCATTATTGGGCAAAAATTCCATAATAACCTTTCAGCATAATGTAATTCAAGTGCTCTGAGAGATAACTAGGCTCTGTTTTTAGGCTTTAAAAAATCTAGTCCGTGATGGGTGAATTTGACCAATCACAGGTCATTTCATTGAGAGAGCGTTCCTATTGGCTGTTCTCCGGTCATGTGACCAGAACTTGGCTTCCTTCAACAGATTTTACAATGGCGGCGGCGTCACAAACTTTCTCATTTTACAGCTAAACAGTACACTACAAGATGATTCTGAAAACATTTGAAGCGAGAAATAGGCATTACAGTTACAGAATATTGATTCATATTTGATCAGCGCTGCCTAGTTTGACCGTTTGGTCGGAGTTCGCAAGTGATCGACAGCCGGCTCTCATAGAGAGCAGATGGACAGCAGACCTCAGATCAGCTCTTACTGCTTGTTTTCCTCCGGTCTGTGAAATCTTGCAGATGCAACTAGGAGCACCGGAGGACACAGAGGCACATGATTTTTTTTTCAGGTTACCTGTTTCATGTACTACTGTCATGCTATAGCGACCATTTTATAAAAATAAGTTTTAATTTTAATCATATTTGCTCCAATCTCGCCTACTTCAGCTTTAAAGTAATATTTCAAATATTTCTCTATAACCCATTTAACATGGATTGTGCTAAAAGGGCTGTCGCAATAACCGCAATATTGATAACCGTAGGGGATGGCAAGTAACCACCACAACCACTATGTTCAAGATTTTTATTTTATGAATTCTTTGCAATGGGAGTGCCGCATTTTTACACTTTGCTACAAACGGCAGCAGCATGACGGGGTGCTGTTCTGCGCTGAACGCTGCACGTATGGCGTTTGTTTTCTGGTCACTCCACGAAGACCAACCGTCACTTCCTACATGCAGGCTACAAGTGCTGGACAACAATGGAGAATAAATTAATACACACAGAACGGTGGGTACTCTACCTTTGCCGACATTTTGATATTCCGTATCATAGCAACAAGATACAACCAAAGTGCAGCTAAAAAAAAAGCTGCGCCTCATTGCCTTTCTTTGTTCAGCATTTAACAATAAACAAGTATTTATTTCGTTATAAAACTGTCAACTTTGTCATTTAAAAAGCTACAATATACCAAATAGTAGCCTAACAATAAAGCTTATTTAAAGTGGCAGTAGGCAAACATTTTTTGGCATAATTTGGCAAAAAATCCATAATAACCTTTCAGTATATTGTAATTCAAGTGGTCTGAGAGAAAACTACACTTCTGCTCCTCTTCATGGCTCTGTTTTCAGGCTTTAGAAAAATCTAGCCCGTGACGGCAGATTTTGACCAATCACAGGTCATTTCAGAGAGAGAGAGCGTTCCTATTGGCTGTGCTCCGGTCATGTGACCAGAACTTGGCTTCATTCAACAGATTTTACAATCGCAGCGGTGTCACAAACTTTCTCATTTTACAGCTAAACAGTACACTACAAGATGATTCTGAAAACATTTGAGGAGAGAAATAGGCATTACAGTAACAGAATATTGATTCATATTTGATCAGCGCGGCCTAGTTTGACCGTTTGGTCGGAGTTCGCGAGTGATTGACAGCCGGCTCTCATAGACGGCAGCTGGACAGCAGACCTTGTTTTCCTCCGGTAAGTGAAATCCTTCAGATGCTGTTAGGAGCACCGGAGGACACAGTAGGACACAGAGGAACATCATTTTTTTCAGTTTTTTTTTTTTTTAACCTTTATTTATTCAGGGGGAGGTTCACTGAGAGCAATGCTCTCTTTTTCAGGAACGCCCTGATCACATTCACACAGTTACACATTCACACCTGGAAGCTGCTGGAAGGTTACCTGTTTCATGTACTACTGCACGATATAGCGGCCGTTTTCTAAAAATAACTTTTTTAAATCATATCTGCGCCAATCTCGGATACTGCAGCTTTAAATAGAACATTAAAAAAAATATTGCGCTGTTGAGCCAATCATTATCACCGCAGGGCAAATTCCTTCACCGCGACAGCCCTACTAATACAAACTGAATTTGAAAATAAGCTAATCTAAATCAGCTCTCTTGCCGATTTCAACACATATTTGTTGTTCACGATGGAGCATTATCAGGGAAAAACTAGGGTGCGTCGGACAGCATCGATAAGAGGAATCGATAGTTTCTAGGCGTCAACCTCTATAAAAACGTAGCGTGGTTGCTACGTGCCATATCGTAAGCACCAAAAGGAAGCTATGAAAATGGCGGACACAGCGCTAAAAAAATGCAAATATAGCTAGGCGAAACGGCAAGTGGACGAAGCTTGTTCCAAAGCAAGAGTGAATCTGGGGTTGGTTTTCGAGCACCGGAACCCTTGTTTAGGAGTCACATGACATGTTTGATGAAAATCAAATATGCCTGAGCAAGAGGCTCCAATTAGCATCACTATTGATCATATGTGGACAGTATTGCGTGGCGATCTGAAGCAGGTGTTTACCAGATTTGATGACTGGGACAGAGTGAATAATTGGAAATGCAGTTTGGATGATATGTTTGAGTATTTGGTCACATTCTCTTCTCCAACTCAACTATCTTAGGCGCTTCACTTCACTTCACAGGACTACGATGGGACAACTGAACAGCAATTGGGCGCCAATGGACCTTTTATCACTTTTTGTGTTATTTTGCTAAGAAGGGCCTCTTCATAATTTCAACATCGGTCTGTGTTGGGTAGGTTGGCATTTCATAGACCAATTTTGCTCTGGGTTCATGAATATGCACTATGTTGGTTTGTTGATGGTGTTTTGTGTCAGAGGAGTTAAAAATGCCATGATTGTAAGCATATATTTGAGAAGTAGCTTCCTGCTTTATCATTTTGTCTTTTTTTGGGGGGGGGGGGGGATGAGGGTCTTTTTAAGGGTTTGCTTTATTTCCAGGATACTTCATATTTTTGGTTCATCCCTCTGTATTTCTTGGGTGGGGAGCAGTGTTTGGAAATAAGTTGCATGTTTTTATGATTTACAGTATTGATGTCATACTTCTAAATCAAAATATTGCATATAAATTCCGAACGCACAATTGATTGTTTCTTGTGATCAAAGACATCTCTGACACAATACAATGTTTTCACTTCATTTTCTGAATCAGAAAATGATTGTGATTGTAATTTTTGCCTCTATCATAAACTCAAAGAAAATATGTCGATCGTCAATCTTGTTCTCTACCTCTGATTTTTACTTACTCTTGGCAAAAAAAATATTAATTTGGTAACATAAGATAAAATGATATTTAAATCTAATCTCATAAAATTTAAATAAATGAGCACAGCAGCTCCTAGCTTACATATCGGACTACATGCTATTTCCACTGTAAATACAACACTGGTTTCTGTGTCATGGTCTGCATAGAGTGTTTCCTGTTTTATTTTGTAATTCGGTCCTCCTGTGTCTTGTCTAGTTTTGCTTCCTGCCTTTGTTTGTTTTCCCGCCTTTTTGTGATTGTTTGCCCCGCCCTGATTCGTTCCACCTGTGTGTAATCTCCTAGTGTATTTAAGCCTGTGTGTTCCCCTCTGTCTTTGTCGGTTCGTCGTCGTTGCTTCCCCGTGTTGCTTGTCACCAGTAGGTAACTCTAGTGTTTGTTTTTGTATCTTCATGTGTTGTTCTTTTCGAGCTTTTTGTGGATGGCATGCCGGACCAGCTGCCTTTTTTGTTTCTCCACTAGTTTAATTAAATCCTCAAATCATACCTGTTGTCATCTCCTCCTCCTCTCTCTGCATTTGCGTCCACCACCTAAAACCTTCTTAATCCTGACATAACCTGACAGTCTGTCTGCTGACCTATTCGCACAATTTGAAAAAGTCTAAGAACTTTGTCTAATAATATATAATAATAGTAATAATAAACTGGAAGATTGAGCAGCCAAACTGTGCTAAGGAGGTTATTTTTACTCTCATAACAACCATAATCTCACTCATGTAATCAGACAAAGGTATAATGACATAATAGCTTCATAAGGGCCAAATGGCTCAAAAGTCACTGTTGGCCTTTAATTTTGGCAAAAACAAGAACATTGGTCAACATAATAGTTTAATTTAGGTGACTAAAACTTAGGTTGGATAAGAGAAACTGAAAATAAAAGTCACCCCTCTGACCTCCACACTTTCCACTGTGCGACATCAATGCCAAGTCTGATTGTAATAGTGTCCATCCATCCGTTTACTTTCTAAATCTATTATTTCCTTTCAGGGTGACAGGGATCTGGAGCCTATCCCAGCATGCATTGGGCATCAGTCATGGAAATACCATGGACAGGTTGGTGGTCCATCACAGTGCTAAAACATGAGACAAACAAGCAGAACTAAGCTCACACCTACAGGCAATTTAGAGGATCCAATTATGGACTGATGTCCAGGTGCTCATGTCAACTCCCATAGTCCAAACACTGAAACTCCAGACAGATTAGACCAATGCTAAAACTATTGTGTAGTAGCCACTGAGCCACCACAGTGCCCATTATAGCTGTATTCCATCCATGTGGTCTTTTTGAGGGGTGGAAACACATTTCTACTATATCTAAACAAGCCTGTATTCCTTTTGTTTAACAGTGTCCACTGTGGCAACAAGTAGTAATTATGGAACAATAGCACACTGAATTCCCCTACCTTTCTTTAAAGGGGACATATCATGAGAAACACACTTTTTCAGTGTTTGTGCACATACATTTGGGTATCTGGAGTGCCTACCAACCCACAAACTGTAAAATAAGACAACCCAGTCAGTTTTTTGTGATTCAACAAGCCAATCAGATTTGGCTCCCCTTCTTATGTCACATGCTGGTTCATTAGAATATACCGCCCACAGCTTGAGAACTACCTTTGCAAAGGTGCACCATATTTTTCCCACAAGCCAATCAGAGCAGACTGGGCTTTTTGGGGAGGGGGGCTTAAAGAGACAGGTGCTAAAATGGAGAGTTTCAGACAGGGTAAACAGGTATATTCAGACAGACAGTGTGAGAAAATAATGTTTTTTTTTTTTTTAATTAAAGCATGTAAACATGTTCTAGTAGAAACCCAAAATACATGTATGAAACTGGAAATGAGCATGATATGTCCCCTTTAACAGGATGTTGCTTTGATTACATCATCATAAGAAACCTTATTGAGAGTGAGTTGAACAAAAGCAAGAAAAGAAAAATTTCATTAATTTGGGGTATGTTATTGTTTAACTCTTATGAGAAAATCATTCATATTTTATCTGCGCCAGGCTAAAATGAAGGATAACAGTAGCACAAAAAGATAAAAGTCATTAAGTCAGCTAACTGACTAACAATTCAAATACATGGCAACAAGTAGCTAAATTTAACAAAGTTTAGTTAACAGTGGTTGTACCCGACTGAGTTACATGTAAGATGGTAAAAATCCCTTGCATTTGGGGGCGGCAGTAGCTCAGTCCATAGGGACTTGGCTTGGGAACCAGAGGGTCCCCGGTTCAAGTCTCAAGTACTGAGTGTGAACTGGTAGCTGGAGGGATGCCAGTTTGCCTCTTGGGCACTGCCGAGGTGCCCTTGAGCAAGGCACCAAACCCCCAACTGCTCGGGGCGCCTGTCAGGGGACGCTCTGACATCTCTCCATTAATGCATGTATATAGGTCCTGTTTGTGCATGTGTGTGTATTTCGGGCCCGTGTGTACTATGTACTGTGTAAAAAAAAACAGAGTGAAAAAAATTGAATTTCCCCTCGGGGATCAATAAAGTGCCTTTCTTCTTCTTCTTCTTCTTCTTCATGTACTTGGTATATCAAATATTATTAATTCCGAGCTGCAAATAGTTCTCCAAAAATGCACTGTTTACTTCTGTTAGAGTAACATTTGATAAAAACTACAGTGCCCAGCTGTTTTAGGAAATTACTCAGCCTTTAAAAAAAAAAAAAAAAAGTATATACTGTATTTGTAACCTGTTTTTTTTTAAGATTTACGTGTTCAGTAAGAACCAATAGGTTTGGGGCTGAGAGCCTCAGCCCGGGAAGTCAGAAAGTATTATGGTAAATGGACTTGCATTTATATATTGCCTTTCTAGTCTTCTGACCACTCAAAGCGCTTTACACTATATGTCAGCATTCACCCATTCACCCACACATTCATACACTGATGACAGAGGCTGCCATAAAAGGTGCCAACCTGCCCATCAGGATCTAATCTAAATACTCATTCACACACCGATGGCACAGCCTTCGGGAGCTATTTGGGGTTAAGTATCTTGCTAAAGGACACTTCGACATGTGGACTGGAGGAGCAGGAGATTGAACCGCTGACCTTCCGATTGGTGGGCGACCTGCTCTACGAAATAGTCACGGAATGTAATCTATTTGATTCGTGTATATATGCACTTCCTTTTTTTGTGACACTCAGGTTTAGGCAACAAACTACTTAGTTAGGTTTAGGAAAAGATTGCGGTTTGGGTTAAAATAACACCGGAAGTGGGGTAACTTGAGTACGGAAGTTACTAGAGATGTTAATAATTAACCGTTTAACCGTTAACCGACATTAAGAATTTAAACGATCAATGCTATCGGTTAAACGGTTAAAAGAAATATTCAAAATTTATTAAAAAGCTGAGCAAAACTCAGAGGAGCGGCTTGTCACTTAAAGGAGAAAAGCTGGTCCACCTTAATAGCCCACCTTAATTGAGTCTGAGCCGGCGTTGCAAGATACAGGAAGTTGGTTTGGGTCTGAGGAGTTGTAGCATTTATTCACCGACAAATAAACTGTACAGTGCTACTGCTACGTTCACTGCTAATACGCCACCGACAACCCCACACTCACAGCCGCCACACACACACACAGTCTGTCGGACACTCGCTAACGTTACACCGCGCTGACAGACTGTACGTATGTGCGTGACAACAGCGAGCACGAAGCCACCTGCAACGCCACATCTCCGAACGTAGCACATACACACACGGTCTATCGCTCGCTATCGTTATGCCGGGCAGACAGAGTAACGTTACGCGGGGCAGACACACAGCTGACAACCTCGCAGCTAAACTAAATGGTGTGGTGGAGAGTTACTGGGAAAGTGGCTGCATGTGTCCACGACAATAAACGCAGAATCGTGGCTGCTACAGTAACTCTCCCGGACAGTTGTCTGTTTTGCAAATACACTGCAGCTGGCACTAATCTTGGCGGTTAACGGTTAATAATCGGTTAAAGAGGGTCAGTTGTCGGTTAAAAAAAAAATTCAAAATTAGCATCCCTAGAAGTTACGTGAAAAAAAAAAATCACCTTTGACTTCTCGTTTCACACAGGACACAAACATCAGTCTCCTGGGTGAAAGTACGTTTTTTTTTTTTACCCATCCATCCACCCCGACCTCCTGCTTACGCGGCGTTCGCCACTCTCTATACTACTGGATTACATAAGAATTGATTTCGTGCTGACCATCACGAAAAAAATTTGACTTTCGTATCTTTGTACACGAATCAATACATTATATTTCGTTATTATTCCAAGAACTGCTGCGCGACTGGGCGGAAATATAATAATGTACAACATTTTTTTGACTTACTCTCATGAGACCTGTTGGACCAGTATATCTGACAGTTTTTTACACATCAATCCTCTACTCACGGAATAAAATCCCAACTCTTCTTCCCACTCTGAGATCAAAGTGTTAAAGGCTCTCGGATTTGCCCACTCTCCGTGGTCACACAGCCTGGCAGTGAACCGTGGCCTTTACTAATTGTAAACTCAATGAGGCATTCTTAACAGATGCTGGTGGAACGGCTCCATTAGGCCTTACGGGGGGCTGTCATCCACATATCAAAGCCATGAAAAGTCAAACTGTCATTATCACGCGGCTCAAACCGCATCTATCCACCCGCCAATTTAATTCTTATTAAATGCACATTATAAGTGGAGATGGATGGTCTTGGTCGAGTGGAGTTGCCGCTTTGGAAAGACTTTTGATAGGACACACACTCACAGGACTCAGCTGTACAACGACAGTTTTTAAACTGTCGACCATAAAGTATTTATAAACAGACAACCCATAATGTTGCCAGTGATGGGAATATGGACCATTTACAGCAGTGGGATACAATTTGAATGAATTTAATAGATAAAAGGTGGTCCAGAATGTGTGCGGACCCTCTGTAGAGAGTGATTGTGCAGGCGAAACAAAGCCGTGACAGTCCTGTGTTGCTTTGCCAGCTTGAGTGAGAACAACTGAACGTGACACAACAAATAGGCTTTGGGCTGTGTGATGCAGAAGTTATACCAAATGACTCCCAGACCACAGTCCCTTATCTCTATGCAGCTTTATTTTTTATAAATGAGGGATTAATTATTGCCTCCAAAAAAAGAGGAGGAAGCTGCATGCAGTAGATAAATCTACTGTAACGGTTGCCCCCCTGAGGGTCTCGTGAAAAAATTAAATAAAAAATAAGGCTTAGGATGGTTTAGAAAAGTAAATAAAACACAATTTAACTCATATTTTGTTCTTTAATTAGCAAAACCAAATAGGAACAATTACTCTCAACTGGAGAATGATGAATGTGTTCGCTGTTGTTTATGTTTAAATGATTAATTGATACACTTTACAAAGTAATTAGCATGCAATCATCATTTTCTGTTCCAGCCATCCAAAACAAATCAAACTGATAATAAACTGTTATAATATCCGTGAGATTCTGTGTTACGCCATTATATCTTCCTCCTATCCTGTTTCTGTTTTCTTGTAGGCTACTGCTGCATGACCCCGAGTTGCCTTTAAAAGGCCTTTTCATGATCTGCAGCACCACTGGTATTTCAAACAATCATGTGATTGTGACAAGGTGCGTGGCAAGCCTCCCATGTGTGTGTAACAACAAGCCAGCTGCTCCTCGGGGATATTACCACAGACAATCTTCCTTGAATATTCATCAGGCACTGTTGCTGGCACACACACACACACACACACACACACACACACGTCTTCACACACACAGATGATCATCATATACAACAATGCTCCTCTGATCAAAGAGAGCTCATTATCTCTCTGTCGTGCCGCAGAGTTCTTCTGAAATAACCAATCAATGGAAGCTTTCAGAGTTCGGTTCTCTTTCTGCCTGTCTCAGCACACCATCTTCTCCTTTGGCTGGCAACGCTTTAACCAAGGCACATTTGATTCCTTTCCTCTCACCAAATGTTGATTCGAGAGTCTGTTCAGAGAGAGCCCTTTGATTGCATTAACGATAAGTGAGAGAGTGTGTCTGATTTATCTGTAGTGCACAGTTTGATTCTGCCGCAATGAAGATTTCTGTCTGATAATCAGCCCCTTGAAACGAGTGGTCAAATCGTTCCTCGAGATGTCCCATTTGATATGCGTGGGTTGGCATTAATGCATACGTGATGACAGTCAATTTCTCAGAAGTGAGAATGAGATTTGACCCGGATTATCCACTTTTGGAACAGCCCAAATTAGATCAGATTTGTCAATTGACCTCCGCTCCTATCAGACAGACCTGCAGCAGATCTGCTAATGACGACGCCCACACGAACAGTCTGTGCAAAGGGTAACGCTTTAGAAGAACAATCCTTTATAAATGGTAAATTGATGGTTAATTAAACTTAGTTAATAGTTATTTTACTATTAACAAACAACAAAATTATAATTAATAATGTTAAATAATTATTAGTAATGTTATAATTTATGTTATTTTAACAGTTTATTGTTGCACACATTACAACATTTTATCTACTCTATATATCTAAGTATCTGTTACTGATTCCGAAATTATTTGTAAAAAACTTACATTGTTTGTAAAATATCTATAAACAAGATATTTGTAACACTTTGTTAATGGTTAATAATTGGTTTGTTAACCATCTATAAACATTATTTGGATGGCTATTACAAAGTTGCAACTGATGATTATAACAGCTTGTTAAATGATTAATAAATACTTTGTAAAGCATCTATAAACATTATTTAGATAGATACTACTAATACATTGTCAATTGGCTTCTGGTCCATCTATATCTATATATATATATCTTTACAAACAATTTCTTAAAAGTTTACAAGTCATTTGGTAATCACTAACAAATACTTCATATATTATATAAAATAATATAATGTGTGCAACAATAATCTGTTAATAAATAGTTTACTCATGTAAACAGAATGTAATTATTATTGTCTCCTATCAGCTATGATACAATATGGAATTTATAAACTAATTATTTCACGTTACACAAACTAATAATAAAATAACAGAAATAAAAGCATTACTAATAATTAGTAAACATTATTAATTATCATTTTATTATTTGTTAACAGTAGAATAACTATTAACTAAGTTTAATTAACTATCAATTTACCATTTATAAATGATGATTATTATAAAGTGTGCAAAACTGTAACGCTGTTTTCATTAAAGTGATACATAGTGACAATTTAGTGGTGTCTTGTTTCCATATTCATTGGATTTATAGTTGAAAGATGACTATAGCCAAAACTGCAAGGGTGTAAAAAAATGTATCACCACACTATGTGACATCTCGTCCCTTTAGAAAGATGTTGTGATACATTGTG
The DNA here is from genome assembly GCA_916701645.2 of Sebastolobus alascanus. Taxonomy (NCBI): domain Eukaryota; kingdom Metazoa; phylum Chordata; class Actinopteri; order Perciformes; family Sebastidae; genus Sebastolobus; species Sebastolobus alascanus. The sequence goes on along the minus strand of CAKAOJ020000040.1, from coordinate 5,169,454 downwards.
AAGGGGGGGATTTGATTGGTTAGGATAGATTGTTTTTTTTATATTATTTATTCTCCTGGAAATAAAAGTAATGTCACTTTGATGTAGAAATATAAAAAGAAAAAAAAGATCCTTAACTAGGTATATATCAATTAGGGCTGTCAAAGTTAATGCGATTAACGCGTTATCACAAATTTGTTTTAACGCCACTAATTTCTTTAACGCACAAACACAACTTGCGATTTTTAGGTTGTAGTGGGCTCAGTTTTAAAGCTAGAGTGTAGATAGTGGTATCATATGAAACTAGAAAAAAACAATCGGTACACCATGGCATTCTAGCTTGTCGGAAAGGAGGTTAAATAACGCTCCAAATTTACGTTAAATTTTGGCGAAGAAAAACTGGCATGGCCATTTTCAAAGGGGTCCCTTGACCTCTGACCTAGAGTTATGTGAATGAAAATAGGTTCTATGGGTACCCACGAGTCTCCCCTTTACAGACATGCCCACTTTATGATAATCACATGCAGTTTTGGGGCAAGTCATAGTCAAGTCAGCACACCGACAGCTTTTGTTGCCTGTTGAGCTTGAGTTTGCCTTGTTATGATTTGAGCATATTTTTATGCTAAATGCAGCGCATGTGAGGGTTGCTGGACAATATTTGTCATTGTTTGTGTTTTTTATTGATTTCCAATAATAAATATACACATGCATTTGCATAAAGCAAGCATATTTGTCCACTCCCATGTTGATAAGAGTATTAAATACTTGGAAAATCTCCCTATAAGGTACATTTTGAATTGCTAAAAAATGTGCGATCAATTTGCTATGGACTATGGACAATCATGCGAATAATAGCAATTCAATATTTGAATCGATTGACAGCCCTAAAAAGAATGCAAAGAATGGCCTTCTCAGCTGCCATAGTTGCAACGTCATTTCCGTTAAATAAACATTTTGTCAGGGCTGAACATGCGCCAGGTAAGACTTATTGTTGATGTTTACTTGTTTGCTTGCTAACTTATTTAGTTGATAATAATCTGCTGTAACTACCAGGATATAAAGGTTACAAATGGCTACATGGGCAGGGAAGAGAGAGAAAGGTTCAGCAGTGAGATAAGAAGCTTAGGAGCACAGATAACACAGACTAATGTATTCACAAACATGTGAGTGAGTGTGCATGAGGTGCTGACACTTTCATCATTTCCATAGGTGGTGTGGTGCACATGTTTGTGAACTGAAAGTAGCTGGGTCTAATCCTGCACAAACCTTGATCCAGTGTTTTACATTACTGCGGGCTTTTTCGGCTACTCATGACTGAACCTCCCCCGCTTAAAACGGCAGTCTTTTTATTATTGTTTATTTGCCTTAATTTAGTTTTATTTTCCCAGTCCAGTCAACTAATGCTTTTCAGTATTCTCCCAGAAGCCGAGCCCTCCTGGGGTGTTTCAATGTAATTTGGTTCCACCTGAGGTGACACACATGCTTGCTCAGATGCAGAATCAATATTAATCGACTTTGGGGGGGTTGAAGCATGTCTTGGAGTAGATGTTGCAGCCTGGAGATAATATTTTAGGCAGGTTGAAGTGTTCGGACAGTGCTGCCGTGGTCTCCGTCGGGGTTATTGATGACCTCGAGAGGCTCTTTGTCTCTATGTTTCTGTCTTATTCATTATCTCGCTCCCCTCCTAGAGCTTTACCGCCATCGTTCCATCACTCCTTGGATTTCCTCTCAGTTTCTTTTTTCTTCGGGCCCATATCAATAATCTGAGATGGATTGAATAAATGCGAGACATAGCTCAGTATTCAAAATTTTCAAGGCTCATGTTAGGATCAAGTGGATGAAATATTGATCACAAATGATGCCTTGATTAAAAGTTAACAGTTGCTTGAATGACTTTTGCTAATCAGCCTTTAAAGACTAGGTGGCCACGTTGATCAGGTATCTTGCTCCACTGCAATGTGCAGTGACACAATCACAAGCCACTTCATATGCAAATCAACTCACATTCCAAAATTAGTGCTGAAGAACCATTTCTATAAGTATTCCTAACCATTTAATATACTGATAAATGATAATTCCATGTATTGATCCATAAATAAGTACAAATTACGTTTTTTGCATTCTCACCAAAATGCACAGTGTGTGTCCTTGAGGTCTAACAAACTTGTTGAAAGAATTCCCTTCCTCATGAAACATTTGCGAAACCAATGTAAACAATGGACAATTTGAAATATATTGTTTACATCCTGGCTAGCGGTCTTCTTCTTCTTCACTGCCTTTGTGAGTGCACTGCTGCGTTTTTTTGGCGTTTGCATTATTATTTGTTGGCATTATCACCGCCAAAAAAACAAGAGGGACTCGGGCGTAAAAAAAATTGCTCGATAATGCTACTACTAGTCAAAAGCAGCATTAACTGCTAACTAGCTCCAAATGTCCCTAAATCTAGGGAGAAAGTCACCAAGTCTGCAACACTGACAGTCCGTCCGTCATTGTTGTAGTACTCAAGATCAGTCTTAAGACCATTTTTGAAGGTCCCTGTCCTGTCTCGGAATCGATTGCATTTTTACTCAGTCTGGTCTCAATCTCAGAGAAGACCCAGGATTTTATTTCAAGACCAGTCAAGACCAAAACTGTGGAAATATCACTAAATTGTCTGTGTATTGCCTGATTTATTAGTTAACATCATTACTGTGATTGCTTGATTTCGGTACAGAAAACACATCACAAACCTCACTAACGTTACTTACAAAACAAAACACCGGTATTGAACACCAGTCTCCTGGTTGGAAGCCCTGTTCCTCACTCTGATCTCAGACAAGCACAGTTATGGTCATAGTCATGGAATAAGGAATCAAATTCTTTCAGTCTTGGTTTTGCTTTCACACCCTCTCAGACTTGGTGGTGACTTTTTGTCGACTGTTTTTGGGTGTTCTTGGCTAGAGCACAACAAAGTATATCACACTGGATTTGCATCATTGTTGGCTATTGCTGGTGTTTTATATTTTTCCGATTCCTGAGGATAACTTTCCAAACACAGATGACACGATGTGATAATTAGCAGCTACACATTTTCTTTTCAGTTATTGAAATATCAACAGTAAAGATCAGGTTTGTACTCTTTTACCCCCTTTCAGAAGCAAAGAAAAGGCTTCTTTACAGACTTGGGATTTTGCGCAGATTTGTCAAAAACAATCAATGTTCGGTACAGGCAGAAATTCATCATCTGACAGCAGCCTGTATAGCTCACAATGCAGTGCAGCCAAACGAGATGTTGTGTTTTGAGTAACGAGCAGCCGTGACCCGCCTTCTTCTATTCTCCGAAAACAGTTGCTTTAAACTATTGATCTCTCTTACATGGTCACATTTTCACACCTTTTTTCAAAAGAGAAAATACCCCTTTTCATGAAGTGAATACATTGAATACCACTTGGTGGAATGCAATCCTGTAAGAATGTTCTCAGGTGGATGTTTTCCTTTCAGTGCCTTGCTCAAGGATCATCCTTGTGGAACTTTGAGAGGTAAGTGAGGATTTCACTGAGACACTTTCTCAGCTTTGCATTCGCAGCCTGCAGCGAATGTGAAATGATCATTTTCTGGTTACAAGACCACATGTCTAACCTTTAGACCTGAGATTTCAAGGATTTTTTAAACTGGCAGGATTTTTCAACTTGGCATGACACAGCCTCTGGCAACACTGCCAGCTTTCCACAGTAACAAACCACAGAGAGACTTGGAAATTCAAGAGAAATTTAGGCTTTAAAATGACCTCCTGGCAAAATGATTGTTTCATACGATTAAAAGAAAACAACTGTTAGTAAATCATCAAGGTTAATATCCTTTTCCTTAGCTTTATTTATAATACACAAATCAATGTTACCCTCACTGGCTTAATACTATTTACACAAATCACTGCATTATAAATGCAATTAAAAAAGATTATCACTTCATGTATTTGTTCTGTGGTTTGGTGACCCACTAGTCACGTTATCCAAAAGGGCAAACAAATCAATTAATGCATCTTTCCAAACATTGTGTTGATAACTAATCTAATATGATATTGTTGCTAAGAGATCACAGCTGTAGTTGTTATCCACACTGCCAAAGTAAAAGACATTTTTTTTTAGGATTTGCCAGCTTGCATGCATTGAACTAATGCTTAGCACTTCATGCTAATGAGCAAAAAAATCATATTATTATGGCTGTCAAAGTTAACACAATAATGACGTGTTAACGCAAATTTGTTTTAATGCCACTAATTTCTTTAATGTATTAACGCAACTTGTGATTTTAAGGTTGTAGCGGGCTCAGTTTTAAAGCTAGAGAGAAGATACTGGCATCATATGAAAGTAGAAAACCTAACGAGTGTTGCATTTTGTTGGTGTTTTTTTTTACATTGATAATCAATTAATCTTTTAAGTAGGGCTGTCAAAGTTAACACGATAATAAGACGTTAACGCAAATTTCGTTTTAACGCCACTAATTTCTTTAATGCAATTTGGGATTTTTAGGTTGTAGCGGGATCAGTTATAAAGCTAGAGTGAAGATACTGGCATCATATGAAACTAGAAAACATTTACACCAGAGTCAGCAGCTTCAGTCCTTTATCAGAGTCTACTGTATGTGTTCATCCATTGCCTGCATTAACCCAGAAGTAGGGCTGCAATTAGCTGTTATTTTAATTATTGATTATTAGATAGATAATAATCTATTGGTCTATAAAATACAACAAACAAGTGCAAGTTGAAATTCCTTGTTTGGTCTGACCAACAGTCCAAACCCAAAGATATTCAGTTAACTATCATTGAAAAGAACAAACATTTGCATTTGAGGCTGGAATTTTTTGTCATTTCTTCCATGAGAAATGACATAAAACTTTACTTGATCATCAAAAGTGTTGGCGATTAAAGTTCTGTCGATTGACTAATCAATATCGAGTAATATCATTCTGCAAAGTTGGACAAAAATAGATTTAAAGTCTTGTGTTGCAGTTACACTCCATTGGTACCAACCATGTCATACTAGCTTGTTGCGAAGGATGCTAAATAATGCTCCAAACTTGCTCTCAATTTTGGCAAGGAAAACTGGTATGGCCATTTTCAAAGGGTTCCCTTGACCTCTGATCTGAAGATGTGTGAATGAAAATGGTTTCTATGGGTACCCACGAGTCTCCCCTTTACAGACATGCCCACTTTATGATAATCACATGCATTTTTGAGCAAGTCATAGTCAAGTCAACACACTGACAGCTGTTGTTGCCTGTTGAGCTTGAGTTTGCCATGTTATGATTTGAGCATATTTTTATGCTCAGTGCAGTACCTGTGAGAATTTCTGGACAATATTTGTCATTGTTTTGTGTTGTTAATTGATTTCTAATAATACTTATATTTGCATAAAGCAAGCATATTTGTCCACGGCCATCTTGATAAGAGTATTAACTATTTGACAAATCTCCCTTCAAGGTATATTTTGAATAGATACAAAATGTGTGATTAAATATTTTAATCAATCGACAGCCCTACATATTATACATGCTCTGATTCTTGTGGCCTATAGTTAAGGACAACATCATGGTTTAGTCATATTGATGATATTTTTTTCATGTTCCAAACAAATACTTGGACCCCAGAATGCCTGCAAACCCTGGCTTGACAAATTCCCATTTAGAGTGCTGCAACATGTTGTCAGTAGTGGAAACTGTTGATTGATGGGACTGATGCCTTCAGAGGCCTCTCAGCACACCCAGCGTGTAGACAGGTGTGGTTAAAATCCTGTCACTCAGCAGTTCAACTTCCATTACTTATTCAACACTCCTGCATTTGGCTGGTGCAACAGAGAGGGGGGATGAACACAATTAATGAAGCTATCTCCTCAGGATTAAGCAGTGCAGCACACGCAGCTTTCACCACAGACGCCTGTACCTTAAATGGATTCCCGCTGTATAATATTCCAGCATCGTCAAAACTCAGCCCATGTTATCTCAGCGGAAGAATGCCCGGAGGATAAACAGTTTCTGCTGCCCTTCAGGCGAAGCTTATTTTTCTGCATTTGTTTCAAGATGACTCAGTCAGCACATAACGTTGAACCGTTGCAGGATGGTCAAAATTGGTGGGGTAGAAACTCGCCGATATTGCAACAATCACAGGAATGTATGAGTTAGGTGAGATGTAGCCTTGTGTTCACGCTGTTGGTGTGAGATAAGACAAGGCCAATTTCATATTTTTACCCTGTCGACAGCGGCTGACAAGTTTTCTTCCTGCTGTATGGTTTGGCTATTGCTCATGTGTCAGAAGTGAATTCCACTTGGCAAGATTCACAAACTTACACTCCACTTTCTTTTATGTTTGGCTTCTGCGCAAAACTCTGCTTAATAAAATACTGATGTCTACGCACTCTTTTAAAAACTACTTTTCAGCAAACAAGCTCACGAGAAAAAGTATAATACAATCTGCTGATGTGAAATAATGAATACATTCAACATGTATAAAAAGTGCAGTATGCAGGCTTACAATAATGCTAACAGAATGATGATGTGTGTGTTTTTGTCAAACGTTTGTCAGGATATACATGTATGTATGTAACTGCATGTCCAGACTTGATAAGGAATCTTATTTATAAATGTACGTTTTGATTGGATGAAGTAAAAAAACAATATTATTACTGAAGCACTGTTTAATCGCACCAAATGTTACACAAAACACACATCGCAGTAAGATATAAAAGTCTATACTATACCCACTTGGATAGAGGGCAATCAATGACAACTTCATATAGAGACCATTAGCAAAGAATGTTTATTGCCAAGAAGTGAAAGTTAATTGTTTGTTCCATTACAGCATCAGTGCCCAGCAGCAAAGCTACGCTTCCACCATTTTGGACTGAAAGTTACTACCTGACACCAGTAAAACATCCACCTACAAAGTGCTGTACAAAAGTAAAACAAAATTATTTCTATTCTATTGTCATATTCTACCAAAATGGCCTGTGTTGAACAATAAATATTATAAATATAATTAATTAAAATTAATTATTTGTTCTTGTCCGATCTTCTGACATAAAACCCAATAGAGTGGCACAGGAATGAGTCTTAAAACCCAGAAATGAATTGAAATGACTACTAAACGCCATCACGCCGACTCGTCCGCCGTTACAGCCTCGTTGTGTATACTTGCGCTCATGCAAACGTGGTGTAGTTCGTTTATAGCCTAACATTAGCTTTTTACTTCTGGCGATTGCATTCACACTTCAAAAATCATAAAAGTGGTGTTCATTTGTGGAGATTATCTTGCTGAAGTATCATAAACGTGTGTTTGCCACAGAACTTATTTTATGCAATAATCCAAAACCCAAAACCCAACGGAAAAATCCCATTGGCTTTTTGTCGAGGGAACCAGGGCGATGCTGACTTCCTGGTTGGCCTACAAAAATATGCCATCCTGGAGCACTTCATCTGTTGAAGTGGTGACCCTTCCCTTTGCTTCACTTGCACATGTAATGAATGATGACAATAAAGCAGTTTACACTAAATAAGGAACTATTTCATGCGGCTGTTGCTGTTTTATATATATATATATATATATATTTATATATACTGTATATATTAAAGATAGGGTCTTTGATGTTGGAAAGCTAGCATAATTTGAAAGTAGCATCGCCTCAGGAGCTCCGTCTAAGCCCACCCCCTCACCTCGAAACTCCTTCCAAGGCAACGCCCCCACACACATGCACGAGCACCGCCGCATCGTAACTACTTCACATTTTTGGTAGCTATTTCATCACTAAATTCACTTCTGAAAAATGAGGCGAGAAATTAACTGTGTAGATTTAGAATATTGACAGTTTTATGATGTTAGATGGCGAATCAAACATTTGCTCCGCCGTTGTCGGAGTTTAGAAGCTCCACAAACTGCCGGCACAGCTAGCTAGCTCCTGCCGGGATCGCCACCTCTCCACCTGAGTATTCACTCACACAGACCCCGCTATGAGCTGGCTGGAGCTCTCTCAAGAGACCGGTCTCGTAGACGAGGGGCTTTTATTTCCTGGTTGACGGATAGTTTTTTTAAATATCACAACACAAATGTCCATTATAAATTAACGTGTTTATCTGCCTTTTTGGAGTTGAAAAGCTCCACAATCGCCTGCGGGGGGGGGGGGGGGGGTAGCTCGCTGGAGAGCCGGCCACAGAGCAGCAGAGTGGCGAGGGAAAGAGCAGCCTCTGAGTGGGCAGAGAGATACCTGCTGAGACAACACGACCCTTTTTAACGTTACTCTAATATCTGGAGGGAGATCAGTCCACTCTTTTGTTTCTGTAACTGAAAAGGCAGTTTGAGTAACGTAAATTTTGTCGAGCAATGTTTTATATCCACCGTCTCCCCTCGTTGATAATCCTGTTTGTCAGACTTCACTTTGAGCTGTTAGAATAAATAGTTTAAACCTGCAGTATCTTATAAAGTAAACTAACAGAACATAAACAACTAAATCAAAGTTGGATTTTTCGATAATATGGTAATAGTGGTACGAGTTTGTGCTCGTTGTCCAGTGTTTTAAGAGCTGAGTTTTCTCTTCCATTCTCCAGTAAACGTCCGGCGGCGACGTGCTTTGAGTTCACGCTGGTGCACGCTAAGGGTAGAGCAGGGAGGCAGGGAGGCATCTGATTGGTTCTTTACAACTTGGCGCAGAGGCACTGACTGGTAGACGTTTTTACAGGATTACAGCAGCTACAGATGACGGATCTTTTCCGGTCTTTTTTCAGAGCTCATAAGAAATGGATTGCTCTCGGGGTGTAAAGACCATTTCAACCAATATAACAAATAGTGTATACTGGATAAATCGCATACCCTGCCTTTAATTTTGTTTGACAACAGTCATTAATTAGTCCCCAGAGAGGTCAAACTCCCTGTTAGATCTCTTATAAACAAACTCCAATAACAGACATCAAAATGGTATTAATTGGATTTCTGTTTTGTAGTCGACTACTGAAAAATTGTATCAGTTCAAAATCATGTTATAACAATAAAAATCAATAAGTACAAAGCTGATCAAACAATGTGAAGTACTGTATCTCTCCATTGACCAACAACAGAGCATTGGGTTAAACGGACTGAATTCTAAATTATATTGAATCCTCTTTAAAGTCTGTGTAAAGCAAAAATAAATATGCAATCTGGGTTTGTAACACCACAGAAAAATGTGTTACTAACCACCCAGCCAAATTTGAATGATTCAAAAATTGTCAAGTATATTAAATTAGCTTTCAAAATCATGTAAAAATCATCAGTATTATCTGCTCTGAGACGCTGGTGGCGGGTCGCTGAAGGCGCTTAAACCTGAAACCTCTTACATCCATGGCTGAAACCACACCCACAAGCGGGGAAGGTGCAACCTGTCAGGATTCCTCAGTAGCGGCGAGTGAAGAGCCCAGCGCCGAATCGCCGTCCGACGGGCGGATTAGAGAAATGTGGCCTGAGTCCTTCAGATCGAGGCTCAGCCCGTGGACGGTGTGAGGCCGGTAACAGCCCCCATCGCGCAGTCCCTCGGGGGATTCAACTCGGCGGGTTAGGGACGGCTGCTCGGTGTGGGAGGATGCCCTCGCGGATCTCCTCTCCCTGCCGCTGGCTGGCCCCCGCCGGGTGCATTTCATCCGAGGCGTTCGGTCGGCTTGGAAAGGCTCGGGGCAAGGGTGGCTCACGGCCGCGAAGCTTTACAGCGCCCCCCACCTGCACTTTGTGGTCCTGGTAGTCTCAAAGACATTCGTGGCCCTGGTACTCCATACTGACTATTCATTTTTTACAAGTTTACAGAAAAAGAATAAATATACATAGGACATGGGATGGATTACAATCATAAAAATACAATACAAAACAAAAACAGTGATGAAAATGGCAATGCCCGAAACGGGGCTTGAACTCACGATCCTATCAATATGAATCACATGTTCTACCGACTGAGCTAGCCAACATAACCTTTGACAATAATCTGGGTTTCTATTTCAGCTTTCAAAAACCACGTTGAAGATGGGTGGGGTTATGTTAAGGATGACTCCAGTGCGTCATCGAGCCATGATTTCAGCCCCGCCTAAAAAATCCTGAACAATGTTCACAGCCTTTGCATATGTTTTCAGTAATTATTTTCCAACATTTATAATGTGTTTAGAAACAAAACTCTGAATTTCCTTTACATGGCCTTTAATTGCAAATTAATACAATGCTCACTTTAGCATCAGACTTAGTTAAGCTCATATAACAGCTTCTCTCTTACGCAAGTGTAGAGACACAGGATGAACACCTGCAAGTATTCTCAACACCTCTTGCACAGCAGATGGGTTAAGCTTTTGATTTCCATCTATAATTACCTCCAGGTTGACAGTTGCCAATCCACTGTGTATTGTAAATACAATCTTTGTAAGCATGTTTTTTGTGGATTCTCTCTCCTGTCAGGGAGGCTTCGAGTGCTCTGTGCACCTGTCTTTGAAAACTTGTCACAGAGCTCAACAGCTACAGCGTTGCCCCTGCTCACTCACAAGAAAATAAATCATTTCACATTTGATTAAGTATTTATGAGCGCATCTCTTATTTATTTATTTTGATCAATGCGTCCCGTTTCGTGCCGCTGTCGTTTTGTATGTCGGAGATCCTCAAATCGCATCTCTAGTAGACATTATAGGTCTCCAGTGCCAGCTGATACTCAGGAAATCACGAGTGCAGTCTGTGAATCTCAAATGCAATTGAAAAGTGTTATCGCGTTTCCTCCATCCTATGCATCTCTCCATTGTGGTATTCATCAAGGCTGGAGAAATTACCCTCATTGTGGTTAAATGTGATGGAAATGGGAAATCGTTGAAAAGCTGTTGTGTTCACCAGCCCTCCTTCAACACAAAGAGCTAAATCTCAACAGAAACTATGAGCCTTCAGCAGACAGCAACGATTACATGTGAGAGCAGGCAATGGCCATATATGGCGTTTAACTTCCTGTTTGTTGATTGCATTTCTAATGAGAAATACATTCTCCTCAAGAGAGCTGGCCGAGACAATGCTCACTAAAGCAGACCCAATCTCTGCCATTCACTCGTGCAGCGATATAAACCCCCGAGTGTTGTGATTGTTGACGAGGACGCCAGCGGGAGTTCTCCAGGATTACCAGGTCTATCGGTCTTCTCTTTGAGCTGACCCAGCAGGACCATGGCAAAATGGCTTGATCCTACACCCAGACCCCTCATCACTGTGTTACAGACTGACCTCCAAGCAGAATCTCCGCGGTATGACTGGACGCGCGGTAAAGCTGCTGGAGAGTGCAATGACAGGCCTGAATTGGGGCTGAGGCAACAAGAGCCAAACGTATTATTTTCAACACTGACAGTCAAGGTTTTGTTCTCCAGGATGAATAAACATGGAATCATTTCAGTATTTCTGGCACATATCTAAACCTACAGAGATGCAGTCAGAATTGATCTCTTACAAGGCTTTAAAAGGTATGATTTATTTATGATATAAACTTTCTCAATCAGCATTTCGGGTAAGAGGTTCATAACAACTGCAAGGCACAAAGGATTAGAGAGGTGTATAATCAAGGTTCAATGCCAAGTGCTCATTTAATTCTGTTATTTTTGGAAAGAGAGTGGAACAAAGTGTATTGAGACAGAAGAAAACTGAAAATAGACAGATAGAGGGGGAATGATCTCTAGCTTCACAAAAAAATCACTACGAGTTATAACTTTGATACAGTACCTTGAAAAATTTCGATATACGATACCATGGGGAAAATTGAGACAACTTTTGCGGGCAAAAAAAACATTTTAGATTTGTATAAAGAGATAAATATAACAAGGCCTATAACATGACAACAATGACTTTTCTTTTCTTGGCTAGTAGCAGAAAACAGCAGAATGACTGACCAAAAAGATATCAGCGATGAACAGGGCTTGGGTTGGAATGGTACATTAAATTAACCGTTCAGTATGCACCTCGGATTTGGGGTCACGGTTCAGCATGTTTTCCGTACAGCAGGTAAAACAAAAATAATGATAATAATGTGTACTATTTTTTTCTTACTGTAACAATTAAGGCACTCAAATGCTGGCATATTGTCAATAAGAATAAATAAATAACAAAAATAAATATCACAAATGTCTGTAATATACTGTAAATGTAATGCTTCATCGTAAGGTTGTTGTTAATTTCTGTATATGGCAGGCACAAGGGACTGACTAAAATGCACACATGAAAGCACATTGTAGTGGGCTTATGCACTTTGACCATGCTTTAATTCGGTATTGTCTACGCCTAAGTTTGTGTCCACAGATATACATTTGCACGACTTCAGTTGACAGAGCATACAGTTTGACACAAATCGTTGTCCATTGAGCTTGACCTACTGGTCTAAGCCGACTAGAATGCTACAGTGCTACTACAGCTGATAAACAACAACTGGTGCACTGCCAAAACTTTCTGGGTAACTCATGCTTTAAAATTTCTGTTCTGCGAGTGCGAGTATAAGACATAAACAGCTGCTTGGGTCAATAGACGTATACCGAAAGGATGTCGCATACCGAACAGAAAATCCTGTACCGAATGGTTCGGGACAAATACACGCACCCCTAACCTCGGCTATATCTGACACCATTGTGTGGGATCCAGTAACCCGTCCATGACTCTTCCTACTCGACTCCCAATCCCCCGGCTACCTGGACCAAGGTGGTGGTCAGGGACCCAGAAGAATGGTCACCAGGCCGTCTCACCACCTCCCCACAGTCTTTCAAATCCCTTTGCGATTGTTCAGTGCGAAGTAGAGATGCATCCAGCGGATCTCTCCGTGATGCAGCCATCGTCTTGCGCTCTACTGCTGGTTCGAAGCTGGCCCAAATGAGCACACACTTCTTAACCTTTTTCTGTCTAAAATAAATATAAATGACATTTATAATGGAATGGCCATTATGAAAGGCAAACTCTGTAGAAAGAAAGGGCTGGCAGTAGCAACGCAGCAGCAGCAACACTGTCTGTGTGGACACCACACGTGTGCGCACCAAAGCGCTGCTCACACAGGCAGTGTGGCCCAGGCATAACACTCAGACACCGTAATGCTGTCTCCCAAGTATACAGAAAATTATGACAATCTCATTAAACACACTATAACTCCATCCTTGCCTCCCCCTCCCCCCGAATTCTGTCTGCTAAATGTGAGATCGCTATCAAACAAGTCATGCATCTGTCAAGATTTTATTGTGTCCCAAAATGAGACTGTTTCTGTATCACTGTGTCATGAGTCACCCTGATGACCTCTACCCTCTCACTGAAGCCACTCCTTCAGGCCACTCTCACTATCATCAACCCAGGTCACATGCACGAGGTGGTGGGGTTGCCGTAATTCACAGAAATGCCCTTAAGTGCTCCATTATCTCTATAGACCCCTTTTCATCTTTTGAATTTCTCACTTTTGTGATAGATAGCACCCCGCCGGTCTTTTGCCTATTAGTATACGGACCCCCTAAGCCCAATATTGATTTTATCAGTGAACTCTCTGATCTTCTCTCCCCCATTGCTCCGAAATACAACGATATTCTCATTCTCAACATCCACATTTGCTGTCACCCTAAAGCCATGACCCGTGATTTTATAAACTATCTTGAATCCTTTGGTCTCCAACAATCTGTGAATGGCCAAACCCATGTTGAAGGCCATACCCTAGATTTATTTCTCTCCTCAGGTCTCTATATCTCCAACCCTGTGTTAGAATATTTTCACCTATCTGATCACAGGGCAATCATTTTTTACCTTGATTTGTCACACTTTCCTCCTGTACGCCCTGCTCTTTTCTGGTCCCGCATTCTAAACTCCTCCACTGCCACTAGGTTTGCAGAAGCTTATGACTCCCATCACTACCATGGTTGAAGCTGCACCATCTCATGTGTGCACAGAGTAACTTGTCTCACTATTCAACTATACTTTTTCGGCCACCCTTGACTCTATTGCACCTGTGGCCTCACAGTGGCTTAATAACGGTAATACTCGAGAAATAAGGAGAACATGCAGAAGGGCAGAGTGGAGGTGGAAGCGAGATACAAATTCTGAAGGATCTCTTGGATAAATACCAGCTGGCTGTCAAGAATGCCAGGGCTCAATACTTTTCCAACCTTATTGACAAAAACTGTCATAATCCCAGGGTACTTTTCAGTGTGTTAAACTCTGTCACCTCCTCCACTCCCACCCCCTGCTTGAAGTGTCAGTCTCTGAATGTGAGGATTTCCTAAACATCTTTAGAGACAATGTACTTGACATCAGAGCTAGTATTAGTCCATGTGTAAATAGCCTATCTATCTCTGAGAACATCGTGGGCCCTATCTTACACTCGGTCATTGCTTGTTTCAGACAGACGCAGTTGTCATTTTCATGCCCAGCGCCAACATTGTGTAAGTAGTAGGGCTTTCAAAGTTAACGCGAGAATAACATGTTAAAGCAAATTCGTTTTAACGCCACTAATTTCTTTAACGCCTTAATGCAACTTCGTTTTTTTAGGTTGTAGCGGGTTTTAAAGCTAGAGATACTGGCATCATATGAAACTAGAAAACTTAAGGAATCCATTGGTCCCAACCATGTCATACTAGAGGCTAAATATCGCCAAACTCGTACAAAATTTTGGCGAGGAAAAACTGGCATGGCCTTATTCAAAGGGGTCCCTTGACATCTGACCTCAAGATATTTGAATGAAAATGGGTTCTATGGTTCCCTTCAAGTCTCCCCTTTACAGACATGCCCACTTTATGATAATCACATGCAGTTTGGGGCAAGTCATAGTCAAGTTAGCACACTGACACACTGATAGCTGTTGTTGCCTGTTGGGCTTGAGTTTGCCAAGTTTTTAATTGAGCATGTTTTTTATGCTAAATGCAGTACCTTTGAGGGATTACGGACAATATTTGCCAATGTTTTGTGTTGTTAGTTTATTTCTAATAATAAATATATACAATACATACATTTGCATAAACAGACAAAATAAGTCAAATAACCACTATAGATGACGATAACAAAGTACAGCACAGTACTCTGTACAGTACCCTCCCTCCTCCGGAAGCTACGGTTTAATTCGAACACTGTAATTTATCATGTATATAATGTTTTTTATGTAAAATATATCGAACATTGAATGACATCAGATTTAAAATTTTATTCTTTCATTTAGCGCAGAGATTTCAAAAGTGGCAGATAAAATTTCTGAGTGGCAGGAAGTGAAAAAAGTTAATTTCAGACCCTGATTGTATCGTATCGTGAGTGAATCGTCACACACCTAGTAGTCGGTGTTACCGGTGTTGCACGGTGGTCGGGCACACACCAATTACATTACGTACCCACTGCCCCCACCGTTGTTTTGCTTTTTTTTAAAGAAATAAAAACCATTTAGTTCATTTGGCGTAACAGCGGCATGTTATCGATAGATAGTCGGACGACGGACGCTACAAACTGAAAGTGAATGTATCTGCTCCATACAAAGTCTCAGCTCAGAGTAGCAGGAGTCCAGAGAGAGAGTTGACAGACCGAGAGATGGCAGAGGATTTGATGTCAAAGCTAACACGCCTATTTGGCAATATTTCAGATTTAAACCCAATACTATAAGGAAACTGTAACGTTAATGAGGTAATCGCCGCGAGGAGGACGGAACGGTCACAGCCGGTGTGCGCGGCGCAGTGGCGCTAAGTAGACCCCTGCGGCCTCACAGCAAAAGCTCGACCGAAGAGGCCAGACACACAGCCACCGACGGTAAAGATCAAAGTAAGCACGCTACACATATTAACCGTAACTTTTTCTTGTAAAATGTCCGGTGTAATCGGTAACACTGGTATTGTCACAACTGTTGGGACATTTTCCTCACCGTCACATCCCTATCTCCTGGTTGAAATTCTTGTGTTTGTTTGACCCATCCACCACCCCTCCCACCCGGCCTTAGCGGACTCTCACGTTATTAATACTACGTCACTACTACACTACGTCAAAAAAAAAAAATACTACGTCACTCGCTCTGACCATCGTATAGCGCCGTTGGTGGGTTTACATTGGAGTTAGTTGTCACACACTGTCGCTAAAGGGTCCCTCCATGCGTCGGTTCTGATGTCGAGGGGTGCTGCCCAAACGGCGGTATTTGACGAGTTGATGTGAGACCAGGTTGGATTAATCAATCAGCAAAATAGTTGTTGAATAATTTTCAATTTATCTAGATTGCACTTTCTGTAAATCAGGGCATTGTGTTATCCTTCCTTGGTACCAAGATAAGCTACATGATGCAGTGATCCACTATGACTCAAGTATGTTCAAGATATTTCAAGGAGCAATATCCAAAAACAGCATACATCATTTTCTCTTCTGTGTGAGCCATTGTGATGTGTAGCCTGAAGCTCTGTTGCTCGACCTGCCACTGCTGCGTGCTGCTGTGCAAAAATCTATTGATCGTGCATTCCTGCTGTTTGAATGACACATACCTACAGCCGGGAGATTACAGGTTTATCTATGATTTTAACAACTTAAATAAATGTATTATTATCTAATGAAGAGGTAGCACTACACAATTTGTGTGCTGCCTTACTGGATTATTCAAACCACCAGAGTTTGGAGCTGACATATTTTTTGATATTGTCTGAAGCATTTCACGATGGTTGGACTGCAGATTGACCAGTAAATTGAGAGTTTTGCTTACAACTCAGCTCTGTCACAACCTGATAAAAACGCCTGCAACAGACAGACAATCCAATGGTTCTATTTATCACAACTCGTGAATAAAGTCCCAGAGATATTTGAAGTGCTTCACTTGAGGCAACTGCTTTCGCCTTACCACTTGCGGATGATGTTGTCCATTTGGTTCCATTGGACCGTGAACTCCTATGTGCACTGGAGCGGTTTCAAGCTTCGATGATGAAAATCAGCACCTCCAAATCGGAGACCATGTTGCTCTCTTTGGTAAAACTTCTGTGTGGTGGAGGGTGGTGAAATGCAGCTGCTCCGGATTACAATGCCAAGCCGTCTGAGTGCATCAGTTCAGCACATAAATAATATATGTATGTCACCTAGTTGGTGGATTGCTTTATCACTGCATTCTGGAAATGAAGTAAAAATCTGTATGCATCAATTGATTGTTTAGTCTATAAAATGTCTGAAAACGGTGTAAAATGCCCATCCCAATTACCCACAACCAAAAGTGACATTTCAACACATTGTCATCCAAACTCGTCACATATCGCTGCTTTGTCACGCCCATTGGCGTCACTTTAGGTTAAAGAAACAAAACCACTTATTTAGATTTAGGAAAAAAAAAACTACATGGTTAAACTACATCACAACAGTCAACTCCGGAGCACTATCTCTGAGGCTTTACTATTGGGGCGGACGGGTTTACATTGTAGTTAATTGCTATTTAAAATATGTTTTGAAAGTGTATAAGGGCTGAGAACATTATGATAGAAGTATATGATGGCCCATGCTTTATTATGTCTCATAAGTTGCTGGGTTGGTTTTTGGGTTGATACCATTTGTTACAGAGATTTGGTGCTAAATTTAACAATTTTTTACCACTCTAGAACTGATAAAAATGATGAATAGTCTCTCCAAAATACCACATTAAGACACCAAGACCTTGAGGAACACCATAGAAAAAGCCATGCTGTTATTTGGTATCAAAAACTTTGACATTTGGAGATTTCTGCAAGAATTGCAATTAGATTGGCAATTAGATGGCGAGCACTTGTGTTCTTGAAACTGCTCAGAAACCCCCTTATTGTCAGTATACCTAGGAAAGCCATTCATCCTCTGAATGCCCTAGGTCTCTAGATTGTGGTTATACAGTTTCATGAGGATGTGATTATTCTAGAGGTCACCACAGGTCATTTTATACAGTGAGGTCAAGTTTCAAAAGATGGTCTCATTATATGAAATGGCTACTATGGGGATTAACATCATCACACATGAATACAATTGGGCTCATTGGATCCACAAGAGTCTCAGCTTTCCAGTCATACCAAATGTATGCAGTTCAAGACTGTTTAGGGACCCCAGTATGCAGAAATATTCAAGTAGAATAGGCAAAAATAACACATTTGTACTGCATGCAAAAAAAACTGCATTGTTTTTGCCCCAAACTGCATGTGATTATCATAATGTGGGCATGTATGTAAAGGGGAGACTCGAATGTATCCATAGAACCCATTGTTAGTCACTTATCTTGAGGTCAGAGGTCAAGGGACCCCTTTGAAAATGCCATGCCAGTTTTTCCTCGCCAAAATTTAGCCTAACTTTGGAGCGTTATTTGGCCTCCTCCCCGACAAGCTAGCATGACATGGTTGGTACCAATGGATTCCTCAGGTTTCGTAGTTCCATATGATATCTAGCTTCACTCCAGCTCTAAAACCG
Organism: Sebastolobus alascanus; assembly: GCA_916701645.2. Taxonomy (NCBI): domain Eukaryota; kingdom Metazoa; phylum Chordata; class Actinopteri; order Perciformes; family Sebastidae; genus Sebastolobus; species Sebastolobus alascanus. Next base: position 5,151,095 of record CAKAOJ020000040.1, on the reverse strand, counting down.
AACCTGCTACAGCCTCTGAAAGACAGTAAAGTCGTGGGTCTCAGAGGGTTAATCGATTATCAATTAAACAACAACACCAACAAATGCAACACTTTCACGTGTTGATTTACAAAGTTTTAAAAGCTCACCTGACACTCCAACTATCAAGAAGCTTTTTAAAACACTCTCTTCATTTCCATCAGTCCCTTCGTGGTTGGTTTCTGCTGCATCTGTGTGCTGTAGAGGGGCCCTCACACTAGCCTCCTAGGGTGATTGAATATGTGATTTTTGGAGTGCCGGGACTTTAAAAGAAAGCCTGGGATTCTGTACAGTGGATATAAATTCCAACAGCCCCTGTGAGCTTGGTTGTTTTGGGACATATCCATGCTCTGAACTATTGTGCCACTAAGGTTGAGAAAATTGCTTTCTAAAAGGATGCTCTTGTATGAGGAATTATAGAGCTCTTTTTTATCCCCCAAGGGCACAGTTTGGCCTTTGAGACACAGTGGAAAGGTGAATTAAATAAAGCTGGTGTCACAGCACAGCGTTCATAATAGTTTGCCCAGGACAGGATAGGTCAGCACTGTCCTAAGGTTTTGTCAGGAAAAGCCAATTTGTGGAGTAACGTCACAGCATTTAATCAGGTGTGTAATTGTAGTCTGATTGTACGTATGAGTGCGTGTGTGTGTGTGTGTTGCACTACCTGTATTTCTCCTCTCTCTCTGTGTGTGTTTCCTCTCTAACCCCCTCCCACCCAAGCAAGCAGCTTCAGGAAAACTTTGTTTTGACAACCATTTCAGTTCCTGCTGTAGGGCTCTACTCACCAGGCTCAACAGCCCTTTTGTACAGGTGCTGCCAAGCTCATTGAAATACTGCCTTTGAACTTCAATGTTTTTTTTCCCTCTCTCTACTTCAAATCAGCTGACTTCAGTTCGAAAATACATTCCTACAGTCCAGTGAAACCGATTTGGTAACACATGCACGATGTTGATGGTTAATTGATGTGTCTGCTGCACTTTGTTCGAATGCTGCAACTGTTCCTTCTCTTTTCTCAAGTCAAACATGAAGCAAAATCGAGACAAGCAGCAGGATCAAGCGTTAATGCAAATCATGTCATTTTTGAATAAGCAGTTAACCAGGGTGATAGTTTATCGTTTTTGCTCTCCAGCTCTCTGGTTAACTAAAGTCCATATATAATCAGGCAGCGGAGCTACAAATATTGCGGTCGGTGATTTCCATACCATTCCGCTGTTCTCAGAGCTAGACTGTAGAGAAACATGGACATGTCGTTTGTGGCATCACCTGTAGCGTTCTAAAGGGATTTTGAATCTTGGATTTCAGTTTAGTGCTCACTGACGTCTTGGCATTTTTTAGAGCCAGAAAAAAACAAACTAGATTGGATTCAACTTTGTCCAGTCCCTTCAGGAATTTGCGATTGTGCGATCGCAACAATTAACGAAAATTCAATCAATCCCTGTGATTTTTGTGCAACTTTGCAATTTTTTCCATTCACTAGGGGTGGAAAAAAAATGTAATTCACCTATGTATCGTGATTTTTACGATTTTATATAGATTTTTTAATGCCAGAATCGATTTATTTGCTTCATCTGATATTATGCGGAGGTAGAAGGAAGTTACAGCTTTTATTGTTGTAGTCTGAGTAACGTGAAGTTTTGATTGAAGGAGATGTTTTCACAGATTTTCTATAACTTTTGTAATATTGAGCCTTTTTGGTAACGTTACTTAGAACACTCAAACCAGTGCAGTTTTATTCTCACTGGAACAAGTTGCCTTTGATTTTTAATGAATTATATATATATAAAAAAATCTAAAACTGTTTTTCCTATTATTCCTGCAATTTTATTGCAAAAAAAACATTGCAACATGCATTGTAATTTTCTGCCGCAAAATCAGGCATTTTAGGCTCCAATAATCCCGAAAAAAGCCTGTGAAATCCCGGAGGGACTGATTGTCATTGCACAAAGTACAAGTACTAAGACAACGAAATACAGTTTAGCAACTAACCAGAAGTGGCAGGAAAAAAAAAAAAGTGCACTGAAATGCAATGTATGTATGTTTTGGCCTAGGGTGGGACAATATGAAAATGTATACTGTCGTCATTTCCCAAGCCAAAATTCCAACCATTCTCTGGTTACAGTTTCTCAAATTGCTGTGTTTCTCTGTTTCATAGCATTGTAAAGTGGATATATTTTGGACAGCATGTGATGGACGATTTCTACATTCCCTTAAGGTCATTGTGGGCAATGTTGCAAATCAAGAAACAGGACTGTTTTGTTGCATTGTTGGAAAAATGTTCATGTTAGGTATTAATTCCTGGATACGCAACACAATCTCACTCCCAACTCGTCAAATAGCGCCGCTTGGTCAGTGCCCCTCGGCATCGGAGGCAGAGGCACGGGGTACCCCCCTTGCGTAACTTTTAGACGGACCGGGGATGGCAAGTCAAAATACGCTCGTTACATGCATAGTGTCCTTTCAAAATAAACTTCTGTTTTCACATGAAGTTAGGTTTAGGCAACACATCCACTTAGTTAGGGTTAGGAAACGGTCGTGGTAGGGATGTGACGGTGGGGAAATTTTTCCACCACTTAATACACTTGTGACAAAACCGGTGTTACCGATTACACCGGACATTTTACAAGAAAGCTGACGGTCAATTGTGTAGCATGCTTACTTTGATCTTTAAGGTCATTTATCGTCTTATCTGTCAACTCTCTCTCGTCCCGTGTGTGAAATATGACACCTGCTACTCTGTGCTTAGACTCCATATGGAGAAGACACATTCACTGTCAGTCTGAAGCGTCCATTGTCAGACTATCTATTGATAACACACCGCTGATGCAACAAAAATGAACTAAATGGGTTTTATATCTGTAAAAAAAAAAAGCAAAACGACAGTGGGGGCACGTAATGTTATTACATTACGTGCCCCCACTGTCGTTTTGCTTTTTTGTCTGTGCCCGACCACTGTGTAACACTGGTAACACCGACTACCGAGCCAAGAATAGGTCGTGGTTGACGTTAACTTCACTGACTAGCAACTTACGTGACTCACGGCATTAACGATAACGAGTCACCTGACTAACGACTCATGTAACTCACGGAATTGACGATACCAACGAGTCACGTGAGTATCCATAAACGCTGAATATATTGCATTATTACATATATTGATAACACAATATAAAATGACATATACTGTAACAGATTTCATCCATACCATCAATTCCTAATTGTTTAAAGGAAAGGGAGAGTCTGGTTGGAGTCCAATGTGATACCCTGAGACACCTGTCAATCACATCCCAAACCATATTTCTTCTAAAGCCTCAATATCTCCCTTATGAAGAGAAATCTCCCAAAATTGCCACTAAAAAGAACATAAAAGTAGCTATTGAGGCCCTAACTTCTTGAGGAAAAAAAATATATTGACTTTGTATTTCAGGAGAGGAGATGGAGGATTTTTCATTTGACGCCAGTACAGTTTCCTTAAGTCAGCATCTCGCAGCCATTAGGAGAAGTGCAGCTGCAGTTGTCACTTGGCTCAGACAGCCAAATCAAAAGTTGTTTTTTTTCTATTCTTTTCTGAACTTTTAGGCTGACTCTCACTCAGCACTGTTATTTACGAGTGACACAACGGGATTGGACACTTTAATGATTTGCTGTCATTACAGCTTTGATTGAATGAATGATGCAGGAGTGTGTTCACTGAACAAAGGGTGGCCTTTCTGACCAACGAGTGGATGCTGCAATAGGAAAGTAACACAAGAGCCTCCGCGCTGATAATGCTGCTTTTGTGCTGGTCTGTCCCGGTCAGAGTGCAACGAGAGGAGGTAAAACACTGTTCAGTTACCAAGACATCTGCTCTCTTCCTGGCTCTCCTCCAAGTTTTAGTGAGAGTTGCACTTTCACAGATATTGAATGCTATCTGAATTACATTCACACCACCTGTGCTTTGAATTAGATCTGAAAAGTTTCAATTACTTTAGTGTTTTTATCTCCTGCAAGGCTTTTTGTCTTAAAATAATCTATTCATATCATTAATATAGTATCTTATTTTAGCATAATGACAACAAACTAAAACTATTGAAGTGTGAAACATAGTAAGACATACACGTCATACACAATGTGTGCATATATTACCTCTTCATTTACTTCAAAATGCATGTTATGTTAAAATATATGGTTCTATTTCATCCTTACTGACCGCCAGAGGCAGTGCTTCAACACTGAATATCTTCGTCTCGCGCATGCGCATGTCGAGTATTAAAGGTCTCATATTATGCTCCTTTCCAGGTTCATATGTGTATGTTAATGTTCTACTAGAACATGTTTACATGCTGTAATATTCAAAAAACCCTCTATTTTTCTCAAAATCCCTCTCTTCATCAACCCCCTTTTTCGCTTATTATAAAATTCTCTGATTCAGAGCCTGTCTCCTCCGGTCTCCTCCCAGTCTGCTCTGATTGGTCAGCGTTTTCTGTCAATCAAACGGCTACAACAGCGTCACTGCCCTCAGCGCACTGCAGGGAGAGAGCAGCAGGGAGAGGTTCACTGAGTTTATCCGCGTTTCTAAAGTTAAAAATAAACTAATTAAAAGTTTATAAACCAGAAACTTCACACAGCGCACGTTCCCGGAGGAATCTGATCCGAAGTCGAGGAGAAATGAACAACATCGGCGGCCAAGATTCTGGGTTTTCTGACGGTTCTGCTCCGGTAAATATGCTATTTTTAGCTCCTTCACGTTAGCTCAGTATTTACGTTATGCATAAACTCTGTAAACCGTAAACATACACTCTGTTTTACGTTTGTCTTTACAGGTCCATTTGTGAGAAACGACCGACAGAAGAAGAAGACCCAGTGAAGAAGAAAACGTTTGCTGTGAGCAGATAGCTCTGTTTACATGGGAGATACAGAGGTAACCTGTTAGCATGTAGCTACATGTAACTGTGTGTAAACACAGCGAACATCAGGGGGGAAAATAGAAGATGTGAAACAGTAGTCAGTTAATTATTTCTGGTATAAGACCCCTGATAAACGTATGAAAGTAATCAGAGTAATGGTATATTATTTACTGTAGGAGCTGTCTCTGTGTGTTATCATGACTACAGACCGGTTAAAGTTACACTTACAGTATCCTGCCATGCTGGAATAGACTTTATCCTGTAGTGTCAACATAACTGAAGGTGGAATTACTGATCTTATATATAAAAACTGCTCAGTAACCACAGTACTGAGTCCATGTTTCAGAGTAACTTAGACAGTTATTGCCATATTTATGCTGTGAAATGTTTGTCAAAGCTGCAGGTTATCTGTTCACGTTCAAAATACTGTGTATAATTAATATTGTCATCTGTCTACTGAAATAAAGTTTGACTGTGAAACAGAAATGTGTTGTGTTGCTTACAGTCACTATTTACTACCTGTACCATTCTACATGCATGACATAAAATTAATTTTCCATATCACCTGTTTAAACTGTAATTACATAACTTTGTGAAAGAACATTTTATTGAGAACATGTTGATCTTATACCACAAGATCATTAATTGTAAATTTAAAAATGACAAAAACCCTCCTTAAAAATACAGCTCTTTATTCACAATAATAACACTGAATTATAAATTGGGTACACATAATTCCAAAAGCAGCAAAGCCATGACTTGTATGTAAACTGTCCACATCATGTCCTCCTTCAGAGTAAAGGGTTTCTTTTAGAGTGAAGTTGTGTCAGCTGGTAATAGTTCATCCTGGTGCATCTCCATGTGGATCAGGTCACTCAGATGACCTGTAAAACATGACAGATTCAGTGTTAGAATATACTGTCATGTAATAACATCAAGGTATATAACAGTAACATCATCTTCTAACATGTGTAGTTATGGCAACAGCTACAAACAGTGTAAAATGATAAATCATTTTTTATCAAGTATGGAGGAAGAAATGGATTACACAGAACTTTTGACTTGGAGTGTAACTTGTGTTGTCTGTATCAAAAGCTAGACCTAGAAGCTTAGACTTTAGTAAACCTTCATGTATTATTTACCCCAAGACAACAAAGAAGCTGCCAGTATTCACGTTGTAATGTCTTTAAATAGCTCTAAGAGGGAAGTAACGTTACAGAGACTCCTCTGATCAACAGCTGTCTGCTCTGAGCTCACGGCATCTCTCTCTCTCTCCCTGCTCGTTCGCCCACTATAACTCCGGTAATCCCTCACAAATTCGTCTGTTTGACTTTGTTTTTCACATGAGCTCCTTCAGGACAGTCTGTGGAGTAAATCTACACACTCAACATATCTGTAACGCAGACAGACACATCAGAGCAGAAGGTTTGCATGTAAACAAAGCCCCGGTGGAGCCACTGAAAGCTAGCGGCGTTAGCCGCGCAACATGCTAACGCTAACAGGCAAACAGTCTGCTAAATAAACAGAAGCTAAAACAACATAAACGTGACCAACTTACAGCTTCCAGGTTTGAAGCTGGGTCCCAAACAGCCGGTATGGATCCATCCTGAGCTTCAGTTTGCAGTGAATCCTGTAGCCTATTGACCCGTGTGTTTTACTGTTGCTGTGAGGACATTTCAGTCAAAAATCACCTAAAACAGCTAAAAGATAAAGTGTATCCACTGGGTCTTCACGTCCTCAGATGATGGGAGGATATTAAGACCTTTCTGCTGGTTCTTGCAGACTAACAGAAGTAGTAGCATGCTTTGCTTGTCCTGTTAGCAGGTCTGTGATTATACCGAGGGAAACATGGCAGCGAGAAATTCAGCGAGCAGGGAGGAGGGCGGGCTCACCTAGCTGGGGTAAGGAGGGAGGGAGCTGTTGTGTTGCTGTAGAAAGCGGAAAGCCATATATGGCTCGAATTGGCCTTTTGACGTCAGGAGTGGCAGGAATTACAAACAGCGCCACAACTGACACATTTTCCGAGAGATGGAGCAGGAGAAAAAGAGAGAGGATGGTCTTTTATGATACTTCGGTGGTCTCTAGACACACTGGGGACAGATATTGATGTTTATGAGACATGGAAAAGTGCATTTTGCATAATATGTGACCTTTAATATCAACAAAGTCACGTGTGACCTCGGATGAACCTGGTTAGGTATAAGTTCCGGTGTCATCCACGAGATCAGTCCTATTTCATCTTCTCGCTTACGCAGGTTAACTACTGTGGTAGCATTAGCTAAAAGCTAAATTATCTACAACTAAATGAAATTGAGCTCGTCGCCGGTAGCCTTGTGACCACCGGACTGAGTTGCGGAGTTTTCGCCCTCCAAAGGCTGCGATGAGCTGCCCATCATACTGTGTTGTTCGCCGTTCGGTCCTCCGACGGAGTAACGGCGGACGCACCTCTCCTGGTCTTCACCAGCGTGAGAGGGACCATCTTCCCATGTGTACATGACTCGGTGAGATCGATTTACATTGTTTTCTATAACGTTAAAGGACCCGTGCATGAATTGCAGCATCATGCCTCGTGCAGTGAGGGCTGCTAGACTGGCTGAGGTGGAACTCCTGATGGGTTATGCTGGCCTCCCCTTGTCAGGGCAGCTGGCCCCAGCCCAACCTACCCATTCCAAGCGGCGGGCAACAGAGGCTGCGGGTGCGCCATCCAAGAAGCAGGCTAAGTCTGTCAAGCTGTCTTCTAAGGTGGATCGGCTTACGGCTGAGCTGGCCCAGATGAAGTCGCTCCTCCTGGCCCTCCATTCTAGTGCGGGTACGGAGAACGCAACCACTCCACCCATGGCTGAGTCGTTTTCTGAGGAAGATGCTGTCTCGATGGCGGCCTCAGCCACCTTGTTTAATGAATACAATGGGGAGGAGCCCTCCCAGGCCTCTGGGCTTGGCTCCCATTCCTCGGCCCATAGTTCTGCGGATGGGGTGGGAGACAGTTCCATGAGAGCCATCATTTGCATGGCCTTGGCTCGCCTGCAGCTGGATATACGGCAGCCAGAACAGGCGCCTGCTAGCGCTTTCTTCAGGCGCGTGCCGGCCACCACCACCTTTACTGTCCCTCCCTCCGAGGAATATCTGAGGGAGTTACAGGCATGCTGGAGGGACACTAAGGCTCTCTCCCGTCTCCCGTCTGATGGCCGAATCCTGGCAGCCATGCAGGATGCGGAAAAATTTGGCCTTGACCACATGCCAGCTATTGAGCCTGCCATTGCTTCCCTCATAGTCTCCCCTGATGAGGCTCTGAGGCCAGAGGCCAGGTGCCCTCGACCCCAATGTCGGGTCACAGACGATCTCCTCTCGAAAGCCTATGATACAGCGGCTCGCAGGGGCCGCATCGGTAACTCCCTCTCTCACCTCATGCTTGCCCTCTCAGCCACGCTTCAGACCCCTGGGTGGTGTCCACCCTAACCCAGGGGTACAAGCTTCAATTCCGACGCCGGCCCCCATCCTCCAGCCGGGTCACAATGACCATCATCAACGACCCGGCAAAAGTCCTAGCCCTGAACCAGGAGCTATCCGCTCTTCTGGCCAAGGGTGCAATCGAGCCTGTCACAGCCAGGCGGGTTCTACTCAACTTATTTTCTTGTCATGAAGAAGGGCGGTGGACTTCGCCCAGTCCTAGACTTGAGGGGACTCAACAGGTTCCTGAAAGTCTTGACATTCCATATGCTCAGCACAGCAGATGTTCTTCGTGCTGTCACAAGTTGGGAGTGGTTCACATCCATCGACTTGAAGGATGCTTATTTTCATGTTCCCATTGTGCCTCACCACAGGAGGTTTCTTCGTTTTGCGTTCCAAAACCGTCATTTTCAGTTCAAGGTGCTTCCATATGGACTCTCCCTCTCTCCACGAGTATTCACCAGGTGCGTTGCAGCGGCGCTCTCGCCCCTGCAGTCACGCAGCATGAAGATCCTGCCGTATCTAGACGATTGGCTGATCTGTGCGCCATCCCCGCTTCAGGCGTCCCGGGACACGGCCCTTCTTCTCTCTCACATGGCCCAGCTGGGTTTCAGGGTGAACTTGGAGAAGAGCTCTCTGAACCCCTCTCAGAGGATAACCTTTATTGGTATGGCTCTGGACACAGTCACTATAAGGGCCTATCCGTCACTTCAGCGTGTGGACGACATCCTCCACCACCTTCACCTCTTCCAAGGGGGCAGGTCGTTGCCTCACATTTTGTTTCTTTGCCCCCTGGGCAAACTGGCAGCTGCCTTAGCTGTCGTTCCCTTGGGCTTGCTGTCACTGCGCCCCCTGCAGAGATGGTTGAACGGCCTCCACTTGGACGCCAAGTGGCACAGGCACAAGAAGATAAGGGTGTCTCAACAGTGCCTTCTCGCTCTATCCCCATGGAGGGAGAGAGCGTACTTATCGAGGGGCGTACCCATGGGCTCCGTCCCATCCCGCAGAGAGACCGTCACAATAGATGCCTGCCTCTCTAGGTGGGGTGCAGTGTGGCAGAACAAGACTGCTCAGGAACAGTGGTCTGCTCAGGACCGCACAGAGCATGTCAATGTGCTGGAGCTACGTGCAGTGCACCTAGCGCTCAAGCACTTCCTGCCATACCTGAGAGGAAACATGTGCTCGTCCGGTCGGACAACACCTCGACCGTCTTTTATATAAACCACCAAGGGGGCACCAAATCCGCGAGGTTGCTGCAGGTGTCCCAGGCTCTCCTGACATGGGCAGCCCCTTGCCTGACCAGCCTACAGGCAATGTATCTACCAGGGGAACGGAACATTGTTGCCGATTTCCTCTCCCGTCACAAACCTTTACCGGGGGAGTGGCGCCTTCACCCACAGGTGGTGCACCAAATATAGAGCCTCTTTGGCAGAGCAGAGGTGGATCTCTTTGCCTCGGAGATGTCAACCCATTGCCCCCTCTGGTTCTCCTTGACGGAGAAGACCAGCCCTCTAGGTCAAGATGCTTTGGCTCACACGTGGCCAGAGGGTCTCCATTATGCCTTTCCACCGTTCCCTCTGATCCTACCAACGCTTCTCAGAGTGTTTCAGCAGGGCCACAGACTTCTCCTGGTGGCCCCCTTCTGGCCAGCCAGGACATGGTTCTCACTGCTGCACAGACTCTGCTGCGGGACGCCCTGGCGCCTCCCCAGCAGGACAGACCTCTTATCGCAGCTGGGGGGTCGGATCTGGCACACCGACCCCTGCCTCCTTCAGCTGTGGGTTTGACCGCTGGAGGGCCCGACCCAATGCTGACTGATTGCATAGAGTCTGTAAAAAAAGACTATTCTGAATGCCAGAGCACCATCTACCCGCCTGCAGTACGAGAACAGGTGGAAGTTGTTCTCTGACTGGTGTACAGTTCAGAAAGAGGACCCAGTACATTGCTCTGTGCCTACTATTCTTAATTTTCTGCAGTCCCTCCTAGACAGTGGCCGGTCTCCGTCTACACTGAGGGTGTATGTGGCTGCTATTTCATCGCTGCACGATAGGGTCGATAATAACACGGTGGGGAGCAACAGGCTTGTGTCCATCTTCTTAAAATGGGCTCTGCGGCTGCGTCCCTCGAGAGCCCCGAGGGCTCCTGCATGGGACCTGCCCCTGGTGTTGGACGCCCTATGCTTTCCTCCCTTTGAACCCTTAGTACAGGCAGAGCTGAGGTGGCTATCAGCCAAAACTTAATTTCTCCTTTCCATCACTTCAGTAAAGCGTGTTGGCGAGCTACATGCTTTGTCTGTGAGCAATTCATGTCTGAGCTGGAACTTAGATGGCTCAGGTGTTACTTGGTGGCCAAATACAGCTTTCCTCCCTAAGGTGCTGTCACGCTAAAAAGTCCCCCATTCCCCCTCCTTTTGCCTACCTATTCCCTTAAAATTTTTTTTTTTGCAGCCTTTCCCAGGACGTGGAAGTCTCCCACACTAAGGGTGAATTACCGTTTTCATCTGCAGTAAGGTCCATCTACCAGGGTGGGGGAAACCCAGGGGGTCCCCTTAAAAGGGTGTTTGCGGCCTCCCTGGAGTCACCGAGGGCTTCTGCGGGGATCCCCTTATGGGAGTCCTATGTTTCCTCCCCCCATAATTGGGCGTGGTGGCTTCAGCCGAGTCCCTTAATTTCCCCTTTATGAGTTAGTAAAGGTTTCGTGACTCTGTTTGTTATGAGAAATCCATGTTAAACCCTGGACTTAGATGGTCGGGTGTAGGGGGAAATAAAAAAAGCTTTCCTAATGTAATTTAGGGCCCCTATGAATCCCTATGGCTGCCAGAGTTTGTCACCCCAAGAACCGGGTAAAATCCTGACTGTGGATGCCCGGAGCCCCTTATACCTAAAACCAGGGTCATCCGGCGGTCACAGCAACTTTTGTTGTTATCCAAAAACTCGCCTTTCGCAGCCCCGAGGAGGGGAAGAATACATCGGGGTGTTACCGCCCCTCCTCTGGAAAGGTCCATTTAAGGATGTTAAATATGGGCTATGAGAGTGGCCCCTTCTTTATGTGCTGCCTCGGGTACCCCCGCGACTTTCTAATTTGAGTCTGTCCCCCCCTCAAGGGGGGTCCCCCTTCCTCTGCTTCTCTTTATGAGGTTTTTTCCAGGTTTTCCTCCCTTTTTTAAAGGTTTTTTGGTGGTTAAGGATGAAATCTAAAAGCCAAATGTGACTGGTCGCACCGGGTAAAGGCCCCAGAATGGTGTTGATTCGGGGTACAGGAATTGTAAACCCCCGAGGAAACATTGTGATTTTTTGATTTTTGGGCATCCCAAAAAATTGATTTAAAATTTGGGAGTCTGGATGAAATAGAACGAAAGCTACGAATGTAACTACGGTTCTATGAATCCTGGATGACCAGAGTTCTATGAATCATAGAACCGTAGTTACATTCGTAACTTTCGTTTTTAGGGCCGTCAAAGTTAATGCGATAATAACGCGTTAATGCTAATTTGTTTTAATGCCACTAATTTTTTTAACGCATTAACGCAACCTGTGATTTTTAGGTTGTAGCGGACTCAGCTTGAATGCTAGTCTGAAGAAACTGGTATCAAACTAGAAACCTAAGGAATCCATGTCATACTAGCTCTGTCGCGAAGGAGGTTAAATAACGCTCCAAAGTTGGGCTAAATTTTGGCGAGGAAAAACTGGCATGGCCATTTTCAAAGGGGTCCCTTGACCTCTGACCTCAAGATATGTGAATGAAAATGGGTTCTATGGGTACCCACGAGTCTCCCCTTTACAGACATGCCCACTTTATGATAATCACATGCAGTTTGGGTCAAGTCATAGCCAAGTCAGCACACTGATACACTGACAGCTGTTGTTGCCTGTTGGGCTTGAATTTGCCATGTTATGATTTGAGCATATTTTTTATGCTAAATGCAGTACCTGTGAGGGTTTCTGGACAATATTTGTCATTGTTTTGTGTTGTTAATTGATTTTCAATAATAAATATATACATACATTTGCATAAAGCAGCATATTTGCCCACTCCCATGTTAATAAGAGTAATAAATACTTGACAAATCTCCCTTTTTTAACAGATAAAAAATGTGATTAATTTGCGACTAAAAACGATTAACTATGGACAATCATGCAATTAATTGCGATTTAAAATTTTAATCAATTGACAGCCCTAATTTAAAAAAAAAATTGTAATTAAGGTACACTTACTAGCTTGTTTCCAGAGCTTTCAAACACATTTTGTGTTCTTCCCTAGCACATGGAGTTTTCTCATGACAACTGACAAAACTCTGGGGAAAGCTGAGGAAGACCACAAAATGCTGATAAAAGCTCCATAAAAGCTAGAAAGAGGACATGGTTTTTTTTTTTTGTCTGTTTGTTCTTTGTCAATGAATCTCCATGACAACTGAGCAAACTCTATCCACTGAAGAATGACAGGAAATTTGGTTGAAAGCTCCACAAACAAGTTAGTAAATGGACTTTAAGTTAGTCAAAATGGCGGTCTCCCATTTCAAGATTGAACTTTTATGCTAATGCGAAGCAACAGTTTCTGTCACCCCAAAAGAGTTTCACTAATTATCAAGAATTAGAAGCATCAATGGTTTTCAAGAAGTTTTCCATTAGTGCTTAATTAGACGGATCACATCAATTAGCTACAATAGAGACAGTGTAGATCAAGTGAAAGTAAAAGGGCAGTCTGTTTACTGAGTCAGAGTCATTACAGCATTTTTATAAATATGGACAACATTTATAAAGCTACTCATCATTGCTATTGCCACTGGTGCTATGACTGTAAAGAATGTAAGAGACAGACGGAAAAAGAGACTGCTGATTCAGTCTGCTGCTATAGTAACAGTAATGGGCCAAAGACCATTCCTTTGTGGGTAATTACTGGCCCATGCTTCAAAAAAGGACTCAGTTTACTTAGTATCTGACAATACGAGTCCAATAAATCAACAGAATGTTTGAGAATAGAGCCGGAGCCATGGGGACACATCCCACTCACAGCTCTAGGCTGTTCTCACACAATGGACTCTGGGTATGCTTAAGTGGAGAATGATATGCCTGCATTGGGATATCAAAACAGTTGCATGAATCACACTGGACACTTTGAAATCTTTTTTTGCTTCGGGGACTGGGGATAAAAAGGAAACATCTTAGTGAAGGTTCTGTAGATCTAGCTCCCAACTGTATGATTATTTTGAAGATTACAAAGGCTGACTGTCTGCAGATATTATTGACTATTGTACTTAGAGAAGCTCCCCAAGGGCAAATCACCACCTCCCTATAGAGCAGCAAATTGGAAAGGGCTTTAGACTGTTTTCACTTCAACACGGTGGAAGTGCCCTCGCTGGACCCGGAGCTGGAGAGCTGAAGGCAGAAGGACTGCGTGATTAGGCTGGGGATCTGATAGAAGGTCAGGATCTGTGGTAGGCCAGAGACGAACACAGATGCTATCAGGATCAGTCTGGAGAGCAGTGATAGTCCTCCAAGACTGTGATTTACAGAGTGACAATACTGTCAGTCCTCCCTCCACCAGCCGTCCCACCGGAAGGTATCTAACAGCTAATCGATGATGATGTAAACCATGTTTCAAGCCACTCTGCTCAGGTTTACAGTTGTCACGTTGTAAATCAAACTATGAAAACGTACTTAGAGATTTAATGTATCTTTTAAAAAAAAGTGTTACATTGTTGCCATCACTGTTTACAATTATTGGTGATGAAATCGAACCTGGCTTCGGGCTTTTTGTTTAGTTGACTGTGGTATGGCCAGGTCATAAGTGAATTTGCTTGCAACACAAAGTTTTTCTCCTTCGCTGAGGTATCAACTTGAATGAGCTGTTCTTGGCCTTTGCTATATCTTTCAATCTGGAAAAACATGGTAGTTACTCTGAAAAGTTTCTCCTAAATAGGGCTTTGTATGGGCAAGAATGTGGCGATATGATACGTATCATGATACAGAGGTTACGATTCAATATATTGCGATACTGTAAGCAAGGCGATGTATTGTGATTTTTTAAATAAAATTTTAGGAAAACTTCCAAAAAATTACTTTATTATGAACGATTTCACAATATAAAATTGCTAAATGCCCCAACAGAAGGTTTTATCTTTATCGTTCAATGCTAGCTACACGCATCTTAAAAAATAGTTGTTGGTCCAATATGTATCCGACAGGGCTGCATCAATTCCTTATAGGAGTTTCTCCAGAGTTAAAGCCTTTACACACCGGAGGCATAACAATTAACCAACACAAAAATGTGAAATGTGAATATTTTGCAAAATTTATACCAGCAGAGATGCAAATTTGCAACAGTTGCAACACTTTTTCAGTAAAAGTTTTCAATAGATTTGCGCAGTCAGAGGCCAAAACCGGGATCCTATTGACCCGGAGCAGCATCTGGCAGTCTGTCTGAGGTAAACTGTTGTATAGACTAAACTACTGTAAGCTATTTTAGTTTCCTTTTAGTGAAATGCTCTGAGTGAATTTGCCTCTGTTAAACAGTTACGCAGTGTATAGGCTTTTATTGTGAAAGGTGCTTCTGGAAAAGCTTCCGGCACCTCAGGAGGGGGAAACGGGGAACCATCCAAGCTGTGTAAGGATGAGACACTGTTGACCTCAACTGAGGAGGTAATCGGGCGGTGGAGCACTTTGAGGAACTCCTGAATCCGACTAATACGCCCTCTTTTGTAGAGGCAGAGCTGGAAGCTGATGGGGGATCATCATCAATTTCCCTGGTGGAAGTCACTGAGGTAGTCAAACATCTCCACAGTGGCAAAGCCCCGGGGATTGATGAGATCCGTCCAGAAATGCTGAAAGCTTTGGGTGTGGAGGGGCTGTCTTGGATGACACGTCTCTTCAACATTGCGTGGAAGTCGGTGACAGTGCCTACGTAGTGGCAGACAGGGGTGGTGGTTCCCCTGTTCAAAAAGGGGGACCAGAGAGTGTGTGCCAATTACAGGGGTATCACACTACTCAGCCTCCCTGGTAAAGTCTACTCCAAGGTGCTGGAAAGGAGGGTTCGGCCGATAGTCGAATATGCCTATCCGGTCTAAATGTGTTTTGTGGACTTGGAGAAGGCGTATGACCGGGTCTCCCGGGAGATACTGTGGGGGTTGCTGCGGGAGTATGGGGTGAGGGGGTCACTTCTCAGGGCCATCCAATCTCTGTACGCCCAAAGCGAGAGCTGTGCTCGGGTTCTTGGCAGTAAGTCGGACTCGTTTCCGAAGGGGGTTGGCCTCCGCCAGGGCTGCGCTTTGTCACCAATTCTGTTCGTGATATTCATGGACAGGATATCGAGGCGTAGTCGGGGGGAGGAGGGTTTGCAGTTCGGTGTGCTGAGGATCTCATCGCTGCTTTCTGCAGATGATGTGGTCATGTTGGCATCATCGGTCTGTGACCTCCAGCACTCACTGGATCGGTTCGCAGCCGAGTGTGAAGCGGCTGGGATGAGGATCAGCACCTCTAAATCTGAGGCCATGGTTCTCAGCAGGAAACCGATGGATTGCCTACTCCGGGTAGGGAATGAGTCCTTACCCCAAGTGAAGGAGTTCAAGTACCTCGGGGTCTTGTTCACGAGTGAGGGGACAATGGAACGTGAGATTGGCCGGATAATCGGAGCAGCGGGGGCGGTACTGCATTCGCTTTACCGCACTGTTGTGACGAAGAGAGAGCTCTCGATCTACCGGTCAATCTTCGTTCCTACTCTCACCTATGGTCATGAGGGCTGGGTCATGACCGAAAGTATTAGATCGCGGGTACAAGCGGCCGAAATGGGTTTCCTCAGGAGGGTGGCTGGCGTCTCCCTTAGAGATAGGGTGAGAAGCTCAGTCATCCGTGACGGACTCGGAGTAGAGCCGCTGCTCCTTTGCGTTGAAAGGAGCCAGTTGAGGTCGTTTGGGCATCTAGTAAGGATGCCCCCTGGGCGCCTCCCTAGGGAGGTGTTCAAGGCACGACCAGCTGGGAGGAGGCCAAGGGGAAGACCCAGGACTAGGTGGAGAGACAATATCTCCACACTGGCCTGGGAACGCCTTGGGATCCCCCAGTCAGAGCTGGTTAATGTGGCCCAGGAAAGGGGTCTGTTGGAGCTGTTGCCCCCGCGACCCGACCCCGGATAAGCGGTTGAAGATGAGATGAGATGAGATGAGCCTGCAAACAGAGCCATGAGGAGGTGCAGAAGTCTAGTTATCTCTCAGAGCACCTGAATTACAATATGCTGAATGGTTATTATGGAATTTTTGCCCTATGATGCCAAAAATATACCGCTTACTGCCACTTTAGTGCAAATATTTGTACATATTTCTTATATTCTCATTTTTTTTTTCGTAATTTTAATTATTTACTTATATTTCTCTTCATGTACTGTGTTGTATATTGTAGCATTATTTACATAATTTACATGTTACATAATCCTTTATTTATTTGTTCTTACATTTCTTTATGTTTATATAAGAGCAACTGTGATGCTTTGGATTCTGATATGCAAATCAAAACAGAGTTTTATACATCAGACCAGCACAAACGGGTACTTAAAAAGTCAAGGCCCTTTTGGGGGAAAGAAAACTGAAGATAACATAAACTTCAATGCAATTTGACGTATCTTTGGATTGTAATTTTGACCAATTCGTATGCATTCATCTCTTCTTATACTAACATTTGTTTTATACACATGTATAATAATTATTTTTTGACCTTGCCTGAAACTGAGGATTCGCAATACCTTAATAAATTAAGGTTGATTGCCGCACTTCAGTTTTCCCCCGTCCAACACAGTGGTCGGATATTGCTTATCCAGACATCTCTACATATTTGATTGAATTATGTTTGACAACTCTTCTGCATAGCGTTATTACTATTACCGGTTTGTTTAAAGTATACATTTGGAGACATGTTTCAACTTCTTCTGTTTACTCTGTTACCGTGTATGAGGGACACAGGATTGGTTTCCCCCAAAAGGGGGCGTGGTCATGCAAGTCTACTCTGGATGATGTATTGCCGGTCTGATGTATAGAGTGGTCAAAACTTCTGATCAGATCTGGTGAACGTGATCACAAAATTTGCATTCAAACTACAAGTGCATAATGGCTTTTTTTATGTTCAATATGACAGCCGCAGGGAAACAACCTCGCTTAAATGGAAACATCTGTGTTTAAAGCCTTTTTCACTAATTGCTATCATTTATTCAACACTCAAGACTCTCCAAAAACAAGTGAGCCACTTCCCTGTTGAAACTGGACAGCATGTGTTTTGAGATATTCAGTCTGATTCACATCCTCCTTTCACTGCTTACAGTTTCCCATTGAGCTTGTAAATCAATTAAATACAGTATGTCTCTGACAGCCTTCCTACTCAAACATCTATCAGGATGATTTTTTTCCTTTTTTTCCCCTCATCCGTCCTTGTGTATAATGACGGCTGATATGTGCATGAATAGCAAAAGAGAAGCAGCCCCTATTGTCTGCTGTGTTGGCATTTCTGTATTCACCACATGGAATACTTCCATTTGAGAAGTGAATTGCGTGTCAACATATTCGCGCGTTTCCTATCTTCCCTCAGGCGCTTTTCTCAATGCAAAGCGGGCTTTAGCCCCTGCTGACCTGTGTAGTTCTGCAGGAAGATGCTGTTAGCCCTGGGACAAACAAACATGAAGACAGTCCCTCTTTCTAACACCGTCTTTAATAGTAATGTGGGCCCTGTGGGTGTGCCTCGTTTCCTCTGAGCTCCAACACAATATCTCAGAAGACCAGCAGCGGTGGATTCACAGAATCTATGGGGAAGAATAATAGAAAGACTAAAATCCCTCTCAGGCCTGTTAATCCAAAACATTAAAAAAAGGAAGAAATAAAGAACATCTCAAAATGAAAACTAATTCTCTACATAGAGTGTGTTGGGAAGCATCTTCTAAATTGTGTCAAGATGAAAAAGTATTTGTTCTCTTTACTCATTATTCTCTCCACTTCAGTTCCTGCTAGCAACAGCAGGTATAACAAAGACAAATGACTAAACATTAGACATGTGAGATGTCACTGTGCAGCTCATAAAATCACTCAACTCACTTGTCGGGCCCCTATGGCTTGATTAAAATGTATTTAGCGTGTGCGTCCAGAGCACCGAGTCCCTATTATATATATTCATACAGCCAAAGGTATGAGAGTGTAGATTCATCGCCCGTCTCACCGGGAAGGACAGCTACTTGCTTGACTTTGGGCAAGGACGTGCAGAGGCAGGCCAGCGCCACATGGGACATCTGGATTTTCACACTTCTCGACACCCATGTGTAATCGACAGCGACAGGCAGTGACTGACGGCATCAACTCCGAGTCTGAATACTCAGGTGGACAATGATTCCTCAATCATCTGTGTGGCTGGAACAGATCAGCGTCCTCGCCGCGTGGCAATAAGACTTTAGTCACACGAGTTGGAGCTGAGTCTCTTCAATAGGGACTGTGTCAGTTAAAAAGCCACATTTACATTGTTTGTTTGTCGGGAGATGGCAGGTTATTTGGAAGATGGGTGACAGCTGCGTTGTGGTGATAAGGTTTTCATGAAATGGGGGTCCACATACAATCATCCCCAATAGAGAGCCATCTTTCTTCATATATCAGATGTGAAGGGGGGCAAAACAAGTCACTGATTAAAGTTAGGAGATAAATTAAACCTGAAAGAAGTTACAGAAAAATATTGCACTTCTTATACCGCTACGAATATAATGCTGCTATGAATATAATGCTGCTATGAATACACTGAATACTGAATACACTGCTATAAATATTCAGGCAGCAAGTAATTCTGTGGGAAGATATATAGAAGGTAGACACAATACAAACAATACCTGTTATCAAGTAACCCTAAACACTACTTTTGTGAAATGTATTTACTTGTTTGGCATTACATTTCCCAAGTATGGCCAAAAGGATAACCACGATTACTTTGATGAATACTGAGATCATGATTATTCATTATTTTAGGGACACAATTTATTGCACTTTAATATTTAAATCAACAGAGCACCGCTTTCACTTCCATGTTGTGCTAGATTCCTGCTAATGTACAAATCTTTGCATCAAAATAAGACATTAAATAGGGTTCTTTTTCACCTGAATTCAGTGCATTTTGGTTTTGAGTAAAAAACAGTATAATACCCTTCTACTCTGGACTGCAGCCGCACTCTGTAGGGTGCAAGCGGAGCAGCATGACAG
The DNA here is from genome assembly GCA_916701645.2 of Sebastolobus alascanus. Classification (NCBI taxonomy): domain Eukaryota; kingdom Metazoa; phylum Chordata; class Actinopteri; order Perciformes; family Sebastidae; genus Sebastolobus; species Sebastolobus alascanus. Next base: position 5,131,541 of record CAKAOJ020000040.1, on the reverse strand, counting down.
CTCCCCAAAAGTGAAGCTTAAAGATCTTGATCGCCCCCTGGTGGCTGGCTGTTAGTTTAAGAAGCTCCTGTTTGATATGCAGCAGAGTTTTCTGAGCGGAGTACGCATTTTAAACTTCACTATCACAGTCAATAATGTTCATTTAATTGTGGGAAGCCAAAATCGTGATTAATATTTGATTAATTGTGCAGCCCTAAGTGTTAGTTTCAGTATGTCTACACCCTGTAATCAACATAATTTTATCAAGATTTTATGTTTCTTGAGCAAATATCCTTTGCTTAAAATTCCTTGGTCATAAAGCCTTTAAGGTAATATAATTTGACATTGACTAACTTGGAGCTAATGCTGCTAGCTACTTTCATTGGAAAAGAGTTGGCAACATTTGGCTGGAGATTTGGTTTATTAAAATCTAGTGTACCCTTGCTAGTTTCTCAATATTGCCCACCCTGCCTTTAAGCATTTGTGTTATCAGATATAGCGTATGTAATCTGCATATGACATAATCATTTTAATCTGTACTTGTTCCCCCACTAATCTCTTCTGCTCTTTTTTATCCCATCTCATTACGTCTCATCTGTGCTGTTTATGTGTCTGTTTCAGACAACGGCAGAGTTCAGTAGAATAGTCACCACAGATCTGCTGCAGTCCTGGATGGACTAGATGCCTTGGTGCCAAGTCTCCTAGAACTTTACAAAGCTGCCGTTTCATCAAGCAGGAAGTTGACCCTTAACGGTGTTATGCAGTGTCTTCAGAAGCAGGTACGGATAGAAATTAATTCATCAATGTTTACTAAAATGAGGATTTCTACTACGTTAAAGTATTGCATTTACTCACTCTTGTCTCTAATTGTATGGAGGACACAAACCAAAACAGGAGAACAGCTGCCCTACTTGCTCTTCCGCGCTTCTTTTCAGAGGATACTTCAGAGATATCAGAATGTGTGATGTAAGAAAATATACAGTATTTACACATTGATAAGATACTGACACTGGATTCACTGGTATTCATTTTAAATGTGACCTGAAGTAAACGTTTGCCATGTGCATTTTTGGTGGCAATATCGCAGAAACTTTCTTTTCACTAAAAACGTAGTACATCTTTCAAATCTATTGAATAATGTGAATTTCAACAAATTACATTTTCAATTTCTTGTCTATTTGTTTTAGGTTCATGGTGAAACCCTGGATGTCGTCATGAAGGGAATGCATGTCGGACTCCTGATTGGACACGAAGGCGCCCTGCAAGATGCTTTTCCTCAGGACGTCTTCAACGTGGCTGTGGTGGTAGAGGAGACTATTGTTCTTCATGACATCAGAGATGTGCCCACTGGTTTTGCCATTCTAATGGCCACCATGTACTGCCTTAATCTTGAGTACCCTCGCGAGATGAAGTACTCGTTTGAATTCCTGCAGAAGGTCATCATGAAGATTAAACCTGACCAATGCTCAGCTAAGATACACGGACTTAGAAACAAACTGCTGAGGTATCACTTATAGACAGATGACTGCGAATCTCAAGCTTCAACTGGGAGGGAACTGTTACTCTGCAGTGTTGAACAACAGTTCTGCTGAAGAATATTAGAACCAGAAATGTGTTGAGTTGTTTTTATAACAAGCAAGTTCAATGGTAGTAAGGCTTTGTTACTCTGTGAAACCTTTTGTTGTTGTTTTTTTTAAAGCAAGGTTGAATGTTGATCAAGAGTTAAACACCTCAAGCTTATTCTTGGAGGAAAACTTTGTCATTTTACAGTTGAGCATTGATTAGAGGCAGAAAAATGACACATGCTTGTTTTTTGTTGATGTTGAAAGAGTTAACTATTTTGGTAATGTTCAGTGTATATTCATAACCTCAGTAAAGGACCAAGTTTTGTTGAAAAAATTCAGAGGTCAAAAAGGTATGTGAACTTGTTCACATAGAGGACACATGAAGCTTTGGAGTAATTAATTAGCAGTTAAGAAAAACTAAATTCAACAAAGATGACGGCATTGTTTTTCTTTTGAATTGTGTATTAGGGATGTTATAGACCAAAATAAATATTATATTTTTGAACAGTTGAGTAGTATGTTGATTCAGTATGAAGTTTAAGGCATCTGGCAAACTTACCATTATTAGTTAAGTTAAGGAATACATTTAAGTAGAAACCATTTAAAAACATTAGTCCACTTAACTTGAAATAGCAAGTGGTATGAATGTAGTTGAAGTTATCTTGACTTGAAATTGTGAGTTGAAATAGAGAGGAATTGTATGTTTGTTTGACTAGATAAAGCAAGTTTTCTTGAATGGATAATGTAACATAGTTAGATGATTTAACTCAGAGTATCAAGTTTAAACAACAAATGATCATTAGTTAAACAAATTGTATAACTTAACTTTTTGAGTTGAAAAAAAGCTTAACTTAAAGTTAAGTTTACTCACGTTTTTAAGGCAGCAGGTGAACTTTCTTTCTAAGTTTAACCGACTTGAAATTTATTACAGTGTAGGACAAGCACAGAGTATCCAAATTGACTGTCCATGAGTGAGTGAAAGACCCCAATTTAAAGGGGCTATATGTAAGAATCAGAAATTGCTTGTTCACAGCGACACCTGTGGCCGCAATGTCAACGAAAGTCAGCGTGCTGTTGCTCGTGCTCGCGCTTGTGCTCGCGCTACATTGACATGAACGAGCACCGGTCTAAACAGTGAGGCGACACACGTCAGCTAACACACAATATCACTCTATATTTCACCTGCTTGGCAGTAATGTTAGCTGACCAGAGGAGGGTCTCTCCATGAATCAATGCTGATCCTAGTGTTGACTTTTCCTTTCTCAGCCTGCCGACCGCGGAGGGAACGGGGGGGGGGGAGACACCGACACCCGGTCGGGACGATAATGTAACTCGCTGCGGAGCCCCGTCACTTCACAAGACACGGGAAAGCTCTGTTGGTCTGGAGGAGCTGCAGCATTTATTTCTGCACAAACGTCCACTGCACGTTCACTAGATATTCTCAGAGCTAAACTAACTCTTCTGCAGTGTGCGCGCGTGCACGTGGAGGTGGAGCGAGCCGAGCGGGTGAGAACGAGCGCGGTGTGCAAGCAGGCAGGAGGCAGCAGGAGCAGCGCGTTCCCACACGCGAGCGCGCATGGGATTCCGACCCGTTATGATTTATGCGCGTGATAAGTTACAAATAGTCCCTTTAAGACAGATTGAGTCCACTGTGGCAGTCTGCAGCACTGTGAGAGCGTAAAAAAGTATGTTAACAAATTTCCTGACAAGATGGTCTGTTTTTTCCCCAAATGTCCAGCCACTTAACTACGTGGCTGTAGTCTGCCTGGCAACCCGGACATGTTAAGGCCTCTACATCATAAATGAAAGGCATACAGGGAGAGAGAATAAACAGGTCCACACAGAAGTGCAAGAGACGCATCATTTCAGAGGCATTAAGTGAGACGAGATTCAATTTTGTCTTGCCTGCTAGAGCATGTCCCTCTCGTCTGTCACTTCCGCTATTTACCAGCAGTTCCTGAGTCAAAAAGGATGCCATCATCACATTCCCCATCACAACTCTTCTCTCCTGTTCCTATCACACACTGGACATGGTGACATGCTTAAATCAGCATTCCTGACACTGATCATTGTCCTTTTGATGGAAGGCTACTGTCCAGCCATTTACACCTTGCTGCCAGCTTCTGCCCATTGCAGGAGATGATTATAACACCAGAGTTGGATGTCCATATCAGGTGAACCTCAAGGGCAAAACAACATGGATAAAACTGCCTTGGTAATTTGAGGAGGCCAAATTCCTAGAGTGTAGGTGAGTGGCAGCTAGGCCAGTCTGATTATCACAAGCTCTGTTATTTTCAGACAAGGACAGGCTGGAATCTGGAGAGTTGCCCAATGACTTTCTGCTGTGGAGGGAATAAGGCTTAGTGATAAAGCGAGTTTAGATGATGTCAGTTTAGTTTTTGTCCAACAAAAACAGACACAGATGCCAAATAAATATTGGACAGGTATTTAAAAAAGCCTAAAGGGGTTTTGTACTTTCACTAAATACTCATCCATGGAATGAGAACAATCCCCCCAAAAAAGTAATGCTCGAGCTATTGAATACTGATTCTATATTGCAACACACTGCAGCTTGGCATTTGAGCCAATGTCCAGAAAAGGAAAAAAACAAAACAACTGCTGTACAAAATGTCTCAAAAACGAATCAGAGTCTTATATGAGTCAAACTCTGTGTTATTGATTTTTCACACAGCCTGTCGGGACATATTATTTTGAAATGATTAAATGAGAAGTATAAGAGGATATTGAAACCTTTTTTTTTATCTTGAGGCCACAGTGTTGGAACCTGTGGTGAACAGAGTGGACAGAAAGATTCAACTGCGATTGGATTTCCCATGCCTCCAGGTGACACCTTAAAGCTGGGCATACACTGTACCATTTTAGAAATTTTGTTGTGTAATTCCTACTCCTACTGTATGAGTAGATAGTTTGCGATTTAAAGCCAAAGCTCACAATTCATGTGCTCACACTGTACGGTCCAATTATCAGCCATGACCTGAGTGCTCACACTGTACGTGTAAAATAGAGGAAAAAAACACGGCCTGTCGGCCCCCACGGACGGTTCTGGCTGTGGACAGTTGTCGATAAAGATTTGTTTGAAAGCTCCAAAGCAGGTAAAGTTTGTTTACTAACAGAGGTCTGTACAGGTCAAGATTCTAACAACAAGCCCCAAGGGAGAGCGCCAGTCGTTGATGCCAATTTTCGTAGTGGCCTAACGGTGGCACTACAACTTCCGTGTCCGTCACGTTTTGGGCCCAAAAAGACTTTTATCCATAGACTTACATTGGGAAAAAGACGTCTGTAACTCATCAGATAATTTTTTTTTGAGATGAATCAACTTCTCAGTACGAACACTTTAATATCCCTTAAAAATCATTAGGTTCTAAAAGTTGTAAAATGCACTAATAGCCGAATCCAGAGTTATTTCCCTTCCTCTGTTCATGTGAATGAGACCCAGACCGCGGGTGGAGCAAGGGCTGGCAGGCGGAGTTAGGAAGCCGTGACGACAGCGTGATGGCTTTGACCCGTGATCGAGCGGACGCTAATGCACCTGCTCTATGGGCCCAATGGATGCGTAAGATCGCCGGAAGATTCAGGTACTTTTCCACATGGAAGCCATTTGGCATCAAGCGCGACTGAGAAACGCTCATAGGAATTAACGGGGCCCCGCCTCAGACGCTGTATCCAGTTCTCTTAATACATCCATGGCTAACAAGGCAGAAATGTGCTGCCTTGAGCCCAGGCCACACTGGGAACGTCAGCAGCACGTGGCGGCTGCGGAACCAGTTGTTTTTTTTATTTCGGCGTCCTTATTAACAGGTTAGAGCAGCCACACTGCCCACGTGAGCAGCATGGCTCAGGCGTGGCTTGGCTGCGTGTTAGCTGCCTCTCTTCTAGAGATACGAAATCTGCCTATTCTTACCGCGAGCGTACAATGAAAATGATCGTTTGATAGTATATTGACATCATAAAAGCAACATTACTACATGTTTCAATGTCTGTATCTTTAGAATGGACATGAAAAAAAGTAAAGATTGATTTATTTTTAAATCAACACGTCCTGCTTCCATTTCAAAATAAAAGCCATCAAGTGTTTTTTTTCTGTGGACAGAATTCATTCATTTGTTTTGTTCTGAAATATTTGCAGGACAGGATTGTAGGAAATGCCGTGACATGCAGGGCTCCGTGAATGAATAAAGTACTGGCTTTCAATTGTGGATTATTACTATTATTTACAAATGAACGCACACTTCTTAACCTTTTTATGTCTAAAATAAATATAAATGACATTTATAATGTAATGAAATGGCCATTATGAAGGGCAATCTCTATGCAGAAAGAAAGAACTGGCAGCAGTGTGGACACCACATGCTTCAGAGACGCAGCAGTTCAGCGAGGCAGCTGTCACGCACTGCTCACGTAGGCAGTGTGTCCCCGCCGTTGATCATCTGTGCCATCCTGTCTGCTGAAACGCCAAAAAAAAAAAAAGGGGTGCCAGCGTATGGACTCGCAGGTGGCTAGGAAGACGTGGACAGTATGGCTTGTCAATTTTGCAGAGAAAATTGGAGGTAAGCTAGCTACGTTTTACTATATCTATTGTACATTGTTATCTTGATAGCTACGCTCTGATTACTGTAAGAAAAGTGGAAAAAAGGCACTGACGTTGAGGAATCGGCTCGTGGCTCTGCTTCTACTGTGCGAGAGCCTGTCAAAGTTTCTGACATGTCAGAAATTCATCCGACTGTCCGACGGAAGAGTTCATCTGTCCTCGGTCCCCCCCTGTACACTGCATGGCAAACGACGCCCGACGAAGCTGAAATTCGGGCGGACTCTAAAATTAGTTGTGGGGCTAAAATCGTGCAGTGTATGCCTAGCTTTAGCAAAGGCCTTTCAATAGTTAAATATACCCTATGCTGACAGACATGTTTCATAATAATCTGCCTTTTTGTTATTAAGATATGTTTATTCAGCATGATATAGAGTTGTTATTAGATTTATAAAAGTCATAGTCATGTACTCTTTTGCTGTAATTAAGCAAGGTCTATATGCATGTGGTGGGAACATACCATTTTGAAAACAGTTAAGGTATAGGGTTGTCTAATTTTTACATAGAATAGTCATGTCAACAGGTTACCTCATTGATTTTGTCAGATAAATTATGGCACTTTTTTTTTTTTTAGCTGCGTCATTGCACACAGACTAAAGCAGGTTAACCGCATGGCAGGCTGTAAACCTTAACAAAACTAGGTTCGTCTCAGAATTACTTAACTGCAAAGATAACTGTGATGGAAAAACAGAGGGCAGCACAACTTGTGTCTGTTTGCTGCTCCAGCGCTATCAGCTCCGGTGCTGAATGTTAGCGGTCAGATAAACTACTTCTGAATCAGACGCTGGCACAATCTCATCTGCTGTTCCGTGTGATCGACAGCCAGGCAGGAGAGACGCTCCGAGGTGCATTAGGATTCTATAACTGAACTATGACAGAAGGCATGCTTTTTTGTTTCTTTGACTGGGTGGAAATGTGATGTTTTCATTTCACAGTTGATGAGCAAAGATGTTAAGATCACACAAGGTCACACAGGTAAAACATCTTATGTAGGCTGTTATAGGAGTTTAGTTTAATTTATGGAGTATTTTGATGAAATTTATTTACTATTTATTTCTATAAATAAGAAAAAGCATAAACAACAGGCACAGGATGCGTCCACCTCATCCATTCTCTTCTAATATTGGCACCCCACATTATCTTTATTGAGGCTAAGATAAAGTTTAAGAATATTTCCTCAAAATGAGGTGAGAATTGAAATGTTTTACTACATCTTTTTGTGTCAAACTCCTGCCTGTTTCAGTCTCATGAGCATTACTTTCTGTTGCAGTGCATTCATAAAATATCACAAAAAACTAGGGTGCTTTACTTTCTGGAGCTACAAGTAGGAATCTGATATCATCTGAGCTTTTAGCGGCCTTCTCAGCACTCCAGTGTAGAGACTTCTGTGTTTGTGGTTGGGCTCTGTCCATGGTGCTGAAATGCTCTGCTTATGGCAATCTTGTCAAACAGAAGACCGCCTGATTTACAGCACACGCACCGTCGCCTCATCCTACCGGCACTGTTGGGTTGTACTTTATCAGTGTTTGACCTCTGATGCCTTTGCTGTTGTATTAACTCAACGGAGAGAAGGATGCCTTACTCTGAGCCTCACAGTGCAACATAAATGTTGAAAAAATTGATTCACCTCTGTATCGTGATTATACGACTTTGATATACATTTTTTAATGCCAGAATCGATATATTTGCTTCATTTGAGTCTATGTAGAGGTAGAAGGAAGTTACCGTTTTTTATTGTTGTAGTCAGAGTAACGTGACGTCATATCCATTCTGTATTCATCAACAAAAACAAACCGCAGACGAGCCGAGACGAGAAAGTAGAAAACAACAGAAAGTCCATGTGGATACGACCTGCACCCTCAGATTTTAACACTACACATACAGTAAAGTATGGAAGCACTTTGGATTTCACACATTGCCAGGAAAAGGAGAGCTAGACATCATCGCTAAAGCTGCATGCTAACTGTCATGGACAGGAAACGTTATCGTATTGCAGTAGCGTGCGGTCACGCCAGCCGTCACTCTCATTTCCGTGGTCAAATTGGCCGACGCTACAACTGTAGAGCACCCATATACTGACATTTATGTTAAATGCATTCAAACGGCCCCGATGGAGCTGACCATGGATGTATAAAGAGAACGGAGCTGATGGGAGAGCTAGCGACAGAAGCATGTGACAACGTCTGTTTTTCAAAATAAGGTGTTAACAAAGGGAACTGTATACGAAATAAGAATGATTGGACTATATTCACCAGAAGTATAAAACATTGCATGTCCCTTATAAAGTGAAAAAAATACGACTAATTTGGGAGGGAAATGTCTTTATTTTTTGATTTTTGGGTTGAAGGAAAAAATGTAATAAATAATTCCTGACAATGACTGATATATTTGACTTCATCTCTGACTACATGCATGCTGAAAATCAAACATTCTTACTGTATCAATTTAGATATTCTCCAAAGTAAAAGTCCATAGAAGTGTATGATTCAACTTTTCCCCATGGTCTCATGTTAAAAAATTAACAAAAATCGCAATAAATCATTATATCAAATCGCAATACTTGTAGAATCACAATACTTAAAAATCGCAATACACATCGAATCGGCACCCAAGTATCGTGATAGTATCAAATCGGGAGATACGTGTATCGTCCCAGCCCTAATAACTATACCAAGCAATGCATGAATAACGGTACGTATATTCGTGTTGAACTGTTCGGTACAGAATGTTCGGTATGCGACATCCTTTCGGTACACCCTGTGACCCAAACAGCTGTTCATGTCTACTATTTGCACATGTGGAACAGAAATTCTGGAGTGTGAGTTTTACCCAGAAAGTTTTGGCAGCGCACCAGTTGTTGCTGTAGAATGCTAGCTGGTTTAGCCAGGCTAGCCAGGTTAGTCAAGCTCAATGGACAATTTGTGTCAAACTGTATGCCGACACTGTTAAACTGAAATTGGGTATATACGGTACGTAGATACACTTCAAACATTTTATGTTGTGTGTGACCACACTTGATCATAGACAATACAGAATTAAAGCATATGGTCAACGTGTTTTGTGCCCCGTTACAATGTGCCTTCATCATCATTTTAGTCAGTCCGTTGTGCCTGCCCTGTATAAACGAGTGCACGCTGCAGTTCGGGAATTATCAACAGTCTTATGACCTGTTGATATGAAATACTTTATCGATCCCTGGGGCAAGTTGGGTTATATTAATATTAAAATACATTTAAATTACAAACATTTGCATTTATTTTTATTATTTATTTATTTTTTATTGACAATATGCCAGTATTTGAGTGCCTTGACTGTTAAAGTAAGAATTATGGCCAATAAGAAACCGTTTATTGTTTAAAAAAGTTATTTCCTGCATTTTCTTTGTTTTCCCTATTGTACTGAAAATATACCGAAAAGTGACCCCAAAACCGAACTAGGCCTACATGCCGAACTGTGAATTTTGTGTGTCGTTACTTGGGATGCACAGACAACAATACTGGATCGGATATCGGGCCGATACTGACTCAAACAGTTGGATCGGGTATCGGTGACGATCTATTCAATTCATTTCTATGTTTATATACTATATACATTATATACTGGAATTTTAATTCCTGTTTTTTTTTTAAGTTTTAACCAATTTTTTGCTTCATTAAAAGGTGTTGGTAAGGTTTTAACAGGTTTCTGATTTTTTACCAAGTTGCTGGTGTATGTACTTAACAATAAATAAATTAATAAATAAATAATAACAATTAATTACAATAAATAATAATTAAAGTGGCAGTAGGCAGTATATTTTTGGCATCATTGGGCAAAAATTCCATAATAATCTTTCAGCATTTTGTAATTCAAGTGTTCTGAGAGAAAACTAGACTTCTGCACCTCATCATGGCTCTGTTTTCAGGCTTTAGGAAATCTAGCCCATGACGGCAGACTTTGACCAATCACAGGTCATTTCAGAGAGAGAGAGCGTTCCTATTGGCTGTGCTCCGGTCATGTGACCAGAACTTGGCTTCCTTCAACAGATTTTACAATGGCGGCCGCGTCCAAACTTTCTCATTTTACAGCTAAACAGTACACTACAAGATGATTTTGAAAACATTTGAGGTGAGAAATAGGCGTTACAGTAACAGAATATTGATTCATATTTGATCAGCGCGGCCTAGTTTGACCACTTGGTCGGAGTTCGCGAGTGATTGACAGCCGGCTCTCATAGACGGCAGCTGGACAGCGGACCTTGTTTTCCTCCGGTAAGTGAAATCTTTTAGATGCCGTTAGGATCACCGGAGGACACAGTAGGACACAGAGGAACATTATTTTTTTCAGGGTACCTGTTTCATGTACTACTGTCACGATATAGCGGCCGTTTTCTAAAAATAACTTTTTTAAATCATATTTGCGCCAATCTCGACTACTTCAGCTTTAAGTACATGTATATCTATGTATTTATTTGTTACATTTTGTTTTACAAAGTTAGGAAAGTAATGTTTAAGTCAGGCCTGATGTTTCCTTACACATAAAAGAATGATCGCAGTTACTTCCACACAGTGAGGCATACAGCTTATTAATTACACACTGGTATCAGATCGGTACTCTGTATAAGACGATACCCAAAACCCAGGTATCGCTATCGGGACTGAAAAAGTCGGATCGGTGCATCCCTAACCATTGATACCATTGATATTGAGTCTATGAGTGTGTTCCAATCCACCTACTTCTGGAAGTACACTTCAATGTAGTGCACTGTGTGCACTCTGTACTTACTTGAGTAGTGCGTAAATTTCAACGGGGTAGGGTCGTCTGAAATCGAATACTCTGCGGCGCCCTTACCGGAAATGACGATCGCAACATTTCACCGCGGCTCGCTACCGCTCGCTACCCGCCAAAATATGTTCTTCTTCTTCTGGGTTTTACGGCAGCTGGCACATGAGCTGGCATCTATAAGGTACGTTGTTCAGCTCCGCAAAAGCTCCTGCATCATCTGCCGCCATTTTCACGTTTGAATGGTGGTCGTGGTCCCGCCCCTTCCGCTACGTAGCCAAGATGACAACCGTCGAGGGTGAGAAGTGTCCAGCGTTCCACACTCAACGATTTGACCGTTTTGAGTACAACATCCGGGTACTTACAGTGCACTGCATTTTGCCGTACTTCACAGTATGAACGCACTTATGCAATCAAAATAGTAAATGTGTAAGTACAGAAGTACGTGGATTGGAACACACTGTATGACTTTGTTTTTATGAAGGCAGGGGAAGCAAGCCACACAAAATCCCTCTGTACCAATTTAACAGCCGAGAAGTAAAGTAGTGCACTAAGAGGAGCAGTACAGGACTTCCCCTGATTTACTAACTACTCATTAACAGGGGGAAAAAAGCTACTTGCTAGTGAATGTACATACAGTATGTATGTTAGCTATTTTAAGTATGGGACTTTTTTTCCCTCCTAAACAAGCCCAGAGAGGCAACACAATAAGTGCTGCTACTCTTCCACTGTGGTTCAGTTCTGCTGGACGGCCGCCGGATATAAGATTATACTGTAATTTTGTTCTTGGATCGAGAATACTCTATTAGTAAATGTTCTTCTATCACAGTATGTTACTGAAACAGGAGATAGGGCCATTAAAGGGACTATATGTAAGAATCAGAAATTGCTTGTTCACAGCGACACCTGTGGCCGCAGTGTCAACGAAAGTCGTCGTCCTGTTGCTCGCGCTCGCGCTTGTGCTCGCTCTACATAGACATGAACGAGCACCGGTCTAAACAGTGAGGCGACACAAGTCAGCTAAAACACAATATCACTCTATATTTCACCTGCTTGGCAGTAATGTTAGCTGACCAGAGGAAGGTCTCTCCATGAATCAATGCTGATCCTAGTGCTGTTTGTCAATTAGTTGTAATTGTGGTGAACGGCAGTTGAACCTGATACACAGCAATATAAATATTTTGATTCTTTTTAATATTGTGTATTTAAAAGAACAAAAACAAAAAAAATCGGCCTTTCCTTTTGTTTGACAAAAAATCTGATTCTTGAAGGAATAATTTAAGAAAATCATATTCTAAATTTATGTTTTCAAAATCTGAATTGCACTTGTGATGATTGGGATGTGAGATTGCTTTCTCTGATTTGCCACATTAAACTGACTCTGTGTCAAGGCAGTGATCAAATGGCCTCAAAATTAAACACAGATAACTAAAAGTAGGAACTGGTAAATTAAAAGCTCATTCAATAAATTCAGTGCAATTACAGTTATCAAAACATTCACCTTTTGCAAATTTTTCATACAGCTCAATTCTAGTGTAGCTAATTAAATGGCAGCAGGAAAGATATGAATGCTTTTCGGCCATTTAACACGTCGAGATTATTATGGAGGGAACCAGTCCTGTTGTTCTGCCCCATTTGTTGTATTCGCATAGGGGGGTGGCAGAGCCAATCCCAGTTGACATTGGGCGAGAGGTGGGGTACACCCTGGCCAGGTCACCAGTCAATCACAAGGCTGAAACATAGAGACAGACAACCATTCATGCTCATATTCCCACACACCGACAATTACTGTGGGGGGAAACCGCAAACATGGAGTAACCCCACACAGGCATTGTGCAAACTGGAAAGGAGGCCGGCAGGTTTGAAACCAGAAAGTTCTTACAGTGATGCGACTGTACTAACCACCAAGCTGCCAAATTTAAAATAACTTTCTCACAATACTAGGGCTGAACCGAATGCTTCGAAGCTTCGACCGTTGCCATGGTAATCAACCATCATATCAGCATTTGAATGCTTTGTTTCTACACATATATACTGTATATATATATAATAATCCCACAACATTATTCATTATTCATATTCAACATTAATTATTGTTAGTTATTATCAGAAGGATATCGCTGTTTGTTATGTGTAGAGGAGCGTGTGTTACAGTAGTGCGGCAGCAGCGATGTCCCTGGGCACTGAAACGGGGGAGATGGAGACAGAAGAAAATGTCAGCCTCCATCTCCGTGTCAAAGCCCAAAAAATGGTATTCTGAACAGCCCTACACAATACAAGCACTTAGAGGCAGAAAGGACACATAAAAAAAGTAATGCGAGCTAATCAAAATCCCCTTTCTTTAATGTGTTCCTGCTGATCAATTTAAAAAACTGCTTTTGTGAGGATTTGTTATAATCCCAATAATTATTCGTACCACCAAATCCCCAAATGATATATAGCACTCCCAAAACTAAATCTTCTATAACTAAACCACTAAACCATATTTGTTTTAATACAGTTTTTATTCCAAATCCCAAATCAATCTGAGGATTTTGGGAGTTTACAGGGCACACTGGACATAACAAAATGACACTGACTAGGGCTGGGCAATATGGAGAGAATCAAATATCACAATATTTTTGCCAAATACCTCGATATCAATACTGCGACAATATTGTAGGATTTACTGTTGGTGCTTTTACTAAATATTTACGCATTGAAATTTTTGATAAATAATAATCAGTAATGTGGATATAATGACTGAGAAAAGGCAAATAATAGAACAGCTAGAACAGTCTGGTAAGTTCAGAAAATTACATCACTTTACTGTAATGCAGCCTTTAAAACCAGGAAAAGACCAAACTTATGCCATATTACGATATTGCGGTATACAAAATCTAAGACAATATCTAGTCTCATATCACAATATCGATATTGTTAAGAACTGGGTTCAGAACGTGGACTCAAATGCAGCACACAACGAGGAGGTACGTAAGAACAAAAATGTATTATCAAAAGTAATAATGTCCTTTTAACGGGGCTGGGGTATTGGGGTCCTGGCGTGGCAGGGCATTGTGTCTCTGTGAGGAGATGGTGGCCGAAGGGATACGGCGAAAGGAGATCCAGATTACCTTCCAGAGAGGGGAATGGCGTTGGTGAGTGAGCAGGTGAGTTGGTATTAAAGGGAATGGGATCCCAGGTGGAGGGAAAGGCGTCGGAGAGTGAGCAGGCAGCTGGCAGGTAGGCAGACCTGAACAGAGGGGAGCAGGGTTAAGCAGAATCCACAAAAAACTGGCAAAGTCAAAGTACAAAATATTCACGAGATAGTTTAGCCTGAAAACGTCTAATACTACTGAGGTCGATGGAACGATCTGGCGCCGTCTTGCAGAAAGACCGGAGTTGATATACAGCAGGTGGTTTTCTTGATAGGCTGATTAAAGTCAGGTGTGCCAGCAGCAACCGCACAGGAGGAGGAGGGAGACCACACCCCCCTACAGACAGGGGAACAAAAAAAACACACAGGAGACAGAAGGATGGGGAAAACAGAGGAAACACTGGGAAAACTGGACTGCCAGGTGATATTATGACAGATATATTGCCCAGCCCTAATTCTTACAAAATAAAAATGAGGGACAGCTAACAGGGGTAGTGGCATTAGCAGCCTTTTTCATCGCTTCTGCATTTGGTTGCCCCTCGGTCGTACATACAGTATAATGTACTTTTACATTGCACTGATTTTAATAGCATATGCCACCAATAATGCAGCAACATTGTGGATTGAAATTACTACTGTGGTCTTTTTGCAGGTCGAGGCAAGAAGGGCAAGTAATGGTGAGGGTCAGTGGTTTGACCTGCAGGAGCGCCGGCTTAGAGAATAAAGAAAATGCACTGTTGCCTGGAGAGCTGACAGAGGGAGCAAATGGGGAGCCTGAAATGGAAGTTCTCCTTGTTTGAACTAATTTGCCAGAGAGAAAGACTATTCTCAAAGTGCCAGAGCTTTCAACTGACAGCTGATATCACCTGTGAAAAGGCTGCGCCGAACCCTCAATTGCTCTGGCAGCACCCATTTTACACATGCCACTGCAATATATTGTTCCCTGCATTTCTTACGTATGCTCTTCTTTTTCCTAAGGTGTTTGTATTCAATTTTTTCCAAATTTAAATTCCTTTCAAAATCTGCCAAAAGATCTTTGCTAACCTTGATGTGAATAGACTCAGATTGGTTTAGTAGTAAAAACTCACTATGACATAACGCACTTGGACATACTGTCTTCAAAGGCATCATTACAGTATAAGCTTAATATTTTCTTATAATGGTTTTAGGGCTACCACGGTGAAGGAATTTCCCTTGTGGTGATAATGATTGGCTCAACAGCGCGGTATTATTGAAATGTTTGCCTTTTTTTTGCAAATCACGTAATTTATCCTGATTTTAGTACTATATAAATAAGCTTTATTGTTAGGCTATTATCAGGTATAGTGTTGCTTTTTAAATAACAAAGATACAAATAAATACTTGTTTATTGCTAAATGCAGAACACAGAAGGGCAATGAGGCGCAGCGTTTTTTTCAGCTGAGACACTTTGGTTGCTCCTGGTTGCTATGATATGGAATATTTGCAGAAGTAAAAATGTCGGCCCAAGGTAGAGTACTTGCTCTTGATGAAGGGACGCCTGAAACACGGCCATGGTTTCTACCCGTTAAAGGGGAGTTTTTTCTTGCCACTGCTGCATACAGTGCAAGCTCATGGGGGATCTCTTGTTGGGTCTCTAAATTATAGAGTACGGTCTAGACCTGCTCTGTATGGAAAGTGTCTTGAAATGACTTCTGTTATGATTTGACACTATATAAAAATAAATTGAATTGAATTGAATTGAATTGAAACACACATAGGGAGAAAGGACGGACCCGCTGGTCTATGTGTATTCATTTCTCCTCCATTGTTGTTGTTGTTCAGCACTTGTAGCCTACATGTAGGATGTGACGGTTGGTCGTTGTGGCAGTTGTCCCACCCCTCCTCCATTGTGATTGGTAGGGATGCACCGATACCGAATCCGATATCGGGCTGATACTGACTAAAATAGCTGGATCGGATATCTTTTAGTTTCTGGTGTACGATTTATTATTTTGATGATAAACAACATTTCATATGTATTTTTTTTGTCAGATTTTGTTTTACAAAGTTAGGAAAGCAATGTTGAGCCTGATGTTGCCTTACACATAAAAGAATGATCCCAGTCACTTCCACACAGTGAGGCATACAGCTTATTAAATAAACACTTGTATCGGATCAGTGCTCGATATCGGCCGATACCCAAAGCCCAGGTATCGCTATCGGGACTGAAAAAGTTGGATAGGTGCATCTCTAGTGATTGGATGGCTGGGTAAAAAGTTACACTAATGAGCACAGCGTTTTACCCAAAGTTGAACATTTTTCAACTCACGGCGACCAGAAAAAAAACACCAAACGTGCAGCGCTCAGCGCAGAATACCTCGTCAAAAAAATTAAAAAAAGAAAAAATGTGAACATAGCGGTTGTGGCGGTTGCTTGCCATCCCCTGCTGTTGACTTAATAGTGCGGTATTGCAATATTATGGTTATTGAGTACAGAGCATCCTTTTGTCTATATTTGATCTTTCCATCATTGTGAGTCACTCTGGGTATAACCCGACCCTAAAATAAAATATTTTGTCGACTGTAATATCAGAATATGTTACTGTGAAAGATGCTCAAGTGGACGAGTCCAGTGGAGGAGATGCATATCGTATATGGCCAGATTATGAGCCGTGATATGTTAAATTAAAACTGGAACAAATCAAGTAGGAGTCTTCTTGGTGTTCCATTGAATATTAATTAAGGTAATTAACTGAGGTAAATTGCAATTTAGAATGTAATTGGTAGTGAGATGACATTTGAAGTTCAAACAGGACCGAAATGCAGTCACCCCTAACCATATGCTAATGGAATTTTCCTAATCTTTAGCCTCGCTTTTCAATGGATTGGATTTTACTGTCCAATTAGTTTTGACCAAACAACCTCTGGGTCGGCAATGAAAGTGGAAGTGAAAAGTGGAAAAATAGAGGGCTGCTGGAAACTGTAAGAGCAAGTGAGGCCTGCATAGCCTACAAAGTGTAATGGAATACGTCAGCAGTGAGCGGCAGATACTGGTGGGAGTGAGTTGAATGAGGGGAAAACTCAGCACAGGGAGCAAATACACTTGGCTTAGAAATAGGAGCTGAAGGCTTTGTGCTTACCCACCAGTGGTACGCTTTGTACTGTTCCCTGATTGAAGAAAATCATACAGTATGGATCTGTTGTACTGCCAAAACAAAAAATCTCTCCCTGTGCTCCAAACACAAGATTTGGGGCTAGAGAAAAGAGTTGATTGTCTGTTCTTTCAGATATTAAAGTGGTCGCGATGGAATAAAAGTGTTTGATGGATAAAGCATTTTTTCCTGACTAACAAGAGAGAAAATCAAACAGGTCCTTTTGTTGTTTGTTCCTTTTATGAACCTTTTTAAGTTATAAAATGAACGACCTGATGAAGCTAACAGATAACATTCCTTATCATTGATTTTGTTTTGTTTTTAGATAGCAACCAAACAAATAAAAAGTGATATTAACTTAAAATATTTGATGAAAAAATAAGACAAGTGGCAAACAATGTTCTTTGTGATTATAGTTAGTGATTATACGTCATACTGAGCTCGTCTGACTTCCTGATTGAGGTTAAATGACAGGCTTAAGTGCTATAGGGCACAGTGGTGTGTTTGAAAGTGCGTCATCGAGATCAACAATTCCACATCACGTGCCATTGCTGTATACTTGCAGGAACCTCCAGAAGCTTCTATAATAAGTTAGCGGATCACATTGCTCTATTTTATCCCACTAATCACATTCATGGAGGTCTTAGGGTCACACTTGAGAGCAACACACAATAGCCACATCACAAAGCGTTGCATGACTTGATGTGAATCATTTGACGCCCGTAGCACACATCGTATGTCATACAGACAGAGGAAAGGGTCGGGTCCAGTGGCCTGGATGTGCTGGTGGTAGAACTGCAGCTTGTCTGGAGAGTTGGCGCACATTAACTTTAGGAAATAGGACAGTGTCATATCCCGATGGGTTGGAAACAGTGGTTGAGGATGTTCTGACGCATGTCAGCCGCTGCAGTCGTGTGTTACCCTTTAGCCTGTAAAAGTTGTCCTAATTAGTAATTTCTTGATATAAATTTAAAAGGCAACTCATTGGGGTACTTATAAGCTACCCAACGATCAAATAAAACATAAAAAATGACATGCAAATAAAAAATAAAAAAAATACCACCTCACACAAAGAAACATTCAAATTAATGTTCAAAATTCCATTAAGACACCAAAGCCTTGAGGAACACAATAGAAAAAGCCATGCTGTGATTTGGCATTTATCAATGATTGGATGGCGAGCACTTGTATGTTCTAGAAACTGCTCAGAAACCCCCTTAAAGTGGCAGTAGGCAACAATTTTTTGGCATAATTTGACAAAAATTCCATAATAACCTTTCAGCATATTGTAATTCAAGTGGTCTGAGAGAAACCTATACTTCTGTTCCTCCTCATGGCTCTGTTTTCAGGCTTTAGTAAAACCTAGCCCGTGACGGCAGATTTTGACCAATCACAGGTCATTTCAGAGAGAGAGAGCGTTCCTATTGGCTGTGCTCCGGTCATGTGACCAGAACTTGGCTTCCTTCAACAGATTTTACAATGGCGGCCGCATCACAAACTTTCTCAATTTAGAGCTAAACAGTATGGCATCGTAGGACACAGTAGGACACAGAGGAACATGATTTTTTTCAGGTTACCTGTTTCATGTACTACTGTCACGATATATCGGCCGTTTTCTAAAAATAACTTTTTTAAATCATATTTGCTCCGATCTCGCATACTGCAGCTTTAATGTCAATCTACCTAGGAAAGCCATCCGTCCTCTGAATGCCCCAGGTCTCTTGTTTGTGACTGTAAAGTTTCATGAGGCTGTGATTATCCTAGAGGTCACAACAGGTCATTTTATACAGTGACCTCAAGTTTCAAAAAATTGTCTCACTACAATGAAATGGCTAATATGGGGACTAACATCATCACACTTGAATACAATTGGGCTCATTGGATCCACAAGAGTCTTAGATTTACAGTAATACCCAATTTATATAATTCCAAAACTGTTTATAGGGACCCGGTATGAAGAAATATTCAAATACACCATTTTAGTATAGGCAAAAATAAGACATTTGTACTGCATGCAAACAACTGCACAGTTTTTGCCAAAAACAGCATGTGATTATCATAAAGTGGGCATGTCTGTAAAGGGGAGATTCGTGGGTACCCATAGAACCCAAAAAATGAGTCCGGTGCAACCTCTGAAAGACAGAATAGTGGCCGGGCCCGCCGGTGGGCCGTCGGATTGTTGAGGGGTTAACTCACTGGGTTAGCTATAGATAGTTCTGTAACACTTTAAGTCCCCCTATTAAGCATTTACAAGGAGTATACACATTTTAAATAAATGGTTTAAAACACACTGTAATGCCATTGTACGCAGCTATAAGGACAATTTTCAGCATTTATTAATGAAAAGTACTTCAACAATTATAACTTATCCTTTAAAGACATCTTTTATATTATTGCAACTGTTATACTATTTTGTCATTCATTATCTCTTTTTACACTTATATCTACTTAGAACTACATTACAGTGTGTTATAAACCGCTGTCCAGCTGCCATCTATGAGAGCCGGCTGTCAATCACTTGCGAACTCCGACCAAACGGTAAAACTAGGCCGCGCTGATCAAATATGAATTAATATTATGTTACGTTAATGCCTATTTCTCGCCTCAAATGTTTTCAGAATCATCTTGTAGTGTACGGTTTAGCTGTAAATGACAAAGTTTGTGACGCAGCCGCTATTGAGAAATCTGGTGAAGGAATGCAAAATTCCGGTCACATGACCGGAGCACAGCCAATAGGAACGCTCTCCCAATGAAATGACCTGTGATTGGTCAAAGTCTCCCGTCACGGGCTAGATTTTTCTTAGGCCTGAAAACAGAGCCATGATTAGGAGCAGAAGTCTAGTTATCTCTCAGAACACTTCAATTACAATATGCTTAAAGATTATTATAGATTTTTTGCCCAATGATACCAAAAATATACTGCCTACTGCCGCTTTAAGTAACAGATTTACAATTGTACTTCCTCTATGTTCCCACTAACTCTCTGAGCAGCTCCTCTGCACTGCTGATACTCCTGTTCAACATGTAAGAACTCCAGTGAAAGCAAAAGTTACCCTTAATTAACTGTTTCCTTACATGACAGTTGCACAATGTTATATTCTTTGTCTAACTGTTTGGTTGTGTTTGGGAGCTGCAGCACACAGTAAACACAGACCATACTGTAATTACAACAACACGTTCCTGAATATGAAACTTTTCCCAGGAGGAAATAATCCTCCATTGCCAAGTTCTTCAAAAACATCAGTGGCCCCGTTTTAAAACTCTCCTCTAGTGTTATTTGTATGTTTAAAGGATCCCCATTAGCTGATGCCATGGCAACCAGCTAATCGTCCTGGTGTCCACTGACATACGATCAGTGTCCGAAATTAACTTTTTGACTCACCGGCCAAGGGGACTGGTAGAGGAAAAAATCCATCTGCCAAGCATATTTTTTACTGGCCAAAATAAAAAATATATATATTTTTGTGTCACATATACATTTTTTTTAAGTACATTTCATTGGGATAATAAGGTATTATGTTGAATACAGACTGAAAGAAGAGACCAGGGCAAAATTTAAAGCAAAATAATTTAAATACAGTATATTGATCAACGGTTAATCAGTTCAAGCCTCAATAGGCTTGGGCAGTATCTATTTTTTTTATACCTTCATACCTTCCTGATGTTACACCGGGTATAGGCTTCTATATGGTATGAAAAAAAAATCTGAGCAAAACTCGGAAGAGCGGCTTGTCACTAAAACGAGAATACCTGGACCACCTGAAAGGTCAGCCCTACTTAGGTGAGCCTTTTTTGCGATATTTTGAGGGGGTGTTTCCACTCATGCACATAAAAACAGGTGGATGGAAGCGCACCTAATGACTTGCTTATCTGGTACAATTGAACAATGAGAAAAGTAGTCCAAGTAGTAGATGATGTAATAGTTAGGCTTGGGCGGAAATACGGTATATCACTGAATTTAGAAATCGTCGACTAATCGATTAGTTGATTTTATGGACTGATCAAAAGCACCACTTGAAATCTTGTGTGTGCCAGAGATGAGCTCATACATTTCTTGGAAGTAAGTCATTAAGCTAGAAAAAAGCATAAAAAATGACTAATCGACTAAAAAAATCCTAGTCAACTAAGACCTAAACGACCGATTAGTCGACTAATCAACTTGGAGGTGGCAGCCCTAGTCGGTACCTGCTGTGTGCGGCGTAAGATTAGCGAGTGTGTGGTTGTGAGACAGAGAGAGAGAGAAAGAGCGAGTGAGTATAAAGTTATCAGTAACATTATAGCTGTGAACGTAGCAGTGCAGTGTGTGTACAGTTTAGGCTATTTGTCGGTGAATAAATGACTCCCATGGCTTGATGCCACATGCTGCTGATTAAAGTGAAAGGGGTTAGCCTCGAAGTTAGCCATAACTTCGGCTCAGGCTCTTAAGGTGGGCTGGCTTTTAAGATGGACCAGCTATTCTCATTTTAATGAAAAGCCACTCCGAGTTCTGCCCAGCACCCCCTACGCCATCATATACTGTCATATACCCATATTAGGGCTGCACAATTTATCGAATATTAATCGCAATCACGATTTTGACTTTGCACAATTAAATGAACATGATCCACTGTGATACGGACGTTTAAAATGTGTGCTCCGCTCATAGAAAACTTCACTTCCTAAACTAACAGCCAGCCTTGGGGAGCCGTCATGCCGATGCATGTGCACCCTACAGCGGCAGCCTGTGAGAAACTCATGAATGTTGTGTCTGCAGTCCAGACTATAAGAGTAATATATTATATATTACTCGTTTTGCCTGTCAGATGGGCATGTCTGCCCTGGGGATTTAACTCGCTCAACGGGTCAGAGACGGCTGCTCGGTGTGGGAGGATCCTCTCCCCGGTGCTGGATGGGCCTCGCCGGGCGCATTTCCGTTAGCTTTATAGCACCCCTCGCCCGGACCTCGTTGCTTCCTGGGACCATGGACTTAGTGCTCGCTGCGCCCTCTCTCCCTGCGGGGATGGACGGCGCGACGGTCAACGGAGGCTGAGACTGTACTCAGTGCGTCAGGGGTCTGCGGCGTGTCGGAAACACAGACCCTGTCTCGTTTACCATTCTTTGTGGTTGTTACTTTTTTGCCGTGTGATCACCATTCATATCAATACAACTAATGTGTTTATGATTAAATTGTTTACAAGAGCACAATGTTCTTCAGAAAACTAGCCTCTTAATTTTGCTCTCAAAATACACCAGATTGATGAATTTAACTTAAAAATGTAGCCTACAAAATTCAGGGTGAATATTTGTTTATTTTTTCATATCGCATATATATAGCAGGAGAATTTTTTTTGCAATGTCAGTTTTTTCCAACATCATGTAGCCCTAATTTGTACTTTAGCAGGAATCTAGCACAACATGGAAGTGAAAGCAGAGCTCGTTTATTTTAAATGTGAAAGTGCTGCTATCAATGAATAATCTTGATAAATAATCATGACCTCAATATTGATCCAAATACTGGGGATTATCATTTTGGCCATACTGGTGAAGCCCCTAACCCAGATAATGTCAATGGTACTGTATGCCAGTAATGTTTATATTCATCTGGCCACTGTAAAGTAAAAGGATTTGAAAAAGTCTCCAAACTAAAATCACATAAAGCAGCCCTGATTCTATTAGAAACTCATCTTTTGCAACATTTGAATCAGCACTCGTCTGAACAAATGTTCCATCAGCCTTTCCACATTCATCTGTGACTCCTATACACAGATCCTACACACAACAATAACTGTCTGAAAGAGAGCCATTAATCTCTAGCACACTCCACTGCAATAACAAAGACACAGGAGTCACACTGTGTGGATCAAACGGAGAAGTACATATATCTAGATTTAGGTTTTTCAGAGATTGAATCAGACAACAGCTCTGAGAGGGAGGAAGTTAAATGAGGCAGCAAATGATGCTGAGGCCACTGAGACCATCAAGCCCTCATACGTCCTTGATTACACATTCGGCATTACGTTGACTTCTAAATGTGTCAGTGAGGTGGCTCCAAGGAGCAAAAATCACTCTGCAGTCCTTGATTATTCATTAAACCCATGTGAAGTATTCTTAAGAGACTGCACAGGTAGAAATCCCACCTTTCATTTGGAAAGCCCTCGGTAGGTACTGTAAAGGCTCACTGACAGCAAGAGCAGATTCTCACCAAGGTTAGAATATATTCTCTTTCATACTCAAATCAAATCCAACAAGCACTCATAGCCACACTTGAGAGGGCAGTATATACTGTGGTTCAGTAGTCCATTCATCAAGAAAGTCTCTGAGATTGAACTGCTATCTAAAACATCCTTGAATGTTTGTTCCTGTTTATGCCCAAAGCACTTCAAAGTCTTTATGCTCAAAGGGAAATTTACCAAAAGCCAAATTGCTTCATATACTTTAGATCATTTTGATGTTTGTTTTATCTAAAGATTTTAAGTATTGTGTGTGTGAACATAAGTGTACAAGATTTCTTCAAGAAAGCAACCAAAGAGAATACTGTAGCAGTCGAAGCTAGCTACATGGTTAGTGAGATGATTGCTAAGGCGGGAAAGCCATTCACAGAAGGCGAGTTTGTAAAAAAGTGCATATTACAGGCTGCAAGTATAGTCTGTCCGGAAAAGAAGGGTCAGTTTAACAACATCAGCCTTTCTGCCAACACCGTGGCAGAGCGCATTTCTGACCTGTCAAGTAACATTTATGATCAACTGCGTGAGAAAGCCAAATGTTTCCATGCATACTCAGTCGCTCTTGATGAGAGCACAGACATCACTGACACTGCCCAGCTCGCAATTTATGTCCGTGGTGTTGATGAGAATTTTGAAGTGATGGAGGAGTTGCTCACAGTAATTCCAATGCATGGTCAGACCACCGCTCAGGAGATATTTCGCCAGCTGTGTGATGCCATTGTGGATGCCGGTTTGCCATGGAAGAGGTTTGTTGGAATAACAACCGACGGAGCGCCATCAATGACAGGGAGGAAAAATGGACTGGTAGCACTTGTTCAAAGAAAACTGGAAGAGGAGGGTGTGGAGGAGGCCATTGCTCTGCACTGCATTATCCATCAGCAGGCCCTTTGCAACAAATGCCTGAAGTTTGACAATGTGATGTCTGTCGTTGTGAAATGCATCAACCATATCAGATCCAGGGGCTTAAAGCACCGGCAGTTCCGTGCTTTTTTAGAGGAAATGGAGTCGGAATATGAGGATGTGCTCTACTTCACCGAGGTACGTTGGCTCAGCAGGGGAAACATCTTGAAGAGATTTTTTGAGTTGAGAGCAGAAGTGAAAGCCTTCATGGAGAAGGATGGAGTGGCTGTTCCTGTGCTAAGTGATCCCAAATGGCTCATGGACTTAGCTTTTCTTGTTGACATCACACATGAGCTGAATGTACTGAACAAGAAGTTACAAGGCCAGGGGCAGCTCGTCAGTGCTGCCTATGAAAACTTGAGAGCATTCTCCACAAGACTTGTGTTATGGAAAGCCCAGCTCTCTCAGACAAACCTTTGCCATTTCCCAGCATGCAAGGCAGTCGTGGATGCAGGCACACCATTCAGTGGTGAGAAGTATGTTGATGCCATTGTGAAGCTACAGGAGGAATTTGATCACAGATTTGCAGACTTCAAGACGCACAGAGCCACTTTTCAAATTTTTGCGGACCCCTTCTCCTTCGATGTGCAAGATGCCCCTCCTGTGCTTCAAATGGAGCTCATTGACCTGCAGTGCAACTCTGACCTC
This sequence comes from Sebastolobus alascanus, assembly GCA_916701645.2. Lineage (NCBI taxonomy): Eukaryota > Metazoa > Chordata > Actinopteri > Perciformes > Sebastidae > Sebastolobus > Sebastolobus alascanus. The sequence goes on along the minus strand of CAKAOJ020000040.1, from coordinate 5,106,631 downwards.
AAAGCCAAGTTCAGGGAGGTGAGTGGAAAAGCAGACAAGCTTGGGCAATTTTTGAGAGAATTGCCCCCCAGCTTCCCTGAGCTTTCCCGAATGTTCAAGCGGAGCATGTGCCTTTTTGGGAGCACATATCTGTGCGAAAAGCTCTTCTCCACCATGAACTTCATTAAGTCCAAGTACAGGTCCAGACTTACTGATGATCATCTTCAAGCCATACTGAGGGTCTCAACTGCTTCCTCCCTCAAGCCAAATGTGGCTCAGCTATGTGAGAGGAAGCGCTGCCAGGTCTCTGGCAGCAAGGAGTAGGCAAGAGAAGCCATGTTCAGAAGAACCGTTCATGTTCTTCAATGTTCCATTCATGTTCAGGACAGTTCATGTTCAGAAGAACCGTTCATGTTCTTCAATGTTCCATTCATGTTCAGGACAGTTCATGTTCAGAAGAACCGTTCATGTTCTTCAATGTTCCATTCATGTTCAGGACAGTTCATGTTCAGAAGAACCGTTCATGTTCTTCAATGTTCCATTCATGTTCAGGACAGTTCATGTTCAGAAGAACCGTTCATGTTCTTCAATGTTCCATTCATGTTCAGGAAAGTTCATGTTCAGAAGAACCCATTCAAATTAAAGAACTGTTAATAATGACGTTTGAGTAGATTGGTTTTTTTAACAAAGCTTTTTTTGTTGAATACCTGATGCGGCCCAGCCTCACCCAGACTCTGCCTCCAGCGGCCCCCAGGTAAATTGAGTTTGAGACCACTGCCCTACGCCATCATATACTGTCATATACCCATATTAGGGCTGCACAATTTATCGAATATTAATCGCAATCACGATTTTGACTTTGCACAATTAAATGAACATGATCCACTGTGATACGGACGTTTAAAATGTGTGCTCCGCTCATATAAAACTTCACTTCCTAAACTAACAGCCAGCCTTGGGGAGCCGTCATGCCGATGCATGTGCACCCTACAGCGGCAGCCTGTGAGAAACTCATGAATGTTGTGTCTGCAGTCCAGACTATAAGAGTAATATATTATATATTACTCGTTTTGCCTGTCAGATGGGCATGTCTGCCCTGGGGATTTAACTCGCTCAACGGGTCAGAGACGGCTGCTCGGTGTGGGAGGATCCTCTCCCCGGTGCTGGATGGGCCTCGCCGGGCGCATTTCCGTTAGCTTTATAGCACCCCTCGCCCGGACCTCGTTGCTTCCTGGGACCATGGACTTAGTGCTCGCTGCGCCCTCTCTCCCTGCGGGGATGGACGGCGCGACGGTCAACGGAGGCTGAGACTGTACTCAGTGCGTCAGGGGTCTGCGGCGTGTCGGAAACACAGACCCTGTCTCGTTTACCATTCTTTGTGGTTGTTACTTTTTTGCCGTGTGATCACCATTCATATCAATACAACTAATGTGTTTATGATTAAATTGTTTACAAGAGCACAATGTTCTTCAGAAAACTAGCCTCTTAATTTTGCTCTCAAAATACACCAGATTGATGAATTTAACTTAAAAATGTAGCCTACAAAATTCAGGGTGAATATTTGTTTATTTTTTCATATCGCAATATATATAGCAGGAGAATTTTTTTTGCAATGTCAGTTTTTTCCAACATCATGTAGCCCTAATTTGTACTTTAGCAGGAATCTAGCACAACATGGAAGTGAAAGCAGAGCTCGTTTATTTTAAATGTGAAAGTGCTGCTATCAATGAATAATCTTGATAAATAATCATGACCTCAATATTGATCCAAATACTGGGGATTATCATTTTGGCCATACTGGTGAAGCCCCTAACCCAGATAATGTCAATGGTACTGTATGCCAGTAATGTTTATATTCATCTGGCCACTGTAAAGTAAAAGGATTTGAAAAAGTCTCCAAACTAAAATCACATACAGCAGCCCTGATTCTATTAGAAACCCATCTTTTGCAACATTTGAATCAGCACTCGTCTGAACAAATGTTCCATCAGCCTTTCCACATTCATCTGTGACTCCTATACACAGATCCTACACACAACAATAACTGTCTGAAAGAGAGCCATTAATCTCTAGCACACTCCACTGCAATAACAAAGACACAGGAGTCACACTGTGTGGATCAAACGGAGAAGTACATATATCTAGATTTAGGTTTTTCAGAGATTGAATCAGACAACAGCTCTGAGAGGGAGGAAGTTAAATGAGGCAGCAAATGATGCTGAGGCCACTGAGACCATCAAGCCCTCATACGTCCTTGATTACACATTCGGCATTACGTTGACTTCTAAATGTGTCAGTGAGGTGGCTCCAAGGAGCAAAAATCACTCTGCAGTCCTTGATTATTCATTAAACCCATGTGAAGTATTCTTAAGAGACTGCACAGGTAGAAATCCCACCTTTCATTTGGAAAGCCCTCGGTAGGTACTGTAAAGGCTCACTGACAGCAAGAGCAGATTCTCACCAAGGTTAGAATATATTCTCTTTCATACTCAAATCAAATCCAACAAGCACTCATAGCCACACTTGAGAGGGCAGTATATACTGTGGTTCAGTAGTCCATTCATCAAGAAAGTCTCTGAGATTGAACTGCTATCTAAAACATCCTTGAATGTTTGTTCCTGTTTATGCCCAAAGCACTTCAAAGTCTTTATGCTCAAAGGGAAATTTACCAAAAGCCAAATTGCTTCATATACTTTAGATCATTTTGATGTTTGTTTTATCTAAAGATTTTAAGTATTGTGTGTGTGAACATAAGTGTACTGCAGAGATTTCCAAGGAGTTTGGGAGTCAAGAATTTAACATATAACATTAGTCCCAAAGCACAGTTAACCAAAGACAAAAGTCCACTCCTGAGATTAAAAGGGCACAAAACACAATAGCTTGCAAGCTGGAAAAATAGTATTTCTCTTGTTTTAATACAGTGAAAATACATTCTAATAGAAATCATATTTAGCATTTACTTAGATTTTGCCTTGAGAAATAAATTATGCAAGTACTGAAATAGCTCTGAAACATTTAGTCTACTACTCAATTATTAACAGAAAATTAATCATCAACAATTTTCATCAAGCAAAAATCCAATACTTCACTGTTTCCAGCTTCTCATCTCTGTTTAAGATCCATGTAAAGTACATATCTATGGATTTTGGATTGCTTGTTGGACAAAAACAAGCCATTTTAAGACACCATTTTGGGCTCTCACAAATTGTAAAGGGCATGTTTCACTACTTTCTGATTTCTTATACTATTACAGTAGTTCTCAAACTTATTAAAGGGACTGTTTGTAACTTCTTACACGTATAAATCATTGCGTGTCGGTGTCCCATGCGCGCTCGCGTGTGGGTACACTGTTCAGACTCAGACTCCAACACAAACTACACGGAAGCACCAAAACTGCAAAGTTATATCTAGTGAAGCCCGTCTTGCAAAACAGTGTTGGCTCTTCCTGCTTCGCCAGCCGGCCGCGGTCGGAGGACGCGGGGGAGAATGTAGCTTTGGTCTCCAGGGCCGGAGTCTCTGCTCTGCTCCTGCTTGCTTTTCTACACTCACACATCGCGCTCGTTCTCACCCGCTCTGCTCGCTCCACCTCCACGAGCATGCGCGCACACTACACACTGCAGAAGAGTTAGTTTAGCTCTGAGAATATCTAGTGAATGTACAGTGGATGTTTGTGCAGAAATAAATGCTGCCTCTCCTCCAGACCAACAGAGGTTTCCCGTGTCTTGTGAAATGACAGGGCTCCGCAGCGATTTACGTTATCGTCTCCGACCGGGTGTCGGTGTCTCCCCTGTTCCCTCCGGCTGCGGTCGGGAGGCTGAGGCAGAAAAAGCACTAGGATCAGCATTGATTCATGGAGAGACCTTCGTCCGGTCAGCTAACATTACTGCCAAGCAGTTGAAATATAGAGTGATATTGTGGTTTTAGCTGACGTATGTCACCTCGAGCAACAGGACGCTAACTGTCGTTGACATTGCGTCCACAAGTGTCGCTGTTACAACCAATTTCTGATTTTTACAAACAGTCCCTTTAAACCACGGTACTCCTTAGGCATGACTTTTTCATGGCACCCCTACATGCCAACTCCCACTCCCACCAACATGATATACATGCAACATTTTCAGCTAAAACAACAAACTTCATAGCTCTATAATCCAACTGACAAAAGAAATGACACTGATCTAACTTTACTCACAAATATCAATATTAAGTGAAATACATATATTGGCCTTTTTGTCAATCATTCAGAATAAGAGTTATCATGCAGTTAATAGGGTGTCTCTTTTGGCTAAATAAGGGTGTATTGTCTCAAGCCTGTCCTCCCTGCAGATGAGAACAGCAAGCTTCTTCTCTACATGATAAGCCAAGTAGATTTTGGCCAGCTCAGGTTTGGTCATCTCACACTGTGCTGAGTGCTGAGATGTATAAGCGTTTCTTTGAGCTGTTATTTACAATGATAAATCATTCCATTGTTTGCTCTGACAGTTGTTATTTCTGACTGTTGTGCATACTGAAAACTAGTGCCAAAAGTGTGTTGTATTACTATTTAACAGACAAAAATGATATCATGTCATCAATATTAGCTGCAGCGTATAATCGATATTTAGCAGGACTCTTATTATGCTATTTTCAATGTTTATCTTCCATTTTGATAGGTTTTAAAAACATACTATAACTAGAATTAACTGCCTCACAGTTGTATGCCTCCGCCAACCAGTCAAGTAGCAGTTTACGTCCATGTCTGTACAAAATGTCATCACTTCATAATTTTTTCCTATTAGACATTTGTGCTAAATTTTGTATAATTAGCACATGGAGAGTCCTTGACATTTGACTACCAAAATTGAACCAGTTCATCCGTGAGTCCAAGTGGATGTTTGTGCCAAATTGGAAGAAATTCTCCTTCTAAGTGTTCCTGAGATATCACGAGAATGGGATGGACGTGAGGTCACAGTGACCTTGACCTTTGACCTCCAAAATCTAATCAGTTCATTCTTGAGTCTAAGTTGAAGTTTGAAGAAACTCACTCAAGGCGTTCCTGAGATACTGCGTTCACAAAAATTGGACGGACATGAGGTCACAGTGACTTTGAACACCAAAATCTAATCATTTCATCCTTGAATCCAAGTGGACGTTTGTGCCACATTTGAAGAAATTCTTTCCGGGGATCCAGACGTACGGACGGACAGACATACAGACAGACGGACAACCCGAAAACATAATACAGTACCACTGGCCTCGTCTGTCATCGGCGCAGAGGCATAAAAATGTATTTAATGTAAATCTTTATGTTGTATAATTCACAGTAAAAACAATGGAAATGTACAAATCTCATGGCACCCTCCTCGGAGAACGACTGGACTATAACAATTGATAGATTAATCAATAATGGAAATATTCATTAGTTGCACCTGTAAACAAATTGTTACACTTGACCTCTCACTCTGTTCAAATAAGATAAGTGTGAGGTATGAAGAAATATGTCTTGGTTTCTCACTATGAAACATTTATTGCAGTCAGTATGGTCCACATAAGAGCTTTATAGGAAAATAATCCATTAGGATCCTCTGTGCTGTGGTTCTAGGGCCAGTGTGTCAGATGAATGATGGGGATTATTCATGGTCCCTTGGAGACGGTCTGAACTGATGACTATTAAGGTGGGACTCATTGACCTCTTCTTGACTGGCAGTGACACCAGAGACCGCCTCGTGTGGGCCAAGGGTCAGATGAGATCAGTGTGAGGTCAGTGCTGACATGGAGCCCTGGACAGGTCCTCTGAGTAATTAGGAAGGGAGGAAGCCCGGCTGCCTCGGAAGGTTAGCCTCCATCGCTGAATGCCACCAGATTTCAACTTTCACTATCAGTCTGCCTTGCAGGGGCAATAAGTGAGCTTTTTACCGCTCCGGAGCACAAAATGGCCATAATATATCTGGAGGGAGTTGATAGAGTTGTTGATAAATAACAATGACTCCATGATTACTTCACAAGGTGCTGACCTTTTCTGCCAGTGGAAACTCACTCTCTGGACCGGTCTGTCTGTTCGGCAAGAAAAACGTCGTTCCCATGGGCCTTTCAGGATGCTCCAGGCCCTCCACCTGCCCCCGAAACCACATCTCCAACCCCAGCCGCTCACATTTTCATCTCCTCCTCAAGATGGTCAGTACATTTACATGCTCTAAAATAGCGTTACCTACATAAAGCACTCTTTTTCAGGAACCCAGATACCTGTGTTTACATTGATTAATAATCAACTGAATGTCTGAGTAGTAGCTGACGGGCTGATAGGGAACAGCAGCATTAGGGCATATAGAGTTGATGAGTTTACAGAGCGCCTTAATGCAAGTACCCTTACTTTACTTGCACTGTAAGCTGTAATATGAAAAGCAACTGCTAACCTTGCTGCTTTTTTAACAGCACACGACTTTGCATCTGGGTTACCATTGTGGTGTGCAGACATTTATCACAGAGATTTTCTTTTCAGGCTGATAGAGCTCCTCAAACCCCAAACCTCATGACTTTGTTGTTATTATTATTACATTTAGTGTGATTATATGTTACCTTGACATTTAGACTCACACACTTCTCTTGGATCTCTAGTGTAACTCACTTCACATTGTGAGTTTTGCAGAAAATGTGACTCTTTAGCCATGCCACAGGAATTATCTCAACAACTATCACATGGATTGCCATGAGATTTTGTACCAATATTCATGGCCCCCAGATGATGTATTATATATGATGTCAAGACTTCGGTGATCCTCTGACTTTTTTATAGTGCCACCACAAGGCTGACATTTGTGGTTTTGAGAGAAATGTCTCAACAACTATTGGATGGACCAGCATCGGGTCAAAATTCCAATTTGTCCAATACTTTTGGTTTATGACAAAACACCTGCAAAACTATAATATTTGTACTTAGTGCCTATTAGCAAATGTTTGCATTAGAGCTGCAACGATTAGTCGATGAATTCATTGATTGTAAAATTAATGGCAAACTATTTTGATAATCAATTGATCATTACATAAATTTTTCATTTAAAAATGGCAGAAAATGCTGTTTTTAGCCTCTAAAATATTGAGATTTAGTGCCTTTCTCTGTTTTATATTAGTGGAATATCTTTGGGTTTTGGACTGACTAAACAAGACATTTAAAGACAACACCTTAGAGTTTGAGAAACTGGGATGGACATTTTTTCACTATTTTCTGACATTTTATAGACCAAACAATTAACTGATTAATCTAGAAAATAGTTGGCAGATTCATCAATAATGGAAATAATAGTTGGTTCAAGCCCTAGTTAGCATGCTTCCAGGCCCACAGTATTAAATGAGAAGAAAGGGCACCCTGAAACTTCTAAAGAAGATCAATACTGCAATTCATTCTGGTTGCATGATATAATGTAATAATAGATTATATATATATTTATTTTTTTATTTAAAAGGGACCATGTACAGTTTGAAACATAAATGTCACCATTTGATGCACCGTACCAGATTATAGCTTTAAGCTAATTCACATCTGTAGTCCCTTGGCAGGGGAAGACAATGAAACATACTACAGTCATACAAGAAAGAACATACAAAACGCACAATACAAAGCTACACACAATAGCACATCACAAAGTATGCTTGTCTAGTAAAAGTCATGAAGACCATGGAGTAGAATTAGAGATCAGTGAGTACAGAGCTGAGCAGCTTTTAACAGACGTTTTAAGTTGGTTTTGAAAGTGCTGATAGAGCTGTAATTTCTCTTTACTTTGAGCAAGAAACAGCAACCTTCTTCGGAATATAAGCATTTCATGGAGTGTGGTAACAAGTAAACAATGTGTTATTCAGTTCATTTCTGCTTTCGATGTCAAAATATATTTCACAATCATCATTTTCACCACAGGATTCTGGCTTGCTGTGTATACGGACTCCTAAACAGAGGAGCATTAACCTTTAAATGACGATACACATTGAGGGGAAAGTTGTCCTGATGAAGGACTGATGGAGTCATTAGTATGCGGAGACCTCAGAGCAGATAATAATCTGCTGTCCATCTATATCCACCGCGCTGTTGCAGGCAGGGAATAAGCAGCACCCTGGTGTTCAACATTCTGCTGAGCCTTTATGGGATGCTCTGATATGCTTAAAGGAGCTCATCCAAAATTTCACCACCTCAGCAATGCCAAGTGTGCAGGGCGGCTCTCAGATGCCCCAGCCCAGATATTTGTGAAATTTATGGGACCTGTTCTGATGCATGCTTCACCTGTGTGGGCTGGCCAGGGGGGTGGAAAGTAAGCAGGTTTTTACCCAAGTAATGTTTTAATCATGTCCACTTGAGGGAATTTATATATTTTACTTTAGAGCGTATTAGACATCAAAGCCAATATGCTAGTTTTCACTCTCTTTGCATCTTTGAGAAAAGATGTAATTAATAAAGTGGCTTTAGATAAAAAGAAAAAAGAACACTAGGTGACAAGTTCAGAGATATTATGCATATTTTGTACTTTGTGTTAGCCATCTCAGCACAGTTGTGTCAACCAAAGGGCTTGAAATAATGCAGATGAAGTTGTCTTTTGCCTTAATAAAAACACAAGGACGTTATTGAGCCAACATTTTGTTTCCGCATTTGTGAACGTGCACTTCTACTGCACAGAGAGTAAATTTGCTGACATTCTGAATGTTCTACATTTCCTTTAGAGGGATGGATTTTTTTTTTTATACTTTATAGACTCAAAAGGAAAATTCATCTTTTCAACAGCCATAGAAACATAACATCAACCCTGAGTCTGGTAGGCGATCTTTGTCTTGCTCAAGGACACTTCAGCAGAGCAGATGCTTGCCGTCACAGGTGCCAAAATGTTATTTTGGTGACTCAATGGTTTTATCTCTGTGTCCTCTAAGATTTGATAAGCTATTCAAATCGGAGAAACAGACCAAGGCCAAGTTCCAAGTTTCCCCCCCCAAAAAATTCAGTTCAATAGAATCAGAGCTAATATAACTGGCAATACCATCCCCTGTCTAACTGCAACAGATCTGTTTCAGATCATTTCATTGAGCTCATTGAGTTAGCTGAAGCAGCCAAAGTACAAAGCTGTCAATAGCATCTTTAGAGGTCATCGGCCTAATATCAAAACTTATTCAGAGATGTGATTTATCAGCAGTTTGTCATTCTTACAACCAGCTACTACTCACAGCACTGTGTACCTAAAATATAATGCTACTTTTGATTGTCATAATTATTTTTGAGATTTCCTTCGTGAAGTCTAGTACAGCACTAATACAATCTCTCACTAAATGGAGTTAATTGCTTACCGAGTATCAATCCGATAATAATAGGCTGTATGCCTCACTGTGTGGAAGTGACTGGGATGGTTCTTTTATGTGTAAGGAAACATCAGGCTTGACTTAAACATTGCTTTCCTAACTTTGTGAAACAAAATGTAACAAATAAATACAAAGTTAACATAAATTTAGTGAATTGCTATTTATTATTTAAATAATAAATTGTACACCAACAACTTGGAAAAAAAAGCTTACAAATTAACAGGAATTACAAGTGTTATTCAGATGTATTCAGGTGTTAATGCAGCAACAAATTGGTCAAAACTCAAAGAGGAATTTAAATTCCATTATATAATGTATATAGTATATAAACATAGACTTGAATTTAATAGATCGGCCCCACTGTCACAGATATCCGATCAAGCTATTTGAGTCAGTATCAGCCCAAAATCAGATCCGTTGTCTGTATCGGTGCAACCCTAATGTTATTTATTACAATTGGTACTTATTATGTTTAATAACCAAGCAAAGTTGAAATACTAAAGAAAACATAAAGAAAAAAAACTAGAATTACCACCTCACAGTTGACCTTTGACCACCAAATTCTAATCAGTTCATCCTTGAGTGGATGCTTGTGCCAAATAGAGATATCACATTCACAAGAATGGGTCGAACGGATGGACGAACAACCCGAAAACATAATGCCTCTGGACACGGCTATCGCCGGCGCAGAGGCATAAAATACCAACTAAAGATCAACCTAATCAATTTTGTCCAGAGGATCCACTGAGTAGATTTGATCCAGAGCTTTCAGCCACATCTGGTGGTGGATAGAGTGGTTTTATGAGCTATGACTGAAAGCTCAGAAGGAATCTAGTATGTGGACCTTGACTTAAAGCGACGATACCCAATATTTTCATAATAACATGTATAAAATGACAATATGAAAGAGGTCATTGTCATGAAAGAGTTGACATTCTTTAAATTACATATGCTCAGGAAAACTGATAAAGCCTTTCATGCTGTGGCTCCAAGTTATTAATTCCTGACATATTAACTGGCTGCATTTGCTCTGCTGTATGTCAGACCTAGTCTTTCTTTTAGTTACCTGAGGCTTAGTAGCTGTACGGGAATGAATCTCCATGGAGCTACCCTATTTAAGTCAGGGGATCACAAGCTAATGGCGGTGTTGAGAGCCAAGGCAAAGCTGCAAATGAAAACCTGGAAAACCTTTATTTTTTAGTGAAATGAGGAAGGAGGCGTTCAGGTCTTTCAGGTGAAGACCAACTCCATGTCACAGAGGACGAATTTAATCAAAAACTGTATAGTAATTAGCAGTGGCCAGATAAACTGCAGGCTTTGCTGTTATATCCTGTTTGTTGAGAGCATAATTATAAATGTCCCTTATCAATGTGAATGGACATAGAAGTTTTTATTGGGTATTAACAATCAGCCCGGGTTTGTGAAATCCAATTTCTCTCTGTAATAAATGGTTTGATAAAGTCATCCATGGAAAACAACCCAAATTCTCATCTGAATCCTATTTCCTCAGGTGCGATGTCGTTGAATAATGGCCACGGTTAAGTGCTACTGTACATCTACAGATTGACTATTTCAAACCGAGCCTCAGTCATTTCATTCTAATTGTTTGATGCACTCTTATAGTTACACATAAACGTAGGGATGGGTATCATTAGGATTTTATTGATACTACTACTTTTCGATACTCCTTATCGGTTTGGTTCTTTATCGATAGTCTTATAATTTCTTTTACATTACTAAATAATCGCTTTTTAATATATTATTTTTAAAAATAATAAATTCAGAACAGGATTATATTTTATTTATATTTTAAATTAGGGCAATTAATCGATTACAATATTTAATCGCATGATTGTCCATAGTTAATCGCGATTAATTGCAAACTAATCAAACATTTTTTATCTGTTCAAAATGTAAAAACCTCAAAGGGAGATTTGTAAAGTATTTAATACTGGTATCAACATGGGAGTGGGAAAATATGCTTGCTTTATGCAAATGTATGTATTACTTGTTGGATATCAATAAACAACACAAAACAATAACAAATATTTTCCTGAAACCCTCACAGGTAGTGCATTTAGCAAAAGAAATATGCCCAAATCATAACACGACAAAGTAAAGCCCAACAGCTAACAACAGCTATCAGTGTGTCAGTGTGCTGAGTTGACCATAACTTGCCCCAAACTGCATGTGATTATCATAAAGTGGGCGTGTCTGTAAAGGGGAAACTCGTGGGTACCCACAGAACCCACTTTCGTTTATATGTCTTGAGGTCAGAAGTCAAGGGACCCCGTTGCAAATAGCTATAGTTTTTTCCCCGCCAAAATTTAGCGCAAGTTTGCAGTGTTATTTCTGTCTCCTTCCCGACATGCTATACATGACATGGTTGGTACCAATGGATTCCTTAGTTCCTTTTTAGTTTCATATGATACCAGTTTCTTCACTCTAGCTTTCAAACTGAGCCCGCTACAACCTAAAAATCACAAGTTGCGTTAATGTGTTAAAGAAATTAGTAGCGTTAAAACAAATTTGCATTAACACGTTAACTTTGACAGCCCTGTTTCAAATATAACTAAATGTTTCTAGAGCAGCAACAGTAATGTTTACAACAGCAAATCACTATATAAACTCAATAATATCTTACTGGAAACTAATCTAGAAGGTCAAGCAGATAAGCAGATAAGATAGTTTACAAGAATTTTGAGATACGTGGCAAACAATGCGCTATTAGCCGAGCTAGGGCGCTGTGCTTGTGTAAACATAGCAGCGGTGGATGAGAGACTGCGGACAGAGCAGATTAAAATATCACTTTTCTACACGTTTCCGTCATATTTATGCTTGTTGAACAGGTGTATTGATAAAGTATTGGCTCGCAACATTTTTATTGCACTTAACAGTAGCAAGCGTAGCTGTCGTAGTTATTTTCACTTCACCTGGTTTACTTCACTGTCTCCACCGCTGCCTCTCTGTACTGCTATTTGCTGACTTCGCTTCGTGTGTGTGTGTCTGTGTGTGTGTGTGTGTGTGTGTGTGGTTGGAGAAGCTCAGTCCCGCCACAAATAGCAGAGGAGATGCACGATAATAAATTACACCAAAACGTTAAAAAGTACAGATAAAAGTAAATTATTAATACTCCGGTCTTTAATAATTTATCACCGGTGCCCGTTTAACACCAATTTTCCATACCCATACTGTACATACACGCGCATTATTGTTATTGAGAAATAAAAGAAAATAGCTGGAAATTATTAAAGTAAAGTTTTTACATTCGTATTGGAAATTTTCCATAAGTCAAACTGGTTGACCTTGAAATAAAGCAAACTAAATGATCAATAAGGCTTGAAAGAGCAACTTTTGTTCATGAAGAATATCGGTTTTCTGCTTCCTCGGCTCATTCAATTCTCCCTTCCAGCACATAACCGCAAAGTTTCTGTACAGATGCTGTCAAAGATGTGTTGTGCATGTGTCGGTGGACTCGTGCTCCTCAGCGTTTTTTATGCCAAACTGTCAAACTGTGTTGATGATGCATGTTTTAAAATGACAAAAGAGCAGAAAAACACCAAAACTATGGAACTAATTCTGGGTAAATTTTGACAATGCTTGTCTCAATCAAGGTTGTGAAATCTCAAGGGCCATTCTGACTTTATTCGTTGCAAACAATGTAAAGTTGTTGGGTAATTCCACACGTCTCATATCATCAAGTGTATTTTTATACTTCTTCTACTTCGACAAACTCAGCCTTGAAAACATTTCTGCAATGAACTTGTGATGACATGACACCAATTCTACCTCATTGTTTATACTGCGGGCGATTGAAGGATTATATTTTTATTATGGTGTCAAGGAAAGCCTGAATATTAGTGGTCCTGTAGAACTCTAACAACTGTCATTGCCTTCAAAATGTCAACAGTCTACATATACACAGCAACATATTATGTCTTTTACTACTTTAAAAGCAGACATCTTCTTATTGCATCACTTCCACACAGAGTCAGCCAACTGGTAAATATGCCACTTAAATTCATTAGACATTTGCTCATAAAGAGAGTAATTATTTGGAGTCCTGCACCTCCATCCGGTTAGCGTAAGAGTCAATTAGGGTGAACAACTGAATGTTAACTGGCTCATTAGATGGCGGGAAACAAAGCAAATGTCACATTTCCATAGGAGTGTTGCCACTTTGCATAGTGGAGAGTTAGCAGGGCAGTTTAAAGTAGTTAGGACAATCCATACAGAGAATTTAATAACTCGTGTTCTGGACTAAACAATTCGCACCAGCATCAGCACATCAACAACTCACAGGTCAATTGTTACCAAATTGAGAACTCAACACAATAGTTAAAATTTGTTGTTTCCTGTATTGAAATACATTAATTGTCTTTATTTCTACTGAGATTTAAATTTAAGAACTATTATATCAAATCAAATAATTATTCCAATGAATCCCTGTTATAAGAAAATGGGAAAACATTTACCTTTGCAACAAACAATCAATTTGTGGGTAACAAAATACATTTCTGAGACACAGTGCAGATGACATACAGCATTCAACTTAGAATTTAACACAGACAGTGAAGCAGATTATTTTTGTATGATGTTCTGATGAGCACAAAATAAATTAGTTAAAACAGGAAACAAATATTTGTTTTATTTAAGAGGTCAAGCTATAGATATATAACAACTTGACTGGCTAAATTCCAATTGGGATATTCCACAATGATAATTTGTGTGTAGCTCACTTCACATCAAACAGTGCAGGCCAGTCTCATGACAAAGCATGTAATAGACCCGCCTGTCCACTGGAAGAAAGCATGCAAGTGTCACGTTTTGTGTCGCCGAAAAGTGCCGTTTGTCACGTGTTTTGTAGTGATGGTTGCCACGTGTTTTCCGTGCTGACTTTACGTTGTTTCGGTACATGTTTTACTTGCCATGACGTTTTCCCTTAACCTAACTAAGTGGTTTTGTTGCCTGATCCTAAATGAGTGGTTTCTTGCCTAAACCTAAGTGAGTGGTTTTGTTGCCACTGCTGGTACTGCACCTTCATACAGACATGTAATACTCACATCTCTGCAAGGCAAAACGTACCACTGAAACGCTGTCCTCTGACGGACAGGCGGGTCTATTACACGCTTTGGCGTGATATCGGGTTGAAGAGTGAGGTCTTATCGAGCCATCATTGTCCATTTACTTATTTATTCTCAGGGACAATGCACATTAATCAACATTCCTGTAAATGTGCCAGTAAAAGGTGAATTTTTTAACTGTTGTCCCTCGGCCTAATGTTAAATTAGCCATTAAAACAACAAATAAATCACACAACAATAAAATTAGAACAGGAGAAAGAAAAACATGAACAGCTGAACAGGATAAAAAAGCTTTAAGGAGGAAAGTCCCCTGAGGCAAATTTGTGATTTATGATTTTGGGCTATACAAATAAAATTGACTTGACTTGAGGAAGCAGCATTATGCAAAGAAGGACATTTAAAAAGTCCAACAAATCCATTGGTACCAACCATGTCACACTAGCTTGTCGTGAAGAAGGCTAAATAATGCTCCAAACTGACGCTAAATTTTGGCGAGGAAAAACTGGCATGGCCATTTTTAAAGGGGTCCCTTGACCTCTGACCTCAAGATATGCTCATGAAAATGGGTTTTATGGGTACCCACGAGTCTCTCCTTTACAGACATGCCCACTTTAATCACATGCAGTTTGGGGTAAGTCATAGTCAAGTCAGCACACTGACACACTGACAGCTGTTGTTGCCTGTTGGGAGTGAGTTTGCCATGTTATGATTTGAGCATATTTTTTATGCTAAATGCAGTACCTGAGAGGTTTTCTGGACGATATTTGTAATTTTTTTATGTTGTTAATTGATTTCCAATAATAAATATAAACATACATTTGCATAAAGCAGCATGAGTTTCTACAATGTTTTTAAGCAGACACTATGCTACAAATGATATAGCCCTGAATTTTGAAAATACAAAAAGAGACGATTGCAAGCAGTCAATGATCTTTACAGTAATAGAAAGAGAGGACCCCCTACCTTCAGATCAGATCGGATTAATTTATAACATTTATAACTTCAGAAGTTGAGAGAACAGAAGCAACAACACTGTGGAAACTCATTTAGAACCTTTTGTCTACTTTTAGTCTGGATGACTTGGTGGTGGTTTGTGACTTGTGTAGATTGTTATCTGTAGCGAGGATAGACACAGCTCAACAGAATAAGCCAACATCAAACACAGCCACAAGGGGATGGATGATTCAGAGCCTGACAGATGTAACAAGCAGACTTTTGGGGTGGCGATAAAACACAAGGAATAAGAAGAGTCACTCTGGACTACAGAGGAACCGCATTTCCTTTCAGAGTGACGAAGGAAGTGATTCCCCAGTATCTCGAGCAAAGAGCTGGCTGCAGCTAAAGCTGTGATATAAGAGCAATAGCCAGCAACACAGGACATCTTCCAAAAGAACAAAAGAGAAAATTAAAAAAGAAACTGAAATATAACTATGAAAATAAATGATCTCCAAATAAACAAACACACACACACACACACACACACACACACACACACACACACATGCATCTAGACTCAATTGAATGTAGCTGGTTTTCTGTTTCTGGTCACCAATAAGGGGCGGCTGGAGATAATGCGAGGTAAGCGCAGGAGAAATATTATTCAATTTTTATTCTCATCCATCTCTGTATATCCCCGTGACTCCACTGAAAGTGTTTTCCTATTGGCAAATGTGGCAGCGCTTCTGTAATAAATCATGAGTAAAAGCTGTGGCTCCCAACTCAGCTGACAATGATTCTCAACAATTGGATTTCTCTCGCTGTACATATGTTATCATGGCACCAGCACCATGAACAACAGCAGTTGAGCCACCAGTAAGGTGCTGGTCAGTGCCAATGAAGCACAGGTGCAATGAGCACTTCTTCATTTTATTGTCATGAGGTCAAGCAGGAGTCATTAGGAACTCACTTTTATGATTATAATTTTGCAGTTTAAGTGTTCTATGCACTGAAAAAAACAATGTTTTCACAACAATTACATGTGTGGTTCATTCATAACATCCATTATTAAATGTTGGATATATTTCTTTATCCAAAGGTAAAATATATTATTTTTTAAAAGGAAGGAAACAACCAATCAGAGCCGAGCTGGAGCCTTGCTGTCTCTGAGCAGCTGTCAATCACTCGTGAACTCCGATCAGACTGTCAAACTAGGTAGCGCTGATCAAATATGAATCAATATTCTGTTACTGTAATGCCTATTTCTCGCGTCAAATGTTTTCAGAATCATCTTGTAGTGTACTGTTTAGCTGTAAAATGAGAAAGTTTGTGACCCGGCATCCATGTTGAGATCAGTTGAGGAAATACAGAGCACCGCCCATCAGCCAGAGCAAACTTTCTCATCTTACAGCTAAACAGTACACTACAAGATGTTTCTGAAAACATTTGACGCGAGAAATAGGCATAACAGTAACAGCATATTGATTCATATTTGATCAGGGCTGCCTAGTTTAACCGTTTGATCGAGTTAACGAGTGATTTCCGTTGAATACAGCCAATAGGAACGCTCTCTCTCTCCCTCTCTGAGAGAACCTGTCATTGGCCAAAGTCTCCCGTCATGGGCTAGATTTTCTAAAGCCTGAAAACAGATTGAATTACAATATGCTGAAAGGTTATTATGGAAGTTTTGCTCAGTGATGCTAAATGTATTCTGCCTACTGCCGCTTTAAACCATGCAACTACAGTAAGCACACATTGCATATATTCAAGAAGACTCATCTTCCTTTCCAAATACAGCTACTAAAACTCTTAGCATAACAATTGAACCTGCAAGCAAGGTTAAACATTTGCAGCTGTGCCCTCTGCCTGCACTATTTCCATCTCTGTCCAGCAAATGGTGAGAAGTGTTCAGTGAGAGGAGGCTGAGATAAAAAAAAAAATGCAGATTAGTCACCAGAAATTGGATTTGTGCTTGCCAGAAAAGCATCCTGAAAAACATGCGATGAGCTTCACGCAGCCGGAAACGAAGAGCGAGTAAGAGGGGAGACGAAGGGAGTGGGAGTGGAGGTGGGTGTGAACAACAGCTACTGTAAGAGTTTTTGAAGAGATGGCAAATGATCCACGGGGTGAAATGGAGAGCGTAGGCCTGGTGACGGTCAGCAATTCACAAACACAACAGCCCTTATAAGGGCAGGCTGACTATAATATTTGCTTTTTCTTAATTTTGTTGTTTTGTGTGGTTTGTTTATACACTGTGATTAGAGGATGATGCCCATGACCATTTTTTTAAGAAGCACACAGTGAAAGGCTTTCATGTTTGTGGGGGATTTCCTCTGATGAAAACCCAAAAATTCTTAATTGTCATTCCCTTTTGCCTTTCCCTGGTGCTTACATCTAGGCCACGTTTAGGAGTGCCAACAAGGCCTGTGAAGTTGTCAGTAAAGTACTTGTGGGCGCTAGCAGATGGGGAGCAAAAGAGCATCAGAGCATGACAATATAATGAATCTACTAATCATAGCATTCAGCCGAGCAGACAGCAAAGCCATTGTCAACAGTTGCAATACTGTCTTTAGCAAAGAGAGACAAAAGCTTTCATGTGGACAGTCCATCGTGACACTGGTCAATGATGGTAGGAGTATAGTGCTGGAATAATGTGTTAGTACACATGCTACATGGTATCTCATGTTTTAATAATGTTCGGGCTTCAATAGCATCAAGTATCATATGAGCTAATCCTCCCTGAAAGCCCTCATCGAAGCAATTTATATTTAGCTTTCAGTAATTTTAAGGGACAAAAATAGGGATGCACCAATATCGGTTAAATAGCTTAAATAGCTGGATCGGATATCGGTGACAATGGGGCCGATCTATTAAATTCAATTCTGTTTATATACTATACATTATATACTGAAATTCTAATTCCTGTTTAAGTCTTGACCAATTTGTTGCTGCATTGAAAAGGGTTACACTTGAAGTGTAACAGCTAGGGGTGTAAGTAAATATCAAAAAAATGAATTAAATTGTGATACTGTATCGATTCTCAAAAACACTATCGATTTTTAATCGATAGTTTACATGCAATGATTAACTCAGTTAATATTTTATTTCATTTGCAAAGAGATGTGCTCTCTCAGTGGATGTGCCCTCTCAAAGTAGTGCTATGATGTTAGATTTTACACCGACTTCAATAAATGGAAATGCAGATCCCACTGTTCTGATTGCATAAATAAAGTAAACTTTTTTTACTCCAATTTTATACATATGGTGGTGTGTTCTTTATACTGTGACAATTTTCCTAAAATTAGATTAAAAAAATTGCAATATATTGCCTTGTTTACAGTATCGCAATATATCGCAATATATTTAATCGTAACCCCTGTATCGCGATACGTATCGTATCGCCAGATTCTTGCCAATACACAGCCCTAGTAACAGCATGTTCTGTCTAGGGAGTTGTGAATGGAGTCGGATTGTTGGAATCGCTTTCTGGTTGATGTGGAAGCAAAGTTCTCCTTGTCTTGTCCTATTTTGTGTCGGCCATGGTGCAAAGTCGGTTGAAATGTTCATCAGTGTAATCCTCGAGGTCGTCCAGATCGAACGTTTGTAATATTCCAATTTACAGGGTACAGAAAGGGGGTTTATTTTGTTGGGAAAAGTAGTAGTTGCTTGTTTGTAATCTAGCAGCAGGGGGGTCCCATCTTGAATCTCGCACTGGTCTCGTCGGGTCTCGCGGTCACAGACGCATCAGTCTCTTCCTCAAAGCCAATATACATTTAGCTTTCAGTAATTTTAAGTAACAAAAGTAAGGATGCACGAAAACCGACATCGGATCGGATATCGAGCTGATACTGACTCAGATAGCTGGATGGGCTATCGGTGACAATGGGTACGATCTATTAAATACAATTCAGTTTATATAATTTACATATTATATTCTGAAATTTTAATTCCTGTTTAATGTTTGACCAATATGTAGCTGCACTGAAAAGGTTTACACTTGAAATGTAATTCCTGTTCATTTTGAATTTGTTTTTAAGAAGTTGCTGATGTAGGATTTATTATTTTAATTATATATAACAATTAACTAAATTTATATCTATGTATTTGTTACACTGGATGTGTAAAAAGGCAACTGGTCATAATAGGGTCATACATCAGTGTTGTTATAACAGTTATTACAGTGATGGTTATACACTAAACTGAACTAGCTGGACAAGAAGTTTGTCTAAATAAGATGCAATTAAATTGGAAGAATTTTGATTAAAATCAGGAACTGACCATGATCTCAAAATAATAAATACAAGAAGAAGAGCAAGCACGTAAATTTCCATACTTGACAGTAGTGGTGTCACAATTTCGAATCGATCGAAATTAGCTTCCGATTTTGATTATCGAAATGAAAAATCAAGATTGACGAAGATTTTACAGCTGTACTCAAGAAATGTAAGGGACAACTCATTCATGGTTAAAACTATTAACTATTAACATAAGCCACCATGTTCTAAACAGACACATCACATTACAAACAATAACAAAAGTAACATTTGCATTTTGGAACATAAAACAGCAAACTTAATCTACTCATTCCAGCACTCGGGACTAGGCAGGCATGATGGGAAATGTGGGCCGTCCCTGTCTCTTCAATACTCAGGGCACTTCCTGCAATGGCATTTTACACTGCATGAATTAGCCTAGCAGCTAGTGGACTTTAGTTAGTTATTTTTCCTTACTCATAGCTCTTCTACTCTTACTTGGTTTAACATTAAGTCACTGCATCTCCCGACAGAACAACACCACGGTTCAATTTCAGCCTACATGCACGTATTTTCAGCTCACCATTGTTGAATCAGAGCAGCTGATATTGAGAGGGCAACAAGCTAGCAGACTGCCGAGTGTCGTCTCTCAGCTCTGCGTACACAAGCTCCGCCTCTGCCCTCAGTGACATACAGCGATCAGAGGAGAGAGGGAAAAAGAGAGGAGAGAAACAAGCGCGATAGTAACTGACAACAAAACCGTATTTTTGTAGAATACAGCATCCTTTTAATTCACTGCAGAAGGATTTCTGTTTTGTTTTTGTAATGATAATGTACTGAGGTGTGTCACACAGATACTGATGCTGAAAAGATGCAGCTTTTTATATAGTAGACTGTTGTGGTCTAATTTTTGAAACACTTTCTAAATAAAAAGGGAGTTCAGTTCTCTTTTTAAAGAAGAATTTGAAAGTGTAATTAACGGTTATCAGGGTATAAAACCAATGATCTGTTGATCGTTACGAATCAATACTCCATAGTCCAACAATAGCATGTTTAAATAGAAAATCAAATTGAATCGTGACCTTAAAATCGAAAGCCAAATCGAATCATCGATTGAGAATCGTGACACGCCTACCTGACAGTTTGATACTTTCAGTGCTATGGACATGTTTTGGTCAGTACCAAAAACAAACGGTACTCATCAGCTGTATAGTAGATCAAATCTTTTGTGAAACAGGGTCAGTAAAATATTCTGGTACAACAAAATATGAACAACACAACTCACACACTAAAATGCTTTTTTATCTGCAATATCGGTGGAGCTGGTCTTTTATTCTTGTGTTACATAAAAGAAGAATTAAGCAAACGTGGTAATTTCAGGCTCTGCTACGAATATAGTAAGGTAATATGATTTTATAGACACAATAGGTATTTCATGCCTTGCTATCTTCCTCAGCACAGGTTCACTGTTCACATGTTTCCATTCTGTCTTGTTATAGATATGAATTTCTTAATGTTCACACACTTTTTTTGGTGCTTTATTGTGTGGCTGATAAGACGCATCACATTTGCCTGTGAAGTCTAATCATGACACTGTTAAATATTGCCTTAGCGACATCAAATATTTGAGGTCACATAACAAAACTAATGATGATCTGTCTGAGGGTCTCATTTTTGGCTCCTGAACTGACACCGCATAAATTAACAAGTATTAAATGTTAAAAAAAAAAAATCTGCCACTGGGAAAATGGCAGGGTATATTTTTAGTATTTTTTTTCAGCCATGTCAGGGTCTTAGTAACTCATCTCCTAATTTGTTTGTACTTTAAGTGAAATTAGTGATTATTTTGCTCAAACCAACAGCCCAAAACCCAAAGACATCTAACTCCCTATGAAGAATTATGTCTTATGTCCATCAACTAAACAATTAATCAACTAATCATTTCAGCTCCAATCTGGACTAAGGTAACATTCTTTATCCCCCGATATAACAATAGCAGAATAAAGCTGCTACACTATTTTGTACATTAAAATATAACAGTAAAACTATTCAAGAATTCCCCTTAATAACCATAGGTCACATTACAGGTAGAATAAATATAAAAAATGTGATAGTGTAAATGCATTTTTTAATAACGCAATAAACACAAAATATCTTGGTATTTCAAATGACCAGTTTGTCCAAAAGCTATCAGTGCACAGAATGGCAGCTATTTTTTAATTTCAACTCAATATTCAATGAAGTGTTTTTATAAAGACCTTCTTCACTTAAGCATTTCTAATTGCCATTATGATGTTTTGCATGGTTATATACTGTATGAAAAGCAAGCAATGCCAGGAACAGAGGATTTCAGCACCAAGGACAGTTCTTTAAGTGATTTAGGAATAGCAAATACATGTGTGATTACATCAATGCTGCTTCTGAGAAATGGTTTATGTCAAGAGGCTCGGGTGATTAACATTCACATTTACACTCTATTTAGCTGCGATATAATCACCTTGAATATGAACGGTGCACTTCGTGGTGTTGGGAGTTTTGGCACAGCATATAGGACCCACTTAATTTTTAATTTCCTCTCCAGGTTCATTGCTCATTTCCCACGACGCTTGTCAGAACTCATACAATTCTTTGTGACCCTTAGCTGTCACAAAGTACTGCAGAACTACACGTCTTGTTACACAACCATGAGAACTGTGGCTTCACAAAATTAGACTGGAGAGAGTTTTTAATATATTCCAAATCTTTCTTCTGTTGAAGCTTTGATTCTTCCACACCGGTTGTATGCTCCACAAAATCCAATTCATATACTGTATGAATTGCTTGTCTGTACTGTCAATCAGAAGACAACTCTGTGGAAATTACAGAAATACCTTCATATTTGAATTATTGTGATTCTTTCTGTCAAATGACTCAATAAGCTGTGACATTGCACTGAAAATTGTGATGAAAAAATATAGAATAAGTACATGTTCTGTACTGTGGGGCTGATATATATATATATATATATACAGTTATACAGTACACACACAGACACACTTCATTAATTGGCAACTCATTTGAATGTGCATCACACATACAGCTAACTAAGTTTATAAAAGAAAAATGAAATATTTATTTGATATTATATGTTTTTTAAGCAAGATAGTATATACCTGCGTGATCACCCTAAAAGATAATAAATATACAAATAGCTAGCCTTTAACCCTCCTTTCCTCTCTACAGCATTTTGTTAAGATTACCAACAATGTATTAGCAAAAAATAATAAAGCTAATCCACAACCATTGTTTACTGTATACAACAATGATTTATCTTAAAAGCCAGTGAAAATGTCTCTTTGACCAAATGCTTTCCTGCGTTATCATATGGTAATAGCTCATGCAGACTCCAAGGTGGAAAACTACAGATTGCAGTGTGAGCATTCGGAAATTTTGCTTGTACAATCTTGCAATAAGAGCTTCAGTAGGTAGAATATTTTTGGCATCATTGGGCAAAAATTCCATAATAATCTTTCAGCATATTGTAATTCAAGTGCTTGGAGAGAAAACTAGACTTCTGCACCTCCTCATGGCTCTGTTTTTAAGGGCTTTATGAAATCTAGCCCAGGGACGGGAAACTTTGGCCAATCACAGGTCATTTCAGAGGGAGCGTTCTTATACAGCGTTCCTATTGGCTGTGCTCTGGCTGGTGGGCGGTGCTTGGTATTTCTCCAACTGATCTCAACATGGCTGTAACAGAATATTGATTCATATTTGATCAGTGCTGCCTAGTTTGACAGTTTGATCGGAGTTCGCGAGTGATTGACAGCTGCTCAGAGTTGGCAAGGCTCCAGATCAGCTCTGACTGGTTGTTTTCCTCCGGTCTCTGAAATCTTGCAGATGCCATTAGGAGCACCAGACACCGAAAACCGGAGGACTCCGGAGGACACAGAGGCACAAGATATTTTTCAGATTACCTGTCTCATGTACTACTGTCAGGACATAGTGACCGTTTTATAACTTTTTCAATCTTTTTTGCTCCCATTCTACCTACTGCTGCTTTAGTAAATCGTGCACCAGCAACTTCAAAATTAAAAAGGAATTACACTTCAAGTGTAATTTCTTTTTAATGCAGTAACAAATTGGTCAAAAATTCCAGTATATAATATATAAATATAATGTATATAGTATATAAACATAAAATTGTATTTAATTGATCGGCCCCATTGTCACCGATATCCGATCCAGCTATATGAGTCAGTATCAGCCTGATATCTGATCCAGCTATATGAGTCAGTATCAGCCTGATATCTGATCCAGCTATATGAGTCAGTATCAGCCTGATATCTGATCCAGCTATATGAGTCAGTATCGGCCTGATATCTGATCCAGCTATATGAGTCAGTATCAGCCTGATATCTGATCCAGCTGTATGAGTCAGTATCGGCCCGATACTGACTGCATATAGCATTGATTTATGAAAACATTTTAAATGATGAAATTTGGAGATACGAGGTTTCCGCCCGACAGTAACGATATATTTTATTTTATGCAACTTAAATATTTAGTGCAAGTGAGAGAAAAAAATGCATTCAGTTTGGTATAAAATTGTGATTATGGTCTCCACCGTAAACAGAAACAAAAGACACAAAAATATATTCATGAGCTAGTCAGACTGAGACTTTCATATGCTGTTTTGCTGTGATACATTACCAATAGCTCATACAGTTTTGGGGATTAGTGACCAGTGAAATTAAACTCGATGGTGTTCTGCTCCACTGCCCAACTGTATTAGACAGATCCATGAGTGATGACAAGCAGTATTTACTGCCTGTATGTGTAGGACATCTGTCTCAGCACATCTTATCATTGCCTGCTGTAATGAAGGCATTGACTACGTTAAATATATATGTTTAGTTCTGAAGGTTGTAGCACAACCATTGTAATTAGCTAGACAAGGGGAGTTATTTTGTAGGGGCTTGTGCTGGCATTTCGTTCCTGTTTTCTTACACCCCTGCTGTTAGCTGCAGAGATTCCGACTCCTTTCTGAACTTCAATTAGTGCAAAATAAAAGGGAAAAGGTCAAAAATACAGAGCTTGACAGTTCGATGTTGCAGCTTTAAAGCTGAACTCACTGTTTGGGGGGTTGGTGCTATCAGCGGTGCTATCTGTAAATGAATGATGCTTTTTTTAAGTGATGCTGAGAATGGCGTCACTTGGATCGCTTCTCATGTCTACAGAAAGCTGTTTGATTAGTAGAATGATAAGCAAAATATCATCTGCTCTGTTGCAGATTAACTTTCATTCAGAAGAGACTACTTTCCAGTATATTTTGTAATCCACTTCATTACAAAGCTATATTCTCTTTCATCTCTCAGCTGCCCTATAGGGCAAGACATTCTGCACATGTAGAACCTCAAGTCAAACTGAAATCAAAGCTAAAATAACACGACATATCTCTGAGGACAGAATAGGGGCGATGGCAGCATGTTTATTCCACCGACATTTCTATGGTGTTTACAATAACTCACAACAAAACAGCATTGCAGGAGTAGTTTTGTTGCAGCGAGACATTGAATTATATCATTTTACAAGGCTCAATACACGCAGATATTGTATCATAAACAATGCAGAAGTGAAATGATATTCCATTCACAAAATGGCTTTAAGGAAATTATTTGCCAATTCTTTTTGATTTTTTCTCGAAATATACAGTACTAGAAAACCAGTGGAATATGTCCAATTTTTTGAACCAGTTTGGTATCACACAGTGTAAGATTCAAGATTTATGATTAAAATAGAAGTGCCTATCTCACTGGAATATATCCAGTATGATTTTCAGCCATGAGTTTCAAAATATGATGGATCTCAGTTGGACTATTTTCTACTTTGGAATCATCATAATTAAAAGAAAACTGATTTTTCCTTCTTTTTTTGTATTCTGAAGGTGTGGCATGTCAGGTTTTAAACTACAGTACTTGAAGTACTCTAACTGTACTGATCCTTTGACTCCAGTTGAGACCGACTGCAGCCTGGCGTTCTCTGGTAGGTTTCTATTGATTCAAACTGTAGATTAAAAATGAGATGCGATAGTGTCTTTGCCAGCAGCTTCTAGACCTCAGAATAACTTGCCTGCGGCTGAATACATTTCATAATTTATTCACTCCTTCCAGCTCATTTTAACAGGCCTGCTTTCATTTGACCTCCTTTTATGTTTTTTTTTTTTATTTATTGTGAAGTGCTTCGTGAAGTGATCTGTGCATATATCATTTAACACAATTATATTATATGATGTTGTCATTGTTGGTTATGAGCACGTTCACATGAAAGGGGCGGTGTTTGCAGCATATGACCAATCACAAACAAGGACAAGTCTGCTGTCAGCAGAGCGGCACATTTTACAAAGAAAGAGCAAACTATACTATTAGACAAATAAGAAGAAGTTTAACACATAATCCAGACTACTAACACAGTTGAAGCTGCCATATGCAGTAAGGACAGCTGGCAAAAGAAAAAAATTGCCAATATGTGAATGCGTAAATTAACAGACTTATAATATCGCTGTCCTATCAAAAGCTTGAGTAGATCTGACTATATTTACTTTGTATTCTGTTAAATTAATATGTTGCTTATACTAGAAAAGATACTTCATTGTTTCCTTTGAGGAAATTGTGGCCTGTATGACTATCTCAGCCTTCTTTCAGCTGCGTCCCTGAGCCCGTCGGTGTGAAGCAGACTTGGGAGCAAATAAAAGATATATATAAAAACATTCAATTCAAAGCTTATTATTTTCTTATATTATAATCACCCACAGCATAGGCATACATAAAAGTAACAGTAGCAAAGTAACGCAAGGCAATTCATACAGTCTGCGGGACTGTAAACGCACTACTCTGATGTATTTATTAATTCATTTTTTATTTGCTCCTAAGTTTCACACCATCGGGGTTGCAGCTGAAAGAAAGAAATAAGGCTGAAATATGGTCTTATACGTTATAAGAATACAACAAAGCACATTCATTTAATGGAATACACACATTAGGGCTGGAACGGTTCACAAAATTCACGGTTCGGTTCATATCACGGTTTTGGGGTCACGATTTTCGGTTTGGTTCGGTACAGTTATGTTACAGCGAGGAGGTCATGTTCTGATTTCAAAATGCTTTTCATTTATTTGGCAAAAATAAGTTAAAGATAGGGTCGACGATGTTAAAGCTAGCATAATTTAAAAGTAGCATCGCCTCAGGAGCTCCGTCTAAAACCACCCCCTCCCCTTGGGGCTCCTTCCAAGACAACGCCCCCCACACACATGGACGTGCACCACCGCATCGTAACTACTTCACAGACACAGAGCGGAGAGAGGACCTCAACTCAACAACGCTACCTCATGACAAGTAACCACGGCAGTGCTATTTTTGGCTGAGTTTTCTCTTCCATTCTCCAATAAACTTGCGGCGGCGACGCGAGTTCAGGGTGGTACACGCCAAGGGTAAAGGTACGAGCAGGGAGGCATCTGATTGGTTCTTTCCAAGCGGACCTCGAGGCAGTGATTTTTAGACGTTTCCACAGGATTACTGCAGCTACAGATGACGGCTCTTTTCTGGTCCTTTTTCAGAGCTCATAAGTAATGGATCGCTGTCGGGGTGTAAAGACCATTTCAACCAATATAACAAATAGTGTATACTGGATAACATCGTCAACCCTGCCTTTAACAAATGTTTGCCTTAACAAAAGTATGGCTTACATAAGGAACATAAACACTTCTTCATTGTCAAATCTTAATTGAAAGAATAGGTCTTCTACAGTAATTTGTGCAAACAAAAAATGCAGCTTTGTTATTTTCATATAAATATGATGTAATTATAGACTAAGGCCATCAACATAAATTGAAGCATAAGCTCGACCAGAACTATACTTAAAAAAAAAAAAAAACAGTTTAACAAATGTATTTGGAAAGGAATACAGTTGGATTTCTGTGCCACTGTCACGGTCTGGCACTGTGCCAGGGGACATATGACTTTTTTCCTTTTTGTTAAGATCTTTTGTTTTTCCTTGTTGTGGTTTATTGGTTCTGTTATTTGTGATTTTGGTTTCTTGGATTTTGGTTTTCATTTATATTCATTCATTCTAGTGTTTCCTGTTTTATTTTGAAATTCAATCCTCCTGTGTCATGTCTAGTTTTACTTCCTGCCTTTGTTTGTTTTCCCGCCTTTTTGTGATATTCTGCCCCGCCCTGATTAGTTCCACCTGTGTGTAATCTCCTTGTGTATTTAAGCCTGTGTGTTCCCCTCTGTCTTGGTCAGTTCGTCGTCGTTCGTGGTCGGATGTTGTTCTCCTGGAGTTTCCTCGTTGTAAGTGTTTTCCTGGTGTTTTTGTGTTTTTTGGTTGCTGCTGATCATTTTGCTTTGTGGATGTTTTTTGTTACTGCCTGACTGGATCAGCCAACTTTACTCTCATGGAAAGTTTTTGTTTTCTTTGTTTGCTACATTAAATGTTTGAACTCTGTCGGCTGCCTCTTAGTCTCTCTGCATTTGGGTCCACCAACTAAAAACTTTGAAAACCTGACAGCCACTGTGTTATTTAAAAAGAATTAATACATATAAAACACATTACAGGGATTGTGCTGTTGCCCCTCTCCAGTTTCCAATCTCTCACTGCTTGTGTCAGTGCTTCAGAGAAATGCTCACTGTGCTGCTGTCATAAAGGGGGCGCGTCTGCAAAACATAACTTTTTATCTCCCACTCTGAAGTGATTTGGTGGGCAGCCAGTCACAGTTCAGTAACTTTCAGTAGCCCTGGATGTCCGTCTGTCTGTAGTAAGAGCTACATGGTCTGTGTTGGACAATTCTTTCACAATTCCTAGTCGTGTCTGTTCGGGAATTACTGTGTTGCTTAGGTGTCAGCGATAGGGAATATTATAGCGCGGCTCAAGTAACATTACGTTAATCATATGCTGATATCCAGCGTCCTCCACAACTCCATAAGGCTGCCTATCTTTTGCTATAAACCTCCCCAATGCTTTAGTTATGTTTTTTGCCCTGTCTGAATCTGCATGTAGAGGCTGTTTAAATGCTGCGGGGAGAAGGAGTTGCTCTTTCCTACACGACTCTTTTCTCCTTGCGCTATCAACGGACACACCGGGGTGATGTCTTCATAAATGGTTCATCATATTGGAAGTATTGCCGCTAGCATAAACCACACGTGTTGCACAGTGCTTACACAGTCGCCGTTTTATCCACCACTTTTTTTCGTCATTTTCATAGGTAATACTAAATCTGTAATGCTCCCATAAAGCAGAGCGAAACGATGCTGGCAGATCCTGTACTTTATTGTGTCCACTCGCCATTTCCTAAACTGACTGACAGCCACACTCTGTACTTCATCCGTGCCAACTGAGAAGGAGGCTGGGTCACGCTTCATCAACACATCATATCTTTGGGGTACAACACATGCGCAGTAAAATCTGGTCTGCACTCGCCGAAACTGAGCCAATAGTAACGCACGACCGCAGCTTCAGTTACACTGCGCATGTGTTATACCCCATACCTCAAGACCCATGTCCACCAATGTCCCAGCCTCCTTCCATAGGCCTTGATTTCTAGTGTGACAATAAATGGGAGCCTAACTCTACATGAAAAAAATACACAATCGGCCTCATAACTTATTTAAAATGAACCGAACAATACATACACGCCCCGAACCGTGACCAGCGAACCAAACGGTTCAGATTTTTTACCTGAACCGTTCCATCCCTAACACACATGTAATTATAGTCAGATCTATCGTGCTCTAGATGGGGCAGTGATATTATAAACCTATTAATTTATGCATTCACACAGTCGACATCTTTTTGCCAGCTGTCCTAACCTGCATTTGTCAGTTTAAACTGTTTAGCCTGGATTATGACTTTAACTCCTTCGTATTTGTGTAATATTATTTTATGATCTACGCAGCAAGCTTTGATTGGTCAATAGGCAGTGCTTTTATACGAGTTGATCTCTTATCTGGAACATAACCTGCTCCGGAGCAGATTAGGTGTTCAGTAGGCTTGGGCGATATAACGAAATTATTGTTTGACAAGATATTGATTTACCACGATAAGCGTCCTCACGTATCCACGATAAAAGAACGATATTCAGTTATGTTGAATACAAGGATTCCACCAGTGTATTGCAAGCCCTTTGGGCCTGAGATGACTCCCTGCTGAGGAAAAGCATCTGGGACTTTTTCATTTAGATTCTAATTCAAGTCTTTACAAACATCAGTATGGTTTTCGGAAAAATCACTCCACCTATATGGCCTTGCTTCACCTGATTGACAAAGTTATGTCTGCACTTGATAATAATGAATTTGCTTGTAGTATTTGCATAGACCTCTCGAAAGCCTTTGATACAGTTAACCATCACATTGTATTGGAAAAGTTACATAAATATGGTTTTCATGATACTACGTACAAATGGTTCAAAAACTATGTTTCCGACAGAAGACAGTTTGTTTGTGTGAAAGGTTGCTATTCCAGCAAAGCCAGACTACTCTGTGGGGTCCCGCAGGGGTCCATTCTTGGACCATTATTATTCCTTATTTATATTAATGATTTGTGAAATGTCTAAAATATCTTGTCTCCAATAATGTTTGCAGACGATACAACCCTAGTTCTTTCTCGTTCTAATTTCAATTTATTGATTAAAGATACTTATGTCGGTTTAAGTGCCTACGCTACATGGTTCAGATTAAAAAACTATCTTTGAATATCAAAAAATCCAACTATATTATTTTCAGTGGTAAAAAATCATACTCTAAGGATTTATCTATAATTAAAATTGAGTCTGTTGAAATGCCTCAAGTGTCATCTACAAAATTCCTGGGAATTATTGTTGATGAGAGCTTGAGTTGGAGAGAACAAATTGAATGGGTTAGTAGAAAAATAAATAAATCTATTGGTATAATAAGAAGGGTTAGTCCTCTTGTCACCACGAACTGTCTCCTTACTCTTTATTATAGATTAATTTATCCCTATCTTTCATATTGTAATATAGTTTGGGCGAGTACTTTTCCTACAAACCTTCATAAAATTTTAGTCCTCCAACAACGTTTTGTGAGGATTACATCTCGATCAGAGTCACATGTCTCCTCTGCTCCTCTATTTCAGAAACTCGAGATTCTTACTATTTATGACATCAATATTTCTCAAATATGTGTTTTTATTTGTAAGATACTTTCTGGTGGGAATATTCCTGAGCAGTTCAAGATCTATTTTAAAACAAATTCTCAGGTCCATTCTCACTCAACTCGTCAATCTCTAGATCTTCATCCTCCTAAATTCCAATTTTCGATAAGATTTAGGGGAACCAAATTATGGAGTAGCTTTTCACATTTTTCACAAAACTGTTCATCTATTAAATGTTTCAAAAGTCGCTTAAAGGGTCATTTAATTGCTGTTTTGTAATTGCTTTTCCCCATGTTGTCCGTGTATCTGTTTTTAATCTGTTTTATTTTTTTCACTCACAATGTTATGTTTGGTTATGATTGCCCAGAAGTCTTTGTAGATATTTAACTCAATATCCTCCACACACACACACACACACACTTGTCTTTTTTTGATATATTTATTGTTATTGTGTTATTATATATATCTTGTTCTAATTGTTTGTTATCACTATTATGTAGTCCTATTATTTCTTTTATATTAACCTTGTCTCTAGGTGGAGGCTTCGGATAAGACCAGTGGGTTTTTTGCCTCTTCCTGCACTGTATATTATTCATTTATTTTTTTGTTATGTTGTGTAGTATTAAATTGTGCAAAATAAATAAACTTATGTATTTTTAAGAGGTTTTTTAAACTAAAATGTGTTATACAAGTAGCGAATTCCTTTAAGGAATAACTCGGTGCATAGGTTGTGTATTTAACATTAGCGAGTGTCTTGTTTGCGGTCAAGAGAGAGACAGTGAGAGAGCGAGGCAGCGTGTGTGTGACGAAGTGACGGTGAGAGGAAGACAGCTGTAACTAGCTGTGAGCGTAGCAGTGCAGTGTGTGTACAGTTCAGGCTGTCGGTGAATAAATGCTACAACTCCTCAAAAAACAAGGAGTTGTAGGATATTTCCATACATGACTCGGTGCGTCAGCCCAACACGGCAGGGATTTATGTCTCCATTACAACAGTTACGCGCTACTCAAAGGAGCGGCTGTGAAACGGTAATAAACACATTTCATTTCTTATATTCTTCACAATAAAAGTCCCCCGTTATTTTGTTAATTAAAAGCTTTTATTGTGAAGCAGCAAAATAAGGAAATGTTGGGTTTTCATCAGCAGCAACTTAACACGACTCCTATGCAGCTGAAAAGTGAAAAAATAAAATAAAGCTATATGTGAAAGTTCAAACAGTGAAGTCGGAGATTCAGTTAGAAGCTACAAAAGTACTGAAAGCTGAACACACAATGTCTTTCTCTATGGTCTCCTGCACGCTTGTTTAAGGGGGAGAAGGGGGCTCATTGACGATTCTTTTGTTTCAATCCAAACGAAAAAGGAGCGCCAGAGAACGAGAACAAAGTGATTTGTAAACTGTGCGATAAACAAGTTGGGACTAAAGAAAACGCCACAAATCTCTGCTCCCATCTTAAAACTCACCATCCAGAATACGCAAGTCTGCCATCCACTCTCTCCACAAAGTGCAGCCATTACCATTACTCCTCCCACGGTGAGCAATTATCCCTCAATCAAAGGTAACAAAATATAAACGGTGGCGAGACTGTACGAGGGCAGTTACTAGTCACCAGCTGATTGATCTGATTTATTGATCTCAGCATGTCATTGTGTAAAATAGTGCCAACTGTCTATACATTGTGGCCACTTATGTATTGCAATATATGTGTCTCCAGTCCATAGATATTTATATTTACTCGCGTCTCTCTTCAGCTTTTTTTGGACGATAATATTGTATATCGTCTTTTTTCTTAAAGCAATATCATCAGGGAAATTTCAATATCGCCCAACCCTAGTGTTCAGCATAAGTTACCATGGCGATCTACCAGGTAAGAATCGAACCACCGTCATAGGACTGAAAACCCAAGGTTAACCCTGAAGTTACCTTGTTAAGCCCTTCGTAGTACAGGCCTCAGCCCTACCTGCATCATGCTCCCCCAGCAGGAGCATGAATGTCAGCTCGCCCTCTCCATCGCGGCTTTGTTATTGCCATTATTGTCAATTTTGTTCCTGTTGTCTTTACTAATGATTGTTGTTGTGATTATTGTTGTTGTTACTATTGACTTTGTTATTGTTGTTTGTTATCGCTATCATTGGTGGTGGTGGTGTTGTGGTCATCATTACTGTTGTTATTATTGTAACTGTTGTTATTACTGTCCTAATTGTTACTGTTGGTCAATCAACATTGTTGTTGGCATTGCTGTTGTGAGACAGCAAGTATAATTTCCTGCTGAGTCGAGAATTTCCACTTTTTACTTGTCATCATTTTCTACACTTTAGTTTAAACTATAGGGCTGTCAATCGATTAAAATATTTAATTGCATGATTGTTCATACCCAAATTAATTATTTATCTGTTCAAAATGTACCTTAAAGGGAGATTTATCAAATATTTAATGCTCTTATCAACATGGGAGTGGACAAATATGCTTGCTTTATGCAAATGTCTGTATATATTTATTAATAGAAATCAATTAACAACACAAAACAATGTCAAATATTTTCCAGAAACCCTCACGGGTACTGCATTTAACATAAGAAATATATTCAAATCATAATATGGCAAACTCAAGACCAACAGGCAACAATAGCCTGTGTGTCAGTGTCAGTGTGCTCACTTGACTATGACTTGACCCAAACTGCATGTGATTACCATAAAGTGGGCATGTCTGATAAGGGGAGACTCTCGGGTACCCATAGAACCCATTTTCACTCACATATCTTGAGGTCAGAGGTCAAGGGACCCCTTTGAAAATGGCCATGCCAGTTTTTCCTCGCCAAAATTTAGCACAAGTTTGGAGCGTTATTTAGCCTCCCTCATGACATGAAGTATGACATGACTGAGCCTGCTACACCCTAAAAATCACAAGTTGCGTAAATGCGTTAAAGAAATTAGTGGCGTTAAAGTGAATTTGCGTCAACACGTTGTTATTATTGCGTAAACTTTGACAGCCCTAGTTTAAACTAATAAAAAGGGACAATTGTTTCCCTTTTTCTAAGTAAGGTGAGACACAGGATTGGAACACAACATGTGTGAATAATGGCCGTAGTCTTCCCATACTGCCTCATTAGTATCATCAACCACAGAGGGAGAGCAGGACAAAAGTGGCTCCCTGAGGCGTGCCAAAAACATTGCCCATAGAGCCCACATGCAAAGCTTAAACATACTGCAGCAGACAACAAAAGTCGAACCGGTGAACAGAATAACAAAAAAATCCCTAATGGTAAACCTTGTCCTGCATTCCTCAACGATGCATTACCTTGCCTAATTAATTCAGAAACAGCATGGAAAATATGATTTCCATGTTTATATAGCATTATGAGGGTGACTTTCTTCACATTTAAGTTACTATTGGTAATGATGAACTACAGTAATGGTCACATTATGGAAACTGAAGCAAAATAAACAAGAGAGAACGCCCTCAGGGTAATATATATTCCACCGTTTTACTGCAGAATAAGCTGTGTTTTCTCACTGTTGTTGTTGCACTCTAAACTGGAGATGCAGTCTGAGGTGTCGCACGTACTATTCAGGATGTGTGACACAGGCCTGCACAGCTTGCAAAGCAGGTAGCACCCGCTCCTCATAGGCTGAAGAAACTAAATAGAATTATTTATAAGTGTAAAATATTTATTTGGGATCTGTCTTTGCCCCCATTGCTAAAATATAACATAGGTTATTGAGCAGAAAGCCCAGAGTTGCTGGGAACATTGAAAGATTAATCAATCCTCATTTCACTGCTACAGTAAAATGACAACCTATTTGATGGTTTGGGCACCATTAAACAACAAGTAAGTAAAGTGAAGGTGAACATAAATAAGTAGTAGCAGTTTATCTAGGATACAGGTTACCATTAGTAACATCTAAAAATCGTAATACCACTGATAGACAACGTTGGATAAACAATTCTCTTCAAATTAAAAATGTATCAGATATTATACAGTAGGCTAAATCAGAAATGCAGTGACACACCTACACTTACTAGATTAGGTTTGGGCGACTTGGTAACAATATTAATGAACTATGTTGTGTGAGGAAAAATGGAAGTCAGGATTGACCTTGTTGTTTAAATACCGCTGTGTAGCAGGAATACAGAATAAACACTCCTTTTTTTCAGGTTCCAGAGGAAAGTTAACAAGAGGTTCATTGGAGCTGCTAAAAACAAGACAAGTCATTGTACTAGTGAGACATCTGTATGTTTTTTAATGTTGATCAAGAAGGGCACTAGACGATTCAGTGTGCTGACCATAGACCGGACAAAATATGGACAGTCTCCGTGAGGTCACCCATAGGTTTCCATAGCCTCAAGTGGCCATTTGAAGAACTGCAGTTTTTGGCACTTCTGCATTGGCTTCACTTATCAAAACCGGATGTTGCTGTTTGATGCTGACCTCTGTGTCGCAGCAATGGCTGCTGTCAATCACCTGATCTCAAAGATCACATATTTATGACAGCTTGACACATGGAACATCCATTTCAGTATTTTGCCCAGTATTAAGCCCAATCGTTGCCAAAACAGGTTCAAAGCGTTTAAATTCAATTTTTGTGTTTCAATTGACAAATGTAACCAGAGTCAACTGCTTTAATTCTCTCAGCTCTGTCTTTCAACGTTTCGCTTTAACACACACAACCGCCCACGTGAAGCCAAGGTAAAGTCACATAGGTAGCAATACAAAGTAAAATGTGACAGTTTTTAGTTCAAGACACCAAACCGACCTAATAATAGCAATCCATCCTGTCACACCAATTTTACTACGAACATTTCAGTCAGCCAGCTCACATAGAGCAGATTTATTAGAGTACTGTATTGTTAATATTTGACATCTAGGTTCTGACATTGACACTCTCAACAAACATGCGCAAAGCTCAGCACAACAGAGACAGAGGAGTGATAATCAGGAACTAAACCAGATTAAATACAGAGCAGGATGCCAACTAGAACCTACAGCAACCCCTCGCTCTGACCATTACAGAAAATTTACTATCCAGTGAATTGAGATGTATAAATCTACGATGCACCTGCTCTGCAGCAGCAGGTTTAATCATGTATGTCAGCTATGCAGCAGATGGTTATACACACATTTAAAATCACATGAGTTAAGCAGCAGCTAGACCACAGAGCAGCAGCTCAGCAGTTTACATGTATGATGAGGAGGATAATAAAGCAAGCTGTCACAAAGCCAGATTGCGTTTTCCATAAAGCCGGTATATTACAGGGAAATAATGACTGGTATGTGAATAGGCTTGTGTGCAACATGAGCTATACATCCAACCAAAAACAAAGGGCGGCAACCAGCAGGGAAACATGCTGTAAAACAGCCCACAACAACATTACATGACCATCCATATTTCACCACTGCACACACATACTAAATAGTGTACCGCACAATGCCAAACAACAACCAAAAGCTCATACAAGACAGTCGTTTACTATGCAAACACTGCAAACAGGTACTGTAGCTAGCAAACAGCAAGAGCAGAAATTAGCTGCTCAAACAGCAAAAAAACAACACAGAAAATTCATGAACTCGTATTTCATATATTAGAAGGGGCAGCAAACACTTACCTTGCTGAAGTGAAGTAAATATCATCTGTTGGTAAAGTTATAGGAGTGGTGTGTAGTGAACTCCACAGCCGACAAGCTGACACCGGAGACGGTGGAGGGAAGGCCTTTGAGCCAGTGAAATCTTCATTATAGAATAGAAAGCGTTATTGTCATCAAATGAGCAGCAACAGAAGCTAAAAGTGTCCTGTAACTTATTAAAATTAGAGGAAACAGGCACTGCAGCATGGAGGGGTGAGGTTTTGACCATTTAAATACACTGCGCACTGTAAAAGGTGCTATGGATTTGTGCTCTGTCAAGTTGTCAGGTGTGTGCCACGCTGCTACAATGCATATCATGTGCTCCCATTTTAATGTTTTTACTTTAGTTACTATTAGTTATTTATAGGGGTGTGACGATTCACTCAGCTCACGATACGATACGATACGATACACGATATTGGGTTCACGATATCATAACAATAATGAACTTGTTTACAGTTAGCTGTTAGCCGCCGAGCTAACGCGCTCTGCTTACGTAAACATAGCGGCGGAGGATGAGACAGCGGACAGAGCAGATTGAAACGTTGCTTTCCTACATGTTTAACTGTTTCATCGTGTTTATGCTTGTTGAACAGGTGTAATAACGTATCTTGGCTTTACACTTGCAAAGTTTTATTGCACTTACTAACAGCAACGAGCCTAGCGTCAACTCGTCTCTCCACCTCAGCCTCTCTGATCAGCTGTTCACTGGCTGCGCTGTGTGTGGAGCTCAGACAAGGCCTATGAAAGGAGGCTGGGTCGCGGGGGTATGACACATGCGCAGTGTAACTGAAGCTGCGGTCGTGCATTGCGATTGGTTCAATTTCGTCGAGGGCGGACCAGATTTTACTGCGCATGTGTTGTACCCAAAAGATATGACTTGCACTCAGTCTCCTTCCATATGCCTTGCAGAGCAGCAGGAAGAGGCTGGAGCTTTAGCAACGGAGCCGTATGTATGTAGTAACTAGTGATGGTGAGATGAAGCTTCATGAAGCATTGAAGCTTTCCAGCAAATTGGTTCGAAAAAGGGTTCATTTCTCGAGGCTTCATGTGCACACGCAACCACCTGGTGGCCAAAGAGTGTAAAACAGGCAGATATGATCTTAACCATGTGATCTGTATTTTGCGCCAGTAAAGGCTGTTGGAATGACTATAAACAATGAAAAAAAATCTATTACCATGTAATCCATTTATATCTATATAATATATAGTATAATGTATATTTTCTAAGAAGTAAATAACATACATGTATAATAAACTGTAATTGTTTTGTAAGTAGTGCATCTTATGTGTGCCAAGATCTGAACCACTTCTTGAACCAGTGACGCGGTATGGCTGGGCAGCGAGGCTTCGGACGTCATCAATGACGTCATTTGTCTAAAACGATACAAGCCTCGATACGCGCATCGCGGAAAACTTCCTGGATTACTCGACACACGCTCCGAAGCCTCTGCACAGCACGTAACATCACTAGTAGTAACTATTATGCCCTGATATCGTGATTCAGTTTTTCGTCTCGACGATGCATATCGTCACGTTTTTATATCGCGATATTTCGTGGCACGATATTTCGTCAAACCCCTAGTTATTTATCTATATATTTTTTTTTTTTATTTAATTTTGTTTGTTTTTATTTATCCCTTCTTTTCCTTTATATGTATTGCTTACCTATGTATCAGTTTAATTAATCTTTGTATTGGTCACAAATTTAAAATAAAGTCCATTGAAAAAAAAATACAATGCATATCATGACTAAGCAATTTCTTATGGAAAAACAAAACCCACTATATGCGCAAATCTGTAGTTTTGAATACATACAACAACAGCGGGCTATAGGGCTACTATACAATTCCTCAGAATTTCTCACCAGGTACAATATACTAATAACCCCAAAATAATTTTCTATAGTTTTTGACGCTATCCCATCTGCTATGTACATGTTATTTAAGAATGTTGACCGTCTCCATTAAGTAAAGTTTTCTCTTCATAGAGGTATGAACTCCAGAATAAGGGCCTTGTTTCAGGGCAACATGGTTTCTATTCCAGCAGCAACATTTTATTGGAGTAATTTTGTTAGTGATATTGACTGGAAGAAAGTTTGGTCCTTACCACAAAAGTTCCTTCTAACAAATAAGGTAAAAGAGGTGTCATTTAAATTGATCCATATATTCTATCCAGTGAAACATTTCTTACAAAAGTTAAAGAATGACATAGATGTAAATTGTTCTTTCTGCAAATTACATCCTGAAACTTGCTCTCACGTATTTTGGTCCTGTAAATTTACATATGAGCTGTGGAAAGATGTTAACAGTTATATACTTGATAACATTTTCTCAGATTTTGCATTTTACTATAGAAATATTATATTTGGTTGCTATGATTGCAGTGACAAAGACAGAAATGCATTTTTCTTATTAATCTAATTTTAATTCTCACCAAATTCCACATTCACAAATGTAAATTCACCATTTATCTTTGTATTTATGAAGGAAATGGAACAATATGTGTCAACGATTCCCTCCTCACAAAACAAAAAAGCTATGAAAACAATGAATGTATGCAATATCTTCAAAGTTTTTAAGTGAACTTATTGTAATACTCTTGCATGTTTTTCTTTTTTATTTATTTTGGATTTGTTTTATTTCTGTTGTCCTTTTTATGTTTGGCACTGCTTTTTGGATGTGTTTTCGCTATGCTTCATCTGTATGTGAGTAATTCTAATGTTTCCTTCTGTTACATTGTATACTGACAGTTCGAAATAAAAACTATTAAAAAAAAAACAATGCATATCATGCACCTCTGCATATGGCAAGCCTTTTTCAAAATGTAACAGCTAGACTGTACATGTATTGCAGATATCTGTAATTCAATTTGTCCTAGTCAAAATGAACATTTCAGATATCCACAACGACATTCTTCCTAGGACAAATGACGTCACTTTTGCCATTCATGTGTATTGGGCTTTCAATTCCACAATTGCGTTTTTGATATCTAGAATGAACATGGATATCTGCAATAGAATTCTTACAAGGAAGAACACCCATTTCAGATATCTACAATCTAATTGTTACTAGTCATAACTGAAGTGAGCCATTTTGGCATATTATTATCTTTTTGGGTATCCAAAACAGATATCCACAATACATTTGTGAATATCTGCTATTTCATTGTTTCTACTCATAATTCTAATTGTAGATATCTGAAATTGCATTTTTACTAGTCATAATGCCAATTGTGGATATCCTTAATGACATTTTTACAATTCACAATGTATTTTGGATATTCAAAATTACATGATGGATATTATGAATGCTTTTTTCATTTTGGATATCTGAAATTAAAATCATGATGAGTAACAATTAGATTCCTAGTAATAATTCTATTGTAAATATCCAGAATGTTCGTTCTAGATATCAAACAATGCAATTGTGGATATTTTGAATTGAAAGCCCAATACACATGGATGACAAAAGTCATTTTGTCCTAGGAAGAATGACGTCTTGGATATCTGAAATGTTCTTTTTGATAGGAAGAATTGAATTACAGATATCAGCAATACATATCCAGTCTAGCTATTAAATGTTAAAACGGCCACTTTTTAAGGTTTGAAAAATATCTTAAATTGAATTTTGAATAGGAGAAATTAAGTTTTTAGATATCTTGAAATACAATTTCCTCTAGTAAGAATGTTATTGTGGATATCTATAATTACCATTCTGACTGGTGACTACAGTTTTGACTAGGAAATATACTATTATGGATATCTAAAATGTAATTACAGATAGGAGTGTGGTTTGATTAAATGTTAAAACGGCTTGCCATACTCTGCCTCCAGTGTTTTCACCTCCAACGACAATGGCGCCAACCACAAATGCCCGAATGTGTGTGAAAGAATAGTGTTTAACAGGCTTTAATTAAGCTTTGTTTAGTGTAATGATATGCTTTCAACAATTATCCTGAATTCTAACAGCTAATTAAAATTGTTTGTGTCCTAAACATAATGATAAATATTAAGCATCATCATTGTAATAGACCATTTTCACAGCAGATATTTTGACTCGTCAAAGCAGGAAAAGCACAGGTGTCATTTAATTAATAACATTAAATCAACTGAATTCCCTTTAGGTGTGCTTGTTTCAGGGTGCTGGTTGTTTATACTGGCTCACTGGCATCATGGCTTACTGGGGAACCAACAGAGCAAAATGTTTTTCACCTGTGCTTTTCCTGCTATGACAAGTCAAAACGTCTGCTGTGAAAAAGGTCTACAAGGTTATAATGTGCTTTTCATCACAATTAGTTCATTTCAACTCTGCAAACTCAAACAAATAAACTAATAGAATCAGATGAAAATATGAAGATTAAATTAATTCAAATACAGTACAATAAAATGAGATTGAACTAAGTAGATACAATTTTGAATCTGGAGGAACATTTTTTTTTACATTACATTTATTTATTTATTTTTCTTATTTAGCTGACGCTTTTATCCAAAGTAACTTTGCCCACAATAAGTGCATTCAACCATGTGACTCAAACATTGCAAGAATCATGCAAGTGCATGAACTTCATCAAATATGCTGAACTGCATCATGTGTTACATGAAAATAAATTAGTGCTAACGTGATTTTAGTTTTAACATAGGCTATTTTCTTCCAGGTCATGGATACTATAGCCTGGAATAAAACATTTATAAAACACTGTGTACAGAGTCAAAACCAGGTGGCAACCTCTGGGTCTGAAAAGTGACTCTAATGCGGATGTCCTTTAAACTTGCATTTTTTTCTAATAGCCAGCATGGGCAACACCTCTGGTTGCAAAAAGAAGTTTGATTGTATAGACAGCCGATTAGACTGTTGTCAGGCTATTAAATGTCCGTTATCAGTCGCTATAAGCCCCATAGATGTGGGTCAATAGGGGCCTACTACACCCACTAGTAGGTTTTATCATCTATTCACATGGTAGATCACCGAAAGGTATAAAAGAACATGACAGCCACCTCTAGCGTAATTATGACAAAACACAGGATTTTTACCCAGGAGACTGAGTTGGTATCCCGTGTGAAACCAACAATGTGTAGTTGTGTTTGTGTTTGTAGTTATTTTAACCCAAAACACAATGTTTTTCCCTAAACTTAGCAAAGGTTTTTTTTTGTTGCCTTAACCTAAATACGTTGTAGTTTTGTTACCTAAACCTAAATAAGTTGTAGCTTTCTTGCCTAAATCTAAAGAAGCCTTTTTGTTTGTGTTCAAAACGTGAAGAGCTTTACACATCCTTTATGATTACAGAGAAAACAATGATCCTGTGTCTTGTGGTATCAACTGACTAATTGTAAAACCTGGATCCTGGCTGACATAACAGCAGTTGACATCATCATATAAGCCCAGGTATGATACAGTCTGTGTCCCTGAGGATTTTTCATTATTAATACAAATGAAACCGACTAATTGTATCTGTGAAAAAATGTGCACTAAAGAGCTGTCATTGTTTAATTTCCTTTTAATGATTGTAATGACCCCGAGGCGAGCAGAGTGGACAGGAAACAGCAAAATAATGGGTACAGTCGATACAGAAAAGGTCATCTTAACAAATGAACAAACCTGGCTGGATAAAGACACTAGAGGAGTTACTTAATGGCTTACACATGGCGCTGTCCTACAAAGGAGAACCTGCTCATTATTTCAAGTGAAGGCAAAGGTTATTATATTGCAATGTCTTCCAGGCTGGCCAACCCCGAGGGCCAATTTCTTGTGATGTATTGGATGTCTTTTAAGAAAATCCCCATCAGTGTTTATTTTAGAATCTGAATTAGTGGTTCCTAAACACAAAGGAGCTAGATCATGCATTGCATCAATGTGATGATAAACGTTGTGTTTGACTGAAATCATACAACAAGGAATCCGTCAGGATATTTTTATTTTATGGTTTGCAGTGTTTTTGCTCTGTACCAGAGACCAGTGTTGCGCAAGTTCACACTTCACTAGAGCTAGCTCAAAGTTCAGTTCATACAGATTAAAATGTTCCTAGTAAACGTTCATAGTTAACAATTTTGAATTTTGGACTAAGTTCAAAGTCCCAAAAAATGAACAGTTCACGTTCATTTCTTCTGTTTTTTTTTTTCTATTAAACTGATCGGATGCTATGGTGTTTAATTAGTCTTTCGGATTGATTTTCAGCATCCGGTCCCGCACCACCAGTCTCAGGGACAGCATTATACTACATGAGACTTTTGAACTTTTGAGCTCCTGAGACTTTACCATTATACTCTCACTTTACCTCTATATACTTTACTTACTGTTTTAAAAGCTGTTTACATCTCTGTAAGCTATATAGCCCTATATTTGAACTTGCACTACTTTGTTTTAGATTCTCAGTTTGGTGTTACTTGTGTGATCTTCCTTTTC
Organism: Sebastolobus alascanus; assembly: GCA_916701645.2. Taxonomy (NCBI): domain Eukaryota; kingdom Metazoa; phylum Chordata; class Actinopteri; order Perciformes; family Sebastidae; genus Sebastolobus; species Sebastolobus alascanus. The sequence continues at coordinate 5,063,909 of CAKAOJ020000040.1, read as the reverse complement.
TTATATAGGCAGATTTAAGTAGCGTTGTTGAAGGGAGCCTGAGATTCAAGAGCCAACGACTGCTTCTGCTTCGTTGTAATTGTTGTGCATATGATAATAATGAACAAAACCGGTGCACATAAAAGCCAGGTGCGTTAACGTGATAAGAGCACACAGAACAGTCCCGATAGTTAACAAGGCTCATGTTCACGTTCATTAGTTACAAATGGATACATTCCGTTCACCAAAAATTAGAGCACGTTCTATGAACGGCGCTCTTTTAGCGTGTTCATAAACAACACTGCCGTACTGTATTTAAAGCTTCAGTATGCGAGATTGGCGCAAATATGATTTAAAAAAGTTATTTTTAGTAAACGGCCGCTATATCATTAAAGTAGTACATGAAACAGGTAACCTGAAAAAAATCATGTTCCTCTGTGTTCTACTGTGTCCTCCGGTGCTCCTAACGGCATCTGAAGGATTTCACTTACCGGAGGAAAACAAGGTCCGCTGTCCAGCTGCCGTCTATGAGAGCCGGCTGTCAATCACTCGCGAACTCCGACCAAACGGTCAAACTAGGCAGCGCTGATCAAATATGAATCAATATTCTGTTACTGTAATGCCTATTTCTCACTTCAAATGTTTTCAGAATCATTTTGTGGTGTACTGTTTAGCTGTAAAATGAAAAAGTTTGTGACGTGGCCGCCATTGTAAAATCTGTTGAAGGAAGCCAAGTTCTGGTCACATGACCGGAGCACAGCCAATAGGAACGCTCTCTCTCTCTGAAATGACCTGTGATTAGTCAAAATCTGCCTTCACGGGCTAGATTTTTCTACAGCCTGAAAACAGAGCCATGATGAGGAGCAGAAGTCTAGTTTTCTCTCAGACAACTTGAATTACAATATGCTGAAAGGTTATTATGGAATTTTTGGCAAATTATGCCAAAAAATTGTTGCCTACTGCCACTTTAAGAGGTGGACGTAGTCACCGTGACGTCACCTATTGGTTTTTGGACTGCTGTTCTGAAGCCTTGAGTTCGGCATTTTGTTGTTGGTCGTCGCCATCTTGTTTTTTTGCAACCAGAAGTGACACGAGAGGGAGGAGCTAAGTACAACCAAACACTGAATAAGACATTTCTAGGTGACCAAAATGTTACAATTAACTTTCAACTGAAAACACACTGCGAAAGGGTTAAAGTTCTAAGACAAAAATGCCGACAATTCCCAGACTGGACAACGCCGTGGTAGCGACCTGTCAATCACAAGGTAGCCACGCCCTGAAGCATCCCCAGCTTTATGGTCTATTTGACTCTAAATGGGACCATAATTTACTAAATAAACATCATGCTGTATTGAAGAAGACTTGAAACTAGCGATTGAGACCATAAACTCAGGTTCACAATGTTTACTGAGGTAATAAATCAAGTGAGAAGTAGGCTCATTTTCTCATAGACTTCTATACCACCCAAATCGACTGTTATCAGGACATTTTATAGGCCATAGATGTGGGTCATTAGAGGTTTCATTAGGTTTAGGCAACAAAACTACAATTTTTTTAGGTTAGGGCGTTTTCATATTAGGTACGATTGATCCGTACCGTGCCCGAGTAGAATTACCCCCCCTCTCCGCTCAGCTTTCACATTAGTAAAGTTGTTCCGTACCTGAGTACACTTGCGTCATCATCCACGTATATTTGTTTATGTTGAGATCAGCTGTTCTAGCAGTGGAGCATCGTAAAACACTTCATTCAAACTTGACAGAAACAAAATAAAACTCACCAAAACCGTCGTCGTTACTCTTTCCAACTATCACCAACTCTGGTTTGGTCAAACTCTTATTTCATAGAGTTTAATGTGAAAATATGCCGGCTCTGCACTCTGTTTCCCCCACTGTCTCTCTCTCTCTGCCCGCTGAGCTGCTGAGCGGCCCTCGTTCTTCGGAGGCAGACCATTAAATTAGTTAAATAAAATAAGTAACATCAAACATCCAACCCCTACACCTACTATTGTTGGCTGGACCGCAGAGGGCCAGCCCTACAGACGCAAAAGTCTGTCACTGAGTGAGTGAGTGAGTGAGTGACTGACTGAGTGATGAAGTTACAGGATTGGTCGGCTGACTGCTGGAGCTTCCTCATTGGTCGTTGCTCTTTCAAAATGAAAAGGCGGAGAACAGTTCTGTGTTTACGTTTTCTGGGGAGAGTGTCAGCAGTTCAATGTAACATTAAATAGCGCTGTTGTTGTGCATGTGTTATTGTTTATGTTCGTTTAAGTTACGTTATGTTCGCAAATTTTCGCCTCGCTTTCCTCCATTTCCGCCATGAACTGACTATCTAGCAGCCACACGTCACTACTGCGGTATGAACCCAAAATAAACAGACTCTGCGCTGATTTAATTGCAATAAACGGATCAAAATAATGCCGAAATAACAACATAAATATATCGATTTGTAAAAAGTCTGAATTCATTCTTTGTCAAGTCTGTCTGCAACACAACAAGCAAACAACTTTTAAAATGCTTGTTTTCTGAACGGAGTTCGGATCGATCAATGCCAGGCTGTGATAACACCAGCTACTCAATCAACACTCAACATAACGTCATCTAAGCTAAATACGGAAGCGACGTTGTTGTAAACGGATCAAAGTTTGCCGAAATAACTACATAATGATGCTGATTAGTAAAAAGTCTGAATTCATGCTTTGTCAGGTCTGTTACCATGACGACGAGCAAACAACTTTTAAAATGTTTGTTTTCTGAATGGAGTTCGGATCGATCAATGCTAGGCTACGTTAACAAGCTGCTCCATTAACACTCCATCTAGGAATAAATACGGCAGCAACAACGTCAGTGATGACAGCTGGAATATCTCAACGCTGATAAACTTTCGCAACGTTTGTATATATTGAACACCACTTATATGATGAATGCTTTTGATACACATGCTTTCATAAAATACTGAAATACTTTTAACCTTGCATACTGTATGTCATGCTAATACCTGTTCACCTTGTATAAAATGTATAATATACTGAGTAGTAAATGTTACCATTTACATTACTGAATGCCATTTGCTTCATTATAAGTTGGCTTTCAATCAAACATTAAGATATAAGTGGAAAAAACTGTTCACAAAACATTATAGATATGACCACTGACTATTTGTGTAAGAATTTAGCTACAAATTCACAGACTTGACCGCACGGTCCAGCCATATACTCGGTTTTGACCGAGTCTTGTTTATATTTTAAGGAACCTCTTGCCTGCCTTCCTGCTTTATCACCCACGGCTGTGGAGTTCAGAGGATGAGATCGCCGCATGATGCACGCATATGCAGATGTTTTGAGAAGACCGTCGGCGTTGAAAAACCCTGCCCTTTCACAACTACTCGCTGACTGCTAACGTTACTCGCGTTAAATAGCAGTCAACTTCCTGTCTTTTGGTACAGTTGGCTTTCACACCTGATGCGAACCGTACCCGAGTACACGTGATCTGTGCCCAAGTACGGTACGGAGCATTCATACTAATCAAACAAACTGGACTTTGGGGACAAGTGTACTCGGATCCTGGCCTAGGTCCCTGATGTGAAAGCACCCTTAGGCAACACATAAATACTTGATTAAGTTTAGGGAAAAAAATTGTGTTTTGGGTTAAAATAAATACGAACACAAACACAACTACACACTGTTGGTTTCACACGGGATGCAAACTCAGTCTCCTGGGTGAAAGTCCTGTGTTTTGTCATAATTACTATGGTCACCAGAGGTTGCTGTCGTGTTCTTTTATACCTTCTTTCGCTGATCTACCATGTGAATAGATGATAAAACCTACTAGGGTGTAGTAGGCCCTTATTGACTCACATCTATGGGGCTTATAGCGCCTATTTAACAGCCTGACAACAGTCTAATCGACTGCTCCAATGCATCACAAAAATATGGGCATTCACAAATATCCCTCCTCCTTATTTTTAGTTTGTGCTTTCCCTCCTTTATTGCTCTCAATAAGGAGGGAGAACCAGCTGGAAAAGCATGCACAGTTTTACGATGCATAAATTGTAGTACCAAATGTGCCCCATAAAAAATCTGTCATAAAAATACAGTCAAGTCATCTAATATTCATATTGCCTTATCTTTTGCCTGTGTATAGATATGCAGTACATGCAGTATGATAAATAATAGCATTTCTTTTTTTCATATATTCATTTCTGTACAGTATATGTGCATCTTTAATGGAGCGCATGTGCGGAACAGAAAAAAACATATTGAGTTGAAACAAGAAAAGCAAAAGGGAGCGCTGTATGAATGACTGCTGCTGTCATGTATGGGGGAGATGTGACCCCCCTTCTGGCAGTGCGTTACCTTGCAATGCCCCCCCCCCCCTCACCACCACCACCACCACCACCACTCCAGCTGTGTGCTCCCTGGGTCCGTCTGCATCCTGTCTCCTTAGGCTCTAAACCACCATTAACAGGCAGAGTAAGCTGTAGTGTCTCCCAACCATTTCCCTATTTCTCTCCGTGGTTTCACATAAACATAAGCCTCCTATGCTGGGCCTGGCATTCTTGAAATGTCAGAAGAATTGTCCCAAGGCTTTCCGGCCCGTTAAATTAAGCCAGACATGCAAAAGTGAACCTCTAATGAAGTACATTAACCTGGAGCACTGAGCATCCATTCACCGCATTGTGTTGTTTGCTTACAAGCCATGGGAAAAAAAGAAGAGTGAGGAGGAGGAAAATGGAGAGAAGATACACTTGACAAGCGTATTATTGAGGAAAAGAGTCTGCAATGACTTTGTCGCTGGACTACATTGATACATTGCAGTATCTTCTTTAAGGATAGAGAAGATGAAACACTTTGTCCAACATCACTGATACCGCTGACAAAAGAAGACAAAGGAGAAGAAAAAACAGAAGTCACTCTGGACCACATTTGTCTGGCCGACACTGCCGATGTGCCCACAGACTGCTGCGTCAAAATGAGCTATTGTGTGTCCAGCTTTTTGAAAAGGCTTAAAAAATGCATTCATCCAGTCGCACATTTTGAGATGATTCAGTGTCGCCGACTTTCTGTGGAACTCACACTGAGCTCTGTCAGCGGTGGATTTGGCCTGCAAAAACAATCTCTTCTGTTTGTGTCACAGGGTTTATTAAAAGTGCATTAAGTGAGATTTGTGTGTGATGCACAAAAATTGCCGTAATATATCTGCAAGGGTCTGCAATGTTTGGAAGGGATGCTGATCAATACCAATGACTTTCATTATTTCCATACAGGAAGAAGACTGTAAAATGCTTCCAAGCTAATGCACTTAATTTAACTTAAATAAATGACTTTAAAGGATAACTTAATGGTGACATATCATGCTCATTTTCAGGTTCATACTATTTGGGGTTTCTACTAGAACATGTTTGCATGTTTTAATGTTCAAAAAACAAACACTATTTTTCTCATACTGTCTGTGAATATACCATTTCTGCAACTGCAGGCATTTTTATGTCCCAGCAATGAATTTGGGATTTTTGTTCAAATTTGCAGTGCAATGCTTGATAATAATAATAATAATAATAATAATTTGATTTAATACAATTTATGAAGCATTTTATGGGTCCAAACACCACTTTTCTTCATGTCCCACAACTGTTGTTCTCTATGTAGATACGTAAAATTAGCTAATTCAATTACAATAGGACATTATTTCAAATGGAATTGTTTCATATTCATAGTGCTTTACACCATATTAACGTTATTTATTTGTTTACAAATCATTTATATCTAACATAGCAGACCTTGCTAGCTGCATGTATCTGCAATATTAGCAAAAATGTCATTTCCCCAACATGTCAGTTTGCGGTAAAGACATTAGACAATAGAATTGCAATATCTGTCATAAAAAAACAACATATTTTTCATTTTTTGTGTATGAAGACTGACATCTATGGTTACTGTCTACATTTTTCAGGGTGTAGAGAGAATCATGAAATCCCGTATTTTAAGAATTTTTTTTATACAAATATTTACAATGATGAACAAAGCTTGATAAATATGATTTAAATGTTTTAAAAATATTATAGTATTCAAAAAAGGATAATGTCTGAAGTGAACATTATTGTAATGTTGCGGTACAGACATTTATTAAGAACAAGTGATAAAAACCATAAAAAATAAACATGTTACAGATTAAAATCTTAATGACTATATTTCATTTTGTGTACCTGTTTATATGTATTACATACTCTGATGGTTGAAATTAAAATTCATAGAGGTTGATTTTTTTTCAAAAGTCAAAAGTGACTGTAGTTGAAGAAACAATGCTCCGTTTTAGCGCCTGTCTCTTTAGGCCCCCCTCCCGAAAAAGCCCAGTCTGCTCTGATGGGCTTGTGAGAAAAATATGGTGCACCTTTGCAAAGGTAGTTCTCAAGCCATGGATGGTATATTCTAATGAGCCAGCATGTGACAATATGGTGCCTTGTTGAATCACATGTTCGTGAGGGTGATGTGAGTTTTTCATGATATGCCCCCTTCAGTCCAGGAGGCAGACACCCTCTCCACATTTAAGAGTAGGTTTAAGACTTTCCTCTTTGATAATGCGTATAGTTAGGGCTGGCCCAAGGCTGGCTCAGGCTGCCTTGGACCAGCCCCTAGTTATGCTGCTATAGGCCTAGACTGCCGGGGGACTTCCTATGACACACTGAGCTCCTCTCTCCTTCTCCTTCTGTATATATTCATGTTCTAATTCATGCATGTTACGAACTAGATTTCTTCCCTGGGGTCTTTGTGCTTTCTTGTCTCGCAGGTATCCATGGATCGGGGTTACAGCTGGATCGGGGTTACACCTGGATCGTGGTTGCATCTGCTGCCTGCTTGACACCCACTGCTACCATCATTATTATCAGCGTCTTAATTATTAGTAGTATTAGTTATATTTCTATTATTATTACAGCTATTAATTCCGATAGTTGTATTATCACTCTTTTACATCCACTGTTATTGATTTTTGTTATTAGTCCTACTTGTATTAGTTGTATTAGAAAACCCACACTACTAACTTGGGGAGAACATACAAACTCCACACAGAAGGGCCACTTGCTGTGAGGTGACAGTGCTAACCACTGCACCACCGTGCCGCCCTGTGAAATCCCTATTAAGTTAATGTTTGATCTCTGCTCTATTTATCTAGCTCACTCATCTCTTATTAAAATGTGTATAATTGCAGGCTAGCATGAGCTGTGTCAGAGACTTGTTGATTTTGTTTCATTTCCTTCGTTGCCAGTAGAGACAGACATGAATGAAGACATCGGGGGACTACGTAGGCGCCTTTTAAGATACAAGTTACCATGAATTTAGGGTTATTTATTCTGCAAGAATATGCAGTATGATATGTCACATTATTTAGTATATTGGCCTTGTTACAGGAGAGACATGTAATGAGTCCTTTCACAAAGAGATGAGCTCTTGGTTTACACACACTGACAGAACAAATGGAAAAAAGCAGGGTAGACACAGGTGAGGAGCCTGTGGAGGTCAGCGAGCTGAGCGGAATTTCAGTACTCATGTCGTGTACTGATGAAGTGACACCTGCCACTCTCCATTAATGTTTTACAAGGGAAGTACTGAGTCAATATGGAGCTGGTTTCTACTAGATTGATGATTGATTATCATTTAATGACTAATAAATATGTTTATTTTTATGTTGTTCAATTAATTGCACAATAAAATAACACTTTATTTGACAATAACATGACAAATGAAAATTCATCTTGGCATTTTGAGACACATCCGGTTGGTCGTTTGGTTCGATCCACCACTTTGGTCCAGACTGAAATATCTAGACAACAATTGGATGGATTTCCATGAAATTTGGTACAGACATTCATGGTCCCAAGAGGATGAATCCTACTATGATTACCTGACTTTATCTCTAGCACCACCAGATTGACATTTGTTTTTTGGAATGAAATGTCGCAACAGTTATTGGATTGATTGCCATGACATTTGGTTCACACATACATGTCCAACTCAGGATGAATTCTAATAACTTTGGTGATCCCCTAACTTTTGATCTAGCGCCAACATCAGGTCAAAATAAGAATTTGTCCAATACTTTAATCTATGACCAAATACCTGCAAAACTAATGGCATTCCCATCAGACTAATCTAAGATGGTTAACAAGGTATTCATTGCACTCTAAAGTATGGCAGCATGCTGATCTTAGCGTTTAGCTCAAAGCCCTGCTCTGCCTAAAAACAGCCTCAAAGAGGCTAGCATGGCTATAGAGTCTTGGACTTGTTATTGTTTGTCCCAATCCCCCAGGAAGAGCGCCGGGCTTTGAAGCAAATTTTCGTAGTGGCAAAACGGTGGTACTACAACTTCCGTGTCCGTCACATGATGCCATTGGGCCCAAAAAAACAAAACTACAACTTCTTTAGGTTTAGGAAACAAAAACAGTTGAGTTAAGGGAAAAAAAGATTGTGTTTTGGTTTAAAATAGCTATTTTTCAAAAGTGAAAGTTAAACTTACGGTTGTGAACACAAACACAACTACACATTATTGGTTTCACATGGGATGCGGACCCCGATATCCTGGGTGAAATTACTACGGTCGCTAGAGGTCGCTGTCGTCTTCTTTTATTCCTTCCTTCGGTGATTGACCATGTGAATAGATGACAAAAACTACTAGTGGTTGTAGCAGGGCCCTACTGTCCCACATCTATGAGGCTTATAACTACTGATAACGTCCCATTTAATGACTTGATAACAGTCTAATCGGCTGGTATACTGTAATGTACCCTAAAATCCTAATTATATGATTGATCAACTGTTATTCAGATGAGTCAATTACAGTAACAGAATACAACACCAAGCCCCCCTGTTGGTCCATGATTCTCCCTCACATCTGTAAAATGATTTTGCATGTTTGTATCCAATTCTAGCATGACTGACAAGTTTAGCAGATTATACACCATCTCTGGTAATACTAAGGCATTAAGCAACAAGTGTGATATTACTGTAATAACACTACTGCTACTGTTTTGTCTCCATCCTCTTGTATAGTTTTTATTTCTTTTTCTATTTTTCTATTCTTATTTTACTTATTTTCTCTATTTATCAGTACTGTCTATTTCTGTTCTTATGCTGCTGTAACAGCCAAATTTTTCCCTCTGGGGATCAATAAAGGTTTATCCTATCTTAAGTTGCAGACCATGTTAGCTTAAAGCTGGGGACACACAGGGCGCATGGCAGCTGCGTGACGGCTGCCTTACCTGTTGGTAAGTTAAGGGCGTTTTCATGTTAGGTACGATTGATCCGTACCGTGCCCCAGTACGATTGCTCCCCCTCTCCGCACATCTTTCACATTAGTAAAGTTGTTCAGTACCTGAGTACACTTGCGTCATCATCCACATGTAAGTTAAGTGCAGACATACATTCTGTTGTTATGCTTGCTTTTAACAACATTTCTGATATGTTTTCTTTGGATGTTATAGAAGATGACCTATTTTGTTAATCACTGTTCGTGGCAGAGAAACTTAATATTCAGATTAAAATTTTTTGCAAATATCAAGTTTCGAGGCATTGTCAATGTTTCACTGGGGTATGTCAATTTAGACAACTATTTATTAGCATGCAAGGTCATTGATTAATACCATGCTGTAACCCCCAAAAAAGGGTGCGACCAAATCATGTGCTTGTGCGACCAACTGAGAAAGTTGGTAGCACCAGTGATTCCAGTGGAAAAGTCAGTCTAGAGCCCTGTTACAACCATAAGCTAGAGACCTAGGGCATTCAGGGGATGAATGGTTTTCCTAGGTAGGTTAACAATAAGTGTGTTTTTGAGCAGGTCCCAGAACAGAAGTGCTCTCTATCCAATTGCCGAAAATGCAATTCTTGCAAAAATCTACAAATGTCAAAAGTTTTTGAAACCAAATTACAGCATGGCTTTTTCTATGGTGTTCCTCAAGGCCTTAGGTGTCTTAATGTGGTATTTTGGAGGGAATATTCATAATTTTGATCAATTCTCGAGTGGTAAAAAAATGTTGAATTTAGCACCAAATCAGTGTAACCAATGGTATCAACCCAAAAATTGTTGCAACAACTTATGAATCATAATAGAGCATGGGGATGGCCATCATATACTTACATCATAATGTTCTAAGCCCTTATACACTTTTCAATTTATTTTAATTAATTTATTCATGTTTATTTCTGATTTAAGACTAGAACGATTTGACACAGAGCTGAGATGCGTCTCAAATTAATCTTCAGGTTCCCAGCTTTCAGATGTTGTACACCACTTCTATCTGACATATACTGTTGACCTGCTATCTCCCCCTAAACACACCCTGTACCCCACTAAAAAAGACCAAAACAGGTGTATTGTGGATTTCAGAGGGTTATAGTGGATATTCAATGCACCAAATGTGCTTTGGCTTTCAGATGTTCCAGTGTTTGCTTTGTTCTTTATATGAGCACAAGTTCCTCCATCTCTAATATCGATGTATTTGATCTAAGTTCCGGTCAGCTTTTGCATGTAAAATAACCTTGATGGCAGTATAGCATCATGCTATGACTTCTTGTGCCTTTTTGAGCTGCCAGTATCTAGTTTCCTTGAAAAAACTGTCAATGCTGCTTTGAGCTCCTTTTTTTTTTTCTTTTCTTTTCCTGTGAGCTATCAGCTGTAAGTGTTTGCCAGTGACACAGGCTTTGTGAGTGTGAAATCCAATTCTATGGGCGCAGATGACTCAGAGAAAATTTGAAAAGACGTTGATTATATTGATTTTTAACTCACATCACACAAGTATAAGTCTCACAGATATTCTTGTCTGTGCAGATCGGACGTTAGGCGTTTCTGTATGTGGCCAGGAGGAGACAGTGTCAGAGGCACAAGTCAGGAATAATGAGAAAGGTAACAGCACAGGAGGTGAGCTAACTGACATTAGTTAACTGGGTTGTCACAGTTTTCAGGGCTGGAAAGTGTGAGGAGTGAAAAGCAAAACATTTAAGGGGAAATTGGAATATGGGAGAAATATTCTGGATAAACTTAAACAGGTAAATAATTTAATAATTATAGAGTTAAATTGCATGAATATAGATATGATAATGTTAACACGTGATAATTCTATGTTCAAAGTTATTTTCCAATAATTTATTCATTAATTCATATTGACAAATGACTCAAAACCATGAGGTCAAGTCTAATGGCAGAACCCTTGCTTGACATATGCTATACTCTGTATTTATGCTATATTCATGGGTGAAAGTAGGCCGGTACGGTCCGGTACTCCGTATACACTAAAAGATTCAGCGTTGATGCGCAGTACCAGGAAGAGGGGACAGCAGCTGCCTGCCAAAACCCACATACAACCTGTCACTCACGATCGCATTTCCAACAAGAAAACACATCTGCTAACATCAGGTCAACATACAGTTATGTTTTCGGTTTGGTTTGTCTGTTTGTTTGTAAACGCAGTTCTTTTCAGATAAGGAGCAACACTCTCGCTACTCGCTTGGATCCGCGAGGTCTGACTTCGCTCCTCATGGTGTCCACAGCCTCTGTCCTTTCGCCGCTTCGCATTCATTGTCTATGTAAGCAATCTACCTTCACCTCTTGCTATATTATGTATACTACAGAACAGAAAATGTTGAAATGATTTGAAAGCATCTTCTTCACTGTTATCTTCCCTCTCTGTCTGTGACACTGATGGTGCTGAGCTTGGAAAGTTGGAGAAACTTCAACAATTAATCATTTTGCGTCATTGAAGCTGTATCAGTGATGCTGCCACTCACTGAACATTTATTATGAACCATGTGGCTTGAAATCCACCAAATGGCTCCTTGTAGCTGCTTGTCCATCACTCTGAAGTTAGCTGTCAGCTACCATAAGTTAGTAATGGGCCGGCACTGGGATAATTGGCTCAATTTATTAACTTGATTAATCTGGTTCGTGATGAATTAAGTTTCCAAAAGGCTCCTGATGAGTAGAGCAACTAAAGGGAGAGGCTGTCGAAGGGGGCTCTTTGTCAAAATGTCACCCACAAGGAACCAATAAGAGGGTTCCACATGGAGTCCCATTCTCCTCCAGGCTATATGCTGATTTATCCGCCACCTTATGCTCCAATCCATCATACTTGTAACTCAGAAAAAAAACGACCTCCGTTTTTGGTATCATTTTGGTATAATTGGATAAAAATTCCATAATAACCTTTCAGTATATTGTAATTCAAGTGTTCTGAGAGAAAACTAGACTTCAGCACATCCTCATGGCTATGTTTTCAGGCTTTAAAAAATCTAGCCTCTGACAGGAGACTTTGGTCATTCACAAGTCATTTCAGAGAGAGAGCGTTCCTATTGGCTGTTCATTCAACAGAAGCAGCTGTCAATCACTCGCGAATTCTCATCAAATGGTCAAACTAGGCAGCGCTGATCAAATATGAATCAATATTCTGTTAATGCCTATTTCTCGCCTCAAATGTTTTCAGAAACATCTTGCAGTGTACTGTTTAGCTGTAAAATGAGAAAGTTTGCTCCAGCTGGTCGGTGGTGCTTTATTTTTGATCAACGCTGCCTAGTTTGACTGTGATTGACAGCTGCTCAGAGATGGCAAGACTCCAGCTCGGCTCTGATTGGTTGTTTTCCTCCGGTCTGTGAAATCTTGCAGATGCTATTAGGAGCACCGAAGGACAAAGAGGACACTGAGGCACATGATTTTTTTCAGATTACCTGTCTCATAAACTACTGTCAGGATATAGTGACTGTTTTCTAAATAAAAGAAAATTTGAATCATATTGGCTCCAATTCTACCCACTGCAGCTTGAGTTAAAGCAGCTACTGATAAATTAAACATTTTATTCGTTGCAGAATACATTTATTGAAGAAGGTTATGGACCCTAACTTCCTCATTGCAATTTTAAGATGGTTAGCTTTATACTCACTATCATTTCATATTGTTGTAATGGTTTTGTTTTTACAGACAGTTAATTGTATGATAAAATGTTTACAGTCATCTGCTGCCACACTTAGTGCTCATCATAGTGACATAGATAGCCATGTTTTGAAATAATACAGTTTTTCAATGAAAATGTGCAGGAGCTGAGTGTCTCGCATCATTGTCCGTCTGCACAATCGCTTCCACGTCTTTTCGTTCAAATTTCCCTAGCAATTCCAGCTAACAGCTGCAGCTGTCGTGGAGCACCGGCTGCTAGTGACATTATCCCACACCTTATGTTGTATCGATAAAATATTACTGCCTCTAAAAAGCTGATTTCCTCACACTGAGTTGCCTACGTGAGACTGCTCTCTCTAATAACCCTGAACACATTGTGCTGCAGGCCAGACGGCTCCCTCCCGCCGTAGGAACCGGTTTTGTTAATACCCCCACCCTGCGTCTTTTTTAATTCAACACCACGTTTTCTTCTGATGTGCATAAATCATCAAATACACACACAGACGAACAAGTGCTACCTGGAGAAGCGCAGTGAGCCTGAAACGATTTGCTTATATCTACAGGATCTGCATGTTGCAGCCACTTTAGTTCATCCTTTTGCTCTGTGTATGATAATGGTACCATTTGAAACCGTACAGTACAATAATGGTAGACCCTGGACCAAAGGCCCTTACTAGAAGGCTGTTCTGAGAAGTATGCACTAAGTTTAGACTTGTAGACAGCTCTGATCAAGGTAAAGGTTAGGGTGGATACGTCTAGTCATTATCCACCGTAAAATCACACCGACAAGAAACAACAGCAGTCTAAATCTGCCTTTCTATACAGGTTGTTTGTCTGAAGCTGCTGGTGCTGCAGCTCCTCCCTCTGTGTTAACCCCTTACCATCCCACCATCTCTTTTAGAGGGTTAGGGGGGGGGGACAGGGGACAGGGGATGTTCAGGGGTAGATAAATAGTCAACAGTAGAGAAGTTGTTCTAGTCATTAATAATAATAAAAAAAAAAAATTATCAATAAAAATAAATTGTGGAAGTGTATAAGAGCGTAGAACATTATGATAGAATTATATGATGGTCATTCCCATGCTCTATTATGTCTCATAAGTTGTTGGAGCAATTTTTGGGTTGATACCATTTGTTACACAGATTTGGTGCTAAATTTGACAATTTTTTACCACTCAAGAACTAATAAAAATGATCAATAATCCCTCCAAAATACCACATTAAGACACCAAGACCTTGAGGAACACCATAGAAAAACCCATGCTGTGATTTGGTATGAAAAACTTTTGACATTTGGAGATTTCTGTAAGAATTGCATTTTTCGGCGATTGGATGGCGTGCACTTCTGTTCTGGAAACTGCTAAAAAAAACCCTTATTGTCAATCTACCTAGGAAAGCCATCCATCCACTGAAAGCCCTAGGACTCTAGTTTGTGGTTGTAAAGTTTCATGAGGCTGTGATTATCCTAGAGGTCACCACAGGTCATTTTATACAGTGAGGTCCTGGAAATCATACGTCCCCTTTAAGGCTAGCTCCCCCTGTTCCCAGCCTTTATGCTAAGCTAATAATATTTTTTCCCAAAATGTCAAACTATTCCTTTAAGCACGCTGTACTTCATCATTGGCAGCTACTGTATTCTTTATGTAACCTTTCTTTTCCTAATGAGCTTGAGCTCCACTTGCTTTGCTTAAGGGCACCTTGATGGAAGCTATTATAAGAGCTGCTATGAAAGAGATCAGCATTTCTCATCCGAGACCTGGAGTGTCAGAAGTCAAGCTTGCAGTCAGAAGTCAGGCTAACCTCTAGGCTGGTGCTGCTGATGTACCACCATCCCCACCTCGAGGGGATACCACCTTAAACAGTTAATAAGCACAATTCAAGAGCAGCTGAATAAAAAATGACAATCCGAAGTGAGATGACCATAAAATCAAATTAAATAACATTACATAACTAAATAAGGTGTGGAAAGAATTGCACCGTGACAGGGTTTTGGTCATGGTAATTATCTGCAGTTGGATAATAGTACTTTTATTCATTTTAATGATACAGTCCTCCCCTTTATGGCACGTTTTCTCTGGGTCTCAGATAAGTTAATTGAAATATAGTGCTGTGGTGATAGCAGCTCTGAGTTGAAAAATAGCCATTCTTAGACATTTGTCAATTATGGCAGGTTTACAACCAGGTCATGTGAAGGGTGATAAACTGCAGTGTGTCCTTTATATTTATTCTATAACAGTAAGTTGTCGGATAAGAAATTTAAGGTCACGGTGAATGACTGGTGACAGATGCTTTAATAAATGTGATATGCAACCTGCATTATGAAATCTGACTATAATTATGAAATCACTGTCGTAAAGGGACTCTATCTAAGAATCAGAAATTGCTTGTTAACAGTGACACCTGTGAGTGTCCTGTTGATTAGATTTGCTCGCACTACCGACACACACTAGACTGAACATGATTGAACGTTAACAACATTAGCCAGCTAAAACCACAATATCACTATATATTTCACATGATTGGCAGTAAAATTAGCTTACCAAACGAAGGTCCCTCCATGAATCGAAGTCCCGGCCGATGTTGATCCTAGTGTTAACTTTTTCCTGCTTCAGCCTCCCGACCGTGGCCAGAAGGAATAGGGGAGACACCGTAGTTTTGGTCTCCTGGCTTGGAGTCGATAACGTTACTCGCTCCAGAGTTAACCCCCGTCACTCCACTCAGCAGCAGGTAAAACAAGACACATTTCTGCACAAAATACAACTCCCACTGTACATTCCTTTTGATATTGTCAAAGCCAAACTAACTCTCTTCTGCTCCGGGTTTCTCACAAACTCGCCGCCGCTCTCTCTCTCTTGCTTCACCACTCACTTCCCACGTACACACACACTCTTCGCACCAGCTCTGCTATACTCCCACAACACTAGTTTTCACCCGATGTTGGTAACATTCCTCTTTTGCAAGATGGGCTTCACTAGATATAACTTTGTTTGTGTTGGAGTCTGAGTTGTGGTGGGGGCTGGTTGTTTCTTGGCGTTAGCGGACTCCATTTCTAACCAAATGTTAGCTATCGTTGCACACTGTTAGCCATGAATGTATAAAGAGAACTGGATACAGCGTCAGAGGCTGGCTCCCATTCATTCCTATGAAAGTTGCTCAGGGGCGCGTGAAGCCAAAATGGCTCATGCCAAGTGATAACGTACATCTGGTGATCTTCTGCATCCATTGGGTCTATAGAGAAGGCGCAGTAGCGTTTCCTTTAACTCCGCCTCCCAGCTCTCAGTTCAGCCTCAGTCTCCGTCTCATTCACATGAACAGAGGAAGGAAAATAACTCTGGATTCGGCTATTAGTGCATTTTACAACTTTTAGGACCTAATGATTTAAATAAGAGCTATTCAAGTGAACGCACTGGTTTTGATTCACCTCAAAAAAAATTATCAACTGAGTTACAGACGTCTCTTTCCCAATGTAAGTCTATGGGAAAAAGTATTTTTGGGCCCAATGGCATCACGTGACGGACACAGAAGTTGTAGACCCGCTGTTTGGCCACTATGAAAATTTGCTTCACAGCCCGCCGCTCTTCCTGGGGGCTTGCTGTTAGCCCGGTAGAGAGTAAAGGTACTCGCGAGCGCACATGACGTCACACCCGTGGATTTTCCAGAAAAACGGACCTGGGTTCTTCACATTAAAAGCAGTCTACAGGCTGATAGAGGAAACCCAGAAAGTAACGGAAGGTCTCATTTCTTAGGTTACAACCTGTCCACAAATTGGCAATGAAAAACGATTTATACCTGTAAAAAGTTACATACAGTCCCTTTAAAGCTTATAAACACCTTTAATATATTGAATCATCCAAGCCCAATATTTTGATCAAGATCTTCAGTTAGCCAAACTGTCCCAGATAGATAGATATATAGATGGATAGATAGATAGATAGATAGATAGATAGATAGATAGATAGATAGATAGATAGATAGATAGATAGATAGATAGATAGATAGATAGATGAAACCTAATATGAAACTCAGAAATATCAGTATTCACTGCTGCTTAATAACTACCTTTTGCATGTTTGGATGATGAATGCTTTTTTTAATGTCACCTTCAAATGGAGCCATCAGAGTTAAGGTTTGATGAAAGCCTTTTGTGGAATTGTCAGCTGGGGCCAGAGCTCCTGCAGAGTTTGCACAAGGTGGCTGGGATTGGACTTCAGAGTGCTGAGGAAAAAGAGATGAGCGACGGACAGACGT
Source organism: Sebastolobus alascanus (assembly GCA_916701645.2). Classification (NCBI taxonomy): domain Eukaryota; kingdom Metazoa; phylum Chordata; class Actinopteri; order Perciformes; family Sebastidae; genus Sebastolobus; species Sebastolobus alascanus. The sequence goes on along the minus strand of CAKAOJ020000040.1, from coordinate 5,046,757 downwards.
TTCATCTGATCTGTGCTTGGTTTTTTAAATTCCTTCTCCTGCACAGTTGCTCTCTGTGTCTTTTCAGGTCCGAAAGCAGCGAAATGGACAGAATTGAAGAAAATCTCAATTGAAAAAAATTACAAATTTTTCCTCCACTGGCTCCCTGCAGACACTGTCACATGTGTCTGTTGCAGTACATGAAAGCCTGCCAGTCACTCACTGCATTGGTGTAAATGCCACAGTGGAAAATACGATAAATATTTCTTCATAAACACCCACAAGCTGCCTCTTCGTGGTTCAGCGTGACATTTTAATCATGAAAATTGTAAAAATCGACAACTATAAAAGTAAAGTTGGCAATACAGGTAAAGAAAAAGTTGTCAGAAAACAAAGGGTCATATTTAAACAATCTATAGCGCAGGTGCATTTAGGGTGTGTCCAACTCCACTTTTGCTAGTTAAACGGCGTATAATATGGGCACAAAGTGAGGCGCAAGGGGCAAAGGGGTTGTATTTTGTCTCTTAATTAACTATAGGTGTGTTTTGGGCGTAACAGGAATTAAACCAATCAGTGTCATCTCCCATCCTCTTTAAAAGTCAGGTGCGCCTGCACACTGGCACGTTGCAATTTAAATGGCGGATTCAGCAAATTGGAGAAGCGGAAGGAAACGAATCTGCTTGGGCGCGAAGTGAAAACGTGATACACATGGTCCTTGGCCGGTAGATCCTTGGCCGGTAGACCCTCTGCCTCCGCCGTCTCCCAATGCTCTGTCCCATGAACAACTTCATTTGACTGCATATGAGCAAATGCACTGATTAACCGGTGCAGCATTGAGGGGCAATGCCTGTACAAATGAGCTTTAGTGCCCCCCAAATTTTATTATATCATAATTGACATTAAAGATGATAAACATGTATTGATAAATAATGAAAACTGTTTTGCTTTCCGATGCTACCCATGGGGAGCTCGGACCATAAGGGCTGAGCGGAATCCTCTGGAGGATGCATGACGCACTGGCTTGCAGCCGGGCACTGCCAGAGAGGCGGTGCATAATGCATGGATCCATCAGCCTCAAAATGGCACCATTTTAGGGGGAGACGGCCCGCAAACTTTGAAGTAACCTACAACTACACTCACACACACAGAGGGATGAAGAAAGGCGTGTGAACCGTCCATACGAGGCGTAAAAACAGTACTTGTGGAGTCATCATGACACATTTGTTAGAAAAAACGTGTTTGGGGGAGCCTCTGAGTGTGTGACAGAGGAAATGTGCTGCTTATGACATGAGCCACGGGGTGTCTCAATTGCTGGTGGTGATCGTTCTGGTCATGGTGGTCACACAAGTGACCGAAGGAGCGCAGAGAGCCCGCTGCAGGTTAAGCAATACAGAATGCCTGAGAGCCTTACTTCATTATATTCCATGATATTTTGAATTGTCACCTCCCGCCTAAATTTTGTGTTTTCCTTTACATAAATAAAAACGTTGTTCTAGTGCTGACACTGTATTTAACTCTGTGTAACAAGCAGAATGTATGCGCATTGTGAGCCTGAAGGCGCATCTTATCTGAATAATGGGCCCTTTGAATAGATGCGCCAGACTTTAGACCAGGTTTTTGTTGGTCAGGAGCAATCGCTTTCTGCTGCCTCAAGCCAACAATGCGCTAACAATGCGCCTGACCACACCTCATTTTAAGACCAACAGCCCATGGGCGCACAGATTGGCGCAAGTATATTTGCTACTTACACAATGTGGTCACTGGGCATGAAATTGACTGCGTTGGTCTGAAATCAAGGCCTATTGAAAGAGGCTGGGACACAGGTCTTGGGGTATGGGGTATGACACATACGCAGTGTAGCTGGAGCTGCGGTAGTGCATTGTGATTGGCTCAATTCCGGCGAGTGCAGACCAGATTTTACTGCGCATGTGTTGTACCCCAAAGATATGGTGCGTTGATGACGCGTGACATCTCCTCTTGTCACCCTCTTTGTCTTTAACTGGCAATGACAGTTGCGCTGTGCGCTGCTTTATGCCAGTTGTAAGATAGGGCCCTAAATATTTGAAAAAGCAGCTTTAACAACAACAGCTGCACCAGTGTCAAAACTGTACTGATAACTGAAAACAAACTAAATCAGAGATGATAAAATACGATAATGAGATGCTTGTTTAAATTCACACAAACATCATAAGCTTTTAGCTGACACCATTATTCAGGGTGACTTGTAGTACAATGAGTTAGAGGAGTAAATTAGCTTAAAGTGACTCCATCTCCAACATCACAGGCAGCAAAGAATAAGAAGGGTCAAAGGTCACAGTTATACTGATAATAGAGGTAATAGAAGTAGTACTGTGATCATGAATAATCACTGTAATTTGTTGTCCCGCTTCCACACTCACTAACACACACACATAGCTTCATCCTTTTGAAGTGTAATGTATGAAAATTACTTTCTACAAGATAGCAAGCAGCCCCCTCCCCGTCCCCCCACACCCGTTATCTCCGACTGTGTTTTTTGTTTATCTGCCTCCTCACCGTCGCTCTCCATTTATCAGCTGCTCTGGCATTCCTGTTAAAACATCCCCGTGGCTTGTCTCTTGGACAATGATGGACACAGGTGGTCAGAAAAAGTGTCCACATGGCTGAGACCAGAGCACTGTCCCGGGGCTCTGGCAGTGGCCTTGAAGGCTTATCATCTCTCCACAGAAGTGCTCTTTCATGCTTTTGATCTCGTGTAAATGAGTTTCTCTGGCTTTTCTGTTAAAGCAATTTCTCCCCCCCACCCCTGTCTGAGAAAATCCCAATGGCGATGGGTATGATCATATGGGAGTGTCATTTCTGCTGCCCTCATGGCTGCAGCTGTGACCTTGATTGATAATCTTAAGGAGGGTAGTTCATGAGATAAAAAAAAATGGCAGGGCCACTTACAAGGAAACAACAGTGGAGTGAAATATAATTAATTCATTATCTGAGCTCACAAACAGAGCTCAAGATCAAGAGGTCACAACAATCCACTTTTTATTTATCTTCATTTGAAATGTAATACATTTTACAAATCAAATAAAAGAACCTGGTCTCACAGGAAGGTGTATAAATACCACAACATTACACGGACATTCTGCGTGTCATGATAACGTATTTTAGCGTTTTCGCGTGTCATTTGTACGCCGCTTTTCGCGTGTCATTTATACGCCACGCAAATGTCCGCAGTTAGGTTTAGGCAAGAAAATCACTTAGTTAGGGTAAGGGAAACTGTCATGGTTGGGCTTAAAATAAGTACATGTAAGTAAACTAAGTAAAACACGTCACAAACGTAAAAAACAAACAAAAAAAAAACATGTGACGTTTGTCACGTGACAAACACACCCAATCAAACTGTTATCAGGCCCTTAAATAGACGTTATCAGCACCATAGATGTGGGTCAATAGGGGCCTTCTACGTTGTAAAAGTGAAGGGAAACTTAAAAGCAACATGTTATAACATGTTGTAAAACTGAATGAAACGTTTTGAACTCAAAGAAAAAAGCATCTTTAGGTTTAGGCAACAAAACTACAACTTCTAGGTTTATGCAACAAAACCACTTAGATAAGTTTAGGGAAAAAGATTGTGTTTTGGCTTATAATAACTACATTTCAAAAGTGAAAGTGAAGTCTTATACTGCAGCACCTGACTTCTGCTTTTGCTACTGTAATAATTAATACAGTCGCTGTCATGTTCTTTTATACCTTCTTTCGGTGATCTACCATCTACCACCACCAATAGATGATAAAACCTACTAGTGGGTGTAGTGGGCCCCTATTAATCCACATCTATGGTGCTTATAGCGACTGATTACGCCTATTTAATAGCCTGACAAAAGTCTAATCGGCTGAACAAACGCCACTAACGGAACTTGCAAAACAAAACACCGGTCAACAGCGGTCTCGAACACGGGTCTCCTGGTTAAAGTTTGATGTTTGTTAGGCCCATACACCACCTCCACACCCACTCACCATAAGTGATCTTTCTCGCTTTTTATACTACGTCACTAACTTTTACCGTAGCATTAATACGCGGATGTGTTTACATTGCAGTCAGTACAGGATACATGGCGTACAAATGACACGTGGAAATCAAGAGAGGCTTATTTATGCACGCTAAACACCTTGCGCATTATCGTGGCATTTATACGCCTTATTGTGCGAACAGACTGCTAAAAAGATTTTCCAAAAAAGCTAGCATTAGTAAAACATACATAGTGCTGTATGTGTTATTTGACAAAAACAGTAACATCCAGGAACATCCAGACTTTACATTCCAATAGTAATAACAATAAAATACTTTAAGTATATTATATTTAATATAAAAAATAAAAAGTATAAACCAGCACTACAGTAAGGGTTTTTATATAGCAAAAGGCTGAGCTATGAATTTGTCTTTCAGAGCCATTTACATGATTCAAAATGGTTCCCCATTTCATGAAGCACTTGTCAAAGATTTCTTTTCATACGTAGAATCCCTACTGAAGTGACAGCACATAAACAGACCTTGGTTATTGTATCATCTGCAGCAGTTTGAATCCTTTAAGAAATCAGTGAAGGAATTTTATCTTTTGGAGTTCAAGTAACTCTAACCTGAATGTTATCATGACAATAATGACCCAAAATACAGTTTGATAAAACATAAATTCATGTAGTTTTACAAATATCTTCAGCAACTAGGGACACTTTTACAATAATGTTGTACAGAGCATCTTGTTAGGTTTTGTTTTTAACTGGACCCCAAAGCAGAGACTGACACAGGTAGGTAAAAAATCTGAACAAAGTTTATTCTTCAATGAAGAAGCAAAAAGGCAAGCACGGTGGCAGGGAGCTGGCTGACTCGAGGTGAAGAACAAGCGGCAAACGAAGACTGAGCACATGGGATTACTCAGCCACTGGAGAACACGGAAGCTGGATCAGCAGCGAGGCACACAGGAGGATCTGCGCAGCAGGAACAAAAAACACGGGTAAGTATCGAGGCACTAGAGAACTCTAGAAAAATGCAAAAGTACAAAGTCACTCAGGAAGAAGGTTTGTCAACACTACCGAACGAGACGGAATTATCTGGCACTGGAGTGGTGTTCAGACCGGGCTTTTATGGGAAGGTTGATGAGGTGAGAGTGGAACCTGGTGTGCCTCGTCTGCTGCCGAAGTCGGAGCCAGCCACACCCCTTGCAACACACATGCCCTGCCATGCAGAAAAGAAAACAAGAGAGGGACCACACACAACAAAAACCAAACAACAAAACAAAACTAACAGAATCATCACTGTACCCCCCCTCAAGGGACGCCTCCTGGTGGCCTACCCGGCTTGTCTGGGTACTGCGCATAAAAGTCTCTAAGGAGATCAGGGTCCAAGATGAGAGAGTGAGAGATCCATGAGCGTTCCTCGGACCCTTACCCCTACGTATTAACCAAATACTGGAATCCCCTACCTCTTCTCCGTACATCCAACAAACGTCGGACGGTGAATGCAGGGTGATTGTCTATGACCCGGGGGGGGGAGGGGGTTCGGCCGGAGGGCACAGAGGGCTGGTGGAAACTGGCTTAAGGAGTGATACGTGAAACGACGGATGGACATGTAAAGAGGCAGGCAGCTTTAGTCTTACCACACAAGGATTTATAATGCTTTCAATATCAAGTAGGCCAATGTACCTGGGAGCCAGTTTCCGGGACTCAACTTGTAGGGGGAGGTCACGGTAGGAGAGCCAGACCTTCTGACTGGGCTGGTAATCCGGGGCTGGAGTGCGGTGGCGGTCTGCCAGTCTCTGGTTACGAGCTGTTGTACGGGTGAGCGCTGCCCGTGCTTCACGCCAGACTCGACGAGCACGCCGGAGATGCCCCTGCACCGATGGCACTGCCACGTCCGTCTCCTGGGTTGGGAAGAGTGGGGGTTGGAAACCATTAGCGGCCATAAATGGAGACATACCAGTGGCGGAAGAAGCCAGGGAGTTGTGGGCATATTCAACCCATGGAAGGTGGGTGGACCAGGAGGCCGGATGACGAGTGTGACACAGTGAAGAGCCGCCTCCAGGTCTTGATTTGCCCGCTCCGTCTGGCCGTTGGTTTGTGGGTGGTACTCAGATGACAGGCTGGCCGAAGCCCCCATTGCCCGGCAAAACGCTCTCCAAACTCCAAACAAGAGGAGAATTGAGGTCCCCTGTCCGACAGGATGTCCTGAGGAATACCATGGAGTCTAAAAAAATGTTGGATGAGCAGATCTGCAGTCTCGAGAGCAGAGGGCAGTTTAGGCAGGGGAATAAAGTGCCCAGCCTTGGAAAAACGATCAACTATGGTCAAAATAGTTGTGTTATCTTCTGAGGTAGGCAGGCCAGTGACAAAATCCATGGCGATGTGGGACCAAGGCCGGTGAGGAATGGGCAGGGGGCAAAGGAGACCAGCTGGAGCACGGTGAGAAGCCTTGCTGCGGGCGCAGATGGAGCAGGCGGAGACGTACTCCTCGGTGTCAGCTGACATGGAGGGCCACCAGAAGCGTTGCTGAACGAGAGCTAGTGTCCGATGAAAACCGGGATGACATGCCACCTTGGAAGCGTGCCCCCACTGGAGCACTGAAGATCTGGCAGACGGAGGAACAAACAGACAGTTCGGTGGACAACCCTCGGGAGCCGGAGGAACCTGGACCACCCCTTCAATCTCCCACCTGGCTGCTCCCACCACACAGGAGGATGGCAAAATGGTTTCCTTTGGGAGTCTCTTCAACAGGAGGAGCGAACTGTCGTGACAGCGCATCAGGCTTAACATTCCTGGAGCCGGGCCGGTAGGTGAGGGTGAAGTTAAAGCGGCCCAAGAATTTTGTACATCTACATTTGCACATGTACTACCTCAATTATTTTTTGTATTTAAGAACAAAAATAGGTAACTTACACACTTTGCTAATGTATATAGTAGGTTATTGCACACTTTACTAATGTATATAGTATCTTGCACACTTTGCTAATGTATGTAGTAGGTTATTGCACACTTTGCTAATGTATATAGTAGGTTACTGCACATTTTGCTAATGTATATAGTATCTTGCACACTTTGCTAATGTATATAGTAAGTTATTGCACACTTGCTAATATATATAGTAAGTTATTGCACACTTTGCTAATGTATATAGTATCTTGCACACTTGCTAATGTATATAGTGTCAGGTTTTAAGTTTTAAGTAGTGGTGGACCCAAAATGCAGGACAAGCCAGCACAGCGGATCTTGGGCGGACGGCCCGAGGGCAGGGCAGAGTCAGAGCCGGGGAACTCGGGCGGACGGCCCAGGGGCAGAGCAGAGACAGAGCTGGGAAACTCGGGCGGACGGCCCGGGGGCAGAGCAGAGACGGGAAACTAGGGCAGACGGCCCGTGGGCACAGCAGAGACGGGAAATTCGGGCGGACGGCCAGTAGGCAGAGAAGAGAAAGAGCTGGGAAACTCGGGCTGGCGACCCGTGGGCAGAGCAGGGACAGAGCAGGGAAACTCGGGGACTTGGGGCTGCGGCCCAGCGGGGACAGAGTCTTGGGACTGCGGCCCAGCAGTGTAAGGGACAGGGTCTTGGGACTGCGGCCCAGCAGGGACAGGGACAGGGTCTTGGGACTGCGGCCCAGCAGTGAAAAGGACAGGGTCTTGGGGCTGCGGCCCAGCTGGAACAGGTGATGGTTGCGGCTCAGCCGGAACAGCAGGTGGTTGCGACCCAACCGGAACAGCAGTTGGCTGCGACCCAACCGGAACAGCAGGTGGTTGCGGCCCAACCGGAAGAGCAGGTGGTTGCGGCCCAACCGGAACAGCAGGTGGTTGCAGCCCAACCGGAACAGCAGGTGGTTGCGACCCAGCCGGAACAGGTGATGGCTGCGGCCCAGCCGGAACAGCAGGCGGTTGCGGCCGAACCGGGACAGCAGGTGGTTGCTGCCAATCCGGAACAGCAGGTGGTTGCGACCCAGCCGGAACAGGTGATGGCTGCGGCCCAGTCGGAACAGGTGATGGCTGCGGCCCAGCCGGAACAGATGATGGCTGCGGCCCAGCCGGAACAGGAGGGGTCTGCCGGACCCCCGACAGGAGACGTGGAGCAGGGGTCGGCCGGACCCCCGACAGGACATGTGGAGCAGGAGTCGGCCGGATCGCCGACAGGACACGTAGAGCAGGCGTCGGCCGGACCGCCTACTGGAGACATGGAGCAGGGGTCGGCTGGACCCCCGACACAGGAGCAGGCCTGGATTCGGCTGAGGCACTGGGCAGCCTAGATTGCCTTCTCTGATACCTACGCCTCGCTCCAGGGGCTCCATCCCAAGACAGCAATCCGGTTGGAAGCCAGCAGGCCGGGGCTTTGCTGAGGTTGAGGCTGGGGCCGAAGCCGAAAGCCCAGGAAAGAATAAAAACTCTCTGCTGCTTCCATAATGTGGTCAGTTCGTACTGTCTGGTTTTAAGTTTTAAGTAGTGGAGGACCCAAAATGCAGAGAGAGCGAAGAGGCAGCCGACAGAGTCCAATGATTTAATGAAAAAACAAAACTTTCAACGAGTTAGAAATGTGGCTGATCCAGGCAGGCAGGAACAAAAAACAATCCACAAAGTAAATTCACCAGCAGTAAACTAGGAACACAAAAACACCGGGAAAAACTCACAAGGAGGAAACACCAGGAGAAACACATCACACCAGGAGCGACGAAATCCAAATCCAAAATGTTAAGTTAAAAAGGAACAAAATACCGGAAAAACTCTTTCACAGGAGGTAACACAATACATGAGAATTCGACAACGAACTGACCAAGACACAGGGGAACACACGGGCTTAAATACACAAGGAGGGCAGGATGATTACACACAGGTGGAACTAATCAGGGCGGGGCAGACAATCACAAAAAGGTGGGAAAACAAACAAAGGCAGGAAGTAAACTATACATGACACAGGAGGATTGAATTTCAAAATAAAACAGGAAACACTAGAATGAATGAATATAAATGAAAACCCAAATCCAAGAAACCGAAATCACAAATAACAGAACTAATAAACCACTACAAGGATAAACACAAGATCTTAACAAAAAGGAAAAAAGTCATATGTCCTCTGGCACAGTGCCAGACCGTGACAGGAAAAAGTCATATGTCCTCTAGCACAGTGCCAGACCGTGACATATAGTAGATTATTCTATGTTTGTAGTTAAGTTTTTTTATGTTAGCTGTAGTAGTCGGGTATATTTATATTGTTTTCCAACATGCTTTATATTGTGTATTCTATGGATATATTTTTCTAGAGTTGATATGTACATTTTATTTACTGTTCCGATGCATTGCCTGGATAACCTGCTACTGTAACACAATAGTTTCCCAATTTGGGATCTATCTATCTATCTATCCATCTATCTATCTATCTATCTATCTATCTGCATCGTTTTTGCCCCAAACTGAATGTGATTGTCATAAAGTGGGCATGTCTGTAAATGGGAGACTCATGAGTACCCATAGAACCCATTTTCAGTCACTACCTTCCCAACAAGCTAGCATGACATGGTTGGTACAAATGGATTCCTTAGGTTTCTAGTTTCATACTTGCCTTTTTTAGCCTCCTTCCCGACAAGCTAGAATGACAATAATACCAATGTATTCCTTGTGTTTTCTAGTTTCATAGAATATCAGTACCTTCACACTAGCTCTAACACTGAACCTGCTACAGCCTCTGAAAGAAAGTAAAGTCGGTCGGGATCATGGGTGTCAGAGGGTTAATCAACTTTTGTTCTGTAAATACACATGAACACATGAACATTTATGCATACACTCTTTGCTTCACTGCTGCTTTTGCACACAGCAATCACCTCCTTAGTTCAGAGAACCCACACATTAAACATATGTTATTTACCATAAAAAGCTATCTTGTGTTTTAACAAGCATGTGATTAAGTAATTAAGAGAAAATAGTAAAAAGAAAAAGAAAAAAAAAGGTTAATATTTGGAAAATCACTCAGAGGTAATGCAATTATAATAAGAAGTACCTTATTAATGATGCAATCATTTCATAACACATTGTTCCCCTCTACATTAAACTGCATTAGTCACTGTTAATAATAAAATAAAACAAGCAGAAATCATCAAAGAAGTCAAGCTGTTCTCATACACAATTCATAGCCATACCTACAAAAAGTAATGCACTGTAAAGGTCTTTGCACACCAAGTCTGGATTTTTCATATGCATTTTTTAAATCCGTTATCCGATAAAAAATGTTACACACAGAAACTTGCACACTGAATCCGATGCATTTTATTATTCTATTTGTTGCAAAAATTTGCAATAAGAGACAAAACTGAATTAATTCCGTGGGTGCAATGGAAAGAGCTAGTCCAAAACGGGGCTAATGAATGAATGACATTAGCAAGAAGCTAATGTTTAGCTGCCTACAGCACAATCTCTACAGTCTGATCTTTAGTACATCCTTTGTTTTATGATCGTCCCTGATTACAAGCTCTTCTGTGATCACCTGCCATAATCTGTCTTTAATTCCCCCATCTCTGTATTCTTATATTTCTTTATTGTAAAGTGCTTTGTGCTGGGAGATGAATGAAAAAACTAAATCAGTTCAAGAGATGCCATTTTGGATGTTGACGTTTGCAAGGACGGTGGCTCTGAGTGGTCAAACAACGGAAACATTAATGACGGACAAAAGTTTCGGAGCCGGTGTGTTAACGTGATTGACACAGCGTGAGGTTGTATTTATTTTTAAATATGTAAAAATTTTGGACGAAAAATACGAACATGGTGTGCAAAGGCCTTAATTTGTATATATATCCCACAAAATCAATTTGTTTCCACGTAATCATGAACCAGGAAGTATAAAGAGCGGCAAACATTGTGTAGGGAGGAGGTTGGGTGGATGTGTGGGTCAAAAAACACAGTACATTCACCCAGGAGACCGGTGTTCATATCCCGTGTGAAACCAGAAGCCAATGTTGATTTATTTGTCACGTAACTTTCGTACTTAAGTAACGCCACTTTCATAGTTATTTTAACCTAAACCACGATCTTTTCCTAAACCTAACCAAGTAGTAGATACCATTTTTTCCTTCCAGATACCGGTTTCTGTACTTGTGTAGCGTGAATGGTGCCTGCTACTTTGAGAAGCATCTTATCTCATCCTGCATCTACTGGGATGAGAAAAACACATTCTTGTGTCCAACAAGATTTGGTCATTTACAGATGGAATTCTCGAAAGAAAGAACAATTTGTTTTTGTAAAGGGCCATAAACTCTTTTATCGACCATCGAGTGTCAGTTTTGACACTGTCCAGGAGGATAATAACTTTTAAAACTGTGGGAAGGGTTTTCTCCCCACTTAAACCAACAAGAACTGATAACTTTTCCTGACTTCAAAGTGATCCGTTTGGTTAAACACACACACACACACACACACTCCCCTGTCCATCTTACATTCCACAGCCTAGGTTTCTTAACCTTTCGGTGACCCAGAGATTCACTCCAGCGGTGAAGCGTCAACCCCACCTAGTTTTCATCTGTGGTAATGTGACCAATAATTAAAGTGTTTAGAAGTCATCATGAGTTAGATTATTGACTTCTTTGTGTATAATCATTAATGGTATTGTAATACGTTTTAATGTTTTATCAGTGATGTTCAATAGATGTAATACCTTAAGTTTAAAGTTGTTAAAAAGGAGTTATAACTTGAACTTAGAATTACATTTTTACAATCTTGATACTAATGTTTGATTAAAACATTAGTGGTTTTATAGTTTTTGATATGTATCTGTCTCGTGCAAAAGAAAGGAAAAATTAGTAAAGAGGGAATTCTGATTTTGCGCGTTTAAAGGTTTTTCAATAATGAATCGATCAGAGAAAGAGAGGGTCTCGACCCCTCCCTCCCAGAGGGGGTTAAAGAAGAGATGACACAGAGTCAGAGGTGCTGTTGTCAGGAGGAAGTTGAGAAAGTTGTCCGCAGGGAGATGACTCCAGCAGCTCTCCAGAATTTACATACATACATTTCATTTGTGTGTTTATTTTCTACCTCATGTTCATTTTTCTGAGTCAAGTGACTTCTAAAGGACAGCATTTTTAAAGATCTTTTGTTTATCTCGCGTGATTTAAATGCTAAGTGCTCTGCCAGCATTTCGAGTTTTTTCGTGAAATAGATAAATTCTAAAGCTTCAGAAGATAATCCGACTTCAGCTTTTTGATCTCTTTCAACGAGTAATCAGCCAACGGACTTCAACTCCCACATTCAATGTTCTGACGAGAAAGTTGAATGTTCTCCACGCTTTGCTGTTTGGTATCCCGGGCCAGCTGAACCGATCTCATCCAACCCATCCAAGGGGCTTGGCTATCCAGACAACGTGTGAGGAAACGGCCTCTGGACCCACAGAACCAACTGCAGCGATAAGTGAATGTTCCGTGGCTTTATGATCAATAGTTGTTTGTCAGACATATCTTCTAAATTTCCTAATCTTCCAAATTATTAACTGCAACTTTTATAGCTTAGAGAGAATAATCAGACTTTCCCTCACTACTAAAGTTCCAATCAGAATTGCTTCATTGAATTTTCATTTCATTCATTCATTCATTAATTAATTAATTACCAGTGTTAATTAGTCATTTGTATATTCATCACTTCATTTATTCAATTATCACGATTTATGGTAAATAAATGTTTCACTTTATCACTACGTCATGTCTGTGTGTGTATTTCAAAGCAGAACTGTAGATCAATGAATTCAGAACTTATACTTCAGACTTGAGATTGATTAATGATCAATACTTCTATCACAATAGTTTCTGCTTTTCCTATAAAAAGTGGTGGTGCCCCGAATTGAGTATTTCTTTATTTAACGAGTGCAAATCAATAATTACATGTAGAGTGATAACGCTACACTTGCGGCATCGGCCGATACAGAGTACCGATCCGATACCAGCGTGATAAAGGAAAAATATATAGTTATTATTAATATTATTATTTAATAGCTGTTGACCATGTAATGATGTGATATGATTACTATCGTTGTTGTATGGCCTGGCTCAGGTTGAACCCTTTGTAAAACATGAACAAATACATACAGAGAATGAAAGCAAAATAACTTTCTTTTATTATTCAGTTGGTCAGTTACACAGTACATAAATAAATGAAGCTAGGATTAAATAATAATTGTGTATTCTCTTAGCTGTCTCTCTGTTGACAGCCTGTGTGCTAATTTGTCCTGCAGGGTGCAGTATTCACACACACGTACTGCCACCCCTCCAAACGGAGGCCTTTCATACTGTACGTATCGTCGTTTTACTTGTTGGATTTTCCACTGTGAAATATTGCCAAATGGCTGACATTTTTCCTCGCTCTGACTACCGTTGCCTAGCACAGCACTGTTGTTTGCTATCGTCACGTGATAAACTACCTGCAATCAGTTCTTCTTTGCTGCTCTAAAACAGTAGTTTTGTTTCCTAAACTTAACCAAATAATTTCCTGTGAAGATGGAAGTTTATGGAAGTTTATTTTGAAAAGACTGAATGTATGTAATGAGCGGAAATTGACACGTGTTGCTAGACATTCAAAGGAAAATGCACAAAAAGATATCATGTGAACCGTTGTATGAGGATACGTTGACTAAGTGCAACAAAGCTTAGTTAGTTTGGAATAAGTTGGACTACATTTCACTACATATGCTGTCCATATTGGATTTAGTGGAACAAAAGATTGACAGACTGACACCATTACCTCTAAGCGATTAGTAATTGTCAGTGACCAGAGGATATAATCAAATCCATTACTGTCTGCGGCTGTGATGAAAAGCAGATCTTTTTCAAGATTGCGTGCCTCATTGTGTTTTATTGCTCGGGGAAAAAGTTTCTGTGTGATCCTCAGGAGTAACTTTAATTTCCCGGTGATGAGTCCTCGCCGCTCCGATGTGAAAAAAAGACTGGATATTTCTCTGTTCTGCTTCTGTGCTTCCTCCCTCCAGGCCAAAGATGTTATCTCCTATTCATTATTTGGCTTGTCATATCATATGAATTGCCAGACAAGAGGACCACTTTCCAAACAATATGAATCGGTTTGCAAAACTTGAGTCACAGTATCAATAAACTTCAGCCAAAGTCAGTGGACCGGAGCTGCTCTCCCAACAATAAGTGATTAGGAAAAACTAAAGGGATTTAATATAGGGATTGGGTATGATGTATAGCAGGAGGGATAATGCTTATTGGTTGTGGCCACTGTGAGGAAAGGGCCCATCTCCCTGTGCCGAGGAGTGTCACATGGAATTTGTTTCCATTTGTGCAAGGCAGCGAATCAGTCAATTTCATCTCTGGTTCCCTTTTCTCTTCTATGCATCCCAATGAGCTTAACACAATATTAAAATATGGCAGAGCGCTGATGAGAAAAAATGAGCGTAATGCCCATCTGAGCGGCTGCTTCTATACTGTCTGTCCTTGTTTCCTGCATCCGCAGACGAGCTGCATCGATTCTGACTGCTAGAGTTTCAGTAAAAGCAGGAACACATGTACAGTATGATGCATTAGCAGTCTCACCCCCCCCCCCCCCCCCCCCCCCCCCCCCCCCACACACACACACACATACACACTGAGCAAAACAGATGCATTTAATATGCTTGTCTGAAAGGTCAAGTGATCAAGGGAAATTGCCTCGTCCAACTTATTGGAGAATGTAATGAGATGGAATTGTTTATGCATCCGCTAAACACTTGTCACAATTGATGCTTTTTCCCTGGTTATTCTAACACATAACAGAAAATGAAAAATCACTTCAGCTTCCTTTAATATGCTCCTGGTCACTAGCGTCTTTGATTCTGGCTGTGACAGAGATCTCTTTAAAGCCTGTGTACACACTCGCTGAGTGTAATTGGTCACAGACATGTTGCAGGTGCGCTGATAATTCCCATACAGCACGCCAGAGCTTAGCTTCGCTCGTTGTTATGCCACCTTGTGCGGTAACCAGGGAGCTTGTTAGCGAGCCAATATACAGGAGGTGGACAAAATAGCAGAAACTTGTTCAATATTACACAATCCAATACAATAGGTCTGCAATATCCAGTCTTTGTGAGGCTTATTATGTGTCATAGAGGCTTTGCACAAGCTCTCCAATACAGATATTCCTGAGGCCGGTGTATGGTATTGTTGTATCAGGTTGCATTGTGTTGTAGAGAAAAAAAGACAACATAGTTGTCATTTCTTCAAATGAATAAAATGAGTTTTCCCGAAAAGCAACCTCTTGTTGCTTCACAAATAGTGATGTCCACTCTCAGAAGTAAAGTCAGATGTAGTATGAGCACTGAGTATGACTACTTTACTATTGAAACGTTAAGTACATTTTGCTGAAAATACTTACATACTTTTATTTAAAGTTTTGAATGCAGGTCTTCTACTTGCAGTGGAGTATTTTCACAGTGGGGTATTACAGTAGGGGAGATTGGGGTCAGTTGGGACAGGGGACAGTTAATAGAGTGCTACAGGAATGAGTCCTAAAACCCGGAAATGAGATGGCATTTTAGCAGTCCCGGTTCCCTTGTTTGGAAGTCAATGGATTTTTGAATGGATTTTTAGTTAGATGTTTGAAATAAGTTCTGTGGTTAACACAAGCTATAAGAGATTTTAATGTTTTCTTCTGCGACATAAAATACATCAATAAATATCTCACTCATGAATCTTGAAGCCTTTGTGTCTTAAAAAAGGCGGATGCTGACAAGTGGCTAAATGAGACTACTAAACGTCATCACGCCGACAACTAGTCCGCCTTTCCAGCCTCGTTGTGTATACTCGCGCCCATGCGACGAATTAGTTTGTTTATAGCCTAATGTTAGCTTTTTGCGATTGCATTCACACTTCAAAAATCAGAAAAGAAGTGTCCATTTGTGAAGATTATCTTGCTGAACAAAACGTTTAAGTATCATAATCGTATGTTTGCCACAGAGCTTATTTTCTGCAAAAATCCAAAACCAAATGGAAAAATCCCATTGGCTTTTAGTCGAGGGAACCCAGGGCGATGCTAACTTCCTGGTTGGCCTACAAAAATCTGTCATCCCTGGAGCACTATATACAGTGCCTTTTTAACAAAGCAGCTATGCCTATGCCATTCACCATGCTCTTACTCATCCAGCGTGTAAGTAAATGTTTGGCTCTTTTGTTATTTTTCTCCTACCATACTGTTTTTAATTGTGCCACATACAAAAAGCATATTGTTGGAAAGCTTATTTTCTGGCCTATCAGTTGATGCTAGTGTTAGCTGTCTGAAGTTTTTTTGGTAGCTAGCACAGGAGTCCAAAACGTGTCTGCTCTCCCTGGGACGGTTGGGACAATTACCCTGTTTTTTTTAATTTATTTTTTTATATTTAAGCCCACATGTCTTCATGTGCCTCATCGCATGTTAAAATTTTAGAATACAGTATGTGAGCATATATAAGCAGTCATTTTTATCACATTTGATCCATGGATAAGAACATCCTGGCAACTGTACTTTGACTGTATGATGCTTCTAGTGTGTAGTACAAGCAAATGACTCTGTTCAGAATGGTTGGTGTGTGTTGCAATTTTGAGTGAAGGTCAGTGGTGGCTGGTAGGGCATATACAGCATCTGACTTTGCCACTGGAGACCACCGTTCACACCCCATCTCCTCCCAACAGTTTGACCTAACCTTAAAGGGGAAGTGCAATGATTTTACACATAAAAGTCAGCCTTGACGACTATATGTGAAAGAAATTGTTTAAAGCTTTTTGTGGCTTCAGAGGGTGCTGTGTGAAGTCTGATAAATTGCTTCAAGTGATGTCACTTGGGGGTGTGTTGTTAGAAAGAAGTGAACTCACCAGACTCCAGCTCCTCATCTCTGCTCGAGGCTAGTACCTTGAGGCTAGCTAGTTAGCTGCTACTAGCATAACAAACCCAAATCTCCCACTGAACTGTCTGCAGTTGCGTTAAATTATGGGTAATGTAGGCGCAAGGTTTTAACAAGGAAGAAGAATGCATGGAGTAAAAACTAAGGATGCACCGATCCAACTTTTTCAGTCCCGATAGCGATACCTGGGCTTTGGGTATCGGCCGATACCGAGTACCGATCCGATACCAGTGTTTTATTAATAGGCTGTATGCCTCACTGTGTGGAGGTGACTGGGATCATTCTTTAATGTGTAAGACAACATCAGGCTTGACTTAAATATTGCTTTCCTAACTTTGAAAAACACAATGTAACAAATAGATACATCGATACAAATTTACTGAATTGTTATTTATTGTTAAAGGGACTGTTTGTAAGAATCGGAAATTGGTTGTAACAGCAACACTTGTGGCCGCAATGTCAACAAAAGTTAGCGTCCTGTTGCTCGCGCTCACCCGTGTGCACCCGCTACCTGAATGTGAGCGAGCGTCTGGCAAAAACAGCGAGGCAACACACGTCAGCTAAAACCACAATATCACTCTATATTTTACCTGCTTGGGAGTAATGTTAGTTGACCAAACGAAGGTCTCTCCATGAATCAATGCTGATCATAGTGTTGGCCTTTCCTGCTTCAGCGTCCCGACCTGGTCGGAGACAATAACGTAAATCGCTGCGGAGCCCCGTCACTTCACAAGACACGGGAAACCTCTGTTGGTCTGGAGGAGAGGCAGCATTTATTTCTGCACAAACGTCCACTGCACATTCACTAGATATTCTCAGAGCTAAACTAACTCTTCTGCAGTGTGTAGTGTGCGCGCGTGCACATGGAGTTGGAGCGAGCCGAGCGGGTGAGAACGAGCGCGGTGTGCAAGCAGGCAGGAGCAGGCAGCAGGAGCAGAGCAGAGACTCCGGCGCTGGAAACCAAAGTCACAATCACCCCCGCGGCAGGGGAGGGCGAAGCAGGAAGAGCCAACACTGTTTTGAAAGACAGGCTTCACTAGATATAACTTTGCAGTTTTGGTGCTTCCGTGTAGTTTGTGTTGGAGTCTGAGTCTGAATAGCATACCCACACGGGAGCGCGCATGGGACACCGACCCGGTATGATTTATATATGTAAGAAGTTACAAACAGTCCCTTTAAAATAATTAATCCTGCACGAGTAACCTGGTAAAAAAATCTTCAAAATTAACAGGAATTACAATTTGAGTGTAAACCTTTTAATGCATCAACAAATTGGTCAAAACTAAAACAGGACTTTAAATTTCAGGATATAATGTATTTGGTATATAAACATATAATTGAACTGAATAGATCAGCCCCATTGTCATTGATATCCGATCCAGCTATTTGAGTCAGTATCAGCCTGATATTCGATCTGGTATCAGTGCATCCCTAGTAAAAACAATGATATATCTGGTTCTGCTGCATCGATTTTCAAAAGAAAAAAATGTCCATTGCGTGTCCGACAATGTTATAGAAGTGCAGTGCTGAATTAGTGGAGTACTCTTTTTAATCACAGAGGTGGCAGATCAGAAAACGCTCATATGAATCAAACAGTCATGCATTCTGGAAGGCACTGAAAAACAGTGTTACTCTTATGACAGAGATGCTGCAGCAAAATAAATGCTAACATGCAAGGTAATTGCAAATAACTTGTACTGTCCTTCGATTGCCGGCCTCAGGCCTAGGGGAACCTGGGCCAGCAGCAAACACGCTGTGATAAAGAATAGAAGAGACACACACGTTGAACTGGTGTTGACTGGTGTTCATTTACTTACGAGATGATAACGTGTTAATGCAAATTTGTTTTAACGCCACTAATTTCTTTAATGCATTAACGCAATTGATCTTTCGAAGGTTGTAGCTGGTTCAGTTTTAAAGCTAGAGTGAAGATACTGGTATCATTTGAAACTAAAAAAACTAAAGAATCCATTGCTATCTTTTTAGAGACCAACCCAAACATGAAAGGCACAGTTTTGTTAAATGTACAAGTGTGTGCATTTTCCCCAAATTCTGCCTTGGTTGGTTGGGACACCTTGTTCTGGGCTAAAAAAATATGATTTAAGTTGAACACCTTATATTCACAATGTCACTTGTTCAAAAATTTCTTTCAGGAAAAGAAAAAAATTGTAAGATTCAAAGTTACCAAACTTTATCAAGTTATCAAAGTTAACGCGATGATAACAGGTTAAAGCAAATTCGTTTCAACGCCACTAATTTCTTTAACGCATTAATGCAACTTTGATTGATTTTTAGGTTGTAGCGGGCTCAGCTTTAAAGCGAAGATGCTGGCATTATATTAAACTAGAAAACCTAAGGTATCCATTGGTACAAAATATGTCATAGCTTGCTTGCTAGCTTGTTGCGAAAGAAGTCAAATAATGCTCCAAACTTGCGCTAAATTTTCACAAGGAAAAACTGTCATGGCCATTTTCAAAGGGGTTCCTTGACCTCTGACCTCAAGATATGTGAATGAAAATGGGTTCTATGGGTACCCACGAGTCTCCCCTTTACAGACATGCCCACTTTATGATAATCACATGCAGTTTGGGGCAAGTCATTGTCAAGTCAGCACACTGACACACTGACAGCTGTTGTTGCCTGTTGGGCTTGAATTGCCATGTTATGATTTGAGCATATTTTGTTATGCTAAATGCAGTACCTGTGAGGGTTTTTGGACAATATTTGTCATTGTTTTGTGTTGTTAATTGATTTACAATAATACATTTATACACACATTTGCATAAAGCAAGCATATTTACCCACTCCCATGTTGATAAGAGTATAAAATACTTGGCAAATCTCCCTTAAAGGTACATTTTGAACAGATAAAGAATGGGCGATTAATTTGCGATTAATCGTGATTAAATATTATAATCGATTGACAGACCTAATACCCAAATATATATTCTCTGTTTCTCTACTCCAGTACAATTTTACCGTATCCATGAAAATTATAAAAAAAAAATTACTTTCCCAACATGAACTTTACAGTGCTATTCTTAACCAAAACTAATAAAATGGCTTTCTCTCTACAGGCAATATAACCCCTTACGTTTTGGTTTCATTCTCTGAACATAAAACACACATTTCCCCTTTTCTAGAAACACATTTTACCATTGAGTTAAATGGTAAACATTTCATACATGTACATTTGCCCATTTAATGGCATTGTCCTCTCTTGTGCTTTACACAAGTGCATTCACCATAACAATAGCACATAACAATAGCATTTTCCTAGGCCACAAACCACAAATTGTCCGTTTGGCTACAGATAATAACCAGGAAATCACTTTAAGCATTAATTAAAACTGCTTCATACATTTAAGTGCATATAATAAATTAAGTGTGCTTAATGAATTCACCAGTTTTTTCGGTTGTTTTGGGTTAGCTTTCCCCACACTACTCCACACAACACAAGTCAGCTAGCATTTACAGAACATTCGCTAACAAACTGCTGCTCTGACCAACATGTGCAAACGATTTAATAAGTTACATGTTCAACTCTTAAAATTTAGCATGTATACTCAATTCAAGGGATATTTACCAACCTGTGATAAAGAATAGAGGAGACACACATGTTGAGCTGGTGTTGACTTCAAGGTGGGAAGATTTATTCTTCTTCTGTGCGTGCCAGAAATACTATTCTGTAGCACCCAAGTGTAATGTGCCATCTAGCGGTATGGATGTGAAATAGCAGTGTAGTATGTTATGCTGAAATAGATACAAATAAATGAAAAAGAATAATAGGGGTGTCTGTTTTTCTCGCTTGATTTAAAGCAGCAGTGGGTAGAATTTGAGCAAATATGATATAAAAAAGTTATTTTTATAAAACGGTCACTATATCCTGACAGTAGTGCATGAGACACACCATCTGAAAAAAATCATGTGCCTCTGTGTCCTCCGGTGCTCCTAATGGCATCTGCAAGATTTCACAAACCGGAGGAAAACAACCAATCAGAGCCGGGCTGGAGCCTTGCCGTCTCTGAGCAGCTGTCAATCACTCGCGAACTCCGATCAAACGGTCAAACTAGGCAGCGCTGATCAAATAAGAATCAATATTCTGTTACCGTAATGCCTATTTCCAGCATAAAATGTTTTCAGAAACATCTTGTAGTGTACTGTTTCGCTGTAAAATGAGAAAGTTTGTGACCCGGCAGCCATATTAAGGATAAATTGAGGAAATACCAAGCACTGCCCACCAGCAGGAGCAAACTTTCTAATTTTACAGCTAAACAGTACACTACAAGATGTTTCTGAAAACATTTGAGGCAAGAAATAGGCATTACAGTAACAGCATATTGATTCATATTTGATCAGCACTGCCTAGTTTGACCGTTTGATCGGAGTTTAGAGTGATTGACAGCTGTCTCCGTTGAATGAACAGCCAATAGGAACGCACTCTCTCTGAAATGACCTGTGATTGGCCTAAGTCTCCCGTCACGGGCTAGATTTTTTAATTCTACCAGTTAGACTTATTTCTGAAGTTAGCTGTGTTCAACCCTCTGCATATCAAGTCCTACTGTAACTGGTATTACTACTGTATCTGTCTCTGTGATGCTTATAATGTGTTGAATACGGTACTTTTCTGAGGCTGTAGTTTGTGGTGTTGTTGTATCAGATTGCATAACATTGTACATTTATTCCTATTATTGTGCTCAATTATTACTTTGAAGATATTTTTTTAGGCAAACCGCTTGCATTGGTTAAACCTCAAGCCACGGGGAATACGAAATTAGAGTTTGCATTCACCATACCCTTTGTCTGTAACATACAAAAGCCAATCTACCTGCAAATCTTGTTCCGTTCTAATGTCAAACTGTAATTGGTATCACTGAAGTCTGTGTTACTGAATTGTCTGTTACACAGATATTAGAAAGACAAAGCAAATTAGAGAAGAGCTGAAAGAGGAGCAGAGCAACGCGTTACATAAAAGTGACACAGAGGATTTGTTCCAGGAGACTTCACCCAATCCAATCAAGTGGGCTTTTCTGGATGAGTTCTCAAGCGATTCTTGCATCTCTCCGGAGAAAGCACTCAAGTTAACCTGTCCTTCGGTAATGAGGAAATGAGCTTCTTTTTTGTTCGGAGTGTGATATTCTGCAGGATTCTTTAGTTTTTACTGCCCACATAGACAGACATCACTGAGCGGTTTTATTAGAATATAGGAGAGAGGTGATCATGGTATGTCATGTTGTCATCTTATTGTTCGTTCTCAGAGATTTTTTATTACTCCTTTGCAGAGATCCCTCAATTCCAGCATGTCAAATCAAAGAAAGCTTAAATTCCAGACGTAGACATTTGGTGCAGAGGAGGAGAACACAAACTAAGTGACTAATGAGTGACTAATTAGGAGCTTTAGGTGTCTGTTTCTGTGTAACTGTTGATTACAAAACGTGATCCAGACAAGTCTGAAGGTCAGACATGATGTGTGTACCAGAACAAACACTGTTCTCCCATGATTATAGAATAATTTGCAAGGGACGCAGCGACACAATCACCTCTCAATATGCAACAAAGTCTCACGGCAGTTCATGAAATATTCCCGAAATTTAATCTATTTGATTCGTGTACATAGACACGAATTTCCTTTTTTTTTCGTGACGCTCTGCAAGACTTTCAACAACATATTTTTTGTACGTTTTCCTATGAATGTCCAGCAACACGTGACGCATGTGTCAATTTCTGCCCCGGTCTTTTCAAAATAAAACTATTTAGTTAAGTTTAGGAATAGATCGACTTGGTTAGGCTTAGGCAACAAACTACTTAGCTTTAGGAAAAGATCAAGGTTTGGGTTAAAATAACACCGTAATTGGCATAACTTAAATACGGAAGTTATGTGACAAAAACTACTCAGTTAACTTTAGGAAAATATTGCGATTTGGGTTAAAATAACACCAGAAGTGCAGCCTGCTACAGTAACCTAGATACAAATGCTGTACCTGCCATTTCTAATGCTCAGCTGTATGGTCATTTTTGAGGCTGTAAATTGCATCTTACTGTGTTCATTTTATTTTGTCCACTCCCTATATTAGTAATTACTAAATCACTAATTGTAATGTATTTTTTCTGCCTAACTCTTTCTCTATAAGAAAAATAAACTATGAATAAAAGTGGAGCAATTTGCTAATTACCAATTTTGTAGTAACAGCATGACATTGTTTAAATCATTATATGCTCATTAAAAAACTACCAATGTGTAACTGCTGGTTAGTAAGGGGGATCGGCTCCAGCCCCCCGCGACCCTGAATAGGATAAGCGTTTACAGATAGTGGATGGATGGATGGTAGGTAAGGTAAGAAAACAGAAGATTTATTTGAACAACGGAAGATAAAACAAAATTACAATAGGGCCTTCGCAGACCTGCGGTCAGTGCTCGGGCCCTAATGATTTCTGTACAGTTTGAAACTTTCGGGAGAGTCAGACGTTCAACTTTAATTGTAGCCCAGAGTGCATTCAAAACCAGGGCCTTTTATTCTCTGCCATGCACTTAACAGAAACCTTCATTTAATAACAACATTAAGCTTTCAAGTACCATGTAGAGGTCTGCATTTTTATATGTTGTTGTGAGGCTCTTATCCTTTTATTTCTTCAGCTTTTTTACTACTACTAATTGACATTACTACTATATCAAGTAGCCTTTATGTTTTGCTCTGCTTTACCAAACATGAAGTTTGTTGTTCCGCTGACTCACACTGTGAATTATTATACAGCAGCTGCTCAATGGAAACTCTCACATTTGCCCAATGATAATGAAAATTACAAACATTATTGAGAGCGCTTCTTTTATAATCGGTGATGTTGTAGCTCTTTATCTCAAAAAATACAACCTTGAGCCAGCAAAAATGTTTATGGACTTTAATAAAATTGTAAATTTTAATCGAAACTGTTCTCCCAAGAAGGACAGCATCAGTCCTTTGTTGGGTCAACAAAACGACTTTTACTTTGTTTTCCATTTCAAAGCACCAGTCAATGCTGTTCTTTTTCAACCATGACCATGATCGTTCCCTAACCTTAACCATGCATTTATTATTGTAACAATGGAGACAACCTAACCTTAACAAAGTAGTCATTCCAACCTAAAACCATGATCTTTTCCTAAGCCTACCCATGTCATTTTACCCAAGGCCATGTTTGTGCTTTAAATCTAACCAAACCTTAACCATAGCGTTGTTACATCATAAACCTGACTTATTTTTCAACAGTGATTTGTAACGATCTTGAAAGGCACAGACAAATGAAGCCGTCCTGCCGATAGGGAAGCCAGATCAGAAAACTCTACTATGTGTTGTTCCAGAGGGCAAGGTCCATAGACTGTATATAAGAAGTGGACATAGTCGCCGTGATGTCACCCATTGGTTTGTGGACTGCTGTTTTGAAGTCTCAAGTTCGGCATTTTGGTCGTCGCCATCTTGCATTTTTGCTACCAGACGTGACACAAGAGGGTACAACCGAATGCTGAATAGGACATTTCTAGGCGACCAAAATGTTAACTTCCATGAACAGAAAACACACTGTGAAAGGGTTAAAGTTTTAAGACAAACACACGGACAACTCCCAGACCGGACAACGCCCAGGTATCAACCTGTCAATCACAAGGTAGCCACGCCCTAAAGCATACCCTGCTTTATGGTCTATTTGACTCTAAATGGGACCATAATTTACAAAATAAACATCATGCCGTATTGAAGAAGACTTGAAACTAGCGATTGAGACCATAAACTCATGTATACAATGTTTACTGAAGTAATAAATCAAGTGAGAAGTAGGGTAATTTTTTCATAGACTTCTATACAATCGGACTTCTTTTTGCAACCAGAGGAGTCGCCCCCTGCTGGCTCTTAGATATAATGCAAATTTAAGGCAGTTCCACATTGGCGGAACTTTCACTTTTCAGACCCAGCTTTTGTAAAATTTACCAGCAGATTAAAGTGGCAGTAGGCAGTATATTTTTGGCATCATTGGGCAAAAGTTCCATAATAACCTTTCAGCATATTGTAATTCAAGTGTTCTGGGAGATAACTAGACTTCTGCACCTCATCATAAAGATAAGATAAGATAAGATAGAACTTTATTAATCCCGAAGGAAATTCTTGTGCCAGAGATTGCTCAAAAAATACAACAAATTACAACGAGTTTCAAGTGTATAAAATACAAGTGTATAAAAATAAAAAGTAAAAACGTACTATTTCTAGCACCAGTGCCTAGTAGAATGACAATTTAAGTAAGTAAGTAGCATTAAGTAAAATGAGTAAATAAGATAAGATAAGTGAAATAGAAAGAAGGTACGGTAAGCTAAAAAACAGAAAAGAGGTAATATTGCACATGATGTACCTGAATATTGCACACAATGAACAGTGATATTGCACATGAGAATGAGAAAGTACTATTGCACACAATGGACAGTGGTATTGCACATGAGAATGAGAAAGTGCTATTGCACACAATGAAGAGTGATATTGCACACGAGAATGAGAAAGTACTATTGCACATGAAATTGACGTTATCATTGTTCTCAGTGACCAGTGTTATCAGTTGTCCTTCCTGCAGAAGGGGGAGGAGTTATATAGTTTGATGGCCACTGGTAGGAACGACCTCCTGTGGCGTTCTGTCGTGGACCTCGGTGGTCTCAGTCTACCGCTGAAGGTGCTCTGGTATGACACCAGAGTGGCGTGCAGGGGATGAGAGGCGTTGTCCCTAATACTGAGTAGTTTCCTCAGCATCCTCCTCTCTGACACTTCCACCAAAGACTCCAGTTCCACTCCCAGGACAGAACCAGCTTTCCTGATGAGCTTATTGAGTCTATTAGCATCGGCTGCCTTCACCCTGCTGCCCCAGCACACTACAGCGTAGAAGATGACGCTGGCCACCACCGAGTCATAGAACATCTGCAGCATGGTTCTGCAGACGTTGAAGGATCTGAGTCTCCTGAGGAAAAACAGGCGGCTCTGACCCTTCTTGTACAGAGCCTGTGTGTTTTTAGACCAGTCCATTTTATTGTCCAAGTGGACGCCAAGGTACTTGTAGTCCTCAACGATGTCCACTTCTGTCCCCCTGATTTTGACTGGTTCAGGATTGGTCCTTTGTTTCCTAAAGTCAACCACCAGCTCCTTGGTCTTTGTGATGTTGAGCTGCAGTTGATTTAGGTCACACCATTCCACAAAGCTGTCCACCACTCTCCTGTACTCATCCTCCTGACCCCTGCTGATACAGCCCACAATGGCAGAGTCGTCCGAAAACTTCTGCAGGTGGCAGGACTGTGAGCAGTATCTGAAGTCAGAGGTGAAGAGCGTGAACAGGAAGGGAGACAGGACTGTTCCTTGGGGAGCCCCCGTGCTGCTCAGTATTGTGTCCGACACGATGTTCTGCAGCCTCACATACTGTGGCCGACCTGTGAGGTAGTTGGTGATCCAGGCCACTAGTGGAGCATCCACCTGCATGTCCAGTAGCTTAGTCCTGAGTAGGGCAGGTCGTATGCTGTTAAAAGCACTGGAGAAGTCAAAAAACATGACTCTCACATTGCTGCCTGCCTCTTCCAGGTGTGTATAAGCCCTGTGCAGCAGAAAGATGATGGCGTCATCCACTCCGATGCGGGGCTGATAAGCAAACTGCAGAGGGTCTAGTGATGGCTCGGCCGGCGAGCGTAGGTGCTTCAGGACTAGCCTTTCCAGTGACTTCATGACATGTGAAGTCAGAGCCACTGGTCTGTAGTCACTGAGGGTGTTTGGGTTCTTTTTCTTGGGGACAGGAACCAGGCATGATGTTTTCCACAGAGCAGGGACCGCCATCAGGCTCAGGCTGAGGTTGAAAATGTGTTGAAAGACCACACACAGCTGAGTAGCACAGCCTTTGAGCACTCTGGGGCTGAGGCCATCAGGGCCTGTGGCCTTGCCTGGGCGTAGTCTACTGAACTCTCTTCTAACATCCTCAGCAGTGATGGTGATTGACCCTGGAGAGCCGATAGAGGGTCCTGATGGGGGAGGGGGGCACGTGGGCTGAGGTGAATGGACAGGAACGGGGGAAGTCATTGAGGGGAGATGGTGGGGTGAGGGTGATGAGGGAAGGGGGGAGGGGTATTGAGGTGGTGAATGGTGGTGCGAGGGAGCCAGGTGAGAGGTGTAAGGGGAGGGGAGGGAGGGGGGTGGAGGTGAGGGGTGGAGGTGAGGGGTGAGGGGTGGAGGTGAGGGGTGGCTCTGTGTCAGGCTTTAAAAAATCTAGCCCCTGACGGAAGACTTTGACCAATGACGGGTCATTTCAGAGAGAGAGCGTTCCTATTGGCTGTGCTCCGGTCATGTGACCGGTACTTGGCGTTCCTTCAAGAGATCTCATCATGGCTGCCGCATCAAAAACTTTCTCATTTTACAGCTAAACCATGCACTACAAGATGATTCTGAAAACATTTGAGGCGAGAAATAGTCATTAACGTAACATAATATTGATTCATATTTGATCAGCGCTGCCTAGTTTGACCGTTTGGTCGGAGTTCGCGAGTGATTGACAGCCGGCTCTCATAGACAGCAGATGGAGAGCAGACCTCAGATCAGCTCTGACTGCTTGTTTTTCCTCCGGTCTGTGAAATCTTGCAGATGCCGTTAGGAGCACTGTCGGACACCGGAGGACACAGAGGCAGGTTTTTTTCAGGTTACCTGTTTCATGTACTACTGTCAGGATATAGCGACCATTTTATAAAAATAACTTTTTTTAATCATATTAGCTCCAATCTCGCCTACTTCAGCTTTAACTGTTCAGTTCAGAACCTCTGGTACTGTTTTATTTTGATCAGCTGTGTAGGTGTTACTGACAGAGCACTTCTGCTGACTCATTGACTCTCTGAATTCCTGCTGAATGATTTCACTTGTGATAAAACTGCCTCAGCACTCCTAACTCATGGCTATATATTATATTCTACTATATCAGTTACTTTATGTATCCCCTAGAGGTTGTTTGTTTGAATACATTTTCCCTTCAGCCTCCCCGAAGGCTATACATTTTCTAAAACCACAATTTCTCCTTATACAACAAATGGTGTCCAGTTTTGCTGTAATAATAGCTTTGCAACTTTCAAAGAACAGTATATGGTTATGAGACAAGGACATTATCGTGAGTCAAACTGATTTAGGATGGTGCTAACATTAGTGAGTCCAGCTGTAATATACAGTACATGAAAATATGCTGGTGTTTTGGACAAACCAAATGTCATGTATTATTCATGCACAAAATAGTACTAAATAATTTAACATGAACATAGTCAAAAATGCAATAAAGCTTAAAAATAGAAATGAAATAACTGAAAGCATTTAGACCTGGTTCATTATAAGTTAAATGCTATTCCATTATTCAGCCAGGAAACAAACAAATTCTCAAGAATATAGCCAACAATAACAAAAACATTATTCCTAATAGTGCTACTAGATTATCAGTTAAAGATTTTAATTTGTCAATTGTCTTTCAATGCCTTATTGGCTTTATTACATTAAAGGGGCAGTGTAGGATTTGGCGGCATCTAATGGTGTGGTTGCAGATTGCAACCAACTGAGTACCCTCCGCTCACTCCTCCCTTTCCAAGACTGTGGTTATGGGAGCCGCCGAGTGCAAAGCCGTGGTAATGCTGTTAGCCTCGCTCAGAGGCCATACTTACCAAAATAACACTACTTTAGGAGCAACGGAAGTCAGACGGCAGCTGCCGGTACCACACTTTTGCACTCTGCGGCTTATGTTACCGGAGATTCACAAATGTGTCAGAGAACTATGGTGGCCTTTAGGTAACTTAAAAATGCGAAAGGCTCTCACTAGAGACTGAGGGCAACTCTCGGGTCTGAGAAGTGAAGCCAATGCTGAAGTGCCTTAAACTTGCATTCTTTCTAATAGCCAGCAGGGGGCTACTCCTCTGGTTGCAAAAAGAAGTCTGATTGTATAGAAGTCTATGAGAAAGTAACCCTACTTCTCACTTGATTTATTACCTCAGTAAACATTGTACACTTGAGTTTATGGTCTCAATCGCTAGTTTGAAGTCTTCTTCAATACAGCATGATGTTCGTTTAGTAAATTATGGGTTTAGAGTCAAATAGACGATAAAGCAGGGTATGCTATGGGGCGTGGCTACCTTATGATTGACAGGTTGCTACAATGGCATTGTCTGGTCTGGGAGTTTTTTATGTTTTTGTCGTAGAACTTTAAGCCTTTCACAGTGTGTTTTCAGATCATTAAAGTTAATAATAACCTTTTTGGTCACCTAAAAATGCCTTATTTAGCATTTGGTTGTACTTAGCTCCACCGTCTCGTGTCACTTCTGGTTGCAAAAAAACAAGATGGCGACGGGCAAAAACCAAGTTGGCGAACCAAATCCGCAAACCATTCGGTGATTTCACGGTGACTAAGTCCACTTCTTATATACAGTCTATGGCTAAAGCCAGTGTTTGGTTTGTCCGTTCTGGGGTACTGTAGAAACATGGCGTTGCAACATGGTGGGCTCTCGTAGAGGACCCGCTCCCTATGTAGATATGAAAGGTTCATTCTAACAAAAACACAACAATTCTTTGAATATTGTATTCCATTTCTGCTAATAGATCCCCCTAAATGATACACACCGTTCCTCTAAAGGGTCTTCACAGTGCCTTTGCATGTTTTAGTCCATATACATGTTCTTCAAATCACAAATATCACATTACTGCCGATACTCCAAAGCATTCTAATTTTTTTCAATCTACTCCTTCCAGGCAGTCATTGATTAATAATAATGTACTGTAATAGCATTGACTTGATTTTTATGGCTCAAAAACAAAAGAAGGCTTGAATTCTAAATTATTCTAATAGATTTATGGTCACTGAGTGGTTTGGGTTTGAAGGACATTCTTATATTTGAGAACACTAGACCGGCTCTTCAGAGTGAAATTGTAGGGGTAGGGGTAGGGCTAGATAAATGACTGTAGCATATTTAGTCTAAATTACTTCCTTAAACACACTACTTAGTCATAATAACATGCACACAAAGTGGCATGCTGCCTATGGCAAAGAAACCATCCACATTAGAACAAAGTAGCCTGTTCAATTCAGCAATTTGCAGACTTGCACGACAAGAGTTTATCTAATTCCCCCAAACAACGGTGGACTTGGATTTCGGTAATAGGGCCACAGTCACAACTGGAGGCCTATGTGACAACCTGAGACCCAAAATTACTTTTAACCTTACACACTACAGAAATGGCTGTAAAACAATCAAAAAAATTCTATTGAGCGCCACACACGTTAAGATATTACATAGATTTATCACAGCTTGAACCACCAACCGTTTGAAGCCACCACGAGTCTCATCAAGAACCATATTATTCTGGTGCCATTCATGAATTCAGAGAGACAGCCAGAGAGAGACACTAATACCCATGCATTATTGGAACCAAAGGCAAGAAGCAGCAGAGATATTCTTAAACTCTTTTTTTTGGGAATTCAACTTTCAGTGGTATAAAAAGGCCAAAATGTTTGAATACACTATCAATTAAAATATATTCTGCAATTGTTGTGTGAAAATGACTAAATCTAAAAGGGATTTTTATAGAAGGATCCAGTTAAGAATATATAGAGAGTTTTTTTTTAGATGTGCTGCTCAGGAAATGTTCTTTAACTTTTGTATTAGGCAAAACGTCTTTCTGGGCATGAAGTCTTCAACATGCAGGTCTAACTCTGTTCCTGGGGGCTTGCTGTAGGCTATACATTCTCTGGCAGCCAAACTAGATCTCCTCTGGCTTTGGCCAACAACAACATGGGTACAGCTGATTACACTGTTAGAATAATGACTTGAAATAGTGGATTAAATATGACCAGTTTGATTGGGGATGAGGGGGGATGCCATCCCCATTGTTAGCAAAATGACCAAAATGCATGCCCCTTGTTAACCTGCCATCACCCCTCTCCATCCCCTAGTAGCAGAGAGAGTGCAGGGGCAGAGGGGTTGTTTGGTTAGTCTAGTCTGCCTGACTCATTGATCCTCTATCTGACTCAGGTTTATGCAAGTTAGAATCTATGGCCCTGACCATGGCCCTGAAATATCAGTAGCCTAACTGTGCTGTGTATTGATAAAACCATGGCGCTGTCCGTGGTGCTGAAGCAGCAGACGGATTTGTAAATGCAACTTTTTCTCTGACCAAAAGAGTCATTCTTGGGGCGAACGAAAGCGAGTGAACGAAACGAACAAGGTCATCCCCCTGTTAAAAATTAACAAATAGCCTACTGGCTATGACTGATTTAGTGCTGATGTGTGATTAATTAGCAAGCTAACAGAAAGATACAGTAGCTTGTTGACATATCTAATTTGTCATAAAGTGAATGTAGCTAGTAGGTAACTCTTGCAGGTGCATAGTTTATGGCGTTAAAGTACAAATTTAGTATATATTGACATGATTCAATTCCATATTATATTATGACATGATTTTCATTTTTATTATAAGCTACCTGCTCTGCAATATCTGGTTAATGATGCTGGTCTACCAGCACGATCTGGTTAACAATGCTGGTCTACCAGCAATATCTGGTTAATGATGCTGGTTTACCAGCAATATCTGGTTAATGATACTGGTCTACCAGCACAATCTGGTCAATGATGCTGGTCTACAGCAATATCTGGTTAATGATGCTGGTCTACCAGCACAATCTGGTTAATGATGCTGGTCTACCAGCAATATCTGGTTAATGATGCTTGTCTACCAGCACACTCTGGTTAATGATGCTGGTCTACCAGCACAATCTGGTTAATGATGCTGGTCTACCAGCAATATCTGATTAATGATGCTGGTCTACCAGCAATATCTGGTTAATGATGCTGGTCTACCAGCACAATCTTGTTAATGATGCTGGTCTACCAGCAATATCTGGTTAATGATGCTGGTCTACCAGAACAATCTGGTCAGTGATGCTGGTCTACAGCAATATCTGGTTAATGATGCTGGTCTACCAGCACAATCTGGTTAATGATGCTGGTCTACCATTAACATGTGGTTAATGATGCTGGTCTACCAGCACAATACGGTTAATGATGCTGGTCTACCAGCACAATCTGGTCAATGATGATGGTGTACAGCAATATCTGGTTAATAATGCTGGTTTACCAGCAATATCTGGTTAATGATACTGGTCTGCCAGCACCATCTGGTTAATGATGCTGGTCTACCAGCACAATCTGGTTAATGATGTTGGTCTAACAGCAAGATCTGGTTAATGATGCTGGTCTATTAAAGGGACTCTATGTAATAATCAGAAATTGCTTGTTAACAGCGACACCTGTGGCCGCAGTGTCAAGGAAAGTCAGCGTCCTGTTGCTCGCGCTCGCTCTACATAGACATGAACCAGCACCGGTCTAAACAGTGAGGCGACACACGTCAGCTAAAACACAATATCACTCTATATTTCACCTGCTTGGCAGTAATGTTAGCTGACCAGACGAAGGTCTCTCCATGAATCAATGCTGATCCTAGTGTTGGCTTTTCCTGCTTCAGCCGATTCCGACCCGCAGGGAACATCGACACCCGGTTGGATGACGGTAACGTAACTCGCTGCGGAGCCCCGTCACTTCACAAGACACGGGAAACCTCTGTTGGTCTGGAGGAGCTGCAGCATTTATTTCTGCACAAACGTCCACTGCACATTCACTAGATATTCTCAGAGCTAAACTAACTCTTCTGCAGTGTGTAGTGTGCGCGCGTGAACGTGGAGTTGGAGCGTGCCGAGCGGGTGAGAACGAGCGCGGTGTACAAGCAGGCAGGTGCAGACAGCAGGAGCAGGCTGGAGCAGAGTAGAAATTCCAGCCCTGGAGACAAAGGTTACGGTCTCCCCCGCGTCCTCTCCGACCGCGGCTGGGGTGGGCGAAGCAGGAAGAGCCAACACTGTTTTGCAAGACTGGCTTCACTAGATATAACTTTGCAGTTTTGGTGCTTCCGTGTAGTTTGTGTTGGAGTCTGCGCGCTCGCGTGTGGGTACGCGAGCGCGCATGGGACACCGAACCCGGTATGATTTATATGTGTAAGAAGTTACATATAGTCCCTTTAATACATTAACATGAATCCATATTACATTTGAGAGATTTGTATTATTACTTTAAAGGTCACCTATTATGCAAAATGCACTTTTCCATGTCTTATAAACATCAATATCTGTCCCCAGTGTGTCTAGAGACCACCGAAGTATCATAAAAGACCATCCTCTCTCTTTTTCTCCTGCTCCATCTCTCGGAAAATGTGTCAGAAGTGGCGCTGTTCGTAATTCCTGCCACTCCTGACATCAAAAGGGCTTTTCGAGCCATATATGGCTTTCCGCTTTCTACAGCAACACAACAGCTCCGTGCCTCCTTAACCCAGCTAGGTGAGCCCGCCCTCTGAATTTCTCGCTGTCTGCCATGTTCTCCTCGGTATAATCACAGACCTGCTAACAGGACAAGCAAAGCATGCTACTACTTCTGTTAGTCTGCAAGAACCAGCAGAAACGTCTTCATGTCCTCCGATCATCTGAGGACGTGAAGACCCAGTGGATACACTTCATCTTTTAGCTGTTTTAGGTGATTTTTGACTGAAATGTCCTCACAGCAACAGTAAAACACACGGGTCAGTAGACTACAGGATTCACTGCAAACTGAAGCTCAGGATGGATCCGTACCGGCTGTCTGGGACCCTCCTTCAAACCTGGAAGCTGTAAGTTTGTCATGTTTATGTTGTTTTAGCTTCTGTTTATTTAGCAGACTGTTTGCCTGTTAGCGTTAGCATGTTGCGCGGCTAACGCCGCTAGCTTTCATAGTGGCTCCACCGGGGCTTTGTTTACATGCAAACCTTCTGCTCTGATGTGTCTGTATGCATTACAGCTATGTTGAGTGTGTGTAGATTCACTCCACAGACTGTCCTGAAGGAGCTCAGGTGAAAAACAAACAGTCAAACTGTACGAATTTGTGACATTACCGGAGTTATAGTGGGCGAGCGAGCAGGGAGAGAGAGAGAGATGCTGTGAGCTCAGAGCAGAAATCCACGTCTTCTCTGTAACGTTACTTCCCTCTTAGAGCGATTAAAAGACATTACAACGTGAATACTGGCAGCTTCTTTGTTGTCTTGGGCTAAACAATACATAAAGGTTTACACTAAAGTCTTAGCTTCTAGGTCTAGCTTTTGATTCAGACAACACAAGTTACACTCCAAGTCAAAAGTTCTGTGTAATCCATTTCTTCCTCCATACTTGATAAAAATGATTTATCATTTTACACTGTTTGTAGCTGTTGCCATAACTACACATGTTAGAAGATGATGTTACTGTTATACACCATGATATTATTACATGACAGTATATTCTAACACTGAATCTGTCATGTTTTACAGGTCATCTGAGTGACCTGATCCACATGGAGATGCACCAGGATGAACTATTACCAGCTGACACAACTTCACTCTACAGGAAACCCTTTACACTGAAGGAGGACATGATGTGGACAGTTTACATACAAGTCATGGCTTTGCTGCTTTTGGAATTATGTGTACCACATTTATAATTCAGTGTTATTATTGTGAATAAAGAGCTGTATTTTTAAGGAGGGTTTTTGTCATTTTTAAATTTACAATTAATGATCTTGTGGTATTAGATAAATATAACGTGTTTTCACAAAGTAATGTAATTACAGATTAAACAGGTGATATGGAAAATTAATTTTATGTCATGCATGTAGAAGGGTACAGGTAGTAAATAGTGACTGTAAGCAACACAACACATTTCTGTTTCACAGTCAAACTTTATTTCAGTAGACAGATGACAATATTAATTATACACAGTATTTTGAACGTGAACAGATAACCTGCAGCTTTGACAAACATTTCACAGCATAAATATGGCAATAACTGTCTAAGTTACTCTGAAACATGGACTCAGTACTGTGGTTACTGAGCAGTTTTTATATATAAGATCAGTAATTCCACCTTCAGTTATGTTGACACTACAGGATAAAGTCTATTCCAGCATGGTAAACTACAGTAAGTGTAACGTTAACCGGTCTGTAGTCATGATAACACACAGAGACAGCTCCTACAGTAAATAATATACCATTACTCTGATTACTTTCATACGTTTATCAGGTGTCTTTTACCAGAAATAATGAACTGACTACTGTTTCACATCTTCTATTTTCCCCCCTGATGTTCGCTGTGTTTACACACCGTTACATGTAGCTACATGCTAACAGGTTACCTCTGTATCTCCCATGTAAACAGAACTAGCTGCTCACAGCAAATGTTTTCTTCTTCACTGGGTCTTCTTCTTCTGTCGGTCGTTTCTCACAAATGGACCTGTAAAGACAAACGTAAAACAGAGTGTATGTTTACGGTTTAGAGTTTATGCATAACGTAAATACTGAGCTAACGTGAAGGAGCTAAAAATAGCATATTTACCGGAGCAGAACCGGCAGAAAACCCGGAATCTTGGCCGCAGATGTTGTTCATTTCTCCTGGACTTCGGATCAGATTCCTCCGGGAACGTGCGCTGTGTGAAGTTTCTGGTTTATAAAACTTTTAATTAGTTTATTTTTAACTTTAGAAACGCGGATAAACTCAGTGAATCTCTCTTCCTGCTCTCCGGCTGCAGTGCGGGGAGGGCAGTGACGCTGTGTTGAAGCCGTTTGATTGACAGCAGAGACCCGGAAACGCTGACCAATCAGAGCAGACTGGGAGGAGACCGCAGGAGACAGGCTCTGAATCAGAGTTCCTCAGACAGAGGCTGAAATAGGCTATATGCAGGCAGCCAGTATGAGAAAAATAGAGGGTTTTTTGAATATTACAGCATGTAAACATGTTCTAGTAGAACATTAACATACACATATGAACCTGGAAATGAGCATAATATGAGACCTTTAAAGCTGCACTTATCAGTATTTCATATTGACAGTGGATCAAATATCTATGTGCTAGATGAAAAGAATTGGTCGCAGTGATGAACCCATAGTGAATTATACCCAACTTCGCACTTCCCCTTAGTGCTACTGAAGTTTTTAGCTTATTGTAGCTCATTGTTTTGCCTCTCGTGCCCAATAACTCTGCCCTCATCCACCTCATTTCTGGTAGCAGGACACAGCAACTAGCTGGTGAACATGGTGGAGCATTTAGCAGCTAAAGAGCCAGACATTTCCCTCAGGAGTTGGTGGAGACTAAAGAGAAGAGTGAATATTGGACTTACATTAATTGTATGGACATAAACGCGAGTCCAAACGAATGCTAATGTTGCTCCATGTGTGCTGGATGTATAAATAGGCAACAGTTTGTTAACTTGTTTTCTGCTGCCCCCAAGTAGCCAAAAAAGAAATAAACTAATGCAGCTTCAGAGGTTCGATAGTCAGGGCTTGAATATAGCAGAAAACAACAAAGATACCGTAATAATGTCTACTTGAGCAGAGAATGAAGTCACTCTCCCTCTGTTGTAATCAGAGCTTCTCTGTGCTTTGTTGACATAGCCGGGCGTACCCCACTGGCTAGCTGATGGCCGCCGCTCTGCACTGCGTTCATAAGGCGGTTACAGCTGATAATGCCGTCCTGACCAACAGTGTTGTTGCGGAGGTGTAACGCTCACCCTCTGGTTCTCCCCAGGTTAACACTGTTAGCATCGTTAGCTGCTAGCCGCCGGCTCAGCCGTCGCCATGTTGAGAGCTGTGTGGAGGTAATAGAAATAATCTGAATATTGTATATAGCACATTTAAACCAAGTATGAGACATGCATAAATGCGTTGACAATAGAATAACAACAACTATAACATGGGTAGTTTGTGAAGTTTAATGTTAAACTGCATGACTTGTTTTTTTTGTTTTTTTTCCACACATCAGATACATTGTTAATATTTACAAACATAACTCTAAATAAAAAAAAACAGGTTAAATTGTTTCACATCTTTTCAATATTTCAGCAACAAAAAGAGTTCATAACCCTAATAATTATTCAGGTATCCTTCCACAAATATACAATAAATGTCAAAAGAAATGTGCTGTAGGTATATATAAACGTATATGTTTAAAAAAATAAAAACTAAATGTTACAGTCTTACAAAACAACAAGGGTGAAAACAAACATGGCGATCATCTTCAGGACATTCGAAATAATTAAATGTGACTGAAAACATAAGGATTCAACAGTGAAAATGAATACATGTAAATGTCATTTTCAGCATACTTTGCAGCAAGTAGTAGCACTTACACATAGTAATAATAATGATGATAATAATAATAATAATAATAATAATGTAAAGGAAGGATCTCGTGAATAGTAAATGTGTCACAAAAAGACAAAGTAGTGTTTCAGTGTTTTTTTCACACAGCAGGTACAGCAATATCAAACTCCTTCAGCGGTTTGAACCAGAGACCACTGCTTAAACTAAATGCTAGCACACATATCGAGCCATTGCAAGACAACAAGGTGAGCACAGGAGAAAGTCTCACAAGTTTTACTCTATCCAATGAACCACCATTAAGAGTAAACACTAAATTACCTTCAACACCTCAAGGATTTTTTTTTTCACATTGAGCACAAACACAAGTATTTTCTTTCTTTATTTTTTTTCCAAACATACATCTGACATGGCAAAAAATGTGGACTTTCAGTTTATGCAAATTTGTTGTGTCTAGAGGGCTTGTGTGTAGGAGGCAGTATCCTAAAATTGGCTCGTCAAGCACATTAGCTTATATATGGTTAGAAATTAACAGTCACAGTGTAAAATGGACTCTGAAAATAAGAGGAGTGCTATCGTATATAACTAAGCGTTCTATAAAAAAATACAGTAGCAAGCTTTTCTCTTTAGTGTTTCTTTGACTGATTTGAAACTCTTTAGGTTATATTAGTACAAATCATATTCAAAAAGATATTAAATATGTTAAATGTGTGGGCTGTCCTTAAAAAAGTTTTCCCTTTAAGAATGAGTAGCACTATTTTTTATTTTTTTCCCAGGACAACCCGAGTATGTGATTGTCTTCACCTATTGCACCTGCATAAAGAACAACTCCTGTTGGTTGATAAGTCCGCACAAACACAAAAGACCGACAGTGCAACGGACCTTAAACCAACCTCCATGAGGAACTCAAGTTGTCACATACAGATATGGAAAATACAGCATATGGCAAGCGATGATGTAAACTGGGAAAGAGTAGCACATTGCCAATCAACTATGTTCATCTCCCATCAAACAAGGTTGTTTTAATGTAAACTCTGGCATGAACGCAAATGGACGAAAATGGAATGAATTTGAAACTATATATGTCTTTGGCAACTACTGTTAGATAACAATAATAATAATAATAATAATAATAATAATAATCTGGATAGATATTAATACACGGAGAAAGTAGATACTGTTGGATCTCAAGCCCTTTGTTTTTTCGCTAATGACGATAACATTCGTTTCTAATTAATCTAAAGGATTCTGTTTAGAGGCTGCCAATTCACAACGTTACGTAACAACCTTGTCACTAACTGCCATTAAAGGGGTAGTCCATGTCATTATAGATTGATAATTAGCTTTACAAATCAAATGGCTTTCGCTTTTTTTTTTCACCAGAACACACCCGATCACACATACAGTACAGTATATGACTTTCAAAGAAGCAAGCATATGATTGACAGACAAACAGAAAACAAACAAAAGAAGCACGTTTCTATAAAAAGGTCACTACCACTGTGGGAAATGTAAAAAAGAAGAAAAAAATAACATTTTGAGTGATACAATGGCATATTCTGTACACGGTTTAGACGGTTGGCAAAAAAGAAAAATATCCAAAGGTGAGGAAGCAATCAAAAACAAACAGGATGAGTGGACACTCGAGAGGGGTGAAGGGTGGTGGGAGAGGGTAGTTGGTGTCGGCTATGCTAACATCACAAGGTGAGTAGGATCCTACAGACAGCCTCAGTGGAGCAAGCAGTGCACAATACACAGGGGATTCAGGGGCACAAATTATCTTCATCATGGCAGGGGGGAAGCCCACATGTGTTTCAAGCATACAGAACAAACGGAAGCAAGGTGGGAATGGATGCACATCCGTTCAGCAGAGCTTTGTTTTCCATGAAGCGCATGTGGCACTAACATGTTGCCTCTTGCAGAGCTAAGAGTTATGTGGCATGTCACACGGATTGCTCCTTGGGGAACGTGAACGGAGCTCGAGGGCCGGGGGCGGGGAAGCTCGTGTTGGAGTACGTGGGCTCGTTGGGTGGTTGCTGCGCGTAGGGGTGCTGAGGCAAGAAAGTAACAGGAGGGTAGGCTGGAGCGGGCTGAGACTCAGGGAAGTGTTCCATGTTGCAGACGCGCTGGTAGCTCATGTATTCAGCCGGGTTCAACAGCTCTTCTGGTTGCCTCCCAGAGTCCTGCGAGGAGAAGGGAAAAGAAGAAAACAGAAGACAGTACTGCAGGGTCACAGGGTTTCCTTTATCTGAGGAAGGTTGACTGAACCCAAAATGAGCGTCATCAAATCAGTACATTACAGCGCACAGCAGAACAATGAGGGGCGAATTCATAAAAGGATTGCGTGGCTTTAGCGGCTGCTATATCTGTGCGAAGACAAAAAGAAACCGTGACATTCTCAAAGCACCCGCAAAGGGTGAAATGCACCCCTAACCGCACCGCCAACCAAATAGTGTCTCGGTGCTCCTGTGCTATTTGAACATATTTAAATTGCACATTTGGCGCCAAATCGGGCCCTTTCTATGCAAATGAGCCTCATTAGAAAAACAGTCCAATTCACAAAGATCGGTGCTAGTAGCCACACGCAGTTACAGTGAAATTATTAGCGTGTTCAGAGAGTTGGTAGTAACTTAAGCGCATAAGGGGTGTCCGCTCAAACTCATTTAATTTGGGATGTAGTGAGAGGATACAATGAGAGTTGTGTCATGAAAAATAAATGAATAAAGCTCCCCTATGTGTATTTTTTTGAAATTACATGAGAAAAAATTAGATTTAAATAAAAAATGATTTAAAGTTACGTTGCTGTGCCTTGTGCGTAAATGTACACAGTGTCTCTCCTAACGGGGAGACGCAATTATCATTTCTGCTACCGTGGGATCACTGAGGGTATTTAATAAACTGAAAAAAAGCTTCTCAAACGTCTCAAAGAACGCTTAAAATAAGAGAATTTAGTTAATACTTTCAACATTAATGATGAAATATTTCATCCACCCGCATAAGTGTGCACTGCGGCGCAGAGGCATATATGGGCAGAGTGAAAAGAGAGAAGTTAAATAAGCCCGAGTCCGGCCCAAGCCCAGCCCGAGCCCAGCCCGAGCCCAGCCCGAGCCCGGCCTGAATCGACTCAGCATGTCGGGTCTTCGAGCTCAGGCTGACTCACCCCTCACGACTGACGCATTGGCCTCAAGCGCATTTATATTATAATTCATGGTGCTATCAGTGGCCGCAATCCATTCTTTGTGAATTCACCCCTGAGTATTTTAATCACAGTAACGTTAACTAAGTGGTTTACTAAACAGACATTAGAAACACAATTTGGCAATGTCACACTTCAGCTGTATTTTCCTACTGATTTATAGTATAAAAACTACGTATTTATGCATATGTTCCTCTACACTGTACAACCATGATGCCAAAAGGGTTGGATTAACTAATATATATTGTATTCATGCTTTTTTTATACTGTAATGAATTATTTAGATAATATTGTTTTGTCTGTCCTCATGCTAACATCTGTATTAACTTGTCAGATTGTAAGAAAAACTGGGGGATTTATATAACACATTTCTACTTTTATGTTCACAGTAAAGGGAATTGTAGGAGCAGTCCATTTATTACAGGACCAGATGTGATATTAAATATGCCATATGTGCATTACTGGCCACTAACTCTTTTCACTGAGGGCCCTTTTTTCATGAAGCAGAAAGGTGCAGACTCAGATGGTGGTGCAAACTGGTTTAGGCCAGCTGGAGTTTTAGGTAATGTGGCTCTGCAGTGGTGAGAGGGGTTGGAAACAGATACAGGATATAGTGGAGGTATGTGGTTTGGGACTTGTGTCAGTTATCATGTATAGAATCAGCCCTTTCGTCTGGATTTGAATCTGGATGTTACAACTGATGGTGTCAATGAATATACACAAACAATCTCTTTTATCAGTTGCCTGTATTTGTTTAACAGAATTGAATTAAATTATTGCATTTAGTTTGGTTACACTTACATGCCTACATTGAGGCCAACTGTCAATATACTGCAGTAAAACAGTGTCTATTTAAAGGGGCACTCCATCAATTTAGCGTTTACTTTGATGGACTCACAGGAGACAGATTTAAAAAAGAATGATCACAATTGATGCAGCAGAGGCCCTGTCTCTAAGTCCCTAATATGGATCATGCTCCAAAAACACTGGATCCTACAATTTCCATAATGCAACTCAATAGCATCTTTTATTTGACACTTCCTGACTGGCAAATGCCCACATCTTTCAAACTCCATGCCCCAAGTGTGTAACAGGCTTTCTGATAATTGTTCTTAAGCCCAATCCAAAATAACCCTGATAAAATCATCTTGGGCATTTTCTCATACTATAAACCCAGCGCCTTCCGGTGGTCCATCATGGGACCTTATTTCGGAAAAATTATTCGGACAATACGGACTAGAATACCCTCGCCCGACAAGGGAGACCGGGGCCCCCTCCTGGAGCCAGACCTGGGAGGGGAGCGTGCCGGCGAGTGTCTGGTGGCCCGCATATGGCCTGGCCAGGTTCAGCCCGAACGAGCAGCATGGAGCCACCACCCTGTGGGCCCACCTCCCACAGGGATAGGCATTTTGGGTCGGCTGCAGTGTTAGTCGGGCGGCAGGCAAAGGTGGGGATCTAGGCGTGCGGATCCCTGGCATCGCAGACTGGCTCTTAGCACATGGAACGTCACCTCTCTGGCGGGGAATGAACCAGGAGCTGGTGCGGGAGGTGGAGCGATACCAACTAGATATAGTTGGGCTCAACTCCAACCATAACTCCGGTTCTGGAACCACACTCCTGGAGAGTCTCTGGCTACTGTCAGCAGAGCCAAGAGTCTCTGGCTGGCGTCCTGGAAAGGGCGCCGACCGGGGACCCGATAGTTCTCCTGGGGGACTTCAACGCTCACGTGGGCAACGATGGAGAAACCTGGAGGGGGGTGATTTGGAGGAACGGCCTGCCTGATCTGAAGTGGTGTTTTGTTGTTGGACTTCTGTGCTAGTCATGGATTGTCCCATAACAAACACTATGTACGAGCATAGGGTTGTTTATAAGTGTACTTTGTACCAGAACACCCTAGGCCAATGATTTTATGATCAACTTTGTGGTTGTATCGTCAGATCTGCGGCCGTATGTCTTGGACACTCGGGTGAAGAGAGGAGCAGAGCTGTCAACTGATCACCACCTGGTGGTTCGGGCATCTGATAAGGATGCCTCCTGGAAACCTCCCTTTGGAGGTTTTCCGGGCACGTCCAACTGGTAAGAGGCCCCGGGGTAGACCCAGAACACGCTGGAGAGATTATATATCTCGTCTGGCCTGGGAACGCCTCGGGGTCCCCCAGGAAGAGCTGGAAATCGTTGCTGGGGAGAGGGACGTCTGGAATTACCTGCTTAGCCTGCTGCCCCCGTGACACGGATAAGCGGAAAAAAATGGATGGATGGATCGATATGTACGTAGTTAACGGTGAGAGACAAATCATTTTTTGATCCCGTTTGAATTATGGCATGAATCACACATATGATGTTTGTCAATTTAAAAGATCATTTTGCAAGTCAAGAAAGTCAGTGCAAGAGTATAAGACTGTGAAATACGTAATTAGAAATACTATACATCCAAAAGTTGTGTAAATGACGTCTTTCTCTCTCTGAAGCTACGATGCCTGTTAGTTTCATACTGGGATGTACTCACACCAGCATCAGGTCTTGCTCGTTCGTTCACTTTCTGGCTGATAAAAAGACCAGGAGTCACTGGCTGAAACACATCAGGTAAGTTAACGTGATATTTGTATGTGGAACATAGCTAATGCTGGGTACACACTACGCGAGAATCAAGCTGATTTTGGGCCCAATTCCCCTCTCCTGACAATCTGCAGCAAAGCCCTGATTTTTTGATGGTTCTAAAGATTATCTTTCCAGATATTCCTGTAGTGTGAGGTATGTTAAGAGTGTTTTTTACATCCTCAATTGGCTTGGAAGTCCATCCTGGTTGCACTGATTTCAAATCATAAATGTTCAATATTTACAATTGGATATCCTGTTGTGTGTGGGGAACCCAGAGCACAGCCGATGACGCAGTCTCGTGGGAAAGAACAATAGCAAACTGGGATCCAAACTAACTGAAGAAGGAAGGACAACCACTGCCGTCATGGCGGTTGCTGCTGACGCATGAGCTAATGCAAAATGCAAAGCATTAAGTAGTGGTAAGATAGACTCAGAAATGGAGGACCAACTTTTGGATTTGTGGCAACAACACCAGTGTTTATTTAACATGTCTCCACGACTTCATCCATCTATCCTTTGTGAATTTTCAGTCCAAAGTAGTGCAAAAACTAACATCGCTAATTCTTCCTGCCCGTCGGGACTCTTGTTCATGAATGGAATCTGTTAGTGTCTGGTGTACTGTTTTGGCCAAATCATTGCTCTTCACACACTATAGGACCAAAACTGTTAAATTTATCATAACATGTCGTTATGTGTGGGGTCTCCCACATTTTCAAAATCTGTTAAGATTTGAAAAACCTTTTAGTTTGGGCCAGCCTTTGACTTTTGCCTTTGGTGACTTTTGCCTTTGGTGACGTATATTGTGCGAGATAAGAGATGTAGTTCACTGAGCCATTTCACACAAAACTAAATGACACTAAGCCAAACCAACAACAACCTGTTTTTCGACTTGCAAAATTATCTTTTAAATTGACAAACATCATATGTGTGTTTCGTGCAACAATTCAAACAGGATCAAAAAAATATTTGTCTCTTGCCGTTGACTACAGAACATATTTGTTCCAAAATAACGTCCCATGGGGTCCACCGGAGAGGGAGGGATTTTGCCTCTCTGCAGAAAGCTCACTCCAGAGCCACAGAAGACATTATATAGCTGTTTTTGTAGGCTGAGTAGAACTCTCCCTGATAAGTAAAATAGCTGCTGTGCCCTTTTAAGCTGTTTACAGGATTTCATAAAGATATGCCTCCCTGTAATTATCATTACTTGATTGAATATCAAATATCCCGACAGAGTTGTGAGAAAAAAATGTTGTAAAATGCACTTGTTTTCTTTCCTGCCACTATCAAATTCAACCAAAACAACTGCAGCCATTATTCTGCTGTTACATCATGTTGTTTGAAGCCTCCGTTGTCTGACTGTTTATGTATTGGAATTCAAAACACACTGCTTCTAGTGCTACTTGGAAGTTTATAATGGCTTGAAGATCTTTAATGGAGCTGTGTACACTGTGTCCTCGGGATGTCAGCCATCATGCTGATGCCCTTGTATAAACTTGGAATCTGGTTACCAAGCTGGAGTTCTGAGTTAGGGTCAACAAGTCTGTAGAAAAGTGCAGAGGTTCATGTATTTATTTTTGCATCATTCGGTGCTACTGCAGCTGTGCCAGTTTTTTAATCAAGGCACTGGCACTGGCACTGGATGAGGAATGCAAAACTGTGTTTGGCTTTGTGAGTGCACATCACCCTCAAATTGCTGCATTGATTTAATCCACTGAAAGAAAAGGCAATCATACATCCCACTTGTGGGTGACATGTACTGGTTAGATTTGACTTAATGAATACTTACTGACACTAATGCCTTTAC
Organism: Sebastolobus alascanus; assembly: GCA_916701645.2. Lineage (NCBI taxonomy): Eukaryota > Metazoa > Chordata > Actinopteri > Perciformes > Sebastidae > Sebastolobus > Sebastolobus alascanus. Next base: position 5,002,138 of record CAKAOJ020000040.1, on the reverse strand, counting down.
TGAATTAAAATAATGCGCCAACAAGTGTTTGGGGTGGGTGGAGAGTCAAGTTCCAAACACCACATTGTATTTTGACATTCAATTTGTATTGACACCGCTATCCAGAATGCTCCCTGCTCATTCCAGCAGAAGTTCTATTATAGCACAACCCCAGCAGGCCATGAAATCACCACAGAGAGCAGGACAGAATCTAAATTAGCTTTGCGGAAGTGTAAGGTCACTGATCTTGATCTGCACCAACATGAATATAGTGCTTCCAGCCCTAAACTGTTTTATGTGTTGTTTGCTTTTTGGAAAAAAAAATGGACTTTTTTAATTTATTTTTTTAAACCTTACAATCTAAGAAAAACACACAGTTACAGGGTGTACTAAATAATATTTGGGGCCAAATTTGACCAGAGGCCTGTACTACAAATCGAGTTCAACATACAAGGGGTATCTTCTCGTAATCTGGCTTCACTAACCCTAACAACCGGCACCCTGCTAAACTGTCCTATGACGGTGGTTATCAACTTGGTTAATAAACCCAGGGTTTCTCAATCTGGCTATTGATTGCCAGATTGAGCGTGTTCACATAAAAGGGGCGGAGTTTGCAGAATACGACCAATGATGAACAAGTCTACTGTCAGCAGAGCCAAGAGCAAACTATAATATTAAACAATTATGAAGAAGTTAAACATATAATCCAGACTAAAAGTGACACAGTTCAAGTTGCCAAATGCAGGGAAGGACAGCTGGAAAAAGAAAAAAAAATTCAGATGTGTGAATGCGTAAATTAACAGACTTATTAATTTAACGGAATACTCAAAAGTCAGAATTATATCCCTCTTCTCCCCCAAATTAAAATCACTGCAAGAAAATAAATTAGCCTGGTGCATCCAGTATTTTTTTCAGTAGTTTCCTTCTCATCGAAAGTGCAAATTAGTGAAAAAGGACAATATAGGACAACAACAACAACACCAACATAATAATGATAATAATAATAATAATAATAATAATAATAATAATAATAATAATAATAATAATAATAATAATAATAATTATAATAAACAATTTTTTTTACATTGTTTGTTTATCCCCGGGTGGCCAAAATGCCCAAAGCAGCTCTAAACTCAGCATTTCATTTTTAAAGCTAAGGTTGATAATGTTGAGAAACTAGCAAGAGTAAACTGGATTAAAAAAATTATCCAAACAAAAAAGCCAGCCTAGTGTTGCCAACTCTTTCCTAATGAAAGCTAGCAGCACTAGCTCCAAAAGTCGATAAATCTAGTGGGAAAGTTGGCAACACTGACTGTCCGTCCCTTCAGGCCTCCCGTCAAAGCCACTCCCCCAAAATTATCATTATGAGCGTAAACAATGAACATGGCTATCGGGCTGAATGAAATGATTGGACGGGCTTATTACAGTCCTGCTCCACGGATACCGGATTTTTTCCCTTTTTTTTGTCAGAGCATTTGATTTATTGCTCTCTGTCGGGATGTAAAGAATTTCAACAAATATAACAAATATTTTTGAAGAACACTACCAACCCTAGCTTTAAAGAATTCCTTGAATGTGTTTGATGTTTTCAGAGGAAAATGATTATGATTAATACATGATTATGAAATGACAGCAGACATGCAAAAAAAAAATGGATGAGAGTGAAAATGGAACTTACTAATATTCCTCAAGCATCTCTACATCTACGAAAACGATGATCCCAGTTCTGAAAATGTTTCGGCGGGGTAACAAAACCACAAACAGACTTAAATTTGCCTACAAATTGTTGCATGTCTTAAACAAAATATAAAAATGTGAATGTTTACATTACACAATAAAGCTGTCATAATACAAATAAATATTCAATGGGTAAAACGTGGGATATAAAACAAGGGATTTTAATAAGCAGCACATTAACAAACCAAATTTGATCTAATAAAAGCCCAACATGTGTGTTGTAACTTATAAATGAAGCTCAAATTATTTTGTCTCAACTTAAATTCTGTCTTCATTTAAAGTGAATTGCCCTTGATTGTATTAACATAGATATTATCAACATGTTCTTTGAGCGATACAAAGATTGAAAAAGTCCCCAAAAGAAAACGCTCTAATTTGAAATGACAAGGTGAAGGATGCATGGTAAGATAAGCACAGTGGATCTCAGGGAGAAAAAAGGGTGAGTGGATGGTAATCGTGTGTGAAGGTGAATTGGTGTGTTTTCACAGTAGAAGACATGCAAGTAAACCTCTCCTGACACACATGCTGGAGACAGAAGCGTCTGCAAAGCTTATTTGCTTCAGGTCGGTATCAAGGACCACTCAAGCAGCTGAAGAAAACTTTCTTCTTTGTCAGGTTATTAATTTCTTTGCTTGCTGAGAAGACCTTGGTGATTTCAAGCAAAATTAAAACCAACAGTCTGAGGAGCAGTTTTTTTCCAGCTTAGGTTTGTCTCAAGACATTTGGTATTCAGACCTGAAACTTAAGCAAACTGCTTTGGATAGTGTCATTTTGAAGGAAAATGCAGTCAATCCTACCTGTGAGAAATACTTCATTCTCAGGTCAATGAAAACCATTTATCAAGTTTGGTCCTTTGATTAGGAGGCAATAGTTTGGCATTTTGGGATGATTATTTGCTTTCTTGCCAAGAGTATCTGTCCGTCATATAGAGTGCTCCAGGGATGACGTATTTTTGTAGGCCAACCAGGAAGTTAGCATCGCCCTGGTTCCCTTGACAAAAAGCCAACGGGATTTTTCCATTGGGTTTTGGATTATTGCAGAAAATAAGCTCTGTGGCAAACACACGTTGATGATACCTACACGTTTTGTTCCGTAAGATAATCTTCACAAATAAACACCACTTCTATGATTTTTTCAAGTGTAAATGCAATCACCAAAAATAAAAAGCTAACGTAAGGCTATAGACGAACTACACCACGGTCGCATGAGCGCGAGTATACACAACGAGGCTAGCCAAATAGCCATTTTCCCTGTTTCTAGTGCTATGCTAAGCTAAGCTAACCAGCTTTTGCTATTGCTTATCTTATCGAACTCTTGACAAGAAAGGAAATTGGCTCATTTTCCAAAATGTCAGACTATTCCTTTAAAAAAAGTGTATTGCGCAACAAGGTTATACAAGACTTTTTTGTCTCTCCAGAGTGGTTGACATTTTGGAGAAACCTGATTTTCACTGCACAGAAATTAATATTTCTTGTAGTTAGCAAAATATATATAAAATAGACAGATAGATTCAACGAACAAACTGACTTTCTACGGAAAGTTTGTTTTTGTTATTTGTTCACTTCATGATAACTAATTTATTATGTTTCACCAAATCTGATGTAATTCCTCTTTTATTATTAAATAAAGACAATCACCTGCTATATAAGTATCAAACTTGCGTTGATACAATGCGGGGCGCGTGGGGTGTTTAGGATTATCAGGTGGGTTCTTTCCATCAGAGAAGTACAGTGGATAAGGTCAAATACATTTCCAGGAGGCACCACGGTGCAGTCTGAGCTGAAGAAAATCACATATTTCTATAACTGCTGCAAGCCAAAATAACTGCTACACTGACAGCACACCCACACTCAGGTTTACATTTATGTGAGAGCTGCTCACCAAGTAGTTTCCACAATAAACAAAACTCGAAAACAACAGCCTGCTGTCAGATTAAAAAACATTTCTGCATTGCTTTTAGCCATCTTTTTTTATTCTTCCACTGAGGGCATCAACGTTAAAGCCTACACATCGGGGATTTACATTTCTCCAACCACATCCTTGGCCTTAAATTACTGTCTGTAACTTTTAGGAAAGTTCAGCTTGTTTGTTATTTGCATTCTTTGGCTTCTTAAATAAAATCTGCTTTTATTCAAGCATTTCATTAAAATTGGATGCCTCCATATGCTTGTGTGCCAATTGGCAACTGCTGGAGTTTGACCTATAACTTTTGTTAATCAATACTTTTTTTATGACTGTAGACTATGTCACCTTAGGGTGATCTACAACATAAGTCAAGCTGAATGTGTCTTTTCTGTTTCTACATTCAATATCAAACTCTGGGCAGCAGGCCAAGGATTTCGATGATTTAGAATAATGGCTGGCATCTGAAGACTTCTGCGCACAGAAAGTGCCAAAAGCCCTGAAGAGTAACGCGTGATTGAGCCCTCTGTTCAGAGAAACCTTAAGCAGCGTCTCACCAGACACATTGACTTGGTTCAAACACTGAAACTGAATTCAAACCCAAGTGACGACAGAAGTTGATTGAAAACATTGACTGTTAACGCTGCAGCTCTTGCTCTAATTTGTTTCTGTTGTTTAACACTAGACAGAAACAGATGCAACATCTGTTGAGATGTTCGGTAACATCTGGAGCAAAAACCTTTCCCTTTACAGGATGTTATGGACTGTGATTGTGTCCTGGTGTCACCTCTTCTTTCCAAATTGTCATAATTCATTTTAAGTTCACTTCTTAGGCCCATCTTGTACTTTATTAGATGGACAGCATCAGCTGGGGCCTCTTTATGTGTGATAATTAGGGCTGTCAAAATTAACGTGATAACAACACGCAAATTTGTTTTAATGCCACTAATTTCTTTAAGACATTAACGCAACTTGCGATTTTTAGGTTGCAGCGGGCTCAGTTTTAAAGCTAGTGCGAAGATACCGCCATCATATGAATCTAAAACCTAAGGAATCCATTGGTACCAATCATGTCTTGTCATGAAAGAGGCTAAATAACGCTCCAAACTTAGGCTAAAGTTTGGTGAGGAAAAACTGGCATGGCCATTTTCAACCTCTTGAAAATGGCCATGCCAGTTTTTACTGGCAAAAAGACCTTTTTACCTCTGACCTTTTATGTGAATGAAAATGGGTTCTATGGGTACCCACGAGTCTCCCCTTTACAGACATGCTCACTTTATGATAATCACATGCAGTTTGGGGCAAGTCTTAGTCAAGCCAGCACACTGACACACTGACAGCTGTTGTTGCCTGTTGGGCTTCAGTTTGCCATGTTATGATTTGAGAATATTTCTTTTGCTAAATGCAGTACTTTCTGGATTTTGGTTTCTGGACAATATCTGTCATTATTTTGTGTTGTTAATTGATTTCCAGTAATAAATATATACATACATTTGCATAAAGCAAGTATATTTGCCCACTCCCATGTTGATAAGAGTATTAAATACCTGACAAATCTCCCTTTAAAGGGACTATTTGTAACTTATCACGCGCATAAATCCTAACGGGTCGCAATCCCATGCGCGCTCGCGTGTGGGTACGCGCTGCTCATGCAGCCTGCTGCCTGCTTGCAGAAGCGCTCGTTCTCACCCGTTCGGCTCGCTCCCACTCCACGTGCACGCGCGCACACTGCAGAGAGTTAGTTTAGCTCTGAGAATATCTAGTGAATTCAGAGATTCCAGTGGACGTTTTTGCAGAAATAAATGCTGCAGCTCCTCCAGACCAACAGAGGTTTCCCGTGTCTTGTGAAGTGACAGAGCTCCGCAGAGAGTTACGTTATCGTCCCGACCGGGTGTCGGTGTCTCCCCCCCCCCCCCGTTCCCTCCGCGGTCTGCAGGAAGCAGGAAAAGCCAGCACTAGGATCAGCATTGATTCATGGAGAGACCCTCCTCTGGTCAGCTAACATTACTGCCAAGCAGGTGAAATATAGAGTGATATTGTGTGTTAGCTGACGTGTGTCGCCTCACTGTTTAGACCGGTGCGCGAGCACGAGCTACAGGACGCTGACTTTCGTTGACACTGCAGCCACAGGTGTCGCTGTGAACAAGCAATTTCTGATTCTTACATATAGCCTCTTTAAGGTACATTTTGAACATTCATTTGCGATTAAATATTTTAATTGATTGACAGCCCTAATGTCTATGTGATAAACATTAAGTTCATTATTTAAGTTATAGAAAGGGGGAAGACCTTTAGTGTTTACTTCTGCTCATTTTCAGACATATAATATTAATTTATTTAGTTTAGTTTTCTGTGCTGTATATGTTTTCTGTTAATTTTATTGGTTATTCTTGTTTTGTTTTCTTATTATACCTCACATATTCAAAGTGAATCTAAATCTATCTATCTAAATGAAAAATTCACATTCTTTCTTTCCAAGACTGCTGTACAGTACATGGCGCCATCAATCACCATTGATCCAGCGTTTCTTGAATTACGTTACATTTAGTTATTTGAGTTTGAGTTATTCCTGTGATCCTTAATGTCAGCTACAAGCCACATCTGCCCAAATATCATCAAAAGATACGTCAGAAATTAAACTAATCAATAAAACTGAATTTAAAAAAAAAATTAATTTGGTTATAAAATGATCTAATTTTCATTCAGTGATAATATGAATTAATTTCCATTTATTTCCATTGAGCAGCAGAGCATAATGTTATGTTAATGAATGGATATCTCAGCCTGCCTGCTTTTGTTGCTTTTCCTCACATGTTCACATCTCTGTCCGCTCAAAAACAACAAAAAGTCTTCAAAACAATAAAAGAAGACCACATCTTGTGTTATATCCAAGTCTGTTTCTACCGAATAAATGAAAACTGTCAAAAGAAATGAAAAGGGTGCGAAAGTGAAGACAGAAAGGTCTACTCAAAATAGACGGATAGACTTCACTTTGATACCATTTTACTACCTTATGTCTTCTTCAGTCATGGCGTTTTTATTCTGCCAAATAATCAAACATGCTTCAGCACGTCCATTCAGCTTTCCCAGCTGCTTACACAGCGAGAACAGAAAAGACAGCAGCTTCACAACTGTTCTATGAAGATTCAACAATTATTCAAAAAGCAAATGCAACACAAGGCTACAGGTGCTTTGCTTTGTGTGATCTGGACATGTTTTATCGTTAACGCAACGGTACCTGTGGCTTTTCTACTATGTTGCTAAATTGTAATCGGCCGAGGTGTTAAAAAATATCACGTCAAGGAGGCCCAACATCGAAGTCCAGCAACCCATTACAGAGCTGATTCTATGTCAGTCTTGCCACTGTTTCACTTTCTGTCAGGTCAGACCGAAATAAAAGCTTTGGGATTTATTTCCAACTTTGTAGAAATGTAAAGCAAAAGAGGACAAGGAGAACAATGTCCTCAAATGCATGAATTTAAAACTGCGGGTTAATCTAAATGAAATCTGGCTCACCTTGGAATCATTTATAAGCACCGGTATGTTGAGTAGATAGCATAACCTTTGGGATGTAGCCTATGGCCCAAATAAGTTTTCATATCTGATAATGTAATAACTCTGTCAAAGCAAATGGATGCTGGGAAAATACAACCAGGCTGTGATTAACAGTTGGCTGATTTATTTCACTGATTACTTTTAAGTCACTGACCAAAGGTGAACGTAAAGTCCCAGTGAAACGGAAGTTGGAGCGTCTTCAGCTTCTGTACTGTGTGTATTCCTCAGTGAAATGGAATATTTCAGTGGTGTACAGTTACACGATGGATTTAAATTAAATCCTTTGCATTTGATTGGACAGCTTATCTTGGTTTAGAATGTAGCATGATACCGAGCCTCCACACACACCTCCCTTGTTGCTAAACATGCAGATTAATTGATGGATGGATGTCGTGATATTACTGTTGAAATTGGTTCGTACTAGCTTAGGTAAGCACACGTCATATTTTGTTTTACAGGGAGAAAAGATGATTGGATTTTGATTAGGGCTGTCAAACGCGATAATAATGTGTAACGCAAATTCATTTTAACGCCACTAATTTCTTTAATGCATTAATGCAACTTGCAATTTTTAGGTTGTAGCAGGCTCAGTTTTAAAGCTAGAGTGAAGTATGTGGCATAATATGAAATTAGAAACCATGTCATACTAGCTTGTTGCGAAGGAGGCTAAATAATGCTCCAAACTTACGCTAAATTTTGACGAGGAAAAACTGGCATGGCCATTTTCAAAGGGGTCCCTTGACCTCTGACCTCAAGATATGTGAATGAAAATGGGTTCTATGGGTACCCACAAGTCTCCCCTTTATAGACATGCCCACTTTATGATAATCACATGCAGTTTGGCGCAAGTCATAGTCAAGTCAGCACACTGACACACTGACAGCTGTTGTTTATGCTAAATGCAGTACCTGTGATGGTTTCTGGACAACATTTGTCATTGTTTTGTTTTGTTAATTGATTTCCAATAATAAATATATACATAATTTTGCATAAAGCTAGCATATTTGCCCACTCCCAGGTTCATTAGAGTATTAAATATTTGACAAATCTCCCTTTGAGGTACATTTTGAAAAGATAAAAAATGTGCGATTAATTAGTGATTAATCGTGATTAACTATGGGCAATCATGCGATTAATCGCAATTAAATATTTTAATAAATTGACAGCCCTAATTTTGATATAAAAATACGAAGAAATTGATTTTTTGTAAAACCATTTTGTTTGTATTGTTAAATAGCTTCACAATATGACCGGGGATGTGAAGGACTAAAAAGAAAGCCTTTATTCTTCTCAAAGAATAAAATGAGGATTTTGTCACCCTGGATATGAACTAGTCGTTCAGTCTTTGGCTCAGTCAGCAAACAACGAATTTATTGAATGGTGTAACCTCATGACTGGAGCCAGTCGGGTCGAGGCTTAATGCCTTATTACAAACAGGGAATGTCAACAGGCAATTCCCGGGAGGACTTTCATGTTGATACTGTTGCGCTGCTACAGTGTACCCACAATCACAGAGCTGCTGACTGAACACCTTGTGAAAGCTGACAGGAATAAAATCAATATTCATTCATTTGTCTCAGAGCTGGTTAATCAGATGGTTGAACATGTTTTCAGATCTGATTTGAAATATCCCTTGTGTGCACTCTAGGGGTAAAAAACATATATATTTACAGTATACAAATATTGAATACATGTTTATTCTACAAATGTTTTTCTTTAAATGTATTAACACATCCACTGTATTAGATAATGCCTTGCATACTTGTTGAAAGACATCATCATTATTTCACTATTTCATCACTATTCAATCCCTAAAAAGAAAAAAAAAGGTTTAAAAACTGCCTGTAAACGTAGATAATATCTTTCCATTCTCTAATTCATATTCAACTGTTTCAATGATGTCCTAAAAACATAACGATAGTTTGAAACAAGGTTCTTCTTCGCTCCACTAAAGATAATGTCTACTTTTGCCATTGCTTCAAGAAAAATGAAGATATTCTAATGGAATTTTTTAAAGACCCAAAGCCAGAATAAATTACGTTTAACTATAGATATTTTTGGGATACTTTGAGGAGCTTCTTCCCACATGCAGCTGATTTAATACCAAAGATAAGTCTGGGATGTTAATATGGACTGTATCGACATGGTTTTATATTAAATCTATGTATGCAAGAATATTGGAATCTATTAATTTGCATGGCAGAGTGAAGATCAGGACCAGGACAGGTTATCATTTCTCTACGCTCTGTATGTTTTTCTATTCATTAGTCACAATCCTGAATAGTTCTATTGACTCCTATGGAAGTTCTCTGCGTACCGTTTCCTTATTCCTATAACAAGATAAATAGTATAGGCCTGATGTGACAAGTTTGTATGTCGTAATAACATGAAAATATCTTGTTATAATGTGAAAAAAATATCTTGTTATAACAATATATTTTCCAAGTTTTATCATGATACTGATCCGGTGTGCAGAAATCTCTCTGTTCAACTCAAGATATGGGAATTATAAATGAAACCCTTTAATTAAAATAGTTGTATGGGAACATAATTTTTAGGAGACAGGGTTGCCTCCACATTAAGTTCCGTGCTGTTTCATTAAAATAGTTATTATATGAGGAGCAGAAAATCAGGGCTCGGCTTTCACTCGCTCTCACAGCGGCTGTGTTCACTCTCTGTACTATTGCAGTCTGGACTTCTCACATGTGAGAGAAAGAAAACGTAATGCTGTTTTCTATTAACATTATGAGGATATGTTATTAATTGATCCATTTGCCTGGTTGCAAAATGTGATACTGAACATATCTCCAAAATGTTCACTGACAACGTATTTCATTTGTTTTCCCTGCAGTTTCCGATTGTAGCAAATAAGTATGATATATTTTTACAGATTATATTTAGGCACTAGTAGCACAAATATCATGGTCTCGGTTAAATATTGGAACTTTCAACAGTGACTTGAAGTATGAGACTTTTTTACTTTATTAAAACTTAAAGTGGCAGTAGGCAGTATATTTTTTTGCATCATTGGGCAAAAATTCCATAATAACCTTTCAGCATATTGTAATTCAAGTGTTCTGAGAGATCACTAGACTTCTGCTCCTCCTCATGGCTCTGTTTTCAGGCTTTAAAAAATCGAGTCTGTGACGGGAGACTTTGACCAATCACAGGTCATTTCATGAGAGAGCGTTCCTATTGGCTGTACTCCGGTCATGTGACCAGAATTTGGCCTTCCTTCAACAGATTTTACAATGGTGGCCGCGTCACAAACTTTCTCATTTTACAGCTAAACCGCACACTACAAGATGATTCTGAAAACATTTGTGGCGAGAAATAGGCATTAAGGTAACATAATATTGATTCATATTTAATCAGCGCGGCCTAGTTTGACCGTTTGGTCGAAGTTCGCGAGTGATTGACAGCCGGCTCTCATAGACGGCAGCTGGACAGCGGACCTCAGATCAGTTCTTACTGCTTGTTTTCCTCCGGTAAGTGAAATCTATCAGATGCCGTTAGGAGCACCGGAGGACACCGTAGGACACAGAGGAACATGATTTTTTTCAGGTTACCTGTTTCATGTACATGTAATAACCCGATTGACATCAGTTATTTTGCATTCTTCTGTCATCTCAAATATGTGGGTTATTGCCAATTATTGATAAGATGCATAACTCTTATTCTGTTAAAGGGGCTATATGTAAGAATCAGAAATTGCTTGTTCACAGCGACACCTGTGGCCGCAATGTCAACGAAAGTCAGCGTCCTGTTGCTCGCGCTCGCGCTTGTGCTCGCGCTACATTGACATGAACGAGCACCGGTCTAAACAGTGAGGCGACACACGTCAGCTAACACACAATATCACTCTATATTTCACCGGGGAGACACCTGGTGGGGGGGGGGGGGAGACACCGACACGGTCGGGATAACGTAACTCTCTGCGGAGCCCCGTCACTTCACAAGACACGGGAAACCTCTGTTGGTCTCGAGGAGCTGCAGCATTTATTTCTGCAAAAACAGCATTTATTTCTGCAAAAACGTCCACTGCACATTCACTAGATATTCTCAGAGCTAAACTAACTCTTCTGCAGTGTGCACGCGTGCACGTGGAGTTGGAGCGAGCCGAGCGGGTGAGAACAAGCGTGGTGCGCAAGCAGGCAGCAGGAGCAGCGCGTACCCACACGCGAGCGCGCATGGGATTCCGACCCGTTAAGATTTATGCGCGTGATAAGTTACAAATAGTCCCTTTAAGGTGCACTGTATATATTGAAATGCTTTGTGCATTTGTAATAAGAATTATCATTCAACTGCATATATATCACTCTGTTCAGACAGTGGTTTAATAATTTACAGTTTATGTACGTTTTCAAGATGTTTCACGCAGGCTTGTTCAGTACTTTATTTACTTTAGGGAATGAATGACCTGGGAGGAGTTTTGATTACCTGTTGAACTCTGGGTAATCAAGAGAGGAAAAAGACTGAGAAGATGTGGTGTAGCGTATAGAGACACACCTGTGAGTGTGTTTTATACAGTATAATAGACGGTGAACTGTTTGGCTTGGACAGTGAACTATTTCGCTGGTCAACTCGCTCGGACGTGGGTGAGTTTGGGACTGTTTACTGCCGACTAAGCGTGTTTTTGCTGTGGAGCTAGCAAGCTAGCTAGGTTAGCCACAGCGCCGTCATCGTTGGAGAAGCAAGGGCCTCATCCTTCACCTGCACGGACGAGAGCGGAGACGGCGGAAGGGAGAAGTTTCAGCAGTCGTCGCGCACGTTTGCTCAGCTCTGAGGTTCGCTTCTGGTGAGACTGTGGTCGCTGCTCTTCGTTGCTGCTGGGCTGCTGCAGACCGAGAGACGGCCTGGCGTCACCTGCGCTTCATCGCTGCTGCGGATCGAGAGGCAGGCGATTTCTACGGATGCGGTAGGAGCCGCTTTCACTCTACACAAGGAGGTAACATCACTGCTGCTTTGTTTCTTCATGAGCTCCAACATTAAGCGCGCCAACGAACCTTGCTTAAAGAACAAACTAAAACAAAGAGTGCACTCAGGTTAACATAGACTAAAGACTAAATTCCCTGGGTCTTTCTGTTTTGTTTCTATTTTATTTTTCATATTGTGTGGTCCTGTATTTTACATGTGAATACCTGCATTCAGTTAATACAAGGTTGAAACTGAGATACTGTGTGTGCTGTTATTTCTCATTACAAGCTGTGTGACTGAATGAGTTGACTTCATATTTTCCAAGTATATTGTTATCAAGAACAGGATCCTTCCCTTAGCCTCTCATTAGATATTAAAGGGAGTGAGAGTCATAGTTTACCCTAGACTGGTTTATTTTACATTGAGATGTCTCTCTCACCATCTTGCCATGTACTGGAGTTTAAAGGGGCTTAACACTATATTGAGTACTGTGTAAAGTGTTCCTCATATCCCAATCCTATGGTGAGAGGGTTACATACAGTACTAATGTCACGATATAGCGACCGTTTTATAAAAAATAACTTTTTTTAATCATATTTGCTCCACTCTCGCATACTTCAGCGTTAACCAAAATCATAATCTTCCTGAACCTTAAAGGGATAGTTTGGATGTTTTGAAGTGGGCTATATTTAGAATATTTTCCAAAGGGGAACTGAACTGAAAGTGAAACGTATCTATATTGTTTTTGTCATCAGATTCTGGTCGATTTGAAGAGAGCATATAAGTTTCACTTTCAGTTCAGTTCCCTGTTGGAAAGTGCTGTCTGACGGCAAGATAAAGCGGTGAAAATATTCTAAATACATTGTACACTTAAATGGATATTAATTTGTTTGAGGTGGGCCTTTCTTTTAGGTGGTAATATGTTTTCCTGCTGCTCCCGTCCACAGCAGTACATTTCTTTGCTCCTGTGCCAGTACTCATGTCTTTTTCTCCAAACTGGGGGCTTGTCGACCATCATTTACTGTAGGTAATACACTGACTATGGATACGTACCTCATACAACCCGACTTCAAAACACCTGCACTATCCCTTTAACCATTGTTCTTGTTGTCTAAACCTAATCACATGCAGGACTTTGTATGCCCGCCATTCACCATGACTGCCTCGTCTTTTTTGGCTGGACCGCAGAGGGCCAGCCCTACAAACGCAAAAGTCTGTCACTGACTGACTGACTGACTGACTGACTGAGTGATGAAGTTACAGGATTGGTCGGCCGACTGTTGGAGTTTCCTCATTGGTCGTTGCTCTTTCAAAATGAAAAGGCGGAGAACAGTTCTGTGTTTACGTTTTCTGGGGAGCGTGTCAACGGTTCAATGTATCATTACATAGTGCTGTTGTTGTGCATGTGCTATTGTTTATTTTTGTTTAAGCTACGTTATGTTGTACTTCGTATTGTGTTGCATTCACACCAAGCGTGAAGCAAGTTTTCGCCTCGCATTCCTCCATTTCCTCCATCAGCCATGGAAGAAATAACCACTGTTGCTGCTTTGTACATGTTGTGGAAGTCCCAGATGTGTCAGAAAACCAAACGCCGTCGTGTCTGGCTTCATAACATCGGCGAGCTGTATTCACATACAGTCAGCACTGACTATCTAGCAACCACAGGTCGCATAACAGACTGTGCTGTGATTTAATTGCAATAAACGGATCAAATTAATGCTGAAATAATGACATTAGGATGTTGATTTGTAAAAAGACTGAATTCATGCTTTGTCAAGTCTGTCCGCAAAACAACAAGCAAACAACTTTTAAAATGCTTGTTTTCTGAACGGAGTTCGGATGGATCAACGCAGGGCTATGCTAACATTGTAGCTACTCCATCCACACTCAACATAACGTCATCTAGGCATAAATACAGCAGCAACATTGTTGTAAACGGATCAAAAGTGTGCCGAAATAACTACATAATGATGCTGATTAGTACAAAGTCTGAATTCATGCTTTGTCAGAGGCCTGTACTACGAAGCAGGATTTGGCGTTATCGAGGTAACTTTAGGGTTAACCCTGGGTTTTCCGTCCTACGAAGGCGGATCACTTCTTACCGGGGTAGATCACCATGGTAACTTACGCTGAACGGCTAACCTGCTCCGGAGCAGGTTATGTTCCAGATAAGAGATCAACTCGAATAAAAACACCGCCTACTGACCAATCAGAGCTCAGTGCGCTGATCGTATGGTAATATTACACAAATACGAAGAAGTTTAAGTCATAATCCAGGCTAAAAACAACACAGTTTAAACTGACAAATGCAGGAAGGACAGCTGGATTTATGCTGCGGGTGTTTACCGCTTTGAATTATATTTTTATATTTATTTTTTTACTTGCTCTTGAGTCCGTTTCACACCGCAGGAAACGGAGACGCACCTGAGAGAAGGTTGAAATAGTTATACACGCCTTTTGTTTAATAATGGGTATAATGACGTGTAACCGTCCATCCAGCCATCAATATAATTTCTTATTGCTATTTATAACTCGACGACTTTATCCGACTTTTGAGTGTTCCGTTAAATTACTAAATCTGTTAATTGACGCATTCACACATCGGGAGTTTTTTTATTTTTCCAGCTGTCCTTCCTGTATTTGGCCGCTTCAACTGTGTTACTTTTAGTCTGGATTAAGTGTTTAACTTCTTTGTATTTGTCTAATATAGTTTACTCTTCCTTTGTAAAATGTGCCGCTCTGCCTGTCTGTCTGCTGACAGTAGACTTGTCCATGTTAGTGATTGGTCACATGCTGCAAACCCCGCCCCGTTCACGTGAACGCGCTCATAACCAGATAGAGAAACCCTGGGTTGATTTACCGAGTTGATAACCACCTTCGTAGGACAGTTTAGCGGGAACTCGTTTGTTAGGGTTGGTTAAGCCAGATAACGAGAACATACCCAGGGTATGTTGAACTCGCTTCGTAGTACAGGCCTCTGGTCTGTCCGCAAGACGACAATCAAACAACTATTAAATTGCTTGTTTTCTGAATGGAGTTCGGATCGATCAATGCCAGGCTATGCTAACATTGTAGCTGCTCCATTAACACTCCATCTAGGAATAAATACGGCAGCAATCAACGT
The DNA here is from genome assembly GCA_916701645.2 of Sebastolobus alascanus. Taxonomy (NCBI): domain Eukaryota; kingdom Metazoa; phylum Chordata; class Actinopteri; order Perciformes; family Sebastidae; genus Sebastolobus; species Sebastolobus alascanus. The sequence goes on along the minus strand of CAKAOJ020000040.1, from coordinate 4,986,924 downwards.
CAGTGATGACAGCGGGAATATCTCAAAGCTGATAACCTTTAGCGAAGTATGTATATATTGTTACACACCACTTATATGATGAATGCTTTTGATACACATGCTTTAATAAAAAACTGAAATACTTTTAACCTTGCATACTGTAGCCTATGTCATGCTAATACCTTTTCACCTTGTATAAAATGTATAATATACTGACTAGTAAATGTTACCATTTACTATTACTGAATGTCATTTGCTTCATTATAAATTGTCTTTCAATCAAACATTAAGATATAAGTGGAAAAAACTGTTAACAAAACATTTTAGACATGACCACTGACTATTTGTGTAACAATTTAGCCACAAATTCACATACTGACCATATACGGTCCAGCCATGTACTCGGTTTTGACCGAGTCTTGTTTTCATTACAACATAAGTGGGAAAACAAATTAGTTTTATATACATAAACAGAATTTCTAGGAGACAAGGTTGTGGGGAAAGTTTATTGCTGTCCCTTCCATGCCGAGCTCGGAGTGTGCTCGCTGGGAGTGTTTGTTTATGTGCTGAATAAGTGACAGAGAAGCTTGTTGACAACAACAGATGTCATAATTATTTAGCATGCATGTCAAAGAGTTTCTAATTGAACTGACTGTTGTGTATACGTCTATAATGGTACGTTGAAAAATTGCTAATTTATCATTGTTGTCACACTGGGTCAAGCAATCATCACCAAGCAAATAATTAAAACTAAGCGGGATACAAACTGTCTCCTGGCAACCGGGCTCTTTGTCCAGAGAAAGCTGGACTCACTGGTCTATTGTCTCTTTTGTTTCTTTTAGTGTGAAGCATCACGGAGTGCTGGGTTGATAAACATGTCTGCTGACATCACATCTCATGATTTCTGGCTCCTTAGCTGGTCAAATTCAAACAGTATTGCCCTCTGGAGCTGCCAAAGAGCGAATATGCTATATGTGGCTTTAAATTATTGCTGCCTGGTGACGTTACACCTGTGAATCACCTCAATAGTGAACTCAAAACTGCAGTTCAAGACACAGGTGCAGGCTGTATTCGAAACAGCATATTATACTAGTAGTATGTACTGATTTTGCCCAAATGTAGCATGTAGTATGCAGTATGCAAACATAAGAAATATCTACAGTATGCCAAAAATACCCGGATGTCATACTGATTTGGAAAAAATCTCTAGTATGCATCGGACCAGTCTACCTCACCTACTGTATCCCACAATGCAAAGCACTGGAACGGTACAGGCTATGGTCACAACAACAGCAGCCGAAAACGGCAGGATTTTTAAAAAAATGTTGTAGCTATTTCATCACTAAATTCACTTCTGAACATTTTTGAAGCGAGAAATCGACTGTGTTGATTTTGGTTTTGAATACAGCCTGTGTTTGCGTTGGTTCAGGGGCTCACTCAACCCCCTAGTGGCCGTAACCAAAAATGCATGTAGGGATTTAAATATTAAGATCTACACTTTTTATAATAACACAGAACTAATAATTTAATAATTTTTGTAATGATCAATTATATTGACCTTGTTGTTTGTGGACTTTTTATTTACTTGCCATAACATCGGACACTCTCTGTCCACACAATCCATTAAATATGGCCTTCTGTTACGTCATGTAAACAAACCATGTACCTATCAGCTGTTCGCTCGAGATCAAACTGGAGACATAACCCCTTCAAAGATGGGTGATACTTGCTATCTTCCTACGTTTGTTGCCTACTTTTTAAACAGGAAACACTGGAAATGACATCATGACAGCAAGTAGGAAACTTTCAGGTGACCCCCTTCCAGCCAGCCACCTTATTTTGTTTTTTGTAGAGAATTGAGGAGTTATCGTATAGATAACTCATCATTTCAACTTCACGAATCAGCCGTTCCTCGTCCATTGTGGGGCTTTCAACGTGAGCAATAGGAATAAATAGAAACAGGAGCAGTCCGACAAAAGTTCAGCTCCAAACCCTGTCGCTCTGCACAGTGCTGTGTCGCTCACAGCCAGTTAGGACAGTTTAATTAGGACACTGTGTAATATGTACACACAGCATCCCACTACAGTAGACCTCTCTGTGTTTTAACATAGGCCTATATGCTAAAGTTCATATTAGACGCCACGGGGAAGCCTATAGGTCTGTAAACTAGCCTGTATGGCTCATCTGTGGTTTACTGTCGGGTTTTTGTGGTGTGTGTAAGTTTGGTTTCTATGGTAATTATCGCAATATGCTATCACTAATTGGGCATATTAGTCGGGATATGAAAAGTGCCTGATTATTATTTTTTTGTGTAAACAAAGTCTCTGTTGTACACATAACATTCCCTCTAGATTTTTTTTTGTGAACCCCCAACCTTAAAGTTCAAACTGTGCTTATGGTTCAAGATGCCAAATAGTAATAATGTCTGTATATGATGGTGTATCACACTCGCAGTCAAACAACTACTTCCAGTTATACATTTGATTTTTATGCGCAATAATGTATTTAACATCTATATTTACTCCCTGGGATGAAATTGTTTCCAAATGAGAGGAAAATTGCTGCTACACTATTTCAATAACACGCACTTTGCGGCTCGCCTCAGCACGTCTCAACAATTGCTTGAAGAAAGCCCCCTGAATGGCCTGGAGAATTACCTGCCTTAAGAATTGCCATAGAAACCAGTCCAACCAGTCTAGCAACATGCCAATTTGAGCCCTATTACATCCCACTTTACTGTATGTCTACATGTATAATGAAGAGTTCAAGTGGACTGTATTTGTGTGTGATGGAGGGATTTCTCTCCTGTGGGCTTCAGATGATATATCAGAGCAGCATCTTGTAGATGAGAGCTCGCTTCGCCCCGCCACCAATCAGGGTTGTCAAGTGTGGCGTAATCACTTGAGAGGCACATTTTGTTTGCGACTGTTCAGGAAAAAATATTTTGGATGAGATACCTTCAATATTTCACACCGTCATTGATGTTAAGAATCAGCATGACTTAAAAACATCCTGAAGCACAATGTGATTGCACGGAAAGCATATTCCTCTAAAACGTTCATGCAAGAGACCCATGCAGTTAAATCGGCCATGTTATTGACATTAGTAGGGAATGTTACATGTTTACATGGCAGACACTCTCTGCAGAGGCCTGTACTACGAAGCAGGTTCAACATACCCAGGGTATCTTCTCGTTATCTGGTTTAACTAACCTTAACAACCGCGATCACGCTAAACGGTCCTACGACGGTGGTTAAAAACTCGGTAAATCGACCCAGAGTTTCTCAATCTGGCTATGAGCGCGTTCACATGAAAGGGGCGGTGTTTGTAGCATATGACCAATCACAAACATGGACAAGTCTACTGTCAGCAGAGCGGCACTTTTTTCAAAGGAAGAGCAAACTTTGATATTAGACAAATACAGTGCTTGCTCTAGCCCTTTCAGTGCCCTAGGCGAAATTAGAATTTGGACATCACAATGGTTTTATGACAAAAATGAAGATTTTTATTTTCACAAATACTTATTTTAACAACTGGTCCCTTATATTGTTGGCTTAAAAGTGTTGTTGTTACCTCAATGCAGAAAATGAGGAGGGGCGCCCACCGGCATTTAATTATCATTATTTTATTTTATTTTATTTTATTTTATTTTTTTATTTTTTTAAAGCAACCAGCGCCCCCCAGAAGGTGGCGCCCTAGGCGACCGCCTACATTGCCTATGCCTTAAGCTGGCCCTGGACAAATACGAAAAAGTTAAACACATAATCATGCTAAAAGCAATACAGTTGAAGCTGCCAAATGCAGGAAGGACAGCTGGCAAAATAAATAATTGCCAATGTGTGAATGCGTAAATTAACAGATTTATTCATTTCACAGAATACTCAAAAGTCAGATAAAGTCTAGATGGGGCAGTGATATAAAAATAGCTTTCAGAATACAATGAATGAATAGATTGTACTTCATTATGCCCTGTGATGATGATGTGGCGTTTATGAGTATTTCAGCCCTCTTTCAGCTGCGTCCCCGACTGTGAAACGGACTTGCGAGCAAGTAAAAAAAATTGTGTTCGAATCGATTAAAATATTTAATTAATTAATAAATTAATTGCATGATTGTCCATAGTTAATCGCAAATTAATCACACATTTTTTATCTTTTCAAAATGTTCAACAGGCAACAACAGCTGTCAGTGTGTCAGTGTGCTGACTTGACTATGACTTGTCCAAAACTGCATGTGATTATCATAAAGTGGGCATGTGACTCGTGGGTACCCATAGAACCCATTTTCATTCATATGTTGAGGTCAGAGGTCAAGGGACCTCTTTGAAATTGGCCATGGCAGTTTTTCCTTGCCAAAATTTAACGAAAGTTTTGAGTGTTATTTAACCTCCCTCCCGACAAGCAAAGGGATGACATGAAATGGTTGGTACCAACTGATTTCTTAGATTTTAAAGTTTCATACCATGACGATCTACCCTGGTAGGAAGTGAACCACCGTCGTAGAACTGAAAACCCAGAGTTAAACCTCACTAGTTACCTTGCTAACCCTAAATCCTGCTTCGTGGTACAGGCCTCTGGTTTCTCTACGATCAGGATTCATGCATACAAAGACAAGAAGAGGATGAAGTGTTTGCTGAAAAACTGTTTAAAATCGCTTATTTTTTCCCAGTGAGCCATATTTTACATGACATTTTCTGAAATAATAAAACACTTAAATGGCTATTCTTAAGAGCGGGCAGGCTAGATTTAGGTTTCATGGAGTCAAGAAGTGCACACCACTGCCGCGAGTGCTGTAGGAATAATAGCCTGCAAATACCTCCGCCTCAATCAAACTCTCTACAGAGTCACGAGGGGGGGAAATCAAAAGACCGCCAAGACTCAAGAGGAAGGTAGACAAGGGAACCATGTGGAGCACATAAAGGGAGGTCAGTGCATGTGAAAGGGGGGTGAACGAGAGGAAGGAGTGCATCAGTCTGTGTACCTTGAGGCCAAAGTCTGAGGGGAAAGGCCTATAATGGCATGCGCTAGTGTGAGCTAGGCTGGATGGTTGCATACTCGACAAGGTCCCCAGGGCCAGTGTGAGCTGAGCTTCGTGGGCTGGGAGAAGAGGCCAAAGCTGCAGTATCCAGCTCCGCATACTGGACATCACAGTCCTTGTGGCCAGAGTTCTGGAGACAAGAGAGGCGAAAGGTGTGTGAGGAGTGAGGCAGCCAAAAAATATGAGAGAGAGTGAGAGACAGATTGACTGAGAGAGAGAGAGACTGAAGATCTGATGGTCATGGGAACATTTTGAGTTTGTGAGCAGCAGCGTTAGCAACACATTCTCACTCCCAACTCGCCAAATACCGCCCCTTGGTCAGTGACCCTCGGCATCGGAGGCCGACGCACGGGGTACCCCTCTTGTGTTAGTTTTGGACGGACCGGGGACATAACGTTGCAGGTGGGTTTACATTGGAGTTAGTTGAAAGCCCGGTTTGTCACATACTGTTGCTAAAGGGTGCCTCCGTGTGCCGCTTTTCGATGCCGGGGAGTACTTACCAAACGGCGGTATTTGATGAGTTTGGAGTGAGAACGGGTTGGTGTTAGAGAGGAAGGCAAATGTGAAAGCATGGAATATATAAATAAAATGTCAAGACTGAATGTGAAAGGCCGACAAACAGATGGAGACGTCACACAGAAAACCATAACAGTCAGACAGAAATTAATATAAGACCATGAATAAAAGGTTAGAGACGAGGAAGGACTCAGACTTTGTTTACATGCACAATGACATTGTTCCATTATTTCGATTCAGAAAAAAATGTAATACAAGTGTTTGCATGTGCAACAGAAAAATGCTTTTATTCAGTAACAATGTGTGTATTTCAGATTTTTTTTTATGATTATGTTGCTTCTCAGGAACATTGCAATGCTCAGAGTTGATGGGCATGAAAACCAGCTTCAACCAAAAACAATCGCTTTAACTGAACAAACCAGACACACATTGGGCATGTGTTGCAACTCTGGTGCTTGGATTATGGTCAACGCATGTCCACACAATCTTTTAGAAGAAACTAAAGCTACAAAGACAGTAATTTATTCTGATCACTGCATGAATTATGTCTGTAACCACAGTTACTGAGCCGCACATGGAGGTATTTACACAACCCGTAAGCACATTCATGGAGATGCTGGAAAGGTTGCTTTAAAGCTGGAATATCAGCGTGCATGTAAACACAGACAAAGACCTTCAGTGAACCAGTGTCCGACCACTGTGCACAAACACCAATGATTGACCGACTGATTGACTCGATGAGCAATTGGCCAAGTGGATGATTGAGTAAATTATCTTAATGGGGTAATCAATAAATGACAATGACTGCTTTCAGCGTTGTTTATCCAATTCCAAAAATACTTTGCAGAGTGTCTTCTGCTCTATAAAGGAGACTCAAAGGCACTGGGTCAATACTAATCTGAAAAAAATTATTAGACTAGTATAATTGTTAGTCTATGAAAATACATTCTAATATATTTACTGTAGTAACTAAACAGAAAATGTTGACAGGGGCTTGAAAGACAAAATGAAATAGATAACAGGCTAACACCACAATATTAAAGCAAACAAGCTTTGAATTTCCTTTTCTCCTTAAAGACGCAATGTGTAAGATCTGGCCAGAATTTTAGTTTAAAACTAGGGCTGTCAAAGTTAACATGATAAAAATGCGTTGACACAAATTTGTTTTAATGCCACTAATTTCTTTAACGCATTAACACAACTTGAGATTTTTAGGTTGTAGTGGGCTCAGTTTTAAAGCTAGAGTGATGATGGTATGGTGTCATATGAAACTAGAAAAAACTAAGGAATCCATTGGTACCAACCATGTCATACTAGGTTGTCGCAAAGGAGGCTAAATAACACAACAACTTTCGCTAAATTTTGGCAAGGAAAAACTGGCATGGCCATTTTCAAAGGGGTCCCTTGACCTCTGACCTCAAGATATGTGAATGAAAATGGGCTCTATGGGTACCCACAAGTCTCCCCTTTACAGACATGCCAACTTTATGATAATCACATGCAGTTTTGGGGCAAGTCATAACCAAGTCAGCACACTGAAACACTGACAGATGTTGTTGCCTGTTGGGCTTGAGTTTGCCATGTTATGATTTGTTATGTTTTTTATGCTAAATGCAGTACCTGTGAGGGTTTCTGGACAATATTTGTCATTGTATTGTGTTGATAATTGATTTTCAATAATAAATATAAACATACATTTGCTAAAAGTAGCATATTTGTCAACTCCTATGTTGATAAGAGTCTTCAATACTTTACAAATCTCGTTTTAAGGTACATTTTGAACAGATAAAAAATGTGTGATTATTCTATGATTAATATTTGAATCAATTGATAGCCCCATTTAAAACAGTAAAAATGAACTAACATTATCAACAGACTGTGAAGAGGTTACAGTGTTGACGTTATGTCAAAGACGTTTATGTATTGTATTGCAGAGATAGTGAGATGAGCATGCTAACCAGCTAGCCCTGGCCCGTCCAGTTTTGTAATACCACTTGTATCTGGAGAGGCGATAGTGAGTCACTGTAGCGTCCCGTCTGCCCTCAGTCCAACATGAGAGGACGAAGAAGTAGAGCTGCCCCGAGGACTTGTCAACTTAAACCTAAAACTTTATTAGCATTGTCATATACAGACAGATATTTACATGAAATTTGCATTTAACCCAACCTAAGCTGTTAGCAACTTGGGGTTCAGTGTCTCGCTCAAGGACACCTCGACATGAAGACAGTTGACTGACAGTAAATTTAATTTGTATGAACCTAGTAGTAGAGATGAAATGCAGTCCCCTATTTGATTGGAGCATCTGGCCAGATCTTACACATTGCGCCTTTAAAAGTGATAATGTTTTTTAATTTAGTCAAAGAACTGAAAATGTGTTTATTCTGTGTTTATTTATTGTGAATAACATGATTTTATTATTTTGAAGATGGATGTTAACATGGTGAAGGACCGACATGTCCTTTTATGAAAAGCAAACCAAAGTGGTTCTTTCAGCACAGAGGAGGACAAATGGGAGACTGCACTGATGTTTGTATTACCAACACACTAGAATTAGAAATGAATGATGACAGGAATCGAACGATAACAGACAAATCTCCCAATTCAACCGGCAACATTTCGAGTTGAATAAAAACTCCAGCATTGACTTTGTTGTATTTTTCCATTCTGAGAGTAAAAACGACTGCATGAGTAAGTCAGTGACTGGATCAAATGGTGGTGTCTCTCTCCTTTTAGTCTGTGTGCTACCTGGTAATGAAATCAATGGAGCAAACAAGAGGGCGTTATGTGAAATAAAGTAAATGCAAAGCAGAGATGTCAGCTGTCCTGTATCTACCTAAACAACATCTCAGGATGGATGGTGAGGGGGATGTGAGGGAGGAAATGCAATGAGATACCTGTTGTCCCTCCATTGCATCAGTGTACCTTATTTCCATCTGAGAAAGAATTACATAGAAATGATTGAAGCTTTTACAGAATTTCACGTTAATAATTGAAATCTACTGTGCAATCTCTCCGCCATCGCATATTTCCCCACCACTCACACCCTGCACTCGCTGGATATTTAAATATCTGGAATATTTGTCATGACCGGAGTGCAATCAGGGGGAAAATTACAGCCACATCGCATTCAAAATTGGCAGATAGTGTTTTGCCCCGAGAGAATCATCATTAGTAACACTCGACGCTCAGCAGTCAATGCATGTCTCTCACAAATAGTGTTTTGAAAACCTCACTGATACCCTGTTCATCTTGAGAGCAGCCCTAAACTTTAATTTAAGCGGAATGTTATCAGAGATAAGAAATAAATCTAAGAAAGAATTTACCCTCTGTGTCCCACGATTATCAGAATGAAACACCCGGTTCCTTCGAGTATAGGATTGAAGATGATAGTTTAATATCCTTGAATAACTACACAGAAAATCAAAATCAATTCGTCTGGGGGGAAAAACCTTGATAGTAATTGAGTTATCCCTGCAAATTTGGTTTGAGACAAGACAAGTCATTTAAAAAGCACACCATAAATGCAAAGCAGTAATTTTAAAAAGCTTGGCTGACTGGTAATATATGAAAACTCAAAACACATCGTTAATCAAGAGCATCAGTAGTACAGTTGTGGAACATTTAAGTGATGCTTAACAGGAAGTTTTGCATCATGTATGTACATTTGTCTCAATAAAAGACCCCCAGTGTGTTATGTAGCACCCCCTATTGTTAAAAATTGTCAAGATAAATCCAGATTTTTTTAAAAGAATGTCTATTTATACCTATAAGCGCCAGCGGGTAAAGTTAGAATGCAGTCACTTTCGGGCTGTTAATTTTGCACATTTAGATAAACATTTTATGTTGCTATGGCAAAGTCTTTTGTCTACTACTGTACGTAATAGAGCTGAGTCACAACTCATAGGCTAACCTTCACTATGGACAAGAGAAAAGAGATTTATGAATGTGCATCAGACATTAGACTTGCTCAATATATTGAGTGAAAAAGTAATCTCTATAAACAGATTCTGCATTCACATGTAGAATCTGTAGGCAACACTATGAAATTTTGATACCAAAAGCATTCTAGTTTCCGTTTGTAGTCCGAGTAGTATTTTTTTTTTTTTAATATTTTATTTTCAAGCCCGAGTAGTATTGACCAATCACGTTCTAGCAGGTTAAATGCACGTAAGCAGTCTGTGTGGAGAGCAAAAGAGGCTGAACCCATTGGCCGAAATGCAATCTGGGAACCCACCGGCTATCGTCTGACAATGATTTAGCTTTTTATTGGTTTAAAATTAGTTTAAAAACTCGATACTTTCCGGTTGTACACGCCGTCTCTCAACTCCAGTCTCGCGTCTCAGGTTGCTTATCGGACTGTAAACAATAAGCAGCGCACGGAAGAGGAAGTCTCCAGAAATATAGCCCCTTGCCCCTAGAGGCTCATCCTTGTCAGACTTATAGCCGATGGGTTCTGAGATTGGTAAAGAAGAGTCTGATGGTGGGAGGTTTCAGGACTGATGGTACATGTCCATCCTCCGTCCTTTTCACGCTTCCCATTCATTGTCTATGTAAGCAGCCGTGCAATGCATTCTGGTAGTGTGGCGGTGCGATTCAAGAGACGGCCCGTCACGTCGCCCGCTCCTCATTTGCATAAAGTTGAGGTCTAGGCTACTTTATGCAAATCACGGGCGTTGTCGATCTAAAATAAAGACAGATTCAGCAACTGCTTATTTCTCGCCTCAAATGTTTTCAGAAACACATTTCGGTGAATTATTTTCATAATGTAAGAGAAGAAGGTTTCCAAACGAGCTGCCATGTTGGTTCCGGTTTGAAAGCTGGGAGCAGCAGCCCACGAGGGAAAGCGTTCGTCCAATCAGGTGCCGAGTGCCTTGTGTCTAGTGACAGCCCATCAAGTGTCCAATGCTGGGAAGCGAGGCGATGCCTCGTGATGTCCCCCTGTGGACATGAACCATGCGCGATGTGTGCTGCGGCGATTGTGACTGTTGTCAGTAGCATAAAGGGACTACAACTAGGCCTATAGCATTTCTAACCTTGTATTTTGTACCTTGTACTTTCAAAATCAATGCATTCAAATAGCGGGTACATTTTACCCATTGGCGGTTTTAGGTATACAGCAGCCCCTGGCGGTTCTATGCATTATTTATAAATTTTAAGTTGATTTGACTGTAAACTAACAAATATAATGACTATTAAAAGATAAGTTAATTTCACTAAACTGATCAAGAGATTTTACAGCGTATGCAGAGGTACAAGGTGTTGATAGCAAATGCTGTAATCCAGATTAGCACCCACATGTTATTGTCATTGTTTGATAATGCATTATATGGCTGCTGCAGCAAGCGTTCACAGCTGGAAGGATTTTTTTTTTCTGCACAGACACACACAGGCTTACACATGCCAACACATTGTCTAAAAGTCCAAAAGAGTTCTATTTTCTTTAACTCAAAGCCAAGACTCCAGCCAAAGCAAATAAAGCCCCCGAAAACACTCTAGCATCTGTGCCACTGAGGGAGGCTCATCACAGTTAGCACAGGCATCTGATACAACAAGGCAAACACTTCATAGTCAACAGTTAACACTCAGGGTGCAATGATATACTGTCGAGCATCGCACTGCAATTCATCGGCACACGGTTGCCATGCAAACACACAAGTAATTACGAGGGATTAGAGGAAGTGGAGGGGAGGTGAGGCAGAGGGCAGAGCGGCTGATGAGTGTTGGGGTCAGAACGTGAAATAGTCCTCACACACACACACACACACACACACACACACACACACACACACACACACACACAGAGAGGACGTCGGCTGACCCAGGTTTAGATAGAAGGTGCTGATATAAGTGATGACATAAGGAGCTTAGTCAAAGCCCCCAACTGGGTTTACTGGTCAGCAACACCAGGTCCTCAGTGACAATCAGGAAGCATCACAGCATTGCATTTCATTTGTAAATCAATTCCCAAATACCTCCAAGCATAATGATGAAAGACAAAAGTTTGCCCTTTCACCAGTAATCACTACTGGCTGCAGGTGGCGACCCCTTCATAGGAGAAGCTCCTTTGAACCCGCTCATGGCATTACTACTCACCGGCTTATCGGTGAAGGGGGTCGACTCAGAGGGCGCCATGTCGTAATAAGGAGGCTGAAGAGGAAGCTTCTGCATTTCCTCCTCCTTGTCGAGATGAACCACCTACAGGAAACACCGAGAGCTCAGTAAGAATCACAATGAGCTCCAAAAGTCCTAAAAACAGGCAGATCAACCAGGGGCTCAGCACCCCTAATGACAATGTGACATGTGTACAGTCAAGGGCGTAGGTTTCGTTTCAGCATTGGGGAACACATATTAAGCAAAATTTTTAGCATCAAACATTTCATTTCCTGCATTCTGATGAATTTTTATGCACCCATTTCTGCCTTTTCTGCATCAAATTATGGTGGAAATGTCTATTTATGTAAAGGAAAACACAAAATGCAGGCACCAGGTGACAATTCAAAATATAATGGCATATAATGAAGGCTCTCAGTCATTCTGTAATGCTTTCAAATATGTATTCTCCTGTAAATAAACTGTTCTCATTGAATGTTATCCCTTTATAACCTATATCTATGGTAATAACGACCAATTTGACCCAACGTTCTCTGTCAGAGCATTCGGCAATTTTATTTGCCAACGTTTCAAATTGTTTTTAATCTGCACCATCCATGGATGTATTAAGAGAACTGGATACAACGTTGGAGGCGGTGCCCCGTTCATTCCTATGAGAGTGCTCAGTGGCGCATGATGCCAAAATGGCTCGACTTCCAAGTGGAAAAGTACTCAGATCTTCCGGCGATCTTCCGCATCCATTACAAGGCCTATTGAAGGTGGCTGGGACACTGGCGGACACTGGTCTTGGGGTATGGGGTACAACACATGCGCAGTGTAATTGAAGCTGCGGTCGTGCGTTGCGATTGGCTCAGTTTCGGTGAGTGCAGACCAGATGTTACTGCGCATGTGTTGTACCCCAAAGATATGACGCGTAACCCAGTCTCTTTCAATCGGCCTTGATCCATTGGGCCCATGGAGCAGGCGCAGTAGCGTCCGCTCGGTCACATGGCTCGGTAACGGGGGAAGGGAAATAACTTTGGATTCAGCTATTAGTGCATTTTACAACTTTTAGGACCTAATGATTTAAATAAGGGATATTCAAGTGTTCATACTGGGAAGTTGATTCACCTCAAAAAAAATATCCGCTGAGTTACAGATGTCTCTTACCCAATGTAAGTCTATGGGAAAAAGTCTTTTTGGGCCCAACGGCATCACGTGATGGACACGGAAATTGTAGTTCCACCGTTTGGCCACTAGGAAAATTTGCTTCAAAGCCCGGCGCTCTTCATGAAATTCAATACCTACTTCTTCTTCTCCTTTGGTTTTACTGGCAGACTACCAACGTTAAAGGTGCAGGCCGCCACCTACTGTAACGGAGTGTGTAAGATCATGACTTTATAGAGAATACTGGATATTAAATCTGTTTAAATAAAGCCCTTTGAACATGTAATTGTTTGTTCCCTGTCTCTAACAGACGAGTTCGCAAAATCTAAAAATTATTTCAAAAATAATAATAATAGGCCTTATAATTAACCCTCTGAGACCTATATAGACCTTTGATTTGTCTTTTTTAGGGGGGTACAGGGGGTCTTTAGGGGGAGATAGCAGGTCAGTAGAACCTGAAGATTAATTTGAGATGCTGCTCAGCAGTGTTTGTCACTTTGTTCTAGTCATGAATCAGAAATAAACATGACTGAATGAATTAATTAATAAATTATAATAAATTGTGAAAGTGTATAAGGGCTTAGAACATGCAACCCAGAAATTGCTGCAACAACTTGAGAGCTTGAGAATTTTTGCCCCAAACTGCATGTTTATCATAAAGTGGGCATGTTTGTAAAGGGGAGACTCGTGGGTACCCATAGAACCCATTTTCATTCAGATATCTTGAGGTCAGAGGTCAAGGGACCCCTTTGAATATGGTCATGCCAGTTTTCTCTCGCCAAAATTTAACTTAATTTAGCCTCCATCCCAACAAGCTAACATAACATGTACATAACAGGTACCAATGGATTCCTTAGGTTTTCTAGTATTTTTTAGGGGTGCTGACATGAAATTTAGGTGTGCTTTGAGCACTCCTAAAAAGAGTCGAAAATCACCACTGAGATTAACCAGTTTATACTGGAGCTGCTCCCCAATCATCACCAAGGTTAACTCTGCCATTAGCCCATTGCTGAAAGCTATGTTGCATAAACATTAGTTCAGAGCTGCAGCACTCCAGCAGCAGAATATTATGTTGAAAGTCTTTTTTTTTTTTTTTTTTACTTCATTTGCTCACATTTGTTTTAATGAGCAGAAACAAAATGTGAAATCTGACAAGGAAGGCATTTTGACAGCAGTTTGAACTTCAAGTCGCTCCGCTGAACTCTACATGTGCATCAAAGTTACTTTGTCAAATTAATCAATTCCATATCGCACAAAAGGTATGATGCAAACTTCAGAAATAGTGGAGCAGAAATGTAAAGCTTCCAGAGCTGGCTGTGCTACTCAGCCTCTAAAGGAAAGAACAGCAGGGGAATTTAATTCATACATGAAGGTGACATATGATTACAAAACAGATACGCTGCAGATTAATTACAGCTCGGCAAACACAGGTTGTCAATATATGGACAGAGCTCCTTGAAACCACCTTTATTATGTTAATGTTATATGCAAAATGATATCTTGCTTTCTTTTTACAGTAAAAACAAAGCATGGAAATATGAACTTTTTTCAACAGCATCACAAACTGGACGCCCTGAATCGATGTAAAAATCCCATTTTACTTTGCAGGTTTCTTTTAATGGTTTGATGCCTCTGAACTGAAATGTTGAAATTTGGACTCATCCGCCAGCAAAGACGCCTTTGAATAGAGCTTTTCTACTACTGTGCCTTGGCTTTGTCATATTCCAGAGGAATATCTGCTCAGTGTTTGAGGATTTAAAACTGGACTGCAGATAGTTTTACATTAAAAAAGCGAAAAAAGACTCTTTAATGTGTCAAATGTGTGTTATGTGTTCTCTGTACAAAACTAAGCGATATGCTTATAAAAGATACACAGGCTACTATTTCACTCAAAACATTTTCAAAGTGTTGAACATTACAACAAACAGGAGGTCTAAACTTTTTTATTTTTATATTTGGAAAACCTTGTGAATTCAAACCATAAATTACACCTCAAGTCAACTTTATACTACATTAGATTTGCAGGGGATAATGTTCATGATAATATAATACATAATAAGATCATTTTGACACATTACTTAATGGACTTTCTGTGCATTGTCATATTAAAATCAGTGTTTGAATAATGTTAATTTTCTTTTATTTCATAATGAAGAGGTTATTGCATATTATTTGTATAAATGGCAAACTATTAGCTAAATATGTTCTAACTCATGCAGGCTCCGCCCTCTACTAGACTCTATGGATAATACCAAAGATACTCTATAACAAGGATGATATATTACAATCTCTGCAAATAGTTTGAAATGGTATACATTTCCTGTCTCCTAAGTGGGCGTGGGCGTGGGCGTGGTCATGGCGTGTTCGCCTCCCCCCATCCCCCCACCTTGTGTGGAAGTGTTATGAACGTCGTATGGATGGATAAAAGCAGACTGGGTTATATTTGCATAATGTATTCACATTTTCTTTTGCTAACATTAGATATTTACACAGCTAACAGCCATATTTAGCATTACGAAAATTAGTTATATAGGGCGTTTGCGAACGTTGGTTGCGAGATCTCGCAAGAGTGTGTTGCTGAGACAGAGAAAGGTCTTGAACAAAGTAAATTTTCTACTGATTTGTCTGTCTGAAAAATACCATTTTAGTGTCAGAATGTTCGGAAGATTATGTAAAATGGGTCCAATATTCACTTTGGTGACTATGAAGCGAAATAATCAGTCATCATCTGTGTTCACGTTCACTTCTCCCATTGGAGTTAATAGACTCAAGACCTGCCGCTAGTCTCCTAAAGGGGCGGGGCAGTGGAGAAACCGACGTGACAAAGATACAGGAAACTGATTCTCATTGCACTGTCTCCTTTCTGAACTATCTCTGCTAATACTCTCCTCCAATCACAAGAACGCATTCGCCCACTGAAAATGTGCTTAAGCGTAGCAATCAGGATGTGCCTACCCGAATACGTATACCACAGTATATAAGGCCACGCATACAGCTGTCTGTCATACTTTTCTCTTCTTTTCTTTTCTCCTCAGGGAACAGCGATTTGCCCACTAAACCTACAGCCGGTCAGGATCAGTGTGGTTGGGTCAATGTTGTGGCACGGCAGGGCATGCGTTCATCGGGCTCCACCCACTGTAACCACAGCAGAGGCAAAGAACGTATATTGCCAAGAAGTGAAAGTCAATTGTTCATTCCATTGCAACATCAGCGCCCAGCAGCAAAGCAACACTTCCGCCAATTTGGACTGAAAGCAACTACCGGACGCCAGTAAAACCTCCGCCTAAAAAGTGTCGTACAAAAATTAATCTAAATTATTTCCATTCTATTGTCATATTCTACTGAAATGGCCCGTGTTGAACAATAAAATATTGTAAATATAATTTTCAGTCCAAAATGGCAGCAGCGGCTGTTGTCAAAAAGCACCAGAGTTTCGTCTCTTTGCTTCTATACTCTGTGGTAGAGAGCAGAGTTAGATTGAAGGTTACGATATTGTAACCCTAGTTCTATAAGCACAGACGGAGCCCTCTACCAAGGGGGCCATGTCGCTCCTGCGCCACTCGCTGAAGAGGGTGTAGGTGTAGGATAGCGGACAGTGATGGTTGCTGCTGTGGGGTTCCAAGCGTATTCGGGTAGGCACTTCCTGATTGGCCGGCTACGATAATGTAAATTTTCAGTGGGCGAATGTGTGTTCGTGATTGGAGGAGAGTATCACCCATAGAGTCCAGTAGAGGGCTCCGCCCGTGCTTATAGAACTAGGGTTACAATATCGTAACCTTCATTATTCCTACAGTGATGATAAAAGAAAACTCTTCATGTTAGAGAGCAGAGCACATCAAAAAAGAAGGGTGAAGATGATGGAACCAATCTTATTTCACTTTATATATACAGTCTCAAAACAACATGAGTCACACCATGAAGCTACACTTAGACAATTTTTGAAACCCAAGGATCATATTTTTGAAAGAGGCATGAAATAAAAGAGATGATTCATGACAGCTGCCTTTTAAAAAATATGTTTTTTCACCGTTCAGCAGACTAGTTGGGGGCTAAGCCATATATCTAAGGTTCTCACTCTAAAATTCAAGATGCAGATATTAAGTTTTGTGCAGCATAAAGGAAGCAGCATATCAGGGAGGGCAAAGTGCTCCTCTATAGTTTTCCTTCAACAGGTTGCCAGTTTTAAACTTTCGGCGCAGCATGCTCCTAATTGATCTGCCAAACTCTGTCATAATCACAATGAAAAGTTTGACGCCGCTGACAGGAGTACATTTAATGTTTTTTTTAAGGTGGGATATTCACAGCAGGCTCGAGGTACCTTTCACGACATGAAGGAATTAATTAATTCCGAAATGGCAAATGAGCACTCACAAAACCTCCATTAAGCGTTTGTCAGACCGGCGGATTGCACAATGAAAAGAAATAAAAGTGAGTGAAAGAAATCAAAGTCGTCCAGACCAATGAAGTTATCAACGCAATAAATGTGAGATTCATAAAATAGATGTTGAACAATGTGTTTCCTTCACTCACTTCTGTGCTGTTGAGGGGATCAAAAGGCTGCCTAATTTGGTTTGATCCCCGTTTTTCTTACACTCAAAAAAATAGCGGTTGAATTTCAGTCACTTGGTTGAGCTTTTCCATTCATATTACTGTACATCAAAAGGCAAAGAATCTAATAGCTGAGTGGTCGAACGGTGAGCTGAGCACCAGAATTCACATGCAATTAGCCGGAGGAGACGTTTGCTCGGAGCATAAAGACATCGGCCTCCTGGACGCCTGTCGTCTGTTTGGCTCTTGGAGTCCGTCTCACAGCAACACACACCGAGTGTTGTGCTGTAACGGGCGCAGATGTTTATGTTTCGGCTGCGCTGCCAGTTTCGCTCTGTGCATTGGTGCAATGATAAAAGCATGATGCTGCCAATTTCTTCAGGCCAGCCGAGTCACCTAGCAACCTATTCTGAAATAAAGCTGTAATATCCAACTTTTTCAGGGTCCAATTTCAGGAATAGGATATACTGAATTACCCATTACCTGTCTGTGTCTGTGTGGCGCTTTATTTGTGATCCAAACTTCTTCCTAAAATTGGGTTTTCATCGATGTTCATGGTGTTTTGGACTGAGGGCTGAGCTGAGGGTCTAGCAGCCACAGCAATAACAAAACTTATCAGAAAACAGGAAGGGAAGAATATTGAGTATGTTTTTTGGTAAATTTAACGAGTTCATGAATTATCTATCGCTATTTCTTTATTTTAAACAACTAAATTATTTCTCATACGTACATGATGATAAAGATTTGTCATGAAAGACTACAGTTACTCTCTTGAGTGAGAAAACCTGGTTAGGCTGTTCCCATATACCTACAGAAAGTTAATGCACTGTAATTCGTATATGTCACACAAAATCAATTCATATGCAATCCACGTAATTGTGAACCAGGAAGTATAAAGAGCGACAAACGCCGCATAGGGAGGAGGTCAGGGTGGATTGGTGGGTCAAAAGACACAGGACTTTCACCTAGGAGACTTGTGTTTGTGTCACTTGTGAAACCAGATGAATGTTGATTTATTTGTCACGTAACTTCTGTACTTAAGTTACATAACTTCCGGTGTTATTTGAACCCAAACCATGATCTTTTCCTAATCTTAACTAAATAGTTTTGTCACGGAACTTTCATACTTAAGTTACACTACTTCCGGTAAGGCGTAATCCCTTTTGGTGTGGATTAACTTAACCACGATCTTTTCCTAATGCTGGGTACACACTACACAAGAATCAAGCTGATTTTGGGCCCGATGACGCAGTCACATGGCAAAGAACGATTGCCAATTGTGAACCATTGCTGCCGCGGCTAATGCAAAACGCGAAGCATGAAGTAGTAGTAAGATCGACCTCAAAAATGGAGGCCCAACTTGCTGATTTGTGGCAACAAGTCTTGGCGGCTGTGGCTCAGAGGGTAGAGCAGGTCGTCCACCAATCAGAAAGTCGGTGGTTCGATCCCCGGCTGCTCCGGGTCACATGTCGATGTGTCCTTGAGCAAGACACTTAACCCCAAATTGCTCCCACAGGCTGAGCCATCGGTGTGTGAATGAGTATTTTTAGATTACATCCTGATGGGCAAAGTTGGCACCTTAGCAGCCTCTGCCCTCAGTGTATGAATGTGTGTGTGAATGGGTGAATGCTGACATGTAGTGTAAAGCGCTTTGAGTGGTCGGAAGATTAGAAAAGCGCTATATAAATGCAAGTCCATTTACCATTTACCATTTAGTCCCCACTAAAAAAACAGAAATCTCGCAAAATATCTTGTGATCAAACGTGACTTTAGTGTAAACAAACATCGGATGATGGGCAGGAAGAATTGGTGATGTTAGTTTTTTGCGCTACTTTGTACTGAAAATTCACGAAGGATGGATGGATGAAGTCATGGAGACATGTTAAATAAACACTTGCGTTGTTGCCACAAATCAGCAAGTTGGTCCTCCATTTTTGAGGTCGATCTTACTACTACTTCATGCTTCACGTTTTGCATTAGCCGCGGCCGCCATGGTTCACAATTGGCAATCGTTCTCTAAAAAAGTAAGAAAATAAAGCTCACGAACATTGTGAACAATAAATAGAACTGCATTATTATTACACATTGCCTGCCAGCTCTACAGATGCTGATTATCTCAGTATCATTTAAAGAAGCAGCTCATCAAGATGATTGACAGGTTTTGGGGCAGGAACTTGTCCAGCTGAAGGGAGTAAGGCGAGACTAGAAGACATCAATTTCTGGTTCATGATTTAAAGTTGATGCTCTGACCCTTAACCACTTATTTTTATTTTCGATCATTTGGAAACTGCTCTGTCATTGAAACAGATGTCGAATGAATGTTGAAGGTGAAGCCATTGCTGTGTCATGGCCTGCTGTGCAGAATGAATAACAGCCACAGATACTAAGAAACCTGAAAGCTTGAACCTTAAAAAGGATTTGGTCAGTTAATTTAATACATATATTTTGCTCTGCAGATGCCTCCTTGTATAACAGTAATGCTTATTGTTTATGCATCAGTGATTATTGCTTATTCATGCACGCTTTACCCATCGTGTCATGAACCTGCTGTGATATTTCCTTCTTTTGCTTACTTTTATTTTTCCGAGCTTGCTGAGCGTGCAGCTTCTTTTAAAGCAACTACAGCCATAAAATTGAACACATTAATTCTGTCTAAGTGTCTATTACGGCCTCATCTGTCCACTAATCACCAATGAGTGTGGTATTAGGTGCCTTGCTCAAGTATTCCTCTGCAGTAGTTGTGTAGGGAGGAGAGCACATTACTTTTCCTTCTCTTCATTACCTGTTCTGCCCAGATGTCCAGGAGTTTGACCTTGGAGCTATAAAGAGTCATAAAGTTTGGATTTAAAACCTCAGCAGTGCTGATACAAGGTGGCCAACTCGGCCATAATAATTCTTTTTTCCACTTTATCTCTCCAATTTGGGATCGGCAATTATTTTGTACCTCAGTCCTTGACTAAAGGTCTGAGAAAGCTCACTGCAGCCTCTGTGGACTCATGTGCACCGTACCCAACCTTTGATATATTGCCCTTGTTTGTTTGTGATATGGACAAAACTGCAGCAAGCACACTGGGAAGGTTGATGCAAAACCAGGAAAATCTAGGGATTACTTTATAGGGTACTGATTCGGTGCTATTTAAATAGCCTAATGCAATGTAAAGATTGCGTTCTCATGCATGTTTGACAAAAGAAAATTGTTCTATGTGGCCACCAGCTGATTAAAACTGTTCACACATAGACAGGGAGCCAGTTATTAAAGGAGCTGTGTAGAGTTGGTGCGACCATCAAAGTGATGTTTCAAATTTCAAGAGTGGCGCTTGGGAATATTTTTTGACCCAGTTCAAGAGGCATGCGTCAGGTTAAGCAGCAGTTTTGTAATTGTGGTGGAATACACAAGTAGACTGGTGAAAAGCAATGCAGCTAGCTTAACTCCACTGTAGAGAGCCATGTCACTCCTCCAAGACACATAAACTGAGTTCCATGCTACAGATTCATTGTGTAGATTATACACCACATATAAATCTTTACAGTACACTGCTTTGTAAAAGAAATCAACACACTTGAGTGTCATATACTAATGATTTAATATGACTGCCATGCCAGCCGATTTGACTGTTATCAGGCCATTAAAGAGGCGTTATTGTTCACTATGAGCACCATAGATGTGGATCAGTAGGGGTGGGTCACTACTACGCCTGAGTGAAAGTGAAACCTAAAAGCAACACATTATAACACATTGTGAAACTGAATGAAACGTAACATTTTTAACACAAACACAACAACTTCTTTAGGTTTAGGCAACAAAACCACTTAGTTAAGTTTAGGAAAAAGCATCTTGTTTTGGTTTAAAATAACATTTCTAAAGTGAAAGTGAAACTAAATGCTTGTGAACACAATACAAATCCCAGTCTCCTGGGTGAAACTGTTTTTTGTCCCATCATTCACCCACAACCTCCACATCCTTCGCCCCCGACCTCCACCCCTCATGGAGTTTCATGCTGTCTATACTACAGCGCCTAACTTCTGCTCCTGCTCCTGTCATAATTACTACAGTTGCTAGAGGTCGCTGTTGTGTTTTATACCTTCTTTCGGTGATCAGCAATGTGAATCGATGATAAAACCTAATATTGGGTGTAGCAGGGCCCTACTGACCCACATCTATGGGGTTATAACTACCGATAATGTCTATTTAATGGCCTGATAACAGTCTAACCGGCTGGTCATGCAAAGGCAATACAACTATGACTTTACAATGACACTGCCAATCAAACATAGCAAATTTAAAATTATTATTTCTTTTATTTTCAGAGGTGTTTCCATAGCGGTTTCATCACCATCCAAAATTAACTTATGAGCACACTCAAAAATCCACCATATTTAGTATATGCTGTCTGTTCAGAGTAAAATCTACTGAGTTCTGTCGCCTTTCCACTGTGAACACACTTCAAACCAGCTTCGAATGAAGTATGGACTTTGGGACATGGCGATAGTGTTGCCGGCTTCGTCTAACCTGCCAGGAAGGAACTTCACCAGGAGGGTGTAACACGCATGTTGTTCATGCCACCACCCCAGCCTCTGCATGTCTGTATAACGCAGTACCACTGCTGAGGATTGAACGCGGGTCTTTGCAGTGGTGCTGAGTGTTTTGCCTCTTCGCCCCAGATCAGTGATCTGAGAAAATTGTAGAAACAGTAGATTCTCCTCACTAATCCACTCCATGTTGATATTTCAGTTTGTCTCTGACTAATAATAAAGCTGCTCATTCAAATTATGAAAACATATTTCGGGGTTAAAAAAAACAAAACACTGCTGTGAAATTAAGACGTTTATCAGACTTGAATGGTATTTACAGTAATAATCTGTACCACTCCTCTAATAAGGTCCAAATACAATAGAATGTATCAACAATATATAAAGTGATCATGTCTCAAATCAGACATAAGCTACATATACTCAATAGGACACACCATCCAAGTCGCACAACAGCATGAAATAGTCACAAAATTGAATGTATTTGATTTGTGTACATAGACGTGATGGTCAGCACAAAATCAATTCGTATGTAATCCACGTAATTGTGAACCAAGAAGTATAGAGAGTGATGAATGCCACGTAGGGAGATTGGGGTGGATGAGTGAGTCAAAAAACACAGGACTTTGGCCCAGGAGACCGCTGATCGTGTGAAACCACAAGTCAAACTTGATTTATTTGTCGGGTAACTTCCGTACTTAAGATACAGCACTTCGGTGTTATTTTAACCCAAACCATGATCTTTTGCTAAAGCTAAGGAGTTTGTTGCCTAAGCCTAACCGAGTCGATCTTTTCATAAGCTTAACTAAGTAGTTTTGTTGCCTAAGCCTAACTAAATCGATATTTTCCTAAGCTTAACTAAGTAGTTTGTTGCCTAAGCCTAACTAAGTCGATATTTTCCTAAGCCTAAGTAGTTTGTTGCCTAAGCTTAACCAAGTTGATCTTTTCCTAAGCTTAAAGATGGGGTCTACGATTTATCCAGTATACACTTTTTGTTATATTGGTTGAAATGGTCTTTACACCCCGACAGCGATCCATTTCTTATGAGCTCTGAAAAAAGACCGGAAAAGATCCGTCATCTCTAGCTGCTGTAATCCTGTAAAAACGTCTACCAGTCAGTGCCTCTGTGCCCAGTTGTAAAGAACCAATCAGATGCCTCCCTGCTCGTACTCTACCCTTAGCGTGCACCAGCGTGAACTCAAAGCGCGTCGCCGCCTTACATTTACTGGAGAATGGAAGAGAAAACTCAGCTCTTAAAACACTGGACAACGAGCACGAACTCGTACCACTATTACAATATTATCGAAAAATACAACTTTGATTTAGTTGTTTATGTTCTGTTAGTTTACTTTAAAAGATACTGCAGGTTTAAACTATTTATTCTAACAGCTCAAAGTGAAGTCAGACAAACAGGATTATCAACGAGGGGAGACGGCGGATATAAAACATTGCTCGACAAAATTTATGTTACTCAAACTGCTTTTTCAGTTACAAAAACAAACGAGTGGACTGATCTCCCTCCAGATATTAGAGTTAAAAAGGGTCGTGTTGTCTCAGCAGGTATCTCTCTGCCCCCTCAGAGGCTGCTCTTTCCCTCGCCACTCTACTGCTCTGTGGCCGGCTCTCCAGCGAGCTACCCCCGCAAAGGATTGTGGAGCTTTTCAACTCCAAAAAGGCAGATAAACACCTGTTAATTTATAATGGACATTTGTGTTGTGATATTTAAAAGAACTATCCGTCAACCAGGAAATAAAAGCCCCTCGTCTACGAGACCGCTCTCTTGAGAGAGCTCCAGCCAGCTCATAGCGGGGTGTGTGTGAGTGACTGCCCGGGTGGAGAGGTGGCGATCCCGGCAGGAGCTAGCTAGCTGTGCCGGCAGTTTGTGGAGCTTCTAAACTCCCGACAACGGTGGAGCAAATGTTTGATTCGCCATCTAACATCGTAAAACTGTCAATATTCTAAATCTACACAGTTGATTTCTCGCCTCAAAATTTTTCAGAAGTGAATTTAGTGATGAAATAGCTACGAAAAATGTGAAGTAGTTACGATGCGGCGGTGCTCGTGCATGTGTATGGGGGGCGTTGCCTTGGAAGGAGTTTCGAGGGGAGGGGATGGGTTTAGACGGAGCTCCTGAGGCGATGCTACTTTCAAATGATGCTAGCTTTCCAAGATCATAGACCCTATCTTTAACTATTTTGAAAGACAGGAGCGGAAATTGACACATGTCACATGTTGCTTGACATTTGTAGAAAAACTCACAAAAAATACGTTATTGAAAGTCGTGCTGAGCGTCATGAAAAAAGAGGGAAATTCATCTCCATGTACACGAATCAAATAGATTAAATTTCGTGACTATTTCACGAACTGCCGTGAGACTTGTTGGACACACAGGGGCTGAATATAATAATACCCCCTGCACACATGTTCAATCCAGAAATAAAAATGGCTCCCCAGCACCAACAATTAGGTACTTTTTAATATTTATGCGGCAGTGAGAGGTCAGTATTTATGTGTCAAAGATGAACCGCTTACCATTACTTTACTTATCAAGAGGGAAATTAATTAGCGTCAGATTGGTAATTATGTTACATGTTACTGGCTTCACTTGGAGGAGATGTTTCTATATTTAGATATTCAAGCACTCTGAGCTAATTGTACTGCGACTGGATTGTTGAAGGAACTCTGTGACAAGCGCCAGTCCAGAGTAGAGGATGAGAAACACTTGGACAGTTTTATGAGATGAGAAATGAGGAAAAAATAGCCTCCTGTCACTAAACTGACATTTCACTGGATTCCCATAAATACCTCTCGAACACCGACCACGAAGTGATATTGAGTAAAATCACTTTTCAAGAATAAAAAAAAGATAAAGCTCTGCCACATATATTATTAGAGCTGTGTTATGAGCCTAATTGTGCCTGTTCTGACTTGGCTTTTGTACATTTTTTTAAATATATTTTGGCTTGAATTTGCAACGTTTCACTCAAAAATGTGGCAGAAATGTGAGACAGAAATGTGGAAAGTTCTCAGACTTTGTGTCAGATCAGCCAGAGAGGACAAGAATAAGAAAGGAGGAGGAGGAGGAGGCTCTTACCTGGATGTCATCGGATGTCAAGTGTCCCTTCATGTCGCTGTTCTTCTTTTTGGGCGGAGGCGGGGCTGGTTTGTGGGCGGGTGGGAGGTCGGTCCTGTTAAGAGAGTGAAAAGATAACATGACACTCGGCACAGTGAGGGATCACCACTCTTTACGTCCCTCACCTTCTACACCACTCTATAATGAGAAGTCCTGCCTGCACTTGCCTTGTTCACTCTTTCCTTGGATTTTGATAGAGCCCGTGTTGGCGGCTTTGTTGCGGCGGCAGCCATTCCCCCTGCCCTTTCAAAGGCTCTCGCTGGAGAGACACTGTGCTAATGAGAGTGGGCTGTAATTGGACACTGAGGTGAGGAGATAGGGATGGAGGGAGTATAGGGGGGCAGGGAGAAGGGCATGTGTGAGTCAAGTCCTCAGGGTGGATGGAGCCTCATCTAGAGTGCCACGTGGACAAACACCCTGCCTACTGCTGCAGCCACTGTTTGTTTGAAATGTCCTGAGCTGTGACTCAGAGAGCTCAGCAGGCAGTTCCCTGGATCCCTGGCACCAACATCCCCAAACCCCAAAGCGTTCCCCCCTACCCCCTCTGTTGACACACCTGGGGAAGAACAAAGCCTCAACACCTGTACTCATTTACCAGCCCAGTCGTACAGCAGTTCGTGAAATAGTAACAAAATTGAATGTATTGATTCGTGTACATAGACACGAATTTCACATTTTTTTCGTGATGGTCAGCACAAAATCAATTTGTATATAATCCACGTAATTGTGAACCGGGAAGTATAGAGAGCTGCGAACGGCCGGGGTGGATATGTGGGTCAAAAAACACAGGACTATCACCCAGGAGTGTTCGTGGCCCATGTGAAACCACAAGTCAAAGTTTTTTTATTTGTTACATAACTTCCGTGCTTAAGTTACAGCACTTCCGGGGTTATTTTAACCCAAACCGCAATTTTTTCCTAAGCCTAACTAAGTAGTTTGTTGCCTAAGTCTAACCAAGTCGATTCTTTTCCTAAACCTAACTAAGTAGTTTGTTGCCTACGCCTAAAAAGTCGATCTTTTCCTAAGCCTAACTAAGTAGTTTTGTTGCCTAAGCCCAACCAAGTTGATTTTTGTCCTAAACCAAACTAAGTAGTTTGTTTCCTAAGCCTAACAAAGTCAATCTTTTACTAAACCTAACTAAGTAGTTTGTTGCCTAAGCCCAACCAAGTCGATCTTTTCCTAACCCTACCTAAGTAGTTTTGTTGCCTCAGCCTAACCAAGTCGATCTATTCCTAAGCCTAACTAGGTAGTTCTACTTTGAAAAGACTGGGGAAAAGACTGGGGCGGAAATTGACACATGCGTCACGTGTTGCTGGACATTTGTAGGAAAATGCATGAAAATATATTGTTGAAAGGCGTGCTGGAAGTCACGAAAAATAAGGGAAATTCGTTTCTATGTACACAAATCAAATAGACTAAATTTGGACTATTTCACGAACTGCCGTGAGACTGTGTTTCCCCTAATCCCAGGGCGCTCCCCACCACCCCCTCTGTTGACACACCTGGGGAAGAATAAAGCCTCAACACCTGTACTCATTTACATGCCACCATTAACTATTTTTCTTCAAATCAACAATGAAGTTCTCACTGGAGATAAAGGCCACCCCGGCACACAGTCGTGGATATGATAATAAAAAGGGAAATTTAATTGTGAACAGGAAAGACAGCTGTAATTGAAAGCTCGATGTTGAATTTGTTTGAAGCATCCGGATAATTATTTCAGACAAGGAAGCAGAGGGGTTTGTTGCTACGAAATCGTTACAAAAGAAAACCCCCTTCCCTCAAACACGCTGGCAGTCAGATGTCATCTGCCGTTATTCTGACATGATATCAGGAGTGATCAAAGATAATGAAGTGGAGCACAGACACTGAGCTGTGTACCTACACGCATTATCTCCGGCTCCTCCCGCCTCCCATTCGCACTGGTTCACGTCCTTATTGAATAACATGACCTTTCCGCAAGGCCAAGCCGGCGTTTTAATGTGCAGAAAATTTGTGCATGAGTGCACCTCTTAACTCTTTCTTTCACGCTCATTATTTCCAGTCCGTATCACCTTGTCTCCAGACAGGGCTGCCGTGCCACTGCCAGATTCATGTGGCACCCTCTGCAGCCCGCCTGCAGCATAGAGGCGAGGCACAGCAAACGCACAGAGAGGCAGCAGCACACTCCCCTAGTCGACAATAACCTCTTCCATCACAGAGCCTTCAGAGCAGAAGCATCCATTTTCTCTGAGACAGATAATTATGAGTCTTGTAGAAATGCGGTTCTCCGCAGGTATAGCAGCGTGCTCATTATAAAGTATTGTAATCCGTTGCTCGTGATTGACTGGATTCTGATACAGGTGAAAAAAAAAGAAGCTGTGACAGCCGACAAGATCATTTGCTTTCAAGAATGTATGAGATGAAATGTAATTTTCACCTCTGCTTGCCCTGTGCTGCATACACTGACACACCGAATCATGACATTTCCTCAATTAACTGAAACAAAAAGCTGATGAACACCTCATGCACTGACCTAATTGTCATTTTATTATAAAGAAACGCAGCATCATCCAACATTTGATACAATATTTTCTGTGTTTTAAGACAAATCTTCATGTTATTCAAGCAGAATGAAATCATGCCATATTTATGTATGATGCAGCATTTGCATTCAGATCCTGCAGCATTTTTCAACTTACATTTGATCCTGTAGGACCCCTGATGATTGCGTTTCATTGCACATTATGTGCAGGAGCCTGTTCAAATAGGCAGCGTGTTGGGAGCCCCCATATGCAGAGCGGGTTTATTAAATCTGACCAAACACGAGGAATCTCCTTCGTCTCATGACGGCCACCCGGCAGCAGCCACATCCTCCCTGTCATACCTCCCTTTCTTGATTGAATTCAGCTACATTTGTAATCAGGTTGTGCACAAACAGCAGCCCCAGGAGACCGTCAGTGTATACAGTGCACTTCTTGGTTGACACAATGGCAGGAAAACAGTGAAAAGTATCATCAGTGTTTAATGAAGTGGCATGTGTGCAGAGCGTACAAACATACAGTAAGGCTGTGTGCTCAGGAACGCATGTGCCAAGGCAAACATACAGTACGTGTGTGATCAGTCACACAAGCTGTGTTCCAATTCCTCCATACTACAGACTAATCTTTAAAATACACTGTTTCTGTTAGTATGTACTTTCCTGTCTTCCACTGGCATTAAGTAACAAATGAAGAAAAGCTATTGCTACAGTAATTGAACTTAAAGGGGACATATCATGCTCATTTTCAGCTTCATACTTGTATTTCGGGTGTCTATTAGAACATGCTTACATGCTTTATTGTTCAAAAAACATTATTTTTCTCATACTGTCTGTCTGAATATACCTGTATTCACCCTCTGTCTGAAACGCTCCGTTTTAGCACCTGTTTTTTTAAGACTTGTGAGAAAAATGTGGTGCACCTTTACAAAGGTAGTTCTCAAGCTGTGCGGGGTATCAAAGAACGAATATTACTAAGAAGTGAAAGTCAAGTGTTCGTTCCATTGCAACATCAGCGCCTAGCAGCAAAACTACACTTCCGCCATTTTGGACTGAAAGCGACTACCGGACGCCAGTAAATCGGTCACCTACAAAGTAGTACAAAGGTAAAACAAAATCAAAATCATTTCTATTCTATTGTCTTATTTAATGTTTCTCCCGAAACTGCCTGTGTTGAACAATAAAAATATTATAAATATAACAAGCGTTTTCAGTCCAAAAGCCGGCAGCGGCTGTTGTAAAAAAAACACCGGAGTCTCTGCTTCTATACTCTTTTGCGGTATATTCTAATGAGATTACATGTGACATAGGAAGGGGAGCCAAATCTGAATGACTTGTTGAATCACATGTTTTCTGAGTTAAGCAGCCCACAAAAAAATGAGTGGGTTGTCTTATTTCATAGTTTGTGGGTTGGTAGGCACTCCAGATACCCGAATGTATGTGCAAAATTTTCATGATACGTCCCCTTTAAAAAAGGGAAAGCTAAATGTTTTCCCAAAGATTTAATACTTCATGTTTTATTTTCGGAGATGCTCCTGAAGCTGTCTCATCTCTATCCATATAATTTGTTTTCATTTTATCCAGCTGTGACAAGCTCCTTTCTTTCTTGTGAATATCGCATGCTGACATCTTTGACAGTATCTAAAGGATAATTCCAGTTTATTCCAGCTCGGGTCTGATTTTCTTAGTTTTGGCAGCTCAGTTTTGATACTGATGAACTCACCAAAGTAATAGCTGAGATCATCTGCTAACACTGTAACTTTGCTACAAGTACGGTGAACCAAAAAACGGTGTGGTCAGATGATCAGAATTCATTTTTAAAAAGCCAACAATTTAGGAGGTAGAACTGAAAGTTAAACCACCCAACATACTGTGTGTGATATCTGTGTGTGAGCTCAACTACAATTAGAGTAGATCAAAACTGAACCAGGAAGTCAGTCTATACTCTGTGATCCATGTTTACAACGGACAGCTCTCCTGCTTCCCAATAAGTTTGGCTAGCCTGGGAGTTTCTTTTCAAAACCTGTGTGATAGTCTGCTTCTGTTTCTTGTCCCATCTGATATTTTTGGCTTGGCCGCAGAGGGCCAGCCCTACAAATGCAAAAGTCTGTCACTGAGTGACTGACTGAGTGATGAAATTACACGATTGGTCGGCCGAGTGTCTAAGTTTCCTCATTGGCCGTTGCTCTTTCAAAATGAAAAGGCGGGGAAAAGTCCTTTATGCAGATGAGCCCGTCCAACGCGACGCGTCCGGCTCACGAAACTTGGACCAAGCTATCAAACTAGGCGAATTAGTTTTAAAGTAAAACAAGATTCAGCAGTGGCTTAGCTTATTTCTCACTTAAAATGTTTTCAGAAGTGGATTTTGGTGGATTGTTTAGACGGAATAACAGAAAGTTTAGGAGTAGGCCGCCATGTTGTTTCCTGTTTGAAACGGCGAGCAGAAAACCAGGGACCAATCAGGTGCATTCCACGATAGGATACGTCACCGCTTGAACGGCCAGTTGAGTTGAGCAGCGCGTCCCATAGTGTCCTCTCCGGACCTGGTGGACATGTACCGCTGGAATTAACATTATAAACATGACCACTGACTATTTATCTAATAATTTAGCCACAAATTCACAGACTGACCATACACGGTCCAGACATAAACTCAGTTTTGACCGAGTCTTGTTTAAATTATGTTACCACACAGTCAGATCTCAGCATAAGAGAATTATCACCAATAAGGAGGGATAAAACCATGGAAAACAGGCCCAAGGCATTTTGTCCCAAATATTTAATACTACAATTTTTGTTTGTTAAGATGTTCCTTAAACTGTCTGACCATTGTCCTCAACATGTTTTCATATTTCCTGTGCAGTGCATTGTGGGAAAAAGAAGTCCATCGACCGAGCACTCAAAAAGTATGCAACTTTAGTACGCATCTTTGAGTGTACTTGTTTTGCCACTTCCCCAGCGTGAGCATACTACATGCTCAGAATTAGCATGTAGCACTTGGACACAGAATGAGGTACACATGCAAATGGAGGATCTAGGTGTACAGAATAAACACAAATGCACGTGAAAAACTAATTTGAGGTGGATTGAAATGTAACGTTTTATTGTCTGAATAATTCATCAGAAGACGCTGCACAGTGTCAGCTGCGG
The DNA here is from genome assembly GCA_916701645.2 of Sebastolobus alascanus. Lineage (NCBI taxonomy): Eukaryota > Metazoa > Chordata > Actinopteri > Perciformes > Sebastidae > Sebastolobus > Sebastolobus alascanus. Next base: position 4,956,256 of record CAKAOJ020000040.1, on the reverse strand, counting down.
AGTCACTAGGGGAATGCTTGCTTCGCAGGTGAATGCATTTTTCTTCACTCCAGCTAAATAATTAAATGACTTCTTTCCCATTCAAAGCTTGCTTTCAAGCTAAATAAGATTAGATTTTTTTGTAAATGTTGTTGACTTGTTCTTATCTTAATATTACTGAGCATACGACTGTGGAGATGTAACCTTTTGACTGGTCGGAATTGCTGTTCGGAATAAAAAAGATGTTAAGCACAAGATAGTGTCAACCCAAATAAAGAGTAAGTAAGAGTTATTAAATATGTATTAAGGTTGTTTCTGCTATGGTGAATACTAGTGCCATATGATGAGTAAGATATTCAGTCACCAACCCGATGCATTACAATCTAACTAATTCTGTGGTGTGCACTTAATGTTTGCTCGATTCGTCATTAGTCAGATGCAGTCCGATGATGTTCATCTCAGCTTGACCACCTCGTGTGCGTCTCAGCTGTGTGATCACACGCAGACTTCCTCAGAGCTGAATGTGATGCAGGCAGCGTGTGGGCGTTGGCTTTGTGAGACAAAGACACTAATGAAAGCTGACAAGCACCACAAGCCTGCGGGGAGCAGAAAGCACCGGGCAGAGAACCATAAGCTACATTCAAGTTTGCACTGTTTCCTACTCAGACATCCACCTTGAAGACCCCGCTCCTCCTCGCTCTGCTGGCTACAAAAGGCTCAGGGCAGCTTAAGACGAGATTTAAGGGGGATAGCGAGGAGAAAACATAACTAATCCTTAAACTGAGAAGAGTAATCTGTGAGGGAAGATTTACAGCAAAGAAAATGACTTTTACAATGCACTCACAAAAGAAGTGACCTTTCTATTAGGATTTTTTGCAACAGCGAGGCAGTTTTTGAGCTGCAGATAATCATAGTTAAGACGTTCCTCAGTTAAAAAACACTCTTGCTGTCATACATGTGAGAGAAAGTGAAGTGTCGCATCCCCGGAAGCGTTTGGATTAAAGAGCCGCCACATGACCACACAGCCCCACTCGTGGAAAACAATGTGAAGTGTTTGAGCTGATCCTCGGTGCTCTCATTGATTTCTGTTGATCACAATCTTATTTGGCAATTTAAATGCTAATGATACTTTTAATTGCAAGACGGGATAAATGTGATTTGATCTTTAGGAGGCAATTACTTTCATGCTTTGTCTCGCTCCGATCTTTTCAAAAGGCGGACAACAATTACCCTGCAGAGCTCAGCTTTTTTTTTTTTTCCCTTTTCTCACAAGAGAAGAAAGAACAAAACAAGAATAAAACAAAATGACTTCTGTTTTTGTTCTTTGACAAGTTTATCAAAAAATGATTTCTGTTGTTGGAGGAGGGTTTTGCCTTTTAGAACACTTAACTTTACAATTATACACACACGGCCAGTTTCCAAACCTTGTTCAACACCTTAGGCATTGATACTAGATTACATACACTGCTATACAAAAGAACATGAAAATAAAGGTGACTGTTATAGACAGTTGCACTGCATGTATAACATTCTGTACAGAGAAACCAAGCACCATTTTTACTCATAAACAACAACAGTGAATGATTCGATTTCACACCCAGTACAGTAAGTCCATGTTGAATGACTCAGAAAGACAAGGTAGACAATCCTACTTTGGTTACAGCTTAAAGCTAGAAGGTGTCCAACAATGAGTTACCATTTATCACATTTTAAAAGGTCTCCACCATAGAAATAGAATAGGAGTAGAACAGACACTGAACTGTTTGCCGTGGTCATTTGACTAGTTCGAAAGAAAATGGCGATTGTTGTTGTTTACATGCACAAAATATTCAGTTTTTCGACCTTATTCTGAAAAAGACGATATTCCTACTAAGCTGTTTACATGGCTAATGAAAATTAATATTCCACTAATATTCCCATTGACATGCAGCCGTGCATACTCATATTAACATAACTGGTGGCGGACTTGTTTGACCGTGCAAACACAGCCTCCCTCTTTCATTCCCTCAACCACCTTCTTGAAAATGTTGACATTGTGATATTTGCGCATATCCAAATACCTGTTGATATCCAAGTCTTTCATAATGTTTAAAAGTAGGTGTGTTTCTCTTTCTTTTCTTTTGGGCATACATCTCTGCAAACTGTCGGCTAGTTGGTTTGTGTACAATGCACAGAGCTGGCCATAAACAGGCAAGAGGCCATGTGTCACAAACTGCCGTAAAAACCCCAATTGATATGCATATTCTGAATATGCTACATGTATAAAGAATGCTCCTAAAACCTGAATAATATCGGCATATCCCACGTCTTAATCAGAAAATGCTCCATTCGGAATAAGGCTTAATTTGGAATATTCAAACAGAATATGCTGTTTACATGACCCGTATCAAATGCGGAAAATTGTCATATTCGGAATAATAGTGGAATATTAGTGTAGATGGAATGTAGTGCATGTTAACGTAGTCAATGTTGCTCTGCCGCTAAGCCGATGTTCTGACAAATAGAGCTACCGCTCAGAATGACCTACCAACACAATGTGTTCATGTTCAGTGCGTTTCAGATAGGGATGCACCAATACCGATACTGTATCGGACATCAGGCCGATACCAATTAAAATAGCTGGATTGGATATCGGTGACAATGGGGCCGATCTATTAAATACAATTTTATATTTACATACTATCTACATTATATATTGGAATTTTAATTCCTGTTTAAGTTTTGACCAATTTGTTGCTGCATTAAAAAGGTTTACACTTGAATTGTAATTTCTGTTCTGTGTCTGTTTTCCACCAAGTTGTTAGTGTACGATTTATCATTTTAATAATGAGGAACAATTAAATACATTTCTATCTATAAATTTATTGGTCACATTTTGCTTTACAAAGTTAGGAAAGTAAAGTTCATGTCAAGCCTGACGTTGCCTTACACATAAAAGAATGATCCCAGTCACTTCCACACAGTGAGGCATACAGCTTATTAATTAAACACTGGTATCGGATCGGTACTCGGTATCGGCTGATACCCAAAGCCCAGATATCGCTATCGATATTAGGACTGAAAAACTCGGGACTGAAAAAGTCATGGAGCTGAATCGGCCACTGAATTGAGACATAGCCGTGTAAAATGGACAGCCAGCATGGCGGGACTACAAGCATACTTGATGCCGCTGCTGTTGTGTTGCACCTCGCACCCACATGAGTGAGTCCCGGTGAGTCCGCGACTTGCGGCAAGTCGGTAATACAGAAGTAGCCTACGTTCTTTGCAACAGTACACATACAAATGTCCGCCGCTCTGACCATTCTGCTAAATTGATTTGAATAGGAAATTTCCATTTTACTCCTATTCTATTTCTATGGTCTCCACACAGCAATGGTGAAAAGCACTGGTGACCGGTTTATAAATCAAAGGGTACACAAGTACAACAAATATCTCTATGAATCACTTCTCCCAGTGTCATCGTTCAAATTGTGCTACTAAAGACGACATCTATTTTTACAACTTCAACATCCCATGTCTTCACTTTGACTTCACTGGAGAGTCTATCAGTAATTTCAAGTGTCCTCCAAAATCACAATGGTGCTACATTTCAGTCCTGGGAAACCATTTCCAGCCTCTAAGGTGGAAGAATTTGTACCTACGTTGAGAAAGCAGAGTTGATGTTGTTTGGTGACAATGACATCCAGCTCATAATGCATCATCCTTTTAACATTCTGCATGTGATTCTTTTTCAGATATTGTAGTAAATATGTCCAGGAAGCTGGCATCAAAGTGATTTACACCAGCGATGGATCTGCAACTGTGTCAACACCAGCTGCGTGTCAGGAACACCAGCGAGTGAATTCATTTTGCAGGGGAACGGCGCCACGATTGGCAGCGCTTTTCGGGCGTTTTGGAGGTCATACATCACGCTCGGGCAAAAGACAGAGCGATGAACATATTATTGTGAGAACACCGCTTTTTGACAATGCCCATCTATTTTGATAATCAGTCGACTATTGTGCCAGTGCAGCCTCTGAAGGGCCAGTGATTTATTAGGATTGACCAATTTCGAGTCACATCATGTGCTGCTTTGTGGGGGCAAACAGAGGCGTGACTGGCGGTGCAGTCAGGCATGTTATCAAATGCCCAGGCTTGATTAACGGCTCATCAACATGCAGAATTAAACAGTCTGGCTAAATGCTTCCCCTTTGCCCTGACATCAGACACTCATATAAAACTATGAATCTCTCGCAATTGTTCTGTGCATTAAAATAAACCCCCCACACATTCAACTTCTCTGCATTCACATAATTAGACATTTCAAAAACAGTTTCTTCATAAGACACTGAACATGTATGATGACATGCCACAGGACACCAATATTCATCTGGACAATTAAAGCTTTAAATCACTACGTTAAGCATTTACATGCCGAGCTACAAGTAGAAGACAATAACAACAGTTCCACAGCACTGACACGACCAGAACTCGTCATGCATATTTGAGGACAATCATGCACACAAAAGGAGGGGGAAAGAGCAAGAGGCGGAGGGAGGGAGGCTGCACAATGTGGTCTGTTAACAAAGACATTATCAGTGAGTTTTAGCTTATGTAAAACAAAGCCTCTGTAAACTTACAGATTTGTCTCTGATTAACAATTTGATATGTGCTCTATGTTCAATCTCGACAAAAAAAAAGTGTTCTGTTCTGTCCAAGCTCCCCCCGATCTGATAAACCAAGTGGAGCTGTATATTTTATCTTGAGACTTTTAATTAAGTTTGATTTATCTTGGCACTGTTTTTCACCGAGTTTAATTTCATTCAAAGTTGTTAATTGAGGGTTTTTTTGTCACGCACCAAATAGAGATGTTTGAATATCACTTCAAACGTCTCGAGAAAATTATAAATTCCTTAAACTTCTTCAGATGTCAAGTCCGATGTGAATGTCTGGTAAGCGATCGTGTCGATGAATGCGTTCGGCGCTCACAATGGCGTGCTCAAGTATGTCACTTGCAGGCCACCGTTACATGCAGGCAACAGAATAGAGGATCCAGGAGGACAGGGTTCAGCGGGGGATAGACTGGGGTCAGGTGCCTCTACTTTCCTTGTGGGGGACTCTGGCTTCTCTGGAGCCTGTGTCACACAACTATCAGCCACAGCAGCAACAGCAATGCTGAGGGAGGGGAGCGGGAAACAGAGAGCAGTTACTTTGGCATCAGAGTGAGAAAGCAAGATAGATTAGCAGGGAGGGAGAAAGAGACAGAAAGCAATGGGAGAGGTAAGAGTCTGTGCGCTTCATTTGTCTTAAAAAGCATTGGTGAGAGGGAGAAGCGGTGTGCTATCTGGGGGTCTCCGCGGGGCTCAGCGGTGGACTCAAGCGTCGCCCGAGACGAACAGCAGGAGGAGTCGCGGGAGGGCAAAAAACCTGGCAGAGCGTCCCGTCAACGCTTAATGTTAGCATCACCGCTTTGAATATCAAATCAATTACAAGATTCTGGAGGGGGACCTCTAAAATAAGCACTATAATCTCATCATGTGAGTTGATTAAAGGCTCATGTGCACCCTCAGCCAGATCCTGCACACCCCCAACCCTCAGTTGTTTTGGTAACATTCCCAGGGAGGAAGATAGCCAACCCCTGCACACAGCAACATCATTCCCATGGGGATGTGGTTTGCATGTTGTGTACCCAGTGTAGCCAAGAGCATTATGGAAACCCTGGCAACCAGGTGTTTATAACAATTAGCAATATTTAACTTTGAATGCTTGTTTCCCTCTTTGTTGAAAACAGATTTCTTACACGTCTTCCTAGACAGATGGCAGAGGCTTTTATCACCTTTGGAATAGCACGTGAAGATATTTTAGATTCACAAAGCTGTGTTGCTTGTTGTTCTCTCAGCTGCATCCTCTGCAACTTCTGTTTCCCCCTCTGCGTACGGGCAGCAGCTGGCGATGTTCAAAATTGTCACGGCCCCTGGTTTGCAGGCAGAACAAAATTACCTGGTTGGCTGGAGGAGGGGCAGCACGAGTAACTGAAGTCGGTCCTTAAATCTATCTTTAACAGCAGTCTGACTGACTTAATTGATGCAACGGAAGAAGGAGTCCTATTTATTTTAAAATACATTCTGAATTAAATTTAAATGACCTACAAACATTGCTTTAATTACCACCTCAGCGTCAGATTTATTACATTAATATTTGAATCATATTTGCGTAATTTTTCCATGCTGAACTGCATGGGATTTTAGGCTTAAATGTTTCCACACCCAATCATCAAATCTTTGATCTGCTAGTTTTCTCCAACCCGTTCTCACTCCCAATTCTTCAAATACCGCCTTTTGGTAAGTGCCCCTCTGCATCGGAAACCGACGCTCGGAGGCACCCTTTAGCGAACCGGGCTTTCAACTGACTCCAATGTAAACCCACCCACGGCATTATTCAACGGTTGGAGCAAGTGACGTAGTATTAATGGCGTGAGAATCCGCTAAGGGTGGGAACAAGGGGCGTATGGGTGAAACAAACACAGGACTTTCAACCAGGAGACCGGTGTTTGTGCCCCGTGTGAAACTAAGGGGGTTTTCCGTATTAGGTACGATTTATTTGTACCGTGCCCGAAAACGATTGCCTGATGTGAAAGCACCCTAAAAGTAACGATGACTTATTTTGTCACGTCAGTCTTTAGTCCCAAAAGCCGCCGGTATCGTCAACCGCAACCGTCCTTACCTTACGTCCTTACTTAATGTGAAAACAGAAGTTTATTTTGAAAGGACACTATGCATGTAACGAGTGTATATTGACACGCCGTCCCCGCTCTGTCCAAAAGTAACGCGATAGGGGTAACACGTGGGTCGGTGTCCAATGCCGAGGGTCACTGACCAAGCGGCGCTATTTGACGAGTCGGGAGTGAGAATGTGTTGTTTTCTCCAAATAACTTTTATTAACAGGCCGACCTCTGGATCTACTGCATATCCACGAATCTCCTGGAGAACCCCCTTCACTTCCTGATGATATCGTAACAAATAACCCAACAGAGCTGAAGGCTTTCCCAAGAAAGAGACTGCAGCAAATGCTCCTGCAATCAGTCCTGATTAAAACAATAGTGTTTTAATGAGAAATTGGCTCACTACAGCCCACATTACAATCAAGCAGCTACTTAATAAGTTCTGCTTCAATGATAATCATCGATTGTACCTGCGATAGTAAGCGAAAATAAACTTTTTTAGAGTCTGGGTTATTTTTCATAAGGTGAGCTATAGGAAAGGACACTATCAACTCTCAGAATGAGTGACAAGGAGGCAGCGACATATCTGCAGCGTGTCCTTCTGTCTCTGAACGCATTAACTCTCCCAAAAAAGTGTTTTGTCCTTTTCAAAGTGTTTCTCTCTCCCCGTGGGCCGACTGTAGTGCACCTAATCTTACCACCTGTCCAGCCCCCTTGCAATATTCTCTGGCAGAGGCTCGGTACTCACAGGTCATTATCTGTCTCAGTGCGGGTCTTCTGCTGCCGCCGATGGACCATGAAAACAGTAACGGCCACGCCGATGATGAGCCCAATGGCAACGACACCTCCAAGAATCCCGATAACACCGCCTGGGGGACCCTGCGGCATCGGCTTCTCTGCAGACAGGAGAGGAAATAACAGTGTCAGGGATAGGTGCTCTTTGAGTAATTGATGCTGCTGGGTGGAACTTGCAGTGAGGACAAAGAAACACTAATGTTACATCTGAATGACACAACGATTTCCGCGTCAATGGCAGGAAAACTTTTTGCAATAAAGCACAAATATTCTGGACTTCAGTAATTGGTAAAAATGTATTTCAAAATGAAAGCAGCAATGCATACAAAAAAAGAAGAAGAAAAAAATTGTAAAAAGGAAAATCTTTACAAGAGCCATTTGACACGGTTATTTGTCAGGCTTGAGGCTCTCTGTCATAAAACACATCCAAACACTATTTTCGTAGACATATTTCAGGTTGAGGCCATTGTCCTGCTCAGCCTGGCTCTGCATGAATACCACGCAGTTGTGGTCACTCAGCAGCCGCCGCTGCATTTCTAATGTGCACTCCATCGACTGTTCAAAAGGGGCCTAAATTGGCTGGGATTTGACAGCGAACCCAAATGCACTCTTAAGAGCATGACAGAGCCATTATATTTTAAAAGTCCTTGCCAGCAGGGGGTAATGAATGCAAAATGTATTTCCAGCATTGCAGAGAGAGAATGTGTGCGGTTGCCAAAGTAAAACAGTTTACCTAATTCTGTTGAGAGCAAAACATGGAAAAGTTTGTCTACGACTGTCAGCTCAAATGACATGACGGTCTAACCCAGTAAACATTTCACATTGTTGGTGTTGCCCTCTCTGCTCCATGCTCAATATTCCAGTCACCACTCTGTTGATAAAGCCAAGGCTATTAACTTTAAAAACAGGCACAGGGATAGCAGTGGGAAGATAAACAACAACAGTATCCAACATGCCTTCTCTAACCTTCATCTTCTTCTAAATACTAATAAAACAAAATGCATGGTCTTCAAGCTCAAGTCACCTCAAAATCTCCTCCCTGGATGGGTCAATACTCAAATTTGTCAATTCCTAAAAATACCTGGGTATTTGACTTTTCCAAACACACATAAACACGCTACTCTCCAAAGTTAGAGCAAGAATTGGTTTCCTATACTGTAATAAAGCATCTTTTATCCACTCTGCAAAGCACACCTTGGTTAAGATGACAGTTCTCCCATCCTGGATTTTGGCAATTGAAACTTGCAGTAGGCAGAATATTTTTGACATCATTGGGCACAAATTCCATAATAACCTTTCAGCATATTGTAATTCAAGTGTTCTGAGAGAAAACTAAACTACTTTATCTCAACATGGCTGCCGGGTCACAAACTTTCTAATTTTACAGCTAAACAGTACACTACAAGATGTTTCTGAAAACATTTTATGTGAGAAACAGACATTACAGTAACAGAATATTGATTTATAGTTTGACCATTTGATCCTCTGGTCTGTGAAATCTTGCAGATGCTATTAGGGGCACCGGAGGACACCAGAGGACACAGAGGAACATGTTTTTTTTCAGATTACCTGTATCATGCACTACTGTCAGGATAAAGTGACCGTTTTATAAAAATAACGTTTTTTAATCATATTTGCTCCAATTCTACCCGCTGCTGCTTTAATCTACAGATTTGCCTCCAAAAATCTTCTCAATAAACTGGACGTCATCTACCATACTGCCATTTGCTTTGTCACTGGTGCCCCTTTCATTACTCATCACTGTAACCTGCATTCTCTAGTCAACTGGCCATCACTCCATACCAGGCGTCAGATCCACAATTCATTTATAAAACTATCATTGGCAAAACCCCTCCATATCTCCGCTCACTAGTCAATATCTCCAACAGTAACCGCAATTTACGTTCTAGCAAATTCATTAGTATGGTCACTCCAAAAGTCTGCACCTCTCATTCCGTTACCCTCCTTTAATAACTCATTAGAAGTGATTGTTTGTAATCACTGCACATGCTGCTGAATTGAAGCACACAAATACACACACACATATATATATATATATAGTTGTATATACTGTATATATTGTGATGTTTTAATTTTGTCTCATGTTTCATTGCACTACTCGTATTTATGCTCTAATGGGTTGTATCGCCTTGCTTTCTGTCGCTGCCTCTTGGCCGGGTCATCATTGTAAATGAGAATAGGTTCTCAAATGACTTATCTGGTTAAATAATGGTAAAATTAAAAAAAAAAAAAAATTCAAGACATTGTTGTAACCTATTTTTTACGAGCTGTACTGGGCTGTGATCATCTGCAGCCTGCATAGGATTGTTTTAGCTCGATACATTGCAGGAAATGGGACACGCTTTGAAATTGTTGTCACTTCTTTGCTGCTGATTTTACGTTTTTACATTTCAACAATGAATCATCCTGTATGAGATAAGAAAACATCAAAATGTAATTCATCTGTTGTCACGTATACATAAAAAGCAACATTACTGCAGGGGGTCCCATGTAAACCTCCTCTACTGTGTCCCAACTGATGTCAGGTATTACTAAAATAGGACAATGTCTTTTCAGAAGAATAATGGAGCTTTTTTTTCTGAAGGCAAACAGCCCTGGCATCTGTTTTCTTCGATGAGAGCGGTTAAACCTGTCCTTTTTAAGACAGGCCAGGGACCAATCAATGGCTGTGAGCCTGTTGTGATGGGACACTGCAAATTCTCCCCATCTTCCACTTTCAAAAGGAAAGCCTATCTCCTGCCCTCATGATGTCTCCATTATTATCTGGCTGTCCCTCCCGGTAGTGACTGGACAAGGCCTCGCTCCCAGGGGGCCTCTTCTCAACAGCCCCTGCCTGCTTGCTTGATTCACTGCCCATAATGACGGATACACAGAGGACTACTTCACACAATAGCAGCCACGTTACTCCACCTTGTACCCAACACCTCAAAGTCAGCACGCACATATCGTGTCCATCAGGTTGTCGTGTCACGCTGCTGCTTTAATTTGTCTGTCTCCTGGTACTTAAAAGTCACATCATGTCAAATCTGCACACCAAACGAAAGTAAATAGGTTTTTCTTGTAAGCGCATACACTTCTTTCTTGTGATCCATTTCAATAAAAAAGGCTGTGGAGTAGCTTTGAAGAGCGGACGTGAATGTGATCTCGCCGTAGCATGGCAACAGATAAGCCAGAACTCCTACTGTTGTCTCATCGCGCTACATAGTGAAAGCCAGTGGGCTGAATTTCATGGCCCTAATGCAAATGCCAGACACAATAGTCTGTTGTATAACACTAACACACAGAGGAGTGGACTGGATCAGAATGCAATTTCCCTGTTGTGGAGCCTTAGGCACTATGCACACAGGATTTGGACTGTCACCTCCTTCATAAAGGTAGGGGTGAGCCATCTGGCGTGCGGTCTGAGTGCTTTGTCTGCTTCTTATATTGCTGGAGAATCATCAAAAATTAAAGCTTTCATATTCAGAACATGATTTTTACATTAAAGCATCCTTATCATAACCAATGTTCACATGAATGAACTCTTTTGGCAAAACATTTCAGCAAAATGTTTCTGGCGCTGGTGTGGACGGTGTAGCAAAATGCACCGATGATGCTGAGCTGGGATCATTTTATCACAAAAGCAAGAGCTACCCTCATAATCTCTGTAAACAGATTCTGCTTTCTTATGCAGAATAACAGGATAATATTGTTTGTTGTCCGAGGATTGACCAATCACGTTCAAGCAGGCTTTGGTTGAATGCAGGTAAGCAGTCCACGTGGAAAGCGAGAGAGGCGGAACGCATTGGCCGAAATGCAATCTTGGAACCCACCGGCTAACAATGATTTAGCTTTTTATTGGTTTAAGATTAGCTTGTAAACGGGCCACTTGTGAAACAATCTGGTTGTACACGTCGTCCCTCAACGCCAACTCCAGTTTTGCGTCTCAAGTTGCTTATCGGACTCTAAACAATGAGCAGTGCACGAAAAAGGAAGTCTTGGCACTGATATCCGCTGGCTACACTGGAACCCCAGAAATATAGCCCCTTGCCCCCAGAGGCTAATCCGTCGTCAGACGGATAGCCGATGGGTTCTGAGATTGCCCTCTACAGACGCCAAGCAGGGCTGGCTCTCGGCCCTCTGGTGCCCTGGGCGAAATTCGGATTTGGAGCCCCCTGCTGTAGGTTTACCCCGGAACCCTAACCCTAGCCCCATAAACCGTAACACACATCAGACATCACAATGGTTTTAAGACAAAAATAAAGATTTTTATTTTCATAGACAACTGTATTTGCAAGAGGGTCTTAGGTTCAAACCCAGCTTGGGGCTTTTCTGTGTGGAGTTTGCATGTTCTCCCCGTGTTAGCGTGGGTTTTCTCACTGGGTTCTCCGGTTTCCTCCCACAGTCCAATGACATGCAGGTTAGGTTAATTGTTGACTCTAAATTGCCCGTAGGTCTGAATGTGAGCGTGAATGCTTGTCTGTCTCTATGTGTCAGCCCTGTGATAGTCTGGCGACCTGTCTATGTTGTACCCCGCCTTCACCCACTGTCAGATGGGATCGGCTCCAGCCCCCCCGCAACCCTGAATAGGATAATCGGTTACAGATAATGGATGGATGGATATAAATAACTGTATTTATTACAGTATAAATAAACAATTGGTACCTGATATTGTTGGCTTAAAATTGTTTAGTCAGTTTCACTACAAAGAGAGTTAAAAGTGTATTTCTTTCTTTCTTTCTTTATTTATTAATTTGTTACCTCAATTAAGAAAATGAGGAAGGGCGCCCACTGGCATTTTGTTTTTTATTATTTTTTTTATTTAGAGGGCAACCAGTGCCCCCCAGAAGATGGCGCCCTAGGCGACCCCCTATATGGCCTATGCCTTAAGCCGGCCCTGAAGCCAAGCTCTTCTACAGTATGTGCAGCCAACAAAACACCTTCAAATTCAAGTAAGATAGTACAACTGTACCAGGTAACTGGTGCCTTATGATGTTACTGCAGGGAATGCATTTTCAAGGACATGGATTGCTGAGAATTTGGAAACACAGTGGTAGGAGCTCAATTCTATTCAATAAAAAAATCCAGTTCTTAACATCGCATCTAAACTCAGAGTTATTTTAAAAATAAACCATTTTCTTTGATGGGGTGAACCTGAGTTCCTGCCTAAACCACTCAAGGACAGGAGCCATTGAAGAATGTGAAGACAAGCGTGGAATTTGGAGTTCAGCTGTCCAGATGCCACAAGAGTTGAGGAAAAAATTAAGCGAGCTGGCGAGCATGACAGTCAAATGAGTCACTGACAAATATTTATGCCTGACCTTGGATAGTACTCAGCCCCTGTACTGTGGCTCTAATCTTTTTGCAGAGACACACATTTCTGTTGTGTTAGTATTCTCTGATGCCCGTGACTTAGTCCTGTGAAAGTAATCGTTTGGAAATTCCCCCACGCTGCACACAACAGGCAGTATACTACATGAAGAGGGCTTTCCTTTGTCATTGTTGTAGAATCAACAGTAATAGACATGAGGGCTGAGCTACTGAATGCAGCATGTCTCTGCTTCCTGCTTTCACAACCATCAACAGTGCCAATAGGGATGACATATTTTTGTAGGCCAACCAGGAAGTTAGTATCGCCCTGGGTTCCCTCGACAAAAAGCCAATGGTTTTTTTCAATTGGGTTTTGGATTATTGCAGAAAATAAACTGTGGCAAACACACATTTATGATACTTACACTTTTTGTTCCGCAACATAATCTCCACAAATGACCACCACTTTTTTATGATTTTTGAAATATAAATGCAAACGCCAGAAGTATAAAGCTAACGTTGGGCTATAAACGAACTACACCACGGTCGCATGAGCGCGAGTATACATAACGAGGCTGTAAAGGCAGACGAGTTGGCGTGATGACGTTTAGTAGTCTCATTTAGCCACTTGTGAGCAACCGCCTTTTTTAAGACACATAAAGGCTTCAAAATTCACGAGTGGGGTATTTATTGATGTATTTTATGTCGTATAACCAATTGTTAAAATCTCTTAAGCTAAGTTAACCACAGACCTTATTTCAGGCATCTAACTAACCTAAAAACCCATTTTGTCACCAAAATCAAGGAACACAAGAAACTTATAGAATACCTATAAAGTGTAAGACCCTTTGACCTCCTTTGATTTTTCACCAGTGGAAAACCTGCATAAAATCTGACCAAACTCTATTGAGTAAAGGTTGTTGTTCAAATATGTCTTGTAGCTGCCACTGAAAGATTGCTATTGATTTTCAATAAGTGTAATGCACCCATCCATGCGGCGGCTCCCCCTGTGCTGTCAGTCCACCACGGTGGCACATTTGAGCTGACGGACTTGACCTTGGCTCTTTGTGGCTGCAGGTCCCTCTGTGGTGGCGGCAATCTTCAGTCTTGTCACATCTTCTCCCCAGAGTTCATTGAGCTGCGCCAGATGTACGAGCTATTGTTGTTTTTCTCTGCTACGCAGCGCATCCAAACATAGAGTACAGTCACAGGCCTGCACACAGTCCTCAGTCAGCTTTGATAGGCTTTGTAGCATTACGTTTAAGTCAGCTGGTAGCCCACGGAGAATCACATTTCCCTGACAATCCACCAAGAAGGCATCATTGGCTGAGTGCAACTTCCACCCAGCAGGTTCTTCTGTTTGCTGCAGAGTTCAGACGTTCAGCCAGCCAGAGGTCTCATGGGATTCTGGGGGACACAGCGAATAAGTGCCTTGCATGTGATTATTACTTATTCATTCCTCAGGCAGAGCCCACAGATGTATATGCACGCTCCCAACAGGGGGCGGTTACTACTTAGAGAAGATCTGGCAACATTTTTTATGGAGCGAATGCAACTGATCATCTGAAGCTGTGGCCTGAAAATTGATTACTTCCTCACTGCTGCTGCTTGTGGCCATGCTGTCCACAGGAAGAGGAAATTTTGTCTCTCGACTCACTAGAAGGAGTGAAACATTTCAATTTGTTAAAACCATAAACCACAACTTTCATATAATGAATACTGGAAACACCCCAGGTATACTGTATGTAGTTATTATACATATAATAGTGGAGACTGGGGATGGTAGTAGCACCTTTTGTTTGAGCATCAGTAACTCAGGTTACATCCACACTAATTCGTTTTAAAATGCAAAACTTTTGCTACGTTTATGCCTAGTGTCAACACTACTCCGGCATTTTCGATCCCCTTAAACGGAGACGCTTGAAAACGCTGCAGACCCCGTTTTAGTTTTAAAACTCCGGGGTTGCGTTTTAGTCTGGACGGACAGAAATGGAGACCTTTGAAAACGTTGACGGAGACACCCACGTTCGCTTCTTGATTGGGTCTTATCGGTCACGACGTGTCCTTCCCTCATTCCTCACAGCCCATCACGTGAACTTTTTCCAGAAGAAAACAAACTACATCAGCCTCGACCACCAGTGGTTAATTTCAATATAGATAACAAGTTAGAAGCGTTGCTGAGCTTGTTGTCTAGCAGCTGTTGTGCAGTTAAATTCTACATTTTATAATGTGACTACTGCCTACATGTGCAGAAGGAAAGCTATTATTCGAGCGCTTTGCATCAATTCCCGTGTCCAGTGCTGCTTCCTGTTTACACCGGCACGCACATGTCCAGTGTACATGAATGGTCATGTGATATGCGTTTACAGGCGTGGTAGTATGGACGGAGATTAATTCTGAAACGGCCCTAAAGCGCTCGTCTGGACGGAGATCGTTTTCATTTTAAAACAAAAGCGTATTAGTGTGGATGTAGCCTCAGTTGTTGTTCGTGCTGGATCTCTCAAACTTTGACACATGGTACCCATATTTGCCTACTACAAATACAACTCACTTGGACATCTACTACACAATCACACATGCGAGTTAATGTCAAATGCAAAGAGTTGCATAGTTGTTACAACCTACCCCATAGGGATGGATGTAACAATGAGAGGTAATTTGTTGAAGTAAGATCCACGCTATCCAATTTATGCAAGATCTCTATTGGAGAATTAAACAGTTTCAAATAAAGTGAACAATTTCAAGTGACAAAAAAAACACATAACTTTAAATTTAGCACGAAAAAAATTACTGTTTTAGCATGTGGGTTGGAAGTTAGCATGAATGCAAAGCATCAAATTAAGCTAGAGAAACTGCTACTTTAGGTTATGTATGTCAAACCGTTTTATCTACAATACAATGAATGCTAGGCAAACATAATATTGATACAATTTTTTACTTTCTTACCTGAAAATCAGTTGTTTTTTTTTTGGTCTTAAATCCATAATGTTGCTCACAGAGACATGTCACTTTCCTGTGAGCTAAAAAAGCAAATGGGAGTGTACGATGTTGATGACATCACCACAGCTCTTTTCTGATTGGTCAAACTGACAGTGTTACTACTAACACTCCCCAGTCTCCCCTATACCTAAATGATAGGAGACAGTATGCTCTTTTCCAGTGGCAATTTTAGTTGCAAATAAAAAAAATGGTGGGGCAACAACTACTTTGCACATGTAAATAATGCGCTGGGTCCCACACAGTTTAAAACAGATGATAATCTGACTGAGCACATACCTGTTCTCCTCACCTTGCTTTTAATGTAAATTACTCATCCCCCAGTTAATATGCACCGTCAGTTTGGGTAACGTTAGCTATGTTTGCCCAATTTTACCACGTTGTCCTGCTGCTTTCATGTTTAATAATCCTCTGAGAAAGATTATTGAGATCCTTAAAATCTGTTCTTGATCATCATCTCCGAATAACAAACACAAGGAACAAAAAAAGTCCCTTTTCTGACAAGCTATCAGTTAGCCATTCACCAATAAATCTGCTGATTTTTAGGTTTGCTATATAACAATCTCCACTGACAATATCCTGTTGCTGTTGGGCCGTGTCTAATCTCAAGTTTTTCTCCCCAATGGCAGACTTTCAAATGAATGTAACAGCAGTCAGCACCATGTGGCATCAAATTTGTGCAACAACTACAAAATAAATATCAAATTTGTGCAACACTTTCATTATCAAAGGCTTTGGGCCTGTGCATTGTTGTTTTCCCACACAGGCACTTGACTTTGCAAGTGTGGGCCTCTGGAGCCAAGCACATTTAAAACACCATTTTAGAACTGAGACTCTGACCTTGAATTGTAGAATAATGATAAGTAACAGCAGCAAACAAGGCTTTTTATGTCAGGCATTAATCCAGAATTATATTCATTTATAAATAACTCAGAAGGCTACCACTAAAACAACACTTTTCTCTGCTGCCAGCAGGTGGGGCTTTGTCGTTGCCCCTAAAACCAATAAACCACAACTTTCAATGAAATACCAGATCTGTAGTGATTTTACATATAGTATAGCCAAATGTTAAGATTTTCCAGGAAAGATCTCCTGTTCCATAGGAATCTAGAAGGGCACTCGGAGAGCATAGACCTCTGCCAAGGTCAATCCGCTCCAAAATGTGATGGGTTCTTCCTTGGCCCATGCTACACCATTCCACCAAGTTTCATGAAAATCCGGCCAGTAGTTTTCCTGTAATTTTGCTGACAAACAAAACAAACCAAACCGAAAACATAACCTCATTGGTGAAGGTAATGCTGTTTTTCTGTTCACGAAAGCAGTAACTGGAGATTGTTTTGAGTCTGAACTGTATAAAGTGCTCCAGGGATGACATATTTTTGTAGGCCAACCAGGAAGTTAGTATCGCCCTGGGTTCCCTCGACAAAAAGCCAATGGTTTTTTTCAATTGGGTTTTGGATTATTGCAGAAAATAAACTGTGGCAAACACACATTTATGATACTTACACTTTTTGTTCCGCAACATAATCTCCACAAATGACCACCACTTTTTTATGATTTTTGAAATATAAATGCAAACGCCAGAAGTATAAAGCTAACGTTAGGCTATAAACGAACTACACCACGGTCGCATGAGCGCGAGTATACATAACGAGGCTGTAAAGGCAGACGAGTTGGCGTGATGACGTTTAGTAGTCTCATTTAGCCACTTGTGAGCAACCGCCTTTTTTAAGACACATAAAGGCTTCAAAATTCACGAGTGGGGTATTTATTGATGTATTTTATGTCGTATAACCAATTGTTAAAATCTCTTAAGCTAAGTTAACCACAGACCTTATTTCAGGCATCTAACTAACCTAAAAACCCATTTTGTCACCAAAATCAAGGAACACAAGAAACTTATAGAATACCTATAAAGTGTAAGACCCTTTGACCTCCTTTGATTTTTCACCAGTGGAAAACCTGCATAAAATCTGACCAAACTCTATTGAGTAAAGGTTGTTGTTCAAATATGTCTTGTAGCTGCCACTGAAAGATTGCTATTGATTTTCAATAAGTGTAATGCACCCATCCATGCGGCGGCTCCCCCTGTGCTGTCAGTCCACCACGGTGGCACATTTGAGCTGACGGACTTGACCTTGGCTCTTTGTGGCTGCAGGTCCCTCTGTGGTGGCGGCAATCTTCAGTCTTGTCACATCTTCTCCCCAGAGTTCATTGAGCTGCGCCAGATGTACGAGCTATTGTTGTTTTTCTCTGCTACGCAGCGCATCCAAACATAGAGTACAGTCACAGGCCTGCACACAGTCCTCAGTCAGCTTTGATAGGCTTTGTAGCATTACGTTTAAGTCAGCTGGTAGCCCACGGAGAATCACATTTCCCTGACAATCCACCAAGAAGGCATCATTGGCTGAGTGCAACTTCCACCCAGCAGGTTCTTCTGTTTGCTGCAGAGTTCAGACGTTCAGCCAGCCAGAGGTCTCATGGGATTCTGGGGGACACAGCGAATAAGTGCCTTGCATGTGATTATTACTTATTCATTCCTCAGGCAGAGCCCACAGATGTATATGCACGCTCCCAACAGGGGGCGGTTACTACTTAGAGAAGATCTGGCAACATTTTTTATGGAGCGAATGCAACTGATCATCTGAAGCTGTGGCCTGAAAATTGATTACTTCCTCACTGCTGCTGCTTGTGGCCCTTTTTCAGAGAATGTGACCTAAATGCAGAGTGACACGGCGATTCGGCGTCTGGACCATCCAAATGTGTGAAAACAGTGTAATCTCGAGTGCCAGCTGTACTCAATAGCCAAAACATGTGGGCTCTAGTGTTACCAGTCTCCCATAGAACACGTTAGTCACACATACCAGAGCAGGAGGAGTTCAGGTGAGGGGCCAAAGGGTGAGCGGTCTCCAGCTGGAGCGGGCTTTGCCTACTCTGAATCCAATCTGTCACAGAATGCAGCAATGCAGGATTTAAATGGAAGCAGGTTTTTTTTTTTCTGCAGATCGCTGCCATGTACCTGCTGAGGCCTGGTGCGGTTCATCAAACACTGGCACGGGGAAGACAATTCACAGCTTAATGATGTCTTTAAATGTACAGTCAGCCCTGGCAATATGACAGAAGACAGTAAAAAGGAAGTGTGGTCTATATAGAAAGCCTGAAACTATAAGGTATCACACAGGCGGTATTAAGAGGACATTTGTGTATCGGCGCTTTGTAAAAATGTTCCAGTCAGAAGTCTGATCATATTCCAAGAATGGATGTGGCTCCTGCCGCTTCTCCCTCTCTCCCATCAGAAATTGTAATTGCTATCTTCTCCACGGGGGCTGTAATACTTTCCAGCAATACTGGGGAGTTTTCAAGTGGACAGATTGAGAGTCTGGCTACTAACCCACGCCAGCTCCACCCCACCAATGCCAGTCTGAGATGGCCACCTGTTCCAAAGACCACAGTGACTGTGTTTTTTTCCAGCTCGGCATTGCATAGGCAGCCAGTCGACCAGCAGAGTGAAAAAGTCAAGGTGTCTGGTTGCTTTTATCTCTCTATTCATGAGTTGTGCAGCTACCTTATGTGGAAGTAAATGCCCAGGCTGTTAGTAATTTATCTGGAGGAGATTTTTTTCTATCCTTTTTCCACATTGGGTAAATGCTGCAGGCCCCAATAAAGAGAAAGAAATGTGGTTTAATGGAGTTCATAAATCTGTATTTCATGCTGCCAACTCCAAGCGGCACATGCTGCTTCGTCTCCCTCTCCCACCCCTCCCCAAGTTGGTAATCTTGTTAAAGTTCAATGTTTCCAGAGCTGTCTCCTCTGGGAGCCGGGGGTTCCTGATGTCGTCCTCCGTTTTCCGCCCTCTGGAGAGGTCCGCATCCGATTCCACCTATAGATTCACACTGATGGTCTGTCTTCGCACCACCTCTCAGACCCGATGTGTCAGAGCGGAGATAGGGGCCGGAGGCAATGGGAGCAGGGGGATTGTGATGGTCTGTGATTGCTGTTCTATATCACTCCGTAGAGGGCAGCACTTCATTAAACACAAATTGTTAACACATGGTGTGTGTTTATTAAGATGAAACCAAGCCCATTATGAAGTTAACTGTCTGGGGCCTGCTGGGCCACCATGAGAAACACCTGAGGCCAGAGTCGAACAGAATAGTAGTTTTTATTTTTTTTTAGCATATTTGTCTTTTTGTTTAATTTCAGTTTTTTTATTTTCTCAGACAGCCACAGTTAAAGCGCCAGTAGTCAGAATATTTTTAGCATGATTGGGCAAAAATTCCATAATAACCTTTCAGCATATTGTAATTCAAGTGTTCAGAGAGAAAAATAGACTTCTGCACCTCCTCATGGCTCTGTTTTCGGGCTTTAAAGAATCTAGCCCGTGACGGGAGACTTTGGCCAATCACAGGTCATTTCAGAGAGAGAGAGTGTTCCTATTGGCTGTTCGTTCAATGGAGGCAGCTGTCAATCACCCGCAAACTCCCATCAAACGGTCAAACTAGGCAACGCTGATCAAATATGAATTTATATTCTGTTTCTGTAATGCCTTTTCTCACCTCAAATGTTTTCAGAATCA
This sequence comes from Sebastolobus alascanus, assembly GCA_916701645.2. Classification (NCBI taxonomy): domain Eukaryota; kingdom Metazoa; phylum Chordata; class Actinopteri; order Perciformes; family Sebastidae; genus Sebastolobus; species Sebastolobus alascanus. Next base: position 4,935,899 of record CAKAOJ020000040.1, on the reverse strand, counting down.
TCTTGTAGTGTACTGTTTAGCTGTAAAATGAGAAAGTTTGCTTCGGCTGGTGGGCGGTGCTTGGTATTTCCTCAACTGATCTCAACATGGCGGCCGGGTCACAAACCTTTATCATTTTACAGCTAAACAGTACACTACAAGATGTTTCTGATAACATTTTATGCGAGAAATAGGCATTACAGTTACAGAATATTAATTCATATTTGATCAGCGCTGCCTAGTTTGATCGTTTGATCGGAGTTTGCGAGTGATTGACAGCTGCTCAGAGACGGCAAGGCTCCAGCTCGGCTCTGATTGGTTGTTTTCGTCCGGTCTGTGAAATCTTGCAGATGCCATTAGGAGCACCGGAGGAGACAGAGGCACATGATTTTTTTTCAGATTACCTGTCTCATGCACTACTGTCAGGATATAGCGACCGTTTTATAAAAAATAACCTTTTTTAATCATATTTGCTCCAATCTTGCCTACGGCTGCTTTAAAGACCAAATCTAGAGTCATGGATGGATGTCACTGTTTGGCTGAATAAATACCTGCTGAGCCATTCTGTTTCACTTCATAGCCTCTCCCGTTCTTCTGTAAACATTTTGTGACTCAATGGCACGTTAAGGCAATCTGGGGAAGTAATCACGAGTCTTCAATAAGAAAAAAAAAAACACTTAGCATGTTTCCACATATAAACGGACGACACTCAACGTCAGCAAGGCTGGCTGGAGATCTCCATGTGACCACGCAGACATCAGCTGGAGGTGTCTGGTGCACCGCTGAGTCCGGCGGGGTAGATGGAGCGAACGACAAGCGGCACCAAAGCCCCTGTCAATGAATATGAGATTGCAGGCTGCCAAGCTGATCCTGATGCTGTCATGAGGTATTACCTCCTGCGACAGCCTAAATAACAACAGTTCTAATTAAAGAATGATTGGAATGGGTGGGCCACTGCCTCCTAATGGGGGAATAAACCGCAACATCGCTCCAGGAAGTGAATTGCACTCATTTATTAACTTCAGGAAGCCGGTAGCTCCTGTCAAGATGTAATAGCTTACTTTAAAAAGAGGCTACATAACTTTCCATCCATTCTGCCCACTGGCCCGTTCACTCCAGCACTTTAATTAGAAAACATATACTAGTATCATGTCCAGTGGGATGCTATTTTTCTGTTTTATGACGGGAAGATTTGAAGTGTACAGTAACTCTGCTGCCGTTTCCTCTGCCGTGCATCACCACTAATCTGAAAACTAGCTTATAAAAAGAGCTGGCCGTGCAGCGTTGGTGATAGGGCTCCTAGTCTGCTTTAGCAGGCACTCTCTCGCTCTCGAGCCCTTTCATGCCCCAGCTGAACTCCTCTATGTGTTGAATGTTAATTTAACGGCTGCTCCCAGCTCTAAACTGGAGGGACCGCGGTACTTATACAGATCTGTACCCCCGTCTCCACCTCGTCCTCTCTCTCCTACCTTCTCCTCCGTGTAAGCAAAATTACTTCTCAGTGTCTCTCCCTGGCAAGCGCCACAAGGTCATGGCTGTAATTTCCTTTGCCTGGTTAAAAGCTGACAGAGTAACGGACCCAGTCAGTCTGGATATGTTCGAGAGCAGGTTTTCAATTTAGCAACACTTTGGACTGGTGAGTCTGCAGATCCCATCCCAAAGGCCGGCCCCTTTTACTGCCCCCGCTGCTAAGCAAGTGTGTCATCTCAAGGACCGTACACACTGAAATGTAGAAATAACCTCTGTGGGGCTGAGTATTAGATCTGAAATGCAATATATTTACATTCCTGGACTGGACTGCTTGTGTTCTCTCTGGGAAATTACCATTGCTTCAGTTTATACACACTGGCAGGCCGCTGGATTTAAGCACAAGAATCTGAATTCCCTCTGCAATAAGCACTCTCCTGTCTGACATTTCGATTTTATATTTCCCTACACTGAGTCTTTGTCTCAGGGTACCTGTCATCAGCTATGCTGTTTATTATTTGCATCCAACTGCTACGTTAGCACTACGGTAGCTGTTTGGCTAGAAAGACACAACAACTAACCATAATATCTCTATAAGTACATTTATGATCAAACTGACACATGTTCTATTACACAGACTCGTGACGGTTATGGAAAGTTAAAGTTACATCTCCTCTCTCGTACAATTCCTGAGCCTCCGACTACTTCACTCAGAGCAGCCGTCAACCATGACGTCTCACCCCCTTTTATAGCATCAAATAACTAAGTAAAACCAAACGTATCAGAAAAATTAACAGCGTGATAAGAACTACCTAAAATGACAGAAACTATCTTCGGGAAAAATGTATGTGACATGTACTTTGACTTTTTGTTTGGCCCATGACCTATCCGCTAACATGGAGGGGCGGGATTTATGACCTATACTGCAGCCAGCCACCAGGGGCGATCAAGATGTTTTGGCTTCACTTTTGGGGAGTTGTCATGTTGTCCAGCTTTATATACAGTCTATGTACTATAGGGCGTGGGATTCATGGAGCATTCTGGGGCGGCGCCGCAATTCTTGGAGGGTAGTGTATGTAGCTACGGTAGCTATCATTATTTGTCATCGGTCTATTCATTTGTCACCTGTCAATCGTTCAACATCAGAAATGTATAAAATACGCACAAAAGACACATCCATATAAAGACAAGTTCAAAAAGGCAAAGGGGCAATATATTACAGGATTTAAGTTAGTCAGCCTAATTATATCGGGCTATACAAATTAGGAGCACCTTGACAGCTTGCCACACATACGTTCACTGACGTGTTTTGCTGTTAGTGAATACCTATCAGCAATTCAAAATTGGAGGCCCATGTACAATTTACAAACGGGTGCCTACAGGACCCTCACATTTACGAGCCAAATTCCAACTGCACAATGATAAGCTAGCTAATGATATGCTAACTGAATGCGAACAAAACGTCAGCTAATCCCACATAATTCATCTACCGGTATCTTTCAAAATGTTACCCATAACGGTAGCCTAACATTGTGTCTGACTGTATACTATATACACTACATTTCGTGTTTTGAATCTTATTCACTGTGTAGTGTTTTGGGTCAGTTCAACAGTTCTTTTGACGCTTACAGTAAACAGCCAGTGATTGGCCCTCTTACCCTCCAAAAATGGCTGACTTTTTGTTGATGACATCACATTCCCCTTCCCTATATGCAATTTTTTTAGAGCTTTTTGGATTTACCGATCTGTTAACCCAATTAACAAGGAACCCATGGCACTAACAATAACTGAGACTACCTGTAAATCACAGCTTCATGAAGAATGGTATCCGCTTTCCTATAATGGTGTGAAGACATCTACATCATTTTCAGGTTCAGTCGTGACAGTTTGCTCTGTGAGATTCCACATATGAAGCCTCCCTCTATCTCTGAGGTTTTGACATTTTCAGTTTCAGGATACGATAAGGTCAATTGAATAAAGTGTATGATTTTCATATGATCACTGTAGCCAAGAATACTGAAAATCTAGAAATTGCTTAAATAAGCTACATCTCAGTAAAAAATATATATATTTATTTGTTACACTGTGGAAATCTGAGATATGATGTTCAGTATATTCTATCTGGACATCAAATAATGAATCCAAAATCTCTTGTTGAAGATTATATTCTAATAACATCTGATGATTAAGAACACTTTGTCATACAGCTGGCACTTTTTATAACACGGATAGAGGGGTTGTTGTCATCTACACAGAAACATAAAGTTAACTAGTTCATCATTCAAAATCATTACCCAAATCTTAATTAGAAATCACCTAAAAGACGTGATCGATCACATACAAGTGTATTGCACAATATGTTCAAAACAGGCATCTCAATGAATCAACCTTGTTTCCAGGTATAATTCTGATGCTGAAATTCCATTATATTCCATATATATAACAGAAGCTAGTTAGCAGTCTGAGTCTGTGTTTGGTATTTTTAGATTCATCATATTCTAAGGGCTGATAATGATTGTAGCCAAAGGTGAAATTAATTCTCATTACAGTATGCTATATTTAATTCAAAATATAATTTGTCTGTCAAAAACACTTTAATTTTCTCACCTTAAAGCTGTTAATTACGGTTGTTATTTTCTGTACTATTCCATCTGCAGCACTGTATATGCCATATGTAATGTAACATAACTGCTTCAAGAGAAATCAACCCAAATTAGGGTGGGTGAAGAGATGATCCAACACTCTAAATGTACTCAAAAATAAGACACTAAATGACATCCATAATTAACTATTGTATTGATTAATGCAAACAACCTGCACCCTCCCAACAAAACATGTCCTGAGAACATGACCTCTTCCTACTTTTTGAGAAAATGAAACAAAACAGACAAAGCTCCTTGGACAAACACACTCAAGAGATGACCATCTCAGAGATAACCATCTTGTCTGTCCTCATCAGTTTAGAGTAGAGACAAAAGTAAACAAACATGTCCTCCAACATGGCACGACTTGTCTTATCACATTTTCCCAAGTTTGGTTTGGAAGTTAGAAAATCTTTAAAATATGAAAATCTTTGGACTTAAATCCATAAAAGCATTATGTAACTGTGAACCATTCATGTTTTCCGAAATTATGTCTTTCCCAAGCCAGACGGATGTCTCATCACCAATTTAGGAACAAAAACAGCATCTTCACAAAAACTCATAAAGGCTCTGGAAACAGCACAATAAATGACGTGCAGCACATTTCCTAAAATGATTCACAGACCAACTGTTATCTAACATATTAATGATGTTGTACCAGGAGAACTCTTACTTCACCCCATTTATATTTGTATATAAATTTAAATTGTCTGTTATCTGTTCAGAAGCTTATTTCAATTCAGATTCAAACATACTGCAGAAGATCTTTCAGAGGACATTGTGCACTACCATATAACCTTTAGTAGACGCTAACATTTCTAGTGGCTCTAGTAATTACATGTAGATTGGTGGTTTTACTTCTGGGTAGCTAGCCATTTAACACAAAAATGGTTAACGTTAACTTAATTGAGACAGAGTCGTACTGCTTTGGAGTCATGATTAGAGCTTAAGACAAGATAGTTACTGTGTCTGATTAGACTAATGTGGAAACAAATCTACACACTGCTTAGAGGACATAGAATAACGTTAGATAAATTGTACAGATCAAGACAAAAACCATAACAGGCTACATATCAGGTCGACAATGTCCTTAACATCACAATACTCTAATTACTATTTTTAGAATATCTCTGGAATACTATGGTCTAGACACTCACGTTAATTAAAAATCCAATAAATTCAACTATTAATGTCTTATGTGATTATTTACACTGCAGGCAGTCCAGCCAGTTGAAGCAGTCTATTAATCTATTTTTTCTAATTTTATTTAAGTTTAATAATCTTTATTATTTATTTTTTTTAATTTTATTTTCATGTCATGGAAACCCTGCAATGAAAAAAAGAGATTTGAAAGTGAAGAACAAATTTCAAAAGCCAAAAGTCTTGTCCACTATTGCACTTTGTGTGATTTGAATAAATATCTGTGGGTTATATAAATATGTATACATTTATGTGACATTTCTGCAGCATATATATTCTGATAACCCAGCTCGTCCTAAAAATATGGAAATTATATTATTGTGCATTACAGTGTTGAGGTTCTACATGCATTTTTACCATTACCAAAAACAGGAAAACATGGCTTAGACCTGAGAGGGTTCTAAGCCTCTATTTGTTGGGAGATGATTTTATAAAACATATTATGGATTAGCAACAACAATAAATCCATGAATTAGACATTGACACCTGCTGCAAATTTCCCCACTGTGGGACTAAATAAAGGAATATCTTATCTTATCTTATCTTAAAATGATCCATTGTGGAAGTCATGTTTTTGTGTTTCCAAATTAAAAATGAATTACTGTATAAGAAGAAAAAGCTGAATGAGGACTGATGTTCTAGGTATAAAAGAAACATTTCATAGATCATAAGTAATGCATATAAGTCAACCCTGTGTGAGTTACAGGAAAAATAAAATCTAAAATAAGCTCTCTGCTGACAAAATCATCGTGTTCCTCACTCTTGATGAGTCACACCAGACTGTTAGATGACATCACATGTTTGAGTTTCCTGTAGGGGAGACGTGTTCATGCTCACATGTGCACTGGTCCGACTAAATGTTATATTCATATAGACCTGCACATGGAAAAACAATCAATACGCAGTGACTGTAATGGCTGTAAGTGAGCCAGAACAATTACACTAGTGGTAGGCACAGCCTCCCTGCTGCTTAACTGGAATGCAGATACCACAGGCTGGCACTAATGTGCAGTTCATTGTGGTTTATGGAAAGCCAGGTTGATATAAGAACTCCACAATTGGCTGTTTCCACAGCGCTTGAGATTTCAGGCAAACACTTCAGTGAAAACATGATGCGGCACTCGTGGTGAAGGGAGCAATCGATGGATGGATGAAATACTTTCATCCTGGATTCCTCGCTCCCACAGAGGAGGGAGGGTAAAGAGAATAACACAGTATGGGTGCATACTGAATTTTCCAGGTGGAAATAAACCCCTTAGAATTCACACAGGGGATTCTCTGGATCTCAACAATCCCCACCTCCACTGCTAAGATATTTGTGTCGCCAATCTGTTATTGTCTCAACAATCAAATCCCCACATGAAGCTTAAATTTGTACTCTGATTTGAGAAAAAGAACACAAGTGTATCTGGCAGCTTGTAATACTCAAGCAGATTCAGTTACAGTCATTTAAAACTGTGCTTACGCAGCAAAGAATGACCACTGGGACATATATGACCCCATCACCTCAAACCGCAATTTTCAGGCTATTACATTCAATGAGGAGGAGAGCTATTTGAGATTTCTGCCATGAAGGTCTGCCAAAGAAATACTTGAGCAATCTCACCAGAGTATTCAAGTCTCTGTGTATTCATATTGGAATTGAGATGGTATTTAAAAGAAAGATTCCTTAAAAAAGAAGAGTCCTTAAAGTTGAATGTTGTAGAGTATTTTTTTCACTCTGATGTACCATATGCGCTGGCATGCTACGCATATTTTCCACAGATTTTCAAGAGCACAGGGCTAATACAAACCTGACCTGCCCTCTGAAGTCTCGTCTAGTCTCACTCACAGAAGCTGCCTGACCTCAGATCCGCTTCAGACCACGTAACAGGGGTGACTATTGTGATTCTGCACGCATACCATCACCCCCTTCACCCCAGCCGAGTGCAGCTCCGCTCCGAGCACACACCGCTTAAACAGACACCCGGGTTTCAAAGGCATTTCATCGAGCTGCTGAAGCTACTTACTTCCACCGCTAAATACTGCCGGGGAATCTCAAGACTCTGCCGCGGTCACTGAAAATGATCTGTGGTGGGAAATCTGTGAGGGGAAAGAGCACGGGGAGAAGAAGGAGAAAAGAAAAAGACCCTCCATAGAAATTGTGCAAGTCCTTGGAGACTGAGGAGAAATGGATTTGTCCTTGTTTTGATACAAATACAAAAATGTTGCCCAAAAATGCACACACAGAGTTAAAAAGTAATCGTACAGGACAATGAAAAGCTACCAGGTTTAAACATTTACACACTTGCTTTCTTTGGGCTCAGTGTGTTACTTTTGGAAACTGCTCAGTTGTGGCAAAAGGAAAAGAAAGAGAAGAAGAAAAAATGTCAATATGACGCAGTAAAAACATACTTTATTATTCTCCGAGAAGCCAGGAGACGCACACAGTTCCTCCCAGAATCCAAAGCAAACACGGCTAACCTTAACCCTACTTTGACAGCGGCGACACAGTTCGGTTAAGTCCATCAAAACTGAATGAAGCTTTAGACGTGTGATGATTCCTCACATCACAGCTTCATATTTCATTTTGAGGAAAAAGAAAAAAATTTTATACTGCTTGTGCAGATTGAAAAATGTGCCACTTGAATAAGCTAGTTTTGATGATGCTGTATGTACTGCGACAGTTGGGATTCAAAATCCATGCAAATCACATCAATCGTCAGTGTGTGACAGCTGAAAACAACAGTAAGTCTAAGTCTAAATTATTGAATTATATGTGTAACTGATGTGATCTTGCGTTGTGTTATAAGGACACCACAGGCCAGGATTCCCAGTTGAGTTGGTTTATTCTGATAATAGACAAACAGTGCGGTCACTGGACTGTTGTGGAACGTATATCTTCAGTAATGATGTTACGCTTATTCGGTCAAGTTAAACTGGGCAGTATAACCAACATTATAGATTACAATATAAATATGTACCTGATAATAGACAAACAGTGCGATCACTGGACTGTTCTGGAATACAGTATATAGCTTCAGTAATGATGTTACTAGAAATATAAAAACACTCATGTTACCACACAACACACAGCTTGGTAACGTCCTCTGTTGTTAAGAGCCAGACAAGCATGTTAGTGTGCTCTTTCTCCAGGTTTAATATCCATTAGACAGTCTCCACTTTGATTGATGTATTTTGGACCAATAGTTTTTGATAAAAGTGGGGAAAAGTAACGCCTCCACCTGTGTACGGAAGATTATTAAAACTTCAGTAGGAAGAAGTCACAGATGGCAGCTGGACGGCAGACTCCAGATCACCTCTGATTGGTTGTTTTCCGCTGGTCTGTGAAATCTTGCAGATGCCGTTAGGAGTACCGGAGGACACAGAGGCACATCATTTTTTTCTGATTACCTGTCTCATGCACTACTGTCAAGATATAATGACAGTTTTATAAAAATAACTTTTTTTAATCATATTTGCTCTAATTCTACCCACTGCTGCTTTAAAGTCAACCACACATATGTTAAAGTGACAGAACACTGAACCAAAATACACATATATACAGCTCTGGTACAATAGCAAGTGGAAGCATTATTAACCATTTTACATATGCAATGAAACACCTCAGAGACTGAAGACAAAAGGCCAAACTCAAAGCTGACACAGAGTGAAGAGCCCTCTTTTGTGTGCCAGCTTGTTACATGTCACACAAGTTGCTATGCCCTGACTCTGCATTAATTGCAGATCAGTGTTGCCACCAACCATCACACTACACTGTGAGAGAGGACGATGATAAACACAAAGTGGGTTTGGCTGGTAATCGTGTGGGAATCAGGGGGAACTGCTCTGGAGACAAGTCGCTAAATGGTCCCATCCACAAAGTGCTACCATGTGGAGGTTCACAGCGCCATTTGCAACCACATGTTTCTTTGTTCAGTTTCAGTAGAGCTGCAACAGAGTAATTTCAAGGAGGACTGGAAGCGAGGACCCCGGTGGCCAACTTGTCTCAAACACCAGATGAATAGATGATCCATTTGGTCTAGAGGAATATTTGCTTTTGTGAAGTTGAGGTTTTCCTCATCATCGCCTTTTCACCAGGTTTAAAGCAAGGGTAAGCAGAACGTTTTTGGCATCATTGGGCAAAAAATCCATAATAACCTTTCAGCATATTGTAATTCAAGTGTTCTGAGAGAAAGCTAAACTTCTGCACCTCCTCTTGGCTCTGTTTTCCGGCTTTAAAAAAAAGTCAATCACTCGCGAACTCCAATCAAACTGTCAAACTAGGCAGCATTGATCAATTATTAATCAATATTCTGTTACTGTAATGCCTAATTCTGGTGTAAAATGTTTTCAGAAACATCTTGTAGTGTACTGTTTTGCTGTAAAATGAGAACATTTGCTCCGGCCAGAGGGCGGTGCTTGGTATTTCCTCAACTGATCTCAACATGGCTGCCGGGTCACAAACTTTCTCATTTTATAGCTAAACAGTACACTACAAGATGTTTCTGAAAACATTTGACGAGAGAAATAGGCATTACAGTAACATAATATTGATTCATATTTGATCAGTGCTGCCCAGTTTGACCGTTTGATCGGAGTTTGCGAGTGATGGACAGCTGCTCAGAGACGGCAAGGCTCAAGCTCGGCTCTGATTGTTTGTTCACCTCCGGTCTGTGAAATCTTGCAGATGCCATTAGGAGCACCGGATGACACAGAGGCACATGATTTTTTTCAGATAACCTGTCTCATGCACTACTGTCAGGATATCGTGACCGTTATATAAAAATAACTTTTTTTAATAATATTTGCTCCAATTCTACCCTCTGCTGCCTTAATGGCAGATAATGTGTAGTATATCATGCTGACCTGGTGAAAGCAGTGATGAGAGGCAACAATGCCTCTCCCACTAATCACAGATAATTTAAAACGCATCAGAATGACGTCACACAAACAGGGATGAGGCGTTACTCATGGCTGACCGGCTGCTGTTACATTAACTTCTACTCTGTGTGAGTGTGTGGTGTGTTGGATTGTTGATCTTGTGTTGTGGATAGTTGATCTGTTGTGCCACACAGCCACATCTGAGAGCTTCTTGGTGTTATTGACTAAACAAGTCCATGTTAGAACATGTGAAATCACTTCCTTCCTCTTTGAAGGTTCAGCCAAACCAAATTACAAAAACATAATTTTCTCAAGGTGAGGTCTGATTGTGAATTGTCGCCTCACAACATTTGTGCAAATTTGACCACTATAGTATTTTTGGGGTCTGTGCTTTTCCCAAAAACAGCGAACGTAGCAATTGTAGTTAGTTTGCATTGTGTTCAGACTGATCTCAAAACTCAACACGAACCGATTCTTTCTGCTATTTATGTCCCTCGACAAAAAGCCAATGGGATTTGGATTATTGCAGAAAATAGATAGATAGATAGATAGATAGTAACTGTATGGATCCCGAGGGAAATTCAAGATTCAAAATAAGCTCTGTGGCAAATAAACATTTATGATACTTACACATTTTGTTTGTTTTATTTATAATTTTTGAAGCATTAATGTAATCGGCAGATATAAAAAGCTAATAAACAAACATCACGGTCACATGACCGTTCACGTTGCCACCACTAAGCTAGAGCAGACTAGTGTTCGGTGTGATGACGTTTAATAAACTCACTTAACCACTTGTTAGCAACCGCCTTTTTTAAGACACATAAATGCTTAAAAATTCATGAGTGGGTTATTTACTGTCATATTTTATGTCGTAGAACAAAACGTTAAAATCTCTTAAGCTTGTGTTAATCACCTAAAAACCCATTGAAAAAACCCATTGACTTCGAGAAGAGGGAACCGGAAGAGCTATAATGCTAATTCTTTCCCACGTTTTAAGACTCATTCCTGCAGCACTCTATTCGCAACTCAATTTTCAGTTTTTCATTTACTTTGTATGCAATTCTACTGTCTCTAAAATGTGACAAACAAACACAGGCCTTTCAACCAGAAGGCCGGTGTTCGAGACCGGTGTTCATGGCCCAAAGGATTACTTTGAATTTACGTTAGTGACGTGTTTTTTGGGGAAGTTTGGGACATGTTTTCTGTACTTCTGTTACATTGTTTCCGTATGTATTTTACTTAGTTTATGTCCTTATTTTAAGCCCAGCCATGATGTTTTTCTAAACCTAACAAAGTGCTTTTGTTGCCTAAACCTAACTGCAGCCGTTACCGTAGTTTTGTTGCATGGCGTAAAAATGACATGCGAAATGGGTATTCAAATGTCACGCGAAAAGGCTGAAATGCGTTCTCATGACAGAACGTCATGTAATGTCATGCTATTTATGAGGTTTGATGAGATTGGCCATTCAGATAAAAATACTAAATTTGCTGCCACCCCAATGGAGGTAAATGACAGTTTTTTTCTGCTTAAATGGTCCAAAAAATTACATTTCAAAACTTGTTTTTCTTGAAACAATGATCTGATTACTCTATTGACATTATAGTCGACTGTTTTCATGAGTTTTTTATTTCTCTTGTAGAAAACCATTCAAAGCTTCTATTCACTTCCATTGCATTGGGTTAGCAGCAATAATCACAAAGAGATACCTCAAAACCTGCACAAATAAAACCAACATTATCTTCTTGAAAAGACACCAGTAGAAGTAAGTAAGATGTTTTTTTGTGGTTTGGGTGAACTGACCCTTTAAAAATCCCCAATACACCTCTGTTTTACGACTCAAAGGACCATTGACTTTCAGAGTGTGCCTCCCTGATTAATCTTAACAACAGAGGGGCGGATAGAGAAGCTTCAGTATGTTCCAGTTAGGCTCACCGCTCACTGTCTACTGATCTCTTTCAAACAACTTGATTGCTCCTATTGGATTATCTGCTGGATGTGCGACCTCATGAGCACTGCTGTGTGTGCAATGTGCATGCAAGTGTGTGTTTTAATTAAAGTTTGAGGAAGACTGGGAAAAGTTGAATTTAGCGAAGGCAGGGTGAAAAATTGTCTCGTTTTCTTGTCTTCATTTCTGTGTCGTTTCTTATCTTCCTTTAAGCTCGGCCACTGCACAGGTTATCTCCAAATTACCAACAGAACTCATTTATTCTTCAATTGAATTAGGTCCTAGAGAGAAGGCCTGCACAACCATCTCTCCTTTATAAAACAACCCACCGACGGTGGCTATCCACAGCTCCAATGATTAGACCGCAGCGTGACCTGGATCAAACACCTCAATCAGACACCACGGCTTGTTCTCTCTTTCGCTCTCTTTGTCTCTCTCACAATCCTCTCTCCTCTCAGTCTTTCTCTCCCACCGACTCTTGACAACAGATGTTGGACAATATTCTAGGTTATACAATACACAGAATAACAGAAATGTTCAGTGTAAAAATGGTAACTGTAGATGCAATGTCAAATTTACTCAAACAAATTATTAATTGAAGTTTTTTTTTATCTCTCATTGTTCTCATGCATTTATAGAGACAATACATGTTTTGAGAAAAGGGGACAAAAAACACAGGATGTTTGCAAAATGGCATGATTCATGCTCAAAATATAATTATGTTCTCAAAATGGTTACTGAAATCACAAAAGAGTTTAAAGAGACAAACAGCTCTTCAAAAACCTTGCAATCATTTAACGGGGATGCAAAAATCTGGAAATAAAATCGACAAAAGTTAAAATATTCCAGCAGTTCTGCAGTTAATTTTTGCAGTCCATAGATGTTCACACATTACACATATTGTTCCTCCTGAATCGACATCTTGGTTGAAAAAAATAACGTGTGACCAATCCAACCTGTGACTGTGACCTGGACATGAGATTTATGTTTGTATTCTAGAGGCTGAAAATAGACCTCAATTGCATTAAAGGTGCTAAATTCGTAAATTAGAGCATTTCTATTGTCTCCCCATGGGTCTCAACATGACGACGGCTGATCCATCCACTTGCAGCTAACGGTGCCAACAGCAAGGAACGTATATTGCTAAGAAGTGAAAGTCAATTTTTCATTCCATTGCAACATCAGCGCCCAGCAGCAGAGCTACGCTTCCGCCATTTAGGACTGAAAGTGAATACTGGACGCCGGTAAAACATGCAGCTACAAAGTGCCGTACAAATGTAAAACAAAAATATTTCTATTTTATTGTCATATATCTAATGTCTCTACCAAAATGGCTTAAATAAAAAAATATTTTAAATATGCATACTATTATAACTATTTATTTATTTATTTATTTATTAAACGTTTTTGCTCGGCTACTTCCCAGAGGAGCATAAAGTGAGCGATGGACATAAATGGAAGTTAGAAAAATCCAGCACACAGATTTTGAGAGCAATCTCAAACTTTTTCATGTAAAGGACCTCCAAATCAATGTCCAATAGACCACAGACCATGGTTGTGTCCTGTGCTTTTGCCCTGCGTGTTAGTAAATAGCCTACAACTACATCAAATTCTGTTTATGTCATGCTACTAGTACTACTACTACTGATACATACACCACGGTACAGGCTTACAGCATACAACCCATTTGTGTATTATAAGATAATAAAAATGATGAATAACAGACAATATATCCATTATTACAGCCGCAAACAGCGGCAATTCAGTCCAAAATGGCAGCAGCGGCTGTTGTCAAAAAAGCACCAGAGATTTGTCTCTTTGCTTCTATACTCTTTACTAACAGTGCGGCGACAGTGAACCGGAGGGTGGGCGCTACGCTTCCGCGACGACGCCATTGGTCAGGACCGCATTTTCAGCTGTAATCGCTGTATGATAGCAGTGCAGAGCAGCGGCCGTGAGCTAGCCAGTGGGGCACGCTCACATGCACGGACAGGCACTTAAAGCACTCCTGGCCAGCCCGGCGATGTCAATAAAGCACGGAGAAGCTCTGATTACAACACACACCGAGGAAGAGTGACTTCATTCTCTGCTCAGACATTACTCCTCTATATCTTTACATAGCAAATAGTTGTTTGCTGCTATATTAATGCCCTGAATATATAGAGAATCGTTAAAGGTGAGCATAGTGGAAGATAAGTCATTGATATCCCTAAACCTCTACATTACATATTGTTCCATCATACAGCAACAGCTTAAAGATGGATGAATGTTGCCCCTCCACGACTTCTCCCACCTTAACATTCACACTCCCCTGCTCCCGTTTTTTTGGGGTGGGACAAAAGTGAACAAACTGGCACGTTCCTTTACATTTGACTTCATACCGCTCATCAAACTACTGTCTTCTATCTCTGCATGTTTATACACAGTGAATGAGCCAACACAGCTGCAGCTGATTTATGCTAATTGGGACGAAGCTCGAGTGAAGTTTTCCCTTCGTACTTTCATGACAGTGATAGTTGCCTTAAAAGTAAATAGTGTGAAGAGAACTAGATACGAGAGAGAAATTCAGTGTGATCGCTGCACTGCTGCATTTGTAGTTGTTGGTGCAGAAAGAAACCAAATGTAACCAAACAAACAGTGAAAGCCAAGGGAGAAAGACAGAGTGGCTGACTGGCTTAAACAGTGTAGTGGGAAGTCCGACCAGGTGAGACCAATTTTCACTAACGACCCTTAACTCCCGCTCCAGGCTCCTGCAGGTATAGTGTTAATGCTCAGCTGTTTCTTTATCTATACATGTATCTGGAGGTAGAAAAATACAATATGTTGACTTAAACCTCAGTGGGAGAAACTAAAGACAATGAATTAGCTACCTTGCAAAACAAAGGACAGAGAGGAAACATTGGCAAGTACGAGTTAAAATTCTAAGTGTAAATTACTTGTTTTAACATTTATTGGAGACCCCAGCATTAATTACTTGGAATGAACTGGCTAAACTAGAAAGCTTACAGTTTAAAGAAGCAGATGAGGTGTATTTTTTTTTTCATTAAGTAGCAACTATAGCAAGTGGATAATATTATTTTGTTTTAGCTCCACACTTTTTTCCATAGAGGTACATTTTAATGGTCCAAAATTAATTCATTTTGTTTTTATTATTTTGACTGTTAGGGGGAAGTCAAAATTGAGGCAATTGAATAAGTCTGCGTAGATAAATATTGGCGGCTTTTGCTGCTACATGTAGCCTACGACTTTCTTCACCAGCAAGCTTAGAGCACTAACTTTGTCCGGTCTCCTAAAAATCACTTTCCCGTAATGAAAATGCATTGTGAAATATATTTTGTCATTGATTACGTTTGTTTTTGATGTATTACAAATACGTTTGTAGTGATAGTCCGTGTAGGGAAGAAGTCGGGATCTTGGAGGGGTCAAACAAACACAGGACTTTCACTGTTTATGTCCCATGTGAAACTAAAAGTCAATGTTCACTTTATTTTAATTTACGTCTGAAGCCTAATAACGTAACAAACATAGTAATTTTAAAAAAACCATGATGTTTTTACTAGTTTTTGTTGTTTTTGTTTTGTTTTGTTTCCATTTCATAGCCAAACCATGATATTTTTTTACTAAACCAAAGTAGTTTTTTGGTCTGGTTTCAATTTACAATGTTAACCACATGTTTAAAACTGCGACCAAAATCCAGAAGAAAATATGTTTGCCTTGGAACGTAATTGAGAATGCAATTTAGTTGTATGGGAACGTAATTTTGTTGGAGACAGGGTTGTGTACCTGGTCCTGGAAGTGGGATTTGTGAGAGTATTGTGACTGAACTAGACACTAAATCTGATGGCTGTGAAACAAAATCAATGAGCTAAAAGAGGCTAAAATAGTTCCACAGAGCTGCAACATTGAGAGATATTTCTCTGTGGGATCATAATGCATGAACTCCTTCTTCGACTACCCACAATCATTTCATTCATTGCTAATATAAAAAAGATTTGCTCTTCATCCTCCCTTATAATTATAATATTAGTGGAGCTTTAATGTACGTATGTTAGCATGTTAGCCAGAAAAAAAACGATGGTTATTTGGCTCCGCCCACTTAGCCCAGCCAATGAGATCTTTTGCTCCTGGTGAGAAATGTTTGTATAATTAAAACCTTACTTGGCTGGTGGTTCTCTATACGGCATACATTGCTTTGCAAATATTGCTTTAGATTTATTCCTACAGTGTCTATTGCCTGAGAGACCTCTTGTCTTTGATGATTGCCTCTCTCTCCCTTCCTCTCCCCTCTCCCTCTGCTTCTACATCTGCTTTCATTTTTCTCTGTGTGTATGACAAACAGTGAAGAAATTCCAAACTGTGGTCGTCCTAAGCCAGCAGCCCCTCCTCCAGCTTTCTCTTGGCAGGATGGCTCGTGTCTCACATTTAATCATGAATGCTTTGCCAGGCAGCTGGGCCTGAGGGAGATTCAGTGGGGGAACAGAAGAAACCTGATCTGGTGAGGCAGGCAGCGTACAGTTAAAGCTCTCCATAAAGACCCAGGAGCCAGGCCATAACATCACCATCATGATAGTTTGAACAGAAAAACAACAGTGTCCGACTTGTTATTGGTTGGTGGCATTGAGTCAGAAGAAAGTGGCAGAGAAACACTGAAAGTTTATAAAAACATCAGGAGCACTTTTCATGGCAAATTAATTGAACAGATGGAAAAGAGAAACGTCATTCTCTCTGCATGCTGTCCCCTCTTGTTCCCCCATTTTTTTCCGTAAAGAATATGACTCTTGTCTAGTGAATGAAAATACAAACATTGCCAAGACATGTGTGATCTATTAAGTCGACCAAATTTTAAGCTCCACCAGTGGCCAGCCCCACATCACAGTGTCCAACATTCTCATTCACATCCATCCCGTATAATTGCGTCCTCAAAGAGAATGCTTTAAGGGAACAGATAATTGAGTGGCACATGAACCTAATCATTTCTGCAGAGTCTCTCGAGGCCATTGGGAGTGACGAACTCTTTATCTCACAAGTCTCAAAGGAGAACCTTTCCCTTAATCTCACTCTGGATTCAAAGAGAAGGGCATTATAACGGTGGCCACCAATCTTCTTCTTTTTAGTCCATCGAGTATTTCTCCCCAACTATAGAGAAGTGTGGAAGCACAGTCTCCGACGTCAACCACAGATTGATGAAGAAATGTTTTGAAGGTTTGATTTTACCCTTCATTGACAACTTGGCAGTCGCTGAAGCAACTGAAAAATCCAAATTTAGTCAATGGAAAGGAAGCAGAAATTGAGCTGAGGTGAGACAAGCAAGCAGCTGATTGTCATTGGCTGAGACACCTGTCAATCACGCCTCAAAGCATATTTCTTTTCATGTCTTAATATAACCGTAATTCACCAACGACACACATTATTAAGGGTAATTAACTACCAGTGGAGGTTGGTCCATAGAAGGAGAGGAGGTTGCTCCTCCTCCATTTTTGAGAGGCAAATCAAAATATGAAAAAAGAGTTATTGGTTGAAATAAACCATTATCAAATCACAGTATCATTTATAAAATATTTTTTCTCTCTTCTTTGGAAACAATCCATTATTTAATAAATTCTAATTAAAATGCTCCAACAGCGACACCTGCAGGGCAGGCAAGAAAGTGGTGGTGCGGGCAAGGGAGGATGGCAGGTCCCTGTCCTCCCTTGAGGCGGGACCTCTTCTATCAATTCAATGTATTTCATTTTTTTCATGCTAATCTGTGATTGGCCAAATCATGTAAAATGACGCTCCAAGGGGGGTCATCAACCAAACAACCAGAAGAATACAATATTGACGTTGCGTTAGATCCAATGATGATTTCCAAGTTTCATCTTCAATTCTCTACCACCGCATATACGTGAGTGTGACGAACTAGCAGTAACACGATAGATGAATACAGTAGCATATTAGCTAACGCAACAGTTAGCTTGTTGCAGCAGCCCTGAATGACTGTAGGCTAACGGCGAGAATGGATTTGGACTGGGGGGCGAGACAGAGGCAGGACGCCGCCGGGTAGAATGGAGTGCTCCGCTCTGCTGCTGCAAAACAATATGTTCTTATAATACATTTTGTATGTTGTCTTTTCTTTTCATCTTTTATTCATAAATATATATTTAACAGTAAATACCTTGTTTTGTTGTTTTCTTAAAGGATGTTGAGCAATATGTGAAACCACTTTCTAATTTGACTAAGAAAAAGGCTATTAAGACACTCAATATACAGTATGTAGGTTTTTATATTTATATAAATGTAATAGTTTGGTTAGTGTGATATACCCCTGGCTCTTTTGTCATTGTTATACTGAATGTGAATTATGTTCTTTTGTTCAATAAAGAAAGAAAGTAGAGATAAGTATCCAACTAGTGTAAAATAACATGACGCCGTGGGTTGGTTTTCCTCCCATTCTTTCCAATTTTTTGAAAAACCAGCTGCCACTGTTAACTGCTCAAAGCCTAGCTTCTTGTGGCAAAAATTGATTCGCCTTGAATTTTGTGATATAATCAGAGAGTTTTTTGGAAGCAGTATTGAAGAACTGTGGCACTTTCACTTGACTTTTTGTTTGAGTTCAAGTTTCAGTCAAGTATTCTCTCTTGGCTGGTACCAATAACTTCCTGGAGTCTCCGCTGGTTGCCTGGCAACAGCTCAGAGCCAAGATGTAGTCCGGCATATGACTCCCTGTAAAATGGAATTTTTTTACAGAATAAATGAACAAGATATCAACTTGTTAATAAGTGAGCTGTAGAGTCAATCGAGGTGTATTTTGTAACCGCTAGACTTAGCCAGGCTAGCTTTCCCCCTGTTTCTAGTCTTTGTGCTAAGCTAAGCTAACCAGCTTTATATTGAACAGATATAAGAGTGGTATCCATTTTATCATTTAACTCAGCAGAAAGCGAATAAGCATATTTCCAAAAATGTCAAACTGTTACCAAATTGCAAACATTATCATTGAATGTATGCAGGTTTTTGCAGAATGATCTAATATCAACATTCTACTTAAAAGTTACTATTTTGCAGCATTTATAGATTGCAAGGAAAGGTATGATATTTTCTGTTTAGATTAGGGCTGTCAATCGATTAGAATATTTAATCCTCATTAGTCTCACATTTTTTATCTGTTCAAAATGTACCCTAAAGGGAGATTAGTCAAGCATTTAATACTCTTATCAACATGGGAGTGGATAAATATGCTTGCTTTATGAAATGTATTTATATATTTATTATCGGAAATCTATTAACAACACGTAACAATGACAAATATTGTCCAGAAACCCACACAGGTACTGCATTTAGCATAAAAAAATATGCTCAAATAATAACATGGCAAATTTAAGCCAAACAGGCAACAACAGCTGTCAGTGTGTCAGTGTGCTGACTTGACTATGACTTACCCCAAACTGCATGTGATTCATAAAGTAGGCATGTGTGTAAAGGCGAGACTCGTGGGTACCTATAAAACCCATTTTCATTCACATATCTTGAGGTCAGAGGTCAAGGGACCCCTTTGAAAATGGCCATGCCAGTTTTTCCTCGTCAAAATTTAGCATAAGTTTGGATTATTATTTAACCTCCGTTGCGAAAAGCTAGTATGGCATGGTTGGTGCCAACGGAATTTAGTTTCATATGATACCAGTATCTTCACTCTAGCTTTAAAACTGAGCCCGCTACAACCTTAAAAATCACAAGTTGTGTTAATGTGTTAAAGAAATTAGTGGCATTAAAACAAATTAGCTTTAAAGGGGCTATATGTAAGAATCAGAAATTGCTTGTTCACAGCGACACCTGTGGCCGCAATGTCAACGAAAGTCAGCGTCCTGTTGCTCGCGCTCGCGCTTGTGCTCGCGCTTGTGCTCGCGCTACATTGACATGAACGAGCACCGGTCTGAAAAGCGGGGCGACACACGTCAGCTAACACACAATATCACTCTATATTTCACCTGCTTGGCAGTAATGTTAGCTGACCAGACTAAGGTCTCTCCATGGATCAATGCTGATTCTAGTGCTGGCTTTTCCTGTCTCAGCCTGCCGACCGCGGAGGGAACGGGGAGGGGGGGGAGAGACACCGACACCCGGTCGGGATAACGTAACTCGCTGCGGAGCCCCGTCACTTCACAAGACACGGGAAACCTCTGTTGGTCTGGAGGAGCTGCAGCATTTATTTCTGCAAAAACGTCCACTGCACATTCACTAGATATTCTCAGAGCTAAACTAACTCTTCTGCAGTGTGCGCGCGTGCACGTTGAGTTGGAGCGAGCCGAGCGGGTTAGAACGAGCGCGGTGTGCAAGCAGGCAGCAGGCAGCAGGAGCAGCGCGTACCCACACGTGAGCGCGCATGGGATTCCGACCCGTTATGATTTATGCGCGTGATAAGTTACAAATAGTCCCTTTAATGCATCATCATTGCATTAACTTTGACAGGGCTAGTTTAGATATATGGTAAATGGTGCAAGATTTCAAGAGCATCCAGAGAAGCCAAATTATGTTTGATTCAGACTGTGCCTGTGACAACTTCCAAAAGGAAATACAATAAGAAGTATCCTGTAGCTTTGGCAAAAATCACAAATTTGCAAATAACTGCTAATTTGGTCAAGAAATTCTGTGTGATTGTAAAGTCAAACTGAAGGAGTTGTGGTCTTTTGTATGTGTTATATAATATGGTTTTGCAGTGATCACGCTGCAGTTACAAGCAACATTTTCTTCTAGTTCCCCATGTGATCAGGGGTACAACTATTCAAATCAAGCCTTATCCAGTGAATTTAATAACCACGGCTGCATTCCAATGTTTGCCTGTCATGACTCATTAGAGACATCTGTAGTAAGCATGTCATTACCCACTCCTACACCACACAGCTGACAAAACTGTTCCACGGCATACCTCAGAACAGACACTGTGTGGGAGCCATGTTGGTCCGGGCTGGCAGAGGGTGGGAACACCACATTATTATTATTTTTTTTAACTTTCACTCAGCAAAAATTGAAAGCTACACCGAAGTAGGTGAGAAAGACTGAGCCTTAACCAGATTTGAATCTCAGCCTAAAAAGCACCACGGCACCAGAGACACAGGCTGCCATCATTATGAGGGCCGGGGGATAATTACGGTGCAGAGTGGAAACCATGAGGAAGAGAACTCCAATAGAATTTCAATAAAAAGAAAACCGGAGAAAGAGATTAGCAAGTGGTTGATCAAACAAGAAAATGCTGAGTGAAAAATCTAAATCTTCAAAGATGATTAATTCACAGAGCATAAAAGCTGTTTACGATATATTCTGTAAAGTGCTACTTGGAGTGTTTGTCACTGGCATCCCAAGGGCCACATGATACTGAAACATGTCTTTTAAAGGCATACTTGCAAATGAAGAATTTGTGTAAATCTGCAAAGATGACAATGAACCACTCTCGTGACGAGATTGTGCATAAAGTTGCAACAAAAACAGCTGTTCAAAGATCACTGGAAAGGTAGATTATTGAGATAAGAGGAAAGGAAATTCACAGAGTTCAATCTATGTGTTTGGATCAATAATAAATAAAAAGTAGGGTAGACAATTGATTAATATGATTAATTGTTATTAATCGCATGTTTATCCATAGTTAATATCGATAAATCACAAATGAATCGCGCATTTATTTTATCTGTTCAAAATGTACCTTAAAGGGAGATTTGTCAAGTATTTAATACTCTTATCAACATGGGAGTGGGCAAAAATTATGCTTTATGCAAATGTATGTATATATTTGTTATTGGAAATCAAATAACAACACAAAACAATGACAAATACTGTCCAAAAACCCACACAGGTACTGCATTTAGCATTAAAAAAAATACGCTCAAATCATAACATGGTAAACTCAAGCCCAACAGGCAACAACAGCTGTCAGTGTGTCAGTGTGCTGACTTGACTATGACTTGCCCCAAACTGCATGTGATTATCATAAACTAGCATGTCTGTAAAGGGGAGATTTGTGGGTACCCATAGAACCCATTATCATTCACATATCTTGAGGTCAGAGGTCAAGGGACCCCTTTGAAAATGGCCATGCCAGTTTTTCCTCACCAAAAGTTCAGAGCGTTATTTAGCCTCCTTCACGACAAGCTTGTGTGACATGGTTGACATGGATTTCTTAGGTTTTCTAGTTTCATATAATACCAGTATCTTCACTCTAGCTTTAAAACTGAACCCGCTACAACCTCTGAAAGATCAATTGCGTTAATGCGTGAAAGAAATTATTTGCGTTAAAATGAATTTGTCTTAACACATTGACAGCCCTAATAAAAAGTAGTTGTTGTTGCTATGGGCATTTGAGATAAACAAGTATGAGGGTCTGAAAAGGCAGTATTAGTTCTGCTGGGTCCTGCAAAAGCTGAGAAATGCTGCGTTCTGACATGAGTGTGGTTTTGGGAATCACTAAGGCTCATCAAAATAATCTCTATTTCTTTCTTAACCCAAAACAAACTTTGTTCTCAAAGTCCTCATCCGCAGAAATGCTGCACACAGTCCACCAGGATCCCTGCTTTGTTTCTGGTTCCCCTCCATCCATGGCTATCTAAACAGAGCCTACACTTTGTTTATCCTTCGTCTGGGCAGTTCCAGGCATTGACTGACAATGCCAGCAAATTAAGACTTACAAAGTACTCCTTCCCCAGTTCCTCTTGAAACAAGAAGCAAATGTGTTCCCGATAGCTCACCGCGGACCCTCTCATCGATCAGCTGGAGCGTCAGGCGAAATGGACAAATCCAAACCAACTCCTGTTCTCTTGTTTTCTCTCTTTTGTTCTAGCCTGCTGACATTCTACCAAATCTATCAACATTTGGTGGCCGCATGGAAAAAGATTGCTCATTTTTCAACAATCTGTCAAGACACAAACATATTCAAAAAACCTCAATGGCAAACTGATTAAACAGTTGCAATCAGAAAGATTACTGTGATGTTTTTTTTCAATGAAAAAAGCCAATAATAAAAGGAGTTCAAGTCCGTTCTTTTATTGCGGTGCTTCATCACAATCTTGGCTTTATTTTCAATCACTGGAAAATGCCATATAATCTGAGCTGCTCCTTTTGTTTTGTGGGAATCACTATACCAGAACATGGTCTGTGGAGGATAATCATGAGAGAATATCAATGTAATACAAATTCTGTCAAAGCCAAGGCGCTGTCCAATGAGGTCACCTCGTCCTGACATATAAACTGGTAGTGGAATCATTATGAAGCACTGGCCCTCGTCTTTCACTGTGGCTCTTTCACGTCAGATTATAATGCACCCTGCAAACTTTCAATACCTTTGTAGCATCTGCTTTTTGCAGCAAGTGATGAATTCAATAGAGAAAGGTCCCTCACTAACACAATAGATCACCTGATTGATGGCCGTTCCTGAAAGAACTGCCAGAACAAAACAAGACCCTCTACTCCAATTCCCTTAGAGGCGATGAGTTTTGTCGGGTGTCAAAATGAACAAAAAAGAGAGGAGAAGCTGATTCATTCTGGCCTGAAAATAGATGACAGGAGACGAATGCTACAACACGAACTGCAGCTCAACCCTGCAAGTATAAAAGACCTCACCTGATGGATGAACAGGCACTTAATTATGAGGTGCATAAAATCATATCTACAATGAAGTTGCTCAGAAACATTCTGAGAGCTGTCGTCATCTAAATAGGCACATCTGCTCTGTTATGAATCTTTGCCATTCAGATTAATAAAAGCATATGGTTAATGAGGGCAGATCACAATAACAACAAATAAATAATTTTGGGCATCAGCAGCCAACACATTCAATCAGAATAAGAAAAATAAATAAATAAAAATAAAGAGCAAGTCCATCTGCATACTTTTATGGTATTTTCAAATGGAAACACCCACTCAGCCGTTAGCAAAAGGCAGTGACGTAGGTTACCAAAGTAAGCTAATCAATAAGGTTATGAATAACGTGAATGTTAGCACTATAAGTCAAAGTTAGTTGTGTTAGTACGGATTTTTTGAAGGTGCGGGTTGTATGTATATTCCCGTGTTCTGTAAAGTAAAATTACTGTTTTTTATCAATGGAGTCTTGTGGCTTTGAAGAGAGCAATACAACAGCTTCAGTTCCCCGTCAGAAAGGGTTGTCTGGCGGTGAGATCAAGAAAAATGTATTTTAGCCACCTAAAAAAAATCAACATCAGTTATGTGTACGCTATATTTAGAACATTTTCACTACCTTTACCTTTACTACAGCCCTTTTTGACGGAAAACTGTATCCGTTATCTACGCTCTCTTCAAAGCCACCAGACTCCATTAACAAAAACAGTAATTTTACCTCACAGAACACAGGAGTTGCTGGTCTACCGCTGCATTGATCGGTTAGTTAGTTTGTGTTATTGTGTGACTTTTGGATCTGAACTAACGCGTTGTCCACAACAGTACATTACTTAGCTTCCGTGCTCGAACTCTTGTTTGCGTCTCCAAACTGGGAGCATGCCGACTGCCATCTAAGTTACTGTATGTAATACACTGACTATATACTGTGTGTGTGTAT
Source organism: Sebastolobus alascanus (assembly GCA_916701645.2). Taxonomy (NCBI): domain Eukaryota; kingdom Metazoa; phylum Chordata; class Actinopteri; order Perciformes; family Sebastidae; genus Sebastolobus; species Sebastolobus alascanus. The sequence goes on along the minus strand of CAKAOJ020000040.1, from coordinate 4,911,267 downwards.
ATATATATATATATACTGTATATGAGGCAGCGTCATCATCACGTGGGAAAAAACATTTTTGGAAGGGCTTGGAAAAAATATCTGTGGCTGTGTGCTAAAACATACGTACTCCAAAATGTGAATGTTCGGATTTGGAACACCACTGTGAAGCTACAGAATGATATAAAACCTCAAAAAACCTCAAAACAATGGACCTGCCCTTTAAGTATTTTTCTTTAATGGCACTTTTTTGCCATAATAACACGTGGTTGTCTGCTACTTTGAAGTTCCTCTTTTTTTTTTTAATTTCCGATGATCTGTTCACTCCTACTGTAATGATCACATTCACAGCTCGGACACCAGAGCCACTACTGACTGATGTCACTTTCCTGAGAAGATGCCAAGACCAGAGTTCATCTCAAAACCAAAAACTGGAATAGTCTATTGAAAAAAAGTAAAAAAAATAGAATAGTCTACCAGATCGAATAGGAAATTGGCCTCTGAAATCATATCTAAGACGTGTGTGTGTGTGTGTGTGTGTGTGTGTGTGTGTGTGTGTGTGTGTGTGTATGCTCTTTCAGTCTTCCTGTCTTTCAGTTCATTTCATCCAGTTGTTTTTCATTCATCTCTCTTGTGGAGCCTTTCTTTGTGAGCCCTCCAGGTATTTTCAGCCTGCCTTGCAGCTCTGTTCATGGGCTGTCACTGCAGCTTGTGTTGTCATTATTTTATAAACCGAATAAAGCAGCATGATTTTTATTTTAATTAAAGCATGTCACCCAGGCTTTAGTGAATACATTTCACAAGCTCCTGTTAGACACAAGTGTTGAGGACTAAATTAGCCGCTGGTAGACAAAAGCACATTTTGGAAGACTCGGGCAATATAGGTTTAAAGCACCAGTGGGTAGAATTGGAGCCAATATGATTAAAAAAAGTTATTTTTATAAAACGGTCACTATATCCTGACAGTAGTGCATGAGAAAGGTATTCTGAAAAAAAATCATGTGCCTCTGTGTCCTCCGGTGTCCTCCGGTGCTCCTAATGGCATCTACAAGATTTCACAGACCGGAGAAAAACAACCAATCAGAGCCAAGCTGGAGCCTTGCCGTCTCTGAGCAGCTGTCAATCACTTGTAAACTCCGATCAAACGGTCAAACTCAGCAGCGCTGATCAAATATGAATGAATATTCTGTTACTGTAATGCCTATTTCTAACGTAAAATGTTTTCAGAAACATATTTTAGTGTACTGTTAAACTGTAAAATGAGAAAGTTTGTGACCTGGAAGCCACGTTGAGATCAGTTGAGGAAATACCAAGCACCGCCCACCAGCTGGAGCAAACTTTCTAATTTTACAGCTAAACAGTACACTACAAGATGTTTCTGAAAACATTTGAGGCGAGAAATAGGCATTACAGTAACAGAATATTCATCCATATTTGATCAGCCAGCGCTGCCTAGTTTGACCGTTTGATCAGAGTTTGAGAGTGATTTACAGCTGTCTCCGTTGAATGAACGGCCAATAGAAATGCTCTCTCTCTGAAATGATCTGTGATTGGCCAAATTCTCCCATCACAGGCTAGATTTTCTAAAGCCTTAAAACAGAGCCATGAGGAGGTGGAAAAGTCAAATTTTCTCTCAGAACACTTGAATTACAATATGCTAAAAGGTTATTATGGAATTTTTTCCCAATGATGCCAAAAATAGTCTGGCTACTTGCAGGTTTAATGTTACCACTGGCACAAAATAATAGATACATAACTCTGGTCTGGTCTCAAATTTGATTATATTTGACTTTATTTGATTACCAAAGCATATTATGCAGCCACTACAGAGTTGCTGTCATGTTACTCATCCTGGTAAACAAGGCTGATATTTGACAGCTCTCTTTACTTATGTTAATTGACCTTCAGGTTGCTCAAGAGCAAGACACTCTCCAGTGAAGCTACTTGGTTGAATTGTTTAACCTTTAGGCCAGTTAAAAGCTTGTGAAGTATTTGCGAAAAACAAGGCTAAGTACACAGGGCTAAGGATGGGTTTGACTCCTGTCAATCATGAGAGGTGAAGGATCGTGATGATGTGTCAAAACAGCAGGATTTTCAGGGTGAGTCCAACGGTTCCAGGCCTGTCTGTGTGCTATCTGGAGAGTCTTAAAAATGTTATTTGCTGTCACAATAATGCCAACACCAATCCCTTTGAGAAAAAAAGTTGTTAATAAGCAGTGAAATCTGCTTTTTAATTGTACAACTTATTATTAGAACTTCCTCAAAGCAGACGCACACACAAAGCACTTTCACTATGGCAACTACAGAACTAGAATCGAAATTTGTCGCTCAATATAAAGGTAGAAAACCAATACCGCTCCCCCTGTTTTTCTGCACTACAACATATAATACAGCAGCATGTAATCAGATTTAACAATTTAACCGGCACTAAAAACCAAACTTTGCCTCATGTATTGTAATATAACATCACTCCCAAGAGCTGAAACTCCATTTAACAACAATAAATGTAACTGAACTATATTTCTTAACATCCCACAACACTGTGTTTATTACTGCACTGGAGGGTATAGTTTCTATGTATCAGTATCTGGTGGATGGTGTGTACAGCTGATGCAGCATTGTATAGGCTATACTGTAGCATGCGTTTGTTGTTTTTGTGCCTGGGGGATGGATAAAGTTTATTGAACTCAATTGTTTTTCTCTATTTGCCGGGCAGCCTGTTTTTCCTGTTCATCTAATATGTGTCAGTGTGATCTCATACCTTAAATGTATCTGGTTGTCTCAGCGATTGAAAGAACAAATAGTAGGTTTGAAGGAATAGTTTGACATTTTGGGAAATACTCTTATTTGCTTTCCTGCCGAGAGTCGGATGAGAAGATCGACCCCACTCTCAATCTTCTCATATGACTGTCAAAAAGAAAGAAAATAAGCGTATTTACCCAAAATGCATATTTACCCAAAATGCTGAACTATTCCTTTAATTTATTTGACCAACAGTATGTTTGAAGTGGTGTGAGGTACAGTAATGACATTATACAGGACATCATTTTATTTCTTTAGCAATCATTGGTAACACTTTATAATTAATTTTATTCTTTATAATAACCATCATTTATAAATGGTAAATTGATAGTTAATTAAACTTAGTTAATAGTTATTTTAATGTTAACGAACAAATAAATGATAATCAATAATGTGTACTAATTATTAATAATGCTATAATTCTATTATTTAAACAGTTTATTGTTGCACACATTATAACATTTTATTACTTATATATAAGTATGTTAATGATTAAGATATTATTTTTCAAACCTTAAAGACATTTTTTGTAAAACATCAATAAACATTGCATAGATATTTGTAACACTTTGTTAATGGTTAATAATTGGTCTATAAACCATTTATAACCATTATTTTGATGGCTATTATAAAGTTGCAACTGATGATTATAATACCTTGTTAAATGGTTAGTAAATACTTTGTAAAGAATCTATAAACTTTATTTAGATAGTTAATACTTTGTCAATGGTTAATAATTGGTTTCAGGTCCATCTATCTATGTAATGTTTATAGATGTTTTACAAACGATTTCTTAAAGGTTTACAAATCATTTGGTAATCACTAACCAATACCTGATATAGTATATAAAATGTTGTAATGTCTCCTATGAGCTATAATACAATATAGAATTTATAATGTAATTATTTAATATTACACAAACTAATGATAAAATAACTAAACTAAAACTTATAATTTTATTGTTTGTTAACTGTAAAATAACTATTAACTAATTAACTATTAACTATAATTAACTGCACTATTAACTATAATTATAACTAAGTATAATTAACTATCAATTTACCATTTATATATAATGGTTATTATAAAGTGTTACCCAATCATTTTGACCAAACTATTTTTTGCTTATGTTTCATCCAAACACTGTGATGATAAATATTGTGTAATAGCCCACCAGGTCCCTCCAGATAAAACACTGTGTTTAGAGAGATGTCCTCTGATGGCAGGGCCCTGGTCGTCATTCAACTGTGATTCTGACATAAAAAACATCAAGGCTACGTGAATTGTGTTTCAACATACTTCTCATGCACTGCAGCTGGCTGATAGATGGGTTTTGTTGGGGCTGTACTTTAGATTTTTTTCAGTGACATGAGCGCATGTAGTGCTACAATTTGATGCCCCAGGGTCACTCACAAGAAAACATCCCTCAACTGTGTCATTGAAATGGTAGAAACAGCACACAGCGATGCACTGTGTACACTCAGACCTCTTTGTGAATAACTGATGATGGCCACAAATACTCACAGACAGACATACACATATTTACAGTGAGGGTATGAGCCGACTATATTCTTTTCATCTAAAGAATATCACATTTATTACATTAGAATGAAAGACAAAACAGGACAAATAAATAACATCTGACACAGTCATCAGTGGTGTGAAGAAACCGCCTCCTCTGAATGTGTGCTGAGCTTTGTGGTGGTGCTGTTTAATTTGAGGTTTAAAGTGGAGCTTTGTGTTCTCGTATATTTTCTTGTCAAGAGCCAGATTATGCCAAGTTACTCATGAAGCAATCGGCCAGGCATCTACATGCCATTGCTGAATACCTTCTCTTCAAACGGGAAGCTTTAACCCCACAAGGCTATTCATTAGATGAAAAGAAACCTGTTAAATCAACACTTGTGTATCACGTTTCCTTTTGACAAGATGCTTCATGGCAGAAAGTCCCTCCGTCGGTACCTGCATATGCAGTGTGAGTCATTCCTTGCTTTTTGTCCTGCTAACAGAGGTAGCAATCAGGGCCCCAAGACGAATGTGTAAGTGAACACATGAAATGTTTCCAAACATTATTCTATTGCAGCCCAGTCGCCAGGAAATTTTTTTGGCATTGTACATCTCTGCAAACCACAGATCTGGACGTTTTTTGCGTTCGGTCAGAGCAAGTGAGGTAGTATATCGAGCCACTGCTATTGAAAGTTATGTGATATGATAACAAGTATAACAAATGAGAAAGTCCACTAAGGGGCAGATGGGAGGGGTCGAACAAACACAGGACTTTACCCAGGAGACCACTGTTCATGTCCCTTGTGAAACCAAAAGTAAACGTTGACTTTACACTTGTGATGTAATATAAGAAAGCCTGCTAAGGGTGGTTGTTATTTATTTACACTAGTAATATTACGTAAAGTTATGTTGTTATGTTACATTATTACGTTACATCGTCGCGTTACGTCGTCGCGTTACGTCGTCGCGTTACGTCGTCGCGTTACGTCGTCGCGTTACGTCGTCGCGTTACGCCGTCGCGTTACGCCGTCGCGTTACGTCGTCGCGTTACGTCTCTACGTTACATCATTATGTTAAGTCGCTATGTTATGTCGTTACCTTATGTCATTACGTTATGTCATTACGTCGCTGCGTTACGTCGCTGCGTTACGCCGCAGAGTTACGCCGCTGCGTTACGGCGCTGCGTTACGGCGCTGCGTTACGGCGTTACGCTATAGGATGCACCAATTCCGATAGCGATACCTGGGCTTTGGACATCGGCCAATACCGAGCACTGGTCCAATACCAGTGTTTAAGTAATGAGCTGTATGCCTCACTGTGTGGACGTGACTGGGATCATTCTTTAATGTGTAAGGCAACATCAGGCCTGAATTAAATATTGCTTTCCTAACTTTGTCAAACAAAATGTGACTAATAAATACATAGATATAAATATATTAAATTGTTCTTTATCATTAAACTAATAAATCGTACACTAGCAACTTGGTAAAAAATCTTCAAAATTAACAGGAACTACAATTCAAGTGTAAACCTTTTTAATGCAGCAACAAATTGGTCAAAACTTAAACAGGAATTAGAAGTCCATTATATAATGTATATAGTATATAAACATAGAATTGAATTGAATAGGTTGGCCCCATTGTCACCAATAACCAATCCAGCTATTTTAATCAGTATCGAAACAATATCCATCCAGTATTGGTATCGGTGCATCCCTATTACGTTACGTTGTTACGTTGTTATGTTACGTTGTTACATTACGTTGTTACGTTACGTTGTTACGTTCCGTTGTTACGTTCCGTTGTTACGTTTCGTTGTTACGTTCCGTTGTTACATTACATTGTTACATTAAATTGTTAGGTTATGTTGTTAGGTTACGTTGTTACGTTACGTTGTTACATTACATTGTTACATTACATTGTTACATTACGTTGTTACATTACGTTGTTACGTTGTTACGTTACGTTATTATTTTAGCGCAAACCAGCCACCATGTTTCTACAGCAGCCCAGAATGGACAAGCCAAACACTGGCTCTAGAGAGGGCCATTCGCGTTTTCGCGTCGGCCACTGTAGTTCTCCGACACACTTGACACACAGAAGAGGCTTCAATTGGTTGCAATCTGCAACCTCACCGGTAGATGCCACCAGATCCTACACACTGCACCTTTAACCAAGTCGTTTTGTTGCTTAAACCTTAAGGTTAACCACGTGACATTGTGTGTTTCTGTAAGTGTGATATGATTTCTCTGATAAGAAACGTGTTTATAAAATGTATTGTTGGTTCAGAAACATCAACATTCAGCATGTCCAGTGGTTTGCAGAAACGTACAATGCCAACTTTTTTTTTTCTGGCGTCTGGGTTGTGTATTGAGAATGTACTACTGAAGCTGTTGAGTATTATCTATGACATGTCACAGATGTAAACAATCAACCGGTTGGAAAACAAGTCTTGCAGAGTGTGTTTGATAAACTACTCACAGATTTAAATGACTCGACTTTATGGCAACCAATTCAAACCCTAAGCCTCCTGATTGTCTAAAAATGTTCACATCATGGCAAAGCACAGCAGCAATAAAAAACGATTTGATGATTGAGTACACAGAGCAAAGCAAACACCGCAATATGCACATTTCAAGTAATGAATAAAGATCAACAAGTAGTAAAAGTAATCAGAAATGCCTCCGAAGGCCACGGCTTCTGCCAACTTCTCAGCAAAACAAGATGACAAAGCTCTTTAGAAAAAAGACCCGAGTGATTATCAGCTTGTACGCCTTCATCATCTTCAGGGAGAGACAGACATAAATAAACATGTCATCAGTCATAGCCAGCATTAAATTATGCTAATACATTTCCAACTTTGATTAGCAAATTAAAGCTAAAAAAAATATGTTAAAATCTCATGGCACATCAACCAGAAAACATAAATTTACTTTAGTACAGTATGTGCCTGGCAATTCATGTGTTCTAAAAAGACTTCCTCCTTAAGACAAACTGATTACTGATACACTAGAACAAATGCTGCAACATGGATGATGAAGTTCAGTAGAAGCTGCTGCAGAGGTTAAAATAAATCATACATCTTTCGAAAGCAATGGCAGAATTTCCTAAAGTTAGTTCGTTCTGTGATTGCACTGTACGTTACTCTGTGATTCGGTTGAATTCCAAACTGCAACATATGGGGAAAAAATCAAAAATATTTTTACCTGTTATCCTGCAAGCAAAGGTGCTTTCATTATCTCACATATTTAACAGTCAGCTGAAATTGATAAAATGTTTCCCAGGGCGAAAAAAACAACATTTAAATCCAGTATTCCCACTGACGGTGCTGGTTTTTCAGTTCCATTATAGACATGGCCTTGGGAACTGTGAGAGCTCAGTCTCCAACGTCAAGAAAAAGACACTTGTTGACTGCGACCTGCTTTCTATCAACAAAGTGGTGATGTTCACTGGCACACATTATATACACCATACCAGGTGAGAAGAAAGAGTCTTGCATTGAGGCTGAGTTGTGTGTACCAAGTTGTGTCTCAAAAGCAAACACAAAAGTGATATATCACTTGTAAAGCCGTTCAATAACTATGTAGGTTTCACTTTTAACTGACACTTTTTAACAAAGCACATGACCTTAACAAGGGTCAAGTCCCGTCTCTTACCAATAGTCAACGTTGGTATCTTTTTACCACCACTAACATGATCACATCCCTATTTGTCATATTTTGCTGCCAGGCCAGAAGCCCTTTTTCGTGGCAATGGCCCGTTCTCATTCCCAGGGCGTCAAATACCGAGGCTTTGTCACGGTGGTCGGCGTTTGGTACCGCCCCACAGGGCACCCTTTAGCTCCAGTATAAAACGCACCGGGTGTTCCATTTACTATTATATAAACCCATCAACAGTAAACGCTCTGAGAAAGTACGCCGGGAGAGAAGTTACGTAGTTTAAAGAGAAAAAGAGACACACCGGGCAGGTGGGAGGGGAGGTGGATGGGTCCAACAAACACAAGGCTTTCATCCAGGAGACCACTGTTCGGGTCACGTGCATTATGTTTCACGTGCATTTCGTTTCACTTTCATGTTACAGTCAGCTGTTCATTCATGTCCCGTGTTCACAACGTTCAGTGTCATTTTCACTGTACAAACTTATTAGTTTTGATCCCAAACATGTAGGTCTTTCCTAAATCTAACTATAGTGGTTTTGTTGCCTAAACATAAAGTAACGCCAAGGAGCATGATAAAGTGTCGGTATTTGATGAGTTTGGTTGAGAATATGTTGATAGCATCTTGACGCTGAAGGTTCATGCGTGGTTAAACCTTGAGAAGCAGTCGCGGTTGACGTTGGCTAACGTTGTGAAATGGTCGCGGTTAGGTTTAGGCAACAAAACCACTTAGTTAGGGTTAGAAACGTCATGTGGCGTAGCGTCAACGTGACATAATGTCCGTAATCAGTAAACCTTTGGTTTCACACGGGACACATGGGAACATCGGTCCCCTGAGTAAAAGTCCTGCGTTTGTTTGACCCATCCACCACACCTCCCACCCGCTCTTAGAGGACAGTCTCACTCTTTATACTGTTTGTTGCTCTGAGCGTATAATAATGATGCAGATGGGTTTACATTGGAGTTAGTTGAAAGCCCAGTATGTCTCATTCAGATGCTAAAGGGTGCCTTGTGCGTCGGTATCAAGACACTGTGGGCCACTGCCCAAGCGTCAGTATTTGACGCCTTGGGGGTGAGACCAGGTTGCCACGACAGTGACGTTTTTCTAACCATAACCCTGTAATTTGTGTTGCCTAAACTCAACCAGACCTTAACGTAGAGGTGGCAGATTAGAAAATGGTAATATGAGTTGCTTCTGTAACGATCATATGGGTTGCTTTGGAAAATAAGGACAAGACAACTATTTTGTCAATCAGGTATGATGACTAGTTTCACCATGTGCATTGACTGCGTGACAACTCAAACCAGATAGAGTCAATGAGATCGTCTAATCACTTGATTTATTATTATGATTTTCTATGTGGAAATGCATCTTTCCAACATCTAAATAGAACCAGTCCATAGGCCTACTCTCTCAAATGGAGCATTAAATACAACTGACACAATCCCAGCACAAAGCAATATCAGCTCTGCTGATGTGGACTCGGTGACTGACCTCAGGTTTGGGTATTGAAACCTACTGCTGGAGGAAGCCAATCCTCCCGAGGCAACTAATTGGTTGCGACTTGTCATGGCAACCGGCCACGAGACTTCAGGGGAATTGGTCCCGACTGGCTGTGTTGCAAGGATCAGTTAGTTTGTGTGCATTTTTGCATGGCTCAGCTTTTCAAAGATGGAGTTGCAAATAGCACTGTAATCTAATCAATGGCTGGCTCTGCATATGCATTTGTAACCGATTAGGAGATTTATTTTTGTTAGCAGGAATGCTGAACCTTCAAAGCCCGGAGTTTGGGGTCAAAGCCCAGAAGTCCACCGCTACAGATTCCCCGAGACATGAAGCGCTGTAAGATGCAGAACTTTGGACTCAATTAAATATTCTCTGGTGACCTCTGGTGCCCAAAGATAATTGAGTGGTTAAGTCAGCCACCGCTGCAGCTACCTGTGCGTGTCCCTCCTGGCGTATTATCAGATCCCACTGCTTCTCTTTCTCAACTGAATATCTGTCTGCCTGTCTCATTTCCAACTGTGGGGAAACAAAAAGATCCATTCTAAAAACTGCTGCTCTTTTAACAACTAATAATCACGTTTGAATTTAATGGGCACAGTTCACATTTTCTGGGGGGGTGTAGGCTGCAGTGTGAAACACTGACAGCCAGAGGTGACGATGTGACTTTTGCAAACATCAAGAGTGGGAAATCTTGTGAAGTGCACACATGGTGCATTGTGTGGTGCATTATAACAAAGAATAGTACAAATGAGGCAAGAGATCTAACACCGGTTTTCTCTGCCCTTAAAGTGACAGTAGGCAGAATGTTTTTGGCATCGTTGGGCAAAAATTCCATAATAACCTTTCAGTATATTGTAATTCAAGTGTTCTGAGAGAAAACTAGAGTTCTGCACCTCCTCATGGCTCTGTTTTCAAGCTTTAAAAAATCTAGCCCGTGGTGGAAGACTTTGGTCAATCACATGTCATTTCAGAGAGAGAGCGTTCCTATTGGCTGTTCATTCAACCAATCAATCACTCAGGAACTCCGATCAAACAGTCAAACTAGGGAGCACTGATCAAATAGGAATCAATATTCTGTTACTGTAATGCCTATTTATTGCATAAAATGTTTTCAGAAACATCTTGTAGTGAACTCTTTAGCTGTAAAATTAGAGTTTAAAAAATAAAGTTTGTTCTGGCTGGTGGGCGGTGCTTGGTATTTCCTTAACTGATCTCAACATGGCGGCCGGGTAACAAACGCTCTCATTTTACAGCTAAACAGTACACTAAAATATGTGTCTGAAAACATTTTACGTAAGAAATTGGCATAACGAGAAACAGAATATTGATTCATATTTGATCAGCGCTGCCTAGTTTGAATGTTTGATCAGAGTTTGTGGGTGATTGACAGCTGCTCAGAGACGGCAAGGCTCCCGCTCGGCTCTGATTGGTTGTTTTCCTCCAGTCTGTGAAATCTTGCAGATGCCATTAGGAGCACCGCTGGACACGGGAGGTTACAGAGGCCCATGATTTTTTTCAGATTTCTTGTCTCATGCACTACTGTCGGGATATAGTGACCATTTTATGAAAATAACAATTTTTCATTCACATTTGCTCCATTTCTACCCACTGCTGCCAGATCATTTATATTCCTTAGTTTAAACTCTTTAGTTTTGTTTTTTTATTGAAAATTTCTCCCTAATGTCCAATTTAATTCTTTGAAATCTCAATTTGTGAGACAGGACATTTTTAAATGAACTGGACCAATAACGCAGGTGTGTTTAGACTTAAAAATCCTGCTGTGTGCAGTTTTACAGTTTGCATTCATATACAAGCCTGTAGTGTAATTTGTTTTGAGTCGAGGACAGTAACGACTAGCCGGTCCACCCTCCTCGGCCCAGTGGCTCTGCTGACGAGGATTGTTTCTGACAAAGGGTCATTGGCTCTGCATGATGACAGACATGCCTGTATGTGCTGATGGGCTGCCTCCTCTGGCACTGTTAGTCTAAATGTAGACTGGCACTGACGCTAATGTACACTGATAAAGCTGTGAGAGTCAATAGTCAGGGAGGAGAGAGTGGGGGTGGGAGACAGTGGGTTCTTAATTTACCCCATTTGTCCCATTTGTCAGGCGCTGGAACTCACATCACGATTGTGGACGGGAGAGCACTCCTTACAGTCAATGATTCTTAACAGGTGAAGGTTCATTTCTGCGGGGCAGGGGGATTTTAATTTCCACTGACATAATGATGCTGAGTGAGATTTGACTCAACTTGATGCATTTTTTCCCCCAGTGAGAGCAGCGGACTCATGCATGATGAACACCAAGGACGCTGAGATGTGGGTTTAGCCCGAGGACAGTATTTCTTCACAGAGACATGCCAATACAGACTATGAAGAGACCTAATTGGTCCTTCTGTTGAAGAAAAAGAATGTGGTGTTGTTAATTTATAGGCTGAAATTCTTAAATAATAAAACAGACTGCACTCTGCATGTGGATTTTCCAATCCAATCCCTTTCCAATCTGCATCAACCCATATGCATGTTTTTGACTGATGATAAGGCCAACAGGTAATCAGTAGGTATAACTTCATATTTAAGCCCAATTATTTTTTAACTTAAGTAAAATTAAATCAGCAAAATGCATGTAAATGTAAAACAAATTATCAGGCTAATGATATAAACCAGCAGAGGAAATTAGGAAGCTAAATTTAAAACATGTACATGCTTTTATTAACCCTCAGAGACCCACAGTAGACCCGTTTTTGTCTTTGGAGGGGGTAGAGGGGGTCTTTAGGGGGAGATAACAGGTCAACAGTAGATGTCACATAGAAGTGGTACATAATCTGAAAGCTGGGAACCTGAAGATTAAGTTGAGATGCAGCTCAACACTGTGTGTCAAGTTGTTCTAGTCATAGAGTACATCAGAAATAAACATGAATTAATTAATTAATTAAAATAAATTGTGAAAGTGTATAAGGGCTTAGAACATATTGATAGAAGTATATGATGGTCATTGACATGTTCACTTATGTCTCATAAGTTGTTGGGTTGGTTTTTGGGTTGATACTGTTTGTTACACAGATTTGATGCTAAATTTAACCATTTTTTACCACTCGAGAATTGATAAAAATGATCAATAGTCCCTCCAAAATACCACATTAAGACACCAAGACCTTGAGGAACACCATAGAAAAAGCCATGCTGTGATTTGGTATCAAAAAACGTTTTGACATTTTGAGGTTTCTGCAAGAACTGAATTTTTGGATGGCCAGCGCTTCTGTTCTGTAAACTGCTCAGAAACCCCCTTATTGGCAATTTACCTAGAAAAGTCATCCATCCTCTGAATGCTCTATGTCTCTAGTTTGTGGCTGTAGAGTTTCATGAGGAAGTGATTATCCCAGAGGTCACAACAGGTCATTTTATAAGCAGAGGTCAAACTTAAAAAAATGGTCTCACTACAATGAAATGGCTACTATGGGGACTAACATCATCAGATATGAATGCAATTGGGCTCATTGGATCCACAAGAGTCTCAGCTTTACACTGATACCCAATTTATGTAATTCAAGACTGTTTAGGGACCCCAGTATGCGGAAATATTCAAATACTGTACACCATTTTAGAATAGACAAAAATAACAAATTTTTACTGCATTCAAAAAACTGCATGGTTTTTGCCCCAAACTGCATGTGATTATCATTAAAGTGGCAGTAGGCAGTATATTTTTGGCATCATTGGGCAAAAATTCCATAATAACCTTTCAGCATATTGTAATTCAAGTGTTCTGGGAGATAACTAGACTTCTGCTCCTCCTCATGGCTCTGTTTTCAGGCTTTAAAAAATCTAGCCCGTGACAGAGGACTTTGACCAATCACAGATCATTTCAGAGAGAGAGCGTTCCTATTGGCTGTGCTCCGGTCATGTGACCGGAACTTGGCGTTCCTGCAAAAGCACTACAAGATGTTTCTGAAAACATTTGAGGCGAGAAATAGGCATCAACATAACATAATATTGAGTAATATTGATCAGCGCTGCCTAGTTTGACCGTTTGATCGGAGTTTGTGAGTGATTGACAGCCGGCTATCATAGACAGCAGATGGACAGCAGACCTCAGATCAGCTCTGACTGCTTGTTTCCCTCCGGTCTGTGAAATCTTGCAGATGCCGATCGGAGCACCAGAGGACACAGAGGCACATGATTTTCTTCAGGTTACCTGTTTCATGTACTACTGTCAGGATATAGCGACCGTTTAATAAAAATAACTTTTTTTAATCATATTTGCTCCAATCTCGCCTACTTCAGCTTTAAGTGGGCATGTCTGTAAAGGGGAGACTCGTGGGTACCAATAGAACCCATTTTCATCCACATATCTTGAGGCCAGAGGTCAAGGGACCCCTTTGAAAATTGTCATGCCAGTTGTTACTTGCCAAAATTTTGCCTAAATTTGGACCATTATTTAGCCTACTTACCGACATGCTAGTATGACATTGATACCAATGGATTTCTTAGGTTTTCTAGTTTCATATTATATCAGTATCTTCACTCTAACACTGAACCTGCTACAGCCTCTGAAAGTCAGTACAGTCAGTCGGGATCGCGGGTCTCAGAGGACAGCTATGTTTTGAAATTGCACCAAAAATATTAAAAAAATGGTGCCAAAAATTTTAAAAAAGAACAATCTGTACCTGTACTTTATTATTACTGGGCCGAGGACATGTATTCTGCCTATGTGCATTAACAGCATTACATTTAGAAGGTTAAATCATGTCCTTGAAACCTATCTTTCCGTTCCTGCGGCCACGCCCAGTCTCTGTGTAATTGAGGATCTCAGGAAAAACAGTCGGTCACAATCTGTTTCATCATCTTGCTCCTTGAGGAATTAATATTCTTAAAGAGGTTTTAATTTTAGCCCGTTGACAAGACAGGACTTTGCCTTCGACGAACATTCGTGTGGCCATACTGTAATTCAAGAGTTATTGTGTGTCTAAGGTCACAGTGCAGAAAAAGCTTCGGTCAACAAAGGGATGAAGGGCATGCACACACTAACTCCCTCTCTGCCCATCTGAAACCCCCCCCCCCCACACACACACACACACACACACACACACACACCCACACACACAACTTCTTTGACGCTGGGTAAATGGTCACAGGGACAGAGTATTCCCAGCAGGACTTTGTAGATGAGGGTTGTCAGCACTTTTCTCACCAGAGGGTTTAGGCCTTTCGTTCTGCTCTGGGATGGCTGAGTTTAATTGGAGAACGCTAATGCGCAGCTGGATAGCAGAGCTGCTCATGCCACGACTGGCTCTGAAAACGGGAGGGCGTGAAAGCAGGGCTGGTGTGTGTATGTGTGTGTATCTACAGCAGCTACTGCAGACATCCCTCAAGATGCCAACAAATTTATTCATGGGATCCGAGCAGTTTGTTTATGAGCCGTCTCATTTACAAAATAATAGGCAATAATAATTTCAGCAGATTGATCCTGGGTTAATCCAAATAATTGCCAATTCATTATAATTCCACATTTTCTGGAAATAGAATTGGCTTGTTCTGTCTATCAGCGGGGTGTAAACTGCATGCCCAATCGATCAGGTTATATGCGAGACATGTTTTTATCAAACAAAGGCAAAACTGAGCAAACAATGTCAGAAAATATTCGGCACAATGGAAGACAAATTGGAAAACGTGTAACTACTTCACTGCATGATTGTGTCACATTTAAATACCGAGAGAGGCCCCTAAAGAATAAAAATGGTATAAATAACAGTGTGTCGGGACGAGTCGATACACAACATAAAAGCTTTATCTGGGAACAAATCATTTGTGGGTTGTTTCCGTAAACAAGCGTCTTTCGGTTTGTAGATGATCAATGGAGTCTGGTGAGATTTAGATTTGTGCTTTATGATTGTTTTCATTATTTTATGGACCACATATAAAAGATATTAGGATGTGCTCAGTTCTGACAGATTCACAGAAGAGAAAAGCAGTTCATTGATCTATGTTTATGCAACTCAACTCTTTCTACGCATTGCTTTTATTCTATAGTTGCAAAAAAACATTTTGAAATACCAACTCTTAGTTTATTTCTTCATCTGTTCTGTTTTCATGCCTTATCATTAACCTCTCATGTCATTTCAGAGCCTGCCACTCCCTCCTGCTTGCAATCGCCTCATTCCCTTCACTTAGATTTCCCTGGCCATCTCCTCACCTGCAGCTTGTTTCCTTAATCAGTTCCTCAGCCCATATATACCAGTCCTAGTTCACCAGTCACTTGCCAGATAGTCTAGTCTTTTGTCATCTAACTTTTCAGCATTTCTTTGTCTTTCGCTGAATAAATAGTATTTGATCTGCCCAATTCCTGGACCTCGCCTGTTTGGACTGATTTCCTGGTACTGACCTTTGCCTGCCTTACTAAGTAAAAGCTTACGTGACTGTTAAACTGCCTGCCTCTTGGTCGTGCTTTTGGGTTCCATTCTGCTAGTTTTGTTAGAAGCTTTACAATACCACTTTGTTTTGCCCTGATATTCTGGGTGCTTTGTAATCAGATGTTGCTTTAGCTTGGCTTGATTCATGGCTTCGTTCGCTAGCACCTGAAGACACATGATGCATTTTGGTCTCCCGTTGCTTTTCTCATTAAAACCAAACTCGATATAACTGTTGTCATATTTTCTCAATTAGCGGATGTGGACTGACGCAAATATTTCTCTATGATAAACCAAGCTAAGCAGCAGCAGGAACGGTTTGTTGTGTCCTGAGTGAAGTGACTGATTCATGACATATTGACGTGATGTGTCACAATCATATCAGAGTTTCTATTGGCCCAAAGCTAACGTGGGTGGGAGTAATGGACATAATGTTTGATTTATTGGTCCAAATGATCCCCATCTGTAGATACTACTGGTACTTCTTAAGAATATAGCACAATTTTATAATTTAGCCTATAGCAAAAAAAATTCCCGGACCCCTAGCAAAGTGCCATGGACCCCATTGAGAATCACTTTTCTAAATTATTTGTGATGAAACCATTTTTATTGGAAAATGTTGATGTATTTTCATAGCCCTACTGTTGTAGATATATTCCATTAAAAAATAAAAAAGTTAATATTTGGTTTGCACTCAATACAGTAATAAACATGATGGTTTTGTTGACATATGGAGCTGTGTATGGTTTTTAAATCAGTAATTTGTTTCAGGTTTGTACCAAGTTGGTCATTATAATAACAGTGTTTATTACTGGATACAACAACCCAAAGAGAGAGAGAGAGTTATTCATTGTAAAGGTTAATGCCAACTGGATTATCATCTAAACACTGAAGACCTTTTATTTTAACAGCCTTTGATTCAGTTTTTGTTTCAAGTCTGGAGTGGTTCAAAAGCTTCCTGCTCTCTTATTTTAGGATGGTGCATCACTGTGGAGACCATAGAGGTAAAACACTCCTGTGACCTGGGTTAAGTCCCAGCAGAAGTGTCTTTAGTTTAAGAGGAGGAGGGGGAGCGGGATGACGTCCTTGTTGCTGAACAAGCCCTCTGGTAGGTCAGTTCAGACAGTGTGAACTTCCATATGCATCATGTTCTCCTGTAAAAATACTTCGTAAGCAGCTATAGAGACTTTATGAGCATCAGAAGCTCGTGGTAAAGATCCTCCACAACACAGGGTCAGGGTCAGGGTCACAACAAAGACATTAAGAAAGGGAGGAAAATGAAGGAGACAACCTCTGGTTCTGAGAAGTGAAGCCAATGCAGAAGTGCCTAAAACTTGAAATCTTTCTAATAGCCAGCAGGGGGCGACTCCTCTGGTTGCAAAAAGAAGTCAGATTGTATAGAAGTCTATGAGAAAATGACCCTACTTCTCACTTGATTTATTACCTCAGTAAACATTGTAAACATGAGTTTATGGTCTCAATCACTAGTTTCAAGTCTTCTTCAATACAGCATGATGTTAATTTAGTAAATTATGGTCCCATTTAGAGTCAAATAGACCATAAAGCAAGGTATGCTTTAGAGTGTGGCTACCATGTGATTGACAGGTCGCTACCACGGTAGTTGTGCGTGTTTCCATCTTAGAACTTTAACCCTTTCACAGTGAGTTTTCAGTTCATGAAAGTTTATTATAACCTTTTGGTTGCTTAAAAATAACTTATTCAACATAGGTTGTACTTAGCTCCACCCTTTCGTGTCACTTCTGGTTGCAAAAAACCAAGATGGCGACGGCCGAAATGACGAACTTGAGGCTTCAAAACCGTAGTCCACAAACCAATGGGTGACGTCATGGTGACTACATCCACTTCTTATATCTAGTCTATGGGCAAATGCAAAACAACTAACAGTAAAAGTCAGTTATAAATGCTAAATGCCTTGTGTGTATCATTTCCTTCATTTTTCTGAGCAGCCTATAGGTTCAGGTGTCAGGTGTACTCAGCTGTATTCAGACTGTATAAAGCACTAATACAGGCATTGATTGAAAAATGCCTAAATGGATGCGAAAATACCTAATCAGCTCTAAACATGGGAAAAACACTCAGCCCAGGTGTAAGCGTTGTTTTTTCAACAACGCTTGTAATGTATTCATTTACAATAGTGTGTGTTCCATTGTGAACATTCAGCCAGCTGCAGCAGTACGGAGCAAAAGCAGCTCATTGTTGAAAGCATTAACAGATCTGGGCCTGAGCTTTGAATGTGCCTTTTTCCTTAGTTCATTTCACTGGTCTGGTCATGGCAGGAATATTTCTCCAAATTATGCGCCTAGCGTTTCGGAATGGTGCTCCAAGTGAAACATGTGTCAACTTTAGTCGCGCCACTCGTTGCCTCAGAGACAAAATCTGAGAAGACATAAACAAAAAAACTGAGAGTCAAAATGCAGAAAATTTTCAGGACATCTTTGATCAGACGACCAATGAAAATACCACAAGTGAGGGGGAAAATATCTGCAGCTTAAGTAAGCAGCCTCTCTCTTGATCATTATTGTGGAGCTGCAGTTTTATTTGGAGGGACATCAAGACTCAGGACAAAGTAGCAGTATGGATTGGCTGAAATCACATATTCTAAGTGAAAGGATGTTAATGTGTTTTGCATAACCAATTAAATGGTGAAACTCTTCATGTGTAAAACTCACAGCTGCATGATCCCGAGAAGACAGAAGTTATGTCTTATAAGTAGACTAGTTAATAATCGGTTTGTGGTCAATACAGCAAAACCTCCAAAATTTAGCCACATTAGAAAGAAAGTTTACATGCATAAATACAGCCAAACAGGGCCACTAACATGACTGTAGACTAGAACTTGTTATATAACTAGACACCTTGGGGCACAATATCTTTATGCTTCATTCATTCACAACTCTCTCTCTCTTTCTCTTCTCATGCTTCTTCTTAACCAGCTGATTATGGGTGTTTACTCTTTTAGTTAACCCAACCAGATTTTGCCTCAATCTTTATCTGTCACTGCTGTCAAACTTTAAATCTGTTCTCCTCTCTGCTGCCGTCACCTGCCATTTTAGGCGAAATTGTCGCGGCCCTCCTCCACCCCATTAACCTCCAGTCATCATACCCCAATGCCCAGGTTGAGTTCATCAGAAGTCCACTCCTCATTATCACATCCAGATCCTCAGCATTCTCTTCATCTCATCACCACTGTCTAGACTCCATAGGGGGGGTTTCCTCATAGAAATACAATAGGAGTAGAAGGGTCATTGAACAGTTTGCTGTGGTAATTTGACTGTTCGTGTCTACAAGGTAACCTGCAAATTGTGAAATCTGATCTGAAAAAACATTTGCAAAAAGAGTTTCCCAACTCGTGGGTTACTTTCTAGACATGACCAAGTTGACTCGTACAAAAGAAAATGGCAATTGTTGTTAGTTGTTATGGTGACAACATTACAGAACCCACGGTAGTGGCTAGAAGGGAGCCCCCAACCCAGGGAAACTCTCGCGAGATTGTTAAGATTAAGCATTGATCTCGAATAGTTAAGGTTAGGCATTGATCTCGAATAGTTAAGGTTAGGCATTGACCTTGAATAGTTAAGGTTAGGCATTGACCTCGAATAGTTAAGGTTAGGCATTGATCTCGAATAGTTAAGGTTAGGCATTGATCTCGAATAGTTAAGGTTAGGCATTGATCTCGAATAGTTAAGGTTAGGCATTGATCTCGAATAGTTAAGGTTAGGCATTGATCTCGAATAGTTAAGGTTAGGCATTGATCTTGAATAGTTAAGGTTAGGCATTGATCTCGAATAGTTAAGGTTAGGCATTGATCTCGAATAATTAAGGTTAGGCACTGATCTTGAATAGTTAAGGTTAGGCATTGACCTCGAATAGTTAAGGTTAGGCATTGACCTCGAGTAGTTAAGGTTAGGCATTGACCTTGAATAGTTAAGGTTAGGCATTGATCTTGAATAGTTATGGTTAGGATAGGTTGTAGGGCAGCGAGTCTCGCGAGAGTTTTTGGAAGTTTTTGCAGATCTCAGATCAGATTTCGCAATTTGCGGGTTACCTTCGAGACACGATCCTACGTTGATTTGAATGATGAATGTATAAAGATAACTGGATACAGTGTTGTAGGCGGGCTCCCGTTCAATCCTATGAGAGTTGCTCAGTGGTGCATGAAGCCAAAATGGCTCGACTGCCGAGTGCTAAAGTACCCGGATCATCCAATGATCTTCTGCATTCATTGGGCCCACAGAGCAGGTGCAGTAGTGTTTTCTTTAACTCCGCCTCCCAGCCCTCGCTCCAGCCTCGGTCTGGGTCTCATTCACATGAACAGAGGAAGGGAAATAACTCTGGATTGGGATATTAGTGCATTTTAGAACTTTTAGGACCTAATGATTTAAATAAGGGCTATTGAAGTGTTCATACTGGGAAGTTTATTCACGCTGAGTTACAGACGTCTCTTTCTCAATGTAAGTCAATTGGAAAAAGTATTTTTGGGCCCAATGGCATCACGTCATGGACACAGAAGTTGTAGTTCCACTGTTTGGCCACTATTTGCATCACAGCCCGGCGCTCTTCCTGGGGACTTGATTTGAATAGAAATGTCCCTTCTACTCCTAATTCTATTTTTATGGGTTTCCTATTCTACTTACGGCTTCCACACCCCCAACCACATCTTCAGCACTTTTCAACCGATGTTTTTGTGTCTAACTGACTGATAGCAACAACAATTTCTGAAATTGGTCCAGTATTGGGGGAGAGTGCAGCTGCTCACAGGCTGCAATGTAATTCTACTGGGGAAAGCTGGCACCATGCTAAAAGTGCTTTTTCAGAATTGTTGTCCCCATTAGTCGTTTATACATAAAAACATGGGGAAATAGGGTCCAGGTTGAAAAAAAACAAAGTTACCCTTTAAAGTTACGATGGCATTCACATTTCTCATCCTTTTGTTCACGTCAATTAAAAGATTCGTTCACTCAGAATGAAGTGTCTCCTGATTGAAATGTAATTAGAAACACGTTCCTGATGGTGTCGTTGATTAACCTGAGCTGATAAAATGCATCTTTTATACTTTGCGAAGCTGAGAGCTGTGGGAGTGACTGCATTAGTCTGTATTATCATCACCTTGGTGGCGTGTACAATTAAAATCCTTGCCATTAAACCTGTGAGAGTGATACGAGTGAGAACACCGTTTACAGTAACATGTTTTTATTATGGACAACCGCATGTGACCTCAAACTGTACACATATTGAAAACAGATAGAAAACTAGAGCAAACAAAAAAATCTAGAAGCCATGAACAATCTGTTTATCCAAAAAAAAGTTATTAGAAATACCTATGCATAAACATACCATGGTGACAAAAATAAAAGCACTTGTTAGTTTTCTGCAGGCTGTTACACAGGTTAGGCTGCTGGGTCTCTTTTGACAACAACAATACTTACTGAGAGAACATATCAGAACTTGCACAGGAGAGTCCACGGAATAGAGATCTTAAATTGAAACATTTGAAGAAATCAGATGTTTTCCCCTCTTTTATATCTGGATCTGTATACAAAGCTACAATCTAGTGCAACTAAAAGCCATCTCGCTGATCAATGAGTGAAACTCTCCTTCTGCATCCAGCCCAATGAATTGCTCATGCATATACAGTTCATCACCGTAGTTCAACGACTCGTGGTATTGGCCGTCTGTGTGCTTTCCTAACGCCGTTCGGATTGATATATTTTCCAATTCTTAGCTTATCGACAGCTCAACAATTCAAAGTAGCAAAGAGTTTCTTCCAACGCAAGCTATGATTCCAGAGTTAACTGAGCAATTGTGGCCTGTAAAATCCAACGGACTGCTAAAAGAAACTCGTGTTTGAATAGCAATGTGAAGTATTGAGAAACTAATCAAGTCATGGGGCTGCATTGTAATTGCTGGAGACGTATTCAACTTAAAATACAATACTTGTCAGCAGTGGCACCATTAAATATGAGAATCACAAGCCAAAAAACACATACGGTAGTGATCTACACAAAATCAATCACAGGCACAGTCAGATAATTTTTGAATTTTTCTCCACAGTGATTGCAGTCTTTAATACTGCTGGGCTGTAATTTGTATTCTCTGATTTCATTGAATGGAGTGGCATCACATACGAGGTGCTTTTAACAAACTCGCTTTTGAATTTATGGCCCTGAGGAACATATTTTAAAACAAAACGAAAAAAATCCAGCCATATTTCATCCTAAGAGTACTGTGATAGAGGAAATGTTCCACTTGCGGCTCTGGTAGGATGGGAAAAAGAAAAAAACAAAAAACTGATGGCCATGCATGTTAAAAGCCTATGTGCCATCAAAGCCCCTTGGGCTACAAAGGGCTCTTTTAGCAAATGGATGGCAACAGCTGCAAACTCTGGGCTGTTCTTAATGTGCACGGTGCAGATGTCTGCACTTGAGTCCCACAGTCTGAGACAGATCTGTCTGGCTCTACACTGGGCCTCTCTCATCATATCACTGTAGCTTCATTTGGCCCTGAACTCAATTCCAACATCTGCCTGACAGTTTTCGCACTCCAATTAAAGGGCAAAAAAACACACTAAAAGGTACAGTAATAACCATTGTAGACCGTTGTTCCCTTTATATTGTGTTTGCCTCACATAAAATGAGTATCAGCATACTACACCGTGACCCTTTCAGCTTTTTAAAATGGCCTTTTCTCAGTGACGGAAGCTGTTTTGGCAACAAAAATAAATGTGGTAAAGGAGGTAAATACCTTCCACACCTGTCAGATATACTGTCTGAATTACAAGACATTTCCTAACTGATTGTTTTGACTTCATTTTTATCATCAGATTTGTCTCATGCTCAGGCATGAAAACTATAGAGCCAACAATAGAGGGAAGCGGAAGAGATATTCATCCTGCACAAGCACTGCAGCCGCCTATGTTGCCTTTTAATTCTGAAAATTGGAACGGCAATGAGCTTAATACTGGATGCTGCAATGTGGCTCTGTCTAATGGCTGGATGGGAGCAGAGCAACATCTGGATGTTAAAGGGGACATATGCTCATTTTCAGGTTCATACTTGTGTTTTGGGTTTCTACTAGAACATGTTTACATGCTTTAACGTTCAAAAAACATAATTTTTTTCTCATACATAAATCAACTTTGACTTGTGGTTTCAAACAGGACACGAACACCAGTCTCCTGGGTTAAAGTCCTGTGTTTTTTGACCCACCCCTCCACACTGATCTCCTCCCTATGTGGCGTTCCGCACTCTCTATACTTCCCGGTTCGCAATTACGTGAATTAGATACAAATTGATTTTGTGCTGACTATCATGAAAAAAATGTTAAATTTGTGTCTATGTACATAAATCAATACATTTAATTGTGTGACTATATCATGAACTGCTGTGCGATTGGGCTGGCATGTGACATAGGAAGGGGAGCCCAATCTGAATGGCTTGTTGAATCAAGTTTTCTGATCTAGGCAACCCACAATTAACTAACTAGGTTGTCTTATTTCACAGTTTGTGGGTTGGTAGGCACTCCAGATAACCCAAATGTATGTGGACTAGCACTGAAAAAAAGTGAGTTTTTCTTGATATGTCCCCTTTAAATAATGTCCTATAATTGCTGCAATAATGTCCTATCATTTGCAGATCAAACCTTTTTATAGGTGATGAAGCTGGAAATAAATGCACCTGCATGAGGCGACGGGGATACATTACTGATCAGATCTATTGGGAAAGAGCTGCAACTACCAAAATCAATACACGGCGATAAGAAAATGTGTTGCAGACGTGAACCAAATACTCAATCAGGTAACACCCACCTATCCAATCAGTGAACTGGGACAGAACATCGTTGACTATTGAACTCATTTAATGCTTAAAACAAATACAAGTTACTTCACTGGGTCATCACAATTGAACAAGATATTTTTTTTTTCATATTTGTAACACCCTCAGAAATATACATTCACATGGCTGCATACAGACAATTTCTCTCTTTTGATTTTCTTTCAATAACATTAAATCGACAGACTGTATGCGTCACCCCTTTGTAATGACAGCGAAGCCGCTAGTGGCATATCAAAAAAACGTACCGGAGGAGCATTTCTAGGTGGGACTTTGGAGATAAGCTATGTGTCAACTTCATCTATCCATTGTCGAGTCTCTATGCTTGCAGTCAAAATAGGTTTATTTTACACGAACAGGGTCCCTACGCAAATAAATCCAACTCTAATCTCAACCGTATGTACAGTATTTACAGTGGAATGTTGAACATACTGAATACAAAAAGTAGATTAGGATGGAATGAGGTTACAGTCAGTATTACAAAATAGGAACTCATAACACCCCGACAACATGAAGACAATGTTTACATCTACCAGTACACAGAATCCAATCTGAAAGGTTTCTCTTCCTCCAACATGTTCTGAGAAGCGAGTGTGGCAGTGGTTTCATAAAGGATGCAGAAAAAAAGGTGAACTGAAACCTTAAACTTGTGCTTTAAAAAGGGAGTTGCTTTGGGCCAAAGTTGTTACTTTTTTTTTTATTTAAATCTCTTCTCACTCGACTAGTGTTTCAATTGTTGTGCTTAGAGAAGTCAGCGATGTGCGACTAAGTTGCAAAAGTTTGATCTCTTTAGGACTTTCAGTATTGACTGGGGAAAAAAGTGCTGTGTCGTCATTAAGCCATCATTACACTTTAAAATGGTAATGAGTGCAGCTTTTAAGAGATCAATTGATGTGTACAGACACGTTAGAATTGTGCTGGGGTTCGGGTTGGAACAGCATCCCCTCTTTACTAACTACAAGTCACTGCAAGTAAAGAACCATCATCGGTCTGATTCAAAGAGGTTTGCAGTCCATGTCATATTTCAACATTATGTTATTCTACGGCATGGCTAACTTAAAGGATGGAGCAGCAACTGTTCAGACTACCTCACATCTCCTGACTTTGATAGTAGGGATGCACCGATCACACTTTTTCAGGCCCGATACTGATACCTGGGCTTTGGGTATCGGCGAGCACCGATTCGATACCAATGTTTAATTAATAAGCTGTATGCTTCAATGTGTGGAAGTGTTTTGGATAATTATTTTATGTGTAAGGCGACATCAGGCTTGACTTAAACATTGCTTTTCTAACTTTGTAAAACAAAATCTAAAATAAATATAAATTTACTGAATTGTTATTTATTATTAATATAATAAATGGTGCACCAGCCACTTGGCAAAAAAATCTTCTAAATCAACAGGAATTACAATTTAAGTGTAAACCGTTTTAAATGCAGCAACAAATTGGTCAAAACTTAAACAGGAATTAAAAATCCACCATATAATGTATATATTATATATAAACATAGAATTGAATTTAATAGATCGGCCCCATTGTCACCGATATAGGATCCAGGTATTTGAGTCAGTTTCGGCCTGATATCTGATCCGGTATCGGTGCATCCCTAGTTGATAGGCACTGAATGCAAGAAGAAAATACAAAACGTTTGCTGTGATATGCAAACTATGTGGAACTGCAAAGTTACAGCAAAGCAGTTCAACTCCAGGTGAACAATAAACTAAAAGGCAACAAAACTGTGATTTGCTTTTGCACTTTGAAAGTAGCAACCTCGTGACTGTCATTGACTTTTCCTGCTCTGACACTTCCTGTTGCATGTTGTCAAACTGTAGATACACTGAACAGAAACAGAAATAAGGCTTCAGAAAATTAATCTGAACTAAACTGAAATCCACAGAAAAATTAAACCAAACTAAAATCAACAGACTTTTGATAAGAACATGATTTCCCCCACTTTGTAATGTTAATTTGTGTTGAAAATACAATAGAAATTGAGGCTCATGATTAACATGCTCATCTAAAAACATACAGTAGACAAGCATGGACTGTAAAACATTCACATCTCCAACTGGCAGAGAGATCTGCTCTCAGAGAGATGCTATTTTTTTACCTTTATTTATATATATATAATATTTATATACTTTTTTTGTGTAACTGCAATATTGTTCCTGGGTACTGCGCGCCCACACCTCTGTCAATACTGACGACACTGACGAGAGTGTCATCTTTTGAGCTGCAAATGAGGACAAACACACTGGAATCGATACAGAAAAAATAGCAACGCACGCACATCCACTCCAACACAAAAAACATGCATAAAATAAGGCTTAATATAGTATTTATATTGTTCAGAGCCAGTCAGATGCGTCCACGGATTTGCTCCCCCCAATGCTCCTTTTTTCGTTTGAAGCATTTTGCTGATTGTGTCATGAAACTCAATGCTGAGGAACTAGCATCCACTGGCACTTCTTAACAGTGATTTAAAAAAAAAGCCAGATATATTATAATGCCTATTGACAGCCCTATTGGCAGATCCAGATGCCAACATTAAGACAACCATTCATTCCGTTAAAATCCCCCCAATCAGCCACTGAAATTCATTTTAGAAGGAAACAAAGAGATGGAAAAACAACCTAATGAAAGCAGCAGGTGACTTATTATATCCAGCATGGCCACCGTCATATTTTTAATTCCCTTTACATGTTCAAATGTTTTCTCCGTAGACGCTAATACAAAGCATCTCTTGACATTTCCCTCCTATGCATGTCCTTTGTGCGTCCATGGACGACTCCTCATAGACATGCTGTTGGTGTAAGCGGGGTGGGGGGAGGCTTAAGCCAATTCTTCAGTCACACAATTATAAGGAGAGACAGAGTCATTATTGGGAAAACTCCCCAGACACTTTTCCTCTGACATCCATGTGATAAAAGACGGGTTAGAACAAAACATAATTATGACACAAAAAAACTGATGTTTCATTCTAGTGGTACGATTGAGAGCTCGTGTACACAGGTGGACCTGTTCAAGTCAAGTGACAATCATGACATTTCAGAGCATTATTGAAGGTTTCTGTGGAGACTTCTTTTGGACGTGATGCACCACTGAAAAGTAGAAACTGTTGCAGCCCTTCTCTCCCCCTGTTATTCTGATTCACTGATGTGGAAACTAATTTAACATGATTGAAATTTAAAAAAAAATTTAAAACACTCAATATTTATCTGCCACATGGCCCAGTAGACTGACTCCCTCTCAGTAAACAAGCCTATAAACACAAGGGGGTGTCAAGAAATACTAAGCGTGTCTTTGGAAAACAGCAATAACACGTCTGCTTTTAATGCTGTAAATGTACAAAAATGTAATTTTATGGACGATAACCCCGGTGAGAAACAGGAGAAATGATACAGGTGCTGTATGGCGTTTTTTTTGTTGTTTTTTTTCTTTCTCTGAAACATTTGACCACAAAATTACAAACACTTACAACTCCACCTGTAATTATGTCATTTAACATTTAACTTTCGATTTCTGGTCACTTAAAAATCATACAAAAAGACATTATAAAAATAACAAAACGGCAATGGTAATAAAAAAAACAAAAACAAATCGCACATCCAGTGTAGGACTTTCACAAATGTGCTCAGCAAAACCTCAACCTGCAGTCTCTTTTTACACATTTAATACATTTATAACATGAAAAAAATACACAAAAAAAGAATATTACACCAGTATTAATCAACCAATCACCTCCCTGGACTCCATGTGAGTCCATTTACATACCTTAGTTTGTATTCTTTGCCCATTCACCTGATGGAATTGATACCATGTTGAGAAGTTGATGTTGCTAGCACTTTAAATAGACGCGTGGCTTTGTAATTGAGATTAGTTGGATGGGGTCTGATGGGTGGGGGGGAGTCAGGGGGAAGGGGGTACTAGGTAGACCCAAAGAGGAGCGGGACTGTGAAGGGTGCAAATGGTAGGGCGGGGTCGTGATGGAGGTGAAGGGTGCAGTGGAATGCAGGTGGGGGACAAAGGGTTTGGTTTGGTTGGTGCATGCCACTACACATACCACTCTTTCTTAGAAATGACAGAGCCGTCGGTTTGAGAGATCATATCATCGGCTATCTCCGGTTCTGGGTCGTACTGAAAAGCCAGAGTCCGCTCGTCATAGTCTCGGCTCTCCCCTTCGTCCACAGTGAAATAGGGCCTCTTCAGGTCCTCTTGCTCCGCGTCAAAATCTCGCTCGCTCGCCTCGAACCCGCCGGGGCCGCCGATCTGGGCGGGTTTCTTCTCGTCGTCCGAGTCGTCCGGGTACTGAAGGTTCTTGGGGATGGGCGGGTGGGCGGGCAGGCCGCCGGCCTTACTGTACCCGTTACCGAACACGTGTTTCTTGGTGCTGTAGTCTCCCTTGAAGGTGCGCTGGCGGCGGCGCAGGAATACGAAGAGCAGTATGGCCGCCACGCCCAACAGGGCGACTCCCCCCACAGCGCCCCCGATGGCGGCACCTGCATTGTGCTGCTCCTGCGAGATCTCATGGCCCCCAGGTGTCGGGTTGTTAGGGGAGTCTGGGTAGGAAAAGACAGATGGAAGGGAGTGTGTCAGTGCTCTGGTGGGAGGAGGTGCATTTGTGCAGGTGCAGAGATGAAGTAAGGGAGACAAGGACGGAAAAGCAAAGGGAAAAGGAAGGACCCCTGACCCCACGGTAACCCCCCCAACCCCAACGGAGCCCTTACGGAGCATGACGAGGCTACGCCATTAACACTCACATGCAGTTTCAAACAGCCAGTCCACACAACAGCATCAGACTGAGCAGATTAAAGTGAATGACGACTGTCAGCATGCATTAATCATCATTCCTTCTCTGTTCGGAAGGAAATTTAACAATTTAATGAACAAACTGTGATTTTGGCCTCTCAGTTAACACATTCAACTCTGCAGGTTTCACACAAGTCAATGTAAGCATATTGAATGCTACACTGTAGTACAATCCAGCATGAAACAGTACGACATGACATATAACCATCTTCATCATCAGTGCGGCGGTAATGAAATGAAAGAGCACTGCCAGAGGTGATTATCAGCAGCCAAGCGTACACAGCCACGATGCATCAAGAGACATGATAAACATGGAGCTCCTCCATTCAGGCAGCAGAGCACACAGCAAGAAATGTAAATATACTTCAAGAGAAAAATAGATATTGTCCAGTAAAGAGAGAAGTATCAAAGGTGTGCTCTAATCTAGAGAACAGAGCGACAGTGACTAATGGCCTGCTAGAGACAAACAACAGCTGGGATTTTGCCTTGCAAATACAAAAAAGATACGTCATTTTAAATTCAAAAACTGCCACAATCACACCATATGGAGCTAAACATCCCATTCATCCCACCATTTTAGAGAGCACGTAGCCTCCTCACAGGAAGCTAACAACGCTCATAACAAGCACAGTTGTTGCTTATACACGTCTCTTACATACACGTCACTTAAAACACGTGCAAAGCTCCTTGAAGCGCAGAGACAGAAGAAGAGACATCTATTATGAAACGTGATCAAAGCCCCGAGGCGCTGCAGGTATATAGTGCTGCTCGTCTAAACCTGCTCAGCAGAGGCACGTTTAACTTCAACGGCTGAATCCTCACAGGAGAGGTGTGTGTGTGTGTGTGGGGGGGGGGGGGAGGGGGGACAACAAATAGTTAAACCAGCTACTAAACAAATGGTGTGGGAAAGGAGTGGAATAAAGCAGAGCGAAACAGTGACTAAGAAAAGAGGGAGCTTCTTGTTCACGCAGGGCAAACCACAACAGACTCGTTTGTATGCAACAAGACACAATGAGATAAGATTTACTACTTTTGATACTATTCCTGCCAACTGTCATGCTGATTTATTACCATCCTATTATGACACATCATAATCTGGTATATCTTCACAATGTTCATCAGCCGTCTTCTCAGATAAAATAACCAAATCTGATAACCACAAGTACTGAAACACTCAGGCAAATCAGTTAGGTTTATTTAACTGAAACATTCATGTGAATTTACATCAACAAACATCATCATGTCACACCTTAATGTAAAATATTTAACACAGTTTATATATGCACAAATTATCTTTGGAGATGTGACAGCTGTTGCAAGGTAAAGGCAACAACTGGCAGATAACGTGGTTGCATCAGGAAACTATTATATTCAGTATATACGATGATGGTTAATATTAGGACTGTCAAAGTTAAAGCCATAAAAACGCATTAAACGGTAAAATTCGTTTTGAGGCCGCTAATGTCTTAAACACATTAACACAACTTGCGATTTTTAGCGGGCTCAGTTTTAAAGCTAGAGTGAAGATACTGGTATCATATGAAACTAGAAAACCTAAGGAATCCATTGGTACTAACTACTGAAATAGTAGCTTGTAGAAAAGGACGGTAAATAACGCTCCAAACTGGCAAAACTGGCAAAAACTGGCATGGCCATTTTCAAAGGGGTCCCTTGACCTCTTACCTCAAGATATGTGAATGAAAATGGGTTCTATGGGTTTTATTGGAAATCAATTACTGACACAAAAATGACAAATATTGTCCAGAAACCCTCACAGGTACTGCTTTTAGCATAAAAAAATATGCTCAAATCATAACATGGCAAACTCAAGCCCAACAGGCAACAACAGCTGTCAGTGTGCTGACTTGACTATGACTTGCCCCAAACTGCATGTGATTATCATAAAGTGGGCATGTCTGTAAAGGGGAGACTCATGGGTACCCATAGAACCCACCCACGCAAAAATTTAGCGCAAGTTTGGAGGTTAGGTTTTTTTAGTTTCATATGATACCAGTATCTTCACTCTAGCTTTAAAACTGGGCCCTCAACAACCTAAAAATCGCAAGTTGCGTCAATGCGTTAAAGAAATTAGTGGCATTAAAACCAATTTGTGTTAACGTGTTATTATTGCGTTCATTTTGACAGCCCTACTTTCAACAATATACCACCAGAAATGTAATTCAGGGACTGTAAATGTTGTGAATCCTTGGGTACCAGCAGAGGAAAAAAAAATCATAAATTGCTGCTAACCCTGCTCTAGAAAGATGAAAACATGAAGCAGTATCTGTTTCTCTGACAGGACCGTCCTGCGATTCGTCGCATGTTCGCAACACGCCATGGATGATGTCACCAGCGTTTTGATGCCGGTATTTCACAGCGCTATCTCCTCTGGCACATCCCGCGCCTCTTATCCGTCTACTTTTTTCTGACAAGGAATTGAATTTGAATTACTAGTTTGAAGGTTGTAAATGTCGTGTGTGGCATTTACCTACATATGACGCGAGCTTATGCTTCAGCGATAGCGAAAATAAATTATGTTGACAAACAGAAAGAAATGGTAGATATTGGGAGGCGAGGGGTGAAGAAGAAGAAGAAGAGCTTTGCCTCGGCTCCCTGGCAGCATATTAAATTCCTGTCAGCGATGAGCTTTTATTCGTTGTGGCAGCATTACATTTCCATGACTTCACAACCACTGGCAAATTCAGACAGGGGAGTAATGAGGATCGTTGGAATCACTGAATTAATGCGTCTTCCCCCGATTGTCCCCCATCCTCACTCACTCATTATGCCATTCTTTATTTGCCGCTGTCACTCCCCGGCCTCTCAAAGGCACTCACTCCATCTTCTCTTTCTCCCCCTCCTTGTTGCCACTCCTCAAACTCTCAGAGTAGCCCTCTGTTTTCTTTTCATCCTCTGTTGTCTGCAGCTTGTTCCTCATTTAGTCACATTAAAACGCCGCTCCCCGCGCCGCTCTTTGAAATCCTCTCTCATTCTCCCAGCCTCTGTCATAACACCTTGTCCAAGTGATTGTGCTAAGACTCGGGAATGTTTGTACCTGTCTCTCTCCTTCTCTTTTTGTTCATGTGCAGACATGACTGGAGCGCTACCAGAAACAGTACCTGCAGGACAGAGTTGTGATACAGTTTTTAAAGCCCCTTTCTGCTTCAGACACTCCTTCAGTATCTTTGAATGTTTTGCTGCCGCTGGTTGTTTTGTACTGACGCTTATATGCTGAGATACAAAACCCTGCTCCGAATCTATGTTGTTCTCTGAAGCACACAGATCTGGCACGACCTGATGTGTCATTCCCACCAGTGCTTGAAGTGGAAACTGAAATAAGTGCCAGTACTGCTCTTATTCACATGTTGGCGTGTGTATTGGCCGGTATCAGCAATCTCTTGCGACTTATTCCTATTTATTCATTATTTCTTTAAGCATTTTATACTGTCAGTCATAATCAGCTCTGATTTTATTGCTATTATTATACTTGGGCTATGCATCTTCTATTGTAGGCCTATAATACTCCAATAATATTCCAACTGGAACATTATAGGGTTAAGGTGGTGTGTTTAGTGTTAAAAGTTAAAGTGCTTTCCTGTGTTATTTGTAGCCTATAGTAGGGTATCATTCAGGTTTTAGGAGCAGCGTCCCAGTCATGATGCTCCTACATTCTGACACATTCTGAATTTCAACAGTGAATAAAAGATACTAGGAGATATTGGGTTTGGGGCTCCTCCCCCAAGAAAACTTTAAGGTTTTTAATAACTTTTTTTAATCATATTTGCTCTAATTCTACCCACTGCAGCTTTAATTATTCTGTAAATGTTTGCCCTAAAAGAAAACTTTTAAATAATGTTCCATTAATTATATTTGTTCAAAACTAAAAGCAAGTTATGACGAATAGTTCACTAATTATTTTACAAAAAGGATGTGAATACTGTATCGATAAATTACAGCACCCTCGTTCTCACCCCCCCTCCCCCGTGCGTCGGCTTGTCCAGATGCTCCCCACATAGTTTTTATGTTTATACGGCTTATGAGGCACGGTGCAGATACGCTGGCGCTGCGCCGTTATGAATCGCCATTATGAATCTCCCAGAGAACCTGACATGGAGAGGGTAGAAAAGAGTACCGTCAGCTTGTAAGAAGTGCCGGTACGCAAGAAAAAGTCACCGTACGCCGAGGAGTAAAATGAAGAAGTGCTGGTACTGCGTATCGGTGAGTACCGGCCCACTTCGAGCACTGATTCCCACAAGATATCTGGCTTTTTTTTTTTTATTCTTGAGTGTGCCGCATTTGTTTACTCTTTTTTTCCCCCTTAAAGACTCACTTCTATTTTACACAAATGACTCAGAGGGAGAACACTCATCGAGTTGTGGAATTTGTCACTAAAATGTTTGGAGGTAGTAAATCATCCACTCGATCAAGTCAAACGTGCAAAATCGTGTGATTAATGCCATACAAAAGCAGCATGGCTGCAGCGTTTAAATAGCAGCAGTATTTCATGTTATTCATTGCCTGTGTAAATCTATCATGCCATTGGTTTGAATTATAGCCTTTCATGGCACATCTTGGCACCTATTAATCTCAATAGTACATTTTAGTCGCTGCGACTCAAGGTTACCCCCGCTATCTGCATATTTCCAGCGTGGTGTTAATAGACACTGCCTTTTGTTTGCCTGGAACAGTATCAGGGCTGTTGTGCTGCTTTGAGGTCTTTTTTATCTATCTGTTGGCAGGTGTTGCCGGTAGCGACGGCGTACTGGTGGAACGCCTCCTCCCTCCTCCGTGCTGTCAAACACCCCTACGTACCCACGATCATTTGCTTTATTATTAGTGTTTCTGTAATGTGATTAGTTTGCACCATACCACTCGCATTCACACGTGGACTCGGACAAAAAGCCGCCGCGCTGGAGACATCTTTTTGCCATTTTTGTTATCTTCATGCATACATGAGGCCAGTGGGCTGAATGGGGAGGTGGTGTCGTGATGTGACCTTGCGGAGGGATGAGTATAGTGTGCTGGATAACGCCGTGAGAACAGGCGCTCCTCTCTGCCAACACACCTCTTTGAGTTGCAAAATAAAAGCAGCATGTTCCTCCACGGCGCTAAAGTGATCTGATGGTGTTTCCGAGGTTCTCTCTCTGCTTTTAAAGTACCCCCATTACAGAGGTAGAGCCACCTGAACACGTCAATACTCCTCACTTCCATCCCGCAAGTAAAACATCTTAATAACTCTTCTTTTCGGTGTACTTCCAAGGCTTCCTAGGAGGTGGATGTGCCGGCCAAAGAGACACAAAAATACCTGAATGTTTACAATTGCTTTCATGCCTATAGTTTTTATAGACTATAACACATTCTCCAATCATTAGTGTCGACGTTCTTCAACTACGGGTCAAGAGGTGGTGTCACTTGATACTTTATAGAAATGGAGGTGATGGAGAGCACCTTTGAAGGCTCGCTGCATCTCCTTTTACTGCCTCTGTTCTGTAGTTTTAATGGTGTTTCTCACCTCTCTAAGTGGTAAATATCGAGTCCTGGCAGCCTCAGAAATGCGAGGCAAAGGGCTGCCTAATTAAGATTGAATAAGGGGACTGACGAGAGGGAAGACATGTCCTAGCAGAGTAATGGTAGAGGAGAGGATTACAGAAGAAACGTTTCCCCTTTTTCTCTCCGCTCCTTCAATCCGCTGGATTTCCACCCCTCTTCGGACTTGGTGGGAGGATGTGTTCTCGAGGCAGGGGTGACCTGGCTCCGCTCTCTCATTCATGTGTGTAATGAAGGCCTGTGTCTGAATAATCCCATTAGGTGGTCAGATTAAAACCTGAGCTGATATTTGAGACTCTGCCCGGTGCCGCTTTAG
Source organism: Sebastolobus alascanus (assembly GCA_916701645.2). NCBI lineage: Eukaryota > Metazoa > Chordata > Actinopteri > Perciformes > Sebastidae > Sebastolobus > Sebastolobus alascanus. Next base: position 4,876,887 of record CAKAOJ020000040.1, on the reverse strand, counting down.
AAATTGGAGAGCTTTGCCGCCGGGCCCTGGGAGAGGAAGAGCAGCTGAGGAGAGCGAGCGACTGTGTTTGGGAGGTCGCTCCTTTTGGGCTGATAGAGTGCCATTGTAGTTAAAGGAGAGGAAGGGAAGGCCTCAGCAGCTTCTTTACTTCGCCCATCCTTTTCTATGCAGAGATTCCACTAAAAAAAGGCAGTTCTAATCGAGTGTAATGGTTTTGATTCACCAGTTTGGGGTGATCATTTAAAAATTATTCTCTGCTTATGTGGGGAATTTAGTCTGTTTTGTTTTGCGTGATGAGGTCATCAGATTGGCTGCTTTTTGCAGCGATGTTCTGATTTGACTCTATTTGACTTCCTGCAAGGCAGCAAAGAGAATTTAATATCTCCAAGGAACTTAACATTGCTTCACATAAACCTTCATTTTGGCTCAATTATGATTAGTTTCCAATTTCAGAAAGACAATTTCCCCATCAATATTAACCATAATTGTATATATTGAATATAATAGTTTCCTGCTCAGGGTGATACTGATGCAGCCACCTTATCTGCCATTTGTTGCCTTTACATTTAACCAGCTGACACATCTCCATAGATAATTTGTGCATCTATAAACTGTGTTAAATGTATTGCATTTAAGGTATGACATAATTACAATTGTTGATGTAAATTTTAGGGCTGTCAAAGTTAACGAGATAATAAACTGTTAACCTGTAATTTGTTTTAACGCCACTGATTTATTTAACACATAAACGTAACTTGTGATTCTTAGGTTGTAGCGCTCAGTTTTAAAGCTAGAGAGAAGATACTGGTATCATATGAAACTACAAAACCCAAGGAATCCATTGCTATTGGTACCTTTGACAATATTTATCATCGTTTTGTGATGTTAATTGATTTCCAATAATACATATATACATACATTTGCATAAAGTAAGTATATTTGTCCACTCCCATGTTGATAAGAGTATTAAACACTTGACAAATCTCCCTTTAAGGTATATATTGAATGGATAAAACATGTGCAATTAATCACGATTAACTATGGACAATCATGTGATTAATCCCGATTAAATAATTCAATCAATTGACAGCCCTAATAAATACATACATATTAGGAATGTCAAAGTTAACGTTATAATAACGCAAATTTGTTTTAACGCCACTAATTTCTTTAACACATTAACGCATTTCTATCTTTTGGTGATTGTAGCTGGCTTTAAAGCTAGAGTGAAGATACTGATATCATATGAAAAAAAAACAAACATTGATCCATTGCTACCAACCATGTCATACTAGCTTGTTGTGAAGGAGGTTAAATAACGCTCTAAATTTACGTTAAATTTTGGCGAGGAAAAACTGGCATGGCCAATTTCAAAGAGGTCCCTTGACCTCTGACCTCAAGATATCTGAATGAAAATGGGTTCTATGGGTACCCACTAGTCTCCCCTTTACAGACATGCCCACTTTATGATAATCACATGCAGTTTGGGTCAAGTCATAGTCAAGTCAGCACACTGACAGCTGTGAGAGTTTGCCATGTTATGATTTGAGCATATTTTTATGCTAAATGTAGTACCTGTGAGGGTTTCTAGACAATATTTGTCATTGTTTTGTGTTGTTAATGGATTTCCAATAATACATATATACATACATTTACATAAAGCAAGCATATTTTTCCACTCCCATGTTGTTAAGAGTAAAATCTCCCTTTAAGATTCATTTTGAACAGATAAAAAATGTGCGATTAATCGAGATTTAATAATTTAATCGATTGACATAAACAATAAAGTCATGACAACAAGATGTGTGACTAAGACGACAAATTAGAGCAGAAATCCCACAGCCATATCGTTATTGAGATTCTGGAAAATACTTGTGTTCCTTCAGAAAGCATGCTCTTGTTGATATAATATGGTCATTTTGTGCTACGGGAGGTTGTAATAATCATTCTCAATATGCTTTTAATGAGCAATGAATATTTACACCGGCATCTAAACACCAATGACTCTGAAAACTCTTTTAAGAATCATGTTTGCTCATAAGGTACCATTATTAATGCATCTCCATATTTCCCCTGCTAGCCTGCATGTGGCTGCAGCGCTAAGTAGACGCACCGTGAGGATGAGTTATTGGGTCAGCAGACATGCAGCAAACTAATCTGCATGTTAGAAGGCGTTAAGCCAGGACGGGAGAGGTCGGGGGCGATGTTTGTTCACCGCAACATGCTACCCTCAGCTTCACCCTCAGCTTCACCTCTGTCGGTCTTTTCCCTTGTTGTTTTTTTTCGTCTCCTTGTTGTTATTTTGGAGCTGTGTGTGTAACGAGTGAATCACCACGCGGCAGCTCCGGAGCCAGCGGTCAGACCCTGGGACAGCGTCTGACCTACTTCATCAGGCTCTCAGGGAGGCGTGACAGATCCAACACCACACGGGTGGACAGTGAGGAGGAGGAGGAGGAGGAGGAGGAGGAGGAGGAAGAGGAGGAGGAGGAGGACGGAGGAGCAGAGCTGGGCCGACGGGGCACGGCCAATCCCCCTGCTCCATCTGTCTGCCACATCCCTCTCCTCTGCATATCCTCCGGAGAGCAGAAACAGCAAGCCATGCAGAAACAAATGTTAAGATAAATCACTGCGATCTCAGCTGCTCGCCTCCCACATGCTCTCCCCTGGTGACATTTCCATTTCACTCCCACAGCCGGGTTATATCTTAAAAAAAAAAAAGACCCCTTTACTTTACACTGTGAGCATCCCCCTCCTCCATTTTATGCGAAATGAGCTGCAGCCACAATGTCTTCCTCCTCAGTGTTCTCCCTGGCACGGTACAACTCAGCGGAGGCTTTATGGGGCGGCCTATGGTGTGCAAGCAAGGGAGCGGCTCATGCTAATGTCTCATTTGGATAATGAGGTGTATTCTTGGCAGGATCTAAGCAGCGAGCGGCCCTTCCTGTAGTGAGAACGTGGGGGCTAGACAGTCACCAAATCCTTCTGGGTCTGGGAAGTTCTAGGCTGATGAGAAGCTATAGCAGGGAGAGCAGGAAGTGAATACGCTCCTCCACCTGCTTACCAGCATGTGTCTACTTGAAGTGAGGGTGCAATGATATACATGATATACGCGTGTGGCCTTTGAATCGATGAATAATGCAGGCGGCGATGTGAGAAGGCGACACCGCAACGTGCCGCGGCGCGCAGATTGAGACAGACTCCACCATGACAGGCGAAGACAAACAAATTTCACATTGCTGGGGGAGCCTCTGCAAAGCCGACATCATAATGTCTCTTGTCTCTGTCAGAGAAGAGAAAAGAGACAAATGGCTGTGTGGAGCGGCTCTGCTGTTAGATGTCAGTAATATATGGTGCGATGCTTGTTTTATTCAAGGATGTTCTATCGCCGCGCTCTTGCTAGTTTTATCACGCGGAGCGATCACGTTTAGAAAAAGTGGCAGACCTCGCAGTGTTGGAGAGAGCAACATGTCTGTTTCTTAGCTGATAAAAAAAGAACCACGCTATCAATACCTAGTGTTCTTTACAGTTTCTTTTTAAAGCCGCTACAAACAGTTTTGGAGTGGTTTGGGGTTGGGCAGCTGCTGTGGTTGAAGTATTTGCCATGGGTCCACCATGAACTTCTTGTCAAAAAGTTTCCCTTCAAGTCCCGTGAAATGATATTATCTCATTCTTAATGTGATGTATTTCTGGTTGAAACAAGACAGTGAGGAATCGGTTATGGAGCGAGAGCAAGTTTGATTTGATAGGATGGGCAGAAAGGCACGACTGTTTTTTTTTATGTTCTCCAGAAAGTGTCCATTTCATGGGATAATGTATTTTAACTAGGGCTGTCAATCGATTCAAATAGTTAATTGCGATTAATTGCATGATTGTAGTTAATCGTGATTAATCGCACATTTTTTATCTGTTCAAAATGTACCTTAAAGAGAGATTTGTCTGTATTTAATACTTCTATCAACATGGGAGTGGGCAAATATGCTGCTCTATGCAAATGTATGTATATATTTATTATTGGAAATCAATTAACAACATAAAACAACAACAGCATTTAGCATAAAAAGATGCTAAAATCATAACATGGTAAACTCAAGCCCAGCAGGCAACAACAGCTGTCAGTGTGTTAGTGTGCTGACTTGACTATGACTTGCCCCAAACTGCATGTGATTATCATAAAGTGGGCATGTCTGTAAAGGGGAGACTCGTGGGTAGAACCCATTTTCATTCACATACAGTATCTTGAGGTCAGGTCAAATGTAGCGTAAGTTTGGAGCATTATTTACCATGGTTGGTACCAATGGATTCATTAGGCTCTCTAGTTTCATATGATACTACTATCTTCAGTCTAGCTTTAAAACTGAGCCTGCTACAACCTAAAAAACACACGTTGTGTTAATGCATTAAATAAATCAGTGGTGTTAAAATGAATTTGCGTTAACGTGTTATTATCGCTGTTATTATTATTGTCTGTTTTCCCATGGTTTAATGAACATTTATAAACAATACCATACTGCAAAACTTACTCTGTATTTTTAGTTTCTTATATGTAATTTTATGTCACGATTATTCACTGCAATTTGACAGTATCCATCTGGATACTTTGCTGCCAAACGTTGTACCATTTTTTCACCATTTTTTTAACAGTGCAGCTGTGCATTTTTTTTGGAAAAGAGAGGGAGCCAGAGAGTGATTTATAATAAAAAAAATATCTTGTGAAATGTAGACTAATGAGGCCAATACCTGTCTAATAAACAATACATGTCTAATAAATGTCTAATTGTGGCTACTGACATTTATTAACTATATAATGACAACGGTAAAATGTGTGTTATGCACCCAGTTCAAGTTGCAAAACGTTTTTTTCTGACAATTAGAACATCTAAAGTCATCTATATCCTGCTTGGTAATTTAAATTTATGCTGAGAAAGCTCCTTTTACCGCTGCCAACAACTGGCTGCTGCTTTCCTGCCAACCTGGTGGCAAGCTTTTGGAATCATTATATAGACATATCTAATGTTCTCGGCATTGGCCTCGTTTGCTCACATTGGTTATGTGGAGCCAAAAGAAAGTTTCAAGTGAGATTGATAAATAAACAGTGAAAAAAGTCCACGTAGGTACTTTTTTTAAGAATGTCAGCCCCTTTCACTACCACTGTGTCTCACTGTCGCTGCTCGTCATCGTAATGTAGGACTTGGAGGATATGGAAGGAAGTGACAAGCAGTGAACACCAGGAGCTGACACAGGCTGTTACATAGAGTCATGTAAACAGCATCCTGCCCTCTCTCCCTCCTCTGCCTCCGCACCGCTCCCACTTTCTGTCTTCCTGGGAGCCCATTTCTGGAATCCACTTTACCTTTCCGACTTAATTCCCCAAAAAAAATCAGACCCACTGAAGCATCTCCTTCGGTCACATGGATACCGTTATTTATTTATCTTTCCATTGGACTGTCTATGTTTTATTCATCTCATTTTCACCCAAGTTATTTTCCCCCCACCTCCCCTTCTCTCTCCACTTCATTTTCTCACACAGGAGCGAACTATTGCTTGTTCAGGCGAGCGTGAACAGATGTCGGCACCGGTTGCCTGTGCTTACAGAAGGATCCATCCTCATGCTTTCTTGCTAAATTGATGAGAACGCTCTCACTCCATCCAGTTTAACCCGAGTGGTAAAGCCGTGTGGCGGAGCTACTGCGCCTCTGCTCTCTAAAGAAACTCGTTGCCACTGCGGCTCCGACGAAAGGGGATGGATGAAAGTCCGTAAGTGGAATCACCGAAGGGTTCACATACTGGCCGACCCCAAGCTGATCTGATATTATCCTTCACAGCTGATCCTGCTAATGTGCCAGGAATTATGCATTGTCTTTGACTTGGTCCAGCCCCGTCTCACATAGATTAGCGCTGTTGTGTGGGGAGAGTCAAGGTTAAAAAATATCTAATCAAGTTTAAAAGATTATTCAAGTGTGTCAACAAATTCACTCTGTAGTGAATGTGCAAATGTTCCAACATAACTGCGTGTACTGCCAAGAAAAAACACACATCTCCTTTCTCAGGGGTGATAATGACATAATTGTAAGGCCATCCTGACAAAACGGCCATTCATCACGTCTTATTATGCGCTGCGAAGAAATTCAAGATGGCAGCATCGATTAGTTTTGAGTGCGATGGTGGAAAAGCTGATTATCTTAATGAAAGGCTGCTTTTTGCTCTCTTAAGTTGGGGAGGATCTTTGAGGTTTTAACCACATCATTCTGCGGCTTTATCCGCTGCAATATTTCACAGTCACTGCTTGACTGGCGTTTTTGTGATGGTTAAAAGCTGCTGAGAATGAATCGTAAAAAAATAACTTTGATTGTGAGGCTGTTTAATTGTCTCTATTTTTTAACATGGCCTCTGATGCCCGTTAGTAATTCGCTGATTAATCAGATCTGATGACTTGTCAACTTTCCCTCAGGAGATTTCTGAACTGAATGTGAATGAGAAAGGTGTTTGCTAAGAAGAGGCCCACTACATGAAGCTCTCGCCATAGATCCCCTCACTTTCCTCTCCTTCCCTCTCTTCTTTTCCCTCAGACTTCCTCTTTCACCTCTTTTTTTTCTAAGAGCGAGGATTGATTAAAACAGGAGAGTGCTTCATTAGATTCTGACGGGCGACACCATATCTGGGGAACACATGTCCTTGGAGGAAGCCGCCTCGGCCCATGTGACTTACCGTAGTTGATGCCATCTCCGCGGCAAACGCCGTCCCCAGACTAATTGAAACAAGGTGCTCCGTAGCCCCCGCTATCTGCCGAGGTGACAGCTACGCGGCTCCCACAAATCCGTCCGCGAAAACTGAGGAGCTTGATTAAAATGCACCTTCCTTAAGTGCTCCATCAGTTGTTGTTTCCCGGTGTGAGGAAATAGCTTTTCTGTGATGCGAACACGTTGTCACGGATATTTTATCTTCCTGACACTGGGAGCGGGGTTGTCTCCCTAGCAGGTGTATATTGCTGCGTCAATCTCAAAATCAACTTCAAAATGGAAACAAAACGCGCTACTGCCAAACCCATGCATAATGCAGATAGTAGTCTTGATAGTGAGAGAACTATGTACAATGGAGGCATGAAGTATTCGATGGATTGTGTTATATTTGTCAGAGCTTGAATACAGTTTACTGCAGGCTAAAAAAGGTCAGCGTTATTGACTAGAAACACCGGAGTGCCTCTTAATCCAAAACCATTGAAATGTGCCCTCTAAGAAGGAAAATAATCATTTCATGTTTAGCACTAGTCTAGAAACTGTCAGCTCTGGTCACTCTGTAAGCATGTTGAACAACCAGCACTACCGCTATCGGCTGGGACTGCGGTCAAAAAGTCAAAAAATGACGTCCTAATGTCTTTTCCTAACCATTTTTCCTTGACCTTGATGGAAAAGGTCCTGGGGTCAAGGAAAAGGTGTGAAGAACGATTCATAAGGACTTAGGAAAAGACAACCGTGCTGTTAAGAGAAACCGACCGCACATACACTAGGCTCCGTAATTATGATGCGACGGCGGTTGATATTAGTGACGCAGGTCTGCTGAGGTCAAACTACGATGTTCCAAAGATGGACTACAAAAAGCGCATGTTCACCCCATGCGTTCTTAAATAGGTCTTTCATGGTGCCTTCAAATGAAACTCGTGAGCTCGTGTTTACGACATGGGAAGTCGTGTATACGATATGCTTGGCGTTCAAGTGTTGAAGTGGTTAAGTCGTGAGAACACCGCTGCTAAGCAACGGCAATATTAACGTTACTGTCAGTGTCTAAAAGCCACAGAGGCTAACAATTTAGCAAGCTAGAAAGTGGGTAACATGTGGCAGTAAATGCAAAGACATAATGACAGAGGAAAAGGATGAGGCTGTTGGGAGTATCAAGATTATGAAGAAAATAATATACAACTAAAATTACAATATATCAACTTATTATACACCGAAAAAATTAACTTCCATGGCCTCCGCCATTTCTCACAACGTCAACAAACACGTAACAACTCGTGAACTGTGAGCTTTCAGAAACTTTCCACTAACAAGGTCTTGAATACAACATGAGGGGGGCGTTGATATGGACTCTTCTCGTGAACACGGTATACACGACCCCATTTGAAGGCACAATCAGTGACAGGCTGCTTCACCCGCGGTGTGTGAAAGAGAGATACCGCAGCTCCTTCTGCTGCTGGCACACTTTACATCATATAATAAAGGATTATCTTACCTAGCGTGGACAGCCGGTGAGAAATATCACTTCATTACCAAGGATGGAATTGAAATAAAAAAAGGAATATATGATAAGTATTGAGTTAATTGTTTTAGTTATAGAGAAGGGGACGGACCACATAAGTGTAGGCTGTACTTCTCCCTGCTCCTTTTCGAAGCTGTAATATTTATTTATATTGATTATTTGTTTATTGACAGTTTGCTATATGTTTACTGTTCATTTTATTTGTTATTCTTGCTTTGTTTTACATGTTCGAAATAGGGCTGTCAATCGATTAAATTACTTAATCATGATTAATCGCAAATGAATCGCACATTTTTTATCTGTTCAAAATATACCTTAAAGGGAGATTTATCAAGTATTTAATACTTTTATCAACATGGGAGTGGGGAAATATGCTTGCTTTATGCAAATGTATATACAGCATGTATGTATGTAATATGCTCAAATCATAACATGGCAAACTCAAGCCCAACAAGCAACAACAGCTGTCAGTGTGTCAGTGTGCTGACTTGACTATGACTTGCCCCAAACTGCATGTGATTATCATAAAGTGGACATGTCTCTAAAGGGGAGACTCGTGGGTACCCATAGAACCCATTTTCATTCAGATATCTTGAGGTCAGAGGTCAAGGGACCCCTTTGGAAATGGCCACGATACTTTTTTTCAACTTTGCAGCGTCACTTAGCCTTCTTCACGACAAGCTAAAATGATATAGTAACAATGGATTCCTTAGGTTTTCTAGTGTCATATGATACCAGTATCTTCACTCTAGCTTTAAAACTGAGCCTGCTACAACCTCCGAAAGATCGATTGCGTTAATATGTTATATGTTACTAATACTTTAAATGTTGCGGCCGCAAGGAATTGTGGGATGATATTCTCTCCTTTCCTTTGGTAAAGGAAGGTCTAGTGTATCCTATGCTAAAGGAGATACAAAAGGAGGCAGTGAAGCACCTTTCCTTAGCATTTAGAGAATTCGACCAGCTCTTATCATGATTCTTCTGGGTCATTTCACTCCGTTAGAAACCTTCCTAACCAAAAAAATGTTTTGACCGCAGCCTTGGTCTCCTTCCCTTTCTGCAGAGAACACTTAGCTAGTATTACCGAGGCCCTGTGCTGCAGCCTTGAACAGCAGCCAGCAGTGTGGGCTCTCTCACCTGCCACGTCTCAGCCAGGCCTGTCTGAGGCTGTTGGGGAGGCACAGAGATGCTCTTTGAAGTTAATGAAGCATCAGCATAGTTCTTTACCTCCACCAGCGGGTCATTATGCACAGCCAATGTCAACGCCGCTTCAAAGAATAAGCAGGAAACGCCATCGCCCACCCTCAAGTTCACCTCCAACATGTCTTTTATTCATGTCTTCATATAATTGAAGCACCACAAGCTGATGTACATTCACAGAAATTGTCCTCTAAACAGAAACATCTCTTCTACACGTATGCTCGAAGCTTAATGATGTTCCTTGGTGGTGCGGGGGATTATGCTGACGAGCCTGCTTAAGATAGGAGTAGGCTAGCATTTCACGACATCAGCAAAGAGCACAACCGTGATCCTGCTGCAACGTATCCATGTTGGACCTGCATGAGACACGAAGGCAGGACAGCTCTGCTCCTGTATGTACATGCCGCTGCTGCAACCTAAAGCACCAAACCACACTAACGTTTGACAGTCAACTACAGCTGTTTGTGAGCTTCTGCAATTTGACTGGGCGCCATGTTGGAGCCGAGGCTCTGAACTGCGTTTTCTCCCTTTAACTTGGTTACTATGGGAACTGGCAACATGCTTTTAAGGCTTATATAGGACCCTTTGGGGGATGTATCCTAAACAGAAATTCAGGATGTTTGCCCTCTAACAACAAGACAGAACATAGTGCTGCACAATTATAGCCAAAATGAAAATCACGATTATTTTGATCAATATTGAGATCACGATTATTTGCCACTATTTTTTATAGATTAGGGACAAAACATTTTTATTACAATTTCACATTTAAATAAACAGAGCGCTGCTTTTCACTTCAATATTACTTTGGTATTGTCATCTATAGTGGTTACTTGCATAAAAAACACACAATTCAAATGATTAGGAAATAAACTATCATATTTTAATTTAAATATTTGCTTTGATTAAAAAATCTTGGCATTAGCAATGTTAATTATATATTATAAGCTGCTTAGAGTTTTAGGAAGTTAAACAGGTCATAATTCTCACTCTATTATATATTTTATATTGCTGTGAAAAAATCTCCCTAAAACAACTGGATTTCTCGGCAAAAACTACATTTTACAAGATTAGATTTCAACGCATCATGATAGCGTTATAAGTTACCATCGCCCATTTGTACTGAGTAAAACTTGAACGCACCATAATGTAACTCAATGGAACCTCTGTGATTACTCTGAGCAGCATCATGGGAATGGATTACAATATAACAAGTGTCTGATTAAGTGAGTTGTTCCAAATGTTTTTAAGGTTGTTCCTCCATGGCTTATTTTGGACTTGCAGTTGTGACAAATTGAAGCTTTATGTCTTCTTCACACACACTGAAGAACTTCTACAGCAACAACATGTTGTGTATGGGTGTGTGACATCACTGACTGTGCCGCTGTGTGCTAACTTAAAACCATCATATGGCGGCTGCACGTGTGACCGGCAAAAAAAGCGGATATAAGAGACTGCTAAAAACCGTCCGGCTGCATCTCCAGCTGTTAGTTTAGGAAGTGCTTGATTTATGCAGCGTCAATATCGCAATCGATCATGTTCATCTAATTGTAAAATAAAATCATGATCGCGATTAATATTCGATTAATTGTGCAGCCCTAACAAAACACCACCTGCAGCTAGCATGCAGCCAGCTTATTACTCCAGAGGATGCAAACAGACCACCAAGCCCCTTGAGACATTTAATATTCAGGGACGTGTGTCGGCATGACGGTACTTTAACTAGGATGGAGTTCTCTCAGCTAAAAGAAAAGTGACAATCAAGTTGTCAAGTAGAAAGTGTGAGCACTTTTCTTTAATGCGTAATTCTTGGTCTCTGAATGACATGTAATAACTAAGTGTATTAATTACTGTAAACACGCTGAGTGATAGGAAGTAATGACTACCTCCCGCTGAGAGCCAAGAGTGTTTTCACAGCTCCAAATTCAATCATTACATTCCCTTTAACCTGCTGCTAAACAACCTGCAAACCTTTTAAATACATAAAAAAAAAAGAAAAAAATAGAAAAAAAGCTCGGATTCAAATCCAAATTGAAAGTGAATGTGCTCAGATTATGTACCCACGCGTTGCTCACCACACTCACTCAATAAAAATTATACGGACAAATGATGAGAATAAACAGAACGACTACAGGGACAATAGCAATGTGGTTTGTTAATTTAAGCAATCAATGAAAAAGCAGAAATAGAAAATGACTTTGGTGCCTTTGTTTTGCCTTTCCAAAGGGATACAGTGCTTTATGCCAAACAGTACAATCTCTCTGGAACACAATTACTCAATACAGGCTGGTGCAGGCACGGTGATTTCCTGACGGTAGATTACTTCCTCACTTTCCTGCTTGATAAGTTCATGCTCTTTTGAGATTTCTATTATTGCACCGCTAACCCGCCTACTTTGGATGGGCAACTTCTCACAATGCAGGTATCATGACATCATATCCTACACAGCTGCTTTTGTCCTTACCCTTAGCAGTGAAAGAGAGGAAGTAGAAAAAAAACAAACGGTATGCGATGATACTGTAAGGCACAGCTGTCCACTTCACACCAAGCACGGCGTTCCCAGAGACGCAACATGAGTCAACATGCAAAGCAATGCGAGTTAGAACGCCCCCGCTTCCCAGAAACCAAGCAGCACAAAGAGTAGAGGAGGGGAAAAAGTCTTTCCAGTCCAACCAGACCAAAACTGTGACAGTCTCCCAATACCACACACGCAGCTGGGACCAATAGAAGAAGATTGCCACATTAGTAGTACTCATAGTCAGATCTGGTATATATCGTAGCAAAGGCTTTTGAGTGCAAAATATCGTCTCCTATGGATAGGAACCACAGTGCGTGTGTGCCAACGATTATGCGGAAGGCAAGGGAGCTGAATCAGTTTTGTTCAGCATTTTGTTTCCCCCCGGAAGACAGAAGAGACAAAAGAATGAACCCGAGTGCTCGACTACAAAAGAGGCACGGGCTGTTCGGAGAAATGTGAGCATGATGCGAGCAAACTATGATCAATACAGTACCCTCACCTCAACCCCCCCCCCCCCCCCCCCCCCCGTATTCCTTGATGTTATTTTAGGCGCCGATAATAGACCTGCTTTACATCGCTCCCACACATGCGCCTGGGTGCGTAACAGGGCAGGGGGGGAGGGGGGTCGGCTGTTGTGTTCTCACAGTGTGTGTGGAGCTCTGATACACAAACACGAAGCCTTTTTTTTTCTTCTCTCATCTAACCTGCCAGCAGGGAGCCGCACAGCCAGGGCAGGTGGAGAACAGCACTGAGAACACACGGGCAATGTGCTACAATCCGCTGGTCTATGTGTGTGCATTGGTATTCATGTTTATGTGCGTTCTGGGGACTATGGTTGTTAGCAGAGTTTAGGGGTCCTGTATTGATGCAAGCCATGCCAGAGATACTGAAGAGACAGAGAACGGAAGCGACCGCCTTTTATCAAACCTACCTGTGATGTTGACGTCCACGATGCCAGTGCGAGTCCCGATGCCGTTGGTCGCGTCACAGACATACGTGCCGGTCAGGTCGTAGGTCACCGGTCCCTTGAAGAACAGAGTGTTGTTCTTGACCTCCACATTACTGGGCAGGGAGCCGTTCAAGCTGTGGTGATAGAGAGAGAGAGAGGCAATAAAAAGGCAGAATTACACCGAACCACAGTAGGAAAAAAAAAATCTCTCCCAGGAGCAGCAAAGCAATTCAAGGCGCATGAAAAATACAGTCTCTAGTGCCAAACAAACCTGAATGTGTGTGTGCGAGGGTGAGATAAATACCAGAAATATTTGACAGGGCTATATTTCAGCCATCATCCATCAAGTCCAAACAAAATTATGAGGACAGGGAATCCCAGCAGGTCCAAACAGGTAAGACATAGCTGATGCCTGAGGACACAGGCTGTTTTCTTTTGGCATGTGGAATACAAAACAGACAGTGGTAGTAGGAGGGGCGGGGGTGGTGGAAGGGGGCTTCTTTCCTCAACTACGGCGCGGCTAACATGGCTGGACTCAAAGCTCAGGGGAGCTGTCAAGAGAGGCAGCTGATCAAGCGATAAATGCAGAATCTACCAAATGCTCGGCTGTCAATGAGAACTGGAGCCCGTTTCTCCTGCCTGAGGTGTTTGTCTTCATGGTCCACTGTATCTCTACCGCGTTCAGACATGCTCGTGTCCTTTGATCAGGTCAGCACACTTTGAGGTCACAGATCATGAGCACGCCGAGCATCCATTCTATTATCTGGACAACCTTTTATGGAGCCCGGAGGCTGGAAAAAGGTATCAAATATCGTGACAATTAGCCGTTTCCTGTTGACTTCCCCTCGATCAGCTTCATCAGCTGCTCTGAATGGAACTAGAGTAAGTGGAGCTACAAACGCGACTGTGATGATATTAAATAGCGCGGTGGTTTGGCTTGATCGTGGTGAGCTGCTGGGTGTGGGTGACATTGGTTTCTTTAAACAATAAGGATGCTGCAAAGTCCTCCCTCCTTCACTCCTGACCTTGCTCTCTGTCACTCTGAAATCTGCTGGTGTGCGAGAACATTAAAAACAATGTAATGCTCCATTTGTTACAGCCAAAGAAAAACAAAATTACATTACAGCAGGGTTCAATGCTATTGTTTGGGTCAGAAATCTACTTGCCACCCATGTCCAGTGGGCTGCAGAACTTATGAGGTTTTTACACATGGAGAAAATAAAGTGTACTTTGGGTGGCTCTACAGGTAAATTTTAGAATATATGAATATATATAACATATATGAAAATCCTAAAACTGTGTACTCTGCCGTAACTGATTCTCATTCAAACTAAATTACAATATAGATTGGCTATAGAAACTGTGACTAATATGTACCTCTACTTGTCTGTGTGAATATGTGTATTTATGTTTATATTATGATGTACTGTATGTTTGAAAATATATGTATGTATTATTATTATTATTATTTTGCCCATACTGTGGTTTATGTGATAATTCTGCTCTTCGTTTTACTTTTTATTTTTATTTATTTATGTTTTAATTTTCTTTATTTGTTTTGAAAAAATTGTCTTTGTTTTTTCTAAGGGGTATAAAAATGGATGACATGCACACTTCTGTATTCGTTATTTCACAATAAATGGACTGCAAAGTTATGTTGTTGATGAAAAAGGAAAATAAAATTAAAAAAAATAAAATTACTTGCCCAGAGTCCATTTTTACTTACCCCTATACAAATTGTTTTATTAGCGATTACCAAATAATATCCAAGACCAAAGTCAATAGAGCACTAGAGAGCTCCAGGGATGATGTATTTTTTTAGGCCAACCAAGAAGTTGGAATCGAGGGGTTCCCTTGACAAAAAGCCAATGGGATTTTTCCATTGGGATTATTGCAGAAAATAAGCTTTGTGGCAAACAAAAGTTTGTAATACTTACATGTTTAGTTCAGCAAGATAATCTTCACAAATGAACACCACTTTTATGATTTTTGAAGCGTGAATGCAACCGCCAGAAGTAAAAAGCTAACGTTAAGCGTGAGTACACAACGAGGCTGTAATGTCGGACGAATCGGCATGATGACGTTTAGTAGTCTCATTTAGCCACTCGTTAGCAATGGCTTTTTTCAAGACATGTAAAGGCTTCAATATTCACGAGTGGGGTATTTACCGACATATTTTATATCATAGAACAAAACGTTAAAATCTCTTAAGCTTGTGTTAACCGCAGACCTTATTTCAGGCTTCTAAATAAAAACCCATTCAAAAAACCCATTGACTTCCAGATGAGGGAACCGGAAGTGCTAAAATGCTAACTCATTTCAGGGTTTTAGGACTCATTCCTGTAGCACTCTATTTGACAATTCTTATTGTTGAGCCCTGTACAGAAAGGCAACAACATTATGTCTCACACTAACAATGGCCACACATCAAGCACTTGAGCTGCACTAAACAGTCTTTCAACGAGGCTCTCCAGTGTCAGGGGGGAAGATACGGTCACAAGCTATTTGTTAATTGATCTATCATAAAATGTCAAATAGAAACATTTGATCCATTTGTGGTTAAATGCATATTATGGGGCACATTTTCAGTGTAAAAAGCATAGAGGTTTTTTTCATAGCAATAAAGTGTCCATAGTTCAGAACAAAAGTAATAGAAAGAGCTATGGTCGAGCTGGTTTTCATCTGCCGCCTTGGCGATGCTTTTGCAATGGAGCTGCAAACAACCCTCAATACAGTATGTCACGATTCAATAATCAGTTACCTTGTGAGCCTCTATCAAATGCTGAGTTCTGCAAAGCCCAATTGATTTGCTGCAGAAATGAAAGGCTGGCGAACTGTGATTCACCACAGATCCCGAGCATTTGTATGAGACATCTGAATGTGTGTGTGCAGCCTGAAAATGAAAGGCTAACAAACAGCTTGAGAGGGATGCAGATTCTTTGATGACTGGCCGGCCCGCTCGTGTGCATGCATGTGTGTGACGTGTGTGTGTACAGACGAGGGGCTGGGCGAGGGGACTCAAGGACACTATATACATCAACCGGCCATCCCCATTATAAACTGCACTATGGCGTGGTGGTGGCTTTAAACTTGAATGCATAAAAAACAGACTGTACATGCTTAAAGGCCTAAATGCAAGATTGTTATTGTTAGGGCTGTCAATCGATTAAAATATTAAATCGCGATAAAATGCATGATTGTCCATAGTTAATCGCGATTAGTCACAAATGAATCGCACATTTTTTTCTCTTCAAAATGTACCTTAAAGGGAGATTTGTCAAGTATTTAATACTCTTATCAACATGGGAGTGGGTAAATATGCTGCTTTATGCAAAAGTATGTATTAAACATTTATTATTGGAAATCAATTAACAACGCAAAACAATGACAAATATTGTCCAGAAACCCTCAGAGGTACTGCATTTAGCATAAACAATATGCTCAAATCTTAACATGGCAAACTCAAGCCCAACAGGCAACAACAGCTGTCAGTGTGCTGACTTGACTATGACTTGCCCCAAACTGCATGTGATTATCCTAAAGTGGGAAGGTCTGTAAAGGGGAGACTCGTGGGTACCCATAGAACCCATTTGCATTCACATATCTTGAGGTCAGAGGTCAAGGGACCCCTTTGAAAATGGCCATGCCAGTTTTTCCTCGCTAAAATTTAGCCCAAGTTTTGAGCATTGTTTAGCCTCCTTCGCAACAAGCTAGTATGACATGGTTGGTACCAATGGACTCCTGAGCCCGCTACAACCTCTGAAAATCTATTGCGTTAATGTGTTAAAGAAATTAGTGTTGTTAAAACGAATTTGCGTTTAAATCGTGTCAACATTGACCGCCCTAGTAATTGTTATTCATAATCTGGTCTAATAAGACAATTTACATTGGCGACAGGCAACTGATTAAAAGATTAAAATAATCATTAAAAGGAGAAACTGAGACTGCTTTCTGGACTTCAAATAAGTAGCATTAAAGGACAGAGTCTTTAATCACACATCCATCTGTTTAGTTGGCCCGAAAGTGTTTTCATGTTTAGTGTGAGGCTTAATTGTCTTTGAAGAGCCGCAGACAACATATGCAATATTTACTAACTGCTTATGTTAAATAAAAGGGGCAATAAAACTGACTTAAATATAATTTAAAGGGGCATTAAGCTATCTGTTAGTGAATTGAACCAACAGCTCCCTTACTGTGGCCTTTAATCAACATGAATAATAGAATCATATTTTCACAATAGAGATAAGTGCGCTAGCTAATTAGAGTGGAGTTTAAGGTGATCACACTGCAAAATGCAGTGATAACCAAAATACTGCTTTCTTATATATAGAATCGTGAAGGGAGAGGATGCGTCTGTTGGAAAATTGCTTTTCAGGGAAAGAGAAAAAAAACAAAAAACAACTAAGTCTGAAATCTTAGCACACAAGTAATTGAGTTATTTGTGATCATAAACAACTCTTTCTCGACCCTCCCTCCCCCCACATAGTATTCTTGTTGTGCCCACTTAAGACTACACTTAAAACAGACTAAGCAAATGAGCATGGCGAGTGAAGAATGCCCTACAAACAAACATTTCAAAAACAAACAATAAAGATCAAATAGGGTGTGTCCTTTTTTTAGTCGAGTCTGTTAATTCAGCGCAGCTCCCCATTAACCCATTTTGTGAAATAGCTCTGGCATTGTGCTCCAAGAAAAACAGTTTTCAAGGATTGTAGTAGTGTATGCCAAGGCTTTCTCCATACTGCAGATAGCTGCTACAAATAAGCCAAATTAATTAGAAAAAACAAACAATACAAACGTATGATCTCATTGAATAAGATAATCAATAGATTGTCTATAGAAATAATGTATCAGAGATATTAAAGGGGCTCTATGTAAGAATCAGAAATTTAACTTGTGGCCGTTAAGTCAACGACAGCCAGTGTCCTGTTGCTCTCGCTTGTGCTCGCACTACTTAGACGCGAGCAAGCATTGATCACATGGCAGTAATGTTAGCTTATCTGTCCAATAGGAATTTTGCCAGCTCGGGGTCTGTTTTGATACCCCAAACAGAACGAAGATCCCTCCATGAATCGAAGGCTCGGCCGATGTTGATCCTAGTTTTCCCCCGACGTCGGTCACATTCCTGATTTGCAAGAGATGCTTCGCTAGATATAACTTTTTTGTGCTTCCGTGGAGTTTGTGTTGGAGTCTGAGTTGTGGTGGGGGCTGTTCGTTAGTTGGCGTTAGCGCACTCCATTTCTAACCGATCGTTAGCTACGGCTAAGGCACTCTTGAGTGCACATGACGTCACATCCGTTGGATTTCCCCGGAAAAAACGGGCCGCATTCTTCGCATTAAAAGCAGTCTACAGGCTGATGGAGGAAACCCAGAAAGTCGTGGAAGGTCTCATTTTTTATGTTAGGTTACAACCTGTTCACACACAATAAAAAACAATAAAAAAAATTTTATACGAGTAAAATCTTACATACAGTCCCTTTAATATTAATTGGATTTAGGTACACTTCTCGTGTGTTTGTGTGTGTGTGTGTGTGTGTGTGTGTGTGTGTGTGTGTGTGTTTGTGTTTAACTGTGACGCAATCCTGCCGGCCTGTTCTGGATCCTTCCGTCACAGCCTTGTGCTGACCTCCACAGTGGAGCCC
The DNA here is from genome assembly GCA_916701645.2 of Sebastolobus alascanus. Lineage (NCBI taxonomy): Eukaryota > Metazoa > Chordata > Actinopteri > Perciformes > Sebastidae > Sebastolobus > Sebastolobus alascanus. The sequence continues at coordinate 4,858,325 of CAKAOJ020000040.1, read as the reverse complement.
AGGGGAACCTTCACAACAGATTTGGCATCTCATTTTCAGTGCAGCAATGGCCGTCCCCTCCTATCTGTCAGCACAGTGCCCTCGTCTTTCTAGATCACATCTCTTCACCCTCCTCTTCTCTCCCTATCTCCCTAAATCTCCCTTTGCCTCTGATAAAAAAACAAAAAACACAAGCAGGTCAAATCTTCTCTATCTTGTCGTCTTCTTGTCGTCTTCCTTTGCTGCTGTGTGTGTATATCAGTGTTTCTGCCCCGCGAGCTAAATCTATGCATAAAAAAGAAAAAAAAGGGAAAAAACTTCCCATGCCTCATTAAAATCCAACAGTGGCCCGTAGAGTAGATACAATGAGGGCACAATGGTCTATTAATCCACATCCACTCAAGTCCGGTGACATATTTCTCAACCCAGCCTTCGCCGAGCAATTACACGACAAATTGCCACATTTATCTCTCAATTTTACCGTATAATGCTTTCATTTAAAACCGTGATACGCTCACAAACGTTGCTTTATATTCAAAACAGCAACTTTTTTTTTTTCAATTTTATTTTGCATCCGACATCAAAACGCAGTTTGATCAGTGCAAATTATAGCAAACAATTCTGCATTCTAGTCCTTCCATGTCTCTGTGCATATATGTTTAAACTACATAATTTCCGCAAGACCAACTTCCACGCAATTACTCAAAGCAGATCAAACCCGAGGTTATTTGGCGACTTCCCGAGGCCTTGAAAACATGTTTGTGTCTCTTCTTGCTCATGTATTTGCAGTGTTAGTCTCCGAGGCAGAAAACACTGATGTCAGCCCCGCGGTATGCCGGCCTAATCCACAGCTCCTACTCCAGCTTTCAGTTTCAGCTCTCTCCTCTCTGTGTCAGAGACAAACCGCTGCCTCCTGTGCCCTCCAGAGAACACAACAGCACTAACAATGACGCTTTCTTACCCCCCTCTACCTGCATGCCGGTCCTCAGACTTCAAAGCCGAACCCCAAAAGCAAAGCAAAGCGTGTTCTGTTTGCATTTATCTCCCAGTATCTGTGACCATCAGGCAGATAGGGGTGTGTGTTGCAGCAGTAATAGGACCATTGTGCTCTGCCTCAGGTCCAAGTCTTATCTTCATTACACGTTTTATAAACAAACAAATAAACGGAGACACATTTCTGGAGAGGATGAAGGGAGCTGGTGTATTTTTATCTTTGAAGATTACTTCATTGTATATATATGCCTTGAAACAAATTCTGTAAAAGAGCAGTTTCTATTCTATAAAATAGTGCTTTAGTAAGCCATCCACAAAAACACTTTTTTTTTATCAGTCAGAAACCTAACTTGAGAGAAACAACACGTAGAAATGCTGTCTTGTCTACTGAGCCCTAAGGGGTTTTGTTAGGGTTTAGTCAGACTCACAGTTTCCACTGGTAGATCGTGACAGGGGGGTTAGCATCGGCACTGCAGGTCAGCTTAACATTCTGACGGTTCAGGTACCAGTTTCCATCAAAGCCCTCGATCTTCACCTGAGGTTCGTCTGCAAGGAAGGCACACCGAAGTCAGTTCATTCCTTCACAAAGTAATCCAAAAACATTATTGTATCACTGTACTGTACCTCTGTTGAAGCAACTTAACTATTGCTAAAAACTTTTGAACAATTTCTCCACACTTTTAACCCTTTACTACTTTTTGACAATACTGTAGTATGAGGTAAATACTGTTAATAAGTATAGTATGCCATAAAAAAAGTCATAGTACAGTATGCCATAAAAAGTCCTAAAAAAGTCATTGTATAGCATGCATTAAAAAAGTCCTAAAAAAAGTCAAAGTATAGTATGTCATAAAAAGTCTTAAAAAAAGTCATAGTATTTTGTTTAATAAAAAGTCCTAAAAAAAGTCATAGTATGTCATAAAAAGTCCTCGAAAAAGTAAGAGTATAGTATCTCATAAAAAGTCATGAAAAAAGTCACAGTATATTATGCCATAAAAAGTCATAAAAAAGTCCCAGTATATTATGTCATAAAAAAGTCCTAAAAAGGTCATGTGTGCCATAAATATAGTATGCCATAAAAAAAGTACTAAAAAAGTCATAGTATAGTATGTCATAATTTTTTTTTAATAACATTTTCTCAGTGAAAGTCTGGTGCATACTCAGCAGCTCATTTGCTTTTTCTCTTGACTTTGTACAACTAGAGAAATTTCTGAGCTGTGTTTGCAAAAGGACCTTGTTTACTGTAAACTGTGGTGATCAGTTTACTCTTGCAGGGGGAAACAAAAACATGAAGCATGAGAACATGAAATCCTGGTGAAAATAAGTTCAAAACAACCTGCTCATTTAAAGGAAAAGGGAAAAAAAGTGTTTTTTTGTTTGTTTGTTAAAATCTGTAAAAAAACAACCAAAAATAGCCTTAATACAGGAGCTTTAAGAGAGTAGATTCTTACACTGCACGTTGAGCACCACGCTGTCTGTGATCTTTTCCTTCTGGTAAGTCACGATACACGTAAGCTTCTGCCTGTGGGTCTCGCGGCTCGGCACCACCAGGTAGTTGCTCCGTACCGTCACCGTCCCGTTTTGGTTGCGAGTCTCCTGGAATGTAGCTTCGCCCTTCAACCTGGTGTCCCACTTGATCACACTTGGGGGCTTCCCATTGGCTGACACGCAAGTGGCAACGGTCATCTTGCGTTTCGTGGGCCTGGCTACAATCGTGGGCGTTGTCAAGGTCATGCGTGTCATAGGCCGAGCTGTGGAGGAGACAGGATGAAGCAATCAAATTATTTAAAGCCCATTAAACAGAGATTTTTTTCTTTCGGTTTCCATCTAATTACAGTGTCTAATTTTGTCTACCTCACCTACAATCAGCTATTCAAAGTAACTACAGGGATGAGAGATGAAAACAGTGTTGTAGCTCAAATCTTTCCTTCCTTAAAGCCAAAGCAGTTGTCAAAGCTCTCAAAGATGTAGAACCCTCTTCCCTACCCAAATGCACAGTCATCCAATTTGAATACTTTGTGAGTTGCCAATTAGCAATCTACTCTCAGTACATCAAAAGGCAGGCTTGAGCTTGAGCGAATGCGCGACTGAAAGAGATACGCTGTGAAGAGGCCTCTTTGAACGCTGCCGGTCGGTTATCTGCACACAGGTTCCTAACGTTCACTGAGCCGCAGAAGCCTAAAAAGACCTGGGAGGCTCAGTGACACAAAATGGGGACTCAGAGCTGACAAGAAGCTCTGACAACGGGGACTACTTAAGCCAAGTGCTTTTTTCTTTTACTGGGACCTAATGGAAAACACGCCAACACTTAATTTCTAATTAGATGTCTAATCAGAGTCAGCGCACAACCTTTTCAAAGCTGCCTCTTGCTAAAATAAACTAGGCGTTCCTTTTTTTCCCCCACAAGATGAGATTATTCAAGCCAAATTACACACTCTGAAGTGGTCTTATTGATTTCCGTCTCACCTGCCATTTTTATTGACTGCGCTTTGCAGCGGTTTCCTATTTTTTAAAAACCACAAAGGCCAATGTGAGGCTGAAAACAACACGTCACCCCTCAACGCTGAACATTGTGTAGACAACAAGGCCCTCGATGGAATGACTCAGCCGTGACTTGATGGTTGGCGGTGCTGTTCACCAATCACTGACTGGGAGTTTGGACTGTAAACAACGTAATTATAGCAGCAAACAGAGAAACAGCACCTGGTTTGAGGTGTTTCAGAGGTACTCGGCCCACTTTACAAGAAAGTCTGTGGCAATGTAACATGGAAGAGCAGAGCTGTAAAAGTGTTTTCTTTCAGCATTTCATTAAAAAGGAAGATGTCAGTTTGACCCTGTGTGAAAAAAAAATGTTCTCTTTCTGCCTCAAATCGCAGAGAAACCAAATTTAGAAGACAGGTTTTACATCCCCCTGACTTGACGTACAACAAAGATGTACAACCTGATTTTTCTTCAGTTTTTTGGGCTTGAAACATACTGATTAGGGTTGTCAATCGATTAAAATATTTAATTGCGATTAAGTGCATGATTGTCCATGATTAATCGCTAATAAATCACATTTTTTATCTGTTCAAAATGAACCTTAAAGGGAGATTTGTTAAGTATTTAGTACTCTTATCAATATGGGAGTGGACAAATATGCTTGCTTTATGCAAATATATGTATATATGTATTATTGGAAATCAATTAACAACACAAAACAATGACAAATATTGTCCAGAAACCCTCACAGGTACTGCATTTAGCATAAAAAATATGCTCAAATCATAACATGGCAAACTCAAGCCCAACAAACAACAGCTGTCAGTGTGTCAGTTCGCTGACTTGACTATGACTTGCCCCAAACTGCATGTGATTATGATAAAGTGGGCATGTCTGTAAAAGGGAGACTCGTGGGTACCCATAGAACTCATTTTCAGGTCAAGGGACCCCTCTGACAATGTTTTCCTTGCCAAAATTTAGTTTGGAGCATTATTCAGTCTCCTTCGCCACAAGCTAGTACTACTTGTTTGTACCAATGGATTCCTTAGGTTTTTTAGTTTCATATGATAACAATATCTTCACTCTAGCTTTAAAACTTGCGCTAATGCGTTTAAGAAATGAATGGCATAAAAACAAATTTGCGTCAACGCGTTATTTTGGCGTTAACTTTGACAGCCCTAATATTGATATATACTTGATTCAGTGAAACACATACACAATCTGTTCTGTACGATTTCGAACAAAGATGTACTTTGTTCTAAAACAATTGGAAGCTTGAAAATGACCAATTGCTGACCAGGGCATCTCCAAAGCTGGGTGCCAAAGTAATTAGGTTGTGGCATTGAATGTGGATGCATTTTCTTATTTCTCTGTCCAGTGAAAATCATGCGTGTCCAAATTTGGTGATTTAGAATTTTTCAAACAAACGGAAAGATCAATTATTCAATTACTGATGGAGAAAATTCTCCAACTTCTTAAGATAAATAAACAATTTAAAACCTCATTTGATTTTGGAAAAAATAAATCATTGTCACAAAGCTGAAAACAGGGTGATGGGCTCACGTCATCAATGAAATTTCTGAAAATTGCTGATCCAACTTGTAAAGAGTCAAGCCTTTAATGTTTTAAACTTCCTGATTTCACAAGGCTGAAATTTATATTTGAGGCAAAAATACGTTCAAAACATGCTGCATTTGCAACTACTGTGTCCATGGAAGCAAATCAGATTTAGATAAAAAAGAAAAGAAACTGCTCGATTACCATACAGATTAGATTACTAAGATTTAGATCTGAAAAGAGGGACTTGGTTTTCACTAAAATACAAGGTTTTGCCAGTTTAACTTTCAAATAACAGCTGTTGTAGATTTAAACAGAAAACAAAACACCGATAATCTACAAAATTGTTACATTTCATTATTTCTCTACAAGTTCTTACCAAATACAGTGAGGTTGACCATGTTCTCCCGGTTTCCCGCAGGAAATGTGGTATACTCGCAGATGTAGGCAGCCTCATCAGACAGCTGCAGGTTGGAGAACACGATGGTGGTGTCCTCCAGCGAGGGCGTGCGATGGCGAACCGCTGCCTGCTTGAAGCTGACCCGCTCCTTGAAGGGCGGCAGGACGGACACGCCCAGTGCCGGGTTGGCTATGGCCACGTTCTGCTTGGTGCCGTTGAGGAGCTTCTGCCAGGTGACTTGAGAGATCTTGACCGGCGGGTTGCTGTTGATGAAAATGCAGCTTAGTTCCACTTGTGAACCCACGAAGCCGGACTTGCTGGAGTCCATCTTTACCATCTGCCCGCTGCCAGCTAGAAGTAACAGACAAAGAGAAAAACAAAAAACATTTAATTACGATTAACAAGTGTCCAGAGCTGAGCAAAGCACTCTAGTCAATAGCAAGTACATGCACTGAAAGTCAAGGAGTCAGTGCAGCCTCCTAGGTAGTACATGCACGCACAACACTCACAGTCATGGATTCAGCCACACACTCGCCATATGCTACGGAAGCTGCTCCCTACATTTCAGTGTAAAGAGCTGGTACAGTACATGGTGGTGGTTGTGTGTAAAAGCTGGGGGGGAGGGGGGGGGGGGGTTACATACATAATGGGCACATCTATACAACCCTGTCTTTGTCCACGAGGGTACTGTTTCTGATGAGATGGAAGGGCTGAGCAAGAACCAATGCATCACTAATGAATGAGTACAAGGGCAGCGAGCTGGAGCCAAGTCATCGTCTGCTGCCCCCCCCCTCCGCCGACCCAGCAACACAGCGGCTAGCCCATTGTAATTTTAATTACTTTTTACTCGCAAATACTTCAATGACTGCCCGCAGCTCCTATTAAAAGAAACAATGTGGAGTCCTGTGTAAGCACTCAAAAACAACGAGAACACACACATTATCTATATAAAAAAGCCAGCAATTATGCCCCTCTCCCCGACTATCTGAGCCTGGGGGAGTTTGGTAAAAAAAAAAAAAAAAAAGGTCAATTAGCAAGGACGGACCTTCTGTAAACTCGCCTGTGGTTTAGTCTTTCATGCATATGCTGACCTCTTACAAAACTCAAGTGTAAACCTCCCTTCTTCCTCGTGCCCCTCGGCTTTTTACTTGATGCATCACACGTCTACATCCTGGCATTAACTGTCCCCTTTCAGGCCGCCTGCTTTTATCCAGTGCATTGGTGATTAAGGAATGGGTAGCTGTGGCACAGAGGTAGAGGGCGGGTCGCCCACCAATCGTAAGGTCGGCGGTTCGATCCCCGGCTCCTCCATTCCACAAGTCAATTGTCTTTGAGCAAGATACGAAACTCGTTAGCTTAGAATGAGCCCTTCATATCTACATAGGGAGCGGGTCCTCTTCACGGAGACCGACATGTTGCTCCAACATGTTTCTACAGTGGTTTGCCCAGAATGGACAAACCAAACACTGGCTCTAGAGAGAGCCTTTCACTTTTTTACATAACCTGAAGGCTACCGTAGTTCTCCTACACGCTTGTGAAGCTGTGGTAACGTGAGCCGCAGAGTAATAAAGAATAGTTAAATTGCAAAAATAGATCAACAGATGAATCAGTGTTGAAAATAATTGTTGCAGCTCTTCCTGCTCTCGTCCTTCCTTCAATCTGACTCTTAAATGCAGAAAAACAACTGCAACTTTCATTCACACCTGATCTGGGCTCTGCAAGGACTGTAATCTGAACAGATGTGTCATTGAGCTGCTGCGGGGTTCCAGCATCCTGTTGTCTTCCACACATCTCTGTTATCTCAGCCTCTGATTTATGTTCCTTTTCAGGTGAAGTCTGATGATGTCCCATTTCCTGGTCCGACAACCCCTGGCTGGGCCTGTATTTACAACCAGCCACAGCTATAATTATCTCCCATGGATAGACGAGGGACCCACAGGAAGAAAAGCCTGAAAATCCCCCCCCCGTTAATCACACTGGACTCATAAAGCCACCAGTGAATAAAGTCATAAACAGAGAGAAAATATGTTGTGGCCTCAAGTGGAGGACTGGGGCCTACACACATGCCACACAAACGGAACGGCTCTTTAGCACTGAGTAACGGCATCACAATGATGGATAATCGGCGTGCTCAGAGATAAAGTTTCCACAGGGGGCTTTAAAATGTGTACGAATATGTGAGAGAGAGAGATCCATTTATGTATACACCCACTGAATACGATATCTGATGGAGTCTATCTTCAACTATACATGAATCTGAAGCAGAGAGGAGGGGGAGTTGTGCGTGCAGGCTGTCAAAGTGTCTAAGCAGCGACTGCTCTTATAAAAACTGTAGGTAGTCAGCCGAAGGACACCAGGGCACAATACAAGCACGGAGAGAGGAAATATTTGGCGCAGACTCTGGCTAGAACACCATTAAAGATGAACAATGTGTTTCTTTCCATCTTCCACGGCGGGCGCGCATCTCTCGAGTTGAATGGCTTTATGCTGGAAAGCGTCGCATTACGAGAGAAAGGCAATTTCTATCCATTGTTATATACTCTGGCTCAAGTACCGCCTCCGCTGCCTACATCAAATCATATAAAAAAACAAAGCGACAACCTTTTGAAGTTACTGAGCACACATCATCTTTCATTTCCTTCTGACCGCATCGCTCTATAGAGATTTAAACTTGGGGGATCTGACGATGACAGATTGATTCACTAATACAGTTTGACAGGGAGGACTGGCAACCTTGTCATCCGTACCTTGAGGAACACCTGTGTCCTTGTGCACCTCGGGGCAATGCTATACTCCGTTTTATCACAGTTCAGATTACCAGTTGTGGCAGCTATCGTGTGATATTTTCATAAAACTGCAAACACAATTTACTGTGTGACAACACTAGTTAAAGTTTAATCTTAAGTTGGGGGAGCTGTGTGTGCAGGAGGGCTGAATAAACTCATACCTGGCCAGACCTCGCCCACTTGACTGCTAAAACAATACAGGCAGGGGCTGGCTGTGTGAAAAGCTGCAGCCCCTCCCTCCCTTCCTCGCTCTGCCCTTCCTCCTTTTCTCCCCCACTCCGGCTGAACCAAACAAACAGCAGCTCGCGCAAATGGAAACCAGAGGAATAGGCATAATTAGACAGCCGCAGAGCCCAAATCCCCTCCGTGAAGGACCGGGGGGGTGCCCACGGGGACCCCTTTCACTCAAGGACTGAAGGAGTCCTTGGCTAAGCACACAGTAGAGCTGTAATTACAGACTACACCACGGAGCGGCAAAGCCATAGAAGAGCTGAGCCACATACATGCAAGAGGCATTAAGAAGGTAGATTTTGTGAGGGTTAGGATGAGCCAGTGGTGCAGAAACAGAGGAGGAAGAAAAAACAAGATAGTGGAGATGCAGAAATGACGAGAAGGAGACAAAAAGGAAGGAGATTTAGGGAGATTTGTAGGTGTGCTGCAGGTTTGAGGCCAGCTAACATTGTCACTTGTGCTGCTTTGTTCTAACACTGACAATAAGGTGACTTGGGGGGTGGGGGGCATTCATGCTCTAATACACCTGAGGCTAGACTCAGCCTCGAGAGTTGCCACCGAAGAGAGGAGCCCTATTTCTGGAAGGAAAAGCGATAGGACAAACAAAGTGAGCCCAAACTGGCAGAATATAAAAAAAATGAGTGGTTTGATTCACACCAGGTGAGCTGACTTGGATCAAGGGGGACATAAGGGGCACTATTAAAACAGCTGCTACACCGTCTGGCCCTGCACTGATAGCATGACACTCCCAAGGCCGCGGCACAGAGCTGTGCACAGAACATTCAACTGTGAAAAAGATCTGGCCCGTCAGGCAGCAAGGAAAAGCATGTGCTTTGTGTTGTCTGCATATGGCACATTGGACAATGTCCTGCACCAAGTAACAGCCCTCAGTCAAATGGGCTTCCTATGGGGTGTGGGCAATATCCAGGAAAATACAGACCTGCAGGCCAATCGTCAATGCAAAGGTAGGCAACACCCGGGTCTGACAAGTGAAGCCAATGCGGAAGTGACTTAAACTTGCATTCCTTCTAATAGCCAGCAGGGGGCGACTCCTCTGGTTGAAAAAAGAAGTCTGATTGTATAGAAGTCTATGAGAAAATGACCCTACTTCTCACTTGATTTATTACCTCAGTAAACATTGTAAACATGACTTTATGGTCTCAATCGCTAGTTTCAAGTGTTCTTCAATACAGCATGATGTTCATTTAGTAAATTATGGTCCCATTTAGAGTAAAATAGACCATAAAGCAGGGTAAGCTTTAGGGCGTGGCTACCGTGTTTTCGTCTTACAACTTTAACCCTTTCACAGTGTGTTTTCAGTTCATGAAAGTTAACTAACATTTTGGTGGCCTAAAAATGTCTTATTCAGTGTTCAGTAGCTCCACCCTCTTATGTCATGTCTTGTTGCGAAAAAAACAAGATAGCGGCGGCAAAAATGATGAACTTATATACAGTCTATGGTTCTGATCACTAAAGCTGAGGGGTGAATGTGTTTAAACCATAGACTGCATATAAGAAGTGGACGTAGTCATCCTGACTTCAAACTTTGGTTTGTGAACTACAGTTTGAAGCCTTGAGTTCGGCATCTTGGCCGTCGCCATCTTGTTTTTTTGCAACCAAGTGACAAGAGAGGGTGGAGCTAAGTACAACCGAGACAATGACATTTTTTGGCGACCAAAATGTTACAATTAACATTTAATGAACTGAAAACACACTGTGAAAGGGTTAAAGTTGTAAGACAAAAACAAGAACAACTCTCAGACTGGACAATGCTGTGGTAGTGACCTGTCAATCACAAGATAGCCACACCCTAAAGCATACCCTGCTTTATGGTTTATTTGACTTTAAATGGGACCATAATTTACTAAATGAACATCATGCTGTATTGAAGAAGACTTGAAACTAGCAATGAGACCATAAACTCACGTTTACAATGTTTACAGAGGTAATACATCGAATGAGAAGTAGGGTCATTTTCACATTGACTTCTATACAATCAGACTTCTTTTTGCAACCAAAGGAGTCGCCCCCTGCTTGATATTAGAAAGAATACAATTCCGCATTGGCTTCACTTTCATAAGTGGAGGTTTCCGCCTGGTTTAAATCAATTGTATTACCCGCATGGGAAAACAAATACAAATATGAAAAACAAGCCTGATTCCTTTCTGTAACAAATCAAAAATTAATGAGAAACATGACATTAACATTTAATATTTGCTTTTTGTCTCTGCTGCAGAGAGAAAAAAAATCTGATTAAAGTTTCAACACCAAATATTCTACATTCATCCATCTGTTTAATCCCAGATATTCTTCAGTACAATGTAAAACCAGACCTTGCTCTACATATAAAACAATAACACCATAAAACCCTAAATTGAAAACCAGGGCGCCTCCCCTAAAGCCTAGGAAGCTTCTCTTCCATAAAACAACTGCTACTTGGCAGCTCATCTCGCAATGGATATGTAACACTATTGTTTTTTGGGTTTTTTTTTCTTAGCTGAACTGGCCCACAACCAACAATATTTCAAAAGACAATTATTGGCTCATTTACGATTGCTTGGGCCAAGCTCATCCAAGAGAAATCCATTTGTGCCTGATACAAATACAGTTCGGAATAATTCACCCCTAGCTGCTACGATGTGAGGAAGGCAAAGATTAAATGGGACTCGATGCATATTTTAGACGAGGCACGCATTAATGTCTTCTATTTAAAGCTGCACACTGTCAGTCCCAAATGGCATTGAGATGTCGACGTTTGAAGTTTGGAGACTTCAAAATCCAGAAAATGTGTAATGTGGTGTCATTAAACTGCACTCTTCTCGGACCTAAATGTCGTCTTCTTGGGCCTTTATGGTACGTGTCCACAGGCTCCGTCGTTTCGACGCTTGCCATTCATTGTCTATGTGAACGGCCACGCAATGCATTCTGGTAGCGTCGCGTCGAGATTCGAGAGGCGGCGCGTCTTGTCGGACGCCTGCGATTTGCATGAAGTAGTTAGCTAACTACTTTATGCAAATCGCAGGCGTCCGACGCGACGCGCCGCCTCTCGAAACTCCCGAAAATCTTTTAAAATAAACGTTGTCGATCCAAAATAAAGACAGATTTAGCAACTGCGTGGCTTATTTCTCGCCTCAAATGTTTTCAGAAACACATTTCGGTGAACTACTTTCGTGAAATAAGAGAAGAAAGCTTCCAAACGAGCCTCCATACTGGTTCCGGTTTGAAAGCTGGGAGCAGCAGAGCAGCCTACGGAGGGAAAGCGTTCGTCCAATCAGGTGCCGCCGGAAGAATTAGAAAAAAAGCCGGGAAAACGTCACCGCCTGATTGGTCAATCATCTATCGTGTCACCGCCTAGTAGCACGCCCACCAAGCGTCCAATCTTGGGAAGCGTCGCGTCGCCTCGCGTTAAAAAACGCCCCTGTGGACACGTACCATTAGGGGAGGAGAGAGTGAAGAGTTTCCATTTTCACTGAATGGGCTGAGCGCTCTCTCTTGTGCCTTCCTGTAGACAGGGAAGATTCCCTGCTGCTGTCCAACCCTGACACTAAAATTGAATTTAAATAGTAATAATCTGTGACATCTCAGTTTGTAGAGATACTACAGTCTTGTCAACTGCTAGTGTTGCATGATATCGCGATACCCTGCCCTTAAAAATGATACGATACCTTGTTTTATTAGTACCGATACTTTAAGAATGAGTGTTTTAATACGAGCCGTGAGTTGCGTCGATGTGTGACAGTGAGTGTATGTCTGCAGCGCTCTGCTTTAGAGGACGCCATTAGGATTGGGAACCTGCAGGAGCAGACACTTATAACTTTGCTGCTGGTGAAAGCAAGCGGTCAAAAAAAACTTTAGTGATAACCAGAAGGATGGAGTCAACAAGTGAAGTTGAAAAGAAGATTAAAGCAGGTTAGGAACCGCTCTGCGGCTGCACAGCCTCGCTCTGAGCTGGTGTCTATCGCAAGCGTCCTTCGAAAAACAAGAAAAATAACAGCGTGGCTCAAATTACCGATCAAATATACCGATAACATTAGATTTACCATCTTTTCTGAATCTGCCCAAATATCTCCTGTAAATCGGCAAACACATAATCCGCCAAAGAGCACGTGTTAAAGTATTATTTTACTGTGTGTCTCAGTAACGTGAAATGGACGGAGAGCAAAAACAGTCTTTTCTCTCATCAATTTCTCACAGAACTTCATCTGAATTCATTATCGTTTTGTGGGTTTTTGTTTTGGAAGCCTCTCGCCGTCTTCCGTGCTGCAGAACCACTCTCTGCCTTAAGTGTTACTGATTCAGCGGCGGGGGCGCTGTTTTACAAAAAAAAAGAAGCCGTAAAGCCTTAATATGTGATATCAGAATCAGATGCCATTTAATTTTTTTTATGAATACATTTTTACATTTTTGATAAATAAAAAAAAAAAAAAATTAAGTTCCATGTTCTGTCGTCTATTATTCGATTACTTTCCCTGATGTTTTAGATTTCTGCCGTGATAACGTGTCAGTATCCGTATCGAGATATTTAGGCAGGGTATCATATCAAAGTCAGAATTTTGGTATTGTGACAACACTATCAACTAAAGCTCCACTCTGTGATTCAAGCAGATACATGGCGTATTTTGGAATAAACTTCTTGCCAAATGCAGATTTAAAGCTTGAAGACACATCAACTCTCCGTGCTTGATATGCTTTGGTTGCTCCATTGTTACTTAAGTGGGATGCTGGTTAGATAAAACATGGCTTGAGCCACTCGGGATAATGACTGTTTAATGCAGTCCTAGTTCCCACGGCGATGGCACAGGCCTCTGTGCTCCCCTATTCATGACCACACATGGGGTGTTCAAAAGGGGGAGTCCAAATCTTCTGTCCCACACACACACACACACACACACACACACACACACACACACACACACACACACCCATTAGTGGTTTGTGTACTCCCCTTAGTGGAACATTTTTACTCTTTTTTGTGGAGCTCAACCAGTGGCATTTTGCTGATATCAACAGATAGAAGTGCTTTTCAAAATGCATTATAAAAGAAATGATTAGGGATGACTGGGAGCTATCTCGCTGGATAATTTAATGCATCCAGATAGCGCACTTCATTTAGCAGCAGCATAGTCTATGTTTAATGTTGCTTTTTGTTGAGCGTGGCCATTCAGGTTTTTCGAGGCAGTATGTGTCAGACAAATTTGTTTTTTAAACTACACTCAGACACTATTTGATGGTGCATCAGCTGGGTCTCTTGGGTAAACACTGGTGTACCTGCCAAACCAGATCTCTTTACCCTCTGTCTCCCCAAGCAAACATTCAACTGCAGAGGCAAGCGAAACCCCGCTGGAACAGATGGATAGTAGACCTGTTCCTAATTTTCCACTATCTGGTTTAAATTTGAAATAGTCTTTTGTAAAACACACTCACTCATTGAGGACAAAGTAACATCTGCTAAGCTGTAAATGTTAATGATTATCTGGAATATTTATTATGTTGGGCAACTTCCCAATTTGGGATTGCTCCATGAAAGGCGTCGTGCATTTCATTTTCCAATGGGTGTTTGTTTGGGGAGCGGAACGGCCGAGCGCCGCGGCACGGTAGTCGTGTGTTTTCCACACGGGTTGTAAAATTACAACTTTCAGGTCGACGGCGCGTAGCATCGACCAGTCAACCGTGCGCACCAATCCTCACCTAATGTAGCTATGCTGCCGCTGTTTCTGAGGCAACACGAGGTTCAGAGCACAAGCCCACACACACACACACACACACACGCACACACACGCACACACACGCCCCTCGAGCTGCTTTAAGGCGTTTCAAATGTCAAGGGGATGCATCAGTTCGCCTGCAACGGAGCTTCTCATCTTATTTCAGCGTGATAATGACTCATCCATGAATGAAACACTGGAAAAAGCCGCCACTCCATTTTGTTATCAGACTAGTTCAAAGAAGCAAACATAGATGACACAGTGGAGTATGTTATGCCCTTTTTGGGAGCCTCTTACTATCATCTTTGAATTTAATATATACAGTTGGATAACAGCGCCTGTGGATTTCCTGTAATTAATGCTTTTTTTTTTTTTTTAATTCTGTTCTAACGGGAAATATGCTAGAAGTAATCTGGGATTTGAGTTGTCTTTGACACGGCAATGATAAATAAAGCTGGACCAAAAATAAAATAATGCTATAGCCCTAGAGAGAGAGAGAGAGAGAGAGAGACAGAGAGAAGAGAAGAGAGAGGGTATAGTACGTATCCAGTGTAAACACAGCGCTCTGACCCTCCTCCCTCCTCCTGCAGCTTAACTAAACAAGGCCACCACGGTTTCGGTTCTACGACACAAAATAAACAACGCTGACGTTACTTGATCAAATGGTGAGATGACATCACCAACTGATACCAGATAGCGAGCAACTGTCAGTAAACAAAAGGCCGGGTGCAAGTGAACGGGAGGGAGAGTCCTTCCCCTCTACCTGGTAAATAAATGACTGTAATCGTTACAGTTGTGCTTGTTTGACTGAAACTAAAGGGGGGGAACCAGGGCACAGATCCAGGTAGTGAGAGTGTCAAAGTGTGGGATCAAAAATTAAATGTTGCGGTGCGAGAACAATAACAGCTGAGATAATAACATGCTTTATGAGACAGATCTCAAGCCAAGACGCTGGGGAGCACTTACACGGACCAGACAATTAGTCAACAAAGCATCTCATCCGCAGAATGGGCTCGGCAGCACACGATGATGCGCGTTGGTTATATTTCAATAATGCAAAAGTTTTCCCGGGCTCTCAAATGGGGGCAGCTGTCTGATGTCTTCATAGGAAAGAGATGATCAATAAATAAAAAGGGGGCCACAGGCATTATGGTCTCAGACGTGCCGAGCCCCGGCGGCTGCAGGTATAGGCTCAAAGCGTGGAGGAGTTAAGGGGTGGTGGTGGTGGTGGTGTGGGTGGGGGTTGCATAAATGCGATATAGAGGATTTCGGGGAGTTACGGGGGAGGGTAAGCAGTTAGAGTGACACGCAGTGGGTCAGACGCGGTGAGCAGATTATAGCACTCAGGATATTAAAACGGAGAAGGGACGATGCTGCAGGCAACACACCTCCCGTGGAAATCTCAGTATTAGCGCAGGGTGACACAGAGGCTACGTGCACACTTCTTTTGACACGGTCGACAACAATAACAGCAGGAGCATGCTTCTGCTCATGCCTTCAGGTTAGGATGCAACCCTCGTGGGAAAGGTCAGAGAGGATCAGACTGAAAGTCTTCTTAATGGGACAGCACAAGGATAATTAATTTAGATCTACATTCATTTGACATTTAAAGGTGGACTAAGGTTCCCTGAATCTCACCTGACATGCCACCTAAAAGACACAATGCATATTAAGTGTAGATACACAAGTAAACATTGGTCTGCCATACTTCACTTGCATGAACCTGCTGAGACAGTCAATCATTGGCAGAAAGAAAAAAATCAATTTTGAGTATCAATTAATCGTTCAAGACACTTATGAAGCAAAAATGCCAAACATTTAATGTGTGTGTGAGGATTTATGGCTGTTTATATCATGATGTCTTTGGGTTTTGGACTGTTGGTTGGATAAAACATGCAGTTTGAAGACATCTGCTTGGGCCTGGGGAGACTGTTATCAGGTCATTAAATAGGGCGTTATCTGTGGTTATAAGCTCCATAGATGTGGGTCAAAAGAGGCCTATTGCACCCACTAGTAGGTTTTATCATCAATTCAAATGGGCGATCACTGACAGAAGGAATAAAAGACGACGACAGCGACCTTTAGTGACAGTGTCATGGTTTGGCTCTGTGGCCAGAGGCCCTCTGACTTTTGTTAAGACTTTTGATCTCGTATTTTATATATTTTTAGTCGTCTATAATTAGTTCTGATTTGTCTAGAAGAGGATTTTTGTTCCTAGGTTTTGGGGTTTTCCGTTTTATTCCTTGTTTCATGCTTTCATTCAGTGTTGCCTTCTTTATTTTGTAAGCTGCTCTCCTCATGTGTCACGTATGGTTTTACTTCCTGCCTTTGTGTGTTTTCCCGCCAGTTTTGATTTTCTGCCCCACCCTGATTCGTTTCACCTATACATATACTCTTCTGAATCAGCCTTGTTAGTTCTTCCCAACTAATCTGCTTTCCTGTTCCCAGTGTTTTCCCCCTGCCAATTGGCTCCCTGCCTAAAAAACACAGTACTTTCACCCAGGAGACCAGGGTTCACATCCCGTGTGAAACCAACAACGTGTAGTTGTCCTTGTGTTCACAACCTTAGGGGCGCTTTCACAAGCCAACATTTAGTCTGTTTTAATCGTACTCTGGTGCGGTTCTGTTGGCGGTTGTGAACGCAGTAATCGTACTCTGGTGAGGTTCGTTTGGGCGGTTGTAAACTCAGTAATCGTACTCTGGCGAGGTTTGTTTGGGCGGTTGTAAACGCAGTAATCGTACTATGGTGAGGTTCGTTTGGGCGGTTGTAAACGCAGTAATCGTACTCTGGTGAGGTTCGTTTGGGCGGTTGTAAATGCAGTAATCGTACTCTGGTGAGGTTCGTTTGGGCGGTTGTAAACACAGTAATCGTACTCTGGTGAGGTTCGTTTGGGCAGTTGTAAACGCAGTAATCGTACTCTGGTGAGGTTTGTTTGGGTGGTTGTGAACGCAGTAATCGTACTCTGGTGAGGTTTGTTTGGGTGGTTGTGAACGCAGTAATCGTACTCTGGTGCGGACCAAAACAACCGGACCAAGACCGCTTGCGAGAGGCTGTTTCCAAGTGAACAAAAATGCAGGCTGCCTGTGCATCTCATTGTTGAGATGGACACAGGTAAATGACAGGTTACTTAACCGAGTGGTTTTGTGGCCTAAACCAAACAAGCTGTTTTGTTTGTGTTCAAAACGTAACATTTCATTCAGTTTTACAAGTTAGAATGTGTTGGTTTTAAGTGTCACTTTCACCTTTACAACGTAGTAGGCCCCTACTGACCCAAATGGATGAGGCTTATAACGACTGACAACGTACATTTAATGAACAGTCAAATTGGGTGCAATTTTTCACTATTTTCTGACATTTTATAGATATATGTGAAAAATATATGACTGAATAATTGTAATCAAAATAATTTAATAATTATAATAAATAATATGTAATAAAATAATAATTTGTTGCAGCCCTAATCCCTGCTGGATGTGCCGGTTGCTCATTTTGTTTGCATGAGTAAGTATTAATGCTGTTTATCAAACTATGAACCACAAACATCACTGGATATTTGCATTGGACAATGAAGCCCACAGGATTATCTATAAGAATGCTTTTGGAGTGGGACGTATATGCTGGGAGGTGGCTCAGTCTGAGCCAGCACCACAGCAGCACCCCATACCTCTGTTCAGCACTCAGCGAATACGGCATGAAACGCATAGAAAGTCCTGCCAAAAAGTGCTGAGAAAGAGTCTGGCCCCGGACAACCATGCATGACAAATCCTTCTCTCACACCATCTGTTCCATTGTCCACAAGTAAAGATAAGTCTTGCATAGAGTACACACACTGAATACTTGCATGTGATAATACCAAGCAGTTGTGTTGGATACATTATGAAACATTAAGATTTCAGAAAATCAAACAACTACTCAGCTGAAACTGGATGATCAATTATTGGCTGCATATGAGGAAGGAAATGGACGTGATGTGGAGGCCTTCTGCGGATGGGTGTAAATCCATACACCCCATGGAAGTTGACCTTTAGAAATACTCAGCCAGTGCATAGAATATCGTTTTCGGCATCTGACCTGTGTTGACCTTTACTGGGGGAGTTTTTCTGCCTTTTTTTGACAAAGGCCAGCTGATGTCTTACAGGCATGCAGGAGGGAGAAAGCATATAGGTCCAGTAGCGAGAAGCACCGTTGCATGACCAGTGGCTTATTAAACCAAGAAAAGAGAACGTACAATCAATATTTGATTAGAGTCGCTTGTGATTTTTTTAAAACATTTCCACTACGCGAGCTCCAAAGATATCTTGAAAGAAATGAAAGTTGTGCATATCATACATTTTTAAAGACGTGTGGAACAAAATAAATAGAAGAACCGGCTGTCATCAAAGTGCATCTCTAATTGTGGTGGGGACATAAACAGGACAGCAGGGGCAACGTGTGCACGGCTCTGCTTGTTGTTGGTGTGTTGCGCCGAGCTATTTTTCTCCAGCACTGCTGGCGCAGGCCATTTATACAGCGGAGCCATTAACATATAGGAGAGGGAATTCACACTCCAGCTGGAGTGGGCAGTGGGCTGAAGCCCCAGTCCGCTATCAATTAACAAGCACACTTAGTATGTGTCCGGGTCACGGTCGCCATGGGACTCTGACAAATGCCGTGCATTTGGTCAAAACAAGTGTTGTCACAATGGCATATCTTTAGCTGATTACCAGCCCTCGTATCACACGGAAAAAACAACATCTCACGCAAACTGAAAGCAATAAAATCAGCTCACCAGCAGCGTCGACCTAATGCTGTAACGAACCAGTCATCTCTGTACACGTGTAGAAGGAATTAAGTACAAATAAACACGATTATGAATTTTGCCCTGCAGTCACATCATTTAGGCATGGATTAGTCTCCTGTTTTCACCACTGGAGGAATGGATGTGCACAGTTACTTAAGCTGATAAAGTTAGACATGCTACACTTATTCTATCCCTGAACATGTTATCTTATCTTGTTATTTAAATCATTTTCACATTAGGGCTGTCGCAGTGAAGGAATTTCGCCTGCAGTGATAATGACTGGGTCAACAGCGCAATATGCGGTATTATTGCAACTTTTTTTTTTTTTGCAAATTACTTTATTTATCCTGTATAAATAAACTTTATTGTTAGGCTATTATTGGTATATCGTTGCTTTATAAATGACAAAGATGACGGTTTTAAAACCAATTAAATACTTGTTTATTGTTAAATGCAGAACACAGAAGGGCAATGAGGTGCAGCGTTTTTTTTCAGCTGCGCTTTGGTTGCATGTGGTTGCTATGATACGAAATATCAAAATGTCGGCATAAGGTAGAGTACACGCCGGTCTGTAGTACATGTAGGATGTGACGGATGGTCATTGCGGAGTTTTGCCCAAAGTTGAACATTTTTCAACTCTCGGCAATGTTATGAATGGAGCTTCGAACTACTCAGTGCAGCCCTACTTTGTCATATTTTCTTTCAAATGTCAAATATCTGTCCATTCTGTGAACCTACAGACTACTTGCAAGAAAACCATTGCTACCATTGATGTATAAAGAGCCGATTTGTTGAAAAAGATTCCGACGTCAAAACATTCATTGCGCATCGCATTTTCCCCCGGTCACGTGCGCCCTACAGTTTGAGAACCACTGTTCTAAGTGATGGTATGGAAGTCAACCCAAAGCGTTTTGTAGCCTAAAACATCTCCACCCCAGATAAAATCGCTCACTGGAGCACCTACACTTTGACATTAATAGCCTAGAAATCTGCTGACAAATCTCCCTATACGGTACATTTTGAACAGATGTGATTAATTTGCGATTAATTATGATTAAATATTATAATCGACTGACAGCCCTGAAAACACTTGAACATAGCGGCTGTAGCGGTTTCTTGCCATCCCCTGCGTTTATTGCGACAGCCCTATTTCACATGCACATTTTTAATAGGCATTCTTTGCTGCAGTTTAACCGAGACATCCATTGCACGGTCACCAGGCATTTTGTTCAGCATAATTTTGCCCCGAATCCTCTGTAACCTTGACTCCGAACTGACACAGAAGTTACAGTAGAAGAACAGCCAGTATGACATGTAAACAAAATGACAAGATTGATGCTAACATGTGGCGGAGATGGCTACATGGGAACACGCAGCATTTTAGCATAAATGTTGGCTCCGGGCCTTTGCCAAATTCCCCCTTTTCATGTGTGTTTTGATCATAAACCTCTATGAAACCCAGCGGTTCTCGGCAGAACTCCGAGACCGGGGCTGAACCATTTCCTAAACCACGACCACAGCCTATCTTTCCAAGGCGAGCAAGGCTCCATGTTCCACATACATATAACCGTTGGAATGCCCACCACATCGCAGGACCATGTTCATATTCCGCTGCATGTGCGTTCCAGCTGTGATCGAGTATTGTCTTTCCCACCCGTCTCCGACCCTCACCATATAGGAGCACTTTCTCACAGCTCAGTTTCCATATATGCCGTCTTTCAGTACGTCTTTCTACACTATGTTGGACGTTATGAAATATCTCGGATCTCTGCTTGTATGTCATTCTGACACCACATCCATTTCTCTTGTGTGCCTACTTGGACAGAATACACAATATTGGCAAATTAAGCTACTTTTAAATAATTCTGGACATTTATTTTTTGGGCATCAGTGCCTTTCATTCTTCATATTGTGACTTTTTTCTTTTTTGATGGAGAGCTTTAAGAAAACACATGAAATAACAACACTTAAGTGTCTGCACATTTTGCAACTGGCCTTTCAAGAGGAAAGCAACTGGCATGGAGACATACAGTAAGTAGGGAACCACAAAGCCACAGCAAGGGGAAGGGAACAGCCTGAAAGCTGAGTCGGGTGGTATGAGTTACTCCAGTCTCCACTGGCCGCTGGATGTCTAACAATGTGTATTGACACAGAGACCCAGGACAAAAAAGCATTGGGTGTATTCTCAACGCTAGAAAAACAGGACAGCCACTTCTGAAATGTGACTGGAGAGGGAAAGAATGGGAGCAGCGATCAATCATAGGAATCAAAAGTCACAAAAATGACTCTCGGTTTCATCAAAAAATACTGTGGTGGGTGGGCTGTGGGGTTGGGGCATGAAAAAATTCAGGAAAGGAACTCATAGCTTTTTTTTCTGCATGTAGCCACTGCTGTTGGAAAACAAGGAGTGGGATTCAACGCTTTTAGCGTTGAATAAAACTGAACCCAGACTCAAGCAGTGGGACCAACAACCACTTGCTACTAATCTCAACATTTAAGTTTCGAAACTTGATACTAAGAGGCATCCAGATAAAACGAACAATGGAGAAGAGTGCTGCCAGCGACTGGAGATAATTGTGCGGTTCAATGCAATTTCAGTGTGGCCAAATTGTAACTGCGTGACTGTTGTGTGACTGCTCCGCTGACAGCTTGTGCTATTAACTGCAATCAAACCAGCGCCGTAATTACCCTCCATGTTAAAAGACGTTCTGTAGTTAAAACTTCACAGCGTGCCAATTCGGACTCGGGATGCAGAGGGATGCAGTGAAATGAGCCTGTGAGAATAGAGCGGCTTCTGGCTCGCAGCGCTTTGATGAAGCGGAGGAAAAAAATAAGTATAGCTGACAAATCCTGATAGTGTATTACTATTGATCAGAAGCAGGGAAAGTGAAGCAGGCAGTCGCGGGGAGATTCAACGACTCAATTAGGCCGTGTTGAAATCCTTGTCACTCACTCAGCCAATGGAGCGACGTAGCGGTTTTTGGGAGGTCTGATTAGCATGCAAGGCTTGTGAGCCATCTCCCATGATGCCAGTGTCTCTCTAAGTCAGTGGTTCTCAAACTTTGTCTGTCATTCCCCCCTTTGGAGGAAGAAATGGTTTCACACCCCCATCTTCAGATGATATTAATTATAAAACTAATAATGTTTTGAGAAGAAATAAGTTAACACTTCCCTATGATGGTTGTTTCTTAGAGTTTATTCAGTCAGTATGTATATGAGTTTTCAGATATGAAATACACATTGGTCTCTCCTCATCTCCCACTGCCTTCATTATTATTTATATTTATATAAATTAGGGATGTCAAAGTTAACGCAATAATAACTTTCTTTAACGCATCAATGCAATCGATCTTTCGGAGGTTGTAGCGGGCTCAGTTTTAAAGCTGGAGTCGAGATACTGGTATCAAATGAAACTATAAAACCTAAGGAATTCATTAGTACCAACCATGTCATACCAGGAGGATGAATAACACTCCAAACTTATGCTAAATGCAGTACCTGTGAGGGTTTCTGGACAATATTTGTCATTGTTTTGTGTTGTTAATTGATTTCCACTAATAAATATATACATACATTTGCATAAAGCAGCATATTTGCCCACTCCCATGTTGATAAGAGTATTAAATACTTGACAAATCTACCTTTAAGGTACATTTTGAACAGATAAAAATGTGATTAATTTGCGATTAATCGCGATTAATCATGAACAATCATGTGATTAATCGAGATTAAATATTTTAATCGATTGACAGCCCTATTTAATATTTGTTCAAATGTCAATGTTATGAATGAAGCTTCAAACTACTCAGTGCAGCCCTACTTTGTCATATTTTCTTTCAAATGTCCAATATCTGTCCATTCTGTGAACCTACAGACTACCTGCAAGAACACCATTGCTACCATGGATGTATAAAGAGCCGATTTGTTGAAAAAGATTCCGACGTCAAAGCATTAATTGCGCATCGCATTTTCCCCCGGTTTGAGAACCACTGCTGTAAGTGATGGTATGGAAGTCAACCCAAAGCGTTTTGTAGCCACAAACAATCTCCACCCCAGATGAAATCGCTCACGTGAACACCTACACTTTGACATTAATAGCCTAGAAATCTGCTGACATGTTTTAAACTACCGCTGTAGCCGGCTCAAAAGACACCGGGGCCCGTCCAGTGGGAGCCCAGAACAAAATAGCTGCACACTGCATGTACAGGCTTTTTCCTCGGGGCTGCAGGAGTATTATTTGGAGCTCTCACCCTCGCGTTACCCTCCCTCACTGTGTCTATACTGCGGGCTGCTCATTGTTTGACAGGATTGACAAGCTCCCTGGCAGAGCTGATTAAAAGCTTTAAGGTCAGAGAAGTGGGACAGATATCGAGCGAACACCTGTCTGCTCGCTGTGAGCCAGTCCCCTACTGGGTGTGTCCTCCATTGGCGCAGGATCAATGGCTCCATTAAGACCCAACGTTTTTTTTTTGTGTGTTTTTTCTGACAGCGCTACTTTGGCTTGCAAAGAACCTTTCACCTGGCTCTTCCTCTTTTTTACTTCCCTCTGCTTCTTGTCAAATCAAAGAGTGAAAGTGTAGGAGATGGCCATATTTGTGTACAACCAAGGGCAGCAGCTACCCTTTGCTTTCGAAAAAAAAATAGAATAAAATGTAAAGCGACAAGCACGCACTGCAATGTATTTTTTTTCCAGCTTCAGACTTTCATCATGGATTTCCACATTCTGGTAAAAATAACTTTGAAAGCCCGGCTGCCCACTGAAGATTTGCCAAAGGATTATAGATCATTAAAGAGATGTTTGAAGTTCACTTGAAGTCTCTCCAAATAAGTTACTCGAATCACTTCATTTATTGTGTCTTGGTTTTTTTTCTCTCTCGCTGTAACCGGATTTCTTTAAAAAAAGAGGGTCTCTCAAACTGCAACAGCTGGTCATCCTCTCTGGAGTCATAATCCAGAAATGGACATATCAATTTACTCCAGCCTGAGTTTGGATGATAGCGAATTAAGATACCTGCTCCTGTGGACGCCTCACCCATCTGGTCGGCTTTCCACTCAGAGCTTCACGCAAGAGAAAATGTTCTTCTTTTGACATTGTATCTCACAGTAATCTATCAAATGAAACCTTATATCATAGCTTTAGCCATGGGATAAGACTTCAAGGGATGGCTGACTTTCACCAAGAGATATCTCCAAGCGTGTCTCACTCACCACTCATCACTACTTTCATCTCCAGAGTACTTCGACAGGTCTCACAGGTTCCTGGATCCCTCCCCCACACAGAGGTCACCTAGCTGGTCTTTCTTGATATGATTCAGCGGCTGAGCACAGAGGCGCATTGTGCTGCAGGTTTTATCACGTTAATATGTTTGTAATCTTGCTTCTGTCTGCGGTGAGAAAATAAAGTAGCTGACTAAACTGACTTGCGTAACAAAGACATCTTTTTAAGACACTTGCAAACAGGTAGTATCAAAGCATCAGACCTGCTCATTTTCACATCTCTCATCTGTCCCACTAAAGGGAATCACTCTTACAGTTTCATGTCAAAATTTCATTTTTATTATTTCACTAATGAGTGCAAAAGATTGATAAGAAACTGTTCATTTGTTAAATTAAAATAAGTGCTGTCAATCGATTCAAATATTTAATCGCGATTAATCGCATCATTTTCAATAGTTAATGGCGATTAATTGACAATTAATCACACATTTTTTATCTGTTCAAAATGTACCTTAAAGGGAGATTTGTCAAGTATTTAATACTCTTATCAACATGGGAGTGGGCAAATATGCTTGCTTTATGCAATGTATGTTTATATTTATTATTGGAAATCAATTAACAACACAAAACAATGACAAATATTGTCCAGAAACCCTCACATGTACTGCATTTAGCAAAAAAATATATGATCAAATCATAACAATGGCATGACAACAACAGCTGACAGCATAAAGTGGGCTTGTCTGTAAAAGGGAGACTCGTGGGTACCCATAGAACCCATTTTTATTCACATATCTTGTGGTCAGAGGTCAAGGGACCCCTTTGAAAATGGCCATGCCAGTTTTTCCTCGCCAAAATTTAGCACAAGTTTGGAGCATTTTTTAGCCTTTGCAACAAGCTAGTATGACATGGTTGGTACCAATGGATTCCTTAGGTTTTCTAGTTTCATATGATGCCATTATCTAGCTTTAGAACTGAGTCCGCTACAGCCTAAAGATTGCAAGTTGCGTTAATGCGTGAAAGAAATTAGTGGCGTTAAAACAAATTTGCGTTAAGGCGTTATTATCACATTAACTTTGACAGTCCTAGTTAAAATAGATCAAATGTAAACACTCCAGTGTTTGCCTACAGAGGTTGACTATATAAAGAAGCCTTGCTGTTTGGGGTAATTTCTGAACTGGTTAATGACTTTTAACACTGAATAAGAAGTTACAATATATTAATAATCTGGGGAAGTACTGTGTCACTTTGAGCTTCCACATTTAGATATTTGACGATGAAGATGTAGCACAACCGTAAGGTGAAAGAAGCGAGTTCACACTTCCCCAGCAGTGTTTTCAAGGAAGTGTGAAACTGGGTTTGCAGGAAGAAAGGGTGAAAGTGTTGGTGAAGTGTGAGGTCACATATCCATTTACAGCTGCTCTTTGGCTCTTTCTCCTCTATGCATTTTTTTCTTTTTATTCATAGGAGTTGGTTTCAAACAAGGTCAGAAGGACAGGAAGGAAGATGTGAATAGAATAGAATAGAATAGAATGCTTTATTGTCATTGTACATGGTACAACGAGATTGGAGATTGGAAATGTGCTGAAATGTCCTGAAGCTACACTGGGAAATAAAGTGTGGATAGACTCGTTACTCCTTACTATAGAACCTTACTACTTTGGTACCGGAATGTGTGACATCAGTTATTGCAAAATGGCATTGAATGCCAGGTCAGATTTTTAGTGTCATTTACTCATTCTTTATTCAGATATTTACTGATTTAAAAAACAATTTGGGCCTTTTTTTTAAAGAAAGACATGTTTATATTACTCAAAACAAGATATACCATATATTGGTAATAGGGGTGTAAGAAAATATCGAAAATATCGAGTATCGTGATATTGTGTTTTGCGATACTGAATCGATTCTCAAACACACTGTATCAATTTTCAATTAATAGTTTATTTGCAAATATCAACTCAGTCAATACTGTATTTCATTTACAAAGACATGCACCCTCTCAAAGCGGTGCTATGATGTTGGATGTCACAGTTATTCCGATAAATGCAAATGCAGATCCCACTTTTCTGATTGCATTGCAAAAAGTAAACTTTCTTTACTCAAATTTTATGCATATGATGATGTGTTCTTTATCGCCAGATTCTTGGCAATACACAGCCCTAATTAGTAATGAAACTCGGATATTGAATTCAAATTAGATCCAGCCTTAGACTTTTAAGCACAATTGTTTTGTCAAAAGTTAGTGATTTCCTGTTCTGCAGTTTTGACATTTTGCATAATGCATGAAGAAAAAAAAGGAAAGTTTACAAGAAAACAATGCAGTTAAAAAAGCACGTTTGTGTTTACTGAACAACTGTGTTTTTTGATTAATAAAACCATGTAGTAACACCATTACTTGTAGAGTGTAGATTATTGACTACCAGTGACAATAGAACAATGAGGTTTAGATAGTTTCTGGTTAGTTAGGGATCACACCCCTGCCCTGCACCTAGGAAACACACTTACTGCCACCTGGATTATAAATGCCAGTGTTTTCAGCCTGTTTTTGCCTACAAATGGCAGTAGCTAGGGGGAAAATGTCTCATCTTCTCTGTGCCCTTCACAGATTGCAAGTGGACCTTGTTCTCCCACACTCACTCGCCTCGCAGAGCTGGTAGAATATGTTTGAGCTGAAACGAGCAAAATGTCTTGGCGATTGACAAAACCACATTTATTTGTGCATTCATAGTTGTAGGTACACTCATACTGCAATGCACACCTAAGTGTTGTGAATGGATGCTGGAATAAGGCTCGACATATGGGCTAATGCAGGCCAGATTAAAATAAAGGGCAGTGAGCTGTGACAGGGATATTCCTTGTGGGCATAATCTTGTGTTTAATCTTGTTCAAAGTTATTTATAATTTCAGACTGTGTTGTGCATTAATCTGTCATGCATACCGGGGTGGTAATTACAGCTGGTATTAATTTCAGAATGATCGATATGTTTAGGTAAAGAAAAGAAAACAGGAGGACAAATAATCACATTAATCATTTTACTTGAGCTATTTGTGACAGCTATACTGAGCTATTAAGATACAATAAAACAACTGTCCAAATGTAGCTTTGCTATTCCAATCTAGGAACACTGTTATTACAAGGATTGTAATATATATATAAAAAAAAAAAAAACTTTTACAGCCCTAAAATATATGCTAACCCGTCACACACAGTCACCGTCTCGGAATAAAACCCAATAAATGGCTGACTGATGAAGGCTAGCTATGGGCTGAAGGATTTCAACAGAAGCTGGGCTCTTAAAGCTGCTTTTATCTGCTCCAGCTTGGCTGCAATGTATGCTCACATGCTGTACAGTGACACAGCCGACCCTTCATACATAATAGATGTGTTGGTGTCCATGGAGCTGCAGAGGCTGTGGGTTGGTGCAGGGCAGAGACCATAAGAGACATTTCTTTCCAGTGTTTCATCAGGCGAAAATGCTTTATACTAATCAGCAGCCTCTCTGGCGACGCTGTTTACATTCATCAGGCTAACGCGGTGGCTAGCGGTGACGCCATTTTGCATTGGCTAACATTTGAAACACAATGATTGCTGATGTTGTATCTCTAATCCGTCAAAAAATGTTGTGGTAAATTGATTAATCATTTAGTCCATAAAATGTCAGAAAAAAAGTGAAAATACCCATTACAAAGTGTCAGAGGCAAAGAACTCAAAAAAAGCAAAAAAAAAAAAACTAAGGCTGTCAAAGTTAACGCGATAATAACACGTCAACGCAAATTCGTTTTAATGCCACTAATTTCTTTAACGCATTAACACAACTTTGCTTGAAACTAAATAACCTATGAACCTAATGAAGGCTAAAGAACACTCTAAACTTGCGCAACATTTTGGTGAGGAAAAACTGTCATGGCCATTTCAAAGGGGTCCCTTGACCTCTGACCTCAAGATGTGTGAATGAAAATGGGTTCTATGGGTACCCACGAGTCTCCCCTTTACAGGCATGCCCACTTTCTGATAATCACATGCAGTTTGGGGCAAGTCATAGTCAAGTCAGCATACTGACACACTGACAGCTGTTGTTGCCTGTTGGGCTGCAGTTTACCATTTTTTTATGCTAAATGCAGTACCTGTGAGGGTTTCTGGACAATATTTGTCCTTGTTAGTTGATTTGAAGTAATAAATATATATACAGTACATACATTTGCATAAAGCAAGCATATTTGCCCACTCCCATGTTGATAAGAGTATTAAATACTTGTCAAATCTCCCTTTAAGGTACATTTTGAACAGATAAAACATGTGCAATTAATTTGCGCTTAATCACGATTACCTATGGACAATCATGCGATTAATCGCGATTAAATATTTTAATCTATATTTTAATCGAAAATATTTTAATATTTTAATTTTAATCTCTATTTGAGGTGTAAATATGTTGTTGTTTTTTTAACTGATGTAGGCCTAAAGCTTGTATTTTGCTTGTATACTGTATTATAAAACGGCAGCAAAAAAGTGAAAAATCATCCTAAAAATGCCCATCTATAACCCATGACTTCACACTTGAGCCTCTGTGAGTCTTCAGAACATTAGTATCTTATTAATATGACAGCTTATTGCTCCTAATGAAAATGGATTAACAAACAAACTAGCATTAATAGCAGGCACATTTAGATTTAACTGCACATCTTTGTTTTTATTCCAGCAATGATCAAAGACGTTAGTTTCCTGGGAGGTGGGAACATCGATGGTGCGCGCAATTAACAGTGTGTTGTATTCTTATTCCCCAAACAGTTAGTTATTTAGCAATTATCATTGCACACCATCATTTTGCCATAGTTTTGAAATGCAATTTACTTTATGAATACAAATGTCCCGTGCCCTTTTTTAATCATGTCATTGTGGGGGAGAGAGAGAGAGAGAGAAAAAAAACATGAATAAAAAAAGAGAAACTGTTTAATATTTATGTATCCATTTTCTAGCTACGAGCAGATCTCGCTCGGCTGCACTAAAATGAAACTTGTTGTGACCTAGTTAGAAGAATGCCACATGACAAAGCCGTGCTCGCCCTCCATCCGTGAGACTAGCCAAGCAGAAACGGCCGCATCGAGCAGGATATTTTGCACGGGGATCTTTATCGACGGTTTGTTAGCGGGGCGCGGGGCGGCCAGGTCTGTGTCCTACTCCTTGGCTGATTAGGTGGGTGAAGGACAGACCCCGGCTGCTCCGGCTCTCCATTGCAGGATGGCTGAGGCTCTTTGTTAATGTGCTGCCACTCCCCTGCGGGGTGAGCAGGCCTGGACAGGCTGAGGTGACGCTCCCCTCTTCTTTCCCACAGCTCAGCCGGCTCGACTTTGCTTGGCTGATGAACTGTGACGGGACACAACTCCAAGGTTGTTTGTGCTGCTTTTTCTTTTTTTCACCAGTCAGAGCAAGAGTGTGAAACATTGTTGAACTCTGCTGATGGCTCTCAACCTTCGTATCAGCTGGCTCGGCTGCACCCCCGTGGCACACTCCAGTGCACACCTGAAGGATCCCCGCTGTCAGGATGTAAGAGTTGCAGGCCGTACAGCCAGCTGCTTGTGTTTCAATACGAGACGAAGAGCATAAACAACAGCACAAACCTGCCCAGACATGATTTACCTTGCACAACTCGAAATGAGTCAGTCCCGTCATCGCAGACGTCGGAGCGCTCAAACTCCAGTGAATTTGTTGCACAAGTCAATCTAAACAAAAGGTTTCTAAGCGAGTATGTGAGAAGAAATTGCTATTCTTTTAAAATTACTATTCAGATCACTTCTATAGGCCATTTCTGCCTCCGCTAGAGAGTCTATCACCATCATTTATGGGTCTGAAAGCACACTATAGAGTTTTCCGCTGGTACTTTTGAGATAATTCTCTCCTGTAAAGGTGTTTTGTGCTGCAAGTCACGAACATACAGTACTTCACATCATTATACTTCAAGATCTCCTTCACATT
This sequence comes from Sebastolobus alascanus, assembly GCA_916701645.2. Lineage (NCBI taxonomy): Eukaryota > Metazoa > Chordata > Actinopteri > Perciformes > Sebastidae > Sebastolobus > Sebastolobus alascanus. The sequence goes on along the minus strand of CAKAOJ020000040.1, from coordinate 4,828,218 downwards.
GACTGCAAAAAGAATCAAACAGCACCATAAATGCCCATGCTGCCGGGGGGGTCACGAAGGGGCTACTACAAGAGCAATTGGTGAGGCCATTTTTGTGCATTTTTGCACAGAGCTTGACAAAATCCCATATGTGGGAGAGTCAGCCAAAACCTCTGCATGCTTATTATACAAAGAGCCCTCTCAAAATGACGCTTTGAATTCCCACAAGATGAATTCTTGTTCATGTTACGGCACGGAGAACATATTTCTGTCTATGTCGAACATTTTTTTTTCAAGGCGCTGCCTCTTGAAAGGTAAATATCATGCAAACTACTCCCTTTGTTGCTCTTGCTTTTAATTTTTTATAGGGATAACACAACTGGTAGTTACATCCAAGACCTTGTTCACACCCACTGAGTTGTTACTGCAATCAAGTGCACAAAGCCAACCACTGACTCAAAACAGCATCCATTGCCAATCTTTAACCCCTTAAAACTCTGATGGGCTGACGGGCCCAGCCGCTATTCTGTATTTCAGAGGTTGTAGCCGGCTGAGTTTGTCGAGAAGAACGCAAAATAACGCTACGAGGTTACGCCAAATTTTGGCGAGGAAAAACTAGCATGGCAAATTTTAAAGGGGTCCCTTGACCTCTAATCTCAAGACATGTGAATGAAAATGGGTTCTATGGGTACACATGAGTCTCCCCTTTGCACACATGCCCACTTTATGATAATCACATGCAAAAATCATGCAGTTTTTTTAATGCAGTACAAATGTGTTATTTCCGCCTATTATAAAATGGTGTATTTGAATATTTCTGCATTCTGGGGTCCCTAAACACTCTTGGAATTACATAAATTGGGTATCACTGTAAAGCTGAGAATCTTGGGGATCCAATTAGCCCAATTGTATTCATGTGTGATGATGTTAGTGTCCATAGCAGCCATTTCATTTTAGTGACACAATTTTCTTTTTCTTTCAATCTTGACAGTGCTTTATAAAATGACCTGTTGTGACCTCTAGGATAATCACAGCCTCAGGAAACTTTACAGCCACAAACTAAAGACCTAGAGTATTCAGAGGATGGATGGCTTTCCTAAGTAGACTGACAATAAGGGGGTTTCTGAGCAGTTTACAGAACAGTAGTGCTCGCCATCCAATCGCAGAAAACTGCAATTCTTGCAAAAATCTTCAAATGTCAAAAGTTTTTGATACCAAATCACAGCATGGCTTTTTCTATGGTGTTCCTGAAGTTCTTGGTGTATCAATGTGGTATTTTGGAGGGATTTTTGATAATTTTTTATCAATTTTCAATCGGTAAGAAATGGTTAAATGTAGCACCAAATCTTTGTAACAAATAGTATCAACCAAAATGTGCTGCAACAATTTATGAAACATAAGTGAGCATGGGAATGACCATCACTAACCTATACTGTATAATAATAATGTTCTAAGCCCTCATAGACTTTCACAATTTATTTTAATTAATTAACTTATTTATTAATTCATTTTGATTTCTTATTAATGACTAGAACAACCTGACACAGTGTTGAGCTGCACCTCAAATTACTGTTGACTTTTTATCTACCCCTGAACATCCCCTGTCGCCCAACCCTATCCCTCTCAAAAAAGAGGGCGGAATGGTAAGGGGTTAAGTAGCCGATGCCCATGGAGACTGTGTTGGAGGCAAGATGTTTATATTCACACATCCAAGTTCAGCATATAACCGCAGTTAATCCAAGTTATTACAGGAGACAGGCTCTCGTGTTGAAGAATGAAAGAAAAGCAAATAACTAACATTATTGCTTCTTCACTTCAAAACAAAGAAAATATTTATTTATCACTGATTGTAGGTTGTTGGAAAATCAGATAGGCAGTTAGACAGTAAGAAAAGCACCCAGTGAAGCAATTATGGTGCAATCTAGCATTTTACTGTATGATCGTTCTTCCAGCTTAGCATTTCATCCCTCAGAGTTACCGTTAACCCCTCTACAAATACTCCATGACAGGTCCCTGCTGGTCTTCCACATCCAACTAACAAGGGTCGGATTTCCTTAAACTTTTTTTCTGAAGTTTTTTTGTTTATTTCTTAAGAGCTAATTTAGCAGACTCAGCATGTGTGGCTGTCAGGGGATTACTAGTCTAGATGTGCACTGTTTGTTGGTTTCACTGCATAAACCAATTACAGAATGAGGCACCATAAGAGAATTAAAAGTTTGATTAGCCGTAGGGTGGATGGCAGTATAATTGGATTGGATAACAGTTGGACGGCTGCTATCTGTGTACAGAAAAGGAGCCAATTCATTTGTGTAATAATACAAGTGTCTGATCTGATAATGGTAAAGAGGTTGTAAAGTCAAGTAATAATCTGTGAAATGTTGAAATAAATATATCAATTCTTTTGTGACTGACTGGTAAGATGCAGAAAATTCAATAAACTGTAAGACCATTCAAGATAACTGCTCTTGAGCTTGTTAAAGCGAGAATATGTAACTTTAGAAAGGTGCTACAGGCTTACTTGGTCTGGTATCACCAGTGCTTTATGGTAGTAGCTAATGTTAGCAAACTTTAGCCAGATATCGCTGTGAAACTCAACACAGCGACCTCCGGTTCTGAAAAGTGAAGCTAAAGCTGAAGTGCCTTAAACTTGCATTATTTCTAATAGCCAGCAGGGGGCGACTCCTCTGGTTGCAAAAAGAAGTCAGATTGTATAAAAGTCTATGAGAAAATGACCCTACTTCTCACTTGATTTATTACCAAAGTAAACATTGTAAACATGAGTTTATGGTCTCAATCGCTAGTTTCAAGTCTTCTTCAATACAGCATGATGTTCATTTAGTAAATTATAATCCCATTTAGAGTCAAATAGACCATAAAGCGGGTACGCTTTAGGCTACCTTGTGATTGACAGGTTGCTACCACGGCGTTGTCCAGTCTGGGAGTTGGCGAAGGCCAAAAGCCAAGATGGCGACACCCGGAAACCACGATGGCGACGGCCAAAAGCCAAGATGGCGAAAGCCAGAAACCACGATGGCAACAGCCAAAAACCAAGATGGTGACAGCCAAAAACCAAGATGGCGACAGCCAGAAACCACGATGGTGAAGGCCAGAAACCAAGCTGGCGACAGCCAAAAACCAAGATGGCGACGTCTAGAAACCAAGATGGCGATGGCCAAAAGCCAAGATAGTGACAGCCAGAAATCAAGATGGCGACGGCCAAAGTAGCACCTGAGTAGCACCTTCCTATACTAATATCCTCAAGTGCAAAAGAGTCGATGCATTTTACAAGACCACGACTAGCACAAGCAGTTTGCAATAAATGTAAGTGCAAACATCTGTGAGAAAACTCTCAGTGACTTTCATTTGAAATCTAAAAAAAATACAGTTTCCATCTCAGCTGCTGTGAGTTGCATTCTGCTTGTGGCTGGAAAACACAACCGGGTCCTCTTTTTGTTTCTTTTTCTGGAATGATGCATTGCGTTGATGAGACTACACCAATCAAAGTCAAGACTTTTACAGAGCTTCATGTCATTTAAGAATGTCAGGTGAAAGTCAGTGACGTTTGGTAGCTTTGACTTGCAGTTTGCAATGTGTGACGAATTGAAGAAATGTGTAGCTGCTATTAGAAAGGAGCACCACCTAATAAAAGTTCTACTGCATCAACACAAAATCTAAGGTAAATTAAAATACACATAGAAATGGTAATATGTTGTTGAAGGATACAGGCTCATAAAAAAATGGAAGCACTTATTTTGAAATTTTGCAATGAATTGCAATCGATTGGATCTAAATTTTCTACAGTCTCCAAATGCCAGAGAGATAAATGAACTGACGAGAATATAATTTCTCACTCATAAAGTGCTGATACTGATGATTACAATGCCAAAAATAATTATGGCATTTTAATCAACGCTCTGTCCCTAAAGTGCTGGGAATCCTGAGTTAGTGAGCCAAGTCAGAAGAGTTTTCCAGTATGAGAACCCGAGCAGTTTAACAAGTGAAGTGTGGGACATGCAGTTGCAGCTCTGTTTAGTTCAATCCATGTCACTATAAGTAAAAACAATTTGAAAACTGTGCCCTGAATAGTATAAAGCCGCAGCGTTCACCCCGCATCTGAGGCAACTATTTGACACAGACTGAGATGACATTTCTATTTCAGCCACGCTGACGGTTAAAGTAGTCAGACAAGTTGCTGTCACTTGCTCAACACTTCAACTCTTGTCCTTATTTCCTCCTTATGTGTGCCAAGAACTGATTATTACTTCTATTCTTTCTTGGGGGATTGTTGCAGTTCGTCTTTGGAGATCTAGCAGAGATGTCCTTGAACCAGCCGCCATCCAAAATAACACTGCGATGTTCAGATTACAGGAAGTACTCTCAGTGCTGTTGCAGATTAACTGCACTTAATTCAGAAATTAGTCGACTTTTTTACATGCAGCTCAAGATTCAGTGAAAGAGTAATTTAGATTCAAACACCCACAGACAGGATTAAAGTTGGGGAAAATAAGATTCTACTCTATTTAGAATTCATTGACCTGAGACGGCCTGCTTCTAAACCTTGAGCCCCTAATGAATAAAAACAACGGCGGGCGATACATTTAAATTTCATCTTGTCTAAATATTCGATATGTTCAACCCGGTGAGAGCATGAATAAAATAGCAGTTCAGCATTATTGCGTGGTATGTGTGTCCTCTCCTTGAGACAACAGTGTCCTTGACTGACCTTGCTGGGCTGACATGTTTACACTGACTATATGGCCGGATCTGAATGGCTCACTAAGTCATGTAGCAGATCATCTGACAGGAGAACCAGTGAACACAGAAAACTACAGACGAAAAAAAAAGGCCATCTGCAGCAGTAAAAACCCCTCCCGTTTTCTGTCCAAAAACATCTTTGTTTTAATTTCCATTCTCACGTCCCAAACACTGACTGTCACATCCAAGATTAACCTACTACTATTATACAGTACTTTCACAATGAAAGAAGGCAGAGGAGTTCTAGAAGAGAGGCAGGGGGAGACACAAAAATAGACAAACAGTGGGATGAGAAAGGGAGAGACAGAGATGAGCACTTTCAGTCCTCAGAGATCCATTTTATCAGGCAGCGCTTCTATTTGCTGTCTCCTTTTATGTGTTTAGCGCTCTACCTTGTGAAACGCCCACACCGTAAACAATAGAGTTCCCGATGAAGGGAAGTGTGAGGGATTATTGCAGCAACGACTACAAGGTAGTTTCAAAGACTTCACCGACAGCTTAACAGGGAAATTAGGAGGATGTTATGCAACATTAAGAAAGTTTATTTATTTCACTCGATTTTGATTTAAATTTTACTTTTTGAAATCAATAGTAGGGCTACCCAACCCTGTCGCCAGAAAAATGTTTGGCATTGGATGTTTCTACAAACCACGGATATGTTGAATGGCGACGTTTCTGAACCAAAATATGTTTCATAAACATGTTTCATATCAGTCTCGCATCACGCTTGCAGAAACGCAATGCAACGTTGTTAACGCTGTGAAATGATTGGTTAGGCTAGCCCTAACCCAACGCAACGCAACAACGCATTAAAACCACTATAGTAATACATGGTTGGGCTTAAAGGAACAGTGTGTAGCATTTAGGGGGATCTATTGGCAAAAATGGAATCTAATGTTAATAATTATGTTTTCTTTAGTGTATAATCATCTGATAATTAGAATTGTTGTGTTTTCATTAGCTTAGAATGAGCCGTTTATTTCTACATAGGGAGCGGGTCCTCTCCACGTAGTCCGCCATGTCGCACCGCCCTGTTTCTACAGTAGCCCAGAACGGACAAACCAAACACTGTTAACTTATCTTTCTTGGGCCGGAGTCGATAACGTTACTTGCTCCCATCACCGCCACTCTCTCTGTCTTGCTTCACTACTCACTTCCCACGTGCACACACACTCTACGTACTGGCTCTGCCCCAGATGGCTCTAGAGAGGGCCATTAATATTTTCCCGTCGGCCACCAATGCTCTCCAACACGTTTGGCACATGGGAGAAGATCAGTTGGTTGCAATCTCCTCTCTTCACTGCTTGATACCGGTGTGTCTCTTTTCGCTCTTTAAACTATGTCACTTGCTCTGACCGAATGCAAAAACATTGACATTAAACGAATCCCTGGTTTCCTGAAACATACAATTCCAAAAATATTTCCTGGCGACCGGGTTGGGCTATCCCCTCTTTTCCATAAGTCAACTAATTTGTTGTTTTGGCCTTAGTCTACTAAGATTTCTTTAGTCAAATAGTCACTTTTTATGTTTTCATGCTGAATTACTTATTTCTAAGAATGTTATGAGCACACAAAAACTCAGTTTTATAGATCTGTCAATTAAATCAACTTATTGATTAGTCGACAAAATCGTATGAGCGTTAGTTGGCTAAGAATTTCTTTGGTCGAGGACAGCCCTAATCAATGGTTAATGTGAAAAATAGTCACAAAAAGTGACCAACGCCAGTGCATTTTAGGACAGTGCTGCAGTTCTCCCCAGGTAGTTCCTTAAAAGCACACAGAAACCATGTTACCCTGCTTCTACGATTCCTGACAGCTAAAAAGGTAAGCCAAGGTCAGTGAATTTTTCATGGAGAGGAGACATAAGCTTCTCCCTGGCTCCTTTTTGAAATCAGGAGGTACCACACCGATGTTACAGAGGCACACGTAAGCCTGAAATTTGAGATTTTTTGCACATTGGAGGCGACGAGGAGGATGAAAAGGGAAGCAGAAGCAGGAGGTAGACGGAGAGGACAGAGAGCAGAGAAACAGCTGGGGTGCCAGATCAAATGGGAATGTGAGACGGAGAGAGGCTTGTTTTGCCCCTGTGCAGCGATGGGGGAGAACCGAACGTGTAGTGCATCAAATTTTCATACGAGCATCAGTGCACAGCTTAGAACTGCATTATGGAACCAAAGCAGCAGAAAATATCCTTGAGGAACAGCTGAATAAAAAACGTGGCTTATTTATAGACCATGAGAGCACAGCTGAATGATTTAATTAAGCTTATTAAAGGACAGTGAAGGGCCATCGAGCAAAATATGTATTTATATTGTGATGCGCGTGCAATTATTCTGGAATGCGCCACATTATATTCCAATCTCTACCTACATTTAACTCATTTCTATGCACGTATGAACAATTACTGAGCAAAGGACGAATCAATACGCTCAAGCACAGTTTTAAGTGAGACTCGTATTCCAGCATTATTCTGTTGTTTATACTTCTATGTTGAGTAAAAGTGGGCAGGAATGTCTCCATGGAGATCATTGCCAAAATGCTCACACAAACCAACGTGTCAGGACTGGAAGTGTTGGTTGTAAACAAGGCCTGTATTTACAGCTGTGTAAGTGAGGTTCTGCGTATGAAAAAAAGGAATATTTTCAATGTTCATGACAGAAAAATATGGTGAAGACATACTTATGCACTGCAAAGAGAATATATATTCCCTTTCAGACATGTAACTATACTGCGGTATATTCTAATGTTTTTGCATGTGACATAGGAAGGGGAGCCAAATCTGAATGGCTTGTTGAATCACATGTTTTCTGAACTAGGCAGCCCACAAAAACTGACTGGGTTGTTTTATTTCACAGTTTGTGGGTTGGTAGGCACTCCAGATACCCAAATGTATGTGCACAAGCACCGAAAAAGTGAGCTTTTCACGATATGTCCCCTTTAAGAAATATGGCACATGAGGCAACATTCTGTAGTATTGTGGCTCATATTAGAGGTCGACCGATTTATCGGTCGGCCGATTAATCGGGCCGATTATTTGACATTTTTTCATAATCGGCATCGGCCGATGCCTGAGCATATTAAGCCGATTATCAAGCAGGCACATCTGCGGGCAGCCCAGTGTTGTTGTTGCTGTGGAACACGTGTGACACCGCCCCTTGTGTGTCAATCAAATTGCCATTCTGGCGGGAGAAACCGGTAGGCTTAAATTCGTCTCTTTCAAAGCCCTATATATTTAATTGGTTATATATGAAATGCTCCGACGTTATCAGTTCTGTTTTTGGTAACGGAGAATTTCTCTCCGTAGGTGACGTCAGCTGTGTGCGGGGCGGAGCAGCTTTCACATGCACGCTGTTGCAGCTCAGACACACAAACAGAGCTTCTGCTCTTAGTAACTATGGCGGAGAAAACTAAACTTATAAAGCGTGATTACACTTTACTAGAGTTGATGCTGACAATGCTTGTCATAAGTGCAAGTTTGCGTGTGAGGGCGGAAACACGAGCAATTTGTCGAAACATTTAGCAAAAAGTTCACTTCCTCATTAAACGTCTCTACGGGTCCTACATAGCGTCTATGACGTCACTGGCCTGTGTGTAGTCCGCAGCAGATATGAGCAGCAGGCTTTGTAATACGAGTGAACAAAGTTATTATTATGTTTTGATCACTTAGATTATGGCCATATAGCTTGTAACAGTGTCTGTCAGCAAACATAAATAAAAAACATGCTTTAGGACAGTTTTGGAAAGGTGCTTAAAAGGTTTTGAGCCCTGTACTATTACTACTATTAACCATCATGCACAAAATAAAATATGCACTGCAGTGCAGACACAAAGTGCAAATTGGAGAGACAGACCATAAGTGTTGTTCAATAAATGTTTACTTAAGTTAAGACATTTTGTGTATTATTTGTTATTATTAAGCTGTTATATTTTATCAGATGGAGGAAAAAAGAAATCCAGCCAAACATATCGGCAAAAAAAAAATCGGCCTCATATATCGGCCATCGGCTGTCCTGATTCTGTAAAAAATCGGCATCGGCATCGGCCATAAAAAACCCATATCGGTCGACCTCTAGCTCATATAGTTCACAACAGTCTCTCTTTGGAGTCACATCTACCAAGAACGTTGTTACCATGCTTTCCCTGGCATTGTGACTGCTTTTATTCACACTTGAAGCATGTAGAGAATGTTGCAGAGTCCTTTTCAAAAGGAAAAAAAAGACTGATGTGAAAATGCACCTGGTGAAAGGAGCACACTCGCAACAAATGTGACATAAACAAATAGGCAGAAGGTTAAACTGACATTTGACAAGCTTTTGTCAGCCTGTTTTTACAAGGCTGTCTTCGCTGGGGTTTGATACAGACAGCCTTGTCAAAAAAACACATCGAAACATTGATCCTACAAAACATATATGCATCAGACCAGGCAGAGCATCTCCAGATTGCGTCTGAAAGAGTCTCCAGTCATCAGCGAGGGAGGGAGGGAACGCTCTGCCTGAGAAATGAGGAGACTCTGTGTAATACTTGGGTCGTGTTCGGCAGCACACCTGGTTTCCAGCCTTGGCACCCGCTCCACAGATGCAGTTAGCAGATGTGCCATTGAGAAGAAATAGCGCTCTGTAATGTGGGCGTAAAAAGAATGAGTAAACAACCCCCAGGATTACCATATTCACAAAACACGTTGCTTCAATTGAGGCAGGCTGCTTAATAATTGTGTCCAATAAAATGTGTGAACAAGCGGGTTGAAAAACAACAAGGAGGCACGTCCACTCCTCTTTTTTTCCTCTTCTCTCCTTCAGTTCAATAACTGGAGAAGAGGCAGCCCTTGGTTCAGTCTATAATAAAGCAATACACTGAGGGCTTCTTGACAAAGGAAGAGGTTATAGAGCAAGAACTCAGGGCATACCCTCTAGAAAATCTGATATATTTAATGTAAATAGTTTCTATTAAGGTCAATGCATTTGAAGTAAAAACTATGAATGAGACAGGAGAGAGCGGTGCACACCTAACGGCAGCAGACCGCGGGGGCTGGTTGCTGTGATAAGGCCGTTTCATGGTCCCCAGTGTGAAATTGTGATAACTCAGAATGGTAAGGTAATTGAGTCAGAACCTTTCAAAAGCCACGCAATCGTCGCAGTGAAATTGCCATTACGCACAAAATTCTACTTCTGTGTCATTTTGAACATCTGTGAAGAGGAAGCATCCATGTCTTTCAGGTTTAAAGCAAGTGACATGATTAATAATAACCATAATATTACACTCCCTTTTAAATAAATATGCATTCAATCCTGACATGAATACTCTTCAATGCTGAAGGGAATCCATTGCGGTTTCTTAGTTGCCTCATTTTCCAAATGAATGTTTCAGGTAAACATATCATCAGTAGTGCGACCGGATATAATGAAGGGAATAAATGTGTCCACGTTGCCTTTGGCTCTACTTCAACGCTCCTATTAAAAATCTTTTGTCGCTGATCTTCTTGCTCCCATATTAAGACTGTCTGTACACAGCAGTCGGTTTGGCAATGACACGGCGCTGCGAGCTTGAGGAAAAATAAAACCATGCATTGTTATTGGTGTGACACGGCATGTAAGACGTATAAAATAATAATTCTACCTCTTCTTAAATAGGGTAAATGTTTCTTGTATAATCAAAGCTGCACAACACAGCTTTGTGAGCTGGCGGAGACGAACGGGAGTAAGAGGAAACCCAGAAATCCGAGATGATTGGCAGGTCAAAGGATGTCTAGGTTAAAACTCTGCTAAATTTGGTTGAAAGTGAGCAATTTTTAGACCTCTGGGGTACATATAACAGTCACTTCTACAGCATTTCACTGCCTATATGCAATGGGAAGCAAGTTTTAACAACACAGTTAAATGCAGTCATTGAAATGTGCACTTGTCAATCAAATCTTTAAGAAAAATTAGGAAAAGGCTCGTGTAGTGTTCTCATGCAGTGTGTTGAAACTCTGACGAAACACCAAGTTAAACCGCAGCCAATGAAGACAGAGTCGTACTAAGGTTGACCATTTACTGTCACACTTCCTCATTGACATGTTGGTGAAAACTGTAAATAAAAGAATACAGAAATATTCAGTCTGTTTTTTTTAACTAAATGCATTGTACATACAGTAGCTGTAAATATGAATATACAATCTATACACCTATAGTAGCAGTTATCATAGCTACTGGCATTGTTTTAGCTTGTATACAATTGTAAACAAAAACGTTTTTAAACAACTTATCAAACATCATTTTTTAACCAAATCTTGACTATTATATGATCCTTAACATGTCGACCATCAAATGAATCAACTTACGGCATTGCCTCTATGATGCTTCAATGTGGATGCTAGCGGACTGAATTCAGACCGCACTCACGTCTGCCATGCTTTCGACAAAACTAGGTCGAGCTAAACAGGAAGTTATTAAACAGGAAGTTATTAAACAGGAAGTGACTACACAGGAAGTGACATCGTGGAATAACAGGAACTGACAAATAATATGAATTTACGCATGAATTTCTTTAACTGTAAAGTAATTATTCCCATCTCGTTTTGTTTTACATATAATTGCTTAAAGAAGACATGAGAAAATTAAGTAAATGCCTTGAAAGGCAACACAGCTCATCTTGTTCAGGTAACTGTGTTCCATGATATCCTTTTTTTGTTCTCTTCAACATTATCCACTAAGCATGTAAGAAGAATATCCATACACATGAGTATCGCAATATTATGTTGTTCGATAACGATTCTCCAAAACATTGTATCAATTTTAATTAATCTCTTAAAAATCTGGCCGCTATTTGATCTTTTGGAGGTTGTAGCTGGCTCAGTTATAAAGCTAGAGTGACGATACTGGCATCATGTGAAACTAGAAAATCGGAGGAATCCATTGGTACTAACTGTCATACTAGCGTGTCGAGAAGGAGGCTAGATAATGCTCCAATGTTCAATGGGTACCCTCGAGTCTCCCCTTTACAGACATGCCCTCTTTATGATAATCACATGCAGGTTGGGGCAAAAACCATCCAGTTTTTTGCATGTAGTATAAATGTGTTAATTTTGCCTATTCTAAAATGGTATACTTCTGGTGTGTTCTTTATGTTATGACAGTTTTCCTAAAATTTAATTTTTAAAAAATTGTAATATATCGCCTTGCTTACAGTATCGCAATATATTGAATCGTTACCCCTGGATCATGATACGTATCGTATCGCCAGATTATTGCCAATACACAGCACTACTATCCACCTGGGATGATCTTAAGAACATGCTATTACTACTGTATTCAGAGTGAACTGCTCGAATGACGTCTCATTACCCCTCCATAATGCTATGTATGTAACCCTATTTAGCAATGGCAGGGTCCACTTGCGCAAACTGGACCATACTAATCCCCAGCTTTTGCAGTCAGTCTAAAAAACACACTCAATACACTTCTCCCAAACTCAAACAAATCCCTAATGGAAATATACACTGTACAAACACTCCCTCTTTAACAAACGTACACATACACACACCAGTCCAAACCACCTGGGGGTGAGTTTAACGGCTTTTCGAGATTACGACTCCCATCCCCAGACCGGTTCAACAGCTCGGTCCACATCTGACGTCACCGTGATGCTGCTGCTTTCTCTTTTTTTATTTTGGTTTGGTGCAGACGTGTGGGCGAGCCGGGTGTGGCCGGCCTCTGCCGCAGCTCACTCTCTGGCCAGAGTCACACATATAATTTCTACACATTTCACTAACCACGACATGGCCAATATGAGACGCTCGAAAACCCCAAGCGAGCGCCGCTGCCAGTCAAACACGCCTCAGTCGCTGCTTTGTGCAAACAAGCCTCAAGGTCTGACAGCCACTCGGTGCCCGTCCCCTGCCGTTGTCCATGAGGAGCCGCGTGTATGGAAAGCCATGAAAAAGCTCTAACCACACATGAAATTCCTACATCTGTACCAAGGACACTGTGCCTCTGGAAGGAAGCAGCGCAGGCAATAATGGAGCCTCACTGCGGGGGAAGCACCTTCCTCTCCACTCACTCGCCCATCTCTTTGGTCCTTTTCTTAGGGCCTCCACAAGGTGACAGTTTGTCGGATAATACCTTCAACATCTACGAGCTGAAAATGAACCAATGTCAAGGCCCGTGTAAACTGTGCAGGTTTCGGGAATATCAAGAATGAGTCATGCGAGGAATATTCACACGGCAACAGGGACACAACAGCCCTATTCAGTGAGCTGAGCCCCTGTTATTATGAGTAATTGTTTCAACAGAGACAGTTGGTTTGGCGCTGTGTAGGTGCAGGCAGGGACTTGTCCTTTCTGTCACGGCTCAAACCTGAACTTCCACAAGATGGCTGGGTGCAGAGAATGCAGAGCTGTCATCTGATAAGTGCATATTGTGATTATTTATTTAAAACCCCCCAGTGACACTTTGGCAGCGCAGCATTCTTAAGGGGGGAAGGGCAAACAAAGAAAAAGAAGTGGAAGAACACCCGAGAGACTGCTGGAGAAATTGTTCAGATCTCCCTATAGCTGCGAAACTGACGCCGGGGGTGTTTGTGCGCGTGTGACATTACAATCCCCTCGAACTCGGAGCATCTGCTACACTTACAGAAATATCCCAATTTATCTGTGCTGCTTTCATGCGAGCTGTGATGGTTTGTGTCTTCTAATTGGTTCGCTAACAGGGACGCCACCGAGCCGACCAGGACGACCCGACTACTGCTGAACTAGCAGTGTTCCACTTCTGTCCCACGGTGCATCTTTATTTCTGCAACGCCTGCTCATTGCATGACTCCATGTTGATAGACATGACATGAATAAAACATTGGAGATTTAAGAATGCACCAACCTTTTCACAAGGAAATATGGCTTTCTGTCTGCTTTCAATCTGAAATCCACATATGTAATCTTGAGATTTATATCAGTGCTGAAGCTATTAGTCAATGGATAAAGAATTAGCTGCAAATATTACTGATAATCAATTTATCGTTGCCGTCTCTGAGCAGCTGTCAATCACTCGCGAACTCCAATCAAGCGGTCAAACTAGGCAGCACTGATCAAATATTAATCAATATTCTGTTACTGTAATGACTATTTGTCTCCTCAAATCTTTTCAGAAACATCTTGTAGTGTACTGTTTAGCTGTAAAATGAGAAAGTTTGTGAGCCGGCAGCCCTGTTGAGGTCAGTTGAGGAAATACCAAGCACCGCCCACCAGCCGGAGCAAACTTTCTCATTTTACAGCTGCTTTTTCCGGCAGTACAGTACACAGTACACTACAAGATGTTTCTGAAAAAATTTGAGGTGAGAAATAGGCATTACCGTAACAGAATATTGATATTGATCAGCGCTGCCGTTTGGTCGGAGTGTGCGATTGACAGCTGTCTCCGTTGAATGAACAGCCAATAGGAACGCTCTCTCTCTGAAATGACCTGTGATTGGCCAAAGTCTCCCGTCATGGGCTAGATTTTTTAAAGCCTGAAAACAGAGCCATCAGGAGGTGCAGAAGTCTAGTTTTCTCTCAGAACACTTGAATTGCAATATGCTGAAGTGTTGTTATGGAATTTTTGCCCATTAATTCCAAAAATATTCTGCCTACTGCCACTTTAATCACTTATGAAAATAGTTGGCGATTGATTTAATAGTTGACAAGTAATTGATTAATCATTGAAGCTTTACTTTAAGTCATTTATCAAGCAAAAATGCCAAACATTTGCTGGTTCTAGCTTCGCAAATTTGTGTAAATTTGCTGCTTTTTATGTTTTAAATCACTGTAAACTGAATGTCTTTGAATTTTTAGCACTATTGGTTGGACAAAACAAGCAGTTGTATAGCCTCTGACACTTTGTAATTGGTATTTTCACTTTTTGTCTGACATTTCATGGACTAAACAATTAATCCACTTACCACAATATTTTTTGACAGATTAATCAATAAAGAAAATGACCGTTTGTTGCAGCCCTTGTTTTTATCCTTTCAAATTCAACTGAAAAGTTAACATATAACAAAATGGTTGCCCAACAGAGACAACAGGGTGCCCTGTTAATGCTAAAGCACATAAACCAGCCAAATTACTCGCACATGAGTGTTCTGGCACTAATTTGACACAATCTGGAAACACGCCAGGTCTCGTTAAGACTCCTCCGCCTGAGGTACAGCGTTAGCATGCAGCCTATCTTAAGCATCACTATTTTTGTGATTCAAAACGTGACATTTAAAGCATCCATAATACATCGCCGTGTTCTGATGTGTCTTTCCCCTCTGAGATGTTTTGTGTCAACACAGAAGGTCTCCTCCTCTCTGCTGTCACCAGTCAGATTTGGCCGAGAGTCTCGCGAAAGCATCAACAACCGCATCCGCCGTCAACACAAATTAGAGCTTAATTACTACAGAAATACCCATTCACTATTGTTTCCCTCCAGAGTGCTCCCCTGCGCCCGACCATCTGCATTACTTCAATAACGTTTTTCATGTTGTACTGAGCAGCCTCACTTTCCCACAATGCCCCTCCTTAATAAGCCCCGGACTCAAAAGCATGCTGTGTGTGGATAATTTCCCTCACGTCCATTCCAGTTTATTGTTTCATATACTCTACGCCGCTACTCTTCCTCTGGGCAAATGTCCTCTTTTTTTTCACTTCCCGTGGCCCCAACATTCCCATCATAATGCTTTGCCAACACTTCTGTGTTCCATTAGCGTCTGGCATCCCTCCACTAATTGCATGAAACTAGGTCTGCAACCTCTTTTACACCCAATCAGCGGGGGCAGAAGGGTTCCCTCTCTTGATTATATGCCACAGGAGCCGGGGAACGGCGGCGGCGCAGGCTACACGAGCAGCTCAGGTGCGTGTTGGGAGGGTTGGGCTCCTCGTAGCTCGCCACGTCGCTCAGTCTGCCGTCACCGCGAGGAATGAGAGGGGAGGTGGAAGGGGCGGATGGTGACGAAGCCAATTATTTTCACCTATCTGCTGCTCCCTGCCAGCAGACATGTAATCTTAAACGGTCTCAGTGATCCCTGGGCAGGCTTTCAGCCCTTGGAGAATATGGTTTCACAGATGAAGCTGTCACAGGAAACAGCTTGCATTCGGCAGCAGACGCCTCTCACCTGTCGCCTATTAGAGCACTGTGACAGGAATTTACAAAATCCTTACTTCATGAAACAAAAAAACCCAGCTTGTTAGCGTTTTATCTAAAGATGCCTGTGTAATCACCTTTAGTTGTGTGCTTAAAATAGAATGCACTGCTTGCTCAGTATCTTATTAAGGTAAATGATGAAAGAGTGCAGTGACATATTAAAAAAATGAGTTCTCAGAGAGAAGGCAGGGTGGAATTTCAGCTCTGCAGCAAAGAATGGCGAGGTGTGGAGAGGGATGCTGTTACAGTTAAGGGATCAGGTGAGGCAGACTGACACAAAGCTGGACTACAAAGTCTCCCCGGGTTATTCCTATAAATAAACGACAGAAGGCCGAACGAACAGAATTGTGAAGTTCTACCCCAAAGCGAAAACCGAGGCCTCTTTTGATGACTCAGCCTTCCCTGTAGTGAGCAGGATATCAACGGTGTTTAGTTTAGTTTCTCAACATTTCTATAGCTAAGTTCACATCGTGGCAGGACCTATAGCATCTAACTCTCTGGAGCATTATCCCTACAGTCCACAATGTTATACAGAAGGGGCTGATGCCGAAGCAAATGTCAGGCATTTAGGCCACTAAAAGCTAAAGCTGACACTTGCAATTCGAGCACTCCTCTGGAGATACTGAGGCTTTTTTGTCCTCGATAGTGAATCGCTAGGCTGCACACTAAATCCATATCTTTTCCTAATGGCAAGTGTGAAGTACCCTTTTGAAAAAGAAACGTAGCTATGTCATAGCCAAAGATGGTGTCTGAAATGCTGCCGTTAAATAGGGCAGAGAGGTGGGGTTTTTTTTTCTTTTTCTTTTTGAGCAGAAAGAAGACAAAGTAGTCTGATTTTTCCACCAGCCCACGACTGAGTCTGACTTTCAAGACATGGGTTAACCCATTTAAAACCAAATAAAAGGTGTCCCTCTATCTGTGCCAAGTTCAAACAACATGCTTTGTGAACGCAGACCCCTCCCCTCCTCATGGTGTCCCTTTAACCCTTTACATAATGACAGCTTTATAAGCCATCAGTGTCTCTGTTTGGGACTCCAGCCTCAAAAGCTCATTGTCACTCTTTTACAAATGGTGTTTGGCACTGTGCATCATAAAACTGGTTACTCATAGACTAAACAGATGGACAATTCATTTGAGTCATTTTAACTGCGGCTGTCCTCGACCAAAGAAATTCAACACAATTTTGTCGACTCAAGTCGATCACCTATTTGATTTCACCCATTTGTGCCTGTGATTGAATTTTTGATTTCCTTTGGTGGAAGTGTTCTCTTGGCTAATACAATACTATATTGTATGATGTGTGATAAAGTGTATGATGTGTTTGGGCACATCGGACCACTGCTTTTGCGATAGATTATATTTCAGAAAAAACAGTAGTTCCATGTGCCCACATAGTAGATATAGTATGATAAGAAAATGCCTGTATTTCAGAAACTACAAGGAACACAATCTAGTATTTGGTGTCTATGAACTCATAACTAGTTGAAAATCAAAGATATGCACACATATGCAGTATAAAAAAATATTTCATATGCTATAAATATTTAATAAACACAATGTTGTCGTTTTTCCTAATTTTTCTAAAATCCTGACTTTGACTATTAATAAAGTTGTTTTTCATGTGATCTAATAATTTCAAAGTTGTACTGTTAGATACTTGCCCAAAGTATGTCCGTACCAAATTTCAAGAGTTTTGACAAATCAAAACAAATGTGGCATTTTTCCTTATCATACTAAATATAGTCTTTGGGCAAAAATGGGTTAATCAACAGATCTGTGAAACTGAGTTCCTCCACAAAGAATCACACAAAAGCACTTTAAATCTTTAAATATTGTGTTTACCAGAGATGTGCTCATACATGTCTTGGAAATAAGTCATTCAGCATGAAAAAAATTATTAAAAAAAAAAAAAAAAAAAATAGTCTAATCGACTAAAGAAATCTTAGTCGACTAAGACCAAAACGAAAATTAGTGGACTAATCTTCTAAGGGGGGCAGCCCTAAGTTTTACCCCCTTTCATCCAAAGCTAGGTCAACTCTCTGTACAACAGGAAAAAAACTCCATTACTTGCAATCAAGACCACACAATAAAGGGCAAATAGTTTCAGTGCAGTATTTTCCACATTTTAATCACGAGTCCCTAGAAGAAGTTTCCATTACAGTTCCTCAATTTGAAAGTGTGACTTAATTGTTGGTTTCAGTTGCAGGCTACTGTAAAGTAGAAGTGAGAGAGGAGTGGGGGAGTTCCAGAGAAAACACAAGGCCTTGTATAGACAGTGTAATGCACGTTTTTGGATTAACATGAATAAAGGTCACAGATTACCTAATGCTCCTTTAACTAGAGAGGACTCAGGGAGTGCATACCTCCGCCAAGGCTGCACAATCCTTTACCGATAGTTTCATTCAAACAAGAAAGGAAGTTCTTGCGCCATGATTTGTCTGCTCGGAGGTTGTCAAAATTAGATTTGCTCATGTATAACTATAACTATATAAAAAATATATAACTATTTGTTTGCGTTTAGCCTTTCAAAAACAACATTTTCACTGTGGTCAAAAACCTTTATTACCTATATTAACAGGGCAGTCTAGCAGCAATCTAACGGCACCATAAACTACATTTATTTAACCACTATAACAAAAATCTATTTTGTCTCTAACGCTATTATTGTACGTTAATTAAGTCCTTACAAAAAAGAAATCCTATTATGTATCTGCATTCGCTTGGTGAATCCGTGTTGACGAAACTGACGAGTTCTATTCATTAAAGAAAGTTAATTTCATTAAAGAAAATACTATCATTTAATACAATGAATGGGGGGCTCAGCTTTTCTTAGATACAAGTACAGGGTGCTTCAAAGAAAATAGGTTGGGAACCAATGATCTAACCTTTAACTATATTTTTAATGTATTCTGATGACAAACGTGGTGACTTCAGCTCTGCAGATGGCCTAGAACGAGCACAAACATGAGTAACAACCAACTACGAGTCTTACACATGTTTCAACGTGTTGGTTCTTCCAGGTGGACAATCAGTCACCTGTGAGTATGTATGACACGCACGGCACGTCCTTTGCTTTTATCTGCATTCTCATCGCCGTTGGGTTCAAAGAGGCACATCCTCGCAGAGCAACCTCACATCTATAAATACCCCACATTTATATTTCATTTATTTCACTAGAGGCAAATCAAGACGAGCGTTCCTTCTCGCTAATGGAGCCTGCACAATGAGACTGACTGGACATCAAAGTTACATAGAAAGAGCTTTGAAATGAGACCATTAATATAATCATTCTCTCTCTGGCAATGGACACATATTTGCAACACATTGTAATGGTATATTTGTACATTTCTGATCATACAAAAGAACTTTCTTCATTAGCGTTCTACGGATACCGTTCATGTCCCAAAACTAGGGCTGTCAATCGATGAAAATATTTTCTTACTGTTAATTTTTATTGCTATTATGCTGCTATGTTCGAGGAGCCAAAACACAAGAATGTTACTCTCTTATACCTGTATATTGAGATGTAACAATAAAGGGATCTTGGATCTTGATCTTAATCGCAATTAATTGCATGATTGTCCATAGTTAATCGCGATTAATTGAACATTTTTTTTAATCTGTTCAAAATATACCTTAAGGGAATATTTGTCAAGTATGTAATACTCTTATCAACATGGGAGTTGGCAAATATTCTTGCGTTAAGCAAATGTATGTATATATTTATTATTGGAAATCAATTAACAACACAAAACAATGACAAATATTGTCCAGAAACCCTCACAGGTACTGCATTTAGCATAAAAAATATGCTCAAATCATAATATGGCAAACTCAGGCCCAACAGGCAACAACAGCTGTCAGTGTGTCAGTGTGCTGACTTGACTATGACTTGCCCCAAACTGCATGTGATTATCATAAAGTGGGCATGTCTGTAAAGGGGAGAGTCGTGGGTACCCATAGAAATATACAATATGATATGATATAATATAATATGCAATAGTAAAATTGCAAGTTGCTTTAATGCGTTAGAGAAAAAGAAATATGCCGTTAAAACGAATATGCGTTAAGGCGTTATTATCGCGTTAACTTTGACAGCCCTACCAAAGAGTAAAACTTGTCCAAATATTTTGGGTAGCTTGCATTAGATTTTGTAGACATGGGAGCCAGTGTCACATGACAGTGAAAAGGAGACAATAAAGCTTTTACAAGACTAATCCTGTAAGATTACAGCCCTCAGCCGATACAGTAACTGCACAAGCACAAACAAAACTGAATCCAAAACCAGCCTCGACACACCTAAGCAAGAAAGACAACTTTGCAATTGGGAAAACTGTGTAATCTGACTACAGTGGGGAGATCATGTGACTGCAGGTATGAATGTACTTTATATTCTGCATTTTTAACAAAAGCTTTCAGAGCAGCCGTTCCCCTGCAGGGCATCAGAGAAAATTGATACAAGGTAAACTGAAACACCATAATGAATATTGTCATTAGAATTACTCTTGAGGCGTTTGGCAAACGCTCTAATCTTACCACTACAATAAGAGAACAGACAATGGTTGAGTTTCTGGCTCGAGGACACTTCAGCAGGACACACGGTTGATGTCACGTGTTGGATAAGTTGTAGTGGAATCGTGTACAGTTAATGGTTCAACTCCAAACTTCAAAACAAATGTTAAAAAGTTAAATCGTCTAAAGCTGTGATGACATTTATATTAACCCACTTTAATCACATACACAAAGACACTTGATGACTATAATTTTCAAGCAACACAGAGGCAAAGAAACCACAGAGAGCTTCAAAGTATACTTCAATCTGACGCTCGGCAGTCACGCGCAAAGTGTTTCCTATCGGGGGAAATTACAAACATCCAAACCAAGCCAAAGAGGTGTCAAGAGCGCTGCTGTAATCTGATTTTGGGCTGGGCCTTTAAGTCAAGTCAAGCCTCTTCTCTATGGAAAACAGCCCTGTCAGGACCTGCGTGGTGGGCCCCCTCTTTGTGTCACTGTCATTTAGCATCTGCACCGGCCTGTCAAATGGAATGCCACCCTCGCACTGGCTGCTAGCCCCCGTATGAGACAGGATGCTGAACAAAGGCCCCGGGATGATAGATGATGTTATACCACGGCCACTGTTTTTGTCAGCGAACAGGGGGGCTGCTCCCTCACATCCATTGATGGATATGATTGTGAAAATATATGTCGTAGTGTGAGATGAAGCCATCAGAGGAAGCAGAGAGGCAGGCAGGGGAAGGGAATGATATCAGCAAAACATCTCAGGGACCCAGGTTAAAGTCATTATCTGTGGCATTTTCATTTATTTAAATGTTTGCTTTGCTGTCATTAGTTCCTAAAAAATACAAAAGGATATAGGTCGTGAAAGATTTCACAAACCGGAGGAAAAAAAACAATCAGAGCCGAGCTGGATTCTTGCCGTCTCTGAGATGCTGTCAATCACTCACAAACTCCGATCAAACGGTCAAACTAGGCAGCGCTGATCAAATATGAATGGATATTATGTTACTGCAATGCCTATTTCTCACCTCAAATGTTTTCAGAAACGTCTTGTAGTGTACTGTTACTGTTACAGTGTACTGCAAAATGAGAAAGTTTGTGACCCGGCCGCCATGTTGAGATCAGTTGAGGAAATACCTAGCACCGCCCACCATCCGATAGGGCTGTGTACTGGTGAGTATCTGGCGATACGATACGTATCATGATACAGGAGTAACGATTCAATATATTGTGATATATTGTGATACTGTAAGTAAGGCAATATATTGCAATTTTTTAATCTAATTTTAGGAAAACTGTCGTGGTTTAAAGAACACACCAACATATTCATAAAATCTAAGTAATTGTTATTACAGCAACACAGCTGCCTAGTTTGACCGTTTGATCGGAGTTTGCGAGTGATTAATAGCAGCCTCCGTTGAATGAACAACCAATAGGAACGCTCTCTCTCTGAAATGACCTCTGATTGGCCAAAGTCTCCCGTCACGGGCTAGATTTTGTAAAGCCTGAAAACAGAGCCATGAGGAGGTGCAGAAGTCTAGTTTTCTCTCAGAACACTTGAATTACAACATGCTGAAAGGTTATTATGGAATTTTTGCCCAATGATGCCAAAAATATTCTGCCTACTGAGGCTTTAAGTTTGCAAAAATCAGAAAACAACAGTCTGTTGTAAATAAACAGGAGGGGGGGGGGGGGGGTTAACATGAGCAGTACTGTGACTGAGCAGACAAAGAAAAGGCCAATGCCTAAACAGATCAACTAAATCAACAGAAAATCCGAGGAAGCAGATGCCACAGAGCTGGACACGCTGTTTGCTTGCAGAGGGAACTATGCAAGAATGTGGTGGGAAATCACGATGGTTCTGCTGAGATTAAGATGCCAAGAAAAAGCAGCACCTTTAGCACTGTGAAAATACCTCTGCAGGCCCATCTGTTAGGATGAGAAAATATTCACTAACACCTCCTCATCCGCCCCCTCCTCCCCCTCCCCAAACACCGACAAAAGTATTTCCGGGTGCTGAACATTAAACTCCTGTGTCTCCTCTCTGGAGCTTCAGCACCCAGAGGGCTCATGTGTGAGTCATGGCCATTGGCTGGCCTGATACGCCATGACAGCCCGGGCCTTGGGCAGACGGACCAAATGCCATCACGCCACACTCGGCTCACAGCGCTGCAGCACAAAACACAGCCATTAGCTATCTAAGTAGGCAGCTGTGTCTTAGGAGAGGCATTCAAAAGAGGGGAATTGGCATTTTACCACACAAGTGCATCACTGGGAAACGGAGAGGAACGATAAGCATGTAACAGACTTAACAAGAATTTAACTGCGGCAACACCAGCTCGGAAAATTCCACATTATGTTTCGAGACAATACAAGGCCGAGAAACAACCTTGATGTTCTTTGCAAGGTATCAACCTCATTCTCCAATGAGTTGAAAACGCCAGGAATAGTTGTTTACGATTCTTTTTTTTAAAAGAAAAAAGTCTTTTCCCTGCTGGTTCCAAATGCAAACATAGTCAATATGCTGCCAAGAACATCTCACTGGCATATTGATGCACAACTCTGGCCTTACCCGTATTCAATCTGTCACAAGCAATACCGTCTGAGTTACAATGTGAATGTCACAAATCAATGACGGAGAAGGAATAACTATTTTTATGTAGGCAGCCCGGGTCTGAGAGAGATAAAATGAACACACGCTGGAACACTATGTGACATCCAGTGTCATAAAGTTGTAACAGAAAACATAATCCAAAAAACTAACTAAAACTTTTGTCACAAAGTAATAAAGCAGATATCTGAAACAAATTCAAGGCGTTTTGTCATTCCTCTCATGTTATTTTGTTATCAACTTGCACAACTCGGCCCTCAGAGACATAATTCGGGGGCTGTTCGATGATCTTCAGTCGAAACCAGAGAAAAAATATTTTAAGTGTTTTGTGACCATGGTACTATTTTACGATGGCCAGGCCTGGCCGCTCAGTTTCAGAGCTATGAAGATACTGGTATCATAAGAAACTAGAAAACCTAAGGAATCCATTGGTACCAACCATGTCATACTGGCTTGTTGGAAAGAATGCTAAGAAACGCTATAAAATTTTGGCGAGGAAAAACTGGCGTGGCCATTTTCAAAGGGGTCTCTGACCTCTGACCTCAAGATATGTGAATGAAAATAGGTTATATGGGTAGAACCACAAGTCTCCCCTTTACAGACATGCCCACTTCATGATAATCCCATGCAGTTTTTTGCATCGATTACAAATGTATTATTTTTGCCTATACTTAAATGGTGTATTTGAATATTTCTGCATACTGGGGTCCTTAAACAGTCTTGGAATTAAAGAAATTGTATATGACCTTAAAGCTGAGACAATTGTGGATCCAATGAGCCCAATTGTATTCATGTGTGATGATGTTAGTCCCCATAGTAGCCATTTCATATAGTGAGACCATTTTTTTTTTACATTTGACCTCCCTGTATAAAATCCTGTAAAAAGACCTGTTGTGACCTCTAGGATAATCACGGCCACATTAAACTTTACAGCCACAAACTAAAGACCTAGAGCATTCAGAGGACGAATGGCTTTCCTAGCTAGACTGACAATAAGGGGGTTTCTGAGCAGCTTACAGAGCAGAAGCGCTCGCCATCCAATTGCCGAAAAATGCAATTCTTGAAGAAAATTTCAAAAGTTTTTGATACCAAATCACAGCATGGCTTTTTCTATGGTGTTCCTCAAGGTCTTGGTGTCTTAATGTGGTATTTTGGAGGGATTATTGATCATTTTTATCAATTCTTGAGTGTTAAAAAAATGGTTACATTTACCACCAAATCTGTGTAACAAATGGTATTAACCCAAAAATTGCTGCAACAATTTATGAGACATCATAGAGCATGGGAATGGCTATCATATACTTCTATCATAATGTTTTAAGCCCTTATACACTTTCACAATTTATTTTAATTCAATCATTCATTCATTTATTTTTTCATTTTGATTTCTTATTTATGACTAGAACAACTAGACTCGTGGTGCATGTCAATTAATCTTCAGGTTCCCAGCTGTCAGATGATGTACACCTATTCTATGTGACATCTACTGTTGACTTTTTATCTACCTCTGAACATCCCCTCTCCCCCCTCCCTACCCCTCTAATAAAAGAGGGCGGGATGGTAAGGGGTTAACTCACTTCCTGCCCATTCTGCTGGACTTGCATGTAAACTTGAAGCCTGTAAGAAAATCCATCAGGCTCAGGATCTTGAATAGATCCCGTATTCACAAACACATACTGCACATGGCGTGAAAGTGCGGAGGTCAAAGGGCAGCAACAAGAGGAAGCCAAGTGTACTCAGAGTGTGCCACACCTGGCAACAGCGCGACGGACCTCTGGATGAGTGTGATTAACCCCCTGGCCTGCTAGCTTTGTTTTCTTCTGGCTGCATCTGCTCCAGTGAAGCAACGCAGGCTGCGGGAGTTAATGTACCGGTGAAGAAAGCCAGCCAGCTGCAATCTTTGAAGGTCCAGGGAAAAAAAGGGGGGACTTCCGTGAGGCCAAAACACTGAGAGGAGGACGGCGGAAGATGGATCTGTCTGTCTTGGATCACCTTTTCCCTGCGCCGTTTCAAAAAGACAGCGAGACATTTGTGCCAACGTGTCGACCGCGGGGGCTACAGCTTGTAAATAAGACATTAACCTCTGTGTTTACGAAGGGAGCCATGTGTTTTTTTCATTGCAAAGTGCTTTTCCATAGCAGAGCAGCTACTGTAGCCCTATGAGGGATGGGCGGGGGGTGGTGAGGCAAAGAGTAATAAAGCGTGTCAGTTCCTTTCTAGGGATAAAAATATTAAATCTTTCCGTTTTCAGAGAAGGGGTCCATTTTCATTTTTCACTGCCGCCTTCGCCTCTCTCGCCGACTTGAGAGGGAGAAAAAAAATGGTTCTGTCTCGGATATGTGTGCCAGGGAAATCAATCTATTAGCTATAAGCGCTGAAATAAGTCGCTTTCTCATTATGTGGAGGGGAGCTGCACAGTGATGCTGCAGAGTGCACTTACTCGTGCACACAATGAGGTCAGCACGTGACCCCCCCCCCCCCCCCCTCTCTCTCCAGTGCTGGGTACAAACACATCCCTTCTGCAGAGCTCTGGGGCGAAGCGTTAAGGACCATCTGACTGAATCCTTAACATGATGCCGCCCTGACACATCGAGTTGGAAACACAGACCGCTGCATGTGCATGTGTGTGTTGCTAAAAATACTTCCACACATGCAAGCTGGGGGATTGGATGGTATAGTACCTCACCACTGTGTGTGTGTGTGTGACTTTGCATGAAAGTAAAGCCTCCACACACACTCCATTGTCATGCATGGGTTGCGATCATGCTGCCTGAGCTCATTCAGTCTCTCGGACATATTCATTTCCTCCGATGCTTAAAACATACGATTGGAGGAGGCGGAGCAAACAGCTTTGTACTGATAAATCACAGAGTACGTCTCTCTGCGGAAAGGTTACAAATTTTTAAATGGATCCTTTTTTATTCATCTTGGTGGGATTTTTACCCTGCTCATCCTTTTGATTTATCGCACATCAACCGGCTCTTGAGTTTTGAAGCCTTGTTGATTCACACGAGGCTGACAGCTCCTGACAGGCTCCTATAAATATTAATCATAAATCTAAGGTTCAAGTCATGGTGGTGAATAATCTGAAAGACATAGCCAGTCAAGAATATTAATTAACTACATTTAATTAATCCTCTGAATAAACTAGCGCGGGATGTCGTCTCACAGCTGCATTACCTGAGTGAGAGAACGGACGTGATCAGTCCCAACTTTAAAAGTTTAGTGAAAGAAACTGCATCACAAATATGTACATTAATTCAGCATGCATTTTTATTTATTAAACTAGGGCTGTCAATCAATTAAAATATTTAATAGAATTGTCCATAGTTAATCAAGATTAATCGTAAATTAATCGCACATTTTTATCTGTTCAAAATGTACCTTAAAGGGAATTTTGTCAAATATCTAATACTCTTATCAACATGGGAGTGGGCAAATATGCTTGCTTTATGCAAATGTATGTATATATTTATTATTGGAAATCAATTAACAACACAAAACAATGACAAATATTGTCCAGAAACCCTCACAGGTCCTGCATTTAGCATAAATAAATATGCTCAAATCATAAGATGGCAAACTCGAGCCCAACAGGCAACATCAGCTGTCAGTGTATCAGTGTGCTGACTTGACTATGACTTGCCCCAAACTGCATGTGATTATCATAAACTGGGCATGTCTGTAAAGGGGAGACTCGTCGGTACCCATAGAACCCATTTTCATTCACATATCTTGAGGTCAGAGGTCAAGGGACCCCTTTGAAAATGGCCATGCCAGTTTTTCCTTCCAAAAATGTAGCATAAGTTTGGAGTGTAATTTAACCTCCTTCCCGACAAGCTAGCATGACATGGTTGGTACCAATGGATTCCTCAGGTTTTCTAGTTTCATATGATACCAGAATCTACACTAAACACTCTAAAACTGAGCGGCTGGGACTGCCAGCGGACCGTTGGAGTGTTAAGGGGTTAAGCGAGGATGCTGAAATTTCTCAGCGGTGTCGTGTTTTTGAAAAAAGTGACAAATGTTATTGCCGGGAAGCTAAATAGTACAGCGGTTGACTGAAGATCATCAAACAGCCCCCGAATTCTGCTTCTGAGGGCCGAGATGTGCCAGTTGATAACACCAAAATAACACAAGAAGAATGACAAAACAACCTTGAATTTGTTTCAGATAGGTTTTCTAGTTTCATATGATGCCAGTACCTTCACTCTAGCTTTAAAACTGAGCCAGCTAGAGTGGCGTTAAAACAAATTTGCGTCAATGTGTTATTATGGCGTCAACTTTGATAGCCCTAAATTAAATTTGTTTAACCAGGGAAATCATCTGAGAACAAAATTCCATTTACAATAACTACTTGGCAATTTTGGCAAATGCAGCTCAGGCATCAAACCTGTGGGGGCAAGTTTTAGACTCCCGCGAAGATTTGGAAATAATCGACAATTATGTTTCAAATAAACTAGCATTATCGTGAAGCAGCAATGCCTGTAATCCTCTCATCATTCATAAAGTCTAATTCCTCATCCACGGCATGAACATCAGTAGGCCTACTGTCTACATGGAGACGAGCTAAACAAATGAGTCTACACATACAGCACAAAGGGCTTATTCATGCCTGGGAGATCCTCCTACCCATCCTTGAAATGCCTTTAATTCAAAAATATAACACAGCATTTAATGGTAGTTTTAATTGGTTCCCCTCTTATGTTTCTGCAGGTCTTTCAAATAAAAAAAAATAAAAAGATTTGTCAGATGAGAACTTTGTTCAAGGTGTGTGGGAAGGCAAACCCCAAAAGGCGCACAGATAAGCCTTTCATTCCTGGCTTTTGTTTATCTCGCAGGGAATTTTAAAAGGATATCATTCATTATTCAAACTGGTATTTGCAGAATACAGACTCTTAGCTGTGCTTAGTTTTGGAGACGCGCTTTGTGTAAATGTTAAATAAACCAGACCTTTTGCTCCGGGGATTACCTTGCAGCTGCATGACTGTCATTCCCATACTCAATAGAGAGATCCCCAACAATAGGACTATACTATTACACAAAGCATTTTGTACAGCGCTCTTCGATAGAGTGCGAAAACTGCTAATCTGCCCATCACATTTTTTTCTAGATATAATACAGTTAGCCCTCAGTTATCTAAATGCCCACTTTTCCTTCAAACATAACAACGCTGTGGCCTTCTCCACAGCCGGCTGTGCTTAACCAGTTCCTCCTGCTGTGATTGTTGTGATTATTTTGATCTTGCGGTGACTGTGATTGAAGATGCCTTATTGTGCTGTGCAGGTTTTTTTTTTCCCTGAAACTCATCGAGACATTTTCTGTGTTTATCCTTGGCGAGAGCACGGCAACCAACAGCGATTGCGAGTCGAAGGCCAACGTTTTGTTGATTTGGGGTTTGGAGGTGCTGCAGAGGAATTATGAAAATGACAGCTTCTATGCAGGCAAATGCTACTGCTGCAAACCACTGGGGTGTTTATAAGACTGGTGCAAATATTGTTGATTTCACTAGGTGGGATTTTTTGTTTAGTTATGCTTTGTGTTTCCAAATCAATGCCATAAACTCCTACAGGGACTTGTATATCTGAGATCCATCCAATTATTTTACAAATACATGTAGAGAAAGTGTAGGCCTGATTTTCACACTGCATGAGCATATTGTCATTATTCATAAATGAGAGGAAACACAAATGTGCCAGGGCTCAGCACACTGACATGTGGGCTTACTGTAATAACCTGGAGGGTAAAACATGTAGAGTTGTTCCGATAACAGTATCAGAAATGTTTCCGATACTGCCTAAAATTCGGGATCGGGTATAGGCGAGTATGCCAGTCTATGCACCGATATAGATACTGCCCAAAATTTGCGATCGGGTATCAGTCTATGCACCAATCCGATAGCATAATTTATTAACCCAGAAAAAAAATCAACTTGTTTAACCGCTGTCCCGATACCGATACAAGTATCAGAAATGCGTCCGATATTGCTCAAAATTCGGGATCGGGTATTGGCGAGTACACCAGTCTATGCACCGATCTGTTATTAACCCAGAAAAAAAATCAACTTCTTTAACCAGAAATTAATTTGTCTTTGCCGCGGAATTGCTATTTATTCCTAGTTTCTTAATTTATGTTCTTTGTAACTAACAAACTGTAATAATAAAATAAAGTTCTATTGCATTAATTCTCTGAATGTATTTGTTCATGTTTTACAAAAGGTTTAACACATCCATACATGGTCAGTCGTAAATAGCTGTTAAATACTACTACTAATAATAATAATTATATATAATTTGTAATCATGCTGGTATCGGATCAGTACTCGGTATGGGCCTACACCGCGAGTTCAGGTATCGGAATCGGTATCTGGAAGGAAAAAATGGTATCAGAACATCTCTACAACCAAGCAGGGTGAGTCAATTATCCCATACAATCAAGTGAAGCGCACTGCTGAAGTGCGTATGCCGGAACAAACAGCAACGTCTTAATCTACGCGGTAAAATGTATTCTCAGATGGCACTGAGGTTTCTGCTTGATGGATTCTCCAAGCTCAAAGCGTGAAAAGCAGTTGTGGACGTCAAGATTCCCCCGACACTCATTCACCGATGATCAATTTCCCATCCTCCATCCTCTGGCCTGCCCTCACGCATCAGCATCAATCCAACACGAGTAAATACAGTGAGTGGCTTAATGCATTTTTCCTCTCCAGGGATGGTGCAGACCAAAATGGCATCGGCGGGGTAAATATATAAATATTCCGTTGAGTGGTGGAGTGGATTGCATTCTGGTGAATAGAGAATAACCTTTCTTCCCCCTGCTGTCCATAAAAAGGGAATGAAATGCTTTTTAGTACAGGCTTCTGAGTATAAACAGCCACGGACACGGTTGAAGAGGAGAGTCCGGAGTTGGGTGCTACTAAAAGTAGCGATAAAGCTCAGTTCAAATAAGGAGAGAGGAGCCAGGCGGCCCTTGTTAAACAAATCAAAAAAAGGCACCGGTGCGTAGTCAGCATGTGCACTTGAGGAGGGGTAATTAGAGTCCTTCTTTAGCGTGGCCTCCATTCAGACTGCAATCAGGAGTTTGGCACAACAAGGACTATATGAAAATCGCTCCAGCTAACTAGGTCCGTCCACAGCGCTCTGCCGTGACAATCCTTTGGAAAGACCGTTTGTTTCTCATCACTGCACCAGTTCATGTCAAGCTATAAATGTATTGCCCCTTTGGCAGTGACCGGACGAACACACAAAACACTCCACACAGCTTAAGGGGCAAACGTGCATGGGCAAGACTGGCTGAATAAAAGTTTACTCGGTCACTCTTTCACAGCATAACATCATACGATTTGATTAATCTCCCCGAGCCCATAATCTAGGGTGCTGCCCACACTAGAGCGCAGCAGCTCTCACCCCCCCACCTCTGCACAGCAGCAGCAGCTGGATAAGCTGCGATAGGACGAAGGGTAGCAAATACACATCCAGCGCTCATGACCTTGACTGGAGAGCAGGCTGACTGACGGCCTCTCTGTCTTGTCACACTGCTGAAAAAGGGGCCCGGTCCAATTACAGGCGCTGGGTACATTGTCTTGTTAACTTGAGCTCCGACTGTACATTTGGGCAGCTCGGAGATCAAGCGGCTCGCCGGGCTTTAAATTGACAGAGCTACCTTTTCCCGCTGTCACAGCCTCCTGTGTCACTGTCACTGGCAGGTGATGCTGGAGCAAAATAAGACGTCTGAGGCGTCTATGCAGATAGTGACGCCATCAAAGTCTGCAGATTCTGACAGCCTTCCCTCGTAGGAGGTCTGACTCTTGTTAAGCGGTCTGGTAGAAACAGACGCCACGATGTAGTAGAATTTCATGGAAGAGGCGTACACAGTTAAGTCTGTCTGCCATGACATGTTGACTACAGACAAACACACACTAATGGTACATGTACACAGCCTCCGTCCTTTCCACGCTTCCCATTCATTGTCTACATAAGCAGTTGTGCAATGCATTCTGGTAGTGCGACGGGCCGATTTGAGAGACGGGGCATCATGTTGGCCGCTCCTCATTTGCATAAAGTTGAGGTTTAGGCTACTTTAAGCAAATCAGGGGCGTCTGGCGTAATTCGCCGCCTCTGGAAACTCCCGAGAAACTTTTAACTGCTGTCAATCTAAAATAAAGACAGATTTAGCAACTGCATGGCTTATTTCTCACATAAAAGTGATATAGTGATTATGTCTGTCTGGGTCAAATTGATCACTATAAGCGGATGATTATTATAACCGAATATTTGTTGTTGTGCATAATTTCTCATGCAGATTTTTATCTAATTAACATTTTTATATTTATTACATGAATACAAAGTAATGAAATGGGTCGTTTCGCGATTTACTGGCTCGCTTCTTCTGCCTTTTCCCTCACTAAGAGTGAGGCATTGGCATTTTTGGCCGGCTCTGCAGCGCGAGCGTGCATGCAGATGAACGGCGCGCCTTTGCCGGGGCTCCTCGCTCGCTCAGCCGGTAGCGGGTCTGCATGAGCTGCCGCAGAGCCGGTCGAGGATCTGAAAAAGTTTCACTTTGGGGGCATTACGTGACCAGGCAGTATCAATCCACTTGATGAGGGTGCCTTCCCCGTACGCATTAATTTTTCATTCAGAGATGACTTTCCTTTTCCCATCACGATATCAATGTGCAAAGCAGATGGTCCGCGAGGCAAAATATCAACGGAGTAAAGTAAGAAACAAAACATCCATAAAAGCGATCCATAAAAGCGGTTGATCAATGTAACCGTGATCACTATAAGCTGTTTCCACTGTATAAGTGAAGAAAGTTTCCAAAGAGCAGCCATGTTGGTTCCGGTTTGAAATCTGGAAGCAGCAACCCACGAGGGAAAGCGTTCGTCCAATCAGGTGCCTAGTGCCTTGTGCCATCAAACGTCCATTGATGGGAAGCAGGGCGATCCCTCGCGATAAAAAAACGCCCCAGTGGAAATGTACCATAAGGGTCACATAAACACCTACCAAAGCTATAGTATCCTGCAGCAACAGCATTCCTGTAGCCTAATGGTTGTAATAGTGCTGGAACATTGTGTCAATCAATCCAAGTTGATCATTGAAAATTATTTGGATAATTTAGAAATCATCAAGAAAAAATACCAAACATTCTGTCTCAGTTCTCACTATTTTCTTCCATGCCATAGCTCAAATAATTAGAACAAAATAATCAACACATAATGAAGACAGGGGGAGCAATCGTTAGTTACAGCTCTAAGCGCAGATATCTTAAGTAAATTATATTAAACATGTCAGGTTTTGCATCAGTGTAACAGATTCCTGTGGCTTCTCTGTGAAACTTGAAAGAGGAAATGGTTTCAGACAAGACAGCAGCTGCATTTGATCCCAACTCCGCCAGATTACTAATGAGGTATTGACCTATAAATGGCACTTCAGAAATGACAGCTACCAATATTGACCTTTAAAAGAGGAGTAAATACAAAGAGTGTCTCCCAAAGCTCAGCGCTGTGCCAGAGGTCAATACCAAGACTCCATTAGAGCC
Organism: Sebastolobus alascanus; assembly: GCA_916701645.2. Lineage (NCBI taxonomy): Eukaryota > Metazoa > Chordata > Actinopteri > Perciformes > Sebastidae > Sebastolobus > Sebastolobus alascanus. The sequence continues at coordinate 4,795,689 of CAKAOJ020000040.1, read as the reverse complement.
ATTTAAGTAAAAAATGCCACATTTAGCTATTTGGCTAAATGATCCTGTGGACCAGGCATTGAATATCTGAATGTTTAAATAACACACAGGGAGGATGCAAGTGAGGATGGCAGTCTGAGGAGCAGGAGGCGACCTAGCCGAGCAGACCACGGCTCTGAAATACGCCTGAGTGTTAATTGGAAACACAGCACAACTGCTGCCTCGCTGAGGCGTGTCATTGGAAAGGAAATAAGCACGGGCAGCAAAATATACAAAGACACTCATGAGGATAAAGGAACACGGCTCAATATGATTGAAGCAGGCAGATGAGACGACGCTAAGTACACATCTGACTGAGGCAACACTGTAATAATCTTAACACAGATAAATAGCCCTTTGTTGAAAAATACCCTCAAAGCATTTTTTTTTTGCCCCCTCTGGACTTACTGGAAATACATCTGTATGTAAAAAAGTTCCATATAAACTTCTTAATTTTTCCTGTTTGGGACATTCTAGCTTACTATTGGTGTCAGATTTGTACATGTAATTCAAAATGTCATTATTCTCATGTTTTGGGCTAAATTGAGTGATTAACATGTTCTATGCCCCCCATTAAATCCATTGGATCATACTTTCCGAAAAGCTAATTTTGCTATATATTAGGGCTGTCAATCGATTAAAATATTTATATATTATATATATTTATATCATGATTAATCGCATGATTGTCCATAGTTAATCGCAATTAATCGCAAATTAACATGTTTTTTTTATCTGTTCAAAATGTACCTTAAAGGGAGATTTGTCAAGTATTTAATACTCTTATCAACATGGGAGTGGGCAAATACGCTTGCTTTATGCAAGTGTATATATATATATATTTATTATTGGAAATCAATTAACACAAAAAAATGACAAATATTGTCCAGAAACCCTCACAGGTACTGCATAGAACCCATTTTCATTCACATATCTTGAGGTCAGAGGTCAAGGGACCCCTTTGAAATGGCCATGAGTTTTTTCCTCGCCAAAATTTAGCGTAAGTTTGGAGCGTTATTTAGCCTTCGCAACAAGGTTGGTACCAATGGATTCCTTAGGTTTTCTAGTTTCATATGATACCAGTATTTTCACTCTAGCTTTACCCGCTACAACCTAAAAATCACAAGTTCCGTTAATGCATTAAATAAATAAGTGGTGTTAAAACAAATTTGTGTTAACTAACTTTGACAACCCTAAAGAAAATACAACTTTATGTAAACAATTTCCAGATAAACTATTTTTCATTTTTTTCCTGTTTGGGACATTCTAGCTTTCTATTGGTGTCACATTTGTACATGTTATTCAAAATGTCATTATGTTCATGTTTCAGGCTAAATTGAGGGATTAACATGTTTTGTGCCCCCCATTGAATCCACTGGATCATACATCCTGAAAAGCTGATTTAGTTATTATATTCTCTTTTATTGAGATGATCTAACTGCATCTGTTCCAGATGTATCATACAGGTGCACTACTGCACTGTCAGACGAGCACCTCACAACACACTCCTGGTGACCCTATGACTGTCCCACACCCTACCCCCATTCCCTGACCTCCATTTCCCTGTTGGTCAGTCCACAGCAAATCCGAAAAGCCTCCCAGCATCTCCATGGCGACGGGCCTCAGTCGAGCAGATGGCCTCAGTGTGCCGCGCGGCAATTAAAGAGGGAGCGCCGAGCGGGGGAAAAGAAAGTGGGTCAGGATCAGGGGGGGAGAGCAGGGCCGGCAACGTGAAGCTGCCTCTGCCTCAGGCCTGCGTGCGCACGGACGTATGTGCACACATACATACACGCGTGTGCTCATGCCTCGGTGAACTCCTTCCCGGGTCTTCCCAGGAAAAACAAATACCCAAACCAGCCACCGAGCGTCAGCGGAGAATAAAAAGAGGAGTTAGGGTGCCCCCGAATCTCGAACACCGGATCTCTCCAGCGATAAGAAGTCAGAAAAGCTTCCACCAGAATTACACGGGCAAATCCTACCACCCAATCAATAGGATTAACCCTTTAAATCCCATACAACCAAACACAGAACCAGCCCCCTGTTATTTGTGTTACCTCCGCTGGAGCGCCACTCCCTCTGGCTTCTTTTCTTTTTTTGTTCAGCTTCACCAAAATTTCACAAACAGCGGGGATGAAACGCACCCTTGGCGATGTAGGGCAAATCCAATCAGTTTCATCCCCCCCAACTACTTTCATCGCATATTGAGCAGTCCATTGAAACACGGGGACTTCAATTTAATCTCGACTTGAACCCACTCGTTCTGAAAGATCTGATTGAGCTTCTGAATCGCTCATTACTCCAATTAAGAAAGGCTTTAATTAAACTAATTCAGCGGACAATATGGTCTTCAGCACATTACGGAGCTTTTAATTCAATTTACTGTTTTCTGTGTCATAATATTCCTGCAGTTATGAAACGCGTTTGTTTGAAGATAGCTTTAATGGAGAGTTGGTGTAGGGGGGGTATGCTGGCTTAGGAAAAGAAAAAAAGGTCTAATGAGCTGGAAAAAATTAAATGAACTTTTATTTGCACAAGTCTTTTCTTCCAGCGAGCAGCCCCCGATGTGCCTAAACACAACTTCAGCCAAGAGCACTATTTCAAGGCAAACTAGAATCACCCTTGGAACACAGTCTCATTCAGGAACAGCATGACCCTCTGAAAACTCCCATCCCCCGCGGGGTCTACATGTAAATCTCCATTTCCCCTTCTCCTCTGTACATTTAGGCTGTTATTTTCCCTTGCAAATTCTCCTCCGCGACTTAGGAAGGAAGGTAGGTACGATCATTAAACCCATTCTGCAGAGCAATTTGAAACTTGGCTTCCTGAGAGGTACGAGTCTGCGGGCCAGAGGAGGGGAGGTATTTTAAGGGTTTTTGCTGCGGTATTAAACAGCCTCTGTATCAAGTTTCTCATTCCAACATTTGTTCCTCTTTAACGTCTATTTTCAGTTTCATAATGCTGACGAGGAAGGTACACAGTGCCGGGAACAATTGCAAGCCACTGTATCCAAATAAATAGATTCCAATGCACTACGTGAACCGAACATATGGTTAAAGTAGAGGAAAAATACAACTCGGATACATCAATAAAGGCAGGAAGCTACACTGTTCGCTCTCTCTGTGTGAGACTACGAGCTACGTGGGTGCAAGTTCAGTGAGTAGGCGTTCTTGTGGCCACTTATATCTGCATAACTTATCATATAAATGTTGTAGCTCATATGTTTGACACGTGGGAGGGACGGTGGGGGAACCCTTGACCCCCCAACCTTCTGTTTCCTTGGCCCGATGTGACATTTGGCACCTTCGTGGCTCGACTGACAATTGCTGTGAACTACAAAATGTCCCCGCGTGATTCCTGTACTGGTATCAAAGCCCTCTCCAGATTCCTGACTGGTTAATTCCACTTGCAAACCCGCAGCCAAGCAAGACGTGTGCTGCCAGAGTGGAAGCTCCCATGTGGAAACCCCTGGCAAAGTTGTTCAGCTGGAAGAGGCAAGAAGAAGTGAGGAGGAGAGAGGTGGAGGGTACTGCAGGCATCTTATATGCAACCATTCTGCATTAAAGGATTACCTCCAGGGGAAATAGTAAAAAGTAGCACACAAAAAGTCAGTGCCAACTAGAGGTCAGGTCAAGGTGAACTATGACCTGGATCACTCTCTAACCTTAAGCAAAGGTTTTTGGTTTTCTAAACTTAACCATGGCTCAACCTTATTTTTGTTACCATGACAGTCTTCTAACCTAAACACTGGATTTTAGTTGCCATGAGCTGCAACAACAGGAATATCAACTGAAAGACATTCCCATTGAACATTTTGCAAATCTGGAAATGTGATCTGATACCTTTAAGACAGAAGAAGACATACATTTTCTCTCCAAAAATAATAAATCAATGCAAAACAGCTGCAAATAAACGTAATCTGTAGATGGGAGACCAACATCACCACATACTGTATGTTGGCAGACAAAAAGAAACTGCAGTGCATTAAATTACAGTAATAAAGCTTTATGGGCTCCATTTTTATTTATATTTGACCCACATGTTTTGTAATTTAAGTTTATAGTGCATAACATTACAAAATCTGCTATGATCTTATATTTGCTGTCATCTTTCAAACTTTATTCTTCAACTGTAAAATATCCTGCCTTAAACACATGTTTACAGCGACTTAAAACTGATTTGATGCAACCTTGCCAAAATGCTTGTTTATGTCATGTTCATGTAAAAAAAAGCAACACATGTCAGCTGATATATCATTAAAGAATCATGTCATATATTTTAAATAGGGCTGTCAATTGATTAAAAATATTTAATCGCAAATTAATCACAGATTTTTTTTATGTGAACGGATTTGATCTGACAGCAATTAGTAGGCTAGAATGTCCCAAACCATAAAAATGAAGTTTATCTGGAACTTTGTATGTGCACATCTTTTATATATGAGTGTGAGTCTATGCTCATATAACTGTCTGTGTTAAATGTTAAATGTTTTCCGAATCAGAATCGTTTAGCTGTAAAATGAGAAAGTTTGTGACGCCGCCGCCATTGTGAAATCTGGTGAAGGAGTTCAAGTTCCGGTCACATGACCGGAGCACAGCCAATAGGAACGCTCTCTCAATGAAATTACCTGTGATTGGTCAATGTCTCCCGTCACGGGCTAGATTTTCTAAAGCCTGAAGACAGAGCCATGATGGGATGCAGAAGTCTAGTTTTCTCTCAGATCACTTGAATTACAATATGCTGAAAGGTTATTATGGAATTTTTGCCCAATGATGCCAAAAATAAGCTGCCTACTGCCACTTTAATGCATGTTCCCCTTGTCTTTTTTTTCTCCTTTTACTAGCACATGAGGTTCTGTATTTTGTGATATAGTGTAGTGCATTTAGAGAAGTAAATATAGTTGGAGCACAGCAGCGCCATACCCTACAGCTTTGCTTTTATGCATACAAGTCAATAAATAGGTGCAGTGCTGACGCAGACTCTGTCTGTTACAGCTCGAGATAAAGGGATGAACACAACCCCTTTCCCCGCTCGCGAGGTGGAACTAGTGCTTCCATTACTCACTCGCCCACCTCTTTTTCACACACATTTAAATACAAAATCTACTGATAGAGACAGACAAAAAAAAGAGAGGGCACACAGGAAGGAGCCGGAGGCCACTAGGGCTGTGTATTGGCAAGAATCTAGATATTCAGTATATATATAGTAATATTGTAATACTGTGCGATACTGTAAGCAAGGCAATATATTGCGATATTTTAAATCTAATTTTAGGAAACCTGTCATCCTTTTACTGTCCTATTATTGCGATATTCGCTATTTTCTTATACCCCTAATCACGATACAGGGGTAACGATTCGATATATTGCGATACTGTAAGCAAGGTAATATATTGCGATTTTTAAAATCTAATTTTAGGAAAACTGTCATAGTATAAAGAACACACCGTGATATGCATAAAATCTGAGTAAAAAAAGTTGACTTTTTTATGCAGTCAGAACAGTGGGGTCTGCATTTGCATTGATCACACTCCCTGTAACATCCAACATCATAGCATTTAAACTATTGATTGAAAATGCAGTATTAACAATGCAGTGTTTTTGAGAATCGATATAGTACCGCAAAATATAATATTGCGATATTCAATATTTTCCTACACCCCTAGAGGCAACACCTGACTTTCTGAAAACACTGCAACATTGGAGTCAAACTCAGCTGGGCTTGAAACTGGGGAATCAATAGCAGACTACATTAGTTGCTTTGGAATAGACCCTACTAATGAAATGGAAGGGTCAATGCCAAACTGCAGGTTGTGTCTGTGTTTAATCTCCATCTCTTTCACAGCAAAGTCGAACTGTGTACACTAACAAACGGGCAAAAATGAAGAATTTCTACCACGCTTGTGAGTTTGACCTTAATCTTGGTATAATGACAAGCACTGGGAAAAACCAGGTGTCAGCTGTGGCGCGGGTTGCGCGAAGAAGAAATATTCTCAGAAATGTTCACACATAAGCAATTGAAACACCTTTGAATGGAGCAATTATCTTCAAAGTCGATCACAGCGGGGAAAGGTGCAAACATGAATGAGAGACGCACACTGTGAGGAATATGACAGACACGGAGCTGACCTGTTATCAGTCATATTTCGCTAGTCTGTCTTTCTGCGCAGGACGAGGGCACTAAGGAGCTTTGCACCAGGCTGCAGCACACGGGAGGCTTAGCTACATGTCAGGGAGAATAAATAAATCTGTGTTTGTGTTTTCTAAGCAACCCCCCCCCCCCCCTCACCCAACCTTCCCCCCCCCCATCCTCCTCCCACTCCCATTTACAACCACGCTGTTGCTTTGAAGCACAGTCAGCTCCCGGAGAGATATCAGTGCGGAATATTAAATGAGCGAACACCATCACTCATTAAAAAGGGAAACATTTCATGAAACAAACCCCCTTTTGTATCAAGTGCTAACCAAGCTGACTCTCAGCGAGCACCGTCCTCAAAGGCAGAGCGAGGAGACAGGAGAGAGGGGAAAGGGGAGAGATAGAGGGGGAAGTTTGTCGAAAGTAAAAGAGAAGAATGTAAAGTTGTGGCAGGAGATCAGCTCTGAGCCTCGTGTCACCCCGGTTGCCATGTGTAACAATGACGGGAATCTCTGTACAGCTTTGATTCTGAACGTTTCCGTAACGAAAGATTGAAAACCATTGCTACATTTTCAGAAATGCTCAATATTTTCATTCGAATGTGCTCTGCAAGCTAATATTGCATTTCAGCTTCGTCCCTGGAGGGTATTTACCAGTGGAAGCCATGTGCAGTGGATGAGCTGGAAGGCTGGTAATGGGATTGACAGATATGGTTTTGGAAGGCGGTAACGGATGTTTTCAGTCAGAAGTTGGAGACAGTTTGTGTAAATAGTCAATGTCTTATGAGTTGACCTGTTTGAGGTCAGAAAACTGTCAGAAATTTCAGCAGAATTCGCTTTTTGCAGGATGGAAAAGCCACTTATTCAGCAGTCGAGTGTCAAAAGCACAAGAAATCTTCAATGTAACCAAGAATAAACGGCTCCTTCAAATACTTAGGGGAGGAAGGAAGAAACTCTGGAAGATATCGACTTAAACTTAAATGGTAACTTCAGTATTTTTCAACCTGAACCCTATTTTCCCATGTGTTTGTGTCTAACTGACTAATAGTGCCAACAATTTCTAAAATGAGTCCAGTATTGAGGGGGATCGCTGTAGACAGCAGCGGCTCACGGGCTACAATATGGTGCTATCGGGGCAAGTTGGCACCGTCATTTACGTCCACTAAAAGTGCTTGTTTTTGCCATGACAGGCTCTGATTGTTATTATAAGTGTCTGACAACATTATTGAAAGAGTCTCGCTCAAGGAGAAGACGTGTTGCCAGAAGACAACGGTGGAATAGTGGAATACATCCATGGTGGAAACATGAGTGTCAGCCGGGCAGAGTTTGTTGTGTTGGAGTACAGAAAGCGTAGCTTAGTGTTATCTAAAAGATTTTCAATGTCATGGCTGAATATTTAGATGATTTCGACAATGTGGATGAGGTCTTTGAATTTGATGGCCGCCAGTATTTATTTGAGCCAGAGTATACGGATATTCAGATTTCACAACGAAACTTATCCTTGAGCGGGACTTGGACACAATAACAAACAGACCGGATCAAGAGAAAGGTAAGAAAAAGTTTTTTAGTTCTCCCTAGGGTCCTTTCTATAATGTTGTCAGACACTTCTAATAATAATCTGAGCCTGTCAGTGGCAAAAACAAACACTTTTAGTGAACGTAACATTACATTGACGCTGCTCACTGGCCCTCGCAGGTTGTTTAGAAGCTGCCGTCTACAGCGCTATCCCTCAATACTGGACCAATTTCAGAAACGTGTTGCCCCCCAGGGACTTGGCTTAGGAACCGGAGGGTCGCCGGTCACTGGTAGCTGGAGAGGTGCCAGTTTGCCTCCTGTGCCTTGCTCCTGAGCACTGCCGAGGTTCCCTTGAGCAAGGCAATCCCCAAATGCTTGGGGTGCCTGTCCATGGGAAGCCCCCTCCCTCTGACATCTCTCCATTAATGCATGTGTATAGGTCCTGTTTGTGCAAGTGTGTATGCATTATGTGCCTGTTTGTGTAATGTGTTAAAAAAAAAGAAAAAAAACATAGTGAATTAATAAAGTATGTCTTCTTCTTCTTTCTTTTTAGTCACTTAGACGCAAACACATGGGAAAATAGGGTCCAGGTTGAAAAATACTAAAGTTACCCTTTAAGAACAACTAAATACTACATCTTAACAGTGGTTTGATAAAATATTGGCAAAGTGCAATATCAGATTGACATTGTTGTCAGGGAGAAACTTTGATTAAATATTTAATTGATGGCCTTTATTGGCCCGATGCATCAGCCGGCTGATATATCGGTCTGACCCAGGACAGGAAGAGGCAGAGCTGCAGGCCAGCTCTTGTCAACGAACTGCACAAGTCAGCACAAAATTCAACTGAGTCAAACAGCAGAAAACGTGGCAACAGCATCAACTAGTCCATCAAGTTTTAAAATGACTCCCAGTACACCTCAAGTATAGCCGCGAGTGAAAAAGTACAGAAAGTGAGCACACAGCCAGCGTAACACAACCTCAAAGTTAATCAAGACATAATACGCTGATGGTTTTTCTGGTAGAAGGTCAAAATTTGGCTACAAACTTAGTTTTTCTACATTACAGGACCCATTTTCCCCTTCATCCTCAGACTCAGCAGTTTGTTCACTGACTGGTTATCAGGACTCCTTTGCTTCTAATGGAGGTACAGCAGCCCGGCTGCCTGTTGTAAATTGACTTGTTCAGGCAGTCACATGGGGGGGGCGGGAGGGAGCTGCACTGATCAGATCTGCTTTATTTTAAAGGCACACAGCCTTAGTGGGACCAGGAATTATCCACTCTCTCAATCCCAGATCAGCCCGTGACTAAATGCCCCAGTTCTAAACCCAGACACAATACATTGTATTCCCATATGATTTCTTTTTTTTTTTTTAAACCGGCGAAGCAGAAAACACAAGACGACTGCGTAAAAACATTAAAATGATGCATTAAAAGGCAGCGTTCTCTTCGCATAGCGGCTCGGGAAAAAAAATAAATAAATACAGAAATGGATGCAGTTCCTGTAAAGAAATAAATATGATTTGCCTTTAACTGAAATGACTGATTACAGGTATTAAGTACAGTGCAAAGAAACTCTACAAGCCGTTGGCAAGCCGAAACGCAGTCCCATAAAAACAGAGCAGACTGTCAGAATCCCTCCAACATGTGAGATTATTTACTTTTTCTTCAGAGCAGATTTACATCCAACCATAATAAGCCTATTCTCAGATGCTGGAACAGCCATCTGACAAACTGCGAGGGAAATGTGGAACAAGTGTAGTCAGTCAGCGTCATTCTCATTCTCAAGAGCAGAGCAAGAATTTAACCATTTAATCCCTCGACAAGGATCGGCTAAACAGAAATAAAACGACTCGACAGATTAATGCCAAATCAGAAAAGCTCAGGGCGAGATTTGATCCCCTTTATTGATTTCCCCTTTTCCTTACTTTGCTGATTCTGCGATTTGAGTTGAAACACAGACGAATTTCAAGGATTTGAAAGCGGAAAATTACAGCTGCAGCTTCCTGATAAAACGTGTTTCCCATCCTGATCCAACATGGTGACTGTCTGGTGGTGTGAAGAAAGCAGAGGAGCAGGAGAGGACACCCAACAGACATTGTACACCACAAAATAACAACCAGATGAAAACACGGCATATGATACTGAACTGCATGTTCTGACAAAACAAGCTATCTGGTAACCTTAGACGGCCGATGTCTGGGACAAACATTACTTGTGATATTTGACTATCCTTCCCCTAAAAATAGCTTCATTCAGCGATCCAAACTATTTCATCATCACAGAGACATGCAGACGATCTGTGAGCTCCTCACCTGAGGCCTTTAACATTCATTTATTCCTTATCATGAAAATAAAATCCTGCATATGAACTCCTAACAATCGGAAGAGGTGAACATAATTTAACATTCATCCAGTCTTTATTTGTGCAGTCTCCCGCACGCAGAGAACACTCTATTTTGTCATAACCTTTCCATTATTTAGGTTCAGTGCTTATCGTCATGTTTTATTAATCTATTTTGTGAAACGCGGCGCACAGGGGCTGCAAATGTGCATCACGAAACTTGCAAAGAAAACTGAGAATGTGTCTCTTAGATCGACCGCGGTGGTGTAGGGAACAAAAGTTAGCTAATTCAAATATTTTGCCAAAGAAAAGAAATTAATGAACTCCATTTCCGGAATCATAACAGACAAAAAAAGAAGCCTTCGCTTCACAGAGACATCTCACGCAGTGTTTGGAGAAGGATTTGCTAAAGAGCTGACAGCAGAACCACAATGAGCTAAATGCTCAAAGAGATGAAGTTTGAGTGGCCAAGTACCTCCATTAGTTTCTATGGCAAAAGGGAAGCTTAATCTCCTGTCAGCTCCCCTCAAGCTAGTCTCCCAGGACTCTCTCGCTCTCTCTCCCATCCATCACGTCAGCGGGGACCAAAGGGAGACTCCCCGAAGGAGCGAGGATCAGAGCAATTTGCATTCACACTCAAACCATCAAGGCCCAACAATCCCACGGCGACTCTCTTCTATTTCATCACAACTGTCATCCGAATGAAATGTAAAATGCCACGGACCAGCAATTAGTACAGTTTTCCTTCAAAAGAGAGAAAGTCAAAATGCTAATTACAACGTTCCAGCAGTATTCGTTTCATGACCCCATCTGAGGAAACGTTCCCCCGCCTGTTCCACTGCTCAACATCTATTTCAACACTATTTATGAACATGCCTGCAATTGTCCTCCTCAGACCCCCCGACTGTTCAGTCAATCAATTCAGCTGAAGTACGTGACATTTCACACACAAGGGTAGGCTTCAGTGTGCCTTAAATGAGTCTGACAAACAAACAAACGCTCCGGCGGCACAGCGTGTGACCGGCTGTCATGAGTCGAAATGAACTGTTGTGCGTCAGACGTCGGTGACAAGCTTGTGCATAGGAATCAGGCCGTTTGGCTGCGCAATTAACCCTAAAGAGTCAAACAATAAAGCTGTCTATCAAGAGGAAACAGGAAACATCAACCACGGTTCAGAGCTCTCAGGAGACGTTACGCGAGCATCAGACTACGAATAAACACGGTTAAAGGGCAGCGACACACAAAATAATGCCGCTCTGTTGTGGTGTTAGTAGAGAAACTTGTTGCTCCATTATGGCAAAAATCATCATCACGATTATTTTGTTCAATATTGAGATCACGATTATTTAGCATGATTACTCATCGACTTTTTGGAAACATTGTGCATTTAGAAACAAAATGATGCACATTTTAAAGTTAAATGCATCAATCTGGTGCACTTTGAGAGCCAAGTTAAGAGGCTAGATCTACAAGAGCACAAAGCTCTTCATAGAGCTAGCCTCTTAATTTAGCTCTCAAAGTGCACCAGATTGGTGCACTTTGAGAACCAAATTAAGAGGCTAGCTCTATGAAGAACTTTGTGCTCTTGTAAACAATTTTGTCCTCTAGTAAATAAATACATTGGTTGTATAGATATGAATAGTGATGACACGGCAAAAAAGTCACACCCACAAAGCATGGTAAACGAGACAGGTTCCGTGTTTCAAGGCAGGTCGGGTGGGTTGCTTATATCGCCGCAGACTGGTTGACAGTCACGCCGGAAGCAGGGGGCCACCGTCCCTAAACCACAGGGAAAGAGTGCACAGCGAGTCAACAGCCCCGGGAAGCGGCGATGTCGGGGCGATCGGTCCCAATAATAATTTTATCCCAAGTATCTTGTTTTCATAATCGTAATTGAAAATAAAATCCGATTAATTGCCTACGACCAAACTTTCAAGAGAAACTCCTATGAGACACTGCATGAAATGAGTGACAGAACTGAACCACAGGGGTCTCAAGCAGAATGATTTTAGCCTGCATGCTGCCAAGTCATTACGAAGATTATAATTCACAACTGCACAATTTCCCTTCCTGAATAATAGGACATTCAAAGTAGATGCTCGTCCACCATTCAGCATTCATTTCCCAAATGTTTAATCCAACTAAGATGAGGAATTAGAAGCTGGAAAATCTCTTTATCCCACCGCTGAGAGTGATAGCTATATAGGCTCGTACAGCACCAGGACCCCAGGATGGAGCCAAGCCATAAACAACCACCTGGTTGCTAACTCCGTTCACACTCAATTAAATATCCGACTGCAATACTGGAGAGACAGAGTGCTAATATAAGAAAGCAGGAGCAGAGCTGATGTTATTATTCACAGGTCCATTATTCTCAACGTTCCTTTTATTTGATAATCTATTTGGCGAGCGGCTCGGAATATTTTCTGTTTGTGAATTTGGCACTCTCGTGCTTCCCACAAATGGTTATTACCATGACAAGCACAAATGGCTTTCCCTGATGGATAACTGCAACAGGGTTTGCTGCGACTTGCATTTGTCAGGGCCATTCTCCCACTTGTTTGTGCTTCTGTAATGAGGGAAGAGTCTGGAACATGTTGTATATCAATTAAGCCATCAAAGACGGTGGGCATTTATGGCAACGCCCTTTAACCTCAGGGTTAAAGACAAGATTCTTGTTTTTGCATGTCAAAAGAAATGGGTCCAAACAACTGCTGCAATAAAACCATTTTCCAAGCCCTTCCCTTCGTGAAGACGTCTGACAGCATGAATTGTGAAGCCACTTTGGTTTTAAATAAACTGCGTCAATAAATAAAAGAATGAAATAAGACCAAAAGTCATTCGCACGATGTCTAATTAGGCTTAGAAAACACCTCCTGCTTTGCTCAAATAAGACGTTTCCAGGACGCTTTAAGTGCAATTTTTGGAGACATTTTCCTCTCCCTTGATTGAACAGCTTCAAAAGATTTCCACCGTGAATCCCAAGGGAACCAGTTAATCCTGATCTTCTCCACAAGCAAAGGGATCATCTCAATGTAAATCAGACGGGGCTTTTGATCAAAGTATTCCATCAGTCTTAAAACACATGACGCCACAAGGAGCCTCGCTACGAACAAGGTCAACATCGAGCTTGTTCTCGAGCTCGAAGGATGTGGAAAAAAACAACCCAGATGTGACAAAAAACATTCCCCTAGAGAATACATTTTAAACTGGAAAATGATCACCAAAGCAAGACGTAGAGTAAACATGTACAGGCTGCAGTCTGTCAGAGAAAATGAGGCTATCAGTGCCATTCAAAACATGATCTGACATTTCTCGACCACACTTGACCCTCTTCCATTCCGTTCTTAAAATAGGGGCGCCAGACAGAATTTACTTGTCCGAGATGTAAACAAACCAGTAAACTTCCAGCTAAGCCTTAAAACCCCCTCTGGATAATGGATCACACACACACACACACACACACACACACACACACACACACACACACACACACACAGTCAGGCGTATACACAAAATATGACGTTTTATTGTTGGCTTGTTTTGTTTTCCAATTAGAAGGTTGTCAATATAACCAGATTAATGATGCTACTTCCGATAACAGGCAAATACACTAATTAAGCATGTGTTTAAATAATTAGGCCCACTTGAGGAAGATTTAAAGGGCAACTATGGCCATTTTTAACATTCATACATGTTATTCCTATAGTTTAAGACAGTCCAAAAAATCTTAGTAAAAATTAACAACTCTCTCCCAAATCCAAAAACTAGAGTGCTAAAGGGCGGACGTGTTGGCTTGATGATGTTTCATAGTCTCATTTAGCCACTTGTTAGCAACTGCCTTTTTTAAGACACATAAAGGCTACAAAATTCACGAGTGGGATATTTATTGATGTATTTTATGGCGTAGAACAAAAAGTCTCTAAAGCTTGTGTTAACCACCGAGCTTATTTCAGGCATCTAACTAAAAAACCCATTCAAAAAACCCGTTGACTTCAAGACGGGGGAACAGGAAGTGTTAAAATGCTAACTCATTTCTAGGTTTTAGGATTCATTCCTGTAGCACTCTATTGTCTATGGAGCAGCTCCAGACTTTATACCCGATGACATCACAAGTTTGAGACTTCCTTCTCTGGTTTCTGGCTTTGAGAGAGAGTAGCTCATATTCACAAGTATTGATTGAACTTTCCTCAGCCATGGAAATAACATATTGGAATTCTTAATTTAGGTGGTGCTCCCCTTTAATGTCAGGATGATCAATGTCAAATCATCACGCCATTTATCAGCTTCCCTTAACACATCATCCTCCAGCCCGAAACACACACACACACACTCCATCACCACCTCTCTCCCTCTCCTAAAATCTATTATACATTCAGGACAATTTCTCAAAGTATGACTGGAGCCGAAGACAAATGTCACCACATCCTGAGTCACTCTTCCTCAGAAGATTATCATGATTGAATATGAAAACAGCACTAGGCCTGTGGATTTAATTCGCAGTTCAAAATGAAGGATTCTTCCATAATGGATGCTTAAATTTTAATAATTCAGCCTACAATATTCAACTATGAGACAGGAGCTGAGGATAACAGGCCACAGGTTTCAATTATCATTCAGAAGCACTCTGTGGCCATTACAATGAGATATTGGAAAACTTTCGCACCTATCGCCATCTGCCTGCTGCCTGGGTAACTTCATTATTTTGTAGCCAAATAAGTATTCTGCAGCCGTTTTTTTTTTGAGGGGGGTTTGAGAATGAAAAACACTTTCCAATGTTCTCTCTCCCTCATTTGCGCATCTTGTTGCAAAACACAAACCATCAAATCGATCCACCCATTCATGCATTAATCAAAGTCTGTGGCATTGCGAAACATTACGCACACGCATTGGAGCAGGGAGGTGATGATCAGATAATGCACATAATGTGTCAGATGGTTCCCTCTGCGGCTTACCTTGGACGTGCAGCGCTAGCAGGAGTATCCACATCCCCACACACATCGCCATGGCTCCTCAACTATCCGCCGGATCTCGTCTGATAACCTGAGAGTGGATGAACGGGGGTGGGGGGGGGGGGCTCACTCCAGACGACAAAGACCAAGCATGCAACTTCTGCAAATCCCACTTCGGCCCAAAGCTAGTCCACCTCCCTCGCTGAGCAGGAACAGACTTTCGCGAAACTAGAGGATCGGTGTTGCGCTCCTCCGTACCAAAGCATCAATTTCACGGCTGCGGCGATTCCTCTGCTGGCGGAGAGTTTTGCACTAAGTAGAACCTCGCGGGGGTCCTCAAAAAATGAGATCCGATCTGTAGATTTTGCAGTTTAGATGATGGAGTCTTTTATGAGACAGCAAGCGGGGAGAGTTCTTCTGAAAGCAGCTCTTCTAGTTGAACCATCCAGCCGTTGTCGCTCCCTCCATCCACCGCAGCGGCTGCAGGACTCTCTCCCTCCTTCCAGGATTGGGGATCAGAGGTAAAGTGGGCGGGAGGTCCTCGATCGATGCTGAGCTGGGAAGTTTCCAACACTTGGAGAGTTCCTCCGGGGGAAATGTCGCCTTTTTTTTTTTCCTTCCGTCTGCAAATTGACACCTATAACAGATCTGCTGGCACCGTCCCTGTTTTAGTTCCTCAAGTTCCCGGTTCTCCCTGTGTCTGCAGTGAGCCACGACCAGCCGGAGCGATTAGCTCACCAGGCCGGTGAAGTTGTTGTAACTCTGGGAATGGTGGGTGGGATGCAACCCCCCTTTCTTTTCCTCGTTTTTGTGTGTGTGGATGAAATACAGTGTAGCTTTATCCCGCTATGCGCACCGCCCCGCTGATCAGCCACCACAGTGTGTTGCTGACTATCGCTGACGCTTTGGGAGAGATCGGGATCGGGTGACGTTGTGCAAGGGAGGAGCCTGGATTGTCCTGCAAAAAAAGCAAAGGCATCGCCTGGAGAAAAAAAAACTACAGCAGCCTGGTGGTGGCTCCCTATAGGAAGTGACTCTCAAACTTTTCCTGCGCGTAAAGGGTCTTTAACGTTTGGAGCAGAAGGTGATCAAATTGTGCGTTTAAGGAGAAACAGTTTTAGGAGGATTGAGATCCGTCGAAGAGGCAGGATGGGGAAGTGAGAAGAGTACAATCACATGGCTTGTACTGTAATGCTGAAGTGATAATGAGAGTGAAATATGTTGAAGTCCCACAGAGCCACTGAAACCTTTTAGACTGAAGGGAAATGATAATCAAAACCAGAACTGACATTTTGGTGACTGAAATAATCCCTCACACGTTGAGGAAGCTGCCTGAACCCCCAGTTTAACAGTCGCTGACTGGTCTACAGGTGAGAAGCATAACGGACAAAATATATTCTACATTTTTATTTTATTATGCCAATTTCAAATATAAATGCTCAAAATAAAATAAAATACATTAAAAGGGCCAGTGTGTAACAATTAGGGGGATTTATTGGCAGAAATGGAATATAAAATTCTGTTTTTATTAACTTGTAATCTCCTAAAATCTCCTTTCGTTACCTTAGAATGAGCCGTTTATATCTACATAGGGAGCGAGTCCTCTCCACGGAGTCTGCCATGTTGCACCGCCGTTTTTCTACAGTAGCCCATAACGGACAAACCAAACACTGTTAACTTTTCCTGCTTGGGCTGGAGTCAATAACGTTACTCGCTCCCGTCGCCGCCGCTATCTCTCTTTCTTGCTTCACCACTCACTTCCCAAGTACACCCACTCTTTAAGCACTGGCTCTGCTCCAGATAGCTCTAGAGAGGGCCATTTGTGTTTTCGCGTCGGCCACCGTAGCTCGCCAACACTCTTGGCACACGGGAGAGGCTTCAGTTGGTTGCAATCTCATCAACTCACCGCTAGATGCTGCCAGATTCTACACACTGGACCTTTAAATAATGTAATTTAACTAATCACTTTGCTGTCAAGGAACAAAACAGCAGCATATCACAAAGAGGCAGCAAACCCCAAAACACCTATTTATCGATTATTCACCTTCAAATGAGTTTAATACGTGAGAAAGGGTCGTGTTTTTCATATGCAGGGATCCCCTCAATGACCCCTGCAGCACGCCAGACCTCATGTGAACCACAAGTCTAACAAACATGTCAGGGTGGGGCAGTAAAAGCAAAAATATGATCCAAACAGTTACATATCGTCATAGTGAGGTAACGTGTTGTCAATTAAAAATAGGGGAAGCAACACTGGATGATGATCTTAGAGGGAAAACAAATATTTAAATCTTTAGTTATATATGAGTGTGTATGCATGTGCATGGGAGGTGGAGCTGACAAATAGTACCCAACCCCCTTTTCCTTCCTTCCTCCCTCCTCACTCCTGAGCCAGTTCATCCCTTTCTCCAGAAGCAACCAAACAAGATCAGGCCTGTGAGGCTCCTGCCTGTAAATGAATGGGAGGATGAATGTGATAACACTTCCCTCTTGTGGACAGTACGTCTTCAGATAATTACAACAGACTAAGACCATTATTAATATCGCTGTCGATGATGTTGTTTGGAGTCTGCAGGCTCGTGCGTGGTCAAAATCCTGTCTTTGGTCATGATTCACTATCAGCAGCACCGCAGAATTATCTGCTGAACAGCAAGAAAAATTACCTGGCATGACAAAACAGCACTGGGCCAATTGGTTATTAGGGTCAGTGTAGTGTTTGGGGCACGGCTACATAAATCATGCTCTATAAAGAGGGAAACCACATAGCGACATACACTATGCTTTCTAAGTGAAGGGTTTGCAGTTAATAAACATGCCTACAATCCTGTTAAACGCAGTAAACGCAGACTAGTGCATCTGTACTGGGAGCACACAGATAAACTCTGTAAGACTTGACATTTTGTTTCGTCAAATACAAAGCTGTGGAGAAAAACGAAACAGCTGCTGCTTGAAATTCTGCATGCTTATCTCAAAGAAGTCGTGGTTTTAGCTAAATGGAATCATGTCAGCTGAATGTATTGCAGCTGAAATGTATTACGGTCTATTGACAAGGCACACATGGGAAGAGGAAGTTCATGGGTATTGCGCAAGATAGCAGGAGTATTTCCAGGGTATGAATTAACAATGTCAATTTTACATTAGGTTTTACCATTCAAAAGATAATCACTTCACCTCATAAACCTTGAAATGTCAGTGCAGCAGCAGCCTGGAGGTATTAAGAGATGGGTAGTAGCCTAAATCTGATAGACTTGGGAAATTTGGATGGGAGGAAAGGAACACAAAAACCTCTCCTTCAAGGACAACTACCTATTTAATGTGTCCTTCAGCAAGGTACTTAACAAGTATACGTATAGTGGCATGAGCTCATTGGTCAGCAGTGGTTTCACACATCAAATCTGTTTGAGTCGCAATCTTCTGACGAAAAAGCTTCCATGGTCGGCCAAACTTCCCGTGACACATAATTGCTAAAAAAAGTTTGAGTTTGCCCCCTTGCCTTTGGTGCATTAACTCCGACGCCCCCTTCATTGATCGGCCGAGGTCATGATTGATTTACAGGAGAGCTGATGAAATCTGATACACTTGTGAACTACAGAACAGCTTGTGCCAAAGCTCAAGGCTGGGCCTGAGCCACTGTGGACATTTAGGAATTGTTAATGCATAATGAATATGTCAAATAAACGGTGATGATGCATTTCATTGCAGAGAGAAAGTAGTTGATATTTTGCTGATGACAGTATTATTAATGTAAGCTATTTATTTAATGCAGGGTACACACTACACGAGAATCAAGCTGATTTTGGGTCCTATTCCCCCCTCCCAACAATCATCAGCAAAGTCCCGATTTTTTGACTGTTCTAAAGATTATCTTTCCAGATATTCCTGTGGTGTGAGGTATGTTAAGAGTGTTTTACATTCCCCAATCGGCATTGGAAGTCCATCCTGGCCACACCGATTTCAAATCGTAAATATTAAACTCGTTCAATATTTAAGATCGGATATCCTGTTGTGTGTGGGGAACCCCGAGGACAGCCGATGTCACGTGGGAAAGAACGATAGCCATTGAGAACCAAGCTGACTGAAGAAGGAAGGACAACAACCGCCGTCATGGCGGCCGTGGCTAATGCATGAGCTAATGCAAAATGCAAAGCATAAAGTAGTAGCAAAATGGACTCAGAAATGGAAGACCAACTTATTAATTTGTGGCAACAACACAAGTGTTTATTTAACGTGTCTCCAAGACTTCATCCATCCATCTCCTGTGAATTCTCAGTACAAAGTAGTGCAAAAAAATTGAAGATCGCTAATTCTTCCTGCCCGTCGCCATGTTTGTTTACACTAAAGTCACGTTTGATCGCGAGAGATTTTGCGAGATTTCCGACTGGACTCTTGTTGTTCATGAATGGAATCTGTTAGTGTGTGGTGTACTGTTTTCGCCAAATTGTTGCTCACCACACACTTTAGGAACAAAACTATTAAATGTAACATAACATGTCATTATGTGTTAGTGTGAGCCAGCCAAGATACTACGAGGAACTTCCATTTTGTGTTGATTTTGTGGACAAAAAGCGGTAGTGTGTCCGAGCACCAGAGTCCCTTTAGAAAACCTCTTCATTTTACTGCAGCAGGGTCTGACAGTCTGCCCTGCACTGTCCTGGTTCTGGTTCTGGTTCTCCCGTGCCTCCCTTCCCTCTAGTGGGCCCAGTAATACGGCCTGGTCCTCCGGCAGCGTGGTGTCGGTGTTGGCTCCGGTGTAGACCGGCAGAGCAGTGAGGCAAAGCTCCACCTGGCTGGAGGAGGAGATGCTGCTGCCGGGCGTGGAGCTCTCCACCTTCCCGCGGAGCTGCTCCGACTGCAGGTCAAAGGCGGTGAAGAAGCTGGATCTGGGTCTGTCCGCTGTGGGCTGTTCGCTGCCGGAGGCCCGGCTGGAGTCTGAGCTGAAGGAGTTTCTGGTGAACCTGCGTGCCGTAAATCACTTCGTCTGATTTCTCCGAGAATCGGACCTGATGACAAGCATTAAGAATAACTATATAATATAGCCAATATGCTCACTGATGGTCTTGTTTGCTTATGTAGGTCATATAGAGGCATCAGTATTAAATTAAGACTGTTTCATAAACAGTTAAAAGTTTATTGTGGTAACTTTAAGGAATATAGAGGCAATAGGTGGTCACTTGAATTTTAGTTTCCACAACATACTTTATACAGAAGTAGATTACATCAGAATCGGACTTCAAACATTGTATCACCTGTCAAAATTATCACATTTACCATGTGATCTTTTCTTTGAAATACAAAATCTGATTTGGCAACTTTGTAATCTTATTTAATTATTTTTTAAATTCCTTATTTTGAAAAATTATCTCAACGTAGATTTACCTCTTCTTGTTCACAATGTATGGGAAGAATTCAAATCTGATTCATTACAACCCCATAAAACTCAATAGGCACATTTTCTAAGCAAAAGCCATGTAGAAAAACAACCTTATTCAGTTACATTCTGTCATATATCAGTAACTGAGACATAAGGCGTGAGTCTAATCTGCTCCAGTCCCACATTCTGTCATCACCTCTGTCAGTGATGCAAACACTGACTTATAAAACATGGCATGTCATATTGGTGACCTAATGTGAGCTGTCGCAAACTTGCAATTGTGAGCTCATAAAATGATGGCAGAAGTTTGGCAACATGCTGATGAGCGAAACACAATCCAGGTTTTTAGCGGTCCAGAATAGCATGAAATCTGCATTGGGCCCGACCCAAGTCTGCCTCCCTGGAGAGCAGACAACTCTTTTGATCCAAAACTGTTCGTTTCCCCGGCCTGAAAAACAGCCGATAGAGAAATCTGTGTCCTATAGAAACTGTATTTGTTCTAAACAAAGACAGATCTACAATGTTGAATTATAGTTAAGGATGATCTCTTACATTACATCTTATATTGTACTGTATGTTACTAAAACAAAGTCATCATATTAACCATCTGAGACCCACAATAGACCTGTTTTTGTCTTCTTTAGGGGGGTACAGGGGGTTTTTAGGGGAAGATAGCAGGTCAGCAGTAAATGTCACATAGAAGTGGTGTACATCATCCGAAAGCTGGAAACTTGAAGATTAATTTGAGATGCAGCTCAGCACTGTGTCAAATTGTTCTAGTCATAAATTTCAAATCAACATGAATCAATTAATTAATTAAAATAAATTGTGAAAGTCTATAAGAGCATAGTACATTATGATAGAAGTATATGATGGGCATTCCCATGCTCTATTATGTCTCATAAGTTGTTGCAGTCATTTTGCGGTTCATACTATTTGTTACACAGATTTAGTGCTAAATTTAACCATTTTTTACCACTCAAGAATTGATAAAATGATCAATAATCCCTCCAAAATACCACATTAAGACACCAAGACCTTGAGGAACACCATAGAAAAAGCCATGCTGTGATTTGGTATAAAAAAACGTTTGACATTTGGAGATTTCTGCAAGAATTGCATTTTTCGGTGATTGGATGGCGAGCACTTCTCTTCTAGAAACTGCTCAGAAACCCCCTTATTGTCAATCTACCTAGGAAAGCCATCCATCCTCTGAATGCCCTAGGTCTCTAGTTTGTGCTTGTAAAGTTCCATGAGGCTGTGATTATACTAGAGATCACCACAGGTCATTTTATACAGTGAGGTCAAATTTATAAAAATGGTCTCACTAAATGAAATGGCTACTATGGGGACTAACATAATCACACATTAATACAATTGGGCTCATTGGATCAACAAGTCTCAGCTTTGCAGTGATACTCAATTTATGCCATTCCAAGACTGTTTATGGACCCCAGTATGCAGAAATATTCAAACATCATTTTTAGAATAGGCTTTAGACTTTGGAGCATTATTTAGCCCCACTAGCTAGCATGCCATGGTTGGCACCAATGGATTCCTTAGGCTTTCTAACTTCATTCTAACTCTAAATGTGAACCTGCTACAGCCTCTGAAAGACAGTAAAGTCGGTCGGTATCGGGTCTCAGAGGGTTAGGCTGCTGTTGACTGATTGGCCTCAGCATTTAATACAATGCAATTATGTTGCAAACAAATTACTTACCATTTTAAAGTAATGAGTCGATACAGTGGATGGTAATTGTTTCACCCAAGAGACTTCGGCTTGTAATGTCTTCAGCCCTGTAGGAGCAAAAACTTGAATTGCTGAATGATTATTTTTAAGTGTTCCCAGCAGTTGATAGACAGAGACACAGATGATTATAGATCATTTGTAGACATAAGTACTGCAACAGGACTAACATGGTAATAGCCAGTAGCTCCTTCCCAACAGTGGTAACCAGCTGAGTAATATCGCCACCCTTACAGCCAGTGGAGCTACTCACTGTAGCAGACTTAATCTACACTGGACATACCATAAAAATCATTGCTGACATGTTCATGTTCATGTTCCCCAAAACACATAAACACAGCATCGAAGAGGAAAAGCCAGCGTTGCCCTGCATGAGGCAGCTAATCTCCTTCAGAGCCAACGGAAAGGTCTTATCAACCTTTTACAGCGTTTTTTATTGATAGAATATTATCTTTTTCTCCAAATACCAATCAAAGGGACAGAAATTGTCTCTCTGGCATTAGCAGCATGTGCTCCAAAATCACTGGGAGAAGGAAAAACGAAGAGGGTTTAACTCTCAGTGGGTCCTAAGAAAAACCAGGAAAAAACATTATAGGTGATAGGCATTCGTACTCCTCTCACCTCTGATCCCTCAGTGTTGGACAAATTGAAGTTAAATACCTCTGTGGCCAAAGATGAATAGTTTATGAGCAGTTTTTAGCAGTGGACAATGGTGTGGTAATTTAAATATACATATATACATTTGACAACTGACCTCTGTCCACGTTCTGCACTTCAATGGGACAAATATGCAAATGGATACATCTGGACTCTGATATCTGTCATGTGAAATGTACATTAGATTCCTATGTGTAGCATATTTAATGCAATCCTTTGAATTACAGGATAAAAAATGTTAAATGTAAATATATATAATAAAGTGAAATAAATTCAAGTAAATTTCACCTTTAACAGGTTTTTGTGTATAGCATTTTACAGTGAAGCTGATACTATTTAACACCTTTATGTGGCAGCTGTGGTCTCCCACATGAATTCTTGACATTTTAGTAGAATTATATACTGCATTCAACAAGGTAACAATGCTTACTGGACTACTGTTTCTGTTTAAAATCCCTTTAAAGGTGCAATGTTAAAGATCTGGTCAGAATTGAAAACATTAAAAAACAAATTAACTAAAATTATCAACAGACTGTGAAGAGGTTACAGTGTTGACGTTATGTCAAAGACGTCTATGTATTGTGAGAAAACGACTAGTGTTTGACAAGAGCGGGCGGCGGCTCCGTGAGGCGGACTCTCATTTAACAGTTAGCTCAAAATCTGCCAGTGGTGCAAACCCGGTATCAGTCCCCCAGTGCTGGTGGTCTGATACCGGGGGACTGGTCCAATTCCCCGCCGGATCAGGAAACTTTCTTGTTGAAGTTACACAGGTTGAACCCATAGACTGTATATAAGAAGTAGATGTAGTCACCGTGATGTCACCCATTGGTTTGTGGACTGCCGTTCTGAAGCCTCGAGTTCGGCATCTTGGGCGTCGCCATCTTGGTTTATGGCTGTCGCCATCTTGGTTTTTGCAATCTGAAGTGACATGAGAGGGTGGAGCTAAGTATAACCGAATGCTGAAAAACACATTTTTAGGTGACCAAAAAGTTTATGATTAACTGAAAACACACCGCAAAAGGGTTAAAGTTCTACGACGAAAACACGGCCAACAACGAGACTAGACAACGTCGAGGTAACAACCTGTCAATCACAAGGTAGCCACACCCTAAAGCATGTCCTTCTCTATGGTCTATTTGACTCTAAATGGGACCATAATTTACTAAATGAACATCATGCTGTATTGAAGAAGACTTGAAACTAGCGATTGAGACCATAAACTCATGTTTACTATGTTTACTGAGGTAATAAATCAAGTGACAAGAAGCATCATTTTCTCATAGACTTCTATACAATCAGACTTGTTTTTGCAACCTGAGGAGTCATCCCCTGCTGGCTATTAGAAAGAATGCAAGTTTAAGGCACTACAGCATTGGCTTCACTTTTTCGTATTTTGGTATTCTTGCCCTGCTGTTAGTGAATAGTTGGCTCTTTTTTTTAATAACTGATGACTGTAAATTTAGATTGTATGGACCCAGTAGTAGAGGTTAAATGCTGCCCCCCATTTCTTGGGAGTATGTGGCCAGATGTTACACTGCTCCTTTAAGGAAGGCAAAATCTACTAAATGTACTGTATTAGCCTGTAGTTTTCAAACAAATCAGAGATCTAATACAAAATAACCAATGCAAACTTTAGCTTAAAACTCTTAAATCATTCCACTGTGTTTAGGTCTCAAAAGTGACTTATAGCATGTCGTAGTTATTGATAATCAGCAGATGTTACTGAATTGCGTGGTTAAATCTGAGATGTGCACTGATATGTTTTATAGGGTAAGACAAGGATCCAAATAGGTGCTTAATATTGAGGAGAAAAATTGATAATACTAGATCCTTTTTCATAAGAATGGAAACCGATTTTGTAATAAAAAGAAAATATCTCCTAATCATAACAAAAGACCTTGTTACTGCAGGAGAGCCTGGTGATTTTTCTTTGTCAAGCCAAATGCAATATGCTTCCATAGTTCAGTGCTGTTGTGTTTTTTTGTTTTAAAACACAAAAAAATGATGGCTAACCACAGAAATACAGATGACGTACCGTAGCCTACAGCATTTCAAATTGTGTGTACAGGGCAGGTATTCAGTGTTTTATTTATGAATGCCGTGTTTCAGTGTTTGTGTTTCACTTACAAGACAAGGAAGAATGATGTACTGGTGCATATGGGTGTATGTGTGTAGCCAACGTGAATGTGAGAGAAGACTTTGGATAATTCATTCCTTCAGGGAACATTTAGGAAAATGCCAGTTTCCAACTTAAAGAGGAAATCAATCTCTAATAAAGTAGCCAAAGTCACATCCTGTTACTCGCCTACTACAGTAGATAGACAAGTTAACTAGGAAGCTGGCAAATGAGTGAATAACGACTCACAGTATACTGCCACAGTTATATATGCAGGGATACAATTGACCTCTGTCTGCCAGCTAGCTGCCACTAATGAGAGAGCATTATGTGCTGGTAAACAAAGAGACAGCTATTGTGGCAGAAAGCTGCAGGAAAGAGGCTCATCAACAGTGTATCTTGAAAATGATTAAAATGGTTAGTCCTTAATTGAGTTTCTGAAATCATAATTTCATCTTTAGTATCTAAAACTTAATTATCCTACTTAAAAATGTGAATTCAACTGTTGTTCTTAGCCACCAAATCTGCCAGGTCTGTGAAATCTTGCAGATGCCATTAGAAGCACCGGAGGACACCGGAGGACACCGGAGGACACCGGAGGACAGAGGCACATGTTGTTTTTCAGGTTACCTGTTTCATGCACTACTGTCAGGATATAGCGACCGTTTTATAAAAATAACTTTTTTTAATCATATTTGCTCCAATCTCACCTGCTTCAGCTTTAAAGGTTACATTGCATTTAGGATCAAATATACCCTTGTGTAGTCAACATATACAACATTATATGTATGTATATATATATATATATAATGTCTTTACCCATATCAGCAGCTTAAACCCCATAATAATATGCAACTGTACAATACTCTGGTTTATTCTGTTAATAATACAGTGTTTATTTACACTGTACACCTAAACTAATATTCTTATTTATTTATACTAGTTTTGCATTTTTACATACTTAATCATAGATCCCATTTTTCAACATTATTATTTGCACTGTTCCCCCCTGGGATCAATAAAGAATTTCTGATTCTGATATTTATTTATGTCCTTGCTGGAGGGGGGAAGTTCAACCCGAAGCTTGCTGCTGTATTTATAGCCTTCACCTTAAAGAAGGGTGCTTCATTGAACTGTGAGTGTGACTACAAACGGAGTTCCCTCCCCCCACGGAGTGGGAAGATGTAGGGGCCGGATTGGAATTGGGCGTAGATAGCTGATCACATGAAAACAAAGCCAGACAGTCTAAACAAAAAGTCTTAAGGCTCTGGACACAGAGCCAGAATGTTAAAGTATGAACCTGAAAATGACCATGATATGTCCCCTTTAAGTACAAATTTATTCCCTAACATTCTTGATTGTTTATATTTTCCCATATTCAAAGCTATACTAATCCGTTCACCCTTGATTTTTGCGGCTCTCGGCTCTGGTTGAACTCTGCAGAAGTGTTATGATTGCAACAGCTACGTCTCAGCACGGAGGCACTTTTGCAGTGGCAGCAGGATAAAATCTCTGCTCGGAGGATAATGAGACGGATCACATGCATGGCAGCTCTTGCTAAGTTACATGGCTTTAACTATCTATCAACTGAATCATTTTCAACTAGCCACTTCAACGTCCTATAGCCCGGCTAGGCTGTCTCCATTTTGACTGGCTGCCTTGTTAAAATGTGGATGTTTCTGCTCTCATACACAAGCGACCTGACTTCCCCACATGAAAAATAAATGATTATTCCGAGGGTGCTATCAGCCGTCCCTAAATCACTCATGGTTTCATAATCACAGCGCCGTCCTGATGGCAATAAGCCACATTTATTTCACTCATCAGTGCTATAAATAGACAGGGTTTAGCATAACTGTTCCTTCTAAAGCTGTGCAAGGCAGGTTACTGTCACTGATGTCCATGTGTGCCAGCCGGGGTTGATGCGCTTTCAATCCAATCAATTCAAATTGTAAATAGAAACTGCCTCATTTGCTAATGGTCGAGTATTCACTCTGATATCTCCTGGTTTGGTATGACAACCTTTTCATGCCAAAAGCTTTTCACTGTTTTGAATTTTGAAGAATATCCACTTTGCTGAATTGATTGCTGAATGAAGAACGAATTGAATCCGGCTTTTGTGCCAGCATTCAAAGCCGCGGTTTAGCACATGTGCCTCACAAATTTGCAAGAAATGTTCCAGGCCTGTCCTGTCTGATAAAATGCCTAATATAATTGACATCCTTCCTGGTCCCATACAACAAGGATTTAGCGCGCTGGAAAACAACCCCGGTGGTGCTGCAAGACTCCTTGTAGAAAAGAAAGACTCTCCGTTACCTCGGCTTCAGGACACCATGTGAATATTAAAGGAAAATTTAAAATCAGCTGCGCCCACAAACCAAACCTCTAGGCTCAAGAGCAAAGGGTCGATGCAAATATCTTAAACCTGCAGTGTGTAGAATTGGAGCAAATATGATTAAAAAAAAGTTATTTTTATAAAACGGTCACTATATCCTGACAGTAGTGCATGAGACAGGTAATCTGAAAAAAATCATGTGCCTCTGTGTCCTCCGGTGCTCCTAATGGCATCTGCAAGATTTCACAGACTGGAGGAAAACAACCAATCTGAGCAAAGCTGGAGCCAAACTAGGCAGCGCTGATCAAACAAGAATCGATATTCTGTTACTGTAATGTCTATTTCTCACATAAAATGTTTTCAGAAACATCTTGTAGTGTACTGTTTAGCTGTAAAATGAGAAGGTTTGTGACCCGGCAGCCATGTTGAGAACAGTTTAGGAAATACCAAGCACCGCCCAGCAGCTGGAGCAAACTTTGTCATTTTACAGCTACAACATTTTCAAAGGGGTCCCTTGACCTCTGACCTCAAGATATGTGAATGAAAATGGGTTCTATGGGTACCTACGAGTCTCCCATTTACAGACATGCCCACTTTATGATAATCACATGCAGTTTGGGGCAAGTCATAGTCAAGTCAGCGCACTGACACACTGACAGCTGTTGTTGCCTGTTGGGCTGCAGTTTGCCATGTTATGATTTGAGCATATTTGTTATGCTAAATGCAGTACCTGTGAGGGTTTCTGGACAATATTTGTCATTGTTTTGTGTTGTTAATTGATTTCCAAAAATAAATATATACATACATTTCCATAAAGCAAGCATGTGTCCTCTCCCATGTTGATAAGAGTATTAAATACTTGACAAATCTCCCTTTAAGGTACATTTTGAACAGATAAAAAAATGTGCAATTAATTTGCGATTAATCGTGATTAATCATGGACAATCATGTGATTAATCCTGGTTAAATATTTTAATCGATTGACAGGCCTAAAATATCTACAAGGTCGAAAAGTAATGTAGAGGAAACTTCCACAATGTTGTCAACATATAGACTACATCAGCAATTCTATAAAGTAATAACAGGGAAAAAAAGATCTCCTTCTGTCAGACTCTGAGGAGGACGCCTGAAGGTGACACAGCTACTCCGCCACTGTGTTACTCACAGAGTCTCAATCCTCCAGTTGGGATGCTTAATGATTCAGCATTAAGTTAACCAAATTGCTTGTTTATAATTATATTGTCTATCATCCGCTGTGTCACCTACGATATGATCATTAAACCCAACCCCATGTTGAGTTTCCAGAACACTGCACCCCCAAAGCGTTGTTTGTAAACAACAAATATCAGTTATTGCAATAAGAGGGTTTGTTTACCGCTATATTTATCTCAGATTGCCATTTCTGTGCTTTTGACGGAGAGTAATCCAAACCAGCAAACAAACAAAAATTGGATGATGACAGACAAAGAAATGGATTTATAGGAAATGCTGTTCTCTGTGGACTATGTAAATGAATGCAAAGTAAATGTACAAAACCCTAGATTGGACATTTTGAAATGCTGACTGCATCATGCTCAGGCTATTCCAGACTGTTGCCCGAGGCGGGCGATTTCATTTCTTTATTTCAAAGGAACACATCATTAAAAGTGTTTGCAGAGACACATGCTTTCTGTTGGTGCCTATTAACTTCTATTTATATTTTGTGATTTATTTACCAGCAGGTTATTAGCATAAATTTATCGGGAAGGGGTGACACAAAAGGCCACTCTTGGTTTCCCATTGATGCGAAAAACAGTTAAACAAGCTGGCGGTTCGGGTATGAAAATAAACTTTAAAGCTGGTCACCTCCGTGCTCCAAAATCTAATAAGGATCATGTAACAGATGTCACTGTGCTGACTCACCGTTTACCTGCACTTTGTGTTCAAAGTTTGTTTATAAGACTGAGTTGGACTGCACTTAGATTTGATGTTCTGACATTTGATAATATGAATTTCCTATAGCTGCTCATCAAAACAAAGTACAATCTCCTTCAGTTTGTCTCATCTTACAACAATAAGAAAATCGAAGTTTAATCAATCGGTGTAGAATATAAGGGAAAGATATGATTTGACTCTTTAGAGGAGACCGTCTCCTGATTCATACACACAGTAAGGAAGATAGACAATGTCTGCACTCCATAAATACACTTTAATGCTTCTAACAGCACGGCAGCAGACAGAAAGTGATTTCAGTGCTTGTGTTCTTGCAAATTTCATTGTAATATTCGGCGCTGCCATCAATATTAGCAATTATAAAAGCCATCAGATGTGCATCCAAATTCAATCAATAGCTCTTATGTTAAGCTTTCAGGAAATGCACTATAGGCAGGAGATATATTTTATTCTGTCATTTGAGTGGGATTATTATCTGTGGTTGGCGGTCACAAACTCAGCACATTGGAAAGTTTAAGCAACAGCAAAATGTTACTTTTGTTAACTTTAAAAGGAACAGAGTGTTACATTTCTATTAGCAGAAATGGAATATAATATTCATAACAATGTTTTCATTAGTGTATAATCACCTGAAACTAAGAATCGTTTTGTTTTCTTTAACTTAGAATGAGCCCTTCATATCTACCATATCTACGAATGTCACATTTTTTTTGTGATAGTCAGCACAAAATCGATTTATATGTAATCCACGTAATTGTGAACTGGGAAGTATAAAGAGCGGCAAACGCGACATGGTAGGAGGTTGGGGTGGATGAGTGGGTTAAAAAACACCAGACTTTCACTCAGGATACCAGTGTTCGTGTCCCGTGTGAAACCAGAAGTCAAAGTTGATTTATTTGTCACGTAACTTCCGTACTTAAGTTACAGCACTCCTGGAGTTATTTGTACCCAAACCATGATCATTTCCTAAACCTAACTGAGTAGTTTGTTGCCTAAGCCCAACCAAGTTGATCTTTTCCTAAACCTTACTAAGTAGTTTTAATTTGAAAAGACCGGAGCGGAAATTGACACGTGCATCACATGTTGCTGGACATTCGTTGAAAACGCACTAAAAATACGTTGTTGAAAGTCGTGCTGAGCGTCACGAAAAAAAGGGAAATTCGTGTCTATGTACACAAATTAAATAGATTAAATTTCGTGACTATTTCACAAACTGCCGTGAGACTGCATCTACATAGGGAGCGGGTCCTCTTCACG
This sequence comes from Sebastolobus alascanus, assembly GCA_916701645.2. Taxonomy (NCBI): domain Eukaryota; kingdom Metazoa; phylum Chordata; class Actinopteri; order Perciformes; family Sebastidae; genus Sebastolobus; species Sebastolobus alascanus. The sequence goes on along the minus strand of CAKAOJ020000040.1, from coordinate 4,765,315 downwards.
GAGTCCACCATGTTGCTCCGCCTTGTTTCTACTGTAGCCCAGAACGGACAAACTAAACATTGGCTTTAGCGAGAGCCTTTAACATTTTTATGTTGCCTGAAGGCCACCGTAGTTCTGCGACAGGCTTGTGAAACTGTGGTAACGTCAGCCGCAGAGTGCAAAGCCGTGGTACCGCCAGCCGCCGTCTGACTTCCGTTGCTCCTAAAGTAGTGTTATTGTAGTGAGGATGGCCTCCGAGTGAGGCCAACGACGTTACCACAGTCTTGCACTCGGCGGTTCACATCTTGTAAGAGAGAAGTGAGCGGAAGGACAATCAGTTGGTTGCAAACTGCAACCACACCACTAGATGCCGCCAAATCCTACACACTGTCCCTTTAAGCTATAAGAACATACCTTTACAAATAAAAACACATATTTTACATAGAAAAACATTATGCCAGCATACCCTCATGTAAAACACAACCACTCGTTAATTCATCATTATATAGATCAAAATTTAGGTTGCAAGGCTATGATTGCATATTTGAAGTGTCATTTGGAACATTAGGCTATTTAGCTGTTTGAGAAAAGGTAAAACTACGGTGACCAGACGTCCCGGTTTGTCCGGGACTGTCCCGGTTTCAAGCTGGGTGTCCCGAGTCCCGACAAATATCTGTAAAACACTCACAAATGTCCCGGTTTTCAACAGTCACTAACAAATTGTCCCGGTTTTCAAGACAATTAAAATAATGATAACAATATTATACTTACATATACATTTATCATGTTCTGTCTCACTCATTAATTAATTTGTGCGCATGAGATAAGTATATATACAGAGAGCCAACACAGCGCACCCCGCTGCAGTCTCTAACTAGAGTGAAAGTAGTGAACGTGATAATTCATGACTGTCACAGCCTCTAATGCATCCACCTATAATAATGCGTTCTTTCTGATCCCACCCCGTGCTCAAATGCACCACAGGTGCGCCAAGTTAGCCATTCTGATGAAAACACTAATGGTGCATGCATATTAGCGCGTGCATGTGTACATGCATGACCGTGTGCGTGCATGAACGTGCGGTACACTTAAGGGTCCCGGTTTGGGGGTTTCAAAATATGGTCACCCTATGTTGAATCCCATGGGTAACTGAGGAATTCAAGTAAAAATGTAAAAATAAAAAAAAAGTTACCATCTGGTATGACAGATTTTGTATCTCTATGGGTACCAATATACAATAAAATTCAAGTTACAGTACTGTACAAAAATACGTGTTACTATGCGTATAAAGTCTGCAGAGTTAAAATACTGAGCAAGATGGAGAAAGAAGAGCCGTGAGCTGCAAGGAAAGGATTATATCTGGAGATCTTTAATTTCAGTCTTGGGCTTCAAAGGCCTGCCGAGAGAAAATGAGAGAGTCGGTGAGTGACCAGTGGGCTATCAGCAAATGGGTGGGCAGTGACACAGGGCTCATCACAGGGACCATTCTGGAGGTGCACACAAGACAAAATTACTCTGTCTGTCTGAATAAATTCTAGCTGTGGGCCACAGCCAAACCCATCATACATTTCATTATGGCTGAAACATCAGAAGGATAAGTCATGGAACTTATAGGATTATCATTTCTCGTCTGTGGTAAAAACTCAGAGAGATGTAACACATTTAGGTGTAACATGTTTTGTTCTGTAAAAGATGAGGACAAACACATTCTGTTTGACAGAGAGATGGAAAGCTGTTTGTATCTGGAGTACCCAGTGCATCTTGTTTATTTTCGTATTATCACAGCGGGGGCGCGGAATCAGCTCCAGATCAATCCTCTTTAATGCTTATGTGAGAGAAACATCTGGTTTTCAATTAGATATTTAGCAAGCCCGACAACAGGGGGTTACCTCAAAGTAGCGGCGGTGTCACTGGGCCTGCAATAATGATGTGGCTAATGTGCCTATCGAACGACACGTGGATCGAGAGCTCAGCCTGCCGCAGTGTCTTAAGATAGCTCGGCGCAGTCTGTTCCTTCTGATAAGGTGCAATCTGATTCAAAGGGAGCGAGCAATGCTGCAGGAATATAAGTCGTCTAACAGAAAATAAAACCCAGTCAACAGACACAGATTAATAAATCCACACCCTCAATCAGAAAATACGTGATCCTGTCATGTTGGTCTCATGTTCCTGTTTGAAACCCCAACAGTCCACCAGCGTATCTCTGATGCCTTCTTGCCTGAGTTTGAATAATACCCATGAGCATGCCAGGGGGTTATCAGCATTCACCTCCTGGTAACAACCTGTCTTATAAAGTTGTTGTGAAAAAGTGTTTTTTTTTTTCTCAGCAGAGGTACATATGAGAATACGGAGATAGCAGAAATAAATAAAGAAAAGAGGATCTGCCAGAGCTGATAAGACTTCAGGATGGTGAAATTGATTACGACCCGTTTTCCTCAGCATGTGAATGTTGCTGATCTAACCAAAATCTACCGAATAATACAGTAGAAAGGAATGGATTTTGACTTATAAAATCCTGTATCTGTGATAATCAAATAGCTTAGTTCAAGGGCCACTTTTGGGACGTGATGGGAGCTGAGGGCCAGTTGAAAAAACTCAAGCCTTTCAACGTTCACTCTAAATTGTTATCTTTACTGAAAAAAATGATAGTTACAGTTGTAACTCAAGTTCTATGATCAAAGGAGGAGCCCACCATAGGGCTCTACAGGTTGGGAGCAGAACCAGGAGGGCGGTGGTGATTGATCCAACACTGTATTTCTCTCCTTGCATGTGTTATATGGAGAGGAAGTAGTGAGGCATGATCCCCCGTTGCTCCCTGCGCGTCCCCCCAGGCTTCTAACCTCCTAGGAGGAGCGTACACGCTGGAGATGATCGTGACACACGGTGCTCTTCAACCCTGAGGCTGACAAGACCTTAGAACTACATCACAGCATCCCACCCTTCAGATACGGTCGGCCATCAAAGTGAAACGACTGGCGATAGTTCTCCTCATAATAGTCCATAGGATAATTGACCATTGCATTTATTTTTTTTTAGTTTCTTAGAAGACAGTGTCACCATAGTGAAAGTCAGCCTGACACATGTAAACAAACAGACATACAGACAGGCATGGATTTTATATGCAGGGTGGTTAGCACTGGCACCAGAATAAGGGGGATGATGAGACACTTTCAGGTGTTATGGTAGCCTAATAATGTGATAACAGGCAACTAAAAGGCAGAACGGTGCTCCTCGTGTTTTCCACCTGCAAGACGCGCTCTGTCTGATCAGGGCCTAAGCCAGGTGTTACGGTGATATAATGCTGGAGATAACATCCAAGCCTCTGGCGTCTAACAAATTGGACCTTTATCCAATCATAATCAACCATTGTGTAGCATAATTTAAATGAAATCAAAGTGATCTGACCAGGGGCGCCTTAATATTACTTGAGGCACCGGGGCTACAGACATTTTGGAAGCCCTCCCCTCCCTTCACAATATGCCACGGCAACTTTAATTCAGAAGCAGCCGTCAATGGACAGCGACAAATATTAAATTGAGTGCCTTCCTAATCAGTAAACAGAATATGAAACTCATCATTAAGTCAAGACAAAGCTATTTATTGAGCCAAGTAGGCCTGTGTGCACAGCGGCAACACAAGCAGATCAGTCTTTTCAATTAAAAACCCACAAACAGTACAGGCAAGGAACCGGTAATAAATCTTGGGTGAAGGTTTGGGGGTCCTCCCCCCCAAACATTTGGACGTTTTTGACCTAAATCTATGCAATTTTACATTTTGGACCATTATTACTATAGATAACGCCCAAAAAGCTTGAAAACAAAACTGGCAACCTTTGGCATGTAAAATCATATTCTCTAAATCAAAAGAGCACATTCAGAAAACATTTAAATACTGTTTCATTAATTCTATTTATTCTAGCCTATAGCCTAGACCCTGGGTTCCCAGCTCCAGACCTCCAGACCCTGACCCAGACTCTGCTCTAGCACACCTGATCAAACTGCAAGAGCTGCTCAGGTTCATCAGGTGTGTTCAAAACATAACGTGATGAGTATGTTATTAACTGCTATTGTTGTGTTATTGATTTATTTTTCACTTGATTTGATTGTTTTTAATTTTTACCCTTTTCTACGGGCGCGGTCCGCACAGTCTGCCCGGGGGATTCAACTCGGTGGGTCAGGGACAGCTGCTCGTCGGGGTGGGATGATCCCCATGCTAGACCTCTCCCCGGGCGCTTTTCCTCCAGTGCGCCGCGACTAGCTCTAGGTCGGCTTGGAAAGGCGGCTTTTCTGGGTGAGGGGTGCTATACCTCCTCCACCCCTTGCCCGGACCTCACCGCTTCCCGGGGGCGTGGACTTAGGTGCTCGCTGCCTCCTCTCTCTCTGTGGGGAGAGACAGGGCCTCCTGCTTCCGGTTGGTAGGATGAAGGTTAAACTTTATCAAACCACTTTTTTTTTCACTTTTCACTTTTTTAATCGACTTGACTAATGTCTCTAAATGTTTTCTTAATTTGTTGGGTCTCATACTGTCAGCTGCCAGAGTTTTCAGACATAGAATGCGTATGGGTCTCTCCTCATCACCCTCTACCTTCATTATTATTTATGTTTATATTTTGACTTTTGGACTGAGGCAACAACAGAGACTGACGGAGCGCTGCGTCGCTCACTCTGTGTGTGTTTGAGAGAGAGAAGGGAGGAGAAGGAGGAATTTAGGTGAATGTTTCTGGAGGTTTAATAATAATTCAAATGTCAACGTTAAAGCTTCGAAGTACTCGATGCCTCCCTACTCTAATATTCAAATTTTCACATTTTCTTTTGATTACCATCAGATGAGCACATTGTCTTGTTTGTCTCTGAAGCATCATCTGTTTTTCTTTTTGTCAAATATCTGTACATTGTGTGAACCTAGACTACCTGTTTGAATGAACACCATTGCTACCATGGATGTATAAAGAGCCCATTTGTTTACTGTTCCGGCATGAAACGATTCTGACGTCAAAAAATGAATTGCGCATCACATTTTACCCCGTTCACGCACACGCCACCTGTCATGCCTCACAGTTTGAGAACCATTGCCATAGTCAAAATAGTGACGCACAGTAGCCACATGTATAGGAACTATGCCAGGTTGAAATGAACCAGGATTTCCTTTTATCTTCCTTTGAGATTAAAAAGTGTCAGTATAGTTAGACTACTTCAGCCCCCTCCTCCCCCGCCGTAGGCCACACAGCTCCTCCCAAGAAATAATAGGTATGTTGAATATATCTTGATAAACACAGTATGTATATGCAGATTTCAATGTACACAGATGCTGAAATGGGTGACTCAAACCTATAAAGCCCTTAGAGAGGATGGAATAAGTAGGGCAGCATACATACACTAGTGGTGAGTCTAAACAAAGGGCTTGTATGGTCAATACAGGCATCCTGCCACCACTGCAGCAATCATTGATTGGATAATTTACAAACCATCATGCTTTGTTACCAACTTGTTAAAAAGAAATGTGCATTGAATGGCTGCTGTTGGGATAATAAAAAGGTCCTTTTGCTGTACTATGTCTCCTGATGCAATAAGGTGAACATATTGTCCTTGGGGGAAATCTGAAAACAGCAGCATTTTGTCATCCTTTTAAAATACAATGATATGTACTGGAATAGACCTGATGCGATTTACCAAATAAAAGTGATATCCAAACAGTTAATTTAACTTTCGGAGGCCTTGTGGTTTCAGTGCAGACAACTGTGAGCCTTTGAAACTGGCTGAACTAATGAGCGTAAAATCAATGTGTTGTCTGAACATTACCCTCTGCAGCCTGTATACCAAGCGATAGTAGTTATGTAACTGAAAGATGCAGCATGAAAATGACCACAAAGCAAGCCCCCTTGACTAAACAACACATAAAATATTTATATTATTTTGTTGTCATGGAAACATAGCCAAATAGCCAGTCCCACAAGGTTGCCAGACGCCGACGGTCTGAGGCTCTTTTTGATGATGACTCGACCCGACAATATTGTTACTGTCACCACGGAAGTAGGAAGAAAGCATCACAGTGGCTCCATCAAACAGGATCTCAAACATCATTTCACCCAGGAACAGTGTCCTCTGTTGAAGTCAGACTCACATTTGCATAACGACCATTCCAACAACAGAGACCACTGTAAAGGTGATGTTTGGTGTTAATGTAATAGCAAAACTCCCCCAAAAAATTCCAAATAATGCAATGGTTAAACTGTCTGAAAATGCATCTGGATCAAGCATGAACACAAAGGTAACATTTCAGATGCATGTAAACATGTCAGATTTTTTCTCTTTATAAATAAAGGATAAAGTGAAAAAAAGACTGAATATGAATTAATTCATTCATCAATGTTTCATTTGATGAAGGAATGTTAAAAATGCATCAGTATTGACGCCCTCGAAATGTATCTCTGAGGAAAAACAGTCCTGAGGTTATAAATGTACTCACTTCATAGAACAATCAGCATGTACAGCCCAGTATAATCTCTATAAACAGATTCTGCATTCATACGCAGAATCTGTAGGCAACGGGACAAGATTTTGGTATCTGAAGCATTCTGGTTTCCGTTTGTAGTCTGAGTGGTATTGACCAATCACGTTCGGGTAGGCTGTGGTTGAATGCAGGTAAACAGTCTGTGTGGAGAGCAAAAGAGGCGGAACACATAGCTTTTCATTGGTTCAAAATTATCCTGTAAACTGGCTACTTGAGAAACAATCCGGTCGTACACATCGTCTCTCAACTCCAACTCCAGTCTCGCAACTCAAGTTGCTTATCGGACTGTAAACAATGAGCGGTGCACGGAAAAGGAAGTCTTGGCCCTGATATCCGCTGGCTACACCAGAACCCCAGAAATATAGCCCCTTGCCCCTAGAGGCTTTTCTGTCGTCAGACCAATAGCTGATGGGTTCCGAGATTGAGCCTAGTATAGCCTACAGTCAAATGTAAACCTTTGTTTAATGGTGGTTAAACCACCGTTTGTTTAACTATGGCGCCTACCTCCACAGGTGAGATCTACCCCGTCTCCCGCAGCTCCAGGCGCTTAAGGCTGGGGTTATTTGTACCGCTGCATTTTACAGGTGGTTATATTAATACAGGTCTGTATTGATCTTTACCAAAAATTACACGTTTCTTTTAATTCTAAAACATGTCTGCCTTGCCTCTAACACGTTTAATACTATACATGTAATTACAAAATTGACGAACCAACTGCAGAACACAAAAGAATGTGACCTGCCCAACTGGAGGATAAAGCACTGCTAAACCACACCTTAACCCGGGTCCACCCAAGACTAACCTTTACTGTATATACAGGTCAATACGCAGATATGTGTAAAAACTAGCTGGAATGCCCTAGGCAGGTATAAGTGGCAGAGATATGAGAATAGCCCCACTATGCAACTAATAATTATGTTCATTCTCAATTGATCTATGGATTTTGAAATGTCCATAAAATGGCGAAAAATGGTTTCCAGTTCCACAGGTAAAGATTAAAATAAAATGTTTTGTCTGACCAAAAATCCAGAAAATAATCACTTTTATAATGATATTTAAGTGATAAAAGCAGCAAAACCTTATATTTGAGACGCCTGAACCAGTGAATGTTTTGGAAATTATGTTTGAGGAATGCGTTATCATTCGTTTATCAATTGTCGTTGACAATTCATCATCTGTTGATAAACTAAAGATAAATCAATTATGGTTCCAGCGCATAAGAATATATTTAAAGTGGACATATGAAAAACTCACTTTTTCAATACTTGTGCACACACATGTGGGTATCTGGAGTGCCTACCAACCCACAAACTGTGGAATAAGACAACCCAGTCAGTTTTTGGTGTCGCAGACTCAACGAGGTACGGTTTTGCAGTAACGACTCAAATGAGCAGTGAAGTAGTAAGTCACATTATGAGCCAGAGTAAATGAGTAAAATTTAACAACTTAATGCTTCATCCACTCACTCTTATCACAGCGGAGGAAAGCACATTTCTATCACCAGATGAGTGACAACTTTGTTCGACTCATTTTCAGTTACCATTGTAGCATTAAAGCATGGTGGAACTAGAAGTGCACTCGGAGAGCGCAGGACCTCCGCCAAGGTGCGTGACTTTAAAATCAGATCACAGCTCACAGCTGGCGATACCGTGAGGTGGTCGGCTTATTATTAACACGGTGTGTTTCCGTGTAACGTATCAGCGGATGCCTCTCTAATTCAGCAGCCTTGTTATGTCTGTATAACGTTACACTACGTTGTCTCATCCCGTCATCTACAGCTTTTTTCTTTCTCACCGCCGACGGCCAGCAGCTTCCGCACACACATCCACACACGTCTCTCTGCTCTCAGAAGAAGAAGGCGGCGTCACGCGTCATCAGCTACACTGTGCATGTGTTATACCCTGTGGTCTTAATGCTCAAGCTGATCAGAAATCTTAAAAATATTCCTGAATCCGGATCATGATCCGGATCGCCACCAAAATCGAAAGGATTGTTCATTGTGCCAAACCCCACCCCTCCAAAAAATGTCATTCAAATCCATTGCGGACTTTTGGAGTTATCCCGCAAACGAACAAACGAACAAACCAACCAACAATCCAACGCCGGTTAAAACATAACCTCCTTCATAAGCATTCAGCCTTGGCGGAGGTAATTAGCTAGCTAGCGGACAGCTGGCTAGTAAGCTAATTCTGACATGGCTGACATGTGTTCTGTTGTCACCATAACAACGAACAACAATCACCATTTTCTTTTGTACTACAGTGCGAACCGCTTATAATGATCACGGTTACAGTGATCGAACGCTTATATGGATCAAAAAGCTTGGGACAGAATCATTCCTATAGTCACACTGCTTCAGTTTCTGTTTACAGTGTTCATTATGGGTCTTTTTTCATACATGACACCATATGGAAAGATATTTTAAAACTACGTTAGACTAACGATCATTGAATTGTTGTTTTGTTTTTTACTTTACTCCCTTGATAGTTTGCCTCGCAGACCGTCTGCTTTCTGGCTGGATACCTGAGGCTGATGCTGCATCCACATTGAAATCATGATGGGAAAAAGTAAGTAAATTTTCTCTGAATAAAAAAAGAATTTGCACGGGGAAAGCACCTGTGGTTGAAGCCGCCCTCGTCAAGTGGATTGATAATAACTGGTCACGTAATGCCCCCAATGTGTTTGTTCTACTCCTGTTCTATTTCTATACCGCCCACAGCTTGAGAACTACCTTTGCAAAGGTATTTTTATCGCAAGCCAATCAGAGCAGACTGGGCTTTTTCAGAAAGGGTTCTTAAAGAGACAGACGCTAAAACAGAGCGTTTCAGACAGAGGGTGAATAGGTATATTCAGACAGGCAGTATGACAAAAATAATGTTTTTTTTCTGAACATTAAAAGGATGTAAACATGTTCTAGAAGAAACCTGAACCTGAAAATGAGCACGATATGTCCCCTTTAAATATGTGAATGGAAATATGAGCTGCAAAACAAAAATTCTGAAAGATGCTGTGTGATTCTGTTTGGTATACTTTGCAAAAGTTCTGCTCAGTTCACTGCATGGCTGCTTCGATGGGTACACACTGTGTTTGTGTACGTGTGTGTGTGTGTGTGTATGTGTGTGTGTGTGTGTGTGTTTGTGTGTGTTTGTGTGTGTGATGCTGTTCGAAGGATAAGGAACCTGAAGAGCCGAGGAAGGTGATGAGCTGCTGTCGGAGTTGAAGCCAGCTTTGGGGATGCGAAGGCTACACTATCTGTTTGGCCGCCAGAGCACAGGGCTGTGCTTGTGGTGTGATAACACGGGACCCACGCATAAAACAGGCTTAGTCTCCTAGAAAAGTTCTTTAATCAGCCTGATGCGCTTAGTGAGCAAAGACTGTGGGAATTGAAGTGAAGAAACTCAGGTCAGATAATGCGACTTACATCTGTAACACAGAGAATGTGATTTCCTTGAACCCAGCAGAGGAGGAAGAAAAGCTCATTATCCTTATCACTTGTCATAGAGAAAAGATATCGATATTATGCATATTTTGTGAGGCTCTTCTCGGAAATTAGCTAAATCCGTCTCCTTTTTTTCCCAGTTTGCATTTTATGTGTCCATTTTCATATTTCACGCTTACAAATGCATGAGGCCACTGTTTCAATTTGTCTTCTGCCTTTATCAATGCACTTTATTTTTTGCACCCTTTTCATTCATTTCCGAGAAAGCTGACAGTTAATTGAACAGATGGATGATAATCACGGCTGTCGCAAACTCTCCCTGGAGGCCGGCCTCTCCCTCTGGCAGGGAACAGCCCAGTTTTTAATGTCCTCCAAAGCAACAGACTAAATAAAATGTGATGGGTGTGGGGGGAGATAGGAAAACAGTTTATCAAGCCACAAAGCAACACACATTGCAACATTCAGTAATTATGGCTGACATTGATTAGCACTTAGACTAATCATTGCAACAGTCGAGGGCAATATCCATATTTTTACTGAAACCTTTTCTTATCTAAGAACTTTTTATTTTCCATGAATTGAGCTCAGTCACAAACATCTGTATATTTTGTATTTTGTTCATGTAATCCAAGAGAAAAGCTGTGACAGTCAGAATTTTCTGTATGCGTGAGAGGCTGCAGATTCACGAATGAGAAATTGTTTTTCCACAGAGGTCACAGTGTTGTTCCAGTTACAGCGCAGCATGCCTGGGGATGTTGCAGTGTCTTGCTCAAGGGCACTTCAGTAGCATGCTGTCACTTGAGCCTATTTTAGGGATAGTCTCCCAACTCACTACCACGCCAACCTGTGGAGTCGCATCTCCGATGCCGGCTGTAAACAAAATGCAAATAAATCTTATGTGGATGCAATCAGGAAATGAGACTCATACTGATGCAAGAACGGAGAGCAATAACAGAGGGTCAATCAGCAAAATAATAACACTTCAACTGTGATTTAAGCCTCCTTCTTGTTTTGTATTGATTTCAGCAATTGATCAGAGTGCACTTGTTTTAGCAAGTTTGCGATATAAAGGGGAAAAACTCAATTTTCAGTCCTTGTGCACATACATGTGGGTATCTGGAGTGCCTGCAAACCCACAAACTGTGAAATAAGACAACCCAGTCAATTTTTTTGTTGGGCAAGCCATTCAGATTTGGCTCTCCTTCCTATGTCACATACAGGCTCATTAGAATATATCAACCACAGCTTGAGAACTAGGGGTGGGCGATATGGCAAAAATATCATATCACGATTTTTTCAGGCAGGATCACGATCCACGATCTTTTCACGATTTTTTTTCATGCTGGTTTTAAAGAAAATTTTGCAAGTTACTGAACATTACAACCAAACTAATTTCCCCATTTAAAAAAAATACAGCCCTATAAGCTAATAAAACATAAGAAAAAAGAATAACAGATCATTAAGGCCAAACTGATTTTAATCAAGTGTGCAATTCTGCGAAGTATGAACATTCAACAAGGATTTTGACTTGCTTTAGACTTTTGCATAAATCCCATCCCATAATGAAGAATTGGTTTCAAAAGGTAAACGACAACTCTCAAGTAAAGTGCACTCTTGCTACATAACATTAAAGGAACTGAATTGTAACTCAGGTAGCTTATTAGACACAGATCCACAGGTGGAATATAGACAGCCGTAATAGTTACTACTGTCAGCTCTCTCGGCAGATAGAAGGGTCGACACATAACTGACAGAGCCTCTAAATCAGGGGAAAAGTGACTGTCAGTGATTCGGCTGTTTGTACACCAGCCATTATGCACATAAGCACAGAGTCCGTCCCCCGTTGCTCTTACTGTACCAGTCTTTGCTTCGGTCACCGCAGCGTTGGGTATCCGCGGTTGAAGCCAGGTCTCTCTCAGGTTATTAACATCACGCGGCAGTCTCTGATGGACTTGTTAGCTGCCATCTGTAGCTACAATTCGTCCATTTTGTGAACGATTGATCTGGCGTTAGAGAGAAAGATGCTTGGTAGCAGTGGTTTGTGTGGATGCTCCTTTAGCTTAGCCAGCAGCCCCGCCCGGCATCCCCGTTTCTGCTTCCTCTCTCTACGCCGCCTACGTCGCTTCTTGGAGCCGATAACAATCCACGTAGATCCCGGTGATCTGGAGAAGTCCGCCGGTATGTTGTGCGTCCTTTGAAAGTCGCTTATAACGGCGATACTGTGCTATAATCCGACGCTGATTAAGTCATGACGACTATACACATACTTTGCCTGACAAAACTCGACAAGCAAATACAGCACTAAGCACCAATAAGCACCAAACTAGGAAGCGAAGAGCCGCTGCACTGACGCGCGCCGCTAACTTCAAACTACCAGCAACTGCAATGTACACTGTAGCACGGTACTACGATCTCGCTGTAAAGGCAGATCGTAGAGACATTTTAATCGTTCACGATCTAATATCGGCATATCGCACACCCCTATTGAGAACTACCCTAAAAGAGTATAGAAGCAAAGAGAAGAAACTCCGGTGGTTTTTGACAACAGCCGCTGCTGCCATTTTGGACTGAAAAAGATTATTATATTTATAATATATTATTGTTCAACACAGGCCATTTCGGTAGAATATGACAGTAGAATAAAAATACTTGTGTTTTACTTTTGTACGGCACTTTTTAGGCGGACGTTTTACTGGTGTCCGGATGTCACTTTCAGTCCAAAATGGCGGAAGCGTAGCTCTGCTGCTGGGCGCTGATGTTGCAGTGGAACGAACAATTGACTTTCACTTTGGCGATATACGTTCTTTGACTACCTTTGCAAAGGTGCACCACATTTTTCTCGCAAGCCACTGGGCTTTTTCAGGAGGGGTTCTTAAAGAGACAGGCACTGAAACAGAGCGTTTCAGACAGAGGGTGAATACAGGTATATTCAGACAGACAGGATGAGAAAAATAAAGTGTTTTTTGAACATTAAAGCATATAAAGATGTTCTAGTAGAAACCCAAAACACAAGTATGAACTTCAAAATGAGCATGATATGTCCCCTTTAAAGGTGTTACAGTAAGAGCGAGTTTGGGTGCATTTATATTGCCTCCACATGGCTCTCAACATGGTGACGGTTGAGCTGGCGGCATGTAGCTTACAGCGCTAAAAGTGAAAACAACGGCCAACACTTCTGACAGAGCTAACAGTGTTAACCTGGGTGGGGGACCGGAGAATGGGTGCTACGCTTCTGCGACGGCGCTGTCGGTCGGGATGGCGTTATCAGCTGTCACTGCCGTATAAGCGCAGTGCAGAGCGGCTGCCGCGAGCTAACCAGTGGGGCACCCTCGCTGCAAGAACATGCACTAAAAGGCACGGGCAGCCAGCACAACAAAGCACAGAGAAGTTCGGCTTACAACACACACAGAGGGAGAGTGACTTCATTCTCTGCTCAGGTAGACATTACTCCTCTATATCTTTACATAGCAAATAGTTGTTTGCTGCTGTATTAATGCTCTGGATATTGTATAGAACACCTTTAAAGTTTTAGATCACTGATTTTTAAACTAATTTCCAGGTGTTAATTAATGTAATGTTACAAGCTGGGACTCCTGATAGCAGCTCAACAACACCTCTGAAAACCATACTGGGTAAACCCAACAGCACCACAAGTTACACATTTAAAATACACATTTCTAATTGGGTGTCTCACTTCTTTGTGATTAATGTCCTTTTTTGTGAAGTAAACCAAATCCTTAGCTCTTCTTTCAGTTTTTCTTCAAATGCAGAGACTTGGCTGGGTAAAATTATTTCATTCCATAGCACCAAAGAGCTGGCTGTCGCTTTGATTTTGGAGGACTCGAGCCAGACAGGTTGAGAAGTGCAGCTGTAGGCTGTGCCACATTTGACTTCTAAATGAATGCAGTACATCCCACAACCTGACGCTGGGATCCCTGTGTTGATCCAGCAGTGCATGCACACAAAGAAACACTTCAGTGCTCACAAGAAATACCCTGTATAAGACCTCTGATTTGTGAAACAGACTAAATTTGCTTTGTTTCTTAAAAGGTTTAGAAATTCTAATCAGTGTGCCAGTAATGTTCCAGCTCTGCAACCAAACTTTAGCACGCTGGTCTGAGAAAATCAAAAGCCTCTACAGTGTGAAATGTCACTTTTCATCTGCTCCTGATTTATTAACTCATGAAAGATATTATAATGAAATCCTCAAAGAAAGCCAGAAAACAAAGTGCTTAGTGTCTGCTTTAGCTGGAGTTTTGTTTGCCATTAAAAAACAGTTCTTTCTCTCCAACACAGTGAACACCTAAGGCTCCACACAATGCAAATGCAGCTTAAAAATCAATGATGCATGTGTAATGAATTTTCTACATTTGAAATGACTGACTGAGCAATGAGCACTATGTGCATCTGGTGTGAGCAAGGCAGTGCATTTAAGTCCATCTGCGCACACAGGTCGTTCATTTTATTTATGCAGGAAAAAAAGAGAATAATAAAAGAATTACAGACGAGGCACAATTACAGAGGAGGCGAAATGGAATAGTTTTTTGTTGAAATAGGTGCAGTGGAATCATCACGAGACTGCAAAAGACCCCAACGTTGCATTCCCTATTAGCATTATATAAGAGATGTCAAGGCTGGCTTAGCGAACACTCCCTATGATGCTACGAGCTACTCATGCATGTTTTACATCCTGTTATGCTGCTGTGAGATTGGGCTATAGAACCTCTGGAGGCTGAGAAGTGACTCCTCTTGTGGAGGTCAATGCCTTTGCTCTACTTTTTAACATAGAAATGGTACAATGTATGCAATAGCTTGCTTGTGAGCATGTGTGTGTGTCAGTGGATGTAGCTTTTATATTAAATATTTAGCAAGAGAAAGAAAAAAAAATATACACACCACTCAATGTATAGCACTGGAGCTTCACCGTTACTCAGAAATACTGAAACTGTGTTTTTCTTTGAAGAAACGGAGGTAAAGATGAGGTATTTTTCTTTCTATATCCATAATAAAAGCTTATTTCCTCGTGTACACTCTACGCGGTGTGCCAGCTGCAGTCGTGGCTCATGTCCTGACATTAATTAAATCTGAAAGAGCGAGATTAACATTACAGGGCTGCAGCATATCAGGCAGCAAACGTATCACTTGTCATTGGGAATATAAGGCTGTCACTGTACACTGTGTATATACTGTACGTGTATGTGTGTGTGTGTGTGTGTGTGTGTGGTTGTATATGTATGTGCAGCTCGGTGGGTCTGTCTATGCAAACGCACCTCCCTTCAACTATTCCCCCAGCAGGCCGTTTGCATTGAAGTGGGAAGTGTCCTCATTTAACTTGTCTGGTTAAATAAGGGTTACAAAACACAACACTATTAAATGTGCAATGAACTGACAATCCGCAGAGTTTGATCCTTTATTTAGAAAATTAATTAGGTTGGCTGTTTTGTCTCTGGCACAGCTGGGAAAACACATTTCTTATTGTAACCTGTATAACAGGTACTGCATTCTTAACACATGAGTGTCAACATGTTGTTGCCATTTTTTTTTATTTTTTTTAATCTTACTTTTTATTTCAATTTTTGGCACAGTACATACTGAAAATAAGATAAAATAATAATAATCAAACATCCACCTTTTCACAATCCTGTCTCCAACAAAATTGCATTCCCATGCAACTGCATTCTCAATTATGTGTCGAGGGAAACATATTTTCTCCCGGATTACGGTCATGCTTTTAAGCCGTTTTAAACGCATGGTTAACATTGTAAATTGAAACAAACAAAAAAAAGCAACAAAACGACTTGGTTTAGTTAAAAAAACATCATGGTTTGGCTTAAAATGACCACAAAATTGAAACAAAACAATAAAAAATAAAAAAATAAAATAAAAACTACTGGGTTAGGTTTATGTAGCAAAAGTACTATGTAATGTTCAGGCAACAAAACTATTTGGTTAGGTTAAAGCTTCAGTAGGCAGAATGTTTTTAGCATAATTGGGCAAAAATTCCATAATAACCTTTCAGTAAGGATGCTAATTTTGAAAAAATTATTAACCGTTAACCGACCCTTGTGAACCGATTATTAACCGTTAACCGACAAGATTAGTGCCTCACATGCAGCGGTGCGCCAGCTGCAGTGTATGGAGCACAACAGACAACGGAGTCCCCAGTTCACATCAGTGCTGCGTGTAGTGTCGTGGACATGCAGCCACGTTCCCAGTAAAAGTCTCCACTGCACATTTAGCTTAGTTTAGCACATTGTCCGCTATGTCTGCCCGGCGTAACGATACTCTGTCTGCCCAGGTTAACGATAGCGATTGTCCGACAAACAGAGTGTGTTTTTTTGCTACGTTAGCAGCTGTAGCTCTGCTGGTAAATTCGTGCTCGCCGCCGCTCTGTCATTGCAGCATAACTTTTGCGAGTGTACGATAGACCGTATGTTTGTGGCGGCGGGGAGTGTGAGTTTGTCGGTGGTATTATAGCTGTGAACATAGGTGTAGCAGACAGTGTGTGTACAGTTTATTTGTCGGTGGATAAAAGCTACGAGGTTACCACTCGCTCCGCTCAAGCAAGCCAGAGACCGGAGCCGACTTCCTGTATCTTTCAACTCCGGCTCCGCCTCTTAAGGTGAGTTCTTAAGGTGGACCAGCTAGTCTCCCTAAAGAAACAAGCCGCTCCCCTGAGTTTTCTCAGCATTTTAATTCATTATTAATATTTATTTTAACCGTTTTAACCGATAGCGTTAATCGGTTAAAGTTGTTAACGGTTAAACGGTTAATTATTAACATCCCTACCTTTCAGCATATTGTAATTCAAGTGTTCTGAGAGAAAACTAGACTAATACACCTCCTCTTGGCTCTGTTTTCAACCTTTAAAAAATCAAGCCCGTGATGGGAGACTTTGACCAATCACAGGTCATTTCAGAGAGAGGGTTCCTATTGAGCGTTCCTATTGGCTGTGCTCCGGCTGGTGGGCGGTGCTTGGTATTTCCTTGACAGATCTCGACATGGCTGCCGGGTCACAAACTTTCTCAGTTTACAGCTAAACAGTACACTACAAGATGTTTCTGAAAACATTTGAGGCGAGAAATAGGAATTACAGTAACAGAATATTTTGACCCATTGATCGGAGTTGGCGAGTGATTGACAGCCAGCTCTCATAGACGGCAGCTGGATGGCAGACTCCAGATCGGCTCTGACAGATTGTTTTCCTCCGGTCTGTGAAATTCTGCAGATGCCATTAGAAGCACACAGAGGCACATGCTTTTTTTTTTTTTTTTTAGAGATTACCTGTCTCATGTACTACTTTCAGGATATAGAGATTTATAAAAAATAACTTTTTTTAATCATATTACAGAAACTGCAACCGCAGCTACCCATTGAAGTCATGAAGGAGGTTACTAATTTCATTGAGAAAGCACAGCTATCTCAACATGCAAAGAGCAAGGAAAGACAGACACAAATTCCAGAACATACAATCACGAGCCAGCAATACCAGCAAGGCAGAAGAACTCACTTGGAGGAATAAAGACATCTCCACATTGGTGACAACACATGGCAAGTGGGTTAAGGACTTGTCAGACAGGGAGCTGTCCCAGGATGAGCAAGCCGTCCTAGCCAAAGGACTGAACTTTGCCATCGCACCACGGGAGCTACCCATCGTGGATATCACAGCCACAGAATTAGCCATAAGGAAAAACAAATTAACAGAATCAGAGGCAGAGCAGCTCAGACTGAAGGTATCGGCAGCCCTTTCCAATGCAAAGGCACCCCCTTCCAACCTCACCATCCAAGAAAGGAAGGCCGTGACATCACTGAGCAGGGACCAAAACATCACCATCCTACCAGCAGACAAAGGAAGATGCACAGGGGTCCTAAACACAGCAGACTATCATGCCAAAATCTCCACTCTTCTCAGTGACACCAACACCTACGACTCACTGAAGAAAGACCCCACCAGTAGTTATAAGAAGAAGGCCATAGAGTGTCTACAATGGCTTAAAAAGGACGAAACCATCACCCGGGAACAATATTACCGTCCAATGCATGTATGGGCTCCCGAAGATTCATAAAGAAGGAGCTCCCCTTAGACCAATCATAAGCAGCATCAACTCAGTGACATACAATATTGACAAAAATGTAGCTACCATCCTAGCTCCCTTGGTTGGCAACATTCCTCACCACATCCAAAATTCCATGGATTTCACTAACAAGGTTCGAGGTCTACAACTAGACACAGAGGAGACCATGGTATCCTATGACGTGACATCACTTTTCACATGCATCCCCACCAGGGAGGCAGTAGAAACTGTGAGGAAATGCCTGCTACAATACAACATTTTAAACAGCCGACCAACCTCAACCCTGACCAGATCTGCCTACTTTTGGACCTCTGCCTGAACACCACATATTTCCAGTACAATGGGGGGTTTTAAAGGCAGAAACATGGCTGTGCTATGGGCTCACCAGTTTCACCCATAGTGGCCAACCTTTACATGGAAGAGGTGGAAAACAGAGTCCTGAACTCCTTCAGGGGAACAACACCGAGGCACTGGTTCAGATATGTGGACGACACATGGGTCACCATCAAAACACAGGAAGTAGAAGCGTTCACAGAACATATTAACTCTGTGGACAGCAAGATCAAGTTCACATGGGAGGACGTCAAAAACAACAGCTTGGCCTTCCTGGACTGTGAAGTTCATTTTGAGGAAGACTGGAGCCTCCACATAGGAGTTTACAGAAAACCATCACACACACACCAATGCTTAGTCTTCGACTCCCACCATCCATTGGAACACAAGCTTGGAGTTATCAGAACCCTGCACCACCGAGCAGATAACATACCAACAAGTGCACAGGCTCAAGAAAAGGAGCAAAAACACCTGAAAAGTGCACTTAAAACTTGTGGATACCCTAACTGGACCTTTTTGAAAACAGCCACAAAATCCAGAAAGAACCACTAAACAGACGGATGGCTCAACACAGACGGGCCAACTCCTCAGGTTTAGACTCAGCAGTCTATCTACACCTGAAGGACTAGGGACACTCTTTTGATGACAATAACGTGCATATTTTGGACAGGGAGGAAAGATGGTTTGAATGAGGAGTGAAAGAGGCCATCTTTACCAAAGTAGAGAAGCCATCACTCAACAGAGGAGGAGGCCTAAGGCATCACCTGTCTTCCACCTACAATGCCGTCCTGGCATCTCTGCCCAGGAGATTAAACAACCATTCACACTTGAACGCACCGGACAGTCATTCACACCTGGCATCAACTGACTCCAACGACTCCAACGACCCATGTGGCAGTCATTCACACTAGGCATCAGCTGACCTTAACGACCCATAACTATAGTCGTGACACCCAGGAGCACCATCGTACTGAGTGGTTTCTATTATCCTGCTAACGACCCCACAGAGGTTAAATTCCTGGGTTCCCCTACCATTCAGCCAGAACTGAAGAAGCTTCTTGGATGAGAAGTGAAACGTCTTCAAGAATATAAACCAGTCCAGTTGCTACTGATTTAACCCTTCCTCGGATACTATGACCTGGATGACTGAGAACCTTCAAAAACACACTGTAGCTTGTTTTTTATAGGACTAGTTCTGAACTAAATGTAGGCTGTGTCATAGACCTTTTTTTTTTTTTAAGTCAGAACTGCATTAACTAATGCTTCTCAGGATCCTCCAACCTATACTCATCCTTGAGGTTCACTGTTGTTAGATATCTCCAGCCAGAGTGGTCACTAGAGGTCTTTGCTCTTAGTTTCAACTTTGAACCATTTTCTGATCAACAACTTTGGTGCAGTGTAGAATACACACAGTATTTCAGTGCTAAAGGAAAACTGGTGCAGCTATATAATTTCTGTTAAATATTAAAGGCAGCAGAGCTTTGGATGGTTGGTTTCAGGTGTTTTTTGTTTTTTTGTTAATTGTGTGTGCGAGACTGAAAATAATCCAAATTAATAATGACTCACAGATGCAGTTAATCTGATATTAGGCAGCGTGGCTTCTTTAAATTGATATACATAATTCACTGGACAACTCAAAGTGGGCACATAATTTGATTTCTGTCACTTTCGGGTCAACCACTTGTCAGCTTAATTCAAGATATGATGGACAATTTATTACAATCTATTACAGCGTGCAGCATGAACAGTGTTGTTTGTGTTCAAAGTCACATAATTAAAAATTCCATTTCTGCATTTAAAATGACCTGAATGATGGATTTGATATTCAACAGTGAGCGTGATCTACTCAATTTACATCTGAATTAATCAGGTTATTGTAATTCTGCAACATGTAATCCTTCACCCCCCCAGCTCTTCAATCTCTATGTCTTTGAATCTACTGCTGCTGAATAGCTTGACACATGAAAGTGAACCGCCACATCTTCCTTAAGAAACTGGACTTTCATGATGTAAGTGAGGCTTTAACTTGAACATTTTTACATTCTGCAATAAAAGGAACATCTCTTTTGTTGGCATCGGCTCGGGGTGAGGAAAAGGATAGCGCTTAATGTCATGTGTGTGTCCACCGCTCCTCCCCCATAGAGAGCTAAGTAATTTTATGCTCTAATTCCTTCCTTTAAATTAGGCAGGAGGCATAAAATATGAAAAAGGCAGAGATATTTTGAGAGGTCATGTGATTCGCGGCATGAATGCTTAACAACCACTTGAAATGACACATTTTATTATGTCATGCAAATAATGTTCGGCTGTAACTTGATTAAATACAAGAGTAGTCTCTAATGTGTTCTTGATCCTTTATTTACCCGTGAAATAAGATGTGATGCAGCCATAGGATAATCTGCCAACCGGCTTTGCATTAATCTGGGTGTAATGCAATCCCCCTGCTGTGATCGTTTCTGGCAAAACCTAATCAAACATAACACAAAAAAAAATTAAGGGTTAATTTTCTTATGCATGATAGCTGAAATGACAACACATTTCAGGGATACCTATGCTGAAGAACAGCTCTAAACATGAGTGTTGCTGTTGTAAATGTATTCAATAATACAGCTGTTTTAAGACCAGTAGAGCCACATTTAAAATTATTAGGGCTATTAATCAATTAAAATATATATATAATTGTGATTATACATATTTATATTTAATCATGATTGTCCATACTTAAAGGCAGGGTTGACGATTTTATCCAGTATACACTATTTGTTATATTGGTTGAAATGGTCTTTACACCCCGACAGCGATCCATTACTTAAGAGCTCTGAAAAAAGACCGGAAAAGAGCATTCATCTGTAGCTGCTGTAATCCTGTAAAAACGTCTACCAATCACTGCCTCGGTGCCCTGTTGTAAAGAACCAATCAGATGCCTCCCTGCCTCTCTGCTCGTACTCTACCCTTGGCGTGCACCAGCCTGAACTCAAAGCGCGTCGCCACCGCACGTTTCCTGGAGAATGGAAGAGAAAACTCAGCCCTGCAGTAGCACTGCCGTGGTTACTTGTCATGAGGTAGCGTTGTTGAGTTGAGGTCCTCTCTCCGCTCTGTGTCTGTGAAGTAGTTACGATGTGGCGGTGCTCGTGCATGTGTGTGGGGGGCGTTGCCTTGGAAGGAGTTTTGAGGGGAGGGGGTGGGTTTTGACGGAGCTCCTGAGGCGATGCTACTTTCAAATTATGCTAGCTCTCCAAGATCGTCGACCCTATCTTTAATCGCGATTAATCACAAATTAATCGCACATTTTTTATCTGTTCAAAATGTACCTTAAAGGGAGATTTCTCAAGTATTTAAAACTCTCATCAACATATGTATATATTTATCAATCAATTATCAATTAACAACACAAAACAAAGACAAATATTGTCCAGAAACCCTCACAGGTACTGCATTTAGCATAAAAAATATGCTCAAATCGTAAAATGGCACACTCAAGCCCAAAAGGCAACAACAGCTGTCAGTGTGTCAGTGTGCTGACTTGACTATGACTTGCCCCAAACTGCATGTGATTATCACATCACAACAGTGGGCATGTCTGTAAAGGGGAGACTCGTGGGTACCCATAGAACCCATTTTCATTCACATATCTTGAGGTCAGAGGTCAAGGGACCCCTTTGAAAAATGGCCATGGCAGTTTCTCCTCGCCAAAATTTAGCGCAAGTTTGGAGCGTTATTTAACCTCCTTTGCGACAGATTAGTATGATATGGTACCAATGGATTTCTCAGTTTTTTTAGTTTCATATGATGCCAGTATCTTCACTCTAGCTTTAAAACTGAGCCCGCTACAGATTGTGTTAATGCGTTAAAGAAATCAGTGGTTTTAAAACAAATTTGCATTGACGCGATAATAATTTAATAATTTCATTTTGACAACCCTAAAAATTATATAAAATTATAATTTCTTTCAGGCGATATGTATAAGTTTCACCTTTCGTTGGCTTTATTATCTGCATTTATAGTTCATTTGATCTGAAAATATATCAGACATCTTTTCTTTGTTGTGTCTCTCGTTTGTTACTGTTTTGACATGAAATACTTTGATTTAGATTTTGTGATGTCTTAAACCTTCATTCTGTATTTAAAGCAGTGAGTTGTTTGGAATAAATTAATCGCTGTCAAATCTACATCGTCTCCCCTTTACCATACCGACATTTATGGGGTGTTATTTCTCCCATGTATTAGTAAATTGCATGCATGCAATTCATTTCCCCCAAGGCACCTTGTCGTTTTTCTCATCTGAACGGAGTGACTGGGGCAGCGAGCTATATGGGAGATATATTAGTGTCCAGGAGCACAGCACCGAGAGGGTAGGGCCTGTCTCCGTGATTTATTCCGAATCCAAAAGCCCTGCAGGAGCGTGTTGTCAATCCCATTGGCATCACCTTAGGGTCACATCAAAGCACTGAGTTGGAAAAAAACAGAGACAGTTGTTTACAAATTCAGCCGCCTGTTGTGTTCTTTGTTGGAGATGGGAATTAAAAAGTAAATTGGGGCTGCTGTTGTGGTGTTAAATATGAAGAGGAGGTGACGTGCCTGTGAAATTTGACTGGCATTTTCTTGGCCCGAACAACAAGCAATGCTGCGTTGGTATCAATCAATTATGTCGGACTTTTCTTTAAAAAACATTTTGGAGACTGTCTCAAGCTTTATGGCGATTTACTGAAGAGTATTTTCACACACTTTAAGCATGTGGGCCAATTTAAGCAGGATACTGGGTGAGGATGAGCAATTTATAAGATGTCGCTAAGAAACAAATATATCATAAACCAACAATGCAAAAACAGGATATTCAGTTCATCGCTAGAGTCACAGTGTCCTCCTGAATCATGCTGCTTGCATGCTTGAGTCATCATTTTTCTGCTACGGTGCTATCCAGAGGTCAGTAAGCTTATTAATCATCACAAACAATACATAACAGTGTCCTGCTATTGCTCTCACTCAATTCACAACAGAGATTATTTGTATAGAACTCTTATCACAAAGAGTCAAAATTAGAGACAAAAAGCCAAAATCGCAAACATAAAATGCGTCAACACAAAGTGCACAACTTTAAATCATGAATCATTTAAATCTGTGGTTCTTGTCTGCCTCACAGCCCGGTCAGATGAGCTCAAGTTCCCCTTCATCCGCACCAAATATTCTCTCGTGAGCTGATCATGAACAAGATGTTATTTAACTCTATTAATGAGCTACATAAAAGTGGGTATTGTTACAATATTTTAAAAATATGATTTAATTGTCCATGTTTATGTCACTCTGGTCAAGTTTGCATTTGTCCTGAAACTGAAGTGTTAAACCATTTATCCAGTGCCACAAACTATTTCAAATTGTTTAATTTATCCATTGTTTTTAGCTAATGTAACTCTTTCAAACTGTTATCCAGCTAACTTTTTCAAACTGATTATTTTATCCATTGCTTTTAGCTAACAAAAATCTTTCAAACTGTGTATGCATTGTTTTTAGCTATATATAGGACTTCAAGTTGGAGAAGATGAAGGGGGAGAAAGAGGCCCTTCGATAGGAATTGGAGGAAAAGAAGACTGTGCTCCATGCGGAAAGGAACATGCTCGCTGTGGCTAATCCAATCCTGGAGTTGAAGTTGGAGAACTTGCTCGAGATTGAGAGGGCTCAAACTAAAGAACTACAGGGAGAGCTGAGCAAGATAATGGAGGTCCTCCAAAAGAGAAAGGAGGAGAAGAAGACCCAACAAGCCCAGCTGAAGGAGCAGAGAGCAATGACACAGAAGCTCACAGCAGATCTGAAAAAGTCAGAAGATCTGCTGAAGACTAAGAACCACTTCTTTCAGACGAAGAATGCTGCCATCCAGGAGGAGACAGAGAAATTCCTATCCATCTGTCTGTCTGAACTGGAATAACTCACAGTCAATAAGAGTAAGACCATGGCTGCTCTAAAGGAGTCTGAGCAGGAGCTGAAGTCTGGACATCGCAAGTGGCAGGAGGACAAGTCTTCCCACTTGGCAGAGCTGGAAAAATCCCAGCGCTACTATCTTTTCCAGCTGGAGACGCAGGACGAGTTGAACAAGACCATCATGGCTGATCTAAAGACAATGTTTGAAGATCAGCTAGCGAGTCACCGTCTCCTCTGGCAGCAGGAAAAAACATCCCTGCTGGAGGAGACTGAGAAAACCTGTGCCTCCTTTGTTGCTCAGCTAGACGATCAAAAACAGGGGAACGACACCCTCGTGGCTGATCTGGAGAAGGCTGAGCAGCAGATACAGATACAGAGTCATTACATCGAGTGCCAGGACTCATCCCTCCTTCAGGCCAAGGTAGGAATGGTAATTTTGAAAAATGTTCTTAACCGATAACCGACCCTCATTAACCGATTATTAACCGTTAACCGACAAGATCTGTGCCTCGCATCGAACGGTGCGCCAGCTTTTAAGGTTGGGCGTTGGGCTATTAAGGTGGACCAGCTTTTCTCCTTAAACTGACGAGCTGCTCCTCTGAGTTTTTCTCAGCTTTTTAATTAATTATTAATATTTCTTTAAACCGTTTAACCAATAGCGTTAATCGGTTAAAATGTAAAATGGTTGATGACGGTTAACGGTTAAACTGTTAATTATTATCGTCCCTAGGCCACAGAAAGCGTCCAGCAGACTCTTCAGGAGAAAGAACTGGAGTGGATGACCACCGAGAGCTCCATGAGGTCCCAGCTGGCAGATCTTGAGAACCAGATCGCCAAAAACAAGAGGACGAAGTGGTACCAGAAGCTCTTCTAATGCCACTCTCAGGAGAAAGAAAATGCATATACACATACATTTACACACACACACACACACACACACACACACACACACACACACATTTGTTCTTGTATCTTTGTGAGGATCAATCAACCCCTAAAAAGCACTTGGAAAAGGGTTGTTTGAGGGTTGAGACTTTATTTTACTATTGGAAAGTGAAGAGAGTTCACACACCCACACACACACACAGCCGTCCGAGGAGAGGGGATCTCTCTTTGAATTGCCTTTCCCGAGGTTTCTTCCCACGTCCATTATGCTGTTCTAATGTTCATAGGGAGTTTTTCCTCGTCTTCTTAGAGAGCTTGGGCTGGTCATCTGTAGCTGATCTGGAACTGTGAGGCCCACTGAAACACCTTCAGCTACGCAAATAATCTCCTCTTGAAAATAAATACCATTTATCTCCTCTTGGAAATAAAAACCTAAAAAATGGTAATTCTAGACTGCACTCCTCTCATGTGTTATATGAAATGCTTTGTTTGATAATATAGATATAGATATCTATAGTTAGATATAAATCAGGGGACAAGCACTGATGACTTCTCATTTGCTCACTATAGCCTGACAATACACAGTAAGTTGGCTCAACTGATTTTATATGTTGGTCCAAATATAGTTCTTTTTGCCTGGAGTTACATGTTGGTCATCCAAAGAAAATGAACAAATGAAAAAGACCTGAACTTTACTTTCAGCAACATTTTGCAGGTTTACTACGAGTCTGAAGTGGCTTAAGAACTTAAGGCAAAAAGGTTTATGAAGTGTCACAGCACCTTTCAAACACAGCCACAATTCAAGGTTTTATGGTGATGAAATGCATTAGAAAACACAATGAAGAGAAAAATATGAATTAGAATAAAATATAATAGTCAAAATGATGACTTGACCCCTCGGGGCCTGCAGGCCTCTTTGGTAATCCATGCATGCCTGAGTGGCAATAATCAACCAGGATACATTTTAGAATTGTTTTACGCAGCATATACTTGTTTCTTAGTGTCAGATAATGGTGGTCCATTAACTGCAGAAGCAGGCAACAAGTAACATTACCCCTGATTGGTAATCATTTATTCAAATCATTAAATCCATGATAAAACATGTATTTTCGATAACAAGCCATTATTACAAAACAACACTGTTCAGGTTAGAAGCATTGTAAAACTAGCATTAACCCCTAACCACTGCACAGAAGGTTAATAACACTTTTGGTTATCAATGCTATTTTTATTTTTGCTTTCTATTGTTGATTTGATTGTTGCAAATTGAAGTAATGTAGGATACTGGAATTTTATTATTTTAACAGTTTTGTACTTTTTCATAATACACCAAATCATTTAGAAAAAAACACCCTTAAAATTGAGGCTATATCTCAACAATATAGTATAAAACCTGACTTAACCTCCACTTGTGATTGAATCTATTAATTTCCTACTTGCTGGAGTTGTTGATACATTCTGTCTCGGTGTGATGGAAGTACGGACATTACCCTCCCATTCGCTCCCATTTTGTAGTCCCGGTAGGAAGCATTCATCCCAGTAAGGTTTATTCATGAGGACAGGCGAGTGCCCCGTGCATTATAAATAGAACAGAGCTCTCAGCCGTGCTCAGGATCTGACTGCATCTCGCCAGTCGTTACAGGTTTGAGCTCTGAAATGCAGCAATACTCTGAACACAGAAACACAGCTTAATAAAAAGCATAGGATGATCTTTGTTTACTTTTAGTCTCAATCACAGGGGTATGACACTTGATTTGACCCTACATTCCCACAGTTGAGTCAATATTAGACAACAAGCTGTGAGATTCACAACCCTGAAATTGTGTTTACTTTGCTCACAGGAAAAGGCAGATTTATTGACTCAGAGTTTATGTTTGAGCTACCGTGATTGGCAATATTTTCAAGTTTTGCTCAGTGATGAGATAGAGAACAGTAAAAAAATGAAATCATGGATGCTGTTGGCAGTGCAGCAGGCAGTACTGCAACATCACAGCCTTGAGTATAAGTGACTGCCTTTGATGCACGTTATCTGCATCTCTCTAATTTTCCTCTGCTGCTGAAAAAAAAAAAGATTCAACTCCAATCCGAAGAAAACCACACTGCCATTCATAAGAGCACCTTTGATTATTAAAATTCCACCCTGTTTCCCTTTAAATGGCAAAAGCTGGTTTTAATCTTCAGGCATATTTTATTCAAAACGGTCGTGTCGCCACAACCCTCCTTCTTTATCAGACCTCTGAAAGACTTCTTTGTGTTGCCTTCTGCGATTTAAATTTTGATACAGAGTCAAACGGATTGCACCATGAGAAACCAAAGGTGATTATCCTGATGGACTAGATAGCAAAATGTAGCCTATTATGTGTGGCGAGAAAAGGTTGATTAAAATGAGTTTCCAGTTGACTCTTCTACCATCTTTCTAGCCTAACCACATATTGCCCCAAGGTCTTAGACTTTTGCGAGAGTAGCAAAGACACACTTTATCTCTAGATTATTCACTAAACATCACAATGATTGAAGTATGCACTGCTCGATAAATATATTTACTCTTCACCGTGGCATTTGGGACATTCTTGAAGATGATGTTTATTGATTTACAGATTCATTTCAACTGGAAATGACACAACCATTGTGAAATGTCAAAGGAAATTTGTAATCATTTCTGGCAATTTATTCCTAATTAAAATGCAGAAGTAGTGCTTTCTCTGGGACTGAATGGCATTCAATGTTTTCATATTATAAAAAATCAAATTCTTCAGTAGTCTGAGAGAGAAAAAGTGTGTACTCATATAAATAGGGGACCTGTGGTGTTCATATTATTTAAAAGCACTTGCACATGTTCTTGTTTGATAGAGATCCTTGAGCATCTGAAGCCTTGCTTCACAAAGCAAAAATGTCCCTGTGTGTGTGCAAAAGACTTCTTTCAGAGGCTGTTGCAGGTTTAGTTTAAATAGATAACTAAAAATCCATAAGAATCCATTGGTACCAACCATGTCACGCTAGCTTGTCAGGAAGGAGGTTAAATAATACTCCAAAGTTAGGGTAAATTTTGGCGAGGAAAAACTGGCATGGCCATTTTTAAAGGGGTCCCTTGGCCTCTGACCTTAAGATATGTGAATGAAAATTGGTTCAATGGGTACTCGCAAGTCTCCCCTTTACAGACATGCCCACTTTATGATAATCACATGCAGTTTTGGGCAAAAACCATGCAGTTTTTTGAGTGCAGTATAAATGTGTTATTTTCGCCTATACTAAAATGGTGTATTTGGATATTTCTGCATACTGTCCCTAAACAGTCTTAGAATTGCATAAATTGGGTATCACTGTAAAGCTGAGACTTGTGGATCCAATGAGTCCAATTGTATTCATGTGTGATGATGTTAATCCACATAGTAGCCATTTCATTGTAGTGAGACCATTTGTTTAAACTTGACCTCACTGTGTAAAATGACCTGTGGCGGCCTCTAGAATAATCACAGCCTCATGAAACTTTACAATTACAAAGTACAGACCTAGAGCATTCAGAGTATGGATGGCTTTCCGAGGTAGATTGACAATAAGGGGGTTTCTGAGCAGTTTCCAGAACAGAAGTGCTTGCCAACTAATCGCCGAAAAATGCAATTCTTGCAGAAATCTCCAAATGTCAAAAGTTTTTGAAACCAAATCACAACAAAGCTTTGGTTTTCCTCAAGTTCTTGGTGTCTAAATGTGGTATTTTGGAGGGACTATTCATCATTTTTATCAATTCTCGATTGGTAAAAAATGTTTAAATTTAGCACCAAATCTGTGTAACAAATGGGATCAACCCCCAAACTTATGAGACATAATAGAGCATGGGAATGGCCTTCATATACTTATACCATAATGTTCTTAACCCATATACACTTTCACAATTTATTTTAGTTAATCAAATAATTATAATTTATGTTTGTTTCTGATTTATGACTAGAACAACTTGACACAGTGTCGAGCGGCATCTCAAATTAATCTCCAGGTTCCCAGCTTTCAGATGATGTACACCGCTTCTATGTGACATCTACTGCTGACCTGCTATCTCCCCCTAAAGACCCCCTGTACCTCCTAAAAAACAACAAAAACGGGTCTTTTGTAGGCCTGAGAGGGTTAAGCAAATCCTGGTTCCTCCTTTAGTGCATTTCATACTGTGACATCAGCTGTATTCCTTGCAGTTGGTTAGAGATATAATCTCATCTATTTTAATTGTACGTTTGTGCTTATGAGACAGCATGTACTCTTCTGTGATAGATTTTTTTTTCTCAGATATTGAATCATACAGTAGCTCAATGAATAACCTGAAATGTTAAACTGATTGTTACATATTTTAGAATGATAGCTTTGCTGCTGTGCATTCGGTCTAACTGGTGCTGAATGGGAACAAAATGAATTAAAGTCGAAGCTGCTTCCTGTTTAAATAATTCAAAATGCACATAAAATGTTTAAACACATTATAATATCAGTTATGTTGGTCCAAAACACATTTTATTCCTTTTTACTCCTCGGAAATGTTTCTTTTTTTATTGTTTGCCTGAGATAAATAACAGCCAAAATATATTAGTGAGATTTTATATTGTGAGTAATACGGAGGAAGTGCTGCCCCTAGCAATGTCAGAGTAAGTTACAGTCATCCAGAAATAGGTACTGAGGATAGGAGGTGAACATGTCATCCTGACTTAGGTCAAGCCAACAGGAGCTTTGCAGAGAACAAAAGCAGCCTAACTGCTTCCCTCAGCCACGGAAAACCTTTGTTTCTTGCAGCAGGCTACAATTGCAGCTCATGTGCACTCCAATCAGATCATGGTTTCAAATATGTTATCTCCCCAGACCACAATGAAGCCGCAGAGGCCATCGATATTTCTTTGATGACCAAAATGGGTGATATATTCAGACATTTCACAATTATTCTTTCTTATTGGAACAAAAGGTTGCAGAAATGTAAGCTAAATGATGTCCTCAGTGTTTACCGAGCTCATATCTTTTTTTTATAGAGGCTGCGCAATTGCATCATAAATCTCCAGGCAGCCACTGCTGACAACATTATGGAGGTCCACTGGAAAACTGTCCAAACAGCCAGATCAGAAAAAAAGTCACAGAGAAAGTGTGCTGTCATGTAGAATTCCTTTCTGAAAGATGAAAGACAGCTAGTGCAATCAGCATGTGCACCGTAGTATCATTTTTCATCTTTTCAGAAAGACACTTTGGTAGGTTTTTTGATATTTGAAATGTTAAAATGTACTTTTTATGGTGTGTATGTATGCATGTTATGTCTTCTGGTATTTGACAAAACATAAAAACTGGGCAGCATGTTGTGTAGTCGCTTACAGCTCAGTATTTGAATTTGTTTATAATTGTTGACCATAAAATACGAATATGCCATTCAAGTGTTACAAATCAGTGTTGTGACCTCCACATTCAAAAACATACACATTTCACTGTCAAAACCATACATCTTCCACGGTCAAAAACATACACCTCCTATGGTCAAAAACATACCAATGCTAATGCTAATATTGCTTCCTCTTGGTTCCACTAGCATTTAGCTAAAAGTGAGGATCCAATAGCTGAGAGACTCTGCAGGCTGTTGGTATTATTATTAAATATGAATTGTTTTATTGTTTTATTTTGTTCTGTTTTGTTTATCCAGGACCCAAGAGGATTATTTTAATTTAGGAATGTGTTAAATAAAATTTGTATTTCTTTTTTTTTGCAAGCTGGCTGACAAGCTATTTAGCATATGTTAGAATGCAGCTAGCCATTCATGCTTACTTGCATGCTAACATTATAATATAATGCTTGCTGTATTTGATACAGTACTGTAGGTCAGGGGTTCTCAAACTTTTTTTGGGCCAAGGACTCCTTACAGGGGAGGACATTTTCCATGGACCCCCTCATAATTGATTAAGCATAATGCTTACTACCATTTGTACTCTTAGATGTCATTGGAACTATTTGTATTCTAGAACTTTCCAACCTAAATAGTTCAGACCTGTTTCACAGCGACAAATAGAAAATACATTTCAATTTGAATCATGTTAAGATAAGATGAGATAATCCTATATTAAAGCTGCAGTATGCGAGATTGGCGCAAATATGATTTAAAAAAGTTATTTTTAGAAAACGGCCGCTATATCGTGACAGAAGTACATGAAACAGGTAACCTGAAAAAAATCATGTTCCTCTGTGTCCAACCGTGTCCTCTGGTGCTCCTAACGGCAACTGAAGGATTTCACTTACCGGAGGAAAACAAGGTCCGCTGTCCAGCTGCCGTCTATGAGAGCCGGCTGTCAATCACTCGCGAACTCCGACCAAACTGTCAAACTATGAATCAATATTCTGTTACTGTAATGCCTATTTCTCACCTCAAATGTTTTCAGAATCATCTTGTAGTGTTCTGTTTAGCTGTCAAATGAGAAAGTTTGTGATGCAGCCGCCATTGTAAAATCTGTTAAAGGAAGCCAAGTTCTGGTCACATGACCGGAGAACAGCCAATAGGAACGCTCTCTCTCTCTGAAATGACCTGTGATTGGTCAAAATCTGCCGTCACGGGCTAGATTTTTCTAAAGCCTGAAAACAGAGCCATGATGAGGAGCACAAGTCTAGTTTTCTCTCAGACCACTTGAATTACAATATGCTGAAAGGTTATTATGGAATTTTTGCCAAAATTATACCAAAAAATTGTTACCTACTGCCACTTTAATCCAATAGTGGGTAAATTTGCAATGTTATTGAATGTACCACTTTTATACCTTTAAAGGAATAATATGTAACCGTTGTCGGTTGCTGTTTGTAAACACACAGCATTCAAAGTTGGCCACACCGCCACAGCCCAACAAGCCCTAGAGGGAGAGAGAGCAGCGATGGTTGAGTGAGCTATTCATAGTTTTCACGTGACGTCACGGCCCTATGGGAACGCCCACCTGGGGGGCAAAACAAAGCTGCACTCCACTGTCCGCCAACGACAGCTCAGCTTTTACAACACTGTTAGTTGTTGTTCAATTTGATGCACAAACCGAAGAGAAGACGAGTCTGGACTGTGTTTCTACAGCACCGTCTCAGAACCAAAAACCCAGAGCAGAGGATTGTTGATTTGTGCAATTAAATTAGACGTGCCGCCGTCCCTGACGAGAGCGGACTACAATGACACTGACTGAAACTGAACACCCATGCAACCAACGACTCCATGGTCAAACCAGCTCATTTAACTACTGATGGCGAGATGAAGCTTCATGAAGCACTGAAGCTCTCCAGCGAATTGGTTCACAAAAAGGTTCATCTCACGAGGCTTCATCTGGTCTTCATATGCACACGTAACCACCTATCGGTCAAATAGTGTAAAACAGGCAGATATATTCCAGATATGTGGCAGTGGTTTAACCAGGCACAGGGCAGTGAATGTGCTTGTGTAACTAAAGGAAAATGATAGATGGGAGACATTATTCGTTTTTATTCAGGAATAATAAGTTCTCAACTGTATTTCGGCTTCGGGCGTCTTCAATGACGTCATTTGTTTAAAACGATACAAGCCTCGATACGCGCTTCACAGAAAGCTTCCTGGATCACTCGACACACGCTCCGAAGCCTCGGCACAGCACATACATCACTACATTTAACCATTCAACCATTTAAATCATTTTCCAGACATTGCTTCACAAGCGGTGTTACTACGTCTGCTCTGTCTGTGTCCGTCTCCAGGGGCTGGTTTAA
The DNA here is from genome assembly GCA_916701645.2 of Sebastolobus alascanus. Lineage (NCBI taxonomy): Eukaryota > Metazoa > Chordata > Actinopteri > Perciformes > Sebastidae > Sebastolobus > Sebastolobus alascanus. The sequence continues at coordinate 4,732,465 of CAKAOJ020000040.1, read as the reverse complement.
CTACGGAGATGCAAGTGACAGCTAGCTTGACCGCAGTAACCAAAGTTCATTTCTTGTCCTTCACCTCGCAAACAAAAGCACTAGTGACCCATCCAGATTGAAAGTACAGATAACTGTGACAGTATAAGGGATGGAGTCTCCACAAGATATAACGTTATATAGCTTAACATCACCAAAGTACAGCTCCGGGGACGTAGCTGAGACAACTTTTCAACTAGCAAGCTATGCTAGCTAACGCTGTCTTATTATCAACTCCTTGATCATAACAGAATATAGTAACTTTCATCACTGCTCATTTTAGAAAGGCCACCGCAAGAAAACATGTTCTTTGTTTAGATTATCAAACAGACTATGGATCATTGATGTTTGTTACTTGCTGTCAGCGTTAGCTGGTGTAGCTAGCATGCTAGCGAGCTAACAAGCCTAAATTTTCCCAGTATCAGACAGAATTGCACAGTGAAAGCGAGGCTTATGGCAAACCAATCTAAACGCACATTACATAAACAAAGAACACGTTTTCTTGCGGTGACGTTTCTAAAATGAGCAGTGGTTAAAGTTATTAGATGCTGTTATGACCAACGAGTTGATAAGCTAGCGTGCTAGATAGCTGAAAAGTTGTCTACTTCCACTTAAATGATTAAAATACCGCAGCAGGTACTGTATATGGGTCGCATGTGCCTAAGAGTTGCAGTTTGTTTATATATATATCTTTGTTTTTCCTTGTTTGAGAGGTGATCTAAACACTTGCTGATTGTAAAAAATAAAGATTTGACAGTCTTGTGCTCTTCCTGGGGCTTGGTTTTCCCCTCCGCGCCAGTCACATGACTGAAAACTATGAATAGAGTGACTGAAGAGAGAGAGCGGCGTTAGTGAGAACAAAGCAGCGATCAGAGAAACAAAACGTTATTTTCTGATTGTTTCCCGGCGGTTATGTTCTAAAGCACAAATAAACACACAACTAACTCTGCACAACTCTGCGGGAAGGTGCCGAGTTCCCGAATTTTGAATGAATGCAGGCTTCAAATCTGCTGGCTGTGGCTAAGCGCTGCTCTCGTTAAGCTACAGACGCACACTGATCATAGCTTCATTCATAGCACAGAGAGGAGCAGGGGGATCACTGGAACACATGCACATAACACAACCCGTTCTCATTTGTGAAATGCAGCCGCTTTGTATCTAACAGAGTAAAGGTGGACTTGAACCTCGGTATCAGAAGCCGAGAGGCGTGACAAAGCAGTGGTATTTGTCCACCTGAACGGGCTGCACACCCCACGCGCTGTTATTGGCTGGGAGTTACACCCACACGTGTGGCCTAAAGGCTGTTTGCAGCCGCCCAGCAGCGTCCCGAGTAAAGCAAAATAAGAAGAAAAGAGAAAATACAGGCAGAGGGCTGCAGGGTCTCTGCAGATACAGACACCACCACACATTTCTATTAGGCATAAAACATGACTGAGAGGGATTCTTTTTGTATCAGTCTATACATTGTTTTTAGTTAATTCTTGCATATTATACCTTTAAACAGAGGGTGATTTTATTCAAATTGTACTCAACTTGACAGAATTTATTGCCCACATTTCAAGTAATTGATCTTAAAAGCTTTCAGAAAATGAAGAGTAGCAAGACTGGCGTAGTCCTAGTAAATCTAGATATTTAAATTTGTCAGTCTAAAGCTGATTTTCAGTAAGTGTCGCAACTTTAAAATAATGAACTTATTGCTGTGTCACAGTCATATCAGAGTTTCTATTGGCCGAAAGCTAACGTGGGCGGGAATAATGGACACAATATGCTTGTTTTATTGGTGGAAATGGTCTCCATCTGTAGATGCATTTTTTACAGCAAGATTTTATAATTTATAGCTAATTATTTTGCGGACCCCCTGACAGAGTGTCACAGACTCCACTTTGAGAACCACTGCTGTAGGCTAGCTAGCATATATGGTTGATATTTAAATGTGACTACAAATGAGGGAAAATAAATAAAATGTTATTCCCATTATCCCGTTTTTCTCCCCTGAGCGCTTCTCTTTCTCTCTCCCTCCTTTTCACAGAATAATGAGGAAAATAAACTTGTCATTTGCATTATTCTTGCCGTCACAGCTTCCATAGGTTCTTTCATTGCCAAAAGCCTCTACAGCATACTTGTCCATCGACATGACCCATCACAATGTCAAATATCAACCATGAAATGTGTCACGTACACAGTGACACACCTGAGTTGTTAAAAAATCCACTTTTTTAATAGATTCATAAATCAGAAAATCTCAGATTTATTATTTTTCCTTCCCCGGACACTGAGACAAATCCTCTGTCCGGTCCCAGAGTGTTGGCAGCCCTAATTATCTAGCGTGAAAGTCAGATGTGTTCAGACTGAGAGTGATGTTAGCAGACAATAAGCAAACAAGCTGGCATCATCCTAACACAAAAATCAATTAAATTTATTAGGGGCAAATCAATTTCCCATGTTTAATAAATTCAGTTGAGACAACAAAGTTGTCGCTTTGTTTAGAAATGCAATAAGCTGTTCGAAACCACTGAAGCTGAAAGCTGAGGACCTAATATGGCTGCCAGGGGTGTGTTAAATCACCTGACAGACCTCTGCTGCAAAAGGAAGAAATGCCAACATTACTTATTCTCCCTGTATACTGTTGTCGAATATAATCTTCGAGCTGTAAGTTATTCAGCAAGAGAATAACAGCCACATGATAACACAAGCCGATCCCCCACCTCCCCTCTCCGTCTCTGACAGCACAGATGCTCAGAAAGGCTTGGACTGGTCATAGAGTGTCACTCACAATCAGTCTCCGAGTGCCAAAGTGCATTCATCCAGAAAATGCCAGATTCCTCTATAATCATTTTTCCTTATTCTATCTCCATCTCTTCTTACCTTGGCTATCTCAAATCCTGAAACAGGCTATTGAAAATCTTGACCTTCAGGATGACAGTTATCACTGCTCTGAGATCTGTGTGTACGGTGAGTTTGTGAAATACAACTATTGGAACACAGCGAGGTTTACTGAAGCTTGTAACTGTGTTCAACATTACTCAACTTAAACCTGGTGTTTTGGCTGAATATTTGAATTATGAAAATGTCATCATCAAAGAACTACTTTCTATGTAAAGCCATAGAGGAGTAAAGTCTACCTGGGCAGAGAATGAAGTCACTCCCCCTCTCTGTGTGTGTTGTAATCCGAGCATCTTCTCTGTGCTTTGTTGACATAGCCAGGCCGGCCGTGTGTGCTTGCCTATTAGTGCATGTTTGGGCATGTGAGGGTGACCCACCTGCTAGCTCATGGCCACCGCTCTGCACTGCTCTCATGCGGCGGTTATAGCTGATAATGCTGCCTCGACCGACGGCACAGATGCATAGCACCCACCCCCCGGTTTCCCCCCAGGTTAACACTGTTAGCTCTGTCAGCACTGTTGCCTTTGTTTTCACTATTAGCGCTGTTAGCATCGTTAGCTACGAGCCGCCAGCTCAGCTGTTGCCATGTTGAGAGCCATGCGGAAGCAATAGAAATGCTCCCAATCTTGCATTTAGCATCTTTAAAGCCTTTGTGAGGGCTATCTTTATTTTGCTATCCAAATTTTATCCACTTCATGGTGGCATTAAAGAGACAGTGTGTAGGATTTGGTGGCATCTACTGGTGTGGCTGCAGATTGTAACAAACTGAGTCTCCCTCCGCTCACTCTTCCCTTTCCAAGACTGCAATAACGTGAGCCGCAGAGAGCAAAACCATGATGACGCTGTTGGCCTTGATCAGGTGGTACCACGGTTTTGCACTCGGTACTCTCACGTTACCACAGTTTCAAAAACGTGTCAGAGAACCACGATGGCCCTCAGGTAATGTAATACTTGAAAGTCTCTCTCTAGAGCCAGTTTTTGGTTTGTCTGTTCTGGGCTACTGTAAAAACATGGCGGAGCAACATGGCGGACACCGTGAAGAGGACCTGCTCTCTATGTAGATATGAAGAGCTCATTCTAAGCTAACGAAAACACAACAATTAGTGATTATACACTAGTGAAAACATTGTTATGGATATTATATTCCATTTCTGCTGATAGATACCCTGAAATATTTCACACTGGACCTTTAAAATATGTCTTTCAAATAGACAAGCAGATGAACAGTAACTGCTCTTTGTGTTGGAGTGGAGATCATATGCAAAACCGTTCTGGCGTTTCTTCACACAATTCTTATGAGGAATGATGGCGGAGAGGACATTCTTTACTGTGATTATGGGTATGACAGTGATGCTGCGAGGTATGATGTATTCGTTCTGACTGCATCAGCATCACTACAGGAGGTCCACATAGATATGTTTTTTTCATGCAAAGCAATGCATGGTTACTTGCTGAAAAGTTTTTCTGTGCTTTTTTTCCTTCAGAAAAAGTGAGACAACAGAAAATCTAAACAAGACTCGGTCTAAACCAAGTATATGGCTGGACCGTATGATTAAGTCTGTGAATTTGTAGATAAATTGTTATACAAATAGTCAGTGGTCATGTCTATAATGTTTTGTGAACAGTTTTTTCCACTTACATCTTAATGTTTGATTGAAAGCCAACTTATAATGAAGCAAATGGCATTCAGTAATAGTAAATGGTAACATTTACTAGTCAGTATATTATACATTTTATACAAGGTGAAAAGGTATTAGCATGACATACATTATGCAAGGTTAAAAGTATTTCAGTTTTTTATTAAAGCATGTGTATCAAAAGCATTCATCATATAAGTGGTGTTCAATATATACATACGTTGCGAAAGTTTATCAGCATTGAGATATTCCCGCTGTCATCACTGACGTTGTTGCTGCCATATTTATTCCTAGATGGAGTGTTAATGGAGCAGCTGCAATGTTAACGTAGTCTGCCACTGATCGATCCGAACTCCATTCAGAAAACAAGCATTTTAAAAGTTGTTCGCTTGTCGTCATGGTAACAGACCTGACAAAGCGTGAATTCAGACTTTTTACTAATCAGTGTCATTATGTAGTTATTTCGGCAGACTTTGATCCGTTTACAACAACGTCGGTGCCATATTTATGCCTAGATGACGTTATGTTGAGTGTTGATGGACTAGCTGGTGTTAGCGTAGCCTGGCATTGATCGATCCGAACTCCGTTCAGAAAACAAGCATTTTAAAAGTTGTTTGCTTGTTGTGTTGCGGACAGACTTGACAAAGAATGAATTCGGTCTTTTTACAAATCGATATATTTATGTTGTTATTTCGGCTTCATTTTGATCCGTTTATTGTAATTAAATCACAGCACAGTCTGTTTATTTTGGGTTCATACCGCAGTAGTGACGTGTGGCTGCTAGATAGTCAGTTCATGGCGGAAATGGAGGAAAGCAAGGCGAAAATTTGCGAACATAACGTAACTTAAACGAACATAAACAATAACACATGCACAACAACAGCGCTATGTAATGTTGCATTGAACCACTGACACGCTCCCCAGAAAACGTAAACACAGAACTGTTCTCCGCCTTTTCATTTTGAAAGAGCAACGACCAATGAGGAAGCTCCAGCAACTCCAGCCGACCAATCCTGCAACTTCATCACTCAGTCAGTCAGTCAGTCAGTCAGTCAATCAGTGACATACTTTTGCGTTTGTAGGGCTGGCCCTCTGCGGTCCAGCCCAAAAAAACAGATAACTAACCGGTTAGCATTGTACCCTGGCAATGATCTCATAAACTAGAGCGGTATTAGCTCAACTGGTGGTACTCCCCGCTGCAGAGCTATTACTTTCTTTATTTGAATTAGAAGGACATTTTCATGTATTGCAGGAAAAAAATGAATGAGGGACTGTGTGTTAAGTATTCTACAGAGGCAGGTGATTTCCCTCTGTAAAATGCATTCAGAATGCACAACACCCCCCATTCAAACAGATTGTAGATGATGTATGCAGCCAGGCGTAGCCGCTAGAGCCGTCCCTTCATGCTTAAACGGGCAGTCAGGATGCACGATCCTCCGTGTGATGTCGGGAAGTAACCCCGTAACAGGTACAGTGTGCCCAAAACTGCATTGATGATGCTCGCGCATATTTGATGTTGAATATTTGATGGGAAATGTGGGGGCAGGACGGCAAGGATGAAAAGCCACGTCTATGCCTGGAACCCAGGATTTGATCAGCATATTAATGCAGAATAGTGATTATACTTTGTCGGCAATACCTCAAGGCCGGACATTTAATGAAAAAAAGAGGCTGACCTTCCAGGCGAGCAGAATCAAGTTTTACCCCCAAAAATGGAAAGTTCACTATCAGCATTCAATCTTAAAATAAAGTCCCGTTCATTTACATAATTAGAATTTGGATCTCCAAAGGAGTCCGTCCACGCACTCCACTGTTTGGTAATATGTGCTGCAGGACATCGCAAACCTCCACAGAGGACAAGTGAGGAGTATTTTAAAAGTGAGATGAGGCACCATGCTGCAAAGACTTCGGTATACATGAGTTCAAACCAAAGGAGACACCTTTCTGTTGAGCTGATTTAATGTAGCTGCTGGGGAGAATTCACTGTCTGCCTCTTGTAACTGCTGTATAATTTACAAATTCTTATCTACCCATGTAGCACACGCTGATCTGGGATAATGGCATTGTTTGGCAAGGAAGCCAAGAGAGCAGACTGTCGGAAGATAATGTACATCCTTCACACATGCCCCATGTGGGCTGTGTTTAGCTTCTTTCTTTTTTTTAATCCGAAAAGAAGGAAACCGCATTCATTATTTGTATTCACTGATTGCCGACAGCTATATCCCTGAACTGTAGTTCAGATTATTCATTCATAAACTTGCACCAATCATCAAAATATGAAAAGGGGAAGGATACATATGTGGAAAACATGTTCTCTTCTTTACCCCTGAGGGTACTGTGCAGCAGAGTAAATTGTGTATCAAACCATAAGTAAGGCTGGAATAGTGATTGTGTGTGTGTAACCTTAAAATAATATGTAAATGTGTTTACACAGACACAAGAAGTATGGTAAACTGTGGTGAAATGAGAACAGCAGGGTGATCTAAGAGCTCTGTGCATGCTGTATTTTGATGTCAATTTATGTCATTTAGAGGAGGACGCACCTTTCCAAAGATATAAATGAAATTAATTAATTCCTAAGTGACAGCCATATGGTTGTTAAAATAACAACCGAGTACACAATTCATCATCCCATTAAAAGTGAGAGGAATTCAGGGATGATGTTATGCTATAAAACTAAGTTTAAAAAAAAAATTCTGTTAATCGATTCTGATTTATTTTATGAAACTTTATGAATCTGTCCAATATATAACTAGGTAAGCATATTTTTTTTTTTCTTTACATTGATGATAATATTTTACCATCATTAACAATATACTCAGGGGTGAAAGAAGGCCGGTACGGACACCCGTTTTGACCATTATGAGGCCATTAAATAGGCGTTATCAGTCACTATAAGCACCATAGATGTTGGTCAATAGGGGCCTACTAAACCTACTAGATTGTAAAAGTGAAAGTGAAACTTAAAAGCAGCACGTTCTAACATGTTGTAAAACTGAATGAAATGTCACGTTTTGAACACAAACAAAACAGCTTCTTTAGGTTTAGGCAATAAAACTACAACTTATTTAGGTTTAGGCAACAAAACTACAACTTATTTAGGTTTAGGCAACAAAACTACAACTTATTTAGGTTTAGGCAAAAAAAACAGTTAAGTTTCGGGAAAAACATCGTGTTTTGGGTTAAAATAACTACGTACACAAAGACAACTAAACATTGTTGGTTTCACACGGGATGCAAACTTTGGTCTCCCGGGAGAAAGTCCTGTGTTTAGTGTCCCACCAATCGTAGAGAACTTCAATCTACTTTTATCCCTGAATATACTGAACATCATGGTTGAGAAATTACTGAACCAGATAAATTACAAATGTGTTAAAAGAAACATTTTGAAGATGTGCAAAACATGCAGACTATTATCGGCTGTTTTGGGTGATTGTGTCTGAAACACAGATGATGTTACTGGTCTACTGAACAGATCTGATAATAGCTGTATGTCATCGTATGGTGTGGTGTTGTGATGAGATGGAGACAGAGTTGTACCACTTGGACACAGAAATTACAAGAATACGTCACTTTCTAAAAATGAATTATGACTCTTTTCTAATATTCAGAGCCAAGAACTGAAAACATCACATTGACAGCAGGGTGGGTATTGGTGCGATATAAAAGGAATTTTCCAAACTTGGTACAACATTTCCAATTCCATTCTGTCACTGTTATCACCAGTTTCTCATATTTGTGTATCATGTTCCAATAATCCCTTGTGACAAGGTTTGCTAAATTTATTTTTTTACATTCCCTCTTATTTCTTCAAAGAGGCACATGGTGAGAGCAAGGAGCACCAACTCTGACTCTCATGTATTGACATTAGATGTGGGCCTTTTTTCATTTAGAGTTAGAAGACTCCTCTCCCTGTAGTGCAGCCACGAGACTAAAAACCTCAAAGCAAATTTTGAGTATTGTTTTGCTTTTTAAGGTTTGGTGTCAGAAATTACAGCTTCAGGAAAGCCTTTAGTTCTGGACTGTGTTGGGCAGAATCTTGGCTGTCACAGTTGTTATTTGTCCGGCCTCCTACCCCTTCGGCTGTGTTATCTTTTTAAATGTCCAGACAGTAGCAAAATGCTAGCGAGCTTCTGATGGAGAACTGCAAGGAAGAATTTGGTTGACTATGTCACAGTCTGGCACTGTGTCCAGATGCCCTCAGACTTTTTGTAGACCAGACTGAGTTGTTTTCTGTCTTTTGGGTTTTCTGTGCTGTGTTTTCCTCCTGTGTTCTTGTACTGGCTTTCCTCATTTGCAAATCTACACACCTCCTCTGAATCAGCCTCATTAGTTCTTCCAAACCAATCAGCTCCTTTCCTGTTCCCAGTGATTTTACCCTCCCAATTAGCTCCCTGCCCGTTCACTTGCCTAATCACCTCATTCCCCTCACCTGAGCTTCTCCACCCATCTCTCCACCTGCACTTCATCCTCTTGTTCAGTTCTGCCTTGCCTGCACCAGCTATTGAATCAAAATTATTTCCCCAAATTCCTGTTGCATGTGTTCTCCTGCATTTGGGACCACCCGCACCACTCTCCATGACAGACCACTCTTAAAGGGTCGTGTCTTGAAGGGAACCTGCAAACTGAAAAATCTAATCTGAGATCTGTAAAAACTTGCAAAAACTCTCGCGACACTCGCTGCCTGATGATCTAACCTTAACTATTCGAGGTCAAAGCCGGGTCACAAACTTTCTCATTTTACAGCTAAACCGTGTACTACAAGATGATTCTGAAAACATTTGAGGCGAGAATCAGGCATTAACGTAGCATAATAATGATTCATATTTGATCAGCGCTGCCTAGTTTCACCGTTTGGTCGGAGTTTGCGAGTGATTGACAGCCGGCTCTCATGGACAGCAGATCTCAGGTCAGCTCTGACTGCTTGTTTTCCTCCGGACTGTGAAATCTTGCAGATGCCGTTAGGAGCACCGGAGGACACAGAGGCACATGATTTTTTTCAGGTTACCTGTTTTATGTACTACTGTCAGGGTATAGTGACCGTTTCATAAAAATAACTTATTTTAATCATATTTGCTCCAATCTCGCCTACTTCAGCTTTAACTACTTGAGATCAATGTCTAACCTTAACAATCTCGCAAGAGTTTTACCAGTTTCTGGTTCCCTTCTAGAAACCACCCTCTTGAAGGCCAATACAGCATACAGTTAATGGCTTAAGGGGACACTTCAACCGGAAATGAAAAATACACATTTTTCCTCTTACCTCTAGTGCTATTTATCAATCTACATTGTTTTGGTGTGAGTTGCCGAGTGTTGGAGATATCGGTCATAGAGATGTCTGCTTCTCTCCAACATAATGAAGCTAGATGGCACTGGGCTTGTGGTGCTCAAAGCGAAAAAAAAAAACACATTTGAAAAATTCAATTGCAATGTCTCTTTCCCGAAATCATGACCCGGTTACTCGAGGTAATCCACAGACCTTGTTGTGTACACCAACTGCACCGCGTAGAAGGAAGCATGCATCTGCTCATTCTCACCGATACTGCTAGCTCACCTAGCGCCACTGAGCTAGCTAATGTTATAGCCAGAGACAGTTTAGAACGGAGACGGTGCACTTTGAGTCAGTTTCCTGTATCTGTGCCACGTGGGTTTTGTCACTGCCCCGCCCCTTTAGGAGACTAACGGCAGGTCCTGAGTCTATTAACTCCAATGGAGTTTATTATAGAATTATGACTGATTCTTTCACCCCTTAGCCAACAAAGTAAATATTGGACCCATTTTTTACAAGCCACATATCTTCCGAACATTCTGACACTAAAGCGAAGAACAAATCAGGAGAAAGTTAACTTTGTTCGAGACCTTTCTCTGTCTCAGCAACACGTTCTCGTCATGACCGCGCCCATTTTGGAGACAGGAGGTGTATACCATACCAAACCACTGGCGGAGCTTGAAATGTGTGATCTCTGTTACAGGTCAGCCAAGAAGAACGCCATTAATGTTTACATCTCAAGATCACGAAAGTCTCGTCCATGAGTAGATGCACGCTTCCTTCTACACAGTGATACGCTTGGCATAGTTCGGCAGAAAGTAAATAGTTCCTACATGAAACTGCTCACAACAAAGTCTGTGGATTATCTTGAGTAACCGGGTCATGATTTCTGTTTTTCAAATGTGTTTTTTTGGCACTTTGAGCACCACAATCAAAGTTCCATCTAGTTCCATTATATTCGAGAGAAGGTAGACATCTCTACGGTCGATATCTCCAACACTCGGCCACTCACACCAAAACAATGTAGTTTGATAAATAGCACTACAGGTAAGAGGAAAATATGTAATTTTGATTTGGGGGAGAACTGTCCCTTTAACTCAGGCATGCAAGCTCTTGCTACGCTATTTTACAACATTTTCCTATGACACTGCTGTGGAAGGACATGGCGTCTTTGCCATGATAACTGAACAACATCATCAGTTTTTTGGCATTATCCAATCACAAAAGTTGCAGATGATTCCTCTGCACTGGTACAGTGAAACACAGTTTGGCAGAGTAAGCCTAGGCAGATTCTTGTTTTCCCTCTTGATAGTTTTATGTTTTAGTAAATGGTAGATTACAACCACAGACTGCGCCAGGAATGGGGAGGTATTCTAAACTGCGAAACAGGTACAAAGCATCACTCAACAATCATTCCAAGTGTCACATCTAAAGGACTGCATTTCTACACAGAATTTACAGCACACAAGATTTTCAAATCTGAAAAGGTGCAGACAGTGCTCTCATTTGAGCAGAAACACGGGACGCGAAGAAAACACAAGGGCTTTGCTTCTGGGCTGAGAAGATGAATCTGTTTTATCCAGCAAAGCAAACCCTGGCTGTATACTAAGCGAGACGGGATGTGCCCAGATATCATGTGTGTTAGGGTTCCACTATTCATCACTTCAAACACATCCTCAGCTCGCTGCCAATACAGTGCCTCATCCCCGATGCGGCTCAACGGTGTGACTGCCACCGGTGCTCTCAGCCCCAGAGCCACAGCCAGTGATTTACTATCTAGCTGTATTTTGTATCACTTGGGTGCACACCGCTAGCCACCACACTGTTGTCCTGTCACAAGCTGCCTCGCCATATTTGTAATTCTGTGTAAAGCGGTATACCTGTGAGGTGGTATCTCCGAAGAATTCATCAGAGGACACTCTAATCTGGTTCTGTCTCAACTCTGCCTCCACAACAATGAGAAAGATGAGTGTGATGAGGCAGAACAAACAGAAAATATATTCTGCGTGCCGCTGATCAGATAACGTGTTGCAATTACTCGCCAGGGAAGTTTTGCTCTGTAATTTAAGCTATTGTTGGTTCTTTTACAATCTCAACAGAGTCAGTCATGGGTGTAAATGTGACGTTTTTTTTAACTTAAAGCGCAGCACAGAGTGGTCAGAACTGCAATAAATGTGCCGCTGACAAGATGATAACTACAATCATCCCTTTTAACTTGTCTGAATATCTAATGGGTTTTAAGTATTCCTACGTAAAGATGTTGAGATGTGAGTGTGACTTACATCTGTATAACATGCAATCATCTAGTGGCAGAAGCTTTTACTCATGTCATAGTCATATCTTTGTTTTGTACAGAGAGATTAAGGGACACAGACAGATTTTTTTTAGGACTACTTTTGCATTCCCTCGCAATATGTTTTGTATTCCCTCGCAATATGTTTGCGTTAGCTTCCAAAATTTTGCGTTCCCTCGCAATATGTTTTTGCGTTACCTCGCGATATCATTTGGGTTACCTCACAATAGGTGTTGCGTTCCCTTGCAATATGTTTTGCATTCCGCCGCAATATGTTTTGCGTTTCCTTGCAATCGATTTAAAACTGACTTTATGTGCATACATGATCCATACTGCGAGTGTAAATAGACATACTGTGTAGCTCAGAAGGAATGGAAAAAGAAAAGTATTGCGAGAGAACACAAAAGTACTGCTAGGGAACACAATATTTATTGCGAGAGATCGCAAAAAAATAAATTGCGAGGGAACGCAAAACATATTGTGAGGTATCGCAAAATATATTATGAGGTATCGCAAAACATATTGCGAGGTAATGCAAAACATATTGCGAGAAAACGCAAAACACATTGTGAGGGAATGCAAAACATATTGTGAGGGAACACAAATGCAAAACATATTGCGAGGGACTGCAAATGCAAAATGTTAGGATTCTGTTTTGTTTATTGTTATTATTATTATTATTATTATTATTATTATTATTGTTTATTGGCATGTGTGGCTTTTCTCAAGTTGAAGTTGTTGTTTTCCTCTGCACCTGTGTTGTCTCACCCTGATCCTGCAGGTCAGGTTGTAGTGGAGGTGGACGCTTCAGGCTCTGGTGTGGGGCGATCCTCTCCCAGCGTTCCACCTCCGATCAGAAGTTGCATCCCTGCGCCTTCTTCTTCCGGCGGAAAAGAACTACGACATGGGGAACCGGGACCTTCTGGCGGTGGTTTTGGCCCTTCAGGAATGGAGGCACTGGCTGGAGGGCGCAGCTCACCCATTCGTGGTTTGGACAGACCATAAGAACCTTGCTTACCTTTGTTCTGCTCGCAGGCTCAACTCGTGCTTATCCCTGGGTCGATTCAACTTTACCCTCACCTATCAACCAGGCTCCAGGAATGTGAAGCCCGATGCGCTGTCGCGACAGTTCGCTCCTCCGGTTGAACAGATACCGGAGGAACCTATCTTACCGTCCTCCTGTGTGGTGGGAGCAGCCCGATGGGAAATTGAATGGGTGGTCCAGGAGGCCCTGGAGGATCATCCGGCTCCCGAGGGTTGTCCACTGAACCGACTATTAGTGCCTGTCATCCGGGTTTTCATCGCACTCTGGTCCTCATTCCGCAACACTTTTGGTGGCCCTCTATGTTGGCTGATACCAAAGAGTACGTCTCCGCCTGCTCCGTCTGTGCCCGCAGTAACGCCGTGAATGCACTGGACGCATGGTGGCCGCGTGGCGTCTGCTTCGCGTGGTGGCTGCGTGATTGAGGCGTCGGTCATCCACACCAGCTGCGTTTCAGCTGCGTGTCTGCTGCCAGCCCTTTCTTTCTACATAGAGTTTGCCTTTCATAATAGCCATTTCATTTCATTATAAATATCATTTATATGTATTTTAGACAGAGAAAGGTTAAGAAACGTGTGGTAATTTGTAAATAATAGTAATAAACCACAATTAAAACCCTTACTACATTCATTCATGGAGCTCTCCAAGTCACTGCCTGTTCCACAGCACTGTCTGCACATATTTCAGAATAAAAGCCTCGTGTTAACAAATGAAGGAATTCTGTCCACAGAAAAAAAACGCTTGAGGGCTTTTATTTTGAAATGAAAGCGGGAAGTGTTGATTTAAAAACAAGTCTTTACTTTTTTTCATCTCCGTAATATTTTCTACAGATAGAGACATGTAAACTGTAGTAATCTTGCTGGTATGATGTTAATATGCAGTCAATAGATCACTTTCAATGTGTGTGACATATTCTACAGATGTCTAGACATTGAAACTGTAGTAATCTTGCTGATATGATGTCAATATATTGTCAATAGATCACTTTCTCTGTCTGTTGCTGCTGTGAACCGCGCGCGGCTCGCGTCAAAAATAGGCGAGATCTAGAAGAGACGCAGCTGAGACGCGCGTCTCACGCGGGCAGCGCTGATGCTCTAACCTGTTAACACAGACGCGGCCACGACGCGTTCCCCGCGTAAGGCATCTCATCGTCCTCCCATTGGTTTACTTTGCCCTCTTCCCATTCCTCACCGGCCTGGTCCCACATCGCTGTGGATTTCGTCACTGGCTTACCACCATCAGAAGGTAACACGACTATTTTGACCATTGTTGATTGTTTTTCCAAGGCTGTGCACTTCATTCCCCTGCTTAAACTACCTTCTGTTCTAGAGACTGCAAACCTGCTCATACTACATGTTTTTAGATTACATGGTATTCCTCAGAACATTGTATCGGACAGAGGTCCACAATTCACCTCCCAGGTCTGGAGAGCTTTTTGCCGAGCAATGGGGGCGTCGGCCAGCCTGTCATCCGGATACCATCCACAGACCAACGGCCAGACGAAGCGGCCAATCAAGATCTGGAGGCGGCTGTTCGTTGTGTTACCTCTCGTCATCCGGCCTCCTGGTCCGCCCACCTCCCCGGGGTTGAGTACGCCCACAACTCTCTGGTTTCTTCCGCCACTGGTATGTCTCCATTCATGGCTTCAAATGGTTTCCAACCCCCACTCTTCCCTACCCAGGAGACCGACGCGGCGGTCCCCTCTGTGCAGGGGCATCTTCGGCGTGCTCGCCGAGTCTGGCGCGAGACTAGGGCAGCTCTCTCCCGCTACGCTACCAGGAATCAGAGACTGGCGGACCGCCACCGCACTCCTGCCCCTAATTACCAGCCCGGCCAGAGGGTCTGGCTCTCCTCTCGTGACCTCCCTCTTAAGGTTGAGTCCCGGAAACTGGCACCAAGGTACATTGGCCCTTTTGAAATCGAACGCATTATTAACCCCAGTGTTATGAGACTCAAGCTGCCCTCCTCTCTGAATGTTCACCCAGCGTTTCACGTTTCACTGCTGAAGCCAGTTTCCACCAGCCCTCTGTGCCCTCCAGCTGAACGCCCTCCAACCCCCCGGATCATTGACGATCACCCTGCATTCACCGTCCGACAGTTGTTGGATGTACGGAGGCGAGGTCGGGGATTCCAGCACTTGGTGGATTGGGAGGGATATTGGCCGGAGGAGCGCTCCTGGATTTACGCTCGCTTATATTGGACCCTGATCTCCTTCGAGACTTTTATGTTCGTTACCCGGACAAGCCGGGTAGGAGGCCAGGAGGCGTTCCTTGAGGGGGGTGGGGGGTACTGTTAGGATTCTGTTTTGTTTATTGTTGGTGGATGTTTTGGATTTTGCCTGCTCTCTCTGTTCCCTTCCACTCCGTATTTTTCTCCTGGCAGGGCATGTGTGTGGCAGGGGGTGTGGCTGGCTCCGCCTGCAGCAGCAAACGAGGCACACCGGGTCTCACTCTAACCTCATCAACTGCACCAAAAAAGCCTGGTTTCCAACCCACTACGGCGCCAGATAATTCTGTCTCGTCACGGTAGTGCTTACGTTCCTTCATCTGAGTTTGTTCCAGTCGTAACTTCCTCTAGTGTTCTCTCGTGAGTTTTTTTGACTTACCAGTGTTTTTTGTCCTCTTATCAGATCTACCGGTCTGCCTCGCTGCTGCTGCTTCCGCATCTCCGGTGGCTGAGTTTCCATGTGCTCAGTCCTCGTGTTCCTATTCCTACGAGCCACGGGCTGGCCAGCTCCCTGCCCTCCTGCTTGCGTTGTTTAATTTTTTGGTTTAAAAATAAACCTTGTTTATTTTATACTTACCTGTGCCAGTCTCTGCTTTGGGGTCCGATCAAAGAACAAAACCTAACAGCAAAACATATTGCGAGGGAAAATAAAACATATTGCGAGGGAAAATAAAACATATTGCGAGGGAACGCAAAAGTAGTCCTCAAAAAAAATCTTGCGGTGTCCCTTTAGGGGCTCCGTAGTTTTAATTTATGTCATGTCTCCTTGTTTTTTATACGACCTGGAAAAACTGCCAAGTGGTGTTTGCAGAGTGCGTTCTCCATTTACAGCCATTTCATTCTTTCCTCAAGGGGCCAATTTAGACTTTGACATACAGTAACACTGCACCAGGCAACTTTTCAAGCTCTGAATGGCAACAGGAAACACATTTTTTGAATGAATTTAACTTGAATATCCAAAAATCCTGTCAGTAAACTGCACACAGCATGCTAATGTTTACCAAGCTGGCTGGTGTGTGATCACTTTATACCAAAAGATACCAAACGGACGCGATGGAGAAGAGATGGCATTACAGAGTCTGGAATAATTGCTCCAGGCAACAGTTTTGGATTTCATTTTTCAGTTGTTTTTTTTTGTTTGTTTTTTTCCTGTGTGTGGAAAGGAGTTCATATCACACACCAAAACTACACATCTATAGGTCTGAATTAAGAGAGATGCCACTTTTTCTCCGTTGTAGCTCTATTTTGTGATTTAGGCTTCTACAGCAGGCGTAAATACAAAGTATATCTACTGGAGAGTGCAGCTTCATGTGCTGCTTCAGTCAGTTTTTATGTGCTGCCATGGACTGACTCAACCTTCAATGTTTACAGATCCATTAAAGACACATACAAGGTTTATTTGTACATATGTAAATCTGACCTTGACATAAATCCATTTATGTGCCTTTCTTTATCTACAAGGTAACTCCCTTTGCAACGTCTAAGATATCATATTAGCCTAGGTTATGAACTGTTGAGGCATAAAAACATCAAGGTAATGAATTTAATTGTTTAAGTGGTTTCTGAATATGCCTAATTGAAATGGATATTCAATTTCCAATCCCTGAACAACTAGGCTAACACGATTTGTGTGCCTTTGTTTTTAATCATTAAAAAAATAGTTGGTAGTGCCAGATTCCACCTTAAAAAGTGCAATGTGTAAGATCTGGCTAGGATTTTAGTTTAAAACATTAAAAAAATGAACAAACAGAATGTGAAAAGGTTACAGTGTTGACGAGGACTTCTATGTATTGTGTTGCAGAGATGGCTACTGTAATTAGCCAATGTATCCTCTACAAGAGTTTGTATGCTATCTTATGTAGTATGTTGTGTTGTTATGTTGTGAGTTATTCCTCATTTTTTGTGCGTTTTATTACGAATGTCCAGCATACATGTATACTGTCTTTTCAAAATAACCCACCCATCCACCCCAACCTCCTCCCTACGCGGCGTTTGTTGCTCTTTATGCTTCCTGGTTTACGATTACATGGATTACATACAAATACATTTGTTGGATATATACAAATTACAGTGCATTACTTTTCGTAGGTATAGCTACGAACAGTGTATGAGAGCAGCCTGAATTAGCATGCTAACTGACTAGCCCAGGCCCGTCCTGTCGTATAATACCAGTTGTTCCTCGAGAGGCGATAGTGAGTCACTGTAGCGTCCAGTCTGACCTCAGTCCAACATTAAAGGACGAAGAAGTAGAGCTGCCCCGCTGGCTTGTCAATAATAGATCCATAGTCCGTGTGCATTTTGATAATTTGTTTATTAGATTAAATACAAAGTGGCAGAAACAAGAAAACAACTTGCACCCTCACCTCGTCCTCCCTGCCACCAGGAGGCTGCTTCACCGGGAGTAGAGCATGTGGCAGCTTTGGGAGACACACCCCCAGTTAGTATTAGCAGTTAGCTTGAATTCAGCCAACGCAAACCCCAGCACCGGGGGGTCTGAACCCGGGAAGTCCGAACCCGGGGTACCACCCCGACTCCTCTCTGGATCAGCAATATTTCTGTTGCTGCCGTTACACCCAGCACTGCACCAGCCCGCTGGGACTCCTGGCGCTGGAGTTTGTGCTGGCTGTATTTGAGTTGCTGTGGCCGCTGACTGGGTGTCCGTCTCCTGGAGCTGCCAAGTGCCGACTGCTCTCCTCTGGTTGTGTCTAGAAGGTAACCCACTAATTCCAATATCTGATCTGAGGACGAGACGAAGGTGCGGATCATTTTCTTGTTTCTGCCACTTTGGATTTAGTCCAATAAACAAACTACATGGACTGTACAGCCCCCCGGTTAGTGGCACAAACACACATATGGCTAACGTAAACTATAGGCCGACGCCACACGTAAAGATTATAAGATAGCAGAGTTATTTTGACTTGCTCTCAGAGTTTCAGTAGTTTGGTTGAATTGTGCGTATTCTTGCCCTGCTGTTAGTTAGTAGCTGGCTTTTCTTTTTATAAATGATGACTGTCAATTTAGATTGTATGGACCCAGTGGTGGAGGTGAAATGCTGCCCCCTATTTGTTTGGAGTCTGTGCCTGCATTTTACACATTGCACCTTTAATATAAATGTCAATATAATAATATCACCTCTGGTGCTCCGAAAGAGCAGGACGAACAACAAAAAGCCAAAGACTGAAAGTTTTGCACCAATAAAGGATAAAAAGAATCCGTATCCTCCGGTACTTTTCCTCATTCCACAGTAGCTTTGCATTTGGCAAAACTGCTGGCAAGAATAAGCAGATTTTGATAATTCATATTCCTGATGTAAAAACATTATTCCTGATTTCTTGCAGTCCAAAATGCAGAGCAGCATAAATCATGTCACATTAATGTACTGTAGATTTGATTATGCTGTTTTCCAATTAATGTGCCAGAGGCATTCACACTGCAAATTCAATTCCTGTGTGCTGTTGTCCTAACCAAGACTGAAATGGAGGTGCACTGTGTTCAGAGGTAATACAGTACGTCAGCAGAAACACCTAAAAAGGAGAAACATCTATGTTTCTGTGCATTTAATTTTTCTTGCAAGTTGGAGGGATTAAAAATGAGGCGAGCACAGGAAAAACACATCAGCAGAAAACAGACCCAACCGAGCTCTAACTGGTTTAAACAGATCTGTATTGAAAGTGTTGGGTTAACCGTGTTTTTATACATTTTAGCAGGGTGGCTCAGTGGTTACTAAGACTTTGTGAAATATGTTTTCTAGGGCTGTCAAAGTTAATGCGATAATAACCCATTAACGCAAATTTGTTTTAATGCCACTAATTGAAACAAGAAAACCTAAGGAATCCAATGTCATACTAGTTTGTCACGAAGGAGGCTAAATAACACTCCAAAGTTATGCTAAATTTTGGCAAGGAAAAACTGGTATGGCCATTTTCATAGGAGACCCTTGACCTCTGACCTCAAGATATGTGAATGAAAATGGGTTCTATGGGTACCCACGAGTCTCCCCTTTACAGACATGCCCACTTTATGATAATCACATGCAGTTTGGGGCAAGTCATAGTCAAGTCAGCACACAGACACACTGACAGCTGTTGTTGCCTGTTGGGCTTGAGTTTGCCATGTTATGATTTGAGCATATTTTTTAAGCTAAATGCAGTACCTGTGAGGGCTTCTCCACAATATTTGTCATTGTTTTTAGGGCTGTCCCGAATACCATTTTTTTGGGCTTCAAAGCTTCGGTGAGAAATATTCGAACGTATTCGAAGGTATTCGAAGGTATTCGAAGCTCTGCTTCGCGGCGCGGCGGAGCAGGCGGGCATGTTCTTCTGTCTGTCTGTCTCCATCTCCCCTGTTTCAGTGCCCGGGACAGTGCCGCTGCTGCACTACTGTACACACATGCACCTCTACACACAACAAACAGCCTAATCTGTCTGAGAATAACTAATAATAATTAATGTTGAATATGAATAATGAATAATGTTGTGTGATTATTCCTTATTACATGGGCTATTTATGGGATTTATACATTATTATTACATACCTATATATATATAAAAAGAAAAAAACATTTGAATATTGATTTGGAGGTAAATTACCATGGCAACATTTGAAGCTTCATAGTTAAGATGACTTACATACAGAGGACAATTCCAGGTAAGTGCAACTGTGATTGTTAGATGAAATGATTCTCCTTCGTGCTTTGTGATTTCAACTCAAGTGAGTCTTTCAGTTGCTTTCAAGAGTTCTTAGCAAACATAATGTAAGGGTTAATGGTTTCACTATAGTTTAAAACACAAGAAATATCATACAACTCAATATTCAGTTAGTGTGTGTATGGGGGTCCTTGAAGTGAAGATGTTTGATAAGCCATAATGAATTATTTATCAGAAAACCTATGGGGCTTACTGGCATGAACTCTCTCTTGTTATAATACCTGGTTGAACAACTATAAATGTTCTTTGTATCTTAAGAGAATGAAAATCTTACAGAGATATACTGTAAGACTGAAACAAGGTACAAACTCTATGACAAAGAACTGATGCTCAGAAGCACTGGGGAGTAAAACACCCTTGGATCCTCACACAGAGGACTATATAGTGATAGTGGTAAGAACTCTAATAATAGCAGTCTTTATGTGGTGGAAAATAGACATGTTACAGAGTGTATGCAGAGAGGATAACAGTTTGTCTATGCACTGAGTAGACCTCACAATTCATAGCATTTTTAAAGTTTTATAATAACTATTCTTTCAGACGCTTCCATCCTCTCCTCACTACCAAACTGTATGGTGTGACATTGAAATAACGTTTCATCCCAGTGAAATACTCATAAAGAAATTTCATGATGACAGGTTCTGGTATCACGGGTCAGTGCTATTCAGACCACGAGTGGCTTCCTGTGGATAAGAAATGCACAATGGATGTAATGGAAAACATTCATCCTTGAAAAATTGTATGAGAGGGACGCAGCCTGCTGTGCTGCACATCAGGCAAGAGTTCTCAAAAAACATGTCCAAATGTCCTACAGCCGGCGTCATCGCTTCTCATTACCAAGGCTCTCCATACGCAAAGCTTTCTTTTCACCGTTATTTTCTAATAATTAAATCTACCTGAAATGTACATCAAATACATGCAGTTTAAAAGCTCTGCATTGCTGAGATTCAAATCATTTGTGCTGAAGTGGAAAACTTCAACAAAGGCAACAGATTGAGAAGGCAGACATAAATTATTCCTCCGCTGAATAACCACACATTTTGATTTAATTCAGTAAACTCAGCTGAAAGCTAACGTCTGAGAAGAAATGCATATAAAAGTTTTACATGAGCATAACTTCATTGATTCATATTGTCAATTAAAATATTAAAGTGGCAGTATGTAAGTTTTTACACGTATAAACATTTTTAAATAGATTTTTATTGCCAATGTGTGAACAGGTTGTAACCTAACCTAAAAAATGAGACCTTCCGCAACTTTCTGGGTTTCCTCTATCAGCCTGTAAATTGCTTTTAATATGTAGAACCCGGGCCGTTTTTTTCCGGAAAAATTCAACGGATGTGAAGTTATATCTAGTGAAACCCGTCTTGCAAAACAGGAATGTGACCGACGTCGGGGGAAACTAGTGTTGTGGAAGTGGAGTAGGGCATTTTGGAGAATAGCAGAGACAGTGCGAAGAGTGTGTGTGCACGTGGGAAGTGAGTGGTGAAGCAAGAGAGAGAGAGCGGGGGTGAGTGTTTCCGAAAATAAGCGAGCAGCAAAGCAGAAGAGAGTTACTTTAGCTTTGAGAATATCAAGTGAATGTACAGTGGCAGTTGCAGTTTTTGCAGAAATAAATGCTGCAGCTCCTCAAGACCAACGGAGGTTTCCTGTGTCTTGCTTCCCTGCTGCTGAGTGAAGTGACGGGGGTTAACTCTGGAGCGAGTAACGTTATCGACTCCGGCCCAGGAGACCAAAACTACGGTGTCTCCCCTGTGTCTTCTGACCACGGTTTAAGGCTGAAGCAGGAAAAGTTAACACTACACTGTAAAAACTGTGATTGGGGTTAATTAATATTTAATAAATAAATAATAGAAATTTATACATAATAAAAAAAGACTTTGTGCAGTTTGGAATCACATTGAGCTGAATTGAACTAATTAGAATGATTTATTAATGCATTTTACTCAGTTTTGTTAGAAAAAAATCAGCTATGAATCACTGAGTATAATTTAATTGTATTTTATCAGTTACGTCAAAGATGCAGAAAATTGATAAATTTTACTCATTGGGATGTCTTTGGTTTTAATCACTTTACTACACTTCCGCCCAAGGCATTTTGCGCCACATGGGATCAAGCATTGTCTGCCACACATTGAGGGACCGCCATTTTGCCGTCTTCCCAAAGGTAAGACCTGTTTAATTGTTGTAAGTTATTAACGAACAATTTATAACCAAGTTGCTGTTGCAGTTTAACATTGTTTTACATTACGCCGGAACGCACTGGCCGCATGGTGGCCGCGTGTGGCGGTTGCGTCGCGTGTGGCGGCTGCGTCGCGTGGCGTCTGCGTGATTGACGCCTCGGTTATCCACACCAGCTGCGTTTCAGCTGCGTGTCTGCTGCGTTTCTGCTGCTGCTGCCAGCCCTTTCTTTCTACATAGAGTTTGCCTTTCATAATAGCCATTTCATTTCATTATAAATGTCATTTATATTTATTTTTGACAGAGAAAGGTTAAGAAACGTGTGGTAAAATCAGTACTACATTCATTCATGGAGCTCTCCAAGTCACTGCATGTTCCACAGCACTGTGCACATATTTCAGAATAAGAGCCTCGTGTTAACAAATGAAGGAGTTCTGTCCACAGAAAAAAACGCTTGAGGGCTTTTATTTTGAAATGAAAGTGTTGATTTAAAAACAAGTCTTAACTTTTTTTCATCTCCGTAACATTTTCTACAGATAGAGACATGTAAACTGTAGTAATGTTGCTGGTATGATGTTAATATACAGTCAATAGATCACCTTCACTGTCTGTGACATATTCTACAGATGTCTAGACATTGAAACTGTAGTAATCTTGCTGATATGATGTCAATATATTGTCAATAGATCACTTTCTCTGTCTGTTGCTGCGGTGAAACGCGCGCGGCTCGCGTCAAAAATAGGCGAGACCTCGAATCTCTATAACAGACGCAGCTGAGACGCACGTCTCACGCAGGCAGTGTGGATACTCTAACCTGTTAACACGGACGCCGAAATAAAAAACAACAGGTAATGCACCTGCCACGCGAACTACGCGGCCAGTGCGTTCCCGGCGTTACTGTAAGTTACCAAAAATGCCAACTTTACTGCGCTGTAAGTCAAAAATCAACTAGCTTATGTTAACTTTAGCTAGGCCTATATTCATAGTCAGTCTGCGTTATCTTTGATTCAACTAAAAGCATGGCAAGGACTGAAAAAGAGACTCAATGTCACAATTTCATCTGACTTTCCCAGGTGTAACGTTATACTATATATAATGCCCTTTTAATATACCAGCGAATCTGTTAATGCACAATTAGTTACAAACATTCCTGCTCTCAGTGGTCGGTAATTATTAGGAGACATTTGACGTTACTACATTTCGTTTTCTCAAGTAAGCTGTTAAAAAGCAGTAACCAGCTTTTCAGCTTTTGTAGCCTAAGAATTTTATCAGGGTTAGTCTCATTACATTTTGAAAGTACTTTATTTCCTCTTTCTCTCTCTCGACAGCTTGCTATGTGTGTTGTGCTCTGGCTGGTGTTGTGCTAACGTTAATCCCAAATTCACGGAGGCTCTCTGAGCCACGCAGTTTAATGTCTGTTCACGGTACAATGAGGCCACAGTGGTGGATTCAGATGGCATAACCGACCCTTTTTACTTTTACTCTGTTGGAGTAACGTTACTTTAAAACAGTGTATGCAGCTCATGCGGACAGATAACACCGAGCTTCGTTTGTGGATGCTGGTTGGAGGTCAGTAAATTACGGCTGGGACAAACTGGGAACGTGAGCTGTGCGTGGCGGAACCTCTTGTTTTTTTCAGCGTCCACGTTAGATTAGAGCAGCCACGCTGCCCACGTGAGCAGCGCAGCTCAGCTCAGCTGCGTCTCTTCTAGAGATTAGTCTATTTTTTTCCCGGTGTGCTGCGCGGTTCACAGCAAAGATAGACGGTGAAAGTGATCGTTTGACAGTATATTGACATCATACCAGCAACATTACTACTGTTTCAATGTCTAGATATCTGTAGAATATGTCACAGAGAGTGACAGTGATCTTTTGACTGTATGTTGACATCATACCAGCTATATGAATTAAAGTGGCAGTAGGCAGTATATTTTTGGCATCATTGGGCAAAAATTCCACAATAATCTTTCAGCATATTGTAATTCAAGTGTTCTGAGAGATAACTAGACTTCTGCTCCTCCTCATGGCTCTGTTTTCAGGCTTTTGAAAATCTAGCCCGTGACAGCAGACTTAGACCGATCACAGGTCATTTCAGAGAGAGAGAGCGTTCCTATTGGCTGTGCTCCGGTCATGTGACCAGAACTTGGCTTCCTTCAACAGATTTTACAATGGCGGCGGCGTCACAAACTTTCTCATTTTATAGCTAAACAGTACACTACAAGATGATTCTGAAAACATTTGAGGAGAGAAATAGGCATTACAGTAACAAAATATTGATTAATATTTGATCAGCGCTGCCTAGTTTGACCGTTTGGTCGGAGTTCGCGAGTGATTGACAGCTGGCTCTCATAGACGGCAGCTGGACAGCAGACCTTGTTTTCCTCCGGTAAGTGAAATCCTTCAGATGCCGTTAGGAGCACCGGAGGACACAGTAGGACACAGAGAAACATACTTTTTTTTCAGGTTACCTGTTTCATGTACTACTGTCACAATATAGCGGCCGTTTTCTAAAAATAACTTTTTTAAATCATATTTGCGCCAATCTCGCCTACTTCAGCTTTAACGCTAACATGAATTTCTTTCCAGGTGCATGAAGAGTCTTTGACTGAAATCTATCTGTCACGGTCTGGCACTGTGCCAGGGGACATGTGACTTTTTTCCTTTTTGTTAAGATCTTTTGTTTATCCTTGTAGTGGTTTATTAGTTCTGGTATTTGTGATGTTGGTTTCTTGGATTTGGGTTTTCATTTATATTCATTCATTCTAGTGTTTCCTGTTTTATTTTGAAATTCAATCATCCAGTGACATGTCTAGTTTTACTTCCTGCCTTTGTTTGTTTTCCTGCCTTTTTGTGATTGTCTGCCCTGCCCTGATTAGTTCCACCTGTGTGTAATCTTCCTGCCCTCCTTGTGTATTTAAGCCTGTGTGTTTCCCTCTGTCTTTGTCAGTTCGTTGTCGCTCCTACCTGGTCTACCTTGTCTCCTGTTGAACCGTCTCTCCTCTAGTGTAGTGTGTCTCTGGTGAGAGTTATTCCCAGTGTGAGTGTTATTTCAAGTTTTTTCTGTTTGATTACTTTTGTGAACCTGCATGCCGGACCAGCTGCGTTTTTTGTTTCCAGTAAGTTTTGATTAAATCATTTTACTCTGTCGGCTGCCTCCTCATCCTTCGTCTCTCTGCATTTGGGTCCACCAACTTCAAACTTCTAAACCTGACACTATCAACAGGTATGTATCGCACTTATATGCAACACACAATGTGATATGATACAACATTTCACATACAGTACATGTTGTGTAAAGTTTTGTACACCGTTTGTTTTGCAATACATCATTTGGTTATTACTAGCATTCTTTGTATCAACTTTTGCTGGTTAAAAAGCAGATTTGCTTCAGTTTTGATTGTCAGTGATGTTCAAAAAACCCTGTAGTTCCAACCTGAATTTGAATTAAAGCAGCAAAAAATGTAGAAATACTGATCACTTATTTCTCATAGACATACAATTAAGCTATGATGACACATGGTTTGTACATACTTTTCCACACCCTAGTTACCATTTATGTGATTTCTATTACTCTAATTAATCACAGTTTCTTGTAATATTGTAAAAGTGATATATAGTTATTTGAATTTGATTTCAGATTTCAGAGAAAAACCCTATAAACTAAATTTTAACGTATTATGTACAGCATCAACACATACTAAAATCAGAGGTGTCCAATCTCTTACGGGCTTTTTTTTTCTTATTACCTTAGGTTTTGGCCTTTGGGATGGCAGTGTAAGATGAAGGATGCGACTTCAGGACAAATATCTACAATACATTTCTGAAACACAAAAGCAGAAGACAGATCCTATTCTTTGAGTGATCTTAAGCAGGACTTGTATAGGAGTCACTATAATCTGACTGTTGACTATTCTGATTTACTAGAGGCCAGTGATGGTGAGGGCACTAGTTTAGATTGTGACCAGGAAAGTGCATCTGACTTAGTTCTTCAAAGAATTGGCTTACTTTTGCTGAAGCTAGAAAGCATCTATAATGCCTCAGTGAAGTGTCTTCACTTATATAACTTATATAAAAATGATGATCACTTGTAATATTTGAGGCTTTAAAGCTGGTTTTGTTACTTGTCATTCAGATCCAGGATGAGTTTCACAGAATAACAACGGTGCACCTTGAATCAAAGTTCATGTCCAAGCTGGATGAATATGCTCCCAGGCTTCTGAACCTCTTCCACTCCAAGGGCGGAACCATGGGGTTGAGGCTGCAGGCTATCCTACTCAAGGTATCCTTCAATGAGTTTTATCTTTGTTAATATCATATTTTAGAGATTTTGTGATCAAACTGCTGGAAGATAATTTGCTTATTATTTAAATCTACATGAGATAATGTTACTCGCTCTACAACAAGAGTATGAAATAATTGCATACCTTTTCAAATAGTTTGTATACACTCAGTGGCTACTTTATTAGATACATAATTATTCAAGTTCAGTTTTTGTTGACCTTGTCGGAGATTTGTACATTCAATTATATGTTTATCATTGAGGTTATAACTAAAGGCAGTGTTGTACTGAACTGCATTATACTGAAGGGTATTCCTAATTCTTTTTACTCCATATTAACATACATGTGGGGGTCAGAATATTAGAAACACCTCAGAATATAGGGTAGTACAGTACAATATCTTCAATAGTAATGGCCTCAATGCTAAAACATACTGTGCGTTCCATTACCCATACTACCATACTATTTAGTATGGCAGAAAAAGATTTAGTATGTAGTAATACATACTATGTCAAATGCAGTATGCCAAAAATACCAGGATGTCCTACTATACCCAGTTGCATTTTGCAGCATTCAAGCCTGTATGCTTTTCTGGCTATTCTGACCCACAATCCTCTGTGCAGCTGATATATGAGCAAGAGGGTTAAAGTTCAAGACACAATGTTATGAAGCAGTAGTATGTCCCAATTGTATGCATAATGCATGCAACAGTACATACTTTGTAAGGACAGCTGCAGTATGTACTAAAAGTAAAAAGAAAAAGTAGGTGATTTGGAACTCAGCTTTTTATTAACAATTTTAATAACAATTCTTATTAACAATTCTATGACCGTGTCGACAAACACTGGACATTAAAGCCATCATAAAAGTATACTTTATAGCAGAACAATTGCATTAGATTGTACAGGACTTGTGATAAACAGCCATTTTAAGCAACACAGAATGATAATTGAAAAAGTCTGCTGTGGTCATCCACAAATAATGTGCTATATATATATATATATATATATATAGTATGTGTTTACATTTAGAACTCTACTCCCTCCAGTGTATACTATTTTCTGTACTTTGTACATCTGTATGGAGTACGGAACCTGCCAAAATAAAAAATAAACATTAAGGATCCTTGATAGGAGTTTGCTAAACAGTAATATAAGCCACCTAGTGTTAAAAATTGCATCTTTGGCCAGTTTTAGGTCAGGGGATGATTTTTACACCAATAACTTGAATAATGTTTATCTTTGTCATTCCAGGCTGCAAGCAATCCAAGCATCAACATGACCAGAGATATGGTCATTCAGTGTTTGATGGTGTACCTTGGGGAATCGACAGATCAACTCTTAAAAGAGTATGATGTAAGTTGAAGTACATTCAAGTTATCAGTAGTTGACTTCACTTCTCTTTTTCCCAAGAAATGCATTACTAACAGCTATATTTTATGTCTATTATTTTTTAAAAGTCTATTTTTCAAAAGTCTTTATAACTTGGCCCTAAAAGTTCCTAGCTAAGAGTTTCTTCCTAAGAGCTATTCACAAATCAGCTGAGAGACTGAGGCAACTTCTAAAACAAGTTAAGGAGCAGAATTGATCCAGTTGCTGTGGATTACTTCAAGCTTCAGGAGTGAGCTTACACTGCCATAGAGGACCGATTGACAGGTGACCAGCCTGTGTTAGTGAATGTAGAATAAGCTATTCATCAATACAAGTGCCAGAAAGAAATGTATTTATGGAGCAATGGATTGATTTAATTTAAACATTTAATTTATAAATATGTACAACTGTGACCATCATCTCTGGTGTCACTGAATTGTTTTGATTTGTTGGTGAGCTGATTTGATCTTTTCAAACTTATCTGGCATAAAAATATGCTTTTGCAAGTGCATTATTTCAGATTTTTCTAAAACACTGATGTGCAACAGCTTTGACAGCCCCATATTTTCTTCTCCAAAAGGTTAGAAGCAATTTGGGAGATGTTCAATTAGGACCTTCTGTTGGCTGCACAGTCTAAAATACAATGTTTGTTGTTAAGTTTAGTTTTTAAGTTGGACCCCAAAGCAGAGACTGAGACAGGTAAGTAAAATAATTAACAGTTTATTCCCAACGAAGATGAATAATGCAAGCCAGAGGGCAGGGAGCTGGCCGGCTCGTGGCAAGCAGAGAATGGAACACGAAGACTAAGCACATGGGAGCTCTCAGTCAAGGAGACGCAGCAACGAGGCAAACCGGAGGATCTGCACACAGGAAAAACACAGGTAAGTACTACGGTCAAAAAGCGAACACTGGAAAAAAGCAACCTTGAAAAAACACTACTAGAAGAGATACGAGATGCACTACTGAATGAGACGGAATTATGGCGCTGTAGTGGAGTGAAGACCAGGCTTTATGATGAAGTTGATGGTATGATTGGAACCTGTTGTGCCTCCTCTGCTGCCGCAGGCGGAGCCAGCCACACCCCCTGCCACCCACATGCCCTGCCAGGAGGAAAATACAGAGGGGCAGGGGAAAAAGAGAGCATGCAACACAAAAACACCAACAACCAAAAAAACAACAACTAACAAAATCCTAACATCAGGATGCTGATGAAGACAGTGTGTCACAGGACCTTGCTGTACAGAGGATGAAAATCTACAACATCAAGACTAATACGTCAGAGGGTCCCGACGGTATCGTGATCGAGGGCATGAAAGGCTCCATGCTCATTGGGTTGGCATATGCAGTGAACCTCGCCTATCCCAAGGACCTCAGGTACACACTTGAAATATTCCAAAAACTCTTCTTCGAGCTGGATTGTTCAAAGCTGTCCCCAAAAGTGAACAGCCTCAAGAATAAGCTACTAGCTTAAGAAAAGGGACCCTTGCAGAATGAAGGGAATTGTTAAGTCATTGTGAAAACTGTCACATGGTTACCTTCAAGGCTTTGTAAAATGTATGAGTTTCAGTGTTGAAGGGGGTTATTCAGAAAAAAAACCATCATAATCATTTTAGGGGAGTGGTATTATGTTTTTGACTTAATATTACCACAGGTAGCTGTTCTTGTACCTTGTGATTCCACTGTGTACACCAGGGATGTAAATTTAACTTTTAATTTAGGAATTTTAAGAAATGAATAATGTGATTGTCCAGAGTCCCATTTTAGCCAGTAGTGAAGATGTAAGGAAAATGTAAGATCTTGACCTTATTACTGTAAGTCAATCAACGTGATATTTTTATCTCTTTCTGTTAGCTGTTTGAAAATGATATTGGCCCGACGATTTCACTTGACTTATGTCATAAAAAGATATTTAATATTCAAATAAAAAATGCAGTCTGAAAACATTGTCATAATTTAAATGCAAAACACTATCAGGACTAGACCTTGAATCACATCCAAAAAAAGTAATCTGTGCCTGTAATAAAGTGATGGGCAGAGGTTATAGGTCATTGTGCTGTTTTGGTAAATTTAGTCTTTTCATCATTCCAATTGAACATCTGTCTGTCAAGTAGTCTCAAGTATAAATTTGTAAGATAATATTAATTGTATCCCTATTGTACACATACATGGTTTCTGTCTTTGTTTTATTATAGCCCCTCTCTCTACTTTATTGTTGTATTTTTGCACTTGAAAAACATTGGAGAAACTTGTTAAGATAAAGTGGCTCAAATAAATGTTTACCTGCTGTACTTGTACATTGTGATCTGTTGGCCCAACTTAAGTAAACCAAAAAGGCATGATATTGAGTAGATTAGACATAAAAAATGTGTGGCAACAAAATGACAATCAATATTATTGAATAGATTCAAGCAACAATGTGCTAAAATATTAGTAGATATAATATATTTTATTTAGTGAATCCAAATAATTTTAATCCAAATAATTAGCAAATATAAATCAATTTCCCCAAAATAATTTGTAAATCTAATTCAATTTTACCCTGATATTCAGTAAATCTAAATCAATTTTTGCCCTGATATTCAGTAAATCTAAATCAATTTCACCCAGATAATTAATAAATATAAATTAATTTCACCCAGATAATCAGTAAATCTAAATCAATTTTCCTTGAGAAATTAATTTGGATTTACTAATTATTTTTGTTTAAATGTAATTAACTTATTCAGTACTTTTTAATCAAATCTGTAGTATTGAAATCTATTCAATTATTCTATTCAAGTAACCATTGGTCACATTTTTTAGGGTGTAGGATCAACATCGGCCGGGCCTTCGATTCATGGAGGGACCTTCGTTTGGTAAGCTAATATTACTGCCAAGCATGTGAAATATATTGTGGTTTTAGCTGGCTAATGTTGCTAACGTTAATCAACATGATGCCTGTCAATCAGGTTCAGTCTTGTGTGTGTCGGTAGTGCGAGCACAAGCGCGGGCAACAGGACGCTGACTGTCGTTGACTTAATGGCCACAGGTGTCACTTAAAACTGCAATTTCTGATTCTTACATAGAGTCCCTTTAAAGGTGCAGTGTGTAGGATATGGCGGCATCTAGCGGTGAGGTTACAGATTGCAACCAAATGAAATTTCTGCCGTGTGCACAGCGTGTAGGACAATTACGGCGGCCGACGCAAAAACGCGAATGGAGCCAGTGTTTGGTACGTCTGTTCTGGGCCAGCGGCGCCGGAATGAGTTTTGAAGTGGGAGGGCATTCAGCTTTGGATGACATAATACAGAGTATCCTACAGGATTCTGTGAGACTGTGGTTGCCTCGGACCATCTAGGGGCGAAGAAAATGTTGTAGAGTTTAAAGTTAAATCCATAAATCTGGTGAACTTTGACAGCAACATTAAGAGGCTACATCTAAGAAGAACTTTGTGCTCTAGTAAACAATTTAATCATGAACACATTGGTTGGATATATACGAATGGTGATGACATGGCAAAAACGTCACACCCACAAAGCATGGTAAACGAGACAGGGTCCGTGGTTCAAGACGGGAGGGTTGCCGACATTCCTGCAGACCCCTGACGCTCTGAGGACAGTCCGCCTCAGTTGACAGTCGTGCCGGGAGCCCCGTCCCTTCCCGCAGGGAGACAGGGCGCACTGTGCCACCTTCACTCTGGGCCTTTCCAAGCCTACCTAGAGCCGGTGCACCGGAGGAAATGCGATGCGATGGCCAGCCAGTGCCGGGGAGACGTCTCGACCCGCCGAGCTGAATCCCCGGGCAGACTGCGTGGACCCCACCCATTGAGAAGTGTAAAAATATTTTTGGGTCATTATGAAACTGTGGCGGGCTGAATGTCAGATCACTTTGTTTTAATTTGAATTACAATGGTTGATTGTGATTGGATAAAGGTCCAAAATGTTACGCAGCAATACCTGGCTTAGATGTTACCACTTTATTACCATAACAGCTGAACAGCTGTGGCACTATTCCGGCACCTATGTTCTGGGCTACTGTAGAAACATGGCGGACTCTGTGGAGAGGACCGGTCCTTATGTAGATATAAACGGCTCATTCTAAGGTAACGGAAACACAACGATTCTTATTTTCAGGTGATTATACACTAAAGAAAACATACTTATTAATATTATATTCCATTTCTGCCAAAAGACCCCCCTAAATGCTACACCCTGTTCCTTTAAACTTCTTCCTCTATACAACCCAAAGACAGCAGGGAGCTGACAGGAGTTGAAAATTGTCAGGAAATGTCTTGACTGCAGCTCGTTATTTGAAACAACTCCATCACACTCAGGTTGTGCTCATCACACTTAAATGCTATTCACAGATGTGTTAACATGACTTTTTTTCACACAGTAGTTTTGCAGAGAACGATTGCTTAAACAACATAATGGCCCCGCTTCACTATAGAAAAACGGATTTGGTAATTTCACCGGAATTGCAAACATGGTTTCCAATACTTAAATGCAATATATAAATAAAGCTTTAAAAAAAAAATGTTTGGATGTTAATCTTGTTTTGCAGAGCTATAAAAGCCTGCTCTGTCCTCAGTGAGCTCACAGTAAAAGGAGTTCACAGGAAGGATGGAGAAGGCACACAGAGAAGTTGTTTTCCCTGTTGTTACCTTTGAAATGCTCCTGGGTCAGCTGCTGCTCAGCAGAGAAGCACTGAATATGATCAAGGATTCGAGGCGTCACCTGGCATGTTTCAAGCTTTAGAATGAGTGTGAGCAGCTCCTCTTCATATTCTCCTGACGCTTATATCATTTTCAAAATGCTGATGAGCACCTCTTGCTTCCATTGTTACAAAGGGCCTGGGTTATTATTAAGATGAACACTTCCATCCTAAAAATCTATTTGCTGTATGCTGATGTGAAAGAATCCCAACAGTGAAATAAATGTATTCCCCATCCTTCCTAATAACAGTACAGTGGCATTATTAATGAACAAAGCGTCTGGTCCCTCCGTTTGTCCACTTCAGGCAAAATCAGAGAAGGTTCCACCAAAGAGATTAGATTTTTTATTTAACACCTCCAAGGTGTTTCATTGGCTAACAAGATATCTCAAAGATAACAGACTACAGTTAAATTTGCCTGGATCGGGTATCGGCCAAACAACACAGAACCACATTAAATACAGTTTTCTATTCCGCTCCGTTAATTTACAGTGGTAGGCTAACATGTGGTAAACTAACATGTGCAAAACTACCGCTGATACTTCGCCACTTCCTGCATGTACTTCACAATAAATGCATTTAATATGAAGGCAGTGGTAGGGCTTTATACCTTACATTGTTTCTAATACTACTAATTATAGACATTTTCTGCATGCTGTTCCCCCTCACTCCTCCTACGAATTTCAGCCCATCTGTATGCTAAATACAAATTCGCACAAACTACCATAAGTGTCATAAATACGTCATGCACTTATGACCAAATACCTGCGAAATTTGGCCAAATCTAATGCTCAGACTATGTAAGAAGTGGACGTAGTCACTGTGACGTCACCCATTGGTTTGTGGACTGCCATTTTGAAGACTCGAGTTTGGCATTTTGGCCGTCGCCATCTTGTTTTTTTGGAGTCATAACCAAATGCTGAATAAGACATTTTCAGGCAACCAAAAAGGTTATAATTAACTTTCATGAACTGAAAACACACTGTGAAAGAGTTAAATTTCTACGACGAAAACACGGGCAACTTCCGCATACCTTGCTTTATGGTCTATTTGACTCTAAATGGGACCATAACTTACTGAACAAATTTACTAACATCATGCTGTATTGAAGAAGCGATTGAGACCATAAACTCATGTTTACAATGTTTACTGAGGTAATAAATCAAGTGAGGAGTAGGGTCATTTTCTCATAGACTTCTATACAATCAGTCTTCTTTTTGCAACCAGAGGAGTCGCCCCTGCTGGCTATTAGAAAGAATGCAAGTTTAAGGCACTTCTGCATTGGCTTCACTTTTCACGCCCGGAGGTTGCCCACTGATCTAATTCCATTTCACCTAGAGATGTTGCTAAAGCAACACGATAAATTCAAATGGCCACAACTCATTTATCATGAGTTTCACTTGAACTTTACAATGTTGCACAATTCATCCTTATAAAAAAACCCGTACTGTATATTTGCTGAACATGATTTAAATAATATGAGAGAATCATGGCAGCAATCAGACAATCTGCATCACTATTTGTATTTGATGCAGATCAAGGTGCAGATTAAACTAGAAGTTGGCAAAGTTGGAGTTGGAATTTACATCCATGTCTGTCCAAAATGTCATCACTTCATCATTTTATCTTATTAGATATTTGTGTGAAATTGTCATAATTAGCATATGCATTCTTGAGTTATGGCCAAAAATGTTTTTTGTGAAGTTGCAGAGACCTTGACTTTTGACCTTTGAAAACCAAAATCTAATCAGTTTCTCCCTGAGTCCAAGTGGACGTTTGTGCCAAATTTGAGGAAATTCTCTCCAGGTGTTCCTGAGATATTGTGTTTACGAGAATGGGACAGAAAGACGGACAACCCAAAATCATAATGCCTCCGGCCACGGCTATTGCCGGTGTGGAGGCATAAATATTCTATATATAAATATTCTATATATATCATTATTATAGTATTAAAATAAGTAATCTGGAAGTCTGTGTAGCCTTGGCAGAGCAATGACCTCGCTGAGTGACTGCTTTCCAGTTATCCTCTCTTGCAGGTCTTTTACTCTTCGACAAAACACTCCAGGCTGCTGCTGGTGGCTTAATGGTCATTCCATGCTGAAGTTCCTCTGAAAGACATACTGCATGTACAGTACATTGTTTCTTCTTTTCCTCCTTCTACCCCCTTTTGGTTTACCGAGCGTGGGCAGCTCCACTCCAGCTCGTCCTGCGAGCTTACAGTACTGCTTATAATTGCCCGACTACAGGCAAAGTGCGAGCGCTCTGAATACCTCTGAGGGATGCACACGTCAGTGTGTTCACTCTCTTTTAGCAGTCTTCACCATCTTCTCTGATATCACTGACATTTCAGGAGCCACACAAAATAGTGACCTAATTACAATCTGATTTCATGCACTCTTCACTGATTAGACGTGATGATAATGGAATACATTCGGCATTAGCGACACAGGTTTTCTGAGAACAAACTAAGAATATTGTTTACTTTGGTGGGAAAAGTACTCCATCTTTAATCTGTTAGATCATGTATCTGTCAGTGTAACATCTCAAAATGTACGACAGGATTTACATTAAAAAAGTGTGCGGTTCAGAGGAATGTTGGATGACTGACAGATGTAATTATTTTCAGTTTTATTTCCTCGTGATCATACCAAAATCTGATGGCTTTATGTCAAATTTAAGGTCTCTATATTATACTATATAAGGACACAATACTAAACACACTTTCGACCCCTATAGGAATATTGCAGATTTTTCATTCAGTTGCTCCAGCAAGCAACAGTGACTTACCTGCTGATATTAAATGTGAGCACCAACCTAACTGCACCATTAGAGTTGTTCCGATACCGATACCAGTATTGTAAATGCGTCCTATACTCTCCAAAATTCAGTTTTGGGTATCAGTGAGTACGCCAGTCTATGCACCGAACCGATACCATAGTTTATTAACCCAGAAAAACATCAAGTTGTTTGACCGGAAAACAATTCTTCTTCGCCGCTTCAAAACAGTAGCCTTCACTGTGCTGTCGCCCTGAATGTATCATGGCTGCAACTGGCAACTGCTGTTTAAGAGCAGTGAAGAAGAACTGATTGCAGGTAGTTTGTCACGTGATGATAGCAAACAACAACAGTGTTTTGTTAGTGGAGAGTTTAACGGTAACGGTAGTCAGAACGAGGAAAATGTCAGCCATTTGGCAATATTTCACAGTAGAAAACCCAACAAGTAAAACAGCAAAATGTCCAGTATGTAAGACTTTTGTTTCGAAGGGTGGCATTAGTGTTACCAATTTCAACTCCAGCAATTAGGGATGCACCGATATCACTTTTTTCAGACCGAGTACGAGTACAAGTACTTACATTTGGGTACTCGCTGATACCGAGTACTGATACGAGTACTGATACGAGTACTTCCCTGTGCCAAAAGACCCTCGTTAACAACCAGTTGGAGGGTCTCAGCGACACACGGCAGGATGGGGAGTCCCGCATACAAGGCGGTGCGCCGTGACCGGCTCTAGGTCGGCTTGGAAAGGCTCGGGGCGAAGGTGGCTCGCGGCTGCAGCCCGTACCTGGCCGCACCTGGCCCACCGCTCGCTGCGCCCTCGACGGGGCCCCCTGCTCCCGGTGCGACTGTCAACCGGGGCGGACTATCCTCAGGGCGCCCCAACCGATTAATCGGGCCGATTTTTTGACATTTTTCATAATCGTTATCGGCCGATGCCTGAGCATATTAAGCCGATTAGCAAGCAGGCACATCTGCAGGCAGCCCAGTGTTGTTGTTGCTGTGGAACACGTGTGACACCGCCCCTTGTGTCAATCAAATTGCCATTCTACCAGCAAGCCTCAGTAATTGTAGCCCGGTGGGCTAACCTTTGCAAGAGTGCATGAGAAGAACAACGTCGTAACTGGGAGAAACCGGTAGGCTTACATTCTTCTCTTTCAAAGCCCTATATATTTAATTGGTTAGATATGAAATGTTACTTTTAGAGAGAAAATACTTTGGAACTGTATTGATAGCGAGCCTCCAACCAGCTACTATACAGGTAGGGATGGGTACCGAAACCCGGTAACGGGCTCGCTGGCTAAGTTATTACAGACCGTAGTATTGATAAACTCCGAGGTAATCAATTCTTTTTTTGGCAACGGAGAATTTCTCTCCTTAGGTGATGTTGGCTGTGTGCGGGGCGGAGCAGCTCTCACATACACGCTGCTGCAGCGCAGACACACAGAGCTTCTGCTCTTAGTAACTATGACGGAGAAAACTAAACTTATAAAGCGTGATTGCACTTTACTAGAGTTGATGCTGACAATGCTTGTCATAAGTGCAAGTTTGCGTGTGAGGACACGAGCAATTTGTCAAAACATTTAGCAAAAAGTTCACTTCCTCATTAAGAAACGTGGTAATTTGTAAATAATAGAAATAATCCACAATTAAAACCCGTACTACATTCATTCATGGAGCTCTCCAAGTCACTGCATGTTTCACAGCACTGTCTGCACATATTTCAGAATAAAAGCCTCCTGTTAACAAATGAAGGAATTCTGTCCACAGAAAAAACGCTTGAGGGCTTTTATTTTGAAATGAAAGCGGGAAGTGTTGATTTAAAAACAAGTCTTTACTTTTTTTCATCTCCGTAACATTTTCTACAGATAGAGACATGTAAACTGTAGCAATCTTGCTGGTATGATGTTAATGAGCAGTCAATAGATCACTTTCACTGTCTGTGACATATTCTACAGATGTCTAGACATTGAAACTGTAGTATTCTTGCTGGTATAATGTTAATATGCAGTCAATAGATCACCTTCACTGTCTGTGACATATTCTACAGATGTCTAGACATTGAAACTGTAGTAATCTTGCTGATATGAGGCCAATATATTGTCAATAGATCACTTTCTCTGTCTGTTGCTGCTGTGAACCGCGCGCGGCTCGCGTCAAAAATAGGCGAGACCTCGGAGCTCTAGAAGAGACGCAGCTGAGACGCGCGTCTCGCGCGGGCAGTGTGGATGCTCTAACCTGTTAACACGGACGCCGAAATAAAAAACAACAGGTAACGCAGTCGCCACGCGCCCAGTGCGTTCCCGGCGTAATACGAGTGAACAAAGTTATTATTATGTTTTTGTGATCACTTAGATTATGGCCATATAGCTTGTAACAGTGTCTGTCAACAAACATAAATAAAAAACGTGCTTAAGGACAGTTTTGGAAAGGTGCTTAAAAGGTTTTGAGCCCTGTACTATTACTACTATTAACCATCATGTACAAAATAAAATATAAGTGCACTGCAGTGCAGACACAACATGCAGATTGGAGAGACAGACCATAAGTGTTGTTTAATAAATGATTACTTAAAGCTGCAGTATGCGAGATTGGCGCAAATATGATTTAAAAAAGTTATTTTTAGAAAACGGCCGCTATATCATGACAGTAGTACATGAAACAGGTCCCCTGAAAAAAATCATGTTCCTCTGTGTCCTACTGTGTCCTCCGGTGCTCCTAACGGCATCTGAAGGATTTCACTTACCTGAGGAAAACAAGGTCCGCTGTCCAGCTGCCGTCTATGAGAGCCAGCTGTCAATCACTCGCGAAACTCCGACCAAACGGTCAAACTAGGCTGCGCTG
Organism: Sebastolobus alascanus; assembly: GCA_916701645.2. Lineage (NCBI taxonomy): Eukaryota > Metazoa > Chordata > Actinopteri > Perciformes > Sebastidae > Sebastolobus > Sebastolobus alascanus. The sequence continues at coordinate 4,694,248 of CAKAOJ020000040.1, read as the reverse complement.
ATCAAATATTAATCAATATTATGTTACGTTAATGCCTATTTCTCACCTCAAATGTTTTCAGAATCATCTTGTAGGGTACTGTTTAGCTGTGAAATTAGAAAGTTTGTGACGCAGCCGCTATTGTAAAATCTGTTGAAGGAAGCCAAGTTCTGGTCACATGACCGGAGCACAGCCAATAGGAACGCTCTCTCTCTCTAAAATGACCTGTGATTAGTCAAAATCTGCCGTCATGGGCTAGATTTTTCTAAAGCCTGAAAACAGAGCCAAGAGGAGGTGCAGAAGTCTAGTTTTCTCTCAGACCACTTGAATTACAATATGCTGAAAGGTTATTATGGAATTTTTGCCAAATTATGCCAAAAAAGTTGTTGCCTACTGCCACTTTACGTTTAGAAATTTTGTGTATCATTTGTTATTATTAAGCTGTTATATTTTATCAGATGGAGGAAAAAAAGAAAACCAGCCAAACATATCGGCATCATATATCGGCCGTCGGCTGTCCTGATTCTGTAAAAAATCGGCATCGGCATCGGCCATAAAAAAACCATATCGGTCGACCTCTAATCGGTGCCGTTGTATCGGAGCTGTTTTGCGAGTACGAGTACATGAGCACAGTATCGGTATCGGTGCATCCCTACCAGCAATCTTATAAAACATTTGAAGACGCATCACACGAAGGAGCACGACAACTTCACCGAGGCAAAGGGGGGAAAAAAAGGAAAACGTTGGAGACCGCAATCCAATGACAAGATAAATTCCACAATTCCATGTATTTGTACATGTTTAAGAAAGGCTAACCTGAGCCAGGCCATACAACAAAGATAGTAATCATATCACATCCATTCATGGTAAGTAGTAAACAGCTGTTAAATAATAATAACTATTAGGGCTGTCAAAGTTAACACGATAATAATGCATTAACGCATATTTGTTTTAACGCCACTAATTTTTTTAACACATTAATGCAACTTGCGATTTTTAGGTTGTAGCGGGCTCAGTTTTAAAGGTCGAGTGACGATACTGGCATGAAACTAGAAAAACCTAAGGAATCCATTGGTACCCACCATGTCATATTAGCTTGTCGCGAAGGAGGCTAAATAACGCTCCAAACTTACGCTAAATTTCGACGAGGAAAGACTAGCATTGCCATTTTCAAAGGGGTCCCTTGACCTCTGATCTCAAGATATCTGAATGAAAATGGATTCAATGATTTGAGCATATTTTTTTACGCTGAAGAAGAAGACATACTTTATTGATCCGCGAAAGGAAATTCAATGCTTTCACTTTGTTGTTAGTTTACACATTACACACAGGCCCAAAATACACACACACATGCACAAACAGGACCTATACACATAGAGCGAGGGGGCCCATGAAAAGCCCCCCGAGCAGTTGGGGGTTTGGTGCCTTGCTCAAGGGCACCTCGGCAGTGCCCACAAGGCAAACTGGCACCTCTCCAGCTACCAGTCCACTCAGTATTTGGTCCATGCGGCGACCCTCCGGTTTGTAAGCAAAGTCCCTATGGGCTGAGCTACTGCCGCCCCCAAATGCAGTACCTGTGAGGGTTTCTGGACAATATTGGTCATTGTTTTGTGTTATTAATTGATTTCCAATATACATACATTTTTGCATGAATCTCCCTTTTAGGTACTTTTTGAACAGATAAAAATGTGCGATTCATTTGCAATTAATCATGATTAAATAGGGACAATCAAGCGATTAATTGTGATTGAATATTTTCATCGATTGACAGCTCTAATTACTATATATTTTTGTTATCACGCTGGTATTGGATCGGTACTCTGTATCGGCTGATACCGCAAGTTCAGGTATCGAAATCGGTATTGGGAAGGAAAAAAAGATATCGGAACATCTCTAGGCACCATATCAACATAACAATTTCACGTGTTTTCATCTATTAATTGCCAATAAATTGTTGGGGTTATTTCATGCTCATAAACAACAAAGCTTGTTTTTAATGGTATTTTAGGCTATGTTTGCAAGTTCAAGAACTCGATTCGAGGTGATGCCTTTGTGTACAGCAGCATGTTGGATATTGTGCTGGCAGAGCTCTTCTATGTGCTATTCTATTTGTTGAGAGGATTGACCCCCAAAGATGAGAGGACGTACATGTAAACACTCATTACTAGTACAAAGAGGCAGCGGCGATGAGCTTCTGTTTCTTCCCCGTCTATGGCCCACTGAGCACAAGGCAATTTCTTTTCTTCTTTTTACTCCTCTCAGGTGTATCTGGATGTTTTATTGCCTCATGCTGATATTGCTCAAGGACAAAAAAAAGAGTGGTACATAAGAAAAAAAAGAGAGATCTTGTAGAGACACTCAGGAAACACTGAACTGTAACACACTCATTACCCTCTTCCTCCATTTGCTTATGTCAAATATACAAGTACAGGATGATTTAAGACCAAATAGAGACAAACACTGAAGGGATAGATATTAAGTTAGACTTGTACATTCTAGGAGAACACAGTGGAAATCAGTGTGAGTGGTCAAACACACAAAGAGGTCAGAACTTGACAGATCCCTGTGGGAGAGGAGAGTGCTTTTGCAATCGCTTTCTCTTTTTAATCAGAGAAATGGGGAGCAACACCAGATTAGCGAAAGCACCAGTCTGCGACACACACCTGAAGCATCGCGTCACAAAACTCAATTAGCACAATACGCAAAGTCATGCAATGTTACCGTTATTTAACTTTTAGATTAAAGTATTTATGCAGCTCTAGCAACTGTATATTTCCCACCATACTTCTTCGTCCAGACACTCAAATTTTGCCATGCCAACACAATCCTAACAATGGGAGCTGACAGCGCCGAGAATGAAATAGAGGAAAATTAGCAAAACATCTAAGCGTGCACTTTCATCATAGAAACAGTGCTTTAATCTCAGCAAAGAGGGTGTTTATGCTCGCTGTGCCTCCAACCACTTTTCATCTTATTAGCTCAGACGGAAATTTTTGAAAGCGAGATCTGAAAAGGGGCTCTCACGGAGAGACGACAAAACACTGCACATCAAAAGAAGGGGAACAACAACTTATTTGACGAATCACGCAGGTAACAGCTTGCAACTGAGTTTCTGAGAGGAAAAGTGGTTCTAATACAAAGCGTACACACTTTCAGACTGGAGTCATGATTATTGGAGGAGTACATTTTGTCTGTGAGCCACAGTGACTGGAGCACTGTAGCTGGTACACGTCGTCTGTTTGAGGGAAATTCATCTTTGTGACAGATGACAGCAGAGTCTCCAGAACTTTTTTTGATTTGTGTAATATTTTGATGAATTTCCGGCACAGCGTTTGAAATAAATGGGCCGAGGGGAGACATTTCTGGCCAAAGTCACAGGTGACAGTCTCTTGCATCAGAGGAAAATGTGCACCAAGTGCTGCATGTATTCTTTTTTAAAAGAAATTTATGATATGTATGTATCATTTAGATAATAAATCTAGATCCTTTTCATTTGTTCTTGTCAGGCACTGCACCATCTTTCATGCCAGCAACTGCATATCCCCGAACTTGATCTTTCCTCCACATTTGTCATTCTTTTTAATAAGAATCCCACATCCACATTGTCTCTTTGATGTGCCACACAGTATGATGGGCTCGCAGGATGTGGGGATTGAAAGGGAAAGTTAACATTCACAGACGAGGACACACTATTGTTCAAATTTGCAAATTCATCACAAGAGCGCTCTGATAAGCTTTACGGAAAAAAAAAATACATACGACTGAGACACATACAGGACCAATAATGGCTTCTTGGATTGGAAACTATAAAGGGGGGGGAAAAAAATGTATTTCAAATAACCTTTATCTTTCACTGTCAAAACTGAGACACAGTTAATCCTTTGAAGTGTAAAATTTCCCTTAGAGTGTAAACAACTCTCTCCCATCCATGACGTTTACCTCTCCTCTTTGTGCTCGCAATTTTCTACATGAATAAAGAAGCAGCTCCTTTCTCCCACTGGCTAGACCCTGACTGAAGTGCAATCTGTTATAATATCAACTCAAGCCCCCATTGGCAAGCATCATTAGCCTCCGCTCTTTCTTGCATATTTAGTGCCGGTACCATCCATGTGGCAATAGATGGCATTACAATTTATTCTGCACAGTAAGATGATTAGTGCTCTGACTGTGAAACTGTTCTTTACGGTGAATTTTCACTCTTATCTGACCATTAAAAAGACCCCAAATTCAATTATCGGTAAAAGGATCTTCTCTACTTATTAATGTGGACTGAAGCAAATCCCCCAACTATTGATTTTCGCATCGCAAGGTTTTATCTTGTGCTTGTTTTTGACAAGAAAGATTTCTTTTACGCGATCTTGCAGGGTTTAAGCGAAGGAACTGTGTGTGTAAAAATGAAACGCCTCTTCCTCCGCCAGTCAGCTTAGTACCCCGACGCTGCTGCGAGCTGTGCACCTGGCACTACACTATAGGTAGGGAGGCTGGCTTAAGATTTCACACACATCCCTGTCATGAAAGATTGAGCATGTGGGAGTCATTGAAATGTATTCATGCTCACAATGTAGAGGAAGCACGGGGCCACAGTAATGGTTGTCAGGGGCTGGTATGCCTCAGTGAACTGAAGACGACATTTTCTGTCTCACTGGCTGCAGGGATGTTTGAGTTATATAACCCTGCAGGAGGCCACAGATGAGAATGTCACATGTGAGCCCTAATAAAATGCTACATTTAGTATGTGTGCCATGAAGAGACTCACATAGTCCAAGGGATTGAATAAAAGCTGTGTTTTTGTGTAGCTTCTTTAAGAGTGTGATAGTTTTATACACTAACTTTTTACTCCACGTGCCTCAGCTCATATCGATTCAGTTTGTGAAACTGAATCGATAGTTTGTGAAACTGAATTGATATGATGCTGGCCTTGCATAAAAAATAGGGCTGTCAATCCAGTAAAATATCTCATCTCGATTAATCGCATGATTGTCCATAGTTAATCGCAAATTAATCGCACATTTTTTTATCCTTTCAAAATGCACCTTAAAGGGAGATTTGTCAAGTATTTAATACTCTTATCAACAGGGAAGTGGGCAAATATGCTTGCTTTATGCAAATGTATGTATATATTTATTATTGGAAATCAATTACCAACACAAAACAATGACAAATATTGTCCAGAAACCCTCACAGGTACTGCATTTAGCGTAAGAAATATGCTCAAATCATAACATGGCAAACTCAAGCCCAACAGGCAACAACAGCTGTCAGTGTGTCAGTGTGCTGACTGGACTATGACTTGCCCGAAACTGTATGGGCTTATCATAAAGTGGGCATGTCTGAAAGGGGAGACTCGTGGGTACCCATAGAACCCATTTTCATTCACATATCTTGAGGTCAGAGGTCAAGGGACCCCTTTGAAAATGGCCATGGCAGTTTTACGCCAAAATTTACCGTAAGTTTGGAGCATTATTTTGCCTCTGCATGATATGGTACCAATGGATTTCTTAGGTTTTCTAGTTTCACATGATACCAGTATCTTCACTCTAGCTTTAAAACTGAGCCCGCTACAGCCTAAAAATCACAAGTTGCGTTAATGCATTAAAGAAATTAGTTCTGTTAAATACACTAACATTTTACTCCATATGCCTCAGCTCACCTCTCTTTGTGAAACTAAAGAGACCGCCTCACAGTTGTATGCCTCCGCCAACCAGTCAAGTAGCAGTTTCTTTCCACAATGTCATCACTTCATCATTTTATCCTATCAGACATTTGTGTTACATTGTCATTATCAGAGTGACCTTTGACCTCCAAAATCCAATCAGTTCATCCTTGAGTCCATGTGGACATTTGTGCCAAATTTGAAGAAATTCCCTCCAGGCGTTCCTGAGATATGACGTTCACAAGAATGGTACTGATGGATAGAAGGATGGACTATCCGACAACATAATGCCTCGAGCCACAGCTGTCGCCTTCGCGGAGGCATAAAAACATCTGGAAATGTGCTGGAAGCTGGGGTATATTTTGACCTTGAGTGGTATATTTGAGACTATAAGAGCTCATCTGAAGTCTGTTTATTTCCCGGACCAGCTCCATCCGCCAAGTTTGGTTGTGAGTGTTAAAGGGGACTCAGATAACAACACATCTTATCTTCTGCAGGATTCTACAACATCGCTGGCGCTCGGGTTAGGGTGTCCTTTTCAGAGATGCAAATGTTGTGAAAAGGAGATGTGCGCATTTCTGTGCGCTCCAATTACATTAATGAGGTAGAAAAAGGCAAACAATGTCAACGGAAAGTTTGTTGTGATAAAAGAAACCGTCCGCAATCTCACCAGGGGAGAGTGGTACGGTTGATATGGAAGGATGGAAGGGTTGCAAAGACTTTTCCTTTTTTTAATTCCCTTGAGAATAATTACCATCATTTTACAGTGTGCAGGGCACAAATTCAGTGTGTCTGGTATTTGATGAAACAATGCATAGAGGTAACCTGACCTTGATCCATCCAACAGTGGATCCCCAAACTACAGAAATCAAGGGTCTAAGGATAGTATGCTGAACAGAATGTAAACGCTCCAAGACAATTTTGTGAATTTGAAATTACCAGTCAATTAATCGATTATTCTTACACACTTTTTTTAAACACACATTTGTTGATTTTCTGATATTTTATAAACTGAACTATTAATATATTAAACCAAATATAACTCAGTAGACAAATTATAACGACCATAAACACTGGTTGCAGCTCAGACAGAGTTTGCATGCTGCATTCATGCAATGTCGGCAGAATGAGAGTTTTTATTCTGACTGTTCACGCATTTTTCTAAGATGGTTTCCCCAAACCAGTCACCAGAAAAAATGTTGGCATTGTACACTTCTGCAAACCACGGGATTCGTTGAATGTCAAAGTCTCTGAACCAAAAGTACATTTTATAAATATGTTTCATATCAGCCTTGTATCACGCTTGCAGAAATTTACAATGTCACGTGGTTAATGCTGTGAAACGTAACGTAACGTAACAACGTAACGTTACAACGTAACTGACAACGTAACTAACAACGTAACTAACAACGTAAATTACAACGTAAATTACAACGTAACGTAACAACCTAACGTAACAACCTAACGTAACAATGTAACTAACGTAAATAAACAGCAACCGACCTTAGCGGGCTTTCTTACGTAATGTTAATGTAACAAGCGTAACAATGTTACATAACAAACATTAAGTCAAAGTTTACTTTTGGTTTCACACGGGACATGAACAGCGGTCTCCTGGGTGAAAGTCCTGTTTGTTTGACCCCTCCCATCCGCCCTTAGTGGACTTTCTCGCTTTTTATACTCGTTATTATACCACCTAACTTTCATACCTCCTAACTTTCAATAATGGCTGCTCGATATTCTACGTCACTTATCACGTCAGTTTATATATATATGTGTGTGTGTGAGTGTGTGTGTGTGTGTGCAGCTCCTTTTACATTTGCTGAATTGATTGAATTAATGTATTATTTAAATGTAGCTGTCAGTGGTGGCTTTGCATCCATTTTGCCTGCGGGCTGTTGACATTTCTATAGCTCTTTTCATCAACTGGGAGATACTGTTGCTTATAATTATAGTTTCCACAATATGACGTGAACGTTGCATGAGGCCGTGATCAGACAGCACACAGCTGTGACTGTCACCATTAACAGCAAGCGCAAGAAGTTTATGCAAGAAAAAAAGAACATTTACATTATCGTCATGGCTTTAAAACCATACAAGCAGTGGTAGTTGGAGTTGTAAAAAAGGAGGCTAATGTCAATGAAAAGGACACGGACAAGTTATGGATCGCTGTGCTTGCTCTTATGAGGAGCCTGTTTGAGTTTGATTGTCTCATCTAAAACCTGAATACGGAGCTGTGTACCAAACAAGAGCTGCATAATTGAAAGGCAAGGTGCGCCTGCTGAAACCAGAACACTGAAAACAACTGATAAAAGTTCAGGACCATTCAATAATGTGTCCTGGGTGACTTTGATTGGTTCCTCCTAGGTCACAGCAAAAAACATTCAGGGCTCTTAATCTAAAGTTTTTCTACTTGGACGTCTTTGACAAATAAAAGTACGGGAACCCCTGAAATACCAGTTATAGATATTTCAAAGATCTATGTTCTTCTCAGCCTTCAACACTGTGTGTTATCTGGGTGAGCTACAGCCTGCAAGTGATATGAATGTCATTTATCAGAGTAAAGGATTTGCGTAGCCCTGTAATTACTCTTTTGCCATTTTGTGGTATTCTCTAAAGCTTTTAGAGGGTAAAGTCCAAATGACATAAAACCACTTTTGTGAACTCAAAAAGGAGTTAAACTGTGACACATTTCATAATTTTCTCGCTCTGCGCTCTTATCTCTTTGGATTCCAACCGATAAAGCGAAGCAGAGGTTAAAGTCCTGACAATCAACTTAAATATTTTGCAGTTTTTATCCACACAGGTTCAACAGTTAAGATCTGCTTCACTTTATTTACGCAGTGCCGTCATCTCAACATGTCACACTAAAAGTTTATTTCAAATAAAGTCTCTGCCGCCAGTAGAGGGGAACTCGAGACGATTTCTAAATCTTCCTGTTATTCACTTTGCCTACAACAGTCCAGAGATTAATTGCAATCATGAGGAGCTCTCTCCCAAAGCAGGAGAACAGAGAACTGCTGTGTGACTCAAACCTGTGATGCCATCAGGCTTAAAAACGCAGAGATGCGATGCTCATTAGAGACTGAAATGGCAGAATGTTTTTAAAGAGCCAGCAAGAATACCGAGGGTAGTCTCTGGGAATAAGGGAATATTTATTTGATACAATAAAACAGTGAAACTTGCAGTGTCATTTTAGACACTGCAAAATCACAGCACACAACAAAGCACCCCCAAACTGTATTATGAGATCATGGGCATAATGATAAAAAAAAATGGTATAACACGAAGCTAAGATAGACTTTCTTTTTTCTTTGTTGTCATCGTTTTTGTAGAGTCTCTGGCAGTAAGAATAATTTACTCTTCAAGCCTCAAGTGACAAATGGTGGAAAAAAACAAGTGCCAGTACTCCCCTTATTCACATGTTGGTGTGTGTATTGGCCGGTATCAGCAATCTCTTGCTCCTATTCATTTATTTATGTATTTATTATTTCTTTAAGCATGTTATACTGTGTCAGTCATAATCAGTTGTGGTTTTAGATGGATAGAGGGATAGATGTACTTTATTGATCCCGGAATGGGAAATTATTTTGTTACATACAGCAGCAGGATAACCAGGCAACGCACCAGAACAGTAAATAAAATGTATATATCAACACTAGAGAAATATATCCATAGAATACACAATATAAGAATATTGGAATACACTATAAATTTACGCGACTACTACAACTAGCATAAAAAATCTAAAATCTAAATATAGAATAACTTAGAATTGAATAACTTAGTATTATTATTATACTTAGGCTATGCATCTTCCATAGCAGGCCTATAATACTCCAATATATTCACACTGGAACATTCTAGGGTTAAGGTGGTGTGTTTACCCATAGTGTAAATAGTTAAAGTGCTTTCCTGTGTTATTTGTAGCCCGTAGTATCTCTCTATAATATATTATAGGATGCCTATAGCCTTGAATCACAGCAGCCAGCCAGAAAGGCAGGAATACATACAGAGCTGAGGTGTGTGAGCTATTCATTCGGGTTTTAGGAGCAGTGTCCCAGTCAGGATGCTCCTATTATACCTCGATACATTCTGAATTTCTAAAGTGAATAAAAGATCGATACTAGGAGATATTGGGTTTAGGGGTCCTCACCAAGAATATTTGAAGGTTTATGTTTAAGGTTTAGCTTTAACTATGCAATTTTACATCATTTTGGACCATTGTTGTTACTTAACTCCAAAAAATCTTAAAGACAAAACTCAGTATAGTTGAATAATTATTTTATTATTTACACATACCACAGCCTTTCATCTGAACATTTAATTCCACTGGAAATGTTTGCCCTAAAAGAGCAGATTCAGAAAACGTTTAAATAATGTTTCATTAATTATATTTTTTCACAATTTTAAAAAGTTATGACAAACGGTTTACTTAATATTTTACAAAAAGGACGTGAACATTGTACCGATAAATTACAGCATCGGCTCATCCATATGCTTTTTATGTTCATACGGCTTATGAGGCGGGCACAAAAACACTGGCACTGCGCTTTATGATTATGAATCTCTCAGAAAACCTGATATGGAGAGGGCAGAAAAGAGTACCGGCAGCTTGTGAGAAGTGCTGGTACGCAAGAAAAAGCCATGGTACGCCAAGGAGTAAAATTAAGAAGTGCAAGATTCAGACTGCATACAGGTGAGTAAAGGCCCACTTTGAGCACTGAGTAAAAATGTAGTTTGCCTTTTGTTCACCTCCAAAGTTGAAAATCAATTTGTCTGCAAGCTTTCAAGCATCGATGAATGAATCAACATTGATTAGCCTTGTATTTATATTCGGAAATCATCCACGGGGGATAAAATCCAAGGCAGGACACGATGAATCTTAGTGACTAGACTAAAATGTTTATTCATTCACAAGTCACTTTGCTTTTATACGTTTTGTTATTTTTTTTTCTACCTTTCCTATTTCCACTTGTATCGAGGCATTACAGGCTAAAATTTCTGCTAGGGTTGTTGGAAGTACAAATGTATAACACCACTCTATGTTATTTTGGTGCAAAGACCCAATATTGTAGAAGGCACAACTACACCATGATCCGAATCAATGCAATAACTGCTGCTGCTGAGGTCGCACTGATCCCACTCATATTGTCATTGTTGAAAATGCAGCGCAGAGAACAAATAAAAAGGCCAGCCTGCTCTGGGAGTCTAAAAGGGCAAACAGCTGAAACAAAAGCTATATCTGAGAGCAGAGCTGAAGTGAAGCCATTCCCAGGCGAGAAGGCCACAATATGAAATCCATTAGCTTTCATACTAACTGCTGGACATGTACTTGACATGAAATGACCAAGTAACTCAGTTCTGCAGAACAGAATGGAAGACTTTCCGGCTTTAAACTAAAGCATTGTATTATAAAGTCAGTGAATCAGTTAATTTTAGCTGTTATCAAGGCGCTTGTTTTAAAATGCTAATGTCCTAAAACATTATGACTAGGGCTATCAATCGATTCAAATATTTAATCGCAATTAAACACATGATTGTGCATAGTTTATCAAGATAAATTGCAAATTAATCGCACATTTTATATCTGTTCGAAATTTACCTTAAAGGGAAATTTGTCAAGGATTTAACACTCTTATCAACATAGGAGTGGGCAAATATGCTTGCTTAATGCAAATGTATGTATATATTTATTATTGGAAATCAATTAACAACACAAAACAATGACAAATATTGTCCAGAAACCCTCACAGGTACTGCATTTAGCATAAAAAATATGCTCAAATCATAAAATGGCAAACTCAAGCCCAACAGGAAACAACAGCTGTCAGTGTGTCAGTGTGCTGACTTGACTATGACTTACCCAAAACTGCATGTGATCATCATAAAGTGGGCATGTCTGTAAAGGGGAGACTCATGGGTACCCATAGAACCCATTTTCATTCACATATCTTGAGATCAGAGGTCAAGAAACCCCTTTGAAAATGGCCATGCCAGTTTTTCCTCACCAAAAGTTAGCGCAAGTTTCTAGCGTTATTTCGTCCTTCGTGATAAGATAGTATGACATGGTTGGTACCAATGGATACCTTAGGTTTTCTAATTTCATATGCTACAACTTAAAAATCGCAAGTTGCATTAATGCGTTAAAGAAATTACCGGCGTTAAAACAAATTTGCGTTAATACGTTATTAACGCATTAACTTTGACAACCCTAGTAAAAACCTCAATTTATTGTGATTATACATTTACAGCTTTCCTTATCTCTATCACATTTGCTTGATATCAATAATTAAAGGGGACATATCATGAAAAACTCACTTTTTCAGTGCTTGTGCACATACATTTGGGTATCTGGAGTGTCTACCAACCCACAAACTGTGAAATAAGACAACCCAGTCAGTTTTTTGTGGCCTGCCTGGATCAGAAAACATGTGATTCAACAAGCCATTCAGATGTGGCTCCCCTTCCTATGTTTTTTGAACATTAAAGCATGTAAACATGTTCTAGTAGAAACCCAAAATACAAGTGTGAACCTGAAAAGGAGCATGATATATCCCCTTTAAAAAGTCATGCAATTAAAGATTAATATAATTAAGTTGAAACTGAAAGATTGAAAAGTGAATGAATGTGAATTAATGAAAGAACTCTGCCATGTAAATTTTAATTTAGGAGAGTCTGCATCTGACATTTTTCATATCCCTGGCAGTGATGCCATAATTACAGAGATGTTGTCATTAGAGCACATTCACAGACAATTAAAGTGGAAGAGAGTGGAAATAAATTAGCCCTCATCATTTCTATTGCGTCATGCAGAGTGAATAACAGGGAAATCACAGGGAAAGGTGAAGCAATATTCAAATGGAGTGAGCCTATACTGTATACTACACATTCCAGGCATCTTAAACAAACTTGTTTGCTAAACTTTCCAACTGATGACTCCACCAAAGTGTCTAAAGAGAAGAACTATTGATTTGTGTTCACCATCCAAACGCATTTAAATCTTTAATTAGCTCGGTGGCATGTGGCCAGATGTAAATTAGACATCTGACTTGTGATTGTGTCAGGATGTTGATGAAAGGTTCCAGCATTGGCTTCTGGCGGAAACAGCATTGTCTATGGTGGGAATAAATGGGATTACTGAAATTGAATTGTAGGTACTGTGTGTGTGTGTGTGTGTGTGTGTGTGTGTGTGTGTGTGTGTGTGTGTGTGTGTGTGTGTGTGTTTGTGTGTGTGTGAGAGAGAGAGAGAGAAAAGAGAGACTAAAATGCAATCTAATGCACTAATGCAAATCTAATGCCACTAAAAGCTAATTCATTGCTTATCTTGACAGTACTTTTTAAAAAAATCTTAACTACAGAAAATACATTTGATCCAGTGTGGGGTTTAACATTGTCTCAACTAAATAATGCTTAAAAAAAAAAACCTAGCTAAGCTTGACTATCCGGAATTAACATTAGAGATATCTACAACGGCATTTTGACTAGTCGTAGTCATTTCAGTCCCAATATTGATACCGATACCTGGGCTTTGGGTATCGGTCGATACCGATTACCGATCCGATTCCAGTGTGTAATTAATAAGCTGTATGCCTCACTGTGTGGAAGTGACTGAGATCATTCTTTTATGTGTCAGGCAACATCAGGCTTGACTTAAAAATTGCTTTCCTAACTCTGTAAAACAAAATCTAACAAATAAATACAAATACAAATTTGTAATTTATTATTAAAATAATAAATTTGTACACCAGTAACTTGGTAAAAAAAATCTTCAAAATTTACAATTCAGGTGTAAACCTTTTTAATGCAGCACAAATTGGTCAAAACATAAACAGAAATTAAAATTTCAGTATATAATGTGTACAGTATATAAACTCAGAATTGAATTTAATAGATCGGCCCCGTTGTCGTCGATATCCGCTCCAGCTATTTGAGTCAGTATCGGCCCGATATCCAATCCAGTATTGGTATCAGTGCATCCCTAGTAATTACATTGTGACTAATCAATTTATTCAAGATATCTACAGTGTCATTCTGACTAGTCAAAACAACAGTTGGAGATATCTGCATTTCAGTTTTGATTATCCCAAATAATAGTTGCAGGCAGCAGGTATCTCAAACGTCATTATAACTAATCCGAATTGTTGTGCATGATGTTGCTCATGCAAGGCTTCCCATTGGATATTGGCCCAACAAAGCATCTGAACAGTGTTAGATGCTTTGGCTGTTGATAGGATAGTTAGAAAATGTCATGAAATAGAAAAAGCTTATCATCAAGGAATTTGTGGCGAAAGATTGCTTTGTTCACTAGAGAGTTGTGGTATAAATTTATAGCTTCCGCCTCCCACTTGCCGTAGCTTCTGATATAATTACAGATATCTGCAATGTCATTTCGCCTAGTCAAAACTTGAGGCAGAACTTTTGAGTCAAAACTTGAGGCAGAATGAAAGTTAAAGATATCTCCAAATGAGATATCTCTTATCAAAATGCATTTCAAGATATCTATAACTTGATAATAGATATCTAAGATTAAATTATGACTATTCCTAACTCCAGTTCAAAATATCTACAACAACATTTTGCCAAGTCAAAATTCTAATTCAAGATATCTGTGATTACATTTTGACTAGGCAGTATGAAAGTTAAAGATATCTCCAAATGAAATATCTCTAAATTCATTTCAAGATATCTTTAACTTCATAATAGATATCTACAATTAAATTATGACTATTCCTAACTCCAGTTTATCTAGTCATAAATCCAGTTCAAGATATCTACAACATCATTCTGACTAGTTAAAATTTAATTTAAGATATCTAAAAAACACAAAGTAGATATCCGTAATACACACTGCAGATATCTGCAACTGAATTGTATATCTGTAATGAGAAACCCCATACACATGAGTGGCAAAAGTAGTTTGAATCTTACTAGTCAAAATGTAATTACAGATATCTAAAATTAGAGTTTTGACTAGTCAAAATAGAATTACAGATATCTTGAATTAGAGTTTTGACTAGGCAAAATGACCAGATATGTGTAATAACTATCCAGTCCAGCAATAGATGTTAAAACGGCTTGCCATAAACCTACTCGCCCACGACTGGCTCACTAACATGTTACTTCTGATTGGCTGAGCTGACTAAAGGCTCTTGACTCGCATATCCAACATGCCAGCCATGTGCCAGGAACAATCCACAGTAGAATAGCTGCAAAACACAGAAGTAAGGAGTAAAAAATAGCTTCAGGCTATGATTTTGGAACAAACAACAAGACGTTGCATCTATTTGTAATCCAAAATGAGCACAGTGTGTGGGCATTTATGTGACATATATTTATAAGCAATTCATTATCTTTATTATTAAAGATCATTATTACCATTAATTATGGTACCATTATATACCATATATATATTTATATATACCATTATATATTACCACAAATTATTACCATTAATTTGTGTATTGTCCTCATACAGTAATTAGCTGAAACAGTGTTTTAACACCACAGGATCATACCTGAAAAGGTGCAAAGTACCAACACTGATTTCCAACCTGCATGGAGACAACACCTGACAAGACACAACTGGCAAATAAGTGTTACTTTCTGTGACACACTATTAAAACGCTTTACAGAACTAAGTGTTGTTTTGACATGGAAACAACTAGACCCAGCCGCTCAGCCCATTTAATCAAACCCCCAAACCCTCAGAAGCCTAATAAATGTCCCTGCCAACTTTCATAAATGGGGGGATCAATTATAATTGATTTCACAGTCTGATACATTTATTAATGTGACATCCATTTATTCACATGCTTACCTGTTAACATTAGCCCCTGCTCACAGACAATGAGCTTACTATCTCATACTTTATTCAAAGTATCACTTTTTGTTACACTGAAATAATTGCTACACCGCCACAGTGGATTCAATAAATAGAGAGCAACACTTCATTTCTCACGCTGGTCAGCCGATGAGACGTCTCTATAATTCGTTAACTACACGATATGTGCTGTTGAGTGTGCAACAGGCAGACGAGAAATGGAATTTCCTTTAAGAGAAGAATAAATTAGCGCCAGGGTGTTACCTCCTGTCACATTACGTGACATCCCCCCGCAGATGAAACCTGCCACTCAGCAAAGCAGGAGAGCATCAGAGATGATCTCATCTCACCAACAACGTCGCCAACATGCTGGGACCAGACATGAGTATAAGGCTCCTCCGTGGCCGACGCTTTTTTTTTTTCCTACTTCAATGTCATCAACAAACGTGTCCGTATGTGCAATTACAGTATAAGTATGCTTGTGTGCATGGTTTTGTGAATAACATACAAGTGGCAATCTCCTGTGCTGAGAAATGAAGCCAACATGGAAGTGCCAAAAACTGCAGTTCTTCAAATGGCCACATGAGGCTGGCTCCAAAAGCAGGTTAATCCCCATAGACCCCCATGTTAAAATGTCTAACTTTACAGCAGAAATAAACATGTTTACAGCCTGCTACAAAAAACTGTTTTGGTCTCCATAGCTAATTTCACCGTTCATGGCAACTGTACGGGGGGGGGTTCATTATTAATTAACGCACCCGTTTTAATTATTAAGTCTTAAAGTTAGGCATTATTGAGGGCGTTGCCAATTTTAGTGACAGTTGTGTGCCGTACCAGGTCACTAGCTGCTAGCTGTCTGCTTTGCTACGTCACCCGGGACAACCTCAGCTCCACCGACGATCTACCTCTTTATCAGCAGCGTAACATAATTGTGATTGGCCCTGGAGCAAATTTCTTTCTTTGGTACTCGCCCCAAACACAAGTGCAAGCTTGTGCGCACATACACACATACACACACAACTACTCCAGAAAATTGCAAAGCAGACAATTGCTATGTCACCATGGAGAGGCTCACCATGCAACTCCCATCCTGCAAACCAGCCTTAGATCAGCACCATGGACAGAAGCCGGAGCGGCAAATTTATCAACTCTAGTTTAACAGCCTGCCCTGGAGTCAGGAGCTAATTGTTATCACAGACACAGATTTCAGTAGGTGCACATGTTCCAACATATGTGTACAAGACGTAACAGAGGTGCATATAACGGATTAAGTGTGGACACACAGGAAGGTGATTTTTGGGCCCCTGACAGCAGTGCGCCGCACTGGTTGCACCGTCAATATTTACGCCACTGCTCCTTATCCATTTTTGGATTAGCCATGAGTTAGGCTGTGTTGTCACTGCCAAGATGGCGATGGCCGGAGCCGCCCACTTTGAGCTTCACAACCGCACTTCAGAAACCTATGGGTGACATCAAGGAGACTATGGTGGCATACCACCCAATTAAAGGGCTTCAACACACATACTGTAGGGTCAATCTGAATTAACGAATACCGGCCAATAACGATGTTTTCTATATATTTTTTAAATGCTTGTCTAGATTATGTGGCTTCTTACAGCTGCACCATGCATGGCCCATGCTATTTTCCCCCTCAGATGGTGAGACAAATGTGGATGCAAGCCCTAAATCAACCAGCCGGCATGAAGTAGCCCACTGGATAAAATAACGTATAGTTATGCCACATTGACATATGTCCAAGGATAAATGTTGTCCTACAGCCTCTGGTCACCATACATGACAAACTGTACGGGTGATATCACTCAGCTCAGCTGTCAGTCGGATACAATCTGACATCAGATCATCAGTGGTGACACAGAACT
The DNA here is from genome assembly GCA_916701645.2 of Sebastolobus alascanus. NCBI lineage: Eukaryota > Metazoa > Chordata > Actinopteri > Perciformes > Sebastidae > Sebastolobus > Sebastolobus alascanus. The sequence goes on along the minus strand of CAKAOJ020000040.1, from coordinate 4,676,913 downwards.
TTCTTCATGCTTTCCCTGAAACAGAAGTGACTAAATTGGACTATAGTGAAATAATTTCATTGCTGACATGCACATCAAATTTGCATTCCTTGTTTTATTGTTCTATTGTGCTTACAGCTTTTATGCTGCCGTTCTATGACCCTGTAGGAGTGGATGTGCTTCTGTAGGTGTCTGACTGTGTGGAATTATTTCTCTGTGCCCAACCACAATGTATTTTCTGGCTACGCTGCTGGTGAGTGGTGCTGGTTGAATTCAAGCACCTTTACCCAACAACAGAAGACTGTGAGAGTTAGACGATGAATTTCCAAGGTTGGAAATTGAGTTTGAATCAGTTCTGCTGCACACACATTGACTTCCATTATAGATAAAAAGAAGCAAAATGACAAGAAGTTAATGAAGAAAAAGTATCAGCTTGAAATTACAGAATATCAAGCTACCCCTTATTCACATTATATCCATTTAACATTATAATGTTTAACATTTTGTCATCAGATTTATTTCTGAGACTCTCCGGTAGAAATAACCATCTGCTCCCATATTTTCTCCCCTTCTATAAACTTTGATATACAACATATGACGACTTGATACATAAACAGTGTTCCCATGAAGCAAATTCAAATCAGCGACTACGACTACGCACCCACAGATAAGCACGCACTGCCAAAGATGGAAAACTGGGTTTTCTCATTATCAAAGAGTGAAGTAGAGCACAAGCTGATGCTTCACTGATTTTCAGCTGTTTTTTTTTTTTCTTTAGCTTGACAGTAGACCTTTCTCTTCTCTGAACATGGCAAGCTGTATTTTCTCTTTCTCCACATCCCCAAATGGAGTACACAAGACAACTGTAAAAGAGATGTGTTTTTCTCCCAGAGATTCTCTGACCTTTGAAGAGTAGACTTGTGACTGGAAGGACCATGGTTTGAGTTCAGAAGCAGATTGAAAAGTGAAATTGTCTCCCATTTCTCCATAAGTGCTGCCTGGTTGCTGAAGAGAAAGACAATGGATGTCAAACTCCACTAGTGGAGCTGCTTACTGGCAGCTCACAGGTTTGAATGTGTGCACCTACATGGCAGTGTTCGATCTTGAAATGCCTTGTTTTCTGACCATCAGTCCAAAACCAAAATATATTCAGTAATAAATAGATTAAAGCAGCAAACCTTTATATTTGAGAAAAACTGCAATTCTTTTGGCATTTCTGCTTGAAAAATGACATAAACAGTCAACTAATCAACTAATCGTTGCAGCTCCATGTGCATCTAATTATAACAGAGTCAAATGATCCATGATAATGAATGTGATTCAATAAAATAAACAACTCCTCACACCTGTTCCAACATGACTCATACAAGTTTTTTACTGATCTGCTGATCTGGCCAATCAGAAAACCAAGACACACCAAATTACTTGGTGAATGTTGGGAAAAAGATTGTGGTCATAAAAAGGCCAAAAAGCTGTATGCCTCACTGTGTGGAAGTGACTGGGCTCATTCTTCTATATCAGGTTTGACTTAAACATTGCTTTTCTCATTTTGTAAAACAAAATGAAGCAAATAAATAAATAGATATAAATTTACTGTATTGTTATTTATTATTTAAACAATAAATTGTACACCAGCAACTTGGTAAAACATCTTAAAAATTAATAAGAATTACAATTCAAGTGTAAACCTTTTTAATGCAGCAACAAAATGGTCAAAACTTCAACAGGAATTAAAATGCCAGTATATCATATATATAGTATATAAATATAGAATTGAACTGAAATCGGAAAGGATTGACAGATTGATAGCTCTTTCTCGATTTTGTAGGTGGTGGGGCATGGCCGTTCTTAGTTGGTGGAGCAATTTGTCTGGTTAATTCCAATAACAAACCGTGCGGTCGGCGTCCACAATAAGTGGCGTTCAGCCACAGGAGATTGAGTAATAACAGGTCTGTGATGCCCTTAGATGTCTGGGGCTGCATGCGCGCCACACTGACTAGATCGGCATGTGTCTACCCTTCGCCAAGAGGCGTGGGTAACCCACTGAACCCCACTCTTGACAGGGATTAGGGACTGCAATTATTCGGGGCAGAGGTAGAACAGGTCCTCCACCAATCGGAAGGTCGGCGGTTCGATCCCCGGCTCCTCCGGTCGTAACCCCAAATTGCTCCTGAAGGCTGTGCCATCGGTGTGTGAATGAGTATTTAGATGAAATCCTGATGGGCAGGTTGGCACCTTGCATGGCAGCCTCTGCCATCAGTGTATGAATGTGTGTGAATGGGTGAATGCTGATATGTAGTGTAAAGCTCTTTGAGTGGTCAGAAGACTAGAAAAGCGCTAAATGCAAGTCCATTTACCATTTACCATTACCATTTGAATAGATTGGCCCCACTGTCACCGATACCTGATCCAGCTATTTGAGTCAGTAGCGGCCCGATATGCGATGCGGTATCGGTGCGTCCCTACCAAAAACACAGTTGGGATTAGGGAAAGATTGTCATGGAAAAGAAACCACCACTGAGTGTTGGTAGGAGACAGGGCATCCAACCACCCACCACAACCACCTCTCTTCCTCTCTTAAGGGCGATCCACACCACCAGCATCGAGGAGTGTGTGATGCACATTGGGGGTCGAGAAGGACAGACTAGGGTGTCATATCCCGGTACAGATTGTAAAGAGCCCTGAGGCAAATTTGTGGTTTGTGATACTGGGCTATATAAATAAAATTGACTAAACTTGAATCAGCCAATTCCATTTTCTGCCCAGTGAAGTGTGGTCTCAATAGGAAGCCATTCAAATCACACAAATCTCCTACTTTCTGAAAATATCATGGTGTTCATCTTTCAGTTTTCTCCTTGTATACTTCTCTTTGAGCCTATTTGGTTCTGAGACTAGTGACAAGTTCAAAATGGAGGTCAGAGTCAATGTGGATTGAACGCTTCAATAGTGCTTACATGACTATGATGTCTCGCCTTTAGTGGGAATTTTAATTCAGTAATTTGATTCACCTTTCAGATTGGTATAAGAACGTCACTTTGCTTCCTGCTTTGCTACTGAGCTAAAACATACTGTACATTGGTTAAACCTCCTTAATCAAACAACCAAAGCTGTTGCCTCTCAATCCCAAGGTATTAAGTCCATATTGGACAATTCCACACTTCACAATTTACGACCAATGCCAAAGTTTAGTGCCAAAGCAGGAAGTAGAGTGCTCTCAATGTACATAGTGGAAAGGAAGGGAGTGCAGGTTGGAGTGGTATATGTATACATGTAGCGTGTCTGACTTTCTTGCAAGAGACTGGAGTTCGCTTCCTGTCACAGACAAGCAATTACTGTATGCATTTTTTATTAAACACAATCTTTCCCTAACCTTAATCATACCATAGCTGTCATGCAAATATTCTAAAAAATGAGAATTGGATGTTGACTGTATATATAAGAGGTGGTAGTCCCAACAGCATCACCCATTGGTTTGTGGACTACAGTTTTGAAGCCTTGAGTTATGCATTTTGGCTGTCGAACAACCGAAAGCTAAAAAATCCATTTTTAGGGGACCAAAATGTTACAATTAACTTGCATGAACTGAAAACACACTGTGAAAGGGTTAAAGTTGTAAGACGAAAACACAGAAAACTCCCAGACTGGACAACGCCATGGTAACGACCTGTCTGCTAGTCTTGAAACTAGCGATTGAGACCATAAACTCATGTTTACAATGTTTACTGAGGTAATAAATCAAGTGAGAAGTAGGGTCATTTTCTCATAGACTTCTATACAATCTGACTTCTTTTTTGCAACCAGAGGTGTCGCCCCCTGCTGGCTATTAGAAAGAATGCAAGTTTAAGACCCTTCAGCATTGGCTTCACTTTTCAGAACTTGAGGTTGCCGTCTGCATTGAACAATCCATCCAGGGTTTTGCAGAATTGTCTAATATCAATGCTTTTATGTGCTGATAAAGTTGCGTTTCTAGATAGGAAAATCACCAAAAGATTAGTGATTTTGGGACCTTTCAAGAAATTGTTAATAATTAAGTAAACAGGACTGGTGATTTGCTGAAAACAGACTACATTGCTGGCTCTCTGTTGTGATATGTATAGATTACTGCTGACCTTACAGCTAAACTGAAAACACCAGCAGAGACTGAGTTCATGAAATCAGTGGGCGTCGTCTCGTAGGTCTGGCCTGTGTGCCATTTACGAACCTCTCACTCCTGTAAGGTTAATGGTGTGGGACGCTGCACCGCTCTGATTAATTAGAGCTGGACCGAGGTCAGCGCCTCCAACCTTTAGCTGGAACTATAGCTCATAACAAACAACTGTATTTACATGGGAGCCGTGTGTGGGCGGACAGCTCCAGAAAGACCTGACTGAGCCGCATAAAAACACTGCTGCCTCCAGATATTACTGTGATGAGTCACCAAAGAAAGAGACCAGTAAATTTATCATACATGTTTCTCCTTGTTGTTTCTATTAATACCTTGGTGACCTATATTAATGGAAACTGCCCTGGAGCTCTCAATTTTCACAACAAAATTAAGACCTTGCTCTGAGTGATGAGCCCTTGAAATAGTTGATTGCTTAAAGAAAACAAAATAATAATCAAATCTAACTTTGGCCAGACGGCGATGAAATGAGGTCTTGATGTTGTTATATTGCTGAAGGCTGAAGAGAAGCATCATGTTTTATACAGCCTGGATGCATGAACCTCACAGGCTGAATCCCTTGAAGTGACCAGCAACAGCCCTGGAAAGCTCTGTCTTTGGGCTCCATCCATTGGTCAATATGCATAACTGCAACAACAAATATGCTTGTAGGGGTTTTGTATGGAATCTGTGAACAGCAGTGAATATCATCCGTTTCATGGCTGCTACTTTTCCCTGTATTTTGTTTAGCTTTTTGACATTTTCATAGATAACAAGGAGAGTGAACAATATATCTTAGTAATGAGAAGTTTCTTCAAAACAAATTTCAGACTATTTTACAGCCATACTTAGTCCTTCAGACAATCCAGCCTGACACATTAACCAACCATTTTTGCACCCGGCGAAGTGGCTGACAAAGAAGCAATCTACAAACCATACAATATTGCGGCCGATTAGATCGCACACATCACTCCAAGGGACTTTTCATTTTCCAAATGAGTTATCCCGCCTGCACAAATGATGTAGCCGCATGACATCAAGTGTTAAATAAGCTTTGGACCAAGGCTATCCATTCTACTTTGTGGCTGCATTGTGCTGTCTGCTCCACCATAAAAATCGTATTTTCTATCCAATGCAGGTAAACGATCTCCAGGGATATTCATGTGCTCATTTAACTTTCTAATAGAGGACTTTAAAGACATGCAGATGGATTCTCACAAAGACCAGATAGGCTCTTTCAAGTGCATCCTGGTATGAGAACAGTTGACTCTAAAAAATGCATGAGAAATGTGATGGCAGGTGGATGCGTGCTTTCCAGGAAAAATGCAAGTGGGACAGCATTTTATATTTCTTTTCTTTTACTACTGGTGACGGCATGATGTAACATGTTGTGGATAATAGTTGATGTTAAATTGTTTGAATATTTATCTAATAATTTGATGCCGATCTGTCACGCAAAAGAGACACAATTCTGAGCATCTGCACTGTTGCTGAATCCATGCAAACACTCGTGGACTGACAGAATACTTAATTGTACTATAGCTGTTTGAACTGACACTGTTTATTTCAGCGTGCCTCGAGTTCTGCACCAGCAAATGTTACCCTTTCTACCAAAGATACCCTGAATACTATCCAAATAGTCAGCTAGTCCTTGGAGCACAGTGGGAGACTCTTACTCATGCTTATAAACCCAGACAGAGCTGTCAGACGAGCAGAGGAATAACACTGATTGAATAGCCGTATGTGTTTGTGTGCACTGTCAATGTAGCGAGGACGGGATAATACCTACATTATGCAGGCATTCATAAATTCAATAGCAAAATTGAATTTGCCTCATAAATAGGACGCAGCTGGTATTTCAACTTTATGGAGCTCAATACATAAAGCATAAAATACAACAGATAATCCACCATAAAAATATATTGAGAATAGTACAATAGAAAAATTAAGATTAAGCATCCTCGTTGGTAAATTTAGAGACTGAAAGTGAATGTGTGCATTATTTGTTCATCTATCATAGTTTCCTATTTTTTCATGGACAAATTGTAATGAGATTCCTTTTTGAGACGCTGCCTCTAACTATGATAAACTGTATAATCCCCTGCAGGATGCACAAGCAGGTGCATCATCTGGGATCGATGTTAACAACTTATACAGGGTAAGTGTTGCCAAAGCTCAACACAGTCCTCTGAGTTGCTCAGGAAGCTAAAGCGCTCTGCAGGGCAGTGACTTTTGGAAAAAAAAAAAATAGTGGTATATCTCTAGTCCCCAGTGGATGAATTTAGAGAGTTTTCTTCAGTTGGCTTTGAGCTACTTTGGCTTAATCAGGAATAGTTTGGCCTGAATGTCGTGCCTCAGCAGTGCAGTCCCCTTTTCATGCAGCAGGAGCTGCAGCAGACTGTAATGCATGCAGGTGCTGCATTATTGCACCAAAAGAGAAGTAGTCAAAAGCTTCCCCATCTGTAGGATTGTACACAATAGTGTTGGCAGTGTTTTTCATGAGAAACAGTTGTTGGTTTGGCCTTGTTTGCCTGGAAATGAAAATGAATCCTTCTCTAATATTTGCAAGACTTCGATTTATGTTGAGATGTGCAAAATTCAATACTAGAAACTTTTCCTCACAACCTCCTGCACTTAAAGTGAATTGGAGACTTTAAATTGCCCATACAGTATATGATAATGTGAGTGGGGATTTGTGTTTCTACCAGTGGGCAAACTCTGGGTCTGAAAAGTGAAGCCAATGGGGAAGTGCCTTAAACTTGCGTTCTTTCTAATGGCCAGCAGGGGGCGACTCCTCTGGCTGCAAAAAGAAGTCAGATTGTATAGAAGTCTATGAGAAAATGATTTGATTTATTACCACAGTAAACACTGGAAACTAGGGCTGTCAAAGTTAACGCGATTATAACGCGTTAACGCAAATTCGTTTTAACGCCACTAATTTCTTTAACACATTAACGCAACTTACGAAGAATCCAACCGTCCATCGATATTTCGAAGGTTGTTGCGAGCTCAGTTTTAAAGCTAGAGTTAAGTCACTGACATCATATGATACCTAACGAATCCATTGGTACCAACCATGTCATACTAGCTTGTTACCGAGGAGGCTAAATAACGCTCCAAACTTATGCTAAATTTTGGTGAGGCAAAACTGGCATGACCATTTTCAAAGGGGTCCCTTGACCTCTGACCTAAAGATATGTGAATGAAAATGGGTCCTATGGGTACCCACGAGTCTCCCCTTTACAGACAGTGTGCTGACATAGTCAAGTCAGCACACTGACAGCTGTTGTTGCCTGTTGGGCTTGAGTTTTCATTTTATGATTTGAGCACATTTTTTATGCTAAATGCCTGTGAGGGTTTTGTGTTTGTTTTGTGTTGACACTAATGGATTTTCAAGAATAAATGTATACATACATTAGCATAAAGCAGTATATCTGCCCACTCCCATGTTGATAAGAGTATTAAATACTTGACTCTCCCTTTAAAGGGGCTATATGTAAGAATCAGAAATTGCTTGTTCACAGCGACACCTATGGCCGCAATGTCAACGAAAGTCAGCGTCCTGTTGCTCGCGCTCGCGCTTGTGCTCGCTCTACATAGACATGAACCAGCACCGGTCTAAACAGTGAGGCGACACACGTCAGCTAACACACAATATCACTCTATATTTCACCTGCTTGGCAGTAATGTTAGCTGACCAGACGAACGTCTCTCCATAGATCAATGCTGATTCTAGTGCTGGCTTTTCCTGTCTCAGCCCGCCGACCCGGAGGAAACGGGGGGGGGGGGGGGGGGATACACCTACAACCGGTCGGGGGGGGGGGAGACACCCGGTCGGGACGATAACGTAACTCGCTGCGGAGCTCCGTCACTTCACAAGACACGGGAAACCTCTGTTGGTCTGGCGGAGTGGCAGCATTTATTTCTGCAAAAACATCCACTGCACATTCACTAGATATTCTCAGAGCTAAACTAACTCTTCTGCAGTGTGCGCGCGTGCACGTGGAGTTGGAGCGAGCCGAGCAGGTGAGAACGAGCGCGGTGTGCAGGCAGCAGGCAGCAGGAGCAGAGCTGCTGCGTGCTCGCGTACCCACACGCGAGCGCGCATGGGATTCCGACCCGTTATGATTTATGCGCGTGAAAAGTTACAAATAGTCCATTTAAGGTACATTTTGAACAGTTAAATAATGTGCGAGTAAAGTGGATTAAATATTTTAATCAATTGACAGCCCTATTGGAAACATGAGTTTATGATCTAAATAGCTAGTTTTAAGTCTTCTTCAATACAGCATGATGTTCATTTAGTAAATTATGGTCCCATTTAGAGTCAAATAGACCATAAAGCAGGGTATGCTTTAGGGCGTGGCTACCTTGTGATTGACAGGTCGATACCACGGTGTTGTCCTGTCTGGAAGTTGTCCACATTTTTGTCTTACAACTTTAATCCTTTCTCAGTGTGTTTTCAGGACAGAAAATATTTTTTACTAACATGGTCTGTGTTTGTCAGTCAATTACACTAGTTTGGCAGTGAGCAGCTTCCACTCGTGTTTTGAATTCTGGTGGCGGGGAGGCCCTTTTACATTCAGATTATAGATTGCACCTTTAATGTGGTAACACTGGATTGATTGTAAGTAACAACACAGCTGCAGTGTTACAAGACCACCCTCCCCTTTCCCTGCACAAACAAAGACACACACACACAAATGCACACACTATCCCTCTGAACCAACAATCAAATTTCACTCAACATCTGCACGACACTCCCAGCAGGCCTGGAATGTACATCAGCCTTGGGAAATCTATAGGATTGGCTTACCTCACTAGTTTTACTTTTGTACGTGTGTTGTCTTCTATCAGCAGGTGAGAGGTGGCACAACACCTCAGAAAGCAGCCTGCTCCACTTAAATCCCTCTGTTTCTACCCAAGTAAACCATAAATCATCCATGGTTCGTTATGACAGTTCCGGCTACGCTCCACCACATTACTTTGGGAAAACATTACAGTTACATGTCCACATATCCCAAATCCCCAAATTGCTATTCGGTCTTATTTGTTTCTCCTCTGTGCCTCGGTTGATGCAATCATGGTTTTAATCATGGTTGGCTGCTTGGAAGAGTGGCTGAGTGACTGAGGGTGTGTAAGTGTGCATGCTGAGGCCAATTCAGACTTTTGTTGTCAGATTCTGAGGGGCAAAGCTGCTCTTAAGACACAACTCATTTTGGTTTTATTGTTGTTTTATGTCTTGTTCTACACACTGTTTTAATGTCATTCAATTTCAGTGTGTAGAACAAAATGTTCTAGGACCACTTTTTAGGCAGATACCTAACTGGTCTTGAATTTGTGTTGTTAAATTAGAATCAAACATTTGCCTTGTATAAGAACTTGCACTCTATATATTTGCCCTCCTTCCGACTTTTCACTGCAACTGCTGCAGAACAACTTCCCTCAAGATAAATAAAAAGTTTTATCTTTAAATGCAAGTGTGCCAAATGTCATGCAGTTCAGACTGAGGAGGGCAGCATAGTTCGAAAACCAAAAGTATTGACACATATTGTAAATCATTTTGGCACAAACCTGGTTACTTAAAGTGGCAGAAGGCAGAATATTTTTGGCATCATTGGGCAACAATTCCATAATAACTTTTCAGCATATTGTAATTCAAGTGTTCTGAGAGAAAACTAGACTTCTGCACCTCCTCTTGGCTCTATTTTCAGGCTTTAGAAAATCTAGCCCGTGACGAGAGACTTTGGCCAATCACAGGTCATTTGAGAGAGACAGCGTTCCTATTAGCTGTTCATTCAACGGAGGCAGCTGTCAATCACTCGTAAACTCCGATCAAATGGTCAAACTAGGCAGCGCTGGTCAATATGAATTAATATTCTGTTACTGTAATGTCTTTTTCGCCTCAAATGTTTTCAGAAACATCTTGTAGTGTACTGATCTCAACATGGCTGCCGGGTCACAAACTTTCTCATCTTACAGCTAAACAGTACACTACAAGATGTTTCTGAAAACAATGAATGCAAGAAATAGGCATTACAGTAACAGAATATTGATTCATATTTGATCAGCGCTGCCTAGTTTGACCGTTCGATCAGAGTTCGCGAGTGATTGACAGCTGCTCAGAGACGGCAAGGCTCCAGATCAGCTCTGATTGGTTGTTTTCCTCCAGTCTGTGAAATCTTGCAGCTGCCATTTGGAGCACCGGAGGGCACAGAGGCACATGATTTTTTTCAGATTACCTGTCTCGTGCACTACTGTCAGGATATGACCGTTTTATAAAAATTACTTTTTTTAATCATAATTGCTTCAGTTCTACCCACTGCTGCTTTAATTCATGTGTGTTAAAAAAGTGTTAAAATCAAAAGAAGTGTTAAAATCAACATTGAAACTCACTATTATTAAGCACTAATGTTTTTTTTGACACTTGCCTATTTAAAACTATAAATACAACTCTTTACTATTTCATAATTTTTTTCACAAAATCCCAAAAAGACATTTGTTAGGGTGCTCTAATCTCAGTGTCACACTGACCGTATAGAGCTACAGCGGGCTACTGCACACCATTCAGCAACAGAATACAAATCCATTTTCCTGCATGAAGGATTTCTTCATGCAGGAAAACTGCTGCTAGATAACCAATCACACCTGGAATCTGTCATGTTATTGTAAATACATTTAAATACCATTCCATTATTTTACTTCTGAATTAAAACTACAGTCATGTGCAGCGCCTGAACCCTACAACAATACACTGCACTGAGATTTATGATGCTGGATCCCACCACATGTAACAATGTCTCCCCCAATAGGAGACATCAGTGGCTCCTGACAGCCTTGCCGCATTCAGCCTGGCTCAACCATAAACTAAACAATGCATCTCTACATTCCCTCACGGGGGTGCCATAAAACTTGTTTACTGATTCAAAAAATGTCCTAAAAAACATAATATACAGTGCAAACTGTAGCATAGGTTTTGGGGCAAAACTGGGGGATGTGGTCATGGCCTATTATAGCACAAAATAAACAGTTTCCCCTTGATATCCATTGCTTTCAAATTGCTATTCAGTTAAAATGTGACTAACTTTGCGGCCTGGATCTGAGTAAGCAACCACTATAAACTGTACATAAAGCCATCAGGATGAACAGCCCTGCATGTCTGGCAACAAGAGACAGGAAGTAGTGTGTAGCTATTGTGCTGCAGCACAGAGGGTGTTGCTAAAGATTTCCCATAAAAAGGAGCACATTGTTTATTTGCTTAACCTCTGGTACCTCTGCGGCTATTCCCCGGCTCTCCACAGAGCGGATTACTTTGTTTTAATCCAGCTCAGGGTGCCCCCGCGCAGCACGCGGTAGTCCTTCGTCATCATAACAGGCCAGGTATCGACACGCGGGCCCCCTGTTTACCTCCACAGGGCAGAGGGATTAGGAGCACAAGCTTTGATGTCAGATTCACAGACAGAAGTGGAGCAAAGCTAAAGCCTCTCAGGGTTATTATGATATCCAAGTCCATTTCTTTAGCAGACGTTATGGAGCAACGGGAGAGCCAGGATACAGGAGAAGAAAAGGAATATATGGAGGACCAGCTGCCGAAGACTTTCTTTTATCATTATAATTGTATTCATTTCATAATTTTATTTATTTAGATTTTGTTGCGCATTTGTACTGTAGAGATTATCTTTGGTGTGTTTCAAATGTCCACTGTGTCTGCTAAACAGCTAATGAGTAATAATGTTGTCTCATGCACTATTAGCACTTCAGTAAATGTTGTTCTATTATTTATAATCCACTGTTGCAGTCAGATTTAATCTATCTATTGTCTTTGTAATTGCTTAGAGGAAATACAAAGGATGTGTTCATTGCTATATGTTGGTTTTACAGCAGGAGAGGGTCAGTGTTTTTTGATTATCTGGTAATTTCCCTCTTGGCCTACAGCAAAAGCAACTCCATTCTCCCAGCTCTTGGTTTAGGAGTCCGTAAACACTGCCAATATGTTTCCCTATTGACATAATCACATTGAGTGGTGCTGATGCAGTGACATTTACAGTAATAGGAGACTGATAATCCTCACACAATTGCTTCTCCACTTTTTGCACTATAGGGGAGGCCACGGGGGACACGCTCTGCTTCTGCAGAAAATCTGCTGCTTACCGAGTGACCGTGAACACGATAGCCTAGCCCTCACTCTTTAACTCTTATTACCCTGTGGAAAATGGGAGTCCTGCAGGATCAAACTGTCTGTGCTGACTTGGTGAATGGGGAGCCGCAGAACCCAGCAGAAATAAAATCAGCAAGAGCTCTCTCGAGTGTTAAAAAAGAAAACCTCTCTCTGCCCAGCAATCCAGAAGTTCTTTTTTTAATCCCCTTGGATTTTTATCATCCAGGCAAATAACTATACTGTCTAGGGTTTTTAATTGCCTTTTTAAAACCTTGCAGTAATTTGTCCAGATCAGATTTTCTTCTCACGGCTAAATTAAGTCTTGGTCTTGCCACAGAATATAGAATTGCAGCAGTACAGCAGTAGAAGCTTAAATTATATACTTAGATATAGAAAGCAGCCGCATTAGTCAAGCAGGTGTCATTAAGGCTTATAATATTCCTGGAAGATGAGTCTCTAAAGTGTCAAATTCAGATATCCTGCAGTACCCGTCCTCACTCCCAACAGGTCAAATACCGACGCTTGGTCAGTGCCCCCTCGGTGTCTGATACCGACGCGCCGAGGCACCCTTTATCGTCTGTATGAGACGGACCGGGCCGGAGTGGATACTGGATGGGTCTAACAGACAATGACTTTCACCCAGGAGACTGCTGTTTGTGTCCTGTGTGAAACCAAGTCAACGTTGACTTATTTTACCGTAGTTTTGTTACGTAACTTACGTACTTAACTAATGCCGCATATACAACAAGCGTACTTATTTTAGTAATAAGACTGTACGTTTCTTGTGAACAATGAAGTTTATTTTGAAAAGACACTTTACATAAAAACAAACAAAGCATTTGCTACCATGCCCCAAAGCTGCTGTGTAGCTTTCTGCACGTCATATAAACTTAAAAATCCAGAACTAAAGTTTTATATTTTACCCAACAGAGGGACAGAATCTGATAGGAGACAGGATTGCACAATCCCCCTATACAGCAACCCAGGTCCGATGAGGCTTTTCCGTCACCCTCCAGGATGACTTCACATCACAACGAAACAGATATGTGTCTGACCTAGACATTTCGTGATGGAGTACAACCCCCACAAAGCCTGTGGTGAAGAAGTTGTGAGCTTACAAGGACCTGTAGTTCTTGAAGTTGCACTGTGTGTAAATCCCTGCGTGATATTGCTTATATCAAAACATAGGCTAAAGGCATTGAGTAACATTAGCGCTGCTACTGTCTTGAAACTGTATGGAGTTCACTCAGATATTCAAGTTTATTACATCATCACATCATAACATCATATGGCTGTAGGGAATTGATATTATAATGGTAAGTTTAATTCATCATATATTGAGTAAATGCAATAGTGTCACTTACCAGGGGATACAACCAGATAGCAGAAATCATCTGGGAATGACACTTAGGGCCATTTAGTTGGGTCATTTGTCCAGTCTTTTATAAGATATGGACAATAATCTATTCCGATTCTGTCTAATTTTTGTATGTAGCGTTCTTTGTCGAGTAAGGACAAGGACTCTATATAAGACATGGCACTTTTGTACGTAAATTTATGATATTAAAAACGACTAAAAGCGACTCCGCCCTAAACCAAGCCCCTAACTATGACACGACACTGACTGTATGTAAAAGCATGTAATAATTTGTTGCAGCTGTATCTCTCGAGAACTTGATGAACCTGAATTGTCATTTCCTTACGTCTCCATTATGAAGTCTGGTATTGCCATCTCTATCTGTTTTATGCGGGGGAAGGAATGATTTTCCCCAATCAATGTCCGCTGTCTGACAGACAATGAAGCTGTACTACCAAGCATATAGTTATCTTAAGCTGAGCAAATTTGCAAGACAGTTGGTAGATAATGTAATTTATGCAAAATCAATTTGCTGCATTGTGCCATTTCCAGCTACTCTATGTCTCTGTATGTATGACAGCTTTTGTGAAGGAAAGATCTGTCCCTTCAGACAGATTGCTGTCTTACCTAAACTATAATTATAGAAAATGAACATTGCACTCCACATCAAAAAAGCCTTCCCTTGCCTCGAGCCATATTGTGAATCAATATTCTACTAAAAACTATGCATTGTCAACAGATGCCGTCACATCTATTTCTTACCCACTCCATCATTTGGCACTGTTAGCATTTATAAGGCAACTGAACAAATAGAAGAGTGTGAGACTGTAAATTCACATTTTCCAGCAAAGGAAAAAGTACTGACTCACAATGGAGGCTGGGTCATTATACAAAAAACACACCGCCTTACATTCATGAGTGAGTCACATCTCTACTGTCGGCATTACAAAGAATGTATGCACAATGAATAATGCACTTTATCTGTTACTGTAGCGAATACCCTACAGGCCTGGAACTTAAAAACTGTCATTTCCTGAATTTCTACTATATTTGTACTACACAATGTCTAACAAAATACTAAATCTAGAATTTAAACAAAATGAGAACTGAACTACACACAAAAAATGACATCTTACAAGTACAAACTAACCAAAAATCAAAATCTTTGACAACTGATGACCATTTCTCAACAAACTTTGTGTTTCTGCTGCAACACTTCAGCATCAGATCTGCCTTGTCCTATTAAAGGTCCCAAAAGTCCATACCTCCATGAGCTCTCTCTTGTTCCAGATCACTGCTGACAGTAATTGGAAACAACTGAAAAAGGCTTTGAGCTGGAACCATTTTCGTCTGTGACTCACTTACACATTTGCTGGAGATACTTGCAGTTACTTTCTAAGCCAATGAGAACTATGACAAGCCTCAGTGTTTCCATGTTCAGTCGTACTGTTTTGATCAATCTCACCTGTAGTCGTATCACTTACTTTGGCTGCCGTCAGTTTCCCCTTTTTGCCGTTGTTATCTGCCATTTGTTAGATGCAAAGACAACACCTCTTTTAGAAACAATTATCCCTATCGAGATCCCTATAGAGCTGATGTGCTTCATTTCATGTACCTTAATTTTATCTTGTGGTATGCACTAATTTTCTCCTGATTCTGTGATGCTTTTCCTGTCATCTCTCTTTTAATTTTCAGAATATTTATTCAATTTTGGAGCCCGATTATGATTGTAAATCCTAAACTGTTTCTAAAATACCATGCTTGATTTTAAACCAAAGCAGGCCAGAATTAACACAAGATGGTGGACTAAGGTGTGCACACAAAAGTGTCCCCTGAAAACTGAAGAAAACATGTACCACAGTACCACACACTGTGTCTTTATGAGTCTAGACATGTATTGCAGAGGTCCTCTGTGCATTGTAGCTAATAAAACACTATGGTTTGCACTACGGATGCACCTATCCGACTTTTTCAGTCCCAATACCAATACAGATAGTGATACCTGGGCTTTGGGTATCGGCTGATACAGAGTACCGATCTGATACCAATGTTTAATTAATAAGCTGTATGCCTCACTGTGTGGAAGTGACTGGGATCATTCTTTTATGTGTAAGGCGACATCAGGCTTGACTTAAACATTGCTTTCCTAACTTTGTAAAACAAAATGTAACAAATGAATTAGGGCTGTCAAAGTTAACGTGATAATAACGCGTTAACGCAAATTCAGTTTAACGCCACTAATTTCTTTAACGCGTTAACGCAACTTGCGACAACTCACGAAGGAGGTTAAATAATGCTACGAAGTTACGCAAAATTTTGGCGACAAAAAACTGTCAGGGCCATTTTCAAAGGGATCCCTTGACCTTTGACCTCAAGATATGTGAATGAAAATGGGTTCTATGGGTACCCACGAGTTCGCCCTTTACAGACATGCCCACTTTATGATAATCACATGCAGTTAGGGGCAAGTCATAGTCAAGTCAGCACACTTTTGCATAAAGCAGCATATTTGCCCACTCCCATGTTGATAAGAATATTAAACACTTGACAAATCTCCTATTAAAGGTACATTTTGAACAGATAAAAAATGTGTGATTAATTTGTGATTAATCATGATTAACTATGGACAATCATGCGATTAATCGCAATTAAATATTTTAATATTGATAGCCCTAAAATAAATACATACAGTAGGTAAAAATGTACTGAATTTATATTTATTATTAAAATAATGAATCACACACCAGCAACTTGGTAAAAAAATTTCAAAATTAACAGGAATTACAATTCAATGTAAACCCTTTTAATGCAGCAACAAATTGGTCAAAACTTAAACAGGAATTAAATTAATGTATATAGTATATATACATAGAATTGAATTGAATAGATCGGCCTCATTGTCACCGACACACGATCCAGCTATTTGAGTCAGTATCGGCCCGATATCCATTATCGCTATCGGTGCATCCCTATGTGCACCATAGATTAACTGTGTGTACTGTCAAAATACTCTTGCTGACACCAGAGACTTGCTGTGTCCACAGTATACATCAGTAGTATCTAGCTGTTTTGGCTTGTGACTTCTTCAATTAAAGCACTGTCTATTTGAGATCCCTTGCCACAGTGGGAGATGTGAGCAGTTTAACCAAAGAGGGATTTCTCCTCCTCAGAGTCTTTCATTTGAATATTTTTTTGAACCCAAAGAGAGAGAGAGCTATCTCGTATTTCACAGGGAGAGGAAAGATCTGAGAAAAATGTTAAATGTAGTACGAATTTTCCACATATTAACCCTGTCCTTTACTAAATACTTCTGTCCAATATATTTACTGTGTATCATAAAGAATACATTAATTTCCCCTGAAGATGTACTGTATTTACTAGTTAAGTTATAGTTTGTACCATAGATCTGTACTATAACTGCTCAATTCAAATTCCACTGTACACAAACACGAGACACCATAGCGTACTAAATGACATGATATGGTGAGACCCTAGGCTTACGCAAAGGCCTAAAGGCAAAATAGATCAGATCCTGATGGGCAAAGTTGGCACCTTAGCAGCCTCTGCCATCAGTGTATGAATGTGTGTGTGAATGGGTGAATGCTGACATGTAGTGTAAAGCCCTTTGAGTGGTCGGAAGACTAGAAAAGCGCTATATAAATGCAAGTCCATTTACCATCCATTTACCAAAATGGCAGATGAACCTGTAGTGAAAATCCTATCCTCTGCAGAGGAAGATAAGCAGCAAGAGGCCGGTTTAAGGCATAGGCCATATTAAAGGCGGTCACCTTGGGGCGCCACCTTCTGGGCTGGTCGCCCTCTAAAACAAAAATAATAATGATTATATATTTTTGGCTGGACCGCAGAGGGCCAGCCCTACAAACGCAAAAGTCTGTCACTGAGTGAGTGAGTGAGTGAGTGACTGACTGACTGAGTGATAGAGTTACAGGATTGGTCGGCTGGAGTTGCTGGAGATTCCTCATTGGTCGTTGCTCTTTCAAAATGAAAAGGCGGAGAACAGTTCTGTTTTTATGTTTTACGTGTCAGCGGTTCAATGTAACATTACATAGCGCTGTTGTTGTGCATGTGTTATTGTTTATGCTCGTTTAAGTTACGTTATGTTCGCAAATTTTCGCCTCGCTTTCCTCCATTTCCGCCATGAACTGACTATCTAGCAGCCCACGTCACTACTGCGGTATGAACCCAAAATAAACAGACTGTGCTGTGATTTAATTGCGATAAACGGGTCAAAATAATGCCGAAATAACAACATAAATATATCGATTCGTAAAAAGACCGAATTCATTCTTTGTCAAGTCTGTCCGCAACACAACAAGGAAACAACTTTTAAAATGCTTGTTTTCTGAACGGAGTTCGGATCGATCAACGCCAGGCTATGATAACACCAGCTGCTCCGTCAACACTCAACATAACGTCATCTAGGCATAAATACGGCAGCGACGCTGTTGTAAACGGATCAAAGTGTGCCGAAATAACTACATAATGATGCTGATTAGTAAAAAGTCTGAATTCATGCTTTGTCGGGTCTGTTACCATGACGACTGGCAAACAACTTTTAAAATGCTTGTTTTCTGAACGGAGTTCGGATCGATCAGTGGCAGGCTGCGTTAACATCGCAGCTGCTCCATTAACACTCCATCTAGGAATAAATACAGCAACAACAACGTCAGTGATGACAGCTGGAATATCTCAACGCTGATAAACTTTTGCAACGTTTGTATATATTGTTACACATCACTTATATGATGAATGCTTTTGATACACATGCTTTCATAAAAATCTGAAATACTTTTAACCTTGCATAATGTATGTCATGATAATACCTTTTCACCTTCTATACAATGTATAATATACTGACTAGTAAATGTTACCATTTACATTACTGAATGCCATGTGCTTCATTATAAGTTGGCTTTCAATCAAACATTAAGATATAAGTGAAAAAAACTGATCACAAAACATTATAGATATGACCACTGAATATTTGTGTAAGAATTTAGCTACAAATTCAAAGACTTGACCATACGGTCCAGCCATATACTCGGTTTTGACCGAGTCTTGTTTTTAAATGCCGGTGAGCACCCTTTCTCATTTTCTGCATTGAGGTAACAAATGAACAAAGAAAGAAAGAACTACACTTTTCACCCTGTAACTCACTCACTCACTCACACTTTTTCCATCTGTGTGGCAGCACTTGTTTGTTAATAAAAGTGTAAATTGTAGTGAAACTGACTAAAAAATTTTAATGCAACAATATCAAGGACCAAATGTTTATTTGAATTATAATAAATACAGTTATTTATGAGAATAAAACGGGGTTAACGGGGCTAAGGTTAGGGTCCTAAAATTCTAATCCGAATTTCACCTAGGGCACAAAAAGGGCTAGAGCCGGCCCTGTAAGCAGCCCACCACTACTACAACATCTTGAACAGTGCTAATCTCCTCATAGCATCTAAATACAGACTGTCAAAGACCAACCACACTACTGTAGACCATTCAGCTACACCACAATCCAACAAAATGACAGAACAGAAAACCACAAACACCCAATCACCAAACTGCATCACACTGCATAAAGTTCATGGAAAATGTGTGTTACCTTTAGAGGAGCTTCTTCTGTATCAAGTCATCACAGTGCATCAGCCTCCAGGTCAGCAGTGACAGCAGAAGCCAGGATTTGAGCCATGAGTGTTCATCTGGATGTCTCCTACAAGCGAATCCGGTTATAAAACTGTTATTCTGATGCCGACAATGTATCAAACCTGGTGGTGGTGGTGAGTACACAAGCTGCTCTCTGGGCACATTTTGATTGTTCTGGAGGCAGCAATGCATCAGCTCAGTACTGAGACAGCATTGTTTTCCTCCAAGACCAGTGTCCCACATATCTGGCAGCCTTATTTTCTAAAGGATGCAATGGAGAGCTGCTTCTTTGCTCAGTAATGGTTCCACACCTGTTCCACACTGTTTAGGATGTGAAGCAATATTGAAATCCTGCTAAAAATTGAAAAAAGAAAGGGGGTGGGGGGGGGGGGGGGGTGTATGTGTGTCTTCTCCTCCAAGATGTGCATATTGTGTCTATCGGTTATGTTTATTTGTTTTCCTAAGGTCTGCCTCTGCCCATTTATAAATAATTTTGTGAATCTGAGTTTAAGTAATGTCATACCTTAATTTCTGGCTTCATATTTCATCCACTTAAACCAGCATATTTTGTACTTCGTCTCTTCATTTCTGACTCTATTTAATCTGGGTAATTTCCTACATTAACGCATTCTCTCATATCTCATCCACTTAGACCAACTCCTCTTATATTCTGTCTCTTCTACATTTTATATTTTGATATAAACTAACTATTAGCTAATGTTGGAGTGAATTGTATGTAGCCCCCATCACTGAGTAAGTCTCTCTCAGTTTACATGTATGTGTTTAGTAGGAGAAAGAGAGCACACGTATGTGTTGATATGAGTAAAGCAGATTTGGGGAGGGCACATTCACCAGACCTGTTCAGGGGCGCAGCCATTTCTGTTAGGAGTAAAGCGCTTCATTAGCATTACAGACAGAATACAGAGAAATTAGCCTCCAGAGATCTCGTGGTCCTCCCTTGAAGAGCAGGGAAAAACCTCTTCACATGCTTCAACCACTTCTGACGTTACCCTTCCTCCCGTCAGTAACTGGTTTTCATATACAGATGCATACTGTTAATGTTAACCTTTGTCTGTCTTTCTGTTAAACTGAAACGTGTTCTTGGGGTTTTCTGTCCATATTTGGGTAAATGGGTACGTATCTACTACTGTACAGGAAAATCTGGGCATCTCTTTTTTTTAATCTGATAACTACAAATCCCATAAGGTTTGGACAGGATGCTAAAAACCTTTACATCACTTTGCACGGAGCAGAAATCATCAGATCCTTTTGCCATTCTAACAGCAGCTCTGCAGCGTGCAGGCCAGGCCTGCATTTTTGACTTAACCAACTACAGATGTGCTCGGTGCAGGCCGGTCTCAAAGTCCACCTCTGCATCCACCCCCTTCTTTGATTGGCTGGTGGAAATGGCTGAAGTTAGGGGAGGGAGAATTCTCCACCCAGCTGTAATTTAGGTGTCATGCTTTCTGTCTTTGCTCTCTTTACAGACAACAGTAAAATGGCCTCGGCACATGACAGAGCTGTACTCCAGGCTATATTCAACCCCACCACCCCCTTCGGAGACATCCCTGGCCTGAACCAAGAGGAGGAATTAATTGATGACGGTGAGCATGAGCTTCTGACTTGATGTGTCTCTACATATCATGTCACAGCTTTTTATGTTTATCATTTCGTAGCATATTGAATTTATTTGAACGCATTCCATTCCTCGACTGAAAAAAACATGACATTTTAATCCAAGTTGAGTTCTGGGTGACATTTCTGTGTTTCCCTTGCCACGGTGCCTGTCAATTGAGTTTGAGTGCTTTTTCAACCTGTTTATCTCCCCCTGCCAGACAGTGGCTTTGACACAGAGTTGCTGAAGCAAGTGAAAGAGTTGGAGATGCGGGGCGTCTCAGAAGCAGAGGCTGGGGATTTGCAAGCCGCACTTCAACTGTTCAGCCAGGCGATCCAGATCCTGCCTCAGCGAGCCTCAGCCTATAACAACCGGGCGCAAGCCCTGCGGCTGCAGGGGAACACAGCAGGTACATGTCACACACTCAATAATAATAACCCTTTTCCGTAGACACCGCAGTGTGCCGACATATCAGACCGTTGAGTCTGAGGCCAGCATGACATCGTATCAGAGATTTGTCTATCTGATGTGCTTTGTCAACAATGTCACTGAGGTTCTGAGTTGGTTCCTCTTACGTGCTGTCTGTCACAAGGGTGGCAGGGTTGTATACCATGAATGTACAGAATTACAGGGATGTGGGTATTTTGCTCAAGTCATATCTGAAGAATCCCTTGTGTGCGTCAATGAAATGAACAAAGGTCCCCTGTAGATTCAGTGTATTATAAAGCACAACATTGTCATTATAAGATTGACAAATGGGTTATAGCCACTGTTAATGTTATAAATAGGGCTGTCAAAGTTAACGCGATAATAACGGGTTAACGCAAATTCGTTTTAACGCCACTATTTCTTTTAACGCATTAATGCAACTTGCAATTTTTAGGTTTCAGAGTTGTAAAGCTAGAGTGAAGATACTGGCTTCATATGAAACTAGAAAACCTAAGGAATCCATTGGTAGTTACGCTAGTTACGCTTAATTTTGGTGAGGAAAAACTGGCATGGCCATTTTTTAAAGGGGTCCCTTGACTTCTGACTTCAAGATTTGTGAATGAAAATGGGTTCTATGGGTACCCACGAGTCTCCCCTTTACAGACATGCCCACTTTATGATAATCACATCCAGTTTGGGGCAAGTCATGGTCCAGTCAGCACACTGACACACTGACAGCTATTGTTGACTGTTGGGCTTGAGTTTGCCATGTTATGATTTAAGCATATTTTTTATGCTAAATATATTACCTGTGAGGATATCTGGACAATAATTGTCATTATTTTGTGTTGTTAATTGATTTACAATTATAAATATATACATACATTTGCATAAAGCAAGTATATTTGCCCATTCCCATGTTGATAAGAGTATTAAATACTTGACAAATCTCCCTTTAAGGTACATTTTGAACACATAAGTGTGCGATTTTTATTTTAATCAATTGGCAGCCCTAGTTATAACCCATGTCATTTTTATTTCTTGGATTATTGAACATCTTTGGCGCATCTGAGTATTGCTGTGCTGTTTTAACACTCACTCCCGGTAGATCACTTTGTCAATCACACCATGCACTCAATACTGTCACATCTTTTACTTGCATCGTCTGTTTCTAAAATTGGAGTTTCTATCTATAGGTGGTGCTTTTCAATTTGTCTGTAACCTGGTGCCAGTTGTTCTTCATGCTGATTTACAAGATCTTATGAATATTCCCAACAAAACACCTACATGTCTATTTAAAATAATGTTCAGAACATGTTCAGCATAGGCTGAATATTACCGAGATCGCACTGTAGTTCATTTCATCTTTCATAATTTTATTCATCTAAAAATGTCATTGTTTACCACTTTGTTGTACATGTATTGAGATTACTAATGAGTTTGAGACTGCTGTATCTTTTGGGTTAATGAAAAATATCAAATTGGTTATAGTCATTTTAGTATGATAATATTAGAATTACTGTAAATACATGTTTTATTTGACTGCATACTCTACAAGACGTGGTGGCAAAGCAATTCAAAGCAAATTCAGCTGCATTACTCAGAGTGAATATTGCAGTAGACTGACTGAGTAGCCTTTAAGATATTCCAAATTGAAAATCAACTTTCAAGACGTCTGTGCCTCACAGTGCTCTCTTCTCCTCTCAGGAGCCCTGGGGGACCTGGACCGAGCCATCTCTCTGAGCAGCGGCACTGGACGGACCGCCTGCCAGGCGCTAGTGCAAAGAGGCCTTTTGCGTAGATTAGCATGCCAGGGTGACGGAGCCAGAGCAGATTTCGAGAAAGCAGCTGCACTTGGAAGTGAATTTGCTCGACAGCAGGCTGTGGTTCTTAATCCGTATGCAGCCCTGTGCAACAAAATGCTGTCGGAGGTGATCAACAAACTACGGAACCCTGAAGTGTCTGAGAGGCTGTAGTTGTGTCACTTGTACACTTTTTCTGTTATGAAGTCTGGGGTTAATAAAAGAACATTTTTAGCTTTTAATGACCTTTTTTATTGCACTGATTATGATTAAAAACTAAGAATAAACAAAGACAACTGCAAGTCAGATTTATCATAGAGTATATAATGTCAGTGACACACAGATAATTCCTCTCATTTTCCTTAAAGATAGAGACAAAGTTGTCAGTGTCCTTATCACGAACCATGCGCTGCTGTGATTAATCCGATATGACATAATAGGACTTGTTATATCCTGCATTCAAATACCAAACTTGATTTATGGTGTGATGTGTCACCACTCCACACAGACGAGGCACTTCAGCTTCTCTCCAGTAGATGTCAGTCTTGTCATGTTGAAAACAGTCGACAGCAGCAACATCTGCTGCCCTCAATTCTTTGAAATAATGCTGTACACCACAATGAATGGAATAAGAAAACAACACAAGTCAGCTCAGTATGCCAAACAGAGGTAAATGATCTGATATTGCAAAATATGAGGAGTAGGCTTATTGAAGCAAATATGATAAAAAAAAAAAAAAAATGTTTTTATAAAACAGTCACTATGTCCTGTATCCAGTAGTACATGAAACAGGTAATCTGAAAAAAAGATGTGCCTCTGGTGTTCTCCGGTGCTCCTAATGACATCTGCATGATTTCACAGACTGGAGGAAAACAACCAATCAGAGCCGAGCTGGAGCCTTGCCATCTCTGAGCAGCTGTCAATCACTCGTGAACTCCGATCAAACGGTCAAACTAGGCAGCGCTGATCAAATTAATATTCTGTTACTGTAATGCCTATTTCTCACATAAAATGTTTTCAGAAACATGTTGTATTGTACTTTTAGCTGTAAAATGAGAGGGTTTGAACCCGGCAGCCATGTTGAGATCAGTTGAGGAAATACCAAGCACCGCCCACCAGCCGGAGCAAACTTTCTCATTTTACAGCTAAACAGTACACTACAAGATGTTTCTGAAAACATTTGGGTCGAGAAAAAGGCATAACAGTAACAGAATATTGATTCATATTTGATCAGTGCTGCCTAGTTTGACCGTTTGATCGGAGTTCGCGAGTGATTGACAGCTGCTTCTGTTGAATGAACAGCCAATAGGAACGCTCTACACTTTTTAAAGCCTGAAAACAGAGCCATAGAAGCATAGTTTTCTCTCAGAACACTTGAATTACATTATGCTGAAAGGTTATTATGGAATTTTTGCCCAATGATGCCAAAAACATTCTGCCTACTGCAAGTTTAAACACCATATAAATAGGCTACATTTGTGAATTTAGTGTCCAAAGAGGGATTATTTGAGTTTCAATCAAATCTTAAAATAGATCCATCTTTAAGCATTTTACCTACTTATAGGCAAAAATGATTTGAGGAAAGGTTACAAGAAAATAGAGGTTAAATAAATCACATCAAAATCTTCAGAAATTATGCCAAAGTGAATTCCTCACATGTACAGTGTATGTCTGCAGGGCTTCAGCACACAGCAGCTCTGAATTCCCTTTTGTTTCTATATACTGTAGTAGCCGTATATGTGGAGGATACACATCACGTCTGGGTGATTCTAAACACAGCATTGCTCGTGTTGCTGTCCGCCCACTGAGCTCTGGGACTATGAGCATTATCTTTTATGCTTTGCTTCTCCGTGTTTGTCTCTGACCTCTCCCAGGCAGGCTAAAGCCACCGGCTCAGTGCGCTCCTCTCTCTGGTAGAAGGAGCAGGTTTTCAGGTGATTCGACATGGAAGGAGTGTTGCTGAAGCTCCATCTGTCCACTGAGGAAAACAGAGAGCTGAACTCCCAAACCTGTAAAACACAGAAACAAAGCTGAAGTAGGTGTAGGAGGCTGCTGTCAGGGCATCTATTGACTGCACTGCACCAATGACCATGAGGATACATTCATTTCCACAGAATCTAGATCACAGAGTATTTTTATCAGCTGCCAGGGCAGGATATTTCTGTATCCATCCATTACAAATTTATTCAGATGATGCCCTTCATTTGGGAGCGAATACCCAGCTGTCGCCTACACAGTCTTATCAGCATCTTGTTTCCATGAATGATCACATCTGACTTGTTATGGTGGCACTGTGTTTACTGGCAGCGAGGCCTCAGGCCATTCCACATCACTGATATCATCGTTGACACGCTCTTTGTCCTATGATCACTGCAGTATATAGAGAAAGTCGATGTAAAAATACACACTTGTGCATTTATACTATATTTATCCTTTATTACCTCCAGTACACAGGTTGTGTTTTTCACAACATGTAGGTGTGTTTGTACTGTATGTTTGTCAGCAGGAGATCTGAAAAACTACTTATCATATTATTCTAAAAGAATCGGTGGGAAATTACAAAGTCTAAACAGCAAAAGGAAAACTGAGTAGTTTAGTGTAAGAATTTGGTAATCTACACCACATTTATAGGCTTTGGTTTATAACTGTGAAAAAAACCCCTCTTGTTTCACAATCAGTGGTTCAACCTGCCTAAACAGATTGTCTGGCATTTTACATTTTTGCATAACTTTTCTTTCACCCAATTTTCATCAAATTTGGTATATAAAATATTTGTATTGGCCGTCAATATATATATTATTCCTCCCAATATTGTAAATATAGCTTACACTCAAACTGATATTGATTTTTTTCGGTGAGCCTTTTTTTTTAGTTGGCTAAAATACGTTTTGCTGCCGGCCCCGTCCACAGCAGAACATTGCTTTGCTCCTGTGCGGTAACTCCTGTCTGATCTCCAAACTGTGGGTGTGCCACAGCCAGTCACAGACTGCCATGTACTATAGGAAAACACTGACTATGGATAAGTACCTCATACAACCCATTCAAAACACCCAAACTATCCCTTTAAGGAATTCTGCCCTTTGATGGCACTTCATTATAGATGGTGCTACAGCAACATGATCAATCGAAATGGCCATCGCTCAATGGTCGTCTGCATCACTTTAAATGTCATCCTTATAATACACAGCACTCATAATTCAGGATTTAGATAATCTCCAAAATTCAAGGCAGTTTTTGGCGTCCTCAAGGCTCAGACCACTATGCGTTCCAGTGGCCTAGAGGTAAAGCCATGGGGCCAAACTAGCTTAGTGGTCTAATGTAAACAGCATCACTGGTTTGAATCCCCCTCAATCCTATTTTTCCTGAATCTCTCTACTGTCAACTATCAAATAAAGGAAACAATAAAGTATGGAAGCTACCACCCCGTTAGCATTGGTTGTTTATAAATGTGGTTTTCAACCTTTTTGAGTCGTGACCCCAGAGAATAAGCAGGTTGGTGTTCACAACCCCTCAGTTTTGTTTAGTTTGAACAGCTACTTAAGCATGGTTCATTGTGCTCCAGGCACTGTGGATTTTTGATGCTTTCCGTTAATTTCTTTCTACCCCTGAAATCTCAGAAACTCATGTGCATGCACACTTTGACTCTCACAAACACACTCAATAAAATCTATTCTGGGGCTAATAATATCACTGGCACAGGCCATGTAATGTGAAAACCATTCCCCAGCCTAAAATATGTTATTTTTAGGGCTGTCAATCGATTAAAATATTTAATCGTGATTAATTGCATGATTGTCCATAGTTAATCGTGATTAATCACTTCAATTAATCAATTAATCACACATTTTTTTTATGTTCAAAATTGACCTTCAAGGGAGATTTGTCAAGTATTAAATACTCTTATCAACATGGGAGTGGGAAATATGCTTGCTTTATGCAAATATATGTATATATTTATTATTGGAAATCAATTAACAACACAAAACAATGACAAATATTGTCCAGAAACCCTCACAGGTACTGCATTTAGCATAAAAATATGCTCAAATCATAACACAGCAAACTGAAGCCCAACAGGCAACAACAGCTATCAGTGTGTCAGTGTGCTGACTTGACTGTGACTTGCCCCAAACTGCATATGATTATCATAAAGTGGGCATGTCTGTAAAGGGGAGACTCGTGGGTACCCATAGAACCCATTTTAATTCACATATCTTGAAGTCAGAGGTCAAGGGACCCCTTTGAAAATGGCCATGCCTGTTTTTTCTCGCCAAAATTTAACGTAAGTTTGGAGCGTTATTTAACCTCCTTCACGACAAGCTAGTATGAGCTGGTTGGTACCAATAGATTCCTTAGGTTTTTCTAGTTTAATATGATGCCAGTATCTTATTCTTCTTTAAAACTGAGCCTGCTACAACCTAAGAATCGCAAGTTGCATTAATGTGTTAAAGAAATGGCAGAAGTGGCGTTAAATTGAATTTGCGTGAACGTGTTATTATTGCGTTAACTTTGACAGCTATAATTATTTTATTTTTTTCTCAACAACCATCTGGCGACCCCAGAAATGATCTTGGGTGTCCTGACCCCCAGGTTGAGAACCACTGCTCTACTAGTTGTGTTATGTATAGTATATATGCAGTATAAGTGCGTCCTATAGAGCTGCCGTTGATTTGTTTAATGAATTTTAGACTGTAAAACAAAATCAGCACATTACAAAACTAAGTGATAGTTTGGCTCAACTGTCTTGTTACTTGGACACCAGAAAAGAAATTGTCCTTTTCCCAAACGCGCCCTCATGGTGCCTGACCCCACATGCAGCTGGTTTATGATAAGGACTGATAGACTTTATATACAGTCTATGATAAGGACACAGGAAAACGCAATGAATCTCCAGTGTCTGCTTTAGTGGGAACCCATTAACTGTTGCCAATGCGGCTGTGATTCAGTTTGTAATATTGTTAGAGAGGACTATGGAGAGCCTGGAGAGGGTTTACAATGCAGCAGCTGTCATGCTGTATGAATGACTGAAATTTTCCGCTGACAGTAAACAGAATGGCGCCAGATACTAAAGGGGAACTGATATAGAAGTTTGGCCTGGTGTTTACTTCCCCTTCACTGCACTATAAGGTTGAGATTAAAATAATATATAAGACGTAATTGTAGCACTCATTCAGTAAAACAAATAAGTATAATAATCCTCTAGTGTTCAGAAAGACTGAAAGAAAAGTAGAATCTTATGGATACTTGCTTTCTTTTGGCATTTCCAGGAGCTTCCCCCGTGGGAATATGTCTTTTTCTTCCACTTGAGGGAGACCATCCCTCTCTCCTGCAGCAATGTGGCACACACCTCTCTCATCAGATGGGAGACTTGGGACAGCTGAGATAATGTAAAGCTGTCAAGGTAACCAGCAATGTGCTGAAGGATCTCCAGGGGCAGGCTGCTCAGGGAATCCAGATTATGAGCACCATTTCTTTGAGGGCTGAATGTTTTCCCGCCTCCACAGAGGAATGAAGGGACTTCTGGCTGGAGGACAAGGACGCTGACATCTTGACAGAATCTGATCGTAGCTCGATGACCCGCAGGGCGAAATCTCGTCTGGGTGAAAGCGCAGCCGAGGTATGCTAAGGGGCAGCGTTGCTGGAACCAGCCGCTCAGAGAGGCCTGTATGTCAGAGTGCACATTCCTGAAGTGAGAGCCGTATTCGTCACGCCGAAAGAAGTGGCCACACATGAAGCTGAAGGCTGAGCTTGTTTTGTTGTGTCTTCTGGTGACGGATTCTGCTTCGACTTGTACGTGAAGACCGTGAGGTTTGCCTGCGATGACATCGGCAAGCGATGCATCCGTTTTGAACGGAGCAGATGCAAAGTCGTACGTTTGTGTTCCGATATCGACATAAAGACCATCTCTCCCCACGCTCTCTGAGATTAAATGTCCTTTCAGCTCCATTTCCAGGGAGTTCAAGAGCGTGGCGCTGACCTCGTCGCACTTTGGAAGATCCTCAACTGATATGCCCAAATCTGCAGTGTCAACACTAGCGCTGCTCTTGACCTTTTGATCCTTCAGAAAGTCACGCTTTGCTCGATAGCTAGTGGGAACGTGAAACGAACGGACAGTTTTAACCTCGACGGGCTCCAGGTTCCCATAAACAAAATCTTTATCTCTCGGGGTGCAAGCAGCAAGTTGGCCAAAGTCAATCAACATGGCCCCGTTGTGCACCAGATACATGTTATATTCAGCAATGTTGACTTCTTGGCTTAACCTCTGAAGGACCCCGTCTTGCCATGGCGCGAGTCCAGTTGCACCATCCATGCTTGGAGCGGCAGCAGCACTCTCTTGGCTCAGGTGTGAGTCTCCTGCCTCCCCCTGACAGTTTGATGATTCTTGCTCATCCTTTCCCTCCTTCTTATTCAGGTTTTTGACAGTTTGCTTGCATGCCTCCATCTCCTTGTTGAATATTTTCTCCCAGGAGCTGTAGTTCTGAATACCATCCACGTTCCTGCTCTTTGCCAAAGCATCTGTCTCCTCTTGGCTCAGTTCTTTTTCCTCCATCGTTGTGCAGCCGTTTTCTGCAAATTCACCGCAATCTGAAGAACAGGTTGCTTCATCCGCAAGACTGTTGACCCCGGCAGAAACATCCTGGAGGGCAGGATCCCCCTCCATCAACTCTGGAAAAATGTTCTTCATTTTGATGGATCGAAACAGCAGCTCTTGGTCCCTGAGAGCCATAGCAACATCAAGGCTTACCTCAGTTTGAGGGCTTTCTGAGACATTTTTGTAGAAGGTCAGATCAGTTTCTGAAACAGGCCAGCGGTTCCACTCCTGCGAGCAGCAGACCACGCTGGCGGGACAAACCTCCAGGTGTTTGGCCTGCCTGTGGCGCAGCATGGTGAGAGGACAGCCGTAGTTGAAGTTGAGGCAGGGGACCGTCTCGTTGGGACAGAGGAGCTGGTGCTCCTCTTGCTTGCACATGTGGAAGGTGGCGCCACAGTGTTTATGACACTTGATGACCAGGCATGAGACAGAGATCTGCACTGGGACTTGACAGCGGACATTGTAACACTTGTCACAGTGCTCATGATGGCCCACAGGCATCTTCCTCCTCACCTTGAGAGAAATAACACAACATAGATTTCTAGCTTCATACTGTGGCTAATTAGAAGCTATTTTCAAGTAATGTGAGAATCATATTTTATTATGAATCTTAAATGCTGATAACAAACTGTGAACACTTACCATTGTCATCTGAGTTTCACGCCAGAAACACTGTTAGAGAACATGATCAGATGTTACAAGTTTGCATTTTTATACATAAGAAAGATATTATAATTAGGGCTGTCAAAGTTAAGATAATAAGGTGTTAACGCAAATTCGTTTAAATGCCACCAAATTTCTTTAATGCATGAACGCAACTTGCTGGCATCATATGAAACTAGAAAACCTAAGGAACCCATTGGTACAAATCAAGTCATACTAGCTTATCATGAAGGAGGTAAATAACGCTCCAAACTTGTGTTAAAATTTGGCAAGGAAAAACGGTTATGGCACTTTTCAAAGGGGTTCCTTGACCTCTAACATCAAGATATGTGAATGAAAATGGGTTCTATGGGTACCCACAAGTCTCCCCTTTACAAACATGCCCACTTTATGATAATCACATGCAGTTTGGGGCAAGTCATAGTCCAGTCAGCACACTAACACACTGACAGTTGTTGTTGCCTGTTGGCCTTCAGTTTGCTGTGTTATGATTTGAGCATATTTTTACGCTAAATGCAGTACCTGTGAGGGTTTCTAAACAATATTTGTCCTTGTTTTGTGTTGTGAATTGATTTCCAATAATAAAGATATACATCCATTTGCATAAAGCAAGCATATTTGCCCACTCCCATGTTGATAAGAGTATTAAATACTTGACAAATCTCCCTTTAAGGTATATTTTGAACAAATAAAAAAAAGTCTGATTAATTTGCGATTAATCACAATTAACTATGGACAATCATGCAATTAATCGCGATTAAATATTTGTATCTATTGACAGCCTTAATCATAATTTAACAAGTCCGACTTATTTTGACTATAAAATTAGAGGACATGGTAAGGTGCGTTCTGACATACAGACTTTAAATGATTAATTTAATATGGGTTAATTTAATTTCAAACATTAATTTTAAAATATACAGTAAATTAAATACATTATCATTAATATACAAAGAGGAATTACATGTTCAGCTCAACAAAATACTTTCTAAAAACATACATTTTAGTAAATAAAAAGTGAACAACTTGAATAATAGCAGTAAAATGTCTCACCCTCTTCTCCTCTCCTCCTGTCACCTTGTCTTTGCTGGCACCCCTGAGTAACCTCTGCACTGTGTCTGGACATTATAAATAGACACAACAGAGGGGCAGACAGGCCAGTGGGACGGGGCACCATTGTCCCACAGCCATTAAGAGGCAAGGTCAAGTTACAGCCTCCACCCCTGCTTCACTGTGACAGGGTGGTGATAATAGCACGTAATCCACGCTCTCAACGGTTTAACTACCGCATGTTCAAAAACATCAACATCGGCTGTAGCACACTGTGCTGTCAACCTTTTATATTCCATTACCAGTTAACAATTGTATGTGTTTACATTTCCTCACAAAATTATAGCAACATTTGAAAATAAAAGTTGATTGAACAAAATTAGAGCACTTTTTAAAGATATTTTAAAACTATTTTACAGATGGTTTCTCTGATTATCACATTTATTTTTGCAGTGTATGACATGAATAATTATAGGTGATTACTTCTTTAATTAATCAAAAAATATAAACAGTATAGTGTTATACTATAGGCTTATTTTTCCTGATCCATGTCCTCCACTAGATGTCAGTCACACACTTCCAAAAACTCAAGCAACATTTCCCCAGCAGCTGTTTCAACTGTCAGATAAAATTCACAACATGGATTGGTTAAATTCTTTGGGGTTACAATGTGAGATCAAAAATGTATTTTTCATGATGTTTTGAAAATGATGGTTTAATACAGGTTTGTTTAAATTCATATCAAGCCTGCGCAGCTGATTATGTCCCAGTCTGAATTGAAAATTGATGCAGTTTGAGTGTATACCTTTTTAAGGGCTGGACGGAAATGTATGTGTGATCCATTCTTAACACCTTCATTTATGGAAGAGGCCCAAATAGCTGCCTCTTTTAATCAGATCACCATCCAGTGGTGTCATAACATGCACCTCCGCTGCTCAACAACAGCAGCACTTTGATTGTACACATGCAGCGGCTCATTATTGGAACACCTGTCATTCTGTGTTACTTGTCATTCATGCCATCTCTTTCATTCACTGGCAGAAATGTTGTGTTGTGCAACGTAATGGGGCATTGATCCAGTCGAACCACCTTCATCTAATTACACTCATTTACATTAAGGCTGGCTGAACTATCGTCCCGTTTACTCCCCCACATCGCCCTGCAAACACCTACTGACACCCATTTTCCACCCCATGTAAAATGTGCTGGATTCACAATCTGCATCTGGAAGTCTTCATGCAACTTTTCTTTTGTCACCTGGCACAGATTACAATGAACAGCTTATCAGAGACAGCTGCTTCGCTCTCTATAGGCTCTGCAATCAGCATACATTTCAGAGAGAGAGAGAGAGTGTTGTAGAAAAAAATACTAGCTATTTCAGTGTCTTGTTGCTATACAACAGCAGCACAGCTGAGACTGGAGAGGTCTATTGTTGAGGTTAGATTAGTCAAGTGCAGTTGTAAAAGTGCTTTGAAGCAGGTGTAGAAATAATGGATTAATTGCTGCTAAATTTACAAAATCTATTTTCAATAAGCTCTGGTTTGATTCAAAGTTGAAACTGTATTAATGCACGTCGTTGTTCTTGAACTTTAGCAAAGATGGCGGAGCATTTACGATAAGCAACTGTTGGCTTTTTGCATTGATTCACTCCATTGTTGTTGGTGGTTACCAGACTACAATGTCATAGACTGATCAGGTACTGTAATTTGAAGGTTACATTATTGGTATTGTAGTGTAGTATTTCAGCCACACAAGTGTGCCAGTTTTAAAGGAATAGCTTGGCATTTTGGGAACTACGCTTATACTTTCTGGGAGAGTTAGATGAGAAAATCGATACCTCTATCGTATTTGTCAGTTAAATATAAGGCTACACCATAGATAGACTGTATAAGAAGTGGACATAGTCACAGTGACATCACCCATTGGTTTGTGGACTGCTGTTTTGAGACCTAGAGTTCCGCATTTTGGTCGTCGCCATCTTGGATTTTGGCCATTTCCATCTTGTTTTTTTGCAACCAGAAGTGACACGAGAGGGTGGAGCTAAGTAGCTACAACCAAATACTGAATAAGACATTTTTAGGTGACCAAAATGTTCCAATTAACTTTCATGAACTTAAAAAACACACTGTGAAAGGGTTAAAGTTCAAAGACGAAAACACGGACAAATCCCAGCCCGGACAACGCCGTGGTAGCGACCTGTCAATCAAAAGGTAGCCACATGCTATATTGAAGAAGTCTTGAAACTAGCGATTGTGACCATAAACTCATGTTTACAATGTTTACTGAGGTAATAAATCAAGTGAGAAGTAGGCTCATTTTCTCATAGACTTCTTTTTGCAACCAGAGGAGTCGCCCCCTGCTGGCTATTAAAAAGAATGCAAGTTTAAGGCACTGCTGCATTGGCTTCACTTTTCAGACCCGGAGGTTGCCCACTGGGCTACACCCAGGAGCTGGTTAGCTTAGTTTAGCTTAGCTTAGCTTAGCGTAAAAACTGAAAACGCGGGGGAAGCTAGCCTGGCTCTGTCCAAAGGAAACAAAGTCACTTATCAACTCTTCTAAAGCTAATTAACACATCATCTTGTTCTTGTTTGTATAATGTGCGTGTAAAACAATAATTGAATTTATTTAATACGTTTTACAGAAGTTATGTGCTGCACTATTTTTGGTCTGGTGCTGCTCCCAGCTACTAAATAGTCCTGCACATAAACCCCCTGGTAGAACGGTAGATTGTCACGCTTAGGTTTTTGTCCTGATTAAACAAACGTGACCTTTACAGGTGCTGGTAGGTTTATTTCATTACCTTTGGACAGAGTTCCCCCTATTTCCACTCTTAAGCTAGCCGGCTTCCTAAATTAATCCTAAACTTAAGTCATTTTTACTAACAGATTGCAAAGTAACAAGATGTTTAACAGAACATAGAAATCTCATTTAATAAAATTCATTTGAACACTCGGCTTGAGCTTTTATGCAACCTGGCAGCTCAAAAGGGGATAATTACAACTTGTCCATTTTCTGTAGTGTGGATTTGAGCAATTCTGAGGCTACGGGTTAATGATTCATGCAAGCTCCATGTCATTTAACTCTAATTTAATGTTCTGAGATGTGACTGGACAGCCTTAGATGGCAGAGAAAAAAGAGTCAAACTTGATTAATATTCAAGCCATTCAAAAGCTGTCAGCACACAGCAGGACTAATAAAAGCATCACTGGTTTCAAGTTTTGGATTGAAGTTTTGCCTGCTTCTACCAGCAACACCAAGCACAGTGCATCCTCTGCAGAGCTTCCTATAAATCTCCCCCACTTCTCGAGGTTTTCCCTTGTTATTGCCATTCCTATTAAAGATTGCCCCCATTTTGGGATTTCCATCTAGTTTATTATACCTGGCAAAACACATTAATAAGACCCAACCATTGGGACGACATAGAGAAATATGTGCTACTGCTGAATTTCCAAAGACCCGGGAAACTGTGTTGGTACTGTGTTTATTGCAGAGCTCGGCCCAGCAGAGGCCTATAAATAAGCTGCAGATTGCTATGGAAATGCATAATGAAAATGAAAATGTATCAACTCAAAGTGGGGCTCAAATACTGTATGAGTTTGAACTTTTAGGCTGAGAAACCAAACACTGCATTTGCAGAACTGATTGAATGTTTTAGCTCATATGAATTCAATTAAAACATGAATAGACATAGTTAATCTTGTGACCCCAGGATAATGTTCTTTAAGAGATAAGTCTAGACGATCACTTGAGGATCATTTCAAGATCTTAACATTATTGATTAGTGTGCTGTTAATATGAGTGTACCACTGTATACTATGCATTTGTATATTATTCATCATTTTGGAGCTGCAATGATTAGTCGTTTAATCCATTAGTCTATTGACTGAAAATGAAAAGCATATTAATAATTTCTCCAATAAGGGAATTTGCTGCTTTTCTCTGTTTTATATCGCTGTGAACTGAATATGAGTTTTGGACTGTTGGTGGTACAAAACAAGACATTTGATGATGTCACCTTGGGAAAGATTACAAATAATTAAGAAAACAATCAAGAGATTAATCGATAATGAAAATAATCATTCCACCCCTACAACATGTATGTATGTAGACTGTATTGTATATGCACTGTATATGGTCATGTGTACAGTACGCATGATGTGTGTGTTTGTAATTGCTATATAGTATAATGTGTTGTGTTTTTTTTATTTTAAAGGTGCTTGGTGAATGGTCATGTGATATGTGTTTACAGGCGTGGTAGTATGAACGGAGATTCATTCTGAAACTCCCCTAAAACGCTCTTCTGGATGGAGATTTTTTTTTTTTTTAAAACACCATTTTAAAATGAAAACATATTTGTGTGGGTGTAGCCTACATCTTTTCCCGTGTGCCAAGCATGTAGGATTGCTACAGTGGCCGACACGAAATCGCGAATGGTCTTCTCTACAGCCAGTTGTTGTAAGAGTAGAGTGCTTAGAGTGGGTGTGTATGTGGGAAGTGAGTGGTGAAGCAAGACATAGAGAGAGCGGCGGTGACGGGAGCGACTAACATTATTGACTCTGGCCCAAGCAGGAAAAGTTAACAGAGTTTGGTTTGTCTGTTCTGGGTTGTCTGTTCTGGGCTTCTGTAGAAACATGGTGGTGCAACATGGCGGACTCCATGGAGAGGACCCGCTCCATACAGTATGTAGATATAAACGGCTCATTCTAAGGAAACGAAAACACAACGATTCTTATTTTCAGGTGAACATACACTAAAGAAAACATACTTAGTAACATCATACTCCATTTCTGCCAATAGGTCTCCCGAAATGTTACACACTGGTCCTTTAATATGGAGTGGAGAGACTAGCCTTTCGGTAAAAGAGATCGAAAACCACAAATAGATAAACACATTTGAAAAAAAAGCATGTGTGTACTTATATCATGTGAATTTATCAGATTTGAAATGTTATTTTACATGTGATAAAACCACTTTTTCCAGGTTTTTTTTAATCTATTATTACCTCCGCCAAGGCCGAAGGCCTAGGAAGGAGGTTATGTTTTCACCGGAGTCGGTTTGTTTTTTTGGTTGTTTGTTTGTTTGTCTGTTTGCAGGATTACTCCAAAAGTCCGCAATGGATTTGAATGACATTTTTTGGAGGGGTGGAGTGTGGCACAATGTACCACCCATTACATTTTGGTGGTGATCCGGATCATGATCCGGCTTCAGGAATCTTTTTTAATAACTCCGCTAAGCCTGTGCATTAATACCACAGGCTATAACACATGCGCAGTGTAACTGATGACGCGTTCATGACGCGTCACCCAGCCTCTTTCCTTCTGCCAGCAGAGAGAGGGACAGAGAGAGAGCGGTGGGTGGAGAGAGAGGGGGACACCTGTAGATTCGGCGTTTTTTCACATTAAACTGTGAAATTTCAGATGAGTTCGACCAAAGCACACTTGGTGATTGTTGGAACAGTAACGACGACGGTTTAGGTGAGTTTTATTTTGTGTCTGTCCAGTTTGAATGAAGTATTTTACGATGCTCAGCTACGTACAGCTGATCTCATCATAAACAAAAATACACATGGACTATGACGCAAGCTACACGGAGAGGGGGGGCAATCGTATTCGGGCAGCTTGGCGGAGGTCTGCGCTCTCCCAGTGCCATTCTAGTTACATGTGTTAATGCTTTTTTAACTGAGTTTACAAAAAAAAAAAAAGGTCTGTTCAACTCATTAAAACTATAAACCATCTCCATCATAAAGTCTGTTTAACCTGACACTGCAAATTACCTCACAGCTGTAGGTTACATTTAATAGTATATATGCCTTTGGGTGGGTATTATCCTACGAGCCTCTTCTAGACGACATTTTGTGGCATATGGTCAGCCAAAAATAGGAGTGAAAATGTAGATAACAACTTCACAAGGTGTTTTCACCCCTCTCATTATACAGCCACCCCTCCTTCCTTCAATTTAATTAAGCAGGTGTCTAACAGGCTTTCCTTTAAGTCCCTCTGCAGTTCAACTCTCAGCCTCGTGTCGGACCTGACGGAGTCAAAATGAGAAGGCTTGCTAACCCTGACCAATGAACATGCAAATGTTTATGGGCATATCAATTTAGCTTCCAGCCTTTCTGCACCCACTATTCTGCTTTTAATTACAAAGACTAATTAAAAGTACCTTGTAATGAAGTCTGTGTAGGTTCCCCCCAGGGCAACGTACTTTGTGTCATTTTGCATCATTAATGGAGAATACGCTGAAGAATGACAAAATCTCAAAGAATTGTAAATGAGACATTTTACTCCGCGTGTTTACATAATGACGGCTGCTAAGAGAAGGCGGACACAGTGTCGCGGAAGTTTGCAGCACCGAGCCATTTCATGCCCAATATACAGCCATAATAAATGATAGATCATATAAAATTCATGAAAGTAGTAAAAAAAGCTTGTTGTAGACAAGTTAAATAATAAAGTGCACTGAAGCCATTTATCAGCTCTGTCCTGTCTTATTTTATATGTGTAATGTGCACATTCAAAGTTGTCTTGTTCATATTCACATGGTCTCATGTGTAATTCTACACAGAGATATGAAAAATATCAAATCTAAACTGAATCCCTGCCAAACCTCCACATGCACGCTTCATGTTTGGAGTCTCTGCTTGTGTGATGTCCAGTGTGACTCGTCTGGTTGTATGGGAGTGTGTGTGCAAGTGTGTTTTCATGTGTGTGTTACATTTGTTATCTGTAAGCTTGGCATCTGTCTGGGTTTGACAGTTCTCTGCCATACAAATGTCAGGAGAGCACAAAGCTGCACTGGCACTCGGATAGAAATGTGGAGGAAAACTTGTGTTGGTTTTGGTTTTTATATTTCCCCCACATTGGTTATACAAGTACTGCATGTCCTGTACCACAGCATTACACAGCAATGGAACAAGTTTTACTTATTGTGTGGCTGGCTGAAAGCTACAGTATCTACCAGCTATGCTTGTAACCTGCAGCGAATGACAGATCATAATATTTAAAGCCATGTACTTAATTTAACATTTTGGGTAGAGTAAAACAGGGATACAGCTATGTTACAGTTATAATATGCAAGCTGACAGAAGCACATATCCTCTTCTATTTCCATATAACCTGGTTATGGAGACTGTGTGGTCATTGTGCTCTTGTTATTGTCATTATGTTTCTGTCCAGCTGACGAATATAAGTCTAGTATTGCTTCTCCTTTCTGCACTCATTTGGTGTCCAACCAATCGCGTAAATATCGATGATGCAACAGGTGCAGAAGGGTTAGGGTTAGGGTTAGGGTTAGGGGCCCATGGAGGCCCAGAAGCTGTCAGGGGCCCATGGAGGGAGGCAATGTTTTGCCGCTTTACTATTGTAGGTGGGCCCTCTCGCATTCCTCTTTAGCAGTGTTGTTAATGACCCGTAGGATGAAACAATGTTTTTATTGTGCTTTTAACAATTGATACTTGTAAAACACAACTCTATATACACACAGACATACACACTTAATTTATCATAAAGAATGAAACTGAGTAAAATAAAAAGTAAAAAAAAACCTAACTAAATAAAATAAATAATAATATAAAAAAGGGGGGATGGATGCCTATTACCCTCGTCAGCGAACTAATTGGTGTATCTGCAGACGGTCTGTCTGAATTTTGTTTCTATAATCAAGTGTGACTAAAGATTAAGTTGGAATCTCGTAATGAAGATGGTGGTATTCATATTTGTTAATGTTTGAGTTTCTGGTCTGGTTAAAATAATTTATAAAAGGCGACCATATTTTGTAGAACTTACCCTCCTGTCTTTTTGATGAGAATTCTATTTTCTCTAAATCTAAATGCGTCATCACTTCTCTCATCCAATTTGCATGATTAGGGGCTGCTGCTGGCTTCCAGTTAAGTATTATTAATCTGCATACCAGCAGACTACCAAAGACTATCAAGACTCCAGAGTAGTTTTCACCTTAGGATCTATAACACCAAAAAACAGTCATTACAGGGTTTAAATCAACATTTCGATTCAATACCTTAGACAAAGTTTGAAAAATATTTCTCCAATAGTTCAACAAACTAGGACAGCTCCAGAACATGTGTGTCAGTGATGCTGGCACATGCCCACAAAGTTTGCATGAGGGATTAATATTTTGGAATATTTTGTGAAGCTTTTGTTTAGACCAGTGCAGCCTATGGGGCGGCTGTGGCTCAGAGGGTAGAGCAGGTCGTCCACCAATCGGAAGGTCGTGGTTCGATCCCCGCCTCCTCCGTTCACATGTCGATGTTTCCTTGAGCAAGACACTTAACCCCAAATTGCTCCCGAAGGCTGCGCCATCGGTGTGTGAATGAGAATTTAGATTAGATCCTGATGGGCAAAGTTGGCACCTTGCATGGCAGCCTCCGTCATCAGTGTATGAATGTGTGTGTGAATGGGTGAATGCTGACATATAGTGTAAAGCGCTTTGAGTGGTCGGAAGAATAGGAAAGCGCTATATAAATGCAAGTCCATTTACCATTTACTATTCCATTCACCTTAAATTGTATGAGGCCACGTCTGGCACAAACAGACAAAGAATGGATCCGGCCAAGTGTCTCCCGTAGGATGAACTTTTAATGGATGAGTACTGGTTTCTCTTTGTTATTATGGAGTGGGTTCAGGGATTTAAATCTATAGCACTGTAATTGTTACCTCTCATATATTGGTTGGAAAATGCGCACCTACTGTAATCTGTGTCTGATAACATTGGCCGCTGAGTCCAGGGCAGGCTGTTAAATTAGCGTTGATAAATTTGGCTGCTGTCCGTGGTGCTGATAACGCTGGTCTACAGTATGGGAGTTACATGGTGAGCCTCTCCATGATGGCATAGCAATTGTCTGCTTTGCAATTGTCTGGAGTGGTGTGTGCATCCATGTGTGTGTGCACTTGGGTTTGGGGCAAGGGCCCAAGAAAAATATTTGCACCAGGGCCAATCACAATTGCATTTCGCTGCTGTCTCCAACTCCTGAGAAAAATATATTTTACTGCTACTTTACTTGTGACTATCTTTGCCTGGTTCATCAGAGCATGTTTGCTGTAAACGAGTACCAATGAGAGCGGTGAGACTGAACCATAATACCAAAACAATGAGCTAAAAGAGGCCAAAAAGCTCCACAGAGCTGCAAAATATGGTAATAATTGACCCTTCGCTAATCCCCTCCCTAGAAAGGCCACTGTCCAATCCTACGTTAGCAACCATATCTAGGAGCGGGAGGCCTTTCAAGCTTTCAGCGGTGTGTGTCGAACCTGCAGGTCGACAGCAGACATCCTCAAAGGTTTTAGAGGGGAGTCTCATATTTTTTCGCTTTCCCGAAGCCAAAAACGCAAGAGGAGCGATGTTGGATATGGGTTAAACAGTGTGAAAGACCTCACTGACGGCTGAATCCATCGAAGATCAACAAAAAACCCTTCCTTTGCTCCAAGGTAACAAAGATGGTTGAATATGAATTATTATTAATTTGTGAGATTCAGTGTATGGATCAAGTCTATATGCAAGCAATATCCTGGTGCACTTTTAACAGCTGGAAAAGCAGGATAATTTAGTTTTATATTAGATTATGAAAGCTATAAGGAGTCATAACAAAAAGGTAATTTAGCTTAAAAAACAATATATTGACTTAGCCTGCTGTGCAGGAAAATTATTGTTCCTGTATGTTTGTCCTTCACATGAGTTGTCAAGACGTGTGGTGTCTGATGCTCGCATTGGGACCACCGGGGAGCTTTTCCCTTGATTTTAATGGCCTCTTCATTCTCATAATGCGCCGGCAAATTAGCCTATATTGTGAATGTAGCTCTCAAATACATATTGTAGTCCTTTCTGTCTACTTCTCTCTGATATTTCAAAATGTTTATTCCAGAAACCTGCCATCATTTCCTTTGCAATATCTCTCACTGATATAATTGAAAACGTGACATGCCGGTTGAGAAAGCTTGGCGGGCCTAGCAACAGTAACCAATGGGGGAAGGGCTAAGCCAAGTGTGAATTCTCTCTAGGTTCATCACTATGTGCAACTTTTCCATGTTGGCATGATTCATTGTTCATTGTTAATATATGAATATTTATTAATGGAGAATAAAATGTAAATGCCCAATCAGTGGCATTTTTTTTTCAACCATATAAATTTGTGTATCAGAATAGTTGTCAGTAGTCAGCATCCACATTTTTATTATTCACTAATAACCATTGGTCAACTAGTGATCATACTTAAATCATGTCAGTGAGATGACATGACATGAGTAGCTAGGATTGTTCAAAGAGCTTTTCATTGGACTTTTAGGTTTACAGAAATGTCCAAGTTCAAAGCTCTGTTTGGTGAAGGCGTTGGGTTTGGCACTATTTGTGCCTCACATCCCATTTTGACCACGGGGGCATCATTACTGGGTGGAAAATTGACGGCACAAAAATAATGTCTGAATATTGTATGAGACGGCAAGACAGAAGAAAAGAGACACAAAAATATGCTGTGGGTAACGATGTTAGGAATGTTGGTGCTGTTGCTGCTGAACAATTTGTAGCAACACTGTACAGATGCTATAGAAGCAACACTTATTTATTTATTCATATTTATTCATCATATTTTAGTGGTTTTAGTGATCAGTGGAGCCTTGAGCATTTTTATCACGTTTGTTATTGTCTGTGTTTGTGTACACTATGGATACCTTGTCTTTTTGGTGCAAACCAAATTTACCTATGGGTACATATAAAGTAACCTGAACCTGAACCTGTATGTAAAAATCTATACACAAATCATTTTTCACTTATTTTCTCTCAGTTTCTGCTGCTTGTCTGTAATGCATAATTTTATCTGGGATCCAAACACAGAAAAACACAGCAGAATGTCATGCAACAGACATTGATAAAGATAATTTCTTCTCATGTGGTGCAGCTAAAATAGTCTCTGTGTGTTTCTGCTGTTGTGAGGCTGAGTGATAAGGAGCAGACACTGATAAGAGACACCTCAGCGGAACCATGGGATGTCACTCCCATCGCTAACCTTGTACTTTCCCAACAAGTTTAGTAATGCAGCTTAGAGGTTTGTGTGTGTGTGTATGTGTGTGTGTTTGTGTGTGTGTGTGTGTGTGTTTGGATATACATGTTTTGATGTTATCAAACTGGG
The DNA here is from genome assembly GCA_916701645.2 of Sebastolobus alascanus. NCBI lineage: Eukaryota > Metazoa > Chordata > Actinopteri > Perciformes > Sebastidae > Sebastolobus > Sebastolobus alascanus. Next base: position 4,634,329 of record CAKAOJ020000040.1, on the reverse strand, counting down.
AGCACAAATGATATGTTTTCGCATCTGTGTGCCTGCTGTACTCTCTATGCAGTGGTCATGCATATGCATTATATTGCATTATAAGGTTTTTGTCATTTCGTCTCCCACCCCCAACTCCACAGCATAACATAGTACCAAAAAAAAGATGATAACAGCACAAACTATGCATTGGAAATTACCATAAAGTAGGTACATCTCTGTGAAAGAGCCTCAACAACAAAAAAGAACATTATGAGCTGCACAAAGGTTTGTTAGGGAATTGTGTTATATTGTATTTTTACGCAACCTCTGCTGCCTTTACAACCCAAACACAAAGAACTAATGCAAAAAGAAGAACACCAGGACAGATAGATGGATTGAAAAGGACTTCCTTAAACTCCTGTAATGGATGACTAATGATATTGATTCAATCTAATTACAAATACAAGACTAATAGCTCCACTGGAGCTCCACTAAATTAGAAAAAGTGATAGACAGCAACAGCTTGGTGTGTTAGCAGCAGCAAACGAGCTCTTTATCTATATCTGTATTAACATGTAAAACTACAGCATCAGAATCTCGACCCATAGCAGGGCTGGCTCTAGCCCTTTTGGTGCCCAAGGCGATATTTGGATTTGGAGCCCCCCGCTGGCGCTCAAGGGCAAAGGTTAGGGTTCAACCCCCCAGAACCCTAACCCTAGCCCCATATAGATAAACAATTGGTCCCTGATATTGTTGGCTTAAAAGTGTTTAGTCAGTTTCACTACAACGAGAGTTACAGGGGTGAAAAGTGTATGAATTTCTTTCTTTCTTTATTTGTTCATTTGTTACCTCAAAGCAGAAAATGAAGAAGGGCGCCCACTCGCATTTTTTTTTTTTTTTAGAGGGCGACCAGCGCCCCCCAGAAGGTGGCACCCTAGTCGACCGCCTATATGGTCTATGCCTTAAGTCGGCCCTGACCCAAAAGAACTCCTCTGAGACGGTGAGTTTTGTGTTTTTTTAATCAATGAAATCTTGACCTATAAAATAAAAGTGCAGTATGTATCATGGGGAGCTCAGCAGATTCCGCACAGGAACTGTAAAGACCTTTGGCATACAGACAATCACTCCTTTTCAACTCCAAAAGTCCACAGTCAGGATATTCTCGACTGAGCCACACGGATCAGAAATGTATGAAATTCCCCGCTGTGTTGTTCTCCAATTACTGCCACCGATGTTTACCCCTGAATTGGCCCAGACTCTCACAGCATGGCCTCTCGGTCTCGGTCTCACACAGCCGCTGCCTGCAACTCCCCTCCAAACGGGGGCGTGACTCAGCTACACAACTCCGGGGGAACTGCCACTCTCATGCTCCATTAGCCCTCGCGTCCCCAGTGGATGAAGAAAAATGTATTCACTACCAGGATGCTGCTGCCACAGACATCTAAATAGCAAACCATTCGTCCTTTTGTGCTGCGTCTTTGGATGACCTCGTGACTGGAAGCGCGCTCAAATCAGGCGAGGAGGAAGTAAGTTTATAATCACAGCGTGTGGAGATCAGGAGGTCGACAGTGATTGCTTTGCCCTGAAATTGCGCTGTAAGATGAGGCGCGGGGTTATCTCATGCAAACATAAGTGGCTAAAAAGGTGTACCAATTCTAGCTGATTATTCAACAAAGCAGCGCAGTGACTTTCAGACAAGGTTTTCAAGGGTTTGGCACCATTTGGTATCTGTGACTATGTAGACGTAGACGTGGCCACGTAATGCGGGTGGATTTGCCATGTCTGAATCCAGAGGGAAATCATGGAGTTGTCTCTGTCAGACAGCCAACCCTGTTGCTCTAAATGGGATGAATCACAGAGCAAACGCTCAGGTCACTGCTGCAGTATTGATTACCAATGGAAGATGTCTGATTCTCTTTCTCAAGTCTCACTCTCTCGCCCCACTACATACACAACCAAACTACATTTTGCTCTTAGTTTTAACTCATTTGCAGTCGGACTGCGCGTTGGAAATGTTTATGCACAAGCTGTAAAACTTATCCACTCGACAGCACGTAAAGGCTACTGTACACTGCGATAGCTTCAAAACCCATTTTCCAATTTACAGCAGAAGTGCTTTGCAATGGCCGTTTGTCGAACATACAGTATCATTCATTGGGCGGACATTAAATTTGAAAGCTTGGTGGGGTGTTTATTGAAGTCCTGACCCCGTCCTCCACTCATTAAATTGATTCATGGATTCAATAAGTGGGGCACAGGCGGCAGGTGTGCGTGTCGGTGTGCGCACAAGGCTCACAGGCATCCATCACACTGATCAGGTGTCTTCAGCTGCTTCTCCATGCGGCGCTCTCGCAAGACCGCTGCAGATGTTGCTGCTGTACAGCCCAGCCTGACCCAAGGCTGGACTGTATGCAAGCACATATATACATGCACACACCCATTTACAGAGACTTGCAGATATACACAAAATGCAAAAACACACAGGCATCCTCTCAAGCCCAGAGCTTGCTTTTCATTCTAGTAACTGTTTGTCATTCAGGCCAAATGCCAAATGAGGTTAAACTGTCTTCTGGAAGGAGATCATTCATGTTCCACTGGACAGTAAGAGCCAGATCCGGAGCCTCACAACTAAAAATAGATACTGCGATTCAGAACATTTTCATTCTTCGCTTTACTGACGCCAGTGAGTTTTTGATGTTTGGTGAAGCTATCAAAGGTTAGCTCACATCTCGTATCCAATATGGGGGAACAACAAACAGCCTGCAGTTAAACGCCATCTGATGTAATCGCAACATCCGTGGCCAGCTCGTCTGGATTTTGTACAAATGAAATATTTTATCTCAATGACAGAGAAAAGTTGAGACTCAATAATTTTGATATTACTACAAGATATGATGCTAGAAAACAATATTAAGATTTTCATAGTGAAAATTAATGATAATAACATGGATTTCCTTCCTATTTGCATAAATAGATGGGGGAAAACATCTAATCTGACCCGCCAGATGGTTTGTTAGACAGAACCATCTGAGAAGCCGTCATTGGAAACTGTTTGGAAGAGAGCAGGCAGGCACTTTCAAAAAATACTTGGTCTACAGGTGATTGGATGAACCATCTGTCAATCAAACTCTTGCCGAAGCCAATCGGGGGAAGAGCTTGAACATGTTTTCCATCGAGAAAAGCCTTCAATGCCGTTCTTTGCTCTTCTTTGAAACAAGAAATACTCTCCAGTTCTAATAGAACTGATGCTATTGCAGCATCTAACCTCTTCAGGAGCCGCTGTTGTTGTTTAGAACTAACTGTCGCTTCTCCGTGTCGTCTCACACACCTAAGCCACACCCATAGCTGAAATAGCTCCTAACAGGACGCTGATTGTTCCACACTCCGGCTTGCCGGACACAAACGTACTACTTGAAGCCTAACAAGATGGATTTTCATGTGCTATGTGATCCTGTGTGATCTTGTGACATCGCGAGAATCCAGAAAGGATACATCGGCATTGCAACATAAACTCACATCACACTGCTAAACTTCTGTAATCTTAACTATCTTTATATAACATGCTGCTTGGTCCAGTGTTCATTAGAGAGGACATGGCCTGAGATCTCACACTGAAAACATTCAATGATTAGGAATTAAATGACCTCTAACATTTCCCCGTACTAATGACTAATAAAAACATTCTATGAAAACTTGCTTGTTTTGTGGCTCATTAGCCTTTCAACCTTTTTGCTTGTGTTTACCTGAGGTTCTGACTCATACTGTAGAAAATCAATCAAATCCCAAAGTTGATACGTGATTTATGTTATATAATGGTAACATTAGGCCTACTTAGTGTTGGTAAACAAGACAAGCCTTATTAACAGGCTGGCATACAAATAATATTCCAGCCCCTGCAGAAAAGGATTGTTTGAATAGACACTATTTTCAGTGTCACTAAGATATTTTAATGTCACAGACTCTGTGCAGCCTGGTCGCACTAAATTGCGTATGAATGACATGGTAAACTCAAGTCATTTTGCAATAAGAATGCCGTTCTTGCTTTTGGCGTGTCATTTGTACATCATGTAGTCTTTCTGATTGCAATGTAAATGCATCCACGTGAATATGCTTCGCTCAGAGCTAGTGATGTAGAATAAAACTTGAGAAAAACTGATTATGGCATGTGCGGGAGGTGGATGGGTACAACAAACACAGGGCTTTCAACCAGGAAACTGTTGTTTGAGACTGGTGTTCGCATCCCAAAGTATTGTTGAGTTACGTACTTATTTTAAGCCCAGCCATGTTATTTTTCCTAAACCCAACTAAGTGTTTTGTTGCATAAACCTAACTGCGGATATTACCGAAGTTTTGTTGTGTGGCGTAAAATTGACAAGCAAAAGAGACGTACAAATGACACGCGAAAAGGATAAAATGCGTTCTCATGAAACGCGGAATGTCTTCGTAAGGTCGTGCTATTTATACATCTTCCCATGAGATTGGGTTGCTCTGTGATATCTGACAGAAGCATCTCAGTCGCCCAAAACAAAGCCATTATCATCTCACTCAGCATCTTTCCATTCAGACAGACTGAGAACAAAAGTGTCTCTAATAAATGCAGATTGAAGGTCAACTTGGAGATATTAGATGCAACTACTATGTCAATTATTGTTATTAATGTTTATCAACTATTTTGTACTTAGTGCCTTTTTTATTAAATTGGAGCTAGATAGAAAAATACTGCTGAGTAGTTCTGAGTAATCTACCTTCTCATCAATTCTCTTAAAAATAAGTCAAGGATGCCAGCCAAAGCCACTAATCACAGTGGCAGCTTTTTATTACCAAACAGCTAATTCAATTCACCGCTGCAGATGTCCCTGATGGCTGCAGATTAGCTTTGGTCGCGCTGTGTTTGCTGTTTCTCTTATTGGACATGCTAGCTAGGTAGCCGGCGAGCTTTACTGGTGGTGTTTACAGTTCAGCTTGTGGGATTGTCCCAAGAACAGCTATCGTGTCACCTCAGCTTCAGACCTCAACACATAAGGAATAAAAGATTCTCTTTTCATCTCTGGCGTCCTGAGTACAAAGACAGACCGAGTCAGTTTAAGGTCTCAGAAAAAGAAAAGTTTATTTATAGCAGCAGCAGGAACAATCACATCAAAAGAGAAAAGAGGACTTAAGAGGAAAATCTCTCTCCTTAACCTCTAAAGGATGATGAAAACGCATGCAGGTTTGTGAGTCTCGTCTACTGTATGTTGGGCCGCTGCTGTCACTGCAGGTCACAGTCAGCTCATTGCCACAGGCTCTCCTCACGCTTCTTAGGAAGGGCTGCAGACAGGAAAACCCACTGGTGTCCTAATCAGCGCCCCAAACGCCTACAGAGAACCGAAGCTTTAGGCATGAAACCACAATTAAAGGGAAGTGCACTTTCCCTGGTGTCCTTTGAGTATTACCTCTCTCTCTCTCCGACTCTTTACTTGTACATGCTGGTGCTCCACGGCCAAATGTTGGCATAGAGTTCTGCTTAGAGTTGTGTGCAATCTTTTTTAGTCCTAGTTAGAGGTAAGTAGCCATGCTCCTCACTGTCCCCCACATGCACCTTCAAAACGGACTGTCTGCACGTCCAAACAAAGTTAATGGAGCATCTGTCAAGTTTTTGATATTCTGCAATAATGTCATTGACCGACCGGGTAACGTGAATGTTAATATATTATTTACTGAAGTGGTGAAGATGGCATTAAAATTGTCGGTTGGAAAGGAGTTACTCTACAACATTTTCTAAAATCAGCAGAGGATGGAGAGCATCATCTGCAACAGTAAATACTAGGGCTGTCAATCGATTAAAATATTTAATCAAGATTAATCGCAAGTTAATCCCACATTTTTTATCTGTTCAAAATGTACTTTAAAGGGAGATTTGTCAAGTATTTAATACTCTTATCAACATGGGAGTGGGCAAATATGCTTGTTTTATTCAAATGTATGTATATATTTATTATTGGAAATCAATTAAAGTGGCAGTAGGCAGTATATTTTTGGCATCATTGGGCAAAAATTCCATAATGATCTTTCAGCATATTATAATTCAAGTGTTCTGAGCGATAACTAGACTTCTGCACCTCCTCATGGCTCTGTTTTCAGGTTTTAAAAAATCTAGCCCGTGACGGGAGACTTTAACCAATCACAGGTCATTTCAGAGAGAGAGCGTTCTTATTGGCTGTGTTCCGGTCATGTGACCAGGACTTGGCGTTCCTTCAATAGATTCCACAATGGCTGCCGCCTCACAAACTTTCTCATTTTACAGCTAAACCGTGCACGACAAGATGATTCTGAAAACATTTGAGGTGAGAAATAGGCATTTACGTAACATAATATTGATTCATATTTGATCAGCGTGGCCTAGTCTGACCATTTGGTCGGAGTTCGAGAGTGATTGACAGCCGGCTCTCATAGACAGCAGATGGACAGCAGACCTCAGATCAGCTCTGACTGGTTGTTTTCCTCCGGTCTGTGAAATCTTGCAGATGCCGTTAGGAGCACCGGAGGACACAGAGGCACATGTTTTTTTTCAGGTTACCTGTGTGATGTACTACTGTCACGATATAGCGACCGTTTTATAAAAATAACTTTTTTTAATCATATTTGCTCCAATCTTGCCTACTTCAGCATTAACAACACAAAACAGTGATACATATTGTCCAGAAACCTTCACAGGTACTGCATTTAGCATAAAAAATATGCTCAAATCATGAGATGGCAAACTCAAGCCCAACAGGCAAAAACAGCTGTCAGTGTGTCAGTGTGCTGACTTGACTATGACTTGCCCCAAACTGCATGTGATTATCATAAAGTGGGCATGTCTGTAAAGGGGAAACTCGTGGGTACCCATAGAACCCATTTTCATTCACATATCTTGAGGTCAGAGGTCAAGGGATCCCTTTGAAAATGGCCATGCCAGTTTTTCCTTTTAAAATTAAGTAAGTTTGGAGCGTTATTTAACCTCCTTCGTGACAAGTATGTCATGGTTGGTACCAATGGATTCCTTAGGTTTTCTAGTTTCATATGATACAGTATCATCACTCTAGCTTTAAAACTGAGCCCGCTACAACCTAAACCTAAACATTAACACCTTTGTGTTAATGTGTGTATTGGTGTTAAATCAAATTTATGTTAACACATTATTATTGCATTAACTTTTTGACGGCCCTAGTAAATACACTATGTTGGTGTGTTCCAGAAAACTCCATAATATGTGTGTTTAACATTTCAGGGGATCTATTAGCAGCGATGGAATATAATATTCATTACTATATATCATTATAATCATAATCATAACGGAGTCCGCCATGTTGCTCCGCCATGTTTCTACAGTAGCCCAGAACGGACAAACCAAACTCTGGCTCTAGAAAAACGTTCACGATTTTACGTTACCTGAAGGCCACTGTAGTTCTCCGACACGCTTGTGAAACTGAGGTAACGTGAGCCACAGAGTACGAAACCGTGGTACCGCCAGCCGCCGCCTGACTTTCTTTGCTAGTGTAATTATGGTAATGATGGCCTCTGAGCGCGGCCAAAGGCTTTACCTCGGTTTTGCACTCGGCGGCTCATGTTACCGCAGTCTTGGAAATGGAAGAATGAGCGGAGTGGTACTCAGTTGTAATCTGCAACCAGACCACTAGATGCCACCAAATCCTACACACTGTAAGCACAATACTCCAATTTTTCCAACTCATTTCCATGTCTATATTTTATACAGCACTGTATATGTGTTTTTAATTTGTTGTGCATTCAGCTTGGAAATATGTAAAAATGCCAAGATGGATACAAATATCACTTGATTTCTAAGTGCGGTATTGATAGACACAATTGTCCCACAAAGGAAAAGGAAACAGAAGACTCTACTCTCTAAGGAAAAGGAAAAAATATCTGATGGTGGAACAAAAAAAAATAAACTAATAATTCCTTGAAAATACATGTTTCTCTCCCTCTGTGTGACATCCTTTTATTTAAATTTGGAGATGGTGCTTTGAATTCCTGATTGACATCAGCACAAGACAATTATGGAGGAGATTCTCAAATTAGAACATGCGTGTGATTTATGTGTGCAGTTTGAATTTGACAGTCTTTGAGTCACTGCAGGAGAATGTCTGTGAAGGAGCAGCGCGGGTCTAGGAAGGATACATGGAAATGGGAGAAACCATAACACTTCAACCTGAGGCCATTCGACTCAAGGTACATGACTAACTTCTCTAAACACCTATCAAAGTCCTTGAAATGCTCAGGTTATGTACTGTCCAGAAACAGGCTGAGGTACATGCAGAGAAGGCAGCAGAAAATGAAGACCTGGCGGCTGTGATTAAGCTCATATCTGTTCATGCAGCGCTGATGTGGTCACCCTGCCACAAAGAGGTGATGGCATTACTCCACATGACATCTTCTGGTATCTGACTGACAACCTCACATCTGAAACACCTCCTATCTCAGCTTATATGTGAACTACACTCCCAGCTTGGAGACAGTCCACAACCAAAGGTAAAAGAGAACTGCATAGAAGCTCTACGTGTGTTTACTGTGTTTGTTCCCAGCTCCCACCACTGAGGCAGTGTGGTCAAAATCTGACAGGCATGTATGTACCTGCTGAATTCTCTGTGGTGGATGGAAAAATTACAGTCCTCATAGTTGGAGGCTCTTTTGTTGGAATGTGGTAACGTCTCTGGAAATCACTTTCTTAGGCGCAAAATCTTTAAATCTAAATGAAAGCATCCCCATAGAAAATGTATTGATTTATATCTATTCATGACATGCTGATAGTCAAATGACTTTCAGTAGAAGTAGTTATTAAAGGTGCTAAATTTGATATCCAGAGCATTAAAGGTCACCTATTATGCAAAATGCACTTTTCCATGCCTTTTAAACATCAATATCTGTCCCCAGTGTGTCTACAGACCACCATAGTGTCATAAAAGACCATCCTCTCTCTTTTTCTCCTGCTCCATCTCTCGGACAATGTGTCCGAAAAAGCGCTGAGTCGTACTTCCTGGAATCGGTGACGTCGTTGATTCTTGTCATGCCATATAAGGGTTACGGTAGAACTAGGTACAACAACCTCCAGCTAGGTGACCCCGCCCACTGAGTTGCTCTTGAATTTCTCTCTGTCCGCCATTGTTCTCCTCGCTATAATCACGGACCTGCTAACAGGACAAGCAAAGCACGCTACTACTTTTGTTAGTCTGCAAGAACCAGCAGAAAAGTCTTCATGTACTCCCATCATCTGAGGACGTGAAGACCCAGTGGATTCACTTTATTTTTTAGCTGTTTTAGGTGATTTTTGACTGAAATGTCCTCACAGCAACAGTAAAACACACCGGTCAGTAGGCTAAAGGATTCACTGCAAAATGAAGCTAAGGATGGAACTGTACCGGCTGTCTGGGACCCTCCTTCAAACCTGGAAGCTGTAAGTTTGTCATGTTTATGTTGTTTTAGTTTCTGTTTATTTAGCAGACTGTTTGCCTGTTAACGTTAGCTTGTTGCGCGGCTGACGCCGCTAGCTTTCATAGTGGGTCAACAGGCTTTGTTTACATGCAAACCTTCTGCTCTGGTGTGTGTGTAGATTTACTCGACAGACTGTCCTGAAGGAGCTCATGTGAAAAACAAACAGTCAAACTGTACGAATTTGTCTAGGATTACTGGAGGTGTAGTGGACGAGCGAGCAGGGAGAGAGAGAGATGCCGTAAACTCAGAGCAGGAATTAACGTCTTCTCTGTAACGTTACTTCCCGACCTCCTAGAGCGATTAAAAGACATTACAACGTGAATACTGGCAGCTTCTTTGTTGTCTTGGGCTAAATAATATGTAAAAGTTTACTAAAGTCTAAGCTTCTAGGTCTAGCTTTTGATACAGACAACACAAGTTACACTCCAAGTCAAAAGTTCTGCGTAATCCATTTCTTCCTCCATACTTGATAAAACATTATTTATCATTTTACACTGTTTGTTGCTGTTGCCATAACTACACATGTTAGAAGATGATGTTACTGTTATACACCTTGATATTATTACATGACAGTATATTCTAACACTGAATCTGTCATGTTTTACAGGTCATCTGAGTGACCTGATGCTCGGCCCTGAACCCACCAGACTCTCCTCACAGACAGAAACCATCAGAGAAGCAGCACAGTCTCTGTATCCACATGGAGATGCACCAGGATGACCACTGTGACCTGAGAACTATTACCAGCTGACACAACTTCATTCTACAAGAAACCCTTTACTCTGAAGGAGGACATGATGTGGACAGTTTACATACAAGTCATGGCTTTGCTACTTTTGGAATTATGTGTACCCAATTTATTATTCAGTGTTATTATTGTGAATAAAGAGCTGTATTTTTAAGGAGGGTTTTTGTCATTTTTAAAATTACAATTAATGATCTTGTGGTATTAGATAAATATAACATGTTCTTTCACAAAGTAATGTAATTACAGTTTAAACAGGTGATATGAAAAATTAATTTTATGTCATGCATGTAGAAGGTTACAGGTAGTAAATAGTGACTGTAAGCAACACAACACATTTCTGTTTCACAGTCAAACTTTATTTGAGTAGACAGGTGACAATATAAATTATACACAGTATTTTGAACGTGAACAGATAACCTGCAGCTTTGACAAACATTTCACAGCATAAATATGGCAATAACTGTCTGAAAAGTAAAACCGTTTCATGTGAAACAATCTAAGTTACTCTGAAACATGGACTCAGTACCCTATAACGTTAGTCCTCCCAGTAGCTGCTGATACTGTGGTTACTGAGCAGTTTTTATATATAAGATCAGTAATTCCACCTTCAGTTATGTTGACACTACAGGATAAAGTCTATTCCAGCATGGTAAGCTACGGTAAGTGTAACGGTGACATGTCATTGTTCCGACAACCCGTTATTACAACAACCCAATAGTCCGACAAATGCCCAACTGGACCCAAAGCCCATTAGATCGACAGCCCGTTATCCAGAAAAAAACCACCCATTGTTCCGAAATCCCGTTGTTCCGACAATACACACTCTCCCTGCACCGCTGTCGTAATGCACGGGCTAACCGGGGCTCAAGCCATCGGACCCGACCACGTAAAAGGCCCAAGATGCTCCAGGGGAAGAAAAATAAAAATATAATTCACAGGCCAACGGGATGCTCCATGGTGTATTTTACTCCGCGCAACAGGGAGGCTCCATGCCTAAAGATGCGCACCGCTGTCTTAATGCACAAGCTTACCGGGGCTCAAGCCCTCGGACCGACCACGTAAAAGGCCCACGATGCTCCGGGGGAATAAAAATAAAAATATAATTCACAGGCCAACGGGATGCTTCATGGTGTATTTTACTCTGCGCCACGGGAGGCTCCATGCGTAAAGACGCAACGGCGGTGGTGTTTTTTACTCCGACACAACCTGCCAGGAGAGAGAGAGAGAGAGAGAGAGAGAGAGAGAGAAAAAAAAAACATTTTTCTTGCAGCTGACTGAAATTTGTTTGTCTTACCGACTGACTGACTGACTGATGTGAAGGGATCCGAGGGAAGGGCTTTCAAAACGTCCGTAGCCAGAGGACCTAAAGTAAAATCAAGGATATTATATTATTGAGTAATATTTAGTATAGCCTTCGATCATATCACTGCTGCATGGAATGCTACATGATGCCAACCAAGAAAGATTGTTAGATTAAATATCCTACTGCAAGGTCTGACAGTAGTTGTGCCAGGAAGGTCCGATGACATCATTCTGCATAATAAGTAGCCATGTGCTTCTTTTTGTCTGAGAAACGATGGAAGATTCAGTGTGAACAACAGACAGATGGAGAAAGATTAATCTGATTTGGGGTACATTCATTTCATTATAATTATTATTCTCAATGGTTGTTGAAATGATAGTTAACCTATAGTTTGTTAGCTTGTTTCACTTAAAAAAAACACCACCGCCATTGCGTCTTTAGGCATGGAGCCTCCCGTTGCGAGGAGTAAAATACACCATGGAGCATCCTGTTGGCCTTTGAATTATATTTTTATTTTTCTTCCCCCCGGAGCATCGTAGGCATTTTACGTGGTCGGGTCCGAGGGCTTGAGCCCTGGTTAGCCTATGCATTAAGACAGTGGTGCAGGGAGAGTGTGTATTTTTCAGAACATCACGATTTCGGAACATTGGGTGTTTTTTTTCGGGATAACGGGCTGTCGGTCTAATGGGCTTTGGGTCCAGTGGGGCATTTGTCGGACTATTGGGTTGTCGTAATAACGGGAATACTCTGATTACTTTCCTATGTTTATCAGGTGTCTTTTACCAGAAATAATTAACTGACTACTGTTTCACATCTTCTATTTTCCACACTGATGTTCGCTGTGTTTACACACCGTTACATGTAGCTACATGTTAACATGTTAAATCCATATCTCCCATGTAAATAGAACTATCTGCTCACAGCAAATGTTTTCTTTTTCACTGGGATGATTCTGTCGGTCATTTCTCACAAATGGACCTGTAAAAAAACGTAAAACAGAGTGTATGTTTACGGTTTACTGAGTTTATGCAAAACGTAAATACTGACCTAACGTGACAGAGCTAAAAATAGCATATTTACCAGAGCAGAACCGTCAGGGAAAACCCGGAATCTTGGCCGCAGATGTTGTTAATTTCTCGCCGACTTCGGATCAGATTCCACCGGAACGTGCGCTGTGTGAAGTTTCTGTTTTATAAACTTTTAATTAGTTTATTTTTAACTTTAGAAACGCGATAAACTCTGAATTTCTCTTCCCGCTGCTCCGGCTGCAGTGCAGGGAAGGCAGTGACGCTGTGTTGAAGCCGTTTGATTGACAGCAGAGACCCGGAAACGCTGACCAATAAGAGCAGACTGGGAGGAGACAGGCTCTGAATCAGAGTTTTTTACACAGAGGCTGAAAGAGGCTTTATGCAGGCAGACAGTATGAGAAAAATAGAGGGGTTTTTTAACATTACAGCATGTAAACATGTTCTAGTAGAACATTCAAATATAAATATATATATATATGAACCTGGAAATGAGCATAATATGAGACCTTCAATATAGCAGCAAGCAACTATTTGTTGACATAGCTGGGCCGGCCGCATATGCTTTTAGTGCATATTCGTGCATGTGAGTGTGCCCCACTGGCTAGCTCATGGCTGCCACTCTGCACTGCTCTCATGCAGCACTTGCAGCTGACAGAGCCCAGTCGCACAGCAGTTTGTGAAATAGTGACGAAATTTAATGTATTGATTTGTGTACATAGACAGGAAGCACAAAATCAAAACCTATGTAATCCATGTGAGATATATCTGTCACGTAACTTCCGTACTGAAGTTAGGGCACTTCCGGAACCCAAACCGTGATCTATTCCTAAAGTTAAATAAGTTGTTTGTTGCCTACGCCTAACCAAATCAATCTGTTCCTAAACCTAACAAAGTAGTTTTATTTTGAAAAGACTGGAGTGGAAATTGACACGTTCATCACGTGTTGCTGGACATTCATAGAAAAAAGCTCGAAAAAAAAGTGTCACAAAAAAGGGAAATTTGTTTCTATCTACACAAATGAAATAGATTAAATTTCATGACTATTTCACGAACTGCCTTGAGACTGTGTTGGATAACGCCACCCGACCAACAACGTCGTTGCAGAAGCATAGCGCCAACCCTCTTGTACCAACCCAGGTTAACATTGTTAACTCTGTCAGCACTTTCACCGTTGTTTGCAGTGTTACCGCTGTTAGCACCATTAGGTCACCATGTTGAAAGCCATTGAAAGGCAATAGAAATGCTACCAATCCCGTATTTAGCACCTTTAAACAAAGTGTGACCCAATCCCAATGTCCCCCCTAAAACCTTAAGTCCTGAACCATCAGGGATTTAAGTGACGTCACATGGTAAATGCTTGAGTGTGAGAGGCTGCAAGAGCTTGAAATGGTATAAATATGCAACGTATTCTCATACAACGATTTGTATAATATCTTACAAAAAAGTTATTCCTCCTTTTTTATTCGTTTTCCTACGAATATCCAGTAACACGTGTCATTTTCCGCTCGTTACATGCATAGATTCTTTTCAAAATAAACCTATGTCTTCACAGGAAATAACTTCCTTAGCTTTTGGCAAGAAAGCTGCTTAATTAGGTTTAGGTAAAGATTGACTCGGTTAGGATTAGGCAAGAAAACTACTTAGTTAGGTTTAGGAAAAGATTGACTCGGTTAGGATTAGGCAACAAAACTACTTATTTAGGTTTAGGCAACAAAACTACTTAGTTAGGTTTAGGAAAAGATCGTGGTTTGGCTTCAAATAACTCCGGAAGTGGCGTTACTTAAGTACATAGCTTATGTGACAAATAAATCAACGTTGACTTCTGGTTTCACACGGGACACAAACGCCAGTTTCCTGGGAGAAAGTCTGGTATTTTTTTAACCACCCATCAACCTTTTATAGTTCCTGGTTCACGATTACGTTAATTAAAGACAAATTGATTTTGTGGGATATACACAAATTGCAGTGCATTGCTTTTCGTAGGTATAGCTACGAACAGTGTATGAGACCAGCATAAAGTACGAATGGGACAGCACTTTGCGGCAACATATCACGTTACCTTGACGACACCAATTGTGGGTTTTTATTTTACTTCTTTACTGCCTGATTTGAACGTCTTCCAGGCTTGTGCCTTTCAAGAGGAGAGGTAGCCTTATTAGCAAATAATCAGTTTTACTAATTTTTGTCAACAGCATCATCAGGCAAAATGAAAAGAAATGATTGATGAATAAACCAGATGTGTAATATAGCCTATTCTAGCATTCCTTTGATTCCATGTGTTTTTAATGTACAATCTTTAATCCTTAATGTTAATGTTTCTCTGTAAATTCAATATGCCAGGCTGAATACCCATGTGCAGTCCTCTTTGTTAACCTTTTTTTGTAACGTCTCCGGGCTGCCCCTGTTAACCCCCGTGTTTAACACCACAATGCTATGAATTGTGGGTCATTCCCTCAGGCAAAGTCTGCAGAAATGGAGACTTATAGAAAGTGTTCATAAAGGGCTCAAAATGTCTGCGAGAGCGATCATTAGTGATGGTGAGATGAAGCTTCATGAAGCATTGAAGCTTTCCAGCAAATTGGTTCGAAAAAGGGTTCATTTCTCGAGGCTTCATGTGCACACGCAACCACCTGGTGGCCAAAGAGTGTAAAACAGGCAGATATGATCTTAACCATGTGATCTGTATTTTGCGCCAGTAAAGGCTGTTGGAATGACTATAAACAATGAAAAAAAATCTATTACCATGTAATCCATTTATATCTATATAATATATAGTATAATGTATATTTTCTAAGAAGTAAATAACATACATGTATAATAAACTGTAATTGTTTTGTAAGTAGTGCATCTTATGTGTGCCAAGATCTGAACCACTTCTTGAACCAGTGACGCGGTATGGCCGGGCAGCGAGGCTTCGGACGTCATCAATGACGTCATTTGTCTAAAACGATACAAGCCTCGATACGCGCATCGCGGAAAACTTCCTGGATTACTCGACACACGCTCCGAAGCCTCGGCACAGCACGTAACATCACTAGCGATCATACACTTGACAGTGGGACAGTCTTAAACCCTTCCGGAGTTTGCGGGAACGCGCCTTAAAGTCTGTGAGTCCATAAGTTTGGACATCGATATCGGGCCCGTCTCTTTGCTGCGTCTAAGTGAAGCTGTTGCTCTAAATTCTGCTCATCTAATAGGAGACTGCCTTTGAACACCTTGGGAAGCAGGTGAAAACATTTAAGTGACACTTAGGAAAGAAATCTGACCTAAGCCTGACCTTGTGTGTAGCACTAACTCTACAATACCTCAACACAGTCTCACGGCAGTTCGTGAAATAGTCACGAAATTCAATCTGTTTGTTTTGTTTACATAAACATGAATTTCCCTTTTTTCGTGATGTTCAGCACGACTTTCACCAACGTATTTTTTGTGTTTTCCTACGAATGTCCAGCAACAGGTGACGCAAGCTAGGCTTGGGAAAAGATCGACATGGTTAGCCTTAGGCAACAAACTACCTAGCCTTATGCCACACTGTCCCTAGTTTTTTGACAAACAGAAAATAAGGTTTTTTACCTCTGAGTGAACAGTTGGAGTGTTTGCATATTGCTAATTTGGTTGGCTGTCAGGGGAAAAGCTTAATGATCTGGGCCATCTCATTATTATCTGAACTGATGTACATTTTCATTAACTGCAGCATGTTGAGCAATTGTAAAAATAGTTTTTCATACTTTGGTGTTTTTTGTTTCTGAATGTTTAGATTAATTAAAACTACTGTTTGATTGTAGAAAGCTAAAACAGCCCATACGTTAACATTAAAGAATCTGCTAAAACTGAAACAGTTTGATGTTAAAATAACTTTTGCGATTAACAAACCTTTTTCGTCCATATATCACATTAATGCCATGTTTTATTCAGCATTCAGCAGAGTTCCTGAGGACGAATCGATGAGAATGTACATTTTGGTTTCTTAAGTTTATCTATATTCATGTACTGCTGCATATACTATGTTATTCACATTAATTATCTCACAGTCAGAATAGAGAGATGTAAGAATGTTACATTGGCTTGGTATAAATTAATGGACTAATAGTGACAAAAATAATTAGGTGAACAAATTAGATAGAAATTAATTCCCAAATGAGTGTGATGAATATGGAATCTGACAGGTTGTTTCAAAATTTAAGGATATGATATGGATTTTTTTTTGTTTAAAGGTTTGGGGGGAATGAAAATGTATCCAAAGTAGCAAGTGATTATTCAGAAATCCATATCTTTAAAAATGAAAAACTTTATGTGCATAAATATTTGATCAAAGATGGTCAATGTAGAAATTAGATTTTTTTTACTGAGGGGCAACTGAAAGTCGAGCCCAGATACACAGTTTGGCTGCTTTAGTGTTTAAATTCAGAATGATTGCATGATTAAAAAATAATCTTTTTACTAAAGAATGACTGAAATCTTTCCAATCAGGTTAGTTTGGAGCTGGAGAGCCTCGAGTCAAAAGGTTTGAAACCAGAGGAGCTGCTGTTGCTAACTACATTACATGTCTGCCTGTGAGGAATTTGTCTCTAAATATACTCATTAAATGTCATTTTCACAAAATTACTGTCATTTGCAAAAGGCCATCACTGTTATCTTTGGCCATCATTTGGTATTTGATAAGAAAATCACGAAAACTGAGTGTACAAAGGTTGCCCTCTTACTTAAATGCCTCATTTTTCATTCCAGTAACTGTAACATAAATGTCTGGTTGACCATTATGGTTATTGATGGCCTTGATGGGGGTCATTATACATGCTGTGGGCAGCATATACTCTTCCAGTGCTCTTGAAAGTCCTGCGGGGTTTGAAGAACCCTTAAGGACGCGTGTCTAGACCTCAGTATTGACACCAAACCAATTATTACTAAGTATTATTATTTTCACAGCAACTACAAGCATGTGCAATCACATGTGTATTTAAAGCCAATACATCTAAATGCTGCTTTGCTCATTATGATGGTGTGAAATTTACTCAACTGAACTGTGCATGAGGAGGCTGCAGTATATCAATACAATTACCATGGTTGACTCAAAGTGAATCAAAAAAGTGATATACAGTTCATAATAAAACAAAACCATTTTATACAGTGCAGAAAAATGTATGTTGTTCAAAGTGGAATGAAACATGTGCCTTTGTTTCATGTCAGGCATTAACAGGTGTTGTGATATCACTGCTTCACCGTTACATCCCAGCCCAATTGCACAGCAGTTCGTGAAATAGTCACAAAATGTAATGTATTGATTAATGTACATAGACACGAATTTGACATTTTTTCTTAATGGTCAGTACAAAATCAATACGTATGTAATCCAGGTAACTGTGATCTGGGAATTATAGAGAGTGGTGAATGCAGTGTAGGGAAAAAGCACAGGACTTTCACCCAAGAGACTGGTGTTCGTGTCCCATGTGAAACCAGAAGTCAAAGTTGATTTATTTGTCATGTGACTTCCGTACTTAAGTTAAAGCACTTCTGGTGTTATTTTAACCTAAAAAGCGATCTTTTACTAAACCTAACTAATTCGTTTTGTTGTCTAAGCCTAACCAAGTCGATCTATTCCTAAACCTAACTAAGTAGTTTGTTGCCCAATCCTAACCAAGTCTGGATGCATGAAGCTGGGGGTGGAAGGAGAACAATATCAAGCGATGAAGGTTGGGGTAGCCTCGTAGTACCAGCAAAAACTTCAATCTACTTTCACCCCTGGCCTCAGCTGTACTTTGTGTTTAGTGCTAATTAGCAAATGTTAACATGCTAACACATTGAACTAAGTTGGTGAACATGGGAAACATTATCTGCTACATCAGCATTTTTGCATTGTCATTGTTCTGACCTTAGCGTTTCACTAAATGTAGGACTCATGGCCTAATCTCAACCAAGTTGTATTTAAATCTGTTAAGAAAATTAGATATGACACAATCCAAAAAACCCCCGACAAAAACAAAGGTAACTGAAATGCCTTGGCACTTCCTTACGAGGTAAGAAATCTGTATTGGCCATAAAAAATGCCCTCTACACTCATATTTTGCTGAAACATGGAAGCAGTAATATGTCATGAAGCCTGTCAGTCATTACTGGATAATATGTCTATGTCTACTTTCACGGTTGCTGATTTTCAAACACTTGTTCCATTGGGGGAAAAAAGACATTGCAATTTCAAGCTACATTTATCGCCAGTGACTTAAGAAAGCTGTGATGTTGTTATGAGTGATTGCTGTTTAAGCAGGGATTTGCTGACGTGCCCCGAGCATCTGTTCCACTCCTCTCTCTGAGCAATATCTCCACTTTTGATTGAGATGTCAGAGGTAAGCAATCCACTGCAGACTAATGGATGGAGCTGGAGTGAGGATTCGGAGGGGTATTTCAATCTGAGGTCCATTTAGGAAAAGGAAAAGGCACGCGTGGTCCAAAAGTTTTGGGATAATGTGCTTTCCCATTACGGTGCGAGCCACATGCAGCTGTTGTTTTAGTATACATTTATTCATAGGCCTGCCTCCTCACAGAAACATAGGCTTTATGAAAAAAACATTTTGGGGGAATTTAATTCACTTTTTCGTTCAACCTTAGAGCAGCAACTTGACTTCCTTTGTTTTTCTTTCCATTTAAATTGTAACATACAATGCTGATCCTTTTCAGAATACATAAAGGAAATTAAATAATTTGTAATTCACCAAAAATGCACAAGAACATGTCTTGAGGACACTGACTACATCAATGCATATGATACAAGGCCATTAGGAATTGCATTGAATATTTTTGCATTTTTAGACATTCATTTTAGCACGGTTGCAGCTTTAGCACCTCAGACATTTTCAATTACAGCGCTCACATGCCCTCCTCCAACATGTTTAAAAAAAAAAAAATGTCACATAAAATCACAAAGGTCATGCCAACCATAGTCCCCATTATGCAGAAGGTGAGAAAATACAGACGATAACACTCACCCTCAATAAAGCCACAGAACTTAGACAGCTGATCACAGTCCAGCATAGTCGGACACTTAATACAGTTAAGAATAATTCAGCATCGCAGATGGGTGACATTAACCAGCCGTTTCTCTGACACAGGCGCAAGATGTGGCCCTTTAAAGGTTACTTTATTTGTAGCTCTTTATGACAAAAGGTTGGCTAACAAACATCTGGACACTGACTCTTGCTGTGGATCTTAGGCTGGTGTCGTCTGCAAACTTGAGCAGTTTTTTGGTCTATGATCATTAGTGTCCAGTAAAACAGCAGACCTTTCTGCAATACACTTGGGATAATACAATTTAACAAGTCCATGCAGTTCAACACATCCACCAGCAGAACTCTTTAATGTTCTGCTCGACTGTTTGGTTGAGTTTGTCCGTCGCCATCTTGGTTATTTGCAACCAGAAGTGGTTCGAGAGGGTGGAGCTAAGAACAACTGAACGCTTCATAAGATATTTTTAGGCAGCCAAAAAGGCTATAATTAACTTTCATGAACTGAAAACACACTGTGAAAAGGTTAAAGTTCTAAGATGAAAACACGAACTCCCAGACCAGACAACGCTGTGGTAGCGACCTATCAATCACAAGGTAGCCACGCCCTAAAGCATACCCTGCTTTATGGTCTATTTGACTCTAAATGGGACCATAATTTACTAAATGAACATCATGCTGTATTGAAGAAGACTTGAAACTAGCGATTAAGACCATAAACTCTGTTTACATGTTTACGGTGGTAATAAATCAAGTGAAAAGTAGGGTCATTTTCTCATAGACTTCTATACAATCTGACTTCTTTTTGCAACCAGAGGAGTCGCCCCCTGCTGGCTATTAGAAAGAATGCAAGTTTAAGTCACTTCCTCATTGGCTTCACTTCTCAGACCCCAGAGTTGCCCACTGGGTAAATGTAGTAAAGCTAGTAATGTAAATAAAATGTACTGTTTACTACTAATAAAAAAACAACAACTTCTGATCATTCATTGTTGTTAATATAACATTTAATGTTATTCCATTACATATATGCTGAAATAATTTAATAAGTGTGATTTCTTACTGGTTAAAAACATGCTCGATCAAATGGTTAAATTGTCATTTAGTGGTAAAAGTAGTGATGCTAAGATAATGAATCTATATATTTTTGAAATAAAAAAAAACGTATGAAAATTCACTTTTTCTATTATCATATATGTAATGTTATTCCATTGTATATTTGATAAATAAATGATATCAGTACGATTTTTCACCATTTCTGAGATGTTTTCAAAGTAGCCTACTGTAAATATGGTAAATATCTAGAATAAATACATAGAAATAATACTAGTACTGGTAATACTAATTTCATGGTAACCAATTGACATATGTTGGTATTTTAACCTATTACTGGCATAATAACAGTACATGGTTTGTGTTCTACTTTTACCAAGCAGCGACATCTCAACTGTTTGGTAAAGGCCTATATTACTGTAAAAAAAAAAAGAAAAAAAAGTGAGGTCTGTTTAAAAATAACATTGATCGTTTTGCCCCAAGGACATAAAAATGCAAAGAGAAACATGTTCCATTGCTTTTTTTAGTGAGGACATTAAAGGAGAAGTGCTAAATTGCAGAATAGTCACTGCTACAGCAGGTCTGGGAATGTGTTGAAGGGACCCTGTGGACTGACCACGAGTATCACTTTGGAGCAATGCTTTTTTATAAGGATGCATGGGTGTGCACACATGCAGGAAAAGACAATGGATTCACACTATTCAGTTTATCTATAGGTGGCGATAATGTGCCAAGAAATGCATTAATTCACCAGCAAAGGTAGGGAAGAAGAAGACTGCAAGCCAGCAAACATGGATGTAAACAATGCAGGTTTCAATTATTTTTTTAATCGGTTTTGCAAATGTTTTATGAGGAAGGAAATGAGGCATCATTGTGGTCTATGATGAGGTGTGGGAGGCACCGTAGGAACTAAAGTGGTTGACTTTAAGCAAGTAAGGACATTGCAGGACTCCATGCATTATGGCACTGCACTCAAGTGAGGCTCCATCGGGCCCTGAGGCTTGCCCCGCATGTGCTGCTGGAAAAGTCTACATACATTCACGTCTACAAGGAAGCTAGGCCTCCTGTCCTATCCAAGAAAAGAGAAGACAACGTGTCAAAACTAACACCCACACAGACCTCCTGCTCGATCTCTGCTGCTGGGCCAGTCTTTCAATTCCTCAGCTGCCTCAAGTGTCCAGCTTCAGTTGCTGATGTGGAAAGGTGAGAGAGCCTTAAGGTTAGTTTGCATGAACCATTGCATCAACTCCAAGGACCACTGCATGCTCTTTAATGGTAGAATACAAGTTGTTTATCACTAGATAAGAGAGTATATAGTACATATACTGCAGTGTACATTATAGTATCAATGTAAAATATTATAGGCCTGTTATATATATTATATATATATATTATAGGCTGTTTTAACATTGTACCCGTATAGCTTCAGCATCTTAGTATTGTCATTGTGAGTATATTGGCATGTTCAAGCTAGCATTTAGCTCAAAGCACCGCTGTGCCGAAGTACAGCCGACCGGACAGTTTGGCCCCAGTCATTAGTTTTCGATGCATCATGTCATGAAGCACAATCTTTCTCATTTTACAGCTAAACAGTACACTACAACATGTTTCTGAAAACATTTTACACGAGAAATAGTCATTATAGTAGCAGAATATTCATTCACATTTGATCAGCACTGCCTAGTTTGACCGTTTGATCGGAGTTTGCAAGTGATTGACAGCTGCTCAGAGGCGACAAAGCTCCAGCTCGGCTATGATTGGTTGTTTTCCTCCGGTCTGTGAAATCTTGCAGATGCCATTAGGGACACCGGAGGACACATAGGCACATGATTTTTTCCAGAGTACCTGTCTCATGCACTACTGTCAGGATATAGTGATATATAGTAGATATAGTTTTATAAAAATAACTTTTTTTTAATAATATTTGCTCCAATCTGCCTACTGCTGCTTTAATTTAGATTATGAGTTACATTTGTAACACCATCGCAATATGAATACATGAGCAAGTTGGAGTATTTTTCATGTTATATAGCCTCCAGAATAATATCAGTGTTTTAAAAATGGCCGTTGTTCCCCTTTAACTTCTCAACACTGGTTTTCTCTTCAAATCTCTCTGTAGTATCTTTTTTTTTTTTCAAATGTTTAATAGGCTAAGAGAGCTTTGTAAGTTCTTTGGCAATTAAATTAACGTTTAATGTGTCAATTTCTTTTCCCAGCAAAAGATGGGAGGTGCAGTTGGTAACTTCTGATCTAATTATTGCCAGTTTAAAAAACAAATCTAAAAGAAAGCAGCACAAGTACTAAGATGTGATGGATGTGACAGCTTGTGTTATTGAATTTGATGCTGTTTGTGTTGGCCATTATTGGTTTATACACATGCATTTGTTTCCTTAATTGCAATATTGAGATGGTGTGAGTCCAGCATGATTAATTGTTTTCTAAAAAAGGACCTGTAGCACTAGGGAGCCTGCATAGTTTATCTACACTTTGAACCAGAGAGCCACTTTGATGCAGCACCATTGAACATGAGCTGTGAGGGTGCAAAATGTTAAGAAATCCATTAAAACTGTAGCAATCATAACTGCATGTTTTAACAGTTTTCATAATTTCACAGCACATCAGTGGACTCAGAATAAGTGGAAAACATTTTTAATTTCGGAACACTTTATCAGCCTTGACCCAACAATACTGCTTTAGGCTTGCTATTTCTGAATTGCTCAAGATGTTTCATTAATGAGGAGTTTTGTTTTTATTATATTTACAGAAGGCATGATTCATCCATTTGTTCGCAGCACTCTTCTCTGATTTCCAAATCTGCCACTGCTGCATTAAGTTCAAGCAAAGCAATTATTGTCACATGAAATATACCTCTAGTAAACACTGACCCCCTCTTAAAAGGTTTACTAATAAAAATTAAAAGTTACAGGCTTGTGAGATCAAAATGTGTGTTGCTACACCAACTGATAATTTAACAACATCAAGACACCAAACAAACGGAAAATGCATCTGGAGTATAACAAACAAATATATAAAGGGGCTCTATGTAAGAATCAGAAATTGCTTGTTAACAGTGACACCTGTGGCTGTTAAGTCAACGGCAGTCAGCGTCCTGTTGCTCGCACTACATACGTGAGTACTACGTATAGCGCATGGTCTAAAGTGAATGGCGCAAGTGCATTTAGGGCGTGTCCAACTCCACTTAAGTTAAGCGGCACATAATCTGGGTGCGAAGTAAAGCGTAAGAGGCCAAGGGGTTGTATTTAGTCTCTTAATTAATCATAGGTGTGTTTGGGGCGTAACAGGAATTAAACCAATCAGTATCATCTCCCATTCCCTTTAAAAGCCGGCTGTGCCTGCACATTGGTGCATTGCTATTTAAAAGGCGTATTGGGTAAATTGGAGAAGCGAGAAGTTTTCTGCTGAGGAAACGGATCTGCTCGTGCGCAAAGTCAAAGTGCACGAGCAGATGTACAGTATGTGGTCCTTGGCTGGTGGACCTTCTGCCTCCGCCATCTCCCAATCCTCTGTCCCACATGATTAACATGTATTGATAAATAATGAAAACTGTATTGCTTTCCGATGCAGCCCACTGGGGGGCTCGGCCCAGCTGAGCAGAATCCTCCAGAGCTGCATTACGCACGGGCACAGCTGGGCACTGCCGGAGAGGCGGTGCGTAACGAGTGGATCCATCAGCCTCAAAACGCCGCCGTTTAGGGGGAAAGGGCCCGCCAACTTTGAGGCAGCCTAGGTCTACACTCGCACACACAGAGGGATAAGGAGAGGAGATGCCACAGAGGCGTGTGTGCACCATGATCTCCCTGGTCACTGGGGTCATGCCGGTGACCGGAGGAGCGCAGAGAGCGTGCTCCTGGTAGAGCAATACAGAATGCCTGAGAGCCTTACTTCATTATATAACAAGGAGGAGGGCTGCTGTGCTTCCCTGTGTGTGTAACAAGCAGAGTGTGTGCGTGTTGTGAACGTTCCGATGTAGACGAATCTTCTTATCTGAATAATGCAGCCTTTAAATAGGAGGAAAATTCTGCGCCAGACTTTAGACTAGGTTGATCAATGGCGCAATCGCCTTCTGCTGCCGCAACATAGCAATGCACCAACAAAGCACCTGACCACACCTCATTTTAGGACCAACATGCCCATGGGCGCGCTGATGGGCTCAAGTATACCTGCTACTTACACAACTGCGTCAGTTTGAAACTAGCAATGACAGTTGCGCTGCACTGTGCGCCACTTTGTGTAAGATAGGGACCATAATGTTGAATCCTTTGTAGATTCCATCAAAATAAAGTACAGGATTGACACAACTCTGGGAATAACAGCTAAAGCACCTTTATGATAGGATATAGGCTATACAAATATAATAGTCCCTCATTTGTAAATATCTAAAGAAGTCATGATTTGTTAGGTTGTATGTGTTCTTTAAATGTTGAAAGATTTTCATTTCACCCTTTTGAGTAACCTGCATATGGCTGTTATTCCCAGTCCCACCCACTGTTTACATCTAAAGTCAGACCTTCCTGGTTTAAATTCACCATCAAAAACAATCCATTTTAACTCTAAGTTGTTTAACAATGCAATACCATGTATCTAGAGGGATGATATTGGGTCTATAGTTTTCCTATTTCTTTCTGGATTACCTCTGCAGTTATCATTGCATATCATTTCTCATAGAGGGTATCGGCCCAAGGAGTCCAGGAATGTTTTAATATCATTTAGATTTGAGGCAAATGATTGAGTGTAGAGCTCTTTGTAGTAGTCTCTGAAAATATTTTCAATTTCTTTTGGTTCACATTTGAGCTAATTTGTTTTTGGGTCATGTAGTTTATGGACCATACAGTAACTTCTGCCTGTTGTTTCTGTAATTGTCTCGCCAATATTGGGGCCTAATTCATGGTAATTCTGTTTTAAATATCATGCTTTTGTCTCTGTTTCCTGTTGGAGTAAATCATTAATTTCCTTTATCACCTTTTTCATTTGTTGTTGTAAGGTTACTTGTAAATGCAATCAATGTATGACCATTTATAATACATCCTATGGGTCCACCTTGCCATTGTTATTTCATCAAAATAACGCTGAATATCGGCTTTGATTTGCAGCAACCAACTTATTGTTCCAATCTCCATATTGTATTTTTCTGTCCACAACTCAAATAAACCTTCGGGTAAATGGCGCTATGATTGGACACGTCAGGTCAGCCACTGCAGTGTGACATCCTTTTATTCTATTCCTCTTTCTGCATGAAAAAAAAAATCCTCGAGTGTCTTGCTGAATAATGGCTTAAGTCTCTGCAGAGGACGAAGGTCCCTCCACACATCATTTCCTCCCATGCATTTTTCACCAACTTTGTGATGGGCTTCTGATTTCTCTTAAAACTAGTTTTGTCCAGGTCGTAGTCGACAACCCTCATTATATGTTGACTCTCTTTCTCAGCTAGTAATGAGATGGAACCCATAAGGGGTTAACCTGCCCATACTAGACCTTGTAAGCAGCTGTATTTCAATCCCTGTCAAGTCAACAACTTACCTGTGGCCCTCTAAAGCAAAGCAAATTTTAAACTGAAATTTTGCTCATGCCTGAGTTACATTTTAAAAATATTACCTTCTCCTTTTCATCTAATTTCAGGTAGACGTAGACCTTTGTCTTGCGTTGTTATCCTTGTGCTGGAGTTCTTGCAGCTGTCCTCTCGCATGCCTACTCGTCTCTGAGGTCCGATCACTTCCGATGCGTTTCTAAGTCAAGGGTAGAGCCTCCGATATCGTCCCCCGCCTCTGCCACTTCATATCCTCTCCTCCCAAGGTCGGTAGTCGCTTCCTCTGCACTGTTATAAGTTTTCACTCTGCTAGCCCAGTGGATGTGCATCTTGTTGAGTGTTGTCTGGAAAAGAATGGCTTCCCCCTTTAAAGTCCTCTTGATGTTTGCATATGCTTTGCGTTGTTGCAGCACCCCGACAGAGTAGTCCTGGTCAAAATAGACAATACAGTCTCATGGCAGTTTGTGAAATAGTCACACAATTTAATCTGTTTGACTCGTGTACATAGACACGAATTTCCCATTTTTTCTTGACGCTCAGCACGACATTCAACAACGTATTTTTTGCACTTTTTGTACTACTTTCCTACGAACGTCCAGCAACGCGTGACGCACGTGTCAATTTCTGCTCCAATCTTTTCAAAATAAAACTACTTAGCTACGTTTAGGAATAGATCGACTTGGTTAGGCTTAGGCAACAAACTACTTAGTTAGGCTTAGGAAAAGATCGACTTGGTTAGGCTTAGGCAACAAACTACTTAATTAGGTTTAGGAAAGATCGTGGTTTGGGTTCAAATAAATAAGTGGCTTAACTTGAGTAAGGAAGTTATGTGACATATAAATCAACTTTGACATCGGGTTTCACAAAGGGTACAAACACCGGTCTCCTGGGTAAAAGAAAGGCACTCGCTGCTCTTTATACTTAAAAAAAAAAAGTAGATCCTACTTTCACCGAGTTTGACCCTTTTCTTCTCCCACGCTTTTTTCAAAACCATATCCTTCACATTAAACTGCTGGCGTGAAGTAGCTCTTAACTCAAGCGTTTTATTTTTTTTGTATTTTCCTTTTTTTTCAAGGTTTACTCTTCCCAACTGTTGTGGTTAACTATAACTAAACTAGGGCTGCCAATAGATTAAAATATTTTATTGCGATTAATCGCATGATGGTCCATAGTTAATTGCGATTAATCGCAAATTAATTACACATTTTTAATCTGTTCAAAATGTACCTTAAAGGGAGATTTGTATAGTATTTAATACTCTTATCAACATGGGATTGGGGAAATTTGTTTGCTTTATGCAAATGTATGTATATATTTATTATTGAAAATCAGTTAACAACACAAAACAATGACAAATATTGTCCAGAAACCCTCACAGGTACTGCAT
Organism: Sebastolobus alascanus; assembly: GCA_916701645.2. NCBI lineage: Eukaryota > Metazoa > Chordata > Actinopteri > Perciformes > Sebastidae > Sebastolobus > Sebastolobus alascanus. The sequence continues at coordinate 4,606,841 of CAKAOJ020000040.1, read as the reverse complement.
TTAGCATAAAAGATATGCTCAATCATAACATGGCAAACTGTGTCAGTGTGCAGACTTGACTATGACTCGCCCCAAACTGCATGTGATTATCATAAAGTAGGCATGTCTGTAAAGGGGGGACTCGTGGGTACCCATACAACCCATTTTCATTCACATATCTTGAGGTTCAGAGGTCAAGGGACCCCTTTGAAAATGGCCATGTCAGCTATTCCTCGCCAACATGTAGCATAACTTCGTAGCGTTATATAGCCTCCTTAGCAACAAGCTTGTATGATATGTTGGTACCAATGGATTCCTTAGGTTTTGTAATTTCATGTGATGTCAGTATCTTAACTCTTAATCTTTAAAACTGAGCCTGCTACAACCTAAAACTCGCAAGTTGCGTTAATGCGCTAAAGAGATTAGTGGCATTAATACAGATTTGCATTAACACACTATTTTAGCGTTATCTTTCACAGCCCTAAATTAAAGACAAAGATAAAGAAAATGAGGACAAGTTGAATGTTCTCTGAAGAGGAGGTTCTTCATAACAAAATACATATAAAGTGATATTCCAGTGTATTCAGGTGGCAAGAGTTGGTAATTCAGCTGTTAATATTTAGGATGTCCCATTTAATGGAATCTATTGTCCCTTTGTGGAGACATTTTATTGTCGGTACACAAATGTCATGCCTCCTGTGAAGATGACAACAAAATGGTTCATCTTTGTTTGACTGGGAAACATCTTTTGCATGCGCCATGCTTGTGGCATCTTGGATGAGGTTGACAGAAAGTCAGAAGGCAAAACGTGCCCACTTATGCTGAATTCAGGAACAACTCTCTTTTCATGGCTTTGTTTGGTTTTGTAAAGTCACTCTGTTCTCTTTCCACCTTATTTTTCTGTAGTGTTTGGAAGCTCTCTAATGGAACACATTCCTATTCTTCTCTTCTTTTGGCTTCTTTCCCCCCTCAGTTTTTTTAATCATTTTATTATAAAATAAATGATTACTTTGGCTGGGTCTGGAGTTTTATAAGTTGCTGACGCCCTGTTTGAGCCATGCTTTATCGAGGTCGTAACATATGCCATATAGCCTATATTCTTTGCACAAGCTTGAAGCATTATTCTTGTTTTGACAACTCAATTTTGGCAGACGATCAACAGAATAGGTTCCCTCTCTACTGTAGCATGAGCAAAAATAACTTTGTGTGTCCGTGAACATAATGTGGATATTATGACAGTTGTTCATCCAGCTAACAGCTCTTTGGAAGTAATCATGAAACGCTCTTTTGATAAGTGCACGTGTGGTAACATTTGCAGTCCGATAGAGGTGTGATGGTTCCCAAGGAGTGGCAGATTTATCCCCCCCTGCCAACATAACTGAAGCCCTATTTTCTTGTTCAGTGAAGTGGAAGTGGGTGGTTCAGCACTGTTTGCCAATGCAATACCAAACAGATCTTATACAAACGCAATTAGAGCAGTGATTGGTTCTGTTGAGCATAAAACTGAATGACAATTCGGAAAGTGAAGTGCATTGTGCAATTCTCTGAGCTATTGCTTTCTTTAAGGGAGAAAGGAGCCTGCGAAGGTGAAGACTTATCCTCAGAGCTGCAGGTTATTATGCTGAAAAAATAATCTGCAGGCCCCCGGGGGCTTTAGATTTACAGAGCCAGTTGGGCCCAACCAAATATCCAACTTTTGCTCAACTCCCACTGAATCCTCTCAAAAAGAAAGCAAAAAACATGGAGGAAAATATTAGAATATGAATTCTTTGAGTCACACATATACAAAAATATCCAAGTTCTAAGGCAAACAATGGACATAATACGGAGCGTTTTTAGAACAGTGTTCTCTGTTACTCACACATCTCCACTTCATTTCCAGCACTGCACAATTTGCATGGCGTGAGGCTAGCAGCCCCCTCCAGTCAGTCTTTGAAGTCAGTCAGCAGTTGGAAGTAGCCCACTGATACGGATATTGATTGCTGTGAACCAGAAGTATACCTCCTGCTGCTCTGTGTTTCTATGCCTTTCTTTCTTTTCTGAGCTTAATCTCGATATTGATATATCAGATAAAAACAGCCCGCGCTACAAATTGTAAAGACATGCTTTTAACAGTCGAATGAAAAGCCATTTCTGTTAGTGCATTTTGTTTTCTTGAAGAAAGCGCTTTGTTCCCCGAATATAAAAGGATGGAAGATTGAATGCGGTTTTCTGTGTGTTTAAAATTTGATCTCATCAATTTACTGTCGACACCTGTTTGATGTTTTAGGGCCCTGCTTATTCCACTGAGGAGGGCTTTTTTTTTTGGTCAAGCTATTTTTCATGTCAAATTCATATTAATAAGTTATTAAGCCTTGTCAAAGCTTAAACTTCTCTTCCCTGAACAACCTTGGGCTTCATTAACATTTTGAACCCTGGGTGTGTTTTCTTCTCGCTTCGTTGGCTCTCTCCTTCGGTGCCGGCTCAAACTTTTATTTTTGAGCTTCAGTGAGATGACTATCCACTGAGAGCTGGACTCAAGTTTGCTGCTTTTCCCAACAGGTCTAGTAAAGATAGTTCTGCTCTGGTGATTATTAATGCAGCGTAAGAACCAATAAGACGAGAAGTTGTCGCACGTTATTGACACATCAGTTACACAGTCTGCACATAGTGTTCGAAATACTGCCAAGAGAGAACTCACATGCTGTTATGGGGATAATAATCATTTTAAAATGAAAAACTGGATCAATCAACCGACTACATTATGTCTTTATTCCTGAAAAAATGTCACCACCCGATGTGCTACAGTGGTTTTCATCGTAGAAGAGTGCATAAATGAAAACTGATCCGTAAAGTCACATATCAGCGCGTGGTGGTCGCTCGGTCAGTGATGCTTGGATGTTTCAGCTCAATTTCGGCTCCCAAATGAAGAAGGTGGCCGAGCCATTTCCTCCGACAGATTTAGATCTCCTGGTAATGTGAAACTTATCTCAAGTCAAATATTTGCCTGTAGATGCTGTCAAGGAGAGTAAAGAGCCGGGGAATGATGAGAGACAGCTCTCTGCAGGCCACACTGTTTGCTCGATACTCATGGGAAGTCCTGATACACACGAGTCAATAATGGAGGAAGCACCGGAGCAGATGTCTGATCCGTGCACGAGGCTGGCCTGGCCAAATGTCTTTTGAATGGCAGTATTTTAAAATACTTTTTCGACAAGTCTTAAAGCCCATATGAAAAAATATATATATTTATTTATTAGTTTATTAGAAATAGCTGTATCTGATATTTCAGCATCCACCTTTGTGTAAAACGTTGCGGGCAGTGAATGAATTGGACCGAAAGAGGTGCCAGTACCTTAGTTCAGCAGTTGCATGACATGAGCATCGCATGTATCTTGGATATATTTATATTTATACGTATATCTTGGTAATATATCACACTTCAAATGTAGTTTTGTATTAATTTCATTAAATACATTAGGCTTACATACCACCTACATTTCCACAGTTTGTAACATAAATGTATATTTGGTTAATGAAAACTCTTTATGTAGCTATTGTTGCAAATCAAATTATACACAAATACTGTGTAATATTGCATATATGCCATGAACAACTTAAAATATATCTTTTGGCCTACAGATGAAATTGGATAATGAGAAGAAATGCCAAAGGCATTTTCAGCACTGTTTTTTTTAGCATTAAACCTGCAGTAGGCAGAATGTTATTGGCATCATTGGGCAAAAATTCCATAATAACCTTTCAGCATATTGTAATTCAAGTGTTCTGAGAGAAAACTAGACATCTGCAACTCCTCATGGCTCTGTTTTCAGGCTTTAAAAAATCTAGCCTGTGACAGGAGACTTTGGCCAATCACAGGTCATTTCAGAGAAACAGCGTTCCTATTGGCCGTTCATTCAACGGAAGCAGCCGTAAATCACTTGCAAGTCCGATCAAACAGTCAAATTAGGGAGCTCTGATCAAATATGAATTAATATTCTGCTACTGTAATGCCTGTTTCTCACCTCAAATGTTTTCAGAAACATCTTGTAGTGTACAATTCAGCTGTAAAATGAGAAAGTTTGCTCCAGATGGTGGGCGGTGCTTGGTATTTCCTCAACTAATCTCAACATGGCTGCCGGGTCACAAACTTTCTCATTTTACTGCTCAACAGTACTAAAATATGTTCCTGAAAACCTGTGAGGCAAGAAATAAGCATTATAGTAACAGAATATTGATTCATATTTGATCAGCGCTGCCTAGTTTGACCCTTTGATCGGAGTTTGTGAGTGATTGACAGCTGCTCAGAGACGGCAAGGCTCCAGCTCGGCTCTGATTGGTTGTTTTCCTCCGGTCTTTGAAATCCTGCAGATGCCATTAGGAGCACCAGAGGACACACAGGCACATGATTTTTTTCAGATTACCTGTCTCGTGTACTACTGTCAGGATATAGTGACGGTTTTATAAAAATAACTTTTTTTTTTAAATTATATTTACTCCAATTACACCTACTGTTGCTTTAATAGAAACTTTTTATGTAGATACAAATCAAATTATACACAAATAATAATATTGCATTATATGCTATAATAAAACAACTTAAAATATGATATATGTTGGCCTACAGATTAAATTGGATAATGAGAAGGAATACCAAAGGCATTTTCAGCACTGTTTTTTTTTTTTTTTTTTTTTTTTAAAGAATTAAGCTAGCTATGTGTTTATATAGAGTCACAGTTATGTGGGTGTTTTAGGGGTGCGCACCTAGACTCACCACTCACCACACTCACCTTTTTTTCCTGATGGCAAAGTTATGACCCCTACTCTGCCTCTGATTGGCTAGTACTCGTTTCCTTCGTTGTTGGGTAGATCAGGTTTAGGCATGAGGAGTGAGATTGATTAGGGTAAGAGTATCAAGGTAAGCCAATCAGAGGCAGAGTAGGGCGGGTCATGTATTCACCATCCTAGAAAAAAATATTGCTGGCAGTACGCAATAAGAAGTAAGGGTACTGATGTGGATAAAAATCAGAAATGCCGGTACTCAGTACTGGTGAGTACCAGCACTTCTGATTTCGGGCACTGGTTGTGGGACTTCTGAATGATTTTCACTGATTTCTAGGATGAGTGTAAACACTGCGGAGATCCATTCATTAGAACTGGGTTGAACGATTCTTTATAGCTGTGATGGTATTGATATTACACTCACCAAAGAAGCATAGTGTGCTGTTGCTGATCAGTAAAAAAGGATGTGTTTCCTCCTTTTATGAGCTGTCAATCAATCAGGCTCACATCCCTGCTGCACATGTAGGTTAACCCTTTCTGTGCCACTCTGTTGCCACAACAACCAGATAAGATGGAGGTGAATGTCAGAGTTGACTGGTCAGATTTTTTTGCATCAATCTTTCACAATAAAGGTATTCTTCAATAACCAGCTGTTGTTGCCTGTTGGGCTTGAGTTTGCCATGATATGATTTGAGCATATTTTGTATGCTAAATGCAGTACCTGTGAGGGTTTCTGGACAAAATTTGTCAGTGTTTTGTGTTGTTAGTTGATTTCCAATAATAAATATATACACGTTTGTATAAAGTGAGCATATTTGCCCACTCCCATGTTGATAAGAGTATTTAATACTTGACAAATCTCCTTTTAAGGTACATGTTGAACAGATAAAAATGTGCGATTAATTTGCGATTAATCGCGATTAGCATTGGACAATCATGGGATTAATCGCAATTAAATATTTTAATCGATTGACCGCCCTAGTTTGCATAAAACGAGGAGGGTGGATTTTGTCATCACTTGCATTGGAAGTGCATTAAGAATGGCCAGTATGAACAGAAGGAATGTGACAACAAGCAAAACCTGTTTCAATGTTCATATTGGCACCTGGCTATTCTTTAAAGACAGACTTCAAAATGTGTGAACCTATCCTTTAAGTTTACTCACTTTCCATAACTGGGCCAAAATCACCTGGATGCATTTCCATTTATAGTAATCTCTCCTCCGCAGTGGATCATACTTACTTTCATTATTTTATACAGCAAGACACTTTTACATTTGATGAATGTGAAATATTTTTACTTCAGAAAAAATATCACTAAATTGGTAACCGCTTTACAGAACGATTACACAACACATTAGCTTGCCAGCTAATATAACTGTATGAACTGTTGCCATAACTACGTAGCTCAGCTAGGATGCGATTTATATTAAAGGTTCAGTGTGTAACAGTTAGGTGGATCTATTGGCAGAAATGGAATATAATATTAATAAGTATGTTTTCTTTAGTGTATAATCACCTGATAATGAGATTTGTGTTTTTGTTACCTTAGAATGAGCCGTTTATATCTACATAGGGAGCAGGTCCTCTACACGGAGTCCACCATGTTGCACCGCCATGTTTCTGCAGTAGCCTAGAACGGACAAACCAAACACTGTTAACTTTTCCTGTTTGGGCCAGAGTCGATAACGTTTCTCGCTCCCGTCGCCGCCACTCTCTCTCTTGCTTCACCACTCACTTCCCACGTACGCACACTCTACGCACTGGCCCTGCTCCAAATGGCTCTAGAGTGGGCCATTTGCGTTTTCGCGTCAGCCACCGTAGCTCTCCAACACGCTTGGCACATGGGAGAGGCTTCAGTTGTTTGCAATCTCCTCACCTCACTGCTAGATATCGCCAGATCCTACGTACTGGACCTTTAAATGTAATTTTTTTAATGTACAAAAAAATCAATTTATTTAGTATTCAGGTGGAGAATATGGATATGGGGTAGAGGTAAATGAGAACATGTTTTTTTGGTGATTTAGGAGGGAACCAGACATCTAACTGTTCAGTAAAATACCTCAAACTCTTAATTACAGCTACCCAGCGTTGCATACAAAGACGCTCATTTTCATTCTGAAGTTGTCCCTCCAAATGAATATGTATATTACGCTGTATGAATAATGGCAGTGGCAAGGTGTTGCAGACAGTGTATTTATTCAGCAATATGCTGTAGTAAAGAAGAACACTTAATGGGGATGGGATTAATGTTTTCAAATCTTGGCTCGAGAGACACAACAGCTCTAAAATGAGCTCCGAACCATTTGATAAATCATTCATGGAGTCCGACCGATGCATTTAGTGGTAGAGCACTCGGCCCTGGAAGACCCCCCTGAGGGTGACTTCATTTGTTTTGTTTCCTTTGCTGAAAAGCTATGATATTGTGCAGGAAGAGCTGTTTAGGGAGTGGAATGGCTAACAGCTGCCCCGAGGTTAGGTCCAGGGGTGTTCCTCCATCATCTTTAAAATAAGACAGGACAAGAAGACGTGTATGGGAGTATCCACCTTAAAAGAGAGGAGGGAAGCAGAGATATTGATTTATGGCCTCCTGCAGCTCTCCTCCCTCATTCATCATGCTGTCCCTGCGCACGCCGCCTTCACTCCACGGCAGGGAGCTTCTCTTCCTCTCTGTGCAGCCGGCCACTCATCCTCATGTCTGGGTAACAAGCTGTGTGCTCAGACCCCCAGCAACCCCCCTTCCCCGCCGCTTTGCTGTCACACTCCTACACCCAGAGACGCACCATGACAGGATTACTCACAACACGCTAGGCGCCGAAATATGGCAGAGCCAGATATGTGCGGACGAGTACCTCCTGTCATAGCCCATCAAATAGCTTCTTAATTCCCAATTCATTAACAGAATGCTCTGTTTGTCAGCTAATTTGTTTCACTCAATGTTTGTCTTTCATAGGCAGAATTGGTTCCAAACACCTGAAAATGTAGCCGTGTGAAGATACAACTGATATTTGCATATGTGGCCTTTCAGAGAGCAGGTCTGACTTCCCTGCACCGATCTCGGTACAAGAAGTCAACAAGCCCCTGAAACAAGTGTCAGCTCCTTCATTATTCAACAAAACAAAGTGACAATTGCACCTGTGTGATACCGGCTCATCTCATCATGGCAAAGTAGTTTGATGCTAATTAGCACCATTCCTCACTGCGGGAGGTCTAAATAATTTAATTGCTCAACTTCGTCGCTACATTCCGAGAGCGATTTCTCTAAAAGGATTTATTATTCCCTCAAATTTTAATGACCTCCTTCAGAAAGTCATACACTTTTATTGCGTTTTTACTGCTGCATTCATTTAAAAAAAACATGTTGTGTTTTATTAATGCATTCAAACACTGAGGTCTACAGTACGCTGTTCATGAATATTCATATCAGGCTTTGCCCTTTAATAAGGAAAAAAAGATGGCACCGTCTTTAGAGGAATGCTGTCAAGGAAAAAAAGAAAGAAATTTCTCCAGGAATATTATTGTCTATACTCTTTTTTCCCTTATTTTCAAGCTTCTGTTTTGCATCTAGAAAAGACAACATGATGACATGAAGCGAGGTCCCGCTAACTTATTATTTTTTTTTTTCTCTCGGGTCACTGATGAAAAGAGGAGTGTCTACTCAGTTTGACGCTGGCGTTTGAATAAGATCTTCCTCTTGGTTCACGGCGATGCCAGCGGCCGGGGTCATCTGCCCTTCACCCTTGCAAAGGTTCCGTGAAGCTTCGCCGCCTCCTTCACCTAACATTACTATTGCTTCTCATCTTCCATGAATATCATCCTGCAGCATAGCAACAGCACATTCTCATTCCATTCCCTTTCCTTTCCTTCAAGGCCCTCACAAAGTCAACCCCAATTTATTCGCCAGGGATGGACTCATCATTGCTCTGGCGCTGCCTCTCTCCGAGCCCCACTCTGCATAGGGATAACAGAGCCCCGCTGCTCATTCACATGCAGCCGTTCATACTGGATTTCACATATCTTGACTCTGAGTCACAATGATCCCTGGTCAGTCGGAGTAAATTAAAAACAGCAGCTGCATTCAGATGAATGGGCAATTAATAATTTAAACGATACCAAAGAGTTAAATGCCTGCAATTCAGTGGAATATTACATCCCAGCTGTATCATTCTGTATCCAGTCACCTAATAATCCTGCTCTGGGGAAAGCTTTTTACAGTAAGTGTTGCTTATACCAAATTGTCAAAAAAAAAAAAACTCTATTTAGCAATGCAGATAGTTTTGGTTCTATTTACTCAAGTTTTCCAAAACTTGGGTAAATAAACCAGAAATATCTGCATGGCTACATACTGCTAGGAGTAAGTGAGAAAAATGTGTGTGTGTGTGTGTGTTTTTGTTTGTTTTTTTGTAATTTGCGTGAACTGACCCTTTAAAGTGACAGTAGACAACAATTCTTTGGCATAATTTGGCAAAAATTCCATAATAACCTTTCAGCATATTGTAATTCAAGTGGTCTGAGAGAAAACTAGACTTCTGCTCCTCATCATGGCTCTGTTTTCAGGCTTTAGAAAAATCTAGCCCGTGATGGCAGAGGTCACAGAGGTCAGAGGTCACAGGTAATTTCAGAGAGAGAGAGCGTTCCTATTGGCTGTGCTCCGGTCATGTGACCAGAACTTGGCTTCCTTCAACAGATTTTACAATGGCGGCCGCGTCACATTTTACAGCTAAACAGTACACTACAAGATGATTCTGAGAACATTTGAGGCGAGAAATAGGCATTACAGTAACATAATATTGATTCATATTTGATCAGCGCTGTCTAGTTTGACCGTTTGGTCGGAGTTCGCGAGTGATTGACAGCCGGCTCTCATAGACGGCAGCTGGACAGCGGACCTTGTTTTCCTCCGGTAAGTGAAATCTTTCAGATGTCGTTAGGAGCACCGGAGGACACAGTAGGACACAGAGGAACATGATTTTTTTCAGGTTACCTGTTTCATGTACTACTGTCACGATATAGCGGCCGTTTTCTAAAAATAACTTTTTTAAATCATATTTGCGCCAATATCGCATACTGCAGCTTTAAACCTAGGTTTGGTAATGTTGAGAAACTAGTAAGAGACCTCATCCAATCTAAAAAACCCAGCCCAGTGGTGCCAACTCTTTACCAATGAAAGTAGCTAGCAGCACTAGCGCCAAAAGTCGCTAAATCTAGCAAGAAAGTTGCCAAGTCTGCAACACTAACAGCCAGTCCCTTCAGGCCTCCCTCCAAAGCCACTCCCCCAAATTATCATTATGAATGTATGGCTATAGAGTGCTACAGGAATGAGTCCTAAAACCCGGAAATGAGTTCTCATTTTAGCACTTCGGGTTCCCTCGTCTGGAAGTCAATGGGTCATTGGCTTTTTGTCGAGGGAACCCAGAGTGAAGCTAACTTCCTGTTTGGCCTACAAAAATGCGTCATCCCAGGACCACTCTATAGTACTCACAGCTATGGAAGACTCTGGTGACGCGCAATGAGTGTACGGGCAGAGCTCGCACAGGCAGGCAGGCAGGTAGGCCGTCCAATCATTTCATTCAGACTGCCTTACTACAGTCCTGTGACAGCCCAACCCGTTCTCATTCCCGGAGCGTCAAATACCGATGCTTTGTCACGCTCCCCGGCATGTGATATCGACGTACAAGGCACCCTTTAGCGCCTGTATGAGACGCTAGCCCAGTTGTACAGCAGTCCGTGAAATAGTCACAAAATTGAATGTATTGATTCATGTACATAGACACGAATGTCACATTTTTTCGTGATGGTCAGCTTGAAATCAATTCGTATTTAATCCATGGATGGTTGGGTCAAAAAACACAGGACTTTTGCCCAGGAGACCGGTGTTCATGTCCCGTGTGAAACCACAAGTCAAAGTTGATTTATTTGTCACAACTTCTGTAATTAAGTTAAGTAATTAAGCACTTCCAGAGTCATTTTAACCCAAACCACAATCTTTCCTAAACCTTAAATGAAAGAAAAATGCACTACAAATACATTGTCGAAAGTCGTGCTGAGCGTCACGAAAAAAAAGGGAAATTTGTGTCTATGTACACGAATCAAATTAAATTTCGTGACTATTTCACGAACTGCCGTGAGACTGTATTGGAGGTGCACCAGGCTTTCAACTAATTATAATGTACCCATCCGCATAAATATAAAACGCTCACAAAAAGTGGTCGGGGAGGGTGGTGATAGATTAAAGCAAAAAAACATACATAGGGCGGGTGGAAGGGGTGATGGATGGTCCAACAAACACAAACAAGGCTTTTGTCCTGGAGACCGCTGTTCGTGTCCCGTGTGAAACCATGTTGTTTGTCATTAAGTTTCACTTTCACATAGTAATTTTGAGCCAACCCATGACCTTTTTTCCTAAGCCTAACTATGTGGTTTTGTTTCCTAAACCTAAGCAAGTGTTTTTGTTTGAATTCACAACATTAAGCACATGTTTACTGCGACTGTAGTGGAGCATCATAGTTAGAAAGTGACGCCAAGGAGTCCTGACCAGGCTTCAGTATGTGTGACGAGTTGGGATGAGCATTTGATTTACTGATTGCTGTCGGGATGTGAAATACATTTTCAAAGAAAATTATAACAAAAAATGTTTTTGAAGAAGATTACCAAGTCTAGCTTTAAATGGTTTGTTTTGTAGGAAAATCAAAATGTGTCTGAATCAATATATCTTGTCTACTTTCATTTTGCAGCTGCGGCGGACTTGCCAATGCAAAATATAACAACGTGTGTTTGTCAAACTGTTTGTGAATAACGTCAGGTGGTATATGTCTAACAACAGAACCATAGAAAATACCACGGCTTTACTCCTCTTGTCTATGCAGACAGACAACAGAGGAATGTCAAGCAAGCAGTCAGATTTCTCATCCTTTATTTACCTTCAGAACAAGGTGGAGTTGTTTTCATCTGCTGTGTGAATAGACGAGCCATAAGGATGGAGAAAAAAATCAATTTCTACCTAGGATCAACCCCTATGGTTAGCATAAAAAAAAATATTTTTTATTTTGCTCTCACCTCATGTTGAAACAAATCTTACTATCTCCGTGAATCTCCAAAATCTCGTCGCGAACATCATCAGAGAACAGAAATAAACATGTCAAACAAATGTTTTCCAGGGGGAAAAATGTACTTTGTATTTGAAGACTGAATGTTTCCATTTTGTGCCTGCGTGGCTGCATTGTCAGTCTTTGATATTTCAGTCTGAATAGTATCAACCTGGGCCTGCTGCTGCTTCTGGATTTGCTGTGGCTGACTGATTCCAAAGCAGAAAGATCTTCCCCTAGATTTTACTGTACCCGCATCATGCCCGCCCACCAATTCGGTGAGTTTTATGTCCTTCAAGAACAATTCTAGTCTGACTAATGAAGCCGAGCGGATTCAGAGGCGCCCGGGCTGCACAAATTGAGCCCAGCATTCATTCCATCTCAGGAACAATGCTCTTGTTAGAATTTATTTTGAGATTTTCTCTGTGCACTAATGTGTGACCGGATGCTCCTCTTTGACAGGCTCCTGATGCCAAAATGAATATGTTTGCATTTTTAGAATGAAAATCTTCATTACAGAAGGATAAATACCAGATCCCAGTCTTTGCCTCTGATACATGATCCGATCTTTTTGAGCATGTTAAATCCAAAGTAGCAGCTAAATGGATCTGGTTGTGAACAGATCCATTTCAAAGGTGTGGTTCATCCCGTCCATGCTTGTCTCCGGGTGATGGAGAGCATGTGTCTGTGGCCACGCGTGCTGTTGAGTGCTCCAGATCAGCCGCTGCAGGCGTGACCTTCCCTCTCTTGCTGCTTAACCTAATCAATTATGGTTCAGAACAGAAGCCAAGAGAGAAGGGAGACAGAGAGCCCACGACCTTGTCAGAGCCCCGAGGAGACTGTGAATAATTCCCTTTGAGGCCCATAAAGACGGTTTCCATTGCAGGGGGAGGAGAGTAAATGTAGCTTGTTGAGCAGAAGAGAAGGAAGCAGGACAATAACATGTAAGGTTCAAAGGTGAGATCAGGAGCCGCTCCATGATCGGAGGAAACCACAGACCTGAATCAAGTCAGCTGTTTGGGTCTGGTAGAGTCAGGAAAACATTTAAACTACGTGAGGGATTCAGCTTTGACTGCGGCCGACCTCAACCTGCTTCAAGAGGGTGGAAGCAAAGAGACGAGAAAATAGTTTCAGCAACATTCTGACCTGTTTCACACTCGTTATAATGTTTACAGGTCTGCTGTGAAATAAAAATGTAAACACAAAAAAATATTCTTTGTGAAAAAAAGGCTACTATTTGATCATATTTTCATATTATGATCATGTTTTTTATGTATAGTAAAGTAAAAATTGTACACATTTTAATAAGATATCATATATCAAATGTAGCTATCTAGCTATCTCTGGGACAGTTAATGACTGCCCATTGTCCCTATTAAATAAACAAATAAAATTATCCCCTTAACACTCCGCTGGCCCGCTGGCTGCTATTCTGTCTTTCAGAGGTTGTAGTGGGCTGTGTTTTCAAGGTAGAATGAAGATATCATGAGATATGAGATATGAAACCTAAGGAATCCATTGGTACCAACCATGTCATATTAGCTTGTCGGGAAGAACGCTAACTAACGCTGCAAATTTATGCAAAATTTTGGCAAGGAAAAACTGGCATGGTCATTTTCACAGGAGTCCCTTGACCTCTCACCTCAAGATATGTGAATGAAAATGGGTTCTATGGGTACCCACTAGTCTCCCCCTTTACAGACATGCCCACTTTATGATGATCACATGCAGTTTCGGGGCAAAACCCATGCAGTTTCTTGCATGCAGTAACAATGTGTTCATCTACTGTTGACTATTTATCTACCCCTGAACATCCCCTGTCCCCCACCCCTACCCCTCTAAAAAAGAGGGCGGAATGGTAAGGGGTTAAAAAATGTGCTTTTTATGTTATGTGTTTATCCTGAACTTATTTTCGTGACGTGACTTGGCATTTATAATTGAGCCTGGCCCAGGCAGGTTCAATTATGTTGGACCTGAATCTGAAGATCTGTTGGATCTCTGCTCTAATTAGCTAATTACTCTCCTCTATTCAGAAAGAGATGCGACTTCCTTATTTGTGGCAATTAGAGGCCACCGTAAGCTGTGCCAGAGATCTGTAGATATTTACTGCTCAGTGCCCACTGACTGCTTTATGTAATGTATGTGTAAAATAAATATATTAGCCCCTATTTAGCTTGGGTGGCTGCGCCTGAGAAAAACTGATTTGACACTCTTATAAATACGCAAACACATTGAAGCGATGACAGCATCTCCAGCAGGAAATTATTGTTTATTTATCAATACAGTGAAGTGTTGATGGTGATGCATCTTAAAGCAGAGTGGCCTGGATCTCAGTCAAGTATAGTAATTAAACACTCCATAGGGAGTTGAGTGTGTAGTATTTTAATGTTTCTTAAAGGGGACATATCATGAAAAACTCACTTTTTCATACATTTGAGTATCTGGAGTGCATAACAACCCACAAACTGTGAAATAAGACAACCCAGTCAGTTTTTTGTGGACTGTCTTCAGAAACATGTGATTCAACAAGTCATTCAGATTTGGCTCCCCTTCCTATGTCACTTCAACCCTGTATCACGCCAAAGGGTGTAATAGACCCGCCTGTCCATCAGAGGTTAGGAGTGAATATTACGCGTGTGTATGAAGGTGCAGAAGGCTACCAGCAGAGGGCAACAAAAGCGCTCACTTAGGTTTAGGCAACAAAAACACTTAGTACGTAGAAAATCAAATTAACATCAGTATGGAAAACACGTCATAAATATCATTAAACAAGACTCGGTCAAAACCGAGTATATGGCTGGACCGTATGGTCAAGTCTGTGAATTTGTGGCTAAATTGTTATACAAATAGTCAATGGTCATGTCTATAATGTTTTATTAACAGTTTTTTTCACTTATATATTAATGTTTGATTTAAAGCCAACTTCTAATGAAGCAAATTACATTCAGTAATAGTATGGTAACATTTACTACTCAGTATATTATACATTGTATACAAGGTGAAAAGGTATTAGCATGACATACAGTATACAAGGTGAAAAGTATTTCAGTTTTTTATGAAAGCATGTGTATCAAAAGCATTCATCATATAAGTGGTGTTCAATATACGTTGCGAAAGTTTATCAGCGTTGAGATATTCCCGCTGTCATCACTGACGTTGTTGCTGCCGTAATTATTCCTAGATGGAGTGTTAATGGAGCAGCTGCAATGTTAACATAGCCTGGCACTGATCGATCCGCACTCCATTCAGAAAACAAGCATTTTAAAAGTTGTTTGCTTGTCGTCTTGCGGACAGACCTGACAAAGCATGAATTCAGACTTTTTACTAATCAGCATCGTTATGTAGTTAGTTCGGCACACTTTGATCCGTTTACAACAACGTCGCTGCCGTATTTATGCCTAGATGACGTTATGTTGAGTGTTGATTGAGTAGCTGGTGTTAGCATAGCCTGGCGTTGATCGATCCGAACTCCATTCAGAAAACAAGCATTTTAAAAGTTGTTTGCTTGTTGTGTTGCGGACAGACTTGACAAAGAATGAATTCGGTCTTTTTACAAATCGACATCAGTATGTCATTATTTCGGCACTATTTTGATCCGTTTATTGCAGTTAAATCACAGCACAGTCTGTTTATTTTGGGTTCATACCGCAGTAATGACATGTGTCTTGCTAGATAGTCAGTGCAATGGTCCCTGTAATGGAAATGGAGGAAAGCAAGGTGAAAATTTCCCCACGCTTGGTTTGAATGTACGGTAACACAATACGAAGCACAACATAACGTAACTTAAACGAACATAAACAATAGCACATGCACAACAACAGCACTATGTAATGTTACATTGAACCGCTGACACGCTCCTCAGAAAACTTAAACACAGAACTGTTCTCCGCCTTTTCATTTTGAAAGAGCAACGACCAATGAGGAAACTCCAACAGTCGGCCGACCAATCCTGTAACTTCATCAGTCAGTCAGTCAGTCAGTCAGTCAGGGACAGACTTTTGCGTTTGTAGGGCTGGCCCTCTGCGGTCCAGCCAAAAACATCACAAACGTCACTAACGTAATTTACAAAACTAAACACCAGTCTCGAACACTGGTCTCCTGTTTAAAGTTCTGTTTTTGTTTTTTCCCATCCACCTCCCCGCCCACCCATCATAAGCAGTCTTTATCACTTCTTATTCTACGTCACTAAATGAGCGTAGCATATTTACCTGGATGCGTTTACATTGCAGTCAGTACAGACTACATGGCGTATAAATGACACGCCAAAAGCAAGAAAGGTGTTCTCATAACACACTTTTGCCTTGCGCATTATCTTGTCATTCACACACCTTTTCATGCAACCGAGCTGGTCACTTGCAGGCTCATTAGAATATACTGCCCACAGCTTGAGAACTACCTTTGCAAAGATGCACCAATCAGAGCAGACTGGGCTTTTTCGAGAGGGGGTCTTAAGGCCCAGACACACCAAGCCGACATCAAAGAACTATAGGCGATGAAGGCCGACTGTTACGTTGCCTCACGTTGCCTTTGTCTTGGCCAACAAGTTGCATTTGAACACACCGCAAAGACTACAGCCGACGGCCAGTTAGCACGTACGTTCTGCGCCTACGTGAGAGGAAATAACTCTCCACACCAGCAGGCGGCGGTAGTCTATATTCGTCATTCAAAAAGGGAAACTGTGGATACACAAGCTGTTGTTATAATACGTACATGAAACAAACCCCTCTCAATTACCACTTAGCTTCATTCCAGATGGCCATGTCGTTGTGAAATGTCCGTGTATTGAATGATCAGATGAGATGAAGCTGAAAAATGAGAAAAGCCTTCTGTGTGTGCCATCTTGACTTTACTCATTTGCTTGCTTTCCTCACGTCCGTTTCTCTTCTTGTGCACTGATTCGTTTAAGCTGAACCACCAATCAGAGTGATTTCTCTCACCGATGGGCGCCGAACATGCTGAATCAGCCGAAAAGTGTCCGACGGGCAGACTAGAGCTGACGGTGCGAGACACACCGAAGAAACTAGGTCGACTCACGACGGCCCCATACTGTCCGACGGCCGACCGTCGGCTTGATGTGTCAGAGCCATTAAAGAGACAGGCACTAAAACGGAGCGTTTCAGACCGAGGGTGAATACAGGTATATTCAGACAGACACTATGAAAAAAATAATGTGAATTTTGATCATTAAAGCATGTAAGCATATTATAGTAGAAACCCAAAATACAAGTATGAATAGTATGAATTTAAGTCCAAATTGTTCCACAGGTGTGCAGTGGAAGGTACATTTGACATTTGTTTTCCATTAAGATATTCAAGGTTCAAGCTCAAGATACAATTCTGAACAAAATGTATTTTAATACTTCCCAATAGTTTTAAATAAACCTTTACTCATTGAGAAAAGGTTTTGTGAACATGCTAGCACTTTGTTCTGCAATGCTTATTTCACACTCAACCAGCCCCACACACAGTTACATCTGGAGGCTGCCCAGTACAACCCCAGTCTGTTCTGATATTAGCACTCAGGGCTCAAGGGAGCCATTTGAAAGGACACATCAGTGGTTTGTGTTAGAGGAATTTGTTTGGGGATTGCAAGCAGCAACCTTTACAGTCCTTATGTTCAGCCTGCATCACCCAGCTTTAACATAATCATCTGTAATGACTGCAGTGCTCTCCTTCACAACATCTCTGCATCCTTTTTTATAAGGCACTTTAAAAAGCAGGCTAGAATTATATGAGTTTATGTTTTACACAGCAGTTATTCATTTGAAATTGTTTCGCTGAAGGGTTGGGTGCAATGCAACTTAGAGCTATTTCAACAGCTTGTCTCTGCATGAATTCTCGTCTTTAGAGCAGCTTATTACCTTTCGCTGCTGTATTATAGCCTGGGGAGGGCAGAATGTGGAGTTTGCAACAACAAGACACGTTTCTAGAATGTTTCCAGATCCCCTACAGTCTAGTGGGTATTTTAAATCACCTAAGTGTCTTTTTAATAGACAAATGCAACAGCAAATCATGCAGAGTGACACTGAATATAAAGCGTGTTTTCATACATGCAAAAGATTTGTGTCCTGCTACCGTGTCTCTTTCATTTTCTGCTTTGTTTGACAGTTTGCAGCTCAGTGAGCCACGGGCAAAATGTGACCTGATCCCGAGTCAGATCTAAACTTAGGAGATTGGGGTGATAAAGTATGCATGTTCCCCTCACCACCCTGACCTGAAGAGCTGTAAACCACTGAAAGAATTTCATTAGTAAAGGTTCCAGTGGAAGGTTGAAGCCTCCCATCATCTAAGTGCTTTTTCGGAACCTTTTCCGTGCTGCCAAAAATAAAGCTAGAGAAGGAAACCCTGCTTGTATGGCCTTTAGCCAGCATAGTGAGCAGGACAACCTTCTGACTTTTATATGTTAATTGCTGATAACAGTAAGGCCCGACTATAAGTGATGAAACATTTTTTCTTTGGATGCTTATAAAAAAGGCTGCGATTGGAGCAACGCAGTCTTACGGCATTTCGTGAAATCGTAATGAAATTTAATTTATTTGATTCGTGTACATAGACAAGGATTTCCCTTTTTTTTTCGTGACACTCAGCACAACTTTCAACAACGTATTTTTTATGCGTTTTCCTACGAATGTCCTGCAACACGTGACACACGTGTCAATTTCCTCTCCAGTCTTTGCAAAATAAAAATAATTAGTTAGGTTTAGGAAAAGATTGCGGTTTAGGTTAAAATAACACCGGAAGTGGCGTAACTTAAGTACGGAATTTTCGTCACAAAAACTACTTAGTTAGCTTTAGGAAAACACCGTGGTTTCGCTTAAAATGACTCCGGAAGTAACTTAAATACGGAAGTAACTTAAGTACGGAAGTTACGTGACAAATAAATCAACTTTGACTTCTGGTTTCACACGGGACACAAATACCGGTCTCCTAGGTGAAAGTCCAGTGTTTTTTGACCCAAACATCCACTCTGACCTCTTACCTACATGGCTTTCGCTGCTCTTTATTCTTGTATTACATAATTTATCTTGTGTCAATGTACACAAATCAATACATTAAATTTCGTTAATATTTCACGAACTGTTGTGCGACTGGACTGATCGGAGCGCTAATCATAATGTCTGGTGAAGTCCAAGTGTTTGAAATTCTAGAAAGCAAAACATCAACTCTCTGTGAAGCAAACTCTGACCTCATCCAATGAGAGATCCCAAAAGGTGGACGCGAGAAAAGAATGTTTATGGGGAGACATCCCAGGAAAAAACATTGTTTTTCATGCACTGATCAATTTTGAGATTTTGGGCTATTTTGCTTCCAAAACATGTTTTCTTTCGTACTACTGGAAAGAAAACATCCAAAATATACATTTAGGTGTTTTACTACAATTTGTCTATTTGTGTCTGTAGATTTCTCTTAAATTCACCAAAGGTTAGCATTAGATAATGCCTTATTTGCATATTTAAACATAAAGTTTCAGAAAACTTGTAATAAAAAATATAATTATCTTAATGTAAGTAATCAACTTGGGAAGTTTCATAGTGGTATCTATTAGATAGGGCTGCCAATTGATTGAAATATTTAATCTCATGATTGTCCATAGTTAATCGTGATTAATCGCAAATTAATTGCACATTTTTTATTTGTTCAAAATGTACCTTAAAGGGAGATTTGTCAAGTATTTAATACTCTTATCAACATGGGAGTGGGCAAATATGCTGCTTTATGCAAATGTATGTATAAAATTATTATTGGAAATCAATTAATAACACAAAACAATGGCAAATATTGTCCAGAAACCCTCACAGGTACTGCATTTAGCATAAAAAATATGCTCAAATCATAACATGGCAAACTGCAGCCCAACAGGCAACAACAGCTGTCAGTGTGTCAGTGTGCTGACTTGACTATGACTTGCCCCAAACTGCGTGTGATTATCATAAAGTGGGCATGTCTGTAACAGGGAGACTTGTGGTTACCCATAGAACCCATTTTCATTCACATTATCTTGAGGTCAGAGGTCAAGGGATCCCTTTGAAAATGGCCATGCCAGTTTGTCCTTGCCAAAACTCATTTTAAGTTTGGAGCGTTATTTAGCCTCCTTCCCGTGTGCTAGTATGACATGGTTGGTACCATGGGTTCCTTAGGTTTTCAACAAAAAACAGCAAGTTGCGTTAATGCATAAAAGACTTAAAACCAATTTCCTTCAATGCGTTATTATCACGTTAACTTTGACAGCCCTAGTAAAAACCTTTGACTCTAATATGTCAACAAAATGAAACAAGAATTTTGAACCTGGCTTTATCCTATGTTCAGATTTCTGTTCTGGAAATGTATGCAAATTTGAACATATTTGATAAGATGGTGCCTCATTTGCATATTTAAATATACATTTTTGGAAAACTTGTAATACAAAAAGTATTTGTCTTAATATAAGTAATCAACTGGGGAAGTTTGGCGATATCTATTAGTTACATTCTTTACCCTATTCACCTGGGGTGTCTCCCCTTAAAAAGCAAACCACATATGAGCAGTCTGCAATCAGAAGACAATGCACATATGGTGGAATGAACGCTGCTGCTGGTTTACCTGCAGTTTGTCTGGCCTCCACACTGTTTCCGGCAGCAGCCGATGCTAGCTTGTTTGTTTCTAACAATCAATCATAGTCACCTCCTAATGACTTATTCATTAACTTCTCCAAAACACACATCTTTATGATGAGACTAGAAGGAGCATGTTTCAAGACACACAGTTGCCGAGTCTGCAGTCAGCATTCTGTGGAATTAAAGCCACTATTAATCAATTTTAGCCGAGCTGGAACAGATCCCAGACGCATGATCCTAAGAGCAAAAGACTGAGGAATGTGGGGGTGGAGGGAAGGCACATTCAAATCCTAATGATGCCTTGTAGACCACATAAACCGTGATAACAGCAGATAGATCGATAGATACATGTGGAACAATACGATAATCTGAAAATTTGGCTCCATGTTTGCCTGAAAGCTTACCTGATGCTCGCCCTCCACTTCACTTCTAAAATAATTATTTTCATATTTGTGATCCGGAGCTTATTCCACTGTTAAATCCACTGGAAATCACACTGGATGAAAGCATCTACGCTAAAATGTAAGCTAAATGTGAAGTGATTGGCACCATAGGAAGCGTCATGCCTTGTAATTTCTCCGGGAGATATTACTGTGATCAAGCATGGATTCAAAGCGTAGCTCTAGGATACGGAACGCCTCTCCTGAGCTTCCTGCGGGGAAAGGAGGACAACATGTGTCCAGCTGTCAGGCACAGCTGCTGGCCTCTGAAGTGATGCCCTGGGTGGGTGCAGCCTGCAGTGGGTGGTTGCAACACAACTCGTGAGGTGGCCCCATCAATTGGGCTATGACAGCGCTGCGATGCTCTTAAATATCAATGTGTCCTTGGGTTGGTGCTGCTATTATTGATC
Organism: Sebastolobus alascanus; assembly: GCA_916701645.2. Classification (NCBI taxonomy): domain Eukaryota; kingdom Metazoa; phylum Chordata; class Actinopteri; order Perciformes; family Sebastidae; genus Sebastolobus; species Sebastolobus alascanus. Next base: position 4,585,573 of record CAKAOJ020000040.1, on the reverse strand, counting down.
TTAAATAATCGAAACATTATGGCTTCGGTATTGTCCTCTTTGAAGGAATCCATGTCAGTCGGTGTACAATTGCATGCAGTAAAACTGAATGCATTTGAAGGAGCTCTATTTGGATAAGGACAAGTGATTTCAAAGCAGCAATTATATATTGTGCTTGTTTGTGTTTTTCTTCACCCCCTGGGAGAAATTGGTCAGTTTTCTCATTCATGGCCAAGTGGAGTATGTTATTTTTGTCTGTAGGGACACAATTTTCATTGTTCAGGCTCTCGGCGCAGAACCAATTTTGCGCGAGCTGAGACAACTTGACTTATAATACACTCGCCGCCTCTGTGAAACACTGCCTATCACTCGACTTCGACAGCGGTTGTCACACATTCTTTGGTATATATCATCTGCGATTTCGAATGGAGTCACAGGTGGAGTGAGCAGTGCCTCTCTCATTAAAGAGGCTCTTGGCTGCGCCGTGACACATGGATAATCCAACAAGGAATCAATCATTACATAGTTACTGAGGTAATAGGTGAGCAAATATGTTTCCTGGTGGCTGTCCTTATTATTCTGGGGCTAGTGGGAGCCCCAGGAGACAGTAGAGCCAGATGGAATTGAGGTGTTGTCACACTGAGTGAACAGGTAATGAATTACTCCAGGACAAATGGGCCGCCACATGAGAGATGAGGAATCCTCCCACAAAGAGTAGAGACAGAGGGTGAATGTCAGCATCCACTAACACTCTTTTCCTGTATACTTACGTATTATGTTGTTGTTGTTTTTTTTCTAAATTGACTGAGAATCATTGAATGGTAGGGGGTGTGAATGGCTAGAAGAATGAATGAATTAGGTAAGAATCTTCTGAGATGGAGGCACAAAACAAATATCTTCCAACCTACTGTGGCATAAACCCAATTTCAGATGCAACAGAAGGGATTCTGACACAGCTTTTTCAGAACCGCTTGAAATTACATGATACATGATACTGAACCTTTCCAATTATAGAGTCCAACCTCCCCTCCCTCTTCTTTATTTCGGGCTCCTGTTCTTGAAACCAGCTGATTTGTTATGACATTAGAGTAATGGTATTTCTCTGGTGACAGTCATTGCTGAGGGATATGATTACGCCGTGGTAATTATGATTGTTATTTCCAATCACAGCTGAATGGAGTCGGAGTGTGTTATTTCAGCAGCATAGACAGCATCGGAGTGACTATCTACACTAGATGATTCTGATGGGGGTGATTTGAGATACAAGCGTTCTGCTGGCACAAGCACTGACAAACGCATACTGTATTTCTGCAGGGAGAGCGCAGACAATCTTGCGTTCTCTGCAAGTGGATCTACTGGTCGCTGAGGCAGCTGGACGCCTTCGACAACACTTCAGTGAGGAGAGAGAGGTGCACAGAGTGAAGTGGGATCTCATATTCAACATAACTCTGTGTCGTAATCTTTGATTATGTGGCTAAAATGCATTTATACTACAATGGATGTTATTATCTATTACACATTTTAAAGATATGTTTAAATATTTTGTTAATGCTTCAAAATTGTTGTAAATATGATACATTTTCGCTCAAATAAATTAGAAATGAAGAAGTGTAATTTTAAACATGAACAAACTATACATAATGTTATGATTTTAGGATTGGACCAAGCTATCATCTGTTTAATTATTGGGCTGAAATTAAACCTTAGTTTAAAATTGATATGTTACCTTTTAAAGGATATTTTGTATTGTCCTACCTGGACCTTATTTTCCCATGTTTTTGTGTTTAACTGACTAATAGGGACAACAAATTCTGAGATCGGTCCAGTATTGAGGGAGAGCGCTGTAGATGGCAGCTGCTCACAGGCTGCAATGTATCCTTTTGGGGCAAGCTGGCACGGTCATTTACGCCCACTAAAAGTGCTTGTTTTTGCCATGACAGGCTCTGATTGTTATCATAAGAGTCTGTCATTATGGAAAGAGTCTCGCTCAAGGAGAAGTCTCGTTCTGAAATCTGGCGAGCTGATGTGTTGCTAGAAGACAGCGGTGGAATAGTGGAATACATCCATGGTGGAAACAAGAGTGTTTGTTGTGTTGGAGTACAGAAAGTGTAGCTTAGTGTTATCTAAAATATTTTCAATGTCATGGGGATGAGGTCTTTGAATTCGATTGCTGCCCGTATTTATTTGAGCCAGAGTATACAGATTAGATTTCACCTAAAAAACATAGCTCCTCTCCGTCCATCACTCTCCTTCTCTTCTGCCGAAACTTTGATCCATGCCTTCATCACATCCAGATAGGCCCTTTTCACTGCAGCCCTTTTGACATGTGGCTGCTGTTTTGCATGTGGCTGCTAAGGAGGTGGAACAGAGTTCCTCCGTTCATGTGAATGAGTCCCAGACTGAGGCTGGGAGGCAGAGTTAAAGGAAACGCTTGTGCGCCTGCTCTATGGGCCCAATGGATGCGGAAGATCGCCGGATGATCCAGTATAATTTTATTCCAGGAAGTAAAACTTTTTTTGCTTCATGCGCTACTGAGCAACTTTCACAGGCATGAACGGAGCCCCACCTCCAACGCTGTATCGAGATCTCTTTATACATGCAGGGGGTGGATGGGTCAAAAACAAACACAGGACTTTCACCCAGGAGACCGCTGTTCGTCTCCTGTGTGAAACCAAAAGTAAACGTTGACTTATTTCAATTCACGCAAGCTTCAAGGTTACGTAACGCACTTAACTTACGTACGTAACTTACGTGACAAACATAGTATAGTAGTACATTTTTTGGGGGCAGTTCCTGAACCTAACCAAGTGGTTTTGGTGTGAACATCCTCCCTGATTTTTCTCCGGCTGTCAACTGACTCCTGGCCGATGACCTTTGACCCTTCCCACTATCAGTGAAGTGAGCAGTTTAGGTCTGGTGTTCACAGACAGCTGATGTTGTCTGTTTCCAGTGTTCATTCAGTTCTTTGCCCAGGGCCCTTACCAGTTCACCGACGTAATGATCCAAACAGCTGTGATGTCATGATGATGTCATACACCACTCCTGTCTTCCTCTCAGGTGTATCTGCAGAGTTGAATAGTTTATAGTAAGTCCTAGATGTTTCAACAGTCCAGCCACATAACTTTAGGGAGTCCCATGACGACCATGAGATGCAGTTAAATGCTCATTAATAAGCTAGTAAATGGACCTTGAGTTGAGATTATTTTGATCCAAAGGTCAAGAATGAACTTCCATGCCCAAATACTATATTTATTATATATTGTTTGCTTTCAAGACATGCTGGCTTTACCTTACTAAAGGGTTTCCTGATGGAAACATAGCGTCCTTTATTATTATAATAATAATAATAATAATAATAATAATAATAATAATAATAATAATAATAATAATAATAATAATAGTAATACATTTTATTTAAAGGTGCCTTTCATGGCACTCAAGGTCACCTTAAATCACATAAAATCAGTCATTTACTTTTTAAGTTACTGTAAATATGTCTCCAACACCCTGACAGGTTTGATGTCTGTAATTAATCCATACTGTGATCTGATTTCGGTTGTTCTCTTCCCCCCTCCACCACCACTTGCTTTAAATAGACTTTAAATCTTTCATCCCTCGGTAGAGAATTCATGCAGCCACTTGCATTAGCACTCTACCCAGCAGATGTTGGTGTTACCAATAATGAAAAGAATCAGTCTACCAACCAAATTATAATTTACCACCTCGATATAGTCAGCATCTGCTGAGCAATAAATATAAATTGCTTAAATTTGCTAAGCATGTTAATGCAAGCCACCATCTGTACTAGTATACCTTTTTGCTTTCCTGACGTTTATATGTCCGGCGACTGTGGAAGCCAGGCAGATGCAAGCAAATACACTTTGTAACTTAGAAATATCATATAATCCAACAGAAATGTACAAACATGCATTTCATTAGGTTGCACCAAAAATATATGCTGTCTTCCATGTGTGAATCAGAAGTTGGTGCAGCAGTGTGTGCAGTATAGTGAAGTGGAGAGCAGCGTAGCATAACACGGCTCTCAGGGTGTGTAATGAAGATAAATTAAGACGTTTTGTTCGTGGATAGTGCTGTGTTTGCTCAAATGCCGAGGATTGCCATCTCCTTAGCCTTTTCTTGGGAAATTAGGATTCAGTCAGCTGCAACATCACACACCACCTTGCAAGCCGCAGATGTCAGATACTTGCGTCGTTAGAAGTGTGAAAGTGTTCATTCCCACACTGACAGAGAAAGAGACAGACTTGAGTGAAGGGAGATTATGTAAAGAACAGGTTCTGCCAAGCGGTATGACTGATCAGACAGGTGTTCCGGGCCTGCTGCTGATTCATATAAGACACAGTAACTCATAGGACTGGCTGCTGTCAGAACAGATAGTTTGGATCTTAATTATAAAGGAGAGCAATTTAAACCTTTATACGGCACCATTCAGGGATCTGCTCAAAAATACACAATAAATGTCCACCATTCAGCCAGCTTCACAAGAGAAAGACCAAACGTGCCCACATAGCATTTAGATTATGGGTTGTGTAGGGGCCTGGGAGGATATTTGTTTCTGATGGTTTCCTCCGTTCTGCCAGCAGCCTACAGATTTTAAGTCAAGTCAAGTCAACTTTATTTGTATAGCCCAAAATCAAAAATCACAAATTTGCCTCGGGGGGCCATACAATCTGTACAGGATACGACACCCTCGACAGTGCAACCCTCACATCGGATAAGGAAAAACTTAACTCAAAAAAAATCCTTTTAACAGGGAGAAAAAATGGAAGAAACCTCAGGAAGAGCAACAGAGGAGGGATCCCCCTTCCAGGATGGACAGACGTGCAATAGATGTCATGTGTACAGAGTAACAACATAATGAAAATACAACATAGACAATCCATGACAAAAAGTAATACTTATTATGTGAATATATGTGAGAAGGTGGATCCAGGAGGATGTCAAGCAGCTTCCAGGCATCGCCAAACAGATAAAGCCAGAGCAACACAACCTCTTCTCGACGCCAAAACCGGTAGAGCCAGAGCAACACGACTTCCTCTCCACGCCAACCAGATAGAGCCTTAGCAACACAACCTCCTCTCGACGCCAAAACCGGTAGAGCCAGAGCAACACGACCTCCTCTCCACGCCATCCAGAAAGAGCCTTAGCAACACAACCTCCTCTCCACATCAAGATAGATAGAGCCCGAGCAACACGACCACCTCTCCACCATGAAACTAGAGAGAGGACCATATTTTTGTTTTTAATTCACAGTTGCTTAGTAATATAAACATATGTTACCCATAGATTTTACCTGCCAATGTCATATACATTTTGGTTAAAGTGGCAGTAGGCAGTATATTTTTGGCATCATTGGGCAAAAGTTTCACAATAACCTTTCAGCATATTGTAATTCAAGTGTTCTGAGAGATAACTAGACGTCTGCACCTGCTCATGGCTCTGTATTCAGGCTTTAGAAAATCTAGCCAGTGACGGGAGACTTTGACCAATCACAGGTCATTTCAGAGATAGACCGTTCCTATTGGCTGTACTCCGGTCATGTGACCAGAACTTGACGTTCTTTCAACAGATTTCATAATGGCTGCCGCGTCACAAACTTTCTCATTTTACAGCTAAACCGTACACTAAAAGATGATTCTGAAAACATTTGAGGCGAGAAATAGGCATTAACGTAAAATAATATTGATTCATATTTGATCAGCGCTGCCTAGTTCGACTGTTTGGTCGGAGTTCGCGAGTGATTGACAGCCGGCTCTTATAGACAGCAGATGGACAGCAGACCTCAGATCAGCTCTGACTGGTTGTTTTCCTCCGGTCTGTGAAATCTTGAAGATGCCGTTAGGAGCACTGGAGGACACCGGAGGACACAGAGGCACATGATTTTTTTCAGGTTACCTGTTTCATGCACTACTGTCAGGATATAGCGATCGTTTTAGAAAGATAACTTTTTTTAATCATATTTGCTCCAATCTTGCTTACTTCAGCTTTAAAAGTTTGGAAGGTCCTGCATCCTGCCATGCAACTCATCATGTTGAATCTTGTCATGTGCTGTCAGGACCTAATTTCTAATAATTTTCTTGCTGCAAAGCACCACCTCTCTAATTATATGTGGATGCTGTGTTCTCACCAACAACATGCTGTCATGTTCTGCATCCTGAGGACAGTTTTATTGAGCACAAATGGTCAACTTCACTAAACTATAACAGTGAAAGTTGAAGCTTTCCTGTTTACTACAGTCCTTCACTGTAATTATGTTTCACATGAAAATTATGTGTTTGCAGTTGGTTACAAGTTCTAGAGTGTCTGGAGTTCAAGAGAAGAAAGAAAATCAGACAAAGGGTTAAGGGAAAACACTTTGTACAATCAGCATGGGAGCTTCGTAAAGTTTGGTTAAATGTGTCCTTCACTCCAGTAAGTACTACCATTGTGTATCTGCCATATAGCCTAACATGTTTAAGATGGTGTGTTGGGTCCAATGCAACATATGCAGACAATTCAGATTTAATTCCTTGTGATAAGCGCTTCACTTTTGTTCCCATATTTCATGCTCTTAGGTATTACATTTTAAAACTTAAAGGTCCAGTGTGTAGGATCTGGTGGTATCTAGTGTTGAGGTGAGGAGATTGCGACCAACTGAAGCCTCTACCGTGTGCCAAGCGTGCTGGAGAGTTACGGTGGACGACGCGAAAACGCGAATGGCCTTATCTAGAGCCATCTGGAGCAGAGCCAGTGGGTAGAGTGTGTGTGTATGTGGGAAGTGAGTGGTGAAGCAAGAGAGAGAGCGCGGCGGCGATGGGAGTAACGTTATCGACTCCGGCCCAAGCAGGAAAAGTTAACAGTTTGGTTTGTCCGTTCTGTGCTACTGTAGAAACATGGCGGTGCCACATGGTGGACTCTGTAGAAAGGGGACCCGCTCCCTTTGCAGATATAAACGGCTCATTGAAAATGAAAACATAACGATTCTTATTATCAGGTGATTATACACTAAAGAAAACATACTTTATTAATATCATATTCACTCACTGGTCTTTTAAACTTTATTCGAATCATACAGGTACATACATGAAATTTGACCTCTGCATTTAATAACCAATCCTTAGGAGCAGTGGGCTACTGTGAAACACCCGAGGAGCAACTTGGGGTTCAGTGTCTCGCTCAAGGACTAGGGATGCACCGATCCGACTTTTTCAATCCTGATACCGATACCTGGGCTTTGGCTATCGGCCAATACCGAGTACCGATCCGATACCAGTGTTTAATTAATAAGCTCTATGCCTCACTGTGTAGAAGTGACTGGGATCATTCTTTTATGTGTAAGGCGACATCAGGCTTGACTTAAATATTATTATTTCAAGTGTAAACCTTTTTAATGCAGCAACAAATTGGTCAAAACTTAAAGAGGAATTAAAATTACAGTATATAATGTATATAGTATACAAACGTAGAATTGAATTTATTGGATCGGCCCAGTTGTCACATATCCGATGCAGCTATTTTAGTCAGTAACGGCCCGATATACGATCCGGTATCAGTGCATCCCTATCAAGGACACTTTGACATGCAGACAGTAGGAGCTGGGATTCTAACCACCAACCTTGTGGTTAAAGGATAAACCGCGCAACCCACTGAACAAACTGCTAGGGGGCGCTATCGGGCCAATTTGCCACACCAGAGCACGAGACCCATATCAGATATCTATTTTCGCCAAGTCGGACAATGACAGTCTAAAGCCTGCAGTGTACTCCAAACAAAATCAACGTTGTTCTGACTGGCAGTGGACTCTGAAGTGTGAGCAGGCTTGCCTTTTTATTCCTGTGGCCCGGTTAACAAATTCATGTGATTAGTGGTGCTTTTAACATGTGGCTTTAGGGGGCATGTTCCTGGTTTATCTTTAGTTTAATTACACTTTCCTTATCTTATTTGCACCTTCAGTAGGTGGAGCAGCAAGATGAATCAGCTGCAGAAAACTCTGGAGGAAATCCATCCACTGACTCTGCTCCCTGAATGTGCAAAGACTGTTGTTTTTTTCCCACTTTGTAAAGCGTCACATACACAACATACAGTGTTTGAGACAGAAAAGGCTGTGTTAATGATTGAGGTTTATTATTAGTATTTTGACTGCTTGTGACTTCTGCTTCATCACCTTTTTTGTCATTTTTACACATGTAAGAAGGGGACTTCTCTGCGGAATGGATGCCACTGAATTAGAGATAACTGTACAGCATACAGTACATGTATATTCACCGTGTTGAAACAATAACACTGGCTGAACAGTTTCTTGCCGTGTAGTGTTAAAGTGCAAAACAAATTGAATACACCATATGCTTTGAATGTAAAACATTATTCAGCACTCGGAGGCACAGCCCAAAATTACTAAGCTGAAGGTAACAGACATGATAAATAATATTCTTGTATTCTGAAATATTTTCACTGGGCATACTATAAGCAAAGCTCTCCAAACGATATCAATGCCAACAAGCAAAGCTGTAAAAAGGACCCTTAAGATGCTGCTCTTAAAAAAGATGGCATCTAAGAGCTGATAAGAGCTACAAGCACTGGAATGGATCAATTGTGCAATAGGAAGAGCACTCAGTCATGGGTACTGTTTAATTAATGATGGGGGATAGAGATAGGCTGTTAGCTCCATATTGTCAGTCAAATACTCACAGCAGAGGGTGGCAATGTGAGCTATGTAACTGATACATGAAACAGAAGGAACCAATCTATACTCTCCAGTCCAATACCATTAATGTTCTGTTAAGAGGGCGGCTGCATGACACACATGCACTTTTTAATTTCCTCTGAATGCAGAAGACCAAATGCAATTAATAAAAAAAACATATTAATAAAATATGGAGATAATTTTTGCTTCGGGTTGTAAGAAAAACATAAAAGAAACAATCACACTGGACTGAACATGTACCTTTATGTCCATCATTATTTAATTTCATTGACAGAAAATATCAAAGCTTGACATAACTCTTTATAATGTGAATTGCAATACAAACAAGTAATCCAACAGATTGGAATAATAAAAACAATTTCTTTCTCTCATGTTATTTATTTTGTTTTGTTTTTCACATGTTCACATTTATCAGAATCTGGTGCTTCGCCTTTTTATTTCTCTAACATTACTCATTGTTCTTTCATTATAGTCTCTAAATGAAGACACGATTGAATACGAGCATAGCAACCCTGAGAGAATGGTTTCAAAACAAACAAATAATTCAATTTAGGCTACAAAAAAAAAAGTTCTTTCCATAGTAAAACTCTCCCAATCTGATTTTGAAGTTCAATGAGGTAGTAAATTGGCCTATTGATTAGCGAAGCCTGCATGGATCTACAGCCAATTGTGACCATCAATAGACACTTGTCTTGTCAAAAAATCCTTGGGCAAGACAGTAAACCCCTACCTGTCACCCCCAGCCTAATAAAAATCGGTTTGTATTGATAATTTAACAGGAAACCAAGACGATTGGAGAAAGGTCACATTTGTCACACAATGTTCAGTGCCCTCCAGTGGTCACAGGACGTAACTACCTCTCTATCTATTTATAAAGTTTTATTTTGAAAGAGTTAACCTATGTATAAGGGAAGTATACCACTATGCTGTTGTGTCTGCCATGATGCTAGGAATGGACATCAGTGCTAACAAGTTTCTCCACTGCCACATATTTTCATGTTAGCCTAGTTAGCATGGATGTATTACCGTAAGTAAGCAAAAAGTAGCCTACTGACAGCATGCTTTCTGTCTTTATGTGAAATGACGGTTAATCTTATTGTGTTTAGCATCATGCGTGTTTACTGCCCTCGTGATCACTGTGATAATTATTTTTGTCAATGTAGCTACTGTGTTTATACGACTTCCGGTGAATACTTTACAGTAAAATAAATGAACCAAACGCACAATCAGAAACAAACTAACAGAAAGATGATGGCATGTTAGCGTCTACATCGCCACTTCCCCCTAGTAAGAATAAGTATTAAAGGTAATCATAGTTCTAATGTAAATAGTGTGTACTTTCAAAATAAAACTTTCAAATAGTCATAGACGTAGCTAGGCAACGTGACCACTAGAGGGACACTCGTTATCCTGAAGCACTGCGACACTGAAGCGTAGCAATATACCGGGATAAGGGATTTTGTCTTCAGTAAAGACGCTAAAGAGTCTTTTTTTTATTTTATTTTTTTATCTCGCTTTAACTCCTCGTGCAATGTTATTGAACCCAACTCGAAACAAAAGCTTTTTCGAAATAGGAACAAGGAGTTTAGGTTCAATGCTAGCTAGCCTAAAATTCGCTAGCTCTATGTTTGCTATCTAGCTGAGTGTTGACGTTACCAGGTTACAGCAGTGCTATCGAAACAGCATTTTAAACACCTAACGATAGCTGGCTATCTTGTATGCGAGCTAACGTTGTAGCTAATGTGTAGTTGACGTTAGCTAAACAACTTTGTTCATAAATAATTATAATACAATTAAAACTATAATAGGGACACATCTACAGAAGAAGCTCTGCAGGTGAGGCAATTAATAACGTTATTTTAGCTGCGCATGTCTTACATTTTGCTAACCTATGTGTCAAATAACCAAAAGCAGCTTTAATGTCTGCACATGTTAGTGGAGATTTGGGGAAACACATTCACGCCACACTTTGACCACAGCACAGGTAATATTTTCTGTTGCTTTACTCCTTTCATACGAAATAACAACCTGCAAATAAATAAACAAACAAACAAACAAACAAACAGCAAGATTTTGGATAACCCTAACGTTACGCAGTGGCAGAAACTGATGCGATGCCACTCCTTATAACTAACAGAGGGCCACCTTTTTTTTTTTTTTTTTCCTCAGCACCAGTGAGACGGGATGCTGCGCTGCAGAGAGAGAGCCTCAGCCGGCTGCAGCGGTGGAGGCTGACTGAGAAGAGACCAAACCAAAGCTCCGTCCACCACGACGCACAGCACCGGCAGAAAGCTCCCTGAAGTGGAAGAAGAGGGTTGGTTTCGCTTGAGGGGGAAAGAGCTGGCCACCGAAAGAAATAATGTCGATGTGTTGCTATTTTTTGACTTGAGGATGTACTGTTTACGCTGGCTAAACCAGATAGAGCGACAGGAACGAGGACCCCGGTCTTGATATTCTTAATACCGCTGCCATTCCGTCGCTTGGGTCGGGAGGGAGAGAGAGACACCACGGCGGTCACCACAACCGGGATCACCTGGGAGAGAAAAGAAAAAGAGACACGAGGGACGACTTTTTTATTTCCGTGAGTAAAGTATTTTACTTTAATGTTTCCATTTGTTTTTTGTTCATGTTGTAAGGTCGCTACAGCTGTATGAGTGAACGCAGGTTGTTCAAAGAGAGACAAGTTCTGCTGACAATGCTGGTGATAATGATCTTATTACCACCTAAAATGAGCTGAATAGTTTTGGATGGTATCATTTAGCTAAATACCAGCTTTTTTGTGCTTTTAACATACAACCTCCTGCTCTTAAGTCTGGGTTATTATTTCTCTCCATGTTTCAATAACTTCCTGCCTTTTCATAAAGAGTCACTGGAGTCAAAATTAAGCATGTGGGCGATGGAGCTGTTGAGTATCAAGATGTCTGAACACACACAAAAAGAATAATTTCTGCTATTTATTATGCCTTGGGAAAATAAGATTTGAGGTCAAATTAAAGGTGTCCTACACTGAACCACCATCATTAGAGATGTATTTACACTGAAGTGGGGTTGTGATCTAGCTGCTTTTGATAGCAGCTCAAAGGGATCCTTGAAAATGTTTTATGAAAGAAAAGAGCTTTCCTGCAAGGGCAGAGGCAGGTCCTTTTTTGTTTTTTTGGGAGTGCATCTTTAGGTTAGCAGAGCAGGAGGCATCAAACACACCACTTACCACACAAGTAGACCCACAGGAATTATCTGATCAGAGATATGCAAATTTCCCAAACTCTAATTTTGCGGCTTCGCTGCGGTTGAATGTTTAGTATAATGCTATCATCTGACTGTGCTGGTGACAGTCGGGTTGTGCATTGTGGCTTAGGGGCTCACAGACTCTCGTTTGATCCTATTGATTTGGCTTTTTCAGGGCTGTGTTTGGATGATGCACAGAGCGCAAGGGGTGTTATTAAGCCATTATTCAATTAGGAATATTATTTCGAATTTTTTTCTTGAAATTTGTGTCTTTCTTTTCAATGACAGCAATTAGCCAAGTGGTGACAGGTAGAAAAGAGTCTGCCAGAGGAAACACAACCTTTAAAAGTGTGTCTGCTGTCAGTAAATCCCCCTGCTGCTTTGGTGCCTCTTCATTTTTAATGCAGGTCCATTCAGAGACTCTAAGAAACAACACCATACTATTTTAGGGCCAGTTTCTAATTTAAAGACACTAAGTATGTCACTACAATATTCAAGACTCCTGAAAAGATTTATACCGTGAACCTTTGGACCAATTTACATTTCTAAAAATACATAAACTAATTTGTGCATGCTTCAGCCACTCCAGAATTTGACACAGATCAAATAGAGTAGTACTACTGATAGAAACATCACTGATGTAAACAGCATCAGAGCACATGTCTATGTACAATTCCAACATGTGGCTCCGAGGCTGAAATCCCACAAGAAAAAGAAAGAAAAACGTCAACAATAAGAGGAAAAAATGTGATAATTTTAGGAAGAAATATTTTTTTGCTATTCCATGAATCGTGATGCTCAAAATTCTCTTGTGACGCATGCGGCGGGCCCTGACCCCCAGGTTGAGCTACATACTATGTGGATGTGTGTAAGTGAGAGTGGGATATGCACAAGGAAAAGTAGCCTACTCAGTCTTTTTTTGCTTCAAGCACAATTCACATTCTTTGAAGTATTATGAGTGGAGCACATCTATTTCCAACTGTTATGCCACATAAACTGAACTGTAGTTGTACTATATTGTTTGCAACATGGACGCAATCAATATTCAATTTTGCTACGATGTAAAGAAATTCTAGCCAAATCAGCAAAATCAGTTGGTTTTTTGTTTTCGTACACACACTGTTCTCTTGACGTTTTGTCAGTTGTTTTTTTTGACTGATACCAACCAGTAAATACTTTCCCCGTAAAGGCAGGTACAGTAGTTAACTTTAATTAATGACTTGGAGCCTGTTTGACTCAAGGATGCTTTACATACAGTATGTTACTGTGCAAAAAAAATACTAAATGTCAGTTCAAATTTACAGCAGTAACTCTATCTTTGAATCTTCCTTGTACGCAGTGTCCTAAATTATCTTTTTGACTCACTGGCCAGGGGGACTGGTAGATGAAAAAATCCATCGGCCAAGCATATTTTTTAGTGGCCAAAATAATAAATTGCCTTTTGTGTCACATATACATTTGTTTCCGTACATTTCATTGAGATAATGAAGTATATACTTAGAGAAGAGGCCAGAGCAAAATTTGCAGCAAAATCATTTAAATATATTGACGGTTAATTAATTCAAGCCTGAATACTAGCCTTGGGCGGTACCTATTTTTTCATACCTTCGTGACATTTCACCAGGTATAGGCTACTAAAACAATAAATCTCATGTACTTTTTAATTACTGTTTGCATACTGGTTTTTGTTAAGAAGTTAAACAGATCATAATTCCCTCTCTATTATCTATTTAAATTGCTGTGGATACATCTCCTTCAAACAACTGGATTAATTCACGTTTCTTGCCAAAAACTACATTTTACAAGATTAAATTGAACATGCATCATGATAACGTTAGACTTTACCTTCACCCAATACTAATTTTTACTGAATATAACGCATCATAATGTAAGTCAATGACAGGACGAGAGCTGGTTAACGGTAGCTGTTAGTCTTGTCCGATTTCTGGGTTGGACCCACGGCGGGACTATGGTGCGGCGGCCTGACGTGCTGCTGTATTCTGCACACCCGGGACTGGATCCCGGTATGGGCGACGGATCGCTGCAAGGGCTGCACAGCAGGGAGGATGTTCCCACTGTGACATACTTTCGTTGTACTGACAGGCTTCTAGTGCCACATTATGCACACACAAGGTTCATTCCCATCCACACCGCAGTGATTGTTTTTAAGAAATCTGGTTGATAGTGAGTTTACAGCATCCCAAACACATTTTTTATTGTCCCCGGGACGACAGGATGCCATAAGTCTCTAGCCCTGACAGTAGAAAAACAAATACTGTCACATTTTCAGAATTTTGGCATTGACTTGGTAACCAAGTAATATTATCCGTTCTCGTAACATCCCTAGTGTGTGTGTGAGACTCCGACACAGCAGCACGCCGTAAATGACCGCAAAACGGGGTAGAGACTCTCAGTGTAACCGAGCATGTACTCGCCAAACGGAAAATCCACCTGCATTCGGTGCTTGGTAGGTGTTCATTTCGGACCCTGCCTGTACAACTGTAAATCACTGTTAAAAGCATGTAACCTACGTCACAGTCTAATGCTGCCATGGCTTCCTGTTAGTGTTACACAGTACAGCATCCATTAAGACTTAATGATGGAAGTCTAACTTGGAGGCATGCTTGTGATTTTAAATGGGCTATAATTTGCCATAATGTTAATCTAGATATATATTTCATGAGACCTAATGTGCTTAAACGATTTTCATATCAGCCCACTTCACCGCTTAGTTTAATTTCCTGAGATCATCTGAAAATGGTTCGTCTCACCAAGAGATGTATAGTTAAAGTCGCCAGACACAGTCCTAATCAAAAGAAGCTTCACCTGCGTGCATATCAGGGGAATAAATGGGGGGGAATGAACAGCTGGGCCATGTTTCACTTGGCACGAATCAGAGATACCCCTATCCTCATTGGATGTAAATCAGTTATTTGCTTGCAATACATGCTATAAAATGTTGGTAAATCCACTTGGGGGCAGGTGTGAGATGAAATGCAAATCGGTAGATTGGCTAACCTTGATGGAAATTGAATATGTCTTGAAGTTACAGCTGTCCCATCTTCTTAAATGAAATGATTATTGACATGGGCCAGCAGACATGGATTTATTAGTATAGCTAATTGAAAATGACAACCCCAGTGAAGGCAAGGCCCTTGGGACACTTGAGAAAAATGCATACTAGCAGTGACAAGAGAGAGGCCAGGGATAGAAACCGTCTCACCGAGAATATGGCACCCAAGGGAGTCCTATTTTCACTGACAAATCTGAGACTAATAAAGGGGAAACGGACAAAAATGTCTTGCAAATCACACTTCGTACTCAACATGTCCCTGTTTTCTGTTTTCCATACAATGTTTGCAAATATATCCGAAAAGATATGGTATCACACAGCACAGGGTGTATAAAGAGTACAGAGTCAGTATACAGAGCACTGTGTTTGTTCCTCTATGGTGACACAAATGTGAAGCTAGGAAGTGTTTGGAAATTGCCGGGCATCCTGAAAATCTGTAAACAACATTTTTTTTCTTCCCTTGTCCAGAGAATGCAAGGGTGTAATTTTGCTCTCAAAACACAACAGTGACTAAGAATGTAGGGCAGCTTTCCCTGGCAAGATTTGAGATGGCATGCATTTGTTAGATTAGAGACATTTTTTTTTTAAGAAATGTTGCTTCTCTTGACGGTGGCAAACCCCTTCCTAGGCTGCCTTCCTATCTTGCACTGTGTTTCTAAGGGAGGCCCACTGGTCTTGCAGAGTCTGGAAGACAAACATCCCTCAGGACCCATCTGACAACTTAATTTATATAATTGCTTAGAAGCATCTGCGTAAGAAAGACTGACTTTCTGCACCCTCCTCCACTTGTCACTGTTATGAATGACTTGGATTTGACGTCCAATGAGTCAAACAGACAATCTCGTCTCACACTGATGTTGTCATACTGAAGTATGTGTGAACTACAAAAGATGTTAATTTGATTACAGTGTTTGCATGAGACTTCTTATGGAAAACAGTTTCAGTCTCATATCTTCATCTTCTTGCATTTTTGTCGGTGCTCTGATCTGGTGATGCAGCCAGCAGATTGTACAATAAATCCTTGCGCCATGACAAATGTGTACATATGTTAAGCAGTAATCTAATTAAGATGAGTGACATGACAGCAGCATCAACAACGTGTGGCCCTTCTCTCTTGATGTTGGCAGCCTGCAAGTCCTTTGGTTGCAGCCAATCTAAATGGCTGAAATAACTTGTTTTGGTTAGGTAATGTGTCCCACAGCCTCAGGTTGGTTAATTATGCAGCCCCTTTATCTGTTTGTCTTTGTGCTGTCCTCATTGTGTTAACTTTGAGCAAGTCATCTGCAGATCCCTGCAGGCGTCCTCTGTGCCACAGCTTAAATGGGTGGTTGGGAAAATGTTAAAGGTTATTAATTGCATGTATGGAATGACGCATTGTGATTTTGATTAGTATTTGAAATAGGGCTGTCAAAGTTAACGCGATAACGCATTGAACGCCAGTAATTTCTTTAATGCATTAATGCAATTGATCTTTTGTAGGTTGTACTGGGCTCAATT
Source organism: Sebastolobus alascanus (assembly GCA_916701645.2). NCBI lineage: Eukaryota > Metazoa > Chordata > Actinopteri > Perciformes > Sebastidae > Sebastolobus > Sebastolobus alascanus. Next base: position 4,569,098 of record CAKAOJ020000040.1, on the reverse strand, counting down.
TTAAAGCTAGAGTGAAGATACTGGCATCATATGAAACCAGAAAGCCTAATGAATCCGTTGGTACCATGACATGACAAACTTGCCGCGAAGGAGGTTAAATAACGCCCCGAACAAAAGTTTGACGAGGAAAAACTGGCATGGATATTTTCAAAGGGATCCCTTGACCTCTGACCTCAAGATATGTGAATGAAAATGGGTTCTATGGGTACCCACGAGTCTCCCCTTTACAGACATGCCCACTTTATGATAATCACATGCAGTTTGGGGCAAGTCATAGTCAAGTCAGCACACTGACACACTGACAGCTGTTGTTGCCTGTTGGGCTTGAGTTTGCCATGTTATGATTTGATCATATTTTTTATGCTAAATGCAGTACCTTCTAGACAATATTTATAATTGTTTTGTGTTGTTAATTGATCCAATAATACATATAGACATACGTTTGCATAAAGCAAGCATATTTGCCCACTCCCATGTTGAGAAGAGTATTAAATACTTGACAAATCTCCCTTTAAGGTACATTTTGAACAGATAAAAAATGTGCGATTAATTTGCGATTAATCATGATTAACTATGGACAATCATGTGATTTATTGCAAATAAATATTTTAATCGATTGACAGACCTAATTTTAAATAAGAAAAGCCCCCCCCCCCTCCCCCATAGCAAACCTTTTTCCTATAATATTACAATCTATAAGGTAGGACCCTTTACACAAACATATTTCTACTTTAGTCCCATTACTCATGTGTTGAAATAGGTGGTGGAGGAAGGTTTGATTTGTCTTCTTTGGAAATAGTTTGTCAGCGAAGTGAACACCACATATTTGTGGAGATGGTATGGAGAGAGTAGTGATGATGGTGATGGTAAGGAATAGCCCGGGGATGGAGTGTTTTTCAGTAGGCAGCTCCTGATTTTATGTGACAGTAAAGGGCCTTATCTTCCAGGGCCATGATGAAGCACAACACTCTTTGATTTTTTATCTTCCAAACGTCTAACAATCTCATGCTCGAGACAGATTAGCGAGATGAAGGTGTAAAAAACGGGCTCTGCGGTTTCAGGGGAGTCGAATACAGTCAAATACAGGGTCTAAGGCTATATCTGCATCACGCTGATAGTACAAAACGAAAGATTAGCTGAAATTATTGACGTACTTTTGACCTTCAGGTTCAAGAAAGTCAAAAAATATGATTCGTCTTATGGCGTAATTTGATTATTTTTGCGTTAGTAAACAATTCGATGTGTGGCAGACAGTAAATGGGAGAAAAAGGGGATAACGTGGAAGATTCGTGCATAATCTGTAGTTGAACTTGGTAGCTAATCTTTGAGTAGTCAATCTCTTCAAAAATCAGTTTGTTTGTCCTTGTTTTCAGGGCAATGGCATGAGAGAGCATCTCACTCTCAGTCTCTGTTGTACTCTACATTTATTTCTGTTCCTCATTACCTCAGACAGGGCATTGATCCCCTAAAGAATTTTTTTTTTTTTTTTTTTACCCCTCTAAAAATTCATTGGAGCCCAAACGTTTCTTAATAAGTCTTTCTCTATTTCTGTGGTATCTTAATAAGTCAAACCTCCAAAGACATCGAGAGTAACTCTGGGCCAGCATACGCAGTGTCGACAGAAATCAAAGGCACCTCGAGAGATCAATGAAATTTCATGTAACATTTGTTACTATACCTGATTATGTGTAATTACCTTTTTACATTCTGATCTTTAACCTTAATGAAAATGTTTTTCGGCCCTGTTGGTTATCAATCCTCTTTGCTAGCTCATTAATGTGAAATTGCTTCTCGGCTTCTTGTAAAAGCTTGTCCTAAAACAAAGAACATGCATCCCCCTTACAGATTATGTTTTCAATAATTAATTGGATCTTAAATCCTGTGTCGTTGCATCATTCATATGTTTTTATTGGGACTTTGATTTTCACCTGCCATAACACTGATTTTTAATGTTATATGTTCCTGTTAGATTGTAAGTGTTGAAGCTTTTGTTTGGCTCATGTGACAGGCTGTTAAAACGCTTTTCAAAGCTTTTTTTGTAATGTAGAGTGTAATGTCAGTCAGGTCTTTCAGAACAAAAACAGTTTTTGAAACCATTACAACATTTTCAATACTTCTGTGTAGGGATGGCTCGATACCAACTTTTCATGTCCGATACCGACACAGATACCGCAACCGTGAGTATCTGCCAATACCAATCCGATACTGTCTTTTTCCCTCTCTTCAACAACTAAGCTGTTAATAATACAGTTGTATGGATGCACTTTGCATCTAAAAAAATCATGCTCAAATATTCTACTCTCCTAAAGGAAGAAATGCATAGCTCACAACATGACTCACTTATGCAATACTGCTGCTTCTTTTGATTTAAATTTTTCCACACACGAATGTAGGAGAACTTTTAGCAGGATTTTTTAATCGGTCAGCACCATTCAAACATTCAAAATGAAATTTAAAGTGCAACTTTGTGCAAAAGTTTAAATCTGAGTATACTACTCAGCAGCATATACAGTAGAGCAATTGAAATGAGCTCCACCTTTACCAGCTGCAACATTTAAGCATCAATGATTATAATCCAATAATATAATATGTGTTATTCTGAAATGGGCCATTCTGCACAATGAGTACTTTTATTTTTGGTACTTAGGTTGATGCTAATACTTTTGTACTTTTACTTGAGTTATATTTTGAATGCAGGACTTTTACTTGTAGCTAACAGAGTATTTTACACTGTAGTATAGCTACTTTTACTTAAAGTAGAGATCTGAGTCCACCACTGTAGTTAACATTAGAAATATTAAAAGGATTTCCTTTCACTCACACACACACAATATTCAGATACACTTCATGCGGTGTAGTGCGTGCTCTGTTTACCTCTTCATCGTCTTCATCTATAGTAAAACTGGTAGTTTACCATTTTCGTTTGTTTTGGAGCGACGCCATAACGTAAAGCAATGCTATGCAACATGAGGTTTGTCAAATAAAATAAAACGTTCTCTCAAAACATTCGGGGCATTAAGGGCAGAAATGGCCTGGCAACGACCTGGTCGGGGCTGAACCCAGTTGTTAACAGATAGTTTAGACTAATGGATCGTATCGGGTTATACTTTTTTTTTTTATCTCAGATATCCAATCCAGTGATATTAACCAGTATTGGACCGATACTGAGTATCGGCTGAGTATCGGATCGGTGCATCCCTACTTCTCGGATGTTTTTTTTTTTTTTTTTTTTGTCAAGGCCTTCTTAGTGTCCACTAACTCACAGTGAAGATGCACAGTGACATCGCTTGCAACCCAGTGGGCATTTTTTTGAAAAGAAAGCAGGAATGCTATTCATTAACAGGAGGAGGAGGAGTGTTTTGTGATTCACCTTTCTTACAGCACTAAGTCATGCATCCTGCAGGCTTATGATGAGTTGCTACTGTACGTTCCACTCTTATGCCTCCTTTCTCCCGAGAGATGAAATGTGTGCGGTGGTATCTGTCAGAATACAACTAACAGGGCTGCTATGCTTAGCTGTGCTTGTGCAGTACCTCCCTGTTCATCGTCGTGTGACAAACACTGGATTTATTCCACCTAAGTGAGGGAGCTGTAGAATAATTTCCTCAATATCTTTCTGTTATGCTATGACATAACTGTACTCATATGAATGGATAATGATTGATGGTGAGTGATTTCATGTTTTTCACCAGTGAATTCCTGATGAAAATCTCGATCTGATACATTAACTATACAAAAAATGAATGACTTACTTAATGTGAGCCGGTAATATTAACCAGAAATCTGCATCATATTCTCCAGGAATACATCAGTATACAGAATGCATGCTGTTACAAATGTAGGACTTAAAACCGGTAAAATGTCCTCCAGATATTAGGATGATGGGAAGCTTCATTAGGCATTGAGATAAGACGGAAGCACTGATGCATTTTACAGGAAAGAAAGCTGCTCTGTGAAGCTTTTATTCAAAGCTCCTATTGTGTTGGGAATGCAGATGTTTGGTTTTACACAGTTTCTTTCTCAGCTCTCAGCTTGCTGTGGGTAGCAGGGCTCCAGACTATCTTTTTACATTGGTTGCACTGGTGCGCCTAACTCTTTCATTTAGGTGCATCAGCACATAATTTAGGTGCACCCAAAATTTTTCAATGCGCCTTTTGGCGCGGCAATAATACATTTTAAGTGTTTTGTCAGTTCCCATAGGCCTACACTAGGGATGTCACAATACCAGAAACTTGTCGATACCAGTACCAGTGAAATTCCATGATTCTCTATACCAATTTGATACCACGGTAAAAAACAAAATTAAAACAATAAATCCCATGTACTTCAACCTCCTCTCCTTTATTACCGTTTGCATACTGGTTTTTGTTTGGAAGTTAAACAGCTCATAATTCCCTCTCTATCATCTATTTTATATTGCTGTGAAAACACCTCCTTCAAAAAACTGGATTTATTCAATTTTCTCGCCCAAAACTACATTTTACGAGATTACATTTGAATACATCATGATAACGTTAGAATTAACCTTCGCCCAATACTCATTTTTCTACTCATCATACTCATCATCTGAATAGAGCCTGAACGCACCAGAATGTAAATCAATGGCGCCTCCCGTTAACCAGCTCTCGTCCTGCCGATTTCAACACGTATTTGTTGTGCACATTGTAGCATTATCGATAGTAAGTTTACTGCGTCCCAAGCAGTCTTACAGTCCTACGGTACCGTCAGGTATCCACGTGTTTACATATTACGTTGGTATAAGAGTAGCGTAATGTAACGTTTACATAGCGAGTGTGTGGTCAAGCGACAGAGAGAGAGATGCGCTCAGAGCAGATCAGCTGGCCTGGCGATTGATTCGAAGCAGAGAAGAAATTAGCGTTAAAGTTGTCTTGTGTTATTAAATGTACAGTGTGACACACACACACACACACACACACACACACACACACACACACACACACACACACACACACACACACTTTTTGCTCTCTCCACTAGTGAAATTAATTTGGCGCCTCTGATCAGGATTAGGCATTTTACCGGTGACGGGGAGACAGGTGGTGGAGCGGTGCTCCGCCGGTGAGGACGGAAGGCCGGGGTCAGGTGCAACGGGCACCGCAGCTTTTTTCTTGACGAAAAAGCAATCTTTATTTCTTCATTTTGAATTACCGGTAGGCCTATATTTTATGGTTGTGATGTCGCTGGAGGATGAGTACAGGGCACGGTTTCACACATACAGAGACAGAACTGTTAAATGTCAGGTGCACCGGTGCGACCAATGAAAATATTTAGTCACACTCGAATGATTTTTGGCTGCATATGTGACCAAAATGGTTGAACTCTGGAGCCCTGGGTAGCGTCATGGCTGCAGTGATCCTGAAAAAAAAACTAATGATGTTATAATATGACAAAAACCTTGATTTGTGCTGTGATGGTATTTCTCTGGTTTTTAAAATATTTTTCCGCATGTCATGGTATCTCTGCCATTATTTCAATACGCATAGTCATTTATTCACACGGTTGACATTTTAATTCACAAGTCAAAGTTCAACCTTCCTTGTAATGTCTCTCAAAATGATTAGCTCTCAAAACGATAAGATAAGCAACCGGTGAGCAACGGGTGAGAGGCTACTGAATTGTCTCATTTTCCAGCAGTGCGGTAGATCAATAAATGTAATAGTTAACATAATGGGAGATTAATGGGAGATGTGACAGCAAGGGATGACGGAACAATATCGTTAGCAGATATGTAAATTGAAATAGCGAAATGCAGCCTTACATTATTAAAGTAACAGAAACCTTTTACACCACAGCTTGTTTAAAAAGAAAAATCCTTTCACTTAACAATGCAGCTTTAAAATTATCCCGCTGACTTGCTGAAGTCTCATGTGAGCCTTTGACAAGCAGCCTTCAATTGGTCAACAACTGAAGGTTTGTAATTAATCAGCTACTTAAAACATCTGCTGCACAGACGGGTATGGTGGTCTGGAACAGACACATGAGTATCTGCTGTATCTAGTTCGTTTAATTAGTTGTGTTTCAAAGAGAGAACTATTATGGAGTGGTCTCAGATGGGAGCATTCTGTTCTTTTCCATGTCTTATCCTATTTACGACAAATTGTGCATAATTAGTTGTCAACCATTTTCCATAGCATATATTTGTGGTTTAGGCCCCGTCTACACGTATATTGATATTTTTTACAGTTTATTAAGGTATCGCGAACGCTCAGGTTCAGGCAAGATCGCAAAATAATCATTAGACATGTGTATAAAACAAATGCTTGTATGATAAGAGATGAATGCATACGAATTTGTCAAAATTTCAATCCAAACATATGTCAAATTGCATCGAAATCTATGGGATCATCGCTTTTCTTTCCCCCAAAAGGGGGCGGATTTTTTGCGAAGTACCCGTATGTGCCGGTCTGATGTATGACAATCCCTCCTTCTTCTCCCCAGAGAACAGACAACAACTCTCAACAGAGATGAGAAGGAAGTGGGATGGCTCCCTCCTTAGCTACTTCCATTATCAGCTTCGGAAAAAGCAACGTGTTTAATTGTTTTTTACCACTTGCCCGGCTTGCGGGCTTGAGTTGCTAGATTTACTAGCCTGACGTGCCCCGGGCAATTGGGCAATCCTTATTGTTGAGCCCTGGAAGCCTGGACAGTCAAGATTTAAGAGTCTTGAGAGTCGACTGCATTGCTATTAAAGGTGCCCTGCAGAGTTTTCTTGCAAACAAACAAAGGTTATGTTTACATTCAGTGTTGCTCACCAAAACTGTCTAACAAACGTGACAAGTGCATTTCCTTCCTCATGAAACATATATACAAAACTATAAACGATATTCATTTTAACAGGCTAAATGAAAATAAAGGCACCGTACAAATATTGCAATGCAGTTAATGGCACGTTACATACAGGCCAAACTAAAGGTCAGTCAGACCATCAGGCCAATGTTTCTCTCTACTCTGTCTTCATGGACTTTATGTTAACGTCACTGATGTAGCCTAAACACTTTTAAAGTATGAAGAGAGGAATCATTTTAAGAGCCTTTTGTGTGTTGAAGCGTTCTGTTGGTGAGCTACAGTTCCAGTTAAGTGTCTTTACTGTGGTAAAATGTCTTTCATTTATTAATTTACACACGCAAACTATATGCTTTAGCTACATACTGTTCTGGCTTAATAGTGGATTTTAAAGTGAGCTGTTGGGTTAAATACAGCCAGAAGAAGAGTTAAATTTAAGCTATACTGATTATGTTGTCTTTTCGTCTAATGTAATCGCCCTCATGTTTTGGTCTAATGCATTTTTTAGTCTAAGAGTTTAGGCAAGGCGAGGTTATTTAGATGGCACATTTCAGCAGCAACAAGGCAATTCAAAGTGATCAACATAAAACATCAAAAGCTTGAGAAAAAAAGTGCACCACAAAAGGACATTCAAGTACAATTAAAAACAGCCATTAAAGGCAGGTATCATATACAAGAATAGAAGTTACAGTTAAGTGTAAGAAATTAATAATTATTTGATTTAATAAAAGGCAGCGGCAAACAGAAAAACCTTCAGCCTTGATTTAAAAGAACTGAGAGCTGCAGTTTGTCTCAGATATACGGTGCATTAAAACTGAACGCTGCTTCTCCAGGTTTAGTTTTGACTCTTGGGACAGGATGTAGACCTGTCCCAGATGATCTGAGAGGCCTGGATGTAGCAGAAGATCAGACACGTATTTTGGCCCTAAACCATTCAGTGCTTTATAAACCAGCAGTAGTATTTTATAGGGCTGTCAAAGTTAACGCTATAATAACGTGTTAATGCAAATTTGTTTTAAAGGGGCTATATGTAAGAATCAGAAAATGCTTGTTCACAGCGACACCTGTGGCTGCAATGTCAACGAAAGTCAGCGTCCTGTTGCTCGCCCTCGCCCGTGTGAACGCGCTACCTGAATGTGAGCGAGCGTTCGTCAAAACAGTGAGACGACACACGTCAGCTAAAACACAATATCACTCTATATTTCACCTGCTTGGCAGAAATGTTAGCTGACCAGACGAAGGTCTCTCCATGAATCAATGCTGATTCTAGTGCTGGCTTTTCCTGTTCAGCCTGCCGACCGCGGAGGGAACCGGTGGGGGGGTGGGGGGGACAGCGACACCCGGTCGGGACGATAATGTAACTCTCTCCGGAGCTCCGTCACTTCACAAGACACGGGAAACCTCTGTTGGTCTGGAGGAGCGGCAGCATTTATTTCTGCACAAACGTCCACTGCACATTCACCAGATATTCTCAGAGCTAAACTAACTCTTCTGCAGTGTGTAGTGTGCGCGCGTTCACGTGGAGGTGGAGCGAGCCGGACGGGTAAGAACGAGCGCGGTGTGCAAACAGGCAGGAGCAGAGCTGCTGCGCGCTCGCGTACCCACACGCGAGCGCGCATGGGATACCGACCCGTTAAGATTTATGCACGTGATAAGTTACAAATAGTCCCTTTAACACCTTAATCCAATCGATCTTTCGGAAGTTTCAGCGGGCTCAATTTTAAAGCTGATTATACTGGTATCATATAAAGCTAGAAAACCTAAGGAATCCATTGGTACCAGCCATGTCATGCTAGTTTGTCGAAGGAGGTGAAATAACGCTCCAAACTTTCATAGCCACATCAAAGGGGTCTCTTGACCTCTAACCTCAAGATATGTCAATGAAAATGGGTTCTATGGGTACCCACGAGTCTCCCCTTTACAGACATGCCCACTTTATTATAATCGCATGCAGTTTGGGGCAAGTCATAGTCAAGTCAGCACACTGACACACTGACAGCTGTTGTTGCCTGTTGGGCTTGAGTTTGTCATGTTATGATTTGAGCGTATTTTTTATGCTAAATGCAGTACCTGTGAGGGTTTCTGGACAATATTTGTCATTGTTTTGTGTTGTTAATTGATTTGCAATAATACATACAGTATATACATACATTTGTATAAAGCAAACATATATGCCCACTCCCATGTTGATAAGAGTATTAAATACTTGACAAATCTCCCTTTAAGGTACATTTTGAACAGATAAAAAATCAGCTGAAGCTGTCTAATTGTCTAATATAATTACAGGGAGACCTGTAAAGACGAGTCGAGTCCACTGAAGATAAATGCATGAACAAGTTTTTCCAACTACTGCTGAGAAATAAGTCCTTTCTTTTTTGATATATTCTTAAGGTGATAGTAGGCTGACTTTATAATTGGCTTAATGTAGCTGTTAAAATTCAGGTCTGAGTCCATGATTTTACGATAAAGATTAGTATTTGCATTAATCACATTGTTATTGCTGCATCGTAATCACATTTTCCTTAGCAAATACCAATAATGTGTTCATAACAATTAATGATCATGGACTTAAAAAAATTATGTAAAACGGAAATCCACCATTGAGTTGCTAATGTTAACCAGCAAGTAGCATCACTGTATTCTCCACAGAAGAGATGAAGGCACTTGATCACCTAGGCAGCCAGACAGTGGAGATCGCATTCAAATAAATTGAGAATTAATTAGATCTATATATCATTGCCACAAATGTGCCATGGGACTGTACAGAATTGCACTGGGGATGAGTGTGAGTAACATAGACATTTCAATGGCTGTTGTGCTCCGTTTTTCAGCTCTTAAAAAGTGACCACACGTTAACAATGTCGAGCTCTGTCACAACACTATCACGTTTTTATGAAAGCAATTTTTTAGAGGATGATGGGAGATTGCAGGGTTTTCCAAAAGCACATTTACTGCTTTACTATACTTTACTATAGTAACCATAGCAACTTGTGCCCTTTGATTTTAACAGGGGAAATCAGGTGACATGGCTGTTAGATGTGACCTTTACTTCACAACAAATCTAATAGTCGGTACTCTTCCCAACCTGTCACTCAGTGTGCATCTCTGCTTCTTACCTTAATTGTCTGCATTCAGTCAGATATCACATAATTCAAAGCATGAATTTTAATCAGTATTAAAAGCATCTTGGCTAACTCATAAAGATAATATCTTCAAAGTAAGGCCTTTTAAAAGACCATCTGTGCCTTTACTTTTTCTCCTTGCCTTCAGCGTGTCATCAGGGGATATCTCAGTTTGTACCTCCGCTATTTCATTGTTTGATAGATTTTGAAAAAGACTGATAAGTGGGAGAATATATCATCAGTATACACTAATAATACATGTCATATTTAGACAAGTTTCTGTAACACATGGGTAAGAAAAACTGCAAAGCAACTCCAGCTGATAGATTTTTAAATTTACGTGGCTCAAGTGAATAGCTGACAGTGTTGCTATTAGGGGTGTAAGAAAATACCAGTACACATGAGTATTGCGATATTATGTTTTGCGATACTATATAGATTCTCCAAAACGCTGTATCAATTTTTAATTTACCTTTAAAAATTCTGATGGCCCGCAGGCGGACCCGGACGCTATTCTGTCTTCCAGGGATTTGAGTGGGCTCAGTTTTAAAGCTAGAGTGAAGCTGCTAACCTAAAAACTTAAAGAATCCATACCAACCATGTCATACTTGCATGTCACGAAAGGAGGCTAAATAACGCTCCAAAATTGTGCAAAATTTTGGCGAAAAAAAACAACTGGCATGGCCATTTTCAAAGGGGTCCTTTGACCTCTGACCTCAGAATATGTGAATGAAAATGGGTTCTATCGGTACCCACGAGCCTCCCCTTTGCAGACATGCCCACTTTATGCTAATCCCATGCAGTTTGGGGCAAAAACTATGCAGTTTTTTGCATGCAGTACAAATGTGTTATTTTCACCTATACTAAATATAGAATATTAATATTTCTGCATACTGGGGTCCCTAAAGAATCTTGGAATTACATAAATTGAGTATGACTGCAAAGCTGAGACTCTTGTGGATCCTTGGAGTCCAATTGTATTCATGTGTAGCCTAATGATGTTCGTCTCCATAGTCCCCATGTGTCCCCAATTCACATAGTGACTTTTTTAACTCAGAATTTAGGTGATGTGCCTTTATACTATGACAGTTTTCCTAAAATTAGATTTAAAAAAAAGAAATCGAGATATTTTGCCTTGCTTTCAATATCACAATATATCGCAATGTATTGAATCGTTACCCCTGTATCATGATACATGTCATATAGCCAGATTCTTGCCATTAATACACAGCCCTGGTTGCTATGTGATAAGTTATGAGTTATTCGAACATGCTTTTACCAGAAAAGCAACCCAGGACATAAAGGCACTGATAGCTGTGATTCTCTTTAAATTTGTAGTCTGAGTCATGATCGGGTTTTGCAACTCAGCTACACAATCTTCCATTACATTATTGTTTGTAACAAAATGTTCTTTCCCTTGTTTTGTACTAGCACTAACTGGATGCATCAGATACATCTTGATACATCCAGTTAGTACTAGTCTGTTTACTACTTCACAGAATAAAACATTGTTGGTACCTTACCTCAGATGTCTAGATTCAGATTAATTAATTTTAAGCCAGTCCTTTTTTATGTTAACAGTGTAGCATTCATGCACAAGTGGGTGTATTAACTGTGCTAACCTGAGCTGTAGAGATCCAACAAAGAGCCTTGAGACAGTCCCCCTCATGTGCCAGAACACATACTCATTAAATCTCAATTTTCATCAGAGCTCACACAATACTAGTATGACACGCAGGACCCGTGTTCTGCCGCTTCCTGTGAATAGGGATAGATTCAAATGCTAAGCTTCGGGTGCTCAAAACTGGTATGTGTGTGCGTCTGCAGCAGTGTTGGATGACCAACCTTATGACTCTGTAAAACTGTGTACAGTGTGTGCACAGATGTGAAGAAGATGCTTGATATTCTGTATGTAAATGTGATCTATATGACGCTTTACATACTATGAATTTATGTTTTTGGGGATCTAAACACAGCCTTAAAAGAAGGTTTAGCCAACACAGAGATTTTGGGGTTGATGGATTGTTTAGTGGGTGCCTGCCACTGCCTGTAGCAAAGCAACATGTTGCCATTGTTTTAAATTGAGAATGAATAGATGAATTCATACAGTATATATTCTCCAAGGAAAGAAATTGTCCGACACTTTAAAGTAACTAGATGCTTTTAGGGGTTGTAGCCTTTGGCAGACTAAGGTGTCATACCGTGAATGTGTTTGAATTTAATTAGAGCAATTACGCGACTGCAAAATGTAATTCTTATCAGGCTACATTGTATAATCTACAAATTGGGCTTAGCAATTTATTGAGCATGGGCAGATGCAGCCCCGCAAGCCATTTTAGAGCCTGTAAATTCACCACATTGCTTGACCTGTCTGCCCCCTTCATCTGATAGGAGACTTGGAATAGAACAGAACCTTTACAGAAGGTTCAGTCAGTTTATTGAAGGATTAGGACCCCAACACACAGAGCCAGTAGTCGGCCATCGGGTGCCACTTGGCCATCGCTGATTATATGGCTGACCACTGTGCGATTCTTTTTTTTTTTTTTGAGTTGTGTTTATTGCTATTACCAACTGACATGCGTATTATGAATTAATACATAATTGAATTTGAAATTGAATCTGACATGGTTTTCTTCGAGACGGGTTTATTTGAGTCTTCTGCTGTGTGAGCTGTTCTGTACTCCAGACAAGTGTACTGCCCTTTGATTGTGTAGCCTATACATAACAGCTCTAAACAGCTGAGTTGGCTACTTAAAGTATTCAGGGCAACATAGTCTAGTCTGTGATGTAGTGAGCACTTTCTTAGGTGCTCTTTCTTCTTATGAGAAAGGTTACTAGGGCAGTCGCAGTGAAGGATTTTCCCCTGCGATGATAATGATTGGCTGAACAGTGCGATATGCGGTATTATTGCAACTTTTTTATTTTTTGCAAATCACTTTTTTTTATCCTGATTTTATTGCTATATAAATAAGCTTTATTGTTACGCTATTTTTATATATATTGTTGCTTTTTTAATGACAAAGATGACATTTTTAAATCAAATTAAATACTTGTTTATTGTTTAATGCAGAACAAAGTAGGGCAATGAGGCGCAGCGTTTTTGTCCAGTACTTACATGTAGGATGTGACGGTTGATCATTGTGGAATTTTACCCAAAGTTCAACATTTTCAACTCTCGATTACCAGAAAAAAACAGCAAACATGCAGCGTTCAGCGCAGATCAGACGCTCAGCACTGCATCACGCTGCTGCCGCAAAGTGTAAAAATGCGGCACTCCCATTGCAAAGAATTCAAAAAAGAAAAAACGTGAACATTATCATCTACTATACGGATAGTATAGGTTTCAACATTAGCAAGAGTTGGTGCAGTGTTAGTTCATTACTTCTTTTACAGCAGAAGATTTTCTGCAAAGAATACCTACCCAGAACGAGGTGTAGCACCTGATATCGAGAACAACAAATAGCATAGCCATGCATTCACGTGGAGTTAGGCATAAGTCTGGCTTTTACTGTGAAGCAGGTGCAGGAAGTGTTAATGTTGTAGTTTCTATTAACAGCATACTAGCATCACAGCGGGTCAGACATTAACTCCAACAGCCTTTATTTGCTGGTTTCTGCACACACCTGCTTTCATACACCTGTTTTCTGCTACTTCTTTTATTTATTAGCACTTACAGGATGCACTGTGTGGGGTCAAACTCATTGTCTGTCAAATTTAAATTTGCCCAAGATTGACACCATTGCATCAGTGGTTGTGGGTACTTGGCTGCTGCTTTTTTTTCTAACCGTAATCAATCAGATCGAAAATACTCACAAAAATATGTATAGATATAATTCGTTTTTGTTTACAAACTTCATAGAAAGCCAAAGAAAGAATGGCACAACACTAAGTTTTTCAGCTTACAGCTGTATTTTTGCACAGAAGCAAGAGTTGCATCAGAATATACTATTAGAGTTAAAACAGAAAGATAAACAGAAGACGAGCCTTCTTTTTATCTTCCTGAAACTAGTCAATATGACATGTTCAAAGATCCCTCAGGAAGATGCATCACTCTGAGAAGTGGGAGGCAGCGCTCTTAAATGACAAATGATAGAAGAGCCAGTGGTGCATCCTCCCTGGGGAACGTTGTTAACTTAACTCAAGAAGGTGAGCATGTACAGACTGAGTGTAGATTTTTAGAGCGGGTGTTAGAGTTTAAATAGAGAACATTTACCTAACAAAATGTTCCAGTCTTTCAATTAGACTAATGATGTGTTAACCTGCCCCTTTTAAAAGAAATGAAAGTTCTGATCAAATTGTACCGATACCAATACTGGATCCGATATAGGGCCGATACTGACTCAAATATGTGGATCGGATATTGGTGAAAATGGGGCTGATCTATTAAATTCAATTTAATGTTTATACAGTATACTATATACATATATACTGAAATTTTAATTTCTGTGAAAGTTTTGACCAATTTGTTGCTGCATCAAACAGGTTCACACTTGATTATAATTCCTGTTAATTCTGAAGATTTTTAAATTTTTTATTATTTACAATTCAGTAAATTTAAATCGGTGTTTATTTTTTACATTTTGTTTTACAAAGTTAGGAAAGCAATGTTTAAGTCAAGCCTTATGTCGCCTTACACATAAAAGAATGATCCCACTCACATCCACCACGGGCGACTGTGGCTCAGAAGGTAGAGCAGGTCGTCCACCAATCGGAAGGTCGGCGCTTTGATCCCTGGCTCCTCCGGTCACATGTCGAAGTGTCCTTGAGCAAGGCACTTAACCCCAAACTGCTCCAGAATGCCTAGCCATCAGTGTGTGAATGAGTAGTTAGATTAGATTCTGATGGGCAAAGTTGGCACCGTGCATTGCAGCCTCTGCCAACAGTGTATGAATGTGTGTGTGAATGTGTGAATGCTGACATGTAGTGTAAAGCGCTTTGAGTGGTTGGAAGACTAGAAAAGCGCTATATACAGTAAATGCAAGTCCATTTACCGTTTACCTCCACACAATGAGGCATACACCTTAAGGACTAAACACTGGTATTGTATCGGTATCGGCCGATAACCAAAGCCCAGGTATCACTATCGGTATCGGGACAGAAAAAAAATCGGATCAATGCATCCCTAGTTTACACATCTCTGATTGAGCTCTGATTTTAATTTATAGTGGAATAAAATGGTTGATTTAAACCCAGTGGTTAATGAAGTTGATATGAGACTGGTAAGGAAGATGAAATGCCGGTTTGATCTTGGAAAGGGATGGCAAACAATGAAAATGAATCAAATTAATGGCCAGTTTTGTTGTTGATTAATTAAATAAAAAATAATCATGGAAAAAAAAAAAAATATATATATATACAGTATATATTTTTACCGATATGTATAAATTATCAAAGAGCAACCTAATAGAATTGAGAATTACTAAAATTACTCAAATTTGAACATGCAAAGTACAACGTATCCCAACAAATCACCAGCTGCTCATTTGATCCAATGAACCGGACTAAAGTTGGCTCCTCGACTCAGCTCAGGTGTGTGTAATCAGGCTGTTGCTGGAGGTAAACACGTGTCATCCACAGCATTGAAGATCTTCCAGTGCTCTTTCTTAAGAGCATCTGTGACACCCTTTTCTGTTGGCTGCATTTGTTCACCGGGCTCACAAATGTCAGCTTTTCTTTACCTTCCTTGACAGCTTTGTTCAATACGTGATAGTTAGATCCGTTAGGCTTCTGTATATATGGCAACACAATTTTTATGACCTCCTTGTGGGCAGTACTACTGCTACCTTAAAAGATGGGTAGGTGTTTCTGTCCAGGTAGCTGCTGTTATCCACTTCTGTAACAACATGGCCTCCCCTCAGGTGCCATTCTAACTTATAGAGTTTTTAAGCACTATTGACATTAATTATTTAGAAAGTTTCCATTTGCTTAATGTCATGCAATGTCTGCATTCATTGAAATACTGATCCATACAACTTCCTTTTATCAAGTGTTGTGTAAGATGAAAATCATGGCAGATGTCTGGTGTGCCCTTGGCAACCTGGTGTCACCACTGTTTAGGCTTGACTAAAGATGCTTTCTTTGTGAAAGAAACAACAATCCATCAGTGTGAATTTTACAGATTTTTTTAACACAAAAGAAATAGTTTTTCTTCAGGTGTTTCCATGAGTGCTGACCAGTTGGTCCAATTTTAAACTATAGCAGCAAAGATATTAATTTCTTTCTTTCAGTACAAATCTCTAGAATAACAGAGCAAGCCCTGATATTCGGTGGGAATGTTGTTATCCAGTTCTTGCTATTAAAGAGGAGATAACTGAGGAAAACGCACCATGTTGCCCTGCCTCAACAAAATGGAGTGGGTTGGGTGTACCAGCATGACTCAGCCACAGTCGGTTCCAAAGAAACTTTTCATCTAAGCCTTATTGATCGGTTTAAGGATTTTTTTCTTTGAGTAGAGATAAAGAGTAGATCCACTTACTTGCTTATGTAAATGTCACATTTCCTATAAAGAGCATTATAATGTAAAAATATGCTGGAAAGAATGTTAAACTGACAGTGTTGAAATCAATACTGTCCGAGCTGTGTATTGTATTTTGAAATGAGTTTTATACTTGTTACAGTGGCATGGTGTGGTATGTCTTGTCATCAGTTTCTCTAGAAAGTTAGCATACTGCTGCCTGCTTTGGTGCTTAATTTCTTTAAATCATAATATTATTACAAATGCTTTTAGTCTTGACCTCACATGCACTATTAAAGTAGCAGTGGGTAGAATTGGAGCAAATGTGATTAAAAAATGTATTTTTATAAAACGCAAAATATATAAACTATATCCTGACAGTAGTGTATGAGACAGATAATCTGAAAAAAGTAATGTGCCTTTGTGTCCTCCGGTGTCCTCCGGTGTCCTCCGGTGTCCTCCGGTGCTCCTAACGGCATTTGCGAGATTTCACAGACCGGAGGAAAACAACCAACCAGAGCCGAGCTGGAGCCTTGCCGTCTCTGAGGAGCTGTCAATCACTCGCAACTCCGATCAAACGATCAAACTAGGCAGCGCTGAACAAATGTGAATCAATATTTTGTTACTGTGATGCCTATTTTTCACCTAAAATGTTTTCAGAAACATCTTGTAGTGTACTGCTTAGCTGTAAAATGATAAAGTTTGCGACCCGGCAGCCATGTTGAGAACAAGAGCAAACTGTACGCTACAAGATGTTTCTGAAAATTAGATGAGAAATAGGCATTACAGTAACAAAATATGAATTCGTATTTGATCAGTAGTTAGTAGCAATCAGTTGATAGTTTGACCGTTTGATCGGAGTGAGCGAGTGATTGACATCTGCCTCCGTTGAATGAACAGCCAATAGGAACGCTCTCTCTCTGAAATGACCTGTGATTGGCCAAACCCTCCCGTCACGGGCTAGATTTTTTAAAGCCTGAAAACAGAGCCATGAGGAGGTGCAGAAGTCTATTTTTTTCTCAGAATACTTGAATTACAATATGCTGAAAGGTTATTATGGAATTCAGTTTTGGATCATGAATTTTCTTGCATCATGGGCCACAAATGTTCATAAACATGAGCATGTATATATGTGTTTAATATACATAAAACAGAAAGGTTCACCTGCTTATCATTCCTTATATTTTGAAGACTTGGATTTATGAGCCATGGTGAAATAGCTAGATACATCATTTGTATGCCACTTTTCAACCTTTAACAGGCTTCATGATGGTGTGTGCTCCCCTGGCAACCATCTCTACCTCAGGTCTGTGTAATTCCCTCGGTGGCCTCTGCAGTGAATCCAACGTTAAAATGACTTGACATCCTAGTTATTTCAAGAAAATAATAGTAGTAGTACATTGTTTGGAAGCACTGAAAGGGTGCATCAGTAAGAATAAATCACAGTTGTTGTTTTTTTTATGATGTTATATATTTGGCAAGGTACAAATAGTTTTAGTGGTCTCAAAACACTAGATGGAAGAGATGACTGTGTGAATGATGACAAGTCTAACTCAGCAGGAATGCAATTTTTGCTTGATTTTGTTGTTGTTGTATACATTAAATCAGCTGTTTAATTTAGGACAAAATTATATTAAGATGCATTGTAATATTATATCATGGCATGATATTGTGCTAAATTCAACTCTGCACAGTTTTAAATGTTATCCAGTATTTCCAAATATATTTGACTTTTTGGTAACACTTTCTATGACGCCCATGCATTATGTATTATAAACATGCTTATAATACGTGATAATCTGCCTTTAGCACTGTATGATTATTGTTATAAGTTCTCATACATATTCATAACGCTCTATAACAATGCTCATAACACATTATAAAGTATTTTAAAATGACTTATAAGGTCAAGTATCATACTATTTCATAATTACAGGTCACTCACTGCCTTTTTTTTGCAAGGATCATAGTGCATTATAAATCCTATAGTTGTAATACATTACAATCTTTTATAATGCGTTATAATGTGATTATAACTTACTGCTCATTGTTTTATTTAAAGTACAGATTAATTTTACAATGTTTTGTGTCTTGGTCTTGCATAGATTTAATGATATATTTTTTTACTTTTCTTAAAGCAACAATGACCACTTATAGCCACATTATAATGCATAATAACAGTGATTATAATGCATTACAAAAAAGATTGTAATGTATTACAGTACAACTATGGGAATTGTAATACACTATGATCCTTGCAGAAAAATGTCAGTCCAGCAATTATGAAGTATTATACTTGACCTTATAAGTCATTATACATTCTTTACAGTTTTTTATGATCATTGTTGTAAAGCATTATGAATATGTCTGAGTGCTAACAACTATAATCATACATTGCTATAAGCAGATTATAATGCATTATAAGTATGTTTATAATGCATTATAGACATGGGCGTCATGGAAAGTGTTTTTTTATTTGTTTGTAACATGGACTTGGCCATCTCTTCATAAATACCCAAACAAGTGTTTTTTTCCCATAATCCCCAACAGCTGCAGAGATGATGAGCATTTATGTGGTTTACAATCCAGGAAATGGCATGTGACAATGCCATTTCTCCAGCCTCAGTGTGCATCCCTGCATCGATTCTTGAAACAATGATGGATTTTAACAACCCCAGACAATGCAGTTCATGATGATTTAGGTTCATGGAATATGCCCCATTTTTACTGCAATGACAATCTGCACAATCAATAATTGGTGGACTGCAAGGTAATGTCCAGAGGATTTTCAAATTCTGAGAAAATTAGTTTCACTTACTTATTAGGAGAGTAGATATGCCTGTATGCTTGCAGTCCCTCTTAACCTATTTTCCCACTCATCTGGGCTTGCCCTGAATTCTTCCACATAACTTCACGTATATGTGCCACTTCAAACGGCAGCACCTTGCTCATTGGGCTTTGAAGTGTCAGTATCTTCTCATATTCCGTCTTCTCTAAGGACACATAAGCATTTCAGGCACATACTTCATGCTCACTTCTTCATCATGACAGCCATCTCTGGCTGCACATGTAATTTTACCACTGTGAAAGGTGCTAGCTCCATTCAGGTGTGCTCTGTCTGGTGTTGAACACAATAATTGCCTGCGCTGCTCTTCTCTTTGGTAATTGCCTTTTGATTGAGGTCATCAGGACAATTAAAACCATTGAGGGGTGAAAAGTGGTAGCAAGAGACTTGAGACAGCTATACTACACGGTAGAAAGGATGAAGAAAACGTACAGAAGAGATAATTGTGCGTCCGAGAGACCCACTGTACAGAATGGCTTTGTCTACACCGCTTTATCACAGTGTATTAATCATAGTCTTATTTTAAAAATCTATTGAAGGTAGCAGGAGGGTGTCATCAGTGATCATGGGAGTTTAATTATCCGTTTTTAATAAGTAATATGTCTGGTGTGTCATGAATTCACTTAGATCTCTGCTCGAATGGCACAATGGATTTGCACTTTCTATGAATGTGAACAAATTGTGAGTTCAAATCAGGGTCTGGAGTTAGCACCGACCACCCACCAAATGCGGGTAAATTGTCGGCAGTGACTGAGAAAATCGTCAGGCCACTTTGGCAGACAGGGAAAACGCTAGGGATGGGAATAGTGAATTGGTTCCCGTTGAGAACCGGTTCCTAGTTGTCCAATTCTGTGGCATCTCATGCCTCCGTGAGACCGTGACTATTGATTCCTCTGTATCGATGCTTTCTGACTGTTACGCATGCACAATGACGCATACGCACGCTGTATCATGCAGTTTGTTTGGGACCAGAGCCATGGCGAAGAAAAAAAAAGCACTCAACAGCGTGGCTCTACTACTAGTAAACCTGAGGGGTGCACCATATTTTTTTCCTGATAATGCTACACTGTGAACAACAAATCTGTGTTGAAATTGGCAGGAGGAGAGTTAGTAATGTTACCTGTTAGAAGCCGGTGGGCAACACAGTCCTGTTTGGTTAAATAACGGAGCTACCAAAGTTACCGGAGGTTTCATTGAGTTACATTATGATGCGTTCAAGCTATGTTCCGTAAAAATGATTATGGGCGAAGGTAAATCATAACGTTATCATGATGCATTTAAATGTAATCTCGTAAAATTAAGTTTTTGGCGAGAAACCTGAATAAATCCAGTTGTTTGAATGAGATGTTTTCACAGCAATATAAAATGGATATTAGAGAGAGAACTATGACCTGTTTAACTTCTTAACACTAGCTCTAAAACTAGAATACAGCTTAGAATTAAAACTACTGATGCCAAGATTTATTTTATCAAAGCAAATATTTAAATATAAATACAATCATTTATTTTCTTATCATTTGAATTGTGTTTTTATGCAAATAACCACTATAAATGACAATAACAAAGAACAGTACAATAGTGTACAGTACACTCCCACCCCTGAAAAATAGGGCTCCCCCGGAAGCTACGGTGTAATTCGAACACTGTAATTTACCATGCATATGTTTTTGTGTAAAATATATCAAACATTGAATTACATCAGATCTAAAATGTTATTCCTTCATTTAGCGCATAGATTTCAAAAGTGGCAGATAAAAGTTCTGAGTGCCAGACAAAAAAAAAAAATACTTGCCTGCCACAGTGGCAGGAAGTGAAAAAAGTTTTCAGACCCACGTCTAAATTATCATGACTTGAATCTGTGATGTCCCTATAACAAACCACAGGGAGCTGCTTTGTTGACCAAAAAACTAACAAACTGAAAATGCTGTCAACCGGCAACATCCAGTTTGCTTCTAAATTATGGAAAAAACACACTTGGTTGTTTCGGTATGGAAAAATTTCTCGTGATGATTTGCATCTCTACAAACAGTCCTGATGGCATGTCAAACAAGACGGGAGATATGATGCTGTGGGGCCCCTTAAGCAAATCATTGTAATGTTGTGAAATGCCGGTTCTTAAGAATAAGACATATCACTCAGGCAAGTTTTGTCAAAATCGGGTCAGTAGTTTCTGGGATGTCGCTTGTGACGAAGGAGATACAGACGTATAAACTGTTCAAATAATGAATAGGAAACTGTTTCTGAACATTCACACATCGTTTGCCTCAACCGTAGCAGTCAGCTGAATGTCAGGTACGAGGCCAGAGTTAGAAAACATGCACTCATCTCCAGGAATTCCACCTGTTTTGTGTGACAGTCACATTTTATTTTTTTATCTACACTAGCCATCCTCTGTGAATGTGTGCCAGTGAAGCGTGGGCAGAAGTTGTCTCTTCTGTCTCTGTGTGGGAGACGCCGGTGGATCTGCACTAATACACACTAAATAGTCTGAGGGTGTATGAGAAACATTTTTCAGGGCTGACGTTATGTGGTTTTCTTGTTGTGATGACTTGTCGCAGCGCTACCAAAAAATAACCTTAATTGTCTCTGTTACAAACAGTTGCAGTTTACACTTTCACGCCAATTTACCAGGTTTTGGGGCATGATTTGACACAAACTTCGAGACATCCTTTCCAGCTGAATGGACGGTTAAGCATCAAAAAGTAGTAGTGAGCAGATACACGAGTACACCAATTGAAAGCGGCTCACTGAGGCTTGAGGACATAGCACTGATGGTTATTACATTGCGTATTTCTTAAGGACCAAATAATTAACAAAGTGTTTACCCCAATTAGATTTTCATTACCCATTTGGATAACCATCAATGACCCTGTTTTAATAGACGTCATCCCTGGAGTTGGACTGAATATTGTTATAAGGGGTACGGTGTGCCTTCACATTCAATGGAGAATTGCTATGAATAACTAAATGGCTTCAAATGGGAAGATGTCATCCCTCTTGGGAATGCTGATAGCCACTATTGTTCCATTCATATGCCTGTAAAGCTCATCAGAGACAATAACACACTGATCAGGAACATTCATGTTACTCTTGTTAGACCAGATGCAGGATGCTGTTATATCTTTCTCATCAATGTCAGACTGTAACTGAGACTGAATAGGGTGTAAATGATTGTTGAAAAGTAGCTGTTTGATACAACCTATAAAAATACTTGCAAAAGTCTATCTATGTTACTAAAAACATTCTTTAAAGAGAAATTCCACTCGAAACAGAACTTGCATTATGCTATTGAGAATATTTTGAGCAGCAAATTCAGTATCTACAAACACAGTGCCCCCCCCTAAGCTGTAAAGCTGAGCATCAAGACTTGAATTGTGATGTCATCAGGTGACCTTTTTGGAGCTGATCCAGTGAGACTGAATTAATGAGTGCTGCTGTGGGCTCAGAGGATTTTTCATTTTTAAATATTGCATCCAAATGAGTTTTATTTGAATGTAGGGCTTTCAGCTGTGATTCAGAAAATGTCCCCGTGTCCCAGTCAGATCACCATGGGTGATGTCATCGTGTCCCAGGAGTTGTGTCATTATTCACTGTCTATGAAGCAGCTCAAGGATTTGTCCGTAGATGACATCATCACTACAGTTTGACTCTGCTTTTCAAGGACAGACTATTCAGTTTATTTAGCTTAATAATTAGCAATAGTCTGTTATAATCCATAAATAGAAGGTCATTTTGGGGCACACATAACACCACCTGCTGGGCAATATAAAGTATACGATATATTTGTTTACAATACATAGAGTGCTACAGGAATGAGTCCTAAAGCCCGGAAATGAGTTAGCATTTTAGCACTTCCGGTTACCTAACTGGAAGTCAATGGGTTTTTTGAATGGGTTTTTAGTTAGATGCCTGAAATAAGGTCTGTGGTTAACACAAGCTTAAGAGATTTTAATGTTTTTTTCTACGACATAAAATACATCAGAAAATATCCCAAGCCTTTACTTGTCTTAAAAAAGGCGGTTGCTAACAAGTGGCTAAATGAGTCAATTAAATGTCATTATGGCGACTCGTCCGCCTTTACAGCCTCGTTATGTATACTTGCGCTAATGCGACCGTGGTGTAGTTTGTTTATAGTCTAACGTTAGCTTTTTACTTCTGGCGATTGCATTTACAATTCAAAAATCATAAAAGTGATGTTCATTTGCGAAGATTATCTTGCTGAACAAAAGTATCATAAACGTGTGTTTGCCACAGAGTTTATTTTCTGCAATAATCTTAAACCCGATGGAAAAATCCTATCAGATTTTTGTCGAGGGAACCCAGGGTGATGCTAACTTCCTGGTTGGCCTACACAAATACATCATCCCTGGAGCGCTCTATTTGCAATCGTCTTGTTGAAGATAGAAGAGATGTCTTAAAGGGGACATCTATCCACATCTATCTAGCAGAACTATTGCTCCTTCATACTCCAGTTAGAGCACTGAGGTCAACCAATCAGATGCTCCTGGATGTCCTCAGAACTAGACTCAAAAAGAGAAGCGACCAAGCCTTTGCGGTGGCCGTCCCTAATCTCTGGAACAGCTTTCCTTTCCATATTAAAACAGCACAGACCGCAGAGTCATTGACATACAAAAAGCTCACCTTTTCAGTGCTTAAAGAGACATGCGCTAAAACGGAGTGTTTCTGATAGAGGGTGAATACAGGTATATTCAGACAGACAGTATGAGAAAAATAATGTGTTTTTTGAACATTAACGCATGTAAACATGTTCGAGTTGAAACCCAAAATATAGTATGAACCTGAAAATGAGTATGATATGTGCCCTTTAATGGTCATTCTTTATGTACAGTTAGTCTGGAAGCTGGTATAGTGCAATACAGCATATCCCCAAGATGTTTAGTGTGGTAATGGAATAAACCTTTTACCTATAGACCTGTTTCGGCTTAGTTTTCTGTTTCAAATACAAGTGCATGTTGCATCCTCCGGGTTTCCTCACACAAAGTAGAGATTTTCTAGTTGTGTATGTATGGGATAGATGCAGACATCCACAGGCTTGGCATTATGCATAGCAGAGCCATATCAGACGAAGCAGGAAAATAAGTGAATGTATTTGGTTCACGTTACACTTGTTGACAAGTGAAAACTTGCTTTGATGATTTCAAGTTTTCACCATTTGAAACTTTGCAGTAATTATAATAAACTATTTTGCTAAAACCTGAATTTATACAGTTTGTCCTTGTGCTCAGTTACCTCGATGGAAAATAGACCACAAACCACTTTAGCTATACATTTGTATTTTCTTTTTTCAATTTTGTCTAAAATATTTTGAAAACCAGTAATGCTTAATGCTCTTTAAAGATGTTTGTTTATATTCAGAAATTCAGCATTTATTGTTATTAGTCCACATGCTTCTTTAGTGCTACTTTAGAGTAACTACTTGATTACTTATTGAAAACACGAACCATATTTGGCAGAGAACATACCAACCAACAGATCTTTCTATAATAATTTCACTGTACATTTTTACTGAACATTGCTGTATATAATCTGGTTTCCACTTTTTCTCTCTTGTCTAAAAAGAAACAGTTTTTTTTATTCCTTACTCAAACAAAGAACTAGTTCTAACAATAGCAACATGTAAACATGACATTAAATGTTTAATGAGTCATTCCGGTCACAATGCTTCGTTTACTGTACAAGATGGTTGCAGGAAATTCTCTTCAGATTTTGCAGATTTTGCTTTCAGAATTCAGTGCATGCTGTATTAGTAGAGGTTTGCATTAATGCAGGATCCCCTCAGGTCCTTTTGGTCCAAATGCAGTTTTGAGTGGCGTGATATGTTTTCATAGCTGCAGACGATGATGTTGGAATGCTTTGGGTGTGAAGAAAAAATAATGAATTGTTGACGTGGAGATTGTTGGTTATTTAATTGATTAGCTGGACCCCAGTCAAACATATGCTGAATATTGAGATGATGGAAAATCTTATGAATCTATTAAATACTATAAGGTTACAATATGTAAGCTTTTTCAACAACTAAATTATGCAACACATTAATTTCACCTCCCACTGTTTGCCTGAAATTGGCTTTTCAATGATTTTAGTTGCATTTAATTTTCTGGCCTATTGGCCACAGCTTATAGGGAACAATGGTAAAAATGTGTAAGCAGACAGGACCCAATCGAAAAACAATATGAACATTGACATTGCTCGCAGATTGGCTGCATTCACCAGCTGCTTCTACAACACCTTTGATGGCTTTATATATGCTGTTTACCTCACCCCCAGGCTATACATGCCTTTTATAAGCAGACAGTTCATCAAGATGAGTGACAAGTGAAGGAGTGGGAATATGACCAACTGAGGGGGCTGATAGCGGGACAAATGATACACAACCTGCCTCAAAGCATAAAGTTGCATACTATAGCTTTAATTCTATTTTAACCCTTTTTAATCTGGTACAGATGTTCTCGCTTTACTGCAGGCAACTGTGTAGTCCCATTGGTATTTGCCGAGGGAGGGAAGAGCTCAATTTAAGATGCTGGTCCAGGGACTGAAAATGGCGAAATTCCAATCAAAAGCATTTACCATGATTCCCTCCTGCACCTGGTCCCTCCTTTTAGTTGTTTTTAAGAGTTGGCTATGGCTTTAACATGGCTTAGCTAAAGGCTAATCTAGAAAATATGTCCATTTAACAAAGGGCTTGTTTTGGTCAAAGGAGAGAAACTGGTGAGAGTAATCCCCGTATTATCATGTTTTAACTTCATCCCCTTGCACTGGGATTAAAACCTCCAGTCTGTGTAACGAGACTCATCCTAAAGAGCTTAGTAGCTCGTATAGGCTGAAATACAAAAATATCTCTGAGCAATGCTTGCTGTCTTTTTCAGCTACAATTTACACATTAGGGATGTTCCTGATGTTAAAAGGGAAATTTTAATTTAGACTAGTGGACTAGTCTGAAAGTAATAAAACACTCATGGTACATGTCCACAGGGGCATTTTTTATCACGAGGGATCACCTTGTTCCCAGCATTTGACGCTAAAGTTTCTCGGGAGTTTCCAGAGGCGGCGAGTCACGTCAGACGCCTGTGATTTGCATGAAGTAGCGTAGA
Organism: Sebastolobus alascanus; assembly: GCA_916701645.2. Classification (NCBI taxonomy): domain Eukaryota; kingdom Metazoa; phylum Chordata; class Actinopteri; order Perciformes; family Sebastidae; genus Sebastolobus; species Sebastolobus alascanus. The sequence goes on along the minus strand of CAKAOJ020000040.1, from coordinate 4,542,761 downwards.
CCTCAACTTTATGCAAATGAGGAGCGGCCAAGATGACACTCCGTCACGCTACCAGAATGCATTGCACGGCTGCTTACATAGACAATGAATGGGAAGCGTGGAAAGGACGGCGGCTGTGGACATGTACCATAAGAAAACAGTCCAAATTGAGCAGAATATAATCTATAAGGTTAGACATTGTCTGAAAAAATATCGCGTATATTATAAGAGACATTTGAAATGGTAAACAAAACATTTTTCAATAACCAAATCGTACTTCGAATGCTGCTGAAATCAATAAGTCGTCCGTGTCCGCACCGGTGTGTGGTATAACGTAAATTTTTGCTGAAACGCCAGCTTAGACCAACTGTGGTCTAAAAAGAGTTTTGGTTTGGCATCACTTATACATTAGTATTTTAGCGTGCAAGTTTGATTCTTTGAGTTAGCTGGTGTTAGCCTGCTTCGTAGATTCACAGCACGCTAGGTCGCTAGCTTTAGTCTGTAGCATACGTCCTAGGCGGCTAGCTGGCTAGCTGGCTAGCAAGCTAGTTTCAGGGTGCTGCTGGCCAATCCAGTCGAACAAGAGAGACCCCGACTGACTGCTGAACCCAGCCGCTATTTAGGAAAGAGGAGGTGGCGTCAGGCGGGGCCGGGAAAACGCAGTGGCATGGAAGTGAGGCACGAGCGGCTGATGAGTTCAGAGCGGAGAGCCGCCACTGCTGCATGAGGAGCGGCGGCTCTCCACAGCACTAGCTGAGACAGCATATGAATATGTAATTTAAATGTGTATATTAATAAAATAATAGTAAAATGTTTAACCGACTAGTATTTCTGGTGCCGACAAGGGAAGGTAGCAATGTTTAATCAACTAGTCGACTAATTGCATCCCTTATGCAAATTAGGGCCGAACGATTTTTAAAAAAATTCGAACTGCGATTATTTTGACTGAGTGATAACTTTTGACTGATATTGCAATTGAGATATGGTTTGCGATATTAGAGGGAATGATCATTTTTACATTATTATTCTCATTTTCATTGAAAAACATTACAATTATCATGGTGAGAGTGAAACAAAGGTGTTTTCTTAAGTCTATAGAATATGATGTGTTGGCCAGGACATCTCTGCAGCACCATAATATTTAATCTAAAATGGTATTTTGACACACATTTTGCCTTTAATAAAGATTACGCCTCCTGTGATTTGAAAATTGCATATGCCTTATTGCGATTTTGAGAAAATTTAGATTAATTGTGCAGCTCTAATGTAAATTATTTTATTTTTTTTCGGAGAAATACTTCGGTAGATAGGACATGCAAAACAGATGATTAAGTTGTGCAGCTTGACTGCTACTAAACTTTATTTAGACTTATTATTTTCTTAAAACATTGTGCTTGCTTTTTAATGTTTATTCAAGGTCAAACTATTTCCAAGGCTTTTACAATACCCCACTCACCCACCCACATAAAAATATTTTACGAATTACTTCTAATTACACAGAAACTAAATAATTAACTGCCATAATAACTTAAGTGTGACTGATCACCATTTTGAAATGTTGTATATATTTTTCACACCACCTCAAGATCCCTATCACGAAGCAGTTGCTGCAGTTGCTTGTGTGCTTTACCTTAAAATGTTGCTGCTTTTGTTCAAACTATATAACCATGGAGGTAAAGTTACAAAAAAATCTACTCCGGTCTGGAGTTGGCAGAGTAATTTAAAGGGAAAATCCACTCCAGCTTTTTGTTTGTACATGATGACAAGTACAATTGCCCTAACACTTACAGATGAAAGAATGTGTTTGGAAGTATTGTCCAGGACCAAGTGTTACTGTAAAATGAAGCTTTAGAAACAGGTAGAGGTTGCTCTTCAAATGAACTCTGCTACACTGGCATGTGGTGCTTCTGTGTCTGGTTTGTTCCAGGTCTGTGTCCACCTAAAATAACGTCAAATTTGTTCTCATTTTACAATATTGTATAACTAATTAGCTATACAATACAAATTATTTACGGCACTACAATGTATTAGATCTACACAGAAAGTAAGTCTGATATTCTTATTAGTAGAGCAAATGCTAATAGGGACAAAATGTCTGTAATACACCCGCATGTCTTCAATTGTTCATGTCACAATATCCACAAATCAATGAGCAAGCGCAGCAGAGATGAGTATCATAGACAGCAGTGAAGAGCCATTCACTCACTGCCTCTTGCACATATTTTTAGGATGATTATATTCTGAGGAGAAAGCAGATGTTTGCTACTGCTAGGTACTTGTTCTGCTGCTATTGGCACCATTAGAGATGCTACTAGAACTATGCTATTACTATCCCTACCACTAATGTAATCACTACTACTGTATCTCTACCACTTATTATTGTCATTAGCACAAATTACGTGGTGGGTGAAAGAGCTTGCATTTAGTAATCGGAAGAAGATCCAAAAGCTAACATCATGTTACCCCTTGTTTTATTATGTTATTTACTTGATGTATCTCATATAAATACACAAAGTTCCATTTATACTATACAAAAAAATAATAAGATCGTACTTAAAAATCAACAATACCAAAAAAAAAGCAAATTTCACACGACAGACAGTTTGTTTTGATATTTTTTGTCTACTTGTATTTGCTGTAATTGAACACAGTATGTTGGTGTGTGTGTGTGGGGTGGGGGTGTCAGTAACAAGTGCTGTACTCTACTACAATAGCACTGATTAAATGTCTGGTCTCATCCTTAGATAGACTTACCATCCTTGATGCACAAGATGTATCTAATTGGAATTGGTGACAAGGTGAGATGAGAGGATGTGAAAACAATAATTACAATCAGGATCTGTGTATATCTGGGTATGATATTTGTCGTCCTGGCCTCCGCTTGCCTTTATAACTCAACTCAACCGTTGTTGCTCTAATACCTTTGATGAAAAATAAAAAGGTTAGATACATGGAATCTAGAGAAACAGGCTAGTAGTTGAATAATCCATAACAAGTTGGTGATTTTCCCCAATAATACACAAAATGTTGGTGCTGGCAAACATGGCACATATTAGGGCTGGGACGATACACCTATCTCCCGATTCGATACTTTCACGATACTTGGGTGCCGATTCGATATGTATTGTGATTTTTAGAAATTGTGATTCTATAAGTATTGTGATTCGGTATTACAAATTATTGCGATTTTTAAAAACTTTTTTAACACTAGATCATGGGAAAAGTTAAATCATACACTTCTAGGGGTGGCTCATGATTTTCGATTTTTCGAATAGTCGTTAAATTATAGAAAATCAATTAGTTTATGTGACTATCGTCCTGTTTTAAAAAAAAAAATATATTTTCCCTTGTTCTAACCGTCACAGGCGCTGCCTGGTAGTAACGTTATACCGGTAAAACGTGTGTGGCACATTCAGTTCGGCCGCGTGTGCGTGTGCGCTCAAGCGTCGCCGTGGCCCTCTTAGTTTAAACAGGTCGATCAGCTGTTCGAGCAGCGGAACATATCGTCATTCGAACCCAACAGAAACAAAATAAAACTCACCAAAACCATCTTGGTTTGTCTTTCCACTGGCCTCTTCCACTGTTCCAACAATATGGTTAAAATAAACTATTAATCCATAGCGTTAAATGGGAAAATGTGCCGACCCTACGTGTCGTTTTCCGCCACTGCGTCTCTCTCTCCCTGCGGCGTAGCTGTTTTGAGGGTGCAGGTCGTATCCACGCAGACCCTCCGCCGTTTTCTGCTTTGTCGTTTCGGCTCGCTACGGTTTGTTTTGGTTGACGGATACGGAACAGATATGACGTCACATTACTCAGACTACAACAATAAAAATGGTAACTTCCTTCTACCTCCGCATAGACTCAAATGAAGCAAATATATTGATTCTGGCATTACAAAATTGATTTCAAAAACCTTAGTATAATACATAGGTGAATCATTTTTTTCCCCACCCTTAGTACATATACTACAACAGTACTTGGCTGATGAGAATGCAGCTACTGTGGTTATCAGGTGATGTTTGTTACTTGGGTTGTCACACATCAGCCTGGCAAACCATGTCTGCATTTGTTTCATGTATAACAAGCCCTGTGGAAACACGGGCATGAGACTAAGTAGATGCATCGCATTCAGAACCGTCAGTGCACCGTGTTGCACCCTGCACACTACCTCATTAAGAACCATCTGGCTGGGCTGAGATCACCTGGACAGAAGTGTGGCAGTGGCAGAATCCACAGCCCCCTAACGTATATAGCACACACCTGGAAAAGTTGCAGGGTACTATGGAGTGTGCTCTTTTTGAAGACCATTAAATTAAAGACCAAAACAGAGGAGATTCCGCCTTCAGGGAAACGGATATGAAATTAATTGGATATATGATTCCTCTCCTGGACCAGTTTCAGTAGTTTAAGCCTGTGTGCATTAGTGAAAAGTGTAGAACAGTGGCCACATGATATAATTTAAAGGATGTTCAGATTACAATAATTTAGTCTGTATAATCGGTGGATTGTGTATTTGATGTTTACGCTTGGCTTGTCATTTATTTCATGTTTCGTTGGCAGGTGTTGCTGCCTAATTGAGCCCACTTTTTCATGCCATTATGCTCTAAGCCTATATGCTTTGCGTCTCTTGTGAATCAAAAACAATTCTACCATTTCTTTCTCCCGTATAAAATATATGGTTGACTGGAAAGTGAAAGCTGAGACCACAAAGGACATGTCTGGCAGAGTTCTGAGAGACACTGAGCAGTCAAGGAGGGTGAACTTTACGTTGCCTGAGTGCAGACCAACTTTATTTGATACACACAAGGGACCCGTGCTCTCTGATAAATACTGACAGTAGACAAGAGATATTCACATCCCAAACCTCACTTACTGTAAGTCACAGGTAACTAAAGAAGTAGTATTTTCAAGATAACGCATCTTCTCTAAACATTTTGAATCTACATTTACTGTAATCATGACTTATACTTTACAACTGATGTGCAGTTGCAATACAATGTATTTTGTACCTTTGTGATTTTCAATTTTAGAGATTATTTGATAACACTTTTTCTTTTTCGAGACTAATACCATAACAATATAGTATATGATGATACCAATACAAATCTGAAGCTCATTTTTTCCTCTATTCCTTCTTCCTAAACCGTAAATAAGCCATTCACATGTACCTTGCTTGTGTGTGAGCCATGAAACATTTCAGCTCGGTGTGCCGCTTTTTGTAGGACGAAACATTAAACTATCCATTGTGCTGTCAGACTTACGGCTAAGCAGTGTAAATGATCAAATTGTTAATCGGCTGTGCATGACAAATACTGTTGATATATATACTGTAGGACAATGTAACATGAGGATGTGTTGGGCACTTGAATTTCTGAGAATTATATTATCAAATGTTAAAAAATCTCAAAAAAAAAAATTATACTTCTAAACACAATTGGCAGTGTTCCAGATGGGAAGCTGGTGAGGGATTGTGTCCTATTTGCAGCACTAGCGTCTCAGTTAGCAGCAACATAAATTCAGCTATTTCAAACTGGATGAAAAGAAAAAAACAATGCAACTAGCTTTGTATTCCAAAAGGTATACTTTTACTTATTTTGGACACATATGAGCGCATATCTGTAATTAACCTTTCATTTAAGTATTCATGATGAATTGATTTCACACCTGCAAACACCTGGCCATTTTCAAAGGGGTCCCTTGACCTCTGACCTCAAGATATGTGAATGAAAATGGGTTCTATGGGTACCCACAAGTCTCCCCTTTACAGACATGCCCACTTTATGATAATAACATGCAGTTCTGGGCAAGTCATAGTCAAGTCAGAACACTGACACATTGACAAGTGTTGTTGCCTGTTGGGCTTGAGTTTGCCATGTTTTGATTTGAGAATATTTTGTTATGCTAAATGCAGTACCTGTGAAGGTTTCTGGACAATATTTGTCATCGTTTTGTGTCGTTAATTGATTTCCAGTAATAAATATATACATACAGTTGACACATTTCCCTTTAAGGTACATTTTGAACAGATAAAAAATGTGCGATTAATTTGTGATTAATCGCGATTAACTATTTCGAGCAATTGACAGTCCTACTTATTTGTTAATCAAAATAAGATGTTTTTTCTCATTGTATTCAAATCTCAAAATGCCCCCAAAAGCTTCATTTGCGTATTAAATTCTCTAAAATTCCCATACCCCCTACCTGATTTCTGTATCTTGCCACCTTTTCTGGACTTTTGCAGGTCTGTGACTTCATGTAAGCACCTGTCAAAACTGCACCTGCAACTCAATCCATTTTGTTATGTCAGCTTTTGCAATATGGCTGAAATATGTACACATCCATTTTCCTCATTTGAAATGTTTCCTTTTGGAATTGTTTCTTACATTTTTGGGGGATTACAGTCTCACTTGAAAAAGACATTCAGATTTCCAGGTGATGTCTGTGTGTTATAGCACCAAACCAAACATGCAGAATGTTCAATTTTATGAACATGTTCTTGGAAGAACTTTGTCTTGTATTCTGCAAAAATACACTACAGGTCTGCCAGGCCAGAGATGATAAAACAGAGGAGCTGCTGGTGGATTTCTATAGGAAGAGATGTCGTTTTGACTCCAGTTTCCAACTAACGGCTGATGTGGAAGTTGTTCAGTCCAGCACGTACCCAGGGGTTTGTTTGACAACAAGCTGACCTGCAGCCAAGAATAGAGTAAAGTGCTGAAAAGAAGCGACAAGGAAGGCTTCCTTTCCCGAGGTGACTCGTGTGTTTTAATGTATGCAATAGGCTTCTGACCATGTTCTATCACACAGCTACGGTACGTTTTATTTTTATGCTGCTGTGTGCAAGCGGAAGGTCATAGTGATGTAGAGGAGGGTGAGAACCTTTTCCAAAATGGAGAGCAGTTTTCACGAGCCTGTGAAGACAGCTGTCTAGACAGCAGAACTTCAGCTCTTTATTTCTTTGCATCGGTGAGCAAAGAGAGTGAAAACTAAGAAGTTTGTTCATTTATTTCCAGCTGTAGAGAAAAGACTTAAATTCACAGAGAAGAGTGGCAGATCACTCATGGCGAAAAACCTGCAAAAAGACAGCACAAACAGCTTATATTACAAGGAAGGAACTGGATAATTGTTTGTTTATCCCTCTTTCTTTCTCTCCCCCTTTCTAAATAACAGATAGCCTAATTGCTAAGTCACTAATTGTTTAACCCACCAGTTCTACTGCTGGTACATTCTGGGAGGATAGGGAGCAAATGAGGTGAGGCGAAGACAAGGAGGCATACATGATGAATGTGAGATGACTCCTGCTGGATCTGGACATGCTTCCCTCAACCCACAGAGCTGTCTGTGCCACTGCATTAATGATCTAAATGACAGACTAGTTAAATGAAGATGAGAGAGCCTGTTAGTGAGATAAGAGAGGAGAGAAACAAAGAAAGGGAGCATACATTCAAACATGTTGACAAAGAGAAAATATCAGATAGATGGAGAGGTACTGCTCTTTGTGTGGAGATGAATGGCACTGAAGGCGAATAACAAGGTCAGCAGATCTTACTCTCTTTATACACATCAGCAATGTATCCCATTAGCATTGTGTGCAAATAGAATTGCATCCATAAGTCCAAATGCAGTGTTTTACATGGAATTTTCGCCTGAATATCAGTGTTTGTTATCGTGGTCAGGGTTTGATGCTGAACTTATAAAGGTGCTATTGATGCTTATAGCAGTAAAATATCATGCCTCAACTTTAGGTTGTTGTTTGCATTTTGTTTGGAATGAATTGCATTGTCTCATTTATATTTACTAGGGCTGTCAAAGTTAATGCGCTAATAACGCGTTAACACAAAATTGTTTTAATGCCATTAATTTCATTAATGCATTAAAGCCGCTCGCAATTTTTAGGTTGTAGCGGGCACCTAAGGAATCCATTGGTACCAACCATGTCATACTAGCTTGTAGCAAAGGAGGCTAAATAACGCTCCAAGCTTACGCTAAATTTTGGCGAGGAAAAACTGGCATGAACATTTTCAAAGGAGACCTCAAGATATGTGAATGAAAATGGGTTCTATGAGTACCTACGAGTCTCCCCTTTGCAGACATGCCCACTTTATGATAATCACATACAGTTTTGGGGCAAGTCATAGTCAAGTCAGCACACTGACACACTGACAGCTGTTGTTGCCTGTTGGGCTGCAGTTTGTCATGTTATGATTTGAGCATATTTTTTATGGAGAACCCATGGAGGGATAGGAATCTATAACATGCATTAACGAACTATATGAAATATTTAGAAATGATGTTTTGAATAGTAATAATGCTTTTGTACCACATAGAGTGTGTTCTATAAGTAACTAGAAATAGAGAGGCTCTGTCGACCTCACAAGCTTCTTTTTCTTTTCACATCAATTACTGCAGAGGTAACAACAACTGCTGTTCCATGTCTTGCACAGTGAGGTCACTATTTACATGAAATAGTGGAGTGGGGGTATCCTTTATGACCCAGCCTTTATTGATCCAAAATGCAAGATCTCATTTTGTGAGATTAGTACAGTGATTTGGATTGACAGTTCTTGTGTGCTAGAGGAATATCCTCCCACCAATTGGTGTTTTTTTTCTCTCTATTTGTAGGCACAGCTTTAATGAAGAAGCAGACCTGCTAACATTCTTGCAGAAGGGACCCTCTTCAACAAGTATGGGGTCGCCATGGAAACCATTTCTCCTCCTGTATGTCATCAGTGGCCTTTCAGGTAAGAAATTCAAAAGGCAGTGTTTAGAGATGATAGTATGAAATAGTTGTACAGCGTAATCTTCTCGAGCACTGATCTTAGAAGAAACTGCATAGTGCACACACAGAAATCTACTGTAATGACCTGGCAATTGTAGATATGACACAGCTGAGAGATCATCATTTATGGATGTGAGAGGTGTCTTGTGTCTTGTCACATCTTGAGAGGAGGAATCCACATCTTTGGAATGATGAATTTTACATTTAAATATGAGTAGAAGTGAAGATGCCATGGCTCATTGAGCATTCCTATGCTTCTGAGTCTCAGATATTTGAGAGGGGGTTCCACACCTTTTCAGTAAAGGCCTATGTTGGCTGTAAGCGATCTATAGTGCATGGTCTGAAGTTCATCGCACAAGTGCATTTAAGGCGTGTCCAACGCATAATCTGGTTGCAAAGTAAGGTGCAAGGGACAAAGGGGTTGTATATAGTCTCTTAATTAATTATAGCTGTCTTTTGGGCGTAACAGGAATTAAACCAATCAGAGTGTCATCTCCCATTCCCATTATTTTTCTACTTCATTATATTCCATGATATTTTGAATTGTCACCTGCCGCCTGAATTTTGTGTTTTCCTTAACATAAATAACATTGTTCTACCCCTGCTACTGTATTTAAGTGAGAAAGAGGAGAGCTGTTGCACTTCCCTGTGTGTGTACATGTGTGTATGCGTGTTGTGAACCTGCCTATGTAGACGCATCTTCTTATCTGAATAATGCACCCTTTAAATAGGAAAATACTGCGCCGGACTTAAAACCAGGTTTTTGTTGGTCAATGGTGCAATCGCTTTCTGCTGCCTCAAGATAGCAATGCGCCAACAATGCACCTGACTACATCTCATTTTAAGACCAACATGCCCATGGGCGCAAGTACATTTGCTACTTACACAACATGGGCACTTGGCGTGAAAATGACAACTGCGTCGGTCTGAAACTAGCAATGACATTAGCGCTGTACGTCGCTTTGCGACGGGTGTAAGATAGGGCCCATAGACTGTATATAAGAAGTGGACGTAGTCACCGTGATGTCACCCGTTGGTTTGTGGACTACAGTTTTGAAGCCTTGAGTTTGGCATTTTGGCTGTTGCCATCTAGGTTTCTGGCTGTTGCCATGTTGGTTTTTTTGGAACCAGAAGTGACACAATAGGGTAGAGCTAAGTACAACCGAAGACTTTTTGGATGACCAAAAATGTTACAATTAACTTTCATGAACTGAAAACACACGGTGAAAGAGTTAAAGTTGTAAGACAAAAACATGGAAAACTCCCGGACCGGACAACGCCGTGGTAGTGACCTGTCAATCACAAGGTAACCACGCCTTAAAGCATACCCTAATTTATGGTCTATTTGACTCTAAATGGGACCATCATTTACTAAATGAACATCATGCTGTATTGAAGAAGACTTGAAACTAGTGATTGAGACCATAAACTCATGTTTACAATGTTTACTGAGGTAATAAATCAAGTGGGAAGTAGGGTCATTTTCTCATGACTCTTGACTTCTTTTTGCAACCAGAGGAGTCGCCCCCTGCTGGCTATTAGAAAGAATGCAAGTTTAAGGCACTTCCGCATTGGCTTCACTTTTCAGAACCGGAGGTTGCTGCCTGGCTGTAAACAGCAGGCGCTCTCAAAAAAAGCATCAGCCAGTGACTAGGCCACATTACCACTGTCTCACAGTCCTAACTATTTGCATGGCATCATTTGAATAGCAGGGTTGATTAGCCTGACAAATACTACTCGATAAATACTTTCCTACTTAATAATAATTAGGTTTCCTCCGTTAGTGCCTTAGTGATCCAGTAGGAATCAAAACCTCAACATGGCAGGGCTCTTCTCCATCCACTGAGCTGAGTTTTCTGGTAGAATATCTTTCGTGGTGAAGTACAATTTTAAGTTCCACATCAAGTGTGTCCATTGGTCAGTCTTGGGCATGTGTTTGCCGGTCTAATGGGTTCTGACGTTTTAATGGTTCTTTCAACCCACCAGAGGAGGGTTCATGCACTCGGTGGCTCTCTCCGAGCTTTGTTTCTGGGAGTCAAACACACAGCGCTGACCTCACTCGTCTGCTCGTTAAACCATACTATTAAACGGAAACAAATGTTTCTTAGCTTTTGAGCTCTGTCTCTACGGACTTTTAGATTCTGAACAAATTGTGGACATTTTTAGAGACTTAGGATTTTTTATGTATGTTGAGTATGATGCTTTGGATAAGCAAATTGCCATAACAATTACTACAAATACAAGGAGGTTAAAAGGACCAATATGTAATATATTTACTGCACTAAATCCTAAAATGACCATGATATGTCATCAGAGATTAAGGAAACATGCTTCTCCGACAACAACGCTACAGCTAGTTTGTTCTCCTTTGAAATTTCCATTCTGGACCAGAACGTCTGTTTTTGTTTTGGTCGGTTTGATCCCGTCCACTGACCATTTTGACACTCTGTTGCCACATATGAAACAAATTGGCACGCAAACAGCCTTCTGCAGCCACGGGAGCTAGCTAACAAACTGGAACAACAGAGATAACGTTAACATTAGATTCTACCCGACCTGAAAAGCCATAAAACATCTCTCTGTGGTCCGTGTGCAGCTGGGTTATCAAGGCAGCGAGTATTTGAGACACACAGCTGGTGAAGTGATTCCCACTACTGCTGGACAGAGCCTAATACAGTCGTGTCTAGAAGGCAACCCCCACATTGCGAAAACTACTATCAGTCACACCGGAGGAGTGGACGGGCCACGGCTCCAATGTTTTGAATTTGGACTGCTGTTATCCATTTTAATCGCTAGCTGTCAGTGCTACATATTGTTCCTTTAACAAGGTCTTACCTTCCTATACCTAGCGTGGAAGAGTTTTCAAAGGTGACATTGTGCATGCCACAGGTTTATGGCCTGCTGTGTTGTGTTATGTGTCATAGCAATTATCACCTTTGCTCCACTATAGCTTGTAAAGTCTTTTAAAGGGCAAAGCCAGTATGAAGTAGAACTAAGGTTATTCATTGTAACATTAGTTCTCTGGTATCTCTAATATTGTCATACTGCTGCTCTTTCAGTCAGTAACCTTGATGATGCTGGCCTCGGGTTAAGGCGATTGGTTTTCATAGGACTATTTCTGTTGGGCAAATTGTACATATTGCAGTAATTAATTTCCATCTAAGTCTTCTGATTTTCATCGGCACTTCAAAAGGTAATTATTTTTGTCAAGAACTGTTTTGAAGGCAAATACGTTATACCTTTGATTGGTGTTTGGTCCTTTGATTTATGGTGTTTTTCATTCAAGACATTGTAAATAGGCACAGTGTCACGACAGTTCGTGGAATAGTCACAAAATTTTATCGATTTCTTTTGGGTACATAGACATGAATTTCCTTTTTTTCTGTGATGCTCAGCACGACTTTCAAAAACCTATTTTTTGTGTGTTTTCCTACGAATAATCAGCAACACGTGACGCAGGTGTCAATTTCCAGTCGACTCAAAATTAAACTACTTAGTTAGGTTTAGGAATAGATCGACTTGGTTAGGCTTAGATATCAAAACTACTTAGGTTTAGGAAAAGATCGCGGTTTGGGTTTAGATAACTCCGGAAATAGCGTAACTTAAGTACGGAAGTTACATGACAAAAACTACTTAGTTAGGTTTAGGAGAAGATCGTGGTTTGGGTTGAAATAACTCTGGAAGTGCCGTAACTTAACTACGGAAGTTACGTGACAAATTAATCAACGTTGTCTTCTGGTTTCACACGGGACACAAACACCAGTGTCCTGGGTGAAAGTCCTGTGTTTTTCGACCCACTCATCCACTCCGACCTCCTCCCTATGCGGGGTTGCTCTCTATACTTCCCGGTTAAAGTGGCAGTAGGCAGTATATTTTTGGCATCATTGGGCAAAAATTAAATTATAACCTTTCAGCATATTGTAATTCAAGTGTTCTGAGAGATAACTAGACTTCTGCACCTCATCATGGCTCTGTTTTCTGGCTTTAGAAAATCTAGCCCGTGACGGCAGACTTTGACCAATCACAGGTCATTTCAGAGATAGTGAGCGTTCGTAATGGCTGTGCACCGGTCATGTGAGCGGAACTTGGCGTTCCTTTACCAGATTTTACAATGGCGGCGGCGTCACAAACTTTCTCATTTTACAGCTAAACCGTACACTACAAGATGATTCTGAAAACATTTGAGGTGAGAAATAGGCATTAACGTAACATAGTATTGATTCATATTCATATTCATATTCTAGCGGCCTAGTTTGACCGTTTGGTCGGAGTTCGCGAGTGATTGACAGCCAGCTCTCATAGACTGCAGCTGGACAGCGGACCTCAGATCAGCTCTGACTGGTTGTTTTCCCCCGGTAAGTGAAATCTTTCAGATGCCGTTAGGAGCACCGGAGGACACAGTAGGACACAGAGGAACATGATTTTTTTTTCAGGTTACCCGTTTCATGTACTACTGTCACGATATAGCGATAAAAATAACTTTTTTAAATCATTTTTGCTCCAATCTCGCCTACTTCAGCTTTAACAATTCTTTGAATTACATACGGATTGATTTTGTGCTGACCATAACGAAAAAATTCTGTGTCTATGTACATGAATCAATACATTACATTTTGTGACTATTTCACAAACTGCTATGCGACTGGGCTGAAATAGGTGTTTTTATTCTCATACTTGATGCCTAATTTGTTGTACACTGTTGCAGCTTGCACCATTGGGTAGTAGTGATTGGGTAGCTTCTTGCATAGACAGGATAACAATGCACTGAACAAAAAGCAACAATGCAGTAAAAACATTCTTCTATCGATATTGATTCTTATTTTCAGGTGATTATACACTCAAATAAAAACATACTTATTAATATTGTATTTCTTTTCTGCCAATAGATCCCCAGAAATGTTGCACTGTTCCTTTAAGGGTGACACATCTTTGTTCCAAGATGCAGAGCAGTGTAAGGCTTCTATAGTGGGAGATAGAGCTAGCCACTTTTGTGAAGGCTGTCAGTGTGAAAGCCAATTCAGCACTATAGTGTGATGCATATCGTACTGTGAATATATCCTTTTCTAAATGTGCACTAAAGGGAAGACAGGCCCGTGGTTTTGTTTGCATAAGCACTTGGGATGTTGTTGTAGCCTAATCATAAGCATTTTAAACAGTTGTCTTTAAAGTGTAAATCTTGCCTCCCCGTGGAATTTGTGAAAGTGATTCTAGAGAGGCGTGGGCATGTGTAGAAGAAATGGCGAGGCTACCTGAGGATATCTTTTAAAGATATCTTCACCAGCAATGGACCTCACTGACAAAACAAGAAACTTAAATAACCAAAGAAATTGCTTTATCAACCCCGCTCACACTGCTGTTGTCCATCACCTTGTTTCCTCTTCTGTGGTGTCATATCTTGCTGATGTCACCTCTACTATCGAGGCTCATCTGGCTTCAGAGATACAGCAGCGAGCAAGACGAGTGGTGGATGTTAGTTAAGTAAACTGCAGCACTGACAATTCAACTTCTGGGTCCCGTGCGGTTCTTGAAGAAGATCAAGGCATGATGCAGTAAAATTAAATTCTTCAAGGGAAAACAAAAGACTTTAAGACGCCTTCATTATCTGGTTGTCACATGTGCACACTGTGCTGCCACGCTCTCCAAGTGTAAGAAAAACTGTTCTCATTTTTTGGATCAGCATTCTAGATAGATAAAAGATTAAATTGTTTAGACTACATTATGTGCAGAAAATATTCAGTCAGTCCAAGTCAATCAGATTGAAGAATGACCCAGACTGATACACAGTCAAAGACAACATAATGATAATATTCAACTGCAGTGTACAATGCTGTAACTGCAAAGTGCAATGGCTATTGCAAGTTTTTTCAGACCAACACAGGCACTTAAGAGGTCTCTCAGAAATGTCAGATCTGCCGTGGGTGTCTATCTGATTCATGTGCGATAACAGCAAAGGCCATAGCTGCCACAGCACAGGACGTGCTGTTGTTGCAAACATCATGAACAGAGAAATGGAAAATCAACGGACTCTAGTATACCAATGTCTAATGTGGGACAATGAATAGACCCACAGTACTTTAAAGTAGGGATAAACAGATTGTGAAATTCTGGGCCGATAGTTATGTTTAAAATAGCCGATTGGCTACCAATGTTTGACCGATACCGATACCAATGTTTTTGTTTATTTTGTTTTTGCTTCTATTTATCCCCCTTTTGTGCCAGGGAAACAAAGACCTTTTCATTATAAAAAAAAAAAAAATCACTGAGCTGTTTTTAAAGTTATTCAGCATTTCATGACACTGTCTTTGAATGAGCACAAATTCAATCATACAAATTTATGAAACAACATTTAATATAACCTTCTTTCACATGAAAAGATGTATTTTTTAAAATAAATGCTTCAAAAGCCTTTTCAGGTGCTATACAACTACCTACTCAATAAGAAGAATGTTGCAGTACTTACACAGCCTGACAAAAATATTTGTTTTGTGAAACATAAATTAAATGTAAATGTAAAAGCGATTAGAAACATAAGCAGTTTCCCACACATAGACTTTACTTGGGCGGGCCGCCCATATCTTAACAGCGTAGTGTATTTGGCGACCTATTTAAGCATTTTTCTTTTTTCTTTTTTTATCCGTCTGAGAGAAAAGACACCTTCCGCGATAGTGGACTAGTAACAGCAGAACACCGGAGAGCGGATGAAGAGCTCCGCTCTGCTGGTGCGGCCATAGGGCTTTGCTCTTTCAGCTGTCCGGACTGGACAGACCCACGGCCGAGCCGGGGTACTACGATGCAGCGGCCCTGACGTGCAGCTGCACTCTGCTCACCCGGAACTGGATCCCGGTATGGGGGACGGAGTGCTGCACGGTCTGCGCGGCATGGAGGAAGTTCCCTCTGTAACGTACTGGGTGCTGTTTACCTCTCGTTGGACTGACAGGTTTCTAGTGACACATTACACACACACCAGGTTCGTTCCCATCAAGACCGCAGTGATTGTTTTTAATAAATCTTGTAAGCCATTGTTTTACTGCTTAATTTGTCATTGAATATAATAACGTTCTTGTTGCGGATCTTTCTCTGAAACAGTGTAATACTCCCACACGGACGACTTTTTCTTTCACTTTTATTTGTAAATAAACCACACGTGAGCACGGCACCCACCGTCATGCCAGAGTCATGTCGTGTCCAGCCAGCTGATTTTTCCCTGAATTAGCAGCTGGTTACTGTTGCTGGTTACTGTTACTGGTTACGAGACCGACTAAAAATATCCAACACAACATCAGCTGGCGCAAAACTGATGCAACACAACAGATAAACAGCAGCCACTGCCATCGGCGAATGTCATCTTATTTGCCGATAGGCCGATGGCAGTCAACAAGGACTGTTGTTCGGCCGATAAATCGGTGCATCCCTACTGTAAAGTATTAATGTTATCCGTATTTAATAACTATATATATTATTGATGTTTGTAACATGATGCAAAAAGTATTGCTTCTAAAATCTCAGTCATCATAAAGTATGTGTTCACTGAAATTATAAGCATTGGACAACCAAACCATATTGTTGACCTCACCCCAACTCTATCCTGGCCCTATTTCTAACCTTAATGCACACAATAATCATCTGCTATTCACATTATTGAGTATCATCAAAAACTTAATGTACCTTTTAGAGCTGGAAAACCCGCCTGCTAACACCCATTCAACGGCATCACCCAGATGTGCCGATCACCGGGATGATAAATGTTTGAGTGCTTTGAATGTTTAAATACAGCCGTGGTGGAACTAATTAAAACACTCCTCCTAATGCACTAGTTTTATTCTATATTATTCAATGTATTTTGGTATTTTTAATTTCATAGCATAAGAGATACTTTTCAGTTTTATAGCTGTTGCTTTTGGGGAAAGTGTTCAGTATTCGTCATACAGCGTAATACTGAAGTGTTTGAAATGTTCCTTATTTTTATAATAAAAATAGTTTACCAAAGTTGCCAGCGGGCAAAATGTTACCTCAGTCCCCAGCAAGAGGATTCAGTCTGTCTTTGACACTTACTCGACTGTCTGTTCAAAATAGATGAAAAGGAATGTATACCTTTTTTTCCGCTGTACCGAACTCGCGCCAAAGAGTGACTCCTAAACTGTGGTATGAACTGAACCATGACTTTTGTTTACTGTTACGTCCCTAAACTAAGCATTCCAATAGAAAAGAAGCCATTGCAGAAAAGCTATAGGTTTTCTGTTTATTAAGACTTTAAATACTTTTTCAAGTTTATAAACAGGGACTTAGTGGCTTGTGTAGTTGTTTCAGTTGAGTCAATTCTGTCCATTGATTTTTGATCTCAGGGTTTAGTTCTGTGGTACCTTGAGTGCATAAAGTTGACAGAATTTGCTCCGCTTGTTCATTATAGATATCTCAGCCCTCTGTTGCTACATTGACTCCTGTGTCTTACTGCTTTGCAAAATAATTGCCTCTCAGATAAAACAGGTAGGGTCTTTCTCAAAGGCCTTAAAGGGCTTTATTGTGGGATTGATTTTTTCTACCTTTACATTCCATACTCACGTGGAGGGATATATGTGACCATTTTGTCTCCAAAATTGGCATTTCAGTCATCAGAGGTAAAAATATCTAGATTTTCTGGAACCCCGAACAATTAAAGTATTCCAAGTTTCAGACAAACGTAATACAAGCTCATGAAATCAGCTTTCTATGTAGTACACTGTGTATCTGAATGACATTACAGGAAAGGAAAGTGGAGTGCTGTTAATGTTTTTACATTCAATCAAATATGATAATATGCTAATTCTTGAACTGCAAGTGATTAACCTTTCAGCAATGATGATGTCACAAAATAATTTCCATTGGATGAACCATTAAATTATGGTCACATTAGCAAACTGTATTTGCATGACCGAGATTGGTGGTCGAGTTTGCCTGCTGTTTACAATTATAATAGACAAAATACATATAAACCTACGTTTTTAAGCACACAGACTATATGTGGAACACATGCTTAATGGAGCTTGCTGTTTGGATTAAGAATAAAACCACATGCACTTCCTCCAAGTGGGAATTGTTTTCTCTCTCCACGTGTACAGGTGAAACTGTATGTATAAGTGAGATTGTCTGGCAACTGTATGCATAAAGGATGTGAGTTTTAATTGAACTAAACAATTTTCGGTCCTGAAAATTTGGTACTTTCAGTAACAATAAAACCATTCCGGTGCAATGATTTCATTTGAATATGATGGAAAATTGAACTTGAAATTAAAGAAATGCATTGTAATGTCGCCCACATTGGTGATCACAATATTTCAACTACATACTCCATTATCCCATTTTGTCCATTTATACAATTCTGGTCTGCATTTCTTTCTCAAAAAGTGTTATATTCTTGTTGGATGAGAGAGCCAGGAGATACATATAACAGTGTAGACAAATGAAATTTTATGGGCAAAACATAAAAAAAACAAAAGAAGGTACACACCATACATCAGTATTGTCCTCCGGCATATTGTTGTCTTATAACAAGCAATGACAGGCCTTTACTTGTGTTTGCTGTCTTTGTTCTTTTGCCTTAGGAGAAATATTCTGAGCTCATTCCTGTTTGGTTATTTTAGAAGGATGACTCTCAGTGGACTTTTATCAGATCTCTTGAAGGAACTTGTATTTCCTGTCATCATCCAGCCACACATTAACAGCTGAGCATTGCCTTATCAATAACTGAAATCAAATCAGTCAAATTAATGTTGCACATTTTTGCCTGCAGTGCTGATGCCATCATGGTATTGGTTACAAATAGGGCTTTCAATCGATTAAGATATTTAATCGCGATTAATCGCATGATTGTTCATAATTAATAGTGATTCATTGCAATTTAATCGCACATTTTTTATCTGTTCACAATTTATTTTAGTATTTAATACTCATCAACATGGGAGTGGGCAAATATGCTTACTTTATGCAAATATATATATATATTTATTAGTGGAAATCATTAACAACACAAAACAAGTGGGCATATCTGTAAAGGGGAGACTTGTGGGTACCCATAGAACCCATTTTCATTCACATATCTTGAGGTGAGAGGTCAAGGAACCCCTTTGAAAATGGCCATGACAGTTTTTCCTCGCCAAAATTTAGCGCAAGTTTGGAGCGTTATTTAGCCTCCTTCCCGACAAGCTAGTATGACATGGTTGGTACCAATGGACTCCTTAGGTTTTTAAGTTTCATATGATACCAGTATCTTAACTCTAGCTTTAAAAGTCTGCTACAACCTTCGAAGTATTGATTGCCTTAATGCGTTAAATAAATTAGTGGCGTTAAAACGAATTTACATTAACGATTCATATCCCCTTAACTTTGACAGCCCTAATTACAAACAAAAAAAACAGTTGTGTCAACAGTACATCCCACAATGTTGAATGTTAAATCTATAACTTCTGTTTTTGAGGGAGAGTTGTTCATTTTACCCAACAATTACATCACTAATGTTGGACCATAGGTAACAAAGAAAATCTATAAAAAATATGGTTTTCCCAAAGCAGCTCTTTGAGCTGAGTGTGCTTTTAGAGCAACTGTCAGAAATATGTCACATTTTAGCGAGAGTGCCGCACTTCAAACTGGTTTTCAATATTATCAGCAGCAGGAGCCATGAGCAGCCACTCCCAGGGGTGTGATGCAGTCTTTGTCTATTATGATACTTTTGACATGATGGCTTGTGTAATGGATTATTGACCTACTGTTCTATCTGAATACTCTGAAAATGCTCACTTTGAAGACAATAGTTCTCCTGTTCTATTTTATTTTCCTCTGTAGCTCTCGCACCGCCCAGCCCTTATTCGTTCCATAGATATTTAAATCATGCAGTAGCAGAGAGGGCAGCACAATTAGATTTCTCTCATGTCTAAAAGAGGCTGGGGCCATTTTTTTCCTCCCCCCCAGTCCGAGTCTGATTGAAATACACTGTTGCTTGGAGCATTAAGTGTGGAATGGTAATTCAACTGTTTCTCGACTAACTCTGAGGTATCTCAATATTAAAAGTGGGTTGCGGGGAATATAGATGTGTAGTAGTGCTGTATAAGTGATGCATGAAGTCATTTTCACCAAGGGCAAAAGATTCATGCACTAGAAATATGGTTGCGTACGGGGAAATGGATGAGTATTTGCATGCACTATACACAGAGCTGGACCATGCAATGAATATATTGCTGTGATTGTATACCTTCAAAAATAAACATTGAAATATGGGGCTTTGTTAAAAGTCAATCTCAAGCAATAGAGGTTAACTGCAATTACCAACATCCCACTAACCCAAATAACATAAGAAATGCCTAAAACAATAATGAGTACAATGGAAACTGCTTATAGTGATCACGGTTACTGTGATCAACCGCTTATATGGACAAAAAAGCTTGGGACAGAATCATTCCTGTACAAAAGCTGTTTAACTACTTCACTTACGGCACACCTGAATGCTTCGAAGCTTCGAAGCTTCGACCATTGCCATGATATTTGACCTCCAAATCAGTATTCGAATGCTTCTTTTTTTACATTTTTAATTTTTTTTATGTATAAAAATGTATATTATATATATTTATACATTATGTAATAATGTATAAAACCCCAAATAGCCCATGAAATAAGGAATAACTTTATTCATTTTCAACATTATTATTATTATTATTTTTCTCAGACGGATATCGCTGTTTGTTGTGTAAACGGGGGAGATGGAGAAAGACAGACGGAAGAACCTGCTGTGCCGCGCTACTTCGCGAAGCTTCGAATACCTTTGAATATTTCTCACCGAAGCTTCGAAGCCCAAAAAATGGTATTCGGGACAGCCCTAATAAACACATAGTCCGCTTACGTTGTTCATTTTGGGTCTTTTCATACATGAAAACATATTAAAAAAACATTTTAAAACTACGTTAGACTAACGTTAATTGAATTTTAGTTTTGTTTTTTACTTTACTCCCTTGATACTTTGCCTCGCGGACCGTCTGGTTTCCTGGCCGGATACCTGAGGCTGATGCTGCGTGCACATTGAAATCATAACGGGAAAAGGAAAGTCATTTTCTCTGAATAAAAAACCCTGTGGTTGAAGCTGCCCTCATCAAGTGGATTGATAATTCCTGGTCACATAATGCCCCCAAAGTGAAACTCTGCCGACCGGCTCCTCGGCACCGCAGTTCCGGCAACTCATGCAGACTGGCGCCCGTATCCCTCCATGCCGCTACTGGGTGAGCAAGCGAGGAACCCCGGCAAAGGGGCGCCGTTCTGCATGCACGTTCATGTTGCAGAGCCGGCCGAAAAAATTGCAATGTTTCACCCTTGGTGAGGGAAAAGGCAGAAGAATTGGCAGGGAGTCCGTTTCATTACTTTGTATTCTTGCAATAAATATAGAAATTTAATTTAGATGGTAATCTGCATGAGAAATGATGCCCAACAACAAAAATTTGGTTGTAATAATCATCTGCTTATTGTGATCAATTTGACCCGGACAGACGTGATCACTATAAGCGGTTTCCACTGTAGTTGCAACTCTGAAGGTTATGATCTTTGTGTGTACAAATACACAAACTTAGGGGTCTATTTTTGGGTCCCACCATCAGGGACTAATGGACTTCCTCCATCTGGCAGGAGAACCAGAGTTGTGACAGCCTCTCTTACACTCACAACTTCAGCCCAGGAAATGAGATGAAAAAAGAAAAAAAAAAATAGAAAGGTTGATTTCTGAGCTTGAGAAGTTGGGTTCAACATTCAAGTCTTGGCAGTAAAGCGTCTTTGGTGTGTACAGTGATCAACACTATAATCAGTACCCAGAGATTTTGAATTTGGCATTTCAGAGCACACAAATACATACAATGAGCCTGTGTGCTGACGCCAAAGTTTGTGAAATGGAGTCTTGCTATCATCAGCCACATAGCCTGAAGCCAATTACAAAAGTTTGTTGTCATTTGCTTAATATTTTAGAAAAACATCTGATTTTGCGTCATGTCACTGTAGAATTATGTTGTACCTCCATTATGGGCATTAAATAACGAAAAACTGAATATCAGTAAAGGAGCATGCTGGGTAGAGACTTCCATACATCCCATTAAACCTGCAGTAGGCAGAATATTTTTGGCATCATTGGACAAAAATTCCATAATAACCTTTCAGCATATTGTAATTCAAGTGTTCTGAGAGAAAGCTAGACTTCTCCACCTCCTCTTGCCTCTGTTTTCAGGCTTTAAAAAATCTAGCCTGTGACGGGAGACTTTGACCAATCACAGGTCATTTCAGAGAGAGAGCGTTCCTATTGGCTGTTCATTCAACGGAGGCAGCTGTCAATCACTCGCAAACTCCGATCAAACGGTCAAACTAGGCAGCGCTGATCAAATATGAATCAATATTCTGTTACTGTAATGCCTATTTCTCATCTCAAATGTTTTCAGAAACATCTTGTAGTGTACTGTTCAGCTGTAAAATGAGAAAGTTTTCTCCGGCTGGTGGGCAGTGCTTGGTATTTCCTCAACTGATCTCAATAAGGCTGTCGGCTCACAAACTTTCTCATTTTACAGCTTAACAGTACACGACAAGATGTTTCTGAAAACATTTTATGTGAGAAATAGACATTACAGTAACAGAATATTGATTCATATTTGATCAGCGCTGCCTAATTTGACCGTTTGATCGGAGTTTGTGAGTGATTGACAGCTGCTCATAGACGGCAAGGCTCCAGCTCAGCTCTGATTGGTTGTTTTCCTCCGGTTAGTGAAATCTTGCAGATGCCATTAGGAGCACCAGAGGACACCGGAGGACACACGATTTTTTTCAGATTACCTGTCTCATGCACTACTGTCAGGTTATAGTGGCCATTTTATAAAAATAACTTTTTTAATCATATTTGCCCCGATCTTGCCTACTGCTGCTTTAAGAGACATGACAACATAATACCATACATCATACGACATCGTTACTCTGGCAAGGTTGAACCAGCTCATACAATCTCCATAGTACACCAGGGATCAGGAAAAAAGACTGGGTTTTAGTAAGTAGTCCGCTGTGATAGGAGGTGAGGTGAGGTTGCATATGATGTATGGATTGTTATATCTGTAATGATATTCAGCTGAATAAATGGTCTCAAGGATAATCAGCTTCAGTCAATATAATCTCCCTGTGAAGGTCTTCATTAATCTTACAGGCTATGGCTAATCATGTCCGTCTACTTGAGTCCCCATGAGCGTCTCACCTACTTACTGTATGTTATTCTAATTAATTTTTCACACCACAGTCGTCCAGAGGCTGCAGACAAGCCCAAGACTCGCACGTTGTCTCCTGTGCTGTGCCAAACCAATGACCTAATACAAGTGGATGAGTTTCTCCCTATTTCCCCAGGTCTCCCCTCTCTCCGCTTAAAACATGTCATCTTCCCTTAGCCTCACCTTCACCTCTGTTGTTAGTTAGTTTGCATCTCCCTTGTCTCAAAGCCATGCAAGTCTCCTCAGTTGGTCATGCTTCATGATAACTTAGACTTTATTTAATGCAATTATTTCTCTATAGTACACCAAGGTAATCTCCATTTAAGTAAAGCCACAGTCTAACATACAGTATGCATGATAATAAAGACAAGGTAACAGGAACGTTTGGCTTTTTGGTCTTTGTTCAGGTATAAAATGGCTCTTGTCTCCTTGGGTGATGTTATCACGGAGGTGGTGTTAAGACCTGAAACGATCACCGATGGCAATGCTCTAGAGCTCCCTAAAATGCAGCAGGTGCAGCCCTTTCAACAACAATGAGTGTTTCTGATTTTGCGCCCTCTGAAAGATAGGGATCAGTGGGATCTGCAAGGGTCATTGCTTTTATCAGATGAAGGTGACAGCTGACAAGAGCAAGTGCCTGTCGGCTTCAGTAGTCAAACAAACAAAAGAGGCTTTTTTTTCCAGTATTCTGTATTTGTCAGGGTTTAGACTCAGTCTGCAATGTTATTTTCCTGGCAAAAGGAAATGGACCTTTTATAACTTGCATTTGACAGAACAATATGCAGCATGTTTAGGCTCTTATTGACAGAATATCCCTGTATGATGTATAACAAGGGCACAAACTTTTCACCTTTCGACCAAAAATAGCCATTTTGAATCCAAAATCTGGGTCCGTGAGGTCTGTATTGTCCGGAAACCCCGTCGGCATCTGGCCGCTCGGGCCTCGGCCTTGCTTGCCCCTGTCTCTCTGTCCCTAGTGTTTCTGGGGGGCAGCTGCCCCTGTGCTACGGGCGCTGTGTTTCCACCAACCACCATAGTGTGGGCCTCATTCTGACCGGACGCCCCCCGTTCTCTGCTAATTTATGAGTAAACAACTGAATGAGAAATGTAAAAAAAATTATCTAAATATCCTCATTTTCCAGTTTCTTTAGTTGGGGTCAACCTTGTAGTCAAGATTTGTTACTGGCTAACCGGTTTGGTTTGGCTACATCAAGTAATATATATATATATTATAATACAATATAACAGCTTCCACCTCCACTGACATTAAGATAAGATAAGATTGATCCCCTGAGGGTAAATTTGGTAATACGGTTTTTTTTTTACAATCGCTAACAACCTTTTGTCTAATCTGTAGTCACATTTTCAAAACTCTAAACACAATTAACACAACATCTGTCTGTTGTGGGCCATACCATTAACACAATTCATGTGGTTTCCGGAGAATATGCAGTCAATTAACATATTTCTAAAAATCTAAAATTTTCTTTACAAACAAGCTTACCTAATACAAAAATTATGGATCTTTTCCTGTCTCATTTACAAATGCTTGCACACAGCTTGCCAGAAATGAAATGTTTAAAACCTTAAATGTAGTGTAGAGCCTCTACTACTACAACAACAGTAGCTCAGCAGCTATACTGAAACAGCTGATAAGCATTTTTGAATGAAAATGGAGACCATTGAAACCTTGAGAAAGAGCTGATTTACTGTAAGTTGTGTAAAATAGACTGCCAGAGGTGGATAAGGAATGCAAGCTTATCCAAGGTGAATAGTGAGAGACGACATACTGTACAGTAAGATGTGATGTAGGCGAGAACATGTGGCCAAATGCTGAAGATCACATATATATTAGAACAGGACTGTGCATTTTTGTCTTTTTTCCCCCCTCTGTGCCTTTTTCTGTCTTTTATTTTTACACATTTGGAACCAAAGGCAATGTATGTTGGATTTTTTGTTGATCACTGGCAACAATTTCATGTCACTAATACAGCTTTTACTGCAGCGATTCTGTCACTTACTATTTTTTTCCAATGTACATTCTACATATTAAAGATGACTCATTCACTTTTAGATAGTATGGTAACAGAGGGCACATGTTTGACACTCAATCAAAACATTTTGAGTGGTTTACAGTAAAACTGAATTATAAAAACAATGGATTCATATTGTCTATTGTATGCATGTAGAATTGAAACATGAAAAGTGTTGCAGGTTTTGTAATGCCATCAACTGTTTTGAAAGCCGTTGTGCTATGTTTGAATATATGTTCCTCTTAGATAGGAAACATGTGCTAGTGTTTTGAAAGAATGATTTGATATTGAGCATTGGGTTTCCCTGTTTTGATAGAGTTAGTGTATGTAGAATGTTTTTTTACATTTTGAAATGTAGATTTTGTATTTAATGAAGAAGTTTTGACCAAACAATTAACTATTTGGCTAATTGTGTGATGTAGGTGTGTTTCTGTGTTCAGAGTTTAGAATCTTAAGTATAGGTAAACGCTTGTTAGCAATTGTAAAATACTGTAATAATAAGTGAAAGGAATGGAAAGAATATTTGAAACACCTTTCAATATTATGCACACACATGTACAATTAAGCAGCACCGCAAAAAAAAAACAGCCTTCAAACTAATCATTGAGTCAAATCTGACACTGTGGCAATATAATTGAACATGTCAGAATTGTGAGAACCCAATCACAAAGCCATAATCATATTACAGAACTTTATAGCTGCTTGGCTCAATCACTTTGATTATGTCACATATGCACAGTGATAAACACTCCTGTGGAATTCTTTATGGCTTTGGCCGGTCTGAATCTGCAGCAAAGGGCTGCTTCGACGCTGCAACCCAGGGTGTTATTGCTTGTGTTTTTGTGTGGTCCTCTGCTAGTTTTATCCAATTATCTTCTCCTTGTCCAGTATTGCTTCGGGCTGGGAATCTCCAGGTATCAGTTTGATTTTCAGGGTGCTATGATTCAATTAGAGGATGGTTTCTTTGTATTGATACATGTCAATCTTTTGTTTCCATTTTATACTGTACAGCAGGGGCTCTCAGACTTTTAGGAACCAGGGACCTCTTAAACGGGAGAACATTTTCCATGGACCCTCTCATAATCTTAACATTGATTAAGCATATGCTTACTACCACTTGTACTCTTAAATGCCATTGGACCTATTTTTTTTTTTTTAACCTAAATACTTCAGACTTGTTTGATAGTAATAAACATAAACACATTTCAATCTGAATCATGTTAATATCACTTTGTTTTGCCCTGATATTCCGAGTGCTTTGTAATCAGATGTCGCTTTAGCTTGGCCGACTTCATGGCTTCGTTCGCTGGCACCTGAAGACACGTGACGCATTTTGGTCTCCCGTCGCTGTCCCTCGATATAACTGTCGTCATATTTGCTAATTTTTAGCCAGTTTGGGCTTAGCGTCATTTGACGATGTGTACTGCAAATATTTCTCCCTGCTCGCCAGCTAGCTAACTGGCTAATAAGCTAAGTTAAGCAGCAGCAGGAACGGTTCGTTGCGCCCTGACGGAAGTGACTGATTCATGACAGATACGTGACAGATTGAAGTGATGTCACAATCATATCAGTGTTTCTATTGGCCCAAATCTAACACGGGTGGGAGTAATGGACACAATATGCTTCTTTTATTTCTGCAAATTGTCCCCATATGTAGATATGTACTTTTTAATGATACAGCACAATTTTATGATTTATAGCAAATCATTTCACAGACCCGCTGACAGAGAGCCACGGACCCCCGGGGTCTCCCGGACCCCACTTTGAGAATCACTGCTGTACAGTATAACCACATTCACAATAACATAATCATAATTATCAATCACAAATAAAGTCTTGATGAATTTACTTATATTAGAATATATTAGAATTCATTACCACAGCAGAAGTATGCCAACTGGCATTGAAATGGTGTGGCATGTTTACAGCTCCCATTTAGTACTGTAAGAGAAGTGAGCCTTTTGTCCTGACAGTATTTTGAATCTTGACTAAATGAAGTCAGTGCAGCTGTCATCTTTTTTATTTAATTTTTTTTTAAGATTATTTTTTGGCATTTTCAAGCCTTTATTTATAGGATAGTCTAGAAAGGGGGGGAGAGAGAGAGGGGGCGACATGCAGAAATGGCCGCAGGTCGGATTTGAACCTGGGCACCCGCTCTACCAGCTGAGCTATCGGGGCGCCCTAGCTGTCATCTTTTAACGGGATCAACTTATGTTATAACAAGCTGTTTCCTTGTCCTGCTTTTCTCAACCACACTGCAATTGTCAGAGAGATGCTGGGTTGTGCTGTCAAAGTCCAGCCTGCTGCTGACAGTTTGGTCTCAGTCAGATAAAACAGCTGTAAATTATGTTCTGAACTCTGCTTTAATTTAAAAAATATATTTTTTCAGTGTGAGAAACAGGATGATTAGTGGGACTTGCGGGAGCCCTACAATCCAGATGTGTATGGCAGCACTGGAATGGTTGTTTCAAATATGGAGGGCAATAAATGGTTAACAATTTAACATTAATTTTCCATGATTTAATCATTCCTTCTCTGATGATGCACATAGCCAAACCTTTGTCACCAGGGAGTCCCACGCTCACTTCTCAGTGTAGCGTGAATGGTGCCTGCTACTTTGAGAAGCATCTTATCTCATCCTGCATCTACTGTGATGAGAAAAACACATTCGTGTGTCCAACAAGATTTGGTCATTTACAGATGGAGGTCTCCAAAGAAAGAACAATTTGTTTGGATAAAGGGCCATAAACTCTTTTATCGACCATCGAGTGTCAGTTTTGACACTGTCCAGGAGGATAACAACTTTTAAAACTGTGGGAAGGGTTTTCTCCCCACTTAAACCAACAAGAACTGATAACTTTTCCTGACTTCAAAGTGATCCGTTTGGTCAAAAACACACACACACACCCACACTCCCCTGTCCATCTTACATTCCACAGCCTAGGTTTTTTAACCTTTCGGTGACCCAGAGATTCACTCCAGCGGTGAAGCGTCAACCCCACCTAGTTTTCATCTGTGGTAATGTGACCAATAATTAAAGTGTTTAGAAGTCATCATGAGTTAGATTATTGACTTCTTTGTGTATAATCATTAATGGTATTGTAATACGTTTTAATGTTTTATCAGTGATGTTCAATAGATGTAATACCTTAAGTTTAAAGTTGTTAAAAAGGAGTTATAACTTGAACTTAGAATTACATTTTTACAATCTTGATACTAATGTTTGATAAAAACATTAGTGGTTTTATAGTTTTGATATGTATCTGTCTCGTGCAAAAGAAAGGAAAAATTAGTAAAGAGGGAATTCTGATTTTGCGCGTGTAAAGGTTTTTCAATAATGAATCGATCAGAGAAAGAGAGGGGTTCGACCCCTCCCTCCCAGAGGGGGTTAAAGAAGAGAGGACACAGAGTCAGAAGTGCTGTTGTTGGAAGAAGTTGAGAAAGTTGTCCGCAGGGAGATGACTCCAGCAGGAGCTGATCTCCAGAACTACTCTGTTTGATACACACGTTTCATTTGTGTGTTTATTTTCTACCTCATGTTCATTTTTATGAGTCAAGTGACTTCTAAAGGACAGCATTTTTAAAGATCTTTTGTTTATCTCGCGTGATTTAAATGCTAAGTGCTCTGCCAGCATTTCCAGTTTTTCCGTGAAATAGATAAATTCTAAAGCTTCAGAAGATAATCCGACTTCAGCTTTTTGATCTCTTTCAACGAGTAATCAGCCAACGGACTTCAACTCCCACATTCAATGTTCTGACGAGAAAGTTGAATGTTCTCCACGCTTTGCTGTTTGGTATCCCGGGCCAGCTGAACCGATCTCATCCAACCCATCCAAGGGGCTTGTCTATCCAGACAACGTGTGAGGAAACGGCCTCTGGACCCACAGAACCAACTGCAGCGATAAGTGAATGTTCCGTGGCTTTATGATCAATAGTTGTTTGTCAGACATATCTTCTAAATTTCCTAATCTTCCAAATTATTAACTGCAACTTTTATAGCTTAGAGAGAATAATCAGACTTTCCCTCACTACTAAAGTTCCAATCAGAATTGCTTCATTGAATTTTCATTTCATTCATTCATTCATTAATTAATTAATTACCAGTGTTAATTAGTCATTTGTATATTCATCACTTCATTTATTCAATTATCACGATTTATGGTAAATAAATGTTTCACTTTATCACTACGTCATGTCTGTGTGTGTATTTCAAAGCAGAACTGTAGATCAATGAATTCAGAACTTATACTTCAGACTTGAGATTGATTAATGATCAATACTTCTATCACAATAGTTTCTGCTTTTCCTATAAAAAGTGGTGGTGCCCCGAATTGAGTATTTCTTTATTTAACGAGTGCAAATCTATAATTACATGTAGAGTGGTTAACGCTACAGTATAATTGGTGCCCCGTGTGAGGCGAAATCAAATCAACAAGTCTGCTGAAATGAATACACAGATATTTTCCGCTGATACTGTGAAATAGTGAATTTATCCCCGTTGAAAGAAATAGGTTTTTATCAAACTTCACCTAACTTTAGAAAGTTCATTCTTATCTTGCTGTCTGCTTGACGATCTTTAATGCTGCTACTTGACTTTCTGCTGATTACTGGATGTGTGTGAGCATTCACATTTCTTATTTGATTGTTACATTTGCCTGCGAAGTTATGATTTGAGCTCAGCGTTTAAATTGTAAAGTTGAATTTACAGCGGCGGAGGCCCGGTTGTAAATGCGCCGTGTTTCGAGGCGTATAGCTGCATTGACAGAAGAAAGCGTTACTAATTAGCCTGGAGCTATAGGTGTAATTGCATGCAAAAGTGTATTGATACGCTTATTGATAAGGCCTTGACAGAAACCAATTCTGTCTTCTGTTCCTGTGAGGTGGAATAGCCCGTGCATGGTTCCTATCTGACCCAGATGCCTATTTAGCCGGACAAGCTTAGCTAACTTGCCGCTAAACGCCGCCCGTGTGGTTTAAAACTCTGCTTGTTTAACTGTCGCGAACAGTAAGAGTACCCTTGTGGTTTGATGCAGAGAGATTAAGTGCTTTGAGGTACTTTGCAAGTCCCTAAGAGGACTTTTGTTGCGAAAGAAATCTTGCTCCAGCCGTGGAGTGAGTTTTCGGGCCGCCGTGCCTGTTTCAAAGTTTGTTATTGTTTGCGGAGACAACTTCCCTGTTCTGTGGTCAAACTACAGACTGAGCTTGCGCGAGCGCAGAAGCTCTTAGTGGGCGTTGCTTAGAGACGTCATCCAGAGCTCCTCCCTTGTCTGCGAGGGCGAGCCTGTTGGCTCCATCTGGTGGACGATTTGGTTAACGAAACTAGGGGATTGAATATTCAACTTTTCTCTGTGTACCTAACATACTTTGTAAATGCAAACTTACCACGAACAATTGTAATTAAAAACGACAATAACATCTCTTCCTACTAACTACTCTTAAGTAGTGAGTTAAATCCATACTAATTCACCCTCCTGCATGCTACCACTTTGGAATGTCAACGCTATTTACATCTGAGATTTAATTAGTGGTCTATGTGTTTGCATAAGTGTGATTGATAATGCAGCTTCTGTTTGATTCCTGTTCAGTGTGATTGCTCCCTAATAATCACCTGTGTTCTTATACAAAACAACCACTCATTTACTAAATGAATGATCAACATAATTTAATAACCATTTGAGTTTGCTTGCTCACAGATTTTATTAATTGATCATTTATAACGATTGAACAACAATAAAACACATAGGATTTGATGATTCATTCACAGAACAACTTACGAGTTGTAAACAACCCGTAAATAACTGCATGCAAGATTAACATACTTGTTGTGGTATGACAAAGAATATGATTAATTAACTAATTTCAATTAACTTTTCATTTTATTACTTTATTAACCAAGTTCTTTAACCAAACCACCTGTCAAAATGTCCAATCCTGATCAACCCGGTCGAACCA
This sequence comes from Sebastolobus alascanus, assembly GCA_916701645.2. Taxonomy (NCBI): domain Eukaryota; kingdom Metazoa; phylum Chordata; class Actinopteri; order Perciformes; family Sebastidae; genus Sebastolobus; species Sebastolobus alascanus. The sequence goes on along the minus strand of CAKAOJ020000040.1, from coordinate 4,511,775 downwards.
GTCCAGCCTCATCTGATGGCTCATATGGTGGCGAAATTCTGGACAATTTAGAGATTGCGCTTGTGGACTTGACTGAAGATTTATTGCCTCGGTATGTAGCACACATCCAAGGTAAAGATTCCTCAGAGCAAACAAACATAATGTCAGACCTCATCCATGAAGCCCAGTCTAATCCACTAAAAGGTAAAGCACTAGCTAAGATGCTAGGTAGCATGACTGCCGTGTTAGCAGCGCAGCTTAAACGCACTCGGAGACTGCTTTACCGTGCAGCAGGTAAGTTGAAATTGCGCGCGCAACAGGTCGCACAGCTACAGGAAGGAAACAAATCCCTTCATCAAAAACTTGAAACTTCCAAACAATCTTTGGCTCAAGCGGACACACGCATTAATGAGCTGACAACTCAACTTAACACCCCAGATGAGGAAAAGGCAGACTTGGAAAAACGAAATCGAGATTTGAAGCAGTCGCTTCAAATGCGAGAGCAACAACTGGTTGCCATACAAGATCGATTTGATGAGGTAAGTCATGTCAATGTTGAATCCAGAGAACTACTTGATAAAGCATTGGTACAAGTAGACAATTTAAAATCTCACAACAGGGTCTATGAACAACGCATGGACGCTGATCAAAGGCAGTTACGGCAGATGCAACACCAACTAACAGAAGCCAAGGAGGAACTGGCTGATGCCTGCCATCGACAGGAAGTGAAGGACGAAGAATTAGCAGCGGCTAAAAGAGATCTCCAATATTCTTTTGAGATTAATAGAACCCGACAATCACTTTTCGATGATGCTTTCCTTGAAGAAAGGAAAAAGAGCCACGCCCGAGAAGCTCAACGAGACGTGGATGCACAGTTTCGTTCACCGTACACTCCAGATCTCTTTGGAACCAACAGAACTCCAGCGACCCCGGCCAGGCCGGCTTCTCCTTTGCAACCTTATTCACCTCCGGGTCCCCAGACTTTACCAGGTCCATCAGACCGCGATTTAGATAAACTCGCTCGCAACTTACCCCGCTTCGAACCCAAACCTGGTGTCTCTCAGGACACCAGAGCGTACTTGAAAGACATCGACTTCTACCTGCGTAAATTTCAAAATGTCACCATCGATGAAAAGATATACCTGATCAAAGGTACCTCCAATCGCGACGTTAGCAGTTTTATCGAACGCCAGCCAGATTCAGTCAGAGCTGACTATGACCTGCTCTGCCAGGCATTGGAAAAAGAATTCTCCGACAGCTTATCGCTGACCGGCTTAACAGCGGCTATGACGGTAAGACAAGGGAGAAACGAATCACCTAAAGAATTTTACCATCGCCTTCTCAAAGCTTACTTTGGTTCTCGAAATGAACCTGGGATGGAGGAAGACTTGAACTTCAAAACCCTCTTTGTCCAGAACCTCCATCCCACCACGAGTGGTCAACTTGGTGTACTGGCAAACCCACTCACCTCAACCATCCAACACTTGCGTGACCTAGCCTCTCTGGGATTTGCAAAGCAAAAGCAATCCCTAATCAAGCCGGCAGAGCCCAACACCATCCTGAGTCTTAACACTAGACACTTTTCCATGGAGCTAGAAGGAGCCCCCGGCGGTGAACTACATGGTTCACCCAAGCGTCCTCCACACACCTACCGGCGTGTTGAGGAGCAGAGACCGTCTGTACCACAGCGAAATGGTCAGAACCACGGGTACTCAAAACGACCTTGGTCTAACAGACTCCAGGGCCACTCCAAGTTCGATCAGAATCGCCAGTATAGGTACCAACCAAACCAGTGGGAAAATCGCAGGACTTATGACGACCAAGGAAAGGGCCGTTATAATTCACCAGATAATTACCCACAGTACAAACGACATCAGAAACCATCCCACCATGACATCCCTGAAGAGGATAAAATGAGATATGGTAACAAACCAGCTTTCCAGCGGATGAAAAACAACTCCAAAGGTAAGTTTAACAAACCTAAGCTTGCCAGAGAAGACCTGGAATCCCTAAAGAGTCTTCTCCATGACATTTGCGAGGAGAACAGCAAGAAAGCTGATCTTTTCTCCATGAATCCAACAGCCACTAGGGCTACTCCACAAAACAACCCCTCCAACCTACCTGAGGAGGTGGTTGGGGAGCATCGACTGATTTCCCGTGACCCAGAGCCTGTTCCCCTGCGAAACCAGAACCATGCTCCCCGAGGGAATGGATGTCATGAGTCAAAACAGGGGGGTGAAAAACCTGTTCCCCCCAGCTCAGTCTTGTTGATGCAACTAGACTCCGAAAACAAGTCCCCTAGCGACGACGAATCAACCATTCAGGGTGAAACACCCCCTCAATTCTTGTGCAACCTCGAGGAAAAAGGAGTTGCTCGTAAATTCTACCTGTCTACGACTCTTGAAAACATGCTTGATCACGAAGCACTACTTGACACGGCTGCAGACATCACCCTGATGTCATCAGAGCTTTTCAGCAGATTGCAAACGATAGCGTGCCGATCAAACAAACACTTGAAACTCCAGAAATGTTCCCTGGATGTTCAGCCGTATGCCCCGTTAGGCACCACATTGACAACAGTGTTGATGGTGCACATAACCATCGGGCCAATGCGTTGTGTTCACCCCGTGTACATCTCTCCTCTTAATGCCATTCCTTTTCTCATCGGCAAAGACTTGCTTAACCGCTTCGAGCCGTTAATCGACTTCAAACGCTCAAAGATCTGGGCACAGGTTCGCCATCCTCTGCCTATCTCTTTTCCCCCAAGCGCTGGAGCTCAATGCTACGCCCTGGGGACCGCAGAGACCGAAACCCAGGTTCAGAATGTTCCACCCGACCAACCAGAAGCAACTGAAGTTGGTGAAATCCCTGAACCATACGTCGTAAAGTCACAGGGCGCCCTCAAGGCCCCACTTTGGACATTCAACCCGGAATCTCTGCCAGACTCCACCTCTTTTCCCAGCCCTCCCACCCCTACGGTCTGTGCAGTCACTCAGTCTCAGTCGACGGCCGAACAACCGGCAGACCCTGTCACTCCGGATGCTGTCTCTGTGACGCCTGAGTTCTCTGGCTCTAACCGGGTCTCACTTCAGACTTTGAACCCGGCGGTCCAAGCCATGGACCTCTATCTCTTTGATCCCTTGGCACATGACATTTTCAATGCTGAATTTGAGCCTATGCTAAACTTGCGACACCTGTTCAAATTGCGCTCTTCCCTGCAGGTGAATACGGGCCTTTTGGTCCATGTTTCCGATGCACTCACTTCTCCTGCGCTCGTGGTGCCTCGAAACCACAGGGGGGTGATGTTGATGCACGCCCATGATTCACCCGGTGCAGGCCACACAAGTGTTAAAGCAACACTCGTACTGAAAGAAGTCGCTTGTTGGCCACGAAGAGGAAGACGTGGCGGATTACATCAAAGGCTCTTTAGTCCGTTGCCAATGCCAACCATCAAACCACATAAAATTCACAGGGAAAGCTTACCGGACGTATGCGTCCCAGACAGATCATAGACTGCAGAAAATTTAGAGCACCCTGAGGTGCCAGGTACTAGGGTTAAAACACAAGAGGAAAATCATAAACTCTAGTACAAGTTGTGCAGTGAAAGCTGTATTGGATGAAAGTCATTTCAAAGTCAGGTGCCTTGTCTCCAGTCAAGTCCACTGTGTATAAAACTCACCACCATTTTAAAACTTACTCTGCAATAATCACTCACTCAAACCACTTGGGTACAAGTGGGGGTTATCCAATAAATTACAAACACCCATTTGGTTACAAGTGGGGGTTATCCAGTAAATGACAAATACCAAAAGTTCACCATCACTCGATCGGAAGTGAGTGGTACCCGGACGAGAGAAAAACAGTGCATTGGAGGCTTGCTAGCTGCAGCCTCCGTCGTCGGTTCTCTTTTCAGTTTAGGTCTATCTTCTGTCAATGCAAGCATCTCCTAGGTGAACTACATGCTGAAATTTTCAAAGTACACGATCAGATGGGAAAACAGCCAAACCAGTTAGAAACCTTACAGGGGTTTACCATTCAAAACCATAAGTGCGATAGACACCCTACTCTTGGTCTTGTCGGTTGATTCTGCACACACAACTAGTAATCAGGCTAATGTACGACATGATTAGTGACATCGGATCCTCAGTCGACAGCCTAGCCACGGGTAGGATTTTCCCATATGTTGTCCCAGGAACGTTAGTTCAGGACCTCTTCCACCACTGACAAAGTATTCCACGCCCTGCCATTTTAGAACTAGTGTCCAATTAAAAGGTAGACCTCATAAGTTAGTTTAATTCTAAGTAGGTTAGAAGTTTAATCAACTGAATAGTATTCAGAACCTTTTGTTTTAAACCATATATGTATTTAGAAATTAGATACATCATATATTTTTTCTAACCATTTAGAAGTTATCTATCAATTTTTTTTGTTTGTTTAAGACAACAACTCTGATCATAAAGCTATTCTGCCACCTGCCATCCCTGTCTATCACCATCATCGTCTCGACAATGAGGTTCCCTTTACGCACCATCCTCGTTTCAACAACGTAACGATACTCCCTGGACAGCGAGTATCGTTCCGAGTGGGGGATATGTAGCGTGAATGGTGCCTGCTACTTTGAGAAGCATCTTATCTCATCCTGCATCTACTGGGATGAGAAAAACACATTCGTGTGTCCAACAAGATTTGGTCATTTACAGATGGAGGTCTCCAAAGAAAGAACAATTTGTTTGGATAAAGGGCCATAAACTCTTTTATCGACCATCGAGTGTCAGTTTTGACACTGTCCAGGAGGATAATAACTTTTAAAACTGTGGGAAGGGTTTTCTCCCCACTTAAACCAACAAGAACTGATAACTTTTCCTGACTTCAAAGTGATCCGTTTGGTCAAAAACACACACACACACCCACACTCCCCTGTCCATCTTACATTCCACAGCCTAGGTTTTTTAACCTTTCGGTGACCCAGAGATTCACTCCAGCGGTGAAGCGTCAACCCCACCTAGTTTTCATCTGTGGTAATGTGACCAATAATTAAAGTGTTTAGAAGTCATCATGAGTTAGATTATTGACTTCTTTGTGTATAATCATTAATGGTATTGTAATACGTTTTAATGTTTTATCAGTGATGTTCAATAGATGTAATACCTTAAGTTTAAAGTTGTTAAAAAGGAGTTATAACTTGAACTTAGAATTACATTTTTACAATCTTGATACTAATGTTTGATAAAAACATTAGTGGTTTTATAGTTTTGATATGTATCTGTCTCGTGCAAAAGAAAGGAAAAATTAGTAAAGAGGGAATTCTGATTTTGCGCGTGTAAAGGTTTTTCAATAATGAATCGATCAGAGAAAGAGAGGGGTTCGACCCCTCCCTCCCAGAGGGGGTTAAAGAAGAGATGACACAGAGTCAGAAGTGCTGTTGTTGGAAGAAGTTGAGAAAGTTGTCCGCAGGGAGATGACTCCAGCAGGAGCTGATCTCCAGAACTACTCTGTTTGATACACACGTTTCATTTGTGTGTTTATTTTCTACCTCATGTTCATTTTTATGAGTCAAGTGACTTCTAAAGGACAGCATTTTTAAAGATCTTTTGTTTATCTCGCGTGATTTAAATGCTAAGTGCTCTGCCAGCATTTCCAGTTTTTCCGTGAAATAGATAAATTCTAAAGCTTCAGAAGATAATCCGACTTCAGCTTTTTGATCTCTTTCAACGAGTAATCAGCCAACGGACTTCAACTCCCACATTCAATGTTCTGACGAGAAAGTTGAATGTTCTCCACGCTTTGCTGTTTGGTATCCCGGGCCAGCTGAACCGATCTCATCCAACCCTTCCAAGGGGCTTGTCTATCCAGACAACGTGTGAGGAAACGGCCTCTGGACCCACAGAACCAACTGCAGCGATAAGTGAATGTTCCGTGGCTTTATGATCAATAGTTGTTTGTCAGACATATCTTCTAAATTTCCTAATCTTCCAAATTATTAACTGCAACTTTTATAGCTTAGAGAGAATAATCAGACTTTCCCTCACTACTAAAGTTCCAATCAGAATTGCTTCATTGAATTTTCATTTCATTCATTCATTCATTAATTAATTAATTACCAGTGTTAATTAGTCATTTGTATATTCATCACTTCATTTATTCAATTATCACGATTTATGGTAAATAAATGTTTCACTTTATCACTACGTCATGTCTGTGTGTGTATTTCAAAGCAGAACTGTAGATCAATGAATTCAGAACTTATACTTCAGACTTGAGATTGATTAATGATCAATACTTCTATCACAATAGTTTCTGCTTTTCCTATAAAAAGTGGTGGTGCCCCGAATTGAGTATTTCTTTATTTAACGAGTGCAAATCTATAATTACATGTAGAGTGGTTAACGCTACATCAGTATCGGTTAATTGAAGTTAAGATATAGCTTGCATAACATTTATTATGTTGAATCAATAACCTTGTTACCTCCCCCATTTCCTGCAAAATATGACTTCACCGCAGTGACAGAGGCGAGTTGGCAACTACAGTTGTTCCGATACCGATAGTAGTATCAGAAATGCGTCCGTTACTGCCCAAAATGTGGTATCGGGTATCGGCGGTAACGCCGATCCGATACCAGAATTTATTAACCCAGAAAAAATCAACTTGTTTAACCGGAAATCAATTCTTCTTCAATCCCTTGTGCCAGGGCTGAATTGTTCAAAGGAATTTTGATTTTTATAAGAATCTGTCATTTTCATAACCCTAGTGTTGCTGTAATTTAATTTGCTGTAATTAATATGATTTTCAAAAATCCTCACATAATGGACCTGAATGATATGGGAGGTGCGAAAGTGTGAAAGCCCAGAGAGTGGATCAGCATTATAATGCTCAGGAAGCCTTGACATTGCCAAAGAAAATGGCAAAAACATAAATAAATAAAAGAAATTGTAACAACAGTGTTTCTAATGTAAAAAGTACATGCTGATAAATGAATAAAACATATCCAAAAGTAGAACAACAGTGAAAATTAAGAGGAATTAAACCCAGTAATTCCTACTGAATCAAAACATGGCTTTCGAGAAATGTCATAATTTACTGAATACAGGGACTAATTAGATATTAGGAAACCAATTGTTCAGCAAAACCACTGTTCAGCATCTTTTAAATTGGAGATAATTGGTATGACATGTTAAATGCACAGTATGTGAGACATAAATGTGCTTATACAGCTACATTTTAGTTGCCATTGCCATTCACCCAATGGGCTAAAACAGGAAGAAGTAGTTAGTCATACTGTAAGATTTTGTTTTACTACCTGAAGTTAATATGTTTTTTAACATTCCGAGCTGTCAAAGGAAATAGTGGAAGGCTCTACCTTGGTTAGCCCACTGTGGGCATCAGCCATGGGAATGTGGTTGACACCTCAATCGAGCAGATTCTCAGCAAGATAAATCATTTAACTGACTGTCAACCAACTACTAATTGCTTTGCTTATCAATTTTCAAACTCACAATACCTTTAATTTCAAACGAAGTTCCAGATTCTCCCCCTCATAATATGTAATACAGTAATTGCCGCTCTCCATTTGTAGATAGGAGTATTTTTGCAGCTGACAAGTCCCCAAGGGCACATAATTATTTCTCAGTTTTGTTTAGTTCTTTTATAGCACTTTATCATGCAGTGCAAAACACTCCCACCCCCCTTTGCAGAGCTCTGATTAGACTCTTGCTGAGCTTCAAGCTTCTAGGCATTTGCATTTTTCTTTAAGCATTACATCCGAACAGAAATGGCTCTATATCGTCAGTATTTCCAGCTATTTGTTTTAGCTGCATTGTGCAGTTGCTTTGGGAAATATGTATTGATGATCAGCTGTCATGGGTGAACTAATTGTGTGTGTAATCTGGAGTTGTTACATTTATAGTATCATAAAAGACACATTATCCTATATAAAGTGGATTGAATTCCTCAAAAGTAAGTAGCGGAAGAATACGGTGTCAGCAATGACTAGTGACAGCTTCAGTTGTAGTTTACATTTCAGAGAGGATATTATTCTGAACATCTGTGGACTCTCATACTTTAAAAAAGCTGTTTCTCTCATCTTTTGTTACGCCTACACCCTTGTATTCAATTTGAGACTTTGATGACGTGATTTTCAGAATATGCAGCGTGTACCTTGTAAGAAGTGCATGTTTTCACCTTAGGCATCGTAAGTGCCTTTACATGGTACCTCTATATGCTAGATGCTCCAGAAAAAGGCTGTTTCGGAAAGACTCCTTGCATTGTTTTCACATCAGAAATCAGTTAGTGTATTTATTGATAATTCACTTCTTTATAAAAGGTGTATTGGTGGTAATTTGGAAAATTATTTTTCCATTAAGTGGATATTAGGCTTAAAGAGGAAATGATGTAGGCTCACCGAGGCTTCAAAGCTCCAAATCTACACCTTGTTGCCTGGATTTGGATTTTTCTTCAGAAATATAATACATCACAGATACTACGCCCATGTTTTTCAACAGTACATGTATTTTCTGCAGACTGAAGGAAATGCATTCAAGGTTTTTCCACCTATGCCGCACAGAACTGTCTCTGAATCGTGACGCCTCCTTATCCTGCTGTCTCTACTCTTTGTTTCTGTTCAGCAAGATTCCTTCCTTGTAGAATGCTAGTATGTTGTAAATTATTCCTCATGTAGTAGCAGTATCCTATCGGGTTTATAGAAGAGGAGGATAGTACAGAGAATAGTAGATTACAGAGGTATTTGCATGATTCTTTCTCTCCATTTAGAGATTGATTTCAGATAATTTTCCAAATATATATCAAAGACAATGTTCTTCGGGACAAATTTTTGTCACCTTTGATTAGTAGTCCAAGAAATAGTCAAAATCATGACTATAGTCAAGTCAAGTTTATTTATATAACCCAATATCACAAATTTGCCTCAAGGGGCCTTACAATCTGTGTAAATTGTGTAAATTAATCTGTGAGTACAACACCCTCTGTACTAGACCATCAATTTGGTTAAGGAAAAACTGTTTACTAATTAATAGTAATGCTATAATTTCTGTTATTTTGTCATTAGTTTGTGTAATATGAAATAATTAGTTTATAAATTCTTTATTGTATCCTAGCTGATAAGAGATGATAGCAAATACATTAGGATAACATTAGTACGCTATTTATTATCAGTTTGTTGTTGCACACATTATAACATTTTATATACTATATTACATATTGTTAGTGATTACCAGATGATTGTAAACCTTTAAGAAATTGTTTGTAAAACATCTATAAACATTATATAGATAGATGGACCAGAAACCAATTATTAACCATTGACAAAGTATGAACTATCTATCTAATTAATGTTTTTAGATGCTTTACAGTATTATATAAATTATTTATTAACCATTTAACAAGGTATTATAATCATCAGTTGTAACTTTATGATAGCATCCAAATAATGTTTATAGATGCTTTACAAACCGATTACTAACCATTAACAAAGTGTGACAAATATCTATCTATGTAATGTTTAAAACAAAACAGTTGTTAGTAAACATTATCATTTCTTTGTTCACAGTAAAATAACTATTAACTAAGTCTAATTAACTATCAATGTACCATTTATAAATGACGGTTATAATAAAGTGTAACCGATGAACATCATTAAAATTACAGTATATATGACGTAACTCTTCACTGTGTTTCACCTTTTTTTTCCCAGACTTTGCCAGAGCTGTTGCAGCACGGCCTATATCATATGCAGCAGTATTACGAATGAAACCATACAGCTCGTCAGTGCTCAACTCGCACAGCAGACCTCGACAACACCACAGTGGTGGGCTGGTGACTCCTGACTGGCCTCCTTTCTCCAGTCATCCCCTGTCAGCCCTGAGTCTGCTCAGCTCTCAGGAGGACTACAGGAGTGAAGGTAAAACTAATGGTGCGATCAAACCTACAGTTTGTTTGCTCTTGTCTGAACCGAAATGGAAAGGTTTTGGTTCACATTCACACTTACAAACTGTACATAAAAGTCAAATAACCTCGCAAATAGGTCACTAATAGTGCAATTTGGAACCTCCCTGCATATATTTATTTTGCAGCTTTTGCCAAGGGTAATGAACACTTGTGTGCACTTTGGCATAATTTACCCACTGTGGTATTCATTAGTTAAGAAAACGGGAAGTGGAAGCTGAATATAATTATCTGTAAAGAGTGGTTTGCCTTCGGTTTATTTTGGTAGGAGTTATTGCTATCAAATGTTAGCATCTGCCTCCTTTTGTCAAAAGAGCTTTGCATCTTTGTGTCATTTCCTGTTATTAGTCCTGGATTACATCATCTTTCAGTTCTGACCAACTGCTTTGCAGTCACATCATTCAGGACTGAGACCTGCATTTTCAGGAAGTTTTAGCATGTCACAGTTCAGATTACATTGTCCTCACCTGCCAGAATGAACCAAACTAAAAGAGTGGACACTCCAGAGTTGGGGAAAGAAGAAACATGATTGGTGTGACTGCACTCTGGTGTCTCTGCTCTCTGCCAACATTCATGCCGCCATCTCTGGTCTCACTTTATGTGTGCAGGCTCCCTGCCTGTTTAGATTTGGTCTGGAAATGAGTCTCACCTATCCATCATCACTGTGCATGGTCTGCAGTGACCAGGGTCATGCCCTTTTTGAAATTGAAGTGGGATCATGGCAATATCCAGCTCTCTCTGTGTTCCTGTCAGTATAGAAACTATATATATGATAGATATCTTTGTCAAAAAGGAAGATTTAATACCCCAAACATAGCATGGAAACACTGACATATATCTGCGTGGGTCACTTGCTTACATCCTGTATTGCTTTTAGAGGATATAATGACACATTGATGCTTCAAAGGTGCTAAATTCAATATGAAGAGTATTAATATAGCAGCAAACAACTGTTTGCTATGTAAAGATGTAGAAGAGTAATGTCTACCTGAGGAGAGAACTAAGTCACTCTCCTTCTGTGTGTGTTGTAATCCAAGCTTGTCTGTGCTTTGTTGACATAGCCGGGCCGGCTGCACATGGCTTTTAGTGCATGTTAGTGCATGTGAGCGTGCCCCACTTGCTAGCTCACGGCCGCCACTCTGCACTGCTTTCATACGGCGGTTACAGGTGATTCCCCGACCAACGGCGCCATTGGGGAAGCGCAGCACCCACCCTCCGGTCCCCTCCCAGGTTAACACTGTTAGCTTTGTCAGCACTGTTGCTGTTCTTTTTACTGTTAGCACCGTTAGCTGCTAGCCGCCGGCTCGACTGTCTCCATGTTGAGAGCCATGCGGAAGCAATAGAAATGCTCCCAGTCTTGCATTTAGCACCTTTAATCAATGGAAATCTGTAGTAGCTGCTGAATTGGCAGAAACAATCTTAGCACACATTGGGATTAATGAGTTAGTCACATTAACGGTGCATTGTTTAGGATTTGGCGGCATTTCGCAATGAGGTTGCAGATTGCAACCAACTGAAACTTATCTAGAGCCAGTGTTTGGTTTGTCCCTTCTGGGCTACTGTAGAAACATGGCGTCCAGCTCCGTTGAGAGGACTCTCTCTGTCGATATGAAGGGCTCATTCTAAGGAAACAAAAACACGATGATTTTTATTGTCAGGTGATTATACACTAAATAAAACATACTTATTAATATTCCATTTCCATTTCTGCCAATAGATCCCCCTAAATGCTACACACTGCTCCTTTATAAAACAGGCAGAAAATAGGAATCACAATAAAGTTTTGTCATTTTCTCTCGGTCTTTCCCCATTTCTTTCCTTGTGCTTCTCTGCCAGTCTTTTTTACTTTCTGACAGCATTATCACTATGTAACCATAAAATGACTTACATCTCTATAACCAAGGTGAGAGTAATGTCTCTCCATTGTCAGTGGTGACAGAAGCATTATACCATTGCACTGGATTGATGTTCAGCGGATGGAATGGATGCCAAAAAGTAATACACCTTTGGTGCCTTAGAGGGGATAGTGTTTTTTTGCCTCTGTGACTGGCAGATGGCCATGGCACCTGAAGTTGAGTGATTTAAAAAAACCTCTGTGCTTGTGTATGTGTTTGTATTTTATATTCACACAGAATAAGTCCTTAAAGATGGGGTCTGCGATTTATCCAGTATACACTTTTTGTTATATTGGTTGAAATGGTCTTTACACCCCGACAGCAATCCGTTTCTTATGAGCACTGAAAAAAGACCGGAAAAGATCCGTCATCTGTAGCTGCTGTAATCCTGTAAAAACGTCTACCAGTCAGTAAAAATGGTCCCGGTTGTAAGGAACCAATCAGATGCCTCCCTGCCTCCCTGCTCGTACTCTAGCCTCAGCGTGCACCAGCGTGAACTCAAAGCGCGTGTCCGCCTCACGTTCACTGGAGAGTGGAAGAGAAAACTCAGCTCTTAAAACACAGGACAACGAGAACGAACTCGTACAACTATTACCATATTATCGAAAAATACAACTTTGATTTAGTTGTTTATGTTCTGTTAGTTTACTTTATAAGATACTGCAGGTTTAAACTATTTATTCTAACAGCTCAAAGTGAAGTCAGACAAACAGGATTATCAACGAGGGGAGACGGCGGATAGAAAACATTGCCGAACAAAATTTACGTTACTCAAACTGCTTTTTCAGTTACAGCAACAAACGAGTGGACTGATATCCCTCCAGATATTAGAGTAATGTTAAAAAGGGTCGTGTTGTCTCAGCAGGTATCTCTCTCTTTCCCTCCCCTCTCTGCTGCTCTGTGGCCGGCTCTCCAGCGAGCTGCTGCTACCCCCCGCCCCCTCCCCCTCCGTCAACAAGGAAATAAAGCCCCTCGTCTACGAGACCGGTCTCTTGAGAGCGCTCCAGCTCATAGCGGGGTCTGTGTGAGTGAATGCCCGGGTGGAGAGGTGGCGATCCCGGCAGGAGCTAGCTAGCTGTGCCGGCAGTTTGTGGAGCTTCTAAACTCCGACAACAGTGGAGAAAATGTTTGATTCGCCATCTAACATCGTAAAACTGTCAATATTCTAAATCTACACCGTTGATTTCTCGCCTCAACATTTTTCAGAAGTGAATTTAGTGATGAAATAGCTACGAAAAATGTGAAGTAGTTATGATGCGGCGGTGCTCGTGCATGTGTGTGGGGGGCGTTGCCTTATAAGGAGTTTCGAGGGGAGGGGGGGGTTTAGAGGGAGCTCCTGAGGCGATGCGACTTTCAAATTATGGTAGTTTTCCAAGATCGCAGACCCCAGCTTTAAGCCCTGAAATCTGTTTTGTGTTTTTTCATCAAACTCTTTAATGTGTTGCAGGTGGCCACAGCTCAATAATTAAACAACTAGGTGTCCTAAAAACAGAAGTACAATTAACTTCATTTGCTATTTTTTAATTAACGTCAAAGCTATTTATTTAGATGTTGGGACACCTCCAATTGCATTGATGTGCTCATACCACAATAATTTACCTCTGAAAATAAGATGCCTGTGCTTCAATTGTCCATTTTTTTAAGGAATACTTCTCTCACAAAACCACCATTTGTATATCAATTACTCACCCTGTGTTAGCTTGAATTCTTGAAGAAAACTTTATTTTTCTTGTGTGCCTCCACGGTGAACGGAGAATCAAAAAACGGAGAAAAGTCTTGAGATAGTCAAGTAAACTGGGGCTATATTTTTCTTCTTTTTTCTCCGTTTTTTGATTCTCCGTTCACCATGGAGGGATGTGAGTAAAACACCATTTTCTTCAAGAATTCAAGCTAATACGGCGCGAGTTATTGATATACAAATGGTCATTCTGTGGGTGAAGTATCCCTTTAACTATTTTGATGTCAATCTAATCCATGGTCAGTTTAACTTGTCCTCTGAAGCAGAAAGCATAGCATTACTTTTCCTATGGCTCTCGACTGTACACTATACTGTACATGATTTACTGATTTAGATCAGATTCAACGAAAAAAAAGCACGATGCCCTCGGGAAAGATGATAACACTCTCTTTGTTGTTTAGGCTTTGTGCTCCAGCACACTGGATTTAAAATGAAACAATATGTTTGAGGTTTATTAAAGTGCCAACTCTCAGCTTTAATTTGAGGTTGTTTACATTCACATCAGATCAACATTGATGGAATTGTTGCCCTGTTTTTTACGCTTCAACCCCTAATTTTAGAGTAAAGAAATTAATTGGAAAATGTGACATAAAGTGGAACTGGAAGTCATCATATTTAATGATATATAATTCTTTGCAGTTAATGACTGCCTGTGGTCTGTGACCCAGACACTTGGTATCGTCCCTAGTGATACTCTGTTGGGCCTTGGTAGTTTAAACTGAAACCTTATTGTTTTGTTTGAAATAGAAATTATTTTATCATACATTATTTTATCATACCCACTCCGCAAGCTAAACGGGGGCAGACGGAGCAAACTGGTATAATTGAATGTATGTTCTGTATGAATGGATAGACAGAGAGCTGTATAAAGAAATGTAGAAGTCTAGTGCTATTTGTTAGTACTAGAAAAAATGCAAGCACTGAATTGCTTTGCTTTATATGCACAGCAAGGTTTGAAAGTTAATATCAGTTAATTTTCCTCCACTGATTAGGGTATTATTTCAGAAGCTTTTTATTTCCCTGTGGAGCAGTAAATTGCTGACAAAGGGTTGGTGAGATTATACATACCCTGAGAAAAAAAGCCATGATTCTGTTTTTGTCATCAGATCATTCTTAAATAGTGAGAAGTACTCAAGACTGGTGACTTGCATTGTTGTATTATTTATGTTCCAGATGAAATGTAATGCCATCCAAACCTAAATTCTCAATGTAATGACATCTCTAAACAAACAGCATGAATATCTATGTACTGTAAGACATTCAGCTGCTGTATTGTGCCGTCACAATGAGCACATCTGTTTACTGGGCTTATATTCTTCATTAATTAATCATCTCACAGAGAAACAGTTCTTCTGAAGAACACAAGATTCAGATGTCTTTTGTAGAGTCTGAAATTCTGAGATGCAATATGCTGAACCTAGGAAACCTTCTACAATAAGTGCATCACTTCTGTGTTAACAGAAGGCTAGATCAAAGAGTAGAGCACTCTGAAGGAACAGAAGAGAATTGCAACAGGGACTGTCAAGCTGAAAATATATTGATGCGTGGACGCATTTGTGCCGAGGAGAGTTCATATCTTACATGAGAACCACTTTAAATCACCAACAGGAGCACCTCAGATCAAGAAACTGCATGGCTCGTACTTGTGCTGTAGGTATTAAATAGCTTTTCACAAATTTACATTATATAAGGAAGCTTGCAAATGAACTCATTACTGCAAAAACATGAATAATATCCCTATGTTACTTTTTACAGTAATCTTATTGCAACAACATTTTGTAACACATCCTCTGGCTGCATGCCAATAGCCCCTAAAATAATTTGTTTATAAGCAGTAAGGATATCTCATTCTTTTAATTGTTGAATTGTTTTAGGGCTGTCAATTGATTAAAATATTTAATTGTGATTAATCACATGATTGTCCATAGTTAATCACAAATAAATCATACATTTTTTATCTATTCAAAATGTAGCTTAAAGGGAGATTTGTCAAGTATTTAATACTCTTATCAACATGGGAGTGGGCAAATATGCTTGATTTATGCAAATGTATGTATATATTTTTTATTGGAAATCAATTAACAACACAAAACAATGACAAATATTATCCAGAAACCCTCACAGGTACTGCATTTAGCATAAAAAATATGCTCAAATCATAACATGGCAAACTCAAGCCCGACAGTCAACAACAGCTGTCAGTGTGTCAGTGTACTGACTTGACTATGACTTGCCCCAAACTGCATGTGGTTATCATGAAGTGGGCATGTCTGTAAAGGGGAGACTCGTCGGTACCCATAGAACCCATTTTCATTCACATATCTTGAGGTCAGAGGTCAAGGGCCCCCTTTGAAAATGGACATGACAGTTTTTCCTCGCCAAAATTTAGCGTAACTTTGGAGCATTATTTAACCTCCTTTGCGACAATGTTGTTGTTGTTGTTGTTGTATGTCGTATGACATGGTTGGTACCAATGGATTCCATAGGTTTTCTAGTTTCTTATGATGTATCTTTACTCTAGCTTTAAAACTGAGCCCGCTAGAACCTAAAAATCACAAGATGCGTTAATGCGTTACAGAATTTAGTGCCGTTAAAACGAATTTGCGCTAATAAGTTATTATCGCATGAACTTTGACAGCCCTAATCTTTTTGTTTTTTTATTTAATTTAAAGTTATTTCATGCCTTAGACCTACTTTCTTATCTAATCCTAACTGTGGTACTGTTGGGTTTACAGTAGTGTTATTATTTCATTTTTTCTGTCCTAATGATTTTGTAAAACATTGTTCAATTTACACTTCTGACAATGATGTTTTAATACATGATAGTGTCACAAACTGATTGATGTTGTCCGTGATTTATGTAGATCTCTCTTTCTCTCCGTTCATCTGGGTATTCGTATGATTAATCTTCGTCAAAACACTGCCATGAAAGACTATTTTATAAGGGTGCTATGATTGCAATGTGCACGTACCTCTCCACTTTCCATAACCACAGTTATTACCAACTCCTGAAAATGTATCATGCTCTATCTCAATCTGCCCCTCCACATTCCAGGCACAAAAAAAAACAAGAGTGTGGCAGCACTCCCTTTGTACACTACATATGACACATGGATTGCACCCAGTGTCACAAATGACAAATCATCAGCGCTCCAAATGTCAAATTTCTTTTGGGATACTTGCACTGTGCTATGACATGAACGCTATGAGTAATACAATATTAATGCCCTAAGATAAGAACTAGTAGTAACAGTAGTTGCACAAAATTTAACAATGTCTGAGTCCCAAATGGGGGCATTTTTACCACAGACTTGTTTTGTTTCTTGTAATTTTGCTTGTAGAGCTTGTTATGAAAAAATAAAGGTCTTGCCACAGACTATTAGGATGATAGTAAACAATGTTGGATGACTGACAACATAAGGAGATGGGGTTGTTGTAGCAATCCCTACTTGGCAAATAAACAAAATTTCCAGTGATGGGTTGGTCAAATTACTCTTTAAAAGGATGGATTTATATGAATTAAAATAAATTATGAATAATATGTTGGTACAAATGTACCAACAGGATCTTACTTATGTTACTTAGTTACTATCGCATTACTGTTTGAACATATGTGCATTAATGTGAGCTGTGAATTCGGGTCATAGTGGGAAACAAACCAGAGAGACGGCAGATGTGTTCACACCCAAACCTGGCCAAGAAATATTATTGCAAAGCTGGGACACAGTTTGTTAACAGCATTGTCGGCTCATCACTTGGCACCTCAAGGCAGATAACAGCGAGTCCAAAAGATGTAAAAATTATTGGATTATAGCTTTAAGGTTGAGCTTTAAGGTGTGACATTTTCTACACGTGAATCCTGTCCAGCCAGGTTGACTGTATCATCACAAAGGATCACTTCCAACTTAAGAAGTTGTTATTTCTCCTTTAGAAGAACAACAGCCTCCAGGCTTTCTCACTGAAAACGAATTTAGACTCTGGCTTTGAGGATCACTAGAATCCAATCTTGTACAACCAGATCAGTTATACAATATATCACATAGTGTCATCACCTGTCAAAAACAGCCATTGTCTGCTGCAGAATATCATGCTAGTTATTGCTACAGTTTACTTTGTTGTTTATAATTCCATCTCAATATGGAGCTGCACATCTTCCTTTTCTCTCGTTTCCTATAATAGATGTTGGGAGGAAATATGCACTAACCAAACTGGGGAATAATAGAAAAAGTAATTGGATGTTAAAACTGAGTGGCGCTCCTGATGTGATAATTGCAATCATCCTTGTCTTTATCTCTTTTTTCTCCCCATAGAAAGTGAAGAGTTTGGGCCTGTTTTTATCCACGAGCCAGACGATGTTATTTTCCCTTTGGATTCTGATGAAAAGAAAGTGGTGATGCACTGTGAAGCACGGGGGAATCCACCACCCACATACAGGTGTGACATATGTCTCCTAATTGCGGTCCTACTTTCACTGCTCATTAGCGTGCCATTCATCACAAATGTATTAAAATCTCCTATTCTTCTTATGTTTTTTTCAGGTGGTACATCAATGGGACAGAGGTGGATGCAGAGGCAGACTATCGCTACAGCTTCATTGATGGAAACTTCATTATTACCAATGCAAGCGAGATCACTGACTATGGAAAGTACCAGTGTAAAGCAGAGAACAGCTTTGGGAGCGTCCTAGGTCGAGACGCTCTTTTGCAGTTCGCATGTGAGTAAATTTATTCATTCAAACATTTGTAGAATTCTACATACATCAGGGCTAATAATTAGGGCTGTCAGAGTTAACATAATAACGCATTGACGCAAATTCATTTTAACGCTACTACTTTCTTTAATGCAATAACGCAATCGATCTTTTGGAGTTTGTAGCGGGCTCAGTTTTAAAGCAAGAGTGAAGATACTGGTATCATATGAAACTCATACTAGCTTTAGGTTATATAATGCTGCAATTTTGGCGAGGAAAAACTGGCATGGCCATTTTCAAAGGGGTCCCTTGAACTCTGACCTCAGGATATATGACTGAAAATGGGTTCTATGGTTACCCATGAGTCTCCCCTTTACAGACATGCCGACTTTATGATAATCACATGCAGCTTGGGGTAAATCATAGTCAAGTCAGCACACTGACACACTGACAGCTGTTGTTGCCCTTTGGGCTTGAGTTGGCCGTGTTATGATTTGAGCATATTTTTTATGCTAAATGCAGTACCTGTCAGGGTTTCTGGACAATATTTGTCATTGTTTTGTGTTGTTAATTGATTTCCAATAATAAATATATACATACATTTGCATATAGCAAGCATATTTGCCCACTACCATGTTGATAAGAGTATTAAATACTTGACAAATCTCCCATTAAGGTACATTTTGAACAGATAAGAAATGTGTGATTATGTATGTATGTACACATGTATGTATACAAATCACTCAAATGATAACATGGCAAACTCAAGCCCAACACCAACATCAGATGTCAGTGTGTCAGTGTGTTGACTATAACTTAGCATTAATGAATTTAGCGTAAGTTTGGAGCATTATTTAGCCTATTTCACAACAAGTATGTAGTATGGTACCAATGGATTCCTTAGCTTTTTCTAGTTTCATGTGATACCAGTATCTTCACTCTAGCTTAAAAACTGAGCCGGCTACAACCTAAAAATCGCAAGTCGTGTTAATGCGTTAAAGAAATCAGTGGCGTTAGAACAAATTTGCGTTAACATGTTATTATCACATTAACTTTGACAGGCCTACTAATAATATATTTGATATACTCTATACTAGGGATCGACCGATAGGTTTTTTTCAGGACCGATACCGATACCGATACCGATTATTAGTAATCAAGGAGACCGATAATCGATATTTTGAACCGATATACATTTGCAGTAAAAGTTAAAATCTTGGTGTCAAAAATGGGAATAACAGAAAACTTCATTGAAATGCATTAAAGCATATGTTTAAATAAAAGAGAACTTTTCAACATTATCTTAAGGTCAGGGAGCTCCCAGCTTCTTATAAAGTTAACTGAACATTTTTATAAATAAATAAACAATATCTCTGTGAAGTTTTATAAAGTGTAAAAATAAATAAAGCTAGCAAAACTTAAATTTGAGTCTCAATGAAGCAGCAGCAGATTGTGGTGCAGAAAGCAGAGTGGCTCAGCCTGTTCTCCAGTGAGGCGACTTCTGTTCCTCCCATAAACTATACTCATGACCAATGATTACTACAGCTGGATATGTACAATAGCAATAGAAGTGACTATTCAACTCTATGCTGTGCCTGTATGGATCAACACAGGCCTTATATGCAGCTCCATTACATTACATTACACTGGGCCTCTCTAACAGCAAGATGTGACAGGTACTGCTTTCTATTTATTTATAAAGCCCGTAACTTGCTATCATATATCACATTACATTTTACTTATATTATAACACAACTGAACCAGGGCAATTTAAAACCATGTTAACCAACTATTCTACTCTTTAATGTAACTGATTTTAACTGTGATCTGATTTTGTCTGTTTACTTGTTAATTATTTTTGTATTTATAGAGTTTTAACTGTACTCTGGACATCATTGAAAATGAGGGCTTGTCCTCAATGATTCTTCGAGATTTAAATAAAAGTTAAATGAATGAATTACGTCTTAAGTTGCTAAATACAATTTCCTGCACGTCTCTACCAGAACCAGAGTCAGAGCTGCTTCAGGACAGACTCAGTAACGTTAGTTAGTAACGTTAGTCCTGGTTGAGACTGAGAGGACCAGCCTTGGTAAGTGACGTGCAAGAAATAGCGTTAAAATCGTTTTGCTAGTCAGCTGGTCAAATTATGGATCAACAAATGAACGTATTGACGTTCGCTATCGCATTTAGGCTCTACGACGCTCCACATTAGTTCACGTTGTACATGTAAACGTTCATGTAAAACACCAACTCATACGTGCGAGTAATGTTACGTTCGCAAATCAGCAGCTAAAACAAGTTTCAGTTGCACTGCCACCAACATTACTCAGAGCTATAACTAACGCTACATAAATAAACGTTATTATCTCGTTATAGTTGACTGAATATCGCTGCAACAAAGTGCATTATTCGGACATTTTCAGCAGTGTAACTGGCAAACTAGACATGCTTGTCATCATATAAATAGATCATAAGATTGTGGTGTTTTTGCAACTTCAGCATAGAGTATTGGGATGTTTATTGCAACTTGCACAACGATATCTTCCGTCTTACCGGGGGAGAACACAGCACCGCTCACCGGAGCAGCTCCGTCTGTCTGTATGTTTTTGTCTGCACGTCTGAGGCTCGGTAACCCTCAGTGTTGATTGGCTATTGCTCGTGGCGTGTAACCAATCAGATAGTGCTGTGGGCTGGACATTGAGCCAGACTGCACAGTGGAGAGCACTGACAGCAGGCTGACACAGAGAGGAGGCTGATCAGAGCCAAAGTAGCACATTTATAAATGAATGTATATTATCGGTAATCGGTAATCGGTTAAAAAAAATGCCGAATATCGGCCAGGCCGATAAAATCGGTCGATCCCTACTCTATACAGTAGCGTGTAGCTCTGTATATCTCTGTTGAAGTCTGTCAGACTTAGAGGGTGAAGAACATGGCTCTCATATGAAGCAAATAATTAGCTGCAAGCTCTGTGTCTCTCTGAGTTAAAACAAACCTGTTTGGTTCCAGGGGTAAATAAACACTACGCTGTCTCCAGTAAGGTTTTGTTGCTGAGTGTAGTTCCCAACGGCTCCATCTGATACTGTTGAGTTGCACTGCTAACAGGGTATGTGCCCTCAAATGCCATGTCTCAATGGTAAATGAGAGCAAAAAGCACATTTCTTCCCTAATCCCCTGGCTTTACTCCAAAACGTCATCACAGGCTAAGGCAGCACACACAGAGAGACCAGTGGCACTGTGCTCAGAGGAAAATACATTGTTGGTTTTCTCTACGGTTTTCTCAGGAGCAATGACCATAATTGCCTTATTGGCATGTCTACAGGGAGCTTACCATTCTCACTCTCTGAAATGTTGCTAGAAAGTAGAGTACAGACACGGTCTCATGTATTGTTTTGGGGACTTACAGTTGTAACAGGAATTACTCAGGAAACAAATGGCTAGAATAGCCTTAAGCTATGTACACAGAAAAAAGGAGTGGAGTTCTGTTATATGAGAGCACCTTTTTCTTCAGGTCAACAGAACCAAAGTTTTTTATTTTATTTTGCTTAATTGTTTTGTTTGATTTCCTTCACAAAGTTTCATATATATGAGCATGATAAACAAAATGAGAAGAAAATCTAAATTAAATATAAGCCAGACTGCATTGGCAGGCAGCAATGCCCAGATGGTAAAGCACAGACACACGCTTCAAAAAAGTGCTGCTGGTTCCTGAGGGACAGAAGCTGCACCTCTACAGCATGTACACTTATCTGTCCTCTCAACTGTCCAGATCTTTCCTCCCCCTCTCCAGTCTGGCATGAAATCTGTGTGTTAAAAAAATTGAGCTTGAACCTTTTTTTCCTGAAAAATTGAAGTCGCCTGAAAATGAGTAATGTAACATGTAGGCACTCATTTATTAGTCTGAGCTTCAAGCTGAGACGTGAGCAGCTATTTTTAGTTTTGCATAAATGCTGTGCATTTGCTTGACACAATATTATCCATCAAATTGTAAAGCCAGGTTTCCACCAAAAGTTCCCATGAGTTTTTAGTCCCTGGAACTACTTTTCAACTAAAAGTTTCCTTCAGCCCACTGTTGTCTGCGTTTCCACTGCGGTCTAAAGACCTGCGAAGATAAGGCAAATTAGTCCGCTGACGTATGAAAAAGCAACATGACATGTGACGAGGACTGCTGGTGGTCACAGCAGTAAACACACTCTGCAGCCTGCAGTTCAGTGTGCCCCCCCGTTTAATGTAAAAACACGTTGAAAAAAAACCCAAACTATTTGCTCACTGCGACGACATTTACTGCTGCCTATATTTACTGATGCACGTTGGCTATAATGAATGAAATACAGCAGAGGAAAATAAAACTAAGAGCATGTCTCAACAGTAAATCATCTGTTGAGTTTTTGATGGTTATTTATTAGTGCTTTAGAACGTTAACGCTGTGAAACAATCAGAAAACAACTTTTCTTTCTCTCATTCACAGCACCGCCACGATGTCTCCCTCTTCTGCCGTTAGCGCTCGCCCTCGCAATCTCTTTCTCTTTTTTCTCTGTCTTTTTTTTTTATGCGTCGGGAAGCCAACAGCAGAGCCTAACTTCTTTCTTTGTTTGATAACATTGACTACTGTCAATGTTATCAAACAAAGAAACATATTCTCCCCTCATCCTAAAATGGTCCTAAATCAATACTAGAGTACTTCCTTGTTTATGAATGAAGCGATACACGAGTTGAAGCCGTTGAAGCCGTTGAAGCCGTTGAAGCCGTTGAAGCGGCGCTGTGTGTGTTTATCCAATCAGCGATGGTCATCCCTGCAACTAGAGGTCGACCGATTTATCGGTCGGCCGATTAATCGGGCCGATTATTTGACATTTTTTCATAATCGGCATCGGCCGATGCCTGAGCATATTAAGCCGATTATCAAGCAGGCACATCTGCGGGCAGCCCAGTGTTGTTGTTGCTGTGGAGCACGTGTGACACCGCCCCTTGTGTGTCAATCAAATTGCCGTTCTGCCGGGAGAAACCGGTAGGCTTAAATTCGTCTCTTTCAAAGCCCTATATATTTAATTGGTTAGATATGAAATGCTCCGACGTTATCAGTTCTGTTTTTGGTAACGGAGAATTTCTCTCCGTAGGTGACGTCAGCTGTGTGCGGGGCGGAGCAGCTCTCACATGCACGCTGCTGCAGCGCAGACACACACACAGAGCTTCTGCTCTTAGTAACTATGGCGGAGAAAACTAAACTTATAAAGCGTGATTACACTTTACTAGAGTTGATGCTGACAATGCTTGTCATAAGTGCAAGTTTGCGTGTGAGGGCGGAAACACGAGCAATTTGTCGAAACATTTAGCAAAAAGTTCACTTCCTCATTAAACGAGTCTCTGGGTCCTACATAGCGTCTATGACGTCACTGGCCTGTTTGTAGTCCGCAGCATAGCAGATATGAGCAGCAGGCTGTGTAATACGAGTGAACAAAGTTATTATTATGTTTTGATCACTTAGATTATGGCCATATAGCTTGTAACAGTGTCTGTCAACAAAAATAAATAAAAAACATGCTTTAGGACAGTTTTGGAAAGGTGCTTAAAAGGTTTTGAGCCCTGTACTATTACTACTATTAACCATCATGCACAAAATAAAATATGCACTGCAGTGCAGACACAAAGTGCAAATTGGAGAGACAGACCATAAGTGTTGTTCAATAAATGTTTACTTAAGTTAAGACATTTTGTGTATTATTTGTTATTATTAAGCTGTTATATTTTATCAGATGGAGGAAAAAAAAGAAAACCAGCCAAACATATCGGCAAAAAAAAAAATCGGCCTCATATATCGGCCATCGGCTGTCCTGATTCTGTAAAAAATCGGCATCGGCATCGGCCATAAAAAAACCATATCGGTCGACCTCTACCTGCAACCCCACCCTGAAAGTTCCCGTACTTTCAGAAAGTACTATCCCCCGAGCAGGGCCTTTTTCGGGGGTGAAAAGGCCCCGGAAAATGTCCCCGGAACATAATTTAGACCCTAGTCCCTGCGGTCGAAACGCAATGAGTTCCTCAAAAGGTTCCTAGTTCCGGGGGAAAGTTCCTGCGGTGGAAACAGGCCTGTGATATGCAATATTATAGGGAAGTATTTTGACCCAATTTTTTTGTTTTTAGAATCAATGTGGTGTTTTACACTTCACCTTCTTTATTGTGCATTTAATTTGTTGAAGTTTGCATTTCTGTAGCTATCATTGTCATTAGACAAAGATGACTGCAGTTGTTCATTCTGTCCCACTTAAAACTAGAAAGGTGCACTCAGTGGAGTGCGGATCTCCGCCAGGTGTGTCGACCACTGCTGCAATGTTTGATTGCGTGAATACAAACCACAATTTTCTAACCCCCCGTCTAGACACGTCTTACGCAACAGGTACGCTCTCATTTAATCTATGCAGCTGTCTCACGGGCATAACTGCGACCTGAAGAGCTTCACGCTTCAAGTCTATTTTTTCAACAATACGTGCGTAAACACTAAGTTTTGCAACCAAGGCGGAGCAGAGTGTGCTGCTCTCTGGACTCCAGTGTGTAATCCCACAGACTCTCCCTGCCTTCTCTTTAGCCCAGCAGCTGGAAAGCAAGACACAGGAACTTCTTGGGTATTGAGGAGTATTTTTGCAGTGCTATTCATGGCCAAACTGTAACCTACACTGTACATTTACTGCCACTAGACAATAGGGATGGGAAGATAGACCTATATCCCGATTCGATACTATCACGATACTTGGGTGCCGATTCGATATGTATTGCGATTCTACATTACCGTAAGATTTATTGTGATTTTTGTTAACTTTTTTAACACTAGACCATGGGAAAAGTTGACTCAAACACTTCAAGGGACATTTATTTGGAAAATATCTGAATTTATACGGTAAAAATATTTGATTTTCAGCATGTATGTAGTCAGAGATGATCATCAACAATCAAAGAAAGAAGACATTTTCCTCACAAATCAGTGTTTTTTTCTATTTACTTTATATGGGACATGACATGTTTTATACTTCTAGTGAATATAATCCAATCAATCTTATTTCCATATATATATTTTGTATATACAGTTCCCTTTGTTAACACATTATTTTGAAAACCGGACGTAGTCACAGATGTATACTTCTGCTAACTTTGCCAAGTCCATCGCTACCTCTAAGCTCTCCCGTCAGCTCTGTTCTCTTTATACATCCATGGTCAGCTCCATCGGGGCTGTTTGAATGCATTTAACATAAATGTCAGGTCATGGGTGGTCTACAGTTGTAGCGTCGGCCGATTTGACCACGGAGATACGAGTGACGGCTGACTTGACCGCACGTAACCACGATACGATAACGTTTCCTGTCCATGACAGAGTCCATGACTGTCATTTCGGCTCGCTGTGGTTTGTTTTGGTTGACAGTTACAGAACGGATATGACTTTACGTTACTCTGACTACAACAATAAAGCTGGTAACTTCCTTCTACTTCCACATAGACTCAAATGAAGCAAATGTATAGATTATGGCATTAAAAAATCAATTTCTAAATCGTAAAAAAAAAAAGTTCCATCAACACATAGGTTAATCGATTTTTTCCCACCCCTAATAGACAACTTCGCTGCTAACTGTTCCCTTTGCTCCGATCGCCAAAACATGTCTGCCCTGAGCACAGCCACCGTCACTTTCTCTCTCTCTCTCTTTCTCGCTCAACCACTCACTATGCACTGCCCCATTGAGCCACCATCATATGCATCAGTGTTGATGGAAAAATAGATATTTCAGGAATACTACTGAACCAACGTTCTTGCAAATCTGGATAGCACAATTCCTAATCCCTAGAGGAAACAAGAGTAGTCCAAACTGAAGCAGTTGTTGATCACTTGCAGCCCCTATTGGCCAGTTAAGAGGAAGGAAGAGTCAGCAATCAATGACCGTATACGACAGTCAATAAAATATGTTTTTCAAAAAGTGTGAATCACCGCAACCACAAGAGGTCCTTCAGCATATAGTCATAAATGAGCACAAACAATATCAGGCTGATGGGTCCAGTAGTACGCGAGATAAGCCATGGACAGTGTTGGGGAACGCAGGTAGGAGCTGGTCTAGTTATTAGACAATATTAAAGAAAATTATCAATATTAATAAAATTAATATTACTTAATTATCAATATATATTAATAATAACAGGGCACCAAATTACATTGGTACATAAGCTCAAAAGACATTAAAATGGCTATCAAAAGTAAATAATAATTATCAAAATAATTATTAATTATAATGAATAATATGATTTAATGTGTATTAAATCATCCTCGGGGCACCACTCTTTGAAACAAAGAGAAAACGATAGCAAATTAATGTAGTCTCATAGCTAAGTCTCATTAAATATACTAAACTATCAATTTAGAACTCTGATTAATAATTAAATTAATAACTATAACCAAAAATCACTATATCAATAGATAGTAAAGGTTGAAGGATTTTGGAGTTCTTGACACAGCAGCGGTTGGCATTATTCACTCTTGTACAACATTAAACAGACCAGCATGTATGATCCACAAATATTTATTTATAAGATAATAAATGTTAAAACACAATATTAATCTAACTAAATAACTAAACTAAACAAACCAAACACAGTGTGTGAGCATGTGTGTGTGTGTGTGAGAGAGAGAGAGAGAGAGGGAGAGAGAGAGAGAGAGGGTTACAAAGACAAGATGGCTACTTGTCTTTGATGTCTGCATGGCCTACAAAACAAAATGGCGAGCACTGTAAAACTACAAAGATGGCCGGATCAAAGATGGCCGCCAGGGTGTCACCACATGACCTCTTTGTCCTTTGGAGCACATGGGCTCAGGGAGAACAAAGAGGTGTGATGTGGGGGTTGGGGTTATCTGAATGGGTATGTTTGTGTTTAAAACCAATTCACAGTTTATGTAAGTGATCTTAATGTGTGTCAGATGATAAAGATAGTTAGAAAAGATGGTTAGTTTGCATGCAAGACCCTATGTCTGTGTGGAGCATAAACTAAACACATCAGATGTGGCGAAGCCAGCTAACCAAATATCCTGACTACAACACTATCACAACAGTAAAACTTAATGAATTACATCAAACCATACAATACATGTACATTTACAGAAGTTAAGTTGAACAGTCTTGCTCAGCCGTGTGCAATTACTAATGCTAAGGTAAAGCCCAGTACGTTACCACTACATGGAAGAAAGGGGTTGTAATTCCAAGGAGGGATTGGAGAAAGCCGACTGGAGAAGGTTGTGGTTCCAGGGTCGAAGTTGTTGTTGTCCTTGCTGTGTGAGATCCAGTTGTGCAGCTGGAAGGAAACTGGTCCAGTCCTGTTTCTGCAGCTTGGTGGCTTGGTGCTAACTTCCTTGGTTGAAGTTAGTTGATCAAAAGGCAGGCACTCGCGTCTTCTGCCTTTAGAAGTTCCTTGTGTTTCTATGTCTGTCTGCTAACAAGACATAGATCAGATAAGAGCTGCTTCTTCATGCAGTCTCTGGCTGGAGAGCTTAGGTGAGAAGCTGACCTCCTGCGGGGCAGGGGTGTTGACAGGCCAGGGACCAAAGAGCAAAGAGCAGAGTGCAAAGAGGAAGAAAAGAAGGAGACCTTCCTATTTATCCCGCGTAAAATTCACATGTAGTTGTGAATGAGTCATCATGTTTCAGTAGCCAATGGAAATGGTTACTGAGTCCATGGGTGGAGCTACTCAATGAGTGACCCAAAGGAATCCTGGGAAGTGCAGTTCATGTCTTTGCCACCATCTTGGATGGTCAGGTCCCAACATCCCCCCATTTTGGTCTTAAGATGTCCATCATCCTTAACAGCAAGCTAGAGGTTGAACAGTTCACAGGTCCTTGGAAACAACCTGGGGGTTGTTCAGTTCCACTCCTGGGGACAACTCGAAAGTCGTTAAATCCATGATTGGAAAAGTTCATTCAACAGTTCATTCAAATTTTGTAACGTCTGGGCAGTTCATTGACCAACTGGGCATTGGTTAAAACTATCTATCTTGGCTAAGCAAGAACAGTCCCTAAGTTACAAATAAAACCAGATAAACAACAACAATAGCACTGTATAAAATACATAACTAGTGTTTCTCTGTTATTATAAGGTTAGTGAAGAACAGGAATGTTAGAGATGTAGAGGTGTTAAGGTGAGATGCAGAGAGTGTCACCTAAAAATATGAGAACAGGTGTATGACGGGTTCTGTGATGCTATAATGGTGTGTCCTAAGCTAGTGTTTTGCACTAGTGATCTCTAAACAAGATACTACCAAGGAGTTGGTCCAAGTGTACTTGTAAAGTTGGACAGTGGTGTCTGAGTCCTATCAGAATTTAGGGTTTGCTGTTGCTAACAAACTCAAGTTTGCCCTAGTAACTGCAAAAGAGGAAAAATTAAGGCACCGTTATCTAGCATCTGTCTCACTGTTAGCTGTGTGTTAGCTAGTACCGTGGGAAGACAACTCTGGAGCTCTTGTGCTTGACTCGTGGCTCAGGGCTGTAACGCTCCAGGTAGCCAGAGGCAGAGAGGCACTCAGAGTAGCTATCACTGTCTGCTAGGTTATGTCCATGTTGTGAACCGTGGTCAGAGTCTGAACTGTGGTTGGAGATGCTGTGGTCATCATCAGACCGGTCACGCCAATTCTGGGACAGAATTTCAGAGTATGGCTTTCTAACACTTCTGTTGTGTGAATGCCTATCTCTACGCAACTGGTGGACATGGCGGTTACGCTCAGTGTCCTTATGCAGCCTTTTGTGACCCCCCTTCGACCTGTTGTGAAGGTGGTCTTTTGAGGTGGCAGATCTGCTTGACACGTCAGTGTTTGAGCTGGTGGGCTCAGTTGGTTTGCCCCCCCTTTTGGAAATGACCAGAGTTTCCCAAGCTATCTGTGTCATCTTCCTTATCTCAAGCAGTGAGGGGTTACCCTGACGCGTCCTGAGTACCACATGGGTGCGAACACATGGGTGCAGGTTCTGCAAAAACAAGGACTTGAAGATGGGGTTTTCTTCTAAACCTGGTGCATTCTTACCTTGGAAGTATGCATGCCTTAAACGTCTGTAGTAATCCCTAGGATTCTCACTACGTGAATGTTTAATTTGGAGGGCTGCAAACATCGCTGAGGTCACGTCAGCAGTAGAGGAGAATTCTTCTATCAGTGCATGACGGAGCTCACTGTAGTCATTTCTGACACTGGGAGGTTGTGATTGTATAAACTTGTGCACAGCTTTAGAGCTGGTTTTCCACACAAGTTTAACTTTCTCCCTTTGGGTGGCGTGTGTTAAGTCAATTAGATTATGATCTAATTCTCTAAAATAGTCATCAATGTGATGATCACAGTTGTCTGGATCAAAACATTCAATGTCTTTAGCTATGAGTTCGAGCACTTCATAGCGGGGACTCTGTGGGGTCCTTTCTGGTGAAGGCGAGACTAAATTAGCATTACAATGCACTTGTGCATCACATGCTAAAGTTCTCTCTGGCTGAGAAGCAGAGGCTGAACAGCTGTCATCACTCTTGTGACAGAGTGGAAAGGAGGCTGAACAGTCTGAACCTTTGGAGGAAGGAGCACAGGTGAAAATGTCATTTCTCAGTAGCTGAGAAGAACATGGAGCAGAATATCTTCTTGAAGATAAACTACATGTAGCTTCACTGTCAGTATCAGAAAAATGGGAAGTCAGGTGGCTGTTAGCACTGTCTCTCAGTGGAGCTGACTTCATTCCAAAGGACTTTGAGTCAGTTGGAAATCTTTCACTTCTGAGCGGAGAGGGGGTTAACCTCTCATCAAGTGATGAGTGTGAATCGGAGTAACCAGAATCACAATGGCTGACAGACTGTGGTGGGGTGAGATGTTCTAATCTAAGCCCTAACAATTGCTCTTTGTGTGAGCAAAGATCTGACTCTGCTGAATGCAGGTCTTCCAAGTAACGCATCATCTTTTTGTTTGCTGTCTGAACTTCATGGAGGAGACAAGCATTTTGCGTTCTTAGGGAATCTACCTCCTTTTCCAGGGCTGCTTTGCTCTGAATGGCAAGACTGGTTTGCCTGTGAAAAATCAGAAGCAAGCATTTAAACAATGAATCTTTGGATGTGGTCTGCGCATCACACCTGTCTGTGAGTAGCGATTCCATTTCTTTCCTGCACTCACTGAAACTCAACCTGCTGATGAGTTTAGGGCAGCCAGGGTTTAGGCTCTGTGCTACGGAGGAAATGAAAAGCTCTACACAGGGGTTCTCCATTGTTATGCCTGGAATGGAGGGTAAAACTAAACAAGGTGTCTAGTACCAAGAAAAATAATGTTGTGGCTATGGTGTTGCTTTGGCAGACACCTTGTAGTGTAGCAGTAGGTACACTAGCCTAACAACAATGTACTGGCTTACTTTATTGGGGGTAGCTTCCTGTGGAGGAGGGGCAGCTACAGCACTAACTAGTGACTCTAGTGGGCAATAAAACAAAAGGGGCCAGTAAAGTAAACAAAGGTTTACAAAACAAGTTTGCTTACACACAACATGCACTAACTGAGATGCAAGGCAGTAACAGTTGTGATGATGTCTCTTAAAGGTGACTCGAGCTGGAACGTGTGAAAGTAACAGCTAGATGCAAACTTATATCACAGGGCTGGTAGCACGCTGTGGCTCTTATCAGGCTCAATCTTACTCAGTCAGGCTGAAATGCATGGCAGTGACAGCCAAGTACAAGCTCTCTATGTTACACAGGGCCGGTGGCACGCTGTGTCATTAAAGGAACACTTAGATTAACAGCAAATTATGACAACTTTACTAGATTGCATTGAATACGTGGTATTCAAATGCTGAACCAAAAATTCTTTCAAGCTCTACAGAGTAGGTTAACTTGAATTAGCAGCAAAAGCAAGTTCTTAAAATTAACACTATGAAGGCTTAAAGTGTTAATAACAAAATCTCTCAAATTATAATTCTAACCACAATGTACTTGTTTAAAAGTACAGCTGGACGTCTACTCCTGTGGAAGACTAGTGGTGTAGAATGTCAACACTTTTGGTTTGTTTAGAAGTGGAATATGAAATTTTTGGTTTTGTCCAAAAATGATGCTGAAAATTAATACTGCACAATTATGAATAATTTGCCAACAATACTAGGCCTCACACGGGGCACCATTATGTGTGTGAGAGCGAGAGAGAGAGAGGGAGACAAAGAGAGAGGGTTACAAAGACAAGATGGCTACTTGTCTTTGATGTCTGCATGGCCTACAAAACAAAATGGCGAGCACTGTAAAACTACAAAGATGGCCGGATCAAAGATGGCCGCCAGGGTGTCACCACATGACCTCTTTGTCCTTTGGAGCACATGGGCTCAGGGAGAACAAAGAGGTGTGATGTGGGGGTTGGGGTTATCTGAATGGGTATGTTTGTGTTTAAAACCAATTCACAGTTTATGTAAGTGATCTTAATGTGTGTCAGATGATAAAGATAGTTAGAAAAGATGGTTAGTTTGCATGCAAGACCCTATGTCTGTCTGGAGCATAAACTAAACACATCAGATGTGGCGAAGCCAGCTAACCAAATATCCTGACTACAACACTATCACAACAGTAAAACTTAATGAATTACATCAAACCATACAATACATGTACATT
The DNA here is from genome assembly GCA_916701645.2 of Sebastolobus alascanus. NCBI lineage: Eukaryota > Metazoa > Chordata > Actinopteri > Perciformes > Sebastidae > Sebastolobus > Sebastolobus alascanus. Next base: position 4,479,896 of record CAKAOJ020000040.1, on the reverse strand, counting down.
TACAGAAGTTAAGTTGAACAGTCTTGCTCAGCCGTGTGCAATTACTAATGCTAAGGTAAAGCCCAGTACGTTACCACTACATGGAAGAAAGGGGTTGTAATTCCAAGGAGGGATTGGAGAAAGCCGACTGGAGAAGGTTGTGGTTCCAGGGTCGAAGTTGTTGTTGTCCTTGCTGTGTGAGATCCAGTTGTGCAGCTGGAAGGAAACTGGTCCAGTCCTGTTTCTGCAGCTTGGTGGCTTGGTGCTAACTTCCTTGGTTGAAGTTAGTTGATCAAAAGGCAGGCACTCGCGTCTTCTGCCTTTAGAAGTTCCTTGTGTTTCTATGTCTGTCTGCTAACAAGACATAGATCAGATAAGAGCTGCTTCTTCATGCAGTCTCTGGCTGGAGAGCTTAGGTGAGAAGCTGACCTCCTGCGGGGCAGGGGTGTTGACAGGCCAGGGACCAAAGAGCAAAGAGCAGAGAGCAAAGAGGAAGAAAAGAAGGAGACCTTCCTATTTATCCCGCGTAAAATTCACATGTAGTTGTGAATGAGTCATCATGTTTCAGTAGCCAATGGAAATGGTTACTGAGTCCATGGGTGGAGCTACTCAATGAGTGACCCAAAGGAATCCTGGGAAGTGCAGTTCATGTCTTTGCCACCATCTTGGATGGTCAGGTCCCAACAACAGACAGACAGATGCACACACACACACACACACACACACACACACACACACACACACACACACACGATTCAACACATAATCTCCTAACAACAAAGCTTAGTGAATCAGGTAATGTAAAAACGTGAAAGGCTCTCTCTAGAGCCAGTGTTTGGTTTGTCCATTCTGGGCTACTGTAGAATTATGGCGGAGCAACATGGCAGACTTTGTGAAGAGGACCTGCTCCCTATATAGATATGAAGGACTCATTCTAAGCTAATAAAAACATAACAATTCTTAGTTTCAGGTTTCATTATACACTAATGAAAACATAGTTATGAATATTATATTCCATCTCTGCTAGATCCTCTGAAATGTTACACACTGACTGTTCCTTTAAGCAGAGGGTATGTTCGGGATCATGTTGATGATGATTGGCATGATTGGCAGGTGTGTCAGATGAGATGATGGCCACACACACTCAGCTTCACCCAAGCCACCTTTGCACAGAATTGGATGTCTAATCCTATTTACAGGCCAGTCAGTATCCTGTTGTTGGGGGCGTGACAGGGCGTAATGTGGAAAGATGCAGCACAGACAGGCTGCGCCAAGCTCAAGGTATTACAGCAAAAATAGTCTGTAATCGGCTATAAAATTATACCATTAATACTCCTCTCTGTCGCTAAATCACATCATTTCCTGGCAGTGCGGCACAGTAGCAAGTTTCCTGTGGCCTGGGGGTTTGGAGCCACAACCCTAAAATATCACTCACTGAATAAACATGTGTGGCTATCTCAATTCTACTAGTGAGTCAGCAACAAATCCAACATCTCAACAACCAGTCAGAAATATCTGTGTGGGAGAATGAATGACTCTTTGTGTAATGGTGGCAAATAGTATCATCATACTGTCAAAGGAACATTGAAACAATTTTTGTGAAAGTAGTTTAAATACTGTTAGTAATAGAGATTTTCAATACAAACAAATATGTATCCACCTTATTCCTAGCCCTCCTATTACCTTGCGTGAATTATGGGAATTATGTCACTGAACCGGAACCGGCGTTTTCCATGATAACAGTACACTAATCCTCTCTCGTAGAGCGATTGTATTAAAAATATACCTTTTACACCTCAAACGGGAAAATGTGATCATACCTCTGCCTTCTACTATGGAGGGATGGGAGGACGACCTGAAGAAGTGGCCTCAGATAACGTACACTATTGACTCCGTTGCTACGTGAAGCGATGAACAATCTGAAAAGCTCTGAGACATATCGGCACTTCCACAGGAGGTTTTGTTTTTTTCTACAAACAGATAACCGTACTTTAACTATTTTTAGTCTAATTATGCCCTGGACTCCGTGCCATAAAGTGCCTTACATTTTAAACTGTATAGAAAATAGTAAAAGTAACTGGCTGTCATTAAACAAACGCTGCAATGCTGTGTCCTCCCTACACATTAAATCATGATGTTCTCCTGGCACTGCTGCCAGTCCTTTTAAGGACCCGACGTCGACTCTCGATGGTCTTTCGTAGCCCAACCACAAAGCATGATACGGGTTTACCTCCGTTGGCTTTTTGCCCACAAAATGAAATGAACACACATACAGGGTTTTGCAAAATGCAAATTTAACATTAGTTAAATATATGTTAAAAATAAAGCAGTGTAGCATTTAACCACTCCACATGTAATTAAATATTTGCACTCGTAAGATAACAGTACTTAAATCGGGGCACCACCACTTTTTATAGCAAAAGAGGAAACTATTTTAATACAAGTATTGATTATATCAATCTCAAATCTGAAAACCGTAGTTCTGGATACAGTGATTTAAGGTCTGTACTGAGATAAAAACACACACAACGACTTTATAAGAATAATGAAGATTTATTTAACTAAAGTATGATAAATGCATAAATGAGATGATTAATACACATGAATGATAACACAAGTGAATGAATGAATGAATGAATGAATTAAATGATATGGCAAATGATTAGGGAAAATAGTGAGGAGAGATGATGCTAAATTATCTACCGAATACTATAGACGGAATGATCTAACGATATGGATATTAATAAATTCAGAAGATCGTCTGACAACAACTCTTAGTCACAAAGAACTCAGCAGATGGAACGCCCTTACTTGATCAGGTGTCGGTTCTATTTAGGTCCAAAAGACGCTTTCACCTCAGACGCTTGTCACAGGAAGGGATCACGTCTCTGCTGCAGTTTGGATGGCAGGAAGGTAGCGTAACAGCTGGCCTCAGATACCGGCAAGGTGACCTGGTCTTCACGGAGGTTCTGATCAGAACAAAGCTGCGGGGCCTTGGAGCTCCGGATGACTGAGAGTTCGTTTGGTAAAGGTCGGAGTCAGATTCAGTTCTGAACGTCAAAGACTTGGTTGACTCGTGGAGATAAATCAAAAACTTCGTCGGCCGAACGATGTAGTTAAATTATCACGAGATCAATCAAAAATCAAAAGAAACTTTAGAAACTGTCTTAAACTTGACTAAGAAAATGCTAAATCAAAAGAAAGCGATATAGACGAATAAAGGAACGAATCGTCTACTTGAAGCAAAAATGCAAAGAGCATAAAAGAAAAACGAACAAAGAACAGAAAAACTCCTGTGGCTGCACCTCCTCTCCTCCAACTTTCTCACACCAACTTTTCGAAAAAGGCAAGCTCGGAGCAGTGTGGACACGGCCTTTTTAATCCACGCTGGATGAAGGAGGAGTTTTAGCCTCTGTTCATGCAAATCTCTGATTTTAACTTTACGTTAATATTGACTTAAAAATCTACTATACGCGCAGCATCAAAATCATCTCATCACTATTATCAAAGAGCTTGCACATCAACAGGCCATACGCACATAGACATTTTAAGTGGAATATTATAATTAAAACATTGCAATTTAACTTTCTTAATGCTTAGTTGTAAAAGAAAAACCAGTGTCTTACATCTATTCACTATCACCTACTAAAAGAAACTCAGAAATGCATTACACTACTATTAATGATACTACTACCAAGAACTTAGTACTAATTCTAAAACATAATGATTTTTAAACACATTGATTAGTAATTATATTCAAAGCATAGACTAGAACCACGGATCACCGCTGGATGACAATGTTGCTCCATCATGATTTCATAGTTCAGGGGTCATCCAGAGTTTGAGGATGGCTGTATGTTGGTGTGTGTGTTAATTTGAACAAATGGTTTTTTAACGACCAAAAGGAAGTCAATGGTCTTGCTTGTTTGAGTTGTAAAAGGGGCTTTTCAGACTCGTCGTTAAAAGTTTTAACACTTCCTGGAGGATCATCTCGTGACCACTCGAGTGTCAAAACCGGCAATTTCCATATGATTGATCAAGCCCCCCGGCTCAACATGATACCAGGCATCCCGGGGTTGAAGAAGTCCTAAGGCCGTAAAACAAATGGCCATTGACTTACGAATGCTATTTTCTCCTCATCCTAGCATGTTGAGGGAACAAACAAGACAAATCCTGTTTGTCAGGGATATTCACCATCCTTTGGCTACAGCAGAATTTGCTAAATTGAAGGCAAATTACTTTTCAAAAGAAGTGCCGTTGGCGATTAGCCTCTATGGTTAGCCTATGGGACTAACTAGCTTACTGCTACTTCCGCTACCTCACTGGAAGTTACGCCCATAATCATTTCTACAGTAACGCCCCCGAGAATAAGGTCGATAGGAAATATAGTAATTTCCATAACCAGATCTCAGGACAAATCTGCTTATAGTGGTTTATATCACTGATACAACAATGCAAATCTGGAGGTTTTGTAATCAAGTAATACAAATAAGTTATATTTACACATTTTCTTCTTTAAAAGAAACAACAACATTTCCTAAATAAGCTTAATTTGACATGAGAGCTCATTAGTTGTTGCTGCCTCCTGAACTTCACTAAGCTGTATTCAGAAAACATGTCTGGACATTTCATCCCATGACCAAATTAATTCCATGGCTGTTTAGCGTATGAAGTGACACATTTGTGTGACTGTTTCTTCAGCGTTATGCAGTACAAATATTCAACAGCATCAATGTGTAATAGCTTAATACTCAGTCTCCATTTCTTTAAAATGTGACTCTTCAAAAGGCTAGCCACAGAAACAAAGAGTGGTGCCCTGCAGCACACATTTGGATGCAGAACCTTCCTTCTCTCTTTCAGCATAACAAATGGTGGGTATTTATCACTCAGCGTGGAGCTCAACTTTGTCCTCCCTTTTCATGTTCGCACTGCACATTTTCATGCATTGACATAGTCGTCGACTGCTTTAACTAGCTCAGATACACACGAGCAATTCTTTTCCTCATAAACTGTGAGTGTTTTAAAGAAGTAATTATATGCCTTTATATGTTGTTAAGACTTGAAATAGAAAATCAATTTATTTGACTTATGTTCATCACATACAGTCAGCAGGCTCCTTGTAACAATGTTTTTTAGCTGGGGAACATTATACTCTCAATTACAAACAGTACTTTCTGTAATTTCAAGCAGAGCATGCTAATTCCTAGAGATCTGCAACTCTGCCAATTTCCATATACATTTTGCAGGTTTCAGGTCAGATTCGGGCCTAATATATACAGCTGAATAAGCTTAATAAGTCTAATATTATAGTTTTAGCCAACGGACCTGAATGTTTAGGTACTGTAAGGGAAAATAATGAGTTTGTTGTGATTTGTTAAGCAGTTGCTGGCTGGTTTGCTTTTATGCTTGTTGAGTATTGAGTATATTACCAGTTTATTAGTAGAGAGGTTGTAAGATTTTGTCTCTGTGCTTACAATATTTTGTCATACTAAGAACGAGTACGATGGCATATTAGGGCCATTGTAGGTGAAAAAATATATAATTACTGAGCCGGGGAGGAGGGTAACATTCAGAGAAAGAACTCAAAATTTCCCTGGTTAAAGTCTCACATTTACGAGAAAAAATGTGGATATTCTCTGAGATTAAAGTGGAAAATTTACGAGAAAAAGCTCACAATTTTACGAGAAAGAAATGAAATATTCTCTGAGATTAAAGTCACAAATTGGAAACAAACAAGGTTTTGTCAAGGAACCACATTGCTTCACTTCGCCAGTTTGGATCAACCTCACCACACCACAGACGCCACCGTTAAACACAGTAACATCAGCCGCAGAGTGCAAAATATATTATATAGCGTATAATTATCACTAAATATTATACTATATTATACGCTATATAGTATATTATATATATTATATACCGTATAATTATCTTTCAGGATCTTCGCCTCGCTCAGACACTACTTAAGGCACAACGAAATTCAGATGGTGGCTGGTGTTCACACGGTTTTTTACAATTTCTGATTTTTTGACTTTATAATCTCAGAGAATATTTAAATTTTGTCTTGTAAATTTACCACTTTAATCTCAGAGAATATCCTAGTTTTTTTCTTGTAAATTTCCAACTTTAATCTAAAAAAATTGTGAGTTTAAGGTCCCCCCGCCCCCAGCTTCTTATTTATTTATTTATTTGTTTGTTTGTTTGTTTCTTTGTTCATCTACAATGGCCCTAATACGCTGTTGTATAGGTGAGAATTTAGTTTTTCATGTTAAAATTTTAGCTTTGGTAGATCTGAGCTGGAAAAAAAACTGGTTGAAGTCACGTCCCCGTTGCAGCACTCCACTATACCCTCTAGTCCAGCGGGTTAAGTCAAGCTGTCGAACTGAACACGTGAGAATCAGTGAAGAGGTAGAGTGGACCAGCCAAAGTGCATGAGGACAGGTTCAGTCAACGCTATATATATATATATATATATATATATATATATACATATATATTCTATCCACTGGTTGTGTACTCCAAAGATGTTTCAGCAGGATGCTTTTTTTCTCACTTTGTTTTTGAAATTCTGAGCTGCTGAACTCACACTTGGGCTGTTTTTCAGCCGTGACTTTGAAGGCAGCAGGCAGAAAGGAGGCCTCTGATCTCTCTCCCCAAAGACTTCTCTCTCTGCAGACGTGAGCCTGGCTGAGGCTCAGGTATCGAGCCACTCTGAGCAGTACAGTAGTAATGAAATTAATGGGATGCTTTGACTTGAGCATTGGAAGACACACACACACACACACACACACACACACACACACACACACACACACACACACACACACACACACCCCTCTGAAATGTTCTACAAATCTGGGATGATCAGTAGTTAATGCCCATTGATTGAATTCATACGGATCTTGAAATAACTAATTTGAATTGAGCACCTGCTCCTGTGCATGCTGCAAATTTGATCACTGCATGTCTCGGTTTTAAAAATGTATGAGGACATAGGTTTACTTTGATGACTATGCTGTTTTCATATGATTAAAAAGTCATTAATATTGACTCACTTACATAAATGGAGTTTGCAAAGGGAAATGATCATCTCATGGTTCCATGATACATAAATGCTGCATTGATGACACTGAAAATAAGACATTGATGTCTTAATTTTGAATGAAACCTCCACTTGGCATTTATTTGTATTTTTACATTTACATGTTAAGTGATCTTTGCTGTGCTACTTCTAAATTGTACTTCTCACTTGACAATCAAACAGCACAGTAGGTTTATGTAGGTTTTTTGTTATGGCAGCTGTTACTGCTCATGCTAACCATAACTTATTTATTCCCAACAAGCAGTGTTGCTGCTGCCTGAATTGTATAATGTATAATGTATAATTTCCAGTGTGCCTGGAGATGTTTCCCAGGAAAGACCTCCCCTATTACTGGTTGTTTTCGACACAAGTGTAATGGGTCTCTTAAACTGGATATACTGTACTGTAGGTTGAATTGTTATCATGCCATAGCAGTTGGTTATATAGAGTAGCAAAATGGAAATCCTTAAAGATGAAAATTGCATTCAGTATTTATTAGATTAGGCAAGCCTTCTAAGAAGACTCATGTTTCCACCATATGTAGCCTGGCTGAATAATTGAAGGGGAAGGAATATCTACAGAAACACACATACTCACATCTGGATTAGGGATGCACCGATCTGACTTTTTCAGTCCCGATAGCGATACCTGGGCTTTGGATATCGGCCAATACCGAGTACCGATCCAATAGTGTTTAATTAATAAGCTGTATGCCTCACTGTGTAGAAGTGACTGGGATCATTCTTTTGGGATCTTATTTTGTGTAAGGCGACATCAGGCTTGACTTAAACATCACTTTCCTAACTTTGTAAAACAAAATGTAACAAATAAATACATAGATACAAGTTTAGTGAATTGTTATTTATTGTCAAATTAATAAATCGTAAAATTAGCAGGAATTACAATTCAAGTGTAAACCTGAAAAATGTGAAAAATCTGTTTAGCGTACTTTTCGTCTATTTGCTCATTAAAGCTACAGTAGAGAACATTGATCCACACATTAAAAAGGAAAACGAGGTAGAAGGTAGTCACACTGACAAAAAAGATAGGGTGGTGACAGCTGCTGGTGAATCAATGGAGAACATGGTGACATGGTGACAATCAGTGGCTCTTCATTGTCTGGTTGCAGGTTGTTATCACAAATACATCAACACTAGTCACATAGCAAATGGGCCAAGATGATAGGATTGACAGGGCTCCAGAGTGCGACCAAAAATCTGTCGAGTGCGACTAAATATTTTCATTGGTCGCACCGGTGCACCTGACAGGTCTGTCTCTGTGTGTGTGTATGTGTCAAACCACGCCCTGTACTCCTCCTCAAGCAACATCACAACCATAAAACACACCGCAAATTCAAAATGAAGAGAACTAGTGATTGTTTTTCGTCAAGAAAAATGCTGCGATGCTCGTTACACATGTTCCGGGCCCTGAAAGGCCCAGACCGACATCAGCGGGGGAGGTAACCCCTCCACCACCTGTCTCCCCTGTCCCCGGTTAGATACCGGTAATAAAGGAGTTTTTGTTTATGTACATGGGATTTATTTTTTTACTTCTGTTTTTTACCGTGGTATCAAATTGTTATCGAGAAGCGTGGAGTTTAAATGGTATGGTATCGACTCCTAAGTTTCTGGTATCGTGTCCCAAGTGTATGCCTATGGGAACTGAAAAAACGCTTAAAATGTATTATTGCGGCGCCAAAAGGCTCAGTGAAAAATTTGGGGTGCACCTAAATTATGTGCTGGTTCACCTAAATGAAAAACTTAGGCGCACCAGTGCAACCAATGTAAAAAGTTAGTCTGCAGCCCTGATTGAGTATCACTAGGATAGCAGTCCAAGACAGCAAGTCAGGGTCCAATATCGAAACACATTACTACAGACAAACCAGCTGCATCCAGTTTGAATGGAGTCACCTTAAATTGAATTGACAGACCAATCAGTGGGAAAGCTTAAAGTAAAAGGTTCAATCACTCATATGTCATTTTAAACAACATTGGGAGAGAGAGAGAGGATATATACAGTCATCTGCTTTTCAGAAATTTTAGCTTTGTGTATTGTTGTTGCAACACTGATGACTATTCAGAGTTGGATATGCCTTTCTTTAAGCACAGGAAATGTTCAGCATGGCAGATTGATTTGTGATGCGGAATGAATGCTTGTGAATCCAGGTTGTATGACAGGCTACTCTTCTGGTTCATTCTACTGAAGAAGTGCAGTGAACCACATGACATATTTACTCTTCCTCTATTCTTTTTTTGACATGGTTGAGCTATTTCTTCTTACCTTTTTTTTTTTTATGGTTCAAATGAACCTTTTGTTTTGTCATTTTTTAGTAATTATCTTTTATCTTTTTCTTTCAAACTAGAATGTTTTTTAAAAAGTTCAGTGACCAGTACAGACATATGACAAGAGACCCCACTGATGTTTTGACAGGAAATTGACCGTGTGCTACATTTTAAGATGAAGCCCATGAACTATGATGATTATTAAATGTGCCAGAAAATTTAGAAGAAATGCAGGTTTCACAAGTCGCTCGAAGGCATAATTATCCAACAGTTCCAGGGTAATGGTAAACACTGCCTCTCAAAGTGATGAAATGAAAGTGGTGGAGACACATAGACCCGCCCTGGGTCAGCAGCCTGTCGCCTTGTTTGCACACTTTGGCATTGCTTCAGCTGTAAAATAAGCAGATGGTATCAAGGTCTAAAAGGCTGCTGATCTGGGATTTCAGATTAAACTTGCTTTGTTCTACTTCCATGGAAAAAGCAACTAGGTAAAAACAAAAACTACCACATTAGTACATTCAAATTAATGTCAGTAAAGGAGCTTGGTTAAGAAAAATGTATATATTTCGGATGATTTAATCTAACAATTCATCTGTTATGAATTGAATTATGATTCATCACATTCAAGAGAGAGCGTACATTCAATGATCCAAATTGATTCTTTGAAACAGCATGAATGTTAATTGAGAAAACATCTAAACTTCTTTCAGCAATAATTATGTTCCTAACCTTACTCTAAGACACCATTTCAAAGAAGGACTGTTATTACATGATCGTTTTATCAACTTTAAGGGTTTCCTTGTCATCCTGTTGTGGCCCAGGCTTCCCTAGGTACGTTCATATTGGACAATTTTGACGTACATGATATTCGTCCAATGCATTTAGTGTAAATGCAGAAGAAGGTACTCTGTCATGTAAAGGAGAGACCCACAATTCATTTTTATTACCATGATGATGATCAGTAGGAGTGGCCTGTGTGGCGACAAGGGCGAGACGTAGGGCTGGGCAATATATCAATAATATATTGATATTGTGATATGAGATTAGATATTGTCTAAGATTTTGAATATCGTATATTAGTAAGTGTTGTCAAACAATGTATGGTGGTCGCGCACATCCAAAACTGTAGTAGGCCAGTGCTGGACCGGTAGAAGACAGCAATGAAAAACGTAGAAGAAGGTCTGCACACTGTAGCTCCCTTTAAGTGCAATTTATTGTCAGTAAGTGTTGTCTCAACAGTTTATGGAACCAAGGCTGCATTACAGTGAAGTGGTGTAATTTTCTGACTGTTCTAGCTGTTCTGTTATTTACCTTTTCACAGTCATTATATCCACATTACTGATGATTATGTATCACAGATCTCATTGTGTACATATTTTGTGAAAGCACCAATAGTCAATCCTACAATAGCGACGCAATTTCGACATCAAGGTATTTGGTCAAAAATTGTGATATTTGATTTCTCCATATGGCCTAGACCTAGCAAGAAGCGAACACAACCAATTGTGTATGAACTGTGGCTGTCAATCGATTAGAATATTTAATTGCAATTAATCGCATGATTGTCCTTAGTCCATTGTCAAGTATTTAATACTCTTATCAACATCGGAGTGGGCAAATATGCTTGCTTTATGCAAATGTATGTATATATTTATTACTGGAAATCAATTAACAACACAAAACAATGACAGATATTGTCCAGAAACCCTCACATGTACTGCATTTAGCAAAAAAACTATGCTCAAATCATAACATGGCAAACTGTGTCAGTGTGCTGACTTGACTATGACTTGCCCCAAACTGCATGTGATTATCATAAAGTGAGCATGTCTGTAAAGGGGAGACTCGTGGGTACCCATACAACCCATTTTCATTCACATATCTTGAGGTCAGAGGTCAAGGGACCCCTTTGAAAATGGCCATGCCAGTTTTTCCTCGCCACAATTTAGCATAAGTTTGGAGCGTTTTTTAGCCTCCTTCTTGACAACCTAGTATAACATGGTTGGTACCAATGAATTCCTTAGGTTTTTCTAGTTTCATATAATGTCAGTATCTTCACTCTAGATTTAAAACTGAGCCCGCTACAACCTAAAAATCGCAAGTTGCGTTAATGCGTTAAATAAATTATTGGCGTTAAAACGAATTTGCGTTAACGCGTTATTATCACGTTATTTTTGAACGCCCTAGTGTGAACACATATAACCAAGGCAAGCCCGAGGTTCCACCATCAGGAATCAGACGGTGGACAAAAGCTGTCTCCTTGTGCCAACAACTCACTACTTCCACTGTGTGTCATAACTGTTATATTTACTGTGTTGCTGAGAAAGATTGTCTTTGCTGTTCCAGATCTCGGTGCTTTCAGTGGGAAGACCAGAGGTGGGGTTTCTGTGCGTGAAGGCCAAGGTGTGGTACTCATGTGTACCCCTCCTCCTCACTCACCAGGTAAGATGTTAGACCTTCAGGCACAGCCAGAAGGAAAAAACGATATTTTCTTCTCTTCACTGCCTTTGGGATTGTCAATGAACTCATCACTATTCATCATGATTCCTATGACAACAAGTAATGTTATTACTGTGCCAAGGTGAATGATTGTTTTCATTATTTATTTATTTATTGCATTGTATTTCGATGGTTAGTTTTTGTACCCGTCCGCTCTCATCTCCATCCATCCATACTATTCAAATGATGAGTGCGATAAGTTATGGCGACAACAGAGCCAAAGCACAGATTCTCAGAGATCAAATTTGCTGGGTCATTAGAAATGAAAAGAAACGTTACACAGACAATTATTTCACATAGGCAGAGCATAGGCACCGCTCTTTTATGGCACATCTTGAACATCCCTCTCTACAGTTGTCCTCTAATGTAAGCTCTTATGTGAGCCATGAATCATCCAGGCTTTCTGTTTGCATCTGCTCCGTCGTACCGCTGCACTACACCCGTGGGAATGTTTGCTAAGTGCTCTTCAGCTCAATGTTTCTGGATGCCATTCTGAATGACATGATAGCAAGCAGACAGTCAGTGACAGAATAGCTGGTAAAAAAAGAGATAATTAATGATTAATGACGATTAACGACACTTAATGATTGACAGATTAAAGTGTAGTGCAGATGATTCTCATCCTTAATGTTCCCCATCAATCACAGCACAGGTGTTTTATGTCATTTTTCACACTCCGCTTACAGATCAAACTACAATACATACCTGCTTTTATTATTCCACCTTAGCCAAGGTTTTCTCTTTATGTTCAATTGTTTTATTGACACAAAAGGTATAGTACAACAGTACAACTATAAAGGGACTGGTATTTTACATAGTTTGCAACAATGTTATCCTAGACCCATATCCCCCCCCCCCCATTCCTATTTGAAGCGATTGAGATAATGTGGTACATATAGAAGATTTGGCAACTTAAACATGGAATTATATTAAGTAATCCCTTAAAAACTTGAAAAGTGCAATTCTTCCAGAAATCCAAATGTCAAAAAATTTTGATTCCAAATCACAGCGTGGCTTTTTCTCTGGGGTTCCTCAAGGTCTTGGTGTCTTAATGTGGTATTTTGGAGGGATTATTGATAATTTTTTTTACCATTCCTGAATGGTAAAAAATTGTTAAATTTAGAACCAAATCTGTGTAACAAATGTTATCAACCCAAAAATTGCTGCAACAAATAATGAGACATAATAGAGCATGGGAATGGTAGGTTAATGGAAGGTTCCCAGCTTGCAGATGATGTACACAACTTCTATGTGACATATACTGTTAACTATTTATATACCCCTGATCAGTAATCACAATAAATAAATAAAAGAAAAGAAAGAAAAATAATAATAATACATTATAAAATCAATAAATTGAAGAAGAAAAAAATTAAAATATAATAAAAAAGTCATAATAATATAGACACCAAAACAAGCATTAAAAAAAGAGTTAGTGGTTGCTGACACTCAGGCCTTCATGTTGGACTATGGAAATCTGTAGACATGCACAAGGATCTTATACAGGGGGTCGTGTGGCGGACAGGCAGCGAAACCCACGCTCAACGCAGGTAGATACAAGACGCATCCTTACTGTGGCACCCTACTATGGGGAAGCCGATCAACATAATTGATCAATGGTCTCCAATGAGAGTTAAATCTATCGGAGGAACATCTCAGTGTAAATTGAATTTTCTCCAATGTTAGGAGAGACAGAATATTGAGTAGCCAAGATTTCAATGAAGGTGGCAGGTTGGACTTCCGTAGAAGTAAAATTTTCCTACGGGCAATTAAGGAGGTGAACGCGATAACGTTAGTTTGGATAGTTGTTGTAGTGATTCCGTCGACCAAAGACAGCTACGTAAGGGGATGGGGGGGATTTTAAGCCCTACAATTTCTGAGACCGCATCAAAAAACGATTGCCAAAATTGAGCCGATTTGGGGCACGACCAGAACATGTGAGTCAGATCACAGGGGGCTTGTGAGCATCTATCACATCTATGAAGGTTTTCTCTTGAATGGTTAAAACAATGATTGACATAAAATCAAAATCGAACACTGGAGATGACTTTATGGAGTGAGTGCAGTATAATGGGAATAGTGATTTTCTGTCATTTAAGGTTTGTTACAGTCTTGCTGCTGTAAGCGTTAAAATTGACCCAGGTTTCAGTCATGATGACACGCTGTAACCCTCATGTTGCATTGCTTGTATCAGTTTGACCGACCGGATCAATACAGAATATGTTATATAAATAATCAGTCAACCGCTAAAAGTGCAATTTAGAACAATGCGAGTTTACATCAGATATCATCAAATAACCTCAACATCAAAAGACTATAGTGTGACAGTGAAACACTGCAGTGAGTCATTTTAATCCTTTAATCTTTGCGTTCTTGTTTTTTTTTGTCTGAATGAAGGCGCTAAATGAATTGTGACAGAGGTTGTCATATCAGCATTTATAAACCAAAGACGGTAAACAAATAAGAAGCGACACTTATGCCACTTAAAGCCCAGGATAACTGAAGTATATTGAATATTACTGCCATGTAATAACATTGTGAAAAAATGCTATCAAAGGCTTTGGAAGGTTTCCTATTCCCTTCCACTGTGTTTGTGTGATAAAAAAAATGTAGGTTATTTAAAGTGTAGCCGCAGTGGGATACAAAGTCCTTGATAAGGCAACCTTGGCTAATATTGTTGGAAGAAAACATTTATTCATATTTTACAAGCTTAAATGATCCTTCAGCTAAAACTATTAAAAAATGAGCCTCTTAGCTTTTACAGCTGTCGTGTTTAGTTTTGGCTGTATTCATCTCTACAAACAGTGGTCTTATAATAATCATACTACACTCAGCTCTGTCACGTATAAATTAATACATTGCTAGAATATTTACTTCTCAGATATTGGTAAATAGCAGGCAAGCCTCAACAGGCTGTTGAGCCGTTATTTTGATGCTTATTTTTCACGTTTACAGATTAGGCTCAAATACACAATACAGGTAAGATTATAATGTATTTGTTCAACGTTGCTGACAAGAAATGAATAACGATCTCCAACAGCAAAACAATAATTAAAAAATAATGCCACAGCCATAACATTTGGCGCTGTGATGAATGCCTCGGTGAGTCAGACCGTGTCACAATAGAAATTCACATTGTATAGGGAGTGTTAAACAATGTTTGGGTTAAATTGGTTGTGGGAGGATTCAAAGACATTAAAATACCACTTAAATTAGATAGGACTCATGAGTGAAAATAATTTGGAATCACTGAGATGTGAAACGTTTATTATTTTCCATTTCATGGCTTTGAGCGCTTGTGATCACTTTTTATGTGAGTCTTTGGTAAATAGTGTTTTACTTTTATGAAGCTAAAGTAGTTTGAATAAAACCTTTTGGACCTCCGGTGTCTTTGATAATTCAAATTTGTTGTAGCATTGTTTATTATTCTATATTCTATATGTGTTAATTCTCTATTTTATAGAGTACAGTTGGACTGGTTTGTGTTGTAGCTGACAATCCGGTTTACGACTCTGTGCCCCATTCCTGTCCCTCCATTCCTGCTTCCCTCTTGTTATGAAGTAGTCCTCTCAGTAGATTAAGCAAACAATGCTGACCTTTGCAAATTAATCTGCTGACAATACATTATTTGAAAAAGTGTCCTGTATTTGAGTCCGTTTTCTACCTTATTGCAGCCACTGACTTTGAACTCACATCGAGTACTGAATTGACTTCACATCTTTCAGATCTGAGTATCTTTGAAACAGAAGTTATTCATTATTTACCAAGAGGACATTGATAGTCTAAAGAAGATATAACAGTCTGTTTTTCTCCAGAACAGACACACAAGAGTTGTGAAATATTGTTAGGCAATATTGACTAGATTAATTTATCCCTGAGTTTGACAGTCGTCTTTTTTTCATATAATGATGGATGTGGCTGTGTAGAACTATGATCATTAGACACAAAGCAAACAGCATGCTGTCAAAGTCTACTCTATGTTCATCATACTCATATTGCATCCATCCATTTTATTACCCGCTTATTCCCATTCAGGGTCACTTTGCCAACTATCACTGGCTCGTTTTTTTTTCTGATTTTTTTTTTTATGTAAACCCACATTTTGTTCTCAGCAATTGTGTAATCTTTCTTTTTTGCCAACTTAATTTGTGCATCAGCATGCATCGTAAAGAATACTAAATACATAAGCACAGCTGTGCTGCCAAGTCTAGCGGGGATCAGGAGTTTATATTCTACACTATCACACACTGTTATTCATGAATAAAATATAAAAGAGTCAACCTAGATGCAAATACCTTAATAATCTGTCAAAGATTATTAGATATAAAGTCAGAATTTTCTGTGCCCTGTCTTTTTTGGTCAGATTACTTATGCACATACACAGCTAGCTCACTGATACCAATCCACCCTGGAATCTCAGTTATCATATGCCAGTTTTACCTTTCTGATTGCATCACCAATTAATTAAAATGACCTTGCTGCAAATAAAAGGCTCATTAAGGTCCTGAATAATTGTTATTTTTTCACCTTTAGGGGCCTCTGTAATATTTTTCCTGACTTAGTATAGACTAGCAGTCATTTTATACTGATGAGCAGGCTGATCATTTGTTGCTGTACAAATCCCATACTCATTAGTTCTTTAAATTAATATTCACAAGTTATTAAGCCGTGATTAACAGCATTATCAATGCTCTGCTAAATTTTCAGTGGTTAATCATTTTCTTAGTGTTTGTTATTTCACATCAGTTGAAACAGTATATACAGTACTGACATGTATGTGACGAACCCTAACTATCAACCCAATCTCAAGGGAAGGCCTATAAATAGCACAACATTACAAGGACATTACGCGTGTCATACGAATGCGTCATTTTAATTTTCATTTGTACGCAACACAATTACGGTAACGGCCACACTTAGGTTTAGGCTACAAAACCATTTAGTGAGGTTTAGGAAAAACATCATGGTTGGCCATAAAATAAGTATTTAAACGAAGTAAAATACGTACGGAAACAATGTAACAGAAGTACGGAAAACATGTCACAAAAGTCACAAAAAAAAAAAAAGGGCACTAATGTAACTTCAAAATAACTCACTTTGGGACACAAACACCAGTATCCTGGTTTAAAGTCCTGTGTTTGTTGGACCCATCCACCCGCGCCCCCCTCAAGCAGTCTTTCTCACTTTTTCCTCTATGTCACTAGCTCTGAGCGTAGCATATTTACCCAAATGCATTTAAATTGCAGTCAGTACAGACTGCATGGCGTACAAATGACACAACAAAAGCAAGAATGGCGTTCTTATTGCACGCAAAATGACTAGCGTTTGCCGTGTCATTCATACCCTATTTAGTGCGACCGGGCTGCTATCTATATTTCAGATCATAGCAATAGTCATCATGTGAGATCAGTTTTTTCCAGTGAAGTCCTGCATGCAGTGAGACCAGAAGAACTTTTGGGGTGCTTCAGTAATTGTTTGCTATGTTTTTAAGGATGGGTACCGAAACCTGGTACTAAACGAGACCGTAGTATCGATAAGCTCTGACGTTAACGGTTCCGCTATCGGTATTGGAGATATTAAGAAAATTGATTTCCTATTTATTTAGGCTACATAAACGTTATCTTGCGCCTTTGATCTCACAAACTTTCTAATTGTTTCTAATTTGAATAAGATTAAAACATTCGTCAATGATGCATTTTCCAATCCAGAGGAGAGATCTCTCAGCCAGTGCGTCTCTGTCCCACACACACACACACACACACACACACACACACACACACAGACCAGAGACCCTGCTATTAGCGACAATGGCGGAGAGAACAACACGGTCCAAAGTGTGGTTATACTTCATTCAAGTCGATGCAGACGATGCTTGTTACCGAACAAATCTTTTGCTTGTAAGGGCGGAAACACGAGCAATCTGTCATAACATCTAGCCAAAGTAAGTCAGATACAGGTGGAGGAATGCAGCGTTTTCAACAGACTAACATCTGTCGTATTCATCCCTCGTTGCCCCATCCACCATCATCACATTATAGTTTATAATAGTGATTTGTTCAAAACATGACCGTTTCTTATACTATAAATATTGTTTATTTTATTCATTTTTATTAATTTATTATTCATCACATCATAAGTGATTTGTTCAAATCAATACTGTTCCAGTTGCTACTCGAATGTCAATTTATATACAGTATATATGACAAAATAAAGCAATGTTAATTCTGTTATTAATCTGTTTAATTTTTTCTCTTAAAAAACTACAACATTAAGAGTACCATTAAAGTATTGATTGATAAGCAGTATCGGTAAGAGTAGTCGTACTGTTAAAATCTTAACGATACCCATCCCTTGTCAAAATTGAATTCTTCACATTACACTGTTCTGCATAAAGTAGGGCTGTCAAAGTTAACGCGATAATAACGCAAATTTGTTTTAATGACACTAATTTCTTTAATGCATTAACACAATCGATCTTTCAGAGGTTCTAGCTTTTAAAGCTAGAGAGAAAGATACTGGATTCATATGAAGCTAGAAAACCTAAGGAATCCATTGGTACCAACCCTGTCATACGAGCTTGTCGCGAAGGAGGCTAAAAAGTCCTCCAAACTTTGCCAGGAAAAACTGTCATGGCCATTTTCAAAGTGGTCCCATGACCTCTGACCTCAAGATATGTGAATGAAAATGGGTTCTATGGGGACCCACGAGTCCACAAGCATATTTTTAATGCTAAATGCAGTACCTGTGAGGGTTGCTGGACGATATTTGTCATTGTTTTGTGTTGTTAATTGATTTTCAACAATAAATATATACATACATTTGCATAAAGCAAGCATATTTGTCCAATTCCATTTTGATAAGAGTATTAAATACTTGACAAATTTCCCTTTAAGGTACATTTTGAACAAATAAAATATGTGTGATTAATTTGCGATTAATCACGATTAATCATGGAAAATCATGCGATTAATCGCGATTAAATATTTGAATCGATTGACAGCCCTAGTATTTACCATCTGTTATTATTCTACAAGGATTGACTATTTAGAATATTATTACTACCTTAAAAGGAGAGACTAAGGCTAGATGTGAAAGAGTGCATACAGTGGAGGAGTATTACAAACATGAAGACGGTAAAAATGAGCACAAAGACAGGTTCTGCATTGTTCTAATCTCTGTGTTCTCCACTTGCTTTTACAGAGATCATCTACAGCTGGGTGTTTAATGAGTTCCCCTCATTCGTTGCTGAGGACAGTCGGCGCTTTATCTCCCAGGACACGGGAAACCTGTACATCTCCAAGGTGCAACCGTCTGACGTAGGAAGCTACATCTGTCTGGTGAAGAACACGGTGACGAATGCAAGGGTTCTGAGCCCTCCGACACCTCTAACGCTGAAAACCGACGGTGAGGCTCTCAGATTTATAGCACCTCTCACATCCGATAGGCCCTGATTTGTATAAATGCCCCAGGCAGACAAATCTAATGGATTTCATTGGATAAACCACGCAGAAAATATCGCAGGCCTCTCTCTGTTTGAAAGCGTAACATTTATTTATTTATTTTTTTAGATCTATTGCTTCCTCCCTCTGAACTTGTTTTGCGCAGATGAAAATCTAAAAGCTTATTTTATATTCTGCTGGTGCATTTTATTGTATCGTAATGCATTTGGATAAAAATTTTCAGATCAGATAGGTTAATAAAAGTGGGTCGGCCGTCTGCTTTCCACTGAGCCTCATGTTAGTGGAGGACGTTATGAATTCCATACACACCGTAAATAGATAGTGAGCAATTCTTTAACATTAGTGTGGGGAGCCTTCTTCGCTCACAATGTGCTTTGGTGAAACCGGCCGTCAGGGAAATCATTTTCCAGCATAAAATTAACTGAATCAATGGCCCTTAGTGTGGATGTGGATTTCTCTCTTTTATACTAGCCTCTCAGGAGCCATGCTGCCGAGGTGTTTGTTGGATTCAGGTGTAAATTTCACCTACAAGCCTTTTACATCTGACTACACAGAGAAACGTCCATCACTTCACACAGGTGCCTGTCATTGTCAAGGTTTCAAAGAGCCACTGAGATTACATCCCCAGTGAAGCTGTGAAAGGGCCTCTGTGCCTTGGAAACAGGTTTGTTCCAAATGTTTCAACACAAATTCACCTCTTAAGGATTACATCCCTTCCAGCAAGATTCCTACTCTGCATTTGCATAACCTTGTATGAAGTGGCCCTCAGAGACGTACATAATACTTAGCACATAGCCGTGCTAAATAGGTTTGTTTCTCCTATTAGCTGAGATGCAAAATACAGTCAGAAAGGCATGTGGTCAGTCTGCTATCAGAGTTTTAATGTAGTTTATGGTTGGATAAAGAAAGATTTGTTTCTAGGGCTGTCAGCAAATTAATCAAATGATTGTCCTTAATTAATCATGATTAATCGCAAATTAATCACACATTTTTTTATCTGTTCAAAATGTACCTTAAAGGGAGATTTGTCAAGAAGTGTAATACTCTTATCAACATGGGAGTGGGCAAATATGCTTGCTTTATGCAAATGTATGTATATATTTATTATTGGAAATCAAGTAACAACACAAAACAATGACAAATATTGTCCAGAAACCCTCACAGGTACTGCATAAAAACTGTGCTCAATTCATAACATGGCAAACTCAAACCCAACAGGCTGTCAGTGTGCTGACTTGACTATGACTTGCCCCAAACTGCATGTGATTATCATAAAGTAGGCATGTATGTAAAGGGGAGACTCGTGGGTACCTATAGAACCCATTTTCAGGTCAAGGGACCCCTTTGAAAATGGCTATGCCCTGTTTTTCCCACCAACATTTAGCGCAAGTTTGAAGCGTTATTTAGCTTCCTTCGCGACAAGTAAATATGATATTGTAGGTTTTCTAGTTTCATATTATACCAGTATCTTCACTCTAGCTTTAAAACTGAGCCTGCTACAACCTTAAAATTACAAATTGCGTTAATGTGTTAAAGCTTCAGTAGGCAACAATTGTTTGGCATCGTTGGGCAAAAATTCCATAATAACCATTCAGCATATTGTAATTCAAGTGTTCTGAGAGAAAACTAGACTTTTGCATCTCTTCTTGGCTCTGTTTTCAGGCTTTAAAAAAATCTAGCCCGTGACGGAAGACTTTGACAGCAGCTTTTATGAAATTAATTGCGTTAAAACAAATTTGCATTATCGCGTTATTATCGCGTTATTATCGCGTTATTATCATGTCAACTTTGACAGCCCTAATTTTGTCGTGTTCATTTTTTAAGGATGAGTGATGGAAGAGGAATCAAGTTTGCAGCATCCATATAGTGATGTGCATCCATAATGTTGCTATGATAGCCGGGCTAAAGGACAGCACTCTCACCTGCAACACAACACGGCCAAATCAAACCTCTACAGCTGTAGCTCCATTATGCCAAAGAATGCCTTGGCATGGCTTGCCCTGCACATCTCGTCATGTTCAGCAGGCTTCTATATTGTGAGTTTGGGTCTAAAATGCCGAAAATTGCATTGGCACACCTCACAGCAGACACCCAAATGTTCCCAGGCCGTGTGCACCCCTCAGTCATTGGAGTCTGACCAATCAGACGCTGCAATCTGTGCCTCAGGAAAAGTGAGCGATTATTACACAGCAGACAGTTCAAGCTGGATCTGTGTGCGGCTCACCACTGTCAGCTCCAGCCCTGACTCTCTTAATCAAAACAAGCATCTGGGCTCCATTATACCCTGCTGGAAGCCATTGATCGGCATTTTGCAATCCACCTTGAACAGAGCGGGGCTTAGCACTGAACTCTGCACTAATGCACTGTTTTTAAACAGATATACAGTTCATCTCAGAAACACACTGCCTTTGATTTATCTGCCTGGTGTAAATAGAAGCAAGGGCATAATATTACTGTGGATAGCAGCAACTTTGAAATGGCTCTGAATCGGAACACAAGCAGTTGTTTGTTGATAAAAAGGAATGCTACAGCAAAATTAAATTAGTTAATAAAAAAAATCTGATAATTTACATCGTCTATCATGTCATTTTGTAAATGCCAGATTGTAAAATAATCAGTATTTCTTATTATTTATTTGACTGTTAAGAAGCATTGCAACATTGCTTTTGTAGGCACATGTTTATTATCAACTTATTTTTTTTGGAAATTGTCAATGATAACAAACTGCTGTCATTGTCAAGCTGACTGACAGGTCAATAAATAGAGTTATGATTTAGCAGCATTTAACTATGTGAATTATCTATTCATAACTAAAACTCTTCAATTACTTTGTATGTGAATAAGTCAAATTTATGTTGCCAAAAAAATGGAGATTGGGCTTTTAACTAGAGCTGTCAAAGTTAGCGGGATAATAGCGTGTTAACACAAATTAGTTTCAACGCCACTAATTTCTTTAACACGTTAACGATATTGAATTAATCTCTTAAAAATCTGACGGGCCGCCGATCTTTCGGAGGTTGCTGGCTCAGTTTGAAAGCTAGAGTGAAGATACTGGCATCTTATGAAACTAAAAAACCTAAGGGATCCATTGATACCAACATGTCTTATTAGCTTGTCGTGAAGGACGCTAAATAACGCTCCAAAGTTACGCTAAATTTTTGCGAGGAAAAACTGGCATGGGCATTTTCAAAGTGGTCCCTTGACCTCTGACCTCAAGTTATGTGAATGAATATGGGTTCTATGGGTACCCACAAGTCTCCCCTTTACAGACACGCCCACTTTATGATAATCACATGCAGTTTGGGGCAAGTCATAGTCAAGTCAGCACACTGACAGCTGTTGTTGCCTGTTGGGCTTGACTTTGCCATGTTATGATTTGAGCATATTTTTTTATGCTAAATGCAGTACCTGTGAGGGTTTCTGGACAATATTTGTCAATATTTTGTGTTGTTAACTGAACCAATAATAAATATATACAGTACTTAAATTTCTATAAAGCAAGCATATTTGCCCACTACCATGTTAATAAGAGTATTAAATACTTGACAAATCTCCCTTTAAGGTGCATTTTGAACAGACCAAAAAATTTGCGATTAATCGCGATTAACTATGAGAAATCATGCGATTTATCGCGATCAAATATTTTAATCGATTGACTGCCCTACTTTTAACCATTGTTTTTACATACAGATGAGTGGTAAAGCCTCCAGTTGGACTGCAGTACTCGTGGTGTTATTATTGTCATGAGACATTTTCTCTCTCCACAGCGACAGTGATATCAGTGAAACATAATGATCGCAGGCACGTGTCATCTCCATATGGGCATGTTTTCTGTTCTAGTCTATAAATTGTTATTGAAGACCATAGGCCCATAGCCATTTTGGATGTCAGCATGATCATTTACTAGCCAACATATGCTCAGTGGTGTAGTCAAAACAAGTCATTGTCCTTTACCCTGAACGTACACATTCTGCTATAAAAAAAAGCACCAGTTTACGGTCTGTACTAAAAATACACCACTGTTATGGTAAAGAACAGTATAATTTAAATATTCATCTGGAGTGAAAGGACTGCTCCCTTCAAGGCTTTTAGAATTCCAAAAAGCATTTTGAATGTATTGTATTTATTGAGAACATGCAGCCATAGTGAACACGACATTTTCCTTATTTACTACCTTAACCCCAAGAAGAAATCATCAAAAATCAATATTTAAAGTCACATTATCAGAGGTTGTCTGTTATATTAGAACATTTTGTGTAATGTTAATAATGTTCCTTGTATAAAACATGGCTACATTGCTATTGCAATGTAGATGGAGGATCAATGCCTGTAGGGCAACTTCCTCAGTGAGTACAACAGTAGGGGTGTGACAATCCAATCAAAATTAGGGAGCCTAGCTGCAGGAAAAGGCTGGACCAATTCAAGTGTAAGGAGATGGAAAAAGTGAGTGGGATTTGTTAGTAAACTATTACAATTTCACTAATGCATGGGGGAGCTTTTTATATATATCTTACAGCAGGTCTAAATTTGTAAAAACATACAAACCTACAAAATCTGTTTTGGAAGTTTAAAGTTATGTATTATTTGTTCTACTTCCTTAAAGAACTAAAAGTTATCCTGCGTTAGTGCTTCTGAGCAACTCGATATCACGCCAAAGTGTGTAATACACCCCCCTGTCCACCACAGGATAGCCTGTCAGTGTCACATTTTACCTCGCCGAGGTATGAGTATTACACTAGTGCATGAAAGTGCAGTACCAGCAGGGGGCAACAAAACCACTCACTTAGGTTTAGGCAACAAAACCCCTTAGTTAGGTTTAGGAAAAACGTTATGGTTGGCCTTAAAATAAGTACAGTATGTAAACTAGGTACAATATGTACGGAAACAACGTAACATAAGTACGGAAAACGCGTCACTAAAAAACATTTACGTGGTTGAAAGTCCTGTGTTTGATGGACCCATCCATCTCCCCTCCCGCCCACCACAAGCAGTCTTTATCACTTTTTATTCTACGTCACTAGCTCTGAGCGTATCATATTTACATGGACGCGTTTACACTGCAGTCAGTACAGACTCCATGGCGTACAAATGGCACGCCACAAGCAACAACAGTGTTCTTATTGCACACTTTTACCTTGAGCATTATTGTGTCATTCTCACGCCTTTTCGTGCGACCGGGCTAGTCTGAGATACACTAACAAAAATGCCTGTGTATGACTGGATCACAGAGCTAATAAAATACTTACTTTTTCAATGCTATGAGCTTGGAGTCCCAGGATAGGCATTTTACTTTAAAATTGGTCCGCAGAAGAACAAAGCACAACAGAAAAATGTAATTTTCATGTGATTAATAAATAAAACTGGAACATAAAATATAAAGCTGTACTACAAATGAGGGCTGTTAATGTTTTAGCACACCAAGCCGTGGCATTATTTCCTTCAATTCTATCAGGTCCAGCCACTGAGGCTGAATATGATATTGAATGTACTATGGCATGAGCCGATGAAATATTGAAAATTCATTATATGTGAAGGGCTGCTTTGGAGCTATAAATGTTGAGAATGAGATTGAAATTGAAAAGTTCTTTGGAACAAATATCATAAAACTCCTTTACCATACATAGTGGGCCACAATTCAATAACCCCACTCCTTATCACATAAAAAGTGTCAGGTACATGTAGGGGGTGTAATTATGGTTTCTCAAATGTCATGTCGGTCATTTGTCTTACTGGTCGTGTGGCGTAGCACTGGATATGGTCTGATGTGTTTTGTTGTGAATTCAGGAAGGCGCTGGGGTTAGCAGTGTGCCCCGTCAGTGGTGCTCACGTGCAACGATTGTGTGTACATTTAACAGTCTTCTGTAAAGAGTAAAATACTCATGCAATATTCATATCGCAAACTCCCATTTAATAAGAGCGATAATAGTAATTAGATCCCAGATGAAGGTGTTTTCCTTTGTTACTCCAAATTTGCTCAATGCCATCTGACACATCGTTCTGGCAAATGAATATAAATGCCCGCCTCAACATACAGATGAATAAACAAGGAAAACATGTCCTCTAGCTATGACTTAGAGTGGAGGTGTTAGTCATAGTGGCACTTAGCAAGACTGATAACATGTTATCACTTGTGTGTGTCCTTCACAATGTGGCTCACTAATTCTTGAGGACAATTCACTACTTTTCCCTGTTGTCACCGGAGAATATTTGTTAGTACATCATCTTAATGGTTTGTTTTTCTGATACCATGGCTCATGGCGTTTTTCTACCATTTTTTATACTGTAGAGTTTGTGGTCATGCATACAGTAGACGGCAATATGCAGAATTTGGCTGCATTTGAGCAATTTTCCAATTGACTTTGACTACATGAAAATAATAAAATATATTTAAACGTAATATACCATGTGTTAAACTAGGGATGCAGCGATTTATCGGCCGACATCGGTATTGGCAGATATGTTTATCTGTTGTGTTGCATCAGTTTTGCTCAATGTTGTGTTAGTTATTTATGGTTGGTCTCGGACAACAGTAACCAGCTGCTGATTCAGAGAATCAGGCATCTGGCATGACAGCAGGTGCCATGCGCCGCGCGCACGTATGGTTTGTTTACAAATATAAGTGAAAGAAAAAGTCAGCCATGTGGGAGTATTATAATGTCTCAGAGAAAGATCTGCCGAAAGAACGCTGTTATGTTCAACCAAAAAATTGGTGATGCAGCACCCAGTATGTTACAGTGGGAACTTCCTCCATGCCGTGCAGCCCGTGCAGCAGTCCGTCCCCCATACCGGGATCCAGTCCCAGGTGAGCAGAATGCAGCAGTAAGTCGGGGCCGCTGCATTGTAGATCTGCCGTGGGTCCATCCAGTCCGTACAGCTGAGGCAGCGAGGCCCGAGGCTGCACCAGCAGAGCGGAGCTCGTCATCCGCTCCCCGGTGGCATCCTGCCTCTACTAGTCCACTAGTTAATCGATCGCGGATGGCGTTGTTCGCTCAGAGGGATAAAAAAATAAAAATGAAAATACAAAAATGGGTTGCTAAATATACTCAGGCGGCCGTTAATATATGGGTGCAAGTGTCGCAGGTTCAAAACCCAGCTTGAGGCCCTTCTGTGTGGAGTGTGTAGCGTGGGTTTTCTCCGGGTTCTCCGGTTTCCTCCCACAGTCCAAAGACATGCAGGTTAGGTTAATTGTTGACTCTAAATTGACCGTAGGTGTGAATGTGAGTGTGAATGGTTGTCTGTCTCTAGTGTCAGCCTTGTGATAGTCTGGCGACCTGTCCAGGGTGTACCCAACCTTCGCCCAATGTCAGCTGGGATCGGCTCCAGCCCCCCCGCGACCCTGAACAGGATAAGTGGTTACAGATAATGGATGGAAAATGAATATTTTTGTTAGGCTGTTCAAGTACTGAAACATTCTTCTCATTGAGTAGGTAGTTGTATAGCAGCTGAAAAGGCTTTTGAAGCAGTTATTTTAAAAAGAAGAATATTTTTCATGTGAAAGATGGTTATGTTAAGGTTTTTTCATACATTTGTATGATTTAATTTGTGCTCATTCAAAGACAGTGTAATGAAATGCTGAATGACTTTAAAACAGCTCAGTTATTCTTTTATGATGAATATGTCTTTGTTTCCCTGGCACAAAGGGGGAATAAATAACAGCAAAAAATAAATAAACAAAAACATCGGTATCGGCTATTGACCAAATTGTTATTTTAAACATTAATGTCAGTATTGGCCCAGAATTTTGCAATCGGTGCATCCCTATGTTAAACTTGACTAATCGTATATGCTTTTTATTATATATTATGTATTTAGGCTAAATCAGAATCACTGACCCTATTACAGTGATAAATAGTGTATAAAGTAAAGGTGGATAGTTGAAAGATATGCCAGATGGTGTGCATAATGTGCAGTCCCACACTTGTACACTGCGTGATTCAGTGTATCATGTGTATC
The DNA here is from genome assembly GCA_916701645.2 of Sebastolobus alascanus. Classification (NCBI taxonomy): domain Eukaryota; kingdom Metazoa; phylum Chordata; class Actinopteri; order Perciformes; family Sebastidae; genus Sebastolobus; species Sebastolobus alascanus. The sequence continues at coordinate 4,452,642 of CAKAOJ020000040.1, read as the reverse complement.
TTGAGTGGTCTTTGCATTAGGATTCCTCAGGAAATTTAGATTTGCTGCTTCTTTTTTTTTTTTTCTTCAGTAGTTGGTTATCATAAAACAGGGGCAATAGGAAATGAGCCACCCTATTATTTTTAAATCGCCATGCCCAGTCTCTGTGTAGCACACTGCAAGAAAAGACGAAGATGATGGGGAAAAAAGGGGGGGTCAGTAGTGGTTTCAATCTGCTTGGTTCTAATGTCTGCAATTTCTCTTTCTTAACCTTTCCAGGTGTCATGGGTGAATATGAGCCCAAAATTGAAGTGCATTTCCCTACATCTGTTCTGGCTGCCAAAGGAGTCACTGTCAGGCTGGAGTGCTTTGCCCTGGGAAAGTAAGTAAACACGGACATATTGCACAAATATAGGTAGTTGTTTATTACAGCAGCGTCATATTAATCACCAGGAAAAGTAAACCACACTGCACCGTTGCTGAGAGATCCTTTAGATAATACTCCTTGTGTTTTCCTCTCTTCTTTAAATTACATTATTCCATTACCTGAAAGGGGACCAGGCATATCTTGTCTTCAGGCGGGATGTTAAGTGAGTGTAGAGAAGTGCAGCATCGTAGCTCGGCTGTTAGATGGCATGTTAGTGCAAGGGGGGGTTGAGACTGAATAGGGAATTCAGCCCTAGGGACCCATGTGTTCTCATAATTGAGAGCCCAAATGTATCTGTGTTTCCTGGCTGCTTTCAGGGTCTGTTATGAATGTAGAAAGCCAAGGTTATGTCTATGGAAAAATGAAATTGGTAATAGTTGTCTGCCAGGAGGGAAAAGACACTTTTGTCCACAGAGACTTCAATCCAAACCACTTACCACAGTTATTAAAGTTAGCATCGCAGGCTCCGTGGTGTACAAAGCCATTGCCTTTTTAAATCAAAATATACATATTTTTTATTAATTTCTTTTTTTCATTCAAATTCATTTCATTCAAAAATAAATTCAAAACATTTTCAAAGAGTTCTTCTCCAAAGTGAGGTTGAAGTGGTGTTTGACACTAAGAAAAAAATCCTTTTCATCGCACAACATAATCTTTTATCATCCCTACTCCATTTTGTTTATAATTATTCAGCATGAATAATTCATCGCTGACTCCTATCTTAAGTGCAAACAGTCTCTAATCTACAGATGACTAAGGACCTCATAATTGTTTTCCTTGATTTCAATTAATTATCCACATTATGGTGAGTCATTTCCTAAATATATAGACACTGCATTATAATCTCACACCCTTAGTTTTTCCTATCAAGCTATGCAGGAGTTTTTGGATTCTTGTAGGACAGTCCTTGCTCTGTGCTTCAGTCAGTGAAGTAATTTGTGCCTGATGGCACTCAGTCAGACAGTGATGCCGGTGACTTACCCTTTTAAATAGAGAGATGAATGATTTATCAATGCACCCTATTAAGAAATGCCAGTCTTTATATAGCACTGAAAATGAAGTTAAAATGGCTTTTGTTCTCCTGCTGATCAATATTGATGATGGCACCACTAGCTAAGACGGGGCAGAAAAGCTCTTTGTGTGTGAATGCCAAAGCTCCTTGATATGATTGTCTGTTGTGATATTTACCAGTGACACTACTTTGTAGGCCGCAGTCAAGGGCAAAGAGAACAATGAGGCAATACAAATGAAATTGTCTATTAGCTTGGCATTCTGGTCACCTTATAACGTAATTTTTAGTGCAAGACTGATTTTTAAAGGTCCTCTATATGATATCCAGAGTAAGTATCCAAGTAATTAATATAGCACCAAACAACTATTTGCTATGTACAGATATAGTGGAGTAATGTCTACCTGAGCAGAGAATGAAGTCTCTCCATGCTTTGTTGATATAACCGGGCCGGCCGCGCATGCTTTTAGTGCATGTGGGCGTGCCCCACTGGCTCGCTCACGCCTGCCGTTCTGCACTGCTCTCATACGGCGGTTACATCTTATAACGCCATCTCGACCTATGGCGCCGTAGCAGAAGCGTAGCACCCACCCTCCGGTACCCCCCCAGGTAAACACTGTGAGCTCTGTCAGTTATAGCTCCATCTGTTTTCACTGTAAACGTTGTAAGCAACGTTAGCTGCGAGACGCCAGCTCAGCCGTCGCCAAGTTGAGAGCCGTGCGAAGGCAATAGAAATGCTCCCAATCTGGCATTTAGCATCTTTAGCACTAGTACTGTTAGCTGCGAGCCGCCAGCTCAGCCATCGCCATGTTGAGAGCCGCGCAGAGGCAATAGAAATGCTCCCGATCTGGCATTTGGCACCTTTAATCGTGATTTTGTAACTTGTTTGTGAAATTGGATTCTAAGTAGAATGATAATCGTTTTCTATTGTAGAGCATTACTATGCTTCTAGAGTTTCAAGCTTCATTTACATAAAAAGATAAATAAAACCAAGTACAGCTTTTGCTGGAAAGGGGCATCATTAGCCCTTTCCCATTAGGTTTATCACACCTTTATGTGTTTGTCAGTTTGTTAATTGAAAATTTAATTGTGGTGTTCTCATATGCATGTTGGTTCTGCTTCTTTATTGCCAGCTGATGCAAAATGGTTATCATTTAGCGATTTTAGTTATAGTTATTGTTTTTTAGATAAGATTATCAGGATTGTTACCATGAATGATTATTGCCATTTATAGATGATGACCTATACCTATACCTATAGCTTATAGGTATACCTATAGATTGTACCTATAGGTATAGGTATAATCTATACCTATAGATTTTCAAACAATACCTAAAAAAACTCTGGCTCCATAGTCTGATTTACAAGAAACTCTGAGAAGTGCAGTGCTGTTAGCTGCATTCATTTCAAGGGATATTGAAGTATTTAGTTCAAAAGGCCTTGTACATTTGATGGGTTACACATTATCCCACTCATTTCCACTTAAAATATAATATGTGGCATGTGGTAGATGCTTTCATCCAAATTGCTTTAGAGTAGTAGATATACTTTTAGCTTCAGTGACCCCAGAGGGAATCAAACTCTTGAAACCCTTGCAGTTACGTTCCTCATTGAGCTATAGAGGACCACAAGGACCACAGAAAGTGCCTCTTAATGACAACACATTTTGTACTCTTGGTACTATGGGTAATGTTTTTGAAAAGGCAGTTTTTGCTCAGATCATAAAGGTAAAATGTGGCTTTAGATTCTCCCTAAAAATAGTGTAGAATTCCCTAGAGGGCCCAAAACACTGCGAGCTTAGAGCTAAATGGTGGAATAATATCTAGGATTTAATGATCTAAAGCAAACCAATTCTCCACTATATTTTAGTATTAGATTTAATTTTTAACCTTTATTATGGAACAAGTCCAGATGAGGGCACAGCAATTGTGTTGAATGTTAATTAAGATATAATCTACAGAGCTTGCGGGCACATTCTTAAATTGAAAACTGTAACACCTTACATAAACTCTGGAGTGTAATACCTTCACATTCACGATGTTAGGGTATGAAATGCTCAGTTTGTACACTTTGATGAAATTGCCATGACCTCCGCCTCAGAGTTCAGGAGTTAATGCCAGCAGTTCCATATATAAAAGACACTGACAGGCAGGGGTTCTCGTTTCTAAACTCAGTGAGCCAATTCCCCACTGCCCGCCCCCAGTGCTGTGGACACGTACAGGCCTGGTGCTCATTATTCAGCCTCCAAAGAGAAACCCTGCAACGGACTCAGGAAGATTCACCCTCATGTTCCAGCCCCTCGAGGTCTCTATAGATTCGCTCTGTTCTCTGGCTAGTCGAGAGTGTAGTTGGAGCAAAGGTCTCTTGCAAACTTCTCCATCAATAACATATAAGGAAGGGCTTCATAACAACTGCATGCCATATTCATGAGTACTGATTCAATCTCTGTTGTTAGCATATGTTGTTCTTACACCCCACAGGGGCCTTGGAATGAAAATGCCAAGTGCTAACAAATGGACTCACGTTAGACCACAGATATTTGATTTTACCTCAGGCCCCAGATTTTTCCCTTATAGAAACCATACTGTATGTTGTTGATTTACCACACTATTAACATGTATAGCTGTCTGAACTGCAGATGGGGAGATACTAGTGATGACAGTGAGTTCATTTCTACATTATTTGACTGGATGGATGTATGACAAATTGAAATAGGTGGGTTATACTTTATACTTTGTGGTTACAGTTTTTTTTGTTTTTTTTACAATTACTAACTAGTGTTTACCTATACTTAAGATTCTTTCTCTTAACTCTTACATGTTCTTACATGCACACGTTTTCTTTCCAAGAGGACATATAGTCAATCATAGCACGGCTTTCAAAATACTAACAGTTGATGGCATTACAAAAACTGCAAAACACTTTTCATGTTTCAGTTCTACCTGCATGCAATAGACAATATGAAATCCATTGTTTTTATAATTCAGCTTCCTTTTACTGTAAACCACTCTACATGTTTTGGTTGAGTGTCAGATGTGTGCATTCCTGGCAACACACTATCTAAAAGTGAATGAGTTGTCTTTATTTTGTAGAATGTACAGTAGAAAAAAATAGTAACTGACAGAATCGCTGCAGTAAAAGCTGTATTAGCGACATGAAATTACTGCCATTGATCCACAAAAAATCCAATATATATGGCCTTTGGATCCAAATGTGTAAAAAATAAAATACGCAAATACAGTAAAAAAGGCAAAGAAGGGCAACAAAAAACACAAAAATTCACATTCTTGTTCTAATCTATATGATGGCCACATGTTCTGGCCCACATCATATCTTACTGTACGTCGTCTCTCACAATGCATCTTGGATAGAAACGCTTGGCATGCATTATCCACCTCTGGCAGTCTATTTTACACAACTTACAGTAAATCAGCTATTCTCAATGTTTCAATGAACTTTCCATTTAAAAATGCTTTTTAGCTGTTTCAGTATAGCTATTGAGCTGCTGTTGTAGCAGAAGTAGAGGCTCTACACTATATTTAAGGTTTTAATCTTTAGGTTTTAATTTCTGGCATGCTGTGTGCAAGCATTTGTAAATACAACAGAAAAGAGCCATAATTCTGGTATTGGGTACGCTTGTATGTAAGGAAAATTTACAGCTGTGTGCTGTATTTTTCAAATTTTGGATCAAGACATTCATTTTTAGTGATAGAACTTTGTCCCCAAATTCCTGTGCAGAAATGTGGGGCTCCACTAACTGAAGTCTGTTTGAAACTACTAACTATTATTCAGTATGTTGCTTCACAGTCAGTTATGTGAGGAAACCTAAATGCATGCTGTAAGGTAATGAGTTAGTTATTAAAAAATACAAAGTAAAAATTCAAAGCAATAGTCTACAAAAAAAAAAAAAAATATGTGACACAAAACTCCTGTCCAAAATGAAATACGCTCTTTGTGAAGAAATGCTTTGTTTAGTACAAAACATGCTGAGAATCCTAATGTGAGTCCATTGCAGCCAAGAGCACTTCAGTGTCCTTGTGAATTTAGAACAGATAAAAAAAAAAAGCTCAAGGATGTAACATTTTCATCTTGGCTAAGTGATTGATGGGTTCACTGGAGGTTTGTATAGTGTCACATTTCCATCTTTCAGACACCTGTCAAATCTAGTTGTCATACAAGAGCACCGCTGATACTGAGCGCATAGTCTCTCTCTGCACACGCAAGACATCTATCATACGGATCTATAGGGGCAATCCTTGAATACACAGGGATAGATGACATTGCTTGAACACTAATCATAAAAATCTCTGTCGTTAATGGCCTGATTTGAATCTTGTCCCTGTCCCTCTGAAACCCGGGCTCTAATGTGTGGGTCGTTTGGTACAGTAAATATATCACGAGCGGTCAAAAGGTCAGTGATTTACATGTGGAGCAGAACCAAAATTAAATACTCATCATGGGGCATCAATACATAATTAAAGATGGAGCTGATGATCATTTTTAATTATTTTTTTATATTTTCAGAAAAATATTTTTGTAATTAATCATGTAATCAAGAAAAAAATGTGGAAATAACCACAACAATTTCCAAAAGCCCAAAGTGATGCCTTTAAATTACTTGTTTTTTTTCTGACTAGGAAAGAGACTCAAAATTGTAAAAAGTGTACTTTTTTATGTGAGACTAGAGAAAATCTAGAGATAGAATCTATCAAGGTTATCTTTTTAAAATTGTATCAAGGTGAAGGTACATGAAAATATTTGTTAATATTTTAATTATTATAACAAGGTCATTGTCAGATGACAGATTCATCATGAGTATATTTATACCCCTTAAAGCTGCAGTGGGTAGAAGTGGAGCAAATATGATGAAAACAAGACTCGGTCAAAACCGAGTACATGGCTGGACCGTATTTGGTCAGTATGTGAATTTGTGGCTAAATTGTTACACAAGTAGTTAGTGGTCATTTTCTATAGTTTTGTGAACATTTTTTTTTCCACTTATATCTAAATGTTTGATTGAAAGACAACTTATAATGAAGCAAATGACATTCAGTAATAGTAAATGGTAGCATTTACTAGTCAGTATATTATACATTTCATACAAGGTGAAAATGTATTAGCATGACATACAGTATGCAAGGTTAAAAGTATTTCCGTTTCTTATTAAAGCATGTGTATTGAATTCATCATATAAGTGTTGAGAGGTCGATCCGAACTCCATTCAGAAAACAAGCATTTTAAAAGTTGTTTGCTTGTTGTGTTGCGGACAGACCTGACAAAGCATGAATTCAGACTTTTTACTAATCAGCATCATTATGTAGTTATTTCGGCACACTTTTTATCCGTTTACAACAACGTCTCTGCTGTATTTATGTCTAGATGACGTTATGTTGAGTGTTGACGGAGCAACTACAATGTTAGCATAGCCTGGCAATGATCGATCCAAACTCCGTTCAGAAAACAAGCATTTTAAAAGTTGTTTGCCTGTTGTGTTGCGGACAGACTTGACAAAGCATGGATTCTTTCTTTTTAGAAATCAACATCATTATGTTGTTATTTCGTCATCATTTTGATGTGTTTATTGCAATTCAATCACAGCACAGTCTGTTTATTTTGGGTTCATACCGCAGTAGCGACGTGTGGCTGCTAGATAGTCAGTTCATGGAGGAAATGGAGGAAAACGAGGCAAAAATGCCCTTCGCGCTTGGGTAACTTAAACGAACATAAACAATAGCACATGCACAACAACAGCACTATGTAATGTTACATTGAACCGCTGACACGCTCCCCAGAAAACGTAAACACAGAACTGTTCTCTGCCTTTTCATTTTGAAAGAGCAACAGCCAATGAGGAAACTCCAACAGTCGGCCGACCAATCCTGTAACTTCATCACTCAGTCAGTCACTCACCCACTCACTCAGTGACAGACTTTTGCGTTTGTAGGGCTGGCCCTCTGCGGTCCAGCCAAAAATGTATTGTTATAAAACGGTCACTATATCCTGACAGTAGTACATGAGACAGGTAATGTGAAAATAATCATGGGCCTCTGTGTCCTCCGGTGTCCTCCGGTGCTCCTAACGGCACCTGCAAGATTTCACAGACCGGAGGAAAACAACCAATCAGAGCCCAGCTGTAGCTTTGCCGTCTCTGAGCCGGCTGTCAATCACTCGCGAACTCAAAAGGTCAAACTAGGCAACGTTGATCAAATATGAATCAATATTCTGTTACGGTAATGCCTATTTCTCACCTCAAATGTTTTCAGAAACATGTTGTAGTGTACTGTTTAACTGTAAAATGAGAAAGTTTGTGACCCGGCAGCCATGTTGAGATTAGTTGAAGAAATACCAAGCACCGCCCACCAGCCGGAGCGCAGCCAATAGGAACCCTCAATAGGAACGCTCACTCTGAAATGACCTGTGATTGGCCAAAGTCTCCCGTCATGGGCTAGATTTTTTAAAGCCTGAAAACAGAGCCATGAGGAGGTGCAGAAGTCTAGTTTTCTCTCAGAACACTTGAATTACAATATTCTGAAAGGTTATTATGGAATATGTGCCCAATGATGCCAAAATCGTTCTGCCTACTGAAGCTTTAATGGTTATGTTCTTATTTTAGAGAAAACAAAATTATTATCAATAGTGAATTGCATCATTGCAGCTCACCTTCTACATTCTATACTGTATGTTAATGATGCTTGTTCTTATGTTACATTGTACTGTTGAGTATATAATCCCACTCTTCTCACCTCACAGTCCAGTGCCAACGATCACATGGAGGAAGATAAATGGCAACATCCCCAAAAAAGCAAGACTTCGGAAGTCCCAGGCTGTGCTGGAAATTCCCAACATTCAACTGGAGGACTCGGGAACTTACGAATGCAAAGCTGAGAATCCAAGAGGAGGCACTGCTTTCAAAGGACATCTGCAGGTCTACAGTGAGTTTAAGCATGCTCTTATTCTCTGTTCATTTGGTCATCTTTGACTTTTGGTTAGCCATCAAACATTATATACAGTAAGAGCACAGGTGTTGATGTGTTGTATTCCGTGACTATTGGTCTGAACACAATAGTCCAAACAACAATTTTCATAATCTATTTTGGTCGACCTGCACAGGTTCCAAGTAGTTTTCATGATATAATCTTTGCTAGTTACAATATTCTCAAGGCTTGGGACCAGTCCTGGTCCCTTTGAATTTGCTGAACAGTCCAAGGACTAATTATACATCCATGGCAGTTAATCCAAGAACAAGTGTTCATCACCTCAACGAATGAGCTGTTTCTTTTAGTGTGGCTCTCTTAAGCAAGATTTTTTTTTAAGCTGTCAGGTTTGTTTTTTTCCTAAATGTTCTGAACTACTTCTCTGCTAGTTGTCTTAATAGACTGTTGTGGTTGTTCTATGTCTTTTCAAAGACTTGTTATAATATTGTAAGAATTCGTTTTTCTCTAGTTGTTACATCCGTGCCTTTTGTCACTGCTTTCTACAAAGTTTCTGATAATTTTTGTCACTACAAAAACATGAGTTTCAATTAACAGATTGGAATAACCTGTTTATATTAGATAACACACTAATTATAGAATTATCAGATGTTGGGAATACCAATAATTAGGACCAAACCTTCTTGATTGATAAATACTCATATTGTAATGTTTTCATCTTAAATCGAATGCAGGTATACACTATATTTATTATTAGGGCTGTATATTGGCAAGAATCTGGCGATACGATATGTATCATGATGCAGGGGTAACGATTCAGTATTGCGATACTGTAAACAAGGCGATATATTGCGATTTTTTAAATATAATTTCAGGAAAACTGTCATAGTACAAAAACTGTATGTTTTTTGCCCCAAACAGCATGGAATTAGCATAGGCTGGGTATGTCTGTAAAGGGGAGACTCGTGGGTACCCATAGAACCCACTGTCATTTGCATTCTTGAGGTCAGAGGTCAAGAGATCCCTGTGGAAATCGCCATGCCAGTTTTTCCTCGCCAAAATTTATCGTAACTTTGGAGCGTTATTTAGCCTCCTTCGCGACAAGCCAGTGTAGCATAGTCGGTACCAATGGATTCCCGCTGCAACCTCCGAAAGATGGAGTAGCGGCAGGGTCCTATGGCAGGCCGCTGGATTTTAAGAGGTTAATTAAAAATCAATATATTCGATGTTTTAGAGAATCGATACAGTATCGCACAGCATAATATCGCGATACTCATATACAGTATATTGATATTTTCTGACACCCCTAATAATTATTTATTTTACCAAATCTAGGCTCATCAACTAAAAACATTGAGTTACAGTAATATCAGTTACAGGACAGACCTTACCTAAAGAACAGTTTTTAGTCTTCTAACCACTGTGAGGTACTAGTAATTGTGCTGAATTACTACCTTTGCCCATTATCATACTGTAGACTTATCCATGAGGGTGCATGTCCTCCATTTCTCTCCGTCTGCGTCGTGTGCACAAGACCAAGATAATGGACTGCCTCAGCCTTGCTAAGACACATTTCCAAGGCCCCCTGCACTTCTTGGCAACCTCCATTCTGTTGACATCACAAGGAGAATAGGGAGCTAATTTGTAGCAGCCTCACGCTAAATGTAATTTACACAGGTCAGCTGGAAGTTTGAACTTGCATTGTGAGGGAGACCTCCCTGACCTTAATCATTCAATCAAACCACACACACAAAAAACAGCATTCTACTGAAGGTGCCATATGCAAAGAAAAGCAAGGAACGTGCTTGGCATGTGACTGTAGGAGAAGCAGCTCAATGGCGGGGTTTCCTCCGGTTTCTGCACACACTGTACAAGAAATACACCACTATGCAATGCACATCATTTGGTCCGGCAAGGTGTGTAATACTAATCGCTAAGCAGGATAGAATGATTTTTTGTAATTGTTGCAAACATGCACGCAAATAAGCAAAACATGTCAGAAATAAATGTGGAAGCTTTGTCTAAACGAAAAGAAATCACGTCATAGCCACACCTACATCTACTGATTTGTGCTAATCTATCACATTCACCCTATAATAATATCATGTCATTATCGATAACTATTTAATTTGTCCCAAGAAATTTAGTCTACAAAAATTGGTTATTAATTTTTGGTTGCACTTGTTATTTTAATATTTTATACAGAGTTTAGTTCAGTATTTCAACTTTATTACAACATACAACAATTGATGTCGCCATATGCATTTATAAATGTCTCATTTGAGCGTAAAAGCATATTAGAGCAAAAAGTATCATTTAAAGGAGATTAAAATAAAAGGGGAAAAAAAGCTTGGATGAACTGATTAACATTCCTTCCCCTACACAAGACTGGCAGAATGTTCCAGCCCCAGTAAAAGGTCCTTGTAAATTGTATATTCTTGTAAATGTACAGGAATTGAAAAATATGCACCACCATATGCAGTATAAGACCCAGTAGATGGAAAGAGACTACAAGATGAAAAGAAAGTACACAGCCTATACAGAGCTCAGATCTTGAGTTGTGACCGATTCTTTGCAGTATGTGGAGTTGGGCAGGAAGTGTGGATGCAGCCTTGGAAACACAAGCAAGGCTGCAGAGAAAAAAAAAAGAAAAGAAAAAAACAGCTTCATGGTTAAGGGGCCCCCAGGAAGGGCAGCTTCCTAGTTTGCCTATGCCATGGGCCAGCCATGCAGTGGGAGGAGAAAATGTTCACCAACATGAAAAAAACATAAATGCGATCCACTCTTGGAGAGGACTATGACAACAATGCAACTCCCCATCAGTGAAAATCTCCACTGCATTTTCTGTTAACATTCAAAAGAATATTAATAATTTAATCAAACTTATTGAATGGGTTGCTCCTCTCACTAAGTGTTTATCTGGTTGGTTGTGCTTGTTGATCTTGACTAGAGGTGTGCTGGTATTCCGGTTTTACTACTGTATATTAGGGGTGTAAATCACCAGTTTAATAACAATACAATATTATATCGATTCTCTGGACAACGATATAATATTTGGCGATATCACAAAGTCTGCCATGATACGATTTGTTTGTTGCCAACTTCGAGGCTAACCCCCTTCACTTTAACCAGGAGGTTGGTAAGCAAGACACAGGAACTTGGCTTGGGTCTTGAGGAGCTGTAGCATTTATTCACCGACAAATAAACTGTAACTTACACACACTGCACTGCTACGTTCATATCACAGCTATGACGTTACTGCTACTCACCGTCACACACACGCTCTCTTTCTCTCGGCCAACCGCACACGCCAGCGTTACGCCGCTAGCGCCACTCGCTGACGCCGCTCGCTAACGCCACTCATTTCCTTGTCATGATTCCACATCAGCTCATGTCCGTGCTGCCGTTCTTGCGCAATGCATAACCGAAGCGCCGCTAGCATGTTTAGGAATGAGGTTCGCTAAAGCTGATGATATGTATCGATGTTTTCACTTTGAATCAATGATATTGGATCATTGATCATTGAATTGATACATCGACCCAGAGCGATGCATCGTTATACCCCTACTGTTTATACGCAATCCTGGTCTCAGAAACAAACCCTGTATATTTAGGCAACACATTCTCACTCCAACCTCGTCAAATAGACGGTTGGTCAGTGGCCCTACGCTTCAGACTATGATGCTCTAGGCACACAGCTAGCGTCAGTTGTGGTCGTGTCAGGGACAGCGCATTTGTTTCCGCTCGTTACATGCATAGTGTTTTTTCAAAATAAACTTCCGTGCTCAGAGGAAACGTACAGTTTCCGCTCGTTACATGCATACAGTCCTTTCAAAATAAACTTCCAACATAGGTTTACTCAGCTTTTAGATTAATTTACGCAACAAAACTACTTTGTTAGGTTTAGGAAAAGATTGTACATGGCGTTATTTGTTACATGACAAAACTACAGTAAAATAAATCCACATTGACAACACGAACAGCAGTCTCCTGGGTGAAAGCCGTGTGTTTGTTTGACCCATCCAACCTCCACTCCTACCCGCCCTACGCGGACTTTCCAGCTCTTTATCCTACATCAGTTGCTCTGACCGTCTAATAATGATGCGGATGGGTTTATATTAGAGTTAGTGTAAAGCCCAATGCATCTCATACAAATGCTACAGATGCGACAAGTTGGTGAGAACGGGTTGGATTAGAACTGTACGGCATTTTAAACCGTTCCCTTCCTTCCTTTGATGTCCGCCAGGGAACCGGCACCTCATTAGAATAGGTGCGCATTTCCCTACAGTTCTTCAGGACTAAAGAGTATAACGGAGGATCGGAAAAAGGAGATGTCTTATTACTGGATACATCTTAAGTTGAGTGCAGTGCAAAAGTACAGGAGTAATGAAAGTCAGTGTGTCAAGGGTGGATTCAAGGATATTTGTGTAAAGTAGCGAGCATTAAAAGACTGTTAAGAAAAAAAACAAAATGTGCGATATAAAAAGGCAGCACACAAAAGAGAAGGCATAAACACTATTCAAGTATACCATATACCAACCATGTTTTTGCTTTCTTTGGGACTGTAGCATTAAGGGATTACAAAAACTACATTACTACACCCACTGTCTCAAATCCAACCTCTCACATTGTGTGTTGACAATGTATTTGTGCATGCCCGTTTCTTCTCCTCTAAGTACAGGTGACCATACTTGTGCCTTGTATGTGTTTCAAGGATATATTACTTATTCTAAGTCTTTTTTTTCTATCTTCAAGCCCTCCCTCAGTGGGTCAGAATGATTAATGATACTCAGATGGATAGTGGAGAGAAGCTCCAATGGGAGTGCAAGGCCATGGGGAGGCCCCGGCCCACCTATCACTGGCTTCGTAATGGTTCGCCCTTGACATCCCAGGTACTTACCTTACTACACAGCACCCTCTTCTTTTGTTGATTGTAACGTGAAACATCTGAATTATTCTCATGAAACTACACGTCCACTATATGCAGCATTATCATGTATAGTATGTCTATATTTAGATACGATGTTCTGTAATACCGTCTTCTTGTTTCAGGGTCGAGTTGAGATAGTGAATGGAGAAGTGACCATTCAAAGAGTGCAGCAGACGGACTCGGGAATGTACCAGTGTGTTGCAGCAAATAAATATGGGGCCATCTACTCTAATGCCGAACTCAAGATTTTAGGTAAATATACCTTATAATTTAGATTAGACAAAACACAGCATTAAAAGAAACTTTAGTGTAATTTTCATGAGGCAAACATTCCTTTCAGCCAAGCATATTTCTTTATACTCTGCAAAGTCTAGAATTGCAGGCTGAGTATTGGCATCTGAATAAGGTAGCGGGCGATAGGTAAGGGAGATTGAAATGCAAGTGGGTAACGCTGAAGTGTGAGATGTGCTGATTGCCAATCAATGGTCCTTGATTTAACCCAGGCAGTGGACGGCATGAATAAAAGAAGGACCCTTATGGTTATATTCAATGAGGTGTCTGCCCGCATCAAGTTGAGGAGAGTCTGGAACAGTTCTTCGTTATGTCTGAGGAGAATGAAAAGCAATGACTTGTAGGTATAGATTTACACTAATGGGAGCAAACACTAAAAGAGAGACATCAATGGTTTCTTTGATGGAGTTTAATGACTCCATTAGAGTCTTATCTCCGGTCTATCGTTAGTCATCAAAGCAAAGCCTACTTCACAATCCTCATTACTTAGACAAAACAAACCTTCACTTCGGGCTAGACTTTCATCAAGTATTTATTAGTCTGTGTTTGCTATTATTAGTTGATAATCAATTATAATTACCAAGAGTGGTGGAAAGTCACTAAGTACATTTACTCAAGTAATGTACTTATAAAAGTACAGACTTGTGCTTTACTTGAGTAGTTTTTTTTTCATGCTACATTATACTTCTACTTCACTACATTTCAGAGCAAAATGTTGTACTTTTTACTTCACTACTTTATCTGACAGCTTTAGACGTACTTGCCAACCCTCCTGATTTTCCCAGGAAACTCCCGTTTTTCATTGCTCTCTCCCGATTTTTTCCCGGGGTCACAATTCTCCTACATTTCTCACAATTTATAGCAATTTGTCACACCTTTTTTTTTTTCTTTTCGTTATATCAACCTGTTTCTAGCAATGTACAGCATCTATGAGCTCCACCCGGATGGCAATAGAGCTACACCAAATGTCTTTTCCCAGTGGAGGAGAGCTGCTAGCGACACCAGCGCAGTTTGAGTTTAAGCTGCGCTCGCCACACATCACAGCAAAGCCGTTGTGGCGTGGCGCAAGCCACTGGAAATAACAGGTTTCAGAGCGCAGTGGTGCCGTTGTTGTCTGAAAAGACCTTCAGTGAGAGAGTGAGAGAGAAGGAGAGGTAAATGGAGTGTACTAAGTAGAGGTCGACCGATATGGGTTTTTTATGGCCGATGCCGATGCCGATTTTCTACACAATCAGGACAGCCGATGGCCGATATATGATGCCGATTTTTTTTTTTGCCGATATGTTTGGCTGGTTTTCTTTTTTTCCTCCATCTGATAAAATATAACAGCTTAATAATAACAAATAATAAACAAAATGTCTTAACTTAAGTAAACATTTATTGAACAACACTTATGGTCTGTCTCTCCAATTTGCACTTTGTGTCTGCACTGCAGTGCATATTTTATTTTGTGCATGATGGTTAATAGTAGTAATAGTACAGAGCTCAAAACCTTTTAAGCACCTTTCCAAAACTGTCCTAAAGCATGTTTTTTATTTATGTTTGTTGACAGTCACTGTTACAAGCTATATGGCCATAATCTAAGTGATCAAAACATAATAATAACTTTGTTCACTCGTATTACACAGCCTGCTGCTCATATCTGCTGCGGACTACACAGGCGGTGACGTCATAGACGCTATGTAGGACCCATAGACCGTAGAGACGTTTAATGAGGAAGTGAACTATTTGCTAAATGTTTCGACAAATTGCTCGTGTTTCCGCCCTCACACGCAAACTTGCACTTATGACAAGCATTGTCAGCATCAACTCTAGTAAAGTGTAATCACGCTTTATAAGTTTAGTTTTCTCCGCCATAGTTACTAAGAGCAGAAGCTCTGTGTGTGTGTGTGTGTGTGTGTCTGCACTGCAGCAGCGTGTCTGTGAGAGCTGCTCCGCCCCGCACACAGCTAACGTCACCTACGGAGAGAAATTCTCCGTTCCCAAAAACAGAATTGATAACGTCGGAGGATTTCATATCTAACCAATTAAATATATAGGGCTTTGAAAGAGAAGAATTTAAGCCTACCGGTTTCTCCCGGCAGAATGGCAATTTGATTGACACACAAGGGGCGGTGTCACACGTGTTCCACAGCAACAACAACACTGGGCTGCCCGCAGATGTGCCTGCTTGATAATCGGCTTAATATGCTCAGGCATCGGCCGATGCCGATTATGAAAAAATGTCAAATAATCGGCCCGATTAATCGGCCGACCGATAAATCGGTCGACCTCTAGTACTAAGAGAAAGAAATACTCAAGCAGGGGCAAAAAATGAATGAAAACTGATGAATATTAGCCTAGTTTATACCAGAGATTCACGCCAGAGAGGCAAATTTTTCCATTCCAATTAAAATTAAAAGTTGGAAAAAGTGCTGTTTCAGTGTACTTATTACTTTCATTCTTTAAAAGTCACCAGAATGCAGGACACTTGATAATAACGCGTTACCGCAAATTCTTTTTAACAGCACTAATTTCTTAACGCATTTCTTAACTTCATACGCATTAATGGACGTTTTTTATGTCAAATTATTGATTTCTTAAGTAAGTAGCTATTTAATAAGCGGGATCAATTAACAACACAAAACTAGTCAGGGATAATGTACAGCTAGCAGGTCATTGTTGTGAAATAAACCCCTTCAGGGCGATGCAAGACCCCTCCGCGTGCCTCATCGCCCTATCGGGGTTTATTTCACAACAATGACCGGCTCGCTGTACATTATCCCTGACTAGTTTTGTGTTGCTAATTGATTTCCAATAATAAATATATATATACATTTGCATAAAGCAAACATATTTGCCCAATCTCATGTTTGATAATCTCCCTTTTGAACAGATAAAAAAATGTATATTTAATTGATTGACAGCCCTACTTTTAATACTTAAATAACATGTTCCTTATTATTATACTTACATACATACATACTTACTTACTTAAGTAACATTTTAAATGCAGGACTTTTACTTGTAACAGAGTATTTTTAATGTGGTGTTAATACTTTTATTTTAGTAAAGGATCTGAATGCCTCATCCACCACTGATTGTACAGTATTTGTATCCTTTTTTTGTAAATGGCAAAGCAGGAGCCACATCTACTTGAAAATGTAAGGACACTAAAAGCCAAGGAAAGTGTTACATGTAAGGCTTCAGGCTAAAAACATAACAGTCGTACTGAATGGCTGTCTTCTGCGTTGATGCACTATTTTCTCCTTGTCATCTTCTATACTGGGACACATCTGGTGACACCCATTCCCCTTTCGTGTTTCCCAGAGGGACAGTTTGATTTACTGTCTGCGTGGCGTGCCGTTTCTTGAAGGGGAATCTCTGGCATTTTGAAAATCTTTGCAAAGGGACAAAGTATATTTTGTGGAAGATCTATAAAATGTTTGTCCCTAAACCCATCAGTTTAAAATATGTGTAAAACAACCACTTTATGGTTGATTTAAATTCACGGTCTTGTCTGCAAGAGTGAGAAGTTCTAGATTTTAATCAGCTTTATGTGAGCCGTTGAGGAAGTGCCTTTGCCTTCCTTGGAGTCACAGTCACAATGATGATGTTTGGAAGCTGGTGATGAATGTTTCCATAACTACACCCCCCAGGCATGTCTTCCCAGTGACCTGTGCTCCGTGGAGATGTCCACAAGCAAACACTATCAGGACAGATTACATGGCTAATAACAGCCTGCAGATGAGCGATCACTGGAGGCTACACAGGGGCAGCGGCTGCCCTCATGCCTGTGATCTTGTCCCAGATCCAGCTCTTCTGGGAGGGTGGCGGGTGAAGCAATAAGGGTACCGCTGCCACCAGCTGCAGGCCTGCTCTTATTTTGATTAAAACAAATACACACAGCAACTGCTCTGTTTTCCGCCGCTTGCCGTGTCTAGAGGGACCTCTGCCACTCAGACAACCACTCAGCCTCAAAGACACAAGTGTTACAGGGAGAGGGGTCAGCCCGTAGCTACAGATGGGATTGAATTGTCATTGTGTGTAATGTCACCTTTAAAGCATCATTCAGGATTTGAATAATCACAGTTGACAGAGCCTTGCAGCCTGTAGATGGCCTTGATGTGTAATACAGCTGTATACCAGTACCACATCAGCTTCACTGCCTGAAGCCTTATTTAGACCATTAGTGCAGAATTCATTCTCTTGAGCAAGCCATTGAAAAAAAAAGAAAAAAAATATATATATATGTATATACTGTATATATATGTATTTATTATTCACTCAGAGAGCCTTGTTAAATATGGGTTAACCATAATTTTCATAAAAGCAGTACAAATCATCCAGCCATGTCAACATTAACATGATGACAGCTATTATGTAATTAGGCTGCACAACACAATGTGTATTTAGTGTTGTAGTGGATACTAAATAAGCACAGAATTAAGACAAAATATGGTACATTATACAGTATATTAAAGCCAGTGATTGTATAGAAGCATGCTTTGTAATACCTCATGTGGAAAATCTAGTTATTACTGTACTTTGAAACAAATTAGCATTTTGATCAAGCATTTTGAGTCATGATGTGTCAGTCTAAACCCTCTAGCATTTTTGAATAATTACTTTGAAATGCCACAGTTGAAGACGTGTTACGAGTATCACGTTCATAAATGCATTACATTTTAACGACCACGCAATTAATTAAAAAGTAAAATTAAGAAAGTTTGTTTTACCAATAGGCCAGGGGTTCTCAAACTTTTTGGGGCCAGGGATTCCTTATAGGGGAGAACATTGTCCAAGGACCCCCTCATAATCGTAACACCGATTAAGCATATGCTTACTACCATTTGTACTCTTAGATGGAGCTATTTGTTTTTTAAAGCATTTCAACCAAACTACGTCAGACCTGTTTCATAGTGCTAAACAGAACACATTTCAATTTGAATCATGATAACATTATAACTAATTAACTAATTAAGATGAGATAATCATTTATTTGTCCAACAGAGGGGAAATTTGCAATGTCATTGAATGTTAATACCACTTATATACCTTTGAACAGAGGGTGATTTTGTTCATATTGCATTTGGACTCAACTTCACAGCATTTATAGCCTACATTTCAAACAATTGATCTTAAAAGCTTTCAGTAGCAAGACTGGAATAGTCCTAATAAATCCAGATACAGTATTCAAACTCACCAGTCTAAAGCTGTAGTGCTGCAACTTTAAAATAATTAACTTATTGCTGTGTGTCACAATCATATCAGAGTTTCTATTGGCCCAAAGCTAACGTGGGTGGGAGTAATGGACACAATAGAGAGCCGAAGTCCCGCCCCTTCCGTTGGACCCCATGGGACCTTATTTCAGAAAAAAATATGAATGGTAGTCAACAGAGAGAGAGAGATATTTATTTGATCCCGTTTGAATTGCGCCATGAGTCACACATATGATGTTTGTCAATTTAAAAGATATTTTTTTCAAGTCAAGAAAGTCTCAGTTTGTTTTAGGTTTGTCGTAGTATCATTTAGTTTTGTGTGAAACCTCAGTGAACTACATCTCTCATCTCGCACAATATACGTCACCAACAATAGCTAGGTAGCTAACGTAGCTACAGCATGTTCCACGTACAAATGAACCGTTATCTTACCTGATGTGTTTTATCCAGCGATATCTAGTCTTTTTATCAGTCGGGAAGACAAAGAATGAGCGAGACCCATTACTCGTGTGAGTACATCCCAGTATGAAACACACAGGCATCGTAGTTTCAGCAGAGACGTCACTTACGTGACTTTTGGGTGTGTAGTCCTTCTAATTACATACTTTCTAATTGTTGTATTTTCTTGCAAAATTATCTTTTACATTGAAAAACATCATATGTGTGATTCATGGCGCAATTCAAATGGGATCAAAAAAAATATTTGTGTCTCGCTGTTGACTACCGTTCACATTTTTTCCGAAGTAAGGTCCCATGGGGTCCACCAGAAGGGGTGTGAATTCGGCTCTCTGTATGCTTGTTTTATTGGCACGAATGGTCCCCATCTGTAGATATGAAGTTTTAAATGATACAGCACAATTTTATGATTTATAGCAAATTATTTCGTGAACCCCCTGCCAGAATGCCATGGACCCCTGGGGGTCCCTGGACCCCACTTTGAGAATCACTTCACTACGGGGGTAGAAATACAAACTCACAGAAACTGAAGCTAGTCAAGTTGTGTTCAGATGCATTCAACAGAAACAGAGCAAAATCAGAATCCCATTTTTCCGTTGAGCAGGTACCATACAATTACGTTATGCACTGTGCTGAAAACAGCTGCTCACATGTTATACAAGGCAGCATTGTCTTAATTTTTCTTTGTTTGTGTGACAAAGAAAGTAATTCATCTTCACAATAAGCTTCATCACAAGTCATTTGATGCAGTGTTCGATCTAAAGATAGATCAAATACAATATTAGTGTGTTAACCATCATCATATGACTACATTATTTTCTGTCTTTCTTTTTAAATGTTAATATGTTGTGTGTCTCTCTTACACAGCGTCAGCTCCTGTCTTTGTCCACAATCCCGTACGGGTCATCGCCACACTTGGAAAAGATGTATTACTAGAGTGCAAACCCAGAGCATCGCCCAAACCACGGATAACATGGAAGAGAGGAGACCGAAGGATACAGCAAAGTAGAAGGTACAGCCACTCTTTAGAGGCATCATGTTTATTTATTTATTAATTTATTAATTTATTTGACGGACAATACATAGGCATTGTTACTATTAATTAAAGTGCAACCGATGCAACGTGATTAGGACATTTGCAGACCTTGTCCCTGGTTAGGCTTTTAAGAAAAAGAAAATAAATAAAAAATACAGAATAGCACATCATACATAAAATCACATAATACAACATTGTACATTACAATCAATTTACATACGTATGTTCCAAGTCAATAATCAGTGATCACAGGTTTGGTTTAGTTTCAGCCAGTGTTTCACCTTTTCAAGGACGCTTCAGTAGCGCAGGTGTTTGCACCTGGGTCCACAGACTTAAAGTCATCATACCGAACCATAACTCAACCTCAAGCAGACTCTTATTTTTCAGCGAAACATGTTAATAACAACTTATTGAGTTCATAGCAACATACTGCATATTGTGATTGTTTTTTGTTTTTGTTTTAATTAAAGCAGCTATGAGGAACTTTATTTTTGTGTTGATTTTGGCAGTCCCTGTGGACAAAAGCGGTAGTGTTTCCGAGCAACAGAGTCCCTTTAGAAAACCTCTTATTTTATTCAGCGGCGGGCTGGTTGCCGCTGGAGGCCCCGCTGGAGTCTGAGCTGAAGGAGTTCCTGGTGAACCTACATGATTTTGTCTGATTTCGCTGGAATCGGACCCGTTGGCACTGATGAAAAGCATTAAAGGGGTAGTTTGGGTGTTTTGAAGTGGGGTTGTATGAGGTACTTATCAATAGTCAGTTTATTACCTTCAGTAGATGACGGTCGGCACAGCCCCAGCTTGGAGAAACAGACAGGAGTTACCGCACGGGAGCAAAGCAATGTTCTGCTGTGGACGGGGGCAACAGCAAGAACATTTTTTAACCACGTAAGAAAGGCTCACCTTAAAAAATGTAATATCAGTTTAAGTGTATGCTATATTTAGAATATTTTCCCCGCTTTACCTTGCCGTCAGACAGCCCTTTCCGACGGGGAACTGAAACCGTTGTATCATCTATGCTCTCACCAAAGTCACCAGACTCCATTAAAAAAAAAAACAGGAAACTAACCAAAGTCACACAATAACACAAACAAACTCACTGGTTGAGACATCGGTAGACCAGCAACCTTTGTGTTCTGCGAGGCAAAATTACTGTTTTTTTGCTTTGGCGAAAGCATAGATAACAGCTTCAGCTCCTTGTCCAAAACATAGACTGTGTAGCTGTCTGACGGCAAGGTAATTCAGTGAAAATGTTATAAATATAGCGTACACTTAAATTGATATTGATTTTTTTCACACGGCAGTACATCGCTTTGCTCCTGTGCGGCAACTTTGGTCTGCTTCTCCAAACTGGGGGCAGGCCGACCATCATCAACTGATGGTAATACACTGACTATGGATAAGTACCTCATACGACCCCACTTCAAAACACCCAAACTATCTCTTTGAGAATAACTATGTAGAAATAGCCAATCTTCTTGCTGATGGTCTTGTTTACTTATGTAGGTCATATAGAAGCATCAGTATTACATTGAGACTGTTTCATAACCAGTTAAAAGTTCCTCATAGTAACTTTAAATTAACAATTATAGATAAAATATCCAAATGGAAATGCCTATTTTGGGAAAAACCAGTGAATTTAATATCTGACGTACTTCATCATATTGGTGCAATAAAGCTTTCCTGGTCGTTGATTTGCAACATTGTCTGCAATGGCCTAATATATCCAGAGATATTAAAGAGAGAGATAGATACCTCAATAGCAATGGTGTAGCAGATTTCTGCTGTTTGACAAATCTTTATAATTGCACAGTATATCGTCATAACATCCAAGCCTCCGTCCTGGTACAATTTGTGATATTGAAAAGTAAGAGAAACGTGTAAAACTCAGACTAAATCATTCCGTACCATGAAATATCACTAAAGTAACGATCTGCCTCGAGCTTTTTAATGTGCCTCCATAAAACAGTAGCAATGTTGGAGGTGTGGTTCATTGTCTGGAATGACACCCTTAAACTATTTTAGACTATAAGGAAGGGTTCATTTTTGCTGTTATCGTTGGGATATTTTCTTTGCAGACAGCGGTAGATTAACTGGTGCTCTGTGTTATAAATAGGATCCGGTTTATTTCCTCTGCACAGTTTAGAGAATAGAACATTATGAGAGAAAGTTAATTGCCCTGTAAAATATGTATGAATCCGTGAAGAGTTTGTCTCCCTCAATATCTTCATATTGTTTTTCATCATAGTTTCACGGCATAACTTCAGCCGTTATCGTTCCGGCTCAGGCTCTTCAGGAATTGTATACATGTCTCGTAACACATCACAGTTTCATTACTGTAACTGAAATTAAGTGTCACTACTAGAATAAAACACCTTAGGTACTGGCAAAGCTCTGGAGACTCATCCTCAACCCCACCTCCTTCTCCGGGATGCTGACAATTTAGACCGTACAATTGCATTTGGAATTCACATGCTGTTTGATGCATCATCTTTTATGAGAAACATCTCTCCGTTTTGCACCTAGAGGGGGGCTGAGCGGGGCGAGGGTCCATCAATCAAACTGAGCGACACCGCTGAAATTATCAGTCACTGCCGAGCATCCCAAGTTTTGAGCGAGAGAACAGGACCTTTGTTTATCAGCCAAGATTCAGCTGTCTGTTCAGCAGCCTCGCAGCAAGGGCAGCCAGTTGATAATCAGATCCTCAGTGTGTTGCTCCTTCAAACAGGCAGCGACAAATCTTCACGCCTCTAACAGGTGAATGGAAACAGAGTGTTCTGGAGTTAGTTTAACATGCTAATTTCAGAGGTTGGTGCAAGTGAAAGAAAAATGGTCCTCAGAACTAATTTTGGATGTGTATTGTCTATAAAAGAGCTGGCTTCAGTAGAACTGATGGATGGGGATAAGTTAGCAAGTGTGTTGCCCTAAAATGGTGATTAATGACCCTGGCTTGTCTGGATCTGATAAAGCCTGTGAGGTATTTGTCAAACCCTCGCAAATCTATTTTTTTTCGTGTGTGTATGTGTGTTGTTGGTGTACACCGCGGGGAGATTTATACCTGTCCGAACACCTTCATCTTGTTTTTATCTGACTTTAGATAAATGTGTCATGTCATAAGAGAGCAGAAAATTGTTCACACACAATATTGGCAAAGCAGTTAATTTATCCCCTCAGAGTCATTTATCATTCACTATTAAGTGATGGCATTATATATGTACTAAAGCTGTCAAAGTTAACACGATAATAACGCCTTAACGCAAATTTGTTTTATCACCAATAATTTCTTCGATTTTTAGGTTGTAGCGGGCTCAGTTTTAAAGCTAGAGAGAAGATACTGGCATCATATGAAACTAAAAAAACCTAAGGAATCCATCCAACTCCCCCTCAAAAACAGAATTCACAGATTTAACAATCAACGTTGTGGTGTCAACATGTACCGTTGTACATGTAACTGTCTTTTTCTTTTTTTTGTTTGTAACTAGGGCTGTCAACGCGATTATAACAAGTTAACGCAAATTTGTTTTAATGACACTAATTTCTTTAACGCATTAACGCAATCGACATTCTGGAAATTGTAGCGGGCTCAGTTTTACCGGTATCATATGATACTAGAACACCTAAGGAATCCATTGTTACCAACCATGTCATACTAGCTTGTCGTGAAGGAGGCTAAATAAAGCTCCAAACTTGCGCTAAATTTTGGCGAAGAAAAACTGGTATGGACATTTTTAAAGGGGGCCTTTGACCTCTGACCTCCAGATATGTGAATGAAAATGGGTTCTATGGGTACCCACGAGTCTCCCCTTTAGAGATATGCCCACTTTATGATAATTGCATGCCGTTTTGGGCAAGTCATAGTCAAGTCAGAACACTGACACACTGACAGCTGTTGTTGCCTGTTGGGCTGCAGTTTGCCATGTTATGATTTGAGCATGTTTTTTAATGCTAAATGCAGTATCTGTGAGGGTTTCTGGACAATATTTGTCATTGTTTTGCGTTGTTAATTGATTTCCAGTAATAAATATATACATACATTTGCATGAAGCAGCATATTTGCCAACTCCCATGTTGATAAGAGTATTAAATACTTGACAAATCTCCATTTAAGGTACATTTTGAACAGATGAAAAATGTGTGATTAATTTGCGATTAATTGCGATTAACTATGGACAATCATGCAATTAATCGCAATTAAATATTTTAATCGATTGACAGCCCTAATATGTACACTATGTGGTCTATTTTATTCATTATCTCAAAGAATTCTCACATTCAGTAACTTTTCTCACAGCCTCCTCTTAAGCTGTATACACGGTGCTTTTATTAAACACAAATCCAATTAAGAGTTTGACACTCTAATAGAATGTTTGATGCAACTTACCGGCACTGCTGTATGGTGAGTTAATGAACTGGATAGCACAGTGTTTAGGGGGTCACTGCTCAACTGGAGATCAACCTTGTGAAAGGGTGATTTCTATCTGAAATAAACAAGAGCCGTGCCTTTTCAGGTCGTGGCCAGGGTGACTCCTGCAAGGATTTTCTGCCATTACCTATAGTAAAGTAAAGAGTTTATGGATGGAGAGACGTTCTATTCTTGGAAGAACAGAGAAGGTGGGGGGGGGGGGGAATCGAAACAGCTTCACGTTTATCTGGCATTGACAGCTGTGCTGACTTAATGAAGGTTTGTAATTAACATGGATTTCCGCTAATGTTCAGGGCTTTTGTCTCTTAAACAGAAAGTATTAATCCCATTAGTTTGAAAGTATGTGGCAGACTCAGTTTAAGCCCACAGACTCTTTGTTTAAGAGTCAGACAGTGCATAATTTGGTATTTTTTATAAAAATTGTGAAATGTTTAAAAATGTATTACTGATTTCTCATATGTAAATAATGAGTATTCTGTAGCAGTCTATTTGGGTTCACCTCAAAAGCCCCGCTTTGGATTGAAAATATATATATTTCCAAATGCAATATAGATGTGCTGTCATCTTCTAATGTTTCCTTTAAATGTCCTAAGGTTGAATTTATTTGCATATTCTGTATACCCAGCAGTCCCCATCCTGTCCTTTCTGCCTCGGTGTCCTTGTCGGATTTGAATTCCCTCCCTAATTTGAAAAATGTCTCCTGGCTACAGACTGCTTCAGAATTGTCTTAAGATTTTGTCACGCCTTCGTGAGTTTCTCTTTGCCAATTTCAATCACCTTGCCCATGATGAGAGAGCTTAGTGTTGTAAATATAAATGCCAAACAATAGGAATTAGATTAAAAGACGAACACCTCACACACACCCCATCATTTTCATTGTTTGATTTCTGGATGAAACTGATTTTCTAATGAAAATATTCATCCCCACTTCTGTAGGCAATGCTGAAATCAAATTATTATAGATTTTGAATAAAAGGGATTGGCACTGAGAATCAGAATCAGGTTTATTTTGCCAAGTATGTACATACATGGGATTTGACTCCGGCTTTATGCAGCTCTCTCAATGTACTTACAAAGAATAGAAATAACAGCTAGGAACAACAATGACCAACAATAAAATAAGAATAGAATAGTAAAAATAAAATGTCTTTATACAAGTCAAGTGCTCTGGAAGTTGTAAACAATAAAAATAGTGCAAAGAAATAAATACTGAATGGATATGCATGGGCTGGATCATTATGTACATGTGAAGATGTCTATATACTGTATGTACAGTGATTAGGACTTATATTTACAGTGACAGACATGTACATATTACAAAAAAAGTGCATTAAAGACGGTAAATTATAATCTAAAAATGCGCATTAAAGAATGTAAATTATAATCTAAAAATGCGCATTAAAGACTGTAAATTATAATCTAAAAATGTGCATTAAAGAATGTAAATTATAATCTAAAAATGTGCATTAAAGACTGTAAATTATAATCTAAGAATGTGCATTAAAGAATGTAAATTATAATCGAAAAATGTGCATTAAAGACTAAATTATAATCTAAAATGTGCATTAAAGAATGTAAATTATAATCGAAAAATGTGCAAAACGTGCATTAAAGAATGTAAATTATAATCTATAATGGCAGCCGTGGATATTTGGTGTTGAGGGGAGAGTAGTGGCTCAACATCATTCCCAATACTATACTGTCCTATGATTCCTGCTCTGAAGTGTTGTTACATCTCATACCATCTGACGTCAAGCACTTAATTCTCCAGCTGTTATTTACAACTCAGAGCGAAATGTTAATACCATATTGCTAGTGTCCTTCAGCTGGATAAGGGGCTGCTTATGAATGCAGGCGTGGTGTTGTGTGTTTTTCTTCTCTCTATTACACTTGTGTTTCCCAGGAGGACGGCTCACTGATATGCACATCTCCGTTTGACAGCTTTTTGCTTTAGATTCATTGAATGCAGCAGTATTAAGGGTTTGTCAGGTGGATCCACGAGCAGCGCGCATGATGAATGCACCGTTTATTTAGATTTATGGAGATATTGATGCAGAGGAACAAAAAATCATAACATCTATTTTATTTCAACTTGTGGAGTGTTCTCCACAACTTGGATTCTGAAATTTCCTTTTAATGAATTTTAAATTATAATGCAATTACTCAGATGGCAGCCTATACATCAGACTGGCAATACGTCACCCAGAGTAGGATCTCTAGTAGACCACGCCCCCTTTTGGGGGAAAACAATCCCGTGTTCCTCATAGACGGGAACAGAGTTCTTTACTCAAAGAAGTTGAAACATGTCTCCAAACTTCTACTTTAAACAAACCGGTAGCAGTAATAACACTATGACAAAGAGTTGCTGTGTAGTTGGTTGCACCAACAATAAATCCAAAAACGCTGATCTTGATTTTTTCCCCTGCCATGTCCTAAAAATATATATATAATAGAGGGACTTTATGGCTCTAAGCTATAGACCAGACCAGCATTGCGTCATCACCGAGGCTGCGCTCCCTTTCGGGGGAGAGAAACTCGCTGTCTCAGGAGAGAAAATGGAAAAAGCTGTTGTGTAGCGGGTTAACCGAGTTTTTCACACTGAGATTCGAGACACATACGATACGTGAATATTCACTGTCAGTGTGGCAAATCGCTAAATGATGCTGGTGACAGTGAATAGCATGGCTAGCTAAGGTTAGCTTGAGTGGGAGGTTGCTGCCGTAATACAGTCATACATTAACGTTATAGCAGCATCAGACTGTCGTCTCCAACTAAATCTCAGCCTATAGATCAAACAGTTGGCTAGTAACATGTTGGATTTGTACAGACAACACTTAGCCTAACGGGAGTCAATCAAATATGTAGAGGTGTCTGGATAAGCAATATCCGGCCACTGTGTTGGACAGGGGAAGACTGAAGGGACATGGCAGCGATCAACCTTAATTTATTAAGGTATTGCGAACACTCAGGCAAGGTTGCAAAATAATTATTAGATGTGTATAAAACATTTGGTTAGCAAGAGATGAATGCATACTAATTTTTAAATACAAACATACGTTAAATTGCATTAAAGTCTATGGGATCTTCGGTTGTCTTTCACCCAAAAAAGGGGACACGGCCTTGACTTTTTGCGAAGTACCCGTATGTGCCGATCTGATGCATTGTGTTCTTTCAAAGCCACAAGATCAGATATAGTTCATCATTGTACCTAAATTGAAAGTCAGAGGAATACTGAGTTCCTTTGTTCTTGACATCAATACGTTTTTTCTCTTGTACTGAAAATGTGTCCCCATTACCTTAATCTGTATCTCTAATAGCATCTGTGTTTTAATCCTGTTCAAGATAGGGCTACTTAGTGGTATCTGCAAATCAGAATCATTAAGACAGTTAAATTGCTGATTGATCTTTTACTGAAAAGGTTTAATTTTCATGCTGAAGGTTACACGAAACGCAAACACTGTTCTTGACTTCACAGCCCTCTGAGCTTTGTCGTAACACAAACAACTTACTGTCAGACGCTTTTTGTCCTTCAACTCAGTGATAATAATTTGCTAGCTGTAAGCCATGTTTTATTCTATATTCCCCACTGGAATCTCTAGTGGGTGATTATTTCAAGAATATCCGAGCAGTTCCTTTTATGTCATCCCGAGTGAATATCGCTATTCTTGTAACCCGACACAACCACAAACACATAGCCTCGTGCCGAAACTTGTAGAGCAACTGTTCGCACGTGTATTTGTTTCTCATACCAGTATTGATTTTTGTGTCCTTTCTCACAGGATTATGTTGTTACGGAACAATACTCTGAGAATTGTTAACTCCAGCCGAGCGGATGAGGGGAACTATGTGTGCCGGGCGGAGAATCAGCTGGGCTTGGCAGAGATGACTGCCATGCTGTGGGTAAAAGGTAAGTGATGCCCCGGGGGCCTTTATTTTCTGCCAAATTAGCACAAGTCGGCCACCAGTAAACAGTCCCCAATGTCACCCCCCCCCCCCCCCATCCTTTGCTCGGGTGCCAGGAAATTTATTGTGCTTGCTCAACCGTGAACCAAAAGGCTTCTCACGTTCAAGAATCATATTACAAGGACACAGCGTTAAAGGCCTCGGCCTCATAGATGCACTGCATGCAGGCAAGATCAGAGACGAGCAGGGTATTTATCCGACGAAAGGTGAGTGTTATTTTGCCCAAGTTGGGCTCGGCTTCTCATGATCGCTCCGGCAGTGATGTCACAGTCGAATGCAGCTGCTTGACGCTAGCTTTTGGTTAGCCTGAGGTGACAGTGCAGCAGCTTTGTGCTTCCAGAGGCCATGCGTGTGGAGCTGAGCCCGAGCAGAGTGGAAGTGACCGTGGGGGAGAGCGTGGTGCTGAGCTGCAAGGCGACACATGACACGTCGCTGGATGTTGTCTTCCAGTGGTACTTCAACCAGAGACCAATCAACTTTCAGCAGGATGGCGGCCACTTTGAATACATCCAAACAGTAAGAGCAAGAGTAAGAGCAAAAGTAAGACTTAGAGTAAATTTATCTTATTGGTTATGGTCCTATTTATTTATTTATTTATTTATCTAATCATCCATCTACCTGTCTGTCTATCTGTCTCTCTCTGCCCGTCTGCCATCCATTGTAGCCTTATTTGTCTGTATAATTGTTTGCCAGCTAAATGTAAACAGATGGCTGTTTTCTTTATCATTTAATTGACTGCGTGCCCAAGATTGTTGATCTTCCACATCGACATATTGAAGTCAAAATTATGTTGTTGTTTCCATTTGCACTTTTTATGTAATGATTTTAAAGTACTCATTGCACCAAACATTTGTTAAATCTGCAAAAAGAATCCGTTCCGCTAAAGGTCAGACCTTCATCAAAGCCCTGCATTGAATCACATAATCATGTATATCAGAGTCTAGTCGATTGTTTTGAATTGCACGTGTGAAATTGTATCTTTTTGTGAAAATGAAAACACAACTAGAGGCTGACTCATACTGACTTTGAAAGATAATAAGGGTTGAAACACACTCAGCAATGATTATGAATGAGAAATAGGAAGGAAAAATAATGACAAAGGAAATATACAAAAATTGAAACTTGAATTTCTTGAATATTTCTGTTAATGTGCATTATTGTAGACATCTATGTAGCAGCTGTAACCTTCCTTATCAAAATATGGCTTTGTAAAAACATGGTCACATATCCAGTCACAACGGCTACATACAGTAATAGTCAGGCCCCTCCTGAGTCGTACCCATTCTTCCTGTCTGTCTGTTTGACTTTAGTCATCTAGAATAGGTCAAGGATCCTCTAAGGAAGATGTCGTATAAATTCTCCCAGCGGGGGAAAAAAAAATCTACAAAAACAATGAGGCATTTAACCTTTGCCTCCCTAAAACATCAAGGTTTCATTGTTAACCACGTGATTTTAACCTTCACCTTTTAACCTTTTTTAGGGGCCGGGCAGCTATGCTGCTGGTCCCTCTTGTTTTTTCCGATATTCATCTTCTTCATCTTCCTCCTCCTCCTCCAAGGAAATCTGCCTTCCTATGCATGAAAATAAACCAAACTTTGCACATAGGTCCAGTCCTATGCTAAACTTCCTCAACTGGCTTTTGTGCGCTAATAGTCCTGATGGTGACGCAACAGCAAACAGCTAAAGTTTAAAACTTTGAAGATTCATAACAAATCAGCCGTACATGCTACAACTTTGCAACTTCCACCAAATGTAGGCCCAAGTGAGCAGAAATGTTCATGTGCTTCAAGCTGGCAGGAATTATGAAGTCCATCACTCTGTTTTTTCTCAAAAACGGTAAAACAAATTGAAACTACATGTATCTCATCCCACTTTTTTTTTTCTCAATTGACACCAAATTTGCTACGCTGCATCTTCAGACTGTCCTCCACAAAGGGTCTTTTTGAGTTTTTAGATTATCAAAAATTGTGCCCACAATGCATCAAAACGTTTTAGTATAAACAGTACTGTACACAGCTACTGCAAATGCTCGCTAAATAAAGCTTCAATGTCCATGATAATAAATGGTAAAATTTTGAGGTCATGGTAGAGGTAGGGTGGTAAATTTCAGAATTTTATCTCAAAAACTGTATTTTTGAAAGTATTTTGAATTCTATCCCATTGCAGTCAATGGAAATCAAGCATTTTTAAACATCAGTTCTTCACTTATGGAGCAATCAATCTTTATGTAAATAATTTACAGACATCTCTGTGTTGTCTAGATGAAGTACACAAATTCTCAGAATTTTGTCTCTGAAAAAAAACTGAATTTTTGACACTAGTCAAAAATCTGCCTTTACATGCAACCCTGGCGATTGCCTCAGTCATAGTGTGAAGTCATAGTGTGAAGTGGTGGTTTTCCCCGGGCAGTAAGCTCACCAAGATAGTGACTTGCCCTTGATGTCTGAGGTTGTGAGTTTGAGGCCCGGTTGAGGCAGAACGGACATGCTAATTCCTTCAAAGGATTAGTGATGATGGACCGTCCTGTACTTCTCATTTGTCTTCCTCCTGTTCCTTTTTTCATCTTCCTCCTCTTCTTCCTCCTTCTTCCTCCTCAGCATCATCTTTTCCCCTCTCCATGATACAGAAAAAATCATTAGTGACTAAACCATAAAATGAAGTTGAAAACAATTTTGCAAGAGAGCAGGGAGTCCTCTTTATGTCACTATTCCTTAATCAGCAGTCGATGTTAAAGTCACATCTGTCATGATGTGTCCTCTGCCACTACCCATGCTCAGGAGAGAACGTATTTGCAGTGACAATCCTTTACAGGCACAACAGATTCCTGGCTGATGCGTGGTTTGTAATTTTAATCAGGTTTCGTACTAAACAGCTGCCTGTGGACCTCGACTTATTCCCAGCCTTGCCTTAGGCGTTTCTCATTTCAGCAGAGAGGAAATACGGCTAGCTGAACAACGTAGCAGCAAGCAAGCACCTGAATTAAACAGGAATCTCTCAAGCCACATGAGCCTCTACAAGATGTAAAGGAATCACACTTTTTCGTGTCAAGCACTTTTAGGCTTGCTTAATACCTAACTTTTTTTTGTATTCTTTTCTTTCCCAATTGCAGCAGTCTTCCACAGTGGATCTGATGATTAGGAGCATTTTGTTGAAGCATGCTGGGAAGTATGGGTGCCGGGCCCAAACCAGCGCTGATACTGTATTTGCGGAGGCTGAACTTCTTGTTCGAGGTGAGCCTGTCAGTGCACCAGTACACTGTGACGTCTTGTACACTCTTTAGTGGAGGCAGTGACTCACTGTCCCCCCCTCGAACTGAACCACTATGCTGAATCAGAATTTGCTTGTTATACTGAATTATTCTTGGCAAGTTCAGTCCAGTGGAAAAACGACA
Source organism: Sebastolobus alascanus (assembly GCA_916701645.2). NCBI lineage: Eukaryota > Metazoa > Chordata > Actinopteri > Perciformes > Sebastidae > Sebastolobus > Sebastolobus alascanus. The sequence continues at coordinate 4,420,607 of CAKAOJ020000040.1, read as the reverse complement.
CGATGACAATCACTACTGTGAAAGAATGTTAATGTTTTCTGTGAATCTACTGTAGAAAATTGGCTCCAATTTGTTACAAGTGCAGCAGCTTTGGGAAGTTCATTACATCAGACATTAGAATTTCGCTCCTGGTGGAGACAATTGCACAATGACTATTCCCACGTTATTGCCCCCCTTTTGACCTTTTGATCTTGACTAATTTTTTATGGTCACTGTGAGAATGGCTGGACAGACGGTCTGTCTGCATGAACAGGTTTAATATGCGCTGTAAAACAGATTGGCTGAAATGTCCAGTGATCAGATTCTGTGGCTGTTGCTGATAGTACTGTAACGATTATTGTCTAAGCAGCTCCTGGTCATGTTTTAAAGCTGCAGTCGGTAACTGTGAGCAAATAAGATAATAAGTTATTTTTATAAAACTGTCGCTATGTTCCTCTGTGTCTTCCTAGTGCTCCTACTGGCATTTGCAAGATTTCATTGCCACTGAACGAAAACAACCAATCAGAGCCAGGGAGCAGCTTTCAATCACTGCTAGCAAACCTCGCGAACTCTGATCAAACTCTTAAACTAGGCAGCACTGAACAAAAAGACTGCTATAGGAATGAGTCCTAAATACCGGAAATTAGCATTTTAGCACTTCAGGTTCCCTCGTCTGGAAGTCAATGTGTTTTTTGAATGGGTTTTTGGTGAGGTGCTTGAATTAAGGTCTGTGGTTAGCACAAGCTGAAGAGATTTTAATGTTTTGTTCTACGACATAAAATACATCAATAAATATCCCACTCGTGAATTTTGAGGCCTTTATGTGTCTTCAAAAAGGGGGTTGCTAACAAGTAGTGTATACCCACACTCATGTGACCGCAGTGTAGTTCGTTTATTGCCTAGCATTAGCTTTTTACTTCTGGAGATTGCATTCACGCTTCAAAAATCATAAAAGTGGTGTTCATTTCTGAAGATTATCTTGCCGAACAAAACGCGGAAGTATCATAAACGTGTGCTTGCCACGGATCTTATTTTCTGCAAAAATCCAAAACCCAATGGAAAAATCCCATTGGCTTTTTGTCGAGGGAACCAGGGCGATGCTAACTTCTTGGTTAACCTACAAAAATACGTCATCCCTGGAGCGCTCTATATTTATCAACATTCAGTTACTGTAATGCCTATTTCTCTCCTAAAATGTTTTCATAAACATATTTCAGTGTACCGTTTAGCTGTAAAATGAGAAAGTTTGTGGCCCAGCCATCATGTTGAAAACAGTTGAGCCAAAACCAAGCACCGCCCACCGGCCAGAGCAAACTTTCTCATTTTATAGCTAAACAGTACACTACAAGATGTTTCTGAAAACATCTGAGGAGAGAAATAGGCATTACAGTAACAGAATCTTGATTGATATTTGATCAGCGATGTTTAGTTTGACAGTTTGATCAGAGTTTGCGAGTTTTGCGAGCAGTGATTGATAGCTGCTGTAGAGACTGCTTGGCTCTGATTGGTTGTTTTCCTTCTGGCACGTTGAAATCTTGCAAATGCTATTAGGAGCACTAGATGGACACAGAGGGAGCTGATTTTTTTTGTTCCACAAAGTTACCGACTGCAGCTTTAAGGCTATCACTTCTCATATCCTAGACAAGATCATTTTGATTGACTTTTTATTTTAAGTTTAATAATTGACTATAGTAGGACTCTGCAATAATTCATATTCATATTATAGAATTCATGATTCACTAAACACTGACCAAAAAAAATGTTTTTTGTTTTACATGTTACATTTTCCTAAAAAAAAATGACACTTCACTTTAAACTGCATTTTTTGTTTTTTTTACTGAAATCATTTTAGGTTATTTTTATCACAAAATATTCATATTAATATATTGTGACATTAACTTTGGCCAAATAACCCATCTCTAGTATAGTATTTGATGTATTTAATGATTAACATTACAGTAAGCACTAGTATAGGGGAGGATGGCGTTGGGCACACTAAAAAGAGGGCACTGTTCCCATAGTGGCACAAAATGCATCTTATTGTCCCCAAATGCAAATGCACCTTTCAGTACAACCTTCTAATGGGCACTTTTTGGGGACACAGTACATTGGTTTTCATTGAGCGCACCAGCTGCCAGCTTTTCATTTACAGCTGTTCCCCCTAGAGTTCTTAGACGTTTGCTGCTCTTGCAGATTACATTTACTTCTGAGGACCGAGGTAAACATATGTTCAGCTGTATTACAACACAGGAAGGTCTACCACACAGTCATGCTCAGCAGAACTGGCAAACTGCCTCCAACACCCCAAAAAGAAAGCTTCAATATTCCCGAATCAGCAGGAAACCGTTGGCAGCAGATCTGTGTCAGCCCGGTTCAGTTCAGTATGTCGTGTTCTTGTCTGTTGTTTGTTTGTGCAAAGATTACAACAGAGAATCGATGTTGTCACCATATGCACACAGCTGCACATCCATTAGTGTATCTAATAGCAACAATGCATGATGATTACAGTAAGGCATCACAATATGGGCCAGCTTAGAACAGCGAGATTGTTTTTTTTCATCCCTTGTGCCTTGACATTCCTGAAGCATCGGTGGTTGAGCCGTTCAACGCTGTAATTTAATCTGTCTCCTAACCCTGTTTCCACCAGGTCCTCCTGGACCCCCTGGAGTGGTAATAGTGGAGGAGATCACCGATACCACGGCCACCCTCTCCTGGACTCGTGGCCTGGACAACCACAGTCCTATCAGCACCTATAATTTACAGGCCCGCAGCCCATTTTCATTAGGCTGGCAAACTGTCAAAACAGGTAATCAATAAGGAGCAAATTGCAGCCTCTAGATCTGTGAGGTTAATGTGGGGCCGTATACAAAGGCCTTAATCCTGTTCAAAGTCATGGACGGAGATGGCGAATCAGCCCAATAAAGCATGGTTACTGGTGTCAAGAGACATTATTAAAAATTCTTGTGGCAAGGTACTTTTATATATTAACACGATCAGACTTTTAAAGGGGACATATCATGATCATTTTCAGGTTCATACTTGTATTTTGGGTTTCTACTAGGGCTGTCTATTAGGGCTGTCTATGGACAATCATGCGATTAATCGCGATTAAATATTTTAATCGATTGACAGCCCTAGTGTCTACTAGAACATGTTTACATGCTTTAATGTTCATGAGACACATTATGTTTCTCATACTGTCTGTCTGTCTGAACATACGTGTATTCACCCTCTGTCTGAAACACGTCATAGGAAATGGGACATAGGAATGGGAGCCAAATCTGAACGGCTTGTTGAATCACATGTTTTCTCATCTATGCAGCCCACTAAAAACTGACTGGGTTGTCTTATTTCACAGTTTGTGGGTTGGTAGGCACTCGAGATACCCAAATGTATGTGCACAAGCACTGAAAAAGTGAGTTTTTCATGATATGTCCCCCTTAAAATCCAGAAAGTAATGGATCAAGTGGCTTACACTGTTATTCTGGAACAAACTCTTTTTTTTTCTCAGATGCCTGTTTAAGAAGTTGAAATGCAGTTCTCTTCCTGGCTGTCGTTTTATGTTTGAACTTGGCTGTTGTTCAGAAGAGCTTAGCGAAAAGTCATTTGAGCAGAAACCAAATGTCATGGCTTTGAATTTTATTCTGTGTCAAACCAGCGGTTGGTGGGAAATTAACCTTTTGGGCTCGAATTATAGGACGTACCCATGTTCATTTAGTATAGATGCACTTTCACTGCTTAAAAATGAATTAGCTTCTTTTTTTTCTGTACCTTGACAGAAAAACCATCAATTACTATCACTTAGCGTTAAAGGATGAAGGCTTGCTAAGCATTGTGTGTAATCCATCTTAATATGCCGTGTGATAATAATAGCGGAGTTTAAGGTGCGATAATGATTCATCCCCACAGATATATAAATCACACTTTGTATACACTCCTCTCACATCATGTCTGTTCAACCCACATTTAATTCGATAAAGCACAATTAGGAGTCTGTGATGTATTGTCAGTGTTGAACTTGTTACGATTAGCATGAAGGGGATCGGGCTTTTAGCTCCCACTCCTTGCAAACAGAGTTATCAGCTCATGTTTGAAGAGCGGCGTGCTTGACAGAGTGGTCTCATCGTGAGCTGCTTCGGATGATAAGAGGGTAAGCTCCTCAGCTTCCCCCCGAAAGTTGCCTTAGTTAGCATAGAGAGACCTCTGGTTCATTTGTGACACGGATATGCTTTCAGTCAATGTTTGTTTGTTGTTGCAGGATCAATATTGACAGAGCTTGATTATGGCAGCTCTGAAGAAACCAGATTAGTCGTGTTACCTGCTTGTAATTCTGTTCAAAACGCATTCATAAATCTTGACTTTTTTCAGTCTCAGGATGGGATTTATAATTACATAGCTCTCTAAGTCCTCTGTAGATACTGTGAAAATTGATTGAAATCAGCTTCCCTCTATGTAATGAGTTCTACTTCCTAATGTGCTCTAAAGCTGCGAGTAAGCTGTTGTTCAGGCATCAAAAGATCATCATACCAGGTTTCAAGTAAATTGTGTATCGTCACCACCTGGTGTAACAATATGCCAAGTCACAGTGAATGTGGAGGGAAGGCATGATACTGTGCAGTATTTAAAAACTAAGACAATGGTGAATATTTTTGTTTTCTGGCTCTGTACTCAAGCATACCGGATTTGAAACGAAACAATGGCTATGAGGTGAAAGTGCCAACTCACAGCCTTCAAACACAGGTGTGAACATTATCGCTGCTATCCCCTAGTTTTAGGGAACAGAAAGTAATTGGACAGTCTTAAAGTCATCATACAAAGTCATCATATTTAATCGTTTATAATCCGCTGCGGTTAATGACTGCCTGTAGGCTACAGCCCACAGACATCAGCAGATACTTGTGATGCTCTGCCAGCCATCTTCTCTTATTGCTTGTTTCAGTCTGGCCTTAAGCAGTGAAACACCTGCTCGGTTGGTTGATTGAGGTCAGGTGACTGCCTTGGCCGGCGCAGAACTTTCGAATGTTCAGCCATAAAATGAAAAAACTCCCTTGTGTGCGCTAAACATCATTGTCCTGCTGCAGACTTTGTATTTAAAGGTCTATGATTCCTCTAATCTTCACTCAATATGGATCTGAACACTCTCAAACACAGTTAAAGGGGTAGTTCGGGTGTTTTGAAGAGGGGTTGTATGAGGTACTTATCCATAGTCAGTTTATTACCAACAGTAGATGACGTTTGGCACGCCCCCAGTTTGGAGAAACAGACAGGAGTACCAGCCTTGCCATGACACAGTCATTTCCGACGGGGAACTGAAGTTGTATGCTCTCGCCAAAGCCACCAGACTCCATTGAAAAAAACTGTAATTTTACCTCGCAGAACACAGGGGTTGCTGGTCTACCACTTCCTCCATCGGTTTGTTTGTTTGTGCTATTGTGGTTTTGTTTTTATTTGTGCTGTGGTGAATCCAAACTAACCAAAGTCACACAATAACATAAACAAACTAACAGATCTAGGCAGCTATAGACCAGCAACTCCTGTGTTCTGTGAGGTAAAATTACTGTTTTTTTCAATGGAGTCTGGTTTTATTGGCAAGAGCATAGATAACGGCTTCAGTTCCGAAACATCCAAAACATAGACTGTGTAGCTGCCTCATGGCAAGGTATACCGGCGAAAGTATTCTAAATATAGCGTATACTTAAAGCTGAAGTAGGCGAGATTGGAGCAAATATGATTAAAAAAAATATTTTTATAAAACTGTCGCTATATCCTGACAGTAGTACATGAAACAGGTAACCTGAAGAAAATCATGTGCCTTTGTGTCCTCCGGTGTCCTCCGGTGCTCCTAATGGCATCTGCAAGATTTCACAGACTGGAGGAAAACAAGCAGTCAGAGCTGATCTGAGGTCTGCTGTCCATCTGCTGTCTATGAGAGCCGGCTGTCAATCACTCGCGAACTCCGACCAAACGGTCAAACTAGGCCGCGCTGATCAAATATGAATCAATATTATGCTTCGTTAATGCCTTTTTCTCGCCTCAAATGTTTTCAGAATCATCTTGTAGTGTACAGTTTAGCTGTAAAATGAGAAAGTTTGTGACCCGGGAGCCGTGTTGAGATCAGGTTGAGATGGCTTGAAGGAACGCCAAGTTCCGGTCACATGAACGGAGCACAGCCAATAGGAACGCTCTCTCTCTGAAATGACCTGTGATTGGTCAAAGTCTCCTGTCACGGGCTAGATTTTCTAAAGCCTGAAAACAGAGCCATGATGAGGTGCAGAAGTCTAGTTATCTCTCAGAACACTTGAATTACAATATGCTGAAAGATTATGATGGAATTTTTTTGCCCAATGATGCCAAAAATATACTGCCTACTGCCACTTTAAACTGATTTTTGAGGTGGCTAACATACATTTTGCTGCTGCTCCCGTCCACAGCAGCACAATACTTTGCTCCTGTGCGGTAACTCCTGTCTGTTTCTCCAAACTGGGGACGTGCAAATCGTCATCTACTGTAGGTAATACACTGACAATGGATAAGTACCTCATACAACACCACTTCAAAACATCCGAACTACCCCTTTAAAGCTGTAAATCCGCACTTTAGGCAGTGTATGAACAGAAGTACTGGAGCTTTTATGTTGTTCTTGTCCTACATAGACCCAGACCCAGTGACAGGGGACATGGAGTCAGCCATGGCTGTGGAGCTCAACCCCTGGGTGGAATACGAGTTCAGGGTGGTGGCCAGCAATGCGATCGGGACTGGAGATCCCAGTGCACCTTCAAGAGGAGTTAGGACTAAAGAAGCAGGTAAATCATTAAGCCATCAACGCTGAATATACTCTACATTCTAGTCACATTTTGACAAACAGAAGCAATCAGCCAGAGTCCAGAAACTTAAATAATATACTGATGATTTATTGTAGCTAGAGAGCTTACAGAAACTGGTGCCTCCATATGACACTTCATGACAATGTTATATTCCCATTGTTAATATACTCAATTTTAATTGGGCAAAAGGGTGGGAAATAAGCTGCTTACATGAATTTTAACAAGTTTAGTGTGTCTGCTAAAGCAGCCTGTCCTTTAATGCCCCGAGGCAAAGACACAGCAGAATGCACTATTTATGGGGAGCAGAAATTGACTGAGACAGTCTGGATCAGGCGTGCCGCTTCGCTAACTGCTCCTTCTCGTCTATAAAATGTAATAATTACAAAGGTCAGTGGTCATTTGGAAGTGGCTTATTTAATCTTTCCTATCTCTTCAGCATAATTAACAGACTAATTACTGTATCTGCACACAGTTGTGTTAAATCATCCTTAAAGTTATAATCTGTGATCTAAATGTCAACAAAAGAGTGCAAAATTGAAAACACAAAACAGAAACCTACTATCACGCTCAATTTGATTGACAAGTATTTTAATGCAGACACAAACACCAAACAATATCTGAGTTTTTAATGTTTTCTGATGCTGTTAAAGGTTTTTGTTTACTTCAGCAATGTAATTAAACACATCACTTAACAGTGTTTTATTTTCAGTTATGATCTGTTGCCCCAAAAAAATGCATGTTTTATCATTACTTGATATAATCCAAGTTTAGCTCAAATTTATTTGGTAATAAATTGAGATTTGACCCTTAAAGGACCTGGGCTACTATCTGAAAAGTATTTTTTTCTGTATTTTCATCTTTTCTTTCTTTCAAAAACACATTGAAGTGAGTTTTTGCAGTGTTGGGTCAGTGATGCATTGTTAACCTTTCTGCTTCACACAGTCCCGTCAGTGGCACCAGCGAACGTTAGCGGAGGGAACGGCCGCAGGCATGAACTGGTCATCTCATGGGAGGTAGGGTCCTCTGCCAAACTGCCTCTGTAGCGAAAGCGTGACAACATACGTGCAAAAACATAAATGTCACAGTGGGTCTGGTGTTTCCGTTAAGCAAACTCAGATATTTGTTGAATAAACAGGAGTTAATGTAAGCTTTTATTTAGTCTACCCTCACTTTAAAATAATCTTTGCAGGTTCCTGTTGTATCTAGGAATGACAACAACATGGCATTCGAACCGTGGAATGTTTTCAAAACTCCTCAGCAAGGGTATAATGATGATATACGGATATCTACAAGCTGTATGAGAGAGGGCTTCAAGGTCCTTGCAATTCAAGATGCTTACTTTACAGAACACACTCTCTTGGTTTCTAAAGAAACTGATGCAGAAACTGCCACAGGTCATGTATTAATTATACTGGAATGATAATTATTAGGAAGAGTTCAGCCAAGATTCCAGTATAATTTGAAGTCTTTGAATGTGAAACTTTGCCATCTGTACTCTAATTAAAATGCAAAAGTCAATGCCATCCCAGTCAATACATTTGATCAACATTTCTAGTGCTAAGGATGCTTGCTTATAATAAACCTGCCTTGAATGTCAATGTGTTTTATTATGTAAACAGAACCGTAACACACAATCAAACACAATCCAAAGATGTCACTAGTTCTCAGAGGAGATGCTCAGGGATCAGTTCCTTTCAACTAATCCACAGGTACAGACAGATATGTGTGTTTTGTTTTTTGCCAACTGATTTGTAAATATGAGACAAAGTTTGAAATGTATCTTTTTTTAAGTCTGGGTAAAGTAAAAATCTAATAATCTAGTAAAAAAAAAAAAAAAAATGCATTCATATCGCGCTATTGAGCCAATCGTTATCACCGCAGGGGAAATTCCTTCACCGCGACAGCCCTAGTGGGATGGCCAAAATGAAGTGTCGTATATACTGTAACTCTGTATATGTAATCAACCCTCACACACGATTGGGCGTGGTTTCAGAGCCTTCAGCGGACGCGGCCCCAGCATTTCAGAGCGAAGAATACTGCTTATTTTCTTCACGATTTTGAAACCTAATTTTATATACTTGGCGATATTTTTAAACCTTTAACTTTGGCTGGGTGGTTAATAACACATTTTTCTATGGTATGACAAACTCAGAACACATTTATTTTTGTTTTACCCAGACTCAATATTTCATGTGGTCACCTCTGTCCTTAACCTTTGGCTCCACAAAGTCCACTTGTGCAGTGTAGTTCACAGTCCCTGTTATCTGAAACAAATAAACTCACCCACCTTTAAAGCCAGTTTACAGTCATCTGTAGCATCACAATGATGATAATAATACGCATGCTGAAGTCCTGCAGGCTAGATTGAAGAGAGATAATGTATACAGAACATTATAAACATAAATGCTGATTTTGCATTATGTGATTTATGAGTGTATTTTTTATAAACTGAACATGTTGATCCTGTAAGCCAGTGTTCTCAACCTTTCCTGCTTGTGACCTTCTGAAACAGAGCAGTGCCTGTGGTATTGAAAAAAAAACAGGCATACCAGGCACAGAATGATGATTATTTTTATGATTTTTATATGATTAAATATGGGCTGAAACCTATAGTTTGTAAACATTCATCATTTAACTTGAGAAAATGTTACTCTACAAAAGAAATGTGATAATAAATGTGTATGTTAAGGAAATTCATCATCACCCACCCGCTGCTATGAACCCGCAGGTTGAGAATCAGTGTTAAAATCCAAGAGTGAAAACAAGCCGGCTAAAACAAGGTTCCCTTTAAACATCTGTGCTGAAACAGCTCTGCCAATGTTCCCTTAGGAGTTTAACTGTCACCAAGTAATAAATCCTGCATGTGAATGTGACTTAATAATCATGTAGAGGTTGTTACTGCATGTGCCATTCATTAAAAACCTTCACTTTTTGTTGCCTGGGAATACTTGTCAGGCATTATTAAGGGGGATCAGGATGGTTGATGGACGACTCGAGTCCTTGTGGTTCCTAAGCCTGAAGGAAACGCTTTAATGATTTTAAGATATACAGATGATTGCATTAGTTTACAGTCAGTTGCATTCACTTGAGGTGAGATATGACGTTTCGCTCAGTGTGTGCTTGGGACCCGTGTTTGCTTGCAGTCCTATTCCCAGAACCATCAAAGTAGGATCTAATTAAAACATAGAGGAAAGTTTCAGACGCTCAAGTGGGAGAATGATGACAAGAGTCTGGAGATGTTCTTAAAGGAAGGATGACAGATGTATTGAGGGATTTACTGGAGTATTTAAAGCAGAGTTGAGCATAGGAGGTCTACATCATCTGAGCTCAGACAACTTATATCCTGTTGATAAAATCTTTTACATTTCCTTAAGAGTTGAAGCTGAAAATTCAGCAGAAACCAAATTGATTCATAGCTTCTTCTTTTAGATTTCAATGAAAAACAAATTGATAAATTAAGATAGTATTTTGTCCCTGTGTAAACAAAAATGTTTGTACAAAGAGTCTATAAATAATAGTCCATAAACAGTATATTAGGTAAGAGTCAAGGCGGTCATGTTCCATAGGAAATGTTAAAGGAACAGTGTGTACAATCTGGCGTTATCTAGCGGTGAGGTGGCAGAATACAACTTCTATGCCAAGCGTGTAGGATTGCGACGTTGGCCGACACGAAAACGCTAATGGTCCTCTCTAGAGCCAGGTGTTGTAAGAGTAGCGTGCTTAGAGTGTGTGTGAAAATGGGAAGTGAGTGGTGAAGCAAGAGAGAGAGCAGCGGCGACGGGAGCGAGTAACGTTATCGACACCGGCCCAAGCAGGAAAAGTTAACAGAGTTTTGTTTGTCCATTCTGGGCTACTGTAGAAACATGGCGGTGCAACATGGCGGACTCTGTGTAGAGGACCCGCTCACTGTGTAGATATAAACGGCTCATTCTAAGGTAACGAAACACAATGATTCTTATTTTCAAGTGATTATACACTAAAGAAAACATACTTATTAATATTATATTCCATTTCTGCCAATAGATCCCCCTAATTGTTACACACTGGTCATTTTAACTAGAAACTGTCTAGATTGTTGCACTGAGCACAGCTTGGTGGTTGAGATACAAGCTTCAGTCTGATTAAAGTAGTTACTGTAAGCAGTGACTGGATTTGTCCTTTTTTCCATTGTCTTAATGCGTTGCTGAATGATTGCTTTAAAGTTGGAAAAGCATACACGCAACAAATAAAGGGAGCACACGCACAGTTGTTTCATACTGTTGCGTCACTTCTGTAGCAGACATACGGGTCAGCAGCACCACAGCTGTAGAAACAAAGGTAAAATAACCCAGGTGTGGAAGCTCTGAACTCCCAGGAAGCTGTGACCCTTCTGATAGAAAAGGGCGAGAGAGATGCACATTATATCCGGTGGGATAACACAAAGGTGGAGGTTGTAGTCTTCAAAGCTATCTGAAACCAGGAGAGAGGATCTTGTGAGCTGTGAGGGGGGGTTAGGTGAGCGCCGATCATTAGGGCAAAGTGACCTTTTTTTTTTCCATTTGAAAGGGAAGACGTGGTAGACCCATCTGCTGCAGTATTCTACATGGTTTTCTCTCACTTGCTTTCACTGAATTTTAATTCCACATTGGAGGGTTTGAGCGTGTTGAGCCTGGAAGAAAGGCGTCAACTGTTCTAAACCAGACAGGAAAGTGCTTTAGTCCACTAGGGCAGGATGCTTTTCCACAAGATCAGAGGTTGAAGTGGTTATTGTAAAGAGGAAGCACATGTCTGAGATAAAGATTTAACTCTATTGGTCCCAAGGGAAATAAAGGCATGGCAGCAGCAAAGACTACAATGCAAGCATTAGAGGCTATTGTGTACTGTAGAGGCTACAACAAATACAACAAAAACAATATGTTGATTAAAACAAACCTCAGATTGACTTGAAATAATGACTATTGGCAGATTATCTGTAGATGTAGTTTACTGACATATTTCCAGCACCACTGCATGGTGTTTTCTGTCTGTCATTGGCTCTCCTGATTTTAAGATTGAAAGACTATGTTTCTGAGTTGTTAATTTTGCAGATTGTCATTACAAGCAGGGCAAAAACTCCTGCTTATCATGAACAATAGCACATCCCCAGGATCACAGCTCATTGCATTTTAAACAGGGGTCCCACTTTATTCTGTTGTAAATGTGTTTAACCATCCAGGGTCTCAGAGTTTGAGGGCACAACTTGGTCACGATTGCAGAATTTGCTGACAGAGCTCAAAGAAGGCCAGCTGGGCCGTGTATTACACAGAGCGGCAGTGATTAAGATGTTGTGAATTTTAAATTCGGTCCCACCAGAGAGAGGCGCAGCGATGATTAACCTTGAGTCTGCGAGTCGTTCCCAATAAATCCAGGGGTGTTTATGAATATCTGTTTCTAATTTCCAATCTTGACAATGGTTGTACGAAATGCAATAACTCTCCACACCAAGTAAAGAGGATATTAGTGCGGACTGTTTCCAAGTGGACAGCTTGGCTCTCAGCCAGGTTCAGGGCACAGCATGTGCAGAATTACTGTGAGCAACGCAGAGAATTTGCAATTGAGATCAGTTGAAGGATATATTAACAGGGGAACAGTGAACAGATGTGGAAGCAACTGACAGTTATTCTTGTAGTTATTAAGTATGGGAGCCCAACTGCCACTGGGAAGATAACCTTCACATGAGGAGAAGTGCCCCTCAGTGGCACATTATGGGGGATAATGTCCATTCCAGATGGGATGGTGTTTTGTGGTAGACCATTTCCTGTTTATAAATGAGAGTTATGCTGTATAAAGACTGTCATTAGAGTAGCTAGTAGAACACAATGACGAACTCCTTATAAATAAATGCAGGACCCCATGCTGGAGGAACAATCAAGGGATACTTAAAGTTACACAGAGCCATGATTGGTGCTTGGTTGGACATAAAACCCTAATACAGAGTCCTTTCAAGCCATGCATGAATCTGAGTAATTACAAAGATAGTGAAACAACTTCTTTCTTAAGAATTCTCTTGATGAGACTCGAGAAACTGTGTAGCTGCAGCTTTTTGGTTACAAACCTCTATGATTGGAACAATTTGTTTCTTCAACAAGTGCCTCATAATGTGTGAGCATTATTTAGTCTGTTCATTTGTTTTTATTCAAACATTGTTACAGATCAAATCACTTCTGAAGTGCAGAGTGTACAATAGAGAAAAATTAAAGTACTTCTTCGAAGATGGCTAGAATACATCTGACAGGCCCATACGGGTACTTAACAAAAAGTCCGTGCTGCGCCCCCTTTTGGGAGATAGAAAACCGATGATCCCATAGACTTCAATGCAATTCGTGTTTGGATTGTGATTTTACTTAATAACCAGCCTGTTAATAGCCAACTGTTTGATATATAGGCTGAGATTTAGTTCGAGACGACAGTCTGATGCTGCTATAACGTTAATGTATGACTGTATTACTGCAGCAGCCTCTCACTCAAGCTAACGTTAGCTAGCCATGCTAGTCACTGTCACCAGCATCATTTAGCAATTCACCACACTTGACAGTGAATATTCAGGTATCGTATGTGTCTCAAATCTCAGTGTGAAAGCCTCGGTTAACCTGCTAGACAACAGCTTTTTTGCCATTTTCCATTTTCTCTCCTGTGACAGCGAGTTTCTTTCCCCCAAATGGGAGCGCCGCCTCCGCGATGACGCAATGCTGGTCTGGTCTATAGCCTGGAGCCATAAAGCCCCTCTATTATATCTTTTTTTAGGACATGGCAGGGGAACAAATCAGAGATCTGCGTTTTTGTATGTATTGTTGGTGCAACCAATTACACAGCAACTCTTCGGCATAGCGTTATTTCTATTACCGGTTTGTTTAAAGTAGAAGTTTGGAGACATGTTTCAACTTCTTCTGGTTACTGCCTACTCTGGATGACGTATTGCCGGTCTGATGTATAATCTGTCACCCATCAATAAGTCTGTCAGTTTCCAAGAGTGTCACAGGACAATGGGGAGACACTCCACTTTAGATGCATTGTCCTCCTTTTGGTACTTGCCATTTTAAGTCATTTTAGCTTTGCCCTATTTCTTCTAGTTTCTGCTAAATGCTCTTGGAAATAAATCAGGACTTCGTCATTGATCAATGGAGATGGATATTAAAGGAGACGGAGCAGGGATGTTAGCCCTTTTTGGCAGTCCAGGCATGCGAGCGCATGGCAGTTCTGCCTCTCCAATCATCTGTGGAGAGTTGTCAGAGCCTGGACGGCCATGGTGGGCAGGGTTATTAAGCAGGATGAATGACTAAACAGTCTCTGCAGCTTCATTCAGCCGTCTCATTAGAGCCGACGGTGAGAGACTGTTTTTTTTTCTCGGGGAGCCATTGGGAGGACCATTAGTGATGCCCCCACAGTCGTCGTCACTGAGCCCAGCAGGCCCCACGATTTCATCCACAAGACTTACCTCGGTTACATCAGCCCTCTCACACTGTGGCCACCCTTATCTGTGACTATCTCAATTCCCAAACCCGCGAGTGTTTCTAGACTTTAACTAGCTAATTTGTACATGCTGTTCTTTTTAAAGACCCATATTCCTTGGCACGTCTTTAAAATCATTGCCAGCTCTGATAATAACTTTGATGGAAGCTAATTCATTTCCACTGATCATCCCTGTAATTAGGCAGTCACGGTGATTGAATGAAATGTGAACTACATCTCCATCCACCACCAATGCCTCTGTAGACTAGATGGCTAATTTGGGTGATGCCTTCGGGGGACAATATCACTTTGAAGCCTATGCAAATCGACACATTACGGCGTGCAGAGATTTTGTTGCCAAAAACAGGTGTACAGGTGTTTGTCATTTATTAAATTTAGCCAAAGATTTAATCCCTGCAGCTCGCGTTTTAATTAAATTCGAGCTCACTTAATGAATTGGCATTTGATTTGATTAAGCGCGGAGCAGCTGTTGAAGACAGCCCCCAGTTTCACCACTTCAGGAAAACCACAGATAAGCATTGAAGCCAGCACACGAAACCCTGTGTCCCAAAAATCCTCCAGTCATACATGGAAAGATAAATAGCTACATAATGGGCTCAAGTGAGCCAGATATGATTTGTTTCCATTACTCAGGACTGGCTGCATCTTTATTAACACTGGCAGACAGTAATAGTAAATGGGTAGGAAATTGAAAGCTGGTTATATGAGACGACCAAAGAGGGAAATGTCATGTTTTGTTCAATGAGAGCCTCGCTTGCACTGAAGAGGCTTTTTAAATGAGAGACTGTGCAAATAAGGCTCCTTCAATCACAGAGCTGTACAGAGCTGGTGCTATTACAGTAAGACAGGTTTGCACTAGGGCTGTCAATCGATGAAAATATTCAATCTAGATTTATCGAATGATTGTTCATAGTTAATCACGATTAATTGCAAATTAATCACATTTTTTATCTGTTCAAAATGTACCTTAAAGGGAGATTTGCCAAGTATTTAATACTCTTATCAACATGGGAGTGGGCAAATATGCTGCTTTATGCAAATGTTTGTATATATTTATTATTGGAAATCAATTAACAACACAAAACAATGACAAATATTGTCCAGAAACCCTCACAGGTACTGCATTTAGTATAAAAAAGATGTTCAATTCATAACATGGCAAACTCAAGCCCAACAGGCAACAACAGCTGTCAGTGTGTCAGTGTGCTGACTTGACTATGACTTGCCCCAAACTGCATGTGGTTATCATAAAGTGGGCATGTCTGTAAAGGGGAACCTCGTGGGTACCCTTAGAACCCATTTTCATTCACATATCTTGAGGTCAGAGGTCAAGGGACCCCTTTGAAAATGGCCATGCCAGTTTTTCCTCGCCAAAATTTAGAGCAAGCTCAGAGCGTTATTTAGCCTCAGTTGTGACAAGCTAGTATGACATGGTTGGTACCAATGGATTCCTTAGATTTTAGTTAGTTAGTTAGTTTCAAATGATACCAGTAGGCTATCTTCACTCTAAAGCTAAAACTGAGCCCCCTACAGCCTAAAAATAGCAAGTTGTGGTAATGTGTTAAAGAAATTAGTGCCGTTAAAACAAATTTGCATCAACGTGTTATTATCCCGTTAACTTTGACAGCCGAAGTTAGCACTCAATCTCACTGAATTGTTTCTTTCTTTCTGATATTTTCAGCCTGTATCTGAGGAATTCCAAAATGGCGAGGGCTTTGGGTATATTGTTGCATTTCGTGCCAACGGAACCAGAGGCTGGAAGGAGAAGATGGTGACTTCAGCGGACTCTACGACGTACAAATACAGAGACGAGACCTTCCCTCCCCTCACCCCGTTTGAAGTGAAGGTCGGAGTGTACAACAACAAGGGAGATGGGCCGTTCAGCAAAGTTGTAATCATCCACTCTGCTGAGGGTGGTGAGTTCACATTTGTGGTTGCATTGATTTTTAAAAAGTACAGGGGAAATGGTTTTCAGCATTTTATGACCGTCACCATTTTAACTTGTTTCACAGAGCCGAGGGAAGCGCCATCCGATGTGAAAGCTTACAGCCTTTCTTCATCGGAAATTAGGGTCACTTGGAAACCGCCCAGTCCTGGTCCCGGAAGACCAAGAGGATACGAGGTGCTTGTGAATTGTGTGCTTTGTGTGCACACTTGTACATTTGCCTGCAGTATCTGACATTTTGCACGAGCGTGTCTATACCAAAGTTGAGGGTTTGAGAACAGTATTTTTTTCAAAGTCATCCATTTCGTGTAAACAGGTCAGCTACTGGAAAGACATGGAGCAGGAAGAGTCGGGGAACAAGCAAAGAACTGTGAAAAACGAAACATCCATGGTCTTGACAGGACTAGAGGGCAACAGTCTGTATCTCATCACTGTAAAAGGCTTCAACAGCATCGGCCAGGGTCCTGCCACGGCTGCTGTCACCACTAACACCAGGAAAGCCCGTGAGTAGAGCACTGACATGTCATCATGTAGCACTATATATGGAATAGAGGCTACCTGTTAAGTTCGCTCTAAATCCCCTTGTAAAAAGGGTAGTAATTGACCTAGTTGGTTGAAACTCGGTTTAAAGGAACAGTGTGGGTGATTTATTGTTTTTTTTCTTTAGTGTGTAATCACCCGAAACTAAGAGTCGTGTTTTAGTTACATTAGAATGAGCCGTTTATATTAGGGCTGTCAAAGTTAACGCGATAATAACACGTTAACGCAAATTTGCCACAAATTTCTTTAACGCATTAACGCAGCTTGCAATTTTTAGGTTGTAGCGGGCTCAGTTTTAAAGCTGGAGTGAAGATACTGGCATAATATGAAATAAGAAAACCTAAATAATCCATCGGTACCAACCAATAATAAATATATACATACATTTGCATAAAGCAAGCTTAATTGCCCACTCCCATGTTGATAAGAGTATTAAATACATGACAAATCTCCCTTTAACACTCTGAGACCCACAACAGACCCGTTTTTGTCTTATTTAGAGCGGTACAGGGGGTCTTTAGGGGGAGATAGCAGGTCAACAGTATACGTCACATAGAAGTGGTGTACATCATTAGAAAGCTGGGAACCTGAAGATTAATTTGAGATGCAGTTCAGTACTATGTGACCTTGTTTTAGACATAAATCAGAAATAATCACAATTTAAATAATTAATTAATTAAAATTAATTGTAAAAGTGTATAAGGGTCTGGAACAATATGATCAAAGTATATGATTTCCATCCCCATTCTCTATTATGTCTCATAGTAATAGTAAATGGTAACATTTACTAGTCAGTATATTATACATTTTATACAAGGTGAAATGGTATTAGCATGACATAAATTATGCAAGGTTAAAAGTATTTCTGTTTTTTATGAAAGCATGTGTATCAAAAGCATTCATCATATAAGTGGTGTTCAATATATACATACGTTGTGAAAGTTTATCAGCGTTGAGATATTCCAGCTGTCATCACTGACGTTGTTGCTGCCGTATTTATTCCTAAATGGAGTGTTAATGGAGCAGCTGTAATGTTAACGTAGCCTGCCACTGATCGATCCGAACTCCATTCAGAAAACAAGCATTTTAAAAGTTGTTTGCTTATTGTGTTGCGGACAGACTTGACAAAGCATGAATTCAGACTTTTTACTAATCAGCATCATTATGTAGTTATTTCGGCAGACTTCGATCCGTTTACAACAACGTCGCTGCCGTATTTATGCCTAGATGACGTTATGTTGAGTGTTGATTGAGTAGCTGGTGTTAGCAGAGCCTGGCGTTGATCGATCCGAACTCCGTTCAGAAAACAAGCATTTTAAAAGTTGTCTGCTTGTTGTGTTGCGGAGAGACTTGACAAAGCATGAATTCAGACTTTTTACAAATCGATATATTTATGTTGTTATTTCGGCATTATTTTGATCTATTTATTGCAATTAAATCACAGCACATTCTGTTTATTTTGGGTTCATACCGCAGTAGCGACGTGTGGCTGCTAGATAGTCAGTTCATGGCGGAAATGGAGGAAAGCGAGGCGAAACTTTGCGAACATAACGTAACTTAAACGAACATAAACAATAACACATGCACAACAACAGCACTATGTAATGATACATTGAACCGCTGACACGCTCCCCAGAAAACGTAAACACAGAACTGTTCTCCGCCCTTTCATTTTGAAAGAGCAACGACCAATGAGGAAGCTCCATGAGGAAGCTCCAGCAGTCAGCCGACCAATCCTGTAACTTCATCAGTCAGTCAGTCAGTCAGTCAGTCAGTCAGTCAGTCAGGGACATACTTTTGCGTTTGTGGGGCTGGCCCTCTGTGCGGTCCAGCCAAAAATGGTCTCACTACAATGAAATGGCTACTATGGGGACTAATATCATCACACATGAATACCATTGGGCTCATTGGATCCACAAGAGTCTCAGATTTACAGTGATACCAAATTCATGTAATTCCAAGACTGTTTAGGGACCCCAGTATGCAGAAATATTCAAATACACCATTTTAGAATAGACAAAAATAACACATTTATACTGCATGAAAAAAACTGCATTGTTTCTGCCCAAAACTGTATGTGATTATCATAAAGTGGGCATGTCTGTAAAGGAGAGACTTGCGGGTACCCAAAGAACCCATGTCCATCCACATATCTTGAGGTCAGAGGTCAAGGGACCCCTTTGAAAATGACCATGCCAGTTTTTCCTCCTAAAATTTAGCCCAACTCTGGAGCGTTATTTAGCCTCTTTCCGGCATGTTAGTATGACATGGTTGGTGCCAATAGATTCCTTAGGTTTTTTAGTTTCATATGATATCTTCATGAAATCTTCACTCAAGCCCTAAAACTGAACCTGCTAGAGCCTCTGAAAGACAGTAAAGTCAATTGGGATTGCCTGCGATCCCGCGGGTCTCTTAGGGCTCAGGTACATTTTGTACAGATAAAAAAATATGACATTAATTTGAGATGATTAATCGCAATTAACTATGGACCATCATACAATTATTCACGATTAAATAATTAAATCGATTGACAGCCCTAGTTCATATCTACAAGGGGAGCGGATCCTCTTCATTGCGCCGGCGCCATTAGGGATATATACCGGATCGGATATCTGGTCAATACTGACTCAAATAGCTGGATCGGATATCGGTGACAATAGGGCCGATCTATTAAATTCAATTCTATGTTTATAAACTATATGCATTATATACTGACATTTTTTTGAAAAGTTTTGACTAATTTGTTGCTGCATTAAAAAGGTTTTCACCTGAATTGCAACTTCCTGTTAAATTTGAAGATTTTTTTGCCAAGTTGTTCCTGTACGGTTTATTATATTAATAATAAATAGCAATTCACTAAATTTATATCTATGTATTTATTTGTTACATTTTGTTTTACAAAGTTAAGAAAGCAATGTTTAAGTCAAGCCTGATGTTGCCTTACACATAAAAGAATGATACCAGTCATTTCCACACTGAGGCATACAGCTTATTAATTAAACACTGGTATCTGATCGGTACTCTGTATCGGCTGATACCACAAGCCCAGGTATCGCTATCAGGACTGAAAAAATTGGATCGGTTCATCCGTATCCGCCATGTTTCTACAGTAGCCCAGAACAGACAAACCAAACACTGGCTCTAGATAGGGCCGTCAGCCACCGTAGTTACACGCTTGGCACACAGGAGAAGTTAATTTGGTTGCAATCTGCAACATCACCGTCTAATGCCGCCAGATCCTACACACTGCACCTTGAGTCTGTTTGAATTGAGTGTTACGTTCTCTTCTCAGCTCCTGCTCAGCCTCCGACCAACCTCATGTGGATTCAAGAGGGCAACAACGTGTCTTTAAACTGGGACCCAGTGAAGGCAAAAGACAATGAATCTGATGTCATCGGGTACATGGTAATGATCAATTTCTAAAGTCACGTTTCTTCATGTTCATTACATTAAGACACATAAAACATTCATGGAAAGCCTATAGACTTGCTAATTGAAAGGATCAGCTAGTTCCAGAAGTATTTTTTACCACTATAAATAGAAATAGTCTCCTAGATAAATTTAACAACGCTATAGGTTATCGCTGCCTTTAGTTTCAATTATGTTCACTGTGTTTCTGAGAAATCATGCTTTTACTGCCGACAGTATGTCAGCAAGCTCTAAATGCTTCAACACCCATGGTTTGCAGGTGGTGAGAGTGGCAAATCACAACTGTAGCAAATTCAGAGCCTTTCATCATCACAGTTGGAAACAAAATATCACACAAACGTTTATGAATCTATCTAACATTGACCCAGAATCCGAAAAGTGAATCAATTTAAACTGATGAATATATTATGAGGCTACTCTGAAGTGTAAACCGTAGCTTCAGCTCGCCGTTATCAGCATGGGCAACAAAAGTAAGCCCAGTGATTGGACATTTTTAACTGAAATGCCCCCTCGGTAATTACAGTTGACTCTTTTGTCCTAACATTTGCAGGCACACAGTCTTGTAACTTTGACTTTGTATTTAAAGGTTCTATATACGGGATTCAGAACATTAATATCGCAGCAAACAGCTACTAGCTATGTAAAGATATAGAGGAGTAATTTCTACCTGAGCAGAAAATGAAGTCACTCTCCCTCTCTGTGTCATAGCCAGGCCGAACGCTTGTGCATTTTAGTGCATGTGAATCCCTCTGTTTTGCCCCACTGGCTGCGTGGCACACACCCTCCGGTTCCACCTCAGGTTAACACTGTTAGCTCTGCCAGCAACTGTTGCCGTTGTTTGCACTGTTAGCACTGTTAGCTGCTAGCCACTGGTTCAGCTGTCGCAATGTTGAGAGCCGTGCGGAGGCAATAGATCTGCTCTTAATTCTGTATATGCAGTCCGATACTGCACAAAATTCAGGATCGGGTATCGGCGAGTACGTCAGTCTATGCACTGATCTGATACCCTAAGTTATTAACCCAGAAAAAAATCAACTTGTTTAACCGGAAACAATTCTTCTACTGTTTTAGAGCAGGG
Organism: Sebastolobus alascanus; assembly: GCA_916701645.2. Taxonomy (NCBI): domain Eukaryota; kingdom Metazoa; phylum Chordata; class Actinopteri; order Perciformes; family Sebastidae; genus Sebastolobus; species Sebastolobus alascanus. Next base: position 4,399,324 of record CAKAOJ020000040.1, on the reverse strand, counting down.
AAGAAGAACTGATTGCAGGTAGTTTGTCATGTGACGATAGCAAATAACAACAGCGCGGTGCTAGTGAACAGTGTAACGGTAACAGAATCAGAATGCCTTTATCGTCATTGTAAACTCTGCATACAACGGAATTAGATGTGCCACTCTATTGGTGCAAATTCAAATAAGAATATTTATATAAAACTATCTATAAGAATAAATAATCATTATTGCACATGGTTGTAAAGTGCCGGGTGGATAGCAGCATGAGTGAAATGATAATGATTCTCAGGGTTTTTTTGTGTTCAGTGTGCAAATGGCCTTGGGAAAGAAACTGTCTCTGAATCTGGAGGTGCGTGTTTTGGCCGACCTGTAACGCCTGCAAGAGGGCAACAGTTCAAAAAGGTGGTGGCCGAGGTGGAGTCTTTTTGGCCATTTTGTCAGCCATTTGGCAATATTTCACAGTAGAAAATCCAACAAGTAAAACGGCGATATGTAAAGTATGTAAGTCTCCGTTTCGAGGGGTGGTACTTGTGTTGCCAAGTTCTACTGGATTCATTCTCTTTATGTATATGTTCATGTTTTACAAATGGTTTAACCTGAGCCAGGTCATACAGCAAAGATAGTAATTACATCACACCAATACATGGTCAGTAGTAAACAGCCGTTAAACAATAATAACTATATATTTTGTTTATCATGCTGGTATCGGATTGGTACTCGGTATCGGCTGATACCGCAAGTGCAGGTATCAGAATCGGGAAGGAAAAACTGGTATCGGAAACATCTCTACCTACAGTATATGTATCATGTCTATGCAGAAAATAAACCGGACTTTTACTTCTGGATTCCTGGACGTCAGAAATAACTCCTCCCATGTTGCTACTCTATTACTGTTGAAGGACAACAGAATTATAATATGGTTTTTAATACCTCTACGAGTATGAACTGTATGTACAGTAAACCTAAAATGGCTATGTGCACATGTCCTGCAGGTGTTACTCAAACAGGAGGGCAGAGGCCACAACCAGGTGACCAGAACCATTAACCCTTCCACCATGCTGTCACTGCCAGAGGGAGGCACCTATATCATTGAGGTGCGCGCCCTCAGCGAAGGGGGAGAGGGAGCGGTCAGCTCCCAGGTTCGAGTGGTCACCTCCTCCGGTAAGCTTTAAGCTAGTCAGTCGCCTCCCCCTCTCAGCCACACACACACTCCATTACATGACATCCAATCTTTATGCACAGGCTGTTTCCTCTTTGTAGCGATCTTATGTTCTGCCCTTAATTGAGTCACCACAGCTGTTGTGCGAGCCAAGTTTTCTTTGGCTAATACTGTTTTAATTACCTCGCCCACACAAACCTTCCTACTCTTGCACAGCCAATTAACTTCTAAGCAACAGGACAAACAGAAAGTTTGCAGTCCTGTGTGTGACACACCACCAGCCTGCTTTTCAGGGCAGAGGATTTGTTGTTTTCTTCCTCGTCTCCGTTTTCCTTCACCGTCCTTTTTTCTTTAGCAAAAAAATTCTTCCCAGCTTCAAACTCCTTAACACCAATTCATTAAAAAGATCAATGGAGTTATTTAGCATTAAAAAATAGGGCTGTCAAAGTTAACGCAATAATAACGTGTTTTCATGCCACTAATTTCTTCAACGCATTAATGCAGCTTGCAATTTTTAGTTTGTAGCGGGCTCAGTTTTAAAGCTAGAAGATACTGGCATCACATGAATCTAGAAAACCTAGTCTGAGCTAAATTTTGGCGAGAAAAAACTGGCATGGCCATTTTTAAAGGGGTCCCTTGACCTCTGACCTCAAGATATGTGAATGAAAATGGGGTCTATGGGTACCCACAAGTCTCCCCTTTACAGACATGCCAACGTTATGATAATCACATGCAGTTGGGGCAAGTCATAGTCAAGTCAGCACACTGACACACTGACAGCTGTTGTTGCCTGTTGGGCTGCAGTTTGCCATGTTATGATTTGAGCATATTTTTTATGCTAAATGCAGTACCTGTGAGGGTTTCTGGACAATATTTGTCATCGCTTTGCATTGTTAATTGATTTCCAGTAATAAATATATACATACATTTGTATAAAGCAAGCATTTTTTCCAACTCCCATGTTGATAAGAGTATTAAATACTTGACAAATCTCCCGTTAAGGTACATTTTGAACAGATAAAAAATGTGTGATTAATTTGCAATTAATCACGATTAACTATAGACAATCATGCAATTAATCGCGATGAACTATGGACAATCATGCAATTAATCACGATGAACTATGGACAATCATGCGATTAATCGCGATTAAATATTTTAATTGATTGACAGCCCTAGTTCATAATTAAGGCAGTTACGGCATTTTGTTAGGCATCTTCGTTCTCCTCAGTATTGACCTCTCCCCCTCCCTTCTCTCAGGTGTTCGAGCAAAAAGCAACCAGTGCTCAGTGCACTGCCTGCCGCAGGGCCTAACATGGACAGCACTGCTCCTGGTTCTTCTGGTGCCTTCAGCTTCCTGGTGAGGCCACAGTGCCGTCCTTATTTCCACGGAGGGAGCCACCAGTCTTCCGCTCCCTTATTCCCTCTGACTGCCTGCTTGCTTTGGCCTTACCCATCTCAAAGGGCCCGAGGCCTGCCAACGGGGGTCGAGTCTGCCAGCTATCATGCGGCTCTTCAGAGTTCATCCTTTTTTAAGTTCCCTGTTTCTTTTTTAGGCCCCTGACAATTTGATTTGCACAGTTCTTTCCAACATCACGATAGTGTTGTACTGTACTGTACATTGTGTGGAAAGATTTGTTTAATCATTTACTTTAACATCATGTGTTCCTCTCATTGACTGGCATCTAAACCACTTCCAGACGGCTCCTTCAGCTCCGAGGCTCTACAGAGCATGAACAATTCCTCGAAAGCTGCTGTGGTAGTAATACAGGGATCAGCCGGCCTGTTTCTTTTCATTACTTATCTGCGTCAATTTACCCCTTGGCTGCCTAACAAGCAACGCAGCAGAAGCTCAGTAGAGATAAGTGCATTGTTTTCTTATTCACACATTGAGGAGGAAACAGTTTTTTATGGAACCAAGAATCTTACTATTTCCAGACTTGCTTTTTGTACATTGTGTTACCTTTAGAGAAAAAAACACAGTGGTGTGTGTCAGCTATGTCAAACTCTGTTTTTTGGTAGTGATTAAGCAATGCTCGGTGATACAGTTTGTTGACTGTTGGATGTATGGAGATAGGAAACAGGTAGTTACCTGTAGTGGCGAGACACATCAATAGACAAAGACGACTCTGTAAGGACTCCTGGTGTCAGTACGAATAAATGTGATGTATATTTTTTAAATGGTTCTTGTTTGTAATTTCTAACTTTTAGAACAGCATTATTTCTGACAACACACTATAGGGCTACAAATAATCATTATTTTCTTTATTGATCAGCCTGTTGATTATTTTATAATGAGCCAAGTCAATCATTTTGTCTTTAGACCATTTCAAGTAAACATTCCAAATGTGTCCCAGTTTATTTCCTGTTGCAGTGTATGTGAATCAAAGAACGTATATTGCGAAGAAGTGAAAGTCAATTATTTGTTTCATTGCAACTTCAGCACCCAGCAGCAAAACTACGCCTCCGCCATTTTGGACTGAAAGCGACTACTGGACTTCAGTAAAACGTCCGCCTAAAAAGTGCCCCACAAAAGTAAAATAAAATTATTTCTATTCTATTGTCATATTCTACCGAAATGGCCTGTGTTGAAAAATAAAATATTATAAATATAATAAGTGTTTTCAGTCCAAAATGGCGGCAGCGGCTGTTGGCAAAAAAACACCAGAGTTTTTTCTCTTTGCTTCTATACTCTTTGTGTGAATGACACCAGCTGACAGGAAGTAAACATGGACCCAAGCTGTTGCCTAGCAATGCAATTCCATTGAGACGGTCGATACAATTTTTCCCAAAGTCCAAGGTGACATCTTCAAATTGCCTTTTTTTTTTGTCTGACTAACAGTCCAGGATTCAAAGATATTCAATTAACAGTCAAATAAAGCAAAGAAATGCATCAAATTCCCACATTTGAGAAGGTGGAGAAAGACGATGTTTGGTATTTTTGCTTGATAAATAGCAAACGATTAAAGCGGCAGTAGGTAGAATGTTAAAAAAAAATCTAGCGCATGACAGGAGACTTTGGCCAATCACAGGTCATTTCAGAGAGAGAGCGTTCCTATTGGCTGGTCATTCAACGGAGGCAGCTGTCAATCACTCGCGAACTGCGATCAAACGGTCAAACTAGACAGCGCTGATCAAACATGAATCAATATTCTGTTACTATAGTGCCTATTTCTCGCCTCAAACGTTTTCAGAAACATCTTGTAGTGTACTGTTGAGCTGTAAAATGAGAAAGTGTGCTTCAGCTGGTGGGCGGTGCTTGGTATTTCCTCAACTATTCTCAACATGGCAGCCGGTTCACAAACTTTCTCATTTTACAGCTAAACATTACACTACAAGATGTTTCTGAAAACATTTGAGGTGAGAAATAGGCATTACAGTAACAGAATATTGATTCAAATTTGATCAGCGCTGCCTAGTTTGACCGTTTGATTGGAGTTCGCGAGTGATTGACAGCTGCTCAGAGACGGCAAGGCTACATCTCGGCTCTGATTGGTTGTTTTCCTCCGGTCTCTGAAATCTTGCAGATGCCATTAGGAGCACCAGAGGACACAGAGGCATATCATTTTTTTCAGATTATCTGTCTCATGAACTACTGTCAGGATATAGTGACTGTTTTATAAAAATAACTTATTTTAATCATATTTGCTTCAGCCTGCCTACTTCAGCTTTAATGAATAATAAAAAAAATGTTGATCGACTAATTGACAATCAGCACAATAATGTATCTAAAATATACCCCTACAATACAAATTCACCATACACTTTCATTCTATAGCTCATCTGTAATTGTTTGTCGCTGACAGTTCTGCTCTTTGAGAAGCCTTTCCCAAGTGTTATGTAAAATATGGGCTTATTGAATTCCACACACGTGGCATTAGAGGCCACAAAACTTTCAGTGATAAAAAGAACCACTGCAGAGCCAAATAGGGCAGCATCAAGAGTATCTCTCCCTCCTCTCGGGCTCCTCTCTTGCCTTGTCTGCAGTAAAAAGCTTATCTCTCGCTGGGCAGAAATCCAAATGAATTTGCCTCGAGTGTAATTAATGTTAGAATGAAGATCCGGAGTCCTAGAACCTGCTTGCTTGAGCAGACCTTTTGCTCGCTCTGCCTCCAGCTCCCTGGACTCTCCATTACCGAGTCAGAGCAACCTGGCTCACCCGCTCAGGTTCAGACAAGGGTACTAACTCAACCACAAGAGATACGCTGTTGGACCACACAGCAAAACAGAGGACGAACACCGCTCCGAGCGCTGTCTATCCCGTGGATACTCCTCTTCTTTCAGACCTCTCTGTTTTGGTTGCGTTCAGGTTGTTCTCCTCTCTCTAACTTACATCGTTTCCGTCTGTAGTGCAAAGCATTAAGCTGTTTAATGTGGATGGAGGGGGTTTTGCGGTGCTTTTAGCCTGTTCAATGACGTCTGCTCAAACACATACCGCCACACAAGTGCTAATGTACCGACCTTTAATTATTCATGCAGCACCTGTCTGAGTTGGCGAATCTGATTTATGATAATGGATTATGTATCCTGCAAGGGGACCCATTTGGTTCAGAGAGCCAGAAGCTATAGTGTCAGCAATTAAAACGTGAACTCCCCCTAGGTTAATGTCAGTGTCTGTCTGTTTGTGTGCACATGAGTATGTGCTGGGATATACTGTAGTTTTTACTTATCTACAGTATGTTATGTTAGATCATTGTAGGGCTAATGTATTCTGCTGGAGTTCAACAAAGGGTTTGTTTCACAGTTTAGATTACCCTACTAGCAATTACAAGAAAAATATATTTTCATTCAAGGTACAGTGTGTAGCATTAGCAGAAATGGAATATAATATTCATAACTATGTTTTCATTTGTGTATAATCAGCTGAAACTAAGAATTGTTGTGTTTATGTTAGTTTAGAACTGTGGTTCTCAAGCTGTGGGGCGAGAGGTATGACAGGTGACCTGGGGAAAATGTGATGCAATAAATATTTTGACCTCGGAATCCTTTCCACAGCGGGACAGTAAACAAATTGTCTCTTTATACATCCATGGTAGCAATGGTGTTCATTCAGACAGGTAATCTGTAGGTTTACAGAATGAACAGATATTTGACAAAAAGAAAGACAGACGATGCTTTAGAGACAAACAACACAACGTCCAGTCCTCAGTCCAGAGTTCAAAACTTATTGAAAAAAGAGAGATCGTATTTGCAGAATTCACTACATGTTTTTATCTGACGAAATATTCTGCTTCACTCCATATTTTTCGTCGTTAGCCTTTTCTCTCCCACACACACCTGTAACGGGGCGGTCTAGCAGCAATCCAATGAAAATATCACGTGAAAGTATTTCTTCCTCCATGGGGGGGGAATGAAGGAAAAATGTTGAGAACCCCTGGCTTAGAATGAGCCCTTCATATTTACATAGGGAGCGAGTCCTCTTCATGGAGTCCTCCATGTTGCTCCGCCATGTTTCTACAGTAGCCCAGAACAGACAAACCAAACACTGGCTCTAGAGAGAGCCTTTCACGTTTTTACGTTACCTGAAGGCCACCGTAGTTCTCCGGCACGCTTGTGAAGCTGTGGTAAAGTGAGCCACCGAGTGCAAAACTGTGCTACTGACAGCCGCCGTCTACTACAGTCTTGAAATAGGAGGGGTACTCAGTTAGTTGCAATCTGCAACCACACCACTAGATGCCATCAAATCCTGAACACTGTCCCTTTAATCACTGTTGTCATTAAGCCCAGTCACACAGCAGTTCGTGAAATAGTCACAAAATGTTATGTATTGATTTGTGTACATAGACACAAATTTTACTTTTTTTTCGTGATGGTCAGCACAAAATCAATTTTAATGTAATCCACGTAATTGTGAACCGGGAAGTATAGCCAATCGCCGCGTAGGGAAGAGGTTGGGGTGGACGAGTGGATAAAAAAACACAGGACTTTTGCCCAGGAGGCCGGTGTTATGTCCCGCGTGAAATCACAAGTCAAAGTTGATTTATTTGTTATAAGTTACGCCACTTCTGGAGTTATTTTAACCCAAACCACGTTCTCAGTAGTTTGTTGCCTAAGCCTAACAAGTCGATCTATTCCTAAACCTAATTTAAGTAGTTTTCTTTTGGAAAGACTGGAGAGGAAATTGACACATGCGTCACGTAAAAGAAGGGAAATCTGTGTCTATGTACACAAATCAAATAGATTAAATTTCGTTACTATTTCATGAACTGCCGTGAGACTGTGTTGTATCATTGAAGTTTTAACTGACTTGAATATAAAGGAGGTCCTGTTTACTGTCAGTATCTATATTACTCTGATGTTTGAATACGTCGCTTTTTTCTTGCTGCTCTGTTTGTGAAGGGGGAAGAGTCACATCAGTATATGCTTCAGGCTGAAGGAGTCACACCACACTGAAATGTAATAAACCTCTTTCCTTGATAGGGTTAGCAACACACATAATCTAACAACAACCCTGAAGCTGAAGGATTCAACAGCTCTGCTCCAAGGACACTCCAACGGGACGGACGGACGGCAGGAACTGCAAGCTGAAGGACATATTCTCATATACTTCATTTATAATCTAATGCTGTTGCAGTAAATATTATTCAGGGGACACCACGGTATATAAAGTTTCTCTCCACCCTTTCCTCATCATTCAGACACTCTCTGAAACCCAAACACTAAAAGAAACCTTCAAATATGATACCCCAGCAAGTATCAGTTGACACTACTCCTGTCTCAATCCATCCACAAGCGTCCTTTAGCCTTTTAAAACTTAGAAAGTCAAGTATTAAATTGTCTCGTGGCATTGTTGTTGAAGGATGCGCTCCGTGATTGAGAGCTGAGCTGCGACTTGGGTCACAGTTTAATACTCACCCTGAAATTGCCAGAAGAGTAGAGCCCAGCAGACGCTGCTGCTACAGTGAGAGCTAAACTGTTATATCATACAGTCAGAGACTTTCTGTGCAACCTGTAATTTTCTGTCCTGCATTTGATGTTTCTGTTTGCACAAGGAATGAGTTTACCAAAACTGTTATATCACACAGTTTTGGGATATAATTGGTGAGTCTTTCAACAGCTGACACAGTAAATGACACTTAATGCAGCAGTTGGCAAGTTGGAGCAAATATGATTAAAAAAAAGTTATTTTTATAAAACGGCCCTATATACTGACAGTAGTGCATGAGTCAAGTAATCTGAAAAAAATCATGTGCCTCTGTGTCCTCCTGTGCTCCTAATGGCATCTGCAGGATTTCACAGACCGGAGGAAAAACAACCAATCAGAGCCAAGCTGGAGCCTTGCCGTCTCTGAGCAGCTGTCAATCACTCGCGAACTCCGATCAAACTGTCAAACTAAGCAGCGCTGATCAAATGTGAATCAATATTCTGTTACTGTAATGCCTATTTCTCGCCTCAACTGTTTTCAGACATCTTGTAGTGTACTGTTTAGCTGTAAAATTAGAACGTTTGTGACCCTGTAGCCATGTTGAGATCAGTTGAGAAAGCACAAACTTTCTCATCTTACCTCCGTTGAATGCCAATAGGAACGCTCTCTCTCTGAAATGACCTGTGATTGGTCAAAGTCTCCCGTCACGTGCTAGATTTTTTAAAGCCTAAAAACAGAGCTGTGAGGAGGTGCAGAAGTCTAGTTTTCTCTCAGAACACTTGAATTACAATATGCTGAAAGGTTATTATGGAATTCTTGCCCAATGATACCAAAAATATTCTGCCTACTGCCGCCTTAAAGTGTTTTTTTCAGGGATTTGTCAATTTATTGCCACATAAGGAAGATGGGAATCAAATGGGGAATTAAAAGTTCTCAAATGTTTCTTAAAGATTGCCGGTAGTGTGTCGGTGTGTCTGAGTCACACTCACAGATTACATTGAATTCAAAACCATAGTTATGGTTTCACCCTAATTCAATTTTGCCTGCAGTCTTTTTCAATAAGCTTTAATTAACTGTTCCCAATTCATACTTTTCTACCAATGTATGTCTTGGTAATAGTCTTACAGTATAATTGAAGCATGTGTGTGATGTGAAACCTTCTGTGCTACTGAAACATTCTCAAGATGAGATCGCTTTCTGAGTGAGATATCAACCGAGTTATTCCTTCTTTATATCTTTGCTGTGGTGAAGACATTCTGTGCTTTTTGCTTTAGAAAAGTAAAACTATAACCGTCGGGATATCTGATACAGCTAGCTAATTTGTGTTTGCTGTAGGAGGTTTTCAGTGATGTTTGGATTTCGGTCCCCCCTGGCAGCGGCAGGGATGGCAGAGAATGAGAATTAGGGACTTGTGCCATGTTCTGTTGAAGACTGTGAACAGAGGGATTAAAGGAGCAGCTTTGCGGAGAGAGTCAACATCCAGCATTGTATTGCACCAGTCCAGTAATTATTGAAGTTATAATTGGAGTTGTCTTTTGACCTCTAAAACCAGCTGTGCTGTCAGGAAGCCACGGTGCACAATGTGTTGTGCTGTTGAGCTTTGCGGGACATAAAAGAACCATTCCTTTTTTGGGTAGTACTCATTATACCATCAACAACATATGACTGTCATTCTCATTTTTTGCTCCTTTAGATCCCAGACAATAATAGCAGTTGGTTGGCCAGTCCATCCAATACTTTGGTCAAGAGTTCAAGGTAACTATGTTAAGATATCTTGACAACTGTTCAATTTACCAACGTATGGATATTCCTAGTAAGTAAGTATCCATGATGAGAGCTGTTCGAATTCTCTAAATGCTAAGGAAAGGTGCTTCAATGCTTCCTTTATTATCTCCTTTAGCATAGGATACACTGGACCATCCTTTAACATCCCACAATTCCTTGCGGCCAAACATTTAAAGTGACGCACCATTCAGCCGTTCATGAAAACAAACAATATGCTTATCTTGCATATTATTTTCATACAGTCATATACTAATTGGGATTCATGTTGGTAAATATGAGTGGACAGTGACAACCATTTAATTTCTCTTTAATTTTAATTATTTATTTATTTCGAACAGGTAACAAATACATTAGTCAAAAACAAAACAAGAATAACAAATAAAATGAACAGTAAACATATAGCAAACTGTCATTAAACAAATAATCAACATAAATAAATATTACGTCCAAAAAGGAGAAGAAAGAAATATACATTTAATGGTTCTACCCCTTCTCTATAACTCAAACAATATCTCAACATTTATGATATATTCCTTTTTTTATTTCAATTCCAACCTTGGTATTGACGTAATATTTTTCACCGGTTGTCCACGTTAGGTCAGATAATCCTTTATTATACGGTATCTCTCTTTCACATTTTTGAATGGTAAATGGACTTGCATTTATATAGCGCCTTTCTAGTATTCCGACCACTCAAAGCGCTTTACACTACATGTCAGCATTCACACACACATTCATACACTGATGGTAGAGGCTGCCATGCCAACCTGCCCATCAGGATCTAATCTAAATACTCATTCACACACCGATGGCACAGCCTTCTGGATTAAGTATCTTGCTCAATGACACTTCGACATGTGGACTAGAGGAGCCGGGTATCGAACCGCCGACCTTCTGATTGGTCGATGACCTGCTCTACCTCTGAGCCAGAGCAGCCTGACACCAAAAGAGCTATATAACAACGCACAGGGCGAACATGCACCTTTTGTAGTCCATCTTTGGAACATTGTAGTTTCACCACGATAGAAGTACGTCACTAACATCCGCTGCCGTCGCATCATAATTACGGAGCCTAGTGTAAGTGCAGTTTGATTCTCTTAACACCACGGTTGTCTTTTCCTAGGTCCTTATGAATTCTCCTTCACATCTTTCCTTGACCTCATGACGTTTTCCATCGAGGTCAAGGAAAAGTGGTTTCGGAAAAAACATTAGGACGTAATTTTTTGACTTTTCGACCGCAAACCTAGACCCAAATCCTAATGTTTTAGGTGAATCCCCTGACTTTTTCAGTAGCACCACACCAAGGAAAAAAACTGTAGTTCTACTCAAGAAATATACAAATCTAATGAGCTGGTTTACGATGACATTTACTGAGTACATTTAAGCTCCCCAGTGGATGAACTTGTTCAATTTTAGACACTCCATAACAAATGTCTACTTTACACAGAAGATATGTTATGTTATATGTGTGTAATCTAGCTGGCAAAGCAGAGAAATCACACACACTCATGCTCCCACAGGGATAAACCCTTGTGACTGTAATAGCCCAATGGCTTTTCCTCTAGCACCACTCTCAGGACAAACTTCACATTTTAGCAGCATATTTTGTTACAAAGTAAGACAGTATGTTGTGGAACTAGTGTTGGTGTTACGCATCTGCTGTTGGCTTTGCAATACTATTTGATATATTTTTGAAAGAAAAGACATTGTCCTGATAAGATGCTACAGCATAGCACATTTGCATGTAAGGGTGGTTTTATTAGAGCCATGAATTTAAATCACAGCCTCCATCAAACATAAAGTTAAACTCAAGATGCACTAGAACTTGGTTATATATATTTTTTTTTTTCCAAATACAATGCTCTTGCCTGTGATAGCAGATGGTGTACTATTAGAGGGGAACTTCTTAAGAAACACCAGCTAATTTGATATACCGTGAACCCTTCCTCATAAGAAATGAAGAGTAAAAGCACCCTGCTGAGAAGCCTCATTAGGGAGGCACGTTTAAGAGAAGAAAAGAAGACAAATACTGTTGATTAAACTTTCCACCCCTTGTAGTTCAGGCCTTGTGTTTTTCTACTCCCAAACATTTGCCAAATATAACACTGAAATGTAGTAATGGGATGCATTGTACAGCCATTCCTCAAAGTTTCTATTGAGATAAACAATGCTTTGACTAGAAGCCTCAGAAAGCTCCATTTATTGCAAAGCTAAGGAATACCAAACTATACCAACATGTTTGGTGAACCACATGATGTCTAATTGCAAATATTTGTAAAATGATGTGGTGGGTCATGCTACTAAAAAAACACATTTCCAAGAATTTCTACCGCAGGCGTAAAACCTTACAGGAAGTAAAAGTCACATATGGTGATCTGTTTATACAGCTCTTGGAATCCAGCCAAATCCCTGCAGATTGGTGAAGGTGGTGATTCAATTAGGAGATCCAAGCTACTTTTCTCCAGACCCATTGTGTGAGGAAATATAATGGGATGGAGTTGTAAATCTGGGGATAATCTAAGTGCAGCGTATATCGGAGGAAGAGGGCTGCATAAGGAGATTTAAAGGTCAAGCAAGAACGCAGTCAGCTCAGAGAAGACCTCTGCCAAGACCTTATAATCTCCCCAGTTCACCGTAACTTTCACCGCCAGTATCGTACCATAGATAACTGAATAGGTGACCAAAATTTCTCTCGATGCTGGCACTAGAGGAAAGGTCAAAGGCCACCAGAATCCTGATGGAAGCATAAATGTGCAAAAGAAATTACAATTTGAACCTGATGGTAGCGCTAGTCTAAGGTCAGTAATGTGCATGACAAGATTTATGCCAGTGTTGGTCACACAGACAAGGCAGTGAAGAGTAAATGCACATTTGAACATATTTAACACCACGGTTCCTATGGAGTTACTTTTGTGTCTTCATTATGCAAGCAAATAGAATAGGTTTGAGAGCAAAACTATAGACATGCAATCAAAAATGTTTCATTGCAAAAAAATTAATTAATGATTAGAAATGTATGAATGTAAATCCAAAAGTTTTGCTTGCTGTTGAGCTGAATGTCTTGGGCCTACGCTGAAAGATGTGAGACACGTCCCCATTGGCCAGCCTCGATCAGATTGACAGTTTGGCAACATCCACTGCTAGTAAACGAGAGAGGGAGTTTTGAAGTCCATGGAGAAGACAGAAAATTAAAGCGCTTAACTAATTAATTAATTAATTAATTAATTAATTGAAGATAACTTCCATCTTAGTAATGGCAAGAATGTTACGTTTGAACTAGTGCATGTAGATTGCTTTTGTTTAATGATCTGTGATAGTGTAATGGGTTAAAAAAAATACATGGGTGTTTCTGCAACTACAGTCACTTTTGACTCTCTCAAAATTAAAAAAGAAATTATGAATTTTAATTTTAATTTTAACTATCAGAGTATGTAATACATATAAACAGGTACACCAAATTATATATAATGGTTAAGATTTTAATCTGTAACATGTTTATTTTTTATGGTTTTCATCACTTGTTCTTACTACATGTCCTTACTGCAACATTACGTTTATTTTATACGTTTTGCTTTTTTAATTTCTATAATATTTTTAATACATTTAAATTCATTTTCATCAAGCTTCATGCATCATTGTAAATACTTAAATTAAAAACTTTTTTCATTCATTTTCATTTCATTTCATGATTTTCTTTACACCCCGAAAAAAATTAGACAGTAACCATAGATGTCAGTCTTTATACACAAAAAATTACAAATTACCGCAACACTTGTTGCAGAAATGACATTTTTGCTAATATTGCAGATAAATGGCAGCTAGCAAGGTCTGCTAAATTAGCTTTAACTCTTAACATCTAATATACATTAATTCAAAAGTAATATTAATTGAGTTTTTAAATGTAGTTCAAAATACGGAATTACTAAACTGTATGGTAAGGACACACAACAAATACTTAAAGTGGCAGTAGGCAAAAAAATGTTGGCATAATTTGGCAAAAATAATAACCTTTCAGCATATTGTAATTCAAGTGGTCTGAGAGAAAACTAGACTTCTGCTCCTCATCATGGTTCTGTTTTCAGGCTTTAGAAAAATCTAGCCCATGACGGCAGAGGTCACAGAGGTCAGAGGTCACAGGTCATTTCAGAGAGAGAGATAGAGAGCGTTCCTATTGGCTGTGCTCCGGTCATGTGACCAGAACTTGGCTTCCTTCAACAGATTTTACAATGGCGGCCACGTCACAAACTTTCTCATTTTACAGCTAAACAGTACACTACAAGATGATTCTGAAAACATTTGAGGCGAGAAGTAGGCATTACAGTAACAGAATATTGATTCATATTTGATCAGCGCTGCCTAGTTTGGCCGTTTGGTCGGAGTTTGCGAGTGATTGACAGCCGGCTCTCATAGACTGCAGCTGGACAGCGGACCTTGTTTTCCTCCAGTAAGTGAAATCCTTCAGATGCCGTTAGGAGCACCGGAGGACACAGTAGGACACAGCGGAACATGATATTTTTCAAGTTACCTGTTTCATGTACTACTGTCACGATATAGCGGCCTTTTTCTAAAAATAACTTTTTTAAATCATATTTGCGCCAATACGGCATACTGCAGCTTTAAGAAGAAAAGGTGATCTTAATATTTTTATTTTTTTTTATCTTGAGGGTCACCTATGTGGGCGGCCCAACCTGTCATCCATGTGATCACTTGCTAACTTGTGTTTCCATGGAAACTAGATTTGTTTGCCTTTGAATACAACTTTTACTCTGGTATTTGTTCAGTGTCGTGGTAAGGACTCAGAAGTTTGGGACAGGCGCATTTAGTTAAACAAGAAAATAATAATTTGAATATGGTGCAAAGTAATATGTATATGAAACAATTGAATTATATTATAATTGAATTAGCTCTTTTTAGTATCTCAACATATAAACCACAGTTGTGGGACATGAAGAAGAGTGGTGTTTAGACCCATAAAATGATTCATAAATGTTATTAAATCACATTATTTAGTAATATTTGTTTACGTTGACATGGTTAATAACACTGTGTATATATTTATCAAGCATTGCACTGCAAATTTTAACATAAATCCAAAATGTCATTGCTGGGACTTAAAAATGCCCATAGTTGCAGAAACACCCACATGTGATTTTGTCAGCCTGTAGCTGTTAGCTTAGCCCAATTAGCTAGTCACTCGCTCGTCATACTTATGTTACCACTGTTCCCAGGCTGCCTATTAGCCCGCATGACGTTGTGTATGTAGCTACTATTAACAGAAATATTTGTGTTTAACGATCTAATGTTAGTTTTTGTTATATTTGTGAAGTGCTGTGCGTTTACTAACAGTGGATGTTGCCAAGCTGTCACTCCAATCGAGACTGGTCAATAAAGACGTGTCTCTCATCTTTTAGCGTAGGTCCCGCCCACGAAATTCAGCTCAACAGCAATCAAAACTTTTGGGATTTGCAAACAAAACTTTTGGATTTGCAAACAAAACTTTTGGATTTGTAAACAAAACTTTTGGATTTACAAACAAAACTTTTAAAATTGCAAAACAAAACTTTTGGATTTGCATTAATACATTTTTAATCACAAATTTATTTTACTTGCAATAAAACATCTGTTATGTTTGATTGGATAATAAAGACACAAAAGTAACTCCATAAATTCCAATTAAATTCAACTAAAATGATAACATGCTCATCCTAGTATTTGGGTCGACGATGCTGGAAAGCTAGCATAACTTGAATGTAGCATCACCTCAGGAGCTCCGTCTAAACCCCCTGATTGGTTCTTTACAACAGGGCGCCGATACAGTGATTGGTAGACGTTTTTACAGGATTACAGCAGCTACAGATGACGGCTCTTTTCCGGTCCCTTTTCAGAGCTCAAAAGTAATGGATCGCTGTAGGGGTGTAAAGACCATTTCAACCAATATAACAAATAGTGTACACTGGATAAAATTGTCAACCCTGCCTTTAATGTTTAGCTTGTTAGCTAAACATTGTTAGATGTGGTGGAGATCTACCACTCTAAGGAACCTCTTGCTTTGGTTCAGACACGCCCACTAATGTGTGCCTCAGAAGGCTTTTTGAACACTGCTCACCTGGGAGGAGGAGGTCCACCATGTTCAGCTAATCTGTGACACTATTAGCCATCAGGCTAGTTTAGCTAACCCTAGCAGTACCAGAGTCCACATGTCGTCCTACAGATCTCAATATGATGTGCAGCCTAATCATCAACAAACCTCTACACTCCAGTATCTAACGGGGGACATAAAGGCTGTCGATCAGATGGATCTGACTGCACTTCAACTACCTGCTACTTGAGGTAACTACTCCAATGATTCACAGGATTAAATGAAGTTTGTTACAGTTTTTTTTTCGATTGCTAACACACTAAAATGACACGTAAAGCCCAATTATTGAAACTGACACTCAGAGAGCAAAACCTCAGCTCAAGTCTCCAAAACTCTAAACACATTTTCCGCTTGGCACCCAATTTGCAATTCAACATGGCACTTTTTGCAACACACTGTACTTGTTTCTCTACATAAGACACAGGAATCTGACATAAAGTCCCTTGTTTGTCATTTCAAAACACTACCATTCAAAATGACACACCCATGGACCAATTGGCCAAAACATGTGCCACCTATCCAATTATCTAATTGCTTGATTGTCAACTCATCAATCAGGATGTAAGCACTATAAAAAAGACCACAGGTGAGTCTCTGTTTACATGGATACTATGGATAGAAAAGGGCAAATGTCCTGAGCTATCGACCAGGCTCATGAATATACGTTACGTTACTCTGTTTACAACAGCAATGGAAGCCAACATGCAGTAGCAGAGAGAGGCCTGTTTTCAAAAACTTGTGTTACTAGTATTGGAAAAAAACTGTAATTCATGTTTTCTTTTTTGTCTCCGCAAATCTTTTTGCTGTGTTTATGCACTATATTCTATTTAGAATATGCTCTGTTCTGATTTTCAGTGCAAGCTGCAACATTTGGAAATACATGGATGTCTTGAGTAGAAATGTTAAGCGTGTTTTAGATTGAGCGCAGCAGTGTGTATTCGGTTCAAACAGATTCAGATCCTATGAACCATGTGTGCGCCATACGGTGACAAAATTGGGTTTTTATTAATTATTGTATTGTTTTGAATGAAGTGTCTCAGTTTGCGAAATATCTGATGTATTCTGCTACCTGTGTGTGTGTTGTGTGAATTGTGTGTAGTGTTTTGACAAAATGAGCTCTGTTTTCAAAATCGTAAATAAATGTACTTGGTGGGAGGCAGTTGATCATTGCGAACTCTTGACTACTGGGACTGAACTAAAGACTTTAATCCACCCAACTTTAGAAAACTAAACTTACACTTCTTAGCCTGTATACTAGTCTTGGATAGAGAAAAGAGCATTTTGCTGCTGCTGAAATAACTTTGCTCCGATGGTGGTTAGAATGTTTTATTATTGGTTCATGGGTTTGCTCATCTCCATTGTAGGGCTTTAAAAATGTCAGGCCCGACTCTGACACTCTGGCATTAAAATGTTAACATTAGTCATAAAATACAGCTCATACCCATATGGCTGATGGGTATTCAACCATTCATTTTAGAGGTATTTTTTGATGAAATTAAAGGTAACCTGTGGTGTTCTTGACCTAGTAGCACTGTGGAGCTGTTTGAAATGGGTCCTTGTTTTGTTTGACATGCACCAAAAACCAAGGCAAGGAAGAAGAAGCCAAAAAATACAGAATTTTAAATGTACAAAAATTGTCTTTGCAAAATGAGGAAGGAAGGGCATTCAGCACATTTGTGTGACCTCAAGGATACACACAATGAGTTTTGGTGAGTAACAGTGAATATAATGGTTACAGGAAAACCCGTAAAGTGCTGGACAACTGGAAGTTTTTACCTGCCGTTGACCTTAAATGAAATGTCATAAAGATTCCACTTGGGAGCATAAATGTATATCTACCAAATTTTATAGTAGCTCATCCAATCTGTCTGGACCAATGGGTTGGGCTGACTGACCAGCATTGCCATCCTGAGACTCCGGCTAACAGCTGAGTGACATTTAACTTTCCCTAAAAGAAGACGCAGCAATTTTTTTATTGCAGCTTTTAGTCCGAAGCTCCGATATCATCGACGTTATTTCTTAAATGGGAAAGAAAGATAACCTTTCCATTTTTAACACAATGTGAGAAGGCTAAGCATCTGTGGGAAAAAAAACACAAGTAAATCACCAGAATGTCACATAAGTTTTTGACATTTGTCACCAATCGGGGAATGCAGGGTGCTTGCAGATGGTCACATCTAATTGTGTCTAGGTGGCCTGGTGGATTTACCCATCTCCGAACAGCCATTGGTGCTCCTCTTCTTTTTTTTAAAGCAAATAGTTTTCCTACTAAAAATAAGACACACTGGGTCATTCTTCAATAGTGCACCTGTGATGTTGTACAGCTGGATATGTGGTGTAAGTTGACAGAATTACAAGCGTTTCTCAGAGGTTTCCTGTTGTCTATAAATTATAACGAAGCAGCCCACCTTCATTTTCAGTTTTTTAAGATCTTAATAACAAGTGGATCTGAAGGTAATACCCGATGTTTTATTCATTGTTTTTAGATTCAGATGAATTAAAGTCTCATCAGTTCCCTTAATGCACTGGCTTCTTCCCGGATTGAACCGTCCTGACCTGTCGCTAAGACCTCGCTGCAGTCCCCGCCCTCCCTCTTCCGCGGACGAAGGAGAGAAAGGTAAATGCTGGGTTTATCCTGAGTCTGGAGCCTGGCTGTGCAAGGGAGCATCCAGTTCATTGCTTGGCCTTTTACAGCTTCATTGCCTACTTTACAGTAAAGCCAGGTGCAGCGAACCTTTCATGGGGCTGACATATTACCTGATTTAAAGATTCCCTGGGTGGCAGGCCACAGTAAAACCTGGATCAGTTGAGGCAATCTGACGGTTCCTTCAAAGTGAAACTAAGTAATAAAACGGTAAAGGAGGCCACACTCCTCTCATCTCCCTGCTCCTTTTCGCTGTTCTTCTCCAAGTTTAAATTGGCTGGATTATCAGAAAGCCCCATATTTGCCCATTTCAGACTCTGAAGTCGAAGAGATCTGAGAATTTCCATGTCTGGTAGTTGACGCCCTTTCACACCGGCAATTTAGCAGTCGTGCTCTTATTTTAGCTCGACTGAAATGCGCCTGATTTTAAATGGAATTCTCAATGTGCAAAGTAACAACAGCTGTGCCATTTCCTAAAATAGCAACAGTACTGTCTGCCTATAATTCTGACATTGAATTGAAGTGTTTTGGTAAGGATGTTGCTGAAAGGGCATTTCAAATAATTCAGTGAAGAACTCTTTGTTTCACGATGCATGAAATCAAAATGTATTATCTGACAACCCGCGTGGAACGTATACAGCATAAACCACTCATTAAGTCTGATCCCAGTTAAAAAACAGACGGAACAACAACAGCGTCTATTCACTCTATTCACAGTGGTTTCAATTATCTCCTAAGATTCCTTGGAGCTAGTATTTATTGTAAAAAGATTGATGAGCGTATTGTATTATGTTATTCAGAAGGTCTGTAAACGCTAACAAGATGGAAACCATTACCATAAAAAGGATGGGAGAATGGAGCATGTGCATGTACATAAAGTTCTACAGTATAGACATTAAAGTGGCAGTAGGCAGTATATTTTTGGCATCATTGGGAAACAAGACTTGGTCAAAACCAAGTATATGGCTGGACCGTATATGGTCAGTATGTGAATTGGTGGCTAAATTGTTACACAAATAGTCAGTGGTCATGTCTATAATGTTTTGTGAACATTTTTTTTTCCACTTATATCTTAATGCTTGATTGAAAGACAAATTTTAATGAAGCAAATGACATTCAGTAATAGTAAATGGTAACATTTACTAGTCAGTATATTATAAATTTTATACAAGGTGAAAAGTTATTAGCATGACATACAGTATGCAAGGTTAAAAGTATTTCAGTTTTTTATTTAAGCATGTGTATCAAAAGCATTCATCAAGTGATGTGTAACAATATATACATACTTCGCGAAAGTTTATCAGCATTGAGATATCGAGCTGTCATCACTGACGTTGTTGCTGCTGTATTTATTCCTAGATGGAGTGTTAATGGAGCAGCTACTGTGTTAGCGTAGCCTGGCACTGATCGAGCCGAACTCCCCTCAGAAAACAAGCATTTTAAAAGTTGTTTGCTTGTTGTGTTGCGGACAGACCAGACAAAGCATGAATTCAGACTTTTTACTAATCAGCATCATTATGTAGTTATTTCGGCACACTTTTGATCCGTTTACAACAACGTCGCTGCCGTATTCATGCCTAGATGACGTTATGTTGAGTGCTGACACGCTCCCCAGAAAACGTAAACAGAACTGTTCTCCGCCTTTTCATTTTGAAAGACCAACGACCAATGAGGAAGCTCCAGCAGTCGGCCGACCAATCCTGTAACTTCATCACTCAGTCAGTCAGTCACTCAGGGACAGACTTTTGCGTTTGTAGGGCTGGCCCTCTGCGGTCCAGCCAAAAATTCTATAATATAATTGAAGTGTTCTGAGAGATAACTAGACTTCAGCACCTCCTCATGGCTCTGTTTTCAGACTTTAAAAAATCTAGCCCGTGACGGGAGACTTTGACCAATCACAGGTCATTTCATTGAGAGAGCGTTCCTATTGGCTGTGCTCCGGTCATGTGACCGGAACTTGTCGTTCCTTCAACAGATTTTACAATGGCGGCCATGTCACAAACTTTCTCATTTTACAGCTAAACCGTACACTACAAGATGATTCTGAAAACATTTGAGGCAAGAAATAGGCATTAATGTAACATAATATTGATTCATATTTGATCAGCACTGCCTAGTTTGACCATTTGGTCGGAGTTCACGAGTGATTGACAGCCGGCTCTCATAGACAGCAGCTGGACAGCAGACCTCAGATCAGCTCCTACTGCTTGTTTTCCTCTGGTCTGTGAAATCTTGCAGATGCCGTTAGGAGCACCGGAGGACACCGGAGGACAAAGAGGTAAATCACTTTTTTCAGGTTACCTGTTTCATGTACTATAGGCACAATATAGCGACCATTTTATAAAAATAACTTTTTTTAATCATATTTGCTCCAATTTCACCTACTACAGCTTTAAAAGGCAAAAAAAACAAACAGATAACAGAACACTCCATATTATGTTATTGTGTGAAACATGTCATACACAGGTGGAAAAGTCATTGCAGTGTGTACCACAGTGGCAGATTATTGTTCTAATAGGTATTGAAAGGTCTGTTGGTAGATGTTTTCACTTTGCGAACTGATGAATTTTTATTTTTTTTATTTTTTTATTTAATTAAATAAAATTTAATTTAGTAGAATAGGAAATGTTCTTTAGACACACATTTAACCACTGTCATAGATAAAGGCTGTACATTATCATTATTAAATCAATTGTTTAAAGGTTCAATTTACAGAAATTACAAGGGGAAAAAAAAGAATCTTGCTCACCTGTAGTTTATTGTGTATTGTTTATAGGCTGCTTTAAAGATTCTCTATACAATATCCAGAGTATTAATATAGCAGCAAACAACTATTTTCTATGTAAAGATATAGAGGAGTAATGTCTACCTTAGCAGAAATTGAATGTCACTCTCCCTCTGTGTGTGTTGTAAACCAAATTTCTCTGTGCTTTGTTGACATAGCGGGGCAGACCGCACGTGCTTTTAGTGCATGTGAGCATGCCCCACCGGCTAGCTCATGGCCGCCGCTCTGCACTGCTCTCATACCGAGATTACAGCTGATAACGCCGTCCCGACCGACTGCATAGGCGCGGAAGCGTAGCGCCCACCCTCCGGTTCCGATGGATGGAGAGTCTGCTACAATATATAATATCTTGCACTCGGCAGCTCACGTTACTGCAGTGTTTAACGGTGGCATATGTGGTGTGATGAGTTTGATCCAAACTTGCAAAGTGATGGTTCCTCTACAAAAATTCATTACCACGGTTTGCACTCCACTCCACTAGTTTATTTTTCTTGTAAATGTATGACTTTATAAACTCGCAAATTTGTGAGTTTTTTTCTTGTAAATTTGCCACTTAAATATCAGACTATCCAAGTTTTTTTTCTCGTAAATTTCTGACTCGATAATCTCCAAAATTTGTGAGTTTTTTTCTCGTACATTTGCCACTTTAATCTCAGAGACTATCCAAGTTTTTTCTCTTAAATTTATGACTTTTTAATCTCACAAATTTGTGAGTTTTTTTTCTCGTAAATTTACGACTTTAATCTTGGAAATTCTTGGAGTTTTTTTTCTCAGAATATTACCCCCCTCCCCCAGCTCCATCATTTTTTTTTTTTTTTTTACCTACAATTGCCCTAATATACATTCGTACAATACTACAACAGGGGTAAGTGAGAGAAAAAAATGCAATTTTTACATTTTACAAGTCAGCAACTCTGAATGCAAACTTCGTTCTCTTTGACCACAGGAATACCTCACAGTATGAACTCGCTGGCTACAGCAGGTCATGTCAGTGTACACCTCAAATGCCCTGTAGGCAACCAACATCTAAAGGGTGGATACAACAATGATACTTGTAAAATCAATGGTGGCGTCAATAGCGTACAGACTGCCAATACGCTCGCGGCTTAAATCACTCTGTGATGTCTTTGACAAGGTGCTGTCGGTACGTCTTCCCTGTATGACGGTTTCACACCATCAAAGCCCAACAGCAACCCCAGGTGTCATCCCAGTTGAGCTCCGGAGTGTTGATTGAAAACAGGTACACACACGTGCTACAGAGTCAATATACGAGGAGATTGCAGCTGTAAGAAAGACCATGATGAATGAGACAGACTCGGAGGTGATTGAGCATGTCTACTCTGATGGTGGTGCATTTAAATTGGGCTGTGCATGTAAATGTTTTCCCTTAATTGGCAGCCAGAAGAGGTTTATCACCCGAGGTGAATACAGATCTGCAACACAGGCGACTGAAAAGAAATTCAATTCCGATTTAATGAGCTGTAGGGTGGAAAATCTAGGTTTACGCTCATAGGTTGAGCCACTCTTTTGTACTGAGATGTAGAGATTTTCTCTTTTTTTTAAACTCCGGTGATTAATGTCCTATGTTTGACCTTATTGACTTAAAGCTCAAATGAGGAAATTGCTCTCAAGAGCGGTGCACTTTACCCTTCATTCAGGCCAGTATGTCACATGTGCGGATCCTGTTTCCCTGCATGGCAGATTAGTCGAACCGGTTTTCCTGTGCAGAGGAAAAACAAGCCAAATTAATATTGAAAATGCACTACAAACAGCTGGGATGGGCCACAGATGGTCTGTTCAGGTGGACCGGACATCAAGGTCTTTACTGTTGAGAGGGCTCCTTGATTAACGTCGTCTCTGAGACAAATCAGCATGTTAGACAGCTCCTTTATGGTTGTGACAAAGCGTAGGCAAAAATACACGACAGGAGAGAGCCACGGGGAGCTGCAAAGTAAAGATCTGAAAACAAAGCAGATGCCCATACTGAGAGAATTACAATAAATCATCAAATAATAGTGGGTGCTGTCTGAGCTATCGTCTCCACACATCACAGTGTGCGAACCCCTCACAGCAAATGAGACGCCTCTCATTTTAAAATGGCCATGCGCACATGTTTGATGCCGCACATGAGAAGATAAGCATATTGTTGAGACCATTTATCCATTTTAACAACCAAGAATTCTTATCAGGGTTGGGAGAAAACAATTGCACAAAGAATAGTGACTTATGGATATCCATTTTATGTTAGTAAAATCGAAATGATCTGATACTGCGGTGCAATTGAAATTATTGTAAAGGCACTGCATGACAGCACCAACGACAACCTCCTGTACTGATAGATGACTGTAATAAAGTGCAGCTATAACGTCCCATTTTTCAGCCTATGTTGAGGATCCTGGAGGTTATGAATAAAATAGAGATTTTGCATGAACGTACTTGATATGAAGACGGCCGTTTATCCTACAGAAATAGAACCACTGAAATCAATAGAGCCACTGTTATGTTTACTGTATTGTACAACTGGCACAAAATCAATGTAAAATGGTTTTCTGAATATCCTGTTGGATGTCTTAACTCGTGCAATTGGTGGATAATCTTCAGAGATTTCCTTTGGGTTTCTTTCAGAGCAGCTGTACGGTTTGTTAGAAGTGGTTCAGTTACAGGGTTTTCCACGCCATCGGAGCAACTGTGTGATTACTGCGTGCTCTTCTGAGGCGCCGTGTAGCCTGCTAGACTTCTGGAGCTAATCTCAGTTTAGCATTTCCACACAAAAGCTGTCTTTGTGGTTACTCAAACAATGGCAGACCACTACAAGCCTCAGATCAGGCCGTTTGTGAAAACAATGACATGTGGCCCTCAGTTTCCAATCCGCCTGAAACGGCAGTTTGTACATGTAAGCCGCAGCTCAAGTGGTCTCCCCCCAGACGGCCCCTGACGCCTTGATCCTCTGGCAGGAACACTAGATGTTTATGAGTCATTTTGTACAGACAGCAGTGACAGCTTTATTTCTAGATGCATTTTTTTGCACAATGCATGCTTCAAATGAGAACGACTTTGAGGGGACATATCATGAAAAGTCACTTTTCCAGTGCTTGTGCTCATACATTTGGGTATCTGGAGTGCCTACCAACCCACAAACTGTGAAATAAGACAACCCAGTCAGTTTTTGTGGGCTGCCTAGATCAGAAAACATGTGATTCAACAAGCCATTCAGATTTGGCTCCCCTTCCTCCGAACTTCCATCACATGCAGGCTCATTAGAATATACACCGATCAGCCTTAACATTATGACCACTGACAGGTGAAGTGAATAACATTGACTATCTCGTTACAATGGCACCTGGCAGTGGGTAGGATATATTAGGCAGCAAGTGAACATTTTGTCCTTGAAGTTGATGTGTTGGAAGCAGAAAAAATGGGCAAGCGTAAGGATGTGAGCGACTTTGACAAGGGCCAAATTGTGATGGCTAGACGACTGGATCAGAGCATCTCCAAAACCGCAGCTCTTGTGGGATGTTCCCGGTCTATAGTGGTCAGGACCTACCAAAAGTGGTCCAAGGAAGGAAAAGGACAGGGTCGTGGGAGGCCAAGGCTCATTGATGCACGTTGGGAGCGAAGGCTGGCCCGTGTTGTCCGATCCAATACAAGAGCTACTGTAGCTCAAATTGCTGAAAAAGGTAATGCTGGTTCTGATAGAAAGGTGTCAGAACACACAGTGCATCGCAGTTTGTTGGGTATGGGGCTGCGTAGCCGCAGACCGGTCAGGGTGCCCATGCTGACCCGTGTCCACCGCCAAAAGCGCCTACAATGGGCTCTTGAGCATCAGAACTAGACCAAGGTTTTTTATTATCCCCTAGGGGCAATTTGTTGTACAGTCAGCAGAACCACACAGCCATCAAAACAACAATAAACACAATAAATAGCCTATTAAAGGCAATAAATAAAAAAAGGCTTACAACATACATAATTACAGGGCATTGTTGGGGAAACCAATGGCAGTCGGAACAAAAGAATTTCTGAGCCTATTGGGCCTAAATTTAGGCAAACTGCATCTGCGGCCTGACGGGGGCAACCTGAACTCATTGGACAGGGGATGGCTAGGATCAGCTAGGACCGACTGAGCTTTCTTCAAGGTCCTACTTTGGAACAAAGGAGTCAAGTCATTAAGGATGGTGCCTGCAATTTTGCTGCACACATGCTGCACACGGAGCAATGGAAGAAGGTGGCCTGGTCTGATGAATCACGTTTTCTTTTACATTATGGAGTTCGAGGTGTTGACTTGGCCTCCAAATTCTCCAGATCTCAATCCAATCGAGCATCTGTGGGATGTGCTGGACAAACAAGTCCGATCCATGGAGGCCCCACCTCGCAACTTACAGGACTTAAAGGATCTGCTACTGACGGCTTGGTGCCAGATACCACAGCATACCTTCAGAGGTCTAGTGGAGTCCATGCCTCGAAGGGTCAGGGCTGTTTTGGCGGCAAAAGGGGGACCTACTCAATATTAGGCAGGTAGTCATAATGTTATGGCTGATCGGTGTATCACCCACAGCTTGAGAACTACCTTTGCAAAGGTGAACTATATTTTTCTCACAAGCCAATCAGAGCAGACTGGGCTTTTTCAGGAAGGAGACAGACGCTAAAACGGAGCGTTTCAGACAGAGGGTAAATACAGGTATATTCAGACAGACAGTATGAGAAAAATAATGTTTTTTGAACATTAAAGCATGTAAACATGTTCAGAAACCCAAAATACATGTAGCCTATGAACCATAGACTATTATAAAGATGGACTCCACTTCCACTCACTGTACAGAAGTAAAGCCAAAATATCCCAGATACGGGATCTGCCATCTTGAGATTTTGACATCATTTGCAGCCAGAGTCTGCGCTGTAGTGATCAAGTGTAGGTATCAATGTCCCACCCATACACCCGCCCGAAACGAATCACAAGCCGAGTACAGCCGCAACTTGTCAATGAGAGAGACTCACAGCTGCCAATCGTGACGTCTCACCCCCTTCTTATAGCATCAAATAACTAATTAAAACTAGGGCTGTCAAAGTTAACGCGATAATAGCGTGTTAAAGCAAATTCATTTTCAAGCCACTAATTTCTTTAACGTATTTACACACTTCTGGAGATTGTACCGGGCTCAAGATACTGGCATCATATGAAACTAGAAAAACCTAAGGAATCCATTGGTACCAACCATGTCATACTAGCTTGTCATGAAGGAGTTTAAACAATGCTCCAAACTTACGATACATTTTGGCGAAGAAAACTGTCATGGCCATTTTCAAAGGGGTCCCTTGACCTCTGACCTCAAGTATTGTGAATGAAAATAGGTTATATGGGTACCCACGAGTCTCCCCTTTACAGACATGCCCACTTTATGATAATCACATGCAGGTTTGGGCAAGTCATAGTCAAGTCAGCACGCTGACAAACTGACAGCCATTGTTGCCTGTTGGGCTTGAGTTTGCCATGTTATGATTTGAGCATATTTTTTATGCTAAATGCAGTACCTGTGAGGGTTTCTGGACAATATTTGTCATTGTTTTGTGTTGTTAATTGATTTCCAATAATAAATATATACATACATTTGCATAAAGCAAGCATATTTGCCCACTCCCATTTTGATAAGAGTATTAAATACTTGACAAATCTCCTTTTTAAGGTACATTTTGAACAGATCAAAAATGTGTGATTAATTTGCGATTAATCGTGATTTACTATGGGCAATCATGCGATTAATTGCGTTTAAATATTTCAATTGATTGACAACCCTAATTAAAACCAAACTTATCAGAAAAATAAAACACTTGAAACATACATCCGCGTGATAAGAACTACCTAAAATGACAGAGACCATCTTTGGGGGAAATTTATTTGACGTGTACTTCGACGTTTTAGTTTGGCCCATGTCCCATCCACTAACATGGAAGAGGTGGGCTTTATGACCTATACTACAGCCAGCCACCACGGGGCGATCCAGATGTTTTGGCTTCATTTTTGGGAGCTGTCATGTCGTCCATCTTTATATGCAGTCCAGTCTATGGTATGAATTTGATGTGTTCATATGAGCATATGTCCCCTTTAAAATGCCCTACAGAGACATTCTAAAAGTAGTAAAAAAACAAGACTCGGTCAAAACCGAGTATATGGCTGGACCGTATTTGGTCAGTATGTGAATTTGTGGCTAAATTGTTACACAAATAGTCAGTGGTCATGTCTATAATGATTGTGAACAGTTCTTTCCACTTATATCTTAATGTTTGATTGAAAGAACTTATAATGAAGCAAATGACATTCAGTAATAGTAAATGTTAACATTTACTAGTCAATATATTATACATTTTATACAAGGTGAAAAGGTATTAGCATGACATACAGTGTGCAAGGTTAAAAGTATTTCAGTTTTTTATTGAAGCATGTGTATAAAAAGCATTCATCATATAAGTGGTGTGTAACAATATATACATACGTCATGAAAGTCTATCAGCGTTGAGATATTCCCGCTGTCATCACTGACGTTGATTGCTGCCGTATTTATTCCTAGATGGAGTGTTAATGGAGCAGCTACAATGTTAGCATGGCCTGGCACTGATCGATCCGAACTCCATTCAGAAAACAAGCATTTTAAAAGTTGTTTGCTTGGCGTCTGGCGGACAGACCTGACAAAGCATGAATTCAGACTTATTACTAATCAGCATCATTTTGTAGTTATTTCGGCACACTTTTGATCCGTTTACAACAACGTCGCTGCCATATTTATGTAGCAGTGGAATTTGATGCCACACAGGACACAATTACTTTGGGGTTTCTAGTAGCCTTAGTTTTATTGTTGACCAAAATTTCAAGTAATTTTAACAGAGTGCAGAAGCTACATGAGTTCTCTTAGTTAACTGTGCATGTGCTTTTACAGTTCTAGTTAGCCTTTACAGAAAATGGCTTCAAATCAAGACAAAAATACACAAATACACAAAATAAACAAAATACGCAAAATACGGCAGTGGGTTATGGCTATCAATAGAAAACAGAAACAAAACCTGTTACACACATATGTAACAACCATAAACCCACCATACAATCTGAAAATGTACAATAGAGACGTACAAAGGACACTTACATTTCAATACGTTTCACAAAGCCCCACGTGGAACTCCCTGGAGACTACACCGTCGTATACACTGTCTTTGCCTTCAACCAAAGATAAAATAAATGTAAAACCTGTACTCTTCCACTATTTATAAGGTTCAATTACAGAGTGTGCTGTTTTTAGCAAGCTAACCTTACCATGCAAATGGAAACACAGTACTCGGCGACTGGGGCTCAAAATCCCTTGACATCAAAACCAGTAGTGCCTAAAACAGACCATCGCGTTAAGATATTGACAGATATCATTCTTTACATATTTGTAAGGTAATATTTAACCAGATGTCTGTATTTACTTACTGCTTTAACTACTTTATATGACGGGTAACATCACTGTCCACTCCGTGAATCTCTAGGTTGCTCGCGTGCTTTGTAAACAGGAAGAACCATGATGCACTTGGCGGAGTAGCGCTATTACTACTCAACGCTGCCACCCTGTGACCAAAGTCCACAACTGCCTGTTGCGGCCCACTTACAGTCTAATTCACATCTCAGTGACTTAACAATGTCACATGCATAAGAAAACAACAAACAACATTTAACATTATAGACATGTTGGAACTATAACAACTCTAAGTGGAAAAATACATTTGAATTAATTTACCACCCGGTCACATTTATGCCTAGATGACGTTATGTTGAGTGTTGATGGAGTAGCTACAATGTTAGCATAGCCTGGCATTGATCGATCAGAACTCCGCTCAGAAAACTAGCATTTAAAAGTTGTTTGCTTGTTGTGTTGCGGACAGACTTGACAAAGCATGAATTCGGTCTTTTTACAAATCGACATCTTAATATCGTTATTTCGGCATCATTTTGATCCGTTTATTGCAATTAAATCACAGCACAGTCTGTTTATTTTGGGTTCATACCGCAGTAGCGACGTTTGGCTTGCTAGATACAATCAGTGCAATGGCACTGTATGTGAATACACCTCCCCACCGGGTGATGTTATGAACCCAGACACGACGGCGTTTGGTTTTCTGACATATCTGGGACTTACACAACATGTACAAAGCAGCAACAGTCATTATCTCTTCCATGACTGATGGAGGAAATGGAGGAAAGCGAGGCGAAAATTTGCTTCACGTTTGATGTGAATGCACGGTAACACAATACGAAGCACAACATAACGCTACTTAAACGAACATAAACAATAGCACATGCACAACAACAGCACTATGTAATGTTACATTGAACCACTGACTAAATACAGAACTGTTCTCCGCCTTTTCATTTTGAAAGAGCAACAACCAATGAGGAAACTCCAACAGTCGGCCGACCAATCCTGTAACTTCATCACTCGGTCAGTCAGTCAGTCAGTCAGTCAGTCACTCACTCAGTGACAGACTTTTGCGTTTGTAGGGCTGGCCCTGTGCGGTCCAGCCAAAAATGAAAAGCAGGAACATGAGACAGCATGGAAGTCAGACCAAATGAGCAAATGAGCATTGCATACATGCATAGAAGTAAGTTCTTTATTTGTTAAATTGATGATGCATCTTCAGGCAGGTGATTCCAGAGTCCTAACTGCACGCTTGATCATCTCACCTGTTTTCACTCCAGACACTGAATCAGGCATAACGTCTCTGAGCGCACACTCGACAGGTCCTGGCAGTGCTGAGAAACTGTGCAGCAACTTTGCAGCTCTAGCATAATGTTATGACATGCGTAGCATTTCCACTGGGCCCTGTTGAAATCCATACTTGGTTTATCATTCATGCCGTGCATACTAATGAACCCTGTGCTAACCCGTGGTTCTTGTGCTCGACGGCTATTTATAACTTTTACTGGGATCACAAGTAAAAGCTGAGAGGTTTATAGAAAACTGAAGCAACAACACGCAGAGTTCTGAAATCCAAGAAAAGGAAAAAATAGCCATTTACAGAGAAAAACATAAGAATCACACTGGCTCAAGGGTTAAAGGGGACTTATCATGCTCATTTTCAGATTCATATTTTTATTTAGGATTCTTCTATAACACATGCTTTCAAAAAATATTTTTCTCATATTGTCTGTCTGAATATACCTGTATTCACCCTCTGTCTGAAACGCTCAGTTTTAGCGTGTGGGAAGTATATTCTAATGAGCCTGCATCAGACATAGGAAGGGGAGGCAAATCTGAATGGCTTGTTGAATCACATGTTTTCTGATCCAGGCAGCCCAGGAAAACCTGACTGGGTTTTCTTATTTCACAGTTTGTGGGTTGGTAGGCACTCCAGATAGCCAGGTTTTCATGATATGTCCCCTTTAAAATGTACCATCAACCTTCAGTGTGCTGAGATTGAATCTGACCTGGGAACTTTTCTACATCATCCTCACTCTCTCATTATTCATGTTGCTCTACTGTTAGCTGTCTAATGCAGTGATTCTCAAACTGGGGTCCGGGGACCCCCGGGGGTCCGTGGAGCTCTGTCAGGGGGTCCACAAAATGATTTGCTATAGATTATAAGATTGTGCTGTATCATTAAAAAGTACATATCTACAGATGGGGACCATTTGCGCCAATAAAACAAGCATATTGTGTCCATTACTCCCACCCACGTTAGCTTTCGGCCAATAGAAACTCTGGTATGATTGTGACACATCACGTCAATCTGTCATGAATCAGTCACTTCGCTCAGGGCGCAACGAACTGTTCCTGCTGCTGCTTAGCTTAGCTTATTAGCTGGCAAGCATAGAGAAATATTTGAGTCAGTCCGCATCATCAAGTGACGCTAAGCCCAAACTAGCTAAATTGAGAAAATATGATGACTAGTTATCGAGTTTGGTTTTATTGATAACAGTGGCGGGAGACCAAAATGCGTCGTGTCTTCAGGTGCCAGCGAACTAATCCATGAAGCCCTCCAAGCTAAACCAACATCTGATTACAAAGCACCCTGAATATAAGGGCAAAACAAAGTGGTATTAACATGATTCAAATTGAAATGTGTTTCTGTTTTTCACCATGAAACAGGTCTGAAGTATTTATGTGGGAAAGTTTTAGAATACCAATAGTTACGATGGCATCTAAGAGTACCAATGTGGGGTCCTTGGCAAATTTTTTCCCCTGTAAGAGGTCCCTGGCCCCAAGACATTTGAGAACCCCTGGCCTAATGAATGCAGAAGCAGATCAATGTGTCTGTCTACACAGAATAGCCTCCTTTGCTTCTAATGTCTCAAAATCTATAATGGTTTAACAATATCAGAATGCTACATATATCATTTCTTTTTTTAATGTAGACGTAAATTAAGGCTGTTGTGGAAATTGTTAGATTAGTGATGAAGATATACAACTGCTCTAGCTACACATTGCATTGATGTATGTGCATTATCTGCTATTGAACGTCGAACAGTATAACATATACACCTTTAGGATATTCATGATTAAAGCTGAAGTAGGCGAGATTGGAGCAAATATGATTAAAAAAAGTTATTTTTATAAAACGCTATATCGTGACAGTAGTACATGAAACAGGTAACCTGACAAAAATCATGTTCCTCTGTGTCCTCCGGTGTCCTCCGGTGTCCTCCGGTGTCCTCCGGTGTCCTCCGGTGCTCCTAATGGCATTTGCAAGATTTCACATAGGAAAACAACTGATCTGAGGTCCGCTGTCCAGTTGCCATCTATGAGAGCCGGCTGTCAATCACTCGTGAATTCCGACCAAACAGTCAAACTAGGCCGCGCTGATCAAATATGAATCAATATTATGTTACGTTAATGCCTATTTCTCACCTCAAATGTTTTCGAATCATCTTGTAGTGTACTGTTTAGCTGTAAAATGAGAAAAGTTTGTGACGCCGCCGCCATTGTGAAATCTGGTGAAGGAACGCCAAGTTTTGGTCACATGACAGCCAATAGGAACGCTTTCTCAGTGAAATGACCTGTGATTGGTCAAAGTCTCCCATCCCGGGCTAGATGTTCTAAAGCCTGAAAACAGAGCCATTATGGGGTGCAGAAGTCTAGTTATCTCTCAGAACACTTGAATTACAATATGCTGGAAGGTTATTATGGCATTTTTGCCCAATGACGCCAAAAATATACTGCCTACTGCCACTTTAAGACAACATTTGTGAGAGCATGTTAAAATGGATGTTTATTACACTGTTCTTACTTATTGTACATTTTCATTGAATGTATCAATAACAAAAGTATCATTTATTATTTTATCATCTTCTACATCCAGTAGAACACATTGTTATTACAAAAAATGGACAATCTACAACATCTGTTGAAAGTGTTCCATATGATGATGTCCAGAAGTGGTAAATAATATCCATATAAATCATATCACTTGATTGTTTTGTATCATTCAGCTGTGTCAACCCTCTCTGAGCAGCCTGTTTATATAATCTGCAGCTGTTTTACCACAAATTCACAGAGGGATTTGTCACACCTGAGCATCAGAATATCAGCAGCCCCCCCCCTCCCACAATAACTCACATTTAACAATGAGAGATGTTTGGCATCGCTGCACATCAAATCACATGACACATGAAAGCTAAGGGTATAATCTGCTTTCAAGAAAAGGATAAATGAGGTATTGATAGCATGGTTTGTGAACAGTTCTTATGTAAACAGAAAAATGTAGAACACAGAAGTTCTATCAAACCATTCTCAGTACAATTAACTACATCCGGTTACATATCAGAGAGATTGTCTCAATTGTTTTGGGCATCTTTTGTCCTGACGTGCTCATAAAGCCTGACACCGTAACAACAGTCGACTCGGCGAGCTCAACACAACCATTTAGATTAGCATAAATCTTTAAAGTGGGAGCTGTCACTCATTTGGTTTGACTGGCATTACTGGTGATGTGAGGCAAACGAAAAGTGGCTAGATAAGCCTTTTGTCTTTGTCTGTTAAATGCCCTGACCTTGGATTATTGAGCTTCTGTCAACTGCAGTCTCCACTTCCCATTGCTTATACCAGCTTTGTGCTGTGTAAGGACATTCTGGTGAAGAGATGGATGACAGTTTTGAAGCTGTCTTTACAGACGCTCAAGACTGCCATTAGTCCTGACCTCACCTGGCACTCGCATGTAGGCGGAGTGGCTTATTTTTCAGTGTTTAGCATAATGTTTGTGAGAGTGAAAATAGTAAATTGACATTTGTGAGCAGCATCTGCTGCACCGTGAGGACTGTGATCAGAAATATGGTCTTGTTTGTCCATTTTGGGAAAATGTTTGGCTGGGCTCATAATATGTCACTATGCCTAGTTTCCTAAGGCAATGCCTGCTTAGATAGCAAACAGATTCAACTAATGTACAAAATCATAAATGTTGGTTTCCAAGGCTTTGGAAAAGTCCTTAATCTCCACATATTAAACAGTGGATTTACTTAAAGCTTATTTTTTGGCATTTTTGGGCCAAAATTCCATGATAACCTTTCAGCATATTGTAATTCAAGTGGTAGCCCAGGGTAGGCAGTTCTATGGCAAAAAAGTAAAAAAACCCCGGCAGAATTTGGAAATACCCTCATCCTGCAGCTCTCCTCTCTCACCTCTCTGTCCTAAGCACCTCCCACTAGATGAGCATGTGCATGTGCACACTTTTCATACAGTAGTATGAGTATTAGTCATTCATTTCAAACATCATCCCAGTCATCATTATGATCCTAATGCCGTTATATAGCAGCAATTCTATGAGAATTACCGTCCTGTTTTCTTTGCAAACGTGTGGGCCTGTAAAGCTCTTTGAGATGACTCACTGTGATTCGAGGCTCTAGCAAATATTTGCGAAGCATTTCAGAGATGGAGAGAAAATGATGCTAATAGTCTAGCCTTCTGCTAAGTGTAGCTCATGCAGAAGGCTAAACTATTAGAGAGATGGATGGATGGATTTCATGGTAATTAGGTGATAATTAGCAAGTAACCTATTTGAAATTTCTTTGGAATTACTGCCAAATTACCCCAATATTTATCTCAAAATGTATCGAAAATTACTTTATTATAAATGTGATTTAATAATTATATGCTAAAATAGCGTATAATGGTTAAAATAGGGCCCTTAGGCTTGCGAAGCGGCTGTGCGCTGCTCTTCATCGGAGGTGGAAAACCAAAACTAATAGAAGACACTTCTGATCAGGCACAAATCTCACCATTGTGTGACTTATTGTCTACACAAATGTAGCCTGGTAGCTGATGTAATGATTCAGGGAGTTTTTTAAGAAATTTCAAATAAGTTATTTGATAATTTTTATCTATTTATCAGCAGACATGGAAATAAAGCATATCAATTAACTTTGTATTCTTTTCCTGGAAATGTATTAAATAAATTACCAGCTATATTGAAATAGCGGAATATATTTATTAAATAATGTTTATAATAAAATAATTTTCAATTAATTTTTAGGTAAATATTGGGGGTGATTTGGCAGTAATTCCAAAGAAATTTCAAATAGGTTACTTGCTAATTATCACCTATTTACCATGACATTTGCGGACCTGTAAAATGAAGTGTTACCGGCAAAACTATTAGCAACATTTTCTCTCCATCTCTGAAACGCTTCGCCGATATTGTCATACTCTCTTTTTGATTAGTCCATCTTCCTTTTTTGGGTTGCTTTGCAGTGTAGGCAGCTGTTGCCAATGATGGAATAGCAAATTTTCCTACAGAATGTTCCGCCGTTGAATCAGGCTTTCACCACATTAAGGGATGTATGCATCTGCATTTGTAGAACAGCCAATAGGAACGCTCTCTCTTTGAAATGACCTGTGATTGGCCAAAGTCTCCTATCACGGGCTAGATTTTCTAAAGCCTGAAAACAGAGCCATGAGGTGGTGCAGAATTCTAGTTTTCTCACACTTGAATTACAATATGCTGAAAGGTTATTATGGATTTTTTTCCCAATGATGCCAAAAATATACTGTCTACCTCCGCTTCAATATGATAAATGATGCCGTACTGTAAGAAGTAACAGTTGTAGTCCAATGAGAATTGCCCGCCTGGTGCATGCGCCAAAAAAGTTTACCTACTTCCGGGATATGTGGCCCACTGAATATGCGTAGTAATGTTTCTCCCGCTCGGCCCATAGACTTTACACTGTGAATCGCTTTTCTCTGCTCAAGGAAAGTTTTACAAATATAAAACCTCCATGGATCAAAAATTCAGAACAGAAAGAGTCATAATCAACCTTGTTTGTAGTTCGAGGTGTCCTGTCAACAGTTTTACAGACGTCTCTTTGACACTGGTAGTCCATGGGGAAAATGCTTTTTGGGCCCATGGGGATTTATGCTGCAATACTGCAGGTGGCCACTGGAAAAAGATGGAAGCAAGGCTGAGTGGCGCTGTATCCTGTTTTCAATGTACCATTGACCTGTGATTGCCAAAGTGATGGCCATTCTTCTGTCGACATAGTCTCACTTTTGCCACAATATGTTAAGGATCTAAGAATAGCAAAGATGTCTCTGCATTTTTAATTCATCCAACAAATTTGTTTTTGGGCATGTTGTGAGAATTACAGCCTCATGGGGCTTTTAGTGGTGGCTAGATCTTTAAAAAATATATGGTTATGAAATTCTGTATCTTTAAACATTTTTTTTCTTTTGTTATTATTATTATCAGTAGTAGTAGTGTTTTTGTATTAGCACAATTATCCCCTTGGAAAGTGTAACTACCTGTCATTAAATTCCTTGTTTTAGGGTGTCATTACAGAACATCCAAAGTAGCTTGATTGAAAGGCACAGCTGTGATGCAGTATGGCTCATGGTCTGTGAGGCATCAGTCTATTGAGCCCATTCAGGATTATGTAACTGCTGATGAGGCTGGTAGTGTTATGGATTTGTTGTCTCTCGTCTGTGCCAGTGTTAAGGATTTAGCCTTTCTTTCTGCCCCGTGGCATCATTTAACCTGTCAGATGATGTACTATGCACAACGCTGATGGACTGTGAAAATCTTAAGTTAATTTGAATGCATTATAAGCATGGAAGCGTAGACTTTATTAATGTGTTGAACAGAAAAACAGCAGTGACTGGTGTTCATTTCAGCCACATATTACTTTTAGTTGTTTGGGCTCCTTTTCAGGTATGACCCACACAAAGACTTTTTTTCCATTTCAATTACCTGGCTCAAAGCTATAGGGATCCCAGAAAGAGCAAACAAAGCTTTTATCAGTCAATCACTAGCAGTGGAGGCATGTACTTGTGTGCCTTTAAAATTGGAGGCTACGTAGTTATTAAGCCTTTCCTGCCAAGCACATTCTCCTGCAAGAAAAGCTGATCTCTTCTGAGGCAGCTTTTCTCAACTCACTAATATTTTTTCACACATGAAATAGACCAGTTGAGTTCCAGCCTGAGCCTGAGCTCCAAACTACTTTTTGTTTTATCACCAACGGCCAAAGATTGCCCTTGTGTCAGTTACTGAATGTGAGGAATACCTATAATATACTAGGTATACTACTTGAGTATTGCGATATTATGTTTTGTGATACTGTATCGATTCTCAAAAAAAAATTCTTGGCAGATAGTGGCTCAGATCGTTATGTTTAAACCCCCGACCACCACAGATAGCAGTGTTGTAATCCATCTTCAGCCATTTGACTCTTCCACTCTAACGTAACAACATAAACTGAGACAGGAAGTAGCGCAACGGTGCACAGCTAACGTTTTTTTACACAGATTTATGTATATGGTGGTGTGTTCTTTATTCTATGACAGTTTTCCCAAAATTTGGATTTAATATATTGCCTTGCTTACAGTATTGCAATATATCGCAATATATTGAATCATAACCCCTGTATCACACCTGATACGTATCGTATCGCCAGATTCTTGCCCGTACACAATACAATATACTGCTTACATTTTTACAAAAAATGTCTGAAAACCTGAAAATGTTTAATAGTGTCCCCCTACGACATTACAGTAGACGTTTATCTTATGGGACCAGGTGAATACTGTAGGGTAAAATATTTAACTAGATATCGCCATGACACTTCCCCAGTTGATTACTTAGATTAAGCTCAGATAAAGCCAAGTTTTCTGAACACATAATGTTTAAATATGTGAATGAGGCATTATCTTATCAAATATGAGCTAGTTATACTACATTTCCAGAACAGAAATCTAAACATTGGATAAAGCCAGGTTCAAAATTTGTGTTTCATGTTGTTGACATAATTAGAGTCAAAGGCTTTTACTGAGGGAATTTGGGATATTTGTATCACTCCATAAATCAGAAAATACTGTCAACAGCCATTAAAATCCATTTTCGCCATGTTTTTAGGAATAAAATGTTCTATAAATCAGGCTATGAATGTTATAGGAACAAACCCCTCTGTAAAAACCTTCAAAATGCAGATAGGAATGAAACTGGAAAGTTTGGTGTATGTAAGTGCTACTGAAGTGGAGATTTCTGGCTCAGAGAATGAGAAAAACCTAATTTTGAGAAAACAGCCTCTACAGATATGGATTGTAAAATTACATACATTTAGCAAGACACTACAGGTGAATAAGATGAAACATTTTAACTAATAGATATCACCATGAAACTTTTCCAATTGATTACTTATAGTAAGACATTAATTTTTTATATTACAAGTTTGCTGAAATAAAATGTTAAATATGCGAATGAGGCATTATCTAATGCTAATTTTTGGAGAAATCTACAGATGCAAATAGACAAAATCTAGAAAAATAAGTGTTTCCTTTCCACTAGTCTGAAAGACGACATGTTATAGATGCAAAATAGCCCAAAATCTCAAAATTAACCAGTCCATAAAAAACAATGATTTTCCTGGGGTGTCTCCCCTTATAAAATAGTTTTGCCATTCCTCAAAGTTTCAGCAGCCATCCAGTGTTACCACATATAGCTGCTCACTTACTGTATGTGCTTATATTGCTTCCCTGAGAAACATAATACCCCTTCTTTGCCTCTGGGTACTCGCAGTATGGTGCAATTTTGAATTCTGGGTGAATTGTTTGCTTGATTTCTCCTTTAGCATGCTCTGTGGAAGTTAATGTCTTTGGCCCCTTTCTTTCTGTCAGCAGAAGAATATATATTGGATAGAGAAACTTCAGGTGACATAAAACTAATGGGCTTTAAATTTAACCATGAGAAGGGAAGATGATTGGAAAACTTTTTGAAGAATGTAAAATTATAATTCAGCGTCCCCGAGGAAGAGTCTGAAGCGTCGGAGGACCTGTGTAATTCTCTCTCTGATGAAAACCCTTAATACTGATTTATCTGATCAAGAGCGTCTCAACAGCTTTCTCAGGTCTGCTGAAGGAATACTAATAAACCAGTCAACGAAAGCCTCGCTCGGCAAAGAACTGAACAGGACTTAGGCCTCACAAACAGCATCGTTTGAGGCTGCAATATTAGATCACCCACGATTGATAACTGTGACTGCCATGTTGGATATTTTTGTCTCTGCTAAAAATAGATTTTGTGATCACTTTTAGCCAACAATAATGCTTTTAACATAAATGCATACCCTGCAAAAATGAAATACAAACTGTATTGACACAAACAGTGTCAGAAAAAAACATGCTAGAGGTGTCCTCTAGACACAATTAGAATGTTTAGGTAACTGTAACTATTAAAACCAGTCTCAAAAACGTGTTAACACCTCAACACTCCAAAGGCCCAGTCGCTATTCTGTCTTTCAGAGGTTGTACCGGGCTCAGTTTTTAAGCTAGAATGAAGATACTGATATCATATGAAACCTGAGGAATCCATTGTTACCAACCATGTCATGCTAGCTTGTGGGGAAGAATGCTAAATAACGCTACGAAGTTACGCAAAGTTTTGAATTACAGGCATGGCCATTTTCAAAGAGGTCCCTTGACCTCTGACCTCAAGATATGTGAATGAAAATGGGTTCTATGGGTACCCACGAGTCTCCCCTTTACAGACATGCTTTATGATAATCACATGCAGTTTGGGGCAAAAACCATGCAGTTGTTTACATGCAGTACAAATTTATTATTTTTGCCTATTCTAAAATGGTGTATTTGAATATTTCTGCATACTGGGGTCCCTAAACAGTTTTGGAATTAAATAAATTGGGTATCACTGTAAAGCTGAGACTCTTGTGGATCCAATGAGCCCAACTGTATTCATGTGTGATGATGTTAGTCCCCAAAGTAACCATTTCATTGTAGTGAGACCATTTTTTGAAACTTGACCTCACTGGATAAAATGACCTGTGGTGACCTCTATGATAATCACAACCTCATGAAACTGTACAACCACAAACTAAAGACCTAGGGCATTCAGAGAATGTATGGCTTTACAAGGTAGATTGACATTAAAGGGGTTTCTGAGCAGTTTGCACAACAGAAGTGCTCGCCATACATTCACCGAAAAATGCATTCTCGCAGAAATCTCCAAATGTCAAAAGTTTTTTATACCAAATCACAGCATTTTTTGGTGTTTTATTGTAACTTTATTGTCTTAAATATTTAAATTGTGCTCGTTTTAGTATCATCATTTTAGTATTTTTGTATGCCCTTCCATATATTTTGCACTTTTATCCTTTTTTTTTTTAACTTTTATTACTTAATTGTATATAGAGTTGTTTTTTTATTCTGCACTTGCACCTCCATCTCTTTATGTATGGGCTCAGTGCTGCTTGATATATGTGCTCTCATTGTGTTTGTCATAGAGGGGGCTTACATGGCTTTCAGATTTTTTTATTCTGTAAATCCTTCAATCTGGAAAACAATTTGTGCTTAAACTTGAAAAGTGCTATTTAAATAAAATTATTATTATTATGTGAAATAAATCTTTCATTTTTGAAGGAAAAAAAAGTTTATTCCTAAACTTTATCAAACTTCTCTCAGTATCAAATCATTTTTACAAAAGCTACTAAACCCAGTATTTGATGAGGAAAAAAGAAAAGCCATGGCATCATTTCCAACCAAAATGGCACTCAAAATGGATGTCTGGTCAAAAGCACGGTGTCCAGATGGAATAAACTGCCAGAGAGAGTGATCCAGTTTTACATGCAATCTGTTGTTTTCTGTTTGGGACTAGGATATTGACTGGATCCTTTGCTATTAACTCCCAGATGGTTAAAACGAATTGCCCAATGAATTACACCAGTTATTGCACGTTTTTTGAAATGGTCATTTTTAAAACAAATGGACCAGCATGACAAAAACTACTCCAAAGAATTGTGTGATTTCATGTTTTTCTAAGAGTAAAGAGGTGAACATAAACCCATCTGTAAAGTAAAAAAAAACAACTCTTGTGACTATTAAGAAAAACTGGTAAGGAAGACTCACATTTTTATATTTGATTTTTATGATTTACATCATATTTAGTACATTACACCCACTATCAATTTGGCTTTTCTCTTTCTTACAAACATCATTTTCTGTTTCATCGTCAAAGGGCAGGGTGGACATAATCTGTTTTCTGAGCCATAAAGAGAAGTGAATCATCCATTTTTCCATGATGTATTTGATGTGAAATATTCTTCTTTGAGCTAAAAAGAAATCAAAGTCTTTTCTGAGATTCGGAGGAAATCAAAAGCAGCTGCCAGCACTTAAAGTACTAACCTGCATCCTACATCTGGTTTTAAAATAAGAACAAAGGCTTCTCTCTAGTGAAGTGACTCTAAAATCTCTTAAGCACTATGCTCTGTCTCACAGATTTTCACATTCAGTGCAATGATTGGCGATGTACCAAAACAACCTCACAGTGTGGGGCCAAGAGATTGAGGTGCCAAACAGTAGTTTATTGGGTCGACGGGGGTGCGCTGCGGTTGAGAGAGGCCTCTTTTTTTTAATGTGTGCTGCTCCAAATTAAAGCCAAAGTCCCAGCGAAGCACACAAACTGTTTGCTTACAACGCTGGTGGAGCATCTCTTGTAATTTATCATCCGGGCTTAAATTTGTGCCTGGGGTCCGCCTGGACAGGTATCACCTTATGAAGGTCAACGAGGCAAAAAGTAAAACTGCTTTGCTCCCGAGGACAACCCTTCTTACTGTATGAGCACTGAGAAAATTTGTAAGTCAAAAGCTGCAGCTGCAGAGACACACACGAGACTTTCATGTGCGCTGGATTGCATTTGCTCTCTACCTCCTAGCATTTTCCAAAAAGGATGTGTCCTTTACCTGACACCAGACTCGACTCATATGCAGCCGTGGCATTTCAAGCTTTAAAAAAGCTTACCATCCCAATTTTCACTGTGCGGTGAAAAGCAATAAATGGAATCCCTGTGGACACTCGCAATGCTTTAGAGACGCCTCTTTGTGTAAAGAGGAGGTAATCGCGCATAACTGCTCAAACGTCATCTGGACACGGGAGTCATAAACGAGAGCCCGGCACTTGCCACTTTGGCAGATTGCACTGTCAGGAGGTAAACAACGGACAGAATGAGGAAGGACTCATCTGATAGGAAATGTCAGAGCATGATTGGATTAAAAAAAACTTCTAAATTAGGGTCATTAATCATGAGCTGGGAAAACAGTGACAGGTCTTGTTCTCGAAAGCTCTCCTCTGGAACTAAGCTGAGTGCCACCCGGAAATTGTGCAATTACCTTAATACCTGATTTAATACCTGATTTAAATGAAGAGTATGCATGGCAGTGTCATTGTTAATTGGGGAAAACAGCTCATATTATTGAGAGGTAATTGCCATCACAAAAAGTCTAGTTATCTAATCCTGTCTTTTTATATGACGCATCCCTTTGTCTCGAATGCGTAATTAACACAACATTATTGCCTTGAGTTCACTTTTATCTGATGCTGCTACACCAGTGATCCTCACAGGGGGGTCCGGGGACCCCAAGGGGTCCGTGGCACTCTGTCAGGGGTTCCATGAAATAATTTGCTATAAATTATAAAATTGTGCTGTATCATTATAAAGTACATATCTACAGATGGGGACCATTTCCGCCAATAAAACAAGCATATTGTGTCCATAAAAACCACCCACGTTAGCTTTGGAACAATAGAAACTCTGATATGATTGTAACACATCACGTCAATCTGTCATGAATCAGTCACTTCACTCGGGGCGCAGCAAACTGCCGTTCCTGCTGCTGCTTAGTACGGATGTGACGGTGAGGAAATTTTCCCACCGGTTAATAAACACCGGATATTTTACAAGAAAAGATGACGGTCAATATGTGTAGAGCGCTTACTTACTTACTCCTCCTCACTGCGATTACCTCATTAACATTATGGTTCCTTTATAGCATTGGATTTAAATCTGAAATATTGCCAAATAGGCGCTTTTTGCTTTTCGCTTCGACACCAAATCCTCCGCCATCGTCTTGTCTGTCAACTCTGTCTCGTCCCATGTGTGTGAAATCTGACTCCTGCTACTCTGTGCTGAGACTCCGTATGGAGCAGACACATTCACTTTCAGTTTGTAGCGTTCGTCGCCCGACTATGTACTGATAACACAGCGCTGATACGCGAAAATGAACTAAATGGGTTTTATATCTGTGAAAAAAGCAAAAAACAACGATGGGGGGGACGGTAGGTAGGTAATGTAATCGGTGTGTGCCTGACCACCGTGTAACACCGGTAACATCGACTACCATGACAAACCTACTGCTTAGCTTAGATATTAGCCAGCTAGCTAGCTGGCAAGCATGGAGAAATATTTGAGTCAGTCCACATTGTCAAGTGACGCTAATACCAAACTAGCTAAATTGAGAAAATATGACAACAGTTATAAATGAGCGACTGCGACGGGAGACCAAAATGCATCATGTATCTTCAGGTGCTAGCGAACAAAGCCATGAAACCGGCCAAGCTAAAACGGCATAATTAGCTATAAAGCACCCTGAATATAATGGCAAAGCAAAGTGGTATTATCATGATTCAGCGTGGGTTTTCTCCGGTCCCCCCCCCACAGTCCATAGACATGCAGGTTAGGTTAATTGTTGACTACTTGTTGACCGTAGGTGTGAATGTGAGCGTGAATAGTTGTCTGTCTCTTTGTGTCAGCCTTGCGATAGTCTGGCGACCTGTCCAGGGTTTACCCCACCTTCGCCCAATGTCAGCTGGGATCGGCTCCAGCCCCCCCGCGACCCAGAATAGGATAAGTGGTTACAGATAATGGATGGATGGAAATTGGAATGTGTTTCTGTTTATCATTATCAAACAGGTCTGAAGTATTTAGGTTGAAAAGTTTTAGAATACAAATAGTTCCAATGGCATCTAAGAGTACAAATGGTACTAAGTTAAAAAAAAAAAGTTTGAGAGCCCCTGTCCTACACATTGCAGCTATGGCTGATACTGAAATGTCTTCCTGTGGCATAGTCAGGACTGTTAGCTGCATCCTGGTCGGTAATACACATGTCAAGTGTGACATCTTAAACTCTATCACCTCAGCACTTTCAGATGGAAAATTGAGAGCTGTGCATTGAGTAGAAACATTTTTTTTTTTTCGTAGTCCATCTCGAAGTCATCATCGTTCACCCAATAACCCAGTTCAGTGTTGCAGAGTGCACACGACAATTATCTCAGAGCAACAGGGTGTCCGCTAATGTATTGCGTTGCTCTGCTTGCTGTGTCGATGTAACAAACTGCACCCCTGAGGCCTGCTGCTGCAGAATGATGGCACGAGAGCTGGAATTGACGGGGGCATGTTGGGAACCAACAAACCCCCCGCCGCCCCCCACCACCAGGAGACCAGACATCTCCTCACATGCACTGACTGCCCCGCTGTGTGATGCAGTGATATCAGAGGAAATCTAATCAGAAGCTGCCTGACTTGCGTATAACTCATAGCGGAGCTAATCGATGCTTATTCTGCATGGATTATTGATATCTGCGGTGAAATCCAGGTCTCTTTTTTTCCCATTTGAGCTGCTCATTCTCCATCAGGCGAGACCAGAGTGGCCCTGTTTAATGCAGTAAGAACGAGACTGAGGACGTGGGAAGATGTGTGTCTCATATCTAATTTCCTCCCACAGATATTGTGCAAGATGTCTCACTCACTTAGTGTGTGCAAAAGGCCTGTGTGGTTCGAGCATGTGTGTATTTTGTCTGTGCTCCCGGGCAGTCTCTTTATATTTCTTGTTTGGTCTCCATAGGTGCAGTCACAGAGAAAGACATTGCTTCTCAG
This sequence comes from Sebastolobus alascanus, assembly GCA_916701645.2. Taxonomy (NCBI): domain Eukaryota; kingdom Metazoa; phylum Chordata; class Actinopteri; order Perciformes; family Sebastidae; genus Sebastolobus; species Sebastolobus alascanus. Next base: position 4,354,802 of record CAKAOJ020000040.1, on the reverse strand, counting down.
TAGACTCCTGTTTGCATGACTAATATGAATGTGTGAGAGAGGAGTACAGGGGCACAGCTCTCTATTGAGTATCATCTTAATTAAACCAAATTCCCCTCAAAGACTCTACAGGCAGCTATTTTAGATTGCAATTAGCCATGCTTCATACAGCTAACTGCTTGTCCACAATTCTCAACTGGTGTGTTTTTAAGGCTATATTTAAGACTATACTTTTCTGCATAATTCTTCAGCATACTGCTGGAATGCACCGCATATTCAGCTTTATTTTCGGAGAATTACCTGATCACCGAACCGTTGCTTTTCCCACGGTCTAGCCCACCAAACGGATAGTGCATGCAAGGGCATTATCCCAGCTGCAGTAATCACATATCCCCAGGCAGAGCTTTGTCACATGCAAGTTTAATACGATTTTAGCAGTGACCACAACAAGTGTTCCACCTTCAAATAAATCACTCAGGGTTTTTCATTGGGTTTCATTAGCAGACTTCAGATTTCATCACTGTAAATGTATAAGGAAAAAGATGCAGATTCCTCAAGTGCAGCCAGAGGCCAGTCTTTGTTCCAGTTCCATGTCCTCAAACAGCTGTTTGGCTGGAGCTCACTCCTGCCACAACTGAGGCATTTGAGGTATGTGTGTTGCAAAGTCATAAAACAGGGTAACACTGAGTCAAACCTATATACTGTAGCTACTAAAATCAGAGGTGAAATAATTAGGGATGCACCGATGTATCGGCTGAACATCAGTATCAGCCAATTTTTACCTCGTTGACTGCAATCGGCCTATCAGCAAATAAGATGACATTCACCGATGGCAGTGGCCGATGTTTATCTGTTGTGTTGCATTCTTTTTTTGCCGGCTAAATGTTGTGTTGTTAGCTGCTGATTTAATTACATTTAATTTATGTTTCACAAAATGTTTTTTTTGGGCTATGTAAGTACTGAAAAATATGTTCCTCTCATTGAGTAGGTAGTTGTATGCAGGCTAAAGGGGCTTTTGAAGCAGTTATTTATCATGTGAAAGATGGTTAAACTAAAGCTTGTTTCATAAATTTGTACGATTTAATTTGTGCTCATTCAAGATATGAATGAACTGAATGACTTTAAGAGTGAAGACAGTTAAGTTATTTTTTTTATGATGGAGATGTCTTTGTGTCCCTGGCACCAAAGGGGGAATAAATGACTACAGAATAAACAACAAAAAAACATAGGTATTGGCTTTCGGACAAATTTTCATTTTAAATATCGGTGTCGGTATCAGCCCACAATTTTGCAATCGGTGCATCCCTAGAAATAATAACCAACAAGAGGCGATAGAAGAGGGTGATGGGTTATTTCATCAGGCAGTAGGTCAGCCAGTATGACCTTAAAGCTGCAGTTGGTAACTTTGAGCAAATATGATTAAAAGTTATATTTTAAAAAAATGTCACAATATCCTGACAGTCATACATGAGACAAATAATCCGTGAAAACCATCATGTTCCCCTGTGTCCTCCTGTGCTCCTAATGGCATTTGCAAGATTTCACAGCACAGACGGATAACCACCAATCAGAGTCGAGGATTCTCTCGCGAACTCCTATCAAACTAGGCAGCGATGATCAAATATGAATTAATATTCTGCTACTGTAATGCTTATTTCTTGCCTAGTGTACTGTTTAGCTGTAAAATGAGAAAGTTTACTCTGGCCGGTGCCTAGTGTTGGCTCGACTCTTTTCAACATGGCAGCCGGGTCACAAACTTTTTCATCAATGGGCATTACAGTAACATAATCTTGATTCATATTTGATCAGCGCTGCGTAGTTTTACAGGAGTTTGTTAGTTTCAAGTAGGGATGCACCGATCCGACTTTTTCAGTCCCGATATAATTACCTGGGCTTTGGGTATCGGCCGATACAGAGTATCGATCCGATACCAATGTTTAATTAATAAGCAGTATGCCTGTGTGTAAGTGACTGAGATCGTTCTTTTATGTGTAAGGAAACATCAGGCTTGACTTTAACATCGCTTTCCTAACTTTGTAAAACAAAATGTAACAAATAAATACATAGATAACATAACATAAATTTAGTGAAGTGTTATGTATTATTAAAATAATAAATCGTACACCAACAACTTGGCAAAAATCTTCAAAAGGAATTACAATTCAGGTGTAAACCCTTTTAATACTGCAACAAATTGGTCAAAACTTAAACAGGAATTAAAATTACAGTATATTACGTGTATAGTAATAGAATTGAATTGAATTTAATAGATCAGCCCCATTGTCACTGATATCCGATCCAGCTATTTGAGTCAGTATCAGCCCGATATCCGATCCGGTATCGGTATCGGCGCATCCGATAGATGGATAATCAGATAGATTATCCAGAGACAGCTCAGCTCTAATTGGTTGTTTTCATTCGGGCGCGGTAGAAATTTGCAAATGCCATTAGGAACACTAGAAGGAGGCAGAGGAACATGATTTTTTTTTTTCACAGATTATCAGTCTCATGCACTACTGTCAGGATACAGTGACAGTTTTATAAAAAATAAGTTTTTGTCATATTTGCTCAAAGTTATCGACTGCAGCTTTAAATTGGGGAACTTGCTGTAGCATATATCCATTATGTTCTTCAATGAGAATCTCCTATATTAGGGCACCGTGGCCCTCTCTCTCTCTCACATCTTAGGACACGTCCTATTTGTGTAATATATTCTCAGTTGGACATCAACATTTCAAAGTGGTAGACTTGTCTCATTCAGTCATAGGACACACAGGAAGCAACCTTTTAAGCCCCCCTTGTTTTGGCAGATTTATAATGTCATTGTGGTCCCCTAGGTGCAGCAGGAGGCATGCTTGTCAAAGCTCTGACAAAATATTCCTGGTATAAATTATTTGTACCTGGTCCGATTTTGCATCCTGGCATGACTTTCATGTAGTTTATGAGTACAGTACATTGATAAAAAATAAATAAATAAATATAGATAACAATAAATTATGTATAATTTATTGTTATCTGTTTTGGAAATGAGGTTTGACCATAGGCCAGCTGGCCGTTGCTGGAATATGATGCTAACGCACACTAACAAGCAGCGACATGACACTGCCCAGGAAGGTTATCTGTCTCTGGTGATTTATCTCTCTGCTACCTACAGTCAAAGCAGGTCTTATTAGGTTATTAGGTTGCTAGTTAGTCATTGAGGAAGAGACGGGTACAAGGCTACCTTCCAAAGGACACCGAGCAAAAGCCCATCCACACCCACAGAGCTTATGGTCTGCTCTTGATAGCAAAGCATTAAATAATTAATGCGTTTTCATTTGTGAGTGTTGGTTCTAGCCCGTGCTGCAACATCCGCCTCTCCGTGGAGATTGTTTTTTACACTTTGTTTGCTCAAAGATAAAGCCTCTTCAGCCCCCCTGATGCTTTAAAGCGCCATAAGTAGAATCCAAAAGACTTGCCACATGGTGACAGAGCCCACCAAAAATACTCATTTGGAGTGTGACATCATTATCACATCCTTCCCTGTTGTATGAAGAAAATGTGACACATTCATCTGACTCCAATTAGGCTCTAGTTTAATTAAATCCATTTACCAAGGTATTAATTCAGATCCCTCTCCTAAAACCCTCACTAATTCCAGTATGATGCATTGTCACCCATAATTTCAACACAGCACACGGTTCATTGCTTTAGTAAAGTAAGCCCACTGGCATCACTTAACCAAAAATCTGACTGAGTCACAGCTCAGACGGTGTAATAATAAGATAAAGATGTAATAAAGGGTAATATAGCAAAAATAATGTTTAATTGGAGCACTGAGTTATGATGAACAAGAATAAATATTGTGAATTTGCGAAAAAGCCTATTACAGAATTTAGCTGTTTTGTTATTTGGATGTGAAGCAGCAGGACATTTATAATAGCCCATTTGGCAGGTCTAAAATATGTTTAAAAAGCTTCATCAAATCAGTGTACACATGGCACCAGCATATTGATGCTGGAAAATGAAGCCCTGACTCAAAGGTGGCCTGAGGCATAAGCAACAGTGCTCTGGGCATCGTGGCCACCATTTTGTTGTAAAATTAATATGTGCTTACATATATTATCTCATGGTTTTGTACTATTTTTGTATTTGCACAGAAACTGAACCAAAGAGTATAGAAGCAAAGAGACTCAACTTCTGTGAGCTGCTGCCATTTTGGACTGAAAATGCCAATGAGTTTGTGGCCATGGATGTATAAAGAGACGTCGAGAGACGTAAATCAGAGAGGATGTTTTTTTTTTAGGTAAATCAACTTCTTTAAATTATTATGTCCTAAAGGTTGTAAAATTAACTAATAGCTGAATACAGAGTTATTTTCCTTGGCATAATGAACGTGCATCAGACCCACAGGACTGCACGGCCCTGCATGCTCATATGACCTATCCGGTTCTGCCAGCTTCCTGATAGCTGCGGCTGTAATAATGGATATATTGGCTGTAATTCATCACTTTTATTATATTATAATATAACCATATAATATATTATATTATATGGTTATAATAGTATGCATATATATAATTATTTCATTGTTCAACACAGGCCATTCCGGTAGAGAAATTAAATATGACAATAAAACAGAAATAATTTCGTCATACTTTTGTACAGCGCTTTGTAGGCGGACGTTTCACTGGCCTCCGGTAGTTGCTTTCAGTCCAAAATGGTGTAAGCGATGAGCGCTGATGTTGCAATTGAACGATCAATTGACTTTCACTTCTTAGCAATACGTTCTTTGACTGAACTCAATATGCCTTTCTCACAGCAGACATTTTGACTTAGTAGTAGTAGTAATAGTAGGAAAAGCACAGGTGTTACTGATAACACTAACAATGGCTTTGTTATATTTGATTGTTCAGTAAGAGTGACAGTGAGCCAGCATGCATGATAGCAGGAACCTGAAATGAAAGCAGCTAAATGGAATTCAGCCATCATTAATTTCATTATTTACACCTGTGTGTAAATAGGCATATTTCACACAGTTAATGTGGGCTATTTCCTTTCTTTTAGTGATTTGTTAAAATCCACAGGGGTGGGGGTCAGATTCTGCTTAAGAACCCCAAAAACTCTTGAGCCAGCCCTGCATTAACTCAGGATTTATCATCCCCATAATAATGTATAGCCTAACTAATGGGAAGCACTGTGGAGATAGGACTATAGTCTGCCTATGAATATGTTTTATTTATTTTTTAGGCTATTCTGCTTTTATTTGTGTGAAATGTAGCCTACCTTTTGCACAGTATTTTCATTTTGAACAAGCAGTAGGTCTATAAAATCTAGTCCCTGAATGTTTGAGTTAGTGACCGACTGCTGGTCTACAGAAACTGTTCCAAACTCTCCGAAACTAACCAGCAGGAGTCACACCACCACTATTTTATGATAGGTAGCCGAAAAAAAAGGAGAAAACCAAAGCGGAAGTGAGGAAGTGAGCGGAGCCGAGCGGAGCAGGAAAACTTTTTTGGGGGAACTTGGAGAGTGAGACGGCTGTATCACAGCGGCGTTACGGGATGCAAAATAAACACTGCTGTATGTCGAGTTAAGTTTGAAAAGCAACTTTGTCGTTGTGGTAGCTATAACGTTACAATGGGACTCCCCACTTTGGAGTTCAGTGACTCTTTCCTGGACAGTCCGGACTTCAGAGAGCGTCTCAAATGCCATGAAATAGAGCTGGAGCGGACGAATAAGTTCATCAAGGAGCTCATCAAGGATGGGAACATGCTGATCACTGCGCTCAAGAGTAAGTAGCCCTCTCCCACTCCTACGGGTCCAGACGTCAGCTTTTAGAACTGTAACTACCTGAAAGCCACAGGCGACTTGTAATTAAGGGATGCTTTCATTACAGTTTATTTAAGTCTACTGTGTTAGTGTCTGAATGGTTCCGTCCCTCTTTGAAGCTGAGCCACCGGGAGCTGAATAACTCTGTGGTCTCCCATTGGGAAACATTAATATTGCTGGTGAAAAGGTTTTAAATATGTACAAAACCCACACATAATTCATTATTAGGAGGATGTTGTAATTCCAGGACATCTATTTGCCTTTTTGTCTGTCTCTGCATGCATGCATGCACAGGTAAATACCAGAGTCACAACTCTCTCTATGGTGAGAATGGTTTTACTCTGCTCTGATAGCTAATCACAAGGCCACAGCCAGACATACGGAGATCATTAGTGCTGAGGTGGAATTTGCTTCTGTCCATTAAGGAAAGATGCTCTCACCCTCAAAGGCTTTCAAGTCACCTGTGGGAAGTGAGTGACTGTGTGAAATCGAGCTGTATGACTGTCTGGATGAGGATGTAAGCACTTTGTCATCATGGGGGTCATTGTCCTCTCAAATTCCAAGCCCAATCTCAAATTCCACCATGCTGATTAAAGTGGACTTCCTGTTCTGCTGTATCCCCGAGGGGATGAGAGTTTGGTCTGTTCACGTCACAAGTGAAGTGGAGAAAGATTAGAAATATAGGCATAATAAATATGGAAAATAGCTGCTTGGAGGATGATGGGAAGGCCACAGCAGTGTGTTGTAATGCACTCACTAACCCATCACTCAGCGCAATAATAACTTTTTTTTTTTCCTCGGTTCAACCTAGAATGTTTCTGTGAACCTTTACTGTGAGAAACCGTCATCCTTTTAATGCTTTCACTTTTTTCATCACCATTCCTACACAGTACATGTGCTGAACATTGTTTTGGCTTTTTGCTGCTCTTGTGGACAAGGGAGTCACTCAGCCATTGATGCTAAAGTACCACCTAGGAGTGGACATACTGACAGGGGTTAAAGCTGCAATATCTACCTTTTTTTCAAATTAAAGGAACAGTGTGTAGCATCTCAGGGAATCTGTTAGCAGAAATGGAATATAATATTCATAACTATGTTTTCACTAGTGTATAATCACCTGAAACTAAGAATCGTGTTTTTGTTAGCTTACAATGAGCCCTTCATATCTACATAGGGAGCGAGTCCTCTTCACGGAGTCCGCCATGTTGCTTCGCCGTGTTACTGCAGTAGCCCATAACCGAAAAACCAAACACTGGCTCTAGAGAGAGCATTTCATGTTTTTAAGTTACTTGAAGGCCACCGTAGTTCTCCGACACGCTTGTGAAACTGCGGTAACGTGAGCCGCAGAGTGCAAAAGCGTGGTACCGCCAGCCGCAGTTTGACTTCCAGTGCTCCTAAAGTTGTTTTATTATGGTAAAGATGACCTCTAAGCAAGGTGAACAGCGTTACCACGGTTTTGAAATTGGCAGCTCACGTTACTGTAGTCTTGGAAATAGAGGAGTTAGTAGAGGGGTACTCTGTTGGTTGCAATCTGCAACCACACCACTAGATGCCACCAAATCCTACACACTGTAGCTTTAAAGCATCAACTATTTATATTTTTTTAGTTCTAATATGATGTACATTATTAGTCTGTATGTGTTTGTGATTATGTGTGCACATCTAAATTGTTTTTGTGCCAGAAATATTCAGGCATGATGGAGTGTATACCGTACTATGGGAGTGTAAGCCAAGCCCAAGATAGGTCTTTTTTGTATTGTATGGGCCTATTGTGTAGTGAGCACTGAGCTGAGTTTTGATAAAGCAAAGCCACGGTGCAATTTATAAAAAAACGAAATTAACTTATTGTCTTTAGAAATTATGTTTTTTGGGATAATAAACTCTCCTGGACTAATCAAAGTCATTTTAAAGGTGCGCTATACAATATTCAGAGCATTAATATAGCAGTAACAGGTATTTGCTATGTAAAGGTATAGAGGAGTAATGTCTACCTGAGCAGAGAATGAAGTCACTCTCCCTCTGTGTGTTTGTGTGCTTCTCCTTGCTTTCCTGAAATAACCGGGCCGGCTGCACATGCTTTTAGTGCATGTTCGTGCATGTGAGCGTGCCCCACTGGCTAGCTCAAAGCCGCCGCTCTGCACTGCTCTCATACAGCGGTTACAGCTGATAACGCTGTCCTGACCGACAGCGCCATTGCGGATGCGTAGCATCCACCCTCCGATTCCCGTCCAGGTTAAGGCTGTTATCTCTGTCAGCAGTGTTGCCGCCATTTTCATTGTTAGCGTTGTTAGCACCGTTAGCTACGAGCCGCCGACTCAGCTGTCGCTATTTTGAGAGCCGTGCGGAGGCAATAGATATGCGCCCAACCTCGCATTTAGCAGCTTTAACAATGATGTGCAAAAATATAGCTAATACATATTATTTTACTTCTAAAGCATGATGAAGAGATATATGGTCAAATGAACTCAAAGACAACTACAGCGTAAAGCAGTTCCTTTATTTTTCTTTAGCGACATTGGTTCACCAAAGTGACATTTAAGATAGCGATAGCTTGTTTTGGTGAGGTACTGGGTTTTGTTCACACTGTGTCAGTTCCATGTCTCTATGGGTCCATTTGATGTCAACAAAAACAGTGAGGAGGAGCACTTAGCATTTGGATCATCGTGCCTTACCGCTATAAGAATCTAATATTTCTAAGGGGCAGCTGAAGGCCAAACCCATTTCATACTTTTTAGCAGGAAAGCCGTTATGTCAGTGGGCAGGGCACCACAGGTGGACAGGAATACCCCGCTGAATGGTTTATTCATAGCAGATACTCAGTAGCAGGATGTCAAAGGACCAATACTAAATAAGCCCTCAACGCTCCAGGTTGTACTATGCATATAAGATGGTGGGAAGTGAATTGAGACTTTGATTGCTTTTGATTGGTTTATTGATGCTGAAAAACGGTATAGTTAAGGCCCTATTGGATCCCACCATCCATGTCCCAGCTCTCTGGTCTCCTGAAAAAGTTAAAAGTAAAAATAGAGGAATATAAATAAACTGGTGATGAACCTCAATGTGTAAACTATTACAGTAAATAACCCCAGAACTTGGCCACAACTCAACCAGTTATAGGAAGGAATTTGGGGTTATATTTGTCTTGTCTTTGTAGTGATGAGTGAAACAGTCCTTTAAACTGGAAAGCCCAGTTTCAGTCGGGGGCGGAGTGAGAGCGCAGGAAGCGAGGAGACGGAAGTAAATTATTGATGGTCTTAAACTTAGGACGCCACAGAGGTTTATGACCCTTTATGACCCACCATCAGTGGTGACATTACCGGAAGACCTTTAATGGACCCTTTTTTTAATAGTAATCATCTCATGTTTCAAAATTGAATAGTATACCATAATTCATCCGTCTTCACATGTGCTGTCTGTGTGAATGAGGCCCGTTGAGCCAAGGATGACTTTCATGTTAATACATTATCTGTAAAATGGTTCTACACATTACTGAGACTGCTTTTACCGTTGTAGTTTCTAATACGTGTTTTAACTACAGTACTTTGTGTGTGTGTTAAGTAGGCCTATACATATGTATTGGATGTGCATGGGAAGTCAGTCATATGTTTAAAGATAATTTGGTATGGTTAGAAATGGTGCTTTATCTTTTAGTTACTTCTTTGTAGGATTAAACAGTTAACCAGTAGTAATGACAAAAGTAATGAAATAATGAAGAAGTAAAGAAGCATCAAAGGTAGCATCAAGTCAATTGTTATCAATCATCTTGACATGTCCTTTTCTTGATCTAAATTAGGGCTGTCAATCGATTTAGAATATTTAATTGCGCTTATGATTGTCCATAGTTAATCGCGTTTAATCGCAAATTAATCACACACACATTTTTTATCTGTTCAAAATGTACCTTTAAGGTAGATTTGTCAAGTATTTAATACTCTTATCAACATTGGAGTGGGCAAATACGCTTGCTTTATGCAAATGTGTGTATATATATTTTTTATTGGAAATCAATCAACACAAAACAATGACAAATATTGTCCACCCTCACAGGTACTGCATTTAGCATAAAAAATATGCTCAAATCATAATATGGCAAACTCAAGCCCAACAGGCAACAACAGCTGTCAGTGTGTCAGTGTGCTGACTTGACTATGACTTGCCTCAAACTGCATGTGATTATCATAAAGTGGGCATGTCTGTAAAGGGGAGACTCGTGGGTACCCATAGAACCCATTTTCATTCACATATCTTGAGGTCAGAGGTTAAGGGATCCCTTTCAAAATGGCCGTGCCTGTTTTTCTTCGCCAAAATTTAGCGTAAGTTTGCAGTGTTATTTAGCCTCCTTCCCTACACGCTAGTATGACATGCTTGGTACTAATTGATTCCTTAGGTTCACTATAGCTTTAAAACTGAGCTGGCTACAACCTTAAAAAGATCGGTGGCCCGTCAGGTTTTTAAGAGGTTAATTTAAAATTGCAAGTTGTGTTAATGTGTTAAAGAAATTAGTGCCGTTAAAACGAATTTTGCGTTAACTCGTTATTATCGCGTTAACTTTGACAGCCCTAATCTAAATATATACAATTCATAGATGTCTCTTACATTTTTGCCTCCTCTATATGTAAACATGCTGATAAAAAACATTGCAGTCTTAGTTATATCTCCGTTATAATGCTCATGATGAGGACTGTGGTCTAAACATTCCCAAATCCCATTACATTTAGAATGTAGTTATTTGTTGGTGTGGATTATGTGTTCCAGGTGCGAGTAACATCTATCTGCAGATGCTGTAAATAGCTTTGCCACTATCTGTGGCTGGCACTGACTCTTCACACCTGGTGTAAATAACAACTGCTGACTTTTATTAATCCCTCTGCTTGACTGCAGTAATTGAATACACTAAAGGTGCTAATTATCCCTCAGTGAGTACGTTGGGAGAAATCACACATATGTTTTTTGTTGTTGAGACTAAGCGACAGTCACAATGACTAAATGAAGCAAATGTGGAAATGCCTTAAATGAATAGTTTAACATTCTGGGAAATGTACTTATTTTCTTTCTTACCAAGAGTTAGATGTAGAAGATCGATACTAGAGATACACCAATTGTAATTTTTTAGGCTGATTTAGATTTTGTTGTCAGCTTTCGAAGTCTGACCTGCCGGTTCCGATTTTTGCAGATTCTGATTTTCTTTCTTTTGAAGAATTGACAGCATTTTTGTAACTTTTCTTTCATTGAAATTCAATTGTATATTCATAATTAATCAGTTAATATTTTCACGGTTGTTCCTCCACGGCTTATTTTGGACTTGCATGTATGTCTTCTTCACTCACGCTGAAGAACTTCCACACCGTCAGTGATGTGTGTGTTTATGGCTGTACTGTATTGGGTACTGTGCCGCAGCAGCCACTGTGTGCGTGATGTAAAACCATCATGTGGCACACGTGTGTGTGAATTTGACCGGCAAAAAAAATATACGAGACTATTCGGCAGATCAGCTGACAACCGGCCGAATTCGACCGGACAGTGCATCTCTAATCGATACCATTCTCATGTCTATACGATCAATATGAAGCAACAGCCTGCAGCTGATTAAATTATATTCACGGTTCATGTTAGCGAATAATTGCATACATAACCATGGAATAAACTGAAAAAGACAATTTGAACAAACAAGATTTATATATACAAAATAATGGACACGGCAGAGGAATCGTTTTCCCCCTGCACCTCATCCATCATGGTATATCAGAACACCTCATCATGTTTATCACTCACATCAAACACATGCAGAGCACCACGGGTATCCCATTTACAGTCTTCTTTCTCACCACCTGTCATGTGCTGTAAATCCAATATTCATTAGCATTTTAACCGTGGATTGACTGGCCAGCTCCCAAGAAAAATATTTGAGACTGTTTAGCTCGCTAGATTTCTTTTTTTTCAACAACCACTTGTTTACTTGGCTTTTGTCATTTCACACTGAGCCTGCAGCATACAGTTAGCTGGCTTGTGTATGAGCTTGGGTCCTGACTGAGAGCGGCTGCTGTACAGCAGGCCAATTGATTTAGAGGACAAGCTTTACAGCATCCTTTCAGAGGGCTACGGGTGATGTCACAGTAGCTCCATCCATATTTTCTACAGACCGGTTTAAACTCAGTTGCTGGCAAAAAGATTGAACTGTTCCAAGTGGCACTGCCAAGCCACACACTATTATTGTGTGGCATATTACATTATAGCTATAGAACATATGCACTATGGATCACATTTTAATGTCATTGATAAATGTGTATGCAAAACACCTTTCTCTAAAGGCCCGCAGCTGGTCCCAGTGCAGTGATGGAGTCCTCAGAGACCCCCTCAGACTCGGGCAACCTTTGGGGGCGATGGCTTGCGTCCTTCACACATAATTTGTACAATTTGTAAAATAACGAGCCAACTGCTTGTTCCTCGCTCAATACGGTAGCAGGTAGGGCATGTACCTTGTGCATCACTGCCCTTCCTCCAGATATCTGCTGTTTAGACACGGGAGACCTCTGTTGGTCTTGAGGAGCTGCAGCATTTATTTCTGCACAAACTGCAACTGCCACTGTACATTCACTTGATATTCTCAAAGCTAAACTAACTCTCTTCTGCTGCGCTCCTCGCTCGTTTTCTCACGCACTCACCGCCACTCGCTCTCTCTTGCTTCACCACTCACTTCCCACTTGCACACACACTCTTCGCACTGGCTCTGCTATTCTCCCACAACGCGAGTTTTCCTCCGACGTCGGTCACATTCCTGTTTTGCGAGACGGGGTTCACTAGATATAACTGATTTTTTTTTGTGCTTCAGTGGAGTGTGTGTTGGAGTCTGAAGTGTGGTGGGGGCTGGTTGTTTGTTTTTGTTAGTGGACTTCATTTCGTACGAAACGTTAGCTATGGCTAAGGCACTCGCGAGCGTGCATGACGTCACATCCGTTGGATTTTCCCGCAAAAATAATAGGCCCGGGTTCTTCACATTAAAAGCAGGCTGATAGAGGAAACCCAGAAAGTCGCGGAAGATCTCACATTTTAGGTTACAACCTGTTCACACATTGGCAATAAAAAAATATTTATACATGTAAAAAGTTACATACAGTACAGTCCCTTTTTAAAAGTTGTTTTTTTTCTCTTTACAGTTATTATTAAAACCTTTTTTTAAATGAAGACTTGTTCTTTAAGAAGATTCATGAATCCAAGCAAGCATTTAATTTCCATAAGCTTTAAAGAATGCAGCCAGATTAGCTCAGTCTAAACTAGAAGACAGCCCGTTATTATGTTAGCTGTCTGTGAGTCTCTGCCACCACCCCATGCCCACGCATGTTCACCAGCTAGAGTGATGCTTCCTCCCTGGGATACATGCAGTAATGAATGGCTGACACGCATGGGTGTTATTATAAAAAAGAAAACTGCACTATTTAGCAAGTCAGTAAACAGCATCTTTACGTGTTCCAACTGTGCCTGCATAATTTTGAGGTATTTAATGCAACTAAGCTATAATAAGTGTCTGTTCTTTTATTAAATGAAGACATGACGTGTACGCTTTAGTGATTTCACAATAGCTTTCAGCTTTGGGAACTCTGAGTGTTTGTTTGTCTGAGGACAGATGATGCTCCCAAGGCTCAGCCACAGGAAGTGTCCTGTAAACATGCTTGTATAACCATCCCCCATCCTCCCTCAGATAGCATTCGGCCGGACATCATTCTGCTTCAGTGTGTGTGGATGTGTGTGTGTTTTCTGTGTGTGTCAGTCGGACTGTGATTGCAAAGCAGGCTGCGCGTCGCAGGATTATACCATTTATAATGTATTGCTGCCGCTTTGACTACTTTGATGAATTTGAACTCATGTAATGGAAATGAAATACAGGAGTACATTATGTGACTTGTTTAGCAATAAAGCTGAGCGAAGCGGTAAGCAGCAGCGGCGGCTCACGCAGCACTGCGAGGGACTCGGGTGTTTGTGTGGACAGATTTTGATAAAAGGATTAGACGTTGTATTCCTAAAAGCTGCTTCCCCTCAGACTGTGCAGGGAAATGTGTTAGACTCCAGATTTGAGGTCTGTTCTGAAGTGCTTTGTTGTTACTCTGTCAGTCAAAGTGATTGTCACACCGAGCACGCCATTCTCCTGCTCGCAGTAGCCTGGCATTGAAACGCTGGTGCTTTTTGTTGCTTCTTCACACTGAAAAAGGATAGGGTGATGCGTCTGTGTTTATCCTCCACAACATTCATTTTTCACTATTAAGAAGTGTTCCTTTCATTTGAGCTAAGTGCTGTGTTTCCCAAAAATGCAGTGTTAGTATATTAAGATGAAATATAGTCACATTGTCTTGCAGTAATTTTGCTTTGGTAAATATCACATGATTTGTGTAGGCTACCTGTTAAAAACAACTCTTGCCAACTTGGCTGGGAAACAGCAGCTGCTATACATTTTCAGATTGTGTGGTAAAAGATTGTGAATTTGCATGTAGCCTACGCAGATGCTAAACTCAGACTTTGGATGGCACCTTAGAACGTCTCCAGCTCCTGGCCCCATGGGTTGCCAAGTTTTATCAGGAAGTGTTGAACAGTGGGGGGTTTAAATTAGTTTTGCACACCTCTTTTATATTTTTAATTATCTTACTTTGAAGCGTGTTCTCTGCTAATTGTACCTGAGCTGTCAGAATGTTTTGTAAAATTGTATTTTTGAAAAGCCCAATGCCAACTACTACAAATGTGAAATTCTGCTTATTTCTTTCCGAGTGCTTTTTCTTTTCAGAGGCAAGTTCATCTCTGTCAGATGTGTTGTCTGTGTGTCCTCTGAAAGAAAATCTCTCAACTCAGTCTAAAGGCTGTAGACTTGGTGATGAATGGTGGAGCCTGGTCTGGCTGGCTTTTTTTTCATTCCAGCTGAATCGCAGGGCTAATAACTCTGATCTTTTTCTTTGGAGCTTAAGAATAGGCTGTAGCATTGCATCAGCATCATATCAAAGACCCGGTGTCAGGTTCTTCCATTTTTTTTAATAGTTTTAAACATAGATGAAAACAATGCAGAAGTGTATTCTGCCAACACATTCTCACTCCCAACTTGTCAAATAGCGCCGCTTGGTCAGTGCCCCTCGGCATCGGAGACTGACTCACGAGGTTCCCCTCCTGCGTTACTTTTGGACGGACCTAGGGCGGTATGTGAATATATGCTTGTTACATGCATAGTGTCCTTTCAAAATAAACTTCCGTTTTCACAGGAAGTTAGGTTTAGGCAACACAACCACTTAGGTAGGGTTAGGAAACGATCGTGGTTGACGTTAACTTCACTGACTAATGACTCACGTGACTGACGATACTAACGACTCACATGACTAGCGTCTCACTGGGCTGACGATACTAACGACTCACATGAATAGCGTCTCACTGGGCTGACGACACTAACGACTCACGTGACTCACGGGACTGACGATACCGACGAGTCACGTGACTAAAGACGAACGTGACAAAATAATTCAACGTTACTTTTAGTTTCACATGGGACATCAACAGCGGTCTCCTGGTTGCAAGTCTTGTGTTTGTTTGATTGATTTAAGTTGCCAATAGTCAACACATACACAGGAGATTGCTGTTAACAAGTCATTATAGATTACTGGTTATGTTTTATTCCATCAAAATACCAGAGATATAGTTTGCTTGATTTGCTTAGTCTTAATCCCTAACATGTCGTTACATCACCCCAAACTTCCTGTCTTGCTATTTTAATGGCATCACCAACAGGCATTTTAATAGTAACATATACTGTATAAAGGGCGTATCACTGCTCTTCAGAGACTATGTTCTCTAATCTCTGCCTTTCATGTTTTATTCAGCCATTAAGAGCTTCCTGTCACTTAAGAATTAGTTCGCTGGTTGACCAACTGCTACTAAAAGTTACTGCCTGCTTCTACAGCAGTGAGTGTGCAGTTATTAGATAAGGCTTTGTTTCAGGCATCGGTTGGTGGTGGGAAATATTGGGTATGCTGCGGGAGTGCCAGGGCCCGTCTGGTTGGTCCTCTTCACACAGCTATCCACCCTCTCCTGCTGGGCAACTGACAGGCGAATGTAAGAGTAAGAGGGTGGAAGAGCCCTTACCTGAAGGGCCGCTCCCGCGTTACAATCCCTCCGAATGGAATCAAAGCGGCACAATGCACCCTACTGTTGCATCAAAGAGATCTCTGCGTCTCTCATTAAGCTGGGCGCATAGAGACGTTCCCCTTTGAAGACCTTCTCATCTGAAATCAGCAGCGTCTCACTGACAAGATAAAGTGTCTCTCAACACGATGTTGATGTACAGTGAACTGTCTGTACAAAAGAAGTGCATTGTTGCAGTTATGCCTTTGTGTTCGTTTGTTTGACTCAATAAAATACAAATATGCGTAGTTAAGTCTAGGCACGTGCCCTGTAAATATTTAACAGAAAAAACCTTGAGTACGTTCTTAGTGTAAATGTGTAGCTATTTAGCAAAAGCCGAAGATGACTTCTTTATTGTGCAGAATGTTGCTTTTTAATGGAACACATTTATGCCCGGGACATGAGGTTTTAAAAGCTTTTCTGCTCTAATTTGTGTTAAAGCACTTCATTAAAACCCCAAAGAATATTCGTAGGTGGAAAAGCACAACAGGGATGCTGCTCAGTAATTAGTGTTGTGATGGAGTGTGTCAGTCATATAACACAGAGTGTTGGAAGTGCAATACACTGATGTCCTAGCATGCCTCAACATGTGCCAGTCAACAGGACATTTTTGAAATACTCTATATTTTAAATACTTGCAGCCAAAGTGTCTGTATGTAGACAAAATTACATGAGAACTTTGTGAAAAAGGACTTTGGAGTTACTAGTCATGTTTCCATGCACATATTTCTATGCACATTTTAAAGTATCGCATTAGAAAAGCTGTATGGAAACTAGGGCTGCGCAATATGGCTTATAAATAATCTCAATATTTTTAGGTTATATCGCAATATACGATATATATAAGTTTTTATTTTCTCTAAAATTACATAACTGTTTGATTAACCCTTTGATGCGTATGATCATACCAGAGTGATTTTCTTTGAAAATATATTCTTATTAAGTTTGACTAATTATTCACACAATTGAAATTCAGTTTTCTCCGAAATAGTTTGCAGGCGGTAGTTTATTAAATTAACATTCATTTTTTATTTATTATTTAATATTTATTCATTTTGTTTTATTTATTAATTTATTATTGACTTACTGACTGACTGACTTATAGAATTTATGTGAAATTACCTATCACATTCACCGGAAGATCACTTTATTTTGAAGTAAGCTCTTGATCGCTTTTATTTTGAAGCCAGTTCTTACACGCTCTTACCGTAATGCCTAGTATATACTGTACATGTACTGCAAAACAACTTGGAGGATAGTGTGACCCTCTTTTTCATAGGGCAGGCTGCCATCTTCCATCACCTTTTCCGACCTCAACACGTATAAACTCGTTTTGGTGCTTCACTTCTTTCGCTCCCTCCAGGCTCTGTCTCTGTTCACTGCTGCTCTCCAGTTACAAAAACACACGCCCCATCCATGCTCATACGCCACATACACTCTCATGCCGACGGCTTAAAAAAATTACAATTAATATTTGTTCTGGACGTTAGCGATATACTACATACCACGTAGAACAAGCCGCAATACATTGAGTATATTCGATATATCAGCCACCCCTAATGGAAACGGCAATTGCTGATCCTTTGCCGAATAAGTTTTGACGTAATGGACATTTAGCTCACATGACTGATCAACTGTTTCCGTTGTCAGTGTCTTCCCGGATATACACTGATCAGCCATAACATTATGATCACTGACAGGTGGTATACAGGTGAATAACCTGGCTTATCTCGTTACAATGGCACCTGGCAGTGGGTGGGATACATTGGGTAGCAAGTGAACATTTTGTCCTTGAAGTTGATGTGTTGGAAGCAGAAAAAATGGGCAAGCGTAAGGATGTGAGCTACTTTGACGAGGGCCAAATTGTGATGGCTAGACGACTGGATCAGAGCATCTCCAAAACTGCAGCTCTTGTGGGGTGTCCCCGGTCTGCAGTGGTCAGGACCTACCAAAAGTGGTCCAAGGAAGGAAAACCGGTGAACCGGCGACAGGGTCATGGGCGGCCAAGGCTCATTGATGCACGTGGGGAGCTAAGGCTGGCCCTTGTTGTCCGATCCAATACAAGAGCTACTGTAGCTCAAATTGCTGAAAAATGTAATGCTGGTTCCGATAAAAAGGTGTCAGAACACACAGTGCATCGCAGTTTGTTGCGTATGCGGCTGCGTAGCCGCAGACCGGTCAGGGTGCCCATGCTGACCCGTGTCCACCGCCAAAGTCGCCTACAATGGGCACGTGAGCATCAGAACTGGACCACGTAGCAATGGAAGAAGATGGCCTGGTCTGATGAAACACGTTTTCTTTTACATCATGTGGATGGCAACGAGTTGGAGGTGTTGACTTGGCCTCCAAATTCTCCAGATCTCAATCCAATCGAGCATCTGTGGGATGTGCTGGACAAACAAGTCCATGGAGGCCCCACCTCGCAACTTACAGGACTTAAAGGATCTGCTACTGACGGCTTGATGCCAGATACCACAGCATACCTTCAGAGGTCTAGTGGAGTCCATGCCTCGACGGGTCAGGGCTGTTTTGGCAGCAAAAGGGGGACCTACTCAATATTAGGCAGGTGGTCATAATGTTATGGCTGATCAGTGTATATTTTTATTGTCTGTATTGCGTGAAACGCGGCCAATATTAGCTGACATGAAAGAACAATTAAAACTTGTCCAATTGAAACTAATTCCTGAAGACCTCTCTCCATTTTCCTCTCGTAGATTGGATCAGCCAAGATGACTTGCTTTTTTTCCGGTTCGCAGCCTGTACTTCTTCTACTCTGTTTACTGGCAGTATACAGCCATGTGAAGCCTATTGTGCCAACTTCTGACCAAACTACACTGTAGCCCATGTTATTCTCTCCAAACCAGCTAATTCACATTTTTTTTGCAACATTTCAAAAGTTGGCTCGACAATTGAATGAAAACACATACTGTTTCTGCATTTGTCATATCACTATTGGTTTATTTCAAGCTTTTTGCCTGCTCTTTGTTAGCGCAGTCTGTCTCTCTTTGGTGGTGTGATTTTTGAGACTATTTATATTATTTGTTTAGCCGTTTTATAAGCAATGCCCTTGCAATTTAGGTCCAAATGCCTTGGTGTCCTTGGAGGCATTTTCTCACTGAATCATGATGCAATTAAAAGACAAAAGCTGCTAAATGGACCAGCTTTGTTTTTGGAGTGCATTTCGGAGATATTGAAGTTCTAAGAATAATACCACACAGGCATAGAGTAAAATACTGCATTATGACTATGTGTGGTTAAATAGGTTTAAGGTTAGGCTATGTTCTGTGATGCTACTGATGTTTTTGCAATACCATTGCATTTTTATATGTAATACCAAATTTAATAATATAGGTGTATTAATTTGTTGAGGCAAGAGTAAAGAAATTATGTAGTTTATTTTTAGCTAAAATAGCCAAATATCATTAGATACCAGCATACCTGGGAAATTAAAGAAAAATCTCAACATGTTGCCTGTATTACTCAGATACTTATACTATACAAATGTTACATAAAATCTCAGAACTGCATGCAAATGGTTTGTGGAAGTCAAACTATGAAAATCTAAATTGCTGTTGCAGAATTTATGTATGTTCTTAAATTATAATTATCGTCCTAATAGAAGTAAGCATGCACATCAGCTGTTTGCGAGACAACTGCAGACTTTCCTGCCGTGTTGTCTGTGTTTTGTCGGGGGTTGTCAGCAGATGGAATTTGGTAGTATGTGGTTGCCCTGGAGATGAGATAAAGGGTGCACCCAGGGGGCTCTGCTGTGTGGTGACTGACAGCCATAGTCCTCTCTCACATCTCACACACTGGGCACTAACTGGAGGAGCTGCTCTATCCAGTCATGTGACGTCTTGGCTGGGTGGTCAGCGCTCTACTCTTTGATTAAAACCTGCATTGGAGGACGGTACACCACAACTATTGTTCTTTCTGGTACCCCTTTGTGCATGCCCCCCATGTGAAGCACAATTAGCGCAGGTCAAATATGTGTTTTGCTGAAAATTGCAAGCAGGGTAAGATAAAATGTTTGCTAAGCCTGAGTGTAATAAAATTAGAAGGCACTATTTTAAGGTGGTGGTATAAATAAAATTTCTAAAATAGGTCGTTTTCTTTTCTTTCTTTTACCTCTGTGACTCGTGCTGCAATAGCTCTTTCTTCTCTTATTTCAGAGTTACACTTCATGTGGCAAATAACATCTTCAGATTCAGACCTCATCAAAGTTGCACTTCTTTCCTTTTATTACTCAGCTCCACAGAAGAGCTCTTTTTCACCACACAAGCTCAAAGTGGAATGCACCAAATTCCTGCTTCTGTCAGAAGAGATGAAATATCTGTGAAGTCTCTACTTCCTGCACACCCAATGAAGGTGCCTCTTTTTCTGTCTTTCATTCCTTATTTTTTTTCACGAATGGAAGCTTATCTGGTCTGCTGCTGTAAGTCCCTGTATTGCATCATATATATCAGCTGTGAGGTGTTATTTACTCTAATCATTGCAATATGGCCAGTAATGGCATGACAAGCCTGCACAGAGCACCAGGGACATGAAAACTGGAGTACTTCATGGAGTATTTGAGTTTTTAATGCACTTTCCTTGTCATTTAGTTAACTATAATTTGATTTGCTCAGTTAAAAAGCTGATGAACAAAAACATAACTCATCAGTGGACTTGGATGCAGAATACCAGCAGTGGCATTTAAACTGATAAAACAGCCTGAGAGCAGAGGGTCTTTGCCTGCATTGTTTCCACAACCCCACAGTATGTCACACTGATCATTCCTTTACTGCTTGCCTAAGGTTAAAAAATTTAAGCTGTTCATTTATCTTCCTTTATACTGATCCCTTTTCCATTTATCTTTGCTATCGATGTTGTGATTACTTCAAGTGAGTTGCTTTCTTTGTAACTGCTTGAGCAATATTTTCTGCAGTCGGCTAGCCACTAATGAGCAGAGGGCCAAAATCAGTTGTGGTGATTCCCAAACTTCGTAAATAATGCATAAAAATAGAAAAAAAAACACTAAATTGTTGTGCCAGGTCTTTTTTGAGCATTGCCCTAATTAAGATATGGTAAATATTTATTCAGGCATATGTTCACATTGAGGTATAGCGCCAACAGGGTCTCCTTAAGCTCTGCTAATGTTTGCTGTGTCTGATATCATACATTGTGCTTAGACTAGTGAGGTGCATTAATTAAGAGTGGAGATGCAAAACTAAATCAACATTTGGATATGTATTAAACTGTTACTGTAGGAAACAACTTTTAGCCTATTACTGTATTTATTCAAGAGGCACAACTTATGCAAAATGTAGTTTATTACATGCCCAAATGTTTGCTCTTAAAGCTGTTTTCTCTCTTTTCCTACGAAAAACACAATGCAGAGCCAGTAAAAGCAAGCTGCAGGCATGCATAGTTGAATGCACAGGACACAGCTGCAAAGAATGAGCAGCAAGCTGGACTGATAGTGATGATAATTTTTATTAATTTAGATGGCATTAACTGCTCATCAATTCCCCTCCAAATGAGGTGAGTGAGTAACTAGCAAAATAATTTCTCAACAAGGAATCACACAAAAGCACCACTTTAAATCTTGTGTTTACCAGAGATGTGCTCATAAGTTTCTTGGAAATAAGTCATTCAGCATGAAAAAAACATTGAAAAATGACTAATGTTCTAAAGAAATCTTAGTCGACTAAGACCAAAACAACTGATTAGTCTAGTAAGAGGGGGCAGGCCTAGTGGGTAGTGTAGTATTTTAAACAGGAATAGAGAACCAGCGTACTGTCCCACTTCTGGGCTAGCTACTCAAGCAGCTGTCTCAACCATATCTCCCATGAGCCCTTGATGCATAAGTGCTGTCAAAGCCCAATGGGATCTGTAGCTGTGAAATGCTAATGATGAATCTAAAATAATTATCATTTTTCCTTCGTTAAAATGATATGGTGCCCAGAATGTACCACCACGTACAGTAGCAGATACCATATGACTGTTTTTCTGCAATAAAATGTTTTTCATTTAACAAAAGGAGCCAAGCTTCTCAGATGTTAAATGTTGTCTTAGCACAAGCATCCATACAAGAACGTTGCCTAAATTACAATATTTAAATTATTTTTATTTAAAGTTACTACGAGAAACTTTCATCTTGTATTGATTTTGGAGGTCCCTGTGGACAAACGTGGTAGTGTTTCCTAGCACCCTTTAGAAAAACTCTCATTTTACCGCAGCAGGGTCTGCCAATCTTCCCCGCTTAGTCCTGGTTCTGGTTCTCCTGTGCCTCCCTTCCCCTCAGCGGGCCCAGCAATACGGCCTGGGCCTCCGACAGCGTGGTGTCGGTGTTGGCTTCCAGCAGGCAGCGAGGCGAAACTCTGCTCCTGGCCTGAGGGGGAGCCGCTGCTGCCAGGCGCGCAGCTCTCCACCTCCTGCCGGTGGAGAGTTCCGTGGTTGAAGGCGGCAGCGAAGCCGGATCTAGGTCTATTCGCGGTGGGCTGGATGCTGCTGGAGGCCCCGCTGGAGTCTGAGCTAAAGAAGTTTCTAGTGAACCTGCGTGCCGTAAATTGTTTCGTCTGATTTCGCGGGGAATCGGACCCAATGACAAGCATTAAGAATAACTAAATAGCCAATATTCTCACTGATGGTCTTGTTTACTTATAGGTCATATAGAGGCATCAATATTAAATCAAGCCTGTTGCATAACAAGTTAAATGTTACTTGTAGTAACTTTAAATCAGGAACTATTTGATTAAAGTAAGTAAGATTAACGTAAACAAGATAATCTGACCTCTACATATTAGGGCTGAGCAATATGACGATATATACAGTATATCATCAAAACAATATAAAAACGTCTATCGTATAAATTTTTCTATATTTTTTTCTATCACGATATAAGCTAGGCTTATTATTATTTATTTTTTCTCTATAATTTCACTTAAAACTTGTGTTCATTTTGCACTCAAGTTCTTAAAGTGAGAAAATACTCAGTACTTTTCTTTTGTCAAGAATTTAATTCACACAGGAGTAAACAAACATAGGCTTTACCATGTTGTTTCATATAGACTATTTATTTGTTGAATTATCAAAAAAACATGCTGTATTGTGATATATATCTTTATCAAGATATGAAATGACCTACATCGTGATAGAAGATTTTGGCCATATCGCCCAGCCCTACTGAACTTCTGGTAATCAAAACTTTGATATACTCCTTTACTCATGTCCTTAGTTTTAGTGGCTGTAAAGAATTCAGTTGATGGTAACAAAAGCTTTGTTGTTTTTTTTAGGTTGGGGCCTGAGCGTCAGAGCTAAAAGATCATCCATTATTGATGGCCCTGCGAGAATATCCAGACAACTGCAGCTAGCTATTGATTTCAAATCAGCAGCTTTTGAGTCAAAGCAGGAACGATAGGACCACACCACTGGCACAATACATCTTGTGGAAAAGTTCCACTCAGTGGCACTCAGGGCAGACTCAGCAACATTTACAAGTGGTCAGACATACTCATTCAATATAGTGTAGATGTCTTTAAGAGCCTTTCAATCTGCGGTCTCATTGAGTAAAAGTCTTGTTATGTTATTCTGTTCCAACCAATAACTAAAATACACTGAAATACAATATAACAATGCTTGCTCCTAGGTAAAGAAAAAGATACTCATTGACAATTCTCTCATGATTCTTTTTTATCAGGCTTTCAAAGCAATTTATGTTCCTGTGGAGATGAGAGCATTGATTTTTGTGGGCTTTTAAGGCTGGTTTGTACTTTGGGATGCCTGTTAGATAAACCATTGTTGTCACAGTAGGAACCGTATGGGTTTCAACACAATATCCATTATGGACTTTCAGACATTACCTCAAACAGACAAGTTGTAGAGAACTCTGAAAATATGAAGGTTGGTAATTTTATTGCTTTTAACTTTCAGTCATCACTATTATAGTTGATAAAGATAATTAATTAAAATATCAATTAAATCATATTTTTTTATTCATTATCAAGTGTTATGTTTGGTTGGGTACTGCCAATAACATTACTGCTTTTATTTTGACAGAATGGTATACTTCATACTTTTCTTTGTACTGTTGCTGTAGTAAATATGGCTTTGTATGGGATTCTTAAACCTGCAGTAAGCAGAATGTTTTTGGCATCATTGGACAAAAAAATCTATGGTAACCTTTCAGCATATTGTAATTCAAGTGTTCTGAGAGAAAGCTAGACTTCTGCACCTCCACATGGCTCTGTTTTCAGGCTTTAAGGTCATTTCAGAGAGAGCGTTCCTATTGGCTGTGGGCGGTGCTTGGTATTTCCTCAACAGATCTCATCATGGCTGCCGGGTCACAAACGTTCTCATTTCAGAGCTAAACAGTACACTACAAGATGTTTCTGAAAACATTTGAAGCAAGAAATAGTCATTATAGTAACAGAATATTGATTAATATTTGATCAGCGCTGCCTAGTTTGACCGTTTTAATCAGAGTTTGCGAGTGATTGACAGCTGCTCAGAGCCGGCAAGGCTCCAGCTCGGCTCTGACTGGTTGTTTTCCTCCGGTCTGTGAGATCCTGCAGATGCCATTAGGAGCACCGGAGGACACAGGAGGACAAAGAAGTACATGATTTTTTTTCAGTTTACCTGTATCATACACTACTGTCAGGATATAGTGACTTATAGTGTTTTATAAAAATAACTTTTTTTAATCATATTTGCTCCAATTCTACCCACTGCAGCTTTAAGGAGCTCAAGCATAGGGGGAGACACCCCAGGTGAATAGGGTAAAAAAGTAACTAATAGATATCACCATGAAACTTCCCCATTCGATTACTTACATTAAGCCAATTATTTTTTGTATTACAAGTTTTCTGAAAATGTATGTTTTAAATGTGCAAATGAGACATTATCTTATCAAATCTGTTCATACATTTCCAGAACAGAAATCTGAACATTGGATAAAGCCAGGTTAAAAATAAATAAAATGATGTATAAATCAGGCTGAATGATGTATGAACAAAAACATTCAGAATATAGATAGGAATGAAACTGGAAAGTTTGGTGTATGGAAGTGCTACTGAAATGGAAATTTCTGGCTCAGAGAAAAACCTCATTTTGAGAAAACAGCCATTAAAGATATGTATTGTAAACTTTCATACATTTTACAAGACACAACAGGTGAATAGGGTAAACATTTTAACTAATACATCACCATGAAACTTGTTGATTCCTTATATTAAGACAATTAGTTTTTATATTACAAGTTTTCTGAAATTTTATGTTGAAATATGCAAATGAGACATTATGTGATAATACATAATGCTATCGTTTGGTGAATTTATGAGAAAACTACAGACGCAAATAGACAAAGTAGTACAATATACACCTAAATGTGTATTTTGGATGTTTTCTTTCCACTAGTCTGAAAGAAGACGTGTTATGGAAGCAAAATAGCCCAAAATTTCAAAATTTACCAGTGCATGAAAAACGATATTTTCACCTGTAGTGTGTCTCCTTAAATGTGTAATACCAAGATATGAAGCATATACAGAGTATGAAAAGCATAACTGTACATATCCATACAGTAATTAACGTTACAAAGCCTGTGAAGCTTTAAAACTGAGTTACTGTATTACAATTTATAACAACCTCAACCTCCTTTTTTCAGTATATCACAGGTCTTCTATCACATGAACACATAAGTTTGAGTGTCTCCAGTATGCAGTGGATATTACTGTGTGGATTTTCTTACTTTCCAGGCAAGATTCTTTTAAGTTCACAATTCTTTGAAGTGAAGACATGACTGCCGGTGAGAGAAGAAAGAAGGAGAGAAGCAATTAGTGAGTCATTGGATATGAGAAAAGTGTGTACATTTCAAACTGTGTGGGCTGACGACTAAAATGTCAGAGTATTTTAGAATCTCCATCTTTGCCTTTAATTATAAATTCAGCTGAATTATGAAATGTTAAAAGCCTCCATTTTATGCTAAAGCTTCATCCCACTCTTTAAAGTACTTGTAAACATAGGTTACCTTCACCTAAGCAAGAATATACTCACAGCACTAACACAGCAGACCCACACACTAACCTTTATGTAACTGAGGTATGAAACAAATTGAAATCAGTTGCCTAATAAAAAATTAAATCAGAAGTGATTCATGCACTCAGTCAGCACTGCAGTTACTCTGTCTCTTCCGTTAAAAAGCAGCGTAAATGCTTCAATGTCCTCCCAACATGTTTGATTTTCTTGTAAATCCAACAGAAATCCGATCCTCTCACCACTCGTGCCTGATTTCTAGCATGCAGATCGTTGGATACTTTTATAGGTCTATTTTTTCACTCATTTATGAGTCATATTTTAAATTACAATCCATATTTTATTTTACTCTCCAAGAGCAGTGTTTATTTTTGTCTTGTCTTGTCTTGTAGCTGTTAAAACTTACTTCCCCGTTATAACTCAAAATTCATGCCAGTATAAAAACATGTTCAATAATTTAAAAAAGAGAATCCGCTCCTCTGAGGTTTTTGTTGAACATGCTGTTATTTCAGAGAGGAGAACTCCTAAACCCTAAAAAGCAGATGTCAAGCAGTTCAGCAGTTATGCCTTTTTAGTGGCTAATTGGGGAGTTTAAGTTTTTGATAACACATAAACTTTTGAAAAATGTTCAGAGTCTGAGATAATTAGTGTTCCAACTCTGCAATATAAAAAGTTTACGTTATGTTTAAGCTGAGAGAACAGGTAAATACTGGTAAATACAGTTCATGTGAGGTACCTGACATTTATTTGTCCATTTTGGTGGTTATTGTTTTTCTTTAGTCCGCTAGTAATGGAGAAGTGAAGTGGGAGGTTTTATGTTGGGTGGGCAGGGTTCAGGAAATAAAAACCTAGTAATTAGTTTTAGTTTTTCTTCAGTATTAGCTGAGAGGCTGCTCTTCAATAACTCTTGAATGAACTTGTAACACTCTGGTTGACTCATCACTACAAACACTGAACAATTATTCTTGGTAAATTCTGACTCATTGCTAATTAGTCAGACTGTGTACATATAAACTTTACAATAGAAGTCAACTACAACTCCCAAGGAGCTACAGTAACAGCAGAATAAAAGCAGAGGTTAATCTTTGTATAGAACTTGTGAAATACATTCAACAGGTTAAATTAATTATCTTTCTAATGTTGGATCGTATTTTGATCAATTCAGCAACTATGGTGTGGTGATTTGTTCCTGATGGCCTCATAGTGCTACAGGAATGAGTCCTAAAACCCGGAAATGAGTTAGCATTTTAGCACTTCTGGTTTCTTTCATCTGGAAGTCAATGGGTTTTTTGAATGGTTTTTTAGTTAGATTCCTGAAATAAGGTCTGTGGTTAACACAAGCTTAAGAGATTTTAACGTTTTGTTCTACGATATAAAATACATCAGTAAATATCCCACTCATGAATATTGAAGCTTTTACGTGTCTTAAAAAAGGCGGTTGCTAACAAGTGGCTCAATGAGACTACTAAACGTCATCACGCCGACTCGTCCCCCTTTACAGCCTCGTTGTGTATACTCGCGCTCATGCGACCGTCGTGTAGTTTGTTTATAGCCTAATGTTAGCTTTTTACTTCTGGCGATTGCATTTACGCTTCAAAAATCATAAAAGTGGTGTTGATTTGTGGAGATTATCTTGCTGAACAAAATGTGTAAGTATCATAGACGTGTTTTAGCCACAGAGCTTATTTTCTGCAATAATCCAAAATCCGATGGAAAAATCCCATTGGCTTTTTGTCAAGGTAACTTCCTGGTTGACCTACAAAATTACCTCATCCCTGCAGCACTCTATCGAAGCTTTGTGAATCTGCTTGGACTGATTTACACCTTTAGTTGGCTTCTTCTCCACTACAATGATTGCTAAGACTCATGGGCCATTCAACATACCAAACTGATGGACCAAAAATAAAATCTCCCGAACAAAGTTGAAAGTAGGGATGCACCAATCTGACTTTTTCAGTCCCAATAGTGATACCGATACCGGCTTTGAGTATTGGCTGATAACGAGTACCGATCCGATACCAGTGTTTGATTAATAAGCTGTATGCCACACTTTGTGGAAGTGACTGGGATCATTTTTTTATGTGTAAGGCAACATCAGGCTTGACTTAAACATTGCTTTCCTAACATTATAAAACAGATTGTTGCAAATAAATACATGTTATTATTTATTCTTAAAATAATAAATTGTGCACCAGCAACTCGGTAAAACATCTTCAAAATGAACAGGAATTACAATTCAAGTGTAAACTTTTTTAATGCAGCAAATTGGTTAAAACTTAAACAGGAATCAAATTCAAGTATATAGTATATAAACATAGAATTGAATTGAATAGATCGTCCCCATTGTCACAATACCCGATCCAACTATTTGAGTCAGTATCGGCCCGATATCGGTATTGGTGAATTCTTAGTTGAAATTCCTGTACTATTGTTAAAGTAGCTATAATGTTAATGTTAAAGTCATTGAAAGTTAACTGTCAAATGCAAATTTACAATTGGAAAAATACTGAGACCATAGAGATACAGATGTTTCCACTGACATCACCAGTGAATGTTTGAATAAAAGGCAGCTGGAAAGCTGGAAAACAAAAACTCAAATGTCACTCTGAAAAAAAATAGGACAGCACTGTATCACAACTAAACTCCTGGAATTCAATAAACATCATAAATTTATATCTAGCAGTGAGAGTAGCCAAAGGTGGGATTTTTCTAAAGATTTAACTCTCTGTGTACTATATCAATTTTGACACAAAGGTTAGGCAGCTCAGCTGGGCTTAATTTTTCTGGACAGATCTCGGTATTATGATCAATGGACAAGCGGTAAAGTAAATTTAGCAGATATTGCAGTCACTCACAGAACTGCTATTGTATGAATGTCAGTGGGCATGGAATTGGGCAGTCAGCAGATCATGCAAGTGCATTATTCCGCTCTGCTGCTCCCTGAAGTTGTCAAGCAATAGTCTTCATAAGTTCCACTATTTTGTTGCTGTAGTTGTAATATTGAGCTTTTTACTTTCTATTTCTCATCACCCTGCTGCCATAACAGATAATTGTGTTTGATTTATTTATGCAATGTTGTATTCTGATGTTAAGACATTCTGATTTTCCAGATCTTTCTGCTGCCGTCCAGAAGTTCTCCCAGTCCCTGCAGGAGTTCCAGTTTGAATGCATTGGTGATGCAGAGACTGATGACGAGGTGAACATTGGTAAGTTCAGTTTGGCCGGGCCGTGGAGGGCCAACACATTCTCACTCCCAACTCGTCAAATACCGCCGCTTGGTCAGTGCCCCTCGGCATCGGAGACCGATGCACGGGGTACCCCTCTTACGTTAATTTTGGACGGACCGGGGATGGCGTGTTAATATATGCAATATATGTTAATACTATTTTGTCCTTTCAAAATAAACTTCTGTTTTCACAGGAAGTTAGGTTTAGGCAACACAACCACTTAGGTAGGGTTAGGAAACGGTTGTGATTGACGTTAACTTCACTGACTTGACTTACGTTACTAACAACTCACGTGATTAACGACGTGCATGACAAAAAAAAGTTAATGTTACTTTTAGTTTCACACGAACATGAACACCGGTCTCCGGGTTGAAAGTCTTGTGTTTGTTTGACCCATCCACCAACCCTCCCGCCTGCCCTTAGCGGACTTTCACGCTATTAATACATCGTCACTTGCTCCGACCGTCGAATAACGCCACGGGTGGGTTTCAATTGGAGTTAGTTGAAAGCCCGCTTCGTCACAAACTGTCGCAAAAGGGTACCTCCGTGCGTCGGTTTCCGATGTCGAGGGGCACTGCCATCTTCTTTCCTCCTTGCTCTTCCCAATTAGTCTGATAGTCACCTCAATCAGAAACTTGTCTTACATTTTACGTTAAGATTCTCTTGGGATACTTGACTACCATTGGCTTAGGAATGTGACGGTGAGGTAATTCTCCCACCGGTTAATAAACTTGTGACAACACCGGTGTTACCACTCCTCCTCGCGGAGATTGCCTAATTAATATTATGGTTCCCTTATAGCATTGGGTTTAAATCTGAAATATTGCCAAATAGGCATGTTTGCTTTTCGCTTCGACACCAAATCCTCCGTCATCTCTCGGTCTGTCAACTCTCTCTCGTCCTGTGTGTGTGAAATCTGACACCTGCTACTCTGAGCTGAGACTCTGGATGGAGCATTCACTGTCAATTTGTAGTGTATGTCGTCCGACTATCTATTGATAACATGCCGCTGATACGCCAAAATAAACTAAATGGGTTTTATTTTTGTTAAAAAAGCAAAACACGGGTGCCCCGCTAGCTCTGCTGGTGTGCGGGCGCCCATAAGGCTGAGTCCCGCGGTAGGCCCGGGTTCGAATCCGACCTGTGGCCATTTCCGCATGTCGCCCCCTCTCTCTCCCCCTTTCTAGACTATCCACTGTCCTATAAATAAAGGCATAAAAGCTCAAAAAAATAATCTTTAAAAAAAAAAAAAAAGCAAAATACCGCGACAAGCCTACATTGGCTGTAGTGCAGACACGTATCATATGAGCTAATGTCGTCTTGTAAGGACCAAGTGCTCAAAACATGATGTTATTATATCTGAGCAATTTTACACCAGTGAAAAAGAATAGAAAAAGGGAAAGCTTTTTCAGAGTCATTGGGAGCAGTTTTCAAACAATATTAAGCATACTCTGCAACTTCTTGGAATGGGATTTGGCTTTGAGTATAGATCTGAAAGTTGTCTCTGGTGCATGTATAATTAATGCTATTGATTTGCTTATGATGCTTCCCCTGTATCTTTTCAAGCCTATAAAAGATCAAAGGGACTAATTGTGATCAGTGTCAGAGATTAATGGAGGTGCGAACCTCCTAGCCTCCAACAGGAATATGAAAGCAGCTGTGCAGAGGGCCTCTGTGGCTCTAATGGGCAGGACTCCCAGTCTGGCCTCTACTCCCTTTCTTTTTTTTTGTACTGCTCATTATCGCCAGCTTGAGTCCTTCGCTCGTGGCGCTGGAGAATGCTGAATTACTGTCCATCTGTGAGGGCTAGACGGGATATCGACCTCCTCTCCATGAGGCTGTAATGTCCATCTGAATGCGTAATGAATAGTCCTGCTTTCATTTTTCTCCCAAAGCTGGAGAGGCTGTATGATAGGCAGGGGTGCAGCAGCAGACCAATTATACTTATTGGAAAAATCCACAGCCAAATCCAAGCCTCATTAGAATCAAGCACGCTTTAATTTGAGACAATGTACCCCTTCCCTGGCCTTCAATCAAGAACACTGTTGATCTCAGTTTGAACAATGGATATTTTAGCTGTCCACCTGTTATGTAGCTGGATCTGCTCAGTATTAACAGTGCAAACCACTGACACAATAGAAGCCAGTAATTTGGCCGGGCCTGTGGCTCAGATGACAGAGCCATGGGCATCTGTTTGGAAGCATTTTATTGACTGTGTAATGCAGACAAGAGTAAATTCACTTGGGAGGACTTAAATAAAGACCACTGTGGAGGCAACATTGGCACAAATAACATTGAAATAACATGACATTAAACAATGAAATTGAAATAACCATAGATATAAAACAGTAGATATGACGTGTTCTAATGACTCGCCATTCCAGGATGGAAACATGTGGCAGCCATCTTACCTGGGTCCAGTTTTAAACTTGCTGTAATTGGAACCTATGGTGAAAGAGGCTTGTGTTGTCCTTATAATCCTTGTATTTTTCTACCAATACAACAATACTGTTTTTATTCTAAGTAATGAGTGTAAGACAACTGTGTTTGTCTAAAATGAACCAAAAAAAACAAAGATTTTGGTAGAAGTTTGATTGTTATAGCTCCAAGAGAACAAATCATGCTTTCAGTCATGAAGATAATCTCGTAATTGTGCATTTATATTGCAGAAAATGATTTTATATTTCAATTTTGCCAGAACTTAATATGTAAGAACTGTCTTTGGTAATCTGAATTACTAATATACATTTAGCAATATTTTTCATGTAGAAATCCTAAATAGATTCAGTATTATAGCCTATAGGCAGGCAATTACAATCAGCCACTTTCTGTTTTGCTGTTTTTTCCGGACAACCGGCATGGGGTTTGTTTTGGTGCTGAGAGGAGAGGTTGAAGAGCCTTGCTAACTGTAAATAAGGAGTTGTTTTAGTTGATAAAGTAAGTTTTTTTTGGACAGGTTAATGCCTTCAGCAGAACTCCTGATGGACTCGTCTCAATTGTCTGTCTTTCTCATAGCAAGGTAATGTTATGGACATTAACTTTATGATGATAATGCAGAGAAATCGCGGGAATTTAGCAAAATCGCAAGCTTGACCTGAACTGCTGAAGTAGAAATCTCCTTTCTTTGACTGGATTACTTTTACCTACCTGATCAACATATAGATTATGTTTTATATGCTTTACTGAAAGGAAAATCATGTAAAGGCATGAGGTAAGGTGACAACAAGTGATGTTAATATATGATAACTGATTGCGGGATTCAAGATGGCAAATTTTTGGTTAAATGTAGCTTGTTGGATTTGACATGAGATATTATGAAATGTTATTTAGCGCTTCTCCTTGTCTTTAACATGTTTTTTACACTCATAATGTTTTTTACACGCGGTCAAATGTTAGGATAATATTAATAACTATAATGTAAACGTTACTAAACATTACCTTTGAGCTAAGTTAGCGTAGCTAACATTAAAACAACGTCTGTTTAGCTAAAAGATCAATGTTCATCATGTTGAGCCAGCAATCAGTAATAACTTTGACTTAGAACTCAGCTGGTTCATTGCTTGGAAGCTAACGATAAAGTTAGCTACTTCACTAACTTTTTGTAGTTTTAGTTAACCCATGAATAAAAGAAATAAATCTCTCATCTACTCTATACTGACGTGTGGAAAGTGGTACCAGCCTCCCTGGTCTCTTTGGTCCTTTTGTATGAACAGTTAGGTGCTGAACAACTGTTAACCAGTTGCTGCACATCGGTGGCAATTGTAAACAATACCCAGGTAAGATAGTGGACGATTGTCCAATTAGTTATGATGTAATGTCGCATCTACTGTTTTATATCTATGGAAATAACACTAAACACCATGTAATAATCTGCAAAATGTTAAATTCCTTGCATCCACAACACACAAATTCAAATTGCTTACATGCAAATTAACACACTTAGTTAAATAATGGGGCAACAACTTAAGTGTTGATATATTCTTAAAGAGAACTGATTTCCTCATACTCTATACCACCGTGTTCACTCACCATCTCGGAGAGAAAAGTCCATGATTACTATTTGAGGAAAAAAATGAAACTGCCTGTTGAAATCAATCTAGTCATCAATGGAACTGAGCTTTCTGACTGACATAGCTGAACCCTTGCCTGAATGCCAGCCATGATCTTGATGCAGTATTGGTATAGTTCACTTTGATGCTCCCAACTTCCCCACATAACATCGAGATCCTGTATGTGCTGCCAGACGTGTTCACCATGACCTTTTATTGATTTCTCTCTATGACTTCCTGCAGTGACATTCACATTCCACGCCAGTTATCCAGGAATCAATGGGGCCAAAAGATTGATGTAGCTATAGAAATTCAGATTTTTAGAAAAGTTACATGCCCTTCTCTCAGAAGGTCAATCCTTTCCCGTCTCCAAGAGCTGCTTCGACGACAGCCTTCGGGGGTGGAACAAGGCAGAAAAGATATAGATATAGGTCGAAAAAGTTAAATATCAAGCAGAAAGGCGCAATTTAAACCCATAAAATTATAAGAAAATCTTCTTCTAATATGCAGAAAACACTGTACAAGTACAGTAAATGTCTCTCTTTATTTTCATATAAGCTTCCTTATTCGTCCACTCTTGAGGAAGTAAATTTGATTTCATTCAGTGATTCATCAGGTCTATTGCCTTTCCTCCATTTACCAGTGAATGATATGCAAGCTGTAACCCCACTTTGACTCCCATTTCCTTTCTTCGGAGTCTAATCTTGTCCCATCAACGGCTCCAGCTGTGCCCTTTACCCCCTGAGAGGTTTGTGCCGTTGATAAAGGAGCTGCTGGCGTTAATAGGAGGCCAGCCCGCCTGCAGGATCACTGGCACAAAATCATTGCTCTCTGGTCTTTAAAAGCTTTGATGTGTAAATGGACCAAAATGTCTAAGATGATGCATGGCTCCCCGTGCCAGGCCGTCGCGGCTGATAATGATGTTACTGTGTTGGCAAGCAGCGCAGCTCGACCGCTGCTAAATGGCTGGACACAGGCGGGGTGACACAGGGGCTGACCAACAGAGGCCACACTGTATCTGGCCCTCTATTTAATGAAGGTGTGAAGCCATCAAGGCACAATTCTCTGGCAGATAAGATTCGATGTATTGAATGCTGAATTCATCTGGCCCTGCAGAATGTAATATAAGCTATCGAGGTATAGCCCATATGGCGTGAATATATCTCGACCACATCAGTCACTGCACTACACTGTGACAGTATATTGCAGGAGAAGAAAATATAGGGAAGCAATCAGTGGGTTCCATTCAATTGAAGTATTGTTTTTTACTGCAAGTCTTGGTTTTAAATTGGACAGCTGCATGATTTTATTAGGTTCTAAAATGTGCTGCAACGAAAGCTCCGAAGCTGCAGCGCAAACAAACATTTTAGCACCGTGCTACAGTGCTTGTGGGGTGCCAGGACCATCTGATGCTTTAACAACTGAGCCACTGTGTTCAAATATATATTTTTTATCATCTGAATACAACAACACAGTGCATCACTGTGTACTTGCTCTATGGTGCACATATTGTGCAAGATGTGTTATACATGCTGATGCATTTATTGACCAGACATGCAGTATTTCTCCTTTAATATGGTGTTGTAGGAATGACGTTTCTTTGTATTTCAGCCCAGTCATTCAAAGAGTTCTCCCAGCTGCTGACCACTGTCGAAGAGGAGAGAAGACGCTTGGTAAGAATGCAATTTTTTTAATTTATTTTATGGATGATTTTGTAAACGTATAACATAAAAGGGAGGAAGAACTCATGCCTGTCTGGCTTTAACACTCTGTGAGGATAAACACTTTAACAAAAATTGGTTTATGCTGTCATATTTGTATTAATGTGGACTGGTGTGAAGTAGAGACATCTGGTTAAAAGAATGGATTCTGCAGATTTCCTACCTACCATTTTCCCCCTAAAGATAGATAGATAGATACTTTATTGATCCCGAAGGAAATTTAGGAAGACTGAATTAGATAGGACCCGTGGGTTCTTCCACTTTCTCTGTACACCAGTCTGTCACCTTATTCAGCTGTGGAAAGAAATTGGTGCTCTATCGAATAGCAAAAAGGTAGGAATTATCCCCGAAACTCCTCAAAGTGTTACAAAGTCACAGTCAGGGTTTGAAATTAATACCCGCCAGGCACCAAATGCAGGTAAATTTTGCGTTTGGCACGTAAATCTCTGAAGGCTATCTGCCACACTGGCGGGTAAATGTTTGTACCAACCATGCATGGTCAGTCTGTGAATTTGTGGCTAAATTGTTACACAAATAGTCAGTGGTCATGTCTATAATGTTAAATCCAGCAGTACATGTACATGTCCACCAGGTACGGTGAGGACACTTTGGGACTCTCTGCTCCACTCAGCTGGTCGTTCAAGCGGTAACATACCCTATCGTGGATTGCACCTGATTTGTCTCTGGTTTTCGGCTTGCCAAGAGGAAACAACATGGCGGCCTGCTCGTAAACCTTCTGTTATTCCGTCTAAACAATCCACCAAAATCTACTTCTGAAAACCTTTTAAGTGAGAAATAGGCTGCCACTGCTGAATCTCTGGATGAATTTTTTCATCTACCAGTCCCCTTGGCCAGTGAGTCAAAAAGTTAATATCGGACACTGGTCGCAGTAGTAGGAACTGAAAGAAAAAAACAGGTACAGAATATTCACAATACAGCAGAGCATGGAATGCCTTGTACTTTGTTGATATGTTTGCACATTGTGATACATTTCGTATTCATTTCCCTATATTTACTTCTTTCGGTGTAATTTGGCTTACCAGCTTTCTAGTTCACTGCACGACTTTCTTAGCTTTATCACTGTGTTGCTCTACTTGTGCAGAGAAAAACCCTGGGCCTGCACTTAGCATTTATTTTGTAAAAGTAGACATTTCAGAGGGTGGTACTGAGTGGTGCCTCAAGGCAGGAATTACCTTAGTCCACACATACTTCAGCTGTGCATCAGATTTGCCAAGTCTGATATGCAAATGAGATCAGCTGCAGGTTTGCAGTCG
Organism: Sebastolobus alascanus; assembly: GCA_916701645.2. Classification (NCBI taxonomy): domain Eukaryota; kingdom Metazoa; phylum Chordata; class Actinopteri; order Perciformes; family Sebastidae; genus Sebastolobus; species Sebastolobus alascanus. The sequence continues at coordinate 4,318,581 of CAKAOJ020000040.1, read as the reverse complement.
TAGGTTTTATAACTACCCAAGACATTTTCATTAGGACTCGGTTCTCCGTGAAGGAGCAGACTTTTAACAGCCACTCTTTTTCAGTCTGAGGGGGTGAGTGTTTGATACTGAAAAGTTTGGAATAACACTTTAAATGGGGATAACAGATGGGGCTTTTTTAGGACAAACACTCTAAAGTTTAAGGTAATTCTAAAAATATGAGAAACTACTAAAGCTCTCACACTGTGCATCATTTCCATATGGATGCATGGATACACTGTACCTCTGCTTGACTGTGCATTGTATAGGTTTCACAGTAGTAGCTGCTAAAATACAGGTTCATCCCATGGATGTTAATATAAAGACTCAAATCTATTTGACTAAATGTGAACATTTTCCTCCTGACATTCAAAGTGCAGCTGAGTTTTATGATGGACAGAGTTGCCCTTTGAAGATGTGGGTCACCTCTGTGCAGGCCATGTAGCTTTATGGAATAACGTGTCATCCTAATCAATTTGACAAGCATAAAAGACACCGTTCATAAATTCATATGACCTTTTTTTTCAAAAGTGTGATTTAATTGCTGTAGACGATGCATAGCCTGTGTCACCCGTGTTAGTCTGAACTAGTAATATCTGGCTAATTTAGCAATTATGCAGCGCTTGAAAATATTTTCTCCAGGAATGAGGAAAAAATAGGATGTGACATACTCAACAAATTCAGTGTGACACAGGGCTGGTTGGCTCTCGCATGGTGCCTCAAACTAGGCTCTGACATATGGCTGTGACTCTGTCTTTCTGGTGTAGCGGTGGTCATTTGATGGCTGTCGTGGATGATCAAGGCAGATTTGGGCACAACGAGTTGCGTTGTTTTTAAAACGGCCTCTTTTATTTGAGTGCATGTCACAATGGTGTAGATATATATTTTGGGGTTAGAAATCTAGATGGCACAAAGCGGGAACACTGCTTTACGGCTTAATGTGTTTACGGCATTTGTATGCACAAATTATAGAAGAAGACAAATGCATATTAGTTTGTAAGGGTGGGAAAGAATCTATATACATAATCTATATATTTGCTTAATTTGAGTCTATGCAGAGGTAGAAGGAAGTTACCGCTTTATTGTTGTAGTCTGAGTAACGTGATGTCATATCCGTTCTGTATCCGTCAACCAAAACAAACCGCAATCGACTGCAGCGTGCCTAAACAAGAAAGCAGAAAACGGCAGAGCGTCTGCATGTATACGACCTGCACCCTCGCACGTTAAATCCAAAGTGGTAAAAACTACACATACAGTGAAGTATGGAAGCACTTTGGGTTTCACACATTGCCAGGAAAAGCAGAGCTAGACATCAAGCCAGCCGTCACTCTCATCTCCGTGGTCAAATCGGCCGACGCTACAACTGTAGAGCACCCATACACTGACATTTATGTTAAATGCATTCAAGCGGCCCCGATGGAGCTGACCGTGGTTGTATAAAGAGAACGGAGCTAATGGAGAGCTAGCGACGGACTTGGCGAAGTTAGCAGAAGTATACACGTGTGACTACGTCCGGTTTTCAAAATAAGAACAAAGGGAACTGTATATACAAAATACAAGTGTGGAAATAAGTAACCAAAAATATAAAACATTAACATCAAACATTTTTACTCTATTAATTTAGATATTTTACAAAGTAAAAGTCCCTAGAAGTCTATGATTCAACTTTTTCCCATGGTCTAGTGTTAAAAAAGTTAACAAAAATCACAATAAGTCGAAATATCGAATCGCAATACTTGTAGAATGGAAATACTTGTAGAATCACAATACATATCGAATCGGCACCCAAGTATTGTGATAGTATCGAATCGGGAGATGAGAGGTGTATCTTCCCAGCCCTAATAGTTTGCAGTTTTTTTTTTTTTTTTAAGCATCTAATTTCAAAGGGTGCAAAGAAACAAAAACAAATCAAGATGACAAGCAGAGATGCAGCTGAACCGATAACCAAAATGAAACGACACTAGAGCTGAGGAGGATGCATGATCACAAAGTAATGGAAATAACTTAATTAATCAGAGCAGCTATGACTAGTCACAGAGGCTATAGGATGCAGCACTTCATTCAGCTGTGATAGATTTAATGAGTAAAAACCTATTCATAGCACACACACCCTCTCCCTCGTATACTGTATCCCTCTCTACTTGCTTGAAAGGCACCCTCTTTGCATCATCTCCCCTTCACCTATCAGTCTTCTGTCCCATCAGATCACAGGAATACGCAAGAAACACGGCTCTGATCCCTGCACTTTGAGTCGCTGGTTGATTGTAATGTTGGTGATGCAGCAAGTAAAGCCTATTCTCCACTTGCAAGTATTTTAAATCTCTGGGGATACAAGTGTCAGCAATGTAACTAAAGTCATATGTAAACGTAGTATTTTTAAAATCCCCGTGATATGAAAAAACTACTTTTTGATGTACGTAGTTTTCCAAGAAGATTATACTGAGGTGGTGCTTACTTTGAAGTGAAAGCAACCTCTTTTTTCTTTGCTGCTCGTGCATATGAACTATAAACTGCTAATGACTCACCTCACTTTGTGGTGTAAAACTGTGATAGACACCACAGTCATAGATACTGTGCTCATTATCCAGCTCATTTGTTATAGAAACAGTTGTTATAGGCAGGTTTCCAGGACCATGACTTACATCAAGCATGTTTCTGTCTCAATTCCATTCACAGATTTCACAACTGTGCCACCTTGGCATAAATTGAGCTCCATCATAAATAATTAAAATGTTTTTTTATGTAGTCTAGCTCAAATGAACATAGACCCAGCACTGAAAACTGCATTAACTGTCCTTATCCCTACCATAGCGATTTAAACTTCCATCAAACTGGGCACCAGAAACCAAATGCCCAGCTCTATCCTGCTGTTGTGAATCAAGATGAACATTAGACAGACTTAAGAAAATTGACAAACCTTTATCATTTCACAGATTCACCACTGAAAAACAAAGAAGAAATCATTTTCCAGAATATGTATGTGGTCCACTGTGCTACAGCTGATTTAGCTAAGGTAGCTAACTAGCTAAAAAGCTTCCTAACCTCCTTTTTTGTTCTGTGGTCTTCTTTCCATTATGTAGTGTGTTTCCCAGGTCTGATATTATTCTTTTGGAATTTCTCACCCCATGTGTGACGTTAGCTTTAATGGGAATACGCTCAGTTAATGGTTTTGAAATACCGTAATAACTTCTTGGAATTTTATTAGTTATATAGTTGTAATATTGGAAATACAGCTCGTCATATGCCTCCTGATTGAATCCACATTTTGAGCATTTACTAAGTTTCTCTATACAGTATCCAGAGCATTAATATAGAAGCAAACAACTATTTGCTATGTAAAGATATAGAGGAGTAATGTCTACCTGCTATGTAAAGATTTATAGGAGTAATGTCTACCTGAGCAGAGAATGAAGTCGCTCTCCCTCTGTGTGTGTTGTAATCCGAGCTTTCTGTGCTTTGTTGACATAGCCGGGTCGGCCGCGTGTGCATTTAGTGCATATTAGTGCATGTGAGCGTGCCCCACTGGCTAGCTCACGGCCGCCTCTCTTCACTGCTCTCATATGGCGGTTAGAGCTGATAACGTCGTCCCGACCGCCGCCGCCAATGCGTAAGTGTAGCACCCACCCCACTCTCCCCCAGGTTAACACGGTTAGCTCTGTCAGCAGTGTTGCCTTTGTTCTTACTGTTAGCACCGTTAGCTAAGAGCTTCTGGCTCACCTGTTACCATGTTGAGAGCCGTGCAGAGGCAATCGAAATGCTCCCAATCTCATATTTAGCACCTTTAACGGGGAACATTGCGTAAAGTAAGAATTCCAATATGTTATTTCCACGGCCTAGGGAAGTTCAATCAATATTTGTGAACAAGAGCTACTCTCTCTCAAAGCCAGAAACCAGAGAAGTAAGTCTCAAACTTGTGATGTCATCAAGTATAAAGTCTGGAGCTGCTCCATAGACAATGAATGGGACAGTGAATGGTTGTTGTCTTTTTTATACCCAAATGAGCTTTATTCTAATAGTGTTGTCAGTTGTGAAACAGAAAATGTACCCATATACTCAGAACATTCCCCTGGGTGCTCTCAGTGTCATCTAGAACATCTTTCACAATTCCTTAACTATGGAGCAGCTCCACACTTTATACCCTATGACATCACAAATTTGAGTTTTAACACACAGTTTTGGGATTTGGAAGAGAGTTGTTCATGTTAACTAATATTTTTGGACTGTCTTAGACCATAGGTATAACATATATGAATTTTTGAAATGGGCGTAGTTCCCCTTTAATTCATATTCTATAACGCACATGTTGCTATTGCGTTTCACTATGTGCTTTTGATTACAAATACATCCGTTGAGCTCTGCAAACACTCAGCATCAACCTTCCTAACTACAGTCTACATACCCTATAATTTCCAGATATCCAAGAACTATGATAAACAGCATGTATATAGCATGTTTATTGAGTACGATCGAGACACGTCATGTCTTCAAAATAGTTTTTCTTTTTTCTCTATGCAAAAAATATCTAATGAATCCATCATAAAGCTGAAATGGCCCCAGTTGGTGCAACCAGCTGCAATTCAGGAGAGATTGCAGATGTTCCGATAAAGTAAAAACTCTCAGATTTGTCTTTTAATCGTGCCCTTTTGTAGAATAAATGCAAAGGGAATGCAGTAGTTCTCATTAAGTAGTCATGAGCATATTTTATTCTGTTCCCCTGTCATTAAATTGCTGTTGCACCAACCAAAAATTCAACTTCATTTAAAGTGTACAGGCCAGGATAATAGCCCATTTTATGCCACCAAATATATAACTGATATGTTGTTCTACAGCTGTTAAATAATTCATTGTTTTACTATAAATACATGTTGGTGATACATGAGGAATACAAGAATATAGAGCAATCTTTGGAGACACCTTTCCCTTTCATGACTTTCATTCACAAGCAACGAGTCATGTCCACACACTATTCATGACATTTGATAACAAATTCAGTTAAGCTCAGCAAAGTCACAACAGAGAAGTTACAAAGGAACATTTATGGAAACACTTGTGTTGACATTTATTTTGAAAGTGAATAGTAGTTCTACAGGGAAATTCAGATTTGTACATGCTTTGTATGCTGGTCTCTGACAGCTGTATCAGTGGCATATTGTGGCATTTCCAAACAGCAGACTGTGTATCTCATATTGAGCTACAAAGATACAAAATCAGGGATGACAGCATACAAACTACAATGTAGGGATGAGGTATGTGTGATTGTCGGGGAGAGAGGTGCCAAGCACCTATATTCAGCTGTCTGTCATTGGCTCAAGTGTCAAGTCATGGAAGACGAAAAGCTTATTTGTCTGCACAGAACACCTTTTATTTTATGATAAGCTGTTCACTGTGACATGAGAAAGCACACAGAGGAAATTTCTGAAATGTTTTCCAGATCAGGGCTGTCATAGTGTGTGCATATGGTTTGGTGAGAGAGGCAGGATGACCAGAAGGTTTCATTCTGGTCTTTATGTATTATGAAAGCAGTTGGTATCTGCAGAACTCAATTAACGCATCTCAAACTAACACATGTTCACCAAATGTATGAAATCTATCTCAACAAGGGAAGTATACTATCCGCAAAACGTGAAATATTGTGAATTATACTCGATCAGACTTGACTTTCTGCTATACTTAAACTGTGATGGCTCCCAGATGGTGTTTCTATTTGTAAGGTTTGTAACTGCTAATAGATCACGGCAGACAGATGTGGCAGTTGATAAAAAAGAAACTTGTCACACTCGCAATGAGTGGGTATAAACTTTCAGCAGCAGATCCTGGAATAAAACCCAGATTCCGCCCCATCCCCCTTACTCCCATTTCACATCTGGACTGAATCTATGAACTAAAAATAGAAGGACACAGACTGATAAGAGTCAGTGAAAAATTTCAAATTAGATGTAGAGGAAACCTGTATGTCCTTTGTGAAATGTTAACTAGCGTACTGTATGTGACTCTGCTGCTGCACGGGATAGAGTCCTACCAGTAGCCCAATTTCTGTTGGCCTTGTCAAGCATAAAGCGTTTTATTCTGTTGGTTTGGCAGGTGGCCAGGCCTGAAATCTTTTTGCTTGTGTACTTTGCGATTGGCTTACCAACTACACAAGTGTGTTATTCCACGGGAAGACTTCCCAAAGTCTATCTGTTTTAAAAAGATTTCTGCTATAATTCCCCTGCTGATAAGCCTTTCAGCAGCAAAAAAAGACTGAAAGTGGTTCAAGTTCTGCATGGCTTGAGAAGGTTCAGCACTGCTGAGCTTGGATGGCATTTAGGAGTGGAAGGGCAGTGCCCCGATGTTGTGGCCTTTGGAGTGATGATCATATCCCCCTGGGAGGGAGCCTTTTATGGCTGTGGTGGAAAACAGATAGTGTTTTCCTGTTGTTGTTTCATTAAAGGGGGGGGGGGGGAGTCAGGTGTAGCTTTTTCACAACTTATATAGGCTTATACATACAGTATACTGTCATGTAAATCCTAACTTGTGAGCAATTACATCAAATAGCATTTATTTAATGAACGGTCATGTGCTTAAAAGTTAAGCTGTATTTAAATTGCATAAAAACTAGGGATGTCCCAATCCGATCTCAGAGATCGGTATCAGGACCAATCAAGGCCTTTGTTAACTGATAATCACCTGAAAATAAGATTCGTGTTTTCGTTTCGTTAGAATGAGCCATTTATATCTACGTACGGAGCGGGTCCTCTTCATGTAGTCCGCCTTGTTTCCACAGTAGCCCAGAACGTACGAACCAAACACTGGCTCTAGATAGGGCCATTCGTGTCAGCCACCGTAGTTCTAGTTTCAAACTGCAACCTCACTGCTAGATGCTGCAAAATCCTGAATGGAATGCACACCTATTCAATTGTCAAGCATATACGTTGGATTTTTTAAATAACTTTAATGTAGCCTACTTGAAGTGTGCACTGTGCAGCTATATCATCTAGGAAAAGAGAAGTATCGGATCGGAACTGCAGATACTATGTATTAAATGACTTGGATCAGGATCGGTGGGACATCCCTAATGAAAACGTAAATAAACATTTTCTAATTCTTAAAGAAAATGCTCAGAAATCCCATGTATAGTGTCAGTTATTTTTTTTTAAATGGTGAGACCTGGTGTGTGCCTTTTATTATGCCCTCTGCTGCTCTTGTAACATGATCTGTAATTGTTACCATCAGTGTTGCGAGATTGGGCTGATTTCCACCCAATTGGGCTACTTTTGATTAAGTTGGGCTGGGAAAAATAGCATTGAGCTGGTAGATGTAATTTGGGCTGCTTTTGTCAACATTTGGCTGGGTTTTGAAAATAATACACCAATGATATTACAATTTAATATATATATTACCAAACAAGCTGCCATTTTATGGTAAAAAAAACATACAAAATTCAGTAAACTTTGTTGTGTCCACTCACTCATATTATTGACTCGTTTAATTTGAGAAATATTTGATTGACATGAGTTATATTCAATCGTCGTTGGCGATAAGGGAGGACTTATACATACCATGACGTGATCATCATTGACACTGACATAGCAATTTGCGTATTTGGTTGTCTGACTGCACTCTTTGTGGGTTGAGATAGCCTATATATTTAACATTTTATCTTTGGTTATTTGATGCAGATATGAAGTTTTGTATGTTTATGATGTGTTTTCTATTGTGCATGTAATGGTTTTACATGGGTTTCTGGCAGGAATATGGTTTGGGCTGGTTGTTATTGAATTGGATGGGTTTTAAGTTGTGATTGGGCTGGAAATTGGCAATCTGATGTGGCAACACTGGTTACCATATTAGTTTTAGTATTTTCACACAAAGACAGCATCAGCTAGTCCTTATTACAAGTTCAAAAAACATTCCTAAAAATGAACAAGACTGTTTAAATTGCTGAATTGCTGGTCATGTATGAGAGACTCAATGCACTCTCGGCTCATTAATCAATCTGATAAATATGAACGACATGAAGTCACTATTTAGCGTCTAATTTTTCATCATTTAAGTTTTGAAATAGAAAAAAAAAGCATGACAAACTCTGTTATTTAGAGCTACTGTATCTCTCACGTCTTAGACAATATTCAACAAGCTGCAGCATCTTCATTTTTCTCAGCAATATGTGCAAGAAGATACATCTTGTAATTATGTTCCCTTTTTCCTGCTCTTCTATGAGATAAACAACAAAACCCCTCACAGTCACTTAAGTGCTGATTTGCTGCACTGCGTTCTATTTATTTCCCATGTTGAGAGTTTTCCTTTGGTTTACATTTTCTTCGACAGCCTTTAAACACGTTCAATTATACATAATTTGTCTGAGCCGCAGAACTGAAACCAACTGGTATAAAGTGTGTCTCTGCCATTGTTTTCTCAGGATTTAACAGTACAGTAACTCCGCTCTGTGGGTAACTGGTGTGCTGGACTGTGAACTGAGGAATGTCCTGTTGACCCTGAGACAACAGTGTGAAATAAAGGCACTCATTGTTCTTAGCAACATCCATGGCGGCTAGTTTAATGAAAGTCTGAAAAGTATTTGGAACGGACAGTATGAAACCTTTGTGCTCTCCACCGCACAGCTAAAATGAGCCTCAGTTGGCATGAGCCAAGATATCACTGTGTATATCATTATTCACCTCAAGCAGATATACGTATACTGAAAGTCAAAATATTAAACTTAACCACAATCAGTTTTTTCTTCAACATGTACAGATACAGTATACTGAATATAAACTATGATTAGAGAGAGAAGAAATCTTGGCTGGCATGCAAGATTTAAACTGAAATTCAATCTTACAATACATAAATAAATGTACCTTTATGCTGTTTTACAAACAGAACAGATGTTTTCTTTACATGTGAGTCAAGAAATTAGGTTCAGGGTTTGTTATGCCAATTTAGGCTCTGGGTTTCTAATTAATAGAAGCTTAGTGAAGAGTGGAGAAAACTGTTTTATCTATTTATCCTATCTCAGTCTAATTCATGTGTAATTATCACTTTATTTCAATGTGTTGAAAATGACAAGCAGCTCACGCAAAGAACAAAACACCTTCTATCAGTGCTTGAATTGACACCCCCCTTATTCACATGTTTGCGTATTGGCAGGTGTCAGCAGTCACTATTACATTCTGAATTTCCACAGTGAATAAAATATATTAGGATATATTGGGTTTGGAGGTCCTCCCCCAAGAAAATTTGAAGGTTTTTGACTTAAACCTATGCAATTTCACATTATTTTGGTCGGACCATTATGATAACTATAGGAAACGTCCAAAAAAGCCACTATGTGAAATGGCTACTATGGGGACAAACACCATTACACATGAATACATTGGACTCATTGGATCCAGAAGAATCTCAGCTTTACAGTCATACCCAATTTATGCAATTCTAAGACTGTTTAGGGACCTCAGTATGCAGAAATATGAAAATACACCGTTTTAGAATAGGTGAAAAAAACACATTTGGACTGCATTCAAAAAACTATTTGTTTTTTGCTCAAAACTGCATTGAATTAGCATAAAGTAGGCATCTCTCTAAAGGGGAGACTCGTGGGTACCCATATTGAACCCATTTTCATTCACATATCTTGTGGTCAGAGGTCAAGGAACCCCTTTGAAAATGGCCATGCCAATTTTTCCTTGCCAAAATTTTGCATAATTTGGAGCATTATTTAGCCTCCTTCGCGACATGCAAGTATGACATGGTTGGTACCAATGGATTCCTTAGGTTTTGTAGTTCCATGCAATGCCAGTACCTTCACTCAAAATTTAAAACTGAGCCCCCTACAACCTATGAAAGACAGAATAGCGGCCGGTTGGATTTTTAAGAGGGTAATTAAAAATCGATACAGCGTTTTGGAGAATCGATACAGTATCGTAAAACATAGTATCGCGATACTCGTGTTTATCAATATTTTCTTACACTCCTAAAATGGAGAGGCAGTAAAGAGTACCGGCAGCTTGTGAGAAGTGCCAGTGCGCAAGAAAAAGTCACGGTAGGCCATAGAGTAAGTGCTGGTACTGCGTACCGGTGAGTACCGGCCCACTTCAAGCACTGTCTTCCTTCCTACAGATTTTCTGGCAAACCCGAGTTGGTCCAACCAAACGAGCAATATTGACTTGCTGCGTTCCAGGTGTATCTCCAGATGACATGTTGGCAAACCAGGAGAACAAACCTGACAGGAGCTGATCACTGTTTTAGTGCTGCACTGCAGTGATTTCAGTTCCTCTCACTGCTCTCGATGGCTTCATGCTTTCTACTTGTTATGTGTCTCAAGGTCACAGATTTTTCTGATGGAAAGCTTTTTCTCTTCTGATGTAAACAGTCAGTGTGGAGACAACTGTTTCTTGGAAAGTGTGGAGAGCAAAGAAGCCATTTAGACAGTCACTAGAAGAGCTGTTTGTTGACATAATGTATTTCCTGCCGCTCGTCCCTGCTAAGAAGGGACTGGATCCCACAGAGCCAGGCGTGCTGAAATACCTCTCCTAGGTGATCGTTTTTATGTTCCGATACATCAACCTGAAGGTTCACCAGGCATACATTAATTAATACATGAAATATGGAGCTTAAATATCTATGTTACTTCGGCAGACAAATTATCTCGCTCGCTCAGGGTTCTCAGTAAACTCCCCCTGCCAGCTTTACTAACTTACTGACAGCTAGCTACATTTTTTAGGATCCAATTGAATTTTTTATGACGACAGTTGGGTTGGTGTTGTAAATGTTTAGTTTCAGTGCACTGGGACTGCAGTGTGAGGACAGCTGTACTTTTTCAATGGCTCTCTCTCCACATAATCTGGCCAACTCACACAGCAGCTGAGTGACAGCAAAGCTTCCTGTTTTGACACACAGGTATCATGAGTAAATAATAATGCTATTTTTAAGTTGCTGCAATTTCCCCTTGCTGAGTTTGTATTTAATGTGTTTCAAGCTTATCTGTTCAGTCGCTACAATAAAAGTTTCCTTAGTGGATAACAACAGTGTATGATTTTGTACTGTCTTTGGCAATGTACAACATACAGATGTCACCATATCAGAAATTTAGTAGTCGATACCAGTACCAGTGAAATTCCACGATTCTCAATACCCAATCCAATACCACAATGAATAACATAAGTAGAACAATAAATCCCATGTACTTCAACATACACTCCTTTATTACCGTTTGCATATTGTTTTTTGTTAGGAAGTTAAACAGGTCATGATTCCCTCTCTATTATCTATTTTATATTGCTGTGAAAACATCTCCTTCAAACAACTGGATGTATTCAAGTTTCTCGTCAAAAACTACATTTTACAAGATTACATTTGAACACATCATGATAACGAATTTACCTTCGCCCAATACTCAATTTTACGTAATAGAGCCTGAACGCATGATATTTAAGGCTGTCAAAGTTAACGTAATAGCGCGTTAACGCAATTCTGCTTTAGCACCACTAATTTCTTTAACGCATTAACGCAACTTGTGATTTTTCAGTTGTAGCGGGCTACAAATAGTACCATATGAAACTAGACAACCTAAAGAATCCATTGATACCAACCATGTTGTTCTGGCATGTCGCGAAGGAGCTTAAATAACGCCCCAAACTTAAGCTAGATTTTGGTAAAAACTGGCATGGCCATTTTCAATGGGGTCCCTTGACCTAAAGATATGTGAATGAAAATGGGTTATATGGGTACCCACGAGTCTCCCCTTTACAGACATGCACACTTTATTATAATTACATGCAGTTTGGGGCAAGTCATAGTCAAGTCAGCACACTGACACACTGACAGCTGTTGTTGCCTGTTGGGCTGCAGTTTGCCATGTTATGATTTGAGCATATTTTTATGCTAAATGCAGTACCTGTGAGGTTTTCTGGACAATATTTGTCTTTGTTTTGTGTTGTCAATTGATTTCCAATAATAAATATATACATACATTTGAGTAAAGCAAGCATTTTTTCCCACTCCCATGTTGATAAGAGTATTAAATACTTGACAAATCTTCCTTTAAGGTAGCCTAAATTTTGAACAGATAAAAAATGTGCGTTTAATCACAATAAACTATAGCCAATAATGCGATTAATCGTTACTAAATATTTTAATTGATTGACAGCCCTAATTATAATATAAATCAATGACACCACTCGTGTTGAAATCGGCAGGATGAGAGCTAGTTAACGTTAGCTGTTAGCAGCCGGTATGCAGCACAGTCCTGCACGGAGCTAACAGCTAACGTTTACTAGTTTTCATCCTGCGGATTTCAACACAGATTTGTTGTTAACAATGTAACATTACCAGAGAAAAATGAGGATGCATCCCCTGGACGCGTGGATAGTGGGTTTACTGCGTCCCAAACACATTTTCTATTGTTGATGGGACGCCGTTGGTCTGGAACCCTGACGGTAGTCTAGAAAAACGAGTATCGTTACTTTGTCAGAATTTTGGCATCATCTTGGTACCGAAGTAGCGATTCTTGTGACATCCCTAACACATACACAGGATTACTAACATAGTAGTCATGATATTCAAAAATTGGTTTTACAAGTGCTATATAAGTGTGGTATTTTGATCCAAAGGTTATCAGGGTAACCCAATCACCGAAACTTAAAAAAACAGAGGATTGTACTGTAAATGTACCTCAAATGTACCTCGGCAGTAGCTCAGTCCGTGGGGGACTTGGCTTGGCAACTCCTCGCACAGAGTAAGTACAGAGGGTGGACAGGTAGCCAAGTAGCCCTTGAGCAAGGCACTGGACCCCCAAACTGCTGCTTGGGCAGCTATATAGCAGCTGCCCACTGCTCCTAATGCTAGGATGGGTTAAAAATGCAGAGGCTAAATTTCATTGTGTGTGCTGTGCTGCTGTGTACATGTGTGACAGTAAAAAAAAACAAAAAAAAAACAGTTGATTTAAATCTGTGTTGCAAAAAAATAGCGATCGGTTCTCTGAGTACCACGGTCCTTCATTTGGAGAAAGCAGTTTAATACACAGGGATAAACACACATAGACAGCTACTCTACAGCAGCCTCAAACTCTGGTATCAAAAAGCATTACAATACATCACAGGCAACCAAACTGTACTTAAAACAAACAACAGAAAATCCTCACGGGACCCACAAACCAGCTACTGTCTGTATTTCAGCGGCTGCTTCATATCCTTGCTTAACAGCTCACTCTCCGATGAAATGTGTAGGGCAAACGTGTCACATATACACTCCCACTGTTCTGCGACTGTCTGCAGAAGGTTTGTTTTCATTTCATAGCTCATAAAAGTTAGGGGAGGAGGACTTTTTTCAGCTTGCTGCAGGTGCCAGTGCTGCACCAGATAAAGATTTAGCTCTGCAATGAGATTGTCACCCCCTACTACACGCACACACATATACACACACACACACACACACACACACACACTAACGCACGCACACACACACACACACACACACCTCCCAAACAATCTGCAGACAGAAGTGAGTGAAACACACAGCTTTAGCACTCCCTCTTTTGATAAAGGTCACACCGTCAGCATGAAATGGGATGTTTTATTCTATCATGATGATGAGGGCAATAATGTTTATTATGCATTTAACACATTAATTAGGTTGTGGGGGCTTTGCTCACACCTACTTTAATGTGTTAGGCTAATTCCTTTTGGTCGCCGCTGCTGTCATTGTGATCATTGGTGCGAGTGATGCTCATACTTTTATTTGATGCTGCTGGCTATCATTAGCTGTATACGACTCAAGACAAAGAAGTGCAGATGTCCGGCACTCGTTTTCATGGAAGGAAAACACACCCATGTTATTCCACTCTGAAGGTCTACCAGCAGCACCTATTAACATTCCTCGGCTACACCAGGTCTCACTGCTGGATCTTACACTTAATAAATTGACACAATTGTACATTCAGAGCAGCTGCATTTCAGTGTCAAAGGCTTTAGTCGATCATTCACACGCGACAGCTAAACTTAGGTGGGAACCTAATGGGGGAAATGTAATCACTCTCAAGAACGAAGGCCACTTTCAGTATGCATAATTAAATCAATACATAAATATTTATCACCTGGAGACGTCTTCATGGTCTCTCAATATTCTTGATTAATTATAAACAGACGGACAGAATTACATGACTGGCACTTTACCCTTAAAGTAAACTTACAGTTTATTTTACTTGTGGTTTTTCTACTGTTATGCGATCAATAGCTTGTTAATGATCTACCGACTTAAAGCTGCAGTAGGCAGAATGTTTTGGCATCATTGGGCAAAAATCCATAATAACCTTTCAGCATATTGTAATTCATGTGTTCTGAGAGAAAACTAGACTTCTGCACCTCCTCATGCCTCTGTTTTCAGGCTTTAAAAAATCTAGCCCGTGACGGGAGACTTTGGCCAATCACAGGTAATTTCAGAGGGAGAGCGTTCCTATTGGCTGTCCATTCAACAGAGGCAGCTGTCAAACAAACGGTCAAACTAGGCAGCGCTGATCAAATATGAATCATTATTCTGTTACTGTAATGCCTATTTCTTGCCTCAAATGTTTTCAGAAACATCTATACTGTTTAGCGGTATTTCCTCAACTGATCTCAACATGGCTGCCAGGTCACAAACTTTCTCATTTTACAGCTAAACAGTACACATGGCACTGCCCACATTCAGCATGAATATCGCCATGGCAGCAATGGTCACTCGCGTGCATTCGCGCATGTGCGACTGTGTCCTTATACTTTGAGAAATTCTAAATTTGTCTCTGCAGAGGCTAAATATTGGTGTTTTGTCACCACTTGACTCCCTATCACTTAATTTGCTCAGTCTACTTGTACAAACCAACAGACACTGAAACAAATCAATATTGGCCAAAAGCCTGCTTGTTGATATGGTTATTTCTATTAATGTATGGTAAACATGGCTGTGCTTAGTTGGCTACACATAGAAAGTAATGGGGATATATTGAAATCATCAGCGTTGGTCCATATAAATCACAATTAGGTGATTTCTTAATATATTTCTCTTCTTTTTTGCCTGTTTCTGTCAGAGGCTGTTACTAAATTGTCATAGTGGGCAGATTTTAACTGGAAACTGATAAAACACCTACTTGTCAAAGCACAGTTGCCCTTTTCCAGAACTCTCTTCTCCGCCTGGATCCAGGTTTGCTTGGATATTGTATGAGAGAGTGAAATTGCTGATCAACAATAAAAAAAGTGCTTTTTCATTTGAATGCAGCATGGTGACCGAGCAAGCTTTTATGACGCCTCTTCAACCAGCAAAAAATAGCAGGGCTGGTGTGTATGTATGTGTGCGTGTTCACATACAAAGAGATTCAGTTGATTTGCAGTGAAGCAGCAGGGCTTTAGGTGCATTAAGCTGGCTTTTCATTGTGAGGACATTGTCAAAACAGAACGGGCAAAAAGCCTATAAAAGTTATTTACTACCCAGTTAAAGACTTACATACTGTAACGAGTGAGGCAGAGCAATTCACAGTTAAATGCTATGATGATTATAACCTATAGGCATATAAGAACATAATTACACAAACAGATACCCAGGAATGAATGTGACATATACAAACTACAGTGTATGCACTGAAAGCCATTTCAATAGATCTGAAACACAATATACTGTATAATGAGAACAAATATCATGTTTTTGGCTCGACCGCAGAGGGCCAGCCCTACAAACGCAAAAGTCTGTCACTGAATGACTGATTGAGTGATGAATTTAAACGATTAGTTGGCAGAGTGTTGGAGTTTCTTCATTGGCTGTTGGTCTTTCAAAATGAAAAGGCAGGGAACAGTCCTTTATGCAAATGAGCCCGTCCAGCGCGGAAAGTAGATTGGTGGATTGTTTAGACGGAATAACAGAAAGTTTACGAGCAGGCCGCCATGTTGTTTCCTGTTTGAAACGGCAAGTAGAAAACCAGGGACCAATCAGGTTCATTAGATAGGGTACGTCACCGCTTGAACGGCCAGTTGAGTGGAGCAGCGTGTCCCCTAGTGTCCTCGCTGGACCTGGTGGACATGTACCGCTGGATTTAACATTATAGCAAAGAGTATAGAAGCAAAGAGACAAAACTCCGGCGGGGTTTTCTGCCGCTGCCGCCATTTTGGACTGATAAGGTTTATTATATTGATAATATTTTATTGTTCAACACAGGTCATTTCGGTAGAATATGACAACACCATAGAAATCATTTTGTTTTTTATTTTTGTACGGCACTTTTTAAGCGGATTTTTTTCTGGTGTCTGGTAGTCGCTTTCAGTTCAAAATGGCGGAAGCGTAGCTTTGCTGCTGGGCGCTGGCATTGGGTATAGATGTTACACAACTAATGTGTTTATGATAAGATTAAGAGCATAAATATGTTATCTAGCTCTTATTATGGCTAATTTTGCTCTCAAAGTGCACCAAATTGAAGCATTTAACTTTAAAATGTAGCTAGCAACAGGGTATGGTGAGTATTCCTGTATTTTCTTATATTGCAATATATACAGCAGAAAAAAATATTGCAATGTCAGTTTTTTCCAACATCGTGCAGCCCTAATTTGTACATGTAGCACAGCCTTGAAGTGAAAACAGTGCTCTGTTTAATGTGAAAGTGCAATAAAAATATGTTGTCGCTAAAATCAATGAATAATGGTGATAAATAATCGTGATATCAATATTGATCAAAATAATCAGGATTATCATTTTGGCCATAATCGTGCAGCCCTACTGACCATACACGGTCCAGCCATATACTCGGTTTCGACCGAGTCTTGTTTTCCAAAATGTGTTCTAGCACTGATGAGAGCTATACTCACAAGAGCTGACCTGGGCGGTGGTTATCTGTAGGCTTCTCTGTGAGTTATGCTTGTATGCACACTGTGAGAGAAATTGTTGACAGAGTATACCGTATGTGTTCGGAAAGCTGTGGAAAAAAAGGTGTTTTATACATCAGGGCATATTTTTCTGGGTAGATGGATGAGTGAGGCAAAGAAGACTCGTTGTGTTTCCAAACTATTCAGAGTAGATATTCACATTCAAACTAATTATAAAGATATTAAAGGCAAATTTCAAATGGTACACTTTTCACTATTCAATTTGGTCTGGCCTTGGTGGCATTTTGATCTGTCTCTGCAAATTAACCTCAGAGCAACACATTTGATCCACTTGATATTTGGACTGGTAAAAGCAGGAGCAAGGGAAATATAGCACATTGACATTCCTCCCCCTATCTGGTATTGAAATTGCTTAGCGCTATTGCATCCGTTCAAGCATCACACTGTGCTCGCTCATATGGATTAAATCCTGTTTAGAGAGGCTGTTGCCGAGGGCATTCGGCATAATGCCAGTTTGAAATGATCCATTGAGTCTTAAATAAGTTGGCCTCTTTCAAGTATAAATATCCGAATCGGCTTATTGGAAATTAATAATCAAAAGGGATCTGAAATCTTGAGCATTTCAAATCTTGACATGCTGATTATAATCTCTTTTGTCTCTATTCTGCATTGGTTTGGATATACTGTGCGTTAATTGCCACTACCAGTACCCCACTGTTAATTATTTTGAAATTAACAATTGATAATAGATTCCACATCAAAGTGTAAATTTAAGCCTGACTTTTGTCCAAAAAATCCAAATGTTGTACATGCAGAATTCAGGTAGCAGTAAAATTCTCAAATAATTAAAAAATATAATAACCAACTTGATTTCATTCAATTCTGTATATTAGACCATAATCTCAAAAGCTTATAGTGCTGTATATTTAATTGTCCTGCCCATTTAACTGAAAATGAAAAAAATATGGAATGGTATTAGAAATCTACATTTAAAGCACGGTAATACTGCAGGCTCAATTAGACTGAAAGCATGGGAGATAAGTCAGAGGAAATTACATTATCACACTGGCAGAGCAGTATAATTCTTGCTGTTGACACAGTAGATAACATGATGACTTCGAAATGATGGGGGGATTATAACAGCTAGATCTGATGACCGTCAAATGCCCTCCACGCTCCTAATGGAGTGTCACTTGTAACCAAATTGCCTTGGTTTATCTTACAGAAGCATTCTCTTACTTACTTTTAACATACTTTTTCAATGCTTTTAAATTCCATCTGGTAACGGCCCATAATACAGGTTTGAGTGGTTATGTTGTATGTGAAGTAATTTCAGCAAACATTACAATTTATAACAAGAAACTGATTGTAAATAAAGGTAAAATATGCTGCCCCTATGTTCATTGGTACACTTAAACATAACCCCTAATTATTTCAAATATATTTCTTTATGATTTTTTAGAAATTCATTCTTCGCATGTGAAATTGTAATTATATAGTGTGAGTAAGTGTGTCAACCTATATGTCATCGAAGGCACACTGTCTGCAGATTTTAGTTCTAATTAACACTTACCGTAGGGCTTTAACTAACGGTTCCTTATTATATCCGCCAGACGTGAGCCTGTGGGGCGATCATGTGCTTGGCCGTGTGTGTGTGCGTGTGTCCGTCTGTCCACAGCTATTCTTGCATACTACTGGACCCATCAGCCTAATATTTTCTGTGCTCATTTATAACTATATGCTCAAGGACCTCTTGTGGTTGGGGTGATGCACAATTTTTGAAAAATTTGGTCTCATTTTGAACCGAAGCATCAGCAGATTAATTCCATACCAGATATGTTATGATCCACTAAAGTTAGGACAGATACGAGATTAATAAATCTTCGTTTTTGTTATCTTTGCCTCCATCTTGCCTGTAAGGGCGCCGGGATGGATAATTGAGTGAGATTCAACTCCTTTTGGTTTGTGAAGAGAGAGAGACACACCTGGTAGAGCTCTGAACTCTGCTGATCCATAGATCCATAACACCGTGTCCTAGCTAGATGTGAAGCAAGTGAGCGTCAGCGCCAAAATCAGCTTGATTACATTGTTTTCTATTGGAGTGTCCTAACTGACCGTGAGTGACGTGGCGCTGCACAGCCGTTTTGAGCTAAACTTTTGTCAGACACCCTGTTCCTATTTTTTCTGTTGAGAGCGTTGAGAGCGCCGCAACATGGACGAGGAATGGCTGATTAGTTTAAATAAAATGAGCCGTCAGTGCCGCCGACAGCGGGAGAAAACTGGGTCAATTATCCTGGATGTAGATGAGGATATTAACTTGATTATTGCCACTTTGAGCACAAGCATTGACGCCCACATTTATATGCGTAGGGTCCACCAGAGAAAAATTATTATGAGCTAGCTGGTGTCAAGAACTGTAACTAACAGCCATCTCACTAATGGCTAAAACGAAACACAAACACACAGCACAAAAGAGACAACTATGTGAAATGTGGGCCGTCACTACAGAATTTCAGTACAAAGCCTCGTTTTGATCCGCTCCCGTTTGACGTTTGTGTAGAAACAAATTGAGAGAAAGCAGGCCTACAAATCGGGTGCATTAAAACGCAAGGACCAAGACAGTAAGAGAAGCATCCTGTGCTCCTCTTTACATCTAACTTCTTGTACCTGTTTGGATTATTTTGTGTGAAACATCCACAGTTAGTTTTTATTAACTTAAATTGTGGTTAGGAAGAAATCAGTCAGAATATTAGATTAATCTGTTGTTTAACTCCCTGTTTACCGTATCTCCGCACCTATCTGTGTCAGTGCCTGTTGTGTTGTCGCATCTTGTCCCCGGCATGAGCAAGATGCACGGCGAGCTATATTGTATGTTATTTCCAGTAAATATCACAATATAAAATGTGTTTTCTGTTTAAAAATTACAAACGTAGATAGCAAGTACTACTAACCCATCTTTTAAGTGGTTATAAGTGCATATTTAACGTATTCAGTGTAGACAGAGTGCGTTCGATGCTACGCGATGCGGCGCGATAGTCGGATGCTCGCATCCAGTTAGGACATGGTGTTAGTCCAATTATTATTTAGTCTATAATTGTCAAAAGTTACCAAAGCTAAAAAATATTAAGTGTGACTAAAAGTCAATAAAACCATTAATACATTTACAGTGATATGAAACAGGCATGCAAGATATTACAAATACTTGGTAATTTTGCTGGATGAATGACAGTTATCAAACTCAGTCACTTTACACACTTAACTTTTGTTTTTTGTACATTTGTTTTATTGTGTGCAAATTCTACTTGTAAAATGTATGCACTTTATAGTGCAACCAAAATGGAGCAAAAACCATGTTGTCAATTGCATGTACATTACTTTACGCGAAGTCAGTGCAATACTTGGTCTTTTCTAAATGTGCAAATGATCATTATGCAACATTGCACCCGTCAGTGATGGCGCAAAATGATAGTTCATGATCCATGATGTCTGAAATCTTAGTTTATTTCTCACTGGGGAGTAAATGGGTACAGCATTAGACCGCAAATATTTGGAATTGTAACATAGTATAACCACTAGGGCTGTCAAAGTTAACAAGATAATAACCCGTTAAAAAAACCCGTTAAAAAGCAAATTTGTTTTAACGCCACTTCTTCGGAGGTTGTAGCGGGTTCAGTTTTAAAGCTAGAGTGAAGATACTGGTATCATATGAAACTAGAAAAAACCTAGGGAATCCATTGGTACCAACCTGACATGGTTGGTACCAATAATAGCTTGTCATGAAGGAGGGTAAATAATGCTCCAAACTCGTGATATATTTTCGCAAGGAAAAACTGTCATGGCCATTTGCAAAGGGGTGGAAATAGGTTCTATGGGTACCCACGAGTCTCCCCTTTACAGACATGCCCACTTAATGATAATCCCATGCATTTTGGGGCAAGTCATAGTCAAGTCAGCACACTGACACACTGACAGCTGTTGTTGCCTGTTGGGCTTGAGTTTGCCATGTTATGATTTGAGCATATGTTTTTATGCTAAATGCAGTACCTGTGAGGG
Source organism: Sebastolobus alascanus (assembly GCA_916701645.2). Taxonomy (NCBI): domain Eukaryota; kingdom Metazoa; phylum Chordata; class Actinopteri; order Perciformes; family Sebastidae; genus Sebastolobus; species Sebastolobus alascanus. The sequence goes on along the minus strand of CAKAOJ020000040.1, from coordinate 4,297,693 downwards.
TTTCTGGACAATATTTGTCATTGTTTTGTGTTGTTAATTGATTTCCAATAATAAATATATACATACATTTGTATAAAGGAAGCATATTTGCCCACTCCCATGTTGATAAGAGTATTAAATACTTGACAAATCTCCCTTTAAGGTACATTTTGAACAGATAAAAAATGTGCAATTAATTTGCGATTAATCACTATTCAATATTTTAATCAATTGACAGCCCTAGTAACCAGCATAATTGGAACAAGATTATGGTTTCGAGTGTGAAATGTCTATATTTGAAGGACCACAAATATGACATTGTAATTAAAGTACATTATTACAACAAAGCTACAAGTTTACACTACGAGCTTACATCACTGCATATAAAAGGAGATGGCATCATTGCAGGCTCAGAGAGATTGTAGCTTCCTTTTGAAGTCACTCGTTCTGGTTGGGTGATGGAGCTGACAGGGTTATTTTGGGACAATGAAAATGCGGCGTGATTAATGGCTCAAAACAAAAACTCTATCCCGAGACGGTGTGTGTTCAGAGGACTGTAGCGCGGGAGCTGATGGTCCATCTCAGCCGACATCTCTAAATTAGTGCTGGTATCATAGATGTATTATAGAGCTCAGCCCTTAGTTTATCACATACACTCACCACACAGAATAACACCTTAAATCAACCTAAGAGCCATGTCATTTGTGACGGCGCCTCCCGTAGAGCAGCCCCACCGGTCTGATGTCATCTGATCTCAGTGGATGAAAGCCCATCTTCGGGAAATTCAGAAGCACCTTAATGGCACCTTTCCGAAGCACTCATTCGCAAGGATTGGGCGTAGACTGTAATTGGCACAATATATCTCACCTCAATCTGTTTCTGTCTGGAATGAGAAGGTAGAGGCTCCAGGAGAGACCTTTTACTCCAGTCATGACGCAGGAGAGGTCACCAATATGTGGAGACATACCTCAAACATTTAAATGCATTGAAGGCTACAGCTGTAAAGCTCCCTCATCTGCCGTGCTGTGTCATAATTCAGCGAGGTTTGACAATGCTGGTGCTTCACAGCTCACATAAAAAGGCTCCATTTTCTTCTATCGAGCAGAACCATTGTTGAGTACTCTATCTCTCATCTCTGCTGTGCTCATTCTGGGTACCTCACAGGAGCACATTGTTCATTGTCACAGGCTTAAGAGATATTAATGAATGTGATTGCTCTATCCTCCACTTGTGTTTGGACTCAATGCATGTGTATTTGACTTGGGCTGGAAAATTCTCGGGGCTATAATTTCCTGTGTGTCATACACTTTCTGGCGCATTGATAAAGCAACACTATTGTAATAAAACTGAATGACTACTAGATTAAACGTTTTTGTGATATTTTTCCGTCTAATAGTCATTTTGAATTATTCAGAAGGTTACAATGAGTCGGAGCTCATCTTTCAGTCTGACATCTGTCTATCTTTTTCTTTATTTTGCATTTCAGATTCAGAATGCAGATGATGTGTTGATTACTCCCTTGGAAAAATTCCGGAAGGAGCAAATTGGTGCTGCGAAGGTAAGAGACCACCTACACGGCACGCGCAATTAGCAGCTGAACAGCGGTGGATTTTTCATGTGTTCTGACACCCTCGCCTCTCATCCTCACCCCCTTCATCTCCCCCTAAAGTCTCTAAATCGTTAATTAAAAATAAAACATGACACTGCCAAGAGAAGTGGCTTAATCAGACTGATGGGTAGTATAAATGAAGCCGTCAGTTTGCGAGTGTGATATTGAAAGATATTATTGATTATTTTGAGATCGCTAGTTATAGTTTAAGGTGGCATCTTGAACTAAACAGTTATATGACTTTGGCAGACAGGTTCACAAAAAGTGCTGTGGGTGTTATTTTCAAAAATAATTTAACACAAATTACTAGGGCTGTCAATCAATTAAAATAGTTAATCACGATTAATCGCAAATTAATCGCACATTTTTTATCTGTTCAAAATGTACCTTAAAGGGAGATTATTTGTCAAGTATTTAATACTCTTATCAACATGGAAGTGAGAAAATATGCTGCTTTATGCAAATGTATGTATATATTTATTATTGGAAATCAATTAACAACACAAAACAATGACAGATATTGTCCAGAAACCCTCACAGGTACTACATTTAGCATACAAAATGCTCAAATCATAACATGGCAAACTGCAGCCCAACAGGCAACAACAGCTGTCAGTGTGTCAGTGTGCTGACTTGACTATGACTTGCCCCAAACTGCATGTGATTATCATAAAGTGGGCATGTCGGGGAGACTCATGGGTCCACATAGAACCCATTTTCATCTACATACATGACAGGTTTTCCTCACCAAAATTTAGTGCAAGTTTGGAGCGTTATTTAGCCTCCTTCTTGACAAGCTAGTATGACATGGCTGTTACCAATGGATTCCTTAGGTTTTCTAGTTTCATATGATGCCAGTATCTTCACTCTAGCTTTAAAACTGAGCCCGCTACAACCTAAAAATCGCAAGTTGTGTGTAAATTAGATAATATCTATTATCGCGTTAACTTTGACAGCCCTACAAATTCCATTTTAGATTTTGAAAACCACCTCAATAAGCTTACCGTACTTCACACAGTATTTCATTCCATGTATTTCTATGCATGAGCAAACATGAAGAGTCTTCAGTGCTGTTCTCCCTTCAAAGATACTTCCGTATGATCAAGACTTTTTTAATGCATTTATAATATGATTACTCTAAACTTTCAGTATCTAATATATTGCTTTCACCATTTTTGTAATCAGATTACTGTAATCCTGTTACATGCAATGCACTCCTCCCTAACCTATTGGACATAGAGGATTGATATCAGTAGTGGTCCTGCAGTGCAGAGTGTTGCTCGAAGGCATCCTGGTTCCACAGTGGCTATGCTGTTGAAGCCGGGGTTGACTGCAGAGAACAGTGTGGGCTTGTTGCTACAAGCCATGCTTTCATTCCTGGCCAACGCAAAGGCATAAAATGAAAGTACAGCAGCTTGTTTGTGGTCTTTTTCCCTTGATGAGATCACACATGAAGAAGCTGGTAGAACTCAAGCGCATACACAGATCTCCCACTGAGTTTCTGAGTCCTCTGCTAACTCTACACTGGACTCTGTGAATCATTAACACATCTTTACATAACCCTAACCCCTGTGAGGGACATTCCAGCCTCAAAGTCACACTCTCGCCCATCTTCATTTATTTTACATGACTTGACAGCCAGTGGTCTGCAAAAGTAGTCATTTTTACTGCACTTCATTGGTGTCTTCGCGAGCCAAGTTGCAATGTAAAGGAACTATTTCTCTTCTCGGTGCTGATGTGTGAACATCAATCACTCTTCTTTTTTATTGCTCAGACTAAATAACCATTGTCAATTCAACCATCACATGTATCTACCGTAATAAAATAGCACATTTTGCCGCCATCTCTTCCTCTCACTGTCCCCCCATCACAGTGCTCAGTGTTATTGCACCGACTCTCTATGTTTATAAAATGGTTTCTTAAAAGCCACAGCCCCCGTCACTCCCACTACCTCTTATTTCCTCCGACCACTTCCTCCTAATGGCTCTCTCCTCCTACGGCCCATCCCCCGCTAAACATTAGCCCAACTAGAGTGAGATAAAAGGCAGGCATCACGAGTGGCTGAGCAACTTTCCACTGTTCCGAGAATCTGGAGAGATCTGCAGGCTGTCTGACCCTTCCAGTTACTGCGCTTCATGTCTGAGAACGTCAGATGGACAAACGAGGAGCTCTTGCCTTATTTGGGTATACTGCGCGAGTAATCCCGCTGAGGTTACGTACCAGTGTATCGGCTTCAACACTACAAGCACAACACTTCCACGGCCATAACACACCAGCAGATTGACTGCAGCACTACAGGACATATTAGGCACAGTCTGCTTCACACAAGGCTGAAACAAATGTTTTGTAATGAAACTTTGCAACAAATACACACAAAGAAAGCCACAAGAATTCAAACAATCATGTGTTTTCACTGGAACATGGATTTACCATACGTGCTGGCTGCCAAACCGGAATGTAGAACTGAAATGTTTGTAACACGTTTTTTTCAGTTTCAGATCCATTTTTGTGAACTGAAAGCTGTTAAATTCCGAGGCAAAGAACAATACTCTCAGAACTGAAATAAGGAAGGGAAATCTGTGCTGGTTTCACATCTACTGTTTGCTGTCACTGCCTCAACACAGTCAGCGCCTCTGTTCATCCTCTAAGGCCCTGTTCAGACCTGGCATTAACATGCGTCCTGAATGATCCGATCACAAGTGGACGGCTCTAAATACATCTGTTCACACCTGGCATTAGAATGCGTCTCCACATGTGTCTCCAGTGACCACTTGTGATTGGATCTCACTTCCCCGCTCTATATGCACATAAACACGTAGTAAACACATGGCTAATACAGCAGACGTTGTGACATAATATTACATGAATGTCAGAAGTAATATCCTACATATTTGTGTATTTCGGTTCATTTTATTAACATCAAAATATAAGGTTATTGGACCGACGACCTCCGTGCCGCTGACACCGCTGCCTTTGCCAGGCAACAGCGGGGTACAGAGCTCCAGAGAGCCGGGGATGAGAGAGAGTGGGCGGGCGGGTGTCAGCTCCGTGCATAGCGGTGGAACAAAAACACCGACACATCTCCAACAATATGATAATAATGCACTTCCCATGCCTAGTCTGTAGACTATATAGCCTATAGATAAGATATATTTTAATAAAATACAGTTGTACCGACAGAATACAGTAGAGAACAGAAGCCGTTTCCATGTCGCGAGGCCGCCAAGCGCTCGTGACTGCCTGTCTATTCACATGAGAAGTGCAGGGATCCCGCAGATCCCAGCGGGACGTCAGTTGAGTAGGCGGTCCTTCAATGTGGCCCAGGACACATTCGCGAAAACACTGCTAAAAGAATGTGGTCATATGTGACCAAGACCACTTCTGAATGTGGTCGGAAAGATCCGATCTCAATGCGTCCTCAGTGAGTCTTGAGTGCGTTCACATCTGTTCTTAGAGCTGTCCACTTGTGATCCGATCACGCATGTTAATACCAGGTCTGAACAGGGACTATATTGCGAACTGATCTCCTACAAGTTAGACCTCAACCTCAGGCCTGAACTCTTACATAGTCCTGTTGTTGTTGTGTCGATTTTCTTTCCACAAACTCAGAACCATTGGAGGTAAACTGCCTAAAGGTGATTCAGACTAGTTGTGTGTGTGTGAGTTTATTGGTTGTCAGATTCTTTAAGGCCTTAAAATTTAAAAAGACCCCAGGGACACATTTTCAAGAAAACACCAGGGTGTCCAACTGGTGGGTGGCATTCCTGCTTTCAGACATTTTGACAATATTATATTCCCCTTCAAGGGTCTTCAACATTAGGGGCACCGTAGGGGTCCCTCACTAGCAGAGTGTGATTAGTGCAAACAGACCCAGATGGGAGTCAGATGGCCATGATAATTTGAGCTGTCCTCATCCTACAAAAGGTGCCCCGACATGAGATGATTCTTGGCTCATTATGGTCTCCGGAGGCGTAAATGACATTTGCAGTCATGCTATGAAATCCCAAAATATGCTAACCAAGACGCTGCGGAGTAAAGGGATCGATTTAAGTAGTTTGGAGATATGCTCGCCTGCTGTGGGCTGAGCTAAAACTTTTCAATCATACAAATATATACGGTACATTTTTATACTTTGATTACCATTGGGATGTTGTGGTAAGTCAGTAGAGTTAGGTAAGTACCTATTTCATGTACATTACTTAAAGCCTTGTCGTTTACTGTATCTGTCTCTCTTGAATTGTGTTGCAAAAAACACTGCTAATTAGGGCTGGGCAAGCCATAATTAACCTTTTGAACAATAGAAATGGTCCCCCAGTGCCTACATTGGTATTTTTGCTTATTGTGATGTCAATTCTTGGAGTACCTTCAAATACTTCATATCCCTAAAATCTGTACAACCTAAGCTGAAAGGTTATGTCAGCCAATAAACTATTATAATTGATAAAAGTATTGAAATTTCGTCATTACGAAAAGAAAATATACAAAAATCTGATGTTTTTTTCATAAAATGTTACAAAAGAAACACTGAAAACATATTTATCCAAAATATTTCTAAATGTAGAAACTAGGGCTGTTGATCGATTAAAATATTTAAGCGTATTAATAGCATGATTGTCCATAGTTAATCACGATTAATCGCAAATTAATCACACATTTTTTATCCGTTCAAAATGTAGCTTTAAGGGAGATTTGTCAAATATTTAATACTCTTATCAACATGGGAGTGGGTAAATATGCTTGCTTTATGCAAATGTATGTACATATATTATTGGAAATCAATTAATAAGACAAAACAATGACAAATATTGTCCAGAAACCCTCACAGGTACTGCATTTAGCATAAAAAACATGTTCAAATCATAACATGGCAAACGCAAGCCCAACAGGCAACATATAAAAATATGTCATAACACTCCATAAGTTTTCTGGTTTCTGAGAGCTAATTTTTACGAGATTGAGTGCAAAGGTGTTTTGATAGTTTTGTTACGTTCCGCATGTAACATTATGACATCATCACAAGCGTACAACATGATGACACAAGAGACAGGAGCCTTAGCTGTCCACAGCAAAAAGAATGATGAAAGATGATCTAGCTATTTTTTTCTATTATTTGTTGTTGTTGTTTGTTTGTTTGTTTTTAGATGAATTTAAATAGGATCGTGCAAACATCAATCTCCCGCAGCTGCCTCCGGGAGGTCCATTTTTAAAGGGTTCAATACATTTTCAGTGGAATTGAATTGTGCTGGTTGTATTGTTTCACCGTTTTACAAAACTCTTGGATGTTAATTGCCACAGGATTTGTTGTGATAATACCATCAAAGTAAGAAACCTTCAAATCTTACACATAGTGACTTAAATTAATTATCAAAATTGTCGTTGATTAATTTTTTGTCGAAACTAACCTAGTAACCCCAATCATTCACACTGTAAATGTATCATAGGGTGTGAGCATTTGCCACTGCACAACACAGCACAGTTATCCCATCCAAGATCGAAGATGGAATTGATGTCCTGGAGGTGTGCAGAATCATGTAGCATAATAAACTTTGTCAGATTGTCAGTTAATATTATTATTGATAAAACAAGAAAACTGCACTAGGCTTTGAAAACACTTCAGTGAGGGAAAAAATAAATGAAGGTGACAGCACTGCAGATGACTCAAACTTTATGCTGCAAAAACAGCAACGTGCATGAATAAACATATTTCTTTCCATTATTCTCATGTCTGTCCCGTCATTTCCTACTGTGCCCTACCCAATAAAGCAGAAACACCATTAAAACAACCTTTCAGAAAGTAATTACTTTTTCTTCTGATCACGAGAATTTCACGAGGCAGTCAAACCTTGAGAGGTCGGTCTTTACCTGTTTGAAGGCAGCAGCCATCCACTGTAAATATATCAGCTTCTTGCCTTTTGCAAAAGCAATATGTATTAAATTAGTTTATACACAAACAGCAACATCATACAGCATTGAATTAAATGTAAAGGGCCTGAAAGTATAGTAAGTCAGGAGTAGTATGCATTATTGTTATAATGTGTTATTTTGAAATAATTAATGCACAATGAAATCTTTTCACATAATCTCTAAAATAGTTGATTGGTTCTTAAGAACAATTAATCTCATTGTTGTGTTATTCTTGTATTCATGGTCATTTTTTGATCTGAGAATTCATGGATTTCTGTTTTTACATACATTTTTTTGAAGGACAGTTTTAATCTAATAACCTTTTATCTAATGGACAGTATCTGCTATTTGCTGTCATTGAACAATGACTTCATGGAATCATTTTGATTGATGACATAATTGTTTGTAGACTTATTGTATTGTCTTCCAGTGTATTCACTGTTCTGTGGCGCCAAAAGTGACACTAAACACAGCACTGAGTGCTTGTGTTTCATGTCAAGCCTTTTTGTGGTGAGCCTTTCCTGTCAGTCTTAACTGTCTTTGGGTTTAATAAAGCAGAATTGCTGTGAAATAGAGACTTCTGAGACAGTCAGCAGTTAAGGTTCAATAACTAATGTAATCTGTGTTCTTCTAAGCTGAACACAGCAACTATTAGTATGGACACTGAAATGAAATGCATAACAGAACAAAAAAAATAAAACTCCTAACTGACCCTTATTATATATATCTGGATCTATTAGACCAGTATTTCCCAAACTTTTTTTCTGGGGTTCCACTTTTTAAAAATGACAAACCATCGCGACCCAATTCACAATAAGTAAATGTATCTATAAATTGCGAGAAGAGCAAATTTGCTTCGCTTTATGCATGTGTTATTGAAAACATAAACACATGTTAAATATGTTATAAATGAGACCAAATGGATGCATTTAACAGGCTCTCATTTTTTTCCCTCTCTTCAGTAAAACAACAAAGTTATTTCAAGCCAAATCGCGATCTATTCCTAAGCCTAAGCCTAAGTAGTTTTCTTGCCTGAACATAACTACGTAGTTTTTTTGCCTAAACATAACTACGTAGTTTTCTTGCCGAATTCTAACCAAGTCGATCTTTTCCTAAACCTTACTAAGTAGTTTTGTTGCCCAATCCTATCCAAGTCAATCTTTTCCTAAACCTAACTAAGTAGTTATCTTGCCTATACCAAACTAAGTAGTTTTGTTGCCCAATCCTAACCAGATCAATCTTTTCCTAAACCTAACTAAGTAGTTTTCTTGCCTAAACCTAACTAAGTAGTTTTGTCGTCCAATGCTAACCAAGTCGATCTTTTCCTAAACCTAACAAAGTAGTTTTCTTGCCTAAACCTAGCTAAGTAGTTTTCTTGCCCAATCCTAACCAAGTTGATCTTTTCCAAAACCTAACTAAGTAGTTTTGTTGTCCAATCCTAACCAAGTTGATCTATTCCTAAACCTAACTAAGTAGTTTTCTTGCCTTATCCTAACCAAGTCATGCTTTTCCTAAACCTAACTAAGTAGTTTTCTTGCCTTAACCTAACTAAGTCGTTTTTTACCCCAATCCTAACCAAGTCGATATTTTTCCTAAACCTAACCAAGTAGTTTTCTTGCCTTAACCTAACTAAGTAGTTTTGTTGCCAAATCTTAACTAAGTTGATCTTTTCCTAAACCTAACTAAGTAGTTTTGTTGCCCAATCCTAACCAAGTCGATCTTGTCCTAAACCTTACTAAGTCGTTTTCTTGCTGAACCTAAAGAAGTTGTTTCCTCTGGAGACGGAAGTCTATTTTGAAAAGACTGTATGCAAGTAACAAGCGGAATTTGACACATTTTGCTGGACATTCGTAGGAAAAGGAACGAAAAAGGAGGAATAACTTTTTCTTAAGATATCATAAGAACCGTTATATGAGAATACGTTGATTATCAGAACAATACGAACATTCAGGCTCCCTCATGTGGCTCAAAGGTGTACTGCAGATATAAATGTTAAATAAAAGCCTATGGAAGAAATTCTGCAAATTTATTTGGCGACCCTAATAAAATATCCTGTGAATGACTATATTAGAAGATAGCGTCAATGCTGACATTAAATAGCTTCCTGTTACCTGGAACATAATTAGGGTAGTGTGAGGGAGCTCCTTACTCATCACCGATCAGTGATGTAGTCTAAAAGAAGATACTAGCATTTTCCTCCCTGCAGCTTTGCTCATACCCTCAGAGTTAGTCTCAGATCAGATAAAAAGGGAATATCTTTGTTCACTGTTCACCAGCAACGTGTGCATAGTATATGGAGCTTTTGTACTTTTATTTTTATTCCTTTATATTTCTTACATCATGTGTCAGAGAGAGCAGAGGGACTGATAAATGTTCATTTTTTAGACTAAAGCTTTGCTGTTTGCCTCACACACATTCACTAAATCTGGTTATTTTTAGAAGACTGGGTATTTGTTTTTCAACTCTTCAGAAGCAGATGTTTGTAATTATTCCATGTTAATTGGCCAACTTCTCGCTGCCTGTGATGTCTCCTCGGAAAGTGGGATTTCAGGTGAGGAGGGAGACATTTTTTGGCTTTGCAGCAAAGTAACTGAACTCGAGCCGGAGCCTTGTGTTCTCTCTGCCTCCCCTGTGGAAGCGTGACCAGCTCATGTGTGGTGGAGCATTAAAATAACCCGGCTATTGCTATTTAATCGCCATCCTGGACCCCAGCTCCAATTAGCTTTCTCTAATGAGCTCACAGAGATAGGTTGCAGAGTTCTCCCTTTCATGTCACTGCTTAGAGAATCCATTTCAAATGAAAATGTGGTGAAACGCACCACACGTGATGCCTCGCTAGCCATTGATGTTTGTATTATTCCAGGGTGTTGGACGGAAGTGTAGTGCGATGGGGTGTGATATGTGAGGTTCTTTCTCTCACACACACACACACACACACACACACACACACACACACACACACACACACACACACACACGTAGACACATTCAACCTCCCTTGCTGCTTACATCTGTTACCATGGTGACGAGAGGCTCAGAAATGATGGCCCTGAGGCTCGTTAGGGCCAGTGTCAAAACTGGCGATGTACGGCTAGCGTCCAAATATTCCTCCCGCCGTCTCCATGCCTTCTCTCAGCATCCTTTCTGTAGCAAGCTGAGAACACCTGATGACCAGAAGAAAAGCTGCCTGCAGTTTTTCTTCTTCTTTCTTCATATTAGCAATTAGCAAACTCACCCGTACTACAGCTGGCATCAAAGCACTCTTAACAGCAACAATTCCACTACAGAGGAATCTGCATCAGAATATTCTTCTTCCTGCATCTGATTTATTCATGAGGGCGAACAAAGCAATCAGATGAGGAAATCTCCCAAGTGGTAGGTTGATGTGTGTTTTGTGCACCACAGAGTGTTGGGAAGTGCTTCGGCTTCATCCGTTGCCAGCCACCTGATTACACTGGGGGCGCTGGCATTAGTTTGTGTCAGAAACTCCCTCCTCATGTGATCTTCAGGGTATATATCCATCCACATCTGTGTCCTCTGCCGCCACGTGTCGGGGCTTTAAAGCCTCTGCCTGCACTGCTCCCTCCTTCTCTAGAAGAGAATTTAAATCGCTCATATTCCACTCTGATTGCACAAGCATATCCGGGGGGGGTGGGGGGGTGCGTGCACCACATGGACAAACCAACAAACACCTGGTGTTCTGCTGGGGTATCATTAGGGTAGCCAGTTTATACACGTCCTGCCTGGATCAAAACAAAGCAGGACACTTTGGGTGACTTAATCAGGCTGGCTCTGCCTCACAGATTCACTGCTGCAGCTCTGAGTCACTCCCCTCCTCTTTGGAAGTGTGAAAGAGTTAGTCCAGACGTACCGAGGAGTTTTTTTTTTTTATTTTTTCTGCGAGGAGTTTTCTGGTACGCTCCCACTGGTCAGCAATGCTGGGAGATTCCTTCTGTGACTGCGGGGCTCAGCTAAACCTAAAGCTCTTAATTTAATGTGATCCCCAGTGTGTGTGAGTGCAGTGCTCATGAGCGTGTTGGTATTTTCCCCAGGGCTTTGGTTGTATGCGTGCTCACAAAATAATGTCACGTCAACAGCAGTCACAATGCCAGACAGTCAGCTCCCTTTTGTTCTCTAATAACAAACACTCGATCCTTAAGGGAAATTTATTTCCTGTCAGCGTGATATCCTATTTAATCATATGTTTATTTTACTATCCACCTGTTTATTTTCTCTTTGTTTCCGAATAGCGGACGCAATCGATTTTTTTTTCTTTCCCCCACTCCTGAAAAGATCATTCCTGGGCCAGACGTGACAAGAAAGATGGAAATAAGATGCTACTGCTGTACATGAAATTATCTATTGATTTTTTCCATGCTGTATTGTAATAGTTATGTAGGAGGGTTACAGTGGTGAATTCCTCCAGTGTGTTTAACTGCTGGGGGGGTTGCTGAGGCAGAACACTGTTCTAGGTCATATCAGTAGCTAGTAGATTAGACTTGCTAAATTTCAGGGCCATGGGAATGAAAACAAACAAGCAGGATCTGGTTACACTGTCCGCATCCTCACCCCCGCCGCCCCTTGTTCTGTCTCTCCACCAGCCCCTCTGTGAATGTTTGCATAGCAAGATGAGCATTAAGTGGGCAACGCTTGGTTTAGAGGTCAGACATGCAGATGAGACACTTGAATGCCCTCACACAGACAGGTTCTCTCTGCATGGGCAGAGTTTGATTAAGGCCTGTGAAGTGGATTTTTTTTTTAGGGGGTTGAAATCTCTTAGTCCATATGCTTTTATAGATTGGCATCTGGCATGAAAAGCCCATTTCCTGTTCGTTCCTCAGAGCCTCCTGGGACACCCTGTCTGAATCCTGGGACTATAGAGCTTGACTTGTCTTTGCAGGTGGAGCATTAAAAGGAAGGAGCCCGCATCCAGCCAGTCCTGTGTGTGACCGTGCCAAATGCATTAATGCTATTGATGATATACACTGTTATGTATTTGTCTGTGAACTCATGTCCCCAGCTGAGGCACTGTGAGCGTATATTGCCCTATTGATAATGAATAGTCCTTATTGGCCATGCCGACATTGTCCACTCGTCATTACGAAGTCATATGCCCCTTTTATGACCTGTAATAATCCATTGACAGGAATTTTAAATGACATGTGGGACATGTGCAAACGTAGTTAGACCTCCACCTAGTGGCAGCTCAAACACCCACACCAGGAATACATGACACATTTTTTGGTAATGTTTAAGCCTTTTTCTTGTGGACCTTTTTAGGAGGGGAAGAAGAAATTTGATAAGGAAACAGAGAAATACTACTCCACGCTTGAGAGACACCTCAACTTATCATCCAAAAAGAAGGAAGCATATCTGCAGGAGGTAAAACCAAAACACATTTTCTGATCTCCCGACGTGTCTTTGAATAATGCTGTTTTATGGCTGAGTGTCTCCTAAAAATAAAGCCGTTGTCCGTTCGTTATTCTTTACACACACTGTTTCCAGGTGGTGACGCATAAGCATTAACTCTCTGTCCACACAGTGCTCTCCAAGTTTGACCCCTGTCTTTGTTATGGCACTAACCCTGGTTTGTTTGCTCATTCCCAGGCTGACACGCAAATTGATAAGGAGAGGCAACTCTTCTATGACGCGTCCCTCGAGTATGTTTTCAAAATACAAGAAGTGCAAGAAAAGAAGAAATTTGAGTTTGTTGAGCCGGTAAGAGAAGTTTTACATATTTCTGTGCTGAATGCATATTGAAGATGCAGTAATTGCTTTGCCTTTTTTTTTTTTTTTTTCTTTTACTAAATATGAAGTTAAAAGATTAGTTTAATTGAAATAGTAGGGGTGTTAGTAAATATCTAAAAAATCGAATATCGTGATATTATGTTTTGTGATACTGTATCGATTGTCAAAAACACTATAGATTTTTCATTAATAGTTTACATGCAAAGATTAACTCAGTCAGTACTTTATTTAATTTGCAAAGCGATGCACCCTCTCAGTGTATGGGTCTTCTCAAAGTAGTGCTATGATGTGGGCTGTTAGAGGGACAGTGATAAGTGCAAATGCAGATCCCACCGATCTGATTGCTTAATAAAAGTCATCTTTTTTTACTCAGATTTTATGCATATGGCGGTGTGTTCTTTATACTGACAGTTTTTCAAAAATTAGATTTAAAAATTTGCAATATATCGCCTTGCTTACGGTATCGCAATATATTGAATCGTTACCCCTGTATCATGATACATATCGTATCGCCAGATTCTTGCGATTACACAGCCCTATGAAATAGCGAAGACTCTTTATACTTACTGCTGATGGAAGTGGATTTTTAAATGTCTGGCACAATTATCCATCTCTCACAGGTATATATCTACGCCTGTATATTCCACACATTTGTCATCTTCATTACAAATTCTCTGTAATACAGTCGATCCATTTGGGGAAGGTAGTGGGTAAAATTAGATAAAGTAGTTGTTGTCAAATCAAAACAAGACGAAGTGCAAATCAAAGCCCCCACCTTACAGATATGTGGAGTCATTCCTAACTTCTTTAGCAGAGAAGTTACCAGGAAACATTAACTTCTCTAGGTGTTAAATGTCTGGAAATGTGAGATGGGAGCAAAGTGAATGTTTAAAAAAAACTCTCCCATTTGTTTACACCCACTGGCAGCTCAGCCAGAATCCAGGCCAGAAATGTAAATCTCCAGGCCCCAGGTAGTGGTGGGAAAAATGACAAGGCTCAACCTTGCCAGTGATGAATCTGGGCACAGATAAGATGGTTCATCCTTGAACATTTGATATACCAAGCCTCATACCTCATCCCAGAAATAAAATCAGTGGTTGTGTCTGAGGAATTGACTGAGAGCAGCTCTATGTTTGTGGGATCCTCCATGTTAGAGATGGGATCAGCTTTTTCCTCCAACAATACTGCCAGTGATTTTTTTTTCCCACAATGGTCAAGGATGTTTGTGTGTTATACAGAAAATAAGATCAATATCTGTCAGCCATAAAGAACTACAACTTTCTGAAACTTTCCCTTTTTTCTGCTTCTTATGTGAAATATTCAGTGCATCAAGATGAAAATATTTGATTTTGTCAGATTTGGAAAATCTTTCTACAAAGTACAATCCTGTTTAAAGGTACAGTGTGTTGGATTTAATGGCATCTAATGGTGTGGTTGCAGATCGCAACCAATTGAGTACCCCTCAGCTCACTCCTCCCTTTCCAAGACTGCGGTAACGTGAGCCGCAGAGGGCAAAGCCGTGGTAACGGCGTTCGCCTCGCTCAGAGGCCATCCTTATCATAATAACACTACTTTAGGAGCAACAGAAGTCCGACGGCGGCTGACGGTACCACAGTTTTGCACTCTGCAGCTCACGTTATCGCAGTTTCACAAGCGTGTCGGAGAACTACTGTGGCCTTCAGGTAATGTCAAAACACAAAAGGCTCTCACTGGAGCCAGTGTTTGGTAGGGATGTCACGGGGAGGACATTTTCCCACCGATTAATAAAAACTTGTGACAACACCGGTGTAACTGATGGCACCGGACATTTTACAAGAAAAGATGATGCTCACTATCTGTAGAGTGCTTTGATCTTTAACATTGGATGGTTGTGTCTCTGGTCTCTCCGGTTGAGCTTTCCCGCTGATTAGACTGTAGTCAGGCTATTAAATAGGCGTTATCAGATGCTATAAGCAACATAGATTTGGGTCAATAGGGGCCTACTACACCAAATAGTAGATTTTATCATCTATTCACATGGTAGATCACCGAAAGAAGGTATCAAAGAACACGACAGTGACCTATAGCGACCGTAGTAATTAACAGGAGTAGAAGCAGCAGTCAGGTGCTGTAGTATAGACAGTGTGAAACTCCATAAGTGGTGGAGGTCGGAGACCGGAGTTTGCATCCCGTGTGAAACCAACAAAGTGTAGTTGTCTGTCTGTTCATAGTTGTTTAACCCTGTGTTTTTCCCTAAACTTAACTTAAAAGTTTTTTTTTTTTTTGCCTAAACCTAAAGAAGTTATAGTTTTGTTGCCTAAAGCTAAAGAAACCTAAATGTTTTTACAACATGTTAGAACATGTTGCTTTTTAAGTTTAACTTTCACTTTTACAATGTAACGTAGTAGGCTCCTATTGACCCACATCTATGGTTCTTAGAGCAACTGATAACGCCTATTTAATGGCCTGATAACAGTCGAATTGGGTGAAGCATTCACTGTGGGGCTGCAGGTTTCCAACCTGTGCCGAGCAAACCGGCTGTGACCGCTCCGTCCTCTGCACGCCGATTGCCTCATTAACGTTATGATTCCCTTGCAGCATTGGGTTTAAATCCAAAATATTTCCAAATAGGCGCTTTTGCTTTTCGCTTTGACACCAAATCCTCCGCCATCATCTTGTCTGTCTCTCGTCCCGTATGTGTGAAATCTGACTCCTGCTACTCCGTGTACAGAGCGGGCACTTTCACATTAAGTTTGTAGCGTCCGTCGTCCAATTATGTATTGATAACATGGCGCTGATATGCGAAAATGAACTAAATGGGTTTTATTTCTAAAAGAAAAGTAAAACGACGGTGGGGGCAGTGGGCAAGTAATGTAATCGGTGTGTGCCCGAACTGTGTAACACCGGTAACACCAACTACCGCAACAAGCCTAGCGTCTGGTTTGTCCGTTCTGGGCTACTGTAGAAACATGGTGGTGCAACATGGCGGACTCCGTGAACAGGACCCGCTCCCTATGTAGATATGAAGGGCTCATTCTAAGCTAACGGAAACACAATTCTTAGTTTCTTAGGTGATGATACACTAATGAAAACATAGTTATGAATATTATATTCCATTTCTGCTAATAGATTCCCCGAAATGTTACACACTGGCCCTTTGATAAGAAGTTAATCAGTTATTAACTGACAATGCAATTTGTACATTATAATTAGAGTTAAAGTGGTTGAGTGTGACATTTACTCTGACAAACTGGTTGATAGCACAGAATTAAGCAAATTGTGTACCTTTCAAGCAACAGTATTATAATTAAATCCATGGTGGAAAGATAAAAATCACTACAGGCTGGATTCCCCATGTTTTAGAGACACTGAATGATAATTGTGTGATTATAGTCGTGATTATCGTTCCGGGTGTTCAAAATGGAACCTTTTATGTTGCATTGTACCTTTTTAAAATGTGCTCTCTCATGTGAATTAGTAATCAAGCTCCATTTTAACTCAGTAAATCACCATTAAATATTGTTCCTCTCCAGCTCCTGGCCTTTCTGCAGGGTCTGTTTACATTCTACCATGAAGGATACGAGCTGGCTCACGAGTTTGAGCCGTACAAGCAGCAGCTCCAGTTCAACCTACAGAACGTAAGTCTCAACACCTCAGGGGTTGTACACAAAGGCAACCAGCCACGTAATCAGATTCTGCAGCTTATCATACCCCGATATAACAAGCAAGAGTTTTCACAAATGGATAGCTGTGTGATTAAATGAGATTCTTTGCTGCACAGAGGATCAATATTTCCAGAGCGCTGTATTGCAGGCAGTTACTGCAGGCCATTTAATGGTGCTGTGTCAAAAAAAAAAGTTAGAATTGGGAGTAAAAGTACAGCTGCTGCCATGCCCTCTCCTTCCATCACCATGACCTCACCACTTGCAGCTTGAGGGCTCAAATTTCTCTCTGACCCAAAATGTCAGCGCCATTGCCCCGACAATTTCCACTCCGTAACCCTCTCTCCATGTCCTCAGATGCAGAGGGCTCTAATAGGAGCTGGACAAGGTGAGGCTGTCTCAGCATCTCTCTCTAGTCAGGGATGTGAAACCGCCTCATACTGACCTTTTTGAATCCAAAAAAAAAGGATTCCGGGGAGCATTAACAATTGAGTCTCTGTCCCAATTTTGGATCACCTCAAGTGTATTCTTCCAATATAAATGTAGTATATTTGAATTAGATGCTGCGTCTGTATTTTCCAAACAGTTTGCCAATGTGTGCTTTCCCCCAGGTGTTCACACGCCATTGCACAAATGTGAAGCATTTGTCAGATGTTTGACGTTTTTCCTTTATTTGTTTCAGTCTGCTCCTTGATACATAGGCAATATAACGGTACTTGAGATGAGAAATTGCAGAGAAAAATGCAGTTACACTAGACTTCCTCTGTTAATGCAATTATAATCAAATCCTGCATTTTCTGCGCAGACGCGCAACAACTTTGTGAGCACTAAGCAGGAAGTGGAGAAGCTGATGAAGAGGATAAGGTCTGCAGATCAGGACTATAAACCCCCAGGCCAGTGGACGATGGAAGGCTTCCTGTACGTCCAGGAGAAACGTGAGTCTTTCTAGCCGGGCTCCGAGCCAGCCACCCCCCCCACCACCACCACCACCACCTCACTTATAAGTGCATGGTTTTACATCCATCACCATAAACATGTCTTGAGCTTTCCCAGGCCTCTGAAGAGGAGATCCTCTCACACAGAGCTCATAATTCATCCTGTTTACCGATTCACTTTGATGTGCTCTCAAACACAAGGGGGGAGATACGCAAATGGTAGATTTCTATCCGCAGTGATAAACAACATTTGATTCATCACGCTTTAATTGCAAATTGAATTTCAGAAGTCTTTCCAGAAGCCTGTGTTTCGGAGAGAAATATTTTGTCTCGAGCTCTATTTTCTTCATTTTTCCGTCCCAGGTCCCCTGGGATGCACTTGGACACGTCACTACTGCACATATGAGAAAGGCAGCAAGACCTTCACCATGAGCAACACTGAAAACAAATCCGCCGGGAAACAGGTAGTTTAGTTTTAGTTCAGTTTAGTAGCACATACAAAATGATAACAGCTGAGAAAAGACTGAGCAAATATAATCTGTGTGGGTGAAACAAAGAACTCCCTTGAGGCTTATAAGAATGTCTCACCCCAGAGGGGAAAAAAGGGAAAAAAAAAAAAAGATGACAGGACTGGGACTTGGGAACAGAAAACGAAAGACTTGTTAACTCAAGGCGGACAAAAATGGTTCAAAGATAACAAAATCCACAAATAACAAGAAAGGAATGAACTCAGGGAATGAAAATAACCTTTTAACAGAGAAAGTTTGGGTGTCCTGTTTTGTAGACGATCAACTGAACGGATTTGCTTCATTTGCACTTAAAAATTAGTGAAAACTTCATGACACCAAATAGTCCAAGTTATGATGATGTCATACTTTGTGTATTAGATCAACAAGCTGCCACAGTCCTATAAGTTTTTTTGCATTTACTAATAGGATGATTGTATTAATGTTTTTAGACTTGTATAAGCTAGGGCTGTCAAAGTTAACGCGATAATAACGTGTTAACGCAAAAAACATTTAATGCCACTAATTTCTTTAACGCATTAACGCAACTTGCGATTTTTAGGTTGCAGTGGGCTCAGTTTTAAAGCTAGAGTGAAGATACTGATATCATATGAAACTAGAAAACTCAGGAATCCATTGGTATCACACATGTCATACTATCTTGTCGCAAAGGAGGTTAAATAACGCTCCAAACTTGCGCTAAATTTTGGCGAGGAAAAACTGGCATGGCCATTTTCAAAGGGGTCCCTTGACCTCTGACCCCAAGATATGTGAATGAAAATGGGTTCTATGGGTACCCACGAGTCTCCCCTTTACAGACATGCCCACTTTATGATAATCACATGCAATTTGGGGCAAGTCATAGTCAAGTCAGCACACTGACACACTGACAGCTGTTGTTGCCTGTTCGGCTTGAGTTTGCCATGTTATGATTTGTGCATATTTTTTATTATTTATTACCTGTGACGGTTTCAGGACAATATTTGTCATTGTTTTGTGTTGTTAATTGATTTCCAATAATAAATATATACATACATTTGCATAAAGCAGCATATTTGCCCACTCCCATGTTGATAAGAATATTACATACTTGACAAATCTCCCTTTAAGGTACATTTTGAACAGATAAAAATTTGCAATTAATTTGCAAATAATCGCAATTAACTATGGACCATCATAACGATTAATTAAATATTTTTAACCGATTTTAAGCCCTAGTATAAACATTTGCAAGGGAAGAATTGAAGATGAATGGCTCATGAGTGCATTCAAATTTCTGTCATTTGTTTATTTCAATTTATATTCATTAATCTATGTTTACTTTTAGAATGGTCTTGTCCTGAACCAGCCGGAGATGTTCAAGCTCAGGTCCTGCATTCGGAGAAAAACGGACTCCATCGACAAGCGTTTCTGCTTTGATATCGAAGTGGTTGAGAGGTCTGTGATTGTCTGAATCGTCTACATGTTCCCAGAAATGTCTTACCACTCACATGGACTGAAAACATACACAAAACGTGATAATTAATAACACTATTACTACTGCCTTTAGCATGTTGGCATTTGTTTTCCATCACTAGTTAGAACTTGTATTATCGGAAATGAGTTAGCATTTTAGCACTTCCTGTTCCCTCGTCTGGAAGTCAATAGGTATTTTGAAAGGGTTTTTTAGTTAGATGGCTGAAATAAGGTCTGTGATTAACACAAGCTTAAGAGATTATAACGTTCTACGATATAAAATATGTCAGTAAATATCCCACTCGTGAATTTTGAAGCTTTTACGTATCCTAAAAAAGGCGGTTACTAACAAGTGGCTAAATGAGACTACTGAACGTCATCCCGCCGACTCTTCCGCCTTTACAGCCTCGTTGTGTATACTCCCCACTGCTAGACCGTGGTGTAAATTGTTTATAGCCTAACGTTAGCTTTTTACTTCTGGCGATTGCATTCACACTTCAAAAATCATAAAAGTGGTGTTAATTTGTGAAGATTATCTTGCTGAACAAAACGTGTAAGTATCATAAACGTTTGTTTGCCACAGAGCAATAATCCAAAGCCAAATGGAAAAATTCTCTTTTTGTCGTGGGAACCAGAGCGATGCTAAATTCCTGGTTGGCCTACAAAAATACGTCATCCCTACAGCGCTCTATATAGCCTACTATATCATTCACTGCCTTCTGGTAAAATGGTTTAAATAATAATAGTTGCTTTATTAATTATACATTTTAAAGTTAACAGTAAGTAGAATTTTAGGCTGAACGGGTTTTTTGCATATTAGTGGATTATATAAGCAAAGGTCACCCCCATGGAAACAGTGATGAATTCATGTAAGACACACAAATTGTTTTTTTTTACAACTAACCTATTTAAAGATTTAGGAAGCGCATGTGGGATTCTTCGTTCTCATGCATTCTGTGTTCTATTGAACCCAATTGATACTGGCAATTAACCTAGATTATCATGGGAGTACTCAGCATCGCAAGAGCTGCTCAGGTTTGATTAACATCTTCAAAGACTCCCCGTGTACCAGATGTTTTCAGCTCTGTTTGTCTCCTGCATGTTCCTCAAGTCCTTTCCCTCCCCAGCTCTTTGTTTGTTGTATGTCCACAACATCGATATTTTCTCTATTGTTTTGAACCCATTCCGTCTTTTCTCTGTGTTCATGTCGATGTAGAAATGACATCTATCGTGGAACTCTTTTCAGACCGCTTCAGTTTTTCTGTAAAGTCCGGTATGTGAACTGACCAGTGCTGCCCTACCAGAGCAGAGTTGCATGTACTGCATGTGTGCTGCTAATTGTTTTATTCACTCCAATCTCAAAACTTTCTAATGAGATACTGTTTCCTTCTTAGCACTTCACAAAATCACTAGGTCAATATGGGCTTAAGGACACAGACATATTCTTAAATGATTTCTACTTGTCTGCAATTACTCAAATAACACATTGATTTACGTCACTCCGAGAATCAATTGATCATTTTCCCTCTCTTTATAAATCTTTGAGCTGTATGGGAACATTCATAAGTGATTTGTTTTTAATGTGGTGCTGGGGAATAGGATAGGGGATTGGCCAAAGATCAAACACCTCACATTGGCTGCCCGCTGATGAACAGTGGCTGAATTGATGAAGTCAGACGTTATGAGAGCTTGATATGAGCTCATTATCGTAATGTGTACCTCGGAACATAGCGCTAGCTCATCACTGTGCGTTATTGTTGCACAGCACCAGCAGGGCCAGCACACTGCTCACCCTTGGCGAGTGTTGCTGAGCATGGACAATAACTGCAGTTTATTTGCAGGACAACTCATTTATCATAAACGGCGATGCCCCCAAGGTGCTTGTTCCAACCACAAGGACAATGTGGGCCAAGCTCCAGTCGGCTTCAAGCTCATCCATTCATCCTCATTATAATAAACATGCTGTTACACCTATAGCCCCGCCAGACTCAGGCCAACCATCTCAGAACCTCCTTTTTACAGCGTTGGTGCATATAAATTACTTCAGGGGTATTCAGCCATGCAAATAGTTTTATTTTATATGCCCAGATTTACCTAATGAATAGAATTTAATTTATGGTGCTCATAGCAATGAAAAAATGTTATTAAATAAATTCACCTGCAACGTGTCTTTCTCGAAAGAGTATCCCCACTGTCAACAGTTTTCATAACAGAAAGTATTTCCAAAGAAAACTGATAACACAGGGTCACTGTTTCAGGAAGGATGTCGCTGTTGAATCTTTTAACGGGGACATATCATGAAAAACTCATAGTCCCAGTGCTTGTGCTCATACATATGAGTATCTGGAGTGCCTACCAACCCACAAACTGTGAAATAAGACAACTCAGTCACTTTTTTGTGGGCTGCCTAGATCAGAAAACATGTGATTCAACAAGCCATTCAGATTTGGCTCCCCTTCCTATGTCACATGCAGGCTCATTAGAATATATCGCCCACACCTTGAGAACTACCTTTGTAAAGGTTCACCATGTTTTTCTCGCAACCCAATCAGAGCAGATTGGGCTTTTTCGGAGAGATACAGGCGCTAAAACAGAGCGTTTCAGACAGAGGGTGAATACAGGTGTATTCAGACACAGTATGAGAACAAGACCGGGTATATGTCTGGACCGTGTATGGTCAGTCCATGAATTTGTGGCTAAATTGTTACACAAATGGTCAGTGGTCATGTCTATAATGTTAAATCCAGCAGTCCACCAGGTCCAGCGAGGACACTAGGGGACGCGCTGCTCCACTCAACTGGCCGTTCAAGCGTTGACGTACCCTCTCGTGGAATGCACCTGATTGGTTCCTGGTTTTCTGCTAGCCATTTCAAACAGGAAACAACATGGCGGCCTGCTCGTAAACTTTGTCATTCCGTCTAAACAATCCACCAAAATGTACTTCTGAAAACATTTTAAGAGAGAAATGGGCTATGCCACTGCTGAATATCGTTTCGTTTTAGTACTAGATCGCCTAGCTTCACAGCTTGGTGCAAGTTTTGTGAGCCGGATGCATTGTGCTGGACGGGCTCATTTGCATAAAGGACTGTGCCCGCCCTTTTATTTTGAAAGAGCAACGGCCAATGAGGAAACTCCGACACTCTGCTGACCAATCGGTGTAACTTCATCACTCAGTGACAGACTTCTGCGTTTGTAGGGCTGTCTCTGTGCGGTCCAGCCAAAAATAATGTGTCTTTTTTTTTTTTTACATTAAAGCATGTGAACATGTCTAGTAGAAACCCAAAATAAGTAGTATGAGTCTGGAAATGAGCGTGACATGTCCCCTTTAAATGTTGTGTGTTGTGAGCATCACAAATGAAATTCCTTCCACCTCCACTGTATTGGAGGCATTAATATCAAAACGTCGTCAAATTAATCCAAAACCATCTGCATGGCGAGATACAAACTAGAGGTAACATTAAAAATTACTTTTTTTTTTTTTTTCGCAATTTGGTAATTACCCGTTAATCGCAACACATGCAACTTGACATGGCTCCATGCTAGTACTAACTATCACTAATGGGTGGGGTATTTTTTTGTTTGCCAGTATCATCAGATAATTTTAGTAGTGCTGTGTATCAACTGCAGACAATGCTGAGCAGTTTCAAGCTATGTAGCACATAGTAAGGTGAGACACGAGAGCTGCTGTGCCGTAGAACACATATGATGTGAAGGTGTGTGCATGTTGGGTGCAAAAACAAACAAACAAATCACTCTAATATCAAGCACATGTAGCATTTAATTGGAAGTGGAATGTGAAGCACCGAGCCAACCGAGGGCACAGTTTGAAGTCAAGCATTTGCACATGAGCTATTTTAGTCGCACTAGTCCTTTTATAGCGGTCTCAGCCAATGTAAACAAGGTCTGTCCAGGGGCCCAAAGGCAATGAGATCAGACTGAGAGCAGCTTTTCTCTGAAACCTTTCCAGGCATGGCGTTATGACACTGCAGGCACTGTCAGAGCCCAACAGAAGATTGTGGCTGGAGGCCATGGATGGCAAGGAGCCGGTAAGGAACTCTGTGACTGTTTGTCTTTGAAATATTCATTTTTTGAGTCTGGCTGCTGTTTGGCCAGGATGATTGTTAGTTGATTGTTTGACAAGAAAACAATACCAAAAATGAATTACTTGTCACTGGCACCCTCTTCTGGTGGGTTCAGGTTAAGTCTTTTTAAGAAACCATGACCTCACCGTCCACTTGTGCTAATAATAGGACAGTCCACTTGGAAAACTGTGTGACATAATTCTCTTCTTTCTGGGATTTTGTTCAATTTTAACCAGAGGTTTCCTTAACTTAATGATGACTTTTGTAAACTTCCTCTAGATATACAACCTGCCAGCCATATTAAGCAAAAAGGAAGAGAGTAAGTGTGTTTTTTTTAATCTTTCCAACTCCCTTTCATCATCGAAATGCATGAATTTAGCTCTAAAGAAACCTTGGAATAAAATCACACACATATATCAAACATATGCATTGTTATCTATAGCCTTCTCTGCTCATTAACACAATTACTTGACATACACCCACTCAGCTGACATACAGCGGAGCTTTCTAGCACGCAGGTTGTGTCTTATTAGTAAGACACAAGCATAGGGGAGAGCTTGTTATTCCTGCGTGATGCGTGGTTAACCCAGACGGTAATTGATGTGTCAACTCTATTCTCGTGTTGTTTTACAGCATTTCTTAATGAGGCGGGCTTTAACTTCGTAAGGAAATGCATTGACCTGGTGGAGATTAGAGGTGAGCCGTTTAAATCTCTCAGCTTTCATCTGTCCAATGACTCAAGTGCAGCCTGGTTGTTGTGATTATGAATAACAATGTGCTTCATTCATTAGTGGACATGACAACACATTGCATTTGCATGAGTCTTAACTAAACAGAAAAATCTTTGTTCCTTGTTTCTTCATTTTCTTTTTCATTGCCACGCAGGCATTAATACAATGGGACTGTACAGAATTGGAGGGGTCAACTCCAAAGTACAGAAGCTGATGACCACAGTCTTTTGTAAGTAGCCTATAAATCAGAAAAAACATATTTTCTCACTCACAATCTCTAGATAGAAACTAAAATGCGGTCTGTGTTCAAAGCAACTGGAGCCAGAATTTAAAGTATTTTCATCAAGCTTTGAATTCTAATGTTTTTTTCTGTTAAGAGTAGTTCTTAGTCATGTATATACAGTATTAAATGACATTCTTACATGTCATTTAGCAAAATTAACATAAATACATGCATCTGTAATTTCCAAATGCCTGATTTCTCTCTCCATAGCGTTTAAAGCTCTAGTGCAGTGATAATCAAAGTGGGGTCCGGGGACCCCCAGGGGTCCGGGGCAATCTCTCAGGGGGTCCGCAAAAAAAATTGCTATAAATTATAAAATTGTGCTGTATCATTAGAAAGTGCATATCTACAGATGGGGACCATTTGTGCCAATAAAATAAGCATATTGTGTCCATTGCTCCCACCCACATTAGCTTTGGGCCAATAGAAACTCTGATGTGATTGTTATATTATTATATATTATTATATTATATATGATAGATAATTCTAAATGTCTGGATGTATTAGTACAATGCCAGTCTTGCTACTGTTCATTTTCTGAAAGCTGTTAAGATCAATTACTTGAATTGTAGGCTATAAATGCCATCCAATTGAGTCCAAATGAAATTTGAACAAAGTTCACCCTCTGATTAAAAGTATATAAGTGATATTAACATGATTCAAATTTAAATATGTATAATATGTATATATAAATCTGTTTATCACTATGAAACAGGCCTGAAATATTTAGGTTGAAAAGTTTTAGAATAAAACTATGACATCTAAGTGTACAAATGGTAGTGAGCATATGCTTAATCGGAGTTACGATTATGAGGGGGTTCTTGGTAAAAGTTTCTCCCCTTTAAGGGGTCCCTGGCCCCTAAAAAGTTTGAGAACCCCTGCTCTAGTGTATGAACAGCTCATTTTTGACAACCACCTCAAGTTGAATCTAAAGCTTTAGCAAACACAATGTGAGCCT
Source organism: Sebastolobus alascanus (assembly GCA_916701645.2). Classification (NCBI taxonomy): domain Eukaryota; kingdom Metazoa; phylum Chordata; class Actinopteri; order Perciformes; family Sebastidae; genus Sebastolobus; species Sebastolobus alascanus. The sequence goes on along the minus strand of CAKAOJ020000040.1, from coordinate 4,271,862 downwards.
GCAGAGTGAGGAAAGAGGTCCTCCTTGTGGTGTGACAGTGTAACAGCCATCTGGTCCCATATTACTTTGTCATTACTTTATTAGATGACCCGAGGTAATCCTGTTTGCATACATTTCCTACATTTGAACAGGAAATGTCTAAATTAAATTCTCTCTAAAGCTTAATCTCCATCTCTGTGAGACACCTCACTTGTACATTTATTTCAGATTCTCCTCTTGAGTCTCTCTAAACAAGAAGACAGACTGTATTTATAATGCTCATTTAAGCCGCCTGTCACTGTGGTGCTATAAAAATCAAAATGTGTTTCCAATAGCATCCAAGGCACCTGTGGATATGGACCTGGATCCAGAGACGTGGGACAACAAAACCATCACCAGCGGCCTGAAGAATTACCTCAGGTCAGCTCGCCCCGCCGGCTGCCTTTCCCGAGCTTTCAGGAGCCATCATTATCGCCATAATGCCTCTTTGAAACCTCCCTGGTGTTAGTCATGCATTCTGTGCTGCCAGCGACTCACAAAGGAAGGTGGCAGCATTCAAAAGAACCATGTCACTCAGGAAATAAATGCCAACTGTTCTCTTTACTTACCAGGTGCCTCTCTGAGCCGCTAATGACCTTCAAGCTCCACAAAGATTTTATCATGGCTGTCAGTAAGTTCTGAAAAGTTACTATAATAGCTGTAGTTAATTATGATATAATATACATATATATATATATATATATATATATATATATATATATATATATATATATATATATATATACATGAAAGAGAGATTATTGGTCAAATTCAAGACATCAACACTGATGAAGCTTACTGTAGAAAATGCTGTTTTTAAAGGAGAACTATTATGCTCATTTTCAGGTTCTTACTTGTATTTGGGGTCTCTACTGGAACATGCTTACATGCTTTAATGTTCAAAAAACACCTTATTTTTCTCATACCAGTTGTGCTGCAGCACCTCTTTACACCCTCTCTCTGAAACACTCTGTCTGAGCTTCTGCCCCGCCCTCTCAAAAAAGCCCAATATGATCTGATTGGTCAGCTGGCCCACTGTTATGATTGATCAACCGAACCAAACTTTTTGGACTCGGCTCCTGCTCCGCTCCAATTAGCTTTGTTTGAGGGCGTGCCAAACTAGCCGCTAGGCAAAATGTTTTACTTGGTGACATCACCACATCACGGAAGAAAAGGCGGGACTTGAAGCAAGGCGTTTTAGGCAATTCAGGAGCAGTGCTTCTGAGTAACTCCCTTTGGCGTCTGCTTTGTAACTTTGCAGACATTTTAGATGCACAAAAAACTATAACACACTAAAGGAAAGGGAAAAAGCACAAAAGTATAATAGATCCCCTTTAATCAAGGGTTAATTGTATTTGTACCAGAAGATAGCACATCTGCATTTGAAAATTCTATATTTTTAAATTTATTTTGAGCAGATTGAATTTGTCTCACATTACTGTGAATTTGTATCTAACCTTTTAAAGGGGAGCTGAGTTTGAACTGAACTGCATGTCAAATGTATTCATTTAAAATGAGATAGTTTTGTGGGCGCTATGTCCAGGCCCTGACACTGGGAAAATCAAATGAGCAAAGACCAATGAACCAATTAAACAGTTTCCATCTCTGAAAATGTCTACATACCATGTGCATCACATAGCTTTCGTGTCATGTTAAATTAGTTTAATCTCAACTCGATAGATTTTTTTCCTACACCTCTGGATATAGTGTATCAAGTTGAATGTGAAGAACTGATTTTTTTTCACCACAATTTTAAGTATAATTTTTTCGATGTATATACATGTAATGCTCAATTTGATCAAATCTAATGTTAAAAGTTGATATATAAATGCATTAATATTGGCCAGACATTACCATGTCAATAGAGAGCTGCACGGTTGACATATTTTGTTTTTTCCAACCAGGAAGTTAGCATCGCCCTGGGTTCCCTCGACAAAAGGGATTTTTCCATTGGATTTTGGATTATTGCAGAAAATAAGCTCTCTGGCAAACAAACGTTTATGATACTTACACGTTTTGTTCAGCAAGATGATCTTCACAAATGAACTCCACTTTTATGATTTTTGAAGTGTAAATGCAATCGCCAGAAGTAAAAAGATAGCGTTAGGCTATAAACGAACTACACCACGGTCACATGACTTCACATCACCACCACTAAGCTAAAGGCGGACTAGTGTTCGGCTGGATGATGTTTAGTAGTCTCATTTAGCCACTTGTTAGCAACCGCCTTTTTTAAGACACATATAAATTGAAAATTCTCAAGTGGGATATTTACTGACGAATTTTATATCATAGAACAAAACGTTAAAATCTCTTCAGCTTGTGTTAACCACAAACCTTATTTCAGGCATCTAACTAAAAACTGATTGACTTCCAGATGAGGGAACCGAAGTAGTAAAATGCTAACTCATTTCCTGCAGCACTTTCATCAGTCACTGTAATACTTATTAGACGGATCTAAAATATTACCATTCTAAAAGTCAATAATTGTCATTTGGCTGTGTTAGTTTATGAGCCTCTTGATCATTTCCTATCCATTTGCCTTTCCTCAGAGTCAGACGACCAGAACTACAGGGTGTGCGCTGTCCATGCTTTGGTTCATAAGCTGCCTGAGAGGAACAAGGAAATGCTGGAGCTACTAATAAAACACCTCGTCACGTACGTATTCCTGTAATGAATCAGTTACACTGCAGCCTTTGAAAAAAAGAACAGCCCTATGAGAGAAGATAAAAATTGCTGAGTTTGATTTAAATTATCTTCACAGTTCTGGAACACGTTAATGCATTTGTAGGTGTTTCTTACATTGTCAGTAGCTGTTAAAGAACAAAACTGCCGGTTTTGTTATCATATTCATTATCAGGAGAGAACAGCATCTTACGCCCATATCCTTACCTGCAGAGTTTCCACACAAAGCCAGTTCAACCTGATGACGGTGTCCAACCTGGGCGTCATCTTTGGGCCCACCCTGATGCGCTCACAAGAGGAAACTGTGGCCGCCATGATGAACATCAAGTTTCAGAACATTGTGATGGAAATACTCATCGAGAACTTCAACAAGGTGAGTCATTGTTTGGCTTTGAGCATACAGTATGCTTTTAGTTTTACCTGCACCTTCTAACCATTTCCTTGTAGATTTATTTCTTACTTTAAAGGTATTTTATTGCGAAATTCACCCGACTTACACAAGCTTTGCCATATTCCCAAGAACCGATTTATGGGCAAAACCCTGATGATCGGCCGGGCCCGACAGCGGACCATCGGATTTTTAAGATGTTAATTAAAAATCAATGCAGTGTTTTGGAGAATCAATACAGTATTGTACAACATAATATCGCAATACTCAAAAAAAATGTGTATCAATATTTTCTTACACCCCTACAAACCAATAGGTGATGTCACTGTGACTACATCCACTTCTTATATACTGTACAATCTATACCTGCAGCGGGGGTTTGACACAACCAGAGCTACAAAGAGATAGCTACTTTGATATAAAATGTTTTACTAAATTTAAAATTCTTGTGTCTCACGGTATGGATTCTCATTTCATCCAACTCTATACTAGATAGCGAGAATCTTAAAGTATATGTAACAAACTTTTTTAACAAAAACAATTTAAATACCAGTCTGTATTGGTGAGGAATACACAGATTGCGTAGTAATCAGTGCTCCTCTCTGGACCTCCAGATCTTCCATCAGCCTCCGGACCCCAATGTGCCCCTGCCCCAACCGCAGAGCCAGCCTGGCTCTCGCAGGAGCAGGGCCATCTGTCTGTCCACGGGGCCCAGGAAGCCCCGCAGCCTCTACACCCCTACACTGTGCCTGGCAGATGCAGAAAGTGAGTACCACAGCAGTGATTCCCGCCACAGGTCATCACAACACAATTGGTGGCCTTTAATATCTCTCAGACAGCTGCACACACGGTCTCACCAAATTTCTGAAAGATTCACCTCATATTAGCTGTTTTTTCAAATATTTTTAAATGGAAAGCCAGTATAGCTTCCAGATAAATGTTATTTCTTCAGGGAAAAATCATTTTCTGTAAGCCATAAAGTAGGAACTCACTCAGCAGGTTTTAATGAGGGCCTTGTATGCCTCTCCTCTGGTCCCTGCATAGGTGACACTTTCAGCAGCAGTCCAAGCAGCACCCCCATGGGCAGCATGGAGTCTTTGTCCTCCCACTCCTCCGAGCAGAACAGCTCCTCCAAAACAGCTTCCTCTGCTCAGGTCAAGGACAAGTCGCTCCTGGACCTCCGCCGAACGCCATCACAGCTCTCGAATGGGCCCAGGAGCGCCGTGTGTGTCAGCAGCCCAGAGTCCAGCTCCAGGGAGGACGCAGGGCGTACAGATGGAGAGTCAGAGGATGCCCTCAGCCTGTCTTCGGTCAGCACCGCACCCAGGCTGTCTCCTGCCCCCAAAAAAGCCCCGCACTGCCGCATTGACCTCAGGCCAGCGCCACTGAACCGCTCAGCTGGTCCCTCTCTGAAATCACTGCATATATCTGAAGGTAGGATCATCATCAAGCAGTGCCAGTTAAACTTGCCTGACATTAGTTCATTGATTTTGTCTCCGTCGCAGTAATGAAGTGGAAAAAAACCTCATGAAACTGTCATTTTCAGGACAGAATTCATAGACTAGGTAGTTATATTGTCATAAGTTATTCCTCCACGATTTAATACTTTCACAGACTGACAGAACTCCCTTGACGTAAGCACAATTTAAACATCAGTGATGAAATATTATTTAAATGACTCATTCCAGTTACTTGGTGCAGTGTGTGAGCTGTTTCAGTGTCAAACTTTAATGCCTTTGTGTCATTTACGAGGACACATATTATTTGTATGTCTCCCTCAAGGCCACAGGAGCTGCTCTGGATCTGTCCAAAGTCTGTCAACACTGGAGCCCAACGAGAGTTTAAAGCCTACAGAGCAGCCAGACCTTCCTCCAAAACAAGTGATCCGCTACAGGATGGACACCTCAGTCAGCAACGGCTACCAAAGACCCGGCTCAGTGTAATGGGTTTTAAAAAGCTAATCATTTTGCTATTATAGCCTTCCACTTCTAATACTAATGATGATGATGTCAACTGCAGTGTAATGCCATATGAAATCTTATCTTGTGGACATTGTATTCATTATTACTCAGAAAACAGTGCTGAAACTGCTCCATTGTCTTGTGAGACAGAAGGAAGCTGACGAGTAGTTATCAATTAAAGGTCCAGTGTGTAGGATCTGGAGGTATCTAGTGAGGTGAGGAGATTGCAACCAACTGAAGTCTCTCCCGGGTGCCAAGCGTGTTGGAGGGCTACGGTGGCCGACGTGAAACACGAATGGTCCTCTCTAGAGCCAGTTGTTGTAAGAGTAGCATAGGTCATCAGGAGCAGAGCCAGTGCGTAGAGAATGTGTGTAAGTGGGAAGTGAGTGGTGAAGCAAGAGAGAGAGAGCGGCGGCGGCGACGGGATCGAGTAACATTATCGACTCCAGCCGAAGCAGCAAAAGTGGTTTGTCAGTTCTGGGCTACTGTAGAAACATGGCGGTGCCACATGGTGGACTCCATGGAGAGAGGACCCGCTCCCTGTGTAGATATAAACGGCTCATTCCAAGGTAACGAAAACACAACGATTCTTATTTTCCTCTGCGTCTTCCTAGTGCTCCTAATGAATTTGCAAGATTTCAGAGCGCCGAAGGAAAACAACCAATCAGAGCCGAGGTGATCCGATCAAGCTGTCAAACTAGGCAGTGTTGATCAAATATGAATCTATATTCTGTTACTGTAATGTGTATTTCTCGCCTCAAATGTTTTCAGAAACATCTTGTAGTGTACTGTTTAGCTGTAAAATGAGAAAGTTTGTGACCCAGCAGCCATGTTGAAAACAATCAAGCCAAAACCTAGCACCACGTACTGGCCGGAGCAAACTTCCTCATTTTACAGCTAAACAGTACACTACAAGATGTTTCTGAAAACATTTGAAGAGAGAAATAGGCATTACAGTAACAGAATATTTATTCATATTTGATCAGCACTGCCTAGTTTGACAGTTTGATCGGATCTCCTCGGCTCTGATTGGTTGTTTTCCTTCGGCACTCTGAAATCTTGCATATGTATTTGGAGCACAGGAGACACAGAGGAACATGATTTTTTTTTTCACAGATTATCTGTTTCTTGCATTTCATTGCAGAAGTCAGGATATAGTGACAGTTTTATTTATCATATTTGCTCAGTTACCGACTTCAGCTAAAGCAGAAACACAAAATCAATGGTGCCAAGCTCTCAAATGTGACGATGTGCTGCTTTTCTTTGTTTTATATCATTATAAATGTAATATATATTGGGTTTTGAACTGTTGGTCTGAGAAAACAAATGATTTAAAGCTGTTACCTTGGTTTAAGGTACCTCTGATAGTTTTGTGGCTATACAGTATATATAAGGGCAATATGTACATGTACCACTACAAAATAACTGCAAGTAAATAAGGCTGGAGGACAATAGTTGAGTAGCATTTCTGTCTGTCCTCCTCCCTGTCTCTGTCTCTCCCCTCTGAGTCATCAGCCTCCTCCTCCGTCTGTTTATGAGCATTGAGCATTGAGAGGTCTCTGAGATCAGATGAGTATGTGTTAGGAGATTTATGTCTTCTCCTCTCTGGTGGGAGAGCTGCCTTTAATTACGCTCTGCCTGCTCCGGGGTTGATGTGACCCAGCAGCAGTCTGCACTCCTACTCCCGGGACAAATAGGTTGTTTGACTTGTCATGTCTGAAAAGCGAGTCACACACACGGTCTCTCAAGTAGTTTCCTTGTATAGCACCCACCCAGCTTGCCCTATGGCTCTACTGTCCCCTTGACTCTGAGGTTCGTGCGGGCAGGGTCAAGTGCAGCCTTGTTATATAATTAAACTCAATTCAGCACCGTGCTGGATCCGGGTCCACCCGGAGGAAGGAAACCTCCCATATTGTGTCGTTACGCTTTTGACCTCATTCTAAACAATGAAGAACGCGGGCAAGGCCGAGAGAAAGTGGACAGACTTGTTTTTGTTTAGGTTTAGGCTTCTGTCTGAGGCAGGATTGCTGATTTTATAGACATATCAAAATAGTATTTTACTTACTCTGATTATGTAATCACAGGGCATATTTGTCTTTGGATGACATCATTTACCAAACACATCAGCTGTTTATTTGATCCTTTATACACAAGTGGACTGAACACTATTGTTTTTCATATTGTTTCAGGGTCGCTGCCAGAGCGCTGCTTTTTGAAAATGCCTCTTCCCCACAGTCTGTTCCAGTCGGAAGGTGCTGCACACGACACCATCTGCAACAGTTTTAATTATTCCCACTCTCATCTCTTCACATCTGCCATGACATTGCCTGTTTTTTGTTTGTCTTTATAGAGATGCCAAGGCGATGTATTCCTGTGAGGCAGAGCACAGCCACGAGCTCAGCTTCCCCCAGGGGGCGCACTTCTCAAACGGTAAGAAGTGCCAATGCAAAGCAAACACTATATGCTTCAGATGACAGTTACTTTGCTGCAGAAGTGCTCCCAACCATAGACATATATACTCCGTCGCATTGGACGCTTCAGCCCGTTGCAGTGAAACGTCAACCTGGGCGCCATATTGGACTGGGCAAGACTGGCCTGTAACCCTATACATGTGCTGTTTTTCTGGATAAAAAGCGATAGAACGTCTACATTTCTCAACCGATTTCAATGAGTCCTTTTATATTCAAGGGTTTATGATCTGCGTGGAGTAGAAAAATAAAGTTTTGTCCCCAGTTACTTAGAATCTCGATAGTTAAGCTTTAATAGCTGCTAGATGCTCAGGAGACGAGTGTGTACCATAGGCTTACATGAACTGAATTACTTAGATGATAGAAAATAATTTGTTTATCATAAGGAATTGTTAAAACTCCCATTGTCAAGTATGGCTTTTGATTATTTTCCTTGTTTAAGGTTAATACTTGTAGAGAGGTCCCTATGTAATATAATATAATATAATATAATATATAATGTACAATGAAACGTCTTCCTTTAGCGATCATGCTTTCAATCATTACCCATAACACTGCTACTGCAATTACTATTGTGTACTTAATAATAAGAGCAATCAGAATAATAGGCAAACAGTTTTACATAACTAAATAAATAAATAATGATTACAATAAATATTAGTTTAATGATATTTGTTATGTTCTGAATTTATTGAAATAATAGTGATAATACAGCAATTATAAAAAAAACAAAATACTCTAATGAATGTAAGCGTAATTGTTAACCAAGACATGCCATCAGTTTTATTGTTTGCAATATTAGACACATATCGTTTTTAATACGTATCGTACATTTCATGTTTTAAACACAATATTATGTTATATATGAACATCATTAAGCTAACATTAACTTATATTGATTAGCTAACAATAATGAACGTTAGCTAGCTCTTATCTGATGTTACGGAAGCAAACATTTTGTAAAGATGCAACGTTAACTTGGAACAGTTGATAATATGAAAAAGGATTAAAGGAACATGTGATATGATAGTACTAGTTTTTAATAAGTACCTAATAATTGATTGAATCATATCGAAGGACAGACCGGTGATCCATGAAGCAGAAGCAGTAACATTAACGTATATAACAGTTTTTCACCAAAATCTTTGGGAAAAGAAAAAAAAATGATAACGTTAACTTAACGTTACTCTTCGTAGATCATAAACGTTTGAATATAGAACGACAACGTTACAGTGCTTTTTATCCAGAAAAACGGCAGCTCCCCCGTTCACTTGTATGTGTTTACGGGCCAGTCTTGCCCTGTCCAATATGGCGCCCACATTGACGTACGATCCAGGGGTCAATGCGGTGTCTATGTATTATGTCTATGCTCCCAACAGCACACATGCGTCCTTGTGTAGGCTGATTGGACATTTGGACAGTGTAAACACACACAGTCTGCTGTGTACTGGCAACACACAGCGAGCACTTGGCTAATTCCCAGGCATAAAATATTTTTTTTCTCTTAGCGTGACACCCCCATGTGCATTGCTAAAGCATAAACAGCCCCAGGATTTTTTATTGCCTCTTGCCTTTTCCATGAGGAGATGACTTGGCCAGCAGCCGGTGCAGCCAGGTCACTGTAACCCTAGTGATGGAAGGCACCAGTGCCTGTTCCCTGTTAACACAGGCAGCAGAGCCAGCAGCCAAACGCAAAAACGTCAACAAAAGCTCCCCTACCACTTACCAGCAGCACTTTTATTGCTCTCAACGTTAACAGGCCAGTTTTCTCTCTGCATCCTTATTCAGCATATCTCTGCTAGATCGTTTTAGCAGATGATCTTTAAAACTGTTCCTCATTATTTTGGTACATCTGAGCAATGATTAAGCTTGATGTTTTTATGGCTTCTACTGTATGCGTGTGATTAAGCAAGGCGATCTTGCTTTTCAAGCCTGCTAAAATACCCCGTAGGGACTGAATTCACAGAGCAGTCTGACCCAGAATCTTCCCAATCTGCTGGAAATGTTTATTTTTCCACCTAATAGCATTTATTTTTCTCTAAGTCTGGGAAATATTGTAACCAAATACAGGCTCAGTGATTCTAATCAGGTTAAACTAGATCAAGAGTCTCCTTCTCTTCCATTTCAGTATTTTCTCTTTTTGTCCTGTAGTCTACCCCTCTGTTGAACCAGGCTGGCTCCAAGCAACATACGAGGGAAGAACAGGTCTAATCCCTGAGAATTATGTCGTCTTCCTCTAGCAAGCTGGTAAACATTGCATCTTTTTCATGGTATCCACGAAAAAAAAAGCAATACACAATGTGGCTGATTGTTGTAATGTCCCTATTATTGCTGGTAACTGATATTTCTGCATTTTGTGCCTTGTGTTTTAGGAGATATCAAGCAGGCCAGTAATTGCTTTAACAGTGGTAGAAGTCCAAAAATGTGCCTCCTTTTCTGTAATGACTTCATTATGAAATGTTTGGGGAATCTGCAGAGATTCACAAGTTAAGACTTAATAGAGTGCTCCAGGGATGACGTATTTTTATAGGCCTACCAGGAAGTTAGCATCGCTGTGGTTCCCTCGACTTGGATTACTGCAGAAAAAATAAACTCTGTGGCAAACAAACGTTTATGTTAATCTTAAAATAATCTCCACAAATGAAAACCACTTTTATAATTTTTGAAGCGTAAATGCAATCACCAGAAGTAAAAAGCTAATGTTAAGCTATAAACAAACTTCACCACGGTCACATGAGCGCGAGTATACACGACAAGGCTGTAACGGCGGACAAATCGGCGTGATGATTTCTAGTAGTCTCATTTAGCAACCGCCTTTTTAAAGACACATAAGGCTTCAGATACAGAAGTGGGGTATTCATTGATGTATTTTATATCATAGAACAGAACGTTAAAATCTCTTAAACTCGTGTTAACCACAGATCTTATTTCAGGCTTCTAACTAAAAATCGTAGCGACAGGGACGGCCCACATTTCCCATCATGCCTGCCTAGTTCCAAGTGCTGGACTGAGTAGTTTACGTTTGTTGTTTTATGTTCCAAAATGCAAATGTTACTTTTGTTAGTGTTTGTAATGTAATGTGTCTGTTCAGAATATGGTTGCTTATGTTGGTAAATTGTGATTTTTATGCTGCTTTAATTTTTATTTAGCTCAAACCATGAGTGAGGTGGCTGTTACATTTCTTGAGTACAGCTGGATTTTCCTTCTAATACAAATGTGTGGGCGGGGTTAGAGAAAAAAAAAAAATCGTCAATTCTGCTTCTGATTTTCATGGTGAAGATTGTAAGCCAATTTTGATCGATTTCCGAATTAGAATCGAAATTGTGACACCCCTACTAAAAACCAATTCAAAAAACCCATTGACTTCCAGACGAGGGAACTGGAAATGCTTAAATGCTAACTCATTTCTGGGTTTTAGAACTCATTCCTGTAGCACTCTATAGGTATGACATTATTGTTAGATGTAAATATATTACCCATCGACTGCACTGATGTTTTTAGTCCCAGTATTAACCTGCAGAATCACAAAACATTCACACCCAATTTCACAAGTTTTATTCTCAGAAATATATTATCCTTTAACTTTCCCATTATATCAACAAAACAATTTCCTTTTATCACGCTGGTAGTTTCATAAACATTTTATATTCGCTGTAATCGAACAAACTGTGATTTAAAATAATGATACAATCTAATCTATTAGAGTCTAATAGAAAAAGCATAATGTGTTTGCACCTTAACGTTCATGTTTATGGCCTGTGATCATTGTTCATCCACTGAACCTGCTCACTGTTGCAGTGCACTTTCTGGTTAGCTACACGGTACTGTGCTGTACATTAATGCTCATGAGTCCTTCTGTACTTGCTAATCAAAAATATTTACTTTGTGTAACTGTTTAGTACTTTAAATTATCACATCAAATATATGCCGTATATGTAAAAATGTGTTTTTTACAATGTCATGAATGCTATGTTCATGAGGTGAACCTTTTAATGCCTCTTGTGGTACTGTACTCACTGGTACACTGGTGTACTAGAAATGACAACTAGACATGTATCAGATTATATTATGTTAAAGATACCATTTAATATTTAATTTTTTTCTATTACTGTCACAACATTTCCAAAGTCCATAATTATCTAAAAAGTTAACTTCAGTGAAACTATTTCAGAAAAAAAGATAGGAGAAAGAAAATAATCAGCAGCACTTTCACTCTTCAGTTATTACAAACTTAAAAATGACTCCAAAGTAAAAAAACACTTTCTCCGGTGGCCAAAAAATGTATTCGGAAAGGTATTTGAGATCTCGCCAAGATCAGGATGTTCTTTTCCATTTACATCTTCAAAAATGCGAGGTGGCCTTGAACCTTCATGCCTGAATAATACTCCCTCACAGTCTGGATTTGCAGGGGGAAATGATATTCATATCCTGAATATGTATTGTAACATTTGGCATCCTTTTCTATGGCAAGCTTGCTTCCTTGCAATCATCTACTGTGTCTTGACGGTGCATAAACCTGTCTATAAATAAACAGCGTGATTTATTAGACCTGTGGTCCAAATTCTTTGTCACAGTTGGTGAGTTTAGCTTTTGCTCACTGCGGCGAGAAACTCTAAATTCAACATGTAGAACAGGTTGAACAGATAGAATGTATTGTAAGTGTATTAAAATACAGTTTTTTCTTTGTGTCCCTATTTTTAGACGGCTGTGTTTTTCATAGGGCTGTCAAAGTTAACGCAATATTAATGCGTTAAAGCTAATTTGTTTTAATGCCACTAGTTTCTTTAACGCATTAACCTGGTCTCATATGAAACCAGAAAACCTAAGGAATCCATTGGTACCAACCATGTCATATTACCTCGTCGCAAAGGAGGCAATGTGCGATTAATTTGCGATTAATCGCGTTTAACTATGGACCATCATGCGATTAATCATGATTAAATATTTGAACCGATTGACAGCCCTAGTTCTATTATAAAAATTACACATATAGGGTATTATGCAGCCTGGCGGAGATGTGCTCTTACTGAATTATTTCTAGATCACTGAAGATCTCAGTAAGTATTTTTTTTTAATCAAATATTTTTCAGATGGTTATCTTGCTTATCAGATGGTTACTCCTCCCTGAAGTAGGTGCAGTGGGTCACTGCTACCCTAAAAGAATTTCATTAGTTTAAGTAGCAGGTTTCAGTGGCTCGTGCATGTCTCCTTTTATTAAGAATGAAATGTTGGTGAGAACGCTGATTATTCAAACTTTTTGTCAGTTTTTTTTTTCTTTTTTTTTTAAAATATCAGTATCTCTAGTGGTTCTCAAAACCTACTGTATATCACCTAGTAAGAACCATCTACACACAAGCTTTAAGATGGGGAAGGTTGGATACACCAGAATTATACATAGTTGCTTTATTGATTGATGCCTCTGAATTTATAATATTAGATAGTTCTGTACTAAAAAAACGTCTTTTTAGGGAACATGTTCATTCTGTTTCACCGTTAGAGACAGTTAGAGGCTATTTGGAAAAGTGTAGATGACTGACTACAATAGTGAAGGCTATAAAGAATCCAGTAATTGTGGAGTGAATAATCCAGTCACCAGATGTCTCTGCAGATCTGTGGCGTCTATATGCTGGCTTCATCACTTGGTGTGGAATATGAGGGGCCTCACCATGCCTGCCAGGACCTTGGGAAGCTGGGAGGCAATAACCTCCGTCATCATCTCTGGAAACTCCACTTTCATGGCATCTGCCTGGATGAAGGTGGTCAGACAGAACAGGTTGACCTTTTTCACTATCTGTCAGAAAGAAATAAAAGAGACTTTCATGTTTGTCTTGGTACTCATTAAAGTAGCAGTTAGATTAAAGGGATAGTTTCGGTGTTTTGAGGTGGGGTTGTATGAAGTTTGGAAAAAACAGACAGGAGTTACTGCACGGAACCAAAGCAATTTACTGATGTGGACAGGGCAACAATGCGGCAGCAAAACATATTTTAGCCACCCAAAAGAAAGGCTCACCTAAAAAATCTATATCCATTTAAAGCTGAAGTAAGCAAGATTGGAGCAAATATGATTAAAAAAAAGTTATTTTCATAAAACGGTCGCTATATCCTGACAGTAGTACATGAAACGGGTAACCGGAGAAAAATCACGTGCCTCTGTGACCTCCGGTGCTCCTAACGGCATCTGTAAGATTTCACAGACCGGAAGAAAACAACCAGAGCCGAGCTGGAGCCTTGCCATCTCTGAGCAGCTGTCAATCACTCGCAAACTCCGATCAAACTGTCAAACTGATTGGCCAAAGTCTCCAATCACGGGCTAGATTTTCTAAAGCCTTAAAACAGAGCCTTGAGGAGGTGCAGAAGTCTAGTTTTCTCTCGGAACACTTGAATTGCAATATGCTGAAAGGTTATCATGGAATTTTTGCCCAATGATGCCAAAAATATTCTGCCTACTGCCGCTTTAAAGATATAATGACTTTTTTTTAGGTGAGCCTTTCTTTTACGTGGCTAAAATACATTTTGCTGCCGGCCCCGTCCACAGCGGTACATTGCTTTGCTCCTGTGCCGGTGTTCCTGTCTGCTTCTCCAAACTGGGGGCGTGACGGCTGTCATCAACTGCATGTTATACACTGACTATAGATAAGTACCTCAAACAACCCCACTTAAAAAAACACCAAAACTATCCCTTTAAGATGTAAATCAATGTTGTTGTACTCAGATCTACAAGGTGAGCATACATCATGCATGGCATCCATCAGTTTGGTGAGGTGGTAGAACCGCTGGGAGCTGGCCACCAAGCCCTTCTCCCTCATGTGGATCGCCTTGGTCAGCTCCCGGATGTAGTTTTGCCTCATGTCTTCAAATGCTGCCTGACTTTTGAGTCCCTCAAGAGGCACTGAGAACAGACAGGACACTTAGAGATTCAAATTTCTCCAAACAACATTATGCACTTTTAGATGTAGACCAGGGATTACTCTGTTTTAAAAGCTAAACAAACACGAAGGTAATGTAACAGAAATGCCACGCAACAATGATCGTAAAACTAGAACTTGATAGAATCTGCTACATAAATCTTTAAAAGGTCAAGTTACCCTGTACAACACTCCCTTTACTGCTCTGCAGTAGATAATCATCAAAGCTTCAAATCTCTGTTTGCAACACTGTATACTGAGTGTGGTTAATTCAAACAGGAAGGTCAACAAGAGGTGAAAAGTGTGTCATTTTGATTCAGGAAGTCTTCTGGCTTTTTACCTGTGTTGAGTAATATTATGGCTTTCATGCAGAGAAACTCCTCGCGGCTAACTTGGAGATTGGAAAACTCCTGAGGGATGAACTGTATCGCCAGGCAGAGGTCATAAATCGGAGATCTCCTCATTTGCTCCCTGACAGACAAAAACATTAAAATGGTTAATGTTTTGAAACAACCGAGAGTCTCTTTTTCCATCCAAAATAAACAAATAAAAGATCACTGTTGTGACTCTTAATCATCAGGAAACAAAATCCACCTCTGTGATGATGGTTACTTACTGACTAAGAACCAGATCAGGGGCAAAGTATAAATATTCACTGGTGACGTTCTGAAAGGAGCGCCACCCGAGAGAGAACACCATCAGGTTCATCCACGAGTACTGGATGAGGGTCATCTGATCGGAGATGTGAAGATTACGAAACCCTTAGAAAAAAAAACAAAATCCTGTATTTAGTCGTTTGTTTTTTTCATATAGATGCAACCTCTCATAACATCTGTGCACTAATATTAGGGATGCACCAATACCGGATCGGATATCGGGCCGATACTGACTCAAATAGCTGGATCCGATATCAGTGAATATGAGGCAGATCTGTTAAATTCAATTCTATGTTTATATACTATACACATTATATACTGGAATTTTATTTATTATTTTTTTATTATTAATTTCTGTTTATTTTGAAGAGTCGAGTTTTGCCAAGTTGTTGGTGTACGATTTATTATTTTGATAATAAAGAACAAATGAGTAAATTTATGTCCATGTATTTATTTGTTACATTTTGTTTTACAAAGTTAGGAAAGCAATGTTTAAGTCAAGCCTGATGTTGTCTTGCACATAAAAGAATGATCCCAGTCACTTCCACACAGTGAGGCTTACAGCTTATTAATCAAACACTGGTATCGGATCGGTACTCGGTATCGGCCGATACCCAAAGCCCAAGTATCACTATCGGTATCGGGACTGAAAAAGTCGGATCGGTACTTCCCTAACTAATATACCATCATACCAAGCACATTAGTTTTCCAGTGCTATTTTTCTCAGCTTACAGCTTTATTTCTAAATATTTCAGAAAATGTTAACATTTCCTGTGATAAACAAATTATTTTATACCACTTAGAATCACTTCTCTCATAACCAATATTTATGGCCTTCTATCTAAGTCAGTGTTTAAGGCCGAGACCTTCGGCGAGACCGGCCAGTGGATCCCCATGGCGACAACTGTGGTGACCCTGAGCTGCAGAGCGCCGTTACCTGGCAGGGACTTGGACCACTTGACGATCCAGAGCAGCTGTTTTTCACACAGCCTGTTGAGACTGTTGAGCAGAATATGCGGCCCTTCGGACTGGGTGCTGTCGTAACCGGAGTACACCATCTCCGGTTCGATGTTTTCCAGGATATTGATGATCTGTTGGGAGAGTTGCACCTCACGGATTCCTGGTATGCAAGACATGGAGGTCAAGGCCGGATTGTCGCCGGACATGGCCAAGTGGGACTGGAACATCAGGGACGGGGCCATGCCCAAGGCTTTCAAGGCCCCAAAACGCTTAAGCTTCCTGCCTGTGACACAAGCACAAGGCCTAGTTAGATATGATGATAACATATCGCAGAGATTTTTCCATCTATGCCAAGAAAATACACAATTTGCAAAAGGATCCTGTTTAATTTTGTCTTTTTTGAACTGAGCCCTTTTAACATTCTCTTTGATGCTGATCATGAAGACTAAGTGTTACATAAACAACCAGTTTCATTTCTGCCATATGGGTAAATTAGCTCCGTGTTAGCGTGCAAAAATAAAATGGTACCTCCGAGCATCATTCCCGCTTGATAGCACTTTCGGAGGCGACACGCAGGGCAATTTTTCCGTCGAATTTTGTCCACAATGCAGTCATTTCGCCCGGCGCAGAGGTAGCTGTGATGGCCTGTTGAGTGAAAGGGGTGCAGACAATGCACGCAATTTTAACAAGCACTTGATTTTCAAACATGTAGGGAGGAGGAGAGGCACATAATGAGGGGGAAAAGTGTTGAAGAGCTCTTGACTATTAACATGGCTACTCCATCCGCACCGATTTGGTGTTCTCAGGAGAGAGCTAAAGGAGAAAATTAGATAGAGGCAAGGCTGTGAGGACAGAGTGACACGGCCATGGTGAGACATAGTGGCTCTTATATATCTCACGTTGAAAGATAACAAGGAAAAACAAGTCCGAGACGAAGAACACGGTGAACACTGGTCAATGTGATACTGTTGGTAATGACCTCTAACAGCTACCATAGAAGGTCAGTCAAATTTGATGTGGTAACTCCCTTTCAATGCAATACAGCATTCACAGTAGACTTGTGATAGCTGACATAATATTTAGTCACAGCCTGTAACACCTCCTTTAGTGTTTTTTATCTAATTTTTCTTATCTTTGAGTTTATTTGTTGGGAACACTGATCAACAGAAATAACTAAATAGGTTGGCACAGGAGACACATTTTCATTTTCATTTACAGGCACCCTAAAAATCAAGTTTGTACATTATACAGCATTATAATAGCATACAGTTTAATGTAATAAAGTAACAAAAGCAGGCATGAAACTACACATGCACCAACAGAACACAGGCAATGGAAAAAAAAGTTTATTGTAGATTGGAGTGGGGAAATGAAAAACAAAGGAGGAGGGCTATTAAAACAGTCATGCACGTTTGATCAGCTGTCACTGGCCAGATGTTAAAAAACATCTTGAAATAGAATACAATCTGGGAAATAGAGTAGTTAAACTGTCTTCTGTAGCTGATGGGTTTATTCCCTGGAGTATATGTGGGGGCTTGGACAATATTTGACTGAAAGCATGTACAAAAACAAAAGAAAAGGAAACTTAGAACTTGTGTAAATTAGAACGCAGCATCTCCAGAGGCAGATTAAAGTTTTTCTTTGCTCACCTTCGACTGCTCTTTTAAAAAAGACTTTACAGCTCCCGCAGGTTAAGACTCCATAGTGGCAACCAGACGCCTCATCCCCACAGATCACACACAGTCTCTGAGGTGGCATACTGGAAAAAGAAAAGAAAAAAACATACATTGATGAACTCATCTAAGAAGCTGCATTCATGCAAAAACTGCAGACAGGTCCATGCCGTCTTAAGCAGAGCACCTTGATTTTAAAACTGTTTACAGTTAGGTGAATGTACAATAGATCAGTGATTCTCAAAGTGGGGTCCGGTGACCCCCAGGGATCTGTGGCATTCTCTCAGGGAGTCCGCAGAATAATTAGCTATAAATTATTAAATTGTGCTGTATCATTTAAAAGTGCATATCTACAGATGAGGACCACTTGTGCCAATAAAACAAACATATTGTGTCCATTACTCCCACCCATTTTAGCTCTGGGCCAATAGAAACTCTGATATGATTGTTAATTTTTAAGTTAATTTTCTAAAATTTTAGGCATTTACTGAAAATCAGCTTTAGACTGGTAAATTTAAATGTTTGGATTTATTATGACTATTCCAGTCTAACGACTGTTCATTTTCTGATAGCTTTTAAGATCAATTGTTTGAAATGGCTTTAAATGCTGTCAAGTTGAGTCGAAATGCAATTCGAATAAAATGACCCTCTGTTTAAAGGTAGGCTAAATTAACATTGAATAACATTTCAAATTTCCCCTCTGTGGGACTAATGTTGGATTATCTCATCTTATCTTAACATGATTAAAATTGAAATGTGTTTCCGTTTATCACTATGAAACAGGTCTGAAGTATTTAGGTTGAAATGTTTTAGAATACAAATAGTTCCAATGTCATCTAAGAGTAGTAAGCATAAACTTAATCGGTGTTACAATTAAGAACATTTTGGAAAACGTTCTCCCCTATAAGGGGTCCCTAAAAGTTTGAGAACCCCTGCAGTAGATCAACTGAGTTTGATCCTAATTATATCAAAGGCAAGAACTAAATGTTGCTTTAATTTAGCAGTCTACTCTGATTGGCTTGTTTAACCCTTGAGTGAATTTAGAGCTTATTTAAGATGCCCTTGTGTTTGCAAGGTAAGACTGAGGGACTACTAAGGACCCAGAGTTTAGAGGGTGTAGAGCAAGAGATGGTTACAAATTTTTTTTGGGTCCAAAAGTGACAAAGCTGAAAACAGAACAAATTGGATAAGATCTTCTCTTAACCTACTTGTGTTCAATACAAATTAACTTGTTTCATAACGTTTCCAAGAGAGACAGATGTCAGTTTAGATATAGAGAAATGAGCGGAAGTGACTCCTTGTCAGACAAGAGTTTTTTTTTTTTCCATTTTCTCTGACTCAGAAATTACCAGACTGACTTATATTAATTACTATCGGATCATCAATGTATGTAGCCTATAGGCCTATGATCTGGCAAAACTGTACTGAACTCCAACTGTCACACAATCATATAGCAAACTTATATTCAAAGTTCATGGGTGACTCAGTTTTGATTAATATTTCCATCACGGTGAAGGATTGTAGTAATGAACTAATTACCCGGGGAATGCGGAGAAAGGTGATGGGTTCCTCTGAGCCATGCCCTGGTTCTGGATCCCATCATAGCCGCTGTGTGTGTACGGGTCCTCGGTCCCCCCTGCGGACTGGCACCAGTACTGGGACTCAGCCGGAGACGTCTGCATCTGCCAGCGGGGAACTTCGCTCTTGTACATCGTCAGCTGCTGCTGGGCTGTGTGCGCGTTTCCGTCAAAGTTGATGACAGCCTTCCCGGACAAGCCAGACCTGGAGTCAGTCCTCACCTGGCTGAGTGCCGGTAGCTGCTCCGACTGGTTCATTTCGATCAGAAAGTTTGGAGATCCCTCCAGAACCGGTCGAGAACCCGCTGCAGCCGGCGTGAAGCTGCTCGATTCCCCGTCACTGAGCCCCAGCTGCTGCTTCCTGTTGGTGTCACAGCAGGTGTCCAGAGCGGGTATCTCCGATGATGGTACAAAGCTGGGACAGGAGGACTCCATAATCACAGAAGGCTCCTTTTCATCTTTGATGAATTTACACGCTCCGGTTGTCGGGGAGAGGTTCAAACTTGCGCCTGAATGCAAACTTTCGGATGTGGCCACATTCGTCCTCTGAACTTTTACGAAATCGTCCCAAGGCACACCGTCACACTTGAGATATTCACTGCTGCGGTCATAAAAGTGTTTCCCAGCAAGTGAACCATCGAGTACGGTACAGTCTTTGAACACTGCGCCTTCGCTGCTTGGATTTAAACCGTGGAACAGTGAGCCGGCGGTGCCAAAATTACGCACGGAGGAGGACATGCAAGTTGGAGACTGTGACTCGTTAGAAAATCTCGTATTAATGTACCCGGCTTCAATCATGTCACTTACTCTTGTATCGGTGGAATCAGCGATCGAAGTACTGATGGCGCTCATCCTCCCGTTTATTTTACTGTCCATTTCCTGAGCGCGCAGCACAGACTGGAGTGCGCCCGGAGGTTGGACAGTGTGTGAGAAGTTGCTGCTGCTCAGTCTTCCCTGTTATCCTCCTCCCCGTCGAGAAAAGGCTGTGACTACGTCTCTCTTTCACAGAGGAGGCTATTCTGTGGGATTTAACTGCTGTCCAGAAGAAAAAGTAAAACTTTTAGTTTATGTGTTGATGGTGAGGGATTAAAAGTGCGTAATTATGAGCTCTTTCAGGAAATCAACCTGGCATATTTAAGTAGATTCAAGTATAGTACCCTGTTCTGGTTGTAGGTGTCATGTTTCAAAACTGAATGGGTGTTCTTTTCCTTTTTCACAGATTTCCGATAGCTTTCCTCATTCCGACTAATCATCCAATCCTCCAAAGGAAGCCAGGGGAAGAATCAATGCAGGGCCAATGTAGAGATGTATGGAGTTACAGCAGACCTACAGTAAAGTAGCCAGCCAATGAGGAGAATGGATTACTTCAATGCCAAGGGCCATTAGTCTCCACCCTACTGTTCATGAATGAGGGACAACATGACGACATGTTTGGCCAAATGAGAAAATATTGGAGACTTAGGTGCCTTTTGAAGATGAGACAATGAACTACAATGCTTTCACTTAGTTACTAATTGTCCCGAAATCCTTCATAGTCATCCTTATATCAGCCCCAATATCATATATCTCACCATTGGTACCAACCATGTCATACGAGCTTGTCATGAAGGAGGCTAAATAACGCTCTAAACTTACGCTAAATTTTGGCGAGGAAAAACTGGCATGGCCATTTTCAAAGGGGTCCCTTGACCTCTGACCTCAAGATATGTGAATGAAAATGGGTTCTATGGGTACCCACGAGTCTCCCCTTTACAGACATGCCCACTTTATGATAATCCCATGCCGTTTGGGGCAAGTCATAGTCAAGTCAGCACACTGACACACTGACAGCTGTTGTTGCCTGTTGGGCTGCAGTTTGCCATGTTATGATTTGAGCATTTTTGTTATGCTAAATGCAGTACCTGTGAGGGTTTTTGGAGAATATTTGTCATTGTTTTGTGTTGTTAATTGATTTCCAATAATAAATATATACATACATTTGCATAAAGCAGCATATTTGTCCACTCCCATGTTGATAAGAGTATTAAATACTTGACAAATCTCCCTTTAAGGTACATTTTGAACAAATGAAAATGTGTGATTAATTTGCGATCAATCACAATTAACTATGGACAATCATGTGATTAATCGCGATTAAATATTTTAATCGATTGACAGCCCTAATATATTTCTTTATTATGAGTGAGTTGTATCTCGTGTAGCCATGAGAATAGGGTTTGTTTGTAACGAAGAAGTAGGTGGGAGAATCAGAGGACCAAATTATGTCCATCCCATTTGTGCTTTGTTTTAGTTTTACATCAGCCAGTCTAAATGACTGTGAGCTGTTCAAGTAAGTTAATAGAGGGTTATGTACAACAGCCATTGATAAAGTCAAGAATATTTACCATGCGTCTTCTGTATGCCGGTCCTCTATGCCACCCTAACCTCCTTTCTACTTGTCTAAGTCACATTTCTGTAATCTTGGTGAGATAGCAGAGAGCGTTTCACTATTCAAGTTAATCAGCCGAGTGTGGATGCTGCTGATGCATGTGCTTATGATGCACACGTAGTCCTTGGCCCTATCTCAGACCTACGTCATTTGTCGGACAATATCAGTGGGGATTCTCATGCTGTGGCCTACATAATACTTGGATAACTGTTTCACATTCAAATCTACATGATGTGTTCTTCAAATGTTGTAATGGCCTACTTTTCAGACAAGGCTTTAATCTGTAAATGTGACGCTCATGGTAACAACCAGCCTTCAATTCTTGTGCAACCCCCATCTTCTGGTACTTTTAGACAAAATGTCTACTATTGCAGACACTTGAGGTAAATGTATTTTACTGAGCCTTGTGATGTTCATCTTGTAGGAAATAATAGTGTGGTTATTTTATCAGTGTTGCTGTTGTAATGAGTGCCACGTCCGTCCCTTAGTTTTCCTTGGTATAAATGCTTCCCAGTAGCTCTGTTCACGGACTAGACAGGTTTTACTTTCCTGGCCTGACTGCAGATGAAGGTGAGCTGTTTGTCTACCTGACAGGTCAGACTGTTCTCAGACGTTAGTCTTGCTTCAGAGCCAGCGTGGGAGAGCACAGCAGCGTGTGCTTCTAAAACCCATAAACCCCTTGTACTCCATGAGGTGAAGATAATCAACATATTTTAATTATATGAATTAAAGATTATGCTTCATGTTGATCACTTGATAAAACACAACATTCAAAAATCTAAAATTAATGTCCTGTATGAAAATGAAAACCAGAGTCCTGTTGATTGATTTGAAGTTATCTCGTATAACTTGAGATTCACAGAGGCAGTTATTATCAACAAGCTTTCATTTATATTTATGTTATGTCTGACTTATAAAGCTGCCACTGACAAATCCAAACACATGCTTCTTTTTTTTCAATCTGAACTGCTTTTCTTCTCCAGATGGAAAAATCGCCTCTAAATCAAATCATGGAAACAGCTGGTAGCAGGCAGCACCATCATATGTTAGCAGTCAGTAGTGCATATTAGTGTAGCAGAGCCTGTGCAACAAGAAAAAAGTTCCATTTGTGCCACCATGTGATTAACGATACATACAGGCACAAGATACATTTACACTGAGGGGAAAAAAAATCAAGGATGTTAAAGGGGACATATCATGCTCATTCCCAAGTTCATACTTGTATTTTGGGATTTTACTAGAACATGTTTACATGCTTCAATGTTCAAAAAACACATTATTTTTCTCATACTGTCTGTCTGGATATACCTGTAATCACCCTCTGTCTGAAACGCTCAGTTTTAGTGCCTGTCTCTTTAAGCCCCCCTCCCGAAAAAGGTCAGTCTTCTCTGATTGGCTTGTGAGTAAAATATGGTACCTTTGCAAAGGTACTTCTCAAGCTGTGGGTGGAAATACTCAGATGGAGGGCGGTATAGACGAATCAGCCGAAAGCGTCCATGGTTGCTCGTAGTAACTTACGTAAATGGTCAGAGTAGATAATAAACACAGATGAGTATGTATTTTAAATGGATTAAAGTCAAATTTAAGGCTTTTATGTGGACACATGTTCTGTTCCTGTTTTCAGCTGAGGTCACTACGAGCAACCACAACACATTTGGCTGAGAGTCAGTTAACACGGTTAGCAGACACTTTGTACATGTGCTGTTTGTGATGATGACCAATTAATGATGTTTACTTTGTAGGAGAAAAGAGAGAAAAAAACACAGAATAGCCCTTTTCCACCCTGACTGGAAAAGACGGTGGGGAAGGTGAGGAGATAAATGAGACACACCTGTGAGCTGGGGGGAGAGGTAATCAACTAACAAAAGCAGCAGGGAGGAGGACAGAGAGAGGAGTGAGAGTAGTTGAAGGAGGAGATAATTAAGTTGAATTCAGTTTCTGGACATCTTTGTACCTAAAAGAACACAGTGACATATATATAAAAGTAAACTGATCAGCAAAGGAGCCAAGATCCGGCTGGATTCAATAAACGCTTGGACAACAAGGCACTGCTGGAGGTGTTCTGATCCCTGAAGCAGATGGATAACTGGATTCTTGTTCAGCTTGGACCTGTTTGGACACTACTGTGGTCTCTTTGCCTTTGTTTGGCCATCAAGATAAGTCTTTTTTTTCTGCCACTCTCCAGGCTTCTCCTTCTCTTTTGTTAAAAGACTGACCTTTATCTGTCTATCAATTTATGATTTATGATATGATTAATGATTTGAAGGATATTTGTTTTTCTTATTTGGACTCAGGATTTGAGTTTTGTTTTCTTGATTTAATGGGCATTTCGTGTGTAAAATAGTTTTGAGTGTGAACTGTACTTTTTTGATTTGATTACATACTATTTGGTTTAAATACAGACAGATTTAATTTGATAAAAAATAATTGATGTTTTGTGTTTTGTTTATCTTGTGCATTTTGTAGTGAGGGTAACAGGTTATCTGAGCGAACTCTCAATGATTTCCAGCATTTTTTTTAAATGACAGGGTAGAAATTGTGATTATTTTCCTATCTGGCGCCCAACTATTATTTTGGATATCTTGGGGTTAGAACCTACACTACAACTTTATGGTCATAAGTATTATAACTAATGTTATATTTCACAATAACGCCAGAGTTAGTTGATTGAGTTAATTTATTCTGTAGGACCACCGCAGCCCCTGGACAGTGCCTTTAGTCCACTAATGTTAGCTACGCTTGCTAAACAGTGTTAACTGCGATTAAATGCATGATTGTCCATAGTTAATCGGGATTGATAGCAAATTAATCGCACATTTTTAATATCTTAAAAATGTACATTGAAGGGGCAAGTAATTAATACTCTTATCAACATGGGAGTGGGCAAATATGCTTGCTTTATGCACATGTATGTATATATTTATTATTGGAAATCAATTAACAACTCAAAACAATGACAAATATTGTCCAGAACCCTCACAGGTACTGCATTTAGCATAACAAATATGCTCAAATCATAACATGGCAAACTGCAGCCCAACAGGCAACAACAGCTGTCAGTGTGTCAGTGTGCTGACTTGACTATGACTTGCCCCAAACTGCATGTGATTATCATAAAGTGGGCATGTCTGTAAAGGGGAGATACCACATTTCTCAGGTCATATCTCTTCACATATCTTGAGGTCAGAGGTCAAGCGACCCCCTTGAAAATGGCAATGCCAGTTTTTCCTCGCCAAAATTTAGCGTAAGTTTGGAGCATTATTTTACCTCCTTTATGACAAGCTAGTTTGACATTGGTTGGTGGGGACCAATGGATTCTTTAGGTTTTCTAGTTTCATATGATACCAGTATCTTCACTCTAGCTTTAAAACTGAGCCCGCTACAACCTAAAAATCGCAAGTTAAAGAAATTAGTGGCGTTAAAACGAATTTGCGTTTATGCGTTAACTATGACAGCCCTAATAGAAAGTAAAGGTAAAAGCAGAAAATTGTGCACTTCTTAGTGCAGCTTGCATTCAAATGTGTGCATTTGTTGGGAGACACCACTGCAGTAATGGCGATTTGGTTACTTCAAGTATTTCCCAGTATTCGTCTATATTCTAATGAGCCTCCATGTCACATAGGAAGAGGAGCCAAATCTGAATGGCTTGTTGACTCACATGTTTTCTGATCTAGGCAGCCCACAAAAACTGACTGGGTTGTCTTATTTCAGTTTGTGGGTTGGTAGGCACTCCAGATACCCAAATGCACAAGCACTGAAAAAGTGAGTTTGTCCCCTTTAACCATTTTCTTACTTAAAATACGGAATATCCATTTTTATCAGTTGTTTGTGTCCAAAAATGTGTCTGTGCCCAAGGACCCTAATTCCTCAATCTTTACATGTTTTAAGACTGTATAGCCAGCTCATTCTTCTGCTCTTCTTTCTGCTGAACATGCATGACTTCTCCCAGTTGGCTGATGAGCTTTGCCAGTGTCTCCATGTCGTGGTTGGCCCTTTCCAGCAGCTCAAAGCGGAGACTGGAGATGTCCTGTTTGATCTCCTTCAGTTCACCTGTGGGACAGTAAGTGCGACAGCGTCAAATAGTGTTTCATAATTCGGTGATTTGGACAAGAAAAGCACTGAAAACCTGCTGAACTCACCTTCTTTTATTTCATCATTGTCTTTATCTCTCTGTGCTTTTAAGATGTATCTTTTGATGAGGTGATTCATTGTGTTCTGTAATAAATATCAGAGGATTTCAGTTTGAAACTGATGAGCTAATTGTTTCTAAACATGTAGAGTTTAAGGGAAAAAAAGAAAGCCAGCTGCCAACTTGTTTAAGTGAGCATGTTTGATTATACACTTTTGACTGACACATAGACTATACAGCAAGTCTCCTTAATGTGTCCTCTAGATATGAGATACTATAATACGTTACTAATATTGCATTATCCATGTCCATGTCTATGTGTAAGACTCAGCAGCTGTTATTAACAGGTTGATCAGCATTAAGAAGTGGAAACTGCTTTACTTGGTGACGGGTTGGACAAAGCGACGCTTCCACACTCAGATCTTCCTGTTGCCTCAACTAAGATTAGAAACAACAACAAAAAAGAGAAGAAGCACTGTTAATCCTCTTTTTAACTCATGCGTTCAAGGGACACTCATAAAAAAACCTGCAACTTTTAAATGAGACACAAGAGGGCCCTGTAGACCTGTATCAAAGAATATAGGTCAACGTTACCAGAAGAATTGCAACTAATTTACATTCACCAAAAATGAATTTCCTTGCTTGAAATATCATTTGTTTCAGCAGCTGGTGCCTCACCTTGTTCAGCTCCATCTCATCATTTGCATTTTCTTGTTTTTTGCCTTTAGGTACTTCCCAGAGGAATTCCCTTATCCCCAGCAAGAGGGAAACGACCGACTTGGGGCTGGGTACGAGGTTGAAGGGCACAGGCAGCGTGCCGCCGTGCTCAAAGTACGAGAACCAGAGTTTAGATCTAGCAAACTTCCACTCGACATCAGCATCATCCTGCACCAACAGAGAGGACACGGTAAGACGGGGTGAGAGCCAAGGAAAACATTTGATGACGTATATTTGTAGGCCAACCAGGAAATTAGCATCGCCCTGGATCCCTCGACAAAAGGCCAATGGGATTTTTCCATTGGATTTTGAATTATTGCAAAAAATAAGCTTTGTGGCAAACACACTTTTATGATACTTACACGTTTTGTTCAGTAAGATAATCTCCACAAATGAACACCACTAAGATTTTTGAAGCGTCAATGCAATCGCCATAAGTAAAAAGCTAACGTTAGGCTATAAATGAACTACACCACAGTCACATGAGCGCGAGTTTACACAACGAGGCTGTAAAGGCGAATGAGTCGGGGTGATGACGTTTTGAAGTCTCATTTAGCCACTTGTTAGCAACTGTCTTTTTAAAGACATAGGCCTATAAAGGCTTCAAAATTCATGAGTGGGATATTTACTGACGTATCTTATATCGTAGAATAACACGTTAAAATCTCTTAAGCTTGTGTTAACCACAGACCTTAGGACTCATTCCTGTAGCACTCTATTGACATGTAAAATTAAATTCTTATTAATACGGTCTTACAACAAAATAATAATTTATGGGTGGTTAAGACTCACCTCAATTTCTTGGAAGGAGCTGTTGAACATGGCGATGAGCATATTGAGCAGGACGATCACCATGATGATGTTGTACACCCCGTACAGAATATAGCCAATATTCTCTATGAACTTATGGTCGATGTTAATAACCACTGATTTCACCTCTGATAAGCCAAAGATGGCCCAGAATAATGTTTTAAAACTCTCTTCGAGCCTGGAGGAATAGAAAAATGGAAATTGAGTAAGTGTAGTGCACCCAATGTATTAGTACATCATATTAATTCAACACAGATTGTATCCAAAGGCACAATTGGAAAACATTTAGAACATTTTCAAAGCTTTTTCAGGCAGTCTATAGACGACACTCACGTTGTGAAGGCGTCGTTGTGCTTGGCTCCGAGGTAGTACGAGTACAGATTGAACATTCCCACCATGAAAGCCACAAAAACAGTTATGAAGATCACCATGAACTTAAAGATGTCTTTCACTGTTCTCCCCAGAGAGATCTGTAAAGGCCCGAAGCTCTCATTGGCAGGCAGGATGTATGCGATGCGAGAGAAACTCAGCACAACTGCAATTGCATAGAGGCCTTCAGAGATAAGCTGTGGGTCTGAGGGCATCCAGTTGATTCGAGCTGAAAAAAAACAAATGGCAGTTCTCATGATGTAAACTCTCACTGCATTAGATCAATACCTGTGCACAGAACTCATTCAGGGAAATAAATTTGGCCTGGGTATTTTGATAATCAAGTAGCCAGAAAATCAAGAACAAGGCTGTGGTGATACTTTACACACCTTGGTGGAAAAATGACTCCATTATTTTTATGAATTTCCTGTTCTGAGACTCAAAATTATGGAGGAGAAAAGCAATAATCTTTAAATAGCCGCCTGTCAGATCAATGCTTTTTTCAAAATCAATATCTAGTGTCACACTAATGCAACCGAAAATGTAAAGCCGAGTAGACTATTGTCAGGCTATTAAATAGGTGCCCGATAGATGTGGGTCAATAGGGGCCTACTACACCCACTAGTAGGTTTTATCATCTATTCACATAGTAGATCACCAAAAGAAGTGTAGCGTGAATGGTGCCTGCTACTTTGAGAAGCATCTTATCTCATCCTGCATCTACTGGGATGAGAAAAACACATTCGTGTGTCCAACAAGATTTGGTCATTTACAGATGGAGGTCTCCAAAGAAAGAACAATTTGTTTGGATAAAGGGCCATAAACTCTTTTATCGACCATCGAGTGTCAGTTTTGACACTGTCCAGGAGGATAATAACTTTTAAAACTGTGGGAAGGGTTTTCTCCCCACTTAAACCAACAAGAACTGATAACTTTTCCTGACTTCAAAGTGATCCGTTTGGTCAAAAACACACACACACACACACACTCCCCTGTCCATCTTACATTCCACAGCCTAGGTTTCTTAACCTTTCGGTGACCCAGAGATTCACTCCAGCGGTGAAGCGTCAACCCCACCTAGTTTTCATCTGTGGTAATGTGACCAATAATTAAATTGTTTAGAATTCATCATGAGTTAGATTATTGACTTCTTTGTGTATAATCATTAATGGTATTGTAATACGTTTTAATGTTTTATCAGTGATGTTCAATAGATGTAATACCTTAAGTTTAAAGTTGTTAAAAAGGAGTTATAACTTGAACTTAGAATTACATTTTTACAATCTTGATACTAATGTTTGATTAAAACATTAGTGGTTTTCTAGTTTTTGATATGTATCTGTCTCGTGCAAAAGAAAGGAAAAATTAGTAAAGAGGGAATTCTGATTTTGCGCGTGTAAAGGTTTTTCAATAATGAATCGATCAGAGAAAGAGAGGGTCTCGACCCCTCCCTCCCAGAGTGGGTTAAAGAAGAGATGACACAGAGTCAGAAGTGCTGTTGTCGGAAGAAGTTGAGAAAGTTGTCCGCAGGGAGATTACTCCAGCAGGAGCTCTCCAGAATTTACATACATACATTTCATTTGTATGTTTATTTTCTACCTCATGTTCATTTTTCTGAGTCAAGTGACTTCTAAAGGACAGCATTTTTTAAAGATCTTTTGTTTATCTCGCGTGATTTAAATGCTAAGGGCTCGGCCAGCATTTCGAGTTTTTCCGTGAAATAGATAAATTCTAAAGCTTCAGAAGATAATCCGACTTCAACTTTTTGATCTCTTTCAACGAGTAATCAGCCAACGGACTTCAACTCCCACATTCAATGTTCTGACGAGAAAGTTGAATGTTCTCCACGCTTTGCTGTTTGGTATCCCGGGCCAGCTGAACCGATCTCATCCAACCCATCCAAGGGGCTTGTCTATCCAGACAACGTGTGAGGAAACGGCCTCTGGACCCACAGAACCAACTGCAGCGATAAGTGAATGTTCCGTGGCTTTATGATCAAAAGTTGTTTGTCAGACATATGTTCTAAATTTCCTAATCTTCCAAATTATTAACTGCAACTTTTATAGCTTAGAGAGAATAATCAGACTTTCCCTCACTACTAAAGTTCCAATCAGAATTGCTTCATTGAATTTTCATTTCATTCATTCATTCATTAATTAATTAATTACCAGTGTTAATTAGTCATTTGTATATTCATCACTTCATTTATTCAATTATCACGATTTATGGTAAATAAATGTTTCACTTTATCACTACGTCATGTCTGTGTGTGTATTTCAAAGCAGAACTGTAGATCAATGAATTCAGAACTTATACTTCAGACTTGAGATTGATTAATGATCAATACTTCTATCACAATAGTTTCTGCTTTTCCTATAAAAAGTGGTGGTGCCCCGAATTGAGTATTTCTTTATTTAACGAGTGCAAATCTTAAATTACATGTGTAGTGGTTAACGCTACAGAAGGTATAAAAGAACATAACAGCGACCTCTAGCGAGTGTAGTAATTATGACAGGAGCTGAAGCGGAAGTCAGGTGCTGTAGAATAGACAATATGAAATGCCATAAGGGTTTTCACCCAGGAGACCAGAGCTCACATCCTGTGTGAAACCCATAATGTGTAGTTGTCTTTGTGTTTGTAGTTATTTCAACCCAAAACACGATGTTTTTCCCAAAACTTGAGTTTGTTTTTTTTGCCTAAACCTTAAGAAGTTATAGTTTTGTTGCCTAAACCTAAAGAAGTGAAGTTGTAGTTTTGTTGCCTGAACCTAAAGAAGTCGTAGTTTCGTTGCCTAAACCGAAATAAGTTGTAGTTTTATTGCCTAAACCTAAAGAAGTTGTAGTTTTGTTGCCTAAACCGAAAGAAGTTGTAGTTTTATTGCCTAAACCTAAAGAAGCCCCTTATGTTTGTGTTCAATGTTTCATTCAGTTATACAACATGTTAGAACGTGTTGCTTTTAAGTTTCACTTTCACTCTTATAACGTAATAGGTGTAGTAGGCCCCTAATGACCCACATCTATGGTGCTTTTAGTGAGCGATAACGCCTTTTTAATGGCCTGATAACAGTCGAATTAGGTGAAATTTAAGTCTGAACCAGGAGATCCTCTTTAATGAAAAATATTTAAGGTTAGTTTTATATGTATAGAAAAGCAATTTATTGAATCACTATTTATAATATTCAAATTCTTTGGTCGACACTTACCCAGCTGGAAATACTGTATCTCAAATGGCAAGGTCATGTTGGACAGGTCAGTGTAGTGCTTGTCAACATAACACTGGGCGGAATATGCATGCCAGAAAGCCATTAATCTGGCAATGAAAGAGGTCATAAAAATGGCCAATATACTAAAGTCAAGAAGGTTCCAGGGCTCTGAGATGTATTCCCGGATGTCCTGCGACCAAATATCTTTACATTCTTCCCAGATCTTCCCTGCAGGAAAAAAAAAAAATCACACATTTGGTTGACAGTCACACTGCTTTTCTATCAAATGAAATAATGGCTGATATGATTTGAATATATATAAACATGATAAAAATGAATTGATAGTCAAATCACATAGGATTTACTGACGCTGCATACTGGCAAAGCGTGTGTGATATATGGCTCCAAAGTCTCGCCCGTAGAGCTAAGTGAAAGTGTCACCTTGCCTTTTTTCGTCTTTGAGAAGTCATTACCAGTCTGATATATTGAGGCGCATGCGGTAAGAATACATAAGTATCTATGTGGGCCATTTCCTAGCACGATAGATGTTTGGGGATTTACAACCCTTCAATGGCATGTCATATCCTTGACCCTGCACGCACAGCAGAGTGGTGTAATTGTAAAAGTGTGGGAGTGTCAGAAAGATGGGAGAGGAATAAATTAGCATAACAAGATTATACTAACATCACAGAAAAAGTGATGCTAGTTAAAATGTGGAAGGGATAGGCTGGTTGAGAGTGGGGCAGTGTGTTTACACTCATGACCTATGACCCAGGATATGATGAGAATCTCCATCCAGGTGAAGGGGGTGGTCTTCATACGAAACAGTTGCGAAGGGTGATCGTGGGCGGTCATGTTCGGCAGCAGCGATGTTCCCCCAAAACGGTCTGCCGCGTTCAGAACCAGCAGGCAAAGAAATATCATGAAGGAGGCTGCGTGGGCCACAAACTTCAGGAAAGGTCCACACATGAGTTTCCCTAACTGACACAAATGGCAAACAGAGCAGACTTCTATGGGTACAGCCTCTGACAAACTATCATCTTTGCACAGAGTAAGAGATTAATTCAAACTTAAGACCAAAACATGAAACTGTCTTCTGTAAAGCAGAAGACAGCAGCATAACCAACAGTAACTGAACTAGTCATCCAAATCAGAAGAAGAAACGTCAGTTTTCTGAAATTGCGTTGCTGGTTATGAAGTCTGTTAAAGCTGCATTAATCTTGCAGCTCCACAACAAGCTGACAAACCCGCAGACAGCCCTGACATATTATTGCCTTCTAAAGTATCTGTGGCTAATGTGCTAGCAACATCGGCCTTTTTAAATGTCCAGCAGGCGTTGAGCAACAACATTCAAGTCACGTCAAAGTCCAACGTTCACTCTCCTTTTAGCTCTGTTAAAAGTGTTTAAATTGTTCCCGAAAAGACAATGAATGCAGAATCTAACTTTTAAAGGAAAACTCGGGCACCTTTTATGTGGATGTCCAATCATTTATTTGTGCCCAAACTGCAAACTTTACTGTACATTCACTTGATATCTTCGCCGCTAAACTTAAACTATCCTCTGCTCTTGTTTCTCTCTCGTCCAGTCACACAGTATTCGCAACACATTCTCATCCCAACTCGTCACATACATACGCTTTGTCAGACCCCTCGGCTTCACTTTACAGTCACAGTAAACACGTGCTTAGTGTTGTGAATTAAACAAAAACACTTTGTTAGAATTAGGCAACAAAACCACTTAGTTAAGTTTAGGAAAAAACAACATGCTTGGGCTTAAAATTACTGTTTTTACAGTGCAAATGTGACTTGACATTGTGAAAACGGGACACGAACAAACAGCTGATTGTAAAGTGAAAGTGAAACGTGACGCACGAAACACGAACAGCAGTCTCCTGGATGAAAGCCCTGTGTTGGTTGGACCCATCCACCTCCCTATGTGCTGTGGTAAACTATGTCACCACGGCACTTTCCCTGTGCGTTTACTGTTGCTGCGGATGAGTTTACATGGTAGTCAATGGAAAGCCAAAGGGTGCCTTATGCAGTGGTATCGAACGCCGACGGTCGTGACAAAGCGTCGGTATTTGACATCCTCCGTCAGTCTCTCTCGCTCTCGGTCCACCACACACTCCCCACACACACACACACCACAGTACTGGCTCTGGCTTGCAGCCGCAGCCTTGGCCTCTCTCCGCTGCATTTCTTCGGCCGTATACTCTGGCTCGAAGAAATACGGCTGAATATCAGAGTCAGCCAAAACACTCTGTAACAAATGTATCCTCGTCCATAATATCCTCTGCACTCATATTGTGGGATGCCATTTTCGCAGTTTGCAATACAAGCGAAGAGAACAAGGTAGTTCTTTTTTTGAGCGGCATCTAGTGCAACCCCCCCTGGCTACCCAGAGATCCAAATGACGGCGCTAGATGCAGGAAGAACAGATTTTGCAGCTGGGAACTCAGCTTTCTATGTGAATATAACACACACTGAGGACTTTATTGCTTCAGTTGACTACATATACCATCAAAACTGATTGGACATCCACATAAAAGGCGTCGAATTTTCCCTTTAAGTTAAAACAATGTATGACTTTTTCTGGAACTAACCTTACTTGATGGTGCAATCCAGTACATAAAGGACAGAACAGGCAACCCAACAGCTACGCCGAGGACAAGAAGGACTTTAACTGCTGTGGTTTGCTGACGTAGTCCAGACAAGTTCTCGTACCAGATGGAGAGGAGTTGCTGTTGGCAGTTTGGATGTGCCACAAACTGCCCCGATGGTGGTTATGTGTGTTTGGTGTGTGAAAGAGAGAGATTATTTGGGGACACAAAAAACACAAGGTTCAATATGTAAACAAGTACATCAATTCTAATCTTTAAAAAATGAAAGTGCTTTTCTCACATGCTTACCTTTTTAACTTCATATTTTATTGCAAGTTTTAACCTGATAAGGTTTTGTCTGCCCAAGGTCTCAGAGCTTTGGCATGATTCAGTGTCCCCATTTAAGACGGCCTTCACTTCCTCTGTGTTTCGACACAAATCCAGGAGTCCCACCACAAAGTCTTTACACTGCATGGACAGTTTATTGTAATCATTCTATAACAGACAAAGGCAAAATCTATAGCACTTTATTGTTATACTATTGTTAGACAGTAGTGCATGAGACAGATAATGTGAAAAAAAAATAATGTGTCTCTGTGTCCTCCAGTGTCCTCCGGTGCTCCTAATGGCATCTTTAAGATTTCAGAGACCGGAGGAAAACAACCAATCAGAGCCGAGCTGGAGCCTTACCGTCTCTGAGCAGCTGTCAATCACTCACGAACTCCGACCAAACGGTCAAACTAGGCAGCGCTGATCAAATATGAATTCATATTCTGTTACTGTAATGCCTATTTCTTGCCTCAAATGTTTTCAGAAACATCTTGTAGTGTACTGTTTAGCTAGCCCGTGACGTGACCTTGGCCAATCACAGGTCATTTCAGAGAGAGAACGTTCCTTTTGGCTGTTCATGTACTGTTTAGCTGTAAAATGAAAAAGTTTGCTCCGGCTGGTGGGCGGTGCTTGGTATCTTCTCAACAGATCTCAACATGGCTGCCGGGTCACAAACTTACTCATTTTACAGCTAAACAGTACACTACAAGATGATTCTGAAAACATTTGAGGAGAGAAATAGGCATTACAGTAACAGAATATTGATTCATGTTTGATCAGCGCTGCCTAGTTTGACCGTTTGATTGAAGTTCGCGAGTGATTGAGAGCTGCCTCCGTTGAATGAACAGCCAATAGGAACGCTCTCTCTCTGAAATGACCTGTGATTGGCCAAAGTCTCCCATCACTGGCTAGATTTTCTAAAGCCTGAAAACAGAGCCATGAGGAGGTGCAGAAGTCTAGTTTTCTCTCAGAACACTTGAATTACAATATGCTGAAAAGTTATTATGACATTTTTTTCCCAATCATGCCAAAAATATTCTGCCTACTGCCGCTTTAATCAACATGATCGTCTCTGAAATTTTAGTAAAAAAGAATCAGGTACATGTAACATACTGTACCTTGAACTCCTTCTCAATGTTGGCCAGGACTGCAAGCTCGTTGCTCAGCTCCAGAGCTGCCATCACTGGATCTTCATTGGAGAGGGACAGATACGCTGGACTGGCCAGACATTTATATGCATTGATGCGGGATTGTGAATGGCTAAATGAGTCGTGCCTCTGCTTCTCGCTGCAGGTCCTGCACTGGCAGAAGTAGTCATGGGGCCGCTCCACATGGGCCCCCTTCATGAGAAGTATATGCACGATTTCATACTCATGGCACTGGGAGGCCAGGATGATGGGAGTGATGTCGTGGGAGAAACGTGTGCCATCCTCGTCATAGGCAAAGAAGTCATCACACATGTCCGCCTGGCTGGGACTGTTCGTCAGCCTCTGACCGTCTGCAAAGGCCTGGTGGCCCAGTATGGCCTCCACTATACGGATGTAGCCTTTACTGATGGCTAACAGCAAGGCATCTCCTATTCTAGAGAGGTCTTTCTTCCTAAGTAGGAGCTTAGTCACCTCTAAATGCTCATTGGCAACCGCCAGCTGCAGTGCATTCTGGCCCATGTAGTTCACACAGTTGACGTTGAGGTCCGGTAGCTCCTCTAGCATCCGCCTCACTTCGGGAATGTTGCCATATTCTGCAGCATCTAAGAAAAGTTCCTCTGTCACGGAAAGGCAGGAGGAGGGTTGAGCGTGATACAGGTAGCCAGCTCCCCGAAAAACTTGTCTCCGGGGTTTGGCCATGGTTTGCTGCAGCATCATGGCTCTCCCTTCATTGCGCCACCTAAACACAGGTCAACATATGGCTGAAGACCTTATCTGTGTATTCATGTATGCCCAAATGCTCAAATTTCACTCTCAAATAACACAGATTTCCAGATAAGAATGAGTTAATTTCTCACTGAGCAGATACATTACTTTAATTAGTCTACTGGTTTAAATTAACATCAGCTCCATCTATATTTCAAAAAAGACCTTGGGAATGAGACAGCAATGACCTAAGTAATGAATGGACAACAGAGTGCAATGGACAGCTGGTCTCGGCTGAATTATAACTCACACTACACGTGTGACACCACCCACAGACTCATCATCTGCTCTGCTTCATTTCATGGCCTGGAACTGTCCATCCACTCAGCCCCTGCATGATAGCTGACCAAATATATTTTATATTAATGTCATCGAGTGTTTTGTCATTTGATCCAGTAGCAAACTTTTATTTGCTGATTCAACCGTGATGTTAACTCCATTCATTGGACGATGACCATACAGTGACCGTCTCTAATACCTACTAATTATATTTTGTGTCATTGTACTTTCTGTCCAGTAAATACATTTGAATAAGTGGTTATCTCGGGAGCTAATTGCTTCAGCACAGCTGATGATAGATGATGACAATGTCCCTTCATTCAATCATAATTAGTGTTAATAAGATTTTACACAAGTGAGCAATCTGATGAGCACACGCAGTATGTACAGAATCTGTTCTACTAGAGACAAATTATTCATCTTTGTCTGTATCAGCTGAGACAAGATAAAATGAAAATAGTGCCCTGCTGTTCAGCCAGGGAAGGTGTGAAAATCACAATTAAAATGGATGAATATGACATAAAAAAAAAAAAAAATTGCTGTATTTTTTTTTTGTAAAGGTAGATTTACCTGCCTGGATTTCTGAGAATTCCTTGTTGTTTTTGTTCTGCTGCAATTCTTCATCATGACAGGCAACTGGTAACACTGGGAGTTGAAAAAAGCAAAAATAATGCTGTTATAGAGTGCAAAATTGTCAGTAACATCCTGATGCACTGTATGATAGTTAAGATTCTTCTGCAGTTAACATCGTTAGGTGAGCATTTTGCATTTGCATGTGATATTAACACTTAAAATTTGTAGTAACTGAAAAAAATGTTCTGTCACGTCTGCTCCCTCATGCAGAGAAGAAGACATCAGTGTGTGCATATGCACTATAGGAGATTTGAAAAATGGGACACTGCAGGATGAGATCACCGAGTATTAGTCCCATACTGTTGGTCCTTTTAGGAATATCATGGGCCTGAAGCTTTTTCTTAGAAGCCTTAACAAACGCCAACTCTCTTGATTTTTGGAAATAAGACATGGAATTTCATAATCTTCAGTATGCATCTAATATGTGTCAAATAAAGGCTATTAGTCAAACAGAATGGTCCACTCACCTCACAGAAGACTGCTCTGCCAAATGACTTCACTTTCACTTCATTAAGTCGTTACGACCCGAAACTACGTCCAAAAGCGAGCAGCTGCAGCTCATGCGTTCCGGACTCATGTCAGCCTCTTGGCCACCTGTCTCACTGACTCTCGCCCTCCATCCCACCTTGGGTCTGGATGCTGACGGTGCTGCCTCTGCGCGCCCAGTGGGCGGTTTTCTAGCAGCTTTCTCGTTGTGTTTTATAACATAGGATAATAGCATTTGTGGGATACATTTGGGTCCTGTTTTGGAGATTATATCACTGTTAATATCTCAGTTTCATTTTCTTGATTTCCCATAAATGTGACCAGTAAGCCCAAAAACCAAGATATTAAAGCACTTTGTCAAACTAATAG
The DNA here is from genome assembly GCA_916701645.2 of Sebastolobus alascanus. NCBI lineage: Eukaryota > Metazoa > Chordata > Actinopteri > Perciformes > Sebastidae > Sebastolobus > Sebastolobus alascanus. The sequence continues at coordinate 4,234,306 of CAKAOJ020000040.1, read as the reverse complement.
GGGATTTAAGTTCAGCAGAAATGCGTTGACCTTACTGGTTGCACCACAAATTGAGGCAGAAGACTAAGATGTTGTTTTATTACCAACTATTTGTTATTGTCAGTGTGCAGGCTGCAGGCAATAGCACCACTAATACTCTATATGGCGTGTGACACACTGAAAATAGATTATTTGATGCAGTGGCCCCTGCCCCGTCCATAGGGCAGCATAAACAATCTGGAAAAAAGCTTTTTCTAAATCCTCTTAACTCACGGTGCCATAACAGGTAATAATAACGCACCTTCATGAGAGGCACCATCCCCGAGCATACTACAGACAGTATTATGAGTAGGCCTATACAGACTGTTTACATTAAAGTGTAAATATAGTTCTCCAAATATATTTGAAATTTCATTAATACGCATGTAGCTAGAGGTCATGGCTGGAAACTTATGACTTATAGGTTTATTAGACATATAAGCGGCCTATCTTTATTATACAGTAGGCTACATTTTATGTATTTATATGCCGATTTACATGTAAGAGGGAGAACTGTTTTAATATCAACAAACATCACGTTCGTCAATGGTCACCAAACATTATTTTTTTAATAAAACATACAATCATTCATGATTTTGATTACCCCGTTACACTGAAAACAGTGCTCGGATATTAAAAGCTCAAAGGTAGCCTATTTTAACACACGCAGTCTTTTCCTAATATTTATCTTAGCTGTAAAATTAAAACTATATCATACATCGTCTCAACCTAACAGCATCACTCTTTGTATCCATCCTCTTAATTTTTTTTCCACTTAACCCCTTTATTATTGTTTTGTTTTATTTATTCTGTTGTTGCCATGTATTTTACGACACTTCCAGTTGTAATTGAAGGCAACATGCACGTATTTGAGGCCCGGCCCTCTGCTGGACATGGCGGGTACAACCACCACCGCCGCCCCACCGTCCCCGTTGTCAAGGAACTGCGTCCCCGGTTGCTATCATGGAGGCTAGACTGTACACAGACAGACTCAGGTGAAGCAGCTAGAAAAGTCCCAACTTAGCCCAGTTATTTCTGACTTTTTTTTAACCGACTAAAGAGGCTTTCATTCTTCAGGAGAAGTTGCTGCGATGTGGATTCGAACATTTCCTTCGCATGTTTATCTTCGCCCTGAACATGGTTGAAGGAGTTTGAACGGAGTACCGCTGACATTTAGCTAAAAAAGGACCCAACCAGCCAAGTTAGCAGCTAGCTAGCAGCTTGGCAGGGAGCTGAAACTGTATGTCTGCCCGGTCTCAACAAGGACCAGCAGCCTCGGAGGATGCAAGTTGTTCAGGGCAACTTCTTCTACCACTCGTATCCTACAAACGTTGAGTTATTTATGCTGTAGAGTTATTGTATTGCACGTCTAAGTCAAGACTTAGCTAGTTACACCTGTTAATATAGACGAGAGAAGCTAACGTTAGCTAAGTAAAAGTAACAATACTACAGTAGGCTGATGTAGAAATACTCTGTTGCAAGTATAAGTCCTGCATTAAAAATTTTACTGAAGTAAAAGTACAAAAGTTAGCATTAAAATATAATTAAATTAGTCTACCAATACTCAGTATGGAGACTGGTCCATTTCAGAATAATGTGTATTCTATTATTGAATTATAATTATTGATGCATTAGTGTGTATGTCACTTTAATGTTGCAGCTGGTAAAGGTGGGATCAATATAAAGTCTTATCTTTATCCCTAATATATTTATAATTTATTTGTTGATTATATTTTTGTATTAATATCTGAATCTGCAAAGTAAATAGTAACTAAATGTATCAAATACATGTATGGGGAGTAAAAAGTACAAGGTTTCCCTTTGAAATGTAGTGGAGTAGAAGTATAAAATGGAAATACTCAAGTAAAGTACAAGTACCTCAAAATTGTTCTCAACTACAGTACATGTACTTGAGTTACTTTCCACCACTGACAACCAGCCTGTATAATTCATGATAACTTAATGTTAATCAGTTTTCATTCACTCAAGTCAAAGGTTACATTTAGGTGACACATATCTACATTTAAAACTGCTCTCCTTAGCTGCTCACTTCCAGAAATTCGAGGCTGGGAGCTGATGGTGGCCTCGAAGCTGAGAGACACCTTTTGGTTGAAGAGCAGAAGTTATGCAGATCCCGAGCTCGCAAGTTCTCCCTGGAGACCAACCGACGCAGGAAGTCAGTTTTAGTGTCTAATAATTATGCTTTGTTGTTTTTATCTTAGCACTAATAGGATGTGTCATCTCAGTCTGCAGCCCAAACCTGCCCAGAGAGCCACTTCTTTGTAAATTAAAAGTGGCATGTTCCATTTCTTCCTGGAAGCACATGCTGCTTTGTTGGTGTAAAGCATGCAAGTCCTGGACAGCAGCTTATGGTTCTGTCCTGGGTTTAGCACCTTTGAGGGATGGATGGTGTTGACAGGATTTTGGAGTCTAGACCTGGAAATAGATCTGTTGGCCCAGAGGGTAACTGTGGGCCAGAGCAGTGACTGAAGCGTCACCTCTGTGACAACTAAAGCTGCTAAGTTCAGCACCCTGTGAGGCTAAAATCCCTTACAGATATAAATAACTTCTTAATTAGTGTTTCAATAGCTATAAGCGGAGGCTAAAAGTGAGTGTTGCTGTTTTTAAACTTATGTCAAGACCATGTACAAGAAAAGAAACCTACAGATTATATGTGTTCTTTTAAGGGAGGGACTTACTAAGGGTGTGGATAAGCTATCCCTTTAACATTACATGAAATGTAACTTGTTTTTGTTTCACCCTAGAAAACAATGTCTGACAGAAAACTGTGTCTTGAACGAAAACTTTATGCACTGATCAAACTTTTACAGGCTAATTTTAGAGTTTATAAATCAATATTGAATGCCATATATCATTTTTATACATCAGCACACTGGTGCTGGTAACCAAAATGCTGCATGAGTACATTGCTGCTTTTTAAACAATTTTTATATCATTGTTTAATAGTATCAGATAAGCAGAAAAGAAAAATATTTTAAGTTTAAATTAAAGATGAATTCTTGCACCACACCAACAAAAAATATTTGATTGTAAAGCAATAGCAATATTTGCTTGCTCGCTTTCGTGCCAGTGTAAACAAGGAGTGATTATGTACAAGTTTGCATATTTAAATTATAAAGTACCACCTCTTCATGGCGCATGATTGTGTTTACCTTATTAGTCTCAAAATTAATGCCCTATTATTCCAAACTCTGCAGCTCCAATAAGATGCATTTATAAATAAATATATTCGATAATATATATATGAGATAATAAAGATTCTGTTTATTTTTGATAGAAAAGAAATGTGTTTACTAAAAGCTTGAGCTTATTCTGGTTTTCAACGCTGTTTAAAAATGTACACTTCTTGTTGACAGTGATTACCATTTAAAAAGAGCATTAATGCTGAACTTGACTGACCCTGTTGATGTTATTATTGGCTTCCTCTGTGAACCCAGTAGTGAGCTTTAATTTATTAATGACTGCGCTGAAAACATATATCGATGAACAGACTCAAGTTTCTGTATCTAAAACATGGCCAGTCTACATTTAATCAATTAAAACGTGCCTCAGCTTCACGCTCTGCTCTCTCTCTCGTGGCTCAGGGCTCTGGAGGAGAGACGGAAGCAGTGGGACGTGCAGGAGGAACGGCTGATAGAGAACATCCTGAAGCAACGCAGACACCGAGTACAGGATGCAACCGAGCGCTTCCAAAGAGCCCATTTACCTCCTTCTCAGAGACGCAGACAATGTTAGTGATGTATTTTACATATGCCCCTTAGAAATGAGAAATAACACACAACAGTCTTAACACATTTCTGTTTATGCTTTCCTTTATGGTGTTTTAGCTTTTAGAAGAAATGTCCCAAATATTGAAGATGCGCTCAATCAAATTCAAGGCTCCTTGAGTTTATACACCCGGCAGTCCTCCTTCTTGTCCAGCAACTCTAACATTAGCAGGTAAAAAAAAAGTCTGATTAATAATGATTCTCATGTCTCCATAGCGGAGTCACTGCTGTTGGATTAAACCCTCATACTGTTACTCAAATTCTGGTGATATTTCTGTTCATAAATTTTGATTTGTCATGTATTTGTTATGTAGCCTTTTTTAACGGCTGGAGAAGTCACACATTGTATTTATATTTTTCTGTTTTCTCTTGAAGAAGCTGCACTCCCTCTCCTAAGCCTCCCACAGTTTCTAAATCTTCCCACCGCCAAGCCCTCTCTGCCGTGGAGGCCTACACTAAACTGCTCCAGGAGCAGAGCATGACTTACTTCAAAAGCAGTCAACAAACTGAAAAGACACAAGAGAAGCAACAAGATCACAGTCCTCAGGTATGTTGGTTGTTTCATTTGAATGTGCAGGAAACAAAACATTTTGCTGCCATTCTCACAATGAATTGTTATTTCACCCCTGGTTAGTTTTTTTTAGTAAGTATTAGAATTGTTATTCCAAAAATAGTTATTTATGTCATTTTATCCCCCCCGATTGTTGTTTAGGGGTTCCTTATGTTGTTAGATGCTGCATTGTCTCTCACACACATAGACACACAGCCAACTAATACTGTGCGTCAATGGAGTAACCATTGTCTGCTGCTAAAAGAAAGAGTCTCTGTGCTATAACCAGACTGCAATTTATCAAGTCTTTATTATTATATTTTTTGTAATAATTTTATTGCAATAAATTCATGAATCAATACAGCCACAAAATGTCCAATATATTTACATGTATTTGCAACTATTATTTTTATATATTATCTATTTTTTTTAACATATTATTTTGAACACCCAGTGATTCAAACATAAAAAGAGAAAAAATAAACACCATATTCATCCATATATACACATGCATACATACATATACACACATGTATGAACACAAATATGTATATGTGCATATATAGATTCATGCATGCATCCACATATAAAAATTGACTAAAAGGGGTGTTAATTATGCTAACTAAAGACAACCAGACAAACGGACTGCAGAAAGAGAAAATAAATAAATAAAATAAAGTAGAATAATATAAATAATAACAATAATAAAAGTAAAAAAAATACTATAAAATAAAATACAAAAAGTGGGGGGGGGGGGGTATACGTGTCTGTTCCTCCTCTAAAATGTGTAGTTATGTTGAGTACTTGCTTGGCTACCATCTTGGGCAATTCAAATGCCTGTTTTTTTGTATCTCACCCTACACAAGTAGACCCCTAGGGAGCAGCAGTGTGACATAATCCCTATCCTGCACCAGAAAAAACCCTTTTGGTTGCCACTCTGCTGCCACTGGCTTCAGCACCCACCCTCTGTTGAAATGTGTGTGTGTGAATAGTTGTGGAAAAGTTTTATCTATATAAGATTCTTGAGTTGCTTTTGTGAAAAAATTCCTGCCTCCATGCTTGTTAGCGTGGGACTTGAATTGATATGCCTGAAGGAGTCTCTCTATTCTCTCAAAGAAACGTACTGATATCTGCATGAAATATCAAATTTCTTATTGGATTATAGGTATAATGCTCCCCTCACACCCTACCTGTGCATATTACAACGAATACTGATCCAGTACCATTCCAAAGAGGAGGACAAATACACCAAACGTTGTTCACAGATATGTCTGGTTTATGCAACTGTACTTCCTTATTTATCATTCACTGTGGGCTGTTTCGCAGATATGTTTACATGCCATGTTCAACATGGCGAATAAGGTGTCTCTTCAAACATTTTACAGTGAAGCTTACTCTCTTGTCACTGTTGTAATATCTCAGCTCTGTTAACAAACTCTGGCATAAAGTGCACCTTTTATAACAGACACCTGATTCATAATGACCCAAGAAAGTGAAGCGGGATCTCATATCCACCCAGTATACCAGAGTCTGAACACTGCTATTGACCAGGGTGGTTTTACAGGTCTGTTTACCTAGGTTGACCCTTTCACAACAGCAATTTATTAACACATGAACTACAGCCCAGCAAGTGTACACAACACATACATAATCTTTTCTATTTTTAATCACTTTTGTGATTCAGATGATTGAATTTTCATCATGATCTTAACTGGTGTTGCACCGTTTAGTTGTGCTTACTATCAATGAAAATCACATTCAACCTGTATTTAAATCTCGAGGAATCATTGAGGGCAGGCCCTCATTTCCAATGATGTTGAGAGTACAATAAAGGGACCAAATAGGACCAATTTAATAAGGACATGATGTATGATGGCAAGTTGCCATTAAGGGCTTTATAAATAAAGAAAAAACAATGCCTATCACGTCGTACTGTTAGAGATTCCCACCCAACCTTTTCATACAAGATGCAATGATGTGTAGAATAACTGTCACGGTAATAAACCTTAGGGCGGAGAGATAAACTGAATAAAACGGTTTGAGAGTGGAGGCAGAGGCGTGTCTATAGGTAACGTCACATAATCCAAGACAGTCAAGAAAACGGCCTCAATTATTCCCTTCCTACTGAACATAGGAAAATTACCTCTGTTTCTGTACGAATATCCAATTTATAATAATGGGCACCTAATTATGTTGGTACATAAGCTCAAAAGACATTAAAATGGCTTTCAAAGGTAATTAAGAATTATCAAAATAATTATTAATTATGTTTAATAATATGATTTAATCTATATCAAATCACTTCAGGGCACCACTCTTTGAAACGAAGAGAAAATGATAGTCAATTAATGCAGTCTCATAAATAAGTCTCATAAAGTATACCAAACTATCAATTTTGAACTCTGATTAATAATACAATTAATAACTATAACCAAAAATCACCATATCAATAGCTAGTATCAGTTGGAGGATTTTGTAGTTCTTTTCATAGCAGCGGTTGGTATTATTCACTCTTCATTTAATATAGAGTAAATTAGATAGATTACTTTTGATAGCCATTTTAATGTCTTTTGAGCTTATGTACCAACATAATTTGGTGGCCCGTTATTATTCATACGTATATTGATAATTTCTTAATAGTAATTTTATTGATATTAATAATTATCTTTAATATTTTCTAATAGCTAGACTAGCTCCTATCTGCATCCCCAACACTAGCCCTCAATATCTCTTTTCCACTCTCTCCCTCTCAAACACAAACACATATTATTTTAGATCTGTGTTCCACCCCTAGATATACTGTATATGGAAAATGTAAATCATATTATTATATATTATCACCTCTCTTTTGCTTCTATATTTCAGGACAGCCAATTGTCTGATTGCTGTAATTCTGAAAGCATTTCAAGTAAAGACAGTTTGGAGAATGAGGAGCCCAACCACAGCACAAAAAATCTACAGTATTCCTATTCATCGTTCTGGCTTGACTCGGAGAAGCCCCATCCAGACCTGACGAAGCAAAATGATTTGTGTCCAACATCAGACCTAACTTCTTTCTCAGCGATGATGCTTCTTGGTGATAACTTACCCCAATCAAGAAAACTGCAAGAACTTAAGCAGAAAAGACAAGAGGACTCTGAAAGGCCTAACAATGAGATGCACCTTACTAAATCTTCTTGGGGGTTCACAGAGCAAACGCCTAAAACGGAGATCAAGCCCGCTCTGCACAACGGCAACATATTAACTCTTAGTGATATTATCAGTGCAGACCCAGAGCACTTTGAGGTAAACTCTTCACAAAACAGTCCCAGTGACAACATCACCGTTACAAATAGCAACACAGCACTTGAGTCTTTGTGTCCTAAACAAGAGGCTCTGTTGGATCTCAGGCAGAAGGGGGTCCATGATGACAGACAATTAAAACATCCATCAGCTACAGAAATTCTTTTGCCTGCCAAAAATGGCAACAGCAAAGACATTTTGTTTGGAGCTCCCCCAAAGCCCAATATTTTCTTGAACAATAGCACAACAGATAATGCCTCACAAGAAGGAACTCTTCAGCAAACAGGAAAAGAAAACCACAATCTGTCATCCCAGAAAGAGCCTAGTGCTTCCATAAACAACCTCAATAAGGTTTCAAATCCAGAGCCCAAAACTGAGAAGTCTGTTAATGCAGCATCGCTGCAAAACACATGCCTTTCAAACATTCAATCAGACACTCTTAAGTGCCTTAAGTGTCCTGAGGAGGAAGTGCAAAAAATGCCTGTTTCAGTGAGGACACCTCATTCAGTGTGTGGAGTCAGATTCATTAAAGGAATCCTTAAAAAGCAGTCCAGATATATGTCAGGAGATACCGCGTGTATGTACGGCGCAGGACATTTGATCTTTGCAAAACAAGTAGCTTTAGCGATCAGAGATAGTGTTGAATTGACTCGGACAAAAACTAAGGATGTGGAGGTCAACAACACCGTCAAAAAGAAGCTACGCTGGTTTGATGAGGTCCATGTGGAAAAAGAGGACAAAGAACAGAACATAGTGAAACAGATGAAAGGCAAGTCTTCCAATCTCTCTCACTCAAATGACAACTCAGAGGACCACCGGCTAAGTCTCACCACAGTCTCAGGGGCTTCCAAGTCTGGACCCAGCGTGACCCCTCCAGCCTCCACTGGTTATCACTTTACAAAGCAAGCGTGGGCAGATGTTGGGGTTCAAGTCAGCTTGCTCCAAGAACGAGCGGACGAGGTCAAGGTGCCGCGGAGCAGCACCAGGACCAGTGGCCCCAAGGTCCCTCGGAGGGAGCGCTCTGCCAGAGCCGGAGCGGGTCCTGTTTCCTCGCGGACTAGAAAGGGCACCGTCATACGACCTCAATCTGCCACCGAGGTGAGTCAGATTGCCAAAACCCAAGGGAAGATCATGGTGCCCCGCCCACCTCCTAGGATGGAATCGGAAAAGACGGCGAACACTAAGACTCCATATGGCGTGGATCATGCTGGTGTCAAATGTAAACAAGCTCTGGCTGAGCAGGCCCTGCACAAGGACAACTCAGACGGCTTTTTCTCAACTTACACACATAATGTAATTACAACAGATAGTGCTGTTATGCACACGCCCCTGCCTCCCTCGTATACCTACACAATCTCAAAGGGCATGCCCAGCTCAGGTCATCAGGACACTCAGGGCTGCAGCAGAAGAAGAGGGGTGGTGTACAATGAAAAAGGCCTCTGTTTAGACTGCACTCCCACAGATGAGGAGATCTCACAGCTCTGGCACGGTGTCCGCAGTGCCTTAGCCACCAAGGACGGTAATGTATATTTTGGCTGACAGCCCCTCACACAGCTTAGGCTTGGTCTGTGTGTCTGCAGAGATGTGTCATTTAGATTTACACGCAGTTTCTCTCAAGCCTCTTTGTTTCTAACCGTCAGCTAAAATAACAATCCCTGTGATGCTTTGAATCCATCTTTTTATCTGTAACTGTCCTCCTAATCACATTGAAAGAAAAATGCACTGAATGAGCTGCATGATGTTGGTGTGACTGACAATTTGCAAAGTTGTTTAAGATTTCCAAGAGACCCCTTTTCACTGAAAAGCTATTTTTCATAATTTGCATCAATATGCCACGTCTTCTTTGGCGCTCTGTGTTTATCGCTGTTTACCAATTTTTTCAAATTGATCCATATAATACCTGACATGCTGCTCTTTTTGCGTCAGCTCATGTTTTGATATTGAAACATCAGTGAAGCTGAAGTCTTGCTTACGTATCTTGAGAAAAACAAGCCCGTAATATCTGGAAAAGTGGACTTAGTTGACCCTGAAATCTTCCTGCCTCACAGTGGCTTGTTGTGTGCCTTGCCTCAAGCTAGTGCCAATCTGTCCCATGTTACCATCAGCCATAATAGTCTCATCAGAAGTGAGTGGCTTCTTTCTTACCTCCTACTGGTTTGATCAAACGTTGGAGCTTAGCCACATTTTCCCAATGCATCAAACAAATACTATATTAAAGCAGCAGTAGGTAGAATTGGAGCAAATATGATTAAAAAAAGTTACTTTTTATAAAACGGTCACTATATCCTGACACTAGTGCATGAGACAGGTGATCTGAAAAAAATGATGTGCCTCTGTGTCCTCCGGTGTCCTCCGGTGCTCCTAATGGCATCTGCGAGATTTCACAGACCGGAGGAAAACAACCAGTCAGAGCCGAGCTGGAGTCTGCTGTCTCTGAGCAGCTGTCAGTCACTTGCAGACTCCGATCAAACGGTCAAACTAGGCAGCGTTGATCAAATATGAATCAATATTCTGTTACTGTAATGCCTATTTCTCACCTCAAATGTTTTTAAGGAACATCTTGTAGTGTACTGTTTAGCTGTAAAATGAGAAAGTTTGTGACCCGGCCGCCATGTTTAGAGCAGTTGAGGAGATGCCAAGCACCGCCCACCAGCCGGAGCACAGCCAATAGGAACGCTCTCTCTGAAATTATCTGTGATTGGCCAAAGTCTCCCGTCACGGGCTAGATTCTTTAAAGCCTGAAAACAGAGCCAAGAGGAGGTGCAAAAGTGTAGTTTTTGCTTAGAACACTTGAATTACAATATGCTGAAAGGTTATTCTGGATTTTTTGCCCAATGATGCCAAAAACATTCTGCCCACTGCAGGTTTAATTTGAGCGTCTTCATATATTCACACACTATCTTTTAAAATAGCACAGCTGAACAGAGCTGAGCTGTAAATATAGACAACATATTCAATTTAGCTTGCAATATCACTTTTGGCAGGACAAACAGAAAGCTATGAGGAGTGGAAGTAACAAAAATTAATTGATAAAAATGGAGGTGATGAAAATGCACGTGAATTAAAAATGGAGCCGTAAAAATGGATGTGAAATGAAAAATGGTGCGATAAATCATCAAGTGATTTGATTAATTTAAAGCCAATCTGACTCATATGATATGATGAAAACAGAGCCATGTTTCAGCATTTTCCCCATCTTACTTTCATCATTCACACCACAAAATTGCCATTTATCATTTAAGGAAAGTGGCCTCAAGGGTGAAAGAAACAAAAAATAATTGAAGAAAAGGGAAGTGATGAAAATGTATGTTAATTGAAAAATAGAGAGATAAATTGTCAATTGATTTGATAAACTTGATTGACATTTTATTTGAAACGTGTTACTCTGATAATCAACTGTCAACCATTCATCATTCACACCCAACTGACGTTTACAGCACGCAGTTTTTTTTACTTCCGCCCTATCAAAACAAAAGAGCACACCCACTCAGCGAACCGCTCTACTCTCGACTTTTTCTGTAAGTGGGCGTGGTTTTTGATTGACATTTAGGGCGGAAGTGACAAAAATTGCGTGCTGTAAACGATAAATGTCAGTTGGGTGTTGTGAATGATGAATGGTCGACAACATTTTCATCACCTCCATTTTGATCAATTTATTTTTGTTACTTCCACCCCTCATAGAAAGCCCTAACAAAACTGAGAACAACAGTTAGTTGTGTTTGTGTGTGTAGCAGTGTTATAAAGTAGTTCCTTGCATATTGAGGTAAAATTATGCAGCTCTTATTTACAAGCTCAACATTATCTCTTGTGATTTCCAATCATCTTTATTGCAGGCTAACGAAACTATTTTGTTTCGTATCCTCTTTAGAGGATCACAGCGAGGGCTCACCACATACTAATTAACATTATCATTTATGTGATGTAGTTATGTCATCTCCTTTCAGCAAAAGCAATGATGAGAAGACAGGCCCTGGACAGTTGGCGAGTTGTGAGGAAACCCTGCGTGGAGCAGAGCAGACAGCCTCCTGGCTCAGGGAGCAGAAGGCTTCCTCAGGTACATGCATGCAGTCGCCCTGTGGGGAGGAAAAGTGAGAATAATTGCTAAAGATCAGTAAATGGGTGTGTTTGAACTTGTTGAATCAGTTTTGCAGTCCCTTTCATGCCGTCCTCGGCGTTTCCAAAACTGACTAGACGCCACGATTTATTCTTCTCAAGACGAGACTTACCGGATGGACTTGAGCTGTCAGTGTTTTACAAAACAAATAAGCGCTGATGCATAATGTTTTTGTTTACCACTTGCTCTACCTGTTCTTGTGCTTTATGCCTATCACCTAGATTTTTTTTGCAATGTGCTATAAATATTATTTCATCTAACACTTACACATGTTTATTTTGTTTTGTGTAGCCAACAAAACAGACCACCGAGCCAGTCAGACCGTTTCCCAGTACTTACAACATGGCCTTTGCAGATGAAGGTATTGTGTTCACACTGTGTGTCTGTGTTTATGTTTCTATTGTTAAAACTAACTTTTAATGTCCATAATTGCCAGCATTACAAACATGTCTGTCTTTTGTTGAGTTCAACATTTCATAGGACTTCTCTCCTGCATGTATTTTATTTAAAGGACCAGTGTGTAACAATTTAGGAGCTCTATTGGCAGAAATGGAATATAATATCAATAAGTATGTTTTCTTTAGTGTATAATCACCTGAAAATAAGAATTGTTGTGTTTTCGTTAGCTTAGAATGAGCCGTTTATATCTAGGGAGCGGGTCCTCTCCACGGAGTCCGCCATGTTGCACCGCCATGTTTCTACAGTAGCCCAGAATGGACAAACCAAACAATGTTAACTTTTCCTGCTTGGGCCGGAGTCGATAACGTTATTCGCTCCTGTCGCCGCCGCACTCTCTCTCTTGCTTCACCACTCACTTCCCACATACAAACACACTCTAAGCACACTACTCTTACAACAACTGGCTCTAGAGAGGGCAATTCACATTTATGCGTCGGCCACCGTAGCAATCGTACACGCTTGGCACACGGGAGAAGTTGTAATCTGCAACCTCACTGTTAGACACCGCCAGATCCTACACACTGTTCCTTTAATGTAAAACCGAAAAGAACCCAAAGCACCCACAAGTTTTTTAGGCATACTGTGAAAATAAAATGAATAGTCTGAGCCAATATCGTTCTCAATCATTTTTGCAGTATGACAGGGACACCAGAAATTTACAAAGACAACAGCTCAGCTGTATTTTACTTATAAATGCATACAAAACAACAACAAAAGTAAAGAGCAAACAGGTTAGAATGCATGCCTTTTGATGTGACTTTGACTGTGCTCTCAGGGTTGGTGAATGCAGCCCAGTTACACCTGGCTGAAGTACATGCTGGAGGCCAACTGGAAGAAGCGGATATTGTGGCTGCCGTGGAAACAGTCCAAACACGGAGGCCTGGCACAGTGCAGCAGCGCAGCCTACAGCAGGGACTCACCACCATTTCCTTGGAGGAGCATAAAATCCTCCTGTCTCTGGACAGACTCAACCACCAGCTGCACTGTGAGTGAGCACTTTGTAAAGGCTGTTTGCAATAGACCAGAATGGATCAACTAGATTGTTGTGATCTGCAGAAAATGTGTCGTCATTTCAATGCAGAATAACCGCTCCTGCCTATTACTGTTTGTAGGTGTGCGGGAACACGTGGGGAGTAATACTGGCATGGGTGGTCTCGTACTTATTGATGCGCCCTCTGTAAGTATGGATTTCTAAGGGATTCGTTGCTTTCCTAAACACATAAAATGACTTTGTTGAACATGTTTCATTACTGACCTTCTTCCACTGTTTTCAGACGAGGGAAGTGAAAGTCACAAACCATCACAAGCATCGTGCATCCTCAGCTCACAACCGCTCTCGGTACCAGAACAAATTCTGACTTACAGCGTGTGTGGTCCACAGTGGTCTTCTCTCCCATCAGTGCATTATACCTGTCCTGTCATACTGTATAACTAACGACTTTATTGCCTCGTAACCTGAGTTTAGTCATATGCACGCTCCTGTATCTTCAAGATCTAAGAGATCAGCAGCAATGGACTGTAGAGGCAATAAAACATATCAGCAAAATTAGACTAAACAGAAGTTGGTGAGTTGAAATTAGTTTTGTATTTTTTCCATCTGTTTGGACAAAAACACGTCACTAAAAGACATATTTTAGCTTTTGTTAAGCAATCAAATTCAAAGTGCCTTTGAAAATTATCAATTTGTTTTTTAAATCACAAATGAAAAAAAACACGTGACCAGAATTACCTGCAAATATACACTGTAGATTTGTATAAGATTTATTTTCAAAGCTGTCTCATTCTGTATTTATTTTATATAGTAAAACTATAATCTGATGGAAACTATTTTGGGACCGTATTGACAGTGACCTAAATAAAGCTTGTTGTCAAGTACTGATAAACTGTCTGGGTGCGGTGTGTTTAGCAGCATTAGTATTTCCTCAATGATGCGGGAACGGAAATAGGTTGTAGAGAGAGGTGTCGCAACGTTGAAGGTGTGTTTCTTTGATGGCTGCAGGAAGGACGATTATATCTTGTGCAGTAGACTCAACCTACTGGCTCAACAAGGTGAGCCATTGCCAGAGGCCTCCCAGCCTTCTGTTGCAATTGCATCTACCCTGAACTTTACTCTTGCTTCAGGTCCTATTCCATTTAATTGTGTCCTTAAACTAGAGCAGCAACATCAGTAGACTAAATGGTTATTAATTAAATGTTTCTCCATCTCCCTTGCCCAAAAATAGGTGGATCGGGGCGTAAAAAAAAAAGCTGCAGGGATTATTGATGTGAGTTCAGTTGCCCCTCCTTCACTAGCATGTCTGACTTTGCCCCTCTGTCAACCTGCTAGGACTTGCTCCAAGAGGTGGAGGAAGCCCGAGCTCATTTGAAGAGTCAGGCTTCCATCAGTGATGACATTTTTGTTGGGTTTAACTGCAGGTTTCTGGTTCCATGCATGCATACATTCTTGAGCGTTTCAACAAGGAGCTGTAAACAATGATGTGAATGTGGTGTCTCACTGCTGTGTAGAGTCATGCATCATGTCCCTGTTATCTTACATGAAAACTGAGAAGAGACACAAAGAAAGGAAATATGCTCAGCTTTGGTGTATGATGAATGCCTGCAGCAGCAGAGGCCCTTTGAGGAGTTGTGTGTGCAAAACGATTCTCTTGTAAAAAGGACAAAAGATGTCCACTGTGGTTATATGAGGAGGGACATCAATGTCACTTGTAAACCAATGGGCATAAGGTGAGAGAGGAACACACTGACACTTTACCTGCATTGGTCAATGCTGATATTTAAAGGTGCTATTGATAACATTCAGCGACTAGATGTCGCATTCTGCCTCCCCCGTTCCATTGCATTCACTTCACAACAAGTCGTTGCCAGACACTTACCGTCAATCTCAGCCATGTATCCATTTTTACCGCACTAACTGACGACCCAGAGATACCACGTGATACCAACGTCGTTTTACTATTGGCTCACAAGCCTTGTTAGAAATGAGAACCAAACGTCAGATATCTTCCACAGAGATAAACAAAACATTCATTTTGGACCCGCCAAAATTTTTTTAATGATTTTATTCACAATCATATTTTTTTTTTCAGGAAAATTCAATCTTTTATTTGGCACCTTTCGAAAAGCTCTGTGGATGTATTATTGTTATTTTTTTTTTTATATTTGTCTACATAAAATGTTATCAATAAGACTTAAAGTGTTCAGTAGAAACAACTAGCTCAACCAATGACCTGGCCTCATCTCCACCTTTTTTTTCATCAACTGAATTTCAGAACAATGTACTGTATTTATATAAAAGAACAATATTGAAGTAAAAAAAATATCCTGTTCATTAAGTCCATCCTCTTCATATGCACACGCACAGATCAAGAACACAGTAAAATGATGTACAGTAAGAGTTTATCTGTGCACACTATCTCCAAACTTTTACTCTGAATACTGTACTGCAGGTTTTCTCTGAAATCTGTTCCCTTTCGCCTACAACCAGAGTCATTATACCATACAATGGTGAGCTTAATGACATTTAAGCCTTTAACCAGCACAACACCCAGAAACTCAACAAGAAAGGGCAAGAGTGCTGAAAATAAGGGAAGACTTTTCCACAGATGCAAGTTCGAGCTTGTGCTTTGGTCCGTTGTGGAGCTTAATCTCATGTTTTGTTACAGTCCATTTAACATGCAGTGAATGTGTGTCTGGTCTGGTTCAGTGTCTGTAAAACTGAATAATTAGTTGGATGCATGTAAAGAGATAAAACTGACTTGATAGTAGGTTACAACAGGTTATTTTCGACAATATTGCATATGAAGACAAAATCCTGAAACGAATGTGGTCGAAACTAGTTGGTTTCATTTGTACTTCGTCATAAAACAACATGCACAGGTTTGACCGAGTTGAGTTATAAAATGGAAGAAAGGAAATCAAGATTGTATGCAGAAAACTGAAAAAATATATGTGGTAAAAACAATAGCAATTATATATGATAAAAACAAAAGCTGACTCTATGTCCCCCATGGAAATAAGTTACTGAAAGTAACTTATTGGGGGTCCTCACTATATATTGTAATTATGATAATAATATTAATAATAATAACTTTATTTATATAGCACCTTTCAAAACCAGGTTACAAAGTGCTTTACAATAAAAGCATGATAAAAGTAATTAACATCCAGAACTCAAGATCTAAACAAGATAAAATCATATAAATACAAGATAAAAATCATATAAATAGTTACAACAATGCACATGATAATAGCCATAATATAAAAGTGCGTCTTAAGAAGAGATTTTAAGGAAGATACTGAGTTTGGAGTTCCACAACTGAGGGGCCCAGACAGCAAAAGCCTGGTCACCTTTGTTGACAACTTGATTCATTCATATTTAAGGGAAGGCAGACAGAAATATGTGGCAATATTGTCTTTGTTACATTAATGCCAGTAAAGCACATTGAATTGAATTGCATTTGATTTCATTTCATTTAATTTAATTGAGAGAGAGAGAGAGAGAGAGAGAGAGAGAGAGAGAGAGAGAGAAAGTTTGCCTGTTTATTATAATCTATTCCCATAGACTGTATGTACCCATTAAAGACTGTAGGGGGCAATCAAGCTCCCATCTGCCCAGCTGTCTGTAGCAACACCGTGCGTCACTATATCCGATAATAACACCAGACCAAAGCGCTTTAAACAGGGAGGACTGTTATAGCCACCCTGCCTTTCAGGACCTCAGATATATTCAGAGAAATAGATCCCAGGAAAAATCGTTTCTGCTGATATCCCGCAGCATCCAACCAAACCCGAGTGAGACTGAGTCGCTTCAGAGGGATGAAGAGATGTTGACCAACAGTGACCAAACTGTTCTAAGTGGGTGGTCCCCCGGCGCTGCCGGGACACTGCAGTCCATCTCTTTAATGTGTCTGAGTGCGTTACAATGATGTGAAAATGACCACTTTCACCCAAACAATGGACATCTCTTGACTGGCAGCATGTGTGCACAAAATGTATCATTCATGCATCAAAATATGTGGGGCTTCTAGCACACTCATTAAGTATTGCACAGACTTAAAAAGTTAGGTGTGAATTATATAATCCTTTAATGGAGAAAAATAACAAGAGAATTAATAAATAAAAATATAAATTCCTATTAGATATTTATATGAATATAGTGATACAGGACTGGAATAATTACAGAGAAGCATGGTGAAAGTCCACGATGAATGCCATAATTATGAACCTGTTGCATGCTGCTATTTTAAGCCATTTTATTTTGCTCATATTATATGGCTCAAAGTTGCCAAATTTTCGAAATCAAATAAAAAATAACTTCAACAAAATAACAGTATATGGAGTAATTAAACTTGAGACGTGCATCTGTTCAGAAACATGAGCATGTGTACTCCTATGTGACTGGCAGAGCGAAGCTCTTTAATCTGTTCATCGGGGCTTTACAGTGTCTGCGGGTATTTAATAGGGCTTCATAATCATTCATTCAGTAGATGTATGGGAAAAAGAGTTGAAACAGAGCCTCTGTATCCAAAGAGAGTGGATCTTGACAAAATGATTTCTCAATGGAAGAGGGGCCTCATTAGCATAACAATTGTGGGAACTGCATGGATCTACTTTCATGAGCACTGTAAAAAAAAAAAAAAAATAGTACCATTATATATACTGATGAGAGAAAGACTGGGTTTGAATTATTGTTAAAATCACTGAGTTGTGAAAATAATCATACATAGCCAAAATATATATTTTATACATAAACACCTAAATATAGCTATCTTCGAAATAAAGGAACACATTTAAAAAGTAATAAAAATGCAGGAAATTGTGTAAGAATTTTTAAGTAACCCCTAAAAACTCTTAAAGCAGATAAATGTATACCAAAAAAAACAAAACAAAAAAAAACACTTGTTTTGGCAGAATTCTGTGTTGACATTTTCATGTTGCTTCCACACACAAAGTTCCCATTTTGGAGCTCTAAAAGCGTGGTTAGCATAGCGGAACAAATTATGAAACTTGCATGTTTATTGTATTTTGTTCTATTTAATTTACACGCTTTGGCACAGTCATAATTCAATGTTTTCCCAAGTGGGCTCCAGTTGGCATCAGCAGGGGTCCTTGTTGCATTCAAGGGGTTGCCAACAAAATAAGGAACACTTTAATTCAGCAATTGTTGCCCAGATTATCTAATTAATGTGTAAGAATGAATGTTCAGTTGCCCCATCGATTATTTAATAAACAAAATAACAAAAGTCACCCTGTCATATGGAGACTGTCAAAATCCTGTCACATGGAGGTTTGAGGTGAGGGGATTTTCAAGTTAAAAAGTTGTGATTTATATTTCATAACATTGTTGGCACAAATAAATTGAAGTTCGTGTTTTTAAACGTGGAAAACTTTGGCACAAATAAGTTTGGAGGCCCTGGGCCCCTGGGCTGCACTGACTGTACCTTTAAAGACTCTTGTCCCAATTAAAGCCAAGCCCCGCCTCTGGAGCAGACATCCCATGAGTCATAAAGTTTGATGTCCTGCCCAAAGTTTAGACCCGACTGGAGCAAAAGTTTTTTTCTAGAAAGTGAGCTGCGGAGATTTGTTCTGCGAACTATGAATCTTTTATGTAAGAACATTCGCTAACAGCTTCAACTTGGCCGAAACAACAGAAGAGGTCGGACTCTTCCAGCCGAGCGTTTGTTGTGTTTTTTCGTGTTTTGTGGCGGCGTCTGTTTTTTTTTTTGTTTTTTTTTTGGAAAAGTTGGGGCCGGACGACAACAGATTCCAGTGTGGAGTAGATATGCGCTTTGTTACATTCACAAGTATGCCAGCAAGAAACAACAGGAAAGCGCTGTCTTTCACTGCAGATTTCGACAGCTAACACACTTTGGAAGAAACTAAAGCTACTCGACTGTTCAACTTTAGAATGACTCGGGATAACTTTTACTGAGTGTCGTCGAGATTTCCTGCTGTGTGAGAAAGAAAAAAAAAGTTTGGGATTGGCTCAAACTTTCTTTTTTTGAGTTCCTGAGCGCGACATTTTAGGACACATAAAAGTTCGCAGACTGTTTTGGGACAATGGATCCGAGCCAGCACAACCCTCCTGCCGGACACCAAATCGTCCATGTACGGGGCGACTCGGAGACGGACCTGGAGGCTCTTTTTAACGCCGTGATGAACCCGAAAAACACTATCATGCCCCCTTCTGTACCCATGAGGATGAGGAAACTGCCAGACTCCTTCTTCAAACCCCCTGAACCAAAGTCCCATTCCAGACAAGTAAGCCCGCCCTGTCTCTCCTCTGCCCCTTCCCAGAAATCACGATTAAAGCAAGGCCCATCCTGTGGGGGCCCAGGACCACAGCACTGACTGGTAGCCTACAGTCACTTAACTTAATACTTACTTTATCCTACTTTGTAGCCTTTAGCATATAAAGCACCACTGTGCATTTAGAGACTATTTGTAATAACATCCTAAATTGTAGGATACAATGGCCCTTTTTATTAAGGGTTATTTGCACTTAAAGAATAATTCACCCTTCACTTTTTTTAATCATATTTTATTACAGTATATTTGCTTTGACTTTTCCAACAAGTTGTAATTAGATTGGTAAAATCAGTGCACAGAAAAGGCCCATGGGGCCTGTGCGTAAAAGTAACCAAAATATCCTCCAAGCCATTTATTTGTCCTTAGCGGGTGGCCTTATTGGTGAAAAAAATGGATCCACGGATGATAAGAGAATATTATTACACTTAAAGTGAGTTGTCAGGTTGGCTGAACCTATACAGTATTTAACTTGCACATATGTGTACATGTTTGGTTTGATTCATGGCTGTATATTTATAGAAGGGGCGCAATCATGTTCTAATAATCAAAAGGAGACTTTTTTTGTAATCAAGATGAATTGCAATCAAGAAATCCTACGATGGTTTAATTCGCAATATTTCCCCCCCTTCCCCCTCTCCTCCCCCCTGCCGTCCCCCACACAACTGTTGCTTGTGGTCTCTGTGGAGTTTTGTCGCCAGTGCGCATGCGTTGTTGTGCTTCGAGTCTGCGCTCTCCTCTGTCCCACACAGGCCTTGGATCCCCCCACCCTGAAACAACTCTCAAACTTGCCTACACATGCACATGAACAGAACTTTCTAACATACATGTGTAGTGATTAGGATGTATCAAAAGTGACTGAAATGTTAAATAAGGGTAATTCATGTAGACTTTATGTCCACAAAATTAATGATCCTTCATGGTGTGTGTCCTGTAGTTCTTTGAATCCTTACTATAATCTGTGACTGGCCTCAAATACAGTATACAATACTTTCTATTCAATATAAAGATATGTATTTTATATATTTGTTTATAAATGTATTTACTATAGGATTGCTGTTTAACTATAACCTTTTGAACTAGAGATATTCAAACAAACTTTGTTTTGCTTCATAACAATATAAGATGAAACTTAAGAAACTTATGAAAATTGAGAGAGTCCCTACTGGAAATCGAATAATTTCAAAAACTGTGTTCTTATTGATTGTTTTCCAACCCCAACCCAGGTCAGCACTGATGCTGGGAGCGGCGGAGTACTCACACCCCACCATGTCCGTGCACACTCGTCCCCGGCCTCCCTCCAGTTGGGAGCTGTTACCGGTGGATCCTTGTCCATGCCCCCACCAGGTGCTTCCCCTCAGCATCTCCGTCAGTCTTCATATGAGATTCCTGATGATGTGCCCCTGCCCCCGGGGTGGGAGATGGCCAAGACCAACTCTGGCCAGAGATACTTCCTCAAGTAAGTATGCTGGCAACACTGTTTCTTGCATTATACAGTCCTTGAAAAACCTGGAAAGTTTGTAACTTAAAATAATGTGTTTTGAAAATGAATGGATGGCTTTGTAAGTAGATGAAGAGTTTTATTGACGTATAGCACATAGAGTTAGGGCTGGGCGATATGGCCAAAATCTTCTATCCCAATATAGGTCATTTCATAGCTCGATTACGATATATATATCATGATAAACCATGTTTTCTGGTAATTTCATAAATAAATAGTCTATATGAAATAACCACATGGTAAAGCCTATTTTTGTACTGTGTGAATTAAATACTTGACAAATGAAAAGTACTGAGTATTTTCTCATTTTAAGAACTTGAGTGCAAAATGAACATAACAGTTTTAAAGTGGCAGTAGGCAGCATACTTTTGGCATCATTGGGGAAAAAAATCCATAATAACCTGTCAGCATATTGTAATTCAAGTGTTCTGAGATAAAACTAGACTTCTGCACCTCATCATGGCTCTGTTTTCAGGCTTTAAAAAAAATCTAGCCGTGACGGCAGACTTTGACCAATCAAAGGTCATTTCAGAGAGAGAGCGTTCCTATTGGCTGTGCTCCGGTCATGTGACCGCTGCTTAGCGTTCCTTCAAGAGATTTCCAACATGGCTGCTGTCGCAAACTTCTCATTTTACAGCTAAACGGTACACTACAAGATGATTCTGAAAACATTTGAGATGAGAAATAGGCATTAACGCAACATAATATTGATTCATATTTGATCAGCGCTGCCTAGTTTGACCGTTTTGTCGGAGTTTGCGAGTGATTGACAGCCGGCTCTCATAGACAGCAGATGGACAGCAGATCTCAGATCAGCTCCAACTGCTTGTTTTCCTCCGGTCTGTAAAATCTTGCATAAGCCGTTAGGAGCACCGGAGGACACAGAGGCACATGATTTTTTTCAGGTTACCTCTTTCATGTACTACTGTCAGGATATAGCGACCGTTTTATAAAAAATATTTTTTTTTAATCATATTTGCTCCAATATCGCCTACTTCAGCTTTAAGTAAAATTATAGAGAAAAAATAAATAAATATAGGCCTAGCCTATATCGCGATATAAACAATATAGAAAAATATATACAATAGACATTTTTATATCAATTTGATGATATATATCGTCATATTGCCCAGCCCTAGAGTCATCAATATACTTCAGCCCTCTAGACCTGTCTATGTCCCACTGTCACCACTTTGCATCCTGATAGATAGATAGATGGATATATATATATAGATAGATGTACTTCATTGATCCCAAATCGGGAAATTATTGTGTTGTTGTGTGATGAAGGCACATGAATGTAATGGATTTTTTTTGTTTTAAGAGAAACAAGACAAAGCAAAAAAAAATAGGAGTCCCGTGTCCTCTAATGTTAACCACCCAACTCCCAAATCTTATCCCTATCATAGAAAATATGTGTCCCTTAATTTTACCAAACAAGACCATGTTAGTCATTAGAAAGTTCTTGACTTTCATGTGAGCGTGGGAAACCTGGTGTCTTTTTTATCACATCTCAGAATGCAACAAGTCGTAAGAGTCACAGCAATATGTCCAGTCAGTGAAATGATTGCATTCAGGGGTCAAGACCTCAAACAAACAACAAAATTGGTCATTAACAGTACCAGACAGTGTATATGTTAAAAATAATACTTGAGTATCTTCTTAAAGTTCAACAGAGATGTATCTGAACCTTTCGATCTGCAACTTCTGCAACATTACAAGCACATGTTGATTTCTAGAGAAGGGAACAGTTTAGCTTGCGCTAATGGCCAAGACAAGTCCAAGTTACCAGAGAAGAGGTCTTGAGATGGGACTCTCATAGTACAGCTCTGTTCAGTGTACATTATGCTGACAATAATTTGCAAATCTGCTACAGTGCACAATGGCAGCCAGTGTGCTCAAAAAGAGACAATTGCAACAGTTGAATTGTAGGTTATTAAATTTGGAAACAAGAGAGAAGTCTTTTGAGGGCCTGCTGCTGTATGTAGTGTTCTTTTTCTTGGGCTCAGGTTTCAGTAGAAACAATGGATCACTGTAGCTGCCCCAGACAGCAAAGGACAGACATCTCTGCAAAACTCATCTGCTAACCAGCAGATCTCCTCCACATTAATGATCCAAAGAAAACGTTTTAAAATAGTAGGTACTGGTTGTTCTACCAGAGCCCTTCAGGCCTGTCTCAGAGTTTATCAGTAACATTTAGGGTTGTGTGAGGTTTCCTTTTTACTCTTTATTACTTTATTTTGTATTTTACTTCATTCTCTGTAGTTCTGCGAAAACATGGATGGAATTATTCATAAAATTGACGTTCTTGTTAATAATTTGTGTTAAGATAATCTGCTCATTGTGAGATGTTCCAAAGTTTATGAAATGCTCAGCAGCTCATGTTTAGAGATTGAAAGTCTTACGCCGATCAAAGGCAAAGTGTTATCTGTTCTAGGAACTATTACTCTCTGACACGGGGTCTGAACAAACATGATAGCCTCAAATTTACTCTGATCCAAAAAGAGCTTTCAGTACCAGATGGTTTAAGGTCTCGCATCTGGAGAACATCTGGGACATTTTGAGGAGGCTCTTCTAAAATTGTACAGAAGGACTGGAGGGGGTAAGAGAGAGAGAAACCACTATTCTCATAGACTCTCCCAGGATCACTGCACTTGTTTAGAAACTGACTGATCCAATCTGCCTCCAGACAATGAAGCAATATTGTAAACTAAATGAAAGTTTAGTTCGGAAAACCCAATCTTGTACAAGTTATAGTTCAAACGTTTGTTACACTATTAAGTTGTGTTTCTGTTTTTAGGAATATGTCAATTATTATTCAATCGATACAGTATCACAAAACATAATATCGCGATACTCGATATTTTCAATATTTTCTTACACCCCTAGAAAATATCCCACTCGTGAATTTTGACACGGCGGTTGCTAACAAGTGGCTAAATGTGACTACTAAACGTCATCACGCCGACTTGTCCGCCTTTGTGTATACTCGCGCCCATGTGACCGTGGTGTAGTTCGTTTATAACCTACCGTTAACTTTTTACTTCTGGCGATTGCATTCACGCTTCAAAAATCATGACAGTGGTGTTAATTTGTGAAGATTATCTTGCTGAACAAAACGTGTAAGTATCGTAAACGTTTGTTTGCCACAGAGCTTATTTTCTGCAATAATCCAAAACCCAACGGAAAAATCCCGTTGGCTTTTTGTCAAGGGAATCCAGGGCGACGCTAACTTCCTGGTTGGCCTACAAAAATACGTCATCCCTGGAGCACCCTATAGAAACATAAAATAAGACCATCTTTTCACAATTAAGGTTTGTGCCATAGGTCAACAGACATTCATAGAAAATACAGATTTTAGATATTAGTCTACACTCATATGTGTTTACAAGTCTATTCCAAAACCGGAGCATCTTTGGCTTGGATATGGCTTTGGAAAAATAGTTGTGTTGTCGCTCTGTTAAGAACTGTGTTTCAACTGGCATGTTATACAACTAGATTAAGTGTAGTACACACAGTGTTTGTGTTCAAGTAAGGAAAACTCCAGGAGACATCTTCCATACGCGGTACATCAAAGTGCAGATATTTGATCTGGAATATAGGCGGCCTCAGCAGAGCTGCTGGAAAAGACACTCCCCTATTAATAAACAGGGGTTGTCTGACCGAGACGTGTTGCAGAAGGAGTGAAGCAGCAGAGCGAGAGAGAGAGTGTGTGTGGGTGGGTGGATGGACGGGTGGGGGTGGGGAGTCTGTCACCAGCTAGCAGAGCCGAGCAGAGTGCAGGGGCTCACATTTCACTCAGGTGACCGCTGTTGTCCTTAGAGATAAATCAACTATGGGGAAAGTTTTTTTTTTTCTTTTTTTTTTTTTTTTTTATAAATAATCTGTTTCTCCACCTCTGTTGTTTACTAGTCCACTATAGACTCATACATTCGGGGGTGATTGGCCTCTGTGAGTCACAGCCGCTCTGCGGATGCCGATGTCCCACTCCCTTTTAAAAGCCAGGCTCCGTTTTGGTATGAATGGAGCCGTGGCGCTGTGATGGTGCCTCTTTTGTGTCAATGGAGTTAAATGGCAGCCATGTGGAGATGACTAGAAGAGGGGCCAAGAGAAACTCCGGCCCTCCCTTTGTCCCAGCAGTGAAACAGTGATCTTTATTCAGACCACAGGCCTGTTGAGACTCATGTGAGCCTTCCCAAAATAGACAAATGGTTGACATGAAGTTTAAAGATGGCGGCGAGAGAGGGCAGCGGCTTTCTGAAGAGTTTTACCACGTTCTTAAAATTTGAAACGTTCTGCTCTTGTCAGGCTAGGAGCTGATAAGTGATTGACCTACTGTAGTGCAAGTGAAACAGTGCTGACAGCTTCACTTTGGCCTGAGGTTTTTTTTCTTCTTTTGAATAGTGAAACAATTAGTAGATCATTTGATTATTCAGTCCTCTGAAAATTAATTGGCAACATATTTGATAATAATGTCAGTCATTTATAAAGAAAAAACTGCTGAACTCTATGTTTCCAGCTTCTCAATTGTGACGATTTTCTGCTGTTCTCAGTATTCTATCATTGTAAATATGGATTTCAAACTGTTAAAGACGTCACCTTAGGCCCTGGGAAATTGTGATAAATCAGTAATATAAAAAAAAAAATCAGCAGTTTAATAATTTAAATAATTGGTAGTAGCCCTGATATGAGCAATCTCCTGCAAAAATCTCTATTTTTTTTTGACATATAAAATAACAAAAAGCTTAAGCTGGGAGAAGACTGGGAGAATGTCAACAAAGTCTGTTGACCTTTCCTCCTCTTTCTTCCAGCAGTTTGCTGTGGCCTTTGATTTATGACAGCAGGGGCAGGGAGGTTGGGTCACCTTGCTTGGTGCTGGGATGGGGGTAGGGCCAGTCTCCAGGGCTGGGTCATAAACTAATGAAGGTTTCTAATTTAGACACACCGGTAAACTAGGAGGGGTAATCACTGTTTCCGGGCGCTTATTAAATGCAGCTTTGAATGAGCTTTTAGTCCGTGGGAAGTCAGCCCTAAGCGGAGGAAAGCTTTGGGGGAGCAGCTATTGTCTGCCCTCAGGGGCAGGTAGAGCCATGTGTTGATGGACACTTTTGTCTTTTCTCAATTGGATTTTAAACTGTTTTGATGAGCCTGGTTTCCCACAAGCAGAGTGGCTGGCTGACTTTCCAAATTTAACTTAACAGCGATTGTTAATGATCAAATTATTCACTGTGACCAGATTTGCTAATTTCTACATTTCACGCGGTATTATAGGCTGTTACTAATTAGTTTTCTGTGTTTTTTACACTGTAAAGCTGCACACTCTTGGTTAACCAGGAACACTAAACAGACTGAGAACTAGTGGAGCTTCAGTGTATATATGGGGTTTCCTGAACATCTGTTGCACTAAATACGAGTCAAAGAGACCCCCTATTAGAGCAGGAAAGAGCTAAGTGTTTATTTGGACCTTATGCTTTCATTGTATGTAGTTGATATCTGTGTAGTGCTGATTTGGACTATGAGATTATGTTGGGATTTCCAGCAGACAAATCTACCCCATATTAATATTTAGCTTGTTTTAAAATCTCCAACGTTTGCTATTGGGTCTGTGGTCAACAGAAGCTGAAGAGATTTTAACATTTTGTTCTACGACATAAAACTTAGGGATGCACTGTTCCGACTTTTTCAGTCCCAATACAGATACTTGGGTTTAATTACTGGAATAACTACCATTGGATTCTTTTATTTCAGTCCTTTTTCCCTATGTCATGAAATGAAAATTACTTTATTTAATGCAAAAATATACACCCAAAGTGTATTTGAATACTACATTACCCACAGTCCACTGAGACACACACACACACGCATATGTTGTGGATATGTAAAATGTAGTTTTCTGTTACCTGGCCCGCTGTTTTATTTGCACCACATTTGATGTTGACATCTCGTATCACAGCAGAGATGACTGCTTGGTTCATTGTCTAAAATGGATTTTAGTTTAATGCTTGGCTAACACTAGTATCATACTCAGCATCTTATGTAAACATTATACCTTTTTCAGTATCAACTGTTATGTAATTTACTCCAACTCTGCTTGAAGCTTGATGTGATAGGTAGGCAAATTGGATTTCAAACTAAGCTGTTATGAACCGAGGCCACTCGGTCAGTCCCAAATGGTGCTGGGAAGACTGGGCTGTAAGCCTGCGCGGAGTCCTCATTTGGAGCAACTTTGTGTTTGACAAACTTTTGGTTTATTGACCACACACAGACAAGGCCCTTCCTGTTCAACTGGGGCCTGTCAGCTCAGTACACAAATGGGACTGTGAGAAAGTCAGGCTAGTGTTTACCAAAGTCTTGATGTAACACCTCTGTTCCAGACATCAATGCCTCCAGTGTCACTGAGGGCATCTCCACAGAGATGTAGTATCTGAGAAGTGGACCCTCTCAGGTGGGGTTTAAAGTTCCCAAAACTACTCCGACCATAACATCATATTGCAACAGAATAGAGCTAAGGTAAACAAAACAAAAAAGAAATATTTGTATATATGTTGTCAGTTGCAGCATGCATACATCTTAACTTGTTAAAATATATGTATGACAAGTGTGATATTGCAAGGGAGTCTACTAATTAATAGGGTTGGGACGATACACCCATCTCCTGATTCGATAGTATGACGATACTTTGGTGTCGATTCGATATGTATTGCGATTCTACAAGTATTGTGATTCAATATTACGATTTATTGCAAATTTTTTTTTACTTTTTTAACACTAGACCATGGGAAAAAATTTAACCAAACACTTCTAGGAACTTTTACTTTGTAAAATATCTAAATTGATACAGCAACCCCAAAATGAAAGAATAAAGACATTTCCCTCACAAATTAGTGGTATTTGCTTTTTAATTTATAAGGGACATGTAATGTTTTATACTTCTGGTGAATATAATCCAATCAATATTTCCATATATGTATTTTGTATATTCAGTTACCTTTATTAACACCTTATTTTGAAAACCAGACGTAGTCACACGTATATACTGTACTTCCGCTAACTTTGCCAAGTCCGTTGCTAGTTGTAGCATCGGCTGATTTGACCACAGAGGTGCGAGTGACGGCTGGCTTGACTGCACGTTGCTGCAATACGATAACGTTTCCTGTCCAAGACAGAGTTAGCATGCATCTTTAGCCATGATGTCTAGCTCTGCTTTTCCTGGCAATGTGTGAAACCCAAAGTGCTTCCATACTTTACTGTATGTGTAGTGTTTACCACTTTGGATTTAAAATGTGAGGGTACAGGTCATATCTATGCGGACCCTCAGCCATTTCCTGCTTTGTCGATTTAGCTCGCTGCAGTTTGTTTTGGTGACGGATACGGAACGGATATAACGTCTTGTTACTCGGACTACAACAATAAAAGCGGTAACTTCTTTCTACCTCCGCATAGACTCAAATGAAGCAAATGTGTAAATTCTGGCATTAAAAAGTGAATCGATTTGTTTTTTTCCTCACCCCTACTAATTTATTTAATTCAGTGATTATGAAGTGCAGTCAACATAGTTGGCAAAAAAAAAAAGTGAAGCCTTTGAGGTCTGACTGATTAATCTCACATGGCGCTCCCTGAATTGACACTTAAATAAATTTAGTCATTTGAATTACTCTTTGAAAATAAACAGCAGTCAAACTGAACCCTCCAAGCTACATTCAGTTCTGGTACTTTGTGAATTAGTTGCTTCGTTAGGAAGTAGTATGATCCAAAGAATCCTTCAAAGGGAAACTTAAAGCCACAATAGGGTCACAGAGGTTGCCCCAATAATCTCTCTTGATGATGTCCTGCTGATAGAGAGGCAGCCAGGCATCCCCAGTCAACCAGAGTGGAGATGGTCATCCTCATCTTAGAGGCCTGATTACATCTTGCCTCCCTCCGTGCACTCTTTAGTCATCGGCTTCAACCACCTTCCAAGCATATACTCCCTGGGTGGAGCCGCTGTGGCCTGAGGATCCCATTTTAAACATTTGACAACTCAGCTGTGGGGTGTGTTTCATCATTGCTGCACTCCCCAGAGCTTCACTCCTTGTTTCGCATTACGTTTTCGACATCTGGCTTTGGAGTGAGACAATTTCAGTGGAATAAACAGTCAATCTGGCCTCAAATCTAGCTTTGATCGGCTGTTTTGGCAGGTAGCGGAGCTTATTCGGAGACCTTTAAACCATGGAGCAGACTTGTTTTTGGATGGAACATTCTCCTCAAAGCCAGATGTAAACGCCACAGTTTTCATGGATGTAAACAGGCGATCTCTGTGTTAGGAAGTTTGTCATACTACTGTAATCAGATGAGGTCTGTGAAACAAGTACAACATTCAGACTTCTTCACTTGGATCTCTTTAAGGATGTTGAACCCCTGCTAAGTTACTCTTTGAAGCTGAATCCAGTAAAATCTTTTGATTCAGTCGCAGTCTTTTGAATATATATTTAACTACGGATAGAGAGAAATTCTATCTTGAAAGATCTTAGTGTAAAAAAACCTGCAAGTCGATGGGGACTGGCTTCCATGTGAATGGCACAGAACAGAAAAGTTAAATGCCAAATCATTTAAGCAAAGTCAAGTTTAGCCTTTATGCGAAAGGTCCCCCTCCCTCCTCCTCAGCAAGACACATTATAAATAACGCTGGCACAATAAACGCCACCTTGATAATTGGGCCATCAGTCAAGGAGATGTCAAGTGCCAGGGTGGATCAAGAGTCCTACTCTGTGCTACGCTAAGCCACAGTCGACCATGATGATAGCTTGAGCAAAAAATGAGCAAGTAAAGCACCACACTTCAGGCAACCCACTTGATAGCGGGTCATATTTGAGCCACTTTTCTGCAGTACCTGGCCATTTACAGTCAGTTTCCCATGAAGAAGCTAACGATGGGTTATGTTTTGTCTTTGGTGATTCACAGCAGAATACCAAACATCCACAGTAAAGCAGGTGCATTGTTTTTAATTTCACAGTTTTGACCCGTTATCCACAATAGGATTGCATGCTGTAACACCAAAAACATGTTCTTCATTTGCAAATATTTGAAAGTGGTTGATTATGGAAAAAATGGAGCACTCCGTCCATCAAACAGTGCTTTGAAACTCTTGGAAACCACTCAACCGAAATTGTATAAAGCTGCTGTCTCATCTGTCGAAGCTTGAAAGGTGGCTGTAAAAGAGTGTAGTTTGCTCCTTCATTAAGATAAGCAGCACCGGCTAGTTTGATTTCAAATCAGTTACAATGGATTCTAATAGAGTGCTACAGGAATGAGTTCCGAAACCCAGAAATGAGTTAGCATTTTAGCACTTCAGGTTCCCTCGTCTGGAAGTCAGTGGGTGTTTTGAATGGGTTTTTAATTAGATGCCTGAAATAAGGTCTGTGGTTAACACAAGCTGAAGAGATTTTAAGGTTTTGTTCTACGACATAAAATATAGGGACCCGACTTTTTCAGTCTCGATACCGATAGCGATACCTAGGCTTTGGGTATCATCCGATACAGAGTACCAATCCGATATCAGTGTTTTATTAATAAGCTTGTATGCCTCACTGTGTGGAAGTGACTGGGATCATTCTTTTATGTTTAAGGCAACATCAGGCTTGACTTAAACATTGCTTTCTTAACTTTGTAAAGCAATGTGTAACAAATAAATACATAGATATACATTTACTGAATTGTTATTTATTATTTAAATAATAAATTGTACAATTGGCAAAAAATCTTCAAGATTAATAGTAATTACAATTAAAGTGTAAACACTTTTAATGCAGCAACAAATTGGTCAAAACAGGAGTTAAAATTCCAGTATATAGTATATAGACATAGAATTGAATCTGTCACATTGTCACGATATCTGATCCAGCTATTTGAGTCAGTATTGGCCCAATATCCCATCCCGTATTGGTGCGTCCCTAATAAAATACATCAATAAATACCCCACTCTTGAATTTTGAAGCCTTTATGTGTCTTAAAAAAGGCGGTTGCTAACAAGTGGCTAAATGAGACTACTAAACGTCATCACGCCGACTCGTCCGCCTTTGTGTATACTCGCGCCCATGTGACCGTGGTGTAGTTCGTTTATAGCTTAACGCTGGCTTTTTACTTCTGGCGATTGCATTCACGCTTCAAAAATCATAAAGTGGTGTTCATTTGTGAAGATTATCTTGCTGAACAAAACGTGTTAGTATCATAAATGTGTGTTTGCCACAGAGCTATTTTTCTGCAATAATCCAAAACCTAATTGAAAAATCCCATTGGCTTATTGTCGAAGGAACCAGGGCGAAAATACGTCATCCCTGCAGGACTCTATGGCGCTAAGTTTTAGATAGATAGTAACTTTACTGATCCCGAGGGAAATTCAAGATTTTGTTATTAAAAAAAATGAATATTATTTATTTGTATTAGTTTTAATGGCAGGAGTAACACAACCATAACCACTCCTGAAGTATAATGCACTTCTCCGCTCTCCATCCATATGAAATCCAAAAAACAGTAGTGTGGTTGATAAACCTTGAACATGTGAACATTGTTTTCATCTGTAACGGTGTTAGTGTGGACGAGGCCTGACCCACAACCAGTTTGCTCCCTGTCCACTGCCCTGCCCCGGGGATGGATGTTGGGGGAGGGTGTGGCGGCCGCCCTGCTGAGCTCGCCGCGGTGTCAGAGACATGTAAAGACAACACCGAGCAGTTGTGACTGTGGAGGTTGCAGATCATCAGCAATTCCTAACAGCAACTGGTGGCCTCCAGCCGTCCCAACAGTTGCCATGACATTGTTTTGTTTTATGTTTCACCGACAGGAAGCGGTGTATAGCCCCGGCCATATAGGGTTCGGGTCAGGTTGAGTGAATGGATTATCTTTTAGTTTTGAAATCTGGTGATGAATTACTGGCTCTTGGTAACTTATTTACCAGTTCTCTGAGTTCCCAGGCTCTTTGAATACAGTGAAGACTTGGAAGCTTTCACAGCGCGTGGATTTTATCACAGGGTTTTTGATTATAATCCCCTCCGTTTTGAACTGAAGCTTTGTTTACATCTGTTTTGATTGATTTGAGCTACAGACATTAGCCTCCCAGGCTGGGGTTTGATAGAAAATTCAATATTTGTACTTTCATCTGTGCTAAGAGAAGCGCACGCTAAGGGGGTGCGGAGAATAAATTATAATCGGAGTTGTTGGAGGCTTTGAGGCTGTATATTTCCATCTCTGTTTTCCACTTGTAGCGTTTCTGTTCGGCATTTGTGTACCAGGATGTGCAGACCTCTCATTTACGATAAGCCCTCCCTTCCCTTATCCCAGTGCTCCTCTCCGAGTCTCCTCCCCTGTTCTCCCCTCCCCTCTATAATAAATGTCATAGTTTCCAGAGTGGGAAGGAGGCAGCGAAGGGGGGCAGGGCGGGCGCTCAGAAGAGTGTAACAGGACCACAGCAACTCATGCAGCCAATGGAATTCAGAGGGATTGCATCCGTAGATGTTTTTTTTTCCTTCTTTCACTCTTTTTTTTTTTCTTTTCTGTAGTTGTCTCACCCCGCTCCCTGTGACCCCTCTTTCTCAAGGGGCCCCTCCAATCTGAGCAGTTCCAACTATTTTGCTTGGTTTGTGGTGTTTGTGTGTGTGTGTGTGTGCGTGCGTGTGCGTGTGTGTGTGTGTGTGTGTGAGGGCAGGGGGAGGGTTTGGTAGGGGATTTGGCAGCTCCTTTGATCAGTAAAGCATAAACAAGAGGGGGCTTCAAAATGGGTTGCATTGTGTGGGGGGGGAGGAGTGCTGAGTCAGGCCCTCTCGCTCTCTGGCCTGGGAGAGAGAGCAGACAGGCAGGCTGGGATTACCGCAGAGGCCAAGAGAAACTCTCTGAATCTCTCACTTCACCCAGCTGTTCCAAAATCTGGGCTGATGGCACTTTGGGATCGAATTAACAGCGAGTCGTAAAGAATCACAGTGGGCGGAAGAACACGATTATTGCAGGGTGAAATATATAGATTGCTGAGGTTAATATTTAATTGCATTATGAACAAACTCTTTTTTTTTTGTTTTGTGTATTGAAATAATTCAGCCACTGCTACAATATAAACGCAAGAGTTGTGGTGTTGCATAAACAACTTACAGGAGTTTGGTGTTTGAGGTGAGGGGGGTCTTTTTAAATGGGATGTTTCAAAAAAACAAAACAAAAAGAACAAGTGAATAGTGGGGTTTTAGGTCGTAGCTCAGTCTGTGCCTTTGTCAAGCAGGTGAAAGCTTTGTAAATGTGGCGCCAGATTGTTAAAGCCCCTGACACTCCACAGTGTCCGAGCCACTTCCAGGAAAAAGGACCCCCTGCGTTGAGCCCTGGGACTGACCCTCCCTCAATAGAGAGGGTCCCGCTCGGGAGAGGAGGGCTTCCTGTATTAGCTTTCCATCTTAATCAAGCAACAAGTACCAACAAAGCACTAATTATCAATGCCTTCACAGAACGCAACACAATGCCCCCTTCCCCCGCTCCTGTCCCGGCAAAGACGGGCCGTAAAATAGATGGAGCAACATTGTTTGACATTACAATAGTTGTTTTGAAACCAATCATAGCCTCTTAGACACTTTTAGAAGAAGTGTTCAGCTTACCTACAGTCACAGATGATTTATTTTTAGTTGCCTACTGTTGTTGTCTACTGCTTGGTTTTGTCTTGATTATTTATAACTAGGGCTGTCAGTTGATTAAAATATTTAATCACGATTAATCGCATCATTGTCCATATAATCGCGATTAATTGCAAATTAATCACATATTTTTATCTGTTCAAAATGTACCTTAAAGGGAGATTTTTCAAGTATTTACTACTCTTATTAACATGGGAGTGGGCAAATATGCTGCTTTATGTGAATGTGTGTATATATTTTTTATTGGAAATCAATATATACAAATATTGTCCATAAACCCTCACAGGTACTGCATTTAGCATAAACAAAATGTGCTCAGATCATAACATTGCAAACTGCAGCCCAACAGGCAACAACAGCTGTCAGTGTGTCAGTGTGCTGACTTGACCATGACTTGCCCCAAACTGCATGTGATTATCATAAAAAATCAGAAGTTGCATTAATGCGTAAAAGAAATTAGTGGCTTTAAAACCAATTTGCGTTAATGGATTATTGTTGCGCTAACTTTTACAGCTCTATTTATAACTTTATTTGAATTCAAAACAAGGTACAGTTTCTCCATTCTGATTCATGGCGTACAACTTTTAAGTGAATTACAGGAAAAAAAATATCCCAGTCCTATATTGAATTGTGGGTTCAGACTGAGTCCAGACAGACACACAGCTGAGCGTGGCTTCCTGTAACAGTCATCGTTTACAGAAAGCAGGGGTTAGATTCAGTGTTTTCATCAAAGAGCTTGTTGAAACTGCTCTGAGTCATCAGTTCCTGCATGTGACCTGCTGCTTCACATTGATATGGCCCCTGGTTTGAACTTACTACCGATTAGAAACACATTGATGGTAATTTTTAGGACTCATTTATTTTGGCTATCTTGTCTCCTTACAGCCACATCGATCAGACCACGACTTGGCAGGATCCTCGCAAGGCCCTCCTCCAGATGAACCAGGCTGCCCCGGCCAGTTCTGTGCCAGTCCAGCAACAGAACATTATGAACCCAGCCAGTGGTATGTATACGTTGACTTTGTTCAATTTAGTTTCACCGGAGAAGCAGCACATGACATGTATTACAGATCATGTTCATAGTTGTTTGTTTTTTTTCAGCATTAAACTCAGAATTACATTAACTGGAGGTTATTTCTTACTTTCCTACCACATACAGTAGAAGTCAGAGCAGTCTAGTCTAGTTCTTACATGTCACTAAGACTCTGTGTACCTCGGTCCTGGCCATGCAGTTGGAATTTGCCCTAGGTGAGGTAAGACAGAGGTAGAACGTGACAGGTCCTGTCTGACATGTTTGGGAGCTCCGTGACTCACAGACTACAGAGTTTACAGATGAAGTCTCTCTGTATTCTCAAATCGTTGCTGGCAACCTGCTTATTTTTGTCGAAGCATGATAGATGGGTAGATAGATAGATAGATAAATAGATAGATGGACAGATAGATAGATATATAGGTAGGTAGGTAGGTAGGTAGGTAGGTAGGTAGGTAGGTAGGTAGGTAGATAGGTAGGTAGGTAGGTAGGTAGGTAGGTGTTTTTATTTCGAACATGTAACATATAATAAGAAAACAAAACAAGAACCACCACTAAAATGAACAGTAAACATATACAGCAAACTCTAAATAAATATTACTTCGAAAAGGAGTAAGCAGAGATAAACACATATAAAGTCCTACCCCTTTAACTTAAATAATGAACTTAATGTTTTCAAATATACACATGAATAAATCATCCTAATATATAAAACAAAATAAAAAACAACAACATCAAAAACAAGCATCACAGTCCCGAGAGAGACAACGCCCCTTTCTGAAATTGATTTTTAACCATTCTATAAATGTACTGCCCAAATTAAAATACACATGCTCTTCCTAGTGGAACAAACACATTTTTTTTTTTTTTTTTTTTTATTCAATTTTCCTCTTTGGTCATAACCCCCCCTCTCTGTCTGAGAAAATTTTTTGTTAGGGATGCACTGATCCAACTTTTTCAGTCCTGATACCGATAGCGATACCTGGGCTTTGGGTATCGGCCGATACTGAGTACCGATCTAATACCAGTGTTTAATTAATAAGCTGTATGACTCACTGTGTGGAAGTGACTGGGATCATTCTTTTATGTGTAAGGCAACATCAGGCTTGACTTAATCATCATCTCCCTTACTTTGTAAAACAAAGTGTTACATAGATAAAAATTAAATGAATTGTTTTTTATTATTAAAAAAATAAATGGTACACCAGCAACCTGGTAAAAAAATCTTCAAAATTAACAGGAATTACAATTCAGGTGTAAACCTTTCTAATGCAGCACAAATTGGTCACAACTTAAACATGAATTCAAATTAGAGTATATAATGTATATAGTATATAAACATAGAATTAAATTGAATAGATCGGCCCCATTGTCACCGATATCCATTCCAGCTATTTGAGTCAGTATCGACCCGATATCCGATCCGGTATTGGTATCGGTGCATCCCTAGTTTTTAATGTTACCAGGAAGTAAATAGTTTCTTGCTTTGTACAGAATTTGTGCCGTCTTAAATTCTACCAGATCAACAAACTTGACATTAGTATAAACAGTATATCTGATATTACTGCTTCTCTAACTACAATATGCTATAATTATGCCCAATAGGCTATGTATTATACTTAAGTATCGTTGCTATATGTTACGCAATTATGTCAATAAAGAAAAATCTGAGCCGTGAACCACCAGCATCTCTCCAACATAATTTTTGCCTGTCATCCCTCAGGTCCCCTCCCTGAGGGCTGGGAACAAGCTATAACATCAGAGGGAGAAATTTACTACATCAACCACAAGAACAAGACCACATCCTGGCTTGACCCACGACTTGACCAGCGTTTTGGTGAGTTTGCTATAGACAGGATTTTTTTTTTCTTAATTTAGTTCTTGATTTAAGTAAAATACCATGCATGTTCTATTTCTTAAATTATATAACTTTAATAATAGGGACCCAAAAGTAATTGTAGCTACTAAAAGTTATAATGATATTTATATTTTATATTAAACTAAACAAGGGAGTTATACCAGGAACTGCCTCTAGAGTAAAGAGTTTCTTAAACATGTGTTTTTTGTGATGGCAATTCACTTTCCCCAGTCGAAAGCTCTGGCTAATCCATAAAAGATGCATCACCACAATTGTCATAGTTCAGTTGTGTATGATTCATTGTTCATTTCACCCCACTACATTGTTTTGGAGTGACAAACCAGATTTCACCAAACCCCCACCCTCAAAATCCGCACCTAACCTTTTGTCAGCCATTTTAGTGTTGGAGCAACAGCTGAGTTGGCCATTAATCCCCCGGGCCGAGCTTAAGTTTGACAGTTAGCTTTCAGTTTTGTGTGGCCAGGGTTTGGTGAATTAGTGACAGTGCCCGGTACATGTGTTGAGATTTCTCTGTGGCGATGGGACGGAGCTAATCCTCCTGCGCAAGGAAGACTTCCAGAGATGAAGGTTCCTGCTTATGTCACTCTGACTCATTTACGCTTCAGGTGCCATCCCTTCATTACAGCAGCATTCCCCAGGGAGGCTCACCCTGGTTCACAAAGGCAACATGTGTGAATCAGCACGCAGCCTGTTATCCTGTTTTAATTTTAGCGGTACTTTTTATCGAGCCT
Organism: Sebastolobus alascanus; assembly: GCA_916701645.2. Taxonomy (NCBI): domain Eukaryota; kingdom Metazoa; phylum Chordata; class Actinopteri; order Perciformes; family Sebastidae; genus Sebastolobus; species Sebastolobus alascanus. Next base: position 4,197,008 of record CAKAOJ020000040.1, on the reverse strand, counting down.
GGGCACTTTTAAAGGGCAGTTTTTTTTTTCTGTAAAGCAATTGTGAGTCCCACTCTGAAAGCAGGCAGGAAAGTTCAAAACAAAGTTGTAAGGGGAGTGGGGCAGTTGGGGAGAGATGGCGGCTCTGATCGGCGGAGCTCTTTGAAGATTTATAAGTCTTGAACACACAGGGCTGCTGGGCCCCTGAAAGCGAGCGAGAGGGAGAAAGAGATCATGTTAACTCATTATGTGCCATCAAACATCATTTTGTTCCACATTAGATAAAAAATGTTCTGTGCTTAATAATTCCAATGGCTCACATTAATACCTTTATACCTCTTATGTTGCTCATCTGCTGTTTGTACTTTTTAATCCTTTAGATTTTTAGAAAGATTGCAAAGTGATATGCACTTCAAACTACCTGATATGTCATAGTGTGGCTCAGTGCTTGAAGGAAAACCTAATTGTATTCTTTGTAGTTATTCTTCAATCATATTTTTTTTACATAATTGTGCATAGTAATGGGCTCCTCAGCTTCAGGAACATGTACACTGCTGCTATGTAGGTCTCCAATCATAAGCCAGCTGCTTTGATAATGGAGGCTAATTTGAGCTTTGAGAAGAAAAGCAGCGGAGCGCCTTTAACTGAGGGCTGTTGCCGGCTGGCTTTCCCCTGCGTGAGGCCCAGCGCAGGCACAGCCCCATTCTGCTCCAGCTCCAGACAGACTTGAATCTCTGCCAGGCCTCTTTATTCTGTGGTCCAACTCTTAATCTGTTCCAGACCTTTTCAGTCAAAGAACTCCAATGTGAGAGGGGAGGTGGGGGCAGGGAGAGGCAAGGCGAAAGGGGAAGAAAGAAAAACAGAGGAACAGAGGGAAAACGCCGACGGGATAAGCATGCATCCTCTTTAAGATCCAAGGAGGTGGCGAACAGCGAACAAGCCATGAGTGCACTGTGGCCGAGTTCGAAAGTGGGGCTGGCCTATGTGGCTGTGTTGTTTTCTGTACGTACTACTCCGGAGGAACAGCGGGGCGAAGCATACTAGGAGGATATTTGTGCACTACTGGAGTGCACAAATAGACAGATTTCCTCTGCGAGTTTAATGGTTTGCTTTGAAGCCTTAATGTAAAGCTGTTAGTTAAACACATTGCTACATTATCTGTCATGTGATGTTTTTCTGCCTCCGCTGTCAAGAGTACTTCACAGCTCACAGCAACAGTTGACATAGTGTGATGAGGCAGCAGAGAGTCAGTTTAAAGGGTCAGTTTATATAGTAGTCTGAGAGGTATCTATTTATGATATATGATATATATCCTTCCTGATACTGATTCAGATACCTGAACTTGCGGTATCGGCCGGTACCGATCAGATACCATTGTGATAATATATATATTGTTATTATTAATATTAATATTAATATTAATATTACTACTACACTATATTACTACTACACCATTACTATTACACTACTGACCATGTATGGATGTGATATGATTACTATCTTTGTTATATGGCCTGGCTCAGGTTAAACCCTTTGTAAAACATGAACAAATACATACAGAGAATGAATGCAATAGAACTTATTATTCAGTTTGTCAGTTACAGAGAACATAAATAAATGAAGCTAGGAATAAATAACAATTCCGTATTCTCTTAGCTGTTTCCTCAGTGGACAGCCTGTCTGCTAATTTGTTCTGCAGGGTGCAATATTCACTCACCCTACTGGGGTACTGCCATCCCTCCAAACGAATCCTTATATCGTCGTTTTACTTGTTGGATTTTCCACTGTGAAATATTACCAAATGGCTGACATATTCCTCGCTCTGACTCCCATTACCGTTACACTCTCCACTAGCACTGCACTGTTGTTGTTTGCTATCGTCACGTGACAAACTACCTGCAGTCAGTTCTTCTTCGCTGCTCTAAAACATTAGTTGCCAGTGGCAGCCATGATACATCCAGGGCGACAGCACAGTGAAGGCTACTGTTTTGGAGCAGCGAAGAAGAATTGATTTCCGGTTAAACAAGTTGATTTTTTTTCCTGGGTTAATAAATTATGGTATCGGATTGGTGCAAAGACTGGCGTGCTCGTGATACACAATACCGAATTTTGCGCAGTATCGGACGCATTTCCGATACTGGTATCGGTATTGAAACAACTCTAATAAAAAAACACATCGTAGTGATATATTTTATCATTAAGTTTTGATTTTATTAATAACATGACAGTACTTTAATTGGACAGGTAATTCCAACACAACTTCCGTCTTGAACCCGTGTAGTATAATTATTCCCATATAGGCTGGCCTACACTGTTGATATTTCCTGACTGACTCCGTTTTTTTCCATCTCCTTGCCATGCAGAGCCAGGTCAACACAGGCTGGCTTTACTCAGACCTTACTGTTGTACAACATGATAAAACAGTGTTTGTATCACATCCAGACTGTTTCTCCACTTTGCTTATCTCGACGCTAGAAACACAACACCTTCCCAAGGGGCCTTTTTTTAAACTTGTTAAATTGACAGCAGATAAATATTTACCACGCCTTCAAAGGTGCTGTGCCCTGGTCACATAGAGAACTTCCCACAGCTGGCACACCCTCAACCCTGCCCGCCCCAGGTGATGTTGTGGTGTAATATGTCAGCGTGATTGGCCGATAAGGGCTTGTGTTGCTGGCTCGCTGTGTTGCAGGGGTGCGTGAAGAAGACAAAAGGCAGACAGCATTAACTTGTCTCTTATCTGCCTGGCCCACCAGCTATCACCGCCCATATGTGCTGCTGACTTCAGCCACCCCTCCAAGTCCACACACACACTCACACACTCTCCTCTCAGCTGGGACTAGCCTCCTTTTTTATGCTATCACTCTGGCCCTGAACTGAACCTGTCCTTCGCTCCTATCTCACCCACAGATGTAATTCCCTGCTTCGATATGCTCATTGTTTGTGCATAGTTCCTCCAGTAGCATTGGTTACTGTTAGCTGTTTGGTCTGTGAGGGAGTCCTTGACTGGTGGTTCAGTAGAAACTCAGCTGTAAGACTGCATTCGGCGTTTTGTGTATCATATACCCAGCTCCCTTTTTTAATGCATACTCTTCTTCAAAACTCACACCTTAAAGGGAAATTTGAACTTGGTTTTATTTACGTAGTTTTGGCTATGTTAACATTGTAGCATTCGGCTACGATAACATTGTACTCACCATAGTGATTGCGTACATCTAGGGAACATGGTGGTATCAATACAATAAAGTCAGTGGGGGCAAGAAACACGATTAGACAGTTGTAAACAAGCCAACGTTTTATGGAAAGTTTGATAGGTCAAAGTTGAACCTGCAGTCTGTAAACTGCAGTCATTTTTGCAGCAAGTTTTCACTTTCTCTTCGAAATAGGTTTAGCTATCTGATCATGGTTTCTTGACCTGTCAGACTTCCTATTAGCAGTCTTACATGAGTGCTATATTATTATCATCAATAGAAACGATTGTCAAACTACGAAAATATAGACCCAGGTTGTTTGAAACTGTAAATTTCCCTTTAATGTGTGGCGTCTTGTATCGGTGAGTCTTTCTCCATATGCCTCTGCTTCAAAACTCACACCTTAAAGGAAAATTCCAGTTAATTTCAACTTGGTTTTATTTTATTTCTGGCCAGGTTAACACTGTAGCATTCTGCTATGATAACATTGTACTCACCATAGTGATTGCGTATATCTGGTGGTATCAATACAATAAAGTCAGTTGGGGCAAGAAACACAAGCAGACAGACGATGAGGCAGTTGTAAACAAGCCAACATTTTCTGGAAAGTTTGACAGGTCAAAGTTGAACCTGGTAGTCTGTAAACTTTGATGGAAATTTCGATGGACAGTCATTTTTGCAGCGAGATTTTACTTTTTCTTCCAAATAGGTTTAGCTGTCTGATCATGGTTTCACACCCTGTCAGACTTCCTATTAGCAACATTACATGAGTGCAATATTATTATCATCGATAGAAACAATGGTCAAACTACAAAAATAAAGACCCGGGTTGTTTGAAACTGTAATTTTTCCTTTAATCTGTGGCCTTGTTTATCGGTGAGTTTTCTCCATATGCCTCTTCTTCCAAGCTCAGACCTTAACAGATCTGCAGCTGCTGACATGGCCCATGTGCAGCACCTCTGCCTTGAGAGCAGCTAATGGTGCCCTGATGGTGGAGCGATCCAGCCACAAAAGGCCTCAGTATCTGCCAAAGATAAGAAGCGGAGAGAAGTAACACACTCTCCCATGGCTTCGGTTGATGTGTGTGTGGGAGAGAGGAGGTGGCTCCATGGCTCTGTTTGTGTGCGTGTGTGTGTGTGTGTGTGTGTGTGTGCTGGGGTGGGGTTGTTGGGGGGGGGGGGGGGGGGGGGGGGGGCAGCGTGGACGGAGAGGGAGGTGGGGGGTGACGGCAGGCAGGCAGGGCGGGGCGGGGCCTCCAGAGCTTCCCAGGGAGAGCCCTGAGCCGCGGTTCATTCAGCTCCTGAGATAGTGTAAACAGACAGTGATTGAATGGTGATGAGAAAGGTGCCGGGGCGGGCAGGACAGCACAGAGAGGCAGCCCCGCATGAAAATTGTGCCCCCCCGTCAAAGGCTTTGTTTTGTTTGGTCCTCCAAGCGCATAAGCAAACAGCTCTCCCCATTGGTTCCATTACTGTTACACCCCTCGTGGTCAAGCACATTTGCTTCTCTTTCTCTACTATAGTGATAAAAATGTGTGACCTACTTTGCACGCATAGATTGCTGCATTGCTTTACTCATGTTTATTAGACCCACCCTCGCTAGAGTAAAGAATAACAAAGATTTCACTGGGGAACAGCTGTATTTTCAATACACACACATTTGTTCTGATAATGTAAACATGCAGTTAGCTTGTTAGTGCACAATGCAATTACATTTGGGTGAAAGAACTTTGAACGCTGATAGTGGTAGAGCGTTTACAGAACCTGATGTAGGCCAGGGTAAGGAGGCAGAGGGATAATCGGTTTGGAAGGAAACAGAACGCACAATGAAAGGATAAGTCATAACTGATGCAATGTACAAAAGAAACTAACAGAGCCTGTCTTAGTCAGTGAGTGGGAGGGGATCAGGTCTTACAGGAATAGTGGTTGCTTCAGTCACTAGGTGGAAAACTAGTGTTGGGACTTCCCTTGTCCTACACAACCTGCTGCACTGGCTCCACTCTTTTACAAGTTCACCTTGTAGAAAAAACGCTCAAGCTGTCAGTCTTGTTATGCAGCCAGGCATTAATAGGTGTAATTGCAGAGACAGAAGTGTATTTATAGTCTGCTGGAGATCCCATATATATTGAAAATTGTCATTGTCAAAGCTGCTTGTATCTTATTAGCCTAAACACAGAATGGGGATGCAAAGACAAAGTTGTCCTATCCCACTTAAAGCAGCAGTAGGCAGAATATATTTGGCATCATTGGGCAAAAATTTCATAATAACCTTTCAGCATATTGTAATTCAAGTGTTCTGAGAGAAAACTAGACTTCTGCACCTCCTCATGGCTCTGTTTTCAGGCTTGAAAAAATCTAGCCCGTGATGGGACACTTTGGCCATCACAGGTCATTTCAGAGAGAGAGCGTTCCTATTGGCTGTTCATTCAACGGAGGCAGCTGTCAATCACTCGCGAACTCCGATCAAATGGTCAAACTAGGCAGCGCTTATCAAATATGAATCAATATTCTGTTAATGTAATGCTTGCTCCGGCTGGTGGGCGGTGTTTGGTTTTTCCTCAACTGATCTCAACATGGCAGCCGGGTCACAAACTTTCTCATTTTACAGCTAAACACTACACTAAAATGTGTTTCTGAAAACATTTTATGTGAGAAATAGGCATTACAGTAACAGAATATTGATTCATATTTGAACAGCGCTGCCTAGTTTGACCGTTTGATAGGAGTTCGCTCAGAGACGGCAAGGCTCCAGCTCGGCTCTGATTGATTGTTTCCCTCCAGTCTACGAAATCTTGCAGATGCCAGTAGGAGGACACAGAGGCACATGCTTTGTTTTCAGATTACCTGTCTCATGCACTACTGTCAGGATATAGTGACCATTTTATAAAAATAACTTTTTTTAATCATTTTTGCTCCAATCTGCCTACTTTAGCTTTAATTGAGACCCAGAAGATTTTCCCTGTTTGTCCCAAAGAAATTGTGCTGTTGGGTTTGGACATTTCCCCACAGAAGGAAGCTGGAATCACCAGTTTATCCTTGTCCTCTCTAATTTCTTTGATATAAAGCAGAAGTTTAAATTGACCATTTAGAATCTTGGTATGCAACAAATGAGCCCTACATATTATGCAGTAGTAACATATTTGAACTCCTTTCTGTCTCTTTTGCAGCCCTGAACCAGCAGAGGATCTCCCAGAGCGCTCCAGTGAAGCTCCCTCCCGGAATCATGGGAAACAACAACCAGATGAGACTGCAGCAGATCGAGAAGGAACGGCTGAGACTGAAGCAACAGGAGCTGCTACGGCAGAGACCTCAGGTCAGGAATCAGAGTTGAATTATTTCAGTAAATCTTCAAAGGCTTTTTGGGAAGTACTGTGGCCTCATGGAGGAGCAACTAACTTGTATCAAAAAGGTCACAAGGTCAATACTTTGAGTATGTGAAAGTCCCTCAGTGAAGTAGCGAGACACTGGATGCCTAACTGCTCGATAGCTGAAAGGGGGCATCAGCAAAATGTTTATGTTGTAAAACCTAATGTACTATCTTGAATAGGTCTTTAAATATGAGTCATCATTCATAGGTATAGCTGGGATCTTAAGCTCCTTTGAACACTCTTTATTGTTACACCACCCTGCAATGAAGTCCCGTGAGTCATATGTGGTAATTTTATCACTTCCTAACTGTGATGTGTCACTGTGCCGCCCACACAGGGTGGTGCAGCCAAGTTCAGTAGTTTACTCAAGGCTGTGTCATACCACCAGAAACACAGCTTTATTATTATGAATGAGGGTGCTGGTGACTTGTTTACCATGCCATTCCCATGGGTTGTTTAAAGTTCACCATGTAGGAAGTGACCTGAGTTTGTACATGCTCCAGGCTGTAGAGGGGAAAAGATGATTTGGGCTGTCCTTACTGAAAGTGAGTCAGAGCACATGCACTGTAAGCTTGGGTGACCTGGTTATTGTGGACTTTATGAAACGTCACGTGAAGGAGAAATCTGGTTTGCATAATGGGGTTAAGAGAAACCTGGTTTGCACAGATAGATTTCTGCTGGAGAATCCTGATTTATTAGTCATGTCAAAACCTTAAACTGCTCTCCAATAGAGATGCACCGATCCCTCTATTTAAGTCCCGATACCGATACCTGGGCTTTGGGTATCGGCCGATACAGAGTACCGATCCGATACCAGTGTTAAATTAATAAGCTGTATGCCTCACTGTGTGGAAGTCACTGTTCTTTTATGTGTAAGGCAACATCAGACTTGACTTTAACATTGCTTTCTTAACTTTATAAAACAAAATGTAACAAATAAATAAAAAATAAAAAAATTTAATTTGTACAAATTGAATTTTGATATTTTTATTAAAATTAATAAATCGTACACAAGCAACTTGGTAGAAAATCTTCAAAAGTAACAGACTTTTTATTTATTATTGAAATAATAAATCTTACACCAACAACTTGGAAAAAAATCAAAATGAACAGGAATTACAATTCAAGTGTAAACCTTTTTGATACAGCAAAAAATTGGTCAAAATTAAGGAATTAAAATTCTAGTATATAATGTATATAGTATATAAACATAGAGTAGAATTGAATGGATTGGATCCATTGTCACCGATACCAGATCCAGCTATTTGAGTCAGTATCGGCCCGATATCCGATCCGGTAACGGTATCGGTCCATCCCTAGTCTCCAACTTAGTTTTTACATATCTTCCTACTAGATTTCTCCTGGTTTGAGTGCATGTATATGTAGTGATAGATACAGAATTAATTGATTAGGCAAGGACAAACATTGTTATAAGGATGACACATGAGCAGCTCAGTTACCCAAACCTCAGACATCCTCACTTGCCAGTTAAACAAAGCGCTAAATGGAAAATGAAATGAGATGTGATTGCAGACCAGACTGTATACGTTTCAAGAGCTCCTCTATCAGACTACTGACTAGATTCCAGTAAACTCCAAATTTCTGTAACTTTAGAGGCCATATTGTTTTTACAAATTCAGGAGAGCATGATTATAGTAGGAAATCGTGCAGTTGTGCAGGCTATATGCTTGTGTGGGGAGTTCAACTTTGGGGCAATACTTGCCACACCCAAATGGATTCCACATGGCAGAAGTATGATGGAGAACGGGTGGCGATGTATGCAACTTGCTGTCGGCAGTCCAGTGCTGACGCTGCTCAGTCATGCACAAAAAGCGAGCCAGTAAAGCCATAAAGGTTGTTTACAGTACACAGCCCTCATAATCCCTCTTAATCAAAACCAGATTGTTTACATGCGTGCATGGGATAAATGTAGAGAAGGAAACACCTTCAAGCACTGCTGCGAGTACAGCTGAAATAAAAACATCTTACTACTTTATTCAAGGCTAATTAAGGCTTGTTATTCATCTTTTTGCCCCAGTGAACATTGTGTCCATTTTTCCTCAACCATGACCAATAAAAGCTTCTACTAAGCACTTAAGGTGTCTAGCGGCAATTTTACATCCTTACTAAACAACATCACAACCCATTGGCTGCCTCTCTGTTGTCGTCTACGACCCTGTAAAAGTTTAATGAGATCTCAAACGGTGACACTGGTCAAGTCACTACACCCTCTCTTTCAAGGACTTCTAGAGGAAGGAGGTGGAAAAGAACAACATGACTTCATATCCGTAGCCTTATCTGATCAGAGCATGATCTGAGCATGTGTAGAAAACAATTGTCGCCAACTGTTGTCGGCCCCTCGTGTAATTTGACACTCTGTATGGGGAGGAATGGAGAGCACCATGTTGGCAGTCTGTGTGTAATTCCTTAATTTTATGCGGTGACAGCAGAGCAGCAGGGGTGAAAGGCAGTTGTGACATGTTTTTATGAAGCTGTAGCTGTGTATAATTAGCTTCTGGTGTTAGGTGTGGGGTTGTGTTGCTCATGGGTTTTGTGCTTTATCGTCCACAGGAGCTCGCTATAAGGAATCAGCTGCCTACCAGTATGGATCAAGATGGCATCACGAACCCTGTGTCCTCCCCTATGGCCCAGGATGCCCGGACCATGACCGCCAACAGCTCTGACCCATTCCTCAACAGGTGGGTTTCATACAGAACCCAGGAGTTTCCCCTAGTACACTACAATCACAGCTGAGGTGCACTGATTGGCGAGGGCGGGCTTCCATTCTGGTTCAGCTCACCAGACTTAATGTATGTTCGAGCCGAGGGAGTCTGTGTGCTCGGCTGTTTGAGCTCTGGTGAGAGCTCCCCGAGTTACACAAGTAGTACAAACAGAAGGCCAGTCTCTGGGCTTAACCCTCCTCACATGGTAATGTCTCATTCAGCCCAGCAGCTTTGTGTTGGCGTTCATTGCACAATGATGACCTCTGGTGTACAACTGCTGCAATAAAGGCAATCAGAACCTAAATAGTGGTGTGGAAGAAATGATGAAACCACACTTTATTCAGAGTGGAGATGGACAACTTCCACAAATTGAGTAGTAATGTCACAAAACCCGATGGAGATCTGAAAACAGCCGCACTTAGTTAGAAAAAAAACTCCTGTCCCTTCCTATCTGTGAATGCTGCTCCATGGCATTCTGGGAAATCGTTCCTAGCAGTTCAAGCTCTACTTCTTCTGTGAGCGGATGAAGTGAGAAAAAGAGCTGAATAGCAAGCAGGCCATGAGAACATGTGGTCCAGTCAGTAGACAGGCCAACCTAATCTCCCCTCCTCCCCCTGTTGCCTCCACTCCCCTTCTCTCACAATGGCCTCATTCATCCTGCCTCTGCCATACTCTGCCTACATATTTTTCCTCTGCTAATTAGTATAGGCTTGTCAAATGTCTTCTCTCTGCCTCTTTGTCTCTCTGTTGCCCCATTCATCGTTGCTCTTTTCGCTATATTCTGCCATAGAGGGCAAAAAAGTGAAGCTCTGCGTCATTGTGGATTAGTTGCCATCGTCGTTCAAATAGATAGAACTGTTGAAACATGGATGTATGCAGAAGGTCGCTGAGGGAAATGAGGCCACACTGTTACTTTTCAGCCTGTGTGCTTTTAATAACTGAGTGTGTTTGCTTTGTTGGATCAGTTAATTAGATTCACGCAGTTCAGTTTCAAAGTAGTTCAGTGAAGGTCATTAAGGTCATCCACAAACTCTGCTGCTGAGACAAAAAGCTTTTTATTTCCTTCAATTTGATGGAAATCATGATGTTTATTAGGGATTGTACAGAGTTTATGACCTAGATTTCTTTGTTTTGGTATTTTCAGCGGGACCTACCACTCCAGGGATGAGAGCACAGACAGCGGCTTGAGTATGAGCAGCTACAGCGTCCCTCGCACTCCAGATGACTTCCTCAACAGTGTGGATGAGATGGACACAGGTAAGCCTGATTACTTGTCCGACAGTGTGGTCTGTATCTCTTTGCTTGGATAAGCTGTTACTGAACTTTCTGTAGTTGGTGCTCTCTTTTTTACTTTCTCCCAGTTTAGTTTTGTATAGATAGATAGATAGATAGATAGCAATTTATTTATCCCCGAGGGGAAATTTCAGTATCACAGCAGCACAGATTCTAACAAAAAACAGTTCATAAAATAAGAATAGAAATAAGAATTAGAATAGGAATAAGAATCGGACAGGGCATACAATAAATAAGAATACAAAATATCCAAGGGATAACAACACTAGTAAAATTATGTTATAAGGGTAAATAAAAGGTAAATAAATATGTGCATTATAAATAAATAAATTATAAATAAATTATGTGCTATAACAGTATATATATATATAACGCCACAATGTATTCATGTTGGCTGAATAGGAAGACAGAATGATCCTAATAACAACATGGGATCATTAGTCAAACAGTGTTACCTGCATCTCGAGCCTTGTAGTCACACCACATACTGTATATGGAAAAGTTGCTTAGATTACCTATTTTATTGCATAACAAACTTACAAATTATGACTGTAGGTAATAGTACATTTTATTTAACAGGAACTACAGAGCCACATTGGATTGTTGATATTTCACAATTCTTTCAAGTCAAGTCAATTTTACTTGTATAACCCAAAATCAAAAATTTGCCTCAAGGGGCTTTACAATCTGTACAGGTTAGGACACACTCTCCACCCCTTTCCACCATGTGGGTGATGTCATAGCTGTCAGAAATCCCCCAAATGTTCTGCTCGTAATTACAACTAGGAGTCTGATGGGACTGATTTTTTTGTCACTTGTTTGCTCATATTTACAGTCTGTACAAAAAGATAGGAATGTGGTTCAATTATCTTTTACTGTAATGCACCAAGCTGACAAGATCTTCCAAACATTCTCTAGTTTGCTTAATCAAATCATTTAAAGGAGACATCATGCTCATTTTCAGGTTCATACTGTCTTTTGGGTTTCCACTAGAACATGTTTACATGATTTAATGTTCAAAAAACACATTTTTCTCATACTGTGAGAGGGAGGGAGAGGGAGAGAGGTACAACAGCTATAAGTAGTAATACAAATAGGACTGATAACAATAATCAATAGCAGTGGATATAATAGAGTGATAATAGAAATATCAGTAATAGTAGCAGTAATAATAATAGAAATAAGGCTGATCAGGTGGGGACAAGAACTTCTAAAATTGGTGCAGTATTAAGGGATAACGCTGTAACCGTCGGCTGCGAAACGAGATGCGAGGGCAAGTGAGCAGCATCAATGTAACGTTACGTTCACTAAAAGTGTTTGTTTTTGCCACTGACAGCCTCAGATTGTTATTAGAAGTGTCTGACAACACTATGGAAAGGACCCTAGGGAGAAATAAAACGTGTTTCTTACCTTTCACTTGATCCGGTCTGTTTGTTATTGTGTCCAAGTCCCGCTCAAAGTCTCGTTGTGAAATTTGAATATCCGTATACTCTGGCTCAAATAAATACGGGCTGTCATTGAATTCAAAGACCTCATCCACATTGTTGAAATCATCTAAATATTCAGCCATGACATTGAAAATATTTTAGTTAACACCAAGCTACGCTTTCTGTACTCCAACACAACAAACTACCCCCGCTGTCTTCCGCAACACATCACCTCCCAAGATTTCAGAATGAGATTTCTCCTTGAACAGTACTTGGACACAATAACAAACAGATCGGATCAAGCGAAAGGTAAGAAAAACTGTTTCATTTCTTTGTAGGGTCCTTTCCATAATGTTGTCAGACACTTATTATAACAATCAGAGCCTGTCATAGCAAAAACAAGCACTTTTAGTGAACGTAATTGACGGTGCTAGCTTGCCCAGATAGGATTACATTGCAGCCCGTGAGCAGCTGCTGTCTACAGCGCTCTCCCTCAATACTGGACCAGTTTCAGAAATAGTTGTCCCCATTAGTCAGTTGGATACAAACACATGGGAAAATAGGTTAAAAGGTAAAAAAAATACCGAAGTTACCCTTTAATGCTTTCTAGTCTAGTTACTTTGTGGCTGTGGTGAAAAAAGTTAATCTGGATCCTTGTATACCAGCTGCTATAACAAAACAACAATCTATATCGGCTGATATGGCTCATCGGCAATAGGTATTGTTGGCAAAAAACTTGATCTGTAGTTTTTCATGATATGTCCACTTTAAAAATGTTTTTCCTATTCATCAGGGGACCCTCTTCCACCCTCCATGGCAACACAGCCCAGTCGTTTCCCCGACTACCTGGACGCCATCCCGGGAACAGACGTGGACCTGGGCACCCTGGAAAGTGAGAGCATGGCGGTGGAGGGCGAAGAGCTGATGCCCAGTCTCCAGGAGGCCCTGAGCTCTGACATCCTCAATGACATGGAGACAGTGCTGGCAGCTACGAAGATCGACAAGGAGAGCTTCCTCACGTGGTTATAGAAGATCCGGGCAGGGCGCTCCTTACTCCTCACTCCCACACTCTGAACTGCTGCCTGCTCTTATCTGTGAAGGAGTCATAGATGCTTTTACAAGACATTTCAGCGAGCCTCTCTGGACTTCTGTTTCTGTCTCGGCGTGTAAGGCCAACCTCTTTTGAGGCAGTATTGTTTCTTTCTTTTCACTGGTGTGTTATCTCTTTATTTTGTCTGTGTCTTCAAGGCTGGCCCATGAACAGACAATTAAGCAAGGGTCCCCAAATCTTTCACAGATCTGTCAGTGAATCTCTCTCTCCCAGGGTTCGATCCTTCCCCTGGCCTCCCCTCATAGCTGAGCTGGGCGGGTGCATGTACTCTTCTGCAAGGACTGCCATCATCACCTGGAGTCTCTGGTGCCTCTTTTTCTTGCAATATATATAGCGTGAAGCAGCACTACTTAACTGCGTTTGGGACTATTGCATCTAGCTTAAGTAGCTTTATATTTGGCCTTGTACGTTTTTATTCTTTTTTTGTTGGTTTTCAATGAGCCTGAGAAACCAAAAATGATGTATTTGAAGCATAAAGAACAATACTGATTTGGAGTAAAGGTAATGTGAGGCCCAGTTCGGACATGTTGGCTTTGCTTCGGGGGGGTTATGGGGGGGTCTGTGAGGGTTATAGCCTGGGGACCGACTACATTGCTGCTTGGCTGTGCCAGCAAGTCTAAGTTAAACCTTTGATAGATCAAGTGCCTTCAGTTGTATTTTTTGAGACGCGAGCAACACAAACAATTACTAAGTTTCTGTAATGCAGCAATACGCATTAGGCTGTATTCATTTACATCAGCCACACTTTCCTCTAGCTAATGTTCAATAATCAAAATTGTATTTTTGTTTTATAAACACATTGTAAGGGGATTTAGGGATTTCTTTTTTTTTTTTTTTTTTTTAAACCCTAGCTTCTAAGTATCTCAGTCTTATCCAAGCCTAATTCATGATTCATTCTTTGTTTTATCTTTTTAGTATCCTTTTATTTTTAGGTTACTACATATGTATGATAGCTTAGATCAAATGGCATTTTGCTGCTTGTTTTTAATTTCTTTCATAGATGAATTAATACATTGTTAACAGGGTCGACTGTTATAGCACACCACTTCACCAAGATGAAGTCTGCCAAGACACAGAATGATTCAGTTTTGGCTTTTTTTTTTAACCATTTAGCTGATTCTCTTCTTGTCTCTGATTTACTATATACATATTAGTGTTATTGTTTATTTGTTGATCACATGCAGCTTTTACTATCTTTCCTAAACATTAACCAAAAAGGCAGATCTCTTGGCTAAACAGAAACTACAGCTCTTTGATCAATTAAACTTTGTGACAATGTACAGTATACAAGAGTTACAATGTTTGAAAGCAGTTCCCAAGGAGGGAGCGGAACCCCTCGGTGCGATGCTGTGTGTTGAAATGAGGGGTTTATAGACTACAGCTAGGACAAGTTAAAGCAGGTTTAAGAGTGATGTGGAGGGGCAGTGTAGAAGGCCAGGGTTTGACTGACGGCGGTGAGTTACGCGGATTGTTGAATTTTTTTTGTGAAATAATTAAGAAACAATCAGTTATTATCTCAGTCAGGAATTGTTGTGGCGGATTCCAAAGATGTTTTTGTAATGACGCTAACACTTATTTTTGCTTCCATTTTCACAGAGTCCAGAACCGGTATGATTTGTAAATCAGCCTCTGTATGAACACACTGTATAAGCTAATGAGAAAATGATGTAGGTTTAAAGTGTTAATGGACATGTCTGAATAGGTCTAGCTGAGAGATTCTTTTTTATTTTTTAGACGAGATGGTTGTTTTGAGTGACTAACCCTGAGATTTTAAAGGATGAGGTTTCAGAACAGAGAAGCAAGTGATTCTTCTATAAGCGCTCACATGTTTACATTATCTCTGAGTAAAAAACTGCTACAGTTGCAGTGGAGACAACACACTGACAAATCTCTCATAATCATATTATTTTGATGTTTACACCATGACTACATATTTGCATGACTGCAGTAACCTGAATAATCAGCCTGCCGTGCATGCCCTTGGTTGACACCTTGCAGGGTGTCACACTGATTCAGTTGCCAACCGATACTTAATTGGTAGCATTAACTTGATGGAACAATATTGTTTTTTTTAAGATCAGAGATCATGAACAATTTTTTTTTTTTTTTATTCTGTGTGAAAAACCTCTTTTTAGTTTTGATTTTATTGATCATTAAATCATGTTGATGATGGATTTAAGATGGATAAACAGTGTTGGTGAGAACAATGCAACTAAAATGAGTGGTACACTACAGTGCTTGTATTGCACGGCTACAGAGTTTTCATTTTGATGCAATGACGCATTTTGTCACAAACCTGATTTTATGCTTACTTAGTGTGTAATTGTCAGAGCATATTAGCTGTTGACTGTCATTGTAGCAGTAGAACTAATCACACAATTTAAAGGATTTTGTATTTAGAGTTTTCTAAATGCACATGAAATGAATTTATATTCAGTAATGATCTGTTCATTTTTTTTGATAGATATGTGCATGTGTTTTAGAACAATAAATTCTGTTACATTATATCTTGCTTCATATGATACTTTGAAATTGGCCTGAAATAAAGTATATACTTTGTGGTAATATTTTCCTTGTGCAGTATTGTATTTCATTGTTTGTATTTTCAAAAAGGAATTCTAAATATAGGATATGCTTGTCTGTACCTACCCTATAAGCTTTTATTGTGCTCACGGTGATATCTTAAAATAGCTGGTTCTTATATTTTACAATAAATGTATTACCTAGATTCAATAGAATAAATCTGCAACTTCTCAATTAATGCAAATGCACCCTTATAATCACAGGTCAATGCAGATGCAAACATTTTTTATTAAGCAACTTAACAATAGGTTTAGTTAATGCAGAATGTTGTCTTTTGCTGTGACCATCATGACGATCATACTCGAGTACTGTACTTGACTAGAACTTTGAGGTACTTAGAAGTACTTTTATTTTACTTGAGTATTTCAGTTTTGTGTTATAATTCCACTCCACTACATTTCAGAGGTAAATCTTGTACTTTTTTATTCCACTACATCTGACAGCTGGAGTTACTAGTTACTTTACAGGTTAAGATTTTACAAATAAAACATAAAATGTTGTATTTTTCAAATTTCATCGTATGCCATTTTTTTTTATAGTATACTACACTATGAAATGTTTACGGCCTATAAAAATATGAGATTTTTATGACATACTATACTGTGACATTTTTATGGCACATTATACTATGACTTTTTTATTAGTTTTATAGCATGCTATACTATGGTTTTTTATGATAGTTTAATGGGATAATATAGTATCACCTTTTATGGCATACTATACAATGACTTTTTATGACATTTTTATGACATACTATACTATGACATTTTTATGACGTACTATACGACATATGACATTTTTATGGCATGTTATACTATGACTTTTTATTACTTTTATTTCATTTTCATAGCTAGTGTGCTATGACTTTTTGGTGACATTTTAATGGCCTATTATACTATGAGTTTTTATGATTTTTATGACAGTGAATACATTTTTATAACAGTATTCTGATATTTTAATGACACTATACTGACTTTTTATGACATTTTTTATGACATACTGTACTATAACTTTTTGACATTTTTATGACATACCATTACATTTTATGGCATACTATACTATGACTTTTTATAATTTTTGACACACTATACTATGATCTTTCTATGATATTTTTCGACATACTATACTATGACTTTTTATATTTTTTGACATACTATACTATGATCTTATGACATTTTTTGACATACTATACTATGGCTTTTTAATGACATTTTTCTACTATACTGAGTTATATTTTTTCGACATACTATACTATGACTTTTTTTCGACATACTCTATGAATTTTTTTTATTTCTTCGACATACTTGACTGACTTTTTTAAACTTTTTTCGACATACTATACTGTGACTTTTTCGACATACTATACTGTGACTTTTTTGTTTTTTTGACATACTATGACTTTTTGACATTCTATACTATGACTTTTATTAATTTTTCGACATACTATACTATGACTTTTTTTGACATACTTTAGTATGACATTTATCTCGTCGATATACTATACTATGACATTTTTTTGGCATATTCTATGATTTTTTTATTTCTTTGTCATACTTCACTATGACTTTTTAAATTTTTTCGACATACTATACTGTGACTTTTTTTCAACATACTACACTGACTTTTTAAAAAAAATGTCGACGTACTATGCTATGACTTTTTTTTAACATTTTTTGACATACTATACTATGACTTTTTCGACATACTATACAATGACTTTTTTTTCGATATACTATACTATGGCTTTTTTTTCGACATACTATACAATTACTTTTTTTCGACAAACTTTACTATAACTTTTTATATTTTTTAGACATACTATACTATGACTTTTGTTTTATTTTTTTGATATATTATACTATGATTTCTTTTCAACATACTATACTATGACTTATTTTTTTCGACTTACCAACTATGACTTTTTTTTTTTAATTATTCGACATACTATACTATGACTTTTTTTCGATATACTATACTATGACTTTTTTTTAAATTTTTCGACATACTATACTTTGACTTTTTCATGACATTTTTTGACATACTATACTATGATTTGTTTTAGACATACTATACTATGACTTTATTTTTTGACATACTATACTATGTCTTTTTTTTGACATACTTTATTATTACTTTTTATTTTTTCGACATACTATACTATGACTTTTTTTCGGCATACTATACAATGACTTTTTCATGACATTTTTTGACATATTTTACAATAACTTATTATGGCATTTTTCTATATACTATAACTTTTTATTGCATTTTTCGACATACTATAATATGACATTATTTGATATACTATACTATGGCTTTTTTTCCCATTTTTCCACATACTATACGATGACTTTTTTTTGACATACTATATTATGACTTTTATAGACATTTCTCAACATACTATACTATGATTTTTTTTTTTTTTTTAATTTTTCAACATACTATACTATGAATTGTTTTGGAATTTTTTTTGACATACTATACTATGAGCTTTTTTGATATTTTTCGACATACTATATCATTGGTATTTCCTCAACCGATCTCAACATGGCTGCCGGGTCACAAACTTTCTCATTTTACAGCTAAACAGTAACTACAAGATGATTCTGAAAACATTTGAGGCAAGAAATAGGCATTACAGTAACAGAATATTGATTCATATTCGATCGGCGCTGCCTAGTTTGACCGTTTTGTCGGAGTTTGCGAGTGATTGACAGCCGACTCTCATAGACAGCAGCTGGACAGCAGATCCAGATCAGCTGTCTGTGAAATCTTGCAGATGCCATTAGGAGCACCAGAGGACACCAGAGGACACAGAGACACATGATTTTTTTCAGATTACCTGTCTCATGCACTACTGTTAGGATTTAGCGACATTTTATAAAATTTACTTTTTTTATAATCTTTGCTCCAATCTTGCCTACTGCCGCATTAATCTATAAGATTTTAAAATATGAAAATGTCTCTTGAATGATTGTACCATTTTTTAAGGATTATTTTGTGCACAAAGGAAAAGAAGCACATCTCAATAGTGTTTTTCTTTGTTTTTCCCATATTGTGTTGACAAGAACAGGCAAAAGAAAAACAATAAATCGTTGAGAATGACAGATACACGATATTTAGGGTAATTATTTAATGTTTAACAGAATATTTTTTAGGGATTATTGTTTGCACATAAAGAAAAAGAGGCACAACATCTCAATAGTGTTTTCCTTTGTTTTTCCCATAATGTGTTGATAAGAAGATGCAAGGGTTCAACAATAAATCACTGCTGTTGAAAGGTAAAAGGCGAAATAAAATGCTAGCCAGTTGTACAAAGCAAAGAGATGACCTGTGTATTTAAAATTACGAGTGTTCACTGCCCTCTTTTGGTCTCTGTGAAGAACTGCAATATTAAATTCGTCAAGTTAGCATCAATGCATTCATGTTAACATACTTACACTTCTGAGGAAATGCACACTGTCTTAGCACATTACATGATGCAGGGCTTTATATTTATTTTATAAAAAAGTATACATTAGAAATACAGATACTATTATTAACATAAATGTCTTATTGATACCTCAAAAGAATATAATCAGTATCGATAACTGTATTATTCCCTAAAGTCTGCAACGGTGCTAGTTTAACAAATTCTATGATGCAGTTCCTACCTGTGAACACTGGAGGGCAAAACTTGTGATTTTAAATACATAGATCAAGTTAGCAACAGGCCAGTTTCATTTACCAGTTGTTTAACCTGAATAATAAATATTCTATTTTTAAGCATTAGCAGTTCCTGAGTCTACCTCTCTATGTTGATGCTAGGAGATGTTGATCTGTGTATTTAAAATCAGGAGTGTTTGCTGCCCTCTGGTGGTGACAACAGGAACTGCGACAATAACCTAGTCAAGGTGGCGTCAATACAGACATTATAGCATACTTGCACTTCCGGTAAATCATTTCAAAATAAAACTTTCCAGCGTCCCTGACTATTTTGTGAAATGATTTATGGTATACTATACTATGACTATTTATATTACTTTTTTAGGACATACTATATTGTGACATTTTTTTTATGGCATAGTATACAAAGACTTTTTATGGCATACTATATACTATGACTCTTTTTTATGACATACTAAGATTTTTTTATGACATACAATAGCTACTATGACTTTTTATATTTTAAATGACAAACTATACTATGATTTTTTTATGGTATACAATAGCTACTATGAGTTTTATTTTTTAATGGCATACTTTGCTATGATATGTTTTGACATTTTGTAATACATACAGTAGTATGGCATTTTTTATGGCATGTAGTGTACGCTCATGAATGCTTTCATCTTAACCATCAACTCCATCAAGTGTAGTGAATAGATGGCAGTATACAGTATATTGTATATTTTTGTTCTTATGCCATATTATTTATTCTATTTTATTTATTTATCTATTCGTTGATCTTTTTTCTTAGGTTCGGTTATATAAACGAATGCAATGCTTATGTTGGTGTTGGTTAACAAAAGCTGAACACCAATTAAAACTCAACATGGACAGATAAAGCACCACACTAAAGTGCTGGACTCAAAACAACACTACGACCATCAAGGCAGACAGAAATAGCATACCAATACTTCCCTGGAAGACCTTCAAAATAAACTTAAAATAATTACTTAAAGTATCGCTCAAATTAAAAGATAGGCAAAAGAGGGATGTGCTGTTTGGTGGTGGTCCTGTGATGTGGGTGATCTGAGGCAATCAATGTCTTTGTCATGCAAGTGTCAATTACTCACCTCACCTGGCTGGGTAGGTAGGTGCTGGAAGGACAATCACAAGTGGATATAAAAACATATGTCCGCTTTCTTGAATCTGCACAAATATTAAATATTAAACAAGTTTTTGGTCATTGACCATCAGTCACGCACGGCAAACAGAACCCAGGGACACTTTGGTGTATAGACATTCCTGTAATTAGCCCGAATGCAAAACATCTGCGTTTCCCTGACACAAGATCTCAAGGGTATTGTAGTCTTCTAGTATACGTGGCCTACAAAAATGGAGGGCATCGATACAATGTATGACAGAGGAAATACATTTGAAGATACAAACAAGTGTGATGTTCCCTTAACAGTGACGCTATGAAAACAGTCTTCCTTTAACTCCAAAGTCAGTTACACTGAGCATGGCATGTGTTTTACCCCAAACCCCAAGACCTGCGTCCAAGCCTCTTTCAATAGGCCTTGGGCAGAACCCGGCTCTGGGTGGGCAGCCATCTGCCTCGAAATATTACTTCTACTAGCAATAAAAAGGCTGATGATAATTGATAGCTGTAGTGGGTGTCAAGCAGGCAGCAGACGCAACCACGATCCAGGTGAAACCCAGATCCATGGATACCTGCGAGACGAGAAAGCACAAAGACTCCGAGGAAGAAATCAAGTTAGTAACATGCATACAAGCACCCTTAATACAAAATATTTTACCTGTTCCTGGATGTGAAAGAGAATGGGTTTTTATTGCATATTTGGGGTCAAGTGATCGTATCTGAAAAGAAAATTCTGCAACAACACTTGGCAGCACAGTACTTTATATTGCATCTGAAGATATTTGACAGGAAAACAGAAAGATAAATTCATACATTTTGGAGTTATTCAGTGCACTTCTCAGATATTTCTGCATGGAATGGAGCATTTTTGATTTGTAGCACAGTATGCTGTTACTCAACCACACTCCAACACATTTCCAGATATGCTGTTTATTTGTCATCCTTTGAGAGAGCCATTGGACTACAGATATCAGCAGTATCATGTCTACTGTTTAAAGTTAAAACCCAGTGGTTGTTCTCCATGCTGATGTTGGAGGTTGGCAGCGCCAAACATTTAGTTTTAGAAGCTGATGATGCACATTGAGAGTTAATAATTAACAACATTACAGCTGTTTGTAAAAAAAACGCATTGCATAATCACTTTTGATATAATGAATATATTAGTATAAGCCTCAGAGAGGCAAAATGAAGCATCCATTTAAGAAGAAAACAAAAACAGCACTTTTTATTTATTCATTTATTCAAATCAATTTTATTAATTACATGTATTATAATGTCTCATTACTATCCCAATAATTATTAAATATCACATGAAAAAAAAGAATGGTTACATTACTTAAATTGCATCAAAAACTACCACAGATGAATAGGCTTGAACGATAAGTAAGAAAACATTTGTTGTGGCGAGATTCTGTGTGTATGGTAGCAAAACTTCTGAAGGTAAATACCGTATCATGCTAAATAGTGGATGCAGATCTAGAAACTTAACTTGGAATACCAAGATGACCTTGAAAGCAACACAGCAATGTTTTCTTTTCACAGTGTGAATTTGGTATTGTATCCTATACGACAGCACTACAGCATGAGTATGACAAACAGATCACAAAAACAGTGACTGCAAAGAAAAGTAGTTTCTTGGCCAATATACCAGGAGTAAAATATGCAGAGTACTAAGGACAGAACACAAATTCCTTTCACAGTAAATACAATACAAAACAATACAGTATACTTGGATAACAAATAATATGAGTTTATAAAATTCAATTTTTTAACATTATTTACAAATGTTACCCCTTACATCCATAACCTCTATACTTTGAGCAGCGGGTTGATTTTTAGCAATCTGTGACCCAAATTCAGGAGTGACTGCCCAGAATCTCATCCAAATTTATATCTTTCATCCAATCGTCATTCCCAGAGCCAGACTTGAGCAGAGAGTCTATGAAGTCTGAGTCTGTGTTGATCCCTGGAACTGTGTTGTCTCCCTCGGGGAGGAAGTCAAAGGTCAGTCGGTTGGCCCGGTTATTCTGGTAGCTGCTAGGGCTGGGACTGGGCTCTGCAAAGTTGCCTGCTGGTACCCTCTGTTCAGGAGAGGCCTGGTTCAGGTTTCCCACCGCTGATGGGGATCCCATCATTGGCTGGCTTGGTCTTGGGCCTGTGTCTCTTATCGAGGGGTTTATAGGGAGCATCCCAATGTCTGGTGCTACCTGGTTGGGAGGGCCGATGTGCCTCTGTTGGTACGGGTGGTTTGGCATGTCCAGCTGCGCACCCGCAGACTGTAGTGGATTGGGTAGCCGCCTAACACCGAGTCCAGTCGTCACTTGCTTGTTGGCTGAGCCCCAGCCCATGTTGACATTTTTCATCAAGCCTCCGAGACCCTGTCCTGGTACGCCTGAGGAATGCAGGTCAGCTGTCGTTCTCGGGTGCTGTACACCTGCTACATTGTTCATCCCAAAAGAATTTCCGTGTGTGTTAGGCCCCAGGAACCGAGCTTTATTTTGATTTAGTCCAATTCGGTTCTGATTGTTATGATGCTGGAACTGACCGATACAAGAACTCGGACGACAATCGGTCCCGATACCAAATCTGCGGTCCGACGGTGAAGGACTCATCTTTGGACCAGACCCGCTTGGGAGGTGACACGACATGGACTGTAGGTCATTCTCAGGAAGGTTGCTGGAAGACTGGGAGGAGTTTTGACCTAAAGAGTTATCAAGAAAAACTGATTACAATGGTCACTATCAGCATTTAAAGCATTTCTGACTCATCCGAACTGAACAGTACCTGTGAAGATGTTTCCTTGCTGAACTCCCACCATACTTCTTGGCTGCTTGTAATCAGGCGGTGGTCTTGTGAGATGACGATTGAACTGATCATGTGCACTGTCTTTGTCCTTGATAGGAAAGACAAATAATCAATTCTACCAAATTCTCACAAAGTCTGAACTGCTTATTAATTGGTGAAAGCTGTATGATGTAAGATGTAGCTTACTGGATTGCCAATGGTGTGCTGTTGTTGATTGATCTGTCTCTGCATGGCCTGAGTTTTGACCGGGCCCTTCTGCTGGTTGGTTGGTGCTGGGAGCCGTGGCTGCGACTGGGCCGACATGACTCCTAAGCCTCCATTGGTGGGCAGCCTCGGACCAGGAGGAACACCCTTAGAAGAAGAGACATATGATGGTTTAATATTAGTGTCAGTGGGCTTTTTCCATTCTCAAATTTGCCTATTCTCTGCTTAATACCTGGAGATTTGTGCCAAGTGCTATGAAAGCTGTTGTGGAAAAACACAAAACCAAAACACTGCAATAATATGAGTTGACCACTAGAGGGCAAAACTCTACAAGACATCATAGATATGTGTCAAAGATGCTATTCAACCTCCAGAATGTGGTCAAGGCTACTCCCTCTGCAGATGAAAAAGGGAGACTTGGAGAGAGGCTTTTTTTGGAAGGGGGGAGCGCGAGCCCTCCTCAAGGCCTGCTTCTCCCTTGATAATTGTGTCTAAAGAGAGTGGAAAGAATCCCTGAGACAGCAGGAAATGTGTGCCAATGGGGAGTTAAGCGCCAGCACCATGACTACCTCCATTTAATAAGCTCTCCTTTACTGATCACTGTGTTGTGTTTGGCACGGAGGCATTCCATCCACTAGAAACCTATTTGGCTCCTGACACTATCACACTGATTAAAATGTTGTAGTCGGCGGTACTCAAATGAAATTGAGATAGCCAAACTAGCTTTTTGTTTGAAGTCTTGTGCCGAACGTATGCTTTTCGCAGATAAGCTCTCGCCATCACGGTGTTTGAGATGTTATACGTCCTTGTAATGCATATTTTTCTTCGCTTTTTTTAGGCAGCTGTGCAGACCACTGAGCGCTCCAAGTAAAACCTCTCTTTCTTGTGGACACAAGGACACTCTCGCTATGCTCGAGCTTCAACCAAGTGCAAGCATTTGTCATGAAGGAGGTTAATGTGCACCGAATCCAAGTCAACACACGCTGTGTATACAATGTCAGTCATTGTGTTGACTTAAAATGTTTCCCAGGGTGAAATGGATTAGAAATCCAACAGTGCATTTAGCAGAAGCTATTACTTAGAGGACAGATTCTTTGCAGAGGAGGAATCTCTACAGGGTGGTGACTTTGTGGTCCCGGAGAGAAAAACAGAAAAAGAGAGGGAAGTAAGTGTACGTGTGTGTGTGTGTGTGTGTGTGTGTGTGTGTGTGTGTGTGTGTGTGTGTGTGTGTGTGTGTGTGTGTGTGTGTGTGTGTGTGCGCTTGCGAGTGTGTGCTTGCAAGTGTGTGTATGATAATGAATGGGGCTGAAATTTGGAGAACTAACGAGACAGGATTAGAGAACGAGGGAAGTTGAAACTCATCAGGAGTCACAAGCCATTTCACATGAGCTAATATTCGCCTTCTCGCCGAGTTCAACCCACACAGCAAACCAAGCATGGCAATGAGGTTACACAGGGACTAAAACATCAAAACAGTGGTTTCTCCTGTTACTCTCGAAAGCAGTCACTGGCTTTGATTCACTGTATCCAGTTATCGAGACTGTGAGAAATTGTGACCATCACAGACATTTTCCCCAAAGAGGTACACTGGAGAGGGCTTATTCCATCTTTGTTGTAAGAAAAACCCAATGAGGGGTGTTTTAGCATGTACAACTGAGTAATCCTCTCTGTCATCCCGATGTGTCATAAAGCTGTTTTCCATGTTTTTTTCCCCCCGCTCATTCTTCACAAGCTTGTTGTTAATGAATACCACATGTGGCTCAGGCCTCAGAGAAGGAGCGGAGTGATTTAGTCTCCCATCCTGCGGCAGTGCAGGCAGCTGACAGTGATCCAGGCCCAGCCTTGCCGGCTCTCACACTGCACTTCCTCCAGTCTGGACTCGGGACGCTGTCCCTTGGGAGCGCCTCGGCATCTGGACTTGGCCGCGGCTCCCTTTCCCAGGAAACAAGTACTCCCTTCACAGCACTGCCGGAGTGACCTGGTAGGCTCAACCCCCGTGGCCCCGCTCTTATCCTTACTGAGGGATGTGGTGCCACAAGATCATCAACAAAAGCTGAGGAGTCATTATTTACTGCAAGCAAACCTTAATCTTAAAAGGGATACTTCAACCACAAAGTGACCATTTGTATATCAATTACTCACGCCAAGTCTCGATGAATTGAAGTAAATGGGGGCCACGTTTAAACACTGCAAAACTATATAAAAATCTCACACTACTCGTGCAGTATGATCTAAGTCTCATTTATCCAGTCGTATACTCACTACTTCCCAAACACATGCATCTTTTTTTTTAAGATTATTTTTGTGGCAATTTTCAAGCCTTTATTGATAGGATAGTGAATAGTCTAGAAAGGGGGGGAGAGAGGGGGCGACATGCAGAAGTGGCCGCAGGTCGGATTCGAACCCCGGCCGCCGCGGTCAGGACTCAGCCTTGTTATATCGGCGCCCTCTCTACCAACTGAGCTATCGGGGCACCGCAAACACATGCATCTTTGCTAAAACCTTACTATTTAAAACACTTCCACGTATATCTCACGCTTGCACAGGCGCGCTATGGTGTCGAAAGTGTTTTAAATAGTAAGGTTTTAGCAAAGATGCATGTGTTTGGGAAGTAGTGACCATACGACTGGATAAATGAGACTTGGATTATACTCAGCGGGCTACCTTTCGGTCTGAAAAGTGAAGCCAATACGGAACTGCCTTAAACTTGCATTATTTCTAATAGCCAGCAGGGGGCGACTCTGGTTGCAAAAAGAAGTCTAATTGTATAGAAGTCTATGAGAAAATGGCCCTACGGCTCACTTGATTTATTACCTCAGTAAACATTGTAAACATGAGTTTATGGTTTCAATTGCTAGTTTTAAGTCTTCTTCAATACAGCGTGATGTTCATTTAGTAGATTATGGTCCCACTAAGAGTCAAATAGACCATAAAGCAGGGGATGCTTTAGGGCGTGGCTACCTTGTGATTGGCAGGTCACTATCACGGCGTTGTCTAGTCTGTTTTCAATTCATAAATGTTAATTTAAACATTTTGGTCACCTAAAGATGTCTTATTCGGTGTTCGGTTGTACTTAGCTCCAACGTCTCGTGTCACTTCTGGTTGCAAAAAAACAAGATGGTGACTGCCGAAATGCTGAACTCGAACCTTCAAAACGGCAGTCCACAAACCAACGGGTGACGTCACAGTGACTATGTCCTCTTCCTATTTACAGTTTATGATTATACTGCACGAGTTGTGTGAGAGTTTGTAATTGTATATTTTGATATAGTTTTGCTGTTGTTTAACGCGGCCCCCATTTACTTCAATTCATCAAGACTTTTCTGTTTTTAGATTCTCCGTTCACCATGGAGGCATGCGACAAAAGCAAAGTTTTCTTCAGGGGGTCAAGGTAACACAGGGTGAGTAATAGATACACAAATGGTCTTTTTGGGGGTGAGCTATTCCTTTAAGTTGCAGCTGTAATTTGGGGTTCTGTATTTTCAGTAAAGAGAGCACTCTATTCTGCAGAAAGCAAGAGCTCTTGTGTCGTATTCAAAAGGAAATCTGTATTAGCTGAAGCTAATCACTGGGATGATGAAATTGCTGCCAAATGTCTGTCTTCACTTGATCTAACAGTGCCATTTTATGCTGAGCAGCAGTATAAGACACTCTGGATAAGACTGTCTGCCAAATGTTGTAGATGTAAATCGGAATGTAAATGTTTATATAGTTAAAAATACAAGCATACGAGTGTACATCTATAAAGGGATTGAAAGTCAAATATACAAAAAGTAAAACTCTTTTTATGAATCGACTAGATCAGATGCTTATAATTATAGAACTAAATAGCTAAAACAAAATGTATACATCTATGAAAATGAATATAAAAAATTAAATGAGGAGATGGGTGAATAGCTCAAACACACCCCCGTTTGTGCTACAAAACGCATTTAGTTCAGATATTCCCTTAAAATAATCCTTTCTGCACCTGTATGGATGGCTGTATTGCATTTAGTTACCAGGAAATTCCATAGAGATTTTTTTGAAAATTGGGAGGAAACCAATACGCTTTCTGCAGTGGCAAAAATTAGATATCAATTTTATTTCAGACATAATAAATAACAAAGACCTGTAATAATTATTACTACACCAGGATTCTCTTTCCAGGTTTCTCTTTTGCTATTTACACTGTCATGGAACCTCTTTAGCTTAAATACATAACAGCTACAATACTGATGTGACTAGCTAAATGTTGTCCTTGAAACAGCAATGCCAACCAACCACAGTAACTCAGGTTTCATAATGCATTAGTGTCCTCTACTGTAAGCTGCCAGAGAATGTATTCAGACTTTTTTTTGTGTGACCTCATAGCTAGAGAGTTGCAGAGTGGTGGATCTGAAATTTGACATGTTTGACTCAGCAACCGATTATTAAACTGTAAGAAGCTTCAAACAAGCACCAAAGCTCACATCTCTGGCTGTTTTAGAAAAGGTCCTCAGCTTCTCTCAGTGGGAGGAGGCCCACTGCTAGTTGCTAGTGTTACGTAGGGGATCAGGGCACTCTTTCAGGACCTGTATTTCTCTGGCATTACTAATTCAATTCACTGTGGGAAGAGACTCCACTCTTTTTTTCTCCTCTGTGTGAGCTGTCCCTTCCTCATTAGCTAGACTTTTAACCCCGTCCATGCTGACCGCAAAAGACAAACACCACTATCAGCCTTTTTTAGTTCTAAAATTATAAGGTGGCTCTTGTTTCTTCTTCACAATTCCTACACCATCATATCCCTAGCTTTGGGTTTGCATATATTATTTGTTCAAACAAACTGCACATTAAGACACAGTGTCCTTGGGAAAGTTGTCTCACCAAGCCTTTACCCCTTATGCACTCGAGCACAGCCGCATGTCCTCAGCATTTTAAACCAGAGGTGACTGGGCTTTTACTTTCAGGAGCTCTGGGCTTTGGAAAAGTTAGCTTTTTTAATAATTTATCAAAATCCATTTAAGGCTTTTTCATTATTTGATATCCAGCCTCTTCACCCTCTTTCTCACAACTGTATTTTTTAATTATGTACTGTTTTTTTACTGCTTAGAATTTATGTTTTAAACATGCATTAGCATTAAGTTTAGAACCACAAAATTATTATTACTGATCATTACCAATGCTAACATTAATACTAATACTAATTATGACATTACCAGTACTTTTACAATTTTAATTAATGTATGGTGTATGAAGAAAATAGTCCTGAAAAAATGTTTGTTGGCTTATTAAGATGATTCACTAATTTTAAAGATTCTGTATATTTCTTGCATTAAACATTCATAGAAAGCTTCTGATAACGCAAATATTTCTAAAAAGGGACTTGAAGGGCGTTTTCAGACAAGCCATGAACATGCACAGCCATGAGAGTGTAAATGGCTTTCTGTTCCAGTATAGTGGTAAAACTGGTTCTGTTTTACCCATGTGTGATGATGTATTTGTCATCCTACCTTGTTTACTTGCATGTCTGAATAACTCCCTCCCTCCTCCCACCCTCTCCCAGTCACTCAAGCACTTCCCTTGATCTGTAGAGGTTATGAGAGCTCTCTTGTGTGGCTCGCATTATCATTTCACACAAAGACAGCTACAGATACTGTTGGAGCAAAAATGAAAAAGAGGGGACGGTCTAAATCTCCCCAATCATAACAAATCAGTGATTCAACCTCCGGCACCAGGCTAAGCAGATTACTGTCATTTTCCACCACTTGTCCCTTGTAGCTAACAACCTCCAATTAGCAAATCCCGCTGTGCATATCTGTGCCCTGACGGGGAGCCACCATGACAAGCAGAGAAATTAGAAGTCCTGCATGTTAATCTACCATGCTCTGGCAATCTGTGTCATCGTCAAAACACTTTCAGGGGAAATACATATTCAAGGGAGTCACAACAGCAGAGGCACAGTCAAGCAGCCAGAACAATGAAAATAAAGTCCCAAAACAAACAGCACTGCATTGTTGCTGTTTCAGACAGCAGGTTGGCTGCTGCGAGCGAACTGAGGAAACCGACTGATGAGGAAGTCTAAGGAGAGAGAGTTTAACTGCTGTGCATCATGTTGCTATACCTTCAGTAGAAATACACAAGCAAGTCATTCAACATCTGCTGATTAAATAAAATCATACAAGAAATGTGTAATTAGTCAAAAGTGTACATTTAAGTCACCGCACTTTATTGGGGCACTATAGATCTGTGGTTCTCAACCAGGGGTCCAGGGACCCCCAGGGTTCCAGAAACATGGTGAAGAGTTTATTTTTACTATTTAATTCATTACAGAAGTGAGCCCAATGTGAGTGACAAGAGTGACTATTCTGATCATAGGTTTCACTTTCTCCATGGTTAGATAACCATGGAGAAAGTGAAACCTAGACCAGAATTATACAGTTGTGAACTACAGTTGCGGAGATCCGCAACTGTAGTTCAAAACTGTATAATTCTGGTCTGAATCATATCTAACAACCAAAATCTTTTCAGATGGAGGTCTCTTAAAGCAAAATCTTAATGTTTATCAGTTTAGGGGTCCTTGACACAAAAAAGGTTGAGAACCACTGCTATAGATTATGGTTATTGCCATTAACTAAACGTACACCTCATAACTTTATTGCACTAGCTATGTTTTATTTTTGCTACCACATATAGTATACTGTAGGCACATGTTGTGTGAAAGCCTTGTAACTCCAATGGCATTGCGCTGATTCATATATGTAGGGCTACAACTAACTACAACGACTATTATTTTCATTGTCGATTAATGTGCTGATTATTTTCGTGATCAATTGGTTCGTTTTTTGGTCTATAAAATGTCAGAAAATGGTGAAAAATATCGATCAGTGTTTCCCAAAGCCCAAGATGACGTCCTGAAATGTCTTGTTTTGTCTACAACTCAAAGATATTCAGTTTACTGTCACAGAGGAGTAAAGAAACCAGAAAATATTCACATTTAAGAAACTGAAATCAGAGAATTTTTACCTTTTTTTCTAAAAATAATTACTCAAACCGAATAATCAATTATCAAAATAGTTATTGATTCATTTAATAGTTGACAACTAATCAATTAATTGTTGTAGCTATATATGTCATAATCACATACATGAAGGTAGACATATTGGTGATTTTAATGTTTACAGTATAGTTGGATTCCATGCTCCTCTGTAGTTGTAGAAAAGCTTTTGGATATGGTCAAACTTCTCATTCATCAACCTCAGCACAAGGCCATTTTGTTCCCAAACATTTAGAGATACAAGGTTTTCACCTAAGAGCAATCCTGTGTGAAGTAATTTGTCAGAGTCCTTACCTGTCGCTGCTGGGACAGTTTGAATGGCAGCCCTGCGGGGAGCGACTTGGGCTGCAGGCAAAGAGCCCCTGGCGTGGAGATCTGTTGGTTCTGGAAGTGGAGAGCTGAATGTGGCTGATTCTGGCCCGTCGATGGCAACTGTTGCTGCTGTTGTTGCTGCTGGGCTGAAGTCTTGTTCACTGAGCTTGTCATGATAGGCATCGGCTGGCTGGCAGAATGGGGTGCTTTGGGGCTGAAGTGCAACGTGGGCTTGGTGCTGAGAACCTTCATGTCCAAATGATGGGAGCCGTTGAGGCCATTTGACTTGAAGAGGCAGTTGTTGATCCCTTTACTCTGAGGGCCAATCCTCTGCTGGCTGAGCGGGGCCGGGCTGGGGACCTTGTCCTGGGGGGAGGCGCTGGTGGAGGAGTGGGTGCTCATGGCGGGAGCCCAGTTGGTCAATCCTGCAGGTGGTGTTTGGTGGTGGTGATGGAGCAGAGAGCTCGGCTGCTGCTGGTTTGCTGCCATCTGCTTCAGCTGCTCAGCGTGGGATATCTCTGGCCAGCAGGGCAGGGCTCTGGGGTGGCCTGCCTGAGCGTTAGCTTTTTGCGACGTGGTGGTAGAAGAGGTGCTGGTCAACGTGAAAGAGGGTCCCGCTGAGGCCGGTCGAAGCTGTGGCGAAACGCCGTAAACCTGGCCAAAATCTGGGGAGTGCTCCATCTTTATCGGCTTATCCAATGGGGAACACAGACTGGCAGCCGCTCCCGCTGAGCTGGGCCGGCCCAGATCCAAACCGAACGCATCGTCCTGCTTCAGCATCTTCTCAAACTCCAGGTCATTCAGCGTCGGCACTGTCTTTGTCAGCTCGTCAAAAAGATCCTGGAGGTCGGGGTCAATCTGACCACCACCTTCATCTTTGAAGTCAAAAATCATGTCTGCATTTGACTGGCCGCAGGACTGGACCTCTATGGGCTCTTTTTTCATTTCTTTCAGGGTCATGTTGAATATGTCTGAACCCACTCCATGGGGCATCATGTAATTCTTCCTCTGCATGCCCATGGTTGAGGACCCTTGCAGAGACTGGTTTATGTTATGGTTGCAGGGCCCATGTCCCAGACCACCGGTATCCACACGGACCCGCTTAAAGTCTGAACCAGAGAAACCACAGGAGAGCCCATTCTGCTTCGGTGCGTGTCCTGGTGCATGTCCCTCAAGCTTCCTTCGCAAAGATCCTTGAAGCTGCAAAACACAACAGAACGGAGTTTAAAAAACACTTAATAAAATACTTGGTACCTTCACCTCCCCTTCATTTCATACATTTATTATTTACAGGGTAAGTGTTTTTCAAAAAAGAGTAAGACCTCCATGGCAATGCAGTTTCAAGACTAACCCACAAGAAAACATTTTCATAACCAGACTTTAATTATTATACTTGATTCAAAAGCTGTCTTGAGAGCCAATTTAAATCACTGTGATAGTTCCGAGTGCATTAAATTGTGCATCCAGCTCAAAGTATCACCATGTCAATTAATTAAATTTCACAATTTGCTCCAAGGCCTGGAGATGCTGCACACTTGACCAGCTTGTGATATTTAGGAAGATTACTTTTATTAATAGACAAGTGTTTTCATTTAGTAGAATAACCTTTGGATTTTACAACAGCGATGACATCGCAAATGCTTTATTCTGACCTAATTCACCCAGTCACATCGCTTTGTGAAATCAAGCTGATAAATTCAATGCATACATTTCATATATAGTTTTATTTAAACACTTGCAATGCATCGATGAGGCAAAAATGTTTTGATATAATGTGGTTGGAGCGCAGTGGATGGGCTGAGAAGATAGCTAGGAATCTGATACAGTCGACAGACCGCAGAGAGAAGAATAGGGTCTTTGTTTCCCTCATTTGCATACATTATATTTTCTTCCTTTGTGCTTCGTTAGATAGAGTTTCTCCTTTGTGGCTGAGATTCTGCTTAACATGCTGGTGCAGATATCCAACTTCCTTTTGTCCTATCCCCATGTCTTCATATAAGGTAATGCATGACTCACAACTCTAACCACTCAGTAACATCTCCATAAAACTGACGCAATAAAAAGCCTAACAAAATGTGCATGTTATCATAGCAAAAAACTAGATTATTTATGTTTTCAGGAGCAGATATCACTGTCATGTCAACAAAACAATGAAGTTTCTTCCTTGATGTGAGCCTCCGAGTCATTAACAGCAATTCACTGAGAAAGAAAAAAATGTCTATCCAGTGGCACACTGTTGTATACACATAAAAATGACTGATTATCCGACCATCTTTTAATGTGGTGCCTGCATGGAAACAAAATGGCTTGGATTGTACACCAACCTGAGCACAGTAGAGGAGTATCAGTGTGTTGCATATTTCACTGTGGGAACAAATTTGAGTCATTTCCACCTGCTGGCACACATTACATTAAGATGATTCATAGCCTGAGGGTTGTGAGCGAATCCTGCAGTTCACTACATTTCTGCTCTGTTCGTGTCTGTGTTACCTCTGCTATTGCTCTTAACAATTGTTCATGTTCGAGATACTTCTTCACATTTTAATCAAGGCACAAATATGTCTGTGACTCGCCTAGCCTCATTTATTTAAGCTAATAAGTGTGTCAACATATTGACTGGATGTGGATGGATGATTATGTTGATGGTGGTGGTGTGTGCTGAGGGGGGAGGGACACTGAAATGATCGATTCTATTCAGAGAATCATACCAGTGGCTTTGCATTTAGCTTAGTAAGTAGAAACTGTAAGGCTTTTGAACATGTTCTGCACTCATGTTAAGTATGATTGCAAATAGATTGGGTACAGTACCCATTCAGTTTCTTTTAGTACAGTAGGAAAATCAACTTGTACACACTTCAAACTTGCTTGAGCTCCATGACAACGACCAGTGTGAGGGCAGAAGAAAAGACAAAGACAAAGACAAAGAGCGAGCTTGGGAGCATGTGACTAATGTCAAAGTCAAGCAAGAGTGACCAATTTGTTTCTTCATTTTTTGTCAACTATATGTTGTCACTGTACTGCAGCTGGAGGCAGAACACAGTTTCAAAACCCTTGTTGTTGATGGTGTATTTACAGCCCCCCTGCCATCGGAAAATGTAAAACATATTCACTATCTGTGTTGTCAGAAAATCAAACACAGTAGACAAACAATAATCAAATATGTGTGTTGTGAAAAGATTCACATAAATTGGTCATTTCTTGCATTAAAGGTCCAGTGTGTAGGATCTGGCGGTATCTAGCGGTGAGGTGAGGAGATTGCAACCAACTGAAGCCTCTCCCGTGTGCCAAGCGTGTTGGAGAGCTACGGTGACCGACGCGAAAAAGCGAATGACCCTCTCTAGAGCCATCAGGAGCAGAGCCAGTGCGTAGAGTGTGTGTGTGTGTGTACGTGGGAAGTGAATGGTGAAGCAAGAGAGAGAGCGGCGGCGACGGGAGCGAGTAACGTTATCAGCTCCGGCCCAAGCAGGAAAAGTTAACAGAGTTTGGTTTGCCCGTTCTGGGCTACTGTAGAAACATGGCAGTTATGGATGCTAATTTTTGATTAATTAGTTAACCGATTATTAACCGTTAACCGACAAGATTAGTGTGTTGCATGCAGCGGTGCGCCAGCTGCAGTGTATGTGCAAAGCAGACAACTGAGTCCCCAGTTCACCCGTCCGGGAGAGTTATCAGCCACAATGCTGCATGGATTGTCCAGGACACATGCAGCCACTTTCCCAGTAAAAATCTCCACCGCACCATTTAGTTTAGCTGTGAGGTTGTCAGCTGTGTGTCTGCCTGGCACAACATTACTCCGTCTGCCCGACGTAACGTTAGCGAGTGTCCGACAGACCATGTCTGTTTGGTTTCTGCTATGTTCGGAGATGTAGCGTTGCTGGTGGCTTCGTGCTCTCCGTTGTCACACACATACGGTCTGTCAGCGCGGCGTAACGATAGCGAGTGTCCGACAGACCGTGTGTGTGGCGGCGGTGAGTGTGGCGTTGTCGGTGGCGTTATAGCTGTAGCAGTGTGTGTCCAGTTTATTTGTAGGTGAATAAATGCTATAACTTAAATTCCTAATGTCGGTTTATGGTTAAATGGTTAATTATTAACATCCCGAATGGCGGTGCATCATTGCGGATTCCGTGGAGAGGACCCGCTCCCTATGTAGATAAAAACAGCTCATTCTAAGGTAATGTAAACACAATTCTTATTATCAGGGGATTATACACTAAGAAAACATACTTATTATATATATGTTATATTCCATTTCTGCCAATTAATTAATTGTTACACACTGGTCCTTTAAAATGTTCTTGTTTGACAACTGACTCACAAAATAGTCCCTGTTTGCAACTGCATCATAACATGGCAACAACTGAATTTTAATAAACTAAACAAAAAGTGACAAATAGTTTAATGTTATGTGTTTCCTAACTCAAGGTTTTGAGCTCTCAAATACTGAAATGAATGGAAATAATGGAGGGTAAGAAATTATAATAAAACTATTAATAGATCTAATTAATACTTAATCAATTAACCATCACAATATGTGTTTTTAAAGGACCAATACAATTTAAAACATGTAGTATGGTCCTTTAAGTGTAGTGTAATTCAGTCTTTGCCTAATATTAAATTTTTATGTATTTTTAAATAATGTATTAGCTCAGTTAGCCTTTTGTATATTAAAATTTAAGTAGAAAATGCAATGCTTGCGAAAGAAAAGCAACCACTATTTTGAGGCTAAATAAGCTTTGCCACAAAAGTGAACCTCAGTAGAGAAGCTCTGAACAGAGACTAGAGAGAAAGAAATCTCGTCAGATGATGTAATGACTGGCTGGGTGATGCCAACTTAATACAGAGAATTACAGTGACGCGTACAATTTTAACTTGGGGAGACATTGCATAAGTTCATCTACAGTAGGTCTCATTTTGCCATCTTCCCTGAGATCCAAACTATTAAACACCGTGCCTCTCTACAGACTACTGGACATCTGTTTTTCTCCAAATGCAGATGAAAACAGGCCCTCTAGTGTGTGCAGCTCATCTCGTTCCAGAGGGCTCTTTCTGGTAGACAGACAGGAGTACTCCTCATGGTTCAAGGCACTGTCTGAGAAAACACATCATGAATAATGGAAAGGACAGTGGATGCGTTGCAAAAAGCCATTGTGAGACAGCCTGGGTTGCCTCACTGCTGCCTCTGTGCCATTTAAAAATGGACTCCAGTCAAGAGCAGCTTTTAGCTCAAATTCAAAACTGAAGCTTCTGAAGAAGTGCAGTGGAGATTTTGTCAAGGTTAGAGCCCCATCCTTCATTTGGGTAGCAAAAAGAAGCAATATCTAAGCTCAAACACTTCCCAACAAATATAAGGACCATCCTGTTCACTCCTGAAGCAGTGGCCTCCTAGCTGGCCTGAAATCCTCATGACAGATCTCCATGTGATCTGAAAATAGATTTTTTGATTAACATTTAATGAGCTTAGAAGCTCTGAATCACTTTGAAAGTGACTCCTGCTGCACGAGAGGCTCAAACGTATGTATTATATACTGAACATCTTAGAGATGAAAGAATAGCCGCTTGCATTCGTTTTCTGTGTTGGCAAAATGTAATTCACCCACTGTCAACGTCTAGATTAGTAGTAAGGAGAATGTTCATTCAAGGATTTTAGTATTACAAAACCAAGGCCAACAAAAGAATTTGCTTGCTGGAGGTTAGATTATCTCTCATCTAAACTTCTCACAGCTACAATAAACAGAAAAGAACACAATATATACGGCGTTTTAAAGATTTTAACGAGGTGCAACTTTTTGTGGAATCCATCCGAACTATGCGCTTTATTTGAACTACTTGTGGACGCACAATTTCCCAGAAAATGATTTTAGTGGATTTAGAA
The DNA here is from genome assembly GCA_916701645.2 of Sebastolobus alascanus. Lineage (NCBI taxonomy): Eukaryota > Metazoa > Chordata > Actinopteri > Perciformes > Sebastidae > Sebastolobus > Sebastolobus alascanus. Next base: position 4,160,319 of record CAKAOJ020000040.1, on the reverse strand, counting down.
TGGATTTAATCTCTGAGCATAACCTTTTCGATGCTCCTTATTGATGCCCTTTGACTGTTGCAGTGAGGAACCTGACCTTGGCCATGTCAACAGAGGCTATCTATTCCTGGGAGCTGGAGGGCAGGCAGCCCGTGTGTCAAGCTGAGCAGCGTGGTGACGCTGAATACTGTGGATGGGGCTCCGGGTGAACCATCACAGGGACGCAACACCAGGCCTCCTGGTACCATCTGTCAGTCCAGTGGCACAGCCCTCAGAGCCATGCATGCTTGAAGGGTATAGGTTTGCGAGTGTTCGAAGGTTTTGTGTTGGAGCATGAGAGCGTGGCTCAACAAAAGATCGAGCTCGCCAGCCTTTAATCTATTCACCAGAGCCCTGAAACATGTTGCAATCCGCTCCTGTGAGAGAGCCTTCCTCTCGGCATTTGACATGGAAAAAACAGTCCCAAAATAAAGGAATAAATACGACTATTGTGTTCCTAGGGAGACATAATATTTATGCGGTTCTGCAGGTTGCATACTGTTGCAAGAGGGGATTTCAGCTCGTGTATTGCCAGATAAGAAACAAGAGCCCTCAGACCAGTGCCAATGTCGTACAGAATTCAGCTATCTGCTTGTAGAACGCTGAGAAAGTGTGGAGGGCTCAGTTTAATTATAGGGTTTACTAGCTGTCTAAAGCTGTAAGCCATTATACTATAGCCAGAGAAATTGAATAAAACATCCTGGATAACTTGAAAAGTTTAATTATTTAAAGGGAGGTAAGGAAGCTGAGGCTGCGGCTGCTGCGATACAGTATGTACATTCACAAGGCAAGTTATAGTTTCAGTCAAATCAGGTCAGGTCAGGGAGGCTGTCAGATACTGCTGTCTTTCCTGTAACCCGTTTTCTTTATTAATCCTTGTTTGTTGCCAAGTCATGGCTTGATTTTATTCAGCACATTTCAGGTAACAGCAAGGTAAGCACAATGTATTTGATTCTATGAAACAACAAAAATGTTACAGGATACATGATAAGATGCTACCAACATGAGAAAATACTGACACAATACTCACAATTTAGCATTTTTGGTTTGAGTTTAAGCTAAGCTAAGTTTTTTCGGATTTAAGCATCACAGATTTAATTTAAAAGGACCAGTGTGTAACAATTAGGAGGATCTATTGGCAGAAATGGAATATAATATTAATAAGTATGCTTTTTTAGGGTATAATCACCTGATAATAAGAATCACTGTGTTTTAGTTTCCTTAGAATGAGCCGTTTATATCTACATAGGTAGCGGGTGCTCTCCACGGAGTCCGCCATGTTGCACAGCCATGTTTCTACAGTAGTCTAGAACGGACAAACCAAACTCTGCTAACTTTTCCTGCTTGGGCCGGAGTCGATAACGTTACTCGTTATCTCGCCGCCTCTCTCTCTCTCTCTCCTCTCTCTCCTCTCTCTCCTCTCTCTCTCTCTCTCTCTCTCTCTCTCTCTCTCTCTCTCTCTCTCTCTCTCTCTCTCTCTCTCTCTCTCTCTCTCTCTCTCTCTCTCTCTCTCTCTCTCTCTCTCTCTCTCTCTCTCTCTCTCTCTCTCTCTCTCTCTCTCTCTCTCTCTCCACCACTCACTTCCCACGTACACACACAGTCTACACATTGGCTCTGCTCAAAATGACCTAAAAATATGCCACATCAGCATATATAATGTGTTTTATGAGAATCCAGCAGGAAATACTGAACTAGATATCTACAGAGTGCTACAGGAATGAGTCCAAAAACCCAGAGATGAGTTAGCATTTTAACACTTCCGGTTCCCTCGTCTGGAAGTCAATAGGTTTTTTGAATGGGTTTTTAGTTGGATGCCTGAAATAAGGTCTGTGGTTAACACAAGCTGAAGATATTTTAATGTTTTGTTCCACGACATAAAATACATCAATATGAATTTTGAAGCTTTTAGGTTTCTTAAAAAAGGCGGTTGCTAACAAGTGGCTAAATGAGACTACTAAACATCATCATGCTGACTTGTCTGCCTTTACAACCTCATTGTTTATACTCGCGCTCATGCCACTGTGGTGTAGTTCGTTTATAGCCTAATGTTAGCTTTTGACTTCTGCCGATTGCATTACACTCCAAAAAAACCTCCAAAGTGGTGTTCATTTGTGGAGATTATCTTGCTGAACAAAACGTGTAAGTATCATAAACACATGTTAACCACAGAGCTTATTTTCTGCAATAATCCAAAATCCAATGGAAAAATCCCATTGGCTTTTTGTCGAGGGAACCCAGGGCGATGCTAACTTCCTGGTTGGCCCACAAAAATACGTCATCCCTGGAGCACTCTATTGAAGCAAGGTTTAGCAATCAAATTAAATAGCTGCCTCTTGGAAATCTTGGCAGCTAATTTTGGCTTGATCTTTTTTTTACACATAGTAAATTATAAAATCAAGGTTTTTTATTTTTTTTTCTAAATACAGGGGGAATGTCATGATCTCTATTCCAAGTGTTCTAACAAAAGAAACACATTTAATCTGTTTCTATAGGGCTCGTGCCATAAGGTTGCACAGGGATGTGAGTCTAGGTTCATGGTGTGCTTCCCTAATCAGGCTGGCGCGTGTTGGGACGAAGCAGCACACTGCAGAGGTGGGCTACTTTTGGCTCATCAGCACTTTGCATCCCCACACTTCCTGACACAGTTGTATTAGATTGAGGCTGCCCTCCAGAGAGCAGGCAGGAGAGAAGGATGAGCAGCAGCGGCAGCAGGAAAAAAAAAAAAAAAAGAGCTTTGTGGCAGCCTCTGGGAAATGGGAAGAGATGATAAGAGCTCCTTTGAAGAGAAATCATCCATTATGTTTACTGAAGGCAGATTTTTTTTAACAGTTAATGTAGCTCAGCTCCAACATTCCATGGAGAAACTTGCTATTTTAATAAAAGGCAGCTTGCACACAAAACAATCCTGTTGGAGACACTTCCCAATCAAATATCAGCTCTCCATTATCCAAATGCAGAGATTAAAGCCAGCATTCCAATCAGTTCTTGCTTTGGCATGTCTTTTGTTCTGAATCAAGCAGATGAGTTTAATGTGATATCCCCGGGGCTAAAGGAGGCAGGAGGAAGCAGCTCCGAAAATATGCACGGACCCCAGAAGAAAATATGTGGGGCCCCTTAAAAAAAGTAAAAAGCGATGCTGGTATCTCTGCAGTCACCGGTCACTGCACACCCATTACAATGATGAGAATCCAGTGACTGTACAAGGTATGTAAAGCTGCTCTTGGATAGTTTGAGTCATTAGTCAAGCTGATTTCGAATACAAATGTATTCCATCCAATTATTCTTGACCTGGTCAAGTAGTTTGAATGGCCAATTAATTGTACATAACATGCATTGAGTATATTCTTCTGTCAGAGAGGGTTCAGAAGCTGTGGCTCCTGGTCCTCAGATTCCCAGGATAGCAGTGAAGTGATCCTGGGAACAAATATGGGGTGTGTGAGTGTGTGTTGGAGGGGGGTAGGCATACTCTGTCAAGGCATCACCGCAGCACAAGCTAGGCCACGCCACTGCAGACGTAGCACAGGTCACCAACATCGCAGTGACAAGCCGTCACATCACATCACCCATGGCCATGTGGCTCACAGAGCTCCTGACACTGCTGTCGCCTCTCATCTACATGTCATTCTTAACCACGGAGACATTTACTAAGGAGGAGGACTGAGGGCTCCCCGGACTCAGGAGCAATCCCATGCAGCACGCAGCACTGTAGCTCCCAGAGTAGAAGGGATCCCTTCGATAAATGATTTAAAGTGGCTAACTACGGGATGTGTTCAAATTCACATGGCCACAACACATTGAGCAAACTGAAAAATCAACTGCCACATCCTGATCTTTGGCCACAGAATCATTTTTCCAATTAAAGATGACTACCACCTTTGTCTTCACTTAGTCATTGTGACAAAGGCGAAGGACAGGAAGACGTCCCACCATTCAACAAGCCCAGAGCTAGTCACGGATAACCACACAGCTTTTGCCTTCCAACTGCATATAGGCTAAGCTGCTATTGTAGCGCAAAGGGTTTAATTTAGTGGTAACACAGGCTTAAACACCCTATGAGCTGGAAACACCCTCTATCAGCTTTTACGATGCCAATCCACATCTAAAGTGCTGAATGCTGCGCACCAAAAATGAAAGGACAAGATGCATCTACCATGATGACACGTTTCTTTAAACTGGTATACTGTATGTGCACTTTCTCTACTTAAATGTGAGAGGCAGGAGGTAAACTATTTTCAGGCTGGGAAACTGGAGGGTGTGGGAAGGTTAACATAAATCATAACATTAAAGGATTCTTAACGGCAAAGACTTAAAGCAGCAGTAGGTAGGATTCGAGCAAATATGATTAAAAAAATGTTATTTTTATAAAACGGTCACTATATCCTGACAGTAGTGTATGAGACAGGTAATCTGAAAAAAATCATGTGCCTCTGTGACCTCCGGTGCTCTTAATGTCATCTGCAAGATTTCACAGATCAGAGGAAGACAACCAATCAGAGCTGGAGCCTTGCCGTCTCTGAGCAGCTGTCAATCACTCGCAAACTCTGATCAAACGGTCAATCTAGGCAGCGCTGATCAAATATGAATCAATATTCTGTTACTGTAATGCTTATTTCTCGCATAAAATGTTTTCAGAAACATATTTTAACATATTTTAGTTAACTGTTTAGCTGTAAAATGAGTAATTTGTGACCCGGCCGCCATATTGAGATCAGTTGAGGGAACACCAAGCACCGCCCACCAGCCGGAGCAAACTTTCTAATTTTTACAGCTAAACAGTAAACTACAAGATGTTTCTGAAAACATTTTACGTAAGAAATAGGCATTACAGTAACAGAATATTAATTCATATTTGATCAGCGCTGCCTAGTTTGACCGGAGTTTGCGAGTGATTGACAGCTGCCTCCGTTAAATGAACAGCCAATAGGAACGCTCTCTCTCTGAAATGACCTGTGATTGGCCAAAGTCTCCCGTCACGGGCTAGATTTTCTAAAGCCTGAAAACAGAGTCATGAGGAGGTGCAGAAGTCTAGTTTTCTCTCAGAACACTTGAATTACAGTATGCTGAAAGGTTATTATGGATTTGTTGCCCAATGATGCCAAAAAACATTCTGCCTACTGCTGCTTTAAAAATAATAAACGATCAATCCTTGCGGACACCAGATGTCACTGTGAGCATGAAAAAAATAAAAACAAAAATCCTCAAGTTAACAATTCTGGATGTTAGGATTAGTTTATTAAATTAGAGAAGGTAAACCAGGATAATAACAGCACTGACTAAAACATGGGTTTTTAAGCAGCCTGGAGCTATATGACATTGGTTAACACATTAGACTCCATAGATTTGTTTAGTCTATATCACAAAAACGTAACAACTACAGCGGTGAAACTAACATGTGAAAATGAGGCCACATAAGATAGTAGAACATCTGATGATTTGAAAACAAATCCCTTGTTAAACAGGTCTAAAGCTCTCCGGGAATGTTTGTACCCTTAAAAGGCCATTGCCATACAACCACAAGTACCTTTTTCCCAGCAACCGTCAAACACAAGGCCTGCCTCCGGTCATGCCACAGGAAAAGGCCCATAAGCAGGGAACAAGTTCCCTTCCTGTTTTCAAAGACGATTCCTATGGCATGCAGAGCCGTTTCCTGCTCACTAGGCTCATTTCACCATCTCAAACATCTGGCTGCTCTTCAGCATGCAGCTGCAGCACGATGAGAGCCAACAGTGCCACTGCTGAGTTGAGCAACACAGTCCTGAGCCATTCCAGTCACATCTCTGGCCACTAGTAAGAAAACCATCATCTCACTTCACCAGCTAATGCGAGGACTCCCACTAATGTGCATTATTTAGGATCTGAAGCAACTATTGATGAGATGATCTTAAATTGTACCATATTTAATACTTATGAGCTGTTTATGTCCCATCACTCAGCTTTTTGAATTATGAAATCTTTGGTGCTCCCTTTCAAGCACAGTGACTGCAGTTCCAAATCAGGAAACAATATGCGTCAATATCTGATGTGATTGCAGCAAAGTGCTCTTTAGCAGCATTGCTGTGGCGATTTCCCATTGAAACAAGGATCCATTTTATATCCCGTGGGAAACCTGGGCTGAGTGGTTAATGCTGTGCTAATGCTGCTTCACTCAGCCAGGTCTTGATAAGCCTCATGCTTTTAGAGAGGGGAAACACATTTAGTGTTTTAAACTGCTTCAATGGAGAAAGCTTGGAAAAATCCACTAGTTGAAAAGGGTATACTTGTTGAGTTTTGTCATCTCTCTCAGCTTTCAGTTAAATAACGCACACATGCATTAGACAGCCGAGCAGTCACACTAATCTGCACTCGTGCTCTGAAACAATCTCTGCTAGTTCGGTTTGAAAAGGGACTGCTGCAGCTAGAAAGTAAGAGGAAAAAATAAATGAGTGGGAAGCTTTGTTTGACTCCCACTCCTATCAGTTCTGACATTCCAAATAAGGTCTGTGTAGACCAGTGCTGGCAGAGACGGACACAAAAAGCACTGCAGAGCTCTCACGGACTCCAACCAAGGAAAAAGTGTGTGTGGTGGGGGGAGCATTGGGGATCATGGTGCAGAAAATATGTGACCTCTAAAAATGTATCATCAGCCTGACATTTCCCAGAAGGACAAAAACAAAAACATCACATGATACTGATGTATCTTAGATATTAGTTAGATACCATCATCCATGAAAAACTGTTGGCCTGATTCCGGATAGCTGTGGCCTAAAAAACAACTGGTTTTCACACTCTTGACACTGGTGAAAAGTCTTTGGATCAAGTTTGACTGCCAAACAAAAATTAAACATTAATCATGAGATAGAGCAGTAAATTAATAGCTGCACGAGATAACTTTGCACACCGCTGTTATGAGGTAATGGTCTGATTTGAACCTAAATACCAGGTGGTAACCTCGGGGTCTGAAAAGTGAAGCCAATGCAGAAGTGCCTTAAACGTGCATTCTTTCTAATAGCCAGCAGGGGGCGACGAAAACGCGGACAACACCCAGACCGCCGTGGTAGCGACCTGTCAATCACAAGGTAGCCACGCCCTAAAGCATACCCTGCTTTATGGTCTATTTGACTCTAAATGGGACGATAATTTACTAAATGAACATCATTTTGTATTGAAGAAACTAGCGATTGAGACCATAAACTCATGTTTACAATGTTTACTGAGGTAATAAATCAAGTGAGAAGTAGGGTCATTTTCTCATAGACTTCGATACAATCAGACTTCTTTTTGCAACCAGAGGAGTTGCCCCCTGCTGGCTATTAGAAAGAATGCAAGTTAAAAATACTTTCACATTGGCTTCACTTCTCAGACCCGGAGGTTGCCCACTGTCGGCAACCAAACGGAGGAACGTCTGCACTTTGTCAATTGTACGGCGTAGTTTTGCTGTCTGCCATTTTTAAAAAAAAATCTGGGTCGAGTGACTGAAAAAATTGAGGTGCAATTGAAGAAGTTTTCAAATAAGCAATCTGTTACAAGAACATCACAGTGAAATGCAAATTGTGCCTGGGGGATAAGCGTCTGTCAGCTGTAAAGAACTCCTTCTTGAAATTTGAAGCAGCACCTGCATACGCACAGCTCAAAACCACAGGTGGGTGGCGAGGCGCATCGAGGAGGAGAATGATGGCGGTGATGCAGCTCCAAATCAGCAACGGCTTTCGGCTGTCACTCCGATAGAAATTAACAATATAGAGCTTGTAGCTGGCTACAACTGTAGAGTCTACATCTTCCCGTAAGATCATTAATAAAATCTTTATGATTCGTAACACAGAGGGAACAGTGCCTGGCAGAAAAAAATATTTGCTGCTACCTCGATATGTGCATGGAATCGCAAAGGGAGTTTCATTTTTGGTAACGCAAAAGAAGCCTGCTGTAATTGTTTTTCACAGTAGGTAACGCTGTAACCTAACAAGTTACTTTTTAATGGCAGTAACCTTGTAATGTAATAAGTTACTTTTAAAAGTAACGTTGCCCAACACTGTGCCAGTGCCAGACTATGCAAGTTCTGCCCCCTAGTGGTCAAATACAGCAGCATTTTAGAATTTAATTTAAGGGTAACAGGACACTCTTTATTGCTGCCCCACTTTGAAATTTAGGCTAACAAGGGCAGCTTTCATGTAAAAGGTAATGTGAATTCTCCTACACATGTAGAATAAAACATAATTTTATTCCAAGGGTTGCCTAAATTGCCTTCCCATAGAGCCCTGCAGGTACTGAGCTCACCACTATTTGGGCAAGCGGTGGCTCTCACAGTGGCAGGGAGAGTTCAAGGTTGCAGCAGAGCCTGTGTCTCTGAGCAAGTTTCTGCATGCAGCCAGCTCTTGTGTGTGTCTAAGTGGGCCTCGTGAATCAAGGCTTTAGGTCTTTTTACATGTCGCAGCTGGTGAGAGAGAGAGAGAGAGAGAGACAGTGTGCTCTCAGGTAATCTGTCCAAGTGGAAAAAAACAACTTTCCCATGATGTGATCACTGCCATTCATTCAAAGTTAAGGGAAACACTAAGCAACCGTTGTGTGATTTCAACCTGATTAAGAGGATTTGTGCTGATAAAGGCACTTATGGAAAGGAATGATCTCCTAAGCATCCTATCTCATCCAAAAATAGTCCTTAGCAGTTAAAAGCAGGTCCTCTGCACCTACATTGGCATCTGGTCAGGTAAACATCTAGTCGGTTGCTTAGAAATAGACAAACTGTTCTTGATGGTGAACATTTTGTCAGTGGTTTGAAGGCCAAGTCCCGATCCTACTACTGTAAAACATATAGCTACTACTGCCACTGACTTACCTAAATTCTTTATACCCGATTAAACATACTAAATTAAAAGTTCAAAAAGGACATGTATGAAAACTACAATTCTGCTGCTACCACTTCAACTGAGTTCCACTAAGAACAATTAAACCTATAGTCGGCAGAATGTTTTTGGCATCATTGGGCAAAAATTCCATAATAACATTTCAGCATATTGTAATTCAAGTGTTCTGAGAGATAACTAGACTTCTGCACCTCCTCATGGCTCTGTTTTCAGGCTTTAGAAAATCTAGCCCTTGATGGGAGACTTTGGCCAATCACAGGTCATTTCAGAGAGAGAGCGTTCCTATTGAGCTGTGCTCTGGCTGGTGGGCGGTGCTTGGTATTTCCTCAACTAATCTCAACATGGTTGCCGGGTCAAACAATTTCTACCCACTGCTGCTTTAAGTAAACTGGTAATAACTGTTTAAGTAGCTTGTATTAATGAATGCTCGGTTTAATGGGCAGTGAACCCCCGAAATGCAGCTAAGAAAACTGCTCAGACGAGGGACTAACAGCCATGTGGCTATCGTCACAGCATCTGCTAAAGGAGGAAGCACAGAATCTGGCCATGCTCCCTCTGCCCAGTCTGTAGCAATGGGCTGTAGAACAACAACAACCTCACCGGACAGAGTCTGTCATACAGCAGATAAACTGCAGTGATGGCACAGGTTGGAGAAATTGGATTGGGAAGTGGAAATACAAGTTAATCAATCTCACTTCCAGTGTACAAGTTTCCCAGCTAGCTATAATGCATTTACTGCAAATCTGGACATGTTGTACATTAACAAGTAAATGTTTAATGTTTAAAATGCAGCATTGTATGAGGTTACTTTTGTTGGTAGAAATGCCATTCCAACAAAAAACACCATCTACCTTTCGTGCCAATGTGAGTGTTTTGGGATATCACATTATACATTATGCTGCTGTCACATTAAATTACACCCTGTTAGGTCAAGGTTGTGTACATGGAACTATCTGCATTTCCATCCCAGGATATGATGATATTTGGTCTAGGTGGAAGAGATTATCCTGCTTGCTTGTGTGGATTTCACAGCTCAACTGGCAAGGCGTCCCTTCACTGACTAGACAGCTGTTTTTTTCCCTCGCTTTGACTACTTCAGGCAAAACAGATGAGCTCGGTGATTCAAACTCAGCCAAGGCAGCATAATAGAGGGGAAAATTCTCTCTCACCAAGGGAATTAATTCACTGGGAATGACAATGAGGACAAACGCTGATAAACATAAGTGTCGGTGTTTCAGTCAGTGCTTTGAAAAGTTGTTCTGGCATAATGTACTAACTGTTGAGAAGAGCATTAGGCTAAAATATTTAAATATTGTATATTCTGGTCAGTGGTCTATTTAAGTGACTATTTAAATATGTATAAAAAAAGGGTGAAAAAAAAATCTACGGTGAACAGATACTGGATCGCTGGTAATTTTTCTGTCACAAGGACAAACATTGTCAGTTATGTAAAGCACAAGGTTATCATCGTCAATCAGTTTCAGACCAGCAGATCTTTGGACAGCAGTTTTCAAACCAGTGGCACCAATCTGTGAGAGAGTAAAAAACTGCAGCTCTAACACTCAGCTCTAGGTGGTGTATGTGTTAAAATTGCAACAACATTGCTTGCCTGTAGGAGGCAACATCATGAATGAGAGCTGGATAAGGTGCTTCCACTCAGCCTTGTTGCCTATTTGTGCCACAAAAATCCCTTGTGGCCCAAAAATAAATTTCCCCATAGACCGCTATTAAAACTGTTTTGTAAAACTGTTGACAAGACACCTTGAACTACAAACAAGGTCAATTATGATGATATTGTTTTAAACCATGAAGGTTTTATATTTGCACAATTTTGTGTAAATTGCTTCTGCCATTACTCTCCCTTTCCTGCAGCCTGCAGAATTTGCAGCCTGCTAAATGTGAGTGAGTTTGTGAGTTACAAGCCAGTTCCATGAGGTGTTTACAAGCAGCAACATCCTGTGCTGAGAAATGAAGCCAATGAGGAAGGACCAAAAACTGCAGTTTTTCAAATGGCCACTTGAGGCTGGCTCCAAAAGTGAGTCAAGCCCCATAGACTGCCATGTTAAAATGTCCAACTTTACAGCAGAAATAAACATGTTTACAGCCTGCTACAACAACTGACAACTGTACGGGGGTAAATTTGTATATATGGCAGGTGGGTGCCGTACCAGGTCGCTAGCTGCTAGCGATCTGCTCTACTGCGTCACCCGGGTCCACCTCAGCTCCACCGACGATCAACCTCTTTGCCCATTTTTGGATTAGCCGGGAGTTAGGCTGTGTCGTCACTGCCAAAATGGTGACGGCCAGAGCCGCCCAGTTTAACCTTCACAACCACTCTTCAGAAACCTATGGATGACATCCATGGATGTAAAAAGATAACTGGATAAAGCTTTGGAGGCGGGCTCCCGTTCATTCCTATGAGAGCTGCTCAGTGGCGCATGAAGCCAAAATGGCTCGACTGCAAAGTGATAAAATACCCGGATCTTCCGGGAATCTTCCGCGTTCATTGGGCCCATAGATGAAGCGCACTAGCGTCTCCTTTAACTCCACCTCCCAGCCCTCAGTTACTATGGAAGTTGTAGTACCACCGTTTGGCCACTACAAAAGATTTGCTTCAAAGCCTGGTGCTCTTCCTGGGGGCTTGGTGATGTCACTGAGACTACATCCATATTTGTTTAACATTTAAAAGTGAAAAAAAAAGAATAAAAACTTTGATCCAGTTAGCATATTATGTCCAGACCTCAAGCAATAGCTCCTAGCAGAACTTCTATGTACATATTTAGATATTTTTAAACAAAATAATTAAATTACAAGATTTCAAGATACTCTGATCTTGTTAAATTACTGTGAGAACTAATCTAAATCATATACATTCACATCAAAGTAAGGGGTCTGCAGTCTTAAATTCCTATTTACTGCGAAGGCTGAAGCTCAAGATATTGACAACCAATATATATCTCAGTATTAGGAAGTATCTTTCATTGTTACAGGACACTGTTTACAGAAAACATTCTACAGTACACAATAGAAACTCTTCAAGGACACACCCCACCAAACTACACTACCTAAGCAATCTGTCAAGTGAAGTGAACAAGGACAAAAAAGGGTGGTCTTCCATTAATCTATCACATTTGACCATGCTTATGTGTAGCTGAACCACAGAACACCATAGGTTATTATGGCATAAAAAGGCTTGCTTTGTTGCCGGATGTGGGAAAAACATCCAATAGACTCTAAAAAAAGCACAGGAAGGAAACTGGGGGTGGGGTGGCAGTGAGTAGCGATGGGGGTGTGGTGGTGGAGAGTGGGAGTGAGAAAGGAATGTTCTCTTCACTCGCTTTCTCCCTCTTGTTATCAAGCATACGCACACATAATAACCCCACTTTCTCACTAACAGCTATGAAAAGAATGCAGCATCACAGTTTTTCTCTGTAAGCAGAAAGGAAGGAGAATGAGCCTTTACTTGCTTAATGATCATTTGCCCTCAAATCAAAAGAACAAGTCAGCCCAAATAAATTTAAAGGGGCCCTATTAGGCTACAGGAACCATTCCCTTTGGCTATGTACTTACAGTGCGTGATTAAGTGTTTTTTAGGTATCTCAAACATCGAGAACAGAACAAAATATTGCAAACAATAATTGTCTAGTCTGGTATGACCTTATGTGCTGCAGGCAATAATACTACTAATAGCCAACTGAGACAGTGGAAAATTGATGGAGAAGAGTTGAATAATTCATTGATTAATGATCATTGGGAGGCACCACCTCACCTAACACATACCTCCTCTCCTTGTTCCAGATATAGTCTGATATGGTGCAAGTTTGTTTTAAAGGGTCCACTTAGCAAGCATATGTTTAGACTAGAGCTGTCAAAGTTAACGCGATAACGCAAATTCATTTTAACACCACTAACTTCTTTAACGCATTAACACAACTTGCGTTTTTTACGTTGTAGCGGGCTCAGTTTTAAAACTAGAGTGAAGATATGTCATATGTCATACTAGCTTGTCGTGAAGGAGGCTAAATAACGCTCCAAACTTACGCAACGTTTTGGCAAGGAAAAACTGTCATGGCCATTTTCAAAGGGGTCCCTTGACCTCTGACCTCAAGATATGTGAATGAAAATGGGTTCAATGGGTACCCACGAGTCTCCCCTTTACAGACATGCCCACTTTATGATAATCACATGCAGTTTGGAGCAAGTAATAGTCAAGTAAGTATAAAATATATAGTAGCTTATAGTAACATACTGTTAAAATAGATTATTTTTGGGCAAGTCATAGTCAAGCCAGCACACTGACACACTGACAGCTGTTGGGCTTGAGTTTGCCATATTATGATTTGAGCATATTTTGTATGCCAAATGCAGTACCTGTGAGGGTTTCTGGACAATATTTGTCATTGTTTTGTGTTGTTAATTGATTTCCAATAATACATTTATACATACATTTGCATAACGCAAGCATATTTGCCCACTCCCATGTTGATAAGAGTATTGAATACTTGATAAATCTCCATTTAAGGTTCATTTTGAACAGATAACAAATGTGTGATTAATTCGCGATTAATCGCGATTAAATATTTTAATTGATTGACAGCCATAGTTTAGACCACTCATGTCCTGGGTTAAAAGCAAACCAGCACACTACACATTATGATTTGGCCTTTTCCTAACATTGCAACATTTTGGTCTGATATTCTAAATGCTTACTCAGGATATTGTGCCCTATTTGGATTTACTCCACAAGCCGCTGCCATGTAGTTACAGGATTCAGCTCTTTAATTGCTTTAAGACTCATTCTCATCTTCTGGAGGCAACATTCACCACCTGGCTTTACCAGATGGATTAAACATACTTTGTAAGTAAAGGAGGCAAAAACAACAATTTAGGAGAATTAGGAACACTTTCTATAATACCGTGAGAGTGTGCAGAGGCCTTTCAAGGAGAGGAAGAAGGTGAGAATGAAAGCCCTTACGGAGATACTAGGAATCCCCTCCCTGAACTTCCCTTTATTAATATGGTTTTCTTTTCTCTTTAAGCTTAAAATACAGTTAATAACTATAGAAACCCATCCAGTACAACACCACAGTGCATCTATCTGATGCTTAAACTTCAGGATCACAGTCTCCTAGCTGCCATAAATATTAGGCAAATCACAGTTGTGTTTACACAACTTAAACAATTTGGCTGACATTAAGGAAAAACTTCAACTTAGAAGGCAAATATGTCCTCCCATTCATCATCCAGGCAAGACTCTGTTACTGTCTCAGTGCGAGACTCCACGTTTCTGCTCATTACCCCTTCATGTAATCCTTTCACGGTAGAAAAACAGATTTCTCTCACTTGTCATGCAAAGAGCACATAGCGTTTACATTGTAAAACATTATGCACGTTTCATTAAATTTTAGAATCAGCTGTTGGCCTCATTTGAACTATGCACCGATGACGTTACCCGATTGGATATCGGGCCGATAATGACTCAAATAGCTGGATTGGGTATCGGTGACAATGGGGCCGATTTATTCAATTCAGTTCTATGTTTGTTGCTGCATTAAAAAGGTTTACACTTGAATTGTAATTCCTGTTAATTTTGAAGATTTTTTTACCAAGTTGCTGGTGTGGTGTACCATTTATTATTTTAATAATAAATAACAATTCAGTAAATTTATGTCTATGTATTTATTTGTTACATTTTGTTTTACAAAGTTACGAAAGCAATTTTTAAGTCAAGCCTGATGTTGCCTTACACATAAAATAATGATCCCAGTCTTCCACACAGTGAGACATGCAGCTTAAATACTGGTATTGGATCGGTACTCGATATCGGCCGATACCCAAAGCCCAGCTATCGCTATTGGGACTGAAAAAGTCGGATCGGTGCATCCCTAGTTTGAACTAGAGGGACTGCTGTTGTTGGCCAGTCAAAATCCTGCACTATGACATCTGCAGGTAAAAATGAATTCAAAAATAGCCTTTAACTACAACATTTTCTGATATTAGAACAAAGAGCATTACTTACTGGAGCCATGATGTAATTTAAATCAAAATCATTAGGATCAAAACAGAATCATCAAATCAGTACCAGGTAGTTTTCCAATATATGTCATAATAAATACAGGCTGAAGTGCAGCCCCTCTGTCGCTGTAGGCCTGCTTCCTGTTAAAACCAGACTGATGATTCGACAGGCAGATAAAGACCAGAGATCGTCCCCTGGTTTCACCTCCCGTGTGCTGTAGATTCAACAGCAGTGTCTGTGTGGCTCTAGGTAAGGTGGAGAGAGAGCAGGCGCCAGAGCATAGCTCAGCATCGTGACACCTCACCACAGCAGAGCACTAACACAAACATTCCAGCTGCCACTTCCCAGCCTTATTGGCAGAGCCGAGGCAAGAAACAAGACCATCTATGTTCCTCCTCTAGACCCGGATCTGATGCTCTAGACAGGCTGGTCTAGCAGTCTGAAACATTTGAATTAGGATTCGACAGCTGTGGGATTTTGAAGGCTGATATAGCACCAATACTTATATTTTTTTAAGCAGTTGATTGCCAGAATAATGTGATTTAGTTACTTCATATCTGACAATGTTAATGCCCAAAAATGACAAGGATTCAGTTCCCTGACCGTTCTACTATACACTCAGAAGGGTGGTGAAGCCTCTGAAATTGCCACCATAAAGAGAAAACACCAGTTTATTACAACTTTCTTATAACAAATTGGTTATAATATTATTGTACTTACCTGGGATCACCAGAGCATTGCTACAACAAATTCCGATGGGTAAAAAAATGAGCAGTCAAATGATCAGAGAGCTAACAGTTGAGCCAGATTATCTGACACTTTATTTGGAGGTAAAGCCCAAAGTGAACGCACCCCTAATGTTGTTAATAATCCCTTATTGCAACAACAATTGGAAAACTAGGGCAAGTATGGTAGGTCAAAGTTAACTTGTGATGGATGTTGACAGTCTGGGTAACAAAGGTTTCCTTTGTTTTCTCCTCCAAATAAATTGGCTAACCCGGGGGTTCGTTTTAAGCTGTCTGATGGTCTGAACACTTATATATCTTGCCCAGTCTGACTCCTTTTTAGCAATGTCGTCACCTTCCCAGATATCAGCAATTATCTTGGTGATTACAATATTATCAAAACGATAGAAGCAATGGCCAAAACTATGATAATAAGATCCAAGATGTCAAAAAACTGGATAAATCTTTTAAATTCTCCACTGAAGTCCGAACTAATTATGTTGTTTAAATGGGCTTGCAGCTCCATAAGGCAGGGTGAGGCAGTAGTGTCATCCATGACGCTCCTAGATAAAATCCCAACACACTGCACTGCTATGATTTAACTAGGCAGCTGTCTAAAAAGAAAAATAACAGTTAAACTATATTAATTTGCTGAGGTCAGGCTTGAATATCTGTCAAGCTGCAGCAATACTGGAATAATATGATATTTAATAAAACACCAACATAAGCTCTGTATGTTTCTTTAACTCCAATTTAAATGCTCATGTTAGATGAGTAGGATAGTATTACGGCTTTGTATTGGCAAGAATCTGGCGATACGATACGTATCGCGATACAGGGGTTACGATTCAATATATTGCAATACCGTAAGCAAGGCGATATATTGCGATATTTTAAATCTAATTTTAGGAGAACTGTCATACTATAAAGAATACACCACCATATGCATAAAACCGGAGTTTTTTTTTATGCAATAAGAACAATGGGATCTGCATTTATCACAGTCGTTGTAACATCCAACATCATAGCACTACTTTGAGAGGGCACATACACTGAGAGGGCGCATCTCTTTGTAAATGAAATAAAGTATTGGCTGAGTTAATCTTTGCATGTAAACTAATTAAAAATTGATACAGTGTTTTTGAGAATCGATACAGTATCACAAAAGATAATATCGCGATATTCGATTTTTTCAATATTTCCTTACACCCCTAGACAGTATTCAACTTGTGTGTTTTGCCACATATTGTTATTGTCACCGCTGAGACAGAGAAAGGGGGGTATGCATATTAAACACATTTTCTTCAGAGGAAAAAGAAGATGAAGAAAAGGAGATGACAAGGACTAGAGACAAAAAACGGTAACAATGTACACTTGAGCTGAATTTGCTATTAGTTCCTGACATTCATTTCTAAAACAATGTCAGCAACATCATTTCAGACATGCAAACATTGTACCTATACGTCAACTGCGTTTGTGACTTTCACCTCTCATACATTTCTATAATATTCCCCCAAGGACAACTGTAGCAAAGAACAGAACATTACCACTATGCAAATGGAGTTGAACTATGACTTGGAACCCAGAGCACAGGAGCGGGAGGGAGAGGAGGGAAGAAAAAGTGAATGCTTGTGCCTCTTTTCAGCACTCCGCAACTCTGGAGCCTGGGAACTTCAGCAGCTTGGCCGGGCTCTGAGAAATATCCTGAGCTGTAATGTAAACATGTCTGAACTCTGATCTAGCATGGCCCTCCCCTCCCCCCCTCCCCGTTTAACCCAGAATTCTGTGCAAAGGGTTTGCCAGTGACATCAGGAGCCCACTTTCTCATTTCCTGAGCGGGGTAATGACCCTGGGGAGAATAGGCTGTTTGAAGTCCTGCAAAGAAAGCTGCTTTGCTCTGAACCCGATTGTTCCCCAGCAGAGGAGCGAGTCGGCTGATTACATTTGGCTTCGAATGGTTTTGTCTGATAAATAAATCTTGTTGTGAAACTATAAAGCCAGGCTGGAGTAAAGGATTTCAGCAAGGTGAAGACATTATGTTAACACGTAAGTGGACATCCACACCCAGTTCTCCAGTGGCAACTGTAAGATAATCAGATCTGTTTACAGCGGCGGCTACAACAAGTCCGGGAAACTCTGACATATCAGGTAGCCGATTGTCAGATAAGTGTGAGAACAGTTATAGATAAGCTCCTGTTTATCCAAGCATCATACAGCTGTCAGCTCTAAAACAAAACCTCCATAGCTGGTGCACAATATATGCCAAAATCGAACAGAAACCATTAATACAGGGTTAAACTACAGTCTATTTTCTAGGCCTTGTTGTGAACAAGTACTGCTTGTGTTTCATTTTGCGTGCAATTTGTCCCCTCAATTCACCCCCCATGCACTGCACATAAAATACACCTGAACATGCTTGTTCCCACAGGGTTCCAGTTTCAGCACTGGGTAGCAAAGCACTTGTGGAAAGACACTCCAAGGCACTACCCTTCACCCCCCTCCCTTTTCCTTTTTTTCCCCTCACACACACACACACACACACACACACACACACACACACAATCCTGCCCTCTCTTCAATTAAGTCAAGCAGGAAAAACCTGACAAACCTCAAAGAGCTCTCTCAGCAGAAGAAATCGCATCAGGCATGAACGGCTACCTCGACAAGGCCCCTCTGAAGATATAGATGTACATAAACACGGGCCTTTCTTGCTAAGTGACTGCCCCAAGCTTCACATAATATATTTTTGTGTCTAAATTCCAGATGACGAAAAGCCATGAAAAACTATGTTTCCTAAGTCAAATGGATTTAATAGCTACGATGGAGCGCTAATATATTAGTCCTCCGAAAATTCCCCACTGACTTCTGTAGCGCAGATGAGATTTTTTTTGTGTCTTGAGGTCCACATAACGCTCGAAATTCAAACAAAGTGCTGGCAACAACGGGAAGCATGCTGAAAGCACAAATCAACAACAAAGGGATACAGTGGGGACTCTCTAATCCAAACCCCTTGGGGATGGAGGTATTTCAACCCAGTGAAATGTTCACTTGGATGAAACACTGAATAGTGGGGTAATTCATATTCAAAACATGAAACAAGTATCCACGCATATTCACAAGAGTCTATTGCACGGTCTAATTTGCAGTTGGAGGATCAGCGAGGAAATTTAAACAATTGTGCAGCATCTTTGGAACTCATTTTCACATTAGCTTAATTTATCAAATTGCAGGTTAGAGTATTAGATAAATATCATATTGACACGTTTTTTCTTATTGACTAATCGGTAGATTTTGTTTACAAATAAAAGGGCCTGAAACAGTGTGAAACTGTGGTGACGTGAGCCGCAGAGTGCAAAACCGTGGTACCGATAGCCGCCGTACTGTTATTATGGTAAGGATGGCCTCAGAGCGAGAAGATGAAACCAACAAATGTTTGGTACTTTTTCTCGATGAATGACTTAAACAATTATCAAAATTGTTGTAGATTAATTTTCTATTTATCAACTATATGATAAATCAATTGTTTCAGCTCTAGACACATCCCCTTATACTTACTTATTACTTATACTTTTTTAATCATGTGAGAATAAACAATGCCAAACACATGACCTGTTATTCATTACTGCACTAGGTGTAAATTAGCAGAGTGGACACAAAAACAACACAACCTGCACCACCGGGGAGGGGATGTTGCAAGGTTGATGCTGATCATGTATTTTCTACAACGTTAACGCTGTGTCTGAAGGTAAAGCTGTTACCTTGCAAGCTCCGCTAGAGGCCAAGGACCACAGCCAAGGACTGCAACCAGATGTCTATGGAGGAAAGGCTTTTAACCCGGGACGGGCAGCACTTCCAGTACAACTACAGGATAAATTTACCCTAAAGGCCAGGCTGTTATATACCTCATACAGCAGCAGAGCCGACCTGGCCCACCTGGACTCTCAGAGGCCTGTGTCTCTGAGCATGTACACGCTTATATTGTATCAGGCCTTGAAGACTGAGGATGAGATGGGTCTACTACATGATTTCGGCAGCCCTCTTCAAAGACAGATACAGCCTTCCCATAGGCTGCTGAATAAAACATGAGGCGTGTGCGGCAGGGTGGGTTGTGTGTGTGTGTGTGTGTGTGTGTGTGTGTGTGTGTGTGTGATGGTGGGTGTGAGGGTGGTTGAGTGGGGGAGTGGGAGGAGGGAACGTGAAAGAGGGTTTTTTTAAGACACCACTACTAGACATACTGTATAACAGATGATCCATGAATGCCTTTGATTTGACACACATCCTCACTGCCCTGCTGGATGTCTGGAAGCTTTTGTCTTGCCTGATTCATATGTTCTTCTTTGTTTTCTTCTCTTTTTTTTTTGTTGTTTGTTGTTTTTCCTATGCGTGTTTTTTGGTAGCATGGAACTTGTTAACAAAATCTAAATGAGTCCAGAAAAGAATGAAAGTGTGCTCGTTCCAGGAGGAGAAGGCAATGCAAATGTTGCCAGGTACGGAGATGTCCCAGATTCACAGAGCACTATTTCTAACACGTTGCTGCTGCTGCTTCTGCATGACACCACATTTGCTGAGCCTAGTCTGTACAAGACTAATTATACTGAATTTACCTTTTTTTTCTACAGAGGTAACATTAAATTTATCATCCAATCAGAATACATTGATACTAGGGCTGTCAATCGATTAACATATTTAATCGTGATTAATCGCATGATTTTCCATAGTTAACTGTGATTAATCAGAAATTAATCACACATTTTTCATTGTTCAAATATTACCTTAAAGGGAGATTTGTCAAGTATTTAATACTCTTATCAACATGGGAGTGGACAAATATGCTTGCTTTATGCAAATGTATGTATATATTTATTAGGGATGCACTGATACCAGATCGGATATCAGGCCGATACTGACTCAAATAGTTGGATATATGGGTGACAATGGGGACAATCTATTAAATTAAATTCTATGTTTATATATTATATACATTATAAACTGGAATTTCAATTCCTTTTTAAGTTTTTACCTATTTGCTGCTGCATTAAAATGTTTATACTTGAATTGTAATTCCTGTTAATTCTGAAGATTTTTTTTGCCAAGTTGTTGGTGTACAATTTATTATTTTAATCCTAAATAACAATTCACTAAATTTATATCCAGTATTTATTTGTTACATTTTGTTTTACAAAGTTAGGAAAGCGATGTTTAAGTCAAGCCTGATGTTGCCTTACAAATAAAAGAATGATCCCAGTCACTTCCACATAGTTAGGCATACTGCTTATTAATTAAACACTGGTATCAGATCGGTACTCAGTATCAGCCGATACCCAAAGCCCAGGTATCGCTATTGGGACTGAAAAAGTTGGATCGGTGCATCCCTCAGGCCCCCAGTACTTAGTCACACAGGGGCATTTTAATAAACTACTAAAACTGCATACTCAATGAATGCTCATCTCTAACCCCACCTTTAGTCCGCTCTGCTCATCTGTGTCACTTGTATGTATTTTTTTAATCATTTTTATTTTAAGGCCTTCAAGTTATCCAACATTTTATTGTTCTCCATCATTCATTGATATAACTTACACTCAGCTCATGAAAGGTTTTACTGTACATAATGTCTCATAGGGCTTTTCTGGGAAAAATTCACTGGTGCAGAGGAAGTGATACATGTTTTCTGGCATTAACAACATTGTTCGGAACTGGGTAGTCAGCAACAGGCTGCACAGACGAGGAAAAGAGAGCCACAATGACTACTTAGCACTAAAGATGTCCTCATAAATAAAATAAAAAACGAGAATCTTTCGGACAACCACTTAAAATTTCATTTGACATATTCGGACATCATCATTCTAGAACTAATGACTTGTTGGAGGTCCGGACTTATGCCATCATGACATTGGATAATACTAAACGCTGCAGTTTATAAGATTGAAAAGTCAGTCTCTACAATATATTTTGTAAATGTAGTCATTAACTCAAAGGGATTGAAAAATAAAGCTCCTCTGAGAAATGTCAGTCATCAGTGAACTTTGTTTTGTGCCACTTAAAAATCTGGTGTCTGGGTTGGCTACCAAAAGAGAAGCTTGTTGCAGCCTGTACCCCGCTCTCCCTCGAGGACATAGCAATCATGATCACAGAATTTACGTGTAGCTAAGTTGTTTAGAACACATGTATGCTGATGTTATCATAAAACCATGTTTACTGGGGAATCAAGACATTCATTTCATGCTCAATTTAGCCAGAAGATGATACTGTAGCTATTAACCAAGTCGGAATCAACACACTATCCAAACAAATGTCATCCAGAGGCAGTCATTTCCTGGAAACTGACAAGCCACAGCATTAGCTTTGTGTGCGATATTAACCTACTACTTCCCCCTTCCTTAAGGACAAGCTGTGCTTGCGGAGATCTAGCTGGTGCTAAAAATTTATGAACTGCCCTCGGATATGACTGGAGTGTCCAGAACATAATGTTAGTCAGTAAATCTGGCTGATGTGTATCAGTTAAAAAGCCACTGTCATGTTCCTCTGAACAAAATGTAATGATGATTCCTTCAGTTTATGTGGTGTCACTCAGAAGACATAACACAGAACTTTATGGATGGAGAAGTCATAATAATATCCACCTATGAAAAATGTTTGTCTGAAATTAATCTGGAAATACTTGGGAGTAAAAGAGTATAAAAAGAACTATTTAATAAGCAAATGTCATCAAATGACTCAGAATTTCAATCACATTCCATAGCGTATAACTCTCATCCCTGTCATCACTATCTTTTTGTTAAAAGAAATCTATGGTGGATCGTGAATGAGGGTTAATGCATTCATATCTACCCATTGTCTGCAATTACTAAATTTTTTCAATCTGACAAGTTTGTAGCATTTGTACAAAGAATATTATATTCTCAACCAGTTAGGGTCCAGTATTGTGAACTGTCAATAAACACCCTCCGATCGGGTATCGGCGAGTATGCGAGTATATGCACCGAGCCGATATCACGTTATCATAATTTATCAGCTCATTTACACGACACAGAAACAACAACAACATGCCACTGTGTCACCTGTCACTCGCAACCTGATCCGTACATCCTGCCCGATCAGTACTGCACATGTGCAACACTCAACAGAGATGAGAAAGAAGCGAGATGGCTCACTCGTTAGCTACTTCCATCATCAGCACCGGAAAAAATGGTCGCTGCTTCCAAAATTGGCAATGGAAGTAGCTAACGAGTGAGACATCATCGCTTCTTTCTCATCTCTGTTGAGAGTTGCACATGCGCAGTACCGATCGGGCAGGTGCTAGCGGAGAACGTTGTAACGTGTATCGTTAGCCAGAGCTAGCACAATGACAGCAATTTGGCAATATTTTACACTACAAAATCTGTCAAACTAGATAATAAAAGAAAGTTCTATGGCATTCATTCTCTGTATGTATTTGTTCATGTTCATCAATATATTTTAGTTTTTAACGCACTGGTATCGGACGATACACAAGTTCAGATATATCGGAATCTGTATCAGAAAGGAAAAAATGGTATCGGAACATCTCTACATAATATATATATATCTGAAAACATCATGAATACAGAGTACTGTGACATTTATTACATTCTAAAATTAAGTGTTTTTTTGTTACAAGAAAACTCACATTTAAATAATAGAGGACATTATAAAACACATATTCCACACCCACAAATGCACTGTGGCTAAGTAGAATTGGATTGTGGCTGTTTAAACTAGATCTTGGAATGAGCACTAATCCCAAATAGAAGGAGGAGATTAACAGATGGCTTTACTACAGTATATGGAGGCCTATCTTAATGTCTTTTAATCAGAGCACTATGAGCTGCTCGACTCATCTCACAGCTACAGTCTATACAATGAGACCAGCTTAATCACATCAGGCTTACAGTAGTCGTGCTGTCAATAAACAGCACCCGCAGCGATTTCAGTCCTCACTAAAGGAGACTTAAAGTAATTCAGCATTCAGACCAACTGACAGCCAGCTACTCCTAAAAGAAAAGAAACTTTAGCCCTCCCATGACTACATGGAAGTGATCTGTGGGATGAACATGGATCCTTACTGCATCCACAGGGCTGGGTAAAGCTGTGGGCTTCACTGTGGGTGGCCCCCATGGACCTGGGCTAATTGTTTCACATCACAGCCGAGCCAGGCTGAGATCAGACCACCGGCAGCTCTGATTCAGGCAGTTCAACAGCCAAACAGGGTATGCCAGGAAGCACTTACGGTGCACACCCCACCCCACACTCACACACACTCTCCATCCATCATACATGACCACAAGAGAGTACAAGGAATTTCTTTTTCTCCATGCTATTTGAGTAAGCTGTCAATCCACTGGCCTGATCCACTGAATTAAGAGGTGCGATGGTTTTTGTTTCATTGTCAAGTTGGCCGAATAAAATGTACTTGAAATGTAAATACTAAAGGTGAAACACAAAAATTATGTACTGAACAGGAAGTGGTGCATTTTGTGATGCATTTAAAAAAATAATAATTAATTAATGTTATTACAAAAATTGTCATTCTGCAAATTAGTCTTGATTGGCCATAATCTGCAGGACACCATTGTATGGTGGTTTGCAACCTTTTTGGTTTGTGACCCCCTCAAATGAAGCAATGTAAAACTGCGACCCCTATTCACCGCTCCCTAGTCTAACTGTTCATCCAGTTCATGCAGAGAGTTATTTTCTTTCTTTGTTTAATTTTAATAATTTCTAAAGTCTGGAAGATGGAAATATCAAAGAACAAAGGGGAAAGAAAGGCCGAATTAGAGCAAAGTCTGAAAAAGTAAACTTGATTTAGTTGTTTTTTCGGCTTTCCTACCCTGTTAATAATATTACAACCCATCAGATTTATCTTGCGACCCTTTAGTGGAGGTCCTGAATCCCGAGTTAAGGCTGGCCCACACAGAAATCTTAACAGATTTTGAAAACACACATAAGGACATGTTATGTTAAATTTAAAGGTTTGTTCCTATAGTTTGTGGTGAGCAACGAATTGGCTAAAACAGCACACCACACACTAACAGATTCCATTCATGAATAACAAGAGTCCCCACTAAAAAAAACGGAAATCTCGCAAAATCTCTTGCAACGACAAGGGGCAGGAAGAATTAGCGATGCTAGTTTTTGCACTACTTTGTACTTAAAATTCATGAAGGATGGATGAGATGAAGTCATGGAGACACGTTAAATAAACACTCATGTTGTTGCCACAACTTAACAAGTTGGTCTTCCATTTCTGAGGTCCATCTTACTACGACTTTATGCGTTGCGTTTTGCATTAGCTCATGCATTAGCCGCGGCCGCGATGATGGCGGTTGTTGTCCTTCCTTCTTCAGTCAGCTTGGTTCTCTATTGGCTATCGTTGTTTCCCACGTGACTGCGTTATCGGCTGTCCTCGGGGTTCCCCACAAATAACAGGATATCCGATCGTAAATATTGAACATGCATAATATTTACGATTTGAGATCAGTGCGGCCAGGATGGACTTCTGAGTCGATCGAGGATATAAAAAAAACACTCTTAACATATCTCACACCACAGGGATATCTGGAAAGATAATCATTAAAACCATCAAGAAAAAAATCGGGGCTTTGCTGACTATTGTCTGGAGGGGGAAATCGGGCCCAAAATCGGCTTGATGCTCGTGTAGTGCGTACCAGGCATTAGGAACATGTGATCGGTCAACTAAAGTACAACCAACCGCAGTTGCCAATTTTGACCTTTTGTACAAGGTGCTGCAATTGTGCCAAACACATAAATCTTAAAGTGTATTTTGGCGTTGTGCCTTTATTGGGCAGCTCACAGTAGATAGTGACAGGAAACATAGCTGGGAGAGAGAGAGGAGGAGGTGGACAAAAACAAAGTTCTTTGGCCAGATTTGAACTGGGAACGTTGCGGTTATGTGGTTCCTGTTTTAGACCACTAGTTGACCAGGAGGCCTCACACTCCGGCTTTTAAAAAAGAGCTGCTGCCGTGTGGTAAACACTGAGTTGCGAGTGGGCAAACAAAACAGGCAAACACATCAGCATACAAAGCACTTTCTCTACGAGCGCACGCTGCTCTAGGCCTATAGTTCCCAGATCTGTCACTAGAACAAGACTGGGAAATAACAAAATCCTCCCAGTGCACACAGGACTGTTAATCACCAGGCATCCCTCGCCTACTGCTTTTTCAAGGCCTGTTTGACTTTAAGTAAACACGTGCAGGAAATGTATTCAGTGGCTCTAAACATTTATATGGGGGCCTTGTGCTTCAAACAGTTTCATGGCCAGCACATCTTTCAAGAAGGTGCTTAGTGAGCCATTTGTTAAAGGCATGATAATAGGGCA
This sequence comes from Sebastolobus alascanus, assembly GCA_916701645.2. Taxonomy (NCBI): domain Eukaryota; kingdom Metazoa; phylum Chordata; class Actinopteri; order Perciformes; family Sebastidae; genus Sebastolobus; species Sebastolobus alascanus. The sequence continues at coordinate 4,134,368 of CAKAOJ020000040.1, read as the reverse complement.
TGACAATGCATGGTCTGCTACATGCGACCAGGCTGTATCACTGTTTGTTAAGCCTTTAGTTTGTATACTCGTTGATAGACATTGTTAGATGGTTGCTGAATACTGATCTGATGAAACTAAATGTCTGTATATTGTAATACAGGGCTAATGTTTTGCAAGCTCTACCCTGACCCATTTCTGTGCTGAATGTATTTACTGATACAGGTATGAAGGGAAAGATTGGGAAAACTGGTTGTGAAAAAGCATAATCTATGAATCTATGAATATCCCAAAAGCTTTCGACACAAGCATTATGGAAAATCATTTTCTGAGTCGTCGGATAAGTAAGCTCCCGTCTCTTCTTCTTCCCCATTTCTCCAATTTCATCTAAAAGAATATCCTTTTGTTAATCTGCTCTCAATGAGCACCGTTGTTAAGTGCTGCTCACTCTGCGCTCCCAGCCAGTCATAATCCATTGTGTTGTTTGCCCCTCACTTGGGTGTACATTTCCATCGCAAATTCCAATGTGAACAGTCAATAACATGCACAGATGTGGCCATTGTAGGAGCCTTACTTTTTTAATTCAGAAGAATGCGGTGAACTACTACTGCACCCCAGGAAATATCTGAAACACAAGTTGTACTCTCTTTATAGCCAGAGATTATAAAAAATAAATCATTGCAAGTTATTCTACACTTTAATACATTCAAGAAAGAACTCTCTGCACTATTAATGCTGGATAGATGCTGTAAAAAAAAAAGGGGGATTTCTGCAATGGCTGCTGTTCTGCTTCAACCAATCATCATGACTTGTGAAAAACATATTAACCTCAGGGTTGATACAGTATAAACATGTACGCCAGGACTTCATTTCCTCCTCACCATCTTGCTGCACTCATCAGTTTTATGTAGAACACGCTACTCCAGAGTCAACATCAGTAAAAATGAAACAGTACATGATAATGATGTTCCCTGACCTCTTTTAGACAGTCAACATAATCCATGTTGTTGTGTCTTGCCTCCGATCATGTTTCCGCGGCTGTAACAGCATGAAAACTAAATATGCGGAAAGCTAAACTGCACTTTATATTAGCACTATAAATCATGGAAAATCTACTTTTCTTGTATGTGAAAGGCTTAAACTAATCGTAGTAGAGGCTATCCCGTGCTCAGTTCCAGTGATGACAATAAACGAACTGACGGGACAATCATCGTTGCCCTTTTATGGCTTTACTGGAAAAAAATATTACATTGTTTATTTTTCCATCCAGCATCTCAAGCAAATCTAGAGAGCAGCAACATCTGCAAGCTCTCACCCTTTTGACATTATATTGAAACGCTGCTTGGGAAATAATTCATAGTGTGGAGATGCTGAACTCCCTCATGCCCAATGAAAGAAAACAACTAAATAAATCTCACATCTCGCTGGCTGTATCCTTAACAGTTGCCATACAGGAAGTCAGTCCTATCAGTACTAGCAGGCACACAGAAAGCCCTGCTGTGTCTCACAGTCACGTTCCCCTACCCATATGTCCTTAACAAGGCTCTGTTGTTGAGGAAGAATATATGCAAACTATACTGTCCTCTATTCTCAGTATCATTTTCTCTGAAGATTCTCAAATCTGCTCAAAAAGGAGGTCATCCCGCTCTTTGCTTGATACAGGATCCCTCAGAAACAGACAAATAAACCCTCTTGTTAAGAAACACTTTGTGAAACCCTGTTCAATGACAGGTAGCATCCTCTTGAGAATTTGGTAATTTGTGCGACAACCAAAGGAAACCGACTTATCTGTACTGCAAAATGAGATAATGGTGCATATTAAAATGGGTTAAACAAGCCACAGAATGCATCTGCATCCCTCTGTTTGGATCAGCTGCACAGTAGAGATGCTGACATGGTTTTGCAGTAAATGCAAAAACATCCCCATGGCCCGATGACCCCAAAACAATTTCCTCTGAATGGATTGCTTTGCAAACCAGCTTCGAGATCCTGTATCATCATCCCGTCTATACTTCAAGGGCCCCTTTAATCAGCAAAACCAGGAACCTAGAGTTTATAAAACACTGCCTGACTGTTGTGCCATTTATTCTGGATCTGGTTGTTCTGTAAGGTTGGACTTAGCCTTAACTGTTTGTAGTCACAGCAGAGCATTTGAGTTTGAGTAATTTGTGTAGAAACGTTACTTCAAGGAACCGTGTGTAACAATTAGGGGGATCTATTGGCAGAAATATAATATGATATTAATAAGTATGTTTTCTTTAGTGTATAATCACCTGATAATAAGAACTGTTGTGTTTTCGTTAGCTTAGAATGAGCCGTTTATATCTATCGGGTTTCTTTCACAACAATGAACGGCTCAATGTACATTAGCCCTTACTTATTACACGGCTTTGTTGAATACTCGATTCTGATTGGTCAATCACAGCGTTCTATGGTCTGTTATTTCTTTATAGCAGACCGTTGCTATGGGTGCAGTTCTGATGTCGAACTCTAGCGGACCATTTTTGTGTCCAATTATTGATTTCTTAAGGAAGCAGCCATGTAATACATGGGATACTGTACATCTAGTGGGTCATTGTTGTGAAAGAAACTGTTGAAAACATGGCGGTGCAACATGACGGACTCTGGTCATTGTTGTGAAATAAACCCCTTCAGGGCTTTGCGTCGAGGCATCGCCCTGTCTGGGTTTATTTCCCAACAACGACCGGCTCGCTGTACATTATCCCTTACATAGTGAGCGGGTCCCTCTCCACGGAGTCCGCCGTGTTGCACCGCCATGTTTCTACGGTAGCCCAGAACGGACAAACTAAACTCTGTTAACTTTCCTGCTTGGGCCGGAGTCGATAACGTTACTCGCTCCCGTCAACGCCGAACTCTCTCTCTTACTTCACCAATCACTTCCCACGTACACACACACTCTATGCACTGACTCTGCTCCAAATGGATCTAGAAAGGACCATTCGCGTTTTCGCGTTGGCCACCGTAGCTCTCCAACACGCTTGGTATCATTCTTAATACCAGCTTTATCATCATTATCATAGTCATCATCATCATTATTATTATTGGTGGCAATGATGATCATTCATCATCACCACCAACTGGGGGTCTCCCCAAAACTCACCGCTATGCGTGTAGAAATCTTCTGCTCGCCCTCTGCGCCCTTCTGCTCTCCGTTGGCCCTGCTGTACTCTGGAGGTTGCTGGTTCGATCCCCGGCTGCCCTTTGCCTTTCGGTTCCCAGGCCCTTGGTGGACTATGTTGAGCAGGTGAAGCGTGCTCTCGTGCTCCCGGTCCGAGGTCTCGGCCTGACCCCTCTGGTAGCGGTTCTCGCAGGTAGAGTGGTGCCTCCTGCACAGCTCTATGCGGGCGCGCAAACGCTCCACTATGGCGTTGTGCAGCTGTGGCACCGCGGAGCCTCTGGAGGTGGCCACCACCGGCCCGTTGCCGACCCCGCCGGGCATAGCTCCTAAACCGACCCCCAACATGGGTACGAACGCCCCTGTAGCAGACTGAGCAGGGGTCGCCTCTCCCATGCCCGCAGGTCCCCGACAAGTTGGTAGAGACTGAGGTCCACTGAGCTTCTAATGGACCACAGTACGGGCATGGAAGAAAACAAGACTAGGGACTCAGCTATGATCCCATGTGGAAAGAAAAACACCACACTGCACGCACGGAGTCACTTCAGAGAATTATGATGCAGCCTATGAGATTTGTTGAAAGATAAGTTGCACAATTATCTCCTCAAACTGATAGGAATGTTACAATGATGTGAAAGATTAAAAGTCACTAGCCTATAAAGTAAGATAAGGTCAGTATAAACTCAGACTAGGTTCCACAGAGGCGTTCAAAAGTCCCAGTGTTGCAGAATTGTATTAGTGATCGCTTCCTCTGGGGTGTTACTATGTCAGCTTATAATTAAAACTGAAATGATTTACAAACATGAGAGGATTCCCAGCTGGAATGAATCCACTCTTGCTTAACGACTCGACCTCCGCTCACAGATAAATTATATTCAATATGAATCCCTCGGATGATTCTAAACCATAGCACGCACAACTTCAGTTCCACCGATGGGTAGATCCCTGGCACAATGTCATCTCACTTTATCTCAAATGTGCCACACTTAGTCCGGTAAAGCGTAAGACTGGCAACTAGAAATGCAAAGTGAGCGATTGGTCGGCAAAATAGGAGAATCTACCGACACACAAAAGCCACTAAACTTCAAGACTCACGGCATTTTTGTTTCGATTTGAGTCCTTTCTCTGTGTCTCTCTCTTTCCATCCGGATAAGAAGGATCTGGTTGCAAATTAGAAGAGAAGAAGCACGCAGCCGAAACGCGGGGAGCCGTTGCATAAACCGATTGAGATCCGTCTCAAATAGTCCATTGACAATCGTTTGTCCGTGTGGTGCACCGAGGCAATAGCGGAACTACAATACACAGACCCTCATTGTATGAACATTCCTCCTTTGACATGATACACTCGCGGATGTAGCGGGGTCCAAATGCGCACTCTAGTGGAGGGAAGGGTGAATCGGCCTGCAGGGCCTGGGGCTGCACAGGAGAGGGAAACTTAGCCTACTTCTGTTTGTTAAACATGACCCTAATGGAGGCTACTTACTTATTGTAGAAAGTATGATTTGCAATAACTGTGGGACAATGGAGTGTAAAAAACTACTTCATTTTTTTTCTGATTATGATTGTCAGGAGCCTGTCTTGTCCTAGTCTGTGTTTCAGTCTTGTGCGGTTTATTCAGTTATATTATGTTAGGTTATTCTGTGTTTGTGTTTAGTATTGTTTATTCTGTAATATTGTGTTAGATTATTCTGTGTGTGTGTTTAGTCTTGTCCTGTTTATTCTGTAATATTATGTTAGATTATTCTGGGTTTGTGTTTAGTATTGTTTATTCTGTAATATTGTGTTAGATTATTCTGTGTGTGTGTTTAGTCTTGTCCTGTTTATTCTGTAATATTATGTTAGATTATTCTGGGTTTGTGTTTAGTCTTGTCCTTTTTATTCTGTAATATTATGTTAGGTTATTCTGTGTTTGTGTTAAGTCTTGTCCTGTTTATTCTGTAATATTATGTTAGATTATTCTGTGTGTGTTTTTGTCTTGTCCCGTTTATTCTTGCACTGTCACATTAAGTGTGTTTGTGGACCCCAGGAAGAATAGCTGCTGCAATGCTTTAGCTAATGGGGATCTTAATAAACTAAACTAAACTAAAGTAAAGTTGTATGATAAGTAGCTGATGAAGCAGTGGCAGCACTGGTAAGATATGGTTAAAAGATCTTACTGTGGTGGTGTTTGAGATCTCTTATTACTGTTTTACGGTGTGGTTAATAGGCTACAATGAAGGCGCTTCAAAGGTTTCTAGAAATATTATAATAATTAGGCCTAATTAGAATAAAACACAAACTCAAGTCCTACAAAACCTTGGCCATAGGGTATCAATACAATAGTTCATCAGATAGCCTATTATTAATCTCAAAAGGGAATAAAGTTGACAGCAAACTGCGAAAGCTTCTATTTTTAGTAAGTAGGCTATTGTGACACTAAGTTAACATCTTGCTGGCACTATCTGCGAACTTGTCTGACCAGTCAGCATGCAAGTCAAGTTACACATGAAAAAAACAGAGCAACACCAGTTACATGCGGGCACAAATGTGAAGCATTGGCTACTTACATATCATACTGACGCACTTAACGTCCTAAAAAAGACGAGTTTCATCCCAAATATATCGATTGAACTCTCTGGATGTGAACACACTAAATGAGCCAAATGTACCAATTTACCACTTAAAACAGCTGATTGGTTCTCGACATGGCTCGTAAACAAATGGGGTCCTTCATTTTCCGGAAGCTGAGGGCGGGCTTTGTGCCTGAAATCTTTGTTAACTTCAAGCTTTCTTAACACTTGTCTACTACAGCAGCTGACTGCTGACTTGATGTGTTCATCAACACCTCAAAGGTGGAGAAATTTAAGGCTATAGCACCTTTCAAATTAAAATATGGATAAAGTGAATTCAGTTTGTCCATTATTGCCTGGCTGCATTTACCCACTACACTGATCGAAATATTCCGATTCTGGTATTTGAAAATGTAGTTAAAGTTTGGTCTCCAAAATTCCAAAACACAGTTTGGGAATAATAACTAAATTATGTTGCCAAATTATTTCATACATAAATGTCGTTTCTTAAAAAAATATTCCTATATTTGCTGCATATCTAAACGAGATAATACTAAATACAAATATGTTAAAATGTAAATTTCAAAGAGCCCTATATACATGAATATCTATGTACCTTAATTCCTAATTGACCACCTGTGTTGTCTTTTTTGTGTTTTGTTTTTTTCTTTCTTTCTTTCATTATAGCATATTTATTTTTGTCTTGTTATTCTCTATTTCTCTATTTGCTTGTTGTTGTTACCGCTCGCTCGTTTGTTAAATTATTGTGAACTGTATTTTCTTGAATTTGAAATGAGCCTTTTTGATTGTGTAATAAAAAAATAAAATAAAAACTTACCTATTACACTGTAGATGAAGACTTACACTGGATGCCAGCACACTAAGGCTTACAGGCAATCCCACTGTCATTCACAGAGACAGGATGCATGTTTTTGTAAAGCAGAAGGAAACTGAAGCACCCAGAGAAAAAACACACAAAAATGGGGTAAGCAAGTCCACACCGACAGAGCCAAAGAGGAAAGCAAACCTGTGAAACATGGACTTACCTTGCTGCCCTTAAAAAAAGTAAAAAGTATAATAATAATAATAATAATAGTAATGGAGTAGTTTAAGCATCCTGCCCCAGGCTGCTTTGACAGGGGAAGAAAGATTAGCTATTGTGGTCACCAACCTGTTGACTGTGCAATTATGGAAAAATCTCTGACCTCACTCAGACCATCCTGCTGACCTGGAAGTGGGACTCAGACCCAGTATAATTAGACTGGTCCTCCTGGTTACTGAGGCAACCTGGTACTAACTACAGCTCAGGTTTTAATTTTAATCTTAGTCGTTGGGGGTCAACCCCATCTTAGTCGAGTCATAATATTACAATGATCCTAAACACATGGGGATGACATAGAAGTCGACAGTCTGCAGCACTTAAATTCACTTATAGCAATACTCCGACAGAACACTGCTGGTAAAAAAAAAAAAGAGTAAACGTTTTAAAATTGTAGCAAGGAATGATAGTTCAAGATATTACTAACTTAAAAAATATAAGATCTCTGGAATGTATTAATGCTGTTGAACATAAATGTATAATCCTGCAGAATTTTAACATACCCAGTCGGTCTTATGCTGCATTGTCATACAAAAAAGTCTAACAGAAATCTAACTAGAAAACAGGGTAAAATCTAGAGAAACTCCTATCATGAAACACTTGCAAATATTTTTAAAAAACTTCTACTTCACAAAGCCACAGATTCCTTAAGGACCCATACAAATGAATTTTGGAAGGATGAGAAAGAATCCATAAATATATATACTGTATATATATTGCTGCCCATAGCAAAGCAGACCAATACATAGAGGGCCAATAGTGGCCTTTAGACGTTGCCAGTATCAGTATCACAGACATTTATAAAGAAAGGAGTAGAAATATGCTTTTCATTGCACAATTTATTTTTTTGCTGCCCCTCTTAGTCATCTGTTATTGGGGTCTTGGTTGACGAAGACATTTTTAGCCGATTAGTCATTTTTATTTTGTTCATGGGGGAATGAGATATTAGTCACTGGTCATTACTGGAAAATGAAAGTCGTATCATGAAGCACAATAGTACACAAGTTTAACAGATCCTGGAGGAACACATTCTTATTTCTTACAATATTTATTTATAAGTAATAATACATTAAATGTATCATTTTCCAATTTAAGTCTAAATGCTTTCCTGCTGTGTGCTAAAAATGAAATTATGGGTTTTCGTATTTTTGGAAAAAACTTTTCAATATACAGGCATAGATACTGACTGAGACCACTGGTAGGTGTATCAGCTTCCAAAAACTCATATCTATCCAGTACTTTATCAATACCAATGGGTGCAGCTGCTGTCCGACACAACAGGGGGCAGCAGACGCTCAACTTCTGTGCATTACAGCACCAATTGAGAATGTGTGGGTGAGAGATGAGTAAAGGCATCGCGGTCACCAGAAGACAGTGTTTTGGTTTATATTTAAAGAGGAACCTTAACGCCAAACTTTCACTTCTTGATTTATTCTATGTCCACAGTTTAAGTCTACCATAATACAGGAATAACAACATCTCGTATTCTTGTGTATCCCAAATGAACTGTACCACATTACCATCACACTGGCATCGTCTGTCATATTGCTTCACAAAATCAAGACAGTTTGCATACATCAATGTTAGTAGAGAGAAGGTTTCCTTGTTTGGTTGTTGTTGTTGTTTTTTTCTTCTTTTTTACAATTATTAACTGCAAAATGCACAATAAATTAATAAATTAACACACAAGCAATCTGCAAATGCTTTACAGTAGTAGCAATAACAGTGGTTAAAAAAATGATCTCTACTAGTACAGTACGTCAACCCAGTGACAGTCTGACAGTAGATCTGAGCAGTGTTTTCAATCTCGCCCAGTCAGGCTGTCATTAAACATTCTACAACTCACAATCTACCACAACACATACACGGCTCTTCTGCTTACAACGGGCATCTCTAGATAATAAATTACACATCCATTTCACTTCAGAGACTGACAGGGAGACAGGCTTTTCTTCAGTCTTTTCTTTCCTCTCTTGCTCTCGCACTTTGTGAATCACAGTTCACCCGGGAAGGGCTTTGCCAGTGCAACTCAAACTGCCAGCCTCCCCATTTCATGTACAGATCATACAAATTCAACTTGGGAATTGAAAAAAAAAAAGAATAAAATACACGCTGTAACAAACTTAGCTTAATTTAGCCTGACCCCGTCCTTATGAATATCACTTGCTTACATGTATCAGTAAAAAATAATGATAAAAAGAATACAAAACGCGGTAAAAATGGTAGAAAAAACATTAAGACGTAAATCTTAATGAAATAATCAATAATACCACCTAGCACTGCATGGCCACGCTATTCATAGAAAGATCAAATCACCCTTCAGTGGTTCCAGCCCACAATGAAATACTGGACTTAAGTTGAACTAGAAACTGATCATTCAGTTGTCCTAAATACAATATGGCTCTCACTTGAATAATATTGTGAATCATTAAATTTCTCCAAGGCAAAATTTACACTCAAAACTGAAATGAAAATATAAGGCAAACTAAACAAATAAAAGAGTTTAGGAAATTAAGAAAACATTCTTCCCTAAACTGTTTTTAAGTGACTATGATCACTGGCAAATCTTCATTGTGGCAGGCTGCCTTTGCAAGAAAAAGCACAATGTTACATTACTGTAGTGCACCTTTTTGTCTCAGACAAGTGCATCAAACAGTCAACAAGATGTGCTGCAAATATGTCATTCCATTAATAATTTACATACAGGAAACAATTACTCTTCAGAGACATAGCTGTAGTGTGTGGCGTATCAAAGACCCGAAGATATACATCAGTGAATGGTTGGATTCTGGAAAACATAAATATGCTATTCTCCTTCTACTTAGCTTGTATTTATGGTCTGTGGAGAGAGATAGAGAGGGGATATCTGAACTCCTTGGAAAGTACACCTCCTGCTTTATTTTTACTGCCTGCATCTCAATAATTCTCTTGGTCAGTGCACATTTACAATGAAATGTATTAGAATATTACCTGAAGTGAATTGACCACCAAAGTCAAACCTACAAAGACACAAGCTGCTTCTTCTTCTTCTCATCCGTCTTGCTCCCTTCATTCTGTACATTTGGACGTTACTGACTTTGTACCTGCATTGAAATAATTGGCCTGCAATCCAGCCTGACAGCTTTTAAATATGGTTCGGGCTCATACTTAATTGAAACCGAGGCAACAGCCATGTGCAGTCATCATTAGGGCTTCTGACACGGGCCTTTACGTATTTGTAAGGCTGTATTCCCCCCCTCCCCCCCCTCCCCTTCCTCTTCTTTACCAGACATGCACTGCTAAGCTGAAATGATTGCCCGCAGTGAAAATAATCTCTTCACTGCTTCTGCAAGACTCAGCACAAATGATAGATTGAAGTGAAAAGAGAGAGTCTGCCTGCATGCCAAAATTGGAGTGCATCTTGGCATTCCTGAGACCAGTAAGCGTACTCTTACAGTATATTAATATGGTTATCGACCAGTTAGCCTCTGCTACTCTTTTAAATGGCAGCAATTGGGTAAATTACCTGCTAGATGTTTGACAGAGGGGGTGGGTGGGACAGCTTTGATGAAACACTAAATTTATAAAGGATGGGTTGATGAGTAGGGATGATATTTTCATACACATAAGTCCGTAGACCGTTATAACAGTCTGCATGAAGAGCTTTGGCAGGGCGCTTCACCTGTATGGCCTGATATCCTGCATGTTAGCAGTGCATTGCAGTAAAAATCATCACAGAGAACAGGCATTGGATAGGTTATGGCTTTTTGTCCAAGTATTTCAGTCTTAAACAAGCCCAACCAGTATTCATAGTAATGATAGAAACATGATACTAGAGATGCTTGACTTAAGGTTGGAATTTTGTTGTATTTCTGTCATTGTTTTGTGCAGGTCAGTGTCAGGACTTGACCCCCTTGGCAGGTTCAGTAGACTGCCGCACATCGGTCCACTCCTGCATGGTGCTTTGCAGTGCCTGGGTCTTCTCCTTGTCGACTTGCACGTAGTCCACCTTCTCATCAGAGGTCACAGAGGATGTAGAGGGCTGCGGAATCATAAATAAGGCATGAGTGAGATTCTGGCCTGAGGGTGGACTGCACTGTGGTAGAAATAAGAGCGCATGCTGCTACAAATTAAGCCAACAAAATCGTATGTTTACTTTTCTGTGCGGGCTGGGTGACCCAGGCTGGAAGTCCAGCGCTAGGTAGTCCACGTTGCCACACTTCCTAGGGGCCGGGCTGCTGGTGCCGCTCACGGCTGGGGAGGTAGACGCCGGGTTCTGCTAATGGGGACGAGAGGGAGGTTTTACTCACACGGGGTGCATGGAGATTGGGTAAACGTAGCACGCAAACAAGTGGATCATTAAAACAAAGAACACAATGTGCTCCCCTGATCTCCCCTCCAGCTATTGGGACTCACCATAGCCACATAATTCTCCTCACTGTCTGCGGAGTCTGTGCTGGTGATGCTTTGTGTAGAGATGGGTCGACAGTGCTGGGAGGACATGGAGTTCATAGCGGGCCTGAAGCAAAGCAGACAGGACTGTGAGTACTTCTACCTTCTGACCTCCGGCAGAAACGAAATACAGCACCAATCTGTACCATCAAACTGTGTGCGTGTGTGTGTTTGTGTGTGTTTGTGTGTGTGTGTGTGTGTGTGTGTGTGTGGCCTTGGGTAACCTAGCTTGAATGACTGATATGAGACTCACATGGGCCGTGTCCAGGACATGGTGACTGGGCTCTTAAATGGCAGCTCATCAATGATCCCATTGTTCTTCAAATCAAGAGGTGTTGGCTTCGCTGTGGTAAACAAGAGCAGACACTGTCAACAAAAATCATTGTTTTTGTGAAAAACAAACAGATTTTAGAGCTGATTTGAAGCCAAAAATGGCGATAAAGAACAAGAAAACCCACGCTTTTAGATCAGTGATGACTTTGCTGTCAAAAACTCACATTTCCTGTTAGGTTTGAGGTTGCGGTTGATGGGTGGCGGTGTGACATCACTGAGGCGGCTGGGCCGGTGACACAGGGAGGCACTGCTCCCCTTACGGGCAGGTAACGTTGCAGAGAATCCTGGGAAATCAAAGTGATGTGGCCCAGGGCTCATAGGGATGTAGATATTTTTAGGACTGTCAGCCTGGGCAGCGCTGAGTGGCGAGGAGCCAGGATTCATGGGCACATAGTTGTCATCTGAGTTGCCGCTGTCTGAGCGAGTCAGAGGCGCTCTGGTTCGCTGGTGTCAAAAGAGACAGAGGGCACATGACTCTCTTAAACTCTCTAGCCTCAATATGGCAGGAAAACGGCAACACTCAATTGGAGTAAATACAGTGCAAACGCATTTTCTATCTGTGCAGTTTATGATTTCGCACTAACAGCGTCTGTCTGAGGAGGGAGTGCAGTTAAAGCGAAGGAGTGACTCACCAGGTAGGAGCTGAACCCATCATTGACAGACTCCACAGACTGGCCTGAGTTGTTGAAATGGATGGGACGGTGATGGATGTTAGTTTCAAAGGAGGAGCCTGTGGAGAGAGGCGAGGAGAGAAATCAATATTTATCACTGCCATAAACTCTAAAAGGAAAAAAAGTGCTCCTCAAGTGAAATAGTACAATGCAAAAATAGGCCGATGTAGACAAAAACGCCTGACATTTCAAGGAGAAAACTCATGTCTCTAATGAAACAAACAGAACACAAGTGACATTTTCATTAGATGCTTCACTGAGTTATAATTAGTCTTTGCAGCACAGGTGTGTGAACAGCCTGTATTCTCACTAACAAGGGTCGCAGGTCAATTCTTGGCTCTGGCTGTACAAGGCCTGAGCATGGGCTTGGCGAAGCACAGAACACAGCATAATAAGAGGCCGCGCATTGTGTCTGCGAGTGTTTTTTTTTTCATTGCTTATCAGCCTGGAACGAGGCATTCTGGAGCAGGCTGTATGGCTTGAATTTCATTAGCGTCTCAACAGAACAGTGTCTGCTAGACTGGCCCGTTTGTTTGTGCTCAGCTGCTGTCGTTAAATCAGTAAAATGAGAGACAGAGGAAGAGGGAAAGAGTGAGAGACAGAGAGACAGAGAGGGGGAGGAAGAGGAAGCGCAAAGTCACTGCAATACCACAAGAGAACGGACTGATCAAGTCAGACTTGCATTTGAAAAACAGGAAACAGGTTAAATGTGCGATTTCAAAAGATCTGTATGAGTCAACTCAGATTGTGTTTAAAGAAAACAGCAGCGTTCAGGAGGAACGTATTAGGAAAGCAGTTAAAGCATTCAGTGTACCTCTGTGCAGCCTGATGTTCTCGACAGCAGGGAGAGTATTCCTGCGTGGGATAACCGACACTGCCGGCGTCACCTCTCCATTCTGGCTCCCTACTGATTGGGGGCTCCCCCACTGCCCCTCTGACCCCTGGCTAGGTTTAGGGGGCCTGGGAGGAGGAGCACAGGACGACTCAGAGCTGGAGGGCGTCAAGGCATTGTGATTCTTATCAAACGTCCGGGGGATCTGGTAGAAGGAGCCAGGCGTCGTAGGAAGGTCGTAATTGTCGGTTGGACGTTCGTTGCTGTGCATGGTGGCAAGGGCATTGCAGGGCGTTTTGAAGGTGTACACCTCCTCGTTCTCCAGATCGGGATCACCTAGACCGCCGTGAGACGCCGACTCAGAGCTGTAGCCTCGCGGGAGCACGTAGCAGGCTTCCTGCGAGGAGTCATCATGCCCCGGCAACTGGTGTTTTCCTGGCTTGGGCAGGCTGTAGAAGCCGTGCAACTGAGCGCCCATGCCATTCAGACAGTGGGAAAAGCCATGGGAGAGTTTCTGCACCGCAGAGTCGCTCCCTACAAACAGATTGCTTCGTGTGGCCTGGGAGAAACTGGCACTCCTGCAACATGGACAAAGACATACACACATATTACGCACATTAAGTCTTTATTGTTCCCACTTTCCACAGTGCCTAAATGCTCCCTCGAAAACAGACATCTGTCTCATACTGCAATGCCAGCCTATCTCAAACAATGGCAACAACCATCTCTTTTACAGTAGCATTTAATGCAATTCCAATGTAATTACCCACAGAGCCACTAGATGGCACTGTAGCACTTCAGGTCTCAGCACAGTTTAAAAAAACACACCTTGCCATCAGTGCCTGAGCACATTTATGCAGCTATAGCATACACATCAAATTTTAGTATTGTTAATATTTCCTTGAAAAGCTGATTTGTTGACATGTTTTCTACATGTTGACAGAGGGAGAATGCTATGACTTTCCCACAGTTCCTCAGCCTCGGTTAGACACCCTAGGGACATGCCTCATTTATTCCGGCTCCTTTGTAGGGCTTGACCTTGAGTGCCAACTAGAGCAACCCCACAGCTTAGACATTTCTAGCCAGTTAGCTGAGCAATGGTCCGACTTAGTTGGCCAATGCAAAGATAAAGATATCCCCAATGAGTCGTTTCTTTATGTCTGTACTAATCTCTCTTGAGATGTTATGCATAATGTGTTAGCCACACTGCAGTTTTCTAATGGTTCCGTTCAATCTTGATTATAAATGTAAGAATTTTAAATGAATAATGCATCAAAGGAATACAATTAATATTGACATAACATTTTGCTCTCTCTGACTCCATTTCTTTTTCATGTCAGATGGCACGCTGCTGTGTTTCATCATTTCTTCTTCTGTCTCCTCAGGATTTCAATCATCAATCAATAATTTCACCCTGCCCTCCATCATTGTGGCTGCACGGGGGCTTTTTACATAGATTAATTCATACCACTGGTCATCAGACCAGTGGAGTTTCGTTCCGACGTGAATCATACCCCGCCACCAGATGCCTGTCTTAATTAGCAGTCCCACGGAGCAGAAGCTTGTGAGGGAGTGACAGAAATATCTGCATAAAGCTGATGAGATGGATTGTGAGGTTTGATTTCCTGGGTTTCACAGAGGCCCAACACTGCAGATTTATGTGCAAATCGTGTGGCTGAGAGGGCAGTTCTACCCTGTGCGAGTCTAAACCTATAGGAGTGATGAATTGCCGCCTCAACCTCATTGATCATCTACTGTGCCGGCTATCCGCTGAATGGCATCATTATTAAAGCTGCCTTTTGATTCTTGGAAGCGGGTATGGCGGCAGCAGGAGGTGAGTTGAATGTTAATGGAAAACTCAGGAGTACATTTAACATAAACACTTGGTCCTTTTGTTCTTCCACTCAGCATATAGCCCAGATAGGCATGCATGTTCTTATACATACAGTTACTCAACAAGTATTCAGTCTGTTGTTATATTGCACATATTGTTCTTTCAATGTTTAAATGATTGACTAATTGTTTAAACACTTGTCTGCTTTATGGCAATATTGGATTTACAGGATTTTTTGCATTATTGTGATGAAATACCTTTATTTTTCTGGTATTTCATACAGTGGATTAACCAAAGTCAGACATTATTTTATCTTCAAATAATTATCAATATTATATTGCTCTGTGTTAGAAAATGTATCCATATTGCCTATCCCCACCTATCCCTGTAGTATTTTATCATTGTATATTAGGGCTGTCAAAGTAACGCGATTATAAAGCAAATTAGTAGATTTAATAGTAAAATTAATGCAACTTGCGGTTTTAAAGCTAAAGTGAAGATATTGTCATCATATTAAACCAGAAAACCTAAGGAATCCATTGGTACCAACCATGTCATACTAGGTTGTCTTGAAGGAGGCTAAATAACTCTCCAAACTTGCGCGAAATTTTGGTGAGGAAAAACTGGCATGGCCATTTTCAAAGGGGTCCCTTGACCTCTGACCTCAAGAGATGTGAATGAAAATGGGTTCTATGGGTACCCACGAGTCTCCCCTTTACAGACATGCCCACTTTAGGATAATCACATGCAGTTTTGAGCAAGAAATAGTCAAGTCAGCACATTGACATACTGACAGCTGTTGTTGCCTGTTGGGCTGCAGTTTGCCATGTTATGATCTGAGCATATTTGTTATGCTAAATGCAGTACCTGTGAGGGTTTCAGGACAATATTTGTCATTGTTTTGTGTTGTTAATTGATTTCCAATAATAAATATATATAAGCATATTTGCCCACTCCCATGTTGATAATAGAATTAAATACTTGACAAATCTCCCTTTAAGGTACATTTTAAACAGATAAAAATGTGCGATTAATTACACTTGACTATGGACAATCATGTGAATAATCGTGATTAAATATTTTAATCGATTGATAGCCCTATTTTATATCAAATCAAATTTTAGTAAATAAAAAAAAACCTTGTTTGTTTATAGATTTTCTCAGGCCTATGGATTCAGACTCACCTGCCATACCCATAGAAGCATTTCTTCTAGATTACCTATTTCTCATTTCAGTTTTTAGTTTTGAATATTTATTTCAATTTAACATAATTTTTTAAAATTACAAAAAAAATTAAAATAAATCAGAGCACTTGTAAAATGCATTATAATATGTCCACAATGCTTTGTGCACGCTCACACATATGCACAAAGCAGTTGGCTAATTTCCCCCCCGTAACAGTAGTTGTAACCCTTAGGGGCTCCTGAACTGAGGAAGCGTCGTAAACCTGTATGTTGACCTGCATTAACGGATAACAGGAAACTGACACAGGACGCCTGAGGGTCATGACCTTTACCGTGCACTCTCTGTCTTCCTGCTCATGCACTGGTGGAGGAGGAGGTAGTCCTGGGGTGCACTGTTGGACAGGGAGCCATGGTGTGTGTGGCGCACAGGCACATCAAAGGTGAAGAGGACTGGCTGGCTGGAGTGGATGGGGGCAGAGGACTTGCGTTCCCCAGTCAGCGGAGCCATTGAGCCGGTGACATCTGCTCCAACAGAACGGGGCATATGCTGCAACCTGCCATCTGCAGACAGAAGAAACTGGAGTTATTGATTGTTTAACCCATAACATTTTTTCCATCTTAGGCTTGTCTTGAGAATTTAAAAGCAGTTTTTTGCAGATTGGACATGCTGTAACAGAAAGTAACAATCAGCCAAAAAATCATCCCTTAAACATTTTCCTTTTGTTGTCACAATTCTTGAAGTCAAAGGGCAGTGTGTAATTAATTTGAGGGTTTTAATCCTTTACATGACCTTGCCTTGCATGGATTCTGGTATTCAGTAGCTTTCAGTCTGCACTCTGATCAATAGAGATGAGGGATCTGTCTCGAGGGAGGAGAGAAAACAGTGTCCTTCTGCTTTTTGGGGGGCTGCAGGTTTTGAGTTGATCCTAGTTATCCTTTTTGACCAGTCAATGGGCTATGTTTGATTTTATCAAGCTGCATTGTTTGGCACAGCAGGACTGTGTAAACAACATGGTCATACCGTCTTATTGTTTATGTGTGACATCCCTGATATCTGCATTGAAAGGCTACAAAGAGAAGACGAATCTGAGAAGGGGATGCTGCAAATAGACTGGGCAGGAGGCCAAAGTGAGGAGGCGCACACTGAGCTGTAGGAGTAGAGAGTGGGCGGCCCACTGATCCATCGACCCATGGTGCTGTGTGCAACACTAGCTGATGGGAGAGAGGAAAAAAAAAAACTCCACCAATAATCTATTGCTGATGCTAATATCTCTCTTTCACTGTACAGTAAATGTATACAAGAACAATGAGATTAAACTATTTCATATTGGGAACAATGATTATTTGAATTATTGATTTTTATGATTTTTCTTTTGATTAATTAAATAATTGTTTCATCTATGTAATATCACACACAATTTCCACATGACTACGGTGATGTCTTATATTGTATGTTTTGTCTGACAAAGAGTCTGGAACCAAAAGATATTCAATTTACAAGAATATTAACAGAGAAAAACAGTAATTCTTCTCATATTAGAAGCTGGAATCTGAGTATGTTTGGCATTTTTGTTGAATAAATGACTTGTCAATCAACTATTCTACCGATCAACTACTGTACTTCAGCTCTAATTTAAATTATATCTGAAAAGTAACTTCCCACTTTTCACTTCTTTGTAACAGGCGCACGTGCGTTTTGCTTATCCCCCACCATTCTCCTCCTCCTTTATAAAGCATGTTATGGGTCAAACTGCCCTTTAAGAAGAGGGCAACGTCCTGTGTGATTCATAATGTGAGCCGACCATACAGAGGGACCGCAGCCACTGTGGAAAACAGACACAAATGTGGTGCGTGAGCAGCATTGTGTGTATGCATGTGTGGTGGTTGGAGGGCGGGGGGTATTCTTAAGCCCAGCTAGCTGAATGAGGTCACATCCATGCCTAAGGGGAAAAGGGCCTCTGCTGTGGGGTCTCCAGGCCAGTGGACATCAGTGAGATGGCCAGGCCCACAGCCACACAGGCAGGGACTCCCCCCAATCATCCTCAATTACACCATTGTTCTGAGCGACTCCACTCTCCCTAGGCTGGTTAGGCATCATCTCCACAAAAAGCTTTGTAAAAGCTTTCATCCAGTGCGGTGAGTACTAGGGCCCACTAACATGGGTAGATATATTGATTTGTTGTAGAAAGACAGTCCCCCCACCCCACCCCTGCCAGAGTGGAGAGCTGCATGGAAAAACACATGCAGGCTTAATGACTGAAATACTGAGGACACAACAAAACTTCCAATGTATTGTATATGTAAATGTATTATTATTATCATTATTATTATTATTATATTATTTTGTATTATTATTATTATTTTAATATGGGGATTATCTTATTATACTTGATTTTGTTTGTCTGTTTCCTTAACAAAAAGAGATGAAAAATGTTTTTTTTCTGTACTTTTGTATACAAACTGTTTTTTTTTTGTTTTTTTTAAATGTGAAAACTAATAAACAAAGTGGGGGAAAAAAAATTATTTTCATGGAGTGTGTGCGTACAAGTGTGTTTCTGTATGTGCCCTAAATGATTTTTGATTAATTGCCACACATGACTGTCAGAATCAGGAGGAGAAGAAAGACGACGGGTCCGGTCTGCTGATGGAATAGCCTACATGGCTCATCACTGACACTAATGGGTCTGATGATGTATGGTACCGCTGGGAAGAAATTCCATCAAGTCAGTCCACAACACAGAAATAGAGAAAAGAGCAGAAAATAATATAAACGCTGAAACTTCCCCCTAGGTGCTTCTGGTAATATTTCCTCCACTAGATAATGTACTGTGGCACTCAATAGATGGTGGTAAAATGTTTATTAACCAAAGTTAGAAGTAATTTATTTTACTACATCTGACAAAGAAAAGTAATAAAACGGGGAGGGACTGGCACCAGTAAAAATAAAGGCTAATTATAGTTTTTTTGAGTTACGAGCTTGATGTCATTACCAGAGACGGTTGTTGCTGAAACCTCAACATCAAACAAGGCACTTAAAAGAGACAAAGAGCTCTTCCCATGACATTCTTCAGCCTGAAACAAACATCAGACTATCAACAGCGATGCATTAAAAGACCCTTTTTGGTTGGTGAACGACATATGGCTACTCTGGGTCAAAGAGCTCCTAAGTTCATGAGCAATTTTCCAATTATGCTCTATAATACATCACCTATGTCTCATCTGCTCTGTGGCTGTAATCTAATAGAAGCCGGCTGCTGGTCTCGGGGGGCCAAAATTAGAACCCTGCTGCATCACTAAGGACAAGAGCGTCTTTGTAGGGCGCTCATTTCCTCTCAGTCCGGCCAGATTTAGACGAGGACATATGATAATCTAATCTGAAATGAGATATAAAAATAGAAAATACCATTGACCTATTGAATTGAAAGGGTGTCTGGTGGAAACATGAAGGAAGAGGAAGCATTTGAATGTTCTCAATACAGCAGTTGTCATTAGGATTACTATCATCGCTATCACACGTCATCCACCTGCCTTCAAATAGAGTACAAAACGCAATTTCCTTAATGGTTTCATATGAGATTGCACTTAAATATATAGCCTCAGGGCTGAGACAGCTACAATGAGGGTGGCAAATTAACCTCAGATATAGCTCTGCAGGGTGGCCTGGTGGTGGGGGACGCCATCTCGTGACACAAAGGTCAGGCAATAGGTTTGATACCCCCACGGGTCCTGTCAAAGCGCCCTTGAAAAAGGCCTCTACCTGCTCACTCACTTTAAGTCTAGGGTTGTATATTGGCCAGAATCTGGCGATACGATACGTATGATGATACAGGGGTTACGATTCAATATATTGTGACATATTGCGATACTGTAAGTAAGGTGATATATTGCGATTATTTAATCAAATTTTAGGAAAACTTAGGAAAATCATAGTTTAAAAAAACCACTACCATATGCATAAAATCTGAGTAAAAAAATTGATAGTGTTTTTGAGAATCGATACAGTATCACAAAACATAATATTGCGATATTCGATTTTTTCGATATTTTCTTACACCCCAAGCTGGAAAAGAGCACCAGCTAAATGACTCGAGGGTTAAACTGTTTTCTTTTCACTGCTGATTCCAAGTATATACAGTACATTGTTTGTTGTCCTGCATGGATTTGCCGTAGGAGTGGCTCTTTAAAGCAACACCATGTCCCAGGAGGCCACATAGTGGGGTCCATTTGCATGTGTGGTTAGTAGGGGGGGTTGGGAGCTTTCCATGAGTCTGACATAACTGAATAAAGGAGATGCTATAGCTGCAGCAGAGATGGGGTAGGTAGACACTGCGGAGAGTTGTTAGCGCTGAGGGAGTGCAACAGGAAGAGGGAAAATGGCGTCTTCACTCTGCTACTTCTAGTCTGAAGTGAACAAAGTGACATGGCTGTTTCATTCTCCCTCAGAAGAGTATCATGCAGAGCAGACACACAGGAGCATCCCCTGATCACATTACTCTCCTGTGCCTGCCCGCCCCACAGCATCATGTGAGCACCGCCCATCGACTACACTGCGACATCAATTCGCCTCAAAACACCGAACTGATCAATCACCTTAGAGGCTCAGGCTTGTCGGGGGCCAATGAATTACAGAGTTTGGTTAAAACAGCAGCTCATTTTCAACGCTCTGACCTCTTTCCTGTAAGGCGATGGGTGGATAAATACTGTAGCTGTGCAACAGTAGGGTGGATGAAGCGTTGAGACAATTTGTGGTGGAGCTTGAGTGTTGGTTTTCATTGTCTCATTGGAAAAAAGGCAAGACTTACCTGGAAAGAGGCTGTGCCGCTGCATGCAGCCGACTAAGCCAAAAACGAAAAGGATAATTTGCTCTGACAATACAGTGCATTACAGAATGGGAACATGCCTGGTGTGGAAACTCAGAAGTCATGATGAATGGAGAATGCGATACTTGTGTACACTCTCAACTACAATATACACTGTAATAATTTAGTCAGGATGCTTTATACAATCACTCCAATCCATAAGTGCATTTTTAAAGGTGATACATTAGCTTCTGGGCTGAATCAATTTCCTTTGATTGGGTTTAAATGCAGCCTGGTGGCCTGTTAACAGTATGGGTAAAGCCACAGTTCAGTAAGAACCCAGGTTACTTTTTTGGGAAGAAAAAATAAATATAATTTTTTGTAGTCTGCATGGCTATCAAAGTTAACGCAATAATAACACGTTAACACAAATTTATTTTAACGCCACCAATTTCTTTTAGGCATTAACGTAACTTGAAAATGGGTTCTATGGGTACTCACAAGTCTCAAACTATCCCTGTAAGTATGTGGAAAGCAAAGAAATGTATTTGGAGATCAGCCATGGATCTTGAGGTGGTTAAAAAGACCATTCTGAGCTGACCCACTGCTGCTCTGAAATTATAGACCCATCAGCTGATTGTGTTTGTTCACTGATGCTCAGGAAGATGTGCTTCTTCTTCCTGGTGTCTGTTTCATTTTCTTAAACAGACATACACAAACACACACACATCTTATGATCAGTCCACACGCACCTTCTTTTCCAAGGAATGAGTTGTTGACTTTTATGCAGAGCCATCCCTCTCTTCCTCTGAACAACTCCTGTCTGCTCCCTGTCTGTGTGGTATCAGATGGTTGTCACTGTGGCGGTGCTCCTCTGAACTGTATCATCGACACTGGCCGAGTGTAGAGCTAGCTAGTGTTTTATGGGTACTTTTTGCACAATTAGAAAACTAATGCGACTGCTTGTTTGAAACTACCTGTTATATAATAATTAGGGCTGTCAAAGTTAACGCGTATTGACGCGTTAACGCAAATTCGTTTTAACGCCACTAATTTCTTTAAAGCTTCAAAGATACTGGTATCATATGAAACTAGAAAACCTAAGGAATCCATTGGTACCAACCATGCTCATACTAGCTTTTTGCGAAGAAGGCTAAATAGCACTCCAATCTTATACTAAATGTTGGCGAGGAAAAACTGGCATGGCCATTTTCAAATGGAGTTATACAATAACAATGCAATAGTTGTCATTGTTTTGTGTTGTTAATTGATTTCCAATAATAAATATATAGATACATTTGCATAAAGCAAGCATATTTGCCCACTCCCATGTTGATAAGAGTATTAAATACTTGTAAGATCTCCCTTTAAGGTACATTTTGAACAGATAAATAATGTGCAATTAATTTGCGATTAATCGTGATTAACTATGGACAACCATGCGATTAAATATTTCAATCGATTGACAGCCCTAGTAGTCTGAAAAAAGAAATGGTGAAAATTTGAAACATTACAGTAATATTGTGTGTACTCCATGGCATACCGTTTAGGCAGATTGGAGTAAAAAAAAAAAGACAAAATTTCAGCAAAAATGTTTATGGCTGACCCCTAGAGTATAAAAGAAGCAGCAGTGACCTTTTCATTGATAAAAAGCAGAATGTCCTCCACTTTGCAAATACTGTAGACATGTAGACTGTAAATCTGTAAACAGCTACCCACATGCACTTCTCTGCATCTAAACAGTTACATAATATATCTGCGCACTCCTGAACACAGGAGGCAGCTCTGTAATTACACCTTTATCTGCACTAACACTACCAGCCTACCAATTACGGTGAACGTATTATAGTGTGACAGAAGAGAGAGAAGCCTATCTGCATAACAGAAGCCAGATTGTACTCCAAATTGCTGATTACAAGATGAATAAAGGTATAAACATCTACCTACATCAGCTGAATGGCATATAAACAGTCGGCCAAAGAAAATATCCCATTCCAAAATAGTCCACTTGCAGTTTCCATGTGACTGTAAGCTGGGGAGCAGCCACCAATTAGAGTGATTGGCTTTGCCTCTGGCCGGTACTAAACCTGTCATTTGAGCTGATGCCAACTTAAAGATGAAAAATGACTATACACACAACCAGAATATGTCCACATAAATCCACAAAGATTATGTAGATAGTGGACACCAGATATTCTAGGATGAACAAGGATTGAGGGAAATGAAAATGTAGAGAAATGGTGGTCCGAGTATGAGCAGCTATAAAATCATCTAAGACAGAGACTGAACTAGGGATGCACCGATCTGACTTTTTCATTCCAGATACCGATAGCAATATCTGGGCTTTGGGTATCGGCTGATACCGAGTACCGATCCGATACCAGTGTTTTATTAATAACCTGTATGCTTCACTGTGTGGAAGTGACTGGGATCTTTATTTTATGTGTAAGGCAACAGCAGGCTTGACTTAAACATTACTTTCCTAACTTTGTAAAACAAAATGTAACAAATACATACATAGATATATAGTTACTGAATTGTTATTTATCATTAAAATAATAAATCATACACCAACAACTTGGTAAAAATCTTCAAAATTAACAGGAATTACAATTCAGGTGTAAACCTTTTTAATGCAGCAACAAATTGGTCAAAACTCAAACAGGAATTAAAATTCCAGTATATAATGTATATAGTATATAAACATAGAACTGAATTGAATAGATTGGCGCTATTATCACCGATACCCGATCCAGCTATTTGTCAGTATAGGCCCGATATCTGATCTGGTATCGGTATTGGTGCTTCCCTAGACCTAAACTGCATTTTTTAGCAGATTTTTATTCGAAGATATTTTGAGCACACTTTTACTCATAACAATGGCATGAAATTCTAAAAATGTGCTCGATTTCACAACACTACATAACTGCTTTGATGCTTTTTGGTTTGTCGCATTTAGTGAAATTCCTGTCTTGTCAAGGGGGGTTTATGTGTTGCCAACACTAGTCACAGTTTAACTGACATTTCTCAGGCACAGCCACTGTTGAGGAGAAAAGTAAACAATGAGCACAACTTTACTATCTTTCAAGTAAGTTCCTCTTTAATCATTGTTAGTAAGTCTAGATTTCACATTGAGTACAAATCTCTGACTTATGCAAGAATGAGCAAATGGGGAAGTTTTGAGTAGATTACAATATTTCCTCAACAGCGACATTTATTATTTTGGAAACTGGCAACTTCGGTGAGATGGCAATGTCACAATGAAGCTGATAAATTTCACCAAGTCATACTGAGATGTACATCTGCAGCCAACAAATCATCAATCTGGCTCCACACAGGGGGTTTAATGTAACCCCCCTTTGAATAAATCTAATCTCTTTTCAATGCCTTTTTGACAAAAACTGCTGAGGCTGCTGTTGGAAATGCTGATTTAGTAGTTATTCTTTTTTTCCATTTCTCACCATCTTAAGGGCAACAGTTTAACTGAAAAACAATACTGACATTTTATTTTTTTTTTCCTAGGGACAGCCAGGGGAACAGACAAAATGAAGAGGAGGAAAACAAAACAGAGTGGGAGCCGTCATGCAAAAGAGGGAACAAAAAAAAAGAGGACTGCTGACAAGTAAAACCTCATCCCTTAGTTGAGATTATCCTCGTCTCGGAGTTCAAACAGCTGGGGGAGAGCAGAACAAAGCCCGTGATTGACGAGATGATGTTCCATTCATTAGATTGTGCTCGGGGGTGGGTCTCCCTGTGTGCAGACACACGCCACACACCCAGCCATCAGTATCTGATAACAACAGCGCTAACACCCATCAACAGATCATGAAGATTAGAAAAACATGTAACTCTGTGCTTATGTGTCTGTAAGAGGTGCTATAATGGCTGGTTACTTCCAACTTGGTCTTGAAAACTCTTACTTTTGGTTGTAAGCATTCAAAATTAAATGAATGACACAAATATACTTGAGTTGTTGAATTAAAACTATTCTGTTATATTGCATTTCTATTCAAAATGTATCACTAATCCTAAACATGATTAACACATCTACATTTTAGGATTTCTTTATTTTTACAGACTTTGATGATTTTGATGATGGGTGTGCAGCACAATTGGTCTCCAGCAATGCCTCAGATGCTGCCAGTGGTACTGTGCTATGCACAGCAGTGGCAGCAACAGCAAACCAACCTCAGACAGCTCCGTGGCAGCAGAAACCTGACCTTCCAGTGCCATGGAGTCTCATTATTTCAACAAAAAATCAATACACGAAGGGCACTTTGGGAGGGGAGAAAGGCAGGCGGGCATGTGTAGAGTGAGAAGCCAAAGGGGAGGGAATGTACATGTTTGTATGTACTGTATGTGTATGTAAATATGTATAAAATGTGTTTTTTTGTTTGTTTCTTGAATCAATAAAATAAGGCTTTTGGAATTTCCTAAACAGTCAGTTCACCCAAATTTCAAGACATTTTCTTGGCCCTTGTATAAAGCATTCAGGTAGTTTTTATTGAATTGGCCCAGAATTTGAGATACCCTTCTCTCAGACTGCTGCACTGAAAAAATTGATTTCAAAATCTCGACATCATTTTTTTTCTTTCCAGAAACAATACCCGGTCACTTTGGATAATCCACAGACCTCAATGTGAGCAGTTTTAACAGGAACAACTTACTACTGAAGGAATTGCCCATATGCAGACAGAACTTCTTCAAAGACAAAGCACAAACATGAAACCAAAACTATTTCCATGGCCACCACCAGGATTAATTGAGAGCTTTTTTGTTTTATTTATTTAAAGTGTGTAGGATTTGGCAGCATCTAGTGGTGTGGTTGCAGATTGCAACCAACTGAACATCCCTCCGCTCACTCCTCCCTTCAAGACTGCGGCAACGTGAGCCGCCGCGTAAAAAAAACGTGGTAACGCCGTTCACCTCGCTTAGAAGCCATCCTTTTACCATAATAACACTACTTTAGGAGCAACGGAAGTCAGACGGCAGCTGGCGGTACCACTGTTTTGCATTCTGTGGCTCATGTTACCGCAGTTTCAAAAGCGTGTCGGAGAACTACGGTGGCCTTCAGGTAACGTAAAAATTAAAAATGCTCCCGCTTGCTTCACTTGCCGTGTTTGGTTTGTCCGTTCTGGGCTACAGTAGAAACATGGCGGTGCAACATGGCGGACTCTGTGAAGAGGACCCGCTCCCTATGTAGAGATGAAGGGCTCATTCTAAGCTAACGAAAACACGATAAACTATTCTTAGTTTCAGGTGATTATACACTAATGAAAACATAGTTATGAATATTACATTCCATTACAGCTGATAGATTACTGCCCCGAAATGTTACACACTGTTCCTTTAAGAAATAAAACAATTGCAAAACAAAAATTCAAAGTAAAATTTCAAAGTAGCATTTAAGAACCTAGAATGGCGAACACTTTTGGTGTGTGGGTGTGTGTGTGTGTATGACAATTTGTGGGCAATTGTGAGTGAAAGAGAAACAAAACGAGACATAACGAAAGAAAGTTGTGTAACAATGAGCTGCTGTCATGTGCTGCCCTTGTCCAACCTTCCCCTAGTCCCTAGAGGAAGCTCACTGCTGGCAGCAGAGGACAACTCTGACTGACTAAAGGTGAGTTCAGATCAAGGTGCTGATAGAACTGATGCCGCCAAAGTCTCAACAAAATCCTCTGAGAAACACACACACTTCTACGCTCCTTAAGACTATTGTCTAGCTAAGCCTGGTTGATGCTCTTTCACAATAGTTTCAGACTTCCCACTGGCACTACAGCTGTATTAGAAGAACAAATATGACATTGTGTACAGTATGTAACAGTATGGCAGCAGTATGCAATCAATATGAATCTCAGACAGACGTGATCCGGTTAACACCTTCTGTCTGACTCTGTAGGAAAACAAACACGCTATCTGCATAATTTAGCAATTGTGCTTCTTCTGTTTGTCTCTGTGAGCGTGTTTACTAGGAACTAACTTCTCAGGTTTTTTTCCAACATGGTTTGTTTTCTTTCAGAGAGGGAATTCCCAGTCTGTTAGGTGACACACTGGCTCAGATCTGCAGCTGTCTGCCAGGAGGAAAACCCACAAAATACCTTCACTACTAAAAGATACTTGTGAACGGTTATCCTCTGTTAGCTCCAATTACCATCCGCATATCTGAGTTACTACATCGAATGATAATCGCAAAACCCACAAGTACATGTTTCTGCATCGATTGATAAAAGCTCAGCGTGTTAAACAACAGATAATGTGTTGCTGGTGTGAAAGCGTGGCTCAGCTCCATGAGCATGATGTGTTCACAGGCTCAAAGATCAAGATCAGAGATGTTGCGGGAGGAATACTGATGCCCTCCTCTCACATACTCTATTCTTTCTAACACACTCACACACGCTCAATGACATCACCTTCAGCATCAATGCACCTTTTTATTGACAGGTAGTTTCTGCCGGTCGAATTGGGCAAAAGTATTTTCCGAATGTGCAGAGAATTTCCACATGGCAAGACTGTGTTGTCGAATTTGTTGCCATGTGACTACAGTAACCAGGAAGCTTTCTTTGTTTTGTTTTTTCTCAGAAATGTACACTGCTTTGATAAATTCCTTTTGGGCAACACACTCACAAGTTGTGCTGAAATGGTCAGTTGGTTACTTGATAAGTTGACCCTTAGAAAACCGACAACAATTTTGGTAATAATCAACTAATCCCTCAAGTTATTCAGCAATGAAAAATGCCAAAGAATTGCTGGTCTTTTTACAACTGTTCTGTACAATCCAGATTACCTACATCTTTTCATAACTATAATTAATGACAAATTACTTCTGTTGGTACCTGAGGAGCTCTAGTATCTATTTGCTTCCTTATCCAAATCAAGGGCCTAGATAGAGGATGTCATATGTTGTACAGATTGTAAAACCCTTTGAGGCAAATTAGAGACTTTGGGCTACATACATAAATCAGACTTGATGATGACTATAACTAGCTCTTGTAATAATCAAAATGTATTTTTGCATTATTTTTAGGGCTGGCAATCGATTAAAATATTCAATCGCGATTAATGACATGATTGTACATGGTTAATCATGATAAATCGCAAATTAATTGCAATTTTTTTTATCTGTACAAAATGTACCTTAAAGAGAGATTTGTCAAGTATTTAATACTCTTATCAACATGGGGGTGGGCAAATGTGCTTGCTTTATGCAAATGTATGTATATATTTATTACTGGAAATCAATTAATAACACAAAACAATGACAAATATTGTCCAGAAACCCTCACAGGTACTGCATTTAGCGTACAAAATATGCTCAAATCATAACATGGCAAACTCAAGACCAACAGACAACAACAGCTGTCAGTGTGTCAGTGTGCTGACTTGACACTGACTTGACTATGACTTGCCCCTAACTGCATGTGATTATCATAAAGTGGGCATGTCTGTAAAGGAGAGACTCGTGGGTACCTATAGAACCCATTTTCATTCACATATCTTGTGGTCAGAGGTCAAGGGACCCCTTTGAAAATGGCCATGCCAGTTTTTCCTTGCCAAAATTTAGCATAAGATTGGAGCGCTATTTAGCCTTCTTCGCAACAAGCTAGTATGAGCATGGTTGGTACCAATGGATTCCTTAGGTTTTCTAGTTTCATATGATACCAGTAACTTTGTAGCTTTAAAATTGCTACAACCAAGTTGCATTAATGCGTTAAAGAAACGAATTTGCTTTAACGCGTCATTATCGTGTTAATTTTGACAGCCCTAATTATTATATAACAGGTAGTTTCAACCAAGCAGTCGTATTCGTTTTCTAGTTGTGTAAAAAATACCCAAAAAACACTAGCTAGCTCTACACTCGGCCAGTGTTGATGATACATTTCAGAGGAGCACCGCCACAGTGACAACCCTCTGATATCACACAGACAGGGAGCAGACAGGTGTTGTTCAGAGGAAGAGAGGGATGGATCTGCATAAAAGTCAACAACTCATTCCTTGGAAAGAAGGTACGTGTGGACTGATCATAAGATGTGTGTGTGTGTGTGTGTGTCTGTTTAAGAAACTGAAACAGACACCAGGAAGAATAAGCACATCTTTCTGAGCATCAGTGAACAAACACAATCAGCTGATGGGTCTATAATTTCAGGGCAGCAGTGGGTCAGCTCAGAATGGTCTTTTTAACTACCTCAAGATCCATGGCTGATCTCCAAATACATTTATTTGTTTTTCCACATACTTACAGCGATAGTTTGGGTGTTTTGAAGTGGGGTTGTATGAGGTACCATAGTCGGTGTATTACCTACAGTAGATGACGGTCGGCACGCCCCCAGCTTGGAGAACCAGAGGAGTTACCGCACGGAAGCAAGGCAATGTACTGCTGTGGACAGGGGACATGATCAAAAAAAGAAAGGCCCACCAAAAATAAAATCAATATCCGTTTAAGTATACGCTATATTTAGAATATTTTTGCCGGTTTACCTTGCCGTGACACAGTAATTTCACCTCGTTACTTTGTTTGTGTTATTGTGGGACTTCTGTGAATCTGTTCTGCGAGATAAAATTACTATTTTTATCAATGGAGTCTGGTGGCTTTGGCAAGAACATAGATAACAGCTTCAGTTCCCCATCTGAAACATAGATTGTATTGCTGTCTGAGGGCAAGGTAAACCGGTGAAAATATTCTAAATATAGCGTACTTAAACTGATATTGATGTTTTTTATGTGGGCCTTTCTGTTAGGTGGCAAAAATATGTTTTGCTGCTGCCCCCGTCCACAGGAGTACATTGCTTTGCTTCTGTGCTGGAACTCCAGTCTCCAAACTGGGAGCCGACCATCATTTACTGTAGGTAATACACGGACTATGGATAAGTACCTCATTCAACCCCACTTTAAAAACATCCAAACTATCCCTTTAAGACAGCGGTAATGACGTATTGGGATTCTGTGGTAAACTGAGCAGCTAAGCCTTCGAGGAACAGATACATGAAAGAATAACATCTACATCACCACTTTTTTTCCAGGGTCTTTAGTTTTACAATTTTAGGAAATGGAAATTTTTAAACTACAACTACTATTAGTAAAGATATTGAGTGGTGTAAGAACAGAGGAGGCTTATATCTTATAAGAGTTTCATAAGATTTTCACGGCTGTCTAGAGCATTGAAGCCTTCGAAGAAGGTGTTAGTTTTGGTTGGTGATGCTTGTCAAAATCAGTCAGGGTTTCTATAAAAAATTGCAGCCCTCTGGCACAAATAATGCTGAGAATCTGCAAGTGGTTTTTCAGAGAATAGCTAGCATAAAGAGGGGCACTAACAAATTCTAATTTCTAATTTGCCAACTACTAAAATAGAGTATGAAAAATGCATTTGGGTGAACAAACAGGTTCTAAGAAACAGGAACTATGCATTTCAGTGAAAACAGAGTTACATGACCAAAATGAGCCCGATGTGATGTTTACACTAAAGGGAGTGCAATCACTACTGCAGCTGTCATGACATAAACCCTCTCACTCCCCCGACCCAGTCTCCCAGCCACACCCCGCTGCTGGCTACAGTTGATACAGTTTCAGATTCATAACAGGACCTGGCTAATTACTGAACTTGGACCAGGGGGATCCCCTCCTGATGCGAGCATTATTACACAGCTGTTTTTTATTCCACACCTGGACATATTGCATGTTACAGATGATCAGCCATGTGCACAAAGATTAACGTCCACAAGCTGCCAGATGGCGGGAAAACAACATCATGAGCGCAATCTGGATGGGTAGGAAGAAAAATATGAGGGGAGTGTATGCTCATGAAACACACACTATACTGAATATTATGTGGTCAATTTCTCATGTATGGCAGAGAGATGCATCGATGCTACAACCACTCAAACCTCAGCATACATGAGCTAAAATAACAGTAACTGCACAACACATTCATGCTGCTGAGAAGGAGAAGAATTAAGAGGCGTTTGTATCACTATCTTTCATTTTGAGTCATCACCTCGTTCATTTAGTAGATCTGTTTTTTAATGGCAATAGATCATAGCAGAGTGTAATTAAGGCAAATCTAAGGATCTAAGAATCACTCTTCTCTGTCCCAGACAGAAGCCGTTTTACATAAGAACATTACTGCATAAAAATATTATCATTTGCATGTCTTGTCTGATAGGCGCTTTAATCCAACGAACTTTATGATGCCACTAGTGGATTCATTTTTTGTCACTTGTAGCCCCAAGAGTGAGACAATCCATTCTCATGCGCAAAAGATGTAAAACAGAAGCTGTGTGCTTGTAAATTAGATTAGATCATGGTTCGGATTAATGTAGGAATATATATTTGATTTGTGTTTCTTTTTGTATTTCATTTGTATTTTATTAAGATTTTGTAGACATTTTATTATTATTTGTATTATTATTATTGTTATTATTATTATTATCATTATTATTATTATTATTATGGGTTTTCTCCGGGTTCTCCGGTTTCCTCCCACAGTCCAAATACATGCAGGTTGGGTTAATTGTTGACTCTAAATTGCCCGTAGGTGTGAATGTGAGTGTGAATGGCTGTCTTTCTCTATGTGTCAGCCCTGTGATAGTCTGGCGACCTGTCCAGGGTGTACCTCGCCTTCGCCCAATGTCAGCTGGGATCGGCTCCAGACCCTGAATAGGATAAGCGGTTACAGATAATGGATGGATGGATGGATGGATGGATGGATTATTATTTTGCATATAGGAGTTATTTGATTCGTTGACCAAAATGTGACAATGTTCAAGTAAAAAATCAATAAAATATGAATTACAATAAAACAGGAGCTGTGGCAAATACACAAACCTGAGCCTCTGTATCTGCTATTAGCTTTTAAAAAGTCCCATATGAAGTATAATAATTTCCATCATCCTGAATACAACAGGCAGAGATCAGACCCTTGCTTTAACAAAACAAATGAAGAGAAAAATCAATAACACTCTCAGACACTGTGTCCATTTATTTGGCAGGGATGTTCCTATTCCACTCTCTCGAATAACAAAGATGGAACAAACACAATTGCCAATGATATCATGTGGCTGGACCTCTGCTGCTGATTCTTTGTGAAAACTAAGATGTGATCTGTTCCAAATAACACGAGAAAGCACAGTGGGAGACTATAATGAGAGGGGGGAGTTATTGTATTTTGTTTTGTACTGCTTATATGCCTTAAACACCAAAACACATTCTATTCATTCAGTAAAGATACAGTAGGGCTGGGCGATATGAAGAAAATCAAATATCACAATATTTTTGACCAAATACCTCCATATCAATATTGAGACGATATTGTAGGGTTGACTATTGGTGGAGATTTTTGATAAATAATCATCAGTAATATCTATGATGATATCTGATCTCATATCACGATATTGATATAATATCGATATATTGCCCAGCCCTAAGATACAGTACCCATATTATACTATATTTATTGTACTGTATATTTAGTCTACATTATTTCCCAAAGCGTAATGTGATGTGTTTATATTGCTTTTTTTCTCCGACAAACAGTCCCGAATCTATAGGTATTCAACTTAAAATGATATAAAACAGAGAAAAGCACATAATCATTCACAATGGAGAAGCAAAGTCAGCAAGTGTTTGGCAAATTTTGCTTGATAAATGAAATTAATGATTCTCAAATTTGTTGCTTATTTTCTGCTGATCGACAAATCCATTATTTGACTAAATATTTCAGTACATATTATCATACTGGAAGCATGGTTTTCTACTGTACCAACTAATTGTTTGAAAATTGAAGTTTGAAATAGTAGCGGCAGCAGACAAAAGCAGATTTCTTAGCTAACCTGAAAAAGGCATGGATAGAAATAAAAATAAAAAACATCTTATTGAATCGACTGGTTAGGTCACTTTAGCCCATTTGTTTTTATGAGTTTTTAATCAGTTCATTTGAAACTTTCCTGTGATAAAAGCTAAAACGTTCCTCTTAGCTTTACCCTAGGGTTTTTAATTACTATAATTTTATAGTAATTTTATTTACTTTTACCTTGTGTCAAGAAATACTTTTCTATAATTTTATTCATCCTATGTTGGCGCTTTTAAATCACAAGTTTTTTGTGTAAATTGTCTTAACATTGTATTGTGATGTTTTACCCTTTGTGTGGAGAACCTTGAGATTTCGCTGTATTTTAAAGTGTGCTATATAAATTAAATTCATTATTATTATTGACTTTGGCCTAATTAACAAATAACAAAACTACTAACCTTGGTAATGGTAAAAAGAGAGATGGTGGAGAGATAAACGGAAACAGTGGCAGAGGGATAGAACAGCAAGGACGGGTCAGTGTTTCCTACCGTGGTTGTCGTCTGACTGGTTGAACCCACACAGCTGGCAGATGGAGCGGACCCACTTGTTCATCTCCTCCTCAGTCTCAGCTACGAGATAAAAAGTGCGGTCCGAGGTCTTGATGTCAAACACAAAGCTGTCCTGGAACTCCTTCCTCTTAAAGGTCAGGCCGGCGTCCACCTGCTCGCAGCAGTGCAGGTCGATGACCCGGATGGGTTTCTTGGAGTGGTCGTTCTTGTAGTACTCAAGAACGTCGGGGTCACCACTCATGCGGCCGCTGCGAAGTATGAACCAGCGTTTCTTCCATGCCTGGGGAACGAGATTGAAAAGGTAAGACCTCAACACACAAAAACACAGCACTAACCCTGTGAGCCAGTATCATAGAGGTGTGTTGATGGAGAATTTTAAGTTTAAAATACTCAACAATTACACAGATTCAGTGTGATTTCTTACTATGTGCGATGCAGAATGTTGCCGTGGCAACACACTCAACAGCTGGACTTCAGTTGAGATGTTAACTGTTGATCAAACAGACTGCAGAGAAACTAAAGTCTGCTTACTTGAGCAGGTTACTGAGCTTTAGCACGCATGTGGTTGTGTGTGGTTAGTGTGCGTGTTGGGAGGCAGCAGCAGGTGTTTACTCCCTTCCAACGAATTTCCTGTGCCCTCCGTGAGCTAAGAGAGAAGCACAACTCCTCCGTGACAACTTCATTAGAAGACTGCAGGCTCCTCCCACACGAAGAACTGGTGAATGACACCGCTTTGCTCCAATCAAAATCAGCCTACATCTGCGTATGATCGTGTCCCTGGAGCTGCAGTGTAAATAAACACCCCTCGTCGTAACCACATGAAAGGCAGCAGAAGAACGCGCTCCAGTTATGAAGCAAGTGCAAGAAACCTACGATGTGACATGTTGATTTCACACCAATAACACCACTGTTGTGTTTGTCAACTGGCAAAGCATAAAGGAAGTACAGTGGCCTCCATATGTTTTCCCAGTGGCTGTCTTAAAAGGGCCTCTGTGTTCTCTGTGCTCAGAGACAAAAGAGGAAGATAGACCAGGAAGGGAAAGGGGGGGTAAAGGGGGGAGGTTGAGGGGGGGAGGTTTGGACATCTGCCAGTGATGCACTTCCGCCAGGCAATGTCTCTCACATGCAGGCTGCTGACACACAGGATCCTGCAGGCCCCCTCTCTCTCCATCAACACAGACACTGCTGCAAGGCTAACTGCCCCCCCCCCCCCCTCAAACCACAATGACACCATACAAACACACACAGGGCAGAGATATGGATTGCATGGCATCTCTTCTTTGCTTTGCTTTTCATAGAGGTATTCTATTCCTAATCTTCTCTGGAGATATGCATGTTACATTATATAATGCTATTTTAATGTTGTCAAAAATATCAAAGTATCAATACATATCAATACTGTATATTTGAAATGGTTTCATTTTCCACAGTATCGATACGCAGGTACCGGCTGCACTTTCTGCTTCTTATTCTCTGTCCGTCAGCGAGTTGACACACACACCGCTATTTACCTTTTAATAAAAATCTAAAATTTGATGGCCTCAATATTGTGTACACTTTTCCCTGTGGTATCGAAAATGATTTCAAATATCGAGATTGTTCAACGTATTGTATCGAAGCTAGAAATTCCAGTATTGTGACAACACTAATGCTGTTACCTCTGAGAGGCATTTCAGGAGTAAAATTAATGATGGCTGAATTAGCTGCTTCGATTTCAGCGTCCTGGTATTGTGCATACTGGCTGTCTGTCACACAGTCTGGGACATTGGGACACACACTGGGACACACACTGTGACACAGAGCCATCGTTAATGTTAGGGCTGTCCAGAATACCATTTTTTGGGCTTCGAAGCTTCTATGAGAAATATTCGAAGGTTTTCGAAGCTTCGCAGCGCTGCGCAACAGGCTGACATGTTCTTCCGTCTGTCTCCATCTCCCCCGTGTCAGTGCCTGGGACAATGTCGCTGCCGCACTACTGTACACACTAGGCTTGCCACGGTAGTCGGTGTTACCGGTGTTACACGGTGGTCGGGCATACACTGATTACATTACGTACCCACCGCCCCCACCGTCGTTTTGCTTTTTTTTTACAGAAATAAAACCTATTTAGTTCATTTTCGTGTATCAGCGCCGTGTTATCAATACATAGTTTACGGATGCTACAAAGTGAAAGTGAATGCATCTGCTCCATATGGAGTCAGAGTAGCAGGTGTCATAATCTCACCTGTTCCTTTTAGCTTTCCCCTAGGGTTTTATAATTACTATGATTTTATAGTAATTTTAGTTGCTTTTAACTTATGTCCGGAAGTAATTTGTCTAAAATTTTATTTGTCCTATTTTGACGCTTTTAATCGTATGTTTCTTGTGTAAGTTGTCTTAATGTTGTATTGTGATTGTTTTGCCCTTGTTGTGAAGCACCTTGAGATTTCGCTGTATTTTAAAGTGTGCTATATCAATTAAATTCATTACTATTATTTATATTATTTCACACACACAGGACAAGAGAAAGTTGACAGACGGGAATGATGACAGAGGATTTGGTGTCAAAGCAAAAAGCAGAAGCACCTATTTGGCAATATTTCAGATTTAAACCCAATGCTATAAGGGAACCATAACGTTACGAGGCAATCGCCGTGCGGAGGACGGAGCGGTCACAGCCGGTGTGCACTAGGTGGAAACTAGGTGGAAACCTGTGGCCCTGCAGTGAGAGCTGGACTGGAGAGGCCAGACACACAGCCACCCGATGTTTAAGATCAATGTAAGCGCGCTACACATATTGAGCGTCATCTTTTCTTGTAAAATTTCCGGTGTAATCGGTAACACCGGTGTTGTCACAAGTTTATCAACCGGTGGGAAAATTTCCTCACCGCTTCATCCCTAGTTCACACATGCACCTCTATACACAACAAACAGCGATATCCATCTGAGAATAACTAATAATAATTAATGTTGAATATGAATGATGAATAATGTGGGATTATTCCTTATTTTCATGGGTTATTTGGGGATTTAAACTTTATTATTACATACTTATATATAAAAATAAAACAAAGCATTCCAATACTGATTTGTAGGTCAATTACCCTGGCAATAGTTGAGGCTTCGAACGGGTCAGCCCTAGTTAATGTTATACCTGCCTGTGCTTTTATATAAAGCTGTAATCTGCATTGAGCTCAGTGGTTATTGTCATGGTGTTTCTGCATCAATTAAATCAATTAAAGAGTGCATGGTGCTGTAAGATGACACTCTTCTTTCTTGCTATCACTGCTAATGCTAACTACAGGGATTCTTCTCAATTCCTGCCTCTTAAATTGTGTTTAAATCTACTCCCTCAATAAGTTGGTTAGACTAATGTGATGAACGAAATGTCAAGGTGACGGTCCAACCAATAGTACAAAAACAAAGATATTCAATTTACAATCATACAGTTTTCATTACATTGTTGCTTTAAGTGACACTATGTTGAAGAAAATCTTAATAAATTGTAGAAAGTGGTGGTTAATTGTGAGTTAGCACACTATGACTCGCACATTATCTTTTGAGACGAGATCCATCATTCCTCATACAAAAGTACTATTTTGACATGTTAGCAGTTCCGTTAGCAGCAACACATTTTCTCTCTCTTTTTTTTCTCCAGGAAGTGCAGATTGTGATCTTATCTTCGGTGTGTAGCTGAAGCACTGCTGAGGTATTGGGGTGTAAGACTTTTTCATTTTATTTTCTGTCAGACGGATGCGCTGATAAAAGCTGGAGGCAGTATGACCTTAATGGTGTTGATAGTAGAGCTGCTGTGTGCATCTTACCACTAGGCCCCAGTTTCAAGAAGCTTAATCAGCACTATCTGATGAGTTGTGCAGTTGTATTACGTCATTTCTCACTATGGGAGCTTGTTGTGAATGTTCACTAGTGCAGATTATATTGGTAAAGGGTGTGGGGGAATAGATTCCAAAGAAGTCAACAGTGTTACTCCTTTCCTTCTAAATGACTCCACTGGAGCGTGAAGTTACTTATTTAATAAAAATACAGTACAGTCATCACACTCCTCCGACGGAACAAACACACGGCACTGCATACATTTATTTCCCAGGTCCACAAAGCTCTTTGGTCCAGTGCCATTACACCATTCACAGAGAAATCGCCATAACTCTTGCAAACCCCATTTAAATATTATTGCCTTTTCTGGAGAGAGAGAGCATCACTTAATTGAGACCTGGAGCGCTGCCCAGTTTCAAGAGGTCAGTGCGACCCAGCTGGGTTATTCCTGGCATCCTTCAGCTGCGGCCAGCATATTAACCCAGGACAGCCACGGCGCTCAACCACGGAGGGAAGACAACTCATTTAGGAGGCCTTATCACGCTAAAAATAGAATGAGTATTTTCCACAGGAAGAGTAGTTGCTGCCTAACTCGAGAACAAATTAATTTACAGCTCGGTCTGAATGAAAGGGTTGCATAATGTTTCCCTTTGTCACACTTTCTGCTAAGCTCGTCGCAGAGATTGTGCATGGAAAATGAAAGAAAGTGTCTCAAGTGCGTTTAGTTTCGAATCAGCCTTTTCAACAACACAACTGGCAGTGCAGCTTTTCCCCTCCCTCTCTCTCTCTCACGCACTCTTTCAAATTTGAGCAAACTTCCCTGGCGAAGTAAATCATGGGGGAGGAGGACACAACTAAATGAGCTAACCCACCCACCGCCTGTCCTACAGAGCATGTCTAAGCCCATCGATCACTGTCTAAGCGCTGGGAAGAGAGGGCTGAAGCTGTAAAACTAGGCTGAACTCTCCCGGCTCTCCAACTTTCCCCTCCCCCTCATAGCTTCGGTTTAAGCTGCATCACTGTTAGGAGGGAAAAAAGGGCTCAGCTGAGACCCACTGCCCTTGTTAACAACTTGACTGGACAGTCCACTGGACCACTGAGAGAACTGTGAGCCACTAATCACACCCTACATGATGTCATACATTATTGTTTGAGCACTATACTGCAAACAACACAGGACATGTTGTAACTCCCACAGAGTGGCATTAGTTCATCATGCTCTTTCCACAGATCAAAGTCAAATAAAGGTCAAATCTGAGCGGAAAAAAAGAACACAACCTCATGAAGCACAAAGCTAAAATTCTACTTCTAATGAGAAAAACAGTAAAGACAGAACTTTGTGAAACTTCCTAATTAAGTTTAAAATCCCTGCTATTTGGATTATAAGGATCTCAACTCTAGAGTGTAAAAAAAATTGCCTGCCAGCGCCTGAAGCTCTCCAAGAAGAAGAGCAACCATCCGTATCTATGAACGCACAGCGTTTAGTCCCTTCAGTCTTATCCAATCACCCCATAAAGGCTTGATCTTACCTTGTTCCAACACAGTCTCATTTGTCCCGTGCTGATAGCAGCCAGCTACAGATACAGAGACACAGCAGTGGAGTACAAAGGATAACACGTCTCCATCTATTTTAGATGACTGGGAAGGAAAACCTCTAATAACAAAACCGCACAAAACAATCTTTTGAGCGAGTTTACTTCTAAAAATAGGATCAAAACTGGTTTGTCTAGCCAATTCCTTTTGTTTCTTTGCATGTTGATAAGTAAACATGTTTTGTTCTATTTTTGGCAGACGGCAAAACAATGATACTGTGGGAAAACAAACACAACCAGACAAAGGGGATACAATTGTCTGGTATGTGTTGATAGTTCTCCAAGGCTTTGCACCACATTTTAGGAGATAAATACACAGCAACGGCTGATAAGTCACAGCAAATTATTTACTGTATTTGCACATATCTAATCCAACATTGTAAAAAACAAGCCCAGTCTCGTGTCTTTGCACCCAACTCATCACTCTGCTGTCCTAGTAACACTGACTGTAATGAACCTGGAGATGGTTGTGGCCTAAACAATTATCCAAGGTGTGCCTTTTGCAGCAATTGAGCAATACAGTGTGTGTAGTAGTAGGCTATGTCAACAGGCTGGCTGATAAGCATCAGTCCACATGTTTTAAAATGTGCATGAGCAAACATGCAAACTAAATAAGTATATTATTCATGTTAAAGGTTAGAATAGTCTTGTTTACCTGTCGGAGGAGGAGACAGCAGGTAGGTGTTTTTGACTCGGCCTCCTCGGCTCTACCTGCTGCTGCAGTACACACACTATACAGCTGCACAAACACCGGCACTGTGGAGCTGCAGAGCCTCGCTTGTGTACATTTTCTCATCTATTACCAGCCTTTGTAAAAGTCACATGTATTGTGGCAGGGCGATTTACCTCTTGTGACACTGGATGCTCGGCTACAGTCGGACTGGAGGCCTCAGGCAACGTGTCCAGCGTTTGATCTGAGCGACGGCATATCAGCGCTCGCCCTGCTCACACAAACAGACACTAACAACACCTTAATGAGACTGCGTGAAAATGCACTGGTGCTGGGCCATTACTGCTTAATTATAGTAAAAGGTGAAGTGGTAGGGATCCCATCAGTGTTCTCAGAGGTCCCACTGGTGAGCTTCTAAGGGGTGGGACAGAGCAGGGAGACAATTAAGAGGGGGAGAGAAAGTGGTCGGGGGGGATCTTAAGTATCTAATTGCAGCCAATAAGGAGTCCCAGCAGCTGTTGGGAATATGGTGTGTGAATTTATGTTATTAATACATTTATTTTTATTTATTCATCATTTGATTTTTATTGATTTTATTTGATGTATTACATGTATATTTTATTTTTGTTATATTCTTTTCATTTATTTCTTTATTTTTGTTTCTTTAAAGGAAACAATAAAAAAGCATGATTCAAAAAAAGCTCTAAACATTCTTTGATCTTTTCATTTTGTATTTTATTTAGGTACAGTTCTTTTGTGGCTGGTTGTGTTTATTGACAATATTGAACATCTGACAGTAATACGTTTGGCTTCTTTTGTAAAATGAAAGAGGGTTTTGTTAATATCCTTCAAGTAATATATACAGTAGTTTTGTTATCAGTACCAAAACTCAGGTATCAAATTGTCTCTTTTAATGAAAGTTTTGAAATGAAAACCCATCTTAACTAATAATATTTTTATCTTGACTTGCCCCTGTAAAGCACATTGTAACCTTGTTTTAAAAGGTGATATATTAATCTTTATTACGAATGATTCTGGTTGACAACCAACTGCTCATATCTTAGCATGATGCAACTTTTCTTTTCACTCATCCTG
Source organism: Sebastolobus alascanus (assembly GCA_916701645.2). Taxonomy (NCBI): domain Eukaryota; kingdom Metazoa; phylum Chordata; class Actinopteri; order Perciformes; family Sebastidae; genus Sebastolobus; species Sebastolobus alascanus. The sequence continues at coordinate 4,093,997 of CAKAOJ020000040.1, read as the reverse complement.
AATGATTACTGGTTCTAAATAAGGACCGCAGAAATACTGTAGCCCTCCTACAAGAATCCCCCGTAATGCATTCATCCCACATCCATTCTATGTGGGTGCTGTTTCCAAGCTCCTCAAAGTTGGAGAAGAACAAAAGAGGAATATTTAGCACATCAGTGACTTCATTTCTTGTCCCTTCTGGTGCCTGAATTTCATCTTTCAAGAAAACACCTCTCAACAAAAGAACAGCAGCGAGGACCACTTTGCAATGCATGAATTATAAGGTGGGACTCTGCTATAATGGCCACGATTGTATGAGTGGATGCCTAAACACTTGTGATTCTGGTTAATGTGGTGAGAGGGGACAACGCTGCAGCAGACCATGACGACAGAGCCCTGATTATGTAGTCCCAATCAATAGCGGGTCACACGTCAGCCCACATTCCAGGAACAGATGGGAGTTTCAGTAAGTGAGGGAATGCAACCCAGTTACATTTGAAGAATACCGCCTGGCCATTCACACAGAACAAAAACACCTTTCAGATTTGCATGTAATGCTTTCCCTAAAAAATCCTGAAAAGCACAACATGAAGATGCGCTGTTATTTAAGCCCTCATGTAAGAGACACTAAAAATATGTTTGTCCCATTTTCTGTGCTTGACAGGTGTCATGTATCTGTATTTACCTATGTGACATGAGTTTATGCAACAGTGAGCTTAAATAAACCACAAATGGACACGAGAGAGCATGGGGAAGTTCCCTGAAAGTCTTACAGTTTACAGAGGGCTCCCCATCTCGGCTCGGAGCGAGATGCTAAGCAGACAGCTGTCCCAGACAAAGTTTATAACACACGTTTCTGGAGCATTTCCAATAAACTCACGCCACAAACAAAACAGGAGTCCAACAGTGTGCCAACAATGTGTGGCCATTTTGCATGTTCAGCAGCTCCAGCCCATTATCTGTCTAGAGTGAAGGTGAAGGGATCCAGATGTTCCTAGGTCGGACGCGACTCCGTCCCATCCGTGTACCCGGAGAAGTAAACACGAAGAGATGTTAAACAGAATTGCAGAGAGTATAAAACTACAGGCGTTTAAGTCTAACGGATGCATTAAAGCACCGTTGCAATTTAAATTAAACTGCTCAGGTTTCCCAATAGTCAAAACACTGACCTTGGAAGGCCAGCAGCTGCAAGACATAACCCATGCAGATAAGACCCAAAGCGGCCCGTAAATTCTTGTATGTTAATAAATAAGTAGGGATGTTAGCAGGCTAAGACAGATAGGAACACTCAACTCTGAGGCCGCAGTGCTGCTAACCACTGCACCACCGTACTGCCCATATTTATTCATGTTTCTTTATTATTATTTGCTTTTTAGTTCAATTTTTTTTTTATGTATATATATATATACACAATTCTATATAAAATTCAACATATGTTGATTTTATAAAATATATACATATATTTTTAGGTTATTTATATATATTTATATTTATTATTTATTTATTTGTATTCATTTATTGATTTATTTATCTTTTATTTTATTATTATGTATTATAATAAAAAAAATTATCCTCCCTTGTTCTTGAATTCTCTTTTTCAGTTTACAGATAATACATATTACTTTAATAGCGGGCTAAGACAGACAGGGTAGGAACACTTAACTCCTGTTTCCCTCATGAGTAGCATTGCTAAATTCACGTTCTCCTTTTGAGCAAGACATCACCTTTGAAACCCATTTAGTGCATGTAGAGCAGAGCCCGAGGTGGCTCAGCTTTCACGACACTATAGGAAATATGATTCCACATACAATGTCATCATACGACTATGATGGAAAGCTCCATCCTACAGGTGTGATGATGATAAATAGGGATGCTGCATTTGGTACCTACAGTGCTCATTCACTCACTTCACGGGAGCAATGATGTGCGAAATCTGCAGCGCGTCCTATGAAAAACAACCTCTCAAAAGCTCTCAGTAGACATAATCAGCCTCAATTTGCAGTTGAACACTTCCATCATTAGGAAAATGAGTAATCTCTCGCCATGTCTCTGTATCAGCAAAAGGCTGGGCTGATTTAGCGTGAGCCCGCCCTGACAGTTTGACTAACGGGGAGCATTATCTTTAATCAGAACTCTTTGTGTTACTTCCCCTGCCTCTGCCATCTGCTGCGGCTCTTACATGTCTGTGTATGGAGGGTGCGCCGTGAGCATCTCCTGGTCTCTCTGACTCCTGCTGTACCAAGGTGGCTACAGATGCACAACGGTGGATAAAACAGCTAAATCAGGAGGGAACTCTCTGAAACAGACTCTTTAGTACCACAGAGCAGAAACATTTACATTCAGTCCAGCTCAAACATCACAGTGAGGCCTCTCTCCTCATCAACCTAGTGTGCATCATTAAAGTCTGCCACTGATGTTGCATTCAGGATCTTGCATGTATGGCCAGCAAATACATTGGAAAATATATTGTGTAACTGGAGCACACCAGCACACATAATACAGCAGTTATAATGTCTACATACACACAATTCTGATATATTCGTCAGTAATATGGAATCTGGAGTGTGCCAAGTGATTAATTTCAATAATGAACATACACACTTTTTCAATTATGATATAAAAGTAATTTACAAAAGAATTCATCATTAATTTAGTCATTATTTAAAGAGACATTAATGAAGTACAATCAATAATTGGCACATTTAATGGACATTTTGTTCTTTTTTCTAACACTCAAAGCAGCAGTAGGCAGATTGGAGCAAATATGAAGTTATTTTTATAAACTGGTCACTATTTCCTGACAGAGTGCACGAGACAGGTAATCAGAAAAAACATTATGTGCCTCTGTGTCCTCCGGTGCTCCTAATGGCATCTGCAAAAATTTCACAGACCGGAGGAAAACAACCAATCAGAGCCGAGCTGGACCCTGCCGACTCTGAGCAGCTGTCAATCATTCGCAAACTCCGATCAAACGGTCAAACTAGGCAGCGCTGATCAAATATGAATCAATATTCTGATACTGTAATGACTATTTCTCGAATTAAGTGATTTCAGAAACATATTTTAGTGTACTGTTTAGCTGTTAAATAAGAAAGATTGTGACCCGGCCGCCATGTTGTGATCAGCTGAGGAAATACCAAGCACCGCCCACCAGCCGGAGTGAACTTTCTCATTTTACAGCTAAACAGTACACTACAAGATGTTTCTGAAAACACTTTATGCAAGAAATGGTAAAGGTATTATAGTAACAGAATATTGACTCATATTTGATCAGCGCTGCCTAGTTTGACCAGAGTTTGCGAGTGATTGACAGCTGCCTCCGTTGAATGAACAGCCAATAGGAATGCTTTCTCTCTGAAATGACCTGTGATTGGTCAAAGTCTCCCATCACGGGCTAGATTTTTTTAAAGCCTGAAAGCAGAGCCACGAGGAGATGCAGAAGTCTCGTTTTCTCTCAGAACACTTGAATTACAATATGCTGAAAGGTTATTATGGAACTTTTGCCCAATGATGCCAAAAACATTCTGCCTACTGCAGCTTTAAACTGATCACTTTGTAAATTAGTATTACTAACAATTTTAATAATTCAAGTGGCATACTGCAGACTGCATAATTGTTTTAGTCTTGGTAAATCAGCAGCTTAGTTAAGTATCTCCTTTGCCATTGGCTTTTTGGCAAAGTAAACACTTTGTTGTGCAACTCTGAAATTGACACAATGTTCATCAATGCCGTAGCGTGTCATTGTCTAGACAAATGACAGCATGGCAAGTGGTAGAAAAATATTTTTCAGTGACTTGTGAAGCCATTTTAATGCTAAACATGATGAAACATGACATGCACTTTGTTGGTCTGCAATAGGAGTCAATGCTCTCTGTACCGTAAAAGCATCATCTATTCCTATATATTACTTCCCATGCTGTCATTTCTGTAAACAAACACACATCACTGCATCCCACGGAAGTTCATGTTTTCTTTAACATGCAGATACCAACTGAATGGAATTTCTGAATGGCACAATAAAATGGCCAGATCAACCAAATTATAGAGAATATATTTAGCTGAGCTGATCATTTATCATGACTGAAACTATCAAATTGATTTGTTACAATGATTACTGGAGGAATGCATTAATGAGAATTAATGTCCAACGCCTCTACTGTACATATTCTGGGGCTGTGAACCAGTGGGTGCATTATGTCACCTTGGACACACAGGTCAGTGATCTGCATCACTGTCTCTGCTGATCTTATGATATTGTCCTATTTTGTCTCACTGTGTTCCACTGAAGTCTGTATTTGTTCACTGGCTACATTACTAATAGTTTATTCTTATCTGAGCTTCAGTTGTAGGACAGTTCAGTTCCTACAACTGAACTGCAATGACTCATCACTGTCTGGATCTTCAGAGAAAGAATAATCCCTAATCTAAACTATGACGAATTGTCAATATTAAAAGTACAAAGAACTTAATCATTAAAGGAGATAAACAAACAATAGTCTAGTTACAGATATGCAATTCACTTTCATCGGCTTGACTAAATACATAAAAAAAAATTCACTTTATCGCGGTTTCCTTAATATAATTATTTATCACTGCTATACAGAGAAACCTGTGCGTGCTTGTAGCCGTTTTCATTTTGACTAATATAACCACCTACACCACAACCTCAGCCAAGAGGCACTTCGCTTAAATGTTTCCAACTCCCACAAACTATTGCAGCACGGCATGCGTTTCACATAAAACAGAGAGACAACACATCATATAACCCTAATATTAGTTTATTACAACTGTTAGTGTTAAAATCATATTTCACGACGCCTCCACAGGTCATACGGCATCCTTGGCTTGTTCAAATAAAGTGACTGTCACAGTTACAGATAATGGATGGATGGACGGATGGATGGATATACAGTATATTAGGGCTGTCAAAGGTAATGCGATAATAACGCGTTTATGTCATACTAGCCTGTCGGAAAGGAGGCTAAATAACGCTCCAAACATATGCTAAATTTCGGCGAAGAAAAACTGGCATGGCCATTTTCAAAGGGGTCCCTTGACCTCTGACCTCAAGATATGTGAATGAAAATGGGTTCTATGGGTACCCACGAGTCTCCCCTTTACAGACATGACCACTTTATGATAATCACATGCAGTTTGGAGCAAGTAATAGTCAAGTAAGTATAAAATATATAGTAGCTTATAGTAACATACTGTTAAAATAGATTATTTTCACTCCATAAATAGTCTACTTCCTTGTTGTGAGTGGCACCTATGGGTTCATCACAACCCCGATGTGTAACAGACATCAAAAATATAGTACACCGTTTATGACAAAGCAAGACAATTTTCAGGTTTTATCAAAGTCCTGCTTTACAAACATTAACATGCTGCCAGGAAGAAAATAGCCACCACCACCTAAGGTTCCGCCTGCTGGAACACATGTATAAATATCACAATCTATCTGCAAATATGCTGCGCTGAGGGAATAACATGTTCTCCTTCCTATTTCAAGATATTTCACATCTGATGGTTATTATGGTATTTGCATAGGAGTCTACTAGTGTTGTAGTAATACGCACTGCGTTTCCTGTCCCTCACCATCTATTATCATGGTGCATCTAAAGCTGAAGCTGCTCAAACAGAGTTGCTCAGGGGGCGTCTGAAAGGCGCGGTGCAGTGAGCAACTGTTTTGAGTGTAAAGCAGGGCGCCAGTCAAGAAGAGCAAGCGTGCTAAGTCCCTGGGTAAATAAATGAAAAAAAAGAAACATAGATGGCTGTCAACTGCCTTTTTTTGGCCACACAACACAACACCAAAGTAAGCATGTCACACTGAAACCTCAAACGTCAGCACTGGTATTCATATTTCTGAAATGCAAATTGTTTTTGCTTTTACTTATAATACTTAAAAACGACTTTTTGTACCATTTTCACTTCTATGTCTTGGTATGCTGCTAAGGCCAAAAGGCATTTCTACTGACTGACATCACAACTGCAAAGCCCATTTGCTTCAGAAAGCCAATCTAATGACAGTCATATGACATGTAAGCTTCTAGCACATGTACGAGCTGGTGGCAGGATTCCTGTATATGATTTTGTGTTTGGATCTAATCAACAGTGCAGAAACTAGATTTCTATTTAAGTAGAAAAAACTGATAGTGGGACAATGTAATGGTACACTTAGTCTTTGTGTTAGGCTCTTGATAAAGTAGACGCACACAGCAACACTTGGGTGGATATGAAACAAACCGTATCTGTGATCAGTGGCCATTTTATTCTGCTGTTATGATCAGAATATGATCAAGCTGCATGTTGCAGAGCCAAATTAGCTATTTGATTATGGTCTGTCTCACTGGTGCACTGCTCTCCTGAGCTGTAATCTTTTATGATCTCTGTATCAGCACAAGGGTCGAAAATAAAAAACGGATTAATCCCAGAAGTTGTTTTGGTCCGCTGTTTACGATCCATGTTGTTGTGGTGTGACTCATTGTTTTATTTTAAGCACCATTAAATAAAACCATCCCTCCTGTGGCAGTGTACTTTCTGAGGGTTCAGCAAATAAGTAAAAATATTCTCACTGCTGGTCCGAATCACGAGAGAAAAATCAATGGGATATAATTTCCTTCAGAAGGGCAGTATTTTAAGCTCAGCTGATGGAGGCTTGATGGGACCTCTGCCACAACACATCCTGTAGGTACCATCCAAAGGAAGTCTGGCATCTGCTAGTGGTGCAATAATTAAGTTTTGGGCAGAAAACACACAGTTCATGGCAAAGGACAGGATATTATGACAAAGGTTCAAACAAGGCCACCCTGGGATTTTCACAATGAATGTGAAAACGGATGTACTTGAGGTTGGAGAAGAAAAGATGAGAAAGTATAATTTTGTAACAAACAACTGTGACTTTTATGTTCCCTGTTTCCAGCTTCTTAAATAAGAGAGTATGCTGCTTTTTAGATTTTGGTTGCACAAGACAAGGCCTCTGGGTAACTTTAATCACTATTTTCTGATGCGGAATAATCGATTAATCTGATTAAAAGAGTTTTTTAACCTCAGTAAGGAACTAAATGAACTTAAAAATAATCAACCGATTAACCAACAGTGAAAATGGCCGCAGGTTGCATCCTTATCTCAATCACAAGGGTCCCGTTAGGCGAACATATCCAACAATGATAAACTAATCTGGCTTTGATACTGCAGCCACATAAAGCCACCCCAGTTTCGTAGCTTCTGGGGGAAAGGCACGTTTGAGGGCCCACAGATAAAGTGGAACAAGGAAAATGTCTGTGTGAGCGCTGGGTGTCTGTCAAAGCAGGAACTGGGAGGCGTTCTCCGTTGACCTCTGAGGGCAAGGACTTCCCAAAGCCCCTCTGCAAAACAACAGCAGGACCAGGCAGCTGACAGTGGGACACAGGCGGTGCTGCTCTGCTATGCCTGCCTTGAGAACTCACCGACTTCCCCCACCACCACCTCTCTCTTCCTCTCTCTTGGATGCACCATCCACCAGGGCGAGACGGTAAAGCCTTTAGAAAGTGGCAGCGGGAGAAAAGCTATCACCTTGCCGATATGATCTGTCTGGAATGTGGCAATGCTTTACTGTATGTGAACAGACACGTTTGTGATGTCAGATACGACAACGGGCAAATGGGAGGGTTTAGCCAACAGCAGCTTGATCCCGACCTGAGAACAGGAATCAAATTGTTTACACTATGACACGTCGCATGTATGATTCATATTGTGCACGATTCACTCAGGACTTGTTATTATGCATACGTCAACATTGGACGTCACAAAGCGGTAGGACTTTTCCTCGTCAAGAACTATTTTCTACATGTATTTTTAACAGTGTATTGATTTGACAGGTGAGAGGTTATCAGCTCAGCAGCAGCTGCAGATAAAAGATAGTTTTGGGGGTAAATGTAGCAGACATGATGAAGCATATTGTCTGACCACTGACTGATGAGTAAAATAACCTCAACAGAACGCTCCAAGAGGCCCTGAGTAAGTGCTGGATTACTCAGTTGTTTTCATGTTCCTTCTGCTTATTCTGGACATTGTTCAACAAAAGCAACCAGGCCACTCCCACCTGCCCTTAAAAGCCAGCCCACCTCTGGAGCCTCGATCGGCCCCCGAGAGGAGATAAACTCCAACCCGAGTGATTCATTTAGCAGCGCTGCTGCTGACACATTAGAGCGCGACTGTTTTCCTTGTGGAGATGCAGCGCGTGTGAAAAAGTGACTACACATGTCTGCAGCGCCGCTGTCACATGTCTGAGGGGGGGACACAAGAAAGTTTATGCTCATCATCATCATCATGTGTTTGTGCAGAAAGGAACTGTTGTAGAAAGAGTGAGTCACCGCTGAGGAGTTAATAGCAGTTGTAAACAATTAGCAAACATTTAACCAGGACTAGTCGTGCTTGTTACAGGGCATAAACATGTTGTCTCCTGTCTTTAACCCGAGCTGCATCCAGGCTTCAACTGCCACAAGTGTTTTGCTCCCTGACTTTGCATATTATTTGCATGCCAATGCTGTGGTGGTAGTACCAGTTTTTACACTCTCCTAACCCTGCACTGGATTCAACATGCTGTGTACCACATTTTTAAGAAACCATCTGTGTATAAGGTCACAGGAGACTTTTTTTTTTTAATACAATAACCAATCATTTCAACAACTATCTACTGATTAACATACACAGGCCTCGTCTGGCTTAGGGAGGACTTGGTGGTAGAAAGTGGTGGAATATTGACAGGAGAAGCGTTGTTAAGGATTAAAACGCTGCTTCATTGTAGCAAATAATCTCCTAAAAAGAGGTACGAACTTTAGCGTTTAACGTGTCGGTTAGAGCTCCGTCTGAAACAATACATTCCTTACACCTCCTCTGCTCATTCCAATATAATGACCGATCAAACTTGCCACCATGTTCCTTGAGAAACACAACACACCTTCAGGCTGGAATGTGTGCAACTATGTGAAAGTAGTATCTGAAAATATCCCTCTGCATTAGGACGTCAACTATGTCAGATGACAGCAATACTGGTGAGTAAATGGCCCCGATTGTCCATAGCCTGACTTTAAGTGGAAGGAATTTGAGATGGACAGATTATCGCATTCACAAGTCTGCCTGTTCTGGACACTCCATCTCATGACACTGTTTTCTGGCTCAAACTGTGTGTGTGTGTGTGTGCAGTTGTTTATAGGTTATTGCTGAGGGTAAGGAGCAGGGTGAGAAGGCTGCTCTCCTGCCTGAGGAAGGCCATTATTTTAGCCCTATTATGCCTTGTGAGGGGTTTTCTCCTTGTTTATACAGCACTGCTATGACCCAAGCAAGTTTTTTCCTCTGTACCGTTGCAGCTGCCGTCCCATACGGACCACGGTGGTCTCTGTGTAAACATTAGCCAGCTTTAAGTGGAAGACAATGAGGAAATGACAGGACAATGGAGGGGGGCTGCATTTGAAGACATTCAAGGATGGATTTCCAGATGAAACAGAGAGAGATGACATCATGGCAAAGTCAGCTAGTAGGAACATGGAGAGGCCTGGTAATGCAACACCATACATAAACAGTGGACAGCTGTATTTATAGGAGATTGTCTCATGGTTCTATCTGCCTCCATAAATCCTATTATCTGATTTGTAGCCATTCGCCTGCCCAGCACCCAGCAAGAGACTATAGCAGCTTTGGCTTATAAAGCCTTATCAAGGCACTCAAGTGCTGTGCAGTTATCACTATTGTTGTGTGACATTAGTCGGCTTGGCCGAGATGAAAACTGGCCACATCAATGCTTGATTAGACATTACCTCACCATGATCGGATAAAGCCAAATGGTGTGTCTGAGAGCCGTTTAGTCCAAATTATAGACAGCTGTCGGGTATTACACAGGCTTACCTCCATGTTGTCATAGGACCCCACAGTGGGAGGCTATGTGTCAAACCTGGCAACTGCAGTTTCATATAAAACATACGCTTCTAATGGATTGAGAGTGAATTTCAGAATAACATGTGGTGCGTCCTGTAGGTGATTAAAGAGAGAGGAGAGGTCCTGATGGTGGTGGGGTGCACCTGCTACACTTTAAATATCTGACACCACTTATCCAAGATGAACTATACACAAAGGTCAGCAGTTTGACAGAGAAATAAACTCCTGCACCAACTCATAATGAACACAGAGAAACTAAGCCAAATTCACTTACATATCTTCTTAGTTTCTTCTCCGGCGGTGACTTCTTCAGCCAGCCCTGGAAGATGATTTCTCCGCCGCTCATGTTTGTCAGTGTCTGCTGTTTCTTGTTGCTCTACAACCGCCGTCTGTCACTAGTACATGACGGCTCCTGAAGGCTCGCCCGTTCAAAGTGTTGTCGGCGTTTGGCTCTCTCTGGTGCAGTCTGCTCCCCCCATTTGATATAAATCAAAGTAGTGCTGGTCGGAGATGTTGCCCTGGTGGTTCTGTGCGCAACAACCAGCGCGTAAAAGCCCAGTTTGGGAAGCCAAAAAAAAAGGCGCAACTCGACTGTTTGGGAAATACGCACGGCCAGCTGACAGAGAGCCGCGGGGAAACTCAACTGATGCAGGGTGAGGAAGTATCGTAGGGTGTCTGCAGTTTGTTTTCCCAACTCACACCACGCCCACCGAGCAAAGAGAGGGATGGGCTGCGCTGCTGGGATGAAGAACAGGATGGAGAACTGCTGGCCGCAAAGTAGCTCCAAGATCCCAAAACGAGTTGGAATAATGGAGGAACCGATCGATTTGGAACATACTGTGTATCTGCGTTCACACTAAACAGATGTTAACGTATTTCTGTTTTATTTCAAATACGGAAACGCATCTGATTCCACATTATTACACCAAACGCGCGTTGTATGCATCACCAAATATAGTTAAGTAGGAATCAGAGCTAAAAGATGGACATTTCTTTAAAGGTTTTCTGTGCTTTGGGGAAAAAAAGGTCAATTAAAAGTCAATAGCTGACTGAGTAAAAGATTCGCATTTTCTCAACTGGATGGAATGGGAAAAAGCACCATCTAGTGGAAAGTTGAAATACTTGTCAGTTGCTCTGAAAAACCAACATTGTTTTTAAATATGGAAGTTGGTGCAGGCAAAGTAGATAGAATTTGAATAATTTGAGAAGTGATGAAAAATAAACAGTGGATGAATTAAATTTATTTTCATATAAGGTTGTAAGACAGTCATGCACAACTGATTAGAGATTAAAATGTAATTCCATTTTGTCAAAGACTCATCTAAATTACCAAAGATCATTTTTTTCGTATTATAGGTGCAGATACATTTTAAAAATAACAAATTCAATTCAAACAACAATAAAGCAATAAAAACAAACAATATTCAATATCATATTTATTTGATGTTTGACAGACAAACATTAAAAATAGCTACTGGGCTGGAACTGTGTTTTATAGAAGGCAAGAATGGGAAAATCTAGGGAAAGGAATCACATCTTTTATGTTGTCAACACCCAGAATGCATTGCAAATATCGCTCAAATCCCAGTCCAAAGCCACCATGAGGGACGGAGCCAAAACGCCTCAAATCCAGATACCTGCGAATAAATACAAATGTCATTACAACTCTGTTGGTGTGTCAGGATGTTTCTTTAAAAAATGTTGTTAACGTAAACATGTTTTTTTACCAGCTGTAGGTGTCTGCCAATCCAACCCTGGAAAAGTAGGATAGAGCCTTTGGTTAAAACACAAACTCAAGACCTACGATAAATCCTGTCTAGCATCATTTTCATATATTATCAATCCATGTGCAAATAACAAAACTAACTTTCTTTGCAGACTTTCTCTTCTGTGCCTAGCTGAGGGTTACAAACTCAGAACAGGGGCTGTACATATTAGGGCTGGACATAATTAGCAATATATAGATACACCAGCACATTGGGCAGATGCTGCCTTTTTTAAAATAGCAGACAAAGGTTTCTTTTTGTTACTGCCAGCAAAACCTGCAATTACATCTTATTTCCTTTGTACTATATATTTTGTTAAAGGGGACATATCATACTCATTTTCCGGTTCATACTTGTATTTTGGGCTTCTACTAGACATTTTTACATGTTTAATGATCCAAAAAACACATAATTTTTCTCATACCGTTTGTCTGAATATACCTGTATTCACCCTCTCTCTGAAACGCTCCAGTTTAGTGCCTGTCTCTTTAAGACCCCCTCCTGAAAAAGCCAAGTCTGCTCTGATTGGCTTGCGAGAACAATATGGTGCGCCTTTGCAAAGGTACAGTACTGTGCATTCCAATACTCATACTACCATACTATTTAGTATGCCAGAAAAAGATTTAGTATGTCCCAATACATAGTATGTCAAATGCAGTATGCCAAAAATACCAGGATGTCCAACTACATCTGGTGATATTTTGCAGTATGCAAGCCAGCATGTTTTTCTGGCCAATCTGACCCACAATCCTCTGCGCAGCGGATATATTAGCAAGAGGCTCAAAGTTCAAAGTGCAATGTTATGATGAAGTAGTATGTCCCAATTGTATGCATACTGCATGCCAAAGTACATACTTTGCAAGGGCAGCTGCAGTACGTACGAAAAGTAGAAAAAAAAGCATGCGATTTTGAACGTAGCCTTAGTTCTCCAGCCGAGGGCATGGGACATAGGAAGGGCAGCCAAAACTGAATGGCTTGTCCAGCCTGCTAATGTATATGCAACATAAATATCAAATGTATCCTAGTTTTCCTACTACTCAATATGTGTGGTGAGTCAAGAGGCTTAAAAACCTGCTAACCGTTCTGAAGAAGTTGGTCTGAATTTGAACAGCTGAAATCACTAACTTTCTGCACATGGTTGCCCTGTGAGGTGACCAGAACACAAAAAACATCTGAGTTGTTGTGGAAGGTTGTATAGAAAACTGCCTTTATTTTAAACAGCCACTGCAGCACTTTTGAAATGTGCCAGCTAACGCTGAGTGACCCTACCGGGATTATACTTGATCTTAATTAACTAAAATGCAAACAAATTTAAAGCAGCTAAGCAGATATTGACAACCGTAGTCTAAATATATTAGCACGGGCCTTCCACTACCCCTGGAGTATGTGTTCTTACTCTTCAAGCCGAGCCCTCAGCAGATCCAGCCTCTCCTCTCTCAGCGAGCCCCCACAGAGCTCTCCAACTCCTGGCACAAGGAGGTCCACTGCAGCTGCCTGCACACAAACGACAGTCGGAGTCAGCGCAGATATGCAAATCGCTGCGATAACCCAACTGACATTACAAGGAAGGAATCGAGCGGTTAAATCATTGATTCACTCTGCATTTTTAAACGGTGTAACAACGTCTTACCGTGTGCTTAGGATGATCCTGGTTGTCTCTTGCATAAAAAGGCTTAAGATCATAAGGATAATCAGTGACAAAGACTGGAGCGTTGCCGCAATGTTTCACCAGGTACTTCTCATGTTCTGTCTGAAGGTCACAACCCCACTGTAGAAAAGAAGAGCTAAGGTCAATGTGGAGCTCTATGGAGTGATAGTGATAGAGGTAGATATCAAGTCGGCTCTATCAATGAGAAAATAAAACATCGGCACTTACGTCTGTTGGGAAGGCAAACTTCTGAGAGCTGCGGTTTAGGATGTCTATAGCTTCACTGTAGGTAATCCTAAAAGTAGATTGAGATAGTTTCATTCATTCATGCAGTCATTCAACATTTGACTTTATTCTTTAGCTTTTATATGCCATGTTAAGCCTTACATAGGGAATCTCTTCTTCAGCATAGCCTCTACAGTGTCCTTAGTGTGTATGGATGCAAAAGGAAAAACAATGTAAGATATAATAATGAAATCAGGTACAGTTGTGTCTGGTTGGTATAAGGATCCAGGTTAAAGTTAAATAAGTGTCCTTCAGGACTCACCCTGTGTCCAGGAGTCACATGCTTGTGAAACAAATCCACGTCCTCGGCACAGTGAGCCAAGACATGCTCCGTGGCAGATCTGAACATGTCCTCCATGACCTGAGGAGGGGGGCCCAGTTTAATAATTAAAGCTTTTTCTGGCCAACTGTGCATAAAGGCGACTTTAAAAGTCACATAACGCAAGTGCAAAATTTGAATTTCAGTACACAGAAATTGATGTGACATCAGTTCACTTTATCCAAGGTCCTCATGTTTAAAGAATTAGCCGCTGCGTTTTATCAAATGTTGCCAGACAACTGTAACGCTACTTAGTTTCTCATTTCCTTCTCTGGACAAAGTGATGCCACCACAAGTATGTAAAGCAGATTTGAGAGAAAATAAAGATGAAAGGATGATAAAACCTTCTGTTCATGTACAGCACATATCAATACAACTCAAATCCTGGAAGTTTTTTTTTTTAAATAGTATGCTAAAATGAATAGAAACCAATGTCTTTCTGAAAGGTAAGAAATCAATCTAATGTATGCTCAGAAATGTGTAGAGAGAAAAGCAGGTATAGCTGGAGATGGGAACTTTGAGCAAATATGATAAAAATATTTTTTTATAAAACAGTCACTATAGCCTGACATTAGTGCATGAAACAGATAATCTGTGAAAAAAATCATGTTCCTCTGCCTCTTCCTAGTGCTCCTAGTGGCATTTGCAAGATTCCAAAGCGCTGAAGGAAAACAACCAATTAGAGCCGAGCAGTCTCTACAGCAGCTGTCAATCACTGCTGGCGAAACTAGCAAACTCAGATCAAATCGTCAAACTAGGCAGCTGCAAAATGAGAAAGTTTGTGACCCGTCGAGCCCAAATGAAGCACCACCCCCCAGCGGGAGCAAACTTTCTTAATTTTTTACAGCTAAACAGTACATTACAAGATGTCTCTGAAAACATTTGAGGAGAGAAATAGGCATTACAGTAACAGAATATTGATTCATATTTGATCAGCGCTGCCTAGTTTGACAGTTTGATCAGAATTTGAGAGCTGTGATTGACAGCTGCTTTAAAAGGCTCCTCGGTTCCGATTGGTTATTTTGGTTCGTGTGCGGTGAAAACTTCCAAAATCCATTAGGAGCACTAGGAGGAGGCAGAGCAACATGTTTTTTTTTTTCAAAGCAATATTGTACGCATTTGAGGACATTGACATAGTGTACCTTGGTGAGATCCTCTAAGGACTGTGTGAAGGAGACCTCAGCCTCCACCATGTAAAACTCAGCCAGGTGGCGTCTGCTTTGGGAGTTCTCTGCACGAAAGGTTGGCCCAAATGTGTAGGCTCTGGAAAAAGCCCTGGAAAAGTACATGGGACATGGCATAATTAGAAATGTTCTTCAGTGTATGTGTCTGTCTCTTACTTTCTGAGGCAGAACATATAAGTAGGATATGTGAATTTAAAAAGAAATGTGTAGATGACCACTAGAAGATAAATTCATATAGTTTATCTTACCCTGACATCACTTCCAAATGAAGCTGACCGGACACAGTCAGGAAGGCAGGAACAGAGAAGAAAAACTTCTCATCTTCGTCATTCTCTCGGCCTGGAGGCTGTGCAGAGGTTTGGAAGTTTCAAACAATGTCTTGAAAGCTGCAGTCTGTAACTTTGATCAAATATTATAAAATAATCACTAAATCCTGACAGTAGAGCATGAGACAGATAATCTGTGAAAAAAAATCATGTTTGCTTAAAGATACTTAAAATCTCTGGCGCAAAATGCCAAGCCCCTTACAAAAAATCTCGCCGTGCCTCTAGACACTGATTTGAATTTTGAGTCTCACATCAGTCATCTCACTAAAACTGCCTTTTATCACCTTAGAAATATTGTCAACCGTTTCTCTCCCAGGCAGATACTGAGAGACTTGTGCATGCTTTTATCACTAGCAGGCTTGATTACTGCAATGCTCTACTTTCTGGTCTACCTAACAAAGCTATAAATAAGCTACACATCGTAGAGAATGCAGCAGCACGTGTACTGACCAAGACCAGAAGCAGAGCACACATCTCACCTGTCCTAAAGTCCCTTCATTGGTAGCCTGTCAGCTTAAGAATAGATTTTTAGATCCTTTTATTGGTGTTCAAATCGCTCAATGGACAAGTGCCTGAATACTTGTCAGACATGCTCTCAATGTATGCTCCATCTAGATCACTCAGGTCCTCTGACACTGGCCTTTTAGCTGTTCCCTGGGTGAAGACAAAGACCTTCAGGGAGGCGGCATTTAGTGTCTATGGTCCTCTGGATTAGCCTGCCAGAAGAGCTGAGGGCAGCAAAATCTTTAAATACCTTAAAAAGAAATCTTAACACATATCTTTTTAGTTTAGCAATCTCTTATCCTCTATCCTTAATCCATTTAAAATATATTTTTTAATCTTTTTATCTACCTAAACTCTACCCTTTTACTGTGTTATGTTCATTGTGTTAGATTTTCATTGTACAGTATTTTTATTGTATTGTTAAGCACCTTGTATTGCAATTTTGTAAAATAGGCACTATATAAATAAGTAAAGTTTAACCCTCTGAGACCCACAATAGACCCGTTTTTGTCTTTTTTAGGGGGGTACAGGGGGTCTTAAGGGGGAGATAGCAGGTCAACAGTAGACGTCACATAGAAGCGGTGTACATCATCTGAAAGCTGGGAACCTGAAGATTAATTTGAGACGCTGCTCAGCACTGTGTCAAGTTGTTCTAGTCATAAATTAGAAATAAACATGAATTAATTAATTATTTAAAATTAATTGTAAAAGTGTATAAGGGTTTTGAACATTATGATCGAAGTATGTGATCGTCATTCCCATGCTCTATTATGTCTCATAAGTTGTTGCAGCAATTTATGGGTTGATACCATTTGTTACACAGATTTGGTGCTAAATTTAACCTTTATTTCCACTCAAGAATTGATAAAAATGATCAATAATCCCTCCAAAATACCACATTGAGACACCAACACCTTGAGGAACACCATAGAAAAAGCCATGCTGTGATTTGGAATCAAAAACTTTTGACATTTGAAGTTTTTTCCAAGAACTGCATTTTTCGGCGATTGGATGGCGAGCACTTCTGTTCTGTAAACTGCTCAGAAACCCCCTTATTGTCAATCTACCTAGGAAAGCCATCCATCCTCTGAATGCTCTAGGTCTGTAGTTTGTGGCTGTACAGTTTCATGAGGCTGTGATTATCCTAGAGGTCACCACAGGTTATTTTATACAGGGAGTTAAAATTAACAAAAATGGCCTCACTACAATGAAATGGCTACTATGGGGACTAACATCATCCCACAAGTATACAATTGGGCCCATTGGATCCAGAAGAGTCTCAGCTTTACAGTGATACCCAATTTATGCAATTCTAAGACTGTTTAGGGACCCCAGTATGCAGAAATATTCAAACACATCATTTAAGAATAGGCGAAAATAACACATTTATACTGCATGAACAAAATTGCATGGTTTATGCCCTAAACCACATGTGATTATCATAAAGTGGGCATGTCTGTAAAATGGAGACTCGTGGGTACCAATAGAACCCATTTTTATTCACATATCTTGAGGTCAGAGGTCAAGGGACCCCTTTGAAAAATGGCCATGCAAGTTTTTCCTCGTTAAAATTTAGCCCAACTTTGGAGCGTTATTTAGCCTCCTTGCCGACATAGCAACATGACATGGTTGGTAGCAATGGATTCCTTAGGTTTTATAGTTTCATATGATATGAGAGATGTTCTAGATGACACTGAGAGCACCCAGGGGAATGTTCTGAGTATATAGCTACATTTTCTGTTTCACAAATGAGAACACTACAGTAGAATAAAGCTCATTTGGGTCTAAAAAAGAAAACAAACATCCTGTGGGTCCACAAAATCAGTCTCCCATTCTTTGTCTATGGAGCAGCTCTAGACTTTATACTTGATGACATCACAAGTTTGAGACTTACTTGTCTGGTTTCTGGCTTTGAGAGCGAGTAACTCGCATTTACAAATACTGATTGAACATTCTGAGGCGATGGAAATAACATACTGGAATTCCTAATTTAGGTGGTGTTCCCCTTTAAGTTGAAGTTGACATCAGAGCTTTGATTGACAATCAAACACTGGAGGTGACACCAAATGTAAACCACCTATTTACAGGACTCACAAAATACTGTTGACTTTAAGAACATGTCTAAACACATCTGTACTCACCTCAACCTGAAAGAGCTCCCCTGCCCCTTCACAGTCATTTGAGGTGATGACTGGAGTGTGAATCTGCACAAAGCCATTCTCCTGAAAAAACAATAAAATAAATAAATACAAAAAGTCTTGCTCTGCATTCTATTATAAACCCCTCCACTGATGTTCTCACCTTGAAATATGAGTGAACTGCTGAAGTGGCCTCACTTCGTATTCTCAACAGGGAGCTGAAGGCATTTGTTCTGCACCTGAGATGAGGAAACTGGCGAATATACTCAAGGCCGTGTCTCTCTTTGATTTTGAAAGGAAAATCCTAAAAAAACAGAAGACAAAGCAACAATATTAAATTAAATTTCCTATACAATGACCACATACAAAGTTATAACATGAGGTCTAGCTAGCAAAATGTGTGTCGGATGTTTGAGGAGACTATTTTCCTTACCACAGGGTTACATTCTCCAACTACATGGATTTGGTCTGCTTCCAATTCAACTG
The DNA here is from genome assembly GCA_916701645.2 of Sebastolobus alascanus. Lineage (NCBI taxonomy): Eukaryota > Metazoa > Chordata > Actinopteri > Perciformes > Sebastidae > Sebastolobus > Sebastolobus alascanus. Next base: position 4,075,447 of record CAKAOJ020000040.1, on the reverse strand, counting down.
GCTGTTTTTGGTGTGGACTTTTCCTAAGAGTACCTGTGACTTCAACAGCACTACCAAATGTGAGCAACCTTAATTTGAGAAATAAAAGAAAAGAGAAAAAGACAGTCAGTATATTTTGAGTATGTGCACCCTTCATACCCAAAACTGTCCTGGCAAGGATTATGTACAGGACATAAAACTGAAGTGCTTACGGATCATTCAGCTCTGAACTGGCGACGACCTGCAATGACTGCAAAGAGCTCCCATCAGTCACATGGAGAAAGAGATTTGCCTTCTGAGGTCTAACAGAGCGAACCCATCCCTACAACAGAAAAACAAATCAAATTGCACTTAGCTGTTCCTTCTGGTAACACAGAAATATCTGTTGCAAACACATAAGACTTCATAAAATCCTGGTAATGAAGAAAATAAGAAATGTGACAGGAGAGGTCAAGAAGCCACAGGTTTATACAACAGACTTAAAGCAGCAGTGGGTAGAATTGGAGCAAATATGATTAAAAAAAGTTATATTTATAAAACGGTCACTATATCCTGACAGTAGTGCATGAGACAGGTAATCTGAAAAAATCATGTGCTGAGCCCCCCCACCCCCTGACATCATCACCCTAATTTTTTTTTTTACAAATTTCTGAAAAAAATCCTCAATTTGAATAATGATTCAGTGTATTAAATACATATGGTCCTTTTTTTGTAACGACTTAATTAAAGCTGCAGTATGCGAGATTGGCGCAAATATGATTTAAAAAAGTTATATTTAGAAAACGGTCGCTATATCGTGACAGTAGTACATGAAACAGGTAACCTGAAACAAATCATGTTCCTCTGTGTCCTACTGTGTCTTCCGGTGCTCCTAATGGTATTTGCAAGATTTCCCCCTCCGGAGAAAAACAACCAGAGCCGAGCTGGAGCCTTTCCGTCTCTGAGCAGCTGTCAATCACTCGCAAACTCCGATCAAACTGTCATACTAGGCAGCGCTAATCAAATATGAATCAATATTTTGGTACTGTAATGACTATTTCTCACCTCAAATGTTTTCAGAAATATCTTGTAGTGTACGGTTTAGCTGTAAAACGAGAAAGTTTGTGACCCGGCAGCCATGTTGAGATCAGTTGAGGAAATACCAAGCACCGCCCACCAGCTGGAGCAAACTTTCTAATTTTACAGCTAAACCATGCACTACAAGATGTTTCTGAAAACATTTTAGTCGAGAAATAGGCATTACAGTAACAGAATATTCATTCCCTGAGCTTTTATGCCTTTATTCATAGTGACAGAGATAGAGTCGAGAGGGGGAGAGAGAGAGAGGGGATGACATGCAGCAAAGGGCCACAAGTCGAATTCAAACCCTGGGTCGCTGCGGTAAGGACTCAGCCTTGGTACATGGGGCGCCTGCTCTACCAGGTGAGCTACAGCGGCACCCCAGTTCGCGAGTGATTGACAGGTGCCTCCGTTGAATGAACAGTCAATAGGAACGGTCTCTCTCTGAAATGACATGTGATTGGCCAAAGTCTCCCGTCACGGGCTAGATTTTCTAAAGCCTGAAAACAGAGCCATGAGGAGGTGCAGAAGTCTAGTTTTCTCTCAGAACACTTGAATTACAATATGCTGAAAGGTTATTATGGAATTTTTGCACAATGATGCCAAAAACATTCTGCCTACTGCAGGTTTAAGGAGAATAACAAACAAAAAGGGTAAAAATAAGATAGAAAATTAAGCTTTACATAATTTAGTAAAATACAACAAAAAATAAATGACAATGAGAAGCACACAAAATGGGCAGGAAAACTAACCAATCAGTAGACAACAATCCAATAAAAAAAAATAAATACATGAAAAAAAAATATGGGAAAAAAGAAGAGAAAAACTACATATATACACGTCAAGAAATAATTAGACGGATTAAATATGATGATCATTTCCTTTAAACATTTTCTAAGGATTTGCATGTAATGTTCAAAAACCCTGATGTTGCTAGCTTAATAATTTCACTCCTCATTCTATCTCAATTAAATGTCAATTAAATGTATACACTGTCACTGTGGTAGTGATATGAATTTGGAAAGCAAAGTGTGAAAACTTAGGTAGGCTATAACATTGTCCTATCTCAGGGTGCATAAGGCGCCAGTAGGGATACAGATAACAGATCTTTAGGGGACATTTGTTTAGCAAATCCCCATGTAAAGTATATACGTGCACGGTTTGGTTCTTGTACAGTTATGTGTATCCCTGTTTTAGCAGCAGATGCTAGCAGGAATCCAGGCAAATATAAGGTTAAGCTTGTTAATTTGTTTTTCAAGAATTATCTTGTGGTAATTTATTCAAAAAAAAAAAGTAACTTATGATAATAAGCACCATTAAGATTTAATATAAGGTAGATAACTGATTTATTCTAACATGAAAATACAGTAACGTCTGTCCGGATAGCTAAACTGCATGTTACTGGACGACAGTTGTTAGCACAAATGACCAGAACATATCAAGTGATAAAAGTAGGTGTGAATGTTACCTGTACTTTGACTTTTGCTCCCAATTCAGCACCTGAAAGTGCTTCGGATACTCTTAGTTTCGCTGGTGTCCTTTTACAATAATGTCGAATACTAACCAATATTCCCCGAGATACTGAAGTGGTTGTTGTTGCAACAGAAAGCGTTTTAGCTGCAGCCTGAAACATCGTGACAAACGCTGCTCTTTGAGACACAAAACACGCTAAAAGCACAACATGTCGCGACAAATTGGAGATACAATAAACAATATAATCAACGATATTTTTTACGTTTCGCTTTGACTTGAATCAGAGCATCTTCGCTTGACTTTCACGTTGTGTCCATGGGGTTGTGTCGGACAGTAACACTTCCTGTTTGGGTCTTTCACCATTCGTACAATTCAGTCACGTGGATTACGATAACCCAATCAGATGTCGGCATCTTGCAGCAGTCTTTTTATTTCTTTAGGGAGTTGTAGTTTCCTTATAAGAGCCTAAATACAATTTTAGACCGACGTTTTAGTGATTATTATTTCAGTATTTTTATTGCAATTGTTTTATGAATGTTTTATGAGATTTCATGCTATTGTTGAGACTGTAGATGAATATTTAATAAAAAAAAATAAAAAAAAGGTATTATGGGAATTGTCAAGGGAAGAGCAGTATGCAGATGATGACATCACGTTTGAAAACTAGCTTTAAATAATTTAAATCGGTTTGAAAGAAGGAGACAAACATACAATGTTTGTAGTTTTAAAGTAGATTACTTACCTTTGATTTTACCTTATGTTTGAATACAACTGGACATGGAGACAACCCACAAAACCTCAGGGGAAAAACACAAAAATGAAAATATTACACATTCCTGTTCTCTGCTCTGTAAGAAGCATTTATATTGTAATGTCCCAGTCGGCAAGTAGTGTTCCTTGGTGTGGGATTGTGACAAACTTCCTGATGCATGTTCAAACCTCTCTTTAGAACCACTGGCCACAATATGTCATAAAAAGACCATCAACAAAAGTCATTTTACATACAGGGAGAAAAGTAACGCATATTTTCAACACTAAAGTGTAACACATGTGGAGTGATTCAATAATGTAATGGAGCAAGCAGAACAGCTATCACAACCACATGGAAATCCTCTTTAATCTTACATGATGTATGTGCCGTCAGTGTGAGGTCCATTTGTGCGTAAACCTCGTTAATCCAATACCCACAACGACACTGGGTCTATTCCCACCATTCGCTGCTGGAGTAAATCAGATCATGCCAGCAATGTAATAAGATGCCATAGACAATTACTCACCTGGTCTCGCCTGTCAGCTCTGGAGCCCCTGGTCTGGGCCTGCCAGCAAACACAGAGCTGGGTGTCTCCACCTCCGGCTGCTTATGACACATCATCATTAAAGCCAACATGATGCATTTGAAAAGTCAGCAGGGTCATTGATATTAATTATCTCCAGCATGGATGGAGCAATTAGGCACATGGTCTCATCTTAATGGGGGGAGCAGAACTAATCTATTTTCCGATTCATTGACAGAGAGTACAACTTATACTGTAATGGGGAATTTGTTGAGGTCATGATGTCTGTATCATATGGGTCTTTAGAGCAAAGCTGAAACATGGTGACTATTGAAACCACCAATCAGGAGAAGGTTATCTTTAATTTGCTGCTGTAACAAAGATTTGACAACTAAAAATAAATAAACAAAAAATACCCCTTTTTTCACTTCATTTCACTTCTTCATCCCTTTTTTAGGAAATCAAAATGAAGTATTTAGCCTATTATTGGAGTAATATTCTGCTGAAACCTCCTCTCCTTCTCTTCTTCCATCTTGCAATATCTTACTTTACCACAAGGTAGTGCTGTAGCTCTATGCTGTAGCTCTACTCCTCCCTCCAAATCCCCACCTACTGCAGATTTATTCATTTACCCCTGAGTTGCCTCCAATATATTATTCATTTGCAGCTCCAAGGTCTACTGAAATGGAAACAAGCTGGCATTGTTATGTTCTCTCTGCGGTTCTATCAAGAATAATGCAAAGGACCTGCTGGCTTTCATCGGCAGCAGATAGCCCAGCGCAACAGTGAATTCAGGTTGCATCCAGGAACTGTTTTCTACGCATCAATAGGAACAGCCAGGTTGAGATACCCCCCCAGTGTTTATCTGTAACTTGATTTGTAATTTCCCCCTCTTTTTTTTGCAGGCTTGACACATTCCGTGACAACTTGCACGTGGGAGTGATGCTTGATGGCGTGTCGCATGTATTTATATTTCCACAGACATACATCCTCCCCCACAAACCACAAGGCAATGTATGCATGGAACAAGGTGAAGACAGTATGCTCTGCTGTCTGTAGCTATAGAATAAAAAACAAAAAAAAACAAAGTAAAGTGTTATCCTGTTTACACTTTCTCCATATAATAAATCAAGAAGAGAAGTCAAATGGTACTTCCATTGGGAGATATCGCTCTCTGTTATTGGAGCCTCCACAGGTAGAGTAGTTGTTTGGCAGTGGCCTGACAACCTTATTTGGGCTTAACAACTTGTTAAAATCAATACACGATTAGTCAGCAAAACAAAGGATTTTGCTGTAAAAGCTTGGATCTCTGGAGGATCACTGAACTTAAAGGGCAAGTGCCTCCTCTGCTCTCAGCATGCCTGCCTGTCCACCGACGGCAGCAGCGTATCGACAGCATCTCTTGCCCCGTCCTTCCTCGAGCCCTCATCAGCTCCTCCAAATATTCTGCATTCTCAAATGGAAGGGTGCATTGATTTTATGTAACATGGCTCGTTAAGTGCTGATTAGACCATTATAGTGATGTGATTCCAGGGAATGGGTCTGGGTGACAGGCAGCCAAACACAAATCAAAAGGAACTAACAACCCTTACTGAAAGAGATTTGGGCTGCTGCACTGCTTCACCTACGACTCTCCAGTTGCTACCAGCATACTGTGTTTGTGTCGGTTCATATCTAATGGACCAGCTTCACAAGTCTGCAGTTTAGAGAAAATATCCATTAACAGTGCTCAAGACGTTCACTGTTTGGAAATGATGATGTTCAGCCATCATAGGGTGATCAGTTTCATACTGTAGGCAATATTTGTAAAATCACATGAGTGTGTTTGTGCTAGTGCTGAAATGATAAACAGATTAGTTAATCAGTCAATCAACAGAGAATTAAAAGTCAACACCTTTTATAATCCATCCATCCATTATCTGTAACCGCTTATCCTATTCAGGGTCGTGGGGGGGCTGGAGCCGATCCCAGCTGACATTGGGCGAAGGCGGTGTACACCCTGGACAGGTCGCCAGACTATCAGAGGGCTGACACATAGAGACAGACAACAATTCACGCTCTTATTCACACCTACGGGCAATATAGAGTCAACAATTAACCCAACCTGCATGTCTTTGGACTGTGGGAGGAAGCCGCAGAACCCGGAGAATACCCACGCTAATACAGGGAGAACATGAAATCTCCACACAGAAGGGCACCAAGCTGGATTCAAACCTGCGACCCTGTTGCTGTGAGGCGACAGTGCTAACCACTGCACCACCGTGCAGCCTATACTTTTTTTTATAATTGAATGTTTAAAGGTGCAGCGGGTAGGATCAGGCAGCATCTAGTGGTGGAGAATCTTCTCCCGTGTGCCAAGCGTGTAGGAGAGCTATGGTGGCCAACGCAAAAAAGTGAAAATGCAAATGGCCCTATCTAGAGCCAGTGTTTGGTTTGACCATTCTGAGCTACTGTAGAAACATAATTGGTGTAAAAAAGTAACTGGTGTTGTCCCCTTCAGGTTGCCCCCTTGGGGTGCAGCCATATACATGCATCATATTTATCCTATGTTTAAGGTGTATTGTATCATGAGCCACGTCAAAGACAAAATTTCCATCAACCATAGTTTTTCTGATCCTGATTTCAAATACCATTTGCAACCACTTTTGTGTAATTAGCTTACAACTAAAGTTATTTAAAGTGAGCATGCTGTTCTATGAAGTTTTCTTTTTCTTTTCTTTTTTTATTTTTTTTTAAACAAAATCACCTGCACCTCTGAAATTGCTATTGCTAATTCTGAGTCAAACTTGAGTCTTTGATCTGCACTCAAGCCTCCATATAATTCACTATGTGGCTGAAGGTTGGAACAATGTAGTTATATTTCTGATTACACTATTGTTCTGCAGTGTGTCACCTGACTGTTTGTTTTTGTGTGACTTACAGCAATGCTTTCTATGAGATACTGTTGCACTGACTCAGTGGAGCTTTCAAATCAAATCAGTACCCACCATTCATCTAGAGTATGTATTTTGGGAAGTAACAATTGTTCAGTAGTGAGGGTGGTGATCACTGCATATCAGGTTAACATACATTTTGATTTTACTGATCACAACGTCAGATCCAAACATAGAACACTGACAGATTTGGGGTACTTTTTCATGCTTCAATTTTGCAATGAAAGGAAATTCCCCTCGTGTGCTGAGGAGCTGGAGTAGACGTGCCATTAGGAGCATTAACAATATCACAGCTTCAACCTTAAAAATGTCACAACAGTTTGACACTTGAACCTTTTCTTTTCTTCCACCGGAAGGTAGTCGAAGTCAAACTCTCCTGAGATGGCTAATAATAGATGATGAAAAATAGAAAAGCAGAGACGTGATATCAAACTATTGTACTGCGTCACACAGTGTTATTCTCATCCACACACAAAGGCCGCAGCCAAATGAAACGGTTTCATTCTCATCCACGCTTTGCCCTTTACGGCAGCATCACTTGTCAGTGGCGGCTTTAGGAGGATACAGTGTAGGCTCTGCTTCATTTCCCCGGGTTCTTTAAATTAACTTCCTATAAGGATATAGAGCTCCCTTATCCTCATTTACAGAATAATTTGCACAAATGATCCTAAATGCTAACTCTCAATTGTGATGCAGGAATTAGTTATATCTAGGTCACCTCAGATAAATCTGAAATTTATTTTCTTACCTCGTGCAGAGAGGGTACAGTATTAGAGCGCATGTGTGGGGATACTTACATCGTACATCTGTTGCATAATTGTCTGACTACATGTTGTCATAATGAAATATTAAAACCATACTAGTTATTTGTATAGAAAACACCTTACAGCCTATTAGGAACGGTATTTTTCTTTACTTCATGCTTTTGTGGCAAGAGTGGTGGGGACAGTAAGTTGGAAGTAGACTAGCCGACAACGCCACCTAGGAACTGGCACCCCAGGAAATACTAAACAAAACCTTCAATACTCTTCTGGTAAATGTATAAGGCACACAGATTTGTGATGAGGCAGAGACGCATTTGCAAAAGAAGTCAAATATTTTATAGGAATTAATCAAAGAAAAAGCACTAAATAAGATGGGACTGGAGCTGTAGGGAAAGAAAAGATTATTAAACAGATTCAAAATTACACAAACTAATATGGCAATATTAAAATGTTTCTTTATTTTAACAATATCTAAAAAGACCTAAATTTAAAATCAAATGTGACCTTAAAATAGTACAGCTGCCAGTCCAAAATTAACTAAACAAAACTAAGCTGAGGCCACTGTTGGAGAGGTAGACTACACTGAGGAGGGTGCAGGGGTGCTACCACTTACTTACCACTTACTGCAACACAGTAAACCTCACAGCAAAACTATGGTGCAATCTATTTGTGTCCCAGTGCTCTAAACTCACATGCAATAGGTGGAGGTACCTCACCATGGGTGCCTAGCCTCCCAACAAAGTGACTCTCAGCTTCTGGAAGAAAAAAAACTAATACAAAAATAATTAAACAACCAAACAGAAAAAACCCAAACAACCCAGTTGGTTAAAAGGCAAAATAACTCAAGCTAACAAATGGTCAAAGCTAATACTCAAATAAATCAACAAAGCAGTATAAACAAACAGTTACTCAAACTAAACTAATAAACTAGGGCACAAAGAACAAAACAATTACTCAAACAAATTAAAACAAAAGTATTTTAAGGGGCTTTCTGTAAGAATCAGAAATTGCTTGTTGACAGTGACAGTTCACATGTGGCCATTAAGTCAACGTCTGTCAGCGCCCTGCTGCTCGCGATTGTGCTCACAATACGTAGACGCGAGCGAGCATTGGTCAAAACAGTGACACGAGACTGACCGTGATTGACAGCTAAAACCACAATATACGTATATATTTCATATTCTTGGCAGCCAGCTCAGGGTCCATTTTGATACCCAAAACTAAACGAAGGTCCCTCCATGAATCGAAAGCCCGGTCGATGTTGATCCTAGTTTTCCTCCTACGTCGGTCACATTCCTGTTTTACAAGATGAGCTTCACCAGATATAACTTTTTTTTTTTTTTTTATGCTTTCGTGGAGTTTGTGTTGGAGTCCGAGTTGTGGTGGGGGCTGGTCGTTTGTTGGCGTTAGCAGACTCCATTTCTAACCGAACGTTTGCTATCGTTGCACACGGTTAGCCCTGTAGTGGAGCTGAAGAGAGTAAAGGCACTCGTGAGCGCGCATTACGTCGCATCCGTTTGATTTTCCAGGAAAAACCAGCCCCATTCTTCGGATCACAAGCAGTCTACAGGCTGATAGAGGAAACCCAGAAAGTCCCAGAAGGTCTCATTTTTGAGGTTAGGTTACAATCCTTTCACACAGTGGCAATAAAAAATTATCAAAAAAGCGTTTGTATGTGTAAAAACTTACATAATCTCTTTGAAGGGGCAAAACAATGAGTATAACTGGGGGGCAAAAACAGCAGCAGTGTTACTTTAGGTCAGCCACCATGGGGCATCACAAAGAATTGTTCAGCGGAAGCAGTGGAACCATGGGCCAGGGTTCGGTAAGTGTCACACGGTAAAAGCTGCAGCAACACCAACACTACAACAGCATGCCAGGCAGAAGCAAGAGGACTGGAGGAGGAGTCAGGTAAGGGGCTGCGGTCAAATACTGCAGACACTATTAGGAGAACAAAAATGCACCTTACCACACTTTGTCAGTCTGGTTCTGGTCTCACTGAGATGACTTTGAAAACATTCAGCGCACATAATAATTTTCTCATTAAAAATGTCCTCATGTCGTATATTTTCCGTCAGGTTTTGCAAAGGAAAATGCCTGCCATGATATTTTTATGATCTGCAGCTCCACCTGAAGATTTTACGACATTTTTAGCTACATAACAAACTGCTGTAAAGTTATAGAGTTTACCTTATCTGCATCATATACGTAGTTATTACCTCCTCCAGAGAGGTTATGTATTTACATACCCATCCATCTGTTTTGCAACTACTGGCAAAATAATCAAACATCATCTGCCCTTTTGTAACAGCTAACTCTGAACATTGTTAAGCCTTTTAGCAAAGTTCTGCTCTCTATTGAGTTCCTTCTTGTTCAACAACTGCTTTTTCTTTTTACAGGACAGACAAGAGAACGGCAGTGAAATGATCAACAATTCACTAACAGCAAACTAGAAATGAGCACTGAGAGCTGTTCTTTTTTATTTGTGTGGGAGCACTCCTCCACGGCCCTATCATTAATATGTCCTTTCCCTGCTGATTTATTTCATTTACCTCCCCTGTTTAAGCAGGAACGACCTGATGGTAAGTGAATGATAACTGGTTTCATCCTGGATAACAAAACACTATTGTAGTAGAGTTAAAATAACTTATTAGCCTTGACACGCAATTTCATTTGAATTGGGAAACTTCAGCAGGTCCAGTTTGACATTGACTCCTCTGTAGGCAAGAATATCCAAGACATGTACATTTAGTCACAAAGGTATGATAGCTGAAGTAACTGGTGTTATACACCTAGGGCAGCTCAGGGTCTTTGTCAAGGGCAGTTTGAAAAGTTAGATCATGTTCTACGTGTTCTCAGGGCCGGCTTAAGGCATAGGCCATATATACCTTCTGGGGGTAATACTAATAATAATTTTTTTATATGCCGATGGGCGCCCTTCCTCATTTTCTGCATTGAGGTAACAAATGAACAAATAAAGAAAGAAGGAAAGAAATACACTTTTCACTCCTGTAACTCTCTTTCATCTTTCATCACTTTTTCCATCACTTATTTGTTAATAAAAGAGTAAATTGTAGTGAAACTGAGTAAACACTTTTAAGCCAACAATATCAAGGACCAATTGTTTATTTATATTATAATAAATACAGTTATTTATGAAAATAAAAATCTTAATTTTTGTCTTAAAACCATTGTGATATGTGATGTGTGTTGCGGTTTACGGGGCTAGGGTTAGGGTTCTGGGGGTTGAACCCTATTCTAACCCTAGGGGCGGCCCCGCTTGGGTGCAAATTTCACCAAGAGCACCAAAAGGCCTAGAGCTGGCCCTGTGTGTTCCAACACATCTGCTTGCACTGGAACACATGTGTCTGTCCCTCTTGTGTCCTACTGTCCTGCTCTGGAGATATCTGGAATTCTATACTTTATCAAATCACATTAGAAAGCCGTCTCCAATTCTTTTGCTTCCTTACAAAGGCAATAATCCCTTTCATTAGATGTTAGCAACTGCTGTCTCAGCAGACGTCCAACCATAAATCTATGACTAATTACTTTAGTTTATCCAGACACACCAACTACCCTCTAATTAGCCAAACAATGAATGGTAGTGTCTTGGGTTTCCATGTGGGCTTTTGAGTTACACTTGCTCACTGCATCACACTGAAGATGTGGGTATTCAACCAAAGTATTTTCTATTTTTCAGTGTATTTATGAAAACAAAGGCCTGCGCCCATATGCTGCTGTTGTGTTAATTATAGAACAATTAAGAGCAGCCTGAACTATCCCTCAAAATGAAGGGGCCGTCTTTTCACATCTATACAGTACAAAGGAGATGCACACAAAATAATGACAAAAGATCACACTAAAGTACACCCAGAGTAAAGAAAATAAAAAACCTAAATTATTCTAAAACTCTTTCCATTGTTACAGCTCAACACTGTCCTCCAGCTGCATCTGATTTATTTATTCATGCAGTCAGTTCCCATTCATACACCTTTGTTGTACAGCAACAGAGAGACTGAAATATCATCTTTTTTTTATTTGATAAAACAAAACACATGCAGTGTAACCTGGGAGTTGGCACTATAGCTGAAAAATTATGAAAATAGCTGGTGTCTTGCGCGTTCAGCAAACATTGTTTTCTCTTTCTAGAGCAAATTACGTTTTGGAAATGCCAACTTTTTGTTTATCTATTCATTTTGTTTCACGTTACATTTTTTTCTGTCAGGTTGTTCATGTTCATCAGTCAGGGGGAGTAAAAAAAAGCCAAACCAGCTGTGGAAAGTTCTGCTTCCTTCCATGTAGGATTCTTAATGCAGATTTGATTATTTTTGAGCATCCCCCTGTCCCAATAAAAGCTGTTTTTTCTGCACCGGGACATCACTTATCAAAAATGAGAGCTATTACTGTTTTTCTTTTCCATGGCAACCAGTGCCAAAAATCAGCGGTATTGTATTGCAGTGTCTTGGAAAGATGAATATAGTGTTTTTCATGTTTGCAAGTGCAGTGCAGTAGCCACATCGAGGGTAGCGGTGGAAGCTGAGGAGTGTGCATTAGAATTAGAATCTTGATTCTGCTCCACTGCATGCTCATGTACTAGTCTGACGTTTGTTGCCAATAAACAATGGATTTGCACATGTAGAACAACAGTGTAAAATCTCCACATAAGCCAGGAGGGATCATAGGAATGTGAGTCATCCAATAAAAGGGTTTTTGTTTGTGTCTGTCTTCGTCTTCCTGCTTCAAATCTAAATGATGTTCAGTATGTCACACAACGGCAGCATTCAAGCTTTTCCAAAAAAGATCTTTCCAATAGGAAGTGACTTTGAAGACCGGAGGTTAAATAAATTTTGTTCCCTGACAGCAATAGTCATTGTGTTTTCATGCTTTGCCAGCAGTGTGGTGGTGTGTGTCAGTGAGTGTGCCTGTGGAAGAGGGGTGTTCTACATTTAAAGAGAATTTGGTTGGGGGGGAGAAAAAAAAAAGAAAGAAAACAAGAGTCTCTGTGAAATGTGCTAAAAATTTCTCCACAACTTTAAAGCAGTTGGACTGGCAGGCTTATTTGTATGGGTAAATGAAATGAGAGGCCAGCCGTGTCGCAATCCAAATGCACAACGTGGAAATACATTCCCCAAGGCTGATCTACATAATAGTATTCGTAATGGGCCCAAAGGTTCTGTAACCAAAATAATTCTGTCAGACTTTCTTCAGGCTTTGTATTTCAAACTGAAAACACAGCGGCAGCAGCAGGATTCAAAGAAGGAGAACGAAAACAAGGTCTCTGCTATATTTCTGCCTATTTATCTAAACACTACTACTAATGTTTGTTTCATTCTTTCAATTAATTGAATTCTATTTTGAGTGGTTGGACTGCAGGCCATATAGTTCACAAAACTCAGGTTGGCAAAGCAGTTGTTAAACAGCTGTCTAACACCGGATAGATATTGTGTCTAAGTAGTGCCGATGGCAATAAGAATATGCCCGTGGCAATGAGCACTTTGGGGATTTTGTCCCACACCAGGAGGGGGGGGGACTACCCATGTCCCTTTTGGTCTTCACTCTATATTGCATTTATCATCTGGCAAAAGAAGGAATGTCATGAATTGTACAATTTTAGCCATAAAGACAGATAATATGACAGATTTAGGCAGTTTGAGATTTTGTGTTTTGCCTGTGCACTTCACTGACTGTCACACATCCAAAACTCCCACCGGTGTAAAGCTGCAGCACAAACTGATCTCAGCTATTCCTCCACCAAAGGTTTGTGACCGACTGGCAGATAAATTGTAGCCTTAAAGGCTTAAATACACATTCTAACTATCAAAATAGCTTCTGCACTCTGTACGAAGAGGGCTCAGAGACTTCAGACAGAGGAGGACAGACAGAAACATACAAATAGAGCACAAATGTAAAAAATTGTCCCTCATTATTTTGGTATTTTTCCCCCATAGCTCCCTCCCACCCAACCCTCACCCATTGCAGATGAGAAAAGGATAAAGAACAAAAAACTAATTTAAATTGAAAAAAAAGAAAAGGAAATAAGATTAAAAAATAAATTAAAATAAAATAAATAATAATAATATATAAAGTACACATTGACAGTAATAATAATTATAGGATAAATCAAAAAACTACAGATAAAATAGACTGATAAACTGTACCATGTATAAACTAATACATATCATAACATATAATATGCCATAAGTCCACTAGTCTGCCCAAATACACTACGTCCAAATAAAATTAAAACATATACTACAAAAAATACAAGTCAGTCGGTCAAAATAAGATAATAGGGGCTGCCAGCTAGTCAAATTTCTGGGCTGATCCACGAATGGCAAATTCATTTTTTTCCAGTTTAAGGAACAACATCATATCCTCCATTAGGAATGATGACGAAGGGGGTGCAGAGGACTTCCAAAGGAATAATATGTATGTAGTTTAACCTTTTGACCCAAAGAAAGCTGACTAATTTAAAGAATACACAACCTTTCCTACCGCTCTATATATTTTTAATACGGCCTGCTGTTAAATACTTTGCAGCAGCTAAAGCCTATTAAATATACATATGCCTTGTTTCAACCCCGACAACAGAGAATCTCCACTGAGGATGAAGCTTATCTTTATGGCTCCTCTCTGCCTCTGTCTATGATTAACGTCTCCTCTCTTTCATCACTCTCACATGATGGAGAGAGGTGCTTCCGTACAGTAGATGCTTTAAAGCATCTTGCTGCGTATCATAACGAGTGCGGGGTAAATTTAGTTTCCTAATTTTGAATTTTCAAAACACATCTTTGCTATTCATCACTGCTGTCGTGCTGAACATTGAAGACAGCCCCTGACTGATCATCACTGGTGCTCATGTCATAGGCAGAAATCAATAACACCTATTTTTTCTTCATGGACATAAAGTGCTACATGATAAGTTGTCCTAAGACATTAAGCATCAGCTAACCTTTCAGTCAACCCAAACACTTCCAGACACTTGGTTTGAATGGGTGCTGATCTTTTGCTATGAACAGATTTGACCTTAGGCATAATTAGCCTAATAAAAGCATTAGCTATGCTGTCAATATGATTTGCATAATGTGCAAAGGCAGTTTCACTCCTGAATGCAAGCGGTGTCCGAGTAACTTAAAAATGCTGCAGTGACATTTCTCTGGGTCCTTTGTTCACACCTGTCAGGGGAAATGTGATGGGAGACGGCAGCTGCAGCTGCGGCTTCCGCCTCCAGTGAGTCCATCAAGACCACTAAGACCCTGCTGGAGTCCAGTAGCTACACATCAGCCACACACATACACACACTCAGAGTATGAATTTCTGAAAAAGGCAAGAAAAGAATTTCACCTTGTGCTGACAGGATTAATTTCTTACAGCGTCAGTTCCAACATAATCCACGGAGATCAGAGAGAGAATAGAAACTGAATTGTAATATTTCTAACCGAGGTAACCGAGGAGGAAATAATGAAAAACACACAATTGAGTTATTTTAATTTATATGTCACAAAAGTTGATTTTCGTGTAAAAAAGCTTTTCAAAGACATGCAAATATCTTTTTTCACAATGTATTTTTTGTAATTAAAGTGGCAGTAGGCAGTATATTTTTGGCATCATTGGGCAAAAATTCCATAATAAACTTTCATCATATTGTAATTCAAATGTTCTGAGAGAAAACTAGACTTCTGCACCTCCTCATGGCTCTGTTTTCAGGCTTTAATAAATCTAGTACGTGACGGGAGACTTTGACCAATCACAGGTCATTTCATTGAGAGAGTGTTCCTATTGGCTGTGCTCCAGTCATGTGACCAGAACTTGGCGTTCCTTCACCAGATTTCACAATGGCGGCGGCGTCACAAACTTTCTCATTGTACAGCTAAACCAAACACTACAAGATGAGTCTGAAAACATTTGAGGCGAGAAATAGGCATTAACGTAACATAATATTGATTCATATTTGATCAGCACGGCCTAGTTTGACCGTTTGGTCAGAGTTTGGGAGTGATTGACAGCTGGCTCTCATAGACAGCAGAACTCAGATCAGCTCTTACTGCTTGTTTTCCTCCGGTCTGTGAAATCTTGCAGATGCCGTTAGGAGCACCGGAGGACACCGGTGGACACAGAGGCACATGATTTTTTTTAGGTTACCTGTTTCATGTACTACTGTCACGATATAGCGACCGCTTTATAAAAATAACTTTCTTAAATCATATTTGCTCCAATCTGCCTACTTCAGCTTTAACTTAAAAGAGGTGAAAAACAATGCAGACTGTGACCCTCTTGTAGTTATACAGTAAAGGCACAACACACCAACCCGACATCAAAGAACTAGCGGCAATCAAGGTCGACTGTTGCGTTGCCTCACGTCACCTTTGTATGATACGTACATGAAACAAAGGGGCGCTTACCGACCATTTTCACACCACCGTCACTCACCACTTAGCTTCATTTCAGATGGCCATGTCGTTGTGAAAATATCCGCGTATTGGAATGATCAGATGAAATGAAGATGAAAAATGCACCCAAATCGACTGTTATCAGGCCATTAAATAGACGCTATAAGCACCATAGTTTTGGGTCATTAGGGGCCTACTACGCCTAATACGTTGTAAAAGTGAAAGTGAAACTTAAAATCAACACATGCTAACACATTGTAAAACTGAATGAAACTTCACGATTTGAACACAAACAAAAAGGCTTCTTTAGGTTTAGGCAACAAAACTACAACTTCTCGACCTCCAGCCCTTATGGAGTTTCATACTGTCTATTACAGCGCCTGACTTCCGCTTCTGCTCCTGTCATAGTTACCTCAGTCGATAGAGGTCGCTGTCGTGTTCTTTTATACCTTCTTTCGGTGATCTACCACGTGAATAGATTATAAAACCTACTAACGGGTGTAGTAGGCCCCTATTGACCCACATCTATGTGGCTTATAGCGACTGATAACGCCTATTTAATAGCCTGATAACAATCTAATCGGCTGACAAATGATAAGAGCCTTCTGCGTGTGCCCTTTTGACTTTACTCGTTGGCTTGCTTTCTTCACTTCCATTTCTCTTCTCGTGCACTGATTAGTTTAAACTGAACAGCCAATCAGAGTGATTTCTCTCACCCATGGACTCCGCCGCTGATTCAACATGCTGAATTGGCCAGAAGCCTTCTACACAGGCATACTAGAGCTGACGATACGAGACACACTGCAAAAACTAGGCCGACAGACGCTCACCGACGGCCTCAAACTGTCCGACAGATGACCGTCAGCTTGATGTGTCAGGGTCTTAAGTTTTACCTCCAGTAAGAAACAGATTGTGAATTTGTGAGGCCAGCTTTGATGTGGCTCTACTTCACTGATTATTGATTATTTTGGTGATGTTTATCTAAGTGAAAATGACAAAAACAACACTGAAAGCCATGTAATGAGTCTCGTACTAGCACAGAGGTCAAAACTGTAAGGCTATGTTGCTCTACAATGGAGGAGTACAGGCTCTCTCACAGGGCTCGTACTGTAAGTCCCATTTTTGGAAAATAATGCCTCTCATATTACAAGCATGCAGCACTGTGCTGCTTAAGGTGCTAGTACTGCACATTCTCCATTTTCCCTTTGCAGGCCAGTCGTAGCAATGAGAGGCAATGCTGGCCTTTGTATGACCCACAGAAATATGACACCTCGGAAACCATCACCTCGGTTTCATTTCCGTCGCTCGCACTTTACCGAGTGCTTCTGCTGCTGCTGTGTTTTGTCATCACGGTGGGCATCCAAATGAGACCTACACCTTGAGGAAAATCCAGCCTCACTTCTCTATGGCCAGTTGGTTTACCATTCCTTGGCCCATTAGCTTTTATGATTGGTCCACCATTTGCATAACTGGCAGAGAGGGGAATGTGGACCTGAATGATTAAAGACAGAATCCGAGGCTGTCCTATCCATTCAGGCATATGGTGTTATCAGGCTACACAGCAGATGTGGACCATCATACCAACCAGTTATTTTATGGCTGTTGGGAAAACTTGAACAAGGCATTCTGGGATGTTTAGAATTCTTGGAAACAGAAAAAAGAGAAAAGTGAGGCAAGGGGGTGCATTTTGTCAACAACATTGTTGATTTTGAGGAAAATAAATGCAGCTGACAGTCATACAATGACAGAACCTGAGATTGACAGACAGAGGAAAAGGAGAGACAACAGGTGTTTCATTTTCAGACTACGTACAGGATTCGTTGAGGGAACGGATGGCTGGGCCACAGCAGGAATAAACCCTTTGCTGATTTTAACAGCAAATACCTTTGCCAGTGTTTATCCAACACTTGGGCTCAGAGTGTTCAAATTATCAGCGAGGGGAAACAGATGGAGTGTGAAGATATCGCTTCGCATCAGATTCAGCACAGGTAATGGGAAACAGCTCATGCATGGTTTTTAGAGAAAAACTTTCGCCTCCCGTCCCTGTCAGTTTGTAAAATCCTGCTAAAACCAGGATTTTGCTCTCTCCTCTCATATAAATATCTGGAAGGGGTTAGTCAAATTTGAATGTAGTGGGAGGTGTTAAGTGAATATGGGATCAAATTCAGAGTTGGGCTGCATGTAGCAGAAACAGTGTAAGCTGTCAAACTCTGACTGAACTCTGAAACCAATTCCTGCAGATGCAGCTGCCTGAAATAAGAAGACAAGACAAACAAGCACAACAGCATCATGAAAACAACAAGGGTTGGAAATGATTTTTCTTTGATTTTGTCCGATTTCTGTGACATGAATCAATTTTGTGTACCCATTTTAAAACAGGCACTGGTTCTGTTTTGTGTCTATATGAATTGCATTAGGATTAAAAGGTCATTTGTTATTTGTAGCCATCGTGATGTGTTGCTTTAATCGAGTGCAATAGAGAGATTTTCACTACCTCACAGCACAAATGACAACAGCGAAGTTGTGAGTTTTACAATAAGGTCGTTCATCAGTACCAGTGATTCACTTATTACTTTCAACACTCTCTGTTTTCCTCACCCTCATTTCAGCTTCATTCTGAATATTGTCACTGCCCCATCTAGACGACAATATTTAACTTTTGAGTATTCCATTAAATTAATAAATCTGCTAATTTACGCATTCACACATTGACAATTTTTTTCTTTTGCCAGCTGTCCTTCCTGCATTTGGCAGCTTCAACTGTGTTACTTTTAGACTGGATTATGTGTTTAACTCCTTCGTATTTTTGTGATAGTATAGTTTGCTCTTCCTTTACCTATGTCCCATATGGTCTAGCGGTTAGGATTCCTGGTTTTCACCCAGGCGGCCCGGGTTCAACTCCCGGTATGGGAATGATTCTTTGCCTAAATTTCCTTCGGGATCAATAAAGAATCTATCTATCTTTGTGAAATGTGCCGCTCTGCCTGTCTGTCTGCAAGTCTGTGGACTTGTCCATGTTTGTGATTGGTCAGATGCTGCAAACACCGCTCATTTGTTGGGGTTAGTTAAACCAGATAACGAGAAGATACCCTGGGTATGTTGAACTCACTTCGTAGTGCAGAGCCAGTGCGTAGTGTGTGTGTACGTGGGAAGCAAGAGAGAGAGTCTATTCTGGGCTACTGTAGAAACATGGTGGTGCAACATGGCGGACTCTATGGAGAGGACCCGATCCCTGTGTAGATATAAACGGCTCATTCTAAGGTAACGAAAACACAACAATTCTTATTATCAGGTGATTATACACTAAAGAAAACATAATTATTATTATATTCCATTTCTGCCAATAGATCCCACTAATTGTTACACACTGGTCCTTTAATTATTAATGATTGTAATTATCAGTTACATTTAAAAATACAATTCCCTCTCATCATCAGAGTGCACAGTGGCAACTTCCTCTCTGCGACAGGGGCTGAGGTGAAGTTATTGGTATTAGGATTCTACCAGAAGACTAGAGTCCTCCAGGCTAAAGGACATTTTGCCTCTCTGCAGCAGAATTCATTCTGCACAGGCTCTCTGCTAGCAGGACTTTCTGTTCCCTGTAAAGAAATCCTCTTTACAGGAGGCATGCGGGGCTCGAGGCTCAGGCTGTCTCAAGGAAGATGAGAGCCACCTTTACTTTGCAAAAAAACTTGAGTAGTCAAACTAACTAAAGCAAATAATAAGGGTGTGATCGTTTCCTATGACGCATGTCTGTCACGCATATAGATGAGCAGTAGCGGAGAAGACAAATAAGAGTACTGTCTGCTTAGGTAAAACAGGCCATCACACTCTCTTCCGTGGGCACGGAGCTCAGCTCTGCCTGCAGTGAGTGTAAATGTTCCAGGCTCCCTCGCCGCCACCACATACAGGCAGCTAACTCCCGAGCCACCCCGCCTGCTAACAGGATTAGCCCCTGAGCTCCACTTGTTTCAACAAAGTTATCAAGTTGAAAAACACACGGTCTCCTGGTGGCTTTCGTAACATCAAAGGATTGGTCCTCAACTTTGACAGGTTAATTAATAGTCAAGTTTTGCACAGCATCCCTAGAGGCTTCCTCGCCTCATGACAGAGAAATAAATTCACTGTAGACATGTTGTTATTAATAGTCTGTATGTGATGTGCTGGTGATCTAGCCATATGCTCCCTCCATGTGAGAATCTAATTTCAGATTTGAGGTCTTAACAGGTGGTAGTGGATGTTTAACTAAATAATGGCACATGGTGCAATATAACATTATCATACTGCATCAAATTAGCCTCATTAAAGTCTTGTAGGGTGAGAATTTATGTATGTATAATATACTAGAGATGCAGATGAACAGTAAAACATGTCTAATAATAGATATTAAAATCTGCACAATCATATGTGGTAAAGTGACTATAAGATCATCTATCTGTTGATATATCTCACTTCTCAGTTAGAGATGAAGTATTATACAGAGCAGTGGTTCCCAACCTATTTTTATTATCTAATAAAAGCTGAGCCCCCCCACCCCCTGACGTCATCACCCTAATTTTTTTTTTACAAATTTCCTAACAAAATCCTCAATTTGAATAATGATTCAGTGTATTAAATACATATGATCCTTTTTTTGTAACGACTTAATTAAAGCTGCAGTATGCGAGATTGGCGCAAATATGATTTAAAAAAGTTATATTTAGAAAACTGTCGCTATATCGTGACAGTAGTACATGAAACAGGTAACCTGAAAAAAATCATGTTCCTCTGAAGGATTTCACTTACCGGAGGAAAACAAGGTCCGCTGTCCAGCTGCCGTCTATGAGAGCCAGCTGTCAATCACTCGCGAACTCCGACCAAAAGGTCAAACTAGGCAGCGCTGATCAAATATGAATCAATATTATGTTACTGTAATGCCTATTTCTCGCCTCAAATGTTTTCAGAATCCTCTTGTAGTGTACTGTTTAGCTGTAAAATTAGAAAGTTTGTGACGCCGGCGTCATTGTAAAATCTGTTGAAGGAAGCCAAATTCTGGTCAAATGACTGGAGCACAGCCAATAGGAACGCTCTCTCTCTCTGAAATGACCTGTGATTAGTCAAAATCTGCCATCACGGGCTAGATTTTTCTAAAGCCTGAAAACAGAGCCATGATGAGGTGCAAAAGTCTAGTTTTCTCTCAGACCACTTGAATTACAATATGCTGAAAGATTATTATGGAATTTTTGACATATTATGCCAAAAGATTGTTGCCTACTGCCACTTTAATTTACTATAATAGTGTTAGAGCCGAAATTGTTTTTTTGTTAAATAAATCCATGATGTTGTTAGATTGCTGCTTGACCAAATGTTAATACAAGTGCGGGCCTCCCATTGTGTGCGTCAAGCGCAAGAGCAAAATGTTTTTTGACTGCCGTATAAATGTTGTTTTTGAAAGGCTAAACGCCAACAAATACGGATTGAAGCAGAATATTAAGTTAGATTTTGCTACTAAGTAGCAAAAAATATATATCTTTTAAAATAGTTTTATATACAGAGTTTTGTATAAATGATCCAGTAAGTATGTTATTATTAGGGCTGACCCGAATGCTTCAAAGCTTCGACCGTTGCCATGGTAATCGATCTCCAAATCAATATTCGAATGCTTCGTTTTTTGATATATATACAAGTATGTAATAATAATGTATAAATCCCAAAATAGCCCATGAAATAAGGAATAATCCCACAATATTATTCATTATTCATATTCAACAATAAAGCTGAAGTAGGCGAGATTGGAGCAAATATGATTAAAAAAAGTTTTTTTTATAAAAAGGCCGCTATATCTTGACAGTGGTACATGAAACAGGTAACCTGAAAAAAATCATGTTCCTCTGTGTCCTACTGTGTCCTCCGGTGCTCCTAACGGCGTCTGCAATATTTCACTTACCGGAGGAAAACAAGCAGTAAGAACTGATCTGAGGTCCGCTGTCCGGCTGCCGTCTATGAGAGCCAGCTGTCAATCACTCGCAAACTCCGAACAAACGGTCAAACTAGGCTGCCTTGATCAAATATGAATCAATATTCTCCCGTCACAGGCTAGATTTTCTAAAGCCTGAAAACAGAGCCATGAGGAGGTGCAGAAGTCTAGTTATCTCTCAGAACACTTGAATTACAAAATGCTGAAAGGTTATTAAGGAATTTTTGCCCAATGATGCCAAAAATATACTGCCTACTGCCACTTTAAGTATATTAGTTATTCTCAGACAGATATCGCTGTTTGTTATCTGTAGAGGTGCATGTGTGTACAGTAGTACAGCAGCAGCACTGTCCCGAAACTTCAAATACCTTTGAATATTTCTAACCGAAGCTTCGAAGCCCAAAAAATGGTATTTGCGACAGTTATTATGATTTTAGTTATACATGAGCAAATCTAATTTTGACAGCCTCAGAGGAGACAAATCCTGGCGCACCCCCTGTGGTCTTTGGCGCTCCCCTAAGGGGGGGCCTAGACCCCCGGTTGGGAACCACTGATATAGAATATACAGTTATAACAAAACACCAAAAATAAACACAAAATATTCCCTTTATTTTTTATCTACCTTAAGACTACACAGGGTCACTGATGTAGCTCTAAGAGGTATCTACATTTGCATTTTATTTACAGCTTACTTGGATGTCTTCATATTTACATGGTCAAAGAGAAGCGCTAAAAACACAGTGTTGGGAACAAACCAAAACTCAAAATGAGTCCAAAACTTTAGAAAAAGATACAGTCTTATGACGCAACAGTTCTCAGTGCAATATTCCACAATGCAAATATCCTTCATTCATATAATGTTGAACATACATAGTTTTTTGGGAAACAAAACTTCACTGAATCAACCAGCAGCAGAAAGAAAAATAACTGTGTACAGTTTGCTTTAATATTTGTACAGATTGAGACACTCAATCATGCTCCCACCACCCCTACACACACAATATTTTGATGGAAAAATGATAAGAAAGTGTGCAGTGGCTTGGCATAGTTCAAAAAGTACCAGAAGTCAAATCAATGTCATCATTTCCAAAATAGTCTTGATTCCTCTTGAGTTTTCACGTGATGACATTTTCGAATGAGCGGAATTGTCCTTTGCAGTCGCCACTGAGGAGGACACGGACATATGGGAGCTAGAGTGTGTCCACGTGGGTTATTTCCAAGGTTGGCGTGTATAGACGACCTTTAGTCTGTAAACGGGAACTAGTACACCTGCAGGTCTAATGCATTTCAGCCAGCCGTGGGACCAAGTGGAGCCCTATTCCGGAGAATGAAAGCACTTTCGATGCTGACCTGCGGGCAGCCCTTAGGGCAAAGGCAATTTGTATCTTTCATCTCACCCACAACACAATGTGAATCTATCTCAGCAGCCAATATGTTAATGTAGTATGTATCACTGATGAGATTGGGTTCTTTAACCATCTTTGTAGTGTCACTTTAAAAATATTTTTATCTGATTGGACATTGTGGTGAGGAATACTGACTTCAGCTCATTGATAAACAAACACTGCCTTTCATATGCAACTGAGATCAGTAAAATGTAGTCGGTCTAATGAAAAACACAGTAATTGATTTAACTAAACCACCTGTCATAGTTTATTCCATGTGTTGAAACACCCTTAAGTATTGTTCAAGTACAACAATTAACAATAAAAGGGACAATAGTTCACATTTTTTTTTAAATTCACATTTGTTATACTGTTAATTCATATAGCTATTTATAAAACAAAACTAAAATGTAATTCAAAACCATTCCTGTAAAATACCTTTTTGTTGTTTAATACAGACATGAATTCCACAGTATTTTCTTACAGGGTTGGCTCTTCACTATTTTCATTATCGTGTTGTTCGACCACAGTCAAATAAAAGGGAGCAGAGAACAATTTATTCAAGGTTTTCCTTTTTTTTTCCTTGGAAAAAAAAATCCAGTTAAAAAATAAAATACACAAAAAATAAAACCTCATATCCCTTTGTTGGCTTTACCATACATTTTAAGCTTGATTAAGCAGTTTTGCTGACTTTGTATTTCATAAAGAAGGCCGTCTACATGCACAGTCAAGGGTGCACTGAAGCCTCCCGAGCTAAGACCACAGATGAGTATCAACCCTCCTCTTAAAAACATCACATCACACAAATGAAGGTGCTTTGACAAGTTCAGCTGGGGTTTTGATGAAGGGCTCTACCGCCAACAGAAATCTCTCTCATTATTAATGGATGACTGGGGCTATGAGGGCTTCAAGTATAAAAAAGGAGTGATTAAAAGAGAAGGAATCTCCTTGGCTGAGGCGCAGAAAAGGCAGAATGGAGCAAGCTTGTGAATAACAATCTGCAAGTCTGGCAGCAGAGTGAGCCAGTGAACATAATGCATTACCAATACTCCTCTTGGATTTCTTTGAACAGAATCACCAACAGGGACGAGGAAATGGAGTCACAAAAATGAGTCACAGACATCGCAAATTTTCGTCCTCTAGCAGCCGCACTTGGAGGGCAAAGACTGTTAAAGAATCTTCAAAAGGAGAAGGGCACTCTTCTATTAATACAGTGCAACTGATTGCAACCATGTTTTTTTTTTTTTTTTAATATTTTTTTTTTTACAGTATATTAAAAACCAAGTTGAGCACACTCAAAGAAAAAAAAAAGTGGTCATGTACACAACTGTCTTTGGCAAGAAGTCCCATGTCCTACATCTGAGTCTGTCACTCCAGAGCCTCGTGTTCATGTCACCTTCGGCCCATTTCGCTCTGTCTCATGAAATGAATGTTGTTGACACTGTCTGCCAGCTCAGGATACTGGTCAACTGACACCACGTAGTATCCGTCGTAGCCCTGCACCTTCCCCGAGCCCAGCAGCTGCTGCTTCTCTCCCTCAGTCCAGGTTCGCGAGCCCTCCTCTCCATCCCTCAGTCTCTGGCGCTCCCGGGCCCAAGCCTGGGCAACAGATCTCTGCCGGGCCAGCTCCAGCACACGGGCCTTCTCCTCGTCCACGCTGCTGCCGTAACGCGTATTCAAACACAGCGCGCCGTATTGTAGCTGGATGTCCGTAATGCGCCTAGTCCTGCCGTTGAGAACAGTGTTAACCTGAGACACCGTCACGTTGACACCGGTCTCCAGAGTGCGCCGGCCCACCGTCATGCCAATGAGGGACAGGTCTCCCTCCACCGAGCCCAGTTTGACAAAGTAGTGGGTGTCCATTCCGGCGATAGTGAAGTGGAGGTCTCCAAGGTAGAACGCGTCGTTCAGCACCGCGGCCATGCGGCGCCCATCCTCATTGGCTAAGCTGATGATGTCGGTGCTGATGCGACCTTCTCGGATGGCGAACTTCACCCCCTTGCCGAAGATGGAGCCACCGGAGGCGAAGATCTTCTTGTCCTCTGTCTGAGGACATCCGGCACTTTTGGCTCTGTAGATCTGGCCAAAACGCTCCAGCTTCACAAAGGCCTTCAGCTGCCTCTGAACTTCACACTGAACGCCCAGCAACGACTGCAACACAAAGACAATGCTGTTTAGTCACACAGCCCCCGCAGCATCTACATACACAGTCAAATATATTTCTGTTTATTCTCTGAGCAAGAAATGGATTTACACAATATCACTCAACTGCTTGTTTGAAGACGTTCCTCTAGATATTTACCAAAACTTGTGATTAGCTCACAGCTTGGCTTGTAACCTTTATCCTAGACTGCATGGGGACTAAGCATCACTGTCGGATTTCAGACGCTCCCGTTTATCAAAACGGAGATTCATACCGCTTCATTAACACTTCAAACATTTCAAATTCAAAGCTATGCCTACATACTGTATAGTATAAGCTATTCTTTTTATGTTATAAACGCGAATGACTGCATAAGGATTATTCAACATCTTTTGTAAAATGTTCATGTATTAATGGGATGGAAATCAGCTAGAAAAAAACATGATCTGGGTCTAGTACACACTGTAAAACCTGCAGGAAAAAAATTAAAAATAAAACAAAACCAAAAATCTATAAGCATCCAATGCTGAAACCACATTTTCTTAAAAAGTAGTTATCAAAGCTTTACCAAACATTATTTCGTGAAGGTCTTTGTAGTCTGGAATTAGAACACCAATGGTGTCAAAACCATTCAACAATAAAGAAAAAAAGAAAAAAAAAGAAGTAAACATAAAAGCTTACAGGCGGTATAGAAAATATCCCATTAATCTCACATTCTTATAAAGTGCTCCAGGGATGACGTATTTTTGTAGGCCAACCAGAAAGTTAGCATCAACCATGGGTTCCCACGACAAAAAGCCAACGGGGTTTTTCCATTGTGTTTTGGATTATTGCAGAAAATAAGCTCTGTGGCAAACACACATTTATGATACTTACACGTTTTGACCAGCAAGATAATCTCCACAAATGAACACCACTTTTATGATTTTTGAAGCGTGAATGCATCTCCAGAAGTAAAAAGCTAACATAAGGGTATAAACAAACTACACCACGGTCACATGAGCATGAGTATACACAACGAGGCTGTACAGGAGGACGAGTCGGCGTGATGACGTTTAGTAGTCTCATTTAACCACTTGTTAGTAACCGCCTTTTTTAAGACACATAAAGGCTTCAAAATTCACAAGTGGGGTATTTATTATGTATTTTATGTTGCAGACCAAAACATTAAAATCTCTTAAGCTTGTGTTAACCACAGATCTTATTTCAGGCATCTAACTAAAAACTCATTCAAAAAAACCCATTGACTTCCAGATGAGGGAACCGGAAGTGCTAAAATGCTAACTCATTTCCGAGTTTTAGGACTCATTCCTGCAGCACTCTATTGATTAAACATCTTTAGTACATTACAGTATGTATCTAAATAATGATGTAATTGCTTCACATTCATTATAAATGGCAAACAACAAATCCATGGTGCTTTGAAGCTGTGAAGGTATCACACACAGTCAAGGTATGGGCAGAGGTGTTTGTCAGCAAATGCAGATCTCTCTGATCATTTGTGACAGGCATGATATTTTGAAAAAGGGTGAAATTACTGTCTCCTGACAGCCATGCTGGGCCAAATATGAAACAGGAATCGGGTGGTAACTAGTGTATATATATATATATATATATATATATATATATATATATATATATCATTCCTTTAGGGATCAAAGCTTTGTATAGATACCACATTCCCTTGAGCCAAAATTAATACTTTGTCCTAATACTACTTGACAAGAGATGCTCCTTAGGAAGAAAGAGAGATGTTAAAATGAGGAGAGTGATATGAAATGGAAGCTGGCCAACACACAGTGAGACAGTTGCCTCGACGCGTCTGAGCGGCAACAAAAAGGCTCTCAAACACTGTGCCCTCCTGCCATCGCCCAAGATAAGAGGCTGTGAGCGTCCCGGGGAGTCAAGCAGTCACATCCAGAGTCCTCCTGACAGTTTCTAATTCCGTCTCTCTGTTAGAGGGTGGCTACAGGCTGGGGGACTGGGTGGGGCGGAGGAGTGTGGAGCAGGCTGCAGTGGCTGCTCTTTGACGTGACACCGCATCAGATCCAGCATGAAGAGGAGACACATGAGGGGGGGGCAGCTGTGCTGTTGGGCCCCTGTGGGAGAGATGGCCTGGGGGGACACTTCACACCATGCCACTCCGTGTTTGTTTACCGTGCCAACAGTGTGACCCGGTCAGCTGTCCCAGCGGCGGTGGGGGGAAAAGGGGGCAATGTCCTCCACTTTACTGAAACAGCCTCCTGGGACACTCCCAGAGAGGCATCATTCACATAGTATGGGGTGCAATCAGCCTCCAGCACAACCCAGAATGAGAGATCAAGCCTTGTGCAGCACAAACCTCATCTGTCTGGCCCCTCACGGCATTTTTCAATCTGTGTGCGGATTCAGCAGCATGGCGAAATAGGGGCTTAAATGAAAAGAGATAGAAAGGCAGGCATGCCTAGAGTACAGGAAGGATACACCTGTATGTTTAGTTTTAAAGCTCTATTCATGCTTCAAAGAACCCTGCATTTAATTAGGCCGAGCTGGCCATCTGCAGTGAGGATCAGCGTGGCATTTAGAAGCTCAGATCCCCATTTTTGAAGCAGGAATTCTAGATAAAAATATTATGCCTTGGCTCATACACAGGGTAAAGACTAATTATCTCAATCTTTCCTTACTTTTCATTTACAGTACATACTCCAGAGTTGTGCTGAAGGAAGAGCTCCCTTAAAAAAAAACACGAGTGAAGCCTTCAAATCTAGGCTAACTTTGCTATTTAAAGCCTCGGTTACGATTTTTAGAGATATTACAGTCTAACGGGTGTTCTTGAATATATACTTGAAAGGCTGGGTTTGTAGAAAAATTAGCTTTCAATGTTATTATTACTCAAATGGACCCACTTCTATTCAGTGCTGCTGAGTGATATAAACATAAGACTCATTTCATTTTAGCCCTTCTATCAAGAGCTTCCAGGAAACTGAGTGTAAAACATTTAAGCAATCTGTTACCCTCTCTGAAATTATGGTTAAGGACTTTCACTTTAAAAATCAGAATCTGACCCCTCATACAGAGAGTGATTTCCTTAGTAATTATACCTATTAAGTCATTTTGAAAAAAGGGCTAAAATTGCCTGTTGATTTATGTTTTCCTGGAATTTGAGAGATTAAAATTGTGAGGTCTGAGGTGACGTCTGATGCAACAGTATGTCTGAAAATATGAGTGTTGCATTTATTCTTTTTAATCTACAACACTATTCCATCATATCTACTCTCAAATATGTGAAATGGAAACAGCTGGGAGTCAATTAGATATTTCCTCTGTCGCAGCAGCTTTGTAGATTGGTACCTCGGGTGAGTTCAGAGATTCTCAGTGGAGTGTCAGGCACAAGCAGCAAGCATGAGTCAGCCCCAGGGGGCTGTGACAGTAACCCTCTAGAAGTGGTCTATGCTAGATGTAAACATAACCCGGATTCCTACAGTTATGGTTTTACACTTAATATATAGCCTGTAAAATAAAAGTGTGGTGTTTCATTTCATGTGTTATTGACCATGGTGTGCTGGGATGCTTTGGCTAACACTGAAATTCCTTTCATGACTTTAAATGCATATAAAGCACATTTGAGCATGTATTCACATGTTATTTTGATCAACACACACTTAAAAAAAAAAAACTAATTCAAAAATTATAATAATAATGTGGGTCATACTGACGGTAAAATCTGATATATTTATGTCCAATTTCGCAGGCAGAAAAAAATGAAATTGTTGAGGATATGAAATGGAAAACATTAGGTACATGTCTGTAATTTAATGCTTTAAATTCTTAATGCCGACTTTACACCAAACGACATTTCAAGCAATTTCACTGTCGCAGACATATTTCCAATGTCGAAATAAAATCGCAAGAGTTTTGCCGTGTTCTCGATCATTTAGTGTAAGGTGACCATAAAACTCAGTTTAATATTATCGTAAGTTTAATATTATCGGAAGTTCGTTGACGCAAACATTATCAACAACCAATGGGTGTGCCCTCTCCAGCACCAAACAGGAAGCAGCAAACGGGGTGAAACATGGAGAAACTGGTGGAGTTGTGGAGCGAACAAGAGTGCCTCTTTGACGTGTCCCCCCATTTGTACCACGATAGAGTTGAGAAGGAAAAAAAGTGGACAGAAATTGCTCCAGCTCTCGAAATCCACGTTGAGTATGCTGTATGCTATAGCTAGCTAGCTAACCACCTGTTTTTCTTCTTGTAAATTTCCACCAGGAGCAGGACGTGACATCATCTCCAAAGGAATCTAGTTGTAGTCTTGTAAATAGTGACCCTGCAAGATCCCCAGTCTTTGCAGAATATTATAGTCTGTGACTAAAAACTCTGTGACTTAGACACATTGTCTTTAGATGTGAGAGGGTGTCATACTTGAGTCTTTTAAAAGTATTTTCAAAGTCTTCTAGTGTATGGTAGGCATAAGTATTTAAAATGAAAGCCCAATAGTAGATAGTATTACAGCATAGTGCCACATCACAGCTTTCTCGGTTTATTATGCCCCGTTGGTGTGCCTGCTTGTTATGGTTGGTTGGCCAGATCAGAGGTCTCGGCTTTAGATAACCCTGTATTGTATCATCCCAGTAGCTTTCAGGCCTACAAATGTTTTATAACAAATACCCACTGTGTTACGGTAGCATCCAGAGTGTCACTCAACATGAATCTGGCCTCCTGATGGGGGACATTCACTCGTCTAGCTGTAACCAAACCCAAGACAACAGTGGCCTCTTCAATAATTCAGGTGAGTTGGAGGCAACTTAAAAGGGGCTGATAAACGCGGGAATTAGAGCATGTCTACTACTTCTCAGGCCTTGGCTAACGGTGTAAGACTGAGATGAAATCAATGGCTAGTGGTGGGGGGAATGGAGAGTGAATTTCCCTAATGGCAGGACAATTACAAGAGCTGTTTAGCCTGACCCCATTCCCCAAGATGAGGACTAGGGGCATGGACCTGGCTCACTGGGCTGTGTTTTGGCCTGATAGCTGGCAGCTCCTCTGGGAGTGTGGCTACTGTGTCTATTTGCTAATGATGCTGGAAAGGAACGGAGCAGAGTTGAAGACAGTGATGTGTGGCCAAGGTGAAAGGTGGGTTAGGTGAGAGTGACTGGTTTACCTTAGTGCTATCCCACTCTTGTGTCTTGATCTGGGTGCGGACCAACTCGTAGGAGGGCTCCATGGCCTCTGTGTTCGGTTTACGATAGCCAGGGATGACGTTGTACAGTTGGAAGCCGAAGGTCACCAACCAGCTGTTCACGTCTGCAGAGGAGGGATCAAAACATTGAAGCAGTGATTTACATAATGTCATCTCAATAGACATAATCATTTCTGGCTCCAGGGAAACCATGAAAAAGACTAGCAATTGATTTGTTCAAATTTGAACAGTTGGCATTCTGCGGTCAAGTAGCTGTCTCCTTGAAATACTCATCACGCGGTCTGAGCACTTGATTTGTTTGCGAAAGTGGACAAGCTATAATAAACACTCGAGATGGTGGCAATGATTCATGTCCACTCCTGCAGGTGCCACACTAATGACACACAGCTGGGTCCCAGAAAAGCCAAGTGACATCTGAGAGCGTCTGCCGTGCTGATAATTATATACCGTAATGTCATGTCATTTCAAAGCAGCCCAGACTTCAACACGAGATATTCTGTAGACTCAGCGGGTTCTTCTGCAATCACTTTTTTTTCTAATGAGATGCTGAGGAGAGTGACGTGTCAGGGATTCAAATCCATGCAATCATGGTAATGTGGTTCGTCTAATAGCCACCACCAGCGCTGTGGTTATAGGTGCTGTCATTAATTCTGGATATCACAGAGAAGGCTACAGACATGACTGGAAGGAAAGCCTGTTAAATCTGAGCCATTTGTTTCTTGGCCCTTTAAGTGTGTTTGTTATGGACAGCAGAATCATTGCTGCTACACTATGGGGATGGGGGGGTTGGGGGGGGCAGGTTGGCACTGCCACATTGTGGCACCTGACAAAGCTTTTTTAAATAAGAATTTGTTTGAGGACAATGAAAGGACCCTGATAATTTAGTGAAAGGAATGGAAATGTCAGCGCCATCAATCACAATTGAGGTAGCCCTACTACAGTATATCTAACAGTCTGCTTAGCATTCAAATGCCAGTCAGCCCCTAATGGTGGACTGTGAAGCTGAACACCTCTCTGTTTGGCGGGCGGCTAAATGGCTTTGTTGAACAGAAAGAAGTAGAAGCCTAGACTCCACATGAACGTGAAAGTGACTATTTTTCCTCTCAGTATTGTCTATAGGTAAATTAATAAAGGATAAAAGGTATCAAATTAATTATTTGACAGCCAACATACGCATTATCGAGTAAATATAATGCAGAATGAACATAGAGAATTAAATCTCCCATTTGTGAATGAGATCTGGCTGAAGCCGATTGGTTTAACCACCGAGTATTCACCGAGTATCCTTAACAATGTTGTTTTCCTTCCAGCCAAAGAGGTTGATACAACTGGCCCTGGCTAAGGTTTCTATGGATCCATTGTGCTCTCCTTCTCCACTGGGGTGCTTTCACTGCCATTTACCTCCTCCCTGCCACAAAGCAACACAAAACGATGTGATATTTCTGGGAAGGGACCTGAGTGTTCGACAATAGAGGGGGCTTTGCCGTACAGCATGGTTCCCTTTGAGCACTTTCAAAACGATAGCCAGTGGGCACACGCACGAGCACATATGTACGAACGCACCTACACACACACACACATACGCGCGCACGCCAGAGCAGAAAAACAACCTCTGTGTCCCTGTGAGGAAGCTCTTAAAAGCCTCTATAGCACACTGCTTTTCAATTTAATTTTGGCAGAGACTGTTCTTCCATTTGTGGCTCGTTGTTTAGAATAAAAACACTCCAAATTTGACATAAAAAAAACTCTGAAATGAGCATTGTTTGCTGAACTGCAAGCAATATGAGTTTCACACAGGAAAGAGAACATCACCTCCCCCTCAACACATGCAATTTTAGCACCATAAAAAATATATGCATCACTGATTGTTCTAGTAGGAGTCACTTAACACACGTCAACTGCCATTTATACACAGTTACTTACCTGTAAACAATTCAAATAATTATTTTGATTATTTTGAGGATGATTCCTACTAGAGATGCACCGATCTTACTTTTTCAGTTCCGATTGCGATACCTGGGCTTTGGGTATCTGCCGATACCGAGTACCGATCTGATACCAGTGTTTAATTAATAAGCTGTATGCATCACTGTGTGGAAGTGACTGGGATCATTCTTCTATGTGTAAGGCAACATCAGGCTTGACTTAAACATTGCTTTCCTAATTTTGTTAAACAAAATGTAACGAATAAATACATTGATATAAATTTCGTGAATTGTTATTCATTATTAAAATAATAAATCGTACACCAGCAACTTGGTAAAAAATCGTATAAATTAACAGGAATAACAATTCAAGTGTAAACCTTTTTAATGCAGCGACATATTGGTCAAAACTTAAACAGGAATTCAAATTCCATGATATGATGTATATAGCATATAAACATGGAATTGAATTTAATAGATCGGACCCATTGTCACCGATATCCGATCCAGCTATTTGTCAGTATCGGCTCGTTATCCGATCCGGCATCGGTGCATCCCTACTTTCTACTTACTTTCATGTACAGCTGTTAGAGGAATACTTCACAGACAATCTTGCTTTTGAGTATCAAATACACACTGCCTATAGGCCTGACTTGTGGCCTTGACAAGGTTGCAGCTTGCTACTTTGCAGAGGATGGCAGCTGTGGTTTTAGAAGTTTCTCTGGATGTTTTGATACTTTGTAATCCATTTATGTTTTGCCATGACTCTGGGTTACCGCTGGAATGCAATCCTCTGTAAAGGAGGGTTAGGGGGATTTTTTGTGGATTTAAAAGAAAAAAAAATCCTCTCATCTTTGTAAAACACTGGTCTGTTAAGTGAACTCACCAGTCATGTAGCACTTTATCTCCCCATTGTTGCTGAGCGGATTGTTATTCTTGAACATGTACAAGTTGAATGGGACGATGTGGTTGCTGTTGAGACGTTTCCAGACCTCGTGGTTTGGTGTCGTCCAGCGGCCAGCGAGGACGTCGTAGTCCCGTCGGCCCATGTGGACCAGTCTACTGAGAGGCTCGTACAGGCCTCCCTGGTAGCCGATTATGAGCTGGAAGCTGGGGTTGGTGTCAAGGTAAACCTCTCCGAACGCCGTGTGGAGGACCTGCTTGATCATGAGGCCTGAGCCGCTGAACACAGCCAGAGGGGTGCCGATGTTATCACAGGCTACGTAAAACTCGTCCCCGCTGCTTATCTCCATGGCGAACAAGTGTCCCTGTAAGTCGTAGTACAGCGAAGTGATCTCGGAGCTGGAGTGATTGTACATGTGGGTGACCCGAGTGGGGCTGGATAAGTCAGCATAGAAGAACTGCAGGTGGTGGCCCATGCTGCTTCTGCTGGACACCCTCCTTCCCAGCCCGTCATAACGGTATTTGATGTTCCAACCGCTCGCTTTGTTGTACACCTTAACCAGCAGGCCCGCTGAGTTGTACTCAAAGTAGTCGTTCCCTCGCTGCTTGAGGAAACCGTCCTCATCCATTCTGTACTGGACATCTCCCAAGCGAGTGATGCGGTCTCTGATATCATAGCGGAGTGGCGTGAGGCGTGCGCTGTTTCCCGGGCTGAGGAGGTGCAGGTTGCCGTTGAGGTCGTAGCTGTACCTCCACAGAGGCTTGTCGTTGATGGAGACCACCTGGAGTTGGCCATCGGCGTCATACTCGTATGTGTAGCGCGTGGTGTTGGCGTAAGGCCCGACCTTCAGCTCCTTGGCCACCACTCGTCCCATGTTGTCATACTGCACCATCATCCAGTACATGAGCGAGCGAAAGATCTCATACTGGACCTCCTTCACCCGGCCATAAGCGTCAAAGTGTTTGGTGTGGGTCATCACTGCTGTGGTGATAATTTGATTTATGTCATAATAGATCACTCCAAATTTGCCAAACTGCTCTGTTTTGCCCGACACGTCGTCATAGCGATACAAGTCGATCGGCAACGGTGTTTCGTTGATGACAGCCTGCATGCTGGTGACGCGGAAACTGTTGTCGTAGACGTAGTCAAACCTGGCGTTGACCATGCCCTCTTCGCTGAATCTGAAAATCTGTCTGTCAATCAGCGGGCCGATCTGACGGTAGCGAATGGTGCAGGTGAAGCCCTCGCTCTGCAGGTTGACGGTCTTCAGCATGCCCGCCACCTCGTCATAGGAGAAACCGATGCGCGTGGTGTCATAGAGAATCTCCAGCAGCTTGGCTAGCTTGCCGTATTTGTAGATGACCCTGCGGCCTGTGCCCAGGTAGGTGGTCTGCAGTAACTGTCCCTCTTCGCTGTAGTCCTGGAGCACGGACGCGTTACCTTCAGGGGGGTGGTAGGTGTTTCTGTAGTAGCCAATGGAGCGGGAGGTCTCTAGGGTCTGCCGTGCAACGTTGGGCATGGTCACAGAGGATAGCCGGTCATTTTTGTCAAATTCAAAGATATACTGCCTCTGGCTGTAGAGCAGCAGTACCATGGACTGTAAAGAGAGGAAGAAACAGAGTAAATACAGTGAAATATTCACGATATTTAATATATTTCCTCTTTGGATAAACACAGAGTATCACTAAATAAGACAAATTAAAATAGGATATGATTTAAAAAAATGGCCATTACTTTATGTCTAGCACCAGTAGTTACAATTACATAGACATTTAGGAAAATGATAAAACATATATATTAGGTCTGTCAAAGTTAATGTGATAATAACGCGTTAATGCAATTTCGTTTTAACGCCACTAATTTCGTTAACCCATTAATGCAACTTGCAAGTTTTAGCAAATTGATGTTGCAAGTTGCGATAATAACGCATTAACGCAATCGATGTTTCGGAGGTTGTAGCAGGCTCAGTTTTAAAGCTAGAGGTGAAGATACTTGTAGCATATTAAACCATTATTATGAATCCATTGGTACCAACCATGTCATACCAGCTTGTCGCGAAGGAGGCTAAATAACATTCCAAACTTGCACTAAATTTTGGCGAGGAAAAACTGGCATGGCCAGTTTCAAAGGGGTCCCTTGACCCCTCTGACCTCAAGATATGTGAATGAAAATGGGTTCTATGGGTACCCACAAATTTGATTTGAACATATTTTTTATGCTAAATCCAGTACCTGTAAGGGTTTCTGGACAATATTTGTCATTGACTTGTGTTGTTAATTGATTTCCAATAATAAATATATACATTCATTTGCTTAAAGCAAGCGTATTTGTCCACTCCCATGTTGAGAACAGTATTAAATACTTGACAAATCTCCCTTTATGATATATTTTGAACAGATCAAAAATGAGCGATTAATTTGCAATTAATTGTGATTAACTATCGACAATCATGCGCTTAATCTAATAATTTAAACAATTAACAACCCTAATGTATATATATATATATATACACAGTATATATATGTAATAACAAAACAAAAATTTTACTTTCAATCTATTCCTTACATTACCTACAGTACATACTGTGTACTGTCACTAAGTGTAGGTTGGGAATGTACAAACACTGGGCTGGTATACCACAAAAGAACAAAGCAAAGCAAAATGTCAAACGCAATAACACATTATACATGCAATCCGGATTCAGACCAAATCTAATTCCCATCTTGAAAGTGGTGTTGATATTCCTCTGACATTAAGATTTCCTTAAGAAATGATTTCACAAACAAAAATTCCCATTTGCGCCTTTCTTGGACCAATAAATGATGTCTTTAAATCAGTTCAATGGCTGTCACAACATGCTGCAAGCATCTCAGGTCTTAGAGGCTGCTGAAAACCTGACTATAGACTATTAACAAAGCTGCTATTTTAACATTACATGTCGAAGCTGGAGAACTGCTGCTCTTCACCTTCTCCCCAACAATCTTTCCTTCAATTAGTGAGTAGAAAGTGACATTTCACTCTGTTCTTTTCATCAGAGCTATTTCAGGTTGAACTTTGCTGTCAGACTGTGGTAACAGAGTATAACATCTGCGCTGCACCAGACAGGTTTTAATTACATTTCTGCTGATATCTGTGCTGGAGCCTGATAATGCAGCGCAAACACTGCTGGAGTATTACAAGTTAACTTTTAACTCCAAAATCTCCCGTCAAGGTTCTTACACAAACACTCCTCCAGAACTTATCGGTACAACCTGTCCCTACCGTCTTATATTACATTTTTTTATCTTTAAACCATTTAATCATCATTGCAGCACCAACAATTCGTACCTTCTCGAGGTAAGTGTAGCTCCACGATTTACCATCAGCGAATATCTGGGAAGTGATTCTGCCATTCTGGTCATACTCCATGCGTACAGACATGGTACCTCTTTGGATACCTGCCACATGCCCTCCAGGAGAGTAGGTGACGTTGACTCCATTCAAACGACTGCTTGGCGCCCACAGTGTGGGCCGCCCAGCTTGGTCGTAGTGGATCCGTAACGTAAACTTCCTGTGGTCATCGTAGACCTTTTCAGTCCTGGTGATTCGATCAAAGTCCAACGACAGCAAGTTCCTGTTATGGACCTACAGGAGAGGAAGCATGGAGTTAGAAACATTTAATTTGACCACAGCAGCTCCACTAAGAGGGAATAAACATGTTTGGGAGTTTGAAATGATTGAGAGGATTTGGTGCACTTCTCTTCTGAGTTGAAACCTTATGAGGAGAGCTTTAATCACAAAGTGATTATTTTATATTCTTCTTTTCACAGCTTTTAATTACAACAGAGGAACTGTATCTCAGGACTGCAGGAGCTATTGAAGTGATGAAATTATAAGAATTACCATATTTCTTTGTTTGTGCTAAAATGCAGTGGAGTCTAAGTGGGAGTATGCCTATTCATGCAAGAAACATTAGAGCCACATTGATCATTAAATTCATTTCCACTGCTTACTGAAAAGAATTACCAGGCGCAGATGACTCCCATTTTATTTAGCCATTTCCGTAAATTGGAAAAGAGGAGACAAAAATCAATTCTTCTCCTGTGTGACTCAGAACATTGTCTAAATGACACTTCACATTTTTCTTTTCCTCTTTTGAATGCATGAGGCAGCACACGGTGACCCTTGGCTTCACTGTGATCAGAGCAGAAAGACACTGCTCTAAAGAGTGTAATCCCTAAGACTGTGTCCAGGTCAGCACAGAGACAAACCCACTGCCAGGCTTTATCTAGGAGGCAGCTCCTGTGCTGCAGCCAAAAAGATCACCAAACAGCCCTACCACTATGTTTCTCAGTCAGCAGGAAAAATAAATCCTTAGGATTCACTACTTAAAGCTTCAGTAGGCAACAGGTTTTTGGCACCATTGGGCCAAAATTCCATAATAACCTTTCAGCATATTGTAATTCAAGTGTTCTGAGAAAAAACTAGACTTCTGCACCTCCTCATGGCTCTGTTTTCAGGCTTAAAAAAAATTTCAGAGAGAGAGCGTTCCTATTGGCTGTGCTCCGGCTGGTGGGCGGTGCTTGATATTTCCTCAGCAGATCTCAACATGGCTGCTCGTCACAAACTTTCTCGTTTTACAGCTAAACAGTACACTACAAAATGTTTCTGAAAACATTTGAGGAGAGAAATAGGCATTACAGTAACAGAATATTGATTCATATTTGATCAGTGCTGCCTAGTTTGACCGTTTGATCGGAGTTTGCGAGTGATCGACTCGTGGCTCTCATAGACGGCAGCTGGATAGCAGACTCCAGATCAGCTCTGATTGGTTGTTTTCCTCCGGTCTGTGAAATCTTGCAGTTGCCAGGACACAGAGGCACATGATTTTTTTCAGATTACCTGTCTCATGCACCACTGTCAGGATATAGTGACCGTTTTATAAAAATTTGTTTTTTTTCTAAATCATATTTGCTCCATTTCTACCCACAGCAGCTTTAAAACACCATCTGGAAGATTCGGGAAAATGTAGTCATAGAGGTCTCTAGCATCAAAACGTCCTCCCACACTTATCACGTCTTTTTCTTAAAGATACTACGAGGAATTTCTATTTTGTGTTGATTGATATTGGCAGTCCCTGTAGACAAAAGCGGTAATGTTTCCGAGCACCAGAGTCCTTTTAGAAAATCTCTCATTTTACTGCAGCAGGGTCTGAAGAGTCTGCTCCTGGCAGGAGGAGGAGCCGCTACTGCTTGGCGTGGATCTCTCCACCTCCGGCCAGAGCTCTGACTGCAGGTCAAAGGCGGCAAAGCCAGATCACTGCCGGAGGCCCCGCTGGAGTCTGAGCTGGAAGAATTTCTGGTGAACCTGCATAATTTTGCCTGAATCTGACCCGCTGGCACCGATGACGAGCATTAAGATTAACTATATAGAAATAGCCAATCTTCTCGCTGATGGTCGCGTTTGCTTATGGAAGTCATATAGAGGCGTCAGCATTAAATTGAGACTGTTTCATAACTGGTTAAAAGTTCCTCATTGTTACTTTTATGTTTCTCTTCAGATGTGCTGCTACAGTTTGGCTTGGTAAATACTTGGCAAAGCTTTCTTAGCTCAGAAAGCTGCTCCTGGCTTCTTTCCATACTCATGCCACAGAGCAGGTCACAAGGGGCTTGCTGAAAAGCCTAACTTTTTCAATCTCACATTGAGAAAAGCATGCTTAGGTCTCTCATCTGTGAAGGGACAATTACACCAGAGGCAATTAATGTCACTGATACCTAATTGAGAGGATTATTTTACACTAAAAGCACAAGCAAGCACAAGCAATTTGAGCCCCGAGACTGACGGGGGAGGCGGGGGGGTCCTTCAACGGATCTAGGAATAAGAACCAGGATGGGGGTCTACATTTGATATCTTCTCTTTTACTTTAACTTACTGTCATAACATGTTTCAGACTGCACTGACAAAAGTAAAATTACTTCAGGCATTTGTTAAACTGTCTAGATTCTTACAGATAAGTGACTGGATATCAAAAACTCTCCTGCTCCAGCATTTCCTTGTCTCAGACTCTTTCATAGGCAGCACAGGCCTACTGTCTGTCCAAAAAGATTGCATTGAGATTGCTTCCAACAGGAAATAAGGTATAAGAAAAGAGAGAAAGTTCTTCGTGCCAGGATCTGTTTCACCAAAGACTCAACAGGGTGGAAAAAACCTCTTACAGCAGAGATCCCAAGATCCCATGAGAACGGAAACCCACTCAAGAGGAATTATTTTAAATTGGACATTGCCTCTAACAGGAAATTGTCAAAGAAAGTAGAAACAGAAGAGAGACTATTACAGTAGACCTACAATGTTACATCTTAAACGGTCTTCAACATGAAACATTGCAGCAACATCTGATCTCTCAATCAATATCAACGGCTTTTGTGTCAAATGACAATATCAATCTGCTGTTTCACAAGTGAAAACGCCTTTCATCGGTTCTCGTGTTTAATTCAACGATTACTCTGTTTTCTTCAGTAACATCAGTTATGTTTATTCTCACATTTCAATCAAAGAAAAACAAATTCTTTCTTTTTATTCGTTTCCAACTAGTATCTCTTTTGAACAAACAGCCCTACACGATAACACACTATGATGATACTAAAATGCTAATACAGAGATATCAGCTTTGTCTTTCGTTTTGTTTTTAATTTAACATTGAAGTGGTTGGAGTTTCTTGCTATGGCGGAGTGGCAGCCACAAGGGTTCTTCCATAACTGTAATATTACAAACTACTCAATCTGAGAGGAGTTTAGTTACTTAAGTCCTGTACTTTTAGCCGCTACTGTCTGCTAATTGATAAGTATTGTTAAGACATGTGCTCTGAACAAACAATATACAAAGTTCCAATACTTTATAACATGGCGTTTATTTACCAATAATGTCCATCCTTGTCTGTCATTTCTAATAAATTTTAATCTCTAAATTGACATAAACTGCCCACAATTTCATACGAAACACACAAAATACAGCCCACGATGTCCTAAGAGCACAGTCAAAAACTTTTTTCTCCTTCTAATCAGCAGCACATGTGGTCACTGGCATGAGAACCATACTTACCAACACTCACACTGATTTTCCCGGGAGATTCCTGGTTTCCTCCCGGGGTCATAATTCTCCCGATTTATGGCAAATTTTCACACCTTTTTTTTCCTTTTCGTTATCTTAACCTGTTTGCGATGCTGTACAGCATGTATAATCCCTACAGTTTCCACCCGGACGACAATAGAGCTACACCAAATGTTGTTTCCCTACGGAAGAGAGCAGTCTATGCTCGCAACACAGTGCAGTTTGAGCTCATGTTTGAGCTGCGCTCGCCACATCACAGCGTGCAGCGCCCGAAGTTGGGCTTTGCTCGACGAAGTGAAAAGCCGGTGTGGCGTTGCACAAGCCATTGTAAATAATGGGTTTCAGAGCGCAGTGGTGCCGTTGCCGCGTTGTGTCTTCAGTGAGTGAGAAACGAAGAGAGAAATGGAGAAAGCTATCTGTAAGAAATACTCAAGCAGTGGCAAAAAATGAATAAAAACTGATGAATATTAGTTTATACCAGAGATTCATACACCAAGTTCACGCCAAAGGGGCAAATTATTCAGTTCTTTCCTGAGAATTAAAGGTAAAATTCACCAGAATGCAGGAAACAAAGTCTCTGAAACTCAATTTTTTTTCTGGGGGAGGACCCCAAGACCCCCCAATTTGGTTTTGAACTCCTCCCTACTTCTAAGGTCTCAAGAATGGCATGTATGTTGAGGCCAATATTACCTGTGGCCAGCCTATGCCTACACCATAGACCCCCCCTAGCGCTTGGAGGCATTAACACACACCTAACACAAATAAAATACAAAAAATAAAATACATGGCTCCTACAAGGAGGCTTTGTTTCTATGGAGAGAAACAGATCTCCTGTGCCTCCCTCGGCAACATAAATCATGAACACTGTCGGTGGCTGGGAGGAGTTAGCCCGAGTGGCACGTGTCGAGGGGTAAACTGAGCGAGGACCATCAATGACCCATTTAGCCTAAAGACATGAAACGCTCAGTAAAACAAACACATGCACAACAGTGTAACAAATACAGTCAGAG
This sequence comes from Sebastolobus alascanus, assembly GCA_916701645.2. Classification (NCBI taxonomy): domain Eukaryota; kingdom Metazoa; phylum Chordata; class Actinopteri; order Perciformes; family Sebastidae; genus Sebastolobus; species Sebastolobus alascanus. Next base: position 4,033,987 of record CAKAOJ020000040.1, on the reverse strand, counting down.
ACACAAACTGGAACACAGACAGCAACAAGCCAAACACTTTTGTTCTCTCCGTCATCCTCGCTCACTCCTAGCATAACAAGGATCTGTGAAGACCCCCCCACCCCCTCGCACACTGCCACACACTCATCCAGCCACCCACGTAATATCACTTGACATGCCACTCAAGGTCGCTCAATGATTCCAGCTCTGTTCATCCCCTCTGTTCTTGCCATTAGGCTGCTCCCATTTCCTATCTCACCCCTGGGGCCATTGTCTGTAACATACATTAGAAGCTTTCACTTCCAAAGGGACGACGGGGCCATTAAATGAACAGCCAATGACAGACAAAGTGGCACCTCCCCATTAGCCCTGTCGCCTCCCAGAGAGTGTGGAAGACAACTTAACTAAAGTTTGTCTTTGCCGTACAAGGCTAAGAAAAACAATGCAAGCCAATCAATCGGGATACATTTTTTATAGGTGCTCCCTGTGTTAATAGTAATTTCCAGTGGGTCATTCCAGATGCTCTATGGTCAAACATTGGGTGTTTATCCCATTATAAAAAGGGACCTGTTGATTATCTGTGTGTAACTGTTTGGAAGGTTAGCTTGCTGAGGTCATTTACCTCTCTGAATTTTGATTTTAACCACAAGTATTTTACAGACTTTTCTTATCGAAATACTAAGTGTGCACAAGACTCAGACAAATTTACATGTATTATATCATAATGCCAATCATTTTCTGCTGTGTGTCAATGATTGCAAGATAAACAATGGCAAAAGGTTGAGCCACGTTACATTTCGATCCTGCATTTTGGACCCCGCTGTGCCATTGAAGTGGTCCAGCCTATCAATGTTAATTTCGTTAACTATGACGAAATATGTTCGTCAACGACCTTTTTTTCCGTGACGAGACGGCACCGACGTCATTAAACACTAACGGTGATGGAATCAAACATGCAATATCGTTGACGAAAAAAGACGAGACTAAAATGTAGTTTAAAAACATAAATACTTTACCAAAATCTCTCTTTATTTGTGTCACCTCCCATCTTCTCTTCCCCTCTCTCTGTCTCAAACACACACACACACAACGCACTGCGGTGGTGGCGCTCTGTCCTTCTTGTCTCACACCTCAATCCTGGCAATTGTGCTACTATAATGCATAAAGTTGGTCGGGTCGGGTTTGGGTAGTTGAGTAACACATATTTTTGTGTGTTGTTGGGTGGGCGGGTTAGCTCTCCTAATGGACCGGTGGGTGCAACTGAACCGCGCATCATTAATGAGCGCCGTCAGGAGGACTCATTAATGACTCAACTTCTTAATCATTCAACCTGTGTTTTTCATCAGATAATGATAAGATAAAATTTTAGGTGAAATAAATTTGACTAAAATGACATAAATGTTCATCATAATCTGATGACTAAACAGGACTAAGATTAAATAAAAAAATAGCTGACAAAATTAAGAGAGAAAACATTTTGACTAAAATCAATTGACTTTTCGGTGACTAAAACTGGACTAAAATGTTTTAAGTTGTCGTCGCCTAAAACTAGACTAAAACTAGACTAAAACTATGAAGGATAAAAATGACTAAAATGTGACTAAAACTAATAAGCATTTTTATTTTAAGACTAAGACTAAGACTAAATCTAAAATAGCTGCCAAAATTAACAGTGCAGCCTATTGGGTTTTTTGACACAGTGCTAATGTTTGTCTGATCATAGCCCTGTAACAGTCTTCCGGTGAACAGGGATGCTATCTGTTAGCCTACACCTACTGTAAGACTCCCACTGAGGAATGCAGAGGTCTTTCAGTCAAGGCTAGATTGCACAGTCTAGTCATGTTATTAAGGAGGTAGCTGAAATCCAATGCCATTTCGAGCAAGATAGAAATTTCCCTCACTCCCAACCATCCTTAAATATTCACCATGTGGTCCTTTTTAAGTGTGTTTGCAGGATTCACTCTTAGCAAGGCAGCATGCTTACCCTTAATCTGCGCCCATACACAGTGACCTGGCCACGAGCTTGCTCCTTCCTCTGTCTCCACTCCACCAGGTTGAGGCCATTGTCGATGGCCAGGGTTACATTCCTCTTGCTGACTGTGGGGTTGACCGTGCCGGCCAGCGAGTGTGGCTCAGTGTGCAGGGACACCTCCATACCGTTGGCCAACACTAGCCGCAGCGAGCCATCCAGACCGATGAAGTAGCTGTTCCGAACTTGATCTGAGGATGTAGAGGGGGAAAAAGGATTAGGATTAGAAGAAGTGAAACAATCAGAGCTTCTTGTAGCTGATATAAGAGGACTAAATCTAATATTCATCTCAGTGAGACACAAACATAACAACCTAAAATGGCTGCTCAGCAAAAAAGAAAGCCGTTAGCAGCAGTATTTAACTGAACCCCTGTGATAATTTTGGGTCTGTGACAACAAAGATCAATAGTGAGAGGTTTCACAGCGCCAGTAAAGTAAAGTTTTACAGCTGTTGCAGCAGCCTTGAGGATATGGGGGAATGGAAACTATCAAAGCTGCTAGCTTGCCTGTGGCCCCAGAACAAACACCCACACACCCCCACACACCCCCCCCCCCACACACACACACACACACACACACACACGCACACACAAGGGATAAATCTGAGCCTGTCTGTTACTGTCCCTAGGTGACGACAGCCTGTGTTCCAGCTCCAGACCAGTGACTAATGTTTCTACCGAGCATCTCATGTACATTCATCAGAGAATGTCTCCTTCTTGCCTCCTGTCAGTAGACTGACAGGGACCACGATGAATATTATTCTCATTAAGAACAGGGGAAAATTAATGGCTTGTCAAACACTACATTAATTAGTTGACTTCATTTCACTGAAAAAAATATACAAACATACACTGTAATTTCCTCGTGTCGACACGTCAGGTTAAAGTGACTGTGACGATTTAGTTATTTTGCACAACAAACAACATAATAAACATCCTGTTAGAAGATTGAGTTTTGTATCGTTTTCTTTTGCCACAGGATGTGCTGTGCTGCTGAGGCAAGAGAAATGGGCCGAGGGGGCAGGGCTGACCTTGCACTGGCCCTTACCTCTCTCCATCATACAGACACTTCAGGGGATGACCAAAGGCCTCTGGGGCCGACCCTACCAAAAGGAGACCACTGAGACCAGATGAAGCTGGAAATACTGCTGAATTGAGCAGTTCACACAAATGCATGCATACAGTCATGGTAAGATTTGCCGGGGGGGATTCTCCCTCTCTGGTCTATATACATATATATCTCTGCTTCTCCTGAATAATTTTTATCCCTTGTGGGGACAAAGTATATCCCCCGCCTCATAGTGGTTAATGCTACTTCACCAATACACCATATAAAGTAACTAAAATATATATATATTTTTTTAAATCTAGTGTAGGTGATGAACGTCTCCATGCTAAGCAGTCTGCTGTTCATCTCAGTATATGGACAAGCGGTTGCCTCCTTCCCTGCCTGGAGATTTGCAGAGATGTGGATAAAAGAGGGGCGACACGCCGCCGATGACCCCTCCACAGGAAATCAGAATGAGAAGACAGAAGTCCGTCATCAGAGCAGACTTGTTTCTTGTTTCCTTAGTCTTACAAGTAGGCAGATACTGTAGCATATTTATTTTTATGTTGACATTACATTGTGCTATTGCACTTTGAGATTATTTTCTATTAAAGTGGCAGTAGGCAGTATATTTTTGGCATCCCTGGGAAAACATTCCATAATAACCTTTCAGCATATTGTAATTCAAGTGTTCTGAGAGAAAACTAGACTTCTGCACCTCCTCATGGCTCTGTTTTCAGGCTTTAAATAATCTAGCCCGTGACGGAAGACTTTGACCAATCACAGGTCATTCCAGAGAGACAGCGTTCCTATTGGCTGTGCTCCGGCTGGTGGGCGGTGCTTGGTATTTCCTCAATAGATCTCAACATGGCTGCCCGGTCACAAACTTTCTCATTTTACAGCTAAACAGTACACTACAAGATGTTTCTGAAAACATTTGAGGTGAGAAATAGTCATTATAGTAACAGAATATTAATTCATATTTGATCAGCGCTGCCTTGTTTGACCATTTGGTCGGAGTTCGCGAGTGATCGACTCTTGGCTCTTATAGACGGCAGCTGGACGGCAGACTCCAGATCAGCTCTGATTGGTTGTTTTCCTCCGGTCTGTGAAATCTTGCTAATGCCATTAGGAGCACTGGAGGACACCGGAGGACACAGAGGCACATGATTTTTTTCAGATTACCTGTCTCATGCACTACTGTCGCGTATGTAGTGAAATAACTTTTTTAAATGATATTTGCTCCATTTCTACCCACTGCTGCTTTAAATATTGAAGTTTATAAATAAATGTTCTGGTTCGCCTGGCCGAGTGGTGCTATCCACACTACTGAAAGGGGGATTTAATTCCGGCATGTTAAAATAGCATCTAACCTTTTGTCTAACAAGTAGGCATAAACTGTTATTATTATTATTATTTTTTATGCTGACAGCACGTTGTGCTATTGCATTTAGAAACTATTGTCTAAATATTGAAGTTTATGAATAAATGTTTTGGCATGCCTGGTTGAGTGGTGCTATCCATGGTACTGAAAGGGGAATTTAATTCTGGCATGTTGAATTAGCATTTAACCTTTTGTCCGACAAGTAGGCATACACTGTTATTATTATTTATTTTTTATGTTGACAGCATGTTGTGCTAGGCTTATTGCATTTTGAGATTATTTTTCTAAATATTGAAGTTTATAAGCAAGTGTTTTGGCACGCCTGGTTGAGTGGTGCAATCCCAGTACTGAAAGGGGCATTTCATTCTGGCATGTTAAATTAGTGTTTAACCTTTTGTCCGACTAGTAGACATGTACTGCTGCATATTTATCTTTATGTTGGCAGCATGTTGTGCTAGGCCTAATGCATTTAGAGATTATTTTCTAAATATTGAAGTTTATAAATAAATGTTTTGGCACGCCTGGCCGAGTGGCGCTATCCATAGTACTGAAAGGGAGATTTAGTTCTGGCATGTTAAATTAGCAATTAACCTTTGTTTTGTTGTGTATGATCACATCCCCTATGTGTCCGCATGAGGAAAGTCAAGGCAAGAGAGTGAAAATATCGCACTACATGATGAATTCAATTTCTAAAAGTTGATTCAAATATTGCTGCAAATGTTAAAAGTTGAGTTCAAGTTACAAAATTGTTTCATTAACATCCACAATTATTCTAAAAATGTTACTTTAACAGCTGCAAGAAATAGCCAAACAGGCTTCATTGTCTATAAAGACCCACTATGGTTCGTGATTTATTTTCATGAATAAAAACATTTCAAAACCCCCCACTCTGATTTTTTTTTTTTTTTCACAAATGGCACCCTGCATACAGGTCAGCAGCAGGGGACGGATCTGCCTTGCACTGACATTTAAGGGGGCTGGAGTCTGCATAAAACGGAACAAATAATGGAACAATACACCTGACCGTCATGCTAAGGCTCACTACTTTCAGTTATCAATAACAAATAATTATGTTTTTGTTAAAGAATAAAAACATAAATAATCCTAGTTAGCTAATACAATTAATACAGTTACAGTTAGTTATCATTTTTGCTTTAGTCAGTCATAAAGTGTATTTGGTACTTTTTATTTAATATATTTTATTATCTGTTGATGACTATACTCCTATTTGGAGCTTCCTTGAATCTTAAATGTATCAGCTCCATATAATGACAACATGATTAACAGCACTGAGGTTGGTTGAACCTCGCCCAGAAGAAGACAAAAACACAACCAGATGACCAGAAAGGAATCTTGAAGGCAGTGCATTCATGGGTTATGTGATCACCTGGTTGCAAGCTTACAAAGCAGACAATAGTGAATTAATTAACAGCAGAGTTCCTGGCGCCGCTCTTCTCACCAGCAGATGTCTAAGACAAGGTCACATCGGAGGTGACCAGTCCATTTAGCGACGGTGAGAAACCAGAGATTGTCATCTTCTGTTTCAGACAGGGCTTTGTAGTGAGTCAGTAGGGCCAGAGGATGGAGTACACACTCAATTTCTGTATCTAATGTTAGAGGGGGAAAGGGTGTGTGTGTGTGTGTGTGTGTGGGTCAGTCTTTTGAAAATTGAGGCATTAAAGTTCAAAGCTATCAACGGGTAATCAATGAAGCAATTGGTCAGGTACAAAACAGGATGTCAGAATGCGTAAATGTGTAAGACAAATCAGGTGGAATAAGTCACATCAGTCCTCCCTCTGCCTTCATCTCTCTCACTATATTTCCTAAACCTGGAGGATCTGGTATATACTGTAGGCCACCAGCATTGTGTTTTATGAATTGTGTTTCATGACAGGAAGTCAATATATGTTTCCATTCTGCTAAACTCCACATTTTATTAAAACAACAGAGGAGCAACACATATTAAAGTGGGTAAGCTCTGTCATTGATAAGTAGTGAGACATTACATCTTCATTTAAAGGTCAGCTCACGAAATCACAAAGCGCATAATTAATTACAGTAATTAAAGGTTCTCTAGATGATATCCAGAGCATTAATAAAGCAGTAACAACTATTTGCTATGTCAAGATATAGAGGAGTAAAATGAAGTCGCTCTTCCTCTGTTTGTGTTGTAATCAGAGCTTCTCCGTGCTTTGTTGACATCGCGGGGGCCGGCCACGCGTGCTTTTAGTGCATGTTCGTGCACGTGAGCATGCCCCACTGGCTAGCTCACAGCCACCACTCTGCACTGCTCTCACACGCCGGTTACAGCTGATAACAACGTCCTGACCGACGGTGCCGTTTTGGAAGCGTAGCACCCAACCTCTGGTCCCCCCCCCCCACATTGACACCGGTTGTTTTCACTGTTAGCGCTGTTAGCACCGTTAGCTGTGACCCACCGGCTCAGCCATCGCCATGTTGAGAGCTGTGCGGAGGCAATAGAAATGTTCCCAATCTTGCATTTAGCGCCTTTAACCCCTAGATATGGCCATGCAGATAGTTTTGGTTTTATTTGCACAGGTTTTGATATATCTGTATCTGAAACGTCTGACTCCATCGCAGTATATTAAGATAGAGGTAAATGGATTTTGTTTGAGCTGCTCGAAGCACTGAAATGTGAATTTGAAAAAGTCAACAGCATGTCCTGGTTATTCTAGGTAAACCACAGATGTCACTATCAATAGTTTTCATTGGAACTACCTTCTGAGTAGTCCCAGTTAAAACTGGTGGTTAGCCCACATGGCGGCAGACCACAGTACTCCTTCAGGCTGATCCCTTACAGGCCTCGCCAGAAGGTGATTGCTTGCAAGCTCCCATCCCAGGCTTCCCTAGCTCGAAGAGGGTCCATACCAAAGAGATCTCTGAATCGCTTCTGGTCTAGTCCCTTACCTGACACTAGTTTGTCTTAGGACATCCTACAATGACCTATGGTATGGTGCTGGTGGTAATTACAAGTAGGGATTGGGAGTTGTTTTGTAGTGTCCGATTTTTCCCTCTTGGCGTGACAAATTGTGGAAATGTGTCAACACAGGCAGAAAACACAGCAGAAAAACCTCTTCAACACATTTTCCAGAATTCGAAGGGCACACAAACTTCTTCACCAGAATAAGGTAGGGGTTCTGATTCTTTCACAATTGTGATTGCAACATGTACAATGCACAGGAAATTCAATTCTTCATTGATAGCAAAACTGTGAAGTCAGTCCCTGAGACAAAGTGGTATTAAACAGGGGTCTCAGTCAGAACATGTGTGTATAAGCCCATGAAAATATTTGAGAATCCTTTCTACAAGTTACATATCTAAACAAATAAAAGTGTGATATTTACAGTACCTTATCATAACTTTATAGATACGTACCAGAAACAAAAAGGATTTTGTTGTTGAAGCAAAGTTAAAGCTTTTGGCACTTCCATTGACACAGAATACCTTAAAAAATCACCTTCTAGACTTGTGAGCTACAGTAAAAGGCACTAACCCTGCATGAGTGTGTAGAAGGCACCAGAGGCTGACAGGTTGGTGGTGATGGTGATATCCTCTTTGTTGGAGCCTTCTGTCTGGATGCGGACGGAGCTGTCGGCGTCTGTGCGGTAGCTGCTCACTCGGCCCGTGGGGTAAGTGACGTTAGTCAGACGCCCGTAACTGTCATACCTACAAAGAAATACGTTGATGTGAGCCAAAGAAAGCAAAGAGGGGCATGTCATCTGAGAGTGTGTATAAACAGGAACTACAGCAGAATCATAAACAGTGCTGGGGCATGAAAAATGTACTGAGCCTTGTTAAGATTTGTTAAATCATAAGGAAGCAGTCATAATCATAAATGCAGATTAGATATGCATAAATGCATGTAGGTACATAAATATGACTAATGCTCTGTCATCTCAGATTTACTGTGATTATGAGTTGCTATCTAGGATATACTGTTCTAGTGATAATTACAAGTAGGAATTGGGAGTTTTTTGAGTCAGATTTTTCCCATTGAGTGTCACAAATTGTGGAAATGGCTGTACACAAAGCAGCAAAACCATCGATGTTGGCAGTCTGAGGCAATAAACGATCATCTTTAATCACTGAAGCACAACCAACACAACTTCTAAAATGTGTGCAGTGTCCACAGCAGTTCGCTCTTCATGAATAGAGAGTGGGTGCACCAACGAGTTAAACAACTTTGGACTTTTCTAGCTTTTGCAACAGGATGTGACATTAATATAAATGCTCAGTTTGTAAGTAACTTTCAAAGGATGGAAGCACGCACTAGCAAAAAAAACAAAAAAAAACAGCACTACTGTCAAGGAAAACCTGTCACGGCCAAGACGAGAAAGCACACACCTTTTCACATTTGGAAAACTGCTTATTAGCTTAAAAGATTAGTGATATCACCTAATCTCATTATACAGTCTATGAAACAGGAGCACAGGAGCGCTGAGGTGCGACTCCTTGGAGAGATGCTCCCCAGCCTGCAAATCAGTCAGTTCATCACATACAGGAACATGAGTGGCCAGATTGTTTCATTTCGCTCAGAGAGCACATCAGCATAGAACAATTTGAAATATTTCAGATTGCCAGTGTTCCAGAATGGGAGTGAGTGAACGGTACATTACTTAGAACGAAGACTTTTATCTGCGCGCTGAATACAGATCGGAAAGCCCTCCTCGTTGTTGCTGCCTGCCACAATAAAGCCTCTAATAAATGAGATGGCGGGTGCTGGTTTACGGATATTTCCTCAGCGCTGCCATCTCAAATATCCAATATGGAAAGGAAGAGTGGGAGAGGAATCATCTCCCAGAGATAAATGCTATCTGATCTCAACTGAACACGGGACACAGATTCATAGATGCATTTCAAACCAAGTCTTCTATGTCAGGAAACACTAAATAGCAGAGTAATTCATATCTAACGCATTTGATTTCTTTTGATACTGCTCATATTTTATCAGCGAGATATTCTCCCCGTGTTCATCATACAATCAGAGTTTGTGCAGTGAAAGCGCTATCTGCACTGTTCCACTATTAACTGTTGGACTCATTGGACAATTGGTGTTCCTGTTTGCCTTCACCTCTGCACAAAAGACAAGAGTCCACAAGACAGAAATCTCATTCTAGAGCGACGCTGCGTGCCCCAGCTTGATCACTGACCCAAACGCTCCGTCTCAATTAGGGCCTTGAGCTAGAGCGATTCCTCGGGCTTCGCCGCTGAGCTCTAATGGCTCTGGCCTGCTTCAGCTCAGCTGCCTATTAGCTTGCTTTCTCTGGACAAGAGGGGCATGCGGGGGCAGGGTGCTCAGCAGAAGGAGAGGACCGCTTTCCCCCTGGATGGCCACAAGTCCATTCGGATTGCATCACCTCTGTGTCACATGCTAGCTCTATGACCTTTCACGCTGGGGCCCAACAATAGGCTGGACACTTCATATCAGCGTCCCCTGCAGCATACCTAACCTCGGTCTTGTGCAGAGTTGTTCTCGTATCTTCACTTCCTCTTGCTGCCTGAGAATTTCTGAACACATGTGACTGATGCATATGATGTAAGGGCAACAGCCATGCGATTGCTTCAACTTCATTAACAGTTGTTTTACATGATTTAGCTGTTATTATCGCTGTATTAAATCATCCTAAGAACATTTGTTTGAACCCAGTGACTAGAAGCATTACTGCCGTGTTAATTAGAGGCCAAGAGAAACAATTAGGCATCCTTCAGAATGCTACATGATTTAACAGATTTACAGTAACCCTTAAGCATAAGCACTTATCATTACAACAAAAACATTAGGAGGTCAGCGGAGCATCTGCGTATACACTGAATGTCAGAGCAAATGAGGCTGCCAACAGAAAGACAGCGTAGCAGATGTCTTTTGTTCTCAGGTCAGTCCTTTGTGTTTTGTTTCTGCATTCATCCAAATTAATTTCAATGTATGGGCTACAGGACATAAGTACACATTAATTAATAAGGGTAAAATGTTTAGCAGTACACTTTGTTGAGCAGAGATAAACGGAGGTTCCTTTTCATTTCATTCTGATGATGGAGGAGTGACCTTCAAAGCTAATTATTAAAGAAAAACAAACACTCTTTATTGGGTCGAAATGAAACATGGCTGATTGCTTGTAGGTAAATATGAAGTCGTTGTTTAATTTGAAATAGAAAAAAAACAGGAACATTTAATAATTTATTTACTGCATTTTAACCATAATATATTTCTAAATAAATAAGCATGTTTTGGATGGAGAGTATGTTGTACTCTCTGCCGACATGCATTTTTCAAAAAGGACATTTCTTCTTTTGTTGTTGTAGTGTTGGTAGGTAACAATGTATCTTCAGGGCTATCAAAGTTATCGCGATAATAACGTGTTAACACAAATTTGTTTTAACGCCACTAATTTCTTTAACGCAGTAATGCAACAAGTCATTTTTAGGTTGTAGCGGGCTCAGTTAACGCTAGATCGACAATACTGGCATCTTATGAAACTAGAAAGAAAAAAATATAAACCTAAGGAATCCATTGGTACCAACCATGTCATACTAGCTTGTTGTGAAGGAGGCTAAATAACGGTCCAAAGTTAGCTGAATTTTGGCCAGGAAAAACTGGCATGGCGATTTTCAAAGGGGTCCCTTGACCTCTGACCTCAAGATATGTGAATGAAAATGGGTTCTATGGCTACCTACCACTCGCCCCTTTACAGGCATGCCAACTTTATGATAATCACATGCAGTTTGGGGCAAGTCATAGTCAAGTCAGCACACTGACACACTGACAGCTGTTGTTGCCTGTTGGGCTTGAGTTTGCCATATTATGATTTGAGCATATTTTTTTATGCTAAATGCAGTACCTGTGAGGGTTTCTGGACAATATTTGGCATTGTTTTGTGTTGTTAATTGATTTCCAATAATAAATATATACATTGATTTGCATAAAGCAGCATATTTGCCCACTCCCATGTTGATAAAAGTTGACAAATCTCCCTTTAAGGTGCATTTGGACAGATAAAAAATATGTGATTAATCGCGATTAACTATGGACAATCATGCGATTAATCGCGATTAATTATTTTAATCGATTGACAGCCCTAATCTTTATTATTTCCATTTCACAGTAAATGGTGGGAAACTGGCCTCCTGCAATATACTGTATGTACTACAGGCTTAAACAGTATTTTCACCATTTTTCGCATTTACGACATTTAATATACATGCTGTAGCTCGTTCATTACAGACGCTATAACAGTCGGAAGCTTTGCTGTTGCCATCAATGGAGTTTCACTGACAATGAGTTAGTGTACATTAACAATGATACACTTTTAGAATATGAGTACATGCTACAGTATCCCTATTTCTTCCAGATTAACTCTGTGATGTTATTAAATAAAATGTGTATTTCAAACATCCTGAAAATGCTGTAAGTATATTGTATGTTCTTAAGTATAGGTGAGACTTTCAAGATATCCTGAACATCCATTGTTTGTATTTCATCTTAAAAAATCCCTTGTGTCTTTTCTTTACATAATAAGGAAGAGTGTTCCCAAACCTGATAGTAACAGCAGCCATTTTACAGGAAGCAAAAGAGAAATAATTCAGAATTCCAACCACCCACTGGATTTGTTGAAGCCGTAGGCAATTCCCTCTACCTTGAGAAATGCCTATGCAACCGTCTCAGGTGACGACCAAATCAAACACAGGTGATAAATGTCTGCTCAGATTAAACAGAGCGTCTGATTATGTGTCAGAGTGTTATATTCCTCCAGCGAGGTGTAACAGATGTCTGACCAGCTTAATCACACTTTTTGGAATGACATCCAGTTAGCACAGTATCCCTGGGTACAGTATATTAAGCTAAGGGACAGATTGCTCCATAGTAGTCACAAGAACATGAAATCCTGAGCTCCAACGCTGCAGTGTATGGGAGTGTTTTCAGTTGATCCCCCACAATGTGCGGTGTGCCTCAATCAATTACAACCTCTGGCTATTCTATTATGCTTATATTGCCGGGCCTCGTCGCAGTCCTGCGGGTAAAATGTGCCTGCCAGCAGATATTTGTTGCTGCTGTACCTAACAACTCCAAACGAGCGATGGTCTGCAGCCTGTCACTGCAAGCAAGGGTGCAGATGAGTAACATATCATCCAGTAATCCTATTTGGTATGATAACAGCAAACAGGATTACATCCATACTTCCACAGGTCGTGTATTGCGAGTGACATTGACATCAACACATAAGAAGGTAGCTCGTGCCAAAACAGTAAACTCAGATGTCAAAGAGCTCTCAACTCTAAACATTCACTGACTAAAGCATCTTAGCATTTAGTGCTACCACAAATACACAGCTTCCAGTTCAATGACAAACTCTTTATTGGATTTAACAGAACTACCTAGTAGGGCTGGGATGAGAGGCCTATCTCCAGATTCGGTACTATTACGATACTTGGGTGCCGATTCGATATCTATTGCGATTTTTAAGTACTGCGATTCGATATTACGATTTATTACGTTTTTGTTAACTTTTTTAACCATGGGAAAACCATACACTTTTAGGGACTTTTACTTTGGAAAATCTCTAAATTGATACAGTAAAAATGTTTGATTTTCAGCATGAAAAAACAGAGATGTCCTGAAGTCAAATATATCAGTCATTATTTATTAAATTTTTTTCATGACAAGACATTTCCCTCATAAATTAGTATTATTTTCTTTGTAATTTATAAGGGACATGTAATGTTTTATACTTCTGTCTGTTTTATAATTTTTCTTTGTTAACACCGTATTTTGAAAAACAGACGTTGTCACATGTGTATACTTCCGCTAACTTCGCCAAGTCCGTCGCTAGCTCCGTTCTCTTTATACATCCATGGTCCACTGGGGTCGTTTGAATGCATTTACCATAAATGTCAGTATATGGGTGCTCTACAGGTGTAGCGTCTGCTGATTTGACCACGGAGATGAGAGTGGAGGCTGGCTTGACTATTTCCTGTCCATGACAGAGTTAGCATGCAGCTTTAGCCATGATGTCTAGCTCTGCTTTTCCTTGTAAGTTGTGAAACCCAAAGTGTTTCCATACTTTACTGTATGTGTAGTGTTTACCACTTTGGTTTTAAAATGTGAGGGTGCAGGTCATATCCATGCAGACCCTCCGCCGTATTCTACTTTCTTGTTTCAGCTTACTGCGTTATTTTTGGTTGAATACGAATACGGAACGGATATTACGTCACGTTACTCTGATTACAACAATAAAAGCAGTAACTTCCTTCTACATACACATAGACTCAAATTAAGCAAATATATCGATTCTGGCATTAAAAAAATCAATTTCAAAATCGTAAAAAAAAATAAAAAAATCGCAATACATAGGTGAATTGACTTTTTCCCCACCCCTACTATTTAGTTGCTCTCTGGGGCAGTAGTAATCTGAAGTAGTAATATATAATCAACTCTGGGTATAAGGATTATAAAGGTATTTTTCAAATGTTTGAATATCTTACTAATACTTACTCAAAGAAGGTTGTCCATCCATTTTCATTGGTCTTAGTTGCCAGCAGTCCTGAGCTTCCATGGTAGGTCATTACAGCTAGTTCTTGACCCTGGGCAGCGACGGTTTTTAGGGCATTGTTGGTGCCAATGGTGAACCAGAACGTCTGCCCATCGGGGACCATCAGCCACAGAGGCATTCCCGTCGTGTCTCGGCGGATGTTCACTATGTTTTTGTTCTTATCAGTAATGCTGCTCAGATCTCCTGCCCCCGTGTAGGTCAGATTATAGAGGTGGTCTCCTGTCGTCAGACTCTGTGTGAAAATGTGGCTGCCGTTGGAGTCGAACAGATAGAGTTCGTCGTGAATGGGAGAGGACACCTCGTACATGCTGAGGGGATTCAGATAGGGCTTGTTTTTGCGCACAAAGCGGATACGAATGTTGCCCAGATCTGCAATATAAAGCTCTCCATCTGGACACACCGCCAGAGACGAGGGTGCATTCAGCTTTGCGTCCTTGGCATAGCCTTCGTCTCCAAAGTAACAGTCACAGTTGGCGTCATTCTTGCAGTCACAGCCACTCGGTGCCCCTGCGACCAGGGAGATCTCTCCATTGGTGGACACCTGTCGCACTCGGTTTATTTTCTTTTCATCTGACTCAGCGATGTACAAAACCCCATTGTGGGACACAGCAAGGGCGTTAGCGGACTCCAGGGTGGCATGGATGGCCACTTTGCTCATGAGGAAATGGTCAATCCCAGGTACTTGGCAGTGCATGGGCCGGCCTGCTACAATACGAACTTGATGGTTTTCTGAGATCTTGAGTACCACATTGTTGTCCAGGACGTACAGGGAGTTGTCCATGGGACTCACTGCCAGGTCTGTGGGCCACTCAAGACGCACCTGAGACGAAAAAAAACACACCAAGAATATCAGCTTAAGGTCACAAAAAAACAGCCCATAGTCTTATTGATCCACACAGTTTTCACTTTATCAGAGGGAAACAGTCCCTCAAGGGAAGAATCATTGAAAACGGCTCACAATAGAGATAGGCTGCTGTGAAAAAGGTGGGCTATCTCATAGCTTACGCTGGAAGCAAAAACATTTTTTGAAACGATTTATTATCTGATAAGGAAGAAAATAGCAGCTGGTGTACTGTTAAAAGGGGAAACACAAAAACATGATTTTTAAGATCACAGATGATAACAATAGCGGCGAAGAGAACGAGGAGGGATCATTCAAATGATCAGATAATCTGAAAAAAAAGCACACTGCAACTGATGATGATAACGCCTAAAGACTGGGCTTCTGCATCCCTCACCTCCACTGAGTCACTGTTTTTCCTTGCTTTGGGTTATTCATTTTGTAATGACAAGAGATTGCATGAGTCCTTGAAAAGAAACTGGAGCACACTTACCGAATGAAAGCATAGCCTGCCTCTGGCCTCCTAAATTATGACTTATTGTTCTGCTAACAATATATCAGGCTTTTAACAAATTGGAATGATTGGATTCATCCAATTTACTGGTCTCCCTCTCACTTATGATCCCAGGGGGATCTCTTGGGAACATAATATGAAGTGCCATATTTCAATAGAAGCCTTAGAGCACCAACAAAGGAGACTGATTAAAACCTGGACCAAAATACAAAGACAGGTTCAGATTTGGGCAATGTATTAGATGAGAGCAGCTTCAGCATTGTTTTGGATACTTTGTCCTACAACTGGGAAATGGGAAGGCGAATGAATTTATGTAGCTGTTACTATGGTTTGTGACTAATTTGTCGTAATGACCTAGAAATGCAAATTGCAGCAACCTTTAACACTAGAATTGACATCTCTGAGCATCAGGTCATGTGTACTTTAAGACCTCGACCACCATATCATTCTCTTTAATTACGTGTTTTGGAGAGAAAACTGAATTGTATGCTTTAGGTAATCCAAGTGAGTAGAAAGCTAAAAGAAATAGACAAATGCAACATGCTGAGTTCAATGTGTGAGTGAATAAAATGGACAATAGAGATGCTGTTTGGCCATGAAGTGTCCTGTGGTCTAACAATAAATTCATCAAAAACTTTTCAATACAAATTGAAGGTTTCTTGAGGTTAAAATGCCTTGAGAAAATAGTTTCCACTGATAAATGTGTGAAAAAAAGTCAAGGCTGACCCATTACATTCAACTTCTTTTCAAATTTTACTCTGCATCACAAAGCACAAAATACCGGGGGCCTGAAACACAAAATATGACATTTAATAGAGGAGCAGGTTGCTAACAGCCGGTAGCTTTCTTGTAAAAGTTTGCCCGCCATATAATGCCTTTTATTTACAAGGGATGCACCGATCCAACTTTTTCAGTCCCGATACTGATACCTGGGCTTTGGGTATCGGCCGATACCGAGTACCGATCCGATACCAGTGTTTAACTAATAACATGTATGCCTCACTGTGTGGAAGTGACTGGTATATTTTTGGCTGGACCGCAGAGGGCCAGCCCTACAAACGCAAAAGTCTGTCCCTGACTGACTGACTGACTGACTGAGTGATGAAGTTACAGGATTGGTCGGCTGACTGTTGGAGTTTTCTCATTGGTCGTTGCTCTTTCAAAATGAAAAGGCGGAGAACAGTTCTGTGTTTACGTTTTCTGGGGAGCGTGTCAGCGGTTCAATGTAACATTACATAACGTTGTTGTTGTGCATGTGTTATTGTTTATGTTCGTTTAAGTTACGTTATGTTCGCAAATTTTCGCCTCGCTTTCTTCCATTTCCGCCATGAACTGACTGTATCTAGCAGCCACACGTCGCTACTGCGGTATGAACCCAAGATAAACAGACTGTGCTGTGATTTAATTGCAATAAACAGATCAAAATAATGCCGAAATAACAACATAATGATATCGATTTGTAAAAGTCTGAATTCATTCTTTGTCAAGTCTGTCCGCAACACAACAAGCAAACAACTTTTAAAATGCTTGTTTTCTGAACGCAGTTCCGATCGATCAATGCCAGGCTCTGCTAACACCAGCTACTCAATCAACACTCAACATAACGTCATCTAGGCATAAATACGGCAGCGACGTTGTTGTAAACGGATCAAAGTGTGCCGAACTAACTACATAATGATGCTGATTAGTAAAAAGTCTGAATTCATGCTTTGTCGGGTCTGTTACCATGACGACAAGCAAACAACTTTTAAAAATGCTTGTTTTCTGAATGGAGTGCGGATCGATCAGTGCCAGGCTATGATAACATTACAGCTGCTCCATTAACACTACATCTAGGAATAAATACGGCAGCAACAACGTCAGTGATGACAGCTGGAATATCTCAATGCTGATAAACTTTCGCAACGTATGTATATATTGAACACCACTTATATGATGAATGCTTTTGATACACATGCTTTAATAAAAAACTGAAATACTTTTAGCCTTGCATACTGTATGTCATGCTAATACCTGTTCACCTTATATAAAATGTATAATATACTGAGTAGTAAATGTTACCATTTACTATTACTGAATGCCATTTGCTTCATTAAAAGTTGGCTTTCAATCAAACATTAAGATATAAGTGGAAAAACTGTTCACAAAACTATAGACATGACCACTGACTATTTGTATAACAATTTAGCTACAAATTCACAGACTTGACCATATACGGTCCAGCCATATACTCGGTTTTGACCGAGTCTTGTTTTATGTGTAAGGCAACATCAGTCTTGACTTAAAAATTACTTTCTTAACTTTGTAAAGCAAAATGTAACAAATAAATAGTTAGATATAAATTTTGTGAATTGTTATTTATTTGTAAAATAATAAATCGTACACCAATAACTAAATTCAAAATTAACAGGAATTACAATTCAGGTGTAAACATTTTTAATGCAGCAACAAATTGGTCAAAACTTAAACAGGAATTACAATTTCAGTATATAATGTATACTGTATAGTATATTAACATAGAATTCAATTCAATTTAATAGATCGGCCCCTTTGTCACCGATATCCGATCCAGCTATTTGAGTCAGTATCTGCCCGATATTTAATCCAGTATCAGTGCATCCCTATTATTTACCTGCTATCGGCACATATTCCTAATATACTAATTCAAAGGGCAATGCTGACAAAATGATGAATCTAAACCTGACATAGGGTTTCTATGGAGATGATTACTTGACTCTTGGCATTGGTCATGTTCTTGAATCCCTGCCACTCTTTACAAACAGAGCACCTTGATTGAAAAACAGATTTGAGCATCACACACTGCTCACATCCTATAAACCTCCCATCATCCCCCACAAAACAGAGGAGGTATATATAATGGGACATATCTTGGGCCACGTACAACAAACAGGGGACTGGCAGTGGATACATGTCGTCTTTCAGTGAGCAGAAAATGCATTTACTTGGGAAATGAAGGGGAGACTTTCAATTTCTTAAAACCTATTCCTTGTCAACACTGGTGGTTAAATATTTCATGAGCCAGAGTGTGGAGTGGCTCGGGGGAGCTGCCTGTAAGGAGGTTTTCACGCCACTCTGACTGATGAGGGGATATTTCCCGAGCTGCTGTCCCATATGCTGTAACCCGATCGTACCCTCCCCTTTATACAGTGGGGCAGCTGTCAGTAGTGACACAGCCGCCACCAGCACAAAAACCTAAAATGCGCTCATCGCCCAAGGAAACGAGCCACGGATTTGCACCAGCACAACACAAAACTATTTTTAAATGTATTTGAACTGGTATTAGAACTATAATGTCATTTTCCATTAGCAATATCTTCGCTCTTTGCTCGAAGCAGCGTGATGCCTGTCTGAAGAAGAGTAATATGTCATTATTTGAAGTCCCTCTCAGATTTGAATTGAATGTCACAGTCAGAGCCTTGATAAAGCTTTCTGAAGCTGCTAACACCCTTGAAATATGTTCAAGTGATCTTGTTTTAAGACATAGTTTCCTTCTATTTAGGTTTGAACTCGGCAGGGGATGCGGAGAAGATTTTCAAGAGAAACATAAAATGGAACAGATTTCTGAAAACAGCGAGGACCTACGGCCTTGGTATAAACAAATTAAAAGATTGCTGAAAGAGGTCAAACTGTCCTTTTGCATGATAATAAAGAGTTCAAAGAAATAACGCTTACAGAGCTGTACGTCGAATTAGGAGTGCATTTTGCTGCAGTACGCTGCACAGACGGCATGGCAAGATAACAATGACCTCATCAGAGGTGAGAGAGAAATCTGACATTATTTTTTGGCCTAGAACAGGTGAGGTACAGCAAAAGTAATGACCACTGTGACGAGCCTTCTCCAGAGAAACTCTGGTCCTAAGTGAGGGATTGGGGAGTGTTTGAAGTAGGAAGCTATGTGCCCTGGATGAATTTTTAATGGATGCTTTTTACTGTCTGAGTGTCTCTGGCAGTGCTTGTGCGATTTGTCATCGTTGTAGAGCTGTAGTCAGTCTGCCTGTGTCCTCGCTGCTGTGGATGGTGAGCATCTATAGGCGCTTGTGTTTGTGTGCAGGGGGGGTGAGGGAGCAGCAAGCACAGGTCATGAGGGGGGTGGAGTTCCCCCGGGGCTGGAAATGGGCAGCTGGAGGCTTTTGCTCCCTCCGCTGAATACATCATTTCACAGACACACAGAAAGCTTCTCTCCACTGGCATCTGAAGCCCCCTCAGGACCTGTTTGCTAGTCGTACTCGATAACATACACGATGGGGCAAGGAACAAACTGGTGCATGCACATGGAGCAGGGCTTAGACATCAATCAAATCTCACCATTAAAGCCAAGAAATGCTCTTCTCGTGGGAGTAATACTAAAACAATTATAGATACTGAGCACACACATGCATTATTGCATTTTTGGGATTATAAATCACTGCTAGGGCAGGTATGGCGAAACAGCCCCTAACTACTTTGGTTGAAAATTATAATGTCAGGAAAAAAGCTGTCGTGCAAATGCTGCTGGAGTATGCAAAAAGTCTGTCTCGTCACCTCCAAAGGGAAGTCACTGAGCTAGAGAGTGATGTGACCTCAGTGCAGTGTCCTTGCCCGGGGAATGTGCTCTGTCTGAGGTAGCGGTCTGGTACATATGTGTGCATATGTGTGTGTACATGTGTTCGCTTGCATCAGTGAACATGTTAGTGTGAATCGAGAGCCGGTGAGGTTAGAGGTCGTCCTCGTCATCCCCCTACAGCTATAGGTCAACGGCCCTTTGCATTTAGGGGCTGTGTGGCCACTTGACACAGACATGGAAGCTCGCGGGACTACAGTGCCACCTCTGATTTCAGCACCGGTGCTATGTTTATTCCAGTCCCCGTGTGTTCTCCCAGCCTGGACAGAGTCCCATTAACTGCTCATTTTCATTTTTTATTCGTATGTGCTTATTAACCATAAGATGATTTACATTTTGCAATTCACCACGCTGGCACAGCTGCGTTTGGGGCTGCTTTCCTGAATTCATAATCTTCTGGACCAACTGAATTAATCTAAGCAAATACAGACCATCCTTGCTTTAATAAATTCCACATCCTCGTCTCTGGCTAGAGATGCAAGTCTTGCAAAAATTAGGTGTAACATGTTGAAATATTAATTTATTCTACGTGCGATAAACACATATTTCAAAAATATCACAAATTGCCTCTTGGTTAATTGCACAGCCTAGCACTTTATCTGGTCCTTATTCTTATTTTTACTTCTTATTTTTATATAAAATCACACAGAGTCTATTGTATTTAGTGTGAATACTATGGTCATATTGTATTTTTAATGTTTTTTGCCGCCTTGCTTCATAACAAACTTCCTCATCTGACCCGACCTGACCTATTTCAGTTATCAGCCTTCATTCATGACACATCACAGGTACAGAAACTTTACTGACATGGGCTTAAGTGAACACAGGAAAACAGTATTCAGTCTGAAAACTGGCAGTGGAATCCCAACAGAGTGCTAGATGCCCGTAGGCTCGAACTGTTTTCCTCTACCTAACCCCTGCAAGTCCTGTGGATCAAAAAACTGGCATCATGCAGCCAATAAACAAATGTGGATCAAAACTAAGCCGAGGGCCACTAGATCCAGGCTAGGAGCTTCCAGCTACAGAAACAAAAGCTTGCATGTGGATGTCAGGGTCAGTCAAGGAGACTGTGTGGGTTGAGAGACAGGAAAACACACGCCGGCTGCCCGGGTCAGAGAGGTCGTACCTGAGAGATGTCCATCACCGCATCGCAGCTGAGAGGTCGGGCGGAGGTCAGGTCATTGAAGCCCAGAAGAGTAGAGATGATACCATTCTGATCAATCCTGCGAATCATGGTCCCGTCCACAAAGAAGATTACACCGTACTTATCCACCGTAATGCCTGCAGATAAAAGTCACCCAACGGACAGAAGAGGAAAATATCCATCAGTTATTTTGTTTATCTGGGACTTAATGTGAGGACAAAGCACCACTAAATGACAATTAAGCGCTATTCACAGCAATAAAAATTAAAGAGTAATCACGGCAATGAAAGCTAATGCGAGGATTGATTTTTTTAAATCAATAATGGAGAACAATAGACACATCAAATAGATGAAGAGTACTGTATGTATTGATTCAATTACAACTAAAATTTCATCAATGTAGTCTCTTTCTCTCATGCTCTATCACCCTCAAACATCAATGAGGCGAAGAATACAAACCTTAGCTATGCACATCTCTGAATTTTTCTATTACTTCAGGGTCTGTCAAACAATATTCAAGCAGCTATGAACATCTAGTCTGAAGTAGTTACGGCAAAATGTTCTATTTTCAACGCAAACCTAGACTATACACTACATGCTGCACATTTCAGTGGGACTTGAGTGTTATTTCAGTACATATGAATCACAATGTCATCCCAATGGACAACAAGTAAGCATGAGATCTGGTGACTAATGCATCATCCAGATATGGAAGCAACAAGACAAAGAAGACCCCAGGAAACACAATGAAAGGCTATAAAAAATTGTTTTAAAATAACTGAAGCTAGTAAGCTACATATACGTAGTTAGTGATGGAGGCCAGATAATTTAATGCATGAAAGCTGAAGAGTATTGATTTAGCCTCTGGGACTACTGTCTCCAACTATCCAGCAATCTAGTCTGCTTGAAAAGAAAAGAGAAAACAAGACCCCCAACTGACTTGGAACTGCACACACTACATTGATTATAATAGCATTGATACAATACCTCTGGGGTTAGTGAGAGTGGCCTCAGCCGCCTTTCCTCCATCGCCGCAGCGAGTGTCATCGTATGGAAGACACTGGTCACCAGTGCCCGCCACCAGCTCCAGGTTCTTGGCCACGTCTTTCACAACGCTCAGGGATTTCACCTTGAACACCTTCCTGCTGCTGGTGTCCGACAGGTACACAGCACCGTTCACCGGACTGGTGGCCAGGTAGTACTTATGAGCGGGGCTGTTGCTGAGAGAAGAGGGAAGAGAGAGGAGGAAGAAGAAGCCCAAGTCAATAAAGCTGGAAGGGCTACAGTGCTTTCAATAAGAAACATTGTTTAATACAATTAAAATGGATTCAAAAGCCATTTAGAGAGTCAATTGGGCACAATTACAGTTTAAACCACGGACACGGAAAAAGAATAATGGAATGAGATTAAACATGGCAAAATAGAATGAGATTAAACATGACATAATGGTGGAGCTTATAACTCATCTACAATACAGTCAGCTTAGTTAGAAATCCCTGTTGTCCAAAGAGAGTGGGAACTCCATGCGTCTGAATATATGTGTATAGATATACTATACACAGTAGACATTATGTGAAAATACTGTATATGTATATAGATTTCTAGTTTCTTTGAAATTATTGAAACAATAGCAATGCTGGAGGAGATGTGAAACAGGAAGACAAAGAGAAATGGGGATCTAGTGGGACTCAGTCATTGGGGTGCATTGGATCCTTTGACAGAAATCCTAATTACTCCCCCATCCCTGACCCAAGAAATCTTTTTGATATTATTATCGGTCTATACAGTAGCAGTCAACTGATTATTGCTAGAAGAACTACAAACAAGTGTGTTTTCTGTTTCCCTTGGGATTTCTTTTTAGAGAAAAACAAATGCATAGCTGCAACACACCATGCATCCATCAGGCAGAGATTCCAGCACAGAGAAAATATCCTATTAAACTTCCAACCAAGTCAGCAAAGTAATCCTTCACATCCACAGGAGGTTGCCCAACCTGACAGATAGACAATAGGACCAAATATAACCAATCCTGCTGTGGCGGGACGCATGCAATCTATTGGCACACTCCAGTCAGAATAAGTGTCAGAAAACACAGTAAACAAAGATGACTGTAGACAAATCCATAGTTGTACAAATGAAGTGACAGACTACAGACTATTTCCATTAGGAACCTGCTCCTGTATATAATAAACAAATGATCTTCTGATGAAAAATCAAACTATGACAGACTGTATCTAAAAACACCTAATCCCAAAAGGGCTAGGTATCGGTACTCAATACCTTTAAAGTATCGACCAAAATAAACCAGTACCAAATAGTATCTAACGATACCTTCATTCAATCATTTTTGTATCCAGATCTAGAAAAAAATGACTATATGTATGGTTTTGTTCACAGCCAATCACCACAAGCGTTCTTCGATTTAATGCCACGTGCATACTCATTACTGCAGCAGTATACTTGCAAACCCTCCCGATTTTCCTGTTTTTCATTGCCCTCTCCCGGTTTCCCCCCGGGGTCACAATTCTCCTGCATTTATCCCAATTTATGTCAATTTTTCACACCTTTGTTTTTCTTTTCATAATCTCAACATGTTTCTGGCACTGTACAGCGTGTATAAGCCATAAGCCCTACCACCCGGAGGGCAACAGAGCTACACCAAATATCCTTTCCCGGCGGGAAGATGCGGGAAGGAAAGCTGCTCGTGACACCGCGGCGCAGTTTGGGCTACGCTCGCCGCACATCACAGCAAAGCCGGTGTGGCGCAAGCCATTGGAAATAGAGCGCAGTGGTGCCGTTGTCACGTTGTGTCTGAAGGGGCCATCAGTGAGTGAGAGAAGGAGAGAGAAATGGAGAGTACTAAGAGAAAGAAATACTCCAAAAAATTAATAAATGAATGAAAACTGATGAATATTAGCCTAGTTTATACCAGAGATTCACACAAGTTCACGCCAGAGGGGTGAATTATTCAGTTTTCTTTCCTGGGAATTAAAAGTAAAATTAAAAGTAGACATATTTAACAAAAAATGCTGTTGCAAAGTACTTTTTTACCACCAGAATGCAGGAATCTCTGGAGTCTCTGAAACTCAAATTTTTCCTCCCGCTCTGGTTTTGAGATCCTCGCTATTTTTTAGGTCTCAAGGTTGGCAAGTATGTGCAGCAGCTAAGACCCATACAGTCTTTGGTGTGGTGAAGTCGAGCGCGGTGTTTTTGCCAGAGTTGGCAGGTCAGTGTGCCGAGCTGCAACCAAAACGTTAGAAAGTATGTCTCTACTACATGCCTGTGGCATCTGATGAAAATAAATGTGGTGGTGGCATTTTAGGCAACTGAATGCTTCAATTCACATGATGGGTATCGAATGAAGTAGAAAAAAAGGTATCAAACGAGGTATATTGGTATCGGTATCGCTTCAAACGATACCCAGTCCTAGGCACTATACACTATATATAGGACTATAGTCAGGACGGATCGTATTTTGAAAGTGGTGCATTTGACTGACAGATATGACTTCTGCGCTCCCATAAATACAGTACATAGCACAAATTGGACTTGGATAAATGTTCTTTTCTCTACAGGTGCCCCCCACATGAGAAACAGCTGCCTTATCCCTTTCAGTAGGTTTTATTCGTTGATTAATTGATTGTCAGAAAATGTAACAACAACCATTTGGCTAATCTATTATACCAATAACTCATTTAAACCTTTATCAAGTAAAAATGCAAACTGGTTCCAGCTTTACAAATGTGATAATTTTTTGCATCTTTTTTCCTGTTGTTGTTGACCATGAATTAGTAACCAGTTTAGCAATGCAGTGTTCAGCGCCACCTTAAAGATGACCAGAGTTATCAGGGCAGGATACAGCACAGTTCTGCCAGACCTGATAAGCATTACCGAGAAACCTGTCAGCAGGGTGTCATTCAAAGTGGATTAAGACCGAATTTCAACTATAACCTTGAGGGTTCTTTTAGGGCTTATGGTTGGCATGACAGTGCCAAAGCTTATATTTTTTATAATACAAGAAGAAGAAAGACCAGTGGGTCTTTGGAATTGTCAACTCCGGTACGTTATTTTAAATGACAATTGACCTTCAGTGAATCAGTGATGACAGGACACTGCAGCAAACCTCGGGCACACATGTCACCATCATCCCACTGACCAAGCTGACTGACATGTTGGTCTACAGTACATCCCAGGTACAACTGGCTGGCTTAGGAAAAAAACACTGTTGTCTTAGAGTGGGTCAGTAGCAAGCCTCAATAACTGGATTCTACTTTGCATTCTATCTGCCATGTGCAATCGGCTGATAGCTTATCAGCTCCCTCTTGCATGTAGAACAGTGTTGGTCCCCCATAGTGTTTGAAACTATGAGGCGTTATTCCCTGACCTTGAGCTATGGCCATATACTCCATCTATATTCACTGACAACATCTAGTTTGTAGAAGATAATTGGATTTTGCAGCATGCTGGCGCGGCAATGGAGGGAGCGCGGTTGGAGTGGATGGGGACATCCTTAGTAGGGGGTCAATGAACATTGCAGTGAGATCACCCACCTCCCTGTCCTATCGCTAGCTCACACATGAACAGGAGGCAGCCACCCGTTTTATACAGACACATGCTGTGTTTTCCAACATAAATCTCCTTTTTAATATGTAAATGTGTTTGGAGTGCTGAGAGCAAAGGGACAGAGCTTTGACATTTCTTTTTTTTGCTCTAGCAAACACGGCAGGAGTCTGTATGGGATGTTTTTAAGCCAGTGTATGTGAGCGTACTAACATTTGTGTTCTGCACAAAAGACATTTGAGATACAAAGACTGACAAAAGATAAATGCAGAGAGACAGAAAAAGCAAAAGAGAGCTTCTGAGTGTTTTGTTAATGTGGTCACTCTTGAAACTAGAGGCCAGTGACAGTGAGCATCACTTGGCTTTTCATCCTCAGTTTGACTACATGTTCCCCAGCTGAAGTCATGACCCTCTGATAGAAAATCAATCAATAGCCCTTTGCCTGAGACGTGGTATCTAAAGACAGCATTCCGAGATTTCCCTCACTGCCACCTGCCAAGGAAAATGAGGCCTTTGTATCTTAAGCCACTGATAAAATCTACAGAGTTGCCATTTTATTAGGCTCACCTAGCTACATACATAACCATCAAGAATCATATTCAATCTTTCTATTGAAAGTGTCAGGAAGGTGTTGATTTAATTCTATTCTTCATTTTTAACCTGTAGTATGCAGCGCAATTGATCTGTATTTTATAATATGGAAAGGTGTTGGCTCCTTTTACATTTCAATATAATTCAGCAACATTAAGTCTCCTAATGACTGTAGAATTGCATCGCAGCACCTTTCTGACATCAAAACCTGAAAATGACGTGTTTCATAGAGGTTGGATTTCTTGTTCTGACGTTGGATTGCATGTAGCACGGTGTACCCAATAAATTGGCATTGCAATGTATGTTCTATATCCCACTCTGAAATGAGGACATTACTTCACAGATGGCAGTTCCACAACCATTTTTAATTAGGGCTGTCAAAGGTGTTAAAACGAATTTGCGTTAAAGCATTATTATGGCGTTAACGCAAATTTAACACCACTAATTTCTTTAAAGCATTAACGCACCTTGCGATTTTCTAGGTTGTAGCGGGCTAAAGCTAGAGTGAAGATAATGGCATCATATGAAACTAGAAAATCGGAGGAATCCATTGGTACCAACTATCTCATACCAGCTTCGCGCGAATGAAGCTAAATAACGCTTCGAACTTACACTAAATTTTGGCGAGTAAAAACTGGCATGGCCATTTTCAAAGAGGTCCCTCGACCTCTGACATCAAGATATGTGAATGAAAATGGGTTCTATGGGCACCCACGAGTCTCCCCTTTACAGACATGCCCACTTGTGATGATAATCACATGCAAGTCATAGTCAAGTCAGCACACTGACACACTGACAGCTGTTGTTGCCTGTTGGGCTGCAGTTTGCCATGTTATGATTTGATTATATTTGTTATGCTAAATGCAGTACCTGTGAGGGTTTCTGGACAATATTTGTCATTGTTTTCTGTTGTTTATTGATTTCCAATAATAAATATATACATACATTTGCTTAAAGCATGCATATTTGCCCACTCCCATGTTGATAAGAGTATTTAATACTTGACAAATCTCCCTTTAAGGTACATTTTGAACAGATACAAATGTGTGCTTCATTTGCAATTAATCACTATTAAATATTTTAATCGATTGACAGCCCTAATTAAAAAGCATAATACTAAATGACTCAATCCTTGTATACGTATAATGGTGAATGTAATTTGACTGCCATTATCAATCCTGAGGAAAGGTGCAGCCTCTACTGAGCCAACAATCAGCTGCATTCTCTCACGGCAATCACACATACAGATGCGAAAACACTGTAGTGACTAAGGCACTGAATCCAGAGATTAAGTAAGCTCATAAACCATTAATAATAAACCACTAAATCTCCAGCCTTATGAAGATAAATATTACGCAGTCAGTCAGTATTTTAAGATATGATCTTCTCGCTGCATGTCTGAAATGGGCTCAAAAGGGCACTTCCACATCAAGTATGTGGACTGTAGCCTTTTCTATATTAATTTAAGCAAATACTGTATGGCTTACCTATGCCTGAAGTCTTTATTTCTGTTTGCCAAGAGCAGCAGAAAATGAGGGAGGAAGAGAAAAGAGGAGGAAATGTTAGTTGTTAGTGGATAGAATTAAATAACAGTTGTTAGTGGGCAGAATTAATTAAAAGAGAATCATGAGAAAACATCATATTCCTTATCTACTCAAACCTTCGTCTTTGCTAACTAACAAAGACATTAATCTTTTCCTGGAGCGTCTTCTGCTAAGACCCCATTACATCCTCTTCAGCCCCTATCAGGGCCAAACTCCAGCTGATACAGGTGGATGAGTCAGGCAGGACCATCAATCCTGGGCCTTTAGGGCATTTCTGTCTATCTCAATCGACCTCAGTGGTTTATGACCTGTGTGCAAGCCCATCTGAGCTCATGGTCCTGAGTGAATGTTAGTAGGCTACTCCTCCATTACCTGAGCTCCAGGACGCTGGTGACATTCCCCGTGGTGAAAATCCTCCTCACATAGTTGAAGTCGCCCACGTACAGACTTCCATCTGAGCCGCAGGCCAGAGCCACGGGGGCCAGCAGCTTGTTTCCGTCAGCAAGGCCATTACAGCTGGGGCAGGAGATGCTGCGCCTGCGCCCGTTCCCCATCACGCTGCCGATTACAGGAGGCTGCTGGGAGATGAAGACGTTCTCCCCATTGCCCATGTGAAGAATACCTGATGAGGGCACATGGAAGACAGAAGTAACACCTGCAACCTGTTTAGGTCGAGCATAGCTTGAAGACTGGGCTCTATTTCCCTGAAAAGTGCCGACTAGTGGAGCAAGTGAAAACGGATGTGACCCACTGGTTATAGCGAATTTTTGCAATTTTGGTATCCAGAGGTTGGCTTAAACAATAGGCAGTTAATTCAGCTTTTTCTACTCCTCTTTGTAGTCCTAGAGAGTTTCCTAATATGCTAGGAAGTTCATCCAGTTCAGTTTCTCCCAAGAAAAAAACTTCTGCGAGAGGCTTTATTACACAGCAGCCCAATAATGAATATATAGCACCCAAAATATGTCGCCAACGGCAGATGATGTCTCATTTCAAGTTGGATTTACATTTTGCGAGGCACTTAAAATCCTGTACACGTGTAATGATGTGCAAAACCTATTTTACAGGAAAATTCTAGTCAATTCTATGTATAGAGTCATTCATTCATTATCCGTAACCGCTTATGCTATTTGGGTGTCTGGGGGGGTGGAGCCGATCCCAGCTGACATTGGGCGAAGGCGGGTACACCCTGGACAGGTCGCCAGACTATCACTGGGCTGACACATACAGACAGACAACCATTCACGCTCAGACTCACACCTAGGGCAATTTAGAGTCAACAATTAACCCAACCTGCATGTCTTTGGACTGTGGGAGGAAGTCGGAGAACCTGGAGAAAACCCATGCTAACACTGGGAGAACATGCAAACTCCACATAGAAGGGCCCCAAGCCGGATTCGAACCTCTTGCTGTGAGGCGACAGTGCTAACCACTGCACCACCGTGCAGCTGTATTTATTTATAGAGTCTAATATTCCAAATTTGCCTCAGGGGGCTTTACGATCTGTACAGCATACAACACCCTCTGTCGTTTTTGGCCCCCACTCTGGATAACAACTTGCGATTTTTCAGTTTAAAGCAGAATGAAGATATGAATATATGTGAAATAATAATAATATTTTATATTGCATTGCATTTTATATTATTTTTATAAATTATAATAATAATAATATGAAACTAGAAAACATAAGGAATCCATTGGTACCAACCATGTCATACTATCTTGTCACGAAGGAGGCTAAATAATGCTCCAAACTTGCGCTAAATTTTGTCGAGGAAAAACTGGCATGGCCATTTTCAAAGGGGTCACTTGACCTCTGACCTCAAGATATGTGAATGAAAATGGGTTCTATGGGTACCCACAAATTTGATTTGAGCAATTTTTTATGCTAAATGCAGTGCCTGTGAGGGTTTCTGGACAATATTTGTCATTTTTTGTTGTTGTTAATTGATTTCCAATAATAAATATATACATACATTTGCTTAAAGCAAGCGTATTTGCCCACTCCCATGTCGACAAGAGTAATAAATATTATACAAATCTCCCTTTAAGATACGTTTTGAACGATAAAAAATCTGGATGAAAGATGTATGATTAATTTGTGATTAAAAATTGTAATCGATTGACAGCCCTAGTATGAATATGTTTGCAAATTCCATGTCAGAAGATTTAATCCATTAATTAAGATCCCCATGCTGCTTGATGTGTGTGTAATACTGTGCAGTGCAGTTAACAAGCAGCGAGCAAAAGGATTAAAATGGGATGTTCAAGTAGCTCTGTCTCTGCGCGTTACTGATGAGAACTATTCTAGTGCTATAATGCTGCAAGTCCCTGTCTCCTAGTGGCTCAAGATCACTTATTGCAGTTCAAAAAGTATATTAGATGAAAATTTATAAAAAGAGAAATAAAAAGAGAAAGTCAACACACAGACAATAATCTGATGTGATTTTGAATAGGTCTGTGTGTGCACCTCCGCCAACTGAAGCCATGAAAATTGCTCTGTGTGCCCGTGTTTGCAATAAGAGGTGGTCTTAGCGGATGGAAACACAGGCGCAATTTCACGCCAAAATGAGGACCAAAAAGCCCTTGGCACAAGTGGAATCTCTTGGAGCTAGAAAATTACCACACAGGCACAATCACAAAAAAATTGACTTGCCCCGATTAAAAATGGCATTGTGCCTGCCGTTCCGACTTCACCGGCTTTGCACATGAATAAAAAGCCGTATGAGTACAGTTCATGTGCAGGCATTCAGGCATGCAGGCACACACACACAAACACACACATACACACACACACACACACACACACACACACACACACACACACACACACACACACACACACACACACACACACACACACACACACACACACACGCACACACACACACACTATGTTTCCATTAGTGTTGCCAATCTACTCTTGGAAACTGTTCAAATATGTTAATGTAAAGATGTTCCTGCTGCCCAATCAATGTAATCATATTTGAAATTCAGCATCTGCATGTCTGCGGTAGTTTTTCTGCTTCTGATGGTACTTGGTGACCTGAGTTCTTTGAGCAGCACAACATTTGGTCTATCAGAAAAGATCAGCCAAGCATCTCCTTCCTGGGACTTGATTTAATATCAGGGGCTGCTGCTGCTGGGAGTAGCAGACTGACAGCAATTAAATTAGGGATGATTCTAAAAATGCTGGGCATGAACAAGACATGGAGGTGCCAAAGGGGGGGTTGGGTGGAGGAACTGGCAGTGGAGCTGGTGGTGGTGAAGGGGGGGGGGAGGTAGCAGCTCTCTCCGTCCTCCGGACAACACATTGAGACTGAGCAGGTTTAGTGTGACAGATCAAACCACCTTCCTGAGCACTTTTCATATAAGTATGCCTCATCTCCTCTGATGAGCCCTGCCAGACACAAACAGACTGTGAAGCCGAGCCAGTGACAGGTGCTGCTGCCCTAAGTTTTTCTTTCTTCATTCCCACTTCTGCCTTTCAGGAGTAATTTGCTGGCAATAAGAAAATTGACCCCCCTCACCTAAAAATGGACAGCAGTAATAAAAAAGTCAGATCTATCTGTGGCAGGCTGTGTGACACTGGTGAATTGAAAAAAAGCCTCAAAACGCAACAGACGGAGAGGACAATTCAATGTTACACTAAAAGCATCATCTAAGACACTGGGTGGACATGGTGGTACTTAGCTGCAGTCTTGGGCACATGCAGAATAATATGTGTAAAACGCGATAGGGAGCGGCAAACTGGAGACTTACACCACAAAATGTTTCCATCTTAACAAATGACAAGTCTATTAGTGAGTCCTAATGAGATTTCATTTCATAAAACAAAAAACCCTGCTACTTAAATGAGATGATTGTTTCCAATGTAAATCAAATTAAATAATTGTCATTAGTTTGTAATTGTGATATTAATAATGTACAGAAGTGATCTGCATTATGCTATCTTCTTTTTAATCACTGACACAAATTCCTAAAACAAGTACAACTGCACTGGCACACAAGTGTATTCACCTCACTGTGGTTTTAAAACTCAACAATGGATCAAATATTAGGGCTGAGACGATACACCGATTCCCGATTCGATACCATCACAATACTTGGGTGCCGATTCGATATGTATTGCGATTCTACAAATATTGCGATTCAATATTACGATTTATTGCGATTTTTGTTAACTCTTTTTAACAATAGACCATGGGAAAAAGTTGAATCATACATTTCTAGGGACTTTTACTTAAAATATCTAAATTAATACAGTAATAATGTTCATTTTCAGCCTGTATGTAGTCAGAGATGTCCGAAAGTCAAAGATATAAGTCATTGTCAGGAATCACTTATGACATTTTTTTTCCAGCAACCCAAAAATCAAATAATAAAGACATTTCCCTCGAAAATTAGTGGTATTTTCTTTTTAATTTATAAGGGACATGTAATGTTTTACACTTCTGGTTAATATAATCCAATCAGTCTTATTGTTTTTATGTGTATTTTGTATAAACAGTTCCCTTTGTTAACACCTTATTTTGAAAACTTGACACACGTGTATACTTCCGCTAACTTCGCCAAGTCCATCGCTACCTCTAAGCTCTCCCATCAGCTCTGTTTTCTTTATACATCCATAGTCTGCTCCATCGGGGTCGTTTGAATGCATTTAACATAAATGTCAGTATATGGGTGCTCTACAGTTGTAGCGTCGACCGATTTGACCACGGAGATGAGAGTGGCGGCTGGCTTGACCGCACGTTACCGCAATACGATAACGTTTCCTGTCCATGACAGAGTTAGCATGCAGCTTTAGCCATGATGTCTAGCTCTGCTTTTCCTGGCAATGTGTGAAACCCAAAGTGTTTCCATACTTTACTGTATGTGTAGTGTTTACCACTTTGGATTTAAAATATGTCGTATCCACGTAGACCCTCCGCTGTTTTCTTCTTTCTGTGGTTTGTTTTGGTGACGGATGTGGAACAGATATGACATCACGTTACTCAGACTACAACAATAAAAGTGGTAACTTCCTTCTACCTCCGCATAGACTCAAATGAAGCAAATATATATCGATTCTTGCATTAAAAAATCGATTTCAAAATCGTAAAAAAAAAAAGAAAAATCGCGATACATAGGTGAATCAATTTTTTTTCTCATCCCTAATAGATAGGTTGTTAACATTAAGATTTATTTTAGCATAAAATCATCTTTTGAGTAGGTGTTTTAATGACCGAGTGGCTGAGAACAGGAATTTAAAAAGGGATTAGTAGTTGACTCACCACTCTGGATATTTAAAGCATGGTGCTTGTCGACAGTCCATCCTCCCAGCTTGGAGGCGGTGGTTTCGTAGCCCTGTAGAACAGCAGTCCTCTTCTCCCACAGAATGAGGTCTGGACATGACTCGTACTCAAAACCCACAGATACTAGGAAAAGAAGCAAAGATAAAAGTAGCATTAGTGAACCACACGTTCTGGATAAAAAACTAATACGCAATGTATACGAGACTTGACCACTTACCAAAAGCTTCAGACAAACCGTAGACCTTCTGGCTGTAGACATCAGCCTTGTCCCACACAAAGTCATACGAGAGGTTTGGGGCTGCAGGAAACCACTTCCTGAACAGCCTGCCCTCCACAGCCACCATGAGGTGAACCTTCATCAAGTTGAAAGGGATTGTGGAGTGGGTGAGGGTCACCCTCAGTATTGACTTGTAACCTGGAGTCCTGCTGCTTAAGTAGCCGAGTTTCATATCCGTCCCTGGTATGGGCACTTCCTCCTGCAGAGACTATGGACAGAAAAGAAAGCTTATAATTTACAAAAAGCAAACATAAATCCTTAAGATAGCTGACAGGAATTGTAAATTCTAAAGTGCTTGGAAATCTATTTTCTTCAGTGTTTAAGGTCGGATTAATAACTTTATCTCACACAGATTATCAATTTGTCATTCCTTTGGTCAGTGGCCACTACAACATTTGTCACATATTTTTCATAGTCTTGCCTCCAACCAAATATATTGACCCATGGGAAGATTAAAGACATCAATTAGAAGACAATTATATTCATGTGTTACAGGAAATCCAATGGAGGATTTCTTCATTAGGTTCTCCAGGGAGTATTTTCATAACTGAATTAATAATAGAACAATAGTCTTCCCTGCAATTCATATGACAGTGGCATCACAACAGTGCCCTTGGGCTCAGAGCTTGCACAGTCCGATTATATACAGAGTAATAAAAGTTGGTTTAGTAAGAGACAGTGTTGTGGCCTTGGGAGTTTCCACTGAGGTCAGACCTGTAACCTCTTGATGATACAATAGTAGGCCAGCACTCACTGTACGGTGTTCGTATTTAGGATCAAGGGTCGACAGCACTGGTTTGGTTGACCAACTCCTCTCTGCTCTAATTAAATGACCTCTCGTCGCCCGTCTCCACAGTACAGAACAAGATGTAAAGTAACAATTAAAACAGCTACCCAAAGCGACATGGACAGAGGACACGTCACTTATGATGCGTCTCTTTTCAAAGGTTCAAACGAGTGTGGCTGTGCCTCGTTGATTGATCAGAATTCCCTTTTATAAGGACAAGTGTAAATTGGAATGATGTCCCCGTATGGCGCTCTTACAGCTCAAGGAATAGCAAAGACAAGGCTGCTATAAATAGACAGGACTGCCTACTAAATTCACTGATATGCCATTAATCTTATGAAGCAAAGTCGGAGACAAAGTAATTAGAGAAGGGCACAGAGATGCCTGCTAGACATACAGTAGACACACATTCACCTGCACACACACCAGACCGTGCACGTGTGTGCTTGCACAAACAAGACACACAAACATTTAGAGTATAAAATATATACAGTCATGAAAAATACAGTGGAAACATAGTGATCATGTCATGATCTCATCTGTCTGGGTAAAATTGATCACTATAAGAGGATGATCTAATTGACATCGGTATATGTATTACATAAAGTAGGCCTAATGAAACGGACAGATTTACTGAATTTTAATGACTGTTTCAAAAAACAGTATAGCTGTTTCAAACGCCACTTCAACCACCGGTGTTTCCCTGTGCACATGTTTTTCTTTCTCTATCACTAGTAGCCTTGACTGTTTCTAATTCTTTCAGTAGACTACACAAGGTAGCCTGAGGAACACCAAGTTTCTCTGCTGAATCTCGTTGTCTCGTTTTTGGCAGTTGGTCATTAAGCTTAGAGGAGACTATGTTTTCCATTGAGAGAAAATTACTTTTTTTTCCCGTCATGATTTCAATGTGCACGCAGCACCAGCCTCAGGTAGCCAGGCGGAAGCAGACAGGTTACCGCGAGGCAAAGTATCATGGGAGTAAAGTAAAAAAAATAGAATTACCGTAGTTTTCTTTTTTTTTTCCATAATGTCATGTACGAAAAGACCGCTTTTCACACTGTATGCGGACTACTTGATTACTATCAGCAAATTGTTTAAACAGCATTTGTATAGGATAAGGATGCACCGATTTATCGGCCGAATATCGGTATCGGCTGATTTTCGTCTCGTTGACTGCAATCGGCCTATCGGCAAATAAGATGACATTCACCGATGGCAGTGGCCAATGTTTATGTGTTGCATTCGTTTTGTGCCGGCTAAATGTTGTGTTGTTAGCTGATGATTTAACTGCATTTAATTTATGTTTCACGAAATGTTTTTGTTGGGATATGTAAGTACTAAAAAATTAATTCCTCTCATTGAGTAGGTAGTTGTATACACAGGCCTAAGGGAATTTTTAAGCAGTTAGTTTTCATATGAACAAAAGTTATAAAATAGTTTCATAAATTTGTAAGATTTAATTTGTGCTCATTCAAAATATAAATGAACTGAATGACTTTAAGAGTGAAGACAGTTCAGTTATTTTTTTATAATGAAGATGTCTGTTTCCCTGACACCAAAGGGGAAATAAATCACAACAAAATAAAAAACATCGGAATTGGCTATCGGACAAATTTTTTATCTTAAACATTGGTATCAGTCCATAATCGATGCATCCCTAGTATAGGAATGATTTTATCCCAAGCATTTTGATCCATTTTTTTTTCGTGATCATTATAAGCATTTTCCACTGCAATAGTAAATCCTTTCCAGTGGTACTTGTATGCTTAATCGAGGAGACTACAACCCAGGAGAAATTAAAAATGTCCAGGCTGTTTTCTGTGTGCGAGGTAATCATCATCGCTCTGCAGTGAGACAGTACAATGCACATTGTAAATCGCCCAAGTTCCACAGACCAATTACACAAGAGAGATAAAATCACAGCACTGCCGTGAGCCAGAGTTACTATTACGCTTGCACTTGATGAATAGTCTTCAGGGTCTCCTCCAGATGTGTGGCATGAATCATCTGGAGGAGAAACCCATGTAGATCACAACCCGCAGGGCAGTGAAGAGGGTGGGGGGTGCACGGCGGTCACCTGGATCTCGGGTACGACGGTCCGCCTTTCAGCGCAGGAGCCGGCGAATGCGGTGAGCGGCGCCGGGGACACCACGGGACCGGGCCTGTTGAAGCTGCTGAGGTCACAGCTCGGGATGTCATTCTCCTCATGCCGCATGACAATGGTATCCATGACATAGAAGCGTCCCCATGGCAACCAGAGAGTGTGCTCCTGGGTGATGAATGGAGCGCGCTCAAAGTGCAGGGCGATGGCTATGCCCCCATTGGTCACCAAGTCAAAACTGGAACACAGACGTGCACAATGTCAGAGAGGATGAATGTTGATTCACATACCGTACACTGGAGATGGATTATATGTTTTTCAAATAAATACTGTGAAAATTCTCATTAGCGATGCATGTAATCTGTTGTGTGTTGAGGATTAAACCATGCAACAATTTACTGTGAATATAATGACTGTTTTCTAATTAAGTGTTGTTAAAATAGATCAAACAGTAATAAATT
The DNA here is from genome assembly GCA_916701645.2 of Sebastolobus alascanus. Taxonomy (NCBI): domain Eukaryota; kingdom Metazoa; phylum Chordata; class Actinopteri; order Perciformes; family Sebastidae; genus Sebastolobus; species Sebastolobus alascanus. The sequence goes on along the minus strand of CAKAOJ020000040.1, from coordinate 3,997,250 downwards.
CCACGTTTTATTAAATGAAGGCTGTTAAGAAAGAATGCTGTTTCACTATTTAGCATTATCTTTCAGGCACACACAGGCTGAAAATAAAAAAAAGGATGATTTATCACAATGTTAAAAGCACATATCTTAATTAATGTCATAATCTGTAGATTTTATTTGAAGAATGGAAAATAGTAGATGCATGCTGTAAGTTCAGGCATGACGGTTTCACCCCCATGCGTGTGTAATGTACTGCTCCTGTGCTCACATTTATATGTGAGAGAGAGAGAGAAGGAGAGAGAGAGAGAGAGAGAGAGAGAGAGAGAGAGAGAGAGAGAGAGAGAGAGAGAGAGAGAGAGAGAGAGAGAGAGAGAGAGAGAGAGAGAGAGAGAGATTTGTGCTGCAGGATGGAGGCAGCCGCCACTTCTCTATCGATCCCTAAGATGAAGGCTGTCCACTCTAACATCAGTCTAAAAGCCCTGCAATGCCATCCCATCTACTGTTGCATTTAAGGGCCTCTGCCTCTGGTCTGACCTGAGTGGGTCTCAGTAAACAGGCTGCACTCTGGCGATTTCATCATCTCTAACTGCTGCATGGTGACAACAGCATGCCTGCACCTGCACTGGATTTCTGCAGCTCTCGTCACTTCTCTTTAAAGCCAATTAGCACCTGGTCACCTCCGAGCCCCTGGGACAGGGCCTCATCCTCACACGGGAAGCATCTTTTCCAAATTACAGGTAAAGAAGGAGGTCCAAAATAGTGGCCTCTAAGCTAGGTAACCTCCCTCTTGGTTTTAACTACTACATAAATAATCTACTAACTTCCCTTGAGGCTAAACATCTGATTGGCTGTGTGCGATAAACAGAAGTTTGTCCCGCCCTTGGTGTTTTGACCTTGGCTGGGTGCGAGTTTGTCCAGTAGTGCGGAGGCTGCAGAGCTGATGGGGGCTGTGATAGTCGTACCCTTGTGCTGCCGTGATCTGTCAGCAGCCATACAGCTGTAGCCTACATGACGACTGGCAGGCTAAGGCCACGCACGCTAAAAACACTTCGGGACAGATACCCATGGGCAGCATGGCCAATCGATGAAGGGATTCACTGGCTGTTATCAATCATGACAACAGCCTTAAGCCATGTGACAAAACTTATTAAGCTACCTACAACAGCCTTGCTTGCTTGTGCCCTCGGGGAATGCATCAGGCTCAAAGAGTTAACCCTGCCAATGAACTCGGCGTGCCTCATACATATGATATGCATTCATTTCTCAGCCAATGTGTACTTATAATGAACTGGACGGTATGTTAAAGTGAAGCAAGGACATGCAAGTTTAGTAAGAGTGAACAAAGACTGTATAGATGCCTGTAAAGGTGAGGTAGGCACTTTATGTACACGCAAAGTGAGTGAAAGTAGACAAGTATTAGTTCTTCACCAATTAGGACCTCAATTAGGTCCTCATTCACTAGTGTAGCCTCAACTACAGTATGTCTGCATTCACTTAGAAACTGTATTTAAACGTAATAACACATTGGCGTCCTCTTTGACAAGGGTGTTGTGTGTATACAGGAAAAAAATCAACCACCAAAACATGAAAAACAAATAATAGTAATTACAATAATAATTGTAAGAACATATGTGGCCATTATACATTGCCATCGATCTTTTTACAAACACGAGTAGTATACAAGTAGTCAATTGTACTTCTCACAATCTGCCGGTACTCTTTTCTGCCCTCTCCATAAGAGAGATTTATAATAGCAATTCATAACAGCGCAGTACCAGCGTATTCGAGCAGTGCCTCATAAGCCAGTATGAACATAGTAGTAGCAGAAGTAGTAGTAGTAGTAGTAGTAGTAGAAGTAGTAGTAGTAGTAGTATGAACATAAAAACTATGTGGAGAGCATCTGGACGAGCCGACGCACGGCACGGGACGGGTGGTGAGAACGAGGGTGCTGTAATTTATCAATACAATGTTCATGTCCTTTTTATAAAATAATTAGTGAACTGTTTGTCATAACTTTTTTTATTTGTGAACAAATATAATATTGAAACATTATTTAAAATGTTTCTGAATCTGCTCTTTTAGGGCAAACATTTCCAGAAGAATTAAATGCTCAGACAAAGATTGTGATATGTGTTAATAATAAAATAATCATTTAACTAGTAATAATAATGGTCCAAAATTATGTAAAATTGCATAGTTTTAAGTCAAAAACCCTCAAATGTTCTTGGGGGAGGACCCCAAAACCCAATATCTCCTACTATCTTTTATTCACTGTTGAAATTCAGAATGTGTCTCTTTATCCTGCTGCATAATATGTAGGAGCATCCTGTCTGAGACACTGCTCCTAAAACCTGAATGATACCCTACTATAAGCTATAAATAACACAGGCAAGCACTTTAACTTTTAACACTAAACACACCACCTTAACCCTAGAATGTTCCAGTTGCATCCATTGCAGTATTACAGGCCTACTATAGAAGATGTATGGGCCAAGTATAATAATATAGAAATAAAATCACAACTGATTCTGACTGACAGAATCAGTTGTGACACTGACAGAGTTACATGCTTAAATAAATAATGAATAAATAAGAATAAGTTGCAAGAGATTGCTGATACCGCCCGATATACACGCCAACATGTGAATAAGGGGATTACTGGCAGGTATTTTTTCCCACTTTAAGCACTGATTTCCCATAAATATCATGGATCCTATAGAGGTCCTCCCAAGCACATAATAATGTAATAAGCTGGTCAGCATTCTTCTCATTATTGGAGAAAAGCATTAAAGGGAACACGTGTGTCTCAATGCTCAGCCAGTCAGAAAATGGCTACACAGCTGTAAAGAAACTAAACTAACCTCTTTTGTTTAGGCCAGAAAACTTTTCCAGATAGTGGAAAAGGTAATTTAAAACCTAAGCCCTTGGACAATAAAGAACACATCATAAAAATGAGTTGAGACAGCTTTCCCATTTCTAAGTGGCTGAACAGGTGCATTTTTGATTTCACGCTGCACTGAGCCAGTTTACAGTGATTGCAGGGGAGTTGCAGGAGACCGGGCATGTTTACAGGGGAACCTGGGAGATGGAGTAGTGTTTACACATATACTAGAAGGAAGAAAAGAGTCTAGAGCTTTGCAAAGGAAAAACGGAGTGGTGCATAAGAAAAATGGGACACGCATATATGGGGAAAGGATAGAGATGAGGGAAGCCAGTGCAGTGGAAAGGACATGAGACCTGGGCTCAAGGAAAGTACAGGAAATAAGTGAGAGAGTAGTGCCCAGAAAGGAAAGGCTTAAGGCCAGTGAGATTAGAGAGGAGGAATAGCGTGAAGGGATGGAGAGCAAATTAAATAAGTGAGGAAGGTGAAGATGATGAGGAGGAGATGAGAGATTTTTGTAAAACGAGGAAAAAAGGAGGAGACTGTCAAGAAGACGGAAGAAATGAGGAGAAGCAAGAATGATCAAGATCAAACCCGTGGCAAAGATGTGGGCCTTTAGAGTGCCACTGACTGATAAAAGTGTCAGGAGGAAGTGGGGCTTGGAGAGCAAACAGCAATTCATGCTGTGCTGTGATAGAGAGGCTTGGTTTGCCACAAGACCTTACTAACACTGACTCATATAAGAGATACGGAGGTTGTGTGCATGTGCAATCTGATCCAAAAAACGTTTTTAGAAAAGAACTGAAATTACAGAGACAATGTTACCCAAAGCTTTTCTCTCAGGTCTTTCTCTTTCACTCCAAGAAGCACGTCGAAACAAGTCGGAAGTTTTTGTCGGGATTTCTCTGAGAAACGCTACTGGTGCCAAAGCAGCTGGCATAGAGTCGCTCAAAGAAAGCCAAGCGGAGAACTCTTTCCACTTGTTTCATTAACACTTCACCACGTTCTCCAAAGAGGTTCTAGTGGTACTGTAAGGAAACACCAAGAAGCTAAAAGAGACAAAGAGTTTCTATAACTTGTAGAGGCAGAGGATATGTGGAATTGTCTGAGGAAGATAGTGGTAATGATCTATGTCAATTTGTGCATTTAGTTGCATTATTTTTTGGGCTGTCAATAAATAAAAACATTTAATCGCGATTAATTGCGTGATTGTCCATAATTAATTGTGATTAATCGCAAAATAATTGCACATTTTTTATTTTTTCAAAATGTACCTTCAAGGGAGATTTGTCAAGTATTTAATACTCTTATCGACATGGGAGTGGGCAAATATGCTGCTTTATGCAAATGTATGTATATATTTATTATTTGAAATCAATTAACAACAAAAACAACGACAAATATTGTCCAGAAACCCTCACAGGTACTGCATTTAGCATAAAAAATATGCTCAAATCATAACATGGCAAACTGAAGCCCAATAGTTAACAACAGCTGATTACAACATGTGATTATCATACCAATAGAACCCATTTTCATTCACATATCTTGAGGTCAGAGGTTAAGGGACCCCTTTGAAAATGGCCATGTCAGTTTTTCCTTTGGAGCGTTATTTAGTCTCCATTGCGACAAGCTAGTATGACATGGTTGGTACCAATGGATTCCTTAGGTTTTCTAGTTTCATGTGATGCCAGTATCTTCACTCTAACTCTTCAACCTTGGAAAGATCGGGGATCCATCAGATTTTCAAGAGGTTAATTATATATCACAAGTTGCGTTAATGCTTTAACGAAATTAGTGGCGTTAAAATAAATTTGCGTTACCGCGTTATTATCGTGTTAACTTTGACAGCCCTAAATAATTTATAGACATAGATTTAAAACAACCACACTTTTAATTAAGATTTAAGGATTATCTTTTTCACCCATGACATCTATGGCAAAAAATAGCATTATTAAGCTACAACAAGAGAGGAAATTAATTGCAGGTCGGTGGCCTAAACTTAAATGTCTCACTTAATTCTCTAAATCTTCCTTTGTCAAATAAATAACGTCCATCTGCACTATGTTTCGTAGCCCCAGTGAGCTGCTTTGAATTGGCATATTTTATTCTTTCCCCTCCCTGCTGCTACTGAAGCATAACTTATGAGTGTACCAGAAGGGCTTTGTTTGATTTCTCTGGGAATTGAGCCGAGAACTCCAAAATTGGACCAAATGAAAGCACAAAGCAGATCAATGGCGGCACAGTTTGCAGTGGCAACTGTGTTTCTTCCTTCCATCATTAGAATTCAGCACGGCTAAACAACACTATTTGATAATAATATAAATATCATTGTCACATCTCTGTACAGCACATTTAGGCAGCGGTTAGTGGCGTTTGCATTACACCCTTGTTTGTGTGTGTGTGTCAGTATGAGGAAGAGAGCTCTTACCTTCCATCCTGCCTGGTGATTGTGTAACCGTAGGACGGGTTGTTGATGAAACTGATGTTGACGCCAACCAGCGGTGTTCCATCTGAGGTCACTACTTGTCCACGAATGACACAAGCATGGCTGCAGTGAGAAAGAGCGAAATAGTCACAATGATGGAATACTTTTTTCACCTAGAAAAGTAAAGTGGAAAAAACATATAAGTATGATGTTATCAAAAGGAAATACTGTACACAATAAAAACAAACAGCCATAAGAGAAACAGAACAACCTCCCAGGATGTCTCTGAGGGTTTTGCTCTCCAGAATGGGAGGATAATGAGATAAGGAAGCTTTACTTTGCTTTTGCTCTAATTAAAAAAAAAAGAGGATTTATCTTTTCCATTACAGAATGCAAGAGAGGAAAATAATAGGACTGCAGATTGCAAGACTTGCTTGGCTGGTTATCAAGACCTTGACAGATTTCCAGACTGACATCAGGTCTCCAGAAAGCTGCATAAATTAGATCTGATCATCAGTCCCCACCAATCAATAGCGGGAAGTCATCCAAATTCACCTCCTAATCTTACTGAACTGATGAGTTGAGACCTTGCTGTATCACGTCTCCCCCGTCGAGTTTCGCCCGTGTCATTAGCGAGACCCAACTCATGGTCAGCCAGCGTTTCTGTAGTCGTTTGCAAAAAATGGGTCCCCTAACAAATGCCTTGCTGCCACTTCTTCATTAGACCATGGCTATTTTTAATACATTTGGGTCTTAAACACTGCCACGTACTGGAAACAATTAACACTAGTGTGTTAGTAGCTGCCCTCAACATGTCCTTACCAGAGGCAAGATCATTCACCCCACACTATCCTGGTCCCCAGAAACCCAGTTTTATGTTAATTAGGCCGGATCTCCTTCAGAAGACCTTGGCTGTCCACCACTGCACTGTAAACAAGCAAGGAGATACTGCTCATACCCAAAGATCTATCTGGATGCATTTACACAGAATTACTACTAAAGTTAACCCGGCAGCCCGGGCCTGGCTGTCTACGATTAATCATTCATGCCAACAGTTTATTTTAGAGTCTTGTTTGAAGAGGCAATCATCCACATTTTCTTCAGATGGAGCTGTGAAAGTGGAACTATCTCCTTCCTGCCTCTGTGAACCACATGGGGAGATGATTCCTCGCTGTCAAGACAAATGATTTAAATATTGACATCAAATAGAACAGAAAGAAGGAGCAGCAAAGGAAGCGTGAAGCGCTCGCTGCAGAAACTTCCCCCTCCGTATGAGATTTCACTCGTCCAAGAGGATTTGCAAAGTCGAAAGGGACTTCACAAAATCGCCAGCCTCCAGTTTATCATACATCATCCACAGAGGGCAAAGTGAGGACATGTGGTGAAAAATGAACTCAGCGGGAAATCATCTCTAGTTTATGTCTTTTTAAAGAGGGACTATTATGGATAACAAGACTTAGTGGAGCCAAGTCTTGGGGTGGATTTTGTCATTGATGTCATGTAAGTTATGTTAACGCATGAAGCTGATACCCCTCACTGCTTCACAAACGTTTTGACATGATTCGAACGAGCCGCTCTGAACTTACTCTCCAATCGATGTCACATTTTTGTATCTAACTCTTGTAAGTGGGTGTGTGGATCAAGTTTGCTGTTAGATATGTTTTTTGGACATGAAGAGGGCTAGTAATACTTAACTCTGTTCTATCAATTTACCACAACAAACTGCCTGTTTCAGCAGAGTTGGGTGTGCAGCTCTGGAAAACAAATAACTTAACAAAACTGAGCAACCTTTGGTAAGAAAAAAATTGTCACAAAAAAGCGTCAAAGACATACAGCAGTCACGCAGCATAAATCTGTTACAAATTTGGAAAATCTCCCCCTTTATCAGCGTGCAATTGTGAAGGAAACTACTCTGCTCAGTAGTATTTCAGACAAAATAAAAAAATGCACGCCAGACTTAAGTAGAGGGAACTTTCAATGAGCGAGGCTAATAAATGGTACCATCACCGCAGAAGCAACAAAAACATCATTACCTGCTCAAATGACTTGATTATAGGGTAAACCCTGATGCAAATATAAGCCCTCTCTTCCTCTGCCTGCATGTTTCCCAGCATACTGAAGAGTGTAAAATGAGGAGACGTCAATGTGCATTTTTAGCGCTCCAAATATATAATGCTGCTAAAAGCGGTAGAGCACACTGAGAAGAAAACAAACAAGAGATTTTCTGACACTAATGGCCTAACGCTAATAAAAGAGTTATAAATAAAATAATGAAAGCCTGTAAATGAAGCGAATGGCTTCTGCCTTGCTATTATAAACCAGCTATCAATCTTTGCCCAAATTGTTCCGCGGACAAAGTCCCTGTTTACTATTCCAGTCAGCATCCACTGCTGAGCCTCGGCAGTCTCTTGTATTGTGTGTCATGGTGGAGAGTCGAGACGTTTTATGCAGTGGCAGATGCTTTATTCAGTGGCACCTTTGCAACTTTTTGTGGTGGGAAACATCAGAAATAGCACTCCAACATGTCTACTAGCATGAGGAAGCGGTTAATGGATCAATAAAGAGATGATCAGGTGACCAGGACAGGCATATCAGGATGACGCCGAGACCGTGCCTGTAAGGCTCATCTGAAGCCCTGGGCACCCTGTCATAACCGCTCATATCTGTCAGTGGGTGGGGAATGAATACCAAGCATGAATAATAGATTATCACTGATATTTTTAGGTAAGCCAAGGCCTCCAATCTTGCAGCTCATCTCTGGATTCTTGACTTTACTTATTTATGGCTGCATCTTCTTGCGAGAGAGACAAGAGTATTACTCAACGCTCTACGCCTCTTCCTCTGTCCACTGCAAAAGGTTGAGTGGTTCTTGAAGGCCCGAAAAATGTCAATGAGGAAAAATGTCGCTAAGTGTGTTACAAGTGCTTCTCTCAAGTATCGGCTGACCCTACCACAATTAGTTCAAAAACAGGCAGAGATTTAATTTGATGACAGTTGATGTAATTCATATACTGATATTTGAGTATACTGAGTGACTACTGATGTCTGATCATATGCAGATGACTAAGAAATAAAAGCCAGGTGCTGAATACAGACATTGTATAGATAAAAACATGTTTTACTGCTTACAATGCTGTAAGATGGACAGCATTAGGGTAGCAAACATCACATTATTCACACATGTCAACAAGCACCCAATACTAAGATGTGTTGTGTTGCAAATTATACTAATGGAAATGATCCTGCTTGAGCAGGGACACTTTTCAAATCGATTTTCCCTTCAAGAACAAAGCAGAAGCTCTGCTGGACTAAAAATAGTAATGTCTGAAACTACAACCCTCTGCCATGACTTTGAAAAAAAAAAAAAAGCAAAAAGCCTCTAATAACAACTCCATGCTGTGAAGTTTGTTTGATTCGTCTGCTGTTTTTGACACCATTTTATGAAATTTTATCACCAGAGACGAAAATTTGAAATATTCTCAACATATTTTTCGCTCAATTTATTTTGTTTTGACTGTTTGTTTCACAGAAGTATAATAAGCCAAGATGAGAGAGATCCATAAGCAAGTGGGATGCAAATAAGGTGACACAGCCTCACAAGCGATTAAAGATGAAAAGAGAAGGAGACAAAGGAGAAGAGAGGCAGGGGAATCTAATGGGACTTTGACAGCCATCCTGCCTGATATGAAAGCGCTCTCAGATTCCATGGCTGGGGTGTCGTGGGCTCTGCCTCTGGGGGTGGGCCTCAGATGGATTACAGTAAAAGTAATCACAATACATGAATATGAGATGCCTCTTCGAGCCAGGGAATGCTCCTTGCTTTTTGCGTCATTCTTCGTTTGTCCATCATCATCTGTCCATCATCCTTCTAGCTATGCACGCCACCAGTCCCTGGCCATCTCAGCCTCCGCTGCCTATAGCTGCCTCCCCTCCTTCGCACACACATTTTGGTCTGGGTTAAAAACAGCAAACGTACGCTCGCTACGATCTGTCAGAGCAATAACCACAGTATTGTAATTGCACTGGCCTACATTAATAATGAAAGCCACTGATTGATTTGTGCTTGCATCTGAAATGTCATTACTAAAAAAACCTGATGTTAGCTATAATGCAAATTCAGACCAGATCACTCTTTAATCCAATGGAAATGAGCAGAGCCACAATACTGTGTGTACAATCATAGTCAAGCATCCTGAGTGGCTGAATTAAAATGTGAAACATATTGAATCTGAAGTGCGGGACTTTTACATATAAATGAACGTCCGTCACAGTCATGCCCAAACAAGTTCACACAATGATGATTAAGCCTATCGCTGCCAGGTAAAGCTGTATTTCACAATACACCCGAGTTGTGATGTCTGTGGCAACTCTCCTGCGCTGGCTCAACGGTGAAGCGTTTTACGTCAGCCAGCCAAAGCTAAAGTGGGCATGAAGGGAGGGAGAGACCATAGCGAAGGAGCAGCAGAGAGGAGTATGGTGGCGGTTATGGCGGAAAACCCTGAGAAGCTTCCAAGAAAACTTTCTGGAGTGGATGCTCGGAATTCAGAGGAGGGATTTAAGTAAAAAATAGAAAGCGATCGACAGCGAGGACAAACACGGATCACCGGGTGAGATGCAGCTAACCTGCAGCGTCATAAGCAGGGTCAACACTGTTTGTGTGATTACTCTCACTGCCAGAGGGGGGAGTCAAATGTTCCGTACTCCAGCTTTAAAGGAACAATATGTAGCACTGACAGCTAGCATTTAAAATGGGGACACAGCAGTCTAAATTCAAACATTGGAGCCGTGGCCCGTCCGCTCCTTCGGTGGACTTGATAGCGGCGTACGTTTTCACAATTTCAGGGTTACCTTCTAGACACAACCCATTAGCCTCTGGCCAGCAGTGGACTGAATCACTTCACCGGCTGTGTGTCTCAAATACTTGCTGCCTTGATAACCCAGCTGCACACGGACCACAGAGAGATGTGCCGAGGCTTTTCAGGTCAGGTAGAATCTGATGTTAACGTTATCTCTGTTGATCCAGTTCGTTAGCTTGCTTCCATGGCTGCAGAACGCTGGGTTTGCACGCCAATTTGTTTCATATGTGGCAACGGGGTGTCAAAATGGTCAGTGGACGGGATCACGCCGACCAAAACAAAAACAGACGTTCCGGACTGGAATGTAAATTTCAAAGGAGAACATACTAGCTGTGGCCTTGTTGTCAGAGAAGCCAGTATTTCAATTTAGCTTGTTTCCTTAATCTCTGATGACATATCATGGTCATTTTATGATTTATTACAGTAAATATATTACATATTGGTCCTTTAAATCCAGCAATGACTAATTCAACTGACTAACTTTAACTAACTGAATGAGTATGATCTCAGAAGAGATTGATGCATGAAAAACAAATGATGAAGCAAAAAAAGAGAATTCAATTTAATATTGATTCCTAGGAGAAGAACAGTTCTGGTCTTAATACAGAATGTGGTGTCTGGGGAGAGTAATGCACAAGTCACTCACTTGCCGTCGAAGGGATTGGATCCGGGGATGATGTGGGTGCTGTCTCTGCCCACCAGGAAGTACACCCGGTCATAGAAAGTCTGCAGGTTGCTCTGTGCAGAGGACATCTGTGTCTCCTGGATGATGTCCAGGGGGTCCGGGGAGCCAACACACAGAGAGGTGGTGTGACAGGTTGCCTGCAGACAGCAGTCTGGATCCATGCAGTCCACTAGGCCATCTGACAAGGTCGAACACACACTCTCTAATTAAACAACAGCCTGGACACACACCTGGCCAAAGAAACTAAGCGTATATATATATATATGGGAGTCACCGGGGCATTATTCATTTTGACTGTTGCATGATTGGAGCTATATTATGTACATCTCGTCCTGAACAACTCTGGAATTGCTTTGGTTCTCTATCTGTAATTTAGATGAAATAATACAAGACAGTAAGAGCTGCTGTGCAATGCACTTTACTTTACTAAAGTGGGTCATTGGACTCCCTACCCTTTGCTTTCAGGGGCCTATCTGGCCAGATGGGTGATAAAAATAAACCTTGCTGTCAGGAGTCAGTCAAATCCCCAGCAGCACCCCTTCTTTGCCAGTGAGAGCCCTGTAGTCCCTGCACAGTGATGGGGGGGACAAACAGTCCCTGCATAAATAAGGGATGCTAACGCATAGCTCGAGCCCAGAATGAGGTCTGGAAGAAAGGAAGTCACGTCTTCCACTTGGCCTCAAGAGTGGTGCGGCCCCCTGGCTGGCTCTGTGTGTGTGCCTGGCTCTGCTCGGGGCTAGTTAGAGGGCAGAGTAGGGACTTCCTCCTGAGGCCAGCGCATGCATGCATGCTCGGGGCCTCAGGCCAGCTACTCTGCTTTTTAATAAAAACGTGTTGTCCAGGTAACTCACTGGAAGCCATTCCTCATCCTCACCTGAGTACAACCGAGCCTGGAAAGCATAAAGCAGGTACAGTATGTTCTCAAGCACAAAGCTGGTTCATTCTATAGTCGAATCATGTCTAGTTAAGAGTCCCTGTTGATGCCTGGCCAGTGTCAGAGGGCATTGCTGTGTGTTGTTTGTGATTTTACCTCCATCGTTGTCCTTGACATCACTGCAGGCAGTTTCCATAGAGGTGTCACAGCCAGTGCCCCTCCAGCCCAGCTGGCACACACAGTACCAGCCATTGTTACCCAGAGTGCACCTACCATTTCCATTGCACAAACCAGGACAGCCCTCTGTGTAACAAAAAAGGACAAAGACAGAGGTCGGCACAGAATATCAAATAAAGCAGCTTTAAGGGGGAACAGATAAACACTGCGTATTGTCTGTGAACAAACACCAACAATAAAACAACGAGGACTCGCTGATGACGATGGTTTGTTGCTGACATTTCTCTGACAGCAATAGACTAAAGACATGTTAAGATATTAAATGGGGGACAGTGGCTATAATGACTCTCAGCTGAAGTTGATTAATTCAATACACCTTTTGTGAAGCTTCTAATATCCCTTCGCAGTAAAATCAGATAAGAGGGATCTTCTAAATCAATATTCACTCATTACTACAGTAGATTGGCCTCCTGTATCTATGCTACTACAGCTAGATAATGAGAGCAGTGGTGTATACACTGGCATTCTTGCACATAATTGGATCAGTTTTTATGTGATTTTCAAATGTGACCATCATTATGATCATAGCATTACTGCTACAAAAGAAAAGAATGAGCTGCAACAAAAGAGCATTTAAAGCAGTTATTGAAAAAAGCTCTATATCATTATTTGCTCTCGTTTTTAACAAGTTGTCTCTTCTTAGCAATCAATAACATTATCCCTTCAGGGAGCGTGTGCGTTCTGTCATTAAGAGAAGCAGAATGCAATATAGAATAGTAAAAGGTGTATAAGGCTGAGCTCAGTAGTATTATGCAGGGGAGGACTTTGCTTGCACTGTGTTCCCGGGTATGTGACCCCAGGGGAGCTAAAAGCAGGCTGGAGCAGACCGACAGTTGAAAACATTCCCCCGGTTCTCTTCGGATAGGTCTTCACAAGGGCATAGATCAGAGGATTATCTCACCCATTCCTAGGGCTGCTTGGCATTTATCTGGTACCTTGTGATTCCTCGCTGTGGCAGAGGGTAACATCTCAAGATATCAAACGCAAGAGTCTGTCACAGTTTGTGTTGTTAGCAAGCTGCCTTGAAAGAGAGAATGCTAAGCTGACCCATTTTATCAACTAAAGAGACTGGGGCGGCTGTCTCGATGCTCTTACATCACACAGGGAGAAAAGGAGCGGCAGAGTAAGAGAGCAAGAAAGGAAGAGAGACGTGTATTAAAGGGAGGAAAATCAGACGAAGGAAGAAACAGTGATGTGAAGGAAGTAGAGAGAAGTATTTAGGAAGCTAAAAGGTAAAAGCACCACCAAGAATAGATGGGTGTTGTAGATCACATGGTTAGCTGAGGAATGCATCAGTTGCATTTTGGTTGTTGCAATACAGAGAAAGGACGGTATCATGACAGTCATAATACAGCCATGAATCAATGACCAATCCATATTTATATTATATTATTATCGCATATTTATGCCTTATAAATGGTGATTTAAAAAAAATTAAAAACAGAACTAAATTTCAATTTATTAGAACAACTCTGACAAAATATTGCCAAATAATATCGCTGACCTTTCTGTGATTTCTTTCTGCTTGTCTATTATAGAAAGACACTATATAATATTTCAATTAGGGCTGTCAATCGATTCAAATATTTAATCGCATGATTGTCCATAGTTAATTCCAAATTAATTGCACATTTTTTATCTGTTCAAAATGTACCTTAAAGGGAGATTTGTCAAGTATTTAATACTCTTATCAACATGGGAGTGAACAAATATGCTGCTTTATGCAAATATATGTATGACAAATATTGTCCAGAAACCCTCACAGGTACTGCATTTAGCATAAAAAATATACTCAAATCATAACATGGCAAACTCAAGCCCAACAGGCAACAACAGCTGTCAGTGTGTCAGTGTGCTGACTTGACTCTGACTTGCCCAATACTGCATGTGATTATCATAAAGTGGGCATGACTGTAAAGGGGAGACTCGTGGGTAACCACAGAACCCATTTTCATTCACATATCTTGAGGTCAGAGGTCAAGGGACTCCTTTGAAAATGGCCATGCCAGCTTTTCCTGGCCAAAATTTAGCGTAAGTTTGGAGCGTTATTTAACCTCCTTCACGACAAGCTAGTATGACATGGTTAGTACAATGGATTCCTTAGATTTTCTAGTTTTCATATGATGTATCTTCATTATAGCTTTTAAACTGAGCCCGCTCCAACCTAAAAATTGCGTTAATTTGTTAAAGAAATGAATGGCATTAAAACAAATTTGCGTTAGCGCGTTAACTTTGACAGCCATAGTCATAATACAGCCATGGATCAATGAACAATCCACATTTATACATATTATTATCGCACAGTTATGCCTTATAATAAATGGTGATTTAAAAAATTTAAAGCAGAACTAAATTTCAATTTATTGAAACAACCCTGACCTTTCTGTGATTCCTTTCTGCTCGTCTAATATAGAAAGACACTATATAATACTTTATTGTTTTACAAGTTTAATATTAAAATATAATGAGGCTTTTAGAGAGCAAATCATGAAACATGGCAACCTGCAATTGTGCTTTGTCAAGTGCAGCCTTTCAGTTACACTTTATGTATATACTATAGAGCAAAAACATAGGCTGTTGTAGAACTCTGAAGAATTAAATAAGAAAAGGACAAACCAAGATGCAGACTATTGAACAATGGGGATCAAGCATTAAAAATTGCAAGAAAAATAAATAATCCCTTCTCAATTTTCTCCTTGTTTCCCTGAAGAAAGGGACTCACACTTGAAGGCTAATGCCATTAGAAAGTGTCTTGCCTCCGAGACACGTTTGGACATTAGCCGTCCTTTTATTGACCAAATGGACAAAACAACTCTGGTTAGACCAGTGGAGACAGATGATTAGTAAGCTCCGAATGTTTATTACAAGGATAAATAAAGATCCGCTCTCTGCTGGCACCGGTTCAACTTAATTGGCAGCCCTTTCAGAGAGGAGCCCCTGCTGAGCCCTGCCCGAGCCTGCCTGAAACAGCTCCAAACGTGAGGCTGCAAGTGTTCGAAGGACTCCTCTGGCAGCAGCTCTCGTGCCAGGTGGTCCATTACCAAGGACACAGTGAGAGAGAGAGAGGGCGCTGGAGGCAGAAAGGCAGGGTTGCTGCAGAGCCTCCACCCCCTGCTTGCCCTGCACCAACCAGACCATGAACTCTTTTAATTAGAGAGGATGCGGCCTCAGCACCTATCAGGCCCTGCTCACAGCTGCACACTCATCCATAATGCATGGCACAGGTTATGAAGCGCCTTTCCCAACACCCCCCTATTGAGAAAGCAAGGCCGCACACAAACCAAATATTCAACACGTATAGAAAGCAGCACAACTTTGACTCACCAGGTGTGAAAGTGCTAAGTGGAGATTACTGTGTGACAATATGGCAAAAAGTTGATGGGAGGTGGGGATCTTAAGAATGACTTGTTTGGGGCAACAAGAGGTGCATAGTGTTTGCATATGTCAATGTAGGGGGAGAGCATGGTGTGTGTGCATGGTTGGTTAATGCTGGCTGGAGTTACAATGGGAGGAGGACAAAAATAGAAGGAAGGAGGAATGTCATACCTTTCACTACCTTATCCAGATAGTGAGCTTGGGAGATAAAAGACAGGACATATAAGGGAGGTTTGAACAGTGCCACTTCCATGACAAGACGGCAAGGCAAGGTGTTAGTTTACATTACAAAAGGGAAATAACAAAAAAAAAAAAAGGAAAAGTGCAGTCATGAAGCAAAATCATGCATTACAAGCAACACAACAAATACGATCCAACACAGAGGGAGAGGAATGGAGACGGTAAAAAAGACGGGGGGTTGTGGAACACAGAGAAAGAGAATAAGAGAGAGAAATAAAGAAAAGAGTGAGAGAAAGGGTAAAAAAGTGATATGTTCAGAAGGAACATTTCAATCTGTCCCCATTTATCAACCGCCGGGATCGGCTGAATATCTCAGGGGAGTATTTCAAAAGCAACGTGATTGATGCACATATTACTACTCTTAAATCTCTCAAGCAATATCGCACAGGAGGTCAGGATGTTCAACAAAAAGCCCTTTTAATCTTGAAACACCTCTATAGACGATGAGGTCACCAGACGCTCCGGCAATGGCGGGGCCAAATTGGACCTCCTGTGCTCCACAGCTTTGGGCTCGGTAGCCAACGCAGAGCTCTCAATAATGAAAATTGATTTAAATTGAGATCTTTGGCTTCTTAATGGATGACACTGAGGAATATTCTTGTCGAGGGAGTGGGGATCTCAATATGGCACTTATAAAAGGCCCATCAATAATGTAAGGCCAGCGTATAAAACATTCACAGACTCGAGTCACGGCTCTGTACTCGAGCAGCTCTGCCCCGAGATATGCATGAGAATACTGTGAGAAAAATTATCTTCATCTATTTGAATATGGAATAAAGCTTCCACCTCTAAGACTAGCGTTCTCAACTTTTGTCCCATCTCCCTAGTGACTTATGTGTGTGGGAGTTGCAAATTTCTGTTCACTGAAAGGCTGTGCAGAGGGGGAAGAGATGGCATTGTATTCCGACTTCCTCTCTGATGCTTGAGTGGTTGGATCATAGAATGATAATGAGGGAGCTACCATGTTAGGTGGCAACTGTCAACAAAGCAGCGCATGGGTAGTTTAACCTAGATGAATGCATCATATTTGATATGATTGCAACATATTGTGTATGTAAAATCAGTAACTACAACATTCAAATAAATGTGGAGTAAAAATATATCCCTCTGACATATAGTGGAGTAGAAGTACAAGGAAAGAAATGTATTGGAAATACTCAAGTAAAGTACCAATATCTAAAAATGATACTTAAGTACAATACTTGAGTGAATGCATTCAGTTACTTTCCATCAATAAAACAGAGAAAGAAATAGAAGAAGAATAGAAAAAATAAAAAATAAGAGAGAATAAAAAAAATAAGAGAAGATAAGAGAACCGATGCAACACAGAGAGAGAATGGTAAAGTTGCAGTCTTGCAAAGCAGGCATCACATGTCCTCTGGATGGTCTCCTCTAGTGTTTAGAGGAGGTTTGACAGTCTTGACATCAAATATCATGAAGCTAAGTCCATTAAAACACTCGTCTTAATGAGCTCAAAATACACTTAATGAAACTGTCAAACTTCAGAACATCCATCACCATGACTCAAAAATATCTCCATGCCGTCCTTCAAACAGAGAAGTGAGGTCACAAACAGAGGTCAACTACTGCTTACTTATGATAACAACTGGCTGCGTCTGTTGTTGCTAACATTTACATTTTACTGAAGTCACTAGTAGGGCTTTATATTGCCGAGAATCTGGCGATACGATACATTAAGGCTGGGCAATATATCAAAATTATATCAATATCGTGATATGAGACTAGATATCTTAGATTTTGGATATCGTCGTATGGCATAAGTGTTGTCTTTTCCTGGTTTTTAAGACTGCATTACAGTAAAGTGATGTCATTTTCTGAACTTACCAGACTATTCTAGCTGTTTCTTTATTTGCCTTTACCTTACCATACAATATGGTCGCAACATCGATATCAAGGTATTTTGTCAAAAATGTCATGATATTTGATTTTCTCTATATCGCCCAGCCCTACGTTACATATCATGATACAGGGGTTACAATTCAATATATTGTGATATATTGCGATACTGTAAGCAAGGCGATGCATTGCAATTTTTAAATCTAATTTTAGGAAAACTGTCACAGTATTATAACACACCGCCATATGCATTAAATCTGAGTAAAAAATTTTGACTTCTTTAATGTAGTCAGAACAGTGGGATCTGCATTTGCATTTATCACAGTCCCTGCAACATCCAACATTGTAGCACTACTTTGAAAGGGCGCATTTCTTTGCAAATGAAATAAAGTATTGACGGAGTTAATATTTGCATGGAAACTATTAATTAAAAATTGATAGTGTTTTGAGAATCAATATACAGTCTAATATCGCAATACTCAATTATTTCTTACACCTAGTCACTAGTTCCTTATGACAAAAAAATGCTCACAACGAGGAATGCAACCTCTTCAGGAACTACAAAATAGCAAACATATTGAAAGTTCATTTTCAATATAAAGTGTAGTGTACATTTCGCAAAATTCAGTCGGCTCCTTCTACCTCTCAACTATTCTCTCCGTAAAGGATTTTAACAAAAATGAAAAGAGCCAACATTATCACCCCTTGAACCACTGCTGGCATAATCTGCTAACGGATTATGAAATCCACTAGAAAACACAGACAACTTAATGACTTCACTCTCTGGCAACACAATGAAAACTCAGTTGAAACTTTTTTTTTAGGTTGAAGTGAGCCAGTGTTTTCAAGAGAGGTCTTGACATTCAGTCAAGGTCTTGGAAACTTAACTTTCGCAAAGTGTTTACAGAATAACAATTGTCAGTATAAACACAGAGCTAAAGGTGGTGCTTGATCTGCTCACAATGACTCACATGTCAGCATTTGAAATTAATAGTAAATGGAAAGGGAGAAAAGAAAGAGATGAGGAAAAGGATGAGTAAAATGAAAGGACACCTTAGCACATTCCCACATTAAAATGCATGAAGGCAAGCCTCAGATCCTTGAGTAAACCTGTTCATGCTTTACCGAGTTGCACAAATTCAATTAAGCATGCTTTCCCCCTCTCTTCTCCAACTGGACCCCTCCCCTCACACCCATCGCTTCGCACACACACACACACACACACACACACACACACACACACACACACACACACACACAGACAGACAGACAGCCTGTGCCTTTGTTGGCCCCCAAAACACACACACATACACACAGAGTCCCCCACCCAAGCCCAAACCTCTTCCCATCCTACCAATAGTGCAGTGTTCTCCGTTCCACCCCGGACTGCATTCACATTTGCCGTCCCTGCAAGTGCCATGCTCGTTGCAGCGAGGGTGACACGCCCTCTGGTCACACCCAGTGCCCATCCAGCCGTCGTCGCAGCGGCAGGTGCCCGACACACAAATGCCATGGCCACCACAGTCCGCTGCACAAATCTCTGTGGGAGACAGGGACACAGAAAAAGACAAAAAAGGGAGTGGGGGGGGAAGACGGACAAAAAGGAAGTAAGGGGGGTGGAAGTGGGATGGAAAGGGAAGACAAGGCGGTTACGGGACGAGGCAACAAGGGTGAAGAAAAGACAAATCCAGGAGTTATTGTCAAGGAAAGGCGGCCACGCTCCACTACCTTGTCTGATGGCGGCTGAAAAGAAATTCCTGCACCTCATAAGGGGCAATCCTTTTTGACAATACAAATCTAATAAGTCCATTATAAAGAAAAGACATGGATTGTGGCGGCCTTAGCAGACTTATTCTTCTCCTTGCCTCTTCACCTCTTTCTCACACAAAGAGGAAAAAACTAAACAGCTGGAAATTCTTGCAGAAATGGCAACAATATCAGCACTATATGTACCATTTTGATTAAACTTTTAACGTTACTACATCTTCTTTGTTGTATATGCTGTTTCCATAGCTTTGACACATTACTATGGGCTACAGGCAGGGAGTATGACTCCACAGAATTATTCAAGGCATAAGATGTCAATACGCTCTTTTTATTCTACCTAAGTGCAGTGTACCAGAGGAAGAGGTACATTCAGACTGAGAGACAGAGCCACAGTGAAGCTCGGCTGGCGCTTTTGTGTGGCAGCTGAAAGACCTCCCTGACAGGCTGCGATAGAGCCTGGGACATTACCCGCGTCTCATGAACTCGAGGGAGAGTGTGACAAGACAAGAGCTCAAAGAAATTAAACACTGACATATTTATTATGAATCTCATTGAAACCTCTAACCTCTTTATCAACTATTGTGTTAAAAAAAAGAGGCTTAGCAATTTGGGCAAGAGGGAACAATAGCCATGTATTCCTGGCTTATTAGCCAAGCCAATTCAGATATGACCACAGGGGACCAAACTGGAGGTAAAATCTTTTAATAAGTCAATTACTGCCTTTACAGTGCCTTTTTTGTCATTGCTACAAATTAGATTTGAGTGGTATTTCCAGCCACAAACCATGACATGACATTACCAGCTTAAAAGGCTTTTTAAAAAATCACTCTCCCTTGCTAATTACAGCTCAGCACTTTGTTAAACTAGGCAAATGCTAATTTTACATCTGACTTTTGATATAAAGGTACAGTATGCTAGCAGCATTTGAATCGGTGCCCCTTATGACTGCTACAACACACACAAAATAGTACATATGCAAACAGAATATCAGAATAGGATTCAGTTCCAGAGGTCTGCTCAACAGTCATTTTCTAATAATTATTTATTGTGCATCTACGTCTCCTATATCCCCGAATGACAATACTAACACAGTTAAATAGGAGGTGCTAATGAACATAATAATGACATCTTGAGTGATCTCATTAACACATAAGTTGAAAAAATAAAAAATACAAAAACCAGCTCCTTTCTCAGATTTATTAGAGCACACACTGGTCAGAGAAAACAGACTCGAACTGACTGTGAGACAACTGTTCACTTGGAACAAAGGAGAAACCTTTAACGTGATAAAGATGCAATTACAGCCTGCAGGCAAACCCTCATTATCCGTGGCCAGAGGAGTCCACAGTGAGAAATACCCCCATCCCCATGATGGCCGTTACCATTTGCGCTGAAGGACCGTGTAAACAAACTTTCCTCTGGGTGGGAGAATGGCAAAAATGGAATAAAAACACACATATTAAAGGACATAAAACCTCAGGCATTGTTTTATGGCTTGTAACAGCATTACTACCAACTGTGCACACCCAGGTTGTACTGTTCCAGAGCCACATGAGAAAATGAGTTTGTGACTTAAAAGTATTGGGGAGGGGGGATTAAAGAATCTTGAACGATATATTGAAAGCTTTCCATCTTTTTCTTCCCCCAGTCTGCAAGGTTATAGGCTGCTAGCTGTACTACCCCACCACCAAGTTTAGTGTTGTATTAGACCACAGAAAGCTCGACAATGAACAGGATAAAGGCAGATAAAGAGCCAACTCATCATCATTTACAGAGCTCTTTCTCTGCGAGGCAAACTCAGACTAACTGCCCATTTCCCTCAAAATCCCTGGGATTACCTAATAGGTCATTGTGTCTGCCTGGAATATAAAGGGATTCATGGATCCAAGTGACTGCTGGACTAAAACTTTCATTTCAGAAATATACTGTGAGAATACAAATTACGTTGTGGAACTGAAAGCAGCTGAAGGCTGCAACTGTATCAGCCTCTACAAAAACAGAGCTGATGTACTGATTATCAACACACTAGAGGCCGCCTGTTCAAACTGAGCCATCTGAAGCGTTAATCTGCCAGAGAATAATCATAAAACAGGAATATATTCTCATATGAGCATTTATACATGTGGAAAATTGTGAAATTCTTCAGCTGGCTAAAGTAAAAAGAAAAATTATTCTGGAACTTTTGCATCTGCCAACACTGCAAGTAAGTGATGTTAGATACCCACATTTGACAGCTCTTTAACAGTCTACCACTGAGTTCATGGAGGTTTTTCAGTAAAATACTTCTATGGTAAATGTGCAGGCAGGCGGCTGTCAGAGCTCAACCTAAATTGTGCAGGACGTTTTTTCATCCTTAGAGCCTCAAGAAGGTATATTCTAGCTGTAAAACTGTATCTTATGCTCAGCCTATTCTTGACTACCAAGAGAGAACATTCCCCGTGGACAAAATGAACACAATGGGAACGATCCTCCGGAGCAGAAAAAGCTATCATCAGCTGTGAGCCTTGTGCCAACGCGAAGAAAGCCATAACTCAAGAAAGAGCATTAACTTGCATTAGATCATGCCTCTGACAATATCCCCGCCATGAACGTTTCCCCTCTTTCCTCTGGCTGCCAGCTAACCATGTGGAGCTGGAAGATGAAACCATTCGTAAAAGAAATACATTTAGAGAAAAATCAACCAGGCTTTGATTGCTAGCTGTGGACCTCCAACTGATCATTGGTGTGAATAATTGAGGCTTTTATGTGAGCCATTTTCTTTTAACATAATCAGAAATGTTTACTTCTGTGAGGAGCCTAGCAATTATCAAAGTTATATTGAATCAAGCAGACAAAAAGGCAAAAAGGATTTTATCAGAGATAAACTGACAAAGATGTCAAGATCATTACATGTTGCTAGTGTTGTGAGGTATTACAATAAAATTGCAAATATTGAAAGCTAAGAAATTATACTAGATACTGTAATATATTCACTGATTGTGATGACTATTTGTCAGGAGTTGAGGATCGAGAAGTGTGAGAGCAGCTGTGATAAAACAGTGAAACAATCAACTGATGTATTATATTATGTGTTATTTCTTTACTTACTCACTTTATAATTAAATTATCAGGGCTGTCAATCGATTAAAATATTTAATCGCATGATTGTCCATAGTTAATCATGATCAATCGCAAATTAATAGCACATTTTTTATCTGTTCAAAATGTACCTTAAACGGAGATTTGTCGAGTATTTAATAATCTTATCAACATGGGAATGGGCAAATATGCTTGCTTTATGCAAATGTATGTATATATTTATTATTGGAAATCAATTGATAAAACAAAACAATGACAAATATTGTCCAGAAACCCTCACAGATACTGCATTTAGCATAAAACATGCTCAAATCATAACATGGCAAACTCAAGCCCAACAGGCAACAACAGCTGTCAGTGTGCTGACTTGACTATGACTTTTCCAAAACTGCATGTGATTATCATAAAGTGGGCATGTCTGTATGTCTGTATGTCTGGGCATGTCAGTTTAGAGCGTTATTTAGCCTCCTTCCAGACAAGCAAGTATGACACGGTTGGTCGTGGATCCTTTAGGTTTTCTAGTTTCATATGATACCAGTATCTTAATTCTAGCTCTAAAACAACCGCCGAAATCGCAAGTTGCATTAATGCGTTAAAGAAATTAGTGGCGTTAAAACAAATTTGCGTTAACGCGTTAACTTTGACAGCCAGCCCTACATATATTATGTGTTATTTCATTACTTGCTCTCTTCATAATTAAATTAGGTTTGTTTTTTATATAATGCTCTATTTAAATGCCTACCCTAAACATTTTTTTTATCAATTTAACCTATGCAATATTTTCTGTGCATGCACTGACTTTTTTCTGCTTGCTAATCAGAGCTAAATCAGCACTGATCTGTGAAAGGAAATCCTGCCAATGTTTACTCTCATCTGAGGGAAGCACTCACCTGTAGAGCAGTCATGGCCTGTCCAGTTGGGATCACAGCTGCAGGTCCCGGTGTCTGCCAGGAAAGCTCCGTGTCCAGAGCACTGGTCCATGCAGGAGGCCCTGGGGCTCTCACATCCTGGCCCGCCCCACCCCACAAAGCAGTGGCACTCTCCCTGGACACATACCCCTCGGCCTGAGCATGTTGGGTCCATACAGTCCACTAAAAGGGTTCCAAAGAGACAGTGTCAGACACACCAGTCGCCTGCTGTTTCCCTCTTTCAGAAGCAATCTGGCGTCTCTATTTGAGCCTGAGTAGAATGACACCTGCAGTGGGCCGCAGCTCTGCTGCAACTGGCTTACCGCAAGTACAATGAACGTACAGAGGGAAGGAACACAGAAAATCACACGAGGAGGCCCACTTTCTCTAAAACCAGAGACAAGATTTACAGTCAAACTATGGTAATTAAATGGCACTGCGGCTTATGGTACCAAACAACAGGTACAGCCCACGCTCCTGCTGGCACGCTCCCATCAACTCATAATGAAAATTCCTCCCGAAGAGGGAAGGTGCCTTAATAGGAGCATGTTTCTCGAAAATGAAAGCCACAAGGATGAGTAGTTCAAAGCTGGAAAAACCAAAACCCACATTAGCAGAATGCAAAGGAGAAAACTGGGTAAAGTAAGGAAAAGCCCGGGGCAACAGCTCCACTTCCTAGGCATGCTCCACTCTAGTTTACAGATTGTTTGAAGATCACTGTGACTGAGGAAGCCTTGCACTGGCTTCCCTCTGCTGCATCCTTTTTTTTTGTGCACTGTATCAGTGTACAGAGCATCAGTTCAATTAGTATGCAAATATTAAATTAATACCTGTTTCTATAGCATCCCTTCCCTTGACATCTTGTTAAATGAATGCTCCCTTTGTAAGAAACAAGAGTTGTGGGAGCATATAATCAAAATAGTTCTTTCTACCAGACAAGATCTGCATGGTACACACAGATGGCAAACGGGCCCCGAGCAGGAGCAATGTCTAGCGACTGAGAGCAGCAGGCCGCGCCATGGCAGCTCCCCTTTACCATGACATAAATGGGTATAAAGGCCGTCATAGTAAGACAAACAGGATCTCTCGCCTCTTAGCAGATGGTTTGGGCACAAGGCACAAAGATCAGAGGCTAACTGACAAGAAACTCTCTCCTGGCAATTAATCATCGCGGCTGAAGGTCGAACGGAAGAAAGGTAAAAATGTTAAAGGGCCCTCGTCCACATTCCCCTCCACTCCTTATGGCTAACACTCCACCCAAAATAGAATGGGGGGCCTATGGATGTCACAAACCCCCATTTATCAAACTCCCAGGGTCCATTTTTCATCTTGAAATGAGAGCCTTCAAGAGCTGACAAACACAATGGCTCCCTCAATCTTATCTGGTCGAGCCTTATCCAGCATCGTGAATGTGGACTTCCTAATGGATTAACATCAGACTTTGTGTCTGAATTTCAGGCAATAAATGGACTGTTTCGATTAACGTAATGCTTTATGTCCATGATTTATACAGGAAAAGTCACCTAGGATGCATATTGTGAAGTGTTATGGCTATAACGATCTTCATAAAGGATGTCCTGCCTTTACTACAGCACTGGACAGACTGTTAAATAAGCCATGCCAACTTAATAGCCGTTCCCATTATGAGCATTCTATTAAAATGTCAAGCACTAACAAGCTAAGATGGTGGCTACAACAGCCACATTATGTAGGACTTTAGAAGTTTAGGATACATTACCATGACTTATGAAAACAATCACCTTCTTCACAGTTTTCCCCTTTGTAGCCTGGGTTGCAGATGCAGGTTCCCACGATGCAGGTCCCATGGCTGCTGCATGTGACGTCGATGCACTGGTTGGTGGGAACGTCGCACTCGGAGCCCTTCCAGCCGCTGTGACACATGCAGCGACCTTTAAGGTATTGACCATTCCCGCTGCATAGCACTGGACAGGCGGCTTTGAAAAGAGCAGACAGCATACATCCATTTGAATGGACCCCCCCAACCATAGCTTCAAAGAATAGTGAGTGTGTGCTAAAGCCTCCATCAGACAATGAGCTTCTGACCGAAATGTTAAAAGGTTTTGCAGCGTACAATATGCGGCACGCAATACCGCACTTTGGAATCCGGTGCAGTTGTGACCCAATTTGAACAAAACCAAACAAATATCTAATATCTACACAACGGCTGTTCTGTGGCTGTTGGAAATTGAGTTGATTAAAAAGTGTCAAATATGGTGCCGATCAACACATGGATAACAGATGGCAGTGTGTGTAAAGATGTAACCAAAACAAACTACTACAATTCCAACACATTGCCTTGTTGTATTTTGATTTGGCGGAAAATAAAACAGCCTTGGTTTCAATAATTGAAAGAAGGATTTAATACCAGGCCTATAATCTAAAGCTCTCTACCCTATACAGTTATTCAAGAGTTCTTTTATGCGTAACGCAATACACCATTAGGAGAGATAGAGGTAAAAATGAATCATCCGGAGTAGAACTGCCTAATTTAATAAGAAAGATCTCAAGTACAATAAAAAGTAATTGAAAGATTAAAATTGCTTTGTTCTGGTCACGCAGTGAATGTAATTTGGTTGTCCCCCTAAAATGTTATGTATGAATGATGTGGATCAATAAGGACGTTATGACTGAGGGAGTGACTCACCTCGCCCACAGTCAGGTCCTTTGAATCCTAAAAAGCAGTGGCATGTTCCAGAAACACAGTCACCGTTCCCGAAGCAGTTACTGGGACAGTCATCAACAGAATCTGCAAAGAGAGCAATCAGGAGCTTTTCTGAGTAATGTGATTTGAAAAAACAATTTTCCTCCCACTCATTTTCTTTGGGTTGATTATTATGCCTTTGCTAATGACAGTGATAAGCGCAGGCTCCAATCCTGTCAACATTTCTATTTCACTGCATAACATTTTTGAGTGTTACTAATGTTTCACCCAAATGGTGGAATTCACTAAAGGAGTAAACACGCTCTGGTCATCTGGGCTTCAACCAAACGTCTCAAAGCAAATACATTCTCAGGAATTCAGAATGCACTGGATGTGATAAGTGATAAGCATCAGTTGACAAACCTAATTTGCCTCTTTTATGGCACACTGCAACCAGGCGATTCACTGGGACCTGCCTTTCCCCTTTGCCATGGGTAATGTTACAGGATCATCTTCAGGATTTCTTCTATGGTCGGATTTTTCAGTCTGCTTTAGGTATTGGCAGAAACAAAGAGTAGGCCAGCCAGACTGCTTTGTGCTCCTGTTTTGTCTATTCATCACTATGAATTACCTGCAGTCTATATATATTTCTGTTTCTTTTTCATTTAACTTTTTCGTAGGGCTGTCAAAGTTAACGCGATAATAACGCAAAATCATTTTAACGCCACTAATTTCTTTAACACATTAACACAATTGATCTTTCAGAGGTTGTCCTGGTCTCAGTTTTAATAAAGCTAGAGTGAAGATACTGACATCATATGAAATTGGAAAACCTAAGGAATTGCATTGCACCAACCATGGCATAATAGCTTGTTGTAAAGGAGATTAAATAATGCTCCAACCTTGTGCTAAATTTTGGCAATTTGCATAAAGCAAGCATATTTGCCCATTCCCATGTTGATAAGAGTATTAAATACTTGACAAATCTCGCTTTAAGATACATTTTGAACAGATAAAAAATGTGTATTAAATTTTTTGTGGGCTGCCTAGATCAGAAAACATATGATTCAACAAGCCATTCAGATTTTGCTCATTAGAATAGACTGCCCCCCATTAGAGTATCTCCAACCACGGCTTGAGAACTACCATATTTTTCCCGCAAGCCAATCAGAGCAGACTGGGCAT
The DNA here is from genome assembly GCA_916701645.2 of Sebastolobus alascanus. Lineage (NCBI taxonomy): Eukaryota > Metazoa > Chordata > Actinopteri > Perciformes > Sebastidae > Sebastolobus > Sebastolobus alascanus. The sequence continues at coordinate 3,970,238 of CAKAOJ020000040.1, read as the reverse complement.
TTTCTGGGTGTACAATGTGTTTTTTGAACATTAACGCATGTAAACGTGTTCTAGTAGAAACATAAAATATAAGTATGAACTTGGAAATGAGCTTGATATATTCCCTTTAAATATCCTTTTGTGGGCCACTGACAACAGCTGTGTTTGAATGTGTTCTTTTATTATATTATCAATTGGATTTTTTAAAACAAACTGCCCTCCAGCTCTGTATAAAAAATGAAATTCACTAAATGAAACAATGAAAATTGCACTGGGACATACAAAAGGTATCTTGGCACATTGTCTAAATGTAGTTGGGCTCAAATCAAATAGCGGTGTCTGACCGTGTACACAGAACAGACAAGTGACATGCTGTGTTGTCTTTCAGCATGTCACTGAAAAAAATAAAACGAGTAGCTTGTGAGACAATTGCAACCTTTAGAACATTCAAATTAAATTTTGAACACAAGATGACCCTCATGTAGAAATGATTTTGCTGTGATGAAGACCTCCTGGCAGAAACATGTGAGCTCTTAATGTGACTCTTCTGTGTACCTGCTTTTAAGTCAATACAATAAAAGTTTTTAATGCTTTAACTTTGCCTCCAGTCCCTTCTTTATCTTTCAAGGTCTTAGAATATCATATGATAATGGCCCTTTAATAACAAGTCTCCCTTTTTCTACAAACACCTGTACAGAAACACATGTTTTTTCCATTTCCAATGGAAGTTATACTGCACTTATTATGGTGTTTACGTATTGTATGCACAACATTAGTTCGGATTGGAGTTACCTTGACTCCAATTGATTCTGTGGCTTATTATTATCTTTCTTTGTTTGAGGGCAGTTTTGTGTGATGCAAACAATCAGCACAACACTCTCCATCATTTTCTCTATTGATCCCTCTAACTAAATAAAATAAATTGACAAAATAATTATTTCTACCACCATGTCCTGACACTCGCTTTTATTAGAAATAAGAGTGACCACTGAGGCGCTCGACAGCAGCAGAATTCTGAAACATGAAGCTCGCTGAATTAAGCCTGAAATGGTGCTGAAAAATATTCAATCTTGTCCGTTGCCTTCAGGCAGCAGAGGCTCTGAGGCAAAACTTACTGAACAAAGACTCTCTTGTGCTCCACAAAGGGCTCGAAATGTGAGCCATGGATTCAGCTTCCCTTTACTCTGGAGAGTCAATCATCACTGAGGATGCAACACAAGACAGAGAGAAAAGACAAAGAGAGAGAGAGAGAGAGAGGGAGAAAGAGATAGAGGCAGACCAGAAATAAAGAAATGCTGCTGGTGTTTTCTGTGCTGCAGGCTTGCCTTTGCCATGTTGGGTTAGTGAGGGGATGCAGGGGAGACTATCCTCCCGGGTGGTGGAGGCAAATCAGCATTTTTGGTGGGGTTTTGATGGATTCCAACAAGAACTTCTACCTACAGTAGGAGGCCTGGGCTTTTCTGCTCCAAGCAAGTGAAACCAGCAGTGTGTGTGTGTGTGTGCGGCCATTAAAATTCCTCCCAGAAGTACAATTATGCAGGAGAGATTCTTGGCGTGAATCTCGCAGCTCATGTATATAGGGACAAAAAAAAAAAAAACTAAGCGGGGTTTTAATTTAACCAAAGCACTGACAGATCCAACTTACACATATTAAGGGGGCATGCATTTTACATTAATGTGCCTCTAATTAAGGTTATTTTATGTTTATCAATCACGCCTGTGTCTTTGGTGATCAACAAACCGTCAAATCCAACATATTTAATTGAGTAATCGTGAACTGCAGTGCTCTCATTCTGAACGCTGACGCAGTTTAGTAGACTACGCACTTCCCATGTCTATTGGGTGCGTTTCCTCTGAGAGCAGGGAGGGAAGGCCATGAATATCTCTTAGCCACATACTCGACATAGGCCAACGCATAAATCATGGATTCAAGCAGAGCTTCATTGAAATTCATTACCCTTTCACATCAGGGGAGCTAACTATTGTGTGAGTCTCTCCAGTTGGTGAGGACACAGTAGCGTGCAGCAGGCAGGTTTAATCAGGGCCTTGCCATGCTCTCGGAGGATGCTCAGCACCTTTGAATGATGGGTGGTTGTGTACAGAGAGAGCCTCTGCTATATCGTGAGACGGGATATAGAGGAAGACATTGGTGCTGGGTCTTTGAGTCCCTTCGCTTTGCTCCCCTGTATACTGTAGGACGCCATGTCTGGGCTGAAGCATGTCTGGCACCAGGCAGCAGGGACAAATGGCTTCATGCTCCAGAGGGCTGTGATACAAAACATTCACTGGGACACATTTCACATTGCCATGGAGCCACAGCCAAGTAATGAGGAGCCAAGGAGCCCAGATTAAAGACAGGGACGCTCTATCCCCCCAGATGTATTATGGCATCATGGCTATGTGCAACAAGCAAACCTTTCATTTAATACACGTAAAGAGCACAAGGTGTCTCGCTGACGGTAAAAGAAGACATTTTCTCCTGCCAACACTGTCAGAAACACTAAAAATAATTTTACTGTTAGTGTCTTATAAACAATGCTGCTTGTGTCTCTCAGAGCGCCTGTTCTAGATATTGTTCACATATATTTCTATGCCCGGGCTGCTCTATTTGAAGGTCAACTCTATCCCTCCACGGCTCAATACAATTCAGGGAGTTGGTGAGATTCAATTTCTGCTGAAGGGCACTTAACCGGTGACCCATTTTAGAAAGGGCCCCTCTGCCTCCCTCTGAGCTCCTGTGGGCAGATCAGCTCTGATACAAATGAACAGAGGCAGAATTCTAGCTCTGACTAACTCTGCCCCACCCCATCCTCTCCCCACTCCCAGCTGTTGCACACAGAATACCTTATCTACAGTAGTTGTGTTTTCTCTGATGCAAACCACAGGAGGCCTCCATGCACGCCCAGTCAAAAAGAAATAAGCAAAAGTAAACACGCTGCCCTGACTCCCCCTCCTTGTGTCATATCATATATTAAGTATTGAATTACAGCTGTTGTTGGCACAGCAAGGTGAGGAGAGGCGGTAGCATCTCTTGCCTGTCTCCACTTGGTGTTACATTGGTGTCGAGGACAGCTCCTCATCGATCTGCTGCCTGGCACAGCCCCTGTCACAGATGGACTCTGGCCCAGGAGCTTTTAATTAAAGAGCATGTGAGAACAGCTCCCAGCTGCCATCCCTGTGAAAGTCGACACCTCGGGCCCTCTCACACCTTGCTTGATACAGCGGTGCCAATCAAAGGCGCTTTAGGGAGAACAAAGAGGGGCGTACAAAACGGAATCACCTCCACAAAGAAGGACGCACGTCTGAAACACAGCCGCGTGCCACACGCAGTTAGTCGGAGGAGAGAAATATCTTCCCTACTTTGATGTATTGAAAGTAGATGGAAATTGGAGCAAATCATGATCAAAAATGGCACTAGCAGGAGGGTACAATCATACTTTGAATTGTATGCAAATGGTTCCCAGAAGCTGGACCCCTGATTCGCTCAGAAGACACTCAGGCTAATGAGGATATTATGATCTCTCGATGCCCTACTCAGGGGCATGGCAGGATAGCACTGATGTCCTGATTTTTGTAATATTCAACTTCACCTTGATTAACCTGCACTTTCCTTGGCTATTGAAATCTGCTAAAAACTGCCTCTGACTCATGCCCCAAGTCTGGGCTGTTTGCTGCGGAGTGCTGCTGGTTGGTATTATAGGGATTATGTGGATTGCTATTACAGGTTTCAGCAGCAGGTCATGCCCAGGGCGCTCACCTATGGCGGTGGTGAGGTAGGAGACAGTTTCAGTTTCTTTTCCGTCGTTGTAGATGGCCAGGTGCCAGATGCCCGAGTCCATGTACTGGATAAAGCCTGTGTCGTGTGTGGTGATGGGTACCAGGCTCCGCTGCATGGCCACGGGCCCCTCCAGACCGTGAATGTCCTGGGCAAGGAGCCGCCGCCCATCCAAAAGCTCCACAAAGTCAAACTGCAGACAGACACACAGAAAGTGAGAAAGACTGATAGATGGACCGCAGACACACCATTAGAGTGACACATGAGACTTGAGTGCTTTCAGCCCTCTTTATAGCGGAGCATCATTTGGTCTGCATGAATAACTCATCATTCCAGAGGAGCTCGAGTAAGTCTTGGCACATCGTGGCTGGATGGGCTGTGATAATTGCTTAATCCACATATCTTATATGAAAGCCATGTTTAAAACTATTAAAGTGAAAACAGGGAAGCTGGCGGGGGAAAAAAATGTAAGTTAGTGTTTACCGAATAACATCTGCAACGTTTTGCTTCATATCAGCAGTGACTCATTGAATACCAATGAGACGGCATTTCATTTTCATCTACATAAGGAAGGGAATCTTGACTCATCTGCCACTCTATGTGTAATCAGACACAGCACGGAAACTCCATTCTAGATTACCTCCTCTGAAGTAAAAATAGAGAAAAGAGACAAAATGCTGGAAAATAAATCACATCGGACATTAACGCAAACAAAAATAATGCTATGAACAATTTGTTGAACTACAGTTACATTTACAGCAGATTCTAAACTCTGTGAACCAAGCAGTCAAATATGATTAATAACAATATATATCTGATTCAGTACTGCACATAGATGGGAAATTAGTGTAAAGAAAAATCTCCCTCTCTTGGCCCCTGAGCCCCGTATCTTTGTGTGATTCATTGATGATATTGAACCTGAAAGAAATGTGCCATAAATCCTTTCTGCAACAAAGAAAAAGATTCATAATACAATAGAGAGATTTATGAATTATGTTTTTTTTATATTCATGAAACACTCCTACATGGTTAGATAGATTTTTTAAACAATATCCTAATTTATATTCTGTGGCAGAGGAAGAATGGAAAAAAAAGCTGCATCCTTATACAAAGCACACATGATATATATATATATATATATATATATATATATATATATAAATTGTTTCACACAGCCTCAGTTTACTATTGTGTTTCGCAAACCAGACATAATGATTTCTTACAGAAAACAATAAAATATGACAACTCAAATGCCCTGAAACATTTAGATTTAAAAGCTCTACTTTCATACAACTGATAAGCACAACAGAATACAATTGATTAAATGCAGTAACAGATTAACGAGCGTCAGTGACGTTTAAATATTTCCCACCTGTGTGTGTGACGGAGGTAGGCCTCTCCTTCCGTAGATTCCCACTAAGGCATCTTTGCTCAGGGACACATTAAACTTCAGGTACATGGGATGATCAATGAAGACCTGGGACCTCCAGAAGATACCAGGAGGAATCTGCTGCGCGACCTTGCGCCCCACGTCAATCTCCCCCATATCTATATAGCTGTCATCTGGGAACAAGCTGTCCAATTTGCCTGCATTGCACACAAAGTAAATCGGTCAAAAAGATCACACCATTAATCCAGCATGTGGAGGGCAGGGGGAGTCAGTCTGCCGAAGCATGATAGTCTGACCATATCACAGATATTCAATCACATCCCTGACAGCCGGAGAAAAAAAAAATATTATGAATGACCCCTGTGACCATCGCCAGCAATTCCAGTGCCAATTCCAGTGAGGGAGAGTACAGAACTAAGAATAATCTAATTGAACATCAGTCTGGTCCTCAAACACAATTGTAGTTATATCCTGAAGTGTTTTGTGTTGAATATTCTGAAAAAGCAAATAAAAAAAAACCTCTTTAAAATGAAATGATGAAAAATATGTTTCAATAAATTATTTCAAAGCACTGACATCCTATTTCATCAATGTGAGAGATTCTAAAAATATGATTTAAAAGGTTGAACATATGCAGTGAAAATTATATGAGAAAATACAACTGCCTCAGTACTGTGATAAAATACAGTTATAATTAAAGTAAAAGTAATAAATTGAAAATTGGAATTATAGTAGGTAGGGACCTCTAATGCTAGAGCCCGCTCAGGTAGGTACCAGCACATCCACTGCCAAAGACTGCCCATATGCTCCATAATACACCTTATATTGGACTCCGTGGAAATGGCAACATCTGTTTGCCCATGTAGATGAGCTAATTTCGGCGCCGATGTCTACTAAAGCAGACGTCCATACAAACTACCCCCAGGACTTGGTGGCAGACACGGCTTTAGGTTACACGTGGTACGGCAGATGGCAGTGTTCTCAGAAGTCCATCAGTGGCAATGGGTTTCATCAGAGTAGACAGGACACACTCTCCCAGATCTGGGCTTTACATAATGCTGCGACACACGGGCCCATTTTCCACATGTTGGGGTGTGTTTGCATTTATGCGGCACATTAATGGTGTACTCATCAGGCTGTTTAAATAAATCATACACAGAGAACAGTGATAATGGGCCTCATGGATAAATAAATGGTTGTTGTTCTGCAAGCTTAACTACAACATAATGCTCTGATGGAAAGACAAGACTCAGAAAGAGCCTGAATTTCAACACGGCGCACATCTGCATCACCTTGATAAAACATTAGATAGCTCATCATTGTTTCTGGTGACAGCACTGCAGAATGAGACTTATTTCGAAAACTATGGCTATTGATTTCCTCTCAGCGACGGTCTAAGCTCAGCCGTAGTTGTGCTGGTTGTTAGCTAAACACACTTACTGCTGTCTGGTAAATGAAAAAGACAACTCCTGGATTCATCTATATGGTAATGACCTCATCTCCTACCTATTGTGGTCTGCCAGTGGCAAATCACATGGTTAAATCTGGGCCCATTTGTTCGAGAATGGAACAGAGCAAACTTTCCTCGAGTCGAGCAGTTGGTACCGTGGGGCGAGCACATGCTTTCTTTGGCTGCCAGGAAAGGCAGCCCAGACTAGGAGATGAAAGGATCACATCCGTTCTGAAGAGGACAGAGTGGCTAATCCCCCTCCAGCCCCTGGATACTCGGTCCCTTAAGCTGCCCCATTTTCTCCCTCCAGGAACAAATAACACTTTCCCACTTACAACAACTTTCATAGGATTACAATGCAGATCTCTGCGTGTACCATGGAGACGGATGGACACAATGTGAAACTGGATGACAAAATAATAACAAACTTGCTTGAGCTCCAAAATGTCATCTGTAAACTTTAAGATTTGAAAAACTTTTCTTCGTTGTGCAATGTTGTTCTTTTCTGATGTGGGTGCAACAGCAGTAAACTGAGAGTCATGCAAATCATCCTGCAAAAAAATCAGATGCATTTAGGTTGGGTAAAGCTAAGTTAAGTTCACACTACACAACTTGCTGTCTCGTAATCGGGAGTCTTTAAGTCGTTGTGGTTTTCACACTACATGACTGACCAGAGACAGGGGGTCACACACTACAAGATCTTTCACCAGGAGGAATCCCAGATGAGTTCTCCACACTACGTTTTGTCACGAAAGCACACGCGACAAATACGGTAAATGACGTGATACCATATGCTAGACACATTGCTGATGTTGTTGTTGGCACATGTGTTTACAAAATAGCCTGTTTCCTAGGGGTGTATGAAAATATCGAGTATTGCAATATTATGTTTTGTGATACTGTATCGATTCTCAGAAACACTATCGATTTTTATACAATTATATATAAAAAGTTAGTTTATATAGTTTACATGCAAAGATTAACTCTCACTCAATACTTTATTTCATTGGCAAAGAGATGCACCATCTCAGTGTATGTGCCCTCTCAAGGAAGTGCCATGCTGTTGGATGTCACAGGGACTGTGATAAATGCAAATGCAGATCCCACTGTTCTGATCTCATAAAAAAATTATACTTTTTTTACTCAGATTTTATACATATGATGATGTGTTCTTTATGCTATGACAGTTTTCCTAAAATTTGATTTAAAAAAATTGCAATACATCGCCTTGCTTACAGTATCGCAATATATCACAATATATTGAATCGTAACCCCTGTATCATGATACGTGCCAATACACAGCCCTACTGTTTCCACACGTCTTTTTTACTATCTATTCCTCTAGATACAACAACAACTTTGCTCCGTGTTGCACAACACATACAGTAAGTTCCTATTGATTACAGGCAACCCCTCCTCCCTCAGGCTTTCCCCTAAACCCGTGTCTTGCGCTCTCATCGGCTGTAGCTAGTGGCCGGAGTCCTTGGCAGGTCCAGATATTTAGCATGCTAGATATCTGGAATGTGTCAGCGAGGCAGCGGCGAGGCTCTCGGCTCGCGTCTTTGAGCAGTTCACACATAGCACTCGAGCGCCGATGTGAGATCAGCGAGCCAACGCAGATTTGCCTCTGATCTGGGGCTTTTGTCGGGGAGCTCCAAAAACTGTCGGGGAGCGGAAAATCAGGGCTAAAGTCGGATAGTGTGAACGAGGCATTACTTAAGTATTAGTTGGGGAAAAAAAACAAGATTATGCAAGGTTAAGTAAAAATACATTATTCTTACAAAAATTGCACTTACTCTCATCTTTTCCCTTGCGGTCAGGTATTTCCAAGCCTGTGTTGCCCAGAGGCGGCAAGCTCAGGTCGGTAGGAAAAGGTAGGCCACTTGTATTGTCCTCTGACAGCTGGTACATCTGTCTCTGCATGGGTTGCAGGTGCCAGTTTAATCCAAAAAGGTGCATGGCTGAAATATTAAACATAAGACAACCTCAGAATTACTCAGAAATGCATTTTATCTCAGCAAAAAAAGTATACCCTCTAAAATACAAAGTAACCCCAAAAACTCCCAAGGAACTTTTTGTTTTGAGGGGGGAGGTAATTATCCAAAGGTGACAGCTGTGAGGTGGAGGCACAGGAAGTAAATTCCAAAGAACAAAGAACAATACATGGTTTAATGGTTAATGGCATTTCTTCAAAAGTGCTGAGCAGTGAGATCAGCAGATGAATGCTATCCTGACCTCATGGGACAACATCTGTCTCACCACCACCACCAACATCGACGTGGACAATCCCCAGTGCCCTGTCATTTCTCCAACCCCATTACCTTTCCATTCCCTTGCAAAACTAGGGGACAAAAGGAAAAAAACACATCAGCAGGGAGACACCGGGGTGTTTCAATGTGAACACAGTGGACGAAGCATGCTGATATTTTACAAGGTCGACAAAAGAAATGTCCTTTGGAACAATGGCAGTGGGGTGCAGGACAGAGGAGGAGGGGCTGACCATGACAGATCACCAATAAGAAAATGGACAAGACGAGCTTAGCAAGGCAAAAGCCACCTTGGAAGTCAACAGTCAGCAGAAAAGGCCCAGAAACTCAATATAGCTATTTTATTGGTTTGTTGGTTCTCTTAAGCTCCTCAAGTAAATAACCACGCAATCCAATTATAAAGAGTGAAATTATCTGACAGTTTCAGACTGAAGCTGGAGTAAGACATCTCCAGTCCTCCTCAAATGTGTTTTCTTTTTTTTTTCCTTTTATAAGAGCATAAACTACTTCATGTCGCCAATAAGTCTGTCAATGACCGTCCAGACAACCGTGCCCGTCATTACTTGAAAAACTGATTTAGTGGACTTGCATATCTAACAGTATTACCACTACAACACAAGAATAAACTATAACAACTTTTACAACTATTATATAGAACTTGTACTTTTATGAATAAATTACGAGTTTGATCACACCTAAAGTTTATTTTCTTTGATTCACAAGCATAGTTGGTGCCTATTTGTATTTGATTCATTTAGTGAACAAAAACAAAAGTCAAATAGACTCACGTAGTGTTTTGTTTAACAAAAATGTGTTACCCGGTCATCCTACAAGGTTAGAGACAACAATATACACAAACAATTGCTGTAAGCACGTCATCTTATATCACCTCACTCAGGATCTATTCTTATATCTATTCTTCCTGCAATCATGTCTGCTTCTGAAAGATTTTTAATTCCTTAAAAGCTAGGCTGGAAAAACTCAGGAAACTCCAGATAACTACATCTAGTTGTTTAACTGTCATCTTAAGTATGATGCTGTTATTATTAGGGCTGTCCTCAACCAAAGAAATTCTTAGTCAACTCTTTTTGTTGACTAATAACTCTTTTTGTGACTAATCCAGTGGTTCTTAACCTTTTTCATGTCAAGGACCCCTAAATTGATACACATTAGGTCACAGACCCCCATTTGATAAGATTTTGCTTCAGGGACCTCCATCTGAAAAGATTTTGGTTGTTAGATATGATTAAGACCAGAATTCTGTAGTCGTCAACTGCAGTTGGGGAGATAACTGTGGAGTAGGGCTGCACGATTATGGCAAAAATTATAATCATGATCATTTTGATCAATATTTAGATCATTATTATTTATCACGATTATTCATTGATTTTAGGGTCAAAATATTTTTATTGCACTTTCACATGTAAATCAACAGAGCACCACTTTCACGTTGTGCTAAATTCCTGCTAATTCATAAATCTTTGCTTCAATGAGACTTAAAATAAAGATCTTCTTCACCTGAATTCAGTGCATTTTTGTTTATTACTCTACTACTATTGACTGCAGCCGCAACACTTAGGAAAGTTTTTCAAAGGCTGCCGCTGTAGGGTGCGGCATGAAGGCTCCCCAAAAGTGAAGCCAAAACATCTCGATCGCCGGCTGGGGGCTGGCTGTTAGTCGAGGAAGCACTTGATTTGATGTGCAGTGGAGTTTTCTATGAGCGGAGCAGGCATTTTAAACATCATTATCGCAGTCGATCATGTTCATTTAATTGTGGGAAGCCAAAATCGTGATCACGATCAATATTCGATTAATCGTGCAGCCCTACTGTGGAGGAAGTGATACCTATGATCAGAATAGTCATTCTTCACTCACATTGGGCTCACTTCTATAGTGAATTAAATATTGAAAATAAACTATTCCTATTCCCTGGACCCCTTGTGAAGAACCACTGGACTAATCGATTAGTTGATTTAATCGACAGATCTGTTAACTTTGCTCCTAAAAGAATCACACAAAAGCACAACTTTAAATCCTGTGTTTACCAGAGATGTGCTCATTAGTTTCTTGGAAATAAGTTATTGAGCATGCAAAAGCATAAAAAAACGACTAATTATCTAAAGAAATGTTAGTCAACCAAAACAACCAAGAAGAGGGGGCAGCCCTAGTTATTATTGTTTTTAATACCGGAATATGTTGCAACTTCTTCATGGAAAATTAAAAAAGTGTAGACAAAAAGCGGTTCTCTGTGCATCTTCCAGCAACGGAATCAGGTGCTTCTCAGAGCAAGCACCGCAAACTTGAAATGGAAAAAGGACTGGAGCACCCTGATTGATTGATAAACCTTTAATAGTGCAAACAGCCAAAGCTTCACCAGAGACTAAAAAAAGGACTTTATTAATAGTCATATACCCCAAGTTGCTTCATTAAGCAATGGATATCATATTATTTCTCTCCACTTCAAAATCATACTGCAAGTGATCCCCCAAGAATAAGAGGATGTTTACTCATCCAGACTCAGCTATTAACTTCAAATGGACTGAAACCACCATATGAACGTGACAAGTGGCAGCTCAAACCAAGCTATAGTGTTTGATGAATTGAATACATTGGGTCATTCCCAGAGGAAACTCCATCAAACGCAAATATATTAGAGAACACCATCCCGCCTGGTTCCTCCATTTAGATCTCTATAAGTAGTTGGCCCAAGATTAAGAGTCTTTTTTGTAAAACTGGATGTGCACAACACGGTCAAAGAATACCTAATACTTCCCATGATGCTCACTAGATAAACAGTACCACATGTAAACTGAAATATTTGATGGATTTGTGAAGAAAGATAGGTACAAAATTGTGGTTATCAGGCAAAACTAGGGTTGTCAATTGATAAAAATATTTAATGGCAATTAATTGCATGATTGTCCCTAGTTAATCACAATTAATTGCAAATGTATCGCACACGTTTTATCTGTTCAAAATGTAAAAATGTACCATGTCAAGTATTTAATACTCTAATCAACATGGGAGTGGGTAAATATTCTTGCTTTATGAAAACGTATGTATATATTTATCATTGAAAATTAATTAAAAACATATAACAATGAGAAATATTGTCCAGAAACCCTCACAGGTACTGCATTTAGTATAACAAATATGTTCAAATTATAACATGGTAAACTGCAGCCCAACAGGCAACAACTGCTGTCAGTGTGTCAGTGTGCTGACTTGAATATGACTTGCCCCAAACTGCATGTGATTATCATAAAATGGGCATGTCTGTAAAGGGGAGACTCATGGGTACCCATAGAACCCATTTTCATAGGTTGGTACCAATGATTCCTTAGGTTTTCTAGTTTCATATGATGCCGGTATCTTCTCTCTAGCTTTAAAACTGAGCCCACTACAACCTAAAAATCTCAAGTTGCGTTAATGCATTAAAGAAATTAGTGGCGTTTAAACAAATTTGCGTTATTACCGCGTTTACTTTGACAGCCCTGGGCAAAACACAACACAAAAAGTCCCTATAAGATGATGAAAGTTCAACTGCAATACCAGCATCTGTTCTGCGTCTCGCCCGTGCCTGTGAATGTGACCGTGTTGGTGGAGGACAACCGGCGAAGAGACAGATGGTCGTCATTTTGTAAGTTCCAGAAAGACATTCCTTTTGATTTGTAGCTCTACATTGACTAGCGAAATGGAAAAAGAGTCAGTGAATGTTGCTGGCAAAACCAACGCAAAGTCACCAAGCACGGTGTCATTCCAAGTGTCCTAGTAATCACGTCTTTGTGAGCCCCATTCTTCATCCCATCCGTCCCTGAGGCCTCTAATGGAAAATGGTTGAGGAGGCGTCCCCCCTCCCATCCTAAATCCAAAGATTTACTTCAACGCCTTCTTGGTATCTATGATATGCAGAGCATTGGACACGAGCCAGTGAAGAGCCTCCTGATTTTGTTTTGCTCGCTTTTCAAACTTTGCAATGACACTCAGAAAGCTGCTGTAATTGGCTGCAAAATGAAGACAGGTTGCAGGAATAACAAGGTACTTCTAATGAGATGGCCACTGGCAGAGACAAGCTGTGTCTGTGTTCCAGCGATGCCACTGACCTGTCAAGAGTACTGCACTTCGTAGCATCGCCCATTTTGTCCCGAGCTCATGTTGTGCCCTCCTTTCGCTTATCTCTTGGCAGGAAGTTGGGTCACGCCATGTGCCAATTAGGGAACAGAGGTACTGTAGTAGAAGACTTCTCAGCCAATCTGAGGAAGTCAGCGCTTATTGCTGTGGGTCATTTGCCAGCATTCCTGTGCTTCTATCCTCTGATCTGAAGAGCACTTTCCATCTAGTGCACACTTCAAGGGAGGCTATGATGAGAGAACCCTTTTTTCTCATATAACTGTGAGCATCTAAAAAAGGAAAACTATCTTGAGGTATTAAAAAAAAAAAGCCAGCACACAGTACAGTCTTGTATACACCTTGGACTGAAAAATGTTTTAACCTATGATTAATTAATCTATTTTAAGTAGGGGTTAAACATGGCAGTCATCGGTTGCTCATTTGTCACCTAACTGCATTTACACCTCTCCCTGTAAATCACCACTCTCACATCCTGTTGTGTGAATCATTCTAAATTTCCACACTATTGCAAATTTCCAGGTACAGTAAAAACAGGCAAATAACCCTGACATACTGTATTTCTTCAAACCAAAGCACTGTCGGAGTGCCTTGGTAGCCATATAAACGCAATGTCCCGGGTTCAATTCCGGCCTTGGGACCTTTTTTTATGTATAAAAAAAGATAAATAAAAGCAGTTGACAAAAAAAAAAAAAAGAAAACATAACACAGTCTGACTGAGATACCAGATGTGTCTTCTGGTAATGTCTGGGTTTGTGTTCGGGCTGTCAATCAATTAAAATATTTAACCGTGATTAATCACACGATTGTCCATAGTTAATCATAATTAATCACAAATTAATCGCACATTTTGTTCAAAATGTACCTTCAAGACAGATTTGTCAAGTATTTAATATTCTTATCAACATGTGAGTGGGCAAATATGATTGCTTAATGCAAATGTATGTATATATTTATTATTGGACAAAACAATGACAAATATTGTATTAACCTCTTTCTAGCTCTGAGACATAGCAACACACCCATACTATATTTCTCTGCAAACAAAGTACTACAAGCTGTCTGATACTTTCATTTTCAGTATCTCATCAAGCAAACTTTTCACACTTAAGATTCATCAGGGAGTATTTCTTCTGGTTTGCCTGCAGTGAGGAATGGCTGATTTTAAAAAAAGAAAGAAACAAAACAAACAAAATTGGAAGGCTTATACTGTAGGTGAGTAGTCCAACAACTCTCTGTATATTGTAGCCAATCCAGGTCCATATTTTCTGTGCCCTGACTGTATCAAAACTACAGCAGTCCCCTCCATCTGCCACAACAGGTCAAAGTCAGACCAGTGAGCTTGTAAACACATAAATACTACCTTGAGCATATGATGCAATAATTGCCAATGTGATGTTAATGAATATATGCAAAAGTAAATGGAAAAGCATCATACTAATGCTATTTGCTTGCAACAATATACAGCCAGCAGTACGATGCTACATGCTTGGGAGCTATGCAAGGGATAATGTGCAGTGAGCGGGTCATTGTTGTGAAATAAACCCTGTCAGGCCGATGCCGCCATATAATAAATGTGGCTACAATGCACTTGCTAGTTTTCAATAATTAGTAACAATGATGTGGGAATGTTCATTGTTTCAAGTTTGCCAATAACATAAAGTACATATTGTTTAGTTGTTTTGCATTCATACCATACATGCAAAGTCATGTTGTCACATTAGAAGGCCAAACAACTGCTATCATTAGCGTGATAAAATATTACTATAACCTAGCAGACCTAGCTGGGGTATGTAGCTGTGCACCATGGCACATGAATGCAGCCTTTCCAATAAACATTGGGTATTATAGGATTAAATTAAAGATATGGGAGTTTCACTGAAAGCAGAAAGGCTTTTTCTTGCCCATTAAATTAATTAATTGCATCAAAAGATACATGTTTTGTACTTTTATGAGTTTTGGTCTTAAGATATGGGTAATATTTAAGATTGATTTGACATTCATAAAGCAGTTGAGTGTTTCCTTAAGATTACAAACAAGCGGATTGTTTTCTTTTTTCTTCATTTAGAGTAACACCGGTATTGACAAATCTAGGTACTGCAGATATCACATTGGGATAATGAAAAGCCAGATCAAACAAAACAATAATGTATAGTAATAATTATGGAAAGAGAGACAAACAGGTAGAATCTGTGTTGCAGAGGAGCCTTTTCTGGGTTGGATGATCATGCGGTGAGAAATTTTCTGTGGCCCAACCTCTTTGTCCTTGGCTAGATACCCAGGGTGAATAGAAGTGAACACAGGAGGATACTGATGACCTTAAAATGAGGGACATATAACAAATGTGCTAATGAGCGAGAGACCGCAGAGAAAAAAAGTGCCTCATCTTAAACCCCCGACCTTTTTGCACTTCAAAATGTGCCGATTTACAAAGCTGTGACAAAATAAAACCATGCTGCAAGTCAAAACATCTGTCATGAGGCATAATTGGGTTCATTAGACATCTCACCCGGAGTTCCCAATTACAGGCCTCAATAATTAATTGCACTTGAAATTAAATGTATTTTCTCATCAGCCTTTAATTAAATATGGCCCTCGCTCTTGATTGGAAATTCCGATCTTGGGGTGAGGTTTGGTCTCCAACATGTTTACTTGTGGTGCATCGGGAGATGGTCGGAGTTTTGCAGGGTGTAATTACACAGTCTGATTAAGCACTATCAGGCTGATGGGGCTCTCTGGCTTTTGGCCAAGTCAAAGCAGTAAACTGTAGACACGTACTGTATCTCTATACTTCTACAGCCAAACCAAACTGCTGACGCCAAAGACAAGCCAAACCAAAACTTTCTCACACCCACCGTCCCATCGTTATGGAGTTAAAATTGCAAGATACGTAGATAATCACCATGAGCAGCAACCAGCTGATTCTTTTTTTTTTTTTTTTTAAATCCAGCACTGTTCTGAATTTCAAATTAAACAATTTAAATTGCTCTGGCGACAAAAAATGAATAATCAGATTTTAGTCCGTTTGGCCTCTAGGAGAAGCAGAAACGATTCCTCTCGTGATTGTTACAGCATAATGCATATCTATAACAAATGTCCTCAATGAAGAATCCATTTATCTCACTGATGAAGGCCATGCAGACAGATCTGGCTGTTCTTTCATTGACTATGAACTACTATGCTCTCACCATCCTTCTGTTTGAAAAACTATTTCTTTTTCTGTGTGAGAGCGAATTCAACAGTGTGACCATTTATATGTTAAACAGGCATTCAAAGCCAATCAGATGTATATACGGGGAAAATATATTAAACAGAAGTATGTATTAACTCCTTATTTGAATTTGGAACAACGGACCAGGCAGAACTTTCACTATTTGAATAAAAAAAAGGTACTGCTGGCATTTTCATGTAGATCACCAAATCCTTGGAGCTGTCTGCCAATCGAGGCAACAAAGGTATTCAACAATATTTAAATCCAGACGTCAAACACACCTGTTTGACATTACATTTCAAGAAGCTTTACCTGTCTTCTCTCCCCTCACCGCACTACAGGAACCCTTTGTCCTGAACCCTGTCACTCATTCCTTTCAAATATGCTTTGTGTTATCCCTCCTCCCTATTCTGGTCTTGTTCATCATAAAGGCCCTGATACACCAAGACGGCGGTCGGCCGTCGTACAATTTGGGGCCATCGGTGAGCGTCTGTCGGCCTAGTTTTTGCGGTGTGGTGCACCGTCGGATCTAGTCTACCCGTGTAGGAGTTTATTCGGCCGATTCAGCATGTTGGGCAGCGGAGCCCGTTGGTGAGAGAAATTACTCTAATTTGACTGTTCAGCTTAAACGAATCAGTGCAGTCAGGAAAAACTGAAGTGAGGAAAGCACGCAAACGAGTAAAGTCAAGAGGGCACACACAGAAGGCTCTTCCCATTTTTCATCTTCATCTCATCTGATCATTCCAATACACAGATATTTTCACAACGACATGGCCATCTGGACTGAAGCTAAGTGGTGAGTGAGAGTGGTGTGAAAATGGTCGGCAAACGCAGCTTTGTTTCATGTACGTATCATAACAACGGCTTTTATATCCGCCGTCCTCTGTCTTCTGGTTTCCCTTTTTGAATGACGAATACAGACTACCGCCTGCTGGTGTGGAGAGTTATTTCATCTCAATCAGGCGTAGAACGTACGTGCTAACTGGCTGTCAGCTGTAGTCTTTGCGGTGAGTTTGAATGCAACATTTTGGCCAAGACAAAGGTGACATGAGGCGACGGAACAGTTGGCCTTCATTGCTGCTAGTTCTTTGATGTCCGGTTGGTCTGGGCCTTAAACCCAACCTTAGCCAAGCTCATAGAACTAATTTAGTCAATACGTGGTTTGCTTCCCTAAACCATACCCCCAAACCTGTTGCTACAGTATGTGACCTTAAATGCCCCAAACCCCTCCAACCTCACATTTTCACTGGACCTCTGACCTAGCCACAATCCCTACCGTTTCCCACACATTCTCTACCTGACAACACTGTTACTGCAGATGCTACTGCAAACCTATGAACTCCTTTGTTGTATCCCTTTTTGTTTTTAAGTAACAATAACAAATATTCTCTTATAAACAAATGAGATCACCGATTGATTTAACAATAGTTATTCAACCTTTGTGAAGAAATAAAAAAATAAATCCCTGCCACTCCTGAAGTGTTACTAGTATTACTGGCAGAGCAACAGCTTGCTTGGAATAAGCACAAGATGAAGTGGGTAGCTAACATGAGTAGTGATAGCCAGAATGGTTGAACAGACCAGAAAGAAAATCAACTTAAAATCCAAGTCAGAACACAGAGTTGGAAACACGCTTAAATATGTGATTTCTGAGAAATATGGAGAAACAACATCACAGCAATTACTTGCAGAATCCAATTACATGTACTT
Source organism: Sebastolobus alascanus (assembly GCA_916701645.2). Taxonomy (NCBI): domain Eukaryota; kingdom Metazoa; phylum Chordata; class Actinopteri; order Perciformes; family Sebastidae; genus Sebastolobus; species Sebastolobus alascanus. The sequence goes on along the minus strand of CAKAOJ020000040.1, from coordinate 3,952,328 downwards.
TTAACTTCCCTTTCTAGTTTTTCATTTTGTGTCTTTATCAACGGCTTCTTCTGAATGTTGTGTAAACAGTCTTGTATATACAGTAGATCACAGATAGAGATACAGATAAATGGGAGACTGTATCACCAGATATTAATATCATTCCCTTAGGGAATGACAGCAGTCAAAAAGAGAAGCAGAACTGATTTAATAGCAGAACTCAGATATCACAGCTGATAGTCCTTACCCAGCTGGGACCTGGGTATGCTGGTCAGGGAATCTTAAATCAAAGATGAATATTCTAGATGTGCAAGTCCTCTCTTGTGTGATGGCTGATGTCTTTTTAATTCATTCCCTATCTGACCTATTCACAAGAGCCAGAAACTGGATTGCCCATCTCTGCAGGTTCAGTCGAGCCAATCTATGAATGATAATGTTATTTCGGATGAGGTGTGTGGGCGAGGAGTCAATCTATGAGTCCCTATATAACTATGCTCATATAAGGCGCAGAGTGCAGATTCAACACTATTAAAACGGATGATAGAGGGAGCACAATAGAGCATGGACTCATCCTGTGTCTGCAGTTAAGTGAGGGGTGGGGCTGGGGCCGGATAGGTAGAGAGGCGCTCGCCCTGGCGCGTGGAAGCATCGGAGGTGACTCACCAATGAAGTAGGCCAACAGGAACAGCAGCGTTACTGAGACGAGGATGGCACTGAGAGCAGCACATTTCCAGTTGCAGTGCTTGTAGGGTTTCTTCAGGCTGAAGGCGGGGCGAGAGAAGGTGTTTCGAGGCAGAGGGCGTGGGGGAGGCGAGTACACCGTGCTGGAGGTCAAAGGGTATCCTGGTGATGTTGTGCAATACATTGGAGAAGTTCCACCTGGTTTGAACAGGAAGTGCCTGGGAAAAAAATGATTTGTTAGTCTTAACAGAAAACACTCATTTCTCAGGGACGTCTATCATCATAATACTGTAGGTTACTGTGTATCCAAGTGCAGTCCCTTCCACTGGTAAGTACTTCTGTTTCCAAGCACATTCAATACTGTTACCATAGTCACGCTTCTGCTAGATTAGTGAGAATACTAAAGCATACTGGCTTTTGCTCAGTCGAAACTGCGAATCAATATCAAATCTAATTTACAGGACTAGTGACCACAGCTGGCTCTTGTTTACGTATTCACGCCAGCGTGGTGGTGAAGAGTATTTCCCAGTAACTATGTGTCAAGGCTGTCCACAGGAGACATACAGTATATAAGGTTGCGGCATGGAGTTAAGCAGATTTATTCGTCCTTGAAGAACATGGATGGCTATCTCAGGAAACATGTGTAGAGCTGCATGTCCAAGAGCCATATGATCAGCCCATCAGAGAGTCAGTGGCAGCGGCACTGTTGTCAAGGCCGTTTTACTGACAAGTTTACAAGAAGCTCCTGAGCGACAGTGACATGAACGTGATTGAATGTCACATTACAATGTATGATGTGGAAAGTCACTGAGACCATTTTTTATTTATAAACATCAGGACAAATCTCTGACATATCCTATTCTAGCAATAGGAGATAACATGGGCTTCATAAAGCGGTCATGCTTAACATTAATCAAAAGCGATACAACCCAACAATGTCACTTAATGCAAATTGTTAGTTGTATCAAACAGGGAAGGGACAAATGCAGCAAAGATTATAGCACTGCAGGAGACACACACTGATGATTGACAGCATCTCAAAACAAGAGGATGTTTGATGGGAAAATAGCGCAGGCATCACTATTGTTTTCATGGCAACGCAGAATTCTGACAGTAGTGTGAGCCAGATAGCAAACATGCAACATACCCGTCGTTGTACGAGGCATCGTGGCGTGCTGATGCCAGAATGTCCATCTCAATGAGGTTGTCCTGTAAAGTCTCTAGGAATGTCTGCTTTGCTATGTTTCTACATACAGGTGGAAAGATGGATATGAAGCTAGTGTGAGATGTGCGTGCAAGAAACACAGAAATGCCAATACAGTATGTGATCACCAAGCAACATCAACAACAACCGACAAATGGAGGTCAAGACGGACAGCGTGGGACAAAGGAACCAAGGCCCTTATGGAACTACTTCTACAAAAGGTGTGAGACAAATAACATCTAGCTCTCTTGTTCCCCCTCATTTGGGCTCTGTCATACCTTGTTTTGTACGAGCCCTGCCCTTCTCTGCAAGCGTCTTGCTCTTCTCTGATAAACATTAGAGTATTCTGGCTCCTTTAAGGTTGTGATTGGAAGAAAACAATGCATCACTTACAAATGAGAACCTTAACCTTAACACTTATTTCAGACAAAACACTTTTTAATATCTTAATTTTTAATTACAAATGAACTTATCACTAAAGTTCCATAGCTTCCACACTGGATAGTATCCTGAAGTACTAGGGGTGGGAAAAAAAAAATCGATTCACCTATGTATCGCGATTTTTTTATTACGATTTTGAAATCGATTTTTTAATGCCAGAATCGATATATTTGCTTCATTTGAGTCTATCTGGAGGAGGAAGGAAGTTACCGCTTTTATTGTTGTAGTCTAAGTAACGTGAAGTCATATCCGTTCCGTGTCTGTCAAACCAAAACAAACCGTAGCGAGCCGAAACGAGAAAGTAGAAAACGGCAGAGGGTCCATGTGGATACGACAGGCACCCTCACATTTTAAATCCAAAGTGGTAAACACTACACATACAGTAAAGTATGGAAACACTTTGGGTTTCACACATTGCCAGGAAAAGCAGAGCTAGACATCATGGTTAAAGCTGCATGCTAACTCTGTCATGGAAAGGAAACTTTATCGTATTGCAGTAACGTGCAGTCAAGCCAGCAGTCACTCTCATCTCCTACAACTGTAGAGCACCCATATACTGACATTTATGGTAAATGCATTCAAACGGCCCTGATGGAGCTGACCATGGATGTATACAGAGAACGGGGGATGTATCGATAGACTCGGTGAAGTTAGCTGAAGTATACATGTGTGACTACGTCCAGTTTTCAAAATAAGGTGTTAACAAAGGGAACTGTATATACAAAATACATATATGGAAATAAGATTGATTGGATTATATTCACCGGAAGTATAAAACATTACATGTCAAATGTGAGGGAAATTATATAATATTTATTATAAATAATGCCTGACAATGACTTCAGGACAACTCTGACTACATACATGCTGAAAATCAAACATTTTTACTGTGTCAATTTAGATATTTTTCAAAGTAAAAGTCCCTAGAAGTGTATGATTCAATTTTCCGTCATTGCCTAGTGTTGAAGAAGTTATGTCGCAATGAATCGTAATATTGAATCGCAATACATATAGAATCGCAATACTTAAAAATCGCAATACATATTGAATTGGCACCCAAGTATCGTGATAGTATCGAATCAGGAGATAGGTGTATCGTCCCAGCCCTACTAAGTACAGTTGTTTTTCTTTGAATGGTTGCAATACTCCAAAAAACACATTTTCAGTTCATTCTTAAGTTTCTAGAGTTGCATGTCTTATTTCTCCCCTAATGCACTCCCCCCTACAGTATGAGAGCCCTGTTCCATAAGGAAATACTGCAGCAATGCAATGGAGAAATGAACTGTCCACATGCAATAGGCAGGCTGAACACGTTTGGTGGTACAAGAGAAAAGCCTTGTTTTTGATCCCTGCCCCTTCGAGGTCAGCATGAAATCTTTTCGTGGTCTCTCAAGCTTGTGTTCTGGGGAAGAATACAACTTTTAATGAAGAGAGAGAGAGATGCTTGGCAAAAAATCTAACGAAAATGACGAGGTTGGATAGGGCTTTCCAACTGCTGGCATCTCTCCAGCAGCAGAGCAGGGTAAGACTTACTAGTTCAGAATTTATCAGGGCCATTACATTTTAAAAAAGTGACAAGAGAGTGCCATTGTAATAGCATTAACTAAGTAAAAGTGACTAGGGCTGTCAATCGATCAAAATATTTAATTGTGATTAATCACATGATTTTCCATGATCAATCGCGATAAATCACGCATTTTTTTATCTGTTCGAAATGTACCTTAAACGGAGATTCGTCAAGTATTTAATACTCTTATCAACATGGGAGTGGGCAAATATGCTTGCTTTATGTAAATGTATGTATATATTTATTATTGGAAATCAATTAACAATACAAAACAATGACAAATATTGTCCAGTTTTTCCTGTCAGTTTTTCACCAAAATTTAGCACAAGTTTGGAGCGTTATTTAACCTCCTTCCCGATGAGCTAGTATGACTTGGTTGGTATCAATGGGTTCCTTAGGTTTTTGGTTTCATATGATACCGTATCTTCACTCTAGTTTTAAAACTGAGCCCACTACAATCTCCGGAAGATCAATTGCGTTAATGCGTTAAAGAAATTAGTGGTGTTAAATTTTGCGTTAACGCGTTACGTGGACAGCCCTAAAAGTGACATTAAATACTTCTGTGCCCATGTGGACATTACTCATGCTTTCGATTTCATTATTGGAGCTTAAGTAGTTGATCTTTTTTCAAGGCAATAGTTCATAAAGACTACATATGGGGTTTGAGCAGCACTCTTGCCTGTTGCAGATTCCCTCTGCTCACCATCTGTTTTCTGCTCCACAGGGAATACCTGTGCAGGATTAACTTTGGAGCTGGATGACATGTAATCATTCATTATCCCACTAACTGTCCTTCTACCAGCTAAAATTGATGCTCATTTTCCTGTTGACTGAACCGTCTCACAAAAAGTGAAGGAAGAGACAGTAATTCTATTCATGGCTGGTGTTTAGCCATGCCAAATGAGCTATTAGCTAGTCTCCTGTCAACAACAGTCTCATTTATGGCAACGTGTTTATGATATACACTATAGGCAACAGTGTGGTCTAAGTTTTTCATTGGATTGCATTGAATAGATCAATCTAATCAAATCATCTAAATAAAGAAAAAAATCTAAAATAACTTTCTTAAAAATCTACACAATGTCTTTTTAATTAAATGTGCTCAGCAGGCAACCGGATCACGCAGAGAAGTTAGGTTTTATTCTATTGTTGGCAGAGTATTGTGATCATTATGAGGAATCACATAATATGTCTTGCTATTCTTGATTTCATACCGCTGTGCAATAAGATCAGCCAAAGAAAAACCAACAGACATTCCCTTTGTTACAATAACACTTGACAGATCCACTTCACACAAGGGCCTCCTATTGAGAAATGTGCTAGAGGACTGATTAATATGAAATAATAAATATAACTCGGGGCTGAAGTGGAGGAGCTATGAAGCCTGCTCACGGGAGCCTGAATGTAATTTTGCAAGAACTGTTTCATATCCAACGTGATCATAATTACTCTGCTGTTTAAACTCAATAGCATCCGCTGTTAGGATTGTTAACATTAGACGAAGACCCAAAAGCAGCACTTTTCTCTTGTTTGCCACAAAATGTAGGCCTTTTGCCCGTAGCAGGATATTTCCATTTTATTGCTTTGCTCCTTGTTAGCACTGTGGTAATTTAATATGGAGCAGACAGCATGAAAACCTGTGTTCGATGGCACCAGCTCAAGCTCAGTCTTGCCAACACCTCTATGCATTGTCAGGGGGACAAGCTACACTGTACCTTGTTTCCAGGGGGATGTTGCTGTTGAGCAGCCAGTTGTCCTGCGTGCTGCCGGAGTCTTGACCACTGGCCGGACCCTCAGGAGGAACAGAGCTGTCTGTGGGCGCGGGACTTGGGTTACTCCGCGGCGTGTAGTTGCCCCTGTTCAAGGAGTTAATGGAGGCCGCATGGTGCTGATGATTGGGCGAGTGGGAGTGGGAGAGCGGTAGAGGAGGCGTCCGCAGCCGAGAATGGTTTTGAAAGGCTCCGTCTGAAAGCAAAAGAGGAAAGAAATAAGACACGTTAGAGACATTTTTGAAAGAATAGAGCTTCAAAACTAGTGCAGATCCATTGAGGATGAATATTCTAAAAGGTTAGTGAAAGTGTGCGTATGTGTGTTAGCGGGGAAAGAAGAGCCTTATGGTGGTATTTTAACTCCCTGAGCTGCAACATGACTGATGAATGATTAGCCATTGTTTCCCCAGCAGTACATAAGTTAACACCTAAAGACTAATTTTACTGAAGAGCTGCAGAGTCCTTATGTGAACTACTCCTACAAAAGTCCCTCTTCTGCTCATTATTTCTCCTAACTGGTCTGTATCAGAGAGTGCTTTCTGCCTCCCACAGAGACCTGTGACAGTTTACTCAGACCAGACACTGGCTCCTGTATAAACAGACGAGCTGACCAATTCTTTAGGCTTTGCTTTTTTACATTTATTTAGCCAGGGAAGGATGTTTGATCATGCATATTTTTTTTTTAATAAACAATAGCTTGTTTCACTCTGTCTTGGGCACTACCACAGCTCAACTGAAGCAAATTTAAGTTTTGAAACAGAAAACCAACAAGTAACAATATTTGCTACTTATTTTGCTGACAATCTATCATTATGCGATGCATGTCATTATCAGATTTGCAGTGGTCAACCTTATTAGAAGTAGGGTTTTTAAGAAAATATTGATACACTTGAGTATTGCAATATTATGTTTTGTGTTACTGTATCGATTCTCAAAAACACAGTATTGATTTTTACTTCATTGTGCGGCTCAGATTGCACAAAATGTAGTGCTACAGTATGATGTTGGATGTTACAGGGACTGGGATAAATGCAAAATGCAGATCTCACTGTTCTGATTGCATGTAAAAAGTAAACTTTTATATACTCGGATTGTATGCATATGGTGGTGGGTTCTTTATACTATGAGAGTTTTCCTAAAATTAGATTTAAAAAAAATCGCAATATATCACCTTGCTTACAGTATCGCAATATATTGAATTAGGGCTGGGCGATATGGCCAAAATCTTCTATCACAATATACAGTAGGTCATTTCATAGCTTGATAATGATATATAATCACAATACAGCATGTTTCCTGGTAATTCAATAAATAAATAAATATATGAAATAACCACATGGTAAAGCCTATTTTTGTTACTCCTGTGTGAATTAAATTCTTGACAAAAGAAAGAGTATTTTCTCATTTTAAGAACTTGAGTACAAAATGAACAACAGTTTTAAGTGAAATTATAGAGAAAAAATAAATAAATCTAGGCTTAGCCTATATTGTGATATAAACAACATAGAAACATATATACAATAGACATTTTTTTATCATTTGATGATATATATAGTCATATTGCCCAGCCCTAAATTGAATCGTAACTCCTGTATCATGATATGTACACTGTCGCATCGCCAGATTCTTGCCAATACACAGCCCTGATTCAAAGTGATTCCAGTGGAGTTTTTAGCAACCAAAACTCAATCTTTCTTTCTTTTTTAGGATCTTTTACCAGCTGTTGTCTCTTTACATCAGATGATTTGAAACTATTCGATATGAAGACTATAGGAACATATTGTACCCAGCGGTCCTATATGTACTATATATGTATGATACTCCCTGCACTTCAAAAGACAGAAGACCAATGTCCTTGTGCACTCTATATCCATTTATTTCCACATCTGTTAAGCCATTCATCAATCAATGAACTCATGGCTTTACACAGAGTGAAAGAGTGGCATTCCTTTATAGCAGCAAGCCTCCTTTATTTCACAGATATCCACAACACTAAATTGCCAATTTACAGCAGAGCGAGTGGAATATAGACACACACAAGGCTTATTTTGGATAATCAGCTCCTTTATTAAAGCGATAGCTACTCGCGCCAGTCAAGGAGCTTAGTGTCATTTCAGATTTTTTAGGGGTCAGGAGGATGAAGCTGCTTTATCAACATGTGTCAATCAGGGCAGATTGATAAACAAACTGTTGAGGTGCAAACCTAAGAACAAAGAAGCATTAAGCTTCACTGCTTGAGGCATTTTAGGAGAGTGGAAAGAGAGCCCATTGTGTTCCCAGGTAATGTGCTAACAAATGGCTCAGCAAGGAAGAACAAGACAAAAATGTGCGTGCTGCATTTAAACCTCGAGCACATGCTAACGTCTCTTCCTGCAAGTTTTCAACACGCGTGTGCTTTACAGTAAGTTTGGCAATTTTACACATTTATAGTGTTTCAGCTCAGTTCTATTTATATTCTGTATGTTTCATTAGCCGTCAACAAAAACAGCCTTCACCTTCAGACTCTATTTTGGACCTGGCTCACTGCCATATAGTCCACATGTTCTATAGGATGAACCACTGACAACAATCGAGTGCTATATTATGCATCCGTCACACTGATAGATGGTTCCATACTGAGCACACTTTTGCAAGATGCTGCCCTTGTAATTAGCTGAGCCAGTGAGAGAGAGGCTCACCACACCAGAGTCCTGATGAACAATAGACCGGTGTGAGGCAAAACCACACAGTTGTTGATGACCCCCCTCCTGTTCAGTAATGTACCTGATCCCTAAAGCCATTAATAAGGTTATGCTAATTCGATACAGGGACAGCAGCACAGACATACGCAGAGAAATATATCACAAGGACAAATGCATCACTGCTCTGGAATGCATTTACTGCTCGGTAAACAAATACTTTCCTTCCTATGACGATCAAGCAAATGTGTGCCAACAAGTGATTCATTTTTCTAACAGTTGGTAAGACTTGTTTTTCTGAGGACCATACTTGCTGCAATACATTTTAAGAGTCATGCTATACAGCCTAAACAATTAACACAGAAATTAATCAATATATATTCATATACTGTATTTACTGTACATATATTTATACCGTAAGCTTAGGTAAGTCCACTGTGCTATTAATACAGTGTTAGGTGTTCATGTCTTTTTTTAAATTCTGCAATTATATATATATATATATATATATATATATATATATATACATATATATATACATATATATATATATATATATATACATATATATATATGTATGTATATGTATATATATATACACACACACACACACACATATATATATATATATATTAGGGCTTTCAATCGATATCTAATCGCAATGAATCGCATGATTGTCCATAGATAATTGCGATTAATCGAAAATGAATCACACATTTTTTTACTGTTTTGATTTATCAAATATGTAATACTCTTATCAACATGGGAGTGGGCAAATATACTTGTTTATACACATGTATGTATATATTTATTATTGGAAATAATTAACAACACAATACAATGACAAATATTGTCCAGAAACCCTCACAGGTACTGCATTTAGCATAAAAAAATATATGCTATATACACTGTATATATACAGTATATATATGAATGTATGTATTGCACCATACACTTATATGTTCCTCTCTGTGGAAGTCTGATATAAAAGACATGCAGTCTATGGCTATAACATTTCTATGAAATCATCTCTTACATGCTTAGAAATTATGACAAATTGATCATAGGATAATAAAATAATAAAAACTACCAGTTACCAGCCAACAGTGACTAATATTTACATCTGAAGGATAACATAACTTACATTATTCAGAGTTTCGGACACTTAAATTATAATGTCATCCAACCTGCATGTGCTACCATGTGGTGTGTTCACAGCGCTTCCACGACATAACAGCCTATTTTTGGGGAGCTCTGATAGATAGTTAATTTTTAGCTAAAGGAAAATAGGAGAATGTTAAAATGATTCTCCAGGACAACACAAGATTTTCGCAGTGTTGCTACTGTAAGCTCGCCTACTTCATTTGCCTACTTATTTGCATATAAGCCATCACCATTTTAATGCATTGTAGAACAAGTTCTGCAGAAAAGGAACTAGGACCGCATCATGATTTAAATTCACTACTTGACTGTATGCATGTTTTCCCTTGTCCAACTAATAACCCTTCAACAGCCAGCCAGGTAAGCAGTCAGTGTAATTTTTGTCGAGATGAGCAGAAAGACGAGAACAGAGACAGTTTATGAGACAAAGCAGCACGACCCCCACAGATGTGGTGATTCAGCAACAATTATTCACTACTATCCAAAGGACAGAAAAAAATAAATGGTTTTCTATTGACCTGCTTTGCACAACGAAATTGGCATGAAAAGGAGATTCATTTGTTATCAGAGAGACAGAGAAGGGAGACTTTGCTACAATAGCCAAACTTTCACATGGCATTCAAAACAGAAGTCTAAAGATATCCATTCAGTCTGGGAATGTGGGTTTTTCATTTTTCTTCCTAACAGATGTATGCATCGGTTAAGGCCTCCTGATGCTATTCTAGACAAGTAATTAAGGCAAATCCACTTCATTAGCCAGGACCTCAACCCCCACGATGAGAGATAACAGCAATGTCTGTCTAATGGTAAGATCTTATAATTGCTGGGAGACAACGATCAAACTTGTGAGGTATTAAATAGCTGGTTAGCTACACTATAAAATTAAAGTTATAGTTATATATATATATATATATATATATATGTATAACAACCCAGGATATTTCAAACACTTTAAAATATTTCAACTGATGTAAAACTATGTAATGAATTAAGGAACAAGTTGCTATATTTTTTTTGAAGATTTGGAATCCAGAGTTTTAAGAAGCATTTGTTAAATGAGATTTTTTAGCATGTTCACTATTTACTCATACTGAACTTATCTAAATGAAAAAAATCTGGCACATGTATCTCATGATAGTGAATCACTGTGCATGTTTTGATGCTGATCCCGGACCAGGCATAGAATAAAAAATGTAAAATATGTTCTATTATTAAAATGACAAATTTAGAGGATTGTACGGCCTTGTTAGATGTACTGTATGTGCTATCTGAGTGCTTTCTATTTCTAAAAAGTTGAGGTTGAATTTATGAAATGCATTTATTATATACAGACTACAGTGTTGATTCTTGGAAACTGCATTGATTTATATCCAAAGGGGATACAAATCAACAGTCCATTATATAAGTAGTTAAAAAATGTCATAAATACGATAATTAATCTGATTCACCTGAAGGATTGCCATACTTTCTTTATAGGTATAGGTGTCTAGTACTCCACTTGGCCAATAGCCCTGTTGTTTAAACTGCAATACAGTTATTTGAGTCAATTGAAATGATTGTACAGCCATGAAAGTTTAAAACTTTAATAGGAGAGTAAATATTTGTGATTTCAGTGAACACCACGAGCTAGTGAAAATTAGTTTCTTGGAGTACATTTTTGCAAAATAGCGCATTAAGATTGACTCGTCAGTAATGATGGCACTCTACAGCTGAGAAGTACTCCTGCAAATGTCACCATCCACATCAGCTGTCCATCCTGACAAACATCAGCAACAGCAGTCATGGAAACATCCAATACGCTGCACTATAGCAGTAAATCTATATGTAAAAGATGTCATTTTTGCCACATTTGGTTACATGTGGAGGAACACTGGGTTCCGACTCTACACTGTGTCCAGGGAGAAGGTCTATTTCTGAACAAGGACAGTGGATAAAATCCACAGCACCGATGGTCACACCTGATGAAATGAAATGATATGACATGCCGCGGACACCCGGTCAACGCACTGAGGTGTGAGCCATTCGATACAGAATTAATCAAAAGCTATCCAGCGCCCAGATAAATCATTAAATCTTGCTTACTGCTACAGCCCGATGGCTAATCATAAGAGAAAAATTTCCAGTTGAGTAGCATTTGTCTATAAAAATACAAATAGAATTTGTCATGAAGGCAGTGAAGCTGCGCTCTCTCCTGGCTCCCTGAAGCTGCTTCTCTCTGCTGGCCCTGCTGTTTCCTACACCATTAGAAAAGTCTGAAGGGAAGAGCCATGTGGGAATACGAGCTGTCTTTCCTGGACTCATTTGAGAGGTAACAGGTACCAAAAACACCACATGGTGGGTATAACGCTCAGCTCTTGACTGGCCCTCTCCGTGGGAATAATGGGGGGAAAAGGCCTTCTGGAATCCACATAAGCTCACCTTCATTACTAACTGCTACTGTACATAACATCCTGCCACCAGCCTTCACTGAGGACACCAAATGAGGTATGAAACTAGTAGAACTAGTTTCAGACGATATATTCTATGCACATGTGGAGTAAAATGCGAGCCCCTCTCAAACATACCATATGTCAAAGTTAACACGATAATAAAGCGTTAATGCAAATTTGTTTTAACACCACTCATTTCTTAACGCATTAATGCAACTTGCGATTTTTAAGGTAGTAGCGGACTCAGTTTTAAAGCGTGAGTGAAGATAATGTTATCATATGAAACTAATAAACCATTGGTACCAACCATTTCATACTAGCTTGTCGCGAAGGATGCTAAATAATGCTCTAAAGTTATGCTAAATTTTTCAATGTCCCTTGACCTCTGACCTCAGGATATGTTAATGAAAATGGGTTCTATGGGTACCCACGAGTCTCCCCTTTACAGACATGCACACTTTATGATAATCACATGCAGTTTTGGGCAAGTCATAGTCAAGTCAGCACACTGACACACTGACAGCTGTTGTTGTCTGTTGGGCTTGAGTTTGCCATGTTATAATTTGAGCATATTTTTTATGCTAAATGCAGTACCTGTGAGGGTTTCCGGACAATATTTGTCATTGTTTTGTGTTATAATAAATATATAATAAATATATACATATATTTGCAAAAAGCAAGTATATTTGCCCACTCCCATGCTGATAACAGTATTAGATACTTGACAAATCTCCCTTTAAGGTACATTTTGAACAGATATAAAAAATGTGATTAATCACGATTAACTACGGACAATCATGCGATTAATCACAAATAAATATTTTAATTGATTGACAGCCCTAGTATTAATAAAACAAAACAATGAAAAGAAAGAGGTTCACCGCTGTTTGCAACCCAATCCATTAGGACTAGTCCTGGCATATGCTTCTCCCCCTTTCTGAGATCAAATGGATTTTCTGTCATTCTGTGAGCTGCCTTAGCAAGAACAAGACAAGTGGTTATGTATGCTCTGTTCTGTATGTCACTCTGCTGCATATCCATCCAAGAGGTTGAAGATTTTTGTTAGAGGGCACAGATGGTCTGCAATTATCGTGGAATGAAAGCAATGCATCTCGATTTCTGTCAATGAGAAGAAGATACGTAGGTATGCAAAACGCATTATCCACGGTCTCTGTGCACTGACGGACAGCAAGTTGAATAGAACCGGACAAATTGTCTGTTGGCTCCAGTTCATTGATAACTCAACATCAGCATCAAGAGAAACTGATTCTTCTTGATATGTCAACTCAAAACTGTAATGTCACATGTTCAGAAAAACAGGGGCATGGCATGCGGGTGCCATGTGCTGCTCATTAAATTATTATTCCGCCTCAGATAGTTCATTCCTCATGGTGTCTGGTGGATGAATTGCTTTCTGGAGTGACCTCTTTTAACCACATTTCCCCCCCGTCCTTGCAGACACAGGGGGGATGATTAAGCAGTTCAAATGAAGACTTATTTGAATTCACACACAACCACGTCCCCGAGCCTTCCACCCAGCTCAGCATTCCTGCTTGGTCAGCTGTGAGGTGGTGGTGCGCTGGCCCTTTCACCGGGGAGCCCGGCTGCACTGAAAGCCAACACTGGCCGACCCCATGCTGTTTTGCATTAAGAAATGCTAATACCAGGGAGGTTGCAGTGTCTCAGATCTTGCGGCTCAGCATGGCAGCGGGCTCCCACTGGCAGTCTCCCCAGGAAGAAGCCCCTCAGAGAAAGCCGAGGGCCACGGTGACACACATGCTTCACAAAAGGACCGCAGGCTTCAGCGAGCAGCCTCGTCAGCTTTACAGAAGCTCTGGCTCAGTGTTCTTCCAAATGAAAACAGGATCCCGAAAAGAAATAAATAAACACTGCAGCCTTGGAGGCTACTAATGTGAATAACGATATGCTGCTGAGAGCATTTACTTGTTCAAAATCCAGCATAACATTTTAAGTCCTGTATGTGGGCTCAAAGATGACCTTGAGCAAATGTAATCTGAAATGATAAAAAGCCACCTGTTTTCCAGTGCAACAGATACACTGCGAGCCAATTATTTTAGGCATACATGGTTTTCTGTGGTTGTTTACTGACAGTAAAAAAAAAGTAAATATTTCCTGCACTGTGTCAACTCTGAATTTGAATATTTCTTCAATAACTGACCTGTATGTCAAAGAGATTGGATTTGATATCACAGCTATTTTTACCATGGTGGATTTAAAATTACCCTTTTTTTGCTCATGTAATTCTCACTGAAAACCTGAGATGCATACTTAATTCCAGATTACACTGCATTTGGCAACATGAAGACTTCTTTTTCCAATTCCAACCTCTGCATAGAACGGAACACATTAGAATTCATTTTCCATAAATTTGATTAGACAATTCAGGTAATGTGTGATCTGTGATTTAATCACATTGGCTATGCAGTTGTGTGTAACTCTGTTCTGTGTGCCAAATCTACAACACAACCTACTGTATCTGGCTCACTCTCGTTTTGTCACCTTGAGAAAATGAGGTGTATTTTGCTGAAGGGAACAGTCTCACTACACACTGAACAGGTTTAATGAAGTCATTTCATTTCCTGAAATGGTGTGAAACCAGCCTGAGTTGAGGAATTAAGATATATATAATATTTGCCACAAAAGCTTTGGGGCTGGAAATATTTTACATAGAGAGCCATCAAATATCACAAGACAATTACTAAAAATACACGACAATATCTAACTTAAATCAGTATTAACCATGCAAATGGTCATTTTTTACTGAATCAACTCTATTAGTCACGTTTTCATTAAATTCAAGCGGCAGCTTCGCAGAACAATGGGAGTACATTGTGTTTGTCCCTGGAGTGAAAGACGAAATAAATTTCAAACAAAAGTGCAAGATAAGCAGATTTGAATAAACAAAATCTGCAAGCTTATAAAGTATTTGGAGGCGATGTGGAAAATGCTCGAGAAGGCATGGAGCAAGCTTACATGGCTCATTAGGTGGTTTAAGTGAACAAACAGTGGAGGCTCTTCTCTGTTCTCTTTCTGATTGTAATTGGCTCCTGACTGTCAGACATTTTCTGTAATTAAACAATGAAGAATCTCAAAGTGAAACTTTTTTTGCACAATTTACTTATTTATACGCAACTGCAGCAAGGTGAAAGGTCCTCAGAACGGCCAAGAGTATCAAGAGTACTGGTTTTATATTACTGAGATATAAAGGTGGGAAAATACTTTGCCCCCACTAGCAAGAGACACGCAGAAAGATGCTGTACTTTGCAACTTAAAAGGAATCTTACAAAGCCTGTGGATGACTAAGGTAGCAACTAGAGCTGAGGATATTCCTCCTCAGTCCTCTCCGAGAGCCCGAGGCCAACCTAAATGCTGTACCTATGCAAATCAGTGTCATTGTTATGAGACAAATCTACCGCGGTAAAGGCCATTCCCCCCCACCCGTGTCCCCTTAAGCAGAGTCATGTCACTGCTGGTGACCAGCACGTTGCTACTGTGGAATTAGGGGGGGGAGATTTGCGACAGGATTAATAACTCATTCTCCAGGCTTTCTGAGCAGACAGCTGGGGCACTTTGGAGTTTGATGTAATTCAACCCTTTGGGTAGTTAACTTGGAAGCTTGATCAATTATTTAGACCATTTTATTTTGTTTTGTGTTTTGCCGTGCCAGTGGGAGAAGCAAGTCGCAGTTGTAGTTGAAAGGCATCAACATTCAAATATTAAAAAACACCCTATTCAGCATGCAAATTGATGACTTATGGGAGATATGAGGCATAAATCGCTGAGTTTGAATGACAAGATTTTATATTTTCCTGTAGATGGATCATAAACAGGAATACATATCCTGCTGCAGTTCCAAGTGTGAAATTTTGAGACCATAATAATAAATCCGGTGTCCTAAGGTTACCTTGAGGAAATACTTGAAATGTTCTTATGCATTTTTCATATGCCATACAGTGGCGTTATGAACAAAATATATTGAATTAGTGAGCATCAAGGCCTTCCAAGCCAGTAATGAATCCACAAGATGTCTATGAATCTATAGCAATTGGTTATACAGCAACAAACAAATAATAGTACAGCATCTCAACAAAACAATTTCACCCCATAGACCAGCCAAACTGTATCCTCTGCCACACACAATTCATTAGAGCCCATAGTTACATTACAAATAAAATCTACATAATAATTAAATGAGTAGGTTAACTGCTGATATAATGTGTAACACACTTTAACAGCAGCTTAGTAAATGTACTGTACATGTCTTACAGTCACTGAATTTTTCTCAACTGTCAACACCATGTTTGCAGTTTGAGCGCAAATGCCATTCTGTCAGTCTGAATGAGTGTTCAGTCAATAGCAGGAAACACGGAGTGTTTCAAGAGGAATGAGGAGCTGACATTTATTAATGAGAAACCATGTAGGGAACTTTCAAACCTAATCTAACTCAAGAAGCACATTTGACTTTGAGTTGTTATCAAAATATAAAACTAGAGTATGTCTTTTTTGGGCTAACACTGTTTTTAATATAACTTCAAAGGGAATCAGCCCTTGCAGCGATATATGATGATAAAGCAGGGACTTGGTATGAAGTAACTCTTTATTTCTTGCTTACTTCCTATCTGAGGTGCGGAGGATGCATGCAGGCTGTTGTTTCTGAAAATTCTATAGAGGGATTGTAGATGGTTACTCCCACCAGCACGCATTGAAACTGAAGAGAAAATATCTGTGACAAATATCTCCTACTGAACCAAAATCGCCCATCTCTTTGAGTGAGGCTCTGAACTTTGCAGACCTTGCTTCAGAGACTTCTGTGCATTTCCTGAGGCTACATATCGACTCAAAGTTTCAACTCTCTCTCATGGTGCTCGGAAAAAAAAAATGGGACATATTCTTGCCCACAGCCATCTGCATGACCTATAACACAACATGTCCAGGAGCAGGGGAAGGCTAACCTCCAGAAAGCAACGGTAGTTTGAAAACCAACTCACCATCAGCAGTTGCAGTGGCAGGAGCATACAGGTTCCCTGAGCCAGTTTTAACTAAGAATGAATTGGGGCCAAACTCATCCTCAGAGTCAGAGTCCTGGGCTGGCTGAGCCGCACAGTTACCTAGCAACCCTCCCTGGCTCTCATTGGCTGCAATGGAAGGGGGAGGGTATGGGAGCTGCTCAACAGGGGAGGAGGAGGCGGATGAACAATGCAGCGGAGGACCTGTGGACCACAAACAGAGACAACACATGGGGGGGAAATGAAACACACCCAAACACAGGCAACATCACAGAACACACAAACACACACACACACACACACACACACACACACACACACACACACACACACACACACACAAACACACACAGACACACACACACACACAGGGCAAGACTTAACTCTGACACTTCAAAAACAAACAGGGACACATCTGCCTTTGTCTCCGCCACCTCACCCCAGCTGGGAAGAACAATACAAACAACTAAAATGACTTTGAGATGGAATAGAAAAGGCAAATGCCTGGCACTGCTTTAGAGAAATAAAAACAACAAAACACCTTTTTGGGATATCAAATGCAAAAAAGGAGAACAATTCCAGGTTCAAAGCTCAAATCTTAAAAACAAAGAAAGAAAAACACAACCTTCCAGTAAGGGTGTATGCATACATTAAAGGTGCTAAATTTTAAATTCAGAGCATTAATATAGCAACAAACTATCCGCTATGTAAAGATATAGAGGTGCAGCGTCCTGAGCAGAAAATGAAGGCGCTCTCTCTCTGTACTTCTCTTCTCTGTGAGAACTTCTCTGTGCTTTGTTTACGTAGCCGGTCTGGTCACGCGTACATGTGAGTCTCTCTTGTGTGCCCCACTGGCTAGCTAATCGCGCCGCTCTGCACTGCTCTCACAAAGTGTATAGAAGCAAAGAGACGAAACTCTGGTGCGTTTAGACAACAGCCGCTAGATGGCGCTGTGGTAGCGCTGCCGCCATTTTGGACTGAAAACTCCAATGAGTCTGTGGACATGGATGTATAAAGAGACGTCTGTAAATCAGAGGAGAATTTATTTTAGGAAAATCAACTTTTCAGAACAAACACTTGAATAGTCCTCATTTAAATCATTATGTCCTAAAAGATGTAAAATTAACATATAACCGAATCCAGACTTATTTTCCTTGGCATAATGAACGTGCATCAGACCAACAGGACTGCACCGCCCTGCATGACATATCAGGTTCTGCCAGCTTCCTGCTAGCTGTATGCGGCTGGACTTATCAACGTCTCTGTTTCCAAACAAACCGACTATTAGAGAGTAGTTAGTAGTGCTAGTAGCATGACATACAGACATACATACAAACAGAATTTAATGTAGTTCTAGGCTATTTACTAACACGCAGGGCAAACGCACAGGACAAAACCTCTAAACATCCATGGTCTGTGGTCTATTGTGCATCGATTTTGGAGGTCCTTGACATGAAAAAGTTTGAGATTGCTTTCAAAATCTGTGTGCTGGATTTTTCCAACTGACATTTATGTCCATCACTTGCTTTATGCTCCTCTGGGAAGCGACCGGGCAAAAAGTTTAATAAATAAATAAGCAAGTAAATAGTTATATTAGTATACATATTTATGATATTTTTATTGTTCAGCACAGTTCATTTTGGTAGAGACATTAAATATATGACAATAGAACAGAAATAATTTTGTTTTACTTTTGTACATCACTTTGTAGCCGGATGTTTTACTGGCATCTGGGAGTCGCTTTCAGTCCAAAATGGCAGAAGCGTAGCTCTGCTGCTGGGCGCTGATGTTGCAATGGAATGACCCGTTGGCTTTCACTTCTTAGCAATATACATTCTTTGGCACTCATATGGAGGTTACCGCTGATAACACTGTCCCGACAGACGGCGTTGTTCCGGAAGCATAGCGCCCACCCTCTGATTTACCTCTAGTTAGCTCTGTCAGCACTGTTGCCGTTGTTTGCACTGTTAGCGCTGTTAGCTCCATTAGCTGCTAACCACCAGCTCAGCCGTCGCCATATTGAGAGCAGTGTGGAGGCAATACCTCAATCATATATTCTTTAATTTTGAATTTAGCACCTTTAAAGAATATCCTATATATAGAACAAGAGCATGTTAAGTCAGAAAAATACAACTAAAAAATACTTCACCATCCAGATGTACTCAGTTTTGAAATTCTTTCAAAATAACACCATTTAACATAACTGCCCTTCGACAAAACTACAAAAATTACACTAGCAGATTCAAATTTGTGTATTGTGCAGAAGGAACATGAATAATATTTTCCCAGACATGGCGTTGTTGTTAATACCCCCTCCTGTGGAAACACATATAACCCCTGCCAGCCAAGAAATGAATCCAACCTCAACCAATCCTTCCCATTTCTTCTGTACTCTGTGTCCATCTCAGCTTTCCTACTTGTCAGTAATATAAAATACCACAGGGATCAGACTGGCCACTGACCTTAACAGCAGAATATGAATAATTTACAGCTGTGATTATTTATAGCTCCTTGTTATATACCAATATGCAACCCTAATTCTTACATACCAATATCATACAATTTCCTCTTTCAGGGCTTATTGGCTCCAATCCCCATGCTGTCATGGAATGTTAAATCTCCCCAGAGCTCCTATTAATGTGTGATTAACTTTTGATGCAGCTCTGCGCCACGCTGAAAATGGAGTACTTAAGTAACACGACTGCAGCGAACAAAGCCATCAGTTTGCTGCTCTCCCCATCTACCCATCAGTCCGTTGGTCTTGATGTCGAAATTCCTGCTGACTGGACTGTCATCCATCAGGAGAGATAAATTTCCTCTCGCTCTGTAATGATCCCTGAAGAGTATTAAAATACGACTCACTGACTCGCATCTAATTAGGAAACAATTAGTGATATTAACATATCAGCCACAGCCCTACACAAGCAGCAAATGTCCACTGCCCCGGAGAGTCACAGTTTGTGCTTTCTATATACTTCACACCACACACTTCATTTCTCTCTCAATCCTCTAATGCCGGTGCAGGTAATGGGTGCAGAGGCACAGCGGCCATGCTGTGGGTTAATGACCGTGACACTGTTGTGCTTGAATATATAGCAATGTACAAGCGGGAGAGGAAGAGCTGGTGAAAAGAGCATCATTACAGTCATTCCCAGAATCCCTCGGATACATCTAAGACACTACATTTAGCACGTGTCCAAACAACACTCCGCCGAACTGTGTACCACTCACTGAGCTAGTACCTGCCGCTATGCAACACCAGGGGCAAGACTGAAATTCTTGACATGGAAGACAAAAATGAGCTGTACCAGGTCTCTTGGACTGAATATTACAGCGTTTTCCTCAAAAAAGAGAATTCATCAATTAGACAAGAACAAGATTAAAGTCCTCTAAAAATGTTCAAAGTCATAACCTAAATGAGGTCAAGGTAGTCGTGCTCTACAGCCATTAGTCTTGCGCAAAGAGGTTTTACTGTCTCACTGTGTTTAATTAATGCTGGATTGTGCAGTTCACGCCCAAGCCACATGCACCTGAAGTCACAGACGGGGCTTGTGCAGGCGAGAAGCCGCAGCTTGAGGTGGCCAGAGAAGTTTCACTGGCTGCCAGAGTTGATTGCCTTTGCCTTCACTCACTATATTACAGCGGCAAAAGGGGACCTTTACTTAGGAGCCCATGGACCATGCGCTACTGCTTTAGTTCCTGACAGCTCCAGGAACTGCCAGTCAGTCACTACCTGGTTTGGCCTAACGGCAAACACCCAGTGCATTAAATGTCTTAATGAACTCATTAGCTACCCAATTAAAAGAATGGACTAACAAATTGGTGACTGTGATCTGCAGGTAAGGATAACTGCTAATGATATTATAGTATTTAGTGCAACAACTTCTCCCAAGAGAAAATGCTGAATTAGGGCTGCACAATTAGTCGAATATTAACCGCAATCACGATTTCGGCTTCCCACAATTAAATGAACATGATCGACTCCGATATTGATGTTTGAAATGCTTGCTCCGCTCCTGGAAAACTGCTGCATAAATCAAGTGCTTACATTATGGTGCGTTCAAGCTCTGCTCAGTAAAAATAAGTATTGGGCGATGGTAAGTTATAATGCTATCATGATGCGTTCAAATGTAATCTTGTAAAATGTAGTTTTTGACAATGATGATTGATGTTTTCACAGCAATATAAAATAGATATTAGAGAGGGAATTATGACCTGTTTAACTTCCTAACACTAGCAATAATCAGCTTATATTATATAATTAGAACTACTAATGCCAAAATTTGTTTTAATCAAAGCAAATATGCAATCATTTATTTCCTAATCATTTGAATTGTGTGTTTTTGTGCAAATAACCACTATAGATAACAAAGTAAAAGGATAACATTTAGAATTGTTGACGGTTGGAATGTAGCATAACTTGGAAGTGAAAGCACCGCTCCATTTATTTAAATGTGAAATTGCAGTAAAATATTTTGTCCCTAAAATCTATAAATAATCGTGATCTCAATATTGATTAAAATAATCATGATTATCATTTTGGCCATAATCGTGCAGCCCTATGCTAAATACATGTCTTGTAGTACATTTTGAAATATAACTGATCCAAAGTAACAATTAAAAGTAACAATTTAATCCAACAGTGATTGTATTTTGATTCTATGACCAAAAGATTCAATGATTCTGCAATCTTATATTCTGCACATTATTACATTAGAATAATTCAAATAGGATTCACTTCAAAAATACTTTTAAAAGTAAAATAGTTCCACAGTGCAAGTTGTAAAACATAACAAAAGTGGTACAGGCAACAATAATTCAGGAGATGTAAACCTCACATCAAAGCCCTAGTTCAAAGAATGACATTTATTTTCAAGGGAAAAACCCTAACAGTATGTGGTACTAGTGTGAGAGACAGAAGCTGAACAGCAGCAGAAACGTGTGAATGTGGGCGGATAGCTATGCATCAATATGTTTTTACAACCCTGAAACTTCCAATAAATAAGCAAGTAGGTGTTCTTTGTTGAGCTCAAAAACCTTGACACGTGAATGTTCACGGGTTCCACGCAGGGTCATTTCTCCTGCAATGGGACCACCCTGATATTTTAACTACACAGTGACTGCAAATATAATGACCTAAAGTGGTATATATATATATATATGTATATAATAATTCAAAATATGGCGATATCAGCAACCTCTTGAGACTTATTCCTATTTATTCATTATTTCTTTGAGCATGTTCTACTGTGTCAGTCATAATCAGCTGTGATTTTATTTCTATATTATTATACTTGGGCTATGCATCTTCTATAGTTGGCCTATAATACTCCAATAATATTCCAACTGGAACATTATAGGGTTAAGGTGGTGTGTTTAGTGTTAATAGTTAAAGTGCTTTCCTGTGTTATTTGTAGCGTAGGGTATCATTCAGGTTTTAGGAGCAGTGTCCCAGTCAGGATGCTCCTACATATTATGCAGCAGGATAAAGAGACACATCTTAAAGGGACTATTTGTAACTTACCACGCGCATAAATCCTAACGGTGATTTTCGTTGACATTGCGGCCACAGGTGTCGCTGTGAACAAGCAATTTCTGATTCTTACATATAGCCCCTTTAAATTTCTACAGTGAATAAAAGATACAAGGAAATATTGGGTTTGGGGCTCCTCCCCCAAGAAATTTGAAGGTTTTAACTTAAAACTATGCAATTTTACATAATTTTGGACCATTAGTATTACTAATTAAATATTTATTTTATTATTTACACATATCACAGCCTTCCTCTAAACATTTAATTATTCTGCAAATGTTTGCCATAAAAAAGCAGATTCAGAAAAATTTTAAATAATGTTTCATTAGTTATATTTGTTCACAAATAAGAAAAGTTCTGACGAACAGTTCAATAATTATTTTACAAAAAGGACGTTAACATTGTATTGATAAATTACAGCACCCGCTTTCTCCCCCCCCCCCCTCCCCCACGTTGTGCTCCCCACATAGTTTTTATGTTCATACGGCTTATGAGGCGTAGCGCAAAAATGCTGTTGTGAACCGCCATTATGAATCCTGATATGGAGAAAGCAGAAAAGAGTACCGGCAGCTTGTGAGAAGTGCCAGTACGCAAGAAAAAGTCACGGTACGCCAAGGAGTAGAATGAAGAAGTGCCGGTACTGCTTAACAGTGAATACCGGCCCACTTTGAGCACTGCATAAAACAGTACTGTTCAGTGATTTGCAGCATTCCCTGAATTTGTATAATACAACTACAGATATTCAAGGGATACCTACCTTGGTAGTTTAAAGGAAACAAAGCAAATACATTCTTTACTGGTTCACAAATCTCTGCCTCATGTTATACTGTATATTGTATCGCCTGAAGCTGCGTCAGTGACGCCTCCGAAACCACCAAGAATCAGTTTATGGGAGAAAGGCTACATTGTTGAAAAGGTCATATTTGAATATTGGCAAACTATCAGCTAATAGAAGCATGAATATAATACGTGTTTTTGCCTTCAAAATCAATGTCCAAGCACATTCTCATTGCAAGCTTGTATCTACAGTATGCTTTCGCAGAACTGCTTAAAGTTACTGTAGCTCACACCGTTAACATCAGAATCACCCAATGTCAAAAACTGTGACATTTTAACAGTAATCACATAGATTCAACACAATTATGGGTGCAATAAACAGTTATTTATACTATGAATTAATCAGTTATTTCTTGCCATTAATCATTTGGTCTAATAAATATCACAAAAGTGAAAAATATCCAAGACAATCTCAAGGTGACACAAGGTAATGTGTCCAAAATTGCTTATTATGTCTAAGAGTCCAAACTCCAAAAATCTACAATAGTAGAAAAACAGAGAAAGGCAAATCTTCAAATTTAAAGAGCTGTAGCCAGCTGACGTAATGACGTAAACAATTAATCAATTCTTTAAATTGTCTTTCACTTATTTTCTGTCAATCAACTAATCAATTAATCACCTAATTGCAACCGCGCTAAAACTCAATAAATAATTACAAACTTCAAAAGGATGTGTGGATACACCTTGTGCTCCAAAGACGTCTGTCTGACAACCTCTGTATATTATGTTAATGTGATCAATCTGTGTATGCATGTCTGTGTATGTGTTGACTAATGAGTGGAGACTGGAGGAGACATCAGCACAGTTGTTTAAGATGTACACACCCACGCTTACTGCAATCATTAATGTAGGGACTGTAATGCAGAATCATGCATCGGAAACCATGAGCCTAATCACAATGATCAAGTTTCTGCATGCGAGAGAGGCTGAATCAGTCATTATCACTGTGCAAATACACACATGAACATTTATGTTTAAAAAAAGCCTTTATTTGAGAAGGCTTGTCTGCCCAAGGGAGAGAAAATTCAATCAGGTAAATAGAGAATATAATTTAGAGAGAGGATGCAGTCGAATGAAAAGAAAATTGAGTAAGAAGAGTCAACATCTTTCATCCAGAGAGTCCTGATTTTGAGTCTCTCTGTCTCTCTCTCTCTCTTTGTCTCTATAAATCTAGCTAATCTTTCTGAGTTGGCCTCCAATTGCTATACATTCTGAAGCTATACATAGAAATTCATATATATTCAAGGAGATACAAGTTGTCATTCTTCAAATACACAACCTGGTAAATAAAAACTATGACTACCTAGTTAAATGTTGTGCACACACCCCACAACGTCGAGCAAGGTGAAGCAGATATGTGACTCCACAGTGACAACAGGAATTATCTGTTTGCTCAAGGACTACAGCTGCAGGCAGTGTCTATAAAAAATGCAGCGTATTTGCAGATGAACAGTGAAGAAAAAAACAAACAGCTCGGCGCCTGTCCTGTACCATCAACTGATGCCATGTGGCATGCAAAGCATACAGGACGCAGAGGAGTGACTCAGAGTCTCAGCGGGGACCGAGTGCCATCATCACACTGCTACTCTTGTTGTAAAATGCAGATTGGATTGAATCTCCATTTTGCAGCGGAGCGCGACGGTCTGCATGTAGGATTTAGTCAAGATGCCAGCATTTTTATTCAATGCTAATTCTAAATTCACATCTTAATATTCTACAATGGCGCCAAACAACAACAAAAAAAATCTGTAATACTGCCTGTTACTACATTGACTTGGACAGTTGCGTAGTAGCATTTGTACAGGGGTGTGTGAAAGGTTGGCATTTTGGCATATTGGTAAAATGCTGCGTAATTTGCTCCTGGCACACATTTTGTCATCCAGTGTAGGTGGAGTGGGATTCACTCCAAGATGTGATGTTTATAGCTTTTGTCATATTTTCAGCTGTTTGACTCTGTTGAATTTTGTACTTACTGTTCCAGCCACCATCGAGGGGCCAGACTGTGAATATTTATTCAGATCCTTCCAGTTCTTGTAACTCTTCTCACTGTATTTGCATGTGGAGGTCAAAGCGAAATGGACAGCTCTATTTTTGTGTGGGCACATGGTAGATGCTGCGAAGTGGTATTTTGTATAAGGCACAGTGGGTTTTGTTCCTCACCTGTGCCTGCTTGGTATTCTGCAGTACGTATCACCAATGTGCACCAGCAGCGTATTGCAATTCTGGTGTCAAGATTCACCACATTTTGCGCCGTCGATAGCCTGAATGCTCGGCCAAAGTCAATAGCACACCACTGTAGACTTCCTCCAAAATTGTTCTGTTCTATTTAAAGGTGCAGTGTGTAGGATCTGGCGGTATCTAGCGGGGAGGTGAGGAGATTGCAGCCAACTGAAGCTTCTCCCGTGTGCCAAGCATGTTGGAGAGCTATGGTGGCCGACGCGAAAACGAGAATGGCCCTCTCTAGAGTCATTTGGTGCAGAGCCAGTGCTCATAGTGAATGTGTACATGGGAAGTGAGCGGTGAAGCAAGAGAGAGAGATCGGCAGCAATTGGAGTGAGTAACGTTATCGACTCCGGCCCAAGCGGGAAAAGTTAGCAGTTTGGTTAGTCCGTTTTGGGCTCCTGTTGAAAAATGGCAGTGCAACATGGCGGACTATGTAGCTATAAACCGCTCATTCTAAGGCAACGGAAATACAAAGATTCGTATTAACAGGTGATTATACGCTAAAGAAAACATTCTTAGTAATATTATATTCCATTTTTGCCAATAGATCCCCCAAAATGTTACACACTGGCCCTTTAAACTAACTGGTGAAGGAGCACCTTCACAACTCTCCATAATCAGACAGACCCCTTTTATGTCCGTTTCACTTTCATTATACATTCTTCAATCAGCAGACATCTAATTGCACAGATAAAAAAAAAAAAAAAAGATCATGGGAGCGATGTCAGAAAGGCACGCTAAAGATTAATGTCTGATTCTTACCAGCATCTGTCAGCAACGACAGCTTTCATGTATGAAGGCCTTCCCTTTCAGTTGATTAAGTCTCTTTGGAGACATCTGAAGGCGGCAGGGATGTGTTCATTCTGCGGTGTCTAATCTGAGAGGCACACAAACTTCTGTGATCTTGTGCACTTTAAACTGGTCAGTTATATCTCAGTATTCTTGACAGTCTCACACAGTTTATGGAATAAAAATC
Source organism: Sebastolobus alascanus (assembly GCA_916701645.2). Taxonomy (NCBI): domain Eukaryota; kingdom Metazoa; phylum Chordata; class Actinopteri; order Perciformes; family Sebastidae; genus Sebastolobus; species Sebastolobus alascanus. The sequence goes on along the minus strand of CAKAOJ020000040.1, from coordinate 3,925,823 downwards.
ATCTGTAGTGTTGGAGACCTTGTTATGAATGCGTGCCTACTGTTAACGTTAATCCTACATGCAAACCTTAAGTAACTGATTGGGCAAAAAAAAATGTGTACAGGGTAGGCAATCATAATGAATCATGAGCAGTGTTTGTACTCTGTAGCTCTCAGTGAAAATGGGCCATGAGTTTTCATGTTGCTTAGACTTGAACACTAAGTCATAATAACTAATTCATACTGTAGTGTGAGTATGCTATAAAGCATTAAGGATGCATGGTAAGTCTGTTCAAAGGGGAAAAGAAAACAGTTGGTTTTATCAACAAGCCTATTATGCCAAACCTAATACAAATAATGGTCATTTAATTGCGTTATATTTGCCTACAAGGTACTTGGGCCGACAAGGTACCTTAATTGGATAACTAATAGCTTTTGAATTGCCTGAGCATCATCAATTCCCTTTTCAGCATTTCAACTTCGTCCCTCTAATGATGTCCCGTTGCTCAGCTCTGGGGTCCACGATTACAGTGTGCAACACAAACGTTCACTAGTCAGGATCAAGTTTTCTGAGAAATGTTGTGCGATACAAAGGCTTTAGAGCTGCTAAACCCATGAAAGGAGGTTTGATGCCCTTTTGGATTTTTTTCCTAACTGACTGGCGGTATTTGAGCTCTGCCATGACTGATTAAATGTGCCCTCTTGCCTACTATATCACTGCTCTTGGTTTGGATTGAACTTCAAAGACTGTGGAAAGGCAGTGTTAGTCCTGCCTTTGTGTCACTGACAGTCTTAGAAATTCGACGTCTTTGTGACTGAAGGAAACAAAGCCCCGCAGTGATGTTTTTGCAATGTAACATGATGAAAGATGTGGTGAATATTGGCTTACAGACCAGTAGACCGGCTAGGGTTGGGTGACATGACTATATATACACAGTATACTGTGAAATTACAATTTGCGGATTAATATTTTTTGGTGTACTAGGACACTATGGGTAATGTAGCAAATCAATAAGGTGATATTGGATTTACGGGACACGTAGTATCTTGAATTTCCAGGTCTTTAATTTAGTTGTTCCCATCTGGTTATTTTATCTATAAATAATTTTTCAATCAAATTTCCAGAAAATGTACATTATCCCATTATATATATTTTAGATAGTACTGCTATCCAGCAAACACTAAGACTATATTTGACTTTAAATGCAGTGTGTCTTCTTAACTAGTAGTATTAAGACAAAGTAGAATTCATTCTTGTAGGCTGATTAGTTTTGGTTACTCTCAGGGACTGGGGACAGGGACTCCTTACAGAGGAGAGAATTTTCCAAGGACACTCTCATAATCTTAATACCGATTAAGCACATGATTACTATCATTTCTACTCTTAGATGCCATTGGAACTATATGAAATCTAAAATTCAAAATCTACTCCAAAATACTTCAAACATATTTCAGTTTGAATCATCTTAATGCCACTTATATACTTTTAAACAGAGGGTAATTTGATTAAAATTGCATTTCAAGTATTTATCTTAAAAGTAGGGCTGTCAAAGTTAACGCAATAATAACACATTAACGCAAATTTGTTTTAACGCCACTAATTTCTTTAACACATTAATGCAACTTGCTATTTTTAGGCTGTAGGGGGCTCAGTTTTAAAGCTAGAGTGAAGATACTGGCATCATATGAAACTAGAAAAACCCAAGGATGGACTGGACCAACCATTTTACTTTTACTAGCTTGTAAGGAGGCTAAATAACGCTCCAAGTTTTTGCTAAATTGTGGCGAGGAAAAACTGGTATGGCCATTTTCAAAGGGGTCCCTTGACCTCTGACCTCAAGATATGTGAATGAAAATCGGTTCTATGGGTACCCACCAGTCTCCCCTTTACAGACATGCCCACTTTATGATAATCACATGCAGTTTGGGGCAAGTCATGGTCAAGTCAGCACACTGACACACTGACAGCTGTTGTTGCCTGTTGGGCTTGAGTTTGCCATGTTTTGATAGGAGCATATTTATTATGCTAAATGCAGTACCTGTGAGGGTTTCTGGACAATATTTGTCATTGTTTTATGTTATTAATTGATTTCCAATAATAAATACATACATACATTTGCATAAAGCAAGCCTATTTGTCCACTCCCATGTTGATAAGTGTATTAAATACTTGACGAATCTCCCTTTAATGTACATTTTGTACCGATAAAAAATGTGCGATTCATTTGTGATTAATCGCGATTAACTATGGACAATCATACGATTAATCATGATTAAATATTTTAATCTATTGACAACCCGACTTAAAAGCTTTCAGAAAATGAACAGTAGACTGTCATAGTCCTAATAAATTCAGACATTTAAAATTACCAGTCTGACTTTCAATAAGTACTTCAACATTAAAATAATGAACGTATTGCTCCTTATTCAAATAATTGGCAGAAAGCTCTGAACAAATCATAACAGACGTTATCATATGTGTTGCAGAATACATCATTAAGCCTATTACTTGAGAACATTTTGATTGGAATATTTGCATCACAGTCAGTGAAGTGACTGATTCATCACAGATCGATGTGATGTGTCACAATCATTTCAGAGTTTCTATTGGTCAAAAGCTAACATGGATGGGAGTGTTGTTTTTTTGGCACAAATGGTCCCCATCTGTAGATATTCACTTTTTCATGATACAGCATCATTTTATAATTTATAGCTTATTATTTTGCGGACCCCTGGCAGAGTGCCTCTTTAAGAATCACTGCTCTATACTGTACAGTCTGTTTTGGACTGTGAGCCTTTGATTTGTAGGTCAGTGACAGAAGGAATTGCACGTACCCTGACAAATTTAGTCAAAACTATTCTGCACTGTTAATGGTTATTCAATCACTTTAATTTTTCTGCAGTTTGATAGCAACACTATGCAAAAGCAGATGGAGATATTACATCTGACCAATGAGAAACTATGTTAGCAATTCTGCTAAAACAAGTGCACACATACAGAGTGACACTAAGGCTGATTGTCTCCTCAGGGTTAGAAAACAAATATTCCACTCTTCAGTATGAAATTTCTGAATCTCTATTTTCCCTATAAATTTAGCTCGAGGCAGACTTTTCACACTCTTTGCAGAACATTGCTTGAGGGCATGTGATCAATAAAGGCAATGGACTTCACAAGGATTCACATATGTTTATCGGACAGACAAATTAACAGCAGTTGAAACTGCAAGCAATCATGATGTGGTTTAAACAACTGAGACGATGCTATAAAAACAGCTAAATTCATTATAGTGCCTTGTGAATTTATAAAATAAATTCAAGTTTTTACTTCTATGTTTTGGGAACACTGATGTGTTTGTAAGTTATAGGTGTATGTTCTCAGGTAATAATTACCCACTTAGCAAACCTCTCCAGGCAATGCAAACAAGATGGCTTAATTCAGTTTTTTGCATTATTAGGATTCCCAAATTGACATAATTGTTTTCTATTGCACAGCTGCGAGCCATAACTAGCCTTTTATGAAATTAAGACTTGATAGGTGATCTCATCTCACAAAACAAAACAAAACAAATGAGATGGTGTGATGCTCAGAGGGACGGTTCTGAAAAAGTCACAAGCCTAATGCAGCAAATGCAAGTGATAAGCTGCCTTGCAAACGTGTCGTCTTTACAAAATTTTTCTTTTTCACTTTTTATTACTAAAGCAAAATCAAACTATTATTTTACACATCTACTCAAGGTTATGCTAAAAAAATATACCTGCTGCAGGATTGAAAGGATTTCCCCAGGTGATTTAATTTCATTATTTTGTCAGGCAAACTGTAATTCTGCAGGACACATAGTCCAACACCCTACCCCAAACAGACACATACAGTAGACACATTTGCAGAGGAAGTGGGAAATGAGCTTTTATGAACCAACATTGGAAAAATGATAAAAATGTCTCTGACAGTGCCGTTTACCTGCTAGGAATCAATATCATAATAACGGAGAGTGAACATAATGTATAATAAGGTTGAAAACAGATTGTAAATAACCATAAATGTTTTTTTTTATAGACAACACCATTACTGAGAAAATGGAAATTATATTTGTGTGTAATAAAAAAGCATTACCACAGAAGGCACAATTCCATTTAAGGCTGACCCACAACAGTTATATCAGCACTTTAAACCCAGCATCCATTACTTACAACTACTGCACGCTCTTATATGCCAAATTCTAAATGGGTGGTTAGAGTAAATCCTGAAAACAAGTAAAACTTATCTGGTCATTAATACAGATATCGTGATGCCTACAGAACTGTTTGGACAGTATAAATAATTAGAAATGGTGATTTAGATCAAATTAGCAGTTGTCACATTTTCCATAAACTAGTTCACAGGCCATGGGCCTTAGATAGATCCAACCTCCACCCCACAACCCTCTTTAAATTACACCAATTTAAGGATGTAATCACTCAGTGCTAATCTATTCCTCTGCATGGCGGAGGAGGACAGGATCAAACTAAGATAAAAAAACAAAAAATCCGCAGTAGCACATAAGCCTTAGTACATGCCAGTGGTTTTCCAGAGTATCACCTAGGATGATGAAAAGGAGGCCAGAGTGGCTGAGACTAGAGATGGCATATCTTCTCCGGGTGATTATAAGCACAGACTCCTTCCCCAGTCATCATCTACCCACATGACATCCCTGCCTGCCTGGCTGGCTTCTGCCACTCTCATCTATCCAGTCCACTCTATTTCTCTGTGTTGCCCTGCAATCCAGCCGAAAGACACCATCTGTTTCGACTTCTCGGTGACAAACGGAAGAATGAATCAGACTGGAAATGTGAAATTGAAATCCTAAACGAACTGAAATTCCTTCTGTTTGAAGAGAAACCTTACTGCTACACTGCCACCTAGAAAAGTCCAGGAGCAGCAACTGTTTAAGTGTTTCCCTAAGAAATGCTCATTGGACAGATATGATAAATGGACGACACAATGTGCAGGCCATGTGCAGACAGCTTAGCTGATTCACTACAATAAAGACAACTGTTCTTTTAGAAGTGAGTAATCACTAATTGATCCATTTTCAAGACCAAATTTCATTCTCTTTACTTCACTAGTCTTTTGAATCAATGTTAGTTCTGACGAGCTCTGACATTGCTAAATCCCTCCATGCAGCCCCATTCAGGCATCCCTGGGGCTTTCTTTGTTCTAGGATAGAAAGTAAAGGTTCCAATCTCCTCACCTCTAGCTGTTAACAATATCCTGCAGGCACGTCTGGGCCGTTTTTAAGGATCCCCTGGTCAACGTGAGTGTTTGTAACCAGCATCGTGACAGGATATCTTCTCTAACAGCACAGAAACAGAGGCGTAAAAAAAGGCTTATAAATGCATCCACACCCATTTGGCAAGTCCTCTGCAGAGGATTCCCGACTTCAAAGACACGCACATGGTAATCTGCCTTAAATGGATGTTTCTGGACCTCTATCATAGCTCGATCATCAACTGAGCCGACTTAAACCGTGGCTGAAAAAACAATGCTAATAGTGGATAATTATCAGCTTTTACTCCGTCTGCACTAGCTGCTCTATTCCCTCTCCCATAACACACAGAGGCTGGTGAATAAACACAATGGCATGAATAAATAATGACCCCACAATCCTCTTAAGGTCCCCGAATAGTGAGGGGAAAAAAGACAAAAGTTTACTTTTGGTGTTTGAGAGCAAGCGGAGCCTGAAATTGTAAGCGACTCATTAGGGCTACATGTGGCTTGCCTGGGGCCTTTCTGAACAAAGATGGCACCATCCCCATCCTGTCATTCCTCAGCGCACTCTGGGCCTGGCCTAATAAAATTCTAAAGTATACCCATAAGAAACAGCTACATTTCCCATAAAAGACAGTAAAGAGCGTATGTGCTGCCTTAAAAAAAAATGAAAAGCTTCACATTTTCCAAACTTCTGAAATCAAAATTTTAGTAGTACTGAGTAAGGCCACCATTGTTTGATGTGCACATTTGCTATGTTTTGTATAAACATAATAGCTTTCATGCTAAAGGAGCATACTTGTGTCAAAACATTATTTCCCCCTCTCATCATGCTCTCCAGATAGCTTACATAAAAGCCCACTGTTTTTCATTTCAGACAGTCTGTCAGTGTTAAAGAATTGATTTGTGTGTGCCTCCCAGCTCTCACTGAGTGCATGACAGTTCAAAGGGTTATCTAAAATACATGCTGTCAAGAGGCTTGTGTTTCTAAGTGCTTATATAATTCAAACCATGGTAAAACTAAAGCCATCGAGAGTTTGCATCATGGCATTAAGGTGAGTTTATAATAGAAGTAGTTACATGAATTGAATGGTAATAGAAGGCTGGCTGCATCACTAGGAATAGGAATCTTGATGTAGTATCACCATTTAGGTGTATCTCTTAACACTCTTTCCTGAAATAAATTAGTTAAATAAGTATGCATTCAACACAGTGGTAGTGGCAAGAATGTAATATTAAAATACTATTATATGGAGACAGAAAACACCTATTCCAGAGCGTAATTGTGAAGACTTTGGACAGAACGATGTAAGCCAATTTCAATTTCAAATTTCCACTGAGGCGATAAATAGAAAAGAAGTTGCCTGGGGTAGATGGAGTCCTCGCAACTGGAGATGGGCAACAACGTGAACACCCAAACTATCCTTCAATACTCTGTCATACCAGTGGTAAATTAGAAAACACATTTTTCTCAGTTGAACCGCCACTGAAATATGAAAAACTCCTATTAGTCGCCTTAACAATCGCTAAAAAAAAGGAATATTACTAACCTGGGGAGACAGAAATAACCTCTCAACATCCCAGTTGTACCTTTTTATCAGAGTACATTTCAACAGGAAGACAAATAGCATTAAAAAACAACCAAATAGACTCATTTCACAGATGTTGGGCCCCATTCATCAATATCACTCACCTACCTGTTTAACACAAACCATTGTACATACAAACAGACATGGACACATCCTCACCACAGTAATAACCTCGCCCTACTGCTAGTGACACCAGTGTCCCCACCACCACACATCTTAATAGACAGTTCTCAAGCCCTGCCAGCTCCCTCAATACTACAATAGCTGACACTTCTAAATATCTAACTACTCATTTATTTATTTTTAATTCCTTCCTTATTATTACCACCTAGTTATTAAATTATTATTATTATTATTATTATTATTATTATTATAATGTATTATTATTATTATTATCGATGATAATGATAACAGTAATAATAATAATGTATTTATTTATTTATTTTTATTGTATTATTGTTATTAATATTAATATTATTATGATTTTATTTTTTATTAATTTAGGAGGTTATTACTAAAATTATTATGACTATTTTTTCATCCTTTTTTGGGTTTTGTTTTGTTTGTTATGTCTCATGTCAAGCTCTGAGCATCACCTGGTTTTCTTCGTCTTTTCTTGGATATTTCTCCCCCGTTCTTATCATTATTGTACTACTTGTCAAGTCACTGCTGTTTTGTTTTTTGCACCAATAAAAAATAGCAAATTTCAAATACATCTTTCCATTGCTGAATACTAGAAATTAACTCCACAGTAAAAGACTAAAACAATATATTGTATTAGTCCTGTTAAACAATGCATCTCTCTGCATAGATATTCCTTACCTCAGTCAGTCCAATTTATCAATTTGTGTTGATATTTTGGTTCTTTGTGCATATGAATTGTGTTGTACTCAGGATGTCCTGAGCTGATCTGCAGGATCAGGATTGAGGCCGATCAATTTTTAATTGATCAGTAGCAGCTGTATGAAGCCTGATCCATTTCCAATCCTTTGTTTACTACACTATGACTGTGGGTTGTATTGTTTCCTGTTATACTTTTTTTTTTTTTAAATATGTTATATTTATGTTTAATATATTTCATATTTGTAAAAGAAAGAAAGAAAAGAAGAAAAGAATCAACTGCATATTTGTTAAATGCATTTTTCCTGAATGCTTAAAAATGATAGCAGGCTGAGTATCAGAGAGTAATTAAAGTTATCATCTTATCATGAATCATACTATATTATTTGACACTTCTCTTGTACAGTGTGAGAAAGGCAGAAGGGTGCATAACAACTCTCATTTTTATCCCACTCTATCCTTTTTCTTATTAAGTTTTAATTGTGCTTTTTATGTTTTAATACATGTTTTTCTTTTCTTGTTTGCACTCATAAATTCAAAATGTAATACCTCTGCTTTATTGTCCTGTGTACACAGAGCGCCCATGCAACAGTCAACAACCCTCACTGGACCGCCCTGTGTAAATTAAGGTTCACCGAATGAGTGGAAAAAATCCTGGCTAGCAGTAGTTTGTGACCCTTAATCAAATTTCAATAATCAATCACTTTTTATAGCTGTACAATTATGACTTTTCAAGTTTGAACTAAAGCATCATCACAGACTGTCTAAGGTTGAATTAGGTTAGGAGGCCCTTCCCTTCCGCTTCGTTCAATGCTGCATCTTCACCGTCTTTCCAGCAATATTGACATCAAAAAGACAATGCGATCTATAACAAGGGTGGCGACTGAGTACAATTAAAAAAACACAACAATTAAATTCTGACCCAGGATCGAAAGTGCCAAGCATCCAATTAGTGATGTGCACTAACAAGCTGTAACCTGCAGCCTCTTGCTAGGTGAAATATACAGAGATAATTCTTTAAAAGTTCCGCAAAGTCAAAATTACTTCTAGACTTTAGGGAAATCAGGGACATCAGGGTCATCTCTCAGACTTGAAAACAAGTAATTGTAATGCCATTTAACAATATAAACAAGGTAAAGAAAGAAAAGATGCTATTTTGTCCTCACTTTCCAGGTTCATCTCTGCAAAAGCCATGTTATACTCCAGTTATATTCTATAGGGAGATACAGCCAATGTATGTTCTTAATGTAACTGCTTATCAGGCAGCTGACTGACTAAGTTTCCAACTTGACATTTTAAAAACAACTCCCTAAGACAAGTTGCCATCCTTTCCTAAGCTTAGTATGGAAATGTTTCTGGCTGTCTTGGACTTCCCATTGGCACGAAATGAAAAGCTAAAACTACACATCCGACCGACTGTAAAGCACTATTTGTGCTCAGCCAGTAATAAGTCAGTTTAAATCGTCTAAATGGCTCAAAGTGCGTGTATGCCAAAGTGCGGTAATTCACACAGTGCAAGCGTTGAGGTTTGAGGACAGAGAGAATGCAGCTCTGGTGTGACCTGCTGCAGAAGCCGGCAATTCACACAGCTGAGATAAGACTAGTGTTTCCAGTGTGACAGCAGTACTTTAGAGGAACCACTGAAGGCAGAGGGGGGAAAAAATCGAAAGCTTATGTCCTGAGCTATTTTCTTCAACATGCACAGGCTGTGAAATTTCACTGTGCCTAGCTACTTTCACTAGGAGAGAAATAATCCAGGAACCTGAGCTGTCCAGCACAACAAGGTGTTGGAATTGCGGGGTCATTATATGTGAGAAAATCTTATGTGTGCGCTACCTCTATGCTTAAGTGTGCTAATATTATTTTGAATCATGCAGAGCTGACAAACCCTGAGAACAAAAGCGGCAATGTTGCAAATAATTAATCGTATAGTTATGCTCACAGACGTCCATGCGGTTCAAAGCTACTGCTTTCAAAAAAAAAGAAAAAGAAAAAAAGAAGCAGGAATGTTGTGCAGTTATTGTTTTTGGTTTTGTACATGCATTTATGTATGTTTTAACATTAAAACTAGGGCTGTCTAACGCAAACTAAAAAAAACTAATGAATCCATTGGTACCAACCATGTCATACTAGCTTGCCGAGAAGGAGGTTAAATAACACTCCAAACTTGCACTAAATTTTGGCGAGGAAAAACTGGCATGGTCATTTTCAAAGGCGTCCCTTGACCTCTGACCTCAAGATATGTGAATGAACATGGCTTCTATGGGTACCCACGAGTCTCCCCTTTACAGACATGCCCACTTTATGATAATCACATGCAGTTTGAGGCAAGTACACTGATAGCTGTTGTTGCCTGATGGGCTTTAGTTTGCCATTGTTTTGTGTTGTTATACATGTATTGTATTGTGTATTATGTATATTGTGTATACATATATTTGCATAAAGCAAGCATATTCGCCCCCTCCCATGTTGATAAGGGTATTAAATACTTGACAAATCTCCCTTTAAGGTACATTTTGAACAGATAAAACTGTGATTAATTTGCGATTAATCATGGACAATCATGTGATTAATCGCGATTTTATTATATAATATTTTAATCGATTGACAGCCCTAATTAAAACATATAATAAGTATTATCCAGTTTTGGGTGATGAGGTGACAGACAAAAGTTTAAACATTTACATCACCAGAGCAGGTTTTTACTGATCTTTTATATATCAAGTCTGAAAGTTCTTTACCTGGATTTGTATCAGAGACTTATACATATCAGAGGTGACCGGTAATGAGAGAAATCTCAGCATGGCAGTTTAATTTTTTCTATCTCATACTAGGGCAACAGCACGGTGTGATCTCTGCTTCCTCGGCCTCAATAACAATCGCTAATTGCTTTCACTAGAGATAACTGGTTGTTCAGAGCTACTGTATTTTAAAATTATTGCAAAATAGTGGTATACAATGTTAAGATAATTAAGATGCAATAAGATGAGATAAGATAAAACAAGACAAGATACTATTTTTTTTCGTAATGTATGCTCAATGGAATATGAGGGAAAAAATACAACTACGATTTCATGGAAGGAGTGCAACCATCTTGCATCTTGGGACCAATTAGACTTTTTGTGGTCAGGGTACAGGCCAATATTGATCTGATACCAGTGCTCTTTTTTATCTTTTAAATTAAAAATATGTTTACCTCAGATGGTGGAAATGATTGGACTCTAACTACACAACACTTCATAAATAGAAGTGAAGATGTGTTTATAAACCAACTGTTCTTTTAGGTTTTCGAGAAAGTGGATTATATTGTTGAACTTCTGTAAAATTACATTGTTTTTCCAATTCTATAACTAAAACTTGTTGACTTAGAAATGTCATGTTGGGTGATTGAATCTGGCCCATACCTGATCTGTTTAATAAGGTCAGTATATGCACAGATACAGATACAGAATATTAAATCAGTGCTTTGCTATTTTTATCCCATTCTAAGCAGTATAGGGATGCACCGATTTATCGGCTGAACATCGGTATCGGCCAATATTCGCCTTGTTGACGGCCATCGGCCTATCAGCAAATAAGATGATATTCGCCGAGGTTTATCTGTTTTGTTGCATCTATTTGTGTTGTGTTCTAGCAGCTGGTTACTGTTGTCCGAGACCGACCGCATATAACAACATATGTGGTCGGTCTCGGACAACAGTAACCAGCTGCTGATTCAGAGAAGAAGCCACTGGTTGCACACATCTCTGGTGTGACGGCGAGTGCCAGGCGCTACTAGTCCACTAGTTAATCGATCACGGATGCCGTTGTTCTTTCGGACGGATAAAAAAATAAAAATGAAAAATACTAAAATGGGTCGCCAAATATACTTGGGCGGCTGTAAATATATGGGCGGCCCGCCCAAGTAAAGTCTGTGTGTGAGAAACACTGCTTATGTTTCTAATCACGTTTACATTAAGGCCTACATTTAATTTGTTACACAAAACAAATATTTTTGGTGGGTTATTTAAGTAGACTGAATTATTCTTCTCATTGAGTAGGCGGTTATATGGCCGCTGAAAAGGCTTTTCAAGCAGTTATTAAAACAAAACAAAAATATTTTTCATGTGAAAGAAGGATATATTAAAGGTTCTCTCATAAATTTGTAGGATTGAATTTGTGCTCATTCAAAGACGGTGTAATGACATGCTGAATGACTTTAAAACAGCTTAGTTATTTTTTTTATAATGAAGAGGTCTTTGTTTCCCTGGCACAAAAGGGGAATAAATAACAGCAAAAGTAAAATACAAAAAACAAAAACATCGGAAGTGGTGCAAGCCAAATTGTTATTTTAAACATTGGTATCGGCCCAGAATTCCATTATCGGTGCATCCCTAAAGCAGTATTTCCTGAAACTAACATAAATATAACATGAGCATAGATAATTGGCTGTATGTTAAATGAATATCGCTAAGAGAGGGACAGAAGTTGTGAGGCTGGGTACTAAGGATGATCCTCCATGGAGGAGGGCTCATCCTGCTCCATGTCGTGCTTTGAGCTGTAGTGAGGCCCCTGAGCCTCGGTGGTAAGATGGGCCCTTATGTGCTGTTGGTTTAGACTGTCAGAGGCACTGGCAGGGAGCGGGTATGCAACTCCACAGATAACAGACCAAAACTGTCCACAAGGGCCTCTAAAACCCAGCAAATTAGCCTGCAAATGAGCCAGAGAATATCTCTACTAATCCGTGATCTGAGCAGAGACTCTGCCAAAAAAGTAAACAAATAAATAACTTCACAAGAAATACTGAGGGTGGAAATAGCCACGGCTGTGAGCTGGGAAGCCACTAGTGATTTCTTTGAAGCCTCATTTCGCCTGATACTCTGCTGCTACGATGCCTGTGACCGTTTCGGAACAAGCTTCCATGTTGTGCTCGATGTGGATACAGTGAAATTACAGATCCCAGTATTACAGAAATCACTGCCCCCCCTGCAGCAAATGATCACAGTCTCTGTGTCGCCATCGGAGACGTCAAAAGGCGACGATGCATCAAAATACCAATGTTTTACAAAACCGATTATATATGTCTCTACAAGACAACTGATATAATTACCAGTTCTAACTGTATAAATTATTGTTACTGTGGTTCTTTAAAACACAATAATCTATACACACTTGTCACTTATTTCATGATATAGCAAATACAAAAGATGCTTGCCAAAGAGAGGCAACTATTGTCTGTAGAAATAGCCCTTACAGTTTTACTTTCTTTGACTTGATTCATTAAACAAGCTTGCAACCCTGACATTTTGGAAACTGGAGATGTTTCTTATGGAAAGCAGCGCTGTAAATTTAATAAAATTGACTGTGAAACAAATTTATTAATATTTAAACCCATATTTTATACCCAAGTCTAGCAGAAGCTAGTTAAAGGAAAATTGTTTAATAAAAAAATGCAGTTAACAGGTACTGATATTCATTCTGATGTAATTTCTGTTGTTACATGAAGCCGTGAGTATTTTGAATAAATTCTCAATTCGAGCCTCTCATGTTTCTTGTCAATTTTGCTACCTGCAACATGTACAGGAATACACAAGCAGATTAAGGTTGATGTAAGTACTGACATTAAATATGACTGATCTTACAGAATATTCTGTAGCACACAGGTAATTACAAGCCAGGACTGTGATCAATAGTAAAACCCTAGGGTAAAAAGAATCACTCAATATAGTCTGTTAAAAAATTCAAGGCAAACCAGCGCACTCAAAATATGTTATTGAATTTGATAATTATTCCATTTCAATGTGCACACAGTTCCAGCCCACTGGAATGCACAGTAATTTCTAGGCCATGCTATTATACATTTATGATTATTTCATTTACTAAAATAATCATAAAACAGTTTTATGTTAACCATTAAATGCTTCTGTATAAAACAATAATGATTAAAACAAGAAAGGCTTTACTGACCATATCAAACATATCATTCAAATAAAAAGACTAATAACATGCTTGTTGCTTTGCACGGATAGGGAATTTTTGTCAATTTTATTTCAAACACAAATCAGGGAGACAATATGGCTCTCATACATGATAATTGATTTTCTTGTCCAAGTATTCACATAGGAACTGTTTTTCCTTTCCTCTGCACATGTGCCTTGTCGTGTGAGTGTTTGTGAGTGTGTCCGTGCAAATATGCTCCTTCTACTCCAAGGTCACAATAGGAAACCCCATCTCTGTGGTCCTACCACACTGCTGTAAAACATGCTCTAATGAATCCAGCCCTGTAACACAGGAAACGTCTTGTCTAATTGGAAGTCTGATTTCACTTCACCCCACAGGCTCCCAACATGGTGGCGAAGCTCCGGGGAATCAGTTCAAAGATAAAAATGCATCTTAAATGTGGAGTGTGCAACAAAGAAATGTGCTTATTCACTTCACGAGGGTGCAGCCATCAGCACTGGTATTACAGTATGCACAGTCTATGACGTAGGGCTGCATGATTATGGCCAAAATGATAATCACGAGTATTTTGATCAATAATGAGATCACGATTATTCATAGATTTTAGGGATAAAATATTTTTTACTGCAATTTCACATTTAAATTAACAGAGAGCTGCTTTCACTTCCATGTTGTGCTACATTCCAAACGTCAAAAACTCTAAATGTCATCCTTTTTGTTATTGTCATCTACCTGTATAGTTGTTATTTGCATAAAAACACACAATTCAAATGATTAGGATATAAATGATTGTATTTTTATTTAAATATTTGCTTTGATTTAAAAAAAATCTTGTGGGTGTGTTAGGAAGTAAATTAGGTCATAATTTCCCCTCTAATATCTATTTTACATTGCTGTGAAAACATCTCCTTCAAACTGTGGTTATTCAAGTTTCTCGCCAAAAACTACATTTCACAAGATTACATATGAACGCATCATGATAGCGTTATAATTTACCATCGCCCAATAGTCATTTTACTCAGTGGAGCTTGAACGCATTATAATATAACTTAATGGAACCTCAGTTAACGGAGTTCTTCAGCTCCATCCTGTCGGCAGACGAGCCGGTCACTGTGATTACTCTGAGCAGCATCATGAGAATGACTTACGATATATTAAGTGTCTGATTAAGTTAGTTGTTCCAAAGATTTTAAGGTTGTTCTTCTACGGATTAATTTTGGACTTGCAGTTGTGACAAACTGCGATTTATTTTATTACTTTGTCTTCTTCACTCATACTGAAGAAACTGACTGTGCTGCTGTGTGCCGACGTAAAACCGACATGTGGCAGCTGCACGTGCTGGTAAAAAATTGGATATCTGAAAACCGTCCAGCTTCAATCAGCTGCTGATTGACGGTGCATCTCTAGCTGTTAGTTTAGGAAGCGCTTGATTTATGCAGCAGAGTTTTTTATGGGTGGATGACGCATTTTAAAAGTCAATATCACAGTCGATCATGTTCATTTAATTGTGGGAAGCCAAAATCGTGATCGCGATTGATATTCAATAAATTGTGCAGCCCTATTTTGAGGTACAAGATTAAGGTGCATGGCTTTGTATCAAAGTGTAAAAATGATGCTTGTTCTGAGGTTACCTTTAGAAATCACTAGAATCATTATGCAGATAGTACATTTCTAATGTGATTCCTTCTTTTCATTCATTGTAACTCACTTAGTCCAGTGACTAATGATCAAAAAAATCTCAACTAGAATACACGGATTAGACATTCTGGACTGTGGTAGTGGTGGTACAAAACAATGTTCATTTAGACATTGCAACACTAATGTTTCTGTGACTTTTGCAAACTCAGATTTTTACTTTGCTACTTGAAAAAAACAACACAGCATTTAATGAAAATGGACCATTAACAGAATTCAATTCTTTATAATAACTACATCGAACAATCACCCTCAAGCACAGTAGGTGCTTTTCTATGCCAGGGAAATGTGGCTCGGGCCAAGAACAAACGTCTTATCAATCACTATCAACATGGTTAGGGGACAGGCTGATGTACTCCCTGCTCAAGTTCAAGTCTGCGAGGGATTTGCTTTTCAAAGCCCCTCAGCCTTTTGGGGCTGTGACATGTTTCTACGAGGAACACCTGTCTCTCATAGACAGTCATGCTATGTTCAAAGATTCAGTAACTGAGCACCACCCTGGAGCTCTTAACCTCAATCTCTCAACAGTTCAAAGTTTCTTCAGAGTCTCGAACCCTCCAACAAGTATCTGAGACAGGTAGCAAGGGAATAGATCATCGTCACTGAGGAGCACTTACTATTTTTGCTATTATTTTTCTACTTCTAGTCCTAAGTCTAGTTCTAGTACTAAAGGTTGTAACTAAGATTAGAAGATGGAAGAAGTTGCTGTTTATTTGTTTTAGTGGAGTATTGCTACTAAGTAGTTATTCATTATTCATACATGTAATGATAATTTTAGTATTTGTGTAATTATGTGCAAAGCAGACCAGCTTCATTAACATAATACAACCTGAATAACAGTAGGGCACTTCATATCTCAATATGAAAATGGAAGGTTATCAGCAGCAATGAAGGCAGAAAAAAATCTTATCTCGACAGCTGTAAACAAATCTGTGTGGGATTGCAGAAAATAGGCTGTGCATGGTAAATCCACATGAAAAGACTTTTCCTCTGACAACTCCACATCGATAAATATTGCTCCTACCCCAGCTAAAAGCATGATCACATCAGCACATTAGCCACTGTGCTTTGAAGGTAAGAATGCTGATTGATGACTCGTATTTAATCATGCAGAACAAAAAACTGAATTGAATTAAGAAACCCGACCATCATTCATCTTCAATCTTTTCTGCTTGCTGCTTGAAATCATTAGTAAGTGGAGGAGCCTCAATGAGCTGCTCCCATATTTGCTTGGTGTGATACAAACATGGCTGTAGGAAAATTATGAACAATCAGAATATTTTAAACTTCTCGTTAAGTCTACTGCAGGCTCATAAAAAAAAACAGTACTAATACATTTTTCATAACACTCATACCATTATGTTTTCTACAAACATACTTAAATTTGAAATTGTCATTTGTATGTTCATACGTCCAGTGTACCTAAATGCATTTCCCTTTATTCCCTAGAATATGTCACACCAATCCTTGCATTATTCATCTGGATATCTGCGAGAATTTCTGAATCAGGCTTAGAGGGGAACACCACCTAAAGTAAGAATTCCAATATGTTATTTCCATGGCCGAGGAAAGTTCAGTCAATATTTGTGAACATGAGCTACGCGCTCTCAAAGCCAGAAACCAGAGAAGTAATTCTCAAACTTGAGATATCATAGGGTATAAAGTCTGGAGCTGCTCCATAGACAATGAATGGGAGACTGATTTTGTGGACGCACAGAATGTTTGTTTGCTTTTTTATACCCAAATGAGCTTTATTCTACTGTACAGTAGTGTTGTCAGCTCTGAAAAAGAAAATGTTCCCATATACTCAGAACACACTGTCTATGGAGCAGGTCCGGACTTTATACCCTATGACATCACAAGTTTGAGTTTTAGCACTCTAGTTTTGGGATTTAAAGCTTCAGTAGGCAGAAAGTTTTTGGCATCATTGGGCAAAAATTCCAAAATAATCTTTCAGCACATTGTAATTCAAGCGTTCTGAGAGAAAACTAGACTTCTGCACCTCCTCGTGGATCTGTTTTCAGGCTTTAAAAAATCTAGCCCATGACAGGAGACTTTGGCCAATCAAAGGTCATTTTAGTGTGAGAGCGTTCCTATTGGCTGTGCTCCGGCTGGTGGGCGATGCTTGGTATTTGCTCAACTGTTCTCAACATGGCTGCTGGGTCACAAACTTGTGATTGACAGCCGGCTCATAGACGGCAGCTGGACGGCAGACTCCAGATCAGCTCTGACTGGTTGTTTTACTCCGTTCTGTGAAATGTTGCAGATGCCATTAGGAGCACCGGAGGACACCGGAGGACTAGGGAGGACACCGGAGGACTAGGGAGGACACCGGAGGACACAGAGGCACATGATTTTTTTCAGATTACCTGTCTCATGCACTACTGTCAGGATATAGTTTTATAAAAATAACTTTTTTTAATCATATTTGCTCCAATTCTACTGCAGCTTTAAGAGAGAGTTGTTCTTGTTTCATATTTTTGGACAGTTTTAACATGCATGAATTTTGAAAATGAGTGTAGTTCCCCTTAAGATTTTTTGAGTATTTTTAAAGCACGGATGGATCTGGACACTTCAGTTGTGATGGTTGCAAAAGTAACGTCTGCCATCAGGGCTGCTAATTTTACATTACTGGCATTTTGTTCACGTTCTATTTTAAAAGCACTTTGCCAAGTCAAGTCACTACTACTTGACTTGGCTACTACAACTATTTTTATTATTATTAGTAGTAGTAGTAGTAGTATTGCTACCAAAGTGAAGATTTTGTTGGCTGTGTGCTAATGAAATTTAAATGAATAACAGTGATTTCAGAAGTGTGTGGAGATCTTAACAGAAACCTCCACTAGTTGCTAGTGTGCTGCAGAAAATCAAAATGCTGCTGAGAGGTTGTGGAGGGACTTTCACTAGAAGAGTTCCTAGAGGCTTTGCCCTGAAGCATTGCCTACAGCAACCAGGATTTGAGTAATGAGCAATAATAAAAAAAAAATCTAACTCCAAAAAATGAATATCACACAAGTCCCACGTTGTATGTTTTTCTTCCATTCATTAGCAATATTCAAATACAACAATTCTGCTCTACTACTCCACTACTATGCAGAGGGAGAAAATCTCTAAATTGCTAAATCACACTTTAGAGTAAGATTGGCTGTATATATGTATATCTCCTTAATCAATATAGAACAGATCTCCCAGGAGGATGGAGTAAGGGAAAGCCAAATCACTACATAACTAACCACCCACTGGAACTAATTACATTTTGTCTGTAGAAAAATACCAGTGTCAGTCACACAAGCACTTTTCTATCAACGGGAGCTGTGTAGGCCTTAGCCGCATTATTTTTCTCTGCAGGTTATGGAACACATGAATAACAACAGTCCCCCAGCAGGCTTTTGTGGCTATCTCCACTGCCGGTTCTCATGGTTACAGAAACGTAATAGTCGAGCAGTGGGGGAAAGTTGGGATTAGAGCACACATCTGGATAAGCTGTAATAGGGAAGACCCCAAAAACAGCAGCCCTTTCCCAAACCCAGCAGGCTGGGCTGGCCTCCTCGCTGTTCAGCCGCTGTAGGATGTGCAATGACTCAGCAGTCGCTGCCTGCTGGAGGCGTCCTCAAGGGGCTCCCTAGGGACCGGAGGCATGCTGGGTAGGAGACACACACATACCTGTACACAGTGCATGAATGCACTTTAAACGCTAACCAACCCATACACATGCGGTAGCAGCAGTCCGTGGGGACGTGGGTTTGGATCCGGACGGTAGCCGGTTCAAGTCCAGAACGGACCAGTCGGTACGGGGTGTGGACTGGTAGCTGGACGGGTGCCAGTTCACCTCCTGGGCACTGCCGATGTGCCCTTGAGCAAGGCACCGACCCCCTAACTGCTCGGGCGCTGTGCTATGCGGCAGCCCCATCACTCCAAAATCTCTAAAGCATTTCTATAGGGCCTCTGTGTACATGTATTTCAGGCCTGTGTGTGTAAATGAAGAAAATAACAACAGAGTGAAAAACTGAATTTCCCCGAAGGGACTAATAAAGTACATGTGTATTATTGTTAAAGACAAGGCATCCATGTAGCCAGCCATCTACAGCCATGTCGACACAACACACACATTAACAATCGGGGCAGGACATAATTACTTTTCCAAAATAGGGATGCACCGATCCGACATTTTCAGTCCCGATACCGATAGTGATACCTGGGCTTTGGGTATCGGCCGATACCGAGTACCGATCGATACCAGTGTTTAATTAATAAGCTGTATGCCACACTGTGTGGAAGTGACTGGGATCTTTTTTTTTATGTGTAAGGCAACATCAGCCTTGACTTAAACATTACTTTCATAACAAATAAATCCATAGATAAATTTACTGAATTGTAATTATTATTAAAATAATAAATCGTACACCAGCAACTGGGTAAAAAACCTTCCAAATTAACAGGAATTATAATTCAGGTGTAAACATTTTTAATGCAGCAACAAATTGTTAAAAACTTAAACAGGAATTAAAATTCCAGTATATAAAATATATATATATATATATTTATATATATATATAGTATTTAAACATAGAACTGAACTGAATAGATCGTCCCCATTGTCACGATACCCAATCCAGCTACCGATCGGGTATCGGTACATCCCTATTCCAAAACTTTAAAAAAAGTACAAAATGTAGCGACTGAAAGTGATCAGTCTTTAGTGATACACTTTGCAACTTTTGAATTGTTACATATCTACCCATCATGTAGTAGGTTAGACCAAGAATAAAGGTAGCTACTATATCATCACATCACAACTGGAATGAATCTTAGTATACCGTGTCATTATCAGCAAGGGATTTTATTCATAATACTGTATGTATGGGAGTCCTCAGAATCACTTGAGCATCAAGAAAATTGTTCCAAAATGGCTATTGCTTATTTGCATGCATTAAAACCAGGGTCAAGTAAGTCACATTTGAAGAGGGGGAGAACTGCCCAGCGGCTTGAATACATTTAAGCGGAGTAAATGGTTTGTTGATTTAAAGAGATTAAAGCACACACAAGCAGGCCTGCTCGATGGATTTTAATTAACTTGCCATATATAAATTGTATGTTATCAGGCATTACTGAATTAAATGCTGAATACAAGTGCTCTTTCTGCTTGGGCGAGTTGAATAAAAAGCTACTTAGAATCTCGATAGGGTCTCACAGATGCAGCACGATGCTGCAGCTACAGTACGGGTGCTCTGCTCTGAATACATTCTAGCTTTCCAACCCCTTAACAGCCATCCAAGGAGATTCTCTTTAATTATGTACAATACAGCCAAATTCAAGTCCCCTGGCATCTCAGATGATCAAGCAGAGGGATGCCACGTTCTCTCCCTGACTCATTCGGGCAAATGGATTCCACTTCCAAGAGTTATTTCTGTCAGTTATAATAAGAAGCTAATACATAATGTGACACACTCTGAAATGCAAAACTATTCACAAGGTTCTCTGCAAGGCTGTGCAGGGGCAATTAGAATTGTGCTGCTAGGCCCTTGATGAGTTCCTCTATCTCTGAAGTATCCTGGGAACAGTATCATAAATCTGCCAGTTAATATGCATGATTTAGGTTTGTGTTAAACTTTGCATAATGTGAAACAGAACTTAAATTTCACCACATAGCACCTCTGTGTCAAAAAAGAAATGGAGTAGAGTCCATTTTGGCAGAAATTCAGGTAAACAAATGCAGAAAGGAGTAAGCATTTTGGACACAAAAGGGCTATGTGGGTAAAAGAAACCTGCCTGCCAGGTACTGCCTCCACACTGCCCTGAATTCACTCCAAGAGCTTTTTCTTTCAGTGTATACTCTATCCAAGCAATTAATGAGTTGTAACTGAGTTTACCGACAAATAAACGCTTGGGGGACTGAGCTGAGTATCCAAATGGCATTTCTGCTTCCAAACGGCATTCTGCAATATCATGACTTTTTAGCACACTGATCTACGATTTGAAAGAGAGTATCTTTAGCGGAACTGCTACTATCTTCTGACATTTTTCGGCCCCTGCCATGGTTCCTAGTTACATATTCCCTGAGCTCAAGTGACCTTC
Organism: Sebastolobus alascanus; assembly: GCA_916701645.2. Classification (NCBI taxonomy): domain Eukaryota; kingdom Metazoa; phylum Chordata; class Actinopteri; order Perciformes; family Sebastidae; genus Sebastolobus; species Sebastolobus alascanus. The sequence goes on along the minus strand of CAKAOJ020000040.1, from coordinate 3,904,461 downwards.
TGAGCAAGCACAAAGGCTCATCTGGCCCTTGGGGGGAAACACCGAGCCACAGAAAGATCAATTCAATACATATGGCTTCCCACTTCCTGGCACGGATTTCAACAAGAAACCTGCCAAACCATTCCTTATCAAAGACCACACATACACAGTGATTCACACACTGCAACAAAAAGAAGACAGCGTGAATAAAATGATCTGATGAACAGCAGAGGTAATGGTATTCCAAATTTCTGGCTGTGCTGCCAGGAACACGGGTAATTGTCTTTTCTTCAAGAAGTAAAATCCTTAACATGTTGGTCTTAAGCCAAATTCTGAGAAATGGCAAACAGAGATATAAAAAGCTGAATAAAAATGCCAACTTCAGTTTGGGCGGACTAGAATAGTTCCGGAGTGTCAAAATGTACAATGATAGAAAAGACGCAACTCATCATTGCGGCTGTATGGATTCAAATTGAGCAGTGTAAAAAACTAAACAAATCCAAACCAACATAATCATCATTTAGTCTTAGACTGTACCACGTAGAACAGCCTAGCTTGTGTTTTTTGTTGTCTCAATGACATAACATGTAATTCTGCTTCAGTGTACAGGAACATGCTTAGGGAAATAAACACAACTCTATCGTCAAAATTAAATCCACATGGAAAAAGACGCAGTAAAATCAGCTTGCCTGAGAGAAAGGTAAAAGAGAGAAGAGCCCTACCGTTTTCTGTGTTCTCGTGTTCGGTGTCAGTGAGAGTTAGGTTGGAGTTGGCCCTGCTGGAGAGGCACGAGCTGCGGCCCGACTTGGTGTTGCTGCGGCCCCATAATCTGACTGCATGCTCCGGCGACATGTTGCCGTCCGTCTCTGTGTCTGCGTCTGAGCCAACACTGACTGAGTAGTCGCGGTGTGGCATCCCCAGGTCAGTCCTGTACGTGGCTACGTGGGATGGGAGGGCCTCTCCAAAGCCCAGGTTTCGAAGGGAAAAGTCTGCCCCTGTAGCCAAACCAATAAATACAAAGCTACGGTAATTAATTCTGCAACTAACTGCATCACTCAACATAATGAACTGTATTCATTACAGAAAAAAAAGATGACAGCAATATCCTGGCCTTGAGAGGTGCAGTTATCATTTAAAAGCAAAAGTTCCACAAGCAATAGTTTTTGAGCTACACGAAGATGCAGGTACATTTGATATTTACAGTAGGGCTGTCAAATTTGATGCGATAATAACATGTTAATGCACATTCATTTTAACACCACTAATTTCTTTAATGCAACTTGCAATTTTTTCGGTTTTAGCAGGCTCAGTTTTAAAGCTAGAGTGAAGATACTGGAATCGTATAACCTAACCTATAACCTAAGTAATCCATTGGTATCAACCATGTCACACTAGCTTGTCGCTAAGGAGGCTAAATAACGCTCCAAACTTGCGCTGAATTTTGGTGAGGAAAATCTGTCATGGCCATTTTCAAAGGGGTCCCTTGACCTCTGACCTCAAGATATGTGAATGAAAATGGGTTCTATGGGTACTAACGAGTCTCCCCTTTACAGACATGCCCACTCTATGATAATCACATGCAGTTTGGGGCAAGTCATAGTCAAGTCAGCACACTGACACACTGACAGCTGTTGTTGCCTGTTGGGCTTGAGTTTGCCACGTTATGATTTGAGCATATTTTTTATGCTAAATGCAGTACCTGTGAGGGTTTCTGGACAATATTTGTCATTTTTTTGTGTTTTTAATTGATTTCCAATAATAAATGTATAAATACATTTAAAGCAAGCAGATTTGACCACTCCCATGTTGATAAGAATATTAAATACTTGTCAAATCTCAGAATTTCAAAAGAACAGATCAAAAATGTGTGATTAATTTGTGATTAATCACGATTAAATATTGAATTAAAAGCCCTAATTCACAGTAAAGCCCCTATCTAAAGCATCTTTAACATATCAATATGTTGCTTCCACCACATTCATCTCAGTGTCCCGATGTCAGATCTGAGTCTTGTTCCTACCATGAGGAGTCGCCAGAGTAGGACATTTTAAAATCCTACACACTGGTGGCTTGAAAGTAAATACAATTGATGTTTTGCATTACTCTTTTGTTCACAAAAAACAGCAGTTTTCAAATGCCACATTCACAGCTTGTATGTCTTTAAATGTTGTATTTGAGTACTGAGACATCTGTCTTCTATTTCCTCTCTCCTAAGTTCTCTACCAAGGTAATTAGAATTACCACCGCAAGTCAGGAGACTTGTAAAGCAGTCCTTGGTGATTTCTGAGGATCTCACCAAATCCTGTAACTGATAAAAATGAAATAAATGAATAAAAGACACACAAGGTTTTTTTTCTTCCCTTCGGTGCACCACAAATGGCCTGTCCTTATGATTAAAAACTCACATTTTTTATTAAAATTGCTGACCTATGCTTCAGTTGGATTTAAGGCCACCTCGACAGTGCCATCACATCTGATTTGAACTTTGATGATGAATAATATATTTGAAAGAGCAGGTAAAGGCATGCATGTCTTCCATGCAGTTTTTAACACTGGCATGATAAGTTCAATCCCTGGCCACCTCTGTTAATAGTCAAACTATGCCGACTGACCTCTACGGCGACTGAATGTGAATTACCAAGACACTCCTCATTAAAAAGCAATGACGCATATATTGAGACCAGGCAGTAACGTGTCCTTAACCTAATAACAGGCTTTTTCCTGTCATTGTGCACTGCTATATACGTCTAGATGAACCACATTGATATCAATGACAATCTCTTCTATTGTCATAATAGCACAGTATTTCATAATATTGGCCCACCTTGCCGGTTGAACTCGTCCACTTCGTGATGGACCATTTCCTTGACGCGGCTCCCGTAGGCCATCCTCGAGTCATGGTCGAAGGCTTTGAGTGTTTCACTGGAGCTATAGGATTTGGGGTTGGGTTTGCCGTCCTCGCTGTCTGCAGAGGAGCTGGTGTAACGGCGCTCCGAGTCCTGCCGGGCAGTGAGTGAGCGGTAAGGTCTACGTTCCTTCACTTCCATGGCTGCCTCCACACTATTTTCAACATCAAATGTGGGTTACACTGCCGGTTTAGTTTGAGTGATTCTGTGGAAGAAAAACACAGACAAAAAAAAAAATTAGGATACTTAATGTATGACAAGTAGGGCTGTCAAAGTTAGTGCAATAACGTAAATGTATTTTAACTCCACTAATTTCTTTAACTTATTAATGCAACTTGCAATTTTTAGGCTGTAACAGACTGAATCTAGAAAACCTAAGGAATCCATTGGGACCAACCATGTCATACTAGCTTGTCGCGAAGGAGGCTAAATAACTCTCCAAACTTATGCTAAATTTTGGCGAGGAAAAACTGGAATGGCAATTTTCAAAGGGGTCCCTTGACCTTAAAATGGGTTCTATGGGTACCCACGAGTCTCCCTTTTACAGACATGCCCACTTCCATGCAGTTTGGTGCAAGTCATAGTCAAGTCAGCACACTGACACACTGACAGCTGCTGTTGCCTGTTGGGCTTGAGTTTGCCATGTTATGATTTGAGCATATTTTTTATGCTAAATGCAGTACCTGTGAGGGTTGCTGGACAATATTTGTCATTGTTTTGTGTTATTAATTGATTTCCAATAATAAATATATACATGCATTTGCATAAAGCAGCATATTTGCCCACATCACAAGTGTATTAAATACTTGACAAATCTCCCTTTAAGGTACATTTTGAACAGATAAAAAATGTGTGATTAATTTGCGATTAATCACAATTAACTATGGACAATCATGCATGAATCGATTGACAGCCCGAATGAAAAGATGTCTCGACAGCAGTGATATTTAAATGTAATCCTTTCAAAATACATCAAACTTATAATCACTTGAATAACTATGATTTTAAGAGGTATAATGCTAGTTCATGTTGAAAAACATCAGTGATCATTTGAAAGTAGAAATCACTGATACTATCCATACACACACACACACACACACACACACACACACACACACACGTAACCAAGTAACTGTGGAATTAAATAAAATGCAAATGCATGTTTCCAACCAGCAGCGTATGCATGGCTCAGCACACACAGGGAGAGCACGAAGAGCCACCAGGATTAGATTTAATAAAATATGGCACAACAAATCTTGCACCTATAAAGTTTACGGTGCAAGTCTCCCACAAATATTCCGTTTTATGTGCCGTATAGAAACGCGGGGCCTGCAGCATCTGTAAAAGTGGCAGGTGTCCTTCCATGAATTGTGTTGTTTATAAGTAACAAATCATCACCAGTTGAAAACGGAGGAGCCAAACAAATCTGGAACTACATCGAACCAGCAGAGATGATTAAAAACTGAAACATAAAACCACAACTGTCAAATAGCACGCCGAGAACAAGATCAATAGAGGGAGGGAATTTTAGCATTCAGCTATTTCATTTTCTCGCCTTGAAGGACAAACTATCGCAGTCATATAAAGAAACATGCTTTAAAATAATTTTAATATACTAAAATATAATATGTATCGCTGTATACTTATTCTCTCATTTAAAGAGGTAAAAAAAAGTGCAACATGGTAAAAATGAATGTGCAATATTACAGTACTTAACTGGCGATGCCTTGCAAACAGCTCAGTCTGTGAGACCACATGGTTTAAAGATATTGAGTTGGATTAACAAACGTCAATGTGGATATAAACTTGATTAAAGGCTTGGTCACTGTGTACTTTGGAGCTCAATTCCCGGTCAATTACCGGGAATTAGTGAGCCTGATATTGCGGCAATATAATATATTTTCCTGTCACGATGATATATCCATAATTAAATATCATGAGCTGAAAACCTCATCATTAACGCTGCAGGATTCTACATCTCCCACACTTGAAAGTGTATTTTACTATAAGCAAAAACGGCATGCAAGTCACTGGATAAGAGACCACAGCTCTTTGAAAAAGAGATAAAACCTACTCCTGGCAAATCTGGGAGTTTTTACTGACAATATGACTATGTTGTTCAGACAAGGATTTTCCACAAGATAAGCTCTTTATGAATACTGTATGAGGTTTATGCTGGACAGAACAATAAACAATAATCCCCAGTGAACTATATTTGCCCCTGCTTAAAAAGAAACTTTTTATTGAAGACACCATTGTTGGTGTTGGGGGTTGCTTTTTGTATGTATTGACAGCTGAAAAGATCCTGGTGATTAATGACTTGGGGCCTCAATAGCAGGACCTCCGCCACATGGGGGGGAAGAAAACGCTCCCACTCGGCAGCCGCAAGGGCACTTCAGCTGCTCCCAAGATTTCAGACGCAGCTTGTATGGGTTGCTAATTTTTACCTTTTTGCTCAAGATCCTTGATGCTATGCAAATGCGAGCGAGCGGAGAACAAGCAGCTTTCTAAAGTTTCAAGAATGTTCTGTAAAGTGCATTGTTTTTGTTTCCAAAGAGCTGGGTTCAGTGCTTTGGCCATCTCTCTTCTGCACAGCCCATTCTCCTCATTATTAATCGGCTGGTATGCAATGAGATGTACCTTTGAGGCCATGGGAAACCCAGGGGAGTTTTTCAAAAAAAAGCAACAGGCCATACACAATGATAGATGATACAGGATGCAAATGTTAGGTCCTTGAAACGCATCCACCTTAAGTGCAGCTGTCAGAATTTTTTACACAAAGCATACTGTAAAACGAAACAGCGTTGCTCTTCATAAATAGGCTACATCTGGCATTATCATTGTGTTTCAGCGCCAGAGAGCAAAGCTGTTGTTCTTGTTCATCTGTCTAGGTCTAAATCCTGGGAGAAGGAGCCAAAACAAAGAAAATGCCACGGTTGTATTATTTTAATGCACTGGTATGTGAAGAAAATAAACAGAACGTTTTATTTAACCAAGATGTCTCAACAGTAAGAAGTGATAAGAGGACTATTTTTAAAGTGTTATTATCATCTCGTAGTACTGTAAGACACAGGGGACTGAAAGAAGTAGCTTGAAACGCTGAAGGAGAAGGTTAATGAGGGTACATTCACAAAGACTCAGTTTGAAAAGTTATTTACAAAGACCAGTGAGAAATGACTGCCATGGATTGAAATCTCTGAATCGAAGATAACAATCGCATGCTTTTATTTCAAAGACAAAGTTCCTCTGAGGCTGCAGAGCGTGAGCAGTGCCAAAAAGAAGCTAACTGCATATCTATGCAGTGATCCAAAATCAATTGAGTTCTCTCTGGAAAGACAAAAGAAATGATGGATGGTCTGTTTTCCCCTTTAAAACAATTGCACACGCTACATTTTTCAATTGCATTGTCTACAATTGGCCAGGTTTGTCTGTGGTTGTAAAGCAAATGTATAGCAGCTGTAAGCAGAGTAATTATGTGGTTCTGCAGGGGAAGTGTTGCACGGAGCATGAATTGTGTCAAGTGGAGTCACAGCGATGTTGCATAAGATCCTTGCTGTGTATTAAAATGCGTACATGGAGGGAGTGACTGTGGATTCAAATATTATGAAAAACATGATCAACAACAACCTTGGAAACACTGTCTGTGTGTGTGTGTGTGTGTGTGTGTGTGTGTGTGTGTGTGTGTGTGTGTGTGTGTGTGTGTGTGTGTGTATGTGTGTGTGTGAGAGAGAAAAGGTGACCATGGTCATTATCATTATCATCTGACCTAGAGCTGCACAATTAATCAAGCGATCGCGATTTTGGCATCCCTCAATTAAATGGACATGATCGTCGCGCTTCCTAAACTAACAGCTGGAGATGCACCGGCAATCAGCAGCCGATAGAAGATGGACTGTTTTCAGCAGTTTCATATATATGATTTTCACACACGTGCAGCTGCCACATGATGGTTTTACGTCGACACGCAGCAACAGACAGTAACGTGACACATAAAGTACACATGTCTTCAGTGTGGAAGTTCTTCAGCGTGAGAGAAAAAGACATAAAGCTGCAATTTGTCACAACTGCAAGTCCACAATAAGCTGTGGAGGAACAACCTTAAACATTTGGAACAACTAACTTAATCAGACACTTATTCATTCCGATGATGCTGCTCAGAGTAATCACAGTGACCGGCTCATCTGCCGAGCTAAAGAGCTCCGATAACGGAGGTTCCATGAGTTACATTATGGTGCGTTCAAGCTCTACACAGTAAAAATGATATATTTATTTATCATTTATTTAATGATTATCAGGCGATAGCAAATTATAACACTTTCATGATGCTTTCAAATGTAATCTTGTAAAATGTAGTTTTTGTCGAGAAACTTGAATAAATCCAGTTGTTTGAAGAAGATGTTTTTACAGCAATATAAAACCCATAACAGAGAAAGAAATATGACCTGTTTAACTTCCTAACACTAGCTCTAAGCAGCTTATTATATATAATTAGAACTACTAATGCCAAGATATTTTTTTATCAAAACAAATATTTAAATAAAAATACAACAACTTATTTCCTGTGTGTTTTTATGCAAATAACTACTATAGATGACAATAACAAAGTAAAAGGATAACATTTAGAATTTTTGACTGTTGAAATGTAGCACAACATGGAAGTGAAAGCAGCGCTCTGTTTATTTAAATGTGAAATTGCAAGAAAATATTTTATCCCTAAAATCTATGAATAATTGTGATAAATAATCATGATCTCAATATTGATCAAAGTAATTGTGATTATCCTTTTGGCCATAATCGTGCACCCCTAATCTGACCTATTCTGCACTTCAAGGTTTCTATGGTGCATCCATCAACTAAGAACATTAATGTTCTGAATAGGTTATCACAGATAAGTCCATGACCGTTTGAGCTACTCAAGAAAAAGGTAAAGAAAAAATGGTTTCAACTAACACAGGAAAGTGGATGTACAGTAAATATAGAATACCATAAAACGTATTACAGACAGCATATGATCATAACACAGGTCTATTATTGTAGGCTGGCACTGACAGTTCACTGCTGTGTGTATGATTTCACCGCCTATGATCAAAGATTAAGACCAGTTTAATATACCAGACAGAAGGCAGAGCTTATGCTGCTGCTGCTGCAGTGAAAAACTTAAAAGTCCTGCCAGTAGCCAAAGGAAAATAACAACTTCAGCCAACAACATACACACACTCCATTATTTCTCTAGCTTTTACTGTCATGACAATTCTGTGTTAAGAATGTAATCATGTTTGTCACTATAGATTTTTGCATATCCCCAGTCCACCAGTGGCACATCTCTTAAACATGCACTTAAAGTATTTATAAAAGCAAAACCAAAAACGTAGCATTTTTTTGTGCTGCAACAAACGATTATTTTCATTATCAATCAATTCCAATGATTTGTTTTCCCAAGTAATTAATTAATTAATTAATTAATTAAGGTTATATCTTTAAAGTTGTTTTCAGACCAACAGTCCAAAACCCAAAGATATTCAAATTACAATGAAAGAAAATAGTTCTATTATTTATGGTTGCTGTAAAATGATGTGCACTTGTTAGTATAAAGTCTATCCATGCTCAAAACTGGGGGTTTCCTGGTTGTATTCAATTAATTCTGGATAATCAGCACTTATTAATGCCCTACAACCAAATAATGCTAAACAAGACAACTTTAAAGCCATAAAACTGTGGGTAGGATGAAATCTTAGTAGCTTCAACCAACCCATAAAACAAGCCACCCACCGTTCACACGGCAGGTTACAGAGGCTCCTGTTAAAACACTCGTTGAGGTTTTTGCCGGGCCGATCGTTGTGACCATTGCTCCGGTGTCAGGAGTTAGTTAAATATGGGATCTAAATACGTGGGAGGCGTTTGGGGTACAATATAAATGCAAATGGCTCTGTACTATCCATCAAACAATTAGCAGGGTGCTGAGAATTGCTATTCAGTGCTGCTGCATATAAATCTCGCCTTCTCTCCGCACACAGCCCTGTTTTCCATGATAATTAACCGCTTGCTGCTCTTTACACGTCACAGATTTTCCGTGCAAAATCCAAGACTAAACACTCACTAACATTCTAAGGCAACACGGAAAACAGACAAAGTAACACACATGCACAATGTTTGGCAAATCCCTTGGAGTATAATCTAAAATGATTACAGATTACTTGTCTGTGAAATCACTTAATTACTTAGTATTATTACTAATTACTATCACTAAGATTGAGACGTAATGTGTTACTGATTAGTGATGACATTTTTAGACAAATGACTGCTGATATACCGTACATGAGCTGAATATTTTTAGGTCGACTGTAGCTTTTCAGTTCAGGGAGAAAAAATTGTTGATATTCCATCAATGTTAATCAGATCGGATATCGGGCCGTTACTGACTTAAATATCTGGATCAGGTATCGGTGACAATGGGGCTGATCTATTCAATTCAATTCTATGTTTATATACTATATACATTATATACTGTTATTTTAATTCATGTTTAAATTTTAACCAATTTGTTGCTGCATTAAAAGGTTTACACTTGAATTGTATTCCTGTTAATTTTGAAGATTATTTACCAAGTTGCTGGTGTACGATTTATTATTTTAATAATAAATAACAATTCAGTCAATTTATATATATGTATTTATTGGTTACATTTAGTTTTACGTTTTAAGTTAGGAAAGCAATGTTTAAGTCAAGTCTGATGTTGCCTCACACATAAAAGAATGATCCCTGTTGCATAATAAGTGTTAACATTATTTAACAAATCCAACCCAAATTACAATTAAGTATGCAAAACATGTGTGGGTATTTCTTCTATATTATATATAAGAAATCAGGTGACAAACTTTTTAAAATATATTTTTGGTTTGGTATTCTTCTGTTTTTTTTTATTATCTAACCTGGTCACGTAGTCAAAGGATTAATGACAGTTAGCTCACAACACTGCAGACAAACATCTACACACAAAAGCAGCCTGTAGCGCAACAGAGAGGAAATTTGGGCAGATATCAAGAACATTGTCTACAGGGTCTATTGAGAGCAAGGAAAGCTCCACACAGGCACCACTTACTTCTTTTCTGGAAATCTTTCACATGCCTGGGCTCTATAGAAAAGCCTCCTCGGTCAACAGAAAGGTGTGTTTTCAACAGGGGGAAAAAAAAAGACTTGGGGAGAGGGGGTTGGGGGGCTGAATAGCTTGCCAAACAGATCTGAATTCTGTAGTGCTAATGCAGGCTGCGGAGGGGAGGGGGGCATCTCAGCAGCCGCCTCCTTCCGGGATCAAAAGCGAGCCCCGCCAGCGAATAAAACAGAATGCGTAAAAGCCTTAACATAAACAAAAGTAGCCTGGGACCGCTGCTGCAGCACGCTCCCTGCTACTAATCACTCTAAGCAATTCAAGGTTTAGTCCTGACAGAGGGAGCAGGCTGTGGAATAATGCCTTTAAACCCACCCGGTAAATAACAGGGAGAAGCAGTCTATTTATTCACCTTCTGCATTGATGTACGTCCCTGACCTTGGCCAAATACAGTAAAATGTTAGCAGTGCTATGTCAGGCTGAAACGACCACTTATCAATATTGCTGCTATGACTACAATGAAATACATTTGTGTGCTTTGCTGGCTGCTTGCCACTGCAGTATACAGTAGGTGTAGATGAAGGCTAACATGCGAGGAATGATCCAAATGTTACATATACTAAACTGGATTAATGAAAATAAGTAATCTGGACTCATAAGGTTCACTATAGTCCTGAGGAACAACAAATGAATGTGAGGTTTATGCAGGTTTAAAAGAGGAGCTCTCCACTAGGCTGAAGTGCTTCTGTTCCCATGCATGGCTGGTGAGTGCAGAGGTCACTCTAGTGGTGACCCATCTCTCATTAGTCTACAATTAATGCTCACATTATCCTGCAAAGGCTAGACCTGAGTTTGATTTATAGTTTGGCCCGCGGTGAAACTAAACCTAATACCAGCTCAGCAATAATCAACTTACTGTAAACTTGCTACTGTCAAACTTACTGTTACAAATGTTTGAGGTTTGCATCTGTAGCCTGAGGAGGGTTTATGGGACTGAAATGCTGTAAATAAATGATGCTCTGAACAAAAATATTTTTTTACGTGCTGTTCCCAAGCCCTGAGGATTGGTTCACTGGAATTACAAAAACACATTTTCTCACTGTATGTAAATTGTGTCCGTTTCATATGGCAGGTTTTCAAATATCTGCCTTTGAGATTTCATTCACTACCCCAAATACAATGGCGGGGAAAGAAATTTAGTTTCTGGTGCTCACAGCATTGAAAAAATCCTTTAAAAATAATTAACAGCAACATCTTTATTGACAGACCTTGGTGTCAACAGTTTTCATTGGAACTACCTTCTACCTTAATTATGGTCCCTGACAACAAGGTCAGTCACATGGACAGGTCCACAAACAAAAATCCATTTACCTCCACTGTATTTGGGGCGGAGGCAGAAATCATATCTCAGGGTCTTTCCAGATAAAAAAAAATATGTATCGCTAGAAACTGTTAGAGGTAAGTATAATAATACAACCCCCAAAACACAGGGTGGTGAGGATAAGAACAGACAATCAAACATTATGAAGCACCAATGCGGTGACAGCACATAGATTGCTTTGCACACTTTCACATACTTCATGTTGACCTCTGCTCCAAGATCAGCTAGCATGCCTCAGTCTCCTCCAGCAGTGGTTGGACCAAACACTCCCCTGGCTAATCAACAGACCTAGATCTTTCAGGTGACATTCTAAGCTTTCATGGAGCCATATTGGAGGTCCTCTGCTATTTGGCAACAGTGACTGGGAACAGCTGATTAAATTTATAAAAGTATGACTGCCATCTGAACAGATTTTAGCAGAGACAGTTAATTAAGACTTATTTTGGACTGTGATTTTGATCATCACTGAAAAAAAACAAGCACTTTTGCAGTATTCAATATTGGTAGCCGCTCAAATAACCATCACTGGAATACTGTGAACAAAAATGATTTGTATACTTGTGGTTCCACATTATAGCTAGTAGTTACAGTTAACATTATTCTATGCTTTTGCTAAATTGTCCTGCTGGCAGGTTCATTTCATGTTTATTAGACAGGGAAAAATACAATATACATAGAGAGTTGCACAACAATTATCCAATGCAATGTAACACAGCTAGGGATGCACCGATACCGATACCGATAGCAGATCAGATATCAGGCTGATACTGACTCAAATAGCTGGATCGGGTATCGGTGACAATGGGGCCTATCTATTCAATTGAATTCTATGTTTATATACTATATACATTATATACTGGAATTTTAATTCCTGTTTAAGTTTTGAGCAATTTGTTGCTGCATTAAAACGGTTTACACTGTACATTGTAATTCCTGATAATTTTGAATATTTTTACCAAGTTGCTGGAGTACGATTTATTTTTATTTTATTTTATTTATTAACAATTCAGTAAATTTATATCTATGTATTTATTTATTACATTTTGTTTTACAAAGTTAAAAAAGCAATGTTTAAGTTAAGCCTGATGTTTCCTTACACATAAAGAAATGATCCCAGTCACTTCCACACAGTGAGGTATACAGCTTATTAATTAAACACTGGTATCGAATCGGTACTCTGTATCGTCCGATACCCAAAGCCTAGGTATCGCTATCGGTATCGGAACTGAAAAAGTTGGATTGGTGCATCCCTAATCACAGCATTATATATAGCTATACTGCTTATTACCAATGCCCGTCCCTAGAAAACCTGTGTGGCTTGTGCTTTACTTTGTCTCAATGTTTCTGAATGGATGTAAACCCACACCACAAAATCATCTTTTCTAGATATCTTTCTTCTTACTGAAGTTTACATTTTTCATCATGACTGTTCACAGATAATTCTCTGACAAATCTTCATGATAGCACAAACTGTTCTTCCTGGATTCTTGAAGCACATTGTATTTTAATGTACTGTAATATTGCCAATTCCATTTGGCTTAGCATCTAAAAAAAAAGTCCTTTACCTTTCTAGTGCTTCATATACCAATGGCTCTATGAAATCACACTTGCCTTGGTCTCATTATAACATAACTGTATTGTACAGACCTGTTTTGTATTGGCCTCAAGTATATTCATGCAATTGATGTCGCCACTTAACAGAGGATGCAAAATGAGGTGAAAGCTAATGTTTATTGTTTTTTGTTCCCCTAGCACTTTATTAGTTTTCCATTCAACCCTGAGAGAAGGCTACCCAGGTAATTTAGAAGACTCTGAAGTGTACTAAAGGTACAGAAATTAAAGCAGGTGACTCCCATCTTGCTATCGTCATTGTATTCAAATACTAAAATGAAATGTCTGCGGTTTCTTGGAAAATGCAATATTTACGAAATGAGTCACTGATGTTATCACACCTTAATGTCACTAATGGTCCTGCAGTTTATTGGATCCAAACATGGTGCATGAATAATGAATAGTAGAGTAACACAGTGATGTAAGTGTGAATTCCACTAATTCTGTTTAAATGAATGCATTTACTTATAAAACATTCAGTAAACACGCATCTGTTCAAAGAAAGGTAAATCATGGACTACTCCAAATAGAGATGGTGTCGATGACTGTTCTGCACACATGATTCCATGGAGGATAAATAATAAAGAGAAAAGAAGAGAGGAAAAAACTAAAAAGCTTCACCAAATCAAACAGATACAGCCCAGTAAATCCAGACAGTGTCTAGACTTAATCAAGCCAGATTTCAGTTGACTCACGGCATCAGTATTTGTCACAAATGTGTCTCAAGTAACCCTGCCTAATATGCAAACAACCATGTAAACCACTTCTATTTTTCTGTAAGAACTGACAACAGATGAAGTCTGTATTCATAATGCACAACAGTACAGCACATTGTCACATGCATCCCTTAATCCCTCCAAACGTAGCTCCAACATATTGAATATGAATGTGTTCTCAAAGCCATGTAGGCGCAGTCACACCTGTATTTAGAGCTGTCCACTTGTAATCAGATCATCTAATGCACGCTTTTCATCCATGAATCCCACCATCGAGCTGCCCGGTGGAAATACCCCACTCTGCTTCTGTCCCTGTGTGCCATCTTATCAAGACAAGGGCAATACATGGCAACTGTGTAGCTGTGAGTGGAAGAACTCCCCTCAAAGAGACTGTGAGATAGTGCTGTGGTACTGCCGGATACCAATTACAATTCACTCACAATGGGGGTCCTGAGATTTCCTCATGATGCGTAACTTCTGTAGGCCCAGAGTAAGGAAGTGCACTGCAAAGATCACAGCCTTAGTAAGGTCTACCAATCATCAATCACTGCTGTCATAGGGAGGAGATCCTACCTCAGGAGAGAACTAGCCATTTCCTTTCAACTTTCCTTCTCTTATATATCCTTGCTGGATTTTCCTGGGACATTTGGCAATTCTGTGCATCACGCATAGAGTGTATATAAGAAGGGGACTTCCCAAGGGACACCCATTGGTTTGTGGACTGCCGTTTTGAAGCTTCAAGTTCAGCATTTTGGCCGTCGTCATCTTGGTTTTTGGCCGTCGCCATCTTGGTATTTTGCAACCAGAAGTGACACGTGAGGGTGGAGTTAAGTACAAGTAAACACGACGACATTTTTAGGCAACCAAAATGTTACAATTAACTTTCGTGAACTGCAATACACACTGTGAAAGGGTCAAAGTTGTAAGACGAAAACACGGACAACTCCCAGACCGGACAACGTGGTGATAGCGACCTGTCAATCACAAGGTAGCCACGCCCTAAAGCATACCCTGCTTTATGGTCTATTTGACACTAAATGGGACCATAATTTACTAAATGAACATCATGTTGTATTGAAGAAGACTTGAAACTAGCGATTGGGACCATAAACTCATGTTTACAATGTTTACTGAGGTAATAAATCAAGTGAGAAGTAGGCTCATTTTCTCATAGACTTCTATACAATCAGACTTCTTTTTGCAACCAGAGGAGTCGCCCCCTGCTGGCCATTAGAAAGAATGCAAGTTTAAGGCACCTTTGCATTGGCTTCACTTTTCAGACCCGGAGGTTGCCCTCTGGTATCACATCTAGAGGTCGACCGATTAATCGGTCGTCCGATTAATCGGGCCGATTTTTTGACATTTTTTCATAATCGGCATCGGCCGATGCCTGAGCATATTAAGCCGATTAGTAAACAGGCACATCTGCGGGCAGCCCAGTGTTGTTGTTGCTTTGGAACACGTGTGACACCGCCCCTTGTGTGTCAATCACATTGCCATTCTGCCGGGAGAAACCGGTAGGCTTAAATTCTTCTCTTTCAAAGCCCTATATATTTTATTGGTTAGATATGAAATGATACTTTTAGAGAGAAAATACTTTGGAACTGTACTGATAGCGAGCCTCCAACCAGCTACCTTACAGGTAGGGATGGGTACCGAAACCTATTGATAAGCTCCGACGTTATCAATTCTGTTTTTGGTAACGGAGAATTTCTCTCCGTAGGTAACGTTACGCCGGGAACGCTCTGACCGCGTGGTGGCCGCGTGGCGGCTGCATTACCTGTTGTTTTTTATTTCGGCGTCCTTGTTAACAGGTTAGAGCATCCACACTGCCCGCGTGAGATACGCGCGTCTCTTCTAGAGATTGTAGGTCTCGCCTATTTTTGACGCGAGCCGCGCGCGTTTCACAGCAACAACAGACAGAGAACGTGATCTATTGACAATATATTGACATCATATCAGCAAGATTACTACAGTTTCAATGTCTAGACATCTGTAGAATATGTCACAGACAGTGAAGGTGATCTATTGACTGCATATTAACATCATACCAGCAACAATACTAGTTTACATGTCTCTATCTGTAGAAAATGTTACGGAGATGAAAAAAAGTAAAGACTCGTTTTTAAATCAACACTTCCTGCTTTCATTTCAAAATAAAAGCCCTCAAGCGTTTTTTTCTGTGGACAGAATTCCTTCATTTGTTAACACAAGGCTTTTATTCTGAAATATGTGCTTTAGGGCAGTTTTGGAAAGGTGCTTAAAAGGTTTTGAGCCCTGTACTATTACTACTATTAACCATCATGCACAAAATAAAATATGCACTGCAGTGCAGACACAAAATGCAGATTGGAGAGACAGACCAATAAATTGTTGTTCAATAAATGCTTACTTAAAGGGGCTATATGTAAGAATCAGAAATTGCTTGTTCACAGCGACACCTGTGGCTGCAATGTCAACGAAAGTCAGCGTCCTGTTGCTCGCGCTCGCGCTTGTGCTCGCGCTACATTGACATGAACGAGCACCGGTCTAAACAGCGGGGCGACACACGTCAGCTAACACACAATATCACTCTATATTTCACCTGCTTGGCAGTAATGTTAGCTGACCAGAGGAAGGTCTCTCCATGAATCAATGCTGATCCTAGTGTTGGCTTTTCCTCCCCGATCCGGAGGGAACGGAGGGAACGGGGGGGGGGGGGGGAGAGACCGACACCCGGTCGGGACGATAACGTAACTCGCTGCGAGCCCCGTCACTTCACAAGACACGGGAAACCTCTGTTGGTCTTGAGGAGCTGCAGCAGTTATTTCTGCAAAAACGTCCACTGCACATTCACCAGATATTCTCAGAGCTAAACTAACTCTTCTGCAGTGTGTAGTGTGCGCGCGTTCACGTGGAGGTGGAGCGAGCCGAGCGGGTGAGAACGAGCGCGGTGTGCAAACAGGCAGGAGCAGAGCTGCTGCGCATGGGATACCGACCCGATAAGATTTATGCGCGTGATAAGTTACAAATAGTCCCTTTAAGTTAGGAAATTCTGTGTATTATTTGTTATTATTAAGCTTTTATATTTTATCAGATGGAGGAAAAAAGAAAACCAGCCAAACATATCGGCAAAAAAAAAATCGGCATCATATATCGGCCATCGGCTGTCCTGATTCTGTAAAAAATCGGCATCGGCAATAAAAAAACAATATCGGTCGACCTCCACACATCATATGTAGTATATATTAGCTGTTGAGTTTACAATGAAATTTAATTTCTGTTTTTGCTGTTGTCCATCAAACCACAATGTGTGAACTGATCAAAGATGCAGGAAACACAGGGGCAGGGCAGTAAAATGATTTATTGATTTATATACAGAGTATATATACACAAACAAATGAATAGAACATAATCACACACACACACACACCTACCCCTGATCAAAGTAAACTACCAAACAGTGAGAAGCACTGTATTTGTTTCAAGCATCAATCAATCCCATAAACTGGACTAATTAGGTTTCCCCACCACAGCAATAATATGGATCTTAGCTTGGCTTTGCAAAATGAATCAGCAACATGGCTGGCTTGAGACAATATGAACAAGAGGACCATGTGATAACCCGATGCACAACAAGCAGCGAGCACAACTCTGCCGTTAGAGACAATAAAACCGGTGGCTGTTCAATATCAACAGTAAAAAATCAGCACACACAGCAAAGCTAGACAGAGGGTTCCTGCATGGTAATGATCTTACTCTAAGTGCCTAACTGAGTCATCTCCGCAAGCCCTGCTTTGACAACCACACACCTCCCACATCTCCCATCTCAGCAGCCTCTGGGTGGGGCTAATCACTCTGTAGCTTCATCATCGATTGGACGACAGCTCTGGCTGTAAAGATGCTATGTCTAGAAGGCGTGGCTGCTGCAGTGGCCCACTGTAAACACACTGTGCTTGTTTTCTAGAGCTGAAAACAGAGCATCACAACATCACATTAAAGAAAAAAAAAGCCTGTTCGTAGAGCACGCAGAATGAAATTAATTTTGCCATCCTTTCAGTGCTGCAGTAAAGACAAGAATCCTGAGAGGATTTACCCGGGGCACTGAGAGTTGGTGTATGCTGATTTGCCTCTAACTGATTATGACATGAAATGGCTGACGGGTAGCTTGGCAGTGCTGCGTTGACCTGCACAATCCCCCTCCTCTGCCTCTAAGGCACCGGAGGTCTGCACTCTCTGATCCCAATGGCTGAACATTAGACGGTGCTGAGGCTTACGCACAAACGCCTGTGCAATTTCTTTTTTTCGGCTTATCTGCTACCAGTCTTTAATGCAGCTTTTATCCCCCATGGAAAGCCCCATGTTACATGTTATGAAAACACACAACGAAACAAAATCAAAGCTATGTGTTGTCTTTCTTTTCCTGTCATCTTGATTGTTGATGCGTACGAGGGAAATGCCCTTTCATCTATCAGGGCAGGGCACTGCATCCTCCTATGTATAAATTTAATTCTCCAAGTAAATTAGGATTGATCACCACAGCTCTAGGCCACAATCAGCATCCATGATCTAATCAGGGCCCGGCCCTAGACAGAAAAGGATACTTCCATAAATAAAAACCATATGAGAGCCAGCAAGTGCCCATAACACTGGGGGGGAAATCTGATTACCCTCTCCCTCTCCACAGGTGTGCTTTTAGCCTCCTACCTTCAAAGACTGCCAGTCCAATATAATGCCACACTATGTGCACTGTTGTTTTCCTGCACTAAGGGGTTTTACATCATACTTGCATCAGCGGATGTGAGCACCGAATGTTGGAGCCACTGCTAAGCAGGCGATGCCCACAGAAGCCTGGCGGAGGACGATCCCAGGGAGACAGGATCTGTCAGGAGCTCCTTGCCCAGCGACACCCAGGGTAATAAATTACCCAGAATTAACACGTCATCCTGCGCTCCACACAGCAGCCGCACTCCACTCACGCCATGCTGCTTAATGGATCTATTAACCAAATGGATACTGGGGTAAACTGCTTTCAGAGCTGAAATTCTTGTTGGGGATATGCTAACAACATAGGCTGAGAGAAATTTGCTCCTCCAATTGATATTAATATTGTAAAATGTAAGTACGTTTTCATGCAGACTACATCCTTGTTTAGGAATTGCAATGTTTTTTAGTGTAAGAACTTGACGTGATTTATGCAGGTTTTGTGCCTACCACTGACTTACACATTTTTAACACATCATCTATGTTTGAGTAGCTCTGATGTCCTGTGCTCCGTGTGCAAACAGAAAGCACTATGAAATGACAGCATGCTCAGAAGCCACCCGCAGCGCTCCCCGTGTCACCTGTTTGGGAATTCCTCTGAGATGTGTCTCTACGGCCATTAAAAGCTTTACTCTCCTGTTGATGCCTGTCACTGATAGCAGGGGATATTTAGTAGAGGATTCAAAATGCCAGTCGTGCGGCCTGTATCTCCTTGGCATCTTTGGCACCCAACCAGCACGGTGACATGCTGACAGCGTGGCACACAGCACAAGGCAATTTTTGACCAGTGCTCACTCATCACAAAAGGTAAACACAGATAAGAGAGATGCTCACAGTCTCCTATTTCCTCTGGACTTAGCTGGAATGTTTTGACTGTGGTGCAGGTGACAGACACTGTTAAAATGAACACTCATCCTTTACAAAAATAATTTAAAATAAAAACTGTATGGCATGTGTGACTATATCAGGTTAAAAATGCCTATTTCATTTCACATTGGCTGAAACACTACCAATAATCCTCTGCTTTATTTCCTCGCCATTGGGATAGCGGCATTATTTCTTCCCCCTAAACTTCATCTTTCTTTTACTTCCACTTTTTGTACATTATGCCCGCATCACAAAGAGACTAGACCTCTGGAGCCACAATTACATTTTTATATGTGAGAAAGCATGAAACCTAAAAGGCAGAAAACTATGAAATCTGAATGATAAAACCTTACTGAATTGTTAGGCATAATGTTGGTGGTTGCTGCAATGTAAAAATTCAAATTTATGACATTGCTTCATGCACAAAGTAGAAGAAAACAATCCCCAGTCAACCAAAGCTGCGGTTACATTATGTGCAGTTTAGTGTTTTCTGATAACATAGTTCTTGATTCAGTTTGAATTCAAGAAATGCCAAATGCACCATGTAAATCCTGACTAAAGGCTCTCCACAGTATTTTGTATTATCTATGTATGTATTTTTTCCTCTAAAAAAAGACTCACATGTAATTATTCCTAATTATCTATACCTTGCTTTTCTATTGGTACTCTAACTCAAGATACCATCTAGACAGATCAGTTTGGTAACAAAACTAGAGAAGCAGGTATGAAATCAGGATTGAAGAGTGAATGGATATCACTAACTGCGAATGTGAACTACTGAATTAAAAGCCATGTCAGTTTCACACCTTGCTCCTTTTTCATGAACTTCGAAATGTCTCTGTTTTTCAGGATATATGCCACTACATGACATTTTTCCAACACATTTCTAACAGAGCTACACCTTTCTTAAATGATTTGTCAAAAATAAATCCCCACACGCTAATAGACCCCGATTAAGAGATACTGCTCCCAATCGCATCCACAAGATGAAATCTGCCGGATGGAAGCATTCCTGCGGGCATGTCTCTTAAAATGCTGCAAACCTCTGCCTCGCTTGTAAGGAATCCAACGGTTGCTGAAAGAAGACTGCCACTCAAGACCACATCCAATTTGTGAGGAGTTAAGTGGGAAGGAACAGCCATTAAAATTGACTTTTTTTTAAAAGTGTAATAACTGCAGGCTTAATGTAGCCACTGAGACCAATTCAAAATTTGAGTACAGCAACATTTTGAATTCATATCAGAGCAGTGACCAACTTTTAGAGTTGTTCCGATACCGATATTAGTATCGGAAATGCGTCCGATACTGCCCAAAATTCGGGATCGGGTATCAGCGAGGGCACCAGTCTATGCATCGATCCGATACCATAATTTTTTTAACCCCCCAAAAAATCAACTTAATTAACCGGAAATCAATTCTTCTTCGCTGCTCTAAAACAGTAGCCTCCACTGTGTGTCGCCCTGAATGTATCATGGCTGCCACTGGCAACTACTGTCCACTATCCAAACATGGTCAGTAGCAAACAGCTGTTTAATAATAATGATAATAATATTATTATATCGGCCGATACCGCAAGTTCAGGTATCGGAATCGGTATCAGGAAGGAAAAAATGGTATTGGAACATCTCTACCAACTTGGCTTCAGTTCACATGTTAAATGGATCCATTCCAAGTCAAATCCACAAAACTATCCGGTCTGATTCAAATCACAAGTCAAAAGAATGTAGAAAATTAAATCGATCCAATCAAACTAATGATGAATGAATGTTTCCATAAAACACAAATTGTAAATGGTTTAAAAAATAGTTTTTTTTAAATTACGAAGTTCATTTTAAAAACAAATTTTACATTAAAGATATTAAATCATATTTGATTCTTTTAATTCAAGTCTCAAGTAAGTAAAACTGTGATTTGGAAAAGTAAATATAGAGCAACCTGAGGAATGAAAAAGGTCACGAGCGCTTCACAAAATTTCAGTAAAGAAAAGGAAAGATAAACTCTACATCTACCAATATTATCATTGTTTACCAGTCAGACATTAACTTTATTTATCTGAACTGTTCTCAAAAAAACGTTCTCAGAGCACACTGACGATGAATAGCAGAGTTGAATTTCCCTTAGGACTAAAGAAAGTGTGGGGCATCAAGGTTCAAAAACAGGGAAGATCTGCTCATGTGTGCTCATTGTCTCCTGTTTAAGTGGGGTCAAGAAAGACCACATTGAGTCATGAGCATGAGGCCTCACCAAAAAACACCCACTCTTAACCCGGCATACCACGGAGCATCTTTACAGCACAAAGACGAGCCTTTATTCCCCTGCACTTAAGGTGCTCTCTCCTGAAACCTCTCATGAGGTGGACTTGCTTAAAGTTTAATGGGAAAGCTCATATTGAGGAGAGAGCCTGGTAAGAAAACCTAAACTCCAGTAACCGCTCTGGATCTGACACAGTGCGTCAGGGCGTACATTACCGCACGAGACAGAAAGATCTGGAGGCAAAGGAAGGAGTGAATAAAAATACTGAACAAATAACACTTAATTGAGGTCAGTGTGATTGAACGCTGCAAGGCTCGGATGGCTTTAACATAGGTTCCAGATGGCAGGCTGTTATTTCACTGTGCCCTGCTAATACTGCAGGATTCGATGCTGGTAACCTGAGTGTCCCTCGGGACCCCCCGGCTCCTCCACTGCACTGAAATCAGGGCCAAGCTTCCTCCGCTGTTACTCTGCAGGTTTACTCAACTTGGAAAGGGGGAGTGTTTGGATATGGTAGTGGAGGAGGGGTGTGTGTGTGTGTGTGTGTGTAGGTGGGGGTTGTGCAATAGTGATAGAACAAAGCATGTTAACACCACCTCCGTGTTTAACAAGTTTGGAAACAAGCAGGGGTTTCCTTCAAATCCTCATCGGAGGGTGTTTCACCTCTCCGTGACAGTAGGAGAGAATCCTGTCTCTCTTCCCTGTGCTGCCTCACGTTAAACTGACTGAAACACACTCAGTCTGTCATCTACCTGTCTAAGATATGGTCCACGTCAATATCTTTCATTGCTAATTCCTCAGAAAATTAGGAAGAAACACGCAGATCGATGATGCATCTTTGAAAACGTCTTTAAAGCCACTCTTTTCAACCAGTGTGTTTTCAGTGTTGTGTTAAACTGAAAGTACATTTGAGTGTGAAGTCCACCACTGACTATTCCAGTAACATTAGTTTAGGGTCTTGTCCAAGTATAGGCTTGTTCTTTCTCCTACCTCTGTTGTTTCCTTAAAAATTAGCCAACCATTTGAATTAGACTCTAATTTACATTTAGAATGTAAATCTTTTCCCCTCCCTTGCTATGAAAGCATGCAGACATATGATCTAGACCCATATGGTCCTAAATTGGGAGTCAAGAAGTAAATAAAATGATTACTTAAATACATTTTATTACTTAGATTAAAGAAACAATTACAGTTGTACAGAACTTCCTCCTGGAACTGCCTTAATTTAAAAAGCAGAAGGATGAAAGAAGTAATGACACAAAACACCTTTAGATAAAGTTATGTATTTGTATGAAGCCGTTTTCACACAAGACTAGCAGCCTTACCAAAGTCAGGTAATTACGAATCAGCACCCCAACCTCTCTTTTCATAAATGCATTCATACTGAATAATGGGCATCCAGAATTAAGGAATGTCAGGATCAAAACTAGGTATGAAAAAAGCCTCTATACACAAGTTTTGTGTATAACAGAGAGGTGTTAGGCAAAGTAAAAAGCATTTTAGAGGAAATTTAATTTTAAAAAACTGGATATTTGAATTGAAAGTGCTTTCGGTACTGCATGCAAAGATGTATGTTAATGGCACAGCAGAGATTAACCTTTTCTATATTATCTGTGTTACTCATGATTGTTTCAGCACTAACGGTGACCACCACGACACATGTAGCAGCCATTTGACACCCTCTCTGCCACCTTAATTAAGTTGAATAATGTTAATAGGCTTTTATTTTGCCGGGTCATTTGCTCTTTGACCTTCAACGCAGAATGAAAATGATGTTAACCGATCCAGACGGATCTGTCCTCAGTCAATGTGGAAAATTACGAGATGAATCATCACTCACACATGAATTCAAACAAAAGACACACACCATACATACCACAACTACTCAAGAAATAAGATAGATACTTCCTACAACTCAGCATTAAAACACAATTCTCCAAAAAAAGTGTGATAGAGAGGCGAGATACTGTAGCTGTATCAAATTTTGTGGAAAATTTAAATCTCCATGAAGAAGCAGGATGTATTGTTCTAATTCTGAAGTATACTGTATAAACATCACATGTGTTTGCTTGTGGGTGTTAAGCACAATCCCACACATATTTAAAGTTTATTATAGCCAATACAGATTTTTATATTTTTCTGAACATCTTTGCATATGATTTGTTGCCTCTTTTCTGCATTTAATAAGACCCTACATCTTCTTTAGACCCACATGCCGCTAAAGCAGACTCAGGTGATCCAGATTCCTTTTACTGAGGCATTTTCAGGGCAATGTGGTAGAATGAAAGGCCAATTTGAATGAGTTTTTGGAGGAGAGAGCTGTTCTAAGTGTGTTTAAAGCACTTTTGTTGACTTATAATAATGTATAACATTTTACTATTAAGAAACAGTTGCGCAATCTCTGTGAGATGATTGATTTGATTTTATAAGCGAGAGATTTTATAGGCTCCTGCTCATTAAAGCTACATCTTTTATGAGCAGGAGCTCCTGTGAGAACAGATGAGATTAGACCTTGCTGGCAGAAACGGCTCAGATCACTATCTAACACTTGTCATTTTTTGTTCTTTTGTTTCCTTCTCCTACTTTATTTATTTATCTTTAGTTTTCACGTTTTGGGGTTTGGCCAATCGAGCTACAGTGTATACTGCACTCGAACGTGCCTGAGCTGCTTGGTGATCATTACAAATGTGATTCGTCTAAGATATTCTTAGAATACAATATGAATTAGGGCTGTCAATCGATTCAAATATTTAATCGCGATTAATCGCATGATTGTCCATAGTTAATCACGATTAATCACAAGTTTTATATATGTTCAAAATGTACCTTAAAGGGAGATTTGTCAAGTATTTAACACTCTTATCGACATGGGAGTGGGCAAATATGCTTGCTTTATGCAAATGTCTGTATATATTTATTATTCGAAATTAATTAACAACACAAAACAATGACAAATATTGTCCAGAAACCCTCACAGGTTACAGGTATTTAGCATAAAAAAATATACTCAAACCATAACATGGCAAACTGCAGCCCAACAGGCAACAACAGCTGTCAGTGTGTCAGTGTGCTGACTTGACTATGACTTGCCCCAAACTGCATGTGATTATCATAAAGTGGGCATGTCTGTAAAGGGGACACTCGTGGGTACCCCTAGAACCCATTTTCATTCACATATCTTGAGGTCAGAATTCAAGGGACACCTTTGAAAATGGCCATGACAGTTTTTCTTCACCAAAATTAAACAGAAGTTTGGGGCGTTATTTAGCCTCCTTCGCGACAAGCTAGTATGGCATTATTGGTACCAGTGGATTCCTTAGGTTTTCTGGTTTCATATGATGCCAGTATCTTCACTCTAGCTTTTAGCTACAACCTAAAAATCGTAAGTTGCGTTAATGCTTTAAAGAAATTAGTGGCGTAAAAATGAATGTGTGTTAACGCCAAATTATCGCGTTAACTTTGACAGCCCTAATATGAATTAATATAGTTGAGATCAGCCATCATCAGTTACTCCGGAAATTGATCAGATTATATTTCTATATTAATCTTATATGTTCTCCCCGTGTCGGCGTGGGTTTCCTCCGGGTTCTCCGGCTTCCTCCCAGAGTCTAAAGACATGTAGCTTAGCTTAACCGGTAACTCTAAATTGCTCGTAGGTGTGAATGTTAGCGTAAATGGTGTTCTGTCTCTCTGTGTAAGCCCTGTGATTGACTGCCGACCTGTCCAGGGTGTACTCTGCCTCTCGCCCAATGTCAGCCGGGATCACTTGCTCCAGCCCCCCCGCGACCCTCCAAGGAGGATAAGCGGTTACACATAATTGATGGATGGCTGGAACAAACCCAGCTATAGACCAGTCTCACTGATGTTTGGTAAAAACCACATATAAAAAATATATATTTTCAGAACGAATTAAATTTGTTTTGCCATGCACTTTGTCTTCAGGTTAGTTAATGGTACTGAAAAACTAAAACAGACTGTTCTCAACCCCCAGAGCAACATGGAGTCCTTGAACTGACGTTAAAAAATAAAAATAAATAACTAAAACAGGAGTTATGAGCTTTTCAGCTGACAGCAATGAATAATCCCTGCTATGGGTCAAGCGGTGTACTATAGCACAGCAGTTTCCTTTCTTCACTATGATATTCTTCTAACTCAGCACAACAGCAGCATTCCCAGTTATGATCTAAATCACATAAGCTCCTTGTGTTCAGGCACACACAAAAACATTTCAGCCACATATATGCAGAGCTCTACTTACAGCTATGAAAGAGCTGGTCTGGAATACTGAGACCTTGGAAAGAAAATACAGGTAACTAATGGCTTTGAGTCAGTGTAATAGTGTCTATTACAGGCAGCACAGAACCGTTGCCCTGCGTTAGCCGAGGCTTTTCATACCTTCTCCTGTCACACACTCTTTTCGCTTCCCACATTTTATACCTTAGGTCATTGCAATGGCAATACTGATGAAAAAAAAATATCTCAACCTCAACAAATGATACATCGATAGAGAGGCGAAGCCCCGCCCCTTCCGGTGGACCACCATGGGACTTTGTTTCGGAAAAAATATGAACAGTAGTTCATATTTTGATCCCGTTTGAATTGCGCAATGAATCACTCATATGATATTTGTCAATTTAAAATATAATTTTGCAAATCAAGAAAGTCTCAGTTTGTTGTAAAACTGTATAAGACTGTGAAAATACGTAATTAGAAAGACTACATACCCAAACGTTGTGTAAGCGACATCTCTCTCTCTCTCTCTGAAGCTACGATGCCTGTATGTTTCGTACTGGGATGTACCAGCAACGGGTCTTGTTCTTTCTTTCGCTTCCCGGCTGATAAAAAGACCAGGAGTCGCTGGATGAAGCACATCAGGTAAGATAACGTTTCATTTGTGTGTGGCCATAGTTTAGTTAGTAGAGATGTAGTTCACTGAGCGGTTTCACACAAAACTAAATGATACTATGACAAACCTAAGAAAAAACGAGACTTTCTTGACTTTCAAAACGGTGTTTTAAATTGGCAAACATCATATGTATGATTCATCCCGCAATTCTAATGGGATCAAAAAAATATTTGTTTCTCGCTGTTGACTACCGTACATATCTTTTTCCGAAATAAGGTCCCAACTTATACATTAAAATACAATGCGCATTCCCCTTTAGACCCTGATTGAGAATACTCATATCTGCCAGAATCAGGTCATAATAAGATGTTTAAATAAAACTATATGGTGGTATGATGCATCAAATGCATCACTGGTTGACCTGTATAACATTATATTATCTGACACCTGTTTTACATTTAAAGTGAAAACCCAAGTGGCAGGTGACCAAATTGAAATAACGGAATAATTCATTTTGTGTGTAACATGTCACCACAAAATGATTACTGTGACACTTTTTGCCTTGATGATCATTTGCATACATCAGAGCCATCACTATTGATTACCTTCACTATTCAGATGAAAACTGAGAGTTGCCTACTTTTTTGCGGGGATAGCAAATTTGCCATGCTACCGGCACAGTTGGCCCACGCACAATAACTAATAACTTCCATGTTTGCTTCTAATCATTGTTACAATCCAAACCGAGCAAAATTAAGCCAGGAAAAACTGGAGGAATGCAAAGTCCCTGTTTTAAAATGAGCCCAAAAAGCAAGAAAGCATTTCCACCAAGTTGTTTATTTTACACAACACTGCATTGAACAATGGGAAGGCGAGCCATAGACATGAAGCAGTGTGTGGGTGGCACAGTGGGCAAGAGGGAGGGACAGAGATGTGCCAGAGCTCTCTGATTAAAACAGCTCATTTGTTTCATATATTCAGAAATTAAGGGACAAAATTGAGGAAACAGTCGGTTGATTTACTTTCCTAACCTTAAGCTGATCCAAAACAAGTAGTAATTTTAAGGGAGCCGCATAGACTACTGGCTAATGTTTACACCTCTACCTGCAATGTGGCATTTTGACAACGCACTTCTGAAATCAGCTTCTATTGGACATGTTTTGGGAGCAGACAGCCTCTGAACTCAGTTGTTCTGCCGGAAAAGCCTCCAACCAGTTGCAGCTGAGTGTGGAGTGACTTTAACGATAGGAGTCAACTGAGATCAAGAGGCTTCATCATACAGTATCCACCATGTTACACTAGAGTATATGAATACCTGGCATCACCAGTGAAGCATATAATCAGCAGGTAAGACAGCCAGGTTATTAGAACTAACAGATATAAGCTGCACTGGCTGATTTTGTAGGTTATAGGCAATCCGGTCTCATGAGAAGGCGTATTGCATTTGCGTGTCATGAGGACGTATTTAAGGCTTTTTGCATGTCATTTGTACACCATGCAACAAAACTACAGTAATATCCACAGTTAGGTAGAGACAAAAAAAACATTCACTTAGGTATAGGCAACAAAACCACTTCGTTAGGTTTAGGTAAAACGTCATGGTTGGGCTTGAAATAGGTATGTATACTAAGTACAATACATACGGAAACAACGCAACATTGGTACGGAAACCATGTCACAAATGTCACTAAAAAACACATGACAAACATCACTAATGTAGCAACAAAAAACACCATTCTTGAATAGCGGGGACCCATCCACCTCTACACCCGCCCGCCATAAGCAGTCTTTCACACTACGTCACTAGCTGAGCGTAGCATATTAACGCGGATGCCTTTACACTGCAAGTCAGTACACACTACATGGCGTACAAATGCTAAAAGCAAGAAAGGCATTCTTGTTGCACACTAAATGCCTTGCACATTATCATGTCATTCATACACCTTTTCCGGCGAACGGGCTGTGGTAGCGACATGTACATGTATATCCATAAAGTGACATCAATAAACTGCACACAGCTCACTCCTATGTATCCGTCTTCTGGTATGCCATCTCTTTTTTTCCAGAGTAGGAGGGGGCTGGGGTCTCTTCTATTCCGCAGTGCCACTTTATGATTTAGGCCGATAGGTTGCATGTACTGTATGTTTTACATAGAAATACTTTGTGCAGCTTTGAAGCAGATGCTCCCAACTGGAAAAGGCTGTAAGGGCACTTGGGAGACTCAGTGGGTTTGAAGTGCATTGAGCAACTCTGTTGATCTACACTGTTAATGCATGTACGCTGGGGCAACCCCATTACTTATTCAACAGTGCACATGTACTACATATCAAACGGCAGCAATATACTTGAACACGCGAGTGGGATATCTGAAAATGCAAGCTGGCTGTGAAATCAAGAATATGTTCTCTGAGCCAAGAAAACATTGCATTATTGTGTAAAAGGTCACATGCCTATGCAGAGGACCATCAAACGGTTTCCGTGCTCAGTAACTTCCTTCGGCAGCAATGCGCAGCTTATTAGTGTTTTCTACCCAAAGGTCATTCAATTAATCAAAGCATTCCAAATACTGTTAGTGTACATTTTGAACACCACTTATCAAAAAATAGATGATACTCAGAAGCTGATGTCCACTAATGACAAACGCTTGATAAAGAAATGAAGAATAATAAAGATAGATAATAGAAGGTAATAAGATAGGTAAGATAATAGATAGATAAAGAAAGGTTTAAGGATCCGTTGACATCTTAACGCAATACTCAACAATGTTTCTCCACTCTCTGGACATTATCAGCTATAGCTTTGAATATTCAGATAACCCCTATCTTAATATTTAAAGAGCAACTTCACACTGAATCTTATATGAAGGAAATTAATTGCTGTACTGGCATCTGTGGGTGGAAAACTCAGTTGGAGTTCTGTTCTATCTATGACCACACCCAGCTGCACTGTAGCGTTGCACTATATTGCACTGCAGCTGCCATTATTCATGAGGGAGAAATCTAAACAATTTTTATAGCAACATTTAAAGCCTACAGGGGGAGAGGGGTTGATATTCAGATGATTTCAGTGTTATTTAACCTGCACATTAACTAAAGACTGTGCATTCAAAAGACTATTATTAGACTTAGTACTAGTGCTAAATATTCTAAGTGCACGATACTTCTTTTAAGCATTAAACTCTCTGATGAACTGTTTGCTTACACAATTGCAATGACATAATCTAATTTTATGTTATGCTAAAGTGCAATTTATAAAAATAAAGTCAGATCCATGCTATGCTATCTATATTTTATCTACCTGAATATCACAGAAAACAAAATAGCATGGCAGCAGTTGGTCCGAGCTTTCCTCCTCTGGCAGGTAAAATAATCTATCACCTCATGCAGTGTAACACCTGGGTACTCAGTGAGATACAGCCCACTGTAAAATAATTTCAGCGCTGACAACAGAAGGATATGTCGGTACATCTCTCAAAACGCCATGTTTTCTTAACACCTGTTCTAGATCACTATGCTTTACACTTTTAACTAAGATGTCACTATTGTGCACAGTATTTTTCCATAAATACATACATTACGGCTGTTAAAAATGCTACACTGCCAAAAGAAGTGTCCGTCCTCTATAAAAGAGCTCAAATTGAAGTAAATAATATGCCAGCCCTCTGAGCTTTCCCAAACTCAGCCGTTTAGAAGCATTCGCTGAAAAAAGAATAGAGGGAAAAAACATTGATGGACAGTAACTGTGTTTTTATTCAGTTTCACCGAATACAAAAATGCTGGTTACGACCCTTAGGCCTGTTTGAATTGCCTCCTGCTCCAGCTCTGTCATGTCTTCGTCAAGACGCTGAGGTACAAATTAGACACAAACAGTTTATACGCTGCCCTTTCTCCGTTTCTCTTGCTCTCTCTCTCTCTCTCTCTCTTCATCGCTTATTATTACTCAATTGCACTAACACACACACACACACGCACACACACGCGCACACACACGCACGCACACACACACACACACACACACACACACACGCACACGCACACGCACACACACACACACACACACACACACACACACACACACACACACACACACACACACACACACACACACAACCGTGCTATTTGTACAGAACTGAATAGACCTGGTGTATTTTTAACTGGAAAGTGCCAGGAGATTGATCTTGTTTTTAGATAACTAACGAACAATTGTATCTGGGTAACTTCATGCAGTGGAAGCAACAGTGGTAGTAGCTAATGGCTGTTTATTAGTATTTGACAAGAAAATCATCAAAAAACGAATTAACATGTTTAAAAAAACAGCTGTTCTGGACACATTTTGTTGTTTCGTGTTGTTTTTCTTATTCCTGCAGCTCCAAGATGTGATGTTGCATTTTTTTTTTTTCCAGGACAGTTGCAATGAAATATGATAGCAAAAAAAAAAATCTTTTAGTTGCCTCATTATCAATGTAACTTTATAGAATTTCAAAGGGGCAGAATGTAATGCAGCAACATGTATCCAGGGTGTTTTCACTGTCTGCCTCCCACTACTGGTCACTCTGCATAACCCACATTAGAACTTGGCAGCTGAAGTTTGAAAAGTGGCAGATAATATGCAACTGAAATGTTGCTTTTCCATTGGTTTTATATTGCACACTTCAGCGCCATACTAACTTCTATTCGCACCGCGTCCTCACAGCAGGGGGTGACCACGCTGACGCACTGCATAACGCTCCTGCTTGGGAGAAGGGCCAAGCCGTGATGGGTTCCTGCCATCAACCAAACCCTGTGGACGTCATGGAGAACTGATTGGCACAGCATGTTGAGCTGCAACATGTGTGTGGACAAATCACATGTATATTTAGATTTCAGTAGGTTTCTTCGGTGTAGTTTTTTTTTTTTTTGTTCCAACATAATGTGGGAGTCGCTGTTCTTTGGAGTTTTGCTTTACTCCTACATTTCCAGTTCTTACTTTCATCTAACAGATACAGTAGTAGCATCTCTATTTTCTGATTCGCCTCCTGCTTTTTGAAGCTATTACAAAGTGTTCTGTAAGTTCAAACGCTTAAAAGTAAAGCTTTTATTGTGAGGCTGTTATGGGAAATGTTAACTTCTAGAGTTAAAGAATGACTGCTGACTCCTTGTTTGTTAGAAACATCTATATTTGGATATTTTAGCACTTTTTTCTTGGTGAATATATATAAATATTGCAAGGAATGAATGAAACAATGCAGCTACAATTGCAGAGGTTACAAAAAGAAGTGCAGGGACTTTTGGTAGTTTGGACAAACCTAATCTCCATCACATCACCAAAGTAAGCAGTCTCCTGCCTTTTTTTTATGGAAACAATGGCAGTGCTGTGTCCGCATTGTGATCACGGTTGCTCATTACCTGACACAGTACAGGAGCCCAGCCTGATGAATATCTGCCATTAGAGGATCCACAAGACATTTTAGAATGGAGAAAGGGTTCACTAGAAAATTAACTTCAATGTGGCCATATTTCCCCTTATTAGCTACTTTTCTGCAGTATGTGCGACCCAGGAATTGTGTTGATATTTTGCCAGGCATTCCCTCGAAATACTATGAATAAACATCTACACCTCCATCTTGACTCACTCAGTACCGAGAATATATCTGAGGATGGAACATTGTATTACATGTTGCTATAACTGACACACAAACCTTTCTTTTCAGTATAAAAGCCGGGGCTGGCATAGTTACATGAAACAACATTACCCATCTATTTATGTACGGTATGTACTCCTGTATAGCACATTTGGAATTGCTTGCCTAGACAACTTGACAAGGTACATATTCCCTGAGCTCTTAAATATCACAGCTCGACCTGCTGTGTATTTAGCTGTCATGATTCACTGAGATTTTTCACCATCCACAAAAGGACCACAAATAGTTGTTCTGGTCAAATTGTACCACTTCCCGGGCTACCTTGATGATTGCTTGTATAAATTGTACTACATCGTAAGCCACATTTTTTACATGAAAAATGGCTTATTCCAGAAAGACTACAACAACCTAGTTACAAAGAGCCATACTGTATATGCAAGCTTCTATTACAGCCAAGCCACATTAGCAAAAGGATTTCTGAACATGAATGGAGTAAAAATAAGGGAGCCTAAAAATGCTTTTTTGATCTTAATATTAAAACGTGTACAGGTACAGTACACTGCCTTACATGTGTTAACTACTATATATACTGCCGTTCTTATCTGTTTTCTTTGAACCGAGATGTAGCAACCTGATCTCAGGCCAGAGGGATTCATGAAAAAAAACTTTTAGAACCAAAAAGATTTTTGTCAACTAATTAACACCCTCATCTTGAATCTTAAATACGCCGCTTAACATCAAAGCTGCTCAATTTTGCACCTTACCACACAGGAATTATCTCCTCACTGGTGTGAAATGCCATTAATACAAACGCTTTGGATACCATAAGCCGAGAGAACAAGGCTTTTGTATAATGGTTGCCATGTTGAAGCCATGTCTGTAAATGCAACGGTTTAATCTCTGGATAAGGGCAACTAAATCATGTCTGCATGCAATTTATAACGCTGGGGAATAACTAACCAGGCTGTTATAGACCATTAAAGACCGTTTCATTTGGTTCAATATTAATGTGTGATGGAAATAGAATGGAAAGAAATGTAGAAAGAATGTATAGATAGGTCTAATTGTAGAGGGACATTATATTACAATGTCCTGCACTTTGGTAAATATGCATTCATTGTTTGGGGGAGACAAACTGTTTTTGTTTATAGGGATAGATTCTGTCTAATGTTGCATTCACACCAAGAGCAAAGCGAATTTTCACCTTGCTTTACTCACGCAAGTTGGACCGCCGGTATCATTTGTGTTCATTCAAGCTAGACGCGCCGGAAAAAAGAAGAAGCTTGTCTCCTTAGAAACCAACAACTTTCCGCCATTTCCGCCATCAACCATGGAAGAAATAACCACTGTTGCTGCTTTGTACATGTTGTGGAAGTCCCAGATATGTCAGAAAACCAAATGCCATCGGAAATGGCGGAAAGAAAAGTTGTTGTGATCTATGGAGACAAGCCCCTTCTCCTCTCCGGCGCGTCTAGAGCGAGTAACGCGAATGAACACAAATGATCCCAACGGTCCAACTCGTACGAGTAAACCTTGGCGAAAATTTGCTTCACTCTTGGTGTGAATGTGACATAAAAGCAGCCCCGCAGATAACCTCAAGGCATAGTGCACTGTAAGACGGTAAATGTTGAGAATGTATCAATGAACTGAACTGAATGGACATAACGATCCACCGGTAAATAAAAAATGTAAGTAATTCATGAATGGCTTGTGATAACTGACAGGTATGAGTGTTTTTTTTTTTTATAGATGTGGTATGTTACTATTATGAGGCTCATTTTAGGAAGTAATGTACTGAAGAACCCAAAGTAGATATATCTTGGGTTTTGTAACATCAACATTTCACAGAAAAGCAAGGATACAGGTGATGCCTACAGATCCTAGAACAAAGCCAATATCAGTGCTACTGTTGACGTACACAGAAGCAACAAAAGATAACATACAAACAAAGCAACTTCATCATTCTGTCAAGCTTAATCCCACGGATTTTCACACACATTAACAACTATTAAATACATGAATACACGAAAAATATATATAGTCATAATATGCCACTTAATGTATCCTGCCACACAATTTGAAGACAATGCTACTAAGCCAGAATCTTCCTGGTGGACTACTTCTTCTGATTACTGATAAGGCATGATACTAGAATAGCTTCCTGACTTGGATGCAAGCCAGTTACAACAACAGCATTCAAAAGCAGTAAAGAACAATCAAAATGGACAGCTCATTGAGATGAGTGACATGAGCGTCGGCAGAAACTTGACCAAGTAAAGGTGAGTAATGTGGAACCACCCATATACTTCAGGTCTCAAAAGTTGCATTTAGTACCTTAAAGGCACCGTGCAATGGTATCCCAATTTCTGATGTTTTTTGTCTGTGCTTTTTTTTTAGGGCTGTCAAAATTAACGCGATAATGACGCGTTAACGCAAATTCGCTTTAACGCCACTAATTTCTTTAACGCATTAACGCAATTTTTTATTTTTTAGTTGTAGCGGGCTCAGATACTGGCATCATATGAAACTAGAAAACCTAAGGAATCCATTGTCATACTAGCTTGACGCGAAGGAGGCTAAATAATGCTTATTATTATTATTATTATTTTTAACGCCACCAATTTTCTCTAACGCATTAATTCTTAGGTTGTAGCGGGCTCAGTTTTAAAGCTAGTGAAGATACTGGCATCATATGAAACTAGAAAATCTAAGGAAACCACTGGGACCAACCATGTCATACTAGCTTGTTGGGAAGGAGGATATTTTCTATGCTAAATGCAGTACCGGTGAGGGTTTTTGGACAATATTTGTCATTGCTTTGTGTTGTTAATTGATTTCAAATAATAAATATATACATATATTTGCATAAAGCAAGCATATATGCCCACTTTCATGTTGATAAGAGTATTAAATACTTGACAAATCTCCCTTTAAGGTACATTTTGAACAGATAACAAATGTGCAACTAATCGTGACTAGTTTGTTTCTATACTTGGCTACAGAACTGTGCACCCAATGTGTTTTGCTCACTGACACTTTGGCTGTAATGCCAGCATGGAGGTCTAACTGGAGCCCAAACAAACAAACTTACAGTAATTGCAACATTTTCATGAATATCCATGTAGCTTTCATGGATGGTTTTGAATGTGTAGTTCTCAGCTCTCACAAAAACAATACCTGCATGTACTGCAGATCATGAAAGAAATACAAACGAAGCAAATGCTCTACATTTATTAGCATGCCAAAACACAGTGTTGCTGCTAAGTCTTAGCTGCATGCAACAAGTGCATCTTGGCAGAGCAATGTCAGCAGCAGCCAAACCCTCTATGTCTGTCTATGTTGTTTGTTCCATTAGTCTTCCAGCTAAGCAGGCATGTGGATAATCAGGCCATTGTGAGATTCTAGTACACTGATGGCAAGAAAAGTAAAAACCACAATAACCAGATTGCAGACGCTTTTGTGAAATGAGGTCATGGTATGAGGTTACTTGTCAGATTACTAAAACATGTCTCTGAAGTAAATAGGCAAACTAATCTGAGAGAAATCAGATTATGTGCTGTATTTTTGTAATTTGTGAGGAATTAAATCTAGAAAATATTCCCAGTCCTGCTTCGAGGACTACATGAAAGTATCAAGTTGCTCAAAATCGGTCTCCAAATGCATCCAAAATTGATCAGTCAATCAATGTTTTGGCGATCATTTATGTGACTGTATTTTGTTATGATGACTGAAAAATAAATCAATAAATAAACAAAACACAAAACCCACCGGCGGTATTGTTTGCTGGGTCGCTATTTTGTAAGGGAGAGGTCAGCAGACTCGGCTTCCGTTTTCAGCAATGCCATTCATATTTGGAAAAATGAGACCTGTCACTAAATGTCATCTTCACGCCTTTGTCATCTCATCACTCTTTTCACAACTTGTCACATTGAAGCCCAGTCTGTGACATGAGCAAACTGTTACCTTCCTTCCAGGCAGGCTACTGGGCTTTATTAATATTTATAGAATAACAGCTTAAGGCCAGCCCCCTTGAGAGCTATCACTCCACTTTGCTGCCTAACACTTGCAAAATATATTGACAACTCCTTTCCAGCACTCCCCTGCCCCTGCAAACCTCCCTATGCAGGTGTGCAGCAGGCTTAACAAATATGTCAGTTTCCTGCAAAAACAAAGAACAGACTTTTTCTCCCATTTGATTTAATAACTTGGGGAAGCTAAAGTGAATTTTTAAAGAGCTGGGGTTGAAAACTCTTGTTACTGAATAGAAAAAAATGAGGCACAATCATGACGTCATGTCATGGATGTCAAGCTGGTGAATGGTTAGATGAAGAAACAGGCCCTGTTGGCAGCACTCTGGTGTGTCAGACACAGCCAGACAGTTTGAGACAGTTTTCAGTCAAAAGTTTGGCCCAGGAACTTTACAGCACAGAAAGAATCTTCTCATGTCACTTGTCTCTTGTCAAACATAAACACTTGTAAAGCTGACCCTTGACGTGAAGTGACATACATATGGACATAATCAAAGGGAGATGGCTTCCTTCGTGAGACGCTATCTGATTGCTTGGATTAGTGAGAGACAGAATACAGACCGCAAAATTATTTCATCGCTCTTTTGCCCAAATAAACGTTTCCAGAGCCATCCTCACGGCTGCAGGCAGACGATACTGTCCCATGATGTTGACATCATATTCACTAAGGGTACTTTGGTGATCAAATTAACTTTTTAGCTTTAAAAGTATATATAGTTTCTGAGATTTTTTTTATAATTTTCTTTCCAACTAAGCTTGTAAACATGTAGATGCCTTGCTTATGTCAATGCCTTAAATTTCTAAGGGTTAAGGTAGTGGCAGGCAGTGAACCCCCTGTGTGGGAGAAGG
Source organism: Sebastolobus alascanus (assembly GCA_916701645.2). NCBI lineage: Eukaryota > Metazoa > Chordata > Actinopteri > Perciformes > Sebastidae > Sebastolobus > Sebastolobus alascanus. The sequence continues at coordinate 3,867,557 of CAKAOJ020000040.1, read as the reverse complement.
TACATTTCTTTGCTTTTGAGAGTAGCTGCTACTTTATAGACATCCATGAGCTGAATTAACATACCTTCTTCAAGCTGTACATCCAGAAGACACATGACAAAAAAATTGTGTGATGGTCTAACTGGGTAAAAGGGAAAAAAGAGAAATGAACCACCCAAAAATTATCCCTTTAATAATAGCTAAATGCCTACCGTATAGTATATCATGTTAAATATTTATATTACTTATTAATTTTCACTACAGTTTTAGTAGCATATAAAATAACTTGCCTGCAATTCAGAAGACAAGGTTCTAACATATGCTGACAGGAAACTGATGCCATCTTTATTAAAAAACAACTGTGATCTGAAAATGTTTTAATGTCTTAAGAGGGGACTTAATCAGTGAGGAGTATGATAAGCTTCTAAATGTCCTACACCTTCCCTTTAATATAGCCTTAATTTGTATCCTCTAAAAACGCCTCTGTCAAAGCAATCACAGCTTAAACTCACAGCAACAAATTAGCATGAGATCTGACAAGAATTCAAGCACTGTGGAGTTAAACCTTCAAAATGGTTTGTAATACCGAAGAGGAAAATTTTAGCAGGCCTCCCCCAGTCATGCCTGGAGACAACACTGCAATATTTTCACGATGCCTACTTTGAAAGGCTTGAAAGACTAGAACCAAATGCATCCACAGTCATTAATGTATTATGATCATATAAAAATTGCATGTTGTTTGTCCGCCTATTGTACTGACTGTCACAACCAATGACCTCCAGATTAAATGGGGGCAGTTAAATTACAGCGTATTATAGAGATTAAAAAAAAAAAAAAAAACACGGTATATAACATTCAAATATTCATGATAGGGCTATCAATCGATTAAAATATTTAATTGCGATTAGTCGCATGATTGTCCATAGTTAATTGCGATTAATCGCAAATTCATCACACATTTGGGCAAATATGCTTGATTTATGCAAATGTATGTATATACTAATTATTGGGAATCAATTAACCACACAAAACAATGACACATATTGTCCAGAAACCCTCACACATACTGCATTTAGCATAAAAAAATATGCTCAAACATGTCAAACTGCAGCCCAACAGGCAACAACGGCTGTCAGTGTGTCAGTGTGCTGACTTGACTATGACTTGCCCCAAACTGCATGTGATTATCATAAAGTGGGCATGTCTGTAAGGTGGAGACTTGTCGGTACCCATAGAACCTATTTTCATTCACATATCTTGAGTTCAAAGGTCAAGGGACCCCTTTGATAATGGCCATGCCAGTTTTTCCTCACCAAAAGTTAGCGTAAGTGTGGAGCGTCATTTAACCTCCTTCCCAACAAGCTAGTATGAAATGGTTGATACCAATGGATTCCTTAGGTTTTTCTAGTTTCATATGATGCCAGTATCTTCACTAGCTTTAAAACGGAGCCAGCTACAACCTAAGAATTAATGCTTTAAAGACATTAGTGGCGTTAAAAAGAATTTGCGTCAACGCGTTATTATTGTGTTAACTTTGACAGCCCTAATTCATGAGTTTCTTTTGTTAATCAAACACAGCTATGCTTACAGCAAAAGCTACACAAAGTTCAAATAATCAAAAAACATCTTATTCTTATTGGGTTTACTAAATTAGAAAGTAAACAGATCAGATTTCATGCAGATTTCATTCAGAAGACTAGAAAAGCGCTAAATGAATGCAAGTCCATTTACCATTGACCATGAACTATACACAGCTGAAACTTCAGTGTTCAGCATCGACCAAAAATCTACCATGTTTGATCCAGACAGGAGAACTCCTTCAAGACAGTTATGCACTTGGGCTTTTCACATCCAGGTAGTAACAAGCCCTGCCAACATGTATGCTTTGAATAGAAATCATGTATGCCGTACCCCATTGTAAAATTGTATTGCATATCCTTACCATATCAGTTTCTTTTTTTAGAACTACAAGCCACAGACCTCCGACCGTCCCTCGCTTTTTCAACTACAAACTACAGAAGCAACTACTCCCTCAATGATGCAAATAAATCACAGCTGATGTGACGAGCTGACACAATACACAGTACTGCAGAAAACAAAGACATCGTGGCAGTTTATTAAACCCACCGCTCACTGCTGTGATGGGGAAAAAAATGCCACATTCACAATGCAGTATCAGTAGAAGATCAGTAGATATCAATTTTTATGAGCTGCCACCACTCCCCTAAAAATCATTAAACTGTTTTGGATATAAGTAACCATTTCAATGCTATACATTGATTGTAAAAAAATGAAAAGTGCTGATAGTGCTGTAGATATATTATTTAAAACATTACACAGCCATACTGACTGCAGCCTTACTGTATTGCTTATCCAACTGTAAATCACTAGGGTTTAATTACCTGCAAATTAACTGCCGTTTCACTATCTTGCATAAGATTATCCAGGTCATGATGAAATGCCACCAGGGAGGCTGTTCTGATGGGAGGATTCCAAGATGCAGAAAATATAAGATGCCACTTTGTTAGTCTGATAGCCGCGAGGAATGTGATGCCTGTCAGCTAAATCGCCCTCATAATGTGACCTTCAAAAACTCTAAGGACATCTTATTATTCCTGTCACTTTTTTCAAGTTGAACATGAGTTGAAGTTCAGTCATCAAATTACTAGCTTCTTTATCTGCTGTCCATAGCTGCGGCAGGCCACAGTACATACACACATGAGTGGGGCAATTTGCTGCAGTGCATTTAACTCTAGTGGTGTAAAACACATTGACCCGACAGTTGGGCAGAGTCGGTCTGTGAGCAGTAGTTGGGAGCAGTTTGAAATGGTCAGTCTCAATTTCTCTCCATCAGTGGAGAGTTTTTTAGTGCATGATGGGCAATCAAACATAGAGGTTTGTAAGGCCACCAATGCCAAATCTGCTCTATTAGAGAAAATTGTTTGATGACGCTTACCTTGACATTTCATTTTTTAAGCTTTTTTGGGGAGTTTTGGACTGTGAACTTGATTTGCTGCCACAGGTCTCCATTTTATTTGCACATTTGAGCGAAACCTGCCAAACATCAAATTTCTTTTTCATTAGCCACACTAGTGCGATGATCTAGCTAGCCTCATCAACATTTGATTTATGTCTCTGTAGTGCATGTAAGGTACGAGTGAATCTGCTTTACCTCCTGTGACGCCTTTGTAGCGATGTACAGATACAACATTGTACAAGCGAACGTACCGATTAGACCAAGCACACTGTGTAATGAAGGCTAATTGGGATGGATCCGAGCATCACAGCCACAAGCTAGCATTGCATACTATACATTTGAGAAAAAATCCGTAGTAAGTCTCTTATATTTTCTCTTAATTTAAAATAAGAGAAGTCAACTCCAGATGCAGCAAATGTTCTTAACCATGCAAATCTGCTCTTAGGTGTACTGAATGATGACTCCCAATTTATCATAAATTGGAGGCATGCGGTCGACTGTTCAATATCAGCATACAGTAGGAGACGCCCCCTAAACACTGTATAAGGGCAGGTGTTGTGCCGTATGCAAATACTCTGGCACATGAATTGGAGAGACGCCACCAAAAAAAGGCTGTAAGAGGAAGAACTGCAGCAGTAGTGAAATTGAGGTATAAATTTAAACAAAGTAAACATGTGATGTTCCAGGGCGTCAGTACTGGCGTTACAGGAAAATCAAAGAGCATCTAAGAGCAGTATGTAAGAGAACAGAGTGTTGGCACCACTAAGTCACCTGGTCCTGTAAAATGGCCTCATGTTATTTGGTTGTTAACAAGCATGCAAGGCAACCATCAGATCTAATGACCCTCCCGAGATGGCTCCCTATCCAATTACTGGTCCAGAACCGTGTCCAAAAGTGGGATTATAAAACGAGTAGCTCAAATCAAGCATCTGATTGGTTCATAGCCGTGATATAATACCCACATACCACTGCTATGACATCTAATTCCTTAGCACTTTCAGCATCACTCCACGTCTGACAAAAAAACATTAGACTATTGTGTTGTCATGGTTGCTTAGCAACAGGGTCACGGGGGGATAACTTCCGTCAACACGGCACAAGTTACAGATAAAAAGTAACAAAGTTAGCTGCCAAAACCTGCTGCTAAACGGAAACACTTAAGGTTTAACGTCTATGGGGGATTGGATTAAACAGCAGTCCACCTGCTAAATGACATGCAGCGCTACGTAAAGAGGAAGTTCGACAATGTTGACCAGAATATGCAAGCAAGCAGGAACGCAGAAGAAATCCACTAACCACTGCCTCCGCATCACCACGATTCAGAAACTATCTGATGTGGGTCTTGACACCAGAGAGATTATGGCCGTAAGTGGATTTGCAACCAAAACTCGGGGAGCGGAGAAAAGTGGAGCAACATCCTCGCCACGCCAAGCAACACACCCAAGCCTAGTGCAAGGAGCTATCAAAGTCATCCTACTGATACTGACAGTTTTTTAGTGGTTGCAAAATAAATGGCAACATACAACAATGTAAATAAAGAGCCAAATAATGATGAAAAAACAAATATGCTAGCTGCTAGTGTACGTTCAATAGCAACCACTGTTCTAGCAAACACTTCGGCATGAGCAGGCAGGAGGGCCTTTTTTACTGTGGACATTATTATGTATTAATAAAAAAACATTTAAATTGGAATGTATCTATAACTTTCATATTGCCATACTTGATGACCGTTTTATAAAAGTAGCTATAGTAGTATTCAGTAGCTCACTTCAGACCATGATATGTTGTAATTATTGCGTCGGGCTGAACAACGCCCCTTAGCTGTGATATAATCACAACATACCACGGCCTGAAGTGAGCTGTTACTTAAATGAGACACATGTCAGCCAAAGGCACTGTTATACTTTCTACCTCTAATGTATGGAAAAATATTCAAAGACAACTACTCCGACCATAGAACTTGTTGTGGCTGCTCAAATGTAAAGGTATTACATGTTGTACACCAGGCAATGCACAGTGTGTTTGTATTTTTGCAGCCCTGTTCAAAGTACCAGCTATGTGAATTTCAAAGACGGAGTTTTTTTTTGTTTTTTTTAAGACTGTGGAGAAGGGACTTTGATTTGATTCTGTGGTAATTCTAAGGCTGCAGAGCAACTACCTTGTTAAGTGCAACAACAGCTTCCTTAACCACTGTTCAATTTTCATTTTCACAACTGCCCCTCTAACCACTTGCATCTGAAATTCAGGCCCATGTGTACCCGTAAATCTGCTTCCTTTGGATCTCTGTTTGCCTGCAAGTCCCCCTTCAAATTGCAAAAAAAAAGCTAAGGTCTTGTCTGTCTTGTTTGTCTTAGATTTCATACATCAGAGGGAATGACCTTTACCCATTATTCTTACATACCCGGTTGTCATAATTCTGAGCATTCCCAGAGTACTGTAAGTGTTTGGTGATCTTTATGTGTCACCTACAGAAGCAGACAAAACAGTACCTCTGTTTTATGTTGTTTTTTTTCTTCGTCCTTCAAAAATTAAATCAATTGTTTGGAGAAAAAAAACATCTTTTCGTGCCTCAAACAAAGCAAAATGCATGTCTGGCAACAGGTGAGAAATTTTACTTTTAAAAAACATATACAAAATTGTCTCTTCTAAGGGCTGTTTGCATTATTAACGTAAGAGATGCAGGATTAATGCATTAAGTGGGACTTCCAACAATGGCCATCACTGTAGATGTGCTATCACTTCGACTATCCCCCAGCCTGCTCTGAGGATGATGCTCTGTGTAATACTCTAAAATGATCTAAAGTTATATGGGGAGCATAGCAGATTTTAGGAAAAACATGAACAGCATAATGCTCTACTGTGGCACTGAGCAGACAAGAATATATCAAAGCAGAGTATGTAAGGATAATGAGTACCACACCTGCGGATCGTCATTAGCTTCCTCAGCAATGAGAGTCATCTTAAAAATTGCTACATGCGTACTATGAAATGTCGGACACAAAGAGGAGTCTGTTGCTGTGTGCCCGGGAGGAGAAATACTACACTGTGTCTGCGGGCTCAAGTGCATAATTTCAACCTCAACCTCACTCCTCAAGTACTTTGTTTGAGTGATTCTGACTTTCAGAGCACCAAACAGGTGTAAGATTTTAGTTCTTGAAAAATGGATCTGATAGTTTGAGGAAAAAGTGAAGACTGCAATTCTCCAGGAAAACAGAGAATGTGAAGACACATCTAAAACATCCAACCAAATCTATATAATGTTTAATGCTATTATTGAGGTGGCTTACCCCTCATCAAAAAGTTCCATTCATATTTCCCTTCATTTTTTAATAAGTGAATCATATTAAATGAGACTAAATACAACATTTATTTTATCAGGGAATTTGGATTTCTTGGATTTTCATTATTTAACCACTAATATGGTACCCAATGTACAGCAGTGTTATAGCATTAATGCAGCAAAATTCTTGATATATGTTTATTTTGGAGCTAACGACACCAAGGTGAAATTGACTAGAAGCTGCTCTGCAATACAATTTTCAGACTCTTTAGTTATTTAAAAAAACTCCTTAGCTTTTGTCTGTCACATTAAATTATTTGATTCACCATCTCACAAGGAACCCTTAACGCTTTCTGAAAGGGCTAAAACACAAAACACACATACTGCATCAAACAAACAACTGAACTCTATTTTAAAACCCAGGTCAGGTCGACAACGGCCACAAAAATATCTTTTACTTCAGTTCTCTGTTTGTCCAATTAAAATGATGCAGCATATAAAGCACAAAATAGAGATTTGTTATAATGTTGCAGACATAAATCCAAGATCTCTGTGTATATCTATATGTAAGGGCTATCAGAGCAACTGTATTAAAGGGCAAAACAGGTGACCTCCACAAAGAAAAACTGCTTTGCAACAATCAGTTGGTCACTTGGTAACACCACATGCTTTTCATTTCTGCAGTGTCCTCAACTTATCACACAAAGTCTGGAGCTGTGCTGTCAACATTAGGGGGTTGTGTGTGGGAGTGTGTGTCTGTGACAGAAAGGGGGGGGGGGGCTTTCATGTCCAATAAAGTGGTGTAATTGTGGCAGCTACCCATTAGTTCTATGTGTGATAAATCACAAGATGACAGACTGCAGCTTCAACTAAACATAATGCTCCAGGCTAGAAAATTCACCTCTCCTTTTGTTGCACTCGATTCTGCTACAGTAAGTTGAAAAAAGCAGGTACGTAAGCATCACTGACTGTACAAATTAACAGGAAAAAGCAATGTATAATTTACATGTAAATGTCAAATATAGTAGATTTCACTTTACTAACACAGATAGGGCTGTGTATTGGCAAGAATCTGGCGATACGATACTTATCATAATACTGGGGTAATGATTCCATATATTGCGATACTGTAGGCAAGGAAATATATTGAGATTTTTTTTTTAATCTTAGTTTAGGAAAACTGTCATAGTATAAAGAACACATTCACATTGCAAATTTCCCCACTGTGGGACTAATAAAGGAATATCTTATCTCAACACCATATGCATAAAATCTGAGTAAAAAAAGTTTACTTTTTTATCAGAACAGTGGGATCTGCATTTGCATTATTATTGTAGTCCCTGTAACATCCAACATCATAGCACTACTTTGAGAGGGCACATACACTGAGAGGGCGCATCTCTTTGCAAATGAAATAGTAATAGAGTTCATCTTTGCATGTAGAATATTAATTGAAAATCGATAGTGTTTTTGGGAATTGATACAGTATCACAGAACATAATATCAAAATATTCGATATTTTCAATATTTTCTTACAACCCTACATAGAGATCTATTTAAGTTTTCTGTAGCCCAAAGCAGGTAAATGCTGCTTTGCTGATAATCTTTTATTCTCATCATTTCTATTGTCATGCTCTTCCCACTGAGCCACACAATATCATGGAGAACGTAGTCTCCACCATCCACAGTATCCATTTCCATCAAAAGCAGCCATTCCCTCCCTAGATGACCGTACAGTTCTCACAACAATTATTACTTGAAATACACAATATCCCCCTGGAAAACGCCAGAGGGACAGAGGCATTTCATTGTTTCCTCTCTGTCATCGTTCTGCCCCCGTACGCTGCCAACGTTAGTTCTAACACAACAATCGTTTATGGAATATAACAAGGTCCAACTGCAACTTACATGTCATCTCTCTTTCAGCAATCTGTCCTTTGGAGACTAGCTGTGCGTTCAATTCACAATGAAACAACAACAAAGGCGAAAAAGACAAGCAACAGATTTTTCATTTGTGATCACAAAGGGAGGGTTGTTTCCCCTCTTATCATGCAGAGAACCAGCGCTAGGGCTGCTTCTCAGAGCTCATCAGCACGACAAAGACAACTGGGAGAATGCAGCCTTGTTCTACAAAGGTTAACCTCGGCGGGACCTAACAACTTCAGACTTTTCATTTGATGACTCCACCAAACACTTGCCATGGAGGACGGAGGGCCCCCGGATTCCCTTGGATTTAACCTCTAATATCTGAGGTCACGCAACCTGCTACGGCCAATGGCGGCACTTGAGAGCTCCGCTATGTGCAAAAAATCTCCCCCACACACAGAGCGTAATTTGTAATGGTTCTGATGTCTGCTGCATGTCCTGGGAAAAGTTTGACTACTAATACAGACTGAAAATACCCAAGTAGCTTTCTTCTTCAATTTAAAATAAATCTTTAAAACATTCACTTGGATCACGATGGGGCAATTGTACTTTTTTGATTGACTTGTTCTGACACAAATGTGTAAAGTACTCTTCAGTTAAAAATCAGTTCACCTTCATTTAACATTCACATCTTTTGTTTATTACTGGAGAAATTCTACATTAATATATTAATGCCAATAATTTCGATATATTGGTGTGATGTAGCGTAAAACCAAAATCTACTACCAGCTTGAGTACTACTATATCACTACACTCAGAGGTGTGTGTGTGTGTGTGTGTGTGTGTGTGTGTGTGTGTGTGTGTGTGTGTGTGTGTGTCTGTGTGTTAGTCTTACAACTTGCCCACTCAGAGTGCAGAGCTGCTCTAAACCGTGTGTAGGGCCCCAACAAGGACTCCCAGGGGTCCTACTCACGCTTTTACTCCTCCAGCCCCAAATTTTTGTGAACTGCAGAACAATCAAATAGAGGGGTTTCTTAATTTATTTCACCTAACTTAATTGGTTTAATTGTGACCCCATGTGATGATACAGTTGTTAAGGCTTTGCCTCATAAATTTAACAGGACAAAATCGTAAAAAGCCTATGGTGAATCTCAAATGTAATTTAATACGATTTTAATAATGGGACAATAGTTAGTCAAAGATTTATTATTTGTTTTGATGTTGTTAAAACAACAGTATTTGTAAGAAGAATTTTAATATTTCTTATTATTATTATTATGCCGTAGTAAAGCAAACCAAGCATTTCTCCATTTACAACCAGACCAGCAGACACATACACAATCCACTGGGTTGGTTCTGCTTCCACACTATGATAGAGGCTACTACAAAGTTGAATATGGACTCACCTGTATAAAAAAGGGAAAGGGGGCTACAGTCCCAATCCCAACCATAACAAATCTACATCTCCCTTTCTACGCCTTTAAATACAAACAATTGCGTTTAGTAATGTACTCGCAGCCTATTCATACACCGTCATAGCAGACCAGGTTTGTGCACATATTTAGTCTTCATACAGCAGGGCACTTTAACCCACCTCTAAATCCAGAAAGCAAGTCCTTATCCGCCTTCATCCGTTATTTATGTACCTATCTGACATTATTTAGGACGCGCCGCAGCCATCCCTATTCCTGAGCCTGCTTTGAAAGGAAACTGTGGACTTTTTGATCCCTTCCTAGCTATCAAATTCACACAGTGCGATGTTAAGGTGGTCCACAAAACCCCTTTAGGCTGTTAAAACCCGAGGAGCAGGTAGCCTACCGTGCTGCACCGTTCCGAAGCACCGTTAATCTCTCCCTGTCCAAGGAATAACGTGCGTAAATGGGGAGATTTGTAAAGATTCGGCATAAACAAACGTTGCAAATGCAAAAAAAAAAAAAAGCACGCATCCGTCTGTAGTGTAAGTGATCGCGGCTCCCTACATTAGTTCTCCGTATGCGCTCCGCTACTGCATGATGCCTGCGTGCAGCTGTCGGTTTCTGCAACACTGGCAAAAATCACACTAAAATGAACCTTACCATTCTGAAGACACATCCACTGTAGCAGGCCTGTCCCGTTGACAATTCACCAGTATAGTCGGAGATGCCTCCAAAAAGCCCTTATGCTTCTACTTCGTCTCCTTCTTCTTCTTCCCTCCCTTTCGTTTTGATAGTTACGTTACCCAGAGCAGGCGAGTGTATTTCCACTGAGCACGACACGGTACGGCAGAGAAAAATCCTCCTCCTCCTCCTGCTGCTGCTGCTGCTCCAAGGTGCTGCTGCTGCTGCTGCTGCTTACAGAGCTCTCACTGAGGCACACATGGATGAGCGAGGCAGCCGTCCAAGATGTCCATTAGCACGCACACACCTAATTGAACGCCGTGGAAATCCTTCGGGAGAAATATGTGAAATAGTCCCCGGACACACAGCGGGAGATAAGGTGACACGCCAGCCGATATGCTGGGGAATGACAAGCCGCCTGGTCCCTCACGATTTACAATTACGAGTTTGGAGCAGGGATGAGTGTGCGACTGTGCGTGGTCGCCCCCTTCGGTACTGAGCCATAGTCCCTCCAAATATCTGCCTCTTTCTGGTTTTCCTCTCCGGTTTTTCTCCTCGGAAAAAAAGAGATATAATAATAAGCCTAAAGGGAATGACAATGTGCAAACGTTATTAACCTTCAACACATCATTTTGTATTTTATTTCCCCCAATATATGCAAGGCCTTTCCATCTACGAAAACATACAAATATGTGACCACACTGGGGGGACAAAACATTTAACAAGGGAAGGCTTCCAAACAAGAAGTAAGTATAAAGTATGACTGATGTTGTCCTGTGAAGACTCAAAATTAGGACTTAATATTGCATAATTATCACAGATTATTAGGTCATAATCAACCAAAATTAGACTTTGTGTTGCATACTGTAATAAAGTCATAATGTGTGTACAGGGTGCCATGGATGATGTGAAAATGACTTTCTGTAATCTGTTTTAAGTATGTGTTTAACTGTTTTAACTATGGACTAAAAATTTCCTCTAAGACAATAAACATACTTTTCAACATTCTGTCAAATCTAGCAAAAAGGAATTATGAGACACTAAGTCATGATTAAAAGTCCTAGTTTTTGATGTGCTAAGTCATAACTATAAATCATAGCTATTTCTTTGAGATATACAGTATTTACTTAGATTCTTAAGAGAATGTTTTTTTAGCATTCTTAAATTTTCCCCAGTTTATCTATTTATTTACCTGCAAGGGATGTGCTTTTGTAATTTTTGTTTAAATTAGGCTTTCTCTTCACCAATTATTAAAGCTACAGTGGGTAGAATTGGAGCAAATATGATTAAAAAAGTTATTTTTATAAAACGGTCACGAAATCCTGACGGTAGTGCATGAGACAGGTAATCTGGAAAAAAAACATTTGCCTCTGTGTCCTCCGGTGCTCCTAATGGCATCTGCAAGATTTCACAGACCAGAGGAAAACAAACAATCGGAGCCGAGCTGGAGACAGCCGTCCAGCTGCCGTCTGCAAGCCGGCTGTCAATCACTCACAAACTCCGACCAAAAGGTCAAACTGGGCAGCGCTGATCAAATATGAATCAATATTCTGTTACTGTAATGCCTATTTCTCGCTTCAAATGTTTTCAGAAACATCTTGTAGTGTACTGTTTAGCTGTAAAATGATAAAGTTTGTGACTCTGCAGCCATGTTGAGATCTGTTGAGGAAATACCAAGCACCGTCCATCCGCCGGAGCACAGCCAATCGGAACGCTAAATAGGAACACTAACTGAAATTACCTGTGATTGGCCTGAATCTCCCGTCACAGGCTAGATTATTTAAAGTCTGAAAACAGATTCATGAGGAGGTGCAGAAGTCTAGTTCTCTCTCAGTACACTTGAATTACAATATACTGAAAGGTTATTATGGAATTTTGCCCAATGATGCCAAAAATATTTTGCCTACTGAAGCTTTAACTGTTTTAAGTGACTATGGGGAATTTCCTCTAAGAAGACATTAAATACGCTTTTCAACATTCTATCATATACCAAATATGAATTATGAGACACTAAGTCATGATTTAAAAGTAATTCAAAGTCCTAGTTTTGATGTGCTAAGTCATAACTATTAATCATAACTGGGTTTTTTTTAGATTTACAGTAATTACTGAGATTCTTAAGATAATGTTTTTTTTAGCATTCTTAAATTTTCTCCAGTTTATCTATTTATTTACCTGACAGGGATGTGCTTTTGTATTGTTTTTGTTTTTAATTAGGCTTTCTCTTCAGCAATTATTAAATGTAAGGGAAGAATAATTAGCAGTATGTGTTAGACTTCTTTGTGAATTCTTCGGAACAGCAACATTTGCTTACTATTAACTGTGATGTTTAAGCCATTTTCTATTTAAACTGAGGTTTTTAGTCCAATTGTCTACATGAACATGCTTTGGAGATACTAACAGTTGTTAGATACTAACAACTCCCTTACGTCTTAATAAACAACTAAAATGTATAAAATTAAATATTTTAGCATTTGACAATACGCCCAAGTGTTTTCCTCATCCTCTGCTGAAACCTCTGACACTAGAGTTTGGTAGGTTAGCGAGGAAAAAGACCATCTGTCTTGTACCATCTGACAACACTTTTGTCTGGCCAAGTTCTGAACCTAAATCCATTGCTATATACTTATCTCCAACTCCTAGTTTCTCCTTGTGGGTTAAAAAGACTGGTCAAGAGTTCCTGGCCCTGGAAGTGTGTTTGGTCACCCAGAGAACAAGAGAGGGGCCATGTGTGGCCTTTAATTCACTGCATTGTCTGCCAAAAGCTAATCTTGGCCAGGCTCAGAGTCTTACTGCTCACGGGCGGTGAATGGATGAGTGAAAAGTTAAATATGCTTTCAAATGTAAAACTCAAGACTGGCCTGGCATTGTGGTCGTGTCATTGTGGGAATGTGAGATTTGCCGTTGACCCAGGCAACAGGAGGAAAGGGGCCAGTTTGAGAAGCTGCATTCAGGCTCATGTTTGCAGGTGGTAGGCGGTAATTCACTGGTTATGCACCACTTTTCACGGGGCCCCATGTACAAAAAATAAATTGATGCAGGTTACGTCTTGTAGCTTACAGTGGTAGTCTGTACTCAACCATCAAACAGAATTGATAGCGTATTGTACATCACATCCAAATACACACATTTAAAGCTGAGTAAAGCTGCATGATAAAGATTGTGCTGTTTTCATCCTGCCAGCAACAAACTGCAATTTGTGTCTGATCAAAAACACTCATGTTTTAAGGAACTTTGCTATTTAAGTTAATTCAAAAACAATCTCTAGTAGGCCTTTCATTAAAGCTTCTGTAATCATTATTTTCACTTTGTCAATGACAATGTGTAAACAATGCGGCACCGTGAAAGGGGTCGCTCGTAATGATGAGCATACAGAGAATTATCACCCAATCTGCACCTTCCCTCAGCTTTATGGAGCTCTATACTCTGTAGGGGCAACTTTACTGTTTTGGTTCACGCTCACCTCTCTCGTAGCGGCATTTCGACCACAGCGGGCATATGTTTCCTAAAAAAAACACTTTACACTACGTGCTAAGCACCATGAACCGCAGACACAGTTAGCAACGAGCTGGTGATAGTGGAGCATTTATCAATAAAGAACCACATATTTCCCTCAGGAGTTGGTGGAGACCAAAAACAGAGCTAAAAGAGAGTGAATACTGGACAGCTAGATGGCCAGAAATATGACTTAAAATGAATGATAATGTTGCTTATATCTGCTGGAAGTGTACATAAGCAGCTGATGTTTGCTGGTTGTTTACCATATGAACTTAAAAAGTGATGATATGCCAGTGTTGCGTTAACTACTTGTTCCCGCTGGCCCCAAATGGCCAAAACAAAAATGTAAAATAAAAAAAATAAAAAATGTAAAATGAAATGCAACATTGATCTCTGTGGTGAAACTGGGCCACTGCAACAGCAAATAATAATAAAAAGCACAGAAAATAGAATATAAATAAGATATATAGAATAAAACAACAATTTGAGCATAGTACACATCGCATACAGATAACAGTAACAACATTGGCAGATGCCAGACGTTAAGCAATACTGCATTTAAGAAGTATAACATATCCATAGTAGAAACTAGAAAGCACTTAGAGAGTGCAAACCTCTGCCAACACTGAACATTATTCCTGTCACTTAATTTTTAATTGATTTCTCCCATCCCCTTAGGATCTTGAATTAAGTCTGTATCTCCATTAGTTACAATAGTTCAGTAGTTATGGCTACAAAATATACTGTCTATTGGAAGTCCTACACCTAGACCTGAGGATAGCCTGCTGTCATTCAGAACTAAAGTACAATACAAGTACAATACTAAGAATATGACATCTGTGCTCTGTGAAATACAGTAAGCTTCAAAATTATACAAAAGACAGAACAATGAGCTATACATCAACACATGTATTCATATATCACAGCTGTACAGCTGTTCTCATCAAAACTCCAGATGGAGATACAGTATCTGTTCAGGGGAGTGAATGATGAAACGTGAATGTGCATATAGTAGTTGTGTGCTTTCATAATCACTGTTATAATTAGAACCTGCTGTATAGTGGATGGAGACAGTATGCACGACACATCTTTTAACTGTGTAACTGAAGATCCATCTCTCTTCACTTTGTCTTTAGATAGTAGACATCAAATATCAGATCAATGACATTCAAACTGTTGACAGAATTATCTGTTCTGTTTTAAAACAATATACATTATAAACTATTTAAAGCCATAGCACTCACACTGTTGTTAATCAACACCATATAGCAAATTTCAGTCTGTGAATAACTTACTCAGTGGCAATGAACTTGTGAGATTTCAGGCTGCAGCACTGTGTTCTTGTAATATCCAAAGAAAAATGTGTTTGCTTTTGAATCAAGGCTTAGTGCTGTGACTCAAATTATATGCCCCATAAAACTCTTAATTAGGGATATGCTGTACCCCACTCCCTGTCCTCTTTTTTTCTTTTTCCTTTCACTTTCCTATTTCTTTGTTAATGATTTCCTCACTAGAAAACACCAGCATACTGTATGTGGCTTCCTGATATTTGTAATATATTTGTAATGCTGTACAGCATGGGTGACATCATTTTGAAGAGCATCTTATCCGTCACAGCAGAACATATTTTAGAAGATGAGTACAATATACAGTATGTATATTAGGGTTGTCAATCGATTAAAATAATTAATTGTGAAATCGCAAATTAATCGCACACTTTTTATCTGTTCAAAATGTACCTTAAAGGGAGATTTGTCAAGTATTTAATCCTCTTATCAACATGGGAGTGGGCAAATATGCTTGCTTTATGGAAATGTATGTATATATTTATTATTGGATATCAATTACTAACACCAACATCCAACCAGCCACCAATATATTTGGTGTATACATTAGCTTAAATTGTAATATCCAAAAGCTTAAGCCCTATGTACATGTGGGAATGTTTCTGTTAGCAGTCACTGCTTCTTCAGCTTGATGACTAAAACCCCAAATCATTTATAAATTATAATCTCTTCTTGATGAGTCAGATTCAGTGACTGTCCAAACTGTGATGGCTGCTTTACTGTTTGTGAGCAAGAATGCTAATAACATGTATGCCACAATATGTCATTAATGTATGCAATGTGTTGTTTTGAACACAACTGCCCGGTTGTAAGAAAAGAAACTAAGAGCACATGTGATAGTGACACCGAAAAACAAAAGGCACACAACTGCACAAAAAAAAATCCAATTTTAAAGTGGTTTCCTATAAGCAGGCTGTTCCCAGCAATGTTATTTCAGCTTTGAAACTGAAACAAAAATTGTTCAGATTACAGTTTTTTGTTGGCATTTAGCATTGCCACTAAAAACTGATTAGGTTTGGGAATTCTTATTATTTATTGGTTCAATATCAGAACCCAATAAAAGAACCACCATTATCTCAATTACATTCTGCCATACAAACCTGAGGCAACAAATAAGTGATGTAATGCTTGTTGCAGCAACAGCATCTCTGTAATAAGAACACCCTTATTTACTCTAAATCACCTTTCCAGCTCATTAGTCTTGAGGTGGGAGCACATTTGAACCTAAAACGTTTGGTAAATTACTATTAGAGAAACTTTCAGCTGTGATGAACCGCCCATTATTCTTCAGCTTTATTCCTAAATGGGCCACTTTAGAGCAACTTAGCCTGAGCAGACTTTGTAAATACAAACCCTGTTTAGGGTTTACATTCCATTCGGTCCTGCTGCCTCAGTGACGGCAACTTTCAGTGCTGCTGAAGAAAACAATTTTTAGAACCGTCTCCGTTTTTTTTTTTAATGTTCTCTCAAGATGAAGGCAAGTGAAATACCACTTCCAATTGTTTGTTTGTTTGCTTTCTATTTTAGCATTTACTAAAATGCATTTACTTTATTTTAGCACCAGTTTAAGGATTTTCTCGTCAAATTGCCAAGCCAACCCCAGCTTCCATCACAACTTTCTTGCGTGGCAAACTTTCACAGCAGTTCTCGTGTTTGTCAATTCAAGCTATTCCCCTCAAACCGTAATAGGATCAGGGCTCCGAACTGCTTCCACATGATTGATGAAAGATTAAAAGGATTGTTGAGATTGAAGGCACATTTAGCTCCCCGCTGAGGTCCAATTTCTTGTCCTTGTGCTGGTAGTAGGGCTGCCACCATGCAGATGAGAAGATCACTGCAGTGAATGACGATTATGTGAAATGGTTGTGAGAAAGTCTCGGAGACGTGGCAACAGGGACAAGCAGGCAATCATTTCTAATCGGACTATTCTCTTTCCTCAGGAGAACTAGTGTCAGTAATGCTCATGGAGGTGAGGGAAAAATAAGACTTTGAAAAAGAAAAGAAAAGAAAAGAAAAGTGCAAAGAGAAGAAAAAAAACAACTTCCAAATGTCTGAATTTATCTGATAATAGTGTTGATTTCTGCTGTCAGTGATTTCTTTTCTTTCTTACATGCAAAACACAGATAGTCAGCAGTTAGTTTTGTTATCCAGCCCTGTCTCTTAAAACTTACGTTCCCATACAACGAAATTGCATTCTCAATTACGTTTGGAAGGAAACGTATTTTATCACAGATTCCGTTTGTCTTTTACGTATCACAAATACCTTTGTAAGTCTGTGGATTGCCGCAGCGAGTGACAAAGCACAACGAGCGTCGCGCAGAGGAGGTGACGTCATATATTGAGCGACCGTGAATGAAAGTTACGGTGAATAAAAACGTTATCGAATAATAACGGGTATAACAAGCGAGAAAGTCCAGTGCTGGTAGGCGGGAGGGGAGGTGAATGTGTCCAACAAACACCGGACTTTCCCCCAGAAGACCGCTGTTCATGTCCCGTGTGAAACTTAGTAATTTGTTACATTTTTGTTTTGGGTAGATAGAGCTGCCATCCACGTCCAGGAGGAGATCTCCAACCTTCTTGAGCAGTGCCTTGAGGGCCACAACCATGAGCTCTGTTTTGGTGCTGTTGAGTTTGAGAAAGTTAGATGACATCCATGTTTTTATTTCATGCAGGCAGTTGAGTAGGGACTGGGGGGGAGGGTGAGTGGATGGCTTGGTGCTGAGGTAGAGCTGTGTGTCGTCGGCGTAGGAGTGGAAACTGAGACCATGGTGGCGGATAATCTGACTGAGGGGGAGCATGTAGATTGTGAAGAGGAGGGGTCCGAGCACAGAACCTTGAGGCACGCCTTGGTTGACTGGGGCTGGGGAGGAGCTGAAGTCACTGATGGTGAAGAACTGTTTTCTGTTGGAGAAATATGATGGAACCAGGAGAGAGCTGTTACGGTGAGTCCTAGGTGGTCAGATAGGCGGTTGAGGAGGATGGAGTGGCAGACTGTGTCAAAAGCTGCAGAGAGGTCAAGGAGGATGAGGATGGAGATGTTGCCGGAATCAGCTGCGATGGTGAGGCCGTTGGTGATTTTGATGAGGGCGGTCTCTGTGCTGTGGTGAGGTCTGAAACCAGATTGTAGGGGTTCATAGATCTCATGGTTGGACATATGCTGATGGAGTTGGGTGGCAACTGCTCTTTCCAAGATTTTACTAAGGAAAGGAAGGTTGGAGATCGGCCTGTAGTTGTTGTAGTCATCCGGGTCCAAACCTGGCTTTTTAAGGATTGGGGTGACGGAGGCCATTTTGAAGCTGGAGTGGACCGTGCTAGTTTCCAAGGAGGAGTTTATGATGCAAACCATGGTAGGGCACAGGGCGGGCAGACATGGCTTAATCAGGGCTGTGGGCATAGGGTCCAGGGAGCAGGTGGAGGCCTTAGCCTTAGAGACTAGTTTAGCCACTTGAGGGGCATCCACGGGGACGAAGGAGGACAGATAGATCAGAGCCTGGGGTGCAGTGGAGAGAGCATAGACCTTTGGCGGAGGTGCATGTGGTGGAGTGGGGGGAAGGCGCCAGAAGCTGTTCCTAGGTGGCATCAACCTTGGCCTGGAAGAAATCCGGGAACTTGGTTCAGTGGTCAGAGGCACCCGGAGGGTGTGGGGGGTCAATGGGGCGGGGCAGGCGGTTGATGGTGGAGAACACCATTCTGGGGTGGTTTTGCTGGTTACCGATGAGGGTGGAGTAGTATTGTGATTTGGTTTGTGAAAGAGCTTCCTTGTAGGAACTGATGTGGTCTTTGTAGGCCTCCAGGTGGACGGTGAGGCCGGATCGTCTGTAGAGCAGAGCAGTCGTTGACCGGAGGCCTTCATGGAGCGGAGTTCAGGAGTGAACCAAGGAGCAGGATGTGTGAAGGAGGCAGTCCGGGTTTTGAGGGGGGCGAGAGAATCCAGGCTGAGGGAAAGAGCATTGTTGTAGTGGGCTACGAGGCCATCAACCATGGTGTCAGAGGGATCAGAGGCCAGACGGGTAGCTAACAGGTTTGAAAGGGCTGGTGTGCTCACTGCCTTGATTTTCCTGAACTTGATGGTTCGTTTTGTGTGCAGCCTGGGCAGAGGGACAGGAATGGTGAAAAGGACGGCATGATGGTCAGAGATGGCTAGGTCCAGGCACTGCAGGTGTGAAGGAGTTGTGCCAGTGGAGCATACCAGGTCCAGTGTGTGACCTTTGGTGTGGGTGGGCCCTTTGACACGTTGTGTGATATTAAAGCACTCCAGTAGTGAGAGGAAGTCAGAGGCAAACGTTGGGGGAGTCCACATTAATGTTGAAATCCCCGATGAGGAGTGTAGATGGAGACCTGGAGCAGACAGAGGTGAGTAGCTCAGATAGCTCAGACATGAATGTAGTGGAGGCTTTGGGGGGGCGGTAAATGAGGACAACCTGGAGCTGCGGGGATCCAGCCAGAGAGAGTGCAACGCATTCCAGAGAGGTGACAGTGGGTATGGGAAGCTCTCTAACCAGGAAGTCAGCTCGATGGATTACAGGCAGCCCACCACCCCGACCGATGGAGTGGGGTTTTTGGATGTAGACATAACCTGGGGGTGTGGCTTGTTTGAGTGTGATAAAGTCCTGTTGATTTTGCCAAGTTTCTGTTAAGCATAGAAAATAAATTTTCCTGTCAGTGATGATGTCATGGATGAGAAGTGCTTTATTGTTTAGGGAGCGAGCATTCTGCAGCATGAATGTTGCAGAGTTGTGATTTGTAGATGTTCGGGGAGATGGATTTAGGGGAGCGACGTTGTCAACACAGATGAGAGGTCTCAGATTGCCGGGTTGCACGTGGAGTTTGTTGTGATGACGTCGTAGCGGTGCGACAGAGCACCGGTCAGAATGTATGGTGGGAATGGCATGATCAGAGTAAACAAACTTGCAACGGGCAGCCCCGTGTACATAACGTGGACGATACAGGAGTCCGTTGGATTTAATTACAGCAAGAGAGTTTGGAGTGAAGTGACAGAAGAGGTCCAGGAGTTGCAGTGTGGTGTACTTTAGGAACACCATGGCAGCGGCTAGCTACTAGCTGGTAGGCCGCGAGCCAGTTACTGGGCAACAGCAGCACCGTAGAGGAACCACACAGGATGATGGAACAAAACAGGTCGGCGAGAGCCAGGAGTATCGACACCAACGGAGGTCCAGTCAGGGTAAAATCCAGGGTGAATAATCCACAAATGAGAAGACCGGTGGATCACTAGCTAGCGAGGACAGGCTAACCGCTAGTCAACGGAAGCTAACAGCTGTTTGGTGGCTAACAGCTGACCAGGCCAAACAGCTGATCGATGGAGACAGTGAGTAACGTTACACTGACTACTACTACTACACTGAGATAGCAACAGAGAGATCGTTGAGAGATAAAGGTGGTGGAGACAGTCCACACCTGATCTGTTGGCAGTGTAGAGCACAGGAAAGCAGAATAAGCAGAGAAAAATACAGTTTAGCAGCGGATAGTGAAGCGGCGACAGGCACGCCAGCGTCCTCACACATCCGGGGATTCTAAACAACAACAACCAACCAACAACCAACCCAATCATGACAATGGGGTTGATCTATTCAATTAAATTCTATGTTTAAAAACTATTTACATTATAGACCGGAATTTGAATTCCTGTTTAAGTTTTGACCAATGTGTTGCTGCATTAAAAAGGTTTACACGTGAATTATAATTCCTGTTAATTTTGAAGATTTTTTACCAAGTTGCTGATGTACGATTTATTAATTTAATAATAATAAAAAATTATGTAAATTTATGTCTGTGTATTTATTTGTTAGAAAAGAAATGTTTAAGTCAAGTCTGATGTTTCCTTACACATAAAAGAGTGATCCCAGTCACTTCCTAACAGTGAGACGTACAGCTTATTAATTAAACACTGGTATTGGATCGGTACTCTGTATCAGCCGATACTCAAAGCCCATGCAGGTATCGGTATCGGGACTGAAAAAGTCTGATCGGTGCATCTCTAATTGAATCTAATATGAAAAGCTCACATACATTCTGTTTGTTTTACTGAGAGGAAAAAACGAGGGCCTGTTAACTCTGCCTAGATGCATTTATTTGGTTTCATTTATAAAGTATTTAACATGTGTATTTGTTTTCAATAACACATGCATAAAACGAAGTTGTGATTTATCAAACGCAAATATCTTTGAAATGGCTGGTTTACCTATCCATGATAAAATAAGGTGATGCGGAAATGGCAGTTGAAATTGGTCAGGAACGTTCATTTACGCATTTGGGTCACGATGGTTTGTCATTTTTAAAAAGTGGGTCTCCAGGAAAAAAGTTTGGGAAAGACTGCTGTAGGGTATCCATGTCACGTTGAATGTGTAGGAATCCCGTAAGGACATACTGCTAAATAAAGAATCAGCAGTTGAATGAAATGAAGTGGTAACTTATTATTTTCATAGAGTAGGACGCTCTCAGTTGTGTTACAATTACATGGGGCGTAACATAACTTAAGCGCTCTGAAGTGTCATCCAGTCATTACCGTTGGACAGATTCACTTGAGCACTTTACTAATGCTTTTATTGACTTTATAAAGCTGCAGCATATTGCACTTGTGTCATTGTGGTCACATTGTGCTTCGTATGATGGCTAACACACCGGCTGACTTATTTGTCTGAAACAGAAACGCTGGGTGAGTTTCGCCCTTGAAATTCTGTCATCCCTGTGACCTGAGCCATTACTCTGTGGAGGCATATGATTAGTGGCGGCCAACAGAGATAACGACTGCATGTCCGTCAAAATCAAGTTGCAGCTCAGCGCCCTGCCCGTGTTGTTTTAATATGAGCTGAAGTGTGGTGTCAGGGTCGAAGGTCAATTCACCGATTCAACAGTACATTAAGTCAGTGCCTAGGCCAGCTCACCACTACTGACATTTATTAATATGTGGCACTAAGCAGAAAATAGCTGTAGCATGTCACCAGAAACGGCTTCAGAAGCAAGCCGTTTGAAAAGTACAGCAGCTCATGCACTGATGCATGCAAATATGCTGGATGCTATACAGACGAGATGAATTATAAAGTAGGTTTAGCTTGCAATAAATTACACACACTCATATGGGCGGATACTCACACTTACATCATCATAAAGTAGTGCAACAATTTTTTTTTCCTCATCCAATTTCCTTCAATTGTAGAAGAAAGACTAGATCCTTGTTGAGTCATCTGCAATCGGTCGAGACGAGTGAAAGAGACATTCTCCAAGCAGAGTGCTGCCTCATTCAGACGTAGAGAAAAAGCCCTTGATCAGTTCATGGTCTGAATATGAATGTAATCAGGATTTTTTGCTTAGATCCCACTCTAAAGACCACTCAAAGCCATCAGCTATTATCAGCCAGCTAGCAGCGTCTGTGGTCTGACCTCCTCCACTGCATCGTCCCTCAAAAAATGGCGAGAGTTATGACTGGCATACAGGGGAGCTGAGCTGCTCGCTTGTAAATGAGTGTGGTACGTAACAGAGTCTTCATGCGTGTCACGAACCGCCCATCATTACTTTTACAGGGGTTGATTTGAGTCACAGCCTAACATATGGGTTATGATGCCACAGTCTGTGGACACATTATGTTTTATAAGAACAGATGTATTCCAAAAATACTATACTGACACAAGTGACCTACACTACATTTCATTTGAATGATATAAATCTGTTTTTTTAATGGCTGAAATGAAACTGCATTATTTTGATGTGACATATTCCATCATGCACAACATAGATAATGTCACAGGCTACAGTATGTCATTTAACTGCATGAGTTTTTACTTAAGGTTTTAATTGCAATATAAGCATGACTCATTCACTGAAGCTCTACAGTATGTGTCATATGGCCTGATGCTTAATTGACAAAAAAACAATATCTTCCTACTTAACATTCACATTTTGATTGGAAACTGACTTAATGTAAAATCAATACTATTATATAATAAAATTGGGGCTCTCAATGGATTAAAATAATTAATCGCGATTATAATCGCATGATTGTCCATAGTTAATCACGTTTAACCGCAAATTAATCGCACATTTTTCATCTGTTCAACTTAAAGGGAGATTTGTCAAGTATTTAATACTCATATCAACATGGGAGTGGGCAAATATGCTTGCGTTATGCAAACATATGTATATATTTATTATTGGAAATCAATTAACAACACAAAAACGAATGACAAATATTGTCCAGAAACCCTCACAGGTACTGCATTTAGCATAAAAAAAATATGCTCAAATCATAACATGGCAATCTGCAGCCCAACAGGCAACAACAGCTGTCAGTGTGTCAGTGTGCTGACTTGACTATGACTTGCCCCAAACTGCATGTGATTATCATAAAGTGGGCATGTCTGTAAAGGGGAGACTCGTGGGTACCCATAGAACCCATTTTCCTTCACATATCTTGAGGTCAGAGGTCAAGGGACCCCTTTGAAAATGGCCATGCCACTTTTTCCTCACCATAATTTAGCCAAAGTTTGGAGCGTTATATGACATGATTTGTATCAATCCCTTAGGTTTTCTACTTTCATATGATACCAGTATCTTCACTCTAGCTTTAAAACTGAGCCCAATGCAACCTGCGAAAGATCAATTGTGTTAATGCGTTAAAAAGAAATTAGTGGCTTTAAAAAAAATTGGTGTTAACACAATATTATCGCGTTAACTTTGACAGCCCTACTTTAATTACAATATAAGTATGACTCATTTACTGAAGCCAAACAGGATATGTCACATCGCCTGATGCTAAATAGACAAAAAAGACGTTATCTTCCTACTGAACATTCACATTTTGATCAGAAACTGTCTTAATGTAAAATAAATCAATATAATTTACATTAAAATACTCATGAATTGCTATATTTTCAAACTACTTTGCTTTAAGTGAGTATTCACCATTTATTGTGAATATGCATGTCTTTGTTTATAGTTGAATCAGCATCTTCTATTCTGACATTTCATTAAGGTTACATATACACAGCAGCAATAAACTAAACCTTTGACTGTTATCACCTAGACGACAGTCGACAACAGCTACAAACTCCAGTAATTGATCGTCAGACCTGAACGTACTGTGTCAGTATAAAAAAAAAATGTAGCAACAACATGTATCAAACTTTACTGAGGTCATGTAAGGCCTTGCAGCAGGATTTATTGACCATCTTTTTCTCTTTTAACTCTTAAGAGCAACACAGCAGAGAAAATTAATTTCAATAACCACAAATTATTTAACACAGTATCAGAAAACCTCACATAACTCACAACTCACCAAACCAGCCTATCTGCACTAAAAGGGCAATTAAGACACGCCATCTCACATTTGACTAGAGCTTTCTTTGGATCAAACACTTACTTGATCACTGTTAATTATGAGGCAGTTTTGTTATTGAAAGATTCATTTTGATTTGATGTCACTTCCAATAGTATCTGCTGGCAGACCTTCAATTAAGCATCCTCACTAGCTCAGATCAGCTTAGCATTTCTCGCTTGAAATGGACTGTATTTAAGTTTTTACATGTATAAACGTTTTTTTAATCGTTTTTAATTGCCAATGTGTGAACAGGTTGTAAACTAAAAAATGAGACCTTCCACGACTTTCTTGGGTTTCCTCTATCAGCCTGTAGACTTCTTTTAATGTGAAGAATGCAGGACTTTTTTTCCGGGAAAATCCAAAGAATGTAACGTCACGGGCGCCCGCGAGTGCCTTTACTCTCTACAGGGCTAACAGTGTGCAACCATAGCTAACGCTCGGTTAGAAATGGATTCCGCTAATGCCAACAAATGACCAACCCCGACCACAACTCAGATTCCAACACAAACTCCATGGAAGCACAAAAAAAAACAAATAAATATCTAGTGAAGCCGTCTTGCAAAACAGGAATGTGACTGACGTTGTTGACTTATCGGCCACAGGTGTCACTAGAGAGTCCCTTTAAATAATTTCAGACACAGATTCCTATTTTGAGTAAAAGTACATCATATTTAATGTTTTCCAGTTTAAAAACTTGAATTACAACCCAGAGACAGCCCAGGCAGGTCTGGTGCAGAAACCATTATCACGTCTAAATCATCTTTCAGTAGTCAGAAACTGATCCAGTCACCTTCAAAGTAATTTTAACGCACAGCCTTAGAGGATGCCCTCAAACCAAGCACTTCCTATTGTCCTTGCCATACTTTAATGAGCTAGCTTTTCTATATTTTGTGTAATTAATTTAGTACTAGCCCAGATTTTGACATCAATATTGATATCACAGTATGAGTATTAGACAGTATAAGGAGGGGTTTAGTGGAATTTGAGCTTGCCCCATGTGTTCATTGTTAGCATTCAGTGGAGTAATTATGCTATTTTACAAACGGTTTGGCTAAGAGACTGCAGCACTCAAGACAAAGTGCCTCGTATAGTGTTTGACGGTGGTTTTCACTGTGTGTGAATCAGTTAATACACCAAGACCAATCCTAAACATTACAAATCTCTCAAAATTAGAATACCAGCCACCAGCAGATATAAATGCTTTTGAATATATTTTCATAGTATGATTAACAGACATTCTCACTTTTTACATCTTGCTACTTTTGAACGGTGAAGGGTCACTCCTAATTGTTATTCCTGTCAGTAATGTCTTAGATTACAGCCAAAAATACCCATTAAGAAGCTCTGTCCTCTTTGTTGATTTCTGAGCGGCTCATTATTGCCTGTGCTTAATAAGGAGTTTGACATTAGTAGATGATGTAAGAATTCGAAGAATGCTATTGATGTCTTAGTTTAAGATGATACAATGAAAGGAAAACACTTGAAACATTTACTTTGCTGAGGTTTAAACTACTTTGAAGGACATATCATCATTAAGAAGTAAAACTGGCTGTTTTGACTGGTACGGTTTTGTTTTTTTAAACATTGAAAAAGAAGAATAAGGGACTTATCAAATAAGTCTGGAATCTTATGTTAAATGTCTAATTGAATTGTCAGAAATGTATATGCAGTATTGTAAAAGGGAACTGGATGAATTGGATGGGCCATTTTAAGAATGGTGTATTTATAGTGGAGATATCTTTAAACCACCAGCTATTATATAGCTATTCAAGGATTTTGTATATTGTGACACTGGCTTCAATAGCTCTAAAGGGTTTTTCTGCCTTCCTGTGAAACTGTAAATATTAAATTTGTAACTCGAGAAAAGCAGTCAATATGTCATCGACAGAGATACCCATAAATGCTATTGTTTAACCTTAAATTATCCAGGGAAGGGACTTTCCCTGTTGAAGCTTATTCCAGCATACAGTGATCTATATTATGGACAGTATGTACAGATATCCATAGCTTAGCTGTTCTCACTACTACAATCCAGCATTATACATTCTGTAATACAATTCAGTGGCACAAATAAAATGCTCAGTCAGCAGACAGGTTATACATATACAGCGGAAACCACTTATAGTGATCACGTTTGTCCCGGTCAAATGAATCACTATAAGCGGATGATTATTATAAACACATTTTTGTTGTTGAGCATCATTTCTCATGCAGATTACCATCTAATTGACATTTGTATATTTATTACATGAATAGAGAAATGAAACGGACTGCTTCACTTTTTACTCGCAAGCTGCCAATTCTTCTGCCTTTTCCCTCACCGAGGGTGAGGCATTGCCGTTTTGGCCGGCCCTGCAGCATGAGCGTGCATGCAGATGAACGGCGCCCCTTTGCCGGGGTTCCTCGTTCTCTTACTCGGTAGCGGCATGGAGGGAAACGGGCGCCGGTATGCATGTGTGCCACAGAGCCTGTTGAGGATCGGAAAAAGTTTCCCTTTTGGGGCATTATGTGACCAGGCATTATCAATCCACTTGACAAGGGTGCTTTCGTTTTTCATTTAGAGATGACTTTCGTTTTCCCGTCATGATATCAATGTGCACGCAGCATCAGCCTCAGGTATCCAGCCAGAAAGCAGATGTCCGCGAGGCAAAATATCAAGGGATTAAAGTAAAAAACAAAACAAAAATTTAATTAACGTTACTCTAACGTAGTTTTAAAATGTTTTTCCATATGCTGTCATGTATGAAAAGACCCAAAATGAACACTGTAAGCGGACTACTTGATTACTATAAGCGAATTATTTAAACAGAATTTGTATAGGAATGATTCTGTCCCAAGCTTTTTGATCCGTATAAGCGGTTGATCACTGTAACCGTGATCACTATAAGCAGTTTCCACTGTAGTTATTTTGAGCTGTTATATTTCGAGTATTTTTTTATACAATTACATGCAAATTGAAACAAACTGACTGTTCCTTATTGCCTGCAGTTTACACAATACAGTATGTTCTGTGGTTTTGTTTTATCTTTTACATCTGACTCCCAAAGCAAGGTGTACTGCAAGAAACAGTGTGCTAATATGTACTTCCAGAGATTGTCAGAAAGACTTAAGACTTTTCGATCTTCAACCAGTTTCCCTGCATCAAGTTCCAATCCTTGAACAACTGAAAGGTCCTTGTGTTGACAACTAGCCAGAGATTGGCAGAAACGACTATTTTCATCCGCAAAGAACAGCTTCTGCCATCATATGAGTTTTGTACCAAATTAGCAGCGATGCAGAAGAGCTCTATCCCATTCAGTATTGACCAGTGAAGACTGTGTTTCCGCCCACTCGCTTATTGCCTCCAGCAAAGATCGTGTGAGATGACCCGACATGTCATGAGACCCCATCCAGGGCAGCACCTGTGAGTTTCCTCAGAGCGCGCCGTGCCTGATAAATGAGTCTACGGTGACGAGCAGCTGATGGAGTGGCTAGCAAAGGTCACGATGCTCGGGGAAGCTCCATCCTGCTCTCTCATTTCAATTTGGACCAACATCACCGCTTGCAAATGCTTGATAACCTCGGCCAAAGGTCAGCCAGGTGGAACCGAAATCCATCATTCAGTTCAGACACTACCTTTTCTGTGAGCTAGAGTACAAATGCAACTTGTTGGTTGAAATAACATTGGTTTAAAAAAGAACGGAAGGCATCTAATTACTGTGTGTCTGCCAAATTAGGTTGCATGCTGCTTGCACTTAGGTGTAGCTTCTGACTAACAAGGCCCCACAGGGTGGTTAGTAGCGATAGATTGTGGAAGCACGCAGAGAAGTTGTGTATTTTTTGCTTCTTGATGTAGATCAATTTTTTTTGTTCATGCACCCATCGAGTTTATCACCACTTCACACTACAAATTCTTTACGATTGCTTTTGATTTCATAAAGCCTCTAGCTTTTGAGAAGATAGCTCATCAACACAGAATATGGATTTTTAATAGGGGATAATAGGATTTTTTTGTTTTCAATTCAAAGATATTTGTCAGCTTTACACCTTTGCTGTGGTGCTATCTGCATATTGCTTCTTAGCTGTAATCTTCCTTGTTTACACTATATTTTTCTCTCTCTGTATACAGTGTGTGTGTGCATGTGTATGCATGAGTGAGCCAGGGAGACAGAAAGACAGAGAGATACAGGAAGTGACGGGGTGAAAAGGAGAGGGGGAGTGCAATTTGTATGGCAGTCCAGACACCTTGCAGCACATATGGACACGGGGGACAATTGACCTGAACGCTGTCTGCACTCACCCATACTCACAACTGAAGATGGCCTTGATAAAATGTCATCTTTCAAATGGTCATGTGGCAAGCTATGGCCCCGTAGCCAGTCTGCACCCCAGACCGGCTCCAGGCAGGTGTGAATACTTTGAAAATAATGCCCTTTGCCATCTCCTGCAGTTAAAATTTGCATCACAGGGAACAACTGCAAAATGTCAGTGGTCAATCAATTCAAATAATCTTGGCTGCAGAATATAAAGCACAGCATATCCATGGTGTTGATAGAAAATGTAATGAAATGACCCCTTGTCCCCAAGAAAAAGAGTGAAAACTAATTTGCTTCAGTGAGTCAGTTTTAGGAAGGGAAAATGTGAGGGGCAATTCATCCATGGAAATTAAACATATCCCTGGGGAAACATATCTAAATATGCAGGGAAAATTGTTTTTGTTTTTTCTTTCAGTGTTTTCTAGCATTGCAAGTGGAACAACATGTAGTTAAGGGAGGCTGTTCTATTTTCATTTGTTTACATTTAAAAATAAAATCCGACTTGGGGCAGTTGAACATAATTCACAGGATTTACAAAAGCACCATAAGCTATACATGATAACAGTACAGGGCTGTTGAACAAAGCCATTTTACAACGGCCTATTGAATTCTGCCGAGTTCAGATCCTCGGGTCATTAGGGAGCCCCGCGTGTGGCTGGCTGTGCATTCCAAAGCTAGCTGGGTACGATTGTTTGGCTCGGTTCTTAACTTCATTAATGCACATGAACTGCTCCCAGGCACCCTCGTCAATGCTAATGAGCATATTAGTTTGCTCCGAGGCCAGCCACTGTCTTTTGATCAAGTTAATATTAATCGAAGATGCGGGGAGGCTTGCACCGAAAGCGGGGGAGAGGAAGCTGTTGCATCTGTGGCTTCTTTAAGTCAAAAGGTTAGGTTCCTCCACTATCCTTTCACCACATCTGCCTAACTAGACCAGGTGATTAAAAACCAGGCAGCTCCGGTCGTTGTCTCTGTGCTCCATAGCAAGATTTTGAGTAATTTCTCCTGCAAGTGAATTAAACAAAAAGTGCTTTTATATGCCCTTTGGTAAAAAAATAAGTGCTCTGCTCTGTGTTTAATGGTGCCACAGTTCATTAGTATTTGATTTTGAGCTGAGCTTTTGCAGTCATATCCCAATGCATGACTTCACTGCCTCAGGTGTGTTATATTTACTGTATGCCTTAAAGTGATTCTCGACCTGTAATGTATCTTTTGAGTATAAAACACTCAGCAACTGAACTGTTGTCCAATGGAAGAGCAGGCGCTTTAACATGCCGAAACCAACGCATGCACCTTCTCACAAGTTCAACGGGGTTGCGCCTGAGGATTGAGAGAAAGAGTGTATTTAGACATGTTTGCCAAAACGTTTTGGAAAGTACTGATCATATGGATGGATAGTGGAGACTTGTCACTATTGGAATCCATTGTAACTGCTGTGAAATCAAGCTGAAAACAGCCTCCATTATCTGTGAAGTCCAACAGCAAGATACACATTTTTAAATAGACTTTTTAAGTCTACAGGGAGTAAGTGTTTAACACAAATTAGATGGAATATCACTTTAATGTTGCTTTGTCGGTTTGGCAAACTTAACATAATCTAAATTAAATATCTAAACTGTTGTATTTGTTAAATACACTTGTGTATAAAGTGATTGTAAATATGTTGAAACTTTTGTCTCATTTGTATGGCTTAGTTCTTCTCTTATGTCTTCATCTGTTTAGAATTATTATGTATTATTACTTGACGCGGATAGATTACAACTACGTTAAGAGGAAAAAGTCCTTTCAGAGGGTGTGAAACACTCAATTCTTTACAAACAGCCCACACACTGTGAGCCTCAAAAGAGCAATATTGCCATAGGTGGGAGAGAAAATGCACCCTTAACACTGCGCAGAGTGCCAGAAAATGACAGATCCATTTAAGCTACTTAAACACACATCTCATTAATAAAAGGAAAAAAATGACTGATTACTCACATTGCACTTTCATTTTAACACCCACTCGCATTCACAGTTGCATGCACACAAGTGCACCCACACACACAACACAAGTGTGCTTATAGTGATGACCACGAAGAAAAACAGATTGCCTGCATCATACTGGCGAGTTCAGAACATACTTGGCTTATATACTGTGGCAGTTCTCTCTGAGTCTGACAATGTCTCCCACACAGCTTCACAGTGAAATGAGTGAAATACATGTATACAGTAGCATAAGTGTTGTATACGTGTGAGAAGCAAAGTTTTGATTTCTTGTAAGCCATAAGGGTTATATGTAGTTGGGGCTGGACACAAGTAAATAAGTGAACACATGTATAGCAAATAATGAGGATGGGCAGTATCCATGCATTCTTCATCACTTCCAGTGCTAAAACCAGTGGTGATCAACTCATGTCCAGAGAGTAAACAGTCCATAGCAGAAATGGAATGGTGAAGGAAGGAGTTTGAGACAAAAGGAGCCGTGGGTGATGATAGATGGGGGTGAAAAAGCGTATGAATCTGGCCAGGATCACAGGCATCCATCCCCACCTGTCAGACAGTGACTAATTTCCAAGTGGGAGCTGGGCACTGGCAAGCAGAGTGCCTCGGGGCAAAAGAGCCGCTCGGGTTACGGCGAGGTCCTCTGTACTGGCTGGGAGATAATGGCTGGGAGCTTACATGACACACCATACACACCACCTTGTTACAGAGGCTGTCCCGGCAATGGAACCACACATCTGATCAATCACACCAGGAGTCGTCGCTGCTGGTAATACAGCGTGACCATTGTATGTGGAATGTGCAGTGCACTCCTGAAAGTGGTAGAAGTACTTCGGTATCCATCTGTAAGGGAGACCAGTATGTGAATAATGTTCCTGACAGCGATGTCTTGGAAGATGGCATGGAAGGAATTTGTTGTTTATACACTGTAGAGTCTTTCAGGAGGATAATGCCAATGTCCTTCACTCTAACTGATAGCTGTTGTACCTAATGAATGCCAAGTCGTGCTGAAAATTGTAACGGCAAAGAATTTTGCTGAACTGTGTTTCTCTTCTGACCATTTTCTCTTCCTCTACATACTTTATTGTCTTACCCTAACTGGATTTAATAAAATATATTACCACAATATTACTACTATTGCCATAACTGTCGATTCTAATGCTAATATTAATGCTTCAGTAGGCTACTACCTTCTTCTACAGCAACAACAGCCACTACTGCTGTGACGACAGTTACTACTACATATACAGTAATTGTTACTGCTACACTATTACTGCACATCTCCTGTTATTACTACCTCTGCTACGTATACTCCTCATACTAATACTATAGCTACTGTTGCTACCACTTCTACTACAACTACCTACAACTATCACTAATAATGCCGTATTAGCTTTAATTTCTATATTTGAAAATGATGCACTATCCCTCACAACAAAATAAAGAACAAGCGGAACAGTTTACAACAGAATAAGCAGAAAGTATACAGCTAAAAGAACAGAGCGAAATAAAATAGCATATAAGGTAAAATAATAGACTGAAATAAAATTTCAGATCAGATTTATAAAATCTTTCCAAGTCATGAAGAACTAGAGACCATCTCGCGATGGGATCACACCAGCCGCGACACCAAATCGGACCAAGGTCGTTAAGTGTGTGGGGGGGCGATGGCCCCTTCGCCCCCCTCGCCACGCCGGTCTTCGACCTCGATCTTAATTTTGATCTCAACTACACACCTGTAAAGTTTTGTGACCGCATCTTGCACGGTTGTGATGCTATAGTGGTTAGAAAATCTGCTGTTGCGGCAGTTAATAAACATGTCTAATATACAAAAATGACTTTAAGACATTCATTTGCCCAATGAGATCTCCTCCAGCAGGCTGTTCCAAAGCCACAGGGACCACATGGAAAAAGCCTGATGACATTTTGTTTGCAGTCTAAACTGTGGAAATACTCATGCAAAGGCCGAATAATAACACAATGAAGTGCCTCCCAATAGTTCTAATATTTTTAGTGACTCAGGCTTCTATAACGAAAAAATAATAATTATCAGCGCTACCAGAATAACACAGGGTAATGATCCCTTAGTGTAGGGTCCTTTGACCTGCATAGCAATAGACTTGAGCACTGGATTATAGGTTAGGTTGCTCTCTGAACTGTGCCGAAATGACATCCTCCTCTCCGCCTCTTCAATACTTCCTCTCTTTCTTTCTATAATAAAAAATATATATCTGACCTCTGCTCTCATTATGATGGGTTGCTAATAATGATGGTGATCTAGGAACTAAAATTTGGACTTAATGCTCAAAATGTAAATGTAATATAATAAATACAGTAATCTCCACATTAGCTTCCTATACATGCATTGATTTTGAAACACATTTATTACAGTCGGCGAGTCTCTCCTTCATAATAGAGAGAGTTTGTGGTGTATTTTTTAGTGCGTGCAATGTTGATATGTCTGAATTGATCTTACAGTTCCAGGTGAGGCTGCCAATACTGACTGCTATAAAAGTCTTATAAAGAAAGGTGAGCGACAGGGGTGATGCTGCATAGTCAGCAAAGCAATCAATTTGTTAAAGTATATGTATACAGGCAGGTTTTTTATTTTTCTTGAAGTTGGTAAGATTTAGCTTTTGACCTGGTTACAGACAGCAACTGAAACTGACGGTATGCATTCATTGCATTGTAGGATATTGTTGCTGGTACATCCACAGGTCTTATGTTTCATTTTAGAGGCAGTATCGATGAACAGGTATACAACTGTCTAAACAAACAAAACTCTTTATATATGACGCTGATAATATGACATTGTTGTTATAGTCTTTTTATCACATATCTGATTGGCATTAAAAGTGGCAACTCCCGCTGTTTCAGTATAATCATGTATCTTTCATTTACTGTACAAGTCAAATTTTGGCTCCCCTGAAGAGCATTGGCAAACATTAACGTAATGCATGCCTTGTATCATAAATTTATTTTGTGCAACAAGTCATTTCAGTCAAGAAAGTTTGCCAGGGGAGAAAGTATTTTCTCAGACATCTGTTGAACTTTAAATCGTAGTTAAAAGGTGAATAATTTCTCTGATGACTAAATGACTTGACTACTAATTTTGTAATCTTGCATGATGATGACTGTAAAAGTAGTCCATCAGTATGCCTGTGAAACTATAATTGCATATTGCTATTATCGGGTGAGAACTCTTACCTCTGAACTGTCAGCTCTACTAAGAAATTCAGGCTTTTTTTTTTCTTTCTTTAGCTTGATGATCATGCTTTTTTGGAGTTTATCCCAGTGCTTGGTAATATTTTACAAAGCTGAGCATTGTGTACCTATATTGCCCTGTGCTATTATTATGAATATGTTTCATGGAAAGTTACTAAAACATGCATATTGTGCGCAGAAATACTATATTTTATTTTTCATGCTTGAAATTTTAATCTTAATAAAGGCTGGGTGTGTAGAATCGTTTTTCATGCTATAGTTAACGGGTTAAACACTACTATAATCCTGCTCCCCTGACAACAGCCTTCAAGGTTTTGGATGATTATGCCATCCTTTCACAAAAAGGAGGTGTAGTGGAGTGATTACAGCCGTTCCCAAGGTGTCTTTTTGTCAACAGCCTTCATTGGTCTCCAGGAAATTGTTTTCAAACATTTTCTGTTTTCTGCAAACATAAATGCTGTGTGATATTGATGTAAGCATTAGAGCATCATTTGGAAAGAAGGTCACAGATTTCTTTAAGGTGTAAATTACATCCCCAGAAAGTGAGCTGCAAATATTACTTTTAAAAATGCTTGAAAGCTGTAACCAATTATAGTGCTGAAATAGACTTCAGATGATAAGAGCTTGTGGCTGTTTTGAAAAGCTGATAATTTGAGTGAGGAATTGTGACTGCCACTGAATGACTGCAAAACTAAAGAAACTGTACTCTATAAAAACATTATCACCAGACATTGGATGATATTTCCTTTTACAGTGATCCAAAACATCCCTTCCACTGAACTGCTAATGAAAGTGGAATTCTGGCACTAGGACAATAAGAACACATGCTATTGATAACAAGGTAATGCCACAACTTTAACCTCCAGCTTAAAGCTGCAGTGGGTAGAAATGGAGCAAATATGATTAAAAATAGTTATTTTTATAAAACGGTCACTATATCCTGACAGTAGTGCATGAGACAGGTAATCTGAAAAAAATAATGTGCCTCTGTGTCCTCCGGTGCTCCTAATGGCATCTGCGAGATTTCACAGACCGGAGGAAAACAACCAATCGGAGCCGAGCTGGAGTCCGCTGTCCAGCTGCCGTCTATGAGAGCCGGCTGTCAATCACTCGCAAAATCCGACCAAACGGTCAAACTAGGCAGCGCTGATGGAGGTGTAGAAGTCTAGTTTTCTCTCAGAACACTTGAATTACAATATGCTAAAAGGTTATTGTTATGGAATTTTTGCCCAATGATGCCAAAAATATACTGCCCACCCCCATTTTAATATGGAGGAACCACAAATGGAGGAAAACAAAACTGTGTCCAATACCCAAGCACATTCACTGGAGAGGTTATCTCCTCTCCTAAGAAACATCCCATAGTGCTACAAATACATTTCCTCCCTCAAATAGAGGAAGAGGGGAAAAAAGGCATGATAAGGTCAAACTCTCACGGGGAGGGTGGCTCTGCCCAACAAACTGTGTCAGTCGTGAGGTTACCGAACTCACAAGGAGAGTGCAGGACTATTTTAGACTCGGACAGAAAATACAACATCCTTTAAACCAGTTTAATAAGCCTCCTGAATCCAAGCGGTTCCCGCGGGTGGAAGCCGGGGGCTCGTCCTGACAGAGGGGGCAGGTCCTGCTTCTTGTCCGCTGCCTGGGGAGGCGTGTGTAATGCAGGGAGAGCAGCTGAGAAAACATTTCAGCGGAGACAGACAGTCCCAACCTGCCCTTTCCCAACAGCTGGAATAATAAATGCTCTGATTTAAGATGGTTTAAATCTAACTCTGAGGAACACAAATAATCGTAGACTTCAGGGAAAATATCAGTGGAGTGAAGCCTGTGCTATGTATGAGCTCTTTAAATCATGCAACATTAGAAGCAGTTTTATGTAAGATATTAAAACAGAAAAAAAAACACAATATATCCTAGAGTGGAAATGGATAAAAATCTGCTTATGTAGTTTGGCAACATCTTTGGTGATAAATTATCACTGCTGTTGACATGTACTTTTTTATTCTGAAATTTGAGCTTTTGTGCATGGCGCTGTTACTGTTTTACTTTCAGCTGTGGTTGCCATCACATCTCATGCAAGCTACCATTCTTTATTCATCCCTATTCAGAACAAGAAAAGCAAGCAGCTGTCATAAAAGCTAGCACATGGCAGAGTAAGAGGATTTGTTACAGGGTGGATGTTACTTTAATGTCGTGTTACATAAATTAGCAACGAAGAACTGAATATTTATCTGAAAATGTCAGACATTAGTCTCTTATGCTAAAAAAAACTTTCATCTGGTTGCAAGTAAAAATGTCAAACTGTATCAGTGTGTGTGCATGATATTTACTTGCTTTATTGGAACTACACTAGTTTGGGGGCATTTTAATATGTTTTATGTACTCAAGAATTTGACAATATTGTGACTGGCTGCCTATCATAAATATCTGTCTACGCTCATATGTCACATTAACCTGATGCTCCAGATGGTTAGTTACACAGAACCATCTCAGAATCCATCATTGGAAACTGTTTGGAAAAAGGGCAGGCATTTTCAAAAAAAATACTTGGCAGGTGATTGGATGAACCATCTGTCAATCAAACTCTTGCCGAAGCCAGTCGGAGGAAGGGCGAAAAAATCTTTGACATTGAGATAGCCTTCAGTGCCGTTCTTTGCTCTTCTTTCAATGAAGAAAAGACTCTAATGTTCTGATGTAACTGATGCTATTGCAGCATCTACGCTAACTTCTTTAGGAGCCGCCATTGTTGTTTTGAACAACAGTCACGTCTCTGTATCGCGTCACACATGCCTAAACCACGCCACTAGCTCTTCATAGGACGGCGATTGGTCCGCACACAAACGCATTACTTCAAGCCAGACAAGATGGATTTTCGTGTGATTTCATCTGATCATCCGATCACAGTAACACTTTACAATAACCATCATTTATAAATGGTAAATTGACAGTTAATTAAACTCAGTTAATAGTTTAGTATTTTACTGTTAACAAACAATGTTATGATAATTAATAATGTTTACTAATTATTATTATTATTGTTATTATTATTATGATTAGATGGACCAGAAACCAATTACTAACTATTGAGAAAGTATTAGCTATCTATCTAAATAATGTTTACAGATGCTTTACAAAGTAATTATTAAACATTTAGCAAGGGATTATAACCGTCAGTTGCAACTTTATAATAGCCATCCAAATAATGTTTAAAGACAATTCTGTTTACAAACCAATTATTAACCATTAACAAAGTGTTACAAATATCTAATGTAATTCGTTATAATGTGTGCAACAATAAACTGTTAAAATAACATAAATTATAGCATTACTAATAATTAGTAAACATTATTATCATTTAGTTGTTTGTGAACTGTAAAATAACTATTAGCTGAGTTTAATTAACTATCAATTTACCATTTATAAATGATGGTTATTATAAAGTGTTACCCAGATGAGCAGCACACATGTTCAAGAGCATTAATGCAATTAAAACACTGGGATATCAAATTGTTGAGGTTTGATCAAGTACATGTAAGAGAAGACAAAATAATCACAGAGTTGTGTAACATGAGTGATGGTTAAATAAGTCACTGAGAGCAGCATGACCCTTGAAACGTTTTAAGCATTATTCATAATAAGATTTAAAATGTGCATATTTGCAGAGACTAGGCACTGATGGTAAATCTCACCAAATAACTATCTGGTGTAATCAGCCTATTAATCTAATTTGCTGCTGGTGCCGCATCATGCACAATTGCCCTTTTGCCTTTTTCTGTATCATCCACTAGCTATATTCCTTTAAATACAGCTCTTCAATCTGATCAGTTGTCAGTGGACTGCATCCACAAATTGAAAGACTACATTAGCCAGCTGGAAAATGGGCATGGAAAGCAGACTGATGGGCCAGAGGGAGACTGAATGAAAAACTGCCACCGGGTCCCTTAATACAGAAAATTACTCACACATCGAGTTCATCTTCATCAAGATTTTCATAGCAAGTGCTACAAACCTTTTAACTCTCCCCTGATCAACGGAGATGACAAAATACCACAGTATGTACTTGTCTATGAAAATCATGGAATTAAGTGCTCTTTTTGGTAAGTGCATTACAGCGCTCTCCAGAGAGTTAAAAGGCAAATTAATTGTGAAAAAGAGAGCACTGGTTTATAATTATTTTTTATGCATAATAGATAATTGGGAATATATTCAGCGCTTCGTGTTCTTGTAGGTCAGGGAGAGTCCAGTGTTTATTAAACTGACCAAACAGACATGCACAGAGCAAAGAAAGAGAGATAAATATATGAGAGCAGAGGAATAATGTAATTAAGGGACAGAAAATGGATTTTTCAACCTTTGTCTTGATGATCTGCTGTTTGCCCATATTTAAGGATTTCTATTTATACAGCATGTTAAAGGGCCAGAAGCAAAAGGGACATGAAAAGACGTGACTGAATGTCAAATTAGGATCATTCTGTCAAATGTGGTTGTAGGACTGATGATGGGAAGCACATGAACGGTCTATACCTCTACTTCCCTCTCTGCTCCATCCTTTCTTCCTGAACATTCTGCCGTCTTCATTTCAACAGCACAACAGAGGGCATTTGCATAATATTATTATGTGCTTATAATTGCAAGCATCTGAGGGTAATTTTGCTGTGGCGTCACTACTGGCTACTGAGTAAGATTTTCTTAGGCCAGGACCCATATAGCTTAATCTTATGTGAAACAAAAATCCTTTTTCTTTTCTTTTTTTTTTGTGTTCAGTGGTTTAGGATAATCAGCAGCACTGTCTTTGGTTGGTTGTAGACACATCCGTGATTTCCAAAGGACAAATACAAGAGGGAAAGAGGGGTGGAGGGAGATCGAGGGAAAGACAGATACAGAGAAAAACAGAGAACATGAGGAGGGGAAAGGGAATTAGGGAGATGCTTGGAAATGGCGGCTAAAACCTTACAGCCTTCAGGAAAACAAGAGGTATTTTCAATCGGGTGATAAAATTGTTTGAGCAAAGGTAGAGAAAGGTCTCCCTCAAAATTGTGGCCCCTCACCTCAGAAACTTCATTTAACTCCGAAGGAGTCGCTGTCATTGTGTGAGACTCGACGTCTGTCCAGGTCGAATTGATCACTATAAGCGGATCATTATTATAACCAAATTTCTGTTGTTGTGCAACATTTCTCATGCAGAATACCATCTAATTGACATTTGTATATTTATTACATGAATACAAAGTAATGAAACGGACCGCTTCGCTATTTACTGGCTATTCTCCTGTCTTTTCCATCACCAAGGGTGAGGCATTGCCGTTTTTGGCCGGCTCTGCAGCGCGAGCGTGCATGCAGAAAGGCGCTCCTTTGCCGGGGCTCCTCGCTCACCCGGTAGCGGCATGGAGGGAGACGGGCGCCGATCTACATGTGTGCTGGAGAGCCGGTTGAGGATCAGCAAAGTTTCACTTTGGGGGCATTACGTGACCAAGCATTATCAATCCACCTGACGAGGGCGGCTTCAACCACATGTGCTTTCCCCGTGCACGTTCATTTTTCATTAATTTTCCAGTCATGATATCAATGTGCACAGCACAGGTATCCAGCCAGAGAGCAGATGGTCCGCAAGGCAAAGTCTCAAGGGAGTAAAGTCAAAAACAAAACAAAAATTCAATTAACGTTAGTCTAACGTAGTTTTAAAATGTTTTTCCATATGCCATCATGTAGGAAAGACCCAAAATGAAAACTGTAAGCGGACTATGTGATTACTATAAGCAAATTCTTTAAACCGTATTTGTATAGGAATGATTCTGTCCCAAGCTTCTTGATCCATATAAGCAAACATGATCACTATAAGCGGTTTCCACTGCATTCTACATAACAGAAAGAACTCCACAAATCATTCTTTATACTTTGGACTTTTGGTTGAAATTGCGTCATTGTAACTTTAGCATTCCTGTTGGTTTCAAAGTGGCCGCCTTTTCCCTGTCACTTGAATGGAGATGTGTGCTCTGTGCTCTAATTATTCCAGACAGTCTTTCATGCAACTACATAAATTTAAGGCACTCTGTATGTTGAGATTTATCTGATGATTTCCAGTGATTGTGCCAATACGAAGCTCAAAGCCACTAGATAAACAAATCAATCAAATGAATGCTATAGGTGCTCAATTATAATGTAGTCGAGACTGTCCTACTTCTTAATTCAGACGGTGTTGCCTTGAGCATATCTTGTTTTGCATGAATAGTCAGAGTTATTTAGTGTCTGTACATGTGGCATATTTCAAGTCCACAGGCAGGTGATTTCCGTGCATTGTGTTGAGGCTAAATTTACTGAGAAAATCATCACAGTTCATATTACATTTGTAATCTTTGCTGCCACTCTCAGGAGATTAATCTGCAAGTAATTGCATATTTTAAATGTATGCACACGTTACCGTCTGTTCGAACTGGCTGGCTGTCTGCCACATGGAGGGTGGGCTTCCTCCTGCCACAGAAGGTTAAAACCTGTCAAGATTTTGGCCAGGCCAACTGTCCCCCATTCTGTACACGGACCTGGCCAATAGGCTGTCCTTGTTGTGTTTGTTCTGTTAACATTACTGGAACTTTCAGAAGAGTAAAATCCTTAAACTATGCCACACACCCATATATTAGGAAAATGGTAAACACTATGGGTATACCTCGGAGTCCATAATACAATGATCTGGATATATCTGTTTACATAGTGTTTACAAAATATCTTGAAATTTGGCTGGGCCAGCTTGAAAAAAATGGTCACAAACAACTGACCAAACTTGCAAAATAACCAAATATGAGTACAATGAGGTTTTGTTTAAAGTAACAATCTTTTTTTCTTTTTCATTTTGGGCCAAAATTGTTTTTTTGATGATTAAATTTGACATTCATCTAGAATGAAATGTTCTTTGAAACATTAAAAATGTTACTCAGTGTTAATGGATGCGGCTGCACTAATGTAATGGCATGGTTTACTCTGTTGACAGTCTCAAGCTCATGCTGTGCAGCCACTGCAGTGAGGTGGTGCACGGCTGGCGTGAGTGTGAAAGACAGATCAGCGTCGTAGTATTAATGGGAGTCCCTCCGCCAGGGAGCCTTGCTGACCTTGGTCTTATCTCTGCGACCTCATGCATGATTGATAAATAAAAATGAAACTCAAGATGTCTTCCAAAGCCGAGGTATCTAATCTCATTATGAGCTGGTTCTTTTGGCACAATGAGAATAGACCTGGTTGCTGTTCGCTGGCAAGCCATTTAATTTTGCAGCACTTCTACTGTTTACGCACTGTCAGACAGGGACTGGAGATACAAAACAATATCTGTGCGACTTCTCTACACCTCAAAGACAATTGGATTCACTGATGGGTCAATAAATATTCCATCTCCCTAGTAATAAACACATGTATTAGCTAGCGGTTCTTTCTGTCCTCCATGTACAATGCAAAGTAAAAAATAGACTTCATGTGGGAATTTAAACATGCATCACTACTTTGCCTTGAGCAATTTGTTTACAGTTCGGCTCATGAATTATTAAAACAGAAAATACAGTGTTTACCCTTGATATGACAAGGCCCTCTGAAGCTACAATTCTGCATTCGATGTTGTCAACATAAGTGTCATAGACGTGTCACCATAGAAATGTGGTTTTCAGCTGTATGTGCTCTAGTATTTGGATGCTGCACCCAGTGCTGCAGAATACAAACAAGTGAGAAATTTATTGTAGCTAGCTATTTTTTTTTATAGCTTTAAATGAAAAACAGCCACTGTTGCAAAATTTGTCTCCGTCATTATGTAGCCACAACAAGTAAGATTATAATATCTGTGTAACAATGCTCTTTCTTTTCTAAACAGGGAATATTGTTTTGAACTGTTAATCAATAATTCTCCCAGCCAATGAGGCTGTCTGGAAATGTTTATTCATAGATTCTCATATTCCTTTCAAAGCTAACTCAGATCGCTGATAACTTCAAGATGAATTACTCTGCAACAGTGTATATGGCTATTAGTAGTCCATTCATATGACCTACCAGAGGGTTTTACCGGGCAGAGTGTAACATAAAACCAGAGGAATTGTTTTCATGTCTCTGCCTATGGTCTGCCTGTGAGTGATGATTACCCATGTAATTACTTCCATGAACATATCCACTAACACAAAACCATGTGCAGTATATTATTTCACAATAATATACTGAGAAACTTTTTGGTATGACGAGGGTAAGTCTGTTCAAAATGATGTTTTAGTTGTTACTGTGTTACCTTCAAATGCAGATATACTGTACAACATTACATGAACCAGACTGCCTGGCATATTGCTTTAGACTAAATACAAAATATTAGTTCTCTCACTTGCTGTGTTCACACCAGGCATGATTTGAGCAGTTTATTCAACCTCTATATCATTTACTTTTGTTTGAGAATGTATGAAATGGCATTTTAATTTTGGTTTAACTAAATAATCACACCTAGACACTCACAAGTCCTCCAGGTAAACTGGTTTGTTAGATAGAAGAACCTAATCTGACCAAACCAAAAGAACAACACGTTTGTTTTTTTTTATGGGGATTGGGAAAGAGATATTCCTTAATTCGATAAACGTTTTCAACTGGTGTTTACAGTAGGGAAGGCACATTACAGTAAAGAGTGCAGACAAATCCATCCTGCTTGTCTAAAGTTACAGGAACTGGAATCTGCCACAAGCAAAGTATCTAATTTCACAGGTTTACAGGTTTGCAAAACTCCTATGTGATCACAGCCAATAATGACTAGGATTGAATATCACAGCAGCGTTATGGTGTCTTTTGTTATCCAAACACAAATCCAGATGAAAAGGGAGAATACATTTGATCTGTAGCTGAGCATACTGTGCCCAGCTAAGTAAACTGCATGCAGTTTTCCCCACCGGAGGACCAGAGGGAAATGCATTTAACATTTAGGCCTACTGTATGTATGTGTGTCCTATCTTGCTCACTATTTTCATAAACACACGAACACAACACTTATAATTTAATTTCCTCCTTTAGGGACATGGTTATTTTTGGGTTGTTTTATAATGTTGTCTTCTGTTTGTCAATATGATTCAGTCCAATATATATACTGTATGGTTGTGAACCATTTTGATTTTGCGGATTGTTTTTCATTTGTTTGCTCGTTTCTTTCTGAGCCCCTTATCTCACACGCACAAATTAGCAATTTGTTTGCTTTTCTCCTGTGATCTTTTAACATTTTAATTATTATGTTTTAATGTTAATGCTGTATAAATACACAAATTAATCTATTTTAAAAATTATTAGTACACTAGGGAGATGACAAGCAACCAAATTTGAACTTGCAGCTTTGGTACCCCCGTTGCTGTTGTTTTGCAACTTCTTCTTAATGATATACAACACTGTCTATGACCCTGCCACTGATCAATACAGCTAAACATTAAATATTATTATTGTCATTTCAAATAAGAATGTTGTTCTCTTGGCTGGAAACCTGCAGGAATTTGAGAGCCAACCTCTCTGCCAATGAAGATAAGTCAATACTTTTATCTGAATTAGTCAAATGCAGTTATTGAACTTAATAAAATATTTGAGTTTGATGCAGAGTCAGTTAATTTATCCTTGCAGTATTATGCCAAGTCAAATAAAATACATCTGTGGTGAAGTACAAGTAGGAAAACAAAAGTAATAAATAAAAATGTACCTATTTAAGGAAGACAAGAGCAAGATCTTCACGTTTTTTTTTTCTCTTCTCGCTGCGTCTCCTTGTAACAGCTGTTAGGAGTGAGTGTGACAGCGTGGCAGGAAATGGTTCAGCAGCACTGGAGTCTATATATGATGGATGACGAGAACGTTCCCCTCTATACTTGTGGCTATGACCTTGTTGGTACTAATGTTACATGTAGGCTTATCCTGACCCTTTATAGATAAAGAGGCCGAACTCATCAACGTATCCCCCCATCAGTCAGCCTTTTCTACTAGAACATCAGCAGCAAAGGATCCAGCAAGTTGAAGGACATTCAAGGCAATACAAAAGGATATGTGTCCAAAAATATATTATCCCTGAGGTACGAAAATGAACGGTGTCTGGATTTAGAATATTCACAAGCCAAGTAATCCACATGCAGGGATACGTGTGAATTCAGTGCATTCCTTTGAGTGTTACAATAATGACTTCCCAATTGGACAATCTAGTTCATCAATGGCTTCATTCACTTCATAATCCCAAAAATACCTAAAGTGGTCACTGAACTGTTAAATTGAGCTAATATTTATTCATGAGCTGCCGACTGCAAAGGTTATCCATGCAGGTGCCAGGGGAGAGTAACCATGTGACCCTGACACAAATATAATTTTTTGATATCCTGTAATGTTGGCAGAGTAATAACTGTAATTATGTGCCCCATGATGGTGACTGTCATAGACTTTAAAGTGTTACTAAAAATTGTCAGAGAAAAAGAGCGGATTAAAAGATGTACAACTTTTTATCTGCTGGATTCAGGGTCTGAAATTAGCACCCGCCATCCGCCAAATGCGGGTAAATTGTCGGCAGTGGCGAGTAAAGTCGTCAAGCCATCTGCACTTTGGCAGACAGGGAAAACGATAGTGATCATGTGTCATGTGTATAATGTGTCACTTTGTTTGGGAACGGAGTCATGGCGGAGAGAGAAAAAAAACGCTTAACACAAGCCCCCAGGAAGAGCGCCGGTCGTTGATCCCAACTTTCATAGTGGCCAAACGGCGGT
This sequence comes from Sebastolobus alascanus, assembly GCA_916701645.2. Classification (NCBI taxonomy): domain Eukaryota; kingdom Metazoa; phylum Chordata; class Actinopteri; order Perciformes; family Sebastidae; genus Sebastolobus; species Sebastolobus alascanus. The sequence goes on along the minus strand of CAKAOJ020000040.1, from coordinate 3,822,960 downwards.
ACTGCAACTTCCGTGTCCATCATGTGATGCCATTGGGCCCAGAAAGACTTTTTCCCATAGACTTACATTGGGAAAGAGACGTCTGTAACTCAGCGGATAATTTTTTTTGATGTAAATAAACTCCCCAGTACGAACACTCTAATAGTCCTCATTTAAATCATTAGGTTTTAAAGTTGTAAAATGCACTAATAGCCGAATCCAGAGTTGTTTCCCTTCCTCCACTCATGTGAATGAAAGCCAGACCGAGGCTGGAACGCAAGCCGTGACGACAGCGTGACGTTGGGACGCCGTGACCGAGTCATGTGACCGAGCGAACGCTAGTGCCATGTTCCATGTGCCCAAGATCCGGGTACTTTTCCAGGTGGAAGTCGGGGCCCCTCCTCCAACGCTGTATCAAGCTCTCTTAATACATCCATGGCTCAAGAGCATGGTGCTACTAAACCTGAGGGGTTCACCCTATTTTTTCCCTGATAATGCTACATTGTGTACAAAAAATCAGTGTTGAGATTGGCAGGAGGAGAGTTAGTAATGTGACCTGTTAGAAGCCGGTGGGCAGCACAGTCCTGCTTGGCTAAATAATGGAGCTACTAACGTTACATTATGATGCGTTCAAGCTCTGTTCAGTAAAAATGAGTATTGGGCGAAAGTAAATTACAACGTTATCATGATGTTTTAATCGAAGCAAGTATTCAAATAAAAATACAGTAATTTATTTCCTAATCATTTGAATTTTGTGTTTTTATGCAAATAACCACTATAGATGACAAAAACAAAGTCCAATACAGTACTGTGTACAGTACCCTCCCACTGACGATCTTTTATAAATCGACATTATAATGTCGTTATTTCGACATCATTTTGATCCGTTTATTATAATTTAATCACAGCACAGTCTGTTTATTTTGGGTTCATACCGTAGTAGCGACGTGTGGCTTGCTAGATAGTCAGTGCAATTTGCTTCGCGCTTGGTGTGAATGCACGGTAACACAATACGAAGCACAACATAACGTAACTTAAACGAACATAAACAATAGCACCTGCACAACAACAGCTCTATGCAATGTTACATTGAACTGCTGACACGCTCCGCAGAAAACGTAAACACAGAACTGTTCTCCGCCTTTTCATTTTGGAAGAGCAACAGCCAATGAGAAAACTCCAACAGTCGGCCGACCAATCCTGTAACTTCATCACTCACTCACTCACTCATTCAGTGACAGACTTTTGCGTTTGTAGGGCTGGCCCTCTGCGGTCCAGCCAAAAAGTTAATTTCTGACCCTGGCTGGATTCATGCAAGGTAGTACCCAGAGTGCAACACTGAAACAGGGACTGATCCCACTTCCCAATTAATACATATTTTATGAGTTGAAATACTAACTTCTCTTATTACACGGCTGTGTTGAATACTCGATTCTGATTGGTCAATCACGGCGTTCTGTTATTTCTGTATTACAGACCGTTGCTATGTATAACAGACCGTTGCTATGGGCGCAGCTCTGATGTCAGACATTGGCGGACCGTTATTGCGTCAAAATATTGATTTCTTCAGTAAGTAGCCATGTAATAAGCGGGATATTCTGTATCTGATATATTGTCGGGGATTCTTCCACAACAATGACCGGCTCGCTGTACATTATCCCTTACATATCATTAATCTTTTTGCCGATCTAATATAGTGGACCCTCTGCATATGTTGCCAACATAGTATGCAGATACTACAAAGCTCTTTTGAATAACTCTGAATTATGTTTAGTTTTGCACAGAACACTGTAGATATTATGTACAAGTATCCAATACTTTACAGAACTATAAAGTCAGCACTTACATATAGACTTTGATATAGCATTCTGTAATATCTAAAATATTGTTGTTGATTTTTAAGCATAAATATACTCAACAGGTTTGCCACATGACAATGGTAATAAATACCTAATAAACTGAGTGAATCAAACTAACTAAATGGTGGTGTCAGGTCATATTCAGACTAAAGTTTTAATGAAAACAGTTCATGTTTAAAAGTGTGTCTCATTGGCATTTGCATAGAAACTACTCACAGTACACTTCTGAAATTAACTGAATATGTCCATGGTACAAGGACTGCAAGACCTCTCATATACTGTAACACACAAGTGTCTTGCAAGATAAGTATATGCTAGGGAGGTACATTCAAGTCATTCTACAATTATACATTCAACATTCAATCACCAAGTGCATCCAGGCAGTACTCAGCATATCATGAGGTAGTTATACTGAATAGAAAGGGACATGTGAAATAAATTCTGAGCATTGTAGAACATGGACATAATTCTTGGGCCTGAAAAGTGTCATTGTGTGGGAGGACTGAAGTCCCACAGGGCAGCCGATGATGTGAATAGTGACAGATTGTGCACATGACACTTTGTTAATAATACCCAAGTGGGTTTTGTAGTCTGCGACGGAAAGGATGCTAACCACCTCAGACTTGATTCTTCCTATAATTCTAGAGATTGTAATGTCATTTGACACAATAATAATGGTCCCCTACAGTAAGAGCTGTAGTTAAACTGTAACATGTGTGAAAAGAATATGATTGAATGGAATGCATCCAAGAACCTCCTTGAAATTATTTTACGAAGCATTTGCCTCAAAAGGAAGAAACAATTTGGATCAAAACAACAAATAGTATTTTTGCATTCATGTACTAAATGAACATTTGTTTTTCAAAACAAAGAGAATCTCTTAAAAACTGGAATTTGCACTAAGAGGTAAATCCATTTTACCTTTTACAATTCAACCAAGAGTTGTATCTTAGGGTAAACAACATTGGACAACATTTTGTGGTTAAGGACAGCTGGCATTACTTGACCCTAATTCCTGTCTTGACTTGCCCAAAGTGACAAATTGTCTTTTTCACACTACAACAACTGGCAACAAAAATTCAACATATTTCTAATAATAATCGGGATGTCCGAAACAAAGTCAGGAGCCAAGAACAGCAGTTAAACCCATGGGGCACCCTCTTACAGTAGGGGGCAATGAGGCTCCATAATGACGCTGCCGATGTGCCAGTCCTGAAAACTTGTCTGTGACCCTTTTTACACTTGGTTTTAAAATGCATCTTGGGCAATCGCATAACAAGTGGACGGCGCTAAATACAAGTGTTAACCACCAAGACAATGTGAAGTGTGATCCAATCACTCAAACCACTTGCCAAGGTTGTCTGGGATGCATTTGACCAGATATCTTTTGTAGTGTAAACACTAATGTGTCCTGATGCGTCCCCGATAAGGACATAAGAGTAAAATACGTCATCAAAACCACGGCTCTCGTCAGCATTGCCATGTGAAAAATGGTGACAATACAGTACATTTGGTGTGAATAGAGTTTGGCTGAACCAACAGGAGCACTGAAGACAAGGCATAATGGAAAGAAGTGTATTCCAAACTCAAAACGCAGTAAAGGAAATGTGTTTTTTTGTCATGTGTCTTTTCAAAATGACAGTTTACACTGGTACAAGGTTATAGCCTTGAACAACTATGGACTGTCTTCCAAACAAAAGAGGACCCAGAATTGAGCATTAAATTCAATGCTCAACCAAAAGTTACACCCACTCAAACCTACCCATTATTGACTACAGTGGATTCAACAAGATCTCAGACAATTTGCAAAATTAGTCTAAACGTCTAAAATGCATTACATTTGATTGACACACATGTGTTGATATTTCATTCCTCCACCATGAACTGGATCACGACGTTGCCACAATTTAGAGCACTGGTTCTCAAAGTGTGTGGTGCGCCCCCCTATTGGGACACAGAGGCATGACAGGTGGGGAAAATGTGATGCGGAATTAATGTTTTGAGGTCGGCATTTTTTTCACGGAACAGTAAACAAATGAGCTATAGCAAAGTGTTCATTCAGACAGATAGTAGGTTTACAGAATGGACAGATATTTGACAGGGACAAAAAGAAAAACAGACAATGCTTCAGAGACGAATAAGACAACATGCTCAGCTGACAGCAATCAAAAGAAAATATGACAAAGTAGGGCTGCACTGAATAGTTCGAAGCTTCATTCATAACATTAACATTTCAATTATTATTATAAATAACTTACAGAAAATGATCTTCCACCTTCACTTTCCCCCTCTCTCTTTAACACACACATAGAGCGATGTAACTGCCTCAGTCCTCAGTCCAAAAGTCAAAATTGATTGAAAAAAGATAGATGTAATACTTTCCAAAATTCACAACATCTTTTTTATCTAACGAAATATTCTGCTTCAGTCCATATTTGTTGGCGTTTAGCCTGTCAAAAACAACAATTTCACTGCGGTCAAAAAACGTTTACTCTCCCGCAGGCACCTAACGGGGTGGTCTCGCAGCAATCCAAAAGCACCATAAATAACATTTAAAAAATCATATTTTCCACATTTTTTAGGGTGATAATGTCATAAAATATGACGACAGATATTCGAAATCTATTGTGCTCCTGGGTTCACAGTGAATGGGGTGGGAGAGGAGGAGAGACCAGTGTGTATTTTAGGTCTGAAAACTCTGGCAGCTGACAGACCCAACAAATTAAGAGGGCATTTAGAGACATTACATCCCAGTCACGTCAATAAAAAAGTGGTTCGGTAAAGTTTAAGTAGAAGTGTGTGTGTGTGTGTGTGTGTGTGTGTGTGTGTGTGTGTGTGTGTGTGTGTGTGTGTGTGTGTGTGTGTGTGTGTGTGTGTGTGTGCTTGTGTGTGTGTGTGTGTGTGTGTGTGTGTGTGTGTGTGTGTGTGTGTGTGTGTGTGTGTGTGTGGGGGGGTATTTCTTCCTCCAAAGGGGGGGAATGACAGAAAAAGTCTGAGAACCACTGATTTAGAGTAAATGACCCAGTACAAAAATAGGATACAACGATTGAAATCTCAAAACTCTAAACCACCTGTGTGTTTGCTATTGTGACTTGCAGTTCACAGCAACTGAGCACTGGGCACGTCTGTTTGTATGTGCAGTAACCTGTAATCACTGTATGTGCCGAAGACTCTCCTCACAACTCCCAGTTCTCTTATGGCATTTCAATCTTCCCTCTCTATCAACACTAAGAGGCAGTACTCATCTTTAAGCTTACACTAAATACATATCTCTCCAGTCCACGTCTCTCTCCTCTTCTATTACCATCACATACTATCTGTGATCCTGTAGTTCTTGACTGTTTTAAAACAATTCTAATGACTCTATAGTAACAGAATATTGATTCATATTTGATCAGCGCTGCCTAGTTTGACCGTTTGGTCGGAGATCGCGAGTGATTGACAGCCGGCTCTCATAGACGGCAGCTGAACGGCAGACTCCATCTCGGCTCTGATTGGTTGTTTTCCTCCGGTCTGTGATATCTTGCAGATGCCATTAGGAGCACCGGAGGACACAGAGGCACATGATTTTTTTCAGATTACCTGTCTCATACACGACTGTCAGGATATAGTGACCGTTTTATAAAAATAACTTTTTTTATTCATTGCTCCATTTCTACCCACTGCAGCTTTAACTTAAATCACTGTATATTTCAAAACAAAATCAGAAAAAAAATTGTTTATGAAAGTTTGAAATGTTACGATGTTGATTATGTGATATTGCTTATCTGTTCATTTTTTTGATGTGACATTTTATTTGCTTTACATGCTGGAAAAACTTTCTGTTACAATGGTAAGCCTTATATCACAGTCCTTTGCACTTATGAGTCACTGTGAAGTGAGGGAAATGTTTTAACGCCTTCTAATTACAACTTTGTCATCTGCTGTACTAACACCGTGCGCACTTTGCCACTTGCATGCCATGTCTTCAGGAAGCCTGTCATGTCTATGCATACGCTAATTCGAGTATAAGGATGTGCTTTCATGAGCAGCAATTTAGATTGTATGTGTACAATGGATCAGTATGATTTTATGTGCAGACACTGAAACACAATTTTAGTCCAAAGCAACACTCCTTACCTAAGGAGGGCTTAAGGCCTATGGGTGCCTTTTCAGGTTACTTAAGCCCTGCTATTTAATTGCGAAACTTTTTCTGGCCCGTTGGGTGCAGCGAAAACAAGCTGCAAACATAACACCGATTTATATATCCAGCAGATACAGAGTAAAATTAGCATTCATTTTAAGTCATATTTCTGGCAATCTAGCTGAAAAATTAAAGGGAAAATTTGCAGATTTTCAACCTTTTCTCCATCTATCTGAGTTAAGGATATATTGTAAAAAACGCCTGCAGTTAGTGCAGAGGTTCTCTGGAGCACAGCTGGGCGCAGCTGCAAAATCTGCTGTTCTTCCTGCACCCAGGGGCGTGACAGTGATGTCATTGGAGACAAGGAAGAACTACAGAGTGCTACTTCAAGCTTTGGTACTTTGGACGAGGATTTTTTACAGTGTACGTTTTACAGTGTTTTGGCTAACTCAAATATTCAGCCGTATTCAGCCGGAGAGACGCCGCTTGAGGCTGCTGCTGCAGAGGGGAGGATATGGCCGGCTGGGACCCTCCAGAACCTGAGCTACTGAGAGCAAACACCGATCCGTGGAGCCTTTGCTCAAAATGCGCTCCAATGCCAACAGAAACGTTATCATTCTGCTGTAATTAATGTCAGCATGGGCAGTTTTTGTTGAATGCTGTCGCCGACGCCAACCCCGAGAGAGCAAGCCGTGTGTGCGTTACTATGCATGAAAGTTTTCCTCCTCACTGAGAAAGAGGTATGCTGGAGACCTTCTTCAGGATCCCAAATATAAACCCGAAAAGGCAACCAAGACCAGCAGAGCGATTTTTGTTATTGGATTTTGCTAATTTAATGGTCTGCCTCCGAAGAAGGAGTGAGAGCCGCCAATGAGCAACTGTAGCGGGGCAGCTACTCTGCGGGTAGCCGGCACGACCGAGAGAAACAGCAGGTGGAAACAGCGTGTAGAGCCGGCACGTCTCACTCTGTGAAATAAGGATTTATTTCAACCAAACCAGAGTTGCTGATTGTTGGAACAGTTGAAAGACTAACCAAGACGTGTGAGTTATATTTTGGGTCTGTCCAGGTTGAATGAAGAGTGTTTTTCACTGAGTTAAAGATGGGGTCTATGATCTTGGAAAGCTAGCATAATTTCAAAGTAGCATCATCGCCTCAGGAGCTCCGTCTAAGCCCCCCCCCCTCCCCTCGAAACTCCTTCCAAGGCAACGCCCCCCACACACATGCACGAGCACCGCCGCATCGTATCTACTTCACATTTTTCGTAGCTATTTCATCACTAAATTCACTTCTGAAAAATTTTGAGGCGAGCAATCAACTGTGTAGATTTAGAATATTGACAGTTTTACGATGTTAGATGGCGAATCAAACATTTGCTCAACTGTTGTCGGAGTTTAGAAGCTCCACAAACTGCCGGCACAGCTAGCTAGCTCCTGCTGGGATCGCCACCTCTCCACCCGGGCAGTCACTCACACAGACCCCACTATGAGCTGGCTGGAGCTCTCTCAACAGACCGGTCTCTTAGAGGGGCTTTTATTTCCTGGTTGACGGAGAGGGGAGGGGGGGGTAGCTCGCTGGAGAGCCGGCCACAGACCAGCAGAGTGGCGAGGGAAATAGCAGCCTCTGAGGGGGCAGAGAGATACCTGCTGAGAAAACACGACTCTTTTTAACATTACTCTAATATCTGGAGGGAGATCAGTCCACTCTTTTGTGTCCGTAACTGAAAAAGCAGTTTGAGTAACGTAAATTTTGTCGAGCAATGTTTTATATCCGCCGTCTCCCCTCGTTGATAATCCTGTTTGTCTGACTTCACTTTGAGCTGTTTGAATAAATAGTTTAAACCTGCAGTATCTTATAAAGTAAACTAACAGAACATAAACAACTAAATCAAAGTTGTATTTTTCGATAATATTGTAATAGTGGTACGAGTTTGTGCTCGTTGTCCAGAGTTTTTTAAGAGCTGAGTTTTCTCTTCCATTCTCCAGTTTACGTGCGGCGGCGACGCGCTTTCTAGTTCACGCTGGTGCACGCTAAGGGTAGAGTACGAGCAGGGAGGCAGGGAGGCATCTGATTGGTTCTCTACTACTGGGCACAGAGGCAGTGACTGGGAGACGTTTTTACAGGATTACAGCAGCTACAAATGACGGATCTTTTCCGGTCTTTTTTCAGAGCTCATCAGAAATGGATTGCTGTCGGGGTGTAAAGACCATTTCAACCAATATAACAAAAAGTGTATACTGGATAAATCATGGACCCCATCTTTAACAAGGCAATTAAGCCCGTCTTAGTTTGGTGTAAGAGAGAAACTTGAATTCAGAAGGTGTACGGTTGTATTTTTCTGTTTACTTTCCTTTACTGACATTTTGTGAGTTTATGTTGTTTATTTATCAGACGTAGCGAACTCGCCGTTTGCGTGCAATGCATCCTGGTACATGTAGGCACAGCCGGCACATCTCCGCAGCAGGATAGATCAGCTTTCCCGGTCAATAGAGCACACACTGGGGAATTTATTTCTTCAGTGGACTTCATTACCATCAGCACTGATTAGACATCACCAAAAAACGTGGCAAATTTTCCCTTTAAGTCCAATATTCAATCTCTTTTAGCTCTGTTTTTGGTCTCCACCAACTCCTGAGGGAAATCTCTGTCTCTTTAGCTGCTAAATGCTCTACTATGTTCAGCAGCTAGTCGCTAACTTTGTCTGTCTGCCATTTGGAGAAGGTTGTGTATAGTTTGTTTAGAGCTTTTCTCACTGAAAACAGCTGCCTGCCATGGGCTTGAATAACGCTATGAGAGTGATGAGTGTTTCTTTTTTGTTTTGCTTATTTATTTATTTTTTCTCTCTTTCTTTTGTACTGGAACTGAGCCACCATGCTGTACCAAAACAAACCACCAACTCTGTTGCGTGGCAATAATAAAGTATCTTATCAAATCTAACAGTAAAGGTGTGTTCCCAAAAACCAAAACAATGAGCTGAAAGAAGCTGTAAAGCTCCATAGAAATGATGGAAACAGCAGCATCAGGTGATTATTTTCTGTGATTTCATCACTACAAGCAACCCCTTTCAGATTACACATGCTCATTTGATCCATTGTTACACAGTAAAGTCAAAAGAAATCAACATTGCACTGAGATCTAATTTGACCAACTGTGTGAAGATGAAACAAGTTATTTTTCCTGGAAATCTGAGGCTTGCATAAATGGGCTATTTGATTAATACTGAATACTACTGAATCAGTTAACTTTTCATTTGAAACTTCATTAGAGAGAGTAAAAGTTGGGTATCCTGTGCTTTGAACGCTGACCATCCACTACTACAGTATACATGTTAAACTCAACTTGTGAATTTTTAAAACTATGTTGCTAACTCGAAAACAGAACCCTGTAGTTTTCATTTCTTTTATGTATTGCAGAGCAATGGTGAAACTGGCCCATTTTAATTTGCAGAGGCAGTATGAAAAACTCTGGAGTGACTGGACACTTATTAGTGCAGCCTCTGTCACTTGTTTGCCATGCATTTCAGTCGCAAATGCATGGCATCCGGATTTTCTTGAGTTGAGGGCAGTGCTGGATAACTACTAAACTGTCATTTCCCAAAAGTTACATTTTTACAGGTGAATGAAAATATGTCATGGTCTTTTCGGCTCCCTCAAAGCTCTGAATTAGGTAGTGAAGAGTAAATAACGCGCTGATAAGTGTCAATTGAGTTCTACCTTTTTCAGAAAAGGTCAATTTGTGTTGAAACTGGTATTTGCTACTGTGGCCTCAACAACACATTAATGTCAATTATCTGGCCACCGTGGAAGGAACTCACCTCACTGTCAAGGCCAATTCGAGATTTACTTGTTGGAAATTAAAGAGTGTGTACCCCTACCAGGACTGGTCTATATATATTGGCTCAATAAACTGTCCAGCTTAGTGAAGACCATTTCACTTGGTGGTTGTCTGGCCTTTCAATTGTGCAATGTTGTAATACTAAGTAATTATGTCAGTAGTAGCACAGCCATAACAACGCCCTTGGGCATCAAAATGAAACAAAATTACAATTGAAAAGTAGTTTTTTAACACTGAGGATCATCAAATTACTGTATCTTCAACTGAATTCATATTGTAGGTGGAAAATACTGAAAGAAATACTCACTCTCCCAAGTGACTGTGCCATATTTAAGACTTTAAAAAGGTTACATAAATACAGAGTGCCAATTCGACATTCAGAATGGCTAGTAACAGTGTTGATAGGTACATGCATTGTCAACAGCATGTCAGCAAAGCTTTTCATTCTCACGTCAGATCAGGGAATGCACCAGTTTTAAACGGCATTTATGAATCTTCAAGCTGAGGCCTGCGATTGGCACTTGGATTTTATAATAAAGGGGACATCTTTCTGTGCAGTCCTCAACATGACTCACATGAGTTTCTTATTTATTAGGATGAAAATCTGTACTTTTATCTAAAGCAACAGAAGTGAAAATATATATATATATGATTGCCCTTGTACTGTAATCTTATGTATTCACATTGCAAGCAACATGATCAATATGTAACCCAGAGTTCATTCTGTACACTTCCTATAGGAGTGTAGTGGAACTTTGACAATTTCATCAACAAGATTTTTGGCAAAGTTGTCCACAGCTCAACAATTTCATGTCAAAAAATCATTCAGGTTTCAGCAGTTCCTTGTATCCTTACAGTAATGATTTTTTTTTAAGAAAAATTGTCCTTATAGGCAAGTGAAAAACAGAGGACTTGAAATTAAAAGTTTTTGAAAAAAAAGGTTTTGTTTTTTTATAGTCACTATGCATGGAATTTTAACCTATATAAATTTGCAAATTGGTTATGATACTGTAGAATGGTGTAATGACAACAAACTGACACTGTCACAAGGAATAGTTAAAGAAAGACAGCAACACAGCATGTGTTTACTCTGTAGACACGGGTACATTTAGTACCTAGTAGTAGTAATACATCCAGGTATTTGCACATCTGACTATATGTTTTCTACATTTTTGAAAAACAAAAGAGCAGCAACATTGTCCTGGTTGCTCAGCTTAATCCACAAACCCGGCTGTGGACAGTGTTCATAGTTTAAAATGAAAACTGTTAAGGCTAGCACATTTCAAATTCTACTCTCATTGTCACTCATTGTTACCTAATTGTCTCTTGCTTGCTTAGAAATGTTAGCTCATCACAATGATGCAACCTTAAAAAGTGTGCCCTTTGCCTAATCAACATTTTGTATCTGCGGACCACTGCACCACACCACATGGTCAGAATAGAGCGACACATAAACCTAGGTGAACAGGGGGTCGGTACAACATGCAATAACACCCAATAATACTCTGAATAGAGTAATATTTTTCTGCACAAATATTGAAATACACAATTTAGACAGTTTGAATTGTTGATGTTGGTTAACTAGACCACAGTTTAGCGTTCTTTGATGAAGTATTTATACATGTGAGAAGTGGAAAACAAAGATGAGATCCTAAATGGCTGAAACATGTCAGCTCTGCTCTTGACTTAATTTCACTTGTACATAGACCATTGACAGTAACATACTGTATTAAACTCTGCACGCCTATTTCAGGAACAATGGCCTCCCACCTCTTTCATATTGCAACATTTTCTTCACTGCTTTTGTTTGCTGGATATATGAAGTATATTACAGTATGTCAGTGTTTCTAATAGCTGTTATAGCTTTTATTCTGAGTGAAACTGCATGCTTGTCTGTGTGGGAGTTTGTATATACTGTATGAGTGAGTGTGTCTTTGTGTAGGCGTTCATGTGAGGGAGAGCATGTTCTCTAGTTGGGGTGCTTATTGCTCGACTTCAAATCTACGACCCAGTGACTGTGAGACACTCAGTCTATTGAGAGAGTTTTGCTATGGTAAATCATGATGCAGTGGAAGTTGTTGTTGTTATGGACAAGTTGTTTTATTCAAATTTAATTTAATAATAACACAGGTGCTCTCCAATTAATGCATACTGAATATTGGTGACCAAACCTTTAATTCAAAGGGTTCTGGTGCACTGCTTTTGAATATGTTTATATGCATAGTAATGTCATGAGGAAAATATTCTATTTATATTCTTATGTGTACATCACATGATATACGCTTAGGCTTAATGAATCCCCTGTTGTTTGAATTCTCCCCCATCTGTTGCATGTGCCACACAGTAAAGAGCCCAATAGGGAAACACTGCAACTACAGAATAATTATCACTCACATGCAGACAATTCACTGTTGGTTACCTTCCGTTGTGATACTCATCCTCATTGTTTATTGCTTTCAGATCTATGTATCTAATTAGACCGCAAAGACAATTGACCAATTACATTATTAAAAGAACACTCAGACATTTTGTGAGATTTATTTGTCTGACATCATACATAGGTCTCGGGTGTGTTTGGCCTATCTTAGCACAAAGTCTGGAAACAAGCGAAACAGCTTAGTTTATATTAGCCTACTGTATATCAAATGTGAGAAAATATGTCTTACTTAAATGTTGCACACTCGACGTGAGAGGATGCCCTCGTGGGACCTTTTCCTGGCGCTGGCTGGCCCTAGCCGGGTGGTGCACCGCAACCGGCCCTAGGTCGGCTTGGAAAGGTCCAGGGTTAATTTTGCTCTCAAAGTGCACCAGATTGATGCATTCAACTTTAACTCTAACTACATTCTAACTACAAAATGTTTTCTCAAAATGTGCATTCTCCCCTGGACCCTGCATCTTGTTAGCTATAAAGCTAACCACCGATACATTTAATACAAATCCAATGTTTCAATTTGTAAGGAAATCGTTTTTTACACCCAGAATGGCTTGATTTCTATTTCTCCATGTGTTAAATGCAAAACAATCTTTTAAAAGAGGACCTATTATGCTCCTTTTCAGGTGCATACTGGTAATTTGGGTTACTAATAGAACATGTTTTCATGCTTTAATGTTCAAAAAACGTTTTATTTTTCTCATAACGGCTGTTGCCGTGGACTTTGTGCTTTGTAACTTTGCGGGCCTTTTACATGCACAAAAAAACTATATAATACACTCAACGAAAGGGGAAAAGCACAAAAGCATAATAGGTCCTCTTTAAGAAAGCTTTCCTGTTTGCCGCTGTCTTTTATTAAATCAAATAATTATTCATTTCTTGCACTGTACTGTAACTTTTATTATTGTATTTTATACCTGTCTTCTTCTATTTTAGCTTCTTTTCATTTTCTATTCTCTTGGCTCTTTAATTGTATTTGAATGTCCTTTTGTGTTGTGTTGCTTTTGCACTTTGTCTCGATGCTTTTGATGTTTTATGTAAAACACTTTGACTTGCCTTGTCGCTGAAATGTGCTATATAAATAAACTTGCCTTGCCTTGCCTTGCCTTTGGAGATGTTGAAAGGAACTGCTGACGAAGCTACACTAACCATTTCCTCATGCTTACAGTCCTTTGCTAAGCTGAGCTGTACTGAAAGCATTTCCCAAGTGTTGGAGTGTTCCTTTAACAGCAATGTTCTATCTCTAATGGTGTAAACTATAATGGTACAGACCTGTGTCATAGTTACAAGGGTTTTGTAGAACATCTGTGTCATTATGGGAAAAGCACCTAAGATCAGAGGACGACTGTTTGGCCTTGGGAGACAGAAAACCGCCAGGCAGCATCAGTGTGAGGCAGTTTGGACCTGTATGGGTAAAAATCCAATCTAATCCAAATGTATTTATAAAGCACATTTAAAAACAACAGTTGACCAAAGTGCTATACAATCAAAATACAGCAAAAAAACATAAAAACAACACAGTAAAAACACAAAAGACATGTTTAAAAGACAAATGTCGATAATATAAAATGGCAACTCTAGTGAGTTAAAAGCCAGGGAAAAAAAATGTGTTTTAAGACAGGCAGTGTAGGGGGCAGCCTAACATGCAGAAGCAACTTGTTGTAGAGTTTGGGGGCTACAACTGCAAGGTCCCAGTCACCCCTGTGCTTAAACCTTGATCTAGGAGACAACAAGGAGCAGCTGGTCAGCTGACCTGAGTGACCTTGATGGGACGTTTGGTTGTAAAAGGTTGGAGAGATGGGTTTGAGCTAGCCATTTAATGATTTGAAGGTAAACAATACAATCTTAAAAATCAACCCTAAAATGTACAGGGAGCCAGTGGAGGTAGGTCAGTATGGGGGAAATGTTCTCTTGCCTGTATATTCCAGTTAAAAGATGCGCTGCAGCATTTTGGACCAACCGCAAGCGTGAGAGGGAGGCCCTTTCAAAATCACCCAAATGATAAAAAGTATTTGACCTTAGCTAACAGCATCAGCTGGAAAAAGCTAGATTTTATCACTATATTTATCTGCTTGTCCAATTTAAAATCACTGTCCATTATAACACCCAGATTTTTAACGGTAGATTTCACATGTGGTTCCAGTGAACACAGGTCAATATGAGGGGCATCACAGGCACTTGGTTCAAATATCAGGATATACAGTATGAGGAGAGACCAGAGGTTAAATCAAATGGACCACGTTCTTTGAAAGGTGATCCATTGAATGTGATTGGGTGTTTGTTTTAATCTACTGATGGCCAGGTGACATGGCACATACATTATGAGGTTTGCTGCTTGAACTAATGTGATGATTTGTTCCTGTCTAAATGGTTTTCATGTTGCAAAATATAAAATGCCAACAGTTTGACCCTGCCTCTGCTATGATCCCTGCAGTAAAAATCAGTAATGTGTTGTCGGTTAGTCATCTCTAGCACGGTACACTACTAAATGGTGCAGTTTTGTCCTTTTAATGTTCATCTACAGAGCACAAATGACTGCTTATGCAGAGAGTGATCCATTACAACATCCTCCATTCAAGGTCATTTTCAGCACACTTGGCTTCAGTGTTCTGATATCCATCTGCATGGCCTATAATGGATGCTATTTGATGTTTTGTATTGCATTATCCTCATCTAGTTTGAACCTAAGGCCATAGCTTCCAAGGTTCTGGTCTAACAACTGCTGATTTCCAGTTGTTGTTGGAGCTAAAGTAGTTTGTTGCTAATTAAGTTACAAATATCAGCCAGTGCAGTTTCTTACTGACGGACATTAGGCTCTTTTAACTTGAAATGAATATGTGTCTTAACAAGTAAAATGGAAACTAATTAGCAATTTTTAACACCACAGAGGTAAAAAAGCTTTTTTGTCTCATCCATTTGACCTACATTATTTTTTTTTATATCTGTAGCCTGTTAAGTGTTGATTTGACAAGCATACAACGTCTGCATGGCCATACTTCACATCTGCAGCACAGTTTACGTGCAAAATGCTTTTGACCTCTCTTGGCACGAGTAAGAATATTGATCTTTTCTTCTTGATGACAACCAGGAGTCAGCTGTAATTGATCCAAATCAATTAGAGCACCAAGTTTCCTGATAGCCATCAGGAAACTTCACAGTGTGAAAGCCAATAGTATCTGAGAATGCACTCATTTACTTGTGTGCACACACAACTCTTAGCTGATGCCAAAGCACTTGAATTGATAAATTATCTATAAGGAGGGCTCAGGTCTGAGCACACAGGGCGTAATAATTGTTGCACCAAATTTGATGCAGGAGATCAGAGATTACAGCAGCACCTGTACATGTATTTCACCATCATGATGGGTGAGATTACTGTATCGTATTCTTTTTTATTTCATTTGAAATTTAATGTTTCATGAATACAATAGGAAAAATTTGGATCACCACCACCCCAACACTGTCGGTATATCATCATCTAAAAAACAGTATATGCCTGGACAAACTTGTTTAATGATACAAAAGGAGAAAGAAAAGGAGGAAGCAAAAAAAAACATGATTGGATATTGCCTGCTGTAAAGTTGCCCTCTATAAAGATATAATACATTAACATTATTCTAAATATAATCTGTGCATCTGAACAAGAATTGAGAAAGTTTTTTCTGCTGATGCTCAAAAATGTAACCAACCAAAAGTCTGACACTTCCAGTATACTTGTGAAAATATCACCTCCAATAACAACAGCATTATTTCAGTTAATTGCATACATTAATTCCTGGCTTTGTGTCTTTCCTACATGGATGAAAGTTTTTTTGGGGATATGGTTTGATTGCCTGTATAATACTACTGAAAAATCCTGTGATCCAATTAGGCCACCTTTATTTGACTATATCAAATCACACTGTTTTATTAGAATCCAATCTAAAACCTTGAAACAGGCCTTTTTAGATGGTTAGATCTGCAGTAGAACACTCTGCAGGCTACAACAGTATGAACCCAAATAGCATTTTCAAATTTCTAAAAGCACACAACAAAACCTAGTGATTCACTGTCAGAACAGACGTACACTGTTAATCATTGCCAAACTGTTTTTGGTACCCTGATTCATCCTTCCCATATGTTAATAAGGTCTGCTTGCACACACACTTTAACACTTACTAATATTATTAATTTTTGTGTTCATATTACTGTGGGTTCACAAGGGATTTGCTGTATTTCAGATATAGGATTGGCTATAAAACATTTACGAAGAAAAATCTCTCCCATTCTAGTAGGATCAACAACTATGTGCCACACAAGCAAAGATCATTCCAATGCAGCAGAAGCATCGGAGGCAGATGCAGACCGATACAGGCTGTCCATTATCATTGTTTTTGGCTGGTTTCACACATCTTCAGGCACGAAATATGTTTACAGGGTCAATCACCTGCCACCTACTCAGTCTGAGTAATTGGAAATGACAACTGTTACATATTGCATTTCCAGCAGAGAGGAAATTTGGTTAGTGGTTCTGTGCTTCAGTAAATACTTATTGCATCAGCTGGGTCCTTTGCGTTTTACATAAGCAGCTGCTCAAACGACCTCAAGATGTTGTTGCAATAAATTTACATTGCATACTGCGTCTAACGGTAGCCAATGAAAAAGCTCAGAGGAAATCTTGACTACATGACAAGAAGTGGCTGACAGGATGCATTCTTTCAAAAATCTATACCTGCAAACCAAACAGTTTGTGAAAAATGACACTGTAAAGTTAAATTTTATTGTTTTGGACACTTTATGTCAAGTATGCTAAGCTAGGCTCAGCCCATGTATCTCGTATTGTCCCTAAATGAAGCACTTGCAGTAGATCAGCATATCTGATTAAGATTATGTACTTGCATGATTCTTGCAATCTGTGTTGTTGTACGCTACACACTTCTTGTTGTACTGGTTGAATGCACTTATTGTTAGTCACTTTGGGTAAAAGTGTCAGCTAAATAAAAGTGTAAAAAAAATGTAAAAATGACAGTGACCAAATTAAATAAACAATAAAAACCCTTATATGATCCAGAGATATGGTCTTACATTATATTAAGAGTCCGGATTGTTTTTATAATATATAGGTAAAGAAGAACAGCCAGTCAAATCTTTCATATTCTGTTGTCGCTGTCACTGAAGGAAGTCTATCATTCCAATCTGTAAAATTAAAATGATGAATGAAAATAAATATTTGCAGGAGCCAGAGTGTCTCATAAATAAAGAATGAAGAATTAACGGAATGCAAAATTACAGAGCCATTTGACTAACATTAAAGAAATGACTTTGAGCGAGTAGTTCAACACAGCATTAACGAAAGCTTTGGTACACGCTAGTTCAGCTTTTAGAATAATGAAAGCTAATCACAAAGATTGTGTGTGTCCTTCACTCTGCTCCCCTCAAATAACATTAACAGCCCCACCCAAAGTGAACAGCAGTACTACTTGTTTCAATTAGTGCTGATGTGCCATTAACAAAAGCAATGAGAAGCACTCTCTTCAATTTTGGTCCATATGTACTGTAGGTTAAGAATGAAAACATGACTTTTTAATAAGCTAATGAAATTTAATTTATTGGTAGAGTTATCTTTGTGGGAATTGATATATAAACAAAGAGCACAGAGGCAGACAAGATGTTCACGCTCATTGTTCACAGAAAGGATGATGTCCAAAACTATTTTTATTACATATGCATTTTCAATTCTCGTGTGTGAGCTTTGCTTAGAAGCTCCTGCCAGCAGAAGTGGGCGTGTTTCAGATGGTTAAGCATGCATGGATTAAACTGTGTCAATCATTTGATGCACTTTAAGTAAACAAGCTTAGACACTATAATAACAGCAGTGCTATCTTTATGCTGCAGGTTAGTTTATATAATAGAACTGAAAATTAAGAGAATTTACTGTAAAGTGACTAGTGTTTCATTAATATATGGAACAGAATAGATTAAATGTGGGCGCAAACAACGCATTCAACATTACAGAAGTTAATGTATCATAAGATGTCACAAGCTATTTTTATACTAGCTTCTCTCCACTGGACTGCAGTATGCGTCAGTAATCTGTCATCATTTCACTGCTCCGTAATATGTAGTAAAGTCCTGTCACATAATATAATTTGCTGCTAAAAGAAAAAAAAAAAAAAACGGGACATCCTGGTGGCCTTGTTGTCAAAGGCAGGCACATGTCATATGAATGCCATGCCATGTCGTAAATGTGAATTAGGCCAGGGAATTTTATGTTATGACACTCTTCTTTCTCTACATACAATTCCTGTTTTTTTTCGATTGTCATCTATCCAATTAAAGGGCTGGTCCATCTGCCTTCTTTTCAAATGGAAATGCCTAACTCAGTGGTTAGCAAAAAGCAGGAGTTTTTGAAGTGGGGCTGTATGTAGGTTGTACTCCCATGTTCTGCAAGGTAAAATTACTGTTTTTATCAATGGAGTCTAGTGGCTTTAAAGAGAGCGATTTAACGGCTTCAGTTTCCCGTTGGAAATGGCTGTCTGACAGAAAGATAAAACGGTTGTGGACGGGAGCAGCAGCCACCTAAAAAAAGGCCCACCTAAAAATCATCATCAAGTGTACACTATATTCAGAATATTTTCCCCGCTTTACCTTGCCATCAGACAGCCCTTTACATCTGGTAACTAAAGCCATTATCTATGCTCTCTTCAAAGCCACCAGACTTCATTAACAAAAACAGTAATTTTACCTCGCAGAACACGGGAATTGCTGGTTTACCGCTGCATCGACACAGCAGTACATTGCTTAGCTTCCGTGGAGGTACTCCTGTCTGCTCGGCCAAACTTGGAGCGTGCTGACCGCCTTCTAAGTTACTATATGCAATACACTGACTATACGGATGTATATACAGTATACTGTATATGTAGCAGCATCATCATGCAGAAACCTACGTCAGGTCACATGGAAAAAGTTTTTTGAAGGGCCTGGGGAAATAACATTTTGATGCTAAAACATACATACTCGAATCATATAAAAAAACACCAAAAACAAAAAAAATAATGGACCCGCCCTTTAAAATAAAAAATATCTCCACAAAAAGATTACATCACCTAAATTTCTAAGGACAAGATTAGCCATAACAGACGGTAAGATGATCTACGACACTAAACTATGCTTACAGATGCCTGCAATTTAGAGGAATGTGATTTCATTTAAGTTTGGGTCGTTAAATTAATACATTACACGTAATATCTTGAAATTCATTTGTTTGAGGGAGCATTTTTCACACTGCAATGATGAAAAAATGCAAGATCAAATGAGGACTTTCTGAAGTGGAAGAATGATTATTGGTGGCTGTGGTGAACAGAACTGAAGTATATACTGGTATATTCCTCCATTACAAGTGTATGATTTCTGTATTTAGTCATCTGATAAAAGTGTGACAGTGCTGCCTGTTTCACCTTTCTTTTCACTTATGCCTAATGAAAATAAAAATGAACAACATGACAATAAAAGGGCCTTCATGGGACAATAAAAAAATGGCAGATTGACTACACAGGATATTACAATGATAAGTGGAACAAGAAGAGAAAGAGATATGAAGGGTAAAAGATAGTAGGACTTGAAGTTATTCAAGTATGATTTTTAAGTAATATCAAATGATCCCTGATATATTGTAAAAAAAAAAAAAAAAAAAAAAAAAGTGTATGGTATAATGCAGCTTTTAGATTGGAATCAGGCTGTTAAATAGAACATATGGTGGGATATATTATATTTATTAGAGGAGTAATATCAATGTGTTGCTTTGAACGCAGCTGCTAATTTCACATTTAAAAACATAAATAGTTAGCAAAACTGTTTTACAAGGATGTATTCCTTTATGTTTTGTTTTTCCAAACTGTTGACAACTCATCATCTACAGTTTCGCCACTTCTCTCCTACTCTGAGTAGCTCTTTCATTTCAGTTGTGCACCCAGTTGTGAGACAGCAGGGTCCATCAACACCACACCCACACTCAAAATATATGCAGGTAGGACAGAGCTTTACTTTATATTCACTGGGATTACGATTTTTCTGCCTGTCTCCTTCATTGTTAAATTTACACAACTGTTATCAAGATTGCAATAGACTGTAAACTAATCTCTGAGAAATATTATGTCTTTTATGTACATCTTTTCAGTCTTTACAGCTAAGAACATTTAGTCTATTGTCTATATTTTGTGCGATGCATCCTAAAGTACAAATACAGATGTTTTCAGCTATGCTTTTGTATTCCAACCGGCACTGCTGGTCAAACATAAATGAAAAGAAAACAACTAATTTATGCAAATGTTCACGTTGTTAGCAGTCTAATGAATTTTAATGCAGGTTATCAATTCTAGAGCAAGCAATTCACAAGAAAATAAGAGGCTTTGCCTTACTAAGCTGCTGTCTGCTGTGCAAGCTATCAGTCAAAGAGGATATTAACAGAGCATGGGGAACCTCTTTAATCAAATTTTGTCCAAAGAAACACAACTGAGATCATCTGCTGTCTTTCTTTCAAACTTTCATACCATTGTTGTAACTATTTATGTGATTTTATATTTATTTTGTATTTATATGATATATTCTGTTTAGATTCAAGTTCTGGGTGTTATTTCTTTTATCATGCTTTTACTGGTAAGCACTTTGTAACCTTGTTTCGAAAGGTGCTATATAAATAAAATTATTATTATTATTATTATTCCTGAACCAGTTATTTTGTGTATTATGCATGGGAATTTGACAACTGTATACACAAAACAATTAATTGATTGTCCTTACCATTAAGATGAAAATATATATTCATATAAATTAGTGTAACAATAAGGAATATATGATAAAGGGTGAACATTTGTCAACTGCACTAGATTAAATCACCACAATACTGTTTTAATGGGCATAATAAGGGGAAAAAACAAGCACTAAACACAAGAGCTTTCCCCCCTCCTTAGACATTAGCTCTGATGTCTCTGTAGATATAGAACTGTATTCTATTGTAGAAAGGATACCCTGAAGCTTGTAAACAAGCAAACAATAACTCAATCTATAAACAAAATGTACTGATTACTAACTTTAATTAACTTTTTTCTTCTCATAAAGGCCACAAGGGAAGTCAAAGTCTTTCTTGTTTACCCAGTAAAGACCAAAAGAAAAGGAAAATGTTTGTTATGGAGGTTATGGTGCAGTGGTCCAGAATATTTAATGTTAATAAAGCTGCCGACCACTTAATCCCAGGGGAAAATGAAAAGTGACTTAACTGCTGTGGGGGAGGGAAAATGGGCCCTCAAGTTGTGACTATGCATGATTATCAAGTGTGGATAAGGAAATAAATGATTGGCCTAGGGATAGGCTCTATTATTTATGTGGATTAATTATCAGGTTTGTAATGGGAACGCTCTCTTAATGTTATTGTAATAAATTGGAAAATCCCTTATTTAAATCTTCGGCTTAGGAGTATGTTTTATACAAATACTAATTTATCAGAGTGTGAGGTAAACTTAATGGATGCATCAGTTCGTAAAGGAGAGGCTTTGTAGACAAAATAAAGTCATGACAACTCTTCACACCAGTGCTGCTGAGAAAACAGGTAGACTTTACATAAGGCTATAGCACAGCACAATACCTCAAAATCTTATTAAAATGTCATTTGAGGTAGATGATTTTTTTCCCATTTGCTATTAGTCTCTTACTCTTGGACTGGGTGACCTCTAGCCTTTAATCTGACCACTCTTCCAAATGAAAGACTAAAGTGATATGATGGCTAAGGACAACAGGCTTAAAAAAAGTGGGATAAATGCACCAAGACAGAAAGATTCCTCCAGTAGTGAAAAACATCTACAGCATATTTCAAGCTACAGTAGCTTTTCTCTATGAATTTACAAGCTCAGCAGGTAAATTAAGATTATATGGCTATAGTTTAATCAAAGAATGTATATTGCTAAGGAGTGAAAGTCAATTGTTTGTTCCATTGCAACATCAGCGTCCAGCAGCAAAGCTACGCTTCTGCCATTTTGGACTGAAAGCGACTACCGGATGCAAGTAAAACGTCCGCCTACAAAGTGCTGTACAAAAGCAAAACATAACAATTTATATTCTATTGTCATTTTTAATGTCTCTAACAAAATGGCCTGTGTTGAACAATAAAAATATTATAAATATGCATACTATTATAACTATTTATTCACTTACTTATTTATTTATTTATTAAACTTTTTGTCCAGCTGCTTCCCAGAGGAGCATTAAATGAGCGATAGACATAAATGGAAGTTAGAAAAATCCAGCAAACAGATTTTGAGAGCAATCTCAACATTTTTCATGTCAAGGATCTCCAAAGTCGATGTACAATAGACCACAGACCATGGATGTATAGAGGTTGTGTCCTGTGCTTTTGCCCTGCGTGTTAGTAAATAGCCTACAACTACATTATTACTACAATTCTGTTTATGTCATGCTACTAGCACTACTAGCTATTGGCCGATAGCTGGTTGTTTGGGAACAGAGACGTTATATTACATCCACCACGGTACAGGTTTACAGCATACAGCCCATGGGTGTATTATAAGATAATAAAAGTGATGAATTACAGCCAATATATCCATTATTATAGCCGCATACAGCTAGCAGGAAGCTGGCAGAACTGGAAATGTCATATAAGCGTGCAGAGCGGTGCAGTCCCGTGGGTCTGATGCACGTTTATCATACCGAGGAAAATAAATCTGGATTCGGCTATTTGTTAATTTTACAACTTGGACATAATGATTTAAATGAGGGTTATTTAAGTGTTCATACGGGGGAGTTGATTTACCTAAAAAAAAAATTCTCCTCTGATTTACAGACGTCTCTTTATACATCCATGGCCATGGACTCATTGGCGTTCTCAGTCCAAAATGGCGGCAGCGCTACCGCAGCGCCATCTAGCGACTGTTGTCAAAAAAAGCAGTTTTTCCTCTTGGCTTCTATACTCTTTGGTTTAATTGTTTCATACCATTCACTCTGAAATGATTTCCATGACAACAGCAGGCATGTCCATATATGTGGTGCACTGATTGGTTTGACTATTTTGCATAATGCAAGGCAGCAACACCCTCTGAGTGTGGCCAGACATATCTTACGCTGTGATTTAATGGCAGAGCTATGCCAATGAGTCACATGTTCAATCTGAGATTTACCACTCCCTTTGTGTTCGGAGGTTACTCCACTGAAGCACAGCCACAAACAAAGGAAGACACAAACACTTCTCTTCTTCTTCTGACATAGTACTCCCTCTCACTATCTAGTCTCTCCTCATCATCTCTAAAGACATTGCTTCAGTTTTATGTTTCCTGAATTGAGCAGTGGCATGGGGACAACATCTTTGTTTTGCACTCTAAATAATGAGGCCAGGACAGATGATTGTGCTGATACCATAAAAAACCATAATGCTACTCTTCACTCGATTAATACTGTGTGCATTCCTCATCTTGACAAATAGGGTTGACAAAGATTTCTTCCTATATTTGTTAAGTGTGCCTATGCGAATAATTGTATTTGTCCTTTTTTTGAAAGTGCAGTTTTGGCTTGTACTGTCCTATCCTTTCTCAGAGGAGATGACCTTCTGGTGTATGTAAAGCCATTCATCTGTAGCGCACTGCTCTGACACCGAATGATAATGCATTGATGCTGTCAAGCAGAACCTTTTATAATAAAGTTGAACCACAGAGCAGTGATGATTCAAGTTATTTTAAGTTACATTCAACTTGTATGCAACTATGACACTGCTTATACTACAATATTCCCAAATTATGGTTGTTGGTTCACTAAGATCGATACGGAGTCAGTCACCATAAATTTACTTACATTAAGTATTTATTCACTGACATGACTGCAATCCGCGGGGTGTGATGTTATGGAGAGAGGTAGCTACTAGTGCTGTAGTTAGGGAACTAGCAGACAGGCTGTTGACCGGTGTTTTTTCCTGTGATATTTGTAGCCCATAGTAGGGTATCATTCAGGTTTTAGGAGCAGTGTCTCAGACAGGATGATCCTACATATTATGCAGCAGGATAAAGAGACACATCCTGAATTTCTACAGTGAATAAAAGATACTAAGAGATATTGGGTTTGGGGGTCCTCCCCCAAGACAATTTGAAGGTTTTTGACTTAAAACTATGCAATTTTACATCATTTTGGACCATTATTACTAGTTAAATGATTATTTTATTATTTATACATATCACAGCCTTCGTCTGAACATTAAATAGAATTTCATTAATTTTATTCGTTCACAAATAAAAAAAAAGTTATGACGAACAGTTATAACAATAAAATATTGTGTATTATGTTGTTATAAAATAAATATTTTACAAAAAGGATGTGAACATTGTAATGATGAATTACAGCAATCTCGTACCCCCCGGCGAAAATACGCTGGCGCTGCGCCATTATGAATCGGCGTTATGAATCTCCCAGAGAACCTGACATCGAGAGGGCAGAAAAGAATACCGGCAGCTTGTGAGAATTGCCGGCGAAAAAGAAAAGTCATGGTACGCCAAGGAGTAAAATGAAGAAGCGCTGGTACTGCGTACCAGTGAGTACCGGCCCATTTTGAGCACTGCAGTGCAAACCAATGGGTGATATCACACCTTCCTACGTTCATCTTTGTAAAGTCTATGGTGAGCAGTAGCTGCACATAAAAAAATATTTTCAAATTGTCTTTTATTAGAAATAGATTTTACAGACACAGATGAAACATGCCATGCAGCGCTGGCACCTTTTGATAAACAGTTGTTGTTCACACAAAGTCAAGTCCTCTGTCTTATGAAAACTGTTCTTAGGACACAGAAGGTGCCATTATTGCTCAATCTGATGGATGAGCTGTTGGCTGGAATGTGAAACTGCCCTGGCCTCCGCTTTGGTTCAAGAAAGTGCTATTCCTCGAGGGGAGACATGCTGTGATTGAAGTATTTACGACAAGACAGAAATGTGATGGCACAAAGAATGTGGGTGACAGTGACGCATGACTGAACAGATTACTGTGTACAGACTGTAGAGCGACCCTTTGAATTGTGATGCCTCACTTTATTGTGCTGAGGTTAAAAGGCTCACCTCTCGGGGAGCTGCATTACTCTACCTCCTGCTCTTTTTGATATAGCAGTCCAAAGAACAAAGACCATATCAGCAAACTCAGACGAACCCCAACGGAGAGTTTGGTAAAACTAAAAATGCACTGTGACAGGACACTGACCAAGACTGATAGAAAGACAGTTTCTCTAACATCTAGAGGTCTTCTAGTCTAGGATGAAATATGCCTGCCTAGGAGCACTCATTATTTTGCACAACCACCAACAGTCTGTGTTTAATATAACCAGTGGAGAGAAGTGCTTTCCCCTGTACAAGAACCTGTTATAAAAGCAGGAGATACAACTTAATGCAATACAGCGCTTTTAGCAAACTCAGATGACTACTTGAATAAGTGCAGTTTCTCCATCTCTATGGGTAATATTAATCATGATGAGTAGCTTAAGCTTTACTGAAATCAAACAGAAACACCAGATGGAAAGTCTTACAGTTTCTCCAACACATAATTCTGCATATTCCTCTCCTTAATTCTTTGTGCTCTTAGAATGATTTAATAAAGAATAATGTTTCACTGATATCCAGGAGAGTTTAAAAAAAAAAAAAAACTACATTAGCATTAACCAAGTGCAGGAGCTGATCCAATATCTTGGCACTATAATCATCAATATGGCTGAAGCGATACGTGACTCAGATGTGCACTCCTGCTCTAAAATATCCTACCAAGAATACCAAGACACACTTGTGAAAATCGCTTGTGGTACCTTGGTATAATTGCCAAGGGGAAAACAACTGATAATCCATATCTTATGCCAGTTCTATTCCTTCTCTGGAATGTTTTTTTCCGCTTTTTTTCTTAGAATTAAGACTGCATTTCCCATAATGTTGGTTATTATTGGTGTCATTTTCTCTGCACCTTTGGTTGGTGTCCAATGCAGTTTTTGCATTACATTTTCAAAAAATAAAGCAAATAAGCTGTATAGTAAACAAAGCCTTATGTCCTGCACACATTTTGTTCAACAAGATAAATCCATTTTACCATATTTGAAAGACATGCATTTAATACAAAGAGAAAGCCAATTTTAACATTACTGATTAGTTATGTGTAGAGGAAAAGTAAATGGTAAATGGACCTGCATTTATATAGCGCCTTTCTAAACTTCCAACTCCTTAAAGCGCTTTACACTACATGTCAACATTCACCCATTCATACACTGATAGCAGAGGCTGCCAAGGTGCCAAGCTGCCCATCAAGATCTAATCTAAATACTCATTTACACACCGATGGCACAGCCTTCGGGAGCAATTAAGGGTTCAGTATCTTGCCCAAGGACACTTCGACATGTGGACTGGAGGATCGAAACGATTGGTGGACAACCCGCTATACCTCTGAGCCACAGCCGCCCCAAAAATAGAAAAAGCACAAGAATAAAAGGCACAAGAGGCCCGTCCTCTCACTGAAACATCCGATGCTACATATCAAGACAACTGGTCGCACCTTCACTCATTCACTAAACTTTAACCGGAAATATTCCATCCGGCAGATTTTCTGTGAAATCTGACCTAGTGGCACACAATGTAAAATCGCAAGGAGAGGAAGCTGATCCTCTCAATGTTGGTCTGCTTTAATTGTTTTCTCAAAGTGAATATAGTAATTATTTATTGGTGCTAAATTACATGTGGCACCATGAAACAAATGTATGTTTTTGCATAAATACAGTGACACAGTCAAGACATCCTTACTCTATTTGATGCAAATACCTAACATTTTACCTGATGACATTCAAGCACAGTCCATTCTCATTAACAGACACACAGTAACAAAACGAGACAAGAGACTAAATACTTTCTGACATTACATTAGTTTCATCATTATAATGACACTATTATTTGGACAAGCGAGAGGGTCATTACTGACTGATTAGCTGTCCTGTCCATTAGTGACAAGACAAATGGACCCGGCATTTTCATTTCTACATCTCAATGTCTCATCTGTCCATGGGACCCCTATCTTTCTGCTTCATCTCCTGTGTCATAAAGATGTGTGTATAAAACATACCGCCTTTGAAAGAGAGCACTATCCTCTCTTCAAGAATACAAGTGCACCTCTTGTGGAATTTGCACAGCTGCAGACACATATCCGTCTGTTCCATTTTCAGGGAAGCTGATACAGAATGATGTACATATCAGTGTCAGGATATAAATCCTGCTGTCAGTCTCAGCTGTTGCTATCAGTTTATGTCCTGTGAAAATGAAATGGTTACCTGAGCAGATCATCATTGCTTACACTGATTGTACACACTGTTACGCAGCTGTGAAGTCATCTCTCTCCCTTATTGCAGGGCACATTTTAAATACACTGACAGTAAAGCGTTTTCGGTATTCGCCAAGGCCACAGAGACTCTTGACTTTATAGCTTTTACTTCCTGTACAGCATAAGCTTGTGACGGACATGGCTTTTTGGTTTCGATCTTAGGAGTGTGACGGTACACAAAAGTCACGGTTCGGTTCATACCCTGGTTTAGGAGTCACAGTTCGGTGTGAGTTCGGTACAGCAGGGGAAAAAAACAAATAAGGATGAGTTTCTTTTCATTTATTTTGAACAGACAGACAGGAATCCTCTTGCTAAGGATTGAGGTAACATATTGCCTACTGGTAACTTTGGTAAAATAAGAAACATTTCAAACACTTCTGTATTTCACTGTACGAACACTGAACAAGCACTTTTCCAAAAGGCAATAGGTCACAAGAGGCTATCAAACTGAAAATCTCTTATACTATAAAATAGAAAATACAAAGGTTGCTTTATTCAAATATTCAAGCACCCAAACATTTATTATCCCAGTGATCGGCACATCTGGGTGATGCGGTTGAATGTGCGTTAGCATGTTCGATGCGTTTCCATTCACAAAGCCTACAACGGTGGAGCAACGGCAACACACAGTCCTTGTTTTATACACAATTCTCTCTCCGTTGCTGTTGTAACTGACCGGGACGCTTCATTCGTTTAATTTGCGCTCATCATAGTGTGACTGACTCGCACTCCAGTCAGCTTGTTGTGCTATCCTCAGCATATGTTGCTAACTGCGTACGGCTAAAAGTGTCCAGGCTGATCTCGCGCTTGTGATCTTTGGTTCCGCATTACGCACGTCAATCTACATACCGTGTATTCTGCGTGTGGCTGCGTGCACCGGACCGTGACCCCGGGACCGTGACCCCTGTGCCGTGACGGTTCGTCACAAATACATGAACCGTTACAGCCCTATTCGATAGTCCTGGCTGCTATAATCCTATTTCTTTCACATTTTTAAGTCTATTTTATAAAATAGAACAAGATAAATCATTGGGTGTAAGTCACACTCAGCAGGATACTGAATTAATAGACCCCGTGGCAACTGATTTATCAAACGGACAATCGTGTCTTGCTGACCTGTTTTACTTTGCTATCCCTGTATAAAAATAATTCCATAAACAGATACTCTTACACTGTTATACGTCAACCTGGGATGTTGGGTGCATTTCAGGGGTTATTTTGTGATGAACTGTTGTAATTTACTTTTTTCTTGGTCTACCCACTTTTCCTCTACCTGCCTTATCTACTTCAGTTAGTGATTTTGTACATCTCCCAGACTATTGACGACCTCCAGTGAACTTAGGTGTAGGTGGAGAGAGTGATAGTGATAGCGACAGTGATAGTGAGAGCAAGAGATCAGATTTTTCCAGTGGTGAAAAAGTAAGAGTCATATCCCTTACTCACACTGTATCATATCTTGTGTCTGTATTGCATTATGGTCTATTCAAGCTGCTGTCAGCAGAGAAATTGGTATCTCTGCCTCTCCTGCCATGGATTTCCTTCCTGCATGATAGCTGAACATCAGTGCAAAATAGAGAAACTAGAGTGAAGCCCTTGGTATTTGATTCAATCTGACGTTTACCATTTACTTATTTAAATAAGCTCTTAAACTCACTTTACGCTAACTGCTCAGCACAAAACAGCAAACAGACAAGGTTGGCGACTACCTGGTGAACATAGTGGAACATTCAGCTGCTAAGAAGTCAGATATTTCTCTCAGGAGTTAGTGGAGAGAAAAACAGAACTAAAAGGAGAGTTAATATTGTATGCTTACATTTGCCAGGTGGCCGGAAATATTCCAAATCAACACTAACGATCTCTGTATTTGCGAGAGTGAGTAAATAATCAACTGTTTGTGAACGAGTTTGCCGTATCAACTTAAAAGGTGATAATATGTTGGTGTTGTGTTTACAACTTGTTTCCGCTGCCCCAAAGTGGCCAAAGAAAAATCAGTGCAGGTTTAATTATAAAATTGGGAATTACTTTTACCATTACGTGCTGTGAGGAAACATAATGTGGTGTAAAGAGAGTGAAATACCTTGGATCAGTTTCACCTTGTTGCCAAGCATCCACCCTGCTGTAGTTTTCTTGGGCAAGAAGCTGCATCCCATCTAACTGAGGCTTACATTCCAGTGGTGTCCTGAAGAGTTGGTAACATACAAACATCATTGATCAACAGGTTTTCACAGAATGTTACAATATAGTAACCCATCTACTGTGCTTATGGGCCCTTCTGTTGGTCCTATCAGATCCGGGAGGGAACTAAAAGATAATGCAATCTGTCATGTTACCTTGCGATTTGTCACCGTTCTCTTTTTTTTTCCCCTATTTCTCACATTGTGACAAGCTGACAATGATATTTTTGGCCTCGAGACATATCTCCAGGTAATTGGTTCCTCACCTCTCACCTAATGGGAGGTGTGAGCTGTTCTGCTGCCATCACATGCTCACAAGTTTAAGGTGAGCTGCTGTGGGTCAGGAGCACCTCATGTCCTCAGATTTAAAGCAGGGGGTCCAGCTGCTTATTATCTGTTGACAAGACAACAATCTGAGTGACAGCCAGTGATGGGATGGAATTTATTTCATTATAAAATGAAAACCTCTGTGATCTTGTCCTGCGTGTATGTATTTCGTTCTCATTTTCCCTTACCAATAACTAATACCAACACTAGTATTGATACTGATAATGATACTAATAATACCACTGGAAAATAGAATCAAAATCCACATTAGAACAGTCAGAGTCATCATTTCAGAAATCAATCAACAAAATCATTAACAATTCTGCATATCAAGAAAAAATACCATTCCCATGCCTATTCAGATGATAATCTAAAAATGTATTCAACCACCTACCTAGTACAGAAAATACTCACCGTTCTGCAGTTTATATTGAACTGCAGATTGACTTTTAATTCAATTATAAGTTCAGTGTTATCTGTAGCTATAGCTGGAATTGGTTTGGACTCAGAGGCAGCTGAATTCAACATGTGTTTTCTCCTTTCCTTTTTCATTAGATTGCTTTCTTTCAAGAGCAGACACGCACTGAGGGGAAATGCGTTACCACTGCAAGATGAGTCTTCAAAATATATCCAGTGAGGGTTTCCTGGGACAGATACCTGTTCACGTTCTGACTGCAGAATTTGTTTTGAAAATCTGGGGTAGGCACCAGGATCTGATCAGACCTTTGGTGAACGGGTGTGAATGGGTGATCTACTCTTATTCTGACTCTCAAGCAATGCAAGGATTGAATAATGCATTAGCTCTCAACAGGATGATGCGATAGAAACCACAGTCTGCCGAAGCCATGTCTGGTAGGCTACCAGCCTGATTCAGCCTTGGTTTTTATTTACACATATTTTTCAAACAATATGAATACTAAAGATAGCCTGAAATACTGTACAAATCCTAAAACTACATTAACTCTTTAAGCTAAAAAGGCAGAAATCTAAACTACTGTAAGATTGTATATACTGTATCTATTTATTTTAGTTAAGTCTCCAAATAAACTAATCAATTTGTGGTTTCAAATCTTTAATTGTATTTCAGATTACAACATTTTTTAAAGCCTAGCTATACCTTGATTTAAAGTTTTTCTTTATGAATGAATTTAACATTGAGAAAGATAAAATAAAAGAAGAACGTGCCATCAGTACATGCAGTGGCTGTGAATGCATTGAAATCCCCAGTTTGTTCGAGTAATGCTGCAGTAATTGCATCAATCTGCATCTCATCCCTCCTTCTCTAATCCCTCTACAACTGTTGTCTTGTAATAACATCCACTGACCCACTCAGGCCTGCTCTCCTTTCCCCAAGATGCCATGTTTTTTATGACTGTTTCATTACATACCCCAAAATGAATATAAATAAACCATAAAATATAATGAATGTAGGTTTGTAAAGACAATCCCACCAGTGGTTCCTGTATAATTTAAATAAAAGAACACATCATACAAATAACTGACAAGGATCATAGACTGAAAATACAATAATAGCACAGCGGATAAATATTTGCTAGAGGTGCGCTTGACACAGAAACGGTTGGCAGCAAAACGATTATACTATCAGTAAATTCAGGAATTTTAACTAGCTGTTGTTCAGCTGTGATAACAGATAGAAAAAAAACTCTGACTGAAGGCATTTTGTCTTCCCTAGCATCCTGCCAGTTTTGTTCCACTGCCCATTTGTCAACAGTGATGTCCAATTGCTCAGTGCCAGGCTGGCAAATCAGCACCTTGTCACTTTCGAAATGACAATTTGATACTCAGTCAAGTCTGCAACCAGTTTGTGCCTTACAGCCACTCACTACCTCAAAACAAGCACTAAAAATAAAGCCAGCCAATCTGAAAGCGCAGGCTTGCATGCAATCTACAAAACTGACCACATTAGAGCTCGGAGGTGACTTTGAGATTGAGGACATTTCTTTTCATTTATCAGCAGCAGTAATACAAAGTTAAATCAGAAGACTGAAAACCTTTGTGGAAGCTTATTGGACGGCTTGACGTAATATCGGTTTCATCTCATAGCAAAATAATCTAAAAGCTAGGGGATCTGTCATGGTCAATCAGCCATGTAATATAAGCAATCTAAGATGAATATGGAGCCCCAGTAGTGTTAATTCACAAATTGAAGACATGGACTATTTAACATGATGCAAAAGCAGATCTCATTGTGGCAATTAATGTTGAAGCCATCCTATGATTACCATATCAGTCATTCCAGAAAGTCATTTTGTCACTTATAGTTTTCCATGCCCTGCTGTGATTGTTATCATAACTTGTAAATATTTCACATACTGATGTAAGCACATTCAGTAAGAGTCAAAATTAATAGACAGTAGTGTTGAGAAGAGGATAGATTCAAACACAGATGCTAAAGTCTGTTATCTAGAAGAGACTAAATGTGCAATTGCCTGGTGGCACAGTTTTTGATCGTCTGACAGCGAACTCATTAAAAAGCCTCTGGATATAATATATGTTGCAAAGAAGCATTTCAACACTTCTTTTGTATCAAATAGGTGTTAATAATGAGCTGTTGTTGCAACAATAGCGAGAATCCCGTACAACCATTTGAAATCAAATAGCTAAGCTCACTGTCTTTTATTTTCCATCAGTAATGTATAAACAAAAAGAGGATCTATGTGATTGCAGGCTTTACTGTAGTCTTCCTTTGATTGTCTCCGTATGAAATTCTGATCTATAGCTTTACTCCTGGCCCCCCACCTACAGATACATGTACTTTGCATGATGTTTCTGAAGCAGCTGATGTCCACTTTGCACACAGTGATGCAGTGAAAATACAGTGGGTGTCATTTTTACCACCTACTACAGCCCTGCGCTTTCTTTCATGAGTGGTCTCATTTTGTTAACAGAACACACTTTAACTCCCACTCCACATCAGGTCTGACTCTCTTGACCGCTTTCTATTGTTTTACATTTCCTCCTCTTACCTGAAAGTTAGAAATATGTTCCTCACAGCTCAAGCGGTCTATGAATCATTGCTAAAGACTACCAATATCTATATCAGAAGTTTAACTACAGCAAACCACAACCGTCTCTAGGCTATGTTCACATTACATGCAAATGTGGCCGAAAATCTGATTTTTTTTTTTGCTCTTATGTGACACAGATCTGATTTTTTCAGAGTAGTGTAGACACAGAAATCAGATTTTTTTCCAATCAGATCTGGGACACTTTCATATGAGGTCCCAAATCCGATACATATCCGTTTACTGGCCATGCGACTGCTTTGAGAACGGTCATACTTCACTGCGCAGGTGCAGATCACTCACCATACAGTGTCGGAGCGGTCTTTTGAAACTACAGAAGAAGAACCTCTCTCTCTCCACAGAACTATATGGCAGTCCGTCATTTATCAGACACTGATAATGTTTGTTACCTGACAAAAAAAGTATTTTTCTATATTACTTATATTATTATTATAATAATTCTATATATATTATTCTATATAGAGTTCTTCTGCTAAATTCGGCGTCATGTTTCACTCAGTAGAACTCCGATTTAATAAATTAGCAATCATAAAAATGTGTAAACTGCGTCGCTAAGGCAGACAAACTTTATCTGGGAAACATCACATTTATTCACTTTACATGGAGCTAAAATTAATACTGAATTATGTTAAATCATGTTCGCCAAATGAATTAGTGTCCGTTTATGAGTCGTAAGAAATCATAAGATCTTTTAGAAGGAGTAGATGTTTACTGGTAGACTTCATTTGCTTTGTCATCATCATTTAAAATGTAAATTAACTTATTAAACAGACTTTTTACAACTCACTCAGTTCTTCTGATCTTCATTAAACTCTGATTTAATGAAATCACGTTATAAAAATTGCGTGGACTTGCTAAAAGGCGGTGTTTCAGGATGTCAAACAGCTTAGCTTATCTAACTTAGTTCACAGAAGAGCTGTTAAAGTTAAATATCAGCCGAAATGAAAAGTCTTTCTTAAAGCTGGGGTCTGCGATTTATCCAGTATACACTTTTTGTTATATTGGTTGAAATGGTCTTTACACCCCGACAGCAATCCGTTTCTTATGAGCACTGAAAAAAGACCGGAAAAGATCCGTCATCTGTAGCTGCTGTAATCCTGTAAAAACGTCTACCAGTCAGTAAAAATGGTCCCGGTTGTAAGGAACCAATCAGAAGCCTCCCTGCCTCCCTGCTCGTACTCTAGCCTCAGCGTGCACCAGCGTGAACTCAAAGCGCGTGTCCGCTGCACGTTCACTGGAGAGTGGAAGAGAAAACTCAGCTCTTAAAACACCGGACAACGACAACGAACTCGTACCACTATTACCATATTATCGAAAAATACAACTTTGATTTAGTTGTTTATGTTCTGTTAGTTTACTTTATAAGATACTGCAGGTTTAAACTATTTATTCTAACAGCTCATAATGAAGTCAGACAAACAGGACTATCAACGAGAGGAGACGGCGGATAGAAAACATTGCCGAACAAAATTAACGTTACTCAAACTGCTTTTTCAGTTACAGAAACAAACGAGTGGACTGATCTCCCTCCAGATATTAGAGTAATGTTAAAAAGGGTCGTGTTGTCTCAGCAGGTATCTCTCTCTTTCCCTCCCCTCTCTGCTGCTCTGTGGCCGGCTCTCCAGCGAGCTGCTGCTACCCCCCCTCCCCCCTCCGTCAACAAGGAAATCAAGCCCCTCGTCTACGAGACCGGTCTCTTGAGAGCGCTCCAGCTCATAGCGGTCTGTGTGAGTGAATGCCCGGGTGGAGAGGTGGCGATCCCGGCAGGATCTAGCTAGCTGTGCCGGCAGTTTGTGGAGCTTCTAAACTCCGACAACAGTTGAGAAAATGTTTGATTCGCCATCTAACATCGTAAAACTGTCAATATTCTAAATCTACACCGTTGATTTCTCGCCTCAACATTTTTCAGAAGTGAATTTAGTGATGAAATAGCTACGAAAAATGTGAAGTAGTTAAGATGCGGCGGTGCTCGTGCATGTGTGTGGGGGGCGTTGCCTTATAAGGAGTTTCGAGGGGAGGGGGGGGTTTAGACGGAGCTCCTGAGGCGATGCGACTTTCAAATTATGCTAGTTTTCCAAGATCGCAGACCCCAGCTTTAAGGAGTCATACAAAGTCCTACATTATGATTCAGGAGTATCATCTGTGTAACGGGGAAACCAGATCTGTTATTATGTGTTAACGGAGTCTGGCAGTCACTAGACTTCAACATGCATTATTTTGGTGATTTTTTATTAGGAAAAATATTCAATAACTTCAGTATTATACAGTGTAGTACCATCAAAATTACTTTCCACATCAATGGTCTCCTCATGGTTATACTAATAATAACATAATAACGCAAAAACATATTTTTCCAAACTAAGTGTTGTAGCATAATCAGGAAGAGGCCATTGATGTGTGAAGTAATTTTGATGGTACTACACTGCATAAGACTGAAGTTATTGAATACTTTTATAGCATCTCTTTTCGGCGTTGCACTTTGTAGACGGTCCCTGACCACTCGTCTCACAGCCAGCTGCACATAGATACCAATGTTATGTGTCCAGCTCGGCTCCTTGTGATTAAGATGAGGTTGTAGCTCGATGTCTACCTTACGGTTAGAAAGAGCCGTCGTTTGTGTTTCAGCAAGGTTTCATTTATGAGTAATTGATCCGGGAAATTTCTCTCATACACAGCACCATCCTCATACGCGCTCTTACACAACTTCCGGTCGCAGAATATGAAAAAAAGGGTGTTTTTTCGTTTCTGTCTTCTAGTGATTTTATTTTTTGATTTTAGAAATAAAAAAATGAAAATCAACCCGTTTTTTAAGTTTAGTTCATCCCTTTTTGACCCCGATAAATAAAAGCGCCTTGTATTTCAATTTGAATTTTTGGTATTTTAAAATTTAAATCAAATAACCACTAATTTTTTGTGTATTAATATCCTTTTGTGAAAGGAAAATCGAATGACCAAAAGATACACTGACCGAAAGGGCTGTCTGACGGCAAGATAAACCAGTGAAAATATTCTAAGCACTGTTTTGCTTTGCTCTGGTGCCGGTGCTCTTGTCTGTTTCTCAATGCTGGGGGCACACCAACCATCATCTACTGTAAGTAATGCACCTACTATGGATAAGTAGATCATACAACCCCACTTCAAAACACCCAAACTATCCCTTTAATGCTCAATTCCATTTTTTTCCACCAGATCCAATCTTTCTGCCTAGACTGTTCACATTCATGTTTGAAGTGACACAAATCTGACATCAGTCTGAATGGATCTCTTTCCTGAATGAAGTAATACACCTACTATGGATAAGTACCTCATACAACACCACTTCAAAACACCCAAACTATCCCTTTAAGCCCTGTAATGTGAACAGAGCCATAGGGCATAGTAATTTAGTTGTGAGGATATCATCTTTCATTATCCATAAGGTATGTTAAGTGTCTATCAAACCTGTACTTACTGCACATTTGCAGAAATTGAAGGAAACAGATGTCCCTTATTCATTTTACATATATGTAAACCAAATTCAAACCAAATCATCACATGACCAAAGCGATCCTATAGGCTTAACCAAAATAATACAACCTACATCCAATCAAAACAACTCACCCCAACTTTAACTAAGATTATTTTACCTAACCTGACTCTTAGAAACAAAATATCTATCACAGTAATTTTGTAGCCATTTGACAAATATACATAACCATAGAATTGTCACAAGAATGACAGGAAAATTAGAGCTTAGAGAGTGCGAGTAGAATCAGAAATGTTTCTCAGATATTGTTAAATATGTTTGTGAGCAGTCAAATAAATCCTGTCAACCCCCTTTAGTCCCCTTCACTAAGCACTCAGTGGACGTGGTTGTTCCAGTCACAACATAAGGACTGAAGACTGTCTAGGGGTAAAGGTGAGCTTTGAATATTTCACCTGAAATTAGATTTATGTAAATGCAAAATGGGTGCCAAACACTCTGCCAGGCTGTTTATTCATCAAGTAAATTGGCTGAAAATGAATGATGACATGTGCTCTAGCGGTCAACAAGGACCCTCGAAGAGACCAGATGATTGATATGCTCAATCCCACTTTATTTGATTAACTTCTGTTCTCAGTTTAGTGAGAGACATTTGAGATGTCCCCAAATTTACAAAAAGGAAAAGAAAAAATGATTAATTCTGTGATGTATTGAAATGACCACTGACATCGAATAAAGTAGTATAATCCATAGTTTGACATTAATGTGATGGGTAAGACCTTTGCCGAGCATCCAAATCAGAGTAGCAGACAAGAAGGCAAGATTTCTCCATTTCGCCAGCCTGTCAAGCTTATGTTTGCCAGTTTGTACGGATTTAGAAATAAAAGTTTTTCTTGTCTGAGTTTTCAGCTGGTAAGGGAATTAGAATTTTGTGTCAGCCTTTTCTCAGTCATAAATGTATGGTATTCTTTTATGTTTCCCATTGCTAAATCGTAAAGTAGCTGTATGATAACACAAACCATCTTTCACCAGTCCCACTGTCTATTAAAACTGTTCATTTCAACATCGGGTAATAACAGACAAATTCCTATTATTAATACCATACTCCTATTTTGCAGACTTTGACATGGCTTTTTGTCATGGCAATAATCAGTGATATCGCAAGATACTCTCTGATCTCTACCAGAAATATAGTTTAGTATAGCTTATAATCAAAGTAAATTATTATTGGGAAGAAGATTTACAGTTATGAACAGGCTCCAATAAAAAGATTGAAAAATGTGATTAAGAGGATGAACATAACTGAGCAAAATGTATTCTAAAATCCCCCTGAAGACAATTAAAGTCAAGACAAAATTAATATAATCTAACGAGAGAGCAGACACTGATTACTCTGTTGCACACAGCTATAATGTCCAACTCCTTCACAGAGTTATGTAAAACATCATGTAGCAAAAAGTATGATGAGCACAAGATGTTTGGGAAATGAATCTGATTATAAAGGGCATGTAGGGCATTGGATAACTTATACATTTGAATGCCAGAAACTCACCCATGAGAACATGATATTATCCACCAAACTCCAAGTCTATCATCCTCTGGCAACTCGGTGTCCAAGACCTGAAATCAGCCCTGACCTACACACAGTAAAAGAAAACACATTCGTTAGTATTTAAGTTTAAATGCATGTATTGTTTTTCCACATCATCATGACTTTAGCTGGAAGAAAAATATTTGAAAGAAGCTAACATTTACAAGTCAGGCAACAGCTAAGTTAGCTAACCTTAATCATTAAAGCAACAGGTGGAAATGCTTTAAATTGCACTGCTAAGAACACAAGATAACATTTAATTTTCAAATATGACCAAGGCCATAGAGAAATACATTATTTTAATGTTTCAGGCAGTTAGCAAACATACAATACCTAGCGTTATAGTTAAGGTAGCCACTGTTTGTACCTCACGTTTTATCATATGGAGTTGCAGAGAGCTAACGTTAGCTAACCTAAATTAAGAAAACAACAGTTGAAAATGCTGTAAGTTGCAATGCTAAATACACAAGATAACATTTAATTTTCAAATGTGACTAAGGCCATAGAGAAGTAAATTATTCTAAAGTTTCAGGAGGTTAGCAAACATACAATACCTTACGTTATAGTTAAGCTAGTCACTGTTTGTACCTCGCATGTTTATGGAGTTGCAGACAGCTAGCTAATAACGTCAGTGCCACGCACCTGTTTTCATAAAAAACAAATACACAACGATCTGTCAAACCCCCGGGAGCTCGTTTAAACAACACTAACACTTACTGCTGTTTTGAAGGTATTTCCAGAATCCTCAAAGACTCTTCTAACTAGTGATGTTACGTGCTGTGCCGAGGCTTCGGAGCGTGTGTCGAGTAATTCAGAAAGTTTTCCGCGATGCGCGTATCGAGGCTTGTATCGTTTTAGACCAATGACGTCATTGATGACGTCCGAAGCCTCGCTGCCCGGCCATACCGCGTCACTGGTTCAAGAAGTGGTTAAGATCTTGGCACACATAAGATGCATTACTCACAAAACAATTACAGTTTA
The DNA here is from genome assembly GCA_916701645.2 of Sebastolobus alascanus. Taxonomy (NCBI): domain Eukaryota; kingdom Metazoa; phylum Chordata; class Actinopteri; order Perciformes; family Sebastidae; genus Sebastolobus; species Sebastolobus alascanus. The sequence continues at coordinate 3,783,789 of CAKAOJ020000040.1, read as the reverse complement.
TTATACATGTATGTTATTTACTTATTGAAAATATACATTATACTATATATTGTATAGATATAAATGGATTACATGGTAATATATTTTTTTCATTGTTTATAGTCATTCCCAACAGCCTTTACTGGCGCAAAATACAGATCACATGGTTAAGATCATAGCTGCCTGTTTTACACTCTTTGGCCACCAGGTGGTTGCGTGTGCACATGAAGCCTCGAGTAATGAACCCTTTTCCGAACCAATTTGCTGGAAAGCTTCAATGCTTCATGAAGCTTCATCTCACCATCACTACTTCTAACCACCTGGATCAGAAATATTCCGTCTGCTAAACCACGAAAAACATTTTTAACCCGTTTCCCGAATTGCTACTCTCTTTTCTCTATCCAAATAAAGATGGTAACCGGAAGTGACATACTCCTTGTGCGTTTGCATGACGTGCTTGCGTCATAAAAAAAAAATAAGCAGGAGACAAGTACAGCCAATTTCATTTAGATTAACGAATAAAGATGAATTAACTTACTTGTGTAAGAACCCACGTGGAGTGTGAGTCTTTTGGCTACTGTACAAAAATAACATCAATGTCAAAATTATTCATCTTTTACACATGTGAAATGTAAAATTTACTATTCGACAAGTTGTACGCTGTAGGCAGCCTACTCCGTTTTTTCAGGTTTTCTGTTGCTTAACAAGATCTTTAGAAACATCCTTAAGAAACACAGACTAACCAGCCACAGCCATACATTTGCATATTATTATAAGTTGAACACATTTAGACAATATAAACAATGTGAGCTCCTGGCACTTGGAGGCAATTCAGTTCAGTGATGTGTTTTTAATGATATTTCAGGAATGGGCTGTTAAGGTTACAATTTCCACTCTCATTGCCATGCACTTTAAGCTGTTTTCTGCAGGACAGTGTAGAGTAGTGTATGTAGTATGTCGTATGAATTTCCATTTTATTAACAAGGCTGTATGGACTGGTAAAAACATCGGAGCAATATATTTCCATTTACATTACATAATCATTTATTCTCCATTTATATTCCTACAATGAAGACGTGTTAAACACACATTATACCAAAAGATATCAACAATAAACCAACATGAAAATGAATACATTTGGCCAAAGATCTCTCTTCACAGTAAATGATTTAATCTTGTATTTTATGATGGTACCTTGGGTCAGTGTCTAAATCATGGCAGAGAACATCCTTCCAAAGTAACTTTGATGTTTACATTGTGGTGCTTTGCCCCAGCAAATGTGATCCAGAGAAGGATTCATAGACCCCTTGTGGCAAGGATAAAGTCTCCAACTAGAACTTTCTGGCCCTAATGAGGCCAGTCTCACAGCATATGAGTATGAGCGTCCTTGATCTATGAACACATCACACTTCAGTGTGATCGTGCACATCAGAGTGGAGAGAAGCTCTAAAAGGAGTCAAAGCACTGGAGCCAAGTCGCCTGCTTATATGCTTGTTATCGCTGGGGTAAAGAGGTAATCCTTATCACCCAGACTGCGAAGGATGGTAGCTTGATGTTTTCATTGCATAATTCAGAATGTCATTACATCAATATTCAGTTTACAATTCTTATTTTTTTTCCAAACTGAAATGACAATGTTACCACCATTGCATTTAATGGTCAGGTTCAATATTACAATGAATGCTTGATTTAGTTATGACAAACTGATAGGGATAACAAGATGATTTTCTCTGTCAGCGGGCTATAGTATGTTGTTCTGCCATTACCATGCATTTATTCAGTACCAGGTGTTCGGGATTTTTTTTTTTTCAGCGAGGAACTCAAATGAGAATAGCATTTCTCTCCCTTGGAGCTAGGCTCATTAAAACATCACTTTGTTAAATTGGAGAGCCACCAGACAGGCCCATAGCCCTGGTGAAGGCCTGTGTGGCCTGCTATGGCTGTTTGCCTAAATAAATAGCCTGTTGAAGTGCCTTATATCCTTTTGAAATTCAGCTCTAATTTTCATTTTCACAGCATTTTGATGCAGCTAACGGCCACAGAGAAACACTGAGTACACCTGTGAAGGCTCGAACCCCATTTTGGATAAATCTGTTACAAATCATCAACTTATGGTTTTCATACAACAGAAATTACTGTCTTAATACATTTTACAATAAGCACCCGCATCTTATTAGGTTTTATAAAATACCATGGAAAAATGTGGATCTCAATATAACATATTATTGATATGCTTTATCTGGAAATAATATCAACGCTGATGAGAGAACGGGCTAATGTTTTTCATTACATTTCTTGATTTAGCTTCTCTTTTTTCAAAACCTCGCAGTAATTGGTACATGCAACAATTGAAATCTCAGAAAAAGGGATTGACAGTCAACACATGCTGCATACTATAATAAAGGCATGCATATGTTTAACTTGCACAGATGGAATTACAGGGCAGAAAATAGGCTTGTCAAGGTGAATGACACCTCATATTTCTATAATTCACAGCAAATAAGCACCTGAAGCTTTACTGGAAATGAAGACAGGGTGCCTCATTCTCTCTCATATGAAATTTACATTTGCTTCTTTTTCCAATTGGCCAAACACATCTCAGAAAGTCCAAATATTCAAGAGTGTGCCATACAATAATTATTATTAAAACTTCATGGATTCTTTCGCTACACGGTACTCCAACAAAATTAGATGAATTTGGTGTCTAACAACAACAAAAAACAAAGCGAACAGAGCAGAAGGTTTTATTTGTGTGATAGCTTTTCAATATTGATTGTTTAACCGCTAATCTGGCACCACAGCTTTTCAGCAAATGCACAGATCTGGAGTGACACCACAATCTGTGCTCCATGACTGGCACATCAGCATGCTGTCAGTCAGCCTGTCAGTAGTGCAACAGTGCCATCTATGGTGGTATAGCAGATGAACCTGGTCATCCATGACATAGTGATGACTTGATTGGACTGCACTGAGTTCCCAAGTCATTACCATGCCAATGAAGAATGGTTTGTCCATATTAGTAAAATGAGTGTTTTTATGCCTGACAAAACCTAATGACATAGAGAGGTGTATGTAATGTGCTGGAACCCCATTATGTCTTGGCAACACATCTTAATAATATCTGGACATTGCCCCTCTCTTTGCAAAAAGGACGTTCACCCTCACCACCCTTTATAAAAAGCTGCTATTAACCCCCAGATTACAGTGGCCATGAGCCTTTTTATGCCTAGACAGAGTAGGAAATGTGAAAGGCTGTGATGAGATTGGCGGCAACTACAAGTAGTAATGGAGCATACAATTTTGCAATTTGCATGCTGTGATAGGTAAAGAGACATTGTCATTCACGTATTTTCAAGGTCATGGAGTACTTCCTGAAATGTGGGTTGGTGAACTCTGGAATAATCATGCTTGTGCAGGGTAAGAAATTGCTTTTACGCCCTTGCACACAAAAGCCAGTCAAACTATGCTCCCACTGGGGAGGAAGGGTATTCTTAATTAAAACAAAGTTACATAGTTATGTAATTAAAGTCAGAATACTAATACATTTTTTTAATTATGAAGTTCGCTCAGTAAGGTCTCACTGATAAGATGCCCAAATATGGATGAGATTAACAAGATGTGACACAGAAAAAATAGACACTGGATGTGCTGCAACTCTATCAGGAAATATTCTTTCTCTGGAGTTTAAAGGCTTACAAGGATTTGAGGGGATACTACTCATTCAATTTTAGAAGAGTGTGAAATCCCTCTGCAGGTAAATGAAACAATTAATGTAAAAGTAATGAACCTTTTAAAGGCATATTTCCTAATGATTTCTTGAAATTCAGGAGAAAGAGCAAAATGTAAAATCCATATTAAATGCATTGTATAAAGCCCCTCCTCACACCTCTAATCCCCATTTTCAAATCCAATTTGAGGTTTAATCAGAGATTGTTCCATAACCTAGTAATCATCAGTGAAGAATAAAAAGCAATTATCAGCCATTCATACGCACTGCCTTTTAAAAAATAATTTGACATTGATTACATAAGAAAAATGGAAAATGCTTAGTTGATTCAACATCCTTCATTATCTCACTCATGGATATACCAATTGCATTAAGTTAAATGAACAAGCAGGAGACAAGAGCAGGATATATGTGCCAGTCGTCAATGCTCATTTACCTTTACGTGTGGGGTCACATGTACACTCAATTTATGATGGCAATGAAACAAAAAAAATATTCCAGTATTGCCCTCATAATGGAATTTCAGGGCCATTGGGGACTGAATGTTGCCCACCTCACGACAGCATAAAACAAATCCTTGACCAAAGAATGGGTTTGCTTTAATTCAGTCCCATAACATACTGAAATCCAACCCAGATATCGCTTCCAGTGGGTGTAAGAAGTCCATTAGGCTGCAGCAGATGTATTCCAGCAGCTTGGAAACCCCACCAAAGACATCTTTATAAGCGTACATTTTTGCAGTGCATGCTTTCTACCAAATGACCTTCCCTTCACACTGTATGAGTCCATACTGAGCAGCAGCTTTTACAATCATATTCATGAGGCCTGCTTTATGGGACTCATAAGGCCACCTTCATCCAGGAGCATAATATGTTTGTGTGAGGGATATAAAGCGCATAATGTGCAATAAAATATGTCCTTTAATGAACTTTATAGAAAGATTGAAGCGCCCACACTGCCGTAAGTATGGGGCACATAAAATATGGCTAATGGCAACTTCCTGTACAACTGCTATTAGGGAAAGTGATCTGTCTGGTCTTCACCTCTGCACTGCTTTCCATTTAAAAGATTAGAAATCCAAATGTGATGCTTGTCAAGGATCATGCAACCCTTTTACAGTAAAGGGTATCAGAGGTTAATTGTTGAAATGTTTGACTTCTGCCACAGGTCCACACTCAGGCTTTAAAATTGACATAATAAAATACTTCATAATTCTAAGTTGATGAACATGACTGGCCTAAAAAAGAATAACATCACTTCACATGTTTAATTTTGAACTCCATTTACAGTTTGTCTTGAGTTTGATCTGAAGTGAAATCTGTTGCATGCCGTGAATCTGGCCGGCATATGATGGATGATAGTGGTGAAGGAGCTGAGAGGACTGGTGGACAGGGCAGACCCTTACACCTGAGCAGCCAGGGATAGCTTGGCCACATGCTGTTCGCATCATTACACAGCCTCAGCCTAGACCTCTGGTGCCGCCCTGATTGATGGGCTCCACCAGGCCAAACGGCCCAATGGAGGCGTTCCATCCAGACTATAGCCCAGCCCATCCATCTTGAGTCCCTAGTAGAGAGTCACGTTACTGTAGCCTACGTCTCGTCTGGGGCTGGGCTCCTCAGCCTTAATCCCACTCCCTGATTAAATGAGCCGCCGGGTGCAGTGAGGGCAGGATTCAATATTGTGCACTAAATTGCCAGTGACAAACCAGGAAGTGGGAATGAAGGCAACACAAAATGAATAAATCACAAAATGTCAGTTTATTGTGATCATCACATGCACCATGCAATTCATTGTATCAGAGAGGATGGTGTCTATGTTAATTGAGGATGGCAGTGATCTACAATACTACATTATTAAGATTTTATTTTAAGATCATTTCCAGACCGAAAAATCTGCTTCAAGGATAAGGGCATAATGTGGATAAGAGCCATTCAAAAGAGCCTGATGATGGAAACAGATGGGAAAAAAACCCACTGCTGTTAACCTCAAAAACTTTTAACTAATTAGTTGAAAAGGACATTTTGAATTTAATTGTCAAATTGTTTTCTCCTGTAGATGTTGAGGGCTTGGAACCATACATTGTTTGTGATTAGGCCCAGTATAAACGTAGAAACAAATACTATTTTATTAACCTGATAGATTTTTCTATTTTTTTTTTTTTTTTTTATAAGCAGCATGCACTACATCTGTGTTTGAATGTATGGAAGACACTGAAATGCTAATGACAATAGCGATGATAGACCAGTTTATTAAATCAAGGGATATGATATTAAGCATATAAACTGTATGAAATTCACTGTGTTGTGTATTAGATAGCATAATCCCAATCAAAATGTGTTTTGGAGCAGCACTTATTATGCTCAAAATACAGTTAGGTTGCTGCCTTAGTTGAAATAATAACATTTCTGCATTGGTTTAATGCAGATTAAAGTTTGGCTGCTCTCTGCGGCTGTTTTTTTGTGTTTTTTTTTACAAAATAAAAAGATGAAGATATGAGTCTGTGAAAGTAAAAAAGCATGAAACATTAACAATTATAATTTAATACTATGTTCTTCATTTCTTTACTGATAGTCACTCTATCAGCAGGAGATATATATGGGTGCTGGAGTCTGGTGGTCTGACTTCGGTCTTTTTAGGAGTCATAAATCGGCGCCAGTGTCAGGGTCTTATGGAAAATGACATATTTGTGGGCCAAGATACACGGTGCAAGCATGATGCTGAAACTATCAGCAATTGATAATATCTATCTTGTGCTCATCTCTTAACACAGAGGGAGGGACACAAATTGCCCACTGAAAGTCATTCCCTCAATTTACCCTAAATGACATCTTCAAAGTTTCTGACAGTGCACTTAGTATCCATCGCAGTGCACGCATCAATATGCAGCATGTGAGATCATTTTCAGAACATGACAATTACTGACAAGCCATTTCTCCATCCACAGGGAAGGAATGGCTATAACAAATGAATGACTTCCCGCCTGCCCCTTTGGATGTTCTGCCACTGCAGCCAGATGCAGCAACCAGATGCACACAGCTTGTCTGCTACCTTGCCGCTTCAATAACTCTCATTACGGTAATTGTTGCTTAATGTTTTCATAATCTGCTGCTTACAGGAAACTGTTTTCCTTTCTCTAATACCATAGCTGCCTCCCCATGGTCCTATTCTCATTGCTATTTTTTAAAGTTCTTTATCTATTTTTTGCTCTTTTTTTTCATGCTAATAATGAATCGGGAACTGTCCCAGCTGGCTGCTTTCCCCGATGGAAGAAAGTCTCGGGCAGAATGGCTGCTGCTGGTTTGAATGAGCAACAGAGCCATCAGAGAAAGGCCAATGGATTTCACTCTTCTGATTTAATGAGTCACTCACATGCCATGTTGGCACCAGCTCACAGCATCTGGCACTTGGGTGGCCGTGCACATTCACAGAGTTTACTTACATTTCACCTCTGCCGTTACTCACAATGAGTGATTGCCTACTTAGCCCTGCTCTACAGGGCGTTTCCATCCTAAACACAGACACACACACACACACACACACACACACACACACACACACACACACACACACACACACACACACACACACACACACACACACACACACACAAGTGTTTGGTTGGAGTGATAATCTCAATATCACAAGGTAGCGTTAAACTCTATTACAGCCTGCATGGAGGGCCAAAAAATGCTTTATTTTCATGTGAAGATTTGTGTTCACCCTGGAGGGTTAATTAGTGAGCAATTACTGTTAAAACCTCTTTGCAGTACTGACATTACCCACTTATCAGCTTCATAATCTGTGATTCTGAACAGAAAGTTTTGCAATATCATAAAGTATATTGCAGCTGGAGCGACTGATGCTTTGCTTTTGCAAAGTAACACTAGTGGACGCTATTGTGTAGCACTGCATGGCAAGGCCATAATACTTTGATTTCTTACTCTGAATTTACCCTTTATTTAAAATTTAAATAGACACCTAACATACACGGCTATCAGCCAGAGACCAAAATCCAAATCCATCTTGATTTTCTAGATGGATGTATAGAATGGACAGCACTCTGTTATATACACCTTGCTTACTGTTGTTTAATCTTAGTGGTTTTTACAATTACTCCTCACAAATAAACATAACTATAATTAAACAGTATAGTCTCTCTGTCAAAGGCATTTATATGTTCCAACTGTCAGAGTTAACGTGATAATAATGCGTTAACGCAAATTCGTTTTAAGGCCACTCATTTTTTAACGCATTAATGCAATCAATCTTTCGGAGGTTGTAGCGGGCTCAGTTTCAAAGCTAGAGTGAAGATACTGGTATCATATGATACTAGAAAACCTAAGAAATCCATTGGTACCAATCATGTCATACTAGCTTGGGAAACAGGAAAATGACAGGAAAAACTGTAATGGCCATTTCCAAATGGGTCCCTTGACCTCTGACCTCAAGATATGTGAATGAAAATGGGTTCTATGGGTACCCACGAGTCTTCCCTTTAAAGACATGCCCACTTTATGATAATCACATGCAGTTTTGAGCAGTCAGCACACTGACACACTGACAGCTGTTGTTGCCTGTTGGGCTGCAGTTTGCCATGTTATGATTTGAGCATATTTTTTATGCTAAATGCAGTACCTGTGAGGGTTTCTGGACATTATTTGTCGTTGTTTTGTGTTGTTAATTGATTTCCAATAATAAATATATACATACATTTGCATAAAGCAAGTATATTTGCCCACTCCCATGTTGATAAGAGTATTAAATACTTGTCAAATCTCCCTTTAAGGTACATTTTGAACGGATAAAAAAAGATGCGAATAATTTGTGATTAATCACGATTAATCATGGACAATCATGTGATTAATCACGATTAAATATTTTAATCTATTGAGAGCCCTAGTTCCATCATTTCAACTCCAACATTTCAACTCTTGAAGCTTTTACATCTCTAGAATTTCCACTCAACAAATTCTACTCTGCATGCCTCATGACAGCCTAGCTTATTAACAAGGATTAAAGCATGAATAGTGTGAGATTAAACACTTACAGTAATTGTGTGTTCTTAATTAACGTCACATGGCAGCTCCGTACAATTAGTGAATACTTTGCCTGTTCAGCGTTTTGTTCAGTACAGAAACTATTATTTGTTTTTTTTTACTGCAATTACCTCACACAGCAGGGCACCAGGGCTGCGGTGTAAAGTTTGCAGACTTTTGGCATGTGTTAAAACGTGTTTGGAGCTCTGTTATGTGATGCAAGTTGTAGTTTAAGAGCCACAAGTACAAAACATATGCAGGTTAATGTTAATACGATTGTATTTTTCAAGTTTCCAATAGCGCCAATAGTTTTACTTTTCTAATCATTACAGTACATTTGAGCATCAATCAAAATATTTTCTGAGGATGGTATTTGAAATCGGTGATATTGTTTCCAAGAAGCCCCTGAGTTTGCTATCAGCAATAATGATGACTGACCAATCCATCTGCGGATCATTCATTTCTCTCTAATTATCTCACATGTGCATTCTGCCTGCCCGTGACATTTAGCAAGGGCTTTTTCAGTAAGTCACAGGGTGGGCTGAGATGCCATTAGGTGATAAGGTTCATTTATTGTGGGGCTCTCATCAGCACATTTTCCTGCCTTAAGGCGTAAAATACAATCCACACTGATTAGCATCAGCCCCATATCAGGAGAAACATAATAGCCCTGCTCTGAAGGTGAACCTTTTGAGGGCACAATCTTTACCCAATGCAGACAATTGCCACAGATTTTTTGCAGTTAGTGGATTATCTCTCTGGCTTTGTGTCCAAAGTGTTGCTCACACATGGGGGGTTATTTTGTATTCACATAATGTCAATGTAGAATTCTGTAATTAAACCATTCAGTAACGGCATGTCCTTCATACTTATGGTTTGTACCTTGATGTAATGTTGCTGTCAAGGTTTATTAATTGATATAAAGACAAATTAGAATCGAGCCAAAGTCTTTCACCAGACTCAGTAATTGAAATGACCCAGCCCCCTGTTTGCCCTTGGGAACCAGAGCCTTAAAAATAGCTGTAAGTTTGTTTTCACCTGCAGCAGCGCTGATATCTCCCTGTATCTGTATCCCATTCAAATATGATATAACAGAAGATTTAATGATACAATATGCCTTTTCTCCCACTATGCTTTGCTGGCTTCAGATGTGATCCATTACAAACTGCAGTGACACAGTCTAATAATGAAGTTTATTATGTAAGAGAAACCACCTCCAGCGGTTGTTGGTGGATGTAATGGTTAGGATAGCTAATTAGTTGGGTTGGTTGTCTTTGATTTATATAGTCTTTCCTATCATTCCTTAATCAGCTGAAAGCAATGATCCATGTGAAGACAAAACCCATTTAATTACAAAGCCTGTGATCGTGACAGAAATGCCAAGCTCCGAGAGGGGTGTTTAAGACTCACATAAGATTGTCACATTTTCTACATTGATAATTCAGATAATTGAGTTGTAATTAGACATATCACATTCTTAAGGGAGTATCAGGACAACATGCGAGAGAATCATTTAGGGCGGATTATAAGATGACATCTATAAGATGTGTTTACAGCAAGTTGAGTATGTGAAGAACATGAGCCAGCCACTGTATTGATAAACAAACTCAAACTTAATCATGTGATCATAGAATAATTTTCCCTTAGACCTGGTGATACATTTGAAAATGTACTATTGTCTTGTTTAATGTCGCACAATATGGGTTTAAAAATTGTGGGATGCTTCAATGTAAAATGCAGTTGATTTACAGTAAACACTGACATATGGACAAGTGACATTTTCTAATGTTACATATCTGAAATCATTATGCCACTACAAACACAAAACAAACAGAACCGGCTGCCTGGGAGGGTCTAAAAAGAGCAGCCGGGGAGAAGTCAGGAGGGACATCAGTTCGATCAGTGGTGAGTGAGCAGAAAAGAGACAGAACATGAAACTGAAGGGATGTATTGAAAAAGTTAATAAGCAAAAGAACTGCTATGAACAAGTTATGACAGATGGACACACTCTCTCACCCAGACTGTGCAAACATCTCACTGTTGTGTTGTTGAGCCAAGTTTTGTTTGCTGTTATCCTTTTGGAAACCATAACCGTATGAGTACAATATGTTGGTTTAGATACAGATTTGTTTTTAGAATGTTATGGAAGGGGAAATAGATTCTTTCTTTGAAGGGCTAAATCATTAGTATATAAAGCTTGCTAATTGGGACTCACAGCACGAACATGATTTGTGCATGCTATGTGTAATCTATTTACAACCAGGACAAATGCACATGATAAAACTGCATATGCTACAGTTGCAGTTTGCAGATTGTGTCTGATTTCTGACAAATAATAGATGTCATTAACTTTTATCATTGGAAAAATAATGTTTCTTAATAATGCTTCTAACAACACACAAAAATGGTGTTGCATATGCACAAAGGCTGTTAAACTCACAGCTCAGAACAAAGTTAAGCAAACCTAGTTGTAACCATAGACTGTATAAGAAGTGAACGTAGTCACCGTGATGTCACCCATTGGTTTGTGGACTGCCATTTTAAAGCCTCAAGTTCGGCATTTTGGCTGTCGCCATCTTGGTGATTGGCCGTTGCCATCTTGTTTTTTTTTGCAACCAGAAGTGACACGAGAGGGTGGAGCTATGTACAACCGAATGCTGAGTAAGACATTTTTAGGTGACCAAAATGTTACAATTAACTTTCATGAACTGAAAACACACTGTGAGAGGGAAATTGCAGACTACTCCCAGACTGGACAACGCCGTGGTAGCGACCTGTCAATCACAAGGTAGCCAAGCCCTAAAACATTCCCTGCTTTATGGTCTAATTGACTCTAAATGGGACCATAATTTACTAAATGAACATCATGCTGTATTGACAAAGACTTGAAACTAGCAATTGAGACCATAAACTCATGTTTACAATGTTTTCTGAGGTAATAAATCAAGTGAGAATTAGAGTCATTTTCTCATAGACTTCTATACAATCAGACTTCTTTTTGCAACCAGGGGAGTCACTCCCTGCTGGCTATTAGAAAGAATGCAAGTTTAAGGCACTTCTGCATTGGCTTCACTTTTCAGACCCAGTGGTTGTAGCCTAAATACACCAGAAATATAAAAACACCTGTATGATGTAATGCAATGCAATACACCCTCATCTGCAAGTGATCAATCATGTGATTGGTTGCTTTTTCAAGTTCCTGTGCCTCGTGTTTCCAGTTGATTCTCTCTTTTGGGGAGCTCTTTCACATCTGCTTCATTAAGTTATCCTCAAAGTGTAAATCCATGGTGTGCTCTCATCGTTACTCAAACTGTAAGCTCCTCCAGGTGTTCAAGTCAAAGCCAGTATAGCAGTATTTGCTCACTGTGCAATATCCGACAGCTATTCGACAGCCACATCAAATTACATTTTGCTTAGAGTATATCACCGGGTTAATCCACTGCAATAACATTTGTAGATGAAATAGATAAAAAAGATGTTTCACATCAGGCATTCCGGCATTTTGAAAACAATTGCCCAATTTTTGCCTAAAGGCTAATTTCCTGATGGCTACGGAAACAAATCTTTTTCCTGAGCAAGCAGTGACGGCTTAGTGTTGGTCTGGTGGGAATAAACATATTTGTTTTCCAAACAGTCAGTAACCATGGCGAAGAAGACATCATCACCCTCATGCCAAAGCATCTCTCATTCCCCGCAGCAGGAAGCAGCAGGGCATGGGAAGACCAGCAGACCACGAGTCCTCCCACTGTCTCTCTGATGCTCAGAATACAAGGGCACCTCTGAGCAGAGGACAGCCTGCCTGTACAAAGGAAAAACCCAACAGAACATATTGTTAAAACCCCACCTATTGGCAAGTGTTCACACTCCTTTTTGGTACTCGCTCTTTGTAAATGTGATGCTACATTGAGATATTTATAGTGTGATTTATTCAACAATAAATGAGCATTATGTTTGCTAAAACATAAATGCAAACATCAGGTTTTGATACCACAGCCTCAGAATCAGGGAGCATGGGCTTGTCTCTATCATTATCATTGTGCACTGATGCAGCCACAAAACCCTGTGTTTTGAGTGGGGGGTGTGGCTGCAATCACACAATGGATAGCTAGCTATACTCTAAGCCCATGCAAACACCTTTGATTGAATGTAACAAGTTCACTCCAGAGATTGTTTGAAGTTCTGCAAGAACCGTATGAAATTATAGCTGAAGTAGTAGTTGATGAGGAATGTTGAAGGAAAGTGGGTTCACTAAAAATAGTAAACTCCAACACTTCAACACACTGAACTACACAAACTGAAACAATGTTAAGAGTATCTCAGGGTGGATTTTTTTCCTCCCATTTAAACCAACACTCAGAGCCCGTTCCCTTGATCATTCATTTTCATCCGCGGAGTTGATGAAGCATTATTTGTTCATGCTATTATTAGTTCACGCTTTCAGTTTCATCAGTAACTCCAAAGCTATTTCACGATAATCTCTGGGATGACATTGAGATGATATTACGCAGTGTGCTCCACGCTTGCACACTGCCAAAGCCTCTACGGCGAAGCAGTACAATGCATTACTGTGCATGTAATATAGCCTGCACAGCATGGGTATCACAGAGGGATTACATTCAGAGACATGTGGCTCATTAAATTGTAATGTCATATGTATGTGTACAATTCATTTCAAGTGAAAATGTTCACCTTTGATATTGTCTTCACCTACTGGAGCAGAGGTTTGTGGGAGAACACTAATGGTCCGTTACTTTGATTTAAATCTGTGACAAAAACCCTTTTCCTGTTATTACCTTTTCTAGAAATATGCAGTGGAATTGTCCTCTGTCTACTATAACTGTGTAATTTCTATCAATCATGATAGAGGAAGTGTCAAGTGAGGCAAAAGGATATGAGAGAAAGGGATCAGGCAAAATCCTGGGAGGACAAAGTCATGTTTATTGGTTTTTATCTTATTTCTGTAACTCATTACATGTCAAACATCACCTGCAGTGACATACATTACAGAAATACAGTGTGTCTGTTGAATGAGTTTGTTTTCTAGCGTTGAACTTCATACATTATTAATGCACAATCTCTTGATTTTCATTAAAGGTGAGCGTGTTCATTTGCCTTGCCCCCTGCATTTATCAGACAAAGAGTGATAGCGGTGTATCCCATTACAGTTCTAAAATAGCCCTTAATTAAAATCAACGCAATTCAATTAAGATGAGCTTAAGATTCATGTACGTTAATTACAAAATTAAACGGTAGGTAAGCATTGTGTTCCAAAAAAAGGAAGAAAAGCCTCAAGTGCTATTCTGTTATCACTGCCTGTACTTCAATTGTTTCTGGAGACATTAAATGTCATGATAACACCTACACAATACAAGAATAGACAATGTGCAAATATCACATCATCACATTTTCAAGCACAGGACAAACCACAACAAATGATTCCCCAGTTTTATAGGAAAAATATTATTTTGATCAACATAATTGCATTATATCTAATGTCATCATATTATTATATCTCTAAATCATTCAGTACACTGGTGGAATTACAACGCTTATTTTAGCTTAAAAGGCAATATCATGCTCAGGCAAAACTGCTCAAAATAAAATGAATAGCAGTGGAATATGTCTCCCATAACACCTTTGACTGTGCCATCACAGTACAGTTAATCCTTTTCTTCATGAATGTCAGCTACTTAGAGAGCTTTCTTGCAAGTTCACTAATCACTGCTACATGAATGCAACATTCTGCATCTAGTCGTTATGTGTGTATATTCCCAAATAACATGAGCTTTATATGCATACCCAGTGAATGGTGACAGAAAAAGTGACTCATGCTGCTATGAAAGGCAAATGCAGGTGTTACGAATGTGACACACCCCTGAAGTCATAGAAAGTGGCACGGTAACTGTTAACTAACTATGGGCCCAATAGATGCTATCCCACTGCAGATGTTAGAATAATGGTGGTGATGTATGGCTGCATTTTACAGTAATGTTAGCTCTGTAATTGTTTTTCATGGCTGAGTAAGAATGGCCATAGAGTAGATCTTCAAATATAGTCATATCATATCTGACTAGTGTAAATTCCATTGTTAGATGATTGCAACTGCATGCAAATACTGAGCAAGAGGTTGAGTTTTACAACATATTACAAAATGTCAGAAACTAAAACTCTCAGCAATAGTTGAGGAAGAATGTTAGTAATGCTCCTGAGTTCTTTCTTTACAGGAAACAATCATTTTAATCATAGAAAAAGTAAGGGATTTCATTAACAGAACATATTTCTAACAACAAAGACACAAAATAGAGTTGTCTTCGCCATTAGTGCTTTCAATCAGCTAGAGCCATTATACATCAGAATGTTTTTATTTTGGAAACTTGGTGATCACACCAGCCCATTACACTGTCAGGCTATTAAATAGGCATTATCAGTTGCTATAAGCCCAATAGATGTGGGTCAATATGGGCCTACTACACCCATTATAAGTTTTATCACCTATTCACATGGTAGAAGTTGTAGTTTTGTTGCTTAAACTTGTTTTTATTTGCCTAAACCTAAATAAGTTGTAGTTTTGTTGCCTAAACCTACTGTTTTTTTTCCGCCTAAACCTAAAGAAGTTGTTGTTTTGTTGCCTAAACCTAAATAAGTTGTAGTTTTGTTGCCTAAACCTAACTGTTTTTTTTCCGCCTAAACCTAAAGAAGTTGTTGTTTTGTTGCCTAAACCTATCTGCTTTTTTTTCTCTTTTTTTTTGCCTAAACCTAAATAAGTTGTAGTTTGTTGCCTAAACCTAACTGGGTTTTTATGCCTAAACCTAAAGAAGTTTTAGTTTTGTTGCCTAAACCTAACTGTTTTTTTTGCCTAAACCTAAAGAAGTTGTAGTTTTGTTGCCTAAACCTAACTGTTTTTTTTGCCTAAACCTAAAGAAGTTGTAGTTTTGTTGCCTAAACCTAACTGGGTTTTTTTTTGCCTAAACCTAAATAAGTTGTAGTTTCGTTGCCTAAACCTAACTGTTTTGTTGCCTAAACCTAACTGCTTTTTTTTTTTGTTGCCTAAACCTAAAGAAGTTGTAGTTTTGTTGCCTAAACCTAACTGGGGTTTTTTTGCCTAAACCTAAAGAAGTTGTAGTTTTGTTGCCTAAACCTAAATAAGCCTGTGTTATAAATGTAATGTTTCATTCAGTTCTACAACATGTTACAATGTGCTGCTTTTAAGTTTTACTTTTACAACGTATACAGGTTTAGTAGGCCCCTATAGACCCACATCTATGGTGCTTGCGACTGATAATGCCTATTTGATGGCTTGATAACAGTCGAATCACACACTAGAGTTTCAATAGAGACTACAGAGACATTTTGGATAAAAATGTTGTGTAACGGTTATGTGACCAACCAAGCCTGACCCAATTATTAAATGGCTTTGGCCTTTCTATCGATTTTGGATGTTCCTCACATGTCTAAATGGTTTCTTCTCACTATCCAAAGACAAGTGAATCACTGATGTTGAATTGGAAACTCAAAGGCCCATAAATGAGTTGAAGTGTGTTGGGATAGACTGGGGCCACCCTAGATTATAACATAGAATGAAGATGTATAGCTAATGGATTGATGGTTATACAATAACCCTCATTACATAGTCTTCTTTTTTTGCTGTTGTACTATATTTCTTTCTGAGTATATCACCGATAGTCACAGGCAAATTGAAATTCATTTCACCAGCCCATGGGTTTTCTTTCCATATTTGTATTACATTTGCCCAAACTCACACCAGCAGCCTATTCAGCCATGGTTCTGCAATCAATAGAAAGTCCCAGAGAAATTAATTAATAAGGTCAAAGCTGGGGTTGTTTTGAGTTCAGCTTTACCTGACCAGAATTAAGTGGCTGATGTGAGTCAGAGCTCTCAGTTTGCTCCATAGCTGGAGGTGCTGCGGGCAGATATAAAGGTATTTGTAGGGCAAGAAGCCGACAGTTAGTTGAAGTAAGTTTTTAGCCTATTAATGAATCGTAAAGTCTTACCTTTTCAAAAAAAAGAAGAAGGAAAACAAACCGTCAGTGAGATGATTGTGCAGTCTTGACACTAGTTTCTTTCTATAAGACTTCAAAAGAATATGCAAGAAGAATTAGGCAGATTTGTTTGTTTTTTAACAGAAATATAAAAAATATGTATAATTTAATTTCAAGTCATCAATATGGCCATAAAAGTAAGTCATGCAGGGTGCATATAATACTATATTAAGAGATTGTTTTATGCATTCTGTCAGGAGATCAACAAAACAGAACAAGGTAAAGTCTGCTTTGACATTTATAATTCATGCCCATATGATTTTAACAGGCATGTAATAGGTCAAAAGTGCAGTCTTAGATAACAAACTTATGCTTCTGTGGTGTGTTTATGGGCCTTTCCTCATCAGCATGTTCCTCGGTACTTCCTGTAATATCTAAATCGGAGCAGCTCACACTGTGCCATCCCCCTCCTTGCTACAGAGAGGACACTCGCTGACCTTCTCACTGTGTTCACTATCATAATGCTATCTGAAAAGGTCACAGAGGACTACACTCATACTAATGATCCTGATTGATAGGATTTCATCTGTAGTTATACATGAAGCTAAAATGTTTTCCAGTTAATATTTAATGAGAAAAGATTATCTTTTCTCTAAAAAGAGCTACTATTATGTACATAAAAATCTAAGGTAGGCTGTCAATTCAACTATTCACCATAATGAGGTCAGCTTTTATGGCAGGAATCCTTTTTTTTTTGTAATTGTAGGCCTCGAGTGAACCAGAGGTAATTTGTATGCAGTTTTGCATGCCTGTGTTAATGTCAATAGAACACATTAATGCAGCCTCATGTTGAGGATCAGATGCTGATGGTTTGAGATTTTATTTGATTAAGCGCTTGACAGATTTACTGGTTTGGGATGAAGGTTTATTGATGAGTCAATAATGTTGTTGCTGTGCATGTAATGCCTGGTCTTACTCCTCATAGCTATTTTTATATTCATCACACCTTGAACCCCTTTGGCTGGGCTGTGCTTCTCTTTATGTTACTGCACCCTTTATCTACAGAGTTTTGTTAGATGTGTTTGTTTCATAACAGTGAGAGGTTAAGGAATAGGTAAAAACATGGGCATCGTGATGAGACTCTAGTTTCATTTTCAATTTAACTACTGCAACATCTGATTGATTTACTTTATTAAATAGAGCCCTGAAACATGTCACAACTGGCAGTTGTTTTACACCAATAACCTGGGATCAAATCTGACTTTTTAGCTGTGACCAGCAGCTCTATAGCTCACTGGCGGCCACAGTTTTTGCCCTAGGAGGCTGAAATTTGGCATGGAGGTCAAGTGTGTGGGTGTGATGGTGTGTGTTTTTGTTCATGCCATATGGCAAAAAGGGATGTGGCAGTGAGAGTGGCCTATAACAAAAAGGTGCATAACTTCTAAACGGATTTGCGTACCATGGCCAAACTCATGAACCGTTTGTCGCAGACTCTTGTGGGAGGCATTATTGCATTCAGCAAAGAGTTCCTCTTTCATTGGTTTGGGTTAGCCCTGTTCCCTATACTTAAGCCACGCCCTCTTTCATAACTCATGAAATGTTTCTCGTAGACGCCTGTGGGAGGCATCAATAGCCGTTTTTTCACTATTGTGCCATTGTGAGCTAGGGCGATCTTCGAGCCAGGAAACTGGCTTTGGCACGCACAAGCTCGCCTGGGTTTGGCGCGATAGTGAAAAAGCAGAGAGTTCCTGTTTCAATGGTGTGGGTTAGCAACTTGTCCTGCCCCTTATCATTGCATTCAGCTGCACCTTTCTATCTATGAGGCTGAAATTTGCCATGGAGGTCAAGTGTGTGTTTGTGTGTGTGTGTGTGTGTGTGTGTGTGTGTGTGTGTGTGTGTGAATGCATACACACATGGATGCATGTGCCTATCTGGTCACAGCTATTGGGAATTCACGCTTGTTTTCCTGTAAAGTGAGCATCTGGTGTCTTGTTGCAATGAAGATAAGACACCTTTACAAACTGAGAGTGACTTTGCATACTGGTGACAATGAGTTTCATAGTGTATGCTGTATATCTGTATCTATTTTTTTACCTTTGAGAAGTTTTCTGTTTATTAAAGGCCTTGGTACTTATATGTCCTGCAGGAATAACTGTAAATGTAAATAAATAAATACAAAAAGTTTATAAAAAAAAAAGAAAGAAAACATGTTTGATTGAAAAACACTAAGTCAATCTTTTTGGTTTTCCTGGTGAATGTAGTTTTATTCTTTTGAGTCTATCATTTTCTTCAACAGTCCATTTCTTTTCAAATGTTTTCCTTTGTCTTTTATAAAACACTGACATCACAGGCAAGCCTGCCTACGTCTCTTTTCCAAGTTGATTTCCAGCACTAGTTCTAACTGAAGTGTATAGCTACGATGAGTCAGCCCAAACCAGCCCTATCAATAACAGAGACAAAGGGGAACATAAAACAGTGTGAGGTACCACCCTATATCAGGGAACTGACTTGATAGATAAACACCATTTTGATATGCCTTGCTATACTACAAACCCCTGAAAATATCTGTTCACAATTTTGGATCTTAAGGTTTCAAAATATTGAAGTATTCACATTTTGTGAAGCTCAATATTTCTACACACAAGGGGCTCTGCTAAAATGAGCCCTGTTCTTGAGTTTGTTACAGTTAATATTAGCATATCAGACATTTAAGAAATACAAGTAAATTCAACACAGTCTCACGGCAGTTCATGAAAGAGTCACAAAATTGAATCCATTTGATTCGTGTACATAGACACAAATTTCCCTTTATTTAGTCACGCTCAGCATGACTTTCAAGAACATGTTTTTTTGTGCGTTTTTTCCTACAAAAGTCCAGCAACACATGACGCACGTGTCAATATCTGCTCCAGTCTTTTTAAAAAAAAACTACTTAGATAGGTTTGGGAAAAGATTGACTTGGTTAGGCTTAGGCAACAAAACTTCTTAGATAGGTTTAGGAAAAGATCTCAGTTTGGATTAAAATAACTCCGGAAGTGGCATTACTTAAGTACGGAAATTACATTACAAATAAATAGACTTTGACTTCTGGTTTCACGCTTGGGACACAAACACCTGTCTCCTGGACAGAAGTCCTGTGTTTTTTGAGCCACCCATCCATCCCAACCTCCAACCTACGCAGCGTTCGCCGCTCTCTATACTTCTCGGTTAACAATTATGTGGATTACATACGAATTGATTTCGTGCTGACCATCACGGAAAAAATGTGAAATTTGTGTCTATGTACACAAATCAATATATTAACTTTCGTGACTATTTCACGAACGGCTGTGCAACTGGGCTGGTAAATTATGATGCCAGGTCATTTTCAGTGTGGCCTAAATTCTATGATAACGATATACAGTGCAGTGTTTTGGTTTGTGTGTTGTGTGTTTTTTGGTTGTGGGAGAGTTAGATAGCGAAATGCATACTGTATACAGAGGATGGATACAGTAAATGAAGGAAATGCACCTACTGAGAATGTGACTGCTGCCTGTAACACAGCTGTTAGTCATTTGTCTTTGTATGGTCAATGAACCAGTATTGAATGCAGCTGCTCGAGAAAATTTCACCTATTACACATCTGCTTTGGAGTCGGTCTTGCACCTTGTAAGCCAGCATAGTTTCTGTGGAAGAGTTTGAGATATTTGCTAACTTTTGAGAGAGGATGTCATCAGGCGCAGAATTCTGCTTGAGGAAATTCTACTTGTTAAATGGCTATTGGAAAGAGAAATAAAATAAATAAAGTTGATTTCCTTTTTTTACACACACCTCATAGAGGAAATAGATTCTCTTGCAAACTGTATTCCACAGCACTGAGCACTTATGAAGCATATCTTTCCAACATGTAATTGTGTTGTCGGAAACTAGTAATAATTATTGATATCGCTGGAGAATAGGCTGTCTGGTTATTTGGAAAGCCTAGAATTATTTTTTTCGGAGGAAGGCTAATGGAACAATTTACCAGACGTGGAGAAAAACTTGGCTGGTCTATATGAGTTTTTTTGGCCCCAGAAATACAATCAGTACATGCAGACATCTCCTGGGACAGAAATGCTAATGTGCTTAATCTGCATACATTAGCATATCACAAAAACGAACAAGGACATTAAGAGGCACCGTGTCTTTATAACTTTATTGCTTCAACTCTGAATGGAAATAGTGATTGAGTAAATATGACTAAACAACTATGATTTTTGATTAATTAGTTTACCTGAATATCACATAAGAACCAATAGGCCACCCTGTAAGTTTTGATTTGGTGATTTGGTCAAAATTGGTCTAAAATTGGTTGAAAAGTCTCCAGATGTAAGTTACATAAAACCACTGTTTCAGCAACATTTAAATATCTTTTTCATTTTTATTTCAAAACAGGTCCCAAATGTTGAATTATAGCCATTAAAATGCTGTTGAAATAAATATATGTAACCTACTGTACATATTCAAAGACATTTAACCCAGTTTTTAAAATATTATTTTGTAAAGGTCAAGAGGAGTATTTTCTGCAGGCATTAGAAAGGCACACTTTACAAGAACACATTAGAACTCATTATTCAAAGGCAGAGTTAAATTGTTGGACTAAATTTACTGCATTTCTTAAAGGTATTTAACAGTAAAAATTGTGTTCTTCATCATTGGACTGTAAGCCATATTTGTTGTTGCTGCAATGATCCGATTTCTCCTCAAGGATCAGTAAACTTTATTTTAGGAGAGACACCCCAGGAAAAAACATATTTTTTCATGTACTGATCAATTTTAAGATTTTGGACTATTTTGCTTCCATAACATGTCTTCTTTCAGACTAGTGGAAAGAAAACATCCAAAGTACACATTTAGGTGTTTATTTTACTGCATTGTGACTATTTGCGTCAGTAGATTTCTCCTAAATTCACCAAAAGTTTGCATTAGATAATACCTCATTTGTTATTTAAACATAACATTTTAGAAAACTTGTGTTTTAAAAAAAATGTCCCAATATAAGTAATGAACAGGGGGAGTTACATAGTGATATTTAGTTAAAGATCTTTACCCTATTCCTCTGTGGCTTGTAAAATGTATGGAATTTTACAATTTATATCTTTAAAGGCCGTTTTCTCAAAATTAGTTTTTTCTCAAATGCTGATCCAGAAATCTCCACTTCAGTAGCACTTACATACACACTTTCCAGTTTCATTCCTATCGATATTTTGAAGGTTTTCAATGAGGGGTTTATTCATATATCATTCATAGCCTGATTTATAGAACATTTATTCCTAAAAACATGGTGAAAATAGATTTTGTATGGCTGTTGACAGTATTTTTTGATTTGTGTAGCGATAAAAAGAGATATCCAATATCAAGTTTCAGTTATATCAGTTATATCAGTTTGAACTTTAAGGTTGGAGGTTCACAAAAAAACCTTTCAGATCGCCTGAAAGTTTACATAGGCTACTGTTGGCTGTATTGTATATCGTTTTCAGTAAATATCACAATATAAAACTTGTGTTTTCTGTTTAAAAAACATAAACATCAGAAGAGAGCAAGTACTACTCACCCATCTTTTAAGTGGTTACCTTAGTCTGATCTTGACGGCACAGCTGATCGGTACGTGGTTTGTTTACATCGCGTAACAGAAGTGCATATTTAACAGAGAGTGTCCGATGTTATTAGGCTATAAGTAAATAAAAAGAGCACAAATCTATCTTCTTATCTTGTTGGTTTCTTATTCTGTCAAGAAGACACATCAAGGTCGATATTATCCATCATTATAATAAATTATTGGTTCTGCGTTATTACAAAAACAAATATAAGATGCATTTCTAGGGGGTTCAGTGAACCCCCTGAAACAACGCAAACTGGGCCTATGAGCACAAGGCACCCTTGAGAGTATGAGACGCACAGAGTTTTCCATTAACTACAATGTAAACCCATCCGCGTCAATATTAAACGCTCAGGGAAAGTGCACCGGGAGTGTGGTGATGTAGTTTAAAGCTGAAGTAGGCGAGATTGGAGCAAATATAATTAAAAAAGTTATTTTTATAAAATGGTCGCTATATCGTGACAGTTGTACATGAAACAGGTAACCTGAAAAAAATCATGTTCTTCTGTGTCCTACTGTGTCCTCCAGTGCTCCTAACGGCATCTGAAAGATTTCACTTACCGGAGGAAAACAAGGTCCGCTGTCCAGCTGCCGTCTATGAGAGCCGGCTGTCAATCACTCGCGAACTCCGACCAAACGGTCAAACTAGGAAGCGCTGATCAAATAAGAATCAATATTCTGTTACTGTAATGCCTATTTCTCGCCTCAAATGTTTTCAGAATCATCTTGTAGTGTATGGTTTAGCTGTAAAAGGAGAAAGTTTGTGACGCCGGCGCCATTGTAAAATCTGGTAAAGGAACACCAAGTTCTGCTCACATGACCGGAGCACAGCCAATAGGAACGCTCTCTCTCTCTGAAATGACCTGTGATTTGTCAAAGTCTGCCGTCACGAGCTAGATTTTCTAAAGCCTGAAAACAGAGCCATGATGAGGAGCAGAAGTCTAGTTATCTCTCAAAACACTTGAATTCCAATATGCTGAAAGATTATTTTGGAATGTTTGCCCAATGACGCCAAAAATATACTGCCTACAGCCACTTTAAAGAGCGAAAAGACACAGGGTGGGCGGGACGGGAGGTGGATGGGTCCAACAAACACAAGGCTTTCATCCAGGAGACCTCTGTTCATGTCCCGTGCGTCAGCTGTTCATTTGTGTCCCGTGGGCACAACGTTCAGTGTCATTTATCACTGTACAAACATAGTAGTTTTAAGCCCAACCATGTTTTTTTTCCTGAACCTAACTGTCGGGGTTTTATTGCCTGAACCTAAGCAAGTGTTTTTGTTTAATTCACAACATTAAGGACGTGTTTACTGCGACCGAAAAGTGAGGGCGAGGGGTCTGATGAAGTGTCAGTATGTGACGAGTTGGGATGAGAACGCGTTGCTTATATCCTGAAGGAACTGTACAGTATCACATTGAAAGACCTGACTTACAGGGGAGATCACAAAAGAAACAAACACAACTCGGTGCCCTCAGAGTTGATGTCTTCGATAGTCAGAATCCTATAAATTATTTGAGATCATTCCTCCTTTTATCTTTTATCACTCTTTTAATAGTGTACAGAAATCTACATTTCAAATGAGACAAAACAAAATGTCACAAGCAGGGGTTCTCTCTCTCTCGCTCTCTCTCTCTCTCTCTCTCTCTCTCTCTCCATGAGCAAACATCAAACGTTCACGCAAGAAACAGACACAAGATAAACAGTTCATTAAAAATGGGGGCATGCCATCATTCAGAGAATCGCTCGCTCAACCTGCACCACAGTGCAGAAGAAATAACAAGGCAAACAAACAAAGCAGTAGCATCCAAGGATACACCTGGACAGAAGAATTTCTTGGACATTTGTCAAATCATCTAAACAGCTGAGAGGATTAAGCGATGAAAGCCAGAAACAACAGAAATGT
Source organism: Sebastolobus alascanus (assembly GCA_916701645.2). Classification (NCBI taxonomy): domain Eukaryota; kingdom Metazoa; phylum Chordata; class Actinopteri; order Perciformes; family Sebastidae; genus Sebastolobus; species Sebastolobus alascanus. The sequence goes on along the minus strand of CAKAOJ020000040.1, from coordinate 3,759,524 downwards.
GCTCCAGCAGAGGACAAAAACAAAACTAAAACCTAAAAAAGAGACCATGTTGTTGCATGACATGCTTCGGTCATGCATCTGTAAGATGCTGAAACATGATATATGCTATATATATATATATATATATATATATATGCTACATATTTCGATTTTAGCAGCTTGATATACTATACATTTAATACATATTTATTCTTGTGATGAGACTGAGGCTTATATAATATCTGCAAGCATTTGTTGCTTAGGATTCTTATATAACTTGCGGATGAATAAATTCAGTTTACAAAGGCTAAATATGTATCTTATTCCTGTTGAATTACAACCAGATCTTGTTTATTGTCCTGGCAGATTGGACAAGAAGACCCCAGGTATTTCAATATTCTGTAATTGGGTTGACTTCGATGTAAAGCTGAAAAAACGACGTTGGGGGAGTAGAACAAACCACTGTCTGGACTGTGTGATCTTTGGTGACAGAGAGTACGACATAATGTCGGTCACAGAGTTTGTGCTGCTCCTGAGGGGAAAGTGTTTGTGAACCACCGTGATTAACATCACCTTGTTTGGCCTGATGTGGTGGAATATTCTGTAATGTGTGAGGTTTGCTCCTTTGGTGGTTTCTTTATGTATTTTGTGTGTGGGTGTGAGATATGGGCCAGTACCAAACACAGTTGATGCGGTTGGGCTTGCCAGTCCTCACTGGGAGTTGGCCCCATCCATCATACTTTTTGGACCTGGAGTAGGCTCATGGCTGTGTCTCTTGGGTGTCTTACACTGCACCAAAAGGTCACCCATAGGTGACCAAAAGAGTGAGATTGTAGATGCACACAGCCAAAGTGCTTCATAGGATATCTGGGTTTAGAGAAAGGCTTATGCCTAATTTATACTTGTGCGGAAAAGCTTGCGCAGAGCTCCTGCAGAGCCTCAGAGCTTGCAGCAGGACCTGCTCTAGCCCTTTTGGTGCTGTAGGCGAAATTCGGATTTGGAGCCCCCCCCTCCGCTCTAGGGTTAGGGTTAGGATTCAACCCCCCAGAACTCTAATCCTAGCCCTGTAAACCGCAACACACATCAGACATCACAATGGTTTAAGACAAAAATTTAGATTTAATAAACAATTTGTCCCTGCTATTGTTGGTTTAAAAGTGTTTAGTCATTTTTATTATGTACATGTTCAGCACTTTGGTCAACTGCCATTGTTTTTCAACGTGCTATATCAATAAAGTTTGACTTGACTTTAGTCAGTCTCACTACAGTTTACACTTTTATTAACAAGTAAGTGCAGTCGGGCAGGTGAAAAAGTGTGAGTAAGAGTTACAGGGGTGAAAAGTGTATTTCTTTCTTTCTTTATTTGTTAATTTGTTACCTCAATGCAGAAAATGAGGAAGGGCACCCGAACTGGCATTTAAAGGTGGCAACCTAGGTGACCGCCTACATGGCCTATGCCTTAAGCCGGCCTTGGCTTGCAGAGAGCTGCAGAGACACAGCCATGGAGTTGTGTTGGGTCAAACCTATATGGAACTATTGAATCACATCTAACAAAAAAAATCAAACACTGTCTGACAAAGGATTTGAAAACTGCAGGTTCAATTCAAAAAGAAATTACATGCTACGCAAAATCCGCTGCAGTACAGTATATGCCTGGTGTGTGTGAGAGGTGTCTGCACCAGCCCGCACAGACTGCGTAGGCACACAGCCGCAGGAGTATAAATCAAGCATTAAGAGCTTGAGCATCCAGAAGGAGCCTGGATAAGAACCCCTACTCCTTTACATTGAGCCAGTTGAGGTGGTTCAAGCATTTGATAAGGTGTTTTCATGAGCCCTCCCTGTGCAGGTACCTCAAATATCTTGGGCAATTACAATTAAGATGAAACATATCTCACCTGGCTTTGGAACGCCCAGGAGTTCCCTAGAAGAAGTTGACTTTGCTGAGCCTGCTCCCAGCATGACCTGACCCAGATAAGAAAGAATGGATAGATGCATGTATTAGTCAATAGATGGATGGATAGAGCAGGGGTTCTCAAACTTTTTGGGGCCAGGGGCCCCTTACAGGGGAGACAATTTTCCAAGGACCCCCTAATAATCGTAACACCAATAAAGCATATGCCATTTGTACTCTTAGATGACATTGGAACTATTTGAATTCTAACTTAAATACTTAAATACTTCAGACATGTTTCATAGTGATAAACAGAAACACATTTCAATTTGAATCATGTTAAGATAAGATAATCCTACATTAGTCCCACAGCAGGGAAATTTGCAAAGAATGTTAATAACACTTCTATACTTTAAAAAAAGAGGGTGATCCAGATCCAGATATTTAAACTTACCAGTCTAAAGCTTACTTTCAGTAAGTGTTTCAACTTAAAAATAATGAACTTGCAGGGTGTCACAATAATATCAGAGTTTCTATTGGCCCAAATCTAATCTGAATGGGCGTAATGGACACAAAATGCTTGTTTTATTGGTGCAAATGGTCCCCATCTGTAGATATGCACTCTTAATGATACATCTCAGCTTTATAATTATAGAAAATTATTTCACAGACCCCTGGGTGTCCCTGGACCCCACTTCGAGAATAAATGGGATAGAGGGTCAATGTCAAAATCCCATGCAAATATGTGTTACCTTTAATCAGACCATTCCCACCTTAAAAGTTAATGATTTAATTTTTGCCAAGAAAAGGTTTTTTTTTTTAAATTTATGATCATATTAAACTTAAACTCATAAAAATGTCGTAGTGATGAAACTTGTTTTGGGTTAGTGGCTCTTTAAAGGTACTATATGTAACTTTCAGATAATCCTTGTTATTAATTATACTGGTAGCCTTTAAGTGAACTGCAGTCGGCATCCTGTTGCTTCAGAATGTGCACTCTGTAGGCGCGAGTGATCATCTTGGGCATCGGCCAAAAAGTTGACGTGACATTACATTACAATCATATATCACCATTACTATCTGTAATGTTCAATCTGTCCAATAGCTTGCCATTTGCAAATTACTTCATCAGCTAATGTTACGAAGCAAAACCATCCCGAGTCCTTTACATAGAAATCAGTCCGCAGGCTCTTATAGGCAACTGAGAAAGTCGGGGAAGATCTCAGTTTTTAAGTTACATTACAATCTGTTCACACATTGGCAAGACAAAGCAATTAATACATGTACATTGTTACAGTACCTTTAAATGACCAGTTATATTTTGGAAATACAAATTACAGATATATTGGCAGCAACTGGCCAATACTAAAACAAAGACAGATATTAGCAAACCAATATTTCGGTCTAACACTAGTTTACATCTGCAAACAAGTGTGGTAGCTGTGAGTACATAGCCTCGTGGGTTGTAGGTCTTTAGCATCAAATGATGGTGCAGTGGTGTCGTTGCAGTAATGTTTTATATCAAAACTCTTTTTCAAGGGTTGAGAAAGGCCAAACCTTGCTATGGGAATGACAAGATGAAAATAGATGTCCCCTAGATTTTTCCTGAAGATAGTCTGATATCAGCGTGTCTGGCGTCCTTCACCCCCCATCCCTCCCAAAGGGGAGGCTTCAGCAATTATGAGGGAAGAAATCGGTGACAGGTAATGGGATTTTCTGTGCTTTTAAAGATTATTATGCTTCTCAAGGGATGTGCAGGTGGTATAATACAACTTCCTCTGCTTCAGAAGATAGGCACATCATTTATATCTTTAGATCCGATCCTGCCCTCGGTATGATACAAAGACAGAGAGGATTCACAACGCACTTCCATCCTAACATCCTTGAACATTTGCATCTGGCAGTAGCCAGGGAGGAAATTTCTTTTACAGGATGTTATGAGTCATAAGTCAAGACATTCAATAGAGAGATAATTGCAGCAAAAAAAAAGAAAAAACCTCCATAACTGAACAGCTCTGTGTACCTTGTTGGCAGACAATTTTGATGATTTTCACAAAGTAACATCTATATTGAGGTGAGAATGTCACGTTCCCACTTTGCATGAAGACAAGCAGAATTCACAAAAAGAAGTGTTATCATGCCGTGTGCAGTGGCAGACTTGGCTGCATTAAATTACCACAGACAGGCTATACATATCCAGCCCTCCGCAGAGGTGTTATGCAACAACCTTGTTTCTCCAGTATGTTGCTATACCTAAAGCCAGTAAGTGATAATAATGGAAATGAAATGGCGTTTTTTGTTTTGCTGTCTGCTCTAAACGTATTGGACACAACTATAGATGGAATGCATTTCAGATTAAAATCTGAGTGTGAGAGGGTGCAAGGGCTCGAAATGGTATAAACAGGAATGGGACAGCACTTTGTGACATATAACGTTTAACATGTTACGTACAATTGTGGGTTTGAAACTTTTTATTTTACGTTTTTTACCTCATTCACGGCCAAGGCAATTACAGTTTCTCATTCACTTTGGCTAAATTCTCGAATGAGTTATTTTTTTTTCAAAACAATAAACTCAAATCTCTGAACAATTAGTTAGTGGTTCACAACAGATTAGAATTTATCATTCATTCAAGCAAATTTCACGTGGTTTTGCACAAGTGTGCAAAGAGTAAGTACAATTGTCAACAATTTGCACAATAACCACTTGCACATGTCTTATTGAAAACTGATGAGTTGACTCTCAGTGAGACTGTCATACTCTTCGCAACTTCTAAACACCCTTTCATCATTTTAACCATCATGCAAATAAATCCATTCAACTATCAAAATTCAGTTCAATTTATTTTTATATAGCGTAAAATCATAACAGAAGTTATCTCGAGATGCTTTTCATATAGAGCAGGTCTAGACCGTACTCTATAATTTAGAGACCCAACAAGAGGTCCTCGTGAGCATGCATTCTTATGCGACATAATCTCAGACAAAAAATCAAATCAGACATACATGTACATACCATAATGTCTATGACATTGTGTTACGTACTGTGGGGAGTTACAGTTTCTTGGTTTTTACTGAACTACTGCAGCTGTTTTCATTGTTGCAGGGTTTTTCAATTTTTTTTATTGACATGGATGCCATTTTGTGGAAGATTTTCTGTTCATAGGATATAACTTTACATGAAAGCTCAAATGTGAATTTTCTGTTTACAGTACATGTAACACATTGCTACACAAACAGTTTTACTGTAAACACAAATGTGCATACTGTTCTGTGTACTACAGTATTGTAGCCTACAGTATTGACTTTTCCCAGTAAAAGTTTACCTGCTGTTGAAATGGGAAACTAAAAAGCTCTGTGCGATACACAATAATCTTCAGGTAGACAAAACTGGCATTCTGGTGTAGTACAGTCAGTGTCAACAAAAAGTAGAACAAAACAGAGATTTGTATAAGAAACATTTCTAGGGTTGACTGCCATCATGAAAAAATGTCTAAACATTTTGACAAGTATGGCTCACACAATGACAAAACAACTTTTCATTTTGATGGCATTGGCCAACTTACTGACACAATAACTACGTTTTGAAGCATGTATGAAGTGTTTTGGGTCAGTTACTACCTTTTGCAAACATACAATAGAGTCGGGATGTCCCATCAAACAGTTGCAACAATTGCCCTTACAGTTTAGAGAAAGTTAAGACTGTTTCAAAAAATGAGTCAAAGCGATTGATAAAATCTGTAAGGGGTTAGTCCCTGATTTGAACATCTTCCAGGATCTTGCCTTACCGAGTAGATAAAAGGTAATTGTGAAATAATCAATTTGCTCGTTTTTATCAACACCATCATTAAACAAAAGTGAAAAGAAATGGTTGATGAATAAAATAGGTGTGTAGCCTATTTTTGCATTCCTCTGATTCCATGTGTTTTTAATGTATCATCTTAAGTTTAGGCATACCAGTGCATCCAATATGCCAGGCTGAACACCAATAAGCCTTGTTTAGCCTACTGTTCCTATACTTCCCCTGGTAACCTCGTATTTAACGTCACAACGCTATGAATTGTGACATGAATGAATTCCTGCAGGCAAAGTCTGCAGAAATGCAGACTTATGGGAAGTGTGCATAAAGGGCTCAAAATGTCTGTGAGAGAGCCCTCATACACTTGAAGATTTGACAGTGGGACAGCCCTAAGCCCTTGCGGACTTTGCGGGAACGATTGAGCCTAAGTGTCCCTGCTAATTTTGTTTGCCATTGGCAATTAGAATGAGTGCTCTTTTCATCACTTGCATGTAAACATGATTTGGTCATCATCTGTCAGGCAGGTGAGTGTGAGGCAACAAGGGAAAGGACCCAAATGCAGACAATTGTGTAAGTACATAAGCTTACCGGGAGGCAGGCAGGCATGTACATGTTCCAGACTTCAGGGTAAAGGGTTCAAGTTGCAGGTTGAGGGCCAGATAACTGGAAAGCAAAGGCACAATCTGGCAGCTAAATGGGGAAAAGGGGCTGATGAGGGAAAGTGGAAACAGGTGAGCAGGTGGGCGGGGAAGGTCAGGTGATGGGAATGGCTGGAAAGGGGGTAGTGGCTGGATGTGAAAGTCAGGTGACTGGGACAGGTGGAGACATCTGAGGGCATCTGGTGGGCAGGAAGAGAATGAAGGTTGTGAAATGAATTGACTGAGAGGCAGAATGTGACAGTTATTTGCATATTATTATAAGCCGTCATCTTAAGTAGTCTTTTTGATATATTCATTATTATTTTGTTATTATATATATCTTGTTCTAATTATTTGTCATCACTTATGTAGTCATATTATTTCTGTATATTAATCTTGTGTTCTCTATATCATTGTGAAATTGTAACACTATTTACAGTAGGTGGAGGCTTCAAATAAGCCCAGTGGGTTTTTTGCCTCTTCTTGCACTGTATGTTATTTATTTTTGTTATATTTGTGTAGTCTTCATTTATGCAAAATAATTAAACTTAAACAAAAAGCCAACAATATCAGTCTTAAAACCATTGTGATGTATGATGTGTGTTGCGTTTTACGAGGCTTGGGTTAGGGTCCTGGGGGTTGAACCCTAACCCTAGAGCGGCACCAGCACCAGCAGGGGGTGGGTGGGGGTGGTGGCTCCAAATCCAAATTTTGCCTAGTGCACCAAAAGGACTACAGCCGGCCCTGGTAATGGATGTGTAACAGCACATGCAGAAGACGTCATGTAAACAATGTCAGTATACTTCGTTCCACAACTCATGTTGTTGTTGGAAGTATCTGGATAGAACTTGGCTCACAGAGCCACTGGACATGCAGCCCAAATCCATTTCCATGCAGTTAACACCAACCACTGCCACACAGTGCTGGAATACAGCAGAGGAAGAAAACAAACAGACAAGTAAATAAATAAGCAGTCACAATTTGTTTTATCTGTAAGCACTCGTGCGAGGCATCAGGCAATGCACAGTTGCTTGGACTGAAAGAGACATTACTAATTGTTAGTATGTTTGAAATTCTCTTTGTGCTCACTGCTGTCACCTGCTTAGTTTAGAATCCTGCACTGTTAGTTTATCCACAGAAGGCCTGTGCCAAAATGTTGGGAAAAACACTAAACTTCACATTTCTGCCTTGCTTATGCAACACAGACACGCTTTTTACCCTCATGAAGATAATCGGGGGCTTATGAGAATATGCAAATCCTGTCTACATGTGTTTGGAGGATTTGGAGTAGGCTAATGACCGTGTTCCCTGAGGTGCTGCAGGAGTATGGCGGGCTGAGATCACCAATAGTTATGCCCTGTCCCCTTTCCGGTTTGTCATATTCAAAGACAGGAAATTGAGTTTGGGAAATCAATGCACAGCAGCAATATGTGCTCAGTTTAGTGATAAAATAATGTTGTGCTGCTATTTTGCAGATGATGTCATCCTTCTAATGTTTACCATCAGCATTATTGCAAACTCAAAAGTTTTGCAGCAGAAAGTGGTCAAAATGCTGAGATCTCTAAATCTTAGGCAGTGGTTCTCTCCCATGCCAAAGCTCACCTGCCCCATCCAGGTGAGAGTAGCTATGACAAGGCTAAGAAGGTTTTGGAGTTTGACTGCCAGTTAGGAACATTAGTAATATGAGCACTGTTTTGGAAAATAATGAGGAAGCACAATGCAAAGCTCTTGATTTACCAGCTGATCTTCTGTCTGACCTTCACCTGTGGCCACATGCTTTCGAGAGTGACCGGATGGCAGTGACAAATGGCAGAAATTGACAGGATGAGGGGGGTCATCAATAAGTGTTGACCTTGGTAGGAAGCCAGAGTCACCTCTCCTTGGAGGTGCACACAGACACTATTTGATGGGGGGAACCTTGAATAATTCAAGGGGCCCAGAGGTGGACAGGATGTGTTTAGAGATATTAGATATTCAGAGTTTTAAAGCTTCTCTTTAGCTGTCGTCATGGGGCCCAAAATCTCTAGCAGTGGCTCTCGTGGAGCATGACCAACTATGAGGAGAGGAACCTGAGGAGGTTGCTTGAGTAAAAGATGCCTTGGTTACTCAGCTCACCCAAGCATGGCCCTGACTTAGATACGCAGAATAAATATGGATGGATGGATGGATGGCTTGCTCATAGTAAAAGAGACTCAAAAGATAACATTCAGGTAAAAAAAAAGTACTAAGAACATTAGAAAAAAATATTGTTTCAGGATCCTTAAGAGCAGCAATGGATCATCATCAGGCCCTTCCTACAAATATCAACATCAGATTAAGTTTACTATAGTGACATTTTGCTTTGATAGTTCAGGTTTGTCCATTTAATCATGCTGAATTAGAAGGAGTTGTTTTTCTTGAAGTCATAACAGGAGCCACCACCTATTAAAGTCTGTCATCTGAGTAGGGAATGGCTTTTAGATTGATATTTATTAATGTGATTTGCATGAGAGAGTTGTGTCTGTCAATATGGGTAGCATCTGTTGGAGATGAAAACTCTCCAGCAGTATTGTCTTTAATCTATTCAACACTTTTGTCATCTGCACAGTTTGCAATTGTTATCACACTGACAAAAACACACAGATGTAAGCAAGCATACCCACAACACCCTGAGGAAGAAAACAGTGCATCGTAGCTGCTGAAAATGAATGCAGACTTAAATGGAAAGCAGCGAGACATGAAATGCATATGGAAAGAAATATATTGTGCTGTAAGCAAATTGTCTTTTTTGGGTAATCTCAATACCAGAAAAGGATCAGGCAGGGATACATTATTAATTTGACATTAATGTTCAGAGATACTAACTGCTATCGCTGGTTGAGGCCTTGCAGTGCAAGATGTGAGAAATGCGCCGTGAAGTCATATCTCTCTGCACTGACTTTATTTACAGCCTTTCAGTAGGAGGGCCTTGAAAGGTGGGAAGCAGCCTACAACACCCTCTGTGATGAAATAACATATCTGGAGTTAAGGATTTAAAGTTTAATTTGGTGTTCACAAAGGACCTATCTGAAGGCATTGATAGGAAATCTTTGGGAGGACGTGGGAGGAAGAACCAAAGGAATACATCAATTGCTGTGCGGGCTGATAATAGAAAAGCACTATTTGGACACTGAAGCACAGGGGGGGACGCAACACATTCTCGTCCCAAATTATCATATACTGACGCTTTGTTAGACCCCTCGGCGTCATTCTTTTCAGTCGCAACTCATGCTTAATCTTGTAAGTAAAGAAAAACACCTGCTTAGGTTCAGGAACTAAAACCACTATAATTAGGTTTAGGAAAAAACAACATGGCTTTGCTTAAAACTACTACGTTTGTACAGTGAAAATGACACTGAACGTTGTGAACAGGGGACATGAATGAACAGCTGATTGTAATGTGATGCACGGGACATGAACCGCAGTCTACTGGATGAAAGCCTAGTGTTTGTTGAACCCATCCACCTCCCTTTCCTCCCGCTCAGTGTGTGTCTTTTCGCTCTTAAAGCTACGTCACCACACTCCCGGCGCACTTTCCCTGAGCGTTAATATTGACGAGGATGGGTTTACGAAGCTTGGCGTCTCATACCAGCGCTAAAGGGTGCCTTGTGCGTCGGTATCTAATGCTGACGGCTGTGACAAAGCGGTATTTGATATCCTGGGAAGGGCTGGGGGACATTATCGGACAATATTAGGTTATGACAGATATATTGTATGTTGGCAAATATGCAAAACAATAAATGGAATCTTTACAAGCAGATAAACTATAATCAGCAGATACCATGAGCCACTCACAGCTTATTTTAAGCCAAGCATGAACCTGTTGTGATGTGTAATTTTTCCTGCATAGCATTTAATTAAAGATAATGGTAATGCCATGCTTCGATAACCTACATGTGAATTCTTTCTATCATAGTATTTATTTGCCCTCCATAAAACAAACATGTAAAAATGATTCTTTGACTTGAGCTCACAGACAAAAGTTGCATGTCACTGAGAGAGGCTAGGCTACAAAGGCTTGTAGATATCATCTGGCACTGTGCTTCCACCCCGGTGGCGTTAACAAGACACGAGGCGGACTAGCTGTGAAAGGTCGGTGAGAGGGCAAGTGCGGATGGATACTCAATTTCCAGTGTAGCACTATGAAGCAAACAACTCGAAAATGTATAACTTTACTGCAGTACTGGTTGTACTCCTTTGTTACACTCCTGTGTTTTCATTTGTTATATGTGTGTGCATCACTATATACCTTTTTTTTGCATTATAGGACACCACATACCATGCCAGAGAAAATCTGCTGAATATTATCTAGTTTACCTAGGTATCTGGCTCTTGATATTCAGGTCTGCGCCAGCACAGATCTTGTTAATCGCTTTGACAAACACTGCATCCTCAGTGTGCCATAAATCAAAGCAGGATACAGTTGTGGCTCCATCAGTAGGGTCTAATCTGAATGTATCAGCCAGTGTCAACTCAGGGACAGAAAATCCATATGCCTTCTGTGTGTGTAGTTTGCTGTATTGCAAATTGCCAGCTATTGTTTTGTCCTGCGTATGACATATAGGGTATTGTTGACCAATCTGCAAACAAAGCCAGCTGGCAGGAGGAAAGAAAAAAAAGCCTGGCAGACAATATTAGCTTCAAAATAGAGCATATATTACGATGAATATGTACACCATCTTATAATACGCTTACAGGAGTAAACGTCTTAACACTGCTGAGTGGAAATCCATTTAAACCAACTCTGAAAAAGACTACAAATCGTAGTTTGCAAGCATTCATTCTTGCCACATACTAAATTCAGGACAGATTCATTTCATGGAAAGACATCTGAAAAAGCACCCAGTTTTTTACCACACAAGGCTACAATTTCATATATCATCTCATACATCAGATACAAGTGCCTTTCTGGGAGTGGTGGACATTAAGTTTTCAATGGATCATTACTGCCACCTAGTGTGTTTGTTGAGCAACTGCGTGCAGGCCTGAGGATACAGTACTGATGGACAGATTTGTGGTGCTCTGCCATTTTATATTGTTCCTTGATTGAAAATAGAGAAAAGGAGTGAGCTACGGGTCAATAAACCGTGGGAAAAAAACTGAAAATTGCTCTTGCCTTCTTCAACAACAAGCCAAGACACTTGACCCCGAGAAAAACTTCATCTGAGTTGCCAAGTATGAAGACTGCTGGTCAGTATGAATGTGTGTACACTGTCATGTGAAGAAGCAGATCGCTGAGCCAGATAATGTACGTGTAGTCAGCTGAAAAGATAAAGTATCTGTTTTATATTTCTGAATATTTTGAAAAAAAAATGATAAAGAGTGAGTTGAAGGACTTCCCTTGATTTGACATCTGGCCAATGCTGAAACAGCTGGATATCACAGGAAAAGTCTCTTTTTGTTATTAGAAAAGACTTTAAGGACCAATATGTAACAATTCTCGGGATCTATTGGCAGAAATGATACATAACATTAATAAGTATGTTCTCTTTATTGTATAATCACCTGATAATAAGAATTTTTGTGTTTTTGTTACCTTAGAATGAGCCTTTTATATCTACTTGGAGCGGGTCCTCTCTCCACGGAGTCTACCATGTTGTACCGCCATGTTTCTACAGAAGCCCAGAACGGACAAACCAAACTCTGTTCCTACTCTTTCCTGCTTGGGCCGGAGTCGATAATGTTACTCGCTCCCGTCGCCGCTACTCTCTCTTTCTTGCTTCACTACTCACTTCCCAGGCACAAACACTCTACACACTAGCTCTGCTCCAAATGACCTACGCTATTCTTACAACAACTGGCTCTAGAGAAGGCCATATGCGTTTTTGCGTCGGCCACCGTAGCTCACACGCTTGGTACATGGAAGAGGCTTCAGTTGGTTGCAATCTCCCCACCTCACCGCTAGATACTGCCAGATCCTACACACTGGACCTTTAAATAATATTCTTGTTAGAATGTTTCTAATAATTGTAACAACAACAAGGATGTTCTTATTGCTTTTACACAAAATGTACTCAGGCCCCGTAACATGTCAATTTTGTTGTATTTTAGTTCAGTTAGTAATTTTAAGGCCACAGTCTCATACAATGTGACTATCATTTATTTTTCCACCTACTGCAAATTCAAGAGTTCACCATGCAGACTTTAAGCTTCTCTGGGTGCCTTCCAATTCACATACTTTTTCTTTTTACGTTAAGTACATACTGCAGTTGCCCTTACAAAGTATGTACTGTTGTATGTAGTATGCACACAATTGGGACATACTACTTCGTCATAACATTGCACCTTGAACTTTGACCCTCTTGCTCATATATCCGCTGTGCAGGGGATTTTGGGTCAGATTAGCCAGAAAAGCATGCTGGCTTGCATACTGCAAAATCCGGCCGGATGTAGTAAGACATTCTGGCATACTGCATTTGACATAATATGTATTGGGACATACTAAATCTTTTTCTGGCATATTAAATAGTATGGTAGTATGAGTATTGGAACGCACAGAGAATGCCTGTACTATGATGATGAGTTTTGCCTCCATGTTAAGAGTTAAATGACTGAACCTTCAACAGCCAGCAGAGGGTGATATGAATGTATACTGTCAGTAGGGTATTCAGATGTCCAGGGAGAGATCTCCTGTGAGAAGGTTATACTGTGGGAGGTGTTAAGTTTAAATCCAAGCCAACTTAATGTAAAAACTCCAGGAAATTAATGGACCCTCTCAATTATCAACATATATTAGCACAATGCCCATATTTAAACATTTAGCCACCAAATGGACCAGTGGAGTGGTGTGGTAAAGAAGTGTGAATTTAATTTAAATGAATGTCACACATCCTCCATCTTTGCTCATTAGGGGAAATAAGAACATGTTTGTTGAAACGTCGCAAAGTTAATTAAGGGCAATGTTGTTAAGAGGTTTAACATTTACATGAACTTTCATTTTTCTAATCTCACAACACTTTGAGGTGTTTATGTCGCGCAGAGTGTTTACCAGCCGGCTCAGTCCCAGAAGAGATGTAAAATTAATCATGCAGCGCTGAATTCTTTCCTTTGGTTTAACATCTCAACTAATGAGACTGGAATTCCAATTTATTGAACCAGACACAAAAAAACGTTGGTATAACCAGCATTGGATTTACAGAATATGGTCTTTTCAACATGAGTGTACATATTAGAGTGAATTCTATATATTACATCATTTAAACACACTCTGTGACTAGAACAATTTCAAACACCTGTATGATGTAACACAATGCAATGTGTCAGCCCTCTTCAGTTTTTCTTTATTGTTTGTGTGTTGACTCAATTCTGTCATAGTTTATTACAAGACAGTTGCATCGGATTGCATTCAAATAGTAAAACTTCATTTATATAGCACTAGAGTTACAAAGTGTTTCAGTCACAGAAAGATGAGAAAAGCATTTTAATAAATAAATACAACAAACTAGAATAATTGTTTAAGAGACAAGAACAAATTAAGGCAAGGAAGCATCAATAAAAAGATTTGGAGATGAGCTATAAAAGCAGTGTTTTTGCTTTGTACCCTCTTGTCTTCTGATAATCACATCTCAACATCCACGATTAACGATGAACACAAAAACAGACACTGTTGTCACGGTAATAAAGACCAGCTTTATTTTGTCCTCTTACAATAGCTAGATACATTTAAGGCTTTTCCAACAAAATGGATACAAGCTGAAAATCATTTCTGAGCTGTAAAATGTTGTAAAACAAACATAGCATCACACGTTGTTGTAATCAGCATTTCAGCAAAATGAGTTTTCCCCTCTACACAGAACAGTTACTTACAAGAACAAAAAAGTGCCTCGCTGAGAGATTGTTGCAGCATGTTTTGTCAAATGTGACAAACAGTTCTATAATATCATTTTCTAGCAATCAGTGATGTTTAGTGGACTAAATTTCTGCAGCGTGTAGGTTTGCTTTTTATCAAATATGTTAGAATGAAATGTTTTCAGATTAATAAGTTACAGCCTAATGAACAGACTCACACACTCAGCTGGCAAAGCTGAAGCTTACCCCCAAAGTCAGATATATTTTCATTCAGAATGTCATTAGAAATTGCCTGAGATAAAGAAAATAATATCCACGTGTGAAACATTGAACAGTGTAGTAAATGAAACTGGGATGTTGAAAAGTAGGCCTACATGGTATCCAGTTACTTGAGAAGCTTTGGACATTTTTTTAGACAAGACGACATTTTAAGTTCCTCGTTTCTCTCGGGGGAAAGTGAAACATTGTTGTTGAGAGGAAATGATTCAAAATGTTTAAATCCAGTTGCAATATTACTTCCACAACAGATAAACAAATATGACACAGTGATATGCAACTCTCTTAGACTAGTGTTAAACCTGTCACAGCAATTTTATCTGCTTTACCAGCACTTCTAAGAATTGTCAGTTTCTCATAGAGATGAATAATTAGCTCTGTTATAACCACCACTTAAATCATAAGTGACCTGAGGTATTGAGCAGTCTGTGAAGAAGCTGGGGAAGGCCAAAGTGCACAGTGCGTTGTCCTCTATGGACCCAGAAGCAGCCTCAGAGGGACAGTAGACAGGAGGCTGGGTTGGGCCTGTCCGAAGGCTCTCCCCTTGTTTCTTAGAGGGTCCTGAGCAGCTAGTCCAGGGCTCAGAGTAGAGGAGACCACCGACTAAAGGGTGAGCATCGTAGGAAGCAGGATCCGGGCCTCCCATCTCTGGCTGCACCCGGACAGGCATACTGTGATAAAGGTCCTGGTCGCTGACCATGTTGCTGTAATCGGGCCCCAAGAGCTCAAAGAACTCTGCAGCCTCAGGATTGCCTCGTTCCAAGTCCTTCAGGGTCATCCCAGATGTGGAGCTGACTTTGGAGCAGTTGGCAGGCTCAGTGAAGAAAGAGGGGGGCAGATTGCGATGCCTCAGGGGCGGCTTCTTGGCTTTTTCACCCCTTATATCCTTCACAGGGCTGAAAAGGGCTGCCAAGCTCTTGCTCTGTAAGTTGGCCTGGACCCCATCACGTTTCGGCAGAGGTTTGCTCTGCAAGGGCTGAGCCAGGGGGGAACCCTGTCTTTTAACGGGGGCCTCTGCTACGTTTCCCGGAGTTATAATGCCCGTGCACCTTTTGATCTGCTTCTGGAGATACTTCCGGTGGTTGACTTTCCTCTTGGATTTCACTGGCTTGTCCAGAGCCAGCTTGATATTGCTGGAGGCTGAGTCTATGAAGCTCAGCAAGTCCCTAGTGGTCTCTTTGTAGTCCTCATCATTTTCTGCCTCACCGAGGAGACTCCCATCCAGACTTTTCTCCACGTCGTACTCCATCACAGAACCAGGGAAGCAGAAATTCATGAACTGAGGGTTCATGATTGCAGTCTGAACAGCCATTACTCTGTTGAGCCCGGCGGCTACACCTGTGGCATCCGCTGTGATCCCTGAACCAAAAGTTTCTTCAGAGCATGTCTTTTTTCCTCTGATAAACACTTGGTCCTGATGCTGCTCATGAAGTTGCTGTAAACATTCCAGAGTAGAAGTGACGGGCTCGGGGGAAAGCAGGGAGATCTTTCGGGGGGCTGGACTAATGATGTCAGAACATCAAAGAGGAGGGGCGAAGAGACCGCAGGACTTAACTCTTTGCTTGTGCCTGACCACCTGCATCTAAGAGGGATTTGTCTGAAATTCCCCGCTGAGTTGAAGACAATAACCTCTGTCAGAACGCTCCCCCTCTAGTTTAACTGTTTGTGTGTGCTCTGAACCAAAAACGCTTTCATGAAACTGGACGATATTACTGTAACAGTGAGCAGAAAAGCCTTTAAAATCCTGGTGCATAGAGTATTTTTGCTGGGTAGAATTGTTATACCAAAATCTCTGTTAAACTTACCTTAAGAAAATATTCTATTTTGTTATACATGATTATCATTATTATTTAAGCTACTAAACTAAATTTACTTTGTTTTTATTCTTTTTCAAATTAGTAGCCAATGAAGGAAATACATGATTATTAAACAAACCACATTTAAACTCCAGGAAGAGTAGTTGATGTGTCTTCATCAGCTAATGGGGATCTTAATAAATACAAATACAAACCAACATTTTTTTTTGTTAAAGTTAAATATTCCACAAAATCCTCAACTAATGAGTGTCATTATTCATGTGATTCCTGCTTGCTTTTCAAAACATTATTACGCTATTCAATCATCATGCCTACTTATGCATTTCCTGTCTGGATTATCAAATAGAAGTTAACTTGTAATCTAATTATTGTTCATTTAGGCACTGAAACAAACCCAACTACCAAATGAAGGCTATAAAGCAGTGAGAAAGGCTTCTTTTCTGTGGGAAAATCTTTGTGCCCAAACAGATGCCACTATTTGGGAGAATCTTCCCAACTGCTTGCTTGTGTCTTAATCTGCTCATGGCAAAAGTTGATTTCTAGTGCATTCCCAGGCCAGTGGGAATTTCTGCCCTGGCCTGACAACTATTATGGGCTGCCTTTGACATAAAGCCCTACAGGGTCTAAATAGCCTCTATTCTTCGCCCGGCAGTGAAAGGGAGCTTTGTGCCAGAGATTCATTAAATTGCACCTCACAGCCCCTTCGTAAAATGGGTCTCAATAATGAACAGTCGATTTAACTAGAAAAGCTGCCGGAGCTGTTAAATTAAAGGGGAATAAAGTGCAGTTCAGGCTCAGTGTGCCAGAAGAAATGTTGACCTTAAGAAATCCTGGGTATGAAACTTCTGTTGTAAACAATAACGTATTTACAGGAAGTTTCTTGGCCAGCAGTGAATACAACGGAGGATGTGTCCAACAGCCAGACTGTTATGTTGCCAGCACTTATCCCAATTTAAGTGGAATCTCAACTGGATTTCAAGTGAATGGACTGTTAGGCATAGTTTAACTATACAATAAAAATAACTTATAACTTGCCGTTACACATATGTTCTATTTGTTTACCAGAGAATGCAGAAGTCTCCATCTGATCACATTAAAATCTTCATTTATGATTTTAAGTTAAGTGATTCTGCAGCTGAATAATTGAAAGAAGATCCCTCCTCTTTCAAAAGTGCATGTTGAGGTGAGGCAGTGACTCATTTAAGAGTTGGAGCCGAGGGATGAAAAGAAAAGTGTGAAGCAGCGAGGGAGTGAGGCCGTTAAAAAACTCTTTCTTATGTTAATTCCTGGGGAGAAAAGGGACAGTGAAAGTGATAGCGCTGATCTAATTATCTGTGGCCCAACACAAGTCTGTGACTGAAAAGAAATCCAGAAAAACTCAAATCTATGAGCAACAAATGGTTACAAAGTAAAGAATATCTCTGTTTATACAGCTGGCCATGAAAGACCTTCTGATATTACCTAGAAAAAAACAAGAATTCATGTGTGGGAACTGCAGTCTTTGCATATTCAGTTGAAATCATTTCACCTGCCATTACAGTCGGGCATTTATTTTTAAATTCTAAACTTTTAGTTCATTACATGATAAGTGTAGGAGGGAAATGGAGGGCAGCTGAAGCCATATCACAACATCTCATGAATTCGGAGGAGGAGTACTGAGCTTTTAACGCCTGCCCAAACTGATTCGGCCTCCCTCTCTTTGCTAGCAGCACAATTTTGGCAAAGTGACATCATCACAGTCGTGGCAGCTATATCCCCCTTTTTTCCAGTCAAGGGGCTTTGGCTTTTGTGCTGGTGGGTCATTCACATCACAGAGCCTGACGCACAGATCCCGGAAACAAGTTTCTATTGTTGCATAAAGGCTGCAAGGGCGAGAGGGGATGGGCTGAGGCAGAGCAGCTCGGAAAAAAATATAGGAACTTAGAGCTTTGGACTCGTTTCCACTCTCAAGGCATTAAGTGTGAGGTTAATTATAAAGTTATTTTTTAAATTCTTATAATGGACCAGCATTTATTTTAGCATTAATCACAGAGGTCAAACTACAGATTGAGTTTTCTAAAACTCATTATGTTTGGAGCTTTGGGGAATTTTAATTTGGAGAAAATCATTAGTAATCTGCTGTGCCTTTTCCTACAACCAAATTGTTTCAGATCAATATTGTTGAGATATTGTTAAACACCACGCTGTCCCTGAGAATTTACTTATTCAGCAGCACCCAACTCCAAGGGAGCGGGGTGCTCGGTGCAACGTGATGTGACACACACAGACTTAATCTCTTCCTACTAGTGTGTGGTCCCTGTCTGAGCAGGGACGTACTCAGAGTTTGGGGTCGAGAGAATTCTAATAACACCTTTGATTGATGGCCGATGTCAGAGACTAAGAAAAGCCTGGCAAAATTAATGACCTCTCAAAGTCCTGAGAAAAGTTTAAGGACGGCATTTAGTGGCGGAGACCCCGTCCTCCCCCATGTTTAGCTATGTTTCTTTCTACTGGGGTGTCTGAAATCCAGTCAAGCCTGTGACAAAATGTTGGGAAGTCAGGCTTTGTGTCTCTCGGTCGAAAATCAACCCACATACCAGTGCAGGACATGTTCCCCCATCTGCTTCACAAAGTCATGTCATGTTAGGAATGTTTGATTTAAAAGAAGAGGGGGAGAAAAAGAAATGGCCAGAATAGTTCAAAAGACATGTTTTCATTGCCAGTCAAAGTGTTTTAGTCTTAGTATTTCATGATATTTGAGTCTTTTAGATTGCCTTTTAAAAAAAAAAAAGAAAAGAAAAAAAAAAACTGTGACTTCATGGTGAACTACAAAAGGCTTCTTGGTCCCTGCCGACTCCTGCATCCACTCACCGCTTCACTCTTAACCTTCCATCAACCCTTCTCAACGTCTCCGGCACCCCAGGAGTTGTATTAATAATATTACTAGCAGGGGGGGAACAAACCAGGGTCTATGGGCTGCCTCGGTGCCGCAATTTAGAGCTTTAATGGCAGCCAGTGAATGAATGCGTGCCAGGGGGAATCCCACAGGTTGGTCCACAGGGGTGAGGTCAGCAGGCGGAGCTGCAATAATCTCCCACCACTGACTTTATTGGCCTCCTCCGATAGGGTTTTTATTAAATCTCAAGCACATGCGGTTGGTCCTGCTACGTGGAAGTAACTTAAAAGCCTCAGTCTCTCTAAAACGTGACAAAGAGTCGGATTGACAGAGCAACAGTACATCCATATGTGATCAAAAGACAATTAGGAAGATTATATGACAACATTATTGGTAGCTTTTTAATCAGTTTCACTGGAAGACGTGTTTCTTGGGAATGACAGCATATTAAATAAAGGTGGTAAAAGACATAAATAGAACACTTAAAAAGCGAGGAAGGCACTGTTCTTCTGTAACATTAAGTTTAATATTACACTCTGTGCAGAGGACATTTAAAAAAAAAAAAAAAAGGATTTTCTTTCTATTTGGTGCCAAACTTTTCTCCTGAGACTTCTTCAAGTGATAAGAAACGTATTTTGAAAGAACAAATACACCTGAGTGATAACAATGGCTAATCAACAAGACTGACAACAACAAAGACGTAAGGGGTGTCAATTTGTAATGATGAAACTAAAAGACAAAAATGAAAGTAAAGATGTGAATAATTGAATGTATCCCTGATTGTAACGCTGACTGACAACAAGCGGGGAAAAAACTAAATGAGGATGATCCAGTCTTTTAATGATGATAATGTGATTACATGAATTAACAAAGAAAGTCAATCTCATTTGTTCTCATAATACAGTACCTCTCCAAGCCCTTGGATATTTATTTGGCATAAAGAAATGGAGTGTGTCTCATTAGGTGAAAGAAAATTGTAGTCTGAAAATTGAGCACTGAACATGGCTTCATGATTAAGATTAAAAAACAGTCTCACATGATTAATGACATTATTAAAATCAAGAGTGGTGTTGAAATTTTTAAATAAAAATGGCCATCATTCATTGTTAAAAAAACATCATCCCCAACATTCATTTAAAAAAAGGCACAAACTTTGGCATGATGATGCAGAGAGCACCCTGTGAAATACCGTGTCAAGCTAATTAAAGCTATAGGCAACCCCGGTCGGGTCACACTGTGCTGCTTTTAGGGACTAGGGGGTTGATGCGGTTTGAGGTGTCTTTTTAGCCTGCCTGATCCACTCTCGAAAATACATCACCTCTAACGCCCGGGCATTGCGGACTGAAGGTGGGTCATGGTCATTGCTGTAGCGGAGGTCCAAGTGGTGGGCTCCGTCAGGAATCAGAATGGAAACCAGAGAATCTGTTATGTTGGAAGTCACTCCACCAGCCGACCATGGGTCCAGTCCTCCGTTACTGAAACACAACAGCAGAGGCAGTAAGCACTGAACATATATGATCAGACACTTGTGTACCACATATTAGGGTGTTCATTTAGAGCCACACAATAACATCATTGGTGACTTTTGGTTGAATTGTTTGTACAAAGTATAAAGTGTATTAAGTAGGGCTGTCAAAGTTAACGCAATAATAACGCATATTAACGCTACTAATTTCTTTAACGCTTTAACGCAACTTGCGATTTTTAGGCTGTAGCGGGCTCAGTTTTAAAGCCAGAGTGAAGATACTGAAGATACATCATATGAAACGAGAAAACCTAAGGAACCCATTGGTACCAAACATGTCATACTAGCTGGGGGCGACTGTGGCTCAGAGGGTAGAGCAGGTTGTCCACCAATCGGAAGGTCGGTGGTTCAATCCCCGGCTGCTCTGGGTCACATGTCGATGTGTCCTTGAGCAAGAGACTTAACCCCAAATTGCTTCCGAAGGCATAGCCATCGGTGTGTGAATGAGTATTTTATTACATCCTGATGGGCAAAGTTGGCACCTTAGCAGCCTCTGCCATCTGTGTGTGTGAATGGGTGAATGCTGACATGTAGTGTAAAGTGCTTTGAGTGGTCGGAAGACTAGAAAAGCGCTATATAAATGCAAGTCCATTTACCATTTAGCTTGTCGCAAAGGAGGCAAAATAACGCTCAAAACTTTGGCGAGGAAAAACTGGCATGGCCATTTTCAAAGGGGTCCCTTGACCTCTGACCTCAAGATATGTGAATGAAAATGGGTTCTATGGGTACCCACGAGTCTCCCCTTTACAGACATGCCCACTTTATGATAATCACCTGCAGTTTGGGGCAAGTCATAGTCAAGTCAGCACACTGACAGCTGTTGTTGCCTGTTGGACTTGAGTTTGCCATGTTATGATTTGAGCATATTTTTTATACTAAATGCAGTACCTGTGAGGGTTTCTGGACAAGATTTGTCATTGTTTTGCATTGTTAATTGATTTCCAGTGATAAATATATACATACATTTGCATAAAGCAGCATATTTGCCCACTCCCATGTTGATAAGAGTATTAAATACTTGACAAATCTCCCTTTAAGGTGCATTCTTCACACAAAACGTGTGATTAATTTGCGATTAAACGTGATTAACTATGGACAATCATGCGATTAATCGTGTTTAAATATTTTAATCGATTGACAACCCTAGTATAAAGTAAATTCATTTATTATTCATTAATTTTTTTTTTTATGTAGCCTACTGGGCTGCGCCAACTTCACAAGTAAGTAACTTTACTTAAATAGCACCTTTCAACACCAGAACTTCCCAATAAAAAGACAATGGACATAAAATACAGACTCAAGAGGAGTAAAACACCATAAAATGTGCTTTAATTTTAACTGACTAAACCACCGCTGCAAACTGTTGTGTGTCAATATCTGTCAACCTCCCACATGGTCTGTTAGTTACAAATTAAAACAGCTGGTCCTTTTTGTCACTGCTGTTTTTTAAATGACTGGCATGTTATGACATTTTATTTGAGTTGCTTTGAAAACTCACATATAAAAGTTCTGATTGCCAGGCATTTTTTTTATAGCTTGACAAAAGCTGCTAATTGGTATTCAACCTAATCAGACCCACCTTAGTGTTTATGAATGAGCCACACCAGAGTCGGTGCTTTTCATTTAAGTTTCACATACTTGTGTCTACCTCCTGCCTACCCAGGTGGGTACTCTTAATTTGTCTGCAAAAAAAGCCAGTCAAAATCAGCACTTTAATGGCTTTCACTGCACCTGACAAACCCAGAAGACACAGAACTTTTCCAAATAAACCTGCTAAAAGATACATCTGTCGCCTGTTCCATCTGTTATAAAGTAACAAACCCAGTCCTAGTTCATTACATTATCGAGCAATTAGCAAACTTCATGAAATATAAACTCATTTTTTCACATTTGGACAAGCTCTTACATTATCCAACAGTTGCCACATGCCCAGCTGAAAAACTTTAGTAGGCCTACTATATGTAGTAAATCTTTGCTGGGATGGTAGAGTGAGTGAAATATACATTTCAGTCTTCATAAATTTCTAATCCTTTTGTAAATGTATATTATCATATTAGATAGCACAATGTAGTCTAATATATGATAAATGGGTGCTGTAGATAGACAGAGGAAAAACGATTCATGAGTGTTGATTGACAGATACTGTAAATCTGTATGTTGTCTGTATGTTTTTGCATACAATAAAGCTCCACATAACATATAACAGTTTATCATTTTACAAACGTAAAAATGCTGTATATACTATATTTACACCATATTATTCCAAAAACATGCATCATTCTGTGACATTTTACCTTTTTGCACACATTGATGATGCCACTATCATCCCCTCTCTCTGGCCCTGTTCAGATCTCGTATTAACATGCATCCTCAGTGATCGATTCACAAATGGACAGCTTTAGGTACAGGTGTGAACGCACTCAAGACGCATTGAAGACGCATTGAGATCCGATCAGTCAGACCACATTCAGAGGTGGTCTGGGCCACATATGGCCACATTCTTTTAGCAGTGTGTACATGAATGTGTCCTGGGCCACATTGAAGGACCGCCTACTCAACTGACGTCCCGCTGGGATCCGGGGGGGTCTCACTGTAGTCCTCATGTGAATAGACAGGCAGACACGAGCGCTTGTCTGCCTTGCAGCCTGGAAACGGCGTCTGTGCACTACTGTATTCTGTCGGTACAACTGTATTTTATTAAAATATATCGTATCTATAGGCTACATATCTACAAACTATCAGACTAGGCACGCAAAGTGCATTATTATCATACTGTCTGAGTTTTTGTTCCGGTGCTTTGCACGGAGCCGACACCCACCCGCCTGCTGTCTCTCTCTCTCTCTCTCTCATCTCCGGCTCTAAAGCGCTGTACCCCGCTGTTTCCTGGCAAAGGTGGCGGTGGCGGCGGCTTGGAGGTCCCCAGGGACCGCTGGTACAATCACCTTATATTTTGATGTTAATAAAAATGTACCCGAATTCACGAATATGTAGGATATTACTACTGACATTCCTGTAATATTACGTCACAACGTCTGCTGTATTAGCCATGTGTTTACTACGTGTTTATGTGCATATAGAGCGGGGAAGTGAGATCCGATCACAAGTGGTCACTCAAGACGCATGTGGAGACGCATTCTAATGCCAGGTGTGAACAGACGTATTTAAAGCTGTCCACTTATGCTCGGATCACTCAGGACGCATGTTAATGCCAGCTCTGAACAGGGCCTCTGTAGTCCTCCAGAGGTGTAACCCCCCGCTCATTTCCAGCACCTGAGCTAATTGGTATGCATTGCTCCCGGGTTGTGACCCAGGTCATATCTGAACTGTCCTGACCAGGGATTAACCCGGGTTGACTGGCTTGGTTTCAATAGACAAAAAAAGAAGGGTTGAACATGGGTCAGATAACCCTGGTCCGACTTTGGTTATTGGTGTGAAGGAAGTAGCAGAGAACCTTCTGCCTAAGTCAAACAAACCATGTTTACCTGAAGACGATGTTGCTATGTGAGGCGATATCCTTCGCCCCGTAGACTGTGCCTGCCCAGTCGGCTCTTGGCCTGACACCAAACATGACGTTACACTCGTCAGAAAAGGCCTTGAAGTTCCACTCCTGAGGTTCAAACATGTCCTGGACGCCATCTGTGCACATGGGCATCACCATCTCCGTGCAGGCCTGGGAAAGAGGGATTGAACACGTATTCATTGTGACAGGTAAAGCTGCCCGCTGACACATCTGTGCTGCAATTTATTCAGCAAGACAGATCCCCGCGCTCCGTGTTACCTCACCTGGTAGAACCAGCCGAGGAGGCCGAGGTTGCCGGTCGCTGTCTGAGATGTGTTGAGACAGGAAGCGCTTCCAGTGTAGTTGTAGTAGACCTTTGCTGCTTGGGAGACACCGTGCAGCAGCTGGTAGTCGGTCACAGTGGGATCGAAAGCAAGATACTTGCACACCACCTTGAAAACATAACACGTTAACAAGCAAAACACAAAAGAATGAATTAATGATTACATTACAGTTTAGGCAAGCTATTAAAGCTATTAACAGCTTTGTGCATTTTCTTTTTAAATAGCATTAAAGAAAAAAATATAAATATCTAATTCCCTTATAGCCGAGTTGTTTACAAGACTGGAGATTGCTTTCTTGTGGCCCATAAAGTGTTTTTCCACATAAAACGTGGTGGCGCCTGATTTGCATATGAAATTCCCTGGAATGAACTTGAATTTATTGCTCTAATCTTGGCACAAGAGGAAAAGCGTTACTTAAAGCCAATGATGTAAATGATTTAAATTTAAAGGTTTTTGCTCTCCTTACTACCATTTTGTTTGACCACGGTTGATTTCTCAGAATTAATAGCGTGGATGATAAATATTTGAGTTTCAGCTTGTGTTTAATTTCACTGAGTGTTGTTATGGTTGCAGCGGCAGAGTTGGCCGTGGCTGTTGTTCTGCACTCTTTGTAAGGCAGAGAAACTGGGCTTTCTTGTTTGGAGGTTGGAGGGGAGCTGCGCTAGTGTGGAGTCTGTTACTAAGGCTTTTGTCTGCGGGCCGGGGAGGAGTTGGTGGTCGATGGATGAGGAGGGCCACAGACATGTCCAACCAAAGATTTATACCGTGAAAAAAAACACTGCAATTGCTCCAAAGCATCTTCTCCTTACTTTTCAGATAGGATTAGGCTTATACATTCATCTCTGCCAACAGATTTCCCTCCTCTAAGCCCTCAATACCCCGTTCTCACACTCACTCAGATAATCACATTAGCTTTGTCATTAAAAAAGCTCCTCTTTGCACCCACTGCCTAAACCGCTTAAACCACCCATAGGGGTCGCATACATTAAAGGCAAGGAGCCAACAAACTCAAAATGACCATTTAGTGTTTATTTCACCTGACATGGTGCTACTGGATCTATTCAGTGGCTAAATGATAAACAAATAAAAAAATGTATCACACTAGTAAAAGTTTTAGTGCGAGTCTGCTGTATGGGGTGTTGAATCACCAAACAGAGAGACGGGGGTCAATAGCAGAGCTTGGTTTATGCACGTGACATGCCAAGGTGACTGGTAGAATACACTGCATCCAAGTCAATCAGCCTCCGCAAAACAGCCGCTATACTGTCACAAGCTCTTTCACATGAAAACAAAGGACGTTTTGTAATGTTGAGAGTTTAAAAAAAATAGCCACATTACATGATTGCAGTTTTTTTTTCTCCAATATTGGCAAGTTATGCGATTATTTTTTCACATCAAGTGCCTTTTGAAGTATTTGTTACAGCCTCATTCATATGAGAGTGGTGGACCTTTGTTTTAATGGCCTCATGAGCTGCTCTGGGCAAATGTCCTCTTTCTGCAGTGCCATGTGAGCGTCCTAAGAGGAACACCTCAGAGATCTGACGGAGTGTGCAAATGAAAGGACCATTGGTACGGGAGAAGAAAAGAATGGTGGCTTACTTGTAGCTGCTGATCTAAAGAATACTTCAAATTGAAAAGAAACTAGATCCTTATGAATATTAATGAAGTTAATTGACAGCTGTTGTAAACAAAAGCTTGGAAGACCACAACAAACACTTTTAGCACAATCAGCTGAATCACACATTCACTTCAATTAAAGGACAGGCTGTCAGGCTGTCAGGCCAGATCAGGCGCTTAACTAAAGACAAACAAAATTTAAAGTTTCAATAAAGTAAAGACCTTTGACAGTAAATCTACTTGAAGTTGAACTAGAATTTAAAATTAGGGCTGGCAATCGATTAATATATTTAATCGCGATTAATCTCACGTTTTTTATCTGTTCAAAATGTACCTTAAAGGAAGATTTTTAAGTATTTAATACTCTTATCATCATGGGAGTGGGCAAATATGCTTGCTTTATGCAAATATATGTATGCATTATTGGAAAGCAATTAACAACACAAAACAATGACAAATATTGTCCAGAAACCCTCACAGGTACTGCATTTAGCATAAAAAATATGCTCAAATCATAACATGGCAAACTCGAAGCCCAACAGGTAACAACAGCTGTCAGGGTGTCAGTGTGCTGACTTGACTCTGATTTGCCCCAAACTGCACGTGATTATCATAAAGTGGGCATGTCTGTAAAGGGGAGACTCGTGGGTACCCATAGAACCCATTTTCATTCACATATCTTGAGGTCAGAGGTCAAGGCACCCCTTTGAAAATAGCCATGACAGTTTTTCCTCGCCAAAATTTAGCACAAGTTTGGAGCATTATTTAACCTCCTTCGCGACAAGCTAGTATGACATGGAATCCAACCAATGGATCCCTTAGGTTTTCTAGTTTCATATGATACAAGTATCTTCACTTTAGCTTAAAACTGAGCCCGCTACAACCTAAAAATCGCAAGTTGCATTAATGAATTAAAGACATTAGTGGCGTTAAAACGAATTTGCGTTAATATCGCATTTACTTTGACAGCCCTACTTAAAATGTTATTGGATATATTTTGGTTCATGCTAGATTTTCAAAATACTGTTTAGAATCTTAGATACAGTATTTTACGAGTGTCTGTTTGTACCTGGATCGGCCAGCGAGGAAGTGGCTGCAGAAAGTTTGCCTCGTAGGGGTAGTCCACCATAGCCAGATTCACCCAGGTCTCCTGAAGCCAGCTCTTGAAGACGATGGCATCATACATGTTTTTAAGAGGGGCGCATAAACTGAATTCTTCTGCGAGCCACTGAAGACCAGACGCTTGTCAAAAGAGAGCAAAAATGATTAAATGTCACTACATTAGTAAATCCTTTTTCATGTGAACTGCATTTATGTCTACTGCTGGGTGCTAAAATTTGACATTTGTCGTTTTAACCAACATAAAACAAAGGTTATTTGTTAGCATTTAACGACTACAGCTCCCATGGGTCTTCACAGGTATGATATGAAAACGTCACGATAGGTTTAGCTGCTAAATGCTAATAAAATAACCATTTTCTTATCGTGGTTAAAGTGACAGGGTGCTCAAACTTAAGGAGCAAATATTCATTTAATTTTGAATATGCACAGAAAACACCAGTGTAATGTTTCATCTTTTCAGAGAAGTATGGAGACAGAAACCCTCATGAAGAAAAGCACAAAACTGAAAGCTAGTGGAACAGAAGAGAACTTTAGGTGGAGCAAATCTTCTGCTCTTTATGGCTCTGCCACAAGTTTCTGTGCTCAGAATCTCAAGTTGTTGGGACAGATGCGACCAGGAAACAGCCAACATGCACACAAGGTGACAACCATCATCCATCTATTTGAAGCTTCTGGGTCACCCAGATGTTTCCCCTGTTTAATTGTATTTTGGCTGATAATGACAAATGCCAGGCTATACTGTAATGGGATGGTATTCATTGCAATTGTTGTGAAATCTCAATGCAGCTTCTGTTTATCCTGGCTCCAATAAACACTTGGCCTATGAGTGGAGTGACATTTTCTGTTCACAAATAATCAAAAACGTACAGCATGTGAAGAAGGTTTTGACATTCTGTTAAAGATATTATCAAACTGCATTTTGAAAATATTTGATGTGGATGAAAACGATGGAATAGAGATTGGTACCACTTTCTAATATGGCACCTTTTACAAAGAATGTATAAGCTGTAACTAATGGCTTTATTCATTGTTGTTAATCATTCATTACTGTTTTATAGGACAGTTATAAGCCATTAATAAGAACAACTTTTGGGTTGCCAGGTTGTGGACTATCATCCATTAACTTTCTTTGTCTTTTCTTTTTAGCTCATTAGGAAAGTTAACTTATTAACTTAAAGTAGGGATCAGTGCATCCCTACTTTAAGTTAATAAGTTAACTAATTAAATTAATAAGTTAACTTATTAACTTAAAGTAGGGATGCACTGTTCCGACTTTTTCAGTCCTGATACCGATAGCGATACCTGGGCTTTGGGTATCGGCTGATACCGAGTACCGATCCGATACCAGTCTTTAATTAATAAGCTGTATGCCTGACTGTGTGGAAGTGGCTGGGATCATTCTTTTATGTGTAAGGCAACATTAGGCTTGACTTAAACATTGCTTTCCTAACTGTAAAACAAAATGTAACAAATAAATACATAGATTTAAATTCACTGAATTGATATTTATTATTAAAATAATAAATCGTACACCAGCAACTTGGTAAACAGGAATTAAAATGCCAGTATATAATGTATATGGTATATAAACATAGAATTAAATTGAATAGATCTGCCCCATTGTTACCGATATCCGATCCAGCTATTTGAGTCAGTATCGGCCCGATATCCGATCCGGTATCGGTGCATCCCGAACTTAAAGGATCTTTATACGGAATTCAGAGCATATCTATTGCCTCCACACAGCTCTCAACATGGCAACGGCAGAGCCGGCGGCTAACAGCTAATGGTGCTAATAGTGCTAACAGTGCTAACAGTGTTAACCTGGGAGGCAACCGGTGGGTGGGCGCTACCCTTCTGTGACGACACCGCGGGTCGGGACGGCATTATCAGCTGTAACCGCCTGAGTGCAGAGCAGAGCGGTGGCTTCACATGCACTAACATGCACGTGCGGTCTGCCCGACTATGTCAACAAAGCACAGAGAAGACTCCGCAACCGAGGGAGAGTGACTTCATTCTCTGCTCAGGTAGATATTACTCCTCTATATCTTTACATAGATAATAGTTGTTTGCTGCTATATTAATGCTCTATAAATCCCGCATATAGAACATTTAATGTATTAAGTCATAATGAATTTAAGGGCAAATGTATGCTGGAGGGGGGTTTTTTCTAACCTTGCAACCTGAAAGTTGTTCTTATTAATATCTTATACCTGTTCTATAAAGCATTAAATGATTTAATAACAATAAATCAAGCCATTAATTACAGCTTATAAACCCTTTATAAGGGGTACCTTATAGAAAGTGGTATCAACTTTTTTTATTGGTGTACCATTACCACTAATGGTGCGACAGGAATAAAAAATACCACTCAATTCAGTAAAGCTTATTCCTACAGTTTAGGATGGTGAAAATGGAAAAGGTACCAGGGGATCCTGTGGGTACACTTTCTTATTCAGATCTGAGCGGAATACTAAAGAACTAAGGTAGTCTGAGTTATGGAGGTTGTAAATTTTATGGATCCACACATTACAATCTGTCCTCTGTGGAGAGGCTCCAGACTTTATACCCACTTTATACAACAAGTTTTAGTAACAGCTGTCTGGTTGCAGGCTTTAGTAGACAATTAATCAAACTCACAAATGTAGACACTATGGACAAACGTGTAGGAACTCTTAAAATCCAGGAGCCTTCCTCATATATAAGATTAAACATGGTTAATTTAGCATTCTAAATAATCCAAATAAGTCATATTTCATACAATATGACGGATAAGATAAATTATCTTGACCATCTTGACTGTGGGACTTACCAGTGGAAGAAACATTGTTAATAGCCTTCCAAGACTTTCTGATGTTTGCATCACAGTTATAGCCGCTCCTGGCAAAGTCCTGTGTGACTATTTTGTAGAAGTCTCCACATGGCACCAAACCCGGGAACTGCCATATTGGTGCTGAGGCTGCCAGAGCTCTGAAATAAAATAAGAAGCAAAAACATTTCCACTTTCACAAAAGCTGCTCATTCACTATCCTCGGTCATCTTTATAGAATTTGTGTAACATGTTTGCTGGGGCAGCATAGTGATTACAAAGGAGTTGTAGAAGTCAATGGATCGCTGATTATAGCATAGCAAGCCCTGTTGTTTGCTTTCTAGGTCATGAAGCTAAAACCTTTCCTTTACCATTTGCTATGGTTTGGAGCTGCAAATATGCAAAGTTTCATGTTACATCTTTGGGAGAATCCAACCTGAAGGCCCACAGACCTGCACTAATATCTTACCCAACAACTATATTGGGGTATTTCATCCTGAACCAGGCGGCGAGCATCCCTCCATAAGAACCTCCGACAGCGATGACGGGGCTCTGCCGAGCTCCAGACAAAGTGCTCTTCAGGTTCTGAATCAGCACTGCAAAATCTGCCAGGGCCTGCTCTGAGGTCAGGTAGTTCAGGTGTTTGCTGTCCTGCAAGCGAATGACAAGTATTGTTGCAAAATTAAGTGTGAATGTCTGACAAAAATAATATATATACTAGGGCTGTCAAAGTTAACGCGATAATAACGCGTTAATGAAAATTTGTTTTAACGCCACTAATTTCTTTAACGCAACTTGTGATTTTTAGGTTGTAGCATGCTCAAGTGGAGATACTGGTATCATATGAAACGAGAAAACCTAAGGAATCCATTGGTCACCATGTCATACTAGCTTGTCGTGAAGGAGGCTAAATAACTCTCCAAAGTTACGCTAAATTTTTGCGAGGAAAAACTGGCATGGCCATTTTCAAAGGGGTCCCTTGACCTCTGACCTCAAGATATGTGAATTAATATGGGTTCTATGGGTACCCACGAGTCTCCCCTTTACAGACATGCCCACTTTATGATAATCACATGCAGTTTTGGAGCAAGTCATAGTCAAGTCAGCACACTGACACACTGACAGCTGATGTTGCCTGTTGGGCTGCAGTTTGCCATGTTATGATTTGATTTATGCTAAATGCAGTACCTGTGAGGGCTTCTGGACAATAGTTGTCATTGTGTTGTTAATTGATTTTCAATAATAAATATATACATATATTTGCATAAAGGAAGCATATTTTAGTATTAAATACTTAAAAATCTCCCTTTAAGATACATTTTGAACAGATAAAAAATGCGATTAAATTGCGATTGACAGCCCTAATATACATGTAAAATTATTTACTGGCACTGACAGTGAAATTTGACACCTTTAGCTAGCAAATACTAGAATTTCAGAATGGACACACACACTCTTTTAGAATAAATGTCTTAAAATATAAGGCATGCTTTTGTTAGTATTGTTAAATTTTTACTGGCTGGGAACAAAAAATATGTAATCAAACATATTTAATCAGATTTTAATCAGACGTCGATGTACTCCAAGTGTAACACTGCATCTTCACTTACGCTGTAAGAGTCTTGTCCAAATGGCAGGGACTCTCCATAGTAACGATGTTCTGCAAAAACCAGCATGGCGCCCAACTCCTCCGCAATTTCCCACATGAAGCCCTACAGAGAAAATAATGACAGGCGTTGAATCAGAGTGAGAATCGTGTGCAGTGTAAATACAAGGTCACACATGGGATATTTACAGTGTTGTTGCAGAACCAGGTGATGTCGCCTTCATTGCCAGTGTAGAACAAAATAGGTCCTCCAGGCTGCTGCCAGTGTTTGTCAGCCACGAGGTATCTCTGTTTGAAGGTGCCATTCTCTAGGAAACCAAAATGGTCAATCTGGAACAAATAGAAACAATAAAATTGGTGCATAATTTGAAATGTACTCAGATACACAAACTGATCACAGACATCGTAATCGCTCTCAGAGTTGCTGAACAGTGCAACTTACTTACTTAAAGCTGCAGTCGGTACCTTTGAGCAAATTTGATAAAAAAGTTATTTTTATAAAACTATATCCTGAAAGTAGTGCATGAGACAGGTAATCTGTGAAAAAAAAATTCATGTTCTCTGCCTCCTCCTAGTGCTCCTAATGGCATTTGCAAGTTTCTACCACGCCCGCACAAAAACAGCCAATCAATGGCTGTAAAATGAGAAAGGTTGTGACCCGGCCGCCATGTTGAGATCAGTTGAGGAAATATCAAGCACCGCCCGCCGGAACAAACTTTCTCATATTACAGCTAAACAGTACACTACAAAATGTTTCTGATGTTTTAGTCACATTGTAGTTATTTTTATCCTTCATAGTTTTAGTCGCCGACAACTCAAAATGTTTCAGTCCAGTTTTAGTCACCGAAAAGTAATTTGATTTGATGAAAAACACAGGTTGAATGATTAAGAATGCAGCTTTGCAGTTAGTTTGAGTCCTCCTGACTGACTGAGCGCTATAACCGCTAACTCTATGTATTTAAGTAGCGCAATTGTCAGGATTGAGGTGTAAGACAAGAAGGACAGAGATGGCCAGAGCGCTGCTGCCGCAGCACATTGTGTGTGTGTGTGTGTGTGTATGTGTTTGAGAGAGAATGATAGAGAGAGGGGAAGAGAAGGTGACAAAAATAAAGAGAGATTTTGGTGAAGTTTTTAAACTACATTTAAGTCTCGTCTTTTTTGTCAACAATATTGCATGTTTGATATCGTCACCGTTGTGTTTAATGACGTCGGTCAGCGACTCCTATGGAAAAAAAGGTCGTTGAAGAACATATTTCATCATAGTTAACAGAATTAACACTGTTACAGTAACATAATCTTGATTCATATTTGATCAGCGCTGCCTAGTTTGACAGTTTGATCAGAGTTCACAAATTTCGCGAGCAGTGATTGACAGGTGCTTCAGAGACTCCTTGGCTTTGATTGGTTGTTTTCTTTCTGTGAAATCTTGCAAATGCCACTAGGAGCACTAGGAGGAGGCAGAGGAACATGATTTTTTTTTCGGTATTATCTGTCTCATGCAATACTATATAGTGACAGTTTTATAAAAAATAACCTTTTTATCAGAATTTGCTCAAAGCTACTGACTGCAGCTTTAAAAGTGCAACATGTAAACATCAAATTGAAATGTCTCTTGTGCATCTGTCACACTTGTTGACAGAAAACCCAATGTGGCAATCATTTACTGACATTAAAATCTACACATGGCATTAGAGGATGCAGTCCAGTGCACATAAACAGCTCTGAGCTGGGTGTGATCAACAGATACCTGGTCCTGTGCCAACTGTGGCGCTGTGACACGACGGTCCCGAGGTTGGATTCTGGGGTAATTAGCCCCAATTTGTATTAAAATATGTTGGAGCCACTTTAAGGGATGCCACATTAGTTCCACTTTAGATGAGCTCCGAGATATCCTTTCATCCAACCTCAGGGATTCTGGGGTATCTTCCTCTTTCAACTCTATTTCCTGTATTCTTTATTAAACAAAAGCAGAAACAAACCAACAACTTCACAGAGAAGACGGCCCCGCGAGGCTGCCGAGTGTTGTTCAACCCTTGAAACAGCACCAACGCTTAATACAAAATGTTTCTGTTTTGTTTTTTCCCCCCTCCTCGCTCACTTCCCTCCTCAGTGGACACAAAGGAGGCAGCAATTTTATGAGCCAGTGACACCAAAAAGATTCTGGGGCCTCAATGTGTTCATTCAAGCCTCGACTCCTTAGCGCTTGGCAATGCTTTTAAGTGTGAGGGGAGCATGGGACAGTTTAAAGGAGAAATTCGGCAGTTTGGCAGCAAAATAAGTTGCAGTGGTATCGGACATCCAAAGTGTAATGTTAGCATTTTGTGAATAAAGCATTTAAGTTGCTGTATGTCCTTTAGAAAGAAAAAATATATATTTGTCATATTAGTTATTTTCTATTCATACCAGGGTTGTAAAATGGTAGAGTGGGAGTGAAACTCTTCAATTCTTGAAAGCAAAATTCTGTTGCAATGCAAACAGAAATATTCCTATAAACTAAAATGCCAAACTAAAGTGGTGGCACTTCACCAACAAGACCCCTGGTGAGTTCTGTATCACTTGCACCCACTCAGTATTCACATCACAAAACCTTTTTATAACAAATTCACACCCTGATGAGTAGTGCCACCATGTGGTTACTGCAGGCAGCACTTTGTTCCAATTAACATTCACTTCACACACTGTACATCCACTGGAGCAGAACTTGAACTATTCCACAAGAAAAGAGACTGCATCTGTTGTGTTACAGTCGAGCAAATGAAGACATGAGGGGAAACAAGCAAAGCACAAGCTCCAGTAAACTACAACACTTAATTTGGAGGATGCTAAAGGACACTTCCATTCATTGTCTGGAAGCAAAATGCAGTCTAGAGGATTTCCTCTTCTAGATCACTCGGTGCTGTCCTCCTCACGGCATCTCGTTCCACAGAGAGTGCAGAAAAACGCAGTCTGATCGAGGATTCTTTTGTAAAAATAAAAATAAAAATTCCGACTTGTTGCTACTGCTACTGCAAAGTAGATTACAGGGGCTTTATTTGTTATACTTGTCTAGAAGAAGCATGCAATTTCTTGTTGATTGGCCAAAGAAAGCACATCAGACAAGACAAT
The DNA here is from genome assembly GCA_916701645.2 of Sebastolobus alascanus. Lineage (NCBI taxonomy): Eukaryota > Metazoa > Chordata > Actinopteri > Perciformes > Sebastidae > Sebastolobus > Sebastolobus alascanus. The sequence continues at coordinate 3,724,817 of CAKAOJ020000040.1, read as the reverse complement.
GGACGTCAGGAGGGAGGAAATGGTCTTTATCTTGTTGTCAGCGTGGCTGATTAAGCAGGATGTCGTGGGTTGGACCAGGTGTGGAGCATTGTGTCCCCTAACCCAAACACTGTTTTGTGCATACATATTGTCAATATTATACTTAGGACTGCAACTATCTGTTATTTTCTGCCAATTATTTTCTTGATGCATCGATTAAACATTATAACGTCTATAAAACATCAGAAAATAGTGAAAAATGCGCATCACACTTTCCTAGAGCCCAAGGTGACGCAATCAAATGTCTTGTTTTGTCTGAACAACAGTCCAAAACACAAAGATATTTAATCTACTAACTATACTACTACTTCTTCTAACTATGTAAGACAAGGAAAGGCAGAAAATCCTCACATTTGAGAATCTGGAAGCATCACACTGACTTAAAGGACCACTGTGTAGCATTTCATCTATTAGCAGAAATGGAATATAATATTCATAACTATGTTTTCATTAGTGTATAATCTGGAGGTAGTCCAATTAATCGGTTTAGCTGATTAATAATCAGTTTGGCTGATTAATAATTGGTTTAGCTGATATGACGTTTTACAAACTATCGTTATTGGCACAACTGGGCACTGATAGCGGCCGATGGCTGCACAGTCGCCACCAATCATGCAGGGACGTACATCACCGTTTTGCATGGAGGCTCCATACACAAAGTTTAGGTAGAAGGGGAGAAAAAAAGTTATTTCTCGAATATATAACGCAACACTATCAGCTCTTTGTCCCAGATACAAGACAGGCAGACAGGGAGGAAAAGAAATCATTCACTGTTACTTTAACTTGCTTACTGTACCAATTTGGCTTTCTCTCTCCTAAATAATCCAGCCACGTAACCATCCATCCATTTATGAAATGAATTTAAATTACTGATCCTCCTTACCGTGGGAATATGCACCAACATTAACGGTTTGCCAGAGCGGCATTTAACAATGTACAAGATGCGCAACAGAAGTAATCCTGGCCACACATACTATAAGCCACAGAACAGTGCATTGCCCATTGCAAATAAATAGAAAAATGTCCACTGATGTAATCCACCAAATTCGAATTATTAAATTTGGAGTGAAAAAAAATGATTTATTAAAGACGGCCTATGCAAAAGTAGCCGACTAGGCTGCTGCAGAAGTAAAAAAGACATCGGCCGATTAATTGTCTATCGGCTTTTTCCTGCTCTAAACTATCGTTATTATATCGGCCTTTAAAAATCCACGATTGGTTGACCTCTAGTATGATCACCTGAAACTAAGAATCGTGTTTTCGTTATCTTGGAATGAGTCCTTCATATCTAGGGAGAGGGTCCTCTTCACGGAGTCCACCATGTTGCTCCGCCATGTTTCTCCAGTAGCCCAGAACGGACAAACCAAACACTGGCTCTAGAGAGAGCCTTTCACATTTTTACGTTACCTGAAGGCCACTGTAGTTCTCCGACACGCTTGTTAAACTGCGGTAAAGTATACCGTGGCAGCCGCACTCTGACTTCCGTAGCTCCTAAAGTAGTGCTATTATGGTGAGGATGGCCTCTGAGCGAGGCGAATGGCGTTACCATGGTTTTCCACTCAGCAGCTCACGTTACCACATTCTTGGAAAGGGAGGAGTGAGCAGAGAGGTACTCAGTTGGCTGCAATCTGCAACCACACCACTTGATGCCCCCAAATCCTACACACTGTACCTTTAAATTAGTAATCGATTATCAAAACAGCTGCAATGATGAATCAACAAATCATTGTGGCTCTAAATATACTAATATTCTGTGTTCTGGTAATATAGGCTACACTTAATCTGTATATTATTCTAAAGTATTTATTAATCCTCTCACTTAAAGCTGCAGTATGCGAGATTGGCGCAATATGATTTAAAAAAGTTATTTTTAGAAAACGGCCGCTATATCGTGACAGTAGTACATGAAACAGGTAACCTGAAAAAAATCATGTTCCTCTGTGTCCTACTGTGTTCTCCTGTGCTCCTAACGGCATCTGAAGGATTTCACTTACCGGAGGAAAACAAGGTCCGCTGTCCAGCTGCAGTCTATGAGAGCCGGCTGTCAATCACTCGCGAACTCTGACCAAACGGTCAAACTAGGCAGCGCTGATCAGATATGAATCAATATTATGTTACTGTAATGACTATTTCTCGCCTCAAATGTTTTCAGAATCATCTTGTAGTGTACTGTTTAGCTGTAAAATGAGAAAGTTTGTGACACAGCCGCCATTGTAAAATCTGTTGAAGGAAGCCAAGTTCTGGTCACATGACCGGAGCACAGCCAATAGGAACGCTCTCTCTCTCTGAAATGACCTGTGATTGGTCAAAATCTGCCGTCACGGGCTAGATTTGTCTAAATAATGAAAACAGAGACATGAGGAGGAGCAGAAGTCTAGTTTTCTCTCAGACCACTTGAATTACAATATGCTGAAAGGTTATTATGGAATTTTATGCCAAATTATGCCAAAAAATTGTTGCCTACTGCCACTTTAATACAACATTGTTTGAAACAGCATTGGGGATTGTTTCTATTGACTTTCTTATGGACTGGATTATCTTTTCTCAGTGTCTACAAACATGGATCTTGGAAAGTGCCTGCAAAGCTGTCCAATGTCCAACTTAGCAGGGAAACAGGCTTAAATATTCAACAGGGTTGAAAGTTAAAGGATAAATACAGACAGATACTGTGACTCTATGAAGTCTGACTAAACATGTTCAGTCTGTAAATGTGGGTAACCTAGTTGAGTTTACCTTTCACCGAATCCCTGACTGCAGGAATAGCTAGGAAAGTAATTAAGACACAAGCACAGTCTTGTGACTGGATGAGTCAGTTTCACAAGTCACTAAACATGACGCTACGCTGCTGTACGGACCGCCGCATACACACAACATGCAATCTGATTCTCCATGAAGTAACAGGAAAATGGAAAATGTAAAGGCTGAATGAAGATCTCTCAACCCCCTTGAGGTAAAGTCTTTAACATTCACTGGGCCCTGGAGACCTTTTTAGGCAGGAAGCCAGGAGGGCTAGTTACAGTTCTGCTGGCAGGAACACGCCAGCCAATTGTGATGGTTTTCCCTCCACTACAGGAAGCCCGAGGGAAACACCTATTGTCTGCCGAAACAACACATGAACAACTTCTACACAATTAAGTGTGTTCAAATTTTAGAAAGAGCAAGTGATGCAGATAACAGCAAACAATGAGCCCAAGTAAAGTACAGTAGTGGTAAATAAAAAGGTGAGCAAACTGTAATGATCCATAAGTCATCAATAATCAGTCAATTATATTTTCAGAAAGCATTGCTTTATGTGTTTTGTTTGTTTCTACACCACTGCATTCAGCCCCTATAGGGTACAAACCAAACATTTAAAAGTGAAGTGAAACAGAAAGAAGTAAAAGAGGAAGAATCCAGTGCAAAAACATACCTGTAAAATACACTTAAATAAATTACAGAAATACTTTTTAAAACTCACCTTCTGGTCAAAATAAAAAGTTTCATAGCTGATGGGGGTCCCAGTGGAGGAAGGTGACCCTCCATGCCTGGTGAGAAGTTGTGGTTTGAGGGCGATCACGTGTAAACAACAGAGAAACAGCGTTAGGATGCTGCGAGCTGCAGCTCTGTCCACAAGCTTTGTCCTGACTCCAGCACTCATTACTGCTACTGTCAAACACACACAGATCACAACAGACTGCTCCTCAGCACAGCGCGCATGATCTGGCTTTACTTGCTCTGGGAAGAAGAGACCTGTCCCGTCAAAGAAAGGAAGTGAGACTGGCCTGTCAGCAGATCCAGCGAGGTGTCGTGAGACAGCGTGTGACCTAAATTTAGCAGCAGTGCAGAGGCAGGAACAGGAAGCATCGGGCTCAACGTCTTCCCATTGATTTAACAACTTTAATTTCACTGTAGCCAACCGGCTAGCAATCAGCAGAAAGCAGATGGTTCCTGTAAATACGCTCGCAAGGGTTGATGGGAGTCTGAGTTCCATGTGTGCACATTGATTCTGCACCGGAAACTGCTTTAACCATGGAGGTATCAAGGCTTTAACACACCCAAATCATTCGCCCATCACTACCGAGCAGCTATCGAGGCCTTGTTGCGTTTGCTTCGAGCGCTTTTGTGTTGCCACGGTGTCGATCTGTAATTCTTTGGTGCTTTTATTTTGAAAGTATATACTGGAAATGTTAAATCAAGCGTCAAGTAAGCAACTAGTCTGGTTATTTACCAGTTTATTTAACATTTAACACTGATTTAACAAATATTTGTATTTTTAATTTATGTTATTATTATTGTTATTATTATTATTATTATTATTATTATTATTATTATCATTATTATTATTATTATACGATTCTTGTATTATGTATACATACATGACAAAGTTATCTGTTTATGATAAAGATTTGTTTTTTAAAACATAGCAGTCCCTCACGAGTCTTATTTTCTCTGCATGGTGGAGATGACCTGTGTTTTAAAATCAAGAGTGTTTACTGCCCTCTAGTGGTCACTGTGAGGAATTGCAATGTTAAATAAGTTCCAACTATGTTAACATACTTACAAATCAAATTACACTTTTGGGAAATGTACACTTTCTTAGCACATTGCATGATGCAGGGCTTTATATTGTTTTATAACAAAGTATACATTAGAAATATAGATACTATTATTAACATATAAATGTCTTATTGATACCTCTAAAGAAAATAATCAGTATTGATAGCTGTATTATTCCTACTAAAGTATGTAATGGCGCTAGCTTGGCAAATGCTATGATACAGTTCCTACCTGTGACCACTGGAGGGCATTAAGACTTGTGATTTTAAATACACAGGTCAAGTTAGCAACAGGCCATTTTTATTTACAAGTTGTTTAAGCTGAATAATGTATATTATATTTATTTTACGCTTTAGCAGTTCCTGAGTCTACCTCTATGTTGATGCTAGGAGATGTTGATCTGTGTATTTAAAATAACGAGTTTGCTGCCCTCTAGTGGTGACAACAGGAACTGCGACATTAAATTAGTTAAAGTAGCGTCAATGCAGACATTATAGCATAATCACACTTCCGGTAAATAATTTCAAAATAAAATGTTCGCCGTACGCAGAGATGTAATTAATCGTGGTCACCACGGGAGGGCAGTGTATAGTCATGGCAATAATTGGCCATACGCAATAATAACATGACAAATGCAGAATATTTAGTGTAATTATTTAATGTTATACAGAGTATTTTTTAGGGTTTATTTTGTACAGATAAATGAAAAGAAGCACAACATCCCAATAGTGTTTTCCTTTGTATTTCCAATATTGTGTTGACAACAAGATGCAAAGGAATAACAATAAATCACTGCTGTTAAATCTAAGGTAAAAGGCAAAACAAAATGCTCGCCGGTTGTACAAAGGGATTACTGAAAATAAAAAGTATAAAAGCAAAGTGCCAAGATGTACTACAAGTCTGTACAACAAAAGACAAAATGTTACAATACAAATAATAAGTGTGCAGTATATGGCATTGTGCAATACAGTACATTACAATTATGGCAAATATATGAAAGATAAAGTTAGACACTACAAATTATGGCAAAACATGCTGGACAATCAATAAATTCCACAATAAAAGCATATGAAGTACAAGTCATATACTAAACTACATGAACATACCCCTTCAAACAAATAAGAAGTGATACAATTTCATGGCTAGGCAGCAACAACAAAGGCAGAAATATTCACGTCTATGGATAAAAGAAACAGCTGACAGTCAAATAAAAAAGTCAATTGATTAAACAGTTTATAATTTCTACTGATGACTGACAATATCTGAGGTCTTTCCAACTGCTTCATACTATATCAACCAACTAATTGCAAGCACTGCAGGTATGCTAAAAAAAAATAATAATGGCATCACAGAATACTGTTTCAATGTAGTATTTATACGTGTTTCAGTTTATGTTATCTGACACAAAAACATATTTTAGCAGCAAGTAAAAATCTTCTATTGGGAACAAATATTTCACAGTTTGTAATGACGGGTGCAAATAACTACTCAGAAATGAGATTATGAAAGTTAATAAAATTTTATGCAATTCTCAGAGCAGAAGAAACTAGTGGGGGAATAAATGATTGTGCAACAGATTTTAGTGTAAGTTTGCAAACTAAAGTTTTCGCAACTTGATCAGACTTGGTAATCTCAAAAACGTATTGTATGTAAACATATTGTTACCATTTACTGATAACCTCCAATGATCATGACACTTGTTGTCAGCTATGTGGAATCTGTAACAAATACCTGGTAGAACTTTTTACTCACGTTATAATGCTGGTGAATACTGATGTTTAATGAAAATGGATTATAAAGCCCAAACAGGAAAATTCTGCCATTTCACCATGAAGAGGAGAAAAATGGAGCCCTACTCAGATTCCTGGATGCATCAGGCAGGCATACTTTACATCCTGTTGCATTGAGGACACAGTTCTCCATACTGTTAGCATCTAAAATGCTTGTTCCTGGAAGGCCAAACTTAAGTTCACTAACTCCCTTGTACAGCTTAAAAAAGGCATGGGACTAGAAATGACGGGACTAAGAAGTGGCTTTGTGCCACTTTAGAGGGATGGAGGCATTGGGGCTCGGCCACCTGCCCTCTACAGTCAATGGCTACTGAGTTACCATGGCCAGAAGTCTGAGCTCTCCCTAATTGAGGTTGCAGCAGGTCAAGTAACTGATGGTTTTACCCTCACCGGGCATCTGGGCAGTGTCATTGTTATCCAGCTTGTTCTGCTTGGCCTCTCGAATGAGTTCGCAGGCCAGGTCGAGGAAAAGTTTCTCAACATTGTCGGACTCTTTGGCCGAGGTCTCCAGATACAGCATGCTCTGAGCCTCAGCGAAGTCTTCAGCCCTCTGTCTGAGAACCTCTCTCTTCTCTGCCAGATCTATTTTATTACCTGTAAGACATGTAACATTCATCTGTCAACATGCGTAACAAGTAATGCTGTGTTCAGACCGAGAGCAAAGCAAATTTCCACCTCGCTTTACTCACGCAAGTTGGACCGCCGGTTTAATTTGTGTTATTCACACTAGACACGCCGGAGAGGAGAAGGAGCTTGTCGCCATAGATACCAACAACTCTTCTTTCCACCATTTCAGCCATCGACTATGGAAGAAACATCCACTGTTGCTGCTTTGTACATGTTGTGGAAGTCCCAGATATGTCAGAAAACCGAACGCCGTCGTGTCTGGGTTCATAACATCACCCGGCGGCGAGCTGTATTCACATACAGTACCATTGCACTGACTGTATCTAGCAAGCCACACGCCGCTACTGTGGTATGCACCCAAAATAAACAGATTGTGCTGTGATTTAATTGCAATAAACAGATCAAAAGGATGCCGGAATAACTACATAATGATGCAGATTTGTAAAAAGTCTGAATTCATGCATTGTCAGGTCTGTCTGAAAGACGACAAGCAAACAACTTTAAAAATACTTGTTTTCTGAATGGAGTTTGGATCGATCAGTGCCAGGCTATATGCTAACATTGTAGCTGCTCCATCAACACTCAACATAACGTCATCTAGGCATATGTTTATTAGAGGTCGACCGATTTATCGGTCGGCCGATTAATCGGGCCGATTATTTGACATTTGTTCATAATCGGCATCGGCCGATGCCTGAGCATATTAAGCCGATTATCAAGCAGGCACATCTGCGGGCAGCCCAGTGTTGTTGTTGCTGTGGAACACGTGTGACACCGCCCCTTGTGTGTCAATCAAATTGCCATTCTGCCGGGAGAAACCGGTAGGCTTAAATTCGTCTCTTTCAAAGCCCTATATATTTAATTGGTTAGATATGAAATGCTCCGACGTTATCAATTTTGTTTTTGGTAACGGAGAATTTCTCTCCGTAGGTAACGCAGCGCTGTGTGCGGGGCGGAGCAGCTCTCACACACACGCTGCTGCAGCGCACACACACAGAGCTTCTGCTCTTAGTAACTATGACGGAGAAAACTAAACTTATAAAGCGTGATTACACTTTACTAGAGTTGATGCTGACAATGCTTGTCATAAGTGCAAGTTTGTGTGTGAGGGCGGAAACACGAGCAATTTCTCGAAACATTTAGCAAAAAGTTCACTTCCTCATTAAACGTGTCTACGGTCTATGGGTCCTACAGAGCCTCTATGACGTCACTGGCCTGTTTGTAGTCCGCAGCAGATATGAGCAGCAGGCTGTGTAATACGAGTGAACAAAGTTATTATTATGTTTTGATCACTTAGATTATGGCCATATAGCTTGTAACAGTGTCTGTCAACAAACATAAATAAAAAACATGCTTTAGCACAGTTTTGGAAAGGTGCTTAAAAGGTTTTGAGCCCTGTACTATTACTACTATTAACCATCATGCACAAAATAAAATATGCACTGCAGTGCAGACACAAAGTGCAAATACGAGACAGACCATAAGTGTTGTTCAATAAATGTTTTTAAGTTAAGACATTTTGTGTATTATTTGTTATTATTAAGCTGTTATATTTTATCAGATGGAGGAAAAAAAGAAAACCAGCCAAACATATCGGCAAAAAAAAAATCGGCATCATATATCGGCCATCGGCTGTCCTGATTCTGTAAAAAATCGGCATCGGCATCGGCCATAAAAAAACCATATCGGTCGACCTCTAATGTTTATACACATACATTTATACACAAAGTTTGGTCCAGTCTCTGTACAAATATGATGTACGTAGCTCTGGGTGACCACAGACAGCTACAGTATTTTTTCCTCCATTTCTGATTCAACAACGTCAGGACATCAGTGACGACAGGAGGACAATCTCAATGCTGATAGGCTTTTGCGACACGCGAATTTCTCGCTCGAGTTGAAATATTTCAACTTCTGCGAATATGCGAATGACGCAAATTTTGCGTGTTTGCGTCATTCACGTCGCCCGACGCAAATTCGCATCTATTCGCCTCTTTGCATTGACTTTGTATGTTATCGCGGCGCACGAAAAGTTCGCTTCGTTCTCGGTGTGAACACAGCATAAGAATTTGCATCACAGCACAGATCGTCTTTCTGAACGGTGGTGGGTGTAGATGAGACAGATGGAAGTGGAGGTCTTCGTTGTGTGTGCATGCATGTGTGGGATGGATGTAAGTAAAGACACTGTGTGAGCTTTTTATTCCAGACAAAAATGATTTCCTTCCTGAGAAGTGAAATCACACAATAAAATGTATGTTAACAAAACTGGCTTTGATTTTTGCAAATCTATTCAGAAACATCCTCTGACATCAGCTCGGTGATTCATGCTCACATTTAAGTGGGCTCCGAAAACCAGGCCAGTTCCAGTAAAATATAGTGCAAACTATGAACAATGAGCCTGGTGATAAAAGAGGTCTGTCAGTTATTAAAGTACAAAGTTCAGCTTCTTACCGACTAATATAGTCACCACCTGGTTGTTGGCATACTGCTCAATCTCCCTCAGCCACTCTGGAAGGCACCTGAAGGAGTCCTCACAGGTAATGTCATACGTAAGAATGAGGGCGTTGGCACTACGGTAATAACTCTGAGTAATGGAGCGAAATCTCTCCTGTCCAGCTGTGTCCCATATCTGCAGCTGGAAAACATAATATATGAAATGAGCAACTTTCCATCCAAATGATTACAAAACATTAAGGCATCTGATTATATATTTAAAAAAATATTTTAAACTTTGTGTACCTTGACCTTCTCCCCTTTGATTTCCACTGTTTTAATCATGAAATCTACTCCAATAGTAGCCCCTTGTCCAGGTGGGAAAAGGCCCTAAAACAAAACCATAAATATACAGTCTGATACTCTAATACTCTGTAATTTAATAACTCCAAACTCATAAGCTCTGACTTATACAAACCTGAGTAAAGCGCCGGACAAGACATGTCTTCCCAACTCCAGCATTTCCTATCAGAACTATTTTGAACAGGTAGTCATAATCTTCCATGCTCATGCTAAACTGTGAAAAATAAAGGGACAAAAGAAATGGTGATAAGTAAATGCATTAACATTAAATCACTGCAATTGACCAAAGTGATCACATTTGTCTCCAGCGGATGTTGATGCTACTGGCACAATTCTGAAGTCCAGAGGACAGACAGCGAAGATATTGAGGAAACTACCAAACTTTTGTGAAACTGGTGAACAGGCCAGCTGACATTTGACCTGAATAATCTTCACTAACACAAATCAGAGGAATTTTGAGTTAACTAATTTTCCCTGGTTCAGAGCTTCAGTATGTAAATTTGAATTCAGATCTAGCTCATTTGCACAAATACCCTGATAGCAACGGTCAAACTAGGCAGCGCTGATCAAATATGAATCAATATTCTGTTACCGTAATGCCTATTTCCCACATAAAATGTTTTCAGAAACATCTTGTAGTGTATTGTTTCGCTGTACAATGAGAAAGTTTGCTCCAGATGGTGGGCGGTGCTTGGTATTTCCTCAACTGATCTCAACATGGCTGCTGGGTCACAAACTTTCTCATTTTACAGCTAAATAGTACACTACAAGATGTTTCTGAAAACATTTGAGGCAAGAAATCATCATTACAGTAACAGATTATTGATTCATATTTGATCAGCACTGCCTAGTTTGACCGTTTGATCGGAGTTCGCGAGTGATTGACAGCTGCTCAGTCGGAAAGGCTCCAGCTCGGCTCTGATGGTTGTTTTCCTCCAGTCTGTGAAATCTTGCAGATGTCATTAGGAGCATCAGAGGACACAGAGGGACATGATTTTTTTCAGATTACCTGTCTCATACACTACTGTCAGGATATAGTGACCGTTTTCTAAAATTAACTTCTTTTTTTTAATCATATTTGGTCCAATTCTACCTACTGCTGCTTTAACCTCCATAGGCTACTCAAATCAAGCACAAAATACGCCTACATATTTTATTTAATTGTTTTTTGTCATCGATGCTCCATCATTAAAGCCTCCAACACTGAGCAGACTTTGAACTTTGGGAACAACAATATATAGTTACACAAAGGAAGCGCTTCTATTGCACTTCTCCACTGTTTTTTCCCCATTTTAACATCATATGTGCACATTGCACAACCTGAGATTCCTAGTATGTTTTGCTTAGCGCAGTTTTAGGGGGCCGTGCCGTGCACCCCTTTGGGAGGGATAAAGGAGCCACGGAGCCTCGAAACACTGTTTGAGTGAATAATCTGCAACATTAAGCACAGATGTATAGCTAATGGATCCCTGATTCTTTTGTCAGCGTCCACAAACAACACGGCGACATGTGAAATGCATGTAAACGGGGATAGTGATGTATCATTTTAGTATTCTCTGCAGCACCGTTATATATTTGCTCCGCTTGCAGCACTGAGAGCCTGGGCTATACGTGCGTGAAAACTAAATATTTCGCTGTTACAAAAAAACATTTGAAGAAATCAAACTGTTGCTTGCGAGACGAAGTGAATCACTGAATGCCAACCTGGATACAACGAGCCATATTTTAGGGTTTAATTCAGCTGAAATCGCTTGCATACAAATTGTTCCCCTGTGTCGCATTTCCTTCTTCGCCCTTGTATCTTGTTTTTGTGATGCAAAGTAGCATCGTAGCATTCTGCACAGACTTAATCTGAGTTACCGTTACATTTCTCCCTATTAACGCTTCGTTTTCAGTCTGGGCTGATAGCCATTAGGGCGAAGCTAGCAACAGTAGCAGCTAGCAGCTACCGTGTGACTCGAGCCATTTTGACACTATCTGCAGATGCAGGAGAAAAAAATCTAAGTCAAGTCCTGCGAATCGAGTCTCGAAATAGTTTTCACTTACCAAAAACACGGGGATATCCCCGGACTTATAACTACTTGGTATGCATAGGTCACCTCATCAAATAGGCAAAGCCACTGCTGGGCAGGGCATCATTCCTCTGGCTGTGTATCCTCAGCAGCTCAGCAGCAGCCTGTCTGATAGAGGAGGAGGAGGAAGAGGAGGAGGAGGAGGGGGGGGGACTGCACTCAATGATGTCATCAGCTCACATGCAAAGTAACTCATACATTTACTCAAGTAGCTACTGAGCTTCAGCGCTACTCTGAGTAGCTTTAACATAAAGCATTTCTACGTTTTAAAATGTTATCTTTTTATTCCACTGCATTTCATAGAGAATACACTTTTATTCTATGACGTTTTGTGTCTGTCGGCTGTGCAGCCAGGAGTAACTTTGCAGGGTGCTCAGCTCATAACATTTTGTAGTGAATGTATATTAGCTAGACCGCATACAAAGATGCATTGCAAAAAGTAGTTATGACGACTTAATAAAATGGTTAATTCTTCAAGTTGAGCACTTTCAGCATTTGTAACGATTGTTATGAATATTAGGACTAGTCTAGCGTACTACCCATAGCGGTAACGATGACTACTAGCTTTACTTACGTTGCTAATATTAATAGTAACGTTACTGGTTCGGCTAGCTACTACGACGACTAATGCTAACTGTTACTAGCTAGGTTAGCTAGCTACTGAAATGAGCTAGTGGTAGATGGATAACGTTAGATAGATACTTACTAGTGGTAACGTTAGTAGTGTCCCAGTTGCTTACAGCGAGCCTAAATATTCCCTTTAACGTGTGTGAGTAAGAGTGTTATGTGTACCTTATTTTACAATACAAACTAATCAGTTATCTAAAAGTAATAACCATTGCTAAATGTAATGTTTTATCTTCTGGCGTTGGTTGCTAGGAAACAGAATAGGCGGAACTGAAGCGGGTTCTATTTTTTGTGCCCGGACGTTTCATTCGGTTGCACACCCTGCCCTTGACTTCCTACAAGAGGTGATAGCCGATAAGTCAACGCAGGCAGCTGGGAGGTCACTTAAACTTCTGAATTGAAGGATAATTTCTCGCCATGGGGTTCGTACCAGACGAGGGGAAGTGTCTCCCTCCTCCGGGAGTCCTCAACAGGAACTCGGTGTGGCTGGCCGGCGTGGGCTGGTGCACCGCGATGCTGCAAAATGCCATTAACCACAGGCCGCCGATAAAATCAGGTTAGCATGTTTGCTAGCTGTCTTTCAGACTTCATCTTGTCTACGGAGGTGCACTTTCCTCTTTAAATGTATGCGACATTTAATCAAAAAGCGTAAAAAATGGTCCACTAAGCAGATAATCAATATGTTGTGTCATAACAGAGCAGTAACTTGTTATGACGCCTTCGTTGTGATAGCTGAAAGTGTGGTCACCCACCTTTATTTTCTCTAACGTTAGACAAACATAGACAGTCGCTAAGTAATGTTGGCATGCATCGTATCAGCTTTATTTAACACAGAATGAACAATAAACTCACTCAACTACATTTCCAGAGTATGTCGTATGGTGATTACTTTAATTTCAGAGTTTTTTTTTAGATCCAAACTGTATATTCAATCTGATATAGCATAGTCTACTTATGCCTCGTTTCTTTCTTTATCATAGTTTTGAATTTGACTTAATTTCAGCACCAGGTAGCACTAGTGAAAAAAAGACCTAAATTGAACTTTCTGAAAATTGTTCCCTCTTATTTTGAAAAGCATAAGGTGCAAGCCTGTGATTCCACATAAGCACAATGAAAGCATTTATTTATGCTTTCAGTGTAAAGTTCTTATTATAGTATTGTCATGTTGTGTGCTAAAAACACAATCATTGTTTGTCCCATTGTTTGTCCCATTTTCCATTTTTAGGTGTTCACCGACAAGTCCTATTGGCAACAATTGGTTGGTTCATCGGCTACCACATTACAAAATATGAAAATTACACTTTCGCCAAACTTGACCGAGATATGAATGAGTATATCAGACTCCACCCAGAGGAATTCGCAGCAAAGGGTAAGTGAATTTTCAGTGATTTTGCTCTAACAAGAACCCAACAATACAGCTGTATTCATGTTTAATGTTTGATGCACTTTTCTTTATATTTAATAATTATTCATGTATGGGGAGGGACACTGATTTGCCCCACTTCATCCACCTCTCTGTGTAGTTAAACAAATTCTATTGGACATGAAACACAGGGCAACGATAGGTCAAAGAAGGACCTGCAGTACTGGTATTATTTGTTAATTTAATAATAGAAGCATGCAGTGCTCCGTATGAATATATTTTAGTATTCAGCATATTTGTAATACTTTGTTTCTGTATGTTCTGTTATTCTATTGCACATTATCCTATGTGCCTTAATATATTTTTCATATATTTTACAATCACTAACAGCTATCACATGCTGATAACATATCTTAAAACACGCTCAATATGAGGGAAGCCCCATGCTGTGTAGTTTGTTCCATACTTTCTGTCGTGTTTGAAGTACAATAGGACATCTGTAAGTCTTCACATATAATTTTAAAACATGGTGGCCTATGTATGTGTGTAATAAAATGGTTTCTCTCTGTTTCTTTTATCTCACCAGAAAAAAAGACCTTTGCAGAGATCGTCGAGCCTTTCCATCCTGTGCGCTAAGTGTCGGCGGCTGGTGAGATGGAAGAGGGAGGGAGAGAGAACACTTGCAGACTACCATCTGTCTTGAGAGGTCTTTTTGTGAAATCTTTCTGTCATTTATTGTGTGAAATATTGTTATGTAAATAAAAAATACCTGAATTCAACATTGCTGTGTTTTTTCATGATCATTTATTCAATCAAAATTTGCCATATCTCGAAACCATAGTTTCCAAGGGATTATTACAGTTAGCAAATGAAGAGATAGAATTGATCAGTATTGACAATGCACGTTTGTTCCATATCCATTAAGTTAGAAGCATGGGGTCACTGAGCATAAACTGTTCAGACATTTGACATGTTCAGATGACTTTGTTACATATACAGCACTTTTACAGACACCAGATATTTTGCTTGATGTCCATTTATATTGCATGTTTTTAGTTTACCACTCTAATGATGTCCATATATTTCCCAGTGAGGCTCTGAGTCCTCTTGGTGAGGTCACTCATCACAGAAAACAGCCCCGTCAGGTGGAAGCGGAAGAGAGCTTCAGGATCTGTGTCCAAGAGAGGCTCCAGGGTCTTGTTGAGCACTGTGTCCTTGTGGTCATCCAGGAGAAACAGGCTGCTCTCAACTGTGTTTCTTATGGCCTTGAGCATCAGATAGTTGCCATACAGGTCTCTGCAGGACTCCTCTTCTGCTTCACAGTCCCACATCTCATCAGAGGGCACATCTCGCAGCATGCTCGGCAGGAGGACGGTCTGCTCCATGTCACTAACAGCCGAGCTGTATCGTCGCAGAGTCAAGAGCATGCTGTTTTTGTTGAGTGTGGTTTCGGCAGACTGCATGGTTCCAGTTGGATGTGGTTGGCTGTTCCTGTGCTGTGGTGGTTGACAGTAGGAAGCAGTGTGCAGTGCAAAGCTACAAGAGCAGACACCGGAGAATTTATATGATGAGGACAGGTGGGTTGATCAGTATAGTTACGTAATGCATCACCCGATACATTTAGGAACGCTTTGGGTGCTATGTGGAGTCAAACTCTTATCTTTATTTGATTTGCACAACCTGCAATTTCTCAGAGGTCATAAGAATGTCTGACCAGTGCACACCAAAATGTACCTCTGTCAAATCATTAACCATGCAGACCATTATGTTTGTATGGCCTCAGTATAAAGGGATAACATGATTTTGTATTACTTTATGTTCTAAAATGAGCTGAGGGATGTCAAATTTTGACCAACAAATATAACCTTAGTGTTAAACCAAGGCAAGCTGTGTTTACATTTGCAAGTCATCTTGGCTTGAACTCTTGGTTCTTCTGTGGTCTGTTTGCACATACTATAATACTGCAAAGGCAAAGAGATCTTGGATGATCAGTCAGAAGATGAAGCTTTATTATGGTCCTTCATAATCATCAAAATGAAAGAAGGGTCCAGGTGGGCCTGGGTGCAAACATTTGTTTCTAGGTCTGGTTCCCCTCAAAACTAAATGATGGCAGATAATAAGGATCTTTCATGTGTGAGATGAGCTCTGGTATTTTCTGCACAAGTGGAAATGAAAGCTCTGCAGACAATCTGTCCCTTGGCAGACTAGTTCAGAAGAGGAGCCAAGCAACAGCCTTAACACAAAATACCAGTTTGTGTCACAAAAAAAGACAAAGATTATTGTTTTGAATATGATCGCTGCTCTTGGCATCAGGTAGGATTTGAAATATATTTCCATGCAGTAACATAGAGTAAGTTTGCATTTTGAAACAGTCTGGTTATTTTGGACACCATGTATGCATTGGCTTCCACTTTACATTTAAAATAAGTTTTTATATTTAAATAGAATTCAGCTAATAATTGAGCTGATAGAGAGTGATGGATTGTATTGACTCTATAGACAATAGTTACAAAACTTTTATCCTTTCAACAATCAGGTCTGCTTAACAGAACAAAGTTTCTAGAAGCATGCTTTTCCTCTCTCTGGACCATGAGTTGATATAGTAATAAAATGGCCCAGCCCAGCTATAAAACCTCAATGAAGAAGGTCCTTGAAATACTGTATGAGAGTTTAACTCCCATTCCTGTATCTGTGTCCTATATATATAATAGAACACTGGGTTGGATTACTTGAGCTCTTGTGCTCACAAGATGACGTCCTTGAGCTCCTTCAGTGCTCAGGTGTCTAAACTGTGCCTTCATTAGTTATTGATTGACCCACATATAATAATGCCTCTACATATGTGTATATTTGCATAAATATATGTGATTTTATGGTTTTATGTACTCTTTTACATAACTTCTTATAACATTTCTCACCCCTAATTGTTAGCCTCCACTATTTGCTACTACAGTACTATGCATAATCATGTAGTAAACATAGTAACATAGAAAATGTTAAGGCACCCATTCAAGGAAAAATAGTCCAGTTTGTGCAATGTGATATATCACATTAAGAACATGTTGTATTACTTCTACTCCTGCATCTTAATCTGGTGATGAAAGAATGATATAATAATCTGCCAGTGTGAAGATTATTCTCTTAAAAAAAAAAAACCCATTTTTTTACAAAAACATTGTATTGATTTTTAAGGCAACATTGTAACCTCAATTATTGCAAAATACAGTAAAGCATTATGTCAAATGTTTTTACATTCAGTCACTACATGGGTATTCAATTCAGTTTGTATAAAAGCAACAGTGTAGTTGCCATGCCGATTTTACATGAGCAACAACACAATACAAAGAACAAAGAATTTCAGTAAGTGTTTTAGATTTTAACCTACAATGTTAACATCCAAATGCTGTAATTATGTCATAGATGACATAGGAAGTGCTTTCTGTTATGAAGTTTTGTAAAAAATTCCCAAAGAGTTTGGCAGTTGTCTTTTTGTGCCTGACAGTTCTGTAAAGCAAGAGTTCCATAACATTTCCAGCTCAATAAGCTTTTAATAAAGTCAAAGTGATTCAATCACCTTCGCCTTGCACCATCTACTTGAATCATGATGGGAACCTGAATGCAGTTGGGCCTCCCTTCATTGAGACTCTCCAAACACATCACCTGTTTTTAAAACTTAGCAAAACTGAAGGGCCACCGTAGAAGAATTGTGAGAGCACAAGCAGAGGGAAGAGGACACATTCTCTGCTTCCCTCGGTCGACACACAGAGAGATCATATCTGCGTGGGACTTCTCAGTCAGTTCAATCTGTGCAGTTTGAGACGAGACTTGGCTCTTCACCAATCACGCACATACACTCTTTCCTCAACACTGCTGCATTCTGAAAATCCTCCAAAAATGATCCCAGTTCTCCACACAATCCAGTTTGTTGATCACCGATTTAGTTGATAGCTTTCTTCTGTTGACCCTTAAGAATGATTTCCAGGACGTTGGTAAGATCCATCATCTTGATGAGCATATCCATGATGTCGGGATGATCCCTGGCTCCACTGATGAACTCATCCAGTGTCAGCTCACCTGAAGTAGAAAAGATGAAAATGGCATCAACACATTTCAAGCAGGTTTGTCAAAATGGGGATTATTATCTTAAAATGACAAATGACATATTAGGAAATTTCACGATGCCTCATATTCATGCAATATTTCACTGAACTGGTCATGGTTACATTATTTCTAACCACAGACACTGTTGTTATGTTCAGGGCTAATAAATGATTCTATTATTACATAAGTCCTGGAATAACAATAAAATATTCCTTACCTTCTCCGTTGACATCAATCTTCTCATATATAAGAGTTACAATGTCTTCTGGAGGCACGTCGTAACTTCTGGTGATATCTTGAATAGCCTGATAGAAGAGTTTACACAGTTAATTGTTAGTTAAATGGACACTTGCAAACACTGTGCCTTTCTCAAACAGCTGCTGAATGCAAGAACTAACTAAGAGACCTAGTAAGTGAATATGTAAAAAAAAAAAGTATATGGGTAAAAGTATATTGTATCTATTACACCTTTTACCGAACACTAAAACAACTACTACTACTAACATGACATAAAGTAGCAACCTGAATTTCATCGCATTCCACAGTGTATAGGCCATGATTTGACTGGTGAAAAGCGTTAGTACCTATAGTTATTAATAGAAAGGTGATAAGAACAAATTTAGACTTGCGTTTGGATAATAAGGCCCCTGGATTAGGTGTCACGTCTAGTTCATGGCCCATTTCTACCGTTTGTGAGTAAAGCGTCTGAGCTTTACGATTCAGGAAACTTTGAGCTGCTCCGTTCCTTCTGATCTGTGAAACTAGAACATTCAAAGAAAATATACTGTACCTTGAATATAGTCTCCAGTTCCTCCTTGTCAATTTTCCCATTTCCATCTTGATCAAAGAGCTTGAAGTACCATTTTAATTTCTGGTTGATTTCTCCTTTCAGTAATAAACTTATTGCTGCAATGTATTCCACAAAGTCTATATAGCCATCCTGCAAAAGGACACATGAAAGATACAGTTAGAGGAAGGACTTTGAATCCATTTTCTTGCAGAGCAACACCAAAGAGTATTATTTCAATTTAAGATCTTCAAAATAAAAAGTGTATCATTTAGCATTTTATCATTCTATGCAAGGGCTATGGGAGTAACGTAATTCTGAGGAAACTATAGATATTCTCAGATACTGTAAATTGTGTAGTTCTCATTTACGATTCATGAGCTTTCATCCTAAACTGTGTGAAAGACGTGAGGACTCACAGAGTAGAGAAGAGGTTAACCTCAACTGATCCAGAGATATCCACAATCTCTGAACAGTCAAATTTTACACTCTTCACATAAAAAAAAAAATACATTTGAAATAATGCAGGGAGCCTCTTATCTTCCACTGCAAAGTTTGGTTCTACGATACTAGGACTGATTTGATGTATTCAACAAGGTGCATCAGGAATTCACCAAACAACTGTCTTGTCAGTTGGCCAATCGCACAATCCATTCTTTTTTCCTCAACAGGGAAGAAGAACTCAGTTGCAGGTGTTTTCTTACCCCATCCAAGTCAAAGGTGAAGAAGACCTGGTCCACATAGCTGCTGGCCTCCTCTGTCATACCGCTCATTTCAAGCATAGTCTTGAGCTCAAAGAGCGTTATGAGTCCTGAAGGAGACTCCCTCATGAATTTGGTGTACCAGTGGTGCATGTCCTCCTCCATGATATCATCCAGGGTGGAGTTTTTGCCACCCATTATTCCTCCAGAGTTGTGATTTGGTCCAGAATCCTGCGGAGAGCCAGTCAGTGGTGAGGTTGAGGTTGAGTGGACAGTGTTTGTAGCCTACAGAGCACTGGCCGCACTGAGGTCTGGCTGAAATCTCGTGCGACGACCACCTTAATCTTTAAGTCTTGGCACAGCCAAAAGGGGACATAACCCTTTAATGGGATAACTGCAGAAGGATTCCTAGAACCTCAGGACACTGCAGACTGAAGTGGGCTTCCAGGGAGGTTAAACAAGGGAAGCTAATAGAGAAATACAGGGTTTAACTGAGGGCTTCTGCCATGGAGCTGGCCTTTAGAGAGGTGTTTTCATAACCATTATTTTCTGTTCTCACCTGCATAATCATGTCTTCAATACATGCAAATAATAAATTATCTAAATTTGCCCACATAGCTACGCCCACTCTCTAAGGTTGTCACACACCTCTGAGATTTGTCAGGGAATTAACCAAGGGAATTCCTCTTGGAACCAACTCATCCTCTTTACAAACACGAACAGACTAGGGGATATTTCTGACCTACAGAACACACATTAAGCCTCTTATGAAATATCACATAAAAGCTATTAGAATTTATGATAAATATGGTCATACACAGTATGGGTATGTTAAATAGAAGGAGAAACGGGTATAAGTGTGCATTTTTTTCCCAACAGCTTATCATTTTGAATTTTAAATTGTGTGCTTATGTGTATTGGAGGCCTGTGATTTCTAGGGTCTTTTGTTGCCCTGTTTTTAAAGAATGACTTAGACTTTTCAAAGATACAACGAACAAAAGCTACATCAAAATTTACAGGAGCAATAATGTTATAAATGCTTAATTTCTAATAATGATAACAGGTCAGGAGTGAAAAGAAGAAGAAGAAGAAAAAGAAAGGCACTTTATTGATCCCCGAGGGGAAATTCAATTTAAAAAAAAAGGCTGCTGCTGCTGCTCAGGCTAGACACAGACTTAAGGCTTACATCATTGTGGATGCTGAAGGAGAGAACATAAAGCTGCACATAGTGTACTGTCAGTTTGTGCTGCTGCAATAATTTAACAATATGTCTGGGACACAAGGATTACATAAGAGCTAAATACACAAAAAAGTGTTTACTTTTCACTGAAGTGAAAATCCAGTGAAAGTATAGGGTGGAGTCAGGTAAAATGGGCCTTTTTAATTGCATGAAATGTATTTATGGTGTTGTTACTATGGCACACCAAAGACAATAGTTAGTGTTAATTTACTGTTAAAATTAAAATTATATATATGAAATTATTGTGTTGCATGCCCTCTTTTTATACTGGCCCATTTTACCTGAACAGCTGGCCCATTTTTCCTTGAACATTGTGTCGTAGCCCAAGAGGGAACCTGCTGATACTCTAACTCTCATAATTCCAAAACAATTATACTTTTTCAGATTTTTTTTATAAAATACACATTTAAGAGACCCATGCCAATTTATAAAAAATATCATTAGATCTCATGCATAGCATGGTATGTTAACAAATTAGTAACAGTGTTAGTAACAGTGTTAGCATGAGCCAGGTCAGATGTACTGTAACCTGGATATATTTTATTATCTACTGTGAAACAGAAAAATACTATGTGGAGGAATGAAAAATGTACATTTTCCGTTTTTACACTTCTTACCTGCTCATTAACTGCGTTTCAGTCACTTTTGCAAGGTGGGTGTTGTCAGCGTTGTTGTTCTTCTTGTATTTTATATATTATAATAGCCTATAATGTGTTCCTGTATGCACTTTGATGTAAAGCATTGAGTTTACCTGTAATGAAATGTTATATAAATAAAATTGACTGTCCTTGTCCTTGCAAAGAATTAAATCAATTTCAACCCTTGCAGCCTTTGTTCCCACAACCAGGTCAAAATAAGTCAAACATCTTCTGTGTGATATCAACATGCAGGGAGGCGGGGGTTCATACGTTGTTTTTTATTTCTCAGTGACAAGCAAAATAAAAAAGGTTTAATGCTTAAACAACTGTCTTTGTCACTGACCCTAACAACAGGATAAAGGTAATTAAAGAATTTCTTGAGATACAGTATACAGTACATATTCATCAACTCAAGCCGTATGATGCAAATCAGCTTTATATATTTTTATAGCATTTAAGAGTAGATTTGGTCTGTTGAGTTTGAGTCAATAGAAATGTATAAAATCATTTCATACACATCCAGACTGGATAAATACATGTTTAACCAGCACTGGTGACCCATGACTGACCTAGTGGCTCTGCCTGACCAATCTCAGAGGATCATGAGTACGATAAAGGAGTGGCGTTTAAGCCAACCAGGCTATCGAAGCTCAGGGGGCTTATTATAGTAAATCTGGCTTTAGACGATTAACAATCCTCAAAATAGGATTGAGGAGATGGACCACCAGTGGGCAGCTAGTATCTATAAGGTATACACAACCAGGATCCATGCAGCTGTACTGTGTCATGACACAATGATCTCTTACTGCAGCCAACAGATAAAGAAGTGTTTACTTTAACAGAACAGAGATGGACACATGCAGATATCCCCCCCAAACCCTCAATACAGTAAAGAGCAGCTTAAGTCAATCAAAGCACTATAATCAATAAATCCAGTCTAAACAGAAATGTGCAGGTTGTTCTATTTGCAATATTTGAGGGTTTCAAAGAGCAGGTGGTGTGATCTGGTTTTATGTACAGTAATAAGCTGTCGAATCTCTTAGATCCTACTGCTGTTTAAACTTGATCTTTTGACCAGCATGTGACTGTCAAGCAGCAGGGAAGTTTGAGAACTGCACGTGCAAACATATTTCCCCTTCAGGAAAAGGTGGCCAATGCAGGGGAAAACATGCTGAGCAATTCCTTCTGAATACAGTACTATTAAGAATTTATGTCATACATAATAATATTTTCAAGTGATTCTAATCGTGCCTTTTCAGAATAGCCAATCTTAGGTCCTCAATAAAACTCAGCTGGTTGTGTAGGGTTAAATCTCTTTTATGTTCACCGCCATCTGTTCTCCCACAGACAAGAGCAGAAAAAACAAACAGACTCTTACGGAGCAGAAATAATCTCGCACATGTCCAGTGCAGAACAAACATGCTGCCTACAGCAGTCAGGTTGTACAATACAGAACTGAAGGGAACAAAAGACGGATAGCTGAAGGTTGTGGGGTTTGTTGTTTTTCTTTTTAGTGTGTTAGTGTGGTTTTAATATGTATACATGGTTGTATGTAAGTGTATGGTTGTATGGGCGTATGTTGGGCGTATGTGTGTATGAATAAATGTATAGTTTTTTATTTCTTATGACATACAATCATGTATAGATTTCAATTTTTTTTTTTATCAATGTAAATTCTGATTCTATTCAGTTGTTAACTGTGAGCATGAATGCCAATAAGTCAAAGATAATGTATTGCTATTAGGGCTGTCAATTGATTAAAATATTTAATTGCAATTAATCGCATGATTGTCCATAGTTAATTGCGATTAATCACAAATTAATCACATTTTTATCTGTTCAAAATGTAGTTTAAAGGGAGATTTGTCAAGTATTTAATACCTTATCAACACAGGAGTGGACAAATATGCTTGCTTTATGCAAATGTATGTCTATATTTATTATTGGAAATCAATTAAAAACACAAAACAGTGACAAATATTGTCCAGAAACCCTCACAGGTACTGCATTTAGCATAAAAAATATGCTCAAATCATAACATGGCAAACTCAAGCCCAACAGGCAACAACAGCTGTCAGTGTGTTATCGTGCTGACTTGACTATGACTTGCCCAAAACTGCATGTGATTATCATAAAGTGGGCATGTCTGCAAAGGGGAGACTCGTGGGTAACCATAGAACCCATTTTCATTCACATATCTTGAGGTCAGAGGTCAAGGGACCCCTTTGAAAATGGCCATGACTCATGACTCTGAAGTTATACTGTAACCGAATGACTAACTCTTAGTACATATGAGCTTCACATTAACTGCAGCTTCAGCAGTAACAAAATACCGTATCTGCAAAAATATTCTTTATTTGAGAAATTACAGGCGTTATACATATCTTACATGATTATTTTAATGAATCCATTACCATCGACTTTAATCAGATGAGTTCTTACCACAAAAATTAAGTGGAAAAAAAAACTACATGGAAATTAGTGTCTCATTTGGCTCAAGCTTCAGCTCTTTCCATGAAGTCTTGTGCTGAGTGCAACCAGCTGAAGACAGGACTAATTAATAAACCATCTGGTGCATGCAAAGACTGTTTGTGACCAGATAACTTGGCACAAACATTAATGATAGCCGTAATCTTATTAGAGGACAGACATGTTGACATGATCACTGCCAGGAAACAGACTGCAACCTCACACACTGACAAATCTCTAGTTGATATACATGTGGTGTGCCACCGGTGCTACTAAATGCAGCAACGTGCTACTAACACAATTCAAGAGAAAAATAACAGTGCAAATTATCAAGCGTTCGCTCCAAACAGAGATAGAGAAAGCCTTAGAGACAAAAACAAAATATAGTATAGTATAGTATAGAATATAGTTTCATATGGGAAGGCATACCCTTCACTTACAAAATGATCACACCAGCAGGCTAATTTTCCTGTACAGTTCTCTAAAGCTTATTTTCCTACAGTGTTTGTTGCTCTGTAGGCAAATGTTTTAAGAGAGTTCCACAGTTTTGGTTTGCAAATCATGTCTGGTGACGGAAAGTAATGACACAGATATGCAAATATAAACACTTGTATTCTATTTTAAAAAACACTTATTCAGCCACAGGTTTTGTACAAATGGTCGTGAAATCGCAGTGATAGTCAGGGAATGAATATAAGTAATTACAGCACTGACATTTATACCAATACTCTTAAAATTAAACTTGTGGTTAACCAAGGCACAGTGATTCACAATACAATCTCAAATACAATGTGGAAAACTGTATTTAATACACTCAGCAAAGCCCTGATTTTTGTTGACATTCTCTTGTCAGTTAAACAACTCAGTTTGACGGTAGATGTCCATTTTACCATTTTGTTCCTGTCGCACAAAAAGGTGTGTAAGTGACACAATAATGCGCAAGGCTAATGTGTGTAATAAGAACGCCGTCCTTGATTTAGTTGTGTCATTTGTATGCCATGTAGTCTCTACCGACTGCAATATAAATGCATCCGCATGAATATGCTACATTCAGAGCTAATGATGCAGAATAAAAAGTGAGAAAGACCGTTATGGCGGGTGGGCGGCAGAGGAGATGGATGGGTCCAACAAACACAGGACTTTCAACCAGACCTGGAGTCTGCTGTCCAGCTTGACTCTATGAGAGCAGCTGTCAATCACTCGCAAACTCCGACCAAACGGTCAAACTAGGCAGCGCTGATCAAATATGAATCTATATTCTGTTACTGTAATGCCTATTTCACGCCTCAAATGTTTTCAGAATCATCTTGTAGTGTACTGTTTGGCTGTAAAATGAGAAAGTTTGTGACCCAGCAGCCATGTTGAGATCTCTTCAAGGCCTATAGAAAGGAGGCTGGGTCACGAGTCATCAACGCATCATATCTTTGGGGGTATAACACATGCGCAGTAAAATCTGGCCTGCACTCGCCGAAATTGAGCCAATCGCAACGCACGGCCGCAGCTTCAGTTACACTGCGCATGTGTTATACCCCATACCCCAAGACCCATGTCTGCCTGTGACCCAGCCTCCTTTCCATAGGCCTTGGATCTCTTGAGGAAATACCAGGCACCGTCCACCAGCCGGAGCACAGCCAATAGGAACGCTCTCTCTCTGAAATGACCTGTGATTGGTCAAAGTCTTCCGTCACGGGCTAGATTTTTAAAAGCCTGAAAAAAACCTATGTGAGTGGTTTTGTTGCCCCCTGCTGGTACTACCCTTTCATACACACATGTAATATTCACGCCTCAGCAAGGTAAAACATGAAACTGACACGCCATGCTCCGGTGGACAGGCGGGTCTATTACGCAAATTTGGCATGCTATCGGGTTGGAGAGGTCATGCATTGTTGATTGATTTGAATAAAGAACAGTCTTAAAAGCCTATTAACCAGAACACACAATGAGATCATCCATATGACCTACAGCCATAATGGGTTTGTGTGACTGTGGCCATGTAGGTTCCTGTGGTAAAGACGCATCATATGCAACATTTCTACAGACTCATGGGAGAATCACACGGGAGTCTGACACAAACAACCACCTCACTGTAGGAGGTTTCATGTTTGCTGTGTCACACTTAAATGACACAGAAAGCAAGATACACCAGTTTTCCTGTCTGTTCTTGTTTTCCTATTGTCTTAAAACCATGTTTAGGGAAACTGGATCAATGTACATGGGCCCTGACTGATCTTGCTCTTGGTCATATAGAAACTGTCTCAACACGTTGTACACCATCTCCCTGCTCAGAGTTATGTTTCTCAGCTGATCATGCTGCTCTTCAGGCATGAGAAATGTCAGCCGGTAGTCAGCGATGACTGAACCATTCCTGTGGGGAGAGTAAAACAGAAGTTCACACAGTTTTCCCTGTAAAATGTTCAAATGACAAAAGGCTAAATCCAGTTCATGTAGCAGAGGTGTAAACACTGTGTGTGAGTGTAATGTGTGTTTACCTGAAAGCATATATCTCCACTTGGGAGAAGTATCGTCCCAGAGCAGGGGAGGATGTGTAGAGGTCTGTGAGCTGGGTGGGGCAGGTTGACACATGCGGAAGCAAACAGTGAGAGTGAAATGTTTTTGGCTGATACTAACCTACTTTCACTTTAGAGGGCTTTTAGCAACAGCAGCTATGAACAGGTTATTGTTTTGTGAAGCTTGTGCCATTACTGTCTCAGTTTAGAAGGTGTTTTTCACTTGGAAGTGATGGATTTTACATCTATATAATATACAGTTGTCATTGTTGCTCTATGCTGTAAAGCCCCCTGAGGCAAATTTGTGATTTGTGATATTAAGCTGTACAAATACAATTGACTTGACTTGATTTGACATTGTCAGTTCTGGATGAAGTCGGCTATGCAGCTTTCTCACTAAATAAAGCAAAGTGGCATTGGACACAAATACACCTTAATACACCTTTACATCTTTTCCAAATATTTTTTGTTGTATTGTCTTCTATGTTATTTGTCATATTCTTCTGTACGTTAATGTTAATGTTAATGTATGTTTTTGATGTGAAGCACATTGATGTTACTTGTATCCTAATGAAATGTTGCTATACACTGTATATAAATTTACCTTACCTTGCCTTAATCCCATAACTATTCACTTCTAGTGTTACCATTAATTCATTGCCTTACTGTGCACAATGCCCCTGCATATTTCCCCCAGTTGTTATATATTAAGCCATTATACTATATACATCATGTCAGTTCTCTATTCATGATGTTAATATAGGTGTGGTTGCTAGGAGACAACTGTTGAAATAGCAAAATAAAGGAAAAAAGACTGTATACAAAAGCAAATCATACAACTTTTGTCAGCATAAAGTAGATCATTATTTGAAATACAGGTGATAATTGGTATAAACCTTTTCTTGAAGGTCAGCAGCGAGTGCTTGGCTTTCATTGGAGGAAAAGGTGGAAAGTTCCTCGTTGAAGACCAGGTTGGGCAGTTGGAAGCTCCCATTGAAATATTGAGGAACTTTAAACAACGAACGGTCAAAGTTCTCATCCACGTCCTCATGGATCACTGCTCAAAGAGAAAATTGGTCAAAGCCTCAAAACTGAAAAAGTAACTGCTGTATTGAAACGGTAACGTTATTTTATCATTAGCTTTGCATTGTCTTCTGAAATAGTCTACAGGCTCATTGCAAAAGTGTTGTTGTTATGTTCTTGCATGAGCATTGCATAACAACTTACACTTTGACCTTCAGCTGGCCATGACCTTGTAACATTTGTGCTTTAAAGTATGATAAATTGCCTTGTAACTGATCAAATTAAATTAAGTCTATACCTGACTTTTCACTCTGTTTATGCACGTATTCTTTAATAAATGTAGCATCATCGAACAGTCCACAATATAGAACATACTCATCATGAAACCTTACCTGAGCACACAGCCAGCGAAATTAGAGTCACAACAAAGATGAGGGGAAAGATGAAGATGATGACCATCCATAGTCTGACTTTCCAGAAGACAACCTCATTCAGCTCTCTCTTTACCATGCTCACGGCGCTAATCTAAAAGCAAAATTAAATGCTTTGTCAATAGGGCTACAGTCTGGGGTTCTAGTTCGAAACTATAAATAGATATTAGGTGGAGCATCACCTTAATTAATTAGCTTAAGACATCATTCAAAACAGAATACTAACAGAGCATAAAAACACTATCAAAAGTTGCAAAAAGTTATTTGTAGCTGCACTGACATCTTTGGTGTCAAGGGGATGGGTGGGAAAATAACTCAGTGAGTTATCACATGAATACAGAAAAGTTACACTTCCTTTATTCCAAGGGTAGAAGGAAGAACCCCAGAAACAACAAATTTCTAACATTTTCTTTTTTTTTTTTACTAAAAGTCTCCATACCTCTCCAGGAGTGTATGTATTTTCCCGATTCCTTTGAGCTTCTGCTGCATGGCCTGAGGGAACCGTCTCCCCATTACAACCAGTAGTCTGACAAGAAAACAGCAGACATATGTCACTTTCCTCCCCTTACTATAAATGGAATAAGTCATCTAGGGACAGTGGGTTGAATTATTCACTTCCAGGAGTGCTGAAAATAAGTGACTAAATCAAGTTGTTGCCACAGAAACTAGAGCTCCCTTTTTTGTCTTTTACACAAAAATGGAAAATCTATGCCAAACAGAATATGTGTGTTATTAATAGTAATATCTTGAACAGACTGTAAACCTGAAGAAAAGAGCACAAGATTTGATGGAGGCTCACCTGTACAGAAAGCAACCCGTCTCTCTCTGTTGCATCAGGGATCCTGTAGGCCACACCATCTCCATTACCTGCTGTCACCTAGGAGCAGGAATTATATTGGGGAATATTACTATGAAATGCTACAATGGTGGCATGATGATATCTACTACATAGAGTAGTCACTAAAGATTAATGTCATCAGTTAGTTACCTAAGAAAAAAGTAAATAAAAGTAACAGTATATATATATATATATATATATATATATATATATATATATATATATATATATATAAATAAAAGATATTACTACTAAACATAGTCTAAACTCTCACTTATTTACCATTATTAACTCACCCGTTTATTAGACAAATATTCTGCTCCATCGTTCCCATTTGTCTTGATGGTTTGCAGCGGAATGTCCATGCTGGTTTGCTTGCAGCTCCCAGTGCCAAATGGAAGTTATGTTTTTAAGCCTGGCTGAAGTCCCAATCCGGAAGTGCCTATTAGTTATAACTATTAATAATGAAACCGCAACGTCCCAGACGCGGTTCAAAAAGTCAACAATTCCTCTAAAACAACAAGTCGCGAGATCACATTATTATACCTGACAGCTCGTGGGAATTTGTTTCAGGCGAGGATATTCGTTTTTCTTCCTTCACTGCTCGTCCTTTCCCAGCCGGCCAGGTGAGTAGCCTACGAGTTGCTTCAAGTTTCGCTGACGTTTGAAGGCGTTGTCAAATAAGTGAAGAAACCGGGTGGGAGGAAACGTTTGTTGTCACTGTCATGAAAGGGACGTGACACAACTCCGGCATTCCTTGGAATTTATTTAAAGACTGTTGTGAGTCTTGCTGTTGTGATAGCTACGTTATGAAGTTAAATATAACGGAAACTGCGGATAAACACTTGGTCGTACTGAATATCTAAAGTTATTTGAAGTATGCACACAACGTGATCCTGTTTTTTCCCAGGTGGCCTGAAGGTGTCGAGGATTTTATGACTTGTTTGCTAACCAAGTGTGAGCGTACCTGTGATGATTCAAAATGCCTGTTGGGGACTGTTTTCTTGCTGTAGCCTATTAGTCAAATTCAAGAGATCCTTCAGTCAAGTGGCCTTTGATGATGTGAATTAATATTTTAATTATTTTATTTTAATTTTACATTGCACTCACCTGCTGCTACACTATAAACCAGTTTTAAAAGGACTTATAGTGAAAATGAAACATGAGCTTGTGGATAAATAAATTAAAGGTCATTTACCATGAGATGCACATTCAAGTTAAATTGCACTTTGGGGGTAAAGTAGCCTACCAATTACAGAGGACCAATTTCTACTCATATTGCAATTGCTGCTAGTCTAAATGGTCACCAGTAGAGGTCGAAAAAGGTTAACTATTGTTTTTTTGCTGTTGTTGTTTTTTACTAGGTTTTCATACCATGCTAATAATGCCCTCAAGAACAAGCACATTTTGTACTAAAATATCAGATCATATGTAGAGATATCAAGATAATTTAATTTTTGAAATACTGTGATTCCTTTAAACTCATTTAATACGTATAATGCTCTCTGGCTGTTCACACTGGTGTTTTCTGTTATTCTGATTCTGCTCAGGTTGAAAATGGGCAGAGCTACGGTGGAAAATGATGTGTCTCCATGTACTAATATGAATTATCAAGGTGTAAGTTGTCCTGCCTTAACAGATGCAATAAAGCTGTTAACCAAGCTCAGCTTCAAACTGCCAGTTTGTACACACAGACCCAGCCCTGAGAAGAGGTCTAACCAGGGCAAGTCATTTAAATCACCTGTGTGGGTGTTCCTATGTGTGCAGGGGCGCTCAAATCTGCATTTTGGTAGTGCTATCCCTTATCATCATCATTGGTAACCTCTAACTATAAGCCCAGTAGGCTATATTAAGATTTGTCCTTGGCAAACGATTGTCTCAGGAGATGATACACAGCATCAAGTATTAACTGACAGGCCTATCAGAATTAAGATATTCATCAACATCGGTCATTTTGACCTATAATGATTCCTTCGACCCAAACATTTGACCAAATACATGATATGTCAACTTTTTTCTTACAGAAGAAGGAAGCGGTTTATTTTCTTAACATTTCTGCGCATATTTGCTGATGACCCGAGGACCTGAGCCACTCCACTGTAGCACTGTGATTTAGATATTTTGCAGAATACAAAATGAAAGACAAGCGGAAAATTAGACCGACATACATCAAATGAAAACTAGATACGCAAAGTACATGATTTCAACCTAAGGTGATAGGGATTTGGTATGATCATACCTATAAATGTCAGCATGTTTATATATCTGCTAATATATATATGAAGTCTAATAATATTTTTCCTTTTGTCAACCCAGCATTCAGTATTTCCAAAGTCCTTTATATGACAGATACTTTTGACATGGAAGTGCACTCTTAACAATGTCTTTGATTTGCAAAGAAAAAAATGCTATTTGTCATAAAAAAAAAACAGGAGTCTGGTCATCCAGACTTGACAGAGTATGACACAAATTTCCTCTGCCTGATAATGGATACAGTATCAACTGTGATGCTTATTTCCATGTGCAGAGAACAGCTGCTTCTCGAGTCTCTCCAGTGTTTATAGACCTGTTCCGTAGACGGCCAGGAGAGGGCCACAGAGGGACTTAAAAAGAGCAGGTACCAAGAAATTAAAACGGATTAACTTTTTCTGAGGAGTATTTTAAGAGTTCTCTTAATCAAAGCATTGAATAACTTATTCATATATATGTGTGTTCATAAATATATGTATATATATTTTCTTAAAGTAAACATTCACAGTTCACACCATGTCATTTCCTCCTTGGTGCTCCTCCCCAGGCATCTCCTCCCCATTTGTCTGAACATTGCCCTCTATCTGCTTGGCAGGGCAAGGCTCTGATGAAGGCTGCTGTTCCTCGTCCAAAGCCTCCATGTTCTCGGCTTGTTCTGCGTCCTGCTCCTCCCCCAGATCTCCCCTGTCATGGGGGGCACTTTTTGCTACCTCATCCTGTGTTTGTTCACAGTCCCTGTCCTTCTCTTCAGCTTCTTTGAGAATTGCCGGCTGTCCATATTCAAAAACCGGGTCCATGTCCCCATTTTCTTTTGGGCTGTACAGTTCACATGGGGACAGAGTACTCCCGAAGGCTCCCGCTTCCTCTCCAGCTGACCTCCTGTGCTGTCTCGTGGGTGGGCGCCTTTTGAATGATAGCCGTGCACGAGTCTGAGTGGAAAAGATGAGTAAGAACCAGAAGAAATCATGTTTTTAAACAAAATTTAAAAAAATCAAGGCAACTTAGATCTATAAGACAGCTAAGATAATCTATATTTAATATCAATTTATTTACATCATCAAATGAATTCTGTTAACTGTCCAAGTATCAGCCTATGCGTGAGAGCAATGGACAAACTGGTACCTATAGGGACTCCAACTAGGCTAAGGGGATTACATCTTCAATCCCCCTTGCAGTGCACTACAGGGGCATCTTGCTCCAGCTTATCCAAGGCCTGCTTAAATAGAAGATGCAGAACACCCGCTGAGAAACACGTCAACAGGGACGGGGACCATGTGTCCGGTTGTGACGTCACAGCTCAGTCGGCGAATAGCGTGAGGATCACTTCAGGGGCCTCAATGTGACAGTAGCTCATGTTTGTCATTTAGTGCCTCAGAGCTTGTGCAAAAACCCATGCAAATATATCAACCATGGGGGTACTAACTACTCAAAAATGCTTACAAATGATCTCTAATCAGAAAAAAATCTAACTGGAATAAGATGATCTAGGGTGCTCTTCAACATGATACGTACAGTAATACCACCAACTAGTCTAACTGCATTATAAGGAGATGTAACAAATAGCTTTGCACGAGTCCATATGTTTACCTTGTTGAAGCTCGGCAGCGGGGTGCCTTCAGGAGGGCTGTCGAAGCTAATGGCATCCTCCTCTTCACTGGACTGATGTGAGGGCCGCGGGGGGGGGCTCAGGGGGCTCTGCGGGCAGCGGGGTGTGTCGGGGGACAACGGCGCTGGCTGGAGCTTCACCTCAGGACTCTTGGGTGAAGGCAGCAGAGCAGTGGGTGACAGAGCAAGATTGGCCTACAGGGGAAAGGAAGATCCTGAAGCCTGGATACTATAATCTCCTTGGTACATTCTGTTCTAATGAAACTTAATTGTAAACAATGGCCTTAATTAGTGGAATTAAATGTCCTTCAACAGCACTTTTCAAAATGACCATACGACAAACTTAAAATGAGAGTAAAAGCTGAGACTGAGCCTTAAATTCAACATAAGAGTCATTCTATTAGGGGATATGATGAAATAAGTGAAAGAAAGATTAACCAATGGTACTTTAAACAGGGGTATATTATTAAAATATCTATGCATTAAAAAGCAGGGATTATTCCTCCATAAAATATGCAATTTTGTTTGAAAATTAGTATTATACAGGTGTACACATAGGACATTACTCTGCTTGCACCGGTCACCTTCATACTTTGAAAACTCGCCTGCTAGAAGTATGGTCTGAGATAACCTTTTAAGTGTCACAAACAACACCTGTCATATCCAGTCTAAGAACTAAAGTACATAAAATCTTGAGTTAGTCCCCAAACCGCTGTTCAAGTATAGAGGAGAGTATCCTACCTGCACTGGGGAGAAGAGGAAGAGGGAGAAGCGGCAGCCCTTTTGTCCCATGGCTGCCCACCGTGTGAATTTCTAACTAATGGAACGTTGGTGGCGAGTTCGAGCCTCACCGGAGGCTGGGTGTCTTAGATCCCATTAACTCATTAATCTGAGCCGATTGTGGCATCAGGGACAAGCTCTTCCTCTTTTTCTCAGCGTTCAAACAGCTCAGGCACCAGTGTCAACTGAACAGTGGGTGGCAGTACTGTTTTACATTAGCTCAATCTCCTGATTATACAATCGCCTGACTACTTCTGCCTGTACACTACATCCTATAATAACACATCATGGGAGAGGCTAGCGTTTGTTTGGTTTCCTATTCACACAATATTCAAATGTTGTAAGATGCATGTACCTGAAGCTTCTCAATGATGGAGGAGTTCTTCTTCTTGATTTTAAAGGGATTTGGTGAGACGATAGTTTTCTGCAAGAGAACACAGTCAGAGCAGAGTGAATGAAAAGACAAATTCACAAAATCATCACAACCCCCATTTGAAAGCTAATACTGACATACAAGCACATGTCCCAATGAGTATTAAGTCTAAATAATATAGACTAAATAGTATTAAATAAACAAATCAACTTTTTGTTGTACATGCTTGTGATGTATACATGTTTGCTTTCATAATGCAAAGACAGGTTTGTGTGGTTTGTTTGGTAGTCATTTCATTGGAAGAAAAACAGCAGCACTAACACTTTTCCAATGTTTAGGCAGAAGAAAGAATAGATAAATTGTCGATTTGGCAACAGTACACTGTCTACTGTGTTGAAATTGTGAGGTTGCAATGAAAATGTACAGTAAACAAATCTAAGTCTGTTTTCTGGAGACTTCCTTTGTATATCAAGGAGACAGATTTGTAGCACATGGGTCAGTAAAGAAAGAAAAATACTTACATCTGATTCTTCATTATCATCTTTTTGATCTTGCAACTTTAGGGAGCACGGGGGTCTTCTTCGAAAAGGCAACTACAAACAAAAAGGAGGAGGGATTCCATAAGCATTCACCAACTACTATGAAAATAAACAGAATATGGAGTGCTGTTCTTTTAGGGTAACTCCACACAGTTTTGCACATGTTTGTATCCATAATCTAATACATAAGATATAAATAAAGTACCTCGTCATTTGAGGTGGGCATTGGTAGAATGTGACCTTTGAACCTTCCAGCCAGCTCAGCCACAGATGGCTTGGATGGAGAATCCTATTGGAAAAGAAAGCCATTCAATCAAACAACTGACAAATACTTTATGTTAACAGTCTTGACATTGTTTGTTACATTTTAAAATATTGCCTCCCATGAGTTGAGAGAAAAGTGTAAAACAGAAATGCCAGTTTTACTGAATGCTAAGATACATGCATGGCATGCCTTTGCCCTGTTAGATGAGGCATAACAAACTGAATGATGTTATTTAAGGCAGTGACTTTCTGAACAAATCCAGCTAAAAAAACAATACAGTCTCATTAAGCATGGCATGTGCAGAGAGCCATTTTGCAGCTGAACAAAGAGATGTTCTAAGATAAGGACCATGTTTCACTTCCCTCTCCTCAACAGGAAAATGCAGACGGGTTGAGAAACACAGCAGAGAGGGTGAATATGCAAACAAAAAAACAACTTCATTAGCGCGTTGGGTTCAATTCTGTCCTTGGAGGTATTCATCTCTCATGCTAAAGAGTGTATTTTGTGGGTTTGGACACAGGAAGTGAGCCCCTCTCTCTCCACAGCTGTTTAACATCACACCACAGCCTGTGACTGGAGGGACCTGTCCTTGCAGCCTCACGCTGTTATCACTCCTTGGCCCCTTCACTTTCTGTCTCTCCCACTATTCCCAAGCTGATTGCTAAACTTCCCTCCTCCGCGCCTCCCTTTCATGACCATTTACTCACTCCACATATCTGTGGCCTAAGTGATAAGTTGGCTGGCGGCTGTGATGTGCACGAACGTGAGCCTTGAAAACAACACTCCAACATTACTCTGTTTTTTGGACTGTGAATGGATCGAGATGTTTGTTTACAACACAATGGGGCAGCCTGAGCCGTGCCAGGACTGTGCAGATTCTCATCCATCACGTCACCAATTAATGATTTGCATTGTACAGTCACTGCTTGTGGTGCTCCTCCCTTTCTCTTTCTGGCTTTGATGCTACGTCTCATTTCCATCCTACTTTTATTGACCACTAAAAAGCTCATGCCTCTCTTCACACAGCTGCCAAATCTGTCACATTTCCTGGGTGTGTTCACTCTCGGTTCCCTCCCTCTCTGCACAGTTTGAGCCCATGGAAACATGGAGATCCCAAGCTTCACAGATACACACATTCCACATTTTAATCACAAGCTTTATTTTCCTTTTTCCCCCCTTGTTCTCAACATGACCTCACCACCTTGCTCCCTCCACCCAAACGTATTACAGCATCAGCTCGCCCCGCAGTGCCTCTGTTAATGCTTCCCTCTGTGTTCTAATCCACATCCCAACCCTTTTCCTGAGTTCCCTTTTCTCATCCGTGATAAATAGTAATCACCCGGGACCACCCACCCTCCACACCATTATTTTGTAACCTCTAATTGTTTAACTCTTTCCTGTCCTTCAAAAACAAATGCCTCAAATGCACAAACTCTAGTCACAACAGTGCAGGCAAAGGAAGTGGGGCTTTGTTAGTTTAAATCACTGCTCAGGTGTTTTGGGCAAAGAAAAATTAAGGTTTCAGTTTCTCTGTAACTTTATTTTAATGACACACAGGAGGGATGTCTACCAGCCCCCTCTACCAAACAATCAATCATTTCTTTGTTCTTTCTAGTGAGTTACTTCTATTCCTGACATGTGGTTTAATTGTATTTAAAAAGTAAATTTGGAGAAAAAATATCTAATTTCAACAGTATGTTGATTGTGACCTCCGCGCTTTTACTGTTCATTTTGGGAATGGAATATGGTCATGTACAACGAAGATGATATTTTTCAGTTACTTGCAATAGTGACTTAAATAAAAGCTGAGAGCTGTATTAAGATGTAAAAGGCTTCAACAGCATTAACTATTAAACAACTTTCTAGTTTTAGAGGAAGTCATTTCAGATCCATTAATATTCTTCCATGCGTCTTTCAAAGCGAGCCCCTTATCTTTAATGAGCTTCTTCATGCAGAATGAAAATAACGTCAGACTCAATGCAAATACCTCCCTGACTTAAAATACACTGACCATGCATACAGTATACAATATAAGGTGATAGATTTAGTTTATT
This sequence comes from Sebastolobus alascanus, assembly GCA_916701645.2. Lineage (NCBI taxonomy): Eukaryota > Metazoa > Chordata > Actinopteri > Perciformes > Sebastidae > Sebastolobus > Sebastolobus alascanus. The sequence goes on along the minus strand of CAKAOJ020000040.1, from coordinate 3,688,366 downwards.
CATGTTTAAAGTACAAATGTTGTCGAAATTTATTCCGAGTATCAAAACTTCCACAGTTTAGCATGTTGCAAGCTTTTTATCTGCTATCAAACAACCTTTTACAGAGTCATTGTCCGCAGCCTTATGCAAAATATACAATATATAGTACACTAATCTGAAATATTTTAAAGGTCCCATATCATGTTCATTTTCAGGTTCATATTTGTATTTTATTTTTCTACTAGAACATGTTTACATGCTGTAATGTTCAAAAAAAACTTTATTTTCCTCGTTCTGTCTGCGTGAATATGCCTGTATTCACCCTCTGTCTGAAACGCTCCGTTTTAGTGCATTTCAACGGAATTGTAAGGGATTTGCATTGCTCGGAAAGAGCTTGGGTCCCTGTTTATTTCCTGGCAGCTGATGTCATTCACATACACTGCAACCGGAAATAAACTGGGACACATTTAGAATGATTACGTTTAAAACTGTGAAATGGTCTAAATATTGTAGATTTGTGACATCACAAAATTACAGAAATCCTGACGGCTTGTTTCAAAGGCACAGTTTCTGAATACGGGCCGTGTGTATTTCTCCATGGATTGAGTTTTCCGATACTTTCACAGTATTTTATATAGCACTTAAACTAGCTTTATAATAAAAAAGACATGAATATCTCACTTTTTACAATATGAGACCTTTAATAATTTGTTTGTCTTTGCCTTTTAATTGAAAATGTCAAAGCAAACATGTTTTTCTCTCAGTAAAACTCAAATTATTCATTAACCGTTTCACTGAGATGACAAAAGAGACACATTATTTCAATGAGCCATACAAGGCCTTTGGTTGGTTAGCAGTATTAGGCATGTTTAACTCAGCTGGGACCCCAAGCTCTGTGGAAGAGTGGGAAACTTCGGTTCACTGCAGGAAAGAGCAGGGCAAACTCTATTTCTGGGGCTCTAGGCCTGGGAAAAAGCCTCAGAGCTGTGTAGGCAGCCTGGATCACAGCTCTGTAACCCCTCAGCTCCTAAGAGAGAGTGTCCCTGGATATGCGAGACCACATCTGAAACATACTGTAATCTAGCATACAGAGCAACTGAGCATGACTAAACAAGGAAACGTTGAAAAAAAAGCTTCTTAAAGCAGCGCCTTACCCATGTGATTGAAATTTTCCAAAAACGAGTCTGTGTTGACGCTAAAAAGAGACAAGCTATTTCTGAACTCTGACTTCCATGGAAACAGATCCTTAAGATGTTCATTGCTTTACACATACAGTACAGACTTAATACACTGTTATCAAAAACATTTTACTTTAAAAAAAATCAGCTTTTCCGTTATTTAAAGGCTTTACCAAAAAGGTCAATTTATGCTTGTTGTAACTGGCATTTAAGGGAACAGTGGTAGCCTAGAGGATAGTAAAGCGTTATGTATGAAATCATTTGATAGTTTGAATCCCCAGGCCAGTTGTGGTTAATTCACAGATAATACTTCATTTGCAGTGCAGGACATAGACACTACTGTGTCGATGATATAACAAATCTTTTCTTGGGTTGTTTTTCCTCCCCAGAAACTCATTGAACCAGTTACCATGGACAGTCTGCAGCCCTGTGAACACTGTTACCCCTTGAGTATACTTTAATACTGTTGAGTACATTTGAGCAATGCAGTGGTGTTGCTGAGTGACTGACTTTGGCATCCCTGTAGTGGTGGTATCAAAAAGAACACTGACAGCTGGCTGACAGCGTTGCATGCTTCTTTGCCACCAATGGCAAAAAATAATGCCGCTTCATAGGGGTGTAAATCACAAGTTTCATCACGATACGATATTATATTGATTCTTTGGAAAACGATACGATATTTGCTGATATCACAAAGTCCACCACGATACGATTTCGATTCGATTCAATTCCGGGGCCTGCGATCGATATGAGATGATATCATATGCCCATTTAACCCAACCAGTTACATTTATATCAACTCACAAAAAGCAACTAAAATACGATTTGACAATTTTATCACTGGGCTCTTCCAGACATTTCAAAGAAAAAACAATATATTCTTTTCTAATAAAAAGATTAAAAAAAGAACAACCTCCTATTGTTCACTATAAAGTGCTACATTTCTTATGTTCAAGCACTGTTTGAATGTTTAGGAAGGAGGTGCGCTTGGACGGAACTGGTGACACAGACGTGACCTGGGATTTTCAAAATAAATGCGTATCTTAAAGATGACGATATGCATCACTGTTTCCACTTTGCCATCAACGATCAGCTACACCCCTGCTTCATATAAGAAATTCTACAGAAAGTGTCTAAATACCTGACAAATCAAGGTACTTATCCACATTGATGCACTAATTTTGGTAACCAAAATACTAACATAAAGAAGTTCTACTTATTAATCAGCAACACTGCCCACAACCTTATACAACGATAAATATTAAATGGATAAGACACCTTGGAAGGGGTGGACAAATCTCTATCATCTTGTGGTGTACTGTATATAACCACACTGCCAGGCCCTACTGAATAGTACAGTTTAAAGATGTAATCAGCTGTTTTGAGCCATTGTTTCTAAAAATAAAACTGTTGACCTCCAATATTGCTGACAGTGCACATGACCACACCTGAAACCCCTCTATAGAAGACAGTGGTTTTCAGTGTGAATGTGAAGCAGAGTGTTGCAGGAAAAAAAGTGTGTGCGTCCTCAGTGATCTGTGTTTGGATAAGTAAAGGTTAATCCCAACCAGCGTCTTAATTTCCAGGCTGTGGATGGAGACACAAGGTTTACTGTATGACCGGCAGATGTGGAAAGAGAACACAGAGACAAACAGATCACACAAAGCCTGCTATTATCTGTTTCTGTTATTCCTATTTCCAGAGGCAGGGGAGGAGAAGCACATGATATTAGTCTCAGTAAATCCTAATACATCTCAGCGGTGGTCAGAGAGCAACAGGCTATGTAATCTACCACGGAGCTGATAAAGATGATGCCTGGCTCAGGATCTTTAACCGTTCTCTAGGAACTCTCAATCCTCATAAGCTCTCGCTGGTGAGCCCCGCACACTGGAAATCTGTGAAAGTGAAGATAAATAAAGCTCGACAAAGCACAGCTGTTGAGCAAGCGCTTGTTCAATAAGATCACCAAGCGGTAGTGGCTTCAGTTTGAGTCTTCAGACTTTGTTTTCACAAGTCAGCGTGTTCTGCCGGGGAGAAAACCACCATAGTGAGCAGCTCCCTTCTGCCTACACTTGTTAAGTGGTAAGAGAGCAGACAGGCACCTTCTCGCTCGCTGCCTTTCCAGGAAAACATGATGTGTTTTTGGACTGGACCTCATCTGAATATCTCACTTTTCCACTGCCCTCTGTGTTTGTGTGTTTTCACATGTATGTGTGTGTGGAAGTACACTAGAAAGGCCCTCAATCAGAGGGATGAGGTAAACGGACACTCTCATATACGAGACGTTGCTGGCCCGGCCTCAAAGGAAATGGGAGGTGCTGCAGACACAGACTAGGGTGGGGAAACAAATATGTAATAAAATAATAAGCATCCAGAGAGAGGGAAAATAAATCCAGATGACCTGGGAACAGAAAGCTGCTGATATAGTTTGAATTCCACAGAAAGACCACAAATATGTCTTTTTCGTAAATGTGACAAATGTAACAACAAATGAGGCAAGACCCCAAGAGGCTTTTTATGCTATTTAACTGCAATTTGACTGGCAAATTATGAAGATATGAGACCAGATGACAGAGCCAGGCCTGTTTCATGGAATGCACCGTGATATTTCAATGTGATTATGACAGTAGCCTGCTTGAGATCATCTGAACTGTTGTGCAATGAGAAGGCGGGGTAATGGAGAGTGAATGATGAGTAAGAAAAGATATCAAAAATGTAAACAGCCCACAGGAGACAGTACGTCCACCTAATGTTTGAACCTAAGCAAGAAAACTTTGATACGAGCATCTGTTGGGGATTCAACATGGTGTTCTGGTATTCTCATCCACTCTGATCCAGCAATCACAAAGACAAAAACCATCTGGACAGTGGATCAGATAGTTGACGTGGAGGCGGAGTATAGCACAGACATGGGATGACTTCATTCAGTGAAGCTCTGCACCTTCCCCACTACAACGTTGTGTAGTTTCTGCAGAAATCCATCACCACAGGGTTTGGCTTCCCTTCATCCATGGCAGACTTGAGACATTGCATACTTTAGGATCAAATATTCTATATATAACGCTCTGAAAAGGGACCATTCTCCATTATGAGTAGTTTTATTTTTGCTGATGAAATGCCTTTTTTTACTTTAGCACATTTTCTAATGCAGAGCTTTTACTTGCAATGGAATATTTTTTTTTACAAATGTTGCTGCTTTTACTTAAAGCTGCAGTGGGTAGAAATGGAGCAAATATGATTAAAACATTTTTTTTTCTAAAATGGTCACTATATCCTGACAGTAGTGCACGAGACCGGTAATCTGAAAAAAATTGTGTGCCTCTGTGTCCTCTGGTGTCCTCTGGTGCTCCTAATGGCAAATGCAAGATTTCACAGACCGGAGGCACACAATCAGTCAGAGCCGAGCTGGAGTCTGCCGTCCAGCTGCCGTCTATGAGCCGGCTGTCAATCACTCGCGAACTCCGATCAAACGGTCAAACTAGGCAGCGCTGATCAAATATGAATCAATATTCTGTTACTGTAATGCCTAATTCTCGCCTCACATGTTTTCAGAATCATCTTGTAGTGTACTGTTTAGCTGTAAAATGAGAAAGTTTGTGACCCAGTAGCCATGTTGAGAACAGTTGAGGAAATACCAAGCATCGCCCACCAGCCAGAGCACAGCCAATAGGAAAACTCAATAGGAACGCTCTCTCTCTGAAATGACCTGTGATTGGCCAAGGTCTCTCGTCATAGATTTTTTAAAGCCTGTAAACAGAGCCATGAGGAGGTGCAGAAGTCTATTTTTCTCTCAGGACACTTGAATTACAATATGCTGAAAGGTTATTATGGAATTTTTGCCCAATGATGCAAAAAATATTCTGCCTACTGAAGCTTTTAGTAAAGGATCTGGTACTATAGACTGTTCTATAATGGAAAGGTCACAGGTCACAGTCCAGTTTCCAAGCCACTCTACTGACATTGTGGACTTATCTCTAGTTTCTATTCTGATACTGAGTTGCCTTGGTTTTAGCTAGCAGTTAATGTTAATTAGATTTTTTTTCTCATCCCTTGTTTCCTACAAAACATTAATGGGTTTATAACATGTTCAAACTTGCAGTGTGCACCTGCCTTCTAAGCCTAAAAAACTAACCTAAAAATCTCAATATTTCGCAAAATGCAAAACTGGGGTTTGTACAAAGTACAAGCAGCTTGCAGCACTTATTGTGTTTGCACTCCTTTCTGCCAAAAAAGGAAATAAAGAGCATGGCTAGATGCCAAATTTAGAAGAGGCTGGTTGAGGAGGTGCAGGCCGTATGTGTTAACTGTTCTGCGGGGAGATTTGGAAGTTATAAAGTCATGATGATATTGTTTTTTTGGAGTTTCCACTTCCTCTGTCTGGCTCACTGTTCTCAAAATCTGTCTGCACGTATCTCACGTTTGCAGTCTGACTAAATTCAACATGTTTGACAATCTGCAGATGTCTGAGACAGTGTAAAGCCTGACTCATGCTGCCTCTCTGCTTCAGTCTACATGTATCCATCCATTACATAACTTCCTTCAAAGCCAACAACATGTGTGTTTTTCTACTACAGATCACAGTGTCCTCCTCACTATCTTGTCTGTAGTTCCCACCCAGGCTATCTCTCTGCCCCACACGCTGCTCCAGACTGATACAACCTCATCCCTGATAGCATGACTTACAGAGAAAAAACACACTTCATGTATAGTGTGAGGGTCTGCAATGGAAACAAAATATAAACAATGTTTAAGATAATAACAACCACACTGCAATAAAAAGCAGCTAAAGAATTACGAGGCTTTATGAACCCTTTGATTGGTCGTAAAGGTGCACATATCCTCCGACGAGCCAAGCTTCCACACAACTAGAAGTCAACAAGGAGATGTAAAATACTGGCAATAAACCAGAGAGTAAAACTATCCCACATGACAACACAATATGACATTTTAGATTAACTTTAGATGATCACACATTTACTGCAAACAATTGAAATGCTTCAGCAAGTCTGTGCACACTGCAATCTCCAAAGACAGAGAGTTGCTTATTGTTTTGAGCAGATATATCTTCTGTGTTTAAGAGCCTTCTGAAAATGTTCCAGCTTGTACCATATGTCATCGCCTTCAGGGTACACAGCGCTGCAGAACCAGATAAACGGTTTCCTTTACATTCAACATTTGTCCACCAAAACACATCATGTGTGTCCTTCAGGCCTGACAAACATGTCAAATGCAATTCCCACAATATAAAACATTTGCAAATTTGTTCTGAAACCTGCATTGTTTACATCGACCACAGGTCTTCTTCTCCTTATTACTACTACTAACTGTCGATATGCATTAATGCCCCGCTGCGGTCAACAGAAAATTCATATCACCAGTCATTCTTAGTGCGAGTTTAAGTTACTTTTATGATGAGTGTAGCCTAACTCACAAGGAAACAAACAGTTCATTTTGACCAAAACTAGTTCTAGTTTTCACACTGTTACTGTTATCACCTGGGAAACTAAATATGTTGTGAAACAGTGAAAACAAACTGCAGTAACTACAGCGAAAATATGAATATTCTGCAGAAACTGTGCACTTCCTGCTGTTTGCTTCTCTTTTCCAACTGATTTTGCAACTACAATAGTTTTGTGTGTAAAGTGCTGGTTTCAAAAGACGATAGAGTTCAAATAATGTGGACAGAAGGTAGAAAACATGCTAACGAGACAATATCAGAGAAAGCTGATGTGGTTTGCAAGATGTTATAAATAAACAGGAAGCATCAATGTGATCTGAGTTTTTAAATCACATGAGATGCTGGAGGTTTGTCCTATCATCACAATGTGGTCTTCATCCAACAGAAATGCTTTAATCACAGGACTTTATTGGCTTGTATAAGCTAATAAAATCAGATGATACATTTTATACACACTCTGAACACAGGTCCAACCATAACTACACGGTGACTTTGTGAACGGGATAAAGTTTCGAAGGCTTTCCTTGATGCTGATGCTTTACATTCCACTGAGTTTCACGGTCAGTTAGGTGTCTGTTTTATGTTAAGGACAGAGTGAACCATTCATACTGCCCTGAAACACATACAGCCTCAGCAAACACCTCAGACTGGATTTGTCACGATAATGTCCAGTTCTGACAAGATCTGGACATAATACAAGCAGACACTTAAGACGCCACAGTACTCTTTTTATTACCGTGACACTGGGCTATATACTGGTTCTAGTGGTACTGACTGTATAGTGCAAGTAGTAGTTGTAGTATAAGAAGTAGGGATAGACATATTGGTTCATAATAACAATAATAATAGTGTGACACTATATAAATGACGTACTGTTATAAAGCAATATGGGAAAAAGCGGACTCATTAACTCATAACGTCTGGCTGGTACAGACTGAGTTCCTCTGTTATTGGTCTCTTAACTTTACTATGCATTACATAATAAATGTGCACACCATATGGCTGGCAAGGCAATCCCAAATATTCACTCCTCTAGCTGTGGTGTTGTTTTTCCATCACAGGAAAACCTCCACCCCTCCACTCCACAACCGACACACACATGCAGTACAAATCCTCAGGTGCATGCACACACACACACACACACACACACACACACACACACACACACACACACGTACACACAAATGCAAAATTTCTAGTTTGTCCCCTTAATAGCTTGTCGATGCAACACAGGAAACACAACATTTAAGAATTTCCATGTGTCAATCTCCTCTCATGGCTTGCTTGAGGCAGCTGTAAATCAATGTTTGCCAACAGCTCTTTCCTAAAGCTAAAAAACACAGACAAATTTAAACTAATAGGCGGTGTCATCAAAGCGCAAAGCTGAAGCAGTTTAAATGACGGTGAGTGTGAGACTGACTTTACAGGCTAGTTTGCTTGTTTACAGGTGCTTTAGGCAAAATGCAGCATGAATCTAGAATTACCGCCTTGCGGTTGTATTCCTCCACCAACCAGTCAATTTGCATTTTACATCCACATCTCTCCAAAATGGCATCACTTCATCATTTTATCCTGTTAGACATTTCTGTGAAATTAGCATAATTAGCATATGAATTCATGAGTTAAAGTCAAAAACTTGTTCTGTGAGGTCATAGTGACCTTGACATTTGACCATCAAATTCTAAAGTCGTTCTTCCTTGAGGCCAACTGGACGTTTGTGCCAGATTTGAAGAAATTCCCTCCAGGCGTTCCTGAGATATCACGTTCACAAGAATGGTACGTACATACGGACGGACGATAACCCGAAAACGTAATGCCTCCGGCCACAGCTTTCACCGGCACAGAGGCATAAAAAAAACCATCCTCTTATCAAACTCAAACCAAGGCTGCAGCAGACGAAAGCGTCCCATTCCCAACAGCTAACATCTGGGAGAACTGATCCATTTTGCCCAAATTCTCAGCAAACAGCAAGTGACTGAGATCAATTCAGTCACATCTATTTGATTATCAACAGCAGCAACATAATGCGCAACACCTGAACCTGACTGGACTCAGTAGGCTGTCCACAGGTTTTACTTCAAATTATACGTTTTAAAGTCCCGGTGGCTGTCATGGAAGTGTCACATTTTACCGAAACATCAACAGAAACCCGTTTCTGAATAAATTTGAGGTGAGCTATCGCCCATGAAATCACTGAGCAATGCTTAAATTTATAACAGTACCTTATAGGTAGTTGTTCACCGAGATCAGATAGTTAAGAAATGGAAGGTAAGCATTTAGTTTAAATTCACATTGCAGCGCTGCTCATTGTCATCAACCTCTAAATTACACAATTAGCTTGTAATGAGAACTGAGCTTGTGAGATTTGGGCTTGGTTTGCGAGGCTTCATCCAGAAAACGCTTGAGTCACCAAATTGAACCTGCTTCCTCTATCTCAGTGTTCAGCTTGCTTGTGCGTGTTCAGTTTTTTTCTCTCTCTCAAAACAGCTTTAGCTCACAGAAACTGTAAGTTTATCAGAAAAAAAATGTTTACCTAAGATTAGAAAGCCCACCTCTATCTTTTTATCATTCTTTCATCTTTTCCAGATTTGGGGGGAATTCTTTTCTCTCAATTTTGGCAACAGGGAAATAAGAATAAGGTTTCAAATCCAAGCTGGTCAGACCTAAAGCATATCTGAGTCCTGGGTGGTGGAAGTATGTGAGAGTAGTTCTGTGGCAGATTACTAATGTGCTCCCTCACGTGCTGTGGGGGGAAAAATGGGCGTTTCTCTTCCTATTTGCCACATGACATTAAATACTTGAGAAAGATGTTAAAAGTCAGAGGGAACAGCTTGTTTTGCAGGGAGGAGGCCACAAACCGGTGAGCAACAGGAAAAAACGACACGGACAGGCCTATGAAGAAGCACACTTTTTTAGCTTCAGTGCAAGTGGATAAAGGACAGTTTGAGAAGAGAGAGTGTGGCCTGTCAGCTGACTGAGGGTGGATGGGTGGCAAATTGCTGATGTTCAGACATAAAACCAAAATGCAGATTTAAAACAAAATCAACTAATAGCATTTACTTCATACATTTATCACGGTGCACAAACACTGGCTCATGACAGATGTTCTGTCAGCTCCATTTCCCTCCACTCACTCTGTGGTTTCTTGTTATGAAGTTGTTACCACAAGAAGCTCAAACATACTGAGCCAAACAGTTACCATTTTTATGTTGAGGCATGTGTGTGTTCATAATAGAACAAACCACACCCTCAGGAAAGAAAAGTACAACCATCTTTTCATATCCATAACATTGTTTGTCATAAGTAAAATCTTGTATTATATCACATATAATATCAAAGTTAAGAGGTGAATACTGTAAAGATCATTAGGAACTTTTATAGTAAATGTGCATAGTACTTCATAGGTGTAAGCTATTGACACAAATGCATTATTATTATTTGTTAAATGGTTGCACAGACAGGCCCTAGTCCCTCCAGAAATATCACAATAATAACACAGACCATTGAAAATAGCTACTCTACAGTTACTCACTGAGCTCCTATGATGTAATTTTTTAATTTCAACCACACATGGCTGCACAAAACCACATTAAATGTTAAAAACATCTGCTCAAATGGCCTAAAAGTACAGGCTACAACAGAAAACTGCGCTCAGAGTCAGAGAGTTGTTACCTCCATCCTGGGGAATGTGCCAGAGATCCTGCTCTTTTTTTTCTGTTTTTCGGCCTCTTGGAGCAAACTGTCTGCTGGTTGAGAGGAGCCTGAGGAGCGCAGCGGGGACAGAGAGCAGCTCTGTGTTTATATCTGGAGCCAAACGAGCCTCATGGACGAGGAGGAGGAGTGGACAACTTTTACGCACATTTGGCTCCGTCAGCGCTGTCAAGTCAGTCAGGTTAAAAAAATACTGCTTCTGCTGCAGACTTTCAAAATAAAATAAATGGTTGCACTGAATTATTAAAGCTCTAGGCCTACATACAAAAAAAAATTGTTCTGTAGGTTGGTAGGTTTGGCTGATTCAGACTGAAATTAGAAATTAGATGGCATTTTAAACCACTAACTGTATGTGCAACCCAACAAGCAACAAATGGACAAACATTTTAATGATCAGTTGTTGGTGTTTCACCATTAGATGGGTACAGTAACAGTACTGATTTTAAAAAGTTTACATTTGTATCCTTGCTAGTGGCCGTATGGAGCTTTAATGCTCAATGCACACCAGAAAAGATAATTGCATGAAAAAATGGGGCAACAACTTTGTTATTCTCACTAAACTTTTCAATCAATTTACCGATCAATCAAAGCTGCAGGCCTGTTTTCTATGAGCCAAAACTTACAAGCATGTATGTTTTACTCCTGCCCACAACCCAATGAGTTAAACCACCATGTTGCTGATGGAAAACACCTGCTGCTTGTGACATCATGGATTGAAATGTGGCCAGATGAGCAACATTTTGAATTTTTCAGTCCACAGAGTGCAGTGTAGCACCCGTTTTCTGCCCAATGTAACTTGTGGATAACAAACAAACTCTGCTTTTTACCCCTTCAAACCTGGAAAGTATTCTATGTGTATATGATACCTATTATATAGCTACAATTTCCCTCCATGCTTATAAATATGTATACTTTTATTTTGAAGGCAGTATTTTCTGACTGGCTGTCTCTGTCTTGACTCAGCTGTGTGAGGTGAGGTGGGGCATCACCAACTACAACAGTGTGTATACTGTCATTTTGCTGTGTATAAGAAACCTATTGGGTTGAGTTTAGCTATTTAACTAGTCCTCCACCCACAGTAAGTTCTCCCCGATATAAAACATCTTTATTATTCCTATAGGCACTTGTGGCACCTAATGGTTGGTTTAATTTTCATATTCTATCATCATGTCCTCCCTACAATTCATATAGAGTCTGTACAACTTAATTTGGCTTAATTAGAAAAAGTTAGACCAACTTAAAAACATATCATCTTCAATATCTACAAGCAAAAAAGCAGGAGGTCAAAGGTCAGACGTCCAGTGTTGACAATAGTTAGATGCAAATTATTCCTGTCAAGTATAATTTAATGTAAAAAAATAAAAATTAAAAATAAGGATAAAGGAGTTTTTTTCTTTTCAAGTAAAAGTATTTGTAGGCTGGATTACGAATTGCACTTCATGCATGGACCATATGGCTGCAGGCAGGGTCTGAAATTAAATTCTTTCCTCACCTGCCACCGTGGCAGGTCACTGAAAATTTCTACCAGCCACTCAGTTTTTTTGTCTGCCACTTCTGAAATCTATCTAGAACACTTTAGAATTGTAAACAAGAGTCAGTGGTACCAGACACTAGAAATATGTAATATATTATGTATAATCCCTGACTATTTCAAATGTAGGAATTGCTTTTTAAAATAATCTCTCTTAATATAAGGAAAAACTATCTGCCATGGTGGCAGGTGACCTGAAATTTTTACCTGCACAGCAAACATTTACCCTGTATTTGGCAGGTGGCAGGTGCTAATTTAATTTCCTGGCTGCAGGATTTTCATTATGTCAATGCATGCAACAGCTTTATCACATGCATTGCAAGTCCAGGACACTCACAGCAGTGGCAAACATGTAAATATTACTATTGGCTGCTTTTTAGTTCATTGTTCTCATTTTGAGTTTTCATGTAAGGACGAAAGATCTGGGAGTAACTCTGCTGTCCTGCTTGGGGCCAGGAGGAAGGAGAGTCAGTCACTTAAGTGGTTTGTGGTGTGGAAATGTAGAGAAGCCATCTAATGGATTGGTTTCTAACTCACCAACAACACAACTGTAAGAGACGCTGTTCATCTTCCTGCTGCTATATTGACCACACAATAGTCTTTACATTATCTTAGTCCACAGTCATGATGGAGATAAATAACATTACTGTTCTTAAGTTTGGTAAATTAAGTGCTGAATCCATACACATGAAAAATGTATTGTGATCCTCATCAAAGCTTATTTATTTGACATCACTTACATGTTTTTGTTTACTTGTCAAATAACCAAAAGCAGATTGTGATCTGGTTTCACAGACAAACAGGTTCTGTTGTTTAGAGAGTTTTTCTCTCGGTAGGCCTAATGTCAAACACTGTTCATGAACAAACACTTCACAGATACCAAGTAGATATAAATTAGCCTCCAAATTGCAGGCAACTCTACTACTAATTTGGAGGGAAAAAAACAGGACATCAACTCTTCTGTGTGTAACACGGTTCATTAAACAATGGAAACTGTTTACTAAAAGCTTTAGAAGACGAGGTGATTAGTGGTTTATAAATGAAGCTTATTATCATTATTACTGCCATTAAAGGCATTTGAAAGCACTGTGGGAGTGCCTGATGGTTTGTAAAAGCCAAAGACACATTTGTGTTTGTTGTCTTACTGTCATCCAGCTGTGACAACAAGAGCACAGAGTGAAAGTGAGGTGGCACTGGCACACGCCTGGCAGAGAGACATGATTGCCAATGGGTGATCTAGATTAACCATTTCCTTTTATGTTCGCACAAGATACATTACCTCACAGCCACCATATTCCCTGGGCTCTCCATTAAAGCAGCTGCAATCATTTGCAGATTGGCCACACAGTCAGCTCGGTTTGAGAAAAGCTTTTCGGTTTGGGGAAGAGGAGAGAGAAAGAGATGGCACCGGAGGCCATGAAGAGAGCAGCCTGGCTACAACAGAAACCAGCAGGAAAGATAATAAGTGAACCCCTGCAGACTTTCTAGAAAGAGTTGTCGTGCAGACCCTAATTCCTCCTAAATAACCTCCATTTTAGTGCAGCTTCCTGTGGCCACATGCATGGACCAGCAGGCACAGGGAGCCAAACAGGAAGTGAGTATGTGTTGCTGATAATTCGTGGAAATGGCCTGAAAGGGGAAGCTGATTTAGATTTCTTACAGGGAGAGGTGAAAACCAGATGCTTTACACTAGACGAGCGGTGTTTATGTAGTTTAAAAGCAATGTCTGACCAATCTAAATCCCAGGGAATGTTTGATATTATTGTAAAACGTCTTTACCAATGCATACAGTAGTACATACACAGTGTATCTCTCCTGACAGCAGCAGTCTTTGGCTCCCCCCTCTGGTGGAAAAGGGCATTACCCTGAAATGATGTATTGTGCAGATGGTGCAGTGTATGTGTCAGAAAACAATCATTTCCCAGAAGACATCACCTTAAATTGAAGAAAGTTTCATTAGGAGATGAATACAAATATAAAACATATTGCAAAGCAGCATGGCATGGCATTACAAGGTTATATATGTGTAAATCCATGCGGTTTCTGCCATTTCAGTACGTTCCATAACTCCCTGTCTCGTTTGTGGTTAGTATTAAATTAAGTTCTTTCATCTCTAAAGGCTGGTATATTTCTTTAATAATACCGAAAGAATCATAAAACACTTTCCAAATGTTGAAATGAGACAGACGCATTAAGAGGCATTCAAACTCTTTGTTTGCAAATCAGTTTAAATATGTTTTGTGTGTGAATTAAATACATATATATTATCATCTCAGTTGATTAATAACAGGCCTCAGGACTGATACACTTTTGTAAACAGCCTTGAGATAAGGGGAATACTGATTACACAGTAAACAGCAGCAGCAATATAATATATAATATGATATAATATTGTAGTAATTGTTTGATTACTTGTCAGTTTAGTAGTATTAGTAGTATTTTTGCTCAGGAGTTTAAGTCCTCATCAACTTAATAAATCTCTCAGGAAATATGTTATCACATTTTATCTATATTTATAATTATTTTTATTATTCAAATAAATCACTGTCTATATATTTCAGATCCAACAGATGAGAGGAAGAGGTGTGTTCAGTATGTTAGAGGTTTGTTGACGGAGAAGAAGTCATGACCTGAAAAGTTGAGTTGAAACAAACAAACTGTATATTTCTAATGCTGAATGATTGGAGGTGGTGTGAAGAAGGCCTGAGGGAGGTGTTGACAGCTCTGGACGAGCCGCTCACAGACACTCTCTTCATTATCAGTAAAGAAAATAACCATCAGAGGAGTCGTGCTGCTGCTTGCTGATCTTTCCCCAGGTGATGGCAGGATGCTCTGTGGCATATAAGCTTTTACCCGCTGCCTCACAGAGATGAATGGCTCAGTGAAAAAAAGTGTCATGAGGATGAGTCAGCCCAGAGCGACTTTGTCTCTTTGTATTTGTGCAAACCAAGGCCCGATGATTCATGGGCAAAATCACGACAGTTCTTTTTTAAAGAACAAGATGTATGCTAAACAGAACCTGGAAAACTCTGAGTTTTTTTGGGGATTAGACAGTGTTCAGTTTAAAAAATACATCACTTTGACGTTACCTTTCTTGCCAGAGTGCATGAGGTACAAAAGTGTACAAATTCTAATCCAAAATGCAACATCAAAGAAGAATTGTACCATGGTGTCAAGATTATGCGAGTGGAAGCAATAAAAGCAATAAGCTTTGCCGCTGCTGACAACCTAATATCTTTGTTCCTCTTTGAAATGCACTTAGTGCAGCCATTACTTTGAATATGGTGATGCAGGGACGTCGGTTGCCAGCCTAAATCTAACTCAGAGCTCAGATAATATAATATAGCTGTGTCAGATTACATGATGGCCGGCACGTACGCAGGCCCCAAAACCTCAGGGCTCAGGTGGCCTCGGTATCATACACACAAACATCAACTGTCCCATTTTCATAGTAATCTGCTTTTATGAAGTTTATGTTCCATCTATTCACTGGAGAGATCGTACACAACACACAAACCGGAATAGCCAATTTCAGATCCGCACAACTAATGGAGCACAGCTAATAGGTTTACTTGTGTTGTTTTTCTTGATTTATGAGAACAACAAACAAACCGTATGATAACAACTGTTCACCATACATTAAACAAATTCAATCTACAATACAATTAAACATTATAAATTAGGCAAACGTCATCTGTCATTAACAAAGAGGGACCACTTATTAATCAGTGCTGTGGATTGATGGTAATAATTTTGAACTGAAACGGCGCGTGTGTTCAATAAGCACTGACACCGAGCAAGAAAAAACATGTAGCAGCACACAATGTAGAGGTGTATACTTTTGAATGTAACAAGAAAATGTAAATGGCAACTTTTTCGCTTGGAATCCACTGAATTTCTATTTTCTTGACGAAGAAAATGAAATGGGACATGGTTGAAATCATCACCCAGTCTCTGTGAACAAAATGCCACTGAGTAGCAGTAAATCAGATGTTTCCATTGAAGTGCAGTGGAGCTCTCAGCCCTGCTTTCACCCCTCAGAGATAAAATGGAACAAACATTCCTCCTCTACACATCTTCATCAAGTTTCCTGTTTAGCTGCAACTCCTGAACTTTAAAGAAGCTTGCAAACTCTCCCTCAGTGATGAAGTCAAACAAGCCTGTCAAAACAGCGCTCAAGAGTGTGCTGAGGCCCCTCAGACCCCGGTCAGGCTTTCATTCAGGGTGGAGATGTGGTCGCTGACGCAGAGCTCTATCTGGCCGCGGTGGGCTTGTCCGGGCCGCTGGTGCAGCAGGAAGAGGCGATGGGCCGCGGCCCTGTACTTCCGGGACATGAGGTTGTAGACCACGGGGTTGATGGAGGCGCTGAGGTAGCAGAGCACCATGGAGGCCATGTTGAAGTTCTGGCTCAGTATGGCCGTGTCGTAGTCGTCCACCTGGGCAAAGAGGTTCCTGCCGATGTGGTATGGCAGCCAGCAGATGATGAAGGCCAGCACCACCACCACTGAGGGGAAAATAAAGTTAGAAGGGGGACAGGAGTTGGAATTTAAAGGGACAGTGTGTAGGATTTGGCGACATCTAGTGGCGAGGTTGCAGATTGCAAACAACTGAGTACCCCTCCACTCACTCCTCCCTTTCCAAGACTGCAATAACGTGAGCTGCATATGCAAAACCGTGGTAACACCATTTGCCTCGCTCAGAGGCCATCCGCATCCCCATACCGGCGGCTGACGGTTCCACGGATTTGCACTCTGCGGCTCACGTTATGCCGCAGTTTCACAAGCGTGTCAGAGAACTACGTTGGCCTTTAGGTAACGCAAAAATGTGAAAGGCTCTCTCTAGAGCCAGTGTTTGGTTTGTCTATTCTGGGCTACTGTAGAAACATCGCAGAGCAACATGGCGGATTCCGTGAAGAGGAGCCGCTCCCTATATGTAGATATGAAGGGCTCATTCTAAGCTAACAAAAACACAACGATTCTTAATTTTAGGTGATTAAACACTAATGGAAACATACTAATGAATATGTTATGTCATTTCTGCTAATAGGTCCCCCAAAATGTTACACACTGTTCCCTTAAGGAATAGCTTGACATTATGAAATATATGCTTACTCCCGTTCTTACTGAGAGTTAGATGAGAAGATTGATACCACTGGGTTTTCCGTCCTACGAAGGTGGATCACTTCTTACCGGGGTAGATCACCATGGTAACTTACGCTGAACGGCTAACCTGCTCCGGAGCAGGTTATGTTCCAGATAAGAGATCAACTTGTATAAAAGCACCGCCTACTGACCAATCAGAGCTCGGTGCGCGGATCGTATGGTAATATTACACAAATAAGAAGAAGTTTAAGTCTTAATCCAGACTGAAAACAACACAGTTTACACTGACAAATGCAGGAAGGACAGCTGGATTTATGCTGTGGGTGTTTACCGCTTTGAATTATATTTTTATACTTATTCTTTTTAGTTGGTCTTGAGTCCATTTCACACCGCCGGAGACAGAGACGCACCTGAAAGAAGGGTTAAATAGTCATACAAGTCACTTTATACAATAATAGGTATAATGAGGTGTAACCCATCCTTCCACAACATTTCTTATAGCTATTTATATAAAGACGACTTTATCCGACTTTTGAGTGTTCCGTTAAATTAATAAATCTGTTAATTTACGCATTCACACATCGGGAGTTTTTTCTTTCACCAGCTGTCCTTCCTGTAACTGGCAGCTTCAACTGTGTTACTATTAGTCTGGATTATCTGTTTAACTTCTTCGTATTTGTCTAATATAGTTTACTCTTCCTTTGTAAAATGTGCCGCTCTGTCTGTCTGTCTGTCTGCTGACAGTAGACTTGTCCATGTTAGTGATTGGTCAAATGTTGCAAACACCGCCTCGTTCATGTGAACGCGCTCATAACCAGATAGAGAAACCCTGGGTTGATTTACTGAGTTGATAACCACCTTCGTAGGACCGTTTAGCGGGATCTCGTTTGTTAGGGTTGGTTAAGCCAGATAACGAGAAGATTCCCTGGGTATGTTGAACTCGCTTCGTAGTACAGGCCTCAGCTGTTAAGGTAAGAGGCTTATAACATACAGACTGGAAACAGGGGTAAACAGCTAGCCTGGCTTTGTCCAAAGATTTTTTTAAAAAATCATGAATGTTATTGAATAAGCATCTATTAAAGTTAAAGTTAGAAAATAATAAAAAAAACAAAAAAAACATCCATTGTTCTGAAATGAATCAAGCAATTAGGAGTTTCATAAACACTAATCTACAGTACTTCATTAGGACTGTGTGGGAGTGGTTTGATAAGATTTAATTGACAGCTGCATCTTTCTAGCAACAACCAATTATGTTACTTATATTGTTAAATTCAGATTTCTTTTTCAACAGAGCCCTGTCCGCTTAAAACCAGTGAGAGGATCAATATACACACAAATCCCACATGTGAAATGACCAGTATTATTGAGCTTGGGCTCCTTCATCATAAGAAGCTAATCAAGAAAATTGATTTTCAGGCTAACATACATGATCTATGGTCTATGGTCACCGTTGAGATTTATCAATGACCAGCAGCAATTAACATCAAAAGAGCTTCTCCTTAAAGGGACTATATTTGTAACTTATCACGCGCATAAATCATAACGGGTCGGAATCCCATGCGCGCTCGCGTGTGGGTACGCGCTGCTCCTGCTGCCTGCTTGCACACCGCGCTCTTTCTCACCCGCTCGGCTCGCTCCACCTCCACGTGCAAGCGCGCACACTGCAGAAGAGTTAGTTTAGCTCTGAGAATATCTAGTGAATGTGCAGTGGACGTTTTTGCAGAAATAAATGCTGCAGCTCCTCCAGACCAACAGAGGTTTCCCGTGTCTTGTGAAGTGACGGGGCTCCGCAGCGAGTTACGTTATCGTCCCGACCGGGTGTCGGTGTCTCCCCCCTCCCCCCCCCGTTCCCTCCGCGGTCGGGCTGAGGCAGGAAAAGCCAGCACTAGAATCAGCATTGATTCTTGGAGAGACCTTAGTCTGGTTTGCTAACATTACTGCCAAGCAGGTGAAATATAGAGTGATATTGTGTGTTAGCTGACGTGTGTCGCCTCACTGTTTAGACCGGTGCTCGTTCATGTCAATGTAGCGCGAGCACAAGCGCGAGCGCGAGCAACAGGACGCTGATTTTCGTTGACATTGCGGCCACAGGTGTCGCTGTGAACAAGCAATTTCTGATTCTTACATATAGCCCCTTTAAACCCACGCACAAACACACACACTCAAACACACACTTGCTCGACCTCCCTTGTTCCCTTAAGTGACGGTGGCCTGCAATTGGCCCCAACAATGAATTCACATTTTCACAATACAGGCAAGTAAGCCAGCTGATCATCAGAGCATATATAAACTTCATTGAGGAGAAAATGTGTCATAAATCCAAAAAAGAACAAATCTTTATTTAGTGTTTGAAAGCCATAAATCTCAGTGCTGGGTGAGGTAATCACTGAGTCACTGGCATTGATCAAGAAGCCCCCGCAGATACAATTACCATCAATTTGTCTGATGGGGGAAGTAATTTCTATAATGATAAAAAATGTCCATTCAATATTTAAAAGAGAAGTATATGTGGCCTACATAAGCCTAATTATTTGTTAATTAACAATAGCAGTTATCCATAAATTGAACACCTACATCGTGGTCTCACTGAGTGAACAGAATTTATCATGTCTTGTCGTACGGGAACTGCTGATCATTGAGTGACTCCTGAGGTGTGTGACACCGGCAGATTAAAAAGGAGCCCAGGACTGTGGGAGCATGTAAATTTTCATTATGGCTGATTTATGGAGGCCTCTGATGACAATCCAATTTGGGATTGAACAAATGTGGATACAAATGGCAGCGAGTCTGACAACACGAGCTCTGCGCACTGTGTGCTCAGCTAATGAACAGCATTCATATCCTAATGGATGCATCTTGATTAAATATTTGGTTAATACAGAATGGCCTGGCCACGGTCCTTTACTGTAAAACAGGGTTTCCTGCACAATATGCCAGAGCTGCGAATTAAGCCAATCAGTATGTGCAGTGGCAGGACATGATTGGCCTCAGACAAAACAGAATAATTACCCAGCTGATATCGACAGCAACACACATGGCACCGACCCGCTATCCTCAAACTTACAGGATAAAAGCAACACAATGCCCTGAATGTACTTACAGAGAGCTGGATTTAACAGAATAGTTTAACCTGCTATGGGCAGTGCAAATCAGTTCTTCTGATATATTTGAAAAGAAAAGTTACATTTGCGATTGCGATTGCAAACACACACAACAGAGCCGCTGCAGAAAACAAGAAATTCTACAGTAATCTGTCAGCCTGTTTTTTTGCTTCAGCAAAAATGAAAGGTAGATTGATTGTGTGAAACAAATGGATTTCTGGTTTAAGCTTTTTACCTACAAAGAGAGTTTACATGTCATCTCTCCTGAATCGGAATTGTCTACCTTTTTTCGTTCCTGGCAATGGAAAGCAGAGAAAGGTTTCAGAAAGCATAAAAGAAACATATCAGTCAGCACTCACCCAGGATCTTGACTGTTTGCCTGTGTGACCGTTCCCGGGCCAAAGCACAGTGGCCTTGCAGGTCATTTTTGCTTTTCCACAACTTGCACCCGATGGAGCCGTAGAGGAAGATGAGGCAGAGCATCGGGCAGAAAAAATAGGTGGTGGACACCCAGAGCATGATGTGCAGCTGCCCGGAGCTGATGGCGTAGTTGGTGTGCTTGCATTGACCCGTATTGTAGTCTGGGTGTGTGTCATTGTCATACTCCACCCCAACCAGGAAGAGCGTGGGAGCTGCAGAAACCAGGGCAAATCCCCACAGGGCGATGATGATGTACTGGACCCTGCGTCTGGTCACCAGCACTTTGCTCCTGAGGGGGAAGCTGATGGCCAGATAGCGTTCAATGCTCAGGGCCGTGATGTGGAGGATGGTGGCAGAGGTGCAGCCCTCGAAGATGTAGTGATAGAAGCGACACACCACCTCCCCAAACAGCCAGGGCACGTACTTCCACAGGCGGTAGAGGTCAAAGGGCAGGCAGAGGAAGATGATGAGGTCAGACACTGCCATGCTGGACAGGTAGAGGTTGGTGGTGGTCTTCATGTCCTTGAAGTGCTGGATGATGAGGATGGTCATGGTGTTGCCCGTCACCCCGATGATGAAGATGAGGATGCAGATGACTGTGACGGGGATGAGGGTGGAGGTGGGGAACAGGGAGCCCTCGTAGTGGTGGTCGTCTATGTTGTACTGGTCCATGGCCTCTGCTCCACCAGCATGAAGGTCCACCTGGGGTCTGGTCCAGGGCATGCCAACCTCCACTAAGTGCCGGCACAGCAAAGTGTGAAATCAAGACTGAACAGGTAGCTGAGGAGAGAAAAAAATAGACCATTACAGGACTTAAACCGGCTCTCTTAACTACACATTATGTAGACTTTACATTTCTGCTGACATGCTGTGGAGTATTTGTTTTAATTCCAGGCAGCTGTTGGTTTTTATTCATTTGTGTACATTATAAACATCTGTTAGCACTATCAGGATCCTGAAACGTGTTACTACAGATAGATAATTCATAACAGTGAACATAAAGTCTGCATTATTTTTTTTTTTTCATTATTGTTTCAAGGTAATGTAAGTGATTTTCAATTATTGCACTGCATTTCCTTGTAGCAATAATGTAAACTCGGACAAAGATAAATACACAGTTTATTATTACACAACTCAAGTGTCTCCTACTTCATTTTCATACCACACAGAAATTAATGGAAATCAGTGGATGCCTGGAAAAAATATATAAAAAAATGTGCAACATGATTTTTGAAAAATTGTTAGCTTCTACATAAAGTAAAAGCAGCTTGTAGTAAAAGGGCTAAAACATGCAAAAATCACTGGTGTGATCCTTTAACTTCAACTCTAAAAGCATAAATAACATTCTAGTGTAATATAAATCTTTGCTGGTGACTTACCTTTAAAACTGAGCTGGATCTCTCAAATCTTTTCACTTTCTTGGTCTCTGTTGTGTTGCTGTGTGTCGATGGAGAAGCAGCAGCAGCAGCAGGAAAATCTCATGAAGTGGCAGAGCCGGTCCCTGATGCTCAATAACCAGTAGAGCTCTGGTGAAAGACGAAGAACGGAGCACCTCCTCCACAGCACCCTGAGGAGTCACGGAGTAACAGGGAGGTTGTCTGCCATGTGTGTGTGTCTAAGTAATCTTTGTAATCAAATGATGATGGGACAGATGACGGTAAAAGGCATAAGATGGAGGGAATAAGATTTGAGGGAACCCCTCCACCACTGCTGCTCCTCTGGGAGAATAGATTGAGGATCATACTAATCTGGACTGAGAATAAATTCATTAACATAGATAGAGGGATCTATAACTGTATTAATTAATGCATCAATCACTGAAATCCCAGCGTGTTTGCCAAGCTGTCTGGAAGTAGTCACTGAAAAATTAGTTCTGTGTTTGCTTGTCCACCAGCCCCATCTGTCTCTCTGCTTGGCTTCATCACTCCACACACCCACAAGCTCATCTCTTCTTCTTCACCCTCACGTTACCAATCAGGCTTGTTATAATAAACTTAACTTCAACAATGGAATGCCATACTAAGAATTTACATAAAGTTTAGTCAGTACTTTGAGGAGTAACCAGGGCCTAAAAAGGTCAAAAGTTGTGTGTCTGGTCACGGTTTACAGTCTGGTTTCATTAGAATACAGGCTGTGACCTCTAGCAAGTCAGTGCACGGTGTGTTATTGACTTCACATCCCACTAATCCACAAATTCGAAGGTTTTCAGTCTGATGGTTTTGGTGTGAGAGTGTTTTAAGCTCTGCGGATCAATATTACAACTGGATAGTTGTGTCTCTGTGTGTGAATTGAATTTTTTCAAAGAATGGTATTCCCCAACTAGTGTGTTGCGAGTAAAAGGCCATGAACATGGACAAGGGTGTATTTTCAGTTCCTGATCTACAGGTTTTGTGTGTGTCCAAAGAAACATTAGTAACCAAAGCCCGGATGACCTGCTGGATGACCAGCCGTGTGCTCTGTTGGTTCAGAGCCACCACATCCATTAGATCTAAATGAACCGTTGTAACAACTGACATTGGGCTTTATTTGTGTGTTTACTGAGCTGATCCACAGCCGGATGCACCACTCGGACCTCAGAGGGCCAGCAGGAATGTCCCTCCTCTGTTACTGTTTACTCCTGTCAAAGCCACACGACAGCAGAGAGCTTGTTTGTCCTTTTTTTTAATGGGTTTTCAGTCTTTCTCTCAACAAGAGCCAATGTTAACACAGAATGGTGACCGAGACGAGTAAGCCCACTTTCACCCTCATTAATCATGGCTCTCCTGCTTACACCACTTAGGTGTGCTTGCGCAGCGAACAGGAACTCTTATATCTTACTACAGAAGCTTTCATTCAGCAGATACACACACAAGACTGTGAGGTGTTGCAACAGCAGCGCTGAATTCTGACGTCACAACAAAATAAAGAGCAGACAGAAGAAGTATCTCTGTATTTACATTCGGATCAGGATTCTTATATCATATTCTTCTAAATGCTTCGGACACAAGTTTTCTTATCTTGAGAGACATATTGAAAGGAGGAGAAAAGGAGGTAAACAAAGGGGAATAGACCTGAGGAAGGATAGAAGCTTTTTCCATTGGTTTACGGGGATGTTGTTGCATACACCTGTCTTTATCATCTTCTGTGAAAATTAGGGATGTCAATCGATTAAAATATTCAACCATGATAAATCGCATGATTATCCATAGTTAATCGCAATTAATCACAAATTAATCACACATTTTTATCCGTTCAAAATGTACCTTTAAGGGAGATTTATCAAGTATTTTGTTAAAATAGCAGCTTAGGAAAAGAATATTATTATTTCTATTTATCCCCACTGGTGGGAGTTATAATACCTTCCAATACGCTTGCTTATTCTATAAATCGAGAACTTACAAGACGATTGCCCTCAGATGTGTCAGAACCTGAGGCTTTTTCGCCGGCAGCGGCACGTTCATTAATCTGCCGCCTGTAGCACTTAAGGATCAGTTTAGATAGCGACTAGCGAGCGCGTGGCTCTCGATAAAAACGGCTAGTTCTCACTGTCTATATCCAATTGCTACCGTAGACCCCTGCTGGAGCTCCTCTCGGCTGTTAGCCGGCTCCTAGGGAAGGGGGAAAGGGCGGAGTCTAGCCTTTCTATATGATTTAAACTACTGGCCTCTGGAAAGTTATTTAAGGCGAACAGCTAAAATTCAAAGTCACGTCACTAACTTTGTTTGCTAGTTCCCCTAAAAACTCAACAGCCTGGTCTCGGTAATACTCCGTCTCAAGAAGCCTTTAAACGAAATCCCTGTTCTCTTTACATGAAATTCAACAGCTATGAATCTCTCCGGGCAGGGACACCTGGTCCCGCCCTGCTAAGGGACTTGCGCCTTCAGGCCTCCCTACCTATTGGTTTATGTGTGTGTGTTATCCTATTGAATCAGTAGTGTGGCCGTAGTGCGGAAAAGTTCTGAAGACTTACCTCTCGGGGGCTCAGCGGTGCCTCGTGGCGACGTGGAAGGTCTTATTTAGTTGTAAAAACTTGTCAGAGAAAAAGTCAACAACTACTGGCGATCAAGCGATTATTTATTTAAAACCTCAGCACAGCAGTGGTTATTACAAAAAACAAGAAATAAAAAATTTAATCTGAAAAAGGGAGAGTACCTCTTTCTAATTTTTGATCATATTGTTTTTTCTTTCTATCAAGCAAACGTGTGAAAGCAGAAAATCTCTACCTTTCCACGCTTCCTTTACATTTTCTGTTCACCGGTTGACATCAATTGCTGCCGAACGAGAGGAAATGCGTTCTCTTCTGAGTACGCCATGCCTCACCTTCCGAAAACAACCAACTTTCACCGATGAAAAGATGAAAAATTTCACAAGTGTGAAACCTCAAAGTTTTTTTCAGTTCGTGATCGGACATAGCCTCCTGGTGAAAACAGATCACGAAGTCCGGAGCCGTCTGAAACGTTCTCTTTTATACTCTTCTGTGAGCACAACACCCCTGCATAAGCGGGGGCTGCAAAAGTCATATTTTCTGTGCACCTGCAGGTTGTGGTTAAACTGTGATCTTTCCGTTTAGATTGACGCACAAACCTGAACTCTCCATGATACTCAATAAACCCACAAAAAGGGGTTAAGCACACACACCTCACATGTTACCACACGTGTCTGCTAACTACGCAGTTGTTTTACATACAATGAATACACACAGGTTGATTAAATGCTTGGTATTATGGATACAAGATCACGTCTAGTAAGACACAAGGATAAATCTTAAGGTAAAAACTTTCCTCATTCATGTCAAATCTTTTCTAAGAGCAATCTGAACACTGAACAGTGAACATCCTGTTCTTTTAACACTCATTTTTTAGGCAAGGTGCCTCTTTCCTTTCTTTCACATCCTAAAGTCACACTGTAAAATATAATGTATCAACATTAAGATAACACAATAAGTAATTCAAATATAAATGATGAATGATTAAAAATGAAATGAAATGCATGAGTACTTCAATAACTTCAGACATGACAGTTTTAAAGAAACAAGTTCTCTTAGTCTTCTTCATGACAGATTAGTTAGTTACTTCAATTATATCGATTAGGCCTCATTGAATTGCATTTTCCTCCTATTCTCTCAACACCCTCTCTTGCAATTCAATGGGTCTAACCGAGACCGAATCTAGAGTCATAATGTACATTCAATAATGAAGGACGAATGTAAGAGCCGTGTGCTCTTCACAACGAGTCCTACACTCTCAGAGGTGACGCTGAGCAAGCCAGTAGAAAAAGAACATCAGATTCCAAATAACACATATACAAAGGTTACAAAGCTTTTTTTTTTTTTTTTTTTTAATAACAGTAGCTTTAAGCAAGTCAAGAGTCCATGGAAAGAAAAAATCCAAGTCCAAAGTCCATACCTTGTTTCAGGGCAGATCAAAACTCATTCCAGTTCCCACTGTGTTGGCACGTGTGAGCACCCATTCCCCCAGATGACATAAAGAGCAAAGGCGATTCAATGTCTGTTGACACATTTCTGAGCCCACATTTCGCCTCCTTCGAGCTGGTAGATCATGGTGGAGCAGCTTGCGTTTCCTGGCCATACATCGCGGGGACACTGTATGCCCTCCCTGAAGATCGAAGCCCTTGCCTCCTCTATTGGAACTTCTGGTTCGTATCTCACCTCACTCGCCATGACCGGGAAGCAGAGGTATTCGAGTTTGTCCAGGAGATCAGGAACCCGAGGGGTCGCGGCCAAGAAAACAGCCTCGGCTTGTTGGTCACTGGGTGGCTGTTGATTTCCCCCAGTGGCGACTGTTGCTCGTCGCTCTCTCCGTACACGACCTCATCCTCCTCACTCTCCTCAGCCTCATCGAATACAAGGTTGCTGTCTGGCTCCTGGTATAAACTCACAAGAGCACAGAACTCACAGTCACAGTCCTCGTGAGGAGGAGGAGACAATGGGCTCAGGTCGAACTCAGACAGATCAGAAGGAAGGCTCTGGGCTGTATAATTGTGGTCTTCAGGTGGTGAAGTTTGAAGCGAAGGGGTGTCATTTGTGCTTGTGGGCTATTGTGGAGGTTGAACTGGAGGAAGTCTTTCTCTGAGTTTTCTCCGCAAGGATGTGTTAAGTCATAAATCCAGTCAGATTAAGCTTCAATATTTACGCCCTTTCTTTTTTTTTTTTTTTTCTTTGCAAAAGGTAGGAAAAGATTCCGTCTGCAGTCGTTGTCCAAGGTCAAAGTCCAAATGAAGTCGTGGCTTGTCAGCGACACCTCCGTTAAGGGAGTTCAAAAGCTTCCTTTGCCGCCAACCAGGGGGCTATTATGTTCTGTGTGTAGAGACTTTTACACATTAGGTATACTACTGTCTCCACACAGAGGCGTACAAGCTTAAACTTAATAATAAAACAATATTTAATCAATTATTATACTGCTAGTGTCTTTATCTTGGATAAGATCATTTTTAATTATCTTTAATTTGGAATAATTGGGGTGTGATTTTTGTAAGCCAAAATGGAGCAATTTCTGAAAACCGTGATTGGCTTTGAACTCACTGAGTTGTCAATGGAACGGTACGGTCCAATTTGTGAGAATACTGGCAAAAGTGTAATTTTTCCCTTTTTCATAAGAGAACCACTTATATTTCGTCACAATGTGGGTTTCGTTGATCGACCCTCGAGAATTTGGAAGTATAGTTTTTCGAAATGTATTAATCAAAGATCTACCCTGCTCAATATTGTACCAAGAGGAGCGGCAAATGGAATTGCTGGGTAGGACCTTTGATATGAGATATCTCGGTTTCTTCAGGCTCTACAGGGTCACTCATCCTGATCCTCTCCCTCTCTTGACCCTGCAGAGTCAGAGTCAGAGAAACTGAGGTCGAGGGTGGTGACCGCGGTGCGGAAGAGTACCCAATTAAAACTAATGCGCGTAATTGAATGTGAAATTATGAAGGTGTATAAGGTGTCACTAGTTGTACGAATATGGGGGTTGGGACAAGCTAGACAATAGTGACACACTTCCTTTCCAATTTTTCCGTAACCACGCCATTGAGAGCTAGCTTGAAATTTTTTAGGCTCTCACCTATCCAGATTTTGTCCCCCGAGCAGTTCAGGATCCACACGGCTTGTAAGTTGTGTATAAAGAGATCCTGAGGGTCAAGGTCGGTGTCAGGTATGATAGGATAGGGTGATGTCATCCAGACTATCTTTCTAATTTTTCTAGGGTGCGTTTGGCCAAATTTCCCTAGATGAACTACATTACCTTCCTGGAAACGCACTACGTCTTTCCTTCTAGTTTTGTCTTCAAGTTACCTGCCACGGGATAAATCTTTCTTCTGGTCACCCACACTTTGACACAGGGTCACTTTGATCGAGTAAGATAGGGTCCCTTAATTTTGGCTCTTTGAGGAACAAATTTATTCAAGTTAAATTTAGGGGCTCATCCCAATCATTTAGAGCGTTCTTAATGATCCACTCTTTGGCAGCTCTAACTGCTCTTTCGGCTACACCATTCGTATGGTGAGCATAAGGTACAGACCAGACCTGAATCACTGAGTGATCGGTCAAAACCTCATCTACCCATCTGTTTTGGCCCATATAAATAGCAACTGCCTTTCCGGTTGCATGCTTTACTGGGTATACGTGCTTATAGCTTGAGCCATTGTCAGCTATAATTAGGAAATATCTATTCCCTAACTTGGTTCTATGTGGAAAAGGGCCGCTATATCAGCACTGAAGTGGACTCCTGGGTCCATGCATAATATTCTGAGTTTCTCTGGAGTGGCTTTCCTAAACCCATCAACCATCGTACATTCTTGACACCTGGATCTCACTTGTGTTGTATGTGGTTTAAGCATAGGTATTTGGATGTGGTTATCCCTCAAAAAAAACGTATGGATCTTTTCATATCCAACATGACCTAAACCTATGTGCACCTCTGTAGCAACTCGAGAGGCTTGGTCGAGAGGCACATCGGTGAGTGCGTCTTTCCCTTTCCCATTCCTGTGAGAATATCGGAGAAAGTTAGAATAATAAATAATTAATCAATAATATAATAATAATTATATAATGATAGATAATCAGAGAAAGAAAGAAAAGGGTGTCTGCTCTTGGAGATCCCCTCTAGTGTCTGAACCGTATTCAGTCGCAGCATCATCCATTTTAAGGATGAGGTGTTCATTTTCTCTGTGTCGCCGAGAAGCGCGGAAGTCTCTGTATCGCTGAGAAGCGCAGAAGTTTTTTCTCTGTATCGCCGAGAAGCGCGGAAAATGATCTTTGTATCGCCAAGAAGTGCGGAAGTCTCTGTATCGCCGAGAAGTGCGGAAGTCTCTGTATCGCCGAGAAGCGCGGACGTAATTGTCACAGCCTGGCTCAAAGCTGTGACAAAGAGGGAGACAGATACGAGGTGGTGGCAAAGAACACTTACATTTAATTAAACAAAGCACAAAAGTAATGCAATACAACGTGTAGAAATCAGTAAATCAGTGGTGTGGAGCATGTATGGGTGTGTGTGAATGTGTATGGTGGAAAGAACAAAAGATAATTCATGTCTGTGCCATGCTGCTGGGAGTGTTGAGTCTTCCAGAGAGAGAGACCGACTGCAGACTGAGGCAGCTAGTTAAAGGGGAGAGCACACCAGGCCCAGGTGTGGCTCATCCCACTAATGACCCTCCTTCCTGCAAGATAGAAGGAGAAACAGCAGCAGCAAGCAAAAGGAGAGGAAGGAGGGGTCGTCACATAATCTTTATGTCGCCGAGAAGCGCGGAAATTATCTTTATGTCGCCGAGAAGCGCGGAAATTAAGGGAAGGGTTTGCGCCTTTTTTCGTCTCTTCAGTCCCTAGGTCTTTTTAGCGCTGAGTGATCAATTCAACTTGACCGTCACTGTGTTCCAGGTTACACCTTCGGATACAGCTGGTGTCGACGGGGGAGTTTGTTTGGTTACGCCCGTTCCAGATAGCGTACACCACTCGCCGAGCTTTTTATTTCAACAAGCTAGGTTCTCTTTAAACCTATGCGCGGTAATATATTTACTTTCAACTAAATTCACTTAAACGCCCTCCCGTGAAGTACTTTTAGTTCAAGTGCTTTCTTGTTTAGCTGGTCTAATTTTATTAACCTTTCAGTATGTCTTGCTCCAAATTTAAACAGACAGCACCCGCTCCTGTGAACGGGGTGGCCGAGTTTTTACAGGAGGTCGAACAGCCTCGACTTACTTGGTACTAGGTTCCAAAGCTAAACAGGGCAGACGGTGTAAAATCTTTTTCCCTAAAGACTGCCGGTCTAGCGGCCAATTTCATCAACTGAGCGCTCGTCCGAGATTATCAGTAAATTACACTATCTGGCCGATTTCAATATATCGCCTCAGCTTGATTTCGCTGGTTGAGCAATTTTGACACTTTTATACACGTCAGGGTGGGTTCTTGTAGTTTAAGCACGAAAAGGAAGGTCCTACTCACACAGCGAAAATATTCATCCTTTTTATTGCGGCGGTTTGGGTTACCTATTGCTTTATCGTGCCCACCCGTTGGGCGCCATGTTAAAATAGCAGCTTAGGAAAAGAATATTATTATTTCTATTTATCCCCACTGGTGGGAGTTATAATACCTTCCAATACGCTTGCTTATTCTATAAATCGAGAACTTACAAGACGATTGCCCTCAGATGTGTCAGAACCTGAGGCTTTTTCGCCGGCAGCGGCACGTTCATTAATCTGCCGCCTGTTGCACTTAAGGATCAGTTTAGATAGCGACTAGCGAGCGCGTGGCTCTCGATAAAAACGGCTAGTTCTCACTGTCTATGTCCAATTGCTACCGTAGACCCCTGCTGGAGCTCCTCTCGGCTGTTAGCCAGCTCCTAGGGAAGGGGGAAAGGGCGGAGTCTAGCCTTTCTATATGATTTAAACTACTGGCCTCTGGAAAGTTATTTAAGGTGAACAGCTAAAATTCAAAGTCACGTCACTAACTTTGTTTGCTAGTTCCCCTAAAAACTCAACAGCCTGGTCTCGGTAATACTCCGTCTCAAGAAGCCTTTAAACGAAATCCTTGTTCTCCTTATATGAAATTCAACAGCTATGAATCTCTCCGGGCAGGGACACCTGGTCCCGCCCTGCTAAGGGACTTGCGCCTTCAGGCCTCCCTACCTATTGGTTTATGTGTGTGTGTTATCCTATTGAATCAGTAGTGTGGCTGTAGTGCGGAAAAGTCCTGAAGACTTACCTCTCGGGGGCTCAGCGGTGCCTCGTGGCGACGTGGAAGGTCTTATTTAGTTGTAAAAACTTGTCAGAGAAAAAGTCAACAACTACTGGCGATCAAGCGATTATTTATTTAAAACCTCAGCACAGCAGTGGTTATTACAAAAAACAAGAAATAAAAAATTCAATCTAAAAAAGGGAGAGTACCTCTTTCTAAATTTTGATCGTATTGTTTTTTCTTTCTGTCAAGCAAACGTGTGAAAGCAGAAAATCTCTACCTTTCCACGCTTCCTTTACATTTTCTGTTCACCGGTTGACATCAATTGCTGCCGAACGAGAGGAAATGCGTTCTCTTCTGAGTACGCCATGCCTCACCTTCCGAAAACAACCAACTTTCACCGATGAAAAGATGAAAAATTTCACAAGTGTGAAACCTCAAAGTTTTTTTCAGTTCGTGATCGGACATAGCCTCCCGGTGAAAACAGATCACGAAGTCCGGAGCCATCTGAAACGTTCTCTTTTATACTCTTCTGTGAGCACAACACCCCTACATAAGCGGGGGCTGCAAAAGTCATATTTCCTGTGCACCTGCAGGTTGTGGTTAAACTGTGATCTTTCCGTGAAGATTGACGCACAAACCTGAACTCTCCATGATACTCAATAAACCCACAAAAAGGGGTTAAGCACACACACCTCACATGTTACCACACGTGTCTGCTAACTACGCAGTTGTTTTACATACAATGAATACACACAGGTTGATTAAATGCTTGGTATTATGGATACAAGATCACGTCTAGTAAGACACAAGGATAAAACTTAAGGTAAAACTTTCCTTATTCATGTCAAATCTTTTCTAAGAGCAATCTGAACACTGAACAGTGAACATCCTGTTCTTTTAACACTCATTTTTTAGGCAAGGTGCCTCTTTCCTTTCTTTCACATCCTAAAGTCACACTGTAAAATATAATGTATCAACATTAAGATAACACAATAAGTAATTCAAATATAAATGATGAATGATTAAAAATGAAATGAAATGCATGAGTACTTCAATAACTTCAGACATGACAGTTTTAAAGAAACAAGTTCTCTTAGTCTTCTTCATGACAGGTTAGTTAGTTACTTCAATTATATTGATTAGGCCTCATTGAATTGCATTTTCCTCCTATTCTCTCAACAATTTAATACTCTTATCAACATGGGAGTGGGCAAATATGCTGCTTTATGCAAATGTATGTATATATTTATTATTGGAAATCAATTAACAACAAATAACAATGACAGATATTGTCCAGAAACCCTCACAGATACTGCATTTAGAATAGAAAATATGCTCAAATCATAACATGGCAAACTCAAGCCCAACAGGCAACAACAGCTGTCAGTGTGTCAGTGTGCTGACTTGACTATGAATTGCCCCAAACTGCATGTGATTACCATAAAGTGGGCATGTCTGTAAAGGGGAGACTCGTGGGTACCCATAGAACCCATTTTCATTCACATATCTTGAGGTCAGAGGTCAAGGGACCCCTTTGAAAATGGCCATGACAGTTTTTCCTCGCCAAAATTTAGTGTTTGGAGTTTGGAGCGTTATTTAACCTCCTTCGCGACAAGCTAGTATGACATGGTTGGTACCAATGGATTCCTTAGGTTTTCTAGTTTCTTATGATGAAAAGAAAATTAGTGGCATTAAAACAAATTTGCGTTAACACGTTATAATCACATTAACTTTGCCAGCCCAAGTGAAAATACAATAATGGTATTCAGCAATGTAGATTTCCTTAATACAATTAAAGCAGTCGGTCCATAATGTGCTCATCTGATTCGTGTTTATGTCCCTTTGTTAAACTGAAAATAGTTCCTTTACATTTCTTTTCCAACAGCTCTATTTGTTGGTTGGATTTGAGGTTTTCAATGATGCACCATATGACTATTTTAGACAAGGCAGAAGTCAACCATGGTGCAGGGTATCCTTGTTCATACTTATGCCACCTACCACCTAAGATGCTGGGGTCCCTTCATGTTTTCTTTTCTGAGTTTGTTTCTAGTCAGTTTAGTAGAGTAGCAAGTAGCAGCTGAGGCAAGTACTGTTGCTATCAATTAAGGCTGCAAGTAAACATTATTTTCATTATTAAATAATCTGTCAATTATTTTTTGCTTAATTTAAAGTCTATAATTCATCAGAAAATTCTGAAAAATGTCCCATCACAGTTCCCCAGAGCCTGAGGCATCTTCAAATGTTGTTTTGTCAAACCAACAGTCCAAAATCAAAGAAATATTCTATTTACAATGATGAAAAAGAGAGAAATCTTCACATTTGAAGAGCTGCAACCAGTGAATGTTTAGTGTTTTTGCTTAATAAATGACTTAAACATAATGGATTTTCAGAATAGCTGATAATTAATTTTCTATTATTGATATAAATATATAAACGTGATTACATTGTTGATTGGATCTACGTTTGGTTGGCAGCCAATCAAAACCAAGTATTTTCATGGTTATAGTTGATGAGTAATCCAAAGACAAACAGAACTTCAAAAATGATTAAGAATTATAAATCTTTTATTGTGCATGGATCCTTTGTAGATATCATGGCTATACAGATACACTTTAGATACATATCTATGATTATACATTTTTCCCATAACGAACATTTTAAAGTGATATGTCTGGTAGTATGTATAGTATAACAAATTTTCATTTTGGAATGTACGGTGTATGAGGTAACTGCAAACATTAAAATTACATAAAAATGGTCTCTATTTTTGTGCATATTTTACTCATTTTTGTAGCATTTTGTTGATCTCCCCAACCAAAGGTAGTAAGCCCAGGGTGAAGAGGTGTTAAAATGGCACACGTTGCAATCGCTATCAAAAATAGGAATTTGAATTCTTTAAATGACAAAGAGGAGACATTTGCAGAATGTCTGAAAGACCAAATCATGTAATTATCCAAGACGTTTTGCAAGGTACCTGTATTTCATTTTTAAGGTTGCAACAGCAGTTATCTGCCCAAAACCAAACAACACTAGACCCTACAGCCAGATTACCACTGAAAACTCAGCGTCAGAAATCTGTCACGAATACTTAACACACAGAGAAAAGGCAAATTTTGATTCACAGGAAGTACATGATATACACATTTTGTATCTGCCATTTGCGTTCCATGATTTATGAGTACTCAGGATTTATTATTTTCTCTGGAGAGTATTAACTTATATTACTTCAATATTATAAAAAAATATACTTCACACATGTATGACCTGACAAAAGAAATCAAAAGAAATCATAAGTAATACATAGAACTAATTTCCATTTCTCTCCCGATTACGTATGTTTACTAACAGCAAATAAATGTTGCAAAAATAAAAGTAAATAAAACACATTTTAAAGTTTTCTAACACTAAAAGAAAACACCAAAACTTAAGAGAAATTAAGAAAATTCTCCCGAGATTTTTTTCCTCTCCAATTAAGGCCTCTGAAACAACTGGTACATACTTTTTTTTCTCTGTTTTTTTTTCTCTTTTTTTTTGCTGATATCAGATCAGCTGTTTCAGTGACACGTTATGTGGTACTACAACTTTTAAAACACCCAAAACACAAGTAGGGTTGCACAATCTCAAAGTGTGTTCTATAAAATGCATCACAAGACCAAGACGCAGTCAGTCGAGGTTTTCTTTCACTAAGGTGCAAAATCAATTACTGGGGGGAAAACAAAATAAAACAAAACATACAGGTAAGCATACATTTTTTGTGCTGAACAACAATATTTCGGAGTAAAGCAGCAGTATAACTATATGATAGTAAAAATAATTAGAATTCACTGTTAGTTTGGTTTTTGTTTGTTTTCTAACTTTATACTGAGCATTTTTTTTTCCTCAAACTTACAGGTCCTTGTGTCTTTACTGTACAAAAATATACTAACATTTCTCCAGTCATTTTTGCATCCTTAAACATTCTGAACATCAAAAAGGTTGGAAAGTGCTAAATGAACGCTCTATAGTGTGAACACGATTTTCATTTCCGTTTCTTCTCTCATTAGACCCCTTAAACTCCAGCAGGGGGTTAAGTCCCTTCATCTGGCCCTGAAGCCCTCCCAGCCGTGTACCTCTGTGGCACCAACTACATACAGTATACACATCTGAACACACACCCCACTGTGCAAACACTGGCCCACCAGGTCCCAGGATCAAATAGCACATAGGCTAATGACACACCTACATACTATTTTTGGAACACATCTATCAAAAACAGTTTCATACTGGACACATAAATGGAAATATAAATAATGACTATTTCTATACACATATATATATCTATATATACTGTAATCAACAAGTACATGAGTCGAAGCGCCCCTCCCCCCCCATAATAAACCATATCCCTGCTCTTTCTGAGTTCCTTTTGCGCAGGAAGCTGATCATGATGAAACAGAAATCAGAACTGAACAACAGATACCACAGAGATGGGACGGGGTGACAAAGGCAGGAGAGTCAGGAAGGTATCACAGGTGCCAAATAAGGTGTTACAGCCTCGACTTTTAACTGCTATTCAGCGGTCACTCACCAGCCCCCCCCCCCCCACCCGCTGCACCCCAATGCGGCTAATGCGATTACTCTGCTGACAGCGGGGAAAAAAAAAAAACAAGAGGTACAAAACGAAGAATACAAAACAACAGAAAGGGGGGGAAAGAATAAAGCTATAACCCTGCAGCTGGGTGGCGCAAACTGCTTATTTAATGACAAAGTACTGGATGACGAAAGCGATGAGGATGGCGATGACGGCAAAAACCATGAGGAGGAGGAAAGCGCACTGCTCGTCCGTCAAGCTCCGTCTGGCTCGGTTGGACTCCGTGCCGGCCCTGGACCCCGAGCCGGCCGCACCGCCGCCCACCGCCACGTCGTTCCGCTGGGGGGAGAGGGTCACTGTGGGGCTGTAGGGGCCGCTCAGCTCAGGGGCGTCCTGGCACTGCCTGATAGCACACACCCGGAAACGGTAGTCGCTGTTGGGCTGCAGGTTCTGGACATGGAAGGACGTGGCAGAGCCTTTGTAGGCCTGCAAACAGGAGGGAAGAGGAGAAGAAGTGTGATTAAAAACTGAAACTAGGACAGGAAGAGAGCGAAAAAGATGCTTGTTTTTTGCATTGTGGATTAATTATTTGTCTTTTTCATCTTTCATCATAATGTTTATGATAATATGTCACTGAGGGAATACTGTAATTCAGCTGCTTTTAGGAATCCTGAACCTGGTGACCAATATTGAAGAAATTAAGGTGGTTTATTGAATTGTTTTAAACTTGAACTGGACAGTAAAGCTGACAAAATCTTTCCCACCTTACTGCTTCTGCTTAATTAGATGACATTATGTAATAACTAGACAAAATATAATACATTTTCACTTCATTGAGTGTGAGTGGCACTTTTTTCATGAAAAAGTAATAATACATGTATTATGTGATAACCAACCAAAATGGATGTCTTCATTCATAAAAATTGTTATATCATTATAACAACAATGTTTATTGTATGCTTTCCAGCATGGATCCTACTGATTCAAAATGTATTCATTCATTTTTAAACATGCCTGTAATGTATTTTGGTCCCACTCCATGTATTGATTTACAAGCATTGCCTTATATTCATTCTGTGGCTGACAGGAAGCAAGTGTCGTGACTGAAGAATCGGGGTGATGTGGTCCGTCTGACCTTTTGGTCCCTCTAAGAACTCTAGCAGCTGCATTGTGAATAAGCTGAAGCTTTTTGAGGCTCTTTTTGGGGAGCCCTGTCGAAAGACCATTGCAGTAGTCAACCCTCATAAAAGCGTGAATGAGTTTTTAACATGAAGTCCCTGAGTTTGGCTATATATGTGATAAAAAGCTGATCTTGTTACTGCTTTTATTTGGCTATTTAGACTAAGATCAGAGTCAACTATAACATCAAGGGGGGCACCATAGGTCAGAGGTCTAATTTAATATTTAGGAAGTTTAATTTAGCTTAATTGTTAAAAATATAACCTGTGTACAGATGAAGACATCCATTTTGGTTGGTTATTAGATAATGCATGTATTATTACATTTTCATGAAAAAAGTGCAACCGCATTTTGTAATAAAAACTGCAATATGTAATAATTTATACAAAATGTGGGGAAATTCATTACATATTACCTTCAAGCAGATAATTACAAAATGCGTTGTTATTACATAATGTGTTGTTTGAAAAAAACAGTTATGTATCCCTCTTTCAGCTTTGACTATTAATCAATTTACAGACTATTTCCTGATTTGTTCGTTATGTTGTTTGTTGCCTTGGATAAAAGGGGAAGTCATCTAGCTGTTTGCCCCTGTTAGCTGACACACCCACAAGTTTTTAGAGAAGACTGAAGCAAACTCAATCAAACTCCTATCCTCCTCAGCAAATGAATAATTCCCATTTCTTAAACAATGGCTCTCGAGTCTAGGCCACTGAGACTGACAATAAGGATGGAAACAAAGTCAAGCAGGATGGCAACCACATATTTCAACTCCCTGATTCAATTGCCATGTATGATGTGGTGAGATTAGCATAAGCCCGCAGTGGCCATTACTCCACGTTAACATGGCTGGAGGCCACTGAGAGGGATGAATGTGCTGGCAGGGGCTAGACACCTTGGAGACCTCATGGATCAATGACCTTTGCATAATGGGCAATTTAAAGCCAGCGGTGACTAATACAGAACGCTGCAAAGCCATGGTGAAAACATTAAAGCCCTGGATCCGTCTGTAGCCTGATCTGCATGAAAAGACCGTTGTGATGAATGTCAGGTCAGCTGCAGGTAAGGACACAAAGTACGAAGACTGAGTACCAAGCTTTCACACAACAACGTCAGTACCTGTTTAAACTCGGAGTTTCCCATCATGCACTGCAAGGTGTAGATGATCGGGTCCCCCTTCATGGGCGACAGGGCCTCCCATGTGACCTCGCAGGAGTTGTCATCCAGACGCTCCACTTTAGGGACTGGAGGGGGGGGAGGAAGAGAGTGCAGATGTAATGGAAAGTACTGCTGAAGGTAGGCGATATCTGCAGTAACTCAACGTCTGCCACTTAAAGCAAGAGATCAATCAATCTGATCAAGAAAGGATTTCTAATGAGGAGACAAATGTTATAGTTTGAAATGTATAAGTGGCACACACATGCCCTCTGTGAAGGGCAGTGCCACATTACTGGCACTGAGATGTGTGAAAAAATACCCACAACCCTATTTGGTTTGAGCGTAATCTACAAACCTCAGGGTTAGAGTTTAGAAAACCACATTTGCTAAAGCTGGTTGTAGCTTTGAATTCAAATAGGCAAAATAAAAGACAAAATAGACACCAAACTTCCAAAATACTTTTCATATGTGCTGTGAACACATATGATCAGTTAAATCAGAGCTTTGGAGGGTTTTTCAAAATGGGGCTGCTACAGAAACCATTCGCTTTAATACGAGAGAACATGCTTTGATATGTGCAGTGGCTCAGCTGATGAATTAAGAGTGAATTCTAGACAACGGACATGTAGCTTTTACAAATTAGCAGAGCGCCATAACTATGAGTCATGCTCCTCTTTAGGTAGGTGGCATTTTAAGCAAAAACAACAGAAATAAGTGGTTGTTTTGAACTAGTAAAGTGGTGGTACCCTGGTGGGGTAATCATGACAAAACACAGTGGCAGGGAGGATTTGAATCCTTTTTGGCATTATGATAATAGGCTTTAGAAGGGGTAGTTTGGGTGTTTTGAAGTGGGGTTGTATGAGGTACCTATCCACAGTCTATGGTAAGCTGATTTAGCTCATTTAATAGCGAGACTGGATATGTATCGCAGATATCCGTGATTCCATTCTTCCTATCAAAAAGGACATTTCAAATATCCACTATGACATTCATCCTAGGAAAAATGACGTCACTTTTGCCATTCATGTGTATTGGGCTTTCAGTTTCAGTTATCCACAATGGCGTTTTTGATATCTAGAATGAACAGTCAGGATATCTGCATTAGAATTCTTACTGGGAAGTACCCCCATTTCAGATATCTACAATTTAATTGTTACTCGTCATAATTATAATTTCAGGTATCCAAAATGAAAAAAAAAACGTTCCCGATATCCATAATGTCATTTTGAATGTCCAAAATACATTGTGACTAGTAAAATGTCTATACAGATATCCACAATCGGCATTATGACCAGTAAACATGCATTTTCAGATATCTACAATTACAATTATGACTAACACCAATGCAATTGCAGATATCCACAAATGTATTGTGGATAACTGGAATTGAAAGCCCCATACACATGAATGGCAAAAGTGATGTTATTTTTCATAGGAAGAATGACATTGTGGATATCTGAAATGACAATTGTGAATAGGAAAGATTTAATTGTGGGTATCTGAAATGTTCTTTTTGATAGGAGGAAATAAATGACAGATATATGCAATACATATCCTAGCTAGCTAGTAAATGTCAAAATGGCCACTTGTACTTTTTAAGGATTTAAAGATATCTTAAATTTAGTTTTGACTAGTACAATCAAAGTTTTAGATATCTTGAAATACAATTTCTACTAGTAAGAATGTTATTGTGGATATCTTTAATTAGAATTCTGACTAGTGAGAATACATTTTTACTAGGAGAAATGCTATTATGGATATAGATAAAATGTAATTACAGACAGGAGTGTGGTTCGATTAAATGTTAAAATGGCTTTCCATAATAGTCAGGGTATCACCTATGGTAGATGGTAGTTGGCTCGCCCCCAGTTTGGAGGAACAGACAGGAGTACCGACACAGCAGCAAAGCAATGTACTGCTGTGGATGGAGGCAGAAGTAAAATCTATTTTAGCCACCTAAAACAAAGACCGACCTAAAAAAATCTATATCAGTTTAAGTGTACAATATATTTAGAATATTTTCGCCGGTTTACCTTGAGAAATAAACTAACTCACACAATAACACAAACCAACCAAGGCAGCAAAAGACCAGCAATTCCTGTGTTCTGCGAGGTAAAATTAATTAATTTTTTTCATGGAGTCTGGTGGCTTTGGCGAGAGCATAGATAACAGCTTCAGTTCCCCTTCGGAAACTGCTGTCTGACGGCAAGGTAAAGTGGTGAAAATATTCTAAATATAGTGTACACTTAAACTGATATTCATTTTTTTGGGTGTGCCTTTCTTTTAGGTGGCTAAAATACGTGTTGTTGACGTCCCCGTCCACAGCAGTTCATTGCTTTGCTTCCGTGCATTCCGTAACTCCAAGCTGGAGGCGTGCCGACCGTCAGCTACTGTGGGTAATACACTGACAACCCCACTTCAAAAGACCCGAACCATCCCTTTAAACTCAATGTTGAAACGGTTAGTCTGAATTCAAACAGTTAATGGTGGAGAGTCCACTTCACTGTGTGGGGAGACAAACATTGTTCAGTAACACTGACAAACTGGCACATGACTGCTTGAATCAAAAGAGGTGCTGCACTGAGAATAAAAACCCACGTCCTCATTACTGACTTCAATGTGTAGGATCAAAAGAGGCTCTGCAGAGGCTGGTTGAGACCAGAGCACAGTGCCGAACCACCCGACTCATGATGACAGCCGACAAGTGAATCTCTGGCTGCTGGGTCTTAATCAAATGCGAGCCAAACTTGGGTCAACTGAGGTTAAAAGCTGAGCACACTGGCTGTCTGTATGTCAGCAGTGAGTGTTTGTAAAGATAATCAGAGCTGATCTACATCGGACAGAGGGAGAGAGAGAGATAGAGCAAGAGAGAGATAGCAAGATAGAAATAGATAAATAGAGAGCGATATAGAGAGAAAGGATGAAAGGAAGGGCTGCCACTGTACCTTTCACAGGGGCTGGAGGAGAGCGTGGGGTGGTGAATGTGTAAACATTGGAGAAGGGCCCTTCGCCCGCCTCATTAAAGGCCTGGATGCGGAACGTATAAGAGGTAGACTCATTAAGCCTCTGGACTTTGTGTGTGTGGCATGGTCCTTTATACAAGGATATAAATCTGCAATGACAGGAACATGAAAGAGACAGAGAGAGAGAGAGAGGGAGAAAGGGTTTAATGAGCAAAAGATGACAAAAAGCAAACGAGACAAGTGACTCCTCTATCAGGAAATATACAGTGGCATAAAGCACATCATCCGTTCCCGTCTCCTTATACTGTAAAGACACTCCGTCTGGTGCATTACTTCCCATGTACCCCGCCCTCCTCGATACAGTTATCTTAGGCTTTCGCTGAAACACCAGTCTCCTCTCCTATCGGTTCATCTCTCGTCAGGTCACTTCCCCTCGTCTGGCTAATGGGCTACTGACCTGCCGCTCTTGTCCCCCATCTGCAGCTGATACTGGAGGGCGTCTGAGGTGGCGGCTTTGGCTGGGCCATCGCCCCACTTGAGCCTGAGGGTCTGGTGGCTGAAGGCGGTGCACTCCAGGCGGGGTGGCTGCGGGGGCAGGGGCTTCGTCTTCAGCTTAAAGGTGTGACTAAAGGGGCCTGCTCCCAGGCTGTTCAGGGCTTGGATTCGGATCCTGAGGGAAGAAAAGAGATGTCGACATCAGAGAGCTTCAAGGACTGAGCTGACCTGAGCAGAAACACTGCGGTGACCGTCAAAGTGGCATTAACGGTATTTGATCTCATCGGCACACGTCGGTGTTCGGCCTCTGTTAGTGGTCAGACTGTGACACATTTTAGGTTGTCTCGGGTCTTTATCTGGTTCTGAACACACTCACACTGTCTAAAAGCTGAAACTCAGCACTTTAATTCAGCCTCAGTCTTTGTTTCGTTGCACGTCCAATGTGTAGAGGCAAAACAATGAAAAATATGCCACTCTCCTACAGCTTCCAGACTGCTCGGTATAACTGCCACAGTTCACTGCATATAATTAAAGCAGTATAAAATACATCCCTGTGTGGACGACTTTCTTAAAATATTAATGCATGACTGACATTTAATTTAATTTAATTTAACTCTGCATAACTTGAGTTTCCTGTAAAAATACACGCTTTATAATCCTGAATCACAAGGAAATACAGACAGCGTGATACCAGTGGAGCTATAGTAGGTTTGTGAGAAGAAGGTTTTGGTGTCAGGTCTGGACACCCCAACTGTTTCCTACACAGCTACCAGCCCTTGCAAGAATAACCACCTGGATTTACAAATGTTACTATTAAGGCTGTCAAAGTTAACGCAATAACACAAATTAATTTTAATGCCACTAATTTCTTTAACGCATTAACACAACTTGCGTGTTAGCTTGTCGACAAGGAGGCTAAATAATGCTACAAACTTGCGCAACATTTTGGCGAGGAAAAACTGGCATGGTCATTTTCAAAGGGGTCCCTTGACCTCTGACCTCAAGGTATGTGAATGAAAATGGGTTCTATGGGTACCCACGAGTCTCCCCTTTACAGACATGCCCACTTTATGATAATCACATGCAGTTTGGGGCAAGTCATAGTCAAGTCAGCACACTGACACACTGACAGCTGTTGTTGTCTGTTGGGCTGCAGTTTGCCATGTTATGATTTGAGCATATTTGTTATGCTAAATGTAGTACCTGTGAGGGTTTCTGGACACTGTTTGTCATTGTTTTGTGTTGTTAATTGATTTCCAATACTAAATATATACATACATTTGAACAAAGTAGCATATTTTCCCACTCCCATGTTGATAAGAGTATTAAATACTAGAATACAAATCTCCCTTTAAGGTACATTTTGAACAGATAAAAAAGACGATTGACAGCCCTACTAATTATATTTTGTTTCAGTTCTCCCCTTTGGCATTCTTTGGTACAAAGCAACACAGACAAAGTTAATACACGAGTGTGGTGTGTGTGTGTATCACATTCTATGACTTGTGAGCACTGAGATCTAACGGTCTCAAAACTGTTAGCTCTCTTTGACATCTGAAAGGTGCAACGTTGTGTCGTACGAGCGTAATGCAAAATTGTGTAACCATTTTGAGTTTACGATGAGTCAGCACCAACCTGTAGCTGGTGTCAGGCTGCAGATGCTGGATGATGTGTTTGGTGACGGAACCGACAACAATGGGCTGGCGCTCTCCGAGGTCAATCAGGTAGGATGTGATCTCAGAGCCGTGATCACACGGGGGGTCCCAGCTGACGCCCAGGCAAGTGGACGGAGAGTAGAGTGGAGGCGGCCGGGAATCGCCGTCCTCGTCTTCCTCGTCTTCATCTGCGTCCACCGGAGTCTCGTACCTCTGCAGCTCGGACTCCTTCAGCGCGTAGATGTTGCTGACGGCTGCAGGCACGGAGCAGGGCGTCTGGCACAACACCGCCTCGCTGAAGGGCCCCACGCCAGCCACATTCACAGCCTGTACAGCAGCCAGACAAAAGAGCCAGCTAATTAAGTCAACTCTCACTTGTGACATGAAAGGACACGTGCAATGTCCATGTTTGACCACAAGGTGGCATTCCAATGTAAACATATCTGCTTAGGGTTTCAACGAGTCCTAACAAGTATATTGTTTTTATATTCTAGCCAAACCATGATGTGAAAACATAATAAATAAAAATGACATATTTGAAATACTAGGACCATATGGGTTAGATTTTTAATCAGCTATTATGATTTAAGTCTGGTTTTATAGCCTGACCTGAGTTTGGTATTTAGGGATGGTCTCAGGGTACGAGTACTGCATGTACTGTGGTCCAATCGAGGCAGTGGGGAAAATAAGCACACTGCAAGTGTGATAACCCATAAGCACCCCTCCGTTCCTCTGTTGGACCACAAACAAGGCTGCAAGAGTACAGCACGGCCTGAGATTTCATCCTGAACCAGACCCAAAGGACAAAGCCAATGCTTTAATGCCAGAATCTGTCTCTTCTTTTACACAAATGCTGGCTTAACTGTTCACAGGCTAAAAATGCATTCAGTGCAGCAGCATAATAGAGACATGGTCTACCTCGCTGCTATATCAGCCCATTCATCATGATGAAGTAACTAACTGTAATTACGATTAGAAACAGTGGTAATGTAGCTCTTAGCACGCAGTAGTTAGCCAATTATCACAGGCAAGCACACAAAAATCAAACCTCTGCCCACCAATACAGCAAATCCTAAAAAGCAAAAATCGTGATAAATTAAAACTGACTCATCACTTTGCCCTGATGTGAGAAGAACATGACGTCAAAAATCAAGTTCACAAATGTTCTCCAAATCATCGCCAGCCAACTAAACCCATAAAGAAGGAATCTTCAAAACCTGACAATCTGGAGACGTACAACTTGTCTCTTACCTATTGTATTTCATTTTTTTCATTCTCCATAAGCCAAAACACAGCTCCCACCTATTGGTATGATGTCATTTACCTTGGTTGCAATGTTTTTGGATGATTACGATCACAATTACGAGCACTGGGGTGTGACATATGAATTTATGAGTAATGGATTTTCTAGTCCAACTGAGGCAGGACTGCTCCAGATCTAATTTTTCCAGATATTTCCTACTCAGCACAGGACTAGTAACAATCCACAGAGTTTAAATGAGGGTTTCTCAAACATCATTAGTGGGAATGGACCCCTAACCCTGACAGTGTTAGAATCGCGCTTTATCCATTAAGCCACAAATGCATGACAAAGAGCAAAAAGGTGGGAGTATTTTATGCTTTTTCCCCCCTTTGTTCCCAACAAATTGAAAAAAGAAAACAAGAGATCACAAGAGACAGTGAATAAATCTGTTTCCATCAAATGATGGTGAGAAGAAGCTGGGACAGATTTGCATATTATTACTTATTACTGACCTTGCTATAAAACTTCCCCGCAAACCTGTAAGGCCAACGAACCCCCTCATTTAATCAGATTTATTCTCATAGACCCTAATGGAAAATTCTTTGTTGTTTCACTGATTCACTTTGCTGTTCTTATCCAGCAAACTCTAGTCAAGATACCT
Source organism: Sebastolobus alascanus (assembly GCA_916701645.2). Lineage (NCBI taxonomy): Eukaryota > Metazoa > Chordata > Actinopteri > Perciformes > Sebastidae > Sebastolobus > Sebastolobus alascanus. The sequence continues at coordinate 3,643,803 of CAKAOJ020000040.1, read as the reverse complement.
TATACTAATCAAATTATTGTGAAATTAAACTATTTTTCATTTCATTGGGAGCCCCCCTGGATTCTTAAGACAAAAATAATCATACTGAAATTATTCGAATAGGATTTGTGAGATCTGATTCTGTTTCTAGGGTGTGAGAACAGATGAAAATTAGCCTAGGGCTTCATGAAATAAATAAAGTGTTTATTAGTGCTCACCTGTACCCGGCAGAAGTAGTTGGTTGCAGGCAGCAGCCCCTTCATTTCATGGCTGAGCCCTGGTCCACTGTAACACACCTGCATGCTGCCCTCAGCAGCTCCCCACTCCAGACGAAACTCTGTCACCGCAGCTCCGTTGCAGGGTGGGGCCTGGAAGACAAACACCAATGAGAATGCCCACCAGCATTTAACCCGATGACACAGTTTAATAATAATACAGCCATATGCAAGTTTTCCGATATATCCTCAGAATGATGCGTGTGATATTATAATTGATGTGCGTCAGTGGGGAATGGAGGTGGAGCTAGTCTTACCTCCCAGCTCACAACAACACAGCTGGGGGATTTGCATGTGGTGGAAGGAGTCCTGCACTGCTCGGGGGCCCCGGGGCCGGTTGTAACCTCACAGCGCTCCGACAGAGGTCCAAACTATCCGCACAAAAGAACAAAAACAATTGAATACAACAATAAATAATCATATTAAACGTTTTAAATCCGATTTAGTGAGAGAGGCTTGAACGCATGTAGCAGAAAAAACACAATCCCTTCTCTCTTTTATTGACAGATCTGTTTTGACAGTCTTTCTCACCCCAGCCTTGTTCGCTGCCTTGAGCCGGAAGCTGTAGGTTTTGCCAGGCATTAAGCCTCCCACAGAGCAGTCCAGCTCTGGACCCTGGTAAACCTCCCTGCTCTCCTCAGACTGCGGCCCACTCACTTCTACACCGTAGCAGGACACTGGGCTGCCTCCGTCTACGTGAGGGGGACCTGGGAAATATGTGCCGCCAGTGCTTATAAATCAATATGTACTTTAAAAAATGGTTTTCCAAGAAAAAAATGACACAGTATATACACAAAGACAAATGTACAAACAGCTAAATAATACAAACTGCATCATGAAAGCTCACTGCTTTGAGGTAGTTTGCGAGACAAATAAAGGCATCAACAGAAGCTAGAATACATCCCACACAGATCTGAGTTGGAGAGGAATGACTCACCCCAGCGCAGTTGCACCTCCCTGGCTTTGGGCTTGCCCACCAGCCGAGGGGGCTGGCAGGGCCCTGGGGGCACTGCGGGAGTCTGGACCTGCAGGGTCTCCGACAGCTTGCAAGGGAAGACAACACACCAATTAAGACCCAGAGAAAATAACAAATTGACAATCTCCCCCTCCTCTCTTCCTCTCGAAAACACAACGCAAACACAGTGGATACAAATTGTCATTTTCACCCGCTTATCAGACTGATTCAGGCTACGGAAAAAGAGACCAATTGGAATGCATCATTGAAGGTGCACCAGCAAGCCGTGGATAAAGTCAGACAGACTGTCTGGCGAGTGAAAAAACAGGTTTTTAAATTTTCAGACTCTCAACTTGTGTGACAAAAGGCAAACATGTGAGTGTTATGTCACATTGTGCTTTACCGAAAGGCAGGATCTCGCCACCATGAGTCATGTTTCTTTACAAGCCCCATCATGAATAAATGCATGCACTAACAGCTGATGAAGAAATTAATGAAGAGTGTCTGTGAACTGAACTAATTAAGAAAAACATCCTCTGACACATGCAGGGAGGGTTAATCGATTAGCGGGCTTTGTCTTGTTCTTACACACCAGGAAGCATAGTCTAATCTCCCAACATAGGACACTGGCTGAATGACAATTTCCTATTAAAACTCCCCATAAATAGAGTGCATATCTAGAATTATTCATGTCAAATTTATCAGATCAACCATGGGATGTGTGGCTACCTGCCCTAGCAATTACAGTACATGTAACAGCCTAGATATGTATCAATAATAATAAGAGAGAAAAACATTGCACAATAATCAGGTTTTATACTGTATAGCTAAATTGTTGTGGACTGCAGTAGTCGATACGCTGACAGTGTCTGTTTACATATTGCATGTGTATATGGAGTGATGCTGCTTTGTATTTTTAACTTAAGTTGGTCAAAAGATGTTAAATGAATTAAATTTGTGTCCTAGATTCTAATTTTGTAATAATCTTTGCACTTGTGTATCGATTTCAAAAAGCAGGTGCAATTTTGTGATCTCTTTCTACCTGCGACCACATAAAATCGTAACTTGTCAGCAAACTCTTAGAATCCCCGTGGCAAAACACAAGGCTGTGCGCGCGGCTGTGTGTGCACGTGTTCTGATGCTGAATGACTCACCGGGCTCTGCCCCCCCTCGCTCATGCAGTAAACTCGCGTCTGGTAGGAGCAGCCGGGCTTCAAGCCTTCACACACGTGCTCCATAGCCGGTCCTGAGTACACCAGCTCCCATGACAAACCTAAATTCAAACACATTGCAAGTACATTCAAAATACTTCATTAAACTAATGTTTTTAATGTCCAAAACATAATTTCCCCTTGAACTTCAATGCTTAAATATTCCTATTATCAGCATTTACAACTCACCGCTTAAGCCCTCAGACAGCTCCACAACATACTTTGTGACTTCTGCTCCACCACTTTCTTTCGGGGGCTCTGAATTGCAAAACAAACAACAAAAAAATCATTATCAAACTGCACTAAGCAAGTTCTTCAGCTAGGCAATGCCAGCAAGCTCAGTTTTCCACTAATGCTATGTCTGGAAATCTACTTGCTTCATTGCAGTAAGATGTGCACTGAAGCAAATTAACAAACTATTGTGGAGATAATAAAGGAACTTGCTGCCTCTCAAAACTCTCAAAACTCATTAATAAGTATTATATCAAAGAAATGTAAATGGAGATGAAGCATGACTTGCCAACACCGTGGCCTTTTTCACCCCTCAAATTTCTTCAGAAATTCATTTTGGCGGAAAACACAGAATGTTTTCAGAGCTGCAGACAATTTTTTTTTTTTCATTTTGAAAACTGGAAGCAGAGACCAAGTACAGCGGTGAGTGATGTGTTTGTCCAGTGAGGTGTGGGAAGGATTCATGCTGATGTCTGAATGAAGGAGTAAACTGTCAGTCATCTACTGTACAGACTACTTGGAATGTCATCTGTCTCTAGCAGATTCATATACGGTCGGGCAGAGCGCAATGAGGAAAGTGAAATTGTAAACTGGCCCTGCCAGGCTGTCAACTACACGCAAGGCCGAGGAGTTTTGATAAGGGAAAGGGCAAATGGTAGGAAAGCTACTCACCCCAGGCCATCTTGAAGCTGTTAGGCAGGACTCTTCCTCTGATGACGGGCCTGCAGGGACTGCCGGGTCTGTCAGGGTTCGTGATGAACTCCACCACCTGGCTGGGGTTACTCTTCCCCTCTGAGTTGTATGCTGCCACCTGTAGGAAGTGCATGAATACAGGCAGAGAAGAGTCCTATTATTCCTCAGTTTGAATATTGGCCACTGTTTGCATAGATGGTCAATGAGGGCACATGTATAAAGGTCATTATGTTTCCTGTTGACGAGCACTGACTAGACACGGAGGAGGATAATGGAGGGATAACACTCTCCGCCTGCAACTAAAATGGCCACAGACAAACACCATATTATCCAAAAGATTCAGCTCCTTAACAAAACTGACACCAGACACCATACGCACTGCGATGAAAAAAACGAGGCAATAAGCATTAGTGCCATTTGCATTTCAGTGCCGCACATCTGCGAAGACAGCGATAATAGTGAAATCTGAGTGAGCCTGCTGAGTACAGCTCATCCACATACAGCACCAAGACAAACCTGCACAGCAGCCTGCCTCCCCTCACACTGCGCAGCTGGATAATTGGAAATAAGGGAGGGAGGAAGTCTTGAGAGGGACTAATGAACATTTCTATCATTTGGGGCATATGGTGGTGTGTTCGAGTAATACAGTACCTTTACGTCAGTACCACGTTTAGGTGTGGTGCTGCTTTTTAGAACAACGGAGATCTATGGCACAGATGCTACACACAGGCAATACAAAATATAAAACATTACCGGCCTTCTTTAAAAGATGATAAAGTTTCATTTTTCTTCTTCATTTATAATAGCCTACATTATATTAAAGGCCCAGGCCCTAGTATGAATACATTTCAAACTCGGTCTGAATATGTCAATGCCCTGCAGGGCTGCCAGTCGCAGGCAGAGCTGCAAATCTCAAGGTACTTTTATCCTAAGTGCCTTAGAATATTATGACTGCATATGTATTTCGCATGAATGGCCTTGTTGGGAACTGAATCCCTAACTCTGGTAGAGTTAGAAACACATTTCTAAGAGTCCAGTATGTATGTAGGTATGGTCAACTGTCCTAAAATTTGCAAGGTTCTAAAATCATTAACTGATATGTTATGAGATGTTGTGCTTTTCTCCCCTTCGTTCTGACCGAGTCAAACTCTGATTGCACACATTACACGGAGGCGACATTCAAAACCTTTACAAATCTACCTGGAACGGATCCATGACTGATTTAAAAATCAGAGTAAGGAGCAAATCTGTCAAAACCATTTGATTTTTGTTTGAACACTGCTAATCAAAGCTCTGAAACACAACAAAATAGAAAAAAAAGATAAAATGTTTAAGAAAACGAAGAATAAATATATTAAATCAATCTATCTCCAACAAAAAGAGGTGGGAAGAAGGCAGGGGGATTTTTAAAATTATTTTTATACTCAGGCCTTCAATTTACTGTAGATAATTTATCTATTAATCTACGCCAACTTTTCTCACTGGATTGCCACTATTCAGTGTATTATCAGGAGCATCATATGTCCTTCTTGTAATGGGCTATGTCTATAACAGGTGAAGGATGGTCACCTGTGAGTCATCAGAGCCATTTAGTAAATAGTCAAACTGCCAGGAGAGCAACGATTTAGAGGAGAACGTCAGAAGGAGAGAGGGGAAAATGAAGGAGAGGGTGAGAGACAACGAGAGAAATACAGTGACATGGAGAGAAAGACACTTGTCAGTCCATAAACTCGGTCACATTATTGGCGGCCAAAAAGCCTTTGTGGCTCAAAAGCTTTGCTTGACTAGCTTCTCACTGGGGCCCCGCATATGATGAGCCGTGGAGTCCTCCTGTTTATGCGGTCAGTTGTTGCCCACCGCCCTGCTGGCAGAATCCTGCAAATGGATGAGTCATAGGGCCACTGTGGGCCTCAGCTACCCCCCCCGCCTGAAGCCTGAAGCCTGCCCCCCTCCACACATACACACTGCACTGCAGCCAGTGGATCACCAGCTTTGACCGCAAACATCACAGGGCTCCCTTACCCTAAACTTGTACTTGGTGCTCCTGTGGAGATTCCTGACGGTGCAGGAGAGCTCGTCACCGTCGTAGCTTGGCTGGAAGCCATATCCCTGGGACAAAGACAAATGGCAAAGGGAGAATGAAAACAACCGAGAGAGCAATGACTTACAAGACACCCATTGTAGCACAGAAAATAAAGTGGTCTGCAGGAGATAAACAGCAGCAGGGGACAGGGGAGCTTTTCTGTGGTTTCCCTGGCAGGCATTATGTCTGCAGGTAGCTGCTCGAGGCGGTGCGGACGGAGGAGACATTAGGTGAAGTGTTGCAAAAAGATTTTTTCCTCTTGGCTGGGTTGAAATGAATAATTCCTGAATACACCAAGTAGCTACACAAGGATGCACATCAACCAGGAAAATGGATGTCTATTATTGAGTGATTATAATTGTGAAAACTGTAAGTGTACTTTGTTAATAGCGTACATATTTCATGCTGTCTGAAGATGAACGCAAGTCAAAGCGATGCACTTAGAAATACTAAGTAGTAATGGCAATGCAACTGCAGCACCTAACATAGAAGGGAAACAATATGTATAATATTTTACAGAAAACCTTTAGTTGCAGATATTGCTGTATTTCAATCTCAGATGACCAGATTCTTCCATTTAAAAAGAGTGTGAGAGACATACCGAGCCTTCCTCCTCCATCTCCAAAATATAGTAGATGTCATCCTCCTTTGGAGAGCTAGAGGGCCTCTGCCACTTCATACACAGCCAGGTCACCCCTGCCATCTCCAGCTCTGGAGGGAAGGGTGGCAATGGCACACTGCATGAGGTGAACAGGTCCACCACTTCACTGTACTCGCTGGGGAGGGCAGAGAGAGACAGAGGATGGGAGAGAATGGGAGAAAGAGACAGGAGAGACAGGGTGAGAGACACACACATGCACACACAGATGGAGACAGTGAATGGAAGAAACAGTAACATAAAAATGGACAACAGGGAGGGTGCCATCCAGGAAATAATCAAACGTAATCTTGCGTGCCTACCTGACACCCATGTCATTTTTAGCTGCAAGGCGGAAGGAGTATCTTGAAGCTGGTGAAAGCTTGGTCACTCTGTACTGCTTCTGAGGTCCATAGTAGCACTGTTCATAAATCCCAGTGCCCTTCCCCTTCAGAGAGCAACATTTGAGTTTTAAAAACAGGTAAATTGAAATCTAAGTGCCCACATAAAAAATGAGAGTGCGGCGCAGTTTCAACATTTCCTTCATGATAAATAAAACAATACCTCATCCCATTGAAGAACGTAGTTTTGGATTTTGGAACCGTTGTCACATGGAGCCTGTAGACAAACCATGCATAGTTTGTTTATTATATCCCAATCACATAAATATATAAAATACTCATACACACCAATGCTCAGTTATTATTTAACTTTAAATTAGGGCTGTCAATCGCTTAAAATATTTAATTGTGATTAATAGCACAATTGTCCATAGTTAATTGTGATTAATCGCAAATTAATCACACATTTTCTATCTGTTAATGTACCTTAAAGGGAGATTTGACAAGTATTTAATACCCTTATCAACATGGGAGTGGGCAAATATGCTTGCTTTATGGAAATGGATGTATATATTTATTATTGTAAAATCAACTAACAACAAAAAACAATGACAAATATTGTCCAGAAACCCTCACAGGTACTGCATTTAACATACAAAATGTGCTCAAATCATAACATTACAAACTGCAGCCCAACAGGCAATAACAGCTGTCAGTGTGTCAGTGTGCTGACTTGACTATGACTTGCCCAAAACTACATGGGATTATCATAAAGTGGGCATGTCTGTAAAGGGGAGACTCGTGGGTACCCATAGAAGCCATTTTCATTCACATACCTTGAGGTCAGAGGTCAAGGGACATAATAGTATGACATGGTTGGTACCAATGGATTCCTTAGCTTTTCTAGTTTCATATGATGACAGCATCTTCACCCTAGCTCTAACACTGAGCCCACAACAACCTCCGAAAGATCGATATTGCAAGTTGCGTTAATGCGTTAAAGAAATGAGTGGTGTTAAAACGAATTTGCGCTAACGCGTTGTGTGTTAACTTTGACAGCCCTACTTTAAATGCATGCACAGAGTGAAAACAATAGCATTTCATCGCCAAACTAAAAGTTTTTAGATGGCTCGAGCCCCAATGCCCTTCATTCAAATTCTAGTGCTAAACATTTCCTATTACTGCTGCTAATTACAAAGAAGCAATTTTCAGCCCTACTAATAACAAATAAGGTGCATCCAGGTGTGCACGCTCTTCTATGGTTTAATTAATTCAGTGAAATTTGCTGAGCATGCATGCTTGTTCTTGAAGTGCCTCGCTAAACTCTCACACATTTACACTCACACCTGGGAGGTGATCTGTGTAACCACTACCTTTTACTGCTAGCAATAAGCAACTTTAATGAAGCCACCGAAGGTAAAGTACCACAATGAAGTGGATCTCAGCAATGGTTGTTGGAAGGGGAGATTATTTCTGAATCACAGCCAGTTTGGGGATTTTAACTGAGTGATCATTAATCAATTTCTCCTACCATATGGCTACTTAAGAGGCCAGTGCGGCAGGTATCACACACAAAACCTGTATTAGATGTGCTATGGCTACCAATTTGTGCTTACTAGTTGTTCTCCACCTCTAAAACTGTGCTTTTAAATCCCAACTCCATCCATCATCACTTGTTTTTACCTTCCACTGGAGAACGAGTGTGTTCTTGGTCCCACTGGCCTTCCTGGGAGCATTGGGAGGATCCGGCTCACAGTTTAAAGTGGTGAAGCTCACAGCCTCCGACGGGCTTCCCTGTAAACAGTTACACATGGCCTGGACCCTGAGGAAAGAAGACCAAAGCGGTTGCAACACGTTCCTCCGAGCACTAACACTGTAGTTCAAACAAAAGCAGACAGAGGGTTATGCCAACCTGACATGATAATCTGATGCTGGTCGAAGGTCTTCTAAAGTAGCACTTAGTTCTTCCCCGCTGCATCAAACGAAAACAGAAAAAAAATGATTTAGTGTTGTTTCAAAAAAGTTTCTATTTAAAATCTGGTTAGAGAAGTTGGTGTAGAATCGTGTAGCATTTGTTGCTAGTGCTCACCAGTACATGGTATTGTACTTCCCATCTTTGCCGCTAAATGAGATGGAGACCTCGTAGCTGAGGGGCTCCGTTGGGCTGCAGTCGTCCTTCACACTGCCATTCTCGCTCTCTGGCCTGGTGGGCGCACTCCAACTCGCTACTGCTCCCTTGGCCTGGATGTCTGACACCTTATCATATGAAAGTTTCATGGGTCACAATCAAGTCTTCATAAAACCATCAAACCTGGACATGGAACGAAAGCTTATATTCCTCTAACCACGGCACCTGCCACATGTCAACATTTTACTACACTAAACCCAAGTCCAAAGAGGGTCATATCAGTAAGTTTTCCAGAACATTTGTTATTCTTAAATTTCCGAAAAACAAACATCAGACTGCTTGGTAGAGGAAAAGAGACGGGGATCAAAATATTCAAGCTGATGCCTCTTTGGGAGAACGTTTTCAGCACTTGGCAAGGATGTGTTGTGCAACCCTAAGATTTTTCATTCTGTTTTGAGAAGGCTTAAAAATAGCCCAAGTTACACTGCAGGGGGGATTCATATGTGGAAGAACTCAATTAGGTCAAGTCAGTACCTACTCCTCCCCTCTGCCCTGGGGGAACACCTTACTCCTTCACTTCCCACAGTTCGATTCTCAGTCCTTTGACAAAACAGTGTGGCACCAAAGATGGAAAAAATCTTCTGAACCTTCCCTGTTATTATACATCCTCCCTTAACTTCATCCATCATCTTTCCAATTGACTTGGTTTGCTACTTTTACAAGGAGTTCAGACCTTAGACAGCGTATGACAAATCCCATCTTATATGAGGTCAAGGAAATTCTATTTCTAGTTCTACTGATTCCCATCCAGCTGCTGTTAAAACAGCTATTCTTCTCTTTATACATCCACAGTGCTGCTGTGAGCCCAGCACCATTAAACCAGGGTTTTTCCAATGGTTATTTCAAAGAATAAAACAAACGGGACTTTTGCATACATGTATATTTCTATCTGATTATTTCCCTAAGTCTAATATGTAATCTAAATCGTTGTCTACGAGCCACCAAGCATAGTACCATGAAGATGTGAGAACTTGGTAATTGCTTAGTTAAAAACCAGTACTTGTTTCAAAGCAAAGCTCAAACATTTTAGTAACTGCTAGCATGGTTGTTTGGCGGCACATTTGCGAATAGAAATCCCCACATGGATGCTAGTCAGCAGGTCTGAGTCCATTAGCAAGATGTCAGCAAGAATTCATCATGGATGTTAATAGAGTGTTTAATGACGCAACACATTTGCATCATTACGGGTTTTCATTAACACAGCACTAATAGAGTCACATAAAATCATGCAAATTGGATTAATAAGATAAAGAAAAACAATAAAACAAGATGGCAGAAGTGAATACTAACCACTGGTGTACTGATGGTACTCAATAGTGCTTGCAGGGCCTGAGCCTCCTCACCCAGCTCTGAGGAGAGAAATACAGGTCAATATGGATAGGAAACACCACCGTCTTTATGAAATAAAGACTAAATTAAAAAGAATTAGGGCTGTCAAAGCGAACACGATTATAATGCGTTAACGCAAATTCGTTTTAACGCCACTAATTTCTTTAATGCAACTTGGGATTTTTAGGTTGCAGCAGGCTCAGTTTTAAAGATAGAGAGAAGATATTTGCATCATATGAAACTAGAAAAAACCTAAGGAATCCATTGATCATCATCCACGTCATACTAGCTTGTCGCGAAGGAGGATAAATAACACTCCAAACTCATGCTAAATTTTGGCGAAGAAAAACTGGCATGGCCATTTTCAAAGGGGTCCCTTGACCTCTGACCTCAAGCTAGCTAAATGAAAATGGGTTCTATGGGTACCCATAAGTCTCCCCTTTACAGACATGCCCACTTTATGATAATCACATGCAGTTTTGGGCAAGTCATAGTCAAGTCAGCACACTGACAGCTGTTGTTGCCTGTTGGGCTTGAGTTTGCCATGATATTTGAGCATATTTTTTATGTTACATGCAGTACCTGTGAGGGTTTCTGGACAATATTAGTCAATGTTTTGTGTTGTTAATTGATTTCCAATAATAAATATATACATACATTTCCATAAAGCAGCATATTTGTCCACTCCCATGTTGATAAGAGAATTAAATACTTGACAAATCTCCCTTTAGGGTACATTATGAACAGATAAAAAAATGTGCAATTAATTTGCGATTAATCGTGATTAACTATGGACAATTGTGCAATTAATCGCGATTAAATATTTTAAGCGATTTACTGCCCAAAAATGATTATAATTTAGGAATGTTATAAATAATGTGAAGTTTCCTTCTAAATAGGCAATACTAACTTTTTCTCTGCCTGCATTGTGGGTACTGTAATATCTATCTTGCTATTGTCTGAACGTCATGTCTGTGTGCTTCTTGGACAGTGTAGTAATGAATGTAATGTTGAACCATCTGTCCAACATGTTATCTGGTGCTATAACTACATTTTGAATGCTGAGCCAACACTGAGAATATCTCAGTGCATCTACAATAATAACATAACATACCTATCAAAAGGAAATGTAACGTTTTAGTGACAGTCGTACAAATTCAAAGCTGTGAAATCTCTTTGTAAGTTCAACATTACAGATCAACATTTAGAATCAGCAGGTAAATGGAGGGTTTTATTGTGGAAAAAGTCATGGTAAGAATTTATGTTACTGACAGTAACCTCACTGGACCTGTATCTAATGCATTGCAGCTAAAATTAATGATGCAATCTTGAGAGGGTTGCTGCCACAGTCATAGTAATTTCCAAGTTCACAAACTAGTTTGCTAATGAGGTACATCTGCATACCCATCTCTAATATAATGCATTTCTCTAGTAATTATCAAAAGTTAAAAAATAAGAAAAGGTACATCATTTTTTAAACATCCCATCACATTTTAGTGGTAGACTGCTCATGTTCCTAAATTTCAGCAACCTTCATGAGGTCATAAGGTGAAATTATTTTCCCCTCCACTTTCAAAAGCAGTGTTAAACTCCATGATTAATGAGCAGTCGGAGTTCATGTAATCAAGAATAATGTTAGCCGTGTTGATGATCCCTCACTGCCACCAGCTGCAGCAGCTAATGAGGCACTATTCTCAGCGCCTAAACACAACACACTCCCAACATCCGGAAAATGCTGTGAACGCCGTGTGTGAGCCCTATTGTGAGCCTCGACAAACCTCTACACTCTAACCCCCTTACCTCCTGACTCTCCACTTTTCCCCCTGCCTGTCTGCTTGTCGGGTCCGGCCACTGTGTGGCTGAGCTGCCCCTGCTCCGCCTCAAGCCCTTTCCCTCCGACGCCGTTGTGAATGTCCACTATCGGGGGGCTGCTGCAAGTCTTCTGTGGCGAAGGGGGAGGGCTGTCCTTCACTTGCCCTCCTCCTCCGCCTCCCTGACGGTCCTTCAGTTTCTTCTGCAGACGCTCGTAGGTTTTGCTAGTTCTGTCGTCTCTGTGAACGAACGGCGGGCGTCCATGTTGGGAGTGAGAATCTGTAGAGACTGAAGGAACAAAAAGGCAACACTTGTGAGTTTGTACAGACAGGAAAACAAAAGAAGACCTGTCTGGCAGCCAGAGAGGCAGGTCAAATAATGGCAAACTCACAGCTTACTATGAAATGTCATACAAATAAACAGGGCGGTACTGAGGTAAACCCCGTATAAAGAAGATAAAGAAACTGAAAGACTAAACAGTTTGACTCGACCGTGCAAATGAAGTGCTGGGGACAAATAAATAACATCTCTATAACAATACAGCCCAGACACTGCTGGCTCCATCTCACCCTGCTCTGAGTAGATATGAGCTGGATGGTACTGGGAGATGTACTGAGAGCTCATGTCGCCCACGCCCCCCGCCATGCCCGTGTACAGGTGGGGTGGAGGGGCCATCATGGCAGGGTGTTGGATGAAGGCAGGCAGGTGGGCATGGGGTGGAGGTGGAGGGTGGTGGAGAGGGGAGTGGCCCCCTGGGTGGAACTCTGGTTGCTGAGGTAAAACCAGAACCCGCCGCACTCCGTTCTCTTCTATGATCTGAGAGGAAACACACAAGAGCACAGAAAGCAGAAATTAAAGCTGCTCTGATATGGACCAGATGCCAATCGGAAACGTTGCACTGGAAATACTCAAAGAATAAATACCTGTGAAACGTATCCAGGAGGCACATAGATTGGAGGCACTGAACCATTTGGAGACATCATGGGAACCTGAGCAGGACCTGTGAAGAAGCAAGGAGCAAGATCAAACACTTTCCCTCAGGGCAAACCGCTGTTTCATCTGCTGCAAATGTGTTGAAAGTAGTGGTGCACAGGGTTGAAATTTCAGCCCGAGTCTGACCTGATTCATTCAAGCTCTAGCCTTGGCCCCAACAGTAGGGCCGTGTATTGGCAAGAATCTGGCGATACGATACGTATCAAGATACAGGGGTTACGATTCAATATATTGCGATGTATTGTGATACAGCAAGTGATATATCGCGATATTTTAAATCAAATTTTAGGAAAACTGCCATAGTTTAAAGAACACGCCACCATATGCATAACATTTGTGTAAAATGGGTGACTTTTTCATGCAATCAGAACAGTAGAATGTGTATTTGTATTTATCACAGTCCCTGCAACATCCAACATCATAGCACCACTTTGAGAGGGAATATCTCTTTGCAAATGAAATAAAGTATTGACTGAGTTAATCTATTAATTAAAAATCAATGTTGTGTTTTTTTAGAATCAATACAGTATCACAAAATATAATATCGTGCTACTCACTATTTTCTTACACCCCTACCCAACAGCTAACAAATGTTTTCCTACCAAATAGGGATGCACGATATTGGATTTTTGTCGAGATGCCAATAATTTCCAACTCATTTTGGCCGATTGCTGATTCCGATATATGCACATGTTTTTCCCACCTAATTGCAGAGAACATAAAGTCTCTCCTGTAGTGGAATTATGCCTACTGTTATTGTGATGACCCACTGGCAGATGCATACATAAAATACAATGCTTGTCAAAATGTACACATTCACAGAGCAAAATAAGAAAACTACTTCAACTTAGGTTATGTAAAACATGCCATATTTATTTTTATGTGGTTTATTTCTGGCCAATGCTGATATTTCATTTTAAAGCATTTATCTGCCGATACTGATGACGTGCCGATAGCATCGTGCATTTCTAATACCAAACCCAATTTTTAATGCCAAGCTACAATAACCGCCTTGCTGTTGCATGCTGCCTGTTAGACATTTGTGTGAAATTGTCATTATTAGCATATGAATTCTTGAGTTATGGCCAAAAAAGCGTTTTGTGAAGTCACAGTGACCACCAAAATCTTCACATCATTGGGTCCAAGTGGATGATTGTGCCAACTTTGAAGAAATTCCCTCAAGGCGTTCCTGAGATATTGTGTTCACGAGAATGGACCGAACAGACAACTTGCCCCTGGCGCGGAGGCATACAAATGTGTCTCACACTACACACACACACACACACACAAACAAATGCATAAACATAAACAGAGCTATATTTAAAGCTCATACCAACATGTTTAAATATTGTTTAAATGAAAACCTCGATATGGCTCCACATAGTAGTTGCCTGAATAATAACTGTTATTACAGGTATATGTTAAAGCCATCAGTTTCAAATATTTCAGAAAAAAAAAAGGATTTTTCCATCAGTTTAGTAAAGCAGTTGACTCTAAATACTACAGTACCCAGGAGTCTAAGTGGCTGTTGCTATGGTGAAGAACCAGCCACCAGAAGCGCAAACCAGAACACATTAAAACACCACACAATAGTTGATGAAATGATCCAAAGTTGATGTAGAATCACAAATTTGCAAAAGAATTTTAAACTTGGTGTTTTTATAGACCGAGCCTTTTGACATTACTTTGTAATCAAAGAGATTTATTTCAGCACAGTTGCTTATCTTTTGTATTAGGGATGCACCGATCCGACTTTTTCAGTCCTGATACCGATTGCGATACCTGGGCTTTGGGTATCGGCCGATACCGAGTACCGATCCGATGCCTCACTGTGTGTAAAACAAAATGTTACAAATAAGTACATAGATACTAATTTATTGAATTGATATTTATTGTCAAATTAATAAATTGTACACAAGAAACTTGGTAAAACATCTTCAAAATTAAGAGGAAGTACAATTCAAGTGTAAACCTTTTTAATGCAGCAACAAATTGGTCAAAACTTACAGATTAAAAATTCCAGTATATAAGGTATATATTATATAAACATAGAATCGAATAGAATTGAATTGAACAGATCGGCCCCATTGTCACCCATATCCGATCCAGCTATTTGAGTCAGTATCGGCCCGATATTCGATCTGGTATCGGTGCATCCCTATTTTGTATTGTCCATCCAAGCCTTGAAAGTCCTCCGACCTCCTGAAACCTTCTACACAGATAATAAATTTACTTTTATTTCTGTAAACCTGGACAACCATAATAACTCCTCCCATCTTGCTATCATATGACAGTATGCAAGTTTTCACTAGAGCCAACCTCAAACATTACCTCTGTAGGGGGACAATCCCACCAGTCGATTCCCTCTTCTTAACCAGCTGCATTTTCAATGACTATTTCATATTTTAAAAAGGCAGAGAAATGCATTTTTTATAAAACTGGCAAACGCAAGAAGACCACTTAAATAAAAGTGCTGAAAAACAACAACGTTTCCTGCATGGCTCTGTTGTAGGAGCCAGTGCAGCGGCTTAGCTCAGCTCAGAGAAGTGACAGCTCAGCAGAAAGCCTGGGAGAGAGAAAGAGAGAGGGACCTCCGTGCTAAGTTTGCACATTCGCACATTTCTCTTCTTACAAACCTAAGACATAAACACTGGGGCCCCAACGCCAGATGTCATGCAGGAGAGCAAAAAGATCCACAACACACACTGACCTCCCAGCAGCCTGCTTGAGGATGAGTTTTCCTTCATTTTGTCAAAGCTGGCGTAAGCAGAGAGAAGGCACTTCTAAATGAGCAGCCATATTGGGTCCACGACTACAGAGGCTGGCTTTGTAATGATGAAGTGAAACCTCCCATTTCTAACCTTTAGTACCACCTCCCCAGGTGCTGAAGTCCAGGCTCCACCTCTCAGGAGAGAGTGAGATCAAGTGAGCGTTGATATATGGACAGCTGCCTGTCTGTTAGACAAAACTAGTTAAAGCTCATACATCTATCATGCAATAAATCCTACCGTTATGAAGATTATAAGGTTTAGCTATTTTTTTTAAACAGTTTTAAAAAGGTGTTGAATCAACTTTATGGTCTTTTTGGAGGATGAAGTTTGTAGTGCTGTTGGATTGTATTGTGTTACACTGAGAGGTGTTTCTAATATTTTGTCCACCCCATTTATACCAAGGGTGGACTAAATATTAGAAACACCTCTCAGTATAACCTAGTACCGTTCAGCAGCACCATAAACTACAACCTCCAAATGATCATACAGCTTATTGTAGGGCTGTTGCATTAGCTTTAGCTATGTGTATCTAATAAACTGATGACTGAGTGTACACCTCAACAAAGAATGACTCCATCAGGTCCACCGCTGCACTCAACAGCTCAATACTGAGAAAGGCAATATAGCGAGTTGGTTTTGTAGTTAACGTAGTGATGCACTACACTCAACATGTTCATGTCACTTGATCACAATTGCTCACTTCATGGCTCGACACATATCCCAACCACACAGACAATGCAATTATTGAACTATGATGGCCATCATTTATTTAATATTTACTAGGGCCGTCAATCGATTAAAATATTGAATCGTGATCAATCGCATGATTGTCCAATTGTTAATTGCAGTTAATAGCAAATTAATCACATTTTTTATCTGTTCGAAACGTACCTCAAAGGGAGATTTGTCAAGTATTTAATACTCTTATCAACATGGGAGTCGACAAATATGCTGCTTGCAAATGTATGTATATATTTATTATTGGAAATCAATTAACAACACAAAACAATGACAAATATTGTCGAGAAACCCTCACAGGTACTGCATTTAGCATAACAAAAATATGCTCAAATATCATTGCAAACAGATGGAAGCTCAAGCCCAACAGGCAACAACGAAGTCAGTGTGTCAGTGTGCTGACTTGACTCTGACTTGCCCCAAACTGCATGTGATTATCATAAAGTGGGGAAGTCTGTAAAGGGGAGACTCGTTGGTACCCATAGAACCCATTTTTATTCACATATCTTGAGGTCAGAGGTCAAGGGACCCCTTTGAAAATAGCCATGCCAGAAATGATTGCCGTTAAAACGAATTTGCGTTAACACGTTGTTATTATTGCGTTAACTTTGAAAGCCCTAATATTTACTAGATCCATCGTACAGTGGTTGGCATTGTTGACAGAGCTGACCTGAAGTAAATAGAGGTGAAATGTTTGACCTGATGTCGTGTCTTTATAATGTAATGTATTTGTAAGCAGCAGTTAAGTTATATTTACTATTTCAATATTTTTTCACGAAGATAGTAATATTCTAATAAAATGAAAATAGTCTCAGAAACATAAAAATTAATAGGTTCCAGGTTGGCGCAGGCCTGGATTAGATATTAAAACTGGTTTTCATTTTAAAATAAATTAGCCATATAGACATTTCCCAAAACTGTCATCTGAGCACTCTAATCACTGTGGGCTGGAGGATGCACTCTTCTTAAAACTGATTTTCACCGTTCTCTTCACACTAATGCCAGACAGTCTCACAGTTTATTACTTTCTGTTGGCACAAAATCATTAGAAACATAGTACATTAGTCTACCTGTTATAAACTAAACTAATTGGAAAAGACAGATAGGAGGTAGGCCTCTTATACTGGTATCAAAAGAGCTTTGAAGCCCCTCTGAGTACACGGAGCCAGCAGGCTGATCGGTAGGGAAGTGACTCACTGCCTAAGAACACAAGGTGTGCAAGGACAAAAATCTCAATTCAGGGAGCATGGGAGAGCTCAGCCTGAATGAAGGCAGTCACACCGGCTCAGTCCTCATTGATTTCAGATTACAATATCATTTGAGTGGGAGTTCAAAGTGTGCACCGTTAACTCCACTCACTTTTAAGACTAATAAATGATGTTGTGCTTATGCCAAGTGCCGCTGTGCACCTGCGTGATGACTGATTAAGGCAATCTCAGTTAGTGCCGCAGACGCTGACTAACAGAAAATCTGATGAATCACATTAGCATTCAATACGCCATTGTTTGTCCGTTTGGATTGAAAGACTTTGTGTGTGCCGATTTGGAGAGCGAAGGGAGAGGAGGACCTGCAGAGGGTGAGGGAGGTAGGATGAGGAAGCCACACACATCTACCAGAGAGAGAAAGAGAGAAGAGAGGTAGGGTGGAGAATAGGGGGGAAAAAAACACCCACTCTTTTACATCAGACTGACGCACGAGTGCTGACAGATATCAGATAGAAAAGGCCACATCCCCATCCCCCCTCCCCCTCCCCCTCCCCCTGAGTCAACTGGGGCATTGGTTGTGCTGACGTGGCCGTGGAGTGCCAGCCTTCCAGAGGAAGCAGCCACGGGAAAAACATCAGTCCTCCTCCACAAAACGGCAGGCTGCCGCTGAGCCAAGAATAGCCACAAACAAGCTGCCCGTTCTAACAGTGTAAACAGAGGCTAGGCAACACTTCGGGAACGCCATCATCTCCCGTCAACATCACATAACCCGTCGTCACCTCCACGCCTCCTGGGGAAAGCCGACAGGATCAACTGGTGCGGCGTGTCTGAGTCGAGAGGGGGCCGTAGATTACCGCGGGGAGATGGGGATAATCGTCGAGGTTGGGTGAAGAAGCCGAGGGAGAGACTTATCATAGGCCAGACACATGTCCACACACATACATACACATACACAGATGTGCAAGGGGTGGTAAGGCCACTTTGAGCACCCACCTGCTTCCTCTTGTCATCAGACATCATAACAAACTAACTCAAGTGGGACTTTGCGCAGGCCTTCGATGGCATACTGCAAGCCGAGGAAACTTGGCAGACGTGCCTCTGAAAATAACGGCAACAATCCAAGCAAACTGTCAGGTTTAATCGGATGTGCAAATGAACCCCTCAATTAGATACGGAGAATAGAAAAGAAGAAGAGAAGGCGAGCTAGATGAAAGCTGGCTGGGTTGAGAGAAGGATGTGAAAATCAAGAACGGCACACGGACGGAGAGGACAAGAGTGAGACAGGTAGAAAGACCGAGCAGAGAGACAGGGCGGTTTCATATGGGAGCGCTCAATAAGCTCTCAATGGCACACATGATGAACTGTGAGCCTATAAAGATAGAGCGGGGCTTGATTATTAATAAGAGCTAATAAATTGTCTCCATCCACAAATAAAGAGGAGAGAGAGGATAGGCAAGGGAGGACAAGCAGACTAACTGACAGAGGTTAATAATTACAGCCAAGCAAGGGAAAGAGGCTAAGTACCGAACTGTCAATAAAGCAGAAAAGTACTAATTGCAAGTTAAAACCCTAACCTTGATTCTTAGTGATGACACTGGCAAATGGTTCTCTTTTTTCATGGCATGGCACACTTTTCTTGCGGGCAGGAAAGATCTTCTGTCAATTAAGAGGGTAGTAATTTGCAATAAGCGTAACATTCTATTAGCAGATTAGGAAGCCACGGATGTGTACGCTCATCATCGGCCAGGCTATTTCTCCACAAGATGCCCTTTAGCATCAAACCACCACCGATCCAGGCACGTAGAGGAGGGGAGCCAGTGGAAAAAGAGGAAAAGGGCATTCTGTGTTGATCTGTTTGCAAACCAGAGCCTGAGGGAGGAAGCTGTACAGTAAACAACGGAACAAATTAATAGGAATTGCATTCTTTTTTCTAGGCGTTAGTAAACTTTGTCTGAATTCCTGATATTTTAAGGCATCCGCATGGTTCTTGCAACCCCACCGGCGGGAATGACGTTTACAGGAGGGGAGGGAATCAGTAACCTTCATGCTTGTGCTTGTTACAGAACATCACATTGCTGCTGCTGCTGCTGCTGCTCTCAGCCAGACAAACCCAGAACGAGACAAGAGCCATGACCACAGGGGCCGGATTTGTTCAAATAATGAATTATTTGGATCCGTTCAGGATATGAAGATTCCACTCTAAAACCACTGTCTCCTCCTGTAACGAGAAGCTAACCTCACAAACCCAGTGATGTTGATAATTTGACAAATATAAAAACAGCTGAGTGGACATGGAATCGCTCTGTTCCTCCGGACATCCCACCCCGACTAAACTTAGAAGGAAAACAAAGGGTTTTTTTTTGTAAAAAACACCCCTCCCTCTCATCATCTTCCTTCATCCTCTTTACCTTTCCTCCCTCCCTCTTCGTATCAACGCAGCAATGGGAGAATGAGTCACAAGCTCAGTCATTCTTAGAGCTACTCACTGCACAAGCTGTGAATGAACCTCATCTGTGTGTGTGTCCGCACGCACATGTTTGTGTACATGTACTTGGAGGTGGCGGGTATAAAAATAATGTGCTAATGTGTCTAATGTGTCTGATGTTTGCGGTCCAATTATGTGAACCATATGTGATGAGCTTTGTTTGGGAAAGGGTGCCAGGGGTGAGGAAACATGCAACCAGCCCACAATTGTGCGCATGGGCTTTAATCTTAATGGATACGACCATACAAGCCATGCAATTTTATATGCTCTGTATTCCCAGTTAAAATAATGGACTGACCAGCACAATACTTGTGCCAGCAGCCCCCCAGTGAAAGCCCACTGTTCCATGATGGTTACGGCTTTGAATAAATAGAGGGCTAGTAAATGAGGAAAGGGAGGAGGAGAGACAGCGTGTCAAAGAACATAATGAGAGACAGCATGGATAAAGGAGGGATTTTGAAAGATGATACTGATATTTGTTCTAGTGAAGATGCGTATAGTTCCTGCTGATATTTTCCAAATTTCAATCTGACCATTTAGTTAGAAATAAGTTGGAAATACAAATTCATGCCTGGATCTTGGCTCTTGTGGGAAATAACTAAAATAATCTACAAAAATGACACTTTAAATATATTTTTTTGCTTCCTTCATGTGTAATTACCAGAAAATCCTTCTGAAATGTAAGGCTGTGAAAAGGATGACCAGATATGAGGCATTTACAGATCATATTATTTATCCTAAAACAATGTGACAAACTTTCTAGTACAGAATGTCTCAGGTAGGGGTGATTCTGCATCTTAAATGTCTTTTGAATCTTTGTCTTTAGTAAGATTAAAGACTCCTTCATTTCCACTGATTGCAAAACACTATCATCTAGATTTTTTCAGTTACTTTACAATGTCTATTGAGAATTGTGAAGAAAAGTTTTCCAATACTGATGCGGCCACATAATGTAATTCTAAAGGCGCCAGTATAGTCCTTTAAAATTGCTTGTCAGACAGTCGAATAGCTTCGGAACCCTCACACCTTTCCGACGTTAGGGATGCACCAATACCGATATCGGATATCAGGTCGATACTGACTCAGAGCTGGATCGGGTATTGGTTACAATGGGGCCGATCTATTCAATTCAATTCAATGTTTATATACTATATACATTATAGACTGGAATTCTGATTCCTGTTTCAGTTTTGACCAATTTGTTTCTGCATTAAAAGGTTTACAGTTCAATTGTAATTCCTGTTAATTTTGAAGATTTTTTAAGTTGCTGGAGTACGATTTATCATTTTAATAATAAATAACAATTGACTAAATTTTATCTATGTATTTATTTGTTACATTTTGTTTTGCAAAGTTAAGAAAGTAATGTTTTATTAAAGCCTGATGTCGCTATCAGTATCATGACTGAGAAAGTCGGATCGGTGCATCCCTATCCAACGTCGGATTAGGGTGAGCTGTGTCCGACCATTTCTGCAACTATCCGAAACCTACAATCCGACATTCACACCCACTTCACGTCGTGATTGGCCAGCTGTGTGGAGGTGAAAATGTAAGCTGGGTTTGAACTTTACCCTTGAGATGCCTTTTTTCATTTGTTAAACATCAATTTGTGGCACTTTTCATGTGTGCAACCGAGTGCAATACTGTGAAAGCCTTTCAGGAGAGACTGTCTGAAAATGGGTGTTATACCCATTTTAAACAATATTGCGTCTTTCGCCTCTCTATGACAGCTTGGATTTCACACCGCCTTCGAGTGTGGCCGTACGGATCAGGCATAAACATATTTGGTTGGACAACACGTCATACAAGCTACTTCTTTCCGATCATAACCAGACCCTCGCAGTAGCAATTCAATTAAATGATACCGCTTGGACTGCTTTCAGTCTTAAAAATCTAATTTGTCTTGAACAGACTCGTGATGGAAAATGTCTATTGTGGCATTAAAGTAAAGTCCAGTGGAACTTCTCTCAAGACAGACTATACTACTGTATTGACAGTATAAATACCCCCTTACCCCCTCATCGCACAGTGTCAGATGCTCAACAGTGCACATCCTAGCTGCTCAGTTTCAGGCACAGGGGACATGACAGCCTCAAGTCCCTCTGATAGAAAATAGACTAGCACCATCAGGAATGAGATGAGGTGTTTCACAGCTATGGCATCAGAGATAAGGGACAAGTAGGCAGATGGGCTGACTGACCAACCGGTATCTAACGGAGAGAAAAGGCAGAGGACACTGGCTGCAAACTGAGCCAGGTGTACACACACAGACACACACACACACACACCAAACACACACACACTCTCTTTAGCTCCCTGTCGAGATGCCAGAATGGCTGTCTTGGCTTTTGTGGGAAAAGGCACATCTCTATCAGGCTCAATAAGCCCAGTGGAACTAGACGGTCCTTTCAGCCATCAACCAGAGACTGAATCATCCAAAGTGATGTGAATCACCAGCAGGCCAAGTCAGATAAAGGAGTGGATCTAATCAACCCAATGGTCCTGATGCTGACTTGCCTCATCAGCCACCAAGCTTATCAGGTGGTCTATTGCTCGGTGCCAGTGATACGCCTTCAGATCTACAGTGGCAGACACTGAGAAAGGACGACTCCGGGAGCTCTGGGGGTCACAAGGGCGTGTCCACTCGCGTACAGAACTCCCCTTAAGGCAAGGAGGACAGCTAGCAGGAAGACACTAAATGGCCGTCTAATTAGCATCCCTCGCCAAAGGCCCCTCCTCTGAGGCGGATATCAAAAAAAGGAAAATGCCTTGCATGAACTGCATTTTATAAGAATGTCCGTTCGTATCGAGCAGGCTGTCATGCACTAACACGCAGCAATTACACACATCCAGCTGCTAAAAATACATAAGTGAATACACAGATTGGTGTGGGACGGAGCGAATCCTGAAAGATACGTGTAAACCAGATCATCCTGGCTTTGCGACGGTGTCACACCGTCCCCGTCGGTACATACTAGGGTGAAAGGTGAAAGCGTGCATATGCACAACTGACACTTTAGTGAACGAGGATAATCTGTTGTTGTGAACACACGAGAAACCAAAACCAACCAACCACATGCGCACACATGCCCGCACGCACACACTCTTCTTCCTCCCTCCTTGCACCGCAAGCGGTGAGTCATCCCTCTATTCACGTCACCGAGAGATGAGTGCACCCTGTGACAGGCCAGTTAGTAGCAGTCACACTGATCTATGTGGCACCTCTCTCCCTTTGTTTCTCCTCTGATGGAGAGACTATGTATGCTCGCTCCCTATTAGGAAGGTTTACTCAGCTCATAATGGGGGGCCGGTGTGGGAGCTCAGTCAGACAGGAGTACGGAGAAGAGCCCCTGTGTGAGGAAACTGTATGATGGCTTTATATCACTGCTTTTGCTCCTTTGTCATCTAAACCTGGATGCCTGAGGCCTATTGCACAGGCCTATTGTCTCATTGTTACTCATGTACGTCACAAGGCATAGTCAAAGGCTACAGACAAGAAATACCGGTGTTTCTCAGCAGTGAGATACTAAGCACCAGTCCATACAAGGGTCATTAAATTTATGCTAAAATGTCGAGCGCCTGCCTGCTGTGGTCACAAAGGGTAGCAATCATTATTCACTCGCAAACCTTTATTATGCTGACATCCTTTATCTTTCTTTATTAAATCAAATTGAACATTTAGCAGAAAAAAAAAGAGTGGCGGTGAGCTCACAGAAATGTCAATACAGAGGGACGTCCGCGGAGAATAACAAACAAAAGCAAATCATTTTCAGATCTATGTTTTCCTGGGCAACTACGTTTTATCATCATCGTTTACAATTATGGCCCCACAGCTCTACCTCCTACTACTCCAGCTGTCTTCCATTCACAATGTCAGCGACGTGTTGGAGCCAGACTTCATTGTTGCTGTCACAAAGCCAGTGTAATCACCAACAATTGAGGAAAAGGAAATGACTGCCATCAGGACAAATAAGAATGTGTAACACATCTTACTCAAACACCGCCTTTCTGCCCTAACTCCTCTACCAACACACTGTTATCATACCATATGCTTATTTTACATTATGATAGTATATCGCTGCACAGTTCATTTTATCATCCGTCACATTAAACAGGAAGAGCAGCATGCCAAATAACATTCAGGTAGCAAAAATGGTAAAAAAAAAAAGTTTTTTGGGGGGCACGAGAGTAATCCAGTCCGCGGATAAAAATGCAGGGCTGACACATTCTGTACTACAGGAAGTGTTGATAAAAATCAAGGGAGATGTATTTATGTGCACACGACATCACAGTTACTGAATTGAAGAATGAAAATATTGGTACATTTTCTGGGGTCAGGAAGCATTTTGTGTCTGTTTTTAATCTGTTATCTTCTACATGTATCGCCTATTTTTAAGTTTGACGTTTTCTTTTATCATGTTAGGATACATGTTTTATTTAACTACATTTTTTTTCAGTTACTATGCATATTAAGCAAGTGGAATGTGAATCAATGTGGTCAAGCTTGATCAGCTCAGTGTCACTTAAAAACATCTAATTGCACTAAAACATATCGATTCACTTACATAACACATTTTTCTTTCAAGCTGTACTATTCTCTACATTGCCTGGAACGGCAAGATGCAATTATATCATTGAGCAGCCTGGGAGCTGTGAGACATGACTGTCATCCTGTTGTCATTCCTGTAAAAATACGTCAATGCGTCCTGGCCAATCCCCTCCCTTTATCACTGCACACAGTGGAAAAAACTGAATGAATCCGGCTGAAGGTGATTGCTGGAAATAAAGATGTTAAGCAAAAATCTAGCTCTGTTAATCAGATTATACTCACACCGGTTATAATCTTACACTTGTTAAAATGATCAGACTGAAGCACCTATATGAAATGTGCTGTTAGCTGCAAGAGCCTTTAGCAATTTCATGATTAGATGACAATTTTTGTGGATTCAACATTGGATTTAAAAAAGCCTCTTGATTTGTCATAATTATCTACACGTACAGGCAGAGAGATTCTGAGCTCTCATTTTAATTTTACAGATGAGTACATTTCAGAGAGGAAAAATATTACATGCAGGGTCTCAAATTTATTTTTTTCACTGCCTGCTACGTGGCAGGCAAGCATTTTTTTGTCGTCCACTCAGGAATTTTATCTGCCACTTTTCAAATAACTGTATTTATTAAAGCTTCTCACCAAAAACTAAATTTTCCAAGATTACATTTGAATACATCATAATAACGTTATAATTTACCTTTGCCCTAATTATTTTTAAGCTCTGAATAGAGCTTGAACACATCAATGTAACTCAATGGAATCTCCATTAACGTTAGTAGCTACATTATTAAGCCGAACAGGACTATGCTGCCCACCGGCTGCTATCAGTTAATGTTATTAGCTCCGCTCTACTAGCTGCCGATTTCAACACGGATGTGTTGTTTACTATGTAGCATCAAGGAAAAAAATAGGGTGCACCCCCTCAGGTTTATGAGTGCCACATTGTTAAGCTTTTTCTTTTTTTTTTTTTCTTACCGCCAAGGCTCTGGTACCAAACAAACTGAAACATGATACAGTGTGCGTATGGCATTACGTCATTGTGCATGTGTAACTGTCTGAAAGCATTGATAAGAGAAGTCAATAGTCACGGAAGCATGCAAATCCAAGGAAATCGGACAACTAGGAACCGATTTTCGATTTCCATCCTTAGCGTTTTCCCTGATAATTTTACCTGCCACTGCCAACAATTTACACGCATTTGGCGGGTGCTAATTTCAGACCCTGATTACATGTTCATGTACATTTTATTAATCAGCCAAACACAAATGTACAGTAAAAACCTCTTCTGTGTTGCCTGTGTTAATGCTTTTGAAAAAGTGCAATATCATCAAATGTTTTCTTTAAACAATCTCTTTGTATGGGTTTGCATTTTTACAGACGACCAAATTAAAGATTCCAAGCTTATTTGCAGTTGAGAAAAAAAGTTAAATATCTGTTTTGCACTTGTGAAGAGTTGTCAGAGGTTATGCATACCAGATTAACAATTTATTGACACTGAATATCAGTTTGATTTTCTTTCCATGTGATTTTACATATTGTCGTGATATAACTTAATATCAGGGTGCTCTGATTAATACGGAGATATTCACTTTGACTATATCCCCCAGCCCAAGTTATCTTCCACATTTGCTGTATTAGTTAATTTAGACAAGTCTCTTAGCATTCCATATATGTCAGGGTAAAAGCAGAGTACTAAGCATTTTAAATGAGCCATACATTTCCTAGAGGTTTTTGGTAGCACTGTGAAGAGTGCAGCCAAGAAAGCATTTATGTTGCGGTCACAATGCCCTGAAACTCACACTCAATATGTTGTCTGCTCTCACTGGAGCACTCTCTGCTGGAGCAGCAGTGCTTTGCCCATTGAGTGAATACTGTATACTGTACCTCTTGCAGCATTTTGCAGCAAAAGCTACTACAATTACTGGTACTGTTAATTGCAATAAGCCTGAGCACATGCGGCATGTCTTCATATTTATGAGGTAATGCTAGAACTTGAATGAAACTTTGATCAAACAATATTATTCATCTCGTTGCTTTTGGGACTTGCATATCTAAGCCATATGTTTCGATACTGTATAACTGTATAAAAACATACGGTCCAACCATATTCATTTTGTGGAAAGGGTGCGCTCTAAAGATGGACTAAAAGATGTCAATATATAAACCTGTTTTGTTTTTTCAAGGCTAGAAACATGGGTGTGCCGCAAGGGACATATTTATTTACAATTAATTTTTTCTCCTGGCACAAAGGGGTTAATGAATGGGTCCAAACAGTATATCCATATGTATTATATGTATTATAAAATCAATATTTTCTACGACTGGATTATTAGACAACAATTAGTCAAATCCAGAATTACACTGAAAAGATATAATTGAATAACAGAACAGCTTTCTTACCTGTGATACACTGAAATTGACCATCCTCTCGTCGAATAGTGAAGGCCTCACCTGGGTTTACCTGCACCAGGATTACCTGTGGAGAAACACAGCAACATTTCATTTGACTATCTAAGTTAACTTCCACACTAGTTAATTAAAACTGAAGACAACTTTGCATGTCAACATGTGTAAACAGAAGCCACAGTCAATTTTATGTAAAAGTCGCTCTGGTGCGTGAAGAGCACACAACAGTCTTAACACCAACAGTGTTTGGTGTTACACCGACAATACGGTCACCTGAAAATCATAGTGGGGAAAATTCAAAACCTCTCTCTCCATTGAGAGGATTTCTGTGATGCCAATATAGGGCAACACTGACAGAGGCAGGTACAAGTAGGGCTGCACAATAAATTGAATATTAATCACGATCACGATTTTTCCACAATTAAATGAATATGATCGACTGTGATATTGACGTTTAAAATGTGCTGCATATCATATCTTCTCAGCGCTTCCTAAACTAACAGCCAGCCACCAGGGGGCGATTGAGATGTTTTGGCTTCACTTTGGGGTAGCTATAACGCCGCACGACAGCAGCAGCCTGTGAAAAACTTCCCTGAATGTTGCGACTGCAGTCTAGAGTAGAAGATTAATATACTGTATATTACTCGTTTTTTGAGAGCAGACAGCCAAACGAAAATGTACTAAATTCAGGTGAAGAAAAACCTTATTTTATGTCTTATTTTGATGCAAAGATCTTCAATTATCAGGAATGTGGCACAACTTGAAAGTTAAAGCAGAGCTCTGTTGATTTAATTCTGGGTAAAATTATTACAATTATACAATTTTATTTTACTGTTTATATAAATTTGAAAGTGCAATAAAGATATTTTGTCCCTAAAGTCAATGAATAATCCTGATAAATAATTGTGATCTGAATATTGATCAAAAATTTCATTATCATTTTGGCCATAATCGTGCAGCCCTAGGTTCAAGCAATAGAAATAATACAGCATCGATAAGAACCAAAAGACAGAAAAGCTGTCTGCTATGGGACAAGTGCTCCAGCCTGCTTAAAATATGTGCAGTAGACAAAAAACTTTAGACAGGTCACCTTTAACTTTCAATCACACCAATTGTTCTCAGGACAAAACAGGTATTAGTTACAAAATCAACAGGAGGAATTAACTGAGAGCAAGACAGAGGGTTGTAGAAGTGTTGACTGTGGTTCTCAATTTAGCTGTGGGGATAAACAATCATTAAACTGCAAAATAGTATTTTTTAACCAATAACCACTGCCATACCTGGACAATTGATTCCATCAATAGTACACTTTATGTGTGTGAAAGGGGATGTTGAATGTAACACACACAATCAATAAACCAGCTCATGTTCTACACCAACTTTGACTGTCAATTTCAAGCAATATCTTCCATAGAAACTGGGACTGTTTCTAAGAAGCAATACAAAATAATAAATACAACTTCGATTTCACATCAAATATGTATTTTCACTTAATTTGGGTTGTACAAACCATATAAGAGTTGATAAGAGTTGGTGGATGACTTTAATGAACCAACAACTGGAACAAGGCGACAAAGGAAGAAAGAAAAATATCAATTTGGTATGCAACCCTTGCCATGCATGAAAACTTGACAGCTAATCATCGTTCATGATTAAAAAAAAACTTAAAATCCTGAAATTATGGTTTGGGTGTTTTTCAGAACACAATATATTTAAACAGCTGCTCGTTTTGTAAATCAATGACGTGAAATGGTTGGTTTTTGTAACTAGATACTTGATAACTTTCAAAGTATGTGTTGATGCAATGCAATTACTTTTGTCATTTGATTGTGATTATTAGAAGACTGTAATTTTCCCTGCTGTACATATGATATACAGGTAACCACCTGTAAGTTTCAGGAACATTCAACAGATGTCGCAGATGAAAAAACTAGGAAGCAAAGGTCATATTTCAACCCACTTTTAACATAGTAAAAAATAACAATTAGCCTCTATGTCTAAAAATATTGATTTTGTCAATATTTTAAATTTTTAAAAAATCAAAGGATTAATGATTTGTAACTGAACTTCTTCTCCCCATATCTAGTTTTAATGTGCAGAACAACAACTTTAATCTTCTTGAGGTATCAGGCTTTACATGCATTTCTAAAGCTTTAACCATAAACCTAACAAACTCGAAACTGTTAATATCTCCATCTCCCATTCATGGAGTTCGTCATGACGTTGTTGGAAACATCAGGTACACACTGCTACCCTACACTGAGTCATTCTGCTTCTGTCATTACAAAAGACTTGAGCATCAGAACTGAACATTAAAAGCCTCGTAAAAAATGTGCATTTTGTCCAAGGAACAAACTTTTCAAACCATTCAACATTCCTGACAATGTCGCCTTCTTTTCAAGGCAAAACTAAAATTATGAACAGAACTGAAGAAAAAATCTTTTTTTTCATTCACCAACAGTTCAGATTCTCTTAACGTAGTCTTCTTAACTCCAAAAGAACACATATAATTAGGTTTTTGTTGCCTGGCGCTGTGTGTGGGCGCTAGTTACCTCACTCTTGTGGAAGTCGCTGTCATAGAATCTACACTCCCCTGGCAAAGGGCTTTGGCTATGGTTCTCTTCAAGCACAGAAATCATCAGCACCTCCATCTCTGACACTGCTCCCATTCATGTGCTCAGCAGGGAGCGGAAAGAGCCCTTTGACTGCCACACACAGAAGCTCATATGTTCATACACACCCACACAGGCAGCGTCAGCAGCAAGTGTAGATGGGGGTGGGGGGGTGGGGGGGTGGGAGGGGGATGCGGGGCAAAGGAGGTTTAATTGAATCAAAGTCTAGGCACTTCACAGTCGGGTGCATGTGTATGTTTGTTGTCTACCCCCCTCTGTGTGAAGCCATCACCCCTCCTAAGATGATGTCTCCCTTTTCCAATTTAATCTTAGCATGGTAAGTTACGTTGAAATCAATACTAAAACATTCATGTTCAGGAAATCAAACGGAAGGTAATTTAGCTTGCAAGAGATCTGACTGCTACTTACTGTTGCCCGCATTGCTTTTTCCTCATTCAGGCGTCGCTATTCACGCAGTCACAGAGAAAAAAAAAAAGAAAAAAAAAAGAAGATGCTCCAGGGTCTACCAGACCCTCCACCACTTCACCCAACCCTCATGAGAAATCACATGACCTGCGATGCTAACACATCTGGCTGGGCTGATCCTTTACACCCTCCACTTCCATCAACTCCTGCACAAAATCCAGGAAGGAACTGGCGAGAGGCGAGGAGTGCAGCAGGAGCTATGTAGGCGGATGGGGCTTAGTCTCTCGCGCTGGATGTAGCCTTCACAGAAAGTGTGGCGTAAATCTCATGTTTGCTTAGCGTGGTTCAGCCTCATCTGCTCCATAGCGGCGCACTCTCTGCAGCAGGCAGGTTGTTCAATCTTGCCTCTGGCTCAAGTGCAGCCTCCCTACCGTCAGTATCCACAGCAACCCCTTCAACAAATAAGCCACAGCGACGTCCGCGCCAAACCTTCAGAGAAGGGATTGAAACCTTATCAGCAGTGGCCACTCTCTGGAAAAGGAGGCGGACGAACCCAAGAGAACAGCACCAAATATGAGAAGGATGATGCCTATTCAGTTCCCTTCTTGCCTCTGTCACTTACTGTGTGCCAGCTCAGTTAACGCTTGCTGTGCTCCTTAATATGGTTAATTTCAATAGCATTCCATCAGGGCGTGATCATAACACAGCTAAGCCAGCAAAGGTAGGGTTCCACAGCGTGGGGAGTCCTTTGTTCTGCCTTTTTTCACAACAACAACAATGGCGTGAGGGAGCTGAGCGACCCACGCAGCTTCTGAGGCTGACATATACGACTACGCTACAGTCCCTCTCCCTCCCCCCGCTTCTCTCCCTCCCCCTCATACTCGCTCTGGCTCTCTCTCCCATTCACAGAGCGACATGCCATACACCCTCTCTTAATACTCCGATCGATGCGAGAGGAGATGAGGTGGTGGGAGTTCAATTTCAGAGCTCCAGCGTTCAGCGACAATTGCACCCTCGACTTCTCTACTGTCTTCAAAGATCACAAAGCAGCCCACTGACAGTCAAAACAGAGACACTATTTGTACGGCGACACAATAAACAAGAGCTCGCGAGTATTCACTGCTTCTGTAACATCTGTCCTCATTCATTCGAAATGGATCGTTCCTTAAAGAGACAGTGCTCATCACTTGATCAGCGTGTGCCAAGTTAACAGATAGTCTGCGTCACTGATACTGCTGCGCAAGGGGTACACCTATGGCACATCCTCCACAAAATGAAATCCTACGCTTCTTTTTACTCCGTGTAAAATGAAAAAAAGATGTATTTAAGGAATTAGATAAAAATAGCCACTAGCTGCAATGATCAGGGATTAAGTATTTAAGTATTAAGTAACATGTCTTTAGGGAAATATTAAGTAAGAATTAATTTTGGAAGAAGAAGAATGCTAAGAAAAAAACAAAGCACAGCACACACTGTAATAAGAGGATAACATTTTATATTGATCAAATGATCTGTTATGGTCATGATGCTGAGAATCTGTTATGGTCCAAATCACAATGAAACAAGGATAGCGCCCCCTTTAGACTGATAATTTAATTTATAGACGTACTGCTTTTATGCCTTTTTTGCAAGGAAAAACTTATGTGTCCACATAAAAATGATAGACAAATGCAATCTAATTTGATAGTGACTAAAAACCACAGCAAAGCCTTGGTAAATCAACTACTGAGATTCTATTTATTGAACTGTAAACAGGTAAGATCGCAATCAGCAGCCTCAGCAACTAAATACACAAAATAAAATAACCTTTAACTCTGCAACACCAAAACAAGCAACCTGATGCAGCAAGCACATTTTTCATTCCTTGGTGCCATTCTCCAAATATTTACTGCAAAACTTGAGGCTTAATTTACAGAACAATTTCTATAAACAGCCTAGAACTGGAATGAGGTCTTGGCCAAAATGGTGTTATAATTTTTTTTCCTTTCAAAGTTACAACTGCATAATGTTGTTTTGTACTGCTTGATGTGAATAGTGTTTTGGGGGTTTAGAATATAGATGGGTTACTAAGATATTTTCATAATTTTATGCTTAGACTGCTTATATCCTCTTGAATATTTTGCTTTGGATTTGAAAGGATTGCCTCATAATGTTACATCAATGTCAGACATTCAACAGAGGCAAAACCTCTAGTTTTTGAGTAAGATTGTCTACAACATATTTAGTACAAATATATACAGTAGAAAGGAAGAGATTAATACAGTCAAGTTCCTCCTCTGATAACTCCACTTGCTTGAGGCAACTGTCAATCATAGTTACCCTTAAACCAAGCTCTTACATCCCCTTGAAGCTCAGCTCTAATAAACTTAGGAATGCTGAATTTACAGTGCTACTGTCAAATACATTCAGGCTCTGCCCAAGCCATGCCCCTGCTATAGAATGAATGTGTAGCTGCCATCACAAACCAACTGTATGCTGATTTCATTTGGAAGTAGATAGACTCAGAAACAGCGATAGGATACTGCAAAGGTTACTTTCCGCGCAGATGACTAAGCACTGTAATGTGAAATGGTTTCCTGGTCACATTCACAACAGGGATGATCTTTTTAACAGAGCGCTGGATGGAAGAAACCATGCATTAAGAGGAGAGGAACAATGAACACAAACACATAGAACAGTATGTCCAGGCAACACATCTTGTTCCCACCATTGTAAAGATTTGCGACCATGTATGAACCCTATGCAAAGAGAGCGTGGATCAATTAGCACACACTGTCACACAGGTGGCCACTGCTGTGTTTTATTACCCAGGAGAATCGGCCTGCTCTGTGCGTTAATGGCTGTTAGCTCTGACGTTTCTCTGCCGCTGGTGACTCAGAGTTCAGGTTTCTCACTATTTGTTCCTCTTAATTGTTTACTGTGCGATGATGTGAACTAGCAGCTGGGTGGACAGGAAACAGGAGCCAAATGACACAGGGAAAATCCTGCCAGTGGCGGAACTAGCCAGGAACTAACACAGTCTCCCTGCAGCTGATGGCATACGCTTACATGTGCAATGATAATTCAGGGCAATTTGATGATCCTGCACCCTCCAGAATCCCCTGGAAACGCTGCATGATGGGTAATGTAGGATAGAAACAGACAGGGAAAAAAATCTTTCCAAGAAGTGTTCATGCGGCAGCAAGTCCTTGTAAATATTAGTCGTATCTTTTTAGCAATGTTAAATCACAGAGGAGATAATCTGTTAAATGCATTTATCAGAGGAAACGTTATCAAAGCACATAGTCAACCTGTAGGATCTGAAACCTGAGCCACACAGTGTTTTCCACCAGCTTTCTGTTTACTTACATGTTTCCACTCAATGACTATGTTTATTTCTATGAAATCATGAACAGTCACCAACCACTATTGACTGATGATGACTTATGCCTTTCATTAAGTGAATATTATAGTGTACAGTATATTATGTTGACAAGGGGCAATGTTACATTGATGTTACATGGTAATGTCCGTTTCAGGTACATAAATTAATGATACTAAGAATAAAAGAAGAAAAACTAAAATTTCTGACAAAATGTTATTTTCTTTTTTCCAGTAACTATTTAACCACACAAAAGTCTTTATAAGCACCTACTGTATGTTGTCTACATCAGTTTGGTCAACCTGGACCTCGTCATGTCTCCACTTCATTTCTAAATGTGGTGACACTTCATTCAACTCATTTTAAATAGGATTTATTATAGAATCAATCAAGGAATGAAGCCACTCCAGTATTGATCTGGGTGCATGGTTACGATCATTGTCCTACTAAATGTCAAATCAGCACCCAAATAAATAAGGATGCTACTGTGAAGAGGGTTTTACTCTTGACTTTGCCTGTATTTGGCTCCCTTTAACATCTCTAATAAAAAAGTACCCCCCTGTCTGATGCTGCTTCCCAGTGGAGCTGGTGTTAGATAGGTGATAGGCTATCATAGTCCTGATAATGAGATCTCCACTGCAGCTCAACTCTTCATATTTGTTAAATCAGACCACATTATTTTTTGGCTCGTGCCCGCTGAAAATTTCACATGAATCTCTGCGAACTCCGGGCATGCTGTTATGTGCTTTTTTCTCCACAGGAGTGCCTTCCATCTGGCGCCTCTACCACATAGCCCAGACTTGTGAAGTGTACTGCGTGTAGTCCTTCCAGAGGAATCTCTCATCATAGCTACTTTAAACTACAGTAATGTTAGAGTTGTCCCCGGGTTCTGGGTCAGCTTCCTGGCTAAGGTCCTTCCAGCTTGGACCATGGATGTATAAAGAGAACTGGATATAGTGTTGGAGGTGGGGCCCCGTTCATTCCTATGAAAGTTGCTCAGT
Source organism: Sebastolobus alascanus (assembly GCA_916701645.2). NCBI lineage: Eukaryota > Metazoa > Chordata > Actinopteri > Perciformes > Sebastidae > Sebastolobus > Sebastolobus alascanus. The sequence goes on along the minus strand of CAKAOJ020000040.1, from coordinate 3,609,519 downwards.
GGCGCATCATGCCAAAATGGCTCAACTTCCGCCTGGAAAAGTACCCGGATCTTCCGGCGATCTTCTGCATCAATTGGGCCCATGGAGCATGCGCAGTAGCGTCCGCTCGGTCACATGGCTCGATCACGGGGTCCAACGTAACGCTGTCCTCACGGTCTGGGTTTCATTCACATGAACGGAGGAAGGGAAATAACTTTGGACTCGGCTATTAATGCGTTTTACAACTTTTAGGAGCTAATGATTTAAATAAGGGCTATTATAGTGTTCGTACTGGGGAATTGATTTACCCAAAAAAAAATTATCCGCTAAGTTACAGACGTCTCTTTCCCAATGTAAGTCTATGGGAAAAAGTATTTTTGAGCCCAATGGCATCACGTGATGGACACGGATGTTGTAGTACCACCGTTTGGCCACTAAACAAATTGGGATCAACAACCGGCATTCTTCCTGGGGACTTGGCTTGGAAAATATTGATACACTTGAGTATCGCAATATTATGTTTTGTGATACTGTATCAATTCTCAAAAGAACTGTATCGATTTTTAATTAATAGTTTACATGCAAAGATTCGTGGCAGACAGTGGCTCAGATTGCACAAAAAGTAGTGCCATGATGTCGGATGTTACAGGGACGAGGATAAATGCAAATGCAGATCCCACTGTTGTGATTGCATAAAAAAAAAAAATACTTTTTTTTTTACACAGAAGTTATGCATATGGTAGTGTGTTCTATATACGGACAGTTTTCATAAAATTAGATTTAAAAAAATTTTGCTTACAGTATTGCAATATATTGAATCGTAACCCCTGTATCATGATATGTATCGTATCACCAGATTCTTTTCAATACACAGCCCTAATTTTTAATGATGAAGCCTCATGTGCTCCTCCACATATGTATGTTTTATTCTTTTCCACAGACAGTTTTCTCCCAGATTTGTCTCCCTCCATCTAGCCAGAGTGTTGCTGTAAAATACCAATGAGGAAATTCTGGTTTCAAATTTTAGAATTTGAAATGAAAAATACAAATTCATCATTGTAGAGCAAAAAAAGCAATGAAGTGATTGTGTTACAACCATGATGTGAACACATTTCCTACGCTAAAATTTATGATAAAAATCACTTAACAATCTCCACTTATTCATTTAGCCGCTTTGTATTATTATTTCTACTATCATGACATAAAAAGTTACTTTAAGCTAATGAAACATTCTGCTAATTATCTGTTTATTTAATGTTAGGACTGTTTACTTTATATGTAAGGGACCGACAATATTAAACACAAATGCTGATGTATTATACCAGAGTTAGCTTAAAGCTTTCAGTGCATATCTTGATCAATGCAGTGCTTGGACTTGAATGGTTATTGAGTCTAGCTCAGATCAGTATTTGTATCGACTGATTTACTCTTGGGTCTGTTCTGAATATTGGTGCAGTAATAATGGTATGGTTTGTCTCACTGGCTTAGTAGAAAGTGTCCTAAACACTGCTGAGTCACGCACTGTCCACCTCCTCACAACAGTTGACAAATAGTGTCTCCAATAGAGTCTCCACATGATGGTTCAGTGGCTGACCAGAAGACAGGCAGAGTGGGTTGCGTTTTTGTCACATCTCGAGCCCTCCGGCAACTTCTGAGGGGCAAATGTCCAAGGCCCCGTCTCCTGTGTCTGGCTATAGCATACAGGCCAGCAGCACTATCGACGGCCGAGTCGGGAGTGAGGTCTCACTATCCCACAGTAACATTAGCCCACGCATGGCACAGAGCCACAAGCAGACCACACACACTCATGGCTGTGTGCTACCTGTTCAATTTGTTTGGTTACTATTTAATGCTGTGTGTTCTCTCACAGAGTAAACAGTGTTTTTTTGATTTTTAAATCTCACCTCATGTTATAGAAGATTTAAAAACTTATGTTTGAATAAAAACAGAATAGAAAGAAAATGTAACACCTACTTCTCCATTCACTGTTCTTTCTAAGCCATCCCTCAAAAGTCCTATGTTGTTTTGAAAGATCTTGCAATTATATTAGGGCTGTCAAAGTTAACGCGAAAATAACGCGATAACACAAACTTGTTTTAACGCCACTAATTTCTTTCGCAACCTGCGATTTTTAGGTTGTAGTGGGCTCGGTTTTAAAGCTAGAGTGAAGATACTGGTATCATATGAAACTAGAAAACCTAGAGAATCCATTGGTATCAACCATGTCATACAAACTTGCGCTAAATTCTGGCGAGGAAAAACTGGCATGGCCATTTTCGAAGGGGTCTCTTGACCTCTGACCTCAAGATTTGAGAATGAAAATGGGTTCTATGGGTACCCACGAGTCTCCCCTTTACGGACATGCCCACTTTATGATGATCACATGCAGTTTGGGGCAAGTCATAGTCAAGTCAGCACACTGACACACTGACAGCTGTTGTCGTCTGTTGGGCTCGAGTTTGCCATGTTATGATTTGAGCATATTATTTTATGCTAAATGCAGTACCTGTGAGGGTTTCTGGGCAATATTTGTCAATGTTTTGTGTTGTTAATTGATTTCCAATAATAAATATATACATACATTTGCATAAAGCAGCATATTTGCCCACTCCCATTCTTGAAAAGGTACATTTTGAACGTACCAGGGAGTTATACTCTGAGAATATTTTGGAAAATAACTGCCAATGAACCATTTCTAACAGTTGAAATGTTTCTAAAAAGGTGTTTTTATCACTTTCAGTCCATCAGGTTACAAACACAGACGTGGAAAAAAAAAGAGGAATATAAAAACACAAGCACAAAGCCCATGAAAACATTAAATGGTAGGTCTAATGAAAAAGGGTAATGAACAAAATGGAAGAAAATATACATACCCATCGGCACAGACAACAGCTAAGTACATACGCCATTAGCTGGGCTTAAACATTGACAGAAACAGACTGATTCATCCGTTACCAATATAGCTACAAACCAAACGGCAGGAGCAGGACAAACTCTGGAGGGGGGGGCAGGGGGGGGGGGGGCAGGGGGGGGGCTTAAATGGATGGAAGCAGTGAATCATACTGTAGCCAAAGTCATCTCTAAAAAGGAATCATCTCAGGTAATAACCCCAAGACAACAGCTTCCTCCATGACTCAGAATAATTGGTTCAACAGAGCGTTAATACCAAGCCAAGACTGGGATAAAGGAACCAAGAACAAAGAATGAGGTGTCCTTGCAGCTTCTCCGACTAAAGGTCAGAAACGGAGGGGTCAGCCATCGCTGTGAATCCTCTTCACTGTCACCACAGTCCTGCCTCGCTGTGTCAGGGCCCAGACCCCTCCAGTGGTTCCTGCTCCTCACTCTGCAGCTGTCATGATATTTACACACCTCCTCAGACACACAACACACACAAGCAACATCTTATTCACAGCGACGCTCAAACAACAGTCCTTAAAAAACCCTACATCGAACAATGCAAAATGAATGTCTTTTTTTGGGATCAGTGGTCAGACGCCACGAAATCAGTCACATCAAATCGCCTTGTGTGCCATATGTGCTTTCACAAGTTACTAAAAACTCCCATAACAACACTGTATTTAGTGCCAATTTCCAATAAGTAAACTTACATAGGTAGGTACAACGTTTCAAAGTTCTTCTGATTCTGCAAATGATTCTAATGTTACCTGCAGGGGAAGTCAATCTGAGGAAAGCTAACCATGCTAGCATTAGCAGCTGCTCACTCGCACCCAGCTCCTCACGGTCAAAGGTAATAACTGAAGTAATAAGCCATTATATTTGCAAGGACATGCACTCATATAGCGTTGTTGAAAATGATGGCTGATGGATGATACTGACCCTGAATCCGCAGCGCATAATATATCCAGGTCTGGCAGCATTTCAGCGAAAAATACATACATAATGGGGGCTACCCAAAAGGTTTGGCCTTGTGTATCACTGCCCATTGTTTGCTATTGTTGATGCAGCAGTAGGCATAATTTCTTTTGACAATGGGACCTCTTAATACTTGAAATTAATTATTCTATATTGACTTTTGCTATTTTGTCCATGTTAATATTGTTTTTTTAGCTACCACCATTCAAACCTCATATGATATATTTAATGTAAAATGTTAAATACCAAATAATATTAAATCTTAACTCAATAGCAATAAATTGTCTCTGTATCCAATGTAGGCCATATCACGCATCTGGGTATTGTCTTAGAGAGAGAGATACACTAAAGCTTGATTTATGCTTGCCGCATACACGAGGGTCGCGAGTGTCCGCACGGCCAAAGTGGCATCATACCATCAGACACGACCCTTCGCGGGGGTTCCGTGCGGCAGGTTTTCGCTTGTCCGTGCACATCAAACATTTTCTAACCACGCGGAAGCAGATGGGCGGAGAAAATTGAGAACTTTGAGGAGCTCTGAGAATGTCGGTATGCCGTGAGGAGAAACCTGCACGGAGTTCAGGATCCAAACGTTTCCTCAACACGATTTCACTAGGGATGCACTCATTTATCGGCTGAACATCGGTATCGGCCAAAATTCGCCTTGTTGACTGCCATCGGCCTATCGGTAAATAAGATGACATTCGCAGTTGGCAGTGGGTGATGTTCATCTGTTGTGTTGCATCAATTTTGCGCCAATTTGCTATCAGTCTCGGACAACAGTAACCAGCTGCTGATTCGGAGAAGAAGCCACTGGCTGGACACGACTCTGGCATGACGGCGGGTGCCAGGTTTGTGTGGTTTGTTTAGAAATAAAAGTGAAAGAAAAAGTCGTCCGTGTGGAGTATTACACGGTCTCAGAGAAAGATCAGCGACAAGAACGTTGTTATGTTCAACAAAAAATGAAGCAGTAAAACAATGGCTTACAAGATTTCTTAAAAACAATCACTGCGGTCTGGATGGGGACGAACCTGGTGTGTGCGTAATGTGTCACTAGAAGCCTGCAGCAGTCCGTCCCCCACACCGGGATCAAATCACAGCAGAGTGCAGCAGCACGTCATGCCGCCGCATCGTAGTCCTGCAGCAGTGCCTCGGGTCCGTCCAGCACGGACAGCTGAGGCAGCGAGGCCCGAGGCTGCAACAGCGGAGCGGAGCTCTTCATCCGCTCCCTGTCGGTGTTCTACTAGTCCACTAGTTAATCGCACGCGGATGGAATCCTTCTCTCGGACAGATAAAAAAAATAAAAATGCTGAAATGGGTCGCCAAATATACTTGGGCGGCCGTTAATATATTGGTGGCCCGCCCAAGTAAAGTCTATGTGTGAAAAACACTGCTTATGTTTCTAATCACTTTTACATTCAGGCCTACATTTAATTTATGTTTCACAAAACAAATATTTTTGTTGGGCTATATAAGTTCTCATTGAGTAGGCAGTTGTATAGCAGCTAAAATTTTTATTGTAAAACATAATATTTTTCATGTGAAAGAAGATTAAAGTTTGTTTCATAAATTTGTATGATTGAATTTGTGCTCATTCAAAGACAGTGTAATGAAATGCTTAATGACTTTAAAACAGCTCAGTTATTTTTTATAATGAAGAGGTCTTTGTTTCCCTAGCACAAAAGGGAAATAAATAACAGCAAAAACAAAATAAACAAAAACATCGGTATTGGTATCGGCCAAATTGTTAATTTAAACATCGGTATCGGCCCAGAATTTCACAATCGGTGCATCCCTAGATTCCACATCAGCTCATGTCCGTAAGACCATCCTTGCGGAATGCATAACCGAGGCTTAATACCTCTAGTGCATAAACAATGTCATCATGCTATAGTTCGAAAAACACAGTAACTGCTCTGTGTTATCTGATACTTGTTATTCCTCTTCATAGCACATTTCAGTGATCATGAACATGCAGTGTCTCAAATTGGTGTGAGCAGCAGGGTGGTAATGATGCAAGCCAGGAAGGATCTGCAGCAGCATTTTACTCCTCTAGCTCTCATATAAAACACTGTAAACACTGACAGGGGACGAGTACAGGTAATCAGGTAACCTTTGTGGGAGGTGGTAAGGTAAGTAACTGAATTCCATGAGAACAACACCCTCACAGCCCAACACAAACAGAAAAATTTGATCTCTATGTGAACAAAGCCCGATTCAGGCGAGGGATTTTCCACTGTGGAAAATGACAAGATGGCTGGAAAGGCATGTTTATAGGGCAGCGCTAATATTAGCAAGTCTTATCTAGACAAACTGCATAAGATTAAGGAAATGACGGATATCACTGTGGGTTCTATGCTCTCCCCCAGGAAGTCACGGAAACTTAAGCAAATCGAACTGATGACCATCAAAATGACAGGGAAATCACCCGGGCCTGTCACGGCCACTCAATCTCACTCTGATACTGACAGGAGATGATGGGGGATATCACCCCATATCCTGTTCCCATACAACGAAGACTGCTATCAAAACCGAGAGAGATGTGGTTCCTAACAAACAAGCACCTGTTGCCTATGAAATGTCTTATATGCTGAGTGAGGACAGCAGATCCGTTTGGGTTGTTTCAGTACTTATCTGAGCAACAGCCATATGTGCATATTTTGTTTAACATCTGAAACAAGCCAGCAAACGCATCAGGTTTCACAAAAGGCACATACTGTATGCGGTGTATCAATGTATCAGAAAACAGATACAATTACAACACTAGATCAGATTGAATTTAAAGCAACAGAGTTAAAAACTTTTTTTCTTGAAAATACAGCTGGGTTTGAGATATTATAATCTTGATTATTCCACTGCTGTAGTAAGTTAAGGCAGAGTTATATATAAAATAAATTATTAATATAAAATTAAACCAATTCACATGGTGGCATCTCATTTTTCTACAGTCATTATATCAACCAATTCTACATTCAGGGTTTCAGACACCTTTTGATTTATTATTGCCTGACACAACCCGGGCTCCAGCCTCTGCTGGACTACATGTCGGGCCAAATACCACATTAGTGTTTCCCTGCTGTGCTGGTCAAACCATACACTATGCCACTGCCTCTAGTGTTACTCACTACCTAAGTAAGTGCTCAAGTGCTTTAAGTGCACCTGCCAAAATTTCTCAAATTCACTGATTCCGTCTGTGATTGTAATGCATTATAAGGCATCAATATTCATGGCTTTGCAAAAGCAGCCCAGTGTTATGCATGAAATTGTACAAATAATTCCGACAAGCACAAACAAGCTAGCACAAGCTATTAAGGCTTTGTTTTCAATATCGTAGGCTCAGCTACATGGACTCAAAACAGTTCAACAGAGGCAAACAACAGAGAAAATAAGCCGGAGGCACCACTTCTAACAAATCCCTTCAACTGTAATTACAAGGCAGATTGCTAAAAGTTTATTTGGGAATAACAGACTTGATGCAGCAACTGTGACTAATAGCAGAGAGAGATGAGGACGGAGGGGTCTGAGTGTACCTGCTGGGGGCCCTCCCCATTGACCATGGCTTGGGGCGGTGGTGAGGCCAGAATTGGGAGTTCAGGGCTGAGAAGCTGGCCGGACTCCAGAGGTGGGGTGTGGTCTGCCATGTCTCCCTCATTCACACCACTGAAGAGGTACTCCTGCAACGAAGACACTGCGGTCAATGGAAATGCACAAAGTGTACCACGGAGATTTGTGGTGTCATCGTCTCGAGTCTTCCAGCCAGTCATTAGACCTGTGCTGAGAACTACATTTACCCAGAGTGTCCACAGGGTGCGGCTTCTCTCTCCCCTCCCCTACTATACAGTATGAGTGAATACCATGAAAAGTATCATTTCTTTATGTTTTGCAGGTATATTCATTGAATAAGACAGCAATAAATTGAAACATTGTTATTGTTTTTGGCTTTAAGATTTAAGCAGGTTATGAAAATCAAGGATGGATGGATGAAAGGATGGTTAGATGAAGGGATAGATGTGGATATTCGTACTGATTACTACAAAATGATAGGATCATAGTGATCACTACAAAATATCTATCAATTTCTAGAGATGTTGCAATCACATTTTGTTTATATATTACAAACAATATGACAGAGTGACAATTACTGAATATAAAAAGACGCTGTGTATTTAACTGCCATAATTCTGTATGTCACTATTTGATATGTTTGTTTACATAATATTATTTATGCAATTTATTTCCATGAATATTGATTTGTTTGTATTAACACATAGGAACTATGTTTACATCTTACATTGTGCGGGCTGGGGAAACATTTAGTTGTGTCAATTTCCTTATAGGAGACATGTGAAGCAGCAGAAGATTTTATTCTCCACTCAAAGATTTAAGTTTAACTTTAAGATGATTGAATTGCCCGTTCTTGAAGATTTAGCGGTGTTCAAGTGGACTCATTCCCTCTCGGTTGTGTGCAGCCAGTGAGGTACGTCTATTTCGTGTTTTGTTTCGGAGCGTGCATTTACTGTTACATATCTACAGTTTGTGTGTAATACAAATGTAATTATTTTGTACATTGTCTTGTACTTTGAACAGTTCAACGGTGAATTTGATGATAGTGATGTTGACTGAGGTGCAATTAAAGATGATTAAATCCGTCAGTAACACAAGGACCAAGATGTCGTATATTTCCTGTGAGTGATACTGTAGCTTAAATTTTATTTGGATATGATTGTTGGGCAATAGGACACATCTGCTATCCTCCATTGCTGGTGGATTTTTTACCCAGTTTTATGATGATATTAAGGTCTATATTTAGTGATTTAAAAGTGGGAATTTGGCACACATCATAATTAATTTCAAAACACATCCGCTGTTTTCCACAGCCAGTCATGCACTGGCAGCATTTTCTGGCACAGCAGCCCAGTTGCTGACTCTGAAAGATATTTTCTGATGCCATCAATGAGCGGCCAGGTTGGACCAGTTGTTCGATCCAAACTAAACAGGCCTGATAACAAACCAAAGACAGGGTTGATCAGATGCATTTCCTTTTATAGGATATAAACATGGCCTGTAGGTAAAGGTTTGTGCCGTTGTGGAAGTCGATGTTGTCCATACTTCTGTTTGGTAATTGGTACTTGTCTCTGCCAAATGTTGCATGCTCCACTTACATGGAATTTGTGTTGTTGAGGTGATGCAAGCTAAGTTACTTAGTAAGTATTATCAACAATAAATCACAGCAAGATTGAAAAGTGGTTATTGGTATGCCACTGTTCAGTCATATACAGGAAAGTTCTTCCTTCCTACAAAAGTTAGATACACTAAAAAAAAGAATGTTAAAAAAGCCAAATGGATAGGAAAAATAGAGAAGATAAAAATATTTTTCAAAACCACTGCCACACCCAATTATCCTATCAGAGGATTAAAAACAAATGTTTCCCTCATGTCACAATGTAAGAGGAAATGAAAAGCAGGCATCAGGTGGCATACTGTATTGTGCATGATGTCTGTCAGGTGACAGGTATAGACAACTTACCAAGCACAACAACATAGTGTTGGAGTTTAAATAATGATTTAAAGGGAGGGGGCATATGAGAAGAGAGAAGGAAATTGTTGCACATGGTAAAATGCTAACCCCTTCAATTGAAAAATAAGGCTGCAATGCTGTTTGCTCACATCTTCACATAACAAACACTAATATCCAAAAGCTGACTGTGGTAAAAGCATATAATGTTTACTAAATTCAAGCAATCAACAAATGCAAATCAACCAAGAGGGATTATACATAAGCTCATGTCAAGTCAAACCCTATGAGAGTATCCAGGGAAGACACAGTTCCTTTTAAAACACTGCAATGAAATAAGACTATAAAGAGCCACATTGAGGTCTGACCACTTGTGGAAAAAAAAAATACATGAAACGATTACATGGCTTACAAAAATTCTGACACAAAACAACAGAACACCATGAGAGAGATGTAACGTGTGTCCTTGAACCTAATTACAATCTTGCGCATGCGCCCCTAAACCTCACAGTGATCTGGCTTATCTGTCAGCTTTAGCCCCTCCCATCCTTAAGCTTAAACAACAAAGTCAGTTTACAGTGTGATGGTCAATGAACTGGGTTTGAGGGAACCGTTGCTACAGTGCAGGACCGGCATGTGATTAGCCTAGTATTACTAGCAGGCATTAGATGATGGCAGGCCCCTTCTGTGCTCACCAGGCCTCTAAGTCAATCACTGCAATCACTTTGTTATATTACTCTATAACACAAGACAATTTCAAGTAAATTATTGTTCAAGTCTAAAATGATTTTCCAAGAACATTCAACAGCGAGCTAGGGGTCAGTGAAAGGAGAAGTAACGAAGGGAAATCCCTGACCACCCGCGTTTCAACATACATAATGAAGCTCCAAATAGCATTCTATTCTCACACTGGAAATTAAGATTTGACAGTTAATTATTATTTTTTCAAATATGACATAATTTGTTTAGGGTGATATTAAATATTGTGTATACTTTAGTTAGTACCTGTGGAGGCTGCATGAGTGCCATGTTACCAGAGCTAAAACAAAAATGAACACATAGTGCAGGTACTTTCCCCTCTTTGCTTCTGTGCCTTCTCTAGGAAAAAGATGTGGCTATAAAAGATATAATATAAAATCAACACAACCTCCTGTTAAAACCAGTGAAAAACACCAGCTGACACTGGTGTTAAACTCCTGTTGTGGCTGCATTACACTAAAGCCTGTGCACAGCCTTTTTTTTGTTGCAGCACAATAAACATTAGGCTACTTCTAAATCGAAATTGTGGTAACATCTGTTGTTGACTGTGGATCATATTTGACTGTGCAGTCAATAAGGACACAACAGCTGTCTTTCAGTTACAGTTTTGGTGAGATGGGGAAAACACCCTGAATGAGTAGAATAATAGCTAGACAACACTTCTGTTTATTCATTCCTAGATAGATAGATAGACTTTATTGATCCCAAATTGGGAAATTATTAAAGTTATGTATAAAGTAAGAAATTAAGTATTGTTAGGAATTAGACAAAGGCATAGACAAAATCATTATAATGTTGAATAAAAAAACATAAGGCTTCACGTGTATAATGATTTGGAAAATTTGGTCGTCAGTTTCTAATAAGGACTCAAATAGACCCAGGTTTGAACCCTAATGCGTTGGTTTAGCTGGAACACCTGGAGAAATGTTTTCCTATGCCAGACAGCTTCACACGGTGGAACAGCTGGTTATCCATTTAGTACATGTATTCGACTTAGCCTTACCGTTAGCCACTTAGCTAACCCTACCTCTGCCTTCTTACAAGGTCTATCGACTAGAAACACGTTTAACATGTCGCACTAGTAATACTAAAGTCAATGTTTAGAGGTAATGTTCCTTATTTGCCAGAGCTAAGTTAACTAGGTTAGCTACCTTGCAGCCAAGACACTTGTTTACTCTAGCTACAGGTGTGTGTGCTTAGCGTTATGTCATAGCTGCTCGTTAGCTGCAGCATAACGTCGCTGTCAGCTAATTCACAACAATTAGAGTTTACCTCGAGTTCCCTTAATAGACACAGTTAATACACCACAACATAAGTGGGTTATTAGCAGCTAACGTTACTCACCCAGTCAATCGGCACAGCAGCAGCAGTCTGATGCACAGCGATGATTTCCTCTGCAGCTCTTCCTGAAATGTTCACCGTCAGCGAGCTCCGGTGACTCTCTGCAAACACCTGAGACGGACACCTGGCTAGCTAACGTTACCTAGATAAACACAAGACAAGGCAAATATGTGACATGCTAGTGTAAAGCTACCCTAATGCTACCGAGCTAATAGTTAGCAAGATGAAGATGTGCTTTTCTGGTAATATGAACGACGATTGCTCTTGTTGACTCCACCTGCGACAGATCGAAGTGACTAGCGAGCGAGAGGGATGATGCTGAGTATCGATAATGTTAGCCTGGTGATAGTTTTATCGAGATAACTTTCCATCCGACCCTGCTCCACGCATAAAAGTCAGGAATTTCGCCATCGCTTACGGGGCTCGGTGTGCGCATGCGTGTGTTACAGCAAATCATGACGACTGCCAAAATCCAAGATAGAAGAGAAACATTTATAATATTGTCACATTGTTTTGCAATTCAGCTTGTATTTTATTTGTATAATGTGGTTGTGGCCGGGTAATCCGTACAATTATAATAAACTTCATATGTCAACCTACATTTTCATGATTTCAAGGAAGACGTTTAAGGTTGACGTGTCTGTAATCGGTTTGCTCACCAATTCAGTCGCAGAGAAACATGAAACAAATGTGATTGACGTGGATGTGACCTTTTTCAGGTTCAGTCCTGCCCTGCTGAGTTATTACAGGGGTCTCCAGACGACACTGAACCGTGCCGAGCGTCTGTTTGGAAATTTCCGATCGACCTTAACAGCATCATGTACTGTTCATTCGTTTTTACTGCGTTTCCTCTACGGGAAATAGAATTATTAAGTATCTATCTATCTATCTATCTATCTATCTCTCTATCTATCTATGTTATGTTAAATTATAGTATCTTTCATGTGTGACATTATATATTGAAAGGTAGAAATTGTGGTTGCACATAGGTGATTTTAAGGAAATTCACTATAGGATGTCTTGGTTTTGGAAGCTCTTTACATTTCATGGCATGCTGCAGTGCCAAACTCTAACTTAGACTTACAAAAGAATTGTTAAACCACAACCTTTGGTACAGCCAGACAGCAGGTTAAGGGACTGTATTAAAAATAGTAGTATTAAAATGGCATATTTAAATATCATGCTTTTATTTTACCCAAAAACAAACACATGCACAGCACACAATTGTAGTCTGTGAGCTACTGTCCGTCCACCAAAAAATTGCACATGGAATTAGAAATGGATGTATTCGAAATATACAATACATACAATAATGCACAATACATTACCTCATAGATTATTTATTTATTTTTGAGGCACAAATTATACTTACCAACACTATGAATTTATTTTCAAATAAAATATGAGCATGTCAAATTAGGCTCTGTAAAGCTTTGGCACAAACGAGTGCAATGTGTCATGCACTGCCATGCACTAAGACTAGGCTATCCATGGCTCCACCTGCTGGTTGCTATGTATTACATACAGTTTAACTGATGTTGGTATGTTAGTTTTACATTTCAGTTCTAACTAGTAAAGCAGGTTTGTCCTCCTTGTGTTGTTTGTTATATTGTTTTGTACTGTTTGTATATTGCCGCATAATTGGTGGCCTAGCTTCACGTGTAATTTGCACCTACTAATCATTTTCTCTCTGACACCAATAAACATAAATATCTCTTTACTTTTTTTTTCCCGTGAATAACAGTGGATACTGGTTGATATATTCTAGCAGGTCCAACAATTGACTCTGATCTGAACATTTCAATATCATAGTACTCAGTCACATTACAAAAATCATTCCATATAAGTCCTGTGTATTTACTAAACCCATATATTCATGTTGTTAAACACCTTCTTGCATAAATTGTGATTATAAATCCCCACAAAGAGCATTCTAGGGTTTTTTGAACACAGTATTCAAGACGATGATGATGACGGTACAAGTCAGTACACAGAGAGAAAGTGCTTCTCAAACAAGTGTCAGGTTTGTTCACTAAGTCCTTTGCAGCTACACAGTTACTGAAAATCCATATTTCTAAAGGAAGAGGTGGGTTTTGTAGATGTGAAAATGCTACAAGAACTATGTAATTATTTTATGTACAATAAGGAAACTTTTATGTAACGATGGGCTTGGATCATTGGTTTGGTGTTGAAAGAATACAAGGCCGGGAAAATAGTCTAGTCTAATAGAATAATAAGTATTTAGATCTGATTTGTGATCTGAAACATCAGCAGAGTTTGTGGTTAATCCTTCACAATCAAAAGGCCAATCGCTTCTTTGCATTTTGCACAGACATTCTGCAGTCAAACAGAGAATTATGATTTTGTTCCTATGCAACTATTCTGCAATATCCATCTAGACTTTGGACAATATTTACCAGAACATTTAGTGCCAGTGGTGTGACAAACATGTATCACAGAGAAATGGAATTGAGATCCGGGTGGTGGAGGTGGATTGTGTAATACAAGCTAACATTAAAATGTTACATACCATACTAAATACATGTATTTATGTTGACATGCTGACTGTATGCACATTAACATTCAAATGAACATTAGCATTAAATTCTGAGCACAGCTTGGCCCTAGTACAGCTCAGACTGATGAAGGCCGAGCTAAGTCTAACAGAACAGCTGACACCGAGATGTCCCCAAAAGACCACCATACAGAGAATAAACCCTTTTGATTTGCAACATGACCTTTCCTCTGGCACCACCCTCAGGTTAAACTTTACACTTGTTGCCCCATTTTTAATCCATCCAACAATTGTTTTTTTAGTGTGTAATGAGCATTCAAGCAGCATGGAGCTGTGTCACATTTGTTCATGTTTGTTTTTCACTAAGCTGACTTCGATACAACCACATTTTTTTTTAAAAACCCTGGAACATCCTCAATCTGTGCAAAACAAAATCAAAGCAAAGTGACTTCAGTAAGCAAATAGGATGGATATGGTTGAAGATACACAGATAGGCCTAGTCATGGAAGTATAGAGAAACTGTCATGAAAGTAGCACCTGCAACAGGTGCATCTGAGGACATGTAAACAAAACATGTGTAAATAATGTAAATTTGTCAATGATACAAATTTTTCAAGTTAAATACAGTATAGTTTAATATTAAATGTTGTACTGTTAAAAGCAATGTAAGTACATACAAATTAAACAAGCTGCTCAATATACTTATCACAGTAAATGTTTCAAATCTTGATTTAATTGGGGTTGGATATCAGTACAAGAGATATCACTATCAATAACTGTATTTATTCAATTGATTTTTGTTTTATGGGTTGTATAGCCCCTTTCAGTCATTTTTAATATTCAAAATAAACTGATAAAGTATTGGAGTTTTATTTTTTTTTAAATATATATGTGTTGTTTAGCACTTTTTAATGCGATAGCTGCGTCACAAAACACGATATTAACGTTACAAAGTCTATTAGGCTACTAATGGAATAATAGTAATTATTATTTTGCCCATAACAAACATTAGAAGCTCCCAGCTCCGACTGTCTATGAACGCACCATGTAACTACAGGAAGTACTGTGGTGGTGTGTTTTTTTTTCAGTCGGTAGCGATCGAAGCTAACGATAACAAGATGCAACCGCAGCCACTGATGTGAAGCTAGATCCATACCGGACTGCAGAGATGATTCCATCGGCAACTTGATTCGCAAATATGTTGTCTGACAACTTTTCAATGTTTCAGTGTTCAGTGAATAGAAAACGACACCGCGGACGAAACAGTAGCTAGAACAACAGCAAGGTAACGTCAACAGTTTGAACCGTAGCAGCAACAATACTCCTTATGCTAATTAGCTTAAGTTAGTACTTTTGTTTTGGATAGTTTAGTTTGATAGTCAGGCTACCGCTAAGTTAATGGTAGCCTAGATGATACATTAGCAACTATTGTGTTGCTAGTTTGTAAACCCAGGCTGTAAGTCTTACAACGCTGCTACTTATTGCGTTGTTCAACGTCATGTGTATCCTCTTTAGCATTTGTTGATTTTAAGTATTGGACTGTAGGCGTACTGTAGTTGGGGAGGGATGGTGGTGTTGATGAGGTCTGGGTTCATGCTAAGTGCAACTCTGTTATTGCTCATTGAGAGAGCATCACTGTGGTTTTGCCAGATATGACAATGGGCATTGCTGCTTATAATTCAGCTGAGAATTGCTACGAAATGTCAATCATATTAAATGGTATTCCCTTTCTATGTATTTTACCTAATTTTAAAGAGTTTTGGGAAAGGCAGCTTTACTCAAGGAGACAAGGAGGCTTTATGAACATATATTGATTTGGGAAAAAGTCAAGATGATAAATAAGCTCCATTAAATACAGAGGCCCAAGCAACCCATTTCAAATCTATTTATGTGAGCTGGTTATGCCACCTGAGAACATCATGATGTAAATTAAAAAGGAAGAGTACATCCTTCACATACGGTTTAGTTTCCATTGTACTGGAAATATCGTATCAGGCTTGAGATATGGTAGAGCAAAAGCAAAACGTTGAGGGGGCATGATCTGGGCTTCACCCTTTCTGACAGTAAACACATGCTTAAAAGGTTGACCTCAGTCAACACCCATACAAGTTTTAATCTGTCTACAAAACTGGGCTCAGTGCCCACTTTCTGTCTGGCCTGGGAAAACCTTGGTAGACAATTTATCCTCTCAGCTTTTACTGTGTGCAAAAGTTGCTACAGACTGGACAATACTTCATTTCCAGTTTACAGTAGTTTCCTTTTTTGGCATAAGCTATTAATGAAAGAGTCTAGTTTGACCTTCTTTTGGTCAGATTTTTGCCATATGCCATCTTTTGATAACTGTATGATAAAAACAACAACAATCGCAATAGTAATTTGTATGCAATCATTTATTTACTGGAGCAGGAATGGCTTTAACATGACAACTTCACCATATTCCTGCTTGACTCTGATGCCGTATTTTACTTTACCCTATGAATATATTATTTCTTTCAAAGATACCCAAAGTACAATGCTAAGGGAAAGGAACATGCACATGTTAAAATAAGTAACATACATTTTTTTTTTATTTTTTATAAATCTTTCCATTAAGGCCTTTCCCACATTTCCTGCTTTTGTACACTGTATTTGTTAATCAAAAATTCTGGATGACTCTCATTCGCATCTGTTTAACTGTGTCTTCTCCTCATTTCACAGCTGAGTAGTATGCTGGACGTGGGGAAGTGGCCAGTGTTTGCGCTCCTTCCTCCTGAGGAACTACGGCTTATTCGGCAGGCTTGTGTCTTTGGCAGTGCTGCAAATGAAGCCCTCTATGTCACAGTTAATGACGAGGTAACACTTTGGCTTTAAGCAAGGGTGCTCTAATCCTTTTGTTTACATGAAGATGTGTTGCAAGATCTGACAGACTTAATCTCCTTTCATAATATTGGTTTGATTATTGTCTATTTAGAAGTGGATAATGTTGCAGGCTTCTCACTCTGTGGTTGATGCAGGTTGCTGTTCCAGGCACAGAGATAAGCAGATAGAATGAGGCTATCTTTAGACGTACAGGCCTAATACCCCAGCAAGCTCCATTTTTATCCTGGTAAAGGTGTAGCACGTGCCTCATCTTGCCTCCCTCGCTCATTTGTTCGTCCCTGTGGCCCAAACAGGTTATTTTTCACAGCAGTCAATTGTGGTTTAATAAAAATACATATTTTGGTGGATTTCACTTTAAATGGTGGGATATATTTCATTCTGCCTTGCCTGTGTGCACACACTGTTATTCCAGTTATTATATGTTATATACAGTTATTCCTTTAGTTGATATTATTTTATATAGCTTACAAACTTTCTGGAAAATCAGATTTCTGAAAACAGAATCTCACAAAAGATTACATTTTGGTTGCAGGTGTAGTTTTAAATATGGTAAAATGATTAGTCCATTGATTATTTAGTGAGTTGACACAAAATTGATTGTCAAAATCTCTGCACTTGGAACTTTATGACATTTTAGAGACTTTTAAGACAATTGATGAAAAAAAAAAAAAAAATTGACGGATTAGCAACAATGAAAATCGTTAGTTGCAGGCCAGTTGTAATTAAAATCCAACTAACAAAGTGATGATATTATTTAGTCTCCTCCCAGTATGCAATCTCACCAAATATTTTGTGTTTACTGGGGTGTCCGTATTTATCAGTAAACAACAGTATTTATGCATCATGTATTAATATTCATACCATTTCATCAGTGATGTTTGGTCTTTGCAGGTCTTTGCTCTGGGCACCAACTGCAGCGGCTGTTTAGGGCTCGGAGACCTTCAAAGCACTATTGAGCCGCGCCGGATTGATGTCCTGTGTGGAAAGAAGATTGTGTCCCTAAGCTATGGAACAGGACCGCATGTGGTTATCGCTACTGCAGGTAATCCAGTCCAGAAAACTTTTGTTTGTCCCTGAGGGGAGGATGCAAAGTTATGACATCATAAACAACAAGATGATGCATGCAAATGTCTAGATTCTGTTTTATGGCGATGCTGTGTCATTGCTGCCTGTACACTATCAAATATCACCTAATTAGAACAAAACAGTGCAAAAAAATAAGGTAGTTATTAGAGTCTAATAACTTGTATTCATATGAGTATGATCTGAATACACTAAATGTTCTATGAATTATGGTAATGAGGCTTTCAGCTAAAGGCAATTTTCCGGCTTGTATGCTGACATTTAACAGTTCACTGTGTTTTTGTACAAAAGTGGCCTTCTTGTTATTTGTGGGTAAACTAGTCGCACAATGTTGCATCAAACAATAGACAATTATTGTAACCCTTACTGGTCCAATCAGTGCTTGGCCATAGAATTAGACTTCTATTTACATAGATAATGTGATTATAACATAGATGAAAAAAGGTGCTTTTGTTTCCCAACCAATCAGATTTCAAAATCTTTTTACTCCAGTCAGTGGTATAAACACAACTTTTACAGCATCAGGAAACATTATAAACATTGATTTACTAGTTGTCAAGTGTCAGTTCTTGTATTACAACAGACCTGCCAGTTCATTTCAGAGTGATGGCAGCTTTTTGTTCACATTTGGATCACAGATTTAGCCTTTTATCCAGATGTCTTTACTCTGCATTAAGTCATGTGAAGTCGACTGCTTCTTATCTACTAATACAATATTAACCACTGAGACAACATGAATGAAATTTGCCCGCTGCTACGTAGATGGAGAGGTGTTTGCTTGGGGCCACAATGGCTACAGCCAGCTGGGCAATGGCACCACCAACCACGGGCTGACCCCCGCCCTGGTTTCCACCAACCTCCTCGGCAAGAGAGTGACCGAGGTGGCCTGTGGCTCCCACCACTCCATCGCCCTCACAACTGATGGAGAGGTAACCTATCATCAGTTGTGTCTTTCATTCTGCTTTATCTCTTTGTTGCTTTGGACCGTGAACATTTATCTCTGCGTTCAGGTGTTCGCATGGGGTTACAACAACTCGGGCCAAGTAGGTTCAGGGTCGACTGCCAACCAGCCGACACCACGCCGGGTCAGCAGCTGTCTGCAGAACAAAGTGGTGGTTAACGTAGCCTGCGGTCAGCTCTGCTCTATGGCTGTACTGGACAATGGAGAGGTAATGTGTCTCATCCATCTGCAGATGCTTAGCATGAACAAGTGAATCATTGCTCTCGGTAGTGGGCAGTAATCTATTTTGAAGGGGGTTGGCTAATGCAAATGTGTACCACACCTAAACATATGGTGACATGGCTAATCATTTTATGTTCTTATGTATTTTTTTTTTTAGAAATATACAGGGGCAGATTATTTTAAACACATTTTTACCCTGATTTAATGTCCCAGTATATTCAAAAGCTGTTGTGTTGTCTCAAACAAGAAGACGGTGTTAGAATATACATAGTATATGCACTAAAAGAATGTAGGGCTGCAACTAACGATTATGATTATCCATATTTTCTCTATTAATCGATTAGTTGTTTGGTCTATAAGATGTCAGAAAATGGTGATAAATGTCGATCAGTGTTTCCCAAAGCCCAAGAGGACGTCCTCAAACGTCTTGTTTTGTCCACAACTCAAAGACTTTCAGTCTACTGTCATAGAGGAGTAAAGAAACAAGAACATATTCACATTTAAGAAGCTGGAATCAGAAAAGTTTGACTTATTTTCTTGAAAAATTACTCAAACTGATTAATCAATTATTGAAATAGTTGCCGATTAATTGATTATTCGTTGCCGCTCTAAAAGAATGTGAAGAGAAAAATTGAGAGGAAAAGCAAATCAACTGCAGATTTTTTTTTTTTTACAATATTTGAAATAGGTGAAAGCCAATAGAAGCTGAAAACAATTACAGAAAATCATCCCCACTAATGTCTTGATATAGTGTGTGCGTAGTCTGAATGTGTCCCCTGTGTGTAGATCTATGGTTGGGGCTACAATTGCAATGGACAGCTAGGTTTGGGCAACAATGGAAATCAGCAGACCCCATGCAGGATCGCTGCTCTCCAAGGTGTCAACATCGTCCAGGTAAGAGCCTAGGGAGAGAGAAATCTCATGAAGCTCTGTTTTGATCATTTATTTCAGTTAACATTGAGCTTAATTCCTTCCATATACAGGTTGCCTGTGGATATGCACATACTTTAGCAATCACAGATGAGGGGATGGTTTACGCCTGGGGAGCCAACTCGTACGGGCAGCTGGGAACAGGCAATAAGAGTAACCAAGCTCTCCCCACACTAATAAACACAGACAAGGAGAGGTTAGTACTTGTTTTCTTCTCCGGCCCCAATTAGCAGCGACACCTCATCGCCACCGCAACAGGTCACTGAGGGCCGCATGACGGGATCCTGAGAGATTTAATCGCTAAATGCCTCAAAGGCATAAATTGTTAAACATCATAGAGTAATAAAAGACTGCTTGCTGACTAGAAATATATTTTTCTGTGATAGAGTTCCCTTTTTGCCTCTTTATTAGACATATTAGACGTATTTCAGCATACAGTGTGCATGAGAAGGCTGTACATTAGTAGTACTTTAAGGTTTGAATAGTGTTTTTGCCACTAGGATGGTGGAAGTGGCTGCGTGTCACACCAGCCACACGTCAGCTGCCAAGACCCAGAGCGGCCAGATTCTGATGTGGGGTCAGTGTCGAGGTCAGGCTGTGGCCAGCCCCCACCTCACCCATTTCAGCGGCACAGACGACGTGTTCGCGTGCTTCGCCACACCAGCAGTCACGTGGCACCTCCTCTCAGTAGGTAAGAGTGTTATAGGAACATAAACACTTTTAAAACTGAAGCAGAGCCCAAGAATTCCTATAGCATCCTCAATAATTACGTTTTTTTTTTTGTTAACCGTTTGACATGGTCCCATTTACCCTGTTACTGGTCAGAGGTAAACATACCTCAAATTCCTGGAAGTGGTCTAAGAAATAAACAGGAAACTGTGTTTCCTGTCCACGTCAAACAATCCTATCATATTACCGATTGATCTCATTTGAACTCAGCTCAAATGGAGGAGCATTTATTTTTTTGTTTACACTCCATTTTGTAAAGTTAATGACATCGTTCTGAAAAATGTGTTTAACTAACAAGCCACGGAAATTATCAGCGCTCTCATGAGTGCAATATGTTTCTGTCTGTTACCTGTTAACTGAAGTGCTACTGGAATAAATAGTGACTCCAATTAAATTTGTGATTCCCTAGAATTTCCTTTTTACTAAGTGTACCAGAGAGAGTCATATCTGTAGGGTCTAAATGCATCATTTTAAATTGCATCTATGGGATTTTAATAAAAGAATATATTTGAGTATCCTTTACATAATATCTTTACAGTGAAATATGGCCAAAAGACAGGCCTCATTTAATAGAAAACATTTAGTTGTGTACTCGTTCTTTAAAAACAAACATACTTTTCTTTATTTTTGCCAGACGGCGATGACTACCTGACTGTTGCCCAGTCTTTGAAGAAGGAGTTTGACAGCCCAGAGATTTCAGACCTGAAGTTCTTGGTTGATGGGAAGAGTATCCATGTTCACAAAGCCCTGCTGAAAATCAGGTAAGAGGACCCTCAAAGTCCAAAGGGAAAATGTGAACTAGTGCTACTTGGTTATTAGGATTATTTAGTGATGTGATGATTTTCCCAGTTTTAGTTTTTGCAACTTAATATTGACCTTTTTTTCAGTGCAACATAGACTCCTTAGAAATTAAATGGAAGTCTAGAAAAACTAACCAAAACAACACAATTCAGTCACATGACATTTTGAGTAGCTGGTATCGGTCTGGTGAGGTGTGCAATGTGTGCAAACATTTTGAGCTGTACCTGCTCACATGCAATATTTATTTTTGTTTAGACTATCACTATCTTTTTATTGAGTTTCTTATACACAAACCAAATTAAGAATGACTTTTGGATGCACATGATGGTCCTTTATGTAGGAACTGAAACATTGTCTCCAGGTTTTCCTCTCTGATGTCGAGCCACTGCACTCTTTTCTTCTTTGCTCGACTGTTTTTAAGAGATGGTTTTATTTTCTTCCTCACCAGAACAGTCTGCTTCTCCATCCTGACTTTCATTTTGGTCAAATTAATCTATTTTTCACATTTCGAGGTTGTGCTTGGTCATGAGTAAAGAAGGCGCTTGGTATACCACAGTGGGTTTTTTTAGGGGAACAGAAACTTTGATGTTGCAGCATTGTGTGATTGTTAATTATAGAAACATAGAAAATCAAGACAAACAAACCATTTTGTTAATTGTGCAGCCATCATGATAGCAAACACACAAATCTTTCTATGATAATGAATTTAACATACTGACTGCTGTGTTGCCTGTATTTGAACTCGCCTCGTCTTTCCTGTTAATGTCACGGGCAAGCCAAGACAGACCTATTGTTTCCTGCTTTTCTTTTTATAACCACACTTGGACACAAAGTATCTGCGTTCCGGCTCCTTGCTCTTTTGCACTGTCAGGAGGAAGGAGCCAGACTGTCTGCGATGTGCACGCGCTCACACGAATATATGCAACAGAGCAAAATGTGCACTCTGGCAAGATCACATGCAAATGACACGTTCGAGATGCACTTCGAGAGCGAAGACTCGGTTGGTTGTTTAAGCGTGTCCTGAGAAGAAATGATAGGGAGGCAGTGTTTTGAGCCAGCAGAGATTAGCAGCGAGTGAAAATGGAAATCAGTATTTATAATGCAGAGGGCCAGAAGGCACAAATTAGGAAAAATACTGTGGGCTATAGTTGTTGGCAAAGTGCCTCTGCTACGCCTCAGGAAGTGTATTATGGCATTAAGAGTGATTTTAAGTTAGATCACAAGAATATATGAATACATTTCATTTCCACTCTGACACCGTGTTACAGTAACAATTCCAGTATATAACCCATAGATGTATATACTTATTCAGTTATGAATTATGTAGTGCTGGGATTCAGATAAAATGGTAAAGGAGAGAAAACATGATTTACATCCAAATCAGACAAATAGAGAACACTAATCGTCACAAACATGTATAGAAATTAGGGCTGTCAAAGTTAACACGATAATAACGCAAATTCGTTTTAACGCCACTAATTGCTTTAACGCTTTAATGCGACTTGTGATTTTTAGGTTGTAGCGGGCTCAGTTTTAAGGGTAGAGTGAAGATACTGATATCATATGAAACTAGAAAACCTTAGGAATCCATTGGTACCAACCATGTCATACTAGCAAAGGAGCCTAAATAACGAAACTTGCGCTAAATTTTGCGAGAATAAACTGGCATGGCCATTTTCAAAGGGGTCCCTTGACCTCTGACATCAAGATATGTGAATGAAAATGGGTTCTATGTACCAACGAGTCTCCCCTTTACAGACATGCCCACCTGCAGTTTTGGGCAAGTCATAGTCAAGTCAGCACACTGACACACTGACAGCTGTTGTTGCCTGTTGGGCTTGTTTGTCATGTTATGATTTGAGCATATTTTAATGCTAAATGCAGTACCTTTGAGGGTTTCTGGACAATATTTGTCATTGTTTTGGGTTGGTAATTGATTTCCAATATTAAATATATACATACATTTGCATAACGCAAGCATATTTGCCCACTCCCATGTTGATAAGAGTATTAAATACTTGACAAATCTCCCTTTAAAGTACATTTTGAACAGATAAAAAATTTCATTAAAGTGCGATTAATCGTGATTAAATATTTAATAGATTGACAGCCCTAATAGAAGAGAAGAAATATTCCTGTTCAAATTCCTATTGAAGCTGTCTGCATATAAAAGAGTGTAGCGGTGATTTTGCAAGTTTCAGTTCCTTAACCATTTACCACGTATTCTTCATATTACTTCTGAATGTTATTGAAATGATGCTGTAGTGTTTCAGATGTTTTTGCAGATATTGTTCCTTTTTATAGGCAGCTACTGTTTCCATACAGTATAAAAATTAATTAGCAGGTTCTTGCTTGAGTTGTGTGATCGATCACAGTGAACCTCGACTCTCATCATTGTTTTCTGCAAATTTCATTTTCATAGGGCGGTAATGCAATTTGCTGTAAGTGCAGGCTGCACTGCGTTACCTCACAATGATGATATAACTTTGACAACAGATTAATGTAAACATTGGTTTGAGTTCCCGGAAAGTAGGATGTTGTTTTTGAATCACTACAGCACGATTTGCAAAATAGCAGTAGTGTTAAGTACACTTTAAGTACAGGCTTACACATGCTAAATCACCGGTGTGGTATCTTTTACCCTGTCACTGGAGTAGTCGGCTTATTTTCTTCCCTCTCCAGATGTGAGCATTTCCGTGCACTGCTCAATGAAACGGATGAGGATACCATAGAAATCCACCAGTTCTCATACCTGGTGTACCGAGCCTTTCTGGAGTACCTCTACACAGACTCTATTAACCTGCCACCAGAGGATGCTATTGGTAAGCCCACACATGGACCACAGTCCTTTACACACTGAAAAGTCAGAGCAGAAGTCCTGAACACACTCACCTGTGTGCTGTCCTTGTGTGTGCAGGGCTGCTAGACCTGGCCACGTTCTACCGGGAGACCAGGCTGAAGAGGTTGTGCCAGGAAACAATCAAGAGAGGCATTTCCGAGGAGAACGCCATCACTCTGCTCTCTGCCGCTGTCAAGTATGAGGCGCGGGTAAGCTCATAGCCCCTGACACACAGTCAGACACCGTGGTGGCGGGGGGCCTTCTCAGTAGCTAGTCAGTTATACTCCCCAGCACTGACCAGACAGCCCTCTTCATTTTTAGGACCTGGAGGAGTTCTGCTTCAAGTTTTGCGTCAACCACCTAACGGCTGTCACGCAGACCCAGGCCTTTGCA
This sequence comes from Sebastolobus alascanus, assembly GCA_916701645.2. Taxonomy (NCBI): domain Eukaryota; kingdom Metazoa; phylum Chordata; class Actinopteri; order Perciformes; family Sebastidae; genus Sebastolobus; species Sebastolobus alascanus. The sequence goes on along the minus strand of CAKAOJ020000040.1, from coordinate 3,584,720 downwards.
GACATGGACCACGACCTGCTCAAGAACTTCATTAGCAAAGCCAGCCGCTACGGGGCCTTCAAAAACTGACTAGAGTGCCCCCCCGTAGTGATGGATTCAACACGATGAGGTCTCAGTTCACTGAGAGTCGACCCTAGACCAAAGTAAACACCGGGCTGATCAGCACTTCAAAGCCTTGTCGCTGGGGATGTTAACACCGGAGAGGCAAACGGTTTCAGGTTTCCCCCTCTGACCGCTGCTTCTGTGTTCCTGCCCTAAACCTAGCCCACACACAGTAGTTGCTCGGGGCGTTAATATTGGGTTACCTCACTGGGTCAGCCACAAGCAGACAGCGCAGAGGCTGAATAGAAAGATGTTCCACAGTGGTCGTCTTTGTGTTACTGACAATAAGCTTCAGGTGTCCGATTTGTTTGATCAAGCTAGTCGTCAGACAGACGGGGTGCCTCACAGTGACAAGCAGCTCAGACAGGATGCCTGGAACTGCCGTATGCTAAATGTAATTCATTGCAAAATAAGGGTTTTGGCGTTGAGGTGTAAGTATTTTTTTTTTATCACACTGCCCTTTTATCAGTTATTAAAACAAATTATCAATGCGTATATCGTACTGTAGCCTTGAACTGACCCTTCACATTGTGCTGCTTTTCTTTGAAGCCTTGATTCTCAAACTTCCTGGATTGAGAAGTCATATTTAATGAGGAAAAACACAAGCTGTTCTTCTGTTTTAGAAAACGGCAACATATGTTCGACCCCTTTTTTTTTCTGAACAACTATAGTTTGTATCTGATCAATGATAATATCCGTTCTCTTGCATACGTCAATGTTAAATTTTGCCACTTTGTTTTATATCGTAGTTATTCACCTTTGCCATCCAAACTTACGGTCACTGATCGACGTTTGTATTGACTAACATTTGCACTGTTTAGCTGTAGACAGTTACGTTGGCCACTGACATAAAAAGGTGCAGTCAGTTATGAGAGATCAGGACATCCTGCTGCATGTTTACTTGTGTTCCGATTAACCCTATCTGTGCACCCGGAAACGGTGTCTGACTTACGCAAGCATATGGGTTCCTGTGTAGCCTGTCGGTGATGTTACACTGTAAGTGCAGCTGATGTTACAGTTGTGTTTCACTGCAATTTGGTATGTTTACAAAAGTTTGTTTTTTATTCTTATTTGTATATTGGCAGCAAACTTCTGTATGTTTTTACAAGTCTTTCTTTATATCTCTCCCCTGGTAGCACATTGTGGTAATGAAATAGTGCTGGCTTCGTGTAGTTGCCAACTGACTGTGTTGAATATAGCCTCACATATAGGACCACAAGGTCTTTAAATGTAGTTACCAGATAATTCCACATTAACTGTCTAGATCCGAACAAAAAAACTTTTACTTTATCAAGCCAATTATTGTATTTTTTTGAAACATTTTGATAATTACTAAAAAAATGCCTGTGAGTTTTCATTTTGTATGGGAAATGCTGTAAGCTGCTGACACCAGAATTAATGGTAACATTTGATAATCTAAAATGTATTAAAATGAGTAACTACATAATTTGATGTATGCGTTATTTCTGTGATTGATACATACAACATGTTTGGGTAAATGTACAGCTAGCTACATACTACTAATACTTAAACTGTGGTATACAGTATGTTTGTTTTACCAATAGCAGCTCTAAGCCGTTGGGGGGGCAGTGTGTTGTACTTGATCTTTTCATACTCCTGCATTGGAGTGCTGAAAGCCTGCTGAGCACCTAAAGAACATGTTGAGGTTTTCACACCTGCCTCACTCTGCTTCAACTGCTTCACCAAAATGTCACACTTATCTGCATATTGCAGTTGCTCTAACTCTAAACTCTAAAGCAATGTGCCAGCGTGTGCAGTGAGTGAAATGCAAGCAAATGGAACTTGCAACATGATCCATTTAAAAGGCATGTAATACTTTAATACGCAACTCGTAATATTGCCAGTGTTATGTAATTTATACAGGAAGTGGGGGCAATGATTTGAACGTGTAGGATGTAATACAATCTGACTCATGTTTGCACATTGAGAATTAACAGACAGTTTCAAAGGAAGCTCCTCTTATTCTACACATATGCCTGTTTATTTCGTGAAGTGCAACTTCACAGTATTACATCATCCTGTCAGACTTCTTCCAGATTCCAAATACCTACTAGGAAGATTCAGGGTGTGGCCATAATAACAAGATAATGCAATCCAATATAATTGGTGTTTAGTAAATATTAAATGTGGGGAGTTTAACATTGTTTTAAAAACCTTTTTTTCAGACTCCAAAGAATGTGTTGATGCTGCTTTCATAAAGTCTCGACTAAAATGAAACTTAAGCTTCACAGTATACTGAGCTGAGTCCTAACAGACAGTATGTTTGGGCATATTGTGATGAAAGCCAGATCAGCAGCTCGCAGACGATAATTCAGTTACTTGGTTCCAGCTAATGGCTACTCCCAAAACAAATGATGTTAAATTTATGTGCAAATGGCTTTGAAGATAACACCCACTGTGATATACAGCATAGAAGACTATTTGGTGTAGGCTTCTCTGGTGATTTTAGCTTTTTATTTCCTTTCATTTTGCATTACAGTCGCCAGAAAACACATATTTTATTTCACCCTATTAGGTTTCTTGTAGGGCGAGGGGCCTTATAATAGTATAGTATGCAGAATTAGGCTGTCAGTCAAGGTAATATGTTATTCTATGAATAAAGCCTCAGACTAAACATATGTACATTGTCACACAAAATGACTCAACACAGCTGACACGCAAGTTAAACGGTCTTACACAGAAAATGAGGAAATGCAAACAGCTGCCAACGGTAACTGGCACTCTGCCACATACAACCCTCCCTACACTGAGATAATAATGTGATCTAACTGATGGATTCATTTGATCCCAACAAAAGCCCTTTGATTTTCCTAAAAGAGATGTGGTGGAAGAAGTATTCTGATCTCTTATTTAAGAACGGCAGTATGATGATGTAAAAATAGTTGCAAGTAGTTCTGCATTCAAAACTTGAGTAAAAGTTGAGAAATATTCGCACAGCAACATGAATTAATGTGTAACAAACATTCAAATGTTGTACCTGGTCGGGTGGAGTTAATTTCAATAGTATCTTAAGATGATCATACATAATGTAGGTAAAACCATAATATGCAAAGATCCTAGAGCCATCAGAAAAATGTAGTGGAGAAAAAAGTCCAATATTTCCCTCTAAAAATGTAGAAGTAAAAGTATAGTAACATAAAATGGCTGTACTTAAATACCTAAAAATTGTACTTGAGTACAACCATGCTTACAATTAAGTGCTTTCTATACTTTCTGTAATTCGAGATAAAGATTCACCTATAGTGCTTCTGTTCTGAGGTTAGTCTGGCCTAAAAATAAGCATCAGCCTCTGTGCTGACAGGAAGTTGTTGGTTAGAAGAGAGCTGTAATCTGCTTGACCTATTGGTAACTTTGGCTTTTCTCAGCACCAGCTTGCGTCTCCTCGGTGGTTGGCTCCTTTACTCACCGCTCTTAGATCAGTACAGAGTTATAACACCACATCCAATTTCTGGCTGCAATAATGGGTTAGTTCCCTTTTTAGAGTTTCATGCTCCAGTATCTGTGAAACCTGTAAACAAACATCGGCTGGCTTCCCTCCGAAATAACCCCAATACCACTCTGCATAGCTATTCAAGCATGCAGTATAGCTTGTTTTAGCCTAGAGACAGAATTAAAATCAGCGGTCAAACAGTCACTCATGATGACGGTAAACATGTAAATGAATGGTGAAAACCACCTGCATGGCTATTTCTGGTCAGTGAAGAATTGCTCAGTTCAAGATGTATCCAGAAAATGGAATCAAACATCAGCCGAGGTCTTTCAATTCCAAACATGGTGTTCGGCCCAGTGGTTCCACAAGACCGCACGACCCCGTTCATGTTTGTTTTCAGTGAAGCAGAGCTTCACTTAAGACTTTTGGTTTAAGGCACATACCATTTACTTACATGCAACATTATATGCTGAATTGAGTACACAAATACTGTAATTAACACTTTACAATAAGCTACACAGCATCCAAAATCATTAGTTACTGGCAGAAACACCGCTTCTGATTCCAATCGCTTTTATACATTTAATTTATGTTTCACAAAACAAATACTTTTTTGGGCTATGTAAGTACTGAAACATTCTTCTCGTTGAGTAGGTAGTTATATAGTAGATAGATAGATAGATAGATAGATAGATAGATAGATAGATAGATAGATAGATAGATAGATAGATGTACTTTATTGGTCCCAAATTGGGAAATTATCGTGTTACAGCAGCAGGTTATCCAAGCTATGCACAGGAACAAACAGTACATAAAATTTACATGTCAACACCAGAGAAATATATCCATAGAATACAAAATATAAAGAATATTGAATACACTATAAATATACCTGAATACTACAACTAGCATAAACAAATCTAAATTAATCTAAATTAAATATATAGTAGTAGTAGTAGTAGTAGTAGTAGTAGTAGTAGTATATAGTAGCTGAAAATGTTTTGGATGCAGTTATTTAAAAGAAAAAGAATATTTCTCATGTTAAAGAAGGTTATGTTAAAGTTGTTTCATAAATTTGTATGAATTTGTGCTCATTCAAAGACAGTGTAATGAAATGCTTAATGACTTTAAAACAGCTCAGTTATTATAATAATTTTCTAAAACATTTTTTATAATGAATAGGTCTTTGTTTGCCTGGCACAAAAGGGGAATAAATAACAGCAAAAACAAAATAAACAAAAACATCGGTATCAGTATCACCTATCGGCCAAATTGTTATTTCAAACATCGGTAATGGTGCATCCCTAGTTACTGCTTTACAAACGATCTGGTCTCAAGTACTTTATTATCTACTATATAGTCCCTGATTCAGAGTTGTTCACTGTTATTCATTCATTGGTAGTTTAGTGTTGTTGATAGCTGATGGTTGAGTTGTTGGAGCTTTGGCGCGGCTACAGAGACTGTCAAGTAAAAACGTTGTGAAGACAAGTTGACACTTAGTAGGTAATTAAAGAGCTTTTTATACTTACATGCAGTCAGTGGTTGCAGTGGGGGAGGGTGCAGTATTTGTGGCTGGGGAGTATTTGTTTTACACAGCAGTGAAAAGCTTTAAGTTGATAAGGCAGCGTGGGGGAGCACGGCCCCTCAAAGACCAGCGGCACACTCTTTTCTTGTGTTTTTTCAAATGTCAGGACTATGATTTAGTTTTCATTTTGCAACACTTTCCAAGAGACGATAGAGATAAGATAATAAAGTTAGGATTCTCACTGTCTTTGTATTGCTCATAGCTCATGCAGTCATGGAAAGGTTTATTCAGTGTGTTAAAATCTGGAGAAGGATAATACAGCCTCACTGATGGAACAATCTCTTCCCTTTTTGTGTCTTCTCTGGACATTTTTTTTTTCATTTGTAGTCTATTTGGTGAAACATATATTTTATATGTTTTTATTCTTACAAAATGTTGTGTTAGATTTTTGAGATCAGGACTCTGGTCTTCACTCACTGAGACTTGTTGCTGTGGCAGTCCTGGAACACTTCCTTGGCCTCAGTGGTTCGTGTGTGGGCTGCAGTTCTGTTGGGTTCTGTCAGTTTCACTTGTCATTTGTTTATTTGTGGACGCCAGCACAACATTTGTGCAGTCTCTGTTTCCAAGGTGAACATTAGGGAATGAGCAGAAAGCCCGTTGAAGCTGTGCGTGGTCCAGAGTGCCCTTTTGCCAAGTTAGACATTTGTTCAGCAGTTTTCATTTGGGCTGAGATCAAACACAATGAGTTTTGGCGCTGAAGGATGTGTTATTGTAGATACTTCTTCAAGAGGTTGGATTAAGTTGTTGTTTTGAAAGTCACATGGGAGTCTCAAGTCTCAATTCTAAAATCGAGTCCCAAGTCCTTGCTTTTTCTGGTTGTCCTAAACAAGTCATTATACTTTATCAAATTGAATGACATTTAAAGTGTGATACACCAACCTCATATTATTTAGCTAATAGGAATGTTGTGAGTGTTATTATTTACTGTTTGATATATGCTGTGCTGCTGCCACTGGCTACTGAGGTTTTTTTCCATGCTGTGCCGAAAAACAAATTCTCGTTGCGTTACCACTAAAGTGAAGTGAAGTAACTACCTGCTTTCTATTTAAGTGAATAGTTAAGCATTTTGGGAAGTTCTGTCATTCCCTTTATTGCTGAGAGTTAAAGAGAGGGAAGATTGACGCCACTCATGTTTGTATGTTAAAGCTGCAGTATGCGAGATTGGCGCAAATATGATTTAAAAATGTTATTTTTAGAAAACGGCCGCTATATCGTGACAGTAGTACATGAAACAGGTAACCTGAAAGAAATCATGTTCCTCTGTGTCCTCCGGTGCTCCTAACGGCATCTGAAGGATTTCACTTACCGGAGGAAAACAAGGTCCGCTGTCCAGCTGCAGTCTATGAGAGCCGGCTGTCAATCACTCGCGAACTCCGACCAAACGGTCAAACTAGGCAGCGCTGATCAAATATGAATCAATATTCTGTTACTGTAATGCCTATTTCTCGCCTCAAATGTTCTCAGAATTATCTTGTAGTGTACTGTTTAGCTGTAAAATGAGAAAGTTTGTGACGCGGCCGCCATTGTAAATTCTGTTGAAGGAAGCCAAGTTCTGGTCACATGACCGGAGCACAGCCAATAGGAACGCTCTCTCTCTCTGAAATGACCTGTGATTGGTAAAAATCTGCCGTCACGGGCTAGATTTTTCTAAAGCCTGAAAACAGAGCGATGATGAGGAGCAGAAGTCTAGTTTTCTCTCAGACCACTTGAATTACAATATGCTGAAAGGTTATTATGGAATTGTTGCCAAATTATGCCAAAAAATTGTTGCCTACTGCCACTTTAAACATATAGCTACCGCTTGGACCTAGTTAGCTTAGCTTAGCACAAAGACTGGAAACAGGGGGAAACAGTTAGCCTGGCTCTGTCCAAAGGTAACAAAACCCCCCTACCAGCACCCCTGAAGCGCACTAATTAACACTTAATTAACTAATTAACTACTAGCTGCATAAAACAATTGCATGCAACTTTACATGCCGGATGACTGTATGTATCAAAGGGGGTGAAAAACCCAGAGAGAACAATTATTAAAGATAATTCTGGTTTCCGGCACATTAACCAGCTGTATTAGTCTCCTGACCAAAATGTGCCCCAGGCTGGTTGGATGTGTCACCAGAGTTCAACCAGTTAGCTAAGTGTAGTTTGCCTTGTCTGTCTCTAACACTAAATGAAAATCGTGTACTTTGGGTGTATCAATTCAGAAGTATCGTTAAAGGGACAGTGTGTAACATTTCGGGGGATCTATTAGCAGAAATGGAATATAATATTCATAACTATGTTTTCATTTGTGTTTAATCGCCTGAAACTAAGAATCATTGTGTTTTCAGGGCTTAGAATGAGTCCTTCATATCTACCTAGGAAGCGGGTCCTCTTCACGGAGTCCGCCATTTTGCTCCGCCATGTTTCTATAGTAGCCCAGAACGGACAAACCAAACACCGGCTCTAGAGAGGGCCTTTCAAGATTTTACGTTACCTGAAGGCCACCGTAGTTCTCCGACACACTTGTGAAACCGCGGTAACGTGAGCAGCAGAGTGTAAAACCGTGGTACCGCCAGCCGCCATCTGACTTCCATTGCTCCTAAAGTAGTGTTATTATGGTGAGGATGACCCTTATCACGGTTTTGCACTCAGTGGCTCAAGTTACCGCAGTTTTGTAAAGGGAGGAGTGAGCGGAGGGATACTCAGTTGGTTGCAAATCTGCAACCACACCACCAGATGCCGCCAAATCCTACACACTGTACCTTTCAGTAGGTTTAAGTCTTTGCCGAGTCACAAACCTTGAGTATAAAATCACATTCAGGTTGCATTCTTTTCTTTTGTATTTGGTCTTCATCAAATTTTAACCCGTGTCTACACTTCTGATAGTTACACAACTCTATTATGTCACCTGCTATCTTTCTCATGCATTTTTCTCTTCTATTTGAAGCCTTCAGTCTTGGCCTTGGGGGTGCCAGACAGTTTCCTGGCATTGTGAGAAATTTAACAGTAGAGGGATTTCAGGCACATGTTTTTGTTTAGCGACCACATACTTGCATGTGAAGAGCTTGTTTTTATGTGCTGGATGGAACTATTTTGCGAGTGGAAGACAATAGTTCAGGTTTTTCTATGTTCTTGAACATTTCTCTCTAGCCTTGATGATGTTTATTTTGTGGCGGACTGACAAAGAGAGGCACAGTGGCCACAAAACACCCACTGTCTCTTTGATTCTCTGCGAGATTTTCCTTCATTTGTTTGGCTATTGTTGGTAACTGTGAAGTCCAAATGAACCTTGGATTAGCGTCATGTTACTAAACTACAACACATAAGTTTGTATCACTGGAGTCACTTCCAAATGCGGAAATATTATTATAACCAATATGAATAAACTCTCTTTGCATGGTTTTATTCAGATGTGAACTACAAAGCGTGGATTTGGCAGAACTACACTTGTTTACCTGCCAGACAAGCATTCGTTTACTGACAGGAAAACCCAAGCAGGTAGTATACTTCCCATTTGACACAGTTATAGCCACCCAACACAAATACACTCAAACAGTTTACAGTATTCACTGACCACACTGCCGATCAAGAAGCTGAGAGCACTTTCAAGTTGTCTGAGACTAATTATTTATAAACTTCACATTCCTCCCTGCTAAGCTACTTCGCTCACAACAAAGGCCTCAATGTTTTTACTGACTGCCAAGTGGGGACTTTCTACTACAGGAGAACTTGAATGCTATTTCACAGCGATGAGAAGAGAAAGCTGTGGGCATGGACTGACAAGGGCAGCTGAAAAACCACTGAATAGAGAAAGCTTTCTGTGCTGTGTCCCTTGCAGAATAAAACAGTTCTTCTTTAGCAGAGCTGCTGCCCACACAGGCTGTCAAAAACAAGGAGACGGTTCAATTTTGGTGCACCTCCCATCAGACCTGTGGAGGCAGTCACCTCCGGCACTTGCATGGTTTTTTCGGAACTTCTCAGGCACTTTTGACTTCCTGTCTTCATAACAGCTTGACTGATGAGGAAAAAACAAGTCAAACCGCAATCCAAGAACTTTATTAGCTAGATTTTTTCTGATATTTTTCATTTATGTCATGCTATACAGTGGAGGAAGAAGTATTCAGAGTCTGTACTTATGTCAAAGTAGCAATACCACAATGTACTCCATTACAAGTCCTGCATTCAGGATGGTACTTAAGTGGAAATACATAAGTAATGGCAGTAAAACGTACTTGTCAAAAGTGTCAAAAAGTAAAAGTACTCGTTATGCAGAAGAATGGCTCCTGTCAGTTTTATATTTTTTACCAAGTATCATATTATTGGACTATTATAACTCATGCATAAATATGTAAACAGCATTTTATAATGCAGCTGGTAGAGATGGAGTTAATTTAATTGATATGCTGTTGGGCAAATTAACCTATTGCAATGTATTGTATATATAATATCATCAAAGTTCTGTATACAATAACTTCATCTGCAAAGTAACTAGTAATTAAATAAATGTAATAAAGTAAAAATAAGAAAAAATATTTCCCACTGAGAAATAGTGAAGTGCAATATTTTAGTAACTTATGCATTCCACCACGGATTATGTAAGGGGTTGTACAGGATTTAAGATGTCACAAAAACACAAAAAATACATTTAGAGGCCTTTTATCTTCACACATTAGCCTACATTACAGTTTAGTCATGAAGAGCTGGTCTTTTACTGTGATTATCATTATGTTTCGACTAGGGCTGTCAATGTTAACGTGATAATAACGCAAATTAGTTTTCATACCACTAATTTCTTTAACACATGAACATAACTTGTGATTTTAAGGTTATAGTGGGCTTTAAAGCTAGAGTGAAGATACTGGTATCATATGAAACTAGAAAACCTAAGGAATCCATTGGTATCAATCAACTGTATCATACTAGCTTGTTAGTAAAATAAATAATGCTCCAAACTTGCGCTAAATTTTGGCCGAGGAAAAACTGTCATGGCCATTTTCAAATTCGGCCCTTGATCTCTGACCTCAAGATATGTGAATGAAAATGGGTTCTATGGGTACCCACGAGTCTCCCCTTTACAGACATGCCCACTTTATGATAATCACAATGCAGTTTGGGGCAAGTCATAGTCAAGTCAGCTCACTGACACACTGACAGCTGTTGTTGCCTGTTTGGCTTGAGTTTGCCATGTTATGATTTGAGCATATTTTAATGCTAAATGCAGTTCCTGTGAGGGTTTATGGACAATATTTGCCATTGTTGGGTTCTAATACTAAATATATACAGTACACTCCTTTGCATGAAGCAAGCATATTTGTCCACTCCCATGTTGCTAAGGGTATTAGATACTTGACAAACCTCCCTTTATTGTACATTTTGAACAGATAAAAAATGTGTGATCAATTTGCAATTAATCGCGATTAACTATGGACAATCCTGCGATTAATCACGATTAAATAATTTAATCGATTGACATCCCTAGTTTCAACTCATAATGCAGCTCGAAGTACTACTATTATGCTTTCATATCTAAAAATATATTCGTAGTAAACAAATGATTTAACCAGAGATTCTTGGCCTTATAAGTTCACACTTTTAAACTCTAATTGATATGGAAAATTGCTTTATAATAAGCTCAATATTGGTGGTATTACACTTAATATTGCCTTTTTTAACTTTTTATCTCTCACTGCTCAACTAAGAACAGCTCAAAACATTCATTTTAAATACGCCATCCATGCATCAATGTGTTAATACAGATAGTGACAGTAGCTGATTATGAGCATGTATTGTAAACATTTGATGAATTCCCTCACAATGCAGAGCTGTTTTGGTTGATTCTGTGAAGCAGACAAAGGAGTAGGAGGAGTTAGATGGGAGGCAGTGGGAGGAGTAACCACAGCTGCTCTCCCTTCCAAAGTACAAAAACTGCCTGTGATACCGGCACAAAGGAGAAGTAGAGCTCTGTCTGAGTGTGATGCGTGCCGAGCAAAGGCTCGTGAGGCTGTCAGAGGGAGAGACTGAGGAAAGAGAGAGAGAGAAGTAGACTGACTGAGTGATTCAGTCAGTTAGGAAGAGAAAGAAAAAGAAAGAGGGGGGACAGGAAACAGACTGAGGACAAACTGTGAAACACTCACATTGTGACACACAGACGAGCAGGAGCTCAACTCAAGCTCCAGTGCTCCTTTGAATGAGCCTGGCGGTTTGTGGTGAGGACTTGTGAGAGGTGGAAAGCTAAATGACAACTTTGCTGCTTTGGAGCTGAAAAAGGACAAAAACACTGCACTGGGTTTTGACAAAGAGAAAGGATTTTGCCATGAGGACATCTCTGTAACGGACCTGAATGTGGATATCCCATCATTTCTTTCGTGGACTCAGCAGCTCGTGGTAACTGTGGACTTCTCGAGTGAAAAGGTGACACATTTGTGTGACTGATTTATCAGTGAAGCTCAGCCTGCTACTTGTGGGGTGCAGCCTGGTCGTGAGACAGGGCAGGGGGAGGGGAGGACGCTCCGGCCTGGATCTCTGTCCTCTGGGAGGGGTCTTTTCAATATGAGGTAACCCCCCCAAGATAACTACATCAAGACAGGGAAGGGAGTCATGTTGACCATGTGCTGCCATCCTCTCTATCATGGACAGTTGTGTTGGAAGGAAACCTTTGTACCAATGACCTGAATTATCAGATGACAGTGTCTTTAAATGTATCCTGGTTTAGGACTGTTCTGTGCTTTACTCTCCATTCATGGTGAATTCATTGTGTAGAGCAGCCCCTTCATTATATAGCTATTACATAACAGACACCCCTCATCCCTCCACTCTTTGTCTCTCAGAATGTACAACAGTACCCTCCCGACTGTCAGTTTCTCCCAGGCATGGGCTGAAAATAACTTGACAAACAGCTCCACCTGCGACAAGAACGATGGCTTCAAATACCCGCTGTACAGCACCGTCTTCAGCATTGTGTTCGTGGTGGGACTGATCACCAATGTCGTAGCTATTTACATATTCACCTGCTCACTGAAGCTGAGGAACGAGACCACGACCTACATGATGAACCTGGTGGTGTCTGACCTGCTGTTTGTCTTCACACTGCCTCTGAGGGTCTTCTACTTCATCAACCGGACCTGGCCTTTCGGAGGCACGCTCTGCAAGGTCTCCGTCTCACTGTTCTACACCAACATGTACGGCAGCATGCTCTTCCTCACATGCATCAGCGTGGATCGTTTTCTGGCCATCGTGCACCCTTTTCGCTCGAGGACGCTGAGGACCAAGCGCAATGCTAAGATAGTATGCATTGCTGTATGGGTGCTGGTGCTGTCAGGGAGCCTCCCCACGGGGTTCATGTTGGAGACCACCTCACGTGAGAACAACAACTCCAACGCCATTTTCTGCTTCGAGAACTTCTCCTCCAAGCAGTGGAAATCTCACCTGTCCAAGGTGGTGATCTTCATAGAGACAGTGGGCTTCCTCATCCCGCTTCTACTCAACGTATGTTGCTCCATCATGGTGCTGCAGACCCTGCGTCGCCCCCAAACCATCAGTCATGGGGGGAAGCTGAACAAAACAAAGATCCTGCGCATGATAGTTGTGCACCTGCTTATTTTTTGTTTCTGCTTCATCCCCTATAATGTCAACTTGGTTTTCTATGCTCTGGTCCGCACTAAAACTTTAAAAGGCTGCTTTGTGGAGTCGGTGGTCCGGACGATCTACCCAATAGCTCTCTGCATCGCTGTGTCCAACTGCTGTTTTGATCCCATCGTTTACTATTTCACCTCAGAGACCATCCAGAACTCCATGAAGAGGTCCAAGTCTCAGGGCAGCCGCTCGTATGAGGTCAAGTTCTCCGAGGCCCTGCAGTCAGAAACCAGCTCCAACCTGCAGTGCAGCCTGAGGAACCTCAAAGCTAAAGTCTTCCACAATGAGTCTTCAGTGTGATGGTGGGGTTGCTACACTCACCATGAAATCCACCCTTCCATAGAAAAATAAACCTCCTTGAGACAATGGGAATGGATTTTTTTTTGAGTGCTTTATGAAGCACCTGCCAAAGAGGTATTATCTTCTTCTCAGGGCAAATGTTTGGACTTGTCATCGACAGCCTCGGCCCTGCAGTATTACTCTTTGTTCTCATCTGCGGATTGCTTATTACTGCTTACTAATTTCCCTTTCCTGTGGAATATTTTGTAATTGTGTTAATCACAATTACTCTGCAAGTGACCTGGAGGGTAATGTGATCACTGAGCAGCAGCACAGTTGATGACACTGAATGCTAAATGTGCCTGTGTATTTGTACATTTCTGTGGTAAGATGTGGTGCTAACTTTAGAATAGTTTTAAATTAACATAAAGTTATATCAAGCTATAGATTGTACAGGGCTTTCTTTTTTTAAATTGTGAATTACAATTAGGTCACAGAAGTGCCTTTTTTTGTTCTGGCACCATTTCATTGTCTTTATTGTCCATTAAATGCACTGACACAGAATTCCACATACTGCACTCATGCCACAGTAATGAATAAAAGTCTTGTACTGTTTAAAACAAATGATTGCACCTGGAAACTTTTGTCATTTGAATGAAGAAAATTCTATCTTTTGATGCTTTAATAGGAATGGTTTTAAATGTCGAACTTGGACATAACCTAATGGACCAAAACTCAAAATTAAATGCCGCTACAATAGCTGTTTATTTACAACATTAAACCTCATAAGACGTCCAGTTTGCACAAGTAAAGTGAAGATTGTAGCATCAGCAAACAGGTTTAACTTCACCCCATTTAAATGCTAAAACTCTTCTCTAATGTTTATCTTCCATGCAAATGAGGAGGTAAAGAAGTGGAAGTAGAAAGTCTGATGGAGTTTGTCTGACTCCCACTGGGGAGTGTCAGCTTCCTGTGTGGCAACCAGTTGTGAGGGAGAGGAAGTCTTTATTACTGGCAACCGACAAAAAACGACTATTCACATGTTCAGGGAAACATTAAATATATATATACGGGGATGTGGTGTAAGAAGCACCAGATCAAAAACAGCATGATTGGACTGTGTGCCATAATGATGTGTGCTTAAACATAGTGAGCAGATCAGTTGGTACTAGAAGGGAGGGAAAGCAGCGTAGTGTCTTTTTATGTTTAACTTAACCTAGATAGGAATTCCATTTATCATCCTGTAACATTTTGTTTTCCTTCTCTGCAAGGACATGGTGTTTTTAATATCATCACTGACAAGGCTGGTCCTTTGATCAACAGAGAATTACAATTCTAACAGTCATGAGGCATAATTTAATTGCCTTATGTGTATAAACAATTTTTCAAAATGAAAACAAACTATTCATAAGTAAGGCTTGTTTGCAGTTTGATGGAAAAACAAATGTATGAAATATTTATCCTGCTGTGGACAAATTTACTAGTGATATGGCATCAGTGAGGAGTGAACACAGCGTGAGAGTGAATAACAGAAAGCAACATGGTGCTCTAACGTTATTGACATAGCCTGAAGGTCAGTCAGCGGCACTTTATTCATAACCCACCTATAACTCTGGTTCTGAAGCCATGTGAGCGAGTCAAGACAGGGTTAAAGACCCGGGCTGTTATGAAAACAAACAAGTACAATTTGACTCTGAGGCAGTTCACGTCCTCTGCACAGGAGGCCGTCTTAAAGCGGCATCCTTATGCGAGTGGCTGCGACCTGGCTACATGATTACTGAGCATCACAAACTTGTTCAGGACTCCTCAGACATCTTTCATTGTTTAATCACTATGTTAAACTTCCTGAATGAGTCGGGCGGTGTGTATTCAGCAGCTGCAACCGTTATCTGACCACCAGGTGTTCATGGCTGTTGACATCTGGGCCAAAGGTCAGGGCAGAGACAGAGAGGGACAAACAGAGGAAATTTCAGTTTAAATGCAGTTAAGATATGTGAATACATTGATAAAAAAAACGAAATAAAGGAAGTAAAAAACAGTTCTTACTGAATATTTCCACATATCCTCAGAAAATGAACCTTCCTCATAAACGATGACTGATGTGACTTCTAGACGTTTCTTAATTGTTCCCATTTTACACACACGACCGTGTTGCTTAAAGGATATGAAGTTGTGTATACACTAAAGTCTTATGGTTGTATAAGCTCTCCGTGTCAGGGATTGGACCCCCCCACGTGAGCCCAGCAGGCTCCTCTGCATACACAACAGTTATCTAATCAGCCTGACCTCTCCTTCCCAGCAGGCTGCAGGGTGAGAAAACACAGACGCCACACTGCTTGTCATCACATACACTCTGTTCTGCGTTGCTCTGGTGATTTCAGATTGGATCAAAGCGTTCTTGTACAGTACAAGACAATATATAAAAAATCACACTTGTAAACATTTATATTTCAATGACATTCAAAGAAGGTTTGACATCCAATAGATCACATTGTTTTGGCTGAGCAGATGCAGGGTCATCATAGTCAGTCCGTCCTCCAGGTCTTAGAGGAGACAAAAACAAGTCTGGTTCTAGCCTTTAACTTATAGCTTTAGGTTCCTATTCCCCAGTGGCAAACCCAGCGTGTTTCCTCCAATGAACCTCTTAATGGCTGCTTTGAAGTTCTGTCAGTCCCAACTGACCGGAGATCCTCTGGCGTGTTGAGAACTCGTGTCAGGAGTAATTTCTGTAACGGGGACCTCAGTGTGTGCTTTCGGGGAAGGCGAGGCTGGGCTGGGTAGGGGGTGAGATCGGGGTGAGGTCCTCGGATTCACTCCACAGCTCCGGATCACATGACAAGGGAAGCGCCTGTCCCTCTAAATGGATCTGGGGGGGGGGTCTCTGCAAAAGGATAATCAACCATTTTCCCTGCATGGCTCACAGGATAAATTTAAGGAGGAAATGGCTGTTATTACCCTGATACGGCCAGTGCCCATTTAGATATCTGCAACATTTTCCCACAATTACACTAGAATCACATTCCACATCTCTGGTATTTACAGTCCCAGCTTGGTTTGGGGGTAAACAGGTATTATTATCCCTCTATAAAAAGTTTGCCACCCTCTGGGGGGGCAGATTACTTGCTTGACAAGACAACTTTCCAGACTGGGAAGGAGAAGGTAATAAAAACACACAATGCGGGAGACAGAACATCGCATTAAATAACCATTTGTCAGGATGTGGTTTGACGAAGAAAAAAAAAGCAGGTTGTTGTGCTTGTGGTAGCACACAGCCTCACTTATTGTAAAATCAGAGGCAGCACTGAACTAATAACCAGCGGTGGAATGGGCTCAGTGTCTGCGAGGAGGGAGGTAGGCTAAATAACTGCACCAACCAGTCACATGTAATCCTCCTTAACTCCCTGTCGCCTCGGACCATAAACAGGCCTTATCAATCCCTGGAGGAGTTATTTGACCAGCTCTTAGTTGCATAACATCTTAGGAATGAAACAGAAAGCATAAACAATGTTGATAAAACACTCCCTCCATCTTGGTACCGCGGTGTTTACAAAAACACGTATTTAGCATGCAAGGGCCCGGCCTGTTACAGTTTTTCTCTATCGCTTTGGCTCATTTTTTGAAACAGTCTTAACTGTCTCTTAACTGTAGGTACAACTGTCACAACTGTTTGATGGGACATCACAACTCTATTGCATGTCTGCACAAGGTAGTAACTGACCCAAAACACTTCATGCATGCTTCAAAACCTAGTTATTGTGTCAGTAAACTGGCCAACGGCACCAAAATGAAAAGTTGTTTTGTCATCGCGTGAGCCGTACTGATCAAAATGTTTAGATGTTTTCTCACCACGGCAGTCGACCCTGGAAATGTTTCTACTTTTTTATTGACAATGACTGCTTACTGTACTATACCAGAATGTCAGTTCTGTCTAGCTGAATGCTGATATGTATCGCACTGAGCTTTTTAGATTCCCATTTCGACAGTAGGTCAACAAGTCAAGACGTGCAAGTGGTTATTGTGCAAACTGTAGACAATTTTACTGACTCTTTGCACACGTGTGCCAAAACTATGCAATTTGCTTGAATGAATGGAAAATTCTAATGAACAACAAACTAATTGTTCAGAGATTTGAGCTTATCGTTATGAAAAAATAATTTTCATTCAATAATGGAGTCAAAGCGAATGAGAAAAACTGTATGAACAGGAAAGCTCACGCTGGTCACATATAGTTTCAGCTATGGAGCCAGGAAATGAAATTGGGACATTTCAACCACTTTTGACAAAGAGTGTGTGCACAATGCCCGTCATTGTTCTTCTCTTCATCGACCGGATGAGTCTTTACCTTAAGGCAAGATCTCAGAGCCTGTCTGTGCCATGTGTGAAATTCGTATTGGAGCCAAGGACTCCCTGGGAAATTGCAAAGAAAGATGATTCATGTGAAAAGACTGCTCTGTGGAAAGTCATGCTTGGAGTGTTTAGATTGTAATCAATATGTAGGAATGAGGACGTCATTAAAAATGTAGAAATACCTCAGAAGTATATCTGCTGTTTCGTCTTAAACAGAGCACCCACACGTCTCAGCATGAAATGGGACTTGTGGGAAGAGGAGTTAACAGTTCTGACTAAATCCATTCTGTGGGAATTCCCATTCACACTCCAACACACACTTATACACACTGACACGCACTGTATATCCTGGAAACACCCCTATCTATTAAAGCATTGTACACTGCAGGTTATCTCTGTCCCAAATACATACAGATATAACAGTACATCCAATTTTCACACCTGCGTTTGTGTTTCAGCCTGACAGAACATGGTGTTACAGTCTGTTGGAGGAAAAAAAAACCATTATGATGAGGTGTGTTCTGCTTGATGGGACAGGTTGGGTTTTCCTTAGCCGAGAGTCCTTCCTCTGGAAACTCCTGGGGATTTAAACAATGTCTGACTAGCCAGTGTGGACACATTAATCCTCCCCAGTAGCTGCAGCTTCTAACCAGAGAGGACAGCCCACTGGTGCGACTGACAGTCTCATGGGAGAAAGGAAAGGTCACGGGGTCAAACCCCAACAGCCACATGTCCTATACATGGTCAGTCAAAGCGCCCATATACCAAGTGAAAACATAAAAACTGACAAGCCATAAAATGTACTTTTAGAAAATGTAATATGTTTATGTACTGCTACATATAACATAAAAATATTACATTCAAAAGTGTTTGTATTATAAAAACTTTAATAATCATTTAAAATGATATTATCGTGACAACTTACATAATTCTAATAAGTTGAGTTGTACTTAACTAGTCAGTATTTATTATTGTTATTATTATTATTATTATTATTTATCTTTATTTACCTTTATTTACTTAACATGATTTACATGATATAAACTGTTACACCTCTATACCTCTCTCTCTCTCTCTCTCTCTCTCTCTCTATATATATATATATATGTACATATTTACTACTTCTCCATACATACTACTATCCTGTCTACACCTCTGTATTTATATTTTTAGTACTTCTCATTATTACATACTACATGCCTGTTTACACCTCTGTGTACATATATTACTTCCCATCATGCATATACATACTACATCCTGTTTACATTCAGTTTTCCCATCTGAAATACTGTCTTCAACAAAAATACAAATTTACAAATTTACATTTACATTACTATTTTATATTTACTTGGTTTATATTTAAGCCCTATATTGTAACTGCTCTATTTTATGCCTTAGATTATCATTTTGCTTTTACATTTACTTGTGTGATTTCCCCTTTTATATATGCATATTTTATGAGCATTGTTGAAGGAACCTGAGACCAAAGATTCGTCATTGCCAATGACTGCTTTGCTCAAATTGACAAATGGCAACTAAAGAACCTTGAACCTTGAGGATAAATTAGTTAATAAACCTCTTTCGAAGAGGAAATTATCCAATTAATGTAATGATTTGGTTTCGTGTATTACATTAACAGTTTTTTTTTTTTTTTGAGTAATTTAGAGAAACACATTGTCACATTTTAAAAGGTACTACCTTTTCCTGACCCGCTGGCTGTGACTGCAGCTCTTGAGCAATGCTGAATCCTTATCTGCGTGTTCACTCTATACGTAGCTGTGGAAAAGTGTAAAAGAAATACCTCAAATTTAATCTGAACTGTACAGTAACTAAAGAGCTGATGAGCAAAACTTGTAGTTGTTTTACACAGCGGCTCCAGTAAGCACATGGCAGGATTAGTGATACCCGGGCCTCGCTAACACTACAGCACAGACCCATAAACAAATGCCCATAGCACACTCCACAGCACAACCCAACATAAAAGCTGACGCTTACAGGTCAGCCTTGAGGTCAGCGTGTTCCCCATGAGGAATTTCTACAGAGCCTCTCAGACCACACAATACTTTCTCTCTCTTCCTCGGCAGAACTCTGTCTCCTTTGACCACAGAAAATCACTCTTTAATTCCCCAATGAGGTGATGTCCTCATCTTCTCAACCCACTGTTGTCTGAAAGCCACAGCGCTTACTAAGACTGAATCATGATTATTGTTTTCTCACCAAGTTCCTGTTTTTAAATATTGCCACCAAAAGAACATTGCTGGTTCAAACTTAAAGATGACTTAAAATAAAAAGCTTAAAATATGACCTCCACATCCTTTTGAACCAGGCTCCCGGAGAGATATCTATTTTACTGACACTGTGGCCTTAGGGTGGGAAGGACATGGCTCATTGATTCCCCCAAGGTTATCTGCATTGCTCCAAAAACACACACAATTAGCCCAAATGTAACAGACAGATAAGACCAAGATAATTCCACAGAGGTACCATCAAGCAAGAGAAACATGTGATATTTAATCATCTTATATTGATTGTATTCCACTTGTTTACCATTAATACCACATTAAAGGGACATTTTGCGAGTTTTAGCTCCTTAGCAAAAAACAATCATGTATTTTTTATCACTATAAACCGTTTTGCTAACCATCCTCTGGAGTTTCAGGTTGTTTTTATATATTTTCCCTACCTTCCATCCTTTTCTTTCCATTCGTTTCTTCATGTTATAAAAATCTATCCCTTGAGTTGTGTAATCCATTACAGTGAACATTCAGACTGCAGTGACTCTTTCCTTAGCTCTTTTATAGTGACCTTATGACGATGATGTGATATTAAAAGCACTGCGGACTTGACGTCCACTGTGATGGATTACACAACTTTTAAGCTTCAAGAGTTATTTATCCTTTATTTAACCAGAAAGGTCCCATTGAAATACAATATCTCTTCTGCCAGGGAGTCCTGGTCAAGATGGCCAGCAAGTCAAAAAGTTTCAAGAGTACAAATGGAGACAGATAACATTACAATGAAAAACATACCAAAACACAACAACAGACACAAAACATACAGGAATCAGAAACTAAAATAATCAAGGCAAAATACTGGAACTTGTTAAAGGCAACGGCATTATTCTGTAAAAACAGATTTTAAGATCATATCTCAAACACCAACACAAAACAGTATAAACATTCTGATCATCACTGTGTGGAACATTTCCAGTGATGTAAACAGGCAGCATTATGCGTGTTTGGAGATCCAAGTGGCATGACTGACAAAGATATTAACCACTAGCTCGTCATTCTTTCCTGTTTTAGATCAAGGAGATAAATGCTAACTGTGCCTCTACACAGAGTCACAAGACTGGATGATTTGATTGATGTTGGGGCCTGGACCACTGAAGGATCCTTTTTCATGTGTTGCATATCTGGCAGTTTGAATTAATCTGTGCTTCATTGATAAACAAACATAACGTACTGCGTTATTTAAAAAAAATACTTTGCAGCTATTCTTTTTCAAAGCTATAGTGTAGGCTGTTTCACTGTGAATGTGTTCATTGCGGGAGTTTCTCTGCATCAAATTAGTGCAGCCAGTGCGACAAATCAGACTCATTTCAAAACCAGTTTTGCTTTTCACAGGATATAAATAGAGATGAAATGGCGGGGGAGAGATGTTTCACTGAAAAAGCTGAAGTGGAAGGTGGGGGAGGACTGTGTGTGACATGAGATTCATGTTTAGTTTAGATCAGTGTGTAGATCAGTGCAGTGATAAGGAAGCAAGCGCTTAAATTCAATTTCTGCTCTGACATGAAAGGAGAAAAGATTAGTCCAAGAGTTCAAGCTGGAATGTCGTGCTTTATGAGAAATATACTGGAATTTTTCACCATGAGATACTCACAATTTGTTAAGTGATATCGGAAAATTTGCTGCTGGCAAAGTCACAGAATTCTCCTCTGTGGGAGCTACAAAAGGGAAAACAGGATGAGCTGAACTTCAACATGAGATTCAAACAAAAAGATACAACCACATATGTTTAAATACACTTAAAGCAGCAGTGGGTAGAATTGGAGCAAATATGATTAAAATAAGTTATTTTTATAAAACGGTCACTATATCCTGACAGTAGTGCATGAGACAGGTAATCTGAAAAAAATCATGTGCCTCTGTGTCCTCCGGTGCTCCTAATGGCATCTGCAAGATTTCACAGACCGGAAGAAAACAACCAATCAGAGCCCAGCTGGAAGCTGCCGTCTATGAGCAGCTGTCAATCACTCGCAAACATCGATCAAACGGTCAAACTAGGTAGCACTTATGTAATGCCTATTTCTCGCCTCAAATGTTTTCAGAAACATCTTGTAGTGTACTGTTTAGCTGTAAAATGACTTTTCTCTCAGAACACTTGAATTACAATATGCTGAAAGGTTATTATGGAATTTTTGCCCAATGACACCAAAAACTTTCTGCCTACTGCCGCTTTATGTGGAACAATGTACTTCTTAAAAAAAAATTATGAAGCATCTGATTTCAGTAAACTGCATGTAAGCTACAAGAGGAAAGGTTTTCAAGACTGCTATTGATCTATTACTGGCTCAAAGGAAGGATGGCAAAGGGATAGGCCAGCAGAGCCTGTGACCCCGCCTCAAGGTGGACCAGCCCATCAGGAGTCACCAAACAATAGCAGCGTTTAAAACTGCAAATGGCCCGATAACCTGCACCGAGCCGGCACTGTCCCACTTCACATATCCAGATTTAACTGTTCCTGACCTTTTTACTCTGAGCGGACGATGGATTGTGGAGCTCCACGACAAACCCTGCTTGTCTATTGTCTGATACAGAGCAACAAAACACTGGCGGGAGACAATGGAGGGTCACTGCAGAGGGCTTGAAATAATCATAACAATGACAGCTCTCATATTTATAGTTGCAAAGAGACTCCCAACTGTAGCGCCTAAGTGCTTTGTTATTAACAGGAAGAGCTGCTCCCCGTGAAGAATAAACAGCACTTCTCTTTACTGGGTGAGTCATGGTAGCAGGTTTCATTGTTTCCCTCACTGTGTGCTTGAAACCACTGAGGTCATAAATGTCTACTAAAAACGTAAATACAATACAGAAACTAATGTAGCTGAACATCTAAAAGTATAAATGTGAACACTAAGGTTCCCTCAATTTGCTCTGAATAAGAAAAGTGAAAGAGGACTTTGGTAGAAAAATGCCTTTCTAAGCCTCGGTAACCAGGCAGAGATCACTGGGTCATCGTGCATCTGCAGCGCTCTTCCTGCACGAGGCTGGGGGCGCTCAGAAAGCAGGCCACAAAAACAGGCACCGTGACAGGCAGACAAAAGGGGAACAGAGATTGTTGCAGATAACAAGCATCAACATTTCATCAAGGGCGATGACAGAAGCTGCAGGTCGAGTTGTGCAGACAATATCCCAAAAAAGACAGAATGATAGGTCTTTTGTGCATCGTTTGATAAGAGGGGAAGCTACTTGATTGTATGCTATCAGGTCACGAGGATGTAGCAGGAAGAAAATCAATGAAGCTCTTCAGATTAGATGTCTGACCAGTAGCTAGAGATTCAACCTCACTGTGACTCTGATACTGAAACACAGGATGTAGCACGTTTTAAAATGAGTATGACTTTGAAGAAAGGCGAACAGAGAAAGAGAGGAAATGCTTTCACTCTGTGCCTCAGTTTTGCTGATTTTTTCACTCCTGAGCTGCTCAGCTCGCACGCGATGTACAAAACCACGGCACTGTGGTTTTTTTTTTCCTTTTCTTTTCTTTTAGCTTGTCAACAAAACACTGAGGTTTCATCACCTCAGATGGTGACACGATGGCACTATGGCACATTTAACTCCTCAGTGTCTGTTCCTCTAAGTGCAATGAGTTGTACCATCAAACTGATTCCACTTTGACCTCCCAGCCCTACTGTTAACACTCATTGTAGGAGCGCTGCACAGAGGAGCAATTCATTCAAAGAGAAATTTCTTTTATGACCCATTTATAGCCATTGAGATACAACAGACACAACTTCACATCCTTCCTGTAAGAGGAAGCCCCCGTTCATCTGCTCGTTGGGCTCTATATTTTCTGAAGTACAACTTCAGAAAATTGTTCAGTCAGGATTTTTTTTTTCAAGCCATGTCTTGCACCCTTGACCCAACACTAAATAACTAAATAACAGGAACACCTGCACAATTTCATGGAAACCAATAGGCCCTTTTCACAGCAGCCATTTTGACATGTCATGTCAGGGTAACCACAGGTGTAATTGATCAAATTAATTATGGTCCCATTCTATTTAGTATGTCACAACCATTCCAATGAGCCAGTATGCACATTACCAGGGTCTTGGCCCACCTAAATGGAACAGGGCCATAATTAATGATCTTAATAACACCTGTGTTTACCCTGCAATGACATGTCGAAATGGCTGCTGTGAAAAGGG
This sequence comes from Sebastolobus alascanus, assembly GCA_916701645.2. Taxonomy (NCBI): domain Eukaryota; kingdom Metazoa; phylum Chordata; class Actinopteri; order Perciformes; family Sebastidae; genus Sebastolobus; species Sebastolobus alascanus. Next base: position 3,560,909 of record CAKAOJ020000040.1, on the reverse strand, counting down.
CCTATCGTCTAATATAATGTTGAGTTTGTAATGTTTCTTTTGTTTAATTTTTGTTCAGAGGCTCATTTCTGTGACTTTATGGTGTTGTTTTATTAAACAGCTATATAGTGTAGGATGCTGTTATGTAATAATGACATACTCTGTCCATGTATGGTTTCCAATGGCAAAAGAAAACAAACAAAAAAGGAATTTAGGACCAACGCTGTGACTCAAGGTGGCCCTATTTTCTTTCTTTCTATATTAGTGCAACTGAACATTAGAAACATGAAGAAAAAAGTAGAAAAAAGTGAAGAATTAATAGGGAAATTGGAATATATCAGATGTACACTGTACAATATACTATAATGTTCTGTTACTTGTACCACCCCCTGTACACCAGCTGTGCTGTGTTGTCTGTTGCCTACTTGCACAGAGTTATTCATAGGACAAAAAGTATTATGTCTATTAAAGCCAATATTACATTTTGTAACAGAAAACCCCACACCAGGAATCAGGACTGGGTTTAAAAATGTTGTCATTGGTGCTATATCAGCTACAAGTTTTCTGATAGTTTGAGGAAACATGTTTTATTTTTAATTCAACACAATATGCCAAATTATTCAAAGCATCAGTGTCCAATAAAGAACTTTACCTAAATAAAATACAGTCTAAAGATAGAAAAGATTCCTGATTTTGATCATAAATATCCGATAAAAGAATAAATAAATATACATGAGAATCTGACCGAGCATTTGATGACAACTCACAAAACGTGACATTTCTTTATTCTCTAGGCCAGTGATTCTCAAAGTGGGGTCCGTGGCACTCTGCCAGGGGGCAAAATAATTTGCTATGAATTGTAAAAATGTGCTGTATCATTAAAAAGTGCATATCTAAAGACTACAGATTACTTCCACCCACGTTAGCTTTGGGCCCATAGAAACTCTGATATGATTGTGACTATAAATGCTGTCAAGTCGAGTCCAAATGCAATTTGAATAAAATGATCCTCTGTTTAAAGGTATAGAAGTGGTATTAATATTCAATAATATTGCAAATTTCCCCGTTGTGGGACTAATAAAGGATTATCTCATCTTAATATGAATCAAGCTGAAAAATGTTTTTATTTATCACTATGAAACATGTCTGAAATATTTAGGTTGAAAAGAATACAAATAGTTCCAATGACATCTAAGAGGACAAGAGGGGGTCCTTAGAAAATGTTCTTGATACTCAAAAAGTACTGAGGTTCAATAAATGAACCCTCCACAAAAACTTTATTACAGCCCTTAATAATACAATCCTTAGTACACCATTCAAGCTCAGACTCCTCGGTTTACATTAGATGGCTGAACTATAAAGATGCTGTCTAGTTTAACACTCCTATCTGCAGGACACACAGCTCAGCTATACTACACCACTTTATCTGTATCCTTGCTAAACATGGACATCTTTGGAGGTACAAGGGAACATATAGCAAGAATAAAAAAGCCGGGGGATGGGGTGTGAGCTCTGGAGGGGGATTCAGTGTGTCTTCAAGATAAGGGGCGAGCTGTAGCCACGGGCTTCCTCAATAAAACACATCGAGGGCAGATATCTGGAGAAAGACTCTCATATAGGACATAGAGTCCTCCTGTCAGCTAATGGGAGGCTCCAGTCACTGGAGGAACGTTGGCAGCAGGATAATCCATCCCTGGTGTGACTGTTGGTGAATCAGCACCATTATGGTTTTGTTGACTCAAGTGTCTGTTGTATCTATATCCTGTTGAGCCCAAACTGTCATGGGCGAGGCTTTGTTTCTCTTTTACTTTTGCCAAACATGTGGTTAAGCTGTTGTCCGCTTTTACTCCATATTGTATGTAGAGCTTCTAATTTGGCGAAACAAAGAGAGTAACAGGCCCTGCTTGTTCCTTCATATTAAATGTCTTTATGCTCTTCAGGGTGCCAGTAACCAAGAACACAGTCCTTTAAATCCACACATAAGCAGGGCGAGCACTCCCACATTTATCTGACTATATCTGATTCTTAATATCAAAAAGGATTTCAACAAAGGTTTAATTATATCTCACTCCTACCCACTACAATAGGTTCACATCAGTGATTTCAACTCCACCTAGTGGTACATAATTAACACTTACTGTGGGAAAGACCAGCAGTCATCTCTCTCTGTCTGCACCATTGTGCACACAGCAAATTAAAAATAACACAACAGCTAAAGGGTCCAGATGTAGGCCTGCGTTTGTTAGTGTCTCGCCAAGAGAATAAAAGACAAAGAATACCAATGACTGAACATGTTTAGTCTACTTATGATATTGCAGAGGAAATGGACATCAAAAGGTACAGGCGGACTCTAAATGGTGTGACCCCATAGAGACCCAGCTGCTCCGAGTCTAATATTTCCTGCTTCCCCGACAAGCCAAACAGGAGCTTCCAGACGGCTTCAATCTACTGGGAATGTTATCACTGGGAACCTGAACAGTACACAGCAGATGAGAGGCAGAGCGCGCGCACACGCACGCACCTCAAACATCTTTATGTAAAAAAGGTTTTATGACAACAAGTTGAACAACATTTTATTAAAATATCAGTGTTTTTTGCAGCAGTGAGAGCTAGTTCATAAAAATCTGTGCAAACTTGAAACACACAATATAAAAAAAACTTACTGTCTCACTGTTACTGTCTGAGCTTAACTGGGTTTTTGTAAACTTGGATATAAGGTGCTATAAAAATTGGTCCTCATTTATAAGATCAAGACCATGTTTTATATACATGAAGTGAAATGATTTAGTGTCTTTAGTGACTGTAAACATCAATGACAGGCTTGTGATTGTGCAGGCTCAGAAGAAATGAGGCTTTAATGTTCCAAAAACATTTTCTCAACTTCATCCATCCAGTCACATGGAGATTCTTCCTCAAAGTCTCTGTGAAGAGAGGAGAAACAGTACCATACATTTTAACTTTGTTTTCATATTAGAGGTCATACAGAAACAGTACATTAGGCCTGCACGGTTTTGAAAAAATATCAAATTGCAATTATTTTGACTAATATTGCAATTGCGATATGACTTGCAATATTAGAGGGAATGATATTTTTTATATCATTAATCTCATTTTCATTGAAAAACACATTAAAATGATTATGGTGTGATTTTTGAAGGGATCTGTACCAAACAAAGATGTTTTCTTAAGTGTAGAATATGATGTGTAGGCCAGGACATCACTGCAGCACCACAATATGTAATTTAAAATGGTATTTTGACACACATTTCACTTTAACAAATATTGTGCCTCCTGCGATTTGAAATTGCAGTAAATCATATTGCGATCAATAATATTTCGATTAATTGTGCAGCCCTGCAGTACATTCCATATATTCAACAGATATCCAACATAGATTCACACAACCCTCTCTTCATACATTCATATTTAACGTTAATAATGTTTATTTCTACAGGTGTTACTTTGTTTTTTATAATTTGCTTTACATATAATCTTTACTTTGGAAGCTCAAAAAGTGAGTCATACTTTTCATTATTATTCTTTTCTTTTGGCAACAAAAAAAGGACCCATGAGTATCATATCTTTCTCAGCCCATAGACATTTTGTCAAAACCAACACATTAGCCATTTGTGTCTTTACACGATTTGTACATAAAGTGCTAAGCCATGCAAAACCAGTGCTAATGACTCATTAGGGACGTCAATCATCAGGACTTCTGAATGAAACAGAAAGAAGCCTTTTTGTCATGCTGATGTACTGTACCGGTTAGATTAGATAAATATACTCCTCCTTGGTTATCTCATGTTAAATACAGTAATAAGTCAGGGTCACTTACGTGTCCTCGTCATCAGAGCGAGGCTGCAGCCGGTCCTCATCTACGGCCACGTCAGGCTCCGGACCGTCAGTGTTGTCACCCTGCGGCTGGGAGATGGGTCCCACCAGAGGGTCCTCACCTGAACATGGAAACCACAGAGGACTGATTATGTGATCAGTGAAATGACTCTGAAATTCCACAAAAACATTGACATTAGGTTAACTGTGTGCTACAGCAAAGTTACTTAAAATAACACAGACCTCCTGTGTTTACTAAAAAGGTGCTGAAGGCTCTGCTCAGCGGAGCTTTCTCCAGCAGACTCAGCAGCCTCTCAGGAGGATCCCTGTCCCATCGTCTCCTCTGTTTCCTGTCCTCTGGCTCCTCTGACGCACCTGGAGAAACAGGGATACAGCTGATGCACTCTGATGCTGTATTTCATTCTCCAAACTTGAATTTTGTACAAATGAGGAAGTGAAAACACTGCTACTGTGGTCATACTTCCATGAGTAGAACCTGTGAAGGTCTGGTTGGTTGATGCCGTGCTGTCAGGTGAGACGAGGCTGGCGTTGGCCAACATCTGCAGCACAGTGTCTGACGGCTCAGCGGCCCACTGCTTTCGAGGAACCGGCTCTCTGCTTTCACAGTGGGCTTCAGGTAACTCCACTCCTGAGGTAAAGGGTTACTTAGGATACATTTTTTTTCTTGTTTTCAAGAGGGTCCTGACAAGAAATAACGTTTCTATTCTGTCGACGCTGCATGCACAAAAACACAAAGAGCAAGGAGGAAAAAAAAGCATCAAACACTAAACAAAGGGAAATGTAAAAGATTCAGGAACCTCTCTTGCTACAAGCGATGTTCTAGCAGAGAGCAATGAAGAGGTGCTCATGATTTTTTGTGATGATTTGTTTCAGTTGCAACAAGAATGGATTAATAATTTTTACTTTTGCTCTTGTCGCTAATTCCACCTTCCTTTCCCTTCCTCATGTTTTCATAAAATAACGTATCTGAAAGTATCATAGAAACAACTCCAATGATACTTTTCCTATGTTTTGGGTATGGCTGTGTTGAGTAGTTATAGCTGGCTCCTATCAGGATGATCAAAACATAATTTTTCATTGTTTTTTATATAGTTTGAAGAAACAGAATAAAATCATCTAACATATACGACAGTGCTTGTTTTTTCAGACAACCACATGTACGTATGTTCCAACCAGCCTTCACAAACATTTCTGTGATGTGGTTCTCCCAGAATCGCAGCAGTATACCCTTTTTTTCAAGATTACGTAGTTAACCTTGACTTGGACTCTACCTTCAAATGTTGACGTTTTTATTAAACTCTTCTCTCCCAGAAGATTAGCCACCTTCTTTCCCTCGTCTCTGTCCCATCGACCCGTCCGCCTCCCCTGTTCCTGCGTCTCCAGCGCCTGTAAAAGATTCAAAGTACTGCAGTAAATCAAACACATAACATGAGCTCCGCGGCCATCTGAACTAACAGCAGCGTGTCAAAGGTCAGATTCCACATAGGGTCACCGCAGCTGGGGAAATTGTGTAAGAGTTTAAATTCTGACTTTGACACCCTGTTGTGACAGCGTGTCGTACTGATGGATGAGCAGCCATGAAACCACTTCAGGTTCAACTGTTTGAGTGACTGTCACCACGCAGGAAGCTCAACTGCACTGACTTTTGAGTGCACAGGTGTTGACTGTGTGTTTACCTGGGCGGGCAGATGGGTACGCAGGAGTCTGGCAACCCGGTGAGAGGTCAGGATGCTGCGCAGGGACGGCCTGTCTTTTGGGTTCGTCTTGAACATCTGCTTGAGCAGATACTGCAGCTCGTAGGGCAGGTGACTGGGGAGGGGAGGGTACGCACCCCGACACACCTTAAGGATCAGGCTCTTCCAGCTGGATGCCTGGAACTGCACACAAAGAGTGAGGTGTGAGGATCTCCGGGACAACAAAACACACCTCAACAAAAAAAATACACAGCAGATAATCTGACTCAGCTGGAGATACTGGGCCTCCATCATTCCATAACAATGCTGAGCAGTATCTCACTGCGCAATAAGAATATTTTATACAAAGATCCATTGAGGCCCCACAGTCAGACCCGTGGAACATGCAGAGAGGAGGGAGGAGAAGTACCGGGTGTCGCAGGGTGCACAGCTCGTAGAGAACGCAGCCCAGAGACCACACATCACTGCAGAGCACACAAACATAGAGATGGTTATTCATTCACACCAGACATTCGTCATGTCAAAAAGATACAAGACGGGTTAACCCACGCATGAGTTACATAATCACTGCTGAGCTGAGAAAAACAGACTGTTTTGAAAACTCCTCATTGTTGGTGCATTTATTGACACTCCAACATCCAAGACTAGGGAATGAAAAGCTTTGTGTTCACAAGTTATGTTGATGGAAATCCATGCCTGGACGGGAAACTCTAAGCAAACATGGAAACTGAGGAAAGATCATGGGATTTTAAAAGGTTAACAAGTCTGTCTGTTGTCTGGTTCGTCAATCAGTCAAGTCTCAGATATTAGAGTGCCCCTTTAAAGTACTAATGACAGGAGTTTTGAAAACTGTTTGTGCTCATAACTATGCAATAATAATGTAAAGAAAACAGAGCATATACAATATTTCTGTATTGTGATGTGTTATCACACCTTGGGTCAATAAACACCAGGAGATGGAGCCAGAGCAAGGGGCAACGGCCCTGTAGGAACAGAAACCAGCTGGGGATCGCAATAAGTAATCAGTACCTCCCCCGCCCCATGCTTCAATCATGGGGAGAACCAGCTGTAGCTCATCTCCAAAAGGCTCCTCTCCAACCTCAGTCAAGGCCTATTGAAAGAGGCTGAGACACGGGCGGACACGGGTCTAGGAGTATGGGGTATAACACATGCGCAGTGTAACTGGAGCTGCAGTTGTGCGTTGCGATTAGCTAAATTTTGGCGATTGCAGACCAGATTTTACTGTGCATGTGTTGTAACAGAATTGCAACAATATGTTCTATACACTTGAGCAATGTGGTACATTGTCTGCATGAGCTCTACCTCCAGTAATATTAAAAATAGATACACTGCATACACTGGAATATCAGAAAGGTTACAAACTTTACACGGGGTAACGTGCTGTATACAGATGTCTAGCTTTGATTCATGTGTTATTTGTATAGATTTTTTCTAGGGCAGTCAATCAATTAAAATATTTAATCATGATTAATCGCATGATGGTCCGTAGTTAATCGTGATTAATGGCAAATTACTCACACAGTTTTTATCTGTTCAAAATGTACCTTAAAGGGAGATTTGTCAAGTATTTAATATTCTTGTCAACATGGGAGTGGACAAATATGCTTGCTTTATGCAAATATATGTATATATTTATTATTGGAAATCAATTAACAACATAAAACAATGACAAATATTGTCCAGAAACCCTCACAGGTACTGCATTTAGCAGTATATAAAAAATATGCTCAAATCACAGCATGGCAAACTGCAGCCCAACAGGCAACAACAGCTGTCAGTGTGTCAGTGTGCTGACTTGACTATGACTTGCCTCAAACTGCATGTGATTATCATAAAGTGGGCATGTCCGTAAAGTGGAGACTTGTGGGTACCAATAGAACCCATTTTCATTCACATATCTTGAGGTCAAAGGTCAAGGGATGATGCAATAACTTCACTCTAGCTTTAAAAGCTGAGCCCACTACAACCTAAAAATCACAAGTTGCATTAATGCGTTAAAGAAATTAGTGCCGTTAAAACAAATTTGCGTTAACTTTAACAGCCCTGATTTTTTCTAATTATTTGGGTCCTCTTCTTGTGTCCCTCTCATCTGTTTCTTGTAAGGCTTAATTTCCCTAATGGGGATTGATATTGTAATTTCTCTGTACATAATGGTCAATCCATTCAAGGATTTATGTAAATATCATTATGTGGACATTCATCTTATAGACACAAGTATAGTAAATATAAATATACTAATGTGTATATAGTGTACTATATATAATAGTCTGGTTATTGTCTCTATATATATGGCCCTCTGTAGCACATTTTATGAACCATTGTATTCATATATCAGCTTTTTTATGTTCTCCTATGTTTGAAGGTATATAGTCTTTGCTTTACCCAATTAATACTTCCTGTTCCAATTTCCCCACATGGGCATTGATCCAAAGGCATTAATTCTATTTTCATTTGATCTTGTGCCATGTAAAATGGAGGAACCAGCCAAACAAAGATGGTAACATACCTCTTGTTGTTGTATGGCTTGTTGTCCCAGATTTCTGGAGCCACATAATATGGTGTCCCAACATACGTATGAGCGTATGCCTTTGAGCTGCAACAAACAGTTACAAAAAAAAAAAGTCAGAGCTGAAATGTAACAGCAGCAAATCAAGCACCGAGCATTGACTTTAAAAAAGGTAAACTATAAATGGCTGCCGTTCTCTTCCTGCTGTACCTGTTCAGAATACACGCTGAGCCAAAGTCCCCGAGCTTGATTGTCCCATTATCTGTCAGGAAAATGTTCTGGGGGAGGAAATGAAAGAGAAGTGATGACTTAACACGAAGCAGAAATAAGAGCAGCCAACCGTGGCAAAATGATGATATTATGCATGAGTGGGAGATAACGTGTGATCTTATCTCGATCAGCAATTTCATCATTGTTCATTTCACTCCACAGCGCTCACACTGATGAGATTTTATCAACATGCATCCAACCAATAAACTAAATTATCGACTTCTTGTTCTGATTCAGAGAACAAATACTACACAGAAAATATGATCTTCCTCATGAGTTCATAATGTCGGTCCTATGTATCTATGTATGTTCAACATGAATTCTACTAACATGTATAGTAATTATAAACTATAATGTCCAGAGACTACTGTACCTTGGACTTCAGATCTCTGTGCAAAACCCGTTTATCGTGAATATGCTGTGCTGCAGTACACATTTGAGCAAACCACCTCAAGATCTGGAAATAAAAGATTTCAACGAAACAAAATGTGAAAAGGGGAAAAAACAGTGACATAAAATAGTGAGAATAATTGCAGGAAGTGGAGGCCTACATCATCAACACAGAACTGCATAGTTTTCTGTTGCCGGATCCTCTGGAGCAGGTCTCCTCCACTGCAGTACTCCATAACAATACACAGGAGGTCATCAGCTGAACAAACACAGTCACACTGCCTATTCCGCATTCCAAACAAAAATAACTGTGTGTCTTGTAATAAGAGAGTTAGGTTTATGAATACCTTCGAATGCCTCCCTGAAGGCCACGATATTAGGATGTTTCATTCTGGACAGCAGGACGGCTTCTCTCCTCGAATTCTCCAATTTGGAATGATTCTATAAAAATGCAAATACAAGCATGAATGCATTCACTATTATGCAAAACAAACAGCCTCCACGTCTCTGTAGGCAACAATCTGGTAGTTTATCAGCACAGAGCAAATAACATTTCCATATCGAACCCCAGGCTGTAACATAACAGTCTGAATTCAAATATAGTCTGCAGCAGCGTATAGTTCACAGAGAGGCAAATCCAACATCTCTTTTATTTCATTTATTAGTAATGTGATTTTTTTTTTTTTTTGCCAGAGAGGCTTGCTGTGTTGGGGGGGATCCAGTTCAAGTCCAGTTACCTGTTCCACCACACAGGTGAGGGTAAAGCTACAGGAGCAGTTGGATATATCTTTGTTTGCACATACCTTTGGCAGCTGGATTTCCTTGACCACATACTTCTCCTGACTGCTTTTACACCGGACTAACAAAGCCCGACCGAAAGAGCCCTCACCAATGACTTTCTGGATTGAGTATCTCTCCATAGAGCTCCTTCATAAACCACAAAGAGATCACAACAAAGGACAAAAGCAACAACTAATCTAGCTACAGCAGACTGAGCCGATGACGGCAAGAAGATTGTCCTGTTTTGGTCTTCAGTGCTCACTTTGAGACATTTACAAGGCGTAATAAAAGACTAATGCACCAAAGAAATCTGACTCGTGCTGTTATGGATGTTTGGCCGCTACTTCCTTATTATTGTATGACGTAGGGCGAGACACATACCTGTACTGCGCCGCGTGGCCGCGAGAGGGCGGTAGATTATAGCCTAATCTCTACATTTTAGCTCAAGACTCATAGAAATTTCCATAACGACCATAAAAAATGTTATAACAATTTGTTCCAGTATTCTAATAGCCTAGTTTTACATTAGAGTATTCTGTTTTTCAAGTGCTTATATAATGTATATTTTTCCTCTTTTATTTTATGCATGAGTTTTTCCAATCCATTACGTAATGTTATTATGGCTACACTGTAGGTTCTATATATAATGTTGCTACTTTTTTGCTGCCATGTTTGCCCTTCCTTGTCGACTAACCGGATCAAAAGACTAAATTGTATCTATAGAACTGAGCGTTTGGAAAGAAAAGTTTTAAACCACATACGTCACCGCGCTGTCAGAGCCCGGATAGCTCAGTCGGTAGAGCATCAGACTTTTAATCTGAGGGTCCAGGGTTCAAGTCCCTGTTCGGGCGAACAAATTTTTGATTAGTTTTATGCGGTGCGGAATGGACCAACCTGTAAACTAGGACTACTGTGATACAAGTAAAGTTAATGAAGTGACAGAATACAATCTGTGGGTGTAGCTGATAAAACACTGGTTCCTGATCTGACGCATCCGATATGAAAATCACATTATGAGTTAATGCAGTGCAGATCGTATCAGTGTGCAACGATAATGTCAACCCGATTTTTTTAAAAGTAATGCAAACTTGACATAACTGTGACGGATAACACAATTTGAGCAGCTTTCACACTGAATGGAGACCACCAAAAATATATGCAATGCATTTGTAAACGGTCAGCACAAATGTGAAGTGTAGCCTATGTGTTTTGTAGTTAAGGAGCTGAAACTTGAAAAACACACTGGTAGCCTATATAGTTTACTGTGCATCAGAATTCCCCTAACGTATTGTGCAGCACAAACCAAGTGCTCCATAGCCAAACGATTGCAAAGCGGGTCCAAATGTGTAATATGTGCCTCATTAGCTCCTCCGTTTTGCTCTCTGGCAGTGCTCTAGTCCTATCAGCCGATAATCTTCCACAGGAGGAAAATAAAGTCAGTAATGAGGTAAATATTGGGCTTACATGGTGCAACAGTTTGTCTACAGCTCCTGGATTATGCTGCACAAGCTGTCTGGGGAAGTGTGATGGGCATTTTCTGCTTTTCCTCGAGCTGAAAAAGATCCATCCATTATCTATAAACGGTCACCGGGGGGCTCGAAGGCTGGAGCAGATCCAAGATGACATTGGGAGAGAGGCGGGGTAAACTGCACCCCTCAGGCCGCCAGTCAATCACAGGGCTGCCTGACAGGAGACAACCATTCACAGCAATTTAGAGTCGCGAGTTAATCTAAACTGCATGACTTGGATGAAGCCAGAGGGCCCGCAGAAAACCCTCGCTGACACGGGGAGAACATGCAACCTCAACTCCAGAAGTGCCGGACGGTGGATTCGAACCTCCGACCCTCCGGCTAACCTCTGCATCACCGAGCCACCTGCTGTAAAAAAGATTTGTTTTGCTTAGTTCAGTGGCGGCGCCAGAGATTTTCTTTTGCTGGTGCTTTGGGGTTGCTCGACTCTTCAGAGAAGGTGCTCTGAAAATCGGGGATTACATGTCGGTCATATCGGAACACCCCAGGCCCACGGAAACATACGCGCGTACACGCGCAAGCGCGCAGTACCCGTTCCGCTGAATATAAAACTTCACGCAACTATGCCACGGACATGCCGTGTACACAAGCAGCAGCAGCAAACAACAGCACGTAACAGAGAGCAATAGACACATATTTGTGCACATTTCAGCCTCACATGCTGAGATCACAAAATCACGCAGCCAGTTACCAACACTTAGTCTAATGAATCAGCAGTATTCCTAATGTTATATGAAGGAGTATCACATAGAGATAACTATAAGGAGCCAGAATTTGTGCTTCTTCAACCACCAAATTAATTAAATTTATAATAGACAACAGAGGGAAAAATCATGCACTTACCATTAAACGTCTTCACAGCAAAACAATACGTCTGTTGTTGTGATTGAGTGCGAAGGCATCAATTTTGTCGCTGTCCAGGGTCCTTGTTCTCTCAGTGTTTATAGCCAACAATGCCAGGTTACTGGTCCGAGTGTCACGCTGTATTCCAGCCACGGATATTGATCCATCCAGCTTTTGTTAAAACTTCTCTGCTGGTTCCAAAACGGCCGTGCAGGGTATTTTTGTAGAACTGGCTTTCTTGGGCCCTCTTGGGGATGGTTGCTAATATCTGTAGCAATGCTAGCATCCTCAGTAGCTACCGTGGGCAGGTCCCCTTCCTCATCGCCATCCTCAGGATTTTGTTGGTCCTGGTCTGTGACCACGAGCGGTGTGTCAGCACCTTCACAGTCTTTATCGTTTCCAGGTTCCACACATGGATATTTAGGGAGCAAAAAAAGATTCATTTTGACAAATTCACTATGCTAATGCTAGCTAGCTCAAATTTTGCGGTCTGTTTACCAGTAAGCCGACGTAAGGTAAGAAGTTCAAAGCGCGCTGCGCCCATTGGGCGAAACAGATCACCTGTTTGGCTGTATGTTTTTAGTCTAAAAATAAACCTTTTAAAAATGTATTTATTTACTAATGGTTCAAATTATAAATAAGACTATTCACACATAAAAAAAATATATTAACCACAGAAATTTATTGGGGGTGCTGAAGGGGTGCTATGGCTATCCCAGGGGTAGCTACAGCACCGACAAGCCCCGCCCATGGTTTAGTTTGGGAATAAAAGTTGAGCTTCTGCTGACAGATGGATGATGACTGTATTTTCATACAAATTGGGTGAACTATTCGTTTAGACAAGACAGCAATGAGCTCTTCACTTGGAATTAGAGAATGTAATAGCCTACCAATGTAGCCTAGAGGTAAATCAGAAAGTGGGCCAACTAGACCAGTGGTTCCCAAACTTTTTCCTGTCAAGGACCCCTACACTGACTCAAATTAGACTATGGACTATATTTGCTTTCAGATGTTTTATTAGATGTGTTATTTCAGAAAGTGTATGGAACCCATGACCAAAATAGTCATACATTCTGTCATTGTGTTATTTATGGAATTATGGTTAGAATAAATTATTCCCCTTTTTACTGGGGACGCCCTAGTACCCCCTCAAGGACCCCTGCAGGTCCCCAGACCCCACTTTGAAAACACTGAACTAGCCCACAACCTCCAACTTGAAAGTAAAGTAAAACCACAAGTACAGAGACCAATAATTGTATTTTCAGAAAAAAGTGGCTAAACTAAACAAATTTTAAAAACACACTTTGTTACTGTAATTGGAAGACCCCCATACAAAGCTTCATATGGCTTGATTTGACCTATTCCAGTAGCTATTTAAAGATTTGTAAAATATGTTCAAATGAAACCTGAATAAACTGAGAGTAAAGGCATGTTCTATGTTTTTCATCCATGATCTAAATCACGCTTTTAAGCCTAAATTGAAGCTTGGCTGAATAGTCTACAATAACCTATAGCCAACTAGTTCAACTGTTAGTCTGAGTCTACTTTGCTAATAAGTGAGGAACTTTCACATGGCCTACAATCTGATCATTCATTACTGGATATTAAAGATGGAAACCAAAGGACCAAGCTTTGCAAGTGTGTGTGAGTGAGAGAGCGTTTACCAAATATTTGAAAATATTCAATTAGTGAGGTGATACCTGTGAGATGAAGATCATGTTTCTCCAGGAACAGACATTTCTGATGGTGTTTGTGGTGCTGACAGAGCATTTAAATGCAGATTCATAACATATGGTATCCGTCAGATGCTGTGACACTTCCCTTAGTTTGTGCTGACAGATGACTGGCATGAAGCAGCTGTGGGGCAATAAAACATTAAAACTGAATGACATTAAGAACCTCTAGTGACAAAGTTTCTCAATCCTGGGATCGGTCCCCCATGTGGGCCTCCTTGACGCACGGAACGATTTCTACAACTTATTTGTTGATATGAAAGAGAATATTAAAGTATGCATTATTCACATGGCAGCTTGATAATAACACTCAAGCTCCTGGGGCCATGAGAAGTTTGGACCAAAAAACTGAGTCCAGGGCCAAAAAAGACAGAGAAAGCTATCAGATGGTCCTTCATGGGGACGGTTGGAAATCCACTGCCTGAGAAGGAGAGTACTTAAGTCCATCAGAGGCCCATTAAAAACCAGAGAAAGATAAAATACTTAGTGGTTAAATATAAAAAATATACATGTAGGTTATGGGATACTGTTCCAATATATATAATGTCTCGTTGCCCAGGTGATACATTTTAGTGTATAGGGAAAATGAAGACGGCAGTGTTATATGTGGAAATACTGTATATGCCCTGTGAGAAATTAGATAATGGAAATTATAAAGAGCAAAAATGTGTGTTCTTTTATGCTATTGATATAATATAGCAGCTCAGAGAGATAACATTAAAGATGCAGCCTGGTTCCAAACCTCATCTTAAAATTGTTCAGCGATTCAAATAGAGTGAATGAATGAACTGAAATGAAATGGTAATTCAGTTTGATTATCAGGCTATTAAAGATGGACATCAGAGAATCTAAACTATCATCTGTTGTGCCGTGTCAGTGAAGCTGCTTTGTGGATGGTGAAGGTCACTTTGTAAAGTTTATCTAAACTTTAAGGTCCATTACATAACAAAGGTTTGATCACCATTCTTAACCTGAGAGCATATGTTGATCCCCAGATAATTATCATGGATTCTGTCACCTAGTCCCTCTTTTTCAGTTCACTGTCTTCAGTGCTGTTAATCGGTTTATTATCCTTCACAGGCTTTAGGGATGGATCCGGCTGCCTTTTCTCCTTTTTCTTTTAGAGACAATAGTTACAGTTTACTAATACAGAGGAAACCTGACAGCTTTATTAAGTGCTCACAAATAGGATGACATCACCATCCCAGATGTTAGCGGGTTACAGCTTCAACAGCAGTTTCAGTGAGCACATATCAGACCTACTGTACAGGAAGTGAAAAAAAAGACCTTAGAATATGATTATCAGTTACCTAATAATGTTCTATTCAGACAGCTTTAATCCTTACTGGAATGCATCAAAGTCTGGACCTGTGTGTGGTTGCATATTTGACTGCTCTTCAAGAAGGAAAGCCTCTGATTATTTGAGAGTTTGATGAAGTGAACATAGGCTACGTTCCAAATCACATACTTTTACTTTTTACTTTTAGTACATACTGCAGCTGCCCTTACAAAGTACGTACTGTTGCATGCAGTATGCATGTAATTCGGACATACTACTTTGTCATAACATTGCGACTTGAACTTTGACCCTCTTGCTCATATATCCGCTGCGCAGAGGATTGGGGGTCAGAATAGCCAGTAATTTGCCAGTATACTGCAAAAAGGTACCAGATGTAGTAAAACATCCTGGTATTTTTGGCATACTGCATTTGACACACTATGTATTGGGACAACCTAATTATTTTTCTAGCGTACTAAATAGTATGGTAGTATGGGTATTGGAATGCACAGAATATGTACTGCTTCTCTAAAAGTTTACAAAAGAGACATAAGATTGGAAGAATAAGCATAATGTGAACAAATCCTAAATACATTCATTTTTTACAGTGTGTAACAAGAGTTACAACATTCCTTGTGATAAAATACCATACCCTGGTAACCCATGTACCACAGTTCCTATATTTACTATGTGTTCATGTGTTTTCCAGGGGTACTATTCCAGTACTTGGAGACTTGTGAGGTATTCTGATACATTTACCACAGGACCATAACACATGCAGAACATATGGTAAATTACCTCAGAACCTGTGTTAAATTCCTGTGGTAGATGTCCCAAAATTCCACAGAGTACCACAGAAATACCAGAGGAACATTTCACAGGAACATAAAAAGGAGGATGTTACCTCAAAAACTCAGGGTACCAGTACAGCTGAACATATGGTAGGCTATTGGGAATGTTATATTTTGGTCTCCACATGTTCTTCAAAAAATTATTTTGCTCTTTAAAGGTGCAGTGTGTAGGATTTGGTGGTATCAAGTGGTGAGGTTGCAGATTGCAATCAAGTGAAGCTTCTCCTGTGTGTCAACCGTAGCTGGTGGCCAACGTGAAAACATGAAAACACGAATGGCCCTATCTAAAGCCGGTGTTTGGGTTGTCTGTTCTGGGCCACTGTAGAAAGACCGTGGCCTGCTCCGTGAAGAGGACCCACTCCCTATGTAGATATAATCGGCTCATTCTAAGATAACGAAAACACAACAATTCTTATTATCAGGTGATAATACACTGAAGAAAACATACTCATTATTATATTCCATTTCTTCCAATAGATCCCCCTAAAAGCTACACACTGTTCCTTTAAATGACATGCTATGTGATTTAGTGCTGGACAGGTAGCGTGCAGTGGGTTTATAAGAGCTTGTTTGCAGAGTTTGTGATAATTCTGTGAGTTTGCTATGTTATGATTTGAGTATATTTTTTATGCTAAATGCAGTACCTGTGAGGGTTTCTGGACAATATTTGTCATTGTTTTGTGTCGTTAATTGATTTCCAATAATAAATATATACATACATTTAAATAATGCAAGCATATTTGCCCACTCCCATATTGATAAGAGTATTAAATACTTGACAAATATCCCTTTAAGGTACATTTTGAACAGATAAAAAATGTGTGATTAATTTGCAATTAATCACGATTAACTATGGACAATCATGTGATTAATCGCGATTAAATATTTGAATCGATTGACAGCCCTAATTCAATGTAATTATGAAACATTGCAACTTTAAACCCTTCAATTACAAATACAAGTTTGACAGAAAAGGTTGTGGAGTGATCTTCATTTTTAAACAAAGACTGACTTACTTTGTGATGGGCTGTCTTGGTTTAATAACTCTCTAAAATATATAATTTATCAATATCAATATCAGTTGGCTCAAAGTAACTTGACAAAAACAGCAGTTTAAAGTTAGGCCTATAGTTATTGAGGATTAAAGGATCATGGCTGGATTCTTAAACAGGAGCTGAACTACTGTTTGCTTGAAACTGGATAATAAATACTAGAGGCCAGAGAGCTGTTCATGACGAAGAAGATGCTGGGATTAACTTGATCAAAGACCTCCTAGAAGAGCTCAGCTGGGACAACACTTAGACCAACACCTCTTTAAAATCATGACAGGAAAATAGGGTAGAGACTATTTAAAACGGCATTAAAACAGCAGCAGATATGGAATCCACTGCTCGCGAGCTTTTGATGAAGGATAAAAGAATCAGCATGTTTCTCCTGGGAGGTTGCTGTACGGCAGAGTTGATTACAATGAACGCTACCTCAGTGTTGTGACAATTATTAGATATGAGCTCAGAGAATGCTGCTCTTGCATCTTCTCTGCATATCTCTCACATTACAGTAGGACTTCTTCCATAGGGTCCTGAAATATTTGCCCACTGTTATGTACAGTATCTATAGGGGTTTATATTCCCTGAGTAAAGAGAAGAATGTGAAGCTGGATTTTTTTAAACTTTAAATACTGCAACAGAGCTCCATTCAGGGACTCCATTCAGCACTGAATGGAAACTGTGCCATCTCTGCAAAGCTTTGAGAAGCTCAGTGTTTTTTTCTTTGAGACTGTGCCCAGAGGTATGATTTCAGTTCTCTGGAAATGTGCGAGGCGTTACTTTTGGTCTTTAGGAAGAATAACGTTGCTGTAGCCAGGTCTCACCCAGGCTTGGAAATAATGCCACTGCCTCAGCTTGAACTTTAACTGAAGTAGCTTGAAAGGCGATGCCAGCCTGCATCCTGCAGTTTCTCATTGATGCTAGCTGCTAGGGGAATACATCAGTGGGAGGATACCAAAAGTTTTTCATCCCTCAGTGCTCTTCTCTTACCAGAAAAAATAACTTGGAGGAGATAATGGGATTAAGTGGTGAAGAGGAGGAGAAAGAAAACGTGGAAGTCATTTGGGATTTGGATGTTTATTACTTCTCCATCATGAAAAATCGACATGTGTTATTGATGTGTGTCCAGACGTATAGCACATAGGTTTACTTTATTACTGATGTCTGAGAAGGCAGGTCGAATTTGCTTTTGAAAGCAAATGAAACAGCTGCTCAGACATCTAATTGGGTGTAGTCAGAGGTGCAACATGAGAGGGCAACATAGAAGTAGCCTTCTGTCCTCTATGATTTTATGTCCATTTTAAAGGGGCCTATTAAGCTTTTCTTCAGGTGCATACTTGTATTTTGGGTGTCTACTAGAACATGTTTACATGCTTTAATGTTAAAAAAATGCTGTACTGTTCTTATACCGGCTGTACTGCAGCACCTCTTTTCACCCTCTGTCTGAAACGCTCTGTTTGACCTCCTGCCCCGCCCTCCCGAAAAGCCCAGTCTGCTCTGATTGGTCAGCTGCCCCACTGTTATGATTGGTCAACCGAACCAAACTCTTCGGACTCCGCTCCAGCTCCACTCGAACTAGCTTTGTTTGAGGGCGTGCCAAACAAGCCGCTAGGCACAGTATGTTACTTGGTGACATCACCACGTTACGGAAGAAAAGGCAGGACTTCAAGCGAGGCGTTTCAGGCAGTTCAGGAGCAGTGTTTCTGTGGGGGAGAGTAACTCCCTTTGGCGTGGACTTTGGGCTTTGTAACTTTGCAGACCTTTTACATGCACAAAAAAATATATAACATTAAAGGAAAGGGAAAAGGCACAAAAGCACAATAGGTCCCCTTTAAATAAATAGATAGTTAGTAATAAAGTAGATGGTGAGGAGCTATCATCCTGCATGCCGATACCTGATAACCTTGTGCTACATCCTACATTTTTTCCCCTATTTGTCTGTTTTTTGAAAATCATATTTTACTTTTAAGGCTGTGCAAACACATGTTAAACCCACACAGGTGCTTTTAATTACTCTGGCTGATTAGAGCTTTCCTCAGGACTGTGTGAGCTGCACAGACAGTGCTTGATCGACATCTCTCTGACTCTTTTTTTAGCTTTGTTGCACATGTTGCATTGTTACACCTTCATGATAGGCCTTTTCCACAGAAGATATTTTGCCTTGTCACAGTAGGGACATGTAAGTAGGACAGGTGGACGGACATGGCTACGTTCCAAATCGCATACTTCTTCTTTTCACTTTAATACTGCAGCTGCCCTTACAAAGTACGTACTGTTGCATGCAGTATGCATACATTCGGGACATACTACTTCGTCAAAACATTGTGCCTTGAACTTTGACCCTGTTGCTCATATGCTGCATTCTATTTGAACATGGAAGTCAGAATTTCCGAGTTCCAAGTCAGAGATTTCAACTGGGACGCTCCAGTCGGACAAACCTCATCAACCCTGACTTCAAAATCCAAGATGGCTGCTCCGCGCATCAACTGTAAAAAAGCTGGAGTAAATACTGTTTATTAGCAATTCCGTCTCATTGTGTCTCATTTAATCAGGCGTACAAACAGTAGTGTCCAACTTCTATCTGTGGACATGTTGCTACGGTGTTTGTATGCGAAAAAAAACGGCGTAATGCGTTGTTATCAACTGGTATTGATCTGGCTCTGACCTCCGATTTCCGAGGTTAATGGAACGCAGCATCATATCCGCAGAGCAGAGGATTGTGGGTCAGAATAGTCAGAAAATCATACTGGTTTGCATAGGCCTACTGCAAAATGCGACTGGATGTAGTAGGACATCCTGATCTTTTTGGCATACTGCATTTGACATACTGTGTATTGGGACATACTACATACTTTTCTGGCATACTAAATAGTATGGTATTGTGGGTATTGGAATGCACAGAATGTCATGGCTTACTGGGATACCTGAGTAGAACTGAACCACCGTTAATGTTATTATGATCACCTCTCTGTTTCCTACTATGACAAATCAAAATGTCTGCTGTGAAAAATTCCCAGCATAACTCTGCCTTCTTTGAATCTGAGAAGAGGTGTAATGAGCCAGAATTGGAAACACCTGTGTGGGCGTGCATGGCCTTTAAAAGGTAAACAGGGTGGCACTATTAATATTGAGTTGACTGACATTTTGTCTTATTAAAATACGCCCTCCCAGTACGAGGATTAACTTTTCTGAGTTCAAACAAACTGCTAATTTAGAAGCCGTGCCAACTGCAGCCTCTCTGCATCCCTGTAGGTGGACCAATGAACCGTGAGCTGTAATCCGTATATATATACCACCGTCTGTGAGCGAGGAGTAACACCCTCTGATCCTCTTTGCTGATGCAGTTTGTCTAGTGCATGTTATCATGAATTCTCTTTATTTCCCTGTCCATATAAACATGATAACTGACATACGGCTAATTGGCAGTTCCTAATTACAGAGGGGACTCTCAAAGCACAGTGGGAAACAAATAACAGAATATGCGGGTGGAGTTTCATTTTAAATCAATAAGACTGAGTCTAAACCACTACACTTTCTTGGCACACTGATTCTAGTTAATGTGAAACACCTGCGTAACTGTCTTAGTTATTGTATCCACTGCCAGTACATCCACATACAATATATTACATAACAAAATAACTGCTGCTGAGGGATGACAACCACTATTTTGCTATACAGGCCCGTTATGACTGCAGTCATGGTTCACTATCTTGCTGTCCTGCAGCACTATCAATTATGCAATATCTTTATGGAGATTGGTGTTATAGTAGCACAAAACCTTTTTTAAGTAGAGTTGCTCTTAAGGGCAGTAATTATCTCGCCAGGGTACTGTCGGGGAAAAAAAATTTAATTAGAAAGAATTAATTGATGTTGAAGTATTTAACTGGCTGCCGAGGTTGAACTCTTTAAAGGTGATTCAGTGCGTTCTCCCTTAAATAATCCCCGCTCCGACAATATTAAAAAAGACGCAGCACAATTTAGGTGTTTTCAGATGATGCCATGCGGTTGTGTTGCCTGTATCTTCAACAGCATTCACTTTGTGGTATGATTTTCTTTGCTGATTTCTCCTAATGTTTTCGTCCTCTTGTGTCATTTTCATTCAAGGTTAAAGAAAATTAAGTAGGATAATTAGGAAAAGAACATTTTTGTATAGGCTACTTTTTGGATCCAGCTGTTAATTTGCAGCCTCAAGAGCTAATCCAGGAAATTATCCTGCTTGTCTTCCCAAATCATAAATGTTATGAAAATGGGTAATCCATGTCATTTATCAAATAGATGTATTTTGTTATTTTGACTATGTATTTCAAATTTTGGCTAAGTTGATCCTGTAGGTCCTCTTAGAGGTTCAGTTCACCCAAATTACAAAAAAATGCAGATAGTTTTGGTTTTATTTTTACAGGTTTGACAGGTTATCTGTCAGAGATTTCTGCCTCTACCTCAATATAGAGGTGGTGAGCATAAATCAGTGTGTGGTCCTCAATGGTGTGAAATGTTATAGATGACACTGAGAGCATCCAGGGGGATGCACTACAATAGAATAAAGCACATTTGGGTATAAAAAAAAGAAAACAAACATTCTGTGGGTCCACCAAATCAGTCTCCCATTCATTATCTATGGAGCATCTCCAGACTTTATACCCTGTGACATCACAAGTTTGGGTTTTAGCACTCTAGTTTTTGGATTTGGGAGAGAGTTGTTCATGCCTACTAATATTTTTGGACTGTCTTAGACCATAGGACTAACATGTATGAATTTTGAACATGGATTTAGTTCCCCTTTAAAGGGACAATGTGAAGGATTAGGTGGCATTTAGTGGTGAAGTTGCAGACTCCAACCAACTGAGTACCCGTCCACTCACTCCTCCCTTTCCAAGACTGCGATAACGTGAGCTGCCGAGTGCAAAAGCGTGGTAACGCCGTTTGCCTCGCTCAGAGGCCATCTTTACCATAATAACACTACTTTAGGAGCAACGGAAGACAGACTGCGGCTGGCGGTACCACGGTTTTACACTCTGCAGCTCCCGTTACCGCAGTTTCACAAGTGTGGCGGAGAACTACGGTGGCCTTCAAGTAACAGGTAAAAATTTGAAAGGCTCTCTCTAGAGCCAGTGTTTGGTTTGTCCGTTCTGGGCTACTGTAGAAACATGGTGCAGCAACATGGCGGACTCCGTGTAAAGGTAGTGTCTAGAAGGCAGACCAGCAAACTGGGCATTGATCTCGAATAGTTAAGGTTAGGATAGGTCGTCAGGCAGCGTGTCTCGCGAGAGCTTTACGCAAGATTTTGTAGATCTCAGATCAGACTTCGCAATTTGCGGGTTCCCTTCTAAACACAACCCTGTGAAGAGGACCCGCTCCCTATGTAGATATGAAGGACTTATTCTAAGCTAACGAAAACACAACCATTCTTAGTTTCAGGTGATTATACACTAATGAAAACATAGTTCTGAATATCATATTCCATTTCTGCTAATAGATTCACGAAATGTTACACACTGTTCCTTTAAAAGTGCTCACAGCGGTCCGCAGCTCTGGTCATCTTAAATCAGCTCCAGCAGTTGTAATATCCTTTTTACTCAGCAGCTGTACTTCCCAGTTTGCACACATTTTGCGTGCTTTAAGACAATCATCCGCCTACCAGTAACAAGCCCTCAGATTGCATCGTGCACCCTGTCAGTCTGAGGTACGGGCACTGATATAAAGGAGGGAACGCTCCAGCTTAACCCCAATGTGTCAGCCTTTGCTGATGAGGCATCTGGTTGACACTCTGTAACAATCACTGGTGTTATCAATCAGCACGGCACATCAGAGAGAGAGAGAGCCGAATGCAGAGGAGCCACGCTAACATATTAAACAGAGCAAGTACTGAAGGAGAGATTTCTCAAGTGAGTACGGGGAGGAGGGGGAGGGGGAGGGTTGCTATCATCTGGGGGATGCCGAGCATTGTGAGAAAACGGGCATGCTAATAATGAGGGCCAAACACTCGGAGAACAGCTGCATATTGTAAATGAGCTGACTTTGTACACTGGAGCTGGGATGAACCGCTGAAGTGCTGTTTGTTAATCAAAGGAGGAAAAACGGAGAGGAACAAATGACTAAAAATAGTAACAGAAAAGCTGCAGCTCACAGCTCTGGTGACACACATACAGCTGTGGTAATTGCTATGAAAAGGTTACCATTATTGTTATTCACAGTGTGAAGGCAGGTTCAGGGACTATGAGACACCCCTTGACATTAAGCTGATGGATGCACGGCTACTTTACGTCCCAGGGTACGATCGCACCTCAGGCTTTGTCTGGGAGACTCGGACGCTTTGAAGTCGAGTAACCCGATCAAAAGGCAAATAATCTGACTAGAGGTCACAGGATTTACCTCATCAATAATAGGGAAAAGTACATTCACAGCACTGCCCATCCTTATCCTCTTTATCGATTGGGGGGTAAAAAAGGACTCCCACATGTAGTGAACACTACCGAGATCAAGAGGTCATGGGAAAAGCTTTTTAGGAATGTGAGAGGCGGCCTGTTCATTTTACTTCGGGGCGTATTGTGTCTCTGAAATAACTTTGAATACAGCATTTCAATAAACATTTATTTACAAAACGAAAATAATGACAAAGAATAATTTGAAGAGTGAATACAAAACATGTGCTAATATGATAAAATACATTATCATACACAACGTATATATCTTATGAATGTGTTAAATAAACTATGCTTTAGATTTTTGGGTTCTGACAAGGTTGAGTTGAGGAAGCAGGCAGCCAGTGTTGGATTGCTTTACATTATAGGGATTATTGCATTTCAGTTTGAGTTTAAGGCAAGAATGAGACATGAAGAGGAGACAGAAACACTTCACGTAACAATGAAGCAATATTACTTTTCTCTTCGTCACAGAGCACACTAATCACATAAACATCAATGGCTGAAGAGGAGGAGGACAAAAAAGACAGAGAATACTCTTTTTGTTAAAGAAATGTAACAATTTTACAAATAGGATTGGTCCATACATTTTTCATTTAAGAACAGTTTTTAAGAGAAGAACGAGTTTTCAAAGCCATGTGTGTGTGTTGCATTATGAAACAGTCCCTGCAGTTGTCAGATGAGTTGTGTCCCATGATGTCCAGAGCACCACAACGACTTGGCGTCTTTGGTGCCTGATGTGCTGTATACTGGTGCGAGTCCACAGAGTCAGAGTCCCCTCCCTTTCGTCGTACCGCCTGAGGTCTCCGCCTGTCCCCGTCTCTCTGGCGCTCCCTTCAGTACGGGTACTGCTTCTGCTTCTTCCCCGCGAAGCAAGACAGCCAAGTGCACAGCAGCATGGCGGCCGCCGCCCCTGCCCCCGTGCAGTAATACGCCCAGCCGATCTGGCAGGAACCTGCGGAGGAAAGCAGAGGATTCAGGGTGATATCTTTTCACTGTTTATTGTATCTGTCCGTCTGCCAGCAGGATATCTCCAAAAACCCATGAATGGATTTCAATGACTTTTGGACAGATAAGCGTTTGGCCAGGGAACAACTGATTCCATTTTGGTTTAACCAGAGTGTTAGAAGAGTTCTGCACTGTTTACTCTACATTTATAGAGTCTCTTTGGGAATACTGCTCATAAATCTCAAACTACTTTTACAAAAAAGGAAAAATAAAGTTTCAAACTGTTTACTCCATAGAGATAAATAAATGCTCTGCAGGGGGATATAAAATGTAAAGGTGCTAAATGAGAGATTGGGACCATTTCTATTGCCTCCACATGGCTCTCAACATGGCGACGGCTAGGCCGGCGGCTCGCAGCCAACGGTGCTAACGGCGCTAGCAGTGTTTACCTGAGGGGGAACAGGATGGGTGCTACGCTTCCAGCAACGACGCCATCTGTTGGGACCGACATTACTCCTCTATATTTTTACATAGCAAATAGCTGTTTCCTGCTATATCAATGCTCTGGATATCGTATAGAGCACCTCAAAGGGATTAGAGACATTTTAGTTTTAGCAAGGAATATACTGTTTTTGCTGTTTCTGATTTAGGTTATAACTTATGTTACTACTATGTTTTTCTTACTTTGTTTTATTAATATCTCTACTTTTATTGTCATGTGTTCACATAGTGCCCGTCCAAAGGA
Organism: Sebastolobus alascanus; assembly: GCA_916701645.2. Taxonomy (NCBI): domain Eukaryota; kingdom Metazoa; phylum Chordata; class Actinopteri; order Perciformes; family Sebastidae; genus Sebastolobus; species Sebastolobus alascanus. The sequence continues at coordinate 3,536,024 of CAKAOJ020000040.1, read as the reverse complement.
GTTAACAACTTTCACTGGACAATGGTGTATGAATGAATAATGAATGATGAGCCAGGTCATAAGACGGTTCTAATTTGATTCCAAGATTTTAAATGTATGTTTGCAGAGTTACAGAATCCATTTAATTTGGACACTGGAGTGCTAGGAACAATGTTTCTGGACATAACAGCCTGCTGTATAACTATTCAGTGTTCGTGGATGTTTGCATTATCTTCTAGTTGTATGTTTACTGTGTATCAGTGAGAATGAATGGAATTGAGTCAGGATTGTGAAGGTCACGGCCTACTGATAACATAACGGATATGTCAATGTGGTTCATTTAAAATACAACTGCTCATTTGAAATACATACCGGTAATTTATTTGTGTGTATTGGATCATAAGAATACTGCACTACCTCTATTCTTGGCCTTGATCCAACATTAACATCCTAGTGTCAAGTCAATTTTATTCATATAGCCCAATATCACAAATCACACATTTGCCTGCTTTACAATGTGTTCAGCGTATGACACCCTCTGTCCTTTTCGACCATCGCTTTGGATAAGGAAAAACTGCCCAGAGTAAAGAGCAGAAAAATGTTGTGAACTGCTTAACATTTTTGTTCAAGCCACAACATTTCCCTTCCTCTTGTGAAAAAGAGTTAGCATTGTTGAAACAAATGCACTGGACATAGTTAAACTTCATTTGCAAACAGACAGTCTGGTATGTGCCAAATGAACTCTCCCAATACAGACATTTGGAAAGCACACCAGAGGCAAAAAAAGGCTGAAACTGAGCCAAAAGCCGAAAGCAGGCACAAATTAAATCATAAAGGGCCTCCTTAAGACGCATCCTCTATAATCCTCAAAGGAAATTATGTGCATTATTAAACAGGGATGCGACCTACATCTGATTCTAAATTTGGAAAATATTGTGATGACCATCAAGGCTTCTCATTATAAACATCACATTTTGGGAGAATGTCTGATTGGATGTAGTTATGTGATTAGCAGGCGGGTGGGAGGAGGAGGAGGCGTCTCATTAACAAATCATATCAGCCGTCTTCTCACTGCAGTGGAAGCCTCATTCAACAGCCAATACTGAAAATACTTATTTCTCCCAGTCTCATTTTCTGTTGCAGATTTCTCTCCGTGTCGGCATCACACTTACTGAAAATGAGCTCCCTCTCATTTTAAAACGTGGCTGTAGTTTATCTATTAACACGATGTGGGAATATTCCATTTGAAAAACACGTCAGGTCAAAGCAGTGACATGTTTTTTTTTTCTGTAGACATAAGTGGGATAATTTCCCCAACTTTTTCATACTGAACATGCATGCAATTACCGTGTCCTGGCTGCAGCAGCGACACTCCAAGTTGTCTTTGAATTACTAAAGTACTGCCTGCTCTCTTCATGATTAATGAATGAGTCAGAGATTCAAAGTCCTCGTTGTGGCATCACTTGTGTGAAATCTGCTGTCCTCATGGGAGAACATCACAGCCTTGTCATGAAACTACCAAGAAAGAGGTGAAACTGAAATAACGATGCTGCAGTCGTCTTCAACTGAAAAGCACACTGATGCAAACACACTTGTTAACAATAATTTATATGTACCGAGAAGAGCCTGTTCTTTCACAGAGGAAAACCTGATATTCAACATGATTACTTCTGATGGCATGGTCTGAAATTTCAGTAATTAACGAAGATATGTTGAGGAATTTAAATCAGTCAGAATTATATGGACAGGGCTTAGATTGCTTGAATGCTGCTAGTCACATCTATCTGCTGAAATATTGGCTGCTGTGATCTGTATTTCTTAACTTAATAATAACAGAACTAATATAATTGCTATGTTTGCCTTGCTGGTGATGGTTTTGAATAATGGTGATGTTTTGTTGGTCTTTCAGTGAGTTTGTGCATCCATCTGGGAGAGTAATATCTCAACAACTACTGACCAGATTGTCAGCAAACAAATATTCATTGCCTTGTGGTTCCCCTTGAGTAACATTGATTGATGGCAAAAACTAATGGTTAGATTTCACACTCTACAGGGGACACTCGTGGGACTTAACCCTCTGACATTACTGTCTTTAAGAGGCTGTAGTGGGGTCGGCCTTAAAGCTAGAGTGAAGATACTGATATCATATGACACTAAGTACCATTGGTACCAACCATGTTGAGTACCAATGGTTAGGCCAAATTTCAGCGAGGGAAAAACTGGCATGGCCATTTTGAAAGGGGTCCCTTGACCTCTGACCTCGAGATATGTGAATGAAAATGGGTTCTATGGGTACCCACGAGTCTCCCCTTTACAGACATGCCCACTTTATGATAATCACATGCAGTGTTAGGAGGGTGTATGGCTTTCTATTGACAAAAAGGGGGTTTCTGAGCAGTTTCCAGAACAGAAGCCCTCGCCATCCAATTGCCGAAAAAATGCAATTGTTGCAGAAATCTCAAAATGTCAAAAGCTTTTGATACCAAATCACAGTATGGCTTTTTCTATGGTGTTCCTCAAGGTCTTGGTGACTTAATGTTGTATTTTGGAGGATTATTTATCATTTTTTATCAATTCTGGAGTGGTAAAAAATGGTTAAATTTAGCACCAAATATGTGTAACAAATGGTATCAACAATTTATGAGACATAAGGCATGGGGATGACCATCATATACTTCTATCACAATGTTCTAAGCCCTTATACATTTTCACAGTTTATTTTAATTCATTAATTCATGTTTATTTCTGATTTATGACTAGAACAACGTGACACACAGTGTTGAGCTGCATCTCAAATTAATCTTGCGGTTTCCAGCTTTCAGATCATGCACACCACTTCTATGTGACATACAGTATACTGCTGACCTGCTATCTCCCCCTAAAGACCCCCTGTGCCCCCCTAAAAAAAGACAAAAACAGGTCCGTGTGGGTCTCTAAGGGTTAACCAGTTGCTTTGTAACAAGCTGCACCTTTTGGCTCAGCAGTTATAGATATGATAGTAATCCGGTTCAATGAACACACAGAAGCTCTGCGTATCTTAATGTGTTTGGAAGAAAGTAGAAAAAAAAATGAAAGTGGCAGAAACTCTAGCATGGTGGACACTGATGTAAATTGAAAGCGAGAGCAGATCTAAGTGTACATGATTACATAAGTTATGGGCCCAACAGCTTTATCAAAAATGAACCTTTGACATTTAATTAAAATATTACAATCACACCAAAATGAATTTCTCCGTGTACATTAAGTAGAAGATCGAACGCTGTTTGATTAGCATCAAATAAAAGAGCAGCTGCAGTATGAATGGCCCCCTCCACCTGCCCAGTGTCTCATACAGTAGCATACTGTTGTCTATGAGGTAGTCCTGAGAATGCCAGCTGAATACAGAGCTGGCTCCTGCTTATTCTCAGCACATATTTATAGCTAGAAAACATTTCAACTGGAGGTTCTGTTGACTTTTTATCGTACATTTTAAATACCAAGGGATCGTGTATCCTCACTATATGACAGTACCAGAGAGTTGTGTCTGCTCGGTTTCTAAAAACGGCAGAATGTCAAGGGCCACATAGAAAAGTCTGTTCTCAGTTTCTAACTTTTTCATACATTTATCTGCTCTGGGACAGACAAATGTACACAGTCATGGTTGAAGCATCAGTGTGTGTTCAGGCGCTGTGCGTAGGCTGCAGGTGCGTGTGCATATTGGATCTTACCTAGTTGAAATTGGTCTGAGCTGTTGTTGCAGGTCTGTTGTACTTCCTCACTGTCCCATCCCAGTGGATAGAGCGCACAGCCAGATCCTATGAGCAGACCTGAGAACAAGAGAAAAAGAGAGTCTGTCAGTGATGAAGGAATCACGGTAAAACCTGACTGATCACTGGGGGTTCAAGAAAACATCACAAAACATGACTTGAGGCTGACAAGACACCGTTTGTGAGGTGAAAACTAACTAACTCTCACCATCAAGGTGTTCACTCACTCAGCTCCTTGAGGAAGGTCTGCTTTGTTTTTGCGAGACCTCGCCTACGTGGGTTTTCATAATTTAAGATTATTTTCATTAATGAGGAGGAAAAATGCAAAGCAGGGTGTTGTTCTTTAATTAAAACTCGGGTTTTGTGCGGATTCTCTCTCATTCTATGGTTTTATGTTTTAATTAAAATGGTAAAAACAACAAAACAATGAGCTGCTGCTTCCCAATAGAGTGATGCGTGTGACCTCACCTCTCTGATTTTTGTTTTTTTTCACCTTATCACCCGTTTCCAGCAGATACTGATGGGGGAGGCAGCTCTGACCTGTTCCAACAGTTTTACCTAACAAGCCTCAAATCCCTTTGTAAAATGACACGGATTGTGATTTTAACACTTCATCACGTTTTTTACAGCGACAAAACAAAGCACTCCTCTGCCAGCAGCTCATAAAACCGCTGCAAATGAACAACGAACATTATGCAAATAGCTTGGCAATTTCTCACAGAGGCAACAGCGAAAAAAAAGCCAAGCATTTTTTGGGTACGCAATAATTACTGTAAAACTCCGGAAAATCCTTGAGGGACTGCTTTATGTCAGTGATTAAAGAGACTTATGACTGCGCTTAAAGCTGCACGCAGAGACAAGAGTAAAATCTAGTCAAGGCCATTTACATTAAGGATTAATATCCTCAATATTAGCCTACAGCCAGGTCTTGACAAGTTATTCCCTGGATGCCAAGGCCTGTCTCTTGAAATTACCCTGTAGGTGGCTCTGCCATCACATTAGCCTAATCCCCTCCGATGTGTCTACCCTGCTATCAGTTTTTGGGATGTGAGGATGGCAGCGGAGGAAGAGAAGGCAAGAAAGCTCTGCCTTCCAACCTGATTACCCCTGCCATCCAGGGCTGCCTTATTACATCTAGACCCAGATAACAAGCAGGAATTAATCCACATGCTAATGCAGATGGGCTATAGGCAAACTGGCTAACATCAGCGGTGGAGTAGGAAAAGTGAAAAAGACATCTGTGTTTCTCCCAGAAAGCGGCCAAAAGGACGGCGAATGTCATCATCGGCCCGCTTCTGGGAGAAAATAGGCCGGCTGATTATGGCACCTGTGGTAGAAAATCAATTCAGCGAAACTCTGGCATGTTGATGAGAATGAAGGGATATAAAAAGGCTCTGACCAAGTCTGTGTCATTACAGCTCAGGATCAGAGGGGATCCATAGTACGTAACAACTCAGCCGTTTCTTCTTCAGCCCCTTAAGAAAACTTCAGACGGGTTTCTGCTTCAGACCCAAAATTACTACCTTTAGCTGAGAAGTACAGCAAAAGTAACACATGCAGGGCCATTTGATGTAAATCCCTGTACAAGCAGCCCCGGTGGACCTCTGATGAACATGAAAACCAACTATTCTACAAGGTACAAAAATGCATTTAGGAGCAAGTGAGCACACAGTTATATGTTATCGAACGTGTTTTGATTCACATTTGTAACAGTAAAGACTGTAAAGCATGCAAGCATGTTAATGTATTCATGATTAATATTTAACAAAATCAAAAATTCTCTTTCAAGTGTTATGCGGAGAGATACAGCAGCATGCAATCAAATTGAATTTCCTTGCAGCACAAGGGAGGTGAAAAAAAAATAAGGCAGCCAGGGCAGAATGTGGCTTTGTTTCCCAAAGATATTGTTATTCTGTCCTGCAAACTCTAATATTTCCATTTAAAAAAATCAAGATTCATAGGGATTCTCAGTCATTCTTTGATTAACGCATTTGTTATAATGATGAAAACCATAAAGAGGCGCTGCTCTGCAGCAGGCAGCTCAGAGGGAAGAATGGGGAAAGAAAAACTTCAGTGCATAGTTTCCACATCAGGTCAGATGATGAGGATGACATGGAACGCTGGAAATCTGAGACTACAGGCAGGACGGAAATTATTTCCCCAACAAAGAGAACAGCTCAGTTCCATTGTGTAACCACAAAAAAATCAAAGGGTTGTGTGTGAAGCGCCAGTGTTTTCTGTTGTTTTTTGGGATAAACTCAGTGAGCCTGCAACACTGCAGTGGGTGAAATCAATGTCAGAACTCACATGTTACCATGACACTATAGAGACAGATACTGCGAAACACAAATAACTGTGGGAGAAGATCAAACACATCACCGAGGTGTAATTCAATTCCGTATCATATGTGATCCTACATTTCTCTTTTGGCTTTTATTTATTTGATTAATTTATATTTTGCCGCTATAGTTAATTCCATCAAATCCCATCCTCCACACTCACTATGTGGGTTATTGAGAAGCAGAGTAAGGGAGGCTGGTGACTGGGATGTGGGAGACAGATTACCAAGAATGGAAAAATGTTCTTTCACATAATGTTTATGAGGCAAGCTGCGAGAGAGAAGTGTGGACTTGTGAGAGGCAGCTACCTCAGGCTCTGATTCTCCATGCGTGCTGCTGGAGACCGATACTTCCTGTCCTTCTTATTTCCTAAGCCGACACAGATGCACCCCGATCTGCACAAACACACAGTTGGGGTTTTGTGTCATTTAGCATGTGGTTGTCAGCTACAGCAGTGCTTCTCAACCTTTTTGGCTTGTGGCCTCTTAAACTGAGGCAACGCCTCTTCCTGACCTCATCCTGTAACATGTTTTGCATTTTTTCCCCCAAATTTCTTGACCTGAATCTGGTGTCATGGCCCCCGGCTTGATAACCACGGAGCTAGTGGACATGCTACAATCCAAGCTACAACTTAACCTCATGCTAGACTTCACAAGATAAGATAAAACTTAACGATCCCCTTGGAAAAAATCGGTTCGCTGTAGCGCAAAACAGAGACAGAAGAGCAAAAACGTAAGTCAAATAAGAAAACTGCAACAGAAAATGGACAAATTCAACTCTTGTGCAAATGCCCAAGTAACCTCACCCAAAATTAAAAACACCCATATTGGCTTCAACAAAATGTCTTTTGTGAATTTCATTGCTTCCCCCTCTTCTCTTTCAGACAACATGATCAACTTCAACAAGCGGCTCGTTTTTCTGAGAGCAGATGGCTGTCTCATGATGAAATCATTGCAGAACTCCACTAAGCTGCCATGAGGGTTGTAGTGGAAGTCACTCCAAGGCTGTTACTGCAGCTAGTACACAGCAACTACACAACAATACAACAGACGAGATCATAAATGTGAGAAATCTGCCATCCCCTGCATCCACAGACCTACAGATGTTATTAATAGTTTCCCATAGCAGCATCAGCCGTGCCCTCAGGTCAAATATTAAAGATGCCCCGAGCTTTCTGGGAGATCGGGAGAGGTTCAAGTGGCGCTCTATCGACACAGGCCTGGGAGGTGTGTTTGTTTACACTGCAGCTTTTTGCCAACAACCACTGTTTGTAAAACCTTAGGCTGTTTTGGAGTCTTATTTCGGTTGCTATGGCAGCCATCTGACGTTGATCGTCTTCTCCGGCGGAGGAGGTGAGGGGGAAGAGGAAAGGGTCAGAGAGAGCGCCCGGTGCAGAATCTAAGAGGCCAGACAACTTATTCGCGGATTGAGTTTCAATTGATCTCCATGAGGTCGTTATCACAATGACTATCTCGGCCTAATGGCTTCTCTGAAAGGCTCTTCTATGAACTGGGAAATAGTTCAGATAAATGGACTTAACCAAATACAATCAGTCCCACATATCAGTGTTCAATCCATGAAATCTGCTCTAATACAGTGAACTTTCATATCGTTGCCTCAGATTTCATCATCGTAGCTGAGCTCACTTCTGAAATCGCTTTAAAAAGCACACAGAGAAGTGCTTTGTTCCATCAGAGCCGCTCTATTGTTCCCCATCCTTTTTCTGTCGACGCTTTTTACCTGAATGAAAAACTGCCCCCTTTTCATATCCCCCACATTCTCTGATTTAGGGAGTGCCGATGCCTTTTGTCAAGCTTTCCTGCTCTCTGTCAAGAAGCAAGGAATTTCTTTACCCTCCTCCATGGCCCGAGACAATACCATTCAAGGTTATCATTCAAAAGGCCAAAGAGGACGGGGAGAAAAGGCTGCCGCTAAGCTGGAGAGAATTTTGGTGGCCAGGGAATTGGGGATGTGCCTGAATGGGCTTAATGTAAGACATTCCCTTTTGGGCTTGGAGGATCGTCCGAAAGTCGTGAAGAAATGTAAAAACAACCACACCTGGGAAGTGTGCAGTGCCAAAATAATATGCACCTTTACATGTCCTTTGGTCTTTAAAATAATAATTCCAGTTATTTTCAGTGCTGTTCATCTATTCAGCCAGAAACGTGTTAATATCATGAAGAAAAGACAGAATAAGGCCGTCTGGTAGGATTAATGAAATGCCTCAATACGTTTAGCGAACCAGTTGCAAAATGGGCAGCTATCTCACGACAACAGCACTAGGAAAAGGTTGAACACTGAATGGGTTATTATTTATTTTCATGGAATCAAACCCATTTTTCAGCAGTAGCCGTTCAACATATTTACAATCAGTAATTCTCTCTCTATACAGTAATTTTCATTGGTGGAGTCCGCCATTCCCCACACTGGATACAAATTGCCTTTGACGGATTCAGTAATGCAGCAGGTAATCCAGGCGGTGTTACTGTTTTTAATTCCATCTCATTGATATCAGCCTCATTGCTTACTGCTCACTCACTTATACAGACACAGCTGGATTAAGTAAATGCTAATGAACACAAGGTGACTTTTGTTGAGAAGCAGCCACAGGAAACATACAGATTTTATCACTGACATTGATGCTGACAGTGATCGTTCAGAAAAGAAGAAAACAAGACAACGGCCATTTTCTGCTAACAATCAGCTTTAAATATCACAGGGAAGGGAGTGATGGAGCAAGAAGGAGCAGCCACGGTGAGCTGTTAGATTAAAGACCCTGACACACCAAGCCAACATCAAAGAACTAGCGGCGATGAAGGCCGACTGTTGCGTCCCCTCACGTCTCCTTTGTCTTGGCCGACAAGTTGCATTTGGACACACAGCAAAGACTACAGCCGACGGCCAGTTAGCACGTACGTTCTGTGCCTGCGTGAGATGAAATAACTCTCCACACCAGCAGGTCGCGGTAGTCTGTATTCGTCATTCAAAAAGGGAAACCGGAAGACCGAGGACGGCGGATATACAAGCTGTTGTTATGATACGTACATGAAACAAGGCGGCGTTTGCCGACCATTTTCACATCACTCTACATCACCACTTAGCTTCATTCCACATGGCCATGTTGTTGTGAAAATATCCGTGTATTGGAATGATCAGATGAGATCAAGATGAAAAATGAGAAGAGCCGTCTGTGTTTTTCCTCTTGACTTTACTCGTTGGCTTGCTGCTTTCCGCCGCCGATTCAACTAGCTGAATTGGCCGAAAAACCTCCGACGCGTTCAGACTAGAGCCGACGTGGGACACACCGAAAAAACTAGGCCGTCAGACGCTCACCAACAGCCCCAAACTGTCCGACGACCGACCGTCGGCTTGGTGAGTCAGGACCTTAAGAGCCGCAGCTGACGGGCTACAACTTCTCAGCAAGGCAACCAACTTCACTGCTGTAGGCTAATTGCTCAGTTGCAATTATTTTACACTGACTTCTATTGTGCTGCGCAGTAAACAGGTATACCAGTTGCTCTTATGTGGTATTTCTGACAAAGTAGCATCTCTCAAGGAGTGTTTGCTGTAGTATTAAACCACACTTGCTGATACCGTGGTTACCAAGGGTGTCGCCAAATCAACTGGGACTGAAATCTTAAGGATAACAAATTCAAAATAAAGACATTTTGTGCAGTATTGCCGTTAAGATAGCTGGTACATGTATGCACAATTGTCACACATTACATGGTTCCTCGCATGTAATTAATCAATAAATAAATCCTTTACTGTAATTAAAATGATATTGTAAAACATGTTTATGTTATTCTGAGCTTTAATCAGAGAAAGCGACAGGTTGTGAGTCCCACAGTGCCACTTGAGCCTAAAGCGCCCATGTGACTGATCTGTCAACAGTACCATCCCTGCATGTCGAGGCATGTTTTTTTTTTTTCCTTCACTTGAAACACAAGGCACACATCAGCATGTGGAGCTCGCATTCCTGCTTTTCATTCAAGTTGGATCAACGCAGACGTTCTCAGAAGGGCTTACTCCTGTGTGAGCGTTTTTGCCAGCGAAGCTGGTGTTTTTATGTGAGCGAGGCGGGGATCTGGAGATTCAGTTGAAACGTTATATTCTGGATCTGTGAGAGATGGAGGATGAGGGGGATGCAGAGAAGGAAGGGATTTACAGAGAGTATGTGAAGAGTGCGTGTGTGTAAAAGTGATGAATATAAATATGTGCTGCTGCCAGAGGCTGGCATTCAAGCATCTACTTGTTTTTATTAATATTACTTTGTTAACTGTTCACAAAGATTACACCTCAATCATCCAGATGGACGAGAGTTGTGTTCATGGTGAAGATGTTTTACTGGTTGAACGATATTTCCTCCCAACTGTAATACATATTTCCTACTGTGTGATGGGTGACTACACAGAAGACCTTCCAGTCTGCAGTCTTCTGCTGAGTCCGTTTTATGCTTCTCCATGTTTTTGTGGCTTTACAACTTGAATATCAAACACAGGAGAGTGTATTACTGACCGGCCAGTAAGAACAGAGCTCTGTGACAAACAAGGCTCTGACTATTCATTCAGAGTGTGACCATCCTCTCCATGACCAATCTCTCCCTCTTCCCTCTGGTATCTGCTACCGCCGGCCCAAGAAAAGGTCAACCAGCTACAAACAGCCCTTTATCCCAGCAGCCATCAAAGGACTTAACAAGACTCATTGTTAGGTCGTGTTCATGTGAGGTCTGCATGGTCATATTTTCATGATATACTGCAAAGAGACCGTTGTTTTCATGGGTTTTTCACTTGCTTGTCATGTATTGCTTCTTGTTTTATCTACTGTATATCAGTTTCCCTCTGGGTGAGTGTTTTTAACAGCCATCGGCGCACTAGGAGTTAGTATTGTCAGAAAATATTGATACACTTGACTATGTTTTGCAATACTGTATTGATTCTCAAATACACTATGTGAATTAATAGTATACATGCAAAGATTTGTGGCAGACAGCATATTGCACAAAAGGTAGTGCTGTGATGTTACAGGGACTGTGATAACCGCAAAAGCAGATTCCACTGTTCTGACTGCAAAAAAAATTAACTGTATTTTACTCAGATTTTATGCATATGGTGCTGTGTTCTTTATACTATGACATTTTTCCGAAAATTAAATTAAAAAAAAATCACAGGATTGCCTTGCTTAAGGTATTGCAATATATCGCAATATATTGAATCGTAACCCCTGTATCATGAGAGCAGATTCTTGCCAATACACAGCCATACTAGGAGTAGTGTTGTGGTCCATACAGTTCACATTTATGTGATCTCAGTCCTGTCTTGGTTTTGCATGTAATTTGACTTGGTCTCAGATTAAGAAGATTTGATCTTACAGTAGTTTTTCTAAATCAGGTTTAGGGTTAATTTAAGAATTTCAAACACCCCCAAGATATTTCACCCATCTTAAAATGTAAATCAGTTCTGCAAAGCATCTTTCTTACTATACATATCTGGTAGCCTAGTTGCCATTTTCACTACGGGAACAGTAGTGCATGTTTTGGAGAGAACTTCCTAGTAGAGGTCGACCGATAGTGGATTTTTAAAGGCCGATATAATAACGATAGCTTGGAGCATATATTAAATGTTACTTTGATTATATATTATTCCTAAAGAACAGGCCAAAAAGAAGCCCAAAGTGATGAAAAGTATATGTGCTGGTTTGTTGGCTTGTGCCACTCTCCCGTAACACTGTCTCATTTCATTCCATGTCCACCCATCAGTCACCATCACTGGCCCTGGGCGGAAAGAGCAGCTTGTGTTATATTGATCTCTTTCAGTGCTTTGGCTACAGGCATTCTGTCAGGAGCTGGTCTTATCTAATCACACCGTTCATTTGTCACACAGTTTCCTGGCTACAACCGGTAATTAATAAACACACCAATTACCAGAGCAAAATGAACTTCTGGTTCATTAAGCAGTGGGCTGGCATTAGGTCTGCAGCTCAGGAGCACAACACAGTGCATAAAGATGAACCTGGGGTGTGCTTAATACGTAGCAAATAACTTTCAGAGGACAACGTCTTCTGGATGTGTGGGGAGAATGAGCTTTTCACACGAGGGCGCAGATATTTTCTGTATGTCTCACTCTTTCCAGCTACAAACCCACGCCTCTCTGCGACCTCAACCATGTCTCCTCTGATCTTGCAAATTGGACATTCTTCCCCCTCCTCTCAGTTAAGAGGGGAAGTCAAATAAGAGGCAGGCAAAAAAAAAGAAACAAGGGAAAGAATTCAGCAGCAACTGAGAGAAATTCCTCCTCTAGCTTTTCTAAAATGTTGCACAATTTGACCTTCCTCTTGTAAATTGAGTCACTCCTGTGCTAAACTAGTGTTGGCATGCATAAAGAACAGTAGAATGTTAGTAGGCTATCCAAGAAAACCTGCCATGTCAAGATCACCTGACTGCTACCATGCTGCACTGGTCTTAATTTGCTGCAAGTCAAAGGGAAGATTAGCTTTTGCAATATCTTGCAATATTTTAATGACTTATTATCATTGTGAGGCTGGGTTGCAGGGTGGTGGCAATAAGCTACTTTACTTGCACATGACGAAGATAGAGTCAAAGCCAACTTACAGTAGATTCTGGGCAACCATTTTTTAAGCCTCATTTAACGGAAATTTCAGTAATATAAAAAAAATCAAAGTAAGTAGGGAAACTATGCGGAAAAAGGAAATATGAGCATATGTTATACAAATCAGCATGCTAGTCTGGAATTTCAATTTAAAAAGTGATGGCTGCTCTATCCAACGGAGAGGCGAGTCGAGTGAAGAAACTGAGGAGAACAAAGCCAAAGGGTATGGAAATCCTCCTCAGGGTAGGATCCACTTTATATGGTCCTACAAGTGTAGCTCTTCTAACTGGGTCATGTCTGATGTGTCGAGCAGCATCCTCCTCCTCCTTCTCCCGCTGACAGAAAAGCATGACTGTAGGCCAAAAGTCAGCATATACCTACAGCGATGCACCCCTGCCTTAATTAGCCTTTACAATGAGCAGTAAACATGCTAACGCAAGGCCTTCTGGGAAGAGAGGGGAATCAAAGGAACTGCAATCTACATTTTAATATTCATGTTAATAGCATCCAAATATGCAATGAATGTTTCAGTATCTTCCACACAGACACTGGCAGACATCGAAATGCCTCTCTGACAGTACTGGGGCTCATCATGTGAGCAGCTCCATACTGCAAACACAAAGAGCCTCCTTTCAAAAGACAATGCAACGCTTCAGGGATCGAGGAAAAACTGACTCCCACTGCCAAGTGTACAAAGTACTCCATAGCATGTGTTTAAAGTGCCGGCCCAATGCATTCACGCTGTCTTCTGGGACACACACCAGGCTAGCTTATTACCCTTCGGGATTGAGTTTAAGCAGCCTTCCCAAACTCCCCAGAATCAATCATTCCCTATAACTAACAGGTCACTCTTGTTTTGCTCCCAGCATTTCATTGTGTGGGCGTGATGTGAAAACCATTCAGTAAGAGTAGAAATCTCAGTAGGCCAAGAGGCTCATTCTAAAGCCCTAGAAAGGTTGTAAAAACTACGGAATATAACGTGATACGCACATATATACGAAAAAAGCATAACACTGAAGATTTTACCAATTTTAGAAGTAAATAACTTTCTACATAGAGAAAATACTATTTCATTCTAGTTTTATGATTGAACTGTCATTTTGGGAAATGTGCTTTTTTGCTTTCTTGCTGAGAGTTAGATGAGAAAATCAATACCAGTCTCATGTCTGTACTGTAAATATGAAGCTAGCACCAGCAGCCTGTTAGCTTAGTGTAGCACAAAGACTGGACACAGGAGGAAACAGCTAGCCTGGTTCTGTCCAAAGGTAACAAAATCCGCTTTCCAGCACCTCTGAAACTCACTAATTAACACGTTATACCTTGTTTGTTTAAAGGTCCAGTGTGTAGCATTTAGGGGGATATATTGGCAGAAATGGAATATAATATTAATAAGTATGTTTTCTTTAGTGTATAATCACCTGAAAATAAGAATTGTTGTGCTTTTGTTACCTTAGAATGAGCCGTTTATATCTATATATGGAGCGGGTCCTCTTCACAGAGCGGGCCCAGTAGCCCAGATGGGATAAACCAAACACTGGCTCTAAATAGGGCCATTTGCGTTTTCACATTTAAGTCGGCCACCGTAGTTCTCCTACACCTTTGGCACATGCAAAGTTTCAGTTGGTTGCAATCTGCAAACTCAACGCTAGATGCCACCTCATCATACACACTGCATGACTCATGGATTTTGTTACTTTTGGACACAGTCAGGCTAGCTGTTTCCACCTGCTTCCAGTCTTTATTCTAAGCTAAGCTAACTGGATGTCTGTACAGTAGCTCTACATTTAGACCTGACAGTGTAAATCTTTTCATCTAACTCTCTGCAAGAAAGAGAATAATAGTATTTCCTAAAATGTCAAACTATTCTTTTAAGTAGAAACTTTCTGACACTTCTGAGTTCATTAACTGCAACGTTGATGTTTCCAAAAAATGTCGAAGCCCATGGAAGTTACATTTTTAAAGTGTTTTTTTACTTTTGTATAGATAAATAACGATTATATGGTGGAGCTCAAGAAGACAAGCGGCTCCTCTTTCATCACAAGCTTTTATTGTGACATTTGAGAGCCTGTGAGGAAGAGGAGAATAGTCCAACTGAGAACACATTATGTAACATGTCAAGTAATCTGTGAGCAATACAATAGGGCAATACAACGGAGAGGCAGAGATCAGGTTGCGCGGGACTGTGTGTGCTCTTGACATTTTGTATGATATTGAATTGGTATTGTGATCCTACATAATCATATAATATCTGGTTTATCCTGTCCCCTCAAGGATGAAAAGCTATTTCTGCCCCGTCGACTCAACAGATTGAAACTAAACAAGAAAAGGCTACCAATTCCATTTCATATGAAGATTTACCATTATCTTGCCATGCCGTCTCTGACAGGGTAGTGAACAGTACTGAGGTAAATTGAAGCGGATGCTGTTATGTTGAGATAAATGTTAGTGATGGTGAAGCCTTGTCTTCTTAACAATGCTGCTGTAGAGTCCTTTGAACCCGCGGGTAATAAAATAGAATAAAAGTGCAGTTTGTCAACGCTGATTGTGTGGAAAAGATACATGACAGTGACACTTGTTTATTTTGCCTTGGTGTTATAAATGTCTGCTGGTGTGGTAAAACATGATGAAATATGCAGAACGCCTGAGGGTTTTTTCCCAAACCAACGATTATTTTTCCTTCTTGGTCAGAGCCCTGGTTAAATGTGATGACTTGCTACTCGTTTTGACAGGCACATTCATTAAACCTTCATCTTGATTAGCAGTTTGTATTTTTGTCAGTTAAGCCCCGAGGCGAACTAAATCAAATACATTTAAGGCAAAGAAATAAAACCAGCTGGATCGGTATATTATGAACACAGACAAATGTAAACCCAAAGGGTAGCGCACTAGCAGGTGGGCTGAGAATGAAGCAGTTTATAGGTGTAATTACAGAGAATACAGACCCATAATTATTTGAAATAAATCCACGTCTTTCCTTTGTTTACTCCTGTGACCACTTAGGAAAATGTGGAAAAACCATGACGTAATGCAGAATGAACAATGGACCAGTCATCCAGTATGATGTGTTTCTAATAAAATGAGAACTTTTAGAACAGGATGGGGCGCTGCTTTCTTTTTACTCGGCTCCAGACTTAACACCTCTATTATACTACTGCCTCCCACAAACACATGGCTTCAATCAGGCTGCAACCATTCATGTCATAAGAGTCAGTGGATGGCATGAGTCCAGAGATTATAGCATGGGAGCAAGGACGAATGAAAATCAATAGTTCCCTGAGTCCTTGCAAAAGTGCCTCTCACTGAGATGTTTCAAAGGGAAAAAAAAATCTGCAGAAAGGAACAACGCTATTTAAGCACCAGTGGTTTCATCCTGCAGCTGGGGTGGTTAGAGTGCATTTCTACTCATAAAGCCTTACGCTCAATTCACACGGGACTAATAGCACAGTATGCTCATGTAACTCATCAATTAGCTCCTTACATCAAAGCATTAGGACCAGAAAATTAAATCCAGTACGTTGGATACTGTGAAACAATTTATAGCTTCCTCTACAGTTTCCACTATTGCCTCCAGTTTTATTAGTGCAAAATGTTGCATCTAATAGAAAAAAAGACACCACTGGATGCCAAAAACAAATTCAATTTGCATGGGATTAGTAAGTATAACCCAGGGACCTCTGGCTTCACCAAGATGTGGCAGGTGATTTTTCGCTTAAATTACAACATGGCAGACTCGCGTCGGGATTAAAATCATCAACGATCTCCCTCAATTATACAAATCACTTCCCATCCTCAGGTTATGTTAGTTTCGTGCAAATAGAGCTTTATAAAGTGCCATCAGTATTCATGAACATGAGCGACTCTCTTCATAAGCTTAAAAGGAGAGATAAAACTTGGGTCTGCTGCACTGACGGTGATTAGAGATCAACTTTGAAACTGTGAAACTTCACAGCGAAATTAACTTTGTGGCAGAGTTCTCAGTGATGAGGCAGAAAAGTTCACCCGCGTAATGTCATGTTTCCACAAAGGCTCCCATTCAGTGTCAAAAGAGCTCCTCCACCACAATACGTCTCATGATTGAATCAGTTTGGGTGCATGTGGCTCTGAGAGCGACTTGTTCCTGCTCACAAATTACGACTGAATTGTCCAAGATCATAGGTCACTGCACGTGCAAACTCTTTTTTTTCAGGGATGCAACTCTTTTTTTCTTGTTGATTACTGTAGCAGCGTTACTGTAGCCTCACAGTGACTGAACAGCCTGACCAGAGCTGGTGAGAGTGTACCACTGGACATTTCAGAGCTAGTCAGCCTGATTGATTGAGCCATAAAGAGTTTGTCCGTGGGGCTAACAGGACTCGGATAAAAGATTAGGAGTCGCTTGAGTCTTGATTAATGTTAGAGGATATAACCTCTGGCCAGTGGTGCTGAAAGATTTATATAAACAGGGTCTCGGCGGCGAAATATACGCACGCTGAACCGGAGCGATTTGAAGTCAGCGAGGACGAAACAATCACAGGGTCTCCCAGGGGCACGAGCTAAATCAAAACAGAATTGTCACCACTCCATAATGAGGCAAACAAGCGTATTAAACTGACAGATGAAGCAGGACAGCAACACAAGACAGACGTATCTTAAATGCAAGAACCCCAATTTCATTGTTGCTGTTCCCTAAATCAAAAGGAATGTGATGACGGCGGGAGAAAAAAAAAATTCCTCTGCATATTTATACAGGACCTCGTCTGTGTTAAACCCTGCCCCACCCCCTGGACTTAGGCTGCCTGATTAGTATTCAGTGAATTCATTAAGACACAATTGCTGGTGTCTGGGAACATGGGAACTCTTGATGGAGGAGAGGTTGAGTTCAGCCCACTGGGTAAGTCCCTACAGAAAAAAAACCCGCCCCATCCCCCAAACCTGAAGGTCACCATGTCCTTACTCAGCTACTGATCTGATGATCACAGGCAAACAGCGCTTGTGTGGCTTGGTGTTAAGATCTTTATTTGCACATGCTGTGTTGTTGCGAAGATCTGCACTGTGCCTGAGAAAAAAAAGTAAATGTGAATCTGACTTTTGGCTCGATTGTCCCCAAAGGCAATCCCCCACAATTCATCACCCAGGAGGGAGTGTTGTTGCGCTGCGTTATAATATAGTGTTTCTCCTTGTAAGCTATAAAAACTATAAATGAGATCAGACTTTGTAGCCCGCAGACCATCCATCCCTCAAAGGTTGCCACCCCACCCCACCCCCACCTCCACCTTCCCAACTATTAAAATCAATGTTGAGATGAATGAACAGGGGGGGGGGGGCACCAGGTAGAAAACTCTTCCGGCTGCTCCAGTGGTTCATACGTTAGGGAGGCGAGCTTTGGTTGCGTCCCGGCAAACCGGTGATGAATCATTCCTCAGGGAAGCACTTACACACTTCAGCCAGTTTAATGAAAAACACCAAAAAACCTGTCCTGCATGAAAGCTTCACAATAATAAATCACTGGCGAGGAGAAAATATTGCATACGGCCACGGTGCACAAATCCAATAGAGTTTGGCTTAACTCTCCTCTCGCAGCTGGACTGTCAGTCTTGCGTGTTACTTGACCTGCAGCTCCAAATACAAATCTTTTCGTCATCACTTCTTACGTCTGAAAATTATTTCAAATTATGAGAGAATCAAACAGAGGCAAAAACACTTCCTCAGGGTTTAATATCACAATTTAGGCTTCTTTGTTTTGTTTCAAATGGTCTCTTGATGGCTGCGGAAAGATCTTTTGCCCGCACCAGTTTTAAGGTGTTCGCAATAAATCTAATTACCATTTAAAAAACAAAACAAAGGAGAATAATACGAAGAGCAGCTCTGGCAGTCCACAGCTTACATCCCAGAGAGAAATCTGTGCCATATCCTGAAGCTTATTTCTGTTTTGCTCCACCACAATGAGGAAGAAAGACTTTGATCATCCACTATACTGGATCTCACTCACCAGGAGAAGAGGAAAACAGAGTCGGGGCATAAGAGTTGGGTTTTCCACAGAGGGGGAATGCAGAGCAGAGGGAAATGAGGTGAACCGTCATGAAAAGAAAAAGCAGAAAACCTCCAGCATCTGCAACACGTTTGACAGCAAACCAAGCCGCTGAAGCAAGTGTCAAACAAAACAAATTGCTAAACCTTTTCTGACACAGCGTGGTCTCTGGATTGTCACGACAAGAGTGGAAATTAAGTTGAGAGGAAGACTGCCAAGGATAGATCACCAACATCAAGAAGAATGCTGACTTTGGTGGTGGTGGTGGTGGCAAGGTGTGGGTGTATGAGAACACTCACGAGGTATGAATTCACATCTGAGAATTAATTCATAAAGCCTCGGTTAGTTGTGGTTCCTTCGTCCAACACAGGATTGGAAATCCTTTGCACCAGTTTAGTTTTTGTCATGGATCCAAAGCTAAAATATGCTTCCTCTCAGCAGGGACCAAAGTATTCTGTCTCAAAAAGATTTTCTTTTGGAGTCCAGGCATGGCAGGCACATAAGCATGAACGTGACAGCACGAGTGAGTCGATAAACACAGCCAGGCAGCACACTTTCATTTAGGAAGGTAGGAGTGCTTCAAAATGCAGCTGACGGGGGTTAAGAGAAAATACAAAAGAATAGAGAGAAATCTGCGCTGGCTGAAAATGCATTTTTGAGATGGACAGAAACTGATACAGCTGCAACAATAAATACATCTGTAGTGCATTCAAGTTCAAGTCAAAAGAAGGGAAAACCTATTTGATGTTTTTGAATTATCTAAATCATGCCTCTATGTTAATTCACTTTGTGTAAGTTAGTGTTAGTTTGGGTATTTGAAGAGGAAACATTACAGAATAGCAAAGTGATATACAGTTTATTATTTCTAGCAAATTCCCTCATAAAAAAAACTGTTTTGTTTTGACAAAATGTCCACAGAAAAGCAGAGGGTAAGCATTAACTATAAATCACACTAAAACACAATGACACTAATGCAAGAAGAAGTAAGAAATGCAAAGGGAGATATATGAGATGTACTACAGTGGAAACAGCAACAAAGAGAGGAGTGTGTTCCTGTGTATGGGAGCGTGTGTGTGTGACTAAGATCGGGGGCATGTTGCAAAAGGTTTAAGGTACCCATTACTGCTGAGTGTAGCAGCAATGGGATTAGTGGTACCCGGAGGGCACAGATGGCACCGAAATCCTCAGAGTCGCTCTGAAAAGGTCACACAAAATACAGGAGGGCCACCCATTGACTGCTGCTAACAGATTCCTCGGGCTGGTTTCGGGCCGGGCTTTTAGTCCCTCGTCAATCCTCTGAATGCGCCACAATCCTTCTTTTCAAGTGTGTAACAGAGAGCGGGACAGAAATGCCTTTAAAATGTCAGCCGGCAGCAGGCCCGACTCACACTTTCATTGACGAGATCGCGGCAATGCCTGAATTCAATAAGAAGCTTGTGGCGTTTTAGAGGAAAACAGATTTTATCACAGCTCTTTTGTTACGATGTTTAATGGGACAGGAAGCAAGAGCGCAGAGATGCAGAGTGATGTATTAAAAGACATTAGTCTTTATGGCCGTGCGGGGAACAAAATGAATCGCTGTGCACCTTGTAATTTAGTCTGAAGGTCAGTGTTGACCCTTTCCATTCCTCTCCTCTCATTCATTAATCTCTGTCGTACTGCATGTACTCATGTTAGCTCTGTTGTTGTTTTTTTGCATTGCAGCAAAGGAGACTCACATTCCTCTTCTGTCTTGTTTTGCCATACTGCTGTGTCTGTGTATTTCCTGCCACCATACGGCTGCATCCTCCCCAGGCGCTGGCTCCTCCACCAACACCATATGGCAAGGCCAACTAGGCAGGCAGCGCCCCGCAAGAGTCTCACAGCGTCTCCGTTATCCGTGTTTTATTTGAGGGGTCTGATAAACCACGCACAGAGGGTTATTATTACTGTATAAAATACACATACAAACCAACTCGTATACAATCGGTGCACAGCAAGGCAGCAGAGCAATTAGTAGAACAGACCGCAACGTATACAGACTCCCTGGATAACAGGTGGTACAGCACACACACGTCTGCTTTGAGATAATTCGGTCTATTTACACTCCTCATTCTTCGAAAATGATATGAGTAAGCTAAAGAAAATAGGCATACTGCATCAAAAATAAAAATAAGGATCTCACGAAATAGAGTGCTGCAGGAACAAGTCCTAAAACCCGTAAATGAGTGAGCATTTTAGCACTTCCGTTTCGATAGATGCTTGAAATAAGGTCTGTGGTTAACACAAGTTTAAGAGATTTTAACACTTTGTTCTACAACATAAAATATGTCAGTAAATATCCCACTCGTGAATTTTGAGGCTTTTCCGTGTCTTTAAAAAGGCGGTTGCTAACGTTAGCTTTTAACTTCTGGCGATTGCATTTACACTTCGAAAACCATAATGTGGTGTTTATTTGTGAAGATGATCTTGCTGAACAAAACGTGTAAGTATCATAAACATGTGTTTGCCACAGAGCTTATTTTCTGCAATAATCCAAAACCCAATGGAAAAATCCCGTTGGGTTTTTGTCGAGGGAACCAGGGAGATGCTATCTTCCTGGTTGGCCTACAAAAACACATTCCTTTAGCCTTAAATTCCTTAATATCTGTTTTCTACTGAAACAAAACACTGGAGTGAGATATAACAAATCAACATAAAGTAGTGACTGTTTGTTCTGAACTGTATCTAACTAGCAGAATATCAGTTAAGGAGAGGCAGCTTTACGTTACTTGATAAGAGGGCCAGAGTAAGAAAAGTTCTTACTTGCACCAACTTGTGCATCATGAGGTCATCATTAAAAATCTTCAGGAGGTAAAAGTTTGCCTGGAAGACTAATAGCCCCCGAAATCCTCGTCCTCCCTCCACCACACAGCTTGTAAACTCAGAAAACATCCAGTGAGAATGGACCGAGCCTGACAGCTGGCAAAGCAATCACTGAACTATGGGGAGCAGTTCTGATGATGACACGAGTCAAAACTCTCTGCATTCCAAAACCTGGCAAATAACTACTTTCACTTTCAGGTGTTGTGGGTGTAAAATGAAGTGTGATTCTGTAGCTGCTTGGCTCATTTCTGACCAGTTTTGCTGGATAATTCATGATCACGTTAACAATGCTGGCAATCAGTGTTTTCTAACTATTTTTTCCTAAGTTAATTTGGCAATCAGATGGAAAGCCGATGACAGCCAAGCGTGTGGTGTGTTCATCCAGTCAGGTGCAGGAAGGGTTTATGATAATGCACCAGTGATAGAGAGCACTGTCAGTCACAGTGTGGTTGAAATTCTTGCCAGACCACAATTGTGGGTTGGCTGTGTGAGCAAACCATTTTATTCCAAAACGCAGAAATTACAAGGTGCAGTGCGGCAGTATTTTGGTCGGTACACACTGAACTGCTGGACTGAAACTGTTGCTCTTCACCTTGGCAACACAAACTCACCCATTAGCTCCTCAGCTAGGGAGCTGGGCTCTATTGTGATTGGTTGGGAGGAATACAAACATCAAGCACCTTAGTTCATGTTTTTTTTTTTTTGCCAATTTGTTTATTCTGACAAATAGCGTTTTTTCCCAATTTGGCACCAGCAGTGTTAGAATGAAACCAATGTGTGGAAGGAAGTGTGAAACCAAATATGGAGAGAAAGCTGCAAATTGATTTATCAAACTGTGTGTGGAGTATGTGTTATAATTTGAAGATTCATACCCCAGGATCACACTTCAGGTGATGAGTGGGCTCATTTCAAATGGAAAGGTGTTACCACTGTATTTCCTCCGCACAGGCATTATGCTGTAAGGTAACTGAACTTTGACCCACTTTGTGAAGAAAATCATCCGTCTATGAATCACGTATACTGTAAAATGTTATGTTAAAATTAAGGCTGTCAAAGTTAACGTGATAATAATACGTTAAAATTTCTTTAACGCAACTTATTATTTTTAGATTGTAGGGCTCAGTTTTAAAGCTACAGTGAAGACACTGGTATCATATGAAATGAGAAACCGTAAGAAATACATTGGTAGCAACCGTATCATAGTAGCTTGTCGCGAAGGAGGCTAAATAACGCTCCAAACTTATGCTAAATTTTGGTGGGGAAAACCTGTCATGGCCATTTCCAAAGGGATTCCTTGACCTCTGACCTCAAGATATGTGAATGAAAATGGGTTCAATGGGTACCCACGAGTCTCCCCTTTACAGACATGCCCACTTTATGATAATCACATGCAGTTTGGGGCAAGTCATAGTCAAGTCAGCACACTGACACACTGACAGCTGTTGTTGCCTGTTGGGCTGCAGTTTGTCATGTTATGATCTGAGCATATTTTTATGCTAAATGCAGTACCTGTGAGGGTTTCTGGACAATATTTGTCATTTTTTTGTGTTGTTAATTGATTTCCAATAATAAATATATACATACATTTGCATAAAGCAATAATATTTGTCCACTTCCATGTTGATAAGAGCATTAAATACCTGACAAATCTCCCTTTAAGGTACATTTTGAACAGATTAATCATGATTAACTATTTTAATCGATTAACAGCCCTAGTTAAAATATTATAATTGATTATGTATTATTAATTCCATCACAAGACCCCGACACAGAACTCTGCAAGGACATACATTAAATGCATTATGCAGTAACTGATACCAGTGTCAACACATGAGGAGTGACAGAGAGTCAGCACCAACACCCTGACATCTGTGACTGATTACAAGTTGTAATGTGCCAGTGATAAATGTGTGAACACGAGGCGGTGATGAATCTAACACTGTTCCCTGAGGAAGCGAAGCCTTCCATTACACGTCTTATTACTGTCTCTCCCTCCTGATGCCTTAATTGATCCTTGTGGGCCAACAAAGTAAACCCTCCTCCACCCATCCAGAGATTATGATACCCGATAGGAGGGGGAAAAAACCCCACCACAGCAGCTTTTAACCCAACTGGCCCCTTGTTCAACATTCAATTACAGAATTGTAATTCTCTTGTAATATCGAGCAGTTACTGGACCATAAAGGTGAATGCAGCGTTTTATCGCATAACTTAATTTTCATTGGATGCAACTTGTTTTTCCTCAGCAGAGAAAACATGAAAATAGGGCCACTGGTGTGATTGGCATGTCCTGCTGCCCGGGCTTCCTCTGCTGTGGTGCGTGCTAAACTGAGCGCCTTCATGGATGAATTCAGAGGAGAAATGCGAAGCATGGAGGAATAGCACTCCTTTCTAACCACAGAGGTTGACCACAGCATATGCTGCCGCTTATTATTCCCTGTGTCTGCCTGTTTTCCATTGTATTTATAGCAGGGGGAACTTGATTTAGATCGGCTCCATCTGGTGATTCGTTGTAGGGATGGGTGCCACATCTTCCGCTCTTCTGTGTGATCCCCCCCCCCCCACACTCTGCTTACTGGCCTTTATTTAAAGAAGATGGTAAGTGAGATAGCAGGGCGTCGCTCCTCTCTCCGTCTTTTTCTCTGACACCAGCTGCTGCTGCACAGTTTATGATGCTGGCTGGGAGGCACTGGGAGGAAAGGGGGGATCTGGAGCCTGCGGAGGTGTAAAAAAACCCTCCCACTTTCTCTGGTGGTATGCAAAGATTCCACGGGCGGCCTCCAGAGCCCCTTTCCTTCCACAACCCTCCCCCAGCCTCAGCTCCCATCAACCTTCAGCAGCCCCAGAAAGGGAGGGGAAGAGAGTGGAGGTAACAGAGCTGGGGTTTGGGGCACAGAGGAGGAAGAGGCTGATTAAAAAACATCTTTACCCTCTGACTTCCCTGTCTGAATCTCCTTTTACCTCCACATAAAGATGTGCAGGGTTTTCAAGGATTTGTACCTACGAAATTGAGCAAGTTTAGGTGGCAATTTCCTTCATTTCATGGAAATGCACAGGAAATGTAGGGCAGAATAGCTAAGCTGCCAAAAGATGATTTTATGATCTAATGAAGCCTCAAAAAAACGGCATACAGGCACCGACAACAGGAAGGAGAATAGCAAAATAAAATTCTCTGTGTATTCCTGAACATTTCAGCAGCACAGACATGAGCCCATTTCCCCTGTAATTACATTTTAGAGGAGATCATAATACCTCTTAATGGGAAGGAAAGTCATTGCAACGGACAACTGGTAATGTGATCGTCTACCCATGACTGACACTCCATTCAAATCTTTCTTTAAATGCCCTTATTTCATTACCCTCTAATGTATTCTTTACTCAGTGTGCCGGTGCAGAGAGAAGTGGGTGAAATGAGGGAAGGGACGGTTAAAGACGAGCTGCTATCTCTAATGCCTCATTTCATGGGTTATTTTTCTGCTGAAAAAAAGCCCTAAAACTTTCAAATTTGGTAATTTCTAATCTGATGATTAATCAGCATCTGGCTTCAGCTGAAACAGGCTGTTTGTCTCCTTCACTGTGGTGTTAAGTTGAAGTTTGTTGAAGCTGTGTTTGACTTCCTCTAGAGAGGAACAAACAAGGAGCTGGGCCTGCAGCAGCTTGGTCAGGGGCAACATGTCATTCACGTTGCCACAATTGCAAGACTTTCTGAGTGTACGTGCCAGAGTAAATAACTGACCATAAGGCTGGCCGTCTGTCCGACGGAGCTTTAATGTCGAATGCTGAACTATATACAAGCCAGCACAATAAGCCAAGCAAATACCGACTTCTAAAGATTCATACAATGCTGCTAAACCAAACCTCGGAGCCCTCAAACTACAGTCAGATGGATGCATTGTGTGACAAAACACAAGCAAAAACAGCAAACAAATGACTTGCAAACAGTTCTTTGTCTTCCTAAAATCTTTGCGCAACAGAGCACAAACACAGTGATGGGGAGCATCTTTGGCTGCCTCTGCACCATGCGCATGTGTGTGCATAACTGCGAGACTGATTGTTTGCTCTAATCTGGCTGCGTGACAAAGCTTCGGCTGGAATTTACAGCAGGAAGAAGAAAGAAAACAGAAATATTAAATGTTGTTTCGGCAAATATTTATGCGCGATGTGTGAGCAGCTTCCAAAACAAAATGGAACCTGAAGTGAAAACGGGAAACGGCACAAACAGCCAGTGAAATAACATCCCAGGCTATTTGCTCATCGTAAACTCTGAGTGTGAGCACGGTCACGCCTGCTTGTTGCCCCCGAGGAGGCTGGAGGCTCCCCGCCGGGAAAAAGGGCCGTCTTCACTGATTTCAATTTCCACGCTCACCGACAGAGCGCGGGGGGAAGAGACAGGCCGCTGCTCCGGTGCCCACCTGGTGACCAGATGAAGGCTTCAGGGTTCAGCCTCCCCTCTTAGCTCTGCATATGCAAGCACGGCAAGGACAGACACTAGGCTGGCCTCTGCCTGGAGCCTGTCTTGAAGACGGATGAGGCAATGGTGCTGGGCCTGGGGCCCCCTGGCTCCCTGCAGGGACCTCACTATTGGGCTGGTAGATTAGGTCTGGATCACAGTTGACGTGCCACGGCAGAAAGCAATGGGATGGAGGAGAGAGAGAAGGTGGGGTGTTTCTCTCTGCTTCAAAAGTGGAGCAGCCAACATGTGATGCTGTGTTTGAGATGTTTAAAAGCTTTCTATAAAGCAATATATAGGATATCTGTTGCTGAAACAGTTAGTCAAATAGTCAATTATTCAATCAACAGAAAATTCAATTGTTTAAGTAATTTATCAAGCAACAAGACTCGGTCAAAACCGAGTATATGGCTGGACCATGTATGGTTAGTGAATTTGTGGCTAAATTGTCATACAAATAGTCGTTGGTCATGTCTATAACTTTAAATCCAGCGGTACATGTCCATCAGGTCTGGAGAGGACACTACGGGATAATAATAATAATAATAATAATAATTTTATTTATATAGCACCTTTCAAAACAAGGTTACAAAGTGCTTTCCAATAAATGCATGATAAAAATAATTAACACCCAGAACTTAAAATCTAAACAAAATAAAATCATATAAATACAAAATAAACAACAATGTACCATCAGTTAAGAAAAAGCCATAATATAAAAGCGAGTCTTAAGAAGAGATTTAAAGGAAGATACTGAGTTTGCCTGCCTGAGATCCTCAGGCAGGGAGTTCCACAGCTGAGGGGCCCGGACGGCAAAAGCCCGGTCACCTTTGTTGACAAGTTTGGATTTTGGAACTGTTAGTAGGGCCCTGCCAGAGGATCTCAAGCATCGATCAGGCTCATAGGGAGGCAGCAAATAACCGATATAGGCAGGAGCCAGACCGTTCAAGGCTTTAAAAATAAGCAGTAAAATCTCAAAATCAATTCAAAAACAGGTAACCAGTGAAGGGTAGCAAGGATTGGTGTGATGTGGTCGCTTCTCTTGGAACGAGTAAAAGCCTGGCAGCAGCGTTCTGAATCAACTGTAGTCATTGGATGGGATGCGCTGCTCCGCTCAACTGGCCGTTCAAGCCATAGACATACAGTATATACATACGCCGACGTTGACGTACGATCTAGAGGTCAATTCGGCATCTATTTATATACAGTATGTCTATGGTTCGAGCGGTGACGTGGAATCGACCTGATTTGTCTCTGGTTTACTGCTTGCCATTTCAAACAGGAAACAACATGGCGGCCTGCTAATAAACTTTCTGTTATTCCGTCTAAACAATCCACCAAAATCTACTTCTGAAAACATTTAAAGTGAGAAATAGGCGATGCCACTGCTGAATCTCCTTTCATTTTAGAACTAGATCGTCTAGTTTCACAGCTTGGTCCAAGTTTCGTGAGCCGGACGCGCCACGCTGGATGGGCTCATTTGCATAAAGGACTGTTCCTCGCCTTTTCATTTTGAAAGAGCAAAAGCCAATGAGGAAACTCCAAGACTCGGCCGACCAATCGTGTGACTTCATCACTCAATCAGTCACTCAGTGACAGACTTTTGCATTTGTAGGGCTGGCCCTCTGCGGTCCAGCCAAAAATGCCAAACATTGACTGGTTCCAGATGTTTAGATGTGAAAATTTGCCACCTTTCTCTGTTTCATATCATAGTAAATTGAAGATCCTTTGGTATTGGACTGTTGATTGGACAAAATAAGCAATTTGAAGGTGTCACCTTGGGCTCAAGGAAATGAGTTGCACCCCTATACATATTAATATTGTTCATGGGGAACCCATGTACAGCATTTCATGTGTATTGTTTAGGCCATTAGAACATAATAACAACAGATCGCCGTTCCAGTTGTTTCATATTATCACTGGAAAGACCACATTAGCAGCCACTCAAGCGACAGCAGCCCATTTTCCCCCATGTCCACCTCATCGCCCCCACCTATTACTGCTTCTTGAAGATATATAGCCAGCAATATACATGCCAATGAATCACGATGCTGCTCTGCACGCGACACGTTGCCCTTGGTTAGGTGTTACTTCTCAAGCTCAAGGTCTAACAAGGGGGTAATTACCACAAAGCGGTGAGATAGAGGAGGATGTTAGAGGATGATATGTTTAGCCGGAGTGCGAGGGGGGAGTTACTTAATTGCTAGACGCACAGCATAGGATCAATCACTAGGTGGGTTTTTAAGACAGAAGACAAAATCAGAAGGCTTAATGTCAGAGAGAGAAGAACAAAGTGCTGCATGTGAAGAATGTAGATCACGATTTTTTTTAAAAGTGTTAGAAGAAACACTTCCAGAGTACACAGCAGAAAGTCATTCATCATCAAGTGGCAAACAGTGGTGTGTCGGTAGCTACGGAAAGGATGTACAGTATATCTCTTTTCACAGATCAATAAGTTGTGCAGACGCCCCTGTCACAAGCCCGAGGCCTGGTGCCTCCACCCTTCACTGTCCCCCATGACTACCACTATCCTCCAGTGTAACTGCCCGCAGGGCTTGCCAAGGGTAAGAGCACGCTCAAAACAACAACGCCTCCTCCTCGAGCAAGGACACTACCGGGCTCCCAGCTGATGGATCTGAGCTTTGATCATGATTATTACAGATGGCTGTGGCTCAGGGCAGGTGTCTTCCTGACTCAGCGACACCCCGCTGAGGGCCCATCAATAAGCAGCGGGAAGGATGACTGTTTGAATACTTTGGCCCGACGACAACACACCTTTAAATCCCTGTGATACCACTGTACAAGCTGTCTGCTTTGAAATGTTGTTTTGTTCAGGCGCCTTCCAAGAAGGAGGATGTTTGTGAAAACCCAGGGGACCTCCTGACTAGATTTCAGTAGGGAAAATCTTTTTTTTTCTATAAAGGAAATCACAAACTCTTTCCCAAAGAAGTATATAAGAACGACCTTCATCCCATTTGTGTATCTGGTTTTGTTATCAAACCGTGTAGGCTTTCTCTTTGGGCTGCCATCCCTCTATCACACGTTACAACAGTGAAAACTATTTCACAGTGACTATGCTGAAAGTAATTGTAAAACACCAGTGCCTTTTTTGTTTGACGTTTGGAGTGGCGTAAGTGTGGTAGAAATGTGTCTTCTCAAACTGAATGCATGTCGCCGGGGAAATCTCCACGCGCCAGTTGCCAGTATAGCAAGCCGACAACTGCTCAGGAAAAAGTGCTCGGCTCCTCTCAAGTCTTTCACTGTAAGAGTCTCTGGAGGACAGAGAACAAAGCTGTGGATTGACCAGCAACCATATATTTGCCATTTTTCTACAGCATGCGCTTTCCTTTGGGTTGAGAGCCTGAAGAAGAGGCAGAGAGTGTGAGAAGGATTCACACCAGCACATAAAAGCTCCAAACCACTGGGAATGCAGTCCTTTGAAATAATAAGCTGTTAGATTTCCTTTGAAACCTTTGACATTTCATTTGGGACTGTTTGTCTCTACTGTTTTTCCTGTCTCGTTAAACTACATATTTTCAATCCTAAATGGGCTGTGAATATAGTCATATTGATAGTTTACAGGTATATGACCGCTGGCAGCTTTAGAGGGAAACTCCACCCACAAACAATATATGCTAAAAACTGGCTATTTTCAGTTTGGTTTATATGGTGTCATAATAACAGGTTAACAACATGTCAAGCTGGGGTGAAAGTAGGCCGGTACGGTCCAGTACTCCGTAGCACTAAAAGATTCAGTGTCGGTACGCAGTACCGGGAAGAAGGGACAGCAGCTGCCTGCCAAAATGCACATACAACCCATCACTCACGAACGCATTTCCAACAAGAAAACACATCTGCTAACATCAGGTCAACATACAGTTAGTTACCTCCGCCAAGGAGGTTATGTTTCCGGTTCGGTTTGTCTGTTTGTTTGTACATGCATTAAGGTCTTTTCAGACGGGGAGCGACACTCCGCCTGCGTATTCGCTTGGATCCGTGGGGTCTGACTACGCTCCTCATGCAGACAAGAGCTCCGCGAGTAAACGCCAGGCGCTATGCATAGGCAACCATGGAAACGGCATCTGTGCACTACTGTAGGCTATGTATCCCTGCAGGTACAACTGTGTGGTGTATCAACTATCCCTAATCACAGCTGGATGTGTTGACACATGTGGCAATGCTGTTTCACTTTCATTAACATTGCGAGATAGGGTATTTGTGCTGCATTCATGTGGTGTCGGAATAATCGGAAATACGAGTTCCTGACTGGTAAAATTCACGTGAATGCCCCCTTAAAGTGTCAGTAGGCAACAATTTTTTGGCATAATTTGGCAAAAATTCCATAATAATCTTTCAGTATATTGTAATTCAAGTGGTCTGAGAGAAAACTAGACTTCTGCTCCTCATCATGGCTCTGTTTTCAGGCTTTAGAAAAATCTAGCCCGTGACGGAAGATTTTGACCAATCACAGGTGATTTCAGAGAGAGAGAGCGTTCCTATTGGCTGTGCTCCGGTCATGTGACCAGAACTTGGCTTCCTTCAACAGATTTTACAATGGCGGCTGCGTCACAAACTTTCTCATTTTACAGCTAAACAGTACACTACAAGATGATTCTGAAAACATTTGAGGTGAGAAATAGGCATTACAGTAACATAATATTGATTCATATTTGATCAGCGCTGCCTAGTTTGACCATTTGGTCGTAGTTCGCGAGTGACTGACAGCCGGCTCTCATAGACGGCAGCTGGACAGCGGACCTTGTTTTCCTCCGGTAAGTGAAATCCTTCAGATGCCGTTAGGAGCACCAGAGGACACAGTAGGACACAGAGGAACATGATTTTTTTCAGGTTACCTGTTTCATGTACTACTGTCACGATATAGCGGCCGTTTTCTAAAAATAACTTTTTTTAAATCATATTTGCACCAATCTCGCATACTGCAGCTTTAAGTCGGAGCAACAACTCAAAACTTGAAAAGTTTTGCCATCATTTACAAATTATTCTGCAGCACTTTCACCATTTAAGTAAACAATTTGCTATACAAGATGTCAAGTGTTTCTAATTCCTTTCTACATCATACAGGCATTGAATCGTGTGTTCAGGCATGCATGAAGTTGGGGGTGGGAGGAGAACAATGTCAAGCGATGAAGGTTGGGGTAGCCTAGTAGTACAGGCAAGAACTAACGAATCTACTTTCACCCCTAATGTCAAGGTATATTCAGTAAATACTGTATATTATAGTTATGTTGATAGTAGAACAGTCTTCAGTAATGTAAACATCCACAGTAAACATCAGGTTTTGTCTCCAGGCCAAAACATGTAAGATCAAGAGCTTCTTTCTGGACATTTTCACCAACATGCAACAATCATCCTGACTGAAATCCACTGCAGAATAGACAGATATGCCAGTTCCTCCAGCAGAGCAGACTGCAGAGCAGCCACTTGATTTCCATTAAGAGCTGCAGCTCTTGCTTTGCAGTCTGATCCAAAAGTTGATCACATGGGAAGCATCCGCCAAGATACATAATAAAATCCTACTCGTGTCCTAGAGGACATTTCCAGCGCGGATCAACAGCCAGCGAGGCCACATGCTTTTCAGCTGTTTCTCATCTTTTTTGACAGGCAAAATAATGAATAACTCATCTTCAACTGCACTGCCTGAGGAAGTGAGACCTAAATGATCTCAGAGCTGCAGACACAGTGGAGGCTGGAAGGGAAGATGCTGAGATAATAATGGACATTTAGTGGCCAAAACCCAGAAGGGTATTGCAGGGTCTCTGTACACCACGCAGCTGTCTCTGCTTTTATTGACATTTTGTGCGTGCAGCCTGGGTCAGTTTACCGGATGGCTTACAGACTAACCTTGATGTCACTGCTGTTCATGGGTGATGGGCAGCGTAACTACTGAGTGACGGATGTCAAAGTCGCCTCCCTCTATAATAGCCACCTCACACCAGAGAGCTGATGCAGTCACAGAGGCGGAAAAAAACAATATTGGGCAACATTTCATTTCTGGGCCAGTCAAGTGTGAGAGACGTTGATATATAACATCAAATCAAAAACCAGATATCAAGCAGGCAATCAAAACAGTACAACCTACGCTTTGTCCACTCTGCTGCGTGACTGGCAGTCTGCGCCGTGTTATCAGCAGGCCCGAGTGCCTGACTTCTCGGCTTCTATTATCTCTCTCTTTGCACATGACGAGCCGTACGGCATCCGTCATGAGCGAGGCTGAGTGCTCTCTGTTTAAAAAAAAAGAAAAAAAAAAAGAAGTCCACTCTGGCCAGCCACTTACTCTGTGGTTATCTTCAAACGTCAGATGGTGGAGCACATCACGGTCAGGCTGAAACATGTTGGGCAGAACAGCTTTGAAGGACTTCACTTTCCTGATCCAGCAGCGCTCACAGAGATTCAGCGATGTTGGGAAAAATAACATCGACCTCTAACCCGCCATCGCAATGTCAGAAGGGCTCAGTCGGCCACTGAATCTGTGTTATGACAAGCAATCTGCTGAATCGCCTTTTATTTGTGTAATTTCGCCCCTGAAGTAATCCCATGAAGTGCGTGTCTTGTGAAAGAGCCAAATTCAATTTGAAAAGACAATTTTCTAATGAAAGCCATATCTTCAGTTTTCGTGTATTGATGTGCTCTAGCAGAGAGACAGACAGGAGGCAGCAGGAGGCAGGAAGGGGAGTCGCCCTGAGGGGAATGCCAACAAAGGACCAGCATTAGAGTAGCACTATCAGGACAGTCATGATAGCGACACATTCACTAATGATCAAGTCTTAGCTGGCGGTGCGGCAGATAAGTAGATGTGAGTGATATCACTGGTAGCGCAGCAGTGTGCTTCACCTCCCAAGGGCTTGGCTCCACATATAATCACTCTGTAATTACAAATCCTCCTCTCTGCTTCACCTTAACAGGTGACAACCCTGTCTTCAATTGTGTCTGTTAAAAGCCTTCAGGTTTCCTTCCAATTTTCCCATGTAATGATGCTTATATACTATAACACTTGGGTGTGGAGACTATAATGAGGTTTCATAAAAAAAAAAAAAAATCAATACTTTTTTCAGATGTTGGGTACTAGAACAGCACAATCACTGCCAGGAAATAATGTGATCCCATTTTCGCTTTTGAATGGATTTAGATTACTTTATCTTGCTACAATTTATTTAAAATGAAAGCCACAACACAAAACATACAAATGATGGTGGTCAGTGTATTTTCTTGGAGCTGTACACTGAAGATTGGTGTTTTCATTATGTTTTGTTGAGTCTATAAAGCCAGAGAATAAGTCATATTTAATCATTTCGATTCATCCGCACCATCTCCTGCTAGAGACAGCGACTCGTGAGCCAGCTCAAGCAATAGCTGGAATACGTGATTAAAAAAGCCCTGGGTTCAGTCACGGTACGACTCTAAATCACTCCCATGAAATCTTTCTGGTATATTCTGATGTAACTGTAACCACAGCCAGGTCACCGTTGCCATGGGGACCCCTGGTGAGCCCATGGGCCAGGAACTGGGTGTAGTTAGCTTGTCAGGCCTGGGAGAACAACACCGGGGGGCTCAGACTGGTCCAGACCCAGAATTAGTGCAGAGAGCAAAGTCACTCTGCTGGATCAAAGAGTACCTTTGTTCCCGTGCTCCCTTTGGAAAGCGGCAGAACTCTCAGCTTTCGCTTTTCATTTCAGTTTTCAGTGACATTTTGTTTCTGTTCAAGCAAAGAGAACATTCATACACATGAGTCAAGACATAAGTGAAACCAGAAAAGAGAATATGTGACTAATGGTAATAAAGTGCATGAAAGCGGCAGAGGAAGAGGTGGAGCGGGCACGGATGGTAGACTGTCTTGCTAATGTTCTCTGCTCTTATAACAGGTGAGGAAAGAGATAAGGTATCACTGCTGATAGCGTTATCCCCGCCTATCAAACAGCTATTTGTAAACTGACACAACTTGTCAAGGCAAGTTCCTCAGATTTAAACTCCAACCTTATTTTTAGTGCTGTCAGTCGATTCAAAAATGTAATTGTGATTAATCGCATGATTGTCCATAGTTAATCGCATTAATCACACATTTTTTATCTGTTCAAAATGTACTTTAAAGGGAGATTTTCAAGTATTTAATACTCTTATCAACATGGGAGTGGACAAATATGCTGCTTTATGCAAATGTATGTATATATGTATTATTGGAAATCCATTAACAACACAAAACAATAACAATTATTGTCCAGAAACCCTAACAGGTACTGCATTTAGCATAAAAAATATGCTCAAATAATAACATGGCAAACTGAAGCCCAACAGGCAACAACAGCTGTCAGTGTGTCAGTGTGCTGACTTGACTATGACTTGCCCCAAACTGCATGTGATTATCATAAAGTGGGCATGTCTGTAAAGGGGAGACTCGTGGGTACCCATAGAACCGATTTTCATTCACATTTCTTGAGGTCAAAGGTCAAGGGACCCCTTTGAAAATGGCCATGACGTTTTTTTCCAAAATTGTGCGTAAATTTGAAGCGTTGTTTAGCCTCCTTCCCGACAAGCTATATGACATGGTTGGTACCAATATCTTCACTCTAGCTTTAAAACTGAGCCCGCTACAACCTAAAAAAATCGCAAGTTGCATTAATGTGTTAAAGAAATTAGTGCCGTTAAACGAATTTGCGTTAACGCATTATTATTGCGTTCACTTTGACAGCCCTAATTATTTTATATTTGTCGCTGCATGGCATTTAATAGTAGTTTTCAAACCTCAGACAGCTCTTCCATGGAGCAGTTTTTCACAACAATCCTATATATGGTCATCAGCTCTTGCTGATCTTCATAAACATATACAAATATGGGTAGAGCCTTGGGTCTTCTGTCCTGTTTATAGCCTCCTCTCTCTGAGATGGAGCTCTCTTTGAGCATTCCAGAGACCTTGTGTTATGCTTTCACAGGACTGCATTTTGGACAGAGTGGCTCAAAATACATCCAGCCATTCTGTCTTCGGGCGTCCCATCTCGGGACCTCTTATACCAGAGCACTTTCACCACCTTTGTCTGCTGGCTAAATAATGGCTGACTTCAAGGTCTTTCTTGCTGGGTTTTGTTTATGTCTTGCTGTTGTTGCTGAATTTTTCTCTGGTTTGGGTTCACAGGAAGGCCAGTCAACAAGGTGCTGTTTAACTGTTGAGGCTTGATCTGCTCACGGAGGGTAAAAATAGACCTTAGGAGCTGAACTGACTATCAGCAGGATAGTAGTGGTGTGTTGTTTCTTGAATCTAAAGGCAACTTGTAGCTTAACTTGTTTATCTTGAGCAACAGAACACTGGCTGCCACAAGACTCAGGGGATTTCTCCAAATGTTGACCCTCCCTCCCTCTCTCTCTGCTTTGGGTCTGCACCCCCTGCTGCGGTGGAAACCAGATCCTATAAGGGGAGAGCCCACCCAACTGCTGCCGACCAGCTGGAATGAGAGTCTGGGAAGCAAAGCAGAACTGGAATCACACTGCGTCGCCTTCCACCCAAACACTAAACCCTCCCCAGCCTCCACAAGTACGGCCGTGGGCCACAAAATGGAGATAGCTTGTGTCAGCCCTCTAAAAACTGAGGCATGCATACTTTTCTTCTCCTGAGACATAATTCCATGCGGCACAATTACAGGTTTGTCATTTCGTGATAATGACAGGAGTGACATTTTGCTTATTACTACGCCAAGGTGCCTTTGATGGTGTGTTTGTGCGAAGCTTCAAAAAAGCCCACAATGCACATTCCATCCCTTCAAACGAATCCTTATTTGTATTGATCACTAAACACACAGACGCTCGTTCTCTCAAGGGTCTTGCCGCCTCTAATTTATGGGATATATAAGATGAATTCATAATGGCAAAATCCTTGACTCTGTTAACACAATCACAAGCTCAATATAGATTTTAGTCCGCTGCTATAAAAGACAACGAAAGGAGAAGCTGTGGAGTTTATTCATTTCTAACACTTTCTCTTGTGCAACACATGCAAGCGCACTCATTAGAAGGCTCAAATTAAACTGGTAGTGGTTCTGAGGATGGGGAAGTTAGGAGGGGGGGAGGGGGCAATGTAATATATTTACCCTAAATTCCCAGCATTACTTGAGGCAGACAGCAAAGGCAGGTCCTGGTCTCAGCACATAGGACATTAATAAACTCAGCCACATGCAGGCTAAACTACAGGCACTCTCACACACTCACACAGAGATACAAGAAGCGACAAATTCACACTTTACAGGAGCACGTGTCCCTTTAGCACCAACCCGTTCTCACTCCCAACTCGTCAAATACCGCCAGTTGGTCAGTGCCCATCGGCATTGGAAACTGACGCACGGAGACACCCTTTAGTGACAGTTTGTGACGAAGCGGACTTTCAACTAACTCCAATGTAAACCCACCCACGGCGTTATTCAACAGTCAGAGCAAGTGACGTAGTATTAATAGTGTGAGAGTCCATTCTGGGTGGGTGCCTAAATCCATCCCTTTATTCCCTTTTTCTAGTCCTTTATTTTGAAAGGACAGTATGCAAGTAATGAGCGTATATTGGTCCAAGGTCCGTCCAAAAGTAACGCAAGAGGGGAACCCCATGTGTCGGTCTCCGATGCGGAGGGGCACTGACCAAACGAATGTGTTGTTCACACGTGCAACTACCATCACTGCGGGCCACTTGTGACAGACAAACGCATGTGCACAGGTGACCCCCATCCTCCTCTGATCTGATCTTCAGCTGCTGTTTACGCCACCTTCACCTGTCCTCGCCGTCTGAGCAGCGCAGCCACATGTGTTTAAGTGACCCACCGAGGGACAGAGTTCCTCCCCCAGGGCTGCACACTGACCCTGATCTAATTCCCCCGGAGACAGAGGCGACTCTTTTCCACACATTACCAACCATGAGAGCTCTCAGTGCAGCTCTTAATGCTATTCCTGGCCTTTCAGGGATAAGATGCAGGAGACACTCAGAGACACACTGAGTCAAATTAAATAAGACGTCCACGAGTCAAAGTGGCGAAAAGGAGAAAAATTGCTCATTCTCTCTCAGTGCCTCTTTGGGACATGGGAGTTTACAATATAATGTATCTATGGTTTGAGGGTAAAGGAACTAAAGACAGGCAATTACTGTGGATTCTTTTACCAAAAATAGACTCCTCTCTCGGCTATTATACGCTGCCATTTTATTCGCAGATCTGTCTCCATACATCGAGCCCATATCCTGTTTCCTCGCTGACCTGCTAAGGCGAAGCACAAAAGAAGTATTGACCTCACATTCCCCCTCACTAGGAAGAACAGGGTATAATTAACTGTAGTGTTAAAGGCATGGTGCCTCTGAGACTGTAAAACAGGGTATGAATACTGAGCAAACTACTTTATCCCAAAGGAGTCAGACCCAATCCATCCAATCCATACTTATTCATTTATTCAGCCGACTCATGGCCTCAGACTCCCTCTGAGATGTCTAACGGGTCAAATGTGGGCTTTCCATCTTCTTCATCTCTAATTAGACATAACATGTGGCGAAGTTCAAGAAAACAGTTTTTTTTCCTTTCCCTTGTTCTCTCTTTGTGTTTCTGTTCACCCAGTAGGCTTTATCTTCCACAGAAACAGGGACTCAGATGGCTCAAACTGCATGAAACAGGGTTTATTCTTGTATTCCTACTACCTGTGACTAAAGTATTGCTCACTGTAACTACCGGCTAGGGCCCTGACACCAAACATGCCCTCTACTATGTGTGTCACCAGTGATACAGAGAAGCAGAGCCTCCACCATCTGGTAAGCATCTGTCTGAGCAGTGATTCATCTATTCACATATATTCACTGTTTTAGGTGTCAGCGGCAAAGACGTGATGTGTGTTAACAATTACTCCTCTGTCTGCTTCGCCCTTTCTGTTAAAGCAGAGAAGAACATCCCGGCCGGGTAATCATCTCAGGAAACAAACACTTCACAAGGAAATGAATTAGGTTCCTGAGTTCCAGGGCGCGACATTACAAATCCTACTTTAGCAAAGGCATGACCCGCCCTACTATGCCTCTGATTGTCTTACCATATTCTTACCCGAGCCCTAACCAATCTCCTCATGCCTAAACCTAACCAACCCAACCAACGAAGGCAGTGAGTACTAGCCAATCAGAGGCAGAGTAGGGCAGGCCATGCATTCGCTATAGAGAGGCGAAGTCCCGCCCCTTCTGATGGACCAGCATGGGACCTTATTTCGGAAAAAATATGAACGGTAGTCAACGGCGAGAGACATATTTTATTGATCCCGTTTGAACTGCGCCATGAATCACACATATGATGTTTATCAATTTAAAACAGAATTTTGCAAGTCAAGTAAAGTTGTAAAACTGAAAGACTGAAAATATGTAATTAGAAAGACTACACACCCAAAAGTCGTGTAAGTGACGATGCTACGATGCCTGTGTGTTTCGTACTGTGATGTTCCCACACCAGCAACGGGTCTTGTTCATTCTTTCTCTTCCCGACTGATGAAAAGATCAGGAGTCGCTGGATAAAACACATCAGGTAAGATAACGTTTCATTTGTGCGTGGAACTAGCTAGTATTGGTGACATATATTGTGCGAGACGAAAGATGTAGTTCACTGAGCGGTTACACACAAAACTAAATGATACTACGACAAACCTGCGTCAAACTGAGACTTTCTTGACTTGCAAAATGATGTTTTAAATTGACAAACATCATATGTGTGATTCTTGGTGCAATTCAAACAGGATCAAAAAAATATTATATATAAGGTCCCATGGGGACCACCGGAGGGGGAGGGACTTTGGCTCTCTATAGCATGGCTGACTCTTAGTCTTGTTGATGGATCATAAAAAAATAATAATAATAATCATTCCTATTTCCCAGAGGCCTCAGTCAAAGTGCTTATTCTGTCAAACCAACATCCCAAAACCAAAAGATCTTTTACTCACAACGATAAAACAACTGTGAATCCTCACATTTCAGTAGCTGGCCTGGAACCAGCAAATGTTTGACATTGTTGCTTGGTAATTACTTACAAATGAACAATTAGCACTATCAAATTTATATCCCAAAGTCATTCATTCCCTACAACTGTCAGGCTCCCTTGCTCTCTGTTTTTTACAGCCGCATTAATGCCAGACACGAATGCAGACACACCAGACACGTTTTCTGGAACAGTTCTGTTCCGAGTGACAAAAACAACCCGATATGCAGCACGCCTGCTACTATGGCAGTGAAAACAATGACTTAACAGAGGAACAGACTGAAATAACCCTTCTGTCTGTCCTTTGGTTGCCCAGACTTCCTGTTTGACAAAACTAAATCCCTGTTGATGCTGGGCTTTCCGCCCTGTTTCTCTCTGTTTCTGTCTCACTCTATTTTTTTTTCATCCGTTCTCTCTTTCTGTCTTTCTGGCTGAGCCCAGGTCCACTCTTCGGGTCACTGGGTATTCGCTCAATCTATTTTTTTTTTTCCTGCTTGCAGCAGACAGCAATGTGGACTGCAAGGAGGAGGAGAGTGAGGGAAGGAGATGGAGAAGGAGAGAGGAAGGACACAGAGGGGTGGACAGAAAGCAGAATTAGGGGAAAGGTGAAACAAGCCTGAGATCACTGGAAATAATACTGTTACCCAAAAGGTTAGAAAAGGGGGTCAGAGAAGGAGGTGTGAGTTGATCCTGAGAAAGAGTGAAGGGTGAAGGAGAAAGTGTTGGAGAGAATATGCTGCCTATGGTGCAAGGGCTACGTTTCACTGCTCTGACTCCAAACACCCGTGTGGTGATGTTGGTGGGGTTTGTTGAGCAAAAATAGCTGCCGGGCTCAATGAGCGCATTACAGTGTTACAAGAGGGCTCTGCACTTTAGGTGATCAATCAACCCAGAGGAAGAGACGTCCACTTTATAACCATCAGTGGCCGGAAACGTAAGCAATGAAGAGCAAGATAGCGTTCTAAAAACCATTACACAAGACTCTTGTCTGTAGAGAGAAGGCCTGGCTTTCTCCTCTCAAACATATGGGCCGGTGCTATCTCATTAGTTTTATGCAATGCCTACATGGCAGATGAGACAGTGTAGTCCATCATCATCACATCAAACTGGCAGGCCTTTGAGGAGGAAGGAATACAGATAGGTTTTTGGAAGTAAAAGGATAACACACGGCGCGTCAGGGAA
The DNA here is from genome assembly GCA_916701645.2 of Sebastolobus alascanus. Classification (NCBI taxonomy): domain Eukaryota; kingdom Metazoa; phylum Chordata; class Actinopteri; order Perciformes; family Sebastidae; genus Sebastolobus; species Sebastolobus alascanus. The sequence continues at coordinate 3,495,892 of CAKAOJ020000040.1, read as the reverse complement.
TATTTACCCATCACCCCGGAAATGTCTGGTGATCCGACACCATTAAACAATGACTGTCAAGAGACAGAACATTCCTCCGGAAACATGAGCTCTTCATCCCAAAGCCTTCCTCATATGGATGCGATTTCACTTTGTTGTACCTCTTGAAAATGAGTGCTGATGGTGAGAGGGGAGTGGAAGCACACATTCTGGGACTGGGCGGGATCCAGCTGGCAGGAGCTCACAAAGCCGACACAAGGACAAAGCTCCTGGCTGTGTTGGTATGGCTCTCAAACAGGACAACACACTCCTGTGCCAAATAGCCCTTGGCAACATTACGGGAGCCGAAATGGCAGCCCATCTGTAATTTATTTACATGTCTTTAAATTTATCGCTCGTGCTCATGCCCTTGACATACACTTTGAGCCACAGAGGTGGTGCAGACAGATGTGATCAATTTAATTTTAACAGTACATGACCAGGATACCGTATTACATGTTACAGGTCACCTCTGGGGGAACAATTGAGCTACTCAGGAAAATGATACACTCAAAACTTAAGTGAAATAGAGCCAGAGTTGAACGTATTTCATGTGTGAATCCTCTCTGCGGCTTCATATTGTTCATGAACTGACACTGCACACCAGCGTGGGCAAACGAGATGCTGGCACAGAGGTGTAAACACAGCCAATCAACCAGAAAACGAAATGGAGAAGCTTTCCCAGAAGGCAACACTGCCAATTATTTGATAGTTCAGATCAACTGCAGCTTCGTTGGAGGCAGGTGGGGGAAGTATTCAACCAGCGCGGCCAACAAGCCTGTGCACAATGTGGAGGCTAGACCCAGTGCATCGCATTGTTTCCCCAACACAGAAATGCCCTTCTGTTCAGACAAACCCGCCTAATACGCTTTCATCTACTGTTTCTACTTTCACTCTCATTGAAGTTTTAGACATTTCTGCAATTCTGCTTTGAAGAACTAAAAAAAAAAAAAAATCAAAAATCCAATCCAAAAGTTTTGCAGCTGGTCAAAACACAAATGCATGTCAAATAAATTACAAGTTTATCATCTCGCTCTGAAAGACCTCACATGGGAGCATTACAAAGCAGGAATGCATGTGAAAAAAACTCATTTTTCTCATCTCATTCCATCAAAGGACTGTCAGAACCCTGGGGTAATATTTAATGTAATAGACATTAAATGTCTCTAATCAATAATAAATGCTTTTAGCCCATCTCAGAGTGATGGCATTGGAAATTCCTCCGAAAAAAGAAAAGAGCTCTCGGTACTTCTCCCAACAATGACAGACAAAATTAGACCATATAGATTCCCTGCTGACCACAGCCTTCCCTTATGGCAGTGAAATATGCTGCGTTGAGCTGTTTTAAACTCTTTTTTTTACATCCCTTTGGGACAGTACACCTCCTAGGTCTGCACCACCTCTCAAACAGCAGCATATCATTTGGAGTCCTCTGCTTGCACCATACATACTGCCCCCAACAAACTCCTTGAAAACAGCCAAGTACAGCCTGTCATGCATCATGTTGTTGTCTTGTTATTTCGCCTTAAATTTCAAAGACGCAGCAGTTCAACACCTTCACAATAAAAAATATAGGCTTTATCCTGCAGCCTTGAGCAGCTCTATCTCCTGACATTTATATCAAGAGTTAGTGAGCTCTATCTATCTGACATTTTCTGCAGGTCAAGGCAATATTTTTTTAGAGATTTCAGGCATGTTTTGGAACAATGCTGCTTTATCACTGCCTCTTTGACTTGTAATGTTATTTGGGCTTCAACTGCTGCCAATCAACCTTTGTTTTTTGGATCACAGCAGTTTTATTTGATTGACTGTCTTGAAAGGACAACAGGGTGTAGTTGTCGCTGAAATAAACTGGGTCTACATTTGCAATTCTAAATGGACATCAGAGAAAAAAAAAAAGTTGACCTCCATAATAAAATATATATATAATAACAACATCAGATTGTGCACAATCTATTTTAACTTCTAGCTCTAGTACAGACAACCATTTCAACCTACTTTTCCCATTCACTTTCACAAATTTAGCACCCAGCCCTTATTGTTCACACAAACTCTGACTGCTGTGTACTGGTATTCTTTCTCTTAACTCCAACTGCAACTCAGTCATTTGAGAAAGTCACATTTTAAGTTTGTTTCTCCATGATATCGAAACAACCCCAAACCATCCCACAAGCAGACCAGGCATTTCACTTTGATTCTCCCCCAACCAATCCGAAATATTATAAAGTGAAAGTAGCATCTCAGTATTACAAAAAGCCCCATGCTGCCATCACTATCCCTAATATTTCATTGGTGATGAAGCAGAGCAGTCATCCAATCACGGTCACTGTCAAAGTGTCAGTCATCATGAGGCAATCAAATAGCAAAATGTCAAAACCAAACTACCCGTCAGGTGCAGAGAGGAAAGAGATGAAATAAATGAGGACACCAAAGCCCAAATTAAAGGCGGGTTATTGTTCCGAGGGGAAATACAAAGTATTTAAAAAGGTACACAGAGGTCTTATATCATGCCTGTGGAAAACAAATGTTAAATAGCTTTCTTCCCGCTGTGCACGGCTCTGCATGAGGAACCCAAACGACAAGGCGAGGCTCCGCAGGGGGGGGGATCAAAATCCCTAACAACCAAATCCAAGTCAAGAATCTTTTAATGTGCGAACCTCCCGTCTGTGCCACAGTCGTTTGGAGTCCGCACCGCTGCATAACTAAGACGAGAAACTACCGCACAGGCAGTTGTTTAATGTAAGCAGCGCGGAGCGCTCAGGCCTTTGATTTATGAGCCAGAACAGTCTCATAGTCTCATACTTAGACTCCAACTCTCTGGCCTGTAGAGGAAATTTGGGCCTTTGCCATTAGCAATTAAGCAGCTCTGGAACAACTTGTGAACTTGGAGAAAACAGCATTATAAGAGGCAAACAACAACACGAGCAACAATAACAGTTATTGTTAAAAGGTATTCTTTCAGTTGGGGTTGCAGCTAATGAGATAAAGCGCTGATAAATCCTTTCAGCTCTAATCTGTTTCATGGGATTGAGATAAATTACAGGGAGACGTATAAAGTGGGTGTTTTATTGTGGCAGCCCAGAGGCCCCGGCCTCTCTGGTAAGACACTCTTCATTAGTGGCCCACAATAGGAGCAGAGGAAACACAAAAGGAGGACGACACCGGCATCAGACAGTGAACCATGAGGCTCCTTTGCATCTGGTGAATTCAAATGTCTCACCAACTGTTCGCCTCATTTACTCCCTCTCCCTTTCCCGCTAATCGCTGATATTTGATCATATCTCTCGGCACACATTTTGGTTTTCCCCCTGCGGGTCTTCATTTCTCAGCGAGATTCTTGGTTAATAAGAAGTGAACGCTGAACGTTTCAATCGTCAGGTATTTTTTCTTCTTCCTCCACATTTCTACACTCTCTGTTAGTGATAGAAGACAATACACGGAGCGGCCCACTGAGCTTCCAAATTGTGTCACTGCCAATTAGCCCCTCTGAGACATCTCTGCCCTTTGGCTCCCCAGCATTCAAGTTAAAAAGAAGAACTGAGCGGCGCCCCTTGTATTGTACCCCGCCTTCCTTAGCTCCCCCTCCATCTAAATTCATGCGTGTCTGGATTTGTGAGTCTACGAAAGAGAGAAATCGCAAGAAAGACAGACAGGGATTTTTTAATCCTATCACCAAAAATAGCAGCTTGCTGTAATACTCTATGTATGGGGTTGCTGTGAGCTTAAAAGGAGCTCTCCTTACATAAAAGTGCACATTTCTGAATAAGCCAGCCAGCCTTCACCTTAATCATCCTCCATATTATACATCATTAATACTGATGTTCCTAAGTAGCTAAGAAGTAGGACATGGCACGTTGTGGTGGTCCTCGGCAGATTTATCCTTCTGAAAAACCTGGCAACTCTGTCAAATCTGCTTGCAACCTGCTTCCCTGTCACATCACTTTTTAAAGCCAAACTGAAGTGATGGGGATTGTAAAATAGCAGAGTGGTGAGCCACAGACTGTGAGCAAACGTTTTGGAGTTAATGAGAGGGCCGGAGCGCCGCAGCTTCTTAAACTAGGCCAGAGAAACTTGCAGCTTCAGTGGAAGCCTTCCCTCAGACCTCGCGTCCCGGGAGGACACATGTGCAAAACCAACAGCGCACATAAACAAAGCCAGTGCCGTGCGGAGGAGCAGTGTCCACTTACTGTAATCAAACAAACAAACAAAAAGTCATTTCCATGGCCAGAGCAGCAGCATGGTGGACAGGGCTCTATTTTTGCAAAGAGAAAGAGAAAGGGCGTGGGTTTCTTTTTGAATTTTTTTTTTTGATCAAAACCAGAGCAGAAAATCACACTGACATATTTTGGGCTCAGTTTTCCATCATTTCATCAGTCAAACTAAAAAAAAAAAAGATATGAATTGATGCCAAGAGTAAAATGTAGGAAAGTATTATAAAAATGAAAAGTTTTCTTTCTTCATCAAATTATATGTTCCACCTTATTTACAATATGTCAGCCCAAAACCAAGTTTTCTTAAATAGGACCAAAGCCACATCTTTGGCACCAACCCACTAGATGTGAAATCAACAATCCAGTTTGTAAATGTGGTGAAACATTCACTCCAATACAGCAATGTGCAGAATTATTGTGTGTGCTGTTTTTAAACTGCAGTCATGAGTTAAGAAATGCAAACTGACCCAACGCGGGTAACATGACCAACATCTCACTAGGACACTTTTCATTTCCTGTGGAGCCGAGTATCTGAGGAAACAACAGCTTTTCTGAACCAACAGCAGGTTTGTTTGCCAAGAAAACTTGAGCCTGGGGTGAAATGTTCATGGTTATCAAGATTTCTGTGCCTCCTTGTTCCATCACCAACGTCATCTTGTTTCATGAACAACACTTCTGTCAGAGAGTTCAAACCAACTTGATAGCCCCAGATCTCTTCATAATAGTAGTCAGAGCCTCAGTTAGAACACAGCTACCCATTGCGGGGACAAACACAAACACAGAAATGTAAACTCACCTCCAACAAACTGGAGGCCGCCGGCCACGCGGCCGATGGTACGCGAGATGAGGTCAGAGATGCAGCAGCCCATGAGAGCTGTGAGTGCCACCAGCAGGAGGAGGCCGCACCCCACGCCCGTCACCACCGTGCAGATCCTCCACTCTAGGCTCGGGATTCCGTTGAAGGAGGCGTAGCGCCCACACTGCTCCAGCATCACCGTGGCCTGCCTCTCCTCGTCCCTCACCGGGTAGGAGCAGCGGCGGAACGTGCCAAAGGACACTGGCTTGTCCATCTGTGTCCCCAGCAGCCAGTAGGGCATGAAGAAGCCAACGCAGGAGGCAGCGGCACACAGCAGGGACAGCAGGGCCCAGATAACACCCGTACATGTCAGACTAGAAGCCATGGTAAACAGTCTGCGAATGGTTCACACAGTCACTGAACTAACAGCAGTTATATGAGCAGTCGCTGTGTCGTGGGAAGCCTTGCAGTGAGCATTTAACACCAGCAGCCTTCACCTTCTCAGTGACTCGCGGCCCCTGTCAAGAGGAAGAGGAACAGAGAGGACAGAAGAGTCATCTGAGGGAACAAGTTGTTGGCTTTTAGAAGAACCTGAAAAGCCACAGCTCCATAAGTTGAGAACCAGTCCCACCCAGTTATAAGTGCAGATAGGAACACAGATATGAAAGAATCCAAGTAAGAGAGTATTATTACTCATTAGATTGTTAGATCTTATTCTTTTTTTTTGTAAAGTACTTTGAGACTTTTCCTAAATGATGAAGTATGCAGATAAGTACAAAACTGGACATAGTTTAATAAGAGGCTCAGTTATTCAATACAATTGTGATTTGATTAATACATAATAGCGAACACAATTCACCAGTTATCAAACTCAGGCCAATAAATAATCAACTCAAGTGTGATAAGCTGAGGGCAACGGTTATTCTCCATCATAATTATTTCTTTAAAGCTTTTTCCTTTATCATCATGTAAAAAAAAAAAAATACTAGTTGTTAGTTCACAGCAGTGAATATGCATTATAACAACTATTATATCCCAACAGGTAGGCTATTGATTATTATTAATGGTATTATTTAGTATGTATGGCTACTGAGAATTCAGTTTTATTTTGAAAACAATGTTAACTCTTCTATAAAACAGCAATATGGTCCCTATAATAAACTTCATAATGGTATAATACACACATCACAGCAGAACTACAAACAATGCAGCATGTTATGGGACTTTAATACCATATGAAATACCCATTAAGTACCACAAAAGCAATGGAAACTGGACATTTAGTTGATGAAACGCACTAGAAGTCGCTGCAGGAGCAGCCACTACAGGAATAGTGATTTTTCGTTAGGGGTGACCTCGCCGAACACGCTGTATTATCGCAGTGCTCACACTGTCGGAATGTGAATCAAGAAAACAAGGCAAAGAAGAGGCAAAAGAAGAAGAAAGCTTACATGTTGTGAGAGCTCCGGAATAAGGTGCGCTCGGTGGACACTGAGAGGTTCTTTCCATCTGCTGACTCCAGCAGATGGAAAAGCAAACTTTTCTTCAGTCGAGGAAAAGAGAAAAGAAATGCGTTCGAGCTAAGAATGTAAATCCAAAAAGTGAGTGCAGAATCCGTTCACGAATCACTTCCTCCTCATCAATATATTTAACCGAGCCAAAGATCAATTATTCACTCCTGTGTGGTGCAGAAACGTGCGGCGCTGACTGACTGGACTCCGTTTTCCACATTCCTGCTCAGAGAGAGAGAGAGAGAGAGAGAGAGAGAGAGAGAGAGAGAGAAGGAGGCGGGGAGGGGGCGAGTCCGTGAAACACACTCTCGGGAGGTGACCATCAATCACACAAATCCCCACCCAGGGGCTGGACTCACCGCTACTATCATTCCCTACATGCTCCTGATGCATTCAGGGACGCCTCGTAAACTGCTTCATTTGATAATAACGATCTTGAATCTAGTAAAACCTCAATTGAGTTTCTGTAGCGATGATAGTAAGGGAAGTGAGCGCGCTAAGCTATACAAGTATTAGTGTAGTATAGTATTAGCATATGGCAAATATTGGTATTAGTAAATACTTTACTACAAGTTAGTAAATTGACTCAAATTCCCATTGATGGGGTAATTTCATGTCATTTTGAAACACAGCAGGGACTTTAAGAGATCAGATATTGGCTTATACATTGCATATCATAATTTTTGATATAATTGTGACGTTATCATTACGTTAATTTACTATTTCTTGTATTTTAGGGCTGTCAATTAATTAAAATATTTAATCGCAATTAATCGCATGATTGTCCATAGTTAATCGTGATTAATTACCTTAAAGGGAGATTTGTGAAGTATTTAATACTCTTATCATCATGGGAGTGGGCAAATATGCCTGCTTTTGCAAATGTATGTATATATTTAGTATTGGAAATCAATTAACAACACAAAACAATGACAAATATTACTAGGTACTGCATTTAGCATCAAAAATATGCTCAAATCATAACATGTCAAACTCAAGCCCAATAGGCAACAACAGCTGTCAGTGTGTCAGTGTGCTGACTTGACTATGACTTGCCCCAAACTGCATGTGATTATCATAAAGTGGGCATGTCTGTAAAAGGGAGACTCGTGGGTACCCATACCACCCATAGCACCCATTTTCATTCACATATCTTGAGGTCAGAGGTCAAGAGACCCCTTTGAAAATGGCCATGACAGTTTTTTACTCGACAGAATTTAGTGTAATTTTAACCGTAACCATGCTAGTATGACATGTTTGGTACCAATGAATTCCTTAGGTTTTCTAGTTTCATATGATGCCAGTATCTTTACTAGCTTTAAAACTGAGCCCACAACAATCGTAAAATCGCAAGTTGTGTTAATGCGTTCAAGAAATTAGTGGCGTTAAAACGAATTTGCATTAACGTGTTATTATCACGTTAACTTTGACAGCCCTAGTATACACCGATCAGCCATAACATTAAGACCACTGACAGGTGAAGTGAATAACATTGATTATCTCGTTACGATGGCACCTGGCAGTGGGTGGGATATATTAGACAGCAAGTGAACATTTTGAACTTTGAACTTTGTGCTGGAAGCAGAAAAAATGGGCAAGCGTAAGGATGTGAGCGACTTTGACGAGGGCCAAATTGTGATGGCTAGACGACTGGGTCAGAGCATCTCCAGAACTGCAGCTCTTGTGGGATGTTCCCGGTCTGCAGTGGTCAGGACCTACCAAAAGTGGTCCAAGGAAAGAAAACCGGTGAACCAGCGACAGGGTCAGACCCAAGGCTCAGTGATGCACGTGGGGAGCGAAGGCTGGCCTTCGCTGGCCCGATCCAATAGAGGAGCTACTGTAGCTCAAATTGCTGAAAAAGTTAATGCTGTTTCCGATAGAAAGGTGTCAGAACACACAGTGCATCACAGTTTGTTGCGTATGGGGCTGCGTAGCCGCAGACCGGTCAGGGTGCCCATGCTGTCCTAATGTTATGGCTGATCGGTGTATTTAATTTTGCATGTTTAGTATGCCTTGATATGTAACATCTTGAGACAGAGTTGGAAATACCTGTTCTCACATTAACGTGTTACCATTTGGAGTCAATGTGTTCTATAGATAAATAAATAAAACTAAATGAATATTTTTGGAAGAATTATTTGATTTTTAAGCATCACAATCACAATATTTTAATGGTCTAAAAAGCCTGAAATATTAACATTTATACTGTACATACTTGTGTACACTACCTATTAACTTAGAGACACTTTTAGTGTCGAGATGAAGTTACAGGAGCAATGTTGTCTTGAAAGGGCACCAAAAAGAATAATATATAACTCTGATAGCTGCAGACACCATGTAATTAGAGATCTCATAAAATGAGAAATAAGTAGAAAATGATTTAGTGGTTGAAAAGCATAACATACACAATACATAGGTAGGCTAAATGTATTCATTTATCTACACTTGTTGCAGGTGACTTGGACATTTTACCAGCTTTTTATTATTACTGTATTACAGTGTAACTGATTTAGCCTCAGTATCGTTTTGCCCTTTAAAACGGATTTTTATAATAGACCTGTGGTCTATTCATCATATTCTCAAATTGGGTCAAACTTGAGGGTTGAGTCAAATATAACAGAACAATCTGTCTATCTTTGGAAGTTTAAGTTAATTCTTTGATTTATTTACAGGTTACTAAACCCAGACCTGTGCAGCTGGGAAATCACCTCACTAAACACAAGGTCATCCCACTATCTTCATTATGTAAAACCGTAGAACCAAAGGATCCATAAAAGTGGAATATTTCCAAAAGTACGTGAACGCAGCACTGTTCTCTGCTCTCTCAATCTCAGTAGACTATTAAATATTTCCTCTGTGTGTGTGTGTGTGTTTGTGTGAAGATAGAAGTAGGTAGATAGTTAGTCAACCTGTCCTAGACGTGCTTTAATTAGGGGACTTCTTGAAATTATGGTCTCGTCCCTCTTATCTTTTAAAAGTTCACCTGAATCAGATACCGACCGAATAAATTGACTAAACGAGTCTCAAACTCACCTCTCTCTCCCCTGTATACTACAGCATGTAACAGTTAGCATATGACTTTGAATATCTTGTTACACGTCATTAACGTTATTCGGTACTTCTGCATAATAACACAATAACAAGTTAATAACATAACCAGCTTCTTCTAGGAGTGAGGAAGCCTAAAGATTATGAAATATTAATTATTGTGTGATATCTTTACCGTTATTATCGTCCTCGGTCCTTGTCGGCCTCTTCCATTTGACAAAAAAAAGTACGTAGGGCTATTTCTGCAAAAAAATAAATAACCGCGTAGCGGAACGTTGTATCGTTCTCCTCCGCGGAGCCACACGCCGACCGGACGGTAATTTCAGACGGACCAAAACATCTTTCCGAAAGTTGACGTGGAGCTGTCTGTGCACAATGGCTGATACTAAACTAGAAATGTCAACTGACAGCTCCGTTGTCATACAGAACCCAAATGCGCCTTCTCAGACCAATAACCCGCTGTCAAGGAAGCTCAACAAAATACTGGAGACGAGGCTTGACAACGACAAGGTAAGATGGAAGAGTTTAGCTTATTGCTAGCTAGCTAACGTTAGCTGAATCTGCAAGATAGTCGCGTCACAACTGGACATAACTCTGCTCTTAGATGGTATTGTCAATTGTCTGGAGAAACGATGTTTTTCCACACTGGCTGTGGTTAACTACAGTAACAACGCCCAAAAGTGAATACATGTTAGCGTGTTAGTTAGCGTGTTGCTGCAGTCATTCAGTATAAACTTGGGTGTCGGGTCCTAGTTTGCATCCCCATCACAAACTTATTATGAAAGTGAGAAATACAGCTTGTTCCGCGCAGTTTTGGCTACGATGGTTTAGAGAGATAGACGGCTTTATTGATCCCCGTGGGGAAGTTCGATTGCCACCAAGACAAACAACAAAAACAGAGTATTTACAATACACTAATAAATAAATAACATCATAAGAAGCCCTTTGAGACATAATCAACAGCTGAGAGGTACCATGGCTCTAGGCCATATCTAAAGATGTTCATTAAAAAAATCTGACCGCTGCTGGAACAAAAGACCTCCTGAATCGTTCAGTAGAACACTGAGGCATCACTAGTCGCTCACTGAATTAACTCCTGAGTCCGTTAAAAACACCGTGTAATGGATGGCCTTCAAATAAGAGAACTGTTCTTAGTTTGGCCCTTGTTCTCTTTTCTACAATGACCTCCAGTGAGTCTGGTGCAAGACCAATCACTGAGCCAGCCTTTCTGATCAACTTATTGATCCTGTTTTTATCATCCACAGTGATGCTGCAACCCCAGCAGAGCACAGCATAAAAAAGAACACTAGCTAAATTTCCTTGATAGAAAACATTTGTGTGCAAGGGGAAAATATTCTTAGTGATACAACATTCAACAGTCACAACACCCCGGCTGACTAACATTATAATGTCCTTTTTGTGCTTTCAGGAGATGCTGGAGGCTCTGAAGGCGCTCTCCGTGTTCTTCACTGAGAACAGTTTGCGCACCAGAAGAAATCTTCGTGGTGACATAGAAAGACGAAGCCTTTCGATCAACGAGGACTTTGCACGAATATTTAAGGACGTAAAAGAGGTAACGTAGAGTTGCAATAAAATACACTTTATTGCCCTTAAAAAGCACTCAAGTCTAACTCCATTTAGCCAAAGCACCTGTCTGTGCAGTGATTCCTTTTTAACTGAGGTGGGATGAGAAATATTCACATTGAGAAGTTGTTGAGTTCACCTCTAAATTGTTGAATATATTTTACTAACCTACTGGCCCTGGTGTTTTGTGATTAGATTAATAGAAATGTTTTCAGTTCCCAGAGACACAGTTGTGATAGTGATGTAGAACAGCAAATCCAATTTAGTAAGTGCATTTTAAAGTTCAGGGAGTGACATGGAGTTTTAAGTTCAAGGAGGTGTGTAAGATTTTTGGAGAATTTATTATCAGCGACCATCACAAGACAAAATACTGTAGTGGATAATCTGAAAACCTGTGCAGGCTACTTCACAATATGTATTTTTCATCAGTAGTGCCACCCCATTGACTTTGCATGTATGAACGGAGCTGCATCTGACTCAGTACTTTTGTGTTTTCCCTAGGAGCTTGAAAGTGTTCATGAGGATGTCCAGGCCATGAGCACATGTTGTGAAGAAATGACCAGTAGGTTAAAGGTACGTCATATCATCTCCACATGTCGTTTGAAAATTCTCCTGCACATATAATGATTTACTAAATCTAAGCTCTTCATTACAACAATAGAAGGTAGTATATTTGTGTATGTTGTGTATCAAATGTATGAAGTTAATCACTTCATATAACAGATTTATTGCATTTCTTTTGAGAGCATAATGTTTGTGAGCCATCTTTTAAATACACAGCAACTTTTCTTCAATAGGCTGCGAAGGAGCAAACTCAAGACCTCATAGTAAAAACCAACAAGCTGCAGGGAGAAAAGTGAGTTGATTCTAAAGGGGTAAACATATTGTGTGTGTTTTTGATTGTGTGGGGATGCATGTGTGTGTGTTACTGCCCAGAGTTAACGTGTAACTTGACATATACATGTATATTTGAAGATAGACATAAGGAATCAGTGGAGAAAAATCCATCCAAATGCAGTTGGCTTTTACTTTGTTTGTCTAGAAAACTGTCTGACTGACAATCATCTCTAAAATATATATATATATATATATATTCTGTATATATATTCCGTATATATATTCTGTATATATTTTCTGTATATATATATATATATATATATATATTTATATATATATATATATATACATATATATTCTGTATATATATATATTCTGTATATATATATATTACAGTTAATGGATTACATATTTACTTTTGCCTCTTGTGGCGACGCGAGAAAAGTAGAAACTTCTGTGCAATATAATATAATTCAGTACGTAGTAATTATTACTACCTTTGGGATTTTAATAGTTTGATTGTGGTAGACAGTGTGTCAGATCTACTGTAACTTTTGAGGCAGTAGTTTTGTATTCTTGTATTGCATTTCATTATATTGTAAGGTTTTTCTGATATTTTGCTCCATAAATCTGGTGGACAAAATGTTAGGTATTTCTTTTACTATTATGTAGTCAAGTGCACCATACTTTTATAATGTACAGCCTCAAGTTGCTCTGTAGAATTTAGTGAACACTCAAAAAAATTCAGTAGCAGTCTCAACAAAAAACGAACCTTTTTTGTAAGGTACTGTTTATTGTCTGGCTGTTACAATGGATTACATTGAACAAGTTTTGTACTCTGCATTGTTCTCTCTCCTACAATGGTTTATATTGGAATTAATCGAGAGACTCGACCTTATTCTATCATAGCAAGTTGTTTCTGAATCTGATTGTAGCTGAATCACCAAAATGTAAAATGAGACCATACGACAAGGCTGAACTTTTAAACTACATTTCAAAATGTCGGTGAGAGATAAGAGAGATAAGATGGCAACTTTATTCTAAAATATCTGCAGAAATTTCAAAGAAATCTCATACCGCCGTTTCTTCCCTTATCTGTTCTGAGGCTACAAGTCATTTTGGAAACCTATCACATGCGTCACAGATAGGCATCTCCATCAGTCCAAAGCTAGACCCCATCAGTTCATTCTCTCTGTAGTCTCATTTCCCTTGCAGAGAAATTACCTCTTTTTTTTTCAGGCAAGTTTCCAGACAAATAGCACTCCAGTCAAAGCACACTGCAGGAACAACACGGTGCACTTTGCAAGTGATAAGCTTTTATTACTGCACACATGTTTGGAAAGTGAGACATTGCTTAATGTGCGAGCACTTCCTTGTTTTCCAGGAGTTGCTTCTGACAGATGTCAACCGAACGGGATTTTCCCATTTAATTAGAGCCAAAGCATTACATTAAAAATATATACTGATAATTTGAAATATTTGCACAAATAAAGATTTGACCCACTAAGTTGGAACACTAATAAGTTAAAGAGTAAGTTTCTAGTCTGTGAAATGCAGCTTCTGAGAGATATGGTGCAGGGCAGGAGGAGCTGCAAGCACATCTTTATTTTTGATGAGGAGGGATGAATGATTTATGAGTTTGATGAATATTTCTCCGACAGTTTGTCTATTTGCATAAGGAGGGCAACGATCATCATTAATGAAGCTTTATTTGTTTTATTCGTTATGTCCTGTGATGTTCGGCCTTGAGATACACATCAAAGTAGTGCTTGTTGACACCGCATCGCTCCCTTATCTCATTGAAGCTGCGCTTTTACAACTGGAGAGCAGCCCGTCAGAGAGTTCCTGTGTTTGAGCGTGCGTGCATTGAGATTTGCTGACAACACATATAAAGAGCCATCAGATATGCAGATCCAATATATAGAGCTCAGCATGACACAGAGTCATGAGTGGAGTCAGACAGTGCATCTTGGGTTCTCACCCAGCTGCAACTCTTGGAATACTGATGGATTTTTGGGGGGGGAGTTGAAAGCCTGCCAATAAAATTAATCTAGGTATGAATTTGTCCGAGCAGAGTGTTGATAGAGATGTGAAAATAATACACCCGCTCCTGTTCGCTGATAGTTGAGGGATGGAATGAGGTTCATTAGCATTTTTTGTGGCGGCTGTGACCTTAGTGCTCAGTGACCTTGTGAGTCGACATAGAGGCACGGGCAATGATAATGTAGATTTCTGGCAAAAGACGCTGCTTGCGTCTGTGATGTACCGAGGCAATTCCATGCTCCGCTGGCACAGCTTCAGGACCTCCTTGACGGAAAGGTGACATAGGGGGGGAGGGCTCTGAATCTGACAGCAGTGGGGATTCGCAACCAGCGAATATGTGCAGGTGATGAATTAATACATGTTGTATCATTTCGTGAAGGGGGGGTTGTTGAAGGTGGGTGGTCAGAGGTTTTACATCAACGCCCTTCTGACTGCCCTTCTTTTATAGGGGCCCCATTGGGACCTGCTGTCCGTCTGCGTGACATTTTCATTCGCAGAACCACAATGACCCCACAGCCAGATGGGATAGTGTCTGCACGCTGGGCTTTGACCTTGTCTTTAGCAATTTAGTCTCAGAAGAGCTGCCAGGGGAAGTGTGCAGTCAAGCTGTCCTCCTTCAGCCACCCACCAGTCAGCCCTCTGCACCGCACCACTCCAGTTTTCTCGGTCAGATCTATTTCAGGTCACACAATCCTCTGCAGTCCCAGGCCGCCGTCTTTTTTTTATGTTTCTCCTGTTGACACTTATTATAGCAGCGCTACATTAGCAGCCTAATCTCATATTTTGTGCTTATAGGGCAGCTCTGCTGAGAGAGCACAGTCGTTTTCCAAAGCTCTGCAGATGCTCCTGATGTGTATTTACCCGGCAGAGCAGGCCCGTCCTGAACTGTTTGCTATCTTATCTGCCACCGGCACTGTGTCATTTGTCAGCTCTAATGAAACGGAAAAAGGAGCAGCGCATTGCTTACAGTGTGCAGAAGCAAAGGTGGTAGAGGCGGGCCGATGAGAGTAGACGACCTGTGTTTGCCTTGCAGCGTTCAGACGTGCTGCTCTTTTGTTTTGGGCTGGTCCTGTTCAAAGACGCCGTCAGCAAGAGCTCTAAATAGGTGTTGTGTGTTGTTCCATAATGAAACGTAACGCTGCCCACCTGTCCTGCACCGTGCGATCTTTGCATTAGCGCGACATGTTATCAGCTGAACATGTTGAGACGTGTCACAAACGGATGTTTCTGTGGACTGTGTGACCTCATGAAGGGGTTGATCTGTTGGTTTAGTTCTCCAGCTATAACTGAGTCGCTCAGGCAGCTACACAAGGCCTACTTGGATACATGCCAAAGAGCAGTGTAGATAAATGTAGTAACCGCATCTAAGATATACCTGCATTTGGCTTGAGGCAACCACTCATTTCCCACAGTAATTCCTACAGCATATGAAGAATTGTCAGACATCGAGCCCTGTGATTCAGTGAGACATTTTTTTCCTGAAAATAAAACAAAATGTTCTCAGTATGATTTCTGTGTAGGTCATTACTGAATCAAGAGCTCCGAAACCCTCAAGAGAACCATCAGGGACATCAAAGTGTAAATGACAACCTGTGTAAAATGACACTTGAGCCTTATTAAGGCCCAGCTGGTTGTTAATGAGGGTATGGCTGTGGGTATGCCTTTGTGTTGTCTGATGTGGCTGTGATCATTGGCGCGTGGCTAACTAACAGCTTTGAGAATGCCAAATTTCCATGCAAGCCTTTCAAATGGCCGCTAATAGATTTTAATGGATAATCGACCCACATGGTTTATGAGAGGGTTGGACATTCGCTTGTTACAGAGAGAACAGTTGATCTCCTTATCATTCATTCTGTATGGATTATCAGTCCGGAATGAAAAAAATGTCCTGCAAATCTTTTCATAGTAATCAAATGTTTTAATCAAAGAATTTAAATTAAATCAAATGAATTAAATTAAAATGTTATTCACTGATCAAGCTCTCAATTTTTCTAAACTTGGTGCTGCACCATCAGCTCAGCTCTGTGAGGTTATTCAATAGGCATCGCTAATTTCACTGTTTCAGTTTGATGAAGCTGTTTATGAGATTGCGCTGTGTTATATTGCTTAAACGATTTCTGTGCTTGAACAGACAAAATCAATTGGCCTAGTTGAGAACTCTGAGCACACACACACAAACAAACGGACACAAAGAGACAAACACCGACTTCTTTTCATCCCATCATGTAACATTATGTAACCTGGATGTAATTTCACTTTGCTACTTTCAGGAAAAGCTTACACAGATCATTTGAGTTCATTCTTTGAACCACCAGCCCAGAGTCTGTACATATTTGCCGGTGTGACGTTGCAGATTCACTCAAGTATGTTTCCTCTCTCTGGTATTCAGTAATTGCAGTCTGGAGAAGAATGTGTCATGTCCTGACAGCGCTGTAGAAAATGATCTTGCTGCTCCGCCGTTCCCTTGCTCCCCTTTGCTCTGCTGCTACAGCTCCCACAATCCCCCTCTCCTCACCTTGTACAGGCGTGTGCAGCCTTGTGTCTTTGTTGTGGTTTACATCCTGGAGGAACAGGTCTGTCACTCTTGGCACATGAACATGAGACATTGGAGGCTTCTTTTGTCTTCTAGAGGTGAATCTGTTGCACAGTTTGACGTGC
Organism: Sebastolobus alascanus; assembly: GCA_916701645.2. NCBI lineage: Eukaryota > Metazoa > Chordata > Actinopteri > Perciformes > Sebastidae > Sebastolobus > Sebastolobus alascanus. Next base: position 3,479,186 of record CAKAOJ020000040.1, on the reverse strand, counting down.
GAGAATGTTTTGCTCTTCTGGTGCTCCCATATCTATGAAGAACAACACGTCCATAGACAGAAACCTTAATGAATAAGGGACTGGGAACAATTGGCACCTTAAAATGAAACTCATAAGGTCATATTTTTGACATGGGGACTTGAGTAAGTTATATACTGAGAACACTGTTGCAAGGTGACTGACAATAAAAAAAGACGTTGTCTTGGTCCTTTTTCAAACTGCTAAATGCTAATAATTTTGTGTTTTTGGCTCTTCAGTATCAAGTAATTTATAAAAGATAGTAAAAAGTAACTTTTGGACTTAATATTATTTTACAATGTCATGAATACAACATCAGTGGGTCATTCAAGTCAAATCCTCTCATAAACACAGTGAACACGACCTAATTTGAAGGCACCAACCATTAGTAGAAATGCAGTCTGTGGCTTAAAAGCTTTATGAATGAAAGTCCAAGCTACAGCATGTTAAATGTGACCAGTGAGATAAGGCTTAGTTTATGACTATTAGGATCAGATGACCAATCAATTTTATGTCCCATAAAACTGGCATGTAGGAACCTTTTATCCCAGATTCAATGTCTTCTTTTTTTCTCGATCTTGTGAAGATAATAACTTAATTATAGAATTTCTCTGTTTGTACCGCAGATTCTCACTATAGAACAGATGATCCAATTAGATTTTTGTAAAAGCTCGCTGCATACATTTGCATATTAGTGATAAAATCTCCTCTCTTGAGACAACTGTAGCTTCTCACTGTACAAGAGTTTACAGATTTCATATTAATATTGCTCATGTGTCGTGTGAAGACAAGCATATTCACATGGAAATAGTTTCTCTAATTTATGCATGACTCAGTTTAATTAATGGCCTCATTAGCATAGCTTGTTATTTGTTATATATCACTGTTTCTGTGATTGGATTGGTTTTGACTTATCTCTCAGTATCAGTTAATACATTCAATTTTCTCCTCTCTGCTTTGAACTTCATTGTGTTGTACTTACGTGTGCAATGTTGGGTAGTGACAGGTACCTTTTTAAAGGAACAATATGTAGTATTGACGACAGTTAACATTTAAAATGGGTAACAGCAATCCATATTCAAAACATTGGAGCCTTGGCCCGTCCGCTCCTCCGGTGTACCTGATAGCAATGCACATTTTTGCAATTTGAGGGTTACCTTCTAGACACAACCGCATTAGCCTCTGGCCAGCAGCAGTAGTCGGAATCACTTCACGGTGTGTCTCAAATACTCGCTGCCTTGATAACCCAGCTGCACACAGACCACAGAGAGGTGTGTCGTGGCTTTTCAGGTCAGGTAGAATCTAACGTTAACGTTATCTCTGTTGATCCAGTTCGTTTGCTTGCTTCCATGGCTGCAGAAGGCTGTGTTTGCGTGCCAATTTGTTTCATATGTGGCAACGGGGTGTTGAAATGGTCAGTGGACGGGATCACACCGGCCAAAACTAAAACAGACGTTCCGGACCGCAATTTTGATGATGTAGCCAGGTTGCTGTAATGAAATACATTTTCAAAGTATGTTACCCAAGCCTAAGTGAGCATGGAATTGAAGGTGGTGGTCCAGCCAAGCTGTCGTCTTTGTGTTTTGCGACAAAATCTCAACACACGAAACCCATAAAGGGCAAAGATGCCTCGCGGTCCTGCGTGGGAGAAATACTAAATCATAGAATCCTATAACAGATTTACAGCCCTTTACTTTCAGCTGGCTGAGCACTGGTAATAGCCGTGTGAGAGACAATGGTCAGATAATGCTGGGTTCTTCTCTTCCACCAAAAACAACCTGGTGATTTACTGATCCAGCCTTGTTTTCGCAGACGGGTGGAGAGAATATAGACGAGGTGGTTTGGATGGGAAAGATGGGGACAGAGGGAGTACTCGCTGTTGTTCTGCTATCCCGTGACAGAGTTCCCTGTTTGACTGGGGTGGTTGCCATGGTCACTATTGTGTTGGGACACTTATAGTGACACCGATAGTGATCGCTCTGCTGTTATTGATAGTGACAAAACCTGGCCTGTATCTGTCTCTGTGTTCTTTTTGTGTCTCTTGTCTCTCTTGTCTCCATCTGTTATTTATTTTCTGCACATGATATCTTGACTCTGTGTGTGTCCCACCCTGTTGTGACTCTGGGCTCACTGTGAGCAAAGGTGTGTGTGTGTGTGTGTGAGGAGTATGACTGCCATCTGCTGTAGGCCTTCAATCATTACAGCTTGTTGACAACATTTGTTTTGTTAAATAAAAGCATACAACTTTTTTCCAGTTTTTCACATTGACAGGTCTTTTTATTTGCACAATAAGAAAACAAAAGGGGGGTGACAAAATACAGTGATAAAACTCAATGATGAAAGACGGAAGCAATAATCTGAACGCTTTTGTGAGGAAAAGAATCCACAAGGGCCTTGAAGACAAAGACAAAACAAATCGTGATGACAAGCAAAGACCGAACTGAACTAAACAGGAACTAAATGACAAAACATTATGATAAGAGAATAATTCTCTGTAAAGATATTAAAGTGCAACAATGGCAAGTGAATGAAATTACAACATTGATCTCTTTTCCCCTCAGCCACCGCCTGGAGGTGAGAGCTCAGGTCGCTCAGGCTTTCATTGCCAAGTTCCAGCTATCTAATGAGGAGATGGCCACACTGCGAGGGGCTCGGGATGCACCCATTACTGAGGTAATCTCCATTTTAATGTAGACTAATTAATTAAATCATGTAAAGATTCCTCCCATCTGCAGCCACAGGATGGGAGGATGCAATATCAGGTACAGATTAGTGTCTTGCTGATTTGTAGCTGTCTTTATCCTTCAGTTTTTTTCCTCTTGATTCCCCATTATCTGTGTGCTTTAGTTGAAGTGTTTGATCTTCTCACTCTGCCAACATGCTGCCACAATATCTAATAAGTTGTGAGATGTGATCACGGTATCCCATAGTCCATTAACTAATTCATTTTGACCTTTTCTACCATCCTCCCCATCACTTTATACTACCACCTACTACCACCTACATATTAAAACCAAAACAAAATTATCTAAAAACTAGGGCTGTCAACGCAAATTTGTTTTAATGCCACTAATTTCTTCAACGCATTAACGCAATCGATCTTTCAGAGGTTGTTCAGAGGCTAAGTTAAAGCTAGAGTGAAGATACTGGTATTATACAGTATGAAACTAGAAAACCTAAGAATCATGTCATACTAACTTGTCGCGAAGGAGGCTAAATAACGCTTCAAACTTGCGCTAAATTTTGGCGAGGAAAAACTAGCATGGCCATTTTCAAAGGGGTCCCTTGACCTCTGACCTCAAGATATGTGATTGAAAATGGGTTCTATGAGTACCCGCGAGTCTCCCCTTTACAGACATGCCCACTTTATGATAATCACATGCAGTTTGGGGCAAGTCATAGTCAAGTCAGCACACATCTACTTACATCTATCAACATTGCAGGATCAGTTATAGATGTTGTCCTTGGTCACACCAGAAAACAGTTTTACCAAAGCTGTAATTTTTTGTGTTTTGCCAAAAAATGTTCATTGACTTCTGCAAATCTGGAACCAATATTGCTCCTAATATATTCATCGTCTTTCAATTTCTCAGGGTTTCTTCAAAGCTCTCAGCCGAGTGAAGCACATCCACGAGGACGTGAAAATCCTCTTGCGAACCAACCAGCAAACTGCAGGGTAAGGTCCACGTTCCACTCCATAGTGTTACTCTGTGCTCCACTTCCTCTGACCGAATGAAATGTTTTTTTTACAGTGATTCTGTTCTTGTTGTTAAATTCATTTTCGACCTGAATGGTGCAACAGATGAGTGGAAAAAAATAACATCCTGGTCTGGTATTTATGTCACTGTCGGGGATCAGACACTATGCTGCAGGTTATGGATATGTAATATGTGGTCTTGGTTTGTGTGCTTGTTCCAGTTTAGAGATCATGGAGCAGATGGCCGTGTTACAGGAGACATCATATGAGCAGCTCTACCGCTGGGCTCAAAGTGAGTACAGTACACAGAGTTAATAGCACACAAGCACACTGACGGATAAAACTGACTCACTGTGACCCTCATTCTACAAAGCCTCCATACTGACCTTGAACTTGACAATCAAGCAAGTGCATTTTGTAAAAAATTAATGAAAAGTTTACTATCATAATCAGTGATTTGATTCTGTTTTTTTGTTTCAAGTTTTGTCTTTTGTCTTAAGTTTCTACTGTTGAATTTTTTTAGTTGGTTCTCTTTTATAATTGAGCTAAATACAAAATTGTGTTCTTTCAAGTGAGAGTAATGGCGTGTAAAGGACACATTTGAGGACACATGTGACTCATAATCTCCGACTGAGTTTTGCCAAAAGAATGCCAGAAACCCAAATTTTCCTCAGCTTAGCCATGTGTTTTGTCATTGAAATTAAAATGGAAATAAACCATTTAGATCACAGAAACCACAGAACCCAGCATCTACTAAATTATGAGTTTCCCTACAGACACTTATTTAGCTGTGCTTTAGATCTGCCAAAAGACCCAAATCTAGAAATTCGCCATGTGAAAGTTTGGTAATGGTCAAATGAAAGAGCTGTATGTTATTGTGTGTAATTTCTCTGCATGTAGTAGAAGTTAGTTTATTTCGCGAAGGGTCTTTTTTTTTATATATGCATGTGTCCGTTGTTTATGAGGGAGAACTACATTTTCACAAAGACATGACTGCACATTGTTTGAAGAGGGCATTTACTTGTATTTCCAGCATTAGGTAAGGCCTGCCAAGAGTGGAGTGTGTTGACCCATTTTCTCTACGGTCTGGAGGATTGGCCACTGCCTGTTCATTGTTTGTATTGTCTGAAGCATAAGTAAACTGACTGACTTCTTCCTACAAGCTCATAGGAAAATATGATTAAAAAATGTTCTTGGGGCTTTGATTTGCTTCTTGTCAACAGGGTTACCAAGGCCTAAAACATTTTGCAACAATGAATGGAGCATAACATAAGCATAGTTACCAGAAAGACTATTTAGTTAGTTGGATGATAGTGTGCTATTCCTAATAGATGCATTTCTTGTCCTATGTTCCTCCTTTCTACTAAGATGAATGCAGAGGACTGACCCAAGAGACGTGTGACATCTGCCCTGTGTTGGCTCAAGCCATGGAAGCCTTACAAGACCGACCTGTCCTTTACAAGTAACATACAAACACACATACACACACATAATATCTTATATGACCTGTTCCTTCATTTATCTTCCTCTGTGTATGTTTACATAATCTTCTAAGAGCATTAACAGCTTGTAGAAGTAGACCTGAGTAGTGATGGATGTTTTAAAATGTAAATAATCAAAGGATAGATATGCATTTATTCAGTCATTTATTTAAATTTGTAGTAACTGTAGCCCTACAAAAGTTTTTGAACCACTTCTGTTTCCTATATCTTTGCCAGTTAGCTACAGGCCACTACACTTCACTGACATTCATCATAGGAGCAGAAGTACATGCTAGTTATATTGAAAATGAAGTGGCAGCTCCCCTACTGATTATAAGGCTCTGTATTTCAATCTGCTACCATCTTCTGTGGGCCCTCGCAGGTGAATTGTGAGAAGGTATTGCTAAGGAAATTCTTGTCACTGTGTTCTTGGTGAGAGAAACAAAGAGGTTTTTGATTGGAAAACAACAGGACAAACAGCCTGAAGCAACAGAAAATGTCGCCACCATGTAGCCACAGAAGAAGAAAGTGCAGATCCACCAAAAACAAACAAAGGAAAACAATCAGCATTGTAACACACTGCGTCTGCAGGTTTCTTACAAATACTGTATGAGGAGTACACATTTCAAGTGTATATTTTGCATGAATTAATCCAAATATATTCCCTCATAGTTTAATAAAACAGTGCTCAAAATGACTGAAATTATTCTGATTATATCATCGTTATAACATCGTACAAGATTAATTCTTATTGTAAACAAACAGTTTTGTTTACAGCAGCTTCGTTCTTGGTTTACCTTGTCAATTTTGTTTTGAATCCTCTTTCAATTCAAGTTTTTTTTTTAGTGAATTAACTTAAGCAATTAGCCATGTGAGGCTGTGATTTACAGTGATTTTCTGCTTTGTGCCTAACAACGCACCTTAGCTGTTGTAAAATCACTGTAAATCATGGCTTCAAGTGGCTTATTGCTTTTATAAAACGGTTACCACATATACCTGGCAAGGTTTCATAAGGTAAACACACAGCAACAAAAAATGAAATAATTTATTGATAACAAATAATCATCAATCAGCCAAGCAATGTAGTTCTTCATTGACATTTAGCAGAACGGTTGCCAAGCAACACATAGATGCAGTGGAAAGCATGCTTAAAGATGTGATGGGGTGATTATTAACATTTATCTGGATATCACCAATAATTGCGTGATTTTTTTGAAGAAGTGCTCAATCATGTTAGCACTCTCCTTTGCTGGACAGGTGCATTTTATTTTTGCAATGCCAGTAGCGAGGACATTGCTCCAGCATAACCGCATATCTACAATCGGAAACTATTATTCTCACTTTCCCCCTGTTGTCACTTGCCAGCAATTGACAACATAGCTAGAGAGAAGTGAGCAAAATAGCCTCATTAACTTACGATAGTTCACTGGTGTAGTTTGTCTGCTTTGGAAGAAAATAAATAGCCGGTGAAAACAGCGAATGGACCACATAATCAGTTTAATGGTTCCGGCTTTGTTTCTTTACTTTTCCAGCTCTTCAATTTCTCTCTCCGTAGTTTCAGCATGTCTCCTTTCTTTTGTGTCTTTCTCCTCTATCCTGTCCATCTCTTTCAACCACTTAGGCTTATCTAATACTGAAGTAATGCAGCCACAGCTGTGTATTTATAGAGTAGAGTATTTTACAATGGCTTTGAACGCGGCTCAGTCAATCATAATCAAGGACCAGAACTATCCCTTTTAGAAAAAGGGTTTAGTCACTCTGAGAATCCTGACATAATATATACCATGATGCACCATTGGGTCTTGATAATGTTTAAGCACTTTGAAATGTCTGAAGTACATATGAGTAAGTATTACTAATGCCCATTACTCAGTTATTTTAAGGCAAGCACAAATACATAATGAAGAAAGGTGTTCTAAAAGCATTGCCTGTCAACCATGCAAATGATTTATATCCTCTAGTACAGGAAAGCAATTTGTGCTCATATAGAACAAAGAATTGCACAGGACGCACACATTTCCTGAAGCTTACTGGGAGTTCAACTTTGTCCCTAGAACAAAACAACACAAAGGAAAGTTTCACACGTTACCCCAAGATATGTTTTCATGGCAAACCCTCCTTCTGTCTGTCTGTCTGCATTCTCAGAAATGCACCTGCCTCAGTGCCCACAAAGTGTTCAAGGTCATGCGATGTTGAAGCTGAGAGAGTGGAGACCAGCGTTCCTGGAATCTTAATTCGGCACTATCTTCTGTTTAGTCTGTCACAGAGCCTGCCACCGCCGAATAATCAAAACAACCTCAAAGTATTTCCTTTTGGAAAAGCTGCCTGCATTGTTGACGTATGTCAGCGACCGACCTCCGACACAGTCTGCACGAAAACACTGCGGCCGACCACTGCTTTTTTCCACGAGGCTTGGATGTTGAGTGTTTCCTTCTTTCTCTTCTGTTTGGTCAGGTACACTCTGGATGAGTTTGGGACTGCGCGCAGGTGTGCGGTGGTACGAGGCTTCATCGACGCCCTCACCCGCGGCGGGCTGGGAGGGACTCCCCGCCCCATAGAGATGCATTCACATGACCCTATGAGGTACATCTCGCATATGACCTGAACATTGCCAACCTAAAAGCAAACTTCAGTTCTGATGGAAACGTAACTACTTTCTTTCATGTCTCTGCATTGAGTTTGAAGGTATGCTGAATGTTGAGTTCTGTGTAGTTTAATTAAAGGATGTCTATAAAATCAAAGAGAATCTCCCCTTTAAAAATAGGAACATCAACGGTTATGCATCTCCAAAGATGAATGGCTACAGGAACCTAACAACAAGTTATTATTTATGTATTTATACAGTCGCTAACTTCACTTTTAGATTATATCAAACTTTCAACCTGTTTCCTGTTCACATGTGGTCAGCTGATGAATACAAATACTGTATATAGCTTTTATAAAATTTATATATTAATTAGGGCTGTCAATCGATTAAAATATTTAATCGCAAATTAATCATTAATTTTTTATCTGTTCAAAATGTACCTTAAAGGGAGATTTGGCAAGTATTTAATACTTTTATCTACATCGGAGTGGGCAAATATGCGTGCTTTATGCAAATGTATGTATATATTTATTATGGGAAATCAATTAACAACACAAAACAATGACAAATATTCTCCAGAAACCCTCACTGGTACTGTATTTAGCATAAAAAAATATGCTCAAATCATAACATGGCAAACTCAAGCCCAACAGGCAACAACAGCTGCCTCGGGGAGACTCGTGGGTACCCATAGAACCCATTTTCATTCACATATCTTGAGGTCAGAGGTCAAGGGACCCCTTTCAAAAGAGGTCAAGGGACCCCTTTCAAAATGGCCATAACAGTTCAAGTTATCCAGTTTTCAAGTTTGAAGTGTTATTTATCCTCTTTCACGACAAGTATGACATGGTTGGTACCAAGGGTGCCAGACTGTTTTGCAATTATTAGGATTTTGCATGAACTTATGAAAACATTTCTCATGCTCACAAAATATTAAATTCAGCAGAACTTCAAACTACATTACATACAGATACATTCAAATGGAATCAATGGGTTTGTCTAAAGATATTACAATAATATAGTACTATTCCTCAAAAGCACAACAATCTCTTTTAATAGATATTTAAGATATACGTATTCTATAGTGTAACTATTGTGTGATTATAAATGTCATGATTCCTCAACTATAAATCTATTTTATTTAGTTCCAAACATTTACAATCCAATTCAAGACGTTAAATGTCTATTTTATCAGTGTCTGAGTGTGTCTGTGTTTCCTGTTGTACCACATCCTCTTCCCTCTTCCTCCTGTGCCCAGGAGCCAAATGGGAGATTTTCTCAGAATACCAGCCATGCGTGGAACACAAAATCACCTCCACTTTATAGGAGGCATCAGCAGTTCTGAGAACATCAAGTTCTTTCTCACCTCCCAATGTCCTCTCTCACACACACAGGCTTACACACAATAATTCAAGTTTAACCTTGCTGTTTTCCACCGTTATGTAACACCAGAAGCCATGTGTGTGTGTGTTTGTGTGTGAAACACGATGACCCATTGCCTCGGTGTAGCTGTTGTCTCTCTCGGCGTGGTAAGATTAGCCCTCGGGTTGGCCCCTCAGTGACGTTCTGTTTAATATAGACTGTTTTTGTCGCTCTCTCAGGTATGTTGGGGACATGCTGGCCTGGCTGCACCAAGCCACCGCCTCAGAGAAAGAGCACCTAGAAGCCCTGCTGAAACAAGTCACTCTGCAAGGTATGATGTTTCCTGCATGCTAATTACAAATTCTGCATTTCCCATCACCTTAAATTCATGCCACACCTTAAATATACAAACGGTGCGATCACACCTGCAGCTATTTACCCCTTTCGTTTAATCTTGCCGTTATTGGAAATGTTTGCTTTGTTGCATCTTTTAATTTTGTGTATATAAACAAATGTCACGCAGACTCACAGCTTATTTATTGGACAGAGTTTTGGTACCTAGTCATTCAGTAAGGTTAGATATTTTGGCAACAGTGAGAGTGAACAAATCTAATTCCAGTACATTTTGTTCAGCTGATGGACTAATCCTGTACTTGTTTCCCTAATTTAACTTCTTGGGTTCTCATAGCCGTTAAGAATGAACACAGCTCAGAAGGGGGATCAGTTGTGCCCGGGGTTTGCCCTCGGTCCATTTTGTTATGCTGAGCTATTACATCCAGGTTATCACATGTCAGCATTTGTCTCCTTACACTCTTTTGGGGTACTTTTCTGCAGGCAGGTGTCAGTGTGGTTATATGGTGTTAGTAATAGTTTACATATAATTATAACACGGCTTTGTTGAATACTCTATTCTGATTGGTCATTTACTGCATTCTACTGTCTGTTATTTCTTTATAGCAGTCTGTTGCTATAGGCGCAGTTCTGATGTTGGACTTTAGCGGACCATTTTTGTGTCAAATTATTGATTTCTTAAGAAATTAGCCATGTAATAAGCGGGATAATGGACAGCTAGCAGGTCCTTGTTGATGTTGTTGTTGTTCATTGAAATAAATCCCTGCCGCATCAGCCCGTCTGGGTTTATTTCATTTTTACTATTACCACATGTTTTTTCTAGGGCCGTCAATTGATTAAAATATTTAATGGCATGGTTGTCCATAGTTAATCGCGATTAATCACAAATTAATCGCACATTTTTTATCTGTTCAAAATGTAACTTAAAGGGAGATTTGTCAAATATTTAATACTCTTATCAACTAGGGAGTGGACAAAAATGCTTGCTTTATGCAAATATTTGTATTTATTTATTATTGAAAATCAATTAACAACACTACAACACTAAACGATGACAAATACTATCCAGAAACCCTCACAGGTACTGCATTTAGCATAAAAAATATGCTCAAATCATAACATGGCAAACTCAAGCCCAACAGGCAACAACAGCTGTCAGTGTGTCAGTGTGCTGACTTGACTATGACTTGCTCCAAACTGCATACGGTTATCATAAAGTGGGCATGTCTGTAAAGGGAAGACTCGTGGGTACCCATAGAACCCATTTTCATTCACATATCTTGAGGTGAGAGGTCAAGGGACCCCTTTGAAAATGGGCATGCCAGTTTGTTCTCCTCGTCAAAATTTAGCGTAGGTTTGGAGCGTTATTTAGCCTCCTTCGCGACAAGTTAGTATGACATGGATTCCTTAGGTTTTCTAGTTTCATATGATACCAGTATCTTCACTCTAGTTTAAAACTGAGCCCGCTACAACCTAGAAATCGCAAGTTGCGTTAATGCGTTAAAGAAATTAGTGGTGTTAAAAGGAATTTGCGTTAATGCGGCATTATCGCGTTGACTTTATGTATATATATATATATATATATATATAAATAAAATCATCATTCATTTTTTCTACAACCACATGTTTTTTCTTTTTATCCATTTTGTAGCGCATTGTTTGAGGGAGCCTGAGGACAAGAATTGTTGCCAACGACTGCTCCACTGTAATTGTTGTGCATATGACAAATAAAGACTTGAAATGTTGGTGCCACCTGAGTTTGAATAATGGCATTGCTGTCACCTGCCTCAACACTGTGAACTCAAAAACTAACTGTAAAAGTTGGAGTGAACATGATTGTGTGAACACATCCTGAGACTAATACAGGAATGAATTAGGAATTTTGTGTCCCTATGTTATGTATACTGTATTCATTAATACTGTGCTTATATTCATGGTCTCCTCAAGACCGTTGATGTATTTAATCCTGAATAGACCTGACTATTTGTGTGTGTGTATGTTTCTCTAACATCAGGTGTGGAGGAGAACATGCAGGAGGTGGTTGGACACATCACTGAGGGAGTCTGCAGGCCGCTGAAAGTGAGCAACCAAATACGTTTAAGACGCTATTAAAGAAACACTGACCAGCTCTGTTGGATGCACACTGTGTTCCGTCGTGTTCTGCTCATGTCCTCACTTGGTGTGTTATGGATCTGTCCCTCAGGTTCGGATAGAGCAGGTCATTGTGGCTGAGCCAGGTGCTGTCCTTCTTTACAAGCTGTCCAACCTGCTCAAGTTCTACCACCACACCATCAGGTATGTTAACTCACTCGGCAACAGAAGGCAACAATTTTAATAATCTATTAATCATTTAAGTCATTTGTAGAGCAAAATATATTTTGGTAAATGTTTTGCTAATTTGAGAATTTGTTGCCTTTCTCTGTTTCGTATCATTGTGAATTGAATACCGTTTAGTTTTGCACTGGTCAGCTGGGCAAAACAAGCAATTTGAAGATGTTCCTTATGGCTCTTGGATCTTGTGATGAGCATTTTTTGCTGTATTCTGACATTTTTTGATGAATCGAAAGACAAAAATAATTGATAATGTAAATAATCCAAATATAATAATATAATAATCATAAACCAGATACAGCCCTCATTGTCTTGTCCATGCATTTGATCTCCAGCTCCATCATTGGAACCAGTGTGGCCTCCTTGCTCATCACCATTGAAGAAATGCACATCCTCAGCAAGAAGATGTTCTTCAACAGCCTGAGCCTTCATGCAAGCAGACTAATGGACAAGGTACAGTATGAGTAGGATGATTTCTATTTGAATAATCCACGATATCGTTTTCTGTAGTTGAGAGAAAGTGACTGCTAGGAAAACAATGCCTTCACCTGAGAAGAAAAAGGAGAAGAGGCCTTGTTTTGAACATAGAGACGGTTCACAATGTTCTTTCATAAAATCACTTAAATGACAGTGCAGAAGTTCAGTATGCACCCTGTGGACACACATTGTGTATTTCAGCTCTGCGCAGAAACCCTCAAAGACAACAAGGCTATTTCTGAAACACTTCTGCTTGTAAACAGTTTGAGCCTGCTGGCCACAGCATCGAAATGGCGCTAGCTGCCAAAAAACACCAAACTTGTTAATGTTTAGTTAAATTGCCATCCAAATATACCTCAGCACGAGCGGGAGCTCTTCCACATAACATGCTGGCTGTGTCCTGATCAATAGCAGTTACAAGAATTATCCCTGTAGCTCGGTGTTAATCAAATTGGAGGCCCTCAGGGTTTTGGTGTCAATTCCAGCTAATGCCAGGAACACAGCCTTCTCATAATTCGCTCTATTAGGTGGACAACGGTGGCTGGGCTCAGTTCTGTCTTGTGTATCCAGAAGCCAATGAAATCAAAACCCTCTTCATTAAAAAAAAAAAAGCTCTGCTGACTCCGAACAAGCTGAGGCTCAGGGTAGCAGCAGGAAGCAGTTGTATATTCGGCCGATCATGCTGCTCATTAGGGATGTTTAATGCTTCGATAATGTTATGAGGACCGCTTGTCTTGGTGAAGGCTACAGCCCAAGCACACCTGACCTCTGCAAGAATAACTCTTTTGCTCCATCTACTAATACCTTGTCTTCTTCTGACCGTGTCTACCTGGGCAGGTGGAGCTTCCACCTGCTGACCTGGGACCTACAGCCTCCCTCACTCAGACCCTCTCCCTCCTCAGGGAGGTGCTGGCCTCCCACGACTCGTCAGTAGTTCCTCTTGATGCCCGCCAGGCTGACTTTGCTCAGGTAAACCTATATTTAAACAGTATGATCAGGACGGTAGAACAGTCAAACCCGGCTCCCTTCGTTGTCATATTAAACTAATTACTATAAATTTATAGGATGCAAGTGTGTCAATATTTGTTTTTGTCACCCGTTTATCAAAGCCTGTGATATTTCACTCAACTCGGTCTTACTTTGTCTTTCCCAGGTGCTCTCTTGCATCTTGGATCCCCTCCTACAGTTATGTACTGTGTCTGCCAGTAACCTCGGCACTGCTGACATGGCTACCTACATGGTCAACTCGCTGTATGTCATGAAGACAACCCTGGCTCTGTTTGAGTTCACTGACAAAAGGCTTGAGATGCTCGAGTTCCAGGTCTGTCCTAATCGTAAACAATTATCAACAAATTAATAGTGATTCAGTCGATTAAATTATTTATTTCACATTTTAGGTATCTATTTACTAGGGCTGTCAAAGTTAACGCGATAATAACACGTTAACGGGAGTTTGTTTTAACACCACTACTTTCTTTAACATGTTTCCGCAACTTGCAATTTTTTGGTTGTTGCAGGCTCAGATTTAAATCTGGAGTGAAGATATTGGCATCGTATGAAAAGAACATACGCTAAATGTTGGCGAGGAAAAACTGGTCTGGCTATTTTCAAAGGGGTCCCTTGACCTCAAGATATGTGAATGAAAATGGGTTCTATGGGTACCCACGAGTCTCCTCTTTACAGATATGCCCACTTTATGATAATCACATGCACTTTTGGACAAGTCGTAGTCAAGTCAGCACACTGACACACTGACAGCTGTTGTTGCCTGTTGGGCTTGAGTTTGCCATGTTATGATTTGAGCCTATTTTTTATGCTAAATGCAGTACCTGTGAGGGTTTCTGGACAATATTTGTCATTGTTTAGTGTTGTTAATTGATTTCCAATAATAAATATATACATACATTTGCCCACTCCCATGTTGATAAGAGTATTAAATACTTGACAAATCTCCCTTTAAGGTACATTTTGAAAAGATAAAAAATATGTGATTAATATGCGATTAATCACAATTAACTATGGACAATCATGCGATTAATCGCGATTAAATATTTGAATCGATTGACAGCCCTACTATTTACATTTCATTACAATTAAACAAGGGCATGAAACTAATGACGGACCATACCTTAGTTTGAGAAGACAAACTGAATCATGAAACACTAATATTATCCAACATTAAGACCTAACGTACAGTCATAACATTGTCTGTGCGAAAATTACTCCCGTTCCTTTCATTAAAACCCATAGAGCCCAGATCTTTTATTAAAAAGGTTTGCTGTCTGATAGAAGGGTGTGCGTCACGTATTGTTGCTCATGTTTAAATGCGCAATCTATCCTCTATTTTTAGCACGTCTTTTGTAATTGAGCACCACAAGAGCTCCTGTGGAAGTTTCATCATCAATAGCACAGTGGTTCTCTATTAACCACAAGTACCATTGGCTCACAATGCAGGCTCGGACTGGATGTTAAGCAACTCTCTCCCACATTTTCCAGATCGAGGCTCACCTTGACACCCTGATCAACGAGCAGGCGTCCTATGTGCTGACCAGAGCCGGGCTGAGTTACATCTACAGCTGTGTCCAGCAGTACAGTGCTGAACAGGTCTCGCATGGAGCACTTCACTACACATTCACACACACACTTACTCATGAAGTCATAGAACTGTGGGTTTTTTTTCACATCTCTTAGAGTGCCTAATGGTCCTCTTTTTTTATATTATACAGGCCCTAACAGTATTGTTTACACTACCTCTTTGGGCTTTACACTAGCTATTGCTATGGTTACCACATGACTGATGTCTTTATTAGGGCATAATAGCCTTTCTATCACATGTTCAAATGAGAAGGGGACAGAGGGAGGCAGATCCTATTATGTTCTATTACAAATATTAGAGCTTCTCTTGAATTGTCCTGTGCAAATGAGAGAGCTGATGCCCCGGAGCCTCCCTCCCTCTTTGAAACACACTTTGCCACTGGGCTGACTGAGACCCATAGTTGTGGTTTAGCATGCGAGTCTTGAAACCCTGGGTCATGTCAGGACACACCACACCCTGTTGCTGCTGCAGCTCAACGCAAAGCTCAATCAAGAACTGTCATTCTTCTGCAGGCTACCTCTCTCCTCGGGTGGCCTGTCTTGGGTTTACTTTAAATAGTCTTCTGTTTGAAAAGATTAAGTCTAGCTGTCCACACTCGACAGCATACCAGATGTCAACGACTGAAAAGAATCCCCGAGTTTATTTTAGACTTTTCAGGTTTACTTTTACTATCTGCTAAACGTTTTATCCCTGTCATTTTCTGAGATACATCAGATGAACAAGAAAACAGTGATTAAAACAACACTGGCTTGTAGCTATAGCAGATGAGTTTGCAGGCTGATAGTGTGTTTGTTAATGTGCCCATATCCCATAAAATCACTCTAGGTACTGCACTGTTGCTTTGACCCTTTGCACTGCCTTCTATTTGCTGCTTTTAATGTTGTCAATTTAGGCATTTAAGCTCGACTTAATGTTGCCATTGTGGATAATCAGTGTCAGCTAATTGCCTTAACGGTACCGGCTGTTGTTTTCACACAAAGTCAGTCATCATGTCTTTACCTATCAAGATTTATGGAGGGAACTTCTCTGGTTTTCTCTGTTTACAAATCAAGATTCACCATGTCCAAGTTCAGTGTATTCAAAAATAATTTTTTCCTCAAATTGGGGCTAAATGATAAATTGAAGTTATTAAATCACCCAAATTATGAATCTCTTATCGACTTCAATAGACTCTCTATGAAGTTTTCAATATGTGAATAGTCTGAATCCCATATAATTACATTATAACAACCCATGACATCAAACAGAGGTCTAACCAACCAATCAGCCATTTAAAAAGTAAGCCAGCCTGTCCTGTACTGATGTGCATGCACTATTTATAGTCATTGAGATAAAGGTGAAAGTTAATTACGATACAGATCATATTGTTCAGCCTTAGTGTAAATCATCTGTTTTGTTTCATCAAGGTAAGAAAGGAGTAAGACACGATGATGATGTTTGCTTTCTCTGAAACTAAAGAAAATGAAATTATCCTTATTGTACACTCATGTGATCGGAGGTAAAATCATCATTCAGTCAGCATTGACTCCATCCCTTTTTAGTAGCTGCTGAGGGCAGTGTAGACAAATGAGAGAAAGGAAGAAAACGTTTTTTTTTTTTTTTAAGATATATTTGTATTAACATTTTGAAGCAGTTACATGGCATTACGAACAGCAATAATCCCAGCCAACCCTGCCCCACAATCTGTAACGACAGGAGAGAGAATCCCGTGTGTTAGAAGCCCCATTTGCTGGCAGAGGTAGTGAGAAAGTGAGCCCTGAGAATGGCCCTATGCACAAAACTCACCATCTTACGAATAGCAATACAATACAATGACATACAAACCCACTACTAATTATGAGGATAACAAGATATATAGGTAGAGAGGCACAGATTAAATAGGATGGTATAGGGTAAAAGCAGGAAAATTAAATAAATAGGTGTGTCAATAAATAAAAATAAAAATAGCAAATTGCTTGGACAGCGTGTTGGCAGCGTAGTCAGTGGCAATAACGTGACTCAGTGCCCGTGAACGGAAGAAAACGTCTCAACACTGCCTGTAAACCTGAATGAATGAATGAAGGACCTCAGCCACCTGACTTTCGTTCAGTTCATTGTTGCTTTTCAAGCACTGTGACCTTGAGTTGGATTCTGAGCTGGTGTTTACTTCTCTGTCTCAGGGTCCTCTGTCACTCCTCCCCAGCATGGACAGCTCTTCTGTGAAAGCAGCGATGGTAAGTTCTACCGTGTCTGTTAATGAAGCACATTTTCCTGCAGGAATCGATACAATCTCACTGAATGATTCTGATTCTTTGACTCCTCACCTGCTCTTGACTCTCTCGCACAAACAACAGGTCCAGTTCGATCGGTACCTGTCGTCGCCTGACACTCTTGTGATGCCGCAGCTCAACTTCCTGCTCAGTGCAGCCATCAAGTGAGTTCCTGTCCCTATTGTTGACAACAGCTCTCTCTGTTCAGGGAAAGAATAGCAAACATGGAATATTCAGGCTCCATGTTAAATGTTTACAACATCGCATGGTGTTTCAACGGGGTAAAGAGCATATTCAGATGGATAAAAATAGGAGGCGTTGGCCTAATAATGTTCAACATTCATTAGTTTCCCAGATGTAATACGATCATTACTGCATTCCAAACAAAACACTCGACTAAATGCACAGCGAGTTTGGATGCTAAATTGCTAGGGCCACCAACACGTTGAGAGAGTGGTCGGCAGGACTGCCTGTATTTGTCTTACTGATCAGAAAATGCACATGCTTTTAGCTCAATCCAGCTGCTACATTGGAGGGCTCTCTCTATGAGTCACGTTTACTGGGAAGTGCAGCAGGCTTGAGGAGCACTCTGTACCTCAGGTTAATGTTCTCTATTAATGGACATGGGAGGACTGATGGGCAGGACGCCATTAATTAGCTTCTGGTCCATTTCTCACTCACACTCGTTCCCTGAAATCATTCCTCCTCTTTGTCTTTCTCTCTCTCTCTCTTTCCCGCTATCTCTCAAGTCTGCTTCTCTGCTCACCTAAATACACAAAAACACCCGCCAGCGCTCTGAAAACACTCCTGGAGTGCACACATAATGGGAGTGTACTTTTAGACTCCCATCGTTTCACATTTCGTGTTAGTGCACTTGGTATGGAGTAAGGTGTTATACACAGCAGCACTATGGTTCTGTGTTCTCTGTGGGCCAATTAAAAATATGGTTCTCAGGAGCCTGAGTTGGATACAGCCGAGGAGCAGCTCCCACTGAGTCCTTCAGTCCTCTCACTGGACTCTTCAGTCCAACTGTTGCATCCTCCATTTGTACTCCACTGCAAGACGTAGTCATATTATGTCCTTCACTTAACGGTATATGTTGTGTTCTCATTGTCATTTTCAATACAAGCAGTACAATAGGAATAGAAACAATACAAGGAGTAGACAACAAGATGAGTGTCATAAATTATATAATCACAAATTTAAATTAAAAAAAATAGATAGATAAATGATAATTAAAATAATAATAGACTGACCAATTATTATTAAAATAATCATACTAAAATGATGAACAAAATAAAAAAACACAGGACAAGATATGTTATTTCTAATTAGATCTATAATGAAAATGCTCCAAGTGACTCATAAATCAGTCTTGCCTTAAAGTAAACAACAAAGAACATTGCTCTGCAACTAAAATAAAATGTGATTATTTTCTTGTTTGGATTAATAGTTTGGTCTATAAAATTTCACCAAGTGACATCCTCAAATGATGTGTTTTGTCCAACCAATTGTCCAAATTTTCTATAATGTAAGACCAAGCAAAGCAGCAAATTCTCACTGTTCAACTTTCTCACTTTGAACTAGACTCACAAGTTAGTCTCTAAACGCTTTGCACAACTAGATCTCAGATTGTTTGTATAACTTGGAACAATTAAATGTGACAAAAATTACTAAAACGATTGATCGATAATCAAAAATTGCTGAATAACTTTCTTTTGATTGACTAATTTTTACAGCTCTAAAAGAAAAACAAAAATCTGTATGACATAGCCAAATTTTATATTAAACATTTGTAGAGATGGATCCAGAAATCCATGAAATGAAACGTAATACTGTACTTTACATTTTTAGATTTAAAAGATGGCTGCAATTATGATTAGAGGGAATAAAATGATCTAATTTGAAGTGTCTTTTCTTTGCTAAATCAGTGTATGTTATTGTGGTTGACACCTGATGCTTGTGCATTTGTGCTGTAATATGTATCCATAGATGGCAGTGTGCACCACAGGCAGTACTGCAACGCATTGTTTTGAAACAGCGGGGGCACACAATGGTCACTGAACAAAAAAAAAAAAAGTAATTAGGACAAATTCTTACTCATGGCTAACGTATTCAGCTCTTACGGCACAGCTCTGCTTGTCTGATTTAGACTTCAGATGTTGAAATTTAAAAGGCCCACTCACTGCTGGTAGACTACTTTGTTTTGCGAGTATAATAAGAGTTATTATATATAAGAGTTTTATCTGTTTGTGCAGGGAGCAGATTTTCCGTCAGTCCACAGAGCTGGTGTGCAGAGCCTATGGGGAGGTTTACACAGCGCTGAACAGCCCAGCTAACAGCTACAAAGACCCAGAGAACCTGGTACCCAGATCACCTCAGCAGGTTCAGACCTTGCTGTCCTGAGAGACACCTGGTTGATCTCAAAAACACAAGGTGAGCCCCAGTGAAGGACAGCCTGGAGGTTATTTAAAGAGCTGTGTAATTTGTACAGCATAATAACATAAATGTATATAAGAGTAGTCATTAAGGTTGGGGTTCTTTGTGGGAAATGTGGGATGTGGGTCGCTGACCTCAGAGAGAGACACTCCTGTGTGCCAGGAGGAAAGAACATTATATGTATATGATCCATTTACTCTGTCGGCTTGTTTTTCTCTCTGTGAAGCACACGTGTCTCCTTCTTTCTGTCTGTTTTCACACCATGTACCCCACTCTTCCATGTCCAGAATTGTACAAAACAATGTATTTTTATTGAAAACATTGAACATTATATAAATCAAAAGGATAAACTTCATTTATGAGACTCGTCTTATTTTTCCACACTTAAGAGCGGTCAGGAAAAATTCCGCCACAATGTTAAGAGGAACCTCAGAAGCTTCAGCACCAACGTTGTGTTTATTTTCATCTCAACTGTTTTGAGTTGTAGGGATGAAATGGAAAATCTGTCTGACCATCTTGTTTGACTTTTCAAAAAATGTCTACCATGCTGACTAAGATGTATAAACAAGACTATAATGATACTGGACTTTTTTTCTCATTTACCATGAATTCTACCTTTAAACGAATCATATAAAACACATTATGATGTATCAGGTGGGGAAAGTATTATTCATTATTCATTATTGAATGTATAGACCTATGAACTAACTTTCTCACAATTGTCTGTCTTTTGGACCCAATACACATTCTAGTCTTTTATTTTTTGATATTTAAAGTGATATTTTAGTAAATGACAAGTTTTCTCTATCTAATGCAGTGGTGATTGGAAAAAGTAATATCACATTGTCTATTGCTCCCTTAAATTAAAGGTATGCATAAAAGTCAATGACACAATCACAATCTCCAGCTTTCGTGAATTAGGATCCAAAAGGATTGATTTGCTATATTATCTTTAAAGCAGGGCTGTCAAAGTTAACGCAATAATAACGCGTTAATGCAAAGTTGTTTTAACGCCACTAATTTCATTAACACATTAACGCAATCGATCTTCTGGAGGTTGTACCGGGCTCAGTTTTAAAGCTAGTGTGAAGATACTGGTATCATATGAAACCAGAAATCATGCGCTAAACTTTGGAGAGGAAAAACTGGCATGGGCATTTTCAAAGGGGTCCCTTCACCTCTGACCTCAAGATATGTGAATGAAAATGGGTTTACAGACATGACCACTTTATGATAATCCCATGCAGTTTGGGGCAAGTCATAGTCAAGTCAGCACACTGGCACACTGACAGCTGTTGTTGCCTGTTGGGCTGCAGTTTGCCATGTTATGATTTGAACATATTTTTTATGCTAAATGTAGTACCTGTGAGGGTTTCTGGACAATATTTGTCAGTGTTTTGTGTTTTTAATTGATTTTCAATAATACATTTATACATACATTTGCATAAAGTAGCATATTCGCCAACTCCCATGTTGATAAGATTATTAAATACTTGAAAAATCGTCGTTTTAGGTACATTTTGAACTGATAAAAAAATGTGTGATTAATTTGCAATTGATCGCGATTAAATATTTCAATCGATTGACAGCCCTACTTTAAAGTAACCACAATCTAAGTTATCTCTAAATGCACATACAGCACAGTTAATCCCAATAGTGTGGTATTTTCCATCTCTCCCAAAAGTAAACACCACAGCGTTGGACTGTTGTGAAATGATGGCGTATATCAGTGAACATCTGACACCACACAGTCCACATAATCCCCAATAAAGCAGCTCTGACACAGTAAAGATAAGTGAATATAGATCCGCTCTGTTGTTATGGTGTCTGGCCTGAGAGGCAGCATTTCATTTCTGCTATCTGACATCAAGGTTCATGGCAGCGGGCCTGATCTTGGCAGCGCTGCCAGCACTGAGACCCAGGATTTCCCCAGCTCACCGGATGTTACTCGGATATCATTGGCCAGGACATTGAGTACTGGGAATAAATGGAATACCACAAAGTTCAGCATCTGGACGGCGCTCTTAAATCCTTTAAATAGACCGGCTCTCTCTTCCAGTGCTGCTTGGCTCCGCTTGGATACGAGCTGGATTCTTGAGTGTTTTTACTCAGCACTCTTTGGCAGAAAGTGGGATGATGTTTGAGAAGCAGGATTACTGAATAACAACATATAACAATACGCACAGTGCACGCCATCACTCACTCAGCTTCACATCAGTTGTGTGTGAACACATGTGGGCCTTCACAGTTCAGCATGTGAGAGCTTGCCTCTGCCGGTGGCTGTATTAATGAGTTAGCAGATGTGGGAGGTGATGGAGTCACCACTTAGAGGCAGGTAGTGGTGAGCAGTGTGGCAAACATTCATCCCATCATCCGCTCCATATGACAGCGGTCACCAAGCTTTTGCCTGCTGAAGCATGAGACCAGCAGGAATCTAGGTTAAAGGATAATATTGAGTTTTTTTCCTCCCTCTCGCTCCACTGACTGATGATTAATGTCGATCCAGAGCTAACAACTTGAGTCTTATCTATTGCCTCAGCAGGAACTTTGAAAGGAAAATGACTCAAACAAATGCACAGCTTACTGAAATAACGCTGCTCTTTCTCCGTGCTCATGCTCTGAAATGTCATGAGTTACTTCCTCGCTCGGAAATGAATCATCAGCTCCTCAAAGTAGGATCTGGTAACGAGTTGAACAAGAGAAATGAGCGTTTTGTGCTACAACAAAGTGATGCTGTTCTAACGTATTACATTTGAGACACAATTCAAATTCAGGACAAATGCGGGAAGAGCTACTTTTTATTTTAGCTCTCAATAATTGTAACGTGCATCTAAAACACTCTTCAAAACAATCATTGTACTAATAAATTCACTATATTAATTGAATAGACTAATGACACACATATTATGTATAGCTAATAGATAGGAGGCTGCCATTATGCTGCTGATACAGTTTTTCTAACATTTCTGTGAAGAACCCAGGTCAACTGTCGTTAACTATGAGATATGGTTTCGAACAACACGTTTTTCGAACTAGTTCTGATCGAGCATAACCCAACCCTTACGAGTAGCAGGGACAGAATATTAAAAATGAAATATTACATTATTTTTAGGGCTGTCAATCGATTAAAATATTTAGTCGCAATTAATCACATGATTGTCCATAGTTAATCGTGATTAATCTCAAATTAATCACACATTTTTATCTTTAAAGGGAGATTTGTCAAGTATTTAACTCTCTTATCAACATGGGAGTGGACAAATATGTTTTCTTTATGCAAATGTATGTATATATTTATTATTGGAAATAAATAAACAACACAAAACAATGACAAATATTGTCCAGAAACCCTCACAGGTACTGCATTTAGCATAAAAAATATGCTCAAATCACAACATGGCAAACTGCAGCGCAACAGGCAACAACAGCTGTCAGTGTGTCAGTGTGCTGACTGGACTATGACCTGCCCCAAACTGCATGTGATTATCATATAGTGGGCATGTGTGTAAAGGGGAGACTTGTGGGTACCCATAGAACCCATTTTCATTCACATATCTGGAGGTCAGAGGTCAAGGGACCCCTTTGAAAATGGCCATGCCAGTTTTTCCTCACCAAAATTTTGCATAAGTTTGGAGCGTTATTTAGCCTCCTTCTCCAACCAACTTCAAATTGGTTACCCCAGATGGACTAAAATGATAAACAACAGCCTCAGTGGATTTGGAATGTGCTGAGCTTAGAAAAAAAAAAAAAAAACGTTATCACTGCTGGTTTGTTTCTTTATCAGTGACACCACGTTTCAGGTGAAATGCCTTCTTGTATTTTCCAGCTCTAATCTTCCCACACAGATAACGTCCTGTCCAATAGGAAGTTGTTATAAATGAAATGACGTAACAATGGACTTTGTGCCACTAAACTACAGCGTAAGAACACCGTGAGGTGTACAATGTTGACGTGTTCTCTATTTTGATTAGACTCATTTCACAAACTGTGCCGTACAGTACTGGCAGATTATGGCCGGTTGCATCATGCCCTGCCCCCTTGTTAAACATTGAACACAAACTTTCTGCACGAGGAGATGTGTTTATCCCCGAAAATCCAGTTTATCAGTCATTATGTGTAACGTGGTCTTTGTCAATACTTGCTTTTTTTCTGGATTTCATCACCTCAGCCAAATTCTTGGTACGAATTGAGCCACTCATCCCCCTCAGCCCCGATTTATTAAGCCCATTAGAATAAAGACATTAGTTATGTAACATGCTCTCCATGCTTTGTGCACTAGCTGCTTCAAGCACGGGGCATGGTCGTCCATCTTATTATGCAGCTCAAACATCTCCTGCCTCATATCAATACAACTCGTAATTATTTTTCCGCATCGCTTTTATTATTGAGAAAGGTTACCTCATGTCAAACCTCTTTCTCTTTGGAGGCTGTTATGTAATTTGTCTATTAGTGCTGGAAGGGGGACACTGTGAAGTACTGACCTGAAACGCTAGTGCACAGTAATTAATTTTCTTTTCTGATTGTCTGCCGTTCCCATCACCCTAATCAGCATTTCATTCAGTGCACTCAACACAACGCAGGGCTTCAGAAACTTCAAAACTGCCTCAAAAGTCAGCAATTTGCAGCTTGTGATTTTGGCACATAAGACCCGGTTATTAATGCACGTCCATCTGGCCCTGCTATTGACAGGCATACTCCCTGGCTGACCAGATGCATGTCCAGGTGGCCTGATAAACAAAGCATATCAGAGACACTAACAGCACAGTGTTTGGTTAGTTGTGGGATGAGAGGAGAGCGCGGAGATGACTGGCTCTCTCCGGCCAAAGATTAGCCAATGATGGAGCTGCCCTGCCCTCGCGCTGTTGGACAAGGTTGGACCCCCCGATGGTGCCCCAGAATGCTTGTACAGTATTGCGTGTGGCTGTGATACTTCATTGTGTAAGCTTTTCCTCCCAGCAGAAACATGTTTGCTTTTGCTGGTATGAACACTTTGTTCAGAGTCCTGGGCCGAGCACGAGCATGTTTCCGAAGTGTTTCACTAATGTCAAGATCTGTCCTGTGTTGTTGTTAGATTTTAGTCGCCCAAGAAAAACCCCTACTGTCTTTTTTCCGCATGAACGTGATATATATATATTTTTTTTATTTATGAAGTTGTGTGCATCACAAAAGATTTTTGAATAAATGATAAAGATTTATTGAAACCTAGTAGTCAGAGATGTGTATTTACTTCACTTGTGGATTATTTACTAGGATAATTCTGAAGAACATTTAGATGCTTTTTTTTGTCAGTCTTTTTAAAGATCCCCAGGTTTGCCACCAGCACACGACCAAACCCATGAACCCGACAGACAGACAGACTTATTCACACCAACAGAATAGAGAACAAGAACATGTAACAAATTCACCATGACTAATGCGTCCGTGAGTAATCCAACATGCTGTCAATCATTACTCACACAGAGAGCACTGTCTCCGCTCTCATTGGTCCGAATGTGGCCCTGCTGTGCGCTTCTTCAAAGCACAGTCCCGTGACTCCCATCCCCAGGCGAAAGACCAGGGCCGAGCCGCGTCGGGTGCATGAGAGGAAGAAAGGCGGTGATTGTGTGGACAGGGGTCGTTCTTGTCGCCGGGGTCACGGCCACAGACCCGGTCACCCCACTTTCATGTGTCCCTGCTCAGGGACGATAAACAAACATGGCTGCGAGCACAAGCTATAGCTGCTTTACACACGGCTTTTGTTTTGACGCCAGAGTGCCTGGGAGGTGATGCAACGGCAGGAGGCTGTGATCCAGTCAGAGGCGGCAACATCCGCCCTGGTTCTGGACTTACTGTATCACTTTGGTGATGGATTAAAGTTGAGCATCATGATTCATGTTGTGACCATACATTCATTCTATAAATAAAGGTAAAGTAAAAATTTGCCTCAGATTCAACTGGTAAAGACCACATTTCCCATAAGTCCCTTTGTTTTCTGTCATGAAGTAGATGTTATGCTGCGTCGGAAATTCCGACTTTCCATTCAGACATTTCAACTGGAACACCCCCTGAAGTCAGATTTCCGACTCGGAAAGTCGGACGTACCTCACCAACCTCGACATCAAAATCCAAGATGGCTGCTCCACGCGTCAACCAAGCCCACAGGAAGAGCGCCGGGATTTGAAGCAAATTTTCGTAGTGGCTAAACGGTGGTACTACAACTTCTGTGCCTGTCACATGATGCCATTGGGTCCGAAAAGACTTTTTCCCATAGATTTACATTGGAAAGAGATGTCCGTAAATGAGCGGATATTTTTTTTTTAGGTAAATCAACTTCACAGTATGAACACTTGAATATCCCTTATTTAAATCATTAGGTCCTAGAAGTTGTAACAGCCAAATCCAGAGTTCATTTCCTTCCTCCGTTCATGTGTATGAGTCGTGCACACTGTTACATGCCAGGCAGGGGAAAAGTACCTGTTGTGTATGTGTTTTCTTCCTTCTTGCTTTTCTTTCTCTCCTCCTTCTCCTGTTGTCTCTCCAACAAGATGATTGGTTTCCACCTGTGCATTCCAATCATGCTACTCATTGGTTCCCTCAGACTTTGAGTTGGCCAATAGTAGAGAGTAGGCTATGTCCATCTGTGGACGTGTTGCTACGGTGTTTGTATGCGCAAAATGCCAAAGTAATGCGTTGCTATCTACTGGTATTGCTAACAATAGCTAACAGTGGCTAACCTGGCTGGAACGAACCCCATTAAGTTTTCCAACTTGTTGCACTGGATCATGGTCAACTCGGGTGTGACGTCATTCCCAGCTCCGACCTCCAGTTTCTGAGGTAAATAGAATGCAGCATTACAGCTTGCCCTGGCCTTGTCTCTGAGGGTTTGTCAGTCCAGAGTATTTTCTTTTTGCCTTGCTGAACATTGTGAACATAGTTGAAGTGCCTTTCCCCCTGATTCCAAAATCTAATATTACCAGATTTTTAGCTTGAGCATTTGCTGATATTTTCGTGAAATCTGACGTGTTTGTGTATAACTTTAATGCTACTGTCTCTGAGGCCGTCCTGGCCGACCTCAGCAGTCAATTAGAAGAGATGTGAGGGTCGGACAGCTGATTAGGCTCACCTGGGCCCGTAGGCTATGAAGGCTGGGCCATCATGTGTACATTCTGTCTCTCCCTTCCCTTCCTACAGCTGCCTGACATCCACCCTGCATCATTGTTTTTAGGTTTTGCACCTTCAACACCTCCACAGAACACATGACACACATCCATGCACTGCTTTCATCACTGACATTGCTGACCTACCCACTCCATTGTTGGTTTTAAACCTTAGATTGATGAATGATGTATTGGTTTTAAGTAAATCCCTTGCGTGGACTCCTCCTTGTCACATTCCTTGAGCCAGTTTGTGACAGATATGTGTACATACGAACTTTCAGGTTTTCCGACGATGCGATGAATATGAAAAAACTAGAGTACTGCTTCATTATTTCTTTTTTCAAAGACAGAACGCAAGAAAAGAGGAGAGAACAGTGATACAGCTGCAGTGTGTGTGTGTGTGTGTGTGTGTGGTAGGAGGTGTGGGGGTGGTTGCACAGGAACAGCACTAGAGGCCTGAGAGGGGAAGGAGAGAGCCCCAGTTACTGAGTAACCCGGAGCAGCAGTCCCATACTCACCTTTCCCCTAATAGCCCTTCACCTTCCGAACCACGTGAAGTTGGCCTGTATGCTGACTCCCCATAGTGTGCACTCACACACACACACACACACACACACACCAAGAAAGCTTAGCCAGTGACAGAGAATCACTGCAGCACACACTCACAAGAGTTCCCCTGACAGCAGAACAAGCAAAAAAAGCAGCAGCTTAAAGGTGGAATATTTGTCATTTTTACTGTCCCACAACACAAAATGACCAGTACTTATGACTCAACACTGAGATTTAAAACTCACTTTCACACGCTTTAGGGCGCTAACACACCAACCCAACCAATAGGCCTTTTTCACGGAAGACGTTTTGACTTGTCAATGATGGCTGGATTCCATTTAGCTGGGCTGCGTTCGAAAAGTTTTTTTTTTGGTGAGGTAGGTTCCTAACTGAGTGAAATGACCCGGAAGTATCTATGAGTGGCAGCAATGATGAGAGCTGTTTCAATTCTCTAAATGCTGAGGAAAAGTTCTTCAAGGTTTCCTTTATTATCTCCTTTAGCATAGGGAACACTGGACCATCCTTTACCAAAGGAAAGGAGATAATGTCGCCCAACAATTCCTTGCGGCCACAACATTTAAAGCGACGCACCATTCTGCCGTTCTTTAAAACAAACAACATGCTTATCTTGCATATTATTTTCATACAGTCATATACTAATTGGGATTCATGTTGATAAATATGAGTGGACAGTGACAATCATTTTGTTTTACTTTATTTTGAATTATTTTTTTATTTTGAACATGTAACATATAAGTAAAAAACAAAACGAGAATAACAAATAAAATGAACAGTAAACATATAGCAAACTGTCAATAAACAAATAACATAAATAAATATTACTGTACGTCTGAAATGTGTCAGAAGAAATATATATTTAAAGGTTCTACCCCTTCTCCATAACTCACAAAATAACTCATTATTCATAAACTTCTGTGACTAGTAGCTTATATTCCTTTTTTATTTCAATTCTAACCTTGGTAATGAAGTGATATTTTTCCACAGGTTGTCCACATTAGGTCAGATAATCCTTTATTATATGTTGATGTAAAGTGTTACAGCAGCAGAAGGACCTGCGGTATCTCTTTCACACACCACGGGTGAAGCAGCCTGTCACTGAAAGAGCTATTTAAGACAGCACGGGGTGAACATTCACCTTTTGTAGTCCATCTTTAGAACATTGTAGTTTGACCACAGCAGAACGCCCCCCTCTTATGGTATTCACGACCTCGTAAGTGGAAAGTTTCGGAAAGTTCCGAGTTGTGACGTGTTTGTTGACCTTGTCAGAAATGGCGGAGGCCACGGAAGTACATTTTTCGGTGCATAATGAGTTAATATATTGTAATTGTAGTCGTATATTGTTTTTCTTCATAATTTTATAATATGTCTGAGGGAAAATGTTGATATTCCCAACACCCTCATCATTTTGCTCTGTCATTATACCTTTGCATTTACTACATTATGTTACCAACTTGCTAGCTTGCTAAATTGTTAGCCTCTGTGGCTTCTAGACGCCAACAGTAACGTTAATATTGCCGCTGCTTAGCAGCGGTGTTCTCACGATTTAACCGCTTGAACGGCAAGCATATGGTGTACACGACTTCCCATGTTGTAAACACGAGTGCACAAGCTTCATTTGAAGGCACCAGTTATTACGGAGCCTTGTGAAGTGCAGTCAAATTCTCTTAAAACCACGGCTGTCTTTTCCTAAGTCCTTATGAATTCTCCTTCACATCTTTCCTTGACCTCATGACGTTTTCAATCAAGGTCAAGGAAAAGTGGATAGGAAAAAACATTAGGACGTAATTTTTTTTTACTTTTTGACCGCAGCACTGCTTTCATTTCAGGTTTCCTGCTGTGGTGCATGCTTGCTCACTGTCACTCTCACTGGAACACCTGAATAGAACAGAGCCATCGTTAGTTTTATCAGTAACACCTGTGCTTTTCCTGCTGTGACGAGTCAAACTGTCTGCTGAGAGAAAGGCCTATTGTGTGCCGTTGGGCCATGTGTGGTTGACTGTAGTGTTTGCTGTGCTGTGTCTGTGACAGAGAGTTTCGAATTGACGATGGAGGCAGCTGGAATTAGCATTTAGTGAAGTTTCTCCATGTTACGCCTTCCCTTTTAGGCTACTTCATCTTTTAATCAGATGGATTCACAATTTCTATTCTGAGCACATGACAAGATAATCAGATTCACTGTGGTTTGCCAGTTTGTTTTGTTCATCTCTCTGCAATGTGTTTTTTTGGAGGGTCACGTGCAGACTATAGACGAGTTATTTCCTCCCATGCAGGCACAGAACGTACATGCGTGTCGGCAGTAAACTGACCATCGGCTGTAGCGTTTGCTGTGTTCAAGTGCAACTTTTAACAGAACGCATGAGGCGATACATCCCTTGGTTTTGCTTGTTCTTTCAGGTTGGCTGACAGATTGCCATGAGTGACCAAAATCACAAAATATATCAACACAGTCTCACGGCAGTTTGTGAAATAGTCACAAAATTTAATCTATTTGATTCGTGTACATGGACACGAATTTCCCTTTTTTTCGTGACGCTCAGCACGACTTTCAACAACTTAATTTTCGTGTGTTTTCCTACGAATGTCCAGATGCACATGTCAATTTCTGCTCCAGTCTTTGCAAAATAAAACTACTTAGTTAGGTTTAGCAATAGATCGACTTGGTTAGGATTAGGCAACAAAACTACTTAGTTAGGTTTAGAAAAAGATCGCGGTTTGGGTTAAAATAACACCGGAAGTAGCGTAATTTAAGTACGGAAGTTACGTGACAAATAAATACTTAGCTTTAGGAAAAGATTGCGGTTTGGGCTAAAATAACTCCAGAAGTGACTTAAATACGGAAGTTGCGTGACAAATAAATCAACTTTGACTTGTGGTTTCACACGGGACACGAACAATGATTTCCTGGGTGAAAGTTGAATGTTTTTTGACCCACCCATCCACACCAACCTCCTCCCTACACGGAGTTCAACGCTCCCTATACTTCCCAGTTCACAATTATGTGGATTACGATTGATTTTGTGTTGACCATCACGAAAAAAAAAAATTAAATTTGTGTCTATCTACATGAATCACATTAAATTTTGTGACTATTTCACAAACTGCTGTGCGACTGGGCTGAACATATACAGCTGTGAATGTTAGCAAACCTGACAAAGCAGGATTATCACTCCAGTGACTGTATTATTATATTGTATTTCTTCTTCCTCTTCTAATGGAGTTTCTCATTAGCTAGTGACTGGTAGAGTTTCAAAAAGGTTTATGCTGCTTTAAAGTAAGACACAAGTGAACTTTGAAGAGCATGAACTACAGTTGAATCTGGCTGTATGGAGACTTGTGTGGGAATGTGTGCACCACTGTGTCAGCAGAAAGCCACTCCTTCCCATTGTAGCAGCGGAATGAGTAAGATGTCAATGGAAAGTATGAGTCACTAGACCTACAACTCACAACAATAATATTTAGCATGAGCGGGGAGCTCGGAGCCGTCTGCACAAGGTAGATTGGTGATTAGTGGCTTTATACGCAGACTGGGAGTGGCTGCTGTCCTGACATCATTAATCCATCCTGGCCCACACACTCTCCAAGCCAGACTGGTAAGGGAGGTACCGGCTAAAAGACGGGCTGCTAATTCAGTCCGGGGTGAGGAGCAGAACCAGAGCGATCCAGAACAGCCACACTGAACATTTTGTCATATGGGTGTGACTGGGAGCTTTTCTGGTAATGCCCTGTCTCACAGAAGAAGAAGAAAATAGGATTGTGCTTTCTCACACTACAGAGTGCATTCTTCCATGTCATTACGTACATTCTTTGTAGGTATTGAATGAGCAATGAGTAAAAAATGTTTTGCGTCAAAAATACGGTATAAATATGTAAAAATGAAGCTCCAGTAAAAGTACATTTTTTATGTTTAAGCAATTTGGCTATTGTCCACTGTAAGTCATCTATCAGATTAGTCCTGTACATGTTGTTTAGCAGTATGATGGATGTAAAAAGTAAAAAGTCTGGATGAGGAACTATATTACGTGACTCTACTGAAAGCTCTAAAATGTGTGATTTGTATTTTAATAATAGTCCCTACATCAGTGGACTCCCTGGAGTTTGGAGAAAAAAACGTTTCTGTCCTGTTCACATGAGTATTATGGAAGTTGAGAAGGACCAGTGTGTGACAATAAGGTGGGTCTAATAGTAGAAATGAAATATATTAATAAGTATGTTTTCTTCAGTGTATAACCACCTGAAAATAAGAATGGTTATGTTTTCGTTACCTTAGAATGAGCCGTTTATATCTACATAGGGAGCGGGTCCCCTCTTCACGGAGCCGGCTGCCATATTTCTACAGTTGCCCAGAACGGACAAACCAAACACTGTGTTAGCTTTTCCTGCTTCGGCCAGAGTTGATAACGTTACTCGCTCCAGAGTTAACCTCCGTCACTCCACTCAGCCGACTGGAAACAAGACACAGGAAACCTCTGTTGGTCTTGAGGAGCTGCAGCATTTATTTCTGCACAAACTGCAACTTCCAATGCACATTCATGATATTTCACAAAGCTAATATAACTGTCTTCCGTTCCGCTAACTCACTTGTTCGCTCACACACATTTGCCGCCGCTCTCTCTCTCTCTCTTGCTTCACCACTCAGTTACCACGTACACACACACTCTGGCTCTGCTATTCTCCAGATGACCCACGCTACTCTAACAACAGCTCTAGAGAGGGCCATTTGCATTTTCACATCGGCCATCGTAGGTCTCCTACACGCTTGGCACACAGGAGAGGCTGCAATCTGCAACCTCACCGCGATGCCACCAGATGTTATACACTGTACCTTTAAAATAGCAATAAGAACAAAATAGCTATTAAGAAACCGTATAGTGGCTTGAATTATTACACCTTATACAAAACATGAGACCTTTAAATGTATCTCAAATCTTTTCATTAGCATTCTGACATTTTTTTTGTGGTTTATCAACCTGTTGAAGGGGCTGTCATTTATACACACTGCTGTATAGAAGTGAGATATCCTGAAATCGTAAAGAAGTCCTCGGTGGCAAATTTAATATTTTACTTAGTAAAATCAAGCAAAGACACAAGTGAGCCAAAGAAAAGACACAACATGTCAAAAACCTAACACAGAAAAGCTAAAGAAACATCCAAATGCATACTGACCCAGATCGAAATCATCAAAAAGATTTTTTTTACTTTAAGATGTGGAGTTCAAAACACCACAGCAGCAGTTCCTCTAATATTTAAAAAACAAACAAAAAGACGGACCTCACAAATTGCCAGTTTAATAGAACTCACATGCACGAGTGTCAGCTGTAGCACCGAACCAGCTGCTCTTCTCTTGTCACAATAAAAGAGTAGTAATCCACCAAACACTGCAGAAAATTCCTTATAATCTCAAAGTCATTTGTTAAACTCAAATCTTGTGACAACAAACAAGAAGCAAAAAATGCTTTGTGGGCCAGTTGGAAAAGAGAGACGTCTTTTTTTTGTTGTTGTTGTTAATCAAAGCTGTGCAGCATTGTTGTTTTGGAAAAATGATATAATTTGTATATTTTTCAAAACACTTATTGTTAAGTTTCTTGTTTTATTGCCATACACAGCCTCTGTGTGAGGTACACACTAAGTATTTATGCCGTACACATCAAATTGAGTAATCATTAAAATTTACAAATCTGCCCGTGAATCACGACTGCATTGAGGTTGAATCTCAAGTTGGTGGTGTTGACTCAGAAAGTGAATCATGGAACCTGCAGAGAGCCCAGATCATCTGAGCAGCTGTCCCAACAAGCCGGGGGCCGGGGCCAGATCAGGCCCTGTTTTCACTGAGCAGAGAGAGAGAGAGAGAGAGAGATCTGAAAACTTTCCACTGAATGTTTTTTAAACGTTCAGTTTCAAATCATGGAAGCAAATCAAATCCATGCAGAGAAAACAAGCTTTGGTATTTAGCCTGAGTGCACAGAAGCAAAGAGAGGGTGTTATTATTGAATGACTGGCATGGTGGGTAAACTCTTCGGCCATTTCCTCCCATTCATACGCCGAAAGGTCTTGACTTTCTCTTAAGTGATATCTTGGCTCCAACGTATGAAATGCTCCGGATTGATCAAGAAGTAGGAAGCTGTGTTTGACCTGAAATAGGAAATCACAGTAGGAAGTTAGATAAAATTCAAGAATGTAGGATCAGGCTTTCACAAAACACGGTTCCACTTATCTTGCAGTGTGATTTATGTGGATTTGTTTTTGCCTTTGCCTGAGTTCAACATCCGTAAAGGCAACATGCCAAACTATCAAAAAGATCTGTTTGTCTCACAACCCTTATTTTCATTGGAGTTCAGCTTACCTGTTATGCAAAGTCTGTTCCTCCCCCAGAAAGAAACATGACCTCTATGTTCTACTTATTTTGCTCAAACTTTTGCAAAAATGCAGTATTTATGACGCGAGTCCAGAAGCTAGTTTCTAATTACATTTTTCTGTGTGAGATGAAAGAAAAAGTTGTTTTGAAGGTATAAATTATGGTTGTCGTGGAAACAGTGTGTGATTCTAGCTTGGCACTCTCATACGTGGGTGGCCCAACATGTGAGTCAGCAAAATAGACCACTCGGATTGCATCTGCTGTCACGATATGAGAGGGATCGTGAACTCTGTCTATTTTTTATTCCCTGAAGAGAGCGGCCATATGGTCGAGCCTCCTTTCTCCTGGTGCAAGCCTCAAACTGGGTTGTCTGGTTCGCTTTTTCTCCAGATTATAGCTCAAGAAACACTGATGTCAAATGAATCAGGAGCAGCAATATGCTGCATTATGCAACAACAATGAACAATAGGTATGTATTGCTGCCATACAAATCACTGCATCAGTGTACTCTAATGATTAAAATGCTCTAGGAAAGAAGCTAAGCGAGTGGATCCCAGTTAAGGCTTCTGATTTCACTAATAAATACCACCTCTGTCATGACGAGTAGACAAAGTAGAATGTGAAAAGATTTTCCTCTTAACTATGAGACTGGGTTCAGCACAGCAGGGTACAACTCAACAGCAGGAAACCTAGACCTTTGACTAAGCACAGGTGAAACTGATAACATTAACGATGGCTCAGTGGGCCAGCATGCACAATACCAGGACCTCCTCTAAGTGGAATGCAGCTATTATTAAATATACCTGTGCTTTTCCTACTATGACATGTCAAAATGACTGCAGTGAAAAAGGTCTATTTTTTCACAATAAAACTGTATTTTTCATGCAGTAGCTGTCTTCAGCAGGAATCTGTGCTGCTTTTTCATCTTTTCATTTGATGTCATTTTTGTTTAGATAAGAAAAGTATTCGATATAATCCAATCAACTTTACTTTCTTATAGTGTTGTCAAAAATATCAAAGCATTGATACATATCGATACAGAATATTTGAAACTGTTTCAATACTCATTTTCCACAGCTGGCTGCGCTTTCTGCTCTCTCTTCTCTCCAACAGCGACTTGACACATACACCACTATTTATTTTTTAATAAAATTCAAAGATTTGATACCCTCAATGTTGTGTCAATTTTTCCCCATGGTATCGAAAATATTGATATTTTTCAGGGTATTGTATCAAAGTTAGAAATTCCAGTATCGTGACAACACTACTTTCTTATAAAGTAAAAGGTGCCTTATTTCATTGATTTATTCATTATTTAAGGCTAGTCCAAGGAGAGTTCTTCACTCTCTTTTCAGGATAGTAAAAGTATATAGTAGGTCTGAGAGTTAGATGAGAAGACAGACACTGCTGTCATATCTGTCTGGTAAATATGAAGCTGAATCCAGCTGGCTGTTAGCTTAGAGTGGCATAAAGACTGGAACCCGGGGTTTCTGTCCAAAGGTAACAAAATCCACCTGGCAGCACCTCGAAAGCTCACTAATTCACACGTCATTTATAGTTTGTTTAGGCCAGCCTCCACCTACAAATTGAACTTAGTTCAATCTTTTCATCTAACCCTCGAGCGAATAATCGTATTTTCCAAAATGTCAAATTAGTCATTCAAGTACAACAAAAAAACAACACACAAAGCTTTGATTGAATAAAAAGGGAAAAGGATGAAAACCGACTTTAATCCAGCAATCAATAATGAAATACAAGAGTATGGGTTAGAAGCCTAGATAACCTAAAATATCAACAATAACTCAATTTCACAATTGCGGGTATGGTATAGTCAACATTCAATAGTATGGTATAGTCAACATTCAATTAATAATAATAATTGATTTTTACTTCCTTCACTTTCTTCTGTCGGACATAATAAATTCTATTTAGTATCAAAGAAATCTCCTGGTTTAAAGAATTTGAAGTAAATCACAACCCGTTGGAAAGCCTATAGCGGCAAGTTAACTTTCCCATAGACAGTGAAAAGGTCGGGCCACTGATGAGCTCAGGGAGTCAAGCAGGTGGCTGTAGCCTTCCACCTGCTCCCTGGCTCAGGCACCCATGGGAGCAGGTCTGGATCACACCTAGCATGCAGTGCTCTGGTCCCAGGAGATGCCAGACTACAGAAGGCCTTGTCCAGACTTGCCAGCTTACAGTCAGTGACTCCCACCGTACAGGTCAGGCCTGTTTTCTTCTGTCTAGCCTGGAGCCGTGTATGGGATAATTAGCAAACTTACAGGGATGAGTATAACATGGATTAACTGTAACACCTGAGCCACCACCATACTATATGGGATCCTGTGTGAAAGGTTGGTTACGTGTGAAACCGGTCGGATATTTATTCCCAGATCCAAATTCTATTACTTTTAAGTTGCCTATTTGATTTTTGTCATACAAATACTATAAATGTTTATTTAACTATTTATGTAACTGTAAAAGATGGTTAAAACAGATAATGTCAAGTGGAGATTAATATCAGTTTAGATGGTCTTTGAAAATCATAAAAAATGCTGAGACCGGTGTTTTGGGGTTTACTCTCTAGGGCTAACAGTGTGCAACAATAGCTAACGTTCGGTTAGAAATGGAGTCCGCTAACGCCAGGGCTGGCTTCAGGCATAGGCAATGTAGGCAGTCGACTAGGGCGCCACCTTCTCAGTGACGCTGGTCGCTCTCTATTTATTTCTATTTATATTATAATAAAAACAGTTATTTACGAAAGGAAAAATCTTAATTTTTGTCATAAAATCATTGTGATGTCTGATGTGTGTTGCGGTTAACGGGGCTAGGGTTAGCGTTCTGAGGGTTGAACCCTAACCCTAGAGCGCTGCGGCCGGCCGGGGGGGATGCTGCATATCTGAATTTCGGTTTAGGCATCAAAAGGGCTAGAGCCGGCCCTGGCTAACGCCAACAAACGACCAGCTCCCACCACAACTCAGACTCCAACACAAACTCCACGGAAGCACAAAAAAACCCAAAGTTATATCTAGTGAAGCCCGTTTTGCAAAACAGGAATGTGACCGACGTCGGGGGGGAAAACTACTAGGATCAACATCGACCGGGCCTTTGATTCAGGGAGGGACCTTCGTTTGGTAAGCTAACATTACTGCCAAGCATGTGAAATATATAGTGATATTGTGGTTTCTAATGTTGATCTCCAAAATTGAGTTACAGGTGCAGGATAAAGGGATGTATGATACTACACCAGGGTGGGCTGGAAGGGGGGTGGATCGGTCCAACAAACACAAGGCTTTCATCCAGGAGACCGCTGTTCTTGTCCCGTGCATCACGTTACAATCAGCTGTTCGTTTGTGTCCCATGTTCACAATGTTCAGGTTCATTTTCAATTTACAAATGTAGTAGTTTTAAGCCCAACCATGTTGTTTTTTTCCTAAACCTAACTAAGTGGTTTTGTTGCCTAAACCTAAAGTGACGACAATGCGGAAGTATGTGGCGAGTTGGGATGAGAATGTGTTCAAAATCCACTTGATGTGCATTACTGTGTTGTACTGTAGCACATTGGGAGCCTCAGGCCTTTTGGGACTAATCATGTCTGTCATACATACTGTAGTAGCCCCACATATCCAAAGGTGGAAGGCTAATAGCGAACAGACCTGGCAGATCCTCGCACAGCTCATGAAGAGTGTGGCTGCGTTACACCGGGCCTGTGGGCATCAGCTGGGAAAACAAGCTGAGACTGATAACAGATCAGGCCCACATTCCATCCTGGGCTGCACCGAGGGACAAAGCAGACCACCAATTCTCACACACGGTGATAGAGATTAGCGTGGGAGAAAGGGTGAGGCCTACGGAGGCGCACGGTTGGCGGCGTTTCACAGAGCTCCTCTGCTTTGATATGTATCTCATGTCACGGCCAGGTTACGCGTCATGTGAACGCCTCTGCGAGAGAAGAAAACAAAAACATACATCTCACTGGCTTCATTCGGTGTCAGTTTTAGGCTAGTCTGTTTTTAATAATGTGAGGAATGGTTTGGCACTGTAAGGCCCAGGTGCTGACAGACCTCCCGACGCGCTGAGCAGCGAGGCTCTGTGGGTCCATGCTGTGCAGGCCTGGCTGGGCCCGGCTGGACGGCTGAGTGCAGGTTGCCCAGCAGGCTGTGTTGTCTCAGCCTTCAGCCAGGGATGATAGATGGAGCTGGAAATGCTCCCAGAGAGGGGGTGAGCACATGTGTGGCAAGACGTGGCAGGTGGTGAGCGCTGACTTGACAGCAATTAAATGTACAAATCTTTGATTAAGCTCATGGGAAGGCAGTCATTAGCAACACTGAATCGGCTCTCCCCCAGCACACACATGCACAGCCTTTCTTTCTCTCACGAACATACACACAGGCACACATTTTCATCCTGAGTAACACTAACACTACTGTAGTGACTAATACAGTGTATACTTTCTAAAGAGGCAGTTTTGTTTGTGTTTGATGTGCCCTTGTTTTGAGCAAGGCACTCATATTGTGATATAGAATGTGAGATATAGAGGCTTTTCTCTCCCCAATATGTACGTTAGAATAATAGCTTTCTTGTGTCTGTTGCTCCTTCTCAATGTGTGTTCTTACATGTCAGTGAAAGAGCAAAACATAAAAGGAAAATGCTTTTTGGGTCTGTAGATCTGACCATCATTCTTAGGAAATTACACATAGCATTGTTCTCACTAATTTCTGAGGATGCGATGATATCGCTGCCGTTTGTTTTGAATTTGATTTTCATCTATTGCATTGTAAAACATCATGTACACACAGATAAGTATAGTAGGTCAACATTACCAATGGAAAATCTGGTCGTATAACTTTAAAGTTTATCTCATTGTTGTGGTTGTAACTTCAAAAGATGTTTACTTCCAAATAACTAGTTTGGTTAATATGGTTGTATTCTGGACTTGTTTCAGACCTGTTTGATTGTTTGTGCCTTGCACTTTATTGTAAAACTATTGATTGAATTGATTTATGTCAATCACTGATGTGAATGACGGCCAAGCCAATGAAAATAAAAACCAAGGTTGTAAAAAAAATAGCAGGAAAAAGCTGGATGTGTCCCAACTTAGTCCCCACGAAGGGTTAAAATGTCCTATTTGTACATATAGCAATAAATGCTATACCACTCAACCTAAATGCACACATCACAGCACTTTGGGAGTAAACGATATACAATGAATAATGTGCACCCTCCATACTGTTTTATTTTATTAAATGTTCCTTTGAAATGTATCTATTAGGTCATATGAGGTCCTTGCCTCGTGTTGTGTATGAGCACCATCCGTAAAACTGTAAGTTTTATATCGTGGCTTCAGTCCAGTTTCACCATCACCATTTTACGTTACTGTGTTTGGAGATTGGGAAGTGATTTTACTTAAAGTAGAAGCCCAGATTCTTTAGCTATGATTAATTGGCTCGTGCTTCAGCTGTCTGCAAGTCCAATCAGGTTAGAAAACAGTACATGGGTATCCATAGCTACTGAAAACCTGAACGGACATTATTCAAACATTTTTTTAATACCATTATCTCAAGATCACAAGTCAATTATGTCGTTATCTAGAGAAAATGAGCATTCTTAACTTGAGATAACGATATAATTAACTCGTAACAAAAGGTAATTTTCTTTTATTACTTGTAACGTTTGGGTCAAATCAGCCGACGGTGAATGCATTCAAGGGGCCCAGATCAAGCTGACAGCATGGATGTATACATCCATGGCTGACAGTCACAGTGGACTTGATGAAGTTAGCAGAAGGATTTGTGTCTGTATGTAGTCTGAGATGTCTTCAACTCATTGTCATTGGTATTATTCATTTGATTTTTTTTTGTGGTGTGTTATTTTTAATTTATAAGGGACACAGGTAACATGTTTTATACTGATTGTGAATACAATCCATTTAATCTTATTTCCATGTATTGCATGTACCCTTTTTAACACTTTATTTTGAAAACCGGACGTAGTCACAAGTGTATCCTTTCCCTAACTTCCCCAAGTCCATCACTGGACTTCACTTCACATCCATCACTTTTCTAATAAAAGAGAACAACCTTTTATTTTCTCCTGATAATGAGCTATTTATCTTGTTTTCTCGAGATGAAAACATTATTAACTGGTGATCTTAAGATAACAGCATTAAAAAATGTTTTTGAATCCTAAAGTCCATTTAGGTCTTCTGTATGTAGCAAAAATGACAAGAACATTTCTTTTCCCCCTTATTAAGTTCTTTCTGGTCCAGGACTTCAATAGGCTCAGTCTTGAAAATTTTAAATCCTAAATGAAACACATATGAAAGTTATTAATTCATTATTTCTTAGTGGTATCTTCTGGATAAACTTCTTATCCCTCATACATCTGTATGTTAAAGTGGTTTAATCAACCCTCGTATGACTTGGTGAATTATAACTCAAACTATGAGAAATTCAAGTTCTGTAGGATGCTAAATTCTATTTACCAGGAAATAGTTACCTCCATCCATACAGCAGTCTCTCACATATAGAAAAAGCTGTCACCCCTCTGCCCAGTGTATCACACACCTAACAAGTCCCTTCAGAGTTGCCACTGTCTTCCTGTGGGGCTCAGAGTGGTAATTGCCATCCTCTCCCCAGCTCACTAATGAGAGCGAGGCCATTCCCTATACCCCGGCTGCCCCCGGGTTTGGGACATATCTCACTGTCTATATCCCATAATCTCATTGTCTAGGAAACAGAGGAATGCTTAAAGCTTTACACTTGACAAGCCTCCAGTGAATTCGATCAGCTCTCGGTTACCACACAGGATTACTGAACATAAATCATAAGTAAAGGCTTTCAAACATCACTGTGCAGCTGAACTCAACATATCTTTTATATAAACAGGTATTTTCAGGGCACAATTTCTCTATTCTGAGAGCACATTTATGTTTTTTTAAGTGAAAGCAGTTTCACAACTTGATTAGTTTTGTTAGAAAGACTTTTTTTCTCTTGAGAATCCCGAATGTCTCCTTTTAGAGCAAAGCTTTTCATCTTCAGTGACTCTCGAGTGTGCCGCTCTGCTCCTTTCATGGGAATCTGTCACCGTGGAGACGTGAAGGTGCTCCCTCCCTGCCAGAGTCAGGGGAGACAGCAGCACATCCCACTGGACCAAATCCATCCTCAGAATTACACCAGTTGACTCTTCATGATGAGATAATCAGACACATGGAGCTTAATGTGACACCGTGTTACACGACAAGTATACTGTATTTGCTTGTAATTTAAAAGGGTATACTGAAAAAAACATTAAAACACACTCATAAAAATAGATTTCATATAGGCATTAAACCACAAAAGCAAACTTTCTAGAAAAAAGGTCAATATATAAAGTCTTTCAAGTCAATCTGTGAAGCATTTTATATAAATGGCCATTATGTAGTCTCCTCTGTTAATTAATAGCCTAACATTCAATAATAATGACAGTATTCTAAACACTTTTTATGGGATCCCTTTGTCTCAGGATAAATGTTTTCCTGCAGGATGTAGAGTAGATTTTATGTTTCCAGAAGCAGCAACAAGTGGCAGATTAAATATTGCTGTACTGAGTATCTTCTTCTCTGCATGGGGTGCAATAACCACTTGTTATTAACAAAGGTGTCATTAATTTCAAAAACAACAAAATAAGAATGGGACCAATGTGAGTCCAATATACACTCTCCTTTTAGCTCTGTTTTGGTCTCCACTTACTTCTGAGGGAAATAACTCAGCTGTTCCACCTTCACTAGCTAGTTGCTAACTTATTTTAATGTTACATAACTGAAGTAACGTAACAAACATACTTATTTGAAGCCAAACCATGATCTTTTACTAAACATAACCATGTAGATTTGTTGCATCTTTGTTTTGTTTTGTTTCAAATCACAACGTTAACCATGTGTTTCAAACTGTGACCGTAATCCGGGAGAAAATATGTTTCCATTAAAACGTAGGCTAATTGACAAAGCCGTTTAGTTGTATGGGAACTAGGGCTGTCCAAGTTAACGCAATAATAACGCCTTAACGCTAATTTGTTTTAACGCCATTCATTTCTTTAACGCATTAACGCAACTTACGATTTTTAGGATACATTGTATGGGTCCACAAGTCTCCCCTTTACAGACATGCACACTTTATGATAATCACATGCAGTTTGGGGGAAGTCATAGTCAATTCAGCACACTGACACACTGACAGCTGTTTTTGCCTGTTGGGCTTAAGTTTGCCATGTTATAATTTGAGCATATATTTTTTATGCTAAATGCAGTACCTGTGAGGGTTTCTGGACAATATTTGTTATTGTGTTGTGTTGTTAATGGATTTCCAATTCTAAATATATACATACATTTGCATAAAGCAAGCATATTTGCCCACTCCCATGTTGATGAGTATTAAGAGTATTAAATACTTGACAAATCTCCCTTTGAAGTACATTTTGAACAGATCAAAAATTTGCAATTGATTTGCGATTATTTTGTGATTAATTGCGATTAACTATTGACAATAATGCGATTAAATATTTTAATCGACTGACAGCCATAATGGGAACGTAACTTTTAGGAGAAAGAGTTAGAATCTGATAATGATAGAGATGAAAAGTACTTCTGATGATAAATGTCTGATGATATTTTTGCTTTGACGAAGACAGGATGTTGCTCATGTCACATCATTATATTAAGACTGCGCATGTTAGATAATCAATAGCATTTCCTGGGTCTTGTTTTATTTCCCCATGTTTTCCCGCTCCTCCCCTCTTCTAGGAATACGCTGCCCGGCCTAATCACAGGAACCGACCCAGGCTGGAGGTGCATGCCTTTGCACATGGCAGCACAAATTAAAATGTCTCCTGCCGCCCGCCTCTCTAATTCCCTGGCACTATGCCCTGGCCTGTCCCACGAATTACAACCAGACCTCTCCATATGGTGCAGCCAGCATGGGGCAGGCCAGTTTATTGACATGAGCTCCTCCCTGAACTCTCTAAGTCAATAACTGAGTAGCTCAGAACACACACATGTGGCCATCCACAGAGTGCTAACTCCATAACATTATTAGGAGTAGAGGGGCTTGGAGAGTATCAGCAGGATTTTTTGTCCCTTATCAAAAGGAGACTACCACTCGATACCAAAACACTTACGTTATACAGAGAAAGAATCAAGACTTTATCCAATCCTGGACCGTTTAATCCCCCTCAAGCTACACTGTGTGATTCTTAGGGGGGGTC
This sequence comes from Sebastolobus alascanus, assembly GCA_916701645.2. Classification (NCBI taxonomy): domain Eukaryota; kingdom Metazoa; phylum Chordata; class Actinopteri; order Perciformes; family Sebastidae; genus Sebastolobus; species Sebastolobus alascanus. Next base: position 3,436,303 of record CAKAOJ020000040.1, on the reverse strand, counting down.
TCTCGGTCATTCCCAAGTCTAGACTGAAAACAAAAAGAGACTGGACCTTGTCCATTGTGGCTCTTTTAAGCTAAATTTTATAGTTTTGCTAACAGCTAATGGTTTCAAAGAGTCGTCCTCTCCCAGATTTAGATGTTTTCTCTCTCTTTTTCTCTGCTATTATCTCTATAATTAAGTATTATTATTATCCCTCAGCCACCGAAAGATGTATTGTTTTCTCATAGATGATGAGCGGTGATGGTCCAGATTATTTCCTTTTAGAACCTTTATCAGTCTAGACATGGAAATTGTCCAATTTTATAAAGTCATATGTTGATGCTATTTTTGGTCTCATCAAAAGAGTTACTTTAAAAGGACTATGTAATATTACCATAGCAACAGTCCAACAGTAGGTGTTAAGTAGGGGACAATGTACAGCGAGCCGGTCATGGTTGTGAAATAAACCCCAACAGGGCGATACCGGGGTCTTACATCGCCCTGAAGGGGTTTATTTCACAACAATGACCGGCTCGTTGTACATTATCCCGCTTATTACACGGCTACTTAATTAAGAAATCAATAATTTGACACAAAAACGGTCCGCCAGAGTCCGACATCAGAACTGCGCCCATAGCAACGGTCTGTTATACATAGCAACGGTCTGCTATAAAGAAATAACAGACCGTATAACACCATGATTGACCAATCAGACTCGAGTATTCAACAAAGCCGTGTAATGAGACCTTATAACAGAAAAGGGGAATGGCAGTTAACAAAGGTCATTAAAACATTAAGAAAAGTGTATTAAGCAACAATTAGTAGTATTTTAGTTGTCCTGATGAGGGTAATAATAGAAAATAGGCTGATATGTATGAGGAAGTCACAGACCAACCAACGATCAAACAGATATGACTCTAAACTGCATATTCATATATTTTGAGTTGTAAATGGAACATTTTTCACCAAACTGAGAACATTTTTTTCAGTGTTTATGTCTGTAACAAAACATAAGCACATTTTATAGCCTCTTTATGCATATAAAACCTTCAAAAATAAAAGTTAGAGAGTAAATTTCAGGATGAAAGAAGTGAGGGGAGGTTACAGACGGAGCATTTGAGCTTAAATAATTGATAACTTGAAATAAAATGCGAGAGTGTTTACCACAACAAAGCTCAGACAACACAAAAATCTTTTGGTTGCTCAAAAGATGAAAACCGAATGTATGCTGTAAATGTAAAAAAAAAGAGGGTTTTGTTTGCCACTTCCTTTGCTTTGTTCTCTGCAGCTTTGTGCAGATGAAGTAATTTGCTAAATAAGAATGCTTTAGCTGTGGCTGTTTCTGCTTGAAACATAATTTGGGATATTTCTCTTATTGTAAACTTGCTTTGATAAAACAGTAAGCTAAATTCCTGTTATGAAATTCAAAAAGACACTGTAGAGTAAATGTGCTGTAGTGAGGGACAGCCCAGAGGCCGAACACACATCCCCAAACCAAAAAACCAGACAATGATGTTGTTGTTGACTCTGTTATCAGAGGACAAATCTTTGACCGCAACAGAGATGGGACAGATCCTGCGGTTGGAGTACAGAGTCGGACTGCCTCCACCTGCAACTCAGTGCCAGACTTTTACAAACACACACGCTGCTCTGTTAGGATCAGCGATCAGTGTTTGTCAGCCGCACTGAGTGTTGTTGATGGTGTTGTTTTCAAATGTCCTGCTGACGCTTGGTTCTCGCCCACATGTACCCTGAATGCAGATTATTACGCCGGGGCTCAGGTAACCGATATGTTCCTGGATAAAACGTAAACAAGCGTGAAACACCTTATGACACGCATGAGTAGAGGGGACACAGAATCTAATACACTAATGCATAATTTCATCACCGCGTTGAATGACCCACTGCTACACCTTTTCCCATTCCCTGCCATTGATGAGTAACACTTTAAAACCCATGACTTGTAGCAAGGTAAAGCCAACCTGTAATGAATACTAATGTGTGTCCTTTCACTAAATAAAACTGACATTTTGATGACAACAAACCAGCTATTTCTGGCAAATTCATAATTTGTTAGGATGAACAGCTCTCTCAATGGAAAACCAGAGAACCACAACTCATAGCTGTCGGTCATGAAAACATCCTGGAGCAGCTCCATCCACAAGAGAGAGGAGAAAATCTTTGTGGGCTTGTGGGTATTAAGTTGGGACTTAAACATGTAAATGGGCGCTATTGTTCCAAAACCAGAAAATGTACTGTACCACGAGCCACAGCCCAGCAAGTACAGGCACAGCATCCTGTTGTTTCTAGTCTCCGTGGAAGTGTACAGCTGCGATCTGTTTAGAGGGATTAAACCTGCAGTAGGCAGAATGTTTTTGGCATCATTGGAAAAAAATTCCACAATAACCTTTCAGCAAATTGTAATTCAAGTTTTCTGAGAGAAAACTAGACTTTTGCACCTCCTTATGGCTCTGTTTTCAAGCTTTAAAATATCTACCCCATGGCGGGAGACTTTGGCCAATCACAGGTCATTTCAGAGAGAAAGTGTTCCTATTGGCTGTTCATTCAACGGAGGCAGCTGTCGATCACTCGCGAACTCCGATCAAACGGTCAAACTAGGCAGCGCTGATCAAATATGGATTAATATTCTGTTACTGTAATGCCTTTTTCTCACCTCAAATGTTTTCAGAAACATCTTGTAGTGTACTGTTTAGCTGTAAAATTAGAAAGTTTGCTCCAGCTGGTGGGCGGTGCTTGGTATTTCCTCAACTGTTCTCAACACGGCTCACAAACTTTCTCATTTTACAGCTAAACGGTACACTACAAGATGTTTCTGAAAACATTTTAGGCGAGAAATCAGCATTACAGTAACAGAATATTGATTCATATTTGATCAGCACTGCCTAATTTGACCGCTTGATCGGAGTTTGCGAGTGATTGACAGCTGCTCAGAGACTGCAAGGCTCCAGCTCCAGATTGGTTGTTTTCTTCCGGTCTGTGAAATCTTGCAGATGCCATTAGAAACACCGGTGGACACCGAAGGACACAGAGTCACATGCTTTTTTTCAGATTACCACTACTGTCAGGATACAGTGACTGTTTTATAAAAATAACTTTTTTTAATCATATTTGCTCCATTTCTACCCACTGTTTAAATACATTTTATGCTTTATGCAAACCTTTATGTTTGAAAGAAGCTACACAAACAAACCTGCCTCACCTAACTCTTTCTTTCTTCTGTCAGTTGATGTTTTACTTTGTCCATATCTTTTACTTCTTTTCCTCCTTTCTCTCCCTCTTTGTCCTCTTGTATAATTTTACCATAGAAACTTCGGTGTTTACATCCTGTGTGCCTTTCAAGAAGACCTTGTTTATCCTTGAGAGTGCCGGTGAGTGACTCTCTTACTATCATTCTAGAGGAAATACCACGAGTCGCGTGCCAGCTGCAGCTAACCACAAACCCAAGCTGGGTGGAGAGGGGCATTTTTCATATAAATCATGGAAAATGGTTGTGAGCGAAGCCATTGCCAGGCTGCGTGAGTGGCCATAAATAGACTCCCATTGCATGTAGTAACAGCTTTGAGCAACACAAAGGCAGTCTGTAGTAACGATCGCCTGTGGTATTGCTGGGAAAAGGGGCTCATATTGTTTCTGTGCATTGCCGAGTTAGTCATGAGATATTACCAGGCTGTCAAGTTCAATCCATGAAGCATCAGAAGTCAACCTTTTAATTTCAAATGCTTCAAATTCCTTGAATTTTCACTTCAGTCCTCTCCTCCCAGAGGGCTTGACAATATGACAGAAAACTCCTTTAATGAACCCCACTTCAGATGTCAGAGACCGGCGGCTCTGACACACTTTGGTCTTCAACACTTACATCACATGACATAAATGGAGCTCTCTGGGATATATATCTGGTGCTGCGATGATGGATACTAAAATAACGTCAGAGGTGGTTAAGGAGGGCTCCTTGAGCAAGAAAGTGTGACGGTACAAAGGCTGCAAGGAGCCAGGACTGATGTGGAATGTAACTAACCTGGAAGCTGAAGTCATATGGGGCTAATCGGTTCCAGTGATGCATAAATTACAGATGAAGGAACAGTGATGGTCAGCGGCACGGTCAGAAAAAGTAAAGATAAAAAGAGAGAGAGAATCAGATCAGTATGTGTGTGTGTGCCTTGCCTGTTGGGCGTCTTATCAGTGCTGCTGGAGAGGTCAAGTCAGGACACAAATCACACCCCCCAAGCTCTCCAAGTCTCCACTCACAACAGTTGAGCTACATCTGTTTCTCCTTTACTCTCTCTGTCTCTCTACGTCTTTCTCTCTTCCCACTCCTGAGGTATGTTGTTTCACAGTGACGTTTGTTGGCCCAATAGTGGAGTTGCTTTGGTACAGGATGACGTGATGTAGTGCAATGGAGCACACCTTATCATCTGATCAAGGGCATGCACAGGCTTTCTGTGGGGCAGGGAGGAAGACAAGGTGGTGCCTCTATGGTGCTCAGGGTCAGGCAGGCTTATGGTTAGGTTTATGGTTTGTTTAGCCCAAAGGTCACATTAGATTAGCACTTGAGCCAACCACAGAAGCACTTGGACTACCAAAATGGCACTCGCACCAATCAAAGGGTCACTTGGGCTCACTATAGGAGCACCTGGAGCAACCATAAGGGTACTTGAGCTAGCCAGAGAGGCATGTGGAAAAAATGTGGGCTCTTGGGACAACTACAAGATCTTACTAGTGGGGCACTTAGGTCAATTAGAGGGGTACTTGAGCCATATGGAGGGCACTTATGCCAACCAGAAGGACATTGGGGCCAACAAGAAGACCACTTTGGCCAACCAGAAGTGCCATCCAGAGGGTCACTGAAGCAACACTTGAGCTTACCAAAGGAGCAGTTGGAGCAACCAAAATGGCACTTGAGCTGGAAGAGCCCTTGGGCCAACCAAAGGGGCACTGGGCTCATTTAGAACAAGAAGGTCAAATTGGCCAACCAGAGGGACATTTTGGACAACCAGGGGGGTACTAGAACCAACCAGAGTTGCATGTTAGCAAACTATGGGCACTTGAGTTTACCAGTGGGGCACTTCAGCCAACCAGAGGGGTACTTACCCCGAGGGGCATGTGAGCAAACTATGGGCACTTGGGCCAACTCTACCGACACTTGGGCTTACCAAAGGAGCACTTGCAACCAGAGGGCATTTGGATTGACTGAGCAGTCATGCAGTACATGCAGCTTCACATATCATTGCATTTGATGTTAGACATTAGTCTCATTCTGGATCCAGCAACAAAACTTGATGGCTTAGTTGTCCAAACTGATTTTCTTTGATTTGTAGTGCTATGTTGCAGTTATGACCTTTCTCTTCATTGGCCCTTCAGGTAAAAAATGAATAGTTTGTCATCAAACAAGACTATGAGTATAGGTATAACAAACAGGTAAACAAATTAAAACACATATGAACTGACTAACAAATAAAAAATATATGTTAAGTTCTGCTCTGCAGTGCAGCAGGCAGGCTCAGCTGATGCTGGTGACCACCCATGGGTCTGTCATTCACATCGGCACTTCACTAGTTACAGGCCCAATTGCTTGGTGTCTTTTGGGCCCAAAGTCTCTCTGAGACTTATTTGTTTCACCTACAGAGCCCTGGAGACACACCTCCAACACCCACACACACACAATTGTGCATGCTCAGGCTTGCATGATAGCTGGAAAAGATAAGTATGATAAAGTACAGTAGATACAGTAAGTCTGTAAGTGTGTTTTCCTATTTACTGTACATTTTAAATTGGTTCAGTTGAGTCCCCTTGAAATATGTTTTTTTATATAATCAAATCCTTATGAATGGTATTTTCTAGCCTATTTACACAGTCAGAGTCCAATAGAATCCAGACCGAAAATTGATTGAATGTTTTGTATAAAGCTCTGTGGGTCTTACATCAAACTCGTAGACAAATCTGGCAGTGTTATTGACATCATTGGATTTGTTCCAAGATGTGATTGATTCTGTTTGGATGAGCTTTTTTGATCCAGTCTAATTATTTATATTCTTTTTTTTTTTTTTACTTACAAGTGCACTGACCTAATGTACACTACTTAGCCCTTAACACATAACACTTTAGATGACCAAAAATTGGAATGACTATAACGCACAGCAGATGTCCCCCGTTGTTTTTGTGAAATCAGTACAGATACATTACTTTTATTTAATTATAACTTTTATTTCCCTCAAAACACTTATGCTTTAATTGTATATGACTCACTTTAAGACATTTTTAAATGATTTTCTTATTTTCAGGAGTGATATCAGTGTGAAACCGCACATTATTAATAGCCAAGTACCAGGAAGTGGGTGACTTGACTGATACTGCCACAGTATTCTAGTATTGAGAGTCTTGTGTTTGCAAATATTGACTCAACTTTTCTGCTAAGGGAAAGTCAAGAATGTATAAAGAATTATTTTTTATATCTCCCCCTTGTATCAAAATGCTGCACTTTTTATTTTCTTTAACTCATTGTCTTTAATTCAATTTGTGGGCACAAGGAAATATAACTGTGGGGGGGAATGTGAAAACACAAATGCAGCAGAGAGTGTGAACTCAATGGCACATTACTGTGTCCTCACCGCGTCTGTGTCCTGACATGGCCCCAACAGTCTAACCACATTTTGCCTCCTCGCACCCAGGGGAACATAAGGATCGCATATGCCTTTGGCAGGAGTCCACACCCACATTCCTCAGCTATGTGCTCACAAGTGTCCTCTCTGCCCCCCTCTATATCCCTCCCACTTCGCTCTGACACCAAAACCTTGGCCCACATTGCTGTGCACTGTAAACACATGCAAGCACCACTTTTTTTTCCCTGGACACAGGGGGAGGTGAAACATACAGTGTGCCACTTCTTGAGCTAAGTTCTCAACATGCTAGTGGCTAAACTGACTCTTATGCATGCAGTTTCTGGGATGGGATTCATTATGCTCATTTCACAGAAATTTTATTCAGTGTGAAATTCAGCCCTGTAGGAACGAGCAGGAGGAGAAAAATGTTAAAGTAAGAGTCGAGCACTGGAACGAGCCTAGACTTCTTAACTTCTCAACTTCTTAAGAACCCATCTTAGCCAGGGGCCTTTTTATGAGACTAGTCCCCAGTGGCTTGTCTAGTTAAAGGTTATCTTTTACTCACAGCTCAAAGTCAAAGACACTGGGGCCAGAGAGGCTGTGCAGTTTGCTGTCTGGGGTGACTGGGTTCAGTGGTAGGGGGTGCATGGTGCGGAATGTGGCTGTAAGGAAAAGCCAGGAAGAATCATTGTAGGGAAGAAATGAGACGCCAGAACTGGGAGTGCAGCACACAAGTAGAGAATTTTCTGTCTTTTATAAACCTCTGCACATGGCTTAAATCTCCTGTTCTGGGATCCTTTATCCTCCTGTGACAATGAATTCCAATTGTGAAGTGTGGGCACTGCATGGAAGACAAAAGCGAGAAATATTCTTATTTTTACTCTGCATTTCAGGTTGATATCTGACAATTCATAATAGCTTTTGTCATCTAGTTCCTGACTGTTTTCTATTCCAAACATAACCAGTGCTACATTATGTCAAATCCTACTACACTTTGCTAATAACACTCTGTAACTTTACTAGATGTCTTGTCAAGTACTGTAGGTCTTGTAACACTACATGAGTCACTTTGACCTGGAAATGTCAGCTGGCTTATTAGTTGGGATAAAAATGTGACCTCAGGCCAGACAGCCTTAGACAATCATCTCCTGCAAAGCCATTCTCCAGTTTAGGTATTAGGGTGCACTACTCAGTGCTAAAAGAAGAAAAGTAATATACCAGATGGGTAAGGGAACAATAATTTATGCACCTAAATTAGTGACTGACTACTCTGGAGGGAGGTATCACTAGTAGTGACTGATATTATGATGCCTTTTAAGCTAGTAGCTATAGCTTAAAGCTGCAGTATGCGAGATTGACGCAAATATGATTTAAAAAAGTTATTTTCAGAAAACGGCCGCTATATCGTGACTGTCGTGAGTGTACTGTTAAGCTGTAAAATGAGAAAGTTTGTGACGCGGCCGCCATTGTAAAATCTGTTGAAGGAAGCCAAGTTCTGGTCGGATGACCGGAGCACAGCCATAGGAGCCGCTCTCTTTCTCTGAAATGACCTGTGATTGGTCAAAATCTGCCGTCACGGGCTAGATTTTTCTAAAGCCTGAAAACAGAGCCATGATGAGGAGCAGAAGTCTTGTTTTCTCTCAGACCACTTGAATTACAATATGCTGAAAGGTTATTATGGAATTTTTGCCAAATTATGCCAAAAAATTGTTGCCTACTGCCACTTTAAACCTGAAGTCCGCCTGGGGATATTTTTCAGGTATAGAGTGCTGCAGGAATGAATCCTAAAACCCGGAAATGAGTTAGCATTTCAGCACTTCCGGTTCCCTCGTCTCTAAGTCAAAACATCATCGCGCCGACTCATCCGCCTTTACAGCCTCGTTGTGTATACTTGCGTTCCTGCGACCGTGGTGTAGTTCATTTATAGCTTAACATTAGCTTTTTACTTCTGGCAATTACAAAGTGGTGTTCATTTGTGAAGATTATCTTGCTGAACAAAATCTGTAAGTATCATAAACTTGTGTTTGCCACACATCTTATTTTCATGCAATAATCCAAAATCCAATGGAACAAGACACGGTCAAAACCGAGTATATGGCTGGACCGTATATGGTCAGTATGTGAATTTGTGATTAAATTGTTACACAAATAGTCAGTGGTCATGTCTATAATGTTTTGTGAACAGTGTTTTTTCCACTTATATCTTAATGTTTGATTGAAAGACAACTTATAATTAAGCAAATGACATTCAGTAATAGTAAATGGTAACATTTACTAGTCAGTATATTATAGGCTACATTTTATAAAAGGTGAAAAGGTATTAGCATGACATACAGTATGCAAGGTTAAAAGTATTTGTTTTTTTATTAAAGCATGTGTATCAAAAGCATTCATCATATAAGTGGTGTGTAACAATATATACATACTTCACGAACGTTTATCAGGGTTGAGATATTCCCGCTGACATTGTTGCTGCCGTATTTATTCCTAGATGGAGTGTTAAAGCTGCAGTATGCGAGATCGGCGCAAATATGATTTAAAAAAGTTATTTTTAGAAAACGGCCGCTATATCGTGACAGTAGTACATGAAACAGGTAACCTGAAAAAAATCATGTTCCTCTGTGTCCTACTGTGTCCTCTGGTGCTCCTAACGGCATCTTAAGGATTTCACTTACCGGAGGAAAACAAGGTCCGCTGTCCAGCTGCCGTCTATGAGAGCCTGCTGTCAAACACTCGCGAACTCCGACCAAACGGTCAAACTAGGCAGCGTTGATCAAATATTAATCAATATCCTGTTACTGTAATGCCTATTTCTCGCCTCAAATGTTTTCAGAATCATCTTGTAGTGTACTGTTTAGCTGTAAAATGAGAAAGTTTGTGACGCGGCCGCCATTGTAAAATCTGTTGAAGGAAGCCAAGTTCTGGTCACATGACCGGAGTACAGCCAATAGGAGCCGCTCTCTCTCTCTGAAATGACCTGTGATTAGTCAAAATCTGCCGTCATGGGCTAGATTTTTCTAATGCCTGAAAACAGAGACATGATGAGGAGCAGAAGTCTAGTTTTCTCTCAGACCACTTGAATTACAATATGCTGAAAGATTATTATGGAATTTTTGCCAAATTATGCCAAAAAGTTGTTGCCTACTGTCACTTTAAAGGTGAAATATCATGCTTATTGCCAGGTTCATATTTGTATTTTAGTTTCTACTAGAACATGTTTACATGCTTTAATGTAAAAAAAAAAAAAACACATTATTTTTCTCATACTGTCTGTTTGAATATATCTGTATTCATCCTCTGTCTGAAACGGTCCGTTTTAGCGCCTGTCTCTTTAAGACCCCCACCCGAAAAAGCCCAGTCTGCTCTGATTGGCTTGCAAGAAAAACATTGTGTACTTTGCAAAGGTAGTTCTCAAGCTGTGGGTGATATATCCTAATGAGCCTGCATGTGACATAGGAAGGGGATCCAAATCTGAATAGCATGTTTTCTGATCCAGGCAGCCCACAAATAACTGACTGGGTTGTCTTATTTCACAGTTTGTGGGTTGGTAGGCACTCCATATACCCAAGTGTATGTGCACAAACACTGAAAAAGTTAGATTTTCATGATATGTCCCCTTTATTAAAAAAAGAGTAGCCATAACATGTTAGCTTATCTGATTTTCTAAGCTTAAACTAGCCAAATTAGTCTCCATATACTTTATTGTCATGATTATGCATAGGCTACATGTATTGGAAAATGTAATCATTATTCTTTCATAGATGTATTTCAAACAGTTGTTTTGCCATTCAAATTTCCCACCTAGTTTACGTTTTTCTGAAAAATAGACAACCAGGCAGATTACTTCAATGCAACAAAATACCGTAAACTCAATAGTCCACCAGCTTTCCACCTCATCTCCCAGCCTGCTTCAGCAAATGGTGACATATTATGTCTGCTTGCAGAGCAGCTCTGTCTCTTGATCATGTTTGTACCAAACTTAAAGTCCAAGGTGTTTCTGCATGCAATATCTGTGTTATTGTTGAATGACAAATCTGACACATCTTTAACACAGAAGTACATTTATTCAGGTCTTAATACATTAATATTGAACGAGTTACATATTCTTATTGATTGCAAATCACACAGCACAATTCCAATTTATTCCTGTATATAAGTTCAATGTAACAGATTTGTATTTTAAAATATGTAATGGGAACTCTTCCTCTTGTCATGAGGAGCACTTTGTTATAAAATGTAAGTAAAAGTGCATCTTTCTACTCATAAAATTACAAAAAAATTGGTCCAGAATCTGCGTTCTGAGCAGGACTTCTCTTGCAGACTAAATCTTTGTGTTTTCCATTTTAAAAATGCAATATATCTTAACATTTTTTTTTTCTCAGTAATTTGCTTTTTGATGCTATTTTCTAAAAACTGTAGCTAAATACAAGAAATACAACATTGTCAGTTTACAAAAGCTTAGCATATTAATCACTGCATCATCTATTTTCTAAATAAACTTCATTTTTTTTCCCATATAACTATCTGGAACATAGAGTTTTGACAACAACGACACAATAATATCTCACAGCGCTATGTTACAATAAAATATCTCTGTCATAAGTTCAAAGAAAAGGAAAATAGCAACATAAAATTAAGGAATACAATGCATAGATTCAATCATTTCAAAATGTAGAGATATAATTTACTTAGTACAGCTCTTTTACTTTTAGAGTGAATCCTGTGACACTGACTACATGGATTCATTACAGTTTATCCTGACTTGAGTGACCGGCACAAATATATATAATCTGAACATATCACATGATAAAAATGCTAAATATATCACTTTGACTTCAAAGGCAAATTTGGCTATAGTACACTATGGCATGTTTGGGTAAGAAAAGGCAACACCTGGCACCAAAGCCGAACAGCAGCTTCTTTAACGGCCTTTTGAAATGTTAAGTCATTTTACTCATCTTAAACCTGCCCCGCTCTCCGGCTTTCTTAAAAATCTACATCAGCGGTGTCAGATCATGTGCCGTTACTGATCTGGAGTATGCAAGTTTTCATTTTAACCAAACACTCAATTAAAGAGCTTTCCCCCGTGGTTGGAGGTGAACTCATTAGTAGCGCGACTTAAATAAAAACCTGCACAATACACGATCAGACACACGCTAACATATGTGGTTTCTGGATAAATCACGCGATAAACATTAATGTAGAATAGGCAGTTTTAGTTTGTCTTTCAGCCACCGAACCAGTCGACTTCATGAGAAGCAGTCATGTTTTACAGACTCCATCTTCACAAAGGTAGCCCCAGTCTTGTACACTATTTGTGACTGCATATTAAGTCACTGACAGGCTGACAAGCTCAATGTTAGTACAGCGACGAGTGGGAAAAGCAAGTCAGAAAAATGCAAATATACATGCTAGATAAAATACTTAACACTTAGTGGCGCTTTTCAGGGGCAAAAAATCATTAAAATAGACTTAAGAAGATGAAGTCACATGTTAAATTTATGTTATCAAATATTTAAAAAGACATGGAGATGGGTAGAGGTAGGAGGGGCAGTAAAGCTGATCCTACTGATAGCATCAGACGGCTCTTTTGGACAAAAAGGAATCATACTGTACTAATTTAAATCAGTCACACTAACCTTTTGAGACATTTTAAAACGTTCTGAAACTGAACAGGGGACAGGCTGGTTCCTCACAGTGTCTTTAATGACAATCTCTGGCAGGTGTTGGACTCAGCAGCACTGAGAATATCTTTTATCCACCAACCTGCCTTGACCTCTGAACATTCACATAGCTGCGAAGCGTTCAGGAACAACAACAATCTACAGTTTCTTCTTGACTTCTTAAAAAAAAAAAAGTAAAAGCAGGGAACTGAAAATAAAGAATTCACTGTACTTTTCTTCAAGACTGCTGGATTTGAATATCTTCTGGACCGTAGACATTTACAATATAAAACCCTTCAAGCCTGCAGTCAATATCTACTTTGTTAGGCACAATAAATAGGCCCCTGTGGTATTAAGGTTCAGAGTGACAAAGGACTCAGAACAATATTCTGATGTCTGAGTGCACGTTATGCACCAGCATAAAATCTATATTAACCACAAATAATTTAGGTCTCAAATATATACTAAATCCAGTAAACATCTACTACATCATTTTAATATACATTCTTAATGTATGTACAAGAAATCAGAAAGTGTGTTACCATTTTACAGCCTGACTGAGGAGAATCCTCGAGCACAGACCTGTCCACTCGACGTTTGTTTAAAAGAATCGGATCCAGTTTTCAATGTGAGCTCATTTCTGCTGCCTTCCGCTCTGTAAACACTATTTACAGTCTTAGAAAATACACTAAGAGGCCTGATTTTACAAACTGTGTGATGCCATTATGTACATATCAGGCAATAAACAAAGTGAGTTATTATGTAACATCATCCGAGGTTCACCTTGAGAAGTCTCTCACATTACATCATGTCAGTCCACAAACCCATGAGCCAGATTACCTTCATAATTCTTCCGTAGTGGTAATCGATTATCACCATGGTGTACATACAAAGAGTTTGATTGTGGAAACAGTAAACATCATGGTGTGAGTTTGTGCACTTCTACAGATTGTGCTGCTGCTGCTGCTGATGATGAGATGTAGTTGGCAGTTGCAAAAATGGCAGACACAACCGCTGTATAGTAACTGCAACCTTGGTGAGTAAACCAGAGAGGTGTGTTTCAGTTTGGCTCTTATGTTAAGGCAAAATGTTTGGCACTTGGTTTGTACAAATTTGATATTTCAAAAATAATTCAGATTTCATCTTCACCAGTTCAGGGGCTCTAATGGAGATGCTGATCACGACCAGTCTCAGTCTGCTGAAATGATCCGAAGAGTATTTTTGAAACAGAAATGTTGTCGGGTTGAGGATTAAACATCCTAAGATACACTTTTTGTCTTAGATGAGTTCTGATTGTGCCTTTTACCAAACAGCAACAGCACCACAGTTTCTACCCTGACACCCAGCTGTGTGGGGTGGTCTTCACTCCATGAGGGAAACCTTGTTGGGTCACCATTGGCTCAAAGTTGAAGTCCAGGACATCCCCGTCCATCAGAGTGTCGTGGAGGACCGTCTCCATGTCAAACTCAAACTTCTCGATGGACATGTCGTCCAGGTCGCTGGGCAACTTCTCCGGGTGCATGGGCTGCGGCAGGCCGGGTCGCCCGTAGCCGTTGGTGTTGAGGGGGCAGAAGCCACCGGGCATGCCTCCTGCGCTGAGGTGGCTGGAGAGGCCATAAGGCATCTGCATAGGGCTTTTGGCTGCAGGCAAACGTGTGGTGCCCCCGCTGTGGCTCAGGGACATGAGCAGGCGGCCGTTCATAGCCGGTGACGTGGCCGGGACTTGGCTGTGCACATTGTGGGGGTGAGTGTGAGAGAGACCATGTGGATGACCGTTTACTCCTCCCATGAGTTTAGCTGCGTGCTGGCTGCTGCTGTACGGCGGCAGCATACAGCCTCCGCTGGACTGAGACACCACAGTGTCCACTGACGGCATGAGCTCTCCGTGCTGGTCTGTATCCGACGTCAGCAGCTCCTTCAGAAGCCCCGCAGGGCAGCCGTACGGGCCCAGACTGGGCCCGAAGTTGGGCTTACTCTCTGGCAGTGTCTGAAGCGGCATGGACGACAGGGCGTTCATCCCCGCTTGGCCGTACACACACTTGCGGTACTCCTGCTGAGGCTGCGGGACCATGCTGGGGGAGCTGTAAGCGGGGTACCCGGGGCTCGGCTGCATCATCGGAGAGGGGGAGGACTGGGAGGAGCCGGGGGTCGTCGCCCCTCCTCCGACCTGAGAGTTGTTGGGCGAGAGCAAGTTCAGGTTGTCCAGAAGGTTCTCCATGACGTTCTCAGAGCTGTGTCCCAAAGAGCCCGTCATCTCCGTGAGACTGGGCAGCGTGGCTGTCATCTTGGCCCCGGGGGCTCCTGGGTAGCCCATATGCACGTCCACCTCCCCGAGGTCGTCCTCGGGCATGAAGGGTGAGAGGCGGCCGCTCAGAGTGCTGGCGTTGGAGCTGGTCCGGGGCCTGAAGCTGTTCCACGCATCGAAGTCGTCGTTGCTGTGGGAGTTGGGGCTGCCAGGCCACTTGGAGTAGGAGCCGGGACTGTCGGCGCCTCCGTCAGGGCCGCCCTGCAGGGACAGCTGTGGGGAGACAAGGAGACTCTCAGTGTACCATAGACATACTGTATGTGCCAGAGTCAGTCAGTGCAACATGTGTTTTGGGCAGAAACCATTGGCAATAACACACAGGGGTGGATGGTAGGCTACTAAAAATATATATTACAAAAGTATTCTATCAATAATGTCATAATATCTTGAGAATGGCTATTCGCAGGATGTTTACAGACATGACGACTTTAAGAAACAATAAGAAAATAAGTTAGAAGTGTCGATATGACTACCAAACAATCTCACTAGAGATGTTCCGATACCATTTTTTCCTTCCGAATACTGATTTCGATATCTGAACTTGCAGTATCGGATGATACCGAGAACTCATCCAATAACAGCGTGATAAAAAAAAGACAGAGTTATTATTATTATAACTATTTAACAGTTGTTAACTACACTACTACAGTGTCCTCGCTCTGACTACCATTCGACTCTCCACTAGCACCGCACTGTCGTTGTTTTCTATCGTCACGTGACAAACTACCTGCAATCAGTTCTTCTTTGCTGCTCTAAAACGGTAGTTGCCAGTGGCAGCCATGATACATCCAGGGCGACAGCACAGTGAAGGCTACTGTTTTGGAGTGGCAAAGAAGAATTGATTTCTGGTTAAACAAGTTGATTTTTATCTGGGTTAAGAAATTATGGTAACGGATTGCTGCAGAGACTGGCGTACTCGCCGATACCCGATACCGGACTTTGGGCAGTATCGGACGCATTTCCAATACTAATATCGGTATCAGAACAACTCTAATTCTTACTTAATTTCCTTCACCTCTACTAGGCTAATAAGTCCAGATAATTGTATTTTTAATTGTAATGTAGTCATTAAGACCAAGAACAGACCAATTTAGGCTTAGAATATAAAATCCCTTATGATGCCTGGTCTTTATCATGATACATTATATTGACATATGAACCAGCTCAGCTTTTAGAACTCAAAATGAGTGATAATTTAATTCAGAATAATTTATGAAAACAGTTAGCAGTAAATTCTAAAATAGATAATTAAATATCGGCGATGACAGCACAAAAGCTGGATTCTTTATTTATTTACCTTCTTCTTAGCTGCTCTTCCTCTGCTCTTGGCGAACTTGCTGTTGTTGTCCATGGAGGCTGCCCTGCGTCGCGGCGACTTGCCGCTCTTCCCGCCCTCCGGGTTCAGCATCCACCACGAGCTCTTCCCCGTCCCCTCATTCTGGACGCGAATAAAGCGGCTGTGCAGCGACAGGTTGTGTCTAATGGAGTTCTGGAGGAGAGAGAGGAAGAGAGACGCTGGGTGAGGTGAGGAGCAGACAAACAGAGAGAGATTTGTATTTGCCCTTTTCTCCAAACACCTCAGCTCTGCTTTGCCATACAAGTGCAAATCCACCCGTACAGGTGGTTCTCTTTTAAAAAACACGTCTGGCTCGACAGCTGACTTACAGGAGAGAAAGGGGAGCTTTTAAGGTCACTCAACAATCTAATGCCATGTGCAATTCAAAGACAACAAACACACACAATAGATGTCAATACTCAATGAGCAATACATCCTGAACGAACAAGGATTAAACTGCAGACACTCTTATCTCCAAAAATACTGTACATGTGGGCCTTTATTATTTCCTTCACAAAAACAGAGGGGCCCATTGTAAAACAGCACTACACCAACACTCACATTCCACCTGACTACGTGTCTTGTCTGAACCAGCACAGAATCAAAGGGAGGAAACAGACTAATCTTTCCTCCTTACAGACACATTAATACAGCGCTCTAACGTTGCTTAGTGAAACCCCCGGTGGAAAAACTAATTTTTGTGCAGGAAGCTAGTGAAGCATTATTAAAACACAGCAAACAAGAGCGAGAATATTGGGCAAGCGTCTGCTAAGCAAACCACAGAGTGAGACACCATTTCTGCCCTACTTTACTGGAACCACTACTGTACTTCATGTGTTTTTCAGCCTGTTTATGATTTTCAAATTCAAATCAGCCCAAACTGTTACTGAAGTGACCATTTAAACCTCAGAGAATAATTTACACTCTGGCTGCGTATCGTCGTGTGTCCGGGCCACACCATGAAGTAATGAGCCTTGGCCAGACATTACTGTGCATGCGTACAGCTTGTTGTTTTGGAAGAAAGGCTGGAACTCCCGGCGCACACACACACACATACACACACACACACACACACACACACACACACACACGCAGAGCTTCGCGTGCATAGTGGCAAACGTCATCAGGCCTGTTCCTGCTGTGAGTCACTGCTTCACATCTGGTTCACAGTCTGCCCTCTGCTCTGCCTTCACCTCTGCTTCTCCTCATCTCCACCATCTCTTCTCATTCCTCACTCTGAAATCTCGTCCCACTCTGACCCACGCCACAATTATTTTCAATGTTGATTCATTTCTCGACTAAGTAATCAATGATTTGTTTAGTCTATAAAATCAGAAAACTGTGAAAAAGGCTTATCACAGTTTCCCGTAGCCCAAAGTGATGTCTTCAGTGGCTTGTTTTGTCCAACAGCCCAAAATAATGATATAAAACAGAGAAAGGGGGCAGCATTTTGCATTTGAAAAGGTAGAAACAGCAAATATCTGGCATTTTTCCTTCATAAATGACTTCAAAGATTAAAGGAGCACTCCAGCCATTCAATGTTGCACTTCCATAAAGTTGGTAGACTTGCAAGAGACAAATTTAAAAAGAGAATGGTTAAAATCGAAGAAGAGGGGGCCACTAAATCATGGTTTTAAGTCCCTGGTAGAGTTGTTCCGATACCGATACCAGAATTGGAAATGCGTCCGGTACTGCAAAATTCGGGATCAGGTATCGGCGAGTATGCCAGTCTATGCACTGATCCGATACCATCATTTATTAACCCAGAAAAAAAATCAACTTTTAACCGGAAATCAATTCTTCCTAGTAGCCTTCACTGTGCTGTCGCCCTGGATTTATCATGGCTGCCACTGGCAACTACTGTTTTAGAGCAGCGAAGAAGAACTGATTGCAGGTAGTTTACCACAGCTGTCAAATAATAATAACAAACTATTTTTTTATCATGCTGGTATCGGATCGGTACGGCAAGTTCAAGAATCGGTACACTGCATCCTACATTTCCCATAATGCAACTCAATATCATCTTTTATTAGACCATGACTGTTAAATACCACGATCTTTCAAACGCCACAACCCCAGTTTGTAACGGAGACTTTCAGTTAACAATTGTAAGTCTCAGAGATAACCCTGATGACATCACTATGACATCATCAGGGTTATTTTCTCAAACTTTGGAAAGCTCCCTCCAGAGACACAGAAGACATGATACAACTGTTAGGACTCCTCGTGATAAGTAAACTGACATCCATGACTAAAATTGGTGGAGTCCTGATTTAATCAATTAACATAATTGTTGTTGACTAATTTTCAGACAATCAACTGATCAATTACTTGATTAATCTGCTCTCTCAAATACCATTATCTTCCATTCCAGCCACAACACCCTCTTTCACTTTCCTGTCTCTCATTTTTCTTCAACATCTCCTCTTCTTCTCTCTGTATCTACTTTTCTTTCTCTCCACCTCTTTCCTGTCCTCCCTGGAGGACCTCAGGCGCTAGGGCACATGGGGGCCCGCCTGAACACTGGCCCTTCACAAATGAATGAAATTCGGAATCAAATGACCCGACTGCCTCAGCCAATAGTCTCGGGCTATACTAGTTTGCATGATCTGAGGGACGTGACAGCCCTTCCCTGATTAGCCTAGCAAATGCTTTTCTCCCCCCTCCTCCTCGTGCACATCAGTAGCTATGACAAAATGCGAGGAGTAAAGTCTGGTCATGAGCCTCTCTTTCCCATGACCGCTAAGAGTGCTGGTAATTTCAGCTGTGCTGCAACAAGGAATGACTGCAATGTGAGTGCAGACGCCGGGACGTCCTGTTACAGCCCTATATCTTCCTGATGACAGGAAGGAGAAACTCTCCACCTCGGAGGCTCGGCTTTCTATTTTGGCCTATTTCTCAGTCATTACGCTGGGTGTTGTGATGATGCAGAACATTTTAAAACCAGTTTAAAAGTCTTGATGCAAGACAGGGAGTACAAGTGAAGGGTCATAAAACCTACCCTGATGGGAAGTACCAGAACTCGGAGTGCCGTGTGGGGAGTGTGGCTGAGGGTGTCTGGTGGGGCCAATGGAAAAGCCTCGTCTCCAACTGTGTGTGTGTGTGTGACAGAGAGCCAGCTCATGTTTTTAGTGCAATGGCAGTAGGACAAACAGCAGCCCAGTATGGTTTTGATTTTGTTGCTCTCTCCACTGCAGTCAGTGATATTGTGGTTTGAAAACACACGCGATTTGGGATGAACACACGCTCATGAACACACAGTCGTAGACATAGTGACACACACATGGACATGCATATATGAATGAAAAGTTATGACACATTGCTTGCTACATTTGTTAACAGACTTCTTTTTAATTTATAATTTTTTTTGTCTGTTTCCTTTGGATTCAGCGACTGAGTGTGACATTGATTTATCTCTGGCCGCCGTACACAGGAATCTTAACATTCCAGCTAATCACTGTGTGCAAAGTTCAATCGTAATCAGAGCCAACTTGTTAGTATCTGTTAGGAAACAGTAAAGGCAGGATTCCCAGCCAGGCAGCCATCACAATCAACATTCCTCAGCAAGGTTACAAAACCCGCGATTTCACAGAACTGAGCTCTGATTACCGCCGCTCGAGGACGGTCATATCTTGTGTTGGATGAAAATATGACAATAATAAAAAGTAGAGTGTTTTTGTTTCTTCGCACAAAAAAATGCAACAAAATGATGGAGACAGTTTTGGCAAAGAAACAAGATTGTGTAGAGACACATTAAATGTTACTTGCAGTTAGTTGTAGTCATATATACTATAGTCATAGTCATAAGAAAGTCATAGTATAGTATGTCAAAAAAGGAAAAAAGTCATAGTATGTCGAAAAAAAATATTAAAAAGTCATAGTATAGTATATCGAAAAGAAATACTAAAAAGTCATAGTATAGTATGTCCAAAAAAGTCAAAAATTGTTGTGAAAACATGCAGTAACCTGACATTACTGTATCTCTGAAGGTTAGCTCATGTAGCCAGAGATAATAAAAACACTTTTCTCTGTTGTGCCTGAGCCCACCGCGAGGAGCACCACCTCCGTTCTCTGAGTCAACAGAACAGAGCAGCGCTGGCAAAACACGAGGAAGTGACCACATGAAAGGGGACTGTGACAGGAAACAGAGCTGACTTCCTGCCTCACAGGAAACGCGGCGGTCGTGAGGCAGAGAAAAAGGCATGGAATGCGACGCCGCAGCGCCGTGAGCCAAGTGGACACCGCAAATTTAGCTTTGGCCCCCTCCTCTAACCCCCCCAACCCACCACTGCCAGAGAGTTTAAGTTTAGCAACAGGCACTAATCCCTGATGTCACACTGGTATTAAATGAAAGTGATGTTCGCTCTGTCGTGTGACTGCTGAAACTGAATTACACGGACACGTCATGACTCAACAAGAGGCTGCAGTAAGGCCGTCTGGCTGGTGTGAGTGTGAGTTTGAGAGAGCAGGAGAATGTGTTTTGCGTGTAGGCTATTTAAGAAATAGAGAAAGAGGGGTTGTGTGTGTGTCAGAGTGGGCATGGATCAGTAAGGAACACACTGTGCTGGTTTGAACTCCCTCACTGGCAGCACTACTGAAAGGCCACAGTGTTCAGTAAATCACCCTCTCCTCCTCTCCTTCCTTCTCTCCTTCTCTTTATTTCTCATCTCCTTTCCCTCTTTTAATCTCCTCTCCTTGTCTTCTCTCACTTCATTCCTATTCCTTTCATCTCCTCTCTCCTATTCTCATCCTCTCATCTCCTTCTTTGTCTTTTCCTCTCCTTTCATCATCTTGTTTCCTTCTTTCTCTTCTTCCCTCCTCTCCTTCTTTCCTTGTCTTCTGTCGCCCCCTTCCAACTGCTACATCTTTTCGTCTTGTTTCCTTCGACTCTCCTCATCTTGTGTCCTTCTCCTCTCCTCATCTTGTGTCCTTCTCCTCTCCTCATCTTGTGTCCTTCTCCTCTCCTCATCTTGTGTCCTTCTGCTCTCCTCATCTTGTGTCCTTCTCCTCTCCTCATCTTGTGTCCTTCTGCTCTCCTCATCTTGTTTCCTTCTCCTCTCCTCATCTTGTGTCCTTCTCCTCTCCTCATCTTGTTTCCTTCATTGTCCTCTCCCCTCCTCATGCTGTTTCCTTTCTTCTCACCTCATCTCCTTTGTTTTCCTTCCTTCACTTCTCCACTCCTGTCCTCTCCTACTCTCTCCTGCAGACAGAAGCAAAACTACCTGCAGAAAACCGGAGACCGTGCCAGACAGACAGATGCTGGCACACTGACCGAGGTGCTGACGCTCTCGGAGCCGCTCAAATGTCAACTTGTCTGATGAAAAAATCCCCAGAAGAGCGCTGCACCACCTACTTGCAGGGCTGCTTTGAATCAAGTGAAGCCACAAGTGAAACCTCAGCTGCAAAGCCCGTACAGCTATAGGTATAAAGCATCTGCAGCAATGCTCCCACCTCACCGACTGAAAGCGTGCAGATGGTACGAACTCACACGCCAGCAGTTCTCTGAGAAGTTTCACACACATGTAGCAGAGATAAGGAGCTGATGATAGTGAAAAAAATGTGGTTTCCCTGCACTATTTCCACTGAACTCATTAGAGAAACGGTGCTGTCCTGAACAGCCTGTTTCACCTTTCGTTACCCATGTTTCAGGCTTAACAGTAGGTGTGTTCTTGCACTGTAACTAGCTATTTTCTGTGTAATGTCTGCGGCTGAGTGAAGAGTACAACCTATAGAGTATAGCGCACCATTTCTAACCGCCAAACTAAGTAGCCCTAAAGCTGTAGCTTGGTCATGTCTGGAGCGTTGTGCTGAGTCTGGCAGAGTTAGAGCAATGTGGTCGAGACAGAAAACGTGTAAACCTGTTATTAGCCTAACACCAGCTCAGCAGGTCTGCCCGCTTAACAACAGCATGAGGCTGAGCGCACCGCTCCAGGTGAGGTGGTGGGGCGACAAGTGACGGGGAACTACCACTCACTGGGATCACAAAGTCATCAAAAGATACACTCACGGCAGGTTTTTCCCCTTCATGTCAGATGCACTTAGTATTCTGTGATCCAGTGGCCGATTACTACTAATTCCAATAGATTATGAAATCAGGTTCACTAAAAGTGGTGCATGGTGGTGAACTGGCTGTGATCAAAGTGGTAACTCCTGGAGCCAACGCACAAACACAGACTCACGGCAGTTCGTGAAATAGTCACAAAATTGAATCTATTTCATTTGGGTACATAGATACAAATTTCCATTTTTAGCGGATTTAACATGTGACGCACGTGTCAATTTCCGATTAACTTGGTTAGGCTTAGGCAACAAACTACTTAGTTTGGTTTAGAAAAAGATTGCGGTTTGGGTTAAAATAACACCAAAAGTGGCATAATTTAAGTACGGAATTTACATGACAAAATAAATCAACTTTGACTCGTGGTTTCAAGTGGGACACTCCTGGGCGAAAGTCCTGTGTTTTTTGACCCACCCATCCACCCCGACCTCCTCCCTACGCGCCGTTCGTCACTCTCTATATTTCCCGGTTCACAATTACGTGGATTACATACGAATTTCTTGCTAACCATCACAATTTTTTTTTTGAAATTTGTGTCTATGAACATGAATGAATACATTCAATTTCGTGACTATTTCACGAACTGTTGTGCAACTGGGCTGGTCGCACACATGAGCAAGAGGAAAGAGGTAATAGTTATTTTTATAGAGTCAGCTCTTCTTGGCTAAAGACACTATGAGTTGACCCAACTTCAAATAGTTTTTTGGAAGCTGTTTTAACAGTCTTTCTAAACCAAATTACCTCAAACAGCTATGAATCAAATTTAATTTGTTTTTTGGGGGATTTTTGCTTTATTTTGGGGGGATTTCTGCATGCTTGTTTAATGGGGGGATTTCTGATTTATTGGACATCAATGGTCAATAAGGACGAGATCAAATGACTTGAATTACAAGTGTCTGCACCTAAGTTCAGCCTGAATTTGCTGAGTCATAGGATATTTAGTCATTGGTGTAATAGTTTATGAGCTTTACAGTATTTATCGACGGTCGTTTTAGTGCTGTTTTATTGAAAATGAAAGGAGACTGTTACAGTCTGGGCGTAGTGATCTTCACACATGCTCAGCTACACACAAGGAATCTGGCTCCTCTCTCAAACACACACACAAGCAGAAAATAAAGCAATACACCTTCACATTACCACATTCACAAAGCAATCTGAATAGACTGCGATGACTTCATGTGTTTGCAGTTTGATAAGTTATCATCAGCACCAATATTGAACTGACCAGCGCTAATCACTGACCTATTTGCTAAAGTCAATACAGCGACGATCATAAAAGGCAGTGGAAATAAAAAGCAGAGCACAGGAAACGTAACGCCTCAGGCCTTTTTTTTATTATTTATACCCTCCGTTTCATTTAGACAGTCTGGAGCAAAGGAAATGATTGTTGTCATTAATGTTGCGTAGCAGCGAGCAACACAGCGCAGTGCCTCAGGTTTGAATGCATAAACGTGTCACTGTTAGCAGTGATTTAAAAATAAGTCTGTTTGACCACAATTTCTGTTTTTAAAAACAGTCCCAGTTTAAAAATGGAAAGTGACCCCAGGACATGGTTCCAGCCAGAAATAGATCATCTCTTCCGTCGCCCTTCATCTATTCCTCCCTTGTCCTTTTCACGTGCTCCTCTGGGACTTATGCACTTACACTACAGCTGATCTCACACTCATGTTGCAGCAAATAAGGTCCCTTTCTCACCCGCTGACGTCAACTTCCAATTATTCAATTTGGCAAAGAGAGGGGAGAGAGGAGGCCCGGACACAGAGCGCTCAGTGTGGAGCTCCTTAAATTCACTTTAGGGCTCTATGAGCCCAAGTAGCAGTCTATGACTTCCAGGAAAGTACTTCTTCAGAATGGTCATTGTGAGATGCTGAGTTATACGACCGTCGTAAAGCGCAGATGGAAAGGCAGAAAACGCAAGTCATGCAGAAGCAAATCTGTCTGCAAATGTATTTACTGACGGCCTCTTGGCAGGATCTCCTGTTCACAATCCTCTGCAAGGAATCTGAGCAGCCAATCGCCCTCCCCCCAAACACACACACACATACATACAGAGCTGAACTTGGAAGCCTGAGCGGATGATGATTGGTTAAGCTTAAGATTGATCGGTCTCACAGACGCTGCAGACAAATGATAAATAGTCTGCGAGTGGTTTTCGTGCATAAGGTGAGAAGCAGCAAAGCCACAGACACTCCAGGATCTTTCATCGCCGTATGATAGTGTGAGACGAGTGGCGCGGTGGAGGGGCTATTAGTGAACTTCCTGCTGCATTGTATCCGCACAGGAAGAGCTGGCCGGTCCTGATACTGATCCCACCGATGCCTCTGGTTTCTATGCAAAACACTGCAGAGTGAGGCCCTGCTAGGCGCAATGCGAGGGACCAGCTGAAGCAAACAGTGGGTTCAAGAGCCACTACTTCCTAATCAAAACTCTGTAGTCTGACTGGGCAAAACAAGAGGAAAAAGGAAAGAGGGGGCCCTTGTCCAGGTAGGCTTTTCCAGCAGGATTACAATAAAGCTCTTACTGTACATCTTAGAAACAGTTCCCCACTTATGATTTGCCCTAATTATGGATCCAAACAAACACAACGGGATGGGAGAATAATAAATCATCAGCCATTTCCTCTGGTTTGGCCAAGGAGCTGACATTTGGACAAATGGCTCCAAAAGAAAAGTTGGCTGAATGAGCGATTAAGCGATCATAAATCCAAAACTTAAAAGTACAACAAAAAGGTTGTTGACTGAGAAAAGAAGGCAGAACGTTTTGTGTTTGTTGGCTATAAACTTTTTCATCCAATCTGGTCTTTGCTTTTCCTCGTTTTCATTTCACCGGTCCAATTAGAACAGGATGAGAAGTTGCCTTCAGCCAATTAACATCAACAAGAATGATGCAGGAGAATTGTTGGCATCAGGGGTAAGCTATGATGAAGTCACTTCTAAGGAATAATACATAATTTGCTAAATGCTTCTCTTCTCAAGCTGTTGACACGTTTCAGCTCAGGAAGCTAAAAATAACAGAAATCAAATAACTTTTACTTCATTACAATGGCCAAATTGTCAATTCAAATTAGCATTTAGCTGCTCTAAGGCATTGATGTTCAAGAAATGAGAAATGTGGACTTTTTGTGCCCTGTCCTAGGTGATTTATTGACTTTTAGTGTCATTGCATTGTACTGATATGATCATATTATGATAATTTTGTCATTATGTCAATGTAAAAATATGTTACAAATCAAACTGTAATTAGAAATAATAAAATTACTTATTAGAGGTTTTGTTTTAACCTTCAAATGACACATCAACTGCTTTCATGATCACTAACTCTTCAACTGATTCCTCCACTCCTTTTAATGCTTATAGGCTACACGTCAAATGACACTTCAAACCATTTCAGTGCTTCAACTTCAACTATAACTCTCAGAAAACAAATCTAAATTTTAAGATTTCTAGAAGTTTCAAATGTTTGTACTTCTCTTCAGAAAACTGTTATTTAATGCTATAAGAAAAAAAATATTATTTATAGTGTCACATTGATTTATTCACACTGTCCTCATGTCACCTGCAAGGCCCATAAATGTTGGCTGCATTGGTGAGAGAGTGACAGAATGAATGATTCACATTACATTTTGTATTTTCTTCTATTCTATTAAATGCTGTTTATGATAACTGCTACTTTAAAATAATGTCCCGGCAGCGTGTTTGCATGCCGAGCTCTCTCTTGTGCTCGCTGATTTCCTGACTCAGAATTAAGCAGCACACAGCTCATGTGTACAGACAGGGACCGGGTTGTGCTGGCTAAGCTCGCCATGCTGAAATATGTGCATGTGTTGCTACGTGCAACACAATGTGAGTCTGTAAATGCACAGAGCAGTGTCTGTGGAGCGGGGATATTTTTCGCCTCTGATCAGCAGAGCGGCTGGGCTGGGCCGCTGCCTGCTCGGCCCGGATAAAGATGCAGTGTGTTGACCACTGCTGGGTGCCTGTGTGGCGGCCTGCGTCCGTAGGTCTGACCCACCACAGGGGGGAGTGTTTGGGGGGTTATATTTATACGCCTGTTACCCCGGTTCAACCTGGCAAACACGGGGATATCCCCGAGCTGTTTTTATGGCTGGATGTTGATTCCAACAATAAATCTCCATTCGGTTACACAGTTGAGAGGATTTCTCATTGGTACATTTACTCTGTGAAGCGCTGACATAAATTTGTGCACTTCTAAACTGTCTTCATGGAAAAAAACAACAATATTTGTAAGTAAAAATAGTAAAATAGAAGAAAAATGACCACCCACAATGTTTGAATACGGACTGTTTTCTAAAAACAATTCCTGTTGAGCACCAAAAATGTCACCAAAATTAAACAAGGACATCATATGCAGGTTAGCACTAGAAAAGAAGTGTTAAAGAGGGCACCTATTAACAAATGAGAGACTGCTATTAATATCACTGCCTCAGTCTGAAGTCACAAAAAAACATGATGTTTTTCTTCTTCATATCTTTCTTTCCTTTCCTTTTTAACTCTCCTAAAAATATATAGATACAAGTCCATGAAGCAGTGCGACTGTACGTTGGGCTGTAATGCACTTACCTGTAAAACTAGCATGACTCTGCCACAAAAAAGAGAAAAAAAACTGAAGAGAAACCTTATGTGACGTAGTGGAGCCATTATAGTCCTTTTATCACAAAGTAGTTTTTTTAATGGGCTCATTATGGACAGGAAATAACAGTGACACATCACAAAATAAATAAATATGTACGTGAAGCACAGAAAGAGTGCTGGGGGCCTTTATTCAAGTGAACAATGAGGAGATCAAGTAGTGACGACTAGATTTGGCTCCATTTTTCATGGTTATCCGAAAAATTATCTTCATATGTTTTTGAAGTGCAAAACACAGATTGTTTTACAGAAACATATCGCTCTGTTTAACTGATCTGTTGAAATGATCACCAGCGCCCTTGCTATTTGGCCTTGTTGCTATCACACCAGCGCCATTAGATCACAGTATTCAGTAGTCATACAAAAATAAGATAAAAATGTGTCTTTAGTGTTTTCATTTGGAGATGTATGACTACCGAAATGCTGCCCAACATTCAAAATCTCCTATAATGAATATTTAAAAAAAATAAATCGCATCAGTCGTGGTGAGGGGTCACATTTTTGTGAGGGACAGTAGATAGCAAGTGTGACATCAAACCAGGTCACCAAGACCTGGACTTGGCATCCCAGTCAGAGGGACCATTATCAAGCTGGCACCAGTACAGGTCAGGACAGGAGCCATAGCCTCACTCCAGCATTTACTTTGGCTCTATCTAACTGACGTCCATACACTATTATTTATCTGATTATGTCAAGAGTGAACCACAATATGAGAATTCTGAGAATTTAAAAGGATGATTTAGAGGAACGATAAGCAATAACACTGATTCATTTCATTTCCCAGCTCTGAGTGGAGCTAGGCGGAAGAATGAAAAAAACAAAACATGAAGGAAACACTGGAAGAGGAAGAAGCCACAGAATCTGGCGTCACGCTCAGTGTTGCTTCCTCTACTCATGACATCACTACCCAGGTACTGCACACTGCTTTCAGAGCACCCACTTCCTGTCAGCCACGGGCTGAAATTTGCATCTCTTAAAAGGGAGAGGAGGAAGTAATATATTCTAGAAAAGAGATAATTCATGCAATCACTGCAGACAACTACATGCGCTATCATAGAAACTATCATAACTAATATACTAGACAGATAACGATAAAGGACCACTTGGTTATTACATTCACCACGTGCGGAATTAAAGTAATCATTTTCCCTGAGATCACAGGATTTAGATTTATTTTCTCTCAAGAGAGATAGAGAGAAATGGTGAGTTACAGAAGACAGATGATGTAAGCTCAACAACAGTATATAAACCAACCAATATTAGTGATATGTAGATACACAGATGGCACCATGGCAGAAGATGGCAAAAAACTATAAACAAAGAAAACTAATATTTTTTTCTAATATTTCTCACCTTTTTGGTAAAAATCTGTGAAATAATTATTACATGCCAAGATTAATCTTAATAAAATTCCAAATGAATGAGTCATTAAACAGTGAGAATAATGATTCTGGATTCTTAACATGACGACACGAAACCCAGTGTCGTCAACAGATCGAGATTCCTTTTTTCTTTGTCAATTACTTCAACCAGGACATGAATGATTCATTGAGAGAGAAATGAGTGCACATGTTGTGACATGTCTAATAATCTGCCTAACTGGCACTGCTACATTTCCCAGAATCCCACACAGGAACCCTGAATGGAAAATAACGATGCCACCCTCAAACCGTGCAGTACCCCAGACATCAGGAAAACTACACTTTTGTCTGTCTCAGCTATCAGTCATGGCGACAGAATAAGTTGCACACTTGCTTTAGAAATTGCTAACAGAAATCTATTTTGGATGTGATTTTGGTTTTAGTCTGTGTGGTATGTGCTAGTAGAAGCTATTGTCAAGTGAAACCTAACTGCTGGTAACCTCTCCTCTCCCTGTGAGGCGTTTCTTTTACAAACACTACGTCAGCCAAGAGTCTCTCAATACAACACAGACAATAGTGCCGCGATGTTGCAACACCAGTGCAAACCTAAAGTGAACAGTCCAGGGGGCGGATCGGTGACACTGCTACGCACTTTGACCTTGTAGCAAACTATCAGTTCCCGTGACAACAGAAGCGGGGGGAACCTGCTGTCTGACGCACAGTCATAACGGCACTTCTGATTAAAGTGCGCATTAACATTTCCACCCATGCCAGCCGGCTACGGAGCTCCTGTGAGCGCTCATGTATGTGAACACAATCACACATGCCTGAGTGCATGTGTGATTGTGTGATAATGCCCGGCCAGCCTGACAGGCACCGCGCATAATCGCTTTAGGGCGGGAATTGCACAACAATGTGGGTCTGGGTAATGCCTGTGGTTTGGGGCCCTCAGCAGTGAGCGGTCCAGTAAAAGTGTTGCTCTACTCGCTCCCTGTGTGTCTGAGGCCAGCTCACATATGCTATGAGAAATTGATAGGAGAGACGCCACATTTTTCACGTGTGAAGAAGCGTCGAGGGCTTTCACTTCTCATTTGAATGGTGAAATTATTCTAAATCCACAGTTCCTCTTCTCACACTGTAAACCAATGCTGAGGTCTTCCTGTTAACCCCGCAGGAGATTTTCCCAAATTTTCTGACCGATGAGAAGTGGTGGTGGCGGACGGAGCAACAGCCCATTTTGTGAAACAAACTGCCATGCCTGTGCTCTGCCAAAACAGACAATCACGTGCTCTCTCTCGGCCTGCTACTACCAAACCCACACTGAGAAAAACAAAACAATGTGACTCATCCTAAATGACTGTTTACCTGACCACGCCGCTGGATCTGTCAGCTCCAGAGTAAAGCAGCCTGCGTGAGCACCTTTTCTCTGTCCTGCTGAATGAGGCTCTACTCGCTGCTGCTGCTGGTATCTCTTTGTATATCACTTCCACTCTCTGAGCAGTTACTGGACTCACTGAATGATCTATCCTCTGGTCCAATGCCAGGAAGAGAACTGACAAAACAGAACCCTGGCAGGAGCGCTGCGGGGTTGTGTGATGCCAGTGTCTGAGGTGGGTGGAAACACCCGTGTACACATCTGACATGATTTGTTTGAATTCACTGAATGAAAGGGGCACTTTACTGGGATTTTCCCTGGGTCCTTTCCAGTGAGATAAAGGCTCTGTGATTGTGAAGCTACCAGCTGTAGCACCAGCTGTGTCACTAAATGAGGCTGAAAATATCATTTATTATATAGTTAGCTAACACTCCTCAGTTTAGTAAGTGTGATAGAGATACATATAAAATAAGTGACCTGTCTAGAAATAAACTTCAGTGAAATATTCTTAAAATCTAAATCTAAATGAATAAGGGAATCAAACAGCTGTATAATGAAACTTAATTCTCTTTTTCACTGAAACTCTTTACTAGGGCTGTCCATCGATTAAAATATTTGATCGCGATTAATCGCAAATTAATCACACATTTTTTATATCTTCAAAATGTACCCATAAAGGGAGATTTGTCAAGTATTTAATACTCTTATCAACATGGGAGTGGGCAAATATGCTTGCTTTATGCAAACGTATGTATATATTTATTATTAGAAATCAATGAAAAGCACAAAACAATGACAAATATTGTCCAGAAACCCTCACAGGTACTGCATTTAGCATAATAAAATATGCTCAAATCATAACATGGCAAACTCAAGCCCAACAGGCAACAACAGCTGTCAGTGTGTCAGTGTGCTGACTTGACTATGACTTGCCCCAAACTGCATGTGATTATCATAAAGTGGGCATGTCTGTAAAGGGGAGACTCGTGGGTACCCATAGAACCCATTTTCAGTCACATATCTTGAGGTCTGAAGTCAAAGGACCCCTTTGAAAATGGCCATGTCAGTTTTTCCTTGCCAAAATGTAGCGTAAGTTTGGAGCGCTATTTATCATCCTTTGCGACAAGCGAAGTATGAAACGGTTGGTACCAATGGATTCCCTACAATTTCTAGTTTCATATACCAGCATCTTCACCCTAGCTTTAAAACTGAGCCCGCTACAACCTAAAAATCGCAAGTTGCGTTAATGCGTTAAAGAAATTAGTGGCGTTAAAAAACGAATTTGCGTTAAGGCGCTATTATCGTGGCCCTAGTCTTTACACAACATTTCTAACAATCATGAAATGTATTGCGAAAGATGTTTTGGTTTCAGTTGTGGAAAATGTCTCATTGGCGCAGCCAGAAAGTTCTCGATGCAGGAAAAACCTTGACTGTTTGGCAGAACATCTGGAACATCAAAAAGCATATCAACCCCCCGCCTGCAGATGTGGTTGTTTTGTTCCATGAAGCAACATGAATCTAAATTACTGCCTCTTTAAAGTAAAACTGATTTGCATGTTTAATGATTTGGGGACATTTGAGTGAAGAAAATCGTTGGCAAGCAGAGCAGAGACCCAACTGAACCTGAACTTGTAAAGCCTCTTCAACTCAGACAGACAGACAGGATCCCCTGTGTGTGGTATCTGTGTGTGGTGTGTGTCTCACAGCTTCTGTCATTGCCCGATGGCTTCCTCCCATGGCATTCTGGACCACGCTGTTAAAGGTTTACTGCGAAACAATGACCCAGACAAGCGCCGGCACATGGAATCAATTGGCAAAACTGGTTTGAGGTTGAAGTGATGTGACTTCATAGCTACAGAATGGCTAGATCCATAAATAAACACACATGTGCCACACGCAGCAGACATAAACAAGATTCGATATCCCTGCTGCGCCACACTGACCTGCTTCCTTGCCTCTTTTTTATTTCAGTCTGTGGAGGTTTAAGTCATTAATATCCTAAAATATTTCTCGGTAGAGGAAATGAGAGACAGACAATAACAGAGAGTGCTAACGCCGGGGTAAACAAATGTGGAGCAGGACAGGAGGACAACATGAGGTTGTGAAATCATCTGTGGGGCTACTAGTTTCACACTGTTGCCCAATCACATCACAGTTACATCACTTTGAACAATATTTTTCACTCATCTACGTCACATTTTTATACCACGCTGAGCCAAGATACACCTCAACAACTGGATCTACTTGTAAAAAATGGGTTTTGAAGATGCCATCTTCGGTTTTTGGAACTTTTTTTGACAAAATATAGACTCAATAATTCGTCTATTAAAGGAATAAATAATCAATATGTTAACTCATAATGAAATAATCATTATCGCAATCCTAGTATCTACCAGGACATCTTACACAGTGTTCATCACTACTCACAGCTGCTTTTTTAACACCCGCGGTGTGCCAGCTACGGTGTTTCGGCACATCAAAGCACTAAGTGGTATGAAAAGCGAAGGGGGGAGGGGAAAAAGGCGGTTGGAAGGAGATACCAGATTAAAATCAGCTGGGGAGAGAAGGAAAGTCAGAATATCACGCCACAATAAAAAAGATATAAAAGCCTGTGCAGGAATGTTCCCTGTGTCGGCCTGTCTGTCTGTCTGCCATCGTGTCTGTGCATCTGCCAGCAGCAGGGCTTTAATTATGAGGCCCAGGTTATGTTCGCACACACACACAGGAGACTAGCGTCCCACATATCTCTAACACAGTGCCTCACAGTTCCGCTGACTAACCAGTGGCACCAGACTTTGGCCTGCGGCTCCCTGATTCCAGTAAATGTCTTGTTATGCAACTCCTAACAAGTGTCACCCAGTCTGAACTCTCTGCTGCTCTCTCTCTCTTTCTTTCTCTTTATCTCTTCATTTTTCTCTGAAGACAGTAAGCGGTTAGCTCCTCAGAGTTTGGCCGAGGGCGGGAGGGGGGGGGGGGGCAGTAACCCTTCACAACGCTAAGTGTGCCCTGCTTTGTGCAGACGCAGAAAACCAGGAATGGAGAGGCAGGCAGGAAATGGGGAGGAGGGTGAGGAGAGCTCCTCCAGCTCTCTGCCTGAGAAACACAGCTGCCCCTCATGTCTTGGGGCGATGCCAAGGTTGGACTCCTCGGCTGCCTCAGGGGGGTGAGAGGTGTTCGTGTGTGTGTGTGTGTGTGTGTGTGTGTGTGTATGTGTGTGTTGAACCAGTAGAAACAGGAGGACTGCTGTTCTATGCAGCTCCCTGTCCTACTAATACACATTCAGACCCAGAAACACGGTGATAAAGTATAACCAGCTCAGTGCTCACTCAGGATTAGAAAGCCTTAATTCTTAGCTTCTTTATGTCTTTAAGCCGTATTCCTAGGGTTCATGGGAAAAAAACAGTGGGCTACCTCCGGGTCTGAGAAGTGAAGCCAATGCAGAAGTGCCTTAAACTTGCATTCTTTCTAAAAGCCAGCAGGGGGCGACTCCTCTGGTTGCAAAAAGAAGTCTGTTTGTATAGAAGTCATAAGAAAATGACCCTACTTCTCACCTGATTTATTACCTCAGTAAACATTGTAAACATGAGTTTTATGGTCTCAATAGCTAGTTTCATGTCTTCTTCAATACAGCATGATGTTCATTTAGGGTATGCATCACGGTATACTTTAGGGCGTGGCGACCTGGTGATTGACAGGTCGCTATCACAGCGTTGTCCAGTCTAGGAGTTGTCCGAGTATTCGTCTTAGAACTTTTAACTCTTTCACAGTGTGTTTTCAGTCCATGAAAGTTAATTGTAACCTTTGTACTTGGTCGTTATTAGCTCCACCCTCTGGTGTCACTTCTGGTTGCAAAAAAACAAGATGGCGACGGCCAAATACCAAGATGGCGACGGCCAAAATGCCGAAAGCGAGGTTTCAAAACAGTAGTCCACAAGCCAATGGGTGATGTAACGGTGACTATATTATATACATATTATATTATGTACAGTCTATGGAAAAAAACTGTTATCGGATCGGTACTCGTTATCGGCCGATACCCAAAGCCCAGGTATCGCTAACGGTATCGGGACTGAAAAAGTCGGAACGGTGTATCCCTATAACTCACTACATAGACCTGAACCATGAAAAAGAACAATCTGTCAGGAAAGCTAATAAAACAAAACAGGGGTACAATGTCATGCAACGATTTATTGCAATTATCTTAATTACCAATCAATTAAACTTAAAGAGGTTAGAATTACCTTCAATGTGTGTTTAAGTAGGGCTGGGCAATATATACCGCGAAACATTAGAAATCTCTAGAAACTGTGCTACACCATTGATAAATGTGGCACGCCCTCTGATGTCATAATACTAGATTTCATCTCTATTGCCTCATTTAATCTATGTTTTAAATCTTGCTATAGTTCAAGCCTGAGTAATCTTTGCTGAAAGATTATTGCATAATGTGAGCTACATGCTCTATTGTTTTCTACACTATTGTTCATTGCATTTATTTGTCAATGGCAAGATGAAAATGTAGTCTCTGGAAACCTGTAATACAATTAACCAGCTAAAGTCAATGCAATGACGCAGTCGGGATAAGAGCTGGACCGATATATGTCAGCCGATATTAGCTCATTGCAGATATATCTGTTATCAGTGCAGGTGTCGGCCGATAAGCAACAAGAAATTGCAGTAGAGAACACTAGGTTTGGGGTAATTTAGTAACAGTGTCACCATTTTACACAGTGAAATGTCCCGCTTAGTAGATATTAACACATCTAAGGGGTCCGTATCAAGATTGTTTGCATTTGTTATGTGTTAACGTTGAAAAAATGACTAACGGCAGGTATAGCGTTATCAACAAAATTATGTGTATAATATGTATTCTTTTTTTCTGTTATTTCTATTCTGTGTAAGTACCATTGAGAGAGCTGCATAAAAAACAGAGTCAAATTCCATGTATGTATATACTTGGAAAAAATAAACCTGATTCTGATTCTGATCAGATTTTATAAACTCACAAATATTAACACAATTCTGCATTCTGAATATCAATCACCAGTGAGGTCCCTGGGATCCATGACTTGGTTATAAAGTCAAATGTCCCGTATTCCACACACTCGTATCCCGAGCCGCTACACGACCTCTCGTTGATACCTACAGTGTTTACTGTAAGACTAAGAGGGATTGGAGTCAATGGGTGCATTTACATGGTAATGACCCCGGTGTCACTTGCTGTACAATCTACTCGGACCAACGTGTTTCTCTGCACAGTTTGTTTTGAGATCCGTGGGAGTGTTTACCAGCGTAGGTTGAGGAATTCCAGGTCAAGAGAGCGCCGTGTACAGAGGAAAGCTACGACCGAATTGATCTCGATACTGACATCAAAGAGCACCTGAGCTGTCCAGCTCCACTGGCTGAAACCAAATATTTATCCTGCGGTGACGTACGTATAGTAGAGAAATACAAGAAAGAACAGATTATGCAAGGATGTGTGCATACTGTATATATTGTACTGTAATAATGCATGTGTGCTGCAGCCCGAAACACTGTAATACTTGAACTGCACACATTAATGACATTTTATGGAGTGAAATAAAGAAAAGCGTGAGATATTAAAAATAAATAAGCAGCTCTGCAGAGGGGTTTGGTGATGCATCATTTGTGCCATCTGTTCTTCTTCCTGTTGGATGGCGTCCTGTGCCAGGGCCAGTGTCCAGTCCATTTGGAGATTCTCCAAGCCAGTCCCACCTGGCACAACTGTCCTCAATATTCACACTGCCGCAGACGGCCTGAGAAGTGTGGAGGCTGTCATGACTCAGTTCAGACACGACCCACTGTGGAGGATCAGCGGCGCTCAGAAACAAGCTCGGCCTCAAACAATTACAGAGCAGACAGCCTTAATCATAGATTAATGAAAACTTGATATGCTTCAGCCCGTTCCCTTCAGGAGAGCCCCATCTGTTCAGAGATCAGTCACATGGACAAATGATCCCTGGTTTACTTGAATCACACTCAACCTAAAGTCAATTACAATCAGTGCTTGAGGGTGTTGAACAGTCATCGGTGCCTAGAAACTAAGCATTGTGTTGGGACTTCTGTCATAGTGATCGCTGACTTACAGCTCAAAAGAAGCCACCACAGATTTCACTTATGAGTTAACACTAAACCAATGAGTCTACCCAATATCTCCACAAACCACGGAACATGTAGACTTCTCATTCTGGCTGTTTTATTCTCCCTCTAAGGTTCACAGAGTTGAAATCAAAGGCTGTTTCTTAATTGTTTTGAGTGCTTTTGTTTGAGTCCTTTTGCAAAGCTGGTCTTTGGAATAAGATCTGCCACACAATGTACATATTTTCGTGTTTCCAATCCGTCATGTCGCCTCAGTCGAGACAGAATATAACAAGGCAGTCGGGTCGGAGATGAAAAAGCTATTTTAAATTTACAACAAAAACGTATTTTGACCAATTTTAAAATGGAGAGAATCAAGGAGTTAAATACTGATTAATGAATTAAACCGTCTGGAAATGACTATTTACATCAAAAGGCCATTGGAGAAGAAACAACACAACAACAAAACACATGGCTGGCCATAAAATTACCATTTTACATTGTCATCTTTCCTGGCCCCGGCTCATAAGTAAGCTCGATCCGAAGAGACAATGTATGATAGCCCCCCTGTGTGGAACCGAGGGGAGCTCCGTGAATAACTCCCCTCGCGGCAGCAGTGAATGGCACTTTGCTTTCCCACAGTATTACTCAGTCTACACCCCCAACATGGCAGGATAAGCAGCAAGCCCAGGCGGTGGCGGCTGAGCTCCCCTCTCCAAGGCGCCAATCACACAATAACTGTTAAATGGGCCGAACAACACTGAGAAAATTCTGTTTATTTAGGTACATTAATGAAGACACAGAAACATGTTCATAATCACTGCGAATATG
Organism: Sebastolobus alascanus; assembly: GCA_916701645.2. Classification (NCBI taxonomy): domain Eukaryota; kingdom Metazoa; phylum Chordata; class Actinopteri; order Perciformes; family Sebastidae; genus Sebastolobus; species Sebastolobus alascanus. The sequence continues at coordinate 3,400,033 of CAKAOJ020000040.1, read as the reverse complement.
TTGTTGCACACACTGCAAAATGTAATGTGTGTATCTACTATTTTATGTAATGATGCTGGACTCACACGTCTTAACTACACTCTGCTATAACTTCCTAATTACAAGTGTCATTGAGGCGCTGGTCGTACTGCTGACACTCCTGTAGCCAAGTGGCAAGTCTCCTTTCCTTTCAAAAAATGGTAATTACATTGTTTTAAAGTACAAAGTAATCATAGAGAATACAGTCCTATCTTTTAAAGTCAACACCAGTTCTGATTTTTTTCTCAGATATGCCGCAACCTTACACTCTACGTGACCAACACTCTGTAGGTGTTTGTGTATTGAGGTGTCACCTTACCACAATGCCTATAGATTCTTTATTCAGATCCCCATTACCTTCCACAACCGCACTGATCATTATCCTAGGGTCCTCACAGATGTATTCCCATATTATCTTGGACAACATCACCACACTATAGCAACACACCTGCCCAGTACCTGCTTTGTTTACTAGCCTGTGTGTATTTCGTCACACTGAAAGGGTTTTTTTCCACTCTCATTCCACTCTAATCTGACTGACAGGACTGCGTTAGACGGCTCAACACGAGTTTTGTGCTTTTTGTAAACACCGTGGTCAAATGGATCAATATGGAGCAGGGCGTTGCTGAAAACTGCATTTGTGCTCAGTCAACTTCTTTTTTTGAAATGGTTAAAAAAGCAAAACCAGTGAATGACAAAATATGAAAGTTCTGGCTGAATTATTATATTTTTTTCTGTCTATGTGATTCAGTAAAACCTAAAAAAGAAATTCTCACTGGCATTTGTGCCTGACATGAATGTGTCATCTCTCAGCACATGACTCAAACATGGGAGCCTGCTCTGACAGGGGAAGACAAAAAAACCCTCCACAACTGCTTTAAATTTCATTGGCAAACCCAGACAGCTTATAACAGAGGGAAGCCGTAATAAATCTCTCAATGTGTGACAACAGGCTCAATATGATTCCCCGCTGGGAGGGTAGACCGTCATCAATTTATTGTCAGACACCACTGAAACTATGTGTCTCCAAAGGGAGGTTTACGCCCTTCAATAGTGTTCAGTGGGAGGGCCTGCCACACCACATCAGAAATTTGAAGTCCCCTCTTGTGTAATGTTTTGGACAATTTCCAGGACACATGAATGCTTCTGGTATCTCCTTACCACATAGACGGCTTCATTCACACTCTAATATGGAAAACTGTGATTCAGCTTTAAAATCCATCATACAGTTTAAAGTAACAGCAGAGAGAGGAGAGCTGTGTCACACATGCCGAGCCAAAACTTTTTTGAAAAGCACACTGAGGGAAGCAATAAGGCAAAGAGAGAAAAACCCTGTTGAGTCAGCAGACTCATATAAAACACATACTGCAGGGAGAAGTCAGATGACTGTCGAAGGTCAGGGTAGCAATTGGCCAGTTTACTGAATTGCCATGAAGTGGATGGATGACAATGAAGGGGGTACAAAGTTTCATAAGACCACGACTTTACAGACACTTCACTCTTCATGCATGCTCTGTTGTCAATGTAGAAACATTTGTGGAAAAAAAGTTAAGGCCCTATACAAATATTAGCAGAAGTCCCGCAGGAGATGTGACAGTGACTACCACAGATGATGGACATAACCAACTCAAAAAGCAATAAATAGCCTATAGTCACAATAAAAAGACTATTAAGGGCTACAGAAAAGCCAGACATCCCTGGAGGGATATCACAGTGACACCACAGCAGATAAAACATAGAATAAAGTACAATTAAGTCCCCGTGAACCCACTATCACAGCCAAAACGCCCCACTGGAAAACTTTACGAGAACTGGCACAGGCAGCTGCTTTATCAGGCATAAGCAGCAGCCATTCATGCTGTAAACTAGCACCACACACAATTACGCACACTGTATCTCCTGGATAAAAGTACCAAAAGAGAAAAAAAACAAACGTACCTTCCAGCCTGCAGAGCTGTTGCTGTCTCCTTTGTCCTTGAAATAAGGCACACTCTTCACCATCCAGTCGTAAATCTGAGACAGAGTTAGTCGGGTCTCGGGAGAACTTTCGATAGCTTTGGTTATGAGGTCTGCATATGACATATTCCCCCATGCGTTTCGCCGGGAGGAGCTGCTCTTTCTCTGGGCAGCGGCGGCAGCTGCGGCCGCTGTGGCCGAGGAGGACGAGCCGACCGGGGAGGAGAGCAGAGGCACCTGCTGCTGCTGCTGCTGCTGTTGATGCGGGAGTTGCGGGTTCTGGTGCTGCTGCTGATGTTGTTGCTGATGTTGCTGCTGTGGATGTTGCTGGTGGACGCAGTTCTCCTGACACTGGAAATCGGTGCACAGGATGACAGGCTTCTGCTCCGTGAAGTCCTCGGTCTCCTCCAGCAGGCTGAGGTTGTTGATGAACTCGTTGCCGGTGGGCTCCTGCTTCACAGACGGCACCGGCGAGGACGTGTTGGAGTCGCCCGGGTTGATGAACTCCGGCCGGGGCAAAGGCCAAGTGCACGACCGGGGCCGCGACAGGGGCTCAAAATCCGGGTCGATTTCCACCAGGTGTGGCTGCTGGGCCGCTTCCGCCATGGTCGAGAGGTGACGGAGCCAAGTATTATAATGTCATGTAAATGTGACGAACCTGTCGCCCCTCAAAAGTCGCAACTTCGCCTTTAAACTGTGAGTGAATGCGAGAGAAATCTGTCCGGGAAAGTCCGCCTGGGCGCAAAGTCTACACTAAAAAAGTCACATCCCAAACCGGTAAAAATCTGTTATTAATTATCATAAAAAAGTATGTTTCTAAAAAGGTTTTTCCTGTGAAAAAGTTGCCTGAGTGTCCACAGTGCGTTGACCCGCCGCTTTGTTGTTGTTATCCGGTCGTAGTGATGTTCCGTGTGCGCACCGTACAGCCTGTTGACTCTCTGTGTTGTACAGCATGTGAGGACTTACTGGAAGTATCATCTGTCAGCTGACACCGCCCACATTTGATTGACACCAGAGGAGCGCCAATGAATGGCGCCAAAAGAGTTGGATGAAAAAAAATGGTCCTTGTTTTCATTCTTTCATGTAGTAAACATCCATTCTGAGGACCAAAAAATAACTTTTCTCTGTCAACTGTGTTTCTCTTTCTGAAAATAATGTATCAGTTCTCCGATATTTGACTTCAAAATGAAATGTAGCCTATTATTTAACATGTTATGTTCAGAGAGATTGTATCCATTACTTTCTCTACATCTCTGTGTTTGGATGTATTATTAGTTTTTGTTTGTTTTGTATATTGTTTGGACCCAAATGTTTTATCTTTTTGTGCCAATACAAAAACTAACTAACTAACTAACTAACTAACTAATATACAACACTGTATTTTTGTCACCCCATTGATAAAATTGAATTTATGTTAAAAAAATCTTCTCATTTCGCAGCCTAAACCATTAATTATGGGGTTAAATATATGTTTGTTTTTGTTTTTTTGTTAATTAATTTGCCATCTGATATTTTTGGGAGATGATAACAAGTCATATTTTTTCATGTGCAACTTGCAACTCCATACCACTCCTTATGAGTAGGCTATAACGGTTTCAAAATTAATTATTCACATAAATAAATAGCCTACTACTGTTTACAAAGTGTACAAAACCTAAAAAAAAAAAAAAAATTTAGATTAACTAAACATCAAAACTAGGCTATTATAGTACTGAGATAAGCAGGGACAAATTTAAAAAAATAGTAATAATACCAACTCTGTATAATAAAAACATATTTTAGAGAAGATTCCAGAATATTTCGATTGAAAGACTCAAGGAAAGAGTGGCACTTTCAGTGTTAAATTAATGCAGCAAAACAGTTTGTGTCTTCAGCTGTAGGTGTACTGCTCCTCGGTGGTTTGTTGGACCAGAAGCTGTTTGGGTGTCCTCGACCAACTATGGACTTTATTGACATCTTGTGGCAATAGTGAGATATTACAATCAGACAGCCAGCATCTCATGTCTTCCGCATTTGGCTCACTATTTAGTCAGCGTTGCACAGATTAACACCACACCAGAAGACATGTTTCATTTGTTATCACGGGTGCGCTTTATTGTTCCATTTACTTATCAGCTACTCTGTGCTGTAGCTTATCAGCTATCAAATAAAGTGTGGAGATATGCAGTAAACTACTTGTTCCAACCAGACAGCAGTGTCAAGTCAGTCTGGATATACAACATGTACAGTACTTGTTCGTTTCAAAATAAAATAAATTGCCGAATTTGTTTTAATTGAATACTGATTCGATGCAAAGATAGTGAGAGAACGAAGATAAAATTTAAAAAAAATCTCAGCACTGCCAACAGTCACCAGATGTTACAGTTATTAAAGGCAGGGTGTGTATGGGTTTAAGTCTAATTATTATGCTTTAATTTTGGGGTGAAAAAAATGTTTCCTGTATTATTGTGGCTTCCTCTCGGTAACTTGATGCAACTCCTTGTGCGCTTGGTGTGCGTAAAGTGCGCACATAGAATACGTTTGCCTTAAGGGGTTTCTGTCAGAAAGGGTTTATTTTAACCCAAACCACGATCCTAACCCATTTCCTAAACTTAATCAAGTAGGCATGTGACCTAAACCCAAAGAGCAGAAAGCCCTTCTCCCAAGTGCGTAAAGTGTGCACTTTTACGCACGGCAGGAGTGACCTGTTGCAATCCGCCAATGGATTGCAGAAGACGTTGCTAAGAAAGCGGAAGTACAGTAAGGCATACAACTCCCACAGCAAGAATCTGGCATGGCTGAACTTGAAGGGAATTTTAACATTGTGCTGCGTTCCTGAAAACCTGCGTTTCGTTTTGCGAGTGTTATTGAGTGTTCATGAATGTTATGTTTGTGTTGCGTTTTTATGTGTTGACCACAGGAAGAATAGTTGTTTCCCTTGTAACAACTAATGGGGATCCAAACTAACAAATAAACACATTTTGCGAATAGAGATGCTCGCATGGAAACGTAATTCAGAGTTGCTCTTTGTGAAGGAAACAAACAAAGATTAAGAGACCGAGGAGACGACAGGTGAGAATGATATGTGTCCGGATCTGCTTCACAGAAACGTTTTATATCTGACTGGATCAGTGGTAAATTTAAAGCATTTTTTAAGCAATTAAAGTAATATTCTGTTTTGTGTTTGTATTCGTGTTTGTGAGTGGATAGATGATGCCACGGTTATTAAATAGCTTTAATTTTCAGATTCGCAACATTTTATGAATCATCATGGCTCCACATCCCCTAGTCCAGGCAATCATTGACTTCTCAGCTGGAGCAGCAGGTGAGTTAACAGAAAATCTGTCTGGACCATGGATACTCAATGATACTGAGCCCCCCTAGACCCCTAGAATAATTTTTTTGATTAAAGTTCCCTCGAGTTAGTATCTCGTTCCCTCGAGAACGAGTTACTTCATAGTGCACTTCTTCCAATCATTCCTGACAGTCCACGCATTGCTGATGTACGGAGCCCCCCTAGATGATGTATTTCAGTAAAGTTGGAAAGATAATGACAGATTCAAACTTCTTGGCTCAGTAACTCATAATCAAAACGTTGTTAAAACACAAACAACGGCTCTTTCTAACCGTAGTAAGGTAGACAACGAGCTACAACCTCATTTTAATCACAATGAGCTGTCCTCCGAGCTGGACACATTACATTAGTCTCCATGTTTCAGCCGGCTGTCAGACGAGTTGTCAGGAACCGTCTACAAAGTGCAACGCCGAAAAGAGAAAAATATTCAATAACTTCAGTATTATACAGTGTAGTACCACCAAAATTACTTCACACATCAATGATCTCCTCATATTTGTACTACAACACTTAGTTTGGAAAAATATGCTTTTGTATAATTTTGGTGAATTTCTAATGGAAAAATATTCAATAGCTTCACTTTTATGAAATGTAGTGCCATCAAAATGTCTTAATTAGTTTAAAAAGTATAATCAAGAAGAGACCATTGATGTGTGAAGTGATTTTGGTGATACTACACTGCATAATACGGAAGTTATTGAATATTTTCCCATTAAAAATTCGAAAGAATTATGCAAAATCATATTTTTCCAAACTAAATGTTGTAGCACAACCATGAGGATATCATTGATGTGTGAAGTAATTTTGAGGGTACTACACTGTACATTACTGAAGTTATTGAATATTTTTCCCATTATAAATTCACCAAAATTATGCAAAAGCATAGTTTTCCAAACTATTATAAAAAAAAGTCAAATTGTTCACCATAGTTAGCTATTATATGACTTTTCTCTCCCTGGGTTCCACTGTGCACTGTATGTGTATTTAGTTGGGAAGCATGACAATAAAAAGTGTGCAAAGTGTTCCCTGGACTCTGCTTTGGGCACTTCTGCTCTGATAAACCATGACATTAATTGTATCACTCTTACTAAATCTCAGTAAGACGCCTCTTGAAATCCTTCCTCAGGTGGTACAGCTTGTGTGCTGAGCGGTCAGCCGTTTGACACAGCAAAGGTAAAGATGCAGACGTTCCCCAACATGTACCGCGGCTTCATCCACTGCTTCACATCGACCTTCAGGCAGGTGGGAATACGTGGTCTCTACAGAGGCACGACCCCAGCCCTCATAGCCAACATCAGTGAGAACGCTGTTCTCTTCTTGAGTTATGGTCTCTGCCAGGATGCCATCCGGTTTGTGTCCGGGATGGATAAATGGGCCAATCTCAGGTTTGACACTGACATTTCTGAGTATTTATTCATGCATTCACGATAAGCTCCATAGGTGGCTGTGGTGAGGAGCAACATTTTGACACATCAGTATAATAGTATGTCATGAAAAATTTCGTAAAAAAGTCATAGTATATTAGCCAAAAAGGTATCAAACAGTCATAAGAAATGTCACAGTATAGTATATCATGAAACGTCATAAGAAAAGTCATAGTGTAGTATGTCATAAAAAGTCCTAAAAAATTCATAGTGTAATTTGTCAGAAATGTCACTAAACATGTCATAAAAATGACAGTATGTAATAAAAATATAAAAGTCATAGTATGGTATTGAAAAAGTTATAAAAATGTCATAGTATAGTATATCATGAAAAATTTTAATTGAAAAAGGCATACTCTAGTTAATACTATGCCATATAAAACGTGTCATAAAAATTCACAAAAAAAATTATCGTATAAATGTAACGTATGCCATAAAAATGTCATAGTATAGTATGCCATAACAATGTCATAAAAAACATATATATGTCAGTATAGTATTTCATAAAAAATTCATTAAAAAAAGTCACAGTATAGTATGCCATACAAAATATCATAGAAAATCATAAAAATGTCAGTATATATGTGTAATAAAAATGTCATAGTATACTATGTCACAACAAATTCATGGAAAATGTATAGTAAAATGTGTCAATGTCATAAAATGTGATGAGGAAAGACATGCTTCTTGTAATTAGCTGTAAAAATATCAGATGAGAATGACTCTCAGTCTTAGAACCCCTTTATTCAGGTGTGGAGCCAGGAGCCAGTCCCTTGACATTAATGAGAAGGTGACCTTGTGTAATGTTTGAGCTCTTTGTGATAGAAACAATTAAACAACACTCCAAGAAAACCATCTTGGGTACATTCATAGCATGATCTCCCATTTAGTGCACTTCATTTTCAGACATGTGGGGCATCTGTGTGTCGGCAGACTACGACAGAGATTATTATCTCTTATTTGTGGTTACGTTAGGAAAGAATTTTTTTTTTCTTTTAAATTTGTTTATTTGGTTCTGCATGAACATATGATTGTGTCATCAGAGCATTTATAAAAAATAAAGTGTTTTTATTTAAGAATTTCAATGTCCTGAGTAATCCTAAAGACTGAGGTAGGTAGTCTTCCTGTACGTGCACTAAATACCTTTTATTGTTTCTTTCTTCTACTTCTTTTCATTGCTCATCAGTGATATTCAGAAGGCATGCGCAGGGTCTTTAGCCTCCATCTTCTCCTCCATGGTGATATGCCCCACCGAGCTGGTGAAATGTCGCCTGCAGGCCATGCACGAAATGAAAGCATCTGGCAAGATCCCAAGCGGACAGAGAAGGTCAGTGTGACCAAAGAGAGACATTGGAATGATGTTTAGTATCAGTAGATACACCTTTGACTGTGTTTTGTGTTGTGACTTCAGCACAGTGTGGACAGTAGTGAGGACAGTGTTGAAGACAGACGGTCCCCTGGGTTTCTACCAAGGACTGACGTCCACCATGGCGAGGGAGATACCAGGCTACTTCTGCTTTTTCGGGGCCTATGAACTGTGCCGGTCTACATTTGCACAGTACATGGGCACGGACAAGGACGGTATAGGTATGGTTATTATTATCTCCATTTATTTTTAATAAGGTATTTTTGTTTCTGTGATCTGCTCCTGCTTAATATTTTGGTCTTTGCAGGTATTCTTCCACTCATGTTCAGCGGTGGATTGGGGGGGGCTTGCCTGTGGTTGATGGTCTATCCCATAGACTGCGTGAAGTCCAGGATCCAGGTGTTCTCTTTAGCTGGGAGGCAAGAGGGTTTCATGAAGACCTTCATTGGTATCATACGCACTGAGGGTAAGATTTCAACGTACATTTTTAAATTAATATTCACCCAGATGTACAGTTCTCACACTTTACCAGATAAAAGATGATTAATTTTGGCTGTTATCTTCTCAAATGTGTCTAACGTTTCTACATCTAGAGGAGCACAACTGACTGGTTTAAACCATATGACCATATAATCATAGTTTGAAGGACAGCAACTGTATCATTTAACTTTTTGTGCAAAACCATGGTTCAGTAGAGAACAATGCTGACTCAAACACACACTTACTGTCTCGACTTGACTCTCCCAGTTTAGAAATGACCTCAGCAGAGACGCACTTCTCACCTTAACAGGAATTAATTCCAAATAAGAGAAGGATTCTCCAACAATATTTCTTTCGTTGCTGTATGTTTTCTAACCTTCGCTTATATTTCTGGACAAAAAAACATGTACTGTTAAATACAATGATACTTTGTGGTATTACATAGCGACAGAACACAGACTGCATTTGTAAGAAACCATCAATTGAGAGAAAGAATGTGAAAGTTTCTTTGCAGCTAGTGTAACAAACCCACTGCGATACTTTGCAGCGAACCTGCAGATTCTATATTTGGCTAAACATTCTCAACAAAGGACAAAAGAGAACAACACAGGGAAATTTAAGGACGGGGGGGGGGGGGGGACATTAACTCTCAGACATCACTTGATGACAGTCTTCTGAGCCATACCACGAACTAAGCAGGTAAAACACTCAACTCGGCCTTCAGACCACGGTGCTTGGCGCTGACCCTGCACACAGAGAACACAAGGAGAATTAGAGCATATTCAAATATTCACATGAATATTAAATGCACACACCATACCTGCACACAGACAACACAAGGAGAAATAAAGAGCAATATCTGCTACATGTGACCTAAGTATACTACAGAGTGGAGGCCCACTCAGGCACACCTGCCTTCAATCAGCACCTGAATCACAGCAATTAGCTCACAGCAAAAGTGAATTCCCTCTACCGCCACAAGCACACACACACACACACACACACACACACACACACACAAAACCATTCCCACTCAGTGTGAAGGTGAGCCGATATGAAAGGGATGATACAGGCCTACTCTGTTACAAATTATGGTTGAAAAGGCAGAATTTCTGAAGGAAATTTAGGTGTGCTGAAAATCGACAGTTAAAACATTTGTAATAGTTAAAACACTGAAATAAGTAGAAGTGGCAATCAAAATGCTGTTAACGGAAGAGGTTGAAAAGGTGGTAAAGTCCTGAAAGAAGTTGAAGTTAAGTTTATGAAACCATCAATTGAGAGAAAGAATGTATGAGTTTCTTTGCAGCTGGTCAGTAATACATTATTCATATATGCTATGGTGCTCAGATCATGGTGATGGTGCTGATGTGCTTACAGGGTGCTAAAAAAACATCTCAACAGAGTAGCCTCTAAAGGATATTTTTACTCCACTGTTCTCTGTAAACTGTAGACAACGTAGTATGCGAAAAGTCTGACCTTTTTCTGCACATTTAGTTGAATATAACTGTACATGTCATCACTGTCTGCATGCTTAATGTACTGAGTCACAGCCACATGCACCACCATCTGTACCATCTGTAGCCATGATGGGGAGATAAACGCAATAACTGGGCCTCAGGGTGTATGGAACAGATCCAATACTTGACATAAAATCTGAGCAAAATCTACAAAACCATCCATGAGTGTGTTAATAGGGAGTTTTTAGACTGCTGGTCCAACTGTGATGCAGTGTGGATGCATGTTGCTACTAATTGGCCCATGCTGGGGGCCTGACTTCTCTCTCTCTCATCCCTCAGGGTTCACTGCTCTGTACTCGGGCCTGACTCCTACCATGATACGCACCTTCCCTGCCAACGGAGCCCTCTTCCTGGCTTATGAGCTCAGTCGCAAGTTCATGATGGAGACAGTCAATATCTGATGTGGAGGATCTTTCGCTTCAAGAAAGTATTGTGCTGCCTGAAACACTGCCAAATGTTTTATTGTGGGTTAATGTTTGATTAGATGGACCAAATAAATCATGAAAATATTGGTGCTATTGGTATGGCTGTATTTGAATATCTTGTGAACACGTTTCTGTACTGTCCTGGCTACAGTATTTTAAAATAAAGTTGTAATCTTTGCTTCCAAAAGTCTTAGTGTAATACTTCAACTGTGGAAACATTTCATCATGGCCGATGTGTTGTACCTTGGGTTGTGAGTATTCACAAAAGGTTTTGCAAGTCAAATCATAACAAAAACTCAGAGAGCAGAATATGTACAACCAGCTCAACCTGTTCTATTGGCAGAATAACACATGCATTCCCCATGTACTATCATGAGCTGGCTGTCATGTGACCAGGTATCACGTGACAGTCGATTAAAGGGACTTCTCTGGAAAATGAACATGTTGGTTGTTATGACTCTATAGCTCACACACACTGTGTACTGTATAGCTTCACATCACAGAAATGACTCGGTTTTTCGCTCTGTAGTCTGGCTGTTTTACATACTGTAAAAAAATTATGTATGTACTGTAAAATTTGTATTAAATATAAAGTAAATTAAGTATATATTTTCTCTGAAAACTTAAACTTTATTACAATCATCATATACATAGAGGCACATACATGAAGTTTGACCTCTGCATTTAACCCATTCCTAGGAGCAGTGGGCTGCTGTGAAGCACCCGGGGAGCAACTTAGGTTTCAGTGTCTTGCTCAAGGACACTTCAACATGCGGACAGGTGCCAGGAATCAAACCGTTAACCTTGTGGTTAAAGGACGACCCACTCAACACACTGAGCTACAGCCACCCTGCACTTTGGTAAATTTTGGTGTGTTTACTTGCATAATTCCTCCATCTCCCTCCTTTCCTCTCTTTCTCTCTGCCTCACACTTTGTCTGTTTATTTCACCCTCTCCTGTTTTGAAACAATTATATTTTGGATTTTTAATGTTTTTTTTTATATGTGGATATATTTCCATTATGAGGGAGGAGAGACAGGAGCATGATCACCTCTCCTTGTGCCTGCACCAGCTCTCATGTTTCACGACTTGGATGCCACCAATTGTTTATTCATAACCTGCACTCAACAGGTGTCAGACTCCTGGAAGTCAATGTTAGAGTATGGAAAAGCACAAGAGCTGAACTTTAAGCTCTCCAATACAGGAGCCCCATAGTGTCTGGTCAGGCTCTTTGGTTCATGTTACCTGTTGGCACCCACTAGGTGAGCCCAAGAGTCACACACCAAGTGGGAGTATGAGTTGATGTGTGTGTGTGTGAGGCATAAGGGAAGGGGACAGGCCACACCCCGCAGGGAGAACAGACAGGTAAACAAGTGCAGCGCTGCCTCACTTGCTCCATCACACCAATAACATAGAACATACTCACTAATGATCTCAACAACGTCCAGCACAGCCGACATGGTTACACAGGGTAAACATCAGATCAACGCCGTGGAGAATGTCGAAGGTAAATATTTTTTATGATCTTTTATAAAGTGAGTCTTACACTGTGACTGTGATTAGATGACAGGGACGCAGAATGAGTGTGAATTATTCAGGGTGAACATGTCAGGGATTATAAATATTGTTTGAGGGCCCCAAGTGGGCTGTTTTTAAGGGACGCGGGAACTCTAGGAGTGCCCCTGTTCATTCGATAATTTGCACTCCTTGCTGAATTGACTTTAAATATTTTTTTGCTTACAGGGTTTATTAATAATTGTATATATTAAGGATTTAACACAATGATAATACAAAATTACAGTATTATGGTGTAGGCAGGTAGGGAAGAAGAAGAGAATGAGAAAAGTAAATACACAACCAAAGGGTATAAACAAGAAAGTAATCAACTGAACAAAAATATATAGAACATAAATAAATAAGAAATATTGTATGTATATATTAATGTATGTCTAAAGTGCACTGATGAAACTATAACATTATTCATGATTGATTCCATTGATTGGCTGACAGTACTGCTCATCAGCCCCTTGTCAAGTCAAACATGATTCAGACCTGGACCAGATCTTAGGAATCAATTTGGGATGAATATTTATTTATTTATTATTATTTTTTTTACAATTTTTTTATTTCTTTTTTCCAGATTGAAACACAATATATAATATGTAACAATTCCGCGTCCCATTCCAAGTCCAAGGCTATTGATTATATTCATGTTTTTGTCTTTTTGCACAAAATTAGGACATTTGGATGCTGAATATGGTTGTTGTTTTCCAGTTTTTTTTTTTTTTTTTTTTTACATTTTAATAAGGGATTGATTAACTAATAATAACAAAAAATCAATACATTAAAGATAATTTAAATAATAGTTAGTTGCAGCCCTACACTGACCAATCCTCAGACTAGATCATTAGTATTTTTCCTCTGTAACTAGAGGAGAGAATTACATCACATTTTAAGGCTGGCACATCAATAGTTAAGTAGCTTTACACGACACCCTGTGACTCAGGTACGTAGATGTGGAGTAACGTGACTTCCCTCAGAGATTAATTACACCATTAGTGACAAATGAGAGGTGTGGATCCAATTCATCTCACTGCTTGATTGCATGAATGTTTTGTATCACCTTTGATAAAAGGTGCTGTCCCATTGGATCATATTGCTGTTTAATTTTGTGAAGAAAATGACAACAACTATCTTTGGTTTGGATTTAAATGCTCACAGGTTTGGACATGGAAAATATGCAAAATGTGGCAGCTCTCCGTACTCTCCAATTCAAGCTTGTAAAGTGTTTTTCTCTCTCTCTACAGATAAAAACACAGGGAGTCTGGGATGTTGCGGTTGGCTGTTGGTCCTCATATCCCTCCTCTTTATAATACCGACCTTCCCCATCTCAATATTTATGTGTCTTAAGGTAGAGTATATTCTTGTTGATGTACACTACTGATCGGGATTAGGCCGGTATTTGTCTCTGAAAGCCGATACAGATACCAGTGTCTTGGTATTGGACTAGCCAGGGCTTCGGTCTGGAATTAGATAAAGCCACATAGTGGCTTTAAGGCAGGTTGACCCACAGCATCTGTTCAGGAAGTACTTTTTAAACTGAATCACAAAAACGCATTATTGGCCAATCAAAAGAATGAAATGTGCAGATGTTACAGTACATACAGTGGCTGTGGTCTGAGAGAAACCACCATTATATAATATATAAGAGGTGGATGACAGCGAGTTAAATTTGACCTTTACGCTAATTAGTTTGTGGTCTTTGTCATGTTCTCTGCTGTGTTTCAACATCCAGATAGTGAAGGAGTACGAGCGAGCTGTCATTTTTAGACTGGGCCGGATCAGAGACAAGAAACCTAAAGGGCCAGGTTTGTTCATTGATTCATGCAGTGAATGTGTTAGATACTGTACTATGGCTTTTTGTGTGGCATTTTAATGGCATACTATACTAATTATTTTTTATGGCATAATATATATGATTTTCTTTATGGCAGACTATACAGTACTATGACTATTATGACATATTAATGGCATAGTATATTATTACATTTTAATGACAAACTATATTAAGACATTTTAATGCATACTATACTATGACTTTTTTTATAACATTTTTTATGACATAATATGCTATGACTTTTTTTATGACATTTTTTATGATATAATATACTATGACTTTTTTATAACATTTTTTATGACGTAATATACTATGAATTTTTATGACATTTTTTATGACATACTATGGCTTATTAATGATATTTTTAAGATGTAATTTATATACTATGACTTATCATGACATTTTTTATGACATACTATACTATGACTTTGTTATAACATTTTTTATGAAATACTATAATATGACTTTTTTTATAAAAAAATGTTACGACATAATATACTATGACTTTTTAATGACATTTTACACTGGGCCCAGGTGTTCCCACCAGGCCCTAATGATCCCCTACCACCAGGTAACTAACAAACATGATTGACAGAGAAAGGCAGAGGTCATAAAACATACTATACACATAATATTACTTTTTCATTACATTTTAATGGCATACTACTATAGGCCTACATGAATATACACTGTGAGAAACAAAAAGTCAGGAAACTGGTTTTCGGGCTGAAAAAGTCTGCTTAGAACGTTGTTTACATACTATGATTTAATAGGCTTCATCTACAATCTTTAGAAACTAAGCAGGGTCTTTATATCTCTCCAGGACTTTTCTTTGTTCTGCCCTGCACTGATTGCCTTGTGAAAGTCGATCTGAGAACTGTGTCCTTTGACATCCCTCCACAAGAGGTATGTTTTTTTTGTGTGTCTCTTCTGCTCCGTCATCATTGAAAACTGTCTGTCATCGTCCTGGGTGATCAAATTAGCGGCAGCATCATAATTGCAGCTGTTTACCTTGCAGATCCTAACCAAAGACTCTGTGACCGTGTCTGTGGACGGCGTGGTGTACTTCCGCATACAATGCCCCATCTCAGCTGTGGCCAATGTGTCCAACGCACACTCATCTACACGGCTGCTGGCTCAAACCACCCTGAGGAATGTACTTGGTACCAAGAACCTTGCAGAACTGCTATCTGACAGAGAGGGCATATCACACAGTATGCAGGTGAGAGCAAACTATGCAGTAATACGGTTTATGAGGAGCTGCAGGGCACGAGAGAAATGGGAACGTTAAAGTGGCAGTAGGCAGTATATTTTTGGCATCATTGGGCAAAAATTCCATAATAACCTTTCAGCATATTGTAATTCAAGTGTTCTGAGAGATAACTAGACTTCTGTTCCTCATCATGGCTCTGTTTTCAGGCTTTAGAAAATCTAGCCCGTAACGGCAGACTTTGACCAATCACAGGTCATTTCATTGAGAGAGCGTTCCTATTGGCTGTGCTCCGGTCATGTGACCGGTACTTGGCGTTCCTTCAAGAGATTTCCAACATGCCCGCTGGGTCACAAACTTCTCATTTTACAGCTAAACCGTACATTACCAGATGATTCTGAAAACATTTTAGGCGAGAAATAGGCATTAACGTAACATAATATTGATTTTGACCATTTGGTCGGAGTTTGCGAGTGATTGACAGCCGGCTCTCATAGACAACAGATGGACAGCAGATCTCAGATCAGCTCTGACTGGTTGTTTTCCTCCGGTCTGTAAAATCTTGCAGACGCTGTTAGGAGCACTGGAGGACACAGAGGCGCATGATTTTTTTCAGGTTACCTGTTTCATGTACTACTGTCACAATATAGTGACCGTTTTATAAAAATAACTTTTTTTAATAATATTTGCTCCAATCTCGCCTACTTCAGCTTTAAATTTAGCACCTCTAAAAAGATTTTAAAGGAATGGCTGAACATATAATCTAAATGAATTTACCTACAATAGTTAAAATTCTTTCCGACTTTGTGGGGGCAACAAAACACATATTTTTTAGGCCGTTTTAGTCTTCATCCAAACACTAAAGTCAATGTGTGTTTTTCTAAAAGCTATAAAAGGGGAATGAAATTTGTAGCCCATCAACGTTCTCCAAACAGTTCGTGCAACATGCATGCTTTGTAGCTGTACAGTTGGACTGTAGGTGTTTAAAAGTCCAATATCTACCTCCATATTTTCCTTACAATGATATGATGAAGGAGAGCATTAGCATAGTGGAAAATCACTGTGCTTTTCACAGTCCCGAAAAGCTGAATAGATAATGAGCTTTAACTCTGTTAATTTAAAGCTGCATTAGTTGTTTCTGTGGTCACTAGGAGGCAGAAGAAAAACCAGCTGGCACTGACCTGACATTTCTTAAAAAGTTAACATGTTAGCAAATATGACCTATTTACACATCCAGCAGTAGACATGGAGAATTATTATCATCATGTTTCTAACCACCTGATGAATATAAATTCAATATTCACTCTCCTTCTACCTCTACTTTGGTCTCAACCAACAGAAAATAGCTTTAATTGGTCCTTTTTCAAAACAGTAATGATCGTGCCGAAATTGGACCAGAAAACAAATGTAAACCCCAAAAAATAGCTAATAAAGGCTGAAAAGCTCCATGCAGATGAATATTTGGGTGATAAGTTTCATAGTCATTTGACTGTATATTAAAGCATAACTGATTGTGAGCCAAAATGGTTTTATGTGACTGGAGTATTTGTTACTCAATATTCCCCTGCAGGAATCTCTGGATGATGCCACCGATCCGTGGGGTATTAAGGTGGAGCGTGTGGAGATCAAGGATGTGAAGTTGCCTCATCAGCTGCAGAGAGCCATGGCAGCAGAGGCAGAAGCCAGCCGGGAGGCCAGAGCGAAGGTGAAGAGGGCTTTGGAAGATTTCATTTATCTCTTCATGCACTCTTGAAAAAGGGGGATGCTGAGAGATGCTAGAAATAATAATGTGATGGTCTGTCTGTGTTTCAGATCATTGCTGCAGAGGGAGAGATGAACGCCTCCAGGGCTCTGAAAGAAGCCTCTCTGATAATTGCCGAGTCACCCTCTGGTCTCCAGCTGCGATACCTGCAGACCCTCAACTCCATTGCAGCAGAGAAGAACTCCACCATCATCTTCCCTCTGCCTATAGACTTACTTCAGAATTTTGTCAAGAGGCAGTAACAATATTATTTTCATACAGTTACTGTTATAAGCTTCAGTGGTATCTCCTTCATATACTGTATGGTCCAAGAGGCCTTGCATGTTTGCTGCTGAACTGCACTCTGCACTGCATTATCACTTCTTATAGAAAGTTTCCCTTTATAAGATATAGAAAACATAGGATATTAATGTATTTAAAGATGTATCCAAACCAGAACTCACTTTTGTACACTTATTTTCTTACTGTGATTTAATACTTAAATACAAAGTGCAACATACAGTATAGACATTAGTGTCTCATCACTGACCACCATATTTTAACCAGCTAAGCTACAGTTGCGGTTCTAGAGGAGGACAAATACATACATAAATAATGAAATGCACAAGAAAAGTAAAACAAAAAAACAATGCACGACAACCTTATAAAGACATGCTTTCATATAAACGTATCGAGAGCATAACTTCTGAAATACAATCTTTACAACAGAAGTCCTGTAAACAATCAACAGAAGTACGTGATACACCAACCGTCTCTGACATTGGATGTGAACTGTAAACGAAACCTCTTATTCTAGTGTCAAACAAACATTCAGTAAATTAGTACAAGGTCATGTCCACAGGACACAGAGGCAATCAGTGCAACCGGACTACCTGATGGAGAGAACTATCATGTCCTACCCTCTCAGAAAACAGTAAAGCCCACCAAGTTAAACATCAACAACTTGTCGTCCTAAATGCAAATCGCCTACAACCAAATCCTGGAGCAGATTTCCACATTTTATCTGTCTGGGGGGAGTTGATTATTATATCATATTATTATTATAAAGAAACATTTCTTCAATGTATTAGTACTGTATATATTTGCTGACTGCACTATGCTCTTTAAAATATTTACACATATTCTGTACATCCAGATCATTTTTTACAAATGATATCTTGCTAAAACAGACAGTTGAGCTGAGTGGTTATGTAAACATGAGCAAAAGCTTCAATAAAAATACGATTAATACAAACAAAAACATATGGCAGTTGCTTCCCTTCGATGACTCGTAATTCTCCTCCAGTCCTGAGATTATTCTCTACAATGAGAAATGAGGTAACAGCTGGCAGACTTTCAGGATCTTCTCGCTTATTTGGATACATTTAAATTCTTTAACAAATTTTGGATTTTTCCTCTCAACAGGAATTTTGACAAAAGTCAATTGGAGGTACAAATTGAGAATGAATGTTTGGAAGCCATAATAGACTTTTCCATCACATTGAGGTTTTCTGTGGTGAATTTCAAAACAGACAGAAAACTACCAGCAACAGAGAAAACCATTTGAGTCAATTTGAGTCAGCTGCAAGAGCATTGATAAGGTACACTTAAAGAAATAGAATGAAAAAAAAAACTGTACAAATGCAACATAATGAACAGATGTTGGATTTACACGTGTTCAGGTCAATATATTTTGACTGCAATGTCTGCACCATTTACGGCTGATTCTGCATCACATATGTCAGCTACAGTAGACGATGAACTGCTGCGTTTAATCATTTCCTCTTTGGTGGTTTCTGCAGATCCTGCACTTTTGTGGGAAATTATTATATTTGCTTAACCCGACTGAAGGTGAGGGGCACCGTCTTACATAAAACAATGTGTCTGCAACGTCTAATACAATGATGTATCTCTTGGTGTCATCATGAATAAGAGGTAACTTGTGTTGCCCCTTCACCCTTCTGCTCCATATAGTCACACGATAGTTAATCCTAAAATAAAAATCATTACTGGAAGACGGAACATGCTTTAAGGAGAGCAATACATGTACAGTTTTTTTTTTACAAAATTATAGTCAATACTATAGTTATATTGTATTGGCAGTTCAATGGATTTATGAGTTATGTTGTTGTAATCATACATGTCAGGTCAACACTGATATTTAGTTGTTTAAGGAGAATGTAGGACGGATGACTGAGGTTAGATGGGTAGTCATTCATACACTCCTGATATATGAAATACTTCAGCATGAAAGGGTTAACATACCCCAGAGAAGAAGCGAGTAACTCACTGTAGGTAATTTTGTGGTTTTACTCAAACTATTGCCTTAGCCTGGATAGACGTTGCTGGTGGGAGAGAATGGACGGCAAAGGCGCTTCTTGTGTTCGTTGTTGCACTTTAGATGGTTGCTATGTCTAGTACATCCATCGTCCTGAGCGCTGGATGAGAAGGTGGTGATGGAGATGGGAGAAGAAAACATGGAAATGAGGCACCGTGACTCTGATCGTGCTCTCTGAAGTCTACAATGACCTGGTCTTTCATCCACTGCAGCATCACAGCTCGTTGTTTAGTTGGGCGTATAGCTGGAATAGAGAAAGAGGAGGGCAGACAATCCCCTCCTTTTGAACAATAAGAGGCGTGATCATTAATATCATTCTTTAGGTCAGAGATTACAATTCCTTTGGAAATGCACCACATGGGTGAGCTGCATTTGCCAAGTAATGCATCTGTCCATCTACATGGTGTAAAATCCACAGGAACATTCAACTAAGAGTTTAAAAAAAGATGAGGGCATCCGATGCCAGATAAAAGAAAGCGTTTGATACAATTGCTTCCGTTGAGAGTGTCATTGATGGTAGGAGTGTGGGCGGGCTGGAGAGCCTGGTCCAGAGGAGGGTCGATGGATTGGGGAGGAGCTGGGGGACATGCGAGGGCTCAGCTCGCCTGTCTGGAGACGCCACAGCAGCTCCTCGTTGTTGCGACTCAGACGCTTCTTCTCGTTGCTCTCCTTCTCCACGTTCACCTGCAGGTTGGCGTTATCCTCAGAGAGTTGCCTGACAAAGAAGAGTGACAGGATAAAGTCTAAACAAACATAAACACCAGCTACTAGCGCTATACTACTATACTCTACTATACTATACTATACTTTACTATACTATACTATACTATACTGTACTGTACTGTACTGTACTATACTATACTATACTATACTATACTTTACTATACTATACTGTACTGTACTGTACTGTACTGTACTGTACTGTACTATACTATACTATACTATACTATACTATACTATACTATACTATACTTTACTATACTATACTATGCTATACTGTACTGTACTGTACTATACTATACTATACTATACTAGTATTATACTATAATTTACTATACTATACTATAATGTACTATACTATGCTATTCTATTCTATGCTATACTACTGTACTATACAATATTATACTATACTGTGCTGCACTATACTGTACCATACTATATAGTGCTATACTATACTATAATTTACTATACTATAATGTACTATACTATGCTATGATATGCTATGCTATGCTATACTATACTGTACTATACAGTACTATACTATACTGTGCTGCACTATACTGTACTTTACTATATAGTACTATACTATACTATAATGTACTATATTATACAGTATTATAATAGACTATACTATACAGTATTATACTATATTATACTATACTATAATGTACTATACTATACTATACTATACAGTAATATACTATATTATACTATACAGTATTATACTATACTATACTATACTATACTATACTATACTATACTATACTATACTATACTATACAAACACATTTTTGTAACAAGACAATACATTTTGGCAGCAGAATTAAAGACTTAAATAAAAATAAAAAATAAAAACCCACTTACATTCACTTTTTTTTAATTAATTTATCTGTTCTTAGGGACGATGCACATTGATCAACATCACTGTAAATGCCAATTAGCCAAAAGTCTAATTTTCAACTGTTGTCCCTCAGCCTGGTGTTAAAATTGTCCATTAAAACAACAAATGAAACACACACCATACAATTAGAACAGGAGTGAGTAACATGCAACATGCTGTCACAGCAGCTGAACAGGATAAAAAACTTAGAGGAGTAAGGCAGCATCATGCAAAGTAGGACATTTAGAAAGCAGGCAATTAATACAAAACAATGCTAAGCATACAATCAGCACAAACAGTTAAAACATGACAACATAAAATCACATTACAAAAGACATAGCACAAGCATACAGTCAGGACCAACAGTTAAAACCTGACAACATAAAACATTACAGAAGACAGGTAAAACCAGAAGGGACACAATCCAAGCCAAGCAAACGAGAGCAGACAGGGTAAGCATGCAGTGACTTGGTATGATGGCAGGTGTGGTTGCTTCTACTGGTTTGAACTAGGTTTTTAAATGTGCACTAATACGCATTTAATCATATCTGACCTGGATACAGCAATATTCTTGTGTATTCTCTCCTTCAGGTCCTCGTTCTGCTGCTGTAACACTTGTAGTCTCTCCTCCAGGTACACATTCTTTTCAGCCTGCTCAAAAACACAGGAGATGGTGCACAACATTAAATTCTTCAAATGATGTACGACATCACATGATATAATGTCATACCCATGACCCATGTAAATCATCATATTGCCTGTTTTAATTGTAATAGGCAATATGATAATTGATATGGGTTTACAAAGGATACATTTCTCCTATAAAATACTGGGGTGCATAGGTCCTTTTTTTGTCATTTGATGCTGTCATTAGCTTACAATAGATGCTAGGTGTTATTGGAATTTTAGAGTACATTAAACAAAAGCAGAAATTTTAAGCCTACTATTTTCTCCAGTTTTGAGATCTTCAGTTCCTGTTGATGAATTTGTTGGTTCTTCATCTCCAGAACTTCTTTCAGGCTCTTCAGGTCTTCGTCAATGTGTTTATATGGTGCCAAAGCATCCTGGCAACAGCAGATAACATTAGTAGAAAACCACTATCAGTCTTTAAAACCAATAACAACAACAACACCAACAAGTTTTATCCAGCTACTGTCATCAAGTGACCAGTCAACATGGTCCTGTACTGTATCATGCAGCAGTTACCAGAATCTGCTCATCTGTGCTCTTGCGCAGAGCTTCTTCAAAGCGCTTGGCTCGATCTCTGAGGCTGCGATTCTGAAAGGTCAGCGTGTCCACCTGATCCTGGTGACCGGACAGATATTCACTTTTTAATCACTGTCACTGACTACAAAATGTATCATTCCATGTATCTGTAACTGTTTACCTGCAGTGACAGTCTGATCTTTCTAAACTCTTCCTCCAGAGACTTGGTCTGCTGTTCATGGGCCATCTTCAGATCTGACACAAGAAAGAACATATTATTATTATCTCGTCAGCAGAGTGAGTCAGTACAGGAGAGCAACAGGTTGGAAACATGGTGCTCACTCTTCACGGTCCTGGCGTGCTCCTCCTGCAGAGTGGCCAGTGTGTCATAGTGAGCTGTCTCCATCTCCATCAAGGAAGCCTCATGGTTCTCACTCATCTCCTCAATCTGGAGCAGGTAAATGAGAAATTATCTTTTTTGTAATTTAGGTGAACTGACCCTTTCAGTGACATCTTCATTTCTCATGTCAGATGTGGACAAAATATCCAGTCTTCATCAAAACACACCCACACACCTGCTCTTGCTGTTGGACCCGTAGCTCCTCCAGCTCGGCTCGTTGTTGGTCCTGCAAGCTCTCGGCCTCGGCCTCGTGCTGAGCCTTCAGCCGCTCCTCCAGCACTCCCAGCTCCCTCTGCTGCTGAGCCCGCAATCCCTGCAGCTCAGCCTCAAAACGACGCTCCAGTTCCTCCTTCTCCTGCTGCAGTTGCTCCCAGTGTGCAACACTGAAAGCTGGAGCAAAACGTAGAGCTTTAGTTTGTTTCACTACATCCAAATTCAGGTCACGTACGAACTACAAAAGAAGCAACTTTGTTTCAAGAAGATACACCAAAGTTAATTAACATGAAACATCCTTTTTTATTATTTTGTTTATATTATTATTATCATTGTATCATCAGAAATAGTGTAGAATTGTAAATTGTGCAACTTCATTTGTTTATTATCTTTCAGACTGTTTTCATTTTTTTGCCCTTTTTGCCCATTTATTTGAAAAAATATATATAAAATAAATAAATGAATTAAAGCAGTCATAGATTGTTCTAAAGATATGAAATAATGACAACAGAGCAGAATTTTCTTTGACTAAATGCAGACTCCCATCAGAAGAGATGATTCCTCCCATCCTCGTGCTACTATACTGTGTAATACATGATATGCAGTAAGCAGTGAGTGACTCACGCTGCTTTCACTCCTCCCTGTGGTGCCATACAGTATCTATCACGCTGCTGTATCCCACTTACCCACTTCATCCCTGATTCTGGCGAGCTCCAGGGACAGTTCCCTCTCCTTCACAATGGCACTCTCACTCTGAAATGCAAACACATACAGCAGTGAACACCTCTGAATTGCTCAAATGGATGTGAAACATCTACAGTACCACCATAAGCCCAGGAACTTTTAGGTGACACTGCATGACACTGAGCCACTGTGCTGCATTTTGAAAAGAAACCAGAGAAATATGAAGAGGAGAGAGGGGTGGAGATATTCTGAAACCAAAATGTTAGCAGGTACATGTACAATAGAGGATGATAGACCAAAACGATATCCCTACTACATATGTTTGTTTCATTTGCAGTTTCTTTTACTAAACATATTGTTCAGAGGATTGTATAGAAGTCTATGAGAAAATGAGCCTACTTGTCACTTGATTTATTACCTCGGTAAACATTGTAAACATGAGTTTATGGTCTCAATCGCTAGTTTCAAGTCTTCTTCAATACTGCATGATTTTCATTTAGTAAATTATGGTCCCATTTAGAGTCAAATAGACCATAAAGCAGGGTATGCTTTAGGGCGTGGCTACCTTGTAATTGACAGGTCACTACCATGACGTTGTCCGGTCTGTGTGTTGTCCTTTTTTCCATCTTAGAACTTTAACCGTTTACAGTGTGTTTTCAGTTCATGAAAGTTAATTATAACCTTTTTGGTCGCCTGAAAAGTCGGTTGTACTTAGCTCCACCCTCTCGTGTCACTTCTTGTTGCTAAAAAAAACATGGCGACGGCCAAAATGCCGAACTCGAGGCTTCAAAACAGCAGTCCACAAATGTCATGTGATGTCACGGTGACTATGTCGACTTCTTATACACAGTCTATAGTATGTAATAACAGCTCAGTTAGAACACATTTTAACCCATCAGATGGTGTAATCATCACTAACCACAAACCATTTTGTATCTTTACCAAAGCAAACAACAACACACTCTATTAATAAAACAGCTTCTCATGTTGTCTGTCCTCCAGAATGCACTGATTTGAGATTAGCTGGGGCCATGACTCATTGATAAACATGACATTAAATCTCCATGTGATAACTTGGTACAATATACCGGTCTAAAAGTCAGAAGTCACAGCTACAGTCTATTGCACTGTTAATAATATTAGATGATTAACAACTGGGTGCTGCCTGGTGCTCACAGATCACAAAGGATCACACATTTATTTCTCTGCAGCACCACAATTTGACATCAATGTATCATCTAGTTCCCCATGGATCATAATAGCAAAGGGTCTTATGGTTTAACTACAGCAAATACTCCATGGAAGCCTGTAAGAGTCAACTATAACATTTGTGAAACATTTGACATGTGACACCGTCAGAGCTCCTCTTACTCCCAGTGGAAGACACACCAGACAGTTAAATGACTATTGATCACAACTCTAAACCTGCAGTAAGACAGCTATACACACACTGTTGCTCAGAGACAAATCAGAGATCACAAAGCAGTGCTTACGAGAAACAAAGAGAGAGAGAGAGAGACGGAGAGCAGAGGGTTAAATATGTATGAGACAGTTTACAGCATGTGTCGGCAGTAATGATGATGTCACCTCTAAGAGGTTTCACTTGGAACATACAGTCATCAGGGAGAGACTGCTGTGACCTCATGAGGGATGAAGGATGGTCAGCAGCCTTTTTTTCATTTCTTACTCTTCAGCTCCACCTCTGCTCCACCTACCCATCATTTCCTTCATCCTGCCCAAACCTCCCTCCCACCCCCCACTACTTAGATCTCCAGGGAGTTATGTGACCTGCATTCTGATTTTCCCATCTGATATTCACCCCTCACCAAGGCAACTTAATCCATCCTGCAACTCTAATGATTGTTTCCATTATCGAGTACGCGGTTGATCATTTTTGTGATTCTTTGATCAATTGTTAGGTCTGGAACATAAGACAATAGTGAAAAATGCTCATCACAATTTACAATTTGTCTGACCAACAGTCCACAACCAGAGAATGTTTTGCTTACAATGATATAAAACACATTCAAGAAGCTGGAACCAGCTAATGTTTGACATTTTTCCTTGATACATCACAAATGATTAATAGATTATCAAAAATCAATGTTTATCTCTTTCTGTCAATCATTTTCAGCACTGTCTACTTTACCTTCTGGAAAAGAACAAACATGGCTATTCATAGTAAGGGTGCTCATTCTCGATGAGATGCTGTAATGAATTCATTAACCTCTCAAAAGTCTGCACCCATGTAAGCAGTCTAGTTTCAGTGGGACTTTGGATCCTTGGACTTTTTGCCCTGAAGCGATTCAGACTCCAGTGAACACACAGGAAGCTGCAACTACGGCATGCATTTTTATAAGGAAAATCAAACACGTAGATGAGAAATTCAGCAACATCAGGTAAACAAGAGAGTAACGCATCCTAAGAGAAAGTTCTCCTATAATGTCAATGGCAGAATTACACCAACATGCATACAGTAAGGACAGAATGTACACAGTAAGATAGAAAGAAGAGTGTAAGAATATAGCAGAGCAGCAATAGCATGTTATGTAATGTCCATGAGAGAAAAGAAAGAGGGACAGTGCAACAGACAAGCCTGCTTTGACTCAGCATAATCATGCAGCTTTACATCCTCTCTACCAGCTCTGTCTCTAGGAAACCACTGAATGTAATGCTCATATAGACAGACCCCCCCCCCATTAAACACACACACATGCGCACAACCACACACATAGAAAGGAATCCTCGGTGCTGAAACAAGCCTGCAGTCTGCACAAGATGCTGTCTTTACCGTCTGGTCCAGGAAACACAGAGGGAGGAGATGGAGCCTACAGCAGCAATGGCCCATACTAGGCTAGCAGACAGCAGCATCCCTGAGCCGACTGGGGAGGCAGCAGTGATGTGATACAGTATGCGAGTGCCAGAAAGATACAAAAAGAGAGACAGAGGGGGAGGGAACCAGGCGAAGGAAGGAGAGGGGAGGAGAGACGGGAAGACCGAAGCCTCACCTCGTTTCCTGGTTTGCGACCGGCGTTTATCCCTGCTGGAACAAAGACTGCCAGGCAGCCCCAGCCCAGCCCAGCCCAGCTCTGCCTGCCCTCCCCTTAAACCCCCACCAACGCGCCCCGGATCACATTCACACGCATGGCAGCCAGCAACACACACACATGTGTGGTCTTTTGCATCTTTCAGAAGAGTGGAGCAGGAGAAGATGGGGGAGGGAGATGATCAATAAGTGGCCAATTATCTGCTCTGTTACTCAGCTCAGAGAAAATAGCTATGCAGGCATTTCAATACATACAGAACACACATAGGCTTAATAGAAAACAATGTATTCATCATTGTTTCTGACTGAAAAAATGATGTCCAAATTGTAGCTTTGGATGTAAAGTTTCTTTCAAAAAATCAAAAAAAAAACATAAAGTACTTTAAAGCGTATGTTCATGCAAATGAACATTAGTCTTTCCTCTATTTCTCATACACACATTAGACCTTCTAAAACCTCATCAGCATATGTTGTCACTGTTTGTACATCTTGAAATCCAGAACAGAGACATGTATGACCAGTAATAGTAACAGAGCAGTGATGACAGGGTAGAGGCAGTAGGATCATGGAGGGAAGACCTGAGCCTCAGCTATCACAACAGAAATACCTCGAAATATCTTGGCCAGGAACTTATAAGTGAACAAGTATTTAAAGTTCACCTACATCTGAAAATAACCTACACTGCCATTTTGTCACAATTAGTGATTGAAAACCAAATTTAAGGAACAGAAAGGGGAGTCCGGTCCCCTTTGCAGATGTATCTCAGAAGCATATAGTATATATACTATATATATATATATATATATTTTATTTTATTTTATTTTGTTTAATTTTTTTTTGGGGGCCGCCACCAAATTTACTTTGTTTTTATTCTTTTTCGAATGAATAGTCAATAAAGGAAAATAAAAGTGATAGTACTAATAATAATCATAATCTTAGTCAAACAACATTATAATATTGAATAATATTATTATAATAAATAAAAATATAAACAAATAAACAGACGACAACAACAACAACAACAACAAAATGTTCAAGTGCCATGGACAATAAGAATAATAACTGTGTAAGATGGGGTATAGGTAAGGGGTGGGATTGTAATATGAAGATGATACAGTAGTGGTGACGGGGTGGCATTTAGCTCACCGGCAGATTGAGAGGCAGTATCAGATATGAGAAATTTTGATTGAATTCCCTGATTAGATTATTTTGTTTGGCAGAGACTTGCTCTAGTGATATATGTTCTGAGAGGAGGTTTAACCAGTGTTTTATAGAGAATAGGTGTCTGGATTTCCAATTGAGGAGAATAGTTTCCTTGGCTATAGCTAGAGCCACAAGTAAAAGATGCATATAATTCAAAGTCTTCCATCCGTCAGACGTTACTCTGCCCGTGATACAATCAGTCTCACTAAAAGCACAGCGGGGCCCAGGCAGGCAGGCAGCTCTAATCTCATTTATCTTCTCCCACTGTAGAGCAGAACCCGTGGGTGGGGCTGGGAAATGGATGAAACGCAAGCAGAGGAGCAGGAGAGGGCGAGAAACAAGCACTTAACCCAGGTTTGCACACACACTCACAGAGGCTGTATGATGGTGATTCTGACATCACTGGCAGTGATTATCTTACACAACAGGAGACTACTCATGAGATGCATCAACCCAGCTATTTGAAATAAATACCAAATGTGTTTAGATCCCATTGAGTTAACCGTCCAGCAGTTGTAGGGCAGACCCAACATGAAATGCCACACAGCTAAAAGCTATAATGCATCACATATCATTTCCTTTTGTTTAAACTAGTGGAAAGCCCTGTGGAAATCCTCAGCGTTTCCTCACAATTTCCTCACACCTTTCATGACAAATCCTGCTGCTTCAGAGTTATTCCCAACATATTCAGAAAGCCAGAACAATCAGGTTTTACATCAAGTGACTGGCTTTGTGAACAAAGAAATGCTGACAACAAAAGCCAGATGCTGCAGGAGTAATTTGTGCTGGCGGACGCATCACACTTTGTAGTTGCATTCTGAAGCTCGCAACAGCTTTCCCTTTGTAGTTTTTAACAGCAGGTCTGTGTGTATTAGCCTGGAACGTGGCTGCAAAACGCACAAATAGCAAGATGAACCTTGATGCGAGCTTTTGATTTAGGCAACAGATGCAAAATCCATTACAGGATTCTGTTTGCATCACACTTCTAAAAATATTCAGCGACCATACTGCTGGTTTTGCATGTTTTAACCTATTACCTAAAAATGATATATACTTTGCAAACCTTTTTCTTAAGCAGTATATTGTGCTTTAATATTTATTTCCCAACTTTAGTGAACCACTCTTTCTGTTCATTTCATTGCTGCATGAAAATAAACAGAGATTTTAAACTTGCGTGAGATGGGCTATCAAATTTACTTTATCAAGTTATGTTATTGTTACACAATAATGCAGCTGCAACCAAGGTCCTTTTTGAACTCATACCTGCTGAACATCCAACTTCTTAATGTAAGAAAAGATCAAACTGATTTATCAGAACTCAAAGCCATGGCATACTTATGGAATTCATTTCTGATGTGAATGCAACGCTCCCACATCTTGGGTGTCAGAGCTTCCTTAAACAGCCCTTAAAAGGAAGGGGAGAGGAATGGGATGTGACACCTGCTGCAGCCCTGTGTTACAATTTAGGCTGAAAGAATTTGGACTTTAAAACCTTTTATGGAGCTCTCAAAGTGGAGGCAAGTTTGCTTGCCTGTCAATAGTGTTGAGTGAAGTCATTCAGGAGGTGTAATAAGTTACGTTTTACTTATTACTCTTTTAAAAGTAATAACATCACTTTATCTATTACTTGGTATCAAAAGTAATTAGTTACATTACTTGTTATATTACTTTTGCTACTTTTTGCTACTGTCTCTTCCTTTCCCCCAGGGCACGGTCACACATGTGCCCGAGGCGATATTCTCCTGAAAGTTCACCAAAGTTCAACTGACCTGCCGCATTTTCACGGTATCGAAACATAAGCCTACCTGGCACAAACAACCGAATCTTGTTCTGGTAACACAGCATTACTTGGATTAATAACTGTAATATAATGACTGTTTTGGAAATTGTAGTCCCTTGCACTACTCGTTACTGGCGAGAGTAATAATATTACAGTAATGCGTTACTGCCCAACACTGCCTGTCAACCCTGCTGTGGTCCCGGAACTCCTACCTTGTGACAGAAGTGCTGGGTAGTGATGCTGAAAACGTCCAGGCACAGGGAGGCCTTCTTTAACTGGGCCTGAAGGCTCTGCAGCTGCAGGTCCTGCTGCTCACAGCGTTCCCGCAGCTGCTGGATCAGAACCCGGTCCAATTCCTGGGCCCTGTCAGTTCGAACAGCGCCATGAACTGCTGCTGTCCGCCCACGAACTACAGAAACAGAGCAGAAGGATCAACACAATATACTGAAATATTTCACTCATAAGTAACTGACTTGATGAGATGTTTTTAAGTGAAAAATCTGGACAGAGTAGATCAGATGTATAAGCAGTAATCAACCATTTCCTCTGACATATTTGCATGAGCAAGTAGAGAACCAGAGGAGCAAACACAAACATTACAAACAGGAAGACTAATGTAACAACAACATTGATAAGCGATCAACAGAGAATTAATCAACTTTATTACACAGCTTGAATACTCGATTCTGATTGGTCAATCACGACGTTCTACGGCCCATTATTGCTTTATAGCAGACCTTTGCTATGTAGAACAGACCGTTGCTATGGACGCAGTTCTGATGTCGGACTCTGGATGACCGTTTTTGTGTCATCCCTTACATAATTTATTCCATAAATAAGTAATTTATCAAGGAACATGCCAATTATTATCGGGTTTCAACTTCTTAAGTCTGAGGATTTAGTGCTTTTTTCTGTTTTATATCGCTGAAATGACTTATTTTTTTAATTATTTTACTCCTCTTCATTATTTTGTGACGTACATTAAATAATGAATAGAGAACTGACCTACAGCTTAATCAATAATAACAATAGTCATTAGCTCATAGCAATACTGAATAGCTGAGTTACACTGCAGATACTATTAGTAGTTGGTTTACTCTCACTTATACACAGACAAATGAAGTGGTGATTGGTTGGAACCAAAGTGGTTTATATCCTCCCACATGGACAAATGGTCTCACTGTATCTCAAGTCTTCTCACTGCTCAGACCAATCAGCCGCAGTTTCCTCTCTCACCTCTAGACACACTCATAGTGGGAAAATATGAGTGCATCATGGGAACTTTTATCACCTGTACTGGACCTCTACCCAGCTGTTATTCTGTCTGCCTGCTCTCTGAGAAAAGGACAAACTGCTGACTTGTTGTGGTAATCTGACCCAGCAGGATTGCTTCTGAAGGAGCCATCCCGGCGTTACAGCTCCTCTAGCTTGTTGCTATGACAACAGCAGGCTGCCATGAGTCTTGTAATGAAGTGTGGAGAGAGAGAGAGAGAGAGAGAGAGAGAGAGAGAGAGAGAGAGAGAGAAGCGGATAGAGAGAGTGACTGTAAATTTTAAAGGTACAGTAGAAGCTGATGGTGTTGCACTACTGGCTGCTGTTTTCTCCCTTTGTACCATTTTGGAACAAAGCAACCATACAATATCAGATAGACTGTATACTGTGTGCATACAGTATGTGTTTACATTTACACACACACATATGTAAGACTCACCAGGGGACTGAGGCTTTGGCGAAACCACTGCAAGTCTTTTAGGAGAGGACTTTAAAGGCACCACAGCATCTATGTCCTTCTGCATCTCTCTCCTGGAGGCTGTTCAGTAAAAACAAATGTTCACATGTTTCATAATGCACAGATGTGAAACACAAGAAATACACATTTTGTTTTCTGTCATAAATATTGTTTTCATAAATGTATTACATGTTAGCACATAATCATAGTATAATAGTGGTTGAGAGTTACATTTGAGGTACTTATACTTCACTTAAGTATTTCTATTTCTGCTACTTTATACTTTTACTGCACTGCACTACTTTTCAGAGGACAATATTTCATTTTTTTACTCTTTCAATTTAATGTACATGACAGTTAAGGTAACAAGTTACTTTGCTTGAATACAAAACATGAAGTTTATACATTATTATCTATTTCTATGGAATAAACATGGCACATACTTGTATGCAAAGTAGATGAAATTAGGTTGACCTTGACCTGCTACAGCATTACATTGCTGCTTAAACATTAATGCACCAGTTATAATAATCCAGTGAAAGGCTACATGAAATAACACTCTGTACTTTTGATAAATTAGGTACATTTTAACTTGAATAGTTTTTGGCTTCACCAGACAGTGTTAAAAACAACACAGGATAAAGATGTAAAGATGAAACAAATCTGAATACTTCCACTAGTGTGCATAATTTACAAACAAGAGTACTTTAAGGTCATTAGTGTACTGCTGTAAATTGTAAATGTCTGACTGTGCAACTCAGCATGTATTGTGTAAAGCACATGTTCCCAGCCTGGGGGTTGCAATTTAAGGGGATGTGAGATGATAACTAATACTACTTACTAATACAACACAAAATGACTTTTATTGCTTCAAATCTTTGACTTTGACTTGGGAAACACTTTTAAGAAATTCTTCTGGCTTTTAAAAAAATATTCTAACGAAACAATCTGAGGAGGGAAAATCAATCTTTGGTATAAAAGTTCCCAACCAAAAAAGTTTGGGAACTTCTGGTGTAAACGAACCACAGGAGGAAACATTTCAGTGAGGTATAGTGTGGTGCAGTCAGTGACCACTAGCTGGAGATGTTGCTCTACTTGTTCACACAGGCTGTGTTGCAGGAAGCTGAGGCTGCTCCTGGCTCACACAGAGATGCACTCTGTGACCACTGGATGGTGTTGATACTTCATATTCAATACAGGCCACAAGGTGCACCAACTACCAACAAAGACGCCTACATCAGCAGAGCGGGAGTACGTGTGGTACTGTCTGTATTACTACTCTGATGCAATGCTCAGAAACAGTTAAGATACATTACAGCAGGAGGAGGTTTTGAGGTTCATTTTTATACTGTTGATGATCCCACTGAGGAACATTGATGGCCAGAATTTTGCATCTCGGACACAAAGACAAATGTGAAAATGCCCTGACAAAGACCTTGTGACATCCTTTTCGTAATGGGACCAAAAGATTTTACTTTTGCCTTGTGGTCAGATTCTCACAATTTTGTATTTTGATTAAATCCCATGGCCTTTTTCCCCAAATGCCTAATACAATTTACATTTTACACCCTGCTGAGAAAGGTGAGATATCAACCAAGCCATTCGAACATACAGAAAATGTATGCAAGCCTGAGCGTCTCATATGTAAATTAATTGCCGGAAGCAGGTCAGGCACTAAAAGCCATAAATTCCCCCATTCTGCCAACCCAACAGTGTTATGGTCAGTCTAATTTTGGACCGAGTGCAATGAAATTTCTAAAGCCTAATACAGAATGCAGGTCCAGCTACACACAGTACACCAGCATGTATAAAGTATGCCCTGCTGGGCAAATGTCTTCTTGCTCCATTATGCAACAGAAAAATAACCCATTGAATACAGTCATTTCCGTGAATTACATGCTGCAGGTGAACCAGTGCTGTCATTACAAGGCTGGGAGTTCCCACTGACTCGTACTGAGGAATGAATACCAAAATGTGAATTGAGGGCTACAGTTCATCAGTCCTCATGTACATGTAGCCTACATTCCTGCTAGCTCACGCTCACATATCCAATCTCAAGGGTCATGTGATCACAAGACACAGTGACCTTGATCTGGGGTTGTGGAAACAGCAGCAGCATATGGATGCTGGAGCTAGCTCCAACATCACATATACATACACATGCACATAAAAACTGAGCAGCAGATGCTTGTTTCCACGGGCTACAGTACGTACCCAGCGGGGAGCAGCGTTGCGGCGGCAGACTGCGGCGCTGGAGGCTGGGGGCGTTGGGAGGCTGAGGCCGGCTCTGAGCATGGGAGGCTTCACCGGGGGGCGCTGTGGCGTTGTGGACAGGTGTGTCATCGCTGCCACTGCCGGGATCTGCAGAGCAGGAAGGATGTAAGAGGACAGAAACATGTAGTCAGTGAATGGGTCAACATTTTGAAAGGTCACTATTTACAGGGATGTATGAACCCTGTGGCAGTGAACAGGAATGAATGGATCCAACACTGGCATCTGCTTTCCACTTATTTTTTTAATTTGTTGTGTGAGAATAAGAGGGTAGAAATGTTAAGCACCAGCCTACATCTCAGTGCATTACAGTGAATTGAGAGGTATAATACTGGGCTGCACAAACCCAAAAGACATTTGATCCCTCTGAATGGTATAAATACACTACAAAAGCCACCAGCTCAGCGGGTAGATCGGGTCATCCTTCAACTGCAAGGTTGGTGGTGTGATCCACGTCTCCTACTGTCTGCATGTCAAAGTGTCCTTGAGTGAGACAATGAACCCTAAGTTGCTCCCTGGGCACTTTACAGTGCCCAGGGAGCCCATCTCCTAAAATGCTTAGGATGGGTTAAATGCAGAGGTCAAATTGCATGTATGTATCTGTATGTATATGACAAATCTAATGAAGTTTTTTAAGTTTAAGTTGTTAAT
Organism: Sebastolobus alascanus; assembly: GCA_916701645.2. NCBI lineage: Eukaryota > Metazoa > Chordata > Actinopteri > Perciformes > Sebastidae > Sebastolobus > Sebastolobus alascanus. Next base: position 3,366,044 of record CAKAOJ020000040.1, on the reverse strand, counting down.
TTTAAAATAGGTATGCGTCTTGGCTTGGTATATTATGCCCTCTTGATATTGGATTTTTCACAATGAGTCTTGTTTCTCATGATCAGAGCTGTAATTTGGTTTGGTAAAAGTGTGAGGAAAAAATGAAACCCTGTGAGATGGGGGCATTGTAGCTTTAAATAGTCAATGTATTACCGTTTTTCATAATTTGTATATTTATAGTGCCATCATACTACCAAAAATCACTTAAAAAAGGAAAAGGTTATATTTTGTCCCTGCTAGTGACAATGTAGTAAATCGCCTCTCACTGGCCTATAACAGATCATGAGACCATGTTGCATTTTTAATTTCTTTTTTGGAACAAGTACCAGCAGATCATTGCAGAAATTCACCAAGACTGGCAAAAAAAGCAGAATGCTGCAAACATCTTAATTATTCATACCAGCTGTTATTACGCCTCTAGCTTTCTGTGGATAAGAAAGGCTTTGATTCATAGACGAACTGAGGAGTAGTCCAACAGAAAAACATCAAAAACAAACATCCCCACCATATGAACAGGGAGATCCTCTCGGTTACACATTGTTGTTTTCTTTTATAAAATGTCATCAGTATAAACTCTTAAATGTCTCTGGATTCCAGCACTATATGGACAGTTCAGCATATAGCTTTACTTTGTCGGTGCAAGTGAAACCAGATAGCTCCAATTACTTATCATGAAATATTCAGCTCCTCAGTCAATAACACTGCTGACACATGCTGCACCTATAGGTGCCTCAGCACTCTCAAAGAGGAAAGGAGGACAGGTTTGTGCCCTTGAGTTAAAATATCATTATTCTGTTGTGAGGATGAGTAAGACAGAGGATGCGTCAAGGAGCCTGAAATCACAGATGAAACAACAAGCTGTTGTGGAAAATATAATTAAATATAAAATAAATTAAATCCCTTTTGATGTGAAAGTGCCCCGGGCCTGTGTGAAACCTCCAGTGGGATCACAGTATCTCTCCTCACTGCAACACATTCACATGGGACAGTCAGCAGATGCTAAAGGCGCCTTAGTGAAATGAGGCTGAGCCAAGAAGCGGATTGGCTGAAGGAGACGGTTGGAGGCTGACTCACACTCCTAAATGCTTGTTCCTAACCTGCATGTACAGTACAAATCCATCCCCTGCTGGAAGAGTCCTCTGATCACTGTTACACCAGCAAGAATCAAGAAGGACTTCACATGAGAACAGACGGGTTAAGAATATTAAATACAAGCATTTATCTTATCAATCACTAATCTTTAATCTAATTACTTATCTTTATTATACTACTGAATGTACAATTATCATGTGTTATTTCTCACTAATTCCTCTTTATTTAAATTTGAATTAGCTTTTCTCAACTAAGCTGTCTGGCATGTGTGGTACAAATATTGGAATTACACAAATTCAGACAAATATCGTGGGATTATCAAAAGTCATATGTCATTTTTTTCTTTTTGTCAGACGAGTTTGATACAATTATTTATTAATGTCCAATTGGAAGTGACAGAAAAAAAACATATGACGCAAGATGAGTAGGACTGCAACCAATGATTATTTTCATCGTCGATTAATCTGTTGATTATTTTCTCGATTAATCGATTAGTTGTTTGGTCTATAAAATGTTAGAAAATGGTTAAAAATGTCGATCAGTGTTTCCCAAAGCCAAAGATGACGTCCTCAAATGTCTCGTTTTGTCCACAACTCAAAGATATTCAGTTTACTGTCATAGAGGAGTAAGAAGAAACCAGAAAATATTCACATTAAGAAACTGGAATCAGAGAATTTTGACTTTTTCTCTTTCTTAAAAAATTACTCAAACTGATTATCAAAATAGTTGGCGATTAATTTCGCAGTTGACAACTAATCAATTAATTGTTGCAGCTCTAAAGGTAAGACTGCAGTAGCACACTGATGTGAACTCTGTTATGGTTTAGGGAAATCTCTCAAGATACATTCTAAACAACTAATAACTGTTTAACATGAAGCAGGTTTTTAAGCTCTTAGTGAAAAGGCAGAGTACTGTAGTTAAATTGAAATTGGTCTGCACTGTTACACCTCAGATCAGATCTCCTATTGAGAAGATGAACTAAAAAAACAAAACGGCCCTTTCAGTCACCAGAGGATCGGATAGACTTTGAAGAGAATTGTGTCTGGTGGTCTTTCTTCCTGCAGGACATGACTTGGTTGAGGGATTGATCCACAGGAAAAGAAGTTTAAAGGGGAACACCACCTAAAATAAGAATTCCAATTTGTTATTTCCATGGCCTTGTCAAGTTCAATCAATGTTTGTGAACATGAGTTCCTCTCTCTCAAAGCCAGAAACCAAAGAAGTAAGTCTCAAACTTGTGGTATCATAGGGTATAAAGTCTGGAGCTGCCCCATAGACAATGAATGAATGAATGAATGAATCTTTTTTATATACTGTACCTATAAGAGATTTTTTTCTATTAGTGTTGTCAGCTGTGAAACTGAAAATGTCCCCATATACTCAGAACATTCCCCTGGGTGCTCTCAGTGTCATCTAGAACATGTCTCCCTATTCATTGTCTATGGAGCAGATCCACACTTTTCCCTATGACATCACAAATTTGATTTTAGCTCTCTAGTTTTTGGATTTGGGAGAGAGTTGTTCATATTGAGTTATATTTTTGGACTGTTTTAGATCATATGAATAACATGTATGAATTTTGAAAATGGGCTTAGTTCCGTTTAATATTAATAACATGCCACAGAGATTTGTGCTGCTTCAACTGCTGAGAAGTCTCACTTGGAACTGGTACGCACAGCATAAAGTTGGATTATAAAGTATATATAGTCACTAGTAGTATACCATGTCTATAAAATGTCACAAAATAGGGATCAAGGCAGATTTCAAATTGCTTGTTTTTGTCTGACCAACAGTCCAAAATCTAAAAAATATTCACTTTACTATGATAGAAAACAGAGAAAAGCAGCAAATCCCAAAATTTGAGAATCTGGAAACAATGAATGTTTGCTTGATAAACAACTTCCCATCCCAATTTGGGATCAATAAAGTACATCTATCTACATTTATCTAACTTAAATGTTTAATTTTATGTGAACTGAAAAGCCTATACTCAATTATAATTGTTTTAACACCAATACCTAGTATTAGTACCCTCTTTCAAAACTTCAGGGTCACTTAAACAGCTAACCACTGTGAGTACAGCTGACAAACCCACCGTAGCTCCAAACACATAGAACTTAACTCTTGTATCCTACCATCCAAGTAGCACACAGTACAACAGACAGGTGAGCATACTGTGTGCTCCCACTGAGCTAACTGGACAGGTGAATTCAATATGTCACCAGTGTCCTGATGTTCACTAGGGAAGGATGCACTCACTCCCCCTGTCACAACATTTTGCTGAGGTGCGTCCACAGTGAATGTGGCTGCTGCATTCGAGGCATATGGTGGCATACTAATAGAGCGGCGCTGTCAGAGCCAACAGCCTGGAGGGAAACACTGCCATGCAAGCTGCCAGTCATCATGTATATTCTACTCCCAAGTGTTTTACTATCTGGTAGACACCCATCTATTCACTGAAGCAGCTCAAAGGAACACAGCAAGTTTGTAATTTGTTTACAAATTTAACAACAGAGAGTTAACAACGACAACCATGGCAATAAAAGACAGAGCAGGCCACACTTACATAACTGCTGATTATCATCTTGAGCTGCGGTTGTTTTCTGAAGAATTAGTGTTAAAAAAGGTCCAAAATAACCCAGTAAAGTGTACATTGGAGACTCTTAGGAGGGATGCTGAATCAGAAAGAAAGACCATTATCTGACTTGACTGGGGTGAAAGTTTGAGGAGGAGATCCACAGGAAGAAAGAGGTCGGTCGGAGGTGTCGGGAGTAAAAACAGCTTCAGAGATTATCCTGTCCTACCACACCCCAACTCTCTCTTTTTCACACACACTGCAGCCGGCACCACTTTTCATTTCAGAGATTATAAATAGGGAAGAAGAGACTGCTGCTGACATGTGAAGCAGCTTCTACGGTTGAAGGTGGGGAGGGGGGGCACCCTGCATGAGACAGCAGCTGTTTTCTGAGGACCCTGCCTGGCTGCACCAGAAGCTTAAGGAAGCGTCTGAATCCAGCAGGTCAGAATAAGACAGTAAAAGTGGCAAGCAGGGAAAGGCAGCAGTCAGCTGTCTAAAGGCTGGAACAAATGTGGTGACACTTGAGCGAGGACGGCATTAACCCATCATTAAATCAGCCACCAGCAGTCAGTTCAGATGCCACAGGGCAACAGACCAATCTGAAGCTTATCTGGACATCTATTTTGGGTGATTTGAATACATCTTATTTGATTTTGGTTAGTTTATATTTATGGTAAAAACTAGCAAAGAATGAAAGACTGATTGAGTAAAGCTGTTTGAGGTGTCGGACTCAAACAGGATCATATGATGAATGTGAATACGCAGGAGGGAAAAACAGATTTTTCAGCATTTTTCAGACAATGGTTGGTGTGAGTCAGCACTCTGAACAAATTAATCTGCTGCAGCTCCATGTTGGAATAGAACACATACACTGCTTATATTCAGTAGATGCTGTATTAAACTGGCAACTTCTCAGCTTGTTCTGACACATTTTGATATCTCTGTTACACTCAGAGATAATCAGCTTGTCAAGTGAATTTTACCAGCATCGATTTCTCTAACTGATTTTTCTTAACCCTTATTTAACCAGGAGTAAAGACTCATTGAGATTGAACATCTCTTTTTCAAGAGCATTCAAAACATCTACAGCCAGATGTGCTTTCTTCCAAGTCTTTTAGAAGCACAATCAGTGAGACCAGCTCTCAAAGATTCAGGTAATTTTGTTAGGGAGCAGCATACTTGAATGCCCTTTTTCCCAGTTCAGTACGGACTTTGGGGACAGTTAATAGGATTAAGGCCTGGGAGCAAAGACAGTAACTTCCCATACTTTTTTGAAGGATGTAGATCAGTAGGTAAGATAGAAGCAGACCAAGAATAGCCTTTTAAATAAGAATACGCCAGTGGTTCAGTCTATGGGTGGTTAAGCAGACCATCCTATCCGGGCATAAAAAGAGCAATGGTGTGTAAGGGCTATAAAATTCGTAATAAATCTCAGTGCTCCATGGTAGACAGTATCTATCAGTATATAACGTCGCCGTAGTCCAGCACAGACATAAAGCTGGTAGCGACGAGCCTCTTTTTGGCCTCAAAGGAAAAGAAAGTCTTGTTTCTAAAATAAAAACCCAATTTCAACCTAAGGTTTTTCACCAGCTGCTGAATGTGAGGCTTAAAAGACAGAGAATCATCAATCACAATTCAAAGAGACTTGTAATGACATGAAATAAAGTCTGCAGGAAGCGCCAGGACTGAGCACCAGGATCTGATCCTGACAAAATGCTACACTATGCAGGCTGAGGTGAGGCAGCAGAGGAAGGAGAGTGACTTAAAGATGTGGAAACCTCTGTGGTGCAGCAGCTTTCAGCGCCTACTTGTGAAAAATGAATGAAAAATGAAAGACGCGAGTGGCTGTTGCTATAGTAACTGAGGACAGCAGGGGCAGCCACGACTACTGGTGAACTAGCAAGGAGATGCAGTTGCGATAAAACATAAATGTTGAATATCAGACTGACACATCACAGTAAAAACTGTATAACCATGTATGCAGAGAGCGTGACTCACGCTGAGAGGGTCGGCAGGGATCACTGTGACTGCTGTCGTTAGACTGGTTGCTGGACACAGACGAGACACTGGAGGTCCGGGCGAAGCCGAAGGCGGCCAGACGGACAGCTGGCAGGCCTGAGAAGCCTGGAGGACGGAGACCAGACTGGCCTGGTTTGAGCTGGACGCCCTTGGGGGTGGTCTCTGGACCTCTTTCTCCTGACCTGTTTTGCTCTCCTGGAAGTAGATGAGAAAATATGCAATATTACTGTAGCAGTATTTCAATCTAAAACTAAAATTATAATTCAGTCTGATATAAATAGTGGCAAAAGATTTACTGAGAAGGAATATGCAAGAAATACACTATTAACTACACTACTAATACACAAGTCACATCTGCTCTGATGAGTAAAAAGAAGGATTCATGTCACTTCCACTAATCTCATGCAGCTATAAAGATGACACACACAGATGAAAACATATGACAACCTTCACTCAGTGATGAAATTGCACATAAACAAGAGAGCACCATATGTGGAAGCTGACTAGATTATGACCTATAATATGAGTAGGTAGAAATATGCAGTGCAAGGGAGAGTAGCATGTGTGAGTTACATTGCTATCAAGTACTTTGCACTTCAAAGAGTTTAGGTGCCAGAAGCCTCGAAGCCGAGCCTCATCCATAAAGCATGACAGGGGAAAAAATTTGGTAAATCATTCTGCGAGCCGAAGAAGATAACTTCTCAGCACCTCGACAAGAAGAGGATGGGATGTGCACAGAATAGCAAAGCATGGAGATGAGAAAGCTCTCATGAAATTATTTTCCCACAATGGTCTAAAACTATTCTTTGTTTTGCAACATAAGCACGTAAGTATGCAGCATGTTATATATGCTCCTTAGTTATCTTATTTAACGTTCTTAATACATACAGTGCTGACACCACGCAGGCTGTTCTCATACACTGTTTGTATCTATAACTACGAAAAGCAAATGCACTGTAATTCACATATATCCCACGAAATCAATTGGTTTGTAATCCAAGTAATTGTGAACGAGGAAGTATAAAGAGCGGTGAACGCCACATAGGGAGGGTGTCGGGGTGTCGGGGTGGGTCAAAAAACACTGAACTTTCGCTCCCAGGAGACCGGTGTTCATACCCCGTGTGAAACCAGAAGTCAACGTTGATTTATTTGTCATGTAACTTCCATACATAAGTTATGCCACTTTTGGAGTTATTTCAACTCAAATCATGATCTTTTCCTTAACCTAACTAAATAGTTTTTGTCACATAACTTCCATACTTAAAGTGGAAGTAGGCAGTATATTTTTGGCATCATTGGGCACAAATTCCATAATAATCTTTCAGCATATTGTAATTCAAGTGCTCTGAGAGATAACTAGACTTCTGCACCTCCTCATGGCTCTGTTTTCAGGCTTTAGAAAATCTAGCCCGTGACGGCAGACTTTGACCAATCACAGGTAATTTCAGAGAGAGAGCGTTCCTATTGGCTGTGGTCCGGTCATGTGACCAGAACTTCGCTTTCCTTCACCAGATTTTACAATGGCGGCGGCGTCACGAACTTTCTAATTTTACAGCTAAACAGTACACTACAAGATGATTCTGAGAACATTTGAGGCGAGAAATAGGCATTACAGTAACAGAATATTGATTCATATTTGATCAGCGCTGCCTAGTTTGACCGTTTGGTCGGAGTACGCGAGTGATTGACAGCCGGCTCTCATAGACGGCAGCTGGACAGCGGACCTTGTTTTCCTCCGGTAAGTGAAATCTTTCAGATGCCGTTAGGAGCACCGGAGGACACAGTAGGACACAGAGGAACATGATTTTTTTCAGGTTACCTGTTTCATGTACTACTGTCACGATATAGCGGCCGTATTCTAAAAATAACTTTTTTAAATCATATTTGCACCAATCTCGCCTACTTTAGCTTTAAGTTACGCCACTTCCAGTGTCACGTAACTTAACTATGATCTTTCCTAAACCTAACTAAGTAGTTTTCTTGCCAAAACCTAACAAAGTTGTTTCCTGTGAATGCGGAAGTATATTTTGAAAAGACTGGAGCGGAAATTGACGCTGAAAACGCACGAAAAATGAGGAATAACTTTTTGTAAGATATCATATGAACTATTGTATGGGAATACGTTGCACCACGTGTCCATTTTCACTTTGAACCAACTATGCCAGCAGATCACCATCTCACCTGCAGGGTCCTGGTAGCCTTGGGTGGACACTCCGACTGCCTGAGCAGACTGGCCTGGGGGGGCTGACCCTTGACCTGTCTGCTGAACTCTTGTCTTGGCTGCAGGCTGCCTGGTGACGGCCCCTAACCCCAGCTGAGGCCTCAGAGCTCTGGGAGAGCGGTAGACGCTGCCTCCTTCTTGGGAAACATGCTGGGGAGGAACATTACAAATACAGTGACAGATGAGCAATAAGATGATATAAAATAGTTTTGATATGGGGTGCAATGATAAACTAGATTACATATATATTGTATATCAAATCAGACGTCCATCTCTCACCTCTTGGAGATATTTCTCAGGCATATCCTCATGAAAACTACCCGACTTCCCACCCAGCCTTTGAGGGATGGTGCTGCTCGGAGGTTTTACCCCAGAGGCAGCCATGCCTGGGGGATAGTACCCCGCCTTCTGCATGTCCTGTCGATATTTGTCAAACAGCAGGTTGGAGGAACATAGCACCGGTGTGGATTTAGGTTGAAGACCAACCTTTGGATCTTTATGAGCTGATGGGCTGGAGTAAGAGGACAGTCTTAGTGTCGAGGCTTCGAGTGGGGTGTCCATCACTTGTGATTTTGCTTGAGGATTCTTTCGAACGTACGTGATGATTTTCGGTCGGACATTTTTAGGCTTCTGGGGAGGAGAAGACCTCCTGGGTTCTGGCTCTTTCTGCTGGGACGAGACAGGTTTGGGGATGCAGCTGCTCAAACTGGTCTTACCTGGTGGTCTGACCGTTTGACTTAAACCTCTCTGAGGGGAGTCGCTGCGCTCCAGGCTCAGTGCCCTGATGCTCTGGACCTTGGCTGGAGAACCGGGCGGCCGTCTCTTGGGGGAACAGGAGGTTGTTTTAGGGGAAGTAGGAGTAGCTGGTCGACTGGGGCTTCCCCACGGCTTCCTCCTCTCCAGACTTGAAGAGCCGGAGGTGACGGTGTTCTCAAAAGAGCCCTGCTTTTTTAAGGTGTTATCAAAGGAGAGCTGCTTCTTTAAAGTATTCTCAAACGATGGCTGCTTTTTGAAACTCCTGTCAAAAGAGTTTTGCTTTTTCAACGAGTTATCAAATGATCCTTGTTTCTTTATGGCTTTGGATTCAATTGATGACTGAGTCCCCTTTGTACCCGTTCTGGATGGGCTGTAGTTCACATCAGGGGCCTCATCAGCTTGTGTGCTTTTATCCATTTTAGTGCTTTCTTCATGTGATATTTTTGCAGCGGGTAAACCCTTGTGCTCCGAACTTCTTCTTCGATCAAATCCTCCCTCTGAAATGGTATTGCCTGCTTTATTTCTCTGGTTATTGCTCTCCCTGTGCTCGTCAATGACATCCTGACACAGATCAACTCCATTGCTCACTTGTGCCAGTGATACCACATCCTCAGAGTGGACTGTTGAATTCAAATTCATGTCCACATCTTTCCTGTGTATTGTGCTTTTTCCAGAGGAGAGGGGAGGTTGATCAGCTCTTTGAGAGGCCTTGCCTCTCTCGCTGATGCTGTTGCCAGTCTGGGAAACCAGAGTTAAGTCTTCTGAGATGGTTGAGTAAGGACCAGAGGCAACGTGCCAAGAGTCTGTTGTCTGGGTCCTGCCAGCAGTGTCCAAAGCAGTGTCCATGCTTGAAATGGTGGACACACAGGTTACAAAGACATCGGTTTCTGAGCTTAACTCAGTCCTAGACGCCTCTCTGCTCTCTTCCTGCTCACTGGTGCCATGCGGAGTAGACATTCTCTCTACCTGATCTACTGTAGCTTTGCTGCGTGATGAAGGCAGTTCTTGATCCTCTTTCCGGTCTGTAAGCCCGACAAAGTCCTCTCCATCCTCGACCAGGTACGCCTCCAGCTCCTGACACTCCAGCATCTCAAACTCAGCCAGCTCAGGGTCGTCAAACTGGGAGTCTGTGCCCCATATGATGACTTTTTCCTGCTGTGCCGTATCAGTCTCCAGTCCAGACAGAGTGCCAGTATCACCCGTCAACCCACCATCCTCTGTCCGGATTTCATTGGCGTTGGCGTCACCGTCAGCCGGCACGCCACCCTGCTGGTTGTTATTCCTCAGCTCCCCCTCACCGAAGGGCCCTCCTCGCTCGCTCATTTTGGAAACAGCTCTGAGTTTACAGCATCCTCAAGAGCACTTTCAAAATCAATCATCCATGGCATCAATTGGGAAAAGGTCCGTCTACCCATCAAAGAGTCTTAGTGGAACAGCAGGAGCCCAGAATGGATTTTCACATTTCTTTCCCGTATGCCAGAAATCAGAATATCTAATATCATGTCTAATTTGGAAGATGGTTCTTCATAACATCCGTGGTCCTTATCCTGTAAAAAACAGAAGATAACAAATGTAAATATCAACAAATGAGAGATGACATGACAAGAAAGTATTTAACAGGTGTAAACTCTTATAAAAGACAGATTCAGAACCCTGAATAAACTATTTTAGCAGCACATACCCAGTGGAAAACACAGAACCATTATCTTCTTCTGTTGTGCCATATATTTTCAACAGCCTTCTGAAGTTAATTTATAAAAGGAAATTCCATTATATACTACAATAGCTATTTTTGTGTGCACTAAAAAATATTTTTGAGGATAGAGTCATTTATACATTTGTGAATCCTTCTGTGTGCATTCATTAATATTGAGACTGATCTCACTCCATAGATCATTGGGAACAATGTAAAACATGTTCTCAGATCTGTGTAACGAATGTGATTCCGTCTCATCCAGTTTCAGGAGCCATCCATCCATGAATGTATGATTGCAAAACCTAAAAGTAGAACAAACCTCATTAGTGGTTTGTTATTTGCCAAAATTATTTTCTTAACTGACTAAAAGCTAACCGGTCATTCCAGGAGAATACCATAAAGGTAGGCTTTTAAGAACATCACTTATCAAGAGGACCAGAGAGGAGAAAAGACTGCAAACAGGAGACCAATAACCTCTGAGGTCAAAAAGAAATTCCACTTACATTCTGGCATTCAGCAATGATTCTAACTAGAAGTTACTAAGCTAATTATCTTTGACTAATTATCTTGCAGCAACACTGGACTTAGGGAAAAAGAATGGATGAGCATATGCATTTGAGTTGTCTGTCCTTTTAAAAGTCTTTGTTTTATCGCCAACGAAATTAATTTCGCTCTTGCTAGACAATATAAGTGGATGATATTATCATTTGTATGTGGACACTACTGTCTCTACCTGTGTCTGTGACTATCAGACTAGATGTTTTATGCTTCTGCTTAATCTTCAGCCTTTCAGTGTATAGTAGTTTCTGAGATTGTCTCCTTAAAAATGTGAATAGTCTCTCAGGACAGAAGCAACTTTATAATACCAAGATCATTTACATTCTGCGCAACTGTCATTCTCATTTTCCCTCTGCACCAGTCATTGCTTACTGTTCCCTTCACTTCTGAAAATCTCCTGTAAAATATATACAATGTTACCAATCCCAGAACATGCAGTCAACAGATAACAATAATACAACAACATGTCATCACTGTTTGACATGAAAAGAAGCATCTTTTTGTTATTCATGCAGAGGAGCTGTGTGGTTTGTGGCATAATGACAGCATGCTGTGCTGTGTGGCGAACAGATTGCTCCTACATTAGCTATGAATGGCTACACATTTATAGTGTTTACATGTAAGAATATATGAGACAGGTCGTCTCTGAACTCTGGTGCTGCTGGTGCTTTTTGGAGTTCTCCCTGTGCTGATCTTACTGCCTGTATCTGCAAAACACAATTAAAACTTTTAGCCCCACATCAAGTGATCTCTGCACAGCAGAAGTCATGAGGAACTTGTTAAAAGACAAACTGATACTGATGTGGAACTCTAAGTGTGGAAAAGATATGTGGGACTGACTTGCCCTGCTGAGATCATTACAGGGGAACTTATCAAGTTTAAGACTGTCAAAATTAATTTAAGATTTTGATGCAAATGGTACTACAGTGTGGCCGCTCACTGATTATAAGAGCTGCATTTAATAATTGCTATAACAACCCAGTGATTATTAGCAGCCAGCAGGTGTGTTCACTTGTTCTGATATTTAGGGCCTTTGATTATACAGTAAATTGGAACAATCCAGTGGTGTTCCATCTCTGCTGTCTCCCTTCATGTCTTCAGCCAAAGCACATAATAAAGGATGTCTGCAATTGACCTATTTCCTGAGTGGCCTCTTGTACAGCACAGAGAGCATCAAAAGCACCTGCACATTAAGTTCCCACCTCGCCACGTCTTTGTCATTATTCAGCTCTGGTTGTCAAGTTGAGCTCGGTACCATCAATTAACCTTTTTTTTTTAAAAACATTCTCATAATTATGTTTTTCCATTAAGTAGTCATACTTGTTTGAAAGGGCTTTGATAGTTTTTGTGCCTACTTACTCATTTCAAGTCACAAAAACTGAAGGAAATAAAATATATTTTATTTCAGGTATGCAGTGGTACTTATCAATAAAGGGATGTCATCAGGACTGAAAATGGAAGTGCCAAAACAAATACCTGTTTAAAAAACTGAAGCAGAGCTAAAGGGAATTCTTGTTTGACTCATCAGCTGATTAGAATGAAACCTGACTGACTACTGCTCCTCCTTATCATCTCTTTGCTCCCCATTTATGTCCTAATAAATTCACTTACACAGCAGGAAACAGCATCTCATTTCCCTTCTTATGAACATAAAACTGTTGTGTGATAATAGAGTTCACTGCAAGTTTAGAAAACCATGAGGGTAATACTATTGGTAATAAAACATATATATTATGTTTTCTTTCTTTCATATTTCTGGAAGTAGCCTATGCTTAAAAAGAAAATACAAAGAGGGCTCACATACAGCAGTGTTCTGTTTGTAGTACAGACTAACACACTACACTAAATGCTGTCTCAGCACCTGCACTGCAGAGCAGAAACCAATGAATCAGATTCCCTTACACCTTCCTCTCCCCCGCCTCCCTACCAGCTCTGTCACTGTACCGCTATTCAACCACATAAAGCCACACACAAACTCTCTCTGGGTAACCAAACAGCCAATGAAACTCCGGTTAAGATTCTTACATGTAGCAAGTTGCCTGCATGACAAGAGATGATTGGAAACTGAATAAATGAAGTCTTGTTTCAAGAGAGAATCTGCAGTCTGGTAACAGGATCGTTTCTGCTGCAGCCATGATTGCTTCTCCATCCCTTTAATTGATTTCCAACTCCAAATAAATGCAGTGCAGACAAGTATACAGTACTGTACTTTATATGACACTCATCATCATTAAAGGGGACATGATGGATATGGCTCACTAGCTCGGAACTGGGTTTTTTTTCTTTAATATTTCGGGAAGATACAAATATCAAGGATACAATAAACCAGTGGTTCTCAACCAGGGGTCCGGGGAGCCCCAGGGGTCGTTGAGGGAGTTCCAGGGGGGTCCCAGAAAAGCGGGGAATAGTTTATTTTCACTATTTAATTCACAAGTTAGCCCAACGTGAGTAAGAGTCATAAGAGTGACAACTATGTTCATAGGTTTTACTTCCTCCACGGTTATCTCAGCTATAGAATTCTGGTCTTAATCATATCTAACAACCAAAATCTTTTCAGATAGAGGTCCCTGAAGCAAAATCATATTAAATGGGAGTCCGTGACCTAATGTGTATTAACTCAGGGGTCCTTGACAAAAAAAAAGGTAGAGAACCACTACAATAAACAACTGGAGGACAGATAGTCCACATACAGTATCTGGCACCATGTAAATAATTTGTGAAATGAAAAGAAAAAGAAAAAATGGAAGTTAGACTAATGCCAACATGTAACATCTCTCAGAACCCTAACATGCACCCTAGCTGCCCTACTTTAGTGTCACATTGCTCATACTGTGGTTTTCATAATTATCTGCTTCACAGTCTCCCCTGCTGGATGAAATGAAACTGTTACAGAGATAATTAAAGTTTTTAATTCACTTTCTCTTCACAAATATCTGGAGAGTTGAGTGTCACAGTTCAGGCCAGAAAGAGAAGGATGCTGCTGCGAGTCTTACTGACTGAAAAAGTGCAGTGCAAGTAGCCCGAGGGACTGAAGTGATATTATTCACTTCGTTTACCACCCCATTTGCTATTTCCACCCACACAGCACATACTGTTATGCTGTACATGCAGGCTGTCAGTGCGTTAGGCTCATTCCCACATTGGCCTTGTAACTTTAATCTCTTTTGTCCCCCTTTTAAATTACATTCCCTGGTTGTTTTCCTCTAATGGTTGCAACAGCTGATAATATTCGTGCTGTGACAGAGATTGAGGAAATTTATGCTTGTATCACATGCTTCCCCATCCCCCCACTGTTCAGCACCTCACCCTGCCGCCACCTGCCTCCTGATATGCAGCATGATGGCGAGACCTTCATCACTATGAAGTCTGTGCATCCTTGCGCGAGTGCTTGAGTGTGAGTGTGCGTTCAAACCACTTGTTTTTCTCAGTAAAACAGAATATCCTCCAGTTATAGCAGCCATATATCTGAAGCAGAGCACAGATCAAGGCCTTCATTTGTCCACTTAGCTTTACTTGATGTTTAAACTGGAATCCCTCATGAAATATTGACACCAGCCTCCCTTTCATTTTATGCTTCAGTGGCCCTGACTTCTTTGTGTCACTAACCAAAGCTCAAATAAGACCTTCTGTTAAGCACATTGAAACAGCATACAAGAGTGAGTGCCTCTGAGGCCTACAGGTGAAGGAACACTAGGTGCAGGAGCAACATACAAACGGGAAACACATTACTGTGACATGCAAATGTTAATTATTTCTGAATAAATGCAAAAATACGCAACATCAACACCGTTCATGTTAATAATCACCGATTGAGGCCTCAGTGGTCCTCAGTGCTTCACTGTCACATCTTACATAATGTAACAAAAACCCCACCAGCAGACATCGGTCTCTTCATTATTACTGATGTCCATTCACTGAGCTCCTGCTGCCTTGTTCCTCATTTTACAGCTTCTAAAAATAAAGCACATCTACACACATGATCCCCAAACAGGAAGGACAGAGGAGGCTGGGTTGCTTTTAGGACAAACACTGAAACACAAACATGTGATAGAATAATCCAGGGTCTGACCCCACTACACACACACACACACACACACACACACACACACACACACACAGTGAGGTGAGCCCACATATAGCAAGGTTACCTTTTCTATAGCAAGGAATTTGCACTCCTGGAAACATTTGCTAAATGACTTAAACCTAACAACGTTACTACAAACAGCAGCAGCACCAGCAGGATGATCCGCAGTCCCTCCAGCAGATGCAGCAGTGTCAATAAATCCAATTATCACTGCTGCTTATCTGAGATTGTTTAAGATTGAGATTGAGAGGAAAGAGAGAGAGAGAAAAAAATCACCGTCCGTCCCCGGTGTGAAATGGTAGACTTTACCGTTTAGATCCCGGTAATCCGCTGGAGAAGAGCTCGACAGTGAAGTCGAGGAGAGGAATGAGGATGGAGACATCCAGCTTTGGCCGTGATGATGAAGAGGAGGCAGTCTGCAACATCGCTGGAAAACAGGGAGGAGGAGAGGAGAGAGGAGAGGAGGCTCAACGCCCATGTCAACCTGGACTCACGTCGCCCCCTGCAGGTGACATCTTCACATTAGTTTCCCTTCATCAAATATTTAGAGAAACATGCAGAAACACACAGCAGCATCAGGTCGTGAAGCTACACAATGAAGTGACCACACAAAATAAATAAATATGAATAAAGTAAATCCAGTGTTGCATGTATGCACATTTTACTTCTAGATTTTTCTTTGTATCATTTTGCAAAAGTGCAAAACGTTACATAAACCAAATTGGTAACACTTTATAATAACAATCATTTATAAATGGTAAATTCATAGTTAATTAAACTTAGTTCATAGTTATTTTACTGTTAACAAACAATGAAATGATAATTAATAATGTTTACTAATTGTTAGTAATGCCATTTCTGTTATTTTATCATTGGTTTGTGTAATATGAAATAATTAGTTTATAAATTCTATATTGTATCATAGCTGACAGGAAACGATAACAATTACATTTTGATTACATTAGCAAAGTATTTATCATCAGTTTATTGTTGCACACATTATAACATTTTATATACAATAATAAGTATTTGTTAATGATTACTAAATGATTTGTAAACCTTTAAGAAATCGTTTGTAAAACATATAGATAGATGGACCACAAACCAATTATTAACCATTGACAAAGTATTAACCATCTAAATAATGTTTATGGATGATTTACAAAGTATTTATTCTACATTTAACAAGGTATTATAATCATCAGTGTCAACTTTATAATAGCCATCCAAATAATGTTTATAGACGGTTTAACAAACCAATTATTAACAATTTACAAAGTAACAAATATCTATGTAATGTTTATAGATGTTAAACAATTTCTTAAAGGTTTACAAATCATTACGTAATCATTAACAAATATTTAATATAGCATATAAAATGTTATGTGCAACAATAAACTGTTAACCTAAATTATAACATAACTAATAATTAGTAAACATTATTAATTATCATTGCATTGTTTGTTAACAGTAAAATAACGCTTAGCTTAGTTTAAGTTTAATTAACTATCAATTTACCATTTAAAATGATGGTTATATGAAGTGTTACCAGAAAAAGGAAAATACCCAGAACACAATGAGCTTTATGTCAGGCAAACTATTTATGTAACATGCTGGGATGTGCGCACCTCATTTTAAAAATAAATATCAAAGACAGAGTCTGTGGCTTTAACTTTCAGCATGATTTATTTACAGCAGTAACTATACAAACCGCAACCAATATCAAGACAACGCATGCTGAGCAGCTGACCTAAACACCTTTTAACTTAGCAGCATAAAATCTAACTCTGGTTTTCAAGCTTTATAAAGTTTTGAAATAGTGCAGCATGCAGATGTTTATATAAAACAGACAGTGTCAAGGACAAAAAAGAACTATGTGTGGTTCCATTGGCATAGCACATGATCACGAGTTTTAATGCAACTGCAGCATTCATAACAAAAGGTTAAATCAATGTCAGTGAAACTAGAGCTTTATGTATTACATTCAACTCTAAAGGGAGATGATATTTACCTAATGAATGACTCCTGACTACTTTGTGCTTTCAAACTAATATCTTCCATCTAGTTATTGTTAACAGCTACAATACTGCTGGCACAGTTTGTATTAGTTATGTACTTTACACAACGCCTACAACAAAATAGTGTATAGATTAAAGCAGTGGGGTGATATGACAGAAAGACAAGTGAAAGTTACAACATTGGCAGTAACTTTTAAGCTAAATCAAAACTGTATTTACAAAAACAGACATGAAATGTTGGAAATGGCATTTTTAAAACAGATAATGATGCATGTAATGTTCTCAAAATGTATACGTGATAATGTCCCACTGATTCAAACATCTCCCAGTTTAGATAAAGGCTAGCTGCGGACGGAAAACAGGAACTTTCTGCAGCACAATCTGCTGCGTCTGTATCTTAAAATGTAACAAAGTTACATACACCGTGTTTATTTACAAAGCTAGTATTTTAAACTCGCAGGCTATTTCAGTAACATCTTTAAAAACTCTACGGCAACTCTGTCAATGAATTGCAACATTGTTTTGACGCATAATCCAATTAAATCTAACAGAACTTAGTTTCTCTCAATGGAACATAAATTAGGTTAAATAAAAGCAAAAAAAGAAAACATTTCATCACAGTTTTCATTTAACTACAATTACCCAACACGTTCTCGTCCCAACTCGTCACATAATGACGCTTTGTCAGAACCCTCGGCGTAACTTTTTCTGCTGCACTAAACACGTGCTTAATGTTGTGAATTTAACACTTTCTTAGGATTAGGCAACAAAACCACTTAGTTAAATTCAGGAAAAAACAACATGGTTGGGCTTAAAATTATGTTTTTACAGTGCAAATGTGACTCGACGCTGTGAACACGGGACACGAACAAACAGCTGATAGTAGTGGAACGCACAGGACATGAACGGCGGTCTTGTGGATGAAAGCCTTGGGTTTGTTGGGCCCATCCAGCTCCCCTCTCGCCCGCCCTGTCACGACTCCACAGTCACTCCCGCTGGTCGACTATTGCCGTGGATGGGTTTACATTGTAGTTAATGGAAAGACAGGTGCGTATCATACCGCCAAAAAAGGGTACCTTGTGCGTCGGTATTGAATGCCAACGGCCGTGCAAAGCATCAGTATTTGAAGCCCTGGGACTAAGAATGGGCTGAATTACCGCCTCGCGGTTGTGTACCTCTGCCAACCAGTCAAGTTGCAGTTTACATCCATGTCTGTCTAAAATGTCATCACTTCATTATTTTATCCTGTTAGACATTTGTGTGAAATGGTCATAATTAGCATATGAATTATTGGGCTATGGCCAAAAACGTGTTTTGTGAGGTCACAGTGACCTTTGACCACCAAATTCTAAGCAGTTCATTCTTGAGTCCAGGTGGACTTTTGTGCCAAATTTGAAGAGTTTCCCCTCATGGTGCTCTTGAGATATCGCGTTCACGAGAATGGGATGGACGTGAGGCCACAGTGACCTTTGACCACCAAATTCTAATCATTTGAGTCCAAGTGGACTTTGCGCCAAATTTCTAAAAATTCCGTACAGGCGTTCCTGAGATATCGTGTTCACAAGAATGGTACGGACAGATGGACAACCCGAAAACATCCGGCCACGGCTGTCAGCGGCGTGGAGGCCTATAAAGGGACTCAGTAAAGAGATTTTTCACCTTTATTCTTTTTTTCACCATTTTCAGTCTTTAGTGAACACACATACTTGTATATGATGCGTTCAGGTTTTAGCTGCCCTGGGAATCTGCACACAATCAGCTCTCCTTTCCATAGTCATTAAATAATGTCTGACAGGCAGAGGCACTTTCACATATATTACTGATAGCGGTCCACAATATACAGTCTGAATATCACTATGGAAACCGAAAGGTGATTAACGGATTGTACTTCATCCAATTCAGATGTATGTGCACTAAAAAGTGAAAATGGTCCTAAGGTGAAATCTCTCTTATATAATATAAATATACGCTTTTCAAAATCCAATGTGTACATTATATACAGGCAATACATATATTTCACAATTGTAGCTGGTGATAGAGCAACATCATACCTCTAAAGGTGTTACATTTGACACATGGGAAAGAGGCACTTAAAAATACATCCTCTGATGATAAATCATTCCACATTAGCAGCTTTTGTCTTTGGCTAGTTCCCTGATGGAGACAGCACTGTTGTATTTGATCTCTGCTAAATGGGAGGAAACCATCACTCAGCTACTGTAGAAGACAAACACATTCACACTGAGATATACAGTACCGATCACAGTACTGTACCAGATTATTCAGAGCACCATGGTGTATTATACTGTTCATGTAAAACACAGGTAGGCCTACAGAGTTGGGCTTTCTATACAGTATATTATCTCAGGAGTAAAACATACAACACAAAAAGGCACTGAAGATACAGTGAAATTGTCAGCCGAGTTTGGGAAGAATTATTTGCCGATTCTTAATTCATGAAATAAAAGGGTCGTGGATTTAAAAAAAAACATCTCCCATGGGACACAGTAGCCGGCACTGTGCCTCCTAATGCAGCAAGTCCAGTGACAAACTCGACTTGCTAGCCTCATTCACTTTTATCAAAATGCTTTTGTAAGTCATAATGACTTTTCTGTAAACAGCCAACATATACAAATGTTGAGCAATTTCATGCTAGAAGAACAGCAACGAACGATGAACTCAAATTCAAATATGTTATTACAGAAGAAAAAGAATGGAGCTTGTAATTCTGATATACTGTGGATTTAGGACCAAAATAAAGTTTTAACAATAGATATATTTACAACAGATGCCTTGAAAAAACTTTGTTAAAACTACTTTGCTTTGCCTTTGGTTCCACAGAATCAGTTGTGTTCAGTGAAATATGTCATATCAAAGTGCAAAACATACTTATACTTTTCAGCTAAAAAATAAAAACGTTTTCTGAAAAGAAATATAGCTTTTCAGATGTATGGAGACTCATTTTATCTTTTGAAAAAGTGTTTTTCTTTACATCTAAATTAGCCTTTTTACTTTTATCAGAAATGTTGTCTAGAATAAGGGAACAACTCAACGCTCTGATTAGAAGGGTGCATAAAAGTCTCCATGTGTCTCCTGGGTTTGCAGCATTTCGGAGAATTTAACAGAACAGAAACAGAGTGGATGAGTGAACCTCAGGAATCTTCATCATCGTCGTCGTCTGCGTTGGCGTTTTGTGTGTTGTGTAGGAAGGCTTCCTTCTCCGTGGCCATGGGCTCTCCCTTTATTGCTGGCGAGTAGGTGTTGGAGCTGGTCAACACTGCCTCTGCACTGTTGCGAATACCATAACCGAAGTAGATAAAGAAACCTAGAAATGGAGTAGAAACATTGTGGCAAAGACATGAATTAATTTTCAAAACACAAGCACAGCAGAGATAATATCGGATATTGTTGGCCAAAAACCCAAAGTACCTAAGACCATCCAGATGGCGAAACGCGCCCAGGTTCCTCTACCGAGCTGCATCATCAGATAGACGTTGATGAACATACTGATGACTGGGAGGAACGGCAGCAGGGGAACCTGTGAGGAGAGACAGTGTGTATTTAACACTACAGCATTAAATATTAAGAAAAAAACACTCACTGTGGGTGAAATGGATCTTGTGATTAATGGCTGAGTGGACAATGTTGTAGGGAAATCCTTATCCATCAGTTCTAAACAACACTGAAAACCAAGCAAACACATTTAAGAGTAATTATTTAGGACTTATTTAAGTCTAAAACACCTTTCCTGAGGAAACAGATAGAATTAACCAACTCCCCTCTCTTGAACACAACAACTGCATCTTTTCTGATCAATGACTTAAAAATCAGACCTGCCAGATAAATTGTTTCTGCTGTCATGATGCTGTCAATATGGGGGAATATAGAATATATAACAATTTTCTATGAATTTTGGTTCATCAACCTTAAATGACATTGCCAGTGGTTTTATGTGTTTTAGTTAGGGCTGTCAATCAATTAAAATATTTAATGGCGACTAATCGCGAATTAATCACACATTTTTTATCTGTTCAAAATGTACCTTAAAGGGAGATTTGTCAGGTATTTAATACTCTTATCAACAACTAACCCTTACCCTGACCCTGGACAAATATGCTGCTTTATGCACATGTATGTAAATAGTTATTATTGGAAATCAATTAACAACACAAAACAAAGACAAATATTGTCCAGAAACCCTCACAGGTACTGCATTTAGCACAAAAAATATGCTCAAATCATAACATGACAAACTCAAGCCCAACAGGCAACAACAGCTGTCAGTGTGTCAGTGTGCTGACTTGACTATGACTAACCCCAAAATTGCATGTGATTATCATAAAGTGGGCATGTCTGTAAAGGGGAGACTCGTGGGTACCCATAGAACCCATTTTCATTCACATATCTTAAGGTCAGAGGTCAAGGGACCCCTTAGAAAATGGCCAATACATATTTTCCTCGCCAAAATTTAGCGTAAGTTTGGAGCGTTATTTAGCCTCCTTCATGACAAGCTAGTAAGACATGGTTAGTACCAGTAGATTCCTCAGGTTTTCTTGTTTCATATACAATCTCCGAAATATCGGTTGCGTTAAAGAAATGAGTGGCGTTAAAACTAATTTGCATTAACACGTTTTTATCGCGTTGACGTTGACAACCCTAATTTTAGTCCATTAACCTCCTAAACACTTAAAGGCATCAGTAGTGATAAAGTAAAAGAAGCATTTCTCTACATCACATATATATATTCTGTCATTGCTTGTTAAAACTCTCCTTAGAAGACACAGCATATTGCTTTTGCATTGTTTCATATAGAGCACATGTCCCCCAGCCTGGTTTATTTGGTAAAGTGGATGGGCTTGAACCAGTGGTGGCGCCAGAGATATTATTTTGCTGGCGCTATGGGATTGCTCGACTTTTCAGTGAGAGTGCTCTGCTTTGAAATCTAGGGTTTCCGGTCGGCAGACTCACCACAATTTAATTTCAATTTCAACACCCCCGACACACGTAGTCTACTCATGAAGCTCTACGACGGTTACAATGTCATTCTGTGTTAAACACACGGCGAGATATTCAGCTCAAGTGATAAAGATGTAAGCTTCACAAGCCTGCCAGTGCCTACGTACAGTAAACACACCTCAATATAAAAGTTCAAACAATTACGCAACTGACAGGACTTGCACACAAGCAGCAGGCAACAGACTCGGGTTTGTGCACATTTCAGCCTCAGATTCTGAGATCGCAAACTCACGCTGCCAGTTCCCAAAACCTTGACTAATGACTCAACAGCAAGTAAATAATACTTTATTTGTCTTTGTCTAGCACCTAGGCGTTGTCCACTGTGCTCCAGGCACTGTGGATTATTGATGCATTCTCTGACTTTTTCTCTCTCCCTGACCCGCCAGGAACTCCCACGTCAGAAACTCATGTGCACACACGTCGACTCTCACAAACACACTCAATAAATCTATTCTAAGGCATCAAAAATGATAAATAAACCGCTAGACATTGCTTGGGGGTGCTGTGGCTATCCTAGGGGTAGCTACAGCACCACCAAGCCCCTCCCTGGCGCCGCCTACGGCTTGAACGATGAACTAATTTATATTTCTGCTAAACCAATTTCAAAAGCCTGCCATACATCTAGAGTTATTTGGTATTTTCCAGGCAGCCATTGGGTTCCATTTACCTCATTACAGCATGAAACCGACTGCATTACCATACAGTGAAATATAAGTGATGAAATGTTCACAATGATGGCAAATCAAATGTCACATCTCTGCAGGTTGATTTTAATTACGAACTGAAATGAACTGCAAACAATTCAAACACTTATGGTGTAGTTTGTAAATAGTCTGCAATAACATTAAGTACATGCAATTAGCAGTGGTTGGGCCAAAAGATTTGTAATCGTTTGGCAGGTTAGGAGCAACAGGAAGGACTGAAGGGCAAATCCTCCCTCTTCACTGTTTGCTCGTTGGTGTTTGCTCTGTGTTTTAAATTGCAATAAAACTGCTGGCTTTTAAAAGGCTTTTTTATGAAACTTTCAAGTGTACAGAAGACATTATTGGGATTAGCAGACACATCCTACAATGTCACCTGAAAGAACACACTCTACCTTGAAGGCAAGCTTGGCCTTGCTCTGCGGCTGTCTCCCCACAATGAAGGTGATGATCAGACAGACCGCCATGATGATACAGAGGACAGCCAATGACCAGGCTGCAAACCCTCCCTGAACAGCTACAACACTGAAGACACA
Organism: Sebastolobus alascanus; assembly: GCA_916701645.2. Lineage (NCBI taxonomy): Eukaryota > Metazoa > Chordata > Actinopteri > Perciformes > Sebastidae > Sebastolobus > Sebastolobus alascanus. The sequence continues at coordinate 3,342,748 of CAKAOJ020000040.1, read as the reverse complement.
CACCAGAACACCTGGAGAGGAAGAATAAAGCAGTAAGGAGAGGTCATCAGATGATGTGCTGCATCAGTAACCAGGTGGATTATTCTCTGGGCTTTGCAGGTGTCTCACCTAGAATGCTGGTGGAGATGTTGACGGCGAACCCGGACAGAGGGGACGGCTCCGTGTTGGAAGGGGAAAGCAGATTCTTGATGGTGAAGCGATCCTCTGGTTGTGGTAGTATGTCGATGCTCCCCTCGTTGAACGAGTCAGCCAGCTCAGGTTCATCCTGAGTGTTGGCCATCTCATAGGCAGCGCTGGGCTGTTCAGGCTGGTACCTTCAGACGGCAAAACCAGACACAGAAACTGCTATTCACTAAGGCTGAGGACACACCAGGAGAGTCTTTATAAAATCCTAACCAACTTTAAAAACACACTGCATCACATTCATTATGAGGGTTTAACAGATATTTCTCTCAAGAGAATATGCTACAAATGATTAGGATGATTCATAACTGTAATCCAATATGCATTAAATACATGAAATGCATAAAATACAGTAATGCCTAGTTCACACTACACGACTTTAGCCCTGATTTTCTGCTCCCCGAGTTTTTGGAGCTCCCCGACAAAAGCCCCAGATCAGAGGCAAATCGATGTTGGCTCGCCGATCGCACTGAACTGTTCAAAGACGTGAGCTGAGAGGCTCACCGACGCTCGCCAATGCCTCGCAGACACATTCCAGATATCTAGCATGCTTAATATCGACAGCTACAGCCAATGAGAGCGCAGAACACAGGTTGAGGGGAAACCTGGGGGAGGAGGGGTCGCCACAATAGGAACTTACTGTATGTGCTGCATTTGCAACACGGAGCAAAGTTGTTGTTGCACCTAGAGGAATAAATAGTAAAAAAGAGTGTGGAAACAGGCTATTTTGTAAACATGTGCCAACGACAACATCAGCAATGTGTCTCGCGTATGGCATCACGTCGTTTAACGTGTAGTTCTCGCATGTTTTCGTGACAAAAGGTAGTTTGGAGACCTCTACGGGGATTCCTCCCAGTGAAACATCTCGTAGTGTGTGACCCCCTGTCTCTGGTCAGTCATGTAGTGTGAAAACCACAATGACTTAAAGACTCAGGATTACAAGACAGCAAGTTGTGTAGTGTGAACAGTACTGCGATCTGAAGACTTTGAAGGTCTTGTAGTGTGAACTTTGCTTAAGACTGTAAGTCAGTAGGTTTAGTAAGGTAGGAGATTGCAAATTAGAACCATTATTTTAAACTTTGGTAAACTCTCCGGTAAAGACTCTGCGATTCTGTATTTGAAGACTGCATGTTTTATACATCATGAGGCAGTGAGAGCACGTACAAATATTGTGTCATTCAGCCTGGTAATCCTCTAGCGTCTTGTCAACCTTAGACTGGATATGTAAACAGAGAGATGAGGACTACCTGAGGACCAGCACACAGGCAGCCACCAGAGTATAGGCCAGCAAAGTACCAATGGACATGAGGTCAACCAGGTCCTTCAGGTCAAACAGGAAAGCCATCACAGCTGCAGGACACACAGGAGAAAAATACACAACGTCGGCGAGATGATAGATTTCTTCCAAAAAGTTAAAAAAATACACAAAGCAAAATGACCACAATATAATGCAGATATTGTATCTTTCAGATAAGCCATACACAATTCAAACTACTACTTTACAGCTCCATTTATTTACAACCTTATGTGATTTTGCCACCATCCTCCTTCCCCAAGAGGGCACCTTTGTTACCTTTGGCCTCATCTCAGCTACCTACCAGACATAAGCCCTGCCACCAAGGTGGAGATGGTGGGCGTCTTCCTCTCGCTGACACGTGCCAAAAATGAGAAGAGCAGACCATCGCGAGCCATAGCAAAGATAATGCGTGGGAGCGGAAACATGGAGCCAAGGAGACTAAGCCAAGGATGAAGGAAGAAGGAGGAGGAGGAGGAGGCAGAGATTTTTAACTTATAGAATCTGTTCGGAAACTCTAGTTTCACACAAGGCCTCAACTGCAGCCATTCTCAGCCCGCCATCCTGATAAACAACACAGGATGCTGTACTTAGGATGTCCCTGTGTCACCTTTGTATGTAGCAATAACTGAAGAAGAAATATTACATTTGCAGGACTACCTTTTGGTTCGGTTTTGGTAGAGTGCTTGTGTTGAGGCCATGTGTACCAAGAGAGTCTTGTAGGGTTACAGGGTGACAGGAACCCCAACCAGTTAGTAGGTTTAGGTCATGACCTCACCTGCCACAACACCTGATGTTACGGTAGCTGTTAGAGGGGTTTTGGTTCGTGGGCTGATTGTGGCCAAACATTTGAAGAGCAGGCCATCTTCTGCCATGGCCCAGATCACTCTGGGCATTGGGAACATGGAGCCTAGTAGACTAGTGCGGGAGAGAGAGAAAAAGCATGCCGTGCAAGTGAATGCACACAGTTAGAAAATATAACAGGGGACTGTTTCCACAAAGTGGGAAGCACACTACTGTCTAAGATGTTGTTTGCTGTAGCATTTTCCATAACTGGAACTAAGGAGCTCAAACCATGAAAACAGCCCCAGACCAAAAGTATATAAAAATAAGACACATGCTCTAGGCCAAAGGACCATCTAAGGAAGAGTAAAACAATCTAAAAAAAAAAAAAGAAATCACAAAGTTCACTCTCAATGGATCAGCTCCAGAAATCTGTCATCTGGCAAATAAGTGACTATTTTAAATACTACAACTAGTTCACCTTAAAAGGTGCTCCATACGATATTCAGAGCATTAACATAGAAGCAAACAATGATTAGCTATGTAAAGATATAGAGGAGTAATGTCTACCTGAGCAGAGAATGAAGTCACTCTCCCTCTGTTTGAGTTGTAATCAGAGCTTCTCTGTGCTTTGGTCAAATAGTTTTATAAAAACAACTTTTTCAAATTATATTTGCTCCAAGCTGCCTACTCCAGCTTTAAAACTGTTAGCTCTGTCAGCACTGATGCAGTTGTTTGCACCGTTAGCACCGTTAGCTGCGAGCCTCCGGCTCAGCCGTCTCCATGTTGTGAGCCGTTGAAAGGAAATAGAAATGCTCTGAATATCGCATTGAGCACCTTTAAGTACTGAACTAAACAAAAAAGAATATATTACATCCTATATTCAGTGTATTGGACATGAATTATTAATTCCTAAAAAAAAAAGCATGCAAACATTTACAAGTCCTCTACAACTTCTCATGCTGAGAGGCAGTAGGAGAGCCTCTTACCTGGTCGACAAGGCACATAGAGAGCCAATGGCCACCGCATAAGTGGCTCCCTCCCAGCCCACATACTTAAAGGCCACCGGCAGAGGGCTGTTCATATCCAGCAGGTAGTAAGGCATCATCATAGTGAGGGCCGCGGACACACCGAAGTACGCCACAAAACAAATGAGGAGCGAGGCCACGATCCCAATGGGAATGGCCCTCTGGGGGTTCTTCACTTCTTCTCCTGGGGAGGAAACAGAACTGGAGATGTGAGAGGATAAGGGGGACGAGTGTTGCCTATCAATTTAATGTATGTCCTCTCACCTGTAGTGGCAATGCAGTCAAACCCTACAAAGGCATAAAAACAGGTGGCGGCACCAGAGAGGACTCCAGACATGCCAAAAGGCATGAAGCCGCCTTCACCGAGACTTTCTTTTGATGGTAAGATATCAGATATACTGGAAGTAAAAGGAATAAAACATTTGCTTATTTCAAACACAACACACAAGTATACAGGTAGGGATGGGTACCGAACCCCGGTATTAAACGGGCACCGGTGCTAAATTAACACAGAGTGAAGTCAGCGAACAGCAGAGCAGAGAGGCTGCGGTGGAGGCAAAGAAGTGAACCAGGTGAAGTGAAGATAACTATGACAACTACGCTCATTGCTCTAAGTGCAATAAAAACTTCACGTATAAAAATTCCAATGCTTTATCAATATACCTGTTCAACAAGCATAAACATGATGTAAACATGTGGAAAAGTGATATCTCAATCTGCTCAGTCTCCGCTGCTATGTTTACACAAGGACAGCACGCTACCTCGGCTAAGAGCGAATTGTTACAAACAACCTAAAACCAAAGCTGTCTGTATGCAGTCTAACTCTTTAGCTTAGTTTGCCACTTATCTTAAAATTCTGATGAATTCTGCTGGCTGAGACAAAATAGCCCCTCCTCCTTGAATCACATCAGCAGAGGGAGGAGGACAGAGGACAGGAAGAAAGACTGATACTGACTGATGTCTGTGTTCTTCATTCTTCATATACTTCACTCAGGAATATTATTTATTTTATTGACATTTTAGATTTGTTTCCAGTGAGATTGTTGTGTTTATATAGTAGAACAATATTACTGTTGCTGCTCTAAACCAACATTTAGTTATATTTAAAATATAAAGAATTTATTATTTTTTTTAAATAATATATTAAAATGCAATCATTTAATTAGGAAAAAGAACTGATGAGTATCAATAAAGAACCGAACCAATAAGGATTATCGTTTAGAGTAGTAGCATCGATAAAATCCTAACGATACCCATCCCTATATATATATATATATATATATATATATATATATATATATATATATATATATATATATATATATATATATATATATATATATATATATATATATATATATATATATATAGGCACATTATAAATTTGGGGAATAAACTTTTCATTTCACCCACTTGAGGCTGGAGTTGCTGGTGGCGTTGAGGATTTCTTCAGGTTTTAAGTTCCAGTTTTTTAGGCTTCCTTTGACCAAGCCAGAGATGATGACAAACACCAGCACCAGGACATTGACGCAGGTGAACACTTTATTCACCATGGCGGACTCCTTCACTCCAAATGCCAGCAGTCCTGCAAGCAGTTAAAAAAGACAATGTGAAAGATGAAAGCCTATAAATGAGATAAAACATGAGAGAAAGAGAGAGAGGTATATATCCCAGCTGCTCCTCACCTGTCAGAGTGATTATTATGAAGACAGCAAATATGTCCGGATACTCTGCGAGGATGCCCGGGGCTCTCATGGTCATGTAACGTCTGCAGAATTCCTCAATGTGTTTTCCAATCAGCTCATCAAAGGTTGCGCTCCACGCTCTGGCCACACTCGAAGTTCCTGTGTGGAGGAAAGTGTTCATGTAAACTGAACAATACCTGGTGTAGCAGCCAACTCCTTTCCTTCCTCCTTTAAAGTGTCTCACCAATGATATAAGAGAGGATGAGGTTCCAGCCTGTGATAAAGGCCCACAGCTCCCCGACTGTCACATAGCTGTAGAGGTAAGCAGAGCCAGTTTTGGGGACGCGGGCTCCGAACTCGGCGTAGCACAGACCAGCCAGGACTGAGGCGAGGGCAGCTATGAGGAAGGAGAGGACGATGGCGGGTCCGGAGCTGTCCCGGGCTACGGCGCCAGCGAGGACGTAGACTCCAGCGCCCAGCGTGCTTCCGACGCCCAGGGCCACCAGGTCAAACGTGTTGAGGCATCGACACAAGCGGGAGTCCTCTGCGTTACAGTCCACAACCTTCACCCTCAGGAGCTGCTTCCCAACGTCCTTTAATGTGGCTAGAATCATCCTGGCTGCCACCTAAAGCTCTACACGAGGTAATGTACCTGTTGACAAAACAAGACAGGAATGACAGAGCACTGAGAGTACTATGCATTTACTGTAAACACACAAAGGAAAAAACAAAACTATGTGCTGTTCCAGTCCCAGATCAAGTAACTCCTAACTGTTCCTTGTGCTTCGCACTTTGATTTGATGTTTTAAGAAATAAAAGCTTAGTTGATTAATACCAATAGACTAATGATTACAAAGTGCTGACATATAAAACTGACATTTTGTTGTGTTTTTTCGGAACAAAAGCATTTTGCCCATTGGCATTTACAGTGGAGACACACCCGAATTCCTCTGCTCAATCTACTTGCATTTTGTGTTCAGTGATGGAGGATATTACTATACATGAGAATAGCACATCTGCTCCCACCCCTCTTTGGGTGCAAACAAACCCTCTAATTTGACTGGCGTTAAATACAAATTCTGAGGTCTTTGCTAATTAAATAGCATAAAACAAGAAAATTATATTGATTTTTAGCTATTAGGAGCCCAAATCATATGGCCAGTCAGGCAAACAATTATGCCATGTCATTGCCGAGGTGTCATATCCTGACATATACAACTACCTTACTGAATCTCCAGGTAATTGGTTCTTTTTCTGTCATTAAGAAACTTTATTTTGCTGTTTTGGTCGTCTGCCCAATGTGAAGTTACTATAAACTAATTACGTCGCCAGTTGTGGAATGTAACTGAGTAGGCTACTCGAGTAGGCCTACTGTACTTAAGAACAACAGGCCCTTTTCACAGCAGCCATATTTTCATTGTAGGGTAAAAACAGGTGTAATTAATAACAGTAATAATTATGGCCCTGTTCCATTTAGGTGGGCCAGGGCCCTGGTGTTGTGCATGCTGGCTCACTTGAATGGCTGTGACATACTAAATAAAACGCAACCATAATTATTTTATCAATTACACCTGTGTTTACCCTGCAATTTCATGTCAAAATGGCTGCTGTGAAAAGGGCCCATTTTGAAGTATATGTACTTTACTTGAGTATTTCCATTTTATGCTACTTTATACTTCTACTCCACTACATCTCAGAGGGAAACATTGTATTTTTTTACTCCACTACATTTATTTATTTTACATTGACAGCTTTAGATAGCCTGCTAGTTACTTTGAAGATTCCGATTATTAATATAAAATATGAATCAACTAATAAATGTTGATGTATTATTAGAGGTTAAGCTACCCAACAATATATAAAGTAGTTCAAATCAGCTCCACCTTAACCAGCTGCAACAATAAAGTGATGAACACACAAATGCATCAATAATTTTAATACAATAATATACTATACTATTCTGAAATAGGCCATTCTGCATAATGGGTACTTTTACTTTTGGTACTTTAAGTATATTTTGTATACCGCGGTTTACCGTTTACATCCTTTTCATCCGTTTACCGTTTTTTTTATTGTGTTTATTGTGTGCAAAACACTTTTACAGTGTTGTATTCATCCAAAAGGGGGGGTGGTCGGCAGGAACGTGATGTATGCCTGCTCTCATGTATTGGTTTACAGTATTTTGCATCATGATGGGAATTAACCAAATGTAATAAACAAGCTTGCTGGTACTTGCAGCGAAAATGTGACTTCAATCACTTCATTCATGTCAGTGACACAAAATCTTAAATAAACATGAGTCAGCACACAACACGTTGTTTAAAAACCCTGCAGCAGCAGGAAACAGAAAATTAACTTAAATACACAGATGAGTTCCAATACCAATAGCAGTCTTCTTAAGCATGACGAGAGCATGCAAATGTACCGTATATGTAAAAATTGTGGGTAAGACATTCACCTCAGGAGAAAATATCAATCAGTATGGAAACAAAATTGTCCCATAATTCTTCATGCCATGTCATTCCCCCAAAAAATGATGCACAAAAATATAAAAATATATTTTTAACACTTTCATGGTAACATAATTAAGTGTTCAGATGAGATAGTACAGTTCACACTAATAGCTTGTATTGATTACTACATACTATTAGCATTGACTAGAATGCAATACGAGTACTACAAGCTGTTCATTTGAACGTTTTAGTTTAATAAACTGTCAAAATACTAAAAATATACTGCACAGTTATATTTGAAGATCCAAAGTGCTGCTCGCGCTCTTTTTGTTGTCCTTCATATTGCTTCGGCAATGTCTCGTGTGAAGAGAGAATTTGCAAACTAAAATTGGACACAGTCTAATTTTAATGGTTATATGATCCATTAAAATGTAGATGAACAAACTATTTGGGCGCCTCTTATGTTTACAGAAGAGAAATTACTACTTCCAAAAGATATTAATTTCTTCTCCTTCTCTGTTCTCTTTTCAATTACTGAATTACTGTCAACACGTATTGTTCCAGGTTAGCGTGCAGGCAGCAGTAACACTACTTTTCAGCTGAGTCCCAATATGGAGGAACCTACATGAGATATAAAACGGTTGCTGACTTTTTTTCTCATCAAATAACAATATGCCAAATTTAGGCACGTGAACAATATGTTTTTCAAATACTGTAATGTGAAATAAACATAGGCTATATATATATATATATATATATATATATATACACACATACAGTATATTGTTCATATGCCTTAATTTGGCCTACTTTTTTTTTTAAAGTCAAACTTTTAAGTTTAAGTTTTTAATGCAATATCAATGTTACAATGTCAGCAGTAATGGACATATCAAATCTTAACGGTTTATTACGACTAAACAAAAAAAAGGTCAACTAAAGCATGATGTTGCCAGACATTTCATAACAACATTATCTGCCCAACAATTACATCATGATAACTTGTAAATATTGTGCAGGACATAATCCTCCTCCTGACAATGTAAGATCCAATTTCAAAGCCTCTTCTAAAACAGCACAGCAGACAGATATAGATCTGACCAACAACACAGACAAGTACTCACTTCCACAACAACACAGGATCCTCTGTCTTCACCGATATACACAGTTACTCTTCTTTCAGTTTATAAATCCACTCAAGGACTCTGTCCAGGAGTGGAGCCTAGTAGTGTGTACTGTAGTGTGTATTTCCAGTCAGCTGAGGATGAATCGAGCTGAGAGGGACGTTTACAAGCGCTGCTGTGACACGTGACACACACGCCTCTCAGTGTACAAACCATTCAGGTGTCCAGCTCACAAATAGAACAGTGACACTTCACATGGCCTCCGAGCTCAAGACACAGAGCAGCTGTGAGGCCAGCCATGTTCCCCCCCCGTGCAAGACCGACTGACTGGCAGGCTCTACTCATTCTAGCAAAGTCAGGAATACAAAAATGATGTTTGTACTCTTTTACCTTCTTACAGCAGAAAATAATACATCTTACACTTGACTAAGCATTAAGGTGCTCAGCTGATTATAAATTTGTAATTACAAGCAAATGAAGACAATATCAATCACATACTCTGTGAATATGCAGACACAGAGGGAGGTTTCCACTACAGGATGTGTGTAGAACATTCTTCCAAAAGAAGACAAGATTCAAGGACTAAAGCTGTCGAACAGCTTTGTGTTGTCTGTCTAGGTTATGATGATCTGGACAGTTGGAGCCAGACTTTTCAAGTTTGATTAGACCAACATGTAGATGCCAAAACAACCCTGGTGAATGTACATAAAGCTGAAACTAGAATTGGAAACCCAAAGGAAAAACTGCATCTGTAAACTGTGTACTTCTCACAACAATCCAAAATGTGAACCGGATTGGGGCATGAAAGAATATGTCCTTATATGTTACGAAAGCGAGAACATTTGTTACATCGCAGCGCGGGCAGCAGGGGCGGGAACAGCCAGTGGTTGATGGCGGAGGCGTGCTGTAGCATGCACAAGATGTGACATGCAGCGGCTGAGCTAAAAAAGGAGGGTGGGCAGGAGAGAACCCTGCCCTCCTCTCAGCCAATCATCGGACTCGACACCTGCTCGTGACGCACGGGGGGCACGTTGGTGAATTTGGAATAGCAGTCAGTCACATGTACTTCACTATTTGGCCTTAGGCAAAATACTTGTGCACCTTCAAACGTCTTTTATGTTCGCTGTGACATTGTTTATGCACACGGAGAGGACAGCAGGGTCACAATAACACATCAAACTAAACATTAATATAATATGAAGTCAAGTTGATCTGGTATTGGTATTTTAGACGTATTATAAACTTACATTTCCATTGATTCTCTTCATGTAAACTAATGTTAAAGATAACACTACATCCTTAAGATATAGTTGATTTGCTCTGTCAGACCTGTAAATCTGTGCGACACACCACAACCTGCCGACTGTCTTTAATTACAATTTTCCCTGCGTGAGTTTAAAAGACGGCGACAGCAGAGAGCCAATTCAGAGCCCGCGTGTGTTCCACTTGGCACGTGAAGGGTATTTAGCAGCACTACAAAAAGCCCACCTGCCCTCGCGGTGTAACTGGGGATGGAGCAAACAAAGTGCCATGTGAGGGCGATCATAAAACAGACAGCTTACACAAGCCAAACAAACTTTCCTTTCCGGGGATTTAGTCCTTAGTGACATCGCGAGGGCCACACTGACCTTGGAACATTAACGAACAGAATGGAACAACAAGAGGCAGCTGCTAGAAAAGGAACTCCAGCTTTTACCGGTTTCTGAGTTTTGCTGAAATGTTCATACCTTCACAGACGGAAGCCTCAAAGTGGGTTTTGAGCACACACTGTTGCCCTTGGGGAAGAAAACAGAAGAAAAAAATATAATAAATTTATGTCCCAAAACCACTAAAAGGATCCCCTTCATGACACAGATAATCACTTTTAATGCATGAATGTAAACCACACACACACATATACAGTACAGCCAATAATAGTATCATTCATGATGTAGAGTGAGAGATGTTGACACCCTAGCTTGACGCCAGGTGCAGCGTCCAGAACAGTCCCCCTTCAGACAGCCCCTGTTAGAGCCCAGCTGACTGACCTTGCAGGCTCCTCACTCATTCACTGTTTACATTCTGAGCCTTCCTCAAGGTTCAAACTCTGACTGGGACTTTATACTAAATCATAAATGTCACAGTGACACCAAATGCATCATCTGCGCAATAACTTCTATCCCCAAAACATGTGTGACAGACTATATCTTCACACACGTGTATTAGTGTGTTAAAAGATTAAGTGTCCCAGTCCTAAGTCGAAGATAAGTATCTGACCACTAGCCGGCACTGTGCCCATAATATTGCTCCTAAATATGATAAAAAATGATAATTCACATTTATTTTGCAGGTGATCACACTGTGTGTTTAAAATGCCTCAATAACCATTTGAATTAATTTGCATATTTCTAAAGCCGTGTCTAATTGGTTGACATGTCAGGAAGGTGTAATATTTAATATTTCTTTTGCAACTTTCCTACAGATCAAAAACATGTTTGTCTTATTCAATAAAGAACATACTAATTGTTTATTTATTTATAGAAACAAACATTCTTCATTGCCTAATATATTACACACTTTCACAATGTTTTATCGTGGATGGTCACTGCACGGTTAGTGATTAGAAATGAAAACCACAGGACACTTAACAAACTCATTCTAACTGAACTATACTAGTTTAACAGATATATAAACAGATACTTCTCCTGGTTGTTGAAGCATTATAGCAATGACAATGTTTCTGGGTTGAAGGTGTCAATAGCCAATATATTCTATGTGATGTTTGTCACAGTTTTCATGCTTTAAAATTAAAAAAAAGATAAGAACCACAAGATTTCAGCGTTTGTTCCACAATTCCATTCTGAAAGAGTTTTAAAGCCAAAAGCATGACAGGAGACTGTAAATCCTCATTAAAGAGAATCAAACTATTTGGCTTGGTGGAAGGCAGCTCCCTCAGGCTTTCCATACATGAACGTCTTGTATACGTAGCCAGTATCAGCCCAACATAATGCCCTCACTCCACTTCAAACCATATGATTTGCATTTAGGAAAGTTTGTTTGGTGCAGCAGTGAGAAAACAACGACTTGTCAGACTGATGGATGGACTGACTGAATGCAGTATTGACCTTTTGTGAAAGCAAATATCAGCTGAGTGGATAATACAGGATTTGTATAACGTTATGTTCTATTCTGGTCAGCTTTTGATGGCAGTATTTCCTCAGTCCGTTTCAGCAAATTCTGTTTATTTAGGGAATCTTTAGGGAGGATTAACATAAAAAAGGACTGGGGAGCAGATAAAAGAAGTTGAAAGAAACACAGAATAATGATTGTGGTTTTTAGAGAATATTTCAGCAGCCTTTATTGAAGAATTTCCTCTTTTTCTTTCCACAGATAGTGTTTCCTTGCTGAGCTACAGTAACACAAAGAAGGAATATTGTACTAAAAACACAGTAACTTTGGAAGAATTTGATTTGACTACTCAGACTTCTGAAGCCTCATATCAGCTTTGGATGAACCTTGAAAAGCATTTTGCATGAAACAATTTAGTCCCCGTCTCATTGCAGTCACATTAGAAAGAAGAGATTAAAAAAAAAATGTGAACCCAAACTAAACCCTAACAATACTTATCTAAAGCACACATGAATCACACTCATGTACAATAAAGATGGCCTCTTTAGCCTGAAATGTCAACATTGCTATTGCTATTATGAGAGTGTTGCACATGAGGACAATGTTGACTGATAAGCTGATGATTTTGATCAACTGATTCTGAATATTCATTTGATTTAGTTTGGTTTGAACTCTGCATTATTAATGCTAAACGAGTCATTTCACATTCTGACTGATGTTTCAAAACATCTGTCAAAACTGAGCCAAAATGTAGGCTATTAGTAATCCTGCATTAAAAATGGATCAAAAAGATATTTGGAGCAATTCAATATCAAATTTAGGTTAAATATATAACACTCACAGCCTCACATAGTAACAAAATGCATTTTCAAACATCTGTTAAATCAAAGTCTTCATTATCAAGGCCTACCCACATTAATATTTGGTCAGAATTCAAACTTTACTGTTTAACTGTTATTAAGCCAGAGAAAACCAAAGGTCCTATAACATCCATGTATTTAAAGTGGGGGTTCATATCAGTTCAGCCACTATCTTAAGCACAAATGAATCACTCATGTAAAATAAAGTTGGCCTCTTTAGTCTGAAAGGTCAACACTGCTATTGATACTATGATGGTGTTGCACATGAGGACAATGTTGAGTGATAAACTGATGGTTATGATTTTGATTAACTGATTCTGAGTATTATTAGTATGATTTAGTTTGGTTTGATCTCTGCATGATTAATGCTAAACATATCACTTCACATTCAGACAGATGTTTGAATGCATACAAAATTGGGCCAAAATGTAGGCCTACTAGTAGGCCTGCATGAATATAAATAAGTGAATATAATATCACTTACAGATTCACATAGTAACAAAATGCATTTTCAAACATATCTTTTATCAAAATCTTCATGATCTAGGCATACCGGCATTAATATCTGGTCATAATTCAAACTTTGTTATTAAGATATAGAAAACTTGGATTATAAGTGTGCATTACTGTCCATGTATTTACAGTGTGGGGGTTCGTATGAGTTCACCAGTCCACTGGTGGAAGTGACTCCCGCTATAAAAGGCAATGCTTCTTCTGGCGCGCACAGCTGCAGTCTTTTAACATCCACACAAAACTATTTCAGATTCACCACTATATTCTATGTAGGCCTATCACCAGTGAAGAGATCTACTTTAAAGTGTGCTGCTACAGTACGAAGAGAGGAGTAGTAGCTAGTAGTACAGTAGCTGCTCTCTGATGCCCTCAGGTTGTATTGCATCAGCCGGATGGCTCCTTTCTCCCCATTCACACCATGTGGGATCACTGCTTCCTCAGACTACTGCAGGATACGCATGGCTGACATGCAACCACGCTGCTACTTTCCTCCTTTCACCATCAACTGCAGCCTAATACATGCGACAATCGCAAAGAAAAAACACTTTGACTTCAAAGAAAGAGTCAAAAAATAAACTTTAATCGTCTTACCTTTTTGGAGAAAACGCCGATCAAAAACTTCTGCGTCTTTCACTCTGCACGTCTCAACTCGGACAAGAGTCGCCGAACGCGCTTTTATTAGTCTGAAACTTCTGACAGATGGTTTGTTGGAAAGGACACACACACACACTCACACACATACACGCGTGGACGTAGATCCAGCCAACACACTGACTGTGGGAGGTCCGCCCGACTGTCTGTGGCTCCACCCGATTCTTAGAAGGTCCCCCTTTCTGCAGACACCACCTGTAACCACCAGATGACGCTCTTTACAAGCAAATGGCCCTTCAGCTCCTCCTGTTAGAGGCATCCTGGATGGTGATCAGAAACAGCAACATACCCTGTAGTCATGTCTTCATTTTACATTTGGCTCTATATCAGTATGCACATGTTGACACCTTTCCGCTGCCGGTCCTCTTTCCTCCAACCTTCATGGCTGCCTACATCAGCACAGGATGATTATGGATTGCTTGTGAAGTTGCAAAAGTCTCAATGGGGAAACAAAGCTGTTACGCTCCATTCTCTGAGTTCCCTCCTGCAGTACCATGTCGTGATCCTCTTATTTCAGCCCGATTCTTCATATATAGGCCCACAATCTACACCAGGATTTGGGATTATCAATGCAAGGGGATCCTTTCAGACTGCTCGGCATACAAAACAGGAAGCCCCACCAGTCATGACTAAGCTCCAGCCTGGGATGGAGGTTTAGGCCCGGCCCTGGTGAAATAGCTAGCTGTGGAGGTTGTTGAGATCAGTTGGATACCGAGGCTGCTTCATGATTGCTTTGACTATAACTACTACATGTATCAAAGCTTACTAAAACGTAATTGGTAAGAGAAGTGCTGTAGATGCTGTCTTATCTGACATTTCTAGATTTATGGTTGACTGCCGCTCACCCTGTGGACCAATTGTGGATCGCCTTGATAAATGGGAGTCAGTGCTCTTAGGTGATTTTGAAGTAATGCGGTTCCTGTGGGACTGGGAGAAGGAAGTAGTTCATACGAAATACTTGCACGCTCCCCCTCACCAGATATCGCTACATTTTGCTCCTCTTAGATACAGTATCTGTTCATTTCTGCTGGATCCTTTCCCACCACATGAACTTATCTCAGGATTCTGTATTAATGCAGTTTCTACTAAGGTTTCTCAGCTCTGGTTCTCAGGAGCTCGGGCACTGATGGTTTTCATTCAGGCTGTTTAATGAGGACTGAATAGACGCGAGATACCAGGAGAGTGCATTTAATTACCTTGTACAATAGAAAACAAGTGGCACTTTGGGTCCCAAAGATGGAAGCAGTCACTGCCGGTGTTGCATAAAGATGAAAAACTGACTGTAAAGAATATCAGCCGACTGTCTCTGCTCTCTGCTGGGCTTGACAGTGGACCCTTCTCCTCTCCCTGATGCTCCACTAAGAAGGCACCACTGTCAAATCCATCACAATAAAAGTGCAGATTCAAATCAGCTTGACCCAGGAGGAACAAGGATTCCTCCATCTCAAGCGTTTGATATGAGAAGAGTGATATCAATTCCATCTTCATGCTTTCATTAAAGAGATAGCTTGGTCACATCATGTTTGCTTATAGCGCGGAGGCCTCTGTCAAAAGAAAAAGAAAAAAAAACGATGCTATACAAAAACTCCCAAACTAATCCCAGTTTGTGCCTCTCATGTATTACATTTACATTTGAGTCAAAGAGGTAAGCATCCTTTTTCCAGAAAAAATAAATAATAAATGGCTACCCAGTGATCTTTAAAAAAACAGAATATTACACACCATAAGGAAGATTTTTAACCCATTTCCCAAGTTGCTGCATTGTTTCCTAATCCAAACAAAGACAGCAGTCAGAATTATGTTCATGCTCAATTGCTCAATTCAGAAGTGTTGTATTATTTTGATATAGATCTATATATATCACATCACATTTTTTATCTGCTCAAAATGTACCTTAAAGGGAAATTTGTCAAGTATTTAATACTCTTATCATCATGGGAGTGGGCAGATATGCTTGCTTTATGCAAATATATGTATATATTTATTATTGGAAATCAATTAACAGCACAAAACAATGACAAATATTGTCCAGAAACCCTCACAGGTACTGCATTTAGCATAAAAAATATGCTCAACATGGCAAACTCAAGCCCAACAGGCAACAACAGCTGTCAGTGTGTCAGAGTGCTGACTTGAGTATGACTTGCCCCAAACTGCATGTGATTATCATAAAGTGGGCACGTCTGTAAAGGGGAGACTCGTGGGTACCCATATAACTCATTTTCATTCACATGTCTTGAGGTCAGAGGTCAAGGGACCTGTTTGAAAATGGCCATGCCAGTTTTTCCTCGCCAAAATATGGCATAAATTCGGAGAGTTATTTATTCACCTTCGCGAAAAGCTAGTATGACATGGTTCAAACGAATTTGCGTTATTATCATGTTAACTTTAACAGCCCTAATTTTTATATTTTTCTTTTGTCATATAAAATGAGCAAGGAGATACAGTACAAATTTTCTGGGTATCTGGATAGAAAACACAGTCAAAACTTACTTGAGAAATGGGTTAAATATTTTTTTATTCAACAGTGAATATTTTAATTTTTTTTTAAATCTAGATGGTAAGAAGAGTCTTTGAGGATTCAGTGAATAGCTTCAGAACAGCAGTAGTGTTGCTAAATGACCTTCGGCATTTATTTTTAAGAAAAAGAAGTATGCTTAGCTCTGTGACTCCAGTGTAATGGTAATACATGAGAGGCACAAACATTGGTCTACTCCAAAACATGTTGCAGCCCATACCTCATAAGTACTTTTGTTACGCCCTTTTTGTGCTCCTAACATGACACTAAAACTACAACGTTCACTCTTAAGGCTCCTGTGATTTGTCCTCTAAATGTCTCTTACGAACCAGCCCAAGAGATGGAGCCTTTGACCATATTATATAGAACGCTGAAGTTATGGAGGATAGTGTTTTACCATCCTAGAAAAATACAACTAGCTGTTCTAAAAAGCATCAGGTTCCATACTGTGTGCCCCAGGCATTCAAACCTGCAGGAGGCGGTTGTTCCTGGAAACCACAGGCTACCTCTCCTCAAAAACAACGATGAAGATATGCTTTTGTTGACTAGAACAAGCACTCTTACAGTAGCTGTAATCTGAACTTTGCTACTAATGATACAGTATGTATGATAGCATAAATAATGAGAACAAAAAACTAACCTGTGTAATAGTTGTCGACATTAATAATGTATTGTTAAATGAACTCAGCGTGGGTTAAAGAACGTTTAACTCACACAACATTTATGCTCGCGATTAATCAAACCTGACTCTCCTTACAGAAATCCTCTGGGGGTAGCCCTACATGGTGTTCAACAGGTTTTTCAGGTGCTGGTCTTCTCTGCTGTTTGAGCACTCTAATATCATGATGAAAGAAAGGGAAGTCATCAGACACACACAGTGTAGTGTAGAGCCTTTTTATCATGGCATTCAATGACATTTGCCATTCAAATCTTATTGCTTTCTACTAGATTTTGAATTATTATACTAAATGGCCCCCTGCGTTTGTTCCCAAAATGATTTATTGGTTGTTTTCCTACTGTACCGGCAGATAAAATATCATATGACCTGACAAACATTTCACTTTTTAAAGCAGCAGTAGGCAGAATGTTTTTGGCATCATTTGGCAAAAATTCCATAATAACCTTTCAGCATATTGCAATTCAAGTGTTCTGAGAGGAAACTAGACTTCTGCACCTCCTCATGGCTCTGTTTTCAGGCTTTAAAAAATCTAGCCCATGACGGGAAACTTTGGCCAATAACAGGTCATTTCAGAGAGAGAGCGTTCCTATTGGCTGTTAATTCAACGGAGGAGGCTATCAATCACTCGCGAACTCCGATCAAACGGTAAACGGTTTTCAGAAACATCTTGTAGTGTACTGTTTAGCTGTAAAATGAGAAAGTTTGCCGGGTCACAAACTTTCTCATTTTACAGCTAAACAGTACACTACAAGATAATTCTGAAAACATTTGAGGTGAGACATAGGCATTACAGTAACAGAATATTGATTCATATTTGATCAGTGCTGCCTAGTTTGACCGTTTGATCGGAGTTTGCGAGTGATTGACAGCTGCTCAGAGACGGCAAGGCTCCAGCTCGGCTCTGATTGGTTGTTTTCCTCCGGTCTGTGAAGTCTTGTAGATGCCATTAGGAGCACCGGAGGACACAGAGGAACATTATTTTTTTCAGATTACCTGTCTCATATACTACTGTCAGGATATAGAGACCGTTTTATAAAAATAACTTTTTGTAATCATATTTGCTCTAACCTGCCTACTGCTGCTTTAATGTCATTTTCTTTACACGTCTAAAACGTTTGTCTCGACCTCAGCGCCAGCATTTATCTGGAAAGCTCAAGTAACAGAATAGAATATACTCGCACGCATTTTGTGTTGGAGCTGCAGCAGCCAGCAGCGTGCATGGTGAAATCCCTTCCCGACTTGTGCCGTCTCCTGGGTCACACGCTGAAAGCATCCTCTTTGTGCATGTCAGACCCCCAGTTCTGACTCTGACAATATTGCATTCTCCAGGATCTTCCCTCCAGGCATTTCGATGCTTGTGAGCCCATAAGAATTACAAACAGACAAACTGTTACAACACAGACTGCGCTCTTTGCTCTCAGGGTTACTTATGAAATCTTCTCAGACATAGCACATCATACATGTCCTGGATATCTCATGGCAGACCTATCTACAGGGGTTGCACTCAACAACATAAACACCTGTAAGATATCTAATATAGTGTGAAGCTTGCAGTTCAGTTTGCTGCAAGTGTTTCCCAAAGGTGTTGATTTAAAGTTCTGAGGACATAGTTTGCGGTGATGTTGCATTATGCTAAGGTGTTTCTGTTATTTTGTCTACTGTGTGAACAAATTTGCATGGTAATTGGATTGAACTACATTATATTGTATGAGCCATCCCCTGTGGTGGCACATGAATACTCATAAAGTAACTGAGAGACATTTTGGGGAAAAGGCCAGAGGGTTTTTTCGGGGGAGGGGAATTATGTATTTTAGGCATTTGCCTTTATTATATATTTGACAGTGAAGAGACTGAAAAGTTGCATGAGACATGACATGCAGCTGCAAATACCTGAACCAAGTGAGTCGCCCTGGCAGGGCCGGCTTAAGGCATAGGCCATATAGGCGGTTGCCTAGAGCGCCACCTTCTGGGGGGCGCTGGTCGCCCTCTAAAAAAAAAAAGAAGGAATTAAAAATATATTAATAATTTTAAAAAAGAATTCCGGTAGGCGCCCTTCCTCATTGTCTGCATTCAGGTAACAAATGAACAAATAAATAAATAAATACACTTTTCACCCCTGTAACTCTTTTTCTCACACTTTTTCCTCTGCCAAGTCACACTTTGTTAATAAAAATAATAATAATAATAATAATAAAAGTGTAAATTCTAGTAAAACTAACTTACCACTTTTAAGTCATCAATATCAGGGACCAATTGTTTATTTATATTATAATAAATACAGTTGTTTATGAAAATAAAAATCTTATTTTTTGTCTTAAAACCACTGTGATGTCTGATGTGTGTTGCAGTTAACGGGGCTAGGGTTAGCGTTCTGGGGGTTGAACACAAATCCCAATTTCGCTCCTGCACCAGGAGGACCAGTAACAGAAAAACCAGAGATAAAAATGTTTAAAAAAGTGAAAAAAATACCAAATACAACCAGAATTGAATCAGCACCTTTGTGAAACAGCCTGGACAAAAGCTACATTGTGATCTCCTCAGACTGCTTTTCATGGTGCAGCTGCTATTAAGAAGCTGCTTGTATCGATGCTGGCGCACAAAGTAGCACAAAGTGAGGATGCCTGGGAAATGGAAATTTAAGTATTATGGTCTGATGAGTTGTCTTTCATCCCCCTTACATCATGTTGTGGGAACCACTGAGGCGGCTGCTCTGTACAAGTCCCATAACAACATTTCACAGCTTCCCTGGTCACCAAATGGAAACTCAAACTTTATGTTCTGGAGTGCAGAGTGCAAGGTAGACTCCTTCTTTTGTCGTCCCAAAGACTTCAGGGCTTTCCTCATTGAAGTCTGGTCCAGTATTCTCCTGCACACAGTTCACAGGACCCGTATATATGAGCAAAAAGAAGAGTTTTTGTGTCAAGTACTTGGTGACAGAGTACCATCACAATATACTCTGGAGGGACAGAATCAGCAGTCAGACTGCACATCCAGTTCATCCACATTTTTCTTGTGGCTCGACAGGCACTGATTTATTATCATTAGTAATAATGAAAGAAACACGCTGCAATAGTTACTGTGTATCACACATCAATTTTACTTTTGAGAACAAATGCAGACAATTCATTTTGGCAGTGGTAAAACGACAATGACACTGGGTCAGATGAGGGATGATTAAACACTCCACTTCAATCTCAACCTCGTTGCTTGAAATGTATGCAGAGATCCTCTCTGTGCTCTTCAAGAGGTGGAGAAAAGGCCTTTTTTGAGTGTTACACAAAAATAAATGACATGTTCATGACACTTTTGGCTAAACACGGGAGGATGGCTCTGAATATGAATTTGTTTTCATTCGCTGCAGGGGAAGGCAGATCAAAACCTGCCATATGCTACAATACACGGCTTAAATGGCTGAGAGTCTGTGCTAATGCAGTAGGTGTGGATCACAGAATTACAGTCTCCATGGCAGTAAATCAAGGCATTATAGCTTTTATCTGGGATGCTCAAAATCAGCTCTTGTTTCACTTATAACGGCATCGCTTTGATAAAAACGTGCAGAGAATGCTGAGGGTTGTCCAAAAGACATCCATTCACATGTCGATTCACAACGGATGTTTAGAAAAACCAAAGAGAACATAAAGGCTGGAAGCAGATCAATTATCACAGTCATTTGCAAAACGTTATTTCAAACGATGAAACCTCTTGTATGTGGGAACATTTTAATTACGGCAGTCACAAAAACAGTCACCTGTCACAGTGATGCTCGTACATGTTTTAGTTCATCAACAACCTTCTCACATTAACAGCAATGAGGAACACAGGATGAGCGTTGCAGCTGTTCTTTGAGATGTTCAATCATCAAGAGTGTGGAGACAAAAGTCACAACAAAAGTCAGAGCTAATTGGGAAAGGTACACGTCATTCTCTGTGTGAATTTAGGCTCCGTTTCCTGCAACAATCCCTGAGGAATGCTGCAGTATCTAATGAATATCTAATGAGTCAAAAACAAATTTCCCCAAGGGGACAATAAAATGTATCGTATCGTAGCGTAATATAGTGCACATGAATCATGGTATCCTAAAGCAGTGAGGTGTGTGAGTCATTGCCTAACTGTAAAACTGTAAAACCAACACAAAATCATGTGTTCATCATCAGTATTAACGTATTTTAGCAGAGTTTAGTGAAATACACAACATTAACTATGTTAATGGGATCTACTGTGGGAGAAAACCATGCATTACTTGTTGTTAAGTGGAGAAAAAATACTGTGTAATTCAGCTAAAAATGTTACTTGTGCATTATGCAACACACTGTGAACAATCCAAATTAGATGATTTTATCACTTTGCTTCAGCTGCAAATTACTGGCTTAATAACAGGGCCATAAATAACCACACAAATGCTCCCAGTAGCTGCATTACAACACAACTGCTTTAGATACTCATTAAAAGTATAATAATTCAAAGCAGCTTATTACTTTGTGCAAATTGCAATATTTTTATACGTACAAGGTCCCGAAATGCAAATTAAAAAAGACTGTGATTAAATACCTGGACGTTTTGATTTTCAAGTGCTGGTAATACTGTAAATCTCTTTGTGTCTATGACACCATGATCTGTAATTAAATACAAAATAATTAAACTGAGTCAAATTTATTTCAACATACATAACATTTTCAAATATTGGTATTTTTTCTGAGCTTTTATCATGTTTGTTGCTTCCCTCTGCCACAGTGGCTGGTCATGTGTGTCAGATGACACGCCAAATTCAACAGAGCCTATAAATGGCTGCTGGCTAGTGGTGGCCGGACTCGGCGGGGTTTTAAGTTTTAGCATCTAGCTGCTGGTTAGGTTGGACGCTTCCCAAATGGACCAATCTGTAGTAAATGGGGTTACACAGCATCTAAGGTTGCAGATGGTGTTTGAAAGCACACAAGCTCACAATGCCTTTTTTTCTCCCCATTTAGAAAAAAAGACTCAAACACAAAAAGTGGGCTTGGGTGGTGTGCAAGGTTGACACTTTAAGATGAAGGTGATTGTTAACACTCAGTTTGAGGTTGGAATCCATTCTCGATCCTGGTCTCTGTGGAGACAATCATCCTCTAATAACAGTAATCTATCTCCTCGTTGGCCAGGACAATAGCTGTTCTGCAGGGGATGTAGACCTGAGAGAGAAAGAGAGACAAAGGGAGGAGAGAAAGTGGGGAGAAAAGTGAGTTGACAATTGAAGATTAATGATGCTAACGAGATCACCGATTTAGGAAATTATCGAATCTTCACGTTTATCCTTTTTTTAGAAGTCAGACATGGAGGCACTTGGTGGTGCCTTGATGATCAGGCGTGATTGCTTCTCACAATCAAGGTCGACATGACGGCTTCGTGAAGGGGAGGAGAAGGAGGAAAAAGATGGGGACAGTGAAGAAGAGGATGGGAGGGGTGTATTTAGAGGGATATTCAGATCTGAACGGAAAAAGAACTCTTCAGAGCAGACAGTAGACAAACGCCACAGCCGTGATCGAAGAGGACTGTCAAGGTTAGAGAGGTAGACTCAAAGTGTGACAGAGTTGCAGCTACATTAAGACCTCTGGGTGGCACTGGAGTCGGCTGATCTGCAGCAGAAAGTTGTGCTTGTGAGCTGCTTCTGTGGCATTTCATTTTAAGCTTTGAGCTATGGAGAATGTGCATCCTGGCGTAGTTGCTGCTGCAAATTTCTTGATCAGTGACTTAATCTGTCTCAAAATCATTAACATTACATTGCATGCAAAGCTTGTGCATTCATGTGAACAATCCCCAAATGAGCAATCTTGCCTAAAGTGGGGGCAAAAAAAAATAATCATAATTTCCAACTCTGAACTCTCCAATCAATGCAATTACTGCGTGTTTCATCATCTCCATATATTGGCTGTGCATCAAGTGTAAACTTGAGATTCTGTGAAGATACAATCTGCCAGTGGGCATAAGCGGAGCTAAAAGAATCTCCCGAGTTTTGGTGGACTGGAGAAAAAACATGTCAGCAAAAAAATAAGCACACCATGAAAAAAAAAGAAGAAGGAACCGAGCCTGGAAATGTCAGATTCCTTATATACAGTACAAAGAAATCTTAGTGAGGGTGTTCGTTTGGAGCGGTGTAGCTAATAAAGTCTTTGATCAATCCCTTTGATATTCACAGTGTCGTTTGGAGGCAAGGAGCCACTGTGTACCATTAGTCATTTCAGATTTATGCCAAAGGAAAAGCCAAGCAGACATAAATGATGCTATATTTCCCCACAGAAAACTGAAAAAGAGCGCAGAACTGTAAACAATTCAATCACCCCCTGAACTCTTCAAGCCGCCCCTCGGCATCAGTGGATCTGAGCTCGCTGCGGATGTGTTTCTTTGGCAACAGTTTGTCACCGAGGGAGTCGAGCAGCTCGGCACTGAAACACTGACACAGACATTGGTGACTAATTAAACAGTCACAGTGGGAGAGTCTCCATGCAGAAGCACCGCAGAGAGAAGGGAAGGCAGAATAAATCATTGCACCTGTTTAGACAAAAGCTACCACTGTGCCTAACCTGGAGTATGTCAACAGCTTTTATTTCCAGCAAATAGATAGCAATAGTGACACATTCTAAATCCATCTGTGAACAAAGAGCAGCAGATAGCTCCATGTTGGCACCGCAATTAGTGGAAGACATTCTAATTAACATGGTACTCCTCACAACATGAAGGTGATATAAATTAGATACATAAATACTCTACATACTAAATGACCTGTTACCCACTCACACTTTTAATTCAGACTAGACACAGTTAAAAAAAACAATAAAATATTTCCCATTGTGTTACATTTTAGTCAAAACCATTCTCATCAAACACAGGACATCTTATATTGAGCAGAGCTAAAACAAAACCACCCGTGCGAATAGAGCCAATCTGATCACACGCGACAATATACTGACTAGATGACCACAAAGAGAAGCAGAATGACCACAAAGAGAAGTAGAACGACCACAAAAAGATGCAGAATGACCACAAAGAGAAGCAAAATAACCACAAAGAGAAACAGAATGACCACAAAAAGACGCAGAATGACCACAAAGAGAAGCAAAACGACCACAAAGAGATGCAGAATGACCACAAAGAGACAAAGAACGACCACAAAGAGAAGCAAAACGACCACAAAGAGATGCAGAATGACCACAAAGAGACGCAGAACGACCACAGAGAGGAGAAAAATGACCACAAAGAGATGCATAACGACCACAAAGAGAAGCAAAACGACAACAAAGAGACGCAGAAGGACCACAAAGAGAAGCAAAACGACCACAAAGAGACGCAGAAGGACCACAAAGAGAAGCAAAACGACCACAAAGAGACGCAGAAGGACCACAAAGAGGCGCAGAACGACCACAAAGAGATGCATAACGACCGCGAAGAGGCGCAGAACGACCACGAAGAGGCGCAGAACGACCAGAAAGAGAAGCAAAATGACCACAAAGAGTCGCAGAATGACCACAAAAAAGCAAAACGTGTACAAAAAGAAACAAAACAACCACAAAGAGATGCATAACGACCACAAAGAGGTGCAGAACGACCACAAAGAGATGCATAACGACCACGAAGAGGCGCAGAACGACCACGAAGAGGCGCAGAACGACCAGAAAGAGAAGCAAAATGACCACAAAGAGTCGCAGAATGACAACAAAAAAGCAAAACGTGTACAAAAAGAAACAAAACAACCACAAAGAGATGCAGAACAACCACAAAGAAACACAAAATGACCACAAAGCAAAGCAGAACGACCACAAATAGACGCAAAACTACCACAAAGAGACACAAAATGACCACAAAGAGAAACAAAGCAACAAGAGAATGACTTCAGAATGCTACAGCTGTGTCATTCGTAGACGTCTCTTTGCTCCTATGTGTAGAAGAGTGGGGGACCCTTTGCATATCTGTGTCCAAAGGCCCATTATGTCATAATTCATTCATTAATGTAGGCTACTTTCAGTTACAAATGGCAGTTATTTATTGATATATTTTTCATACTAGAAGAAACCTTCATTCAAATGTTTCTAAACCCACCGTTGCTCCCAACGCTAATGACTTCGTATTCCTGGGTAACCTACGGTGTTATGATCTAATTTAGATCACACATCCAGTCACCCAGTATTAATATACATGTCTCAGGCATTATGTCACACAATCCTCATCAGTGTAGCACACATTCTGCTGCTTTATGAAGGCGATGCGCAACAAGCAACCCTGGTCTTCCAGCATCTGACAGGATTTGTCTGAATATTTCCATAAAGCCTCTGCTGCTTTCTGATGAGTCATTTGGAGTAGGTGTTTATCACTTCACCGGCAGACTCTCATAAACCACATTTCAGATCTAAGCAGCAGCAGTTACTACCAGCAGCCAGATCCAACAGCAGCTACTGTACAACAGTACCTTTGCCAATCTGGCAATTTGTTCCAAGTGTTAATATCATAGCTGCAAAAAAATTGAGCTGAAGGAAGTAAAGCAGTTTGTTTTCGAAGTACATATACTGTACTGGTAGAAAGTTAGCCTCTGCCGTTTGTCCTTTTTTTAAACTTGTTTTTTCTTACGGATGTTGTTGTATCGCCTCGTATCACTCTCGTGTGAGAACTTGGACTTTCTACTCACTTCAAGAGCAGAGACCAGCCTTTGGGCTAATACTCAATATGATCAATGTTCAAACACACTGATAAAGGATTCATGAGGTGCTTCACAGGAATATATCATCCACTGGGTTTCTGTATCCTGACCCGGGCTGCTGGCAAGAGCACAGCCTGACTATCTGTGCACTTAAAGTCTCCAGACATGTCTCTGTTTGGATCCATTACTCACTTAACAAGGATCAACGGCCTGTAAGCACTCCTGTGAATGCAGGTTGTTCTTAGGCAGACCAAGGATCTGACTGGGGAACAACACAAACCTGAGTCAAGACTCAATTAAAGGATATTATCTGTTTCTGTTTACAACCTGGGTCTTATTTTTCAAGTTTGGTTGTTTGCTTTGTCTTAGCAACGATATCACCACATTCACAGATCAGCACTTTGTTTATTGAGTATTATGTTATCATAACTACAAAGAATAATAAGCAAAGCTCCTGTAAACTGAAAAAAAACATTGTTAAAATAAGATCAGGATACAGAATTATAACTTTTCTGAGCAAACAGTGTCTCAGTCTTAAGTTTACAGGAAGATTGACACTACAACAATTTAAAAAGAGAACTTTAAAATTGTGTTTTTAATATCTGACACAAAATAGATAAATGAAAATTAGGGCTGTCAATCGCTTAAAATATTTAATCATGATTAATCGCATGATTGTCCATAGTTGATCGCGATTAATCTCAAATGAATCACACATTATTTATCTGTACAAAATGTACCTTAAAGGGAGATTTGTCAAGTATTTAATACTCTTATCAACATTGCAGGGGGCAAATCTGTTTTTATGCAAATGTATGTATATATGTATTATTGGAAATCAATTAACAACACAAAACAATGACAAATATTGTCCAGAAACCCTCAAAGGTACTGCATTTAGCATAAACAATATGCTCAAATCATAACATGGCAAACTGTATCCAACAGGCAACAACAGCTGTCAGTGTGTCAGTGTGCTGACTTGACTATGACTTGCCCCAAACTGCATTTGATTATCATAAAGTGGGCATGTCTGTAAAGGGGAGACTCGTGGTTACCCATAGAACCTATTTTCATTCACATATCTTGAGGTCAGAGGTCAAGGGACACCTTTTAAAATGACCATGCTAGGTTTTCACCAGTGGATTCCTTTTCTAGTTTTCTAATTTCATATACCACTATCGTCACGGTAGCATTAAAACTGAGCCTGCTACAACGCAAGTTGTGTTAATGCGTTAAATAAATTAGTGGCGTTAAAACAAATTTGCGTTAACGCGTTAACTTTGATGGCCCTACACAATACAGAATTAGAACTTTTCTGAGCTAACAGTGTCTCATTCTTTAGTTTACAGGAATATTTACACTACAACAATTTAAAAAGAGAACTGTAAAATTGTGTTTTTAATATCTGACACAAAATAGATCAATGAAAATATGTTAAAACTCATGTCAGAATGATGCGATCTGCTTCACATACAGTAAATGTATACTCACAATTGCAAATGAACGCCAGTTCTTACTTGTGTATATGTTGTACACAGTATGTGTAAGAGGATTTGGTAGTACTGTATATTTGTCGTCCTGTCACAGTTTGACTCTGTAAGTTCGCACTTCAACATCAGGCCTTAGATGTTTCTGATGGAAATGTACGTCTTTTGATCATTTGCTACGAGCCTGCCACATTTCCCTCACTTTCTTTTTCTTCCTCACTTAATTTCTTTTTGTGAAACTGTCAAAGGAGACAAGCCCTTTGATGCATGCAAAGTTTATCAAAAGGTTCTGAAGCGGCTAATTATTCATCAGTGTTTCTTAGCGTTATGTCTTTGACATTATAACACTCAAACAAAACTGTAAATGGGACAAACACCAGAAGAGGTTAAACCTAAAACACATTTCCTCACTTGGAGAGTTGTTGTCCCTGAGTACACTAAGTTTTTGTCTCGCTAAATGAATAAATTGTAATCGTTCAATAGCAGTAGTCCTAGTTCTTGATGTGCGAGTGAGATTCTCATGAAATGCCCTGCTGAGTATATCAAGCTGTCAGTTCACTCAGATGAAGGCTTAGCGGCAACATTTTTTTTATTTGCATAGAGAGAAGAGCGCATTTTTCATCTTTTTTATTCAGCTTCATGGCAAGCTGTTCAAACATTCACTCTCTTCATATTACTCGGGATGAAATGAAATGATTACTAAAAAACCCTACTAAAAAAAACACAACAATGCCGTTAAAGAGCGGTGAGAGTGAGTAAAAACTGTAAATTTACAGACACAGACCAAATAATGAGCTAAAACTCACTATAAAGCGCTGAAAAGCAAAGGGGAGCTGCGGATTTTGATGATTCACATTGTCACATTGTTATTTTAAATTATAAGCTGCTTTAAGAGAGCACAACCCACAGGTCTGAGTCCACTGACACGGTTTCTTGTTTTCATGAATACCAGGGATGAGAGAGCCAAATCACACATATGCTGGGAACATGCAATACCACAGTGAATGGATATCTGTCTTCCACAAGCAGCCAAAACCGATCCGTTAAGCCGTTAGCCAAGAAGTGTTGAGTCCAGTGGTGGAACCAGGCTGTCTGAGGGGCACGGGCGAAAAAAATAAAAAGGGGCACCAGCGTGCGGAAGGTTTTCTAGCAAGTAGGGCAGCCTATATAGCACTGCATCATGTCTCTCAATTTTAGGGCCACCCAAGAGGACTATTCATTACAGTTTCTCCACTGGAAGGGCATCCAGGGCTCCTCGTCACGTTTTCTCTAGTGGAAAAGCACCATAGAGGGAACTGAAACACTGGAACACTGAATCACGTTTTCTTCACTTGGAGGGCACCCTAGGGGGCACTTTATAATGTTTTATCTACCATAGGGGCATCAAAGAGGGAACTTTTGCTGCGTTTTTTTCGAACATGCGGGCACTAAGGGGGAGTGGTCACAAGGTTAGGCATTGACCTTGAATGGTTAAGGTTTGGATAGGTTGTCGGAGAGCGAGTCTTGTGAGAGTTTTTGCAATTTATGGGTTACCTTCTAGACATGAAAAACAGTGACCCCTCATTAACTGTGGCATTACTGCATATTAAGGTTTTAATACCGGTGATTTTGATATTTATTGCTTTGTTTCTTCTGTTTTGATTTGTTTGAAAACACAACATAAATCATAGTTAATGTAAATGTTTTTTCCTTCTTATGTGGTGAAACCACTGATCTATTTAATAGTTAGCATATAGTGAATAGTTATCTGCAGATAGCAGATATATAAATTTAGGTATAGATGGCACTTTAAACTACTTACTTATTTAACAGCACCCATTACAAAAATGTAAAATGTGAATAATTTGCTACTAATATATTTTTTGGTACTTCTTCCTAATCAGGCACATTTTTATATAGGATGTGTAAGTCCTAACTATGAGCTTTATTAATTAATTCATGTTTTATTAACTCTAATAAAGCCATTAGTTACAATTTATAAACCATTTTTAGACATTTTAACTGGGAAATCATATATATATTTGTTTTCCAATGAAATATTATTTTGAAACTGAAACAGCCTGACACCGACCCAGCCTACCAACGCCTACCACAATACTCAGCATTCTTCTGTATACTCTGTAGAACCTGTTTACCATCTGTGTCACGTCTAACAGGTTCTATTTTGCTCTTGTTTTTTGTTTGTTTGTTTTGAGGAGGTGGGATCTTTTTCCTCTTTATTGATTTTTTTATATTGGAGAAAAAGACATGACAGAAAAAGCAAAAGAGATGTCACAGAACAACAGTCCAGGATCATATTTGTAAACAAAGGGCGTTACTGTTACATGATGTTCGCCACAGCCTACCGAGCCACCGGGATGCTCTCGACTCCGCAGGCTTCATCCAATTATGTGCATTCTCAGTCTGAGGACTGAGGAGATATGAGAGTTTATTATCGCTCAGTAACGAGGAAGCTGGAGAACTGACGGAGCCATTAAAAAGACAGGAGAGGAGAAGTTTGCACAGACTTTGAAAGCAACAGTTGTTAAATAAAACATGGACGATGTGGGCACCTTTCGCAGCCCCCGCAGAGGCTCTTGTCTGATTATTCTTGTCATAACCAGGTAGGTGTGAGGAGGAGGAGGAGGAGAAGAAGAAGCATCTTTATGCAAGACTACAGTCTCCCTGTGCAATGTCTACGAGGGAGCCTCTAAAGGAGATACAGAATGTCCCCACCCTGCCGACTCCCTGTCGGCCCCATTCCTCTCACTCCCTTTCATTCCCCATTAATCCATGACAGTGCCAACATTAGCAGATGACTTGTTAACTAAACTTCACATTTTGGCCAAGAGGGACGTGGGTGAAGCAGTGGTGTTTGAATTAATAAGAGATTTAAGAGAATGTGGAATTTGAGTCCTTATCTGATGAAACCTAAGCTAATACGATAACTGTCTGCGTGAAAGAGGAAGAGGCTTTTCAAGGTTAAATAATGCTGAAATGATACTCCAAATGGCACTGTGAGTTTTTCCAAACACATTTGTGATGCATTAAAGTGCTCCGTCCGGCTCTTAATATACATGTAGAGTAATATCCTCTATCCATTAACTGCAACACTTTCAGTATTGATCTGAGGAGGTTCAAGTTGAGTTCAGATAAACAAACACCTTATCAGGTGCTATATCAACTCCGCTACTAACTGAAACAGCTTAAGTGTACTGCCTCCAGATATTTATTATTTGACTTAACAATTTGAAAAACCACAGAGGGAGACGATGACTGGGCAGACCACTTCACAGACATCACTGTCCTCGCGCATTAATTGGATTCATTAACATAAGATCTAACACATGCAATCAGCCGAGTTACAGTTGGAGTGTTTGGGTATCAGTGCTGATCCTCACTAATTCATCCCTGACCTTATTCATAAACATCTTATTGCCTTTCAGCATTTTAATCAAGCAAAAATTACATCAGGAAAAAAAGGAGGCAAACATGAGGAAGATCCTCCAGCACTCTGCTTAAAATGCATATCGGTGTTTCTTTCTATATTTCAAGGACCAACACATTTCATGCTATTAGCCTAAAGCCGTCTCCATGATGGAAGCCCAGTGGTTCGTTCTGCCAGATATTATTCTCCACTCCGTGATGCCGTGTGAGTTTAAGAGGCGTGCACATAAAAAGGTAAGTTCTAACACCATGAATAATGCACATTGTTTGCCGGAGAATGTGAAAGAGCGGTAGATATCAGATTCACACAACGCTCAATGGCTCCAGGATAACTGCCAGCATGAGTAAAATGCATTGAAGCCCAATATGCTATTCACAAACAACAGATACTATCCCCTGATAGACACATCTAGCCTTTTTTTTTTTTTTTTTGAATGCAGGCATATTTGATCGTTTTCTGGATTCCGCATTAAAACCTAATCATATTAATGAGGAAGATGCTAAATTATAGAGCAGCGGTTAAGCTGAGAGGCCCAGACCGGGGAGATGGTGGCTTTTTGCCAGAACAGGCAGCCCTCTTTCATGACAACACACTTAAACCTCATTAGAATGGCTCGAAAGGATCCTCTCACTACAAACTCCATTTCAAGCTAATTAAATTGATTTGTGAAATCAAACACGAAACATAAAAGGACAAAACATTAATACACTGACAGCTATTTCATCATATTTTGTAATTGCTACAAGCAGGTTGAGTGTACACCTCTTTCCCTGCATAAAGGAAAACACTAAAGCACTGTAAAACCATCAATAGCCAACTTATTAATACATAGAAAGTGGCAAGTTTGAGGAGCATTAGGCCTACATGTTATAAATTGCTGTCAGTGCTGCAAAGAAAATATAACATTGTTAACCAAATCAGGATTTCTTTACTCATACTGTAGGTAGGAGAAAGTCCAGTCAACATCCAACACGCCTGAGCCAACAACAGGCATTGAGAACAAACCTCTCATAATAGACATTGTGATTTGTCATAGTGGGAAAACACACAGGTCCAGCTAATAGCATTAATGATTCCATTAATATACTTGCCTTCACAGTGTCATCCTGGCTACAATGTATAGCCTATGTTTCTACAGAGCGCTGTTTATATGCGCCCTCAGAAATTGAAGCTATGTGTCTGCAAGATACATTTAATCACATGGATGGTGGGGGTAGTATATCAGGAAGTGAAGGTCAGCATATAGTAACCATCTCATGTTTATTAATGTTAACGTTGGGGAGGTCCTCAAGAAAAATATTCTGGTGTCGACCGGGGATGATTCAGCCCTCATCTGTTGACTAGAGGATATACGTATGTATATATATATATATATATGAATCCTCCAGATACACACTTATATAATGAGGTTATTAGGTTTGCAACTAATAACAGTAATGAAAGCTGCGTTATGTTTTAGTGTACCCGTGTGGGATCAGTGGGCACATTCGGTTCTGAAAAGTGAAGCCAATGCGGAAGTGTCTTAAACTTGCATTCTTTCTAATAGCCAGCAGGGGGCGACTCATCTGGTTGCAAAAAGAAGTCTGATTGTATAGAAGTCTATGAGAAAATTAGCCTAATTCTCACTTGATTTCTCACTTCTCCATAAACATTGTAACACATTGTGGAGTTGTCCGTGTTTTTGTCTTAGAACTTTACCCTTTCACCGTGTGTTTTCAGTTCATGAAAGTTACTTGTGACATTTTGGTCGCCTAAAAATGTCTTAGTCAGCATTCGGCTGTACTTAGCTCCACCTCCTCATGTCACTTCTGGTTGCAAAAAAACAAGATGGCTACGGCCAAAAACCAAGATGGCTACGGCCAAATACCAAGATGGCTATGGTCAAAATCCAAGATGGCTACGGCCAAAAACCAAGATGGCTACGGCCAAAAACCAAGATGGCTACGGCCAAAAACCAAGATGGCTACGGGCAAAAACCAAGATGGCTACGACCAAAAACTAAGATGACTACGGCCAAAAACCAAAATGGCTACAGCCAAAATGCGGAACTCGAGGCTTCAAAACGGCAGTCCACAAACCAATGGGTGACGTCACGGTGACTACGTCCACTTCTTATATACAGTTTATAGTTAGGATTCAGGTACAGTATATTGGTGTGGCTTACTGCGACACTTTAATGGAACGGAGTCAATGCTAAGGCTATTGGTCACACTATGTGCCTTTCCTGCTACAACAAGTCCAAATATCTTCTGACAGAAGGCAATCATCAATCAATTTTTGTGACACCTGACATGTCAAAATGTCTGAAATGAAAAAGGTATGCGAGATCAAAGCTATGCCCTGAATCTAAACAATATGCAAATACCATAAGGTATATAATACCATATTTCGGTAGTTAGTACACAAGAAATGAATGCATCTTTTGCACATCTTGTAATAGTAGGAAATTATGTTAGACATGTGAGTTGGCAACGCTACAGGCAAAACACATTTGGACACAACAAAGCAAAGAAAAAGTTTTAATTCTTCAATTTTGTATTTTCCGAAATCCTTCTGGAGCTGTCTCATCACCTCCCACAGCTGCTTTTGATATTTTTCAGCTGTGAGTAGCTCCTCCATTACATATGTGCACTGCATTGTGGGACAAGGGTGTCCATCAACAGCACACTCCAACATCATTTAGTATGCATACTGACATTTTTGAGTACACTTAATTTTGTCACTTTTTCCGTGTGAATGTACGACACCCTCCAACCATGTTAGAATTAGTATGCAGAGTGGGATGGTGATACAGTATAGGTTGTTAGAGAAGTGTTCTAGAGACTGGACGCGACAACAATGGCCCAGGACTTATGATTGGAGTACACTCCATAGTTAGGACTCAATGACGTTTAACAACAGATGACCTTCGATGAGTAAAAAACAAATTACCTGCATGGAGTTGGGGCGTCCGTTGAAGGGCTGGGCCTCTGTGAAGAACTCGGTGTTGTGGTCCAGCCGTCCGTGACCTCCATACTGAGCCTCATCTGAATCCAGCTTGATTTTGTATCTGACAAAGATTGACGTTAAGGCGCAACAGCAGTGGGAAACTAGATTATAAGATCTAAGACATAAGAAGCACGAGAGAAGGTTTTATCACCAGTGCTCTTGGTGTTCAGACTTGGTTTAGCAGCGCTCAGCTGGTTTATATTCATTGAAATCCCCGCATCCATCAGCATTCATCTCCCCTTCGCAGCACTACAAAGTGACAGAGCGGAGCCCTAACAGACAAAGAGAACGCTGCCTGAAATGAACATAAATACAAAAGTGATTCAGCCATGGCTCAGCCAGCCCGCCTGCCTGTCTAATCTATCCAATTCGCTGCATAAATAATGAATTTAATCAAAAAAGTGATCCATATGAGTGACAACAAATACACAAAAATACACTACGTATGAGTGACAACAAATACACAAAAGTACACAGTCTACAAAAGGTATCCACTCCTCTGGGACTTTTCCACGTTTGATTTTTTAAATCACAGTGGAATAATTGAGCTTTTTTGAGACTGATTAAGAAAAATAACTCTCACTGTCAAAGTGAGAGTAAATCACTAAAAAGAGGACCTAAATTAAGCACAAAATAACACATAAATGACTGCCAAGGTATTCATCCCACTCAGGTTAATATTTAGTAGAGGCACCAGAAGGCATCCACATTTAGGTCTGATATTGATCCAACAAACTGCATCAGCTTTATACTATCTCTCCTATTTTCCTATACAAATACTGTATACTTCATGTGGAATATACTGCACATGTTGTTTTTTTACTGAAAGTGGCAGTAGTCAGTATATTTTTGGCATCATTGGGCTAAAATTACATCATAACCTTTCAGCATGTTGTATTTCAATCTTTCTGAGCATAACTAGACTTCTGCACCTCCTCATGGCTCTGTTTTCAGGCTTTAAAAAAATATAGCCCGTGACGGAAGACTTTGACCAATCACAGGTCATTTCAGAGAGAGAGCGTTCCTATTGGCTGTGCTCTGATCATGTGAGCGGTGCTTGGTATTCCCTGAAGAGATCTCAACATTGCTGCCGGGTCACAAACTTTCGCATTTTACAGCTAAACCGTGCACTACAAGATGATTCTGAAAACATTTGAGGCGAGAAATAGGCATTAACGTAACATAATATTGATTTATATTGTTTGTGCCGAATATGAAGAATCAGCTCAAGGCGTTCCTGAAATATCACGAGAATGGGACGGATGTGAGGTCACAGTGACCTTGACCTTGACCTTTGACCATCAAAATCTAATCAGTTCATCCTTGAGTCCAAGTGGACAGACGTACGTATACATGGACGGACAGACAAACGGACAACCCGAAAACATAATGCCTCCAGCCAGTCCAGCACTGAGACATTTAAATAGTCAAAAAAAAAGCTTCCATAATAAGGTCACCCCAGTTTCATAAAATATGTTCGTTCTTGAAGAGGAACCGAGATGGAAAGACATTACATGAAATATAATATGTAAATCATGCCATATGCTCCAGTGAGGGCTTTAGCATAAATCCACCTTTTCTCCAAACGTGCAGGATCAAATCGATTACATGATGAATTATGCCCTTCGGCAGGTGTAAATGGAGAACACTGACTACTAATGTGATATCCAAATTGTTAGGAAAGAGCTCCCAAAGTGTGTCTGAAGAAACAAAGAAAAGCCCTCCTCCCTGTCTTAAACTGCTTGACATTAGCACCGTTCCCATCTTGTTGCTTGGCAAAAAAAAAGGATGGATGTCGGAATCAGTTTCAAGGCCGTTATTAATGTCAGAGGAAATATTGAAGACATTTTAAAAGCCCCATTTAAAATGCAAGAAAGTGCACTTTGACAAGTATGTACATAAATATATACATTTATCTGAAAACTTCTACAGGCAGAGTTTTGCCAGTCAAAAATGCTTAGTAGCCTACATGTCCTACATTGCCCACCGTGATATGTATAATGTAAATAGCCATGAACATCTGTGCAGTGCATTATTTACTCCCGTCTCTCAGGGACAGGAGCTGTAAGGACTGTAACAAACACCAGGAGAGAGGAGCACACATGTAAACAGTCCCCTAATTGGCTGGCTGAATAATCACCTTATCTCCCCATAGGCGATACGGTGGAGTTCGAGTGTGATCCTCAAACGCTGCCTCGTTCTGCCCCAGAGCCGGGGAAATTCTGCTTTTGCTGCCTGCTTGTCTGCTTTGATAGTGATGATTAAAAAAGAAGTGGCACTTTGTGCATTGTTTCTCCTGAGGAGGAAAATCCCCCTCCTCCACACCTCCACTGCTCTGGTGTTCTATTGACAGAACAAACTCATTTTGCTCTGACGGCTGTACAGTAACTATCAGAAGAAAATGGAAATATTCTCTCAGGGGTTATAATGCTTCTGGGAAACGGAAGATGTATGTCATTCAAAGGTCAATCCTCCTAATACAAACAGTAAAAACCTCAACATGAACCACTTCTAACAGTGCATGGAATACGTTTTTTTGAACTAAATATTTTCCAATAACTTGTTTTGGAACTGATTTGGAGTGCAAGTAACACAACAGTGCTTCTTCACACTGCTTGTTGTGCATCTTTAGTCCTGTGGATTGCATGTGTACTGTAACTGTGCCTGTCTGTGGCACACAGAGCGCTCTGGAAATGAGGCATAGTTACAGTAATTCAGAGTTCCTTGGCAAACTTCTCTGCAAGCAAGCGAGAACCAGCACAAATTGGTAGTTGGAAGCTTTGAGCGATTACGTCTTTGTTAGTGGCTACAGACGGCCGCAACAACAGCTTGCAGTGCAGCTGTAAAGTATTGTAATCAATACAGCCTTGGTGAATAAAGGGGAATGATTTAAGAACACAATCAATTTTGCCCAATGAGCAGAGAGAAAAGAAGGCAGTCCGAAGCTTGACGATTAGAGCCATTGATGACCTGAAAACAATCTGACCATGACCATGATTGCAGACCGAGCCACCACTTAGTTTCTCCATCAGCTTGTCGTTTTTCTCCGGCTGTATGAAAGTAATAGCACCCTGGTGTGGGTGAACAAGAGCTGAGCGAACTGCGTATGCACATCTGAAGAATGAGGCACGGCCTTGCAAGCACCATGTATTGCCTTTCCAGAGTTGACTTTTCCCTGCCTTTTGCTGAAACTCATATAAACCGATGTAAAGTGAGAACCCTTATTCATTTCAAAATAAAGAGATGTCCATCACTGTATAAAGAGCATGACACCTAAAATTGCTGTTTAACAGCCTTCAGCATAACTTTGTTGTGTTGTATTGATTTGTAGTTACAAGTTTGGGAGTTCTAGACCGTCCTGTCATACTTTTTATAAAAAGAGATGAGCATCCTTTTATACATTTGTACAGAAAATATATATATATTGCTCTAGACAGCTCAACTGCTATCATGAACTCGCTGTCAGTAGTCAAACTATCGGTCGACTACAATATGGGTCTTATTTCCATGGATTTAACCCTCTTTCTTATCTGTAATCGTAGCAGACGTAGAAGCAAGGAGCACAAGCAGTCAAATGATCAGACGTTCTACACAAACCCTCTGGGTTAGCCATAGAGCCATCATTACCAACATTACGGTACATTTCCGTGTATTTTCGCATTTAGTTTTGGGAGAAGGGTTTCATTGATGGAAGGGGGTGCCAATGATTTTGATGACTGATTAAAAGAATATGCTTGTGGGTTTGACTGTCTGAACTGTTGAACCAGACTGTTAGATGATGTGAGAACACGTTAGATTATTGCAATTTAGAAAGGGGAGCATGATTTCTTGTCTTACTCTGGATCTATTGAGCTGTCGGGGAAAGAAGAGTCTTCGCTGAGCATTTTTTGACAATGTGGTCTGTGCTGATGTTCCATGTGAGCAGAGGTTGGTGCTTAGACAGATATGGTATTGTTGTTGATAAGTGTAGGGGTTTTGTTGTTGTGTTTATGCCCTAAAGTCAATTATTAATTCAGGACGTTTGGGTGTGTTGAGCTGCAGATTATTGGCCGTGCAACAGATAGCTACTTAATTCACCTGTTCAGTGTGTTTTATTGTTATTGGAGAAGAAGCCTACAGTAAAATGGTTGTGGCATATTTAGCAACCCCCTGCCTTGGCACCCTCGCTGCATCAACACACTCACTCCATTCAAATGAAGGAGAGAGTTTTTTTATGCAGGACTCAAGGCAGTCTGAGCTAGGCTTTATAGATGTTATATAAGAAGTGGACGTAGTCACCGTGACATCACCCATTGGTTTGTGGACTGCCTTGAGCCTTGGGCTTGGTATTTTGGACGTCACCATTTATTTTTGGCCATCGCCATGTCGTTTTTGCAACAAAAATTGACACAAGAGGGTGGAGCGAAGTACAACCGAACGCTGAATAAGACATTGTTAGGCAACTAAAAAGGTTAAAATTAACTTCCATGAACACACTGTGAAAGGGTTAAAGTTGTAAGACAAAAACAAGGACAACTCCTAAACCGGACAACGCCGTGGTAGCGACTTGTCAATCACAAGGTAGCCACGCTCTAAAGCATCCCCTGCTTTATGGTCTATTTTACTCTAAAGGGGACCATCATTTACTAAATGAACATCGTGTTGTATTGAAGAAGACTTGAAACTAGCGATTGATATCGTAAACTCATGTTTACAATGTTTACTGAGGTCATAAATCAAGTGAGAAGTAGCCTCCTTTTCTCATAGACTTCTATACAATCAGACTTCTGTTTGCAACAAGAGGAGTCGCCCCCTGCTGGATATTGGAATGCAAGTTTAAGGCACTTCCGCATTGGCTTCACTTTTCAGACCCGGAGGTTGCCCACTGATGTTAACAGAGCTGTGGTGGCATGTGGTCTATTTTACCTTCAAATAAAGCAAAAGTGTTAGCTTGTTTACCACCTGTCTAATCATGTGAATTATAGTGTTTTTTTGCCCCATCTGAGTTGATGTCACCATGTTCCCAAATGAAGGAATTACAGCGTTCTAATAAATGAGAGAAATGTTGGCCAAAACTACAAAAATAAGACCCAAGTTGTAATAAATTGGAATTTCCCTTTAATGCCTGAAATAAACGCAGCTCCTCTATTTGTCTACAGCGTTTGAACACGATTTCAGATTAAGCCCCCAGATTGATGAGGATGTTTGTGGATGATATCTGCTAGAGTTACAACCCGCAGAGAAAAGTAATGCAACTGTGTTTATGCAATCCATCTTGATGCATCTTACAGCACGCTGTGGTAAAAATAAAGAACAAGATGCATATTTTTCATTTTCAGAACCTTATCTGGTACATTCGAGATAATATCAGAGTAAATTATAGTCACCTATGCACGACTGTGTATTTTATTCTAGTTAGTTAGTGTCAGTGCACCTGTAGGTGAATTATTCCAAACGGCATTCAAGGAACGGCTCAGACAGAAAGGGAGAATGATGACCTGACACAATCTCAACTGCCTATTGGCACAGTGTAAATCAAAGACCAATCTGCCCTGACAGGTACAGCTTTCATGACGGGATCCAACTGGGATTTCAAATACTCTAACCAGCCAGATAAAGCCCAGTGCCTGAAGAATGTGTCCACCACGAGTCAGAGAGAAAAAAAAACAAAAAAACGAAACACTGATGGTTTGAGTGCCTGTCGAAAAGCTGACGTTGACTGCATTTTAATGGGCAACATTTTGGGCGAGGTGCTTCGCTTCACTTTCTCTCCTCGTTCTTCGTGGCGAGAAAAAAAAAACACACTCAGAAGAGGACAATGAGAAGCAAAAGAGAGGCTTGTCTAAAAATATGAAGAGGCCAAACAGTCACCGTGCATCCAACTAAGGACTGATACTGAGGATGATGACTATATTGCAGCTGTAATTTATTTATCTCAAGGAGCATTGTGTAACATTTCAGGGGATCTATTAGCAGAATTGGAATATGATACTCATAACTATGTTTTCATTAGTGTATAAACACCTGAAACTAAGAATCATTGGGTTTTGTTAGCTGAGCCCTTCATATCTACATTGCATATACATAGATGGCCATGTTGCTTCGCCATGTTCCTACAGTAGCCCAGAACAACCCGTTCTCACTCCTAACTTGTCAAATACCGCCATTTGGTAAGTGCCCCTCGGCATCGGGAACCGCCGCGTGGAGGCAACCTTTAGCAACAGTAT
Organism: Sebastolobus alascanus; assembly: GCA_916701645.2. NCBI lineage: Eukaryota > Metazoa > Chordata > Actinopteri > Perciformes > Sebastidae > Sebastolobus > Sebastolobus alascanus. The sequence goes on along the minus strand of CAKAOJ020000040.1, from coordinate 3,303,102 downwards.
GTGACGAACCGGGCTTTCAACTAACTCCAATGTAAACTGGTCGGAGCAAGTGACGTAGTATTAATAGCGTGAGAGTCCGTTAATGGTGGATGGGAGGTGTTGTGGATGGGTCAAACAAACACAAGACTTTCAACCAGGAGTCCGCTTTCGTGTCCCCTGTGAAACTAAAAGTAACGTTGACTTATTTGTCACATCAGTCTTTAGTCACGTGACTCGTCGGTATCATCAGTCCCCTGTAACGTGAGTCGCCAGTCTCGTGAGTTGCTAGTCAGCGAATTAACGTCAACCACGACCATTTCCTAACCCAACCGAAGTGGTTGTGTTGCCTAAACCTAACTTCCTGTGAAAACGGAAGTTCATTTTGAAAGGACACTATGCATGTAACGAGCGTATATTGACACGCTGTCCCTGGTCTGTCTGAAAGTAACGCAAGAGGGGTATCCCACGCGTCAGACTCTGATGCTGAGGGGCACTGACCAAGCGGCGGTATTTGATGAGTTGGGAGTGAGAATATGTAGCCCAGAACGGACAAACCAAACACTGGCTCTAGGGAGGACATTTCCTGAAGTTACCTGAAGGTTACCGTAGTTCTCTGACACCCTTGGGAAACTGCGGCAATATGGGCCGCAGAGTGCAAAACCGTGGTACCGCCAGCCGCCGTCTGACTTCCGTTGCTCCTAAAGTAGTGTTATTACGGTAAGGATGGCCTCTGAGCGAGGTGAACGGCGTTACCACAGTTTTGCACTCGGCGGCTCACGTTACTGCAGTCTTGGAAAGGGGGGAGTGAGCGGAGGGGTACTCAGTTGGTTGCAATCTGCAACCACACCCCTAGATGTCGCCAAATTCTACACACTGCTCCTTTAAGGTTAAAACAGCCGATTTTCAGTTTTACATTATACCACACTACACTACAGGTAAACCACAGCAGTTATTTAGCTGGAACGCATCTAAACCACATCAAATATTTTCTTAGAGTTTCCATGTATAATTAACATTGAAGCATTCTATAACAAGCAAACAGAGAAACCACCTTAAGATCTATCTAGACCAACATGCAGTCATCCAGCATGTGACGGAGGGCAACAAAAGGTAACTTAATGGTGTTTTTTGCTGATATAATACCCGACTCGCCATATAGCCAAAGGAAATAACAGCCTGTATTGGATCCATTTAGAGCGGTGCACAGCATGGTCAGCTGCATCCAGCTATTATTTCCAGATACAGCAGTGGTGTGGGGCTCTGCTGTGACATCCCTGACCCTCACAGGTAGAAGAAAGTTTAAGTATATGACAGCTGAGTGTAATGAAAAACCACTTTTGGACTCTTTGAGCTTGTCTTGTTTACCTCCTCTGCCTCTGAGTGGCACTTTCATCTGTCTTCTCTCCTAATTGGATCCTCTGCACACATTCCCATCGGAGGATCTGCATCTCCTCGTACACACGGCACATTTACCTTCCTCACACACACAGCACATTTGCCTTTATGTGTTTACTGCGTCTCTGTATAATGACAGCCAGAGCTTTGCCCTCACATTTATTTGCATTTCCTCTCAACCCACCCAGTGTCTGAGGCCGCTCCTTAAACATCAAAAGAAGCACCAGGAGGAAGAGATGTGGTTCCATCTAAATGAAAATAAACCCTCAAAAACGGTGTTACAGACACTGTGCAGTAAGGCTATTAGTGGTGGGCCCAGGATTCACCCCATCAAGGCAGAGCCGGAGACACAAGGCACAAAGTACAATTACTGCACATCAAACAAGCTTACAATTAACTCATGATATTAAAAGATTAGGGGTTACTGCTGTTGTTTTTTAATCATCAAATGAACTTAATTATTGTTCTGTCTCTCTATTCACATCTAACAACATGGTTTTTGTCTCCATTTTTTTAAGATGTTTCTTAACACTTGCAATAGAGATTGTTGTATTGTTTTTCATCCACAGTAATAATCATGCTTCCCAGGCTGTCAGTGACATTATGACCTAAACGTCTGAGTAGCAATATACAATATGATAATTGCCAGATAATGTAATAACATTACAGCAATGGAATTCCCTTTTCCCAATTCTGAGTCGTAATAAAACATACTGCTTGTTAATATAATATCATTAGGCTGATATTGTATTTTCATTTAGGGTATTGCATTACATTTTGACAGTTTTATTATTTCATTATAATTGGCAAAAAGCATCAACTTATCCATCTAAATGAAACAAGAAACAAATGTTGAAATCAAAGGAACAACTGCTGTTCAACAGCCTCGTTTTCAGCCAATCAAATCATCATAATCTGGGACTGAATTGCTCATGCTTAGTGATTTGTACCGCGGGCATCCAGAGAAAACGAACAAACTCTGTCTGCGTTTTGACTCACCACCATCACATTATTTAAGTCATAGCTGAAAAAGCAACACTATCCATCCAGGAAAGTGTTGGCGGTGGCTTCAGTGGGCCCCACAAGAGAGTGATGTCCGTTATAATAAATACAAATCTGTCAGCTTTCGGTCCCCCTTCACATCCCTGATCATTAAGCCTGCTGTAATCACAACTGTGGAACTCATTAAATTCCTGTGCACTGCACGCTGGGAAGACAGACAGCCAATGCGGCTAAAGAGAGCGCTTTCTGAATCACTGGGCTCTGCTATTATTTCTCTCTAATAGCAGAACAACACCACCATAAACAACTGACTCATATTCCTCTCAACGGTGACTGCTAAAATTATATCACAAAAGCGTTAGCCTCGGAGAAAATCCTGAAATTATGGGTCTTTACAAGTCACATTTACTTTAAATAAGTCTGACACTGTTTAGATCCCTGATCCTCTTCACAGCCCAGAGGAATGCAGCTTCTCAGAGAGGATTTTTAACATCTCGAATGCCCTGACAAATTTATTAGTAGATTCATTTTGAAGCATGTCCAGCCTTCAAACTCATATCAACAGTTAGTTGTGAGATGACTGGTGAGACCATGTGAATGATTAAGAAACTCATGTACAGTATATGCTACGGAGAGTCTCAGAGCCCATTCAAAATGTAGCTGATCGTCACACATTGGAGATCAGCTCCTGGCTCACTTTGATGGTATGCTGGTAAGATTATCTTGAAATAACTTATCTTAGTTTATCATTTAATACTACTGTACAACAGGAGTGCAACACGCACCAGCTTCATCAAATATATATATTTATATTTATATCAACCCGATATCACACCAAAGCGTGTAATAGATCCACCTGTCCAACAGAGGATAGCGTGTCAGTGTCACGTTTTGCCTCTCAGAGGAGTAGGGTGCAACAAAACCACTCACTTAAAGTGGCAGTATATTTTTGGAATCATTGGGCAAAAATTCCATAATAACCTTTCAGCATATTGTAATTCAAGTGTTCTGAGAGATAACTAGACTTCTGCACCTCACCATGGCTCTGTTTTCAGGCTTTAAAGAATCTAGCCTGTGACGGGAGACTTTGACCAATCACAGGTCATTTCAGAGAGAGAGAGCATTCCTATTGGCTGTGCTCCGGTCATGTGACCGGAACTTGGCGTTCCTTCAAGAAATTTTACAATGGCGGTGGCGTCACAAACTTTCTCATTTTACAGCTAAACAGTACACTACAAGATGATTCTGAAAACATTTGAGGCAAGAAATAGGCATTACAGTAACAGAATATTGATTCATATTTGATCAGCGCTGCCTAGTTTGACCGTTTGGTCGGAGTTCGCGAGTGATTGAAAGCCGGCTCATAGACAGCAGCTCGACAGCGGACCTCAGATCAGCTCTTACTGCTTGTTTTCCTCCAGTCTGTGAAATCTTGCAGATGCCGTTAGGAGCACCGGAGGACACAGAGGCACATGATTCTTTTCAGGTTACCTGCTTCATGTACTACTGTCACGATATAGTGACCGTTTTATAAAAATAGCTTTTTTTAAATCATATTTGCTCCAATTTCGCCTACTTCAGCTTTAAGTTTAGGCAACAAAACCACTTAGTTAGGTTAAGGAAAAACGCCATGGTTGGCGTTAAAATAAGTACGTAAACTAAGTACAATACGTACGGAAACAATTTAACATAAGTACAGAAAACATGTGACAAACGTAACTTTCACGCGGATGCATTTACAGTACAGACTACATGGCGTACAAATGACATTCCTAAAGCAAGAAGGGCATTCCTATTGCACGCTTTTGCCGCATTATCGTGTCATTCACACACCTTTTCTTGCGACCTGTTCCTTCATTTCCATGAACACGGGCACTGTAACTGGGTTAGCACAACGAATCTGCAGCTGACAATAGTTCCCAACAAATGCAACCTGTGCTAAAAGAGGATATTCCTCTATCCTAGGAAATTATTTACCCCTTAAAAAATGTAACTATATATCAATGACCTGTTTTTCAAGATTAGCATATTCAGTAGAAACAAATGGCTGGGTCCCCAGGCTGGGGATGTAGGAAAGTATTGAAAGACGGACTAAGGCACTATTGGTTTTGGTCTTTTCACGAGGTTTGTTGACGATAAGAAAAATACAGAATATTGCTAGACTTATCCTTTAAATATCGAGTGACGATGTAATGTCATGGATATGTGGTCACTCATTTTAGACAATCCTGTAATTCAATTCAGTTCAATTTATTTTAATGGTGTCAAATCATATCAGAAGTTATCTCAAGAAGCTTTTCATATAGAGCAGATCTAGACCGTACTCTATAATTTAGAGACCCAACACAATATCCCCCATGAGCATGCACTTGGAGCAACAGTGGCAAGAAAAAACTCCCCTTTAACGGGTAGAAACCTTGGGCAGAACCAGGCTCTGGGTGGGCGGCCATCTGCTGTAATGAAGTGTTGGACAAGTGGACATTTAGACTTGCTGGTGGTGATAGATGAAAAGTTACAGGATAACCAGAGTTGATAAGATGTATCCACTGGGGACCATTAATGTACCAAATAGTTGTTGACCTACTTCATCTCACTCTGACCCAAAGTGCTGCACACATTATATATACAGTATATGCCTTCCCAAAAAGTGAATTATACTCTCTGTGCAGCCCGGTTGCACAAAAAGGTGTATGAATGACATGTAATATGCTATGCTCAGCTAGTGACTTAGAATAAAAAGTGAGAAAGGCAGCTTATGGAAAGCGGGTGGGGAGGTAGATGGGTCCAACAAACACAGGACTTTAAACCAGGAGACAGATGTTTTACGTCACGTCACCGTTAGTGACGTTTGTGACTGTATGTTTTCCGTACTTATGTTACATGGTTTCCGTACATATTTTACTTAGTTTACGTACATATTTAAACCCATGAAACCATGACGTTTTCCTAAACCTAAGTGGTTTTGTTACCTAAACCTAATTGTGGAAAAGCCTAAAATACGTCCTCATGACACGCTGAATGTCCTTGTAATGTCGTGTCATTCATACGCCTTGCCATCTATGAGCTTTAAAAATGTTTTTAAAATGTGCACAAGGATCATATAACTTCCATTTTTCCATTTCTGACTCCTCTCTGCCCCCTCTAACAGACACTTACTGCCTCTGTTGAAATATCAACAGTTAGCGATTCTGTCGAGCTCAAAAGATTAGTCATGTTGTTGTATAAAAGAAGTAACTAACAAAGACATCATTACTCTGAGAGGCACTGCGGGTGTGCACTGTGGCGCGACAGAGGCAAGCCAACGTCTGAAGATTTAAAGGAAACAAGCGGTGACGTGACAGATGAGACCTTGAAGGATACCTTCCTGCAGCTCCTACAGCCACCCTGTAGTCCTGGAAGCTCTGACTGGGGTGGAAGTTGAAGATAAAGAGCACATTTGCCCTGTCGAACACAATGACCTTGTCCCCTTCATGCTTGGCGCTGACAAAGGCCTGGAGGGAGAAGAGAGAAAGAGAGAGAGAAAAGCTAATGAAATATTTCTTCATGAATAGTCATTACCTTTCTCATCTTGGATTTAGAGAGTTATAAAGGGGCACATTATATCAGCGGACTACACATTTCCAAATAGGCTGAGTAACATTCCCACGTCAAATTTCAGGTGGCGCTCATCAGCAGAAAGCAGCGAGGCACACGCTGTCAGCTTTAGACAGCTGCACATGATAAACCCACCACTCTCCTGTGGAGCGAGCTACTGTTAACGTGTCATTAGCAGAGATTATCAATGTCACCCAACCCCCTATTTTTAGTGCCTTGTTCGCCAAGCCAATTTCGGGGCAGCGTATTCACGGCTGAACGAGAAGATAAGCACCCCTGAAACCGGGCCGGCGTAGAGGATGGAGGTTAAGGAATGAGCCGGCAGTCTGGAGTCTTTTACCAAGTCAATTTCTACATGACATGTCCACGGACTCGGAGTAATGTCAAGCTCCTCCGGCTGACATCGGAAAACAAGCATAACCTGCATCCATCAAGTTGTGACCGGATGAGCACAGTTAATGTGCATTCTCACTTATAAATAAATAAATAAATGTAAATGTAATCAACAGACCTGGTGGTGATCATAAAATTATTGTGATTATATGCAGAATCTGTTGAAGTTTGTCGGAAAAATCCAAATTATCTAACAATTTTCAAGTGTGCGGCAAGAAAAATATCTCCCTAAGATACAAACATATGCAAGCGATGTCTCCTAGTTTGACATTAGGTCTAAGAGTGTGCTGAGTTTCTGTTTCTGTCTCTGCCTGCAGCATCATTCTGACTTGAAACAACACTTTTGGGAGAAACTTAGCCAGGCAATGAGAGCAGGGTAAATCCCTAAAGTACCCCCGTTAGTGACCTCAGAACTCTGAATGAAATTACTGCTTGAGTCCAATATTTCAACAAACTGCGACCCTCCTCTCTGCTCCTTCTCTCCACTGGAACTTAAGTTAAGTCTGCAGCAGGTGCAGCTGGCACAGTTTGTGGGAAAAATTGGATTTAAATGTTGGTTTCGGCAAACATTTTATATATCAGGGAAAACAAGAGACATGGAAAATACATTTGAAGATGTAATGTCTGTTAGGAGTTTGCCCAGGGAACCCTATGTGACCGAATCATAAATTAACATCCAATGACCTCAATATTAGAAGTTTATCTTTCTAATGCGAACAAAAATCTATATGTTGGGATTCACAGACTACTTTTACTATTACAAATAAAGATAAATATTACCAGTAAATAAAAGCACATTATGGGTAACTGTAATGGTTTGCATCCCAGTTAAAGTGGCAGTAGGCGGAATGTTTTTGGCATTATTGGGCAAAAATTCCATAAAAACCTTTCTGCATATTGTGAGAGAAAACTAGACTTCTGCACCTCCTCATGGCTCTGTTTTCAGGCTTTAAAAAATATGGCCCGTGGCAGGAGACTTCGGCCAATCACAGGTCATTTCAGAGGGAGAGCGTTCCTATTGGCTGTTCACCAGAGGTAGCTGTAAATCACTCGCAAACTTTGATCAAACGGTCAAAGTAGGCAGCGCTGATCAAATATGAATCAATATTCTGTTACTGTAATGCCTGTTTCTCGCTTCAAATGTTTTCGGAAACATCTTGTAGTGTACTGTTTAGCTGTAAAATGAGAAAGTTTGCTCCGGCTGGTGGGCGAGAAATAGGCATTCCAGTAACAGATACTGATTCATATTTGACTGTCCATTAGGAGGACACAGAGGCACATGATTTTTTTTCCAGATTACCCGTCTCATGCACTACTGTCAGGATATAGTGACCGTTTTATAAAAGTAACTTATTTTTTTATTTACATATTTGCTCCATTTCTACCCACTGCAGTTTTAAGTAATGCTGGTATAAGTAGAACCAGACTGCATGCTGGTATGTACTGGATTATTTACATTTCATCCCAGCGGTGGAACACCTCAAGTGATGCTATCTCTGCACTAACAGCAGCTTCAGGTTCATGTCCAGAGTTTTGGCCTTTTGAAGCTCACAGCTGCACATCTTCAAAGAGGCCTGCACAAATCACACTTTTAAGCAGAGTCCCTACATGTTTCCGTTTCCGCTTAGTTCGCTTACACCTGGGACGACGGGGAGAGCTGCCGACAGATCCTCCTCTGCTCCTCATCTGAACTACAAAACGCCCTTGGGTCCTCCCACCGCAGTGAAATATTGAACCGAGCTATAGAATATTCCCACTAAGCGTGATTACCTTGGCAGTGTCATTGATAGGCTGTACAGAGGATCCAGACTCATCTAGTGATTACAGCAGAATCTCCGAGCAGTTATTGGCGTTATCTGTGAGTGATGTTCTACAAAGTCTTTTTGTGATATTGTATCAATCCCTGAATGAGCCATTTATGTCTCCGCTGCTTCCGAGCACTGTCTGAGAACGAAACGCAACTGATTTATCATCTATTGCTTCAGTCTGGATTACGTTTTACATAATACATATTTTGATTCATGTGCCTACAGTAGGGGAGAGCGGGGTTGGTTGGGACACTTCTGTATCAACACCAAATAACCTTCCATTACTCACAGACTATACTCAAACAGTAATGGAAATAATCTGATCCCTGAACAGATACAAGTGTCTGCTAACAAATTATCAAGTCTTTTACAGCCCAACCCAAACGTTAAAGAAACAATTCAAGAAGGGCATTTTCCCCAAATTCTGCTTCCCCGGGACAGTTGAGACACCTTGTTCTGAAACTAAATTTAAGGCCCCTTAAATGTCCCATTGTAGACATACATTGTAGCAGCAATGTAAGCACCAAAGACTTTGGTTCAAAATGTCTGAAACTGTCAACATTTTGACACAAACTGTCTTTGGTCAAATTTGTAACAGCGTACAGGGGCCTTAGGGTGGACTCTATGGTAGCACAGAGAGGAAATGGCTTGATATGACCTTTTGAACTTTGTTTTCATGTGATATTTTATTTTTCTCAATTTCTTGTTACCTTATTAATATTATTATTATTTGGTGGTCTACTCTTGACATATACATACATGTTTTGAAATCAACAACAATCTGTCAAAATCTTACTGATGATCACAGAATAATTATTCGTCAGCTTAATATTTCAAAAGAACTTTGTCTCATGTGTGATCAAAAATAGTATTATTTCATGATAACATCAAAAGAAAACATGATAACTAACTACATGCACATCCACCCTGGCCTTCCATAAGATGTATTTACTGCCCTAATTTGGTGTTATGCTCATGGACACTTCAAGAGGATAAACTCAAGGAATCTCTAATATTCAGGAATTCTTCTTGTGATGGTGACGGATGGTCTTCCTGATCCCTACACATCCCAGCTGCCCAGAGCTTCACACATAATGACAACCTTCACACTGCTATTATATAATCTAAGAGAATCATTTTATACATGATTTGAGGTAATAAATAAAAAAAAGTAACAAAATGAGATGATGTGTTTAGTATACATTGTAGAGCTGTCATCTACTATATGGTTTCCCATAAAGGCATAGAAAAGCAGCACCCAATGTGTAGCAGGTCAGCACTGGTGCCAAATGTATGCTCCCCCCTGCCAGTAGCCTCCTTTGGGATGAGCATTCCCCCAAAAGCGAGCTCAGAAATCAGCCAGGCTCTGCTCTTCCTTTGCCTTTGCCTTGCCTTATGCTCCTTTTGATCCAGTTGTAAAAGGTGTTAGAGGTTCCAATAAGTCAGAACACTCTTCTAGTGATTGATAGACCAATATACAGAAATGATACTTGTGAAGCAGACATGTGTCTAATTATGCTCTCTGATACATTTCCCTCTCTGCTGCATTAGTCTGTCTGTCTGTGGAGGAGGAATACGCGGGCCAGAGTGTAACGCAGCCAGGTGAAGACGCTCTAATCTGACGACTGATTCCCGGGGTTGTGAGGGAGGGTATTTTTGAATCAATTACACAGACTCACTTCTAATCCCTGTCAATTTAGCCACCCTCTCCATTTGCATTATCCCATTACTTTGCTACCGGCCCCTCAAGAGAAAAACATAATTTTTCTCTCCCATAGGCTTCAAATGTAGGCTGCAGGATGAGAGTGAATTCTATTACTGTTCACCTTGACAGCAGCAAGAGAAACAGGATCTCCAAAATGAACTCTCTTTGGGGTGCATTTATCTCCACCTGCCTGAGAACTCCAATGTGTGTAAAGATGGTGGCTTGGAAATACATTTATTCTTGAAAAAAATGAGCTAAATCATTTATGAACAATTGGCTTGGACACTAGACGTTATTAAATATTCTGTATGTGACTAAAGAATGGTGCATTATATTTTCATGTGATTTTGTCATTGAGAGTGTCTGCACAAAGCCTACTGCACAGTGAGCGTGTGATGTCCTTACAGGTGGGGCAGCCAGCCAGCCGTACTTGTCTTCGGAACGGTTCATGTCCCGGTCAAAGGCGTAGAGCTGTTGGTAGCGGAGGTGATCCTTAACCAATAGGTTAAACTGCCGCCGGGCATAGTGGTAACTCTGATTGTTCCCCTCTCTGGGGAAATCCAGCCACTCAGGATGGCCAAACTCATTCCCTGCAACACAGAGAGTGTTATTAAAGAATGTTCATAATGAGGGGAAAGGCACACAGCCGCTGTGAATTAGCATACTCTATCGCGCCGCGCTATATGAGGCTCTATTTCAGGTTTTGTGCAATTTTTAACAAGACAAAAAAAAAGACAGATCAAAGAGACCAGAGTCAGCGACAGTCTGCGACCTTCTTCTAACCCCAGCAGAGGTTAGTACTTTCCATATTAAAACACAGCCGCAGTGCTTCTGCAACGTTCTCACAGACTACAGTGTGCCAACCTTCCTGTCACCCAGGACCCTGCCCTTTCATGAATTTAAAAAAAAGAAAACGTCAACACAAGTGAAAACATTGCAAATAAATCCCATAGCTTTCATTTGAGTCTCACTTTTTCTACAAATATATGCAAAAATAATTCAACAGGACATATTTATATATTATTTCTCCATTGCAAATTTTAAGTCAATACTGGAAATGACGAGAAACTGCAGAGAACTGTTACGTCTGACACAAATAAGCATTAACAGAGAACATTCAGCAGGAGATCTCTCTTCATCACACTGTTGATTAATACACATTTATTAAAGCATTTATGAGTTATTCTGCCACCTCACCACCACCAGAAATACTGTTCTTTTAATGTAACTACTCAGGAAGATTGTTCATTTTCCTTAACATCTTTTAATTGAGAGGGAAAACCAGCAAGGAAACAGCATCGATGGAGAAAGAATCACACAGTCCAGATGTAAAGCTGAAAGCAAGTGTAGGGAACAGCGGTCCTGTTGCTACAATGCTGTCACGCCGGGAGATGAGATAATGAATCCGTCATCGGATGTCACCACAACATCATAAAACAACAGCCAGGATAATTGAATTCCCGGCAGAGGAGGAAACACGCAGACAAGAGACAGAGTAAGATGCATGACAAGAAGAAGAAGAAGGAGAAGAATACAGGCTAGTTGTTTATTTGGTGCTAAGAGCCCCCACCTCCTTTAAAAATAAATAAATATATAAATCAGAGTGATGGGATGAAGTGGAACGGACAGGGACTGACAGCAGATTCTAATGAAATACATTATGTAGGTGTTAAAGAAGTAGCAAACAATAAGGCATGGACTGCCAACAGAACAAGCCCACTGCAGCACTTGCCGAGGAATTAGGGCAGCAAAGACAAGCAGAGAGAGAGAGAGAGAAGGAAAAAGAGAGAGGGAGCCTTTTCTTGTGACATCTGCATGAATAACAAGCCTCCCACACAGCTGAACTTGAAATGTAAAGGAGAAAATTACACCTCAGACTTGCAACACTGGCAGTCAAAGGCAGATTTTCTTCCCCGCTCTCCAACAAGAGGAATGTGTACACTACACGTTCACTGTGCATCTGAAATTCCTGTATTGATATTTCACATGCAAATAATCTCATCAAGCACAGGACCTATACTGTGTTTAGTTACAGATTTGCACGTCGCACAGCTTTAATTACTCCTCATGAAAAAGTGAATAACTCAAATGTCAAAGTGTTTCTGCAGAGGGGGAAAAAATCATAAATGACACTGACTTTTAATGCATTATGTTCTTAAATATGAAATTAGCCTATGACTACAGTTTTTCCTCATTCACCTCATTCATTCACAGTTATTTTTATAAAACACTATATGTGATTTTTTTGCCATAAAAAAATATCCTTTTCTGTTAAATCTTTACTTTTTAAATAGCCAATAATACATTATTAATATAGCAAATCAAACACGGTATCTCTGGCAGATAATTTGTTCTGTTAACTACTGAAATTCCAACTGACAAATTTTTATTTCTGATTTCTTTTTTGTTTGCTTTCTCAGACTGAGACAGACATCACACTGAGCTCATGATCATCACAGCGGCCCCACATCAATAATATCATATCTAAGTTTATTGAGATATGAGGTTGCAAATAGGTAATTAGAAAACTAAAATTCCAAGAATTGAGAATAAATAAGAAAAGCAAATGGTGTGGCTGTGTTAGTAACAGGCCATGATGGTGCTTCAGTATAGGCCATAAGGTCAGCAAAACAAATACGATTCTTCCTAAAAGTAACATTTGATTTGTTTCTGAGATATGTTGACCATTAAAAGTTTGGCCCTACTGTAGCGCAAGAGAGAGAAGGTCAAAAGATCACCAAAAAAATCATTAGGTTTCATTCACGTGGGAGTGTGAATCCACACATTAAGTTTTTACGCCAATATGGCCGTTAATGTTTGAGATATGATGGTCACAAATCACAAACAAGGAATGGAGGCTATAAGAAAAATCCTTTGAGGTACGAGTATCATATGGCAGAAATGAAGCTTAGGTTCAGTCAGAAAGACTCTCTTTTTATGCTCTCATTCGTTTACAAATCTCTCTGTCTCTCGCTCTCTGGTGGCTTCTACTCCATCAGCTGACTATGGGCACTCTGAGTTAAACCAATCAGATTTTGCTACGACCTCCCTGAGCCAATCATACCATTGCTGTCAAACTTTAAATAAAAAACTGCTCTCCTCTGGGCTGTCACCTCCAGTCTTCATCACATCCAGCGCCCGAGGTTCCTTCCACTGAGCTCATCAGAAGTCCCGCTCCACATCCCATCATCCAGATCTTCAACCAACTCTCTTCACCACCACCAGCGGAGTCTAAACTCCATCGGGGAAATATTCCTGTACTAACCATGGCATCACTACCCCCTTATATGATTATGTCAGGATGGGGTCTAATCGCCAGACTCTAACAAATATAACTTTATTGTGCTCCATGTAATCAATTTATGTGTTCACTCCAAATTAAGTCTTTCCTGATTGAAATAGCACATTAGTGTGTCTTGTGATATACAACACAATGTACTGTGTATATAAATGATGCTTTGGATCCATTTGGTGTGATCATCTTGGTTATTCTTTGTTGAATAAGAAGATCAGCTGATGTGCTGTAACTCTGTTTCAGACGGGTTATATTCTCCACTCCTAGAAATAGCCACTCTGTGTTTTTACAGACTGAAATGTGCCTGCACTGTGTGTACTCAGCCAATCAGAATGAGTCTATTGAGCTTGTGTAAGGATGCTGCTCCTCGTCTACTTTTCTGTCCAGGTCTGCTCACCAGTGTCACCTCAGTGCCGAGCATCCTGCCACTGGGATCAACAAGCAGCCACAATGTATGGACCACATGGCTTTGTCATCAGACAAGAAGACAACACAAGACAGCAGTGCTATAATTGCTTCCCACTTCCACTATGGATGAAGCTCCAGTGCAATCACAGAGAGGCGTGCATGCAGGGCTCCCCTCTGTCCCTTCCCAGATCCTTGCTGCTGTGTTAACAGATGAAGACAACTCCACGCTTCAGGACTGTCCTTCCCATTCTGGGATGTTGGTGAGACTTTCCCAGTATTGTGAAGTCTGTGTCTAAGATCATCAGTAGCAAGCTTCACCATTGTAGCCCTGGAGGGCACATTTTCCATCACCATAGTACCTAAAGAAACTGTGTGAAAGCATCATGGCAGGAGTCTCTTAAAGGTCAAGGCTCCCAGTTTTGACTGAGTTGTTTTTGTATCCGCCTTAGCAACACAAATGAGCAATTTCACCATAGATGTTACAGCACTGTGGACGGTGTCACAGCCCTGGCAACAAGTCGGCAGTTGATATGCCTGGTAGGCACGACTGCCCTCAAGAAAAAAGATGATGGAGGTCTCGTGAGTGCTCTGATGCCACTAGAGGGACTGTCTGTCTAAAGTGTCAATATCCCCAGTGTCCTCAGAGCCCCGAGGAAGAAATAGCGCCTGCCTCAGATCATCCAAATAATCCTCCCTCTCTGCTCAACAACTGTACCGTTCAACACATTTTGAACAAAACAGATGTTGAATTGTTTGGTTACTATGTGTATTTACCCGAATGCCTTGTATTGAGCAACACAGTGTACTATTAGATCTTAGCTACCCCTGGACAATCCATGCTTTGGAACAACACCGGTCTATGTGGAAATGAATCAGGTGCAGACAGCACTGTGATGGACAACTCCAGCCACTGGGGGAAATTGGCCAGTGGTGCAACAGGCCCAATTGGCCAGCCTGGATCCTGACAGGGACAAACGGGTGTGTAAAGAACTGATAACAGCTGTTGTGCAGACTGAGCATGCAAGATGCAGATGCTGTCCACCATTTAAAGCAGAAACCTGAATTCTGAAACTAAGAAATCCAGTCTCCTTCACTGGAGATTAAGAGAAACACATTTAACTGTATTTCTTCTTTCTAACTGACTTGATGGCCAATTGGGATTTTCTCAACATCTGTGTTTTGCACTGGATACCAGGAGTTTGGAGACTTACTATGTGACAGTTTTACAGTACTGATAGACTGCTTGTTCTATACGACCTCTAGATTGGCCGGTGCAGACTTACTCCTTCTGGCCTGATATATTGTATAATAGCCTACAGTCAATCAGAATTCAATGCACACAGTGGGGTCTGGTTGTCCCCTTTCCTCTGTTTTACTACATAAACAGGAGTGGAGTGGCAGATTGTTGGTGGTTGACCGGCTCTGCTTATGGGGTGAGCACAGTTAGAGGGCAAAGCCTGTGGGAAATATAAACGTTGTAACTAGTTGTTCAACCGGTATCCCACCAAAGCGTGTTAGAGACACGCCTGTTCACCAGAGGATAGCGTGTCAGTGTCACCTTTTGCCTCGCCAAGGCGTGAATATTACACACGTGTATGAAGGTGCAGTACCAGCAGGGAGCAATAAAACCAATAAGGTTTAGGAAAAACATCATGGTTGGGCTTAAAATAAGTACCCAAACTAAGTACAATAAGTATGGAAACCACTTATGATCAGTACGGAAAATACGTCACTAACATTACTACAACACGTGACAAACATCACTAAAAAACATGTCACAAGCATCACTAATGCAACTTACAAAACAAAACACCAGTCTGGAACACCGGTCACCTGGTTGAAAGTCCTGTGTTTGTTGGACCTACCCGCCATAAGCAGTCTTTCTCACATTTTATTCCCAGCACAAGCTGAGCGTAGCACATTTATACGGATGCATTTACATTGCAGTCAGTACAGACTACATGGCGTACAAATGACACGCCAAAAGCAAGAACAGGGTTCTTATTACACGCATTTGCCTTGCCCATTATCTTGTCATTCATACACCTTTTGTGCAACCGGGCTGAGTTGTTAAATGACAGAAGAAGTTTGGTAACAACTTACCCTCCATCAACATGTATTTGATGAGGAGTTGCATCAGTGCTACCCTATAGTACGTAAAGGCCCTGACAGACCAAGCCAACAGCCGGCCGTCGGACAGTTTGGGGCCGTCGGTGAGCGTCTGTCGGTCAAGTTTTTGTGGAGTGTCCCGCATTGTCGGCTCTAGTCTGTCCGTGTCTGAGTTTTTTTTCGCAAATTCAGCATGTTGAATCGGTGGCGGAGCCCGTCAGGGAGAGAAATGACTCTGATTGGCTGTTCAGCTTAAGCGAATTAGTGCACGCGAAGAGAAACGGAAGTGAGGAAAGACAGTCAACGAGTAAAGTCGAGACGGCGCACACAGAAGGCATCTTCATCTCATCTGATCATTCCAATAAATGGATATTTTCAGTAGTTGGCCATTGGCTGTAGTCTTTGAGGTGTGTTTGAGTGCAACTTTTTGGCCAAGACAAAGGCGACGTGAGGCGACTCAGCGGTCGGCCTTCGTCGCCGCTAGTTCTTTGATGCCGGCTTGGTGTGTCTCTAGCTTAAAGGGCATCCCCATAGGGTTGAATAATAAGCTCATTATGATTGGCCGAACACATACATATACAGTACAAAGAATGGGTGAAGTGAGTGGCTAAGCCTACATAGCTTTATTTGCTCCACTTGAAATCCTAGAACTAGATTACTACTACAGCAAAAAAACATTCTCAACCCACTTGAAAAGACAAGTATGAAACAGAGGATTGTGCTGAATGAAAGATGTCAAGGACATGCTACAATCTGACAACCTTCCTTCAAGAATAAAAACATGATTTCTTTCTTTTTGATTTTACAAAGGCAGTCACAGTAAGCGTTGCATTCTCTGGATTCAGGTAGCATTCACACGATATCAAGACCTGTCAAGAGGGAGCAATGGCATAAAAGAATACTCACAAACACTGCGCTAGAGGCTCCTCCCTTTAAGTAGCACCTCAGGAATAAGCCCCATGATTACCTCAGGGAATTCATTCTCAAGGAGAAAAAAAACCCAAATTCAGATCCTCTTTCACTGTCAGGCATCAATATGTGATGTTCAATGCATAATTTACTATTTTGGTGTATCCGCCCTCAGTCTGGCTCGACAACATCTACGGTATGTTTGACTGCCTTCATTTCCCAGAATGACTTTCGACATGCTCTCTGTGTTGCACTTTGTTGCGTACAGTATGTGTAGGTGGTGTGAGTGAGAGCAACCAATTAAACATTTGATGATGAAGAAAAAGTGAGAGATGAATGTAATTCACAGTTCAGACTGCAAAAAACCATCAAAGAGGTTGCTGTACTCCACATGCAACAGACAACAGATCCCTGAAGATGCAAGCTACATTATACATGTACTCAGCTGTGTCACATATGAGGGCTGAGTTTACCCAGAGCTGTGCCCCAATTCCACGCAACATACTAATTCTAAACAGATTTTGAGGATGGAGTGTATTTATATTGGAATACTAAATCTGCCTGATTTGTGAGTATGCTGTTCATGGGCTCTGTAGTCCCAAAATGCAATGCACAAAGGAAATGGTGGAGTTATTCACAGCTGCAAAATTGTTTAAACAAATTTTGGATGGTGATAAAAAAAAAAAAAGCTTGATGAAAACCTCACAAAACAAACCAACAAAAAACTGGAAAAGCCATTTGATTTCTCTTGGAAGTTTAATGAGCAGCAGTTTGATTGACATCTGTCATTCCACGTCTTGTATCGCCTCCGGTAAAAAACAGAAAAATACTTTGATTTCTTGTATACTGAAAAAAACGATGTATACTATGAAAATGTGTATATAGTGCATGCTGTATGCAATTAGTATATCATTTGGCTTTGGCTTCTGGAAGCTCAGGTTTTCCAGCCAATGGATGCACCAGGTGATTTTCCTATTGTTCCTACTCCTGTGGTTGAAGATGTGCTCATCAGTCAATGGGGGCTCATTGGGACTAAAATCATAGACTGTATATAAGAAGTGGACGTAGTCACCGTGACGACACCCATTGGTTTCTGGACTGCCGTTTTGAAGCCTCAAGTTTGGCATTTTGGCCGTCGCCATCTTGGTTTTTCGCAACCAGAAGTGACACGAGAGGGTGAAGCTAAGTACAACCGAAAGCTGAAGAAGACAATTTTAGGCGCCCACAATGTTACAATTATCTTTCATGAACTGAAAACACACTGTGAAAGAGTTAAAGTTCTAAGACCATCGGAAAACGCTGTGGTAGCGACCTATCAATCACAAGGTAGCCACGCCCTAAAGCATACCCTGCTTTATGGTCTATTTGACTCTAAATGGGACCATAATTTACTAAATGAACCTCATGCTGTATTGAAGAAGACTTGAAACTAGTGATTGAGACCATAAACTTGTGTTTACAATGTTTACTGAGGTAATAAATCAGGTGAGAAGTAGGCTCATTTTCTGATATACTTCTATACAATCAGACTTCTTTTTGCAACCAGAGGAGTCGCCCCCTGCTGGCTATTAAAAAGAATGTTTAAGGCACTTCAGCATTGACTTCGCTTTTCAGACCCGGCAGTTGCCCACTGACCAAAACTAGCATTCGACCCTCCATTACACATGATACCCCTGCACAGGGGTTAAAGTGGGCCAGAACAATCTGGAACAATCCAGAACAGCGTTATGGGACCTTCAATAAATAAGTAAATACATCTGATTGGTAGTTTCACATAATAGTGTCAAGCGAGTAGATTTTTCGTGTGCTGCAGCCTGGCGTGCCTTCCAGCTGATGCCATTGAGATACTCACTCAGCAAATCGGAAAGTAATGTCACCCCCACGGCCCCGCCCCCACACTCAACACACATCCTTTTACTGTTCTCATTCCTTCCCTTCAGTGGGTTCATGCTCGCAGAGGTCGATAAACTCGCAGTCGCAGTGCTAATCATTCGTCAGCATCCAGCTATAGCTACCGAAGGGGAGTGAGCTTAAACAGAGTTGCTTTTTCCTGAAGTGGTAATTTCAAATGCAACGTTTCAAACAGAGCTCAACAAACACACAAGCACCTTTTACGTGCAACTTGGCTATCTGTCTTGCCAGCTACACCTCTACACCGGATCTTAGGGTTCCCCCTCCTGCCAAATCTCACTTTAACCCCTGACCCTGCAGGCCAGACAGTGGTATCCCTGCACTACAATGGACTCACCTATGTGGGATTTTTTAGGATGTTAACTTGTTTGCTGTGGTTTAAACAAACTCTGATGTGTTTGCCTGTTTGGTCTTGTTCATTTAGGAATACTGAATTAAAAAAACTAAACAATTTTGCATAATTTGTCTGCTGATTATGGCAACAATTGTATCCAATCACACTGCAGTGCAAGATGGCTCATTTCTGTCTGCTGTCGCCACGCTTCCGTTACAGTCTGAACTGCTGCTCATGACCATCTGTTTCTCTTTGTGTGAGCATTTTGTGACCACTGGGGAAAATAAGTAAAGACTTCAAGCACCTGTTAGCACGGCGTCACTGGCTGTCGGTCACTGAAATAGATTTTGTTTTGATTTTTTCCCCACGGGCCCATGTACAGTAGCGCTGATGATGCAGAATAGGTCACCGGAACTGTCCAATGAATGAGTCACCTGTCAGTCCATGACTACATGTTTACAACTCTTGGTTTGTTTGTAATAAGTCAGTGTGAACCCTAAATGGACTAGAACCAAAAGGAAACAATGGATCATTTTTTTCTTGGTTTGGACTGAGGGAACTGAACAACAGGCGTGAACACGGTCGGCGAAAAATAACGAGCATATAAAGGAACAGTTACTTCGCGCTGCACTCAACATATTTCAACGTGATGTGACTTCATCTACTGGCCCTCACTTGACCTGCACAAATAAGAACACCACACAACACAATGCACCCCGAAATGCAAAGTATGTTGCTAACAGTGTGGAAATGTTTCACTGTGGACTTTTCCATTAATGAGCTATTCCTTATCATCCACTTGCTCTGTGAGTGTGTGTGGCATATGGGTCGCAGGGAGGGCGTGTACACAAACCAAGATACACAAATACACACACATACACTAAAATACAGGGGTTAGAGCAAAAAAAAAATGTGATCTGCCTAATCTGTGGGAGAAAGAGCGCCCAGATACAGGCTGGTGCTTTGATAAAAGCTCTCAATAGAGCTACACTTCATTAACAGTGTAAGTGCACCAGCCTCTTTGGCCTGTATTTACTTTCACTTTCCTAATGTTATTATTTGATAAAGTCTAGTGGAGATGATTGATTTCCTGTACGGGTTGATTCAGTGCCCCGTAGAAGCCTTTGACTCTTCTTTTCATTTCAGCTTTAAAGAAACACATTGGACACACCTCCATTAGGTAATCATTTCCCTCTCCTCTACGATAGCACGGCAATGTTCCTCCCATATGCCTGCATTAATCACCATGATAATAACCTTCCTCTGCCTCCTCACAGCTGAAATAAACCAGATAGCACACTCTGTAACGAGGATGAAATATGATGGATTCTCACCACAATACACACAAGAATAAAATCATCATCATTTGTGTCTCATAATATATCTGGGCCACTGTTATTTTAGATAAAATACCGTGAGGAGTTTTACTATAATATATAGGATTGTTTTATTTTGGAACAATCATTAAAGGATAATTGCAGGTTTTTTTTTTTACAATGTCTGACTACAATGAAGGCAGACGGGTTGAGAAACACCAACAGGAAGATCAAGTTGTAAACAAACCAACTGTTAACCAGATTATCTAGACCACTTTATCTGCAGGTAAATTGCACAGACAAACTAATAACACACACACAACCACAGCCAGTATGGTAGTGTACTGTAGGTCACAGTTGACCCGGGAAGTCGGTCTGTAAACTGGGATGGAAGTTTTTAGTGATATCTCCGCTTTGATCTCAGAAATGAACTTGGTGAGTGCAATATTATTATTACTGTTAGGACTGTTGGCCAAAACTACAAAAGTAAAGCCCCAATTTGTAGTACACAACAGTTACCCTTTAAGAGGAAAAAAGAGTGAAGGCTAGCGGCATGGTTCTGGAGATGGAACCGTTGGTGGGTCAATCCACCAGATTTAAATATGTAAATAACTACTGGATGGATTGCCATGACATTTGGTACAGACATTCATGGCATCCAGAGGATGAATGACTTTGGTGACCCTCTGAATTTCACTCTACAGCCACCAGTTGGTGGATCGCCATAAAATTAGAAGTAAGCATTTAGCACCACTGTGCCTATAGAGAGGCAAAGTCATGTCCCTTCCTAAATAAGGACCACTATGGGACCTTATTTCGGAAAAAAATATGTACGTTAGTCAACGTTGAAAGACAAACTTTTTTTTGATCCTGTTTGTACTGCACCATGAATCACACATATTATGTTTGTCAATTTAAAAGCCATTTTGCAAGTCAAGAAAGTCTCAGTTCGTTGTAAAACTGCTCAAGTATAAGACTGCAAATACGTAATTAGAAAGACTACACACCCAAAAGTTGCATAAGTGACGTCTCTCTCGCTGAAGCTACGATGACTGTGTGTTTCGTACCTGGTTGACTCACACCAGCAACGGGTCTGATCGTTCTTTCTCTTCCTGGCTGATAAAAAGACCAGCAGTGTGTTCCAATCCACGTACTTCTGGAAGTACACTTCAATGTAGTGCACTGTGTGCACTCTGTACTTACTTGAGTAGTGCGTAAATTTCAACGGGGTAGGGTCGTCTCAAATCGAATACTCTGCGGCGCCCTTACCGGAAAAATGACGATCGCGACATTTCACCGCGGCTCGCTACCGCTCGCTACCCGTCAAAATATCTTCTTCTTCTTCGGGGTTTTACGGCAGCTGGCACATGAGCTGGCATCTATAAGGTACGTTGTTCAGCTCTGCAAAAAGCTCCTGCATCATCTGCCGCCATTTTCACGTTTGAATGGTGGTCGTGGTCCCGCCCCTTCGGCTACGTAGCCAAGATGACGACCGTTGAGGGTGAGAAGTGTCCAGCGTTCCACACTCAACGATTTGACCGTTTTGAGTACAACATCCGGGTACTTAGAGTGCACTGCATTTTGCCGTACTTCACAGTGTGAACGCACTTATGCACTCAAAATAGTAAGTGTAAGTAAAGAAGTACGCGGATTGGAACACACGGAGTCGCTGGATAAAACAGGTAAGATTATGTTTCATTAGTGCGTGGAACATAGCTAGTTGGCTAGCTAGCTAGTGTTGGTGACGTATATTGTGCGAGACGAGAGATGTAGAACTAAATGATACTACGATAAACTGAGACTTTTTGACTTGCAAAATTATCTTTTAAATTAACAAACATCATATGTGTGATTCATGGCGCAATTCAAACGGGATCAAAAAAATATTTGTCTCTCACCGTTGACTACCGTTCATATTTTTATCTGAAATCAGGTCCCATGGGGTCCAGCGGAAGGGGTGGGACTTCGCCTCTCTATACACCTCACAGAGCAGCTAGCATGGCTGTCGACTCTTGGTTTTGTAAAGAAATAAAACAAAAACATTAAAAAGTAACCAGTTTATAGCTTATGGTTTAGGGTTTAGTTCAGGGTTTTATAAAAGTAGCATTTAATAATATACTGTATAAAAAAATAACCTGTCTGATCTTCAGATTGCACGTTGCCCTGTTGGAGGTGTCACTACATCCCCAGATGTCAGCAATTAAGGTGATTAATTAAATGTTATCATAACCAATAAAAATGATGGGTAAAACACCAAAATAAAACTAAGTTATTACATTTAATTTAAGAAGTTGCACTAAGCTTTTGCGCTCAAAAAATAAAAAAGTTTGGTGGATAATGCTGATGCTTAAATTTATGGTGGCTCCAATAAAGATATGATTAATGGGGGGCAACCATGTTTACACAAGGTTATGTCAGACAGCTTTTCAGCTGGCACATCCCATTACTCCTCTACACAGCCCTGCATCAGATAAGGGCCTGACAGTGACACAGTCCCCTCAGTAATTAGCAGCACAAGAAGGAGCCAAGGATCAATGTGTTTTCCATTGGAGGGATTCTGGCAAAGGAAGATCAATGAGGGAATCAGAGGGGATGTGAAGGCGAGAGTCACACGTTTCAGATGCAGCGCAAGAAAACATGATGCAATGATTATTTGCACTTGCTAGATTGATTTCCTGTTACTGTGTTAACATACTCTCCCGCTCCCAGCTTGCACATTAAATAAGCATTACTGGTCCAGCAGCAGTGGTGGGAATGCGTTTTTTCATGTGAAGCACAGTTAGCTCTCAGTGAGATTATCTGTTTGAAATGTATGAGGAGGAAGCGCTGGTTTTCAATTCACCGTCCAAGGCTGCAGTGTAATGGTTGCCTGTTGCATTGTGGCGATCCATGAATACGGAGTGCTGGGAGAAGTTTTTAGCTCAATAATTTAGACTGCAAATCCGCAAGGTTATCTTAAGTCTCTGTGAGCGCTGAAAGTCGGGAAGTGCGAGCGCTTCCATTCTGTCCCTGCTGATGTAATGATAAAACCACTGAGGCGTTTCATTACTGCCACGCCACTTGGCGCTTTAATGTCATTGACACTCCGACATCCTTTACAGTATCCACCTCTCAGCATCTCAAATACGGATGCTCCCTCTGCCCCTTGCTGTGTGGTGTTTGCTATTGGTCACGAGTAAATAAATGGGTTTTTCTAGGCTAGACACTTCAAATTGATTTGCTTGCTCAAACAATTTGCTCTTGCTCAGTACTGACTAAATGACTCTGTCGTCATTGATCAACTGACACGGCATGTCATCTCAGATCAACTTGATTTGCTTTTTCCCCAATGCTCGCCCCATGGCCTGAACTTTGGAAAGTTCAGAGTGGTGTGTCTTCGTAGATTTTGAAACTTTCTGATTTTGTGTTCTTCAGAACAAACTTGTAGCTTTCATCCATTATTACTGTTATCAAAAGATGATAGCACCATTCTTTTAGTCAGCCAAACAGCAGTCCTCAAAAGAGAATATTAATTTTTCTGCCTACTTAATGCCGGTCTCTTAAACATAACTCTACTTCAAACCGCTGAACATTACTTGACAGAATGGGGTAAATTAAAGTTTGAATTGCGAGTTTGCCTTATTTGTCTGAGTCATTCTGCCAACTCTGATTTAAGGGAATGGAGCACAATTAGGCGTAATTGCTAAGTAATCATTTTGAAAGGGAGGATTTAATTTGACTTTATTTGGGTAGTTCTCTAGAACAGCTATGTTAATACTACAGAAGAGTTTGTCCTTCTATGATACAACACCTAAAACAAAAACTGACAGAATAACTGATGCATGAAAGGTTTATACAAAAGTTAAAATGGAAATGTCATAACTGTCTGTTTGAATAAGGAGCATGATTGAATTACATAACTGTTCACATAACCTCTTTGAATAAATTAGAATAACTGTGGGAGTGGAGGACGGTCGCATGTGTGGATGGAGACACATTCTCTAGCTTAAATTTAAAAGTGAATATAAATGCAGAATACCAGAATTTATTATTGACACCTAAATATCTATCATTTAGCAGCTCTAATTTAGATTTACTCTAATACACAGAACAGACTGATACGGAAGATGCAAATGCAAGGATTTACAAAGTGGAGGTGAACACATGTACATAATTTACTATATCGTACATTGTGTACTAGGGCTAGGCAATATGACCATATATATTGTCAAAAGGATATAAAAATTTCTATCGTATATATTTTACTATATCATTTCTATCACAATTTAGGCTAGGCTTATATTTATTTATTTTTTCTCTATGATTTCACTTAAAACTGTTATGTTCATTTTGCACTCAAGGTCTTAAAATGAGAAAACACTCAGTACTTTTCATTTGTCAAGTATTTAACAGGAGTATACAAAAATATGCTTTAAAATATACATACCATGTGGTTATTTCATATATATATTTATTTATTGATCTACCAGAAAACATGCTATATCGAGATATATCGTTATCAAGATATGAAATGACCTATATCGTGATAGAAGATTTTGGCCATATCACTCAGCCCTGTTTGTACATATTACTACTTAGAAATGACCATCATCCACATTTTTACCAGTGGAAACTGTAAAGAATACAAGCCTTCTGGTTCTGATTGTGTTCTAGATATGTAAGGGAAATGCTACTACTCAACATAAAGTGAGTGAACAGGGCTAGGCTTAATGAATGCAGCAAGTTCTTGTAATGAGTTGCATGCCCTTTTCATGCTCTTTTATTTAGCCAGATTGAAGCATTTTGATCTGCAATGCATCGACTAGTTGCGGTCCCTTTTAAAGAGCTGCTGCCTAAATCAGTCAGGAGGTGACTCATACAGGATTGTTCTTTTGCTATTACTGTATATGTTCATGGACTATGTAATAATACAGTATATGAGATCAAGAGATGCAAAAAAATTAGGCCTCTCAAAATTAACGTGATAATAACGCATTAACGTAACTTGTGATTTTTAGGTTGTAGTGGGCTCAGTTTTAAAGCTAGAGTGAAGATACTAACATCATATGAAACTAGACCAACCATGTCATACTAGCTTGTTGGTAAGGAGCATTTTCAAGGGGGTCCCTTGACCTCTGACCTCTGACCTCAAGATATGTGAATGAAAATGGGTTCTATGGGTTCCCACGAGTATCCCCTTTACAGACATATCCACTTTATGATAATCACATTCAGTTTGGGGCAAGTCATAGTCAAGTCAGCGCACTGACAGCTGTTGTTGCCTGTTGGGCTTGAGTTTGCCATGTTATGATTTGAGCATATTGTTTATGCTAAATGCAGTCCCTGTGAGGGTTTCTGGACAATATTTTTCATTGTTTTGTGTTGTTAATTGATTTCCAATAAAAAATATATACATACATTAGCATAAAGCAGCATATTTTGCCCACTCCAATGTTGATAAGAGTATTAAATACTTGACAAATCTCCCTTTAAGGCACATTTTGAACAGATAAAAAATGTGTTATTAATGTGTGATTAATAACGATTAACTATGGACAATCGTGCGATTAATCGCGATCAAACATTTGAATGGATTGACAGCCCTAAAAACATGTATGGGTTAAGGCTAGAATGGCAAGTGAGTAACTTTAGTTCTTCTTACAAAAGATAAGTGATTAGAGTGAGTTAATGAAATAATTGTCAAATTGGCATTTCAAGTATTGTTTTTCACTCATTATATCACCTCTTGATGATTGTGATGCTGCATTGATTGAGAGTAAATGTGGCGCCAACAGTACATGAGAGAAAAAGCACCGAGAGTACAGCAGAGTGCCACTATTAGCTCTACTTTAGCCAGAGAATCAGATATAATTACTATCAACTGTCCTTCAACTGCCCACATGGGGTCCGTTCTCTGACATCCTGTTCATTATGAGCGGCCCTGTTATGACTGTCCATCGAGAACAGCTGCTTTGATTGTGCTTCTTCTTTTCCCTCCTCACATCAGTCCACTGAGTGCATTTCACTCTTTTTCATCGAGTAAGAGCGGACATCGTAGTGAATACTGAGTGATGATGAATCCAAAGAGGCAGCACAGAAATACTTTGACTGTTTGGACTCAGAGCTCGACCGGATCACCTGGTCACCAGGTGGAGCTAAAATGCTGTGGATCACAAGCGTAGGCTGTATTTACATCAAGCCAGAGAGCGGCTCATCCCAGGAAATACATTCCCTCAACCAAGGTCAGCTTCTAACATCATTAATTATCACTTTATTATCTTTAGCAGCAGGCCTCGATAAAGCATACCGCAGCTCAGATGATGTGAGAAGCATCTCAACAGCGACTGAGAATTGGAATCAATGTGGAAAAAAAGGGAACCTATCTGATCTTAGACAGCTTTTGTCCTGTATTTCACCATCAGCTCTGGAAAAGTGAGTATTAATGTCAACCCCACTTCAAAAGTTTCCTTTGATGCTTATCATCAGCCTTGACTCATTGGTCGTGAGCTACTCCAGAGATATATCCATGAAAGAAATATAACAAATCTAATAACTGAGCACTTTACCCCCAATGGAAAATAAGTGACAAGGGCTACTTCAAGCTATTCAAGCCTTTATGAATTAGGCTAGCTTTATTATTGCAGAGGTAAAATCTGTTTGTGAGTCTCACCCTGAAGCTAAACATGAGATAATGATATGTACAAAAATAAGTGACGCTATATCTCAAAAGATAACATTCTGAACTGTAGTGCAAACGAACACGGGAGCTCATCAATTAAAAATGTATAGTAAAGCCTGTCTCTGCCTAATGTCTGTAGAGGACTTGGATGGACAGGAAAATAAATGCGCATTTCTATCTGTTGGGTGATCACTTAGGGATTGCTGTGTCTGCCTGAGGGGAGAGGCTCAAATACAGGAAGAATACGCTACATGACAGGGATCTGAAATGAACTCTTTTAACAAAAAACAGAAGGACGATGCCTCAAAATCACAATCTTGACTGCCTCTTGACTGTTCAATGCCACGTACGCTGATGTATTAATAATAAGACCTGATGATGTTATTATATATGGTATGATTATGTTACATGCAATGTGATGCAGTTTGATATGTTGTGTCATATGTGATATGATACATGAACATATGTACATTGTGAGCTAAATTTGCTCATTTTAAGAAAGAATTTTTAATTGGGATGTGTGTAAAATAAATTCATTTACGGAAAAACATAAATACAGTATGTTAGGGCTCCAACAAACAATTATTTTTTATTACAGATTACTCTGTCAAGTATGCTTTTCAATTAAAGCTAGGGTTGGTAATGTTCTTCAAAAACATTTTTGTTATATTTGTTGAAATTCTCATTACATAGCGACAGCAATCATCTGAAAAAAACAAAACAAAAAAAACTGGTATCTATGGCTGTTGCAGGACGATACACTTTAATAAGCCCAACCAGAATGTCTACCTACCTGCCTGTCTACCTGCACATACTCTGCCTATGTGCACATCCACACTGATACTCGTAATATCTCTGTACAGACAAGCATTTTAAGGCCATTTCAGAATTAGTCTCCGTCCGTCCGTCTGAAAACGCATATCACATGACCATTCACGTACACTGGGCATGTGCATGCGCATGCTGGTGTAAACAGGAAGCAGCGCGGAAGGACACATCATGACTGATAAGACCCAAGACCCTCAAGAAGCGAACGTGGGTGTCTGCGTTATCGTTTTTAAAGGTCTCCGTTTCTGCCTGTCCAGACCGAAAACGCAACCATGGAGTTTTAAAACTAAAACAGGGTCAGCAATGTTTTCAAACGTCTCCGTTTTCGGGGCTCGAAAACGCCGGAGTAGTGTGAACACCAGGCATAAATGTAGCAAAAGTTATGCGTTTTAAAACAAAAACACATTAGTGTGGATGTAGCTTCATTGCACGTCAACGGAGTCTTCCACAAGCTGCTAGCTTGACAGCTGTGAGTACAAACAATAGTCATGTTTATTGTTGACGTTCATAATGATCATTTTGGGGGAGTGGCTTTGGATGGAGGCCTGAACAGACAGACTGTCAGTGTTGCCGACTTGGCAACTTTCTCGCTAGATTTACCGACTTTTGGAAAAGAGTTACCGACACTGGACTGGGTTTTTCAGTAGGATCATTTTTCAAATAGAATGTACTCTTGCTAGTTTCTCATGATCACCGACCCTAACTTTAAAGGAGACGTCAGATTGCTTGTTTTGTCTGACCAGTGGTTCAAAAACCATACATATTTAATTTACCATGATATACAACAGAGAAAATTAGCAAACCCTCACACTTGAGAGAAACAAAGGAATGTTTGAATTGCTTGCCAAGTGATTTAAATTAGCAATGGATTATCAGAATTGTTGTTGATTAATCATCTGTCAATGGATTAATTGTTTCAACAATGAAATATTCCACATACAATAATAATACAATACAATATTTCTGCTAAATAATATTTATTCTAGTATACAGGATCATTTCTAGGTAACTGTAAGTTTAGGTTCTTTGTGTGTTACCGTGATCACTCACCTATGAAGTTGAGGTAGCCTTCTCCACCCAGTCCATGAGTGAGGAGGCGGATCATCTTATGCAGCTGCATGCCGCGGTCGATGATGTGTGTCATGGGAATCTGGGAGCTCATGTTGGTGTACATCTCCTTGTCCATCAACCAGAAGGCCAGAGTCTTATCCCCAACCAGAGCCTGGAAAGGGTGGCTTATGTTTTATGACCCACAGCGAGATAATCCACACTCTATTGACACTACGAAGTGGGATCTGGTTGAAAATAGCCTACCTGATCATGACTTTCTGAATAGGCTATGCATTTCTCTCCATAGCGCCTGTTGGTCAGCGTGTGGACGATATCGCCTATGTCCCAGTCCTCATCCTTTAACTCCTTCAGGATCTACACAGTGACAGAGAGGGGTTATTGAAAAAGGGCATGATAGATGTGTAGCTGAGAGATCCATTCAGGCTCTGACTGATGTCTAAAGCTCAGTATTTCAGTTCTGGCACTCTTTCTACCTTTCTGAAGTTTTCTCTGGGTTACACTTCTTCTCTCTCAGATCAATCTCTGCTTTGACATCTCTATATCCGCACTGTGAGTTATGTCTACCTTTGAATGGCGGTAATGGAGTTTTTAATAACTTCACTACAGCCCATGGGTAGTAAGGCATCAGCTCTCCCCACCTGAGATGGGCAAGGTCAGAGCCTCTCATCCAAACGGAGGGACTCAACAATAAATCCAACCATGGAATCAATGCCCTGCCACTGGCCTGCCTACATGCACACTTCCTGCCAAAGGAGTCTTTTTCAGGAGGTCACAGGGAAACAGGGGGGCCAACAAAACATGCACACATGTGCCCACACAGTGCTGCTATACCGTCCTAATCACTCAGAGTTACACAAGCCAACAAGAGCACAGGGCAGAGTAAAGATAATCACATAGTGGGCACAGAGATGATTTAATAACCAGGAGAGAAGTTAGAAAGCCACAGTATCAATATCACTCCGAAATGGAAAAAAGAGAGAGTTTATGCCCTCCGAGAACCCTTGGTGATAGACATGCAGCCTGTGTGACTGGTGGGGGAGTTGGAGAGCCCGTCTCAGTGACAGGCTGAAGTCTGCTCGGTGGAATTTGCTGTGACAGCTGATTGACATGTCAGGAAACCTTTATATTACTCTACAGAGCCATAATCCTCTGAGTAAAGAAGGTAATTGTGTCGATCAATATGTCTGAGATGAACTGGCTGGTCCACCTAAATAGAGGCTCTCCCGCTCTATATATCACCATCTGTTCACATTCACTCTTCCTAACCTTAGCCTTGTGTGGCGATATTAGTCATTGCCAACGCCATCAGAACACCTCACTGAGGCTCTTCTCATCTACATGTAGCTACAAATTCTCAGACCTTTTAACTCCTTCTGAGCTCAGATCCTCGGGCCGAGCCATGCTGGCTATTCATTGGTTTTAGCTCAACATCAAAACTGATGCGGCCCCTGGTGCCAAGGACCTTATACCTCGGAACAAACATCATTATCATGTTAACAAGCAGGTTAACAAGCACGGTTTGACATAGTTTTCTTTACCCATCCGAGCTGCCAGGTACCATGTAGCATGGCTTTGAAAAAAAAAAATAGTTTATTTATAGGCCTGTCAATCGATTCAAATATTAAATAACGATTAATCGCATGATTGTCCATAGCTAATCGCAATTAATCGCAAATTAATCACACTTTTTTTTTGTGAGATTTGTCAAGTATTTAAGACTCTTATCAACATGGGAGTGGGCAAATATGTTTGCTTAATGCAAATGTATGTATATGTTTATTATTGCAAAATAAATTAACAACACAAAATAATGACAAATATTGTCCAGAAACCCTCAAAGGTACTGCATTTAGCATAAAAAATATGCTCAAATCATAACATGGCAAACTCAAGCCCAACAGGCAACAAAGCTGTCAGTGTGTCAGTGTGCTGACTTGACTATGACCTGCCCCAAACTGGATGTGATCATCAGAAAGTGGGCATGTCTGTAAAGGGGAGACTCGTGGGTACCCATAGAACCCATTTTCATTCACATATCTTGAGTTCAGAGGTCAAGGTACCCTTTTGAATATGGCCATGCCAGGTTTTCCTTGCCAAAATTTAGCACAAGTTTGGAGCATTATTTAGCCTCCTTCGCCTTGCCTTCTAGCCTCCTAACTTTAAAATTGAGCCCGCTACAACCTAAAACTCCCAATTTGCATTAATGCATTAAAAAAAATCAGTGGCGTTATTATCTTTGACCTAGACCTAGTCCTAGTTTATTTACTTGTGTTTTCAGTGTCTAACTCTTTTTTATTGACTTTGACTTGTCTTACTGTTTTTAGTCATGAACATTTAATGTTACAGAGAAATAATATATCATATTATGGTAAAAGACATCAATACACTAAATGGACATGGAATGACACGAGCAAAGGGGGCTTATACAAAGTCTTAAAGTTAAATACATGTACATACAATCAAAGACTTGAGGTGTCTTTTTTTAATTAATCTTGAAGACGTGGATCAAAACAGATGCTTTTACAGATCAAGCTCTATATTCAGTGGTATACTGCATATCGGTAATGAGCAATACGACAGAAAGGTCTTTGCATATAGTGGAATATGAGAGAAGGTTGGAAAATTGCTTGAAAAAATAGAAAAACACCAGAGATATTATCAGGTACATACAGAAAAATACACAAAACATATTGACACTATGAATAGTTCATAAATTACATTTCCTCATAATCAAGGCAGATGGGTCGTAGTTATCAGGTTTATATTCTCAAGACACTTCTAAATGAAAAGTGTCTGTTAAGGTAGAATGGGCTGGCAGCATCATGGACAGTATTACAATACATTAGTTAATATATGGGTAAATTGAATAGGAATAGGAAATTTAAAAAAAATGAATTCCACTCCTGCAGCTAAACTAAGAATGCATCACTAGCTGAAAATAAATAAATCCTCTAAATGCTGCCTTCTTTTTTTCCACCAGCTCCAATATAAAAGCTAAACAAGTGAATCTGCAGGATATACCCTGGAGATCATCCCGTCCGCCTCCACATCCACGTACAATCAGACACTTTAGACTTCCTTATGAATCATTACAATTCAATTCAACCGCAAAAGTGGTCTGGGAGCAATTAATCCGGGAGTGGGACTGTCGGAGCGCAGACGTGAGTGACTGGGTTGACGACTTCCCTACCACCAGCTCACCCACATCAGCCCCGGCCAGCCGAGCTCCCTGGCACCGCTGACACTCCACTTCATCAATGATAATGAGCAGTGCACAAATCTTACTTTACAAGCCTGCTGTCAGGAGCCAACCAGAGTGCCCAGATTAATTAGGCAGAGCCAGAAATAAAATAAGAAAAAAAAAATCTAGCGGTGCAGGATGAGGTCATCCCACTGCCACTGACACGCTGTGACTGAGTCAAGAGCCTCTCTGCTACCATCACATGGTGCCGAGGAGGACTCGGAGGCAGAGATGTGTTCTAGTGTAAAGCTCTTGTTTTACATTTGGTGTCTGGCCCGAGCATCCTGCCTCTCCTGTCTTTGCGAACACAACTACTGGTACTGTGTTGCTATGGGGACCTCCTCTCTTCACACATACAGTGCCGCCCCCAGAGATGAGCGGGGAACGAAGGTGTGCAACACTCAATCCCATGGATCAAAATAATGCCTCCCTATCTTTATATTTTCACTGTTTTTGGGAAATTAATGAACATTCCGCCCACGCAAATGTCTCCGCCGGAGAATTGACTCGGCTGAAAGGCACTCCTTAGCTCACCTCACAGTGTGCTGAAGAAGACGCCGCCAGTTAACTCCATACAAGGGAGGCCTCAGAGTGCAATTAGCTAATAAAATAAAGCAGGACGAAGCTGAAACGCCACCGTTAAAGGAGGCGAGAGGAGGGCGACGCCGGGCCGAGGGGGTCGGCCAAACAGAGTGGGCGCCCCTTTAAGGCTGACATGTTTACGCAAACAAGCTGGAGTCCATCATTGCTGCCCGGCAGCCTGAATTTTATTAAGTCATGTTAATTAAAAGTGTTTCCAGTATGATTGACAGAGCAAAGTATGTGGACCAGAAATGGATTTCCCCCCTGAACTAATAAGGAGAGAGCTGTGCAGACTGATATTTTCATTCAATTAAAATAAATGGAGGAACAGAAACAGAATCGGGACAATTGACTCGGAGGTCATTCAAGTTGAGGAGCTGAGAAGCAGAGGGATGCCGGAGAATTCTCCGCATCGCCTTCTCTTTTCCTAGGCGCGACCAGCAAGCCCTCTACCTCCTCCGCCTCTAATTGTTTCAATTACATCTCAATCTATTGGAGCCGGAGGGAAGGGTGCTTGTTAAATTAGAGGGCTTTTGTAACATTATCCATTAGGAGTGACAGCATTTTATGGTCATAATCAGATCGAATCATCCAAAACTTGTGCTGTGCGCCTTATCTGGTCCTCATTAGGATATCTTAATTTTCCACAGCCTGTTGGTCCTAACAGCAGTCTGCAGCCAGTAAATGAGTCATATCAATCAGTCATGCTGAGGACGAAACACAGCGTGAGGCCCCGCTCCAGGAACCGGGAACCGAGATTCATTGGTGCACACATGTGAATCTATAAATAAGCTCACAGCCATGTTGCTCTCTTTGTCTCTCTTTCCTTCTGTTTCTCCCTGTCTGTCTGTCTGTCTGTCTGTCTGTCTGTCTGTCCGTCTGTCTCCTACTCTGTAACACACCCCTCGCTGGAGGCTCCACTCCAGTCCATTCAAATCCCTCCCTAATTGACACTCTGTGAGAAGAGGCAAGGCTAGCCCTGAGTGCACTTCACTGACTATACCAAGGCATGTTCATATGAATGCTTCCCTGCACAGAAATACATGAATTTCGCTGCTCGCTTGCTCTCCTCCAGCTTTGCGATTCATGTGATGTCAAGTCTCCTCGGGGGAGGCAACAAATGTAATTGAAAAATGCGACCAGAAGAAGTATCTAAACGAATATTGCATTGCAAGCAATATTGTTTGAAAAGTAAAAGCAGCAACAAACCTCTCCAGAGGCGTCCCGAGGATAATCCTGTAAAACCTTTGCTTACTGGGGGGGAGGCTGCGTTTCAGCGCTGCCTGCTGCACAGCTATTGCAAGCATCACTGAGGAAGGTCAAGTCTGGGACTATCTCTCTCTCCCCCACCTCCCTCCATCCTCGCCACTGAGTAAAACCCACCGCTGTGAGAGACAGACTTGATTAACGATGCATAGACTTCCCCCATCGAGAAACACAAGAAACTGTAGTGCGAGAGGATGCATGCGGCGCCGAGGTCACACACTCTGCTTCGCTTTATCACCAAAATATGAGTAAATATAACTTTCAGTGTGGGCTAGTGGATAAAAAGGCGCAGCTTTACATGAATCGTACAAAAGATAACCTCTTTAGGCATTCCAAAAACAGCATTTTCCCTCAAATATCAAACAAGAAAGTCCTCTACTTGCTCCAAACACACACACACACACACACACACACACAAACACACTAAACCATCCACATTCCAGCCAACCCAAACAGACAGACACGTCCCCAGAGATAACCTGCTGCTCGTCTGCTTTCCTACAAATGTAATGCTTGCTGATTTCATAAAACATTGTGGCATTTTTTACTAATACAGTCTTTGAGGAAACACCAAGGGGATCAGGAAAATAAATGATGAGTTATGTACTCATCCAAAGTACAGTAAATCTATCTGCGCTCTCCAGAAGAGGCAAACATTGCTCCAAAACAAGAAGCATTCTGAGAGCAAGTCTGCACATGTGCGGCATGCACAGTGTTGGTGCCATCAGAGCAGACAGCAATGTTCAGATATAAAGAAATACATTTATTTATCTCTGGATGGGTATCTCTGAGTATGCATGCACTCTCCCCGTGCTACTCGGCTTCAACACCACACAGTTATGGACTTTCATACCTGATGGCTGCACAGTTATAAACAATGTTTTCCTCTTGTGGGCCATTAAGTACTTTCACAGTGGCAGTTTGGGCTGAAGTGGCGAGCTAAAGGGTGCTTCAACACTTGTTGTGGAGGGACGGAGAATATTTGGCGCCGAGAGTTTCCCATCCAGTCTGAAGCAGCGCCGGGTGGTCACACATCATTCCATGGTGTTATTACGTGTGCTGGTAGTGATTAGTCATATGCTCTTTCAATTTTAGCAGTGATATTAAAGATATAAGTTAAGTTACTCTGCTATTCAAGTTACTGTTTTTGTTATCATCTTACGTAAATACTGTGAGGATGAATTATCTAAAAATGACTTCCCATCACTGACGCCATGTTTATTTTCTTATAATTTGTTGGCCCAGGTAATGATGTATTTTAAAAGCTAAATATGGTGTTAAAACTCTAATTCATATAGATTTTTATGTCATACATAATCTGTGTCTATCAGTGTAAATCATAATGTGAGGTTTATTGGAGAAAAAAAATTACATCCTACATTATTAAGACCTTTCAAGTCCACCACGTTTTCCCCACAAAAATGTTGGTGTCAATCATGTATTCAATTTAAGAATTAAATACAAAGAGCAGGGAGAAGGTTTTCCGTAAAATGTTGTATGTGCTTTTAACTAATATTTACAGTATTTAAGGTTATCAACGCTGCTATTTTGAGCTACCATAAAATGATAATATAGTAAAAAGTATTTAATGGAACAATATCTTTAAGAGTAAATAAGCCTGGCAATCCATATAAGCATGTTTTCTAACTTTTACAATCATTGCTGCGATACATAGGATATTTGTGAAGCAACATTTTGATGTCATATAACATTATCAGCATATTATGAATATACAGTATATAAGTCCTGAACACTTAACCCCCTGAGACCCACGGGATCGCCCGACTTTACTGTCTTTCAGAGGCTGTAGCAGGTTCAGTTGAGTGAAGGTACAGATATCATATGATATCACATAAAACTAGAAAATCCATTGGAACCAACTATGTCATGCTAGCTTGTCGCGAAGGAGGCTAAATAACGCTCCAGAGTTAGATTAAATTTTGGTGTGGAAAAACTGACATAGCCATTTTCAAAGGGGTCCCTTGACCTCTGACCTCAAGATACAGTATGTGAATGAAAATGGGTTCTGTGGGTACCCACGAGTCTTCCCTTTACAGACATGCCCACTTTATGATAATCACATGCAGTTTGGGGCAAAAACCATGCAGTTGTTTGAATGCAGTGTAAATGTGTTATTTTCGCCTATTCGGAAAATGATGTGTTTGAATATTTCTGCATACATGGGGTCCCTAAACTGTCTTGGAATTGCATAAATTGGCTATCAGTGGAAAGCTGAGACTCTTATGGATCCAATGAGCCCAATTGTATTCATCTGTGATGATGTTAGTCTCCATAGTAGCCATTTCACATTGTGAAAAGCCCCTATAAATTTTTACAATTTATTTTAATTAATTAATTAATTAATTAATTCATGTTTATTTCTGATTTATGACTAGAAAAACTTGACACACAGTGCTGAGCTGCACCTCAATTAATCTTCAGGCTCCCAGCTTTCAGATGACGTACACCACTTCTATGTGACATACTGTTGACCTGCTATCTCCCACTGAAGACCCTCTGTCCCCCCCCTAAAAGAGACAAAAAAGGTCTATTGTTGGTCTCAGAGGGTTAACATCCATAAATAAACCATTCTTTCTGTATAGTCACCTGCAAGAGTGGACGCTGTTCAATGTCTTGTACTTCAGTGGGTATTTTTCTGTATGTTTTACTGTTTGAGTACACATTAGCTACATTTTGTCTGGAAGAGAGCAGAGCAAAGAGCTGGACCTTACGCTGTACAGCATGATTGATGGTAACCTTGAGGAAACATGGATAAACTGTAAAACTCTGACAGTAGGCAAGAATACTAGTCTGCCCAAAAGGGCATTTACCCACAAGGCTTCACTCTTCCAAACAAGTTTTATTCAACAGTGTATAACCAAAACTAAAATTAAAAGACAATGTGTTTAATATGTCGAATCATTTTTACTCTACTACTACAGGAGGACTAATGGAAGTAGAATTGAAATAAAAAAAATTAACAAAAAACAGACATGATGGCAAGGTTGTTTGAAAGGGCAAAAACATGAAAGCTAGAGCGAGGCACCGTCTCTACGCCATTTTAAACCTTCTTTTTTCTTTTTCATCCTCATCTCCTATTTCTAGTTGAGGCTTGTCCATTTTGACTTAAAGTTTCCAAAGTCATATTGAACCTTAAAGTAGAGCAAGGATGTCTCTTTGTAGAGCAACATGACAAATTTCCATTCAGCGTTTTTATGATTTCAATGGTATTTCTGCATTGAAGACAACAAGCACTGAGGTGAATAAAGACTGATGATACACACACACACACAATAGTTTTTCAATTTGTTTACCACAATCATCTCCACAAATGAATACATATATTTATATTTATATATAGATTTGAAAATGCATTGCAGCTTGAAAAAGCATCAGAGATCTGGTGAGGGAACTCAATGAATGTCTGGATT
Organism: Sebastolobus alascanus; assembly: GCA_916701645.2. NCBI lineage: Eukaryota > Metazoa > Chordata > Actinopteri > Perciformes > Sebastidae > Sebastolobus > Sebastolobus alascanus. Next base: position 3,265,867 of record CAKAOJ020000040.1, on the reverse strand, counting down.
TTAGGACTAGGTATAAACTGTCATGCTCTGTTGCCATTTCATGAAATTTATTCATGGAAATTCCAATCATTTCAATTGAAAATTACATTTTCTATATTTCTTCACAGCTTACTGTTAGAGTGGAAATAATTGACCCTTTTCTTCTTGAATTCATTATGGCTGAAATGAGTGGAGGGCGATAAACCTGCTGGGACGAGGGTTTGTTGTTCGGAAAGTAGTGTCTCTGATCTTCAACTATTCAGATTGTCTAAGCGGTTGGGAGAAATTAACAGAGCATTGAATTCAAACAGAAAAATAACCTTTGCTTTGACACCATGTAAAGCTACCCCAAGGACAGACGTTTCAGACTGAATAATGAATCACAGTGAAATGTAAAGATGACTGCCAGACTATTCAAATGCTCCACTCGAGAAAAAAAATCATCACAGACAAAATTTCAGCTTGGAACAGTGACTAGATGACCTTTAAGTTAACATTATGAAAGCTTGTCCTCCTTTTGCTTTTATTGCTTTTATTTTCAATAACAATTATGTCGCTTCCATCATTTATTCATAACACTGCATTTGAAGGGATAAATAACGACCTTCCCATTCACACAGCAGGTAGGATTAAGGAGGGGAAGAAAAAAATAAAAATAAATTAGCACTGCTTTAGAAAGACCTTCCTCACTTTGATAAAAGAAAAACTTGCTGCTCCGGGTGGAAAAAAAAACCTTAAATAAACCACAGAAAATTCATGTGACCTGTTTACATTTGTAAATGTGACATTATGATTAAAAGTATATTTATTGTTATCTGTTTCATGGAAATAGAATATTGCAAATAACATTTTATCATCACTTTAATCCTCTTAGTCCTTATAGTCAGTACTCTGTTTGGGGCTTAATTAAACATTTTTTATGTAATTATTCTACTCAGTTTTGTTGTATTTTAATAGTTTTTAATATAATTTTATGCAAATCACTTTGAGCTGTGGTGCAAGAAAATTTAAATTTCCTACAATAGAACAGCAACAAATCAATATGGAATATTATCAGTGTGTAAATGAATTTATAACTTGATTCAGTTTGTTGTCTATACACTATATCAGTGGTTCCCAACCTGGGGTCCGGGTCCGGGTCCGCCAAAGATCACAGGGGGTGTGCCAGGATTTGTCTCCTCTGAGGTTGTCAAAATTAGATATGCACGTGTATAATTAAAGGCAGGGTTGACGATTTTATCCAGTGTACACTATTTGTTATATTGCTTGAAATGGTCTTTACACCCCGACAGCGATCCATTACTTATGAGCTCTGAAAAAAGACCGGAAAAGAGCCGTCATCTGTAGCTGCTGTAATCCTGTAAAACCGTCTACCAATCACTGCCTCTGCGCCCAGTTGTAAAGAGCCAATCAGATGCCTCCCTGCCTCCCTGCTCGTACTCTACCCTTGGCGTGCACCAGCCTGAACTCAAAACGTGTCGCCGCCGCCGCACGTTTCCCATGAGAATGGAAGAGAAAACTCGGCTCTGCTGTAGCACTGCCACGGTTACTTGTCATGAGGAAGCGTTGTTGAGTTGAGGTCCTCTCTCCGCTTTGTGTCTGTGAAGTAGTTACGATGTGGCGGTGCTCGTGTATGTGTGTGGGGGGCGTTGCCTTGGAAGGAGTTTCGAGGGGAGGGGGTGGGTTTAGATGGAGCTCCTGAGGCATGCTACTTTCAAATTATGCTAGCTCTCCACGATCGTCGACCCTATCTTTAACATCATAATAACACACTTACTGGAAAATTTATACAGAAGTTTGTATATAAAAGTATTTTAAAAAATGTCGAGGGCCACATTCAGTTTGAAACCGGTATTTGTGCACAGTTGCGGATAAAGATCAGGCTACATTAATATTATTAGTATTATACTAGTCGAAGAATTAGATTCCAGTGGTGGCTGCGTAGGATTGTTTCCAACTCGTGAGATCCAAACATTCCCAATAACTCCGGAGCGTTGTGTAAAGTCACTACGGTCAAAAACCTATTTGCTCTCCGGCTTGCCGCACACAAAGAGAGGAACGCACCTGTGTTAACGGGGCGGTCTAGCAGCAATCTAACAGCACCATAAATTAGCTACATTTATTTAACCATAATAACAAAAAATCTATTCAGCTTTTCATAGATACAAGTAGGGGGGACGGACTTCAAGAAAAATAGGTTGGGGACCACTGCGTGACCAGAAAAGTGACCTTTAATATAATGCAACCTAATGCAAAAACACCACTAACCACAGCCCTTACTATAGAGCTACAGTAAATATATACCTCAACAATATACTGAACATTATAAGCTTCGCAAAAAGGAATATTCTGTTCTGTTCTGATTGTAATTATATATGTCCAGTTCTTATATGTCACTGAGTATATTGTACAAGTATATGTGAAAAAAAGTTATTATATTCTAAGGATATAAGCATGTCTAGTGTACTCCTAACTTTCAGAAGTCAGTTGATAATGTTGAGGGTTACAGCTAGTTTCCAGGTGTATTAAGCCTCCTTGTCCATTCAAGTACAACAGACTGTTTCTCCAGGAGAATACAGGGCAACTCAAGTTTCTCGCCAAAATCTTAATTTTACGAGATTACATTAGAACACATTATGATAACGTTGTAATTTACCTTCGCCGAATTATCATTTTTCCTGAGCAGCGTTTGAACGCCTCATAATAATAACAACTCAATGGCACCTCCGTTAACGTTAGTAGCTCCATGATTTATCCAGTCAGGACTGTGCTGCCCACCAGCTGCTAACAGGTAACGTTACTAACTCTCCTCCTACTGATTTCAACACAGTTTTGTTGTTCACAGTGAAGCTTTATCAAGGAAATAAACCGGGTGCGTCAGGTTTAGTAGCGCCACGCAGTTGAGTGCTTTTTTTTTCTCTTCACCGTGGCTCCGGTCCCAAACAAACTGAAACATGATACAGCCTGCGTATGCGTCATTGTGTACGTGTTAACTGTGGGAAAGCATCAATTCAGAGGAATCGATAGTCAGAGATGCATGAGATTCCAAGTAATTGGACAAGTAAGAACCCATTCTTAACAGGAACCGGTTCTCTATTCCCATCCCTAGCGTTTTCCCTGTCTGCCAAGTGGCAGATGACCTGCCGATTTTACCCGCCACTGCCAACAATTTACCCGCATTCGGCGGGTGGCGGGTGCTAATTTCAGACCCTGGTTGCTATACTGCTAGACTAGTTTTACACTTGAAAGCTTCTTAAAAGACTCAAAAGCTTGGCTCAGCTGTAATACAGCACAAGAGTGTTTAATGGCTCCTAACATGCCCTGTCACTCCCTTTGTCTTTCATCCCTGTGTGGAGCTGCTTTCACTTTTCTCTCTGCTGTATTTATTTGTGGCTCATACAGAAGTTTGTATGTGAGCAGAGGCCTACAGAGTCTGTAAAAAAAACAGACCGAGGGCACAAAAAAGCGGTAGATTAAAGAGAAGTAAATCATCCTACCCGAATCCACTTGTCAGGAATGGCCATAGCCAGTCGGTAATCAAAACCGAGTCCTCCCTCCTCCACTCCTCTGCAGAGAGCAGGCATCCCCGACACATCCTGCAGAGAAGTCACACTATTTCATATCACATTTTCCCTTTGTGTTTGTGCACAGGTTTCTTTCCCAGTAGATCACATCAATACCACTCCACAACTCACATATATTAAGGACTGAAAATCCTCCACCACAGGCCAGGAAAGAGTGACATCCCGCTTCCTTTTGCATTACTTCTTAATTACACCAATGAATATGTAAGTAAGCTCTGCCCGACTAATAAGTGCTTTTAATTAATAATAGCTGTGGGCAGTGTCATTGCAAAGTAAGGTGTGTTGTAGAGTGTGTTTTTACCTCGGCAACAGTGATGCAGTCGGGATAAAGGGTATGAAGGATGTGATTGGCAAGCATTAGGTAGACCAAAGAGTCTTCGTCCACCTGTAGGCCAAAGTACTCACTGTAGTCCCCCGAGAAGCCCGCACCTGAGGAGTCAACACCCACACAGTCAACACTCATCATGTTTTCCACTCAGACTTCTAAAATACGCTATTCCTCAGGTTGGTTGTAAGTGCTGCTGCTAATATTTTATTTCATAGCTTTCTTTCTGAACCTTCCTTAACATTAAGACATACATGTAATATAATGCTCATTCAGTTTAGTACAGGGACCTCTGTCATTGACTCATTATCTGCTCACGAGTATACAGTATGAGCTACACAGTAAGATGCCACTTTAGAGAACGTAAAGTAGCCCCTACCACTACTTGTAGGATATTCAAAGAGATTCATAACAACATATTATTAATATAGCAAGCCTTGTGACAGCTACTGCAAATGACCATGTGGATTCTTTCGTGTGCTCTCTGTGTAAAGTTTGGATTTTTGATTACGATCGATCCCCAGAATAAGTATTCGCAATGTTTTCTTTTTGATATACGCGTGTGATGTTCATCTTTGATACAGAACAAAACAAAAAATGCAACAAAACTACTTGGTTAGGTTTAGGCAACAAAACAAATTTCCCCTCTTTATCTTGCCGTCAGACAGCCCTTTCATTCTCCTTTACGAAGGGGGACTGAACTGAAAGTGAAATTTATCTATCTCTTATCTTATCTCCAAAGCCAACAGGCTCAGATGACAAAAACAATATAGATACATTCTAAATATAGCGTTAACCTAAACAGATATAATTTCTTTTTTTTAGGTGAGCCTTTCTTTTAGGTGGCTAAAATATGTTTTTCTGCCATCCCCGTCCACAGCACTATATTGAGGTCTATTTCTCGACCGTCATCTACTGCAAGTAATATACCTACTATGGATAAGTACCTCATACAACCCCACTTCATACACATATTACTTGGCAGACATGGAAAACGCAAGGGATGGGAATAGAGAACCGGTTCCCGTTAAGAATGGGTTCTTACTTGTCCAATTACTTGGAATCTCATGCCTCTCTGACTATCGATTCCTCTGAATTGATGCTTTCCCACAGTTAACGCATGCACAATGACGCATACGCACGCTGTATCATGTTTCAGTTTGTTTCCAATGCTGAACATGTACAATAATATGTTTACATCTGTGTTAATATTAACAAGTAGTCTTCCTCTATTCCACCTTTTGCGGCTACACTGACTAAATTTACATGCAGACTAATATTCAACTATTATTCTGAATATGACAATATTCTGAATTTGATATGGTTCATGTAAACAGCATATTCGGTTTGGATATTCTGAATTAGGCCTTATTCTGAATGGAGCATTTTCCATTAAGACATGTGGGATATGCCGATATTATTCAGGTTTAGGAGCATTCTTTGGACATGTGTACAGCACACTTCGAATATGCTCATGTCTCAGTTGGGGTTTTTACGGCAGTTTGCGACACATGGCCTCTTGCCTGTTTACAGCCAGCTCTGTGTGTTGTACACAAACCAATTAGCCGACAGTTTGCACAGATGCATGCCCAAAAGAAAAGAAGGAGCAACACACCTACTGTTACACATTATGAAAGACTTAGATATCAACAGGTTTTTGGATACGTGCAAATATCACAACGCCAACCTTTTCAAGAAGGTGGTTGAAGGAATGAAGGAGGGAGACTGTGTTCACCCGGTCGAACAAGACTGCCACCAGTTGCGTTAATCAGAGTATGCACGGCTGCATGTAAACAGGAATATTAGTGTAATGTTCATTTTCATTAGTCTTGTAAACAGCTTAGTAAGAAAATTGTCTTTTTCAGAATAAGAGCAAAAATCGCATGTAAATGTAGTCGTTGTTTCTTAAGGCATTACCGCCAACAACTGTTGATTCACTGAAAAGCATGAAATTGTTGCTTGATTTAATTGGCTCTCCTCACTGCTAGGGTAAGGGTTACTGCTGAGTACCTGCTAAAAACTATCCAATCAGACAACATTGTAGCATGTGAAATTACGAACTTCAGTCAGAAGGTTGACCTCATTTAAAATAGTGTAGAGGAACATGTTTTTAATCAGGCAGGTCTGCCCTGTGAGTACTTAACTTTTTACTGTTTTACTCAGCTATATTTATTTACAAAACATCATTTGGAAAAAAATGTTTTATCCCGAGCCTTTTGAACATTTTCATGTTTAGACACAGGTTAATTCGTTAGCCAACACTTACACTATTGTGGCCTTCAGTGTTTTAATTGAAACAAGCTTTTTAGATGAGAAATTCCACCACTTGATGGCTGGGATCAGTCAGAACTCTCAACTAAACTCCTGTTGGCCTTATTATCCTTTAAGCTTGTGGAGTCTGTGGTGCATACCGACTGCACTGTGGGTTTAAAAGGAGGGGAGGATGACATGCTTTACACACACTACCCAGTCCTGAAATACGAGATGCACACAGACCAGCCTTACCGATGCCATGGTGATGGTACAGCATAGAGGTAACACCGTCAAATCTGAAGCCGTCAAAGCCGTACTCCTCCATCCACCAGCGCAGGTTTGACAGTAGGAACCGCAGCACTTCCCAGCTAGCAAAACACACAAACAAACACACAAACACACACACACTTTCAAGGTCAGATAAACAAGAAGCTGTGAATTATTCACACATCTCATCATGCACTTTAGGCACCAGAGATTAATTTTCACCGCTATGGGACATTCCCATATTGATAACCAAAGCTCCATTATGTAGGAGATGGAGTGTCATTGACAGAAGATGGTGTTTTCATTAACTACACCATAGAGGAGACGCCGTCTTTCACGTATCAGGTTGTCAGGATGAGAAATCAGGGTTTGCAGTTCACAGCAAAGTTTTCCAATTTCCATCAGACCACTTACATGACCACTGGGCAAGCTTTTAGCATAGCCGGGCCCAGCCCCGTGTATTTGAACTGATAGGATTTAATGCTACACTTGGGTAAACAAACACCATGCAGGGGAATTGAGTTCCCTGTCCAGAGGATGAAATAAATCATACGCTTCTACTCGTTTTGGCTTCCATCTTCCACGTATGACCAGCTCCTCTGTGCTACAAGCGAGAGGGCGAATACTCCAGAAAAAAATGGGTGAAACCAACAAACTATCTGAATATGAAAGCGTAACTTGTGGCTGGGTTTTGTTGCCCATGGTGTACTACAAAGCATGCGAACGTTCTCTGCACCTGTTGGCTGGACTGTGTTGGTGGAGGCTGGAGGAGGTGGATTCCATAAAAGGCCCCGGCCCCCGTTCCCGACTGAACGATGGGAGAGTCATCTAGATCTGAGCAGCCACTCAAGGCAAAGTACACTACGCACCTCACCTCTTCCCATTCAGTGGCGTGTTGCCATGGAAACGTCAGTTAAAACTCAAGATTTGGTTGCCTCTACGCGGTGTGCGTAATGAGCACCAAATGAAAACACTGTACACACGGATGGCATGCTGGAAAGAAGCAGTAAAACTCAGTGGATGTGAGGCGAATGACACATTCATGCCACTGATTACATGTGAGCTGCTGTCTCTGCTTAGGCTGAAATTCACCACTCAGATGCTCTCTGTACACTCTGATATGTACCTGGATGTGACCATACCTAGAAACCTATTTTCTATTTTTGTGAGAAGTTGGTATCTATGGTACAGTATGTCTATGAAGTCCTTGGCAGTCAGTACTGCAGGCCCTGCCCCCTCCCTTCCATACCCTACAGAGCCAATGTCCTGGGTCTATCTACAGCACCTCTTGCTATTATAAACTGGACCCTTCATGATTTGTACAAAGTCAATTCATTCGTCAACAATTTAAAGATCACATAAAAATATTGCTTTTGGATTACATATGATGATTATGTTACAGCATCTTCTTGGTCTTATTCATTGATATTGTATGATGCAATGATTTTGTATCTTGGAGAACAAAGTTCACGTACGGTTTAATTGAGTCAAGAAATAAAAAGCAGAGGTGGGACCAAGTCATTGTTTTGCAAGTCACAAGTAAGTCTCAAGTCTTTGCACGTTGCAAGTTCTAACCTTTGAGTTTTGAGTCCTTAAAGGGACTATTTGTAACTTTTCACTCGCATAAATCCTAACGGGTCGGATTCCCATGCGCGCTCGCGTGTGGGTACGCGAGCGCGCAGCAGCTATGCTCCTGCTGCCTGCTGCCTGCACAACGCGCTCGGCTCGCTCCAACTCCACGTGAACGCGCGCACACTACACACTGCAGAGAGTTAGTTTAGCTCTGAGAATATCTCAAATATATCAGAATATATCTAGTGAATGTGCAGTGGACGTTTTTGCAGAAATAAATGCTGCCGCTCCTCCAGACCAACAGAGGTTTCCCGTGTCTTGTGAAGTGACGGGGTTCCGCAGCGAGTTACGTTATCGTCCCGACCGGGTGTCGGTGTCGGTGTCTCCCCCCTCCCCCCCCGTTCCCTCCGCGGTCGGCGGGCTGAACAGGAAAAGGCAGCACTAGAATCAGCATTGATCCATGGAGAGACCCTCGTCTGGTCAGCTAACATTACTGCCAAGCAGGTGAAATACAGAGTGATATTGTGTGTTAGCTGACGTGTGTCGCCTCACTGTTTAGACCGGTGCTCGTTCATGTCAATGTATGCGCGAGCACAAGCGCCAGCGCGAGCAACAGGATGCTGACTTTCGTTGACATTGCGGCCACAGGTGTCGCTGTGAACAAGCAATTTCTGATTCTTACATATAGCCTCTTTAACAAGTCATAATGCGCTATTCACCAAATGTAATGCCATAAGTAAATGCCATGAGTAACTGGTGCCAACTGGCACTCAGTAACGTAATGTACTTCATGGTTTTGTCCTGCAACTTGATTGGATGCTGTCAGATTGGTCCAAACAAAGTGGATCTGGGGAATTAAGTGTAAGATGATCAAATGCAAGACCCAAAAATATTCACAAAAAATAAAGAGTCCAGCGTTCAACAATATAATACTACTGCTCAGCAATAAACATCAAAAGATAGAAATTCAGTTTGTTCAGTTCAGTTATTATTATTTCCCCACGAGTAAATCCTCGTCTCAAACAAATCTATAAAGGATCTTTCAAAAAGTAAATAAACCCAACATCTCAGACGCTGTCAGAGATACCTCCGGTATTGGGCAGTTGATCGTCTTTGTGCACACACTTTAAATAACGTACTTTTTAATCTTTGGGCTTGGGGGAAGGTATCAAGTATTTTCAAGTAAAAAGGCAACAAGGTGTTGAAGTCTAAGTCGAGTTGCAAGTATTTTTTTATTTTGTCGAGTCAAAGTCATCAACTCGAGTCCAAGCCATGTAACTTGAGTCATCACCTCTGATAAAAAGTTTTTTAAATAAAGGATTTTAAAAAACAACAGCATACAAAACAATAGAGCATAACGTAACATGTCCAGGTGGTGAAGTCTTACTTGCAATGGTCTTGGGCTTGTGGGAAATTGTGTTCATTAAATGCAATAAAAACAGAAACATTTAAATATTTACCATCCCAAGTGGAGTGGACCGCAAAACATGCTGTTGAGCAAATTCATGCAGTAAGACTGAATTTTTAGTGAACTGCATAATTAAAAATGTAATATTGAATAAGGTTTTCTTACTTCTGGAACGTAAATGGGAAGTTCTGATTTCCCTTCAGGTCTCTATATCTACAGTAGCAGTTTACAAACCTGATTCAGACCCTGAATTAGAAAAGTTAGAGATTGAATTTCTTTTTTTTTGCCCAGTTGCGACGCCACACACTATGGGGCAGTTCAACATGTTTTGCTTCAATGATGCAATTTCATCATGTCAGAAAGTCGTTGAAGCAGTGAGGAGTCCCAGATTCACGCTTCACCAACGCTTCAATAACATCTCAAACTACAAAAATCCATCCAAACACTAGACTTGTAATTCTTGTTCTCAATAACACCTCCTCTTTAATTGATTCATCCCCTGAATGCTCCAACACTAAATGCTGAGGACCACTAACCTAAGGCAAAAGACAACATCCCAGATATTTTTGGCCGTGACACAAAAATACATTTAAATGCGTTGCCTTCTGTGCTCCATTCCTTCGGGATGACCAACCTCAGCACTGTTTGACAGGTGTGAAGCTGCATGTTACATCGGCGCTTCCCTCCCTCCCTTGAGGAAGAGCACAAGGGAGCCCGGTATGATCCGATATAGCAGCCTGGCTGGGTGGTCACGCAGACCCTGTGATAAATAGATTAGGTCCTCCACTCCACTGCGCAGAGCCAACAAAGGCTCAGACACAATGTATCCTCACGGGATGGAGATAATAGCCAGTGAGAGCCAGAGGCCCGAGATGAAACCATACTGCCACATTAGGACCCACAATGCCATTCATCATCAGGTCCAATTACAGTGGGAAAGTTAGATCTCTATACCCGATGCTGTACGCCACTTATCTATGCAGTTCAATGAAGTTATCACTGGGCCCGTGGTGTTAATACAAAAGCAAATTGCATATTACACCGTCCTCATGCTAAAGCTCAGCAATGACAGTGAAACCTGCTTAGGGAGCACTAATAGAGTAAAGCTCTAATACTGCTGCTTGTAGAGTACGATAAGGTCATCTATCATGTGTGTTGTTGTTTTACCTGCAAGAACACAGCGCTCTACAATCATCACTACAAGTCAATTCAAACAACAGAATCAGCTTCATGCTTAGTTGCTCCTTATCAGAGCTTATTTCCTCCTCCAGCTGAACATGACTGTGACCCATATTATGGTGTTTGTGTTCTGCTGCAAGCAGAGCAGATATCGAAACAGGCCGTGCTTCCTCAATTTTGAATAAGGGGTCAAGGCAACTTGTCATGACGGCAGAGAGAAAGATTTAAGTCCCTGTTTTCACAACATCACAGGTAAGCCGCAGATAAGACCAAATAAATTTAAGAAGCTGACAGGTCATTCCACGAGAAGTGTGATGCTCAAACAACGACGCTCGACAGCCTGATGGATGGCGTGCATTTGTTGGACCAAAAAAGGACAAATAAGGTGGCTCATTTGACGCATTTCAAACTTTTCCCCAATCCCTGAAGCCATTAATGCGTCCAGGACAGAGGAATTGACAGGAGTGACACCTGCAATAAATTCATATTTCTTGGGTTGAGGCTTGATTTATTTATTTATTCAATCATGGAATTATTCACCCAGCTTGTCGGTACATTAAATACACATGCACCGCAGATTCCTGAAGGATATGACATGCTGATGTTGCCTAATGTATTTTCTATTATTTTTGTGACTGCATTTTAATCATGTTTAGTTGTCAGATTCTTTCATCAAATACGTCCAGTAAAACAATTAGTCAATCAGCAATGTGTGCATCTTAAAATGCTAAATGTGTGCTCTGTGCTGGACACGTGTAAGAGACACGTCTTTATACTTGGTACCACATTGTTAAGCAGCCCTCCAGGCAGTCTGGTGATGGTGGCTGCCTCGCAGGGTAAACTCTCATCTAGCTGCCTGACCGACTGTCCCTGTATTGCTGTGCTTTGTGTGAGATATCTGCCATTTGTCTGGCATTCTTTAGGCTGCCTGGCAGCAAGCTGCTTTTGCCTGGCATCCTGGGAGGGATACTCTGCTGCCTGTGAGACTGTTTGTATGTTCGGCAACCTGTAATTAGCATCACCTTGTACTTGCTGCTTTCAGAATTAAATTGCAGTGTGGCAGGCCAATCGTGCCCCATCGGAGTTCTCTCCAGTGGACCATATTTTAGTAGTGGCAGGATATCTCCGAAGGTGAATGTTCTCAAGAATAATCGATCAACTTATTTAAATGCTATGCCCACTCTGGCAAAGAAATTGTGTATATTATAGCTAGCGATTATAGCTACCTGGCTGGATAACGTTACCATCATGTGTTGCGATGCGCTAACCACTTGGCATTGGTTAATTACAAAAAGAGGTGGGCTAGCAGACACCATTTCCTTAGTATTGGTTATTATGGAATCCCAGGCCAGTTAAAAAACTGACATCATATTAAACTAGAAAACCTACAGAATCCATTGGTACCAACCATGTCAAACTAAGCAAAGGAGGCTAAATAACGCTCCAAAGTTACACTAAATTTTGGCGAGGACAAACTGACATGGCCATTTTCAAAGGGGTACCTTGACCTCTGACCTCAAGATATGTGAATAAAAATGGGTTCTATGGGTACCCACGAGTCTCCCCTTTACAGACATGCCCACTTCATGATAATCACATGCAGTTTGGGGCAAGTCATAGTCAAGTCAGCACACTGACACACTGATAGCTGTTGTTGCCTGTTGGGCTGCAGTTTGCCATGTTATGATTTGAGCATATTTTTTTATGCTAAAAGCAGTACCTGTGAGGGTTTCTCGACAATATTTGTCATTGTTTTGTGTTGTTAATTAATTTCCAATAATAAATATATACATCATTTTGCATATAGCAAGAATATTTGCCCTCTCCCATGTTGATAAGAGTATTAAATACTTGAAAAATCTCCTTATAAAGGTACATTTTGAACAGATAAAAAATGTGTGATTCATCTGTGATTAATCACAATTAAATATTTGAATCGACTGACAGCCCTAATTGTAATACTAAATAAATAATCACGTCTCAGTTAGTATCATGTGAAAGAGCAAAATTGACTTTGAATGAGTAAATGAATGACTCAACTTTGGCTCTTAAAGGTACAGTGTGTAGGATTTGGTGACATCTAGTAGTGTGTTTGCAGATTGCAACCAACTGAGTACCCCTCCACTCACTCCTCCCTTTCCAAGATTGTGATAACGTGAGCCGCCGAGTGCCAAACCGTGGTAACGTTGTTTGCCTCACTAAGAGGACATCCTCATCATAATAACACTACTTTTGGAGCAACAGAGACGGCGGCTGGCGGTACCACGGTTTTGCACTCGTTCTCGTTCTCACGTTAGCACAGTTTCACAAGCGTGTCAGATAACTACGGTGGCCTTCAGGTGAAAGTCTCTCTCTAGAGCCAGTGTTTGGTTTGTCCGTTCTGGGCTACTGTAGAAAGATTGCGGAGCAACATGGCGGACTCCGTGAAGAGGACCCGCTCCCTACGTAGTTATGAAGGGCTCATACACTAATGAAAACATAGTTATGGATTTTATTTTCCATTTCTGCTAATAGATCCCCCAAAATGTTACACACTGGTCCTTTAATAAATATCAGTAATTTAATTTTCTGTTAACACTTAGAAATGTCTTTTCTCTGCAATCTACATTCTATAAAATGTGTATTTAAGAGATAGATTATACATTTAATTTCACTTGAAAACTGACAGCACTTATTAGTGCCATGGTACTTTTCTGGGATAGTTTTAAGGGGCTGAGGGGCATGACAGTGCAGAGCTGCTATGTTCCTACCCACTGGCTCCATACAGCACCCACTGGAAGCACTACAGGCAGCTCCACCCAGCCACCACGCACACCTACAGCTGAGCTGAGCTCATTAGCCGGAGCTCACCAGAGGGGAAAAACAGCTTTTCCCCACGCTGTGTGACTTGATGGGCCAGGGGAAATAACTCATGGGTACTAAATACTGAAATTTGGACTGAGTTGACATTTCAAGTGTGAGTTTATCGATTGATCAGACAGTAGCCCAAAGTTGGCCCAAGTATGTAAAAACATAAATGCTCCACGGGGAGGTAGAGATGGATTTTTGGAGTTTCTTTCGTGATGGTTTCTGCTCTGTTTCTTTAAAATAAAAACCTGTCATTTCTCAGCAGGATGCTTCCCTACATGTCTTCCCTAGTGTACAGTTGTGTTATTTTAGAATTTCACAATTTAAAGGCTTTAGCTGGCACACTGTAAGCCCAACAGCTGATAATGAAGATGGAAACATATCTCACACTGTCAAAAGTCATGCTCAGGAAAAAATATCTGTTCCATGATTTGTACTCTTTAAAAACAAAAAAGGCACATGTAAGTGTGCTGTAAAACAAAAAACTGACATTATACATGACAGTAGCTCGTAGTGATGAAACCTATAAGCTGATTTTTATATGAGTGAGAGAACATGGATTAAAAAAGGCATATGCTGATCAATGGATTTATTACTATATTATACATCAGAGAACCTACATTATTTGAGCTCTCATACTGTAGAATATACTTACAACCCGAGCAGTGCTAATCTCATTCAGTGAATGTCTAGAAGCTATCTTTTGTCCTCATTCATTTAGGATCAACGGCGGCACAGAGGCACAGAAATATTCACTATTTATATTGCCCCATGCACACATCATTAACAATTATTTGAATGCAATAAAAAAGACACGCATAGAATAATCTTGTCAAAGAGAGAATTATTGCTCCTTGGTCCTCAAACACAGGGCCGATCTCTCAGCGTGAGAGCACAGAGAAGAGTTAAAAAGAGTTTTCAAAAGCCTGGCCCTGGGCCTAGTTTTCATATCTTAAGAATTCACACAAAGATTGATGAAAAATGGATGCAAATGATCCTGAGAGAGGTAGGGGGATTACAGAACAAGCCCACATCAAGCTTCTTAGAACTCTCACATCTGAAGGCCCTGATCTGCAGAAAGGCTCGGCTTCTCCGGCTGCCAGCCCCCTACACGCCCAACCGCTGGGCTCCATTCACTCGGTCACCGTCTCAAGGTGACTTTCACGTCTTTGAAAAGGTTTATGAAGGAAACAGCCGCTAACAAATAACGCAGATATCTCCTCGTCGTTTCTGCTTATCACACTGAGAACAGTGAGAATGTGTGCATCCTAAAATGCAGACGCGTTTGACTCAAGCTAACAATTAGATAGCAGCCATCTATCTAAACAGCATTCATACTGAGCTGAATGCTTTATGAGCAAAAGTTGAAGAGAAACACATACAAACTAAAAAGTGCTCTTCGATAAAGATGCAGAAGTGGAAGTGGAGCAGAAGAGGCAGCAACAGGGAAAATATATCTTTGCTCCGATAGCCGGTATCAGTCAGCTTCTGTCAACCTAATAAGAACATCATGGTCGGAGTGTGATGGCTGATAGCGGCGCTGCTTGATTAAAAACAGCCCGTGTTTCACACCGGGATCACGGCTTGCCTTTGAGGTTCATTTCCTTCCAAAGGGAGCAGCAGAAAAGCTTGACACAAACGACACGTCCAAACAACCTGTGAGAGGCAGAGAAGACAAATGAACCGGCTGTGACATTGCCGAGCTCCTTTGGGCTTTTACAAATGACTCCTCATATGCCTCCCAGTCGCGGCATATGTCTGCACCGTGTCTAATGAGTGCTCCGGATATGAGGAGAGTTCAATAAGTAATGAAAGAAGAACCTTGTTCTCTTATTATAGCCCCCATGCCTGACACTAAACATTGTATAATGTATTGGAAACTGCTGCACACCGACGCACACTTATTAAAAGCCAGTTCAAAAAAAGCATTTGATAGACTCGACGGTGCCTGTTCCTCTTTAATGTGCACTGGGATCATTTTCTGGGTACAGAGGCAAGAAGAGAGACACTTAATTAACAGGGCCTACAACAACACCAAGCAATAGTTTTGGTGTTCGCTAAGCACCAGCACAGCATGCCAACTGAAGACCTTTCATATTCTTCCTCACACTTTTGCAATTAGCCGAATATATGAACGTTACCAAAAACCTGCCAACGCTGTAACCTCAAATCATTACTCATAATGCATTAAAATTCAACGCCTGTCTGGCCAAATGTGGAAAGGGTAAAATCAAGAGCATTTGAGGAAACATACATTCACCATTAATAGGCCGATCTACGCCGTAGGAATATCAGATTAACAGTGAAACAGACTGCATGGCCGTTTGGTGAGAGATGTAATCTGTTATTTTAAGATCATGTCTCGCTTTTGACCTTCAACACATCATGCTGCATCAGATAGTCTGAGAAAATATAAAGAGTGCTATGTCAGCTCCCATTTGGCCTCATTTATCAGTCTCTTCATACGTTGCTTTTACATTTTTCCTTTAAATTAAGAACCCCTAAAACTGTAGTGCTCATTTATCAGCCCTGTTTCCAAAGGTAAACATGTATGACTTGACTTCATGTTTTAACCATCAATGCACATCTACAAATATGTTGTTCATCATCACACAATATTTTGATGCCAATAATCTCAACGCTAAAACTTGATGCTAAAAGGAAACAGTTTGTGTTGTTTATACCCAGCCCAGCCACAGCCTGTTCACCCTGCTGCCGTCTGGCAAGCGATAGACAAGTATCTGCTGCCATACCACCAGACTACAGAGCAGCTTCTCTCCTCAGGCTGCGAGACTCATCAACTCATCCTCCACACTCCACCATAAAAAAAACACTTTTGCTTTATTTTGTTTTTCTTATGTAGCATAAAGGGACAACAAACGCATTTCATTGCGCAACCGTGTGATGTTCAATGACAATAAATGAACCTTGAGGTACTGTAGGTGGCAACATTCTTTCTCAATCGATGGATAAACATATCTTTCTTTAAAATATACATCCTTTCAATAACTGCACCGTCTATGCATGCAAGCCAGATCCACACATACAGTACACTGCAGAGTGATGCATTTATATAAAACAAACAGGAAGATGAGTTACAGGACTTAACAGTGAGTACCTGGAGTAGTTGAAAAGGCGGCTGCCCCACTGCTTGTGCTCTCCTCTGGGTGGAGAGTGGAAGAAGCAGGAGTCGGAGCCGTCGAAGCAGTTCAGGCCGTCCTCGACGTTCTGGGAGGCGTGGCTGTGAACGACATCCAGCAGCACCACGATGCCCATCGAATGAGCCACGTCTATCATCTGCTTCAGCTCATCCGGGGTACCGTACCGACTACAAACACACACACACAGATCTGTATTAGTCCTAAACCCTTATTTCATGGTCTAAACTTAAAGGAACAGTGTGTAGCATTTTGGGGGATCTATTAGCAGAAATGTAATATAATATCAACTATGTTTTCATTAGTGTATAATCACTGAAACTAAGAATTGTTGTGATTTTGTTAGCTTAGAATGAGCCCTTCATATCTACATAGGGAGTGGGTCCTCTTCACGGAGTCCGCCATGTTGCTCCGCCATGTTTCTACAGTAGCCCAGAACGGACAAACCAAAACACTGGCTCTAGAGAGAGCCTTTCACATTTTTATGGTACCTGAAGGCCACCGTAGCTCTCTACACGCTTGTAAAACTGCAGTAACATGAGCCACAGAGTGCAAAACCGTGGTGTATGGTATGGATGGCCTCTGAGCGAGGCAAACAGCGTTACCACGGTTTTGCACTCTGTGGCTCACGCTACCGCAGTCTTGGAAAGGGAGGAGTGAGCGGAGGGGTACCCAGTCAATCTGCAACCACACCACTAGATGCCATCCTAATGTTAACCCTAAGTCCTAATGTCAAAATGACCCTTAGAGGAAGAATGGACCAACTGTCCTCACAAATACTCCTCTCAGTCTATCTCTAATGCCCAACCAAAATACTAGACCTTAACCTGCCCCCTCCCCTAAAAATAAACCTGGTCTGTGACTTGTCCAAGGTGATGACCATGAACAAAAATGTCCTTAGCTTTGCATTTATTTGTCCTTAAATTAGCATCACAGTGACAACAGGCCTATAATTTAAGAGGAAGTGCAAGGGCACACGCTGAATTTATATTTTCATCACGATGTGTTTGTGATACATAACCACAAGACTATTGAGCAGTATACTATTTCCCATCATAATCTCCTCCTCAGATCATTTGTCTAAATATCCTCTATTCTAACCACACTGTGGGATTTTGTCAATTTATATATTTTGTATAATATTATACACTTCTACACCCCTTTAATGCAATTTAAAGGGTCCTAAAGAAGACACTGTTTAACTGACAGGCCAATCCACAGAGTAACTGTATGTATGTATACACACACATCCATATACAAACACGCATATCTTTGTGTACACTCCTCATATTGTCCAATAACGTCCCGTCTGTCCTTCCAGCTATCATTACATCAGCTTCCTTGCAAAACAGGACACATAGCGACAGCATTAGCCCGCTTCCCGGTATTCGACCGCTGAGGTTTTAAATGACACTGAGAGATCGATCATGGGTGAAATTACACTATATACATTACACTTTGGGTTTAGGCTCTACTCTAGGAGGCATCTCTGAGAGAAGATAAATAGTGCGACTAGTCCACCTTTATCTCAGACTCCCTCCACTCTTTGGATTAACAGCAAATGTATTTACAGAGAGATTATTGCTGGTGTCAGACTTCCTAACCTTGATTTGAGGGGACTATTTCTATGAAGGGGGAAGTTGTTCGCTCGGTTTCGTCCTCATGGTGTGAAGTTACTCATTCAACCATTAAAATAAACACCAGTTTCTCTAAAACTATTTGAATTAAAGGGCAGATACTGCTACTACTGAAGAAGATCGGTTGAGCTGAAAGGATTCATCGCATCACATTGTTTGGATAAAGCAGACTGAAGAAGACAAAAACAATGTCTAGTTTTTGCATTGTAATACTGAGCTCATGATCGAGTGTTGCTTTCCACATAAGGTGAAATGCACACTGGCTTCATCACTTTCAATATGTGCATGCATCATATCTTCTGAATCACTTGATTCCAGCGCAGGAATGGTGGACTCCGCCACTAGCAATGAAAACTACAATACACACGGGTAATTACAGAATGCTAATAAATTGAATGACTAATGCTGCATTCACATGGAATCAGACAGACGGCAGATGGCAGACGGACAACACCTTCTGGACGGCACGGGAAAAACAAACAAACAGTCCGACGGAATGGCAGGACGGTAAAACGAAACATGCATGACGATATGTTGCTATGGTGATGGAATAAAATAATTTTATGGAATTATTCTATTGCAAATTTAAACAACTTTCTCCAGTGTGAGGCAGCTACTTAACATCCGGTTGTAAATTCCATCACGGAGGACGGCAAAAAGTTAAATTATTTCAACGGCAATGCCATCTACTGTTACTGTTGCCGGTATTCTCTGCCAGCCTCACCTAATTTTACCGTCCTGCTCGCGTCTACTAACATGATATCTGGTTTGCCGTCTACCTTCTACCTGATTCTATGTGAATGCAGCATAATGCTGAAAAAATGAAGACCGAAGGTGCTGAATGAAGGTGTTTTTATAATGGAAACCATAGAGATTATAACTTTAAATGCTTTACACTCTTAGTTTTTTTTACATGACAACTTTGCAATCAAGGGTTAGGTTTATTTACAAAATACATATTTTATATCATACTCTGAAATTGACAAGCATTTACCTGGAAGCAGCAAAGAAGCTGGTAACCTGATATCCAAAGCTTGCATAGTAGGCGTGCTCCATGATCGCCATCAGCTGAATACAGTTGTAACCTGCACACAGAGGGACAAAAGCTATTTCAAAAAGATTCTTCATGTGTTCAAGGCTTTCCTACCAGATTATTGAACAAACTTTGTGTAACTCAGGGGTCGGCATCTTGATGATATGATACATTTTCATGTTAATCAGTGTGCCATATCAACATTAAGTTTAATTATTACACCACATCTAAATTTTAATCTCAAACGGATCTGTAATTTTATTCCATCTATATAGGCAATGTGCATAGGAACATTTTTAGAAAACATTTTTCTCCCATAATCAGGACATTGAAATTATATATGATAGCACTATACAAGAAGGCTGCCATCCTTATGAAAACATCCTCATCTGAGTTGAAATCATTAACCCTACCAACCTTCTACCAATCTTGTTCACCAGCAATAAACATCACAAATTCTGCGAAGAAGGCAACGAGTACTAGCCAATCAGAGGCAGAGTAGGGCGGGTCTTCGCAAAATATGAATGAGGAAAAAAAATCTATCTAACTACCGTAAATAACAGGCCATGCAACTGCCAATGGCTGTGAAAAAGGAAATTTGGCATGCGGATGAAAGGGCACTTCAACATTTCCTAAAAACTCTCTAACGCACTTATTGCTAGTGTGCCATTGGTTAAGCTACTGCATGCCACCCTAAGGTTGCCTACCCCTGTTCTAACTGATGTACATACTTCAGATATTAGCTATGGGTAATCCACTAAATTATGTATGATCAGAAAATGTGTCTTAATACGTATGGCAGCATGACACAATGTATCCTGACATCCTGGTGCTTCTTTACTGAGAGCATTACATCCTGTCTATTTGGATAGCCTGATTTTCCTGCAATAACTGGAGGGAATAATATTCTTGTCATCTCCTCTTTTCTTACGATTCCTCTTAAAATAACACCAACTGCTTAGATCATTATTCCAAACATCAATTAAAAATGCTAATATCTCTTATGATGTGTGGGGCTGGTTGGACCAAAGAGGATAAAACAAGAAGATGTTTTTGAATACTGAAAAGATTATCTGAAAAAGTCTCTCCTGTTCTGATGTGTTTTGCTGCATTAATGTGTTACAGCAAGCATGTGGGAACATTAGGACTCAATACTATTTGACCCGTGTCAGTCATACTGTATGTGAGCTCCAGGCATTTCCTTTTTGACACAATCTCTGGCATCCTAAAGACAAGCTGCGGCTACAGGGAAACACCAGCTATCAGTCAGGAGGTCATGTACAACATTTCAAACCGACGTACGGAAACGGCTTCTATGAATAAGAGAACAACAGGCTTTTAAACTGCCACTGAGCACTCCAGAGGGAGGCCCTGCGGTTTTTCACTGTTGTGTGGAGCGCATTTATTTATTTATATCGCAGCTTCTTTTCAGGCTAGAGAGAGAAAGAGAGAGAGAGAGAGAGAAAAAAAACTTTGGCTTCTGAAGGGGTGTGACAAAGCACTGGGGTGAGAGGAAGTTTCTCTTTTTTATATTTATATATACACTCTCTCCACAGTCAAGAAAATGAAATGGCAGGCAAAGGCAGCCGTCACTAGAGACGCTGGAGTTTAGCCTCCTGAAGAATCCTATTGTGCAGATTCCCTCAGCTGCTGCAGGTAGATTCTTTGACAGCATTTACTCTGGCAGTTTCCTTTCCCACTAAACAGGATGACACAAGCATGGAAGCAGCATTTATCTGATTGCTCCTGGTTCGCTGTGCCAGTCATATCTGTGCCTTTTAATAATGTCAGTGCAGCAGGCTGCATTTGAATGCAAAATAATGCCACATCTCATATGAGCAGAACTGCAAACCAAGACAGGGATCTGTTCCTTAAGGTTAAAGTCACAGTTGAATCTAGCTCTTTATTATAAGTCGTGTTATTATGAAAATGAATCACACATCGCAGTTAATGAGTCACACATGTAATGAGAACATGCAAGACGCTGGTCACAAGTCAAAGCACATTTATTGATATTTCTTCAGAGTAGAACTAATCTTCATCATAGCTAATCATAGCAGCAAAATGGACACCATCCTCCAGTCCTGAAATCTAGTAATGAAGGTTAAAAGATGTAGCATTTGTTCAAAATCCATTGTTGAAAATTAAATGTTAAAGGAGACATATCGTGCTCATTTTCAGGTTCATACTTGTATTTTGGGTTTCTGCTATAACATGTTTACATTTGGGCTGTCAAAGTTAACTCGATAATAACACGTTAACGCAAATTTGTTTAAACGCCACTAATTTCTTTAGCGCAATTACCCCAATCGATCTATCGGAGGTTGTAGCGGGCTCAGTTTTAAAGCTAGAGTGAAGATACTGGCATCATATGAAACTAGAAAACCTAAGGAATCCATTGGTACCAAGTCTTACTAGCTTGTCGCGAAGGATTTTTAATAACAAATATATACATACATTTGCATAAAGCAAGCATATTTGTCCACTCCCATGTTGAAAAAATCAAATCTCCCTTTAAGGTACATTTTGAACAGATAAAAAATGTACGATTCATTTGCGATTAATCACGATTAACTATGGACATCATGCGATTAATCACAATTAAATATTTCGATCGATTAACAGCCCTAATTTTAAAATAAAAAAAAATAAAAAATAGCACCATCTTCAGGAAAAGTGTTTACAATTGAGTCTGTGTTGTTTTGGATGAGACTGGACCATTATGCTGTGTTTGATTTTTTTTCATCATGTCAAGGCATACAATATTTTTAGTCAAGACCCCAACTAGAAAAAACAGTAGAACATGTTTTAAGGCAAATTAAAATAAATACAATTTGCAACAGGCAGGTTTGCAATACCATCCGTAAAGCCGTACCGCTAGTATTGCTGTAATCACACTTACACTCAATAGTATTGAACATTTTCAATTTAATTAATAATTAATTAATTCAATTTTGCAAACCATTTCTCAATCAGAGTCATTTGGCTCTTTATTTATTTTATAAAATAGGAGAAAAAAGTCTAAATCCTGCCAAAATTCCAGTTCAAACATAATTTCAAGCTCATTTCAAGTCTTTTATCACTCTGCTTGCTATACTAATTTCACAAAGATGAGATAAATATCGTCTGAAGGAAAATATTTACAGAGGCATTAATAGTCACAGTCACCTAATGAGTAGTAGCCTATGGAAAAACAACACGCTCTCTGTTTATACATATTCAAGTAAGGCTGGGCTAAACTGAATTCATTGACATACACACATTGTGACTCTTTTACCAAGTTGGCTCATATGACAATATTCAATAAATAAATTGTCTGAATCCTACATAGTTAAACTGAGAATAGCTGCAACAGCCAGTGACATTTAACCAGAGTTTCAACCAATCAATAAGCCCACAGTCGAGTCCAGACGCCCCAAACCTCTGAGGGTTATACTGAATTAATCAGGACAAACAAATCACAAGTGAGTCAGCATCGGGCTGTATAAAAAATACTGTTGAGTTTACTGATATCAAACTTATAGTGACAAATTATGATGATATAAATGTGAGGTATCATCTAGCCCTAAATACAAGTCTGTATGGTGTTTTTTTTACTAGAGCATGCAGGAAGATGGCTGTGGGAGTCAAGGTCATGGAAATGGAAAGAAGTTATCCGTTTTGGAGCCATCACTGCTGTGTGCTGTGTGACTAGTGCTGTGGAGCCCTCTTTACAAAACACTGTCCAGCGGTCAGTGATCCCTTCAGGTCATGCCAGTAAACAGGATGTTGACTTGCTGATGTGGCTGTGTGCGGAGGGAGAGAGACAGGCCTGCCACTGAAAACACTGCTGCTGGACCAGTGTTGACAGAGATGGCACAGGACACTGGCACTTACAAAAAATGGCTCTCGAACCCCTCAACTAGTGTTTTTCCAACCACATCTCTGGCTCTGATTTGATGTGTAGGGAGGTATACACAAACAGCACCTCAATGCTTCACTTCCTCTCTGCTCTCGGCTGGAGAAGATACAAAATGTTCTCAAGTTGAGTCAACAAAAGCTCTCACTGACACTTAGACGAGGAGGATCACAGCGGGATGATTGCTGTGCACTTTTTACAGACTTGAGTAGCCAACGAAATAAGAGGGAGGCCAAAAGGGAAGAGAATAATCTCATGTCTTACCCAGGTCTTTTATACGAGGCAGCACGTTGGTCGTGAAGTTGGTGTACGAGGCGACCTTCGCCTCAGGTGAAGCGATGCCCACGTGGGCCTCGTATATTCTCAGGCTCGTGGGCTTCTTTGGCCGAGGGTGGACTTGCTGGAGAGGAAAACAAAATTAGACAGAATCATGAAAGCACCTTTTCCTTAAAATTGCACACAAACAAATACAGTATATTTGGTGAGTAATTATGAGCCACAAGGTCAAAGACAGTGTGGGTTTTGTGGGTCTCTGTATCAATATGTTACCACAGAGGCACATAATGGTTCTGCACATATTCAACGCTAACGGATCTATGATTCACACTGTCTGAGTTACACAATGGGAAAGGGATTTGTTTCATACATTGAACAAATTTCCTGATGGCTACCCACCAGGCCTTATGAACCCACTATTTGAAGTACATGATTGAGCCACTTGTAAATAAAGCGAATGTACTGCCAGTGAGAGGGCTCCTCTAATTAAAACGGTGCGATAAAAAAAGCAAGGTGGTCTTTAATAGCCTCTCATTGTTCTGCTTGTGCACACTTGTGCTGAGGGCGTCAAGTAGCATTGAGACATATTCACCTCTTAGCATCAAGCACCCACATTAAGAATGGCCACAATAGCTGTGGACATGAGATTTAAGGCTGATTTCAACTTGAAATGTACATTTCACACTGCAAAGTGTCAAAGCAGTGATGGAAGGACACTGATCAAACCCAACATAAAGTCATTCTAGTGACATAACAGAGGAGAGTAGCTCGATAAAACATTTTCTTTTTAATCTATCTAATCTTTTTAACCTTCAAACCATGAACCTTGTGATGAGGTTTTTAAAATGAAGCCTCAGTGTTTTCACACAAAGAAAAGAATCTGATCAGTTCAAACTGTTTTTCACCTCAATTTTACCTTCCGTGGCATCAAAAACTAAATCCAACCATTTGTTGCATTTGCTGCTGCAGGAAAACATATCATCACTATTTACATTAAACAATGTCCTCTTGTTGGCAGCTCAAAACATTTTTCCAGTAACAAAACATGAAGAACTACAAACAGCCTCACGGTTTTGTGCCTCCGTCAACCAGTCAAGTTGTAGTTTACATCCATGTCTGTCCAAAAGAGGACGTTTGTGCCAAATTTTAATAAATTCCTTCAAGGTGTTCCTGAGATATCGCATTCATGAGAATGGGACGGACGTGAGGTCACAGTGACCTTGACCTTGGACCACCAAAATCGAATCAGTTCATCCTTGAGCCCAAATGGACGTTTGTGCCAAATTTGAAGAAATTCCCTGAGATATCGTGTTCACAAGAATGGACCGGATGGGCGTTAAGATGTACGGACGTACGTACGGAAAACCCGAAAAACATAATGCCTCCGGCCACGGCTATCGCCGGCGCAGAGGCATAAAAATATACCAGTCTCTTTATGAACAATTACACTACATTGGTGTTTTTCAAATCCAATTTTCACCCAGATTTTTGTATTGTTTTTTTTGGGTTGTTTTTTTAACCAGATATTACCTGTTTTTAAATAAAATTCAACATATAAATCAATAAAAATATAAATAAAAATATTAAGTAAACACTGATTTCTTTAAAAAAAATAAAACATAACAATAATGACTTACAGTGTAGGGCTGAGGGGGATCCCAGTGAACCCAGTCATAGACGACGGTATTCTCCTCCCTGTTCACATATTTTGCCCAGGGCGAGATCCGGTACAGCCGCTCACCCTCCTTGGTGTGAACTACCACCTGGGAAAAAATGACAAATGAGCGTTATGTTATAGCAAGGGCACTTAAACAATGACATAGAGAGGGGACACGACAGACATTTTACATAAGCTGAGAGGAAGGGGACACAAGCGTTGTCTAATAAGCAGACAGAATACAGACCACATGGTACACATAATAGTGCTGGAAATCACAATTAAAAACCTACAAGAAGGAGGGATAAAGAATGATAGTATTCAAACTAATGTAAAGTGGAAAAAAGTGCTGCAAAAGTGAAAAGGTCATTGCAAAAAGAGGAAAAGAATTCACCAGAAATAACAGTCGTGTAGTTAGAGAGGTCTGGCCACAAATCAACGGAGGCTTCAGGGTCTTCTGTGACTCCTGCGTGTTTCTGTTCCCGGACGTATGCGATTTTAAAGTCAGCATTTATTTACATCTTCCAGCCATGCAATGCTTACATCCTAAAAGTGTGCTGTTACTCCCCATCCATTACACAGAAAAGACGGTGCAGATTGTTCAACCAATAAACCAAACATTTCTCAACGTGTCAACATGAAAACCACCTCCCTGCTCTCCAATGCAAAACTCACAGCTTTAAACCTATTATACTGAGTTCCCAGAGAGCACTGGAGACACAGGACAAAAAGCTGCAGTATTGACCAGAATACTTGTTGTGGTGAATCTGGATTCAATGGTAATTATCCTGTGTTTTATTTTTGTGCAACTCCTCTGTTGGTCTTTAACACAGCCACTCGCTGGCCCATCTTGAGAGGGTATTTGAGCCAGGGAGCAATTTAGAAAAATAGGAAATCTAAATCATTATCCTCTGCCTCTCATCTATTATGTCTGCAATTCAGAATTGGAAGGGGGTCAAATAAGTAGAGTTTGGAAATCTAACTGAAAAGTTACTTTGCCTCCATCAGTCAAATAAGAAAGGAGAAAGCCAGCGTGAGAAACCCACCAAGAAATCGATCCTGTAGTGTTACCCACAGTATGTGTTCGCCCTGTTTGGTCCCCTGCAGGAACGGGCATTAGAACCCAACTAATTCTGGCTACTGTTGTGAAGTAATGACTGTTCCAATGCCACCTGCCTGCGAGCCGTTGGCCAGACCCCCCTCTGGGGTTTTTTCATTATGGCCAGGCCACCTAGGGGTTAGCTGCCTGGCTCCCCTTATGACATGCTTCACAGTTTATAGGATTAGGAAAAGATAGTTGGATAAATGGACTGGCATAAAGCCTGACAGAGCGGTGGTCCTTCAGACAAATTGGCCAGCATTAGGAATATTAAAGACAAATCTGACTGCTGGGTGAGGGGGTGCATGCACAGGAAAAACAACTAAGAGCCAGGCAATATGCGAGAAGTCAAGTGTGGATAAAAAAGTGGGCGTTTGATCGCTTATAAAAAACACCTCGGTTGACTTCTCTTCTTGCATACATACAGAGCTCATTTTAAATACTGTAATCACAAAAGGCTTGTTTATGGAGACAAATTGGGCCCTGAACAAAGGGGATAGAAGGGCAAGCTGCTCTACATGAGAGTGATTGGAGCTAGGCTTGTGCTTCCACGAGGGAGTGCTGTGGAACTAATTCTAAAGTGGAGCTCACAGCAAGACAGCCATTCACAGGCAGCGGGGGTGCACAAGGAAAGGCCAGGTGCCAGCTTTTCCATCTGCTTCTTATCGTCCTTAGACTGACCTCCGCTGACAATGGGAGCCGGGCAGCCTGTCCGGGGCGCGGGAGTGTGCCAGCGATGACCCGGTCCCAAGGAGAGTGGCGCCGCGATGCCATCCATTCCACGCCTGGCATCTCATCTCAGGATTATTTCTCATCCACGCTGTTTGCTTGGGAGACAATGCATAATGGGAGGTGCGTCTTTTGCATTTAACCCTGATGAATTATTTACCAGGGCTAAAAACCAATCATGTGGCGTGTTTTGCACAGACAAACACGGCACAACGTCCTGAGGGATACCTGCCGCAGACAGGAGCTGGAATAAGAGCCGTCGGTTGGGCTCCTCAGGTGCATCTACCCTCCACTGTGCAGATTGTGTACATACAGTCACCTCCCTCCTGCGCGCTGTGAGTGTGACATGTTGTTGACGGCGACATGCCAGGTTTTTGCCTGGTTCATAAGACACCACACATGACAGGGGATCTACCTCGCACGTTACAGCGACACGTCCCCGTACCGCGGCGGCGAGATGACACCCACTGAGGGCGTGACAATAGCCATGAAGATGTTCTGTTGTCTACCTTGAGTTTGGTGTTATGATCCACAGCTGGAGACTTGTCATGCTTGGGCGGTAGAATCAGCTCCCACTTGCCGAATTCTTTCTTGTTGTAGGGGTGGGAGAATTTGTCCCAGCCATCTATAGGGGAACACAGCGAGGATTTAATCACATCACATTAATTAGTTTACAACAGGGACATACACACATCATACTGATTACTGATCAAAGAAAGCCATGTGATCATAGATGATGCCGATGACAGAGCAGCCCAAGTCAGTACATGAATCTCTCTTGTAGGGGTGCACGATTATGGCCAAAATGATAATCAAGATTATTTTGATCAATATTGAGATCACAATTATTTATCATGATTATTCATAGATTTTAAGGACAAAATATTTTTACTGCAATTTTGCATTTAAATAAACAGAGCACTGCTTTAACTTCCATGTTGTGCTACGTTCCAACCGTCAAAAATTCGAAATGTTATCCTTTTTGTTATTGTCCTCTATAGTGGTTATTTGCATAAAAACACAAAACGTCAGACGATTAGGAAATAAGATTGTATTTTTATTTAAATATTTGCTTTGATTGAAAAAAATCTTGGCATTAGTAGTTTTAATTATGTATTATAAGCTGCTTAGAGCTAGTGTTAGGAAGTTAGACAGGCCATAATTTCCTCTCTAATATCTATTTTATATTGCTGTGAAAACATCTTCTTCAAACAACTGGATTTATTAAAGTTTCTCGCCAAAAACTACATTTTACAAGATTAAATTTGAACGCACCATGATAGCATTATAATTTACCGTCGCCCAATACTAATTTTTACTAAGTAGAGTGAACACACCATAATGTAACTCAATGGAACTTCTGTAAAAGACAGACGATGATTACTTTACGCGATTAGTCTGAGCAGCATCATGGGAATGAATTACAATCTATTATTACACGGCGTTGTTGAATACTCGATTCTGATTAGTCAATCACGGTGTCCTGCGGTCTTTTATTTCTTTATAACAGGCCGTTGCTATGTATAACAGACCGTTGCTATGGGCGCAGTTCTGATGTCGGACTCTGGCGGACCATTTTTGTGTCAAATTATTGATTTCTTAAGTAAGTAGCTGTGTAATAAGCAGGATAATGTACAGCTAGCGGAACATTGTTGTGAAAGAAACCCAGACGCGGAGCGGAGAGCGAAGGGGTTTCTTTCACAACAATGTTCCGCTAGCTGTACATTATCCTGCTTATTACACAGCTACTTTACCAGCTCGCTTTACATAATTCCTTACATAAGTGTCTGATTAAGCTAGTTGTTCAAAATGTTTTAAGGTTGTTCCTCCACGGCTTATTTTGGACTTGCAGTTGTGACAAATTGCAGCTTTATGTCTTCTTCACCCACACTGAAGAACTTCCACAACGACGACATGTTGTGTGTGTGTGTGTGTGTGTGTGTTTGTGTGTGTGTGTGTGTGTTTGATGTCACTGACTGTGCCGCTCTGTGTCGACGTAAATCCATCATGTGGTGGCTGCACGTGTGTGTGTGACCGGTAAAAAATCGGATATATGAGACTGCTAAAAGCGGCCGGCTTCGATCGGCTGCTGATTGACGGTTCATCTCCAGCTTTTAGTTCAGGAAACACTTCATTTAGGCAGCAGAGTTTTCTATGAGCAGAGCATTTTAAACGTCAGTATCGTAGTCGATCATGTTCATTCAATTGTGGGAAGCCAAAATCGTCATCGCGATCAATATTCGATTAATTGTGCAGCCCTACCCTCTTGGTATGAGGTGATCACAATTTCTCTCTCATAATTCATAACTCTTTCTTGTTGTTTTCGCACTGCTCGCTTGTATCCTGTGACTTTTGCAACAGTGAGTAAAGCAGCCGGCTCAGTCCTCTAAAAGAAGAAAAAAACTGATAAAATACCACTTCACTGCTCATTGAATTAGATCTCTGAGGGAACAACAGAGAGGCGTTACGTTCACAACCTGCTGATGCCACATTACCAATTGTCATTGACTGACAGGAACGTATCAGGACACAAAGCAGCCACCTTGGCGTGTCAATTTAGGATGTCGTTTTTATTCAGTAATCCATATCTGTTTGCTATTCATGAGCAAAAACAACGGCAGGGTAGAAAATGAATCACAGGAGATGCTCCAGAAGTGACCGGGCACAACACCAGCACTTTTCACAGGCAGGGCAGGCCAAGGCAGATTTCTTTTTCACAATTTATTTATCTCCCTTTGCTTAAACTGCTCTAAAAAAACACAGTGCATTATGCATCCAACCTGCACCATATTCATGACTAGGGCTGCTGGGCTGTTTCCACATTTACTATGAAATTGAAATCAAATAATATGACTGAGCCGTGTCAAAATGTAATCTCTCACAGAATTGAATGTTGGAATTGAGCTGCTGCCCAAGGTCCTGGGAAGATAATTAAAAAGGGGAAAGGAGCGGGGGAAATATGGGAAGCGGGAATGGCAGCAACAGAACTAACTAGCACGAAAAATGTGTAGGGACAATAAACAAATTGACAAATCTCCGCTTTTGCGCACAGTATCAATCTGAAGGTATTACTATTAGCATTTGCTTTCCTTTATCATGACCTGCAGGGTGTCACTTCAGAATGGCACGGAGGCAAGTGTTTGTGCCGTATCTAAGTTATGTGCACAGCTCGGAATTCTTTCACCATCCTTCTTGTTATTCATTATTTTCTATTATTACATTTTTTGTTTGTCCGTTGAGAGTAATATATTACTGCTGGCATATGTAATAGATGCATTAATATATTTGATAAAGAAAAGAAAATGACACTGAGAGCTTGTATTGCCTTGTATATCTATTTGATAGATGACAGCAAGTCTCATTTAATCTTCTTAATGATGACAAAAAAATAAATAATCTTGCTGCATTTTCGCAGCCCACATTAAGTGAAAATAACACTCAAAAGACTATTAACCTGAAATTACTTTCAAAGTTGGTACCGGAGGGAATAAGAGATTTCAGTGCACACACAGAGGTTGCACTCTCTCAACAACTTTGCAGGCGATGATGAAATAACCAGCTACTAAAATATTAACAAACATTCCCACATTCAAAAGAACCCTCTTTGGTATGCAAGTTTACCCTGTGTAATCAATATTTTCCGCATTCCCTACTCCCAGGTTGGTTGATCAAAAGGGCTGATACCCTTGTGCCGCTCTTCTCTCCGCTTTTTCTTAATTTTTGGCCCCTTTGTGTTCGAGAGTGAAGAAATATCAAATTTCTTATTTAATGCACCGTGAAGATATGCAACCTTCCTGTTAGCACTGAAATCTCTTTGTCCTTTTGGGTCCCAACAGTGGATGTAACTCTACAGTAAAGTATCATTTCCTTTTCAGTAATCTGACTTAATATTGAAAATTGATTGCTATTATGGATGAAGCACACTTTCATCTATCAGCTATTTTGTACAATTGAAGTGATAGTAAAAAACAATAACAATGGAGGTTAAACCTGCAGTAGGCAGAATGTTTTTGGCATCATTGAGCAAAAATTCCATAATAACCTTTCAGCATATTGTAATTCAAGTGTTCTGAGAGAAAACTAGACTTCTACACCTCCTCATGGCTCTGTTTTCAGGCTTTAGAAAATCTACCCCGTGACGGGAGACTTTGGCCAATCACAGATCATTTCAGAGACAGACCGTTCCTATTGGCTGTTCACTCAACGGAGGCAGCTGTCAAACACTCACGAACTCCGATCAAACGGTCAAACTAGGCAGAGCTGATCAAATATGAATTAATATTCTGTTACTGTAATGCCTATTACTCACGTAAAATGTTTTCAGAAACATCTTGTAATGTACTGTTTAGATGAAAAATGAGAACGTTTGCTCCAGCTGGTGGGCGGTGCTTGGTATTTCCTCAACTGATCTCAACATGGCTGCCGGGTCACAAACTTTCTCATTTTACCGCTAACAGCCAACAGTACACTACAAGATGTTTCTGAAAACATAACAGAATATTGATTCATATTTGATCAGCGCTGCCTAGTGACCATTTGATCGGAGTGATTGACAGCTGCTCAGAGACGGCAAGGCTCCAGCTCGGCTGTGATTATTTGTTTCCTACGGTCTGTGAAATTTTGCAGATGTCATTTGGAGCACCGCAGGACACAGAGGCACATGATTTTCTTCAGATTACCTGTCTCATTCACTACTGTCAGGATAGAGGGGGTTTTATAAAAATAACTTTTTGTAATCATATTTGCTCCAATCTTGCCTACTGCTGCTTTAAAGCGCAGAGTTTCAGCTTTAATTTCAGGATGTTCACATCCATACAGGGTGACTTCTGTAGGAACCTTTAAACACAGAACGTGCATGAGCAGATAATAAATGAGCAGCAATAAAAGTCAGTGGAAGCTTTAGGGAAACAGTGTGAACATCACACCGCTGACATGTTGCTCAGGAGCTGACAGTTCTCCTCAGGCTACTTACTGAAGTCACCGGTGAGGAAAAGGGCTTCTGCCGCCGGAGCCCACTCGAAAAAAACCAGGCTGTTGTTCGGCTGTCGCTGCACACCGAAGGTCTTGTAGCTGCGCGTGAACTGGTCAAAGCCTCCTTCTGCCTCTTCCAGCTGTAAAAGCTGCTTCTGTAGCAGCTCATACCTTCAAACCACAGAGAGCACACACAAAACTGGATGAGTTCAATGGATACAGTGGATAAACAATCTGTTGGACACACACAATGTTATATATCATCATTGATGCTGGATTTATTTACTTTTTGACAACCCCCCGAAGAACATCAATTGCATTCAGGTCTGACTGTTACGTGTGGGTGGAGAGCGAAATAACAGTAGCAACTGAGACAACTGTTTCTCCAGCTTTCTCTCTGTGTGACTGCTGAAAGTCAGTGTAAATATAGTGATACCAGGATTTGAGGATTTAATTCAGTTATTATTGACACAAATCCTGATTAACTGTGAAATATTCATGTATTGTAATAGTTTACATATAAAAACATGGTCTTCATTTCCAAACTGCGGCTACTGCACTCCACAGGAAGGATAATACAGTGGAGTTTATAATAAGAAATAATGATATTACTCTTTTTTCTTCTGGTAAGTACTCACCATGGCAACACAAGATGTACACACAACATATCAGCACACAACTAGTCATCAAATTGAAATGACTAGGGAGGAAGATATTCATCAGCCCCTCTATTGTAGCCTGTCAGTGTTATCACTTATCACCCATTAACAACTATTCTGACAATACAGTTAGTGGTGTGAAAGCAATTTTCAAAATCATTGGTCACACTCACATGTCATTCCAGCACAATCAAAAATCTATTTCACTGAGTAATTCATTATTTCCACTCATTTCGGTGTAATTAACAGTCTTTAAATTTAACGGGTTGCCCAGTTTTTTTTAATGGTTTGACATTTTTACAGTGAAGTTTTCCTTTAAGGCAGGAATATAACTACTAATGATCAATAAAAATTCTTTCTTTGAGTAATGATGAATGGAAACAGGCATTCTAAACTCAATGAATCAAGCTACAATACAAACACAAATGAGCACTTTAATGATGATGTTGTTTCATACATTTCCAATAAGTTAAGTACTATACTTGTTATTCTACCAACAGTCACTGTAAAATGGGATTCTGTGTCTTAGATTAAAGGTCCGGCGTGTAGGATCTGGCGGTATCTAGCGATCAGGTGAGGAGATTGCAACCAACCGAAGCCTCTCCCGTGTGCCAAGCGCGTTGGAGAATTACGGCGGCCGACGCAAAAACGCGAATGGCCTTCTCTAGAGCCATTTGGACCAGAGCCAGTGCGTAGATTGTGTGTGTACGTGGGAAGTGAGTGGTGAAGCAAGAGAGAGAGAGAGAGAGAGAGAGAGAACAGCGGCGACGGGAGCGAATAACGTTATCAACTCCGGCCCAAGCAGGAAAAGTTAACAGAGTTTGGTTTGTCCGTTCTGGGCTACTGTGGAAACATGGCGGTGCAACATGGTGGACTCCGTGGAGAGAGACCCGCTCCCTATGTCTCATTTTAAGGTAACAAAAATACAACGATTCTTATTTTCAGGTGTTTATACACTAAAGAAAATAAACTTATTAATATTATATTCCATTTCTGCCAATAGATCCCCCTAAGTGTTACACACTGTTCGCTTAAAGCTGCAGTCAGTAACTTTGAGCAAATATGTTAATTTTTTTTTGTATAAAACGGTCACTATATCCTGACAGTAGTACATGAGACAGGTAATCTTACAAAAAAGCCATCTTCCTCTTCCTCCTCCTAGTGTTCCTAATGGCATTTGCAAGACTTCAACATGCTCGAAGGAAAACAACCAATCAGAGCAGAGGAGTCTCAACCACTGCTCGCAAAACTCACAAACTCCAATCAAACTGTCAAACTAGGCAGCGCTGATCAAATATGAATCAAGATTCTGTTACTGTAATGCCTATTTCTCGCCTAAAATGTTTTCAGAAACATCTTGTAGTGTACTGTTTAGCTGTAAAATGAGAATTTGTGTCTCGCCCACCATGTTAAGAACAGTCGAGTCACAAATTCTCATACCGACTGCAACTTTAAATAAGTGAACACCAGAAGAAAGGTTTTTGAGATAAATTTAACTGTTTAAATATTCTGTATTGTATGTATGAAAATCTTAGTTTGCACATATTTACAGCAATATTGCAGCACATGCAGTGTAGCAGTGCTGCATCTTAATGTTTCCATGCTAACGCTATCTCTTTGAGGTCCTACCTCTGGATGCAAACCTGCCTCATTCCCTCAACGATGTGTGACTACAGGCGTATCCTGAGAGATAAACCGCTGTCTGTTACCTTCAACTGGGAAGGATAGACTAACTACTTTGCAATTTATCTCACTTAAGTTCCTGCAGCCAGCTGGTGTCCATATCAGATTCCCCCCGGTACAGAAAGCCTCTTTCAGCCAGCTGAGTTAAGTGCACTCTCTCCCCTATAGCCCCAGAGCCAAGCTCAGGCTGGCCTGTGAATGCCCTGGGGCTAGTGATGATGGGCTGAAGTAACAGCGCAATTTCTCAGCAGCTGCTCCCTGTGTTGAGCATAGTGGATACAGACAGTACTTGCCAAATGTAAACCTTTAAAGTCCAACCAATGATGCCACATGCCTCCTTTGCCACTTTGTCACCATTTCAAGAATATGCTGAAAGGAAGGACAAAGGGGGGGATTCACATGAGGGCAGAGCTCCACTGCCACAATATTAATAGGCATGAAAGTCATGCCTATGATTATGACAAGTGAGTCCCAGAAGGTTGGACCAGTGGGGATAGGGAGCCAAAATCCGGTATGGATGCGGCATTCAGCGCACATCTCTCGTGTCTGTTTTCCACTTGAGATTGCAGCAAGGAGGCGAGATGAGACCACACACCACAAATGAATTGTGCGCCTATAAAGAAACAATTCATTTCAGGAAGTCATTAACAGAGTTGAAGCTACAGTAGAGGCAAAATCAAAACTTTGATTTATATTCCTCTTATTGATAATCAGACAGAAACTGTCTGCGAGCACCCTTGCTGTCCTCTGTGCCCTTGTCTACACGTTTTATTTTGATGAAGTTCTCACTCTTCCTCCCCTCCATACTGGCACTGGTGCTACAACTCTAGACCTTGCCCCCTGTTTCTCTCAATTATATGACTATATCTACACAGGACTGCACGTGGTATCCATAGGACAACATTTGGCCATAAAACACTCTCCTGTCAAGCTGCAAAGAGCAAAGTATGACTATTTCATCACATATGGCAAGCTTTTTTTTCCTAATAAATGCGAGTCAATGTTAGAATAGCAGAACTGGAGCTCAGTTCATAACTGTTGTCTTCCTGTCTTCAGTTAAAGCCATCACATTGAGTAGGTTATGAGGCACTTTGAAAGCTATGAAAACAATTTTGCCAGCTCATTCAAACCTATTAAAGCTGAAACTACATCAAACTGATGTACAGTATATCTTTACAAACAAATAACAATAGAAAAAAGCATTTTTGAGTGTGACACAGTCTTTATGTGGCCCAAATGTATATAATACAGTAGGGAAATAAATGATTGATCTAGTTTTCTAAACTATTGATCTAGATAGTTTGATAGTAATGTGCTACTATCTTAATCGAGTTGTTTGGTCTATAAAATGTCACACAATGGTGAAACATGTCAATCATTGCTTCCCAAAGCTCAAATTGACAACTTTAAATATCTTGTTTTGTCCACAACTCAAAGATATTCAGTTTATTGTCATAGAGGAGCAAAGAAACCTGAAAATATTAATTTTTAAGAAGTTGGAATCAGAGAATATTGAATTTCTTTCTTAAAAAATGCCTCAAACCAATTAATCAATTATCAAAATAGTAGGAGATTAATTTAAAGGTATTAGTGGT
The DNA here is from genome assembly GCA_916701645.2 of Sebastolobus alascanus. Taxonomy (NCBI): domain Eukaryota; kingdom Metazoa; phylum Chordata; class Actinopteri; order Perciformes; family Sebastidae; genus Sebastolobus; species Sebastolobus alascanus. Next base: position 3,230,058 of record CAKAOJ020000040.1, on the reverse strand, counting down.
AACAGTGTTATGTAGATGAATATTTAAAACATAATAATAATAATAATAATAATAATAATACATCCACAGAGCTTTTAGAAATGTGCCAAATAAAAGTATGGCTTTTCCTGAAAAAAATTATTATGATTGTGAATTAATCATTTTAAAAATGTTGGCTTGTGAGCCAATAGTAAAACGACGTTGATATCACGTGGTATCTCTGGGTCGTCAGTGTGGAAAAAACAGAAAAATGGCTGAGGTTGACAGTAAGCCTGGCAATGACTAGTTGTGAAGTAAATGCAATGGAACAGGGGAGGGAGAATGTGACATCTAGTAGCTGAATGTTATCAATATCTTTATCATTTGTTTGGTGTGCATCGCACAGGGAAAGTTTCCGTTTCCTTAAAGAGCTGCTATATGGTGAGCGTTGGATGCATATAGTATTTAACATTAATCAAAGTTAAAAGTGATGGACTGCATACATTAGTACTTGGCATTCTCTATTAATAATAAAAAACGCAATAATTTCTTTTTGACCACTTGGGGACAGTGGCGGCTGTAAACACACGTTGATATGGTGAACTTGTTAGCAAACAACTGCTTATTCACACACCCAGCAGACATGGAGCAACATTATCACTCATTTGGAGTCAACATTCACTCCCCTTTTAGCTCTGTTTTGCTCTCGCCAACTCTAGAAGGAAAAATATTTGGCTCTTTACCTGCTAAATGCTCCACTGTGCTCACCAGCTTGTCGCGAACTGTGTCTGTCTGCCTCTTGGAGCTGCTGGGCAGGAAGCCTACAGTGGGTTTATCAGAGCTTTTTGCTGAAAATAGCTGCCTGCTGTGGCTATAAACGACACTGACGACAGCACAGTCAGACTGAATCAGAATAGTGAGGTTACAGTACGGCCATGGCACCAAAACAGTGAGCTAAAACACGCTGAAGCGCTCCTATTACATACACATAGTCATGTGACCCATTGTTAGTGTAAAAATGTTCATTATAACAGATCAGATTTATGAAATACACAACCTTAAATGATCAGTTATCATGCATGCCTGAACTTTATGAAAGAAGAGCGAATGATCACCACTTCTCAAAGGAACAGTTTTTGCTGCTCATTGTCAGGTAGTACACGACGAGAGACACTACTAATCCCTGTAGCCACAAATTACAAAAGAGTCTTGTCGTGTCCCCCATTCAGTGGTAATAGAGCAGCAGGAGATTATAGATGTGAGACTCAGATTACAGTCCTCCTGGCTCTCTTATCTCTTGGTTTGGATAACTGTTCTTTATCTATAGAGATACTGGAGAAAATATCATATGGCACAACTGAGATATTAAACTTACAGATATTATTGCACACAGCTATATTGGAAGTGACAGACATCAACCTACTGTCAAATTGCTTCATGTCAGTGTCTGCTTCTTCTCAAACTATCAAGTTAACCCAATATTCCTTAAAACGAAGAATATTCCTTAAAAAGACAGGCTTGTTCTTCATTTTTTGGTGGCTTCCAATTGGATCATGTTGATACACAAATTTTTACGAGCTGAGACTAAGACTACGAAGCCACTAAAAGTGGGACCTATGGAGAAAGCTCTCTTACAAGAGAAGAGCTATAGGCTCAGAAGGCACAAGAGAAAGCTAATCATTTAGCCAAAGCTCTCCTGGAAATCAAAGCTATGGGTTCGGGAGGTGCTGGAGAAGGTGGTTTAGTGAAGATCTCATTGATGAGAAAGCTGAGGCTCAGAGGGTACTCAAGATAGCAGAGCAGCTGGGGGATACTCTCCTGAATAAGAGAAATGAGGCTCGGAAACAGCTGGAGAGACTTGGCTTGAGTAGGAGCTGCAGAAGATCGATCATCTGCAGAAACAGGAGGAGAAGGTCTCCCTCCTCAGGGCCACAGAGGAGGTCAAAGAAACCCTGCAGGAGGCAGAGCTGGAGAGGGAAGGAAAGGGCAGAGCAGCATGACGTCCAGGCTGGATGATCTCGAGACAAAAAGTCCAAGAAGAAAAGTTGGATAGCCAAGCTCTTCCCATGCCTGGCCCCGCAACTATTTCACCCCCAACAGGATCTCTCTCAGAATTGTCTTCCAAAGGATTCGTCTCATTTACATTTTTGTTTATTTTGGTGAGTTTTTTCTTGGATTCTTAGAAAACATGGCAGCCTGGGTTGAGAACTTTAAAGGGGCTATATGAAAGAATCAGAAATTGCTTGTTCACAGCGACACCTGTGGCCGCAATGTCAACGACAGTCAGCGTCCTGTTGCTCGCGCTCGTGCTCGCGCTTGTGCTCGCGCTACATTGACATGAACGAGCACCGGTCTTAACAGTGAGGCGACACACGTCAGCTAACACACAATATCACTCTATATTTCACCTGCTTGGCAGTAATGTTAGCTGACCAGACGAAGGTGTCTCCATGAATCAATACTGATCCTAGTGTTGGCTTTTCCTTTTCCATGCCTGCCGACCGCGGAGGGAACGGGGGACGATAACGTAACTCGCTGCGGAGCCCCGACACTTCACAAGACACGGGAAACCTCTGTTGGTCTGGAGGAGCGGCAGCATTTATTTCTGCAAAAACGTCCACTGCACATTCACTAGATATTCTCAGAGCTAAACTAACTCTTCTGCAGTGTGCGCGCGTGCACGTGGAGTTGGAGCGAGCCGAGTGGATGAGAACGAGCGCGGTGTGCAAGCAGGCAGCAGGCAGCAGGAGCAGCGCGTACCCACACGCGAGCGCGCATGGGATTCCGACCCGTTATGATTTATGCGCGTGATAAGTTACAAATAGTCCCTTTAATGGTTGTATGTGAAACTGGCTAAACAAAATCTTGACTTGATTAGACATTCAGTCTTACAGTTCAATGAATAAAAATAATCTAATAATTCCTGCATTGTTTCATTGATGTAGAAGTTTGGTAAGACTTTCTATGAAACCCATGTCTATAATGCATTATAAACACACTTATAATGCATTACAATCTGCTTATAGCACTGTATAATTATAGTTATAAGCACTCATAAATATTAATAATGATTTATAACAATAATTATAACACATCATAAAGCATTTTATAATGACTTATAAGGTCAAGTATCATAATACTTCATAATTGCTGGTAACTCGCTGACATTATAATCTTTTTATAGTGCATTATAATCACTGTCGCATTACAATGTGATTATAAAAAATAATTTTACAAAGTTTGTGTTGTTCTGGCATAGATTTAATTATTTTTTTCACTTTACTTAAAGCAAACAATGACCACTTAGAGTAACTTATAATCACATTGTAAAAAAAAAAATATTATAATTTATCAAAACTACGGGAATTATAATACTCTATGATCCTTGCAAAAAAAAATGGCAGTGAGTGACCAGCAATTATGAACTATTATGATACTTGACCTTATAAGTCATTATACAATGCTTTATAGTGTGTTATGATTATTGATATAAAGCATTATGAATATTTATGAATGCTTATTGATATGATTATACAGTGCTATAAGCAGAATATAACGTATTATAAGTTTATAATGGATTATAGTCATGGGCGTCATAGAAAGTGTTACCGTCGGTTTCTCTACAGTGAGTGAACAACGTCTATCATTAACCAGCTGTACAGAGACAATGTCGGAGAAAAACTATAAAACTTTGGATATTAAGCGCAAACAAAGTAAGGTGGTGCTGCATTACTGAATATTATAAACAAGTCACAGTAGACCTGTAATATGTTTTTTTTTTTCTGTTTTCGGTTAATACAACACATCTAGTACCACCAATATTTGAAACTTTAACTGTAAAACTTTATGTTTCAACAAACTTTTGATTTGCACAGAGTTCCTGAGGTCAACACAAGTTCACTGAATATAGTCCGGTCAATTTCAGCCAATTCATTTGGATGCCGCTCTAACCTCAGCAAAAAAGAACATTTTTTGCTTCCTTTTCTACAATGTTGATTTAATCTTCATCATGTGTGAAAGGAATCTTTGGGCTGGCTTTATTCTACACTATTAACAGCAGTTTTGTTTTACAGAATAATTTGGATTCTCCAAATCATTTGGTTATTGGTGGTTAAGATAACGACAGTGAGTCCTACAGTACTTTCAAGATCACTGCCAATACTGTAAAGTAGATTCATAACACCTGTATGCAAATTCTAAAGTTTTAGAAATGTTGAAGTTTCAAAGTGACCCAATTAATCAAATGGATGGATCAGAGAAATCAAGTCAGTTAAAAGAATTGTTCTGACCTCTCACTGTTCAGACAAGAAGCTCTGCATTTGACAGAAGGAGATAAATCAGGGCGCATCTATTTCTTGGGGGACTCAGAGTTTGTAACTGGATAATATACAGTCACAGTCAGAAACAAATCTGCACTCAAACTTTTAAACATTAGTATTCGATGAGTTCTCAACTAAATTACAGTCGCAGTTTAAAATCTTTAGTCGTGATTATAATCCATGTTTTCAAATTCCCCCCACGGAGCAGCTGAACTTTGTAGCCTGTTCATACCCTCACTGTTAGACAATCGGGCGTCTAAATTTAGAGTGAGTGTTCAGGTCTGTTGCATTGTGTATGACTGATGGTGACAGCTGAAGCACAGAGGTGTCAGGACAGTCTACAGCAGCCTGGAGAAACACAAGCACTGTAGGAAAAAGCTTCTCTCTTACAGTTCCCAGCTCGCCCACAGGGCCTCCACACGGCCCGGCGGCAAGGTGACTTTCAAATAATGCCATTAATGTCCTCCTTTGACTAAGTGCATTAATGAGGCTAAAAAGGGACCTGAACATTGAGGTTGATTGATGAAAGCTAAACTTCCCCGCTAACCTCATACCTTTGTTGACCCTCAAGCAAGGTGACAGGAAAATAAACGCTGCCAAGGCTACCTTCGAAGACAGTACATAAAACATTCACTCGCTATAATTAGGGCTGTCAAAGTTAACGCGATAGAATAACGTGCCAACGCAAATTCATTTTAACGCCGCCACTAATTTCTTTAACACATCAACGCAACTTGTGATTTTTAGGTTGTAATTTAGCTCAGTTTTAAAGGGAAAATACTGGCAAGATAAGAAACTAGAAAACCTGAGGAATCCATTGGTATCAAAGGGGTCTCTTGACCTCTGACCTCAAGATATGTGAATGTAAATGGGTTCTATGGGTACCCACGAGTCTCCCCTTTACAGACATGCCCACTTTATGATAATCACATGCAGTTTGGGGCAAGTCATAGTCAAGTCAGCACACTGACACACTGACAGCTGTTGTTGCCTGTTGGGCTGCAGTTTGCCATGTTATGATTTGAGCATATTTTTTATGCTAAATGCAGTACCTGTGAGGGTTTCTGGACAATATTTGTCAGTGTTTTGTGCTGTTAATTGATTTCCAATAATAAACATACACATACATTTGCATAAAGCAGCATATTTGCCCACTATCATGTTGATAAGAGTATTGAATACGTTTTGAACAGATACAAATGTGTGATTAATTGCAATTAACTATGGACAACCATGCGATTCATCGCGATTAAATATTTTAATCGATTGACAGCCCTAGTTATTATACAAAAGGTAGTTTCATAAATGTGATTCAGTCATTCTATTAACTGTTAGGGAACTGTAACTTGCCTTTTTTCCACCTACCTTTAATTCCTGTATTTTAGCTCCTTACTTTCCAGTCAGAGCACATGCATCTGTAGTCATCACTTCAAAGTCAATGATTGGTTTTGCTTTAAATATATTGCATCACCATCACAAGCATAGAACTAAGACTTATTGCTGTGTTTTCACTTTGAAATGAGTTGTGATGACATACTCAAATTTTTGCAAAAACTCTTTGCCGTAATAAGCAGCACTCCCAATGCTCCCTACTTTCATTTGGTCCAATTTAGGAGATACACGGTGCCACAAGCTGCAAAATCCTTGCAGCTCTTCCTGCAGACTTGCGCAACAGGAAGGGTAAATAATGAAGCATGTCAACAGAGCAGCGCTCACTGAGGCTGTAACCTGTGTGCTGCATCGACTCTTGTTTTCACATTCATTCTGAAACTAGCATCCTGATGAAATGAAATAGGAGCTGCCTACAAACCACGGAATGACTCATTAGAATGGGAGGCCTGCAGAATCTGCTGGAATAATTTGAACTGCGTGTCCATACCGGCTGTATCTGGTGTGAACCAAAGTTCAACAAGATGTGGGCAGCCTTGAGCCATGACATGGCGCTGAAATCTAAAGAATCAGCCTGCGTGGTCATAGGTCTCTTTCTGATAAGCCAGCTGAATTCTTAGCACTGTGCAGCTCGGCGAGGGGACGCAGCTTGACGCCAGCCTGAGAAAGCTCTTGATTTCTATGCCTGTGTTCATGGCGTGGTGTTTGGGCTCTGGGCCTGAGGACACCAGGGGCTTATCAAGAATTAACCTTCACACAGCGGCGCTCCTATATGTAAAACAATTTACGTGCGAGTTTCATCAGCGCGACAGGTGTTTGAGACACGTCTGTGGCTCTGTGAAGCCTGGCGATCCCAAGCTGTGTCTGAGATGGAACCGACACGCTCATCTCTCTGCAAGACTAGAGACCCGCTCACATGCTTCAAATACAGAGCAGGTGGTCCTTTACCTGCCACATTAGAGACAAGATCTGACATGGTAATGAAAATGGATTAAACTAATATGGCCCCTAAGCAAAGTTTTAAGGGCTAGTCTCGGGGACGACCCGACAGTGAGCGGCTATACCGCAGCAATGTGAGACGTAGATCATTATCGCTGTCTGCTTGTAAGTAAAAAACATTACACTCATTTTTTATAAAGACATCCAGCAGGTGAGGCTGATTTGACAGGAGGTGGAGAATTGTGCTAAATAAATACACTGTCACTGAGTGAGCCTGAGCCATATGGCCTTCTATCCATGAGATGAGCCCACAAGATCCTCTCAAAGAGAAATGCATGATTATGAAATCAACATTGCGTTATTATTAACTGGAGCATTGTGTTGCTCAATCAAGTGCACCCAGTCCGGTCTGTTTATCAGGTTAAAACCAGAACTCACGGCAATTAAAAAGGCACAAGAACCAAAAACATGAACAAAAACTGAAGATTAAACAAAAAGCTGCACAGTCTATTGACTTACTGTACAGACTGTATTTACATTTGCAGACAGACACAAGGCCAACTGAAGGACACATGTCTGGACTTTTCAGGTCTCTGTAAGGTGCTGCGCTAATTTAAGCACAGTTGTATTTAAAATGTGTTTCAGTGTTCACTATAATAAGCAAATATTCTCTCTATAATTTCCTGTGAATATTCACCATATTATTTTGGTGATAAAAGCGACAGAGAATAAACAGGCCTGATGGTGACCTTATAATGGTAATGACTAATTAGCAAAACAGATGTTTATGAACTTCCAGTTTAGTTAATTAAATTTGATTCTATTGAAAGGTTTTGTATGTTTTGTCTCTCCTGGGTGCATTTATACATAATAGTCATGGCACGTGAGTATGTTTGGTGAACCCACATCTCTGTAATGCTCTCAAAATCATGTAACAAGGAACTAGGACAACTTACCAAAAAATCGAAATGACAAATCCGAATATAAAGTGATTAAATCCTGCTTTGAGTAAAGTACAAATTACTTTTACAACATTTTGTGTGTTGTTCTTTCATATATTTAATGATATATTTTTTCACTTTACTCAAAGCAAAAAATGACCACTTAGATAATCACATTATAATGCATTACAACAGTGATTATAATGCACTATAAAAGATATTATAATGTATTACAACTATGGGAATTGTACCGTAATACACTATGGTCCTTGCAAAAAAATGTCAGTGAGTGAAGTATTATGATACTTGACCTTATCAGTCATTATAAAATGCTTTATAGTGTGTTATGATTATTGTTATAAAGCATTATGAATACGTATGATTGCTTATAACTATAAGTATACAGTGATATAAGAAGATTATAACGTTTATTGAGTATGTTTGGTGAGCTCACATCTCTGATAATGCTCTCAAAATCATGTTACAAGGAACTAGGACAATTTACCAAAAAAATATAAATGACAAATCTGAATATAAAGTGTTTAAATCTATATGTAAAATCGGGTATTTCACAGTCCAAGAAATGTTTTGATCTCAAAGGTTATCATCTGAAGTATCATTCTGGTTCATTCAGATCCTGCATGTGCAGCTCTCATTGACAATAACAATAACATGGCTGTTATATTATTTATCAGAACTTTCCGCTTTGGTTTGTGCATTAGTGGTATAAATAGCCAATTAAGGGGCTGCATCATGGAAACATTTCTAGTCTGGTCATAAAACCTTGGAGCCTACTTCTACATGTAGTCTGATACCATCAACCATCATACTTTGGCAACTGCACAAACAAATGTGATTGGAATTTGTGCTGGACATAATCCCAGATTAATAAATGCACCAGCACTGCACAATCACTAGTAGCACACACACACACACACACACAGACAAAGTCAGCTACTTAAGACTCCCACCCTAATAATTAATTTGTATGGAGGCCAAATGGAGGCTGAAGGGTAAAATCATGCAGCATGTGAGTGCAGCATAAAGTCAATTAATGTGTGAGGTTATTTGTGTTGCAGCAGAGCATCTCTCACTTCACAGACCAACCCAATCAACTGCTGCAGGCTGCCGCTCCGAGATGGAAGCGTTTAATCCAATTCTAAAGCACATTTTAGGAGAACTGATGCCTCGATAACAACCAGACACAATGAGCAGGGAAAGGCATTATAATGAGGAGCAGGGCCCGCAGAAAGCAGAGGCTGTTGTGATGCTGGACCACACCGCAACAGCGAGGATCAGACAGCGTTCAGCCCAAAGCCCCCTGAACGCACCACCTCACGACGCAACGTGGACGTCACCTGACTGCGAAGCATGCCTCCACTTGAACTGTCAAACATAGGAAGTGGAGACACGACTTTGCCTCCTTCAGTAACTTGTCACACAAAATGTTAGCGGATCATTAATTTTGCATAAGCTGAGCACTCTGTTGTTATTCAGCAGGCAGGAAGAGGGAGGATAGCTAGCTAGCTGCTGAGCATGAGAGGGAAATGCGACCTCTATTCATACACAAATGTCGAACCTGAACACAGCGGGCGACTGTCTGATGTGTTGCAAACATCGCTTTTTATCTTAGTTGTGTGTTTTTATTTCAAGACACGAAAGCCATCGTAAACCCGGCTTCTGCTCGCTTTACCGGGGACTGATTTCGGCGACAAGCTGTGCACAAAAGCGCCGTTTAAGCCGTGTTTTACCTCCTCTTGAAGTCCTGCTCGTACGGTTTTAGATAGGGATCCATTTGGAGAAGGCAGCTGAGCTCAGGAATTGCAACATTATCCTCTGGGTCTGCCATGGTTTCTCCAGACGAAACCAATCGAGCACCGACTGCTACTACCCGATTCACCGACAGTGTCAGACAGAGGACAGACTGTGTGCGAGTTTTTAGTATCCGGAGACAACAACGCGCCACGCTGCTTCGTGCCAAGCCCTTCCCATCGTGACACGCTGTGTTTTCCAGCGGGTCAGAGATGAGAGAGAGCCGAGCCGTGCGGTGCCGGGATACAGTGTAACTTTAAGATGACAGCAGAGGAAGCGTCTGGCGCGTCAGAGGAACATGAGCATGACTCGGATTTGTGTGCAGATGTGCAGCTTTGTAGGCGGTTTGTCTGCTTGACTTTGTGGTTGTAAATAATCCCCCTGCTAAAAATAATACAGATGTAGCAACATGTAATATTTCTCTATTGATCTAGAATCATTTGTCTGTTATCTCGACAAATACTGACCATAATATCAGTGCATTTTCTATGAATATGCATTGCCATAAAGGATAATTCGTAAGGATTACGGTGACCCCATGACCTTTATTTTAGCAACACTGTCAGATCAAACTAACATGTAGGATGTATAGATGTAAAGATAGATAGATAGATAGATAGATAGATAGATAGAAAGATAGATAGATAGATAGATAGATAGATAGATAAATATATAGATGTAACGATAGATAGATAGCTAGATAGATAGATAGATAGATAGATAAATTGATAGATAGATGGATAGATAGATAGATAGATAGATAGATAGATAGATAGATAGATGTACTTTATTGATCCCAAATTGGGAAATTATTGTGTTACAGCAGCAGGTTATCCAGGCAATGCACCAGAACAGTAACGATACCAACAAACAGTGGTGAAGAAGTACTCAGATACTTTACTTGAGTAAAAGTAGTAATACCACAGTGTACAAATACTCTTACAAGTAAATTCAAAATTTTACTTAAGTAAAGGTACAAACGTATCAGCATCAGAATATACTTAAAGTACCAAAAGTAAAAGTACTCATTATGCAGAATGGTCCATTTCAGAATATTATATTATTGGATTTTTATTATCGGTGCATTAATAGGTAGGCTACATTACTTAAATATTGCAGCTGGTAAAGGCGGAGCTAATTTTAATTACTCTATATACTGTTGGGTAGCTTGTGAATTTGCTCCAGGGATCAATAAGTCTCATCTTATATAACCGATAATAATAGCCTACATAATAATGTACAATATTTAGTAATTACACTTAATCTGAATCTGCAAAGTAACTTAAATTGTCAAATAAATGTAGTGGACTAAAAAATGCAATGTCTGCCTCTGAAATGTAATGGAGTAGACGTATAAAGTAGCATACAATTGTGCTTATTGTACTTGAGTAAATGTAATTAGTTACTTTCCACCACTGACAACAACTAAGGGCACTAATTATTTATTTATTTATTATTTTTTGGGGCTTTTTGTCTTTATTTGATAGGCCAGATATACAGGAAACAGGAAAGAGGGAGAGAGAGGCACCAAAGCTCGTCCAGGTGAGCTACTGGGGCACCCCAACTACTGGCCACTTTTCCATACATTTAGGTACAGACATTAATGGTCCCTAAAGGATGTTTCCTAATAAATTGGTGACCCCATGATCTTTAGTCTAGAAGCAGCTGGCCAATGACAGCTCTAAATTCTCCTTGACCAACACCTTGGTCCATGACACACTGTCTTGAGAATTACTGGCTAAAATTCTGTGAAATGTAGTGTAAATACTCACAGTCCCTAGATGATAAATGCAAAAATGTTGATGGATCCTCAGTCCCTTTTCTATGCCAAAATCAGGCTATGATTTCATTTTTAAAAACTACTGAACTAAAATTATTTATTTTTTTATTGTGAATTTTGCTGACCGCATTTATTCTCCACAGTGGACGATCCCTTCTCATTTTGGACACTCCGTCCAGTCAGTCTTTAACCTTCCAGCCATAATGTCAACTTGACATCCAGACCAGACTCCTCACTATGCACTGGGCAGATTACTGTAACCTCACTCTCCCAAGGCGGGGATGAAGCCTTTTTATTTGAATGACCACTAAGCTGTTCATCTCGTGCTTCCCTCTGGACATTTTCAGCACCATCTACTCTTAATAATTCCAATTAATAATACAATTAATGATTTATTCAATGTCAGTTGAAAATTAAACACAAAACTAGCCTCACAGTTAAGACACGGTTAAACACCTTTTGTAGAATACTTGAACATCAATAAATGAATGTGCTGTATGGAAAAGAAAATAGTCTATTCTTCATGTTCAATGGTGAAACTTTATCAAAACAAACTGCATTGATTAAAATGGCTTGTTATTCAGTAAAAAGTACTCTGGTACATGAACTGAGACAGACGTCATATAGCAAGATCCTCATTGATTTGGACAAAGTCTAATTTAGACAAAGTTTGTTTAATGTCAAGGCCTCCTGTCACAGAACTGAATGAAACTGCCGCTGTAGCACTGAGGCAAACTCACAGGCACACAGTGTGTGTGTGTGTGTGTGTGTGTGTGTGTGTGTGTGTGTGTGTGTGTGTGTGTGTGTGTGTGTGTGCGTGTGCGTGTGTTTGTGCGGTGACTTCTCTCCTTCTAATCTGCATGTCTTTCTTTGATCTTATTGTCTGTGGCCTCAATAAGTTTTGCCAAAAACTACTTCAGCGAAGTGGAAGAACTAACTTAATGGACTCGATAAGGATAACCTTGCTATAATTTAGATTAAATCCCTCTTGGAAAAGGCTGATAAATATGCATGCCGACTGAAGAAATAGTACAGCTCTTGAAAGTGTTGTCCTTGTCCTCACAAAATAAAAGTCACAAAGGGAGTGTCATTCTAAAGAGCCATCTGTTGGTAATAGATGAAACGAGTGTTCTACTGTCCACCCGAGAAGGTTATGCCAATAAATGTTGTCTGTGATTCACAGCTAAACAACAAATATTTATGTGGAACGACGCAGCAGGCTACCCAATGACAACAGCAGATAAAATATGAGTTTTTATCTGATGGATGTTAACTTGATGAGCTGAAGGAAGTGCTTGATTGATTTTAGGCTATCTGTAAGCAATATAGCAAAATGAGCAGCAACTCCAATTTATATTACCTTAGCAATCTGTTTAATTCAGTTAAACGATTTCCTCGGCTGTAATGGACGACATGGAGATATTATACACGTAAAATTGCAATAGAAAAGAAATATTTGTTTTTCCACCAGAGGGGAGATTTCTGGCAGCCGTGCTTTTAGCAAGAAAAAAGCATAAATCACCTGTTGTAAATTATCAATCTGTCCCTAAAAGTTAAGATCACTCTGAAAAGACTCTGGGCTAAATTATTTCCCCAAAATATTTCATTTGATAAAATTGATTATGTTGCACAAAGTCAATATGGGGCTAAATAACACTTCTCTGATGATACAGATCCATATACACTAAGTGACTGCAGAGTCTAATCAACTATAGGCTGCTGACAGCAGCTTTAGTATGTGAAAACACTTTAGATAGATTTATTTCAAACATGAAACAAATAATAAAAAAATAAAACAAGAATAACCAATAAAATTAACAGTAAACATACTGTATAGCAAATATACTATATATATGTATATATACGTATGTATGTACAGTCTGTATGTATATATATATATATATCCTGTATATACGTATGTATGTATGTATGTATGTATATATATACTAAATAAATATTATATGTTCGAAAAGGAGTAGACAGAACACACTTATAAGGTCCTACCCCTCTCTATAATTTAAATAACTTAAATGAGTAACTTAATGTTTATATGGCATATACACACTCATCTTAATATATAAAACTTTATGAATATCACACTTACAAACACTGCTACAGAGATGGGTTATATGAGGTTGAATGCAACATTTGTCAGCTATAAATGAGGTCAGGCAATTTGATCTTTATGTGATTTTCCAAAGTAGAACAGAGCTCCAAGGGATAACGCTGAAAAATGATTTAACATGTCAACAGGAACAGAAATAATAACAGAAAATATAAGAGGCTGTATCACATTAGGAGTTGATAAATAATGTTGGTTGGTATGTGGCCTAACATAAGCCCACTGTTGTTTTCTGTGGGTCTGCTCAGGGCCGGCTCTAGCCCTTTGCCCTAGGCGAAATTCAGATTTGGAGCCCCTCAGAACCCCCTCAGAACCCTCAGAACCCTCACCCTAGCCCCTTGAACTGCACACATCAGACATCACAGTGGTTTTAAGACAAAAATTAAGATTTTTATTTTCATAAATAACTGTATTTATTATAATATAAATATACAATTCCTTGATATTGTTGGCTTAAAAGTGTTTAGTTAGTTTATCTACAATTTATACTTTTATTAAGAAATAAATGCAGATGAAAAAGTGTGAGAAAGATAGTTGCAGGCGTGAAAAGTGTATTTTTTTCTTACTTTATTTATTTGTTCTTTTGTTACCTCAATGCAGAAAAAGAGGAAAAGCACTCACTGGCATTTTTTTTTTTTTTTTTAGCGTGGGACCAGCGCCCCCCAGACGGTGGCGACCTAGGCGACCGCCTATGGCCAATGCCTTAAGCCGGCCCTGGGTCTGCTTTACATTTGTGGTTACTATACAGTATGTCCTTTTCTGGATGTTGTTTTGTGTACCACCTGATGCTTTATCAACGATTGTGTGTAGGCTTAAAACTCTTCTACCTTTGATACAGGGACAGAGTCAAACTGAAAATGGCAGATTTATATTTTTTCTTTTCCATCAAAGTGTGCCTCCATTCCTCCCACCCTATTCACCCAGATTTCACTCAAACAAAATCTTCCTATTCTCCACTTCCTTTTCCCAAGACACTGTGGTTACAACCCTGGGTTCCTGTAATTTATTCATTCAGAAGAATGCAGATGATGTTGATGATGATGATGATGATGAAGCTTTGAGCATTGCGTCCCTCTGGTACTGAACTGTATATCCCACCGCAATATCTTATTTTAGTTAGAAAAACTATGACGGATGCAAAACACAATTGAAATGCCAGTTTCGACTGCCAGCGTGACTTTAATTGAAGCCGACACAAACAAGCTTCTCATTGGACTAAATTGATGTGAGTATACAGGCATGCCACATTGATATCATGTGTAATGAAAAAATACAATTAGTCTTTCAATACCTGTAATTATTCATCAAAGGATTATAATGCAACCAAGCTGAGAGAATTACTTCCCAGAGTGTTCAATCTCCATAATACACCTCTAAGGCAAAAAACGATAGCTGCTGGAAGATAGAAGGGACGTCACTGAATACTAAAACTGTAACTCCAAATGTTTTAATAAGAAATATAGTGTCATATGAATAGACAGAGACAGGATACAGAAGCAGCCATTTATTAAACAATTAAAAAGGATGAAAAACAAAGTGGTGCATACATCTACTGTAAGCAGCAGCATCTCTCTGCAAATCAAAGCTTTGAGTTTGATCACTTTGTCCTTATTGTGGTGGTTCCAATATGACTGCATACAAACGTGTTAATGTGGAGCAGGGCAATGCCAAAAACCAGCATGTTTACTCCACAGGAATTTGGGATAAATATGAAGGCTAAATGGAAAAAAACCTACATAATCTTAGTACTAAGAACATAATTTTACACATTTTGTGGCGGAGAAATGCAATAGATGTTTGAGAAAATGTTGAACTTGTGGCATGAAGAAGTCTCTGCACCCCTTTGTTCCATATTTGTGTTTGGAAAAAGTCAGCAAGAGAAATGTTTGATTCATTTTGAAAGATGCCATTCATGTCTCATTCACAGACAATGGCACTATTTACATATAAGCAAAGAAAAACTGCTTTTCCAAATATCTTCGCAACTGAGAAGTTGACAGTTTGATGTGGAAATGAAATGCTAAATCATGTGCAATGTTTCTGAGGGCCATGCGAGGAAACTATAATAGGCAAGTAAATGAGCAGAGAAGATAAAAAGAAGACTCCAAATTATTTAAAAATGAGAAAACTGGCAGTGATACTGTAAGACCCTGATATTTGTTAAGATATTTATAAGAAAAAATATGTAAATATAACAGAACCATCAGTTGCTGTAGCAAAAAACACACAATATTTCCAATGTCACGACCAAATGGCAAGGCAAAGAAGATAGATGAATTCAATGTCAATATACGTAGATGAATAGTGGACACCTCAGTCTCTAATTTTAATCCGTATTTGCAGCCAATTTGATTCCCTGATACAAGCACCGTCTCTGAGGATTGCAACTCTGATTCTGTACGCGCAGTGCTTGATTAAGATGAAGATGATGTATTTTTGGTTGGGCAACAATGTGACTGAGTGTGTGTGGACGCTGCGTCACAGCAGTAGATATTTTCAGA
The DNA here is from genome assembly GCA_916701645.2 of Sebastolobus alascanus. NCBI lineage: Eukaryota > Metazoa > Chordata > Actinopteri > Perciformes > Sebastidae > Sebastolobus > Sebastolobus alascanus. The sequence goes on along the minus strand of CAKAOJ020000040.1, from coordinate 3,214,297 downwards.
GAACAACAGACATCGCCCAACTCTAGCTGTCAGGCAGGAGTAGAGTCAGCTCTTCTGTTTGGGGAAAAAAAAGGACAATTTATTTGCATCAATGCAAAATACATCAATCAAACTAAACAAAAGCATAAGGCAATGGTTCTGGAACTGCATCCATCCAACAACATAATTAGTATACATTTTCGGTGTCTCAAATTGCTGCTGATTTCAGAGTCTGTGGAACTGAATATTACATAATTCCTCATCAGACAATTAGGTTCAGACAGTTTTGTGGTTTACAGTCCATGAACACCTAAAAATATGCACTTCATGATGCATTTTCTTTGGCACCAATCCCTCTAATATGGAGCTATATAAATGAAACTGCTCATACGCTCCTATTGTAACAGCTCTCAGTAACACAAAAAGGAAATATATGATAATTGTAAGAAATTAAATTAGCATGATCCAGGCACAACCTCAACCTCCCTTTTGGGGGTTCAAATTATATGTCAGGGATAAGTGTGCTGAAATATTGCGATTCCTCTGACAGAAGGACACCGCCTCTCCATGAATGCTCCCAAGTGAGAAGGTTAACACTGAGCAATAAAGGAAGCCATGATAGAATGGGAATGAAGCTAATGAGAGGCGATAAGATTCACTCCAGCCTTCAATTTCAAGGATGGAGGAGCTGGGATCTCGGAGAGGACCAGAGACTGACACGAGGAGAGAGATCTTTAATGAGAGACATTACAGAGGGCGGAAGCTGCAGCGATATCAGTGTGTACGTGTGAGGCAGAACACAAAGCATGTGTTGACTGAGCCCACCAGGGTTATGTATCTCTTTACAGTGCTTACTCTATAGAGATGACCCTCATGCAAACACTCATGTGTACTCTTTCTGAATTATTCACAAAAGTGGATAAATTGTGAATATGGGCATTGAATGCAACACAGTTTAACATATATGATTCACAGTGGTTTCATGTGGCTAACGTCATAGTTGCTGATGTAGGTGGAGGACACGAGGAGGTAAGCAGAGCCTGTATCACCACACTCAGGGTTTTCGGCAAAACTAATTTATGAATTTCAGGCTAGTCAGCCCATTCAGGAGAAGCGGATTGTTAACACCTGACCTCCCAATATAACAGGCTAAATGGTTTAAATCAAGCAGCGGGGGCTCAAGGGACGCCGTCAAAGAAAAAGGGTGAAGAGGCCGAATTTCAGCTGGGCCTCAGTGAGGGGAAGTCAAGGCTTCTTTAACAGAAACAAGGAGACGATTGTCAAATAAGGTTAGAGAAAACATAATTACACTGGCCTCACGATAATAAATATAATACATATCCTGATGACTAATTCAGTACCTGCTGTGGCCATTATTGACTTGCCTGGCACACCATGAGAATATCCTTTCCCTCTTGGTCCTCCTGATATGATGTCGGAGTTAGTTGCAAATAAAAAAGGTTTGATTTCAGAGAATCAGTAAAAAGGGACAAGTAGGGCCAGCTCTAGCCCTTTTGGTGAAAAGTGTATTTCTTTCTTTCTTTCTTTTTTTTAGAGGGCAACCAGCGTCCCCAACAAGGTGACGCCCTAGGCAAACGCCTATATGGCCTATGCCTTAAGCCGGCCATGGGGACAAGGGAATATTTTGCTGTTAAAATACTGGTTGAGATCAGGCTCAAAAATCAACATAACAAATATTTACTAACACTTAGACCTTAAAGGTGCTTTGTGTGGGATATGGCGGCATCTAGTGGTGTGGTTGCAGGATTGCAACCAACCGAGTACCTCTCTGCTCACTCCTCCCTTTCCACTAACACTGCGGTAACGTGAGCTGCAGAGTGCAAAACAGTGGTAACACTTTTCGCCTTGCTCAGAGGCCATCCTTACCATAATAACACTACTTTAGGAGCAACGGAAGTCAGACGGCATACAATTTCCATTTAGTTTCAAAGATGAAAGAGGCTTTTAAACAATGAATGAATGTGCTGTATTTACATTTTGTTCACAGTGTGAGTTTGTGTCTCCACAAGCTTTCAAGATCAGGCCATGAAACAAAAACAATAATTCTCAGTAAGGACAAAACACAAAAGTGGATCCACACACCTCATTTATATTTTAGCCAGATGCTGTTATTCAGAGAGACAAAGGGCATACGAAAATATTCAGAAACATTAGTGAAAAAAATTAATATTCAGAGTAAAAGAGCTAAATATTTTTTTACAAGGAAGACACAAGCTTCAGAAACCTTGGTGCGGTTGGGTACATGAGAATGTGCAGCTTTCTGAATATTGTCTTTGAAATTGTGTTTTAGCTGTAACGTGATAATGAAGTAAAATTTTCAGGCTGTTCTCCTTTTAAGTTTCTTTTACAAGTCTTTAAGCCCAAAACAGTGGTCAATTCGAACCAGTGGACATTTGCATTAAAACAATTAACTCAAGAGAAACATAATGTCCTCCATTAGCCTCAAGATCAGAATTCAACAGAGTTCAGTAGAGTTCCCATAATTTGACTGAACGCGTCCATCATATATAAGGGCCAACTAGTCCCGACTCAGAAAATATTACTTCCATTGAAAGGCTACCTTAACATTTTAATATTTAATTTCACCTGACACTTGTCACAGAGGGAGAAAATGTTGGTATTAACATGGCTTGAATGTATCATTAAAGGCAATTATCAAATGAAAAAAGCCATCCAGCTATTGTTTTGTAGAGGTATCAATCAGTTTTAATGAGGGCTGCTGAAATGAGCCTAATTTTTTAATGCACATTACAAATCTGTGCTGATTCTCTTCACAATTACATAATATTTTCTCAGTTACTGATATATTTACACATAACAATGGAGAACTCATTTGTGCGTTTTAAATTAATTTTGCACCCAAAACAGACTGTATAGTTTTAACTCATCTATTATTTTGCTCTGTGTACACAGTGTTGACTGCTGGCAGTGGATGTAAAATTATATTCTTTTATTTAATTGATTCTTTTTTTTCTTATTTGAATTAAAACTACCATATTATGTTCTGTGACACATAGGCTATATTGCAATGCTAAAGTATTTATTTTACTTACGCTAGAGTGACTTTGATTATCCAAACAAGGTATTGTTAGACCTACTGTATTTTAAGAAAGCACTGCAGTGAATTAAATCCAAAGAAAACAAAACAAAAAAGTCTTGATTAGACTTGAATCTGTATATGTCATTGCTAAAAACTGTTGTCCAACTACGAGTAGCCTAATGTTGCAATACAGCCTAGCCTCAAGCCATCAGTGGCAGTGGCAACCTCTTACATATGTTGAGGGATATCTTGAGGTCAGAGGTCATGGGACCCCTTTGAAAATGGCCATTCCAGTTTTTTCCTCGCCAAAATTTAGCCTAACTTTGGTTATTTTTTGGGTTTGTGGTGTTACAAAGACGAGGCAGACCATAATGTTAGTTGACAACAGACTTTGGCCCAATTCCAATCTGGTCCCTACACCCTCCCACTCATGTAATCATAATATCAGAATCAGAAATACTTTATTGATCCCTGAGTGAAAATTGAGTTACATTTTGCTCCCAATCTAGAATAGAAATATATATAAACATAGAGAAATCATAAGACAATATAAATATGAAATATGTGTAAGAACACTGCTAATAATAATGCTGAGAGATTGGATCTATCAGTAATTGTGAAAGAACAGTATAAATAAATATGAATATTAGTTTAAATGTACTGTATATATAAATGCAGTGTTAATGCCAGAGTAAACCAGATTGTTGCACAGCTGAATTAATGCACTAAATTATTGTACTGTTAAGTCCGTTGAAGATATAATAAATTATTATGGGGTTATAGCTGCTGATTGGGGAAAAAATAAATATATAAATTATATATACTGTATATATACATACAACATACTGTATATCTATTATTTTTTACATTTAATAATCAAATGAACATGTCTAACATTATCGTTTTCTAGACTAGACAAGGGTATATTTGATCCTAAATACGATCTATTTACTTTAAGTTGATAAAATAATAAAACAGAAAAAAATAAATGTCTATCTTTGTTTGAGCAGTTGACGAGTAAAGGTTTGTATCGGTAGTCGCATGGAACTTACATCGGAGCATGTTCCATGATGAACACAAAACGACGTTGCGCGTCGTCAGTAAGGGCAGCTGGTTAAAGTGGCAGTAGGCAACAATTTTTTGGCATAATCTGGCAAGAATTCCATAATAACCTTTCAGCATATTGTAATTCAAGTGTTCTGAGAGAAAACTAGACTTCTGCTCCTCATCATGGCTCTGTTTTCAGGCTTTAGAAAAATCTAGCCCGTGACGGCAGAGTTTGACTAATCACAGGTCATTTCAGAGAGAGAGAGCGTTCCTATTGGCTGTGCTCTGGTCATGTGACCAGAACTTGGCTTCCTTCAACAGATTTTACAATGGCGGCCGCGTCACAAACTTTCTCATTTTACAGCTAAACAGCACACTACAAGATGATTCTGAAAACATTTGAGGTGAGAAATAGGCATTACAGTAGCAGAATATTGATTCGTATTTGATCAGCGCTGCCTAGTTTGACCGTTTGGTCGGAGTTCGCGAGTGATTGACAGCTGGCTCTCATAGAGAGGCAGCTGGTAGCGGACCTTGTTTTCCTCCGGTAAGTGAAATCTTTCAGATGCCGTTAGAAGCACCGGAGGACACAGTAGGACACAGAGGAACATTTTTTTCAGGTTACCTGTTTCATGTACTACTGTCACGATATAGCGGCTGTTTTCTAAAAATAACTTTTTTAAAACATATTTGCACCAATCTCGCATACTGCAGCTTTAAGTCCGCATCGATGAAGGCTCGCTGTTGGAGGATTTTATAATCAGCTTCAACTCCGTGCTAATTGGTTTGGGATGGCACTTAATATGGCCGACCCTCCACGTGAACGCACAAACGGAGTGGAAGTGCGTAGGCAGAGGGGGGAGGGGATGGTGTGTCCGGACGTCCGGACGCGACAAAACGGAAGCCTGAACACATTGCATGCTGGGAGACTAACTTTACATGGACCCTACTACCACTAAACATCCAATAGGTGGTGCTAGAACACCACAAATAAGAGTTAATTAGCTTCCTTCCCGACAACCTTGACAGACTTGGTTATTACTATTAGGTCGTCTGGTTTCATATGATACCAGCAACCTGTATAAAACTCAGTAGACTATGTCCGCCGGCTCGCCGACCTTAATACATCCATGCCGCCGACGGGCCGTCAACAGGTATCTAATCCACTTTTTGCGAACTTGCGGGTTATTTAAACTTTTCACTCTGTAATGAATTGGATGTATTTTGCTGCTGCTGCTGTTGCGTTTTACAAGCTAGCTAGCCTCGCCGCCTGCAGACAGTCGCACCACTGGGCTTATGATATGATGCTTTGCTTCAGGATGGCTTACTGGGGAAATGATCCAGCTCGGAGCTTCCTGCTGCTGACTTTGCCTCCGTTCATCTGCTGTTTTGACGTCTATCAGCCTCAAAGGCGGACTTCAGGCCAGTAGCTGGAGTTTTGTGTGTCCTGCTGCCTGCAGCTTCACTTCAACAAGGTAAGGACTGCTTGTGTTCACAGCACTTTGTGTGTTGGTAATGTCTTGGCAATATTAGTAATAAGAGGCTAACAACAGCTAGCTGCTAACTTCTGCTCTTTACTGCTGCTATCTAGCTTTATGCAGTTTTTGCATGGTATTAATTGTTGACTTTCCTGTAGTGGCTTAACTCTCATTTACTTTGATTCTTGTTAGGCACCTGCATTATGATGCCTTCATGGGTTTCTGGTAGAGGGCAATATTGTATATTGGCTTTAACTATGTAATCATGCTGTTGTCTTCATTCATATCAATAATATTGGCTTCATAGGAAACTCATGGCTGTCACAGTCCACGTCTTGTCCACACCTTTCATATTCAGCAAAGCATCAGACATATTTCACTCAAAACCAATAGATTTATGTGACAGCCTGCTTTACTGTTCTTCATATCTTAATTGCATCTAAACTGCTGAGCTCCTGTTTTGTGTTTTATACTGCTGCTACCCTCACTATTAGTCATTGGTGATATTGAGCCTATAGCCATACTGATGGTCATCTGCTGCTTGTTAAAACTACATACTGTAACCTCATGAGAAGAGACTGTCTATGCAGTTTTGTGATTTCTTTATGAGTTTATAGTCATTTATTGAGTTGGTAATTTTCTCAGTCTGCTGCTTCAAGTGGGTTGGTGGTGATGAGTTTAAGTATAATCTCATAAAGGTGGTGAAAATATGCTCTGATGATTTGTCATTCTTGAGCGCCATATTGAAATCCTGAGAGAATAGCATGGATAACTAATCTGTTTTTTTGCAGAGGTTAACAGCAGCTTATTTCAGCTAATAGAAAGAAGCATAATTGTAACTTTTTCTATGTTTGTCCAAAATATAGGTTTCTGTCTCCTAAATAGTGGTCATTTCAAATCAAACTTCCTAGATTGTAAATCAGATTTGTGGAGATTGGAGGGTCATTCAGATGAGCTTTTTTAGTTGTTTAATAAATGTGCAAAATTGTGTGTCAGGCCATTTAAAAGAACACCAGAAGACAGACAAAGAGATATAAAGGGGGAAAAACAGTCAAGAAACCCTCAGTTATATCAGCTGAAAAAGACATTATGTTTACGGATGTTTTGGCCAAGTGGGAACATATTCAAGGAAAAGAAGATAGGACCTAAAATTTAACCCTGCGGGACCCCGCCAGATACAGTGCGTCTGGCAAGGCAAGAAGGATGATAATGCCTACAGTGAAAGAAAAGGTTCTATGGGAAATGTAGTAGCTGAGCCAGCACAGTGCAGTATCTCTGATACCCACCCAGTGCTTGAGGCAGTCAATTAAAATTGCATGATCTACAGTATCAAAAGCCTCACTGAGATCTAAAAGGATTAAGATCGAACATTCCCCAGCATACACTGTTGAAAGGTCATTTGTTACTTTAAGAAGGCCTTTTCTCGGTGCTAGCACTTTAAAATCTCATTGGAGTTTTAAGAAAATGTTTATATTTCTAAAAAACAGCAACTGGTGTAAAATACTTTTTTAAAAAAGGTAGCAGAAGAGATATAGTATCAGTATTTCTGAAACTATAGTATCTAGACGGTTGTTAAGGTGAGCTGGACAGTAAAGTGCTCTACAGAAAAGTTGAATGGTATAAACAAATGGCACCAATTGTAGAAGGCTTTTACACCCAAGTTGTGAACCTTATATTATATGATACACTCTACTTTAAAAGCTGTTTTGGGATTTGGGCCCAAATACTTGAAAAAAAGAATAACCAACTAAAATAGAAAAGCTTTGGTCAGGATGTAGAATCTCATGTTTTTAACCTTTGATTAAAAAACTAGGAAGCCCTCAGCGCCATAATCGGCACAGTGGTTATTAGGTCTATTTCTCTCAACAGGACTCCAGAATTATGACAAGTCTTTCGTTCTGCCATAAAAGGCACTTTAATAACCCTCCATTTAAGTTCAGGTTTTGCACTCACACACTTTAAAGACCTCCCTCTGTGGCCTCATCCTACTGTACCATTCAAATTTGCTCGGTTTGCTTTGAAAGAGGTCCATTACAATGAGTGATATATGATTATCTCCACAAGTCTCAGGTTCAGGTTTGTGGAAGGTGAATTAGTTTAGTCATTTCCTCTTTGCCCTCTGAGCTAATGATTTGCTTGCAAGGTCTCTTTGAAAAAATTCAAATGGTTGATGAGGTCACAGGAGGGGGACTTTAATGCCCAAGTGCCTTCAAACGGCAGTGAAAAGCCTTTAGATATTATATTTTTCTGAGAAGAGAAACAAGGCTGCACATGGTAGAATAAAGACTATAGAAACAAGTACGCATGTCCTCGTTGTGGTTTTCATTTGCCTCAGTAGTAATAGTACTGGGAAAAGCCATAAAGACTTCTGAGAATATATTCACAGAGGTACAGCTAAAAAAAAAATATATGACAGTGGTTAGGTGCATAATTTTAGGGGTGAAGATAAGCAGTACCATGTAAAATTGCTTTGTATTCAGATTCACAAATATGCGCTGGTTAAACAATACCTAGACCAAAGACAAATATCACACAGTTCCTGTACAATTGCAAAATTAAATGGCAAAACCTAAGGTGTGTTTAGAAATTAGCTACTCATTGATTATAAATCACATTTGCTTGTATTACTTTTATCTTTATTGTTCATTTTAGAAGCATTCTTTTAATAAGTTCAAACACTGTTGAGAGTCAGACATGAGGATATAACTGTAGTCAATATAGTTACAAGGAAATATTAAATTCAGTGTTGTGCAACTAAAGTCTTTTATTTTTCCATCCATACTTACTTATCTCGTGGAGGATGGCAGGGAGATCCTATCCCAGCATGCGTTTGTTGCACAATGCATGCCCTGTGCATGCATTGTGCAACTCCCTTGACAGGTCACCAGTCAAACCTGCATGTCTTTGAACTGTGGAAGAAATCCACAAGAAAAACGTGAATTCCACAAAGACGGGACCATGAAGCTGTTATTGGTGTCCTTTATTAACCAACCTTCAGGTTTAATAGATGGGTTTAATATTAGTTAATGTCTTATGGACATGTCATTGTCTTTACCTTGATAAATATTATAACAGGAATCTAATTTGCTTCTGTCTTCCCATAAGGCATTGCAGTTAAGGTTACACTGTATACTGACAATTCCACTGGGAATTACCTGGACAATGTTTATTGGTTAATTAGTTGGTTTTTAGGTCAGTCTGTGGGTCATAGCTCATTTGGAAAGGGAAGCTTACTCTGAGCATCCTGAGCATCCTTTCACTTGTAGTTGTTGGCATTTATTGATTAATGCAGGGTCATTGCTACATTTCGATGTCAACAACATAAATGTATTAGAGATAATGCACCATCGGTCAAAGGCAACATCGTTTCTGGCTGCAGCTGCATTCAGAATTTCCCTGCTGTTTAGTGAAATGGACACCACAGGTGAGCAGTAATGTGCTGCTGACACATTTATTGACCAAATCAGACCTTTATAAAACTAGTGATCTGAAAGAACACCACCAGACAAAGGGTCTGGCTCTGTTATAAGTATATACAGACTAATAACGGTTGAACACGGAGACTAATGTTAAATATATAGAAAGCTGTTATCTCTATATTAATTATTCATATGGAGAGTTATGCTCTGCATAAGAATTCAAATATTATTATTTTACATGTAGATCAGTGTGGATCTACGTATGTAAAAAGTTTGTCTCAGTTAATGGAGGGGATCTTATTTCTTCTTTAATTTTCTTTTAAGTATTAGGACTACTAGAATGTAGGGCCGACCTGAATGCTTCGAAGCTTTGACCGTTGCCATGGTAATCGACCTCCAAATCACTATTTGAATGCTTCGTTTTAAATATTTTACATTTTTAAAATACATAAGTATGTAATAATAATGTATAAAACCCCAAATAGCCCATGAAATAAGTAATAATCCCACAACATTATTAAAATTATTCATATTCAACATGAATTATTATTAGTTATTCTCAGATGGATATCGCTGTTTGTTGTGTGTAGAGGTGTGTGTGTGTACAGTAGTGCAGCAGTGGCACTGCCCCGGGCACTGAAACGGGGGAGATGGAGACAGACAGACAGAAGATCATGTCAGCGTGCCGCGCTGCGCCGCGAAGCTTCGAATTCCTTCGAATATTTCTCACCGAAGCTTCGAAGCCCAGAAAATGGTATTTGGGACTGCCCTGCTAGAATGAGGTTCTTGCTGCATACAGCATACATGTTAGTCAATGATACATTTTCATCCCATTAATATGCAGGTTGTATACAAATGCATATATGTAAGCCAGTTTATCAGGCTTAAAATGATGCTAGAAGTTGATTTTTGATACCCTGAGTCTACGTTTTATACCTGAGTTGAGCACCATTCTCGCAAAATGTTTCATTATTGTAAGTGTTTTTCATATGTCACCAAAATTGTCTCTGTCAGATGCGTTGACAGCATTTGTCAATCATTACGAGGCTGATTTGTGGCATCCGTCAATCAAAAGTCAATGAAGTTATTTTGTAAACTTCAAAAAGCCTCTCTTACCAATCACTACAACACAGTCTCTATCTGATATGGAGCATTGTGATGAAGGAAGTATCCTGAAGTTTTGTTGTTGTGGCGTTCTGTTTGTGAATTTCCTGCGGGTCACTCACAGTTGTTCCAACAGAACAATTGGTTTTGATAAACTAGACAATAGGGTTTTGATTGAAACATTTACAATGTTTTCTATCCTTGCTAACAATAGAACGTCTGACTGCACAAGAATGGATCAAATTTCTTCTTTATGAGGAAAATATTGTAAATAGAACAGGATGCAATCAGCCGTTACAGCAGTTAAAGTTTAGATTTCCTAAATATTGTGACGGGGAAATCAACAACTTTAGTGTGTGATAAGAGGTAACGATGTGTAGTTTTATTTAAAATAAGTGTGGAATTAAACTTAATAGCTGTTTCTAAATGTACAACTGTGAGTTAAAATCAGTCCAAATCCCTCAAATACATATCCACATATATAGAGAGTGTGTGTGTGAGTCGCCGCTAACAGCCCAATTAATGGCGATGGCATTGTTCTGCCGACGAGGTGAGAGCAGCCCATTATATGTCAGTCTGACTTTACCTCCTCCTCTCGGTGCCCTGATGTGGCTCTTCTCTGTGCAGACCTGTTTTGGAGTAATGCCACAGATGGTGATGAGCCTGTGTAATCCCTGTAGATTTCCACGGTTTATAAACAGCAAGACAAGCAGCAGGTCCCTCCGATCTGAACAAACACTTCTAAATCAGGGGGTGTTTATCATGCCTGTTTTGGGTGGAGGTTGTAATTATTGCAAACAAGAGCAAACATGCAAAGAGAAATGGATTTCACAGATCTAATTGATTGGGGGACGAGCAGCAGATTTAGCTGCTGTAACCAGCTCCTCCTCCCCTCCTCCCTGCCACAGAGCTGCATGAGACTATTAGATTTATTATAGTTTATAGCACCTGAAGTATTCATCTTTTCAAATGAGATGCATTCAAAGCGATACGGGGTGCATTTCATTTCCTAGGGCTAAATCTGAAAAACTTAAGCACAGTTGGAACTGGCTCATTGCTATGTACCTCACAGAAAACAACAGATTTCCGGCTCATAATGGTCGAGACCACGAATCTAACCCTGCATGCACAGACAGAGTGTATCGAGATAATTGACAAATTCCTTGGCGAAATGAAATGCTGCGCACGCTGAAAGCAACATCAGTGTTTGCTTTCTGTCTGGCAAAAAGAATCACTGCATTTTGATGTATTGCCTCACCCCTGCACAAAAAATACATTCTTTTTGTCAGGTGATATTCCATCCCAATTTTCCAGGCAACAATAGGAACATCGGGAAATTGGTTTGATCCATGGCATGTTGACATTTCATTTGGAGAAATCAATCAAAATCTTCCGGCAAAAAGGGTGCATGAAATGTGAAACTGCTGAAATCAAACGTTTTATGGGAACGGTTTTGGAATATTTATCAAGTAAATGAGATATATCAGAGCGCCACACAAATCACAGGAGAACTAATCAAGATTTTTTTTTCTGGTAAGAGGTAGTAGCCTACCCAGGGGAAATTATTATTATCTGCAAGGCTAGTTTTGTTTTCTGGTGCTTTAATGTGAAACATTTTAAGTGTACGAAAACTACTAATTGGAAAATCTGTTTTGATCGACAGTATGTGACATTAAAAATCCTTCAATGTGCAGCACTGAAATACAGGCGTTTGTGTTAAGTATGCTTTTGTTTTAGTGGTTCACCTTGTTTTACATGAACAGCGACTAGAGAGTCATCTAAAATTAGCAGCACAGTTTGAAAAACAGCAGGTAGTGCACCCTACTAATAGACTCTAGAGGTGAATTAGCCATTAGCTAAAAAGGCTCATTCACCTCTAAACCAGATGTCTTTGTGAGGGTGAAAAAAAAAAGGGAATTTGTAAATGGAACAATGAGAGAGGTGCTGAGAGAAAAATGTGTTGATTGGACCAAAGTAAATGTACAACGGTGTAGTACAGCTAGGGCTGCACAATTGATCGAATATTAATCACGATCACGATTCCCACAATTGAACATGATCGACTGCGATATTGACGTTTAAATTGCTCCGCGCATAGAAACCTCTGCTGCATAAATCAAGCGCTTCCTAAACTAACAGCTAGAGATGCACCGTCAATCAGCAGCCGATCGCACACACGCGTGTGCAGCCGCCACATGATGGTTTTACCTTGACACACAGCGGCACAGTCGGTAACGTCAGACACACACACACACACACACACACACACACACACACACACACACTGAAGAACTTCCGCAGCGACGACATGTTGTGTGTACACACAAAACATGTCGTCGGTGCGGAAGTTCTTCAGTGTGAGTGAAGAACACATAAAGTTGCAATTTGTCCCAACTGCAAGTCCAAAATAAGCCTTCGAGGAACAACCTTAAAAACATTTGGAACAACTAACTTAATCACACACTTATTATATTGTAATTCATTCTCATGATGTAGCTCAGAGTAATCACAGTAATCACAGCGTGCTCGTCTGCCGACAGCACGGAGTTGCAGAGCTCCGTTAACGGAGGTTCCTTACGTTATGATGCGTTCAATCGTTACTCAGTAAATATGCGTAATCTTGTAAAATGTAGTTTTTGGCAAATAACCACTATAGATGACAATAACAAAGTAAAAGGACAGTTGACGGTTGGAATGTAGCACAACATGGAAGTGAAAGCAGTAATGCAGCAAATATTTTGTCCCTAACATCTCTGAATAATCGTGATCTTAATCTTGATCAAAATAATCGTGATTATCATTTTGGCTATAATCGTAGTACAGCCACTGTAAGATATTCCATTTTTCAGTATATGAAATATATTTGCTACCAAAATGTGATAATGGTTAATATCTTTTCAGGGGACATAAAAGAGATGAATTTGAACTTTAAAACTTTCACTTGATAATACTCAATGAGGTTTTTGCCTGGCAGAACGCCACCTTGTCCTCTGGGATCCGACATTGCTGCTCCTGGCAGCTTTGTTTTGACCAAAGCGGACATATCCAAACACTCTCTTTAGGGGAGAGGTGCAAATGCATTCCTAATGTGTCTGGCGTGACACCTGTCAGGTCTGCAACCAGAGCCGTAGTTAGCACACAGCACATCACCACACTCTAATCACCCTGCTGTGGTCTGACAAGCTGTTTGGGAGATGCATGTTAAAGTTTGAACCAACTAAAACATGAGGGCACTTTCAAATTCTGGATAAGTGTTAAAATCCGACCATCAGCAGGCTGTTCTATACTGTATTAATTTGTCAGTGGGGTAGTTCGCTTGACCAAAAACATCATTATACAACTTAGCCTGAATGCATGTTTCCTTACGTATCACTTATTTATATCAGTTTATTTCACTTTGATGTGAGCAAAGCTTGTAATTGCGTGTACCTCAGTCATCATGTTTCCCTTGATGAAATTTTCATCTGTGTATGAATTATGGATTAGTTATGCATAATGCACTGATGGAAATCCCACTTTTTCTCCAAAACAAAACTTATGAAAGTAATTTTTAAAAATTTCAGTTGGTGGTAACTTCCATATGTCTGATGTCTGTATTTAGCAAACTCAGAGAAAACCTTTTTCCAAACCCCATCATGATATTTGCAAACACTATAATCGGAATGTTTCAGAACAAGCAGTGTTGACCACAGTGTATTATTGCACCCACATGCATCACTCTGTTTAGGTCGAGATGTTTTACAGCAGTCTTTCAGTGGTTTGCAAAGAGTGTGTTAGTCATTCCTTTAAAAGCCTGAGGCAAGCAGTAGAGTTGTTAATATACAGGAGTGGATGCCAGCCACTGGCTACAGGAGGAAATGGTGAGTGTAGAGGCCTGTCAAGGAACAGGTACAGTAATGTGCTGTGGGAGAAAATAAGGTTGTGTTTTAAATTAGACAACACACAATCTTCTTTGGCACACACAAGATGAATATTTTGCCTGCAGAGAGAGAAATGTGTTCTCAGCTGTCTACGTGGTGTTGAGTGACACACATGAGAACTTGGTAATGGCTCGTAGTCCAATTATGAGAAACCTGATTATTAAGGGCTCGCTTAGAGTTGTGGGTAGAATTTGGTTTAACAAAAAACTTGACAGAAAGCATCAATTATTGCTGCCACCATAATTTCTTGTGTCTGCATTAGACTGCTCAGTGGTAGAATAAAGTACTTTCTAAAAAAAGGAAGCTGTTGGCTGAATCCTTGTTGCAGATTGATCTTTCCGTCTATAGACAGAACACCGCTATTGGTTAACTTGTTCTTTTTTTCACAGTGACAACAATCTATTATTTAGAGTTGTTCCGATACCGATACCAGTATCCGAAATGCTTCCGATACTGCCCAAAATTCGGTATCGGCGAGTACGCCAGTCTACGCACCGATCTGATATAATAGTTTATTAACCCAGAAAAAAATCAACTTGTTTAACCGGATATCAATTCTTCTTCGCTGCTCCAAAACAGTAGCGTTTATTGTGCTATGGACCTGGATGTATCATGGCTGCAACTAGCAACTACTGTTTTAGAGCAGCGAAGAAGAACTGTTTGCAGGTAATTTGTCACATGACGATAGCAAACAACACAACAGTGCGGTGCTAGTGCAGAGTGTAACGGTAGTCAGAGCGAGGAAAATGTCAGTCGTTTGGCAATATTTCACAGTGAAAAATCCAACAAGTAAAACGGCCATATGTACAGTATGTAAGGCTTCCGTTTTGATGGTTGGCAGTACCCTAGTAGGGTGTGTGAATATTGCACCCTACAGGACAAATTAGCACAAAGGCTGTCCACCGAGGAGACAGCTAAGAGAATACGTAATTGATATTTATTCCTAGCTTCATTTATTTTAGTTCTTTGTAACTGACAAACTGAATAATATAAGAAAGTTCTATTGTATTCATTTTTTGTATGTATTTGTTCATGTTTAACAAAGGGTTTAACTTGAGCCAGGCCATATAACAAAGATAGTAATCATATATATATATATATATATATATATATATATATATACACACAGGTTCAGGTTCATACCGCAGGTTCAGGTCTCAGAATCGGTATTGGGAAGGAAAAAATTGGTATTGGAACATCTCTACTATTGTTTATTCAGTGGAAGTGTGTCATGACATGATATCATGGCTAAATTATTTAATTTCAGGCTTGTTGCAATATTTTTTTTGCTGTACATGTGTGAAGTGTGTGGTTTAAAGTTATGCATACCAGTGGAACACAGTTTATTGCAATTAAACATACTTTTGATTATTTTATATGTGATTTTGCATACAATTGCAATATTGTGATATACATATTATTATTAGAAAACTACCACTTGTGTTATTGATTATCATCAATATAACCATAACTACGGATAACCAGCAGCTATGCTCTGTAAAAACATTAGCATTTAGCATTTAGCCACAGTCAACATCTTTTAGCTAGCATCAGAGCTGTGGTTGTTGTTTCACCATGATGATAATTATGACATTATTTGTACATCATATGAAAAGTCATATGAAAGTCATATGAAAGTTAACAGTAACCTGCATGGACTCTGGGTGCTCTTTTTTTTTTTAAACCCTTCCACACAACAAAAACAACAGAAGTTTACAAAACTGAAAATATAATCTATGACAACTCACTCATTAAAGCAATCAAGTAGTTTGATGTGTTTCCATTATTACATTAAATGCTAATAAAATACAGGTTTATAGTCTGAACATTTTTCAGTCCTTATTCATGTCAAAGAATATTAGTTGTAATTTTTATATTATATAGCAGATGGCAGTCTCTAAAAAGTTCAAGATGTGTGACACAAATCACAAACTGCGTATGCCATACTGCTATACTTATCAAGACTTCTGCTTTGCGGCTCTATTACACTTCAGACTTGTGTGTGTGAAAGAGAGAAGGATGACGGAGACGGAGAGAGGGAGAATATGATATCAATACTGCGATTGACTCAGTAGGGAGAGGATGTAGAGGCAGAAGCTGGCACGCTCAGAAGATTGGCAGCAGGGAACAGATGGTCAGGAGGAGAAAGGAAACATGACCAGGATGTGTAGTTATGCAAAGATAAGCAAAGGAGGTGCTGAGAGTGCTGATGAGCTGCGAGACACTGGCATCATAATTCTGTGTATAACACAGCCATCCAAGTATCAAAACTTTTGGTAACGCTTGCCGTGTCAAACTGCTAAAGAAGTCGTGCTATGCTTCTCAAACTTGTTATTCATCGTTCCTCATTTAAGCTGATAGACACCAGATGTGGTGCTTTTTCTTTTTGAGTGATGGAGCTGTTTAGGTTTCATATATTTGGATGTAGTACATCAATATATTTGACAGACATAACTATAATATCAGTATCATTAAGGTTTGTGTTGTAGCTGCTTAAATGTTGTCTTTCTTTACTTGGACGAATGTGACGCAATGACCTTGATGTTTGAAGTGACATGTTGTTTTCCTCCAGACATCGGAGCTTGACTCTTCAGTTGAAATGCAAATATTAAATAGCTGCATGCTAATGAGGCATCTTTTGGCAGAGAGGCATAATGACAATAACAGCAGCAACACGTAACTAAACTGAGACAGGGGACTTACAATCTCGCCGTTAATCTTTCGAAAGTCCATATCAAAGTGATTCTGGCCCAAATAAGCACCGAGTGAGAAATCCACCACGGGCAGCTAAATCCAAAAATCAGCCCATTTTCCATGCAGTGGTCTGTGAGAACACCAGCTGCTGTGGGCTATCGTGGACGTGAGCTCTAACACAAAGCACTTCACTCTGCATAACCAGGGCACTAGGTTTTGTTTGTATCAGCAAAGGATGGAGAGGTGGAGAGAGGAGCGTCTGCTTGAATATTCTCCTTACCGGTCCCAGGGGGAGGTGTGTGCCCTTGAAGAGATGCTTGGTTTGTAAAGTTAAGACAAAAGGCCAGTATCGATTGAATTATCACAGTTCGTCCACGGTCAGTAACGATACAGTAATTACCATGCACGTCTCCTGGCACCAAGATCATCTTTCAGTAGTACTTTCAGTAGAAAATAATGTGGGGGTCTGTTGTGTTACAATGTTTATTTAACATTTCATTTGCAATTAATGAGCCATACTAAGGTTCTGCCCCGTAGTTCTGTGATGTGAGTAATACAACAGTGCACCGTGGTACTGTGCTGCCTATCCTTGGAACACTTCTACATTAAATGGTGCTGAAATATTTTACTCGAGCGCAAACACTCTCACAGCCGGAGCTGTTATATATGTCAGATTACTTGAAAACTGAGGGCAATGTTGGATAATAGGGCTTCTAGGAATTATTGTGCAAATATTTATACACTAGTATGCTCAAAGAAAAAAACCCAACTTTCATTATATATTAAAATAGTGTTTGAGGTTTTGCCTTGTAGTTTGTGTAGTTATATTTTCAATAATTCTGAGTGGCAGAGCGTACTGTAATTGTTTGAATAGTGGACATGGTTGTCCTGGGGCCTGTTACAACTTACTGAGTTATCCAGATAACTTTTCAGAGTAAAACCCAGAACAGGTGCTTCTATGTCAGTCCATGTGATCCATCCAGATGTGAGAGAGTTACTTGGCAAAGTGATCATGTTTTGGCCTTAGTTAGTCTTGACCACCTGTGGACTACCCAGCTGACTCAGGACTCCTCCCCCTGGAGATATACTGTATTACAAATTTAATTCATTTTTTATCATTAATATGTTTATTGCTTTTATTAGCTGTCAATCGATCAAAATATTTAATCGCTATTAATCGCATGATTGTCCATAGGTAATCGCGATTAATTGCAAATTAATCTCTTTTTTTATCTGTTCAAAATGTACCTTAAAGGGAGATTTGTGTATTCAATACTCTCATCATGGGAGTGGACAAATATATGCTTGCTTTATGCAAACGTATGTATATATTTATTATTGGAAATCAATTAACAACACAAAACAATGACAACTATTGTCCAGAAACCCTCACAGGTACTGCATTTAGCATAGAAAATATGCTCAAATCATAACATGGCAAACTGCAGCCCAACAGGCAACAACAGCTGTCAGTGTGTCAGTGTGCTGACTTGACTATGACTTGCCCCAAACTGCATGTGATTATCATAAAGTGGGCATGTCTGTAAAGGGGAGACTCGTGGGTACCCATAGAACCTATTATTCACATATCTTGAGGTTAGAGGTCAAGGGACCCCTTTGGAAATGGCCATGCCAGTTTTTCCTCGCCAAAATGTAGCATAACTTGGGAGCGTTATTAAGCCTACTTCGCGACAAGCTAGTATAGATGGTGTGACATGGTGACAGGTTTTCTAGTTTCATATGATACCAGTATCTTCACTCCAGCTTTAAAACTGAGCCCGCTGCCACCTTAAAATCTCAAGTTGTATTAATGAATTAAAGAAGTTAGTGGCATTAGAACAAATTTGCGTTAATGTGTTATTATCGCGTTAACTTTGACAGCCCTAGCTTTTATCTTTGGTATATGACAGTACAGTGTTTCATATTGTCAGACATTTCTTACTGCTTACAATAATGTAATATTAGTGGTATCAGAAGCCACAACAAAAAGTACAAATAAAAAAAATTAATACAAATTTTAAAAAATCAATAAGGGACATACTGATAACAGCATGACTGGGAAGAATGTTCATGCAACATATGGTAATATTAATTACTATCAGGGAACAACAATCATATTTTACAGTCTTATCAATCAGTGTGACATAAGTCCAGAAAGGATCCCAAATTGGTGACTTACTCTTCTTTCTGTTATTCATCTTGTTTAGCAAACACTCATATGAAGCTGTTTTTATCAGGGTGTTTGCCCATTCTTCTAATTCTGGAAATTTGGGTGTTTTCCAGTTTCTAAGTATTGTCCTAGCAGCCATTGGGATGCCTACCATGATTACTGAAAGTTCTCCACTTGGTATGTTGTGTATTTGGGTTCTGTTCCCTAATAAACATAAGCTTGGAGATAATGGTAATTTCCTTCCAACCAGCTGCTCAAATATTCCAAAGTTGTTCTTCTGAAGGGTTGGATGACTGGGCATTCCCAAATGACGTGTATACAAGTGCCTGTGTCCTTCTGACATTTCCAACACAAATTGCTATTTATTAAACCCACCCTGTTTAACAAATTTAATTATTAATAATTAATTATTTAGTTATATAATGTGTCCAACTCAGTACCCTGTAATGGTACAATCTAATATAATGTAATTAGTTTAATTAATTAGTTTCGCTCAATTCCAGGATTCCTATGGGATCATGATTATATTATTTGATCCCATAGACACTCAACAATTAAGCCAAGATAGCCTATTATTGCTGTTTGACATCACTTCAGACTACAGCAATAAAAAAGGTATGTCCTGGCATTAATTAGTTTCTGACTCTGGGAAAGACCAGAGAAACCATAACATTTCCCCAAAACTACTGTATCTCTGAACTATCTCTTTAACCAAACCACACACATTTTTGTGATCTTCTTTTGATAGCCAATGTCATAACTAATGCAATATGTTTTCACTTCCATTCATTGAGCCTCCCCTGAAACGGTTTGGAGCCCCCCTGGGGCCCGCCTCCCACTTTGAAACCTCTGTTCTAGACCCATTTGTGACCTCTGCACTACATACGTTTATTTGTGATTCTGTCACATATGGAAAACATAAATTAAATTGTTGTTTTTACCTGTTATCCAACAGTGGAGTGCATCTTGTCACAGATGTCTACAGTCAGTCCAGAATGATAAAATGTTGCCCCCATTTGCCTGTGGTGAACCCAATTTTTAAAGGAGCAGTGTGTAACATTTCGGGGGATCTATTAGCAGAAATAGAATATAATATTCATAACTATCTTTTCATTAGTGTATAATCACCTGAAACTAAGAAACGTGTTTTCGTTATCTTAGAATGAGCCCTTCATATCTACATAGGGAGCGGGTCCTCTTCACGGAATCCGCCATGTTGTGCCGCCATGTTTCTACAGTAGCACAGAACGGACAAACCGAGAGCCTTTCGCATTTTTACGTTACCTGAAGGCCACCTAGTTCTCAGACATGCTTGTGAAACGTGTGCTGCAGAGTGCAAAACCGTGGTACCACCAGCCGCCGTCTGACTTCCGTTGCTCCTAAAGTTGTGGTAGTATTGTAAGGATGGCTTCTGAGCGAGGCGAACAGCGTTACCACAGTTTTGCACTCCGCGGCTCACGTTACCTGTCTTGAAAGGGAGGAGTGAGAGGAGGGGTATTCAGTTGGTTGCAATCTGAAACCACACCACTAGATGCCGCCAAATCCTTCACACTGTACCTTTAAATCCAATACTTTCACATGCTGCGCCAGCCCTCTGCTCAATAACTCTACTTTTGACTCTTATCTGGTTGGTGTATGCAATTGTCATGGAATCACCAGCAATCACCATCAGTGATATACTGCTGAAGTCACAAATGGAGCCCTCAAAACAAATTATTAGGAAACGCAAATTCATTTTAACGCCACTAATTTCTTTAACGCATTAAAGCAACTTGAGATTTTAGGTTGTACCAGCCTCAGCTTTAAAGCTAGAGTGAAGATACTGGTATCATGTGAAACTAGAAAACCCAGCTTGTTACGAAGGAGGCTAAATAACGTTCCAAACTTGCTCTAAATTTTGGCCAAGAAAAACTGTCATGGCCATTTTCAACGGAGTCCCTTGACCTCTGACCTCAAGATATGTAAAAATGGGTTCTATGGGTACCCACGAGTCTCCCCTTTACAGACATGCCCACTTTATGATAATCACATGCATTTTTTGGCAAGTCATAGTCAAGTCAGCACACTGACACACTGACAGCTGTTGTTGCCTGTTGGGCTGCAGTTTGCCATGTTATGATTTTAGCATATTTTTTATGCTAAATGCAGTACCTGTGAGGGTTTCTGGACAATATTTGTCATTGTTTTGTTTTGTTAATTGATTTCCAATAATTAATATATACATACATTTGCATAAAGCGAACATATCTGTCCACTCCCATGTTGATAAGAGCATTAAATACTTGACAAATCTCCCTTTTAAAATACATTTTGAACAGATTAAAAATGTGTGATTAATTTGCGATTAATTGTGATTTATATTTTAATCGATTGACAGCCCTACAAATCACATCTTTGTAAAGCCTAAATTGTTACATTTTTGTTGACCATGAGAGACGTTGACTCAAATCTGTTAATTTGGGGTACTGATGTGTGATGTTGTAGTAGCGTTATTGCATAGAGCAGATTAGTAATCAATCATTAACGTGTAGGACGTGTACGAAGCCATAGTTGTTGTTTCCGCCCTGAGAAAAACCGGCCTTGGGTCATAAATTGAGGGTTTGTCATTCAACTCATTCACAACAGTTTCTGGAAGAAGTTTAAGAATTAGGATATAGATTCATCATTGTTTTCATTATCATATTTCATATTCTTCATCTTTCAGTCATCATTCGCTACAATGTTGTAGTATTGTTTTGCATTATGTTGCGAAATGTAGATGGAATTTTCCCTCTTTAGTTGCTGTAGGTTCAGCCATAGCTAGTACTATAGTATTTGTAATAATGACCAATAGGTCAACTAGACAATCCTTTTCAAAATGTAAATTCACTCAGGGGAATTTCTATCAATATAGAAAAATGTGTAAATGGTTTTGATTAACATCTGACGAAGCCACTATGTGAAGCCTCTTTGTGTAATGACTGTTTAAGGTGTAATGTTGCTAAAGAGGCTTTAGTTTCCCTTCATCTCTGTCCGTGACATTGCCACACAAAGCTGAATCACTTTTGATTTGATTGTCACTCATCCAGCTGACTAACGCTTCAGCTTGTTGGCAGGCTGGCAGCATATGGCTGCTATAAAGAGTGCGTTTTTTAGTTTAGATAGCTGATCAGATTAGACGAACATATGGTTGCACTTTTATTGGAAAACAGTCATCAGAACCTGCAAGTACAACACTCGTGACATGGCACACTGTGTATATTTGTGTATATTTGATGCTGGCATTATTTTTGATGCATACTGTACATCTCCAGACAACATATTTGAAGGATTAATAATTTTGCTGCATATATAATGACATCCATAGAGTGCTGACTTGCATGTTCTTTGGTACAGAAAATCCATCAATGTCCCATCAATAAGGCAATAAACAGATGGAATTGTGTTCACAACTGCCATCAATAGCAAATATTCTTACAGGGATGAGGAACATAAAGCTCTCATTATAACATGTTGTTAAAGCTCAAGCTGTACAAAGCTTTAGAGAGCAGGTATTATTTCCCAGCGGAGCACTGACATTATAAAACATGTATGTGTCAGACACACTGGAATATAACAGGCTCATATGTAGATTAAATATTGCAACTGTTGTACTGTAGTTTTGACCCTCATTTCAGTGGTGGAAAGGCACCATATGAACAGCAGTATTACAGCTACAACCTTTAGTTAAACAACTACAGCTTTTGCAGATATTGAAACTAATATTGGGCTCAAAATATGCTTTTCATAGTAATTGGCAGTGATACAAGTGATACAGGAAAGCCATGATGCACATCATTCAGAGAAAAAGCATTAACTCTAAATGCTCCTCTTCATCTTTGTCTGCCAGCGTCTTCAACAGCAAATCGCAACACATGCTGCACATCATTACAGAAGCATGATGCGGAATAATGGCAATGATTTGTGGACAGATATATTGGTGCTTATCTCATTTTGATAAAGTAGTGCTAATTAAGATATTCTAGCATTGCTGCTATTTGCAACCTCTTTTACACGATCAAGAACATATGAGGTGGGAGTCAAATTAAAGGGATATAAATGACATGCTACAGTAACACAACTGTATATTCTCAGGTAGAATAGTATGCATATGTCTGTTCCAGTTTTCTGTAATGGTGCAATAAATTATGACTGATAATCATGTAAAAGTCCTGCAACTAAACTACATGCCAGAAAAGTCCGATATGCCAGGAAACCTTTCAAAATAAAATAACTTACAATTTTCAACAGAGAGAGACAGAAGTGCCTGATAATACGTCTGATGAAAAATATGATTAAAAATTGTAATCTCAGTGACCTCATTTGCATTATGTATTTAGTATGTTGTTACCAATGGATGGGAGGTTGGTTGGCTAGGCTTTGACAGTGATTGTCTTTGTATTCCTAATGTGTAAAACATCACTGTAATACTCCCTCAAGGTAAGAATCAAACTGCTTTTGTGAGTGATACTTTCGTTTGAATCTGATGAATTCATTAATTTAGGGTGTTTTGGGAGCTCATTAGTATGAAAACTGAACATTTTAATCTCAGTGCTTTTTCATGTTATTTCAGAATCATAACAACACACATGCATACTGGGAACACATTGTTCAATACAGCATTTTCAATTATGTTCACAACTCTTCTGTGATGCAGAAGTCTGTACATCTTGTTTAAAGCAGGTGGATTTAAAGTGACCATTGTCTGGTTTAACTCATCCAGTGCAGAGCTTTGTAAAGCTAAACCCGGTCGGAACTTTCCATGTGTAATTGGTTCACCTCTTTGTTTCTGTGTTCTCTGATTAAAGCCAAATTTCTAATGGGAATGTGTAACAGCACTGTCAAACTGAGGTGGTTTAAGCTCCGCTTGTCCATTGCTTCAGCTGATGAAGAAATAATATGAATAGTAGATGTTAGAGCTCAACCAATACGAGGGCTCCAGAATAACTTTTTACACTTGTTGCACTGGTGCACCTAACTTTTTTTCATTTAGGTGCACCAGCACATGATTTAGGTGCACCCAAATTTCACCTCTGCTGATGATGTCGGTTCTGGGCTGGGCCTTCCAGGGCCAGGAACAGGTGTAACGGGCACCGCAGCATTTCTCTTGACGAAAAAACGATCAGTAGTTCTCTTCATTTTGAATTACCGGTATGTCCCACATACACACATGCCTTATTTTTTTTCCCCACCTGCATTCAGCGAAGAAGAATGTCAGGTTCAGAGCCAATCAGAGTCAGAATATGTGTGTGTACATATATAGCGACCAAGATATGTACTGAGCAGGACATTTCACAGTTGAAAATTGAACTTGTAAATGCTCTTTGGTGGACAACTTATGCAATGGCAACACTATTATCTCAAATATCTTCAAACATCTGTACAGCCAATATATGTATTGATACCAAAATATCTGCTTTAAGCTAATATTTGGCTGATTTATCAGTCAGGCTATATATTTCACATTCCAAAGCAGAAGAAAACAGTGCTGCAGACCAGCACCAGCCCTGTCTCATTTACAACATACAATATTTTGCAATATGCCGGAGTGTCATACAGTGACCTCTCTACATTATTAATGTGGAGGTTTTATGTAAGCTTTCATAGGATTTACAATGGAGTTTAAAAAGTAAAAAAAAAAAAGCAGTTTTACTTTTAAATCTCCATTTTAAAAAAAAGACGTTATATGCAGGAGACACTTACTGTCCCAAGGTTATTACTTCAAAGTCATAGTGTTTATTAAGATCTTGTTGAAGGATTAAATGTTAACTCTAGAGAATTTTTTTTTTTTTTTTTAATATTAAATCTTGTATATGGACATAGTAGTGTGTGGTACAGTATTTATTGCTTAAATGACAAAAAGATTGACACAGCCTGTGTCCTGATCCCGTGTGCAGCACTTCATCACTCTCCATTTACATAAAGCATTCAGCCTTCACAACTGCTGTCATTCAGGCCCATCCTGAAATGGATTGTGCACCGACTGTGTCTGGATGAGTTGTTTTTCAATCAGCAAGGAGGATTAAATGCTATCAGTGACAGGTTAATGCATATTAATGTAATTCAGCTTAGCCTAAACTATTGTCTTTTGCCTTTTGTTTTCTCTCTTGCAGACTTCAACATAGAATCTTACATTTAAATTCTTAGTGGAATCTTTAGTATTATCAATGAAATGTAAGGATCACAAGTGTGCTGTGGCCGGTGACCTTGTTAAATCTGACAATGCACACAATTGGGTATTTATCAATGACACAGAGCACAGAGTAGTATGCTAAATGCAAAGGAGAACATGCTCCTCTGCATTACAGATCTGTGTCAGCACCCCGAGCGTTTCTGCTGAACCCACATGGTCAATAAATTCTCGCTGTTTAAAAGGCGCATGAGTAGAATTCTACTCTCAAAGATCTAATGAAATGACGAGGAATTGACCTTCAGGACACATGGGATTGATTCTTTACCGACATCCTCGTGGTAATTGGCTTTGTATAGTTCTGCTCTGAATTATAATACTGTAGTTGTCTTTGGAATGTATGTCACACATGAGTGCTCAGTCCTTCAAGGTTTACAGTTCAGAAAGGCAACATTGGTTCCCCGGGGATAAGAGATGCGCATGGTTCCCAGTTAAAAGGCTAAAACGCAGCATCAGCATGCAAAAGTGAATGAGCCCACGTCTTATAGTGAAAAGGCCCCATTTGACCCATTCTGATTGGAACATGCCGGAAAACACTGCATCAATGTCTTGGCAATGAAAATTAGTGATCCAGCTGATTCCTTGTTTAGCTAATGAGTGGCGGAGCTTCACATGCCATTTACATGTATTCCTACTGAGAGAAAAGCTGATGGTTTCAAAGCCTGGAATATCTTTCTAGCCCCACAGCTTTTTCTCAGGTGGTATGGCCAGGTCAGCAATTTGATTTGAAGTGGGAGTGGCGTGGAAGGCCACTGTGCAAAATTGAACCAAATTCGACCGGCAGCATGTTAAACCATGTGTAAAATCCCCGCGATGGGCTTAGAAAACCATCCCTGGCTGGGGCCGCCGCTTTCCTCCCACCTCTGTCTTTAGGGATGGTCACACACATTTCTGTGCACCACTCATAGGAGCCTTTGAAGGAAGAGGGATGTCCAGGAGCCCATTAACCTCCCTTGCGCCTGTGCACTGATTCCTGACACACACCCAGACACCGGGTCACAAACCTCTGGGAAAGCAAGCGCCTTTTTCACACAACGTAGGCAGCAGGTCTTTCTTCGGTCGCTGCATGCCTGTCCTTGCTATTGTATTTCCAAGAAGTGTGCATTGTAACATTTTCCAATTGATAATAAGTGTCAATTTTTGCAGCGACACTTATTTAGAGTTGTCTAATGTTGACTGCAGGCTTGTTTGTCTGCTCATAAAGCTGTTATGGTTCTGGGGCGGCTGTTCAAAACTGTCTAAAAGTGTTAAATTAACTCTGCTAGCTGTGGGCTTATTTTAATACATTAAATCACTGGCATGGATTTTTTGCACTCTCACAGTTTAGGCTGTCAAAAACATGGAGTAGAGAGCATCATCGGTATCTCCTTTTAGAGCCTTATAGATAGGGCATGTGGTTGGGCCCTAACTTATTAGCCTATATTTAATGATATTTTTATAATGGGTCTAAACTATCACCATATTCCTGCAGAGGCATATTGTTCTGCTTTCACATTATCCTCCTAAAACTGATCAGAGGATTACTGATGTTCCCTCTCAAAATGTCTGTAAGAAAGTAGCCCGTGTGTCACGCAGTGTAATTGTTTTGACAGTTTAGCAGAGATCCGAACTATTTGGAGGTGTTCTCCATTGGTGAAGCGTCTTCATTAGTCAAAAAGCGTGGGCGGGACTCTTGCTCTCTGCAGCGAGTCAAAGAGAAAGGCAATAAAGGAAGGCAGGAGCTGCACTTTGCCGACGAGCATCTCTGCCGTCCTGCTACACTACAGCAACCACTGCTCCCCGGATCTGCGTAAAACACACAGGGACTTCTCTGGAAAAAAAAAGGCAGAGTTCATCAATGTAACTCCGGTCAGTCCGAAACTGCGCCGTTTACCTGGATAAGTCCATCCCGAGGAGAAGAGACAGAAAGAGAGAGAGAGAGAGAGAAGAGACAAACGCGAGTGGAGTGTCGACGTCAAATTGTGAAGGAAAAAGAGAAGAATATGATTGTCAAGCAGCAGCTGATGTTCATCCTTTACAGCCTCTGTGCAAGCGTCTTTAAAGGTGAGCGCTGGATGTTGCTGTATAGACGGGCGTGGTGTGCGGGGAGGTGGCGGCTGCGTTTAACTGTAAAGATCATATGTGATCGTGTCACACGTGAGTTCAAGTATTCAGTAGAAAGGGAGATAGAGTTGATTCTCCTTTTTTTTTTTTAAGTGATGCGTGTTTGCGCAGCAGTTGTGGCCGGAGGACGGCTGCCGTTGTCTGCTGTCAGAGCCGACTGTGCTGGAATGCCTGGAAGTTGAATTGTGCGGAAAAGCAGAATGCGGCTGCACAAGTTTTTGTACCGGAGACAACTTGGATGTTGCCCTTGCTTTGGTATTAAGTGGCAGATAAAGCATGAACATGCAGATGAGTCGCCTGCAGTCGCCTCCTGTTTGTCTGTTCATCCCGTTATGTCCCCTGAAGCTGACACATGGATGCACGACAGGTTACAGCAGCTGGTGGCGTGCGTCTTATTTGTTGTGAGACCCGTGTGTCATTGAGTGGATCGTTTGTAACTGTCTGCTCTCTTTGGGCCTTTTAAGTCATTTCACACGTGATTTTAAATCAGTGACTTTGCAGAGGTGACAAGAAGTCTTCCCTAAAGCTGCATTTTGAGTTGAGCTTTTGTCTCCAGCACGGCCAGTTTGCGCACAGTATAGGCAGAATGCGTGTGTGACTGTGTGCATCCTCCAGGACTGTCTGTATGCATTTTGACCGTCATGTAGTCGCTCGTTCAAAGTTGGGCTGCAGGGATCAGACGCAGCAGGTAAGGTTGCGTAAATGTGATGCCTCTCTGCAGCCAGGCATCAGCGTCTCCTCATGACAACTCCCTCAACTCCCCTCACACCGTCCCGCTCTTGGACATGCTTGCGCAGCCACCGCCCTGTAGGCGACCAGTGCGCAGATACATAACGCCTACAGCAGGGGGGTTTTCATGTCAGGAACTCCCAAATCAAAGCAAAACAAAACAAAACAAAAACCTGCTGACTCTAATTTAAAAAGATTTGGTCCCACATTGCATCGGGAGGAAGATTTATTTTGTCATTGCTGATTCAGTACATTATAGGGAGGAGATTAATATAATATATAATAGTAGTGACAGTGACCTATGATCAGTGTTCATCCAATGAATGAATCTAAACTAGTTCTGTTGAGGAGCCCCTTGAGGACCTCACTTTCAGAACCAACACAGACCATCAAATCAGTAAAAACTCTGAAAAAAGTCAGAGTCTCTATGCCATTTCCACATTGCATCATCACATAAAAAATATACTCTTAAATGAGCCCTATTTCAGCCTCAGATTTTGAACATTACCTCACTTGTCAAATATTTTTAGTCCAAGTCAGACCCTTATGTGTTGAAGAAAACACACAGCCGGGGCTCAGTTTAACTCAAATGCGAGGCAGATTAACGGATGTATGACTTGTAAATTTCTCTTTGAAATTCATAAAAAAAAAGAAAAAAAAGAAATTGCCTTTATGTTTGTTGCTTTTGGCAGTCTTGCTGTCTCTCCCTTCGGCAAGTTTCAACTCACACATTTGTTTAATCTCAATGAGTTGTCCAACTTGAGATGCCATCAAGTTGCAGTAGACCTATATCCAGCTGTGACCTGATGACATCCAGCTGGTGCCATGCCCTCTCAAGATGTGTCCCCCCCTGTGGAGTGGATCGTGGCTATAGGTTTAAATGACAGGTATTCTTCAAAGCACACCATATCTTTCTAGAAGATTCCCTACCATCAAGGCAGCCATTAGCCATGTCAGTACTGTATGAAAATGAACTTGCAGATACATAGAACTTGCCTTGAAAACATTTTGATGGTGCATTCTAGGATACCTCGTTATCTGGGATATGAGAACCGGCCTCTATTATGTCACAAAATCCAATCAGCTTTCACCAGCTTAACAATAGTGTTAGTTTTCGAATAACAATATTTTTTTTTGTTTTTAGAATTTTAGATGACCAGGATTAAAATCAAGCTACAAAGTATCAACTTAGCTTTCTTGTGTAGCCTACTACAACATATCCTCGTACAACGGTTCGTATGATATCTTACGGAAAGTTATTCCCCATCTCTCGTGCGTTTTTCTACGACTGTCCAGCAACACGTGACGCACGTGTCAAATTTCCGCTCCAATCTTTTCAAAATAAACTTCCGTCTTCACAGGAAACAACTTGGCGCCATGCCCTCTAAAGACGTGCCCCCATGTGGAGTGGATTGTGGTTAGGGTTACATGATTGATATTCTTTGGAAAGCACACCATATCTTTCTAGAAGATTCCCTTCCACCAAGGCAGCCATTAGTGTCAGTCCATGTCAGTATTGTATGAAAATGAACTTGCAGATACATGGAACTTGCTTTGAAAACCTTTTGATGGTGCATTCAAGGATACCTCGTTATCTGGGATATGAGAATCGGCCTCCAATATGAATTGCATTCACGGGCTAAGCCATGCAATACAAAGTAAATAGAAATAAGGTTAAAATGATGGGAGTGTGAATATGGTAGCATCTTGCATTAAGAGGTTGTTGTTTGGCAGCAGACCTTGAGCACATCCAAACAGTCCCTCCTTGCAGAGCATTTATTGCCACACAAGATGGACAAATATATGGACTTAATAGTCAGTGTAACATGTGCAGCAACAGGGACAGCAAGAGCTAAAAAAATGCAAGGATTAGCATTTATAATATTATTAGCATCATTAGCTAACACAACAGTGTTGAATAAAAATAGACAGCAGAAAGCTAGCCCATTTTGCAACAGATCTGGGTTCATGACATCCTGCCAGAGAGAACCGGGCACAGATAATTTTATCTTCTTGTCCAAAAGCTCTGCTAAGATAGTGCCCACTTCAAGGGCTACTTAAAATATTTATGCCATGTGGCTTAAGTTTAGACACATGAACTAGGAGCGCCCAGGGCAGTGCCCCAAAAGTCTGTGTAGAGAGCACCCATGAGCACACACCTCCAACAAGGCTGCACAAGCCTCCAAATGTGTTATTAAAATAGTCAAAAATGTTTCATCTGCATTGGGACCAGGATCTGCTGCAAAATACACAGAGATGGGGAATTATTGGATACATGTGCCAGATTTATCATTCAAAGAGCAGTAGTTTGGGATTCTAAGAGTTCCCTATTTTGCGGTGTTAACAAGTCCATTTAATAAACTGCTGATGCATCTAGATGTAGTTCAGGCTATGGCTTAACCTTTCACTAAATTCCATTACAGTCTGTAAAAGATGTGTGAGATATGGTGTTTGCGAACAGACAACAAACCAACAAATGGGACTGAAAACATAACCTCCTCTGCGAAGGTAATACGGTTCATGCGTCTTCTGTGCGATCACAGCCTAATCGACAGTTAAATTGCAGTGCGCCGCATCACACACTGCAGTGATACTGTAGACAAGACTTCAGCCTCAGCAGCTCTCTTCATGCTCCATAATGCTGAGAGTCATTTCATGCAGGCTCATCCTTCTTAGAACAACTACACTATTAGTATTTTGCTTAAATGCATTGCTGGACTCTTATCTATAGCTGCAGCCTATGGAGTGCTGCACCGCCTAAATGTTTAATATGCTGTAGTGACAGAATAGATTTATTCTTATGTAGAGTTACTGTAAATCTATTGTCCTCCTCTCTGCTGTGTGTCCTGCCTTGTGCCCAGGCTCTGAGTGTGAGGCCCTGTTATCCCCATATGTGCACCAGTGGGATCTTATGCCACTCTGTGATGTGTTGCTGTATCACTGCACCAGAGTCATCACAACATATTTCACCAAAGGCAGCTAATGCTGACACCTGACAGACTTGTCAGAGCCAGTTAACAGGTTAGGTGGCAGGCGGGCTAGTAATGCTAATTAGCCATGTGGCGCGGCTATACTTAGTCTCTTTGCGGACCTGTGGGCCGGTTGCGTCAGAAATGTAACTTTTCTGATCTGCGCGTTCCTTTGTTGGTCGCAGCTCCTCTGGTTTGGTCTGACATTCCTTCCACTCAAGTATTTCATCACTTTCCTTCTCACGGAGTCCAAAATGCTCCCGTACCGCCAAGGGAACTTTTCTTTTGTTTGAGCATGGAGCCTTTCATCATTTCTTATCTCGTCAGACATTTTAGCGAGTACAACCTGCAGGTGACATTAGAGCGTTGGTGTGTGTTTGACCATAACGTGTGGGGGCAGTAATGAGGGCAAAGCATGGAATAAATGAAAAAGTCTCGCTCTCCTTTTTTTTTTTTTTACAACATTTAATCTGGTATCAAAACCTCATATATCAAAACTACAGACAAAGAGAGGTTGACTTGAGGAAGAATAATACCCTCATAATGTAAATGAAAAATGTCTTCCCTGATTAAGGAGGGAATTGAAGCTAGTCATTAAAAATGCAAAAGCGCCTTGTAAAATGTTTGATATTTCCTTCAAATATTGGCCCAAGAGTAGACCCATCCATTTTTGAGGGCTAAAAGCCCAACTGTGATTATTGGATTGGATTCGTGAAAATATTGTGAACAGTAGAACGGGATGTCATGTTATTCATACTAGCTCATGTGAATATATGACATAAATTGTTACACAAAGTTATGGGGTTGTTGCCAGAACACTGAACAAATGATCCTTAAAACCTTATAAACTTCCCAAAATAACATCTATGTAAAATTGTATTTGTCATCATGCAAATCACCAAAATACTGTTTCATACGCAGTGGTTTTTATTGGCATCTTTTCGCAGGAAGGCAATGTTTGAAACACTGATGTGCTGGAATTTCAATCCAAAGCTCTTTCAAAAATAAGTATGCACAATACATGCATGCATATTAATGCATACATTACACATCATACAATGCTTTGCATTATTTAAATGTTTTCATTTGCATTCATCAGGATGGAAATGCCAACAGATAGGCAAAATAAACTGAATCTATATGAATTTGAACACTTTCTCTGGTCTGTATGCATTATGGTTAGGAATCTGTGTGTTATGTCACAAAATTTAATCAGCTTTCCCCAGCCTAACAATACTGTAAAATTACATATAAAAATAAAACATTGTGTTATCAGAAATTCAGAAGACCAGGATTAATATCAAGCATCAAAGTGTCTCAGTTTAGCTTTCTTGTGTAGCCTACTGCAACAGATCCTCATACAACGGTTCATATAATATCTTATGAAAAGTTATTCCTCTTTTTTCAGGCATTTTCCTACAAATTTCCAGCAACAAATATTTTGTGAAAGCACCAGTATTCAACCCTACAATATCGTCGCAATATTGATTTTGAGGTATTTGGTCAAAAATATTGTGACATTTGATTTTCTCCATATCGCCTATAGCCCTATACGGTCTCCACAGGGAACAGCTTGGTTAGGTTTAGGTAACAAAACTACTTAGTTAGGTTTAGACAGCAAAACTACTTAGTTAAGTTTAGGAAAAGATTGACTTGGTTAGGATTAGGCAACACAACTGTGGTACGGTTCGGTACGCTTCGTTTGTGGTGAGAACATGATCCGACCTCGATCCGGCCCAACTGGAGAAAGCATTGCGCCATTTTGGATTAAACCAGCTCCGTTAGCAAGCAGCGTTGTGCATGTCAACACCAGACAACATTACTACAAAAGAGCCTACGCTTCCCCTCGCTATTCACATCAGTACTAAACAGGTGTAACGCTAAGCTGTGTTGAAGACCATGGGCATACCACAGTCACAGTTTAGGAGGGTTAATGCACGCCTCCTCCTGAACTGTCTTGATATGCGCCTTCAGGGATTCCAGTGCATCAATACATTGTTTTCCAGTCGCAGCCGCACCTCATTTCCAAACTGTATCGTTTGCCTTGAGTGAAAAATTGCTACGAGCTAAAAAAATATGACCAGGGCCAAGATCAAACCGCGTAGTTGTCCCTCCATTGTGAAATGGGAGAGTGCTGCGTTCTGGAAGTCTGCTCTTCTTTGTTTACTTCCGGGAGTTTTCCCGCATGGAAATTCTGACCAGTTAGAGAGCAGTTTCTTTGCGCACCAAAATTTTGGTCCGCTTGTAAATGCTGCCGTGTAAACACAAACCAAACTCGAGGCAATATGCAACATTGTAACAATTTGGTCCCTGATTCGGACCAGAGCAAACAAACTACAGGTGTGAAAATGCCCTTAGTTAGGTTTAGGAAAAGACCGTGGTTTGGGTTAAAATAACTCCGGAAGTGGCGTAACTTACGTGCGGAAGTTACCTGACAAATAAATCGCTGAGTTCTAGTGTCGCACGTGGTACGAACACCGGTTTCCTGGGCAAAAGTCTCTCAAGTCACTTAAGTCACCCTGACCTCCTCCCTGCGCAGCGTTTGTCAGTCTTTACACTTCCTGGTTCACGATTACGGATTACATACAAATTGATTTTGTGGGATATATACAATTACAGTGCATTACTTTTCGTAGGTATGTCTACGAACGGTGTATGAGAACAGCCTGCCTACACTTGTCTGGGGCAGAAGCCAGCCTATTACTGTATATAGAATGCAGTGAGGAGTAGCCAATTTCTACCATTAAAATGCTTGATTCCAGCAGCAGCTTTCACAACACCCAGTGGACAGTGGACATAGATGTGAAGAAGCGTCCTACCTGCACAGTCGATTTGTCATTTTGAGTGTATTATAGGATGGCAGATGGTGCATCGCTTCTGAGTTCTCTTATGTGAAAATGGAGTTCTGTTTCAGCTTGGATCTGGGTGTATTGAACATCTCTTGAAATGAATACATATTGGACCCAAGCGAAAATGAACCCCAAAATGTCCCATATTGTGAGACACAGGGAGCCTGTGAAATGTATGCATGGGCGCATCTCCTGTGGGTTGGAATAATCAGGCAGCAGGAGTAACCTGGCGGAGCTGAAGGCAAGGTATGGCAGAGAGGAAGGTGGTTTACAGTCAAGGATACCCGTTGCTCACTGCTCAGGGTTAGCTTATCCCTGCAGAGCGTCTCCCAGCTGCCAAGTGCCGGCTCTGGTGCTGTGCTGCTGTACACCACTGCAAATGAATAATCCAGTAAAGGGGACAAATGTGCTCCAAAAGAGCCGCTGCTGCCCTGCTTGCTTTCTGTTGACAGATATACATCTGTAGGGATAAGCCTCAAGCCAGAGGCAAATGTGCTCAGACAAGTGAGGAACGGGCTTAAAGATTAGCTGCTCGCTGCCCCAACTACGCCGCGTGCTGTCAGTCTCCCTTCGCCATGCTCTTTGTCATAGCACTTCTACACGCCATGCCCCCCTCTGAGTGGGTATAAGCTTAGCAATGAAGCTGATAGACTGTAAGGGCAATTATACTATTACAGATTATTTTGACCCGTATTTGAGCAAAAGAGGTTCAGAGATTTTTCTACTTGCCAAGAAGCCTGTCTCAAGATACTCATGATAAGTTTAATGCCACAATTGGTCACGCTGAAAAGTGGTTAAAGCAGTGCTTACATCAATCTCAGGCTCCTCAAGAGGCACCTGTGTTCACACATCTTAAAGGGGAAATCCACCATAAAACAGAATTTACATGTATTCCTATGGTCTCGGACAGCTGAGTCAATATTTCTAAACATGAACAACTAGCTGCCGAAGCTGAAGCCCAGAGGCCAGTATTTAATTTGTCATCTCATCAAGTAGCAGCAGATACTCTATTTACAACATAAGGAGAGCTGCTGTATGTTCAAAGTTTTATATGAGACTGACTTCGTGGTTGGTGTAGGATTTTATATTATCATTTGCATCCACTTTGATCCAATCCTGCTGTGAATGGAGGCGTATTATTAAAGTAAAATAGTTAAAATAATAGAAATTTGTAATACTGCTAATTGGGAAATCTGCTCATAATGTACTTATGCTCATGCATTTCAGAACACTGCACACTCACTTCTTGTGTTGCATCTTAAGTTCTGTGGCTCAAAAATGTGGGGAAAATAAAAAACAAAACCTAATAAAATAAAGTTAATAAATCAAGATGATCAGTTGTTCATTTTCTAAAAGAATAATAAAACATTATTTTATCATAACAAATAAATCTCCTTAAATAAAAATGTGAGTGAATGAATGAATAAATGATAAAGATTTACTTTCTGTTAATCCTGCAAACATATTGAATTATTGCAGCCATAAGTCATCGTGCTTACAACACAACACACGTAGTCGTTGAACAGATAATAGAAAAGGAAATAAATAAATACTTTTTCAGATAGCAGTGCAAACTGAAGTGAGCCAAAGCTTGAAAATTACTGTATTGAACCCCAAATTCTGTATGTCTTTTTAAACAATATTTAACTGAAAACAACCAGATGTCCAAGACTTACAATGTTTACTCTGTTTACTAAAAGCTAATCTAATCATTATATTTATGACGTAAATGTAATATGTAGTCCACCACTAAAGGATTAAAGGTCCTAAAACATAAACTATAGTCTATAAAGATGCAGCAGAGTTGATCCTACTTACTGTTAACACAGCTAAAATAATCTAAAAATTTGACTCAAACCTTATTTGAATAGAATCCGCAGAGAATGGAATAAACAACATTTGTCATTGAAGTTTTGATGAATGAGATTCGGCTGTGCTGTTGGAAAGGTGGCACTGTAGGCGTCCCTACTGTGAGAGGTTTATGCATTCCTACATTTCAGTATTGTGCCCGAAATGAAGCCTATACTTCATTTTATGCCCGTTTGCAGTGTTGACCTTTACCAATCTCTCTTGGCCCTCATCTCTGTTGAAGTGGGCTTTGTGCCCGACTATGGATGAGCCTCTGAATCTCATTTAGCCTGTGTGATGATCTCCCTTTTCTCCTCTTGCTGCAGTCTCTATGAACAAAGTTAATATTTTTTGTTCAGAAATGACAACCATACACCATTCCCTGACCCACCGGGCATGTAATCTGTTTTAGTCATTTTTTTCAGAGTGGTTGTCACCTAGTAGTTATGTCACCTTTTGTTTTTTTGTTGAGCTTTTCTGATTATTATCACAGATGTGGAAGATGTCTTTCACTAAAGTAGTCATCATTCTGCAAAGGGAAATAACAAAACACAAGTTTGCAAATGCCAGTGAGCAAGGTGTTGAGTGCAGAATGTTGACCATGAATTATTAGGAGCATCATTATGTGTTTGCCATAATAGATGCCATTTTCTGCCTCTGCTGTGCATGTTTGGGAGGTTTCCAAAAAGAGTGATTGACTATCAGAGGTTTCACACTGCAACCAAACACCTGGCAGCCTGACCAGCAGTGACTTGTTTTGAGTTATGTCGGGGTCTTCTACCGGTGCACAAACATAGCTGCAATAAGGACAATAACCTGGGGAGCCTTTGTTTAGTAGAAACAAAGGCTTCCGTATTAAGTAGAGATTATTATTATTATTATTATTATTATTATTATTATTATTATTATTATAATAATAATAATAATAATAATAATACTAATACGAATAATAATAATAATAACAATAATAATAATAATAATAATAATAACTACTGACCATGTATGGATGTGATATGATTCCTATCTTTGTTGTATGGCCTGGCTCAGGTTAAACCCTTTGTAAAACATGAACAAATACATAGAGAGAATGAATGCAGTAGGACTTTCTTTATAGGACTTTATTATTCAGTTTGTCATTTACAAAGAACATAAATAAATGAAGCTAGAAATAAATAACATTTCCGTATTCTCTTTTTATGACTAAGATTTAGTCTTAAAAACTAAATCTAGGAATAAATAGAAATTCCTTTAAAAATTCTTATAGTGCAGCCACAATTGAGTCAAATAAGATATTTAAATAGTACAGTAACAGTATAAAACAGTAGTGCAACAGCAACTTAAACAATAAACATTCCAAAATGAACAATAATTGCAATTACAGTGTAAAACAAAAGAGCAGCAGCTACACAGTAAACGAAATATTGCCAAACGGCTGACATTTTCCTCGCTCTGACTACCGTTACACCCTCCACTAGCACCGCGCTGTTGTTGTTTGCTGTCATCACGTGACAAACTACCTGCAATCATTTCTTCTTCGCTGCTCTAGAACAGTAGTTGCCAGTGGCAGCCATGATACATCCAGGGGCGACAGCACAGTGAAGGCTACTGTTTTGGAGCGGCGAAGAAGAATTGACTTCCGGTTAAACAAGTTGATTTTTTTCTGGGTTAATAAATTATGGTATCGGATTGGTGCGTAGACTGGCGTACTGGCCGATATCCAATCCTGAATTTTGGGCAGTATCAGATGAATTTCCGATACTGGTATCGGAACAACACTAGTATTAAGGAATAGAAGTCCTCAGTGAGAAGGCAGCTGTGGTCAAGCTTTGGAAAATGGTACTTGTATATTCAGAGTTGGTGCATATTGACATGCTAAACGTTGGTGTTTTAAAATGTTGTTGTAATGTGTTTATACACTCGCTGGCCGCTGGTTCTAAATGTTTCTTTAACACAGAAATTCCATCAGTGTCACACAGTCAATAGGATTTAGCATCACTGGGTTGCTGTGCTCATAAAGACCCTTCAGTCGAGCAGTCGGGCTGGACGTCTGAGCTCCAGATAAAGGAGACTCTGTTGCACTATCTTTAGGAAATTTGATCGCTTGCTGGAATAACTCATTGCATTTTCATAGACTTGTAAGCAGCAAATCATGGTAAATGTAGTTATTTATTCCAGGGTAATGTTTTTATATTTTATGGCTATATCATTTGATATGGTTTGTGCACAATATAAAAATGAAAGACCCTGAAATAAATAAAAAGGATGGAGAAGGGAAACCTGCTAAGAAGAGATTGTTGACTTGTGAGAAGAGAATAGAATCTTGTTGTAACCATTTGTTGGGACACAAATGAAACCTATTCATATCCTCAGCTGGCTGAATCCCTCTCAGGATCACGAGGAGCTGTAGACTATCCGAGCATACGTTTTGCAGAATGCAGGTGTCCATCACAGAGGCCATCATACACAGACGGACAATAACATTCATGTCGTAACGCAAATTAGTGCCTCCTGTCCACTTCAGACTTTTATGTTTTTTAATGCCAACTTAAAGAGCACATACCATAAACTTTACAAAGAGGAGGCTAATTAAAAGAGTCTTCAAGTCTGGCAGTATTTCAGACATTTTCCTATGTGCTTTTTTTTTTTTTTTTTCCGTCTACTCCCCAGTGTTGTTATCACTGCAAAATAAGTAAAGCGACTGTTTGTGTGCCTGAGAGCATCCAGTCCAACTGTTTATTTTCTCACAGCAATTAAATTTGACAATTTTATTGAGCAAACTTGCTTGTAGTTATCAGTAGACTAATTCCCTGTGCATTTGCTGTCTGACGGCAGTAGAACATGCAACCGAGTCTCTGCATCTTCACAGTCGCGTTATAGAGTCAGTCCCTGACAGTTTTTAAGAAAAGTTCACCGCTGCATCCGTGAGTAATGTTTTGCTTAGAATTCTTGTTGGTGTTGAAGCCAAAAACCCACATAGAGGAATTCTACGCACGCAACATGGCTACTTTCCAGTTGTGCCTATGGTAGTTCTGTCTTGGTAACCACAGATATTATAGTACATGGATGGGCTAAAGCCAGTTTTTCATAAACACATCCATATCATGCTGGGTAGCCCATAGGCTATATGATAACTTTAAAATGTGCACTGCTTTAGAGGGTGAGCGTTGCAGATAAGTCTGCCAGGTGCACAATGTCAACTATAATTAAAGTTTATACATACCATGCTGATCA
The DNA here is from genome assembly GCA_916701645.2 of Sebastolobus alascanus. Taxonomy (NCBI): domain Eukaryota; kingdom Metazoa; phylum Chordata; class Actinopteri; order Perciformes; family Sebastidae; genus Sebastolobus; species Sebastolobus alascanus. The sequence continues at coordinate 3,175,488 of CAKAOJ020000040.1, read as the reverse complement.
GTTATGCAATGAATTGCATATTCTCACTGCATATTTTAAGCAGATCTGCTAATGCTTATACAAATGTTCATCACAAGGGTGATGTGTTGAATGGATTTAAACATGCAAATAATATCACTGAATGTAAAAGGTCCTTAATGTAAAAATGAGCCATAGTTTTATTGCAAAATGTATTTTCTTCTGACTAGTGAAAAAAAACTGTTTTTATAGATGCAATGCAAAAGCAGAAATATTAAAATTCTGCTTCTGCTTCAGTGCAACAACTGGAAAATGATTTTGTTCTCCATCGCCATCCCCAAAAAGCTAACTTTGGAATAAAGACACAAAAAGCACAAACTTAAGCTCATGCATGTTTATACCCTTTTATTGACTTCCTCTTTAAAGGCTTCCCACGGGTCTCTAAAGCTGGAGTGTAGATACTGAATGCAGGCATATTTGCAAGTGAAGGTGGGGGATAAAAGCATTGAAACTCATGTCCTCATAAAGAGGGATCAGCAGTCTGAACGGGAGCTGCATACCGATGCAAGGGATGCCAGTGCTCAGAGCCAGAGAGCATGCTTTGCTGGAAAAAAAAAAAGCCTTAAAGCCGCTAAGCTGAGAGCAAGAAGGGGAAAGGAAGAGAAGGTGTGAAAAGCAGAGAGAAGTAGGTGTAATGCAAGATACATCTGCCATTTCCTTCACCTGCTATGACTGGGAAACGTTCCGTAAAAGGGGTTAACGCAGTTTTAAAATAAAGGTTAAAGCTTTACACTTATGATAACGTACCACACAGTCTTTCTATCGATTCAATTTTTAATTTAAGAGGAAAAATCAATTTTTCTTTACAGATTTATGTGAGGAAAGAAAGCTTTAGATTTGTAAAGAAATAAAACATAAATGCAAGTTTCAGTGAGTTCAGAGGAGCATTACGACCTCTTCATAAAAAACTACCGTACATTAGGAGTTGTCTTTATGGAAAGTGTTTCACCATCTGCTGACTGCTGCATGAGCGTGACATTCTGATGGTGTGTTCACACAGAGTCTGGATGTTTGGAGCAGTTGTATTCTAACCCTGGAGCATTATTGTTTCAGTGTGGTTTATTTTGGCAGGCGTGAACTGTGCCTCTCAACTGCAGGTGTGCAAGTTAAGTAACCGCTCGGAGAATGAAGGTGCTTCATACAGCATGATGTCTTGCACATTTTTTTTTCTCCATTTTTGTCTTAACATGACTTTTCATTATGTGCAAGGACTAACTTTTGACACAGTTTGAGTCTTCAGTAGAGTAAGAAAATCCATTAGCTTCATATGATGGGACTTTTCTTGAAGAAAAAATAGATATCTAAAGAAGCACAACAAATATGGAAAAAGTCAGCGACATAAAAAAGATGTTTAGATTAGGGCTGTAAAGGTCAACGCAATAATAACACGTTAATGCAAATTCGTTTTAACGCTACTAATTTCTTTAAGGCATTAATGCAACTTGTGGTTTCTAGGTTGCAGCGGGCTCAGTTTTAAAGCTAGAGTGAAGATACTGATATCATATGAAACTAGAAAACCCAAGGAATCCATTGGTACCGATCATGTCATACTAGCTTGTAGGGCTGCACTATTATGGCCAAAATGATAATCATGATTATTTTGATCAATATTGAGATCACGATTATTATCACAATTATTCATAGATATTAGGGACAAAATACTTTTATTGCAATTTCACATTTTAAATAACACTTCCATGTTGTGCTACATTCCAACCGTCAAAAATTCTAAATGTTGTCCTGTTACTTTGTAACTGTCATCTATAGTGGTTATATGCAAAAAAACATACAATTCAAATGATTAGGAAATCAATTATTGTATTTTTATTTAAGTAGGAAGTTAAACAGATCATAATTCCTTCTCTATTATCTATTTTATATTGCTGTGAAAACATTTCCTTCAAACAACTAGATTTATTTAAGTTTCTCATGGCCATTTTAAAAGGGGTCCCTTGACCTCTGACCTCAAGATATGTGAATGAAAATGGGTTCTATGGGTATAAATACATACATTTGCATAAAGCAAGCTTATTTGCCCAGTCCCATGTTAATACGAGTATTAAATACTTGACAAATCTCCCTTTACGGTACATTTTGAACAGAATGAAAATGTGTGATTAATTTGCGATTAATCCTGATTAACTAAGGACAATCATGCAATTGATTGACAGCCCTAGTTTAGAGGTAATACAAGTAGTCCCATACAGTATAGATGTTGCCTACAGGAAACTCAAGACGTTGAGCTCCTCATTGAGTCTAACAGGCTCACAGAGCTCAAGGCGAGATTCCACTGAGCCCGTTTACAGTATCACCATCAATGGGAGAAGGCGTTTTTCTTTTTTTTTTCAATTCCCCAAAATTTACTGCAGCAGAACTGTGATATGCCTGACTATAATTGTGTCTGCAGTGGAGTTGTGAATTGCAGCCTCATGTTCAACAGTCTTGGTCTTTAGGGACATTTGGTCAGACTAACTCCCTGTGTAGTAGACTATACAGTACACAATGATGCATTGAATTTACTATGTGCACTGAAATAAAGGGTGCAGATGAGTTTAATTCATAATGGCCACTGTAGTTAAAGTATATGCTGTGCAGTTCAGTTGATTTAATTAATTGCATATTCTCTGACAGTTTGCAAATGCTAACTACACCTGCTTATGTTTAAACAAATGTTGGGCTTTAAGTACATGAATTGATTAAATTTGATCATTAGGGGGTTTTGCTGTATCATTGTTGAACAGGCAATTATCATAAATGTGTCATGAAGCCTTTGATTTAGATATTCAGACTACGAGGTCAGAGACCCCGTTTTAAATTTAACAACTCCAGGTGTTCCTGGTTTTAGCAGGGTCATTATCCTTCTAAAACACGGCAAATTACTTTTTTTTTTTGCAATTATACCTTCAAAGTGACTGTGAGCAGAGCTTGAAGTCAAAATGCCCAAAGAGAGTAAAGGAAGAAACAGGATGGTGAAAGTAAGACCTGCTAACACAAGTGATGCTAGATGCTTATGCCAATATGGACAGTGTTGAATAAGAAAGTCATAATCAATGCACAAACCCAAATCTGTTGATTTTTCTCTAATGGGGACAATGTCTAGGTCAAGTCTAATTTCAAAAGTTTCTCTGTCTGCCCCATTGTGTTATGGTGTTTGCAGCTTGGTTGTCTCGCCTTAACTCCACCCATTCCCCTGAATTTGTAAATCTAACCTAAATAGCTGACAAAAATGGTGGCGAGCAGTGACATCATAGATGCTACGTCAATTTTTTCTTATCAGCTTATTGAGATGGCATTGTTAGGGGTGCACTGATACTGGGTCGGATATCTGGCCAATACTGACTCAAATACAGTAGCTGGATCGGGTATCGGTGACAATGGAGCCGATCTATTAAATAAAATTTTATGTTTATATACTATATACATTATATACTGGAATTTTAATTCCTGTTGACGTTTTGACCAATTTGTTGCTGCATTAAAAAGATTTACACTTGAACTGTAATTCCTGTTAACTTTGAAGATTTTTTTTACCAAGTTGCTGGACTACAATTTATTATTTAATAATAAATAATTCAGTAAATGTATATCTGTGTATTTATTTGTTGCATTTTGTTTTACAAAGTTAAGAAAACAATGTTTAAGTCAAGCCTGATTTTCACTTACACATAGAAGAATGATCCCAGTCACTTTCACACAGTGAGACATAAAGCTTATTAATTAAACACTGGTATCAGATCGGTACTCAGTATCGGCCGATACCCAAAGCCCGGGTATCGCTATCGGTATTGGTACTGAAAAAGTTGGATCGGTGCATCCCTAGGCATTGTGATATTACATGAGATGGTCTGTCTTGTATTCGCCAACGATGACAAGCAAAACCCCAGTTATGCTACTATATGATTGTATTTTGTTAGTGAAACATTTAATTAAATCAGTTATCACCCCACCCATGTCATCAGCTGGGGTTACTCCCCCCTGCTGGCCAAGGCATAAAATATAAAATACTGTCATTGAGGACTTTAACTTGCAAAGAATTGTGCAATTTTGCAAACTAGGCCTGCAATTAAAGATTATTTTCATCATTGTTTAATCTGCAGATTATTTTCTCAATAATCGAGTCATTGTTTAGTTTAAGTCAAAAAATGGTGAAATAATGCCCATCAATGTCTGTTTTTGTTTGAAAAATGAATTGAATGATTATTGGATTATCAAAGTAGTTGCTGATTAATTTTCTGTCAATTGTCTATTTTATTTATCGACTAAATGTTTCAGTTCTAGTGCAAACTGTTGATTTCCTTTTCTTGGAATAAACCCTTCCGTTGTAGTAGCTTTTCACTTAAAGTGGCAGTAGGCAGTATATTTTTGGCATCATTTGGCAAAAATTCCATAATAATCTTTCAGCATATTGTAATTCAAGTGTTCTGAGAGAAATCTAGACTTCTGCTCCTCATCATGGCTCTGTTTTCAGGCTTTAGAAAATCTAGCTCGTGACGGGAGACTTTGACCAATCACACGTCATTTCATTGAGAGAGAGAGCGTTCCTATTGGCTGTGCTCCGGTCATGTGACCGGAACTTGGCGTTCCTTCAACAGATTTTACAATGGCGGGTGCGTCACAAACTTTCTCATTTTACAGCTAAACCGTACACTACAAGATGATTCTGAAAACATTTGAGGCGAGAAATAGTCATTACAGTAACATAATATTGATTCATATTTGATCAGCACGGCCTACTTTGATCGTTTGGTCGGAGTTCGCGAGTGATTGACAGCCGGCTCTCATAGATAGCAGATAGACAGCAGAACTCTGATCAGATCTGACTGCTTGTTTTCCTCCGGTCTGTAAAATCTTGCAGATGCCGTTAGGAGCACCGGAGGACACCGGAGGACACAGAGGAACATGATTTTTTTCAGGTTACCTGTTTCATGTACTACTGTCACGATATAGCGACCGTTTTATAAAAATAACTTTTTAAAATCATATTTGCTCCAGTCTCGCCTACTTCAGCTTTAATTAATAACACTGATCATCAATATTGCGTTTGACCTTTATTTACTGTAGATAGTATACATTTCTTGTGTTTTGAAATAGATACATTCTTTGGAATAAAAAATAAAATTACTTTAATACTAATTGATTTGAAAAGTCAGAAATTGGTTTCAGGAATAGGAAACAAGGGAAACAGTGCAACCAATGAGATGAGCTGACACTTTTGCTCCCAGTATGAACTTTGAGCCCAATAAGAGTCCTGCCTTTCCCATAGTCAGCTATATCTGCTATCTCTTAGAAAATGCCACAGGAAAAGATGTACTATTTTGGATTGTGCTGCTGAAATAGCTGGATATAAAGCCAGGATGGACCCTACAATAAGCTCTTATAATGGCCAGTCTGGATAGACCCTGCCTTTTGTGGGCTCAGAGATGATTACACATTTAGTATCCTCCAGTACTCCAGGAGTGTGAGGACATCCGGTGTGTACCGAGTGACCTTAACTACTGGAGCTGTAGCATCCCCCAGATAATGACCACTCTGATCCCCAGGAGCAGGCCTCATCACCCCATAAATACAGGGACCATATGGACCCGCAGTGGAAAGCTGCAGACAGTCACTTTTCAAATGGACGCATACTTGTAGGAGGCTTTTGTGCTGTGAAAAAAGACTTGGTTGGCATTTTCACAGGTTCATGAAGACTGTGTTTTGTGGAGGCTGTAGTTCAGTTACAATGGCCAAATGGCAGATGTCTCTAAAAGTGTAATGCAATTTTTTCAGTGTGTTCTCAACCTGAAGGAAACGATACGGTCACATATACTGACTAAATATGTGGTTGTGGAGTGTTAAAGTGCCTCGTTCAGGGCAAATTCAGGGTCATTGCCTAACAGATAATGTTGAATTTCTATTTTCCAATAAGCTGAGTTTACCAAAATTGTAACCGATCAGAGTTTTAACTCATCACTTACAAAACAGAGGTGTTCTGAAAAACAAAATGAGGGTTTCAGAAGGAGCTGTTAGGAGCTACTGTAGCTGATGTTTGTAGACAACAAAGCGCCACATTGCCCATAGGTCTGTGAGCCTTGGAAATGATGCTTAGGATGTTTTTTTGAAAAAGGATGTGGTTGCTTTGAAATAACAAATGGATCACTATAAAACCATCCAGGATTTTCAGAGCTTGGAGATGATTAAAAATTCAGATCCTCTTCCTTCTAAAGGGAAACACAATGTATGAAGTTGTTCTGTATCTATAGATTCAGCCCTGATTGAACAATCGCTGTGTGAGGTAGCTTGATGTAGAAGGTTCTCCGGACACAATTGCTTTTTGTGGTACACACCGACCAATTCTATGATGCTGGTCTTGAAGCACTGATATGACTCAACCAGGGATTACCAATCTACAATCTGAAGGTTTGCTTCACATCAACAAGGTTCATGAGTCATATGAGATATATATGACATTTTTTGTATATTATTTTCATGGAGGAAAATATCATGATAACAATTACATCACAGTAACATGTTACAATAATCAAATAAACAAGAAACACAATAATTATGTAATAACATTCAAATGTTCATTGTTTTAGCATCATGACAATTAGGGATGTCACGATACCAGAAATGTAGTAGTCAATACCAATACCAGTGAAATTCCACGATTCTCAATACCAATTCCTCCAATAAAAAAATTCATCCCATGCATTTCAACATACACTCCTTCATTACCGTTTGCATACTGTTTTTTTGTTAGGAAGTTAAACAGGTCATATTCCCTCTCTATTATCTATTTTATATTGCTGTGAAAACATCTGTATTTATTCAAGTTTCTTACCAAAAACTACATTTTACAAGATTGCATTTGAACACATCATGATAATGTTAGAATTTACCTTTGCCCAATACTAATTTTTACTGATTAGTGCCTGGACGCATCATAATGTAATGGCATCTCCCGTGTTGAAATCGGCAGTATGAGAGCTAGTTAATGTTAGCTGTTAGCAGCCGGTAAGCAGCACATTCCTGCACGGAGCTACCAGCTAACGTTAACTAGCTCTCTTCCTGCCATTTTCTATCAGCCCAGCGACGACGGGACGCCATTAGTCTCGAGCCCTGACGGTACCTGCAGTACTGAAGAAAAACAAGTACCATCACATTTTCAGAATTTTGGCATCGACCCAGGACGCCGTGAATGTGGGGGGGTTGTGTCAGGAAGGGCATCCAGCGTAAAATCAATATGCGGATCATGAAATCAGATTTCCATACAAGATCAGTTTATACCTGCCCGGGTTACTAGATGGAAACGAGAAGGAGCAGCCGAAAGAAGAAGAACAACAAAGATGTGTAACAAACAAACATTAAATTATTTTATGTTTTAAACCAACAAAAACAAATTCACTGTAATATATTAATAATCATCCACATTTGCTGCTTCACTGATTGAATGAACTTGAGGTGGACAGAGAGAGGAGACGGTGTATCTTTGCATGTGTGAATGTCTACATTGGCACACACCTGTGTCGGTTTGTGTGTGTATGTGTCGTAGTCTGTGCATGTCTGAGCAACCTGGATAACATCACAGCGACTGCAGTCAAGCGTACATTATTGATGTAACCTTGTGCTCAACTCAACATAATGCAAACTGGATGCAACAACTGAACTCTCTCTGACCTTGTTTACACCTGGTATTAACATCTGCATCTGGATTTGTTATCTGGATAATGACATCTGATCACAGGTCTTTGCATTACACCCCTGGGTTAGTGTTCTGCTTATCTTGATTTTGCCTGTGCTTTGATTGGATCTCAATGTGCAAATAAGGTTGGTGGAGCTAGGTGATAGTAAACTAATATGGTGCGTCTCAGGTCGAGTGACTCGATGCTGCTATACTATAGGCAATACCTATATTTGGATGGATTTATTTCTTAAGAGTTTGCCACGATTGCAATGTGTTCTGCGTGTGCGTTTACACCTTACAGTAACCTGCCTTTTTATGATAAGATATCCCAACACAGATAAACCAAGTGTAAATGGGGTTTCTGTGTTGGTTAGCTGTGCTTCCTCATCAATGCAGACCCACATACTTGTTCACATTCAGCCAAAAATCCATCCTAGAATCCACAGTATTTCCACAACACTGAGTGAAGCTTTTGTGAGGCTGGATAAAGTCTCAGAGTCTCAGAATAACATTTTGTTGTTGGCAAAGAGTCAGAGGAGTTGTTGGAACTTGAAGGCCTCTTGCGCAGTGTGTGTGTTTGCATGAGTGCGTCAGTAGGCCTGTCAAGATAACTGCTTTGTGGACGATATATTGTCCCAGAAAGAATTGCGATAAACCACATTATTTTAATTTTAAGACCAATGAACTTTTAAGTCTTTGGAATTTCAGACATTGTAATTGAAATGTGAAAAAATATTAAAATATCCGAAATAAATGAAATCACACAACCAAACTAATAAATAAAACTTACTCTCGGGCTCTGTTTACAAAAATGTGCAATGTCTGCACAATGCCCAAGTCTTATAATGCTAGGAAAAACCCTACTGTAAATACACCGGGCAATATCGAGGTAAGTAAAAGTGATAAATCTCATGTCCATATATCGTAGGCTGCGATAAGTCGATAATGCAAAAATTATCAAGATCATGTCCATATATATCGTACAATAAGTCGATAGCATAAATGATCAAGGTCATGTCCATATATATCGTAAGATAAGTCGATAATATAAAAATGATCGAGGTCATGTCCATTTATCGCATGATAATTTGATACTTTTGATACCATAAATGATCGAGGTCATGTCCATATATCGTATGAGAAGTCGATAACATAAAAAGTGGTCGAGGTCATGTCCATATATTGTATGATAAGTCGTTAACATAAAAAGGATCGAGGTCGATAACGTAATGATCGTGACAGGCCTATGCATTAAAGTAAATTGGAGGTGAAGGAATAGAACAGGAATACGATTATATTGAGAATATAGGACATTAATACAAATAGAGTTAATTCTAGGGGTAAACAGTGTAACTGGGTGACTGACCATTCATTATGTTTTCATATTATTGTAGCTAGAAAATGACACAATATGGCAAAATAAAGAATACATTGTGAGTCATGACACACACGTAATCAATACAATTGCACTGACCACAAGACAAAAAGCACACACTGACAGGATTCAGGTCTGTTTCATGACAAATCTTTAACGTATCTAAAGAGCAACAAGAAAGTGGAAAACAATATGTTTCATCACTGGGATTTATAACATGAAAAAAGTAATAATGTGCACAGTGCAAGTGTAACTGATGATACTCGTAATTGTATCTGACTTTAAAGCGTTCTCGTGTTCTACTTTTTTCTGTTTCCAAACACAATCACTGAAACACAATCAGGATATTTTAAGATATTCTTCTCCAACACTGCGCTGGGCTGATCCTGAATTACTTACACTTTTGCCAATGGCAACACAGGAGCAGTAATAGGAAATATGGGTTTTCAAGATATTCTTAGCTCTACAAAGGCTTTGTCAAATGTATCCCAGGTTGACAGGCTCCAGTGGGATTTTCACATTCAGTAGTAACACTGAAACTATAACCCACTGTCATTTATTCACTATGAAACCAGAGCTAACACAGAAAATGTTGTAAAGCTGATACACATTTGATGAGTTGCCTACGCCTCTCTGGGGCTCACAGAATGGAAGTTTAACATTCAAACTCTACTACACACCCAGATAATAATAATAATAATAGTCTTGTGTCTAATTATAATCTTTTTACAATCCTCGTTAGTCATATAATTCCCAAAGAAATTCATTTTGCATTGAGTTCCACTTGTTCTTATGATGTTGAATTATTGTCATTGTTAAGACTGAACTACAAAGCTCAAGTGGCAATAACATTACAAAAAAAAAAAAAAACCTAGAAAAGAAATTTAAGCAAGCTATATTAAATACTTTACATTGTTTATTAAAGTCCAATTTATTTAAATTAGTGATTATGGTCAAATAAGTGAGCTTTATCACACGTTATGCACAATTAAAATATATCAAGTATGTGAAGACACATATTTTTCTAAACTTTGCCTCTTGGAAATATATTCATCATATATTCGTACATAAAACATTATCATCTGTATGTAGGTAATTGTGTTATTTTTAACTCTTAAATGGGTGTTTTTTCAGTTCTTTAGCGACCCAGCACGCCAATTAAGCTGTATATTTAAATCATATTGCTTGTAAGCCTTTCAGAACATATTATTAACAGCAAAAATATATTTTTGCCATTAATGAAGGTTTCCACAATCATTCATAGACGTGTCCAAACTGCATTTCTGTGAAGTATTTCAAGTTATTGTCCTTGTTAATTCCATTACAGTGCATGGGGAATAATTGGAAATGTTTCCCAGAGCAGAGAGTGCTCAAACGCAACATCACAACATCATGATATTGACCTCATCCTGCGGTACACAGAGCTCCCTGCTGTTTGAAATGCCTGATAATGATGTGACATTTTATGACGGAACATTACATTTATTGCATGAAAAGCAACTAACTTTGACCCATAGTCCCAAGTAGCAGGAGGTGTGCTATATGTAATTCATATTTTGGCCATTGCCAATTATTAATAGCCCTCAAATGCTTTGCTTTAAGAGGGAAATAAGCTGATGCATTATTGCTATGAATTAACAGAAACCATGGAAACAGCCCCTGCAATATGCTGTCATGAAATCAAAGAGCACAGCTCTTAGAATCGTTTCCAATAATTGGCTTAATACTTCAGCCTTATAACAGATCTCTCCAAAGAACAGAGATCAGTCACAAGCACATTTCTGCTGGAACCAATATCCTGTAGTTTGGTTTGATTATTCACTGTACCATTGTTTTTGACTTAATGATTTTCTTACCTTCATGTTATACCGACCCAATCAGTGTTTTAATGAATACAATATATGCAATTCATATTGAGATTTGAATTATTTGTATGCAGAACTCTCAGTATTTCAGTAATTGGAGATGTAGAGCTGTAAGGAGCTGTAAAGACTGGTTAGACTGCTAATTTGCATTAAAATGAAATTGACTTTAAAGTGAACCTCTAATGGTTGAAATATTTGAATAGACAGTATGGAGAGTATGCAGATAGCTGATAATATCAAAAATCACAGAGCTGCAGCAAATCCTTCAGAACAGGGAGGATGAGAAAAATACAACTGTGCCTTTGCCCCTCCACATTTACATGTAGAGCATTAACGAAAGTGATGGGTGTGGGAGACTATAACGGCAAAAGTAGTTAAGTTGATAGATAGTTTAATCATTGCTTACATTTAATGTACCTTACACCTTAAAAAAACAGCAGATTGGGGCTGTCCGAATGTGCCATAAATTACATGAAATTACAAACGTAAAGCCACTTTTAAATAACGATTTATTTTATTTTTTTTCCCTCCTCTTCAAATTGACAGAATCCATATCTAATGACAGTGTAATTCATGCAAATTAATTTCTTGTAAGTACAGTATAATCTCTAAATTTATACACCACATTGAGTTAAATGTAGCAGCAGTGGGCCTGCTGGGCGCTGGGTTGTACATAATGATACCGTACTAGATTAATCACAACGTGCCTCTCTGAAGAGTCGAGCAGTCAACCTTTTCATTTACTATCAAAACAATTCATTTTATACATGATATTAATCACCGCTTTAAGGTCCTGTCTTAGCAAATGTAGTGGTTTTAAGAAAATACGTTGCACATACAGTGAGAATTTAATGCATTTCCTGCACGGAGACGGCCATCGCTTCTCATTACACACATTTTTTATTCTTTCTTGTCATTTGGTATGAATTACATGTGATCATCACTTTTAAATGAACTAATAGAGTCTCTAATTAATCAGCATTAATAGATGCCTCATGGGCGTGTCTTTTCCTGATATAGGCTTTGGAATGTTTAAACAAGGGCTTTGAGTTTAAAAACTATCCCTCGAATGCTTAGTCAGCTGCACACAATCGCTGATGCGTTTCTTCACGTTTTTGATTCCGCTTTTAGAAAAATGCAGCATTTTAATGTTCTTAAAAAGTGAATACAAGTCTCGTCTCTTAGCAGGCGAAATACTAGGGGTGTAAATCATCAGTTTCATCACGATACAATATTATATCGATTCTTCGGACAACAATACAATATTTGCCGATATCACAAAGTCTGCCACGATACGATTTGGATTCAGTTCATTTAACACAATCAGTTACATTTATATCAACTTACGAAAAGAAACTAAAATATGATTTGACAATGTTATTACTGGGCTCTTCCAGACATTTAAATGGAAAACAATCTATTCTTTTTGATAAAAATTATAAAAATAGACCTCCTGTTGTTGGAGGTCTGGTTGCTGGTCAATGATGGTCAGCGGCTTGTCAATGAAATTAGAAAAGCTGGTCCACCTTAACAGCCCACCTTAAGTGAGCCTGAGCTGAAATTGTCGCTAACTTCGGGGTTAACCCACTACACCTTGCGGAAAGCATAACCGAAGCTCAACGCCGCTAGCACTGTTTAGATGTTTAGGAATGAGCTGCGCTTGAACGGAAATGGTGAAACAGACTTGTAATTGGAATTTCTAAATAAAGGCGTATCTTAAAGATGATGATATGTATCGATGTTTTCACTTTGCATCGATGATATTGGATCGTTGATCATTCAATTGATATATCGATCCAGATCGATGGATTGTTACACCTCTACGAAATACCGTAACAAAGTTTGGGCGTGAGAGAGACTTCACGAAAGTCCAAGCAACATTTGAAACGGCTAATGAATCAATTTTTGCCGTTGCATACATTCCCACAGCTATTTTTTATGACTTGTTTTTTCTTTGCTATATTATCCTTTAATTTACACTTATTTCCCCTGCCTGTACCAAACACCACCCCCGTAAGAGCTGCAGAGTCTGCTGCTTTCATCTGCTCTGGTTTTGTGTACATACTGTAGCACCGTATGGAAGCTTCCAGCAATCTTTTCTCCTCTGCTATTCAAGAAACTGGCTCAATTTTTATTTAATATACATGTAAAAATAATTATAGAACCATGCTAAGAAAATAAGCATGACATTTAATTTATATTTAAAGGTAGCCCTTCTCTGTGTGACACATCAGAACTGAAGGAAGATTTTTTGCATTAAAGCTAACAAATCCTTTTATTTTTCCCACTTGTACCGGAACAGCACCTAACACTGTAAGAGGAGTAGACTTCTTCAAAACGGGGTGCTCAAATTCTTCTTCAGGTTACATTATAATCAAATTAAGCATGTATTTCCTTTACTATATCCTTAAGGACGCTGGCAGGAAGGATTTATTTTCATAATCTCTTGGCAAGTGATCACGTTACACCTTTCCTCCATCAATCCTCCATCAGAAACTTTAAAGATAAACTGATTTACCTGGAAGCGCCCGACGTTTTTAAAATACATTTACAGTAATGCACTCTCCAGTGACTTTCATTTGTTTCATTCAGCTGTCACTGTGAAGGGGATTTTGTCACTTGAGTAAAGAATACTTGCTTGAGAATTGCTTCCCAAATTAGAGTTGAGGCATTGGCAGAATGTAAATTCATCTAGTCTCATATCTGCACACTAGTACATGTTTGGCTCTGAAAACAAAACCTCTGGAAGTGCTGATGATGGGAACTTGCGGTGAAGTTTTCAATAACTTCCTGATCCTGACTCCTTTCTTACCTTTACACTGGCCTCCCACATGGTGCTTGAGGGAAATTTAGTTTCTTATTGGTTTATTTGGGGAACTATCTTACAGGTAAGTGAAAAACCCTGAACATGCAGCAAGGAAACACAGTCTCTTTGTTATATATGGTGGCAAACCGATCCCAGAAATGGTCATAAAAGCTGAACTTTCCACAATTGTTACGTTATTCTTAAAACCAGGGTGCTTAAGTGCTTTTCGCTCTGACTCGCTCCGTCTGAAAGCTGCACAGTAGCAGCCTTATAGGCCTGTTTGTGTTCAGCCGTTACGTAATTGGCCTGCATTCACAAGAGATTACAGTGGGGTGCCTGTTGCTTGCGGTTTTCACCCGAGCTCTATCAAAAATGTATGTTAGGCCTAGATGTGGGGATTGAAAGTAATGATAATCATAATTAGAATAATAATATTTCATGAGGCACTCAAAGAAAGTATGCTTATCCCTTGAAGACAGTGATGATCATGTTATACGCTTTCTTAATTGTATCCTAGACTGATGAAAGGTGCTTTTTGGATCTAATTATATAATCTAAACATTAGTACCCATCCCCTCATAGCTGCTGTAGGTAATATGTGTTTTCAAAGAGCTTTAGAGCACATCCACACACCAAGCTAGTTACATTTTTCTCTCCATTTTAGCCTATTGTTCACACTAACCCAGCATTCTTCAGACCTTCTTTAGACGGAGTTTTATTTTGAAAACGCTTTCCAGAATGGATACACGGATGGAAACACAGATTTGAAAATACCGGCCTAATTCTTTTTTTTTTTTTTCATTTAAGATGCCAACTTTCTGTCTCTTTTAACCCACTCTGTAATCACTAATGCCAATACAGCCGATCACAGTAATACAGGAATTGTCATTAAGCTCTATACTGTATATGTTTCTTTTGTCAGAGGACTTGGCAATCATAAAATAGTGATTTGAATGATATCTCAGTGCTGCAGTACAGGAAATACTGTTTACCTGGGTCCCGTTTCATGACGGAGATTTGCGTGCATTGCTACACACATTGCAAAAAATGCCAGTCACACATTTCACAAATGAGAGTCACTAAATTGCAGATATACTTGTGAGTCCTACAGGGCATTCTTATGCTCATGCATGGGTTGTAAGTATTGCATTTGTTTTGAAATGTGTCAAAATAGCGCAAGATGAAATGATTTCATGTTGCAAATCGGAGCTTGCATGTTGAAAATTAGGTGAACAGACCCCTGATTAGCAGCTGAACAGTAATTGCAACAGAAAGTAATATAATGAAAGTAATGAAACATGGTGTAGGTAACACTGGAGAGCAAGAGGGGACAGAATGGATGATTAACCAGCTGAAACTCAGTGGAGCCTGTATTATTGGCTATTATTAGTTTATCACTTATACAGTACATATGGGTATCTAGGCCTGTCACGATAATTATGCTATTGACTTATCGTACAATATATGGACATGACCTTGATTGTTTTTATGTTATTGACTTAGCATACAATATATGAACATGACCTAGATCATTTTTACGTTATCGACCTAGACTTCGATATATGGACATGACCTCTTTAAATTTTACGTTATCAACCTAGTGTACGATATTTGGACATGACCTTGATTATTTTTTTGTTATCGACTTAGCATACGATATATGGACATGACTTCCTTAAAGTTTACATTATCGACCTAGCGTACGATATATGGACATGACCTTGATCAATTTTATGCTATCGACTTATTGTACGATATATGGACATGGCCATGATCATTTTAACGCTATCAACTTATTGTACGATATATGGACATTACCGTCATCATTTTTACATCATCGACTTAGCGTAAGATGTATGTACATGACCCTGATCATTTTTTAACGTCATCGACTTAGCGTATGATATAGGGACATGACCATGATAATTTTTTTCGCTCTCGACTTCTTGTACGATATATGAACATGACCTTGATCATTTTTACATTATCAACTTATCTTATGATATATGGACATGACCTTGATCATTTTTACATTATCAACTCATCTTATGATATATGGAGATAACCTTGATCATTTTTACATCATCGACTTATCGTACGATATATGGACATGACCTTGATCACTATCGTCCAATAAAAAGAAGTTATCGCGACAGGCCTATGGGTATCAGCACATATGTCGGGCAACTCTTTAGTAACCAAAACTAAAAGGATCCTTATCAAAAATGTTTGTTAATGTTTATGCGAGACCCAGACAGTCTAAGATGTAAACAGCTCATATACAACGCTGTATTGAGGTTAGTGGAAGAGCTCCAAGCAATACCCATGTCCGTATGCTTATTATTGCCACTGCTCTGAATTTCAAGAGGGTGCTTATGCTTATCAAAGACTGAATTATCCAGCATGACATAAACAGGCATAATTAGACCATCAATCAAGTAAATTAGTTATGGATTATCTCTCTGTAATTGACCCTTTTTGTATTACGGGTTCAAAGTGAAACTTGACTGAAGATTTTAAAAGTGGGCTGGGTGGATATGATTTATGTTTTCCTTCCTGCCTCTTATTAATATAGTAGAGGGTATCTTTTTGTATATGCTCATCAAATTCCAGCAATTCCAATCCATCTGGGCTACGCAGCTGTTGGTATTTTGTCCCTGCAGTATTGGTGAAATGAGGGATCCCCCTTGAAATGTGTCTGAAGGCTTGCAGAATAGCACAGGAAGTAGAATGGATGTACACTGGCTTTTTAAAAATAAATCATTTGATCATGAAATGGGGTTTTAAGTGATGAATCATAGGCTAATACTCAAAGCCAAAGCTTGGCTGTGAGCAGTCTGGCACTTTCAGGATCCTGGAATGTAAATGCTTTCTGGCCGGGCTTTTCTGAGATCTCTAAATGAACTTGACGTACTGTATCAGAGGAGATAACAACAAAAGAGCTGCCAATGTGCGGAGGTGATTTGCATTGAGGCACTGCTGGGCCTTCTGCTATACCTGAGTGAGCTCTCAGACAGCTTTCCAGACACTCTTTGGTAAAGCAAGCAGCAAGCCAGTGATTGTGATGTCTTGAGATGTTTACTGCAGAGCTGAGCAGGAGGAGGTTGGGCGGCCGTGTGTCTCATCCTCTGTATAGCCCCACGAGTTTGTGACTGTTTGAAAAATCACTTGACCAGAAAGTTGAGTGAGCACTTTGAGATTTGGGCACCATTCATTCAAATTGCACTGTTTTTCCAGGTGTAGTGGTTGTTGGGCTTACTGTTGGGTTTTATGCCTGGTTCATGCTGCTTCATGACGCATGCAAGCTGGGTACATAGACTAGGGGAAAAAAATACATGCAGCATATGTGACATGATCCATAGGCTTCTGAAGGGATAGTTTAAAGCATCACATTTTGGCAAACCTTTGCTGGTTTCAGCTTCTCAAATGCCTTTCTCAGTTTTATATCACTTTAAATTGAATATCTTTGGGTTTAAGACTGTTGGTTGGACAACACAAACATGATTTCACCTAGGGTTGGGCAAAATATACCCTTAAAAAAAAGAAGTTTGTCAACTATCCGTGATTTTGGTGTGATTTTACTGAGATTTATCTTTGGCAATATTGAGCTATTATGGAAAAATGAAAAAAAAATAAAAAATTAAACAGGGATTAGTTTATTTCAATAAACATATTTGTACATTGGATTTACAGTAAATGTGTTGTATCACAATATACAGTATATCAATACCATGATATAAAAGTACACACACCATGATAAAAAAAAAAAATATCTATGTCAGTAAATATTTGGTAAGCTATGATGAGCATTTCTCACTATTTTCTGTAGAGTTGTTCCAATACCAGTACCAGTATCGGAAATGCGTCCAATACTGCCCAAAATTCGAGATTGGGTATCAGCGAGTACGCCAGTCTATGCACCAATCCGATACCTTCATTTATTAACCCAGAATAAAATCATCTTGTTTAACTGGAAATCAATTATTCTTACAAAACAGTAGCCTTCACTGTGCTGTCGCCCTAGATGGTAAATGGACTTGCATTTATATAGCGCTTTTCTAGTCTTCCGACCACTCAAAACGCATTACACTACTTGTCAGCATACACACACATTCACACACTGATGGCCGAGGCTGCCCATCAGGATCTAATCTAAATTCTATGGCCACAATATGGCACAGCCTTTGGGAGCAATTTGGGGTTAAGTGTCTTGCAAGGACACTTGACATGTGAAGCCGTCAATTGAACCGCCGACCTTCCGATCGGTGGACGACCTGCTCTACATCTGAGCCACAGCCGCCCCTATCATGTATCATGGCTGCCACTGGCAACTTTTAGAGCATCGAAGAATAACTGATTGCATTTAGTTTGTCACGTGACAATAGCAAACAACAACAGTGCAGTGCTGTTCAAATTCAACAAGTATAATGGCAATATGTACAGTATGTAAGGCTTCAGTTTCGAGGGCTGGCACTAGTATCGCCAATTTCAACACCAACAATCTTATAAAACAGTTGAAGACACATCACACGAAAGAGCACGACAACTTTATCACACTGGTATCGGATCGGTACACGGTGTCGGCCGATGCTGCAAGTTCAGATATCGGAATCGGTATACGGAAAGAAAAAATGGTATTGGAACATCTCTAATTTTCTGACATCTTACAGTTTGAATAATTAATTAATCCGAAAAAGTAATCCAAATTTCTGTATGCTTTAAAGTCTCTAATTGAATTCATAGCTCAAATGCTATTTATCGGGGAGCAAACAAATCTAAATTTTGTACAACAGAGGTCAGGCCTGGGAGGTGTTGAGGTGAGCCAACAACCATCGCAGCTGAGTGTAATAATATGAGACACCTGTCAGTCAAGCAACACGACCACAAACAGACCACTCTTTATAGATTAATAGCTTCTGAACAGAAAAGGAGACACATTAGAAGACGTGGCATTAGCTATTCAGAGCCTAACTTCTGCAAAAAAGAAAGAAAAAAACAGTTGACTTTGTATTTGTAGAGATAAGCTGGACGTTTTCCCATTCACTTCAAAACGGTTTTATTCAGAGCCAGTATCTAGCAGCCATCAGGGAGCTGCATCTTAAGGCACTTCCACATTAATTTCAACATTCAGCCATGGTTGTTGGCGCTCTAGGCTCAGTATGGCATCTGTGGACCTTGGCATTTCTTCTTGTCCTTTGACAATTACTAAAAGCTTCCAAAGTTTGGAGTTAAAAAGTTCAGCTTGTGCAAGACTTTTGACCGAATGCATTTTTGTTTTAATTTCAGTTGCATTTAGGCTTAAATCATTTTTTTTACAAAGCACACTCTGCCATCTTTGTTTTTGCATGAACCTGGAGTTTGACTTTTTGATGAAGTGCATTCGTACAGATTCTCAGTGCAGTGAAGACTAGTCTTTCTTATGGTTGTTAGAAACATTGCACTGGAATGGTTTCTCTCTGTATCAGTATGTGGCCTGCTGATTGTGTTACAAAAAAATCTACAAATCATATCTAGACGTAACAGCAGACAGTAGCAGCAGGAGCCAAATAAAAAGTAGTGGCTTCCGTTGTTTTAAAACAATAGGCTTCTCAGTGGCTGAAAATGTCAGTATCTTAATTAATGCCATTTATTGTCATCTTTTTATGAATGCATGCAGAAGCTAAACTATTCTTCTATCAAATCAGAACTTTTCAGCCCTATCGGTGCGATCAAGCTCTTTTTTTTTCAATATCTGAGACACTGATATTTAAAACTAAATTGCATGAGGATAATATTTTGTTGCATCTGTTTTAGGAATGTAATCTCACACATAAATCTGAATTTATGCCTTAAAAAAACCCCACACTGAACATTCTACATTTCTCTTCAGACAAAACCAGACAATGACGAGACGGTCTGACACATCAAGAACCAGAACACAGACCTATTATTTCAGACTTTCTTGTTTAAAAGCACTAATTTCCTGGTGTGACCTATTTTCCGTTTTTACCATTGCATTCATTGTAGCGATGAGGTAATTGTGGAGCACCAGTGTCTTCAGTATTGGATAACTGCTGTCCTGTGTTCCAGTTGTCTGGGTAGTGATGTAGTGGCGGCGGTGGTGGTGTGTGTGTGCGTGTCTGTATGTGTTTGTGAGTGTGTGTGTGTGTGTGTGTGTGTGTGTGTGTGTGTGTGTGTCTGTGTGTGTCTGTGTGTGTGTGTGTGTGTGTGTGCGTGCGTGTGTGTGTGCGCAGACGCCTGCAGGGAAGGCCCATGCTGTGGATATCTGTCACTCACGTATTCCAAAGAGCTTATCACAGAGGGAACATTTTCTGCTTCACCAGTTATTTGAATTGAGATTTTTTTTTTCTGTATGTCTGCGTAGTACAGATTCTTACAGGATGAAATTGGCAGTGTTAATATGAAACCTTATAGTGTAGCGATATTAAATACCAGATGTGCCGTCATTTGATGTGGAAATACCAAACTATTTTAAATTCATCCGACATTAGTGAAACGCGTGGGAGAATGGATGATGTCGGCTGACCTAAGCAAAGCAGAAGTGTTTCTAATTTACAGCATGATGAATATGGAACTTTTCAAAGGTTACAGTATTTTGTGAGCTAAATGAATTTTCCATTTTTTGCCTTAAGTGTAATTGTCATAGCTATGAGTAAAATGCTTTTGATGTGGCGGTTCAGTGTTCTCACAATGGGCATTAATGTCAAAGCCGTGATGTAGCAGATGGCAAGGAGATGCCTCAAGTGAAAGTCCCTTAAAGGCATCTGTTAATTGTTTTTGAAGACAGAACAGGAGTTGCTGCTGTATGCAGGAGCTGTTACTGAAGGTGACATCTTTCTGAGTTTGATTTCATTATCATAACAGATGACCAGCCGTACTTTCTGATCAACATCAAGCGCATGCAGTTGCCACAATCCGGTGTATCTAATACGGCTTTGGACTGCTGCGAAAGGTCAAACCTCATGAGAGTTGTGAATCATTTCTGATGCTCGTCCCAGGGGACTTGGCTGAATGCACAACAGCATCATTAGAGATTGTGATAATTACCTGCAGTAAAGTACAGTAACAAAATAAATACAAATAAAAATAAATAATAATTACTATAAGTAATAATAAATAAAAAGTACTCTTACATTTTAACTTCTGCTGATATTCCGTATCATGTGGTGCTTTCAAATGAAACTCGTGAGCTCGTGTTTATAACATGAGAAGTCATGTGCACGATATGCTTGGCATTCAAGTGGTTAAGTCGTGAAAACATGTCACAAACGTTACTACAAAACACGTGACAAACGTCACTAACTTAACTTGCAAAACAAAACACTGGTCTTCTGGTTAAAAGTCATGTGTTTGTTGGACCCATCCACCTGTCCTCCTTCCCGCCTGCCATAAGCAGTCTTTCTCCCCTTCTATTCTACGTCACTAGCTCTGAGCGTATCATATTTACGAGGATGTATTTACATTGAAGTCAGTACTGACATGCCTAAAGCAAGAATGGCGTTCTTATTGCACGCTTTTGCCTTGCGCATTGTCCTGTCATTCACACGCCATATCGTGCGACTGGGCTGGTCTGTCAGTTTACATTCACAGTCATTTCAACACCAAATGCACTCAAAATAATCTTAAAATAAATCTTTAACATTCACAAGAGTCCAGCTTATTTCCTCAAATGCATCTTAACACTGATGAAATGAACTTGCCTGCAAAATCATCACCACACAAACGCATGGAAGAGGTTAAATGGTGTTGATGTGCAAAGTTTACAGGTTCTGGACTTTTGAGGAAATAGTCAGATTTAATGTCTGTCAATGCAGTAGCAACCCTTACTCATGATAGATTTTAGGCAAATAACATAAAAGCAATATCAAATTGCATTCTGACATTCATAATATTCGTATTTTACTTCCCACCGCTGCTTAAATTCATTGCCTGCCACACATTGATTTGGCCTCTGTATGCACTGGCAAGCCCCATACTAATTCCTCAAGTAAGATATTCAGCCATTGCCCTTTTTAACAGCCCGAAAGTTTCCTGACCAACTTCACGTTAATAACCAATCGGCCCCAGAGTCCGGTGTTGTGTTGTTGCCTGGAATTTATTTGTCCTCCCATAAATTATTCAGTATTTTGCATCGACTAACTGCCATACCTTTAAGGTTGCGTAGCAAGACCTTGGCACACCTTGCATGTTAATATGGCCAGACTCACAAGGTGAAAGACAATCCCAAAATGACCAAGGCTTTAGTATAGAGTTATCCTAAGAGGCAGGAGTTTTGTCACGCTTCCTTATTGTTCGTCAACTTGCTTTTGTGCCAGGAGGTCTGTACTTTAATGTTTCAGTCTTGTACGTCATGCTCTAAGCCTGTTGCTATCTGAGCGGCTCAGTAACAGCTTGTTGGGCAGAACGTCAGATTATTGCACTGTGGAAGGCTCCTTTGTTGTCAGGCCAACATAGTGTGAGGTATCATGGCCCGCTGTCACCATCAGGGGGTCAATACGGATCCTCAGTCCATCTGTCTATACACATCTACTGTGAGGACACATCCCATCCCCTCTGACACTCAATGCAATTACAAGCGCCTGACTGAGGAATGGCCGCCTGCAGCCGAGATAAAACAAGCTCCCAGCGAACCACATTGCTTACATTCGATCTCGCTGCTAGTCAGGAAATGAAGTTGAACCCGTGCATGGCAGTTGTTTTGGGCACCTCAGATAACCATCTAAACTTTCCTTTTCTCAAAGGTATAAGTCTACTATATAGTTGGTCAAGAAACCCAAGAGAGAATGTGTTGTGCTAGAGGAGGAGGTAGACTTTAAATCATTTGCTAAGATCATAGAATGTTGCAATTCTCATGTCCAATGTGATTTTTCATGGTTAAAAAAGGATATATCGGTAGCGTATCCGTTAAAGTTTCTACTTATGTTTTATTAATAGAGGAGTGTGGCAGCCATGTTAAATTGATGAAAGTAAATGTTAGCCCTGTGTCTCTCTTGTCCTTTCTTTTGAGGGGATAGGACACACATACAGATTTAATATGATGGCAAAATAAGATACAATAAAGCCAGCAGAATACTATTCAAGTAAGTCAAATTATCATTTCACAATTATACTGTTATCATTATGATAAAAATAGAAACACAATGAAGACTGCGTCCACCTCAATTTAGATCCTCTAGATTTTACCTGTTCGCTTAAACTAAGAAATCAAATTGAATCTTTCTCCAAACCGCAGCTGTTAGAATCCTATTGAGAATAAGCTGGACAGTACAGCTAAAATATTCCTCTTTCACCATCTCCACTCCCACCAGCCACTAACAGGAAGGTCACAGTAATGTGCCGTTTACTGACGTCATGTTAGATAACGGGAAATGAAGACCCTCAAACTTTCCAAAATTGAAATGGCTATCTCCTGCTGCCACCTGGGGCAACCACAGTGCCAAGTTTCCTACTGCAGGTCTTAAGTCATGTAAAGACCTACTGATCAGCAGGTAATAAGTTGGAGTATTTGCACCTAAGCCTTAGCTGTGAACGTGAAGTGGTGATTAAATAATTGCACTCCTTTGCACAGTATGTGCTGTAGTCGTGGATGTGCTATAGGAACGTGAGGTGATAAGACATCAGGAGTGTAAGGAAATCACGCCCACCTATGTTTAGGTGTGACTTTGGTGTCTAGGGTCACTGCAGTGACTCACACTGCTCAGAATAGAAAACATGCAGCACACTAGGAAAATGCATGATAACCAAAGATGTTCAGGCTTTACATTGATCATCATTGGTCATACAAAATAAAGTCTCAAACAATGTGTACTCAAATATGGGGACAAGTCTTCTAATGGTGGCACTATACAGAAGCAACGATCTCAATTTTAAAACTCTTGAAACTTCATTAAAAATCAGTTGTAGATAGATTGTTAGATAGTAGGGATGCTAATTTTGAAAAATGTTCTTTACCGTTAACCGACCCTCGTTAACCGATTATTAACCGTTAACCGACAAGATTTGTGCCTCACATGCAGCGGTGCGCCAGCTGCAGTGTATGAGCACAACAGACAACTGAGTCCCCAGTTCACCGTCAGGAGAGCTACTGCAGCAGCCACGGTGCAGCGTCCACTGTCTGCAGTTCACCGTCAGGAGAGCTACTGTAGCAGCCACGGTGCAGCGTCCACTGTCTCCAGTTCACCGTCAGGAGAGCTACTGTAGCAGCCACGGTGCAGCGTCCACTGTCTGCAGTTCACCGTCAGGAGAGCTACTGCAGCAGCCACGGTGCAGCGTCCACTGTCTCCAGTTCACCGTCAGGAGAGCTACTGTAGCAGCCACGGTGCAGCGTCCACTGTCTCCAGTTCACCGTCTGGAGAGCTACTGTAGCAGCCACGGTGCAGCGTCCACTGTCTCCAGTTCACCGTCAGGAGAGCTACTGCAGCAGCCACGGTGCAGCGTCCACTGTCTCCAGTTCACCGTCAGGAGAGCTACTGTAGCAGCCACGGTGCAGCGTCCACTGTCTCCAGTTCACCGTCTGGAGAGCTACTGTAGCAGCCACGGTGCAGCGTCCACTGTCTGCAGTTCACCGTCAGGAGAGCTACTGTAGCAGCCACGGTGCAGCGTCCACTGTCTCCAGTTCACCGCTCCGGAGCGTTACTATAGCAGCCACGATGCTGTGTGTAGTTTCGCGAACATGCAGCAACTTTCCCAGTAAAAGTCCCCACCGCACATTTAGTTTAGTTTAGTTTCACATACGCTCTGTCAGCACGGCATAACTTAAGCGAGTTTCCGACAGACCGTGTGTGTGTTGCGGCGGTGAATGTGGGTTTGTCGGTGGCGTTATAGCTGTGAACGTAGGTGTAGCAGACAGTTTGTGTACAGTTTATTTGTCGGTGAATAAATGCTACGAGGCTACAACTCCTATAAGCGAGCTATAGACAGGAGCCAACTTCCTGTATCTGTAACTCTGGCTCAGACTCTCTGAAGTTGGGCTCTTAAGGTGGACCAGCTTCTCTCCTTACAGTGAGGAGTTTTTCTCGACTTTTTAATTAATTATTAACATGACATTTAACCGTTTTAACCGATAGCGTTAATCGGTTAAAATGCTTAATGTCAGTTAACGGTTAAACTGTTAATTATTAACCTCCCTAGTAGATAGATATATGTACTTTATTTATCCCAAATTGGGAAATTCTTGTTACAGAAGCAGGTTATTATCCAGGCAATGAACTATAACAGTGGTGAAACTTTCACGATCTAGTTGGCTCAACTGAGTAGAATCTTATAGTTTATCAAAAACTGCAAACAGTTATTGAAATGTTCAACTCTTTTATAGCTTGGACAGCATTAATCAAAATTGCCCTTCCTTCTTGTGAAAATGTATCAAATGTGGTAATTGTGGCCAAAAAAAGATTGATGATGTGAGATAAAGCAAGAAATGGCAAAAATATTTGTAATACTATTTAGTAGGGCTGTCAATCGATTATATATTTAATCGCGATTAATTGCATGATAGTAATCCCGATTAATCGTTTAAAATGTACCTTAAAGGGAGATTTGTCTTTAATACTCAAATATGACCGCTTTATGCAAATGTATCCATATATGTATTAATGTAAATCAATTAACAACACAAAACAATGACAAATATTGTCCAGAAACCCTCACAGGTACTGCATTTAGCATAAAAAAATATGCTCAAATCATAACATGGCAAACTGCAGCCCAACAGGCAACAACAGCTGTCAGTGTGTCAGTGTGCTGACTTGACTATGACTTGCCCCAAACTGCATGTGATTATCATAAAGTGGGCATGTCTGTAAAGGGGAGACTCGTGGGTACCCATAGAACCCATTTTCATTCACATATCTTGAGGTCAAAGGCCAAGGGACCCCTTTGAAAATGTCCATGCCAGTTTTTCCTCGCCAAAATTTAGCGCAAGTTTGGAGCATTATTTAGTCCCCTTCCCTCCTTCTAATTTTTACGTTACACGGAAAAACACCGCGTTAATAATAAGCCGACCACCTCACGTAACCGCCGGCTGTGAGCTGTGATTAAAACTGTCTTAAAGTCACGTGTTGGCGGAGGTCTGCGCTCTCCGAGTGCAATTCTAGCTACCAATGTTATCTTAATTTCAATAAAATATCTTTCTTCCCATTCATAATGAACTTTATCAAATGTTCCAGGATTAATAACTTTATTGTTGGTGGCTTAACAACATTTGATTTAAAAACAAAAAAAAGAGGATGAATTGTTTGGGATTTAACTCTCTAACAATTAAATTCTGATCAAATGTTAAAACTTCAAAATCAACTTTTTTTCCCTTCATGACAGATGAAGACTGGTTGCAGTGTTGCTGCTTACAGCTGTGATTTTGCTTTGATTCTTGCTCTGTGAAGTTAGCTTTTTTAAACGGTGCAGTGCATGCTGTTTTTGTCTTAATAATAATCCCACACAAATCATTGTTTCTGCATCTAGATACAACTTCTTACATCCCAGAGCATTTATCCTTGAAAGACCTACCTGACTCTGAGTGTATGTAGTATGATGACTCACTGTTGTGTGTTAGATCAATCAGCACAGAAAGCGGTAAAACAGAAATGTGTTCATGTGTAAAGGTTATGGATTGTTACTTTAGATTGTTGCTGTCTAGAGAATAATAAAAGCATCCAGTATTGCAGGTAGCTGTGTGAAGATACTGGTGGGAAAGGAATCCTCTAACTATGAGAGCATATACTGTAGGTTGAACTAGTGAGAGCGTATCCGTCTGACCATTTGCAGTCTCAATGTGCTGACATCAGCCATGTTGCTTCTCTAAACTGCCTATTAGCTTAGCTACAGTAGTGCTGATGTGGTGGCTCAGGCTGCAGGCAGGCCAGTTTTTCCTCATTTAAATGTATTCAGGCAAGGATTGCTGGCCACACATGCTCACCTCCAGTCGCTCCATACCTCGGATTCAAAACACAAGCACACCTGGGAGCTGCCCAGTACAACTACAGTCTTATACTGCTGATCACTGAGCAGCTTCTCTGGAGCAGCTGAAGGTCACGTGCCTTGCTTAAGGGCAGCTTTAAGGTAATCATTAACAGATGTTCCCAAATGATACATGGATTTGAACCAATGACCTTCAGCTTCTAAGTTTGCATTAGTTTACTGCCTCTGTAGTTTTAACCTAAAGGCTTTAGCTCATTTTTTTCACATCATGAAGATTGACAAAAACACATTATGCAGCTTAGTGGATCAGAATATTTTAAAGCTGAACAGTATGTGATTACTTTTTCATTAAGTGTTAGCGGTGTTGTAGTTGACTCCTACAGGATGTTAGGAAGCATTTAGCTTACCTTGCGACTCTTTTAAAATGCTCGTTTTGATCTATGGTGCAAAATTGTGTTTTGTGTTTATGATAAACAGAAATGATAAAAAGAGAGTATATACAGTAGCTTAGGCTGATGGTGGAATTGCCATTAGTTTTGCAATTGTATTAGACCAATTGAAATGTTGACTCTATGATGGCACTATAGATTAAAAATCAGAGGAACAACAAAGGCGGACATGAATATCTGTTTAAAATTTCACAGCAATCGTACCCAATAGTTGTGGAGACCCTCTATTAAATATCAACCGCTTGATAGCAATATAGAGGAAACGTCCGGGGATCACCAAAGTCAGTAGGATTCATCCTCTGGTGACCTTGTATATCTGCCAAAATTTCGTGACAATTCATCCAACAATTGTCGAGAAATTTCATACACACCTAAAAACCTCATGGTAGCGCTAGAGGCTAAAAACAATGTTGTTATTATTCTGCGCTCGTTTCCCAATCCACTGGAATCTGCTGCACTTGTTGGTCCATTGTATAATGTCGTCAAAGGTTTTTCTGACCCTCTTTCCAGGGTGTCACTACTGTGCCAAGTCATTCCATAGAGCTTTAAAGGGTCAGTTCACCGGAATTATATAAAGACATAGGCCTATATTTCCATTTATCCCTGGTGGTGCTGGGCTTCAGCTTATTGTCCCGAGGTTTTGCGAAAGAAAGAGATGATTTTTGAGGTTTTAAGGCCATCACTCTCCTCAACAATCCATCACAGTTCCCTCCTTCATCCCCCGACTGCCCACCAAGCAACGTTACCTAGTGCCTCACGTCCTCTCATCCCCCCATACACACACTCACACACACACACACACACACACACACACACACACACACACACACACACACACACACACACACATTGTATGGGAAGTACTACCCCCTACTATGGACAGTACAATATGTGCAATATTTGCCAGGACTTAAACAGTATATGTTGCATAATGTAGCTTTTTATCATTATTCAATGCATATATAATTAAGGTATTTATCTGTTTTAACTTTTTAACTTAACCTTTTAACTTTTACCTCTCTTGCTTTTACTGTGCCGTATCACTAAGTCAAATTCCTGTGTCATTGTATATTTGACGAATAAAGCGATTCTGATTCTGATCCAACAGCGTGATATTATTGCAATTTCTTGCAAATTACTTAATTTATTCTGATTTTAGAGCTTTATTAATAAGCTTTATTGTTAGGCTATTATGAGGTATATTGTTGCTTTTTAAATGACAGATTTAGACAGTTTTAAAACTATTTAAATATTTGTTTATTGTTAAATGCAGAAAAAACAAGGGCAATGAGGTGCAGAGTTTTTTTAAGCTGAGACGCTTTGGTTGCATCTGGTTGCCATGATACGGAATATCTACAGGAGTTAAAATGTCAGCACAAGGTAGAGGACTTGCTCTGGATGAAGGGAAGGCTGAAGCATGAGAGAGAACGGACCCGCGGGTCCATGTGATCTCTAGAGTTTTACCAAAGTTTAACATTTTTCAACTCTTCAGAAAAAAAACACCAAACGCGCAGCGCTTAGCACAGAACAGACACTCATTGCCTTTTTACGCTGCTGGCATTTGTAGTGTGTGAAGTGTAAAAATGCGGAGCTCCCATTAAAAAAAAAAAACGGTAACGTAGCAGTTGTGGCGGTTCCTTGCCATCCCCTGCTGTTGGCTTGTCAATAGCATAGTATTGCAGTTACTGTGACAGCCCTAATCTCATTTACTGTAGATACTCCACAAACCTCGCCAAGACTAGTTTTCACTGGAATTTCTTTATAAACAGTTAGTCCTTATGTAAATGGTTTATAGCGAGGTCTTCGCTTTGTTTTTGGAAAGGCATATTTTTATAATGTTTTGAGGAGCAGAAACAAAATGACTTTCACCTCCACTGTGTTGGGTTGGCAGCAGAAGTTTCAGTTTCACAGACGGGTATCTCAAAACCTCAGCACCTAAAGCCCAAACCATCTACATGGTTGGATTTTATTAGCTTATTAGTTGTTTTTTTTTTGGTGATATGAATGAATTGACCCTTAAAGATTTTTACTTTTTCAGATATAGACATAAATCACTTGAGGCCTGGATGTACAATATATTCACAGTTCATAATATATGTATCTATGTTTGCTCACCTCGGCGTGCCCTGCCAGCTCGTTAAATGTGCTAAACAAGATAACCAACAAAATTTGCAAATAATCCCCATGTGGCACAAGAAGCGCACTCGCTCAGATAAAAGGAAGTGTCGGAGGAGGCAAGAGGAGGGATTATCAATTCAATCTGATCTCCCACGCTCAGTCATTACAGCAATATGTTGTGTGTGCATTCTCCTGCACACTGCTTTGTAAGAATCACTTATATTCAGGAAGATAATCATTCTTTGCCAGTTTGGGCGTAGAGGCTCTTATTAGAAAAGATGATTATCAAGTAAAATGTGACATTTTCAGCAGTTAGGAACATTGCAGCTGCTCTAGGGAACTTGAGATGTGCTGGTCTGACACGGCGGACTTGACAGTTGAATGTGGGATTTAGATTTAAGAACAATTCAGAGAAGTTGAGAAACTACTAACTACTCTTTGTACTTAATCAACAAGTTCAGCACTCATCTAAACACACTTATCCTTGCAAGGTTAAAAGCTTGATGGATTCAAAGTCAGACAAATCGCTGCTTTTGTTTCGCTCAGCCGTGAGTTTGTCTCCATTATGCAGCATTGGCTGTGGGCTCTGAAGTTTGCGCAGAAAAGTGCTGAAGGTTGCTCGAGCAAAGTGCCTTCCAGACTCGAGCGAAGGACAGTTTTTGAACAAACTAGACAGGTAATTAAGTATTATTCCTACCAACAATTATGTGTCTTTGAGCCAAACTGAAATCAAGACATACAGGGGCGGACTTAGCTCTTAAGTGTTAATTAACTTTTGCTTCTAGTATCCGGATACTGTGAGAGAGAATAGACCTAGACTCTCAAGCCTATTCTTGCTCTATCCTCCTGCAGTATAGGCTTTTCTGATTACAATCAATTCTTAAAATTAATTTTATCACACTTGAACATTTTTTTATATATTGTAAATCATCTGGGTTGAAATTGTTTACATTTTAGTTTTTTCATGTGAGAGATAGCAATACTCCCAGAAGTCTGAGCCCTCATTTGGACTGCTGGAAGTAATGAAGATTTTTTTTTTTACTTTGGTCTGCAAGACAGAAAAGTTTTTTCCTTTCTTTTTTCCTTGTGTTTTTGTTTTTGCTTTTTACTGCTGGCTTAGACTATGGGAAAACACACAAAGGATGTGACATAAATTGGGGTGACAATGTAAATGACCTTAAGATGAATCACTCAAAAACAAAACAATACAAACCTCTACTGCAGTCTACAAAAGAGGTTTTAAAATATCACTATAAAATGTATTTTTAGCACACGTAGGTTTTGTTATTCCAAGCATTCAGAGAGAAGCACAAAATTGAAATTCACTTCATTCTACTCTACAGTGAAATTGTCGCCACCTTAACGTCAGCCTCTGTCAATGCCAGAAATCCACTGGATGCGCGTTATGGAGGTTAGCATATGGCAGAAAAACTGTGTAGTGTGCGAAGCTATGGCTCACGCAGCCACTCTCTCCGTTGGAAATAATAGTCTTGCTCTGCACAATATGGAATTTGTGCTTTTTGTCTGAAAGCCCTGTAAGAGTGAGAGGGAGGTGCTGGAACTGTTGACTGGAATTTTGACATAGTCCTGG
Organism: Sebastolobus alascanus; assembly: GCA_916701645.2. Classification (NCBI taxonomy): domain Eukaryota; kingdom Metazoa; phylum Chordata; class Actinopteri; order Perciformes; family Sebastidae; genus Sebastolobus; species Sebastolobus alascanus. Next base: position 3,144,688 of record CAKAOJ020000040.1, on the reverse strand, counting down.
TAGGATATCGTCGTAAACAGTTTCATGGAATCATCATATCATGCAAAGTGTGCAGTGACGGTCCATATAACTTACACTTCACTGAAAATAAATAGCATTTCATTAGGGCTAGGCAATAAATCAGACATCATCATCAAATATTAAAAGGGAGTTATTCATTGAGCACAAATGCACTTTCCAATCTTGTTAACTGTTGGCAACATCAAATAAACTCCCACACATACGGTACAGTACATAGTTAATATAACAACCTGGTTCAGATGTCAGAGTGGGAGTATTCTGACTCACCGGATGTAGACTATGGGTATAACCTGCTGCGTGTCTCAGGTGGAATTCTCCTCCCCTTCCGCTATCTGCAAGGGCAATATCGCTGCATCCAGTGCTTAGCGCTACCCAGGACGATTGTGATTGGTTTAAAGAAATACAGACAAGTCAGAGCATTTTTTCCCTTACAGTAGAATGATAATGTGTGGAGCCAGACCTTTCTTTAGCGCTAACACAGCACTGTGGCGATAGATCTGGCTATGCAGGACTAGAGTGGGAGTAACACTTCTAGGGGTGTATTGGCAGCAATATGGCAATATGATACCTATCATTATATCGGGGTTACGATTCAATATATTGTGATAAATGTGATACTGTAAGCAAGGCAATATATTACTTTTTTTTTTAATCTAATTTTAGGAAAACTGTATAAAGAACACACTGCCAAATGCATGAAATCTGAAATAAAAAAAAAATTCTTAGTATGTTTTTTTATGCAGTGGGATCTGCATTTGCATTTGTCACAGTCCCTGTAACATTCAACATCACAGCACTAATATTTATGTAGTCTGAGCGACGAAACGTTGCATGTAAACTATTGATAAAAAATGTATACAGCATTTTTGAGAATCGATACAGTATCATAAACCACAACATCATGATAGGGCTGTATATTGGCAAGAATCTGGCGAAACGATGCGTACCCTGATACAAGGGTTACAATTCAATATTTTGCAATACTGTAAGCAAATCGATATATTGCGATTTATTAAATCAAATTTTAGGAAAACTGTCATGGTATAAAGAACACACGGCCATATGCATAAACTCTGAATAAAAAGTTTACTTTTATTAAGCAATCAGAACAGTGGGATTTGCATTTGCCTTTATCACAGTCTCTGTATCATAGCACTACTTTTTATGCAATCCGAGCCACTGTGTGCGACAAACCTATTGATAAAAAATCGATACAGCATTTTTTGACAATCGCTGCAGTATCACAAAAAAATATTAATACTCAAGTGTATCGATATTTTCCGACACCCCTAGTAATTTCTGTCATCAATTGTCTGCTCTGTTATCAGATTTGACTTAGTTTGAATTACTTAAAAATGTAGAAATGATTATATAGCTTAGAAGTAGTTTCGTCAATGAAAAGGTTTTTATTTTTTTATTTAATATTGTGATCAGTGTCGGGTTTATAGTCAGATTGATTGGATAATGGCATGAATCATTTTGAGTTATTATGAAAATATTATTTGTTTTTTGTCTTAAGCAAAGAATCAGTGTGTCTGAAGTACTGTTAGTCTGTGCTAGAAACTCAGGTGAGCCTTCTAGACATATTTATGTTTAAAACAACACTGCTGTGCAATTAGGTCTCATTAGCATGTTGATTTAATTTAAATGGTGTTATTTCTACAGCTTCCTGTGCATTATACATATAACAATGTAATCAAAATAAGTTTACTTTGGTGGTGATGATGACTGACAGCACTGAATGAAAAAGAAAGTGCCTAAAGACATTGTTATAGCAGTGGAATCAAACATTAGATCAGTGGTGAGTTGCTCATTTATTTAGTACTATATTCAGTGCAAAATAAGTCAAAGTCATAATTTATGGTTGATTTTGAACTGAGTGAAGAGAAATCCAGTTTAAAATGAAAAAATAAGGCCAGGAGAGGAGGGTTTCTAGATAATGTGCCACAACCCCATGTGCTTAGAGCGGATGTGAAGAGATTTTCTTTTACATTCAAATCCTGCATGTTCCTCACTTTTTACAGTGATAAAACAAAGAAAAAAAATATAAATAAAATAAATCAAGGTGAAAAATAAATTGGGGGGAGCTAAGTTTCAGTGATGAAACAGGATGTCAGAATAACAAATGATACCCATAATATAGATATGTTGAAACTGCTCACATAAGCATCTTCAGACCTCACTTTAAGTAATCCACAACAACAGAACCATCTTCTGGTTGTTTGCTCTGTGTACACTCAGTGCATACGGTAAAGGTACAGGCTGAGGCTGGATGCATGTCAAGCAGTTGCATGGTAGAGGAGGAAGTGGCTGCATTTGCAGAAGGAAATAAGCTTCGGCAGAGATTACATTACACATTGGGTCCAGGAGGTATTTCCAAGTCTTGTGCCATGGAATGAAAAAAAAGTGCACTGACATGTTTGTGATTATACAAATTTTCGGGAGACACGCTCTCTGGGCTGCGGAGTTTCAGCTAGTGTGGAAATTTTTAGCAAACTTTTTCACATTGCTTTAATATTAAACAGTGGTGCGTATTGGGAGCTTCAACAATTTCAAATGGAGCATTCCCACAACAGCAGGGAGTCGCAAAATAACCACAAACTTATTTGAATATTGCATATTGCACTTTCAATAATAATCAGGGATATGCATCAGTGGTTACATGGGCGCAGAGTCGTAGACAATAATGTTAATAATAACGGAGCTACTGAAGATCAATCTTTAATGCATATGACTATAAACAACTTTGCTGGAGAAGAGACTCCTTTGTTGTTCTGAATGCAGAAGAGTTGAAGATGACTCTTTGGATACAAGTTTCCACAGTGAAGCCCCCTCTCTCGACTTCTAATGTCCCCGTTCAGCTATCAGATAATTGGTTAGTAAACTAGACGCTAATAAACAAGATATTTTTTTCTTCGATTCGTCATGCTTCTCTCTGGTCAAAGTCAACTGAACTGTCAGGAACCTATGAGCTCATTTCCATATTGTTTGCAGTTGTATAATGACTCAAAATTAGCTTCTAATTAAATCTGAGGAATTCACACTTGAGTGCAGACAGTGTGTGTGTGCGTCTGTACGTGCACACGGCTGAGTGTGTTGCGGCGGCTGCGTCCACTGAAATTCATTTAGTGGTTCTTCACGGAGGAGGCAGAAAATAATGGGTGATACACTGAAGCGAAAACACATCATCAAGGATCAAGTTAACTTTGAGCGAAAGCTAAATGTTGTTTATATCAGATGAAGATTTAAGCTACAGAAATCATATTATTTGGTTCGTCAGGTTTTTTTTTTTTTCAGAACCAGTTATGTGATTACTATAAATTTAGGGTTAATTCAATGAAACTTGTGTAAAGCTGCCTGTGTCAGACAGTGGAATATTTCTTGTACATATCTGACAGGTCTGTTCTCAAAAACCCTTTAACAAGTTTGACACAAAGAAATTGCTGAAATTGGTTTTAGTTGTATCGATTCTGTTATCCATGTTTCTACACCCCCGGCATTTCAAATGTGGTTTTCCTCCACTTCGTCTTATCCTGCCAGCTACTGCGTTTTGCCTGGCATGAAAAATCACTTATCAATAAATGCTATGTGTTGGTGCATGCTATCAATCAACAAACATGTGGGATGCCGCAAAGTAAAGGAAGTTTGCCTCTCCTCCCAGGCTTCTTTTGCAGACTCTAAATGCACTTATCATTATTCAACTAGCTTTTGTTGTCCCTTTTCACATGAATTTCACTTCTTCTTGATGTTTGGTAATTGCACTGTAAGCTCATCTAGGCAATTTGCTAATTTACTGCACAATGTAAGTGCATTCCTGTAAACTATTCAGCTACTTGGGCTGCACGGAGGCAGATGGTTTGATTTGTATGTGGTCGTTAAACCACATGTCCTCCTCGCTGATCGGTTATTTGAATTTGCATTTAAATGTGTTTGACCTTGAGACTTTGCACACGCTGCCTCCTCTTTGTTGCTTCACACCTTTAATTGGCTAATTATTTTGGGTTTTGTGCTCAGCCTGCTTCATTATACTTTGAGTGTGTTTTTGCTTTCTCATGGGTTGCTGGTGAGAGGTGATTAGGTAGGAGATTTGTAAGTGTCGAATTTTCTCAGTAATTTTGTTTTTAAGGATTCAGTATATTATCTTGAAGTTTGGCAAACATAGTCTAAAACTGTAACGTGTGATAAAGCCTGGCCTGCTGTAAAAGGAAGTCAGGTTAGAAGATAATCTAAATTGACCAACTGACTGTGAGATCTGTAGTTTGGTCTGTCGGAATAAAACAAATATGATTAACAGTCTCTCAGAGAGTCTGCACAGGGATCACAGGAGAGGAGTTTGTGCAGTAGACCCACCGATCTCAGCACAAACACAGTACAGGTGGCAGGTAACAATGTGAGCCAAGACTGAAAATGCTGTGTGAAATTAAACACATATTGGTGTATTGTTGTCTGTGTTAACATAAGGCTTTTGAAGCTTTGGAGGCTCTAGAGGCTCTCAGAGGCAGAGGTGCTTTGCTTGCTCATCAACAACACAATCATTTTAAGATTCTCCAACATGTCAAGTGGCAGTCAGAGTAATTGACAGCTACTGACACACACTCTATTCATTGTGTGGTATAGCTGACGGATGGCGACATTTGTCTTGTGCATTAGATTGAATTGCACGTGACAAATCCTGCAGGAGGAGCCTGCAATGAGTGACGCTTCCAAGGTCTGCAGGAACACAGAAAAAATAGCTGTTAACCTTAAAGCTCAGCAGCATCACAGCATAGCTGTCTGAGTATAAGATGAAGCCATTTTAAGGGAGAACAAAGGTAGAGCTGGTGCTTTCTTGTTGTGATTTTTAAATCTAAGGCACAGGGACGCTGCACTGAATATCTAAGATTTTGATGGATAATTCCATTTTCCTGGTTTATATTATGTGTTCGACTGCCTGAGCTACATAAAGGCACTCACTGATGAAGGGTAACTACCAATGAATGAATGAATGAATGTTAATTTAGTTGAAAAACATGCTGGCCTGCCCAGCAATGACCCGGCAGAGAAACAAACATGTAAACTGATTAGCTTGTTGATGCATCTCTGTTTTCTGCAGCAAATTACATTTTAATTTGACATCACGCGAGGCTTTTCAGTCACCTTGGAAGTGCTCTGGTTCTCCCCATCAGGAGCATTAGCATGCGGTGATGATCCCTGCAGCCTTATATGCTTAATGCCAAAGAGCTGTCGCATCACAATAAGAGTGTGTCACTCTGCTCAGCCGTCCACCTGGGCACAAACCACGGCCACGATGAGGACCGAAGTAAGCCGATGACACTGATAGGCGAACCCGTGTCTGATTGAGGAGGCGCGTTAGCAATCAGGTTCGTTTTAGGTAACATAAATATTCGAAGCAGATGGAAATTGGCCTCTTGAGGATCAGTGATGAAAGCCGTTGCAATGGCTAAGTGCAGTTCAGGAGGAACCGATCTCTGTCAGATACAGACTCTTTTCATGCCCATCATATCTGTCTCTCTCTCTGTAGATAAGATCTAAGCACGCATTGCAGGTTTGAGGAACTTTTCAAGCTTCTTGTCTGTTTTTATTGGTGCTAATTGCTACTTGATTTAAGGAAATACAGGCTGGTTTGTGTGAGTGTATTTACATGCATGCAGCGTTCTGAATATTGGCTCAGACCTCGTTCAGGTGTTAGTCGGGATGTTCTGGAAAAAAGACTACACAATCCAGATAAGGTGCTTACAGACATGCCACAGTTTTACGAGTAATGCAGCCAAAACCCAACAGCTTTTGTATTCAGGGTTTACAATAAGAAGGATAGAGGCTTATCCCTGTTACTGTGAACTGGATCCTTTGAGGCATATACAGTTAAACTGAAGAAGAACTCTTCTTGTGTCATACACATGTGTCAGACTTGACCATCAGACAGATATCAGGATGTAATATGCATTTAAATATGTTCATTTAGAAATGAAAATGCTAATAAGCAGACTTTATGGTGGCTAAAGGACAAATGTTAAAACCTTTCCCCATTATGTGACGCAAGCCTGGTGAAGAATAACTAAAATTTAAAATGTCAAGGCACCTCTTCATCTTATTTCAGCTTTTATTAGACTTTTATTAGAAATCCATCTCCGGAAGGATGGCAGTTTCAAGCTGTATGAAAAGTGCTCTTGATGTTCATTTTTGGTTTGCTGTGTTTTTATGTTTATTATTCGATTGTAAAGCACATTGTTGCTTTACCTTTTTTAAGGCTTTATGCAATACAGACAAAATTTCATCATCAAGCTTCAGGATCCCTTTGATTGATTAGTCGATGCATTCAGACCGAGCCTCTTCATCTTGTTTACTCTCGTCTCAATGCTTCTCAGCATTGCGAGCAAGACCATCTGGTTGTGTGGAAACACTAAACGGCTTACTTTTCAGCAATGCGGGAAGATTCCAGGAGAATAATTACAGCTTTCTGAAATTAGTTTCTACCGACAGCTGAGTATTTTCAAAGGTCTCTGCTTTTGCTCCTAATTGCACCAAAGTTTTAATTGATGTTTTTTACATCCTGAAATCCAACATTTGAGGTGTGACCTTCCAGACTTATAATACCGACTTCACAGTTGAGGTGCAAGCAAGTAGCACAGTGGAAGATGGCATTTAGTGGCTTTAATAGTGAGCACCTGAGATGAGTAGCAGTGTGATCACAATAAGCTGAATAGAAGAGGTGGAATATCAGATAATTAGATTCATTGCTTGACTTAAAAAGGCCTGTGAATTTTGATTTTGTTCAGCATTCGTGATTGTTTTATTTGAATACTCATCTAGTGATATTAATCATTACAGCTACTGGGCCCCGCGCTGTCATGTTTAATAATATCACAAGTAGTGAATTCCTCTCAAAACAGACATCAGGTCACCAAATGTTCCACACTTAGAACAAGCACTGTGGAGAAATGCAATAACAAATGAATGATCGATGTGCAAGACAAAGGCAATGGGTAATTTTGTCACATTTCCATATTTCCGTGGAGGAAATGCTCCGTTCCTCTTTCAGCATGTTGAAGAAAACACTAGTATCCATCATTTCAATAATCCATGCACTACCTGATTTTGGTTTTGTGTCGTATTATTGCAACAATAGAAGGTGCAGGCCGTTTAACAGAACTAATGGAGAAGGGCATGACCCCATTCTCAGGGGACCGTAAAGTCCCAAGATCAACAACATGAAAAAATAATGAGTTGAGCCTCTAAAACGGCAACCGCAGCAGAGTAACATAATGATACAGTAGCTGGGCCCAGTGTGCATACTGGCTGCTCTTTATGGCCAGCGTCGCTCGCCTGCATCCCACTTCAGCTCTTTATTAAAATAACTGTAAATGATAAGCAGATGTACAGAGCAATATGATAACATGGTGGACTCCAGCTTATGTGATCAGCTGCTTGTATATACACCTGGGTTGTTTTAATACATTTAAATAAAGACAATGGAATTAGACATAAATAGAAGCTAAGGACAGTGATCTTTATAAGAGAGAGATGTCTGGAAAAGCCAAGTAAAAGAAAAATTATCAAATCATATTTTAGTTGTTTTTTTGTGAGTTGATATATATGTAACTGATTGTGTTAAATGGGCATATGATATTGTCTCATATCAGTCGCAGGCCCTTGAATTGAATCGAGTCGAAATTGTATCGTGGCAGACTTTGTGATATCAGCAAATATTGTATCGTTATACAAAGAATTCATATCATATCGTATCGTGATGAAACTGGTGATTTACACCCCTAGAAAATATTCACATTTAAGAAGTTGGAATTTAAAAATGTTGACTTTTTTCTTCAAAAATTACTCAAACGGATTGATCGATTATCAAACTATTTGGCGATTAATTTAATAGTTGACAACGAATCAATTAATTGCTGCAGCTCTATTTTCGAGCCAACTTGTGTTACTTTATCATTATTTTAGACACCCGCAGTTTTCTTCATGATGAACAGCTTGAAGATTTTTAAGGCAACTGTGTCTCAATCAGAGTTGTAGAGCAGTCAAGTACCACTTTTAGCAGCCTTTTTAGCCATAATGCCAGTAATTTGATATCACCGAAAAAGCATTGTAATAGTCTTGATCTTCTAGTTCTTTTTACAGTACCTTCCACTTAAACAGTAGAAAAGCAAAGTTTTTTTTATTGCTTTACATGATACAGTGACACTGAAAACGCCCATGGGGAATATAAATTTCTTTGTATTAGTAGTGTCAGAGGTTGATAGCTAGCAGAGTCACACCAGGTACAAAAGGGTGCTAAAAAATAAATCTGTTGTACAGTAGCAAAGTGAAATATTACTTGAACAAAATGTGGGTGAATTGTTTTTTTTTCCCCGTCATTTTTCTTTAAAAATGTACTACAGTGACTTTTTGTCAAATGGTTCAAAGAAAGAAATGCCGACCTCCATCCTCTCTTGAATTATTTCCCGCTGCACAGTGGATATTTTTGCTCAACGCATGCACGTAATTGTATCCTTACAGCTGTGATGGATGAGACTCAAGAGTTAAAGTCTTATAGATTTTGTAGGCTTGTGCAGTGTTATTTTAGCAGTCTCTTCCGGCTTTCCCTGTTCTTTTGAGTAGACGGATGAAGGTAGGTATGGGCACAGTGAGGGCAATGGAGTGTGGCTTGCCTCAACCCTGTCACTTTGATAGAGTGAATACATTGTGAGAGATAATGGAAACTTTCTATTCAGCGAGGGCCGGAATAAAGAGAGCCTTCCTACTCATTCATCAACATTGATTACTGTACAGCCCATGGCCTGGAAAGAGCATGGGAGCACTAGTCCTCACAAAGACTCTGCTGAATTGCAGGTAGAGGAATCAGAAAACAACAAAAGTGCAATACTGGCCTTTTAAGAAACATCACCCCAATTTGTTTTAAGGTGAAAGCCCTACAAGATCTGAAACACTGAGCTTTAGGGTTATGAGGGAGCCTGTACTGTATACAGTATTGCGGAACAACCTGTAATATTTTTGCTACTGGCATTAGGTAACAAGGTGCAGTAGCAAATATTTTACTAAATGTATTAGGGCTGTCAATCTAAAATATTTAATTGCATGATTGTCCACAGTTAAGCGCAATTAATCACACATTTTTTATCGGTTCAAAATGTACCTTAAAGGTAGATTTGTCATGTAATACTATTATCAACATGGCAGTGGACAAATATGCTTGCTTTATGCAAATGTATGTATATATTTATTATTGAAATCAATTACCAACACAAAACAATGACATATATTAGAGATCCAGAAACCCTCAAAGGTACTGCATTTAGCATAAAAAATATGCTCAAAACATAACATGGCAAACTGCAGCCCAACAGGCAACAACAGCTGTCAGTGTGTCAGTGTGCTGACTTGACTATGACTTGCCCCAAACTGCATGGAAGTGGGCATGTCTGTAAAAGGGAGACTCGTGGGCACCCATAGAACCCATTTTAAGGTCAAGGGACCCCTTTGGAAATGGCCATGTCAGTTTTTCCTTGCCAAAATTTAGCCTAAGTTTGGAGCGTTATTTAGCCTCCTTTCCTACGAGCTAGTACGACATGGTACCAATGGATTCCGTAGGTTTTCTAGTTTCATGTGATACCATCTTCACTCTACCTTTAAAACTGAGCCCACGACAACATAAAAAAATGAAAGTTGCATTAATGCATTAAAGAAATTAGTGGCGTTAAAACATATTTGCGTTAACACGTTATTATCACGTGAACTCTGACAGCCCTAAAATGTACACATGCAGCTCAAAAGGCCAAAGTCAATAGTGCATTCAGTGAAATTTGACATGAGAGAGGCACAGCCTTTTTGCCTTTAGGGACCCCATTAAACACTGATAGTGTACTTATATCATGTTAATAAAGTCACAGTGAAGACATTACATGATATTAGCACTTCACCCCAGAGTGATGGTTTGATAGCTGCTCTGCCTCCTCTCACATTGGGATCTTGATAGTATAGTATTCACATAAAGTTGTTAAGATAGCTGGCCCTAGAGGACATTTTACCATGCCACTGTGTCTTTTCAGGATCTGTGGACGATTTTCACACATTAACAGGGAAATATGACAGATCAAGGTCAGTGCTTAATATCAGTATTTAACAATCTTTTAAACCAAAGGTTTATACCGTGTGCTGCAATCCGAGATAGCTGAAAGTCCTATCTTTATTGACTGGCCTTTTTAGAGTTTAATATGTCTTTTACCCAAGGATTTAAAACAGTTCACTTTCCAGGTTTGCAGGTTTCACCAGCATATGTATTTAATATACTGTACTTTTTTTCATTTCCAGTTCTTTTTTCGATTCATCTTTTAGCCCATAAAATGTCTAAAAATTGTGAAAAGATGAAAATCTCATGTTCCCCTCAGCCCAAATGGCTTGTTTTTTTTCTAACCACCAATCCAAAACACAAAGATATTAAATTTACGGTGATAGAAAACAGAGAAAATCAACACATATTTGGACTTTTTGCTCGATAAATGACCTGAATTTATCATTTGATTTGATTTGTGTTGATCAGTAAATTGTTGCAGTACTATTTTCAGCTGAAAGTAACACAGTTTAGAAAGATTACAGCACTTTTTTTTAAATGTAGCTCCTAATGTGTGAAGGCGCTCTGCTTGGTGATGCAACCCCCATTTTTGTCACTTCAGTTGGACTCCTTTCACTTCTGTAGTGGTGTGTGTGTGTGTGTGTGTGTGTGTGTGTGTGTGTGTGTGTGTGTGTGTGTGTGTGTGTGTGTGTGTGTTTGCAGTCTGAGCTGCAGAATGTGAAGTACTTCAAGTTTCAAGTGACAATCAGAAACAATCAGAAAACATTTTTTTTCTCCGCTGCTTGATGAAGCCAAAGCAGCAGCGATAATTGTCATTATAATATGAGCTGCTCAGTTTGCTGCGACACACTCCAGTTGTGCTTGCTTGTCAATATTTTCCCTCCTCCTCCAGTTCCCTGGAGCAGGTACTGTATATCGCTCACCTTATGGTTGAGCACCTTGTGTTCCGCACCTCATTTAGAATCTGTTCCGTCAGCATTACTCGGGTGTCATGTCATATCACGCAGCGAGCTGGCTATCAACTTAAAACTGTTTAAGCTAAACAGACCTTGTTTCCTTATTCATTTGTTTGGGCCCAGGAGTGAGAGAAGCTGACTGCCGCCTTCTTAACTCCCCAGTCCATATCCTGTAATATCCAGTGTAGCACGATTTAAGAACAGTTAACGCTTGAAAACATGGAAAAAGAAAGATAATAGCATGTTGATTCACACATTTACACCACTAAACCCGCTGGCACACAAGGACTCTAAATTAAAGCAGTTTGTAGCAAGCCACAGTCTTAAGAATAGCTATTTTCTATCAAGTGGCAGTTAGCTTGATAACAAGCCTGGCGTGTTAGCTTAATATCATTTCACCACAGTTGTCTGGAGCACAGTGAAGGCTGTGCTCTGCCACGGCTCTATGGCCAGAGGCCTGTGATGCATACTGAACAATTCAGAGAGCAACGCTATGAAAATACAAACAGGAGTTCTGGCAGTGCTGCGAATTAAAAGGAAACACAGAAGCACCGTCAGTCCTGACTTTTCAACATTTTGTGATAAAGGACGGATATAAAAACAGACATCAGACGTGAAAACTGTCACGTGTCACATACACACGGTCCGGTTTGATAAATGCTTGTCAAACTGCTTCATTATTACAACTCCCGGCTTTGTTTGTGCTGACAGTGTTTTTCTCAATCACTTGTTCTTGGACAAATTGAGGTACAGTACTTGAGTTATCAGTATGTATAGGCCTGTTTACTCGGCATTTACAGTGCGACACTCGCCTCGACAGATATAATTACACACAGCAGACACCGACAAGAATGGATGAAAGTTAGCAAAATACATTTCTCCCCTCGCGATGCACTGCATGCAGCTGAATTTCAAGGTTTCAGACTCTGCGAGGGGAAAGCTTTCTTGGTGACCTGTCTTGGCAGTAATGCCGCCACAATAGTTTACAATCGGAACAATAAGAAATCTTGCTGAATAAGCTGTCGTGTTTTCATATGAGAGTAAGACCCGTCTGCTCAGCCTGTTCAGCTCAAGTCTCAGCGTGAAGCTGGCCCTTTGAAAACCCTTCCAGACAAATCCTCTGAGGTGCTTTCATTGGTTATTTAATTGATAGGTATGGCAATGTAACAGCAGCAAAGGCAGCTATACATAAAGCTGAATTATTTTTAATTACATCACATTAAAAAGCATACATTCATTAAATAGGACCAAGTGATTGCACAGATTTGTCAAGAAATCCTTGATTGATATGTCAGTGAAATGTCTCCAAGTACAAGCTATAGGTACGAGCGCATCCAGCATCCAGTGCCCTCGGCAGGTAAACAAAGCCGTAAATATGTAAATGAAGAGTGGTCTCTGTTACAACAGCTGCTACTTGCATACAGTACATGCATCGGCCTGATTGGTTTGACTGTTTAGCATAACGCAAGTATTGCAAGGTGGCAATTCCCCGGGGTGAAATTGTTTTAGAGGAGATGGCGGCCAGATGTGTCTCACCAAGAATTGTGCATATGCAAAGATTCAAATGTGGCTCTAGCAAAGTGGGTGTCAGCTCACTTGCTCAAGCGCTCACACAAACACTAAAATGGGAAGAGAAAAGTCATAACATAACAAGTGCTCTGGCACAAAACAGTTTTTATTCTCAACAACATACCTTTAGTGAGAACACCACAGTCACTCTCAGGTTGTGAACAGTTAAAGGCCCTGACACACCAAGCGGACGGTCGACTGTCGGACAGTTTGGGGCCGTCGGTGAGCGTCTGTCGGCCTAGTTTTTGTGGTGTGTCCCACACCGTCGGCTCTAGTCTGCCTGTGTCGGAGGTTTTTCAGCCGATTCAGCGTGTTGAATCGGCGGCGGTGCCCGTCAGTGAGAGAAATCACTGGCTGTTTAGCTCAAGCGAATGAGTGCACGAGAAGAGAAACAGAAATGAGAAAAGCCAACGAGTAAAGTCAAGAGGGTGCACACAGAAGGCTCTTCTCATTTTTCATCTTCATCTCATCTGATCATTCCAATACTCGGATATTTTCACAACGACATGGCCATCTGGAATGGAGCTAATAGATAGATAGATAGATAGATAGATGGATGGATATATAGATAGATAGATAGATAGATAATTTATTGGTCTCGAAGGAAATTTAGGGAAAAAAAGGAAATTTAGGTGAGTGAGAGTGGGGTGAAAATGGTTGGCAAACGCGGTTGTATTTCATGTACGTATCATAGCACAACGGCTTGTATATCCGGTTTCCCTTTTTGAATGACGAATACTACTGCCACCTAATGGTGTGGAGAGTTACTTCCTCTCACGCAGGCACAGAACGTACGTGCTAACTGACCATCGGCTGTAGTCTTTGCGGTGTGTTCAAGTGCAACTTGTCGGCCAAGACAAAGGCGACGTGAGGCGACGCAATAGTCGACCTTCACCTAGTTCTTTGATGTCAGTTTGGTGTGTCTGGGCTTTAAGCCAGATCACCCAAAACCTCCCTTCTGCACCAGCATACTGTAGAGCTGTATAGTTTTCCTGCCATCCTTGTGATGATGTTGTGATATCGAGACGCAGGACCAGAGAGAGATATCTTGCTTCCTCCTCATCTATACGGCTCACGCTGTTATGAACTTATGAAGTCTTATCTGGCTCACCAGGATATAGAGATTGACTTGCAGACTCGGGCACAATGACATAAAGAATTGTATTTGACCTTGGAGGTGGGGGAATTTGGCTCAGTACAACATGGAGTCAAATCCATTATAGAGCAGTCTTTAAAGTTAATTAATATACTGTATGTCACATGGCAAAAATGACCATTTTTAGTCCTTATTTGTATCATTTGACAAGCTTATTTGTGTTCTAACACAAGTTAATCCTCTTCCTGTATATTATCTCTAACATGATGTGGTAAAATGAAAGAGAAGCTGCATGTTTTCCAGTGAATGGGTGTGCTGCAGTCAAATTTCAGCAGGCTACTGTGGGCTTATTAAACATGTTGGACAGTGGGTGGGGAGACAAATATGTCCTTCACACAGAGGATTAGATATGATCAGCTTGTGTTTCCCAGAGCCAGCCCATCCCACTCAGTGTACACCTCAGGACTGCATAGTTAAGCAAACAGAGGAGCCTGGAGTCAGGCGTGGTTGTTGGCAGGCCGATGAAGATGAGCGAGGAGGACTGGTATGCATGTAGAGAGGGCAGGAATATTCCTGTTTATGTAGCCTGTTTTGATTAAGTCCTGTCTCCATTTTGTGTAAGTGTGTGTGTGTGTGTGTGTGTGTGTGTGTGTAAAAGGAGGAAACACTTTCAGATAGCTGTTTTATTGATTAGCGTTTCCTTTCACTGCATAATTATTCAGTCAGACCACCTTCATTTTTGTCAATATCATTGTGCACATGCTGCTGTCATGGTTTTCTGTTGTAACACTGGTTTCTCACTCAAGCAAGATGCTTAAAAGAAAAATAATTACTAACTACATAGTTAGGCCTATAATTGCTTTCAATATGAAGCAGCACTGCGTGTAAATGTTTGCAATTTCATATGTACAAATAGAATGAATCACTTATTATTACGGTTGTGTATATGCAACATAAAAACATGCACTCTTGCTATTATTATAACATTTATTTCAAGCTAATCTCAAACATTTGTCGACAAAGCCGCACCGGAGCCAACCTCCCCGTCGATTTCCTGGTATTTAGTTGGCCGGGAAACAAGGAACTGTAATTGATGGAGCAGGTCAGCCCATCCTGGTAGCAAGCTGGGCTGGTCTCCATAGATAGCAACGTACAGCAAGCGCACTGCAGAGTTGCTAATGGCATTTATTATGAGAGAAAGAGGTTTGCTGGGTCTGGTTGAGTATTGTTTCTGTCATTCCGTCAAGGTCTGCAGATTGTCCTCCTTATATGCTTTCCAAGGTCTCTGAACCCACTATCACATAATTACAATCACACAACACGTATCTGACCCGTCCTTGTCTAACTGTGAATTTACCTCGCAGTGAACTGGTAATACTGTAGACTGAGAAGGATTTTGTTTCTATCTGTGTAAGAGGAAAAAGAAGAGAGAAAAAAAGCCAAGAATTAGGATAACCAAACCTGGAACTGCCAGATTTCACATTAGTTCCACCTCTTCAGCCAACCGCGTAATATTATAACAAAAATAATAAGACTGATAATAAAATAATCATCGAAATGCTGTTAAAAGAGCAATTAGCATGAGAATGGGAATGATTCTGGACCTTTAGATGATTTGAAAACTGCTCTGATTGAATGGAACCTCGACCTAATACGACAGACTTTTTAGATTTTTTTAAATTCTGGTAATGATTCAAGTTTTGTCACTTGGTTGTATCAGTGGTGATTGATTAGGGAATTATGCCTGAATGATGATGTGGTTGACACGGGTGATGATGAGGCTAAATTCTACTACGAGTTTGCCGCACGCTATAAGCATTGTTTCTGCAGGCGTAACAGAAGGTACACCGCAGTGCTTTCTTTCTTTCTAATTAAGTTTGCTTGTTGCGTTGGGATCTGGGGCTCGCTTGCCATGACCACCCACTGGAAATGAAACTTGTCATACTTTCTTCAGTGCCACATCCACTTGATGAGATAAAAAATAGAGAGAATGTGGGTGCAAAGACTCGCTAAGATAAATCTGTCTGAACTCTCCCATTATGTGCCAAGTGGGACACAGAGATTAAATCTGCTGTTGACTCGTGGGTTTATCAGCAGTCACATTGCCCTTGGTGAGGCCTCCTGTTGCTTGACTTAAGCACCGCTTGTGGCCATGTTTGTCTTCCTTGAAAAGATATTAGCCTTTATAATTGAGATGGGAGGGTTGGCATCCAGGCCTTGATGTCCCATTTCAGGCGATTTCTTAGCACTCCGCCGAGCAAATTAACTTTATTTTCTGAATGCAGCCATGAGCATCATGAGCACTCAGCTTTCAGTCCTTGTGTAAATACATAATCAAGTTGTCATGAAAATGAAAAGCTGGCAGAAAGAAACAGACTATTACATACTAATTTATTATAAAATGACAATTGCTCCATCCTTTAAACAACTATGGGTTTGTTTGCTGCAAGTTTGTCTTCTATGGAGTTTAGATAACCTCATTCAAATTGCTATAATGTTTGTGTCAACAGACTTTAGATAAATATTGAAGCTGACAGATCTATTTCATCTCAGAAAAACTGTCTTGAACCGTTTTTACGTTATCAAGTTTGTCATATATCCTGTTTTCACTGGCTATAGTTGTTTAATGGCAGAAATGATTGTCGTTGATTAGAGTACAACAGTGATATTAGTCGGTGGTGGCAGACAGCAAATGATATCTGTCTTACCTGATTGTGGGAGGCTTATATAAACGACCCCATTATAATCAGGGAGATTGAGCAAACTTTAGATTTGTGTTGAAGCTGGAAGCTCTGTCTCTATTAAGTGTGCAGTTTGACCTGAAAATCACCAAAAATCATGCTTGGAGGGCTCTCAGAAAACTCTGCATAACATCTTATACAATTTAAGGAAGGCAGCTCCTCTACAGCTGAGGATAAGTTGTACATCCTTATCAGCAGAACTGAAAGGAATATGACTTTTTTCAGACAAGTTGAGCTGCACCGTCTTCTTATCTTCATGTAACACTTAATACTAGATAACACTGATGGGCATTATAGCCTACAAAACATTACTAAGTACCTTTAATTAAACCATTAAACATTTCAATAACGTATTTCTACTTGACATCTTTACATAGTTGCATGAAATTTGAGCAATGCAGGGATGACACGATGACTCTACACAAAGATGTTCTTGTAGTTTGTGTACATTTAAAGCATAATAAGTGTTTGCAATCAAGGGTATTTCTTAAAATTAATAGGATTAGTTGGCTTACACTTGCCTGGGTCCAGACCTTTGAATCCGCCCACTCCACCGAGTTCGAGTTGACAGATTCGTCTGGCATCGTGACATGAAACAGCAGTTTCTCGGTTAAAAAATGATCGAGTCAATAGGGATGGGCAATGTATCGATATTATATTGATACTGTGATGTGAGACTAGATATCGGCTTAGAATTTGGATATCGTAATATCGTGATATGGCATAAGACTTGTCTTTTCCTAGTTTTAAAGGCTACATTACAATAATGTGAAGTAATTTTCTGAACTTACCAGACTGTTTTAGCTGTTCTGTTATTTGTCCTTTACACTTAGTCATTATATCCACATTACTGATCAGTATTTATCAAAAATGTCATTGTGTAAATATTTTGTGAAAGCACCAATGGTCAACCCTACAATGTCGTCGCAATATTGATCTCGAGGGTATTTGGTCAAAAATATTGTGATATTTGATTTTCTCCATATCGGCCAGCCCTACGAGCCAATGAGCTCCACAAGGAGACTAAGTTGGGGCTAACGCTGTTGTCAAGCTGTTGTGAAGCGTTGTCAAGCTGTTGTGAAGCGTTGTCAAGCTGTGCGCCGTAGATGGCATGTCTTCTCAAAATCGTCGGACATCTTAGTTTGTTTTCACTTCGCTCAGCTCAACTCTTAAAAGCCGCAAAAGCAGTGGCTACTAGGAGTGTAAGAAAATATCGACACACATGAGTATCGCGCTATTATGTTTTGTGATACTATATCAATTCTCCAAAACACTGTATCGATTTTTAACTAACCTCTTAAAAATCAGACAGCCCTCCATCGGGCCTAGCGATCTTTTGGAGGTTGTAACAGGCTGAGTTTTAAAGCTGTGTTCTTTATACTATGACATGTTTCCTAGGATAACATTTTAAAAATCGCAATTTATCGCCTTGCTTACAGTATTGCAATATATCGCAATATATTGAATTGTTACCCCAGTATAATGATATGTATTGTATCACCAGATTGTTGCCAATACACAGCCCTAGTGGCTACGCATCAGTGTCGACTTAAAATTACGTTAGATTCAGGCGGATACGTTGGTCTCTTGTGATTGGTTAGGAAAATCAAATCCCCCCCCCACACACACAGAAATCTGTTAGAGTGGACGCAATGTCAGACTGAAGATGGAAACTGAGTCGACAGTTCTGTCTGATATCAGGAAAGGCTTACACACTTTCACACTCACAAATATAATGTATTTCTTTTTTTCCATTTAACAATGACTATTGTACTTACTGTACAAATATGTATCTAGAAAGCTGTACCTAGCCTGAGGAAAGAGCATTATTTTACAAGTGGAATCATTTGCATTTTCCAATATGTAGGGAATTGATTAATTAATTAAGAAAATTAATGTAATAATGTAGTAATAAGTAAAGTAATAGTGATATTATAATGCCCTTATAATGAAATTAAAATGTCCTGGCACAGTGCCTTTTAATTAGTTCAATTACTTTGTTATAACGGTGTCATAACCTCTTCATGACAGACTAATGATGATTAGTCTTTGCCATGCAGTTGTAATGTAGTTAAATGATCTTATTATGTGCTGCTGATCAGTTTGCAGGCAGTCCAGTGATGAAGCAGACAGTTCTGAGATGACATCACTGCACAGACCACCACTTTCTTTATGTTTTGAATTTGGTTATCCATCTTTGGCAACATGACATTACCAAGACAGTGCTTTCAGCCTTTAAGGCTCTGCTCTTCTAAGTGGTTTATTATCTGTTTCATCTATATTTTCCCAGAGTCTAAAACATGTTCCAGGACCGCATCTGTCTGTGCCATTTTATATTTGGTGCCAGTGGCTGGCAGTTTAGTTACAAGGGCACTAGAGCTGCAGCCCTTTTCAGGCTAGGCAGATGGATATGAGTCATGAGCCGAAGATTACGCCAACCAGTGGTCGATGAAATGGCAGACGGGTGAAGCATCCCATTAGCTATGTGCTATAACTGTTATCTTCCTAATTACACATTCACTTTGGGATCATTACGACTGGATGTCACCATTTTTAGCTGAAGAGGTGGTAGGAAATATGTCTGACTGCTGGAATTAGTGTTTTCTGTAATGCTACTCTATTCACTTATATAACATTTGAAAAAAAAAATGCATCATGGTCATAGTGTTGTTTATGGCCTGACATACGTTACATTGTCTTAAATGAGACTATTCAAATAAATTAATATAATAATACAGCTCAGATGCACAAATTATTAGCATTTAACTGATGTATGTTTAAAAGTCCTTTTGGATTCCTTATTCAATTATGGCTGAATTCTCAGGGGCTATGGGGAAGTGATACTCCACTGGTGTTGAATAATTAGATTAGGACAATAATAGGATTCAATATATTTCTTTGTCCTCCGTGGCAGATATTTTAATAGGAGTTGAGACCCTACCAGGCCATTAGCCAGATGGGTCAGGTCAACTTAATCTCCAAACAATGTCTTCAATGGAGCAAATGACCTAATTAGCTTCATAATACAGGACACACCACACAGTGAGGCGCAAATGAAAAAAATAAATTGTAGTACTCTATTAAGTGTAATTATACATGTTTTTAGTGACAGCAGTAAAACAGACAAGTTGTGAGAGGCACACTGACACACCCTGTCAAACCAAATACTCAAAAATATGAGTAAATTGCTCTTAGTTAAGAGGAATATTCTAATTGATATATTTTGTTTTATTTTTTACAACTGTTGACCCTTCAGGCAAACTCCGAGACAGTTGAGGATAAAAGGCTCTAAAATAAACCTTTCCTCAAATGTTCTCATATATTTAAGACTGATTTAAGAGGTGATAACCTGCTCAGTTAACCTCCATTCTCTTTGTTAAGTGATTTCGAAAAGGAGTCTTCTCCATAAAGCATCTCGAACCCCCGTGGGTGCCATCATGGAGTTCTGCTCATCTGGCGACGTAACATGGATCATTTGTTTTGAGATTCAACTGATTAGCTTTTATTTACTGAAATTCAGTCTGTTTTGACAAGCTGCTCTGTTGATTCAGGAAGTACAGTGTAATGGGTTTGACACATGGTGGGCGACAGAAGACAAAGCCTGACGAAACACGCCGCCCCCCCACCCATGTGAGGGACTCGGTGATCGGCTGATGAATGTGGGTCCAGAGCGGGTCGCGGTGCTAGTTGTGCTTGGTGAACAGCTCTGTGAATGGTCGTCCTAGGAAAGGAAAGAAATTGTCTTGTCTTTTATTTTTAAAGTGTATTGAGGTGAGTGAGAAAAAAATGATAAAGAAGGACATAATGTTTCATATTCATATTTTCATATTCATATTTGTAGGATTTTTGGAGGCATTATTACCTTTATTTAGATAGTATCACTGTGACGTAACCCATTAGTTTGTGAACTGCCGTTTTGAAGCCTCGAGTTCGCCGTTTTGGCTGTCGCCATCTTGGTTATTTGCAACCAGAAGTGACACGAGGGGGTGGAGCTAAGTACAACCGAACACTGAATAAGACATTGTTAGGCTCATTGTTAGGCGACCAAAATGTTACAATTTACTTTCATGAAGTGAAAACACACTGTGAAAGGGTTAAAGGTATAAGATGAAAACACAGACAACACCCAGACCGGCCAATGCCGCGGTAACTACCTGTGAATCACAAGGTAGCCCGCCTTAAAGCTTACCCTGCTTTATGGTCTATTAAACTCTAAATGGGACCATAATTTACTAAATGAACATCATGCTGTATTGAAGAAGACTTGAAACTAGTGATTCAGACCATAAACTCATATTTACAATGTTTACTGAGGTAATAAATCAAGTGAGAAGTAGGCTCATTTTCTCATAGACTTCTATACAATCGGACTTCTTTTTGCAACCAGAGGAGTCGCCCCCTGCTGGCTATTAGAAGGAATGCAAGTTTAAAGGCCGTGTAAAGGAAATTCAGAGTTTTGTTTCTAAACACATTATAAATGTTGGAGTATAATTACTGAAAACATGTGCAAAGGCTGTGGAAATAGTCGTACTGGATTGTGGAGTTAGACTGTAAAACTGTTTTTGGCCACCTCTTTGTTCAGGATCTTGTAGGCGGGGCTAAATACCCCCTCGATGACGCGCCAAAGAGACCCTTAACGTAGCTCCACCCATCTTCACAACGTGAAAGACAAATACAAACACGGACTACCAGTGATAGTTATATTGTCTAGCTCAGTCGATAGAGCATGTGACTAATGTAAACAGAACCGTGTGTTCAAATCCCACTTTAACGATTGACATTTTTCATCACTGTTTTTGTTCTGTATTGTATTTTTATGATTGTAATCCATCCCATGTCCTATGTATATTTATTCCGGGCGGGGGGCGCTGTAAAGCTTCGCGGCCGCGAGCCACCCGAGCCCCGAGCCTTTAGCCTCGGATGAAATGCGCCCGGCGGGAGCTAGCCAGCGCCGGGGAGAGGGGAGAGGAGATCCGCGAGGGGATCCTCACACACCGAGCGGCCGGTCCTAACCGAGTTTAATCACCCGGGGAAATGCGTGACGGGAGCCGTTACCGGCCTCACACCGTCTACAGGCTGAGCCTCGATCAGAAGGACTCAGGCCACATTTCCCCAATGAACCGTCGGACCGTGATTCGGCGCTGGGCTCTTCCCTCTTCGCTCGCCGCTGTGTGGTTTCAGCCGTGGATGTAGAGAGAGGTGTCAGGTTTCAGCGCCTTCAGCGACACGCCCCCAGCGTCTCAGAGCAGAGAATACTGAGGATTTTTACATGATTTTGAAAGCTAATTTTATATACTTGGCGATTTTTCTAATCATTCAAATTTGGCTGGGTGGTTAGTAACACATTTTTCTGTGGTGTGACAAACCCAGAATGTATATTTATTTTGGCTTTACACGGACTTTAAGGCACTTCCGCATTGGCTTCACGGTTCAGACCCAGAGGTTGCCCCCTGGATAGTATATGGTGGAAGCAGATTGGAAACATGGGGAGAGACAGACAGGTAATGTGGAACAGGTCCCTGCCTGGACGCAAACTGGGGAAGCTGCAGTTACTTGGTATGCTTCTTAGACCACTAGGTGACACTCTGTTCTTTGCCCTTATTTTATTGAAATGAATGCAGCAGAGGAGACTTGGCCTACTGTGTCTTAATGCCCCCTTGAGTTACGCGTGCCACAGACATTTTACTCAAAATAGCTATTTAAAGGAAACATCCTCAAACAATAACATTTCTACTAAATCAGACACAAAGGAGTGACCTTTTTCCCCGATTAGAAAGTGATTCACCATCGGGTGTCGTCCAAATGAGGTCAGCTGTAATTCAACTGCAGTTATCCAATTATAACACTGGAGGTGCTGCATTATGCACCTGTTCTGTAAATCTTGAGAATGAACATAAAAAAAATAATCAGCGAGGAAGAGAAGTGTGTGTGTCCATGACCGAGTGTGTGTGTGTGTTTGGAGCTAATAATCCAGCAGCACACAATGGCTGTGATGCTGACTGACGGTGGCTATCTATCCCATTTATGAGCACAGGGGATTGTGGGAATTACACATCTTTACACTCACCTAACAACCACCCACAGCCTTGTTTGACACCACCTCATGCGGCCTGCTGTTACAGTAGTTATGAATGAATTGTGTTTAACTTTGGAAATGCTGGCTACATTTGTGAAACATTTGTATTGGGCCTTGCAGGCAACCTTGATGCTCACAGAGTAGGTGTCATTTCCCGTTGAAGTGGCCATTGTGATATGGTTTTATTGTGTCCCTGTGGCTGCTTTTGTGATTTGACTCTGTTTCTTTCTAATACCAGAACGGCAGCCAAAAAACAAGACAGTTAAGGGATGTTTTTTGTTTTAAGTGCTAAGTACTTGTGCAGTAGAAGAGAAGAAATAGACAGAGTAAAAGGTGAAATTACTGAATTACTGTCAGGTTTTGGTTAGTAAGGAAAGTCAGGCTTCAGTTTAGGCTATGTATTAAGTCAGTATTTTTTATTTTTTTTTAGTTTTATCTTGGGATGCACTGATTTATCGGTCAAACATCGGTATTGACCGGCTGATTCTAAATCTGTATGATTGAGTTGCTCATTCAAAGACAGTGTAATGAAATGCTGAATGACTTTAAAACTTTTTTATAATAAAAATGTCTTTGACAGCAAAAATCAAATAAACAACATCGGTATCGGGTATCAGCCACATTTAAACTTTGACTTAGATTTTAATCATTGGTATCGGCCCAGAATCTCACAATCGGTGCATCCCTAGTTTTGTCAATCAGAAAAATGATGAGTAAAATCAGTTTGATGTTTCATAGTGTTTTTCTCTTTCTCATGAATAACTTGCCTGGTACAGACAAGGTGACATCATGCCATGACAATTCCCCTTATATATTGAAAGCACATGCAAGTCACATCCATTGCCCTTAGGCATAAATGTGAGTGTGAATGATTATCTGTTGAAGCCCTCTGATTGACTGTTGAGACGTTCGTTGTGTTTCCCTGCCTTTTGCTCAATGTGTGCTGGGGTTGTGTCTGTGACCCTGAATAACAATGAAGGGGTGAATGAATTATTTATTTTATATTGTTCAGTACTAGAGAGCATTTTGGACGTGATGCATCATCCTCGCTGTTAATGACGCGGCTTCCCTCTAAATCCCGTTAGCCAAAGTCCACATCCTCAGTTTGGAAAGTAAGCTTCTGGGATTTTTGTTTGACCTTTGTCGTACTTGAGCTGTTGGACAGTGTGCCAAATCTGTTGTTGCTATGAAGTGAAACATCTCAATTGTATGCCAAAAAACAAGCCGTAGAGGTGTGACCTCAAGACTGATCTTTCACACCAAGCAGAGCACAGTTTCAGCCCTGACATTGATCAGGGTCATTTAGAGGCTCCATTCGGTAATTCACATATTTCCCTTCTCCAGTGTGAAAGTAGTCCCCCCTTTTAAAGAATATGTGACCTGTAATCAGGGATTTGGTTCATGTAAATAAACATAAAATAAAGCTGTTAATTGTTATTATTTAAAGATACTTAAAGGTCCAGTGTGTAGAGATTGCAACCAACTGAAGCCTCTCCCGTGTGCCAAGCGTGTTGGAGAGCTACGGTGGCCGACTCGAAAACGCGAATGGCCTTCTCTTGAACCATTTGGAGCAGAGCCAGTGCATAGAGTGTTGTGTGTGTGTGTGTGTGTGTGTGTGTGTGTGTGTGTGTGTGTGTGTGTGTGTGTGTGTGTGTGTGTGTGTGTGTGTGTACATGGGAAGTGAGTGGTGAAGCAAGAGAGAGAGCGGCAGCGCCCGGAGCAAGTAACCTTATTGACTCCGGCCAAAGCAGGAAAAGTTAGCAGTGTTTGGTTTGTCCGTTCTGGGCTACTGTAGAAACATAGTGGTGCAACACGGTGGACTCCGTGGAGAGGACCCGCTCCCTATGTAGATATAGAAACGGTTCATTCTAAGGTAACGAAAACACAACGATTCTTATTATCAAGTTTTTACACTAAAAAAACATACTTATTCATATTATATTCCATTTCTGCCAATAGATCCCCCTAATAGTTCCACACTGGTCCTTTAATGCATTTCTTAAATCAGTATTAGAGGTTGTTTGAATTGCTTGAACATCAGCATCCTTAAAGGTTATTTTCCTCATAATGTAATCTTGAAGTTTGGCATAATGCCATTATTTCTTCTGCCAAAAGACTTTTTCTTGCCCAAAGTAAAATTGCCTGGATTGTCACACTTGTGTCTGTTGAGATTCCACAGTTCTTTGTCAATGTTCCTTTTTTTTTTTATTTTATCCATGGATCATAAGTTGTTTGTTTGTTTATTTATTTATTTATATATTTTGAAAACAAGATCCATTTGTTTTGACAGATGCTTGTTCTGGGGTAGCGGCCAAAGCTCAGCTTGATTTTCTGGATTGTCACGCAAGACTTGTGGTTTATACTTTGTTGTTGGACAAACAAAATTGTTCACTTGGCACGTTGGTGAATAATTATCTCTCTGATGTAATTGTTGAACTTGTTTTGGTTTGGGGGGGAGGGAGGGGAAAACGCAGGACATTGATTTCTGTCTGGAACAGTGCTTTGGCCTCGCTATTTGTTAGTTTGGCTGGCGTATAAAGCCCATGCAGATGTAGCTCTAGTGCTGTTTTAAAGTGTTTTGGAAGGCTACAGCAGAAAGATGAACCCAGGTTGGATTCCAGGGATGTTTGAATGCTATAATCACGTGAATAACAGCAGACATTATTTTGAAAGATTGAGGAAGTTTTCATTTGCTTCAGGCGCAGAGGTTTAGTTTATGTGTCTGAGCTGATGTTGTGTTTCGAGCAGAAGAATTACTTGTGGGAGATTTAAGCCGGCCGATCAGGAATCCCTCGAGATTTGACAAGTCATGCCCTTCATGCAGTAGCTGTTAATTATGTGTTTAATCGTTTAGGATGTCTTTACTTTCAATCTTAATAACTCACCCTTTCCCCTCAAGCACTTAGCAAACGCAGTAGATTAGAAGTCACGTTTGAAGGTATATCTCCAAAGGTGACGGCAATGTCATTTTTCACGGGGCATAAAAATTGGTGCCAGGCGGAGGTTTTATGTGGGCTTACAATGGAGCCGAAATGCATGTGATTTACAAAGTGGAGAGGAAAGTAGAAACACATCTATTTACTGTTGCTGCCTGCGACAGCCCCGAGTGATCAGATTTAATCCTCACAGGTAGCTAATAAGCTTTTATCACAGAGGAGGTTTGTTCCTTTCTTTGTGTGGGGATGGAGCCGGTAACGAACACACGGCTCTCCTCGCTGACAAGGGTGTGTTTATTCAACTGTTTAACATCAATTCAAAAGTCCTGTCTGCCTGCTCGAAAAGCCTCTCTAGGGAGCAACAATGCCCATATGATGCTGGCTTGATTGAGCCTTAAAATTACATCAATTCTTATTAATTCCTTGTTTTCATTATTTTTTTCTGCAATGAATAATGTTCCCAGTTTTCTCAAAAGTGTGATCTGTTTTCATCAGCCAGACAGTCAGGGGGTTTATCTTCTTCACAGTTTACAGTCAAAACTAAAATCTAACGTTACCTCAGAGAACATCCAGAAAATGTGTTGCAGTGTTGTGTGCGCCACTTTTTTTCCCCCCACCATTTTTGGATTGAATGCTGCTTCGTCATTTGTTTTCTTAGCTTTGATAACGTTGAATTGTGGCAAATCTTTTTATCCACGCAGATGTTTGCAGCAGCAGTCAGTAGCTAACGGTTCACACATCCCTGCTCCGGCAGCTGGCGTTACCTCAGAGGACCGGTTCAATCACAAGAGGCTTTCATGTGTCAAAGAATTTGAATAGTGACCTCTGTGACTCAGCGGCACGCTGGAGATGTGTTCTGCAGGTTGCAACGCTAATCTTGGCTGAAGTCTAAACAGGGATTTATTAGCAATGCTGCGTACATGCATAACAAATTCCCATCTCGGCCCCATTTTAAAAGCTTTTGAGTATTCTGGAGGTGTCTGCAAGGATATTTGGAGGTGAGTTTAATTAGAGCACAACTCCCATCTGCAGTGCTGGCAAAAGAATGCATAATAGCTTGAAGACACAAGAAAGCCGCTTTATAAGCTTGTCATGGTTTTGATTTCTTTACACTTTACTTTATTTCTTTACTGTCCTAAAGGATGGCTGCAGAAACTAAACAACTTTCTGTTATGGGCAGGACAAGTGTTATTGCAGACATTTAATAAGCTGTTTTACATGTAGTATAAGTTAACCTCAGGCACTCAAAGCATGTCTTACAGAATAAAAATAAAGGTGTCTCTCTCTGTGTGTGTGGCTCGTATGTAAATGCAGTGTTCAAATATGAGCGAAAGCAATTGATTTTTCTTTTCCTTTAGGAACGAGCCAGCAAGAGTCTGCAGCATGACGACACAAAGGGAGGGTAATTGTTGGTCACGTATATCTTGGCCAAATGTTGGCTCCTCAAACATCACTTCCAAGTAATGGAAGTGGGCCAAAGAAGAATTCATTATCATGCAGCTGCCAGAGCCATTGCAGCCATGACCTTATAATAATATAGGAACATACACATTTGTGATAGGGTTCAAAGATCTGGTAATAAATGAAAACATGCTCATTATCTAAATGAGATGGCCGTGTTCCCAGCTGTTTTTACTTATAGTCATTTACCAAGACCTCGCAGGGCAGCGTTGCTTTTACACTGAGCTCCACTAAAAGCTGATAACTGGGTTAACGGAGTTTTAACATGATCATGAAGAAGATTTCCCCCGTTAGAGACTTTGCATGGATTGAGCATATACCTGTGTGAGAGTATTCCCAGATTAGTCGGTGAGGATTAGGAACAGTGAGCTCTCAGCTCAAATATGGAGATGGCAGCGTGTCGGTTAGTGAGAACAGTCTGTCTCTGCACACCTTTTATCCAGATACAGGGCAGCAGCTCTCTGTCACCTTCCTGATGTGTGCCTCTGTTTGAAAAAACATTGCTGTGAGAGTGTGAGAATCAAGATTTAATGATTACTTTGCAGATTAATACCATATTACAGTCAAGGACATCAGTTTTGCTCTTCCAACACTCCTATTTTAGAATATTTAAGGTGTGATAAGTGCTATTTTTACTGAACCATGGCACAAAATTGCCTTAATACTGTGTTTCTGCAGAGGTGGTTGACTGAGTCTTAACAATGACTTTGCTACAGTTTGAGATTCCTTACTTTCAAAACTCAATTTTCAGCCCACACTGTCTGAAACCAGAAATGCAAAGCAGTATTGTTACTGTAATATTTGCAGCGTAATATATGTTCATTTCCTCTTACAAGGGATATACAGTAGAAATTCAGTACCTCTACAAATTATGTTTGTGTTTGTCCCTATAACTATCTAACTAATCTCTGCTGTCAAAATATGACATTGTTTGAGGCAAGACACATTACCATTTAAGATTCATGTGCAATTTTTAAATGCTTTACAGGACCAGTGTGTAACATTTAGGGGAATCTATTGGCAGAAATGGATTATAACATTAATAATTGCGTTTTCTTCAGAGTATAATCACCTGAAAATACAAATTGTTGTGTTTTCGTTAGCTTCGAATGAGCCGTTTATATCTACATACAGAGCGGGTCCTCTTCACATGTTTTTACCAAGCAACAACCTCCGGTGCTGAGAAATGAAGCCAACGCAAAAGTACCAAAAACTGCAGTTCTTCAAATGGCCACTTGAGGCTGGCTCCAAAAGCTAGTCAATCCCCATAGATCCCCATGTTAAAATGCCCAACTTTACAGCAGAAATAAACATGTTTACAGCCTAGTACAATAAACGGTTTTGGTCTCTATAACTAATTTCCCTTTTTTATTTTTTATTAACTTATCCGTTAATTTATATTAAGGCTTAAAGTTGGGTATAATTGAGGGCGTGCGGCATTAAGTGACAGGTGGGTGCCTTACTAGGTCGCTAGCTACTAGCTCTCTGCTATTTTTGGATTAGCCTGGAGTAAGGCTGTGTTGTCACTGCCAATATGGCGACAGCCGGGGCCACCAACTTTGAGCTTCACAACGGCTCTTCAGAAACCTATGGGTGACGTCACAGAGACTACGTCCATAATTTATAGTCTATGGTTTCTACAGTAGCCCAGAATGGACAAACCAAAAACTGCCTCTAGATAGGCCTATTCACGTTTTTGCGTGGGCCACCGTAGTTCTCCTACATACTGCAAGTTTCAGATGGTTGCAATCTGCAACCTCACCGCTAAATGCGCCAGATCATGCACACTGCAGCTTTAAAGACTACAACCATTGTATTGGTTTGGCATGAGAACTTTCAGCTATCGATATCTCAAGACCTTGGTCCATGAAACCGAAAACTACACTCAGTGAACTGACCCTTTAACATTGCTTTTATTTAGTATACAGTATAAGGCCTTCATTGAAACTACGAAAATGAAACGGTCACAACTCAACTGACATGTTTTCTTCTAAATTCCTTTTTTTGCCACCCTGGAAATTAAAACTGAAGCGAAAATGAAACGGTGACCAGCAGGCCAGCACCTTAGTTACTTAACCACATGAGGTGAATATAAAACTAGAGGTCCCATTATTCTCTTGGATTTGCTCCAAGTCTTTCCCTTCTTCGACAGGTTTGCCCATTCTTTATTTAACATGTACCTCATTTTTGAAAGGGGATTAAGAGCGCCGCTGTTCTCTGTAGTGAACACTCAACATGGAAGCAGAGCAGAAGGGTGACCTCCCTCTCTGGCTCTCTCTTGATGTGGCGTTCAGGTATGAATCAGACAGCCAGCTGTGACGGCTGATCATGGAAGCTGTCAGCCAGAGAACTTTTCAAGGCAGTCCAGGTTCATCGCCAACTGCTTCCGAGCAAGATTGATGCCAGGGCTGCGTTGAAGGATTGCTCTCTGGTGCAGTCATTGGGCACGGAGATTGAGGCTCACCCATGGCAGAGCAATGGTGACATGACTCATCACCGGAGAATTATATGGAGAGAAGGGAGATGGAAAACACAAGGTCCCTACTCAATCAAACCTGTTTACTGGAAATTCCGAATGAGAACCAAATTGGAGGATCAAGAGTACAGTAAAACAGGAAGCCTGGAGCTGACTCGCTTTTTATTCACAGTGATGCCGTTTGTTCTGCTGTAGATGTTGTTGTTTTTTACTGAATGCTGCTTGATGTGCTGAATAGCGCAGCATCCCAGTGGTTCACAAACAAACCAGGAAAAAATAATGGCTTAAACACACAACAGCAAAGCCCAAATTCCCCATGCATTTCACTACTTTGTCAAACGATGGGCGATAGTAAACCCTAGTTAGATTCCATAGATGGAGGAAAACAAGCAACAGGGGCTTAAAAAGATGCCTTTCAGCAGAAATTTGGCAGTTTAGCTGAAACAGGATTCTGAGTACACAGTTGCTGTCCCCAACAGGCTTGTTTAACAGTGCATGGGATGCGGTGGAGTGCTGCAATGTCATTGTGCCACAGAGAAATGTCAAATGCTGTGTTAATATTTGGTTATCGGTGCATCCATAATGTGGCTCTTGATAAGAAAGGCATTTTTGTCATTCTCACTCAGACTGATACAGAGTTTGTTGTGCGACTTTTATTCAATAACAATTTTTCATGGAAGATAAAAGTGTTGTCATTCTGTACCGACGTAGTTTAAAAAATGGCACATACCCATATTTCTTGCTTCATTTATTTCTTTTTTTATGGTCCATCATTCATTACTTTCATCCCCCCATCGTTTTATTTGACTTCACAAAAGTGCCTCGTGCTCAATGATTTTTTTTTTTGAAGTATAGATGGGCTCTCCAGACAATTATTTTACCGGAGTGAACGATTAGCTCTCTAAACAAATTCCTCTACCTATTCCCACCAAGGAGGACTGAAGGTCATCCATCTGTCTGGCTCCATTTTTCCTGTGCTTTGTTGTTGAGTTGCTTTTCCAATATGTGAGGAGAGTCATTCCGTTCAATACACCGCCTGCCCGGGCACTACTGCTCGGCACAGTGATAAATCACAACACAGAGAAACAGAACTTTATTTGCATTCAGCTTCCATCCACTTTTGAAGCCGCAGATTTGGAATTGAATTGTTCCCCCTCCCAGCTCTCTCTCTCTCTCTTCAGTAAGAGGCTATGATCTCAGCGCTCTGAGCTATCTACCTTGTTTTTTCCGGGGAAACCTGATTCAGCTTGAATCTGTTAAAGCACAGCGTACATTTGCATACCCATATAAATGCCACTTGCAGGTTACCGTGTTCTCGGCTCAATAGCAGGAAATCCATGGGGGGAAAAATCACTTTTAGTGCAGTAGTCTTTCAATCCAGCAAAAACATTAGAAAGCGCATGGTCATTTATGTCGCCATAAGTTATGGTGATTACGGTGAGAGGGGAGAGCGGCTGGGGCAGGCCCAGAGGATGCAACCCGCCACCAGGTTTTGGAAGATAAACAGCGGGGCATGTGGCAGGATGTTGACTGGCTCCCTCCTGGCTTTGCGGGCTGCAAAGGGAATCTATCACGTCAAAGAGGCCATAGCCTCCAGCACACTCCAGATTGCTCCCTCTGCATACGTACTCACACACACACACACATACACACACTCACACAAGCGTGGCCGCTCAAGGGCTGGCCCCTTCCACTTGACCGCTCTCGGTGGCAGAGCGGGTATATACTCCCCGTGACAGTGGCACTCTGTTGTCCTCCTGGAGACGGAGCTCAGCCCCTCCAACCTGCCTCTCTGCCGAGAGCTGGCCCGCATCGAGCCGCGTGTGCTGTGACCTTCATGTCCTACAAGCAGAGGTGAAAAGCTGAGCGATCCTGCCCCTTGCCGGACGATGTTTCCTCTATTTGCTCGTTGTGAATGAATTAGAGATAATTTTGCATTCATCTGTGAGTCAAATGAGTCAACAGTGTCGCCGATGTGGAGCCATGCAGGCTAATCTGCTTTGCTCGATCCTGTTTGAAAATGACAGAGTGCTGATGAAGCCCGAACAGAATCAAAGCCACTGGTTCATCTGAAGATGCCAAGAGATTGTTCCCCCTGGGATGCACATTTGAGTGCGAGACACCCTTTGGAAACAGCAAAACACTGTGATCTCCAAATATTTTCAACCTTATTTATCTTGTTTTATTTATACAAACTTACATCAGGATGCATAAAAAGGACACACCCTTCATTTTTAGAATGTCATATTCACCCCCCATGTTGAATAAAAACAAAATGATCAAATATTAATAAATTGGCAAAAATAAATAATTTAACATAGTAATGAACATATGATATATTATGATTGTTGAATAAAAACAAAATTATCAATAATTAATAAATTAGAAAAAGTAAATAATTTAACATAATGGTCAAACATATTAACATAGAATATATTATAATTGTAAAATACACAAAGCCTCAACAATAACAGTCATGTATATTTTTAAAGTGTGGTTATAAACTCATACACTGACGGAACTGAATTTCATTTTTCACTCTACATTGTGTCATTTGTAAGCCACATAAGAAATGAAGGGATTTCCCCAATTCTCAAGAGATGTCAAGCTTCTACAAGTACACACTTCTGTGGTAGGACAGCACTGTTGCTGTTGCTGCTGCTGCTACTGCTGATGCTGCTGCATGGATTTACATGACATCAGCATAATCAAGGACAGAAAGTTTTACTGCAACATTTTTTTCCCTTTTCAAGAGTTAAGTTTTTATATGATGCGTTGGGCATGAAAGTTTTGAGCAAATACCAAACTTCAATGTACCTGAATGCTTATATGGGTTTCAGCACAGGATTTTATGCATTCTGCATTCAACACATTTTTTATACTGTTTATTCAGTCACAGAATCACAATTGGTGGAAGGTTACTTGGTAACACAGATGTTAATTTACTGCAGAAATTCCTCCTCCTACTCTAATACCAGTGGTGATTTATGTTGCTTCACAAGATTATAAAAAATAAGATTATAGAGGCAGGGAATACATATATATTTTTTTGTTTATCATAATTGTATTAGAGCTGTCAAAGTTAACGCGATAATAACACATTAACGCAAATTTGTTTTAACGTCACAAATTTCTTAAATGCTTTAATGCAACTTGCAATTTTTAAGGTTGTAGGGGGCTCACTTTTAAAGCTAGAGTGAAGATACTGGTTTCATATGAAGCTAGAAAACCTAAAGAATCCATTGGTACCAATGTCACACGAGGCTTAATAATGCTACAAAGTTATTTCCAAAGGGGTACCTTGACCTCTGACCTTATGTGAATGAAACTGGGTTCTGTCGGTACCCATAAGTCTTTCCTTTACAGACATGCCCACTTTATGATAATCACATGCAGTTTGGAGCAAGTCATAGTCAAGTCAGCACACTGACACACTGACAGCTGTTGTTGCCTGTTGGGCTGCAGTTTGCCATGTTATGATTTGAGCATATTTTTTATGCTAAATGCAGTACCTGTGAGGGTTTATGGACAATATTTGTCATTGTTTTGTGTTGCTAATTGATTTCCAATAATATATATATTTGCATAAAGCAAGCATATTTGTCCACTCCCATGTTAACAAGAGTATTAAATACTTGACAAATCTCCCTTTGAGGTACATTTTGAGCAGATAAAAAAAATTGCGATTAATCGCGATTAACTATGGTAAATCATGCGATTAATTGCTTATAAATATTTTAATGGATTGACAGCCCTAATTTATATTTATTTTCTAAAATAATCTTGATTGAACAATTACTCTCGTGAGTCCAACAGAGAAGCTGCTGGTAGAAAACCTGCAGCTTGACTGACAGACTTAACTGTTCAGTGTAATTAACACTCTGACAAGTTTCTTGAGAGGATTCCACTGTCTCAGCACAGTAGCACTGGTTATGGGATTTTCTTAGGAGTCACAAGTTACTTAAGTCATTAACATCACCACCTTCACATACATGGTTGTATGCACCGCTGGCCTTAGCACCATTAAATACATTAAGCACGCCGTGATTAGATCTTGAGTGAAGGCATTATGTGAAGAATTGATTTGATCCTTTGAATAATCATTCTCGCTCTCTTTAATATAGTCAATACAGTGGGCAGTAATGAGCAGCATGCAGGATTACATTAGAGTTCCTTCGACATTTCACTGGGTCCCAGATTGCTTCGGGCACAGACATCCCTCCTTGCTAGGCCTAATGAAGCATTGTGCACTCCTGTGGCAGCCTACTTAATCTCCCTACCATGGCTGCATTGTTTGGGAAGAAGCCCCTTGTTGGGACGTCGGAGGTGTGAGCCCAACTTCCCATCAGAGTTCACAGAGTCGACATAAGGTGCCATCTGTTTGGGTGTTCAGTGTTTTAAGACTTTGTTTGATCGTTGATGAAGCACTGAATTATTTCTGTGGTTCTCAAATTATTGCAATTGTAACATCTGTAAAATGTGTTTCTTTGTTCTCTGCTGCCTTTACTCGAGCACTGATAGCAGGAAAAAAAAAACGATGGGAAAATGTAGTAATTTTATAGACTGTGTTTGTTTTTGTGTTTGTTTCGGAGTAAAAAAAACACTCTTTCATGTATAAACTATTACTAGTTATTCCTCATCTATGAAGTTTCTCAATCAGCCAGGTTATAGGATATCTAAAAGTACAAAGTCATAGGCAGCTGGATTCTGCTAGATTATCAAAAAGGCAATTTTTATATCTCTCTATTGCTGCATTGTTGCTCCCCTTCTGACAGGTAGGTTTTGGAAAATTTAAATTTTGTTCCCTGTTCAAGCACTAGCATATAATGAGCTATACTTTACATACAGCAGTACTTTGAAAGAAAAATAACTAGGGCTGCCAATTGATTAAAATATTTAATCAAGATTAATCGCACAGTTTTTATCTGTTCAAAATGTATCTTAAAGGGAGATTTGTCAAGTATTTAATACTCTTATCACTATGGGAGTGAGCAAAAATGCTTGCTTTATGCTAATGTATGTCTATATTTATTATTGGAAATCAATAATAACACACAAACGATGATGAATATTATCCAGAAACCCTCACAGGTACTGCATTTAGCAAAAAAAAAATGCTCAAATCATAACATGGCAAACTGCAGCCCAACAGGCAACAACAGCTGTCAGTGTGTCAGTGTGCTGACTTGACTATGACTTGCCCCAAACTGCATGTGATTATCATAAAGTGGGCATGTCTGTAAAGGGGAGACTCGTGGGTACCCATAGAACCCATTTCATTCACATATCTTAAGGTCAGATGTCAAGGGACCCCTTTGAAATTGGCCATGCCAATTTTTCCTCACCAAATTTAGCGCAAGTTTGGAGCGTTATTTGACCTCTTTCCCGACAAGCTAGCTATGGTTGGTACCAATGGAATTTTTGAGTTTCAAATGATGTTAGTATCTTCACTCTACAACCTCTGAAAGATCGATATCGCAAGTTGCATTAATGCATTAAAAACTGTCCATAAAACGAATTTGCGTTAACGTGTTATATATTTGTATATATGTTAAGCTTGACAGCCCTAAAAATAACCATTTACTTTTCACTAATCTACAATATTTAAGAGGGTTAGAGAGGATGCTGCAGTGCCAGTCACAGCTTGTTTGAATGATAGTTGCAGCATAGATACAGAAGAGAAAGATTTTTTTTCGATGGCCACCTCTGTAGGTTGGATCTGCTCACTTGTCACAGTTTGCCACACTGGAAGCCAGCAGCACGCATCCAGAAAAAAAGTTTGACATCTCCTTTGTCTCTGAAAATGCCGGAGCTCTGACACCGCTGAACGCCGACTGGCTTTTCTTCTTTATGATTATAGAGTCAGCGAGTGCTTCACCAGATGTCATCACACTGTTCTGTTTATGTTGGCATGTTGAGGGGTGAAACATTGTTATAGAAATGCATTACCACCCTTCATTAAACTGAGACCAATCGCAGGCAGGATTATGTAAATGAACCCTGATATGAGAATCAGTATGCCCGGGACAGCGGTGCCAAGAAGAGCTGGCTTGGAAGCTCGCACTCGGAGCCAAGAGTCTCTGGCTCCAGCAGTGGAGAGCATGTGTTGGTCTCGATGTTGGAGTTGCTTTGCATTTTCGCTCCTGACAGTCTTCATCATCCGTTTGGAAATCGTGGAGGTAATTGGGGAATATGTCAGCAGCGAGATAAAAAGGTAGTCATTAACTCTACTTGGAGAAAGCTTTTTTCCCTTATTGTTTGACAAATTCAGTGCAATGGTCCAGTTTTAAGAACAATCACAATGCAACTCAATCAAGTAATGACCTTAGCCATCTGTGCATCTCCCTGTTCTTTTATCACATCAGACTGGCTGCTTACAAACTGGCACGCGCACATAGGCACATACATACAGACACAGGGAGGGAGGTTGACACCCAGTCATTAGCAGCATATTTTTGGAGAAATCGCTTCTGTTCTGTTGCTGGAACTGTTGCAATTAATCTACACTGCTTGTTATTTCACAAGGCTCTATGATAAGCCAGCTGCACATTCCATTGAAACAAAGGAAGGATAAATTAAATACATACTTTTAGATGCGGCTGTATTAGACAATTGAAACAGTCTAATTCAGCGTTTTACAATAACATTAAGTGGTCTGCGCACAGTGAGACTATACCTGCACAGTAGCTCCAAGAGTCTGCTCACATCCCCACACAATAAAGATGGACATCCTCCCAAGTGGGCACCACCAGGCACATTTTTTAATATTCTTGCCATAAGGAAGATCCTTCATAAGGAGCATCAGCATCTCTGAGTGTGTGGCTGCCCAGGGAAGTAAAGCTCCACAGGGCTGAAGGTAATGGCCATATTGCCTGCAGCTCTACCAGGGGAGGGATGAGTGTTGCCGGAGGCCACTGTCAGGAGAGGAAGGCTGAGCTCAGTACTTGTCACGGCTCCTGTATAAGAACCGCTTTGAGAGCCCTACCCCAGCAGAGTGCTTTCCCCAAGTATTGGTGGAGGAAAATCCTGCTGATATTAGCCTCAGCGTTGCTGCAACAAAGCTCTGATGCCTTCTCCGTGAAATGATGATTGGATGACAGCAGCTGGAGGGGTGCGCTGGTTTGAAAATTATACCGTATCAATTATTCAAGGATTCACCTGGCTTCTTCGCTCACTTCCGGGCCCTAAGATTCTGCGACGCTCCTTTCAAATCTCTTTGGGATGTTCACTGAGTGGCAGAGGCAGCTTGTATGGATGGCTGTGTAAAACAAGGACAACATTAACTTTGACTGGTGTCCCGTGTATCCATAATTAAACTGAACATCATCCCTAGGGCTAGATATATATCAGAAAAGATGAGTCAGGCGATGGGCCTGTGGAACAGCATGAAATAATGCCCTTGGCTGTTAGCACTTTGTCATGAAGCCACAGATCACAATGTGCAGACCCCACGGCACCACAGACCTCCACTGGGCAGTGGACATTATTACAGAAAGGCCTGTGGTTCTGATGTGATATAGAGTTTACCCCGAGGATGTGCTACACAGACAGAAGAGCAATTTTTCTTTTATGGTCAGTCTGTCAGTGATGCATTGTACATAATTCAAAATGAGTGGAAATGTGTGGCTTGCTTTAATAGCCTTTAGCATCTCGCAGTGCAGACTGTTGGTTTACTGATGTCTTTTTAAGTGTGCAGGCTCTCTCAGCTTCTTTGATATCAAATTGTGTGTGTGCAGGATTGTGATGAAAGCCAAAACGTATCACAGCACATTTTGAGTCTTTGTTTTCCCCCCACAGTAATGACAGCATGCACTATGTTCAATATATTTAGGTCGTTTGCAGGTAGTATTTACAGTCCGTCTTCCCTAGCCGGGGACAAACACCTTGCCTTTAGCATTAGAGAAGGAGAGAAAATGGTTTTGATGGACGCATCACTGAGAGCTCCAGAGGACTGTCTGAGCTCTCTGTGAGGGATTATACAGAGGTTAGTGTAAGAGGTGCTTCTCTCCTCAGCTAAGCACTTATGAGACCAGGCAAATGTTGTAAGATATTGTATGAACATTTCAACACCAGTTATATCGGTAAAGTTGCCAGAGCTGTTCTTTTTAGTCTCTGCCTTGCTGCTGTCCAATTTCATCCAGCCACTAGTCATTTTAGCATTAATAAAAATGCTATACTTTGGAAAAGCCCAAGGGTTCTACCATTTATAGACATCTCATTCCTTGCATAATCAGTTAATAGAGGCATTTGGCATTGAGAATGACAGCTAAATCTAAGGTCAAAGAGAAGAAGGAAGGGAAGCTGTGAATTTGGTGCAGCTGAACACTGCTACTCGATGCCAACATATTGGGCAGCTCTGGTTGCTCTTTCTGGAAGTCTCCCGGGCCCCTCCGGGAGCAGAAATATGATCAGATTTATAGGGCAACAGCTGCCACCCCGCTTTCCTCAAGCTACTTGGCTGCAGGGAGATTTGTTAGTATTCACTCTCATCACTGATAATCTGATTTTTGACCGAGCAGTATAATGATGATAATTCTTAAGAGTGTCAGCTTATCCCCGACTGCTTCAGTAGACCAGTTAATTTAAGAGTGTGGCTTCCTATCCTCATACAATAGAAAGACACATTTTGTGTGTGTGTGTGTGTGTGTGTGTGTGTGTGTGTGTGTGTGTGTGTGTGTGTGTGTGTGTGTGTGTTTGTGTGTGTGTGTGTGTGTGTGTGTGTGTGTGTGACCGTATGGATATTCTTGATGCAGCCTGGAGGATTTGACTATAAGGAGGTGTTGGAGTGAGGTCGCACGCCGTAGCCAACCTGATGCACATTGATCCGTCTGCACAAGCTCCACTGACTGTACAATCTGCAGTTTTTTCAAATGCTCACAAGTCTGTCGTAGATTTGATAGAACAAGTTGGTATTTTGTTTCAATCAATCCATACGTTGATTTGTCTGAAAATTTTCCATCAAACTTTAGGACAACTCGCTGAAGCGATCAGGCTTGTCAAATCCTATAACTGCACTTCAAAAACCTTACTGTTTTACTAGTCATAATTGTATAAATGTGTGTTGCTCCTTGTTTGTCTCTTTATTGTATTTTATTTAATTCTGTTTCCCTTAGTCTTACACGTGCAAATTGTATTACACGTGCAAAGTGTATTGTGACATTCGTAGTAGTAGTAGTAGGCTACCATAAGTAGGGCTTGGAAATGTGTTGATATTATATCTATATTGTGATATGAGACTATAGATATGGTCTTAAGTGGCTTAAGTGTTGTCTTTTCCTGATTTTCAAGGCTGCATTACAGTAAAATTATGTAATTTTCCGAATTTACCAGACTGTTCAAGCTGTTCTATTATTTACCTTTACCCACTTAGTCATTATATCCACATTACTGATGATTATTTATCAAAAATCTCATTGTGTAAATATTTTGTGAAAGCGCCAATAGTCAACCCTACAATCTATCTATATTTTTGACCAAATACCTCGATGTCGATATTGCGATGTTAAGGTATTTGGTCCTAAATATCACGATATTTGACTTTCTCCATATCGACCAGCCCTAATCATAAGTAGTGGTAGACAGAGTTGGAAAGTAACTAAGTACTTTATTTAAGTGCTGTGCATAGGAACAATTACTTGTTCTTTACTATGCCGTCATCTCCTCTATATTTCAGAGAAAAACATTGCACTTGTTTACTCCATGAAGTTTATTTAACAGCTAAAAATACTAGTCTCTTTGCAGATTAAGTTTGTACATAAAAAACATTTGATCACCTTGTAAAATATGATGTATTTCTATTTATCACAGTACACAACATTGCATAAAGTAGTTCAAATGTGTCTCACTTTGACCAATTTTAAGATTAAAATGCTTCTAACACATGAATCCATGAGTAATAATCAGCTAATAATATAATAATATAACACTTTGGGTTCCAACTCCAAGGTTGAGATCCACTGACTTAACTAAAAGATCCCAGTTGTGGTTGAAGTAGTCATGTTATTGGAAGTAATTGGCCCAGGAGTCGCAACAGTTACCAATCCCTACAGGAGATACTGTCAGCTCCACAGTAGGAGGACTAAGTGTTGTGCCATACTGGCCCGACCGCGTAAGTTGTCTGAGCGGTATGTGCTGTATGGCTGGAGAGTTGGAGGAGCTGCTGTAGTGAGAGTCCTGGGAAGCCAAGGCTCGATAGTTTCAGTGAAAGAGAACGTTCACGCTGAGCCGATGATACAGTCTACTGGAACTCCAGCGATTTTTGTGCCTCTGTCTTCTGCCTGTGCTTCCTTGCCAAAATTGGATACCGTCCTTCTGTCATGAGTCATTGGTTCTTTTCAGAGATGTTAAACCTGTTCAATCTGGCTCCTGCTTGTGTGCCGATGAAATTGAATGAACAGAACGCTTGTAGAAACACAGTGATTTGTTACTATTCATGAAAGAACATCGGTTTGCCTCAGTGATACTGTAGCTTTACTCCAAGATACGTCTTTTAAGTTGTAAATAGAAAAGTTCAACAGGTTATTACTCAAATGTTGCTGGTTGATTCTTGATAAATAGGTCTTAAACTA
Organism: Sebastolobus alascanus; assembly: GCA_916701645.2. Taxonomy (NCBI): domain Eukaryota; kingdom Metazoa; phylum Chordata; class Actinopteri; order Perciformes; family Sebastidae; genus Sebastolobus; species Sebastolobus alascanus. Next base: position 3,104,707 of record CAKAOJ020000040.1, on the reverse strand, counting down.
GGCTTTTAACCTGCCTTGACCCTCCTTACACACACTGACACACTCAGCTGATCTGGTGTTTCCCCAGTCCAGTAGCCCACCTACCTACAGCAAAGCTGAGACTCTCATTAGTCCTCTTTTTCGCCGTGGATCCTGGCCCAGATGCTTATGCTATAGTAGTTCTGTCAGGCCAAGCTGCTGGTGTCAGAAATAATGGTACTGTAGGTGTATGGGTAAGAAAAGTGCGATGAGTGCACTTTCTTTCTTTCCAAAAGAGGAATAATGAAGTACATGGTCCGCGTTCCCCATGGGAGGTGTAATTTCGTTTGCACACCTGACAGTCTGTGATGTGCATTCCTTTCTCAGGAGCAGAGAACATGATTTATTTGCTCTGCTATTTTTGTCTGACCTAATTGGACATTATTCGCATCACATCAATGACAGGTGTAAATGTACCCAAGGAATATCAAAGTTAAATATTATTCCCCAGAGGCTGAAAGTATAGACGTTCAGGCTTTACAGTATGAAATACTTAATGCTTGCTGTCCTTGGTTAGTGTTATATTCCCGAGCTCTGTCAGCTAAACCCTGAACACAGAATTAACTGCGAAACAACACAGATGGAGACAGAGAAATATAGTGACACATTCAGTCTCGTCTTCGCACCTTTACAACGGCTCGATTACGTGATCGTAGCACCCTAACTGTGACCGCATGTGGCCAGACAAACTGATGTTCTGTCACCCGTGTCAACAAATCATTATAAACTCATGGTCCTCTTTTGATGCTGCTGATGCTGTTCCAACCTTCACTTTTACTGTGGTTCATGTGTAAAATGTTGTTTGAGCTGCAATCTGCAGTCCAATATCAGCTGCCCTGTAAAACCAGAGCAATCTCTCCTCGCGGCTGTTATGGGATCTTCATCTCACAACAGATGTGTCAGTAATGTGGCCCAGATACTGGAGCTGTTGGTATTATAGGCTGTTATAAACTGGGGCCTTTTAAGTCACGCTTAACTTCATCAGGGATATCATCTATGACCGGCCCATCTTGCGACGACGATTCAGTTCCACTCAAAATTTTAATACCATATTACCCAAAAAAGAAAAATATATTTTGGTGGAGAGATTGTAATTATTATATCAGTGTTTTCACTTGGATATGTTGCAAAGCAGTTGCTTGAATTGGGCAGTGGCTGAAGTACCTGAGTCTAACAGGTTTTTTTTTTAAGCCTCATTAGCTGCTGAGAACATTTTCCCAAAGGTTATACTACGTATATACGCATATTCACTATTTGGCAAAATTTTGTGCTACTGTATAAGCCTGTCTTAAGCTCGAAATCATGAGTGCTCACAAAGTGTGACTCATTCCAACGAGGAGAAAGTTGCTATCTCAGTATGTGAGATTAGATTCATTCAGCGCAAACCACTTGCTCAACATTAAAATGGTCTGGTTTTTCCAAACAGATTTATTACCAGATTGGATGAGTAGCATTACCTTACAGTTTATGTTACACGTTATTTTTTGTGGGTGGCTAGGTTAGTTAAAGCCCCATTAATCATTTGGTATTAACACTGAATCCAATTACTTTGTGTAATGTGAAGGGGATCGCTGTTAGTGTTCAACTCGTTATCCCCATCCATGTGGTTTTACAGCACATTTGCTGAGTGGTTCAATCTCACCACTCACATTTATTATATTTATATACTCACACATATTCCAGCAGACATATTTTTTCAGCAAGCAAAATCTGATATTTTTGCCCATTTAATTGTGAAGCAGCCACAGAAATTGTTGAGTCAGATTGAGTCAGATTTAGCGACAGATTGATAATCCTTGTTCTAAAAAACAAATACAAATATAACTACTCACTCTATACCATCATAAAATGGTACTTAGCTTCTTGTCATCAACAACTATAAATAAAAAAAGTTTAGGTAATAGTTTCAGCTGACTCATCTGGACTGTGAGTCAGCACTCAAACAAGTTGTCGCCTATAGGGAAGAGTTGATATGCACAGGAAAGTGTGAGGGAAGTTAGGAAAAATAATTCAAACACTGTTGCTCTGTAATCTCAGCTCAATTTAAAATTCCAATGATATACATTTTTCATATTTGGCCCAGGATAAGAATAATCATCTTCATTATGTTTTGCAAATAAACTTTATAATAAACTTTGAATTGCCTTATTTCAATTATATTAATTTCTAAACCAGAACAACAATAATATTGAACCCTTTTTGGCAGACAACACAAACATCATGATTTAGGTAAACCTACTGAGTGCTTCAAACTGGCCTGATTGGAAGAATTACTTCCATTCATTCATTTGGAAGATGATTGCTGTTGCTAGTCTGAAACTGCCTGTGAAATCAAGTGAATTTCTGCAATGGCTTTGACAGTTACTGTCCTGCTGAAGATTGCAGAAGACTGCATCTATTAGGAACATAACAGGCTATCATGAATGAACCCATAATCAAGTATTGGTATTTATTATGTGATGAATCTCAAGCAGGTTGAGTTTGGCTTGTTTAATTGACGCAGGATCAGTAGTTAAACTGTATAATAAAACATGGAAGAGTGTCTCAGTCTGATAGGTGATTTTTATTTGTGATGCTCTGTTGAATTTCAGTGAAAGTTGGCAGTTGTGACATTTGAAAAATAGCAGGAACGAGCTTCTGTTTGACCCCTTTCCTGTGGTCGAATGATAAGGGCAACTCTTAGTCTGTTGAATAATTAGAAATCTGTGGCATCTAGTACCTAGAAATTAGCATTTTTCTATTTTCTATTCAGCAGTTCATTAGTTCATCATGCATTTGGAGGTCAAAAGGAAGCAAATCTTTCAAATCTCTCAAAGGCTTCAGAATAAAATTATTTTTTTAGAAATCAATTCTTTGACTTAAACAAAATAAACTGGTGCAGACTGGTTTGTTTACAATGGTGCTGCTGATATTTCTGTTGATTCATTAGTGTGTGGGGGGGTACAGGCATGGAAAAAAACCTTATTGAAGGACAAAGATGAGTATCAATTTCTTTTCATCACTAACAGTATTCCATAGGCCATAGATCATTCAGGGGCAAGAGATTGCTCCAGGGATGACGTATTTTTGTAGGCCAACCAGGAAGTTAGCATCGCCCTGGTTCCCTCGACAAAAAGCCAATGGGACTTTTCCATTGGGTTTAGATTTCTGCAGAAAATAAGCTCTGTGGCAAACGCATGTTTATGGTACACATTTTGTTCAGCAAGATAATCTTCACAAATGAACACCACTTTAATGATTTCTGAAGCGTAATTGCAATGGCCAGAAGTAAAAAGCTAACGCTAGGCTATAAACGAACTACACCACGGTCACATGAGCGCGAGTATTAACAACGAGGCTGTAAAGGCGGACGAGTCGGCGTGATGACGTTTAGTAGTCTCATTTAGCCACTTGTTAGTAACCGCCTTTTTTAGGACATATACAGGCTTCAAAATTTATGAGTGGAGTATTTAATGACGTATTTTATTTCGTAGAACAAAACTTTAGAATCTCTTAAGCTTGTGTTAACCACAGACCTTATTTCAGGCATCTCACTAACAACCCATTCAAAAAACCCATTGACTTTGACATGAGGGTACTGGAAGTGCTAAAATGCTAACTAATTTCTGGGTTTTAGGACTCATTCCTGTAGCACTCTATAGATGAGGATCCTTGTTAATCATACTGTAGAGAGTAAAAAAACCCTTTTTACTAATGTATATTACATAAAAAATTACTGTTATGAATTGTTTTTGTCCTGAAAGGCAAGTTAGCCTTTATAATGTCATTTTATTTTTTATGGATCTCCTCCAATCCATGTCAATATTTAAAATGGTGTTATTTTGTATCCAAATTTTTTTAAATGAAAATAGTGGGCAGTGGCTAAATTTACATCAGACTTCCACCATTCAGAACGAATCTCTTCATCTCCAATTAGATTTCAGGTCATCCGTTTACACATCAAATTATTCTTGATTGTGATGTCACACCTTTATTATGTTAGCCTTGATAACCTAAACCTTGTAATTACCCTAACCCTATATGAGATTTACCATTTTTTATTTAAATACTTAATATATCAAAACTACACTGGACTCAGATAGAATCTTACATTTCCAAGCTCACAAGGTTAATCCCTCCCGACAGCCAACAGCGGGCAATCAATCTTAGCGGAGGAAGAGTATTCTCTCTGTCCATCTTGTGAGTAGTGTGATGGAGGGCTCAGCCAGGGACATCACTTAGCCAACACCCCACCCCGACTCCGCCCTCTCTCTAGAGGCTGAAATGATGCTTCAGCAACGGTGTGTGAACAGCCCCTTCCCGCGCGATGCATCCATCACTCCCGACACATAGCAATCAAGACACATTAGTCGAAGGGGATTTTACTTTAATTGCGAAGAGGTTGCTTGGAAGGTGGGTTAATAAAAGTAGGGTAAACGCCACGGCATGCCTTTTCTTTGTGGCGTGTAGTAAACAAACACGTGAATAATAGCCTGCACCGGGGAGCGTTTTGTCGTCAAGGGCATCCAGTGTGGCTTGACTGGGATGACTGCTGAACTGACAATGCTGATAAAATTGAAGCTCTTGTTTTTCTGTCAACATGGGGACATGAGCAAATCTGATGATTGTTAGTCTATGAAGGAACTCTCAGCAAGACTGTCATAGATATCAGTTATGACAGTGTAAAATTACACATCGCACAGGAGGCAGAGAAACGAGTGAAACCGACACTTGTTTGGACAAGGGGGTGAGATCAGAACATGTTGAAGCTGTTGTATTGAGAATGTGAGAAGCTTGCCCTGGAAACAGCAGTCAATAGTTATATATTTCCTATTTCCTCTGGAGTGAAGAGTAAAGCCATGAATACATAATTGAACAAAGGCGAAATAGTCCAGTACAAACAACAACCCCTGCAAGACCCATTAGTATGAGCTGCTTGGGCTATACGAAAAACTAATTCCACTTTCTCTTCAATGTTTCTGCACGGGGACTAAGAACTGGTGGCAACATGAAATGCTCCTCGAGCAGAAAGTCGCTATTAATACTCGATGGATCAAATTCTTTAGCAAAAAAAAGTAACAGTTTCCGTGTGATTGCAATAATGAACATACCGAGCCTTATCTTAAAGCAGTGTCTTCACCCTTAGACCCTGGTAATTGGTGGATTAGAGAGCTATAATTATCGAACATGGTGTGAGAAAATGGTATTTATTGGCATTATCTCAGTTCATGATGTCAGCCTGACTCGATTAACTCCTCCAGTGAAGAGTGAATGAGGTTATGAGCCTTATCAGGTGGGATTGTGCCTGTGAGCTGTTTGCTGTTTGCCTGTTTGCCTTTGTCAGTCATGAAGACCTTCTTATTGATGGCTGGGGTCCGGGAGGCTAAACCGATATTACAGTTTTTAATGGCAGCCGTGCAGATACTGTGCTCCCCGCGCAGCGCTCTGAAACCTTTGTTCTTCCTGCCTCCGAGCAAACATGCCTTTAATCAACTCCTAGACCTTGTGCTGAAGAGTAGCTTTAGAGATCCGTTAATGAAAGCAACGACGAGACACACACCCCGTGTCCATAGGCAAGGATTGACGCTTCGACACATTGCGAAGGATGTTTGCAAAGCTATCATCCTAACAACTTATGTCTCCCCCTCATACTCTTGGCATCATCTGAGGTGGACAGACTGAAATGGTGCAGCAAGGCCCTGGTGACAGATGAGGTGTTTGTTCTCAGCTGAAGATCTCTTCGGCGATCTCAACAAAAAGACAACAGATTACACATGATGGATGAACAGAGTTGACTGCCACTTTGAGTGCAGGCTCCAAAAAAGTCCAATAAGTAGAATGCTGACATCCATTTCACAAGGATTCAGTAAATCTCTTCTTATCATGGGGGGGAGCCAGGGCTCGAGCTTCAGGACGTCCCGTCGTCCCGGGGCCGAAAAAAATACGATCGGGGAGGATGAACATTTATTTTGGGACGAATTTGAGACGAGAGTTGAAAGGAAAGTACCCTTTATATTAGAATGAACGGCGATGAAAATGACTGCACGTTTTGTGTAGCACACCGTTATTATTAAACCTCCTTGACAACATAAACACACACGCACGCACAATGTCATTCGTCCTGCACGTACATACACACAGCACATACCGCCGACCTGTGACCTCACGACAGCCGCAGCAGCGTCTGGGGATTCAACCCAAGTCAATGAGGTAATCTTTCTAGTATTAACGTTACCAATTAGCTAACGTTAGACTGATGTTAACGGTAACGTTATAGTTAACGCTAGCTAACGAGTCAGCAGCCGACATTTGCAATTACAGTGAGTGAGCTGACGATAACGTTACATTAACTATGAGGAGTCAAACCTCCGCAACATCTCAAATCATGTTACTAATGTTAACCACTTATTTACTTACTTACTACTCTTCATCCCTAATAAGGCTGCAATGAGATCTCTCCATCCGTGGCAACATGCTGCTCCTCTCCCCATGACGGGAGCATCTTGTCCAGCAGCTCCTCCATTTTTAAGACGCACCAGCTAGCAGGGCCAGTTCTAGCTTTTTGGGGGCCCATATGCAAAGTCTTGTTTTTTGACCAAATGCTACTTTTTACCCATAAAAAATATTTAATTTAACTTAGCTGCACTGTTAAAATCAAAATCAAAACTAATGTGCAAAAATTATTGAGAAAAAAAAAAAAAAGCAATAAAATGACTTTCAAATAAAAAATAAAAGGTTTTGGATAAATTATAAATTCATGAACAAAAATAAACCACTTTTAATATTCGATTCATATTATAGGTCACTTTGAATGATAAACTAATGAAAATGTAGAAGAACAAAGATTTTAAATGTGGGACGGTCTGCATTAATTTCGGGTGGGCTTAGGTTGTATTTCAGTACAGTTCCGGGAGGATGGTGAAAAAGGTTAGTTTAGAGCCCTGGGTAGAGCAATAACATGCTGAATGTACCTTCATTACAGTAATGCCACAACGCAACCATACAGGCGTGATGCATTGGGAAGACGCAACTACAAGGGAGAATAACAACTAAAATATAGAGAGAGAGAAAAGAAAGAGAGATGCTTAGCTGGTGACTCATTTCCAAGACTGTTCATTACACAAAATACAGGAATAATCATGAAGGCATGGCAGAGTTTCCTGTTTGGAGAGAAGAAAACAAGTGGACTCAGCTGTTTGATGCCACGGTTATCTTCATACATATGGATCTCTCAGCTGCTTCTGAGAGCGTTGTTCTAGCCCATTTGAATCATTGTCAGCTGCTCCTTCCCATGATTGGAACCGTTTTGCTCCTGCAGGGAGATAAGAGGAAGTTTAGGTTAGTGTGTGAGAACGTGGTTTGAATAAATACATATTCTGTTAATCAACAAAACTAAATGTGGATATTCCCTTGTGGTTAGCCAAGGGAAATTTCAGTGTTACTTCCCACAGTCATGGGTCATTCAAAACCATCGTCTCATTGCAAGAGGCTTTACATCTTCTTTCAAAGGCCTTTCAGTAACTGTAATCTGTGGACGGCGCAGTCTCAAGGTGAATGTGTGTCATTTCTCTTTCTATTTGCTGTGACACGTTGCAGAAAGACTGGATGCCCTCAGAGCACAACTTTGATGATAGCTTGTGATGGCCTGCCCAGGTGCGAGAATAACATTAGACCTGCTGGACAGGTGGCAATGTGAGAGAGGAGGGCTTGGAGGCTCAATAATGAGGGGTATGCCAGCTAGACCCCCATCTGTTGCCATGCACAGAACTCTGATCCATTAAATTGCGGCACATTCAAGTTTTGTCACAGATGAGAAAATGTCTACTCCTCCGAAGTGTGATCGCGGGGTTTCCAGTACCTTGAAGCCATTTTAAGTCACCTGTTAAAGCACATAATATTTTAATGGGCCATCTTGTGTCTTCTAGTTGAATTATATTTGCATTGAGAATTTTTGTTCTTATGAAGAATATCTACATTTGAAAGGCCCAGTATTTTTTTTTCCACAAAGAGCATACTGTATAATTTTCTCTACCTATACTCTACTTGCTCTGTGCTTCCTCATGCTATTCTACAGGGAAGCTATTTTTAAAGAGCCCACTCAGCCTGTGTATTCACTAATTAGAATATGTGACAGTGCTCAGAGGAAGATGCCTCATAGGCAGTGAAATGCAGTGAAGCCAGAGATAAGAACTCTCTAAAAACAGTTAATAAAACAGGTAGTCCTTCTTCTCAAACCCATTTTTCGTCTTAGAGGATCAGTTCACCCAAATTACAACCATCCCCGTACAATACAGCTGAATGGAATTGTATTTGACGCACAAAAACAGCTTGGAAAAAATACATTTATTACATTTGTGTTTTTTTTTTATATTACTTAAAAATCTTTTTCCAGAATCAGTTTCTCAGTGTTTCTCAGCCAGTATCAGTGTCTGTTACTTTGGATAATCCACAGAACACACTGTCAACAGTTTTCATAATGACTGTAGGGAAGTCTTTGGATTATCCAAAGTAAGGAGACATTATATCAGGAAAGATGCATTACTATTGAATTGCTATACATATTTATTGGTTTAAGCTCGAGAAACAAAACCCCATTAACTTCCATTATGTTAGGAAGGAGGCAGAAATCTGCAAATATTTCAAAACCTCAGCAGATAATACCCAAACTATCTGCATGTTACTTAGATACCATTAGGTACTGTATGTGAGAAAATTAGGGCTGTCAAAGTTAACGCAATGATAACGCATTAATGCAAATTTGTTTTACGCCCCTAATTTCTTTAGGTTAAACGAAGGAGGTTAAACAACACTCCAAACTTGCGCTAAATTATGGCGAGGAAAAACTGGCATGGCCATTCTCAAAGGGGTCCCTTGACCTCTGACCTCAAGATATGTGAATGAAAATGGGTTCTATGGGTACCCACGAGTCAATTAGATATTTTAATATTTCATTTTAGGAATTTGGATGAACCAGCCCTTTAGAAATATGGAATGGGATACTGTAATGACTGTGTCCAATAAAAAAAAAAAAGAAAGAAAACACCTAATCCATCTGAAAGAAGCTTGAAAGGAATCCCGTCATAACATAACATAACTATGGGAGGCGCAGAGTGACGTGTGTAGGTCACGGCAGGAGATTTAGCACATCGTAGTGAATACATCTTTGCTCTGTTCATGCTCTGCGTTCTGCTTTTGTCACTTTGGAAATCTACTTTGACAATTACACTGTGGAAGTGTCATGAATAATCTACCGTATCCATAGGGAGGAATGTGGATAAGTACTGCCTTGGTTGAACCCAAACAATCTCTTCCTTGAGCTATCTTGTTTTTGTGCCATGCTCTTCTCTCGCTCTGCCTCTGCCTATCTCTGTCTCTCTCAAACTGTGTCCTTTATTGCACTAAATCCAGCAATAAACATAATAGGGCTGCTAAAGCTACACATGAAGCATGTGTTTCTCTCTTTTGTGGCTCTGCTTAGATATTATGCATTGCTTTAGAGGGGAAAGAGAGAGCATTTTAGGGATTAAGAGTACATTGTGGCACAGTGGGAACTGAGCTACTGGGACTTACCCTGTCAACAGGGATGTTTGCGAGGCAAGCAGTTTCCTTGGATTTCCAACTCTCGGCCAAGTGGTTGCTGCGTTGCCAGAACCCGTGGTGCGCCTGGTTTCAAAGGAAAGTGAATTCCCACATACCCTCCCTCAGAACCAGTCTGGGCACCGTGCATCTTCTGGCTCATTTCCAGCAGACACATCGTCTCATCCGCAGCAGGGCATGTCTCTGGTCGCGGTGGTCATTGCTTCCACCGTCACCTCTCCTCTCATCCCTGAGCTCTGTCTGGATTGCTCTTGACTTGACTTGCCTGTATCCGCGTGGAGGTTACTTGATCACTCTGAAAACAGGTGTGAAAAAACATTTACTCAGTATATTATCAAAACAGTGACATTATGTCATCATCCCACTCAGGTATTGATCATACTGCAGGATAATGTACCAGCTAGTGTCACGACAATAAGTGCTCGTTCTGAATGAAGCTCATTTCTCAGTCAGTGTCCTAAAGGAACAGTCACATTGACATTGACACTAAGGGGAAAAACAGAAATAAAAAAGTAAAAGGCTTCTCTTTCTTACACAAATTGCTTTTTGTTGACTTAGCTCTACAACTGCTTCAAATATTGTAAATTGTGTTCCCTAACAGTATTTACCCCACTGGATAATAGTTTGCATTTCATGATTTAATTGTTTTCTCTGTTCTAAATAATAATTAATAGTTAATCATTTACAACCTGCTTATTTGCAGTCATACAAAGGGAAGAGGGCAAGAAAGGTAATAATGATAAAGAGAAAAGAAAGAAAAGAAACCAAAAGAAAAGAAGAAAACAACATCAACCTCTGACCACAATAATAATGAAAGGGTTTTTCACTAACTGGCTAAAATTGATTTTACACTCCCATTAAAGACAAGAGAAGGCTGCAGAATGCCCAAATCATATTAATGTTTTTTCCAGTGCACAGAGAGGACCAGCTGGCACCGAGCAGTGACTGAGTCCTGCCATGAGCCAAAAACAATAAAAGCTCTGTATGGTCATGCTGATTCACTTTTATCAGTGAACCATTATATACATATCAGCAGGAAATATTCAGACATGAATTCAAAATTACACATCAGGTCGTCAACAAAGTATCAGGCGAATTGTGTCCAAAGACTGCCACAAAAACACAAGAGCATAAAACAGCTGCCTGACCCCCTTATAAAATTATATACACTACTGTAGATACACTGAGCACTTTAATTCTTTTAAATATGCACTTTTAAATGTTCTTTAGTGATCACGTCATTAAATTACTTAAATTTGTGCATCTTTCCTTGTGCAACTCAGTACCTTCACTAGTCATGGGGAAGGCGTTTGTACATTGCATTGACATACTTGTTATTCACCAATATCTTATGGAAATATTGTTCAGTAACATTCAATTAGAGTAATATCAAACTAGATGGTCGCACCATAAGCATGACTAATGGATTTTAGACTGGGGCCACAGTAGCTGTTAATTGCATTACTTAGTCTAATGCTGTAAAGCATTGACATGAATGACGCTATTAGTTTCACCAGGTTAATTTGTTGTGATGGCACTGAGCAGCGCCGTCATTGCAACAAGAACAATCATGTTTTATTACAGTAGAAATGTCTTAATTCAGAGACAGCATCACTGGCACGAGATGAGGCCTACTGACCATCTGAACCACAACATCATTAATTTTGGGAAATGTAACAATGTATCAAATGAATTCAAAAGTGATGCATAAAGATTAAAAATGATACAGTATGTATGCAACAAGTGGCAAGTATATAAGAGTGCTGCAGGGATGATACATTTTTGTAGGCCAACCAGGAAGTTAGCATTGCCCTGGTTCCCTATGGGATTTTTCCATTGGATTTTGGATTATTGCAGAAAATAAGATCTGTGGCAAACACAAGTTTATGATACTTACACGTTTTGTTCAGCAAGATAATCTTCACAAATGAACACCACTTTGTGTGAATGTAATTACCAGAAGTAAAAAGCTAATGTTAAGCTATAAATTAACTACACCACGGTCGCATGAACGCAAGTATACACAACAAGGCTGTTAAGGCGGATGAGTCGGCGCGATGATGTTTTGACTTAGAGACGAGGGAACCGGAGGTGCTCATTTCCAGGTTTTAGGATTCATTCCTGCAGCACTCTATACCTGAAAAATATCCACAGGCGGATTTCAGGTTTAAAATAGGGCTGTCAATCGATAAAAATAAAAATGTTGGTTTATTGGTAATGTTATGTGGGTTTATTATTTATGTTGGTTGGTTTATGTTGGTTGCACTGTCTTCCTTTAACTCGTGTACAGCCGGATAGGTACATAAGGATTTCACTGTGCATTATACTTGTATAATTGTGTATGTGACGAATAAACTTGAAACTCGAACTTGAAACTTAAAAATATTTATATATTAGGTTAATTAAAAATCGCAAGCTGCGTTAATGCGTTATTATCGCGTCAACTTAGACAACCCTGGTTTAAAGTATCCTCAATACTGTGTGAGCATCAAGAATACTTGCCCTAAACCTGCCTTGCCTATTTCTGCCTTTACCGATGATTTCTTATCTCCCAAAATTACTTCAACATCCAGAAAACCTTGATTGCCTCATTGGCATTGTTTTTTACCTATTAGCATTATTAGCATGGCTAGCATTAATAATAAAGAAACAGGAGGAGTTTTTAGTTTCAAGAGAAAGCCAGAGCCAAGAAGGGTTTTGATCATGAAGAGCTGACAACAAAAACTATCTTCTGCTGTTTTCTTTTACATACAGTAATTGTGTAATTGTAGTTCACTCCATTGTAGCTCTGCATCGTAAGAAGTATCAACACACAAATGCAGAGGAGTCCACTGTGGAAAAAAACTCAAAATAGCATCTACGTTTGACCATTTCACATCCAACACTATCGTCAATATGAAGTAAATGAAGTCGTGAACAGAGACATATATTTGTCATTGAAAATAAAATGGTATTAAACAGCAGGACGCTGACATTGAAATCAAAACATTTAATCAAAGCTGAAAATGGAAACACTGCACTTGACGACACAGTCATAGAAAATAAGAACTTGGAATACTTGCTGAGTTTTTGAGCATGCACTTACAATCATATTCTATTGATTCATATTTTTTTTGCAGTGTCAATGTCTTTTTTAATGACAGGCTTTTGATCTTTTCAATGACAGTCTCCTCTGAGTGTTTGATTTCCATATAATCTCCATAATGAGGAGCTGGTGTCAGTGTAAGCTGTCACACACTCTGTGGCCATGACTTCTTTTTATACAGCAAAAGCCAATAATCATTTTAAATGTCAAAAACTCAGTGTGAGAAAAGATAATGACAAACATGGGCTTCCCAGGTGACATAAATTCTAGATGCATGAAGTTAGTCTATTAAGCATTGCTAACTAGCACCTTTTGCTAGTATTGCTAACTGGAATGTAGCAAATATTTTTAAACCAGTTAGAGGAATTCCATCTACCAGTTATACAATTCTCAAAAATCTTGAATTGCTTCCCCAGCTGTGTTAGCTTTGTGAATGTAGATAGCTGTGTGTACCAGCGGTACATGTCCACCAGGTCCGGCGAGGACACTAGGGGACGCGCTGCTCCACTCAACTGGCCATTCAAGCAGTGATTCACCCTCTCGTGGAATGCACGTGATTGGTCCCTGGTTTTCTACTTGTCGTTTCAAACAGGAAACAACATGGCAGCCTGCTCGTGAACTTTCTGTTATTCGTCTAAACAATCCACCAAAATCTACATCTGAAAACATTTTAAGCGAGAAATAGGTTATGTCACTGCAGAATCTCGTTTCATTTTAGAACTAGATTGCCTAGTTTGACAGTTTGGTCCAAGTTTCGTGAGCCGGAAGTGTCGCGCTGAACGGGCTCATTAGCATAAAGGACTAGTCCAAGCCTGTCATTTTGAAAGAGCAACGGCCAATGAGGAAAATCCAACACTCAGTCAGTCAGTGACAGACTTTTGCGTTTGTAGGGCTGGCCCTCTGTGGCCCAACCAAAAATGTGTCTTATATGTAAGAGATATGAGATAAACATTTTTGTGATATGAGGCTAAATAAAATACATTACTATTAGATTTAACTTTCATCATGTTGTCCTGCTCAGAGGACAGACATCCATCACTATCATGGACCCTGTTTCTGTTTCTGCTGCCACAGTCCTCTGGCCGGCCACTGGTTCAGCTGCAGCTGAATCTTGTTGTAGCCAGGTGAGACCAGGTAACCAGGTTTCCTCCAGCAGCAGATTTTGAAGGCTGTGTAAAGGGACTCCAAACAGGCACAAGATGAGGCCAATGATGGAGATGGACTGTTTGCCAAAAGCCTGATGCCAAATCTTAAACTGTTTTCACTTTACAATAGCTGAAGTTTGTCCTAAAATTGCAGTTTCTAACAGATCTTTTAAGGAAAGTAAAATCCCCTTGTTTTTCTTGGAGTTCTTGCTCGGTCTCTGGCCTGCCTGTCACCACGGATACAGCCCCGCTGACTTTACCTGCTGTCACTCACAATGAGAGGATAGTTTATACATACAAAGACGATTTTAACTGGGTTTTCAAAGTTTTACTAGACTCCATGCCTTCAATGACCTCACTAACAGTCACTATAAGTAAAGTACTTTTCTATCAAATAAAGTAAAGCAGATAATAAATCCCACAGCCAGACGATCTAGTTTTGGCCATGCACCTCTGTGATTTGGTGTATGCCCTTTAACAAAATAGATTATTTTTGTGCCACTCTTAACACAACTCTTCTTGACAAAAAAATATCAATTCAGCCATTTTTGTATAATGCTCGGCATTATTACAATTGTGTATGGTTGGTGGCCTTGAAGTTTCTTTTATTCTATGTGGTTTCGTATTTTAAATATTTGGAGTTCTGGAATTTGACTTTCACAGAACAGATTCATTTTCATTGTACATTTTAGTTATACAATTTAGGATGATAGGTAACGATTGTATATTACCTTTGAGGTATTGTCAATGAGAAATTGTTGTGATCCGATATCTCATAAGAAAATATTTGGTTCGTGGCTTTGTGCACACTTGTTCTTTAGACCTGGAGAGCAGAGAGCTCAGAGTAGAGATTAGGGATATGGAAGAGAGATAAGAGATTAATGTCGCCTGATAAATATTTTTCCTTTGCTTGAGTTTTATACCCATTCCTATAAAATAAACCAGAGAAAATGTGATAATATTAAGAATTTGGAATTGCTCTTTTACAATGATGCCAAGTCCATAAAAGGAGCGTTGTGTAGAAAGTTACTGCAGCAACTGTGGGGGATTTTATTCCACTTCGCCGAGAGGCTGCTCCTGGTCAACTTCCCTCTCGCCCCGAGCACCTGCCTGGTGGCACCTGCATAGGACAGGTCACCACCTGCCTTGCTGTCCTCCTGTAGCAGTTATGGACAACCTGTGGCCTTCATGCAGAAATGCAACTTTGAAGGGTGGAGACCAAGCACTGTTTGAAAAAGTGCTACATTAAGGGGCCACAATCCCAAAAGTTGAGTTCACTCTTGCCTTGGATAGCCGGTATTTTAAAATGCAATGGGATGTTGAAAGCTGGTGTTTTGAGTAGGGCCTCAGCAGGTTAACCCTCAAGAGGAAGGCATCATCACTGATGAATGGGCTACAGCTCTTAAGCTCCACGGATCAGGGTGGGTGGTGAAATTCCCAGGTAGTCCTGCTTGAGTCCCTGTCCAAAGACCGATTCACAGAGTGTACCAGAATCACTCTCCTTGCCACAGGCAGCCCAACATCAGTGACTGGGAAGCAGTATTTTGCATCTGCATCAGCCAGGAGCACTATGGAAAAGCTAGCGTTGTATTTTAACAAGAGCACTGTGACCCTGAGTATGGTGGAGCCTGGGTGACAATGTGCCTTACAGTCAAAATCCATTTCTGCAAGAACTGATGGTTCTTGAAAGTTTTCTCCTTGGGAAGAGGCATGAATTAAATCCCATTGGCTGGTTTAAAGAAGTTAGCTACTACTTCTTCACTAGAAAAAACTAAAAGTAGTTAGCAGTGTTCCATGGGGCACAATTATATGAAAACTCACCGGGAGCCTCATCATTGATACAACCTTCTTCTTCACCAGCTTACCTGTGCTGTCATAGAGAAAGCAGGACATGGAGGTGGTGATTATGAGCTTTTCCTCCATGAACAAGTCAACAGGGCATCAGAGGAGGTCAACCACACTGATGTTCCCTCCTCATTATATAGAGTATATTGAAATCCGTTCCCCTACCCTGGATGTCAAACTCCTCCTCTCCACGCCAAGAGTGACAGAAAATAGTATCTTAAAAAAACATACTCACTGGGGGAGTAAAAATGACTAAAAGAACACTGAAATGAGAATATAATTAAGAAAATTATTAGAAGACTGTGACTGATTTAAAAAAAAAAAAACACAAAGCATTCATCAAATACTGATGCCGTTTGATGACAATAAAACTTTTCAGAGCAAAAATGTTCTTCAATATTTGCCAATATGTACCAAATTGTATTGCCAATGCCAAAAAAACAAAGTCACTGCAGCGTTGGCTTGAATTCTGTTCTTGAACTACTGAGAGTGTTAAGTGCCCCTCATTGTAACATCTCCAACACATCATATTGTCATTCTCAACAAGTTTTCAATCCAGGCTGATGTGTCATAAAGCACAACGGTGTTTGCGAGCCGAGGTGATTTATGAAGCATCTATTTCATATCAAGGTGGAAGTCGATGACTCCAAAAGGCTTTAAGGATGACACTTTGAGAATGTGAACAGATTCATCAAAGTGGATTATCTTTGCGGACGAAAGTACTCTCCAGAGGTTGACCTTCTTTAGAATTCCATCACTGGGACATGGAACACCACTGTGAGTGTGTTTTGAAAGATAAGGGACTGATCTGCCAGGAGGGTGATGAATTGAGTGTGTGTGCAAGAGCGCCTCACATGTGGTCACATTATGACGTAGCACTATCCACTGTTTTGTCGCAGAACATTTGTATGAATTACAACCGTTTGTCACCAATGACAACTATGTAATGACCTTGAGAACCTCCTCTTCATACTCCATTTTTATTTGTTTTTCTACCTCCGAGGCAGGAGACAACACAGGTCAGACATGACAGACCGGTGATGAATCAAAGTGAAGACGCTTGACCCAACAGTTCATTCAATTCTGCATTTAATTTCACCCAACACTATTTCCATAAATAGCGTCGGTACTCATTTTAACTTGGCTAGAAACACTTCGTTCAGTTGATGTGACATGTATTTGCTCCAAGTGAACAGCATTATCAGCGTTTCACAGCTTGAAATCCTCTTTGCTGAAAACAAGGGCAGAGAGTCTGTTTTACCTTTAAACATTTTCCATGACAACACATTGCAGGGCAAAATATCTCCAAAACTTGGAACTGGGCCCAAACTAACTGCCAGGCGTCATGCAGGGTTTTAACTTCATGTAAACACCTGCAAATATATCCAGTACTGACTTCCACTCACAGCAAGACAAATGTAAACACCTCTGTGTTAGTCTTTTATTCCTCTGAACAGCACAAAGTGACGAGAAGATGTAATACATCAAAGTACACTATTTTTTGCATCTGTCACTCCCTCCTGCTGTTCATCACATCTCTCTTAAAGGGGAACTACGCCCATTTTCAAAAGTCATACATGTTATTCCTATCGTCTAAGCGTTGGTGGAAGTAGATTGAAGTTCTTGCCGGTACTACTAGGCTACCCCAACCATCATCGCTTAATATTGTTCTCCTCCCACCCCCCAGCTTCATGCATCCCTGACAACAATTCAATGCCTTTATGGTGTAGAAAGAAATTAGAAACACTTGACATCATGTATAGCTAATTATTTATTTAAATGGTGAAAGTGCTGCAGAATAATTTGTAAATGATGGCAAAACTTTTCATGTTTTGAGTTGTTGTTCTGACTTAAGGGGGACATTCACATGCATTTTACCAGTCGGGAACTGGTATTTCCGATTATTCCGTCACCACATGAATGCAGCACAAATGCCCTATCTCGCAATGTTAATGGACGTGAAACAGCATTGCCACATGTGTCAACACATCAAGCTGTGATTAGGGATATTTGATACACCACACAGTAGTACTGGCAGGGATACATAGCCTACAGTAGTGCACAGATGCTGTTTCCATGGTTGCCACACATAGCGCCTGGCGTTTACTCGCGGAGCTCTCGTCTGCATGAGGAGCGCAGTCAGACCCTGCGGATACAAGCGAGTATGCAGGCGGAGTGTCGCTCCCCATCTGAAAAGACCTTAATGCATGTACAAACAAACAGACAAACCAAACCGGAAACATAACCTCCTTCGCGGAGGTAACTAACTGTATGTTAACCTGATGTTAGCAGATGTGTTTTCGTGTTGGAAATGCGATCATGAGTGTCGTGTTGTATGTGGGTTTCGGCAAGCAGCTGCTGTCCCTTCTTCCCGGTACTGCGTACGAGCACTGAATCTTTTAGTGGTACGGAGTACCGGACCGTACTGGCCTACTTTCACCCCTGGGTCTAAGACAGTCCAAAACATATTAGTTAACATGAACAACTCTCTCCCAAATCCAAAAGTGCTAAAACCCAAACTTGTGATGTCATAGGGTATAACGTTTGGAACTGCTCCATAGACAATGAATTGGGAGAGATGTTACAGATGACACTGAGAGCACCCGGGGGAATGTTCTGAGTATATGGGAACATTTTCTGTTTCAAAACTGAGAACATTGCAATAGAATAAAGCTCATTTGGGTATAATAAAAGAAAAAAACATAAATTCTGTGAGTAAACAAGGTCTCCAATTCATTGTCTATGGAACAGCCATAGTACCTTATGATATCACAAGTTTGAGACTTACTTCACTGGTTTGTGGCTTTGAGAGAGCGAGGTCCTGTGGAGCAAATTCCTTTTTTGGTTTCCTAAATATACTAATGGAGCGTCATTTCTGCAACATTTAAGTCTTGTACTTCCGCAAATACTGTAAAACAAAGGGTCCAATTCAGACTGCATTAACTTACACAATCCTTTACATCCCAACTGTGTAGTGCTTAAGTCAAGGTATAAATCGGGTGGTTAGTGTAGAGGAAAACAAAACAAATTCCCATCTCAGAAGTGATTGGAATATTATCCTTTTATCAACTCAAACATGAAAATATCAGCATAATGTGTAGGTATTTCTCACTTAAACCTTGTTCCCAACATTATTGTTCCACATTGATTGTAAACTTTGGGTTAGGAATTATGCATTTCCCTTGTGTGCTATATGAAGTCCGACAGTATCATCATCATGCTAGACTGAAGCCAGAGGAGTGGAGTGGTGTGTGTGTGCCATTATCCTGGGGGTTGTCAGATAAAGACTTTGGAGGTTTGAGTCCTGGATTGCCTTAAGCGGGGACCCTCATCTGCATGCACAGGGCCTCTGCAAGGCATTGGTGCAGCCACATAATGTCAAGCAATTTGCTGTAACACAAGGAAATTTGATTTCTAGTAGAGCGGGGAGTAGAGATGGACTCTCCAAAATCACTTTGAAACATCTCAGTTTATATCAAACACAGCTCAGCTGGACTGAAGCGTATCCTCGTGGCATGGTGTCATGCACCCCGCGGTGTGCACACCACATACCATCTCGCAGGTAATGCTGAGTGATAGAGGAACTGCAGGCACTGAGGTTGTCTTTGTTGTGGTGTGTTTCCCTTATCGTGACTGCCATAGTCTAGCATACCTGTAACACATGCTATTAAACGATTTCTGCTACACACCAGATTTGTTTGGAGGGCGCAGGCTGTACAACTACCAGACAGAAGCTGTAAGCTTGTGTCTTTTCATATTAAATTGCAAGTCTGAATCGTTCATGTTGCTGCATTGAAAACATCTTATTACAACCTCTGTCGAAAAAGGCAATTTTGTGTCGAATGAGCTATTGGAATGGTAAATCTTGAATCAAATCTTTGTTTTTGCTTCAGGCACAACCTTTTAAGTGCCATGGTAAAGTTCAAGGCTGCTATGGACAGAGCGGTGGAGAAGAAAACAAATAGGAAAAAGCAAAGTAATCGGCATCACAGTCAACCACGTCATGGCAGTCTAAAAGCAAAACTCCTGTTCTAGCCAGTGTGATTAATGGCCGCATACAAGCTCCCACTTCAAAACTATGCTCATGAATTGAGAAAAAGATGAACCTGTGATAGCTGTCTCGTATGAATAGGTCTAACTTGGGTTAAATGCTCGTTTAGTAGACCCATGTTGCACAGTATACGCATGTCTCTTGCAATACAGTTAGAAAAGTGCAAGGAACGTGCCCCAAATAGTCAATAATATCTTATTAGTAGGGCTGTCAATCAATTAATATATTTAATTGTGATTAATCACATGATTGTCCATAGTTAATCGCACATTGTTTATCTGTTAAAAATGTACCTTAAAGGGAGATTTGTCAGGTATTTAATACTCTTATCATCATGGGAGTGGGCAAATATGCTTGCTTTATACAAATGTATGTATATATTTATTACTGGAAATCAATTACCAATACAAAGCAATGACAAAGATTGTCCAGAAACCCTCACAGGTACTGCATTTAGAAAAAATATAAAATAAAAATATGCTCAAAGTATAACATGGCAAACTGCAGCCCAACAGGCAACAACAGCTGTTAGTGTATCAGTGTTCTGACTTGACTATGACTTGCCCCAAACTGCATGTGATTATCATAAAGTGGGCATGTCTGTAAAGGGGAGACTCGTGGGTACCCATTGAACCCATTTTCATTCACATATCTTGAGGTCAGAGGTCAAGAGACCCCTTAGAAAATGGCAAAGCCAGTTTTTCCTCGCCAAAATGTAGCGGAACTTTGGAGCGTTATTTAGCCTCCTTCCCAACAAGGGAGTATGACATGGTTGGTACCAATGGATTCCGCAATCGCAAGTTGCTTCATTGTGTTCATGAAATTAGTGCCGTTAAAATGAATTTGCATTAACGTGTTATTATCGCGTTAACTTTGACAGCCCTATTTATTATACCGTATTATGTGATTGTGACCACTTTGGAAATCCGTCTTTATCTTCACAGTTCCAGAGGTGCTAGTTGGTTGAAATGAGCCTCTTGAAATGTTGAAATGAACAGACACAATATGTAATTTTTATTACTTTATTTCTTTATTAGCATACACCTAAAAGTATCAACCAAACGTTATGACAATACTGTGTCCACAAAATGTATATGGCACAGTGCATTTGCAATAATAGCATTTGTCAGACTTTGGCAAAATAGCAGTAGATTTTGTGTAAGATAGACTTGGAGTAGTTAACATGTTGTTTTGTTGTTGTTGTTGTTGTTGTTGTTGTTGTTGTCATTTTTCTTCAAATTGTGAAATACTTATTTTTTTTACATTGCAGTAAGTATTGTTGTATTTTAAAGAAGGACCAATAAGTGCTTCTGTGTGACTGTGTCTGATACCAGGAAACGAGTTGAAGAAAATGAGGAAAATTAACCTCTGCATTACCGTCTGGTTTTCAGTGCAGTTCAGGTTTTACCGACATCCTCTATTACGTGTACAAGGATTGTATGTTGCATTTATTTTTACAAATACCAGTGTGACGTGAAAAGATTAGTAGGTCCTATTCATCATCACACAGTGGCTACATCATGGCACAGTATTGTGAAAACAGGTTTTCTCAATTACTCTGGCTCACCTCCCCATGTTTGTGTTGCTCTAAGTGGAGGGACACTCGCAGGCTTTTGTTACATGAAGTGCTCCGATAGAAACACAGTAGAGACAAGATGAGAAAATTGAAGAAGGAATTGGTTTGGGGCATTGTCAGGAGGAACCATATATGTGCCTGTAATGCCACAGTACCTTTCACAGTGATCTAGATTAGTGTTTAAATTGTGGTGTTTTCATTGGACCAGCAGCAGAGATGCAAGCTTCTGCAGCAGCGTATGCCGCCAGGGGTAAGGAGAGCTTGCTTGTGTTGGTCTGAAGGTAGTCACCGCAGTTTGTGGAGGAGTTGGCTCTTTTAATCGGGTTATTCATTCGGTATTATCACTGTAAAAAGCTGGAGGCACTGACCATTTCTTACAGCTTAACCTCATCAATAATCCACTAAAACACTAAATTATTCACAGAACTCTGGACACAGGTGAGAGGATGATACAGCTGTTGAACTTTGCCAGCTGTGTCACCTCATGTTCAATAGATTGCACATCCAAAGTTTCTACTTCTGTTACCACTCACAGTGTTGATCTATTGTGATTAAATCCTCCCACACCAAAAGCAGTTTTTCAATCAAGAGCTGCACAAGGACAGATTTTCTTCTGTAAAAAAATAACGTGTTACTCTCCTGTAAGTCTGTAGCATGAACTAGATTTGCAACACTTAAAATGCTCTAAATGAGACACTACAGATTCTCCATGTTTGCTCAAATAAAATTCTAGTGTGCGCTATAAAGGTTGGAAATCTTAGTTAATGGTTGTATAAGAAGTGAAGCATCAAAATAATGCTGGAATGATTTATTGATTAATTAGTCTATCAACAGAAAGTTAATTAACAATCCTTTTAATCAGGGCTATGTATTGGCAAGAATCTGGCAGTTTGATAGGTATCATGATACAGGGGTAACGATTCAATATATTGTGATATATTGCGATACTGTAAGCAAGGCGATATATTGCGATTTTTTTTAATGTAATTTTAGGAAAACTGTCATAATATAAGCAACATACCACCATTTGCATAAAATCTGAGTAAAAAAAGTTAACTTTTTTATGCAATCAGAACAGTGGGATCTGCATTTGGATTTATATTTATATTACAATACCTTGTTTTTGAGAATCAATACAGTATCAAAAAAATAATATTGCAATATTTGATTTTTTTTATATTTTCTTACACCCCTGCTTTTAATAAGCCATTGATCGTTTAAATCAAAACAAGCATTTTGAAAATGTTTAGGAAATTGTGATAAACTATACAGTTTATACAATTACTAATCAACTGATTAATACCAAATTAATTAATAATAAAAAATAAGTGTTACGCAGCCCTTAACCTTTAGATAAAAATACAAAACTAGCTACATCTAGAGAGAGAGAGAGCAGATTACTGATGTTACCTCACAAGATTTCGGTTCTTTGAAGCCCAACATTTCAGTTACCTGCTGCTGTTTAAGGGCCACCAACATGCACAGCTGCCCAGAGCAGCTATTTAAACTGCCTTGTGATTCCACTTGTGAGCATGTGTGTGTGAGCTGAATATGATGAAGGGCTTCCCTGTCAAAGGGTTACTTACAGTGGCGTTGTCCCAGGAGAGTTTGTTGTGTGACACTGGCAGAGGGAGAGCAGTGACCCCTGTGATGGCCAGCTCTCACTGTGTTAGAGGACAAACCTCTCAGTGGTCGGTTAAACTAATCACCACAGGGACAAGCCAATATTGCTTTGTTACAGGCCTGCATCCCCACTTCAGAAATAAGTCTGACAGATAAATGAATGCACTTCATCCGGTCGCACTTTGAGCCTCACACAATGCAAATACAGCTAACAAGCAGGCTGACTGACTGCTCCAAACGTATGCCTCTGGTGGCCAAACTGGCCAAAGTCCCATCTTTCTGCCTCGTTTCATTTCTCTTTTTCTTATTGCTTTCTTATCTCATTGTCATTGACATGCTATTATCCATTTCATTGTTTTGTTCCGGCACATATTGCACTCATCCGTCTCGCGTGGGATCCCTGTTTATCCTGCACATGGTTTCTTCCATTTTGTCTCAACGTGTTCTCCTTGTCCTCACTAAGGTTGTTAGGTAAAGCTATGCTTCGTTTTGTTTCTATTGGGTTGAGTAATGCTTTGCATTGTATTCATTTGTTGATCAGTAAGAGATCATTTGAGGCATGATATCTGGGCATATGTATAAAATATCATGTTATCTCAAGTGTTTTTCTGAACCAACATTGCTATTTCTCATACTTGGGTCATAACGCCAAGTGCATTTTGAATCTCAATGATGAGGCAGTGAAACAGTATTGTTAAAACAAATCTAGTTTATCAAAGTATATTATTCATGCCAACTTAACTAATCAGGCTGTTCTCATACACTGATTGTAGCTATACCTACGAAAAGTAATGCACTGTAATTCATGTATATCCAAATTTGTGTGTAATTCACGTAATTGTGAACCAGGAAATATAAAGAGCGGCGAACGCTTCGTAGGGAGGGGGTCGGGGTGGATGGTTTGGTCAAAAAATACCAGACTTTCGCCCAGGAGACCACTGTTCATGTGTCGTGTGAAACCAGAAGTCTACAAAGCCTAACTAAGTAGTTTTCTTGCCTGGACCTAAGGAAGTTGTTTCCTGTGAAGATGGCAGTAAGGAGCATAAATCGAAACGTGTTGCTGGACATTCGACGGAAAACAATGAAAAAGGAGGAATAACTTTTTCATAAGACATCACACAAACTGTTGAATGAGAATACGTTAAACTAATCAGTAATGATGCATTGTTTTCCAGGAAGGAAATTAACTGAATATTATCAAACTATGACAAAATGACAAATACATGTTTTAGTGTTCTAAACTTTAGAGCGGTGGGCATGAAAGACTGACAGGGTCATGGCTGCTATGAAGGATAACTAAAATAGGCCATTGTAATACCTACAGTATGACTAGGCTTTGCATTCATAACCTACAATGACACACTGTTGTATCATCCTTTTGTATTTTGTTCTGAATCATCTAATGAGGATTTATTTAACATTTAGCACTGATTGTTCACTAAATAACCCATACCTAAAAGAATCAGTAGGAGGTTTTAAGTGATGAACAATGTTCAGGAGTGTTAATTAGCAACTGCTCTCCACATGTTGTCTGTCCAAGCTAATATAACGGAATGAATGTCACTGGTTCACCCTTGCACTGCCTCAGATAATCACTAATAGTATCATGTTGTTGATTAGAATAAAAATACCTGAGAAATGCTTTGTTTAAAACAGCAGACAAAGAAGATATTTGAGACCCTGGAATGTTACTAACAAATTACAGGTGCAAAACTAATACTCCATTTGATTACATTGGAGCAGCTCCAGCCTCTCTCTCAAAAACAGAGTTGATTGCTCTTTTTTTTAATAGATGAAAACCATAGTTTGTTATTTAATTTTAATACAATAAGGGCTGTAACTTACAGTATTCAGGTCAAGTAATCATATGAAAACAGGTGAACAGGTAGATGTTGCATTATTTCTACGCAGTGCTGGATTTGTTAAATGCACTCATGCATTTAACCATGCGATAAATGTGTTTAACACATTGACATTCTTACAGAGAAATGTGTTGTTATGTGCCCTGCTATTGATTTTCAGTGAAAGTCCTCTTAGGAATGTCAACGCGTTATACTTTTCAGATAGAATGTATTGATATGCTCGCCATGTGCTCGCAAACATTTCCAGTTCACAGCAAGGAGAATCTTATCATGGTGTCTGACTTTGTCAACACTATTAAATTTAGAGGGAGTCAGAGATTAATAACTTCCACGTAAGGAGAAAATAGGAAGAGGCGCAGGCTTGGGAGCATACAGAAAGATTAATGAGTGTCAAAAACAATGAATTTTCCATTAGATAATAGAATGGCATACGTTACTTGTAAAGTCTACCCAGCTTCCTCATCAAATAAGAGCTTGTTCAAGGATCACAAAGAAATGACCTATTTTTATAGATAAACATTTTGTCTTTTCTGCAGACTTCAGATTAACACTGACCTATTTTGAAGTCAGAAATAGTACTTTTCTTTTCCACAAGGCTTCATTCAACCAGCTGTGGGTATTGTAATGAGCATGTGATCACTATTTTTATCAAACGTTTGGCCTGGCTGTAAAAGAAATGCATAGATATGTAACGTGTAGAATTGGCCTTGTGGAGGCATGCAGGTTACTGAGAAAAAGGGCAGATTGAAGGACAATCTATCAGCTTACATAATACTGAAGGTACCAACATGTAAACACACACACACACACATACAGAGCCTTGCCTCTCAAATAGCCTTCTCTGCAAACATGTCATTATTTTTATGATGGATGCCGAGCAGTTCTCAAATATCAGCGGGGAAACACATGAACGCAGCATTGTTGAGCATGTTGAATACAGATGCAACTTTGAGCAGCAGAAAGATGGTCAGAAGCCAAAAATTACCCTTGACAGCAACAGAAACAAATGAGGTGTGCAGTGTGAACAATGTCACCGGCACCAGCAGCTGGAAGGGAACGACGGCCTGTTAGCTGTTAGACATTTCCCATAATAGACAGGATGTGTCAGCACACAATGCATTGTAGACCGGAGGTGGAAGAGAGGTAAATACTACAAGAGGAGCTTATTTCTCGAGGAGCCGAGAAGTGCTCTTGTCAGTCAACCTCTGAGAAACAGCACATTGTGCGACCCCCAGTCGGTGCAGATTTGGTCAAGCTTTTTAAGGAAAACCTCCAGTCCTGCTTCAGCTGTTGCAGCTCTGTCAGAAGCTTCATGCAGGGTGAACAAAAGAAATGCAGAAAAAATAGAAAAATGTCAGGCCACTCTTCTATGAATGTGTGTCGTTGTACGGTAATTTATAGATGAAAACATTTAGTAAATTGCAGATTTGCCAAATTGTAAAAAAAAAAAAAAGAAATAGGAAAAACAAGACATATAGACTAGGACTATCAAAGTTAATGTGATATTAACGTGCTAATAATGCATTAACACAAATTCGTTAACGCCACCAATTTCTTTAATGCAACTTATAATTTTTAGGTTGTCGGGGGCTCAGTTTTAAAGCTAGAGTGAAGATACTGGTATTATATGAATCTAGAAAACCTAAGGAATCCAGTGTTACCAATCATGTCATACTAGGACAAGGAGATTAACTAACGGTCCAAACTTACACTCAATTTTGGCGAGAAAAAACTGCCATGGCCATTTTCAATGGGGTCCGTTGACCTCTGACCTCAAGATATGTGAATGAAAATGGGTTCTATGGGTACCCACAAATCTCCCCTTTACAGTCATGCCCACTTTATGATAATCACATGCAGTTTGGGGCAAGTCATAGTCAAGTCAGCACACTGACACACTGACAGCTGTTGTTGCCTGTTGGGCTTGAGTTTGCCGTGTTATGTTCGGTTATTTTTATATGCTAAATGCAGTACCTGTGAGAGTTTCTGGACAATATTTGTCATTGTTTTGTGTTGTTAATTTATTTCCAGTAATAAATATATACATACATTTGCATAAAGCAAGCATATTTGTCCACTTCCATGTTGATACGAGTTTATTAAATACTTGACAAAGGTACATTTTGAATAGATAAAAAATGTGCGATTAATCTCGATTAACTGTGGGCAATCATGCGATTTATCACGATTAAATATTTGAATCAATTGACAGCCATATATAGACACATACAAATCTGATGAAATAAAACAAATAATGCTAAAATCCTAGTGCCCTCTCACAGCAGAAATTATAACTTATGGATGCATGGTAACACACCTTTTTTAATGTATGAACCACCTTACTACAGATCCTGCAAGCAAAATCGCATTAACATTCCCTGAGAAATGAGATGTGAGCTGTAAATTAATATAACCTACCTCACAGATAGATTTTAATAGGCAAGATCTTTCAGGAAGACCAGCAG
Source organism: Sebastolobus alascanus (assembly GCA_916701645.2). Taxonomy (NCBI): domain Eukaryota; kingdom Metazoa; phylum Chordata; class Actinopteri; order Perciformes; family Sebastidae; genus Sebastolobus; species Sebastolobus alascanus. The sequence continues at coordinate 3,077,461 of CAKAOJ020000040.1, read as the reverse complement.
TGAGTTCTTCATACAGTCTTCTCTTTTTTCTGATGTATGCTGTGAATGTGTAACATCTATGGTTGATGTTGTCCACTATGAATCGTCGAGAGGCTTTTCATGAAGTCTATAGTGTTTCCATGATTTCTTTTTTTGTTGTTGTGTACAAAGACAGAGACACAAACATGTCACCTTTGTGGTGGGTGGTTTCCTGTTTGATCCTCCTCCTCTCATCTTGTGACCTGGGGAAATCCAAATGTGAATATGGATGTTTGTCCTAGTGTTTAACTTCTGTCTGTTTTTTTGTTTGTTTGTTTGTTTGTTTGTTTGTTTGTTTGTTTGTTTTTGGGGCTAGAAATAGGCAATCCTATAATCTTTGCTCCAGGTAAGCAGGTCAGCAGTTTCCTCTTGTGAACAAAAAGTCAATGCACCTCAGCTCTTTTGACAAGGTTTTGCGCATTAAAAAGCCAGTGCTTTAACTCTTCTGTCTCAACAGTGTTTTCAGTGTAGTAGTACAGTAGTATATTAGGTTGGAGGATGGTAAATGTGTCTGGAACTGGGCCTTTTCTGTGGTGTGTGGTGATTTGTCTAATGTTGGGCACACAGTTCTACTTTGGATTAGCATTCAGTGCTGATTTTGCAGTTTATTCAATGAGTCCTTTTCAAAATCGTACTGGTAAATCTACTGTTAATCTCTTCTAGTCTGAATCCTTGGTAACAACGTTCTGTCCTCCATTACACCTAACCAAGTGTCTCTACCTGAAAGACAGCAAAGCACCTTATGTAACCAGTTACAGTGGAGACAAACAAAGCGCCTGTCTCTGGAGTGATGATGAAAGGAAATTGTTTACCAATCTGCCATGTTACCCTGAGTAGTGTGTAATTTGCACAGGAGGTGAAAGTTGAAAGTTATTGAGTAGAATTCCTCGCAGGCACTGTCAGTGATTAGTCCGTAAGGGAAAGATTTACAAATTTTGTTGCGAATAAACAATTTTACAGCACTTAATTGTTTGGAATACTTGCAATATCCCATGATCCTTTAGCTACAGTATATGACACATTACATGGTGATAATCAGTATTATTGATCCAAAGCTGAAGCAGATTTAACAATAGAGTGCTACTTGAATGAGTCCTAAAACCCGCAAAGGAGTTAGCATTTTAGCACTTCCGGTTCCCTCGTATGGAAGTCAGTGGGTTTTTTAGTTAGATGCCTGAAGTAAGGTCTGTGGTTAAAACACGTTGAAGAGATTTTAACGTTTTGTTCTATGACATAAAATACATCAATAAATACTCCACTCTTGAATTTTAAAGCCTTAATGTGTCTTAAAAAAGGCGGTTGCTAACAAATGGCTAAATGAGACTACTAAACGTCATCACGATGACTTATCCTTCTTTACAGCCTCATTGTGTATACTCTCCTTCATGCGACCGCGGTGTAGTTTGTTTATAGCCTAACGTTAGCTTTTTACTTCTGATGATTGCATTTACTCTCCAAAAAAGATAAAAGTGGTGTTCATTTGTGGAGATTATCTTGCTGAACAATACTTGTAAGTATCATAAACGTGTGCTTGCCATAGAGCTTATCTTCTGCAATAATCAAAAACCCAAAGGAAAAATCCCATTGGCTCTTTGTCGAGGGAACTTGTGCGATTCTAACTTTTGGGTTGGCCTACAAAAATATGTCATCCATGTAGCACTCTATATTACCCACGACACACAGGAATCTTATACAGACAAAGACGAGACAAACATGCAAATACAGAGGCACACATTGTGAGGATATTTAAAAAAAACTCCACTTACAATATTGGTTGTATCACTGCAGTTTCTTCTATTAATGCACAATGATAAAATTTCACAGTGGAACGTAAATGGAACCAAACTGCAGACAGGTTTATCCACTGAAATGTAACCTGTTTAATAATCTTACTGGTAGAGATGTACTCGATTCAGCATGTTAGGCTGTATCAGAGACATTTTCAATACTGGTACCGTTAACCTGGTATATACAGTAGTTTCATGTCTCATGAACTCAGGTGTCATGGACTCTGCTTATGTTTACTACTTACTACTTACTATTTGCTTAATACTGTTTGGTCGCTTATTCTCTATGTTATCATACAGTAAGGTGTATCATTTATCAGAGAAACTTGTGAAAGAATCTGCAGAAACATCATTTCTAAGTTGTGTGTAAATAACTACTGTATAATAATATTCTATGGACTACCAGCTACAAAATACAGATACCTGTTTTGTAGATGTTAAATAATTAATGATATGACTAACCTTGATATTTGTGTTCATGTTTTCTACTCTCGTTGTAATGTTGGATTGATGTTAAATTCTAACATTTCACTTGTCATGGCACGGCATGGTATAAATGAATACTGACTATACTTACATTTCCACATTCACAACATTTAATCATATACTTCCTGTCACCATGGGTAGAGCAAATAATCCTCATGCTATCAATGTTACTCCTTCATACTGTACTAGCTATCTAACCTGCTGTTTCCTTGCTTTACCCCCTCATGCTATCAGTGGCTGGGACAAAAAGTAAAGCGAAAGGTGAGTTATTGCCTCCGTTTTCTTGCCACATGATTTATGTTGCACACAGTTCCCAATAAACAATGTTTGGATCGCCCTTTTATCTCCCCCAAGAGCCCGGGAAGCATTAACATACGCTGCTTTCTGCAAAGCTTTCTGGGCATTTTTTAACCTTTGTTTCTCCGGGAGAGGTTTGCTGAACATGCTCGCTGTTTCTCAGATACAACCTGCTTCACATATGTATAGATTCACATGTTCACACCAGGGACCTGCCCGCCTCACCCAGTCATGCTTTTCCTCTATTTGGCCACTGTGCAGCTCCAGTGGAGCAGCTGGGGGGTTGCTCCTGGTTCAAGGACACCTCAGCGGTAGATGAGGGAGGAGAGTGTTTCTCATTTGCTTTCCCAACCCAGATTTTCTCAGACATACTGTGCACTCAAACTGGAGACCTTCTGGTCACAAGTCTGCTTCTCATACTTTTTACTTTACCACTGCCCTTCAGTAGCCTAATTCATGTTTTGTCCTGATATTTAGTGGTGTAGGTAGTCACATCATTGCCATTCAATCTGATATATTGCCTAATAAATTGTCATTTTCAGATTTATTAATCACCGTTACAGCACTTAGGGTGTTTTTTCTTTCTTTCTTGCCCACCCACGAATATCTTCTAACTTTTGAGAAAAAATATCATGCTACAGAATATTTGATGATTCACAGACCATTTCTCTTCCTTTCATATTGGATATTCATTTTCTGTTATTGCTCATGTTCTTGCTGGCTGATACTAGCATCCTAACATCAATACCCCAGAGTCTATAGTGACTCTGCCTGTATGGTTATTGATGCCACTGTTAGTGCTCTTACTGGTGGATTGTTCTGAATTTTTTGCTTTGGTTGTACAGTTGACCAATTTTGAAATTTGAGGAGCCTCCTGTACTGTTGTCTTTCCTGTGTCTTACAGTGATTCTGCATGAAATCTAGCTTCCTACGTTCTTACTAACATCATGTGCTCACGCTTTATTTAGGCAAGTCTTTTTGTTTGTTGGGGCTCTTTTTGTTTCTTTTGTTCATTTTTTGTGGACATGACTTCAACCAAACCCACTGATTAATATTGTTAATGCTCATGAATGAAACTTTTTTGAAAATGCAGTGTTTTCTAATTACAGAAGTAATTAGTGGGCTAGTTTTTAATTAACAGAAGATACACATTCAGCATCTGCACCTCTGGAATCTCCTTCAACAGAGAGAAGCCTGTTTCAACAGCACTTTCAGCTCCAATTATGGTTAATAACTTTCATTAATAGCGATAAAGATAATGAATATAACCACATGTATCAGTCTTGAATATTGATTAATGGGTTTTATCAGCTTTCCTGTTGCATGTTAAATAATTGCTGTGTCATTTGTGGAGTAACTGTTTAAAAAAAAAGTAAAACCTAGAAGCCAGGGAGAAAGATCATCCTGGCAGTTGTCATTATAATGGAAAACATGCCTCTGGGTTCATTTAGTGAGACCTTACAGTGAGATGTATTTGCCCGCTGAGGACTCACCTGAGCATATGAAGCGATGCTTTGACCAATGCCAGTGCAGAAAAAAGATGTACTGTTTAAAGAGAGTTATGATAAACTGCTTCACGAGAGAACATTTCATGGCCATCCATCCCAAACTCAAATTTTTCAGCTAAAAGTAGCAAGGCAACTTTTAATAGTGTTGGGTTTTTTTTTGTCTAATGGGAGAAAATGCAGCAACTCTATTCTATTATATTATATATATTCTATTATATATTATAGTCCAATTGTGTTATGTAACCATTATAAAGGGCATATTCAGGAAGGTTGAATGTGAATTGAACAGCATTTCTGTTAGAGGTTATGATACAATACATTTACAAGGCAATGATTCTCAGTGAGATAAGGTTTTATTGAACATAAAACATATTTCTGACCACATTATTCAGCAGGCTTTGTGGAGCTGGAACAAGAATGCATATATCTCACGGAACTGTCTTTGTAAGTAATAGTTGAAGAGCATGTAGTAACTAACTAATCTCATTCATCCCCACCTCTTGGCTCCTCAGCATTTTAAAGGAAATCCATACTTGTGGTTATTGCAAAAATATGCTGCATAAATCACTATCAAGCTTATGTTCCACTGAATTCTCATCAATTAAAGCATTTATCAGTCTGTTGGCAGTCCTCTAGAGTTGGGTGGATCACTATTGGGAGCAGTTGTTGTTGTCTGTGTTGCCATTTGTTTGTCATTATGAAGTTTACAAGCACCAGGATTTGACCAAAAACATAAACCCAAAGTTCATTTGAGGCACATCACATGTTCAGTCGTGTAAGCAACACCAGTTGAACGTGTAATTTCCTGTTTCACCTGGAGACAGTACAGTATTTCTGACCCACTTTCTGAAGCTGATGTATTGCCACTTTCCTCTTCCTGCACAGCAGAAAAAAAAACACTGCTAAGAGTTTCCCCCAGCTGGGATATTTATTGCCAGTTCTGTGGATTGTCCACCCCCTGCCTTCCCCGTCCCTCCCCCACTGTGGCAAATCACAGGGGAGGCCGGCGCTCAGTACCACCTCTGAGTCGAGGGAGGTTTACTTTTGCTCAGGTGATACTCAGTAACAGGCACCAAATGTCCTTTTTGATGGAGGGTAAAGCTGACAGACAGCTCGCTCCGTCTTGGTTATTTCCTCTCTAACAGGCTTCATCGGGCTCTGTAACGGCTCAATCAACTGACTGCATCATTTAAGATCACACTATCGGTGCCGACTATGAATACAATGCAGAGATACACAGTTGTCGTATGGTAGGTCATCGCTGCATTGTGTCTGTCTGATCTGCTGTGAACTGTTCTTGTTTACAGCTGATGGAAGCACTGTAGAAAAGCACTATAATCCCAGTGCAGATAAAGGATGCATACAGTCGAATGTGTCTTGATAAGATTCCACACAAACACATTTAATGTAAGAAAGATTCATATTAGATTTGGCAAAACCCCACCAGGAGCCATTTGCACCTGGAATGAAAACAGCAGTTGAGATAAAAACTGCAGCCGGTTTGCATCTGAATCAAAAAAATGTTCATGAGTGACATATTTTGTCTCCTCCAGCCTCTTTGCAGTTTTTACTTTATTGCCTGATGCAAATGGGGTGCGAAAGAGAGTGACATGGAGTACATTACTAATCTGGACAAAAGTAATCACAGCCTTTGCTTTTACCATAATTACATATGGATTTTCTATGACTGAATGAATTGCATATTGGAAGGCCTGTATAGTAAGATTTCAAATGTGCACTGCTGATTTTAAATTGTGACATTATCTAAGCTGACTAAGTTGGAAGTAGTTGCACAGTTTTCAAACATGGATCACTTTGGACAGGTAATTTAAAGATTAGCTGCAGTTAATGGATCAGATCTAGATTTAGTTCTAATTAGCTGCTGCCCTTAAATAGTTGCTTAAATCTCTCCAATCAACTAGGCTGATGGCTTTTAAAATGGCACAGCTTATTGAGTGCCTCAGATCACCAGGTTTGCCATAAACACGAGAAGCGTTTCTGTTGCTGTTGAACCAATAGGGCTTAAATTACACTGTCAGCGTAAATGATTGTTTTTGGTGACACGTATGACCTTTCTGTCATAGAAATAAATTACATGAAATATGTTTTTGCCCATGTTTCTCCCCTTAAGACTGTTCAGAAAAGGTCAGTCGAGGTGAAAACAATCAGATATGATGGGGTTACTTCACGGGCCAGTGGATGAAAGAAAGCAGCCTGTCTTATCTACTCTCATAACCATTCACTTTCAAAGCATTTCCTTTATCAACACTTATAGTTTAAGGTAGTTAATGAATGTGTCAGCGAGCATATCATATTCAGATATTATTTAAATGACGGTGTGGTCACATTCATCATGCGGATTGCATCATCTCTTTATATTCTGCCTTTTATAATGCCTGTATGAATGGATGTAGTCTAGGCCTATATACTGTACATGTACTGTAAAGAGAAATTTCGCCACTTTTTATGTAGGGGTCCAATCAGTGCTGATGGTAAATATAGTAGTCCACGTGCTGTATTGACCGAGAAAGCTGATCTCTCCTGCTGCGGAGCCGTGCCGGCTGTGCCTACATGTACGAAGATGCATTGCGCGCTAGCAGCAAGTTTGCTACGTCTGATATATACTGTATATACACTAAATAGCGTGATAAAGGAAATATTCTCAAACCAAAACTGAAGATACAACTGTACACCTTCTGAATTCAAGTTTCTCTCTTAAACCAAACTAAGAGAGGCTAAATAGAAAAACACACTTCATTTAACTGAACATAAACAAAATAAAACTCACCAAAACCATTAGTCAGTTAGTCTTTCTACTGTTCCAACAATCAGCAATTCTAGTTTGGGTCGAAAGAAATCCTTGATTCACGGAGTAAGATGTGCCGCCTCTACACGCTGTTTCCCCCCGCTGTTTCTCTCGGTCGTGCCGGCTGCCCGCTGAGCAGCTGCTCCGCTACAGCGGCTCGGCGGCTCTCACTCCTTCTACGGAGGCAGACCATTAAATTAGCAAAATCCAATGACATAAATCCCCCTGCTGGTCTTGGTTGTCTTTTCCAGTTTTTCTTCGGGATCCTGAAGAAGATTTCCAGCACACCTCTGTCCCAGTGAGGAGGAAAACACATGGCTCGCTCTCTCTGGGTTGTCGTCGGCGACAGCATCCAACAAAAACTCCCCTTCCTGACATTCATTACAGCAGAATGATTCCGGAGGGCAATTTGATAGAGATCATCCGATACCATTTTTTCCTTCCCGATACCGATTCCGATACCTGAACTTGCGGTATCGGCCAATACCAAGTAACTATCCAATACCAGCGTGATTAAAATATATACATATATATAGTTATTATTATAATTAGCTGTTTACTACTGACCATGTATGGATGTGATATGATACAATGTATGGCCTGGCTCAGGTTAAACCCTTTGTAAAACATGAACAAATACATATAGAGAATGAGTGCTGTAGAACTTTCTTCTATGTTTTCAGTTTCTCAGTTACAAAGAATAAATATAATGACGCTAGGAATAAATAACAATTGTGTATTCTCTAAGCTGTCTCCTCAGTGGACAGCCTGTGTGCTAATTTGTCCTGCAGGGTGCAATATTCACACACCCTACTAGGGTGCTGCCACCTCTCGAAACGGAAGCCTAACATACTGTACATATCGCTGTTTTACTTGTTGTTTTTTCCACTGTGAAATATTGCCAAATGGCTGACATTTTCCTTGCTCTGACTACTGTTACCGTTACGAAGTAGCCCTCTGTAGTTCCTCCGTATACCAAGAACATCACTGTCACGTCACTGGTATACAGAACAGACTTTGCAGCTGGGTAACTGTAGGTTTCTCAATCAATATGGCACGCACTGAGGAATTTATTGCTTCAATTGACTACATTTACCATGTAACCACATAGAAAGTGGCAAATTTCTCTTTAAACTTCTTAACGTTTTAGTTGCAATCTGGGGTTCTGCATTGATTGTATCTTCTTTCCTCGTTTTGTTAAGATAAACAGATATATTTCGTCATTTTCGTATAATTTCATCACTTGCCCTACTCACACAAGCTTTACATATTCCATCATATGCCCCAAATAAATAAGCAATTAGTAGCAGCTACTAACAAAGCTGTTGCATTCTCAAGACTATTGCGACAGACAGTAACCACATAAGGGGTTTGCATACATTAGTATTCTGCATACTGGCAACATCTAGCCTGAATATTCAGAAGTGGTCTTATTTGGACTCTAGTGAATGGAACATGTTGTTTACATGATGTGTTTGAAAGAGAGCGTTGGTGCACTCCAGTAACATACAGTATGGAATATTAATGTGCTGAAAAACTTCAGTTTAGCCTTCTGTTTCTAACCAGCAGATAAGCTAGAGGCAGAGCTGCCGTGAAAAGCAGAAGCTCTTCTTGTTTTGCCATTTTATCAAATATGCACATACTGCATTATTTTTTACATTTGCTAACAAGCGTTTACCTCTACTTTCTAAACACTTACCACAGCAACACACCTACATCACACAATTAGCCAAATAGTTAATTTATTTGTTCAAAACTACATTTTGTTCATTAAATACCAACTCCACATTTCAAATACATACACTAACTCTATCAAAACAAGGCAACCCGACTCGATATCAAATCATTCTCTCAAAACATTAGTACAGTACGTGTTTTCTATCCAAGAGGAACATAGTCAATCATAGCGAGACAACTTTCAAAATGCTAACAGTTGATGGCATCACAAAACCTGCATTACTTTTCATGTTTCAGATCTACCTGCATACAATAGACAACATGAAATCCATTGTTTTTATCAAAAATAATCCAAGGCACACTATAGTGTTTGAACAAAATTAAAATGCCTTTATTTTACATGGCAATAATTGTTTAAAATGACCTACGCATTGCGACCAATGCTATGTAAAATAAAGGCATTTTAATTTTGTTCAAACACTACAGTGTGCCTTGGATTATTTTTGAGGGAGACTTGCATTTTGTACTTTTTTGAGACCATATTCCACCCATGCAATTAGCCCTTCACAAGATTGAATAAGCACAATACACCTGAAGGATCCAAAGAGCACTTGTATGTGATTACCACAAAGACCCAGCAGCGCTTCTCCTCCATTGTCTCCATTGTTTTTATCATTCAGTTTCCTTTTATTGTAAACTACTCTACATGTTTTGGTTAAGTGTCGAATGTGTGCATTTCTGGCAGCATGCTCTCTAAAAGTGAATGATTCATCTTTAATTTATAGAATGTACAGTTCTAATCTGTATGATCTTCAGCATTTGGCCATATGTTCTCGCCCACATCACATCTTACTGTATGTCGTCTCTGCCGCCATGCACCTTGGATAGAAATGCTTGGCATGTCTTATCCATCGCTGGTAGCCTATTTTACACAACTTACAGTAAATCAGCTATTTCTCAATGTTTCAATTATCTGTTCATTCCAAAATGCTTATCAGCTGTTTGAATATACCGTAGCTGTTGAGCTGCTTTTGTTGCAGAAGTATGGAGGCTCTATATATATTTAAGGTTTTGAACATTAGGTTCATTTCTGGCATGCTGTGTGCAAGTATTTGTAAATAAGACCAGAAAGATCTATATTGGGTAAGCTTGTATGTAAAGAAAATGTTTGCATTTAGAAATGTGTTAGACTGCATATTCTGTGAAAACAACATGAATTGCGTTGATAGGGTCCACAGCAGGTGGATGCTGTGCTAATTGTGTTTAGAGTTTTGAAAATGTGACTACAGATTGGAGAAAAGGATATTAGCAATTGTAAAAAAAAAAAAAATTCACACATTAAAGTATGACAAGAATTAGACACTAAAAATTCTTGAACTACAGAGAGTAGAAATGGCTTAGTTGAGTAGGTTTCTTGAACCATTGTGTGAACTGGTTTAATTGTTTTAGAATGGAGGGTTGTGTGTATTCATTTTCAGTAGTCCTCCACAGAAGGGTCAGCATTAATCAAAGACTCCCTTTGAGGGAGCGGTGTTGTTAGTTTTGGCAGGAAGACCAAATAAATGGTATACTGAGCAATAATATCAATACTGCTGTGGAGAATCATGTGACAGGCAGCCATTATCAGGACCGCCCGAGACAGACACTCTCCGGCCTGATTACGGGTCTGTCTGAGCTGCTGTATCAAGTTTGGGCTTGAGAACTACTCAGATTCAATTTGTACTAGTTATCCTCAACGTATACAGATTATCCTCACCTCACCCAGAGGGCTGTTTCACAAAAGCAGAATTAAGAAATCCAGGATAACAGGAAAAGAGGGGCTTGTCTAGTCAGTGTATCCTGATTTAATTCATTTCACGTTGGCCAAGCCAGCCTGAGGAGATGCAACTATGTTGATCCAGGTGTAAGTAATTCAGATAGATGCGCGTTCACGCCTTTCTTCAACAAACCACGAGGTCGATCATAGATTTACTGATGCTGAAATGGATTAAACATGTACCACATACTTTAAACCCAGTGAGCAACATCTAATGGAAGATTACGAGGAAGTAAAGCATATACTGTATGTAAAAAGGAGACACGGCCGTTGGCCGCTGTAATAAAACAGCGAGAAAAAACATGGCAAACAATAGTGGAGCGACTGAATGTGTAAGGAGCCTAAAAATATTTGAATATATTTACTAACTACTGCTGTTAAGTGAAACTGTTATACAGTAATTATACCATTCAAGGAGTTACTTGTCACTTTGCATTAATAGTGAGCAGTGGAAGTTAATATACTATTCAGGAAATTTACCATGAAGATTAATTAAGCTACAGCCACTAATCCACAATGCTAGAATATTACGACCATTATAAAAAATAACAATGATTAATACATTGTGTTACAGACATGCTTACAGTGTACACTGGAATGATCACTTACGTCTCTTTGTATTTTCCTCAATGTCTTTCTTTTTATCTCCATGCCTAGGTCCAAGTCCTGCAGGTTTTTTTGTGATTTTAAACATCAACTCTTTCTAAATAAATCAATGCAGAGGTGATAAGTGTATCCGGGAATGGACTTTTTTCTTTTATATTTGATTTTCACCTCTGCCAACTCTATTTCTTTTTTTAAGTGTGTGCTGTACAGACATCTGACAGTTTGTGAATTCTGTAAAACACATATCAATCAGCACAGCAGGAATTGTGCACGGTGTATCATACAGTATATACTATATGTGTCAATCTTGTGGAAATACTTATGTAGTCCATAATGGATAATTAGTCAGTGATGTGGTGCTCATAGAAAATATAATTTGTAACAGGACCCAGACACTGTACAGCCTGAGAGGCAGCCTGGCAAAGTAGTGAGTATTACCTGAAGGACATCCACAGACACCATGCACAATTCCTAATGTGCTAATTGATATGTGTTTTACAGAATTCAACTGTCAGATGGCGCTGCACCGTGGTGCAGTGGTTAGCACTGTCGCCTCAGAGCAAGAGGGTCGGATTGTTGATTGATTGATTGATTGTTAAGATAATTGTTGATTCTAAATTGCCTGTAGGTGTGAATGTGAGCGTGAATGGTTGTCTGTCTCTATGTGTCAGCCCTGTGATAGTCTGGAGACCTGTCCAGGGTGTACCCCGCCTTCGCCCAATGTCAGCTGGGGTCGGCTCCAGCCCCCCCGCGACCCCGAATGGGATAAGCGGTTCTGGATATTGAATGAATGAACTGTCAGATGTCTGTACAGCACACACTTAAAATTACAAACTGAGGGGATTAGAAAGAGAAGTAAGTGATGATTTCAATGTCTGTAACACAATGTATTAATCATTGCTATTTCTTTCTCTCCCAGCAGACAAGTGATCCCAGCACAGTAAAAGGTCAAAAAGCATTATGGTGTCCTCTCCCTGTTGTTTCATGGATGTACAGTACGCTATATAGTTGTTGGTCCAGCGAACTTCATCAGCCATTTCGAATCATCATCTCAACAACTGCAATAATATATTCATCAAACGTCTAACAATAATATGAACAGCAGTCTTCATAAATACAATATAACCGTAACAATGACTATCACATGAATAATTATAAAAATATAAAGGAATGGTCACAATGTTAAAATAATAACAGTGTTTAACTGAATGGCAATATGTATTCAGTACTCATTTTTATTAGCCTGCATTAAAATATGGTATTTTAATGCAGGCTAATAAAAATAAGGCAAAATATATACATAACATAATGGAACAACTTTAAAAAAAAAACCAACACAGTGGTTCCTGATTGGAGTGAATGCTGACTGAACAGATAAGGCACCAGGATTAATCAAGCCTGGCTGTTAGCCTGGTCTGGAGCAGGCTAGCTGCACACAATAAATCCCCGTGGTAACTAATGTGCCTCTGCTTTCATGAAACCAAGTCAATTGAGCCACGATAACTGGAAAATCTTGGCTTAATCCGCTATCTAGGTTTATTGAAACAGCCCCCAGGTCTCTAATTAGGGCATGCATTTCTGTAAGAGAGGAATCACAACAACAAACACCACGAACAAAAGCTGACATTCTTATTAACAGTCTTTATAGGAACAAACTGAGACTATCACTGTTGAATCCAGTCTGGCTCTGTGGTAACACGCACAGCTGTCAGTGCCCTATTAATGATGCTGAATCAAAGCGAAGGGCTCAGGAGATCTGCCGTAGATTTGTTCATTTTTTAAATTCTATGTCAGTGAGTAATTGTGAAGTTCAAAGGAACAAAAGAGTGCTGTAGAGCAAAGTACACCTATACTTGACCTAACAAGTTCATATCAAGTGATATATCTTAACCTCATTTTCAGCTAGTGATGTAATGGCAGCATAATCTTTGTAAGTGTTGGTTTTATTTATTTCAGACAATATAACCAAATAGAATACCAAAATACAGGAATAAAAGTGCAGTATCTACTGTATATTTATTACACGACTTTGTTGAATACTCAATTCTGATTGGTCAATCACGGCATTCTACAGTCTGTTATTTCTTTATAGCAGACCGTTGCTATGTATAACAGACCACTGCTATGGGCGCAGTTCTGATGTCGGACTCTGGCGGACCATTTTTGTGTCAAAATATTGATTTCTTAAATAAGTAGCCGTGTAATAAGTGGGATAATGTACAGCTAGCGGGTCATTGTTGTGAAATAAACCCGATAGGGCGATGCCGCACTTGCCGGCCTTGCATCACCCCGAAGGGGTTTACTTCACAACAATGACCGGCTCGCAGTACGTTACTCCTTACTTACTGACTACCTTCAGTAACTAGCATGCATATACATGCAGTGCATACTTTACAAAGGCATTATTGAAATGGTGCCACATCACCAGTAGTTTCTACTTTAATACCAAAAAGTAAACATTTCATTTACAAGGAAATACTATATTTAAACATGCATAGTGTTAGAGCTGTACTACTACTACAGTTGGAAAGCATTTGGGCTCTTCAGTCCAGGAGGAAACTGAAACCAATGCTGTGGCACTATTAAAATATAGATATGTTTTTCAACCAAGCTGCATCACTAAAAAACAGTGTGAAGTTAGATTTTCTTCAAACAGAAGAAATGTTTTGTGTAGTTTCACCCTCTCACCCCCATGTTTGCCAGTTAAACCCAGCACATTTCCACTGTTACAGCTCCCAAGTTGGCGAAAATAAAAAGGATTTTATCACAGAGGCCGGATTGATTGAAACAGATTCACCTGGATTCCATTATAACTTCAGGATACTGTTGTTTGCAGCAATGTGAGGATATAAAAGATGAAAGCATCCTGGAATGGGCTGGTAAGGTGGTTATAAGTGGACAACTGAGCATAACTTGAAAGTCATTTATACACTGGCTTCACAGATTTGAATTTGTCTTGTGTTAAATTTTCTCAGTTCCCTCTGCTCGCTCTCATGTCCCTCTTCAATAACATTATTGGAAAATACTAAGAAACAATTAACAAAAGAAAAGCTCAATTAATGCATTAATCAGTAATTATTTCCCTTGACATATCTGCTATTGTCAGTGTGGCTATATAGTAGACCTACTCTACCTCACACGGTTGCTTTTACCACATTTTATACTTTATGTTACAGTGTGTATTGTTCTAGCAACAGCATTAGAAACAGTGTTCATGGGTACTTCAAATATTGCTGCAGATGCAATTACCACTATTTATGCAAACAGAAGTTAAAAAGTGCCTGCCAAACAAGCAATTAAAACAATTTGAATTTGAAAAGGCCTTTTTGTTCAGATGGAATTTTAGAGGTGATGCTGATTTAGCAGTCTGAGCTTGTCTGGCAGGACATTTCACAGCCTAGGTGTCCTGACAGTGAAATCCAGTCATCTTTTATCTTGAGCGTAGACTTAGCAACTGCCAAGAGCCCTGCCTGTGGTGTTAAAGCTGCACTCTGACTCATGAGGGGCCAAAAGGTCAGAGACATAGCTGAGGGCAAGGCCTTGACAAACCATAAAAGTTATCAATAAAATCTTGACATCCGTTTAAAAAAAATGAACGGTTGCCAGTGTGGGTGTAATCTGGCTCCTTCACTTTGTCCTGGCCAAAATCCTGGCTGGATGCTATACGCATTGTCTGCTTGTTTGCTAAAACAGATAAGGAAGTCAAGGCAATTTTATTCATATAGCCCAATCACAAATTCGACTTAAGGGGCTTTACAATCTGTGCAGATATCCTTAGACCTTTGATAGAGGGAATGACAGGTATAAAACAAGAAGACACAAAAGTTATGTATATAAATGTATGACTCTGCATTAGTAGAACAATTTCATTTTGGCAGGATATTGGAAAAAAAACTTCACTGGACCAAAATTAGGAATGTCATCTAACATTTACACTCGTATTGAAGGTCATAAGCTGTTTTGAAAAGCATTCAGCTGAAATGACAGGAAATTCAGCTTTGTCAGAGTTAATCTACAGAATATTCTGAGATGTGTAGTCCAGGCACGTATCGTCATACAACGATTTGTATATCTTACGAAAAGTTATTCCTCCAGCAACACATGTACACGTGTCATTTTTCATGCGTTACATACAGTCTTTTCAAAATAAACTTCTGTCTTCACAGGAAACAACTTGGTCAGGTTTAGGCAAGAAAACTACTTAGTTAGGTTTAGGAAAAGATCGACTTGGTTAGGATTAGGCAACAAAACTACTTAGTTAGGTGTAGGAAAAGATCGATTTGGTTAGCATTAGGCAACAAAACTACTTAGTTAGGGTTAGGAAAAGATCGACTTGGTTAGGATTAGGCAACAAAACTACTTAATTAGGTTTAGGCAAGATCGACTTGGTTAGAATTAGGCAACAAAACTATTTAGTTACGTTTAGGAAAAGATCGACTTGGTTAGGATTAGGCAACACAAATACTTAGTTAGGTTTAGGAAAATATAGACTTGGTTAGGATTAGGCAACAAAACTATTTAGTTAGGTTTAGGAAAAGATCGACTTGGTTAGGATTAGGCAACACAAATACTTAGTTAGGTTTAGGAAAAGATAGACTTGGTTAGGATAAGGGAATAAAACTACTTAGTTATGTTTAGGAAAATATCGACTTGGTTAGGATTAGGCAACAAAACTACTTAGTTAGGCTCAGGAAAAGATCGACTTGGTTAGGATAAGGCGACAAAACTACTTAGTTAGTTTTAGGAAAAGATTGACTTGGTTAGGATTAGGCAACAAAACTACTTAGTTAGGTTAAGAAAAAGATCATGGTTTGGGTTCAAATAAATCCAGATGTGGCGTAATTTAAGTGCGGAAGTTAAGTGAAAGATATGTCAACGTTGACTTCTGGTTTCACCTTGGATACGTACAGTGGTCTCCTGGGCGAAAGTCCGGTGTTTTTTGACCCACCCATCCACCCCGACCTCATCCTAATGTGACGTTTGTCGTTCTTTATACTTCCTGGTTCACGATTATGTGGATTACATACGAATTGATTTTGTGGGATATATACGAATTACAGTGCATTGCTTTTCATAGCTACAAATGGTGTATGAGAGTAGCCTGGTCCATGACAAGCTGAACAGGGTGTAAAATAGCCAACTTGATTTTACTGACATAGAGTAGCTGCCTAGTAACACTAGAAAGAAACATCTGTGTGACAGTAACGTATAATGTAATGATAATAAAACTGGTCCCAGAATTAAGTCTTGGTTTACCACATGTACTGTAACTAAAGAGGTGGAATCCGGGTCATCTATAGAAAACTCAGTTTTGTTTCACAACTATTCCCAGAGAAGCTCACCTTTCATATGTATATGCTGTCATATGAAATGATTCATACATTTGAGTGGGATTTTTTCTGTGCTGGAGAAAATCTTATTGTTGACCTTTTTCAAATATATGTTTATTGAAGATCACACATCTTAGCAATGGGTATATACTGTAGGTCTTTAAATAAGAAAGGTTGAATCAAGGTTGGATGTCTTCAGAGGAGGCTTTACTGGATTGTAAAATATGGGTCTCAGCCATTAGTCCTGGAGTTATTTACAAAGGAGAACAGTTGGTGTTACAACCTATGTGACCTCTGAATAATTTTAGTATAGGTATCATGTCTGCTGAACTGGTAGATGAGTTATATGTGAAAGTGAATATTAGTTCTTGTGGAGTAAGGGACTGAGCCAAGTGAGGATAAGTTATTCCAACACAAGTAAAAGAGGAGTAACACTGGGAATCCAACAGGATGTGGAGAGCAAAATGTAAGCCACGCTTTTACGAAACTTCACACTGAGTTGGAACTGAGAGCTGTCTGTATTTGTCTCACATGGGAGACAGCAAGCTCCATTATTTCTTTTTCCCTCCACCAAGGAATGCACGCCACAAGAGGCTTCAAGTTTTAATTAAATGGAATATTTATACACTGCGGATGTTCAACTTCCTTTCCTTCCAACATGCTGGCAAATAGGCCACGTCGTTTAGAGTTAGCCAATTAATTACAATTTTGTCAAGTCACAGCAATTGCAGTGATTAATTACTATGTTCTCAAGAGTATATTGTCTATTTAAATACCTTGTGAGTACTATTATTATATTTTCTTTTCCAAACTTTCACTTTTCAGCTTCACAGCATTTACTGTGTATACAGGAAATGAGGATTCATTTCTTTGTCAAAAATAATTTGGGTTTGGTGGGGTTTTTTAGATTTAGCAATCATTTACAGACAGCCATGAAAATAATGACATAATTGACATACTGGCTGTCTGAGATTCAAAGACAATTTTTAATCTCTGTTCAGAAAATGGAAAATTGTGTAGATTAAAGTAATTGTATGTGTATGTCAATCACAGATTACTGCTTAGTTTGCAAAAGAACTTCTCAGACTATTTGGGAATGAAATATGTTTCAATGTGTCATAAGTATTTGCATTATTCTTTTTTTTATTTACCATTTAGTTTAAGTGGCATAATTCAAATAACCCTCTTGAAATTGTTTCCGTAAGTATTGCCTAGACTTAAAAGTATAGGCGGTCTTTACATTGAAATACCAGCAAATCAATTTCAGGCATCAGTTTTAAGTGTGGATACATTTACATGATACATGATTTGAAGAGGCATGTTACTATATGGCATGTTGTCATTGGCAGGCACTGTATGACGTTGCCATGACTCATTAGCATGCAGAAGGGAGCTCAGCACCTCCAACATCTCTATTTGCAAAGAAGCCCTCGTAAAATCGTGCACCAGAGGTGAACCTGTGGTTTGATTAACTGCCTGGAATTAATTTCATATGAAAATTAATAATTGTTAGCATTCCATAATGAATGGAGGCATCGGCTATTTCTTGAACTATTTTCTGAGTTATTTGTTTTCTTTTTATCCTGCCTGCAGTTTACAGTTTATTCTGCAGTGGTGTGCTTGACTGCTCTCCAGCCATTCATCAAGGCACTGCTTTCCATTATTTGGTGCAGTCAGCTGAAACTGAGAAAGGCTTTTGGGGTGGTATGGCTCATTCTTCCTCCACTAACTCTCTGTTCTCAACAGAGATGTTCCTCGTATTTTTCACCTTACGACCTGAATCAGTGGTCATTAGACGAGTCGATTAAATTATATATGCAACACGGTTCTCAAATGATCCGGTTTTCAGACCTGGTTTCCCAGCATGCCGTGATTTTCCATGAGAATCATATCAAAACGGAACCAAAAGATTTCCACATCATCAATAATAATAAAGCGCTCCATTTACATTCATCAGCTACCTCTCTTTATCCTCCCTTTTAAGTACAGTCATAAAGATTTCTATCTCCCTCACATTCACATTTTCTACCCAGCCCACAAGACTCTCAAAATCAATAACCTAAGTATCATATTCTTGGCTTCTAATATTGTCAGACTCAGATTCCATCAGGCTATGGTCTGAGCTGCATTCTTACAGCAGCATGAAGCGTGGCTGGTTGAGATGAAATGAAATAGTTTATCGTTAATGCACACTCAACAGCCAGCCATTCTGAACATCTGTATTCATATTTATACTCTACACCTGCTGCACAGACCTCATCCCACACTAAAATGTATAGCGATGAAGAGCAGATATTTACCTCTGCGTTTTAGCAGACATCTGTTTCTGTGGTTCCCCTTTAAAATCTAATCATCAAATAGTTGTGTTTACAATGAAGATGCTATCCTCTGCCCCCCATTTACATTTCTACCTAATTTCAGCTGTGCAGGTAAATATTTGATTCATGAGGCAGTGTCACTTGATTCTGTGTGAAAGTTAATGTCACAGTGGAGAGATGCGTCAGCAGCATTCTGACTGTGTGAAGCACAGCAAACAACTTGACTAATCTCATGTGTGCTGACATTGTGACTGATGATCAGTGTGCTGGTGGCCCACCTGAATGTGAACCATAATCTCCCAGCTCAGGGTGATATTGCTAGTTTCAGCTTTCACTGGAGCGGGCTCTTTGCTTTCGCACTAAAAAAAAAAACCAGCAGCTCTCAGATCCATCTGACCGTCATAAAAAAACATTGTGAAAGGAGAAAGCACTGCCATGGGACCAATTCTAGCTTTAAGGTTTAGACCCATAAGCAGGCTGATGTTGGAAATGTTCTGATTAAAAGCATACACACAAAAACAAAACAATAAAAGGCTTGGATTTTAATTGATTAAATTCAATTTTAATGTAAAAATGAGTTCATTTTCAGTTCAGTGTTCATCATGTCATGTTTTTAATCTTAACCTCCCTTTCTGGAAAGCTGTAGAGAAGATGGATTGGAAAGAGAAAGAGGGAGACAAAACCACTGATGTGATTTATCACATATTGAATTTTTCTTTTACTATAGCACTTCATGATATTCATACACAAATAGGGCTTAATTTGTGCCGGAACCGGGTCCGGGACTTCTTGGTTTTTCAGTGCCTGCGTTCTGGTACCTATTTGCGTGTATCTCTTGTGATATAAAAACAAAAATAATAACGTAATACAGGCTGTTCTCACACCGTTCATCTCTATACCTACAAAAAGTAATGCACTGTAATTCATATACATACCACAAAATCAATTTGTATGTAATCCACGTAATTGTGAACCAGGAAGTATAAAGAGCAACAAACGCCGTGTAGGGAGGAGGTAGAGATGGATGGGTGGGTAAAAAAAATGGTGAGACCGGTGTTCGTATCTCATGTGAAACCAGAAGTCGACGTTGATTTATTTGACACATAACTTTCGTACTTAAGTTACGTCACATCCGTAGATCTTTTCCTAAACCTAACCAAGTAGTTTTGTTGCCTAAACCTAACCAAGTTGTTTCCTGTGAAGACGGAAGTTTATTTTGAAAAGACTGTAGCGGAAATTGAAACGCGTGTCAAGTGTTGCTGGACATTCATATTTCATTCATAGCCCGAAAAATTAGGAATAACTTAGATATACGAACCGTTGTATGAGGATATGTTGCATAATAACAGCTAAGCAAGTGGCCGTTTGTGCTGTGAAATGAGTGTGGCTAAACTAATGTGTGGGTGTGTAGGTGCGGTGCTGTCCATAGTACTGAAATGGAGTGGAGGAGATTGATAGACAGACAGAAGCCGTCACTTAGTTCAGTTTCTTAGCCTGCTTGCTTTTCATGGTTGTAAATAGAACTTTTGGCCCTAATTCCATTTTCCCCCATTGTAGAGAGAGAGAGATTAATAAATGTAAATAAATAGTGCTTTGTTTGTTATTACAGTTTTGTTTAGTTCTTGCCAGTGGGCAACCTCCGGGTCTGAAAAGTGAAGCCAATGAAGAAGTGCCTTAAACTTGCATTCTTTCTCCTCTGGTTGCAAAAAGAAGTCAGAAGTCTATGAGAAAATGGCCCCAATTCTCACTTGAGTTATTACCTCAATAAACATTGTAAACACGAGTTTATGGTCTCAATCGCTAGTTTCAAGTCGTCTTCAATACAGCATGATGTTCATTTAGTAAATTATGGTCCATTTAGAGTCAAATAGACCATAAAACAGGGCATGCTTTAGTGCCAGGCTACCTTGTGATTGACAGGTCGTGGTCCGGTCTGGGAGTTGTCGGTGATTTCATCATATAACTTTAACCCTTTCGTAGTGTGTTTTCAGTTCATAAAAGTTAATTGTAACATTTGCATCGCCTAAAAATGTCTTATTCAGCATTTGGTTGTACTTAGCTCCACCCTCTTGTGTCACTTCTGGTTGCAAAAAAACAAGCTGGCGACAGCCAGAATGCCGAACTCGAGGCTTCAAAATGGCAGTACACAAACCAATGGGTGACGTCAAAGTGGCTACGTCCACTTCTTATATACAGTCTATGGTTATAACAGCTAGTATCGAGGCGTCCAATGTCCAATATACTCCAGGCACTGTGGACTTTTGATGTGTTCTTTGAATTTTTCTCTTCCCTGTCCACCTCCTGATTTACAAATTAAGCACTCATGTTTCAGAGGGCACCAGCTACTTTCATCAAGATATCTCAGATTACTCAATCCTCACCTCACCTATTCGCTGTCATGGCAGGCAGGTCACATGCTGTCTCCTGTAAATATGTGCAAGCTGTCAAACTGCAGTGCAGCTGGCTTTGACTGAAAACAAGTAGGTCCCTCTCAGTATAATAGGCCTATATCTACTTGAAAGGGGATGCAGCAATGCCCAGTGTTGAAGTCATTTAGCCTGTAGAACTGATATGCTTTGTGTTTAAGAGATGGCATATCCTCCCCGAAGGCATCTTGCAAAAGTGCAGGTTTATTCCTCATTTCATCACTGCACTTCACTGAGTTGTCTTGGATCATCAGTGAAGCAGACAACCTTCATACCTCCATTACTCCTCTCAGAACTGTTTGTTCCCTTCCACTGAGTTGGCTTACAGCCACGGCTCCACATAATCTACACTTTTACCTAGAAGCTTTTATTGTATCTTTCCTTACCTACAGTACGCATTAGTTTTTTACTGTTAAAGCCACCATGTGTTGATTTGGTTTTTATTCTGTCATAAGTTTTGTTTTGTAGATAAAACACACAATCCAAGGCTAAATTGGTGGAGTCCAAGTCAGAAATGCTTAAATGTTTTCAAATATCTGTTTTGTATATTGTGTCTCGTATTAAATGATTTATATTTTGTTTGTGTAGCACATTGTATTGCATCTTAGCAACTTATAGCACTTTATATTACAGCTTAGTTATAGCAAGGTAATAAGGGGGTGGTATCTTTCAACATTAGCCAATTGTTAAATGTTTTCCGTGAAAAATGCCTATAGGAGGACGAGACAGATGTCAGTCAGACATTCTGCACATGCCCACACAGTTTTAATCAGGCAAAATAAGCGAAAACGCCAGTGTTGGTGTTCACTATGGGTGTGTAAGGCCTTTAACCCATTAATGCTACATAATTACTGAGAAGTTCTTTGTGATTATTGCCCTCGTGTTTTTTACCCATATTACCCTGTTACAAAAGTAAAACCACAGTATTACCAACAATTGTTTTGTTATTTACAATATATTATCTGGTTGTTACCTTTGTAATCATCATGGCAATACTCCAGTACAATATATTAACCATTTATAATCCTCTATATAATTACAGAGTTGTGAGTGCTACCACATCTTTTTGTACATAATGTTACATGTTGTCGAATATCCCTCCTTGTCACACACACCTGAACATATGCCTCTTTAAAGTGTGGTCAGTGTGTGGAGGGTCACACAACACAGTGTAGCGTCCTCGGAGCAGTTTGTGGTTCAGTGACTTTCTAGACTATTGCTTGGCGCTGTACTGTAGAAGTAAGGCCGTCCGCCCTCCAATCACCATCTTGAAAAAAATGAAATACAGTCTGTAGTTGGCGCTGGGGATTATGTTTCCACAGAAAGGATAGCATTTGCCACACTCTAGACTGCTACAGAATGTCAAGACTGGAATTTCATGAATGTATTTGTGAAGCCGAGTTAGCTGCAGTGCACAGTAACCTGCACTGACACTTCTTTCAAAACGACGCTGACGACACGGCCTTACCACTGATGATGTGAACGGCCCTTATTTGCCTCGCAGGCATAATTAAAAGGAATTTCAGCAACAGGTTCTTGCTAAAGCAATTGTACATACCCCAACCATAACCATGACTTGAGGGATTGAGAATTATATTCATTGCTGTTTGGATTTTTCTCTTTTTTCATAGCATTCTGTGAATAGTGAGCAGTATACACAGGAGACAGGCAGAAAAGGTACTGGAGAGATGGTGGGGATGATACGACAAAAAAAGTTGAAAGTTATGCAGGAACTGACAACAACACCTCCACATGGTACCCCACACACAATGCATCCGCATCCACTTCCCTTTTTAATATGACACGCATAGCTGATTTTGCTGGATTTCCTGCTGACATCCAGCCAACTGCATTTGAATTATTGTAATGATGACATAATGATGAAATGGTGACGTGTTTGTTGATGCGATATTGTGCGATTGGGTGTAATGAGCAGATAAGTAATGTGCACTGTTGGAATCATTTTCCCATTACTATTTATAGTCAGCTTCACCTTCACCTCTAGCTGACAATGGTCTCCATCAGGACAATCGAGGTCAAGAAAGGTCTACAGACCTTTGGCTGTCCCAGCCTCCTCTGCTCCCCCATTTGAGCTGGACTAATGAGGCAGACAGCTGCTCCCTTAGTTGAAATGTCCCTGTGGTGAACTGTACCTGGGAGAGGCAGAGACAATGTCACCTTCATATTCAGGCACATTACAAGAGGAAAACATAGCAGGCTTGTGAAATCAAGAGAAAACATGCACACAGATTAGCTTGTGGACAGTGAAATGCTCCCAGGCAAATACAGCACATTCAGCTTCCAGCATCAACTCAAGAGCTCTGACACAGTTGTTGTTGTTTACTGTTGTCATCCTTAAAGAGGCCAGTCTGGTCAGGCTCATATTAGCCTACACTTTGTCTTCTCACAATTCCCTGCAAAAGAGTATTGGTTTTAGACATCTGTTTCTGAAGCTTGGCAGAGTTCAATAAAACACAAGCAGGATAGAAATGCTTCTGCAATGTAATTAGGGGACTTTGCTGAGACGACAAGTACAAATGTGGAATAAGAAGGTAAAATCCAGCAAGGCTGGGTGATTAGGCCTCATTTGGATGTCTTCTGCACACTGTGACGAGCGGCTGTTTCAGGGCAAGGCAGTCGCTCGGATCGAAGGCCCACAGTGTCTAGGATTATGTGTCAATTTACCACCCAGCTGCAGCTCCAGACTCTACAGCAGAACATGACTACCTCTAATTAGGCCATGCTACCAATTAGGGCCCTGCAATAAGGCAGTGAGGAAGGCGCTCTGGGAGACTAAAACCTACCATTGTCTCCACCGTAAAAAAAAACCCACTGTTTTCTAGCACCAACAGCTGTCGAAGGCTGGAGTCCATGTCAACGAGGCTTTCATTAAGCTATCTTTGCTTTACTGTGCTGTAATGAAGACATTAATGTAATTGGGCGATATGATGACAGAACATTAACTTTGAAAGGTGTCAAGTCTGAATGGTACATTAATGTGATTCAATGAAAAGACTGTAACAAGGAGTCCAAAACAGCAATCTATTCATGTCACGGCCATGACCTCAAACTCTGTCTCATAATCCCACAGGTAGCCAAGGTCAATTCCCCATAACTCAGAATGTGACGGTGGTGGAGGGGGGCACAGCCAACATGACCTGTCGTGTGGATTACAATGATAACACTTCCCTCCAGTGGTCAAACCCTGCACAACAGACCCTATTCTTTGGGGACAAGAAAGGTGAGTAATATTCCCTGGGATAATGGCTGTAATGATAAAATGATGAGATATGATAAAGATGTCATAGCCAGATTACATTACTACAGGAGTCGTCTTCATTAATTTTTCAAATTTGGAATGTACGAAATTGTCCCTGCCGGCCTGCGAGCACACAATTTCTGAATACAGGAAAAAGACAGAATAGAAGGGAAATTACACATAATGTAGAAACAGACTTTTAATGAATTTATGTCTCCATTGATGTCCCAGGGCACAAACTAAACAGAAATAGGCTGTTTTTGAATTGAAGTTTTGTAATCACGCAACACTGACAGTGTTGTTTACAACACAGTAACGCCTGTGGATTGTAAGATGATTGGGCTTAATTAGCATTTTAGCTGCCCTACATTTGTATAGCTGTTTGGATGTCACTGAAAAGGAAAGGCACTGTTGCAACCTCGTGAAACAAGGCCTGAGCCAGAATGAATTATAATGTGCTCTCACCAGTCAAATCCAATTTAAAGGTGACAAAAGTCTGGAGTTGATAAATTGGAATTGGAGTGAAAGGGAGTATAACAGTGGACTGGTCTTGTAAGGGTTGGGAGTGTTCATCTTTCAGTGTTTCTCACAGCATATTACCCATTCCATTTATGCTGTACCTGCTAATACAATATCATTGGTTCAGTGATTGAAGATTAACTTTCCCTTTGAATAACAATTGATAGGAGAGAGAGAGACGCCAGAGTGAACCAACAGAATGAGAGCCACAGTCTGGTTTGAAGAACAACTTTCTCCCTAGCAAGTGATTGGATTTAGTAATGAGGTCTAAGGTGTTTTATTAGATGGAATTACTTCCAAATACAATTAAACGAAAGTTAACTAAATCTTAAATAGATACTCTTGTGTGAATGGCGTTAATGTGCCCAAAGGATTTGAATTCAAGCTAAAGTCATTGAACCAAAACCATTCCTTTTTTATTGTTATTTTTTTCTGTATTCTCTAGTGTAGATAATGCAGCATTTTAATATTTGACTTTCCAGAACCAGTTTTGAAAATCACCAAATTCTATTAGAAAAAAAACCTCAAAAACCTTCACTTTCTTTGTGCTTTGAAGAGATGTAACACATGATGAATCATTCAAATCATTATCTTTTGGCTATTTCATGTGGCCTAAATGAAGCTAGTTAACTAGATAGTTTTGTTCACACGTCTCATCTCCTGTGAACACAAGTGAGAACAAAGCCATACATGTAAAACAGAATGCTGCTGTTGTAAGCATGTAAGGGGAGCTTGGAGAGCACAATATGTATGAGCCACTTTGCCCTTCTTGGGCAGTCATTTATATTGCATGACAGAATCCTTTTTCCTGAGCAATACGGATGACAAAATGAATGTAGGCCCCTCAGCAGAGGTTGCCAGGGCTAAGTATGGGAACACTTCCTCTCCATCTCCTTTTAAACAGCCAAATGAAAAGCTTTATTGGCACAACTAATACGATGCCTGTGAGGCCATCAGGAGAAACGGGAGGCGTGGAACAACACGGGCTTCATGCGAGGAAGAGGGTGGGACACCTGGGAAGAAATCTCTACTGTGCCAAATCACCAGTTAATTGCTTGGCAGAGGGCTGCAACTGTCCTTCTTCTCCCGTTTGTTGTGCCTTCTAGTAGTAGCCAATGAAAAATGTTAGATTCAACCTTATGCTACCTTTCAGTCCAACAACTAACTGCAGACTGGCTGAGCTTGAGGCAGCCAGTTCTCTCCCTCTGATGAACAGCTGGTCATAGAATGCTGTCAGTGAGTACATTAGATTAATGCAGCTAGCTATGTTGCATTTTTCTTCTTCTCAGTGTTTAGATGTTTGCTATCTTTTTTACCTGCTGTTTAGATGAATCTTTCATTTTCCCTGTGCTTGTTGTCTCTGTTTGTTGTCTCTGTTGTCCACCTCCCTGCTTACAACAATCCCCTTGGGTGTCCATGACAGCATGGCCATATGTTACCGTTTGATGCACATGCAAGTTTCCCCCCCTCTCTCCTCACAAAGGTAGTTTGTCATTGTGCGTGTGTGTTATCCAAAGGAAATTCTGCGTTTACAGCTTTTATGTGTGATTCCGGATGCTCAACACATACAGGTAATGATGATAAAAATACATCTGCTGTTCTGTCTTAAATTAGACAAAACGCTCTGTGAGGCATTTTTTTAAATCTACTCTCGCCCTTTCCCTCAAGCTCAGTATGAAAGATAAGGGCATTTGTCTGGATGTGTGTGGAGTTTGATATAAAATGGTGAGGGAGGAAAACGAGTATTAAAATGACCTTTTAAATCCCTTTCAGCAGCTATAGTGGAGTAAAGAGAAACATCCGTAAAGAAGCTGAAGATCTGTATTATATCAATTGGGTTTGACAGCTGCTGGGTAAAGTAAGACAAAATCTGATCTTTGCCCTGAC
Organism: Sebastolobus alascanus; assembly: GCA_916701645.2. Taxonomy (NCBI): domain Eukaryota; kingdom Metazoa; phylum Chordata; class Actinopteri; order Perciformes; family Sebastidae; genus Sebastolobus; species Sebastolobus alascanus. The sequence goes on along the minus strand of CAKAOJ020000040.1, from coordinate 3,050,721 downwards.
TATAATTTGTTCCATTTTAATTCAGGTCTGACAAATGAGAATATGAAAAAAGAAGCCCCAAAGAGTAGCTATTACAGTCAAGGAGAAAAGGGATTCCTGTGTCTTTCCAGAATTTTAAAGACACTGCATACCTTAAGTCTACTCCAGTATAACAGTAAGAAAAGCAAGCATGTGTATCATTTGCATCAAACATTATCCATATATGACACGTAATTCACGTAATGACCGAATAGGTTGTTTGTCAGTGCCTTCCCAAACAGCGTTTTCTGATCTGACACTCAATGGTAAAGGTTTGGTTAAGTTTAGGCCACTTAAAGGTGCAGTGTGTAGGACTTGGTGTCATCTAGAGGTGATGTTGCAGATTGCAACCAACTGCCTCCTGTGTGTCAAGCGTGTAGGAGAACTACGGTGGCCGACGCGAAAACACAAATTGCCCTATCTGGAGCTGCTGGTTGGTTTGTCCGTTCTGGGCTACTGTAGAAACATGGCAGCCAGCTCCATGAAGCGGACCCACTCCGTGTGTAGATATAAACGGCTCAATCTAAGGTAACAAAAACACAACTATTTGTATTTTCAGATTGAGTGATTATACATTAAAGAAAACATACTTATTAATTAGGGCTGTCAAAGTTAACGCGTTAACGCAGATTCATTTTAACGCCACTAATTTCTTTAACGCATTAACGCAACTTGCGATTTTTAGGTTGTAGCAGGCTCAGTTTTAAAGCTAGACTGAAGATACTAGCACCATATGAAACTAAATCCAATGGTACCATGTCATACTAGCTTGTCGTGAAGGAGGCTAAATAAAGCTCCAAACTTACACTAAATTTTGGCGAAAAAACTTTCATGGCCATTTTCAAAGGGGTCCCTTGACCTCTGACCTCCAGATATGTGAATGTAAATGGGTTCTATGGGTACCCACGAGTCTCCCCTTTACAGACATGCCCACTTTATGATAATCACATGCAGTTTTGGGCAAGCTATAGTCAAGTCAGCAGACTGACACACTGACAGCTGTTGTTGCCTGTTGGGCTGCAGTTTGCCATGTTATGATTTGAGCATATTTTTTTATGCTAAATGCAATAATAAATATATACATACATTTGCATAAAGCAAACATATTTGCCCACTCCCATGTTGATAAGAGTATTACATATTTGACAAATCTCCCTTTAAGGTACATTTTGAACAGATAAAAAAGTGTGTGATTAATTTGCGATTAATCACGATTAACTATGGACAGTCATGCGATTAATTGCGATTAAATATTTTAATCGATTGACAGCCCTATTATTAAAATGTATTTCCATTTCTGACGATAAAACCACCTAAATGTTACACACTGTTCCTTTAAACTACCTGGATAATGTTGATAAAGGATATTGGTCATGGTTAAAAAAACATTGACAGTTGGTCGGGGATGGAATATGAACTGCGCTCTCTGGTGTCAAAGTCAGACACTTTGTGTGCTCACCTCACCACAAAAAAACATAGGTCATGATGTCGTCATTTTTCTGGCAAGGACGGTCTCCATTAATGGCAAGACTACTCCAATTAACCTTCTTCTGTTGCATGTTGCAATTAAATTAACAGAAGGATGTAAAATGTGCACTATTAGTTTAAAAACCCACTGGGATCCCTCGGGTAGGTAGGTAGGTAGAACATAATCCCAGCAGTGCGTCCTACAAGTTGTGTCCTACAATTTGTCTACACAGCAATGTCACGTCTCATCACAGACGTGGAATTAAGAGATGCGATTCCAGGTGGGAAGGAAAGAGTGGGCAGGTGGCAGCTCAATAGCTCCATGTGTCTTTGGTGAGAGTGTAAATGATAAGAAGGACCTCTATCTCATCCTCTCCCATAAGAGGATCAGTCAAACCTCGTGGAGCTCCAAGAGAGTGTTAACCTTGCTGGATTCCCAAAGCCGATCCATATGGGTTGGACTGTCTCTGCACATTTGTCTAAAGCTGAACACAGCCCTCCTCTTATATCATGCCAGCTGGCTCCCTGGCACACTCCTCCTCATCCATTATGTATATCTGAGTCTTGGTTGATTGTTGCCACCTTAGAGGCTTCAGACTACACTATGGCAAAGACCAGCATGCAGATTCCTTAGCACCGCTAACAGACCTGAGACAACAGAGATAGATCCCCTTAATAGCCAGGCCAACACATCATTCATACATTAGACCAATTAGCAGGGACTGTTGAAGGAAGCAGCTCTGTGGTGGGCTGCCATGATGAAGAAATCGATTTGGACCATATGTCTTTTGTAGAATTATCCCTTTTATATGTTGCCGGGTTATGAGTTATTATTACTGAGCAGGACAAATGAGAGCAGAGCTGTCCTTTGCTGTCCTCATTATGATTTACTTCACTTTTGGCTTCTGTGGGGAACGGAAAAAACGTAAGTGGCGATGCTGTAGAGAATGGTAATGACATTCCTAGAGGCATGCAGGATGGAAGCAGAATCTTTTGTCAGATACGGTGAATATGAATAATGCAATTAATGGGAAGCTACTGCAGGTTGCATGTCAAAGGCAGATAATGAATTGCTCATTTGAACTACAGCATGTGTTTGTAGCAGAGATATGGAGACATATGCAGCATATACATGTACATACATGCTGCGGCACATTGTACAGCACTTTACCTCATCTCAATTCAATCTCTCAGAAGTTTATGGTTCATCATTCATGACATTTAATTGGGGCATTCAGCTTGGATCATAAAGGTCACAACGCAAAATTGATCTTAATAGGCTTGTAGTAATCAAAATGCTGTTATGTGCTAAATGAATGCTCTAATGTGAGCATTAAAACATTCATTAGCTTGAGAGAATGAAGGATAATTACCAAGGATGCAATTACTGGAGTGAGCACCAATGAAAGCACATTTTAACGTCCGTTCTAGTAAACACACAACATTTGATGGTGGGTCTGTTGGAAGCAAGTGTAGTGGACATTTACCTGAGCTCGGTCTCAAATTCACATTGTGAGTCTGTGTGTGTGTGTGTGTGTGTGTGTGTGTGTGTGTGTGTGTGTGTATCATCATGGCAAAATGTAGCCCTGGAGACACCTACTGTAGTCGCAGCTGGTGTGATCCCATCGAAAGATGGTCTCTAGTTATGAAGGAGGTTATGTTTTCACCGGCGTTTGTTTGTTGGTTTGTTTGTCTGTTAGCAGGATTACTCCAAAAGTCCACGTTGGATTTGAATGAAAATTTTTGGAGGGGTGGGGTGTGGCACAATGAACAATCCGTTCCAAATGTTTTTAAGGATTCCGATCAGCCAGAACATTAAGACCTCTGGGTATAACACGTGCAGTGTAGCTGATGAAGCCTTGATGACGCATGACCCCGCCTCTTTCCTTCAGAGAGAGAGACAGATAGGGGGGGGGGGACAACAACTGTAGATTCAGCGTTAAGTGAGTTTAATTTTGTTTCTGTCCAGTTTGAATGAAGTGTTTTAAGCTGCTCCGCTGCATACAGCTAATCTCAACATGAACAAAAATACACATGGATGATTGCGCAAGCTGAACGGAGAGGGGGGGGGGCAATCATACTCGGGCAGCTTGGCGGAGGTCTGCGCTCTCCGAGTGCCATTCTAGTTATTGTTGTTGGTCAAAATCAAGTTAAGTGTGTTTAAGAGTTAAACACACCATGAGGCTGATTTATTTCATGGAATTGCTTGGTCATGCTTTCCCACATTTTCTTCAGATGTCTTGGGAAAGAAATCTCACACTGAAGCGATGCTGAGGGAAATTTCACAAGCCACAAGCCGCAAGTTTGTTCTTACAAGTGTTTTGTTTACTTTTCAGTGACTGTTTTTACTGGCAACAAAATGTAGATGGGGTGTCATGGCCACAGCTAATGTCTTTCTTCAGGGACTAATGGGCTTTTAAGTGTACTAGGTTACCTCCAGCTTCACTGAAATGTGAATCTACCATTATGGCACTATACAATCGGCTATTATCACTAATGTGAAGAGCTGCTCTTGTATGTACTACACTAAGCTCTGTGCCACACTGCACTCTCATGTATAATGTATAGCAGCTCTTTAGAATAATGGAGAATATGTGGTATTTAAATTCCTGTACAAGTTTGAGACCCACCTGAAAAATCTTTAGATCCCTTTCACAGGGGCTAAGTCATTGTTATGTGTTGTACTCTAATATGTCTTTACAAACCCTGAAATGTGTAAAACGGCTTTGAAAACCAACAGCATTATGTAACCCCACTGTGACTCGGTGTAATGAAAATTAAATTTAGATAGTTCAATAAGGGACTCCAAGGCAGAAGAATTCCCGCAGTGTACAATCAAGCTTATGTCAGTGGGCTGAAAAATGGACAGACAAAAATATATTCCATCTCATTATTCACCACTTGAAGAGGGGACGTAGCATAGCCGCTGGGAGAATTCCTCCTTCTTTCCTTCCCTCCTTCAAGTGCTGAAAATGAGTCCAATTTGAGTAGCATCTGCTCTGTGGGATCTCTGAGAGCGCGGGCAGTAACAATGGCCCTCTGGAACAAGGCCCTTTCCTTCTCTTAATTGCAGCCACATGTGTGGTGGGAAAGAGCCCCCTGCCTGCACCGCTAGCCCTGGAAAACATCCAGAATCGCCCACACAGTCACTGAGTGAGCACAGCCAGCAGCAAACACACTCTAATTGCAAAGAGTGGAGCCCCTGGCTGGAGAGCGGAGGGGGGGTGCGCCAGGACCCCGTGTTCTCGCTGAAGGACAGCTAGTGCTTTCACATTCCAGGACTGGCTCAAAGTGGTTGCAGGCCATGCAAAAAAGGGCCAAATGGGGACACTCGGCATTGCCGATGTAACATATTTTGGCTGAACCTGAGAGCCATCAGCTTGTTTCCAAGACTAATGGATAGATGTAAAATGTCCTTTTCTATCTGGACTGTCAGGAGATACTTCATCATTTTGGATTAGAAACATTGGGTAACATCTGTCTGCTGCTCAGTGGAGTGCAGACGTGAATGCCATGTGATAAGTGCACTTCCAGTTCCTCTTCCTCCAGTTTTATCTGAGGATAGAGCTAATGTAGCTACCAAGCTCTTCTCTTACACATCAAAACAGTGCACCGTATTGTCATTTTAACTGCTGTTTTACATGTTAAATTGATAATATTTTTACGTAGACAAATCATTTTTAAAAAATAATACATCCACAGAGCTTTTAGAAAGATGCCGCATAAAAGTATGGCTTTTCCTCAAAAAACGTATTATGACTGTGAATTAATCATTTTAAAAATTGTGACGGCTCCAAAATGAATGTTTTATTTATATCTGTAGAAGATATCTGACATTTATATCTGACAGTGTGGGGAAAACGGATAAATGGCTGAGTTTGACACTGGTGTCTCCATCAGGCTGCAGAATAAGTGAATATTCACCGCGGCAACAAGTGACAACTGACGTTAGCACATATTAGCTGTCTTTAGCTTAATTGTCCGAACAATAACCCATAAAGTTACAATATGGCATATTTAAACAAAACCAACAACAACTACCAATAGCCATAGTCTAATGTGTTGTCACCATTTAGACTTTCAAAATTAGAAAAATAACAGATTCAATCCCTGAGGAGCTACATTAGCATCTTCGCATTATTGACGGTTGCGTCCAATTACCTAAAGTTATACAGCAACCGCTTATAAGGATCAAAAAGCTTGGGACAGAGTCATTCCTATTCTTCCTATCCTACACTTTCCGGCTGGATACCTGTGCTGCGTGCACATTGATATCATGACGGGAAAAGGAAATCTTTTTCTCATAAATGAAAAACGGTTTTGGTGAGTTTTATTTTGTGTCTGTCGAGTTGGACTGAAGTGTGTTTTACGATGTTCCGCCGCTAAAACAGCTGATCTCCCAGCTGAAACTACGGCAGTGGGGGAGGACGGGGAGGGGGGTGCGCATCGCATACACACACCTAATGTAGGCCTATAGCTACAGTACATGTTGCAAAATTACTTTTTCTCTACCACGAATGATCTGAGTGAGTCTCACTCCACTCGGCCATAAAATATGCAGGTTGTGTAACAAACTGGTAACCATTTGTTGTGAAGTGAATACAATGGAATGGAGGTGGGAGAATGCGACATCTAATGGCTGAATGTTATCAACTGTAACATTAAAACAGGTTCTTGGACATTGTACATTCAGGAAACTTTCAGCAAAATTGACCTAGATTGATAAAACTGAATCTGACAAACTACCGCTCTCTTGAGAGACCTCAAATTGGTCTTCCACTGACATGGTCGGCAGTGCAAAGGACTGTCAAGGAAACAAGGCAAACATTACTTTGCATCAAAGGGCCATATAGCAACAGTATCCCCTGCCCTGAGGGGGAACCGGGGTGTCAGTTTTACTGATTTGAGACAGCCTTGGTAAGGCCTCCATCACAGGAGATCTACTGCACATTAAGCTGCCATGCTGCAAGGCTGTAGCATACACAAGGTCAGGGTGCCGATTTATGCTTTCTCCTAAGCAGAATGAACAACGCAGGAGCTATCTAGGGTTTGGGGGAAATGAACCTTTTCATCACATTGATTTCCTAAAGCACCTGGAAAAAAGCTTTGTCAGCCGCTGGCATTTGGGTCTGATTGTGACGGATCTGCCCACAATCTGGGCCACTAGCCTGGATTGGATGCTAGTAGTAGGGTTTCCTGGCCATACGCTGTTTGAGTAATAGATAACACTTGTCTTTGGGTTATTCAAACCTTTGTACATCTCATTCTATCAATATGTCATTGATTCACGTGCTGTGTAGTGCCAGTGGCTGTCTAACAAAAACGCATCAGTCAAGTCCATCTTTTGTTTAAGTTGTTTCTCAGCCACTATTTGGGTTCAACCTATCTGAATCAGTATTTCAGCTGCTGACATTTAGATTTAGTTCTGTTTTGATGGTAATGTGATATTGCTCAGCAGCCTAACGGGTTCTTTAAATGTCACTCGAAATTATCAGTGGTCTGTACTGTATTTGGTCGCTGCTTTGTGTTACTTTCAATGGATTGCAAAGATAATGCGTTTCAACAAATACATTAAAAGAAAGTCCAAAAGATTTCTCTCAGTGTGTTCCAAACAGTCATAATTCCGGGGAAATATGGCTAAATATGCTACTATGGGGCTTCAATGGTGCAACATGGAAGCTCCAGCCATATTTTGCCAAAACAGGATTGTTTGGATCAGACTGACTAGATGGACAGAGGAGAAGTTTCTATGGGCATTTTGATTGTTTGTTTGTTTGTTTTTTTTCTTTTGGAACATTTTGTCAACATTAAATCTGTTGTAATGGACATGAATTCAACCTGAGACACCTACAGATTTTGGGTGGAATATCACTTGAACCAAAAGATGTCTGACAAATCCCTCTTTGTAAACAGCCAGAACATTTATCAGCATCTCAGAGGTTGCTGTAGCTATTCATTGTTTTGTAATATTTAAGGAACGGGGGGTTAACAAGAAGAACAAAAGTCAGTCTATTTCTCCCCGCGTCTTTTCTCTGTGCGATGCAGAGATAGAGGGATATGCAGGGGAAGTACAGTATGTCTTGTTGTCCAAAAGCTTTGATCTTCCCAGCCTGTACTTCCTTATCTTCTGAGTTCCTGTACGATGTTTGTTTAGACCCCATCACCTCTCCAATGCATCCATCCACCAAAGGGTTTTTCTGTTTTCTGCCAGAGCCTCTGGGCATTTTCAAGCTCTGCAGTGAGGATGCTTAACTACAAAGAACATCAGGCAGCTTTGTTTCAGGATGCGGTTTGCTACAGTAAGACTATCAAATGTTTGTATTAAGCCCCGTAGCACATAATAAGCTGGCTCTCTGATGGCACAGCTTGTTGTTAAATTTTAATTCGGCTTGAAGATTGTTTTTATTTACTCTTTATTCTTGGATAACAAAGAGTCTCTAATAAGAAACATCTTAGGGCCATCAATATCTCTATAGCCAATCTTTCTTTTTTTCTTTTTAGTGTGTGTGTGATTATAAGATAATGATCATCAAATGATATGGTGTAATTGAAGCTGAAGAACAGCGTTGTTGATAATGACCTATGTCTGTGTAAATCTAATAATCATTTCAGCCAATCTAATTTAACTGTGTACCACACTGCTGCTGTGTATGTTCGTAGCTGAAATCAAATAAATGGGAACGGAGCAGGTAATTAATGATTTTCATAGAGACGTCTTCTTTATCTGATGCGATTTTACATTGGCCACGATGATTAAATCCTAATCAACACCCACTTCTGCTGTATTTTGCCAGATTTAACCTCGTGTACAACAATCCAATAGAGTTCAAATGACTTGAAATGAAAAAATGTCCAGGGAGCGAGCTGGCCAGGCCTAAAGGGAGCGAGGATTAAGAATGTGTAATTTATTCAATGAAGAGCACTTTCCTTCCTGCCCTCTGTGGTTGGTTGCATGTAGGAGCAGGTGATTTTCAATTTGAAACTGTATAAGAGATGACAGGTGCGAGATGACCTTTTTCAGCTGAGCTGTGTGGTTTTCCCAGGTTTATGAGGGTGTAATCTGAATGAGCAGTGGTGAAGGTGGCACTGAAAGGTTTTATTTCAAGCTGTGTTATAAGAATGCCCATTGTGATGATTATTGTATCATGTATCTTATTAGTATAGTGGTTAATTTGAATGCAGCTGTAGCAGCTATTTTTTTTTAACTACTATTAGCACTATTGTTTTTGTTTTTTACCTTAAGTTTATACTAGACCTGGGCATTTGGTTGGAATTAATTTCACAATATCAACAAGAATGTTTTAACAATATTGATGCTCATCATGGTACAGCAAATGCATGAAAAATTCTAAAATAAAATAATCATTGAGGTTCAGTACAATAAAGTGTATTTCATGGTTATACATTGCATTTTTAATTTCTGAGCTTTTTAATTAGAATTTGCTTAAAATCATTAATTTGGTCAACTGACATTTGTAAAACAAAAACACCGTGTGATAAACCGTGTGATATGATAGTACTGACGTTAATTAACACAATGTTGAATTATTGCTCAGTTCTTATCTGCACTATATTCATTTATCCCATATAGTTACAGCGAAAAATACAAAATAATTACATGAGTACTAAGTGGTTCTATATAAGTCCAGGGAAGGTTTTGGTATCAATGTTCAAAGTGTGAAATGTCACAGGCAGAGCCAGTTGCTAAAAGTGGTAAAGTGAGTGTAAATCAATACCTGCAATGTAAGTGATTACCTAAATAGATATTGTAATCTGGGACTATAAGCTTTTTCTGCTGCTACGCTTCAGTGCACCCCGCTGATGCCTTCGGTATTCTCACTGACTGTGAATAAGACGGTCAGGCTAGAATGCAAATGTAAAGAAAATATTTCAAACCATTGGTCACAATATGTGTTTGCTGCATTTGACAACTATTTGAAGTAACTGAATTACAAATGGTACTTCTACAAGATAATTGACATCACTGAATTTAGCGTGTTCATTAGTTGACTGTCTTTTTTCTGTGCGCTCTGTGGCTCTTTGTGTCCTCCATCCTCATACAGCTCTGAGGGACCACAGAATCGAGCTGGTGCGAGCCTCGTCGCAGGAGCTCATCATCAGAATCAGTGACGTCAGCCTGTCAGATGAGGGCCAGTACACCTGCTCGCTCTTCACCATGCCTGTCAAGACCACCAAGGCCTTTCTCACTGTTCTGGGTGAGCATGTCTGCTTTGGCCCAGTCTCCACAGGCCAATTACTTGTGGCTAATTCTTCATGTTCTGACAGCATGAATACATGCACATTTGGAATTATAGCCTGTTTCTTTTTCATCACCACGCACGTGTTACTTTGTAGGAAAATAACATTTCTGCATCACATTTTACCCTTGTGTACTAGAATAAAGCGCTGCAAGCTAGTCATGTTACTATATTGGATTTTCTGCCAGGCAGGACAGCCACACAAAAACTCAATGAGAATCTTTTCACACCTGTGTGAGACAGACAGGTGTGTTGAATGATATACAGAAATAGACGAAAAATAAAAATCAACTCTGTTCAATTACCTTCGTCAGGCATCTCTCAGCAAGACAGGAAGAAATTTGCCACAGTTGTCTGGAATGACAGATTTGGGGTATTTTATCTTTGACATGACATATAATATTTAGTTTCCCATTAATCATCTGTTTCATAAAAGTCCTATTGTTTTGTCATATGAAACTAGAAAACCTAAGGAATCCCACCGACCACGCTTGTCGCAAAGGAGGTTGAATAATGCTCCAAAGTTACGCTAAATTTTGGTGAGGAAAAACTGACATGGCTATTTTCAAAGGGGTCCCTTGACCTCTGACCTCAATATATGTGAATGAAAATGGGTTCTATGGATACCCACGAGTCTCCCCTTTACAGACATGCCCACTTTATGATAATCACATGCCGTTTTGAACAAGTCGTAGTCAAGTCAGCACACTGACACACTGACAGATGTTGTTGTCTGTTGGGCTTGAGTTTGTCATGTTATGATTTGAGCATATTTCTTATGCTAAATGCAGTACCTGTGAGGGTTTCTGGACAATATTTGACATTGTTTTGTGTTGTTAATTGATTTCCAATAATAAATATATACATACATTTGTATAAAGCAAGCATATTTACCCACCCCCATGTTGATAACAGTATTAAATACTTCTATATAAATACTAATCTCCATTTAAGCTTCATTTTGAACAGATAAAAAAATTTGCAATTAATCACGATTAACTATGGACAATCATGCGATTAATCTAAATCTAAATATTTTAATAGATTGACGGCCCTATTCTCAATCAGTTAATAATTTTTTCATTGTCAGACGAATACAGCCTAATATACATGCATTCAGTATGCTATTTATAATTATATTTCCATGCACCACAGGAGTGCCAGGCCGACCGGAGATCACAGGATTTACCAAGCCTGCCATGGAGGAGGACGCAATCACCCTGACGTGCACCACACCAGGCAGCAAACCAGCTGCCAATATCCGGTGGTTCCGAAATGACAAGGAGGTCCAAGGTAGGCATGTGGTGTTGATTTCACAGCACATTGTATCCTCTGTTACCACTTGTACCCTCTTGGAGACATCATTACTGTCAAGTCATTCAGCTGCAGCATTCCTTTGTGCTCATATTCATGCATTGTTCCACTGGCCAGGGTTTAGTGGTGCCATGATTCTCCTGGCTCACAGCCAGCATTGCTGCTGTCGTTGGACAGCGTCCAAATTTTGCTGGACTGTGGCAGAGTCTTCCACATTTCACCACCTGACCACAGTGAAGACGTGTAGGAGTGCCTCTTATTGATTCTAATTATAAAGTTAACTGTACATCAACAACAAGTTCTGCACAGCATTCTGTTTTCACTGATCGTAGCACTAAAGTAATGATCATGTACTCAGCTGGTTGATTAATAGAAACACAAATCAACCATAGCAATACTAAAGGTGATCATCAAAAATGAACATGTCAACTCTAGGGTTTGCTCTCGGGCTCTTGCTTGTTTTCAGTTTACAATAATATAGAACATTGAAGCTGCAAATCCTCACGATTTACAAGTGAAATGTGGATTGGCTAATCGACTCAAGTATGCCACGGAGAAGAATCATGATTCTGAGGAAGGTTATCCCTCCAAAACTGTCTGAGAGAGGAAGAAGAAGAAGAATTGCATGCTTACTGTGTTGAGGCTGTGTGCTTAATTTTTTGTGTTCACCTAAAAAGACACACAGGTGTTAATTTATCCCACGGTTTTAAATTCCTTGTACAACCTGCCTTAGCACTGTTTGCATGTGATGAGTTGCTGGGCATTCGTTCCGCAGGTGGCTCTAAGGTGCTTTATTTTTTTTTTTAGAATAGCAGCGATTAGATTAGTCAAACGAGTCATGGAGGATACAAGAACGCACAAGAATGCAAACTCAGAAAGGCCACATAACTAGCTTCCCCCAGACGGAAATAAACAGTGACAGAGACAATGCATTAGGCAGCAGATGGTGCAGTGTAATGTGTGCTGATCACACTAAACCAGCAGAAGTTTTCTGTGGTTTCACACAGTGTGCCTTACAAGCTTTCACTTTGTTGTATACCTCTTTCCAAACTGTCTGAAGCTCTGCACTTTGTATTTTTAGAGCTTTTATCACCGTCTTATTTCTGCTTTAAAAATGCACAAAAAGAGACAAAAACATAAAAAAATAGGAATGGAATGTTTTTCCTCAATTTGATGGCAGAGGTAAGCTGTGTGGAGCTCTTTAATGTAACGCAGCCTGCTGCAGAGACTCAGTGTGACAGTTGCTCTTTATTGAAGATTTGCACCAGAGAGCTTTTTCTTGGTGGTTCTGTCTGTGTCTGCCCAACATGGCATGATGATTGATGGGAGAGGGGCCGAGATATGAAGTTTTCTTGTTGAAATGACATGCACGTAGATTCCTGAAAGGCCAGTGGAGAGCTGGCTCACAGCGTCACAACCAGACTTGCTGTCCATCTCGAGAGGCACTGACTGAGATGATCTCTTTTTTTGCTTGATGTCTTGAGTTGCACTTTAGAATAAATCTTTAAAGCTCAAAACTTAATATCCCTAACATATAGATACATATATGCACATAAAACAAATGCCAAAGCGTAATTTACAGATTTTAAGGTGTGTATCCATGGCTCCAACTGTACTCCCGTATTTTGTGGATAAAAATGCAATACCTTCATCCCGTTCCAAGGTCAGCAGGCATCATAGAATTGCATAAAGTAAAATTAAAACAAATGGATGATTCCTTACATTTTTATTTGATGTATGTAATGGCATTGATGTGTCATGTGTGAATTGCATATCTCTAAAAAACGTCATGTGCCCCATGTCTGCCCAAAACTGGTGTCTTGTATACAAATGTGCTTTTATTAGTTTTACCTGCGTACGGTGGGTTTTATTAAGCCGCTTGGGCAAACAGACCTGGTGTGATGCATCTCCAAGTCAAAGTGAGATAAAGAACAAAGCAGAGACTGGAGGGCTTGACTTAAAAACTTCATTTCCATGTCAAAGTGTCAAAGAGGAGGAATGTCAATCAGTGCTCCGGATCCAACTCTTTTGTAGGTGCTGCTTTAAAGCTTTCTTTAGCGAGTATGTGCTGGGAGCAGCATGTTTTGCCATTGGTTCTTCCGTGGTAGATCATTGCCGCCAGTGTCTGCTGTCAGTCAAATCTATCCCCACTGGGGGACCCAGTCTACAAAGCTCCTAGATGACAGCAGGTGTAATAGCAAAAACATGTCATATTTATTTCATGCTCTGATGATTTGTTTTTCAACAATTTATATGAGAAGCACACAGCATTACAAACCTCAAAATGCAACTGTCATCCAGTGTCAAATAATTTGTTTGCAGAGTATAGAGCCATACAAATTACTTGTGTCGCTGAATGACAGCTAGACTTCAAATTATAATCTATTGAGGAAAAAATCCACCCACTGTCACTCTCTTTGCATACATAAAGTGGCCTATATATTCCTTTCCCAGTGACACAAAGGCACATTCAGATACACAACAGCTCCAACATGGACTCATTTTATATTCAGTTAAGCAAGACATTAAGACATTTTAATCTAGACAATAAATATAATAATAATAATAATAATATTTTGCTGTTAAATATATGTATTTTGAATTGGGCTCCCATCATGTTCTGTAAAATTAAGCAGAGCAAAGATATTACAATTTAACAACACATTATGGCCTTCATGTTGTGTCTGAAGTAAAGAAAAGGAAAAAAAAAAGTCAATCTAATCTAATGTTTGAATCTTTGTGTCACCATACAAAACTGACAGCATGATATTATACTACCTTATCCTCATACAACAGTTTGTATGATATCTTAGAAAAGGTTATTCCTTATTTTTTGTGCGTTTTCCTACGAATATCCAGCAACACGTGACACACGTGTCAAGTTCCGCTCCACTCTTTTCAAAATAAACTTCTTCTGTCTTCACACAACTTGGTTAGGTTTAGGCAAAGATCGACTTGGTTAGGTTTCGACAACAAAATTACTTAATAGTAGTACTGCTAATAATACTAATACTAATACTAATAGTACTACTAAATACGGAAGTTACGTGACAAATAAATCAACGTTGACTTCTGGTTTCACACGGGATACAAATACCGGTCTCCTGGGCAAAAGTCAAGTGTTTTTTGACCCACCCATCCACCCCGATCACTTCCCTACACAGCGTTTGTCCCTCTTTATACTTCCTGGTTCACAATTATGTGGATTACATATGAATGGATTTTGTGGGATATATACTGTCATAACCCGGCCCGTGGGCCATGAAAAAAACGGGAACGGACACAAAATGCCAAATAATATAAAGTATTTATTATAACAAATATGAATTAAGAATCAAATGTAGTTATGGAGTGTGTTAGTCAGTGGAATCCGTAGTGTCAATGTGGGTGTGCTTGAATAATGTAGTATGAGGTGTTGTGAAGTAAAATGTCCAGCAGAAGCCAATTACAGTGCATTACTTTTGGTAGGTATAGATATGACTGATAGCAAGTTCTATTCACATACACAATGTAACCACTATGCTTTATTAGACAGCACAACTCTCAACTACCAGGGGAAGTGGTATATGCCATACTTTAGACACCATTCTAACAAAAACACTATTCTAAAGTTTATAATTTACATTTTTTTGACTGAGATGATTGATAAAAACACAATATTACACCATTTTAACTTGATAAATCTCCACTTTAAAGTGGCAGTAGGCAGTATATTTTTGGCATCATTGGGCAAAAATTCCATAATAACCTTTCAGCATATTGTAATTCAAGTGTTCTGAGAGAAAACCAGACTTCTGCACCTCATCATGGCTCTGTTTTCAGGCTTTAGAAAATCTAGCCCCTGACGGAAGACTTTGACCAATCACAGGTCATTTCATTGAGAGAGCGTCCCTATTGGCTGTGCTCCGGTCATGTGGAACCGAAACTTCCTCATTTACAGCTAAACCGTACACTACAAGATGATTCTGAAAACATTTGAGGCGAGAAATAGGCATTACAGTAACATAATATTGATTCATATTTGATCAGCGCTGCCTAGTTTGACCGTTTGGTCGGAGTTCGCGAGTGATTGACATCCGGCTCTCATAGACAGCAGACCACAGATTAGCTCTGACTGGTTGTTTTCCTCCGGTCTGTGAAATCCTGCAGATGCCGTTAGGAGCACCGGAGGACACCGGAGGACACCAGAGGACACAGTAGGACACAGAGGAACATGATTTTTTTCAGTTTACCTGTTTCATGTACTACTGTCGCGATATAGCGACCGTTTTATAAAAATAACTTTTTAAAATCATATTTGCTCCAATCTCGCCTACTTCAGCTTTAATTGTAGAATAATGTGCCAGGCCTTTTTTTCTCCTAAGTGTTTATGTGTGTGTTTTCATGGACATGAGATGCAGTATGTGATAGTGTTGACAGTGTTGACCAGAATGTAACATCACTGTGAGCAGGTTCCACCACGTCATCTGTTGATTTTTCTGAATTTGTTGACTGGATCACTTTCAGTCCAAGTCCTTCGCTTTTGTGGTCTATTTACTTATTTGTTTGTCCTCTATTTCTGAGAAGGTTTACATCTTTTACTTTGCTTCTTCCGGTTTGATATTCTCATCTTCATCAAGGCCAGAATCCAAAATTAGATCAAGTGCCTCATTCATACAGGAGCTCAGTGTGGTGCTACCGCTTACGTGTGAACAAGAATGACGTTGTAGTTAATACCTTCAGCCAGCACCAGAAATGATCTATGTGTTGCTGTATATATATATATATATATATATATATATATATATATATATATATGCGCACAGTTTAACTGTAACATTTTTTCAATTATGTGTCTAATATCTGTTGACCTAACTCTAAGAACACAACTCCCTGGCTGATAGTGTTTCCTATAGCTCCTTTGTTTACCCACTCTATAAGTTTTAAGATAGGGGGAATATCTGAGAATTTTACAAATGAGTCACATTACAGAAATATACCAACATATGCTGTAGAACATCAAAGTGTTTTCTCACATTTATTGCCTTGGATGGTGGTTTTGATCTACTCGACTTTCCACTGTATCTGTTTACCCCTTTAGAACTTAGTTGAAAAACATTTAGTAACCAATAAAGTTTAATGGCCTGGAAACTGTGGAGGAAGTTATAGAGGGTTATGAAAGACTGATGGATTTGTACATGGTGACCAAATGTAAGATAAAACTTGTTTTCAGCTTTACCGTTGTAAAAAAAAAATCAAGACATCAAAATTAAACTCTTCATTTTAATGGTAAAATCATTTATGTGCTAAACAAGTTTGTGTGAATGTATTAAGGCCTTTTAAATTGTTTCATTCAATTCATTCTCTAAGTGGAGACATCACATTGCTATTCACAGATACACATTGATTTGCGGCTTCATACGGCGCTCCAGCATCATCTGCTTTAAAGAGGGACCTGAGCTCAGTGCACATCTCTGCTCTGATTTTATTAGTTGGTGATTTCACATTTTCAGCCATTTGTAATAATGCTAACTGTGATCTAAAATGACAACAACAACAACAGCTAGAGATCATTTGTTTGAAACAGTGTTCCCTGTGGCTACACTACTCAGCCCACTTGTGCGCTGGGAGTATAGTACAATACAGTATAGATATGTGCCAGCCTGTGCTGCTCTTTTCTTCTATTGTAGCTGAAACTATTATAGTATGATAAAACATTAGACATTACATTATTTTTCTTTTTTAAATTATTGTATGTACTGTAGAGGTATATGCATGTATGTATGTATTGGGGCTTAGTCGATTGGTTGACTAATTGGCCATTTTGGTCTTGATAGACTGGGATTTCTGTGTTTGATTGTTTGTTCTCTTTGTGCTTTCTTCATGCTGCATGACTTATTTGCAAGAGGCTTATGAGCACAACTCTGGTAAATACAAGATTTAGAGTAGTGCTTTTGTGTGATTCATTAGGGAAAAACTCAGTTTTACAGACGTGTCGAACTAACTGATCAATTGGGCAACAGGATCGTGTATGTGTTGGTCGACTTCACTGAGAGTTTCTTTGGTTGGGGACATCTCTGGTATATATGTGTTCATAAGCGTGCGTGCGTATGTATGTGTGTGTATATGTGTGTGTGTGTGTGTGTGTGTGTGTGTGTGTGTGTAATCTGACAATGTATAATATTCTATTAAGCATCTCACTGCATAAACCTGAAAAACCCCATAAATAAATCGTAAAAAACAACAACAAAAAAAACATTAGATTCATGTGTTGTGAGGAAATGTTTTTTGCCACAATGTTTACAACTAATCAACAGTCAAAAATAGAAGCAGTTATTATTTTTTTTCGAGCCAGAACTACTTTTATGAGATTTTCATCTCATTTCATTTTTATTAGTATCAAATTGAATATTGTAACGGTTTCTTCCTGTGCCTTTTTTATTGTTATGTGTACTTTGATGTTTTATTTAAGTAAACACTGAAAAACATGTGGGGAGTAAACCAAGAAGCCATTTTAAACAGCGGTTACAAATACATTATCAAATCAAAAAAATGCCACAAACATGCAATCAAGGCTTAATGAATAACGAACAATACTGTATCATAGACAATTAGTGGCAATGAGGGGATTAAAATCGCCTGTTAGCATGGATAGTATTGTATATGTGTGAACATATTTATGCATTGTAGTACCCAAGACCACATTGATTCAAACTATGTTTGCCATCTCACATGGGAACCCAACCACTAATTTACCAGCAGAGCAGTTGTTAGCATGTCCCTTAGGTCTCTCTGCCCTCCAAACACCAAAATACTAAATGGTAAGATTGTTCATTAAGGATGAGCGAGTTCCAGTGTAGGATTAAAGACCCTAACAACTGCTAAATGAGGCAAAAACATTTTTTCTTCCGAATGTCAGTTTACACTTAAAGGGCTTTCAACAAAATTAATTGAGAAATTAGGTCACAGAATGAAAGAAAAAAGAAAAATTCTCAAAACATTTTAGGCTGTAATTATTGGTCAGCAGGCAGTAGGTTGCAAACTGCACCAAGCAGGAGTTTCTGGTTTTAAAAGAAGCAAATGTGCTATTAGAGAATGCCTCTAATGAAATAACCAAAAGCTCAAATTGTTATTTATTCAAGGCTGAGGACAAAGTAACCCAATGAACATAAAACAGTAATTAATCTGAAGGGCAGCCAAAATTTAAGTCTTCCAAATTATTCCCGACCAACCCTAATATTACTCTTATTAAACTATAATAATCATACATGCCACTGAGGTTCCTCCTTGTTAAAACAGATGCAGAGGTGGTGATTACAGGAGCGCCCCCCGGTTGTCTGAATGTAGATCTGCGTGCCTCTTGAGATTCTGGTTCAAAGCAGGTGCACCTTGGCACATTCACATTCTTATGGAAGCTGCCTCTGCATGCTCTCTGGCGATGCTAGCAGCCGCCTTGAAACAGACTGACAGCTTCTTCTATGGCAGCTCTGATGCTGCAGGCGACTTGATGAATGAGAGAAAAGCTGGAGAGATTTGTGTTTGACGCCACAGAGATACTTACTATCCAGCCTCTGTACTTCAGGGCAAAATGCAAGGCCTCTGACTTTCCTATTTGTTCAAATGATGTGTGATGTTTGAAATTAGGTCTAAAGAATAATGCAATTTGTGATGCATTTATCAATGAAAGCGTGTTGTCCTGGAGGCCAGTGAGGTTAGATGTAAATTGGCTATTTTTTTGTTTCTTCTTCTTCTTCTTCTTCTTCTTCTTGCTATTATTACTTTTAGTTTTGAAGTTTGACTTTTTGTGTGTCATGCATACTGTACAAAAGATATCAGTAATTAATATAAATCAGATCCAGAATGAAGCACATACTTTCAAAAATTGCTTAAAAAAAAACGCAAAAACAAAAAAGACCATTTTGTCATGTCTACAACTAAATTCATAAATTACTAATTATGTACATGTAATTGTATCTTACAGTAAAAGATAAATCAGATTGAAGACTAAATAATTAGTTAATCTTGCATTCTTTTCTAAGCTTCTTTTGAGACAAAAAGTTATTAAAGAACACAAAATTATCACCATCTGTACAACAGAATATTTCAGGATGTTGTCAAGCGATTTCATGAAAAATGATCACTAATTATTATCACATCATTGTAGTATGTACAGAAGAAGAATTATTATTGAATCTGCCAATACCAATAGCAAGAGAAAAAATACATGAAGTCGTAGTTGTAGCAGTAGTAGTAGTAGTCATAGTAGTAATAGTGGTTCCACTGGAAAGTCCAATTACATAATGAATCCCCTCACACATGACAAAGTCAAAGAGAATCAGTGGAGTAAAACAAATGGGAAGGATCAGCCCAAAGTGATGATGATATGGGTGATCTGGGTTTCATTGCAAGCGGCTTTTAGTATTTAATAGACCAAGGGATTGAACAATCCGCGTGCTGCATGTGTGTTTGTGAGTGAAGGAGTGGAGTGAGTACATACGTATGTATTGATTGACTCGGGTTTGCACTGGATGGCAGAAAGTCCAGGGAGACGAGGGAGGTGGAGGGGGGAGGATGTAGTGCGGGGAGGATCTAAGGGGCTGAGCAGTTCCAGCGAAAAGTCTTTCTGAGTCCGTCGTCAAGTTTGTCTTTTTTTTTGCCTTGTTGAAAAAAGTGACGCTAACGCACAGAGCGTTGACATGAGAGACGCAGCAAACTACAAAGAAATGCTTCCAATTATAAGTTAAGAGGCGTCTCTAAATGAAGACGACATCAGGGCAGGGACGAAACAAATACAAATCAAGATCTGAAGTTGTGTGGAGGGCGAGTGTTTGGGCATGAAACTAAGAGGAAAGAAAGGAAAGGTGTGACTACGACTATGGAAATCCACTCCGCACTGCCGGGTGTGTCTGTTTGTGTTGACTGGGATGTTTGAGTGATGGTCCTGGAGGAGCAAACACACCCAACCAACCGAGTCAATGCTCACACTGCTCTCCCCTCACTATTCACTCTACTTTGACTTGACTTTCAAAGGCCAAGGATGCTCTCCCTCAAAGGAGATGCAGAGAAAAACAACAACAACAATAACAACAACACTGCAGCTGTCTATGTCAGAAAAGCAACATCTTGAAATAAAATGTTACTCACGTTTTAGTTAACGTACAAGCGGATTGTTCTGTTTTTCTCTGCTTCTTTTACAAAAGTATTTTTTTGCATGAAGACCTTGCACAAAAGCCAGAACTGTTCCCCAATAATATTAGTAATCCACACGTATATTGCACCCCTGTTCATTTTCTGACTCTCTGTAGGCACTAAGGAGGTGAATGCCACGGGAAAATCATTCTCAGTGAGGAGCAGCCTCCAGTTTAATGTGGACAGACGGGACGATGGCGTCGCCTACACCTGCAGCGTGGAGCATGTGTCTCTGTCGAACCCTTACATGACAACCGAGGTCCTGGAGGTCCACTGTGAGTGCAGTCATATACACCCTGCAAAGCTGGATTAGGTGTAAGATTAGCATTGAGAAGAAATACAAGGATTGAGATTACATTTATGTCTGCAGGTTTAGCTTTGCATTTGTTCAGGATTAGTGTGGGATTAGTTTGCAGGTAAGGGATTAGTACCAAAGCAGAACAGGGATATGGGCCAGAGCTAAGAGCTGCCCAATGGGTAAAGAACTAACTACTGCGGCGCTTTGTCAGTGTTAGAGTTAAAGCCTCTAACACACAGTACTGTCATAGCTTTGGATTTGTTTGTCTCTTCTTCACAGATGCTCCCCATGTGGAGATCACACATTCACTGATTATTCCACAGGAAGGGCAATACTTCAAATTGGAGTGTGTGTCCATAGGCAACCCAATGTAAGTTGGCATTTCTTTACAACTTCAATTTGATGGCAGTTACTTGCATGAAAATAGGCAGAAGTTGGATTTGAAATGTGATTTGTCTTCATTACAGAATGTTTCTTCACTTTCTTTCTTTACATTTAGGAATTAATATGCAGTGAGATGAAAAGAAAATATTGTTTGTATTTTCTTTCCCAGACCTGAACCGGTGCTGTGGTCTAAAGATGGAGGAGAGCTGCCAGACATTGAGCGTATGATTGTGGAGGGCAGGGAACTAACCATCACCACACTAAATAAAACAGACAATGGCACATACCGCTGCGAGGCCAGCAACCACCTGGGGACCAGCAGTGCTGAATATATACTGTTTGTATATGGTGGGTACAGTAATGGTTTGTCTTGTTATGGATGATCAGTTTTGCTGTGGCTTCATACTCGAGGCTTTGCAGCACACTGTGTGCTAACTCAAAGATGGTCGGTGTTCATTACAGAGATACAAAGCCAGCAGGACTTTTCAGTCTGGCAATTTAACTGCTAGATGGTGCATGTTGTAATAAAAAAGCCTCTAAATTAAAAAAGACATAATGACAAAGCAATAATAGCTACATTAAATATGAAAGATTTTTCAATAGAATCACAAAGTCCAGCATTTCCTGGAACCACAATGTTTTGACAGATAATCTGCCGATCATAATGACTGTTGCAGACATGTTTAAGGGACATTTTTAATGTCAAATTTGCATGGCAAGTAGATTGTGAACAGAAACGTTTGACTTTAGTCCTTCAACAGTCATCGGTGATTAGTTTATGAATATCAGCGGACATAGGCTCCCCGCGGCCATGAAAGCGGGTATAGCTAATGGATGGATGGAAATTATTAATTATTTTGGCTATATAATAATGTGCCAGTTCAATGTAGGTCAAATTGGTTTGATTCGATTTCAAACACGTAAAAGACCCTGCCAGTGTGTTTGCAAGGTTTAGCTCCTCAACTGCAAATCATGTGCACATTTTGGCTGACCATTTTCGAAAGCGTGATGACAGTTTTAGATTTATAGATGTATTTTTCTTACCCTTCGAGGCAGCCCTTGGTTTCCATTCATTTTTTAAAAAGACTACTATATTAAGGTTGTGTGATCATGCAGTGTTGGTGCAGATTGATTTGACAAGTTTCCATTGCATTACCTCACAACAATATTGTAACCTGTGGGCAACCTCTGGGTCTGAAAAGTGAAGCCAATGCTGAAGTGCCTTAAACTTGCGTTCTTTCTAATAGCCAGCAGGGGGCGACTCTTCTGGTTGCAAAAAGAAGTCTGATTGTATAGAAGTCAATGAGAAAATGATCCTACTTCTCACTTGATTTATTACCTCAGTAAACATTGTAAACATGAGTTTATGGTCTCAATCGCAAGTTTCAAGTCTTCTTAAGTACAGCGTGATAGTAAGAAAGTAAAATTTTATCCTATTTAGAGTCAAATAGACAATAAAGCAGGGTATGCTTTAGGGCGTGGCTACCTTGTGATTGACAGGTCGCTACCACAGCGTTGTTCGGTCTGGGATTTGTTTGTGTTTTCATCTTATAACTTTAACCCTTTCACAGTGTGTTTTCAGTTCATGAAAGTTAATTGTGACATTTTGGTCGCCTAAAAGTGTCTTATTCAGCGTTCGGTTGTACTTAGCTCCACCTTCTCTTGTCACTTCTGGTTGCAAAAAAACAACATGGTGACAGCCAAAAAGCCAAACTCGAGGCTTCAAAACGGCAGTCCACAAACCAATGGGTGATGTCACGGTGACTACATCCAGTTTTTATATAATCTATGATTGTAACTGACAATAATTAATGCAGTCTTGATGTTCACTGTGATGGGTTACACAACTCAAGCAAGTTAAAACAGTTGGCTAATTTATTTTTATGCACTGCATAGAAATGAATGGAAACCAATGGCTGCCTGGAACAGAGAAACAATAGCAAATATCTTTATTTATTTTATATATGATTTAGCAACATTAAAATGGACAGCACTACATTGCATGCTGCCAGGTGTAATGAAGGACTGGGGAGAATACAGTAAAAGGTGGCTCCCAACTGACCTCTAAATGTGAAAATTAGGATAGTAAGTTCACTTTCAAATATTATTAAATATGTGTAATTTTGTGGTTCAAATATGTAAAAGTAAGGATAATGGCATTTTAGGACCAGTACAAAGTGATTTGTAGTCCTGCAGGTCACCAGTTTGCATACCATTTCCTCAAGATTTCACTTCCAAATCTTGCCTTGGCACTGTGGAGGATAACCCAGTTTACCTCAATGTACTGTACATATTGCTACACAGGTTTAGCTTTGGACTCTTCCTATGAGGAAATGGGAAAAAAAAAGTGTAAAGGATGCAGAATTTAGTTCCCGAGTACTGCCTGGAGGAGAGATAAGTTAATCCCGAGACAGTCGAGCGGCTGAGAGAATAAAGACAGCATGGTGCAGGAAACGGATCATTAAGGCCTCTGCAGCACATGTTTATAACGTTTATCAAATACAGCCAAGTTAAAATACAAAAACAAGGAGAGAATATTAAAATTCTACATGGATTTATTTGTTTCCATTTTTGCCAATTAAGCAGTCCCACAGTTTGTTTGGGAGCGACTTATCACAGCTCAGACGCTGGACTTATTCAAGCTCACAGGCAGTTAGTGGATGCACAGCAGCTTCTTTGTTCGATTTTAAAGGCAGAGACTTTTGGGGAGAGGAAGCCCTTCATTTGGGAAAAAAACAAAGGAAAAGGAGGATGACACATTTGTCCTTTCAGCTTTTGTTATCTCAGTCTCTTTTTTCAGCATGCTCATTGTGGGGTAGGCAGCGATGTCAGGCTAGTCCATATCATCCTGTCATATCTGGGAGCCATGGTCCAAAGTTTCAATCCTTACATTTCACAGTCAGAGAGATTTTTCTATTAGTTCTAATGAGTTCAAAGAGAAACATTCCAATTTCTTGAATTAACCTGGGTTTTTAGAGGTATGCGTGTATGTGCCAGGGAGCCGTTTCTCACTTTCTGACGGATTAACAGAGGAAATAGCGAAATTTATAACCCTCGGCAGCACTCTCACACTAAATACAAAGGTCCTGGTTAGTGGGAAGGATGAAAAATTGAGTTGAGCAGGTAAAGGATGTGCGAGACGGGCTCATTTCCACCGATGATGACAGTCATTCTTCAGAGCTACATTGTGTCTGTCTGAATACTTACCGGGTCTCTTCGGATCATCTCAGCCTCTAAGCCTAATTTGCTAATGACAGGAGAGCTGAGCAGCAATAAATGTCATTGCTCCGCCGCAATTTATCACCGTCTGCAATTATGCTCCTTAGTGCGCTGTATTAAATAAAGCAATGTATTGCACCGTATACGATAATTAATCCGAGTGAGATGTTAGAGACATGGTAACAGATAGTAGTTTGGTTAAATACAGGTGAGAAATGACTACATCTGATTGTGAAGCTGCATCCCTGCTTCTCACCCCCTTACCCTCACATTTCACTCACACATTTTGACCTCAACAAGCATGACACATAATGAGTTTCACATTCTCTGTGTGTGGCCCATACACCAACCAATCATCACTAGCTTGAAAATTTAATAGATATAAGAAATATGAGTCCTTCATATACGACTCATCCTTTTCCCAAAGATATTGCTGAAAGAATTTACTCATTCAGAGCTTGAGTCATTGGCACAACTCTCGTATTTTATCATCTGTGCATTTTTTTCATTATTTTACCTGTAGTCACTGAGGTGATAGACCAGAATTAACCCTCTGCACCAGCCACGTGCAGTAATTGATTAGTGCTTTTGTTTTTCCTGTAAGTTCTCTCATGTTGAGCCTGTTCCCCACGGAGAGGTTTGCTTTTGCTCCCCCTCTGTTCCCGTTGTCATTCAGCAGACGTCATCACCCTAGTGCCTCCATCTTCAGCTCCCCTGCCTCCTCCCTCTCTAGCCTCTTTCATTCTATTCATTCTATTCTTCCAGTTCGCTAATGCTGACATTCCCACATCAAACATAGGCAGTCACAGCTGCGTTCGCAGGTACGCTTGCTCCCCCTCCATGGCCCCGCCTCAATGCTCCATGCACTCACAAACATGACACTGAACACACTGTTGATGATTGATGAGCTAACAACTGAGCTTTGAGCTAGAAAATGGCATTGTTTTACTGGATGAATTCAATACTCTGTCTATTTTTCTCTTTCCTCTCTGCTTTGGTTTTTATACACCGTATACCTCACCATCAATTTTATTACTGTTTCTGAATAGTTTTTATTATTGGTAGCTGACAATACGTTACCACATCAGGTAGTAACTGTTTGCAAACCACTGCACACATTTACATCTTCGCAGAAGCAGAAAATAGAAAACATGAGTGTTTGTACTTTTGTTCTTAGGCTGAATGATTTCTACCATTACAACCAAACAATAACAACACATGCAATTACGTTTGAATAATGTTTACCAAAATCACATGCTCCATGTGTTTACTTCAGCTCATCTCTCCTAATGGGATTCGTGTTGTAGTGGTTGGGTATGACTTTTTCCACATTGAGGCACAAGAGCACTCTGCAGGTAAAACATGCTAATTGGCTTAACAGTCGAAATAGCTCTGGTGTTGTGATGGAGAAAACACAAAGGTTACTTAGATTTGAGTCGTGCTTCATTTTGATAATCAACCTGTGAAACTTAAAGGTGCCCTGTGGAGTTTTCCTGTAAATAAACAAAAGTTATGTTAATATTCGGTGTTTCTCACCAAAACACATTATGTGTATCCTGGAGGTCCAGCAAACCTGTTGAATGTGTTTCCATCCTCATAAAATTCTTTAAAAGCCATTTTTGTTTTAATGTTGTTTACATCCACACTAGCTTGCAGTCTTACTGACATCCTTTGCAAGTGCAACTGCCGATCAGTGGAATAGTTTGAAACTGGCGGCAGGAATGTGTATCACGTTGACCACATGCACGCGAATGCATTAAAAAATGCAAACACTCATAAAAACAATGCTCCATAGCACTACTAGTGGTAAAATAAAACTTTACAGGGTACCTTTAAACTGCAAGGATATGGCTTCTAAAAGCTGTGAATTGACTTTTCCGAACAACTTGCCATTTGGCCGTATTTTTATACTCCTACCTATCCTTCATCATAGACTGGCCGATATTTGTTGGTGAATACTCAGGTGCTGGCAAATGACATGTTATCTGATACCTGAATGTTTTAAAGTAGATGAAATGTCCTGACGTGTTAAAAAAACACATTTTCTTATTTACCTCTTGTGTTGCAGATAGTTTTGGTTTAATTTGCCCAGGTTTTGAGATATTTGTCTCCAAGATATGCTTCCACCCTAAAACAGTGGTGGGGAACTGTGAATTGTTTCTGTGAATTGACGCATTAAGGATGTACATAGCCAATTACACACCAAAAATCTCAGTCTGTACACCTTTGTTCTTCATCTTGTCCTTGTCGATGTATCTTGTGCTGCTCTCCCAGTGACCGTTTCCAGTAACTCCAGTTATGCATGCATGTGGCTGTGACAGCAAGCTTCGCTTTCCGCCACTGCACGCTGTCAAAGTAAAAACTCAGAAAAACAGACCATGCTAATTTCTCATGTTTCCTACGAACTTTGTGGTCACCTTTTTTATCACGGTGTTGTTCCCCTCGTCTTCCCTTACTGCTGTCACTGTCTGCAACCATGGCAACAGCCAAAGACTTTCCAGGGCCAACAACAGGTAAATATCCCACTAGACGATCATTGCAAGCCAGATTTACAGTGTGTGATGCTGGATCTGGATCTGGGTCCACACAGCATGAGCCAAACCATCAGCATGCATGGATGCTCACCCTGCTGACGCCAGCCGCTTTCTCTCCAGCCATGTCACAGGCTGCATAAGTTATCACACAATATGTTTCTGGTTTGGTTTGTCTTTGCACGACGAAATAGACGGCTCTATCTGAGTGGAGCTGGGCTGGAGATTGCATCTGTGCCAGTGTGTAAATATTGAATTTCAGATCATGTGATTACGCAGAAACTCTCTTTATCCTTCACATTTCTGACCACATAAAAAATATTTCTGTTTACCATATTTTTCTAGGTACATTCATGATTTAATCTATTCGCATAGCTTGTGGTTGCAGCAATTTAGTTTGATATGGAATTTATTTGTGATATGAATATATACAGTATAATATAAGATATAATATAAAAAAAATATTCTTACATATACAGACAGGATGGAAATAGGATAGAAACAAGATTCACAATTCATGTGGTCTTAATCTAACTAAACACCAGATCAGACAAAATTTGGCATTGATGTCCCTGTGTGCTGCTGAAATGTCTGTGTGTCATTTCTCAGTGTCATCTTAGTGTTTCAAGAAAGTTGTTCAATTTTTTTCCAAACGTCTTGATTTTAAATGGATTGCTCCTCTATAGTTTGTTACAGGATTGACATATGAATAATCAGTGTATTTACACTATAAGTATAAAGTACTATAAGTATAAGTATAAACACTCACTTTGTCACACATTAAGGGGAAAGCATAGCAAGTTGTGTTGAGATGGAGATGACACGTTCAGCTGCAGTGCAGCAGGAGCAGTTCAGCTTTGTCTCATTCCTGTGAGCAGTGTGCACCAGCCGAGTGTGATATGAAAATTGCTTATGCCCCTTGTTGACAGTGGAATCACCCGTACAGATCATTATGTCCATCGACATGCAACCAAAATTGAGCTAATTCAACTGTTGTACCAAAACAGTTATTGCTTCAAAGTCTGAAGTGCCTGCTTGTGAGTCCCTGATAAAACAATATTGGTGGTTCTATCCTGCATGGAGTTAATAATACTGCATGTTTCACACGCCATCTCTTTTTATTTTTTAACGTCCCACCCTGGGTTGCTGAAAATGATGGTTGCATTCCGTTAAAAGAGGAGTATAACAAGGTTTGTAAGAACATCCCCGCCGTCATTTCCCAGGGTCACTTTGCAAACCTGAGCACAAGCCATAGCCATCCATCAGCTTGAGATAATGAGAGCACACAAAGTGCACAGTTAAGACACAGCCACTTACAGTTTATTACAGGACAGACACAAAGGCATGCTCCCGCCTGGGAAACCTTCAGCTCGCTCTCTGCCCGGAGGACGCCTCATGTTAAATAACACTTATTTAAAAAACCTGATTCTCAGCGGCAGAATGTGGCAGCGAGCAAGGGGGAAACATAAAAGATAGCATGTGTAGAGGCTTTGGTGAAAAAACGAAATCATCACTCAGAGCTCGACTTCAATTTTCTTGCAGCATGTTGCTTTTGCTAATGCCACATTTTTTAATTGTGCAGAGATTTGTGGTATTTCCTATGATTTACACCTTTTATACCTCAATTCAAGCACTTCAAAGCTGTGATGTCAGGTTGCTCTAAATATGACAGAAGCTCATTTGGGACTGTTGTGCTTTGTTTGTGTGTGTTAAAGTGTTAAAGCTACATCTGGATATTTTCATGATACATGAAGGAGTAAATTATTTTCATTGCTTTTTATAATGTCTACACCTGCATTAGACACAGCGAAACATCTTGCACGTGTTCATTCTGTCCCTCCTCTTTCCTCTCCATTTTTGTTACAGATCCTAATGCTTTAGGGCAACATGGACCTGACCACGCTCTAATCGGCGGTGTTGTTGCAGTCGTGGTCTTCATCACCTTGTGTCTGATAATAGTTCTCGGACGATATCTGGCCAGACATAAAGGTAAAAGAGGTCACTTGCGCTTCATTGAATAACAATTTTCTTGCTTGGAGTAAATGTATATGTCTAGTGCTTTTCAGCAGGTGGATAACTTGCTGTATTGCTCTGTATGTCTACAGGGACGTATCTAACACACGAGGCCAAAGGAGCCGAGGACGCCCCCGACGCAGACACAGCCATCATCAACGCTGAGGGAAACCATGTGCATGCGGAGGAAAAGAAAGAGTACTTCATTTAGACTTCTGTTACTCTTTTCATGACAACTTTTGACAGCAGACATGCAAATTTAAGCTGCTTAAGCGCCACTTCATGATCTGTTTCCTTTTACTTATGATTCTTCTGTCTTTTCCAGAAAGCTCATGCTTGGATATGCTTGTTTTCAAAGCATTCGCTGACAATATAGCCTTCTCCTTTTGTAATTAATGTAAACCACGTACAATTGGATTATTTCCATTTCAGTTTTATGGTGCCTAAATACTGTATATTTTTCTGCATTTCTTTCATCGCTTGCATTTACTTTTTTTTCTTTACTATCTCTTACTTTACCTGTTATACAACTTTTTTGCAGATTTTTTAAAATTCAGAATCAGCAAGAAATGTGCTTCAACTCAAGTTCGGGTCAAGTCTTAGCTTTTCAAAATGTTATGCTTTAAGAGCAGAATATGTTAAATACGTAAACAGGATTAAAGAGTGGTTTTGGATGTTGCCTGGAGCTTACCCCACCACAGCCATACTGCACACATTCAAAAAATCATCAAACTGACCAGACACTTTGACAAAACAAAACACGGAAGCACAATCTATGTGATTGTCTCTAGATGAAATCGACTCCCTCTTAGCACTGTCTGTATATTTCTGCATTGATCTACTTTTGGTTTTTCGCTCATGCTGTTGATTTGTACCAACAGAGAACAAGAAAATTAAAGCACAAAGTCTGAGGACTAACATGGAGGGAAAACACATCAACTGTTCCTTGTCTCAGGATTCAATATGAGTCTAGATGGAGAGACGGTATCAGACAGGTGATGGAGATTTCAGTACACTTGCAGTTATCGTCATGGATGAGGAACTTTAATTTTGGTTGGCGATTTGATGTAAGATCCAAACTGAATGAGTGGAACCTTGTGGGGGTTCATTATTTATGTTGAATTTTATCAAACAACTATGCTCAATGTGTGGATATTGCTGTAAAATACTTTGCTAACGTGGATATTGGTGAACAATATTGTTGAATCTTGGGATCCCTGACATATTACAATTTGTATATTAGCATATACAGTATTTAAAGTATTCCATAAGTCTTCATTTTTCTCCATTTATCTAACAAAAGGTTGTTTTGCCAGGCGGCATGTAAATAATGTGTAAGTATTCAATTTTAGTAAAAGATAAAAACATAGCTTTTAATTTCAGGTCCCATCACTTTGATGAGATTCTTTTCACATTTTTGAAGATTTTTCTTTCAAACGGGGATTCTAATGAATTGCTTAAAATGAAAAAAAAAGAAGAAAAAAAATCTGGTCAAAATATATGTATTTATTATTATGATTGATTGACATTTATTATATAATACTATATTGATTGATATTATTGCTGTTATTACTAAAGTAGTTGTCGACATTAACTTTTCCATTTTTTAATTCTGTAACTTATCATACAAAAAACAATACAAGGATCACCGTTATGGCCTTTGAGTTTGCTGCAAACAGTACTAATGACATGTTGAGGCATTGGTGAATCAGACATGCCCTCACTGTATATAGTCACTGTATCAAAGACATTGAACCACATTGCCAATGCTCATACATGTTATTTTGTTAGTTCAGTATGATGCTATAAATAACTCATTTTGTACAAAGTTTTAATCGCTGTAATTAATTTGCTTTTTATGGGGGACGTGTGAGGTTTGCTTTTTTCTCAGTATTGAATATTCATTTTTCAACTATGCCACTGTAAAAAAAAAGAAAAGAAAAAAGAGAGACAAAGTGCGGATTAAAATATCAACAACTTGAAAACTGCCATTTTGTTGTGACTAGATTTGTACTGTGAAATGCACTCAAGAGTAATCCTTTTTGCCAGTGTATTACAGCGCTATTAACCCGAGTCACAATATGTGTCTGCATCTCTACAGTTCTATAAAAGGGAGCATATGTTGATGGACAGCGCTATGACCAAAGCTGCACTGTAATTGTTATTCCATGCAACTGTTGAGTATTACTCGGCCTTTAGTATTAATAATATATGCAAAGTGTTGAAGGATTAAAAAACCATGAAGCTCCTCAGGAAGATTGCCCGGGGCTCTCAGCTCCCCTCCTGATTTGTGCATTAATACAGGGTGACAAAAGGAAGACTCGAGTCTCCCCGAATTCCTCCCCGTCTCACTGGAGCCAAGTTCGATATGCTTGAAGTGGCTTCATGAAAGTAGCCGCAGATGTCAACGCAGCAGGCTGCTGTTGCCCTTGTTTTAACAAACTTGAGAGAGGAAGTCGACTGGGGGAGGAAAACCGGAGGCAAACCACTTTGTGATTTGACATTTTGGTCAAGGATGTTAGGATGCAGCTGATTGCTTTAATTGGAAGTGAAATGATAACTCTTAAGATGAAACTTTATTGATCCCTGTGGGGAAATAAGATCATCAAAAGGCAAATAGTAATAGCATCTAACAGGGAAAAAAAGACAAATGGAATAAATGTACTAAATAGATGAAGAAATAAGAAAAAATATGTAGGAAAAAAAGAGTGAAGCAGTAAAATAGAGTGGATACAATTGTTCAAATATATGCAGATGTTGCTTTTGTAATGGTGCGAAGTATTGAAGAGGAGTATGGATCACTGATAGAATGGTACAGGTATTATAGCATTCATGTCTTAATTACTGTAAATAAGGATTACTGCTTGATAAATTTGTGCCATATGAGGATTAGTATGCCTAAAAATGCAGTCTATACAAAATCAAGAAGAGTGTATATGAAATACTGTGAATAAGAATCAAAATGCAAGTATTCCAAGAAGATGGTGTGCAAATGTGCATTATATCCACAGGGCCATATGTATGGACATGAAGTGTAATGGTCTGGAGACGAGCATTATAAAAACTAGGCATTTGACTAAAGCAAATGTTGATTATAGTATCTTACATTTTGTAGTAATCTGGATACTTCACGTGCAGTAAACCCTAGTAATTTAGAATAAAAAAGAAAGCACCTTTTATGGCCCATTATCCCTGCTTCAGTGACACAGATGAACTTTTTGAAATTTGATGATGGATATAATAGCCTTGTGCAGATTACTGAGCTCATATTAAATATCTCGACATCCTTAAAGGGAGATCTCGTTCCAGGACACGGGGCCCGTGTCATTATGATCCTCCATTCTTCAGCTCCCATTGACCTTGAGCATAATGTTGCTTCCCAGCAGACTAATGTTGCCATTATCAACACACTGTCCGGCCAGCCATCTGCCTGCTCCGCACAGCGCTTCGCTCCCCCTCTCCTCTCACAGAGACGGCTCCCAATGCTCACTTCATAATCATTACCAGCGAAAGCCCAGCCAGTTCAAATAAACATCAGCTCCCACTATCACACTCCTTCGCGTTATTAAAAGCTCAGTGCTTCGTTAAGCTATGTAAATTGAGATAGACTGTCTTGAATAATGCCTGGCAGAAAATAATGCTAAAAATCCATCATAATTTAGTAATTGGATATGGAGGGGGGGAAACATTCATGTGCAATCGTAAATAGTGAGTTGGAAAATGGATTTTCTCTTTACCCTTGAAATGTGAGAACCATACCCTGGGCAATGTAACAATCACAGCATGACCTCTGAGGAGGCCTTGTAAGTCTTACTAAACTGAAGAAAGTGATACCCACTGTACCCTGTAGGCAGTGTCCATATCAGTCCTCCAGCTCACAATAAGCTCTTATCATAGCAGAACAGAAGTCTCTGACAAAATCCTTCAGGGACGAATTGATATCTTAAAAAAACATTATTACACTTAAACATATTAGGTCTGCAGCACAATTCTGATTTAGCGATGTTGAACATTAATTCTTGAGCTAATAGTTGCAGTTGGGTGGGGTGATTCATGAGGATTTGCCTCAACATCAAGACTCTGGTAGAAGAGTTCAGTATTTTCCAGTAACTTGGACCAGACTGCTATCAACACAGTTTGTTTTTTCTGTTTCATCCCACCGTTCTGCTGTAGATTAGTGACAACTGGAGGAGCCGTAGCAAGATTTTGCAATGAAAAGCCCTCCAACCCTGACACAAATAGTGGTCCGTCTTTTGGATTAAACAGCACAACTCTTTATGCAGAAATAACAGTAATTCCACTTGTTTTCACTATCCAAGCATGTAAATTGCCTTGTGTAATTCACTGGGCGATTTGCAGAGGAAGTAGAAGGATAAAAGGATTTTAGAGATGGAGTGGGATTGCAAGGCAAATGCAGTGTGCTAAACAGAAGTGATGAAGAAATCTTTGTCCTCTGGATCATGTTTTTAATTACAGATTTAAGAGGTATTAGTGACACTGTGAAGTGATTCATCCAAACCTTATTGAGTCAATACTGTATTTACCGATAACAATAATCACAACATTCCCAACTGGGAAAAATCTATCCAACTATGTACTTTTTATTTTATAAATATTGTGTCATCTTTCATATTGCCTGCCATGCAGGACAAATATTTTGGAAGCGTTTACTTGTAATCATTGCTCTGCACCCAAAGATGAGGTGCAAAAAGCAGACAGTGGAAGATGAAATTCACAATTTTTCAATATCCTCCTTTTCATTTTCAGAACTTTGTGTTTGGGAGTCTGTTATCATTGCCCTTAGAAGCCCGGGGTTGCATTGTTTGTGGTAATGGTTTTGTCTTTGATTGACAGCTCATTCTAATGGAGAATTGGGTAGAATAATAATGGCATGTTTACAACACTGGTGCTGCCTTTGAAAAGAGTCTTTGCGGAATAAATCTCATGATGATGCCAACTTGCATCGCAGGTACACTCCTTGAACATCATGGATTTGTCAAAATACCCACAATTAGATTAGCTTAATGTTTTCTTACTTTTATGTATGTTCAAACAGAACATTTAAAGCAGCAGTGGGTAGAGTCGGAGCAAATATGATTCAAAAAAGGTATTTTTATAAAACGGTCACTATATCCTGACAGTAGTGCATGAGACAGGCAATCTGAAAAGAATCATGTGCCTCTGCGTCCTCCGGTACTCCAAAAACAACCAATCAAAGCCGAGCTGGAGCCTTGCTGTCTCTGAGCAGCTGTCAATCACTCGCAAACTCCGATCAAACAGTCAAACTAGGCAGCGCTGATCAAATATGAATCAATATTATGTTACTATAATGCTATTTCTCGCACATGTTAATATCAGTTGAGGAAATACCAAGCACCGCCCACCAGCTGGAGCAAACTTTCTCCTTTTACAGCTATACAGTACACTACAAGATGTTTCTGACAACTTTTTATGTGCGAAATAGGCATAACAGTAACAGAATATTGATTCATATTTGTTCAGCGCTGCCTAGTTTGACAGTTTGATCGGAGTTCGCGAGTGATTTACAGCTGCCTCCATTGAATGAACAGCCAATAGGAACGCTCTCTCTATGAAATGACCTGTCATTGGCCAAAATCTCCCTTCACGGGCTAGATTTTTTAAAGCCTGATAACAGAGCCATGAGGAGGTGCAGAAGTCTAGTTTTCTCTCAGAGCACTTGAATTACAATATGCTGAAAGGTTATTATGGGATTTTTGCCCAATGATGCCAAAAACATTCTGCCTACTGCAGGTTTAATTTAAGATAATAAAGGTGGTGGAGCACAGCTGAGCCCTCTGCAGCCCCCTTTTGACTTACAGCTGCAACATTCACACGTCATATCACTGCTGAATCAGAGGGCTGTAGGATATTATCTTGAGATGTGTTTTGCCTAATCTTATTTGATGAGATTAAACAGATCACTCACACTTCCACTTGTGACAGGGCCGAGTGGAAGTCAGAAGGAGTCAAATGATCTGGAACAAAGAACATGAGCTTGTGTATCCCCCTGGATGCATCACCATGCCATTAGGCTAGATGAATGTGTACAGTCAGATACAATTCCCTTGTTTGCTGCATGAGGGCTTCCACTTTGTGAGGTAGCGGCTCCGCTGTTCGAATCAGGCCACATGCAGGCCCGTGGATTGATGACTGAAACAGGGCTACCCACTGTATTTTAAACTCATTCATCCACACTGACTCACATTCTCTGTGGTGCATCTTTAAATAGCCCGCCCTGGGATTGTCTGTCTGCCATTTGATTTATTCTATATTGTATTTTTAGATCTAATTAAAACTTTTCTGTATTGTTTGGCTGAATTTTGAATTGTGCAGGCCCAGGAGACCACATAAAGGCAAGCCTTATCTTGGTCTTTTGGGGGAGGGGGAGCTAGTACCTGTGGCATAAGGTATGCAATAAATAGAGTGCCATCTGTTTGGATTTGAGCACTTGAGATTCTTCCAAGGAACTCACTAGAGACTTAATTAAAGATGGAATATTAGTGAGTGGGAGACTGATGCTCCTCCAATAAAATGACAGCTATAGGAAATCTTAGCATTAGTTTGATAACAGAGATTCATTTTTCTTTAGAGTGAAAAGACAGTGCTGCACTTTTATTAAAGTGTTTATCCTCAGAGATTATCATAAGATATCATTTCAATGCTTTTTACCAGTGGTGTTTTTGTAGCCGTTCAATCTATTAAAGCTTTTTCAAATCCTAGTTTTTCCATTTATCCTAGCGGGGTTGCCATTTCCAGCTAATGTGCACATCTAACGGAAGCACGGGAAGTTATGTATGTTCAGACAGGAAATATTGTGTTGAATGTGGAAAAGACGTGCTAGTGGCTAAATGGATAATTAGTCAGTTAATGAATGTCAGCACATTTTTTGGAAAGATGATGTTCCACAAGTTCATTGTCACCTTTTACCAAAAGCAACAATGCCTAACTTACTGTAGTTAGAAGCGTGTTTGTCATTTATTATTATAGCCCTCCTGATTGAAGATGATTGTGAGGTTTACATGAATTTGTCTGTGCATCATAGGCCAATAACTGAATGATGTCCTAACACCATTAGTAGTGAGGGAAGTTACTCATTTGTTTTATAAACAGGACAACAATGAAATGGATTTAAGGAATTAAAAAAATAAAACAATAACAACCACATATTTAACGAACACAACATAACACTCTTTCTCCTGTGTATTCTATTAGAGGAATTTCATTTTCAAATAGCAAACCCTCTCCAATGCAAACAGAATAATAATGTGTAAACATTGTATTGAAAAGGTTCTGACAAACTGCTGTGCCTGCAGGATGCCAGCTGTCTGGATGTGGGTGGACATCAGGCGTTGGCATCAGCCTCATTATCATCAAGGTCCCCCTCTCCCTCTCCCTCCTCTGGATGTTTTCTTTTTTCAGTATTTATAGTAATGGCATAGGACGAGATCAGGTTTAATTGCCCTTAGTTTAAAATAGCGTCAGTAGCACAACATATGTTTTGGCTCAATGCACGGCTGTCTGTTGTTTGTACTGTACTGCACTTTCATCTGTTGAATCAACAATTAAATATACATACTTGTATCTTACATATACAAAATTAATTATTTTGCAAGTGATGTTTGTGTTTATTGCTTTAAAATTTCACGACTATCTTATTTATTTAACATCAAACATTCTATTTTTAAGTCGGGGTTTCAACAAAGCTGCACAAGAACATCATTAACCAAATTGTTTGAACTATGGTGTAGGAGGTAGGCACAACCAGCAGCTCTGTAAGATGTGAAAATTGGGGCCTAAAACCAGAAATTTACTAATTCTACAAACAGTGGTTTTAAGCAGACACCACTGTTGTTGCTTGGAAAATACACCCATGGTTTGTCTAGGAATGTGAGTTTCTCTTTCTCATATAAGGAATTTCGGCAGGCTATAGATACTGCAAGGCCTATTGTCCCCAACAGTCAGTTTTACATGTTTCACATGAAAACATGCTTGATATCACCACCACTTAGCATCAGTGTCGCCAAATCTTCTGAAAAAACCCTTCAGCATGGTTTACAGGAAAATGTTTGAAATGAGGGAAATAATCACCGATGACACACACAAGCATTTCCTAAACCCATAAGTCTATATCTGTATTAAAGCACTTTGCAAAGATAAATCATACTTGAGAATTGGTCAAGGGGTGACATAGCACATTGCAAGCATATAAGGAAGAACTTCTCTTGATTTATAGGGTTGTAGCTGTATAAGCTGTGTAAGAGCGCATACAAAAAGAGGGGAGGGACCAGTGGGATTGCTAAAGCTTGAATACTTCCAGAGCAGAGTGCCAGTCGTCTTTATGATGCCAGTCAGTGTGATGGTGAGCCTCGGGGATTACTCCAGACAGACAGCTCAGTAAGACAACTGATTAAATAGTAGTGAGAAGAGAGAAAATGTTCAATTCAGCCACATTTAGTATTCATGGGATGGACAGCCATACAAGAGTTCACCTTGAGGGGTCATCAGGGGAGAAGGTCCAGAATCCCAAAGAGCTGCCAGGCCAAGTTTCCACATAGCACTTGGAAACACAACTGATTGTGTTTTTAATTGCTTTGATTATCAAGTTTACTTTGGCTGAATTGAAAATGGTAATGCAGCACATAGCGAATTAACAGACTGATATGCGGTGAAAAGGAGTTCTGTTGTGCAGCTCTTGTGACATTGTGATAGATTTACCAAAGCAAAATCAATGCTGAACTTCAAGTGAAGAATATAAATGAATACGTTCCTCATACATTCAATCCATTGCATTAATACATTACAGTCAATTTTAATATGCTTGTGTGCATGTTTTATGGCATTAGAGTATCTTACAAAAAGAAAGTGAAAAATTGTGCACATGATTGGCTGTGTAAGGAGGTTATGTTTTATTATAAAAATGATCAACTGCTTATGTCACCACATTTATTATATCACAGTACAAGTAATACTCCAAAATAACTTGTGGAGGAGTCGAGTACAACTGTGCTACATCTAAGAAAGACACGGTCTGATTAATGCTTATCCAGGAGTCTGTAGTTTGAACTTCTCTTGTTTGCAACCGGCTCAAAGAAGAATAAATATTGTTCACGTTAGTTAGCTACAGAACAATGTGGGATGAAGCCACCACGGTGTAAATCTTTTTTCAGGACTGTGAAGATTCCTAAGCCTAAGTTTTGGATATTCAAATTCTCAAAACCTTCTGTTCAGTGTTTGCAGCTCCAAGTAATTCAAAACAATACTATTTATATTAGCTTGGCTCTGTGAAAGAGTGCCAGTTATAGAGACATGATGAAATCCCTGTGTTGAAATACCTCACCATGACGTTCAAAACTAATTCAATTATATGCATCACCAGTTCAATAGACCTACAGAATTGGGTTATTGTCTGAAATGATGAAAAAAAGAAAAATGCCAGTAAATCATGTGTGAATGAAGTTTAATGTAAAAATGATTTTCACAAAGAGTTGCCAAAATGGGCCTCAAGAACAATGGGTAGGATTTCTGCAGTCATTTGCCAAGTTATTTACTCTGCATCAACTACAGATCCTATTCATTATGCATCTTCAAAGGTGTTTCTATAGTTGGGAGATAATATGGTGGTTACACTTCACTTGAAGTCCCCTATTTAGCATTCATAAGCAGTATACAAAAATATAATAACGGTTTATAACCCACTATAATGTAGTTGTAAGCAGATAGAAGGACAGTGTTATTAATGGACAACATTTGTTAGCAATTCTAACATCTCCTGCGAAGACATATTTTATATTATTACAACTGTATTTCACTATATTGTCATTTATTATCTATTTTTTCAGCAGCCTCCATGTATTCACATGTGTGTGTTCACAAGAGGAGATATCGTTTTTGATAAATACATTAATAAACACTAGGGTTGTTAATCGATTAATATGTAATCCCAATTAATCACACATTTTTTTATCTGTTCAAATTGTACCTTTAAGGTAGATTTGTCAAGTATTTAATACTCTTATCAACATGGGAGTGGGCAAATATGCTTGCTTTATGCACATGTATGTATATATATTTTATTATACAAATATTGTCCAGAAACCCTGAAATCCTAACATGGCAAACTCAAGCCCAATAGGCAACAACAGCTGTCAGTGTGTCAGTGTGCTGACTTGACTATGACTTGCCCCAAACTGCATGTGATTATCATAAAGTGGGCATGTCTGTAAAGGGGAGACTTGTGGGTACCCATAGAACACATTTTCATTTACATATCTTGAGGTCAGAGGTCAAGGGACCCCTTTGAAATGGCCATGACAGTTTTTCCTCGCCAAAATTTAGAGTACGTTTGGAACGTTATTTAGCATCCTTCACGACAAGCTAGTATGACATGGTTGGTACCAATGGATTCCTTAGGTTTTCTAGTTTCATATTATGTCAGTAACCTCACTCTTTAAAACTGACCCTCTATAACCTAAAAAATTGCAAGTTGCGTTAATGCGTTAAAGAAATTAGTGGCGTTAAAACGAATTAGCGTTAACCCGTTATTATTGCATTAACTTTGACAGCCCTGTTAAACAGGTATATCCACTTACTACTACATAGTATAAACCATTTGTTTATTATTTATATACTGCTTGTAATTGCTAAATAGGGGGACTTAAAGTAAAGTGTTAGCGATATGGTGAAGGGCCAGGCAAGTAGGGAAAACAACAGGACAACAACAACAGAAAAGGTTCACAGCACAGAGGAAACTGCTTTTAAGTGTGACCCATATATGCAGATTGCATCGATAGCTGCCTTTAATAATAAAAAAAGAAAATTATACATCATGCACTGATCTAGAGGAGGAAATATTCCAAGAAGGTACAGTATTTTGCTTATTATACTGTATAGGCTGGCTCATTAAATCAAGGCTACATGTTTGAGTTTTGATCGATAGCTCATTGCATCAAACATGGAATGTGAATACATCTGTGGAAAGTCAATATGGATGATGAGTTTCATGATGAGGACCAGGAGATTCCAGAAATGTTGTCAGTGGGTAAAAGTCTCAGTTGATTGATTCAGAAGCTTTTTTTTTTCTCAGTCTCTGATTCCGCTCCTCAATGTCACCCCAGTAATTCAACAAGAGATAAAAGTACGCAATGGTCTCACCAACAGTCTTAGCCATTTAGGTACGGTCCCGTTCACCGCTTTCATTTAATGTAAAAATATTAATATGTCACAGAACAATGAAACGCTGTGAGGCAGGGAGGTGGAAGGAAATGAACACCACCCCTGCCCCAACCTTCACCACCTGCACCACCTTGTCCCTGCAGTTTTGTGATAATGACGTTAGAGTCGCAGAGACCCCTGATCAGAGGAAACGGAAAAGCACCCCAGAGATTTCCAGCTACTCCGAGCAGAACCTTGATCTGCTGAGCCATCTCTTTGACATGTAGCCCAAACTCAAAGTGTCCAGGTAGGCAGGATAATCATCGTATAGTAAATGGCCTCTATATACTTTTATGGAACTATCAAGCCCATGTCTGTGAGTTGAAGGACAGTGACACGTTCCATTGTTTTGTTTCTGTACTCCAGAAATGAAAGGAAATAATGGCTCAGGTTAGAGTGCTGACTCTCAGCTTTAAAAGTGTTATGTATTATGTATTGTGTCTGTATTGGGTAGGCTATACAGTATAGAACTCTTAGCCTTTCAGGGTTTCACCCAGGAAATTGCACGCTGAAGGTGTTAAGCCACCCATCCATCCTGATGTATCTTGTCACATGACGAGCCTGAATAATACAACCTAAAATAATCACATTCATTGTGTGAAATAGTGTCTCTGCTCTCTTTCCCTGAAGATTTATTTTATAAATGTGTCAAAAATCTGCCACTGGCTTACCTCTTATGTCTATCAGTAAGTAACTAAGGATGGAGAATACAGAAGCTGCAGGTAAGTTACAGTAACAAAGAAGATAATATAGTTGCTAAGGAGTGGTCTACAATTGACCTGTTATGGTGTTGTCGACGTGTATTGACCACAGGTAGTGTTAATGATTTGCACTACGGCTGTAGCTGCAGTACACGTCAATAACACTGCTCCATTGCCTAAGATCAGTATTGTAGACAATGAAGTTAAAACTACTAGAAACAACATCTGGTCACATCTGGCAGGTAGATATCAGCAATGAACCTCTGATGGAGGGAGCCAGTGGCTATGATTAAGGTATGTTTCCATTTACCACTTGGCGATTCATAATCATACCTCCAGGCACAAATTCATCGTGGCTTTAGTTAGAATGGCAGTCATTTTAGCCGATGTCAGGATCGAACATCACAAGTGCTACTCATCAGTTCATTTACCCAAGGAATGGAGGACATTCACAACGTGCAACCGTAAGGAAAAAGGCATTACAAGGTTTTCTAGTAAAGTCAAAAATTCCTCAACACATTTCCTTTGAATAAGCACTTTGGCATTTTCAAGTAAATCTTTAGGATGTGTCGTCTGCTCTTATGTCCGTCTACTGTTGTATACTTAAGTCAGATACAAATGAAAGAGAAAATCAATGAAGCATCTTGAAAGTCATCTGTGCATGGAATGAACCAAAGTACCAATGTGGAGTAACACCAATTCTGTCTGTATTGAAAGAGCCTTTACAACTGATTTCTTAGAAAAGCTGGCAATTCATACTCCATTTGTCATTGCTTTATCAGATATATTGTGAATTGATATAAATCATTACATTAAATAATGGCAGGTGACATTTAAATGTAGAAAAGAGGCATTCTTTGTGATTCATGTCAGCTCATTTGATGATATATCGACTGATCGACTGTCCAGCTAATCTAAACTCTACAAGGATGAAACTAGAGATGCTCAACAACATTACGGCAGAATTAGACCTACTGCTTGATCAACACATTTGTAATCCAGTAATGCATAGAAATATTCATCAAATTATTTGATTCATTTGTGTGTCAAGGTGATGCTTTATAAACCTTTAGTGCTTGTGTTTGATATAATTTGTTTAATTTTTTGATTAAAACCTATTTGCATGCAGAGTTTTTTTTGCATCTTCATTATTGTATATCCTGCTGGTCCCAGGCCAGTAAGACTGTGCTGAAACCAACTGAGATTCTTTTAAAAACAAGCCTTAAATTGTTTTGACAGGAAATAATTAAATCACCATCATTGTATATTGTCCAAATATAACCTCTATTTTGAAAATCTCATTCTGTTTTCAGAAGTTCTACTGGTAGATAATTTGCAATGCTACTTCTCCTCCACCACTGAGGAGCAATTTTTCAGCTCCGCTCTGAGCAAATGAGCAGAACCTCTCGATCTGCTCTAAACTCAGACTTAAACATCCCACAGCGGGGCGGACTGCCTTTGCACAATCTGCTTTTTCATTTATGGCCACCAAGCAATGGAATATGCTTCCAGCTGAGATTAAACTTGCACAGACTTTCATTCT
The DNA here is from genome assembly GCA_916701645.2 of Sebastolobus alascanus. Taxonomy (NCBI): domain Eukaryota; kingdom Metazoa; phylum Chordata; class Actinopteri; order Perciformes; family Sebastidae; genus Sebastolobus; species Sebastolobus alascanus. The sequence continues at coordinate 3,008,575 of CAKAOJ020000040.1, read as the reverse complement.
TTTTCCCATGGTGCAAAAAAAATGGATATTGAGCAACCAATCATGTTGACATTAATTTGACTGTGATTCAGGTTTTTAATTGTGATTAATTATAATTTTATAGTTGTACTGTATGGATGTGCTGGTATTTATGTTGATATAGAGACTATGTAATGGTGTTGCATGTAAATGAATGTTTTTAGTGTCTGGTGATTGTTCTGTGTGTACCTGCCCACCCAGGGACTGGAGATGAAAATGAGCTAATAGCTAAAACTGGCATAAATCACCTCTTGTCATTTTGAGATTAATGTATATGTGCATGGCCCTTGTTTAATAATTCATTTTAAAAAAAGGAAAGTCTTTGAAATGTTGAGTAGATGGTGGATGTGTTATTTACCTAGTTACAGTAAACATAAAAGAAAGACAGTTTAAGTTGCATCAATCCTGGTTATTTAGGGGATGGAAGACTGTTTAGTCATAGCCATATACAGTACAGTTATGATAAAGGCATCAACTGACCGATTCAGCTTAGAGACCTTACCGTAGAAATGCTAACTGAGAAAGGGATTTTAGACCCAGAAACTCAGGATGAGGGGGTGGAAGAGGTTGCTCATCCTGATTTAGAGTAACAAATCCTGGGGGACAAGCTGGAGTTGTGGATGCACCTGGGAGTTGAGTTCTCCTCGATAAACAAACAGACAAGCACGTTATAGGTCCATCTGGAGTGAGTATCCACTCTCTGAGGGCAAAGTGAGAACACGTAACATCAGGAGGAGCAGGAACAGGAGACACCTGGACCAACAGCTGACCAGCATCTCCCAGGACAAAAGAGTCTCTGATCTGATCTCTGGATCTGGTGTATGTTCATCAGTTGCCAATTTTACGATAAATACTTTAAAAAGCTAAATCATTGTTAAAACAGATGCACAAATGAGACAACGTAGAGGAGTGTGGGCTATTTTAGAGCGTTGTTAGTGTCTCGGTGTTGTGAATCTCCACAGATATAATCCCCCTGCTTTTTACATCATAAAATCAAAATTTGAATCTAATTGATTTTTAAGTTAAATAAAAAAATATTCATATTTGATCCAAATAACACCTGCAATTATTTTTAACCAAATCATTGCTATTGCTTATTTTCACAGGTTATTGCATTAGGGTTAAACATGTCAACATCCAGAAATCACAGGTTACATCTACGGATGCCATGTTTTCCAACTTGGATTATATAATGCTGCCATCTGCTGGGCACTGCAGCCCAAGCAAGTTGGCAAGTACATGCAATCCAATGGCTGCAACTACTGAACTAGCTCTGTCATCAAGTTGTGTGTCCTTGTGTGATTTCCTGTCATCATATAACTCTGGACTTCACCAGGACATCTAGCGTTGATCTAGTACCACAGTCCTGGTGAAAAGGCAGTATTAAAAGTATAATATGCTGATTTTCATTGATTTCATAAGTTAATTTTTAACAAAGTTTGAACTCTGAAATGCTCACGCAGGGTTCAAACTCCTTTGAGGAGATAATCTTCAGTGGTATTTCTACAACATTAGAATATACAGTATATTGTGTAAGGCTACCCCCCGTCTTACAAGTCTTGTAATAATGTATGTGTCCATGTGACAGCAATGCTATGAACGGATAATGGACTTTTAAAGATACAGGATATGAGTGCTTCCTGTAAGGAGTGCTCTTTGCTATTAAAATCCCCTATAAAATATCCATTAGTACCATAACTTTGATATAATAACCTTCCCCTGAACCCTAGATCTACAAACTGCACATACAAATCTATATGAATGTTTTTTACATTTCCATCTCAGTGGGCTAAAAATAAAGTTCATCTTCAATAACCACACGTTTTGATTACCAGAGTGTAATCCACAATTATGCACAATTTATCTGAGAACGAATCATTCAAAGAAAATTGGAGAGAGACTTTCCACGGTTATGTTATCTATAATTCATAAGAGAAAAATCAACAGATTTCATAAACAGATACCTAGCATATTGTTGACTATGTTGTCCAATTATTAATGTGGTATCAGACCTGAAAATCCTATAATAGCCTGGTAGTAATACACAGTGGTGCCATTTGAGGAAAGAAGCACCTAGGGCAAGGTGTGATCCTTGCAGGAGTATTAAAATTGCAAATATAACTGAGGTCCTCGAGACAACTCTCAGATAAACATCTTTTTAATGCTTCTCTTTGAAAAACATGCCTATTAGCTAAAAAGAAGTTTTAGTTTTTCAAAATTGCAGAAATGTTCTTTCTGCCGCTTACCCTGATGAAGTCCCAGGTGTAACGGCTGAGCAACATCCATAAAAAGGTTATTCAGTTTTTTCAGTTTGTCAGGCACATATGACCACATGCTCACAATCCATTTGTGTGCTTGTATTGTGGAAAACAGTAATGAATGCATTTCCATTTTTAAGTTAACACTTATTTTCAGGAGAAGTGACTTCACTGACAAAGCACCAGTCAAATACCTATGTATATATTCTCTGGGTCTGACCACTACCTCCCTTCAATGCCAAAATACATCTGAAAGACATCACAACAGCCTTTCTCATTTAAGAAGTGGTAGAGCTGCCCAAGGTCCATGTGATTACCTCTGTTCCCATGGGGGTCAAACATTGCCTCTTCAAAGCCTGTGAATTTGCGCAGGGAGTCTATACTTTCAACAGTCCTGCTGTCCTCGCCCTGACCATCAAGGGGAATATCCTCTCTATGTCGAATCATGATCTTCTTCCATGTCAGAACCTTCACTCTGTGAAATGGGAAAAAAAGTTTGGAAAAATAATAAACTTGGGACCTCAGCAGGCTTCTGGCTGTGACATCAGCTGATAAAAATAACAACAATTACAGCCGCAAGCGGCAGTTCGCGGGTTCATGCCCTTCTGCGCTGAAGAGCAGGAAAATGTTTGCTAAAATCAAAGCTGCGAACAGCAATAAGTGGGTTTTACATGTTACATGCTCAGAATGAAACACTTTCAGGGCCAGAATGGTACAACACATTTATTGGCAGGGTAAAAACACCGTATTGAAATTGAAATTGTCATTTTCACTTTATAATTGTCATGTAAAAGATTTAATGAAAACATCAGGATGTTTTATAACATTGAGTTCCACAGGCTAATGACAGCATTATTGCATTACAGTCATTATCAAAACATTCCTCACAGAGAATGGTTATGAGGTTTAGGTAAATGTCCAGAAAGTACGAGTCCATGCTAAATATGCCAGTGACGCTTGCAGCTGGGATTGTGGGGTTGACTAAAGTGTCAGTTATGTGGAAGGTAGAGTTGTCTTGACCAGTATGGTAGATTTTATGTCAGAGTCATGGCTTTTGTGGGAACCAGGGCTGAAGTTGTTGTGGATGTGGTTGAAAGAGCCTGTATGGTGGCAGGTGATTCTACCACCAACAATGTCATCTGTGATGAGCTCAGTTTTGTCAGCAATAGAAGATGCCAGTTAATTGCAGACGAGCTTGTGAGTTTTGATGGTGACAGCGAGGTGGTCATCATCTAACAGATGGATAGCTGAAGATGTTGACCTGCCATGAGTCAATGTGATGTTTCTCCAGGCAGACAGGTCAATACTGGCAGTGATGACAGCAACGGCGTAATCATTACAGTCCATTAGTATCCCATTGTGTTTTGGCATAGTCCTGATGTTGTATTTCATCTGCACATCAGTGGTAAAAGTAACCTGTGTAAGTCAGGAACAGAAGATAAAAAGCAGGTAGTATTAATGAGTGTGGTTACTTGCAGAAGAGGGGGGAGTGTGGAGATAATAACTGATAATGTGTGTATGAAAACATTAGTGGAGAGGTTACTATAGAGTGTAGAGTGTGTAAGGGCATGCATGTGGTAGATGTGTAATGGCTTACTTTGCTGATAGTTCCACGTGCTTATACCGGCATTTCTGTCAGGCCAAAAGGCTGTATGTCCAATGAAATAGTGCAGCTGGAGAATGGGAGTGCCAGAAGTACAGTAATGACAGCGAGGTGTTGCTGTGTATCTCATTTTCAGTCTGCCAGGAAGGTTTCTAGGTGGATTTTGAGATTGTGACTTGGCTCCTAATAGAAACAAGCATTAGGGTGATTATTAGAAACAGTTGATAAGTGATAATGTGTGTATGAAAACGTTAGTGGAGAAATTACTACAGAGTGTAGAGTGTGTAAGGGCATGCATGTGGTAGATGTGTAATGGCTTACTCTGTTTATAGTTCCACGGTCTTATCCGGCATTTCTGCCAGGCCAAAATTGTGTAGGTCCAATGAAATAGTGCAGCTGGAGAATGGAAGTGCCAGAAGTACAGTAATGACATCGAGGTGTTGCTGTGTATCTCATTTTCAGTCTGCCAGGAAGGTTTCTAGGTGGATTTTGAGATTGTGACTGGGCTCCTAATAGAAACAAGCATGAGGGTGATTATTAGAAACAGTTAGAGGTACGTGGAGTTAAAGTGAATGCGTATAAAATGGAAATGACTTAAACTGAAATGGGTTTGTTTGTGGTGAGTGTGTTAAAAGGAGTTGGTTACTTACTGTATGGTGTTGAAGTTGTTGTAGTCATGGCTATTGAAGACAGCAACTGTATCGTATGCGTCTTAAGTTTGAGATGTGGTGTGGATAGGGGCAGTTTCCAGGTTTCAAATTCCAGGTTTTTATAGAGGGTTGTGGATGTTTCCCCACAGGTCAAGACAGGTAAGGGCATCTGGTGAGGAGAAGCAGGAGTTAGGTGATAGCAAAATGAAGGTCAGTTACACAAAGATGTGATAAGAGAATAGATTGAGGTTTACCTGTTGCAGGACACGTAGTCTGGTTGCTGGGCTGATGTAGTGTGTTGCCTCAGTGGAAATGTAGTGGCCAAGGTCCCATAGAGATTAACAGTGGTGGAACAGTATGCCTTCCACTCTGAACAGTATTCAGAGTAGAAGCTAAAGGAAGAACTTAATTGTACGTGGAAACTTGTTTTTAATTGTGTATATGACAGTTAACGCTTTGATGCTTTGACCTAGAAAATACTACGAAGTGTAATACATACCATTTCATGATAGGTGTAATATACTGGAAGCATCAACAAGGATGTCAGTAGTGTTTTGGACGTACAGGTGATCAATTAAACTGTTCTTGTCAGTGGTTGCAATTTGTACACATTAGGTGTATTTAATAGTTACCATTTTTGCATTGACGTTATGGGAGACTCTTTCAAACAGATGACAATGATGATGATGGCATTATTAACAGTGGTGTAGTAATGTCAAGAAAAATCTAGAAAATTGCAATACGTACCATCTCATGATAGCTGTAATATACTGGCAGCACATCAACAACAACGTTGGCAGCATCTTTGACGTACACGTGATCGATTAAAGTGCCCTTGTCAGTTGTTGCAGTTTGCACATACTGGGTGTAATTATGTTCAGCAAACAATTTGACCAGTTTACTGTTCTCCAGTGCATTTTCATTGAAGTCCCCCATGATGATTTTCTTTCCAGGACATTGGTCAATGATGTTAAGCAGTTGTTTTAGGTGTTGACAGAAAATGGTAAGAGGATAAACTGCGGGTCTGTAAAGAACTGCAGCAGTCAAGTTAATACTGTTTACTTGAAATATCAAACACTCAATATTGTAGCACTTAGTAGGCCATATCAGAACATCTTTTGTCAGAGAACAGTATATTCCAACTCCTCCATGAGAGTCGTGTTTCAGGTTTTGCAATTCTGGATGAGTGTTGTCATAACTATGACCACGAGAAAAATGTGTGAACTGGAAGCCTGTAAGACTAGGTTGCTGCGGTGGATCATTAACTGCTAACCATGTTTCTGTAAGGCAAATACAATCAGCATTATTCATGTGAGCATTAGCTTGAACATCTGGAAAGTGACCCTTAAGACTTTGAGTGTTGTGCAATATGATGGTAAAACCAGATTGTGTTATGCTGGCAGAAGTTAGAGGTGATATAAATGCTGGCATTTTGCTTGTCGCATCTGCTACTTTTGCATTACAATAAATGGCAGATTTCTTAAAATCCTTAACTGTTAAACCACTTAGACTTGTAACACGACTGAGAGCGACATATGCTTGTCCAGAAGAAAAAATCTTGCTGAGAGACACAACAGCTTTGTCAATCGTTAAGCCTTGTACTTTGTGCACAGTGCATGCCCATGCCAACCTTATTGGGTATTGTCTGCGTAAGCCTCCATTATTGGTGACCTTATCTTCCTCTGGTGATAGGACAGTTATTATTCTTCCTTCAGGGTTAATGGTGCGTGTTTTTGAACGTTGTTTTTGACCAACCTTGGGATCATCAAATGCCACATGAATAGAAGTAGGGAAATAGTTTTCATTGTCCTCACTCTCTTGGCTGTTACCCACCATGTTCACAATAGTTCCAAAAGCACCGTTCACAAGCCCATCAGACACATCAATGTTTTTCAGCAACATTATACGAGCTCCAATTCCTGTACTGACATATTTCTGTAGACAAGTATTGTAAACTTTGTGATGATGGCCATCCTTTGGCTCCAGTCTACCTGTTTCAGAATTCCTCTCATAATCACAGGCTTTTATGGTGACAGACTCTGGACAAGTGGCATGTAAGCGTATCAAGTTATAATCATCAACCTCTTTATTTGTAGCGAAAATGTGTAATGCATCGCTTTCTTCTCCAGTTTCACAGCTTTTGAACATTTTAAGATCACACTCGAGGAAAGGTTCATCCTTTTTATGCATACGTATACGATTCAAGGCATGAGCTAAGTCTGAATCCTTTTGTCTGACAATTTGATTGAGTTCAGCAATATGAAATTCATCCTCCCATAGGTTTATGTATTTGAAGTCACTGTACAAAGCAGAACCTTTTACTGGTGGTAACTGATAAAAGTCTCCAACTGCAATAATACACACTTTAGCAAATGCAGTGTTGTCACCTGGTTGCTTGATTTGTCTCAATCTGCCATGTATGTATGATAAAAGTCTGTGGTCAACCATTGATATTTCATCTATGATCAATATTTCTAGGTTTCCTAGTTTTGCACGTAAGGTGTTAATTTTTTCTTCTGTTAAGTCTTTGATTGGAAGAGACAAATCAGTTCCTATTGAAAATGTATTATGGATAGTACTTGCATTGATGTTGTAGGCAGCGACACCTGTGGGTGCTGTTAGTACTACAGTACGGGCATCTGGTTGATCTGGATGAAGTCTTTTGAGAATTCTCGTTGACTCATACTGAATGGCTTTGATCAAATGGCTTTTGCCTGTTCCTGCTCCGCCTGTGATGAATACTTTTAAAGGCTGAGGATTCTCACCATTGACTTTCTGCAAACACCACTGTCGAATCTTGTAGAAAATTGCAGACTGTTCCTCATTCAAAGATCGTAACAACTCCAAAGCATCTGTTCGTGTAATTTGTGTTGTATTAGCCTCTATGGTGTAAACACATTCTTTGTTTGGCTGCAGGTCTGGGATGTTATCATCACTGTAGTGTTCATCATTAGTTTCATTTGTCTCTTTTCTTAATGCTTGACATTCCAGTCTTTCTTCTTCTGCTTGTGGACATATCTGTGCCCATGCATCTTCCAGTTCATCATTGGCTTGTACCATCTTTTCAGCTTCATCTATTTTGTCAGCTTCTTTCTCAAACAGAGCTCGATTTCCATCCACTATTGATTTGACATTTTCCAATGTGTTGCTCTCATTGTGCACAGCGCCATGGTCATAAAAATCTTTGTATGTTTCAAATGGAGCAGGTTTCAGTTGGCAGTCCAGATAATAGGGCAGAAATAGCTGCAGTGTGCTGCGGTGGTAGGCTTCTGAGTGTTTCATTGGTGACAATCTAGCATAGCGGATCACAGCAGGTCTCTCTTCATTAGTTCTTCTGCTAATAAAACCAAAGTTATTTTTCAACTGAATCAGATTACTCTTATCACCTTTGGGGATTTGTGATGTATAAAGAACTCTGTACTGTGAGGAAAATGTTGCAAGGCACATGTTTGTAAACAGTGGTGTGTCTGGTCTGTTTTTGTATCGATCCACCACATTTTTCATCCACAACTGCTTGTCATCAGTCTGATCTTGTTGTTTAAGTTGACTCAAAGGTAAACTCATTCTGACAGGATGTTCACCGGTTGGTATGAACTGGGTTCCACGTGAGCAGTGTTTAAGTGGAAGGCCGGTTAGTTTGTAACAACATTCTTGTGCTGAAATTTGTCGGCTTTGCAAGAAGACTGTGCCAATCTTTTTCATTGACTCCTTAGCTTGTAAATTTCCATTCATGGCCTCTTTCTGAGCCTGATCGAGCAGCAGTCCCATTTCACGTTCACTTTTGAGGGCATATGAAATAATGTACACCACACATGAATATGCATCCACAATGAATTGAATGTCCATGTTTGCTTGCCAGCAGCGCAGAAGATCGGGATTGTACTGGTTTATCCAAACATCTTGTGGTTTCCGTTGCAACACAATGCTTGTTCGTTTGGTAAGCATAGAATTAGCTTTCTCAAAGATTTTTTGTGATATGTTAAAACACTGAAAAAATTCCTCAGCAGAGTGGAACTTCTGCCTTTCTTCACGATTTGATAGGACTGTTTTCATTGCTTCAAACATTTTTCGGACTGCTTCTATTTTCATCCCAACTAGGTTGATGTCTGGCTCTGTTTCAAGAGTTACTTGTTCAGTTGTTTCAGAATCCGCATCTTGTTTTCCCTTAAATTCTGTAGAAATACCTGGTCTGGCGACAAATGTGCGCTGTGAAACTGGTCTTGGAAAGTTGAATCTGCAGTTTATCACTCCTTTCTTCTTGTTCTTATCATTTTTCTTCTCACACGTTTTGGCATGGTATTCACTATGTTTTTGCACCCCAATTACTTCCAACAGTTCTGGATCTGACGGCATTTGACATGTGACATATTTATCACAAAATTGTACAACCTTTGCGTCGGAATCTTTGTCTACTTTTGGAGCACCATCAACCCAAAACAATGCGTGTATATGAGGTGAACCACGCATCTGAAATTCAACTCGATAAAAGTAATCTGTGATCTTTCCTATTGGCTCTGCAGGGCTTTGTAGAACATCTTTTAAAAAGCATTGCCATCTGAAGTCAAACATTCTGGCTGCAGTCACTGGATTGCGCTTTAATAATGCACATTTTTCTGCCCAAGAAAGGTCTTCCAATTTCACTTCCTTGCGTTCTTGCCTAAGCATAGCATTCAACATTTCAGGCCATCTCAAGTCAGCAGAGCTAAATGAACAGAACCATGTGGGGATACCAAGCTGTCTTATCATTGCAAACAAATCTTTCTGTGCTGATTGCCAAAATGGAGGTGTTCCTCTGATAGGCCTGAGGAATTTGTAGCCTTCATCAAAATGCAGAATTTTTTTCAAAGCTTCCGGGTCTGTAAGGATGTCACTGGTAACGTCTTCAGTCAAACCTTTGTCTGTCCCTTTTCTCAAAGCTATTGACACGTTTGATACAATTTGATTCAGTTCTGACACATATTGAGCATAGAATAAGTAATCAGTGTTTTGAGCAAAACGTCCATCTGCATTAAGTATTCGTTGATTAAAATATTTACATAAAGTTAATCTTTCTGGGCGCTCATCATGAAAAGTAGGTGCTCCTTCTGGAAATATGATTGGAAAACATTTGGGTTCATTTGTGGCATCAGACAACAGTCTTATTGGAGAATTTCCTTCTGCTGGAGCGACAGATAGAATCCCATCAAAATGCTGATCGAGTATCTCTTGACCCAAATCCACAGGTTGTAAACAAGACGAAGCAAACATTCCATGCTGGTCTTTAATGTGTGAGAAATCCTGTATTTCTGGTGCATCGTCATCCTCCTTGTCTGAAGTTTGATTATCAATACAAGTTTCAACAGTTTCATCATTTACAACCGTTTCAACATTTTCAACCATTTCATCATTTTCAACCATTTTATCTTCCATCTGTTCATTGTCAGTTTCTTCAAATGTGTTGACCCATTGTGGGTTAATACTCACATCTTTATACCATGTATTATTGATTATTAGATAATTCAGGCCATTTTTTATATTTCCTGTGTCCACGTGCATGTCTTGATAATGTCCTTTGTAGCTGAGTTTACGTTTGAGTTTCATCCTCACCATTTTGTCCTCACCTTCATCTCTTGGCAAAATGCTCGTCACATGTGATAGATTGGATGGCACACATACAGTTGGCCCTTGTACAGAGTTCTGTCCTCCCTTTCTCAAAGGTACGAGTCTGATGAAGGGAATGTGCAGGGAAATGAGATGTTGTTCCAACTCATTGAGACATTGAAGTTCATGGGGGATAGGCTTCAAATGTAAGTTGTTAGCAACACTTTGTCCAGGCAGTTTACCTTTGACCAGATGTCTGTCACATGTATGGCAGATCCATAATTTGGAAAAAGCCTCGTCTTGAAAACTGCAATTTTTCCTACAAGATTTATCACATATGTGCAAGTAAGTGCTAGTTAAGCATTTATCAGCAAGCGCACTGCAATCTTGACCCACTGTAGAATATGTGTTCTTCCTACATCCTTTAACTTGCTTTCTAAAAAGAAGTCTATGACAACAGCAACAGACATATTCTGGTCCACGCTTGACTGATTTACGGAAATCTTCAATGACGCAAGTGATGTCAAATTTCCTGTCTTTTTGTTTTTTAGCACTGATTTGTGTTCTACTTTTCACTGCATCTCTAAATGCTTCCTCATTGTGATACTTCTGTAATGTTGCTTCACATAATTGTTTCTTCAGATCAGGCTCATTTGCATATCTTTTCTTACTTTGCTCACGCACATGGCTTTGGAATACTTTATCATTAGCATATTTAGTTTTGCTAAGTTCACGCAGATGGCTATGGAATACTTTATCATTAGCATATTTCGTTTTGCTGCGTTCACGTACATGGCTTTGGAATACTGCATCAGTTGCATATTTTGCTTTGCTGCAATCACGCACACGCGCTTGGAACTCTTCATCCACAGCATATTTAAGCCGACTTTGCTCACAAACATAGTTTTGAAACTCAGAATCATTATGGTACTTTCTGTGACTAGCATTTATAGCAGAATTTTTGAATTGCTCATTTGTGTCATATTTTACTCTCTGTCTTTCTAATTGTTTAGCTTTCCTGGTGACATATGTTGCTTTCTTTTTCTCTGAAATTTCCTCTGTATTGGTTGCATATCTTTTCTCCACAGCTCTCAATTGTCTCTTTCTTGACCAGCGATCTGCATGATATTGTTCTGTCTGTTGTTGTGTCTTTGTTTTTTTTCCATCTGAACAATGTTTGTCCTGTCTTGCATGCTTATGAAATGATGCACATATGGATTCATTGTGTGCGTGCTTTACACATGTCACAACATCATAATGATTGCCATTCTTGTGATTCAGGTAAATAGCCTCACCACTTCTGTCACCTGGCTGATGATTACCTGGAATGTGAACACATGGGTAATAATTCCATCTGTCTGTATTGTAGGTGTATATGTCGACCTGTAGTAGGTTAGCAGCTGCCCAGATTTCAATCTCTGTTGCAAATGAACCTGAACATTTCATGTTTGAGTTGTTTAAATGGTCTGGAATAGAGGACTGTCCTGCTCTTAGGTATTTGTGGAATTCTGCTGCATGTCTTACAAGATGATCAACAATTCTTCGGCGCAGTTTCATGTGTCCATTCTCTGTTCCTGAAATGGCATAGGATAAAGCTCGAAAAAAACAGTTACCATCGCCTTGAATTGGTGTCGTTTCACAGACTCTTCCCATACCAGACATCTCTGCAGATTGCAGCTGCTTTGCATTCTCATCTCTCACACCAATGTTTAGACAAAGTCTTCCTTTAGTCACAGGACTTAGGGGCTTGTAAGTGAAAGGGATCATGGATACATGAGTTATTTCAATATCTGTGTCCATATCGGTGTCATTGCCATCTGAGGAATTTATATCAGTTGCACCTGGTGGGTCACTTGTACTTCTCTGCACTTCCCAAACACTTACTTCTGAAGGACATCTTTTCTTTTTACTCACATGTTCATGCAGAAATTTGGTGCATGTGGCAGTTGTCTTATGTTCACCCTTCAACACAGTACTGTAGAGTGGTCTGGCTTCATTAGCATTGCTGTTTTTGACAAACTCTTCTCTGGTGGTTGGCACTTCACAATGTCGCATCTTGTTACCTGTGATCATCACTTTGACACTTCGAACCTCAAATGGCATGGCATGAAGCATACGCTCATCAGGAAGCAGTTGTTTGGCGAGGTTCTCCAGCTGGTCATACAGTGTTGTGTACTCACAGTGATAGACAACTACAGCAGTACCCATCTCTGCATCCACATGACCCTGACTGTCGCGTCGATGAGGATCAAAAACAGCAAAATGTTGGCCTTGCTTAACAACCACACATGTGTTACTACTCAATGTCACAAAGCAAGCATCATGATTTATCAGTGCCCTTTGAATAGCCATATCCAGTGGTACATTAATGTTCCTCATCTCTGAATCAGCAGCCTCATCAAACACACCCACATTTCCACTGAACGTTGAACCACACTTTATTGAAAACTGTGCATCTTTCATTGTATATACATTTGGTAACTCTTCAATGAACAGATACCCACTTCTTCCACTTATCTTACCACTGTCTTTAAGAGTAGTGTACAACTTATTCCCTTCAATAAGAACAGTGTCAACATCATTAGCATTTCCATCATCACTCCAAGTCAACACATTTTTCATCTCATTCATCATAACTGCTGCTAAACAGTTTGCTACACACTGTTTGCCAGCATTATCATTGAAACGCTCATCATTTTGAGAGAATGAACCAAATAAGACAGGTTTCACAGGTGATTGGGAAATAAAGCCCTCAGTAGGTGTACGTGGTGACGCAGTCTGCATTCCAACTTGGTGGTTGTCTACGAACTTGGATCCACTCACTGGCTCACGAACAACTTCAGACAGGGTTTCAGTAACCTGCTTTTCAGACACAGACTGCATGAATATATTAGAGTCAGACATATGATCAGCAATGTTTGTATCATGATTAGACAGTAATCCAGCAGTTGACTTTGACACATTTTCACAAGGTTTGACAAGGTTTGACAGTTTTTCCAGAGTTTCCAGAGTTTCCAGAGTTTCCAGAGTTTGAGCATTTGGGAATTTGAGATTTTGTGAATTTGAGAGTTTGAGTTTTTGCGCATTTGAGAGTTGTGTACACGGAGGGGGTGGTGTATTGCCAGTGCCCGTCGGGGGTGGTGTAATGCCAGTGCCCGGCGGGGGTGGTGTATTGCCAGTGCCCGTCGGGGATGGTGTATTGCCAGTGCCCAGAGAGCCAGCATCAGCTGGAATCTCCTCCCAGGTCTGCAATCCAGGCTCGGCCTCCTGGTTCAGGTTTGGATCCTGAAAGAGGGTGAAAAAGATGGGAGAGAGAGAGAGAGAGAGAGAGAGAGAGAGAGAGAGAGAGAGAGAGAGAGAGAGAGAGAGAGAGAGAGAGAGAGAGAGAGAGAGTGAGAGAGAGAGAGAGAGAGAGAGAGAGAGAGAGAGAGAGAGAGAGAGAGAGAGAGCGAGAGAGAGAATTTAACAATACTTTATTAAAAATTCAAGATATTACAAAAACCACAACACTAGACAAGTTACAAGAACACCACGGTCAATAAAACAAGATTCACAGAATCCAAAAACAAAGACAGACAAAGAGACAGAGAGAGAGAGAGAGAGAGAGACAAAGAGACAGAGAATTCTTTGTAAATGGTAAATGACCATTTTGAAATCCATAGGGACACATAGGCATAAACAGAAATTCAAGATACTTAATATACAGTCTGTGGCTTTCATCAACTTCAAGGAACTGTAAGTAGGATCTGGCACTATCAAGCAGTGGTGGATTACTATAATTACAAATGGCTGCACGCTTCTTAACCATTTTCTGTCTAAAATTAATATAAACAACATATATAATGACATGAAATCATGTAGGGCAAACGTAAAAAGAAACGGCTGGCAGAAGCAGCGCTGCAGCAGAAACGCTGCCAATGTGGACACCACACACATAACACTGTGTCCTAACTGGATGGGACGAGCGACCGTCAGTGATAAATATCAGCTTGTTGACATTGTTTTCTATTGGACTTGTCCTAACTGGTCACCAACGACGCGACCCGATGTTGTGAAGTAGACTTTTGTCAGCAACCTGTTCTTATTTTATCTGTCACTCGCGTTAAAAGCAGCAAGATGGACAAAGAATGGCTGATTAGTTTGGATAAAATGAGCCGTCAGGGTCTCTGACAGCGAGAGAAAACTGGGTCAGTTGTCCTGGATGTAGATGAGGACATTAACTTGATTATTGTTCCTTTAAGCAAAAGCATTGACGCCTGTAGCTGTATGCATAGTGTCCACAACAGAAAAATAATTACGAGCTAACTGGGGATTGTACTACGAAGCAGGATTTGTGATTAGTGAGGTAATTTTCAGGGTTAACTGTGAGTTTTCAGTCCTATGACGATTCACTTGTTACCAAAGTAGATTGCCATGGTTATGGTTATGCTGAACACTTAACCTGTTCGAAAGCAGGTTATGTTCCAGATAAAAGACAACTCATATAGAAGCACCGCCTACTGACCAATCAGAATTTGGTGTGTGGATCGTATGATAATATTACACAAGTATGAAAAAGTTACAGTCATAATCCAGACTAAAAACAACACAGTTTAAACTGACAAATGCAGGAAGGACAGCTGGCTGTATGCTGTGGGTGCTTATTGCTTTGAATTATATTTTTATATTTATTGTTTTACTTGATCTGAAGTCTGTTTCACACCGTTAGAGTCGGGACGCAGCTGAAAGAAGGTTGAAATAGTCACACAAACCGCACTCTTATCAAAAGCCATAATGAATTGTAGTTAACTCATCCATTACAATTCTAATAGCTATTTATATATGACTGCCGCATCTAGACGACTATATTTGACTTTTGACTATTCTGTTAAATTAATAAGTCTGTTAAATTACGTATTCATATATCTGCAGTTTTTTTCTTTTTCCAGCTGTCCTTCCTGCATTTGGCAGCTTCAACTGTGTTACTTTTAGTCTGGATTATGTGTTTAACTTCTTTGTATTTGTCTAATATAATTCGCTCTTTCTTTGTAAAATGTGCTGCTCTGCCAGTCTGTCTGCAAGTCAGTAAACTTGTCTATGTTTGTGATTGGTCAGATGCTGCAAATACCGCCCTGTTCATGTGAACGTGCTCATAACCAGACTGAGAAACCCTGGGTTGATTTACTGAGTTGATAACCACCTTCGTAGGATCGCTTAGTGTGATCTTGTTTGGTAGGGTTCCTTGAACCAAATAATGAGAAGATACCCTGGGTATGTTGAACTTGCTTCGTAGTACAGACTTCTGGTGTCAATAAATGTAACAGCCACCTCAATAGTGGTTAAAAGTAAAGACAAACACGCCACAAAAGAGACAAATATGGAAACTATGGGAAATATGAGCCGTCAGTACAGTATTTCAATACAAAGCCTCATTGTGATCCACTTTTGTTAAACATCAGTGTGATTTTTTTTAATCTAGCTCAATAGAAAAATAACTGAGACAAAGTACACCTACAAATCGAGTGCATTGAAAAGCGAGACAAACATCCTGTGCTTATCTTACTTCTTCTACCTGTTTGGATTATTTGGTTCAGTATTGTGGAATACACAACGGACTAATGTAACACTATACAGCAGGCTGAGCAAAGCCAACAAGTGGTGAATGAACCATCCACATTTAGTCCTTTTTAACTTAAAATTTGTTTATGAAAAATTCAGTCATAATGTTAGATTAATCAGTTGAATTCTCTGTTTATCGTATCTCACCACCTGACTGTATCACTGCCTGTGGTGTTGTCGTTTCCCAAGCACGAGATAGACGCACGGCGGGCTATATTGTATGTCATTTCCAGTAAATATCACAATATAAAACGTGTGTTTTCTGTTTAAAAAGTTAGCTACAAACGCAGATAGCAAGTACTACTAACCCATCTTTGAAGTGGATACATCCGATTACGTCTACAGGCTGATATGGAGCACACAGCCGATATGTGCATGATTTGTTTACATGACGTAAAACAGTAGTGCATAATTTAACGCATTCAGTGTGGACAGAGAGCATCCGATGCAACGCAATGCAGCAAGATAGTCGGAGGCTCACATCCAGTTAAGACACGGTGTGAGACACGCAGCAGTTCAACGAAGCAGCCGCCACGTGCTGCTCACGCAGAGAGTGTGGCCCGGACGTTATACCTCGTTCCCAGTTCTGACATTAAGATAATTATACAAATATTGAGCATACTCTACTAATATTACACCAGTGACATGTTATATGTGTTTAGTACATTTACTCTGCGAATGACCCACCACAGAAGCCTTCTTCCTGACAGACATCCTCTTCTTGGCAGCTTCAGACCGTTTGTAGTTTTTTTTCAGCGGCATCTGTAAGAAACAATGTTGGGAACGTGTTGGAGTATTTCATGCAGTTATACTGAACTATTCAGCCAAAATGACCCACAATACGTGCTGATGACCAAATTTGATCCATAGATCTTATGTGGTCAAGATAATATCTACAGTCAAACAAAAATTATGTCAAACTATGAAATATCACATGACATGTTGGGAATATTAATCTTTAATGTGTTTTTTGAATTTTCAGATTGGCTGTCACATCTGTGGTAGGTGTTAAGACACACCATGGCTGTGAGTACCTCTGTACATCTAATGGACAGTCTTATCCGATTGAGCAGTTTTAACGACTTACATTTAGTTATTTATTTATATATGTATTTATTACCATCTTGTTTACTGTCTTATGTCTAAACATTTTCAACATTCTAAATAAAAATTACATAAAACAGTAACACAAATTTATTTTACTTTTCTGTAATTATTATTTTATTCAGCCAATTACATGTACAAGTGTGTTTTATTGTCCTCATATACAAGTTAATAGGTTCTCCAGTCCAGTTGGGTCTAACTGTTCTTTTAATTGCCAATAAATATGAATTTTACATATTACAAATAGACCTACACTTTGACTGCTATGTTTTTCAACTGTAGAATGACGTTCTAAATATTCACGGCTGGATAAAGTATCACTATGACAGCTGGTGCACATCGGGAGATGTACGATTCACCGAGCTCTTGGCAAACAAAAAATCTCAGCACTCAGTGTTTTTAAAGAAGGAAACTCACTTTACACACATGTGGGCCGTGTGTTTACACTCTAACTACAGTCAATACATCTCCAAGTCTGTACACTGTACACAGTAACAAACACTGTGTGTAAGTAACAAACACTGTGTGTAATATGAGCTTTCCCTGAGAAAAATAATTATCTGCAGGTAAAAACTCCGCGCTGAATATTACTCCATACAACTACTACACTCGCTGTGCGCGCAGATCTCGTGGGGGGGGGGGGGGAGATACAACTCCCGTCAATGCCGGAGCTCCGCGGTGTTCGGTCTTAACAACCCAAGTAATTCACATGTACGCCGAAAGACAGTGAGCAACGCTTCCCGGTGCTACTGCCTGGCCAAACAAGCAAGCTACCCGCCGGCGTAATGCTAGCTGTCACTCTTTAACTGTAGCGTAGCCTAGCCGTTAGCTAGCAGAAGCTAACGTTCGCTAACAACAGCAAGGGCTAACCAATGTTCTGCGTTATTTATTGGCAGCGGTTAGATATCTACTGTTGTGGTTTATATCCGAGGAAGAAACAGGATTCGGCTGATAGTCTGCAAACAACAACTTTGAACATTCTCATTTAGCATTACAGTTGACACAGGTCTGCTTACCTTGACTGCTCCCGATGAAATATCGATAGAATTCCGTCTGTTCCGCTGACTTCCGCTGACTTCTTCTTCTTCTTGTTTTACGGCGGTTGACTTCCGGCATATTGACGTACTACCGCCACCCTCTGTTCCGGAGTGTAGCTCAGACAAGAACACCGCTTGTAGCGCCCCCTAGTGGTTGATTTCAATGAAACTTTCAGGGAATGTTTTAGGTACTCTAGTGAACATGTCCTGCAAGTTTCGAGAAGATGGGCCTAACAGTTGTGGAGTTAGCTCTATTGATGTGCCAAGCCACGCCCCTTTAACGTTCCTTGGTAAATGTCTTCCAAACGCAATGAGATATCAACAAGCTTTTGATAACTTTAGATGATCTTGTTCCAGTAATGATCCACAGAAAGTTTGGTAGCAATCGGACGTAGAGTTTAGGAGGAGATGTCAAAAATGTGTTTTTCAAACTATTCAACATGGAGGAAAATCTAGGAGGCAGACTTTAGAGGTCCAAGAGGCTTTTTTGTAGAACACATTCAGCAGCACAGGTGTGTTAAGTTTCAAGTCAATCGGACTTATTGTGTGAGGGGGCCGGCCTTGAAAATGTTGTAGCGCCACCATCAGGCCAATTGGGATCATATTTTCTGTGAAGCATTATGACATAATTTCCAACTATGGTACCAAGTTTCATGTCTCTAGCTCGTTCCAACTCACAGCAAATTGAACAAAGGCATAATTTAACATAAAATGCTAAATAGGCCACGCCCACATGCACCGATCAGTATGACACTTCAGATCTTGGTTAATACTTGTCTCCAGAGCATGTGCACTAAATTTGATGAAATTCGGTCCACCAGATCTTGAGGTACAAGTTTTTGATAGTTTTGGCGCCCCCAATGGGTCGAGCAGAAAATGCTTTGGTACACCTATTCCCAAACACGCACTGAAGATATCTACCAACATTTATGATGATTAGACTAATGGTCAATGAATTATGGCTAATTTCCTGATAAGCTCCGCCCAGTGAAAAGTTTGTTGATCATTATCTTCAAAACGCAATGAGATATCAGAAAGCGTTTGATAACTTTTGATGGGCTTAATCCAATAATGATTTGCAGCAAATTTGGTACCAATCGGACCTACGGTTTAGGAGGAGATGTCAAAAATGTGTTTTTCAAAAAATTCAAAATGGCGGAAAATCTAGTTAGGCGGACTTTAGTGGTCCAAGAGGCTTTTTTGTAGATTACACGGAGCTGGACATGTGTGTCAAATTTCAAGTCAATCGGACTTACGGTGCGAGGGGCGTGGCCTTTCCAAAATCGCGTGTTTGAGCGTTAATTACAGCGCCACCATGTGGCCGATTAATGTCATATTCCTTGAGAAACATTTGCACATCATTTCCAGTTATTGTGCCAAGTTTCATATTTTTAGCTCATTCCAGCTCACGGCAAATTGAGCCGCGGCATAAGACAAATAATAATAATAATAATAATAATAAATTCACACAAACTCAATAGGGTTTAGCCCCTTCGGGGCATAAACCCTAATTAAGATACCTGGACCAGAACTCCTCGCAGGCAGAATGAGGACCTTCCACACACACAATACCTGGCTTCCCAGGCATGCTGAATCCTGACAGGCCCAGCTCCTTGGACCACTCCAAGATGTTCTTCCTCTTCGTCTTGTTGTAGATGTGATGACTGTAAATCCACAGTCGGCTGAACACTTCCTGTGGCCGCGGAGAGGAAGACTCTTTCTTAGAAGTCGTAGCTGCTGATAAGCTCTTATTAATGAAGAGCTGCAGGTTGTCTTTCGCCCATTCCACAGCGGAGAGCACACATACTTCCCCCTGGCAGTTTTCCATGAGGTATGCACTGAGATCCGTGTGGAGCTGCGTCTGCTGGGCCCTGCTGAGACCGGCACACCTAGGGCACGAATAAAACATGCTGTAAGAAGGATTCAGAGAATATTCAAGGCCACTTGGAGCTGGAAGTTTCCATCCTTGGGAGCAAAAACTTCGAATAGAAATCTTGAAGAAGCTGAGATTTGCACTCTGCAATATAGCACAAAATAACTATAACAGATGTTCCGGAGGATGAATGACTACTCCCAATAAAATATCTTCTGAAAGCAACTAACAAGATGTGTTTTTTCTTAACTGCCACTGCAGTATTTTACATTGTGATATACATATGGATAACCTCTTCTCTACTAGATCTCTACACAAAATGTCTAGTTTAAGTTTACTCATCTTTATTATACACTACTACCACTTCCACTTCCACTACTCATCAACAGAGATTGATACGTGTCATCCTACCAATTTAGCAGCTTTTATAAGGATTTTGTAAAAGAAAAAGAAAAAAGATAAGTAATGTAACTGCATAACAACTCCATAAAGTTAGGGCTTGGCGATATGGCCAAAATCTTCACAAACATAGTCATTATATATGACTCCCTTAGACGACTATATTTGACTATTCTGTTAAATTAATAAGTCTGTTAAATTACGTATTCATATATCTGCAGTTTTTTTCTTTTTCCAGCTGTCCTTCCTGCATTTGGCAGCTTCAACTGTGTTACTTTTAGTCTGGATTATGTGTTTAACTTCTTTGTATTTGTCTAATATAATTCGCTCTTTCTTTGTAAAATGTGCTGCTCTGCCAGTCTGTCTGCAAGTCAGTAAACTTGTCTATGTTTGTGATTGGTCAGATGCTGCAAATACCGCCCTGTTCATGTGAACGTGCTCATAACCAGACTGAGAAACCCTGGGTTGATTTACTGAGTTGATAACCACCTTCGTAGGATCGCTTAGTGTGATCTTGTTTGGTAGGGTTCCTTGAACCAAATAATGAGAAGATACCCTGGGTATGTTGAACTTGCTTCGTAGTACAGACTTCTGGTGTCAATAAATGTAACAGCCACCTCAATAGTGGTTAAAAGTAAAGACAAACACGCCACAAAAGAGACAAATATGGAAACTATGGGAAATATGAGCCGTCAGTACAGTATTTCAATACAAAGCCTCATTGTGATCCACTTTTGTTAAACATCAGTGTGATTTTTTTTAATCTAGCTCAATAGAAAAATAACTGAGACAAAGTACACCTACAAATCGAGTGCATTGAAAAGCGAGACAAACATCCTGTGCTTATCTTACTTCTTCTACCTGTTTGGATTATTTGGTTCAGTATTGTGGAATACACAACGGACTAATGTAACACTATACAGCAGGCTGAGCAAAGCCAACAAGTGGTGAATGAACCATCCACATTTAGTCCTTTTTAACTTAAAATTTGTTTATGAAAAATTCAGTCATAATGTTAGATTAATCAGTTGAATTCTCTGTTTATCGTATCTCACCACCTGACTGTATCACTGCCTGTGGTGTTGTCGTTTCCCAAGCACGAGATAGACGCACGGCGGGCTATATTGTATGTCATTTCCAGTAAATATCACAATATAAAACGTGTGTTTTCTGTTTAAAAAGTTAGCTACAAACGCAGATAGCAAGTACTACTAACCCATCTTTGAAGTGGATACATCCGATTACGTCTACAGGCTGATATGGAGCACACAGCCGATATGTGCATGATTTGTTTACATGACGTAAAACAGTAGTGCATAATTTAACGCATTCAGTGTGGACAGAGAGCATCCGATGCAACGCAATGCAGCAAGATAGTCGGAGGCTCACATCCAGTTAAGACACGGTGTGAGACACGCAGCAGTTCAACGAAGCAGCCGCCACGTGCTGCTCACGCAGAGAGTGTGGCCCGGACGTTATACCTCGTTCCCAGTTCTGACATTAAGATAATTATACAAATATTGAGCATACTCTACTAATATTACACCAGTGACATGTTATATGTGTTTAGTACATTTACTCTGCGAATGACCCACCACAGAAGCCTTCTTCCTGACAGACATCCTCTTCTTGGCAGCTTCAGACCGTTTGTAGTTTTTTTTCAGCGGCATCTGTAAGAAACAATGTTGGGAACGTGTTGGAGTATTTCATGCAGTTATACTGAACTATTCAGCCAAAATGACCCACAATACGTGCTGATGACCAAATTTGATCCATAGATCTTATGTGGTCAAGATAATATCTACAGTCAAACAAAAATTATGTCAAACTATGAAATATCACATGACATGTTGGGAATATTAATCTTTAATGTGTTTTTTGAATTTTCAGATTG
The DNA here is from genome assembly GCA_916701645.2 of Sebastolobus alascanus. NCBI lineage: Eukaryota > Metazoa > Chordata > Actinopteri > Perciformes > Sebastidae > Sebastolobus > Sebastolobus alascanus. The sequence continues at coordinate 2,986,561 of CAKAOJ020000040.1, read as the reverse complement.
GCTGTCACATCTGTGGTAGGTGTTAAGACACACCATGGCTGTGAGTACCTCTGTACATCTAATGGACAGTCTTATCCGATTGAGCAGTTTTAACGACTTACATTTAGTTATTTATTTATATATGTATTTATTACCATCTTGTTTACTGTCTTATGTCTAAACATTTTCAACATTCTAAATAAAAATTACATAAAACAGTAACACAAATTTATTTTACTTTTCTGTAATTATTATTTTATTCAGCCAATTACATGTACAAGTGTGTTTTATTGTCCTCATATACAAGTTAATAGGTTCTCCAGTCCAGTTGGGTCTAACTGTTCTTTTAATTGCCAATAAATATGAATTTTACATATTACAAATAGACCTACACTTTGACTGCTATGTTTTTCAACTGTAGAATGACGTTCTAAATATTCACGGCTGGATAAAGTATCACTATGACAGCTGGTGCACATCGGGAGATGTACGATTCACCGAGCTCTTGGCAAACAAAAATCTCAGCACTCAGTGTTTTTAAAGAAGGAAACTCACTTTACACACATGTGGGCCGTGTGTTTACACTCTAACTACAGTCAATACATCTCCAAGTCTGTACACTGTACACAGTAACAAACACTGTGTGTAAGTAACAAACACTGTGTGTAATATGAGCTTTCCCTGAGAAAAATAATTATCTGCAGGTAAAAACTCCGCGCTGAATATTACTCCATACAACTACTACACTCGCTGTGCGCGCAGATCTCGTGGGGGGGGGGGGGGAGATACAACTCCCGTCAATGCCGGAGCTCCGCGGTGTTCGGTCTTAACAACCCAAGTAATTCACATGTACGCCGAAAGACAGTGAGCAACGCTTCCCGGTGCTACTGCCTGGCCAAACAAGCAAGCTACCCGCCGGCGTAATGCTAGCTGTCACTCTTTAACTGTAGCGTAGCCTAGCCGTTAGCTAGCAGAAGCTAACGTTCGCTAACAACAGCAAGGGCTAACCAATGTTCTGCGTTATTTATTGGCAGCGGTTAGATATCTACTGTTGTGGTTTATATCCGAGGAAGAAACAGGATTCGGCTGATAGTCTGCAAACAACAACTTTGAACATTCTCATTTAGCATTACAGTTGACACAGGTCTGCTTACCTTGACTGCTCCCGATGAAATATCGATAGAATTCCGTCTGTTCCGCTGACTTCCGCTGACTTCTTCTTCTTCTTGTTTTACGGCGGTTGACTTCCGGCATATTGACGTACTACCGCCACCCTCTGTTCCGGAGTGTAGCTCAGACAAGAACACCGCTTGTAGCGCCCCCTAGTGGTTGATTTCAATGAAACTTTCAGGGAATGTTTTAGGTACTCTAGTGAACATGTCCTGCAAGTTTCGAGAAGATGGGCCTAACAGTTGTGGAGTTAGCTCTATTGATGTGCCAAGCCACGCCCCTTTAACGTTCCTTGGTAAATGTCTTCCAAACGCAATGAGATATCAACAAGCTTTTGATAACTTTAGATGATCTTGTTCCAGTAATGATCCACAGAAAGTTTGGTAGCAATCGGACGTAGAGTTTAGGAGGAGATGTCAAAAATGTGTTTTTCAAACTATTCAACATGGAGGAAAATCTAGGAGGCAGACTTTAGAGGTCCAAGAGGCTTTTTTGTAGAACACATTCAGCAGCACAGGTGTGTTAAGTTTCAAGTCAATCGGACTTATTGTGTGAGGGGGCCGGCCTTGAAAATGTTGTAGCGCCACCATCAGGCCAATTGGGATCATATTTTCTGTGAAGCATTATGACATAATTTCCAACTATGGTACCAAGTTTCATGTCTCTAGCTCGTTCCAACTCACAGCAAATTGAACAAAGGCATAATTTAACATAAAATGCTAAATAGGCCACGCCCACATGCACCGATCAGTATGACACTTCAGATCTTGGTTAATACTTGTCTCCAGAGCATGTGCACTAAATTTGATGAAATTCGGTCCACCAGATCTTGAGGTACAAGTTTTTGATAGTTTTGGCGCCCCCAATGGGTCGAGCAGAAAATGCTTTGGTACACCTATTCCCAAACACGCACTGAAGATATCTACCAACATTTATGATGATTAGACTAATGGTCAATGAATTATGGCTAATTTCCTGATAAGCTCCGCCCAGTGAAAAGTTTGTTGATCATTATCTTCAAAACGCAATGAGATATCAGAAAGCGTTTGATAACTTTTGATGGGCTTAATCCAATAATGATTTGCAGCAAATTTGGTACCAATCGGACCTACGGTTTAGGAGGAGATGTCAAAAATGTGTTTTTCAAAAAATTCAAAATGGCGGAAAATCTAGTTAGGCGGACTTTAGTGGTCCAAGAGGCTTTTTTGTAGATTACACGGAGCTGGACATGTGTGTCAAATTTCAAGTCAATCGGACTTACGGTGCGAGGGGCGTGGCCTTTCCAAAATCGCGTGTTTGAGCGTTAATTACAGCGCCACCATGTGGCCGATTAATGTCATATTCCTTGAGAAACATTTGCACATCATTTCCAGTTATTGTGCCAAGTTTCATATTTTTAGCTCATTCCAGCTCACGGCAAATTGAGCCGCGGCATAAGACAAATAATAATAATAATAATAATAATAAATTCACACAAACTCAATAGGGTTTAGCCCCTTCGGGGCATAAACCCTAATTAAGATACCTGGACCAGAACTCCTCGCAGGCAGAATGAGGACCTTCCACACACACAATACCTGGCTTCCCAGGCATGCTGAATCCTGACAGGCCCAGCTCCTTGGACCACTCCAAGATGTTCTTCCTCTTCGTCTTGTTGTAGATGTGATGACTGTAAATCCACAGTCGGCTGAACACTTCCTGTGGCCGCGGAGAGGAAGACTCTTTCTTAGAAGTCGTAGCTGCTGATAAGCTCTTATTAATGAAGAGCTGCAGGTTGTCTTTCGCCCATTCCACAGCGGAGAGCACACATACTTCCCCCTGGCAGTTTTCCATGAGGTATGCACTGAGATCCGTGTGGAGCTGCGTCTGCTGGGCCCTGCTGAGACCGGCACACCTAGGGCACGAATAAAACATGCTGTAAGAAGGATTCAGAGAATATTCAAGGCCACTTGGAGCTGGAAGTTTCCATCCTTGGGAGCAAAAACTTTGAATAGAAATCTTGAAGAAGCTGAGATTTGCACTCTGCAATATAGCACAAAATAACTATAACAGATCTTCCGGAGGATGAATGACTACTCCCAATAAAATATCCTCTGAAAGCAACTAACAAGATGTGTTTTTTCTTAACTGCCACTGCAGTATTTTACATTGTGATATACATATGGATAACCTCTTCTCTACTAGATCTCTACACAAAATGTCTAGTTTAAGTTTACTCATCTTTATTATACACTACTACCACTTCCACTTCCACTACTCATCAACAGAGATTGATACGTGTCATCCTACCAATTTAGCAGCTTTTATAAGGATTTTGTAAAAGAAAAAAGAAAAAAAAGATCAAGTAATGTAACTGCATAACAACTCCATAAAGTTAGGGCTTGGCGATATGGCCAAAATCTTCTATCACAACATAGGTCATTTTATATCTCGATAACAATATACAGTATATCACAATATAGCATGTTTTCTGGTAATTCAATAAATTAATAGTCTATATGAAACAACCACATGGTAAAGCCCATTTTTGTATACTCTTGTGTTAATTAAATACTTGACAAATAAAAAGTTCTGAGTATTTTCTCATTTTAAGAACTTGAGTGTAAAATGAACATAAAAGTTTTAAGTGAATTTATAGAGATAAAAGGAATGAATAGGCCTTGTCTATATCGCGATAGAAACGATATAGAAAAACATATACGATAGACATTTTATATCGTTTTGACAATATATATCGTCATATTGCCCAGCACTACATAAAGTGATCACATACAGTCCACAGCTAATTGTATGCCATCTGTATTCAACCATGCAGATTTCTTAACTTCTAATAAAGCCATAACAGTAGAAAATAACCTCTTACTATCAGCCCAGTCAAATTACCTTTTTCCTCTGCGTCATTAGTCTGTGCTCATCTATGTCATTTTCTATCATTTAGTTCCCACATTAGGCCACATTAATTACACGGTTGTCCTTGGCTTCTTGTTGTGGCTCTTTGCAGCTCAGGTTTTGCAGGTTTATGGAATGAAAGCTTTTTGTGACAGAATGGCAAAGTTGAAACGTGTGTACTTGAGTTATTGTCTGCTTGATACGGATATTTTATGAAAATGTTACAATATTGTAAGCTATCAAATTGCAGGAGCTGCTGATTTCACATTTCATAACTGTCTCCTATTCATACACGACCTCTAAATGGAAAAGCCTGCACATTCAACACAGATGAGTCTCGTAGGCCTATATACAGCCATAGACCATATAGCTACTGTACAGTCTATGGTCTCTCTACAGTGTCTACTATATGCACATATTATGTTGCTGTTTTTTAAGATAATGTTTTCCAAATTAACAATTGCGTGCACATTTTATAATTATTATAAACTAAGCAAATTAGTTATTTAAGTTCTTGTTTTGCATATGTGAAGAGCTCTTCACTACACATCAAATGTGGATATTGACTTACCGGACTGTTATCTCTGGTAACACACTGGGATATTCGGATGGATAAGTACAGGATAGAATGACATCCGTCTGAGTGGAGCAACAAAATAAGACAATAATTATGTGTTATGACATGTATAAATCACAATGACATAGCTATGCCAGTGGGTTATTCAGTTACCCTCTCCATGCTTGCTGTGTCCAGCTTCTGTTTGATGAAAAACTGAGGTCTGGAAGGAGGGGGGCTGCCTGTGGAAGCTGAGCCCTCCACATAGTCCCTGAGCTCAGCTAGTGCCAGCTGGTCTGTGATCTCCAGCTCTTCCTGGGTGGGAAACATGCTGGACAGCAGCTCGATCTCTGCGAGCTGAGACTCAGCCCACTCCAAGTAAGACATACTGATAAAGGCAGTATGTCACAGTTTTTAAATACCTTTCTGTATCCACATTCAAATATGTTCTCGCTTTAAGTCTTGTCAAGCGTCTACCATTAAACAAAATATATTTATATAAGCTATATACAAGAGGAGCTGAACAAGCAGGCTAGTTCAACACAACTTCATCAACCTCACTGCCGGTGCTGCACGGTGGCTGTACGCTAGTTAGTAGAGCGATGTTTCCACTCGGACTGTTTCAAGCGACGCACAACGGAAGCACACGTACCGAGCAGCAAAAACAGCGCCACCGTCACATTTTGTTCTCTCTGTTGTCTGCATGTGTCAGCTGGGTTTTTTTTTTTTTTTTGCCAAATCAGCGCAGTCATTTTTCGCGAATTTGAAACTTCGTAGACCTCTTGGCGTTTTACGGCTGTAACATTAATGAGTAACGTTACGTTAAACCGAGTTAACTGAGTCCGGATGGGAGAATTAATCCACACAAAGTAAACGAAACTGAAGAACTGTGTGAAGGTTTTAGGCTCCGTTTGTGACAGTAAGTTGACTGGACCCTGAGAATGGTCATTTCCTTAATCGTGACATTACTTGTTGTTTGCTTATGGCACTGAATGCACTGGTACTAAATAGAGTTAAGCAGCATTATAATCTAATTTAGCTGTTAGCACAACCTAGCGTTACTTCAGGTGACTGCTGTGTGTCTGATTCTCCATTCATCTCTCATTGTGATTAACAATTTTCAGGTGAAAATGGGAAAGAAAAGGGGGAAGGACAAGAGCTCCAGAGAGGACGATGACATTGACCTGGCAGGTAAACAATATACCATCATCTTCATGTCATATGATGACCTGTGGAAGGCCTGGTGACTCTCCCACATTGTGTGTGTGTTTTATATCTTCATAGGTCCATCCTGCAGGCATATTAAAAAGGGAACAGACCAAACTCTTCTAAAGAAATTCTCTGGGAATTCTGATTGGACAAGGTGCCAGGATTGTAAGCATGAAGAAAATAAAGAAACCATCAGCACCACCGAGCTACAGGAGGAGGAGGAGGAGAAAGAAACAGCAGCCATATGGATGTGCTTGAAATGTGGCCATATAGTGAGTTTATTCAACCCATTTATCATTCAGATTTTGACAGTGTATGAATTGACTTTTTGCTAAATGACCAGATGCATCTTTTCTACCAGGGATGTGGACGAATCTCTGAGAACCAGCATGCAATCAAACATTATGAGACTCCTCGGTCGGATCCACATTGCCTGGTGATCAGTTTGGACACCTGGAGTGTGTGGTGAGTATGTTGCTGTGGTGTGTTAATCACGGAGGCATACGTTGTGTTTGAAATGAGAAGTACTTGTTCTTTTATTCATGTGTTGTCAAACTTGCAGGTGTTACATATGTGATGATGAAGTCCAGTACTCCAGAACCGGACATTTGGCTCAGCTGGTGACCAGCCTTAAAAAGCAAGCCTCTGCAGAACCCATTAAGAGACCGCAGAAAAGTAGGTCCCATTGAAATGTTTAACATCACTGTGTTATTTCAAACTGTATATGTATGTACATGTCTCTAGAACCATGTCCACCATGTCGTGTTTGGTTATTTAGGAGTGAAGGAAGAAGACAGCTTGTTGGAAGTTGATCAGAAGACAGAGACTGTAAAAGCAGAGGAAAGTGAGGACAAGGAAAACAAAGAAAACAAGGGCCACCAAAAGAAAAACACAAAGAAAGAGAACGTTGGGAAATCACAAAAGTCTGGCACATCTGAAGACAGCGGTGGTGTTTCAGTAAAGGGGCTGAGCAACCTGGGAAATACATGTTTCTTTAATGCAGTCATTCAGGTAAGATTGTGCTTTATAGGATGTCAGTCTTGAATTAGAATGAGAGAAATTGTGAACTCTAGAGTTATTATTAAATACTGTCATTGTCTTTTCTAGAATCTCTCTCAAACTCAGCTCTTAAGACACACCCTCAACAATGTGACTGAAGAGAAGATTAGTCTTGACATTAAACCTGTTGCCTCCTCGGATCTGGTGTGTTACCATTATTCTTTAAATCTTTTTTGTTGTAAAGATGGTGGATTTATCCTGCCTGATATACACTGTTTATTACTTAAAGACTTGTTTTATCATGATTGCAGGAGCCTATCGTAATGCAATTAGACCAGCCCGGATCCCTGACTTTGGCTATGTGTCAACTACTCAATGAAATCCAGGAATCCAAGAAGGGTGTGGTAACACCGCGGGAGTTGTTCACACAAGTTTGTAAGAAGTGAGTGTGACTACAAGTTAAGGTGGAACTCAGCCTTAAAGGGTAACTTCTGTATTTTTCAACCTGGACCCTATTTTTCCATGTCTTTCTGTCTAAGTGATTAATGGGGAATTTCTGAAATTGGTCCAGTATTGAGGGAGAATACTCTAACCTGGCCGCCCCAAAACGAGCTGCGAGGGCAGGTGAGCGTTACATTCACTAAAAGTGCTTGTTTTTGTCAATGACAACCTCAGATTGTTATTATGTCTGACAACATTATTGAAAGGACCCTACAGAGAAATGCAAACTTTTGTCTTTCATTCGCTTGATCCAGTCTGTTTGTTATTGTGTCTAAGTCCCACTCAAGGAGAAGTCTCATTGTGAAATCTGAATATCGGGCCTTTGCGGCCTTGCGGCAGCTGGTTCACCCTCCTGTACCTGTTGCCCGTCTCTCTCTCTTTCCTTGCCAGCTCTACAATTTATAGGAGCTCTTCATCCATATACTCCGGCTCAGATAAATAGAGGCGGCCATTGAATTCAAAGACCTCATCTACGTTGTGGAAATCATCTAAATATACAACCATGACATTGAAAATCTTTCAGATAACACTAAGCTACGCTTTTTGTACTCCAACACAACAAATTGCCCGGCTGGCACTCGTGTTTCCACTATGGATGTATTCCACTATTCCACCGTTGTCTTCGGCAACACGTCACCTTGCGAGACTTCAGAACGAGACTACTCCTTGATTGAGACTCTTTCCATAATGTCAGACACTTATAATAACCATCAGAGCCTGTCATGGCAAAAACAAGCAGTTTTAGTGGACGTAAATGACGGTGCCAGCTTGCTCTGATAGGATTACATTGCAGCCTGTGAGCAGCTGCCGTCTACAGCGCTCTCCCTCAATACCGGACCAATTTCAGAGATTGTTGTCCCCATTAGTCAGTTAGATACAAAAACATGGGAAAATAGCATCCAGGTTGAATAATGCAGAAGTTACCCTTTAAGAAAATGTACTTCCTAGCATCAGTGCATAAAGTGTCGTTCATGTCTCGTTTCCTTTCTGCAGGGCTGCCAGGTTCAAAGGATTTCAGCAGCAAGATAGCCAGGAGCTGCTGCGCTACCTTCTGGATGGGATGCGAGCTGAGGAGATCAAAGTATGCATTCAGTTTTAAACAAATCTCTCTATATATCACATTGGTGAAAGATTTACACTTGAAATGGACTCTGTAGGTGTCCAAGTGGCTATGTTTTACGTGGCAGTATATTGTATTGACAGCAGAACAGTACTGCAGTGAATATATTACTTGTAAGCCAGCTGATAAGTATTGTACTGTGCACTTGGATTTCTTATTTCAGGCTCATTAGCACCAAGTCATTCAGATTCTAAATTTAGTCACAAATCGAGGACACGTTATGTGTGAAATGCAAAGAATTGTGGCTAAATTGCATTTCCTCCTCTCATTTAATGACCTTAGGGATTTTGCTTTCCCAGAAAGGTGTTCCGACAGGTTGGCTAATTTTCACATAGCGGAGGTTTTATAAGAGTGCAATCACAGTGTTAAGAGGCTGAAATGATTGAGATTCTGTGAAAATGTTGTACATCTTATTTCTACAAGAGCTCCTCCTTATGGTCTATCAAAAGGTTATTCTTGTCATTTACATTTATAGATTGTATCTGTCTCTACAGAGAGTAAGCTCGGGGATCATGGAGGCATTGAAAGAGTCTAGAAAAGGCACAGATGGTGAGCAGCTGAAAACACTAGTTAAAGGTAAGCAACTGGACCATAAATGTAACATCTTGTTTGTTGCATCCTACTATAGTATACAATCTTGGTACAACTAATAGTTAAATGTGGCCCTCTCACAATGAAGTTCTGATTTCAGAGTACGAGAAAAATGGATTTCCAAAAAACTTTGTCGACCAAGTTTTTGGTGGGGAAATGACCAGCACTATAATGTGTCAGCAGTGTAAAACGGTATGTATACTGGAGAAAAATATTTAAGTTAATCTGCTATTATCATGTTGATGTGAAGCTAAATGGCCACTACTTTATACTTACAGGTGTCTGTAGTCACAGAGATGTTTTTGGATCTTTCCCTTCCTGTTTCTGATGAGGTAAAGCCCTTACGAGTGTTTATTGACAATTCGTTGAGCAATTATTTGTTCATGTTTTATTGGTTACACGCACGCACCCTTTTTTCTGACTACATCTTACAGGCATACAGAAAGAAGAACCAGAAAAAAGCGGTTCAGAACACCAGGGAGTCGAGCCAGGATGGCAGAGACAGCCCGGCTTTGACAAACGGGAAGGATGACGTTCCGACCGGGTCCGGCAGCAAGTACCAGCAGAAGAAAGCCAAGAAGCAGGCTAAGAAGCAGGCAAAGGTACCTCACCCAATGTATACAGATGAAGTTTTTTTTCTTGCTGATGATGAATGAGTGTTGAATCATTATGCAGAATAAATAGTCTGTATTGTTTCTTTGTCTTGGCCTACAGCATCAAAAGAGGCAACAGAAGATTGAAGGCAGAGTCACTTTGGACAGTCTCTCATCTCCAAGCCACACAGAGAGCGAACAGACCGATCCTACTGCAGAGGCAAAGGACGGGGAAAATGCTGACAATGAAACGCATGAAGAAGACTCACTAAGTGAAGAAAATCCTGCACAAATCAGTGTGTCTGAACAGGACCAGGAGAACCATGACACGGTCCAGGATGAGAAGGAAAAAGAAGAGGATGAGGATTCAGTGATTGACTGCGACTCATCAGCTACGCCATCAGTCAGCAACCGTTTTACCGTCTTATCAGAGGAGCAGCCCTCAAAGGACGGCATCTTAGACGATGACAAAATATCTGAGATGGATCAGGAAGGAGAAGAGGACACACAGCTTGTGAGTGAAATGGAGAAAGTAACGCTGGATGATGCCTTCATAGAAGACTCTAATGATGTGGAACAAAGTATAGATAGTGAAGATGAGCCACTGGAGGCTAAAGAGTACACCGTAGTAAGTCAGGACCCAGAGCTGGCCTTCCACACACTGGCTACCAGGACAACCCCTGAGAAACAGGAGTGTTCAGTCCAGTCATGCCTTTTTCAGTTCACACTAGTGGAAACCCTCACGCAGAACAACAGCCTGCTATGCGTCACCTGCACCAAACGGCAGCCAAACAAAGACAAAGCTGGAGGTATGTGGATATTCTCTGACTGACATGTTTTTTGTGCAGCACATTATCACAAATCGAGTAATTCTAACAAGCAGGGGTGTAAGAAAATATCGAATATCGCAATATTATGTTTTGTGATACTGTATCGATTCTCAAAACCACTATCGATTTTTAATTAATAGTTTACATGCAAAGATTGACTCAGTCAATACTTTATTTCATTTACAAGGAGATGCACCCTCTCAGTGTATTTGCCTTCTCAAAGTAGTGCTACGATGTGGGATGGTAACGGGACTGTGATAAATGCAAATGCAGATCCCACCGTTCTGATTGCATCAAAAAGTAAACCTTTTTATATACAGATTTTATGCATATGGTGGTGTGTTCTTATACTATGACAGTTTTCCTAAAATTAGATTTAGAAAATCACAATATATCGCCTTGCTTACAGTATCACAATAAATCATAATATATTGAATCGTCACCCCTTTGTCATGATACTGTACGTATCGTATCGCCAGATTCTTACCAATACACAGCCCTACTAACGAGGCAAGAAGCCAATCAAATTGCGTATCTTTGGTCTTTTTTTCTAATGTTTGGCTGCGTCTTTTTTTCTGAGCAACTCACTTTTCCATTTGGGGATCAGTGAAGTTCATTGTCTTTATTTGTGCTTTGTTTAGGATCCAAGAAGAATGTCTACACTGATGCCTTTAAGCAAATGCTGATCTCCTCTCCCCCACCAGTGCTTACTCTTCATTTGAAGAGATTTCAGCAGGTAAGACAGTTGAAGACAATTTCAGTATGTGTACACCTTTTGATCCAGTCAGCCAAGCTGTTGTTTTTCACCCAGCTGTGAGCCAACTATTTAAAGAGCATGACACATTGTTTGGTTTGATAATTTTTCGTCTTTTGTAAGGCACTGAAACTCTTCCTTGTAATGAATTGAATGAATTTTAATGACGTCACTTTCGTTGTTTTCCTCTAGAATGGATACAGTATTTGTAAGGTGAACAGACACGTCCAATTCCCCCTGATACTGGATCTAGCTCCCTTTTGTGCAGTGAAATGCAAGGTAAATATTGCGATTAACAGCTTTTATTAAATATCAATAATCTTATAGGCCTATTTGTAAATGTATCATGGTTTTATTATAGTCAGGGCACTAACAAAAAGTTGTTTCCAAACAGAACTTGACAGAGAGAGATACTCCGATTTTGTACAGTTTGTACGGTATCGTAGAGCACAGCGGAACAATGAGGTCAGGTCATTACACGGCGTATGTGAAAGCACAACCTGAATCTAAACCCTCATTCAACGGACTTACAGCTGAAGGTGGGTGTACTCGGGCATGACAATCGATAGAATAATAACTTGGTCCTAATGTTTTATGCATCTCCACTAACTCATCACTTCCCTTCAGGACATGCGGAGCCACCCAGAGGATCCTGGTTCCATATCAGCGACACAAGCGTTCAGCCTGTGAGCGAGAGTAAAGTCCAGAGTTGCCAAGCCTACCTCCTCTTCTATGAAAGAATCCTCTGATCAAACTGTGCCTCACTTCTCAGGAAATCCAACCAAACCAACCTGCTGCTGCTGCTGCTTCTGCTCCACAGTATATAAGGGATCTCAAACAGTGAACCAACAAGTTTTGTCAGTGACTCAGGCTGTGATTAAATTATATTGATTACACAGAAGGGACATTGGACAGTGTTGACATTTTCATCACAGTGGTTTCACACAGTGTTTCAAGTATTAAACAGGACCAGCTGTATGTTTCTCACAGTCATTGGAATATCACAAGGTGTGCAATGAAAGTCGAGATGGACATTGAACAGATTGTGGTATTGGATTTGTACACATGACAAAAAATCAATTTCAGGAGGCAAATGAAATTTTGGGTGAAATAATTTGTAAAACATATTTATACGTCTATTTTTTATCAATGTCATGTAATGAAATGCTTCAAAATTGGATTTTTTTTTTCCCTTTCTTGTCTTGTGTGCTGTGCTGGCTTTCTGACGCATGCACTGAGCATGCGCAGTAAGTGCTGACAGTTTTTTCCTGGTCCAAGTTGTCACATGACGAGAGGAAAGTCTGGCTCCGGGTGGTCAGAAACATCTCTGCCACAAATTTACCAATGGCAGTGTTATCAAGCTGACATGGCAGGTCAGTGGACATTTGGCCTTTTTTAAATTATGAAAAAGTAACATTACTGTTTCAAGATGTTTTAGCTTTAGGAGATGTGTTCGCTCGGTACCGTCCTTATAGCTAACCTAGCCTAGCGAATCATTTACGACCATTAACATTACATTAGTAACTTATCTTAATGAAAATGCTGTCAGCCGTTAGTAACATAACGTTCTTGTGGTAACTTTGGGTGTGTTTTCGTTACGCCTCTCCACCAGGCCCAGTTGGGTAACTTCGCTAAACATGAGTCAGCATTTTTAACTCGCTTCCCAAGTTAAATCTATCCTGGCTACACTAACTAACGTCGACTGGTCTCTTACTGCTAGCTAGTTCATTACATTTTGTCAGACAACCGTCTAGACAATGTTAACATAAGTTATTGTATTCAGCTACACTATCATATTTATTTTTTACTGAAATCAGATTGGAGCATGTAATAATTGCCTTGAATGAGAAAATAGAGTAAAGAACAGTAATGTTGCATAAGGACAGGCCATACGACTGCCCTGTGATCTTTTCTCCTGCCCATAACAATAATGTCAATTAAATAACTTGTTATTGTGGCAAGGTGGTCTTAGACAGTAAAAAAGGTGCATTGCAGTAGTTTAACATAATCATATAACAACTTTTTACTCTTTTGTATGTTTTGAGTTATGTCACTAATGCCGAGGAGAAAAATCTCAGATTTCTTTTGAAATGTTCACCCTAACTATGAAGATGTGCTTGGTGGCTGTATGTGATAGTGCAACATTACATCACCTGCTAAAGACAGAACCCACTAGGGCTGCAACTAAATATGTATTATCAATTCACCTATGGATTATTCATTTTAAATTAATCCAATCAATCAGTTATCCAGATTGTTGCAGATTAATTTTCTGTCAACAGACTGATCAAACATTGACTAATCACTGCAGCTAGAACCCACACTGTGGTCTTTTTTGACACACAGTGTATTGTGATCATGATGCCTTTTTGCCTCCCTCCTGCTCCCTCTGTCACACAGGCTGAGCTTGTATGAACCATGTCGCTCCAAGCTCCTCGCATGTCAGTGTTCACCTTTCAGTCTGCGGTGCACAGTGCCCATGTTCTCCAGGGTCTGAATGACCAGAGGCAGGAGGACATCCTGTGTGATGTGACGGTGGTGGTTGAAAACAGGAGTTTTCGGGCCCACTGCTCTGTCTTGGCTTCCTGCAGTGACTACTTTCACAGCAAGGTTAACAACGTCACCAGACAGAATCCCATCATCACCTTGCCAGATGAGGTTGGTGTACTGCTGTTCAACTGAAGGGTTTAGGAAAAAAATGACACTGCAAATGATTTGGTCTGTGCATGGATGTATTGTTTACAATTTCACCAATATGTGCCACTGCTGAATTCAGTTGCTTTATTTCAAAATATTGAGCGATCAGGTTTTTTAGAGTAGGAAATAAGGCAATTCTGTAATTGAGCAAACGTATCATGACACCAGCAAATTTAGACTGAAGTCTATAATCAGCACATTGTTAATAATGCACTTTGGACATTCTAAAAGAGGGAAGCTCTTCTATGAATGGCTGCCATGTTATTTTTGTTAATGGCTAGCGTTACATTACAGTTAGCAAGCTGCAATATCTATACATTCAGAGTATACATGCAAGACCAGCCACCAAATAGTTTCTGAACAAGACTAAATTGTTATCACATGGACTAGAAAGCTTTTCTTTAAGACGTGCCTTGGAAAATGCAGACGCTGCAATATCTATTTTCTCCAGCAGTAGATCTCTTTGTGCAACATGTGACTCACCCCGTGCACACATGTATACCACAATGTCGGTGACAACAATATATCTGTCAGCCCTGCAGAGAATAATAAAGCACTGCTATTTTGAGCTTTGTTGATTTTTGATGGATGTGTTAGTACCAATTGAACTTTATATTGTAGTATAGGCTATTCTACATATCAAGTTATACATTTCAGGACATGTTTATATATTTATGTTTATTTTATTTTTATATTATTTAACCAGGCAATTCAAAATGATAATTAGAGTGGCTTATAAGCTGGTCACCTTTCTAGTATAGTCAAATTGTAGTATTTTATAGTTGTTGTAGTTTATGATGTTAGCTTAATCGCAGTATCTCCTTTCCCCACAGGTGACTGTTGAGGGGTTTGAACCTTTGCTTCAATTTGCCTACACATCAAAGCTACCCTTCACCAAAGAAAACATTCATGCCATTCACAGCAGTGCTGAGTTTTTAGGATTTCATGACTTGGAGTCAGCATGCTTTGATTTCCTCATCCCAAAGTTTTCTGAAGGCAAAAGAGCCTCACAGGAGGTCAGGCGTAGAGCCTGTTGTCTGAGCCGGGATCCCAGTGCCAGTTTTGGCCCCAGCGTAGAGAGCAGCCAACCAAAATCAATTGAGTCACACAGCTCAGTGCCTTCCAGAGGTGATGAACCAACAGATTTCCCATCACAGTGTCCTCAGAGCGTACAGGGTCAGACAAACAGCGGGGAAGAACACTTCTGTCTGGAGAACTGCGGGCCTCAAATGGCCCCCTTATCTCTGGAGTTAACAGCAAATGGTGTGTGTCCCATGTTGTCTTTGCCGTGCCCGGACTCCGACAAAGCAGATCATCCCCCTCAGTTCTGCGAAACAGACATTTTAGAGATAGGAGATGTGTGTAATCAAAGTGAGTTGAATTTGGCAGACTGTGGCTTACCCTGTGAGCTGTCATCCCCGGGGGATGTGAATCCGCCAGAACTCATTGAGCCAGCAGGCGGAGATGTTAAGCAGGCTGTCGAGACGCTTGGTGCTGAAACTGACTGCAACCCCGGTTCATGTCCACTCAACACATCAGGGGCGGAAGATTGCAGTGAGTTATTAGAGCAGAGTGAGGCTGGCCTTGAACAGAAAATGGAAGGCGATCTCTCAGACCCCACACTAACTGCTCCAAGCCACGAAGAGGGAATTGGGGAGAGGAGCAGCGTGGAGAGGGAGGTGGCTGAACATCTGGCAAAGGGATTTTGGTCTGACCTATGCCCATCTCAGGCTCAACCCCTCCCCTTGGAACCCATGGACCAAAACAATCTGGCAAAAGCATCAGACTTTCATTGGCTTAAGCAGCTGGACCTGAGCTCCAGTGTAGGAGACTGTCCCTTCTTCCGGGACTTTGGGACAGGTGATGACCCGGCCCCAAACACTGACAGCCTGTCCCAGTCAGAGAAGAGCCCCTACATGTCCTCCTCGCTCAACTCTGGGAACGACTCAGACTTGGACACAGATGGAGATACTGAGGCCAACAACAAAAGAGCAGCAGAGGTCAATTTGATACACGACTGATGTTTGCTTATTGATAGTAGAAGATATTAAGTAAAAAAAATCTAACTCTCAAACACTGTACTCTACAGATTCAGCTCCCATTCCCAGTGGAGCAGATCTCAGCGCTGAGCCGTAGTGCCTTCCAGCAGCTTCTGAGAAACCATCACCTGACTCAAGATCAGCTGGAGTTTGTACATGACGTCCGTCGACGAAGCAAAAACCGCGTGGCTGCACAGCGCTGCCGAAAGAGGAAACTAGACAGCATACAACAGCTAGAATGTGAAATCAAAAAATTAGTAAGTTGCCTTTAATATGTCTGGTATTCTCAACATGTTGTCAAACATGATATGATTGAATTTTGTGTCCTTTTAACCTTTATTGGCCTCTAGTGATGACCAGTATGTACTGCAACAAGGTTGATGGAAGTACTTTTGTCTTCTCTGCCCCTCCTTCATGGACGCAGGAAGCGGGGGTGTTTTTTTCTGTCGGGTTTTCTTTGCCATTGCAGCGCGTTTTTGCGCTGCCTTAAAACAACGTGGAGAGCATCCGGACCACATGGACTGCATGGTTTGCTGCACAGCTAACCAGCAGGGTTATTTGAGAAGATCAGAACAACATGTGCACCTACTAACCACTTTACTTTAGTTAGATTGAAGTCTGCAGGAGGAGCACAAGACAAAAACAATTTATGACAGAAAGTGCTTCATAGATATTACTTGGGTTTAAATTCTGTAGCATCTTTAGAAAGGTGAATGGTGGATTTAGGTTTATAGATTAGCCCGACTGGACCAGAAAACTGTAGACTGATTAAGGAACATAAATGAATGGGTAAGAAGCATGAATAAAGGAACAGACAAAAGTCTTGACTAAATATTTGCTAAGCTCCATTGAGTGAGCCTTTCATTTTACATAATAATCTTCAATTCTAAGTTTTTGTCCAAAAAAGGCAATATGCAATGATGAGGATTCGAGGAATGAATGAGCTTTATTGTCATTCTCTCTACAGAAAAGTCAGAAAGAGCGGCTGCTGCAGGAGCAAACTGAGCTGGAGCAAAACCTGGAGGAGACACGGCAGAGTCTATGCGGGTTATGTAAGAGTGTCAGCATCGAGTCTGTCTCTGATCAGGACCACTTGCAGCTTCTTGCCAAGGTCTCCTCACCAGACGCCCCCAACTCCTCCCGTAGCCTTTTGGGTAAAGATGAGGAGTCCCAAATCATTATCGAAATGGTAAGTTGTTCTTCCGAGTGTGACCCAAGCAAACCGCCTGCAGGCTCAGTTGAAACTGCTGCACCAGAGGCTGGCACACAGACAGAGGAGGCAGGTTCTCCACAGAGCTGCCCTGTTCCCACTTCTCTGCTCAATGTCTGTCTGGACATGAACAACAGCTTATAATTGGACTCGGGTTCCATTGTCATTTCTAATTTTGTAGGACCACGGAGCAGGGGGTGGACTCTGAGTATATACTGTAATCCCCCTTTGCTTTCCTGTGTATTTCACTGAATGATTTTCTGCCTGATATAGGTATCTTAACGTGACATAGAGAAATGTCAAATTTCCTTCACTGTATTTCTAATATGCATCTCACTGTAGTAAACACAGAATCCAGTATTCATCATTTTGAAGGTGCAGACAATTTTCGGGTAATTCCCAAATGTTTCCATTTCTAAGTTAGGAGGACGTTTCTTAAAAAGTTTGTTTTTCTCAGGGAAACTCAAACCTGACTGTGTTTTGATGGCTAAAATAATTCTCGCTGCACACCCGCCCCACATACACATACACACACGCTTATGAACATAAGACATTTCTTTCACTTTTGGCTAATTAGTCTATCATAATATTCTTAACATATACTGTATTATTCTACCACTATGCAGTTTCTTTGATTAAATATGCACAGCACTAACATATCTTTTTTTTACAGTAGAGGAATTGTTACAGCTTACAATTTTAATTTTAATTTTCAACAGCATTATTTGAATGCCAGAGCATGGTTTGAATGAATAACTGCCAGCTTTCCCTGATATTTGAGGAATGGTTCCAGTGTGTCTGAAAGTGTTACAGGGCAACATAGGAAATTATGTTGTTTTATGCAAAATGTGCCTTATGCAGTAGTATAGTATGAATACAGAAAGATAAAGGCAATCTTATATATTATTGTCTCAAGCACTGTTGCACATTAACCCAGAGCCCATATTGATGGCATTCTTTTACGTTAAGGTCTGTATTCATGTTGAGTATTTTTTATTAAATGCTTTCATGAATTACAGATTTAAATAAACAACATTTTGTTACCATTTAGTGTTTTAAATAAACAACATTTTGTTACCATTCAGTGTTTTTTGTTTTCTTCAACCAGCAAGAAGAATATTTCCCCCTCTTTTGATGCACAGTACCACAGTTTGGCCAATAGATGGAAGTACAACTCAATTTACCTCATCAGCTATGCTGACCCTTAATTAACTCAGGAGAGCACTGTAACAATATGAATTTTTCCTTCTGTGATTTATCTGCAAGAGATTGAGCTTTATTAGAGAGATCTTTATGCAACTTCAAGGCTTGAAGTGAACTTTGAGCCACAAACATCAGTTAAAAAGAAATTCAGTTCAGTCAGCACTGGTGGACATGATATAATCAACAAAACAAAACTGTTATTCAGAAAGAAAGTTGGCCCGGAGCTCTAAATGAGGAACAGGAAGCTGGTTCAGAACTATTTGTGTTACTATAAACAAAATTACGTTGTTGCCTTTAAAGTCGTGTGCTTATTGCAATGCTTTAATTTTTGTAGAAGCAAAGCAACTCATGGAGTGACTTGTTATTTATTCATGAATGTACACATTCATATTTTGCAGGCTGCAGATTAGGCAGCCAGTCATTATTCAACCAGTTGTGCCACCTATTGAAAAGGAAAGGAAAGAGCCACCTGAGCCATTGTATTGAGCCACACATAAACAGATGCTATAAAAAAAAAGATAATAATAAAAAAACTGCAGTTCATTGCCTGCATTTGGCACAAGCGTCAAAACTGCAGCAGATATTCCTCACTTGCCTATTAATG
The DNA here is from genome assembly GCA_916701645.2 of Sebastolobus alascanus. Lineage (NCBI taxonomy): Eukaryota > Metazoa > Chordata > Actinopteri > Perciformes > Sebastidae > Sebastolobus > Sebastolobus alascanus. The sequence continues at coordinate 2,967,617 of CAKAOJ020000040.1, read as the reverse complement.
TTCACATGAAGACATGTTGCTGCAGATACGTTTGGTACCAATAGGTGGTGTAGGTTGCACTGGCAGGTTGCCTTCATTCATGAAGCGTAGCACAAAAAATGCTAAAAAATAAATCAGAGATATTCAAAAAACGAGATTCTGATGCTCGTTCTGACAAATGCACTGCTTTAGCTACAAACATGGCAGGTGTTGGGCTTCTTTTCAAAGACCTTTCAATTAAATCTTTTTGTGAAACAATCTCTTCATCTGTTTAAAAAAAATAGTCATTCTGTTTAGAGTGTTTCCTAATATTGTTTATCTCTCTTGCATCACAGCAACCCAGTTTTTATGCAAGCTATGCATTGCTTTTAGCACACCTGTGCACATGTAAGCCATCAATGCATAAGATACACCAAGATAATTACAAACAAGATAAGAAACAGTTTGATTGAGCGTGATGCCTACTTGTTCATTATTAGCCACGTTCTTCACCTCACTTTTGTTTTAGCCGCTTATTCTATTAAACTAGTGAAATGTATGTGTATAATGAATAGCACTGTAATGCAATCAAATCTACATATCCCGTTCAAAGATCCATGTTTGAGCAGAAAACATCCCAACATAGTAGCAAGTATTGTATGACTAACAATTGATTTTATTATTAGTTATTTACTGTGTCTGTAGACCTGAGTTTCAGGCTGTGAATATCCATCCTTGAACCGTATAAGCAAACTAGGATAAACATTTATTAAAGTTGTTGGAATCTAACTATAATGTGAACTGACACTGGTTTAGTGCTCCTTCTTATTTCAGAGTGGAGAGGAGTAGCTTGTATCAGGCTTGATCAAACAAACCAGTATTGAACAGAACAGCCATTTTAAAAATGAAGCAGCTTTTGGTTAAGACCATTTTTGTCTTCTGATATGAATTTCCTACTTCTCTGAGTTTGGACAGTGCTTGCCTTTTTGTTTTGTGTCCATTAAAATAGCTACTGTAGCACTTGGGGACAATGAAGGAAAAAACAATCTCATTGTGTTTTCCTCAGAACACAATCCTCAAGGTTAAAGTTGTAATTACACGGGCAACCCTGAAGCCACTAATAAAATGTGTACCTATCTTTGAGAAGTCAGTTCACACACACACAATGAAAAACAAAGCTGCAACTCTAAACGTGACAAGCTGTGTTGCATCTAAAAGTCGAAAGGATTAGATGATGATAATGCCACAGAGATCAGATATCATGACACATATCTGTAGAAAATCCTCAAGTTGATATTTGTCTAAACTGGCATCACCTTCAAATACCAAAGCAGTCCAAAGCATTATGAATCGGACCCGTTTCTGATTTCCCCTCTCAAAAAAATTAGGATTCTTCCCTGGTGTTTATGTCTTTTATGCACAATTTGGCTTTTGGAGTATTGTAGCGCAAAAAGTAAGATTATCCTCTTCTGCAAGCTACACAGGAAGAGAAACTTGATTTGAGGAGGAAGCAGCTGTGCGGCATGGCAAGGTCAGAGGCCCATAATCCGCGGCCTCATTCATGCGAGATTAAAAACCTGCTCTGAGTTCTGATTAAGAACGCAGGGTTAGAAGATTAAAGACCAGCAAACAAAATGAAAGCAGTTTAAACCCAATCCTGGAATTCATCAGAATACCAAAACCTTAAACTGTCATTACAACGTGAGATTAATGCAAAGCCCCATTGAACTCTGTATCTGTCTTGATATATCTTCTGTGTCAGAGCCTATATTTCCTTTTTTTAACTAAAAATCTTGATGAAGATCTCTCACTTTGTCATATCTCTCCATCTCCCTCTTCTCAGATTTTTTTCTCTCACTGAAATGATTTTTTTTTTTAATCCTAATGAAACATTGTCAGTATGAAGTGGCTCAGATCTCTGTCGATAAAATTACCAGTCCTTTCATTTATTTATTTTTTTGTTTTGTCACACAATACATGGATTAATTTTCTAAAGGATTTACGTCTGTAAGGCAGTTCCAACCTGCTGGCCGACTTGGGCCCTTCTGTGTGGAGTGTTAACGTGGGTTATTTCTCGGGGTTCGCGGGTTCTCCGGCTTCCTCTCACAGTCCAATCCAAAGATATGCAGGTTAGGTTCATTGTTGACTCTAAATTGCCCGTAGGTGTGAATATGAGCACAAATGGTTGTCTGACTGTTAGCTCTGTGATTGACTGGCCCTCTCTCGCCCAATGTCAGCTGGGATCACCCCCCCCCCCCCGGTAAAGGATAAGTGGTTACAGATAATGGATGGATGGGTTTATGTATGTCCCTTTTACCTACTTTTCACAAAGACTCCAGTCATTATCCTCTGACAGACAGACTCCACAGTACTTAGATAGCAAGGATTATGAAACAGGAGGCGAGGGGAAAAACAAGGATTAGAAATTAAAACATCTGGAAGTTAGCTTGCTTGCGAAGTTGCTAAAGCAGAGAATATATATGCTAATACAATTGACAAACACTATTGAGTGTGGCACTCAAGGAGCTGACTGGACTTTTCCTGCAGGCTAACACTGACCACAGAGACAAATGTTATCAAGTAGGTCTTGTTAAACAAGCAGCAATGGTTACAGGTTACAGATTGTGGTTGCTAAAAATTTTTTTCCATAGCCACTTTTATTTTGAGACGTATGAGTTGTCCACACGATCCAATTGTTGGAACATCAAAACAATACAAACCAAAATCCTTGATATAATAATATTGACCTTCACCTCAGTAAACACCAGATTATCAACTGATATGTTAATTAGCTTTCAGATTCCCTCTTATTTACTGCAAGAATGCATTTTATCCTATGTAAATACAAATAGTGGCACTGCAGTGACCTCTGTCATGGACCCCTGAATGCAGAACTAAGGAGTGGACATCCATATAGCATTGGAGTTTCTCTACCAGGCGTCAAAATTCCTAGAGAAAGACACAATACTTGTATAATCAATCCAAGCATAAGGTCCATGACCTTCTTGCAACACACCATAAATCTTATAAGCTGTTGAGCTACTGTATCCTAACTGATTACATGCTGCAGTCACTATGAACTTCATTTTAGGGGTAGCACAGAGAAGGGGGCTGTATCCCATTGACAGGATTATATAAACGAGGACCATAATACTGTAATCTCCCAGAGAAATGAGAGAAACCAGGGGACGTGCCGACCCCAGCTAGCTAGCACCCTGGTCTGCAGCCGTCAGATTAACAAACAGATGCTTGTACATACAGTGATAGATTACATTCACACTTGCTTTCTTGTCTCAACGGTCCTCACAGTGTTACATTTGTAACTCTAGAAGCACAAGGAAAAGTGCCTCTCATCTGTCAAAGAAGTCATACTGTATCAGAGTAAGACTATTTAACCAGTCATGCGGAAATTGTTTGAATTTATCAGTGTCAAGAGCCAACTGGAAAGGCAAAAATGATGCTTGCAATTGTGCCAAGTACATTGGTTTTTAATTAACTTTGCTGTTTTGAGAATTAGATCTAGCATTGAGTAATTTTTTTTTCAGCTTGGCTGTGCAGAAAATATCCCCAAAGTTTAAGGGAAGCCATCATCCTTTCAACAAAGTCACATCCTGTAGGTTAGTCATGCATTTGATATGTGCTGGTGTTGAAAGAGTATAATGCAAAGAAATTTCCCGTCTTTGGCTATATTATAATTGACAGCTGGACAGCAAGAATATCTCTTGTCCAGAATTAACAGTTAGATCATATTACATCCTCAGTTGCTGATTCACTTGAGTGCAATACCAATACCTAAACAGTGAACATCAGTCACAAAATGTTGTCAGATGTATTCAAAAGATGACCAGTTCACTCTTTGAAGCACATATGCTGGTGGTTGCAGTGCTATTCTATCAACAAGTTAAAATATTTTAAACAGAGATATGGGATTCGTCTTTATTAATAAATTTATATCAATGAATAGAACAGCATTAAATTCAAATGACTTAAAAACTCAATACCCTTGATATTTCTTTTCTGAAGGTGTGTTTTGTATGGCAAAGGAACTGACTGTGTAATCCTGCCCTGCCCTTTGCTTGGATTTTCTCTTCATTGTCGTGTGACACTTTAAAGACATACACAGGTCCTCCATCACAACATTGAAAGGAAACAACTGCAAAAAGGAAAGATATTGGATAAAAATGTAGAAGCAAAAAAAAAAGGAAAGACACAACACTGAACAGTTGTCGGGTCAAAATCAAGCAATCCATTGGAAATGAAAACACCTTCAACCTCACAGTAGAGTTCCAATTGATTGTTTGATTTTGACCTGGCGTCATACTATTTCAGTGACTGAGACACCTCTAAAAAACTGGAAGAGTTGGGAGATTCCCATTCAGAGCTGAGCATTGTAAACTTCTGTAATCTCTCATGTAATTCTTGCTGTAGTTACACACTGATGGTACCTGAATAGTTAAAATCTGCAAGAGATGAGTCCTGATTTCATGTCAAAATATCTTGTATGTGTCTCCTTAGTTTGTTGGTGGGCATTCACACGCAGTTAAACAGTCTGAATTTAAATTTTGCATTCAAATTGTGTCCAGGAACAGTTAAACCTTCACTTCCGAATATTAAAATCTGTTCTCCAGTAATACAAATAAGATGATGAAAACTGCAATGTCATTGTGTGCATACTGGCGACGCTGTGTTGAATGCAACATTGGATTCTCATTGAATGTTTTGGCTTTCACATCCAAATTAGCATTATTTTGAAGCAATTCTGTATGTATAATGTAAGAAATCTGTCGAACTTCATCTATGTAATAATCATAATCACCAATCAATCATAATTGTTGTTCATGAATCCCACTCAACGGTCTTTAGTCACAGGCATAATTATTTCAAACCTGAAATTCTGTCACATCATCCTGAATGTGACACAAATCCTACAATGCAGAGACAAAACAAGCAATGCTCAGTATTACCTGTCAGATTTGGGGGAAGAAGAATTTCATTACTTATGCAGGATTTTCTAATCTGTGTGACAAGGCCTGTACACTTCTAAACCAGGAGTGTTTAATATGTGTTTGTAATCCACTACATAATGAGGATGTTATTTACAAGTCTGAGCCTGAGTGAGGTGAATATGGGTCTGGTTAGAGCTGAAAGCAGGCAAAGAACAAGGTGATGCAGGGAAGCTACTGCTGAGCCAGTGGCAGGTCATCAGCCAATGTGATGACCACCCACTTTAACATTGATCCAGAGGCCATCTCTTTATAACCTAACTGCTCTCGGATTGGTTGCTTTACATTCTGTGGAAACCATTTTAACTAGCAGTTTTGAATGCATGATGCGCTGCTTTACTCAAATGGTGAATGAATGATTTGCAAATGCATAATAGTTGGTTAATAGAGTGCTCCAGGGATGACGTATTTTTGCAAGCCAACCAGGAAGTCAGCATCGCAACGAGTTCCCTCGACAAAAAGCCAATGGGATTTTTCAATTGGGTTTTGGATTATTGCAGGAAATAAACTCTGTGGCTAACAAACGTTTATGATACTTACACGTTTTGTTCCGTAAAATAATCTTCACAAATGAACACAACTTTTATGTTTTTTGAAGAGTAAATGCAAATCGTCAGAAGTAAAAAGCTAATGTTAGGCTATAAACGAACTACTCCACGATCGCATGAACGAGAGTATACACAACAAGGCTGTAAAGGGCGGATGAGTCAACGTGATGACGTTTTGTAGTCTCATTTAGCCACTTGTAAGCAATCGCCTTTTTTAAGACACATTAAGGCTTCAAAATACACGAGTGGAGTATCAATTGATGTATTTTATGTCATAGAACAAAACATTTAATTATCTTAATCATGTGTTAATCACAGACGTTATTTCAGGCATCTAACTAAAAATCCATTCAAAAAGCCTATTGACTTCCAGACGAGGGAACCAGAAGTGCTAAAATGCTAAATCATTTCCGGATTTTAGGACTCATTCCTGTAATACTCTATTGGTGAAGAAGCAAGCAATATCTATAAAAATAAGACATTAGTGATATACAATGTAATATGTAAGCCTACAAAATAATATGTGTAATGAAGTAGGGTTTCTATAGTGCAGGCCAACAACAATAACAAGCAAACCTGAGGTTACATAACTCATAACCCCTGTTCTCTGATAACATGAGACTGAGTCTCGTGAAGATTGGCCAAAACAAATAATTGAAAGAGAACTCAAAAGTATAACAACACTCAAATATTCAAAATGGGACAGTCGTAATTTAAAAGACATACTAATTTTACAAGATATTCTCAGATCTCAGATCTTCTTGATGTAACGTTTCATGAATGAAATCATGGAGACGTGATCACCATTGATAGTCTCCATCCCAAGAAAGGGAGCAATCAAAACCAAAACAACCAGAAATGAAAGGTTAAAGGATGTAATGTTCTCACATAGCTTTAGTCATTCTGAAACAATTCCAACATGACGAAACGTATACATGCATGTTTATGAACTTCATATGATACAAAAGCAAAACAAAACAAAAAAAGCATAGATATTAAGCAACTGATGGCCTGAGTGTCAAGCAACTTGAATACAATTTTGTGGGAACACTCATTCATAAACAAAGTGGAAACAACCATCATTGAATAAATCAAGATTTTTTTGAAATACATGAGTACATACAAAAGTGGTAAGAAGAAGTGCTGTTATGTCAAATGTGCGCTATAAATATGAAAATTGCAAACATTTTATAACAGAATAGTCTCAAACCTACTGCAGTTGTTGAAATTCATACGGCAAACATGCCTCAAAAGATAACACTTACCATCACTTACCCACACTATCATGGCATTACAATGACAATTATTTTCCCCACATAAAACAATGTTGCATTTTTTTGCAAAAAACAGCAAGGCCAAGATGGTCAAGTGCCATGATGTCAGAAGTTAACAGCCATCTGTCATCATAAAAAGGGTTTCAAATTCTTCCAATTAAGACTAAAATGTTCATGTGCTCTACGTCAAAACAAACTGAAAACACTGAACTGCGTTAAAAAGTATTTCTGTTTTGATTGTAACAATGCAGTTCAACACATTCAGACTTCAAATTTTTGTTGGCCCAGTTATTACTGTAGTCCTCTGAAGACAACAATGACAACGTAAATGTGTAGTAGGGTTCATAACAGTCTTCGCCCCTAGTGTGTTAATACTTGTTGTGCCATTCGCACTGACCAACACTCACTTCCTCAATGTCCAAGTTTTTTCTGGATTTGTAAATAAACTCTCCAATTGCTACAAAAACAGAGAGGACTAGTCCAGCTGCCAGCACAATAAAGATTCCCCCTATGTTCTCTACACCCAGAGCACTGGCCTCTTTGCTGTCCTCCTCTGGGCAGCCATTCCCTCTCCACCATTTCTCTTTCATCATGTGCAGCTTGCCTTCCTCCTGAAGCTGCAAGATGGCGATGGTGACCTTGTCTCTATAAGGGGAGCCTACAGCAGGATAAAAACCATTATTACTGCCATTACCAGTATCATAACCTTTGGGTTTGTTGTTCTGTAGACAGATAGGGAGCATTTATTGGTTATCATTGTTACTGTGTAGTTTGTTACTCATCTCTCTTACCAATCGGGGTTCCCACTCCGTAGCCCTTTGAATCTATCAAGCCTCCAATCTGTGTGAGGTTGCAGTTACGCTGGCTGATGTACTCGATGCTGGTCGACTCCATCAGAAGAGCGTAGTCTGTGGTCAGGACCCTCTGAATCCCCTCCCGGTTGTTTTTCATCAATGCCGTGTTTTTCCTGCTGCTCATGAATGCCCACATTTTCTCGTAAGTGGAGATCTTAGATTTCTGTAGAATCAGAATTGGGATTTATGGAAGTTTAAAATAATGCATCTTGATGGTCAACCCAGCAAACAACAACACAGAGCCTTACACAAAACAGATCATGTTGATACATGGTCAGTGGTTGATGCTTGTTTCTAATATTTCAAATGAAACCGTATTTGGAGACTATCTGCTGACTGGAGCAAACATCCTAATGCATTGCAGGAGATGGGTGGGATGTGACAAGTGTGTGCAAATCTGCCCAAGTTCATTCAATTTTCTCTGTACATTCAGATAAAGTTGTTGCTGTGCTACAGACAAAACAATAAATCCCTGAAATCTTTTTGGAAAAATTGGCCACAAGTTTTTGTTAATCTGCGTGTATGAGGAAGTTTCTAAGATACTAACCTGTAACCCTACTCTTTTTCCCCAACCCAACTATCAGACAGCACATCATGTTACTGTAATGGCTGAGGACTGATGACTCAAGGGTAAAACTGCCCCCATTGTTGTACAATTACTTTCCCATTTACTGTTCAGTGAAAAGAAGATTACCTTAAAAAAGGTCATGGTGGAGCCGTCTCTTACAGCACCGTACTCAATTTTGGTTTGCTTGGCCAAGTCATCTGCAGAGTCGATTGGTGAGTCCATTCTCTCCACAGTGAGGAAGGCAGCCAAGTTGGCAGTGTATGAGGAGATTATGATCAACGTAAAGAACCACCATATTCCACCGACTATCCTTGTAGAGAGGGCCTTAGGCATCAGTTCAGATCCTGTAAGATAACAACACAAGGTACATTATGAATTTTACAAACAAATACACGATGATACAGTATATAATAGAAAATGGCCATGACACTGACTATCTTCTTTTTTCCCCAGGCACACCACAAACATTATTCAATGTATGACGGTGATGGTTGAAGGTGCTCCACCAAAGGGAAACTTCTACCAGGTATGAACACAGCATAATAACATAAAACAATTATAAGTATACCTTGCTGCATAAGTGCTCCAACTCCAAACCAGACACTGTTTATTAGAGTGAAGTTGTTTTCAACCACATCTGAGTCTGGGTTGCAGGGGTGAGGGTTGTACCACTCATAGGGAGTGAACCTGAAGGTGAAGAATTAAACAGTCACAATTAATGATGTAGATAGAATATCATGACTTGATGATGACAACATTATACCATATAGGCCTTTGGCAACTGCTGATTACTCATTACTACCTCCATTAACCCTGTTTTTCCATCTCATGTTAATGACATAATGGAAACAGGCATTCTGACTCAATTCTGACCAAGGACACAGAAACATTTCTGCGGTCAGTTGGTGCAGCAGTGTGCAATGAATCTATAGGATCTATATATCTAAAATATCAATAGATATATTGATAAATCCAAATGGCCTATTGCATACAGGAAGTTAAAATGTTCAACCAAAGTGAAATTTTGGTTTTGGCTAAACAAAGCTTGCTTTCTTAAAGTGCAACCAACCATACTGGACATATAGAAGTAATTCTAGTTGAAGCTTTATACACACACTAATCCTTTGGTCCCATTTATTAGAATTTGCTTTATGCTTTTACCTGGCAATAACAAACAGCACACAGCTGACACCGAGGCATGCCAGTAGCACATACATCCAGATGTCAGGAGACAGCGGGTTGAGGAAGGAGAACACTCCTGGATTGGTGCCGTTGGGTTTATGGTAGAGGATGCTGATCCCCAGCGTCATGAAGGGCTTGGAAAAATCTATCACCTTTTCTCTCACATATGTGATAGTGAGAGGGGCCACGGCGAGGTCAGCCACCTGGTACAGAACACAAACATCAAGCAGAGCCACAGTCAAAGACAGATGACACTCGGATATTCTCTTACATATAAGATTGATTGGTACTCACATGGTCAATGAGTTCTCGCACCATGCCGTTCCACTCCCCCTTGTCATTCTGAGCTCCATATTTGCCATCGGACACCAGCTTTACCTCATAGGAGAAGCCCAAAATGTTGGAGAGCTCTTTGAGCAGGTCCAGGCAGTAGCCCTCAAAGCGATCATTTCCATACAGGGGCTTATCAGATTTCTTATACATGACATAAGGATTTTCCTGGAACAAGGCACATAACAGACCTCATTAGTATTATCAAGACATTCCTGATCAAATGCTGCCTGATAATTATGTTAAATCATACCAGAATAGTTGTGACAATGAGGGTCCTGTTGGCCATTGAGTCGGTCACATTTGTGGATGAGTCCTTGTTGTTTTCTGTTAAATTAAGGCCTGTTTGGGAGTTCCAGATGCCAATCTGTAAAGAATAAAATATCCAAATAAACACACTGGCTGGACATAAAATATCCATAGTTGATCCATAGTCACCTTCACATTATCACGGTAAGGAATGCAAAGAAGGGAAAAGAAACAAGTACTAGGAAATCGAAAAACTACAGTGGAAGAACAAACAGAGATGAGTGTGGGGGAGGGAAAAAAAGGAAAATAATATAGAACACTATTTTATAAAACTTGAAATGCCATGTCTAGTTCAGAAATGTTGAACATTTCTTCCCACCAGAACCTAAAACGTATTTTTTAGAAAAAGGGGGAGACATCACAGAGGGCAGCGGGGTCTAGTAAATTAATAAAAAAAGTGTCAATACTCCTTTAGTCTGCCAGGGCAGCTAAAGTACAGACCTTTTTCCACACTTTATTCAGGCGGTTGTTGCCCGCGATTGTCTTGCAGAAATAATAAAGAGAAAGCATTTTAATCACAGAGCCCTGAACTTAAAGAAAAACAAAAACAACAAACAATGATGGTGAATTTTGGCTTAAAGACAAATGTGGAAAATCTTTCATTCTTACTTCCCACTGTGTTAACTTAAGTTTAATATCTTTGTCGTGAAGAGGCCTGTTAATGACCTGTCAAAACTGAGAGCAGCATTGTCAATGTGATTAAAGGAACATCCACAAACTGTTGACCTTAAAATGACAGCTACAACTATTTGCAAGAGCTATGCGTCAAAACATTTCAGAAAGTTCCTTTTTAGAGGTATAATTAGTGCACCAGATTTCAAGATACTGTATACTGTTTTACAGACCCAAGTCATCTTTCTGCAATTTTAGAAAAAAGGCAGTTACAGTGAATAGCAGTGGCTCTGTTTGTCTATATTATTCTGTTCAGCTCTGTACCGACAGTATGAACACGGGTCAGATAGTTCACCTTCTCCAAGCCATCTTCCTTCAGGCTGATGACATCTAAATCAAATTCCTTCCGCAGGCCGTCTGTCTTGTTTATAATTATTTGTCCCGTCAAGCCGTTCCATTGCGCCTGTGGCAAAGAGAGCGCAGAAAACAAAACCAATGAATCCCTTCCCTCCGTTATTATTGTCATATACATAATGCAAAGTCAAGCAGAAGCCTGGAAAAAATGAAAACAATTCTTAAAAAATGAATAATTGATGAAGCAAAGAACATTGACAAAGGCTAACTGCATCTTAATAGACATTTTTGCATTGGCTTGATCCTCAATGGAAATATTAAGCATCTCTGAGTATATAACATGGTGGACAGTGATGTAAATGGAGCAGGCAGGCTGAGTGGAGAGCAGCGGGTGGGCAGCAGAGCTCACAGATATATGAATGCAGTTGATAATGAAGTGAGCTAAGCTGAATAACAGTCAGGTTGAATCTCTGTTACAGAGGACTTAGAGAAATGAGCTGCATCTCAATTTTGCTCTGATGGAGATGTTCAGCCCCTGGCATTTCATGATTTCATTTGTGTCTGGCTGTGAATCAAAAGACTTATGACTGATGATCTATACAACTTGTTGTGAACAGTTTATTCCTTCTGCACAAACACAAGACAGTTGGTTGGTGTTCTCAGAGAAACTGATTACAACAAGGCCTGTGGATTATTGCGAGTAAGCGTAACAGTAATAAGTTATTATGTTTGAAAATGGACATAGCTGTTAGGTTTTTCCAATGAACAGAAGCTAATAATAACAGCCAAATACGTTTGGGAAATAAAGCCGGTATATGGCGGGAGAAGAGCTGTGCGACTTGTTTATCTTTAAAGGACTTGTGTTGAAGCTCACACTAGTGCCTCTCTCTGTGTGTGTGCTCTCAGAACTAGAAGTTATTGGGGGCACTTGGAGCTACACAAACCAGATGCCACTGAGCACATAGTACTGGCAAAAGCTTCAAACCACCAAAAATCATACCGGAATTCTCTGAATGAATACATGACTTTTGAGGTAAAAGGTTTTATTGGGTCTTTTCTCTCTACTACTACTCTCTCTCTCTCTCTCTCTCTCTCTCTCTCTCTCTCTCTCTCTCTCTCTCTCTCTCTCTCTCTCTCTCTCTCTCTCTCTCTCTCTCTCTCTCTCTCTCTCAGTCTGAAGGATTTTTTGTTAAAAATCAATTACAGGTGTATTAAGAGATTTAAGAGATGCCAAACAACACTGAGCCTTAACATTTCATCATCTTGTTCTTTCAGCCTTTAAACAGAAACTTACATCAGTCAGTTTGTAGCTGTAAAATAATGCTATTACATCTTCTGGAACCAAAAAGCATGTATCCTGAGCCATTAATATGTACAATAAGCAATAAACAAAACAACACCAAGAGCAAAGTGCCGCACTGCTTCACAAGCTTTACATTATGATTTGAATTAAAATAAAATTCATGTTGGCTCTAAACAAAGAGAAATGCATCTTACTGAGTGTGGTACGTGCAACACACACGCACAAATATACGATTCAAGATTAAACTTGATGCCATCACGAGGAACGTTATCCTCTTCATTAAGTTTCTAATGCAAAGATCTTTCCCATCTATAGAAGGTTCCAGGGTATCATTTGATGAAGTTGCTCTTTGATTAGACCGCTTCACACAGTCTCATTGCACACATCTGTGAGGCCTACTTGACCCCTAAATCCAGATTTATTCATGTCATTAAGTCTTTTTAAATCCCCACCAATCAAAAGTGTCTCTGTGTTGACCATGTGTTGGTGTCATTACTGTACATGTAGTGATGACATGGATCTGCTCGGATTGGAGAATAACCAGATGATAAAAAGGATGAGAATGACTTCCAACACAAACCTCACTGATTATCCATGAATATACTGGACAGACCATCAGCACCACTCTGAGAAAAACTCATTTGCTTTTTCCACTCGTCCCTCAGGCCTCTATGCCCCACCCTCACAAACTTACATGCTCTGCATAGTCCAAGTGCACACTGCTAAACCTTATTTTCTCGAGCTGTGAGTTCTTCGCGAAACTTTCTCGGCAAAACGTAACTTTTAGTGTTAAATATGTGAAACAGCGCTGATTCCTGCAGGGAAAACTGTGTTTTTGCCTTCCCTCCCCCATGAGAGCAGAGTGCAGGGTGAGCCACAGAGCAGCACGCCTGGATTCAAAATCTCTTGCTCAAGGGCACTTCAGATAACACAGTTATAAAATACACTCTGTAGGGACCATATTGTAGTTTGCATGTTTTAACCAATTTAACTTGAATTCTGTATACTATGCTAATTCCTCCACTGCTGGACAATATGACTCCTAATAAAACACAGAAAGTCTGTATTTCATCATTGAACGACATTGCAAAGCACAGCTTTTATTTTCTTTGATAGTGTGAGATGTCAGAAAAAATGTGAGTCTCATGGGTAAAAAAATGAGACTTGGTAGGTATGCTAACTTTCAACAGTATTACCCGCAGTGACAAGATGTTCACTGTGATAGACTAGATAGAAAGTCTTTCAAGTTTATCTCGATCCAGTAATGTAACACAAATTGTCATGATTTCTACCAGTTCATAACATCATTAGCCTGCCACTAACCTCTCCTGTCATTTCAGACCCTGCTATTCCTTCACCCTCCATGCAGTAACCTGAGCTCCACCTGCCTCACACCTGCCCTTCATTCTCCCATCAGCCTCCTCCTACTGGCCATTTTCTCTCCATTCCCTGCCTGGTTATCTACTGTGCTTTTGCTGAGCCTTTCCACTGGTGGCTAACAGAAAACCAATATGGTAAGCTTTGGGAAGTATTGTCTGGTAGAGTAAAGTACAAATAGTTTGTAGTAGATGGGCCAAAACATGGAAAGAAAGCAACAGTCCTTTTAAATAAATGCACTGTAATAAAAACAATGCTTGCAAAGATATAGCATGTTGTGTTTATGGAGTGGAATACACAACAAAGAAAAATACACTGTTAATCACCAACAGACAAGAAGCTCATGTTCTATACTTCAGTGGGTTTATGTAAAAATGCTGATCACAAGTCTAATTACAGGCAATGTAGGCTATAGCTGAAAAGTTAATTTACTCACACACTGCGCTCTATTCTCTTTGGCATTGCCTGTGTCCTTCAATATTCTGTCCGCACTTGCAATTGAAAAGCTCATTTGTCAAAGAAACATCTAATTAGAGAGTGCTACATAACAAGAGAGCCTATTAAATCTAAATTTAGATATCATAGCTGAGAGCCTGCTTCCACAATTAAACTGGGATATTTTTCAAACTGTCAGTGTTCGCATTTATATGTGATTTTGTGTTCACTGTGTTCCTCGTCTGTCTGCTGTCAGATCAATAGTTGTAATAATGCAGAATTAAAAAAAAAAAATCATTTTCAATTACTTAAGATCTACACTAGGATACACTTACTATGGCATCCTTCAAACTTAAAACAATGAGGATCTAGAGTGAAATTTTGAACAAATATATTTTAAAGTGAGTATTAAGTTTGGGGAGTCTTTATTATCTTATTCAGCCATATAAAAAGCTACAGCTATCATCTGACAACCTATTAATCTAAGAAACCTCCAATATGCAGCACATGACGTCAATACATATCTCCTGAGAAAAATATTTTAAATATAATCTTCACACACACGTTCCCCGTTCATCACATCTGATCTTGTGACTCTATTGTTTCTGCTCCTGCACCCAAGGAAATGAAATAAAGGCTGCAGGCTGTGAAACGGATGGATGGAAGGATGGATGGATGGATGGCTGGAGGAAGAGGTGCGGGTGTCACACATTCATAAACCAAACTCACGTCTTTGAGCATGCTCATGAAGCGTGATCCAAAGCGCCAGGGTTTGTGTCGGTGGCACTGAAGGGAGCTGACAGTGATCTGGGAGAAGCGTTGCGAGGCAGCAGCCACCATGTAGACGGCGTCGTACATCAGAGCTGCTTCAGTCTGAAAGAGAACCGCGGCCGTCAGCATCCATCAGCATCCATCAGCGGGGATCATGTACTTATCACATCAGGACTGTTGATGTTCATGCACAGCACCAACTGTATAGTTTCTCAAAGCATACCCAAAACGTATTAGTAGATTACAAACCACATGGAAAGCAATCAAACAGGCGACCACAACCAGCCACAGTGAGCACCATTTGGTGTGCAATTTTCTTCAAAACACCTTTCTGATTGTGCACACAATCAGAAAGCAACATGCTGGATTGCTGTATTCTGACTCAAGTGTGGGCGATGAGGGGCTCAGACTAATCCTTTGTAAAGGTCTTGTGCAGTTTCCCAGAATAGGCTTTGTGTTTACACATTTACATATAATCTCTCAGTGATTATGTCTGGATGTTGACAATGGCCTTGTTTGATATTAGAGTATAGTTTTTGGCCAGGTTTGACAGGCAAAGTTACCAATATGTATATCAAATTAGATTTGAGCACTGGGAAGCTTGAATCACTAATCAAATTGTCTGAGCGCACACATACACACACAAAATCAAATCAATAAACAACAAACAAGGTGTGGAAATTAAATTGGCCGATGAAAAACTGATTGTTCCCAATTTTTCTTGGCTGACAAGCTCAGACTGTCCATTTAACGCTTAGCTTTATATAGAATTAATGAGCTTTCAGTGACCTTTTGAGCATGTTGCTTACAGCATGTGAACAATCACAATACCATCAGAGAGGCCATTGTTAAGATGGGCGTCCCCACTGAGAAACACAGCCCCTGCACTTGATAGACCATTTCTCATGAGGACTGAAAGAAGTGAGGTAAAGTCACTCACTGTCATCATCCCCTCCATCATTCCCGTCTCAGCTTTGGAGGGAGCCTGCAGTCGCTCCATGGCCCACCTCTCCACCACCGAGGCCACCTGAGGGCTGTCTATGTTGAGCAGTCTGAACCCCGTCATGTTGACCCCACTGTAGCGGTACGGCTCTAGGTCGAGGGCGAACAGGTCCTGTAGAGGCACAACATCATCAGTTCAGAATTAATGTGATTCTGCTTGAAATTACCCAAAAGTAGATGTGAGTTAGTCAGCAAGGGTAAAGGGACACTTTACTATGGAATTATGCCAAGGGCACTGAAAACATCCAGCAATCTTATTATAAAACAAACCACAGATGTTTGAGTTCATCTGCATAATCTTTGCATAACAGAATCTCTAGGTGAATACAAACGTCTAAGCTCGCGTAGGATAAAAGGACACTTAATTAAGACAATGGAACAGTGTAATTAAGTGCATATCCATCAGGATTCTCTATCCAGTTTAAGAGAAACTCGAGAGTCAAAGTGCCTGTGCACATATGTTGAATAAAACAATCATTGTGTGTTCTTTAAATTTCAGAAATGTGGCTCTTACCAGTGTGGTGAAGAAGAAGTGGTAATATTCAGTCATCATCCCCATGGACAAGATCTAAACAGAATAAGAGATGACTATACATTCACGTTTCTCTCCAGACAGCCAGTATAAATAATCTTTTTTTTCCCTAACGCGATCCAACCACATCTATTACCAGGAGACTCTTCTAAATTACAAATTCCTCCCATTGTCTGAATTGCCTCATTTAGTATTGTCTGCATGGTTAACATTAACAAGTATCCAAGTGAGTATAAGCCACAATTTGCTCATGTTAGCGTAGTGTTTCCAATTAATCTTCCGTGCGGCATCTGGTTCTAAATGTGTATGTCTGGCTCAAAAATAGGCTCCGCTTGGATTTGGAAATGATCATAGGATTCTGAAGGGGATAGAATTAGACTAATCTTACACATAGAGAATATTAAACTAAACGCAATGCAGAAAGCACCAAAATAACACAGAGACTACTCTCCACTGAAAATTTCAAATTGGATTTCTGACAGAACACTGCGTTTTGGGTGTCAAGTTATGAATTACACCCTGAGGACAATGACCTTTGCCCAGTGTAGACTGCTGGTAGATGTTTGTGTTATTCACCTGCTTGAGAACATCAGCTGATGTTTGGTAAGAGCAGTCAAAGATCACGTAGAACTCCTTCCCCTTCTTCATCTCTTTCAGCAGAGGACGGGCATCTTTACTTCCTGTTGGCAGCTGGCGGATCTTGATTTTAATGCTGTATCTGGATGGAGCTTTTATCAACTCTTGCAAACGAATCAGTCCTTAAATTAAAAGACAAGAAGACCATTATTAGGCACAACAATCACATATTTCACATAATTATCACATATCGAGGTGCTAAAATGTATCCTGTGAGACAGTTCACACAATCATTTATCTGAGAATGTGGACAGAAACCCCCACAAAAAGCAGTGAATTTAAACTAGCTTTGGTGGAACAGTTGCTAGCAAGTTCACCTGCTCTCCGATGGGTTCCTATTTCCATTATTGGTCTGATGAACAACTTTCTTAGCAGCAAATAACTGAAGGAGCTAGCGTGTTTACGTTTCTAATCTGGAGCACAATAATTTACATACTCAGTCATATTTCATAATTATTTCGGTTAGTTAATTTATTTTGATTGCTTCGAGTTGGTCACTGTATTTTGAAAGTGTGCACCGGAAGTGTTAGCACGCTTTTTAGTCTTCATTGACGCTAATTTAACAAATTTAATATTGCAGTTCTTCATGTGGCCACAAGAGGGCAGTGAGCACTCTCGATTACACTCCGGTCAACATGTCATCATCTCCTCCTAGCATCCAGACAGACAAGAGTTTACTGTGTATGTTGAATCATTTCAAAAATCACGTCAACAAATGTACATTTTATAAAATCTTTAGGCTATTTCTTGAATTTCCCTTGGGATCAATAAAGTTACTATCTATCAATCTATCTAATTGTCAAAAAATAAAATGCAACACAACATCCAGTTAACACTCTACCAGGCCGGAAGCCAATGGTCTTGAGTCTACGTCGACGCTGGATGAGCACTAGAGGGCAGACTTGGCTACTGTACCTCATTCTGTAAGAAGATAATCAGTTTAACGCCGGGAACGCACTGGACGCATGGTGGCCGCGTGGCCTCTGCGTCGCGTGGTGGCTGCGTGATTGACGCGTCGGTCATCCACACCAGCTGCGTTTCAGCTGCGTGTCAGCTGCGTGTCTGCTGCGTTTCTGCTGCTGCTGCTGCTGCCAGCCCTTTCTTTCTACATAGAGTTTGCCTTTCATAATAGCCATTTCATTTCATTATAAATGTCATTTATATTTATTTTAGACAGAGAAAGGTTAAGAAACGTGTGGTAGTTTGTAAATAATAGTAATAATCCAGAATTAAAACCCCCTACTACATTCATCCATGGAGCTCTCCAAGTCACTGCATGTTTCACAGCACTGTCTGCACATATTTCAGAATAAAAGCCTCGTGTTAACAAATGAAGGAATTCTGTCCACAGAAAAAACGCTTGAGGGCTTTTATTTGGAAATGAAAGCAGGAAGTGTTGATTTAAAAACAAGTCTTTACTTTTCTACATCTCCATAACATTTTCTACAGATAGAGACATGTAAACTGTAGTAATCTTGCTGTTAATCTATGATGTTAATATGCAGTCAATAGATCACTTTCTCTGTCTGTTGCTGCTGTGAACCGCGCGCGGCTCACGTCAAAAATAGGCGAGACCTCTGAGCTCTAGAAGAGCTGCAGCTGAGACGCGTGTGAGACGCGCGTGAGATGAGCAGTGTGGATGCTCTAACCTGTTAACATGGATGCCGAAATAAAAAACAACAGGTAACGCAGCCGCCACGCGGCCACCATGCGTCCAGTGCGTTCCCGGCGTTAGTGGAAAACCTTACTATAACAACATTACATTTAGTTAACTGAATATTAACCTCACTAAAGAATGTGGAGTTGTAACCTCTAACTGTCACCACTAGCAAATAAATAAAGAACTTTCCTGTTTGTTCGTTTCTGATTGCGTCAGTTAGTTTGACTTTATTTTGAAAGCATTTAACGGAAGTCCTAGCATAACTGTCATGTTTCTATTGATGCTAGCTTAACAAATTTCATATTGCAGTTCCTCACTATGACCAAAGGAGGGCGACAATCACTCCTTTCTAATTACACTCCGGTCAGTCGCCATCTCCACCTAGCGTTAAGGCAGTGATACCTTTAATCAAGAATGTTATCTTGGTAAAATAATATATCCACAGAGGTGATCTTTTCACAGAATGTTTGAAATCTTCAGAATCTAAAATGAAACAGTATATTCAAACAATATTATCTTAACATATAAATTGTCTAAGATAATCATCTGAACTGCTAAATGTTTTGATTCATTTAATGTTACTTATTTTAATTATTTCCAATGAACCCCTTGATTCACTTGCTATTTATATAGATATTGTAATCGGTATTATGCTCCCACCTCTGGTTTCTCGTGCCACTCAATGCTAAAATTTTACACCTGGAGATCAAATTCCTGAAATAAAAAAAATAACGAGTTACTGCTATCCAGTGGTCACGATGAGGAATTGCAACACATTAAATTCGTCATGCTAAGACATTGCGAACATTCAGTACAATTTATAATCACAATTTGTAACCGGATATGAGACTGGAGTGAACACCTTGACCATCAACACATGTGCTGCTGTGACTGCTGGAGTTTGGCCGCTGACAGGATTTTCTCTGTGAGTTTGCAAAGTCAAAGAAGAAGCTCTTCTGAAGGTAAGAAGACACGTGCTCCATTACCTCTCTATAGTGTGCTACAGTTTGGAGACTGGATGCTTATTCAGCTTGTTGCACAGTTTGAGATGATTCTAAACATATTTTCCAGATGTTTTGTTTCATAAACTGCAGTTTGCATGGTTATGTCATTTTGCTGTATGTTTGGTGCTCAGTGGTTGATGTGATGGTTGGTGTGACAGTCTGTTGAGGTGTTAGATCCTGTGAGTGGAGTTGTTCAAGATAGTAGTAGTAGTTGTGACAGGATGCAGCAGCCGTTGATAAGCGAGTTTGTCTTACTGTAACTGCACAGCAGATGTTGTGGGATGATTGTTGTTACAGGTTTCAATGCAGCCATGTGGCCCAACATTGGCCTCCAGTGTGACTACAGTAGCATTTCATTTGACGAATTTGTTGTTTCGGTTCCTCGGTGTTACTAGCACATTACATTTGGTCAACTCAACATTGACCCCACCGAAGAATGTGGAGTTGTAACCTCTAACTGTCACCACTAGATAAAATTAAAATGTGTATCTAGTGGTGACAGTTTGTTCGTTTCTGATTTGCGACAGGTTGTTTGACTTTATTTTGAAAGCATTTAACGGAAGTGCTAGCATAACTGTCATCTCACTATTGATGCTAGTTTAACCAATTTCATATTGCAGTTCCTCACATGTCCACAGGAGGGCGACTAACAGACATCTCTAAATACACTCCGGTCAGTCGCCATCTCCACCTAGCCTTAATGCAGTCACAGAGCTTTAATCAAGAATGTTATCCTGGTAAAATAGTATATCAGTAGAGGTGAACTTTATATCACAGAATGTTTGTAATCTTCAAAATCTAAAATGAAACAGTTTATTCAAGCAATATATCTTAATATATAAATTGTATACGATAATTGTCTGAACTGCTGAACATTTTGATTTAGTTAGTGTTACTTATTTTAATTTATTTCGGATGAACCCCTAGGTTTATTTACTATTCATATAGATATTGTTAAGTGTATCTGTATTATGCTCCTACCTCTGGTTTCAAAAAGTTTTATCTTATCTGCAATAATAAAAAAAAAATCGAGGTACTGCCCTCCAGTGGTCACGGTGAGGAATTGCAACACATTAAAGTCGTCAAGCGACGACATTGCGGACATGATAGTTACATGACTTCCGGATTTCAAAATAAAACGTGCAAATTAAGCGGGTGTAAATACGCAATTTAGCTATTACGGAAATACGGATGTTGCGCTCGAAGCAGGTGATAGGAGGCCTCGTTCGTCTTTAGCACGTCATCAAGTTTTCTTCTTTGAAATATCATTACTGTGTGGAGTCTGTTTTTCGAGCTAAACATCACTATGCCATTAATCAGTAATGAAGGCAGCTAGCTAAATTGGCTCGGCAAAGCTAGTGGATGAGTGTGCCAGCCGCTGCTCCATGCATAATGAAACAATGAATCGTTTTCACGAACATCCAGACTGAGAGAGGATATTAGTTACTGCTCCACCCGGACATCCAATGCAATTTATAATCACAACTTGTATGAGACTGGAGTAAACATCTTGACCATCAAAACATGTGCTGCTGTGACTGCTGACTGTGGAGTCTGGCCTGCTGAGGGGATTTTATTTGTGAGTTTGCAAACACAAAGTCAAAGAAGAAGCTCTTCTGAAGGTAAAACACATGCTCCATTACCTCTCTATAGTGTACTACAGTTTGG
Source organism: Sebastolobus alascanus (assembly GCA_916701645.2). Lineage (NCBI taxonomy): Eukaryota > Metazoa > Chordata > Actinopteri > Perciformes > Sebastidae > Sebastolobus > Sebastolobus alascanus. The sequence goes on along the minus strand of CAKAOJ020000040.1, from coordinate 2,946,237 downwards.
AGACTGGATGCTTATTCAGCTTGTTACAGGTTGAGATTATTCTAAACACATTTTCTATTAACCATTATCTCTGTGACATTCTTTTCACAAACTGCACTTTATGTCATTTTGCTGGTGCTCAGCGGTTGATGTGGTTGGTGTGACAGTCTGTTGAGGTGTCCTTAGATTCTGCAGCAGTCATTGATAAGCGAGGTGATCTGATTGTAACTACACAGAAGGTTGATGTGAGATGATTTGTCATTACAGCAGCCATTTGGCTTTATACCACACTGGCCTCCAGCATTTGGCAGATGTTTTATTATCTGTATACAGCTGCATATTCTTATGCAGCCTACAGTAAATCTGTGGTGTGAACCATTAGTCGGAAACAGAAAGTTTGTGGGTTAAACTGTAGTATTGTGCTGTACTCTGTAAATCTCTGGCACGGTGGCATGGTAAATTACTACTTTGTACAATGAACATTATAATTTATGGTGTAAACAGGCTGCAACAATATATTTTTTTTTCATATTCAAATAAGTGGTCGGTTATTTTTGCAATGAAGCCATTAATAATTTACTCCATAAGATGTTTAAAATGGTAAAAGAAAAATGCCTTTCATAACACAAAAGCAGCTTGTTTTGTCTGACCAACAGTCCAAAACACAGATTAACAGATTAAATCACCTATGAGCTTTAGAATAAAAACACCAAATGGTCCAAGGAGACAGTCAAGATGCCAGCTGAAGGATAAGAACATTTTTAGAGCATCTCTTTTGTTTTATGATTTTTGATAACCTTCCAACATTGGTTTGCACAGAAAGTGTGTCTATAAAAAGCCATGGAGGAGAATTTTGAATGAAAAGAATAAATTCTACATTTCAAAACATTGTCATCTCTCAAGAGAGACAAAGTCTTGCCCTCTTTCCAGGCTAACCTCTGTTTCGATGGGTTTTTCCCATCGTTGCTCCTTCTGAAAAGCATATTTGTTATATTGGGGTTCTCTGGCCGTATTTTAAGATAGATGAGCAATGCTATTTAGTAAAAATGTACATATTACAATCTAGATGAAACCTTTTTTTTTTTTCTTGGCATTCAACAACTACAGCTCCCATGAGAATTTGTGGCTAAGACTTGTGGGAGCTGTAATTGTTCAAGTCAGATTCTTCAATGCCAAATCAACATAAACTATATACTGTCTGCAACCATTGCACATCTCATTATATAGCTTAACTTTAAAAACAGTGGAGGTCCTTCCTGTCTGCCACCAGTAGACACTTTGACTTTAGTGTTCACGTTCCACACCTTCATGGTTAATACTGTATCACACAAACAGCTCGACACAAACATGTACTGTATTTGCACGTGCACAAACATAACCACCAATTCCCACATTTTTGTAAATGCATTAATTGGCCATCAGTTTTATAAATATATATGATATAATCTGACTCTAATGTGTGTGCTTCATGTTTTAATTAATGCTGACATATTTGACTGCCGATATGTTTTAATAAGGGCTGTCAAAGTTAACTGGATAATAACGTGTTAAATTGTTAATTTTGGAGAGAAAAAACTGGCGTGGTCATTTTTAGAGGGGTCCCTTGACCTCTGACCTCAAGATATGTGAATGTAAATGGGTTCTATGGGTACCCACGAGTCTCCCCTTTACAGACATGCCCACTTTATGATAATCACATGCAGTTTTGGGCAAGTCATAGTCAAGTCAGCACACTGACACACTGACAGCTGTTGATGCCTGTTGGGCTGCAGTTTGCCATGTTATGATTTGAGCATATTTTTTCTGGATAATATTTATCATTGTTTTGTGTTGTTATTTGATTTCCAGTAATAAATATATACATACATTTACATAAAGCAAGCATATTTGCCCACTCCCATGGTGATAAATACTTGACAAATCTCCCTTTAAGGTACATTTTGAACAGATACAAAATGTGACATTAATTTGCGATTAATCATGATTAACTATGGACAATAATGCAATTGATCGCGATTGAATATTTTAATCGATTGACAGCTCTAGTTTTAATGCTTTGCTGGTTTGACTCACCAGTTGCATCCTCGTAGACAACAGTGACCGTCTTCCACTTGTAGTACTGCACTATGTCCAGCACCGCTCGGCTTATGGAGGTGTATTCAGGATAGAGGTTGATGTAGAAGCTGTCTTTGTTGTCCACTGAGGGATGTTTCCAGCGAGTCTGGATGTGAGGGACTTCCAGAGCGTTACAAATAGACTGGACCGCACTGACAGATGAGCTGTGAGATGGGCCAAATACCGCCCCGACGCCCAAAGCCAACTGGTCGCAGGCTGAAACAAAGTGGAGAGAGAGAAAATAACAAATGACCATAAACAATCTTTGTTATTGATTCTTTGACACAAAAAGCTTTCAGAATTAGACGAGATCCTCCTTACCTCTTCTTGAGGCCTCAAAACTGTCAAATAGGTTTATTCTCTGGATGTCATAGGTCAATGTGGTGTTTGGCATTAAGGTCCGGTTCCTGTTTATGTTGGTCACAGCAAATTTAAAGGCCAGTTCTTCAACGCTAATGGGCTCATTCTCAAGCGTCTCAAAGATGCCGCCTGTAGGAAGAGCAGAAACAGTGGTGGTGTTAGAGTGGGAGCAAGATCACACTGAAGAAATAGCAGAAAAGTTATTGATCGATTGACTTCACTCAGCGTAGTTATTCACCTCCATTATAGCGTTTGAAGGTTACCACGACTGGATTCTGACAGTTGCATAATGTGGCCCAATTTTCTATGTTACTTCGACCACATAATGCTACTAAGGGACCTGGTTCAGATGACAGGGTTTAATCTCATTCAGAGAAAAGCTTGACCTTTACTGACTTCACCCTATTTACATGGCCTAAATTCCCCAAGCTGACACAATGGCGTGTGGGATGATTTGGTCGTAGGAAGATATGGCTCACCTTCAGTTCATTATAGACCAGCTTCACAGCTAATATATATCTACAGTATATCTGATAATGTTTTAGTGCATATGTTAAGTCCCTATTTAACATATCCAGTAAAACATTATATCATGGCAGACTTTTAAAAACATCTCATACCGTCTTTTTTTTTTGCTTAGCAACAGTAATTCAGCCCAGCTCAACAGATGAACCGCTCCACTTATTCACCTCACACACGTCATATTTCCAATATTTTTCAATTTACTGCTCTAGACAACAGTCACCTTCGATGAAATCCTACTTAAACGTGTACCCACCAGCTTGTGATTTATAGTATCACATAGTGAATCCCCTAAACATAATGTAATTAACTGTGAAGAGGTTACGTTTGTCTGTTCAGGCTGCCAAAAACACTGTTGCTATGAAACGCTGTCTTCCTTAAAAACCCTAATACTTTACTCTCTAAATATATTATGTCTTCTTGTCTACATGTTTCTTTTTAGCTGATTAGTTGCCTTCTTTTTTCTGGACTGACTTTTCTGCCATGTGGATGTTTAATATGAACCATTTAGGTTCTCTAATAGAAGACATGGAGGTTTCATTAATACCATACCAGCATATGTGGCTTCTGCTACTTGATATGACCAAAGATTCTATATATTGTGATATTTGGTGGTCAGTCTGTATTAATCTAACATTGCTTCAAGTGTAAACTACAGTATTTATAGAGAAGCTGCTTCATTGTCCCTTCATATTGCAGTTTTAAGAGGACTCAGAGGCTAAATGATGCTGCCGTGGATTAACATCATCCACTCATCATGTAGAAACTGCACATTATATATTATAAGACTAAACATTTTTCATTTACTAAAACATAATCATCAGCCGTGCAAAAGGGATGTCCTCGTCATGTCTGTCTCTATTGCCATTATCTTAAGTACCAACTTGCAGCTGAAAGTAGCATAACGGAGCACTTTTCAGAGCACAACCGGCATTTTGGAAACCTGATAATCTCGTGTGTATTACATTTAACGATGCAACTGATAATATTTTCGTGATCGATTAATTGGTAATTACTGTCAAAGTTAACGTGTTAACGCAAATTTGTTTTAACGCCACTAATTTCTTTAACGCATTAACGTAAATCAATCTTTCGGAGGTTGAAGCGGGCTCAGTTTTAAAGATAGAGTGAAGGAGGATAAATAACGCTCCAAAAACTGTCATGGCCATTTTCAAAGGGGTCCCTTGACCTTTGACCTTCAAGATATGTGAATGAAAATGGGTTCTATGGGTACCCATGAGTCACCCCTTTACAGACATGCCTACTTTATGATAATCACACGCAGTTTGGGGCAAGTCATAGTCAAGTCGGCACACTGACACATAGACAGCTGGGCTTTAGTTTGCCATGTTATGATTTGAGCATATATTTTTTTGTGAAATGCAGTACCTGTGAGGGTTTCTTGACAATATTTGTCATTGTTTTGTGTTGTTAAGTGATTTACAGTAATAAATATATACATACATTTGCACGAAGCAAGCATATTTGTCCACTCCCATGTTGATAAGAGTATTAAATACTTCAGAAAACTCCCTTTAAGGAACATGTTGAACAGATAAAAAAAAAATGTGATTAATTTGCGATTAATCGTGATTAACTATGGGCAATAATGCAATTGATCGCAATTAAATATTTTAATCGATTGACAGCCCTAGTAATTCGTTTTTGAAATATCTGAATATCACAATCTTCCTGAGCCCAAGGTAACATCTCCAGATTACTTGTTTTAATAACATTTCGAAATCCAATGATAATCAGTTTACAAAAGATATGGTCATTTCTGTCAATTGACTAATCAATTAATTGACTTATCTTTCAGCAAATCATTTCAGATTAATCGTTTCAGATGCTCAGAAAATAATGAGAAAAAAAAATATCAGCGTAATTGAAAAGGCACCAAACAGTAATAATAACAGTAATAATCTTAAGTATCAACCTTTATCAAGTAAGGAATGACAAACATATTATATTTCAAATCAGCGTAACACTGCAGTTGTCTGCTGCCTGCCTTATCTGCCTCTTCATAGAAAACTCCTTCAGTAGGTGCAGTCTGACAATGCCATTTCCCGCTACATAGGGCAAGGAGATAAACATTAACCAATACTTTTAAAATGAACTGAGACCACAACTGTCACAATTTAATTTCAAGATTAATTTCTCTTTTAAGCACAATCCCATTTCAGCTGGCTGTGTGTGCCAGGGCCACGGGGAGGAGGGGGTTTCAGAGTTGAGAAGATCATTCTAAAAACCGTCCAACTGTTAATCCACCGCGCTGTTCCAGAAAGATCACGGGTCTAATAGCATGCCATGGCTGGCAATATGGATATATATTACTCCAGCGGGGCACGAGCGCTACACACAATGTTTGACATTTCAGTTACATAAAGTGCAGCATTGAAGAGCATTAGGATTAAGGCCAGAAAAATGCTGGATTGTCACTGAATTGTCACCACCTGCATATAGGGCAGACAGACTCGTGTGAGATTCAGAGTTCTTATCCCTGCTGAAAATGCCCCTGCACGTCGATTTCACCCAAGCCTTTCAAATGTAAATCATTTAAAACAGCTGGGCCTTCAGTGATAGGATTTCTGAAATAATACATTCAGGGTTAAATGTTTGTTCTCACCACATTGACATTCATGAGTGCAGACATAATCGAGGCCAGTTCTGAACAGTCAGATTAAGTCACTTTCTTTATCCTAAACCATATCGGAAATGAACTGTTTTGCTGTTGGAAGAACCCTGTGTATGTGGCAAATTTGAAAACAAAGACTAAAGGAAGGTACTTTTAAAAGCTCTGCAATTTTCAAAGTTGTTAATCAATAGTTACATTAACCATGAACACAAATCATAAAGATGCCATTTCAATGCTACAATAGTTTGCAAATGACCTCACGTCAACACCGAGGCTACAGATGGCGATAGGTCAATGCACTCCCTAACAGTGTTTGAAGAATTGCCTGTGAAATTGTGATTGATTTGGAAGGAGAAAGGGCCTTTAAAAAGCTCCCCTTGAGACCTTGATTGTGAATGACCTTTTTCTTTGGTGTAGCATAGCCTCAAACGACAAACTGAGAGAGCCTTGTCTGGACTCCCTGGTCACTAAAAGCATGCTTGAAAGTGCCAATCCTAATTATGGTCACCAAGCCTCAGTGAGCAGCTCAGTTAACCTGTTAAAATCCTTAATTCTTTCCACTGGAATATGAAATTTTCATTCCAAAATACAATAGCCGTCTTCCAAATTTGCCAAGAAATTTTATTCCATCTCAGCGTCTTTGATGTCTCTTGAATATAAAAGGGGAAATAAACATGAGTTTTGACAAGACGGTCTTGATGTTTGTTTGCTTCCAGTGCAGAGGCTGCAGCAAATGTCACAGGACCTGTTAAGGATTCAACAAAATAATCCTTGTGGAAGCATCACAGCATCATTTCCAATCAGCGATTTTGTTTTCCTCGTACTTTAACTGGGCTGTGAAAATAGATGGTGCAGTTTGTGCGAAAGGCAAAAATAGCTGCTGCTCTTTAGATTTTATGATTTACATTTTTGTAGCTGACCTCTAATCACATTCATAATAACATGCATCCATCCCGATGCAAGAGCCGAAATATGTAGGCCTACTGTATGCATCTGCAAAGTGTATTACATGGCAAATAATAGAAATGAACTAACGGTGAATAATGAAAAAAGCTAACTGTGAGACTCTCTATACCACTCCCTAAAATGAAATAAAGTTAGCTTATAAATGCAGCATTTGTCAGTAGCTTTTGATAATATATTGATTTGCTACTACAGGCCATTTAATTTACTGCCTTACTTAATAAGGGCTTTACTGCGAGAAATGACTGTAACCTCATTGACTATCCTGCAGTAGGTCTATAAGCTTAAGTCATAAATAAAAACAGATCTATTAGCAGCTGTCAGACAGTGTCAGCATCCATTCTGGTCTATAGGCCACCCTGTTCAGACAGATGTGTATTTGGTTGGAAGGTTTTATATTTGAAATGAGCTATATAAACTATATACACACACAACTTTTATTGGCAGCAAAAGACAAATATATCTATTTTATTGCACTGCTCACTTATTCATTTCCTCTCTGAAGCTTTGTGGAGAGGCACATCCCACAGTGGAAGAAAACACATTTATCTCTCCTCTCATTTCCACCTGAGATAAGATCTTAAATTTCTGTTTAAAGTATAATGAGTTTCTTGATTTCCAGAGGGCAACCCGGGGGATTCAGTGTGACGGCAGTTTGTCTGCATCTCAGCATGAAGAGCGCTGGTCCAAGCAATCAGTGCTGGTCTACATTAGCAAAACACTACCGGAAAATATTTATAGTGTTTCAAGTAGCTGAGCTCTTTGTTAAAACACGTCTTTAGACAACACACATTATTAATACACCTGAGATGGTTATATAGACTCTATCAGGGAATGACTCTGTTAGTTGTCTATTGTGCAGCAGAGTACTAAAGCTCAGCTATAATCACTCAGTTAGTATCACACCCATAACCACCATCAACCATCCAGACTTCTGGAGTGAAGCAGCAACAATACTCCACTACATTTCTGGAAAAGTGGTTTCAAGTTAGCCTTTATATTCATGTGGTTGAAAACTGAACTCAGTCTTATCTCTTACATGCATTTTCAATTAAAAGACCCCACAAAATATTATGCGCATATCAATAGGGAAATAATTAAATTTGTCTCTACCCCAGGCTTTAACATTTGCGGTCCAATGAGATTGAGTCAACATTGAGCGGCATTTAATGAGTCCCTTTACTGTTCAGGCAGACATTTTTTAAGTTGAGCACCTTTGTGATAGAAGAGATATTCGCACACAAACGCCCGGGCCACACTGCCCGCATGTGCGTCACGGAACCTCATGTTTTTTATTTCGGCGCCAATTTTAACAGGTTAGAGCAGCCCCACAGCCCGTGTGTGCAGCGTGGCTCGGCTGCGTGTCAGCTTCATCTCTTGTAGAGAATCAAGGTCTCACCTATTTCTTCCGCGTGCCGCGCGGTTCACAGCAGAAACATTGAAAATGATCTTCTGACTGTATATTTACATCATACGAGCAAAATTACTACAGTTTCAAGTTAACGTCTGTATCTGTGGAATATGTCACAGACATGAATAAAAGTAAAAATGTATTTTAACTCAACACTTCCTGTTTCCGTTTCTAAATAAAAGCCCTACAGCACTTTTCTGTGGACAGAATCCCTTCATTTGTTAACACAAGGCTTTCATTCAGAAATATTTGCAGGAAAGAGAGTACTGGCTTATAATTGTGGATTATTATTATTATTATTTACAAATGAGCACACGCATCTTAAACTTGTTCTGTCTAAAATAAATATAAATTACATTTATAATTAAATTAAATGGCCATTTTGAAACTCTATGTAGAAAGAAAGGGCTGGCAGTAGCAGTGCAGCAGCAGCAACGCTGTCGGTGTGGACACTACATGCATGAAAATATATATCTTTGACGAAGAAATCGGTCCTGTATGGCTTTTGCAACATGATGCTGAGGCCTGTAAGCAATCCTGCCTGAACACAAGCTTTTTAGCAGCATTGTGTGGTCGCTTTTTGAGTGTAAATTCCCAGACACACCAAACCAATATCAAAGAACTAGCGGCGATGAAGGCCGACTGTTGTGTCGCCTCAAGTCTCCTTTGTCTTTGCCAAAAAGTTGCATTTGAACACACTGCAAAGACTACAGCCGACGGCCAGTTAGCACGTACGTTCTGCGCCTGCGTGAGAGGATACAGTAACTCTCCACACCAGCAGGTGGCGGTAGTCCGTATTCGTCATTCAAAAAGGGAAACCTGAAGACCTCGGACTGCGGATATACAAGTCGTTGTTATGATACGTACATGAAACAAAGCAGTGTTTGCCGACCATTTTCACACCACTTTCACTCATCACTTAGCTTCATTCCACATGGCCATTTTGTGAAAATATCTGTGTATTGGAATGATCAGATGAGATGAAGATGAAAAATGAGAAGAGCCTTCTGTGTGTGCCCTCTTGACTTTACTCGTTTGATTGCTTTCCTCACTTCCGTTTCTCTTCTTGTACACTGATTCGCTTAAGTTGAACTGCCAGTCAGAGTGATATCTCTCACCGACGAGCTACGCCGCCGATTCAACATGCTGAATTGGCCGAAAAACCTCCGTCACGGGCAGACTAGAGCCGACGGTGCAGGACACACCGCAAAAACTAGGCCGACAGACGCTCTCCTATAACCCCAAACTGTCCGACGGCCGCCCATCGGCTTGGTGTGTCAGGGCCTTAACTCTAAAAATGGGTCATGGGATCATCGCTCAGTGTATCTTTATACTCTGCACTTCTACTTTTCATGGACTAGGACAAACTAGTTCTGTAAATGGATTAGTTTTCTATACTGATGCAGAGTAAATAGGGAATAAGCACCTCACACTTTCTGTTTGCAGATGACACATGGATCAATGCACTCACTTAATAGACTATTGGCAAACAAATGAACAAATGGACAAGAAAGTTAGAGCTGTCTGGGATCATTTATACTTCAGTAATTACAAGTTTGAGCTTAGAGGTGCAGTTAAAACTATAAAGTTAGAGCAGAAATCACTCTCTTGTGAGACACTTTATTGTGCATTGTAAAAGAAGAATGCAATCATCCATAATCGGTCCTCAAAAATAACATAAAATTAACATAAAATTAACAATCTATGTATACCTGCATATTAAAGCCCAGCTTCTTTTCAAAGCTTCATCCTTGTAATTTGAACGCGGCAGAGTTCAGTTTTTTTTTATCAGGGCTTTATGATTAATGCAATTTATAAAGAAAAGTGGAATGAAAATTCTTGCTATAGCTATCATTAATTACTTTCCAATATAATTTTCAGGATCACTGAGCTTCTATCTCATCTTTAATAGGCCAGACAATGCTGTGGGGTGATGCATGCTAGGAGGTCACAAAAACAAAAGATTCTGCTTGTGCTGCAGGCAAATACTGATAAACCCTCAGGCTTTGCTTTTTATAGACTTGTGTTCCTCCCTTCAGTGCTCAGAGCGAGACAAATATCAGGGTTCAGGTTTAGGCAGCTGGGTGGACCTTTTTTAATCCTGAAACCCAAAGTAAGATGTTAACATTAAGGAACTGATCTTTAGGTCCTGATTCTAATCTGTGATTTTGTGACTCTGTGCAATTATCACATGAAGGGGAGTCTTTTAAGGCAGAGGAACACAATGACGTAGTGTTTTGCTTTCTCCCCTCTCCCCATCCTGGGCCAGTTCCCAGTGAGACCCCCCACCCCCACCTCAACAACACCACCAGCACCAATCCAACCTGGGCCCATGCCAGACTGTGAATGAATGAGGAGGTCCTAACCAGTCTACTATCTTCGTTTGATGTGGAGCACTGAGGTTTCTCTGTTTATAGGATAGCTGCTTGCGACCCAACAACAAAACATTTAGACTGAAAGAATAAAAATCAGGATAATGATGTTTATCAAATCCACCTAATTTATACAACCGCTGGATGTAAAACTATTACACAGGGAGATGATTACATCAAAGGATATTTTTCTGGCCAGTACACCTTTCACATAATATGGGTCAAATCATAAATAAACAAATTAGATATCACTAATAAATTAATCATGCAAGCAAGAGGAAACAGGAATTTAACAAACAGCAAAATGGAGTGGAGGCCAAGCCACAAGCTGCTGATTCTGTGCTCTCCCCAATGATGAAATTTGGTCGCTGCCTAAGTACCATATTTGGGGAAGAGACTTTCTGCATAAAGAAGATTAGTGTTAGTTGTTTAAGGGCTTGAGGGAGAAGATTTACCATTATTACCAACCCCAGTGAAAAGAGTGGAAGCCAGTCACAAGCTGATGCCAGCACTTGCCAAGACAGAGAAATGTTAATTGAACCAAGCCACACACCATATGGGAGAGATTATGATGTGTGCGGGTCATGAAGAGAATGACAAAGATTAGGTGGCCTCGGAGAGTGATAGATGATTTAGAGGGATTAACAATATAGAGAACAGATCGGGACTGTTAGAACGGGGAGGTGGCACCGGCCTATTAGCCTCCAAAGTTATGCAACGGCACAAGTCTGAATGCTAAAGTCTTTAGAAGTAGAGGGAATTTAGAAAAGTTCAGAGTTGCCCTGGGCATTGAACGGAGCAGATTCCTGAGGCCTAAATTAAAAAAAGTATTTTTTTATGATGCAATCTTCTAACCCATGAGAGGAATGGAGGATAACCAATGGGAGAGGAGCAGAGACTATTAATTTGCCAGCAAACACTGGCTCATTGTTACCAAGTTACATCAGAAATCAAAGGGGGATCGTCGGAGCAAGAGCTCTGTTTGTTTAATTACAAGTGAAAGCAGAGTTCTTGTCAACTCTCAAAGGCTCAACAGATAACTTTGGACTCAGATCCACATTCACAGATGTCACTGGCCATCAGCATACAGATGCAACAAGTCTAAATAACTTTAGAGTTTGTTAGGTAGAAGAGAAGCCTCAGTTTAGGGACTGCCCACTCTATACTCTTTAGGCTCTGTATCCATTTCACTTTCCTCAGTGCCAAAGACATCATCATGCCAACAGTACATGCTTTCAGATGCAGCAGTAGGCCAACTTAATCACTCGTCTGCCTCTGACATGTGCTGTCGACAGGGAGGAACAGAGACCGAGACTCTGGCATTAGCCAACCAAAGTGGATTAACATGATTTTGATGAAAACCAATAGAGCTGTTTTATGTGGACAACCCAGCACTCTGTCCTCAGAGTACCTCCCTCATGAAAAAAAAAAATTCAACAATGAAACCTACTGTATAAGGATACTGTACAAACATCACAACAACATGGAAAGTCTCTGCAGGCTAAAAGTGTTTTTATTTCTAGTGACAGTCAATATAAGATCACCATTGAATAACACAGGCACACAACTGTATGTCCCTTAGGGTTGGTACAGGATACTGATAATATGCATGATCCAATAATGAGTATTATAGTGACACAGCAACAGATGAAATCAAAACACATCACAAATGTACCCTGGACACATCGTAACTTCCTATTGTAAGTTTTGGTTAATTGTGTCGAGACGTAAAGGGAAATTACCTCCAACCCAGGTCTTGTAATCATATAATCAAATATTAAAGAAACTGATGAGTGTATTGTGGCAGTCTGTATATTAACAAATAAGAATGACATTAAAAAAATCTGACAATTTTGCACTTACCAATTCTCAGGACCTGCTGTGAAGTGAGCCAAAACTCTGCTATAAAGTACAGCAGTGAAAATAACAGTCCCTTCCTTTTCGCCATGGTCCTCTCTCCAGAGTCGATTTTAACATTGATATCAGTTTTTCTGCCCTCGGTAATTCATGCTGATAACTTGCCAGTCCTTGTATCCGCAACGAAAACAAACTGGCATCCGACCCACATCCATCCCTCACACATTGTGATGAAAAAACAACAACAAAAATACACACTCCACCTGCAGCTTTCACTGGTCAAAAGAACTCCAGTTTTCCCATTCTAAAATCCTTTATGTGCCAGAGGTTTTGCTTCCCATATTCACTGTCCAGACATCCCCCTTATCATGCTTTTTTCTGGTGCACACTTGAATTGTAGGCTGCAACTGAGGAGGAGGACCGTGCGCTGGGCTCCTCCTGTCAAGCTTGCATGAATAGAAACAGGCTTTTCTGATTACCACTTTCAAAATAAAATGTGAATTGGCTACTGTGTGGCAACAATAGAGAAAATCAACATGCTTAAAAACGAATAGGCTGCATATATTTCAGCCATTAAATTTGTATTTTTAAACAAACAAAACAAAATACCAAGCATCCAACACAACGTTGCTGCAGATCATCACGGTGTAGTTGTATGTATATTTTAGTGTTTATAGATAATTTCCCAATAAATATTGTTATATATTTCTTATTCGTTTAGTGTACAAACCTGATCCTTAATTAGCCTTTTTCCAGTGCTGTGCCTATTTATTGATTTAATTAAATGATAAAATCTTACATTATCCATACTTTTCCCTGCATACACCTAATTCCCATATTCAACTAAATGTGTTGCTTATGATTCTATTTCCCTAATCTCCAAGGCTTTAGTCATGTAAATATTTTATTTAACTGTTTAGATGATTTTTTTTCTGCATCTGTTGGTATCTAATTTACCCATCATTCGAATGCTTTTATTATGAAATCGAGCCTGCCTTATTTCCCGTCTCACTCTTGCTTTCTATGGCTGACTTGACACAGCTGAGCATCCCTCCCGTGCAGGCGCTCAATTGAGGGCACAGCCAAGCTGCTAATCCGCAAACATGGATACGTCCTGAAGATTAACTTCAAATCTGGCAACATTCGACCTCGACAACGTCTTTGCTTTGGTACACCGAGGAATGATTAAATCTTTGCTCCAGTACTGATGGAAATGCAAATCTAATCTTCAAACTGGTCTGTGGCGCTCCCTTGAAGATTAACTACCTCAAACTGTTTATTTCACACAGTCTCATAGTAAAATAAAATAAAGTAAAATGTTCACATTACCTTAACCCACTTGAGTGGTTTGGGGTGGAAGTTAAAAAGTTATCTTGGCTGCTCAGTTGCACCGATCAGCAACTGGTGAGGATGCTCCAAAGTACTGCTCCCCAAGCAAGGCAGAAGTTAAAAGCTAACATTCTTGTTTTGGAATCACAATCACAATTTAGGTGAAACTATGATTTTATAATTTAAAAAAATAATCTACTCTAATGTTGTTCAAAGTCCAGATGGAGACTATATCAATGCATTTTAATATAATGCACTCACTCCACCATGTTTATCATTCGTCTATACAGCCTGTAGCTTAAACTAGGTGTTCATGTTTTAAATGTATTCCCTTATGAAGTTGTTCCAATTAAAGCTTCAGCTAATGAAATGCAGAGGAAGGAGGGCATTATTCCTCTGACACCTGCACTATGAGTAGGGAGGATTACACTGTCTGCCCAGGGTTTAGGACACTCATCACGTCCTCTGGTGTCCTCTAGTGGTGAATTGACAGTGTCGAAGATTGGTTCAGGCAACCATGGTGTTAGCATAACTGCCAGCATATGATTGCTTTTATAGCCCTCATCTCTGTGTCTGTGAAGACCCATTCCGGTATAGTCTCATCTTTTTTTACATTGATATATAGTTTGACAGAAATAGATTTTGATTTCAGTTTCATTGTCACGCCAATAATAGGCTTTAAATCAACACCTTTACTGCTACCACAAGGTATTTAGTGACATTTATTCATTTTTTTTGCATTTTTAACATATTTTATATCTGAAATTAATCTGTTTATTTTACTTGTTTTTTTTTTTATGATGCAACACAGATTGCCCATCCTAGCTGCAAACATGGGCAATATGCAAAGAAACATTCTTGCCATGTTGCCAGTCCATCATAGGGCTAATATAGACTCTGAATCTACCGGAACTGTATATCTTTGGAAAACTGCTGCCCCCAACGTAGAGAATAATAATATTAATATTAAATAATATTTTTAAAAAGCAATTACTAAGTTAAAAATAGTCGGGATTAAGGTTTCTACTGTCTGGTACCGCTGACTCAGCGTTTACAATTCTAAAGCGTTCTACATAGATCTCACAAGTTGTAGACAAAAAAATTGAGTGGCCGGTAGAAATGTTCAGTGACCTGCTACAGTGAGGAAAAATCTTAATTTCAGAGCCTGCACCCTAGGGAAATATAGAAATTCCACGCAAGGTCCCTACAAAGTCACTAACCCCTAACCCTAAGGTGCTGAGTGAACTGCTGCATCATACAAACTGCACCTGCCATTAATAAGCAACTGTCACTCAAAATTTTCATTTAATGATAATTGCTAATACAAACAAATAACTAAGTCATTTCATTATATACTTTAGCACTCCATGACTTCTATTTAAGTGGTTACAAAAACATATTGACAGTAAAAGACATTAAAAAGCTAAATGCATTGAAACACGTACAATGTTAACCACAGAAAATTAAAAAAATATATTGAACAGACTGTTACAAATATGTAAAAGATAAGGCTACGATGTTCCAAACAGTTCATTTCTCATAAGTCTCTCTATTTTGGGAAAGTAAGCCCATACCAGGGCTTCATGAAAACAGCACGTCACCTTTATTTACACTATCAACAACAGCAGTAATGTTCAACCTGTATACCGTATTTAGTTTTTTTTGCACAATACAAATTACATGTATTAATAGTAGAAAAAAGATGAACACGCTATTTAGTCTGGGCATCAGGATAATTCTAATATAAGCAGAGGAAACAATTTACCTTCATCTTGCCACTAATGTACAGCAGTTTAAATTAGCTTGTGATGAAAAGCATAGTGCTTTGTGTCTGTAAAAGTATAATAAAAACTCACTCACGATTTTTGTTTATATGTATACACCAACACTGCTCCCACTGTGGGAATCTGGTTGAATTCTTGATGCTTTATATCTTATAAAAACAGGAGTGTGTGGAACCGGATGAAAACTGGACTGGTAGGATGCAGTAGGATTGCCGATATAAATCGGTGAATATGGCGTTGTGTTTTGGCCTATGTACAAGGAGTTGCCTGGCGTATACAGGCTTCCAACGTGGTTAGAACTCCGCATAGAGGAATGGTGAGCCATGCTACCTTGATGTAACAATGATGCATTTTCAGGCAGACCCGGGTTATAGACAACAGGAGGGTTGATAAATGCTCCATCATTTGTCATTATTTGAGGGATGTTTTGCAGTGGCGTCGCAAGTTGTTGTCCAACATAGCCATTGTTCTGCAGAGATGGATGGTATGCAGTAGATTGGAGGCTGGAAACACTCGAGATGGGATGATACCTCATTAGATTTGGGTTGCTGGGTGCTGGCTTGTAACTGAGCAAGTTGGCTTGGCGGTACACATCGAATGAGCCTTTGTCTGAGGGTATACGGCGGCAGACGAACAACATGGCTGAGGCGAAAAGGAAGGCGCCGGTCACCCAACCAATATAGAGAGCCTCTCCCAGCTCCCTCCTCTGGGCATCAATTAGCAAAGGATTGTAAAAATCTCTAATGATGACATGACCTGTCCACGACACAGGGATAAAGACACAGATACAGGCCATGAACTGCATACCACCTGCAACCATCAGGATGATGGTCTTAGCCCGATCATTATCCTGAATACAGGATATACAACGCATTCCTGCCAGAGCCACAAGGAGCCCCAGCCCCGACAGGGCCAGAGAACAGCACATCAGACCCCTGGCTGCCTGTAAGTCCGGAGGCAGGAACAGCAGGGAGTCGTACACCTTACACTGCATCCTGATGTTGGCCTGTCTGTAGCAGTTCATCCACAAGCCCTCCCAGCGGGTTTCCATCACGATGATGTTTTCCCCGATGAAAGCTGTCACCTTCCACATGGGCATCCCTGTAGTAGCCGCAGCCCCGATCAGCCCAATCAGGCCGACACACATTGCAGCAATCTCTGAAACACCTTGAACCATTGTGCAGTCTACAAGAGTTCAGTTGCGTCCAAAATTCAAAATTAGGTTAGCTCTCGTTGACAGTAAATTCTGATGCTTTAGTACAACATCTCAGAGTCTGAGCCAGAGACGTGGCCAAGGCAGCGAGGATCTTCTCATCTGATGCAGTTTGTATGGTGTAAGAGGTGGTTTGTTGTGGGAAAAATACTTAGCTGTCACCTGGTTGGCTCAGGGCAATGGGGGTAAAATGGACCTCTCCTTATTTTGTGTTTATGGTTCCTCTGGCTATAGTGGTATCTGTGCCATCAGCTTCACCAGCAGTAAACACCAACAACAAGCTATACCAGAAACAGCTCACAACTTCAGAAAGTTGCCATGTTTTTATTCTCTATAATTATATGTGATTTAAAAATTGAGAAGCAAAATAATATACAATGTAGTACATAACTCTTGCAGTACTTCTGTTGTCCACAGGGGAGCAGAAATGACTTTCAAGGTGATGAAACAGAGAGGGAGCTCCCATCACACAGTCCAAACACGGTTATTGATTGTCGAGTACCAGAAATATACTTTTGTATATTACACGTTAAAACATTCCAGATATGTATAACTCTAGGGCTGTTGAGAAGACATAACATAGACAAATGGATCGTTCATTTTGAAGTAACCTTAAGCAACAATGGAGAAAGACAACATTGTCATTACATCATCACCAAATATTTTCGGTATGAGACATCAATGAAATGACTGTACTTTTACTGTCATTACATCCAGTGTATTAGGAATTGAGATTCTACAGTTTCTGCTTGCTTTAAACTCACTGAAAATGAAATGAGATGACCTAATAGTTCAAGAGCTAATATACTTCACTGAACAGAGGAATGTTCTTTAATTGCTGAAACATACAGTATGGATCTGGGATCAACCTGGAAATGAACTAGACAACTTTTGGTCTAAAGCTCTCTGTATTCAAAGTGACTTGCAAATTCTTATCACCTGATCATGCTGTCAGGTTGTCTCTGTCTGGCTTCTTCACAAACACTAAGGCTGCTGTCCACACCTTTAACAAGCAGTGTTAAACCTGCATCTCATGTTTGCACAGCCATTTGTTCAGTTCCATCAGTTCCCATTAGCTCCAGGACTTCATACCAAACTCAAACAAAGACTCACAATTGTTTTCTGATTAAATAGAGACCCACAAAATGTTCATGAGTTTTAGACACAAATGTCTGTGTAATTCTCACACAATCAGTCACCAATATAGCATCTACCATGTCCTCAGAGTAGTACCTGTAACTGCCTGATCCTGTGTCTAACACTGGTTAAAACTGCTAAAAAAAAAACTGAGCAGAAAAATATGAGGACTGTGTGTATTAGGGTAATTGGTGTCTGTGAGATGTTATTTGAACCACACAGATGTATGTATTTGTATGTGTGTGTTTTGTTGATGGGATGGGGAATGTATATATATAAACATAGTTCAGTCATATGCGCCAACAACAACAAAAGCATTTTAACAGTAAACACAAATACACACGTGTCACATTTACTCATTGGTTTGAATTTTTCTATACAGCATACAGATACAAAATTGGTAACCTAATATACAAAAAATAAGGCTGTCAGTATAAAATTTGATTATACAACACACATAAAAGTAATTGAAATCATGTATTGGTTTACACAATCATGGTTATAACAATGATTATGTATTATATTCTGTAACTAGTGCTCTTCAACACAAATACTCCTCAAATAATGTATAAAAAGAGTGATTTAAAACAGACATCCATATGGATCTGATCCATTTGCATTTACAGTACATGTATTTATTGAAATGTGTTCTTTTTTTAACCCTTTGACATTTGAAATGTGTCATAGATTGCACTGCCAAGCGAAGCCATATTAAAAAGAAATTCCCTTGCATATATTGACCATAACTGTGATCTTCATTACTTCAGTCAGTTTAAATGCTCAGAGATAAGCCACCCCGCTGTGTACAGAGGGGTATCTGGACTGGTAGCTGTAGTTGGTTGATGGGTGTCTTGACAGCACTGGCTGAAACTGGGGTTGTAGTTGGGGAAGTACCACCAGCTGTTGAGGCTGTAGAGGCTGTGGAGGATAGACCATGTAGTCGGAGGTCCTTGAGTACACATACCTCTCTGAAGCTTTGTCCTCGGACTGCAGATTGCAACAAATAAACATGCATCCTCCAGCAAACAACAAAGCGGAGGCCACCCAGCCGATGTAGAGAGCCTCTCCAAGCTCCCTTCGCTGGGCGTCGATCAGCAAGGGGTTGTAGAAGTCCCTGATGATGACGTGACCTGTCCAGGACACTGGGATAATGACGCAGATGCAAGCCATTATGATCATGGTTCCTGCAATGATGAGGACCAGCCGCTTAGCTCGATCGTTGTTTACGATACATGACGTGCACTGCAGCCCCAGCAAACAGATCAGCAGACCGAGGCCACCCAAAGCCAGAGCGCAGCACATGAGCCCCCGTGCTGCCTGTAGATCAGGGGGCAAGGCCAGGAGAGAGTCGTACACCTTACACTGCATTCGGATGTCGGCCTGCCGAAAGCAATTCATCCACAGACCCTCGTAGCGGGTTTCAAACACAATGATATTCTCCCCAATGAAGGCTGTGACTCGCCACATCGGCATCCCAGTGCTTGCTGATGCCATAATCAGCCCAAACAGGGTCAATATCAGACCCACTATCTCCAGTGCTGAGTTGGCCATCCTGTCTTCCTCCTATTCCTCCAAACTCATACATACAATAATGTGCGGACACGGTGTGACTATAGTAGGAAGCAGTTGATGGAGTGACTTTGCATCCTAGTGGAGGAGGAGCAGGTTGATGTTCACCTGTACTGCCTCCTCCCTGTGGACAGGACACCAGAATGGGAGGGGTGGGAATTGCGACCGGTTGCTATGAAACAGAATCCCCCAGGCCTTTTGTTCTTTGTACACCTACTCCAAGAGCTGCTGTAAGCTGCCACTTTGTTTGTTCTGAAGTCTCAATTCACATTCTCAGATCACACTTTACAAGGAAGCTTTAAAAAAAAGAAGAAATAGGGTCATTAATAAGGCAAGGCAATTTTTAAATGTGTTACTAGCTGCGTGCATGTTAAAAAAGACGTTATGTTAATGTATTACCAGTTACATCTACAGATATCAAAGACATCAAACCGCTCCTAGGCATAAAGGTATAATATGTTACAGTTAGCGGTTGTGGTTTGTAAACACGGCATTCAGTTCAAATTGGCCCCCTCCTCCTCAGCTCAACGAGCGAGGGAGGGAGAGAGAGAGAGAGCAGCGATGGTAGAGCGAGCTATAGAGTGAATGAAGTGACTGAGTGCTGTTAGTGACAACAAAGCAGCGAATCAGAGAAATAAAATGTCATTTATAGGGCTGTCAATCGATTAAAATATTTAATTGCATGATTGTCTATAGTTAATCGCTATTAATCGCAAATTAATCACACATTTTTTACCTGTTCAAAATGTATCTTAAAGGGAGATTTGTCAAGTATTTAATACTCTTATCAACATGGGAGTGGGCAAATATGCTTGCTTAATGCAAATCTATGTATATATTTATTATTGGAAATCAATTAACAACACAAAACAATATCGAATATTGTTCAGAAACCCTCACAGGTACTGCATTTAGCATAAAAAATATGCTCAAATAGTAACATTGCAAACTCAAGCCCAACAGGCAACAACAGCTGTCAGTGTGTCAGTGTGCTGACTTGACTATGACTTGCCCAAAACGGCATGTGATTATCATAAAGTGGGCATGTCTGTAAAGGGGAGACTCGTGGATACTGTTAGATCCCTCTAGTTTGTTATACCCCTGTCTCTGGAAGCATTCACTTGAACCAGCTCTCCAATTAGAGGGTCCGGTTCTCAGCCCAGCTGGATTAACTCAGCAGATAACACTGTGGCTGAGAACTGTTTAAACTGGTGGCGAGGAGGCTCGCCTAGCTTCTCACTGCCTTAATCCGGACGCCAATCCTGTTACAGCTGGTGGGTAGCCTGGCTGAATAACCCAGGAGCCAGGCGTCGAGGCCACGCCCGCTAGCGGCAGCTCTCCTCCGATGATCAGTGCACTCGGAACGTGCTAGGATAAGGTTCAGAACTTTGCAGTACAAAACTTTAGGATTTGTTTTCAGTATTTTGGCTAGGAAAACGTCTTGTGGTCATGTCTCACTGAACATCATTGCTTAATCATTTCGGCCTGTCCCGGGTGTCTTGCTCACTTCCCTTATGACCATTAGACCATCTCTATGTTACAAGACCCCCAGTCACGAGTTCATACATTTCAAACTCAATGATTCTACTGATAACATGAACATGGTATTTAATCACTTCTAGACACATATACCGTCTAAACATCTGCTTCTAATTGTAATCAGTCCATTAACACAATACACTCCTCATTGACTATAAATCATTTCTGTCCTTTCTCATTTCGCTCCCTACCCTTGGTTATGCACTCATTTTACACACAACAGTTACTGAACAGAATCATAACAGAAATCATTCCCTATCATCCATGTATTAGTAAAGAGTAAATTTAAACACTTTCAGCTAAGCTACTTTTATCATGCATATATTGATTGGTGGTTACATACTCTGTGTCCATAGGAGTTTTTCATCTGTACTGTCGTCGTTGATGTGGCTGATTTGGTAGATATGGCCAAATGGGTGCACAGGGGGGGTAAGGCCGGGTGAGTCCATACGTGCGACAGATCGCTCTCACTCTGTCTCGTCGGTCTGGACGGCGTCTGATGGGCCTCATGATTCCCTTTGGGGGACGAGAGGTCTCACAGTACCCATAGAAACCATTTTCATTCACACATTGTGAGGTGAGAGGTCAAGGAACCCCTTTGAAATCGGCCATGACAGTTTTTCCTTGCCAAAATTTAGCGTAAGTCTGGAGCGTTATTTAGCCTCCTTCGTGACAAGCTAGTATAACATGGTTGTTACCAATGGATTTTTACCATTTTTAGGTTTTCTAGTTTCATGTGATACCATTATCTTCACTCTAGGTTTAAGACTGAGCCCTCTAAAACTTAAAAAATATTGATTGCATTAATGCGTTAGAGAAATTAGTGGCGTTAAAACAAATTTGCGTTAATGCGTTATTATCACATTAACTTTGACAGCCCTAGTTATTTTCTGATTGTTTCATAGCGGTTACATACTAAAGCACAAATAAACACACTACTAACAGCACAACTCCGTAAAACCCTGCGGGAAGGTGCCGTGTTGCAAGATTTTGAATGAATGCAGACTTCCTGTCTGCTGGCTGTGGCTCTGCGCTGTTCTCGTCAAACTACAGACATACACCGATCATAGCTGCACTCACAGCACAGGAGGGAGAAAAACAGGGGGATCACTGGAGCACATGTACATAACACAACCTGTTCTCACCCGTGAAATACGGCCGCTTTGTACATAGGTCTGGGCATCATAACGATATATATCATCAAAACAATATAAAAATGTCTTTGCTATATATTTTTCTATATAATTTCTATTACGATATAGGCCTATATTTATTTTTTGTTACCTCCGCCAAGGCCGAAGGCCTAGGAAGGAGGTTATGTTTTCACCGGCGTTGGTTTGTTTGTTGGTTTGTTGGTTTGCAGGATTACTCCAAAAGTTGAATTAATTTTTTTGGAGGGGTGGGGTGTGGCACAATGAACAATCCAATAGATTTTGGTGGCGATCCGGATCATGATCCGGCTTCGGGAATTTTTTTTAACAACTCCGCTCAGCCTGTGCATTAGGCTTTAAGACGTGCGCACTGTACTACTTGGGTACCCATGTGTCACTGTCAGTGTTGGATTTCTTGTCTGGGTCTCTTGTATCGGTCTGTGCTCAGTAAAAAGCTGGCAGTTGCAACTCTGGCTTGGTTGAAATGTAATCTCTTGGCAGGTTTGCATTGTGGGTGGACCTGTGTGGACAGTCTGGTTTTACCAGTTTAGGCACATTTCCACCGACAACAATGGAGACAACATGACAACTTTCCATGTACACACCCATGAGCTAAACAGGAGATGTTTCAGTAGGACGTTTTGAACCCTAGGCAAACTCGAGAGCTTTTGGCAGGAAGTGAGACACTGGCCATCATGTAAGCAATAGTTCACCCTTACTTCTTGATCAGTTTTCGTGTCTCTTAATTAGGCAACAGAAAAAATAACAAAATTCTTTTTTTCTCAACTTTATCCCTTTATTGGAAACCACAATTGACCTTATATTTAGGCCAGCATTTAAAAAGTATGTACATTTCAACAAAAACTCAAGCAGTGAACACAAATCATCTGGAGGTATATCATCTGAAAAAGGCCTAGTGCATAATTTGTTCTCAAAGAGAAAGTCAGCAGAGGCTGTTGTTAAGACAGTGATATCAACAACTATTGTATTATTACAGATTAAAAATTCTTATGAATGACTTATATAATTTAGAGTAAACTAAGCATATGGAAACAAAGCATACAGTAATTCAGCACAGTTCATCATGATCAAAACACAATCAGTTCCATAATGAATTTCTATCTATGCAATAGACTTGGCCCTCTTTGAGAAAGTAATGAAAGATTTGGCCATTTCCAGTTACAGCCTTTGGTCATATTAGTCAATTTAAACTCTGTGCCAAATCTTGGCAAGTAAAAAAAAAAAAAAAAGACTCCAAAATTTTCTCTGTGTTTGATTCCCCTCACTAGTACTGACTTGGTGTATATGCTACAGATCCTGGCGGGGGTGCTGAGTAGGGAGGCTGGTAGCTGTATGCTGGCTGGTACGTGTACGGCTGCAATGTGTATGCAGGTTGGTAGATATTTCCGTTTGGGTTGTATACAATCCTCTCATCTGACTCCTGGGTGCGGGGAGCGTGACGGCACAGCAGGATCACTCCAGCACTGAAAAGCAAACCTGAGGTCGCCCAGCCGATGTAAAGAGCCTCCCCGAGCTCCCTGCGCTGGGCATCGATCAGCAGAGGGTTGTAGAAATCCCTGATAATGACATGGCCAGTCCAGGACACAGGGATTAGGGTAGTGAGACAGGCCAAGAGGAACAGACAGCCTCCAGCCACAAGAACAACATGCTTGGTGCGAGCCCGATGGTCCACCACTTTGGTACACTTCATTCCCACTGCTGCAACGATGAGGGCGAAGACGGACAGGGCCACAGAGCTGCACATCAGACCCCTAGCAGCCTGGAGGTCTGGGGGCAGAAACAGCAGGGAGTCGTACACCTTGCACTGCATCCTGATGTTGGCTTGTCTGTAGCAGTTCATCCACAAACCCTCCCAGCGGGTCTCCATGACAATGATGTTCTCCTCAATGAAGGCTGTTACCTTCCACATCGGCAGGCCTGTCACGGCTGCCACTCCGATTAGTCCAATGAAACCGATGACGAGGGCCACTACTTCACAACAGATGGCGTCCTGACGGTCCTTCTTCTCTATTCTCAGTTTTTCCTCATATACAGAGTCTTCATAATCTGCATATGTCTTGGCCTGCTTCTCATCGTAGTAAGAGCCTAGGTAAGATTGAGGTGGCTTGCTGTAGCCACTGTAAGCAGTGTAAGAGGCCATTGTGGCTATCCCAGAGAGCCAAAGATAGGCCTTTGGTTGCACTCTCCCGGCTCAAGAAACAAATCTGAGGGGAAGAGCAAGTCAAGGAATTTATACACCCACAAAAAAATGATGCAATGCAACCTTACTGGTTGAGCTGCTTTACAGCCAGATAAATGGGAAACAACAAGGAGTGCTGCTTGTTTTGAAATGCAAATAGAATTGCCTCTACTAACAATCAACCATTTGGTTTTGTGATTAAGATTACTTAATCAAATACTAATTAAATCACTTTATAAAGTCACAGTTGATCAAAGCATGTTTCCTCTCTTAACGTTTAGCCATAATATGTTTCAACACAGTTTCAATACTACACAGAACAATGTTTTTTTTAACTAAAGAACTAATTTATACAGCAAATGGGATAGCCAATGTAATATAAACATGAAAAATACATAAAATCTCTTTGCTATTACTAGTAGTAACTTGGAGCTAGAATGGATTAATTAAATGTGTGGCCTTTCTTACCTCTGAAACAAATTGGTATGAAATTAAAACAGTTTTATGTGAAACTAGAAAACTACACAGTCTTTTATGTAGGTAAATGTATGTAGGTGGCGGCTGCAATCTGTTGTCTCTCTCAAACCGAAAGCTGATAGGATGATCACGGTGCCTGTCTCCTCCTTTATATGTAAAGTGAGCTGATAAAAAGGTGTTGAGCACAGAAACTTGAGTAGGATTGGTTTCATTGTAACACAGTATTGTCTGTTTGCCAGCAGTTCTCACCTCCTCACTGCCACACTGAAGTCTTCCTGCCCTCTTAAACATATGAACAGTGTGTTTATAGATAATCTGTGCATGCGCTGCATGAGTTTTTACTACTCGGCTGCATTTAGTTTTTAGCGAAACAGTAGAACTGAGGTGTTAGCTGTTGTTGGCAAATGTTTGTACAGGGTCTGAAATTAGCACCTGCCACCCGCCAAAGACAGGTAAAATCGTCAGGCCACCCGCCACTTTGGCAGACGTTTGGGAAAACGCTAGGAATGGGAAAAGAGAATCGGTTCCTGTTAAGAACGGGCTGTTACTTTGTTACTCTGTGACTATCGATTCCTTATTATCGTTATTGATGCTTTCCGACAGTTACGCATGCACAATGACACATATGCACGCTGTATCATGTTTCAGTTTGTTTGGAACCTGAGCCACGGTGGAGAGAAAAAAAAAGGGCTCAACAGCGTGGCACTATTAAACCTGAGGAGATGCACCTTATTTTTTCCCTGATAATGAGACACAACAAACCTGTGTTGAAATCAGCAGATTTTACATCAGAAACATATAATAACCTTATAAGATAAAATGCTTTATTAAAGATTAAACCAGTGGTTCCCAACCTTTTTGGCATGTGACTACTTACAAAGCAGTAGTGCCTTGTAGGGCTGCTAGATTATGGCAAAAATCATAATCACGATTATTTTGGGCAATATTGAGATCTTTGAGATTTGCACTTTGAGAGCCAAATTCTGAGGCTATGAATAACTGGGAGGTCCAGGCGAGGGGTGCCACCTTCACCCCGGGCCTTTCCAAGCTTATCTAGAGCCTGACCCGCTGAGGGCGCACCGCCGTAAAGGAAAGGGATGCGCTGAATTTATAACACAAGACAAAACAAGAGCGTCATTGCGAAACGGAATGCACAATAATCATTTTATGTCAATTACCTTGTTTTCATAATCGTTGGAAGCCAAAATCGTAATTGTAATTGAAATTAGATTAATTGCACAGCCCTAGTTTCTTGTCACATTTCAGATGTTTACAAGTTGTTAGCAGATTCACCAGAGGGTGATTTTCCCCTCTAAACTTCACACGTTTTCATTTGAATAAGGCCCAAAAAGTTAAGATTATCCGATATTTCACAAAAAAATCAAAGATTAGAGAAACATCTATAAAATATAAACAGGTTTGTGTTGCAACACTTTGTTTTTTCTTCTTTACTATCTCATTAATCATCTCACGACCCCTCAGATTTATTGTGTGACCCTTTGGAGGGGCCGACCACTAGGTTGGGAACCAGTGGACTAAACTAACTGTATATAAAATAGTTATAACTAGCTTCACCTCTACAAAAGTAAAATGCTGCTTACACATTGATGCATCAGTATTAACAATCTAACAATATATAACAATATATCAGCCACAGGGGCCATTTTACTGCAGAACGACTACTTTTACTTTTGATACTTTCAAAACATTTTGCAGATAATACACTGTTACATTTATTCAAGCAGGACTTTACATACAGGTCTTATAATATTGGTACTTTTTAACTTAAAACTTGTTTATTTTTCTAGAGTTCCTCGACAGTAAAGACATAAACAACCAGTGGATGGGAGTTAGAGTGATGAGCAAGGTCCTGGTAAAAATGTAATGGTGAGCAAAACACTCCACGTTTAAATCATGAAAAAAAAACTACTGCCAGCAGGATCATGGAGCGTCTTTTGCAAAGGACAGTTTTATTTATTTTATTTTTTATTAATTTACTACTTTGTCTATTTATGTCTGTAGATTTCTACTAAATTCACCCACAGTTAGCATTAGATTATGTCTCATTTGCATTTTTTAACGTAACATTTCAGAAAACTTGTAAACAAAACATAATCGTCTTAATGTAAGTAATCAACTGGGGAAGTTTCATGGTGATTTCTGTTAGTTGATTCTTTTACCCTATTCACCTGTAGTGTCTTCATAATGAATGGAATTTTACGATCCATATCTTTAAAGGCCTTTTTCTCAAAACTAGTTTTCTCTCACACTCTGAGCCAGAAATCTCCACTTCAGTAGCAGTTACATGCAGGGGATGATGCTGGGGATGGGAAAAGAGAATCGGTTCCTGTTCTTAACAGGAACCGATTACTTGTGAAAAAAAAGTAAAAAAAAGTGCTCAACAGCATGGCACTATTAAACCTGAGGAGATGCACCTTATTTTTTCCCTGATAATGCAACACTTAGAGAAACAAACCTGTGTTGATTTCAAAAGTGGCAGATAAAATTTCTGAGTGGCAGACAAAAAAAAATACTAGCCTTCCACAGTGGCAGGAAGTGAAAAAAGTTAATTTCACACCCTGCGATTGTATTTCATGTTTTTCTGGGAAGCATGGTAGAAATATACAAATGATGTACTATAAAAAACGCAATTGCACAAGCAAATGTGGAATAAAAACTTTATTGGGCTATCTGTTGACAAGGTTGATGTGACTTTTTGGCCTTGAGTTGTTACTAAATCAAAAGGATTAACAACAATTGAGCAGTTGAAAGTGACAGCTGACAGTTGAGAAATGCAGTCATGTAAAAGCACAATAAAACGGCATGACAGTATAGAATTGCAAAAAAATGTATTGTTAAACTTACTAATTACATTAGTAAGCATATCCAGGTACAAATAGTTTTATATGTACAAATATCACTAAAATATTTAGTACTGTGACGGATTTGGCCATACAGTACAAACAATGGACATGAGAACCATTTATATAGTGCAATAAAAACAAGTGCATTAGTCATTTAAATAGTTACAGTGATTAAGGTAGCGAAAAAACAAATATATTTATACAGAATTTGCACACCATTGACATCTTGTGACCTTCCTCAGGCAGCATCCTTTAAATGTTAGAGACATGACAAGTAGAAGTTGCATATTTCAGGAAATACAGTTCAGTTCTTTAAACATATTCTTGATGCTTATGAAAGCTGGATGGCGTCCTCACCAGGTACACGCTCTCCTCTCTCTCTACATCCCTCGCCGCCATAAGATACGCGTCAGTGTAAGGCTCTTCCTCCTTCGATCTACGTCTGCTGAAGCTGATCAGAAGGATGACCCCGGTGATCAGCAGAATACCAGAAGTGGCCCAGCCAAGGAAGAGGGCCTCCCCCAGCTCCCGTTTCTGAGAATCCACCACCGTTGGGTTGTAGAAGTTGCTGATGACGGTATAGCCCACCCAGCTGACAGGGATGAGCGTGGTCAAAAAGGACAGCAGATACAAACTACCCCCTAAGGCCAGGGTGATGTTCTTGCTCTTTCTGTTGTCGTCACAACAGTTGCTCTTTTGGGTCCCACATCCTGTGACGGACAGGGAGATGACAACCAGGACTATGGACACACACATGAGCCCCCTGGCTGCCTGCAGCTCTGAAGGGAGAATTAGCACCGAGTCATACACCTTGCACTGCATCTTGATGTCGATCTGTCTGAAGCAGGTCATCCACAAGCCCTCCCAGAGTTCCTCCATCACAATCAGATTGGCACCAATGAAGGCGGAGACCGTCCACATGGGGAGGGCAGTGACCGTTATGGTCCCAAACAGCCCGATGAAGCCCATGACCAGAGCCAAGACCTCCAACTTTGCTCTCATGGTTCAGAGGAAAGTGCACTCCCGTCTCTCGCCTGTCGTCTAATGAAAAGACTGCTCAATATATCTTTTTTGCAGAGCTGTAACTCTGTGATAATATCACCATGCCTGCAATGTCATCCTACTGGTTTTCACTGACTTGACCGTTGTTCCTACCAGAGTTTCAGGTGCAAAGTATTATGTGTTTGTTTATCTTTCATTTTCTCTGAAAACCAAACCGGTGTTACACATTGTCATCATTGCTCGTCCTGCATGACATGCGCTGATGAAAAGAGTATGACTATGTTGCAATGTGGAAACCTTGCAAGTTTAGTTTTGGTGACTTTAAAGTTTACATGATCTTCTGCAGGTCATACATATTTGGGCTTGTTAAAACCTCTTCAAATTCAGTTGGATGAAATCAAAACGCTCAAAATGTGTCTTATTTCATGAAAAGAAATGACATTTTGGAGATGATTGGTGATGTGTGGTCACTGGTCACCCTAAAGTTCAACACACAAGCCACATATAGGTGGCATCCTTTTGTGTGTCAACCCATGAGAATAAGCCTTGGTCCTATTTCCCAACATCAACAAACATCGGCACTCCAGAAAAGCAGCAATGTTGTCACATTTTACTTATTTTACAAATTCTGCACCGGCTGGCTACTCTCTCTTGACCACTTGTTCTTTCTATTGTGCGTGTGCTATGGGCATCAATTAAAGCGACACGTTGGTACGGGATCAGTGTGTGTTGCATTGAAGACAGCATTAATTTGAAATGTAATCTTTTTCTAGAGGGGAGTTTGTGATAGATCCGTAAACTTCAACATGGCTTGAGTGTGAGGCTCGTTAACTCTCTTTATTAAGGATGGAGAATTGACACAGTGTTCCTAAGTATAAAAACAACAACAATTGGCCATACTCATTAGAATGAGATGAGTAAATATCATCAGTCAGTTAAACATCGTATAGAGGGTTTTTCCTTTCAACTGACTTGTCTGTTGTAACTTTGAAGCAATTAGGGTATAGACACTTATTATGCTACCATGAAAATAACCATTTTTACTTGCTTTAACTAAGACTAAACACTCTTTAAACGTGAACAGGTAGATGGTTTGATTGCAGACAGGAGGAACAATGGGGGATTTCACAGTTCTTAAGAAAGAGCCACTCCTTTATTCAAACTTCAGTTGGTCTAGGAAAGGTAACACCCTGTTGGCCATCCTGTTTATGAGAAGTAGTCCGAGACCAAACAGGAAAGAGAGATAGAGAGAGAGCGATGAAGCAGGAGAGGTCACAAAACAGGAACAGAAACTGGAAAGCCTGTTGAGCAGGTTTGCTGAGTGATACTATCATCGTCACATTCTCAGCTGCTTTGAATGTAAACAGATACCTCATGCTGAGAAACTTGTAGCTCTGAACTCAAATATATCAAATATGTGCTTTGAAGTAGTTTCTGTAGATATGTTAGCTCTAAGCTGCCAGTATTGGAGTTTCGGATTTTGTGTGAGATGGATTTGATTAAAAATATGATGCAAGTGGTAGTAACTGAATACACAGAAACGTGTAAGTTGTTGTTGGTGCAGTGGCACAGGAAGTAGCGTAATGTACATCTACAATAGACTATGTGTGCCACCTGCTGTGTGTAAATGTGACTGCATATTCCTGGGACACAATAAGATAGAGATAACATTTTGCAAATATTTTAAAAGAAATATATCGCATGTTATACCCATTTCATTACTTGTAATGTAGTATTCATTTTTAGATTTCAGAAATTATTTGTTCAGACAGAAAGAGAGTCCCATAAATCAAGCTTTTGCTGTTTTTTTTCTCGGGTGAGATAAGAGTCTGTTCCTTCAAAGCAAGGGCATTGGCAAACCAACCCTGTCCCATCTCAGCAGTCTGTCTTTAAGCACTGCTGCAGATACTGTTGCTACAGATCTACAGCACAATGATGTCTGAAGTGATCTTTCCCCTTTATCTGAAGAAGCACCACAGCTTTTGTGGTGGGGGTGGTGATTGACAAGAGTGTGGGAGCTGGTCAAGGGGAATGAGCCTGGGTGACAGGATGTCCACAGAGCTCAGAGACAAAAAAGTGGAGATAGGGCTGTGGGAGCCTGTAGCTCATAGCGTATAGGGCATGTGCAGCCATGTCTACCCCATGTTTAGCTTTACATTGCTGATGATTTATAATGCTGCCTAAACATGTCTTCTAATTAGGAGAGTACAAGGGATGAGATGTTTTGTTGTTATTATTTTCTTGGTCCTTTTCATACATACCTGTCATTGTAACACTGAAAGTGTTCGAGAGCTTTTGTTGTTGTTGTTGTTGTTGTTGTTGTTGTTGTTGTTGTTCAACATTGGTGCTGAGCCCTGGTCGTACCACCTGCGGGAACATGGTATCTCCCTTCCTCATCAACTTCTCAATTGTACCATTCAAAAACAGAGGGATTGGACAATATAAAAGAAGCACTTTACAAGACAATAGTCCAGTAAATACCAATTTTTTTTTTGTTGAAATCGTCAGGGATCTTGATTTAAGTTGATTTTTGTGTAGTTGTGCAAATATCCCTGTTACTGTAAGTGTCTTTCAGTCAATGCTGGTGAGGGTTTATTTGTGAGCATTGTTCATCTTTGCTAATGCAGTTTTTCTGTGATTGGCATGGTTTTTGACAATGTTCCCCTTGTCATATTCTTTTTGCAGTGTTTGTGACCAATGAACCTGGATTTTATCTCTCAAAAATCATGATGATATTTGCCAGACAAAAAAAGAGCCATGGTAGAAGAGCAGACCCCCACCAACACTCACTGAAAGACACTTATACAAATACAATGTCATAAAAAAGTCATAATATAGTATGTCATAAAAAATGTCATGGTATAGTATGTCATAAAAAGCTTCTTATGACATAGTATATTGTGAATTTTTTATGACTTTTTTATGATATACTATACTATGACATTATTTATGACATACTATGCAATAGAAATGTCATCAAAAAGTCACATTATAGTATGTTATATATTTGTTTTATAATATAGTATGTTGAAAAAAATGAAATGAAAAATGTCCTAAAAAATCATAGTATACTATGTCATCAAAAAATGTCATAATATAGTACGTCATTGAAAATGTCATGATTATAGTATGTCATAAAAAATGCCATAACAATGTCATAAAGTCATAAATGTCATAGTATAGTATGTCATAAAAAAGTCATGGTAGGCTATAGTATGTCATAAAATGTTATAATATAGTATGTCGTAAAATAAGGCCATAAAATGTCATAATATACTACGTCATCAAAAATTTCAAATGAAACTATACTATGACATTATTTATGACATACTATGCAATAGAAATGTCATCAAAAAGTCACATTATAGTATGTCATATATTTGTTTTATAATATAGTATGTTGAAAAAAATGAAATTAAAAATGTCATAAAAAAATCCTAGTATACTATGTCAACAAAAATTGTCATAATATGGTACGTCTTTAAAAATGTCATGATTATAGTATGTCATAAAAAATGCCATAACAATGTCATAAAGTCATAAATGTCATAGTATGATCTAGTATGTCATAAAAAAACTTCTTATGACATACTATTTTATGATTTTTTTATGACATACTATACTATGACATTATTTATGGCATACTGTGCAATAAAAATGCCATTAAAAAGTCATAGTATAGTATGTCGTATTTTTTTTATAATGTAGTATGTCATAAAAAATGCCATAAAAAAAAGTCATGTTATTCTATGTTATAACATGCCATAAAAAAGTCATAATATAGCATGTCATAAAATAGAGCCATACAAATTTCATAGCATGTCATCAGAAATGTCATAAAAGGTCGTAGTATAGTATTTCATAAAATGTAATAGTATTTCATAAAAAATGTCATAAAAAGTCAGTAATAGTTGCTTAACACACAAAAAAGTCCTCAGTAATGATGAGTGGAATGGAGTGGAGCTCCATGAGCTTGACTATGTTTTTGTATTGTATGATGTCTAGCTTGTCTATCCATGTATATAATTGATGGTTGTGCTACAAGATTAATGCTGATCAATGGACTGATTAGACCAGAGATTTGTCTGCTACTAATTTTCTTATTCAGCCCAATGAGTTCACTTTAATATTCATTGTAGACATCACAGGCTGTCCCCTGTATCAAGACAATTTTATCCTTCAGTCTGTTAACATTTCTCAGCTGTTTCCTTTATACCTGAGTATAACTTTTTCCAGGTGAGAGCATCTGTCTGAAGTGAAAACTACATATTGACTACAGACATTCCTTTATCCTTTCTGTGATAATAGGGGTTTTAGCTCCTTCACCATCATTCAGACACCTAATCAGCCGTGGCTTGCAAACACACAAAGTGGCTCTTAACATCTTCTGAAGGTTCAGTTTTTAGTCTTCCCCTTTTGTTCTGGAATTGCAGTTTGTCTTTGTGGGTTGCTTTGAGGCAGGAGAGCATCGATTAGCTGCTCAGTTCTGTCGTTCTCAGGCATGTCTGAGCACATTGGGCTTTTATGTGTTTTTCCTCACATCACAATTGTTTTGCAGGTATTATGTCTGCAGAGCTGCAGGAAATGAGTTAGGCTGTTGAGTAAAACCACACGAACCAATGAATCACTACAGAGAGGTGCTTTGAATTATAAGTAGGAAACAACTGTATTTATTATGATATCAATACATTTTTCTATATACACACAGTAATAAAAATGCAGTCTTAGTAGCACAATGAGTTGTTTACAAGTATGACTTCTTTCACGGTTCAGGCATACTGCAAGTCTTTCCCCTTGATTGCTTGAGCAAATTTGGACTTTCTTGGTGAAAAAAATGATTACTTATGTTTTTTGCTAACAAATTAATTTACATATCAATAAATAAAAAGCATTGCTTTGTGATCCATTACCAGTGAACAATTGTTTTAAACACACAAGACCTTTTAAAATAACTCGTGCAAATTCTCTACAATACAGAGTGTGCACGCTAGGTATTAAGAATGAAATGTAACATTGAGCGTTCTTTAAATGGCAATACTGAAGAGGAAAAACGAAAAATACAAGAAAATGGTTTCACAGTACAACAAAAACATGAAACAGCAAATTCAAGTAAAACAGGATTATGTTAAGTTAAAACAAATTAAAAATCCCCTTAGCCTCTGTGACATACTGTAGGGGCTATTATATAATTCCACTAACTGTAACAAGATAACAAACAAAATATTTTCCAGGCTAAAAAGATAGCTTTAAGTCTGTAAAAGAAGAAATCAAAATCATATATTTTACATAACCAGGAAATCTGTTCCCAAAACATGTCAGTGTATATTCATGTGAAAATGTACAAGTACAGTAAACTATGCAAGACAAGACTGTCCTTTGCAATTATTCTATTTCTTTAAGGACAAATAATATACAGCCCTTATCTATGATAATATCTCTGAGTCACACAGACAAAACAAATATCAATGTTCTCACAATACCCAAATTTGGCAACAGCAGGCAGGACTATAGAATGCTGCCCAAATGTGCAAATCATGCCAATCAAAGCAACTGATTAGATTCCATGATTGTAACATTAGTTCATCTCTCGAAGCTTACACTTGACTTCTATGTAACAGCATTTGATTTGGGATGAAGCTCCCTCGTTCTAGATTCCTGTATTGCTCCACTGATGATCTTACCTGTACAAAAAGCATTCAGCAAAAGTAAGGTAAGGAAGGATATATCTTCTACTAGCTGTGCGATATACGTCAATGCCCATGCATTGTTTGTGAAGACTGATGACTGATCTTTATGGAGCCCATGTAAAGCTGTCTGCCTGTCCTCTTCAGTCTGGGGACGAACCTGATTGCTGCCTTCTTACCCAAATCTCATCCTTCTCCGTTTGCTTTTGATCCTCCGTGTTGTCATCGATCACAGCGCTCTGCTTCTCTGTCTTCACATCATCAGGTGTCCCAATAGCCTCTGGGGACTTAAGGCTCTCGCTCTCCTCTGTTTCCTCACTCTCCAGGGACAAAGCCATGACGGGGGCCTCCAGGTCGGCCTCAGCGGAGGGCGCTCTGGGTGTCTGGCACAACTCGTCATCGTCATCACTAAGGATGTCCGTCTCCTTCACCTCTTCCTGGTCCTCGTATTCTTCTAGGTCAAACTGTTCTTCTACCCAGCGGTCTGTGTCACCTGCTAACTCAGACTGCTGCAGCCGATCAGGTACTTCATCCTGCTGCAGCCGATCAGGTACGTCATCCTGCTGCAGCCGATCAGGTACGCCATCCTGCTGCACCCGATTTGAGTCGGGCTTCTGTGGTGAAGCGAGGTCCTGTTCGGGCTCGCTATCAAAAACAATGTCGGTATCTATGGTGAAACGGTTACGCACTAACTTCCTCCTGCCTAGAGTCCTGGTTGGTGCAGATGCTGCAAAAAAACAAAAAAAGGAGATCACAAACAAAAAAGATAGAAATAGATAATAGAAATGAGTTAGTTAACATTATCAGGATATGATTTTGGTAACATAACATCAGTATTAGTAATTTTTCATATTTTGAGGACAAGATGAATAAAAACGTAGTCCATTGATTAATCAGCAATTAACAATACTGGTGTACAGCACAGTATAATAACATATTAACAAAGGTTGGCCTGTCTGGACAGAGTTGAGAATTACAATATCCTACCTGCGTTGACAAATACAAAAATAGTTGTTTTGAAAATGATTCTTAGTTACAGTTACAAACTATAAATGAAGTTAAAGGCATTAAAGTCAACTTCAAAGAATATTTTCCTGATTGTGTCGAAACAAATAAGTAATGGCTGGCAACACTAAAAGATTTTTCAAATCTTAACAGATGTTGAAAATGTGAAAGACCCCACACATAATGACATGTTATGATACATTTTAACAGTTTTGTTTCTATAGTGAGTGAAGAACAACGAGTAAAAAGGTAAAGGTGAATAAAAAAACTTCAAACATCAGAGAGGGAGAGAGAGAGAGACATAGGGCGAGAGAGAGAGACATAGGGCGAGATAGAGAGCGAGAGACATAGGGCAAGAGAGAGCGAGAGACATAGGGCGAGATAGAGAGCGAGAGACATAGGGCGAGAGAGAGAGAGACATAGGGCGAGAGAGAGAGACATAGGGAGAGCGAGAGAGACATAGAGCGAGAGAGAGAGGGCGAGAGAGAGGGCGAGCGAGAGAGACAGAACGAGCGAGAGAGAGACGGCAAGCGAGGGAGACATAGAGCGAGAGAGAGAGGGCGAGCGAGAGAAACAGAGCGAGAGAGAGACATAAGGCAAGAGAGAGCGAGTGAGAGCACGAGAGAGAGGGTCAAAGGGCGAGAGAGAGAGAGAGAGAGAGAGAGAGAGAGAGAGAGAGAGAGAGAGAGAGAGACATAGGGTGAGAAAGAAAGAGAGAGCGAGAGAGACATAAGGCGAGAGACAGCGAGAGAAAGACATAGGGCGAGAGAAAGAGAGACATAAGGTGAGAGAGAGAGGGCCATAGGGTGAGAGAGACCTAGGGCGAGAGAGAGAGCGAGAGAGACATAGGGCGAAAGAGAGAGCGAGAGAGACATAGGGCGAAAGAGAGAGCGAGAGAGACATAGGGCGAGAGAGCGAGAGAGAGACATAGGGCGAGAGAGAGACATAGGGCGAGAAAGAGAGAGAGAGAGAGACATCGGGCGAGAGAGAGAGAGAGAGAGGGCCCAAAATCGTCTTGATTCTCGTGTAGTGTGTGCCCAAAGCCAGACAGTCTGTTATGTTACCTTTTCCAAACAGCTTGAATGCAGGTATCTCCCCACATTAATTAAATCTATAAAAAGGTATGTGGTTGAAACCCTAAATGTAAAGCTCAGATTAACTTCTTTGTTCACACTATACCAAAGCATCCAATCTGTGTCAGGTAGGAAGAAAGACATTCAGAATTGGGACACTTGGAGCTGTAAGGTGAATGTATCCACAGACTGGCCTTTACCTGCTCTATTTATGGCAGGACGGGCTCCCTTCAGGGCACAGAGGCGCTTTCCTCCAAAGGGCACATACTGCTGGTTGAGGGGTAAACTCTCTGTTTTTAGGAGCTGCCTGCGGTGCTTTTCCCTCAAAATGGAATGGACTGTCTTCAGAAAGTCTTTTCTACTCTCTGGAGAACTGAGGGAGATAGAAGGGCACGTTATCAGTTTGTCACTCTGTAGATAGCGGCAGACAGGACCGTATCAGTGGCACACAAGCTTCAATCTCCGGTGGAATTAAACGTCCATTAGAAGAGATCCTCACCTACAGCACAGCTGAAATGTCCTCTCTGGCCTTCCCTCTGACTCAGACTTTGTGTGGACAATCTCACACACAGCCGAGCCTTCGCCATCTGAGGAAGTAATCAACACCCACATGTGATCTCATGTACAGAGCAATCTGGAGAGATATTCTGAAATAATTATTTCTGGATTTAGATAGAATATGTATTTCCAATACTGTACGTTATTCATTGAGTTATCTACCTGCATTCGCCAAGGATCTGACTTGAAGGGCGTCAGTTGGGATCATGTGACGGAATCGGAAGGGGTCTTTTTCTTCTGAAGATGCAGAGACCCGATGGGAGCCACCCTACAAACAAAAACAAAAAAAATGTAGATTTTTTTCCTATGAAATTATACTTGTGATATGAGCTGTATCCAGTTAAATCAGCCTTAGGGTTGGTTTTACAAGTGACCCACTGGACTGATTATGAAAGTGGCACATGGGCAGTGAATTTTCAATGCTTTAACGAAATAGGTTATATTTTAAATGGGCTTCGGTGTTGCTGATGAATTCTTGCTTGTTTGAAGACGTACCATTTTCTTTTTCTGCTTGGATCCGTCCTTGCATACAAAGACCACTGCCGTTTTGAACACTAAAAGGTAATAGAAGAAAACACTTCAGTTATCACTCAAAGTTTCAGATGACTTGGACCCATTTATTACATAATCATGGAGGAAACTCCCTGACTAAGGATGGGTATAGTTAGGATTTTATCGATACTCCTTATCAGTTCCGTTCTTTATTGATGCTTTTATCAGGTCTTTTTCATAACTAAATAATTGCTTTTTAATATACTATTTAAAAAAAAGACTAAATTCAGAACAGGATTAGAATTTATTTATATTTTAAATATAACTAAATGTTGTTTTAAAGCAGCAACAATAATGTTTACAAAAGCAAAGTCACTATATAAACTCAATAATATCTTACTGGAAACAAATCTAAAATGTCTCTGTATGCGTGCGTGCGTGCGTGCGTGCGTGCAGAGGAGCTCAGCCGCGACACGGAGAGGAGAAGAGATGCGCGCTCCAGTGTGATAATAAATTTACACCAAAACTTTAAAAAGAACCGATAACATCGGAGCTTATCAATACTCCCGTCTTTAATAATTTAGCACAGCTGCCCTTTTACTACCGGGTTTCGGTACCCAGACATACTGACATACCAAATGTAGCCATCTGGGGCTCTTTCTTCCATTTTCCTAAGGAGGTAGGGGGGTTGATCCAGGTCACACTGGTGTGGAGTAGCAGGTCACCCATGGACAGATCAGCCACCTAGCAAAAGCAACAAAATATCTGCCGTCACTCCGCATGTACTCTTTACAGAACAGAGCCAAGCCACTTTTTTTCCAACCTACCTCTTTCTTTTCACCACTCTGCTCAGTGATGAGCAGATCGAACACTGCTCCAAACTCCTCATGGATCTTCTGCATCTCGTTGATGTGGCTGGCAACTTTGTTCATGGCTTTCATGGCAACTGCAGACAAGCAGAAAACAACATGGTTAGTGTTGAAATGTTGTGACCGTATGCATTCACCCATGTTCTCTCCTGTCAAAATGATATCATCTTCTCAGTCAGCCTTGTGACTGGGTCTTACCATCCAGGTGGTAGTGCTCCTCACTGTCTGGGTCTGTGAGCGAGTAGAGCTCCTTCAGCAGGAGGGGATACTTCAGCACCCTCTGGATGGGTTTGATCAGGTATGACTCCAAAGTGGAAGAGTGCTGCTGTTTGGGGTTGCGCTCATCCAGGAAGGCCTTGAAATCGGGATCGGTTTTGGCTGGAATGACCAATAAAACACTTATTGCAACACTTCTAGACATCTTATCCATTTTTTTTTTGTCCTTTCCACAATTGATTGTTGTGTTCTACTCTTTTGTTTACTTTTATTTATGGTCTGTAATTTACAGTAATAAAGCTTGTACTCTGATTGAAAATGGATGTTGTTTGATATTATAACCCTGGTTAATGTGGCATAAACATGTTGATCTTGTGCAAACCCAGACCCTGTTAGTGCTTGTTTTGCTTTACTTTTAGCCTTAGAAACAGTCAAAGACCTACAGCCAAGTCAAAGGACTGAACGGTTTCATGCTTTAGGTAGACAAGTCATTTTATCTAAGAGCACGCAACCTCAAGTGGGCAGAAATAACAATGTTAACCTCCAGTACCTCACCAAACTCAGTATCAATTCAAGTGTTAAAGGGAGTGGATGTATTAGCTAGAGAACGGACTGCTCAGCACTGCTTATTATACATCATACAATGTTGCAGGGCTTTTTAGCAGCCACCAGCTTGAAAGTATGCAGAGGTCAAATGGACAACTGTCTGGCTGACAACTCTGCAGAGCAGATTTATGGAGCCTTGCAGGATATGGCAGATGGTTGATGGATACATACATCCTTCTCCTTTGAGCCCAGGAGGAATGTCGACCCAAGAGCACATTTACTCACCCTTTACGAGGACCTTAGGGACTTTGGTGTGGCTGGCACAGAAAGCACTGTAGATTTTAAAACGGTCTGCATAGTACAGGAAAGAGCCTCCCAGGGAAAACAGGATTTTCTGTGAAAAAGGGAAGAGAAGTTACCCAACCAGTAGTTCTGAAAGACTTTATGGGTGTTTTAAAAGCTGGTTGGTGGTCATATCTTATGTTGTATGTTTCTCAAAGAGGCTATACCTTAAACTGATCCACTCTCTCCAATTTTTCTAGATCTGGAACCAGCCTGGTCCCGTCTTCCAGGGTCTTGAGAAACTCAACCTGAAACTCCACCATTTCCAGTAAGTTCCCAAACAGTACATCCAGCTGGAGGAAAAGGACATTTGAGCAAAGTCAAAATAAATTCTCCTCATTTTACAGTTTGTGTTGTGTAATATTTATCCATCTTTATCTGGTACATCCAAGATTAGCCCCTGCTACAGCTAGAGCATGGAAACGCTCAAAACATAAAACAATCAAATGAATTTCATTATTGTAAGTGCATGTAAAACATCTCGTTACTTTGCAAACCTCCCCCTCTCTCTCTCTCATCATCCACCCCTCTTGTCCTCATACACGGCTACTCTTCACATGATTATGTAACCCACTTTTCTTAGAAAATTTAAACAGTGTTGGCATTTAAAAGCCAACTACCCCCTCAAAGGCTCGGGGAACATTTGACATACTTCATCTTGTGTGAGGAAGGTCTCTTTCTGCAGTGGGGTTAAATATCTCCCGATGAGGCAATTGAGATCCTGCAAGACAAGAGTGAATTATGTTTGATTCAGGGTTGCCAAAGTCATTATGTGGAAAACAGACATGAAAAACATAAGGCTTATATATTCCTCACAACAAAACAGCGATTAAGTCGCAGTGATCTGAAAGTCCCTCCAAGATCAAAGACGGGGCAGCTGGCGGATGCTTTTCTGCATGCACATTAAAAAGGGAAAGGAGCTATATGGAAATCCAATTAAATGCATGACTATGATGACATTTACCTAAGATGAACTGTAGAAAGCCTGTGAGATCAATTAGTAGCTCTGCCAAAAAGTAGGGAAATAGAAGGATGTCTGGCTTACAGAACATTGCACTGTTTTTTACATATTTATCTGTCTTATTGTTAATTTAATAATTAACTCAAGCAACCTCCTATTACCTTTGTAATTATCGGTTTTTAAAGAAGAGTAGCCTAAAAATATGTCCATCTTTTTAAGAAATAAGTTAATTCTTTGTTAGATAAAATACCTACATGGAATAGACAAAATAATGTAAAACTTAATGTTTAATTCTTAAGTATCTTTATCACACAAACATTATGAGTACCTGCTAATCAACTTGTGGGTATGAGTTGTCAAAGCAACACAAGGTGCTTAAAAAGAAATCATAAATCATCTGTAACCAAATTGGTAAAAAAGGGAAAAAATATTTATTATTAAAGTGTCTAAAGGAGTAGTCTTGAAAATAACTGCAACTTGTGCCAAAAAAACCTGCATCAGCAACAGTTGAAACTAACCAACATGGATATGATAGGTATGTAGCCCACGGTATTTGTCAAATACGGCTAACTCACACCATTGCAGCATTGATTTATGAATAGTTACGACAAAGTTAAACTCCCTCCTCATTTAGTCTTTTTCCATTATTTTGTCTACCCCCTATATTAAATTAGCAGTTGAGCTACACTGCACAAACAGACATATAATGCATGCACATGTCTGTCTGACTCTGGGTAATTAGAACAAATAGCTCAAGTCCACCAAAAATCAATCTACCCTCTTTGAAGGTTGTACAATACACCATATATCATGCATAATGTGATTTCTATAATAAGTATATATGTGCCCCCTGTAATGAGGTATGACATTTTAAATAGCCTTGACATTATCCCATTATATACCCTCTCTAACCCAGTTATTCCACCAAGCCACATTTATACCAGGCAAAAAAAGATTAGGCAATATCCAGGCAAGGGCACAGCTGTGTCCCCCTCATATCTCCCGGGACACAGAGATAAATATGGATTGGTCATGTGGAATAGGTAATGTGTAGGGCTAACACATCCCGAGGCAGACAGAAACACACAATCGATGGACAGGACGAACACATGCACACTCACAAAGACCACCTGCCCCTTACAAGTAAGATGAGTTATACTTACTTTGACATAGGTGCGTTCGGTCTCCACGAGTTCACAGATGACTTTGCGGAGCTTGTCGGCATCGGAGAGCTGTCGGAGAGTCGCAGGGGGGGGGAAAGGCGAGTCTGGGCTCGGCGAAGAGGACACACACTCCGTGGGATTCATGTCATGGAGACTGCGGCAGAAAGCAGCGACCTGCTCTGTACTCTACAAAAAAATTTGAAGGACAGAAAAGTGTTGAGGAAAAATGTGATGCAATTATGCAACTCCAACCTGAAAAGGAAATATCCAAATATGGATCAATCAGCACCTCAAATGTTAACTTGCAGGTGTCCACCTACTGATGTGGACAGATTCATGACTGTGCAGAGAGTGAGCCTGGAAAGAGGCAGAGAGGCAGCTCTTAAAAAAAAAAAAAAAAAATCTTCTGCACTAATTTGCTCTATTTTCAGTCTGTCATAACAATGACTCTGCCTCTCTCTCTTTCACTCACATCACTCTTTTCCCTGGTGTTTTCCTCCTACTGACGGATCGGTGGTGTAATGATTCATCTCTTTCACAGAATCAAAATATACACACACAACAGTGTCTGTCCACATACAGTATGGGTTGCCGTGGAGACCAGCCCTGATGTGCATTAGACTATCATTTTGGATAAAAATAGACCCCACTCAGCAACAGCCTACATGGCTTAACACAGTTACTTTGTTCGCAACAGGCTACAGTCATAACAACAAAAGGGCATTTGGGCTTTTTACATCAATACAAACACAGAACAGAAAGCATGAAGAGAACTCTATTCATACCTATCAAAACCGTATTCCATTATATGAGGAAAGAATTTAATAGATCAGAGACTTTTTATTTTAAAGTAGATGACACAACGATTAATAGAGAAAATTACAGGGAGCAAACAGTTATGGCCACATAACATGAACCACTAGCAGGTACCGACACCACTGAGTGCATAACGGAGAGCTGAGGGGTCTGTAGTTGGTAATATAAGATTTTTTATAGGCCAGACAGAAGCAATATATCTTATCACACCTACCAGCTCGTCTGGGAAATAATAATAATATAGCCTCCACACAGATGCAGAAGATGGAACATTATCATTCTCAGATAAAAACAACCTTAATTAAGATCTGAGTTACTAGTCTATCATCAGTCTACCCATCTGAGGGCATCAAAACAACAGTGTTTTTCATATTAGACATTGCTGCACACAAAAAGTGCATATACAAATTTGGATTGTTCATTTAACTGAAATACAAAATATTTTTTCAAGACGTAGAACAATGAGTAGATGCTCGATAGAAACAGTCATAGGTTACATAACATTCACTTAAATATGATGAAAAAAGAAATACAAAAGGAAAATATGCACAGAACAAAAGAACATTGTGTTATCCAGTGACAGTCACACATCTTCTCATGCAGCTTTGCAAATGACAATGGTTATCAGCATTGTTATCTAATCAGACAGACACATCCATGTGAGGCACGACAGCAGTTTGTCCCTCTTGACAATGTTCCCAAAATAACCAGACAGCTCCCAGATCAACAGATGAACTGGGAAGTACTATCATGTCTGTAAATGTAATGTTGCAAATGCAATTTACATCAATGCAATGATGCTAATTTAG
Organism: Sebastolobus alascanus; assembly: GCA_916701645.2. Classification (NCBI taxonomy): domain Eukaryota; kingdom Metazoa; phylum Chordata; class Actinopteri; order Perciformes; family Sebastidae; genus Sebastolobus; species Sebastolobus alascanus. The sequence goes on along the minus strand of CAKAOJ020000040.1, from coordinate 2,903,224 downwards.
CTGTATCTATAGTGAAAGAGCTGCTGCAATAGGCATTTTGTAAACTTTGATGTTTTTGCCGATTAAGAAATGTTAGTGTAAACACGTGCATATAAGTAATCTTCATTATTTACAAAACCATTTGGCTGTACAGAGGGTTAGGTTATAAAAAGTCATGTTGCCTGACAAAGGTCTATTGCCCCGAAACATCCCTTCATTAATACATTTACTGCTGATGATGTGCGGGATCCAGTACGTTTTTACACCAAAAAACCCAGAATGATAGCTCCTGTCAAAACAGAAAATTGAGATCTGCTCCATAGGCATCCATAAAAAAACATGTCTCATCACAAGACATAACAGTTTTCCTCAGTTCAACATGCCTGTATTTGTTCCCTGCAGTACTTTACCGCTGTGATACTGGAAATTGAAGTTCAAGTGCACTATCACAGCAAAGAAGTTAGAAAAACAAACGCACTCAACAGCAGCACACATTCACATTTGCAACCCCAAACAGAAATGTAATGCCAAGAAAAGAGAAAAAAAATATCAGTAAATAAACCTGATTCTTTCCTTCCCAATTAGTCAGCCAGTTTTACTGAGCCTAATAAGACAGCCACAGTCCAGTCATAGTCTTCACAATCACAATCTAGACTAATTAACACCATGGCAGCTTGGGTGCATGGACAGTCATGACATGGCAGAGTGAAGAGACAGAACAGAGAAGGAGGAGGGGGGGATCAAAGCCTTCAATATCATATGAAAAGAACAATATGTAGATAAGAGGGGCTGTCATGGGTACAACTGTGAGATGCCAGAGATGAGCATTTCCCCTAGCGAATGAGATTAAATACCGTTTCAAAGCATGAAAGCACTGATGATGGAATAGGGAGAAGATTGCACGTCTGTCCTCTGAAACTGAGATAAGACGAAGATCACAGCTCGAGGTGCCAAGAGCGAAAACTCTGCAGTCAGAGAGTCACTGCAACAGCGATCAGGGTAGTTTGTCACGTAAAGTCCAAGTCATCTGTGGTCAGATCTGCAGAGACTCAGCTCCTACATACAGCATTTCATTTTGGCATCCTGAGGAGTACTTCAGTGATTAAGGGGCAATTCTGCGACACAACAGTGACTCATAGCTTCCTCTTGTCTGTCTGTAGCAGCCAAGAGGAGGTGTGAAACAAACGCTGGAAAGGTGTTTTTCTCTCACTGGAATAAGACAACAGCAACTCGCCAACTATCACAGCACTACCAAGAGCTAGCCAGGTAAAGAAAAAGGATACAAGGAAGGAATCTCACCAGATGAAGCATGTCATAGATGGAGTCTGAGGAGCGCTTGCTGTGTTTGCTCCACTTCAAGACGGACATAGCCGAGTGCAGGTGGACAGTCAGCGCCGGTTAAAGTGCCAGAGAGAAAGAGACTCCAGGCTCTGGAAAAAGTCAAGTCTATACTGAGCCTCTCCAACACATGTCTCAGCCCTTTTTGTCTTTCTTCCGTTTAAAAAAAACGAGAAGGTGCTGTGGTGCTTGTGATGAGGGATGAGTGAAGCTGCTCAGCCTCCTCCTCTCCGCCCACCAGAGCTTACAGCCTTCCAACTCCTTCTTTTCGCCCTCAGAGTCTGCTGTAGTTCTGTCTCCCTCTCTCTTCTCTAAACTCAGGCACACAGTGTGAGTGTGAAGATCTGGCCAACTCCAGCAGCATTGTAAATGAGTCTTGATAATCCTCCAGACCGGCGAGAGAGCAGGGGAGCAGGAGGGAAGGAGTCGCCTCCTTAAGGTTGTGGGGAGGCAGGATTGGCTGGGTGAGCCACACCGCAGCAGAATATAAATGCAGGATTTCAGGAATAGGGGGAGAGTGATGGGGAGAGGGGAGCTGCAAAGGAGCAGGCTGCAGAGGAGGGTGAATACAGGAACAATTGGTGTGGGAGGTTTTGCAGGAAGAAAATGAAGAGTGGCAAATGTTTAGGCGTGCCAAAATGTATTTAATAATAAGTCAAATGAGGTATGAGCTCCAGCAGCCCAGAAACAAGCCCTTCAGATCAGTAACTGAAAAAAAGAGAAAAATACACCAGCAGATATTGTCACACATTTAGATGTCCTCTATCTCTCAGTAGATTCCAGGACTTATGTAACAATTGAGTCTCATGACTTTGATGTGTCCTCTTTTCCTCAGTTATTCCCAACTTTTCCCAGAATGCCTTTCAACAACACCCTAACAAAGGGCAAACAGTTGTACATCCAGAGAGTGACAGTGGTAGCGTATAGCAAAGTCAGTACCAAATTGTCAGTCTTTACGCTTAATGTCTGGCACTAACCAATGTGACCATCTAAATACACCCCAGAACAAGTAAAGGGGCCAGAAATGGCAGCTATATTGCAAATAGCTTTTTTAGATCAAGATAGAAGTGGATTTTTACCTTTATTGCAAAGACAAATAAGTTTGTCTATGATCGAAAGCACAAAATAAAATGAAATTTCTGCAGTGGTTAGATTGACTTCACTTTACAGCCACTAAAACAAAAAGCCCTCGTTTGTGTTGCTACCGACTGTAGGAACATTTGTTGCAACACAAAGTCAAGGAATGGTGTACACAAGTGGAGCACTTGTCAAGCACAGCCAAAAAACGGATCAATTTGAACATAATTGGTATGATTTTGCTCTGTTATCAGTGAGCTTGTGGTGCAATTCCAGACATCATTACCATATTTCAGATACAAAGCTTTGAATCTTCATTTGAATCGAATTCCTGAACTCTGAAGTTTTTCAGAGTGCAGCATCTTACACTGATTCATCAAATACTTTCAATACTACAAAAAGAAAAATGAATAGCCTCAAAGAGAGAGGAGGGAGAGTCAGTATTAAAAAAGAAAAAAAGAGTTGAAAAAGACAAAAGGCACAATTTAACAGGACAAAAATCACCACCTAATGTTATTTGTCTTCTATTTTGCTCATATCCATGTCATTATTTAAGTCATATCCATAATAATAATAATAATATTATTCATTATTACACAGGACGTTAACTAGAATTGGTATACTTTTTGATTAATTGCTGCTCATTAAATAAGAGAAGTTAAATGATGGGATTAAAGAGAACAGTTAAAAGAGCAGTAATTAGACCAGTCTACAATTTGAAGGGCAAGTGGGATGACTGAAGATCTCACAGTGATGCTTAATTCCAGTTGGTATAACGAGAAATGAAGTAGTAATCATGTGTATGATAATAGATAAACTAATCTACTAGAAGATATCTAGTTTTTTTTTTACTCTGAGGCTCACTTTTTAGTCAGCATAAGAATAATTAGTCATTGTGTTAGCCAAAGCCCTTCAATAGCTAAATAGGAAAATCTAGGTATTGAGATTTTTTTTTCTTATTTGTTTGTTTTGCCAAACATGCTTTGTGATTTCTTTTGTAATTTGTGTCTGAATGTTCATTTAGAGTTGAAATGAATACACCTCCATTCATTACCTGATCTTAATCACCACACAATTAAGCAATTAGAATGCAAGCTTAATCAAAGACCCATCCATCACCTGGCTGTTACATTCAAAGCGAAAACTTCTCTTTGCCTCGAGTCTCTAATGCATAAGATGTATTGTAGGTGCACATTAATATTTAGGCCCCTTTGATTTTCATTATGTCAGAGGCTAGGCTAAGTGCAGTTAATACAGCTGTGTGTCATGAGAGGAAAATAGAAACATGATGTAGATTTGTATGAAGAAGCATGGGATTAACCCCCTGAATAATATAAATATGGGCACTGCTCTGCTTTCCTAAACAAGATAGAATGAGCCAGTTACAGATGGCGCTTCAAACTGTGGTGAAACAAACTGTAAGTGCTCTTTTCATAATAACAGAGTTGAGGGGGATGCTGTGAAAATCAAGGACAAGGACAGCACACAAGCACAGGAGCCAGCACATAATTTTAAAGATGCGCTGTCAGATGTTTTCTGTAGTGATACTCAATCAGACTCCACAAACGAATAATAAAATGGTGCTCTTACCTTTCTGCACTCAAACTCGCTGAAGATCTCAGAGTCGTCGTCCAGGCTATCTCCTGAGCTCTCTAGCAACAGTCCCACCCCGTCATCCAGAATCTCCTCTGCAACAAACATAAGCTATGAGCTTCATGCAACACCGTATAGGATTTTTTCTTTAAATAAGTGCATGAGAAATATTGTCCTTGCTTTGTCATTTTTTTTATAGAGATTGAAGACCTTTATGTAAAACCAGATGACCTTATCAAACTAATCCACAAAGTGGGGCTGCAACACGCTGCCGAGAGCCTCCTATCCTCCCTAATTAAGACCCTGTAGATTCACCGTGTTTGCATAAATTAAACTGGTGTCACTAAGGACACTAGCGAGAAATCTTTTCTGCATGCATGAAAAGAAAAATCAAAGCTTGAGAGCTGCCCACTTTTGTCTTTCTGGTCCATTTGGTGTCCTTTGGCATAAAGCGATTACACGCCAGCTGGGCTGGTAAACATGACCATACTGTGAGCAACTGATGGCTTTACTACACTGTGCATGATTTCTGGAAATCAAATTTTGCAGTTAGACGCTGAAGTAGCCTCTGCTAATTGGACCTGTGAATGTGCCAAGTTGCAACTTTAAATGAGTAAGTGAAACAAAATGTTAAGATGGACTGAATTTGCATGGCTGTATTTGACGGTGCTTCTCACCTTGACTCTGGGAGAAGATGTCCGTGTAGAGATCTTCCTCTGCATCTGAGCGGCGTGGCGGCAGGTAGCAGAGCTGACGGCGGTCCACAGAAGGCAGGGTGTTGACTGTCAAAGCCAGCGAGGCTTGAGAGAAAGCCACCTTCATGTCGGAGAAGTTGAGACTGTGAGATTCTTTTCCGTTCAGCTGAAGTATTTCATCCCCTGCATTTAGACCTGCAAAGTGGGAACAACATTAGCTTTGATTCAATTTACTGCCTGTCACACGTCCGTGCACTAAATAAACAGTATCTACTATCCCCAATATGAGATGGTAACAACAATCCATCTCATTTTCAGCATTGATTAGCAGGCCATTAAACCCCTAATTAAGATGATGAGATGACATTATTGTAAGAAACAGAAGGTAAAAATACTACTTTGGAGACCATTAGTTGCAGATTCATTATGTTTTCTTTGCCTTTCAGACCCACAAGCATGACCCACTTCTCTATGCCCTGTAAAGTGTCAGCTTCTGACACAGTGCAGGTTTTCTGCAGCACAGCATCACTGCATGTGCTCTACCTGCACTATGACCAACTCCAGCATTTGACATCACTCAACCCTGGAGTCTAACTTCATAGCAGTGGTACCAATGTGAAGCAGCTGTGGCGAGGCATTGCATTCAGCATCATCCTTCACAAAGGCCAGTGAGAGGCAGTGTGGTTATGATTATAGTAATCAACGCCCTTGAGAACTGCTGTGTTCTCTGAAACCTCCCCTGCCTATTGGAAAACATGGGCTAATGCATTTCTAAAGAGATACAGTAAAAATGTCTATTGACCTCCATGTTAGAAAAACGCTCCGCTTTGAAAACTTATGTAAACGAACGGACAAACGGCCAATGCACCCCCAGGTCCTTTTTCTTTTTTCACTAGCTGTAACTCATCAATTCACAGACACAAATTGAGCATCTTTGAAGGGAGTTCATATGATGGAAATGAAGGGTAATGAACCTTTGGCGAAGGCTAATCCGCCCGCCTTCACATCAGTGATGTAGAGCTGCTGTATTCCGTCCTCCTCCACCACTGAAATTGAGAAACCTGGAGGAGGAAAAGGAGAGGCAGAGAGGCGAGAAGAGGAGGAGAGAGAGAGAGAGTGAGAGAGAGAGAGTGAGAAGGGGAATCTTATATAAAACACATCACAGGGATTTGTGCAGTACAAATGGGAATTGTCTGAAAAAAACACAGGTCGTGTATAGGTCAAAGAAAAGCAATTATTCTGCTGAAAACAAAGGCACCACATATGAAATCTTTGACATTGAGATCTGCATCTTAACTGAAAACAAAAATCATTTTATAAATCACTGTAAATGCAAAAGAAAACTACACAGGATCATTTAAATGGTTCCTACCGTAACCAATCATGCAGGATTCATCTCTGTCAAACTGGATTACTTTTGTAATTTTGGAGCAGAGCTCAATTTCTTTGTAAAGCTGTGAAGAACAAAAAGAAGTTATTATATAAATCATGAAACGGCGTCCTATTTTATTCATATTCTGGTGGGTGGGTTATTGACAGCATGAAACAAGAGCATTAATTTTCTGTATTCTTAGACAAAGCAGCTCTAGCAGAGTCTTTATTCAGGATGGTCTGTGACGTGTCATGATTACATGATGGAAATACAAAAGTCACTACAGATACAGGCTCTCCATGAATAGATTCATGTTTTGGTGCATGGCCCTCCCAGGCAAGCGTTTCTCCGGAGAAAACATATGAAATCGAAAGGATAAAAATACAAAACCTATTAAAAATTCACAACAAATGATGCTCTTATGGTCTGTGCTTTTCTCCATGTTGTGATTCCTCGCACATTCTAATGCAATTACTAGCATTTCCTCAAATCATTTTTTTTTTACCTTTTATCATTTTGAAAAGTCTGGCGGAGAAGTAGGGATAAGATCATGTTCAAGCAGGTAGTTACATACCAAGTCGCACACATCCTCTTCTGGCTTGGGAATGTAGAATTGCACTTGGTTTTCGATAAGGAATTTGAGTCGCAAGTAGTGCTTGGTAGGATCGAGCTGGTGAGCCTGTGGGATGACGGAAAGAGGACAGAAAGAGGATTGGCTGTTTGATACCATAAACTTGACAGCAGCTTATCTGTGACTCATTTTTTTGAGGATAGAAATAAAGATTAACAAAGCTATTCAGCTTTTTTACCCAGCAACATAGTTAAAATGTTAAAATGACATATTTGATTCTTCCATAATTTTTTCCTCATCTTACTGACTATGCAAAACTTGTATTTGTCTAGTTAAATGATGTTATGAGAGGCCAGATAGTGGCTTTCATTTCAAAAGTCTTCTGCACGTGTTTCCAAGTGTCTTTACATCTTTGTCGTGCAAATATGACTTGAGTGAACCGTGGTTCAGGTCAGGTCATTTGAGAATGGCCGCTGTTACCTTGCAGATGGTTTCCAGGACGCACAGTGCTGACTCCCCTGGCTGGATGATGGTTAGCACCGGCTGGTCATTTGGCAGACACACCCAGGAGGGGGTGAGGTGGTCAGGGACCCAGATGTCACTCTCCGTGCTGGGCCGTGGAAGGCTTTTCACAGTTCCATCCTCACTTTTCTTTCAACAGAGACAATAAAAAGGCTTATTCAGTTTGTTACTTGAGTACATATTCATTTTTACTATGTAAACATGTTTTAGTGCAAAGTGTGGTTCGATTAAAATGGGTGATGATTTCACAAGTATGTTTTAATCATTCCTCCCACCTAAATGTAGTGTAGTATATTACTGTACATTTGCTTAAAAGGAATGAAAGAAAAATGAGGGGCCGTTATAGTTGTAACCTCTGGGCCTCTGCTCTGCTGCTTACTCAGGAAACAGAGGGCTAATATCTCATTGATATCAGTGTGGACTAATGATTTAGTAAGTTTGAGTAAGTTCCCACTGTCAAATTTATGCATACAGAGATTGATTCCTCCTTACTGTGTGTTCCTTGGAACGATCAACATATATGCCATCTGCAGGATTTTTCACTGGTTCTTCACCATCAGCAAAGACCTGCTGGGACAAAAAAGAGGTGAAATGGTCATAACTCAAGCAAAGCAGTGGAGGATACATGCTTGAGGAAAAGGCAAAAAGAAATCTTTTTTATTGCTTTGTAATAATAACTAAAGTAACTGTAAATTATCGCAGACCTGGTTGATACTGGGATGGGCTTTTGTTTTTTTCTTTGAGGTAGTGTCCAGACCCCAGAGGGAGGAGAACCTGCTCTTGCGCTTGCTGCAGGAACGAGACATGGCCTGTGTTCGCCGCCTCACTCCGTTCTCTGTGCGAGCTGCCACCTGCAAAAACAAACCACTCAGTCAGGGCTCAAACATACCAAATGACACGTGGACAACAATCTGTATGACCTCATGTCACATCGCATTTTGCAAAAATAGAAGAATCAATGAATAAACAATGTCTTTAAAAAGGACAGACAGTGATCTTTAAAAAATATTTTTTTAAGTATTAGCACATATGACAAAAAAAGATTAAAATATTTGCAAAGAGTAGGTTTTCCATGAGCAATATAAATGTGGATCAAGAAGCATTTCACCAGGCTGTCGTCATAAATTAGAACTTGTTCTTAACCGACTTATCTGGTTAAAGAAAATGAGGAAAAGGGGTCGCATGGGCCTCAGCATAATGAATAGTTAATACAGATACAGAGCTGTCATATCTATTTCACACATGAGCACTGGGCTCATGCAGAGTTTTACACAACCTGGCATTTCTAGGCTACTCATTTGTGAAAAAGCAAGAGCAAAAGGTCTTTAAAAAATATGCTGAATTAGGCATTAAAAAGCACTGAGCATGTTGGAGCAAGCATGCTCTAAACTTAACCTTCACACTCATTCTGTCTTTTTTTGTTCTGTCAACTTTCCTCAGCCCTCTTTGGACATAATGCTGACACAAGTATTCATAGGAGTAGAGATGAGCAAATTAGAGAGGGAGTGAAACAGTAAGAAACATAATAAAGGAGGAGAGAGCTGTTAGAGTGTCTTTGTTAGACATCCCACCCCCTGCTATCTTGCAGCTCAAACACCCACCTGCTCCACAGCACTGCGTTGGTGGTACCTCACTGATCTGCAAACACGTCTCTAAAAATCAAATAAGTGTTTTTCTGTACTACCAGTGCTTTTAGCTGTGGAGCACATAACCCTAGTACAGCAGTGGGAGGCTCAAAACCTCCTGAAAAGGTGCCCTGCGTGAGACCCAGGCTCCAAAATAGCATTCATAGTGGAAAAAAAGGGTTTGACACTATGCATTTTAGTTTCTGGAATCAATTGCCCTGCCAGGAGAGTCACCTGGTGTACTCAGAGATGACACTGTGTATTTTGAGGGAGATACAGTATCTAAGGAACTTCTAAATATAAGGGCAGTATAGTGTTTGGAGAGATCATCCTTCAACCGAAAGGTTACAGGTTTTATCCCTGCAACAGCTACAGTTTGTGTTGCCGAAGTATACTTAAGCTACACGTTGGTCCCTCAAATATTCACTGATTTCAAGTCACATTCGTGAAGGCTCCAGCTAAATGCATAAAAATGTAAATTAATGTAAACCTAAGATGTTATGTTAAGGCGTATCACGACGACGCTTCATAAAACCAGATTAAATAAGGGCATTTAATAAAGATAAAGGTGATATTTACCAGTGCATGGAAGGAAGAGACAGAGAATATCCCCAGTCGGCCCATTGCCAGCTTGGTGGGGCGAGAGGCAACGGCCAGGAGGCGTTTGGGGTTGGGCAGCTCTCCTCCTTGCAGGCTGGCCAGGTAGCACCTGAAGCGGAATAGATCCATGTGAAACTGCTCCAGGTTCTGCTCCCACAGGAAGATCTGCAGAGCGAGAGGGACACAACAACACATCCAATTAATTGTTCATCAGGGCTCTTGTTTGTCAACTTCGGACCAAGATGGAGCATCTCCTCTCTTCCCCAGAAGCTCTGTTACCAGTTTGCTCCAAGTGTTGCCAACCTGCGCTCCCTGTTCCTAATGGTTTGATGTTTACTGGGGCAGTAGAGCAGGACATTGTGATTATTCACCGAGCCGTCCCCACCCAGTCACGGTCCTGAACTGGTGTTTGGAAGTGGCGGCCAGTGCCATGGCGGAGGGCTCTGTATCACTGCCAAGTAGCCCAGAGACGAGAAAGAAACAATACTGCACATTCCACTGGCAGATAGAGGCTGGGAGCGTTTCAGCTTTCTAAGGAGCAGGCCTATATCCATTCAGCTTTGCACAATGTGAAACCTGACACTGCCAAACAGAACCGCTCGAACCAGGCACTACCTAACTGACTAAACAAAGGCCATTTGATCTCCCTTCTCTGTAAACAGACCTATTAAAAGACAATATCAGCTTTGCAATTAATTGAAAGAATGGCAGGCTATCGACTGATGCCAACAGCATACAGTGTTAAAAAAAAAAAGCAATGTGGTGGCCGATAGGTGTGTAGCATCAGCAGCCTCTAGTGGATGATACCTCTGAGATCGGTGTAGCGTGAATGGTGCCTGCTACTTTGAGAAGCATCTTATCTCATCCTGCATCTACTGGGATGAGAAAAACACATTCTTGTGTCCAACAAGATTTGGTCATTTACAGATGGAAGTTCTCCAAAGAAAGAACAATTTGTTTGGATAAAGGGCCATAAACTCTTCTATCGACCATCGAGTGTCAGTTTTGACACTGTCCAGGAGGATAATAACTTTTAAAACTGTGGGAAGGGTTTTCTCCCCACTTAAACCAACAAGAACTGATAACTTTTCCTGACTTCAAAGTGATCCGTTTGGTCAAAAACACACACACACACCCACACTCCCCTGTCCATCTTACATTCCACAGCCTAGGTTTCTTAACCTTTCGGTGACCCAGAGATTCACTCCAGCGGTGAAGCGTCAACCCCACCTAGTTTTCATCTGTGGTAATGTGACCAATAATTAAATTGTTTAGAAGTCATCATGTGTTAGGTTATTGACTTCTTTGTGTATAATCATTAATGGTATTGTAATACGTTTTAATGTTTTATCAGTGATGTTCAATAGATGTAATACCTTAAGTTTAAAGTTGTTAAAAAGGAGTTATAACTTGAACTTAGAATTACATTTTTACAATCTTGATACTAATGTTTGATTAAAACATTAGTGGTTTTATAGTTTTTGATATGTATCTGTCTCGTGCAAAAGAAAGGAAAAATTAGTAAAGAGGGAATTCTGATTTTGCGCGTGTAAAGGTTTTTCAATAATGAATCGATCAGAGAAAGAGAGGGTTTCGACCCCTCCCTCCCAGAGGGGGTTAAAGAAGAGATGACACAGAGTCAGTCGTGCTGTTGTTGGAAGAAGTTGAGAAAGTTGTCCGCAGGGAGATGACTCCAGCGGGAGATCTCCAGAACTTACATACATACATTTCATTTGTGTGTTTATTTTCTACCTCATGTTCATTTTTGTGAGTCAAGTGACTTCTAAAGGACAGCATTTTTAAAGATCTTTTGTTTATCTCGCGTGATTTAAATGCTAAGTGCTTGGCCAGCATTTCCAGTTTTTCCGTGAAATAGATAAATTCTAAAGCTTCAGAAGATAATCCGACTTCAGCTTTTTGATCTCTTTCAACGAGTAATCAGCCAACGGACTTCAACTCCCACATTCAATGTTCTGACGAGAAAGTTGAATGCTCTCCACGCTTTGCTGTTTGGTATCCCGGGCCAGCTGAACCGATCTCATCCAACCCATCCAAGGGGCTTGTCTATCCAGACAACGTGTGAGGAAACGGCCTCTGGACCCACAGAACCAACTGCAGCGATAAGTGAATGTTCCGTGGCTTTATGATCAATAGTTGTTTGTCAGACATATCTTCTAAATTTCCTAATCTTCCAAATTATTAACTGCAACTTTTATAGCTTAGAGAGAATAATCAGACTTTCCCTCACTACTAAAGTTCCAATCAGAATTGCTTCATTGAATTTTCATTTCATTCATTCATTCATTCATTAATTAATTACCAGTGTTAATTAGTCATTTGTATATTCATCACTTCATTTATTCAATTATCACGATTTATGGTAAATAAATGTTTCACTTTATCACTACGTCATGTCTGTGTGTGTATTTCAAAGCAGAACTGTAGATCAATGAATTCAGAACTTATACTTCAGACTTGAGATTGATTAATGATCAATACTTCTATCACAATAGTTTCTGCTTTTCCTATAAAAAGTGGTGGTGCCCCGAATTGAGTATTTCTTTATTTAACGAGTGCAAATCAATAATTACATGTATTAGTAGTTAACGCTACAGTATAATTGGTGCCGTCCGTGTGAGGCGAAATCAAATCAACAAGTCTGCTGAAATGAATACACAGATATTTTCCGCTGATACTGTGAAATAGTGAATTTATCCCCGTTGAAAGAAATAGGTTTTATCAAACTTCACCTAACTTTAGAAAGTTAATTCTTATCTTGCTGTCTGCTTGACGATCTTTAATGCTGCTACTTGATTTTCTGCTGATTACTGGATGTGTGTGAGCATTCACATTTCTTATTTGATTGTTACATTTGCCTGCGAAGTTATGATTTGAGCTCAGCGTTTAAATTGTAAAGTTGAATTTACAGCGGCGGAGGCCCGGTTGTAAATGCGCCGTGTTTCGAGGCGTATAGCTGCATTGACAGAAGAAAGCGTTACTAAAGTAGCTTGGAGCTAGTGTCGATATTGCATGCACAGGCGTATTGATACGCTTATTGATAAGGCCTTGACAGAAATCAATATCTTCCGCGAAGCCCGGTTGATCATATGGTTCTGTATTCTGTTCCTGGGATTGTTGAATAGCCCGTGCATGGTTCCTATCTGACCCAGATGCCTATGTTTAGCTGGATAAGCTTAGCTAACTTGCCGCTAAACGCCGCCCGTGTGGTTTAAAACTCTGCTTGTTTAACTGTCGCGAACAGTAAGAGTACCCTTGTGGTTTGATGCAGAGAGATTAAGTGCTTTGAGGTACTTTGCAAGTCCCGAAGAGGACTTTTGTTGCGAAAGAAATCTTGCTCCAGCCGTGGAGTGAGTTTTCGGGCCGCCGTGCCTGTTTCAAAGTTTGTTATTGTTTGCGGAGACAACTTCCCTGTTCTGTAGTCAAATTACAGACTGAGTTTGCGCGAGCGCACAAGCTCTCAGTGGGCGTTGCTTAGAGACGTCATCCAGAGCTCCTCCCTTGTCTGCAAGGGCGAGCCTGTTGTCTCCATCTGGTGGACGATTTGGTTAACGAAACTAGTGGAATGAATATTCAACTTTTCTCTGTGTACCTAACATACTTTGTAAATGCAAACTTACCACGAACAATTGTAATTAAAAACGACAATAACATCTCTTCCTACTAACTACCACTTTGGAATGTCAACGCTATTTACATCTGAGATTTAATTAGTGGTCTATGTGTTTGCATAAGTGTGATTGATAATGCAGCTTCTGTTTGATTCCTGTTCAGTGTGATTGCTCCCTAATAATCACCTGTGTTCTTATACAAAACAACCACTCATTTACTAAATGAATGATCAACATAATTTAATAACCATTTGAGTTTGCTTGCTCACAGATTTTATTAATTGATCATTTATAACGATTGAACAACAATAAAACACATAGGATTTGATGATTCATTCACAGAACAACTTGAGAGTTGTAAACAACCCGTAAATAACTGCATGCAAGATTAACATACTTGTTGTGGTATGACAAAGAATATGATTAATTAACTAATTTCAATTAACTTTTCATTTTATTACTTTATTAACCAAGTTCTTTAACCAAACCACCTGTCAAAATGTCCAGTCCTGATCAACCTGGTCGAACCAGTCCAGCCTCATCTGATGGCTCATATGGTGGCAATATTCTGGACAATTTAGAGATTGCGCTTGTGGACTTGACTGAAGATTTATTACCTGGGTATGTAGCACACATCCAAGGTAAAGATTCCTCAGAGCAAATAAACATAATGTCAGACCTCATCCATGAAGCCCAGTCTAATCCACTAAAAGGTAAAGCACTAGCTAAGATGCTAGGCAGCATGACTGCCGTGTTAACAGCGCAGTTTAAACACACTCGGAGACTGCTTTACCTTGCAGCAGGTAAGTTGAAATTGCACGCGCAACAGGTCGCACAGCTACAGGAAGGAAACAAATCCCTTCATCAAAAACTTGAAACTTCCAAACAATCTTTGGCTCAAGCGGACACACGCATTAATGAGCTGACAACTCAACTTAACACCCCAGACGAGGAAAAGGCAGACTTGGAAAAACGGAATCGAGATTTGAAGCAGTCGCTTCAAATGCAAGGGCAACAACTGGTTGCCATACAAGATCGATTTGATGAGGTAAGTCATGTCAATGTTGAATCCAGAGAACTACTTGATAAAGCATTGGTACAAGTAGACGATTTAAAATCTCACAACAGGGTCCATGAACAACGCATGGACGCTGATCAAAGGCAGTTACGGCAGATGCAACACCAACTAACAGAAGCCAAGGAGGAACTGGCTGATGCCTGCCATCGACAGGAAGTGAAGGACGAAGAATTAGCATCTGCTAAAAGACATCAATATTCTTTTGAGATTAATAGAACCCGACAATCACTTTTCGATGATGCTTTCCTTGAAGAAAGGAAAAAGAGCCACGCCCGAGAAGCTCAACGAGACGCGGATGCGCAGTTTTGTTCACCGTACACTCCAGATCTCTTTGGAACCAACAAAACTCCAGCCACCCCAGCTAGGCTGGCTTCTCCTTCACGTCCTTCCCCACCTCAGGGTCCCCAGATTTTTCTTGGCCCCTCAGACCGAGATTTGGATAAGATTGCTCGCAACTTATCCCGCTTCGAACCCAAACCTGGTGTCTCTCAGGACACCAGAGCGTACTTGAAAGACATCGACTTCTACCTGCGTAAATTTCAAAATGTCACCGTCGATGAAAAGATATACCTGATCAAAGGTACCTCCAATCGCGACGTTAGCAGTTTTATCGAACGCCAGCCAGATTCAGTCAGAGCTGACTATGACCTGCTCTGCCAGGCATTGGAAAAAGAATTCTCCGACAGCTTATCGCTGACCGGCTTAACAGCGGCTATGACGGTAAGACAAGGGAGAAACGAATCACCTAAAGAATTTTACCATCGCCTTCTCAAAGCTTACTTTGGTTTTCGAAATGAACCTGGGATGGAGGAAGACTTGAACTTCAAAACCCTCTTTGTCCAGAACCTCCATCCCACCACGAGTGGTCAACTTGGTGTACTGGCAAACCCACTCACCTCAACCATCCAACACTTGCGTGACCTAGCCTCTCTGGGATTTGAAAAGCAAAAGCAATCCCTAATCAAGCCGGCAGAGCCCAACACCATCCTGAGTCTTAACACTAGACACTTGTCCATGGAGCTAGAAGGAGCCCCCGGCGGTGAACTACATGGTTCACCCAAGTGTCCTCCACACACCTACCGGCGTGTTGAGGAGCAGAGACCGTCTGCACCACAGCGAAACGATCAGAACCACGGGTACTCAAAACGACCTTGGCCTAACAGACTCCAGGGCCACTCCAAGTTCGATCAGAATCGCCAGTATAGGTACCAACCAAACCAGTGGGAAAATCGCAGGACTTATGACGACCAAGGAAAGGGCCGTTATAAATCACCAGATAATTACCCACAGTACAAACGACATCAGAAACCATCCCACCATGACATCCCTGAGGAGGATAAAATGAGAGATGGTAACAAACCAGCTTTCCAGCGGATGAAAAACAACTCCAAAGGTAAGTTTAACAAACCTAAGCTTGCCAGAGAAGACCTGGAATCCCTAAAGAGTCTTCTCCATGACATTTGCGAGGAGAACAGCAAGAAAGCTGATCTTTTCTCCGTGAATCCAACAGCCACTAGGGCTACTCCACAAAACAACCCCTCCAACCTACCTGAGGAGGTAGTTGGGGAGATTCAGCTGATTTCCCGTGACCCAGAGCCTGTTCCCCTGCAGAACCAGAACCATTCTCCCCAAGGGAATGGAGGTCACGAGTCAAAACAGGGGGGTGAAAAGTCTGTTCCCCCCAGCTCAATCTTGTTGATGCATCTAAACTCCGAGAACAAGTCCCCTAGCGACGACGAATCAGTCATTCAGGGTGAAACACCCCCTCAATTCTTGTGCAACCTCGAGGAAAAAGGAGTTGCTCGTAAATTCTACCTGTCTACGACTCTTGAAAACATGCTTGATCACGAAGCACTACTTGACACGGCTGCAGACATCACCCTGATGTCATCAGAGCTTTTCAGCAGATTGCAAACGATAGCGCGCCGATCAAACAAACACTTGAAACTCCAGAAATGTTCCCTGGATGTTCAGCCGTATGCCCCGTTAGGCACCACATTGACAACAGTGTTGATGGTGCACATAACCATCGGGCCAATGCGTTGTGTTCACCCCGTGTACATCTCTCATCTTAATGCCATTCCTTTTCTCATCGGCAAAGACCTGCTTAACCGATTCGAGCCGTTAATCGACTTCAAACGCTCAAAGATCTGGTCACAGGTTCGCCAACCTCTGCCTATCTCTTTTCCCCCAAGCGCTGGAGCTCAATGCTACGCCCTGGGGACCGCAGAGACCGAAACCCGGGTTCAGAATGTTCCACCCGACCAACCAGAAGCAACTGAAGTTGGTGAAATCCCTGAACCATACGTCGTAAAGTCACAGGGCGCCCTCAAGGCCCCACTTTGGACATTCAACCCGGAATCTCTGCCAGACTCCACCTCTTTTCCCAGCCCTCCCACCCCTACGGTCTGTGCTGTCACTCAGTCTCAGTCGACGGCCGAACCACCGGCAGACCCTGTCACTCCGGATGCTGTCTCTGTGACGCCCGAGTTCTCTGGCTCTAACCGGGTCTCACTTCAGACTTTGAACCCGGCGGTCCAAGCCATGGACCTCTATCTCTTTGATCCCTTGGCACATGACATTTTCAATGCTGAATTTGAGTCTATGCTAAACTTGCGACACCTGTTCAAATTGCGCTCTTCCCTGCAGGTGAATACGGGCCTTTTGGTCCATGTTTCCGACGCACTCACTTCTCCTGCGCTCGTGGTGCCTCGGAACCACAGGGGGGTGATGCTGATGCACGCCCATGATTCACCCGGTGCAGGCCACACAAGTGTTAAAGCAACACTCACACTGAAACAAGTCGCTTGATGGCCACAAAAGCAGGAAGACGTGGCGGATTACATCAAACGCTTTTTAGTCCGTTGCCAATGCCAACCATCAAATCACATAAAATTCACAGGGAAAGCTTACCGGACGTATGCGTCCCAGACAGATCATAGACTGCAGAAAATTTAGAACACCTTGAGGTGCCAGGTACTAGGGTTATAACACAGGAGGAAAATCATAAACTCTAGTACAAGTTGTGCAGCGAAAGCTGTATTGGATGAAAGTCATTTCAAAGTCAGGTGCCTTGTCTCCAGTCAAGTCCACTGTGTATAAAACTCACCACCATTTTAAACTTGCTCTGCAATAATCACTCACTCAAACCACTTGGGTACAAGTGGGGGTTATCCAATAAATTACAAACACCCACTTGGGTACAAGTGGGGGTTATCCAGTAAATGACAAATACCAAAAGTTCACCATCACTCGATCGGAAGTGAGTGGTACCCGGACGAGAGAAAAACAGTGCATTGGAGGCTTGCTAGCTGCAGCCTCCGTCGTCGGTTCTCTTTTCAGTTTAGGTCTATCTTCTGTCAATGCAAGCGTCTCCTAGGTGAACTACAGGCTGAAATTCCCAAAATACACGATCAGATGGGAAAACAGCCAAACCAGTTAGAAACCTTACAGGGGTTTATCATTCAAAACCATAAGTGCGATAGACACCCTACTCTTGGTCTTGTCGGTTGATTCTGCACACACAACTAGTAATCAGGCTAATGTACGACATTATTAGTGACATCGGATCCTCAGTCGACAGCCTAGCCACGGGTAGGATTTTCCCATATGTTGTCCCAGGAACGTTAGTTCAGGACCTCTTCCACCACTGACAAAGTATTCCAAGCCCGCCATTTTAGAACTAGTGTCCAATTAAAAGGTAGACCTCATAAGTTAGTTTAATTCTAAGTAGGTTAGAAGTTTAATCAACTGAATAGTATTCAGAATCTTTTGTTTTAAACCATATATGTATTTAGAAATTAGATACATCATATATTTTTTCTAACCATTTAGAAGTTATCTATCATTTTTTTTTTTTTGTTTAAGACAACAACTCTGATCATAAAGCTATTCTGCCACCTGCCATCCCTGTCTATCACCATCATCGTCTCGACAATGAGGTTCCCTTTACGCACCATCCTCGTTTCAACAACGTAACGATACTCCCTGGACAGCGAGTATCGTTCCGAGTGGGGGATATGTAGCGTGAATGGTGCCTGCTACTTTGAGAAGCATCTTATCTCATCCTGCATCTACTGGGATGAGAAAAACACATTCTTGTGTCCAACAAGATTTGGTCATTTACAGATGGAAGTTCTCCAAAGAAAGAACAATTTGTTTGGATAAAGGGCCATAAACTCTTCTATCGACCATCGAGTGTCAGTTTTGACACTGTCCAGGAGGATAATAACTTTTAAAACTGTGGGAAGGGTTTTCTCCCCACTTAAACCAACAAGAACTGATAACTTTTCCTGACTTCAAAGTGATCCGTTTGGTCAAAAACACACACACACACCCACACTCCCCTGTCCATCTTACATTCCACAGCCTAGGTTTCTTAACCTTTCGGTGACCCAGAGATTCACTCCAGCGGTGAAGCGTCAACCCCACCTAGTTTTCATCTGTGGTAATGTGACCAATAATTAAATTGTTTAGAAGTCATCATGTGTTAGGTTATTGACTTCTTTGTGTATAATCATTAATGGTATTGTAATACGTTTTAATGTTTTATCAGTGATGTTCAATAGATGTAATACCTTAAGTTTAAAGTTGTTAAAAAGGAGTTATAACTTGAACTTAGAATTACATTTTTACAATCTTGATACTAATGTTTGATTAAAACATTAGTGGTTTTATAGTTTTTGATATGTATCTGTCTCGTGCAAAAGAAAGGAAAAATTAGTAAAGAGGGAATTCTGATTTTGCGCGTGTAAAGGTTTTTCAATAATGAATCGATCAGAGAAAGAGAGGGTTTCGACCCCTCCCTCCCAGAGGGGGTTAAAGAAGAGATGACACAGAGTCAGTCGTGCTGTTGTTGGAAGAAGTTGAGAAAGTTGTCCGCAGGGAGATGACTCCAGCGGGAGATCTCCAGAACTTACATACATACATTTCATTTGTGTGTTTATTTTCTACCTCATGTTCATTTTTGTGAGTCAAGTGACTTCTAAAGGACAGCATTTTTAAAGATCTTTTGTTTATCTCGCGTGATTTAAATGCTAAGTGCTTGGCCAGCATTTCCAGTTTTTCCGTGAAATAGATAAATTCTAAAGCTTCAGAAGATAATCCGACTTCAGCTTTTTGATCTCTTTCAACGAGTAATCAGCCAACGGACTTCAACTCCCACATTCAATGTTCTGACGAGAAAGTTGAATGCTCTCCACGCTTTGCTGTTTGGTATCCCGGGCCAGCTGAACCGATCTCATCCAACCCATCCAAGGGGCTTGTCTATCCAGACAACGTGTGAGGAAACGGCCTCTGGACCCACAGAACCAACTGCAGCGATAAGTGAATGTTCCGTGGCTTTATGATCAATAGTTGTTTGTCAGACATATCTTCTAAATTTCCTAATCTTCCAAATTATTAACTGCAACTTTTATAGCTTAGAGAGAATAATCAGACTTTCCCTCACTACTAAAGTTCCAATCAGAATTGCTTCATTGAATTTTCATTTCATTCATTCATTCATTCATTAATTAATTACCAGTGTTAATTAGTCATTTGTATATTCATCACTTCATTTATTCAATTATCACGATTTATGGTAAATAAATGTTTCACTTTATCACTACGTCATGTCTGTGTGTGTATTTCAAAGCAGAACTGTAGATCAATGAATTCAGAACTTATACTTCAGACTTGAGATTGATTAATGATCAATACTTCTATCACAATAGTTTCTGCTTTTCCTATAAAAAGTGGTGGTGCCCCGAATTGAGTATTTCTTTATTTAACGAGTGCAAATCAATAATTACATGTATTAGTAGTTAACGCTACATCGGTTACTTGATACCCTCATACCACTCCCTTCTTCTCTGTCCATCTCCTGTTTCTTGCATCAGAACAACTTGGCGATACTGATATTGAAATACCTACTTTCATGTGATACCTGTAATTAAGCAAACAATACGTAACTTTAATAGGTTATGAAAATAATAGTCATCGTTACTGTCACTATAGCCGTGTACCAGTATGAGTGGAAAAACACCTTGAGAGCTACATTAGTTTGATTCTTAAGTGAAGAGGAAGTTCATCCTGGACAAGATCTCCTACTCTTTGAAGTGTAACAGTTGTGTCAACAGTCAGAAAGAGCAGCAGCAGGAAGTTGATGACAAGAGCCCTTGTGTTGATGTAATAGTCCATGAGTTTTTCTGCTACTTTACTAAAGCAAGACCAACTTCGTCCGTGACCATTTATCAATCCCTCCTGGTTTTTTAAGTTGCTTATCAGCTCAAAAAAGCTGTAAATAGGTAAACAGGTTGGCTTCCATTAAAACTAGTACGGCTGTGGAGAAAAATAGTTTCAATGCAAGCAGTACTTTTATCCTGAATTGAATGATAATTAAATATACCGACGCATTAGGAAAATCTAAACTCATTTGAGTGTATTCTAGCCGCAGATACTGTATGTTTTTCACATTTATGGAAGCTGCACTCTTATTTTGTTTCAATATTATATTTTCTTGCAGTATTTTAAGTTATACGTACACAGGTAAAGTTCTTGACAAATGGAGTCAAAGTTTATGTTTGGACATTATTAATCCCCCAGAATAACTAATTTCTATAAAAGGTTGAATGGGGAGCAGAAGAAGGAAAGCGTGAATGTAACCTGCATTAACAAGATTGGAACAAAATTTAAAATGTGCAATGAATGTATCCAATTTTGAAGAACATGTTTTAGTATACTCCTGTGAAGTGATTTTCCAATTTTTGCTTGATATTCCGACTTTCTCGGAGAACCAATCAAATTTTCCAGACTCTTCCAGTCAGGATAATACTTCTTAAAATCCCACACAACTGCCTGACATGTGGGGACTGTATGAGAGACAAGCCAAAGTGAGAAAGGAGAATAAAACCTACTTGATCCAGGATCGTCTTCCTCTTCTTGGTGTCAGTAACAGCAGACAGCTGCATGTCTCCCATCTTCTTCATCTTCTCGTCCATGTCTATCTTCTGCTCCAGCTTCTTGATCTCAGCGCGAAGCAGGCGCACCGTGTCCTCTCTGTGGTGCTGGCGGGCGACGGCAGTGGCACATGCCGAGTGGATTGCTGTGATCCAGTTCTCCAGCTCTGTCTGGCTGCAGGTCTGCGTGGGGACAGGCAGGGAAAGGTCAGAGGTTAAACAACAACCGGCTCCCTGACATTCAAGATAAAAAGCTCTTTATTTGCTTTTCCTGTGTTGATTCACTGCTAATTATAATAGCAAATCAGACTTGAGAGAGCATGAAAGGCAAGAAAACAGTACATGTAGGTCAAGGTAATGCTTGCCCATAGGAGAATTTGCACTTATTCACAGACCAGATGACATTTAAGCATTCTCTTACCTGAAACAGAAAAGCATCTCCCAGGGAGTTGCTGAGACAGAACACAAAGTCCTTTTTGGGATGCTCTGGTACAGCCTGGACAATACTGTTCTCTACCCAGATGGCATGCTTGGGAATACTGTTGTTGTCGATCCCTGAACGGCCGTCAGTCTCATAGAAGAACAGAGTGCAACCTGGAAAACCGAAACAATCTATTACATTACATACACAATATATTAATTGACAACATAGATTCTTGCTGGCCCCAATCTCTAGGAAAGGATAACAATGATACTTGTGATTTTTTTGAATAAGCCAGATTTGCTCAAGCAATTTAATTCTGCTCTCCAGTGGCCAACATTAAGAAGTGCAGCATGGCTGACTTACAGTATCAGCCAGGGAGGCATCATGATCATTAGAGTACTGATTTGATTTCAAGCCCAGTCAAGTGGCATAAAATCTGACAATGAGGTTTGCATCATGCTTGAATTAAAGCTTGGTTTACTGAGCAACTGTAAATTGAAGTTAGATTAGATTTTAAGTATTTCTGCATAAACTACTGTATGTCAGCAAAAAAACTAAACATCAAACATCAGCATGCTGTGTGGACTGAGCTGTATTAAACTGAGATTATGGAATAAAATGTAAATGTTATGGACACATTGAGGGCATAACAAACCTTTCAGGGAAACCCAGTAACTCTTCCACTTGCGCCTCGTGGCTGACTCCACTTTCTTGTTCTTCTTATGTACAAGGAAGTTCTTGACGGCAAGCCTGCCAGCTTTGCGCACCATCCCCTGGGCGACGCTGAGCAACGCGTCGGACTGGTAGGCGGAGCTCATAGTGCTCTGCTCGTCACTCAGGGCGGACCCCGCCTCCTCCAGGCTCTCCGTCTGGCAGGAGCTCATCTCCAGTTCTTGGCGAAAGTTCTCGTACACGCCCTGTACACACTCGCTGGCCCCGCCGCCGCTGCTGCTGCCGCTGTCGCTGCCAGCGAACATGCTCCTGCCGGCCGCCGAGCACACGGAGAAGGAGGCTGACATGGTCTTGTAGCGCCGGGACTGGTGCTCTGCCTCCGCTGTCACCCCGTCGATGCCACTGTCCTCGTACTCACTGCCCTCCCCGGCTGTGACATCCTGCGTCGTGGCAGAAGCACAAGACAGGTGAGACGGCATGGCAGCCACGTTTTCTTCATCACTAAGAATGAAGCCCGTCAACAACTCCTACCCTCACTGATGACTAAGCTGTCTATGTACATACAGCATAGAGCCATTCTTCTAAACATGATGCAAAAACTGAATACAGAGGCCTAACAAGAGTCCAAGGGCTGCTTAATCCTGAGGTTCTGCTCAAAAATAATTACTCAAAGCAAAGCGTCTGCAAGTACAGCCTGCCCTCCCTGTGGCACCGCAGGGTCTGCCCTCTCCTACCCACATGGCCAAAGGCTCCCGGGAGATGAAGGGGGTTACACCGAGCTCGGTATCTCCATCTGGTCACATGACCCAATCATGCGCTCCAGAGCTCCATTCTCTAGGGCTGACGGTGCCCCGCAGTGACAGGGCCACCATACACGTTTTACTGTTACACTCTTCCACAGGCCTCCCCTCATTATCATGACAAAAGACTGAGGCATTTCAAACGGGGAGTGACTTTAAGCTCTGCTCCCCCCCTCCCGTCATCGCAGTCTCCTCTCTCAAGAAAAACAACAGTTTCATCAGGAAACGACACATCGCTCCCCTGACATAAGATTTCTTTTTACACTTAATCGGTTTCAGCAGCTTATTATCTGTGAGGTGAATGCAGCAGAGGAAACGCTCAGACACAATGGGAAGAAAGAATAAATGAGGGGAGCTGTCTTGATGGTGATGCCACCAGACTACATTAAGATTCTGCACAGCTTTTCATACTCTGTCCAAGGAGCATAAAGGAGCCATGACACAGCTTTAACAGTTCAGGTCCCTGACATTTCGCCAACTTAAGAGTGTCAAACGGACATGAATACACTGTTTACATTTTCATTGATGGAGGAAATAATTTGTTCTGTTTTCTATAAATTTTGCCAGATTAAGATTTTAAGTGGTTTAAAAGATTAGCACAATGTGAAATTGCTCAACATCTTACCTGTATAGTCTGCGCCCTCCTGCCCTGCATACTGGCACACATGGCAGCTTGGTGGCTGCTCAGGCCTTCGGACAGGCAGTGGGAACGCCGGCAGGGGAGGGTGTATGCACCGTAGGTGTTCCCATCCTCCTCTGATGGGGAGAGCATCTTATCGTCCTCGCCCTCCCTGATAGCCCTGTTGGCGTCGTGCCACTTGGCATAGCGGCTGTGGGGTTGCCTGCGGGCAGGGCTCTTCTGGCTGTACAGTTCATCCAGGGAGTTCGCCCTGTCAGCGGAGTCTGTGGGGCTCGACTGCAGGTGTCCTTTACAGTCAGTAAAGTCTCTCTCGTTGGCCGTGTCTATGATCTCCTCTGTGCTGGTCAGGTGCTCTTGGCTGAGGTCAGACAGGGAGAACTCCAAGCTGTCATCTCGCCACATGTCTGCAGACTTAGACCTCTTCTTCTTGAAGCTGACGGTCTCCTTGGAGCCGTCCCGAGTTTTCTGGAGGTATGTTACCTCGCCTGTGTACATATCTTCGTCCTGCACCTCCTCTGCAGTGGGGCCAGGTAGGGTTATGTGCATCGTATTCATGTGCACAGAGGGATTAGCCAGGTCATTGTGAAAGGACACAGGCCGCAAGTTCATGGCCACACGGTCCACCCAAATGGGGCTTTCAAAGTCTGGGAGGATATTCGTCTCATTGAAGGGCTCCAGGCCATTGTCAGCCAGGGATTGTGGGATACTGGGGGTGCTACTTGAGCGTGTGCTCGTCTCAGAGTTCCTGTGCTCTATTTTCCCTGATGAAGCATGTCGAGAGCGTCTGGACTGCTTGTTGGAGATGCGAAGTGACCGAGACATGTGCTTACGTGACAAATAGCCATGTTCGTTACCATAGAGGGCATGGTCCCCATTATGGCTCTCGACATTTCCCATGATTCAGAGGCTGAACAGAAGGGTGACATACAGCTTAAATTAACTCCAAAAGAACATGAAACCAATACAGGAACATTATGTTTCATTACTAAACAGAAATGTGTCCTCAAATGACAGGATTGTGTCTGCATGTTAGCCTACCTGCAGGATTGTGTGGATTTTTCTGGCATTTTGTTTGTCACTGGATCTTCAGACAGTTTGTTCCTTCAGCTGCTGGTACGATCCACAAAGCTCTGAAAACAGATATCCAGATGAGATTAGATTAATACTGGCTTGTGTTACACTTGTTTTTTGTGTCCATATTGGTCTTTCTTTGGCTGTTATGCAATAATCAAAATGTTGTACACAACACAGAGTTGTTTGTTTTTTGCCCAAGAGCCCTGCATACTTTCATGGAGCTTAATTCACAGAACAAACCTTTATCCTTACCTTTATAAAGATCATTTCATGATTACCGAGGACATACAGTACAAGAGTGTATGATGGAACACATCATATGCACTCATCTTTAATTACTTTGTTTCACTGATCAAATTAAGCCTGTCAATAGTGCCAAGTATTTATTAACGGTTTGTACTTTTGTACCCCATTACAACTTGTATATCAACTGCTTCACAAATAACCTGTCGGAAATTGCAAAGTGACATGTGGCCAGCACAGACTTTCCCCTAAAACAACTCTGGTGCTGGTCAGAAAAAAAGAAATTGAGGAGTTGAAATACGAAAAGCAGAACAGAGGAGCAAATGTAACTTGATCCTGTCTTACTGTGTTGCTTCTTCATCACTCACTTCACAGAAAAAAAAGAGTCAATTTTGGTCAAGCCAGCTAGAAAAACACTACCCTCAGTTTGAGGAAGTGATCCACTCAGCCCCTTTCAACATGCACAGGGGTTTGTGTGAAGTGGAGGGGACGTAATGACAGTATGAGCACTGACAGCCAGAGTGAACATGAGTTATTCAGAGCCGAATTGAGCTGCCCATGTAGTGTTGTTGTCTGTTCTCAAAAATACCCCCTGCATTAGAGAGGACTGGGAGCAGGAGGGGGGTTATACGTTTTCACCACAATGCACATTTGGACTTCATCTACCTGCCTTTAGGCTGGAGAGCCTGCACTAGAAAAAAAGGTCCTGTGCTGTGCCTGGGACCATCAACAGATGGGAAGATTAACTAACCACGTTGTGGCTGTTGTTCCTCCTGATGTGTACTCCCCTCCTTTTAGGACAGACCCTTTGGGGGTGCAATGTTTTTGCGTGTGTAGCCGCCGCAGATGAGTGGGAGCCCAACCCTCTGCTGCTGCATGCACTCGGGCTTACTGTGAAGAGGGGCGTTACGTATACTGGAGCTGACCCCGTTTTTCTACCTTATGTTGCTCCCTTTCCCCTCTTCATTCTGCTCACTCATCACCTCACTAGTACTGCAATGCACAATGTTTGATGTTGATGGAAGTCCATTTATTTTTCATATAACCCTGCAGTTTATTGCCCGTTTCATTCAATCCTATCTGGTAGAGGAAAATAACAGAACACAAATAAGGAGGGACAGATCTATGAAATGCCACTGCACTCATTACAGGAAACGAGATTCACAGAGAGACACGAACATGCTTACAAAATGCCAGCACAAACATTATACCAAGGGCTATTTCTAGGGCTGTTTGGACACTTTCCCACACAGTACCCTTTATTTTTTCATATGTGTAAGGTGAAAGTTTAATGGCTCTGCAGATGTCATCCCTGGAGAGAAACAAAATGTCCAGTGTGTTTTAACTCTTGTCATCACTCCGTGAGGCCTACAGGGCTTCATAAATCTGTCAATACAATAAAATAAAGCTCTACAAGAGACTCTTTTTGACAGATCTAGCAGTCAGTATTTATAAATGAAGTTCCTGCTATTTATAGGGGAGCTTTAATATGTTGCTGTGCTGGATTTGCTAATGTTGTCTCAGTGGTTTCAATGTTAATATGATGTGAAATTGGCCAGAAATTAATTGGACTGTTTCAAGCAGAGATGAGGGGCTTAAATAGCAGAAGATGTGGTTTCCTCAGCCGGTACATTTAAGGCAACCCACTGTGCATTGACCTTGGATTTTTACAGCACAAACTCATTTGTTCAGCCCTGAAATATGTGAACCCGCTGATCATCAAATACGCCAAAATAATCACAAATATTTAATAAATTCTGCAACATTTGGAGTGCATCAAAACCTCCCATTACAGTGATTATACATTGGCTGTCCTTTATCTTTCTCTCACAAGGGTGGTCCCATTTAGATTAAAAAAGGCAGCAGCAAAGTCGGAGAAAACTCAAAATTGATTAGAAGAGAGGGAAGTAAAACTGCATATAAAATCAAATTTCAAACAAACATGAGAACAAAGTCAAATTAGAGGTCCAATATGGGCAAGTCCACTAAGCCACCATCAAATCAACACGTTCATGGGGACAATAGATTTAAATATTAAAAGCACAAACTGCTCCTTGTTCAAAGCCACAAGATCATTATGAGTTTGAGCTTACAAAAAGAGAGAACAGCTCTCTTAACAGTAAAATCATTTTGCAGTAGGATCCATGATGGATCAGCAAGCTACTTTTAGTAACAGAACACTGATCCCTCTGAGCATAGTGATTTCCACCAAAAGTTAAGATATAAGAACACAGATAGTTAAGAGGCTGACCTGGAGAAGCACTTAAGAATAAAAATGTACAAATGAATAAGCATGCATGTTCCAAATTTTGAAATGCAGGAATATAACGTTTTACTGCATTTGAGTTACCTGAATATCTAAATACAAGGTTAAAATGGCCTAAATTCCACAACACTATATTCTCTAAAGCTGCAATGCTGCTGGTGCACAGAATCCATTATGAGCTCTTTATTAATACATGAGGAAGAAATGCCAGGGTTGAAAAAGATGTTGTAGAGCACCAAATCCCCAGGAACAGCCAGTGGGTTCTAATAGAAATACGTGCCAACACACATTAGTAAGTCAGTGTCCCTGTCTTGTATCGGCACTATTGTCCTTCATACATAACTAAATAAATAAATGGAAATGAACAGTTAGATTGGAAAATGCTGCCAGTAATTTGGTTGTGTGACAGAGTGAGGACCCAAGTAAATGGGTCATTTTCAGCAGGCTGCATAAGAGCACAGGACAGCAGAACTCTCAGAGGATTCATCCGTATTCAGCTCTTAATGAAATACATAACCACAGGAGATTCCAGCCACCCACAGATCACAAAGAAGAATAGTTTTATTGTGACTCAAGAATAGCAACACAACGGCTTCAGGGAAAGGCACAGAAATTCACCACAGCTAACACCACGTCTGGCTGTAAACAGTCAGCACATGAAAAAGCTGCTTCTAAATGAGCAGCTGATGTATAAACATCCACTTCATAAAATCTTTAAAATCCAGCTCTCATGTCAAGACAATTTGGATAGTGACAACAAAATGAAAGTGCTATATTCCCTTACAAAGGAACTGCTATGTGTAAAAAATATTATTTCATTTTTTATTATTTTCACTTCTTTTATACAAGTTACTCTACTTTTACCAGCATCCATTTCATTCCTTAAGGTGAAATGTCGAGATTTGTATTAAAAATTCTACAGATTTTTTGTCAACCCCATCAGCAGTCAGATGTAGGCTTATGGAGTTATTAGTTACCGTTGGAGCCGGGCTGACATTTATTCTATTCTCACAATGTTTTCAAATTGGAGCGGGGAAAATGTTAAACATAAAGACGTTTTAGGTTAGGTTATGTCCCCAGTTGCCAAAATCTGGATTTATGGTAAGAAACACTTCACAAAATACTATCTAGAATTTATCTTTAATATCTGCATGACAGTATTTAAACATAAATGCATTCTAATTTATGCCCGAACCAATCAATTTCACAACAATGTCAATGATATCTGAAACTGTTTTGGGAGTCATGTTCATATTTCCATTCCATGTGCCGTGGGATTTTGCCATCCCTGAAATATGTGACAGGTAGATTTAAGGTCCTTTTGTTATTAAAGACCACTTAAAAGCCCAGCTTATATTTGACAAATACTTGGGCCTGTTGGAACAGGAACAAGGGGACCCGTCCTAACCCCCACCTGCTCTTCTTCTCCTTTAGATCCCCAAGGACAAAAATGTGTCAAGTTGCTTGTATTATTTGAGGAAATGATGAAAATTCTTGCCCTACGGCTAAAAACTGTCTTATAGACTTTCAAAACAGGGTAGACTCTACTGACAGTGTGAAACACCTGGTCACACATTCCTATACTTCTGAGCTCCATGTAGAACATAATACTCTCATACACCAGATAAATCTGAAGATAACAGAAATGACTTAGCTGCATAGCCCACTGGAATCAGACACATAATACGACAGAAGATACAAACACAAATTGATCTTTGATCTGGACACAATCTGATTTTAACTCTTTCTGTTGCTCTGACTCTTGCAAACACATACCTGTCATTTAACCTAACTACACTGGTGAAAGGCAAGAATGCACCGTGCCGACTAGTTACAAGCTCCAACACAAAACCCTGTAATCTGAACACTCCAGTCTCTAGAGATAATAACACAGGTAGTTGTATAGAGGAGGAGCGTACTGAAAGACTGCACTCAAGACAACTCACATTTCCCCACTGATATCGTCATACATGCTTCTGTATGAATGGAAGTACCAAACAGCAATCTCTTGTTCTCGTGACTCATTTTCTGCTCCAGAGTGTGCTCAACAGTATTTAAGATTCTGTTAGGCCAGAGGGAAATTTGAAACATCCGTACCAGTGTAGCATTTATTTGGGATGTTGATGAACAAAATAAGTACTTCCTCCAGCCTTCATTTAATAGCTCAACTGAAAACTATTTACCACTGTCATGTAGTCAAAGAGTCTTTTTCTGACTTGAATCTGTAGCCCTAGAAACCCTGAATAGCAAACAGCTGGAAGAGGAGGCTTTCAGTGATAATGAAAGCAGTTTGACTTGTCTTGGAATAGCTTTGTGCCAAGTTGTGGGACTGAATGTATCATGAAGCAACCGGCTAGCTAGCATTTGGCTCATCCAGCCAAGATTTATACAGCCTTATTCAAAAATTATTTGTAGAAAATAGAACTGGAAAAACTGAACAGGTAAAGTGATATTGGTTCAAATAATTCTACTGCAACAATTGCATTTACGTAGTAGCAGGTGAAGTAACGTTACACAAAAAAAAATTTTTTAACAACATATTTCAGCAACAACAATAACCTCAACCACCCAGTTATTTTCATTCGCTGCAGAATTGATTTCATGTTTCAGAGGACGGCGGCAAATGGTGGTGCTGCGGGTGTCCTGTCTGACCCCGTCATGAGAGGCTCAGGTGGTTGTGTGTTATGGGTCTTTGTTATTGTAGGAAATGCAGCCTTTAGAAGGATGCCAGCACACATCAAGCAGAATAATGGCTGACAGTACAGCGGGTGTGAGACCTGGCAGGACGGCAGGAACCATTGGTAAAGGAAGATGCTGTAGGAAGATTGGCAATTTGCCTTTGAATTTTGAGTACAGAGGTAGATTGTTATGCAAACTGATGCTTTTTCTCTGTGAATGTTGCACACTAGGCTAAGCAGGATATCTATTTTTTGTGACAGCTAATATGGTACAAGGCTTGAGTGAGTTAGTACTCTCATTTACATTATTCAAAACTGACGAGGGTATTATTTGAGCTACTGTGAGCAGCCAAGTAGGCTTTAGTGTCCCAATATGACGAGGAGTCAGGAGTTTGATGTAAAGAGACATTTGACCTGTTTGCTCTAATCAAACAGTTTCCTATTTGCACCATAATGTACAAGCTTAAACACGGTGACGTAATATATTTTTAATTTTTAAACTTGCTGCTACGATATTGTGGCTACAATTACATTAGTCAAAAACACCTTTTTGCATACGCATCCGAGTTTACTAAACATGGGTCTATGTTGGGTGCTACTGTAGTGTTTGGGCATCGTTTGGGTTGCAAAAGATAAGCCCACATTTTGCATTATATTCTTGGCAATAAATATGCAGGCACTGATTTAGGAGCCTGTTGTTGAGCAGCAGCTGGTGTTGTTTAGCCTGGTGGCACCTTTGTCCCTGCCAGTGTTTTCTCTGGGGCACCACTGTGTGCAGAGGTCACTGCTTCTGCTGGTGTTTAAGCTGTATGGACTCTGTGTACAGCAGATGCTGCAGGTTTTGTTGGGTCAACAAGTCTTTTGTCCGCTCTATAGATTTAAGAATGCGTTATAAGCTTATATGGCCACTGGTAAAGGTGTATTTTAAAATGTACAGATATTGGCTCATATTTTTGCCCATACTGCTTGGCAAAACAATACCCAACTAAATCTGATCCTTTTAACTGTGGATCCTGGTTATTATGCACTGGCTGTACTAGGAGATGTGTGAAATTAGCACTAAGATAAGATATAAATTTAAAAGAGGCCCCAGTGATATATAGTCTCACTTATAAATAGCTGCAATACTAAGGACAACTGTTGTCTTTTCCATACTGGCTCAAGAGGCAAGATTTTGTGATGTCATTTTGTGCCAGAGTACTTTCATCTCTATCATCAATGCCAGCAATTTGCTTGTCCAGAGGGTCACAACCGAGGTGCTATCAGACCACATCCTGCTTACGGCTCTTTAGCTCCTCATTGACAGCCTTTGAAGTCCTTAAACAGCTGTAAATTGGAGGTGTACGTGAGCCACAGACCACTGTTAAAACAAAGGGGGATGGATACAGGTTGTGGTTGTAGTGATTCCTCTGCAGTTCTGTGGAGGAAGGGATGTGTGTTTTTTATTCTGGTATAGGGAGTGGGGGGATTTCTGTTAAAACTATGATCTACTATATGCCACTTAAAACTATTACAGCATATAAAAATGAGTCTGTACATGTTCCTGGTTTTACCAGACAGACTACTCCTTCCGAGGAGAATGTATTACTTGTTCAGATTATAGGACAGCTGACAACACTGTTCGAAACTTGAAGGCTTAGCCACAAATTCATCTTCATTAGTGTGTCAGATAGATACATGTAAGGCCCACTTATTGCCTCTGATGATTTGGATTTGCCAGAACAAAGAAATTCTGTTGAATAACTGAATTTAAGCAAACATCCTAAGTAAACTAACCTCCCATTTCTTTAATCTTCTTTAAATTTCCCTTCTCCCCTGTGTTCATTACATAAGACGCTGTGTCAGAGCATCAATGATCCGTTTACCCTTTTTTCTTTAATTCTAGTAGGGGTTGCTTTTAGATATGGATGCAAACAAAAGTGCTAAAGTATGTCTTTTGAAAGTCATTCAAACCTAACTCCAAATAATGTGAAACATCAGTTGCTGAAGAAATGTTCACTGCGAGATAGTGACAGCAGGATCACACAACAATTAAAAATCAATATTTAACTGTTGAAATATTCACCTGGGAAGTGCAAAAAATGCTTCATGTAATGAAAAAGGCTGAAGCCACTGTGACAAAACATCACAACCACAATCACCAGAGACTTTCAGTCATTGACCTTCTCATAGCCTGTTACTGTCACTGTCAGTGAAAAGGTCTCCCCTGGCTACACGGAGCATCAACACTAGTTTGTCTTTACATGCTTCACATTCCAGACTTTTACAATTCGCTCCTCCACAGTCTGACTCCAGACACACCCAACAATTTACCCCTCACACAAGGAGCAAATGTGCTTGACAGTTTTATGATTATAGATTTGTGATCAACGGTATCAATGCTGGGACAGACTGGTTACCAAAACACAGGGTTTCTGTTGCAATGGCAATTTGGTGCATGCACCAGGGAATATTATCGACTTGAGCGCTGGCACAGCATGATGTATATGAAAAACAGCTGCAAGCTGAAATTAGATATTGGTGGAAACAACTGAGAGTGATAATATATCTTTCTATCTAATATTCGTACAACTGCCATTTTGCACTATTTGCACTACCATTGGCACACTGTCACTTCACTGCTGTACTTATGTTATCTTATTTTTATTTTATTCTATTCGATTTTATCTCTTTTTAAGGTGTATTGGTGTTGGGACGTGTTGTTTAAGCTACTGGATGCCTAAATTTCCTTCGGGATCAATAAAGGATCTATCAATGTCTTACTGGCTTTCTCGAGCGGTCTTCAGCTCAATAGCCAGGTATGGTCAAAATTCAGCTTGTGGGTGTAGATGAATAGAAAAAACTGAATCTATATGCAATAAGGACACGCCACTGGATAAATTAGCAATGTAAAACTAGGGGTGCGATGGAGAAATTTCATGTCAGTAGGAAATGAAAAAATGCCTGCAATTTCTTCTATGCTCAAATATGTTTTCTAAATCTGAGGGAGTTTAAAATTCAGCCTTGGTCAGAAGACATCTACTGAGCCCAGCGGGCCATGCAATCTTTGCATGATATAAAATTAAAATCTAATCAAATGTTCTGCTCATTTTCAGAGAGCCAGCAATACCACAAAAACAGTGATGAATGGATGTTGATGTTTTCAGACCAGAAGCCAGTCCACTGCTGGGAGAGACATTCACCTACCAATCTCAGTATGGCAGCTGCCTTGTCTTTGCCTGAATGTCCCTTTGCTGGCAGCAGAATAAACACAATGCCAAGGACATAGAGGAGCAGCAATCCTGCATTGGAAATGTGTTTTCTAAATCTGGTTCACTCAGGATCTTCTTCCACAGAGGCAATCATTTGCTTTCAGGTCAGTGAGGGAGAATCCCAAACCTTTTATGTAGTATCACAAGTGCAGGCACACAATCCAAATTCAAAAATCACATCTGGGTCAATGTCAAGGCCCATTTTCGTCATTTTGATTGCAAAGTTAATGTTAATAAGCAGGGAATAAACATTTTAGTTTAAGTTGCAAATAGATACTTAAGAAGGGAGAGGGTGCTTAATCCTGGTAGACTGGATGATGAGATGAGACTGCATCTGTCTGTTCCTAAACTCTTAAGACCAACTTTCCAAATAACGCTCTCAAAAAAACAAGTGTGCACTCTTTGGACTGTTTTGTTCTTTCATCACATGTCCAACGTTTACATGCAGTGAGGAGATTTGATCTAAATCATATCTGTGGACAGAGCTCGTGGAGAAGCCATCCCTGAGCACTACCTCAACCATAACACCCCCAGAGCTCCCAACTCCTTACGGTGTTGCATTGTGCACTGAAGCAGAGCCGCGGTGGATCCTGACACACATGACTACACAAAGCTCGGTAGAAAATGTGTCCACTTCCTCCAAGCTGTCCTGATCACATTTTCCAATACAGGCCACTTTTTATTGCCCTGTGGTTAAATGTCACTTAGAAAGTCACATTTCAGCTAGAGTCCAGTACCTTCACCCATTTACCATGTATCTAAGCAGGAGGATACTTGTATGTAGAAGAGGCACTCCCTACTAATGTGGTGCAGGACCATTTAATTAATTTAAGTATCAGCATATTGTAGTGGTAATACTTACACTGTAAACATGCGATTCCTTTACAATTAAGAAAAACTTTGGTCTGAAATAATCATCCATGCTGAGGTATCAGGCAACTTTGGAGAAACCAGCAAGAGTAAGCTAGATTTTGACACTATACAACTGAAAAAATGCCAGCCCCCTGCTTCAGGCCTCCCTCCAAAGCCCCAAAACACATGAACTTACTATTGCTGGAGGACGGGTCCACGAGAGAGCGTCTGATTCAAATGTAAGATAACACCTAACATTATCATAATGAACGTAAACAACGAACATGGCTATTGTTAGTACTCAGCTGTAAAGCTAGCATGTAATATTGGAAATTTTGTCTGTCTAGCCTTGTGGAAGACTCCGGTCACGCGCAATGAGTGCACTGGAAGAATGCACACAGGTGCGCTGGTAGGTAGGTTGACAGGCAGGTAGGCCATCCAATGATTTCATGCAGGCTGAATGAATTGATTGGAAGGGCTTATTATAGTCCTGCGACAGCCTCAGGTACCAGATGTTTTTTTGTTTTTTTTGTCAGAGCTTTTGATTTATTGATTGCTGTCGGAATGCCATACTGATATAGCCATTATCATCATATTTTGGCCAAACACCTTAAAGGTATAACCTAAAAGAATTTCCTAAAAAAAAAACAATGTATAAACTGATAGAAAAATAATCCCTCTCAATCATCACTTATGCCCCACTAGAAGTGTGTGGCAGTATCTGTTTCTGCAGAACGGCGCTCTCTCACTTCATTCACTCTATAGCTCGCTCGACCATCACTGCTCTCTCTTTCCCTCCCTCGCTCGTTGAGCCAACAAAGAGTGGCCAACTTTGACTGCTGTGTGTTTACAAACAGAAACCGACATTGGTTACATATTATACCTTTTATAATTCACGATAACCAAAATCCCACATGATATCTAGTTTCATATTAAAATACTGACTGTAGAAGTAAATGATTATTTACTAAGTTGCATTTCATGATAGCTGATTCCAACTTCCACAGTGGGATGCAAAAGTTTAGTGAAACTTGAAAGTTAAGGGATCATCCCACACATACCACGACAATCACATGGTATACCATAGTAGGTTTATGTCCTTTTTTCTCACCCTGGCACTCTCTCCTTTTAAAGTATCCAATGAAGGAAAGACTATAAGCTTGACTGCATTCACTGATTTGTTCTGTTGGAAACAGCTGTTCATGATCCCTTCTTTGAAAATGTTTTGATGAATTTCTTGCCAAATTGCATATCTATACACTACAAATTTATGACTTATTTTCACATTCAGCACTGCTTATGGCGTTACATTAAATGGCAGACCAAAAACATTAAGTGACTGATGATAAAAATCTGCTCTACGTTTGGACTGGGGAACGTGCATCTGAATGGAATTTTTTTTTTACATGTGCCTAAAGCAAAAACAAAAACACCATTGATGACTAAAACATTGATATGTACATGTAATTCATAAAAGAAATAAAGAGCATTAATTCTATATAGCCTAGTTCTACTGGCTTTCACACTGAGCAAAGCATTATCCCTTTTTTAAAGCTCCAGTATCCTTCCTGGGTGCTAGAGATAACAGTTCCTCTCATTTATCACAGTCTTGTCCAGGGTGTTTCTTTAGCTCTTTGCTGTGCTAAAATAACTGCAGCCCTAGGCTACACATGCTACAGGTGAAAATTTGCAAGTAAAAGCCAGAACAAAATGCAGCAAAGTGCAATGGTTTGAGTTGTGTGGTATCAAACCGAGTGACTAGAAAAAAAATCTGCTCCATATATAGTCTAACTTTTATAATAAGCAAAGTATCTGAAAGACCACCTGATCTCTGATGAACTCTGCGGGCTTGTAAATCTACAATATAACCTTTGTTCTACTGCACACTGTGCGTTTCAATTAAGTCAAGCTTATGACAAGACCATGCAAATCAATCTGTGAATACTGTGATTATTAATCATTTTTCAGAGTATTTTTGTTAGGGTTCAATTTAGATTGAGGAAAAGCCTTCCATTGCATGTGATATTCATATAAAGCATTTAAAAATAACTAAATTTGTGTTTATTTAAAGCTTGCTTTCCTCCAGTCACAACGGGAGCATTGTCAAGATTTACAAGCCTGAAAGGCAGAGCCTGACCTCCTGTCCTGCTAAGCCTCGAACGGTCAATACATTTCCATAACTATGACACCAGATGACCATTTCTCGCCCCTCTCCCCACCGCAGGAGTCACAATGGGCTTTCAAACACAAAGCCTGGATTTTAAATGAACTCGCACATCATAAAGTCCTCCAGCCCCCCTCCAGGATGCGCTCTGGGAATTCTCCTTGACTTTGACCATCTCTTACATTTGCAATTCATCATCTCTCTTTCTCAGCATCACAAATCCACCACCACCACCACCACCACCACCACCACCACCACTTCTTTGTCATTACAACGACACAGACACAAGCAGTATTGTTTGCGTCTGGCAGTGAATGGAGAGCAATACAATGGCTCGCTGCCTGCTGTTGTAGGTAAAGTTGTGCCCCAGACAGGAGTGCTGCAGGTACAAACATGAGGTGGAAAACCCCACCCTAAACACAGGCTGTGAAGACCCCAGGATATGGTTACAACACACACACACACACACACACACACACACAAAAACATGAAATTATAGGCTGAGAGCATGGAAATGCAAACACTGATGGAAACTAATGAGAATAAATACAAACCCTAAAGGCCCAACAAGATCACAAGAGCTTTGGTTGCATCGGATACATTTAACTACACACTAAAATGCATTGAAACCTATGCTTACAGGCCAGTGTTGACTCAGTGTGTTACTGGGGGTGTGATTTAGCACCTCTTTTGGAAAGTGGGAGGTTTGAGGCTGGACAGCCATTTGTCTCCTCTATCTACTAACGCAGCCAAACACACAATGCTATAAAAATACACAGCAGCAAATACAATGACTTACCTTACTAAGAACAACCAGGAAGTGTCACTTCTGCTTTCCTAAGCCAAGAGAAATCCCACACATCACTAAGGGGAAAATTTCAAGCCTCACATGAGAGACTTATTGATACTCCTCCTGCAAGTCAACAGCACACTGACTATGCAAGGATGAGTTGAAGAACTGAGGGAGGGAGGTGACTGTTGTAACCCCCCCCCCCCTCCTCCTCCTCCTCCTGCTGACTCTTCCACACTCTTCTTCCCTCCCTCTCTCCCTTCTTGCTCCCTCCTTTATTCTATAATTCCACCCCCCTAAACTACAAACCTACTGCCAGCAGGAATGTGTGTTCCCTCCCTCGTCTCCTCTGTAATTGCCCCTCCACTCCACTATGAGAGGCTTTATATTTACACTAAATGTTGCAGCCTTTTTATTGTACAAAAAACGGATTAGATCAACAACTGTCAGATTCAGGCCTGCATTTCTCAGTCTGGATCAGAGACAGCTTAAATGTAAACGTTACTTCATTTTTGGCTTAGACAGAAAATAATCTTGCTTTCATCTCTTTTCTTTGTGGTTTAAAGAGCAGGACTTGTAATGACAGGATTCTGAAAAATGAAACTAATGTTCTCTTTGCCTCAAAGGCAACAAGGGCTGAAAGGTCGCAGTCTTAATGTGTTGTAGTGCATAATTTGGAACATTCAGTGACAGCCCAAAATGGACCTGTGAATGAGAAAAAGGCTGGACTTGCTGTTGTCATAGCACCAGTGATGTCGTGTGGCTATCACGTCAGCAGTGACAGCGATGCCGTTTTCATTTTGAGATGATGGAACCGGCAGAAGGAACAGGGGAGAGGGGAAGGGGAGGACAGAGGGTTGAGGGCACAGCGACGTCTGTTCAGCTGCAGCCTGCATCATGTGCCGCAGAAGCAGCTCTGCATGCACGCTGAAAAGAAAACATGCTCCATGCTAGTCAAGGGTGTAGACACCCTGACAAGCACGCAGAGGAGAGACAGAGAGAGCACTGAGCTTAGTCTGTCTGACAAGAGTCCAGAGATTGGAGGGCTAAATTGCCATGTCTAGACTTTGCGATGACTATGACCAAAATAAAAAAAGCACTCATCACCATGGTCAGGCTGACTTCCTCAGAGTTTTTTCATGTCCTGCCAAGGTTGTGACCCTGATATTAAACTAAACCACTGGGGTTTCATAGTAAAGACAGGAATGTCTGGTCTGCAGAGGCAACCAGACATAATAACCTGTGTTCTTATCAACTCTCTGAGCGCGATTTCACACAGGTAATCTTTCAGGATAACAGATTTTTCTTTTGAGTTTTTTTCTCCCAAAATTGCTTCAAATTCAACACACAAACACCATGCGCCAATTTCTACATTTCAATTAGTAAAAAATTTGTTGGGACACGATCCAATTACAACAAAAGACTTGAAAGCACATGATACGGTCTGAAGATATGATGTCGAGAGATTAGACTGACAATCTACTTAAACGTGTCGAAAAAAAAATGTATAGATAGACTTCCTGGGTGGTTTGTTTCGACAGTAGTAATTTACTTCCAAATATTAACCTATAAATATTAAAGTGACTTCTGTTGTATTCTCATAGGTGTAAGTTAAATAAATAAAAGTTTGTTACATGAAATGAGATCATCTTATTTGCTAATGTCCTCGCCCAAAAAATACTGGATCAGGCAGCAGCACAATAAATGCGTCTATCAGTGAAATGTGGGCTAATGCTGAATCCACGTCTGCTCTCACCACAGGCATTTTAGAAATGTAGATTGCTTGCATGGAGCTCAGCTAAACAAAATACTCTGCTTTCTCATCACCGACACAAGGCTATTAAACCCAGTGCTATCCTCACTCAATTTAGGAGCCGATTGAATTGGACATCCAATACATTGACAGGCCATTCAATACCGCTGGAGCAATTTGGCAGGTGAGATTACAGTTACAGATCCACAGCAACACTGAGACAACAACACAGACTGCTGATGCTGTCCATGTGTCACAACCAACTGCAATCACTGCCAATCACCTTCAGCCATAGTGAACGAAAAAAAAAAACAGCTGAAGGCAGAGGAATGATAGCAATCCATTTCCCAGGATATGCAAGTTTATTCAATGTGACTCTTCACAAAACTACAACAGTCTGGTTTACCTCAAATGTTTTTGTTCCAAGTAATAATATTGTTTGCATTTTACTTAGATTAATGATAGCACCTTCAGAAAAAAAAAAGTCTAATTTTTCATGTTTGCAGCAGAAAAAGTTCAAATTGTATTACAGACATTTTTGTTTTGCAAAATCTTAAAATATAATTATGTTTTCAATTCAAAATTTCAAGATTTGCTCAAACTGGCTCAAGTTAGTCAGGACGACTCTGAACAATGATTCAAGTCTAGGTTCACTTATTCCCCTTTATTTTTGCATGTGCCCTAGCTCCTGCCAATAAAATAGGTGATGCTCCCAACATGCTTCACAGCAGGGATGGTGTTAGACAGGTGATGAGCTGTGCCTTGTCTTCAACAGAAACAGCCTCATTAAAAAAGGAGACTGGTTGCACCAAACTGAATTTTCAGTGCCATTGCAGAGAGCCTAAATACTTGATGACAAACATTACATTTTTTTAAATATTTTGGTCATTATTTTTTGGCTGTAGCTGTAAATAGAATGTGTCCTTGCCATTTTGGGCTACTGCATGAGATCAGTCACATAAATTCTTACTTTGTTCTGAAGTGAGGCCTTTAACATCACAACATGTGGAAAAAGTCAATAGCTCCAGTGACTTCCTCAAGGCACTGGAGCCTGAATATCTTAAACCTAACAGGATAAATCACAGCATGGCTGCCCAGAATAGCTTTAAATAAAGGTCAGTTAATAATTGACTACACACTGGTTTATTATACCAATTCTGAATGGACACAGGACGACATATCATTCAATACGATGCAGCTGTGATGTTAAATTGTCCATTGTATAATGTAATATTTTGAAGGACACACTGAGGGATACAGTCAACAGCACTAGTGATCAAAACAAAGACATATACAAGGCTAATTTCAATATAGGAGGTCAAGGCAGACCTATGTTGATCTGCAGAACTAAAGTTATTAGGCAACAGTAGCATGCCTTTCCCTGACCAGGTTGAGTATGTAATTATAATGCCTGACATTCAGTAAATTGCACCACAATATGAAAATGCTATGAAACAACAGTATGCCGAAACCACTGGTGTCTATCAGCATCAACAACTACTTTGAACTGAGCCAAAATGCTTTCTTGTCTCACACGATTAAACTCTCAATTAACATACAGGAGATGAGTATTGCCCACGATTATGCATCAAGATGTAGCTTCAACAGTATGTCCGCTCATTCAAACTTTATTCCCAGAACTATACACAAAGCTACTAGTCTATAAATACAAACTGTGCATACATCACATTGAAGCATATTTTACTATTAAACAAGTGGTCGGCTGTATACAGCATTTAGTCCAACATAAGGAGGTTTTGTGAATCTACAACAACACTGAAAAGAACATCCTTCACCACAAGGGTTCAAGTGTTTATTTTCTTGAAGGTCTCCTCAATCACAACAACACGCGTCCCCCCCGTGTCCCTCTCCATTGTACTGA
Source organism: Sebastolobus alascanus (assembly GCA_916701645.2). NCBI lineage: Eukaryota > Metazoa > Chordata > Actinopteri > Perciformes > Sebastidae > Sebastolobus > Sebastolobus alascanus. The sequence goes on along the minus strand of CAKAOJ020000040.1, from coordinate 2,862,718 downwards.
AAAAGAACACTATGTACAACTGATATCTAAAGAGAAAAATGCAACGGTTACGCAAGACATGAAAGCAGTAACCTCAGCCCGGGTAGAGATCATTAGCGGAGGATCCAGTGGTCTCCAGCAGTGAGTTGCCTCTCAAGAGTCGACATCAAAGACACCGGTATAGAGAGGGAAGTTATTTAGAATGCGGAGAAAAAGCTGGAATTGATTGGTCGGGACTGAACCTATACAGCATAGGTAGCTCTCCAATACTAGTTATTAAAAGATGCTTGTAGCATGTTACAATTGCTGTGGTCTACAACAAGCTGCTGGCTAGTGTCAACTATATACTGAGCTAGTTACACAAAGCACACTGACCATAGTTTGGCTGACAAATTGCATGAAAGTACCTATGGCCCAATATGCGCGGATTTACAAAAGATGATGAAATTGCATTAAATCTTATCTATTAATCAGTTTATTCTTTTTCTCTACTAATAGTTCAGTCTTGAGAGGCATAAGGTTTCCTGCATAAATTACTTTAAATGATTAAGTAATTATCAAAATTGTTAATTTTCTGTTAGTTGACTATTTCATTAACTTAACCAATCATTATCAGCACTGATTTATATATTTCAACATGTAGTAAGGACCTACCTTACACTAAAATAGTAATTTAAATGAAAAGTTATGCCTTATTTAACCTTGAGAGCTTACAAACCTTTACTTTTGTAGTAAATTTAGCCCAGTTTTAACCTTGACGTCTAGACATCTTTTGACCGCATATGACCAAATAAATGCTTACTGAGAGAGGTTCAGATGCACACCCAGGATAACTAATTACCGCAGTATGCCACTTCAAAACAAATCCCACACCAGAGTCAACCTCAAGCAAGCACAAAGGGCCCTGAGAAGTTCTTGTTTATGATTGATGGCATAGTAAAGTTAGCCTCACTCCAACCTCCCCAAAGTGACTCATAGCTTCAGCAGTTTAGCGCACTTAGTATCTTTTATTCATCCCAAACCACAAAGCTCTATCAGCCACGTGAAGCTGATGATCATCACCATGTGCATTTCTGACAGCCGGTCATACGTTCCTGCTCACAGCTCAGAAATAGGAGGAGGAGCTGAGTGTTGATGAGGCCTTTTACTGCTCATCGGTCATTTTCAAAACCCTGTGACCATTGTGGAGCGCAAGTACCAGGTCGCTACTGAATACCATCCTCTAGTCTGCATATACACACGCTGGCCTCTCACTTTGGAATAGTAGTCCACTGTAACTGGAACAGAATCTTTTCAGAAATCACTTTTCCGACGCTACCACAACCTCAAAGGAAGCTTTGATGCTTGAGTCAATACTCGATGGTGCAGGCGAGTTGACTTAATTTGTAGGGAGCACTTGTTTGCTTGTTTCTTAGGTGCAAGCCACGGCATAGGGCCTATTCGTTTTGACTTTGATGAGAATATTCGTTTAAGTTTGTAATAATTCAAGAGAAAGCCCATGTCTTCATTATGCTGAGTAGTCAAGCTGAGAATCATACAAAATGCTTCTGCAGCAGTTACTGTATCTGCTATAAGCTTTCAATTAAAATGTTAAAGAACCTTGAGTTTGGTCCTTGCTTTTAAAGTTAGTGGAATACAACCCAACCTTTTCTCACATTATATGAAGTGCATAGTCACTCTAAAGTGCAGCATTGCTAAAGGGGTTGTCCTCTGGAAAGCATCTGGGATCAAATCTTGGCAAGCCATCTACATGCTTTTCCAGATTACGCTGACTGTCAGCACATCATGAATTCATCACATGTGACTTCACTTTGTCAGATGCTGGAATATGTGGCAACTTCCAGTCTTCTGCAATCTGTAATAAATGAGAAAAATATACACCTTTTTTTTTTTTTTAAATGCATATGAAATACTGAAGTCGGTTTGAAAGAGTCAGTGAATCACCTGCTTAGCAGCACATGGTCCAGAACAAAACAATACTTCAGTCAGATGTGTACAATGTGGCTGATTGTGGAGAACAATGGGATTTCTCTTCTTAACTGTCCAAAGATGGTGGAAGACAGGCTGATACAGCAGCACATCAATAGTACTCTCTAATGGAGACAGATGTCCTGTCAGGAGGAACAAGGGAAGACCGAGCCCTTGTCTGAAACTCAATACAACATGGATGTAAACAGAACAGGAGAGGAAAGCTAGGTTGTCCTTCATCCATCAACTTGGACTGAAAGGCAACAAAGACTGCTTAGTTTAGAAAATAAAACCTCCAACAAACTCTTAATGTGATTATCTGATATACAAGTGAAAAAATAATTGATTTGATAAAATCACTTCTTGCATATGGCTGCAACATGAAGTCTATCTCGTTCTAAAGTAATGAATAAGTTGTTCTATGCAGAAAGAGAGCAGATAATTCTCACAAGACAAATTTGGCAATTCGTCTGTGCAGACTGCGTTCAACACAAGAGTCTGGACAGAGCCAACCACTCACAGCTGCAACATCAACACTGTTACACAATGTGGCTCCTCCATTACAGGATTTGTGTGGGAGAAGCCCACTTTACATTAAAAGTGTTTAACAGAGTGTGATTAAAGTTGTAATTTTACAACTGTAATACAGGGGGGGAAGAATTGGCTGTAAAATACAACCTGTAAACATTTTAGGACTACAAATATAGATTATTTTTTTTTTCATTTTTGATTAAGTTATTTTCTTTTTCAATTATTCAACTTATTGTTTCATAAAGAAAATGCATATCAATTTCCAACAGCCCAAGGTAGGGATGCTAATTTATAATATTTTTCCTAACCGATAACCCACCCTCTTTAAAGTGGCAGTAGGCAGTATATTTTTGGCATCATTGGGCAAAAATTCCATAATAACCTTTCAGCATATTGTAATTCAATTTTCTGAGAAAAAGCTAGACTTCTGCTCCTCCTCATGGCTCTGTTTTCAGGCTTCAAAAAATCTGATTTCAACATGGCTGCTGGGTCACAAACTTTCTCATTTTACAGCTAAACCGTACACTACAAGATGATTCTGAAAACATTTGAGGCGAGAAATAGGCATTAACGTAACATAATATTGATTCATATTTGATCAGCGCGGCCTAGTTTGACCATTTGGTCGGAGTTAGCGAGTGATTGACAGCCGGCTCTCATAGACGGTTGCTGGACAGCAGATCTCAGGTCAGCTCTGACTGGTTGTTTTCCTCCGTTCTGTGAAATCTTGTAGATGCCGTTAGGAGCACCGGAGGACACAGAGGAACATGATTTTTTTCAGGTTACCTGTTTCATGAACTATTGGATATAGCAACCGTTTTATAAAAATAACTTTTTTTAATCATATTTGCTCCAATCTCGCCTACTTCAGCTTTAACCGATTATTAACCGTTAACTGACAAGATTAGTGCGTTGCATACAGCGGTGTTGTGGTTGTAGTGCCTAACAAGCCGCCCAGCTGCAATGACAAGCCAATGCTCAGCTGTGTGTCTGCCTGTAGTACTCTGTCAGCCTGGCGTAACGTTAGCGAGTGTCTAACAGACCGTGTGTGTGTTTGTGCTGTGTTCCCAGTATAGCGTTGCTGGTGGCTTCGTGCTCGCCTGCACACATACGGTCTTGTCAGCTCGACGTAAGGTTAGCGAGTGTCCGACAGACCATGTGTGGCGGCGGTGAGTGTGGGGTTGTTGGTGGCATTATAGCTGTGAACAGAGCAGTGCAGTTTATTAGTCGGTGAATAAATGCTACAACTCCTCAAGACCCAAGCCAATTTCCCGTGTCTTGCAACACCGGCTCAGACTCTCTTAACGTGGGCCGTTAAGGTGGACCGGCTATTCTCCTTAAAGTGACAAGCCGCTCATCTGAGATTTGCTCAGCTTTTTATTTCATTTTTAATATTTATTTTAACCGTTTAACCATAATATTCTTAATGTCAGTTAACGCTTAAACGGTAAATTATTAACATCTCTAGCCCAAGGTGATATCTTCAAATTGCTTGCTTTGTCTGACCAGCAGTCCAAAACCCCAACCCCCAATAACAATTACATTTTCAATAATATAAAAAACAAAAGAGCAGCAATCCTCATATCTGAGAAGCTGGAAACAGCAAATCGTCAACACTTAATAATATAATAATAATAATATAAGAATTGTTGTTTATCAATTTCCTTATGATCAACTAATCCATTAATCAACTAATTTTTTTTAATGCATATTTGAGTTTCATATTTCTGTAATTAAATGAAAAAGCTGAAGCATGGGATCTCCTTTCACTGAACAGAGCTTCTATTCAGTGTCAGCAAATATGAAATATTCAGAAGACACACACATCACCAGAGCCCAGAGTTTATTCAAATATTTAAACAACTTCGCCAGCAGTGTGCATTTAAGTGAACTGCAGTAGAGTATACTATATCTATTTTCATGACATACTATGACATTTTAGGACTTTATGATATACTATACAATGACAATTTTTATGACATACTATAGGCATTCTATGACATTTTTAATGACTTACTATAATATGACTCTTTTGAGACATTTTTAATGACATTATACTATGACTTTGTTATGACAGACTATGCTATGACTTTTTTATGACATACTATGCTATGACTTTTTTATGACATACTATGCTATGACTTTTTTATGACATACAATACTATGGCTTTGTGACATACTCTACAATGACTCTTTCAAGACATATGGCATACTATACTATGACCTTTGTATGACTTTTTATTAGGGATGTCAATCGATTAAAATATTTAATCATGATTAATCGCATGATTGTCCGTAGTTAATCGCAATTAATCGCACATTTATAGTACAAAAATGTACCTTAAAGGGAAGTATAAGTGTCAAGTATTTAATACTCTTATCAACATGGGAGTGGACAAATATGCTTGCTTTACGCAAATGTTTGTATATATTTATTATTGGAAATTAATTAACAACACAAAACAACGACAAATATTGTCCAGAAACCCTCACAGGTACTGCATTTAGCATAAAAGATATGCCCAAATCATAACATGGCAAACTCAAGCCCAACAGGCAACAACAGCTGTCAGTGTGTCAGTGTGCTGACTTGACTATGACTTGCCCCAAACTGCATGTGATTATCATAAAGTGGTCATGTCTGTAAAGGGGAGACTTGTGGGTACCCATAGAACCCATTTTCATTAACATATCTTGAGGTCAGAAGTCAAGGGACCCCTTTGAAAATGGCCATGACAGTTTTTCCTCGCCAAAATTAAGCATGTTTGGGGCGTTATTTAGCCTCCTTCCCGACATTTCTTAGCTTTTGTAGTTTCATATTATACCAGTATCTTCACTAGCTTTAAAACTGAGCCCGCTACAACCAAAAAAATCGCAAGTTGCATTAATGCGTTAAAGAAATTAGTGCCATTAAAATGAATTTGCGTTAACATGTTATCGCGTTTTACACCCCTACTTTTTATGTTCTATTATACTATGACCTTTTATTACATACTATACTGTGACTTTTTTGATGGCATACTATATGAATTGGAGTCATAGTATATTATGTCAAAAAAAAAGTAATAGTATAGTATGTCAAAAAAATAACTCAGTATAGTATGTGATAAAAATAAGTCATAGTATATGTCGAAAAAAAAAAGTCATAGTATAGTATGTCAAAAAAATAAGTCATTGTATAGTATGTCGGAAAAAGCGTTAGTATAGTAGGTAAAAAAAAAAGTCATAGTATATCGAAAAAAATAAGTCACAGTATAGCAGTTCAAAAAAATCAGTCATAGTATAGTATGTAAAAAAAAAGTCATAATATAGTATGTCGAAAAAATAAGTCATAGCATAGTATGTCGAAAAAATAAGTCATAGTATAGTATGTCGAAAAAAATCTATAGTATGTCGAAAAAACAAGTCATAGTGTAGTACGTCGAAAGAAATCTTTCATAGTATAAGGTGTCGAAAAAAATAAGTCACATAAGTCATGGTTTGCCAAAAGAAAGTCATAGTATAGTATGTCAAAAAAAATCTTAGTATAGTATGTTGAAAAAGTCATGGTATAGTATTTCGAAAAAAGTCATAGTATTTTGAAAAAAGTGATAAAAAAGTCATAGTATCGTGTGTCGAAAAAATTCATAGTATAGTATGTCGAAAAAACTCATGAAGAAGTCTTAGTATAGTTTGTTGAAAAAAGTAAAAAAAAACAAAGGTCATAGTATAGTATGTCAAAAAAAGTAAAAAAAAAACAAAGGTCATAGTATAGTATGTCAAAAAAAGTAAAAAAAAACAAAGGTCATAGTATAGTATCTCGAGAAAGTCAAAAAAGTCATTGTATAGTATCTCGAGAAAGTCATAAAAACTGATAGTATAGTATGTCGCAAAAATGATGAAAAAGTCATAGTATAGTATGACTTTTTGTGACATTTTTTACGACAATTATACTATGACTTTTTGTGAAATTTTTTATGACATACTATTATGTGGTCATTTCATTATTAAAACCTGATGGGCAGAATACTGGCTATTAACATGGTATTTTCCTACCACACTAGAGATATGTCTGCATGACATTGAGGCTTTAGCTTTGCTCAGTACGCTCACTGTAATACCTATAATCAGCCACTCACAACTATGACAACAAATTTCCTGGTCAGAAAGATTTCTAGCTTTGTGGTTGTGATCCAACTTGTGAACTTAATATTTCCACAACACACCTCCTGTTCTTATTTTCAGATTTTTTTTCACATACATTGCTCGACTAAGAAACAAAGTTAACAGTAACAGAAGTCAAACATCATGTAAAAACACACTGTGGTTATGGCATGAAGAATAAAACCATAGATTTTTTTATCATTCAAAACCACTCTGAGTAATAATGGAGTGTGTAGTAGTGACCTTGTCTTCGAATGACTAGTCTGTACAGTATCACACTAGGCTCAGTATGTTACTCACTTGGCACTAAGCAAAACACTAGACTGTCTTCAGTATTTACTTTGTACCACTCGGCAAAGACATGAAGAGTTATGTGCAAGTGGGACGGAAATGAATAATTCACAAAGAGCACTTATCAGGGTTAAATTATGCGCATTTCAAGAAATCAACTGTGTTTGGTAGTACATGGTTATACACGCATGAAGAACAAAGTCATGGCTTGTACAAAAAGCCAAAAAATTACCATATGAATGTGTAGACATTCTTTCATGTGTGGCTACGCCAGTCGCTACACTGCCTCAAGTTGGTCTAACATTTGAGATCTTTGAGATGGAGAGTTAAAGAGTGTGGACACAAGCAAGAAAGGGAGAAGAACTAGTTTCAACTCGACCACACAAAGACAGAAAGACAGAGGGTAAGGTCTCTGTGCAGGCATGTCACACAGGTGGGCTCAGGTTACCACCCTGAGGACACATCACCATACACTGAAGCCATTCTGCCAGATGCTCCACCGCATGGTTGTTTTCTCCATCACAGGCAGAAGCTTGTGCTACTGTTTGGGTCATGCATTTGTTCTGTAACCACTGCAGATAACACCTTCCAGAGGTGGATTATTGCCTCTGCCTTAACTCATGCCATGGATAACTTTAAGGTCATCCATTGAAACACCTAGTACCCAATATAACAAACCAAACTTAAAATGATTCATCCGCCGAAAATCTACAGCATCTTTTGAGTATCAAACACTGACTGGGAAATGTTTATGCATTTAGACATACTTTGGCAAAATAATGACTGGATGGAGCAATGGAGGGAAGGTGAATTAGCAGGCATTCAAACCAAAAAAAAGCAGTGCATTATGAACACAAAGGCCAGCGTTGCTATTTGGTTATTTCAGGTACTGGTGAAATTAAGTCCAGTTTGAGTAATAAATCCATAAGTTACTTATCAGATGCCAAAACACAACTCAACAGGTCTGGAAATTTATCACAGCTACAATCATTTTTTGACCGCTTAAAAGTCAAAGACAGAGGGAGACCTGGCCAAGACAGCAAACCATTTACAGTTGTAGAAATAAAACACAGGACAGGAAATACAATCATCAAACACGCAAGGAAGATACTAGATCAAGCTCAAATAAAGTAGTTGCATTTCTCAGTTAGCCTACATGTATATGCAGTGGAAACTAAGACTGTAGTATTTGAGTCCAATCTCCAATTCTCTTACATATCTCACTTGTCTTGGTTTCTTGTCTGCTGTATAATTGGATGTTACTCAAATTTTTTTTTAACCTTAAAGGGGCTATATGTAAGAATCAGAAATTGCTTGTTCACAGCGACACCTGTGGCCGCAATGTCAACGAAAGTCAGCGTCCTGTGGCTCGCGCTTGTGCTCGCGCTACATTGACATGAACGAGCACCGGTCTAAACAGTGAGGCGACACACGTCAGCTAACACACAATATCACTCTGTATTTCACCTGCTTGGCAGTAATGTTAGCTGACCAGAGGAAGGTCTCTCCATGAATCAATGCTGATCCTAGTGTTGGCTTTTCCTCCCGATCCGGAGGGAACGGAGGGACGGGGGACGGGGGGGGGGGGGGGAGGGAGACACCGACACCCGGTCGGGACGATAACGTAACTCGCTGCGAGCTCCGTCACTTCACAAGACACGAGAAACATCTGTTGGTCTGGAGGAGCTGCAGCAGTTATTTCTGCAAAAACGTCCACTGCACATTCACCAGATATTCTCAGAGCTAAACTGACTCTTCTGCAGTGTGTAGTGTGCGCGCGTTCACGTGGAGGTGGAGCGAGCCGAGCGTGTGAGAACGAGCGCGGTGTGCAAACAGGCAGGAGCAGAGCTGCTGCGCGCTCGCGTACCCACACGCGAGCGCGCATGGGATACCGACCCGTTAAGATTTATGCGCGTGATAAGTTACAAATAGTCCCTTTAACAAATAGTTGATTTACTTTTTATTTATCTTTTCTTCAGCAGGTCCTCAAACATTTATGTATTTATTAGTTGAATGCTGAGGAATGTAGTGGCCTCTGCAAAATATACATACATCTTTCTCTACTGATTGTTGAAATTTATGGAATTTTGTTATAGGGAACAGAAGCAATGCATTTAGCCAAATTATATGACTGGAACACACTGAGCACATGGACAGACAGTGGAGCGGACTATGCTAAAGGAGTGGTTTAAGAGATTTCTATGGGTATTCAAGCCACTGCTCTCTGCGAAGAAGTAAACTACAGACTTCTTACAGCCATCTTTTCAAGGCCACAGGGGGGTTGTTTGATTCAAAAGATAGATTAGGATGATGCAACAACTACAGTTTTTAACAGAGAGCCTAATTGCACTTTGACATCTATCACTGAAAATCTTCTGTAGATGTTCATTGTTCTGCTGTAGCAGTTACAATATTATCCTTTCTCTGGTGTCAAAATCCCCTTGATAGATGCATTTACCATTGCCTGTTTGTGGAGCAGTCATGTCATACAAGACTCACCATAAATACAAGCTGCTGACTGAGAAAAAAGTGCACCTTACTCTCCCAGTGGTGAGATTTTTTTTTGTAGAAAAACGATATTTCTCTAGGCAGCACAATTGCAGAAAACACAATGACAGCAAATACACATCTGCCCTGCCCAATACTAAAATATTACTCAGTTTTAAAACTGTTGCAGCACATTACTGGTCCGGTTTAAACACTGAATAAAAACATTTCAATGTGAAATCTGTTCCAGCACTAGCATCAGCTTATAGTCACCTGTGCACCTACCTGTTAGGATGATTATCACAGACACCACACAGAAACACGACAGGAAGGCACCACGTTCAGCAGCAGACTATGGCAGTGACGCTGCAACAAACTTGACACCATAAGGTCATTGGAGTAAAGCAGCTGCACAAATGAGCTATCGCCTTTCAGTTGAGTCACCTGCACATCATCTGTTTGCCAAAGCAATCTGTAAATACAGCAGCAACAGCGTGGATTATCTGTAGGCAACTACAAGAGATGCAACGAGTCAGATTCAATGACTGCTTCATGCAACAATTTACCGCACTGAGGCCACACGATGCTTCTGCACTCACAAACAGTAGAAAATGACCACAACACCTCCCAGGTATTATGGCGGACAGGTTACCGTGCCTGTTTCACTGCATGTCTTGTTAAACCAACATCCTGCTGCTGAGGGAAAGCAATATTTGTCAGTGCAGTGGAGCTGCGTGCAGGATGCGCATTCATGTACTGGGATGGGAATTGAAATGTCCATGCACGTTAACCCTGCTGTAGCCTATGTCCACCGTCATTCAGGCTACATGGCTGTTTTTACCCCCGAATCACTGACGCCTGACTGAATGAATCGACACAAGATGCGCAACACTCCGTGTACGAAAACGCAGCTTGTCGGCCTTTTGCACCGGACCTCACCGGCCGCCCCAGTGCGGCAGCACCTGTCACCCTTGATAAACTTGTATGATTGAGTGACGCGGTCATGCGATCTTATGGCGCTAGGACCACGCGGACACACGGTGGGACATCGAACCTATTATCCTTGTCATGATTAAGACAGCATGCCTCCCGGTCTCTTTACATACCTGTCACCGCCACCGTCGGGATCTGGCTGCTTCCGTCCTGACATTGAAATCTTCATGTTTCACACGCCGGTAGTGCCCATCCGTGCGTCTGAATCCTGCCGCCTCTCCAAGGTCTGCCTGTCCACGGACCATGCGTGTTGTTTCCACACCGCTGAGAGGGGCGGAGCCCACGGTCCTTGGAGACGGCGTGCAAGTGGATCATGAGAACGCCACTTATTTATTCTCAGAGCCAATCAGCTGCGGTTCACCTCGAATCGGCATTCAATGACCGTGTGAAATGCACAATAGTAGCTGAAGAGTGTTTAGTTTTAGAATTACGTGAGCAAACACAATGAAATGATCTATTTCTTTAACCTGAATGCATCATTTAAATGGGTTTCGATGCAGTCTGTGTGGGCATCCCATTTCCTGCACATACAGTTGCTTTTTCATCAATGTGAGCAAATAAATGCAACAAGAAATGTGATGGAAAACAAAAAAAAGGATTATGGTTTAGGCAGCTATAACAAGCCATTGCCTATCTTTATCAATATACCATAACTATGGTTTAATATGAGACAGATAAATTGCAGATTACAATTTCTGTATAGATGCATGTTCCACAGAAGATGCATGATAGCTGTTTGCTAAGTGGTGTTTAAAATTGATAGTAATTTCCAGAGCAGGGTTATTTATCAAGAAAGAGATTAAAACGTTAGTTTGATCGAAACAAATAAAAGCATCCGATCAAATGGTAGTACTTCTTTTTAATATTCACTGCACATGATCCTACAAGGTGTGACCTTAATGTACAACAGAGGTTGGCCATGGTAACAGGGTTTACTCTACCCTCTACTGGCCGGACATGAAATCTGCTTCAAATGAAATCCAATTTCTCTGCTGAAGACTTAAACATCAGTGTGTTACAAAGGCATTTTACTAAAAACAAAATACCGAAAAGGTATGAATTATAGATTTTTACAGTCTCCTTCCATACACAAAAACTATGGTGAGGGAATAAGCTCAAAAATACAGACTTTGCCTTTGTTTATACCTCCAACTACTAAGATTAGACTAAAGCATAAACTACACAACTTCAAATATACAAAAAGATAGCTAACAGCCACAAGCACATACAGTATTTACAGCAAAGAGTCTCTTCTCTGGTGAACTTGAAGGAACATGAACCACATTCAGAACACTGTGTCTTGTTTTTCCCTATTTGACACTAAGAAAAGGTTCTGGTGTTGTAAAATAAAGTCTGAACACAAGTTTATTCACATCCAAGTGTTCACAGCATTCCTTGTTGAACCAGATGTCCTGATACTTAGTATCTGTCACAGTGATTCAGCATCCTCTCCCCTCAGGTCCTTCATTCACCCGCCCTCTACCACCTCCCTCTGTGGAAGGGTGGGCACCCAAACCCTGGTCTCCCATTTCGGAAATGCCTACCTTCCCTGTCATCCATGCCCTCTGGTCGCATAGAAGGATGTCGATGGAAAGGAGGGCCTCGAGGAGGAAAGGGCATATGCATTCTGAACCTATCTGGTGGAAACATGGGTCCTCTGGGCATCATTTGCGGGGGCATGTGTGGCATGTTTGGAGGTGAGAGGAACGGAGGTAGATGATGAGGACTCGGCATGCCGGGAGGAGGCTGCAGAGGTGGCATACCCGGTCTGGGACCCTGCATGACTCCTGGGCCAGGCAGGGTCATCACCGGTGCTGCAGGAGACCCCAGCTGGTTGTCGGTGCCCAGATCTGAGGGTGTAACTGGGACGTCTCCTTTAGAATCCTTGGTGGACTCCTCTGGAGGTTTTATACTTCCTGCTGCAAAGAGGATAAGATAAGGTTTTATTGATCCCCAGTGTGGAATTGAGTATTGTGGCAGCACAAAAGAAAAATAGACCAGAGAGCAAAAGTTTAAAGAAGTAATATCAAGCCAAGAACAGTGACAACTCTGCAGCATAGATCTGTTCATATTATCATCAAGTACAAAGAGAAGTTACTTTTAATGAACATGACAGCATTCACATCTCCCCTTACCTGGTGCCAACTTTGTAGGGTCAAACTCTGCGGGGATGAAAGGAGCTCCTCCTGGAGGCATGGATGTAGGGGACAGCATGATGGGGCTAGGAAAAGCAGGTGGACTTCCAATGGGTGCTACCTGTTGAACCGGTGGCAACTGGAAGACAAAAAAACACAATGGCATCCTTGTTGAGATTAAAGTAAAATGAGCAAGAAAGCTTTCTTGAAGCAGTGAACTGATTCTTTTGAATCAGCTTCTTCATAGCATCCCATGTGTATTTCTCTTTGTCACACATGATGAAGAAAAAAAAAATCTTTTGATGAGTATTTTTGTACAGTATTTCTGAAAGTTTCCCCAATAATTTTCAGTAGAGTCCTCAGAAGACCATATTTTATCATACTCCAGTGATACCCAATATTAAATTAAATTAATATTGTATTGTAAAAAGGCACACAAGTGTGTAGCAGAGGAAGTTCAAAGATCACCAAAGGAGGCAAACACACTCTTGCAAAGAAGAGTAACTGCAAGCCTTTTTATAGTAAACTGCTTTCATTCATTTGATATAATCTGCAACAATCTGTAGTGAGGTAACAGGAAAAACATGACCATTATTTCTGAATATATACTAGCTTTAAACACACAGGGGAAATGGAACATGGAGCAAATCTGCTAAAAAAAAGCTCAGCTTAGTTTACAAAAAACATACTTTGATATGTTTATCCTATATATACAACACTATGACATAACAATGCATTTTTAGAGGCTGAATAGACTCAATACATACATACATACATACATACATACATACAATACCCACAGGCTGTCACAGCTCACAAATGTGTGTATGTAAGACAAAGGGTTTAATCACCATTGACTAACTGGGGTTTGTGGTCACAGTTGTGTTTAAAATAGCTTTATCACAGCATCAAATAGTATTGATTTATATACGCTACATTCTTTGTAAACACTGCAACCACACACACAGTTGTGAATAGATGTTAACAAATTAACTTCTGAAGAAGAACAGTGACCGTATATGAGAGGACGTTTGCTGTTATGGAGGCTAATTGTAACAGGAAGGTTGGGAGTTTTAATTGCTGGAGCTGTTGGTGACTGCTGAGGGAAATTGACACTTGAGGTGAATTATTAAACTGAAAAGGCTTTCAGCGGGTGCAAATCACCAACCCAACAATGCTGAACAAATCTTTTGTTTCCTGTAATAACCTAAACAACCAAATCTGTTGATTTGAATTTCTTGTCCCAACAAGCATACCTTTAGGATTTGACAGAGTTCTGCTTTAGTTTCAGAGTTACAGCCAACAAATTGGCTTTGCTTTAAGGTCAAGGTAAAGGTGGAGACATTGGCAAGGAAGTGCTTAAGTGCCAAAGACAGACAGTCCACATGTGCTTTAATTAGGAAATGATAACAAACATGCACACATACAATTATTTAAACTAAGAGAGACTGCCACAAAAATCTGTTTACATGTTTTGAAATATCCTGGTGACCAACAAACTAGAAATGGACAAAACGCACAGGAGTGGATATGAGACTTACCACAAGTCATCTTAGTGGTGAATGTAGATGAATGGGGTATAATATGTTCATAGGCACATACACAAACCATCAACACATGACTGAGATTAATACAATATGATTGGATATTGAGAACATATACATCACCCCTGTAATGTTGAAGAAGTTTGATCCTAATATTCCTGACCAATGCTTTAAGTACAATATTCATCAAGGTACTTTACATCATTGCTTGTGGGAATGTGAGGAGGTTCAGTGATTTTGGACTTAAGTGATACAATATATCTCTCAAATTACCTCTTCTCCAATACCTCTAAGTCTTAAGCTATGTATAGTAAGCATTTATCCAGACGATTGCTCTCTATCTAATAGAGACCTATGTATACTACAAGCCAGGCGCTCGATTACTCTGAGTTGGAGAAATGTTGATTGCCCCTCTCTTGGCCACTGGTTGAAAAAAATTAACATCAATTTTGGCTCTTTAGAAACTCACATATATAATTAGGTAGAAAGATTCTGAGTTTTTGACATCTGGGAAGTAATTTTGGAATTTGTTATAAATGGTGACATGGAAGAGGCTAGAAGTCTGAAGTTACAGTGACTGACTCTATTGTAAGGAATGTGTGCTGTACTCTGGTATATGTTTGTAAAAATATTCTTAATTTATTTTATTTATTTATTTTTCATTTTATTTATTAACTTAATTTTATTTTTATTGTAAATCTATGCCATTTTTAACTTCATGTTTAGTTATTTATTTATTTTCAAGCGATATATTTCTATTATTTTATACACTGCCATATGTTCAAGTTTGGAGAAGGTGCAATTATGTATGTACAATGTGTTAAATGTATTAAATCAATAAATAAATGTTTAAAAAACAATTGACAAAAGCTATGGCTCTATGACAGAGGTCAAGGGCTTTCCTCTGTGATCAGTGTTACTGCTCACTGAACTACCATGCACAACCACTTGCACAGGCATACAAAGTACATCCTTTTATCAATAACATTACTGTACTTGTATATTTATACTGATGCAAATTTAAATTTAAAGAACTTGTTAATACTGCACAGCTTGCAAATGATGACTTGAATACAACTGCCAAATGTATTGATAAATCATCATGCAATTTAGTCATTTTCTACCCTGAGATGATTATAATGATTCTATATCTAAGAACTAAAGATTTATGTACACATAAATAAGAAAAGTTTATGGGCATATGAAATAGCATCAGACATATACATTGTATTATAAATACATACTATTATCTATAAGTTTGGCAGTATACGATATACGATTTCAAAGTTAGTCAGAATGACAAACATTTCAAATGTTAAAGGGGACATATGCTCATTTTCAGGTTCATAGTTGTATTTTGGGTTTCTACTAGAAAATGTTTACCTGCTTTAATATTAAAAAACAAATCATTTTTCTCTGTCTCAATATACCTGTATTCATCCCGTCTGAAATGCAAAGGTAGTTCTCAAGCCATGGGTGGAGATACTCAGATGGGGGGTGGTATATTCTAATGAGCTTGCATGTGACATAGGAAGGGGAGCCAAATTTGAATCACAAGTTTTCTGATCTAGGCAGCCCAAAAAAAACTGACTCCTGACAACTGAGGGTTGTCTTATTTCAGTTTGTGGGTTGGTAGGCACTCCAGATACCCAAATGTATGTACACAAGCACAGAAAAAGTGAATTTTCTTTATATATCCCCTCAAATTCTATTTTAAAAGTCTGACTACAGCATCTAAAATAATAAAATAAGAAATATATTCATCGTGCTACATGTGCTGTACCAGTTACTGCATGACTGCACTCTCGGGTAATTCAATTTGATAAGAGGTATAATTAGTGAGACACATATGTAAATATATATGTCCAACAAGACCATTGCATTCATTTAACTCAAATTGCACATTACATTCCTATTTTCCCCAGATGGAAATCATGTGTCAACCCTAAATCTACCATTAACACAAATTACATTTCTATCTATGCATGCATGATAACTGTTAGCCACAGGCTCACTGAGCAGATCAAATTAAAACCCAGCCTACCAGATGCTGCAAGGTGATCAATCTAAAGTTTCTGTCTTGACATTCTCTCCTTGATGCCAAAGCTGGCTGTAGGCACACAGGCGACAGAGCAAATATACCTACAAATCGTGTTACTGGTATAAAATGTAATATGCTGTTATACTTCAAAATGTGACTGACCGACCTCCCAGTGCAAAACAGGACAACAAATAATAATAAAAAAAAAACACCCCTAATAATGAATGTGTTCAACAACAGATTTCTCATGTCTGCAAGTCAAACAAATCTCTCCTTGGAAAGTGACTATTTCTGTCCCAACTAATCATAATTCCGTTGTTGGATGAAATGATAAAAGTCATATCTGCACAGATGAGTCGCAAATTAATCATTAATTACACATCAAATGCTTTTCACAATGCTAGCTCAACGATAGCTCTGGAAAGGTTTCCCTGTCAATGTCAGAAAAGGTTTAGTGACAACATTTGGAAACAACTATACACATTAAAGCTACCGTAGGCAAGATTTAGAACTGTTTTTGTAATGTTTGGTAGAAATCAATTTTCATCTTGACTATTTTTAATAAATCAAATGCTCTGAGAAAAAAGAAAAGTGGTGACTGCAACTGTCTGTGGAATTTTAAGAGTCAACCAGGACATGTACACAAATCAAATATTCTACCTGGCAAATTGAAAATATATATTTGAATTTATTGAAGTATAAATTGAAATAATTTTAAGGATAAAAAACCCCACATACACACAACTAGGACTTGAACAGAGTTTAAAGGCACCACATGTACTGTTAGAAAATTCTTTGTTTGCCATCTGTCATTGGTGTTATAAAAAAAACTAAAAAACAACCTGCACCATTTCTCACCAGGAAGATGCTATAAAGAACACATTCTACACATTGTGGTAATGTGTCAAAGATGTGTCAAAGATGTGTAAAACACAGACAATATACTTACTTTGTATTTCAAGAGAGAATTTGGGGATTTCCCAGTTATTTCAATAATCTTTTTTTTCCTGGAAACACATTTAGTGGTCATCAGAAGAACTGCAGGTAAAAGCATTTCTACACTGGATTCAGAATTTTGAAGAGGTGGTTATCGCTTGATCAGGAGCCAAACTCAGGTCAGTAGGTTAACTAGTTCTGGTAGCTAAAACTTTGCCATCTTAAAGGCTAAAAAAAATATTTTTTTCCCTTGTAATTGCAACAATAAAAAGTAGCCAGATGAAACACTGCCAGCCATTGTCAACAAAGATTGGAGTTTACTACTTATTTGATCGTTAACCTCACTCCAGAATATAGTGATGCTCAATCACCTGCTTTGATAATTTGTCTATCTTTGCTGAAATGGCTAGTTGGTGCTGGATAGTGGAGTACATTTCCATCTGCTACTATGTCAATTTTGATACAGCCATTGGGGGAACCAAAGTTTGAAATTTTAAAATTCTACACATAGTGGCTTTAAGTTGCACTTGCACACAAGTGAACCTCATTTGAAAGGAGGAAGCACTGAAAAAGTTAGCGATAATATCGCGTTCTCGTGATTGTTTAACGCTTTAACGCATTAACGCATTAACGCAATTGATCTTTCCGAGATTGTAGCGGGCTCAGTTTTAAAGCTAGAGTGAAGCTAGTTGGGAATCCATTGGTACCAACCATGTCATACTAGCTTGTCGCAAAGGAGGCTAAATAACGCTCCAAATTACGCTTTGTGTACGCTTTCAAATTTTAGCAAGGAAAAACTGCCATGGCCATTTACAAAGGGGTTCCTTGACCTGAAAATGGGTTCTCTGGGTACCCAGGAGTCTCCCCTTTACAGACATGCCCACTTTATGATAATCACATGCAGTTTGGGGCAAGTCATAGTCAAGTCAGCACACTGACACACTGACAGCTGTTGTTGCCTGTTGGGCTGCAGTTTGCCACGTTATGATTTGAGCATATTTTTATGCTAAATGCAGTACCTGTGAGGGTTTCTGGACAATATTTGTCATTATTTTGTGTTGTTAATTGATTTCCAGTAATAATACATTTGCATAAAGCAAGCCCATTTGTCCAATCCCATGTTAATAAGAGTATTAAATACTTGACAAATCTCTCTTTAAGGTACATTTTGAAGAGATACAAAAATATGCAATTAATTTGAGATTAATTGCATGATTGTCCATGATTAATCGCAATTAAATATTTTAATCAATTGACATCCCGAAGTTTATATATATATATGCACACAGTATATATATATATATATATATATATATATATATACACACACAGTATATACTGTATATATATATATATATATATATATATATATATATATATACACACAGAATATATATATATATATATAAATAAAATAGATTACAATTTACTTTACCTGCAGCAAAGGGAACATAATGACAAAACTTAAAATAACCAACATAAATCATATTTTTTTATGCAAGCAAAATATTTCATGCTGTTTACCTACTACTAACATACAATTGAAATAAAGAAAAGGCAGTTCATAAGTCAAACAGCCTTGATGCAATCAGTACTCTAATAATAGCAACAGAGGGGTCTGCTCTTACCCTGGTGTTTCACTCCATCAGCAGAAAATAGAGGACATCTGCTGCTCCTTTTTTTTCTGCAGGTTATTTACACTTAGGAAACCCCACGAGCCAGGCAGCTGGGCATTGGATCTTTGATCAAGACTCACATCTCTGATGGGCATCAACTCAGTGCGTTCCCTCTTGTCAATATAATTCCTTTGTTCTTTGTTTATACCTGCTACTTATAAGACATGTGAATAGACGGTAATGAGGCAGCTTTACAATAAACTGGCCTTTAGATCTTGATAGCTTAGATTATTTGAGTAAACAAATAACAAATATTCAAAAGTCCATTTCATTATGAACAAGCCTTTCATTACCTTCCAACCATTCCACAGTATCATCCAAGAGTGGGAATCCCAAAATCCAAAGATCGTTTCTTTAACACTCACCTTTGTGAGGCTTCATGTGAGTATGATGTTATTGAAGAATTCCCCTCTTCCCTTGAAAATGACTGAAAGGAGAAGACTGCTCAAAGTTTATATGATAATCCATGTTAGTGGCTGAGCTACCTGAACCTATTCAGTCCATGTGAGAATGCTCCAGAGGGTTAAGAGTCAGACCTGTGATGTCTACAACATGTAGAATATTGAGCTTTTTCATGCATAAAAAAGTATAAATAAATAGAGCAGCTCGAGGTTTTACAACTTGACACCATTACATTCTGAATCTCTCATTCTCTTTACTTCTCCTGTCTTTTGCTCACATTCACAAATACTAAAGTATTTGTGAATGCAGATAACCTGCATTTCTATTCTAAGCAGGTTCAAGTATGTTTAAAACGCAAATCCTTTTCTAAAACCTACATCCAAAAGAACCTAATGTGTAAGTATGATTTAGAATACTTTTAGTTTATGCATCTAAGTGATGAGTGATTTGAAACATTTAGAAAATGCTAGATTTTTCTTTTAACAGTCAAATCCATCTGAAAGACATGGGTTGAGAGTGACTTTGCAATTTCTCATAATTCTGCAGCTGTTTGGTCAAAACATCATAAACATCATGTAATTTTGATATTTTTCATATGTTCATTTCATTTAAACTGGACCACCTCAGTCCCTTATAAACTGACAAATGGATCATGAATTTTTTTTTATTATTTAATATTATGAAGGTTTCACAAACAAGTGTCCATTTACATGTCCTGTGGTATATTTTTTTTCTTTAAAATATTTCTATGAAAGAAAGTTTGAAAAAGCTATACTGGGAATTGTAAGTGTAATTTATGCAATTATATAACTTTAAGCAACATGTCCTTAAAGTGCATAATAAATTACATGTTTGCAATGTTTTGATTTCATAGCTTATGGCTTACTATTGCTTGTTTTGACCATATACATTCATGTATACTAATTTTATTTTTTATTTCATGCTATTGTTTTCCTTTTTACTATAAAACAGTGTAGAAAGGGGTTCCCAAAAGGCCAAAATTGTTTTAAAGGGAAGCCATTTAAAAACAGAGGTTCACATTATGAAATGTGTTCCCTGTGTAAACAGCACACAAGCCATCTTTACATTCTCTGTAGTTAAATTGTTGTTTATAGAGTGCTAAATGAGCAGTAAAAACGTTTATCCTTGGCTTCCAACTTCGTTTTTTACCTTGTCCACTTCATTCCGAGGGCTGGCAACATTTTTTGTTGTATCCACTTTCAACATGCCTGGTTACCTGTAGAAGCAATGGCTAATAGTTGCACTGGGAAAATCCTGTAATGTCTGTTTGGTTATTTATCCATGGAAAATTGATAAATACGCAACCAAACATGGACCCAGGGATGCAAACATCCTGGGTCAAGATTTTTTTAAATGGCGTAAGAAGTACATGTAAGAAACTATTTAAAATGTTCTGACCTTCCAATGAAACAATGAGCTCATACAAATGGGCTCTAACATCAGACACAACCCAACCCAAGTTTGCATTACTATCCGAGCATACAAACATGTGGTCAAGTAATCCTGCAATGAGTACAAGTTTGTCTGTGACTCGCACAAGCAGAAGACCAAACCTTTATATGCAGGTATGAGGCAACTCCCGAATAAAAAAACTCTTCAGATCTATACAACTCATGTGGGTGCCATAACTTAGATCCAAAAGGGTGAATTCGCCGAAGGGTGACAAGGTAAGTATTATCCACAGGTATTAAAAGTCTGAGATAAGCAACTTTTCAAAAGCCATGTCTGGAATCCAAAGAATTCAGGTGCATTTCCTTTAAAAATCAAGAAATTTTTATGGTCATTATGTGTGTATGTAGGATGCCTGCCATCAAACTTTTTGTATTGATTGGACGGAAATAAAAAAAAAAAAGTGGTACCGCTTAAGATTTGGAAAGCTGCAGATTTCTGTAAAATCCAATAAGAATCGGAGGGAAATTTAGAAAAACAGGGAGCTCTACTACTAAAAGACTTTACTACCAATTACTTTCAAATTCACATTTTCTGCTTTTCAAAAGAAAAAAGCTGCCATAACTAATAACTGGACAGAAATATGGCAGCTCTTTAATGGTAGAAACTAGAATTACTGCCTTGTGGTTGTATGCCTCCACCAACCAGTCAAGTTGCAGTTTACATCCATGTCTATCCAAAACGTCATAACTTCATCATTTTATCCTATTAGATATTTGTGTGAAATGGTCATAATTTGCATATGAATTCTTGGATTATGGCCAAAAATGTAATTTGTGAGGTCTCAGTGACCTTTGACCACCAAATTCTAATCATCCTTGAGGCCAAGTGGACGTTTGTGCCAAATTTGAAGAAATTCCCTCCAGGCATTACTGAGACATTACATTCATGATAATGGGATGGACGTTAGGTCACAGTGACCTTGATGTTTGACCACCAAAATCGAATCGGTTCATCCTTGAGTCCAAGTGGATGTTTGTGCCAAATTTGAGGAAATTCCTTCCAGGCATTCCTGAAGATATCACGTTCACGAGAATGGGACTTGCGTACAGATGGACAGCCGTATGGACAACCCGAAAACATAATGCCTCCGGCATAAAAACTACACACAAGCATCAAGAGTGAAAGCATCTCATCCCCTTTAAGTGGCACTCCCTAAAGGTTGTCTGATGAAATTCAGTTATATATTTCATTAACAAAAACTATGACGCAATATGTTCATCAACAACCTTTTCTTCCATGACTAAGATGAGACGGTAGCGACGTCATTAGACACTAGCAGTGATATCAAACATGCAATATCGTTGACGAAAAAAGACGAGAAAAAAATGTAGGCGGATTGGCTCTCATAATGGGACTGCAGACCGCGCATCACTAATGAGCACAGTCAAAAGGACTCCGAGTAACTTCACAACTGCATTCTTAATCATTCAACCTGTTTTTCATCTGATGTGAAATATGTTTGACTAAAATTATTTTTTAAGTTAAAAAATAGCTGACAAAATTAAGAGAGAAAATATTTCGACTAAAAGTAATGACTTATGGTTGACTAAAACGTAATGACTTTTCGGCAACTAAAACTGGACTAAAACGTTTTCAGTTGTCCTCGACTAAAACTATGAAGGATAAAAATGACTAAAATGTAACTAACACTAATAAGCATTTTCATCTTAAGACTAAGACTAAATCTAAAATATCCACCAAAATGAACAGTGCTGGGCAGATGTGGACTACACATACAGTAGACATTGGGCTGTCGCAGTGAAGAAATTTCCCCTGCAGTGATAATTATTGGCTCAACAGCGTAGTATGTGGTATTATTGCAATTACTTCATTTATTCTGATTTCAGTCCTGTATAAATTAGCTTTATTGTAAGGCTATTATTAGGTATATCGTTGCTTTTTAATAACAAAGATGACAGTTTTAAAATTAATTAAATACTTGTTTATTGTTAAATGCAGAAAAGAGAAGGGTAATGAGGCTCAGCATTTTTTTCAGCTGCGCTTTGGTTGTGTCTGGTTGCTATGTTATGGAATATCAAAATGTCGGCACAAGGTTGAGTACTTGCTCTGGATGAAGGGAAGGCTGAAGAACGTAGGGAGAGAGGACCGACCCGCCAGTCTGTGTATTAATTTCTCCTCAATTTTTGTTGTTGTCCAGCACTTGTAGCCTACATGTCGGATGTGACTGTTGGTCATTTTGGAGTCTTACCCAAAGTTGAACATTTTTCAACCCTCGACGACCAGAAAAAAACACCATACGTGCAGCGCTCAGCACAGAATAGATGCTCAGCACCTCGTCACACTGCTGCCGTTTTTAGCAAAGTGTAAAAATGGGGCACTCCCATTGTAAAGAATTAAAAAAACGAAAAAAACATATCGGTTGAGGGGGTTGCTTGCCATCCCCTGCTGTTGGCTTTTCAATATTGCGGTATTGAGACAGCCCTAAGTAGTGCTTAATTGAGATGAATCTTTACTCATTGATCTTTTGCTTCTATGTCCATTTTTATGCTATGACATTTGGGGCAAAGAGTGACAACTATGAACTTTCCCTTTGCTTCAGGTCTGGAACTCCACATATTCAAAGTAAAGGACTGGGAGAGTTTACACAGTAAATGTGTTTAGACCCACAAAATAGTTTACTTTACACAATGAATCAAATTCAAGTCCCTTGGACTGTATGCTGACCAATGAGGTTGCAAACATGAAAGGGTTTCGGGGAGTTTCAAAGAATTAAGTATCTCTACTCACCGATCTGCTCTATGATGACAGCACAACAGTAAGAATAACAACCAGGATTAAAGGATGCATCTATCACAGCTTCTAGGCAAAATTTAGCCCCAAATGCAATACACAATTTTTTTGTTCAACATCATGATTAAGCAGGCAGACATTTGGGCACACACCCCTTTTTGGTTTTATTCATTATAGCAAAAAGAAAAGCTAATCTAAGTAATTTCAAGTGCTGATTTGAATTTTTCAATCTGGCAGTTCCATGAAATGCTATTATATAAAAACGTCTAATCCACAAACAATTATAAAACGGACTGATTTATTTTGTGTTCTGTTGCCTTTGGTACAAAGGCAATTATCCTCAGTGTGACGAACACAGAGTACAACCTTTTAAGAAAATTGTCTTCAAAAATAACAGTAGGCCTGGGCAGTATTCATTTTCTCTTAGCTTTATACTTTTATGATATCATACTGTACTTTACTGAAAAGGATTAAACCTGAATATAAGCAAGTCAAACCCATTCATGTCTCAAAAATAGGTAATTGTAGGCTGGCTATTGTAATCATTTCCTGGTCATATTCTACATTGATAACTAAACTAACGCCTCGTTTCCACAGAGCTCTGTGTACGTATGCGTATCAACCAGAAGTTTGTTCATTCCAATGGGAACCTCCGTGATCTCCGATGTGTTTGCGGAACTCCTTCCGTTTTTGCTTCGAGTACATTGACAAAAATGTAACCTTTGCGGCAGATTACGGACAGACAGTATGCACTGTGTCACAGGAAGTTAGCATAACATGTAGCATAAGCATATATTAGCAACCGTAATACAGCTCTTTTTATAAAAAAATTTCTAAGTGAAAAGTTCGACAGCATAAGTTTTGTTAACTATTTTGTTCAAAGACGTATGAACCACTGTGCATGCACTCTTAGTGCATGTATAGCGCATATGCCGTTGAACTTTTCACTTAGAAAAAAAATGTATAAATGTTACTCGTCTAGACTGGATGGCACAAAACAGACAGTAACGCATAGATATAAAACCACAGTTTTATATCTAATCAGTAACTTCTCTCCCATATCTGCGGTGGTGTTTTTATCTATCCGTAAAGAGATGCATTTCCTAGCGTTGAACACTAGGGGCCGTAGTCCGTATGATTTACAGATTTACGGACACAAAACAAAACCGTGTGGAAACATAGCTTAAACTAAACTAGAGCCAATTTCTTTTACTGATTTTTTAAAACGTGACAAAGAAATAGTCATAGCCTAACAACTGAGTCAGAGGTATGCATGAAAAATGGTTAATTCAGAAATAAATGACCAACAACAGGATCGCAGAAATCAGGAGAGCATGCAAAGGGATAGCGGAGCTTCGTTGATACCTAAAACTATGCCACATGAGTGGATTGAGTAGTTTTGGTGTGTGGAGTTTTTCCCTAATAATTCAATCAATGGCACACGCTGGAGCTCAATGTCCAGAATAAAGAAAAGCAGAGGTAACTGAAACCTGCTGTATGTATTGCAGTACATGGGTACCGAGTTATGAACAATGTCTCAGGCCTTGTTTTGCTAGGCAATATTCCCCTTGTTAAAAATGTATCTAAACAAATTCAAAAATCATATCTCCTATCCAGTTTTCATTAACGGGTTTAGTGCTAACGATGCTGTCGGCTTACCTTGTCTCCCACTTGGACACTTCCTCCCAATCGGGCCTTTAAGTCCCACCAGCAGCCAACAGTCAGATACTCTCGACCTCAAGACATGTGAGCAACCTTTCTCTTCAGAGAGGTATGCAGTCTAGCACGCCTGCTGAGTATGGCAGGTTGCAGACAGTCCAGCTGGATCGTGTTTTATTAAACCTAGTTTGTTTATTCAGCATGTGGCGATGAGGAGTTTATTAATTTGCTTTAAATTGTAACAAAACTGCTAATTAAAACTTAGATTTTTACTTAATATTGGGTGATCACCTGAACCTGTCACAGTTGTGCTTTAATTGAGTTATTACAAGCTCAATATATGACTTTGTATATCCATGAGTGTCGGGTTCACACCCATTGCAACCAAAACACAACAAGAAGCTGATTCATCTATTTAAATATTTTTGTGTCATTCAACCACTGGTGGATTGTTAGGAAAACTTTTTTAGTAATTTGATGTGAAAATTAAAACATTTTTTACACAATTACCGACAACTTTGCAAAACACAGACCCAGACATTCTGTATAACAGAGCTCAGATACGAAAACAGAAAGGATCACATAAATGCTTCCCTCTACACATACCACAGTAATTAAAGTTTTTTGTGATTCCCACTTTATTTGAATAAGTTATACTGCACAGTACAAGGTTACTGAGTGAAGATGCAAATATTTTGCAAAGAAAAAGGAGAAAGGGATGAAAAAGCATTGCTGGATTGAATGCCTATCAGCAGAGGAGCTTATCTGAATTGTGGCAAAGTGGATATAAATCACCAAATTAGACTCGTCTGCTTATTTGGTGACTCTGAAAACGCAACCAAAGACGTGAGTGACTTGTTGACAACCCCTCTTATAGAGCCAATAATCCGATATTTAAACAGACCCATGAAAATTTCTTTTTTCATAAAACAGTTTAATTCAACACTCCCAAATACTCATAATGATCACATCCCATGTCTGTTGCACACACCTTGACTGAGAATGTTTTCTAAAAGCTCGAGTCTTGGGCAGTAAGTTGTAACATGTAACGATTTACGGGCTGACTGACCTCTTTGAGAAACTTTCACATAAGCGCCGAGCTCATTGTTCAACATCAAGTCAAGACTACACAATGAGAAGAACTGAAAGCTCACTTAGAAAGTTGAGTTCGTCAAAGCTACAACATTTTTTATTCTGAGCATCGAAGGCGTCAATTAAGCGTTTAATACGAGTTTCTCTGTTGGTTTGGGTCAAAGATTGAATATATCTGCGATTGGCTGAATCTATCCAATTTATATTATATCATAACCGAAATAAGTATCTTGATATTTCAGCCTCATTAGCATTCAAGGTATCAAATATGACAAATAATTATCCTCTACACAAACACTTTGCATGCCACTGTGTGGCTTTTCAAGCAATATTGCAAGGGTATATGTCCCATATAAAGCAGTTGTCGTCCACAGTTATACTTCAGTTGTGAAGATGTGACACATGGAGCTCATAAGCTCAAAAATATTCGCACATACACACAAACGAAAATACTGGCCAACAGGTAAATTTCAAGGGTGCTCCGATCAGGATTTTTGGGGCTGATCAACGATCGCTGGAAGCACAATCGGCCGAGCCGACACAACACAGGGTCAAACGATCCTGATACTCTGCTCTTTGTATGTGTGTATATGTTTGTGTGTGCAACTGTGTTTATTGAGCTTAAAAACTATTGATAGACCCGCTATATAAAGAATGACATCATACTGGACGCTCAACATTTTTGTTTACTTTCGGCTGGAGCCACGGCATCAGTGGTATCCCGGCCTACACACACACACACAGCGCGGAGCAGAGGAGAGGTGAAGTGAGGATAACATTGTCGGTACCGATTACAAGCAGCCTCGGTAGTGAATATTAGGGTCAGGGTCTGAAATTAGCACCCGCCACCCGCCAAATGCAGGTAAATTGTTGGCAGTCGCGGGTAAAATAGTCAGGCCATCCGTCACATTGGCAGGCGGGGAAACCGCTAGGGGTTGAGAATCGGTTCCTTGTTGTCCAATTCCTTGGCATTCATGCCTCCGTAAATATAAATTCCTCTGTATTGATGCTCTCCGACAGTTACACATGCACAATGATGGAATGGCATACGCACACTGTATCGCGTTTCAGTTTGTTTTGGACCGGAGCCATGGCGGAGAGAAAAAAAAGCGCTCAAAGGCATGGCGCTACTACTACTAAACCTGAGTGGCGCACCCTGTTTTTTCCCTGATGATGCGGCAGGAGGAGAGTTGGTAATGTTACCTGCTAGAAGTTGGGGGGCAACACAGTCCTGCTTGGCTAAATAACGGAGCTACTAACTTTAACGGAGGTTCCATTGAGTGCCCAACCTGCCCGGAAGACACCCTCTAAAAGGCCTTAGCAACACGGGCCACACCCGCGCCTCGAGGAAACCCTGCCCAGAAGCACAAGGGACAGAGCAACGGGGGGGAGCAGGGCCGAGACCTGAGCGACCAGAGGCCGACGGGCACAGAACAATACAGACCCCTCGTAATCGTGGAAGATATCATTGTGAAATTTTATTTTTGTTATTTTATTTTCTCGCCCAGCCCTAGATGCTATCACTACTTACTAAACCTTAGCCTAGACCTACGTTAAATGCTACAAGAGTATACACAGTCTTGCGACTGAAACTGAAAATCCATTTTTTAAGCTCTATTTTGGCTGACACGGTGATCATCTTTGTTTGAAATGTCAGCTAGTTTAAAGTGCATTTCACCAATAACATGGCAGAGGCCTCAGTAATGTTACGATGGTTACTTATGGCCAAATATAGGCTGAGCACCACTTTACAGTATAACAGTGATTTCACTGAACTAAGTATCACGTTGCCCAGAACACAATTTTACACTTTTCAGCCAATTAGGACAAGGTATTTTCCCTGGCCCATGGTATAAGCCTTGATGAAAGCTTTCTGAAGCTAGGTAAGCCATAGAAAGGTGGCATGTGTACCCCTGATTTGCAGAGTATTTCTCAATGAATGGGACAGTCTTTCGACACAGTATTTCTAACATTGTACTGTATCGAACTATCACAATATTTCCGATTTGATTTAGAAGATTTTGTCATTCACTTTTCTTTTTTTTTTTTAATTTAAACCCGCAGTGACTTTGAAGAGAAGATGAGGGGGTGGTTCAGATAAGCTCCACTGCTCATAAGCAGCAATAACTGATTTTCCTTACAGCCTCCACAATAAAGATTGTGAAGTAAGCCTCCAACACCAAGGCCATTGAACCAATAAAATATCAGCACTTGTAATATCAAAAAGAAGGTGTTTAAAGACTGTGTTAGCATTACCTGAATGCGAGCAGTGACGGTTCCATCTGCTGGTACACTTTCCAGAGCTCCATTTACAGCTGCCTGCTTAATGAGGTCCTTGCCATTATTCCACTCTGTGCACGATGGAAAATACAAAGACAACGTTTAGGAAACTCTTTCTAATAGCCTGCAGCAGGTGAAATGGCCATGCTAGAGGAATTGATGAGTGTTTACCTGGATTTAGTGTCTCTGCGTCCAGCATTCCCCCTTCCCGATAGCTCTCCAACTCCTCAACTTTGACTTTGGTCCAGGGAATGTAGGTAACTCCTCGCTCCACATCCCAGAACTTTTTGTGCGCTGATTTTATACCTTTGTTCAAAGCCCAAGCAATCTAGGCAAGAATGATATTAGCTATGATCAAGTTAACAATCACCACTACAACAAGTCACAGTACCAATATTAAACTGTAAATATAAGAAATCTGTGCTTATGTACCTTTACAGGTTTCTGATTGACTTTGTATGACCCCCTACTGAGTTTGTTCAAGGCTGTATTGGCATCTTGTCTGTGAACCATAACAATATAGGCACAACCCCTCGGAGGAATCATCTTGACATAGAGAAACAAAGAGGTATAAGTGCAAATACTTGATAACATTATCTTAGGACCACAGAGGATTACAAGTATCTTTGACATGAATAGTCCAAACCTACATTGATGGAATCAATCTGGCCAAACTCTTCCAAAAGGGACATCACGTCAGCCTGCTGAGTTTTCTTGTCTAGTTGTCCAACCCAAAGTGTAGTGCTGCAAACTAAAAGCAAAATGAGATTAGTAACTGCTCGGAACATGCAAGAGATTTAAGTTGTGTTTAACTTCACTATCTGTTTAAATGTGAATGCTCAATAGATACTCAAGTTTTCTTTTAAATCTATTTAACCGGTTTTCATGGATAGTGTTGACTTGGAATTTACGGTTCAAATGTAATGGTTACTATTCAGATTCCCTAGTCAACCTGAAAGCATGAAATGGTTGACAAATGTGGTTGCCCAGGAAATCTAGGTATGGTTGCCCAGTTGGGTTGGGAAATTACAAATCTGGTTGCCCCTGTTGGCAACCAATTGTCCTGTATTTAAACTAGAATTGCCGCCTTGTGGTTGTATGCCTCTACTAACAAGTCAAATTGCAGTTTACATCCATGTCTATCCAAAATGTCATCACTTCATCATTTTATCATATTAGACATTTAAAAAATTAAATTATCATAATTAGCATATGAATTCTTAAGTTATGGCCAAAAACATGTTTTGAGAGGTCACATTGACCTTGACCTTTTGACCACCAAATTCTAATCAGTTCATTCTTGAGACCATGTGGAGGCTTGTGCCAAATTTGAAGAAATTCCCTCCAGGCGTTCCTGAGATATTACATTCACGAGAATGGGATGGACGCAAGGTCACAGTGACCTTGACCTTTGATCTCCAAATTCTAATCAGCTTATCCTTGAGTCCGAGTGGATGTTTGCCTAACCTTGTGCCTAAATGAATGAGGAAGCTGCTGCTGTTCCATTAATACCAACAAAACAAAAACAATGAACCAATCACTGAGGATCACAACAAGACAAACAAGTCAAATCCAAAGTAGGGCTGACAGATAAATCGTATTTTCATCGTCATCGCGATATGAACATGCACGATAAACACATCGCAAAAGGCTGTCTGAAACGCGATGTGAATAAAGAAAAATCATTTTATTTAAGGTTGGTTAACGAAACCCATTATTCAATAGGCTCCGGGGCTCAAGACTGTAGTATTTATTATCACGCTGCAGCCTCTTCCTGCTCTGTGTCGGAGCTCTCCACACACATAAACACACACAGCGAAGTCAGTGAACAGCTGATCAGAGAGGCCGCGGTGGAGACGAGTTGACAACTACGCTCGTTTCTGTAAGTAAGTGCAATAAAACTTTGCGTGTAAAGCCAAGATACATTATAATTACACCTGTTCAACAAGCATAAACATGATGAAACGTTTCAATCTGCTCTGTCTGCAGTCTCTCATCCACCACCGCTATGTTTACACAAGCACAGCGCGCTAGCTCAGCGGCTGACAA
The DNA here is from genome assembly GCA_916701645.2 of Sebastolobus alascanus. Taxonomy (NCBI): domain Eukaryota; kingdom Metazoa; phylum Chordata; class Actinopteri; order Perciformes; family Sebastidae; genus Sebastolobus; species Sebastolobus alascanus. The sequence continues at coordinate 2,832,288 of CAKAOJ020000040.1, read as the reverse complement.
CGAATTATAAACACGTGTAAGTCATTTAGTTGAGCTGTGAATGACTTTAGTTCCGTCTAGTAAGCAGTGATCCAGTGTTTGTGTCCGGGGAATTTATTGTGAAGGATGGAACGGAAGACGTGAAGCGGTGATGCGCTGTTATTGACAAGGGTGCAGACTGCAAAGCCTCCGTGTTATTATTTTATTATCTTCATAAAGTATAGGAGCAACGTAACCCTTGGCTACACAAGCTAAAACCAAAGCTGGCAGTAGGCTGTGTAGTCTAACTGTTTAGGTTATTTTGCCACATATCTTACTTGTAAACTCATCTGCTGGCTGAGACAAAGCAGCCCCCCCCCTCCTCCCTCTCTCTACCAGCGGTAACATTTACTGCAGCAGTGAATCACATCAGCAGAGGGAGGAGGACAGAGGACAGGAGGAAGGACTGATACTGACTGATGTCTGTGTTCTTCAGTCTTTATAAACTTCATTCAGGAATATTATTTATTTTATTAACATTTTAGATTTGTTTTCAGTGAGATATTAATGAGTTTATATGGTGACCGCTATAGAAACAACATGTATCCTAGTTGTATTTAAAATATTCAACTCTAATCCGGTTCTGAATTTAAAGACAAACAGGCTGACATAAGTATAGCTAATATGCACACTTAATTATTTGTTTATTTATCGCAAGTCATATCGTCATCGCAATATTGAACAATGTTACCGCACGTCGCAGGTTTTCCTCATATCGTGCAGTCCTAATCCAAAAACAATGGAAATGTCATCAATAGTTGAAATGAACTAGAATTACCTCCTCGCGGTTGTATGCCTTCGCCAACAAGTTAAGTTGCAGTTCACATCCACGTCTGTCTAAAATGTCAACACTACATAATTTTACCCTGTTAGACGTGTGTGTAAAATTGTCATAATTAGCATATTTATTCTTGAGTTATGGACAAAAACATGTTTTCAGAGGTCACAGTGACCTTGACATTTGACCACCAAAATCTAATCAGTCCATCCATGAGTCCAAGTGGACGTTTGTGTCAAATTTGAAGAAATTCCCTCCAGGCATTCCCGAGACATTGCGTTCACAAGAATGGTACGGACGGACAACCAACCAGAAAACATAATGCCTCTGGCCACAGCTGTTGCCGGCATGGAGGCATAAAAACGTATCCCTTGCCCTCAGCGTATAGCCTAATCTTGTGCCTAAATGAATGAGACTGCTGCTGTTGTTCCATTAATAAACTTGATCATAATTAGATTGTGTGGAATAAAACGAAAAATAGAATTACCGCCACAGACACACTGACAAGCACACACTGTTATAACACTGGTGTAACTGCATCATGCACCACATGTAGTGTTAAATATGGCACTAAAGGACACACTTTAGAAGAATGTGTATGCATACAGTTAACCTCACCTTTTAAGCATATACTTTACTTTCCTAATAAATGCTCCGACAGTTTTACATGCATGTGCCAGGCTTGAAAAAGAACCATGTCATTCCTCCGTGAAGCTCTTTAAATGTGGACTATGACGGAACATCGTAATGTTTCTGTAACTCAACCAGAGCAGGCGTGAGTTAAAGCGACCACATTAACAAATGTGACACACACAAGGTTGTTGTACTTAGACATATAAATACATGAACATATATAGAAATTCATTATGCTTTCTGATGCACAAGGAAATACAGTCAATTAAATAAACCACTTCCGAAACAAAATCCAGGTTGAGCTTATCAAACCATCATACAGGTCAATCAAAGTTTCAACTATAAAAACATAAGTGATTTGTGGACATCACTATGGGTTCTGGTAGCTTTGACTAGCACTTGTTTGTATAGACTTAACTATTAATTGATTACTCAAAAAAATCAACCACTGATAATGATAATTGTGTGTTGTAGCCTTCTGTAGATACACAGCAATGTGGATTCAAACTATTATAATTATCGCCTGTGAAATCAACGTGGCTCCTCTCTACAGGGTTAAGTAGATATTGTTGCTGCGACTTGCATGTAGTAGTAATTCCAGCAGTTCTGTGTATTGTAAGTATCATAAATGACATTCACAGGTTTGTTTCTGTTGTAGCACTTACCACTGAGTGTCTGGCTCTTTAAAGTGGGAAGACCTTTCTGTCTGCGCTCTCTGTCCTTCTTGTCCAGAGAACGAGAGCGAGATTTCACGCGCTGTTCTCTGGAGCGAGAATGAGAGCGTCGATGCCTCGACCTTCTTGAGCGGGATGAAGATCTCGATCTTCTTCTCCGGGGGGATCTGAAACACAAAAAGATTGAACCAGCTGAAATGTGTTGTCACCAAATAATTCAATTTCTTGGGAGGAAAGTTATCCATTTCACCATAGGCTGAGCAGAAGATGACAACATGAACACTGAGTAATGGGAGTCCACGGCAGCAGCTGAAAATGTCAGTGCTTGCCCTGCACTAACTGCTACATGCTTTCTGATGTGTAATTTACTCCTCAGGATGCATTGACTATTGCAGCAGATCATTAAATAACTTCTTAACCCACTGTAACATTAACAGTAGTTACAAAAAATGCTTTGGCAAGTGTAACCTGTGCCCCAATAAAAAACTATGACAAACAGAACTGTATTTGTTAACATCTAACTGAAATCCACAGCACTACACAGTTATCTGTGATGAGCAGCCTCTTACCTTGAACCAGATCTGGATCTTGATCTCCTGCCGTAGCCTCTGTGTCTTCCCTCCCGCCTCATAGTTGAGTCTTCTCTTGAATTTCCCTATTGATACAATGATGACATGATCATTTTATTTTTCCCAAATTAATGAGCAGAGGGTTTCAAGTACCAATTTAAAGAGTTTACACCACAGGTTTTCATGCCAAATGGCATTGTCTTGTTTCAACTGTACTGAGGATAACTGACTTATGGAAAAAGTTGACATTCAAATGTAAATGCAGTGAATCTTGAGCTGAAAACCAAACGCCTTTCTCTCACAGGAGAGACATTTAATCAGGTTAAGCTAAACTGGGTTTGAAGATTTACCTGTGATTGCGAATAAGCCTCATTTAAGGAGCGATATCCATCTAGCATCATATGATGTTCACCGTGACTCATTCCTCCACCGTGCTGAGGGATGACAAAGTAACAGCCGCAGGAGATAGTTTAAAAAAACAGGTACCAAAGGGGCATTGACCAAAGTAAATTTTAACTGAAGCTTGCAGCTCCACGCATCTGAAAACATTCATTATTTTAACTATAATTTTGGCTTGACGCCGCATTGGACAAAATGTGAAAAGGGCAACATAATTTGCTTCAAGCTATTTGTGGACAGCATGCTGGTATTATACTAGAGAGTGGCTTTATTTGAGAGTAATGCCTAGATCACACTACACGACTTTAGCCCTGATTTTTCACTCGCCAACAGTTTTTGGAGCACCCCGACAAAAGCCCCATGCAGATCAGGGACAAATCAGCGTTAGCTCGGCGCTCGCAAATTGGCCATTGAGCGTTATATGTGAACTTCTCGGAAGCCGAGAGGCCCACGGATTTGATTTGATTTATGGAGAAAGAAAACAAAACAATCCAAGGGACAACATGTAATGTGTAAACACTTATTTCCAACATGGTCCCTGATGTCATAGAAAACAGGACAGAGAATCACACATAACATGCATCACAGACAATTAGATATCTAGCAGGCTAAACATCTGGAGAGCTACAGCGAATGAGAGCGCAAGACACGGGTAAGGGGGGAACCATGGGGGAGGGGTCGCCTGTAACTGTGCGTGCCATGTGTTGCATTTGCAACACGGACCAAAGTTGTTGTTGCACTTAGAGGAAAATAGATAAATAGTAAAGATGTGTGGAAACCGGCAATTTTGTGAGCATGTGCGCCAAAAGACAACATCAACAAGCATGACTATGCGCACGGTATACCTCATTTACCGTCTCGTGTGTGTCTTTGTGACAAAACGTAGTTTGGAGACCAGACATACTCATCAGGTATTCCTCCTGGTGAAAGATCTTGTAGTGTGTGTGACCGCCTGTCACCGGTCAGTCATGTAGTGTGAAAACAACGACTTCAAGAATCCCGATTACAAGACTGCAAGTTGTGTAGTGTGAACAGTGCAGCAATATGACGACTTCGAAAGTCGTGTAGTGTGAACTTGGCTTTAGTTGAGTAATGATATAATGCAGTTTTAAGTTGATACCTCTATACCACCGGTGTGTCCCGTCATATGTGGATGAACGTTCTCTGGGTTGGGCATCTGACCAGGAAACTGGTTAAACACATTTTCAGGAATGCCTCTGTCATGACAAAATATACACAGATAGTGAGTCTGGGCATTATAAACCTACAAAGGCAATATAATACACAAAAAATAAATTACACCAAAACAATTATAGTAGTAGGCCTTTTTCCAGGAGCTATTTTGGTATGTCATAGCAAGAAAAGCGCAGATGTGAATTATTAACATTAATATGGTCTGCATCAATTTAGGGATTTCAATTCCACAAACTTGGTGTTGTGCATGCTGGCTCAGTGTTATGACTTACTAGGACATTTTAATATAACAGAGTAAAGAATAATGTTCTTAGTTTCACCTGTGCTTTTAATGCTTAGACAAGTCAATATCTGCAGTGAAACGGGCCTCTTACCACTAAATTATGTTTCCATCGACTAGTTTTATGCACATTAACTGCGGTGTACATAAAATGTGCAAATTATGGCACAGTGGGTGCCTCATTCTTCATTGAACAAATCCAGAATCTATTAAGTTTAACTACTTGACACATGATGTCCCCCTCTCAAGTTTCCATATCACATTTGTTTAAGTTACATACTGGACCGGGATTGGCTTCAAAAGTCGTTGCAATTATGTCACTAGATTCCCTCATAAATACAAGAATTATACTGAGATTTAAGGAGAGCAAAGAAAAACGTTTCCTCTTCAGTAAATGAATGTGAAAACAGCCTTCTAGTGTGTGGACATTATTCTGCACAGTGATGGTAAAACATTAAACTGAAGAGGAGAGGAGGGGGACTTTAACACTGCCTCGACTCCAACAGAAAGCCCCAAAAACACACACAAATTAACTATTTCAAAATATCCACATGATAGTAACTGTAGAAAACGCACATTGATCATTTTCTTTTTGTGAACTAAAATCTGGCTACACCAGAGTCAGTATAGGATGTAACAGCAGATATGTTGCCCTCTAACAGCTGATTGAAAAGATAAGTGAATGTATTACTACATGTCAGCCGCATTAATTGCAAGCAAGGCATTTTCTTTCAGCTGTCAAAGGTGAAATACCTGCAATGGTGTGATATATGCAACATTCTCTGAAGTCTTAACCTAAAAATGTATGCTGTGCTGTTGTCCCTGCACTTTCATACAAAAGAATTGTATCAGCATAAATACAGTTTTTGAAACTCACTGTGACTGAGCACTGCCTTCTTTAGCCATTATATCTTCAGGTTCATCGTCGTAGTCAAAACGGTCAAGGAGTTTCTGAGGGAATATATATATTACACAGTTAATAATACAAAATCATTTGTATATGATCACAGCCGGTTATGTTGTGACACTGAGCTATGCTATTACCTCGGCTAAAGAGCTTTTCTTTTCTGTGTGTGCGCTGTACGGGTTGAGCTGGGCCACGGGCATCTGGGGTTGGGTTGGTATGTCGTTTGCAATGGTGGCTGCCAGGGTCTTATCTGCCTGCTGGAAATTCTGGAGCATCCTCTGCAGCTAAAGGAGGGAGAGGTCAATCAGAATTTTAAAAATTCTTTACCTGCCAAGATCGAGAACAGATAGAGCACTTGCACCAATTTACTGCTTACCTCCTGACCATGTGGAGACTGAAACAGCTGTGCCACAGCAGCTAAGGCATCAGGACTTGGTAGCTGGGGCACAACAGGCACAACTGAGGCACTAGTGACAGGAAGCTGTGTCTCTGGTTGGGGGACAGCGGGAACTGTTCAGATACAAGAAAAAGATTGACGTCTTTGCATGATATCATTGCATGCAGTTCATCAAACAGTGGACAAATTACCACCTGACTTTACTTTACCATCAGGTAACACTCGAGTGCATTGTTAAAAAACGTTCAAACATTGCCCAAAAATAATTAGATTAATTTCCCTACCTCCAACCTCCAGTTCAGGGGCCGGTACAATGGCTCCATTGGCCATATCCATCAGAGGCTGAATGATGTCCATGTCAAACACACCATTCTTCTGCCACAGGTTCAGGACGCGGACAATTTTGCTCTGATAAAGAAAAAAAAAAAGCAATCCACACTTAGAGATATTTCTTATCATTATCATTGTAATTATATAAAATACTAAAAGCACTAACATACAAAGATATGCATAGAGTACCTTATCATCCTCTGAGCAGCGATAAAGGTTTTGGAAGGTTTCTGTGAAGTTCTTCAAGAATCTGGGCCCAAATACATCCTTGTCAATACCAAACTGATGCCGCGACTGTCGAACAATGGAATCCACCACATACAAACCAGGGACTTTTAATTCTGGCCTGCACTGTTGGAAACAAACAAAATCAAAACAAAACAATTTATTCTTATTGTCTCATGACAAATTGCGTTTATAAAGTGCACTTTGAACTCAAATGTTTAATATAATATACAGTAAGAGGCTCTATAGTACATACCTTCTTGATGAACTTTTCAACAATCTGGACAACATGTTTGTAAAGCTGATAAAAGACAAAAATTAACATCAGTCACAGCATACTAGATAATACTTTAATCATGCAAGATATAACCATAGAGGTAGGGAACAACAATGAAAAATTGTGATGATAAGGTTCCCATTTATTACAGGAATTCTGTAATCAGTCAAATCAGTCCGCCATTACCTCCCAGTACAGTTAAGCTAAATGGAAAGAGACCTATTTTAAAAATAGAAAAGTACAAAAATGTCTGCGCAAACTACTAGCACAGCAATCTCTTAGGGCATCTCCTCTTGTATGCTCAAGACATCCAAACACACGTCTTTTCACTAAAATACAGAAAATGTACCCATCTCCCAAAATTCCATCTATGGTTTGTCACTAGTCAGCAGAATTGCTGGAGCAGCACTGTTTAGTTGTTGCTCACTCACTGACTGATTACCCAGTATGTAGCTAAGGAGGTAACCCCTTTAGTAGCCATATCTCAGTCGCTTGAAGCCACAGAAATATAGGTACTTTCTAGTACAAACGTTTGCATCCATCAATCCACACTACCAGAGGGGAGTAATTGATGTGAAAATTATAATTTGTAGGTATAGTCTTCCTTGAGGTAATGCTTATCGATCTATGGCAAAAGCTTTGGGTATAATGACAGTATTTCATTCTAAAGCAAGTAATCAACAAGTCTAGGAGATCAGAATCACTTGCATTAGCCACTATTTGCTATGACAATAAAATTGATACAGTATTCACTTTACCTTGATAGCTTTGATGGCTGATTTTGTTACAGACATCATCTTTGCACGGGATATTGGAGGCTTCATGTCAATCATGGAGAATAACTGATTGTTTAAAAAAAGAAGAATTACATCAGTTAATTTAAAAATTAAAGAAAAAATACTACAACAATAATAATAATATACAATAACATTGGAATAGGCATAAACACCACTAAACTACAGTAACATACAGTCATTTCCCACTAGTAGCTAATAGGCAATTCTGTAACAGCAAACTCTGAATATAATTAAGAAAATAGATGGCTTAAATAAGATTTTCCACGTGCTAAAGCACTGTATTTCTTTTCATAAACCTACATATCCACAGACTATTTGGCATAAGTGAATACAGATTAGGTTTTTTGCAACTTGTCTTCTGAGCAGCCACAGCAACGTGATATATTATCTGTTCTTAGCTTGATAAAAGTTATCAACTTACACTACCTATAACCATATTCAAGCATCTATGATTGAGAGGAGTGGATATGTGTTTGTGTTTTTTCTGAGTGTAACTGATTGACAATGCTTATTGTTTACCTCAGGCTCACTAACATGCATATAACGTTACAGATATGTGTAAGTCAATTTCGACATTTACTGTAGCTCGGAACGCAAAATGATTAGCACTCAACGTCTACAAGAATGCACAAGAAATAGAAAAATGAATGTTCATTGGTGTCGATACCCGTGACCAGTATTCTGGACAAACGCATGTGCAATACCTTGATTTATACATGGGATGTGTCTTTGAAAGCGTCATAATACGTTTTGAAAGCAGCACGCAAGTTAATATAGAAGCTAAAGTCCATGCATTATGTTCCACCAACAACGACACACACACATATCAAAAAAACACTTCAAGACAAAACGACAGTCCAGAGTCCTCTGGTGTCAACAACAAAACAACACGTATTAATGTGTTTAACCTATGTTGGTTTGATGTGCGTTAATAACGTTAAATTAGCGTTACATTCAACTTCCTCTAAAAAGCAACATGAGAGGCTAACGTTAGCCATGCTAACGCTATTTTTAATACTGATAGCAGGACACAATTAATTCTATGGAGTGAAATATAAAGCTACATAAGATATCTTTATCCTAACGTTACTACTGACAAGTAATCCTAGTCTCAGAGGCTGTAAGGTAACAGTTAACATTAGCTGAACTCACAGGCCTTGCCAGATTAATTTACGTTGAGCTCGAGTTAAGCTAGTGGCTAACGAATCCAATAAAGCCATGTTTACGTTTTAATCGCCCACGTTGAAGAGAGCTAACATCCCCCCCTCTACCATCCTTCGTCTGTTTAAGATGAATATAAGTACTATTAGCTTAGCTATCAAACAAATTAGCTTTCGTTTAAGTAAACCAGCTGACATTAGCTATCGTTAGCATTAGCCTTCGGGGTTAATGGCTAAATCACGAGCAAACTTTACCTCCTGGTTGAACGCGTTCACTGCATCCATGACGGCTCGTTATACAGGAATCCGGTGGACGAACACTTCTTTTTCGTTACTCTACCCGAGCATAACCATGTGCAGTTATATATCGTTAGCTAACGACATAAACGGCGACGTTGAAAGGCTCTCTGTTGATTCTGGTGTGGTGCTCACATTGCTAGTCGAAGCTCTGCTAAGCTAGGAATGGCTGCCGAGGTTCGCGCTTCGAGAGTTCCGCCCCTTCCGGTCCGGTCCAGTCCGGTCAGCGTCACCGTCCGGTGTCACGGGGTGATGCTGCCTTCATGGTTATCAGAAAAAGTTAATTGATTCTAAATACACAGATCGACACCTCCTAGCATCAACATATGTATGCGAAATAATTCCTAAAAATACTCTGTATAACATTAAATAATTCAACTGAATATCGTGTATTTGTCATTTATTATTATTATTTAAAGGAGACATGTCATGCACATTTTTCAGGTTCACACTTGTATTTTGGGTTTCTACTAGAACATGTTTACATGCTTTAATGTTCAAAAATCATATTATTTTCCTCCTACTGTCTGCCTGAATATGCCTGTTTTTATCCTCTGTCTGAAACGCTCCGTTTTAGCAGCATTTCAACAGAATGGCAACAGAATTGCGTTGCTAGGCAACAGCTTGGGTCCATGTTTACTTCCTGTCAGCTGATGTCACTCACATACACTGCAACGTTAAATAAACTGGGACACATTTAGAATGTTTACGTTTAAAAAATGTGAAATAGTAGATTTGTGACATCACAAATGGACAGAAATCCTACCGGCTTGTTTCAAACACACAGTTTCTGAATACGTGCTGTGTGTATTTCTCCATGGATTGAGCGTTTTGATACTTTCACAGTATTTATATATCACTTAAACCTGCTTTATAATATAAAAGACATGAAAATCTCACTTTTTACAATATGGGATTTTTAAGGCCAATAATTGCGATGACTATACACTGCCCTCCCGCGGTGACCACGAGGAACTACAACTCTGTGTAAGATGGAAGCTTTATTTTGAAATGATTTACGGAAGTTTTAGTACGTTATAACGTTTGTATTGACTAATTTCAATGTCGCAGTTCCTGCTGTCACCACAAGAGGGCAGCAAACACTCGTGATTTTAAACACACAGAATAACATTTCTTAGCATCAACATAGAGGTCGACTCAGGAACTCCTGATGCTTAAAAGAAATTATTCAGGTTAAACAACTAATAAATAAAAATGGCTGTTGCCAACTTGACGACAAAACGTTACATGATGCATGCAGGGCATTATATTGTTTTAAAACAAAGTATAGAAGAAATACAGATACATTTATTAACAGTTAAATGTCTTATTGATACCTCTAACGAATATTGGCAATATTGATAACTGTATTATTCCTGCTAAAGTCTGCTATGGAGCTAGCTTGATAAAGCCTATGATGCAGTTCCTACCTGTGTCCACTGGAGGGCAATACAACTTGTGATTTCAAAAACAGATCAAGTTAGCAACAGGACATTTTTACCAGTTCATGTTTTTCAAGCATTAGCAGTTCCTGAGACTCAGGAAGCTACGAGCAGAGCTACATCTCCATGTTGATGCTAGGAGATGTTGATCTGTGTAAATAAAATCACGAGTGTTTGCTGACCTCTAGTGGTGACAGCAAGGAACTGCTAAATTAGTCAAAGTGGCGTCAATGCAGACATTATATAATACTCACACTTCCGGTAAATCATTTCAAAATAAAACTTTCAACATACACAGAAGTGTAGTTACTCGTGGTCACTGCGGGAGGGCAGTGTATAGTCATGGCAATTATTGGCCGTGAGCAATAATAATATGACAAATACACAATATTTAGTCTAATTATTTAATGTTATACAGAGTATACTTTTTTTTAAATTATTTTCAGCTCTCACTAGACCATGATAGACAGTTCTGTCCTGTTTATGGTAAAACAATTAATCTCTCACAAAATTTACTTGTAACATTTGATACTTATTATGGTCAATGCTTTGCATAACATTGAGATTTACTAGTCACAAACAAGTTATGGAAGTCTACAGACCATATTGTTAGTTTTAAATCTCACTCATCTGGAAATGTATAGCCTATTGGTTATGGCTGTGACTACAGAGTCTCACCAATAGGTGTATTAAGGAGAAGCTCTCACCACTCATCCATTTGTCATGAGCACATGTCCTGTTTGCAGACTTATTCTCTCAGCATCCAGGTTTCGTGGAGTTTCTTCAGGTGCAGACACATTATTATAATAATGTAATGAGGTGCACATCATCAGACCCACCCACTTATTAAACAGAGCACTAGGTACACAATATGAGGTTTTTAATACCCAATTCTAGCCTATTTGTTTCCCTGAGTGTTTTTCTTGCACCCAATTGAACGGTTCCATCATGCACTCCAGTGGCCAAACCTGCACACTGCATGAATCTGCTGAAATATAAGCAGAACTGAGGAGAGGAAAAACAAGTGGAGTTGAGCAGACACACTAGCCGACATGTGAGCGAGGACTAGAGGGAGCTTTCCTTGGGTTTGCTGAAATACGCAAAACCAACATTCTGTTTTTCATCATGGTTAAATGGTTATCATTTTCCAACTTTTTGGAGTGAGACAGCATTATTTCACTCCCAATATGAGACAATGGCTCTAATGGAGAACTCAACCAGCGCTGCACCCTATGAATGGGAATACTATTATGATTACCTTGATCCTGTGATTGTGGATGAGAGCAAGCTGAAATACAACAAGTGTAAGTCTTTATGCTTTATAGAATATTTGTCTTCTTGTGTTAATGAAGATAACAGTTATTTTCCTCTTCCATTTCAGACTCGGTTGTTATAATATTTTGGATCATCCTGGCTGCTTTTGTGGGATTGCTCTTTCTCAGTTTGAATCTAATGTCTCGCAGTGGAAACTTGCCAAGGTGAGTGTGACGCATGCATGATCTCTCTAAGTCTCACTACCTTGGATGGTAGAGGTAAGTGGGTTTACTTACTGAAACATTGAATACACACATATAGGCATTATGCTAAATTAGTCTAAAGCTACAAAGCTCTACTTTAACTTTAAAACTTTCTTCTTATTACTGTTGCAGGACTTACAGATCCAAAGTCAGAGGAAACAACAGAACATCAACTGCTTGACCTGCGGCTGAATCTGAATGAGAGCACTTGTTATGGACGTGAACAAAAATGTTAAAAATTGAGGTGATGGACACAAATTAAAAATCAGAATGATGAAGATGCAACTGTGAAGATGATGTTGGGGGAACATTTGATTTTTGAGGCAGTGTGTAAGAAATCTGCTTCCTTTCCATTTCACCGAATACCTACAAAATGCAAGGCTACTTTTACCAATAAACACAATGTTATGTAACTGCAGTGTGTGTACATGTGAACTCTGCCTGAGATGTTAAAAGTACAAGGAGAGCACATGTATATTAATGTGCTTCATCAAGAACGCAGCTTCACTGTATTGAATTCAGCACCTTTTGTGTTCTAAAACATATTTTCATACAATTACACACAAGTTTAAAATAGTTAGCTCATGCAGGATTAATGTTAAAAAAAAATCACGAATTTGTGACAGATTTGTAAATCAACTTATTTATAACAGAGGGTTTTACAAAATATCGTCAATCTTTTTACAAGAACCAAACAAAGCAGCAAAATGAAAGAATACAAGCTTTCTTGGAATTAAGTCTGTCTCAGAGAACATAGTCGTGTTCAACTTTTCATGGTGATGATGTCTTCACAGATGGCTCTGATGGCTGTTTGGGTCAGAGATGATTTGGATGCTTTCTGTCTCTTACTCTTGGCTCTGGTCACCAAACTGACATGAGTCAGGAACAGCTCTGCTGGCGCGGCTCCGCTCCACAACTCATGGATGTACGACGACAACAGGAAAAGCCCCGCTTCTAAAGAGGAGAAAACAAGAGACTTAATTCATTCACACCGCAACGTATTAGAACTTAGTCATCTTCCAGAAATAAACATAAACATCTACTCATGTTTTTTGTGTTTTTAATATTTTAGTTAGTATGTATTGTACTTATCAAGCAGGCATATCTTCTTGGACTCCCACATGCATGAGAGCAAATCAAAATCAAGTTTTTCCTCCATGCTTATTGCAAATGTGGCCCAGACTGTATAGTGCTGTATCATTAAACTGATTTCTAGCAATGTGTTTAGCAAAACTGATTGCATTGTTTTGTACGAGCACCACCTCACTATCAGTTACATGCTATCTGATGGGAACTACAAGAAATGCTGCAAAACTTAATGTCTTTAACCACTTTCATAGTCCACTGCTGTATTGGACAAAGTAAATGTTATTTTAATAAAAGAAAAAAAATACGAGTGATAAACAGTCAGATTTCTTTAATTCAATAAGTTTGGTATTTCATGAAAAAATAGCAAAAATGTGAAAAAAAATGTCCCATCTTGCAATGTAAAAAAATCCTGGATCCAGTTCCACGTCAAAAACTGATCACTCGTTAAATGGGACATAGCCTAAATTTTCACTAAATATTTTTGAGGATCAGGGACCCTTAAATCATTTCATGTCTTAATATCACATACCACTTGATGACATCCCCATCAAGTATAATGTTGGCCCTCCTTTGTTAAAAGTTTGGGCACCCCTGCTCTCAAAGTCTCTAACTTTAGTGTTTCAATACATAGATAGAGATCATTTAGTAGTATGGAGAGGAAAAGTGCGTTTTTAAGTGAGGCACAGTATTATTACAGTATTGATATAATATTATTTACTCTGCACACTAGCAGTCACAGATGGAGTCTGTGAATAAGGTGTCAGGCTCTTACCGTGTCTAGACTGATCCTGTGTGGCTTCTGGCCGGCAGGCAGAGACGACAGCCTGATGCAGCTCTGGAAGGTGGCCTTGGGTCTCCAGTAAGCGCATCATAATGTTGGTAAATAGCTGGAACGTTTCCGCTCTTTCTGAAACGCTGGAGTGACACTGAGCTTCAAAGGCCCGATGGTAGAGTCGAAGGACGTCTGCTTTCATGCCGGGATCCAGTAACACAACATTCACGATTTCCCCGTGTTTTATCACGGCCTTTTCGACCCAGTGCAAGAACTCTTTTGTTCTGTTTTCATCATACGAGTCCTCCAGCAAGCACCTCAGGGACCACTTGGTGAGCAGGTGCGCAGTATCACCGGCCAACTGACTGGGATCCAGTTTGTCTCTTGGCTGATCCGGCTGGGGTTCAGAGAGGGGAAACACGGGCTCCCAGTGAACGAAGATACTGCCGAGGTAAACGGTACACTCTGTCAGGAGACTCTCTTCTTGTTTCTCAGTCTCAGCATCTTCCACCAGGATCTCTTTACGTGTGCGGGTCTGGAAAAAGGAGCCTTTACCTCTGGCCTTATCCTTCCCCATCCCTGAGGAGAAAGATGAACAAAACCACGTTTATGCCATTAAAGATGCAAGGAATGATTTAGATACTGTGAAGCGGAACGAAGATCTCAATTCTCCACTGTTTGTAATGGAAAAAACTACGACAGAGCCCAGCATGTAATGTCATCACATGTAACAAATTGATACTTTTTAAGCCTCATTTCTATTCATTTCCCTACCGAGAAGAAAACACAGGGTCAGCAAAAGAGCAGCCATCTTGGAGCAGTTATTGTGGTGCTGTTACGGTATAGTCTTGCAGGGCTCAAACTTTCTAACATGGGCTTGGCTTCATTGTAGACCCTGAAAGCCTAATATCCTGGACACTCAGGTCTAGCAGCTGAAATTGTGCCTTTTCGTCACTGGGGCCACGCTTGTGCAATCAGCTCCCAGGAACCATTAGGGCCTCAGACTCACTCACTTGTTTGAAATCTTATCTTAAGACTCTCCTGTTCCTCTCAGCCTTCCCCTAAGGTCCATATGTTTTCCTTTTAAAATTGCGTCTCGAAATATTTAGTCTATAATTGAATTTATCCTATTCTAACCCTTATAATTGCATGGTTCTTTGTGTAAATAGCTCAGTTTTAATGTTGAACCATGACTGTTTCACCCTTTGTGTGAAGCAGATTGAGATTTTGCTGTATTTGTGTGTAAGTGTGCTATATAAATTAAATGTATTATTATGATGATGATGATCATGATGATGATGATGATTATTATTATTATATAAAATATTCAGCATCATTTGTGAGAATTAATGTCTGCTTTTTTGGCTCTGTTTTTTATTTTTAAATGCTCATATGCCTCATAGGATCAGCAGAACATAATTTTAAACAGAATGGAATTAATTGCAAACCAAAAACAAAAACAAAAAATATATATATATATATATATATATATATATATAAGAAAAATTGTTTTCCATTCTCCAGTATCTACAATCTACAGTTAGCAGTGATGTAATTATCAAGGACAAAATAACTTGTGAAAAACATTAATTATGAAGTAATTAAACCTCAATTGCAAACATTGCGACTAGTTGGGTCATATTAGGTTTTCAACACAATTATTTGTGATGGCTATTTCTCATTGATGATGATGATTGTTTAAGTTTGCGCAGATGTTCTAATGTTTGGCAGATGGTATGCGTTTTTGTGGCAGATTTTTACTGTAAAATTTAGGCACAGATCATATTTGGCCTCTTTTGCTTCACTGTCTCCTGTTGCTTTGAAAACTTGCATATCAAAAGGCTCACTGCAAAACTTCTTTTGACTATTAGCATCCAATCGATCTCCGTTTCCAGGTGTTTGCAGTATTTTGTCCACCCCTTTGACAGAAAGACAACCATGACAACATTTGTTAAACACTTAATGGCACTCACCCAGCAATTCCTTCACTTTGTGCTTTTCAGACAGGGCTTGTATTTGGGTTAGGAGTGCCGTGTTGCGGGACAGGGAGGCCCAACAGAGAAGCAGAGAGAGGGCTTCGGTACCAGAGAGAGGCTGTGGGTGGAGTGTTAGCCAGTCAGCCTGTATGTTTGCATTGAGAGCCGTCCCACGATGCTTCAGTACAGAGCAGAGAGTCTGCAGGAACAGGCTGAGCTGAGCGGCCTTCACACGCAACCTGACGGGAGATTAAACAAACACTGACATCCTTGACCAAAAGACAGCTGACATCTATTATGTCATTTATATGTATTATTACGTTTTCGATCAAATGCCTGAAGAGTGACTTGAAACTTATTTTAAATTTAGGGCTGTCAAAGTTAACGCGATAATAACGAGTCGACGCAAATTTGTTTTAACGGCACTAATTTCATTAACACATTAATGCAATCTGTGGTTTTTAGGTTGTAGCGGGCTCAGTTTTAAAGCTAGAGTGAAGATACTGGTATCATATGATACTTGAAAACCCAAGGAATCCATTGGTACCAACCTTGTCATACTACCTTGTCAAGAAGGAGGCTAAATAACGCTCCAAACTTACGCTAAATTTTGGCGAGGAAAAACTGGTATGGCCATTTTCAAAGGGGTCCCTTGACCTCTGACCTCAAGATATGTGAATGAAAATGGGTTCTATGGTTACCCAGGAGTCTCCCCTTTACAGACTTGCCCACTTTATGATAATCACATAGAGTTTTGGGCAAGTCATAGTCAAGTCAGCACACTGACACACTGACAGCTGTTGTTGCCTGTTGGGCTTGAGTTTGCCATGTTATGATTTGAGCATATTTTTAATGCTAAATGCAGTACCTGTGAGGGTTTCTGGACAAGATTTGTCATTGTTTTGTGTTGTTAATTCAGTTTCCAATAATAAATATATACATACATTTGCATAAAGCAAGAATATTTGTCCACTTCCATATTGAAAAGAGTATTAAATACTTGACAAATCTCCCTTTAAGATACATTTTGAACAGATAAAAAAAATTGCGATTAACTTGATTAATCGTGATTAACTATGAACAATGATGTGATTAATCGCAATTAAATACTTAAAATCGAGTGACAGATCAGGTTAAATTACATTTATACTTTCACTGCAATTGGCTACCACTGCTGAACGTATCTGATGGTTATGGCTTTACCTGAGGTGTCTGCTGATAGTTGATGCCACACACAGGAATTCACTGATGAGTGGGATTGGGAGACACTTCACTGAGCTGCGAGGTTTCTCCTCTGTCGATGAGGAGGTCTTGGCTCCATCCACCTTATTCTCCTTCTGCCCAAGGTTAGTAAACCAGAGCACATGGAGCAGATCTATGATGGCACTGAGTAGCTGCTGGTCAAGATTCCTAAAGAGGACAATAAAGTACAGATTTATGTAGAAAATATGAAACTGGCTGAAGAGATTACTTTAGTAATATGAATGATAATGTCAAAATAAAGAGCGAAAATTAAGACTGGACCTCCCTCTCAAGCTTACCTTCTTTCAACCATCTGTATCATCCAGGTTAGGAGCCCACAGCTCTTGGTGAGGTTATAAGCTGCTTTGGTCACACGGGCAGCCCGGCACAACACCCTGATAATCTGTGCCTAGTGGAGAGATATATGTGACATAAATGCACGTTAGACATAACTCTATTATTTGTTTTCCTTATGAAGTACATCTCAGAGCATCTGGACTTCACTGCTATTGTGTTGCATCATTGTGATTCCCACAGTGTGTACCTGGGAGTGTTCATCACACAGCGGGCTGCTGCTGAAACCTAACAGGGTTTGGAAGATGCCTTGTTGTTCACACAGTTCATAGCAGTGTCCATCACTTATCCCTTCCTCCAGCACACTCAGAATCCACTCGCGTTCCATTTTATGCTGCAGAAAAAACAGTTACAGTCAGTTATAGTCTCACGACTGAAACACCCCTGAATGGAAACAGATAACATCAGTCTGAAAAAGCACGAGCTGAGCAAAACAAACAGATGAAGGTTGAATGTTGTTGACACAAGAAGATCATTTATTTCTCTATAATCATGATTATTGACTTTCAGTACAAGAAAACAAAACAATGTTTTTAGCAGTGTGTATGTAATACTTCCAAGTACCTCCAAATCAAAGCCATAGAAAAGCTTGAAGAACTCGGGGACTCTTCTGAAGTCCAAACTCTGATGGGACAGCAGAAACCTGTTTAACACCACGTACATGTGGTCCTCTGGGAAATCATGGAAAACAAGAAAAAAGGTCAATGATCCTGAGGGCAAAGGAGGCTGTGCAGCAGGTTAACAGTAAAGTATATAATGTACATAGAAATACAACAAATAGCTAGATTTCTGGGGACCCACTTTTTAAAAATGACAAACCATCGCAAACCATTTCACAATAGGCCTCATCTATAAATCGTGAGAAGAGCGAATTTGTGCATAAATGAATGTTCCTGACCATTTTAACTGCATCACCTCACACTATCTTGAGCCATTTTAAAGATATACACGTTTGAAAAATCACAACTTTGTTTTATGCACGTGTTATTGAAAATATATTAACATTAAATACGTTATAAATGAGACCAAATGAATGAATTTAGGCGGAGTTAACAGGCCCTCGTTTTTTTCCTCTCACCAGTTAAACCATCAGAATGTATGCTAGCCTTTTATATTAGATTCAGTGTTATAAGTAGGCCACAATTATCAAAACAATATGACCATTCAGGCTCCCTCATGTGGCTCAAAGGTGTACTGCAGGTATAAATGTTAAATAAAAGACTATAGAAGAAATTCTGCAAATGTATATTTATATATTTGGGAATGACTAAAATAGAGCATTCAAAAATGATTTAAATTGAATGTTATTTTGCAATAATGCAGAGTTCCATATCAGTTCAGTAAAAGTCTCAAACAAGTCCTAAACAAATAATATTCATGTAAACACTATGGGTCAAATATTCATGTAAACACTATGGGTCAAATATTCATGTAAACACTATGGGTCAAATGACTGTGGTCATGGACTAACACGTTTTCAGGGTTACACACCAGGTTTGAGCATCTGCTGAGCCACTTTGGCGATGTACGTGGTCAGGACAAATGGAAGTCTTTGATTCTGCTGTCGAATCCCATTCTTCACTGTGTCCATCAAGTACAGCAGCTGTTTGATAAAAACAAGCTCATCAGTGCTTCTGGAGGTGATTTCCACACATATAATATTTAAACACTCACACACCACCTCCCTCACACTTTACCTGTCTCTTCTCTCTGAAGCGAGCACCCTCCAGGTGTTGGTAGAAGCAGCTCAGCAAATGGTACGCTGCCGCTCTCACTTTGGGGTCGTAGCTGCTAAGAGCCATTACAGTGACTCCAAGGGCATGGCTGGATACGAACTTGAGGCAGTCAATCACACACTCTGTCACACAGAAAAAGGAGAAAATGTAACAGTTATAAAGCAGTGATAACCTTAACTGATGAGGAGCGATGACGACAGCAATGAAATGTGCTCACCTGGCTGCAGTATGGTGCTGAATAGAGGCAAAAGAAACCGGGGATCATACAAATTCCCAAGGTCCTTTACTGCATTGTTACAGTACAGCAGCTCCTTATCATCCTATAAAAGAGAATGATTTATATATTAAAAAGTTCATCCAAATAACAACAAATATATTCCCAATAGTGTTGTCAAAAATATCGAAGTATGGATACATATCGATACTGAATATTTGAAACAGTTTTTCATTTCCCACAGTATCGATACACAGGTAAAAGCTATGCTTTCTTCTCTCTTCTCTCCGACAGCGAGTTGACACACACACACTGCTATTTATCTTTTAATAAAAAATAAAGAATTTTATGCCCTTAGTGTTGTGTCAATTTTTCCCTGTGGTATCGAAAATGGTATTGAATATTGATATTTCTCAAGGTATTGTATCAAAGTTAGAAACTCCAGTATCATGACAACACTTGTTTATTCCTTTTCCTTTATCTGTTAAAGTTTTTAGATATCCATCTCTGAGATTTTTCAGCCACCTGATCACAATTTCAATGGATTGAATTCCATTTGTGCTGCTCAAAGCACTGAAAAACGACATATGAAACCATTTCCTCTCTGTGCTTAAAACAAAAACTATTTGCATGGCTTGACATGACTAGATGTATTTCAGACTTGGGTGAACTGACCCTTTAAAAGGAAACTTCTTATAAAAATGCAGTTCTGAAAAGTAAATATGAAATAAAACATCTACCTGCAGGATGATTCTGCGTTGCTGGGGAAAGTGTGCGATGGTCTGGAGCATCCTGTCTGTTTGCAGCAGGGCCAAAAGGTCGTCTGAGCTCTCTTGCTTCCACAGAGAAGCTCCGAGGCTTTTCCTGGTCTTGTGGTGCTCCACAGCTGCCGGGCCCCACAAGAAGGATCTGCAGTTGAAAACACACATTCAGTGTTTGCAAATAACAAGTGCCCTTGTTGAATGTACAACAAACAAATATGAAAGTAACTTACTGAAATTTCAGCAGACTGACATTGTTCCGTTCATATTCCTGAAGAAGCAGTAACAGTTTCTGATCTGCAAACCAAAACAAGATGTAAGAGGAAAGAAGGACAGCAAACACACAAACACAAAAATACTTAGATTTCCTGTTTTACCTGAAGTGCTCAGTGTAACTCCATATGCTCCCAACAGCACAACTAAGTGATTGATGTTACAGACTGTGGGGCATTTCTTCACCAAACAGAGAAGTAGGGACACTAACGCTTCTGAAATGACAAGAAAATAATTGTATTTGTATTCAATAATAAAATAAACAATTGAGGCACCATAAGGATTCAAAAGTTTTTTTAAGTTTTTTTTTATCTATTTATTTATTTTTTACATTTTTAGGACCTACTATACTTTGACTTTTTTAAGACTTCTTTTAATTTATTTTTTATTTATTTGGGTTTTTTTTTTGGTTTTTTTTTACTTTTTTAGGACATACTATACTTTGACTTTTTTAAAACTTTTTTTTATTTTTTTTTTTACTTTTTTAGGACATACTATACTTTGACTTTTTTTTCCAACTTTTTAAATTTTTTTTTTTTTAGGATATCTATATTTTGCCTTTTTAATTATTTAGGATTATTGACTTTTTTTAACTTTTTTTTTTTTATTTTTTTTTAGGAACTAATTTGATTTTTAATTTTTTTTTTTAATTTAGGACATACTTTGACTAATTTTTTTTTTTTTATACATTTGACTCTTAACTTTTTTAATTTTTAATTTTTTTTTTTACATTTTAGGCTACTATACTTGACTTTTTTAAGAGTTTTTATTATTTTTTTTTTTTTTTTTTTTTTTTTTTTTTAGGACATACTTATTTTGACTTTTTAAACTGTTTTGTTTCTTTTGACAACAAAAATTGGAAAGTAACTTACTAAATTCAGCAGACTGACATGTTCCGTTCATATCTAACTTATTTTTGTTATACATGTAAGGAATACATACCATTTTTTTTATTTTTTTTTATTTAGAACAACTGATTTTTTAATTTTTTTTTACTTTTGCACAGCTACCCGCTCAAAATTTTATATAATTTTTCATTTTTACTTTTTTTGGACACACTATACTTGACTTTTTTTTAAAACTTTTTTTATTTTTTTTACTTTTTTAGGATATACTATATTTTGACTTCTTTTTTATAACTTTTTTTATTTCATTTTTTTACTTTTTTAGGGCATACTATACTTTGACTTTTTTTTAAACCTTATTTTTGTATTTATTTATTTTTTTTTTTAATTTTAGGACATACTATACTTTGACTTTTTTTTAAAACTTTTTTTATTTCAAAGGACATACTAATATTTATTTATATTGACTTATTTTTTTTACATTTAAAGGATATACATATACTTGACTTTTTTTTTAAAGTTTTATATTTTGTTTTTATTTTTTATTTTTTAGGACATACTAACAAATTGTATACATTAGGCAACAATTTGCTTTTAATTTTTTTTTATTTATTTATTTTTTTTACATTTTTAGGACATACTATACTTTGACTTTTTTAAGATTTTTTAATTTTTTTTTATTTATTTTTTTTTTTTTTACTTTTTAAGGACATACTTATTTGACTTTTTTAAACTTTTTTTTTTTTTTTACTTTTTTAGGACATACTATACTTTGACTTTTTTTTCCAACTTTTTTAATTTTTTTTTTTTTTAATTTTTTTGGACACACTATACTTGACTTTTTTTTTAAACTTTTTTTATTTTTTTTACTTTTTTAGGATATACTATATTTTGCCTTTTTTATTTTTTTTTATTTCTTTTTTTTTTTTTAGGGCATACTATACTTTGACTTTTTTTTAAACCTTATTTTTGTATTTATTTTTATTTTTTTTTAATTTTAGGACATACTATACTTTGACTTTTTTTTAAAACTTTTTTTATTTTATTTTTTTATTTTTTATTTTTTAGGACATAGCATATTTTGACTTATTTAAACTTTTTTTTTTTTTACATTTTTAGAACATATTTTGACTCCTTAACTTTTTTAAAAATCTTTTTTGATTTATTTTGACTTTTTTTTTAAACTTTTTTTTTTTTTTTTTTACTTTTTTAGGACATACTATAATTTGACTTTTTTTTAATTTATTTAAAATTTATTTTATTTTTTTACATTTTTAGGACATACTATACTTGAACTTTTTTAATTTATATTTAATTTTCTTTTTCTTTTTACATTTTTAGGACCTACTATACTTTGACTTTTTTAAGAGTTTTTTTAAATTATTTTTTTATTTATTTATTTATTTTTTTTTTTAACTTTTTTAGGACATACTGTATTTTGACTTTTTTTTTAAACTTTTTTTGTTTTATTTGTTTTTTACTTTTTTTGGACATACTATACTTTGACTTTTTTTTCCAACTTTTTGAATTTATTTTTAATTTTTTTTTTACATTTTTAGGACACACTATAATTTGACTTTTTTTTTTACTTTTTTTATTTTATTTTATTTTTTTTACTTTTTTAGGATATTCTATATTTTGCCTTTTTTATATCTTTTTTTTTTAATTTTTAGGATATACTATATTTTGACGTTTTTACTTTTTTAAATCTTTTTTTATTAATTAATTAATTTTTTTTACATTTAAAGGAAATACTATACTTTGACTTTTTTTTTAAACTTTTTTTTTTTTTTTTTTACTTTTTTAGGACATACTATAATTTGACTTTTTTTTAATTTATTTTAAATTTATTTTATTTTTTTTACATTTTTAGGACATACTATACTTGAACTTTTTTAATTTATATTTAATTTTCTTTTTCTTTTTACATTTTTAGGACATACTATACTTTGACTTTTTTAAGAGTTTTTTTTTTATTAATTTTTTATTTATTTATTTTACTTTTTGAGGACATACTATACTTTCACTTTTTTTTAAACTTTTTTTATTTTATTTTTTATTTTTTAAATCCTTTTTAGGATATACTTTATTTTGACTTTTTTTTTAATCTTTTTTTATTTATTAATTTTTTTAATTTTTTTTTTAATTTTAGGACATACTATACTTTGACTTTTTAACTTTTAATTAAATCTTTTTTTATTTATTTATTTATTTTACATTTAAAGGACATACAATACTCTGCCTTTTTTTAAAAGTTTTTTTTATCTATTTATTTATTTTTATTTTTTTTTACATTTAAAGGATATACAATACCTTGACTTTTTTTTTAAAGTTTTTTTATTTTGTTTTTTATTTTTTTACTTTTTTTGGACATACCATATTTTGACTTTTTTTAAATGTATTTATTTTTTTTACATTTTCAAGGCATACTATACTTTGACTTCTTAATTTTTTTTAAAATCTTTTTTGATTTATTTATTTATTTTTTTTACATTTTTAGGACATACTATACTTTGATTTTTTTTTTTTAAGATTTTTTGTATTTATTTATTTTTTTTACATTTTTAGGACATACTATACTTTGACTTTTTTTAATTTTTTTTTTTTTCTTCACATTTTCAGGGCATACTATACTTTGACTTTTTTTTAAACTTTATTTTTGTATTTATTATTTTTTTTTTTTTTAAATTTTAGGACATACTATACTTTGACTTTTTTTTTAAACTTTTTTTATTTTATTTTTTTATTTTTTATTTTTTAGGACAGCATATTTTGACTTTTTTAAACTTTTTTTTTTTTTACATTTTTAGAACATATTTTGACTCCTTAACTTTTATAAAAATCTTTTTTTATTTATTTATTTATTTTTTTTTTACATTTTTAGGACATACTATACTTTGACCTTTTTTTAAAGTTTTTTTTAATTAATTAATTAATTTTTTTAATTTTTAGGACATACTATACTTTCACTTTTTTTTTAACTTTTTTTATTTTATTTTTTATTTTTTAAATCTTTTTTAGGATATACTATATTTTGGCTTTTTTTTTTAATCTTTTTTTTTTATCAATTTTTTTTTTTTTTTTTAATTTTAGGACATACTATACTCTGACTTTTTTAAAAAGTTTTTTTTATCTATTTATTTATTTTTATATTTTTTACATTTAAAGGATATACAATACCTTGACTTTTTTTTAAAAGTTTTTTTATTTTGTTTTTTATTTTTTTACTTTTTTTGTAAAAACTAAAAAGTTAGTAGCGCTAACCACTGCACGGTGGTGCAGTGGTTAGCGCTGTCACCTCACAGCTAGAGGGTCGCAGGTTCGAATCCGGCTTGGGGCCCTTCTGTGTGGAGTTTGCATGTTCTCCCCGTGTCAGCGTGGGTTTTCTCCGGGTACTCCGGTTTCCTCCCACAGTCCAAAGACATGCAGGTTAGGTTAATTGTTGACTCTAAATTGCCCGTAGGTGTGTATGTGAGAGTGCATGGTTGTCTGTCTCTATGTGTCAGCCCTGTGATAGACTGGCACCCTGTCCAGGGTGTCCCCCGCCTTCGCCCAATGTCGGCTGGGATCGGCTCCAGCCCCCCCCCCCGCGACCCCTAACGGGATAAGCGGTTGAAGATGGATGGATACTTTTTTTGGACATACCATATTTTGACTTTTTTTAAATTTATTTATTTTTTTTACATTTTCAAGGCATACTATACTTTGACTTCTTAATTTTTTTTTAAAATCTTTTTTGATTTATTTATTTATTTTTTTACATTTTTAGGACATAATATACTTTGACTTTTTTTTTAAAGATTTTTTGTATTTATTTTTTTTTTTTTTACATTTTTAGGACATACTATACTTTGACTTTTTTTAATTTTTTTTTTTTTTTTCACATTTTCAGGGCATACTATACTTTGACTTTTTTTTAAACCTTATCTTTGTATTTATTATTTATTTTTTTTAAATTTTAGGACATACTATACTTTGACTTTTTTTTAAAACTTTTTTATTTTATTTTTTTATTTTTTATTTTTTAGGACATAGCATATTTTGACTTTTTTAAACTTTTTTTTTTTTTTTTACATTTTTAGAACATATTTTGACTCCTTAACTTTTATAAAAATCTTTTTTTATTTATTATTTTTTTTTTTTTTACATTTTTAGGACCTACTATACTTTGACTTTTTTAAGAGTTTTTTAATTTATTTTTTATTTATTTATTTATTTTTTTATTATTTTTTTTACTTTTTTAGGACATACTGTATTTTGACTTTTTTTTTAAACTTTTTTTATTTTATTTTTTTTTTACTTTTTTTTGGACATACTATACTTTGACTTTTTTTTCCAACTTTTTTAATTTATTTTTAATTTTTTTTTTTTTTCTTTTTTTTACATTTTTAGGACACACTATACTTGACTTTTTTTTAAAACTTTTTTTATTTTATTTTATTTTTTTTTACTTTTTTAGGATATACTATATTTTGGCTTTTTTTTTTAATCTTTTTTTTTTATCAATTTTTTTTTTTTTTTTTAATTTTAGGACATACTATACTCTGACTTTTTTAAAAAGTTTTTTTTATCTATTTATTTATTTTTATATTTTTTACATTTAAAGGATATACAATACCTTGACTTTTTTTTAAAAGTTTTTTTATTTTGTTTTTTATTTTTTTACTTTTTTTGTAAAAACTAAAAAGTTAGTAGCGCTAACCACTGCACGGTGGTGCAGTGGTTAGCGCTGTCACCTCACAGCTAGAGGGTCGCAGGTTCGAATCCGGCTTGGGGCCCTTCTGTGTGGAGTTTGCATGTTCTCCCCGTGTCAGCGTGGGTTTTCTCCGGGTACTCCGGTTTCCTCCCACAGTCCAAAGACATGCAGGTTAGGTTAATTGTTGACTCTAAATTGCCCGTAGGTGTGTATGTGAGAGTGCATGGTTGTCTGTCTCTATGTGTCAGCCCTGTGATAGACTGGCACCCTGTCCAGGGTGTCCCCCGCCTTCGCCCAATGTCGGCTGGGATCGGCTCCAGCCCCCCCCCCCCGCGACCCCTAACGGGATAAGCGGTTGAAGATGGATGGATACTTTTTTTACATTTTTAGGACATACTATACTTTGACTTTTTTTAATTTTTTTTTTTTTTTTCACATTTTCAGGGCATACTATACTTTGACTTTTTTTTAAACCTTATCTTTGTATTTATTATTTATTTTTTTTAAATTTTAGGACATACTATACTTTGACTTTTTTTTAAAACTTTTTTATTTTATTTTTTTATTTTTTATTTTTTAGGACATAGCATATTTTGACTTTTTTAAACTTTTTTTTTTTTTTTTACATTTTTAGAACATATTTTGACTCCTTAACTTTTATAAAAATCTTTTTTTATTTATTATTTTTTTTTTTTTACATTTTTAGGACCTACTATACTTTGACTTTTTTAAGAGTTTTTTAATTTATTTTTTATTTATTTATTTATAACTTTTTTTATTTTATATTTTTATTTTTTATTTTTTAGGACATAGCATATTTTGACTTTTTTAAACCTTTTTTTTTTACATTTTTAGAACATATTTTGACTCCTTAACTTTTTAAAAAATCTTTTTTTATTTATTTATTTTTTTTTTTTTTACATTTTTAGGACATACTATACTTTGACCTTTTTTTAAAGTTTTTTTTAATTAATTAATTAATTTTTTTAATTTTTAGGACATACTATACTTTCACTTTTTTTTAAACTTTTTTTATTTTATTTTTTATTTTTTAAATCTTTTTTAGGATATACTATATTTTGGCTTTTTTTTTAATCTTTTTTTATTTATTAATTTTTTTTTTTTTTTTTTAAATTTTAGGACATACTATACTTTGACTTTTTAACTTTTAATTAAATATTTTTTTTATTTATTTATTTATTTTACGTTTAAAGGACATACAATACTCTGACTTTTTTAAAAGTTTTTTTCATCTATTTATTTTTTTAAATTTTTAGGACATACTATACTTTGACTTTCTTTAAAACTTTTTTTATTTTATTTTTTATTTTTTTTAACTTTTTTATGACATACTATATTTTGCCTTTTTTATATCTTTTTTTATTTATTTTTTTTTAATTTTTAGGACATACTATATTTTGACGTTTTTAAATCTTTTTTTATTAATTAATTTATTTTTTTTACATTTAAAGGAAATACTATACTTTGACTTTTTTTTTAAACTTTTTTTTTTTTTTTTTTACTTTTTTAGGACATACTATAATTTGACTTTTTTTTTATTTATTTTTAATTTATTTTATTTTTTTTTACATTTTTAGGACATACTATACTTTGACTTTTTTAATTTATATTTAATTTTCTTTTTCTTTTTACATTTTTAGGACATACTATACTTTGACTTTTTTTTAAACCTTTTTTTTATTTTATTTTTTTTAGAATTTTAGGACATACTATACTTTGACTTTTTAACTTTTTTCTACATCTTTTTTTTATTTATTTTACATTTAAAGGACATACAATACTTTGACTTTTTTTAAAAGTTTTTTTTTATTTATTTATTTGTTATTTTTTACATTTAAAGGACATACTATACCTTGACTATTTTTATAAAAAAAAATTATTTCGTTTTTTATTTTTTTTACTTTTTTAGGACATACCATATTTTGACTTTTTTTTAAAAAAAAAAAATTTATTTATTTATTTTTTTACTTTTTTAGGACATACTATACTTTGACTTTTTTTTAAACTGCAGCACGACAATGTTTAATTTAAATTGGTATTTTGACACACATTTCGCCAATAACAAATATTGTGCCTCTTGCGATTTGAAAATTGCGATTTCAGTAAAATTTTGATTAATTGTGCAGCACTATTTTATTCTGCTCCATACATACCTTTTGCCTGACACCTGCTAGGCTCTTCATCAGAGTCCAACATGGTTGGCAGGAACAGAGAATGGCTGCTGGTCATCATGTGAAGGGTGGATAAAGGAATCAGATCCTTCTGGACTTCACTGCTGCGATGTATCACTTCCAACAGGTTGCTCAGTGTGTTCAGAAAGTGGTGATCTCTGTAGCGATATCTACAGTAGAAAAATATTCTTTTAAGTACTTGATTTTAAAAAATATTGTCTGATGAGACGCTCTTGAACAAACATCTAACAGAATGGATTTAGACAAATATCTTACTTCAGTCCATTCTTGACAAAACTGTTCCAATCAGATGCAGTGACGTCTTCAGCGGATGTCTGTGTTAAGAAGATATATTATTAAATGCTTGAAATAAAAAAATAAAATGTACAGTATGCGTGAGGAAAATAAACCCACTAGGAGTCCTTGCAGTCTTTCCAGGATGCTCTGCTCCTGCTCTGCCCGTGAAGTAGCCTGATCTTTAGAGTGACTGTAAGCGGCTACGAGACACTTGAGGGCAGCCGTGGTCACAGACTTCCTCCAGGTTTCTTGTTCTTCTGGGCAATCGGCCAGTTTCTCAGTGATAACATCTACTAGTTGCCATCTGAAAGAGAAAACAACATTTAGCTAATACAGTGTGACACTGATAATTTACTTATAGTATTAAGAATTAATTAATACCTTTCAAAACTGTCCACTTTTTGAAGAGCACTGGGCAAAGTGTTGATCAAGTCCCTGATGTCCTTGATGTTTGTGGAGAGCTTGATCAGACTGGCTAGTGTTTCAGAAAGCTGGGCTCCGGAGTCTTCTGACAGGTTTCCCAGAACACATTGGGACAATTTGGCGAGCAGTGTTTGCTTCAAAGCCTTTACAACTTCTTTTTGCACTATAAAACACAGAAATTGAGCATATCAAAAAATAATATACAAGTGGAAATAATAGACAAAAGAGTGACATAAATCCTGGTGCTGTATGCTTTAAGACATTAGAGAACTTGTTTAAGTACAAACCATCTTTGGGCCTGGCAGGATCCTCTCTACTGGCCACCTGTAGGTAGGTGTTGATCAGTGGAAGGAATGTTTCCGTCTGGTCTGAGAGCTTCTCCATGTTTGCTGGCTCTAGGCACCACATCTCAAAGCAGAGGCGGTGTGTGGAGCAGTTCTGCAGCAGCAGAGTGCTGATGGCCTGAGTGTCTGGGAGAGGACACTGGAGACAGTGCAGCAGCACATCTGTGTGGATGAGTTTGGCACTGCCTGGCTCACTGGACAGAGTGTGCAGCAGGAAGGCCTCCAGCGCAGGGTTGGAGCAGGACAGCAGGAGGGTGCTCAGGCCGTGGAGGTGTGCTTGAGATAGAAAGATGCCGTGGTCCTGGGAAGGGTCAGCTTTAGACTCTGTGAGGATCTGCAGTGCAGCATGACCATAGACACTAAGCTCGGCTTGTGTGCCCTCACTGCTGGGGGAGATTAGGCTCTCCTGGGGGAGGAGAAGCAACTTGGAAACCACCTCTCTCAGATTGCAGGAGTCCATGTAGCCGTGCAGAGACAGGAGGGCCTGGAAAGGTCTGGACTGTTTCTTTGGTGCCTGGGAGCCCTTCTCCATCAGCTCCTTGAGCACAGCTTTTTCTATAGCCCCCATATAGCTACAAATAAGCTCCAGGTGGCCAAGATCATAGAGAGTGGGGGCGGCAGTCTTCAGCATTGCCAGAATGTCATCATTCAGCTGAGCACACAGATGCTTTAGCCTGACGGGATTCAGAGTGTGAGGAGGCAAAGCAGCCAGCTCCAGAGCCAGAAACCACTGCTCCAGACATGGATGCTTGAAGATGGAGCCAAGAGCAGAAACGAGGATCTAAACACAGAGGGTGCCATATTAGAATCAGTAATTCTAAAAACAGTCAAATTAACTTAATAATGTTGGTCACAGTTTGAAGATTTTTTTTCCCATCAAATAAAAGTCAGTGTAAAATCTGAACTCCTCCCAACCTGCTCTTTATTGGCTTCAGCTGTGGACGACTGGTTGATTTCCAGGAAGAGGTCTGATCCTTCTTGGGAGTTCTCTGCTGCTGGCTCAGCGTTTGTGGTCTCCTGAAAGCCTTGTAGCTTGGTCACCAAATCCAGAAGTATTCCCATTAAGGTCTTCAGGGGGGCAGTTCCTATGTCTTTGGAGAACTGTGCAGAAGCATATGATATGTTGTGTATATTTTTAACTTTAACTTAATTTAGTATTAAGCTTGTTTTGTGCTCTTACCGTGCCAAGGTTTTCCACTGTAGATTTTATGTAGAGTAAGATCTGCTTGATTGCTACTGGAAAATCAGCCATCGACATGGAAGCTAGAGTTCCTTCCACGTTCTTCCTGAAGGTGTCCTCAAGCAAAGTGTTCGGCCCTTGGCTATACGTAGCTTTCAACAGTGCAGTGAATGAAATAGGGGTTGACGGTCCCGTTGAATGGCATTCAGAGGACTTGAACTGCGAAAAAAAGAGGACCGTTATTTTCTACATAAAGAAATTACAAGTATGTCATTTCATGTAAACAATCTCTTGGTTCCACCTAACACTGACCAGTTCCTCCCGGCACTGCTGTGGCAGCCATCTGGAGTAATACTGATGAAGATGTACGATGGAGGGATGAGGAGAAGCAGATAGTTCTGAGGACATGAGCTCTTTATCGTACTGCAGCAGAGCCAGACAGAGGGGGAGCGGCTCTCTCTGACAGTGCAGCACATCTGAAAGCACTGCAGACAGATACTCAAGTACAACCCCTGACAAAAGGAAAGACAGATAGTTATCAACATTATAGTCTTATAACATACTACACAATATACTTATCAGGGTGAAGAAATCACTTTTTTAGCATAAAGAACAGGCTTTAGTCCAGGGTAAAGTCACACTTTTGATGCAGCAAATTGTAAATCGTCAAGCTGCAACAGAACTTTTTTTATGGTATGATTCTACATTATACTATTTATCCCAATTGAGGCAAAAGTGCTTTACCCTTGTCTGCTAGCAGTTTGTTCCGGGCCTCCAGAGCAGCAGGTACCACCGCACTGAAGGGGAAGGTTTGGATAATGAGGTCTTCACTCAGCGATGGCCCGAGCTCCTCCATCTCACCTTCATTACCCTCCATAATGACATCCAGCATGTCTAAGACATCTAGAAGACATTGTCAGATTGTAAAAAAAACAAAAAACAAGTTTCACAGAGAGACATGCTTGTGGCTAGAAGAAATTAACTCTGCTTCCATCTTTAAATGCTCACCATCTATGTGTGAGACTGGGATACTGGCAGCGTCGCCCTCCTGGCTACTCAGGTTAGCTTGCAGATAGGCTGCCTCCTGGACCAGGCTGGCAACCTTATCTGTGTATGTGTACGAATTGCACACCAGTTTCACCAACACCTAGAGTAAGAGACCAGGAGTTTATTACCACTTACAACTACGTCATGATTCAAAATGTCGTATTTTGCCCAACCAACAACTGTATAACAGTGATAGACAGAAATGTTGACATGTAAACAAAGATGTTAGGTAGATGGGCTCACCCTCTCCAAGAACTGGATGACAGACTCTTGTTGGTTTGGCTCTACTCTGGCCAGCTGGTCGAGCCAGAGCTCAAGCTCAGTCCAGGTGTACTCAAACACCCCACTGTCCTTTAGCACCTGAATACAAGGCAGGAAATACAAAACAGCGGTCACTTTTTTCCTAAAACCGGGTGTTAGCAATAGTGTTGGGAAAAATTTGGTAAAGTTTATATGAAACTTTTGCAGTTAAAGACTAACATAGAGACCTTTGCCTATGTTGCTCTTACTTCATTAAAATGCAGTTTTACCACAGTATCATTATGTTTGAGGCTCTTTCAAGTAATATTGACAAACTACTTTTCTTAACTGTAAGAACTGAACTATTCCCTGATGTAGCTGAAGAATTGCTAACATATCCTCTAGAAATGATGCTGTGCCCTCAGATGAAATAATACATTCTCCAAGCTGTACTTGGGGGATGAACTTATGCTAATGTATTCAAAAAGTGTATTTGAGTTTTTGTTCTATTTAATTTTGTTGATTATGTGTCATGATAATCAATTAGAGATAACTCCCACATCCAGTCTAATAGTCCAAGTGGACTAATGTGGTGTAAATTAGGGGTAAACAAGTATAATGCCTGCTTGGTTGGAAGATTTGAAGTTACTTAAAATATCTAAATACCCGTCCCATATATAGTGCAGGCTGAAAGCAAATGCACAGAGGGAAAAAAAGAAAGAAATGGTCTTACTTTTAGAACCAGCATCCGTGTGGAGGTTTTCAGGTGGCTGCTGCTGCTGCTTACAAACATCTTGAGAAGGAGGTAAAGCACTGACTTCTCTCCAGATGATGATTCTGTATCTGCAACATCCTGGGAAGAAAAAGCAATATACAACACCTTAGAAACAATGTTGATTACAAAGCAACACCTTCTAACCAACAATCATTGAAAATGAGTAAATAGTGAAATAAAACCAACGGTGTAACTTCTTCACCTGTATGCGGAACCAGGAGAACTTGCTTGCGGGGAGATCTAAGGCCAACTGCAGTATCTGATACTGCAACACTGGAGGAACTTCTTCCCTCATTCCTTTCTCTGACACAATCCCTGGAGAGGTAACAAAAATCTACTTTGACGGCTTTGTTGAAGAATCATCAGCATCATACTCGCAACATATAACTTTTATGTGAACTCAATAATTTATAAAGCATCACCTTTTAAGAGCTTGCTGAAGTCAAATTTGCACTGGCTAACCAGATGTGGCACAACTTTCTGGTAAAGACATATGACCTGAAGAATCAGAGTCTTCAGCAGGATTACCTCAGCTGTCTCAGCAACTGCTGAACACAAAAAAACATAGTCAATCAAAAGTATTTGCTGGTCATCCCCTTTACTTTACAGGACTGATTAGAATAAACAATATACACGTAGTATAAATGTTATTACCTTGCACTTCGTTTTTTTTATCTGTCTGTTCAGCACTCCCTTCAGTTTTGGTCTTTTTTTCTTCACCATCCGTCTTTTCCTTCTTGCTAAGTGACTGCCACTTTGCAACTATGCTCGTCATATCGGGCAAAATCTATTACAGAGCATGAAAAGTGGAGACTTTAGTTGTTTAAAGGTGCATCATTACTATTTGTGGGTATTAAGACAGAACTTTCCTGAGCTTACCCTGCTGAGTGTCTCCCTGTACTGCTGCACCAAATTCCCCATCATGTCAAGAGTGTATATGTCTGAGCTGTGCCACTGAGACTTATCCAAAAGGTACTCCATATTCTTATTGGCTCTTTTCAACATGAAATTCATCATGGACAGAGTGGTGAGCTGCACTGCTGTGTTGGCAAGCTGTCGGATACAAGAGGAGATATTCTGATAATACATTATAAAGTACTGTACATTTTCAGTGTTTTGTGGTACCACAGCTACAGCATTGATTCATTCACTGTATGAGGTTCAGTCACTTACACTGAGGCCCTGTGTGAAGAAGGTCTTGTTACAGACTGGAGGAAGAGATATCACCATGATCATGGACAGCAGGCGAGGGAGGGGGATGACCTCACCAGTTTGGAAAACTGTGGAAATCTCTGGCTGGGCTTCGTAGATCTGACATATGAATTCAAAAGGGATCATTATTTTTTTTAAATAGAAACCAAGCTATGAGCCAACACTGATGGAGCCTCATGAAAACAATCAAATCTACAAGCAGGTATTACCTTTTTTAGTAGCTTGACATTGTCCTGCCAAGCACTTTTGAGGCGGGGGGTGTATGAATACTGAGTCTCCTGAAAGTATCTGGCCAGCATGTCGGGGCTAGCTTTCAGCACATTCACCACCAGCTCCGTCACCAGATCATCCTCTGTGGCCTGCTTCTGCCCCACCAAGAACTGAAGCAAGACAATGTTGCCAGCTCTGGAAAAAAAAGTTAAATCATATGATAAGCATGAGGAGTTTCCAGAAGAGTGCAAGGTAAACTTGACAATGTGATTACTTACCTGCCAGCTGTGCCAAAGCTGGCATCATGAAAGCTGATACCATGCTTACGAGAGCAACACAGGTCGAGAAGGAAACCGTGAACAAGTTCCCGGATGATAGATATCGCAGCATGCTCTGAGTCCTTCAACATCTTAAAGACAATAAATAATATTAAGGCCCACAGGGAGAAAAGGTAATTTGGATAACAGAGCCTTCGTTCAAAAACGAAGTCAAAAAGCTCAACAAATACTCACTCTGTCATCGTCAGTGGTTGCATCCACAATCCCATTCCATTTATACAGAGATGCTATGTTGGCCAATAAAACAGGTGTGAAGAAACGCACTTTCTGTGTTTTACTTATGGCCTTGTTTAGTACCACCTGCAGCAAGACAAATAACAACAAATAGAATTATTAAAGCCATTCATTGATTTTTAAATGGAAAGTGTAAACTGCTGAGCACTTACTCTAGTCTTCAGTGTGGACAAAATCAGATTGACTATGGACATTCTGTCCTCCTTCAGTCCCGTACTCAGGATCTCTGGCAGGAGTTCTGACACACCAAAATGAACACGTCATCAACAAGCCTGAGATAAGAGTACGTTGTGTACATTTTAATGCATATTTAATTATTACCTTTGCTTTCTAAGATCTGTCCGACTGTAGCATTATCTCCAGACACCAGAAAGGACAGCACAAACTGGATAAAAGCCATGCGGACATCAGGTCTTCCCTGGAGGATTCACAGAGAAGAAAGTAAGCATACACATCTACAGAACCCAACAAGCATGCTGAAAACTGAAAAAAGGCAAATACTACAACCCACCCTCTTATCCTTTCTCTTTGCCAGTCCAGACAGAGCTTTATTGATGTAAATGTTACTTAGGACCTCTCTGGCAGCTTCTGGACCCTGAGACACCAAGGCGGACAGGAGACTGAGGCACTGACGGACAAACCTGTGCATAACGGAAAACACAGCATTAGGGCCATGGGCAGAGGGCACATTTTAAAGAGGACCTATTATACTTATTTTCAGGTACATACTTGTATTTGGGGTTTCTACTAGAACATGTTTACATGCTTTAATGTTCAAAAAAACGCTTTGCCTTTCTCATACCGGCTGTGCTGCAGCACCTCTTTTCACCCTCTGTCTAAAGCGCTCCGTTTGAGTACCTACCCCCCCCCCCTCCCGAAATACCCATTCTGCTCTTACTGGTCAGCTGGCCCACTGCTGTGATTGGTTATCCAAACTTAACTTTTTGGACTCCGCTTCAGCTCCGCTCTACCTAGCTTTGTTTGAGGGCGTGCCAAACTAGCCGCTAGGCAAAGTGTGTTACTTGGTGACATCACCACGTTACAGAAGAAAAGGCAGGACCTCAAGCAAGGCGTTTCAGGAGCGGTGTTTCTGTCGTGGAGAGTAACTCCCTTTGGCGTGGACTTTGGGCTTTGTAACTTTGCAGACCTTTTACATCCAAAAAATATATATAACACCAAAGGAAAGGGAAAAAGCATAATAGGTCCCCTTTAAACTGTGCTGAGGACTGACATTTGAAGCCCTTGTACTGAAGTCATTACACCAACCTGTGATTTTCTGACTGGAAAGATCCCTGCAGAAGTTTCACGTAGCTGGAAAGAGTTTTTTTCACAATAGCATTGCCAACCATGTTGAAGTGGGACAGGTCACTGGCTGTCCTCAGAAGGATCATCTCCAAGCTCTCAAAAATCAGCATCATCTGGGCAGAAGCAGGATTTGATTATTAGCTTTTCATGTCCAAAAACAGGTACCATTCAGTCCCATCCACTGAGAAAAAAAACTCACCTCGCTCTCTATGTGCTTTTCTCTCTCTAGCAATTTGAATATTTCTGCACACTCCATGGAGATTTTAATATAACCTTCCACCACATCATACAGGTCAGAGCATGGCAGCTTCTTAGCGGTCGATATGAATGTCTCCAGTCCTGCAGGAGATGAAAAGGAAGAATTAACCAAAGCAAAACAGAGGGGGTCACAGTCTCCAGACGAAGGGAAGATGGTGCTCAAATACTGGCTGCACAAAAGTGCATGGACGGATAGATTAATGAATGTGTGTACCAACATGTACATATACACTCACCCCTCATGGCTGTGGTGGGTTCCTTTAACATGGCTTTAAATACAGTCCCGTTGAATTCCGGAACTTCTTTCTTCACCGGAGTGTTTGACTCCGTCGAGTCTTCGCTTTGGCGCTTTTTACCCATTTTAATACGTATAAACAACAAATATGAGTTATAATTTTTCTTACTCCCCTGCCATAAAAGTTCTGTCACAGTGACCCACGTTGTGCTGTAAACAGAAAGCTGTCCAACGGAATTGTCATCCGGTCGGAAACGTGTGCTGCTGAACTTCAGTTCCGCATTGCTTGTATTTCGCTTACTTCGAAGGAAAATAGTTCCTGCTCCATTCTTTACAGCTCTCTAGCTAAAGCTGCATCACTACTCCATAACTGGTAAAGCTGTTAATACCTTTTCAATATAGACCTGCTTTGTTTTATGGTGCACAATGCATATTTAGGTTTAAGGACCTATTGGAAAGTTATTCTCTTGAGAAATTAGCAGCCAAAAATACACACAGGTGCTATTATGCTCACTAAGAAGAGGTGTATGAAGGGGTGGGTGCATTCAAATTATATTTGATAATGTTTAAATTGAGCTTTAATTTATCATTGCCAGTAACCCCCTCAGAACCCATATATAATATTTATTTAACCAGGTAGGCTCATTGAAATCAAGATCCCTTTTGCAAGAGAGACCTGAGTGGCCTAAAGAAAAAGAAAAAGAAACATAACCAGACAAAACAAAAGTGCATGGCAAAGAACATAAACACATACACATACAACAGCAGTGTTTCACAGTCTTCATATAGCCTATACATCCTGTTTAGGTTATAGTAAAGATAACACATCCAGACTTCATCCATTTTATAGAAACCTCTGTCACACTCACATTCTGTCCTTTTCTATTTAATAACAAACAGTATTTCATTTTGTAAAGTTTTGACAAAACAGATTATGGTCTCAGTGCAGTTTTTGTTTTATACACTTATATACTCAGCTTTCAACATGCCTTGTTTTAGTTTCATTCAATTACAGCATAATTTTAGGAAAACACACATTTTGCTGAGACCATGTAGACATAGTTGTGGTTTAGCTTTGTAGCCTATTTGAAGAGTGTGTGGTTTACGACCAAAGTGCAGCCTCTTCTCAGTTATTCTTTCAACAAACCTTCGCAGACACTGCATAACCAGAGATCTCAGAGTTGATGTCAAACTTATAAGGGCCCAATGCGGTTGAATAAAGCATTTGAAAAGGTTTTCTGAAATATAAAATCTATTTTAGTCAAGTCGGGGTGACCTGTAGGCTATATT
Organism: Sebastolobus alascanus; assembly: GCA_916701645.2. Classification (NCBI taxonomy): domain Eukaryota; kingdom Metazoa; phylum Chordata; class Actinopteri; order Perciformes; family Sebastidae; genus Sebastolobus; species Sebastolobus alascanus. The sequence continues at coordinate 2,794,856 of CAKAOJ020000040.1, read as the reverse complement.
CTTGCAGTTTGTTTTAGTATGTAGGCTAATTATTTACTTATTAGATCGTCATGAAGAGGGAAAATCAAGCAGGTCATGTGGAGATTGCACTCAATGCTGAATTAGAAAATATGACAGCTTCACAAAGTAGGCTGCATCCTGTCTAATTAGACAAAGGCTGCTTTTCCAAATGATACACATCTGCTTTCAGTGGTTGCTGAGAAAGATAACAATGATGTTATTTAGTGGAATGAATTTGAATGACATAATAACCATTTCCACTAAAAAGTTAATAGCAGTATCAAATCTATACAGTTTGTATTCTCCAGAATATTTGCACTCTTTTAGTTGTAGGTCAGTCGCATCATGACCACTAGGGGGAACCCTTGCTTATTTGAGAAATTGGCATTCAGCAGCTGTCCAGACTATTCAAGAGGGTCAAATAATCCAATCCAATCCAGTGAGACATACATGCTATGAATCACCTTGGAGGCAGGTGCAACCTGTTGTGTGTTGTAAGGTAGTTTAGACACTGTGAGGAGCTTCCAGATTCACTGACATAACTATAAGACTGTGAGGTTGGGCCTGCAGGCAGTCTGCTGTTGTCTGGGATGTTACTTGGGATTCTGGTGATTTGATTACAGCTCACTGCTGCACTTGCTATAAAACACATCTGCCTGTGGTGTGGAAACCGCCAAAGGCATTTTTAGAATAAAGGTCCTAAACTAGGCAAATATGACTCTGCCTTTGATACAAAACACTCTGAACTATCTGCGATATGACAGGGCATAGCATTAAAGCTTCACTTTGAGTTCATGCTTCTGTTTTCACAATTTAATTACACAGCTCCTGCTAATATGCAGTCGAACAAACTTGTACAAAGGAATTGGAGCCCATTTATTATTAACTCCCTTTAAATGTTTAATTTTTAGTTTATAGGAAACATCAGAAGTAATGAGACCCTGCATTGTCTCATGTAATTTCTTTTGTGCACACAGTGAAAGTGATCAGACTTTTTTTTTAATGAATGCAAAAACTTTATACCCCGAGTGTGCTGATGCAACCTAGCCAAAGAGTGATTGTTAGCTTGTTCACAGCTACTGATTGAACAGAATATTTAGTGACCGAATGCCTGCGAGGCATGGCGAAACAGATTAAAATATGGCTTTAATCATGGTGCAGGGGCGTCAAACTGTGCTGGATAATATGAAAAGAACTGAAATGAAAAATTAGCAAAATATCATGTTGAAACTGAAATCTTTGAACACTCTGAAATCATTCACGCAGAGCTGAAATTACATGTTGTTTTTCATAGGCTACATAAGAAAGTTTACTTACAGCTGGTGACACAATTCTTGCCAATACTGTCCCTGTAACTGTGTTTTTACAATGAGAGATGTATTCTAGTAACATTTATAATGTTTGGCTTGTGTCTTGACTCTAGAATTATAGAACCGCGAGATGTTGTGTATTAAACACTGTGTATAAAAAATACATTTTAAATTTTTTAATAACAATTATAAAATAATGAACAAGCATTGAAGTGTTTGATCATTTAATTAACCCTAATCAATTGATGTTTATAAGAAGGGGTCTGTTCCTGTTATCTAGGTTGTACACCTGATATATATATATATATATTTTTTTTCATTTTAACAAATCCTCTGATTCCTGCAGTTGTCAGGGTGCTGCCCAGTCACGTACTTGGGGTGGAAATGAGGAGCCTTTATCTGAGCTCTGGCTGATCAAAGGCGTTGGGGTCAAAACGAGCCAGACATGGCAGTAATTTTACATATTTTTCTAGATTTTTAAATTTATGAGAATAGAAGCACAATGACAATATAGGAAATTGACTTTTTGATCAGATTCCAGGCTAGTTAAGTTTGATACTATTTGTTTATTACCCTTTGTTGATACACAGCGAAGCTGGAATTTGTTTTTGTAGTGAGTGCAGTACTCATATTCTGACGCAGGCTACATTATTTAGCAGGATTTGTGTTTATCTCACAATTATTTTCTTGTGTTCTCAGAGAGTTGGGGCTAGTTCAGGAACTGTTGCTCTATAAAGACGGGTTTGTGATATTGAGCTGCTATACAAATAAATTAAACTTGACTTGACTCTCTTTGAAATGAAGATCAATTTCTCAACATTTGTTCCGTAGTTGAATCATACATACGGTACATTTATTCACAAAGTATGCTCTTCATGAGTTCACACTCCTCTCCATATCTACCTGAGGTTTGTCTGACATTGTATCCCATGAGTGGTTAATATTGACCTTTACGTGTAGTTGAGACTCATTGCTGGGGAAATAAGGAATATGGTGTGTTGACATTTAAGATAATCTTATGGACTATTTATTTCAATCCATTTCCCTTTGACACTTTGCCTGGCTCTGTCAAGAGGTTGCTCCAGGAGTTACTTACATAACCAAATATTACTGACATATGAAATGCATTAGGAACTCCAACCACTTTGTGCATGGATGCTTTTTCTGACCGTGAGCTGTTTACTGCCAATATAGCACGCTTTCTTGTGGGGAGCTGTTCCTGGTGGCATGTCCACCCCAATGAGACTGGGGTCTCTCCAGTGTGTTAATGCTCTTGGAAATGTGCTCTAAACTGGTGTGTATTTGAACCTCAAGGCATGGGTAATTAATGCATGAGAGAAAAATCTGCTGTTCTGCCTCTTTAGGACCTGTTGCTGAAGTGCCCTTGCAGTGGGACCAAGCTATGCTGGATGAGAGAGGAAGCAGGAGTGGCATAGCTATGCGAAGCCTTTTCCGGTCCATAAATGCCATGTTTATTTTTGAAGTTCTGGCCTGGTGTGCACCACTTCTCTTTTAAACAAAATGGTGGGTGTATAAAGCCTGTCACGGCGCTGACAGGGATGGTCAGGCCTTTACAGCCCTGGGATGTCGAAGCAGGATGTTCATCAGTTCAAAGAGGTTTTAGCCACGTGTAGCTCAGGCAGAGTGATCATGTCAGCAGAAGGGCAAACTTCTTCCCTTTTGGAAAAGAAGAAAAGGGTTATTTATGACATTGGTGTCCTCCATGCCACAATGTGCTACACTACTCAGCACTGATATATGATGGGAAAAGCATTTCAGTGTAGAAATTGAGCATATTTTTTGCTGAATACATAAACATTGATGTTTTTAAGTTTTTATTATACTTTTCAAAGACTTCCATTTCTTTTATATGAAACACACTTAAAGATTACACACTCTTCTCTTTCCTTTTGGTGCAACTGTAAATCACAGGTTATATACTATACTTATGTGTTTACTTCCTCCATTATGATGCCAGTAGCACGACTGGGTCTAGATAGAGACGCTGGGTGGTTTCCAAAGAGTTCTTTTCCACAGCTGAAGCCACTTTACCAGGCCTGTTTTCACCACAGCGCACCACAGGCCCTTCTGTGAGGTTGCTGCGCTTCCGTTGTGTGCCTCTCGGAGCCTCTCAGGCCCTCCTCATGATAACACTACAGCCAACGCTGTCGTTGGATCAAAGATCACCCCACGCCTAACAAACAGCTAGACACTTGGCCTATCAGAAACATCTGGGAGTGGTTGGTTGCAGCTGTTGGTGCGTGCCCACACCCCTGAAACAATCAGGACGCCGGCCAGATGTGGAGATCATCTCACGTAAGGTACAGATGTTTCTGTTCCTCGCCACAAGGAGACGTAGGATGCTTTCTGAAGTCCTATTAAATTTAGAATGTTTGTACTGCACCCAGATTGGGTTCAGTGCTTTGGGATATGCCACCGGCTTGTGGGTTGTCACTATTCAGCAAGCTGATTGAAAACAGTGCTGCTTGCAAGATGCTTTTAGAAAACAGTGCAAAAAATGTTGTTTTTTTCCAAATGGGTGAGTGTGAACCACTAAATATCACCTAGTCTGACCCTACTGATAATATAGAGGCGAGAATGTTGCAGGACTTTTTCATTTGACTTAATAAGCACTTATATTGCAGCTCTAGAAATATGCTGCCTAAATTTGGTGCTTGTTGAAGTCATTTTATGTTTACCACAGGACACTTCATAACATCCCATAACCTTTCAATGTCTAATCCCAACAGCTGTTCCACTAGATTATTGCTGTGACCCTCCCAGGTGGAAGAAATATTCAGATTGTATACAGAAAAGATCCTCAAATGCAAGCGAAAGTCAAGTACAGAATTATTAGCAGTGAAATGTATAAATGGAAAGTACTCTGTTGAAGAATGGCTCCTTTCAGTGTGTTAAATTGTTGATGAATTAATGTGTCAGCTAGTTTTTATGTACTTTTTTAACTGTAAAGTGACTAAGTACAGCCTTCCAATGCAGCAGAGTAAGAAGCAGAATTTCCCCTTCAGAAAGAGTAGAAATATAAAGTTGCACAAAATGTTCTCAGCTGAAATTGATGAGAGTTTATTCATGAGAGATTTACATATTTTAGCTATTATTACTTAGAGGATTTTCCATATTTCCTGACAGTATTACCTATTCTGCTGTTACACTTAAAGATACAGTGTGTAGGATTTGGTGACATCTAGTGGTGTGGTTGCGGATTGTAACCAACTGAGTACCCCACCACTCATTCCTCCCTTTCCAAGACTACAGAACCCTCTCGCTAGAGCCAGTGTTTGGCTTGTCCATTTTGTGTTACTGTAGAAACTTGGCGGAGCAACATGGTGGTCAACTCTGTGAAGAGGACCCGCTCCCTATGTAGATATGAAGGGCTCATTCTAAGCTAACGAAAACACAACAGTTCTTAGTTTCAGTGATTATACACTGAAGAAACATAGTTATGAATATTATATCCCATTTCTGCTACTAGATCCCCCGAAATGCTACACTGTTCCTTTAAAGGCAGGGTTAGCGATTTATCCAGTATACACTATTTGTTATATTGGTTGAAATGGTCTTTACACCCCGACAGCAATCCATTTCTTATGAGCTCTGAAAAAAGACCGGAAAAGATCCGTCATCTGTAGCTGCTGTAATCCTGTAAAAACGTCTACCAATGACTGCCTCTGCGCCCAGTTGTAAAGAACCAATCAGATGCCTCCTGCCTCCCTGCTCGTACTCTACCCTTGGCTTGCACCAGCCTGAACTCAAAGCGCGTCGCCGCCGCACGTTAACTGGAGAATGGAAGAGAAAACTCAGCCCTGCAGTAGCACTGCCGTGGTTACTTGTCATGAGGAAGCGTTGTTGAGTTGAAGTCCTTTCTCCGCTCTGTGTCTGTATTCGAAACCGCCTACTACATACTACTGACGAACCCAGTATGCAGTATGTACTGTATACTGTATACTGTATACTGCGTTCCTGAGTAGTATGTAGCATGAAACGGTTAAAGTGATGTATTTGCAGTATGCTAGATGAGGCTTTAACCTTTAAACCAGCTCTTAAAACACTGGACAACGAGCACGAACTCGTACCACTATTACAATATTATCGAAAAATACAATTTTGATTTAGTTGTTTATGTTATGTGTTTTTACTTTATAAAATACTGCAGGTTTAAACTATTTATTCTAACAGCTCATAGTGAAGTCAGACTAACAGGATTATCAACGAGGGGAGACGGCGGATATAAAACATTGCTCGACAAAATTTACGTTACTCAAACTGCTTTTTCAGTTACAGAAACAGACGAGTGGACTGATCTCCCTACAGATATTAGAGTAACGTCAAAAGGAGTCGTGGTGTCTCAGCAGGTATCTCTCTGCCCCGTCATAGGTTGCTCTTTCCCTCGCCACTTTGCTGCTCTGTGGCCGGCTCTCCAGCGAGCTCCCCCCCCCCCCCCCCCCGCGGGCGATTGTGGAGCTTTTCAACTCCAAAAAGGCAGATAAACACCTGTTAATTTATAATGGACATTTGTGTTGTGATATTTAAACAAACTATCCGTCAAACAAGGAAATAAAAGCCCCTCGTCTACGAGACCGGTCTCTTGAGAGAGCTCCAGCCAGCTCATAACAGTCTGTGTGAGTGACTGCCCAGCTGGAGAGGTGGCGATCCCGGCAGGAGCTAGGTAGCTGTGCCGGCAGTTTGTGGAGCTTCTAAACTCCGACAACGGTGGAGCAAATGTTTGATTCGCCATCTAACATCGTAAAACTGTCAATATTCTAAATGTACACAGTTTATTTCTCGCCTCAAAATTTTTCAGAAGTGAATTTAGTGAAATAGCTACAAAAAATGTTAAGTAGTTACGATGCGGCGGTGCTCGTGCATGTGTGTGGGGGGCGTTGCCTCGGAATGAGTTTCGAGGAGGGGGCGGGTTTAGACGGAGCTCCTGAGGCATGCTACTTTCAAATTATGCTAGCTCTCCAAGATCGTCGACCCTATCTTTAATATATTATGCAGTTTGATGAAACTGGTCCAAAGAAACTTTTCACACATAGTACAATATCCAATGAGAGATGAACATAGAGCATAAAAACATGCAGCTTTGTGACAGTGTCCAGTCTTGTACATGATGCATTAGAATCCACTGTGGAGATGTAAACTTAATGATACATAGACATGAAGACACCTATTAGTGATTGCAGAGTTGACATATTAATGCACTGAACATGATGGTAATACCAGACCTGAGATGGTGTGCAGAGAGTCTTCCGCTCCTGCAGGCTCCCTGTGGTGATTAAAAAAACACTTTGGTGGATATTACACCCTGTTATTCTATCCCTCTGCTGTCTCTGTCTGTTCCCTCTCTCTGCACACCATTAAAACAACATCTTTGGCCCAGGCTCACCGAGCATGACATCGGAAGTAAAGTTTAGTGAGCACCCTTGCCGTGACCCCCTCCTCCCCGTTCTCATGAATGAAATGGTTTTGTTCTGTACATCAAAGGGAGGTCCTCTGTTTGTACTGGCTTTTACTTTCTGTATATCTCTTCCTCAAGTTTTCCCTGCAGTGTAAGCATGAAGAGTTAGAGCCTTCTTTAAGACCTGTGGGTCGTGATAACATCAGTGCCCCTGATATGCATTTGTATTTGGTCTCGGATTTAGAGGATCCCCCATTGTTGAAGTCCCATGTCTGCACTACTGCTTTTGCTCTCTCTCCATCATCAGTCTGTCCTCCAGCTGCCTGGTGGTCTTCAAAGTGGAACAATGCCTGCACCCAAAGGCCTTTAAATATTAGGAGATGGTTGCCCGTCAGAAGATGCACTGTAGAGTGTTAGTTGAATCCTCATTATTCCTAAGGTCCTTATTCGAGATATAAGACAGTAGACTGGCGTAGGACAGTACGAGCAGGTAAATGGGGAGGATACATCAGTCAGCAGATGTGATATAGAAGATCTTCCAGTGATGCATCTCTCAGAGGCTTTTATGTGAGAGCATGATGTTTAAATATTAACCAATCTCTTGATTTAGCAGATGTCACAGGGAAAATTAAAATTAAATTTAATTCAATTAAATTAAATTTTTGAAATTAATTTGGAGTATGAGGTTAAGTGTCACTAATGATCTTCTTATATGATACACATAGCTCCAATTTTCAGTCAACTTTTTTTCAATTACATTGCAGTTTAAATCAGTAGGTGGGTAGAATTGGAGCAAATATGATTAAAAAAAAGTTATTTTTATAAACTGGTCTCTATATCCTGACAGTAGTGCATGAGACAGGTAATCTGAAAAAAAATCGTGTGCCTCTGTGTCCTCCGATGCTCCTAATTGCATCTGAAAGCTGCCTCTGAGCAGCTGTCAATCACAGCGCTGATCAAATATGAATCAATATTCTGTTACTGTAATGCCTATTTCTCGCCTCAAATGTTTTCAGAAACATCTTGTAGTGTACTGTTTAGCTGTAAAATGAGAAAGTTTGTGACCCGGCAGCCATGTTGAGATCAGTTGAGGAAATACCAAGCACCGCCCACCAGCTGGAGCAAACACAATGACCTGTTATTGGCCAAGTCTCACAGGCTAGATTTTTTAAAGCCTGAAAACAGAGCCATGAGGAGGTGCAGAAGTCTAGTTTTCTCTCAGAACACTTGAATTACAATATGCTGAAAGATTATTATGGAATTTTTGCCCAATGATGCCAAAAACATTCTGCCTACTGCAGCTTTAAATTGACAGAAACCCTGGTTCTACCTGTGTTTCACATTTTTCATATAAATGCATACCTCTACAGTAGAACCCACAGTCAGTCTTTGTTGTAACAGCAGGCTTTTGCAATGGATCCTAATGGGCCTGGGGTGTGGCACCTAGGTTGGGCACCTGGAGGCCTACTGAGTGTCTCCCTTACCTGGCAGGTCTTTTGGGTAGAACCAACTAAGGAGAGGCCAAAAAGGAGACCCAGGAGACACTGGAGGGATCACAGCTTTAGCTAGCCCGGGAGATCCCCATAAAGAGATGGAGGAAGCTGGTAGAAGAAATATGCTGCCACCACCACCCATAAGAAGCTCCAATATGAATGAATGGATAAGAAAGTGCTATAATGAAATGTCAGGCAAGTTTAGCATTTCTTGTTTGTTTATAGTGTTCTTTTGGAATAAGACAGTAACTTCCAGTAACAGTAACTTGCAGAACAAGAACAAGAACTGTAACTTCTTGTAGACGGGGTACTGGGGAACAGACTATTCTAATCTGGTTTAGCAATTTGTGTTCTTTTGTTTTCTCAGTTGATCATAGAGACTCTCTTATCTGATTTGTATGCTGTTTGGGGAAGTGGTGTGCATGTGAATTAAAAAATTGAGCCTCAAACTAAATTAAACATTTGTTGAGTGTCTACTTTTGCTTCTCATTTTTTCAGTTGAATTAAAAATGCTCTGAAAGTGTTTCAGCCTTGAAAGAACTGATCCTACACTGTTAACTGTCTATGACCTTACTGACATGCTGAAGCCAAGGGCTGTCTCCCATCTTGCATCCCATGCCTCTCCCACCCTTCTTTGATCATACAACTACTATATCTCTTACGACAGCCTCGCCATTTGTTAATTATTTGGCTACAGGCGTTGTCTCCAGGTTCCTGAACTGATGAGTCAGAGAATAAAACGACTCCCTCTGCTTCAGGAGGAGGATTTGGGTTCAAAACCTCAGCCAATCATCAAAGGGTAAAAACGGGATGTGGCTATTTACTATATCTGAGGTTATAGAATAATTTATATCACCATTAAAATGATTATACCGGTATATGTATCTGTAATTTATTGATGTGAAACCTTGCCTCTGTATTTTTAGTTGTGGGCTCGGCAGCTGGTTTATAGAGTGCTTCTGATTATAGTGTTTGTTCAAACCAAAGCACATATGGCTTTGACAGTATCATAGCAGCTCTCGTCTCAAACATCTGTGCATGACTAACACTGAAACATGACATGTAGGATGTAGGATCTTCCCATGGGTCATTTATATATGAGATTTACTCTCCATCACCTTTGTACTCCATCCCTCTTCTCGAGTGTGCTATGGATTTCTATGGCTTTACAATTTAGCTTTGTTCCTAAACTCCTGACAAGCATTTATTATGTTTCCCAAGATGGGCTTATTTTACAAAACAGGACGTGTTGCATGCTATAGCCGTTTTCACTTGGGTGATTTAAAGTCATATATCAAAACTGACCAGCTGTCCAGACTTCAGATAATGGATGTACATGGTCACAGCTGTGTGTTATTGCCCTTTGAAGTCGCTATATTCCTGAGATTCTCACAGTGTGAATATGAGGTAAGATCCCTACATTTAGCAGCTCAGCCTGGCCAATGCGCAATATAAGTCTTTCTAATTTGAAGGCTTTGCCCCAAGGACAAATACAGCAGAGACATTGAAGCCGAAAGAGAGTCATTTGTTTTTATGCTATTTATCGAACAGTTAATCACGCAGGAGCACGAAGGAGTCTGATAAGATGCTAGCCTGCTTTTTCATATATAAGTAAATCTTATCGCTCAGGAAATATTTATATTTGCTGAAAGTTTGCTTTTGTTATGCCCTCAGATGGAGCAAAATGACAGACTTTATTATCAAGGGTAATCTGAGTAGTATTTTTGCTACCAGATACCTTGGGGATGATCAGAATATGATATTACCAAATAGGCTGAGGTATTCTGTATGAAGTCTATAAGAAACCATTTCATCAGGTGTTTCCGGGTTTTTACCTGCCACTAGTGTTTTTGTAAATAGGACAAATATTTCCCTTTCCACACCTAAAATCATAAAATAGCCTATAAAGAAATACAAACCAAATGTAATAATCTGTTCACCTTCTATGATATACACGCTTCTATTGTACTCTTATTCAAATGCTTGCTCATATTTCAGTATTTAATCCCAATGAAAACCTGTGAACACCTGCACATTTGACACTTGTGGAATTTGAATTACTGAAAATTTATGACAGTCAAAGGATGAGCAGACATATAGTAAGTGTATCGGACCATAGAGTCGGATGTTGACCCTACCAGGCAAGAGGGAGTCTAGAAAACCCTGAGGATGTGTATAGTTCTCCCGGCCGACAGGAGCTGCTGAGGGATGGCTTTTACTTAATTGTCCAAAAAGATGCGTATTTCCAGCGCAGACTTCCTCAGACAAATGGCCAGATACACTTGACATCTTATCCCATATTCCTGTTGGGGTTTCTCGCTGTAGCTGAATTATTATGACAATAGCACTCCCCTCTTCAGTTGTGCACCTGGTAGTGATTCTGCGGATGCAGGATTCACACATTTATTGGGGGGAAAACAACCCAGTTTTGACTTAATACAGGCTTCATACTTAATTGTGCAGGGAAAAACAGCCAGTGTCATTACAAAAATATATAAATTGACCATTGCAAAACTGTGAGAACAAATGAAGAACCCATCAAGGGTATTTGGTGGAGTTAATTACTCCCTTAAGAGATGCCCAAAGCAAACACATTCTCAAAAACACTGCAATGAGACAACCCTTTTTTCTGAACTGAAAGTGCAAAGTAATAAGACTAAAGCTTCTCCGTTAAGATCTAATAAGATCTAAAGCTTCCACGTTGCTGTTGAAGAGATGTCCAGTAACAGAAATCCTTGGTTTTATGTTTTGAACTGGTTTATGCACGTCATTCAGAAAGCTGTTTTGTATTTGCATCTCCATGAGGAACTGTTCAGCATTTCTAACTATTCAGTCCTGTTTCTTGTTATGTAAATGTTTGCTCACGAGCATGACCATATGGATCATGTGACAAATTGTTGGTGAAGTTGGCAGCCTTGAGAGCTGATGCCTTAGCCCCAAATACTAACTGGCAAAAAACATTCTTTGCACATATATCCTTATTGTGAAAGCATAACCACAGTGTAAAATAAAATAAAACATCCTGCTGATGCTTTAACAAGAAAATCTGTGCTTGGACCTTCTATGTAATAGCATTGTTCAGAGGAACCTTGGCAACCTCTAGTTCATGTGGAGCATAATGAGACTGACACCGTAGCCACCGTTTGTATTAGATCTGCTTCCCCATATGGGCCTGATTTAAAAAGGTTAACTATACATGGACATTCATAGTTTTGTTTTTTCCTGTTAACTCAAGCAGGGAGTATTGATTATCTTTTGTCTATGTGTTGAAGTTGATTGACAATTTGAGAGGAAATTGTGAAATAAGATGACTTTTGCTCTCCCCGCCATAAATACAGGAATATAATTTATTGTTGATAGGAGGGTGTGGGTCAGCATGTTTCCTGTGGAACCAACCGAAAGCTCCACATCTGCCAAAGAAAATGATCACAGCAACTGACTCATGGCAGAGTAAAATAGTTTCCACGGTTATATATTATTTCAGTTATTCTGTCACTCCATCTGTATGATGATTTGAATGAGCTCCCTTTTTTAGTCATGTTGGTTGTGATCTGCTAGTGTGGTCAGGACATGTTAGAGTTCAGTGAGGCTGAAGAGAAGAAGGAATTCGCCCAGGTTGCTCTGTGCTGACCCTGACAGTGATTGTTCACTTCAATGCCAAGGCTTATTGCTATGGTGTGTTTCAAAATGACGGATCAAGTAGAGTCAACAGTTTCTAAACTTTCTCAAGTGACATCATTGTGAAGTGTGGAGTAATGGGATTAGAGGATTTTTCTTTTTTTTTTCCTCAAAGAAACGTTTGCTTGAACAATTTAATTGTTTTGGGAATTCCAGGGCATCCCTCTCAATGCTGTGCATTCCTTTCCTCAACAACAGATCGCATTCCTGGAGAATAAAAGTGATCTCCATCAGAATTACTCCCGACAATGTCTGAGGAATTTCGTCCTGCAGGAGAACGACATGCTGGACTGTGTGATTGATAGTGTATTAATTAGAAGGCATTCACAGTGGACAGCCCGAAAGATTTTTTTTTTCTGAAGTGGGTGTCATTGTTATAAGCCAGACGGCTGTTAACTGGGCGAGAGCCCGAGGCAGATCTGATGCTGTGCAGTATTTAGAAGCAATGGAATATGAAGGATAAAAAAAATGTTACATAATTCATACATTTGGATGTTAACTGTGAATACAAATACTCAGGTTTGGAGCAATGGAATACATTTATATTGATTTTAAATAGCAGAAGCGCCCAAGGTTTAATTTCCAAATCACATTAGAGCTGCATTTTCCAACCAGACAAATCCCTTTGCTGACATGCTCAATTTATTCTCAAGCTCTCTGGATCTTTTAGCAGTTTTCAGTTCCACTCCTCTAGTTACAAGAAGAGCTCATTGCTGCATGGCTTGAGGGAAAATGCCAGTTTTATTGATTTTCTGATAAATTCTGTATTTCTTTTTTACTTCTCCCGAGACTGTTGTCGAAAACTTTTACATGTGGGTTCATACGATCCTTTGGTCCATCCAGTGAGGCTATATTTTTGTTGAGAACCAGGACAATGGAGACACTTTTAAGGTCACAGGATTAAAATACAGTTATTTCAGGTTGGTTATTCAGCATTTTGTGTCCCAGTACTCTCTCAGACTCCAACAAAGTGCAACCATAACACCATGTGCCAACCTTGAAGGCTCATTCAATCCTGTAATGTCAGAGTCTTTACACATTACAGCTGTAAATGCCTACAGCCTGAGGGTTAAGTGTGTCCACCATTTGATATACTTACTTTGTTCATTATTTTTCATTATTCAATTATCCATTATGTGTTGAAGTGTCCTGGATGTAGCCTTGATGTAAGTTCTCCAAGTTTGACCAGTTAAAAGCAAGAATTATAAAAGATAAATCAACAAACATCTGAGTGGGCCCAGGAATACAGGATGCATTAGCCCATGGCTGTTTTGCAGCAGCATTAAACTGATTCGTCCCATATTGCTGTTGCGCAGTAGATGGACAGATTTGGCCCGTCTACATACAATATGTAGGAGAAAAACAAAAGAGTCACAGGCAACTTACTGGCTTTGTTGTCAGAGAAGGCACGGGAAACACAATATTGTTGTGGTTAGTCAGACTGTTTTCGCCTTTTAAATACACACAAGCATTTGCAGAGCAGACTGGGTCTTTGTCAGCAGAGCCCTGCTTTGTATTTACTAGTGCAGTGCGCGTTCGAAACATGCCTGTTCAGAACGGGCTGAATGCTAGGCCTGTGGTATTGCTGCTTGCAACTTTCTCGAGAACCGCTCATACGAACAACGTCACGCTGGCCACTGCGCTTTCTTTGGTCCTGAGCAATACACCTGCCATGACATAGTTGCGTCACACACCCAAGTTGCAGCTACTTACGGTCAGAAACACCAGTGAATTACACTCTGGTTCATGGGAAAAAACAGAGGCACCCAGATCATGGCTAATAGTGGTCAGACACACTGGTGAAATACACTTAGTGGAGTACATCTCCAAATAGGCGCATTAGTGGCTTGCTTTGACATAACCACTGCGGATATAAAGCAGAGCATGGATTTAATTAGTAGAGGTATTTTGCCGGCAGTAAATTTTTAAGTTAGTCAGGCAAACTTACGCAATTTGAGTTGCAATGGCAGAGTGGTGCTGTTCCGGTAGGCTATCAGCTCGTGATCGTTGACTCCAGGGAAGTGAAGAAAAGTTTGGTTGTAACATTATCCAGTATTCATGTAGCGTTAGCAGGCTATATCCAGAATCCAGCAGCGAAAGTGAGAGGTCTGCCTGCTGCAGACGACATGCTCGTCTAAGTGTCGAGGAAGAACACAGTCCTTTATGTTTTGCCACTTGGGTGAGATTCTACAAATGTGCAGTGCACCACTGTGCTGTTTTCTTTTACTTTCTATTCTGTTTTGCTATGAAAATACTAAGAAAATTAAACTATATCGCTTCCCTTTGTCTTCTGGTACAGTGTGGGGACCACAGCTTATAATTCAAAGAAAGTCACGAGTGAAGAGTTGTGAGAGCAAAGGAAACAGATATGCCCTTTTCCTGGTAGCTCAGACAGAAAATAATAAAGTTGTTAGGCTGGCGTCACAGGGAGGTTTGACCTATGGTGATGGCAGGATCACCTCTGCAGAAAGAAGAAGGATCTTTCAAATGCCTTCTCATGTTTTCAAATGCATCTGCAGGCAATATGAAATAGATATTGGACATGGAGTAAATCAAACCAAACATTTAGTCTTATAGACTGTTAATTTACTTGTTCTGGCCTCCTGTGTGTCCCTCAGTGCAAAAAAAGAGAATTTATTGGGACTATCATCATCATCAACTGTACTAACTCACTATATACCACCATGGTAGACTGGAGACTGCCTGTTTTTCGTCCTACAGCAAATTTAGATCATGAATATCATATTATTTGATATATAATGAGTCTGTGGGCCTTGATTTCAGGGTCCAGGCTAGGGTATCACAGAGAATTTAGATTTTTCTTTCATTACATGAAAGATTTATTGTTGCGATATTTGGAGTCAGGAAGCAGTGGTAACACTAAACAGAAACCTATAAAAGGGCTTTTACATCATGATTAACCAGAAGATGACAAGGAGCTGGTACTCCCTGAATTTTTCTTAACCAAATGAAAACCACCTGTGCACTTAATACCTAATATCCTTTGGAAAGGATCACACAGTGTAAGTCTAGAGTATGTGGACATATACAATTGATACACACAGTGCACAGAGATATAAAGTGTGCTTTAATACATTGTAACTGAAATACTCTTTAACTTGATGAAGAACTGATCTCAGGTCTTCTCATTCATCAAGTGTGTGAAGCACATTCTTTCAAAAGTAACATTCAATAAAGCAAAGCTCATATTTCCTCAAATGCACAGCAATCTGGGGGAAATGGTCCTCTAGTGCTTCTGGTTAGTGTTTTGTCTCAATAAAGGTTCACATTAGACTTCTGCTCAAGCACATACCCAACCCCCCCAAAACACCACTCTGTTTTCTCCATCAGATATTCTACACAGTCCATCTTTTAGAAACCAACAACTTATACGATGAAATGCATGCTCTTTTGGTTTAGGTAACTAGTAATGTGTACACATTCAATTTCATTTATGACTGTTTTTAACAATTTTTTGAGCAGTTTAATATCAGAAAAAAGTAGTAAAAATAGCAAACACAGAAGAAGAGCATGTTTGTACAAGTTGTGTTTAAGTTTAATCACCTTTGTTATTCGTTTCATTGTCTTGATAAAAGATAATAAACTGAAGCCAAATATTTTCACTGTATCTGCACAATGGGGTGAGGTCATGCTCTGTTTCTGTAACTTTGTTTTCCAAGTCTTGATAAGATTCATATTTACACATGCTCTAAAAAGCATCAAACATTTAAAGTTTTTTTTTGTTACCTAAGGCACACTTGCAAATGGAAACAATAAAAACCATGCGAGTGTAACAAACACAACACAGACTTCAGCTGCTGTACATAAGCAAATTACTAATTTAATGACAAGAAAAAGATCTCATGAAAATCATAATTAGGTAGGACGATGATGCTGAATCCTATTCAGCTTCCCACTGTATTATGCATGGCCGCCTCATTAATTACCTACTTAATCTCATTTCATTGCCTCAGGTTGGATGCACTTTTTTTCTGGCTGAAATGAATTCTTCTGGCAAAGCGGCCCGTCACACACTTAACTTTAATCTTGATTAAACTCGATCTGTTGATTATTTCTTCCACGGACTTTCAGCACGACTAAAGGAGCCAAGCTCTGTGGTTTCCCCTCTAATCCATGGTCAAATGTCACTAAAATAGCCATCACATCAAAAATGACTAAGACCACAACCTTGTGATGTGGACAGCATCTAACCTCAAAGACCTCAAAAAAATTGCAGATTTATCCACCATTACAGCACCTTGCTTTTTTTATTTTTATTCAGGGTCTCCTATGACTCACAGGAGCAGTCGAGATGCTCTCAACCAGTGAGGATGAGACACTGAACTCTATATGTATTGGACAGTCTTATGCATAGAAAAAAAAACATGAAAAATTCATTGAAAGTGTGAAAGGACCTTGGGTAAAATGTATGCAAATGTGGAGCAAAATGTGAGCTTGAAACTAAAGTTGTACTTTTGTATGGAACTCAAGTGCTGAAATGAGCAACAGATGCTCCTCTGATGTTTTGATGCAATTTATCAACCATACAATACCTAATCTGCTTGTTGTTGTTTTAAAGCCATACACAAATACATCAGATTGACATTTTTACATTTAGTTTCAGTACATCAGTTCATCTTTCATCGTTTATCAAATTCAGAATAGACAATTCTGTCAAGTGAATATTTTGTCTGAGTAGTATGCTGTCAACAGGATATTTGACAATCCATTGGCTTGTCAACAGGCACTGTTTCTCTCATCTTTTTTTTTTTTTTTTTTTTTTACATATTTGCACAACATTAAAAAACAAAGGATATTTGAAATAAAATGAATTTATTGTTTTCTTTGCTTAAAAACACACACACCGTTACACACCACAGATAGTTCCGTTGATAATATGAAACAGGTACATGCTATCTAAGAAGAGAAATGAAAACCTTTGTTTTCTTTACAACTCCAATATATCTACATCTTAGTAGGCTGCTTAAGCACCTCTTATGACTCCATATCTTGGTCTTTTTACTTAATTTCATGCAATCTCTAAACATTATTTTGTGTACAACGTGCTGTTTAACTCACATAAGTGACATTAAAACATACATTGGACAGATAATGCAGATGGTGGTTGTCCCTGCAGATATAAAGCTGTAGGCTATTCTGACTTAGCAAAAAAAAAAATTAATGTCATCTGACTTTGTGATTGTGTGTGTGTGTCCAAGTGGATGAACGTGTGGATTGGCACGCGTGTGTGTGTGTGCGCATGTCTGTGTGAATTTGCCTCCTCTGCTCTGCTGTCACAGTAATAATGAGTAGCTGCCAGCGCTGGAGCTCATTCTACTTGGTGATATAGCAGTTCACAGAGTGAGAGTGGGGAGACATAACTAGGTTGCATGGAGGGGAAAAGGTTTAGCCAGCAAAAATGTTGAACTGTGGCAGGGATGACACTGACCAAAGTTTTTTTGTTTTTTTTTCCAAAAGTTTTATTTTTCTTAATCAGCACAAACAGAACAATACAGCTATGTCAGTATATTCATACTGACTAGTAAATACTGTCACTGTATTTGGCTAATATGATTTTTATCATGAATCATATGACTTTATTTAGTTTTGCCAGGGGTGCATCAGTTTTTAAAATGTTTCTTTGATGATGATAACAACAAAGATCAATAAACCCCCCAGATGATCAGTTGCATGCATTCACCCCACTTATGTCAACTGTTTCTTCACAATAAATAGGATTGTTGACACAGCGGGGCCCTTCTGTTGTTCTCTTCTTTATAACTTCTAAATGCAAAGTGACAAGGCGTTAATAACTTTCAGAGCTTTCAGTGATTGACTATAAAGTGAAGCAGGGTTATGGCTCCAACACTATTAGAGATAAAAGCCAAGCTCCATTTGAGAGTTGACTGGAGATGTAGGCGACGCTTCTTTAAAGAGTCACAAGATGTGAGGAAATGTTAGGGGCATTGTCTCTTCTCTAAACTTAGATGAAAAATACCCCCAGGAGGTTTCTTGACTTCCAACATCTGAAGGAAAAAATGTGTCTGTTTGATAGCTAGGCTTCCTTGTGATGTTGTGGATTTGTTGAGGTTGTTTTGTCAAAGCTATTACATGTAAGTGAGGTGAGCTGCACAAATGCACCCAATAGCCTGAAGGTATAAAAAACTGAATATGATTAATGTATAGCCTATTTTTGAAGATTTGCCCCTAATATTCAGTGCTAGCTACCCTTAACAATGACAAATTGTGTTCTTGAAATTCACCTTCAATCTCATGTTCATGTCAAAATGAGTCTGTTTGTTGCTGTATTCTTCTTTTCCAAAAGAATGTTAAAGGTTATATGGATAACATTTTTATGTATACACAAATAATAATAATAATAATAATAATAATAATAATAATAATAATAATAATAATAAAATACACCCACAGAGCTTTTAGAAAGGTGCCGAATAAAAATATGGCTCCTAAAAATAATTATGATTGTGAATTAATCTTTTTAAAAATTTTGACGGGTCCAAAATGAATGTTTTATTTATCTCTGTGGAAGATATGTGACGTTTAATTCCCACTTCTAACAAGGCTTGTGAGCCAATAGTATAACAACGTTGGTATCACATGGTATCTCTGGGTCGTCAGTGATGAAGTTGCCAGTTAGCGTGAAAAAAAACGGATAAATGGCATGATTGTTATCAATGTTAACATTTTTCAATTGAATTGAATCAATTGAATCGATTTGTATTATGATTATCGCTTGATTTTCTTTTTTTTTTATTAGCCTATTTGTGTTTCTTTTCTCTCTATTTTCTATGTATCTTTCTTGTCTTATGGAAACTCCACTCCATATCACATGAACATATGCTCTAAGTTTGTTGAGTTAGTTTTGACAGTGAATTATGAATGAGTCTTCTTGATATGTGCATAACAGATGGGTGGGATGCATTGTTGTCAAGTACTTTGATAAACTATGTCTCTGTTTTTACTATGTCTAAAATTATTGATAGATACATACAAATTATGTATATTACATTACTGTAAATATGTCATGCTGCCTGGAGAATGCCACTTCTCAAGCCCCTGGAGGGTTTTTAGTCAATTCTCTTTCACATCCCCTTGCAAATTATATATTGTATCTTTTTAATTTTTCATATGTGTAAATAAAGAAACAAACAATTGCACCTTTAATATTTTAAAAACATAGAATGTACATAACTGTTTTGCCATATAAAACCTGTGATGCTTAACATTTCAGAGCTCTACTCCCCCCCAGTTTAAAACCACAGAAATGTGTTTCCATATGCATTTTGCGACAGATCCAAACTTTTGGACACTTTCTAGACTTCTCAAACTTTATCGCAGCATTCCAGATTATTTAAACCCGTGTAGCAACTCTGGAGCACTTCAGGTGCTGTTACTGATTTACACTTCCCTTTTGCATAGGATGGTGGCACCAAAGTTCAGCAATAACCTGTCCTGCCTCTCTGCAGTCGGTGCAGAGAGGCAGCCACAGCAGCAGCAGCACTTGGAGAAAAGAAGAGGGGAGCAGGAGGTTGCTCTCAGTCCGTCACGTGTTGAATAAATTAGATTAGGAGAGGGACGTCCACACCGCTCTGCCCCACACTGTTTGGTTCCAGTCAGCGTGCTGCAGCAGTCTGGAGACACACGCACACACAGACAAACAGTGGATGCCGATAGGTTGATAACGTCTACTAGAAGAGGACGACAGGAAAGTTTTACCAGGCGCAAGTTTGCAATCTGACTTTTAATCGTTTCGTCTGGGAGGAAATCGGAAAAAAACTAAAAAGGACTTTAGCAAAGAAACAAATTGCGTCCAACGAAGGGGGATCTCTAGCCTACAATCACTGGCAAAGGATACATGAAGTCCTGAAATGGATGTAACTTTCACTTTGGACTTCATTAGGGAATACTGAGAAGAATCTGGATATCTGGAAACTCGGCTTGTCTTCTCTCAAACACAGCAGAGCAACAGATGAATGTGAGTATCCATCACAGCATGTCACACATCTCCTCACTCCACAAGTAACCTGATGCCATGAAGTTGTCCATCAGTGCAGGTCATCCATAATAACCTCACTCTAATGTTAAACACACTTTACAACTCACTCGCTGAGCCCCTGCCTGCACTAGATGCTTTCTAGTGGAAGGACGCATACATGACTTATACGACGTTGGTAGCCAACGTTTTTCTTTTGGTGTGTTAGTTTCCAGCTTTCGTCCTCAATCTTTTCCATGCAATCTATGCTGCTATCCGTTGATAAAGGATATTATTATAAGTTCGAGCATGAAATGTTCTTTCATTGGTGCATTATATAGGACTTTGCCGTGATTTTTTAGTAGGCTAAGTACGGCACAGAACAGGCGCAGCTTGTGCGCATACTTTGAAGTATGTTAACTGCACGTCAGGTCGCACTTTTTTTTAACCCCTCTGAGACATTCCTCTCAAATTGGTCAACCTATGGAGTTATTCCATTGTCCTCCGAGTACTGCTGCTGCTGCCGCTGCGCCTTTGTGCCTCCCTGTTCCTCCAGTGGAACACATACCAAATGATTGTCCACATGTCGCCCACAGTTCTTGTGTTGGCAGACTCGTGTTCATTGACCGTGAATAGGTGTTCCTTTCCCTCAATTAATAAATTAATTAAGTCTCCACTGGGTTCCATCACCGCGCACTTTAGTTGTGAGTGTGATGGTTGCCATGGTGCAGCTGCGTAATTATGCAGCCTCTTTTTGACTTTAGACACAAGAAGGAGTGCAGGCTCCTCCTCTCTTTATTACTCCCCACCAGTCATCAGTTTGAGGAGCAGTCCTGCTTTTGGTTTCATTTGAGTGCCACTTCTACAATTGTTAAGTTAGGAAATGTTCAGTTATTGCTGCTGCCGCCAGACGACTGAATATTTAATACTTATTATAATAACATGAGGCTAATTGACCAGAACCGTATCCATGCAACTAAAGTTTTTTTTAATTATTATTTAATTGTCAGTGTTTTTCATCCATCCACCCATCTATGAAATTACCAATCCATATGCATTTTTTTTGGGCAATTTTAACATTTTTGTGATAATTGCAATCTAGAGCATTATTCTAATGTGTGCCATTTTTAAGGCTGGTTTGAGTTATAAATTACAACTCACAGAGAAAACAAACAAAAAAGCAGCGCTGTGGGATAAAACCACCAAAATGTGGACCTCCACGGCTTTTATAACAATCCAAGGATTATGTCATAAGCGCATGAAGTAATCATTTCACTAGTCTCGAAACTTTGTAGCTTGCATATGCTGTTGATGAAGCTAGAGTTCCAGACTCCTAAAAAGGAATGAAAAGCACAAGATATGTTTCTCCCAGGACGGCCACACCAACACCACCCAGAGAGATTCTTGCTGCCTTTACATTTCTGAAAATTGCCTGGCTGCAGTCACTGCGGTTTTACACATCTCCTTGCAGTGTCGTCATCAGTGAAATAAATGTCGTGCCAGAAGGCGGTCATCTCTAGAGTTTGTTTTCTCCTTTGTGACCGATAAATAATCTACATCAAAAGCAGGAAACCCTCAAAGTTTTAAATCCCACTTGTTTAGAAATATTTCTGTGACTCCACATATGAGGTGAACTTTCACCTTAGTTTTAGTAATGTTGTCCAAACTCTCCTTGCACCCCTGCTACTGTAACTCGATGCACATGTGTTTTTAATGATGCAACCACTAGTACCCCCAACGCAATATCACATGGTGTCATCTTCAAAGACATAAGGTGTGTGTTTTTTTTATCTGGAACATCTTACACAAACAGCTGAATCAACCCATGCTGCTCTTGCTGTGGGAAAGAGATGATCCTTCTTGTCACGGAGCCTCTGAAACCTTCAGCTTATCGTGAAAAAGGAGCCGGTGTGTTTTCCCAATACCGTGTTTGTTATGGCCAGGAAGTGCATGTGTATCTGATGGTTTTTCCTGGCTTTTTTACATGCCGAGGGACTGACGTTTCAAAGACTAATGCAGGGCACAGAAACGCTGCACTTGTGAGAGGCAATAGTCTGGCAACCATTCAGGGCTTTTTAGTTTGCTTTGTGCTAAGCCTGTCATCCTCATGTCCAGTCAATCTGCAGTTCTGTCTGTGGTTTCCATTATGGCTCCATTGAGCCTCAGGCAGCCTGGCATGTTCTCGAAACTTCAGAAGTTTTCTTTGAGTTAACTGGAATCATGACATGGAATTAGGAGCTCATTTTACATAGTCTGCCACTATTGGCCCTCTTGGCCTGTTGGTGGTGAAAATGGTTTGGTTGTGTTAATTAAAGTAGTGCAGCTGAAGTACTGTATTAGGAGTCATATCTTTGATGAATTGGGATAGATTTAACCAGTGTTTTGGTTGTATCCCTGTAGATCAAATGTCCTGGTTAGATCAGGAAAAGCACCAAATTTAATTAACAAGATTCACAAGAGAGAGAAAATATCGTGTATGATTGTAGTTTAAGATATTAGCTTAAGATAAGTATTTGAAGATTATTCAATATCCCCAAGATATGTCTTCTCAGATGAAATGATATGATTTAACCAGTTTGATCTGTGGCAAATCCACTGTATTATTATGATGTTTAACAGTATCTTTGAGAGGTTTGGCATTCTTCTCTGTAATGTAGATATGGGCTCATGGAGGGAGACAGCAGTGTTTAGTCAGATGTATTGTCTATTGTAGATTTTGCCAAACCAAAGGCCTGCTTTTCTTGATCTTGTAGTGAAAAAAAAGACATATAATACTCCTCAGAAAACTGAAAAGCACAAAATAAATAAGCAAATGAATTTTCAGCTATCATGAAAAATGAATATCTGACACATTTTGCCAAACATGATTTAGCCCACAGTGGAGAGGTAGAAAAAATGCAGGCCTGATGTGGCCAGCATTCCCTGCTGCCAGGGATTTTGATGCTGATTCCAGTCATGCTAGCAGAATGATGTTGACAGTATTCAAACAGAGGTTTCATTCTGCATGCAAATCCTAGAAACCTTGGATTTGGTTGGTTGACTTGGAAGATTCAAAAGAAAGTGGGTCAATGCTACAGTTATTGCTAACAATGAGATGTGCATGCCGTTTTACACACGTGTCGGTTTTAGAAAAAATAACCTCAATGAAGCTTTTGGGATGTGCAAATACAATATTTTGAGAGACTTTGCTGCAGATACATGGGGTTAATACCCCACCAGTTGCATCATCTTAACAAGACTCTTCACTGAGGTTTAACTACCAGCAGGAGGGACTCGCCATGATTTTGGACCATGATGCAAGGAAAACATCTGAAACCAAGCCACAATGGGATTGACTTACTAAATGCAACAGCTCTCAACCTCAGCTGCTATTTTGAATTGTTTTTTTTTTCCGGATTGTTTTCCCTGAAGCCCTACGAATGTTACCTTTTATATCCTGCCTGCTAACTGGCCACTAACTTTCAGACACAAAACTCTCAGTGATGGAGGCCTGGGTGGGTGGGTGGGTGACAGTAATTGTCATATATTTGGTGAGCGTCTTAGCTTTAAAGTGCAGACATTTTTTCTTTTAACTTCATACCAACTCTTTTAAAACCATATGTCCTTCTTAGACTGATATTGTGCAATTAGCCTACCCGACTGTGTCTGCTATATCCATTAGGCTGCTCTGCTCTGCAGAGGTCCTCCACTGTAGCTCAACCAGAAAGTGCATTATTTCAGTTGTGGCATTTGGACAAAGATTCTGGCCTTGAAAAGCTATCCTTTGTGCTTTGGAAGAAGCTTTGTAAAAGTGCATCCCCAGTGTTGCAGTAAAGTAAATCAATACGGAGGCTTTATAGTTCAAGTGCTGTCAAGATTTTCAGGCTGTCATGGATGTGCTTATGTTTTAGCCAAAAACAGCATTCACAAAGCAACATAAAGTATGGTGGTGAATGTGAAGTGCTTGCCTTTAAGGCCCTGTCATTTGCAATTATTATAATCTTTGTGAAAGTATGAAGTAGAGATGAATGCAGCAAATTGATCCAGAGTTAATTTGTATGCCTACCCTTTTAAATAATCTAAAAACTAATAACACAGAAAACCGCATTGATTTCCATGTAATATTTTAAAACAAGTAATGCTCCAGGTTTTCTCACTACTCGCACACTAAATTGAATTCAAACCAATTAGGCCTAATGGCGTTAAAGTCAGCATCTTCAGTGTTGCGGGCTCCGAATCACGGCAGACTGAAATTAGCCCGGGATCTTGTGTGCTTATGGCCAACTTCCAGCAGCCCTCAATTACAATGCTGCAGAGCCAGAAAAAGGGAGCGAGGTAGACTGCGTGGAGCCCTTCAACTCCGCTGCGCTGCTCTGTCACTCAAACACACTGTCACCACCACGGCTGAGACAGATCGCCACACTGCCTTCATGGACACATGGGAGGCATTTAGTGCACACACACACACACACACACACACACACACACACACACACACAGATGTTTTGTTAATGTTTCCTTGCAGGTATCAGTTAAACCACTGGGGGGAGCCTCGAAGAGCTTTCACTAGACACTCAATTCCTCAGCATTTAATACAGTATAATGTGCGTCTGTATATATTTCCTCAAAATTAAATCTAAATTTACTTTTCAAACAAGTCAAAGTAGTTATAAATTACACAAGTTTAGACAGAACCACAGACAATTGGAAGCTGCTCTCTTTATTCAATGAAAAAGACACAATAATTTCCTGTGTGCCAGACACTTGGTGGTTTTGGATTATTCTGCAGATGGTGACAGTCTTGTTGAAAAATTTCCACATTGCTCCAAAGTGTCTCTCAGTCTCAATTACAGATCCTAGTATGCAGTGGGTGGGTCCATTGCCAGAGTGTGCCTTATTGTTTATGCAAGGAATTCTAACACCCTTGCTACTTTTTAAATATCAATATTTGAATTTTTCCCCCCTTGATTTAACACTTGGTTCTTGAATTTGATTCTCAGAAGTACTGAAAGATAGATATATTTGCTTGGGGGAGAGTTATATATTTTTAAATGATTCTTGGATGAGTGTTTCTGCTCACTCCATGAGAGCTAAATTTGGTAGTACGTATAAATATTATATCCTGGACTTGCACGAGAGGGTAGTGCTACGGTGAACACACTGGGTTGCGATTCCTGCATCTTTTTAATTAGAGTTGAATAGCCACAGCCAAAGACTCCCTGTCCGAGGTAGTATGCTGCGGCCTGTGGCTTTGATGTTTCTTTAGCAAAGGAGAGCTTTCTGGTATGTAGGAGAAACAAGGTGTTGACTTATTAGGTGAATGAATGAAGAAGTGTAGGAAAATGTTATGTGCAGGGTGTATTGTATGTGCTGTGGTTGGGAACAGAGCCCATGAAACATATGGGGAAGTGTTTAAGGCGTATACTTATTTTTCTTAAACTAACTTACTCTGTATTTCAACACAGAAATAATACACCTTTTCTTAGTTTCTGCTGTTGTCAGGTTTTGATATTGCTCAGCTTTCCCTCTTTGTGTCTCTCCAGGTTTAAAAAGAAGGAGCCAAAATGAAGACAGCTGCCAAGGGTTTTGGGAAGTCTACAATGGACCCTTCGCATCGTGAGAGTTGGTGGAGCAGAAGGATAGTGTTAATGGTGTATGTGGCCTTGGAGCTCGTAACAGTCCATTCACCCATGGTCCTGGGGACCCTTGAGCTACAGCTAGATGAGGAGCAGCCAGCCGGCACAATCGTAGGTGACATCAGTGCGGGACTTCCTCCTGGCGTCACAGCATCCCTGTACTTCATCTCAGACCATGAGGGCACAGGCGTGGGTAGCGATTTGGACATAGATGAGAGCACGGGCATTATTAAAACCGCCAAAGTTCTGGACAGGGAACTGAGGGATAGATACAACTTCATTGCAGTCACCATGACAGGTGTGACCGTGGAGGTGACCATCACGGTGAATGACATAAATGACCACGCCCCGGCGTTCCCGAGAAAACGGGCCACGTTTAAAATCCCTGAGCAGACGGCCATCGGCACCAGGTTTCCTCTTGAGCCAGCTGTTGATGCTGATAAAGGCCAGCTTACAACACAGGGTTACCTCATCAAGGATGGAAATGTTGGCCAGGCATTCACTTTGGAAACCAGGAGGGGAAGCAATGAGGTTCTCTATCTGGACTTGGCAGTCAATGCCATTCTAGACAGAGAGAAAAGGTCCACCTATACTTTATCTCTGGAGGCCTTCGATGGTGGTTCCCCCAAAAGGACTGATCAGATGACATTAGATATTACTGTACAAGACATTAATGACAACGCTCCCGTTTTCAACCAGAGCCGCTACCATGCCATAATATCAGAGAACCTTCAGCCAGGAAGCAACATCCTGCAGGTGTTTGCCACAGACGCTGATGAAGGAGACAACGGGATGGTGCTGTATGAAATCAACCGGAGGCAAAGCGACCCGGACCGCTACTTTGTCATTGACTCTCGCACCGGCATCATCACGCTCAACAAACCGCTGGACTTCGAGATGAGGAGAGTCCACGAGCTGGTGGTTCAGGCGCAAGACAATGCAACGCACCCAGAGGTGACCAACGCCTTCGTCACCATCCACGTCAGAGACTACAACGACAACCAGCCCACCATGACCATCATCTTTCTCAGTGAGGATGGATCTCCCAGAATCTCCGAGGGTGCGCAGCCAGGCCAGTATGTAGCCAGGATCTCAGTCACTGACCCAGACTATGGAGAGTACGCCAACGTCAATGTGTCGCTAGAGGGAGGGGATGGAAAGTTTGCCCTGACCACTAAGGACAGCATCATCTATCTGATCTGTGTGGACCAGATTCTGGACCGGGAGGAGAGAGACACCTACGAGCTTAGGGTGATGGCAACAGACTCGGGCACTCCCCCTCTCAGGGCCGAGTCCTCCTTCATCATCCAGGTGGTTGACATCAATGACAACCCTCCTCTGTTTGACCAGCCAGTGTATAGGCAGGTGATCCCTGAAGTGGTGTTTCCAGGGAGCTTTGTGTTGCAGGTGACAGCTAGAGACAAAGACCAGGGGCCCAATGGGGACATTAAATACAGCATCCTGCAAGACCACGGTGCTTACTCCAACTGGTTCAGTATAGACTCCGTTACGGGGATTATCACCACTCTCTCCCAGCTGGATTATGAAAAGAACCCCAATCCCAGTATAACTGTGCAGGCCACAGATGGAGGGAAACCACCCCTGTCCTCCACTGCTGTGGTAAACATTGTGCTTCAGGATATAAATGACAATGAGCCTGTTTTTGAGAGAAACTTCTACAATGTGTCCATCAAAGAGAACACCGCTCCAGGGACCTGCATTCTTGAGGTAGGACACTTTCTTGCATATCTATTTCATTATAAGTTTGTGGATTGATTGATTATGTTAACACACTCCCACACTTTAATGCTGAGCTCATGCAAGAGTCTGAACTCAACTTGGGGGCAATTGCGAAGAGCATAACAAATGAAAATTTATTAGACAAATAGAGGAGAAATTTGTCAGACTTTGCTGATTCCTTTCATTCCTTTATGAAGAGTTATTTTTAATAGTAAAGCTGTTTAAATTGGAGTGCCTTAGTGAGGATTTACCTGCGGTTTTAGGCCAAGATGATCTCCTCTTTGGCTGTCCTCCCCTTCACCTCTCAAAAGGTTTCCAGGGTAACAGAGGCAGTGTAAAGTCCTCTGTCAGCCCAGGCACAAAGGGGGTTTTCACATATTCACAGGCAGAGACAAATTCAGGGCTTTATCCAAAGAAATAGATGTCACTTCACTCTCAAAAGGCACCTTAATTAGGCTAGTTGAGCGTGAGAAAAAATGGCTATAGACGACAAGATGAATTAAAGTTCAGACAAATTACAGCACCCCCAGTGACTGCAGTTCTGTGTCATTAAAACGTATTGTTTTCTCAAGTTGTTTTTGGCCATCTTATTAAAAAGACACCGCTTACAAAAAGAGAGCTCATCAGTTGTTTAAATCATTCAAGTGATCCCTCAAGTCAGAAAGCTTTTTTTCTTTTTACAAGTATAGACTTTCGTACAATTCTCACAAGTGTCTGCAGTAGTATTGCATGGATCAAGGAGTTGGACGCAGAGTGCAGTCCAGACAGAGGGCCTAGCAGACGGGATCTTGGCCCAGGGTTTGGCCTTGGGAGAGGGAGGGGTGAAGGGAGACGCAGGCCTTACCGCGACTCCTGGCTTGAATGCAGAAATAGAAGCTACGAGGGCTTCTTGTGGGAGGTCCCTTAATTATAAATCACAGGGACCACAAGGATAAAGAGCAAGGGGAATGTACTAAAATTGATTACGGAATTTGGAAACTGAACCAAAGAATAATTAAAAAATGTATGTTTTGGAGAACTGTAAAGCTCTTACGATCACTCTTTCCAATGTGGGTTGAAGTTCATGTTCTATGAAAATATCTGAAAACCCATATTTGTTTTTTTATTCAAACTAGAGATGGCCAGTTTTTTGTTTTTCATCAGCATTGCCTCCAAAATCATTACTACCTGCTCTCAAACAACTCTCAGAGTATGACATGTTTAATCAGTGGCCTCAGAGCGTCCAAGTATGAAGTAGTTCTTTAAAGCCACTGCTCTCTGGCCTCTCTTGGGCCTGCCTGGATGCTGCAGACGTGTGTTTGGCGGGCCATGTGAGAACAGACTGCTCTTACTCAGGGTGCCAGCTCTACATCCAAACATCTCAGCAAGACATCTGATGACTGCCTTTTTTTCTCTGCAGATGAAACTCCCAATGTCCCCTTTTTCCACAATTCTGTCCAAAAGAACATAACAATATGGGTATTGTGATTATTAATTCAAACGTTTGAAGTGTCTGGATTTTTTTTCCTCCACAGGTCACCAGCACAGCAGCCCGTTATTATTCTAATATAGTCTGGCTCCACAGTGCTGTGCCTGTGATATTTTGTCACTTTCTGCTATACATCATTTGGTGCATGGATGACTTTAAAATTAGATGTGTGAGGGGGGAAAAGATAACTAAAAATAAGGACTTAAGCCTATTAACAGCAATCAGTCTTGTAATTCAATATGCAAGATCTACTGCAAAGAAAATAGGTCATCTTTGAGAGAGGAAATCTAATACGACATGAAAAACAACATTTTAAAAACCGCGAGCTGCGTTGTGGAATGTGTTTCATGGGCCATTACTAATTCTTTTTTCCATTATTAGTTTTCAAACTGTGTCCAATTTTACAAGTTTTGTGGATAGTGTAGAAGTCAAATATAACTGTTACACCACAGATCTGATGCCATATAGGAACCACAAGACCAAAATAGCTTGCTATACTCTGTATCCATCTATTTGGTCCAATTATATGGCAAATGATGTTCTCTTCCACCATTTTATATCTCAGTTTTACACCGTTGATTGCAAGCATGCATTCACTTAAGAGGTACTGTTACATTGTACTCTGTCAGAGTATGTTTTATTACAAATGTGTGAAGTCTCAGAATAATAGGAAAGGGAAAATCATTACTTCAAGGTCATTAATTAGGTCATTGAGTAGAGGCTTTTGATTCCTGACATGGTACAAGAAGAGTAATACAAGATGTCATTAGGGATAATGAGGCACATCAGCCAACCTTAATATCTCCAAATACAGTAAAGCAAAGTCTGGTCGTCTTGGCCTTGAGAGTTATTTGCCATTCACTCTCCTATGTGTTATTTCACTTATGAAGTAATGAAGCTTTCCAGTTGGCAGAATCTCGCATTGGGGAATAATTTACACCTCATATCATTGTGGTTTTTGGTTGGTTTGGAGCGTGTCTCTGCTAAGAATTGTCCCTCTGTCTGTTTTGGGGGGTCGTTCTGGCTCCAGTAGAAAGGCGAGAGGGGGTCTCTAGGCAGCTGAAGGGGAAATGAGCCCCGACAAGCGCTGGCATGAGTGGCGGAGGTGACATGAGCAGGGGGGCTTCCTCGTCTGTCTGTTGGTCTGTCCCTCTCCAAATTCTTATCTGATCTCACTTCATTTCTCATTAGCTGGGTGTGAGGATAGGCCAGACCTAATTTTTAAACCGGCCTCCCCCATGTTCACGACAGAATGGGGCGCTTGTCATCGCCGCAGCCCCCTTGGCAACATGAGACGAGCGGTGATTGCTGCGAGCATACATTTTGTCATTTTTCTCTCTTGAAGCTATAAAAACAAACTTTTGCATCTATCAGGACCTTCGCCGCCCAAATTGCTTCCTGTCTCGGTGATATCTTGGCAACTTTTTGACTAAACACATCACTTCCCTTGAAACAACATTGGTGATATTGTGTAGGATTGTTATGCTTTGGCTAGGATTTCTTCCTGTGTGCAACACACCTAATCCTGCTAGTTTTTAGTTTAGATAACTACAGTTGCAGAGGCTTTTTTAAGCGGTGTAACATACAGTGCCACTCAAACACGTTCATTATTTCACTGAATTCTTGAAAGGCAGCCTAGTTGAAAGAGATACCTCAGTGAAGTGGCACTCTGAATCACTTCTCCATTCCTGCCAACATAAAAGCAGCCAGTCAATGGGGAAAAGGGAATACTCATAATTGCCCTGGAGAGAGAGTATGAATGATTGAAAGAATGTATTTCTTTCACACTAGTCCCTCAGTCTCTACAATCTTTTTGTACTATAGAGACCACCTACTGGTGACCACCAGGTAGGTGCTAATAACACTGATTCCAATACCTTGAGCCATGGTGTCCTTGAGCTGTACTTACCTGATGAAATATGTGGCGTGCAGTGTAATAATTTTCCTAATCCAGAAACGTTCATAATGCTCTCTGCAGTATAGTCAGGATAACGATCTGGTGTTCACGGTTTAATTACAGGAGTTGCTTTTGTTCTTTTGTTCTCAGTGGACTTTGGAAAGCCTGCAATGCTGAAATACGTCTTCCTCTTCACAATATTAGCCTTTATTCTTTTGTGTGTTCAAGAATACCTACTTTACATTGTAGAATAGTCGTTCCTTCATAAAAATTGAACAATTATTTAGAAACTTTCTCTCAAGTTGACAAGAGCAAGCAATGTGGCAATTGAAGCAGAAATAAGTTTGGTAAACAACAAGCTCCATTTTTTTTATTTTAACATTTATGTTTTGTTGCTCTGCTCCTTCAGAAAAGTTTCTCCTCTCAAAGTTTTAGCTCCAAGTCTTACATGTTGACCACATTTGCTAGCAGTTCTTAGTGCTTAAAGGGGAACTACGGCCATTTTCAAAATGCATACGTTATTCCTATAGTCTAAGACAGACCAAAAAATATTAGTAAACATGAACATCTCTCTCGCAAATCCAAAAACTAGGCGGCCAAAACTCAAATTTGTGATGTCATAGTGTATAAAGTGGAGCTGCTCCATAGACAATGAATAGGGAGGACCCAGGGGAATGATCTGAGAATATGGGTACATTTTCTGTTTCACAATTGCCAACACTACAATAGAATAAAGCTAATCTTTTATAATCTTATATTATACGATTTTTCCATATCTTTTATAAAAAAGAAAACAAACTGATTGACAAACAAATTATGTTGGTCCACAAAATCAGTCTCCCATTCACTGTCTGTGGAGCAGCTCCACACTTTATACCCTATATCACAAGTTTTAGACTTACTTCTCTGGTTTCTGGCTTTGAGAAAGAGTATGTTCACAAATATTGTTTGAACTTTCCTAGGCCATGGATATAACATATTAATATTCTTAATTTAGGTGGTTGTGTAGAAGTGAAATTGCCAGGTTCAGACTGGTACTTCGGTACACAAACCGTGTCATCAATTCTCACCAGACGTTTTTCTGGGGATGGTTTGTGTCAAATGAAATGTTCACTTGTCTGTTTTGATACCAGACTGGCCTGTGTCCCCCGTGAGATTGGTTTAGCTTGAGGCGAGCTGACTGCTTTTGGTCCCTTCTTTTTATTTTTCCTCCTGCTAACTACCAAGTGTCGCTGTGGCTCTGCGGTATAACAGTATTTTCAGGGAATGGTGAAATTGCAGGAAACTGGACGTGCTACTTAATGTGCTCGCAAATGTAATACTTCCTTGAACACTTACTGCTGGGCCTAGCAGGGGCACTGAAGCGAACATAAACACTGATGTACATCTGGATAGAGTGTGGGTGTCCAGGTCAAAGTTGCTGCGCTTGAGACAGCCGAGCGCATTTTATTGTGCTCAGACGTCCATCAGCAAATCCGCCGCTATTCTCCTTCCACCAGCACAGGAAGGGGAGAAAGCTGTGGTAAAACTTTTAATGTTATATGGTTGAATACAGAAGCTGGGAGGAAATACTGCTCATTAGTCGAAAACCAAAGCTGTGGGTGTTCGAACACCAAACTGTGAAACAGAATAGAAGGACTACTGTAGTGCAAATACTGTGTTTGGTGTAGAGCTTTGGTTCATCTATGTCAAATGTCAGAAAGTAACTGAAATCTGTATGTCCATCACAGTTTTCCAGAGCCCAAGGTGACGTCTCAGAAAGCTTTGGTGTCCAACAAACAGTCCAAAACCCAAAGCTATTCAATTGAAATGGTATAGAAAAGCAGCAAATCCACATCTCAGAAGCTGGATCCAGAGAGTGTTTGACATTTCTGCTTGATAAAGGACTTAAAGGGTATCTTCTATCAAAATGTACAGTAGATATTCCAGCAGTAGTCTGATAGCAGTTTGCTTTGGAATAGTAACTCGTTTCCTTTAATTATTACCTAAATACATTATTTTTTATTTAATATTTGTATATTATATTTTTGTACCTGCCCGAACTTTTGAAATATATAAGATTTTTGCTTTGTCATACAGATGCAACCGTCAGCCAGTGATATTTTGTAAAACATGAAATCAGTATTCTTTGTTTGTAGCTGTCCATTATGTGGGTGCTGAGTGGTAAAGCAAGCCGTGTTTACAAGACTTCAGGGTGACTGTAAAGGGTCAGTACAGACTGTGATGTAGAGAGATGAAAGTCTGCTGGAGGGGTTTCCTGCCCACATCTGGTAAGGAAGGAAGATGGGCTTATATGGCTTTCTCAAGGGACAAGAAATTTCATTAGTACAGTCTGTGCTGCAGGTGAGGCAGACCTCTCGGCTCTGCCTCTAACTTTCTAGTGTAGTGAAAGGAGAGGGAGAGAGGGAGGGAGAAAGAAAACAGTCGAGAGTCTCTAGAGGGACAGTCAGCCTCTAGCAGCTGTGACAAAGCTCCGACTCAGCAGCTGGATCCAGCTGTTGATCCCTCCTCTGACTCTTAGGGGTGGGATCTCCTTCTCTCTTCCTGTCCCTTTGTCTCCGTTTGTGTCCCTATACTCTTTCTACGTGTCCGTCCAGACTTCTTATCTCTTCCCACTTCCTTTTCCCACACTGCTGCGTCCCCTCTGTGATCCAATTACACCTCTTCACTTCCCCTGGTTTCCCTCCGGAGCGGTGACATGCGGATCGGAGCAGGTGAGAGCAGCACATCTGCCTGCCTGGAGACGCTCGGTCCTCCCTGGGGTGACGCGAACACACTGCCTTGTGGGTCCCAGTCAGACCAGGCCCAGGCTTATCCAATTTGGTGATGCAAGAAAGAAATGGGTGTAAATTACCAACAGAGTGAAGTCAGACTGCAGGTGTGTGTGCCTTTGCAGTCACGTTGTCACAGTGTTGCGTTCAGGCTCAAAAGGGAGCACTTTTGCTTGACCTTAGTAAATAGAGACAATTATTCACTTTGCCTCCCTCCTCCTTTGAGACGACTGAATGGGAAGTGGGGAACAGACAGAAAGGCTCGCTGTGATGAGGGCTGCCAGGCCTTCTGTTCTCACAGCCCGTGGTCCCCCTGCACATGTGCGAGGCAGTTGGCACCGCTAAACAAGCTGGGCATCAGGAAGCATCATCTGCTCATGATATTCATTCTGTTCCAAAGCAAATCTGTGCTAAATCATCCATCCAGTCCCCTGCTGTCCATCAGAAGCCACCAGACTGGAAAGCAGACGCTGAGTGACAGCTTGCCAGGTAACCAAAATCAGTAACCAGGAAACTAGGTCCCAAACAAACGGCAACACATAATTTTTCGGTGTGATGATGAAGTGCAGGTATTGTAATGGTAGATAGTCAAAACGGCCTCTTCCTAGAAAAGCATGCACTATATATACACAGCCCTAAAATATCTTAACCACTGAGCAATTTGTCTCCATATCCAGAACTTGACTGTTACAAAGAATGCATCGCTTTAGTCTGCCAGAAACCTCATCCCCCCCTTTTGCTCCAGCTTTGCTGCTGCACTGACTGCCAGTTGAAATAACGTTTGAGGAGAATGTTACTGAGCCCAACAAGCTCATGGAAAGAGTGGAGCGTTCAGTTACAGGGCGTGTGGTCAGATCGTCTTATTTCTGCTCTCAATTAGATCAAGTTTGGTTTTCGACCAGGTCTGATTGGGGCTGTGAAGATGGCTGAGCACAGGGATTAGTCAATACCTCAACTCCCCATGTGAGAAATAGGTGATAGTGTTTCAGGAAAGAGGTGGTAAAACGAGGAAACATGCAAAATACAAACAAGGCCAGAGGAAAAGATTCCAAGGCCAAGGCTATCTCTCTGTGTGGTCAGGAAACCTACACTGACACTGTTAGAGCAGGATGTTTTGCAGATGCTTGTTAACAGTAATGACGCTAAGAAAGCTCTTAGCTCCTGTGTTGACCAAATTAGTGCTTAGAGCTGGCTATTGAACGTGACCAGGCACCATGTATCAAAAATGCTTACTCAGATTTGTATTTCCCCTTACTTATTCTCTGATCAGTCAAATTTTATATTTAAATGATTATTTTGACAACCTTAGCCAGCATTTTATTCAGCCAGAGTTGTTGTACGGCTGCTTGTTTTAACCCTCTGAGACCCACAATAGACCCGTTTTTGTCTTTTTTAGGGGGGTACAGGGGGGTACAGTATATGTCACATAGAAGTGGTGTACATCATCTGAAAACTGGGAGCCTGAAAATTAATTTGAGATGCAGCTCAGCACTGTGTGTCAAGTTGTTTTAGTCACAAATCAGAAATAAATTGTTAAAGTGTATAAGGGCTTAGAACATTATGATCAAAATATATGATGGCAATTCCGATGCTCTATTATGTCTCATAAGTTGTTTCAGCAATTTTTGGGTTGATACCATTTGTTACACAGATTTGGTGCTAAATTAAACCGTTTTTTACCACTCGAGAATTGATCAAAATGATCAATAATCCCTCCAAAATACCACATTAAGTCACCAAGACCTTGAGGAACACCATAGAAAAAGCCACGCTGTGATTTGGTATCAAAGACTTTTGACATTTTCAGATTTCTGAACTGCTCAATCCCCTTATTGTCAATCTAACTAGGAAAGCCATACATCCTCTGAATGCTCTACGTCTCTGGTTTGTGGTTGTAAAGTTTCATGATGCTGTGATTATCCTAGAGGTCACCAAAGGTCATTTTATAAAGTGAGGTCAAGTTTCAAAAAATGGTCTCACTACAATAAATTGGCTACTGTGGGGACTAACATCATCACATATGAATACAATTAGGCTCAATGAATCAGCTTTACAGTGATACCCAATTTATGCGATTCCACTGGGGTCCCGATTTAGGGACCCCAGTTTGCAGAAATATTCCATCAAATCATTTTTAGAAAAGGCGAAAATAACACATTTGTACTGCATTCAAAAACTGCATGGTTTTTGCCCAAAACTGCATGTGATTATCATAAAGTGGGCATGTCTGTAAAATGGAAACTCATGGGTACCCATAGAGCCCATTTTCATCCACATATCTTCAGAGGTCAAGGGTCACCTGTGAAAATGGCCATGCCAGTTTTTCCTCGCCAAAATTTAGCATAACATTGGAGCGTTATTTAGCCAACCTGCGACAGCCTCTGAAAGACAGTAAAGTCGGTCAGGATCGCGGGTCTCAGAGGGTTTAAGACAACATTTACATTTGAGAAGCTTGGTACTTTTTCATGTAAGAAGTTATTTTCTTACATGAAAAAAGGGTTTTCTTGAAAAACATAATTATAGTCCTCAAAGTATTAGTATTTTTTTATCGGTATTGATATTAGATATTGTATCTTATTCAAACGATATTCAGCCCTTATATCACTGAAATGATAAGCTGACTTATGAATTACAAAATGTATCAACAGCAATTTTACTAATCGATTAATGGTAGTCATTGATCGAGCAAAAATACATTTTCTGGAACTCGTATGTGGCTCTATTCTAGTGAGTAAGTCATTTTTTTTTCAATCTTTGTAAGTCAGAGAAGAAAATAGCAAGAGGGAGCGAGCGACAAACCACACGGAGAAGGAGGTTTGTGGGAAGAGATGCTCCACTTTTACATTGTGGTTACCCAACGTTGTCTGTCTTGGCTTCAGACAGAGAGGCACCCAGGCCTGCTTCAACCAGACTCCCAGTCTGTGTGTACTGATGCTCCATGGTGGTCCACCCTCACTCTGCTGGTTGCATATCTTGAAGCCTTCGCCACATCTAGCAGAAACGCCCCTCTTGTCATAAGGGAGGACATCTGTTATGCCTTATCTATTCTAAGGTAATGCGTTCACCCTGCAGATTAGTTATAATAGGGAGACAACTGCTTAACTCAACGCTGCCTTCCTCTGAGTGCTAGGAGGTGATTTAAAGACTTAGCGGGGAAACTAATTACCACAGGGTTGCGTACCTCATCAATAAGGCTAATTTGGTCTGGTGCTGCAGAGTTTATGTTGAGAGTGGTGTGCTGCTTCTTTTAACCAGCGTGTTGAAAGGCCAAATCTTTGTTTAGATTGTTGTGTATAGCCTGGTGCTGTGAGGAGCCCAGAGGCAGCGTGGGGAGCAGTGGGACTCTCTGCTGTAATTAGGCAGAGCTGGTATGCAGGAGTGCAGGACTCGAGATGTGTGATGTGGTATCAGAAAAGAACAGAACAGAACAGAAAGCCAGGGACTGGGGTGTGGGTATATGCGTGTCTTGGTGTAGACGGGGTTTTTAGGGTGGATGCAATTCTCTAATCAGTGCCTTGAGGAGGGTTCCTCCCAGATTGCTCGGCAAATGCATCTTGTGAGATCCAAACCATCAAGACAGGAGACTTGGGAGTGGGGAAATTTATGAAGCACATATGATTTTGGATGCCCACGGCCAAACTAAAATGATGCACATCAGTGCTCTGCACGACCTTTCCATTCCAGCATAGGTTGAAGGCTGGACGTGCAGCCAGTCTGATCCAATCGGGGCATAACCATATTGAGTTGCAGCACCTTGGAATGTGAAGCGAAAAGTACTGACCTGTCATTTTTATGTTTTTACTGTGAGTGGCCTGTGCACACTGTACAGAGGCCCTCTTTCAGGCGAGGCGGATCACCCTCATAGGATGCATGAAAAAAATACTTCATGGTTAAGAGCCCAGAAAAAGTATGTATTGTCTGCAGCGGCAAAGTCAACTCACCACTCAAATCGATGCAGACAAGGAGCCGGTCAGCGCAGTAGCTGGGATAATGGAGAAACAAGTTGTTGATGCTTTCAACAAGCCAATTCATCAACGCCAGGGCTGAAGGCATCCAGACATCTGGTTTCAGGAGCCGTCTCCAGTCAAACCTGGCTGTGTCTTTATAGAGGATCCCTGGAAGGGATGCATAGTATATTCTATCAGATCCCTGATGCAGCTATAAAAGCATAAAATCCCAGTGGCATTTCTGTCATGTGCTACAGAATACTGTATCATCTCCAGTGGATTCATCTGCCATTTTTTACAACCACATAACCTTTTTAATCACCAGTGCTGCTCCAGTAACAGAAAACTTTCAGAGGTTTATTTTTTCACTTCATAGTTTTGGAGGGGCTTGAGTGCGACCTTACCCTCATGTGGTGGGCGGTGGATACTCACATGTAATCTCACTGAAGAGGTCTGTGGGGGTGTACAGATGTGAATGGTCTTGGTTTGCAGATCTTTGGTTTGATGCCTGGAGAGAACAGAAGAGTCACCTGCTCCCAATTTTTACTATCAACAACTTATTGCTTACAGGACCTGATTAGCCCAGACAGCGGATCTGGTGATTAATGTAGCAATTTGCCTTTTGTATGTGAAGTCACGGCATGCTGGAGTAAAACTAGCTCATGCAGTCAAAGATCTGCCTCGGATTCGGTAGTTTGTCTTTTTAACTCTTTAGTAATTCAGGAAAAGTCAATGAATGGCTGCTTGATTGTTTTGTTTCCATCCTGCATCCCATTCACAGCTTTTGAGTACTCCCACAGTCTTCTACTGCTGGTCACTGAGCAGGTTTTGCTCAAGGGCACCTAGGTTTTGACGGATGGGAGAGAATTATTCAAGTCACATTTTCACTGATATTTGCCCAGTTCCTTGGTATTGCAAACTGTCACACGTTGGCCTGTTGGTTCTAACATCTCGACGATCATAGTCTCCTGACAGATAGACCAACTCTGTGAATACAGGACGCAAGCAGTTTCATCATCACACGTATAACAAAGCTTTGATTAAAAATAAATACTGTTTCCAACCCAGGGGAAGCCAATGAGTGATTTTTAAAGTTGATTTTGACAACATCTGAAATGTCTCCTGGGATAAATCCAGTGGACTTGTGGTCTCCAAAGCAAACAGAATGTTTGATAAGGCAGTTGAGATGTTGAATCTCTTACTTGCTGTGCTAAATGCCATGGTCGATGATACCCTCATGCAGAAATGATCATTTCATGGTTATGATTTCATGTAAAAGCTGTCACATTATGATTCCACTGCATCCCCTAAAATGTAACCCTCATCAGAGCATCCATGGTAGCTCTCTCTGCTGCATTAGAAATGTCACTCATCAGGGTGCCTGAAAGAAATTAAAATGTCTGACAGGAAATCTGACTTTAAACATCCTAACTCTACCCATATGCAAGCACAAAGCATTTCATTATATTACCTCTACAGTATGTGTAATTTGAGTCTTGAAGCTTTAGTTTGAGAAGTTAAATGCACTGTCACAATACTTTGGCAGTCACCTTTTTAGGGAACAATAATGTAGTGAGTAAATGACCATGCAAGGAAAGATGAGAAAATAATTAGGCTCCTTTTCTGGCTTTAAATCTCAGCCAGTTTCAGTCAGCGCTGTTCCTCTGTCACCATTCCTGTCATCGCTGCTACTGCACCATTTTTTATTTATGGCCCTTCCTTTCCATGTTTTTTTTACCTCAAGCATACTAATTCCACACTTTAATAGGCTTAGTTGTATCTGTGCCATTTTTATTCTCTTATTTACTGTGGAACCATCTTTTAACTATCATCCCCCTCAATATGAAATTAACTGCACGGAAGTCTTCTGCTCCTGTAACCTTCCTACCTTAACAAGGGGCAACGTTTTGTCCTTTGAGAAACCACATCTCAGAGGGTAGAGTCAGTAGAAGTTCTCTGTAGCCTCGTTTTTCTCTTCTTGAGTATTTCTGAAAGGAGGTCTTTCTTTGGGAGACTCCTCCGAGCCTCTCTCCCTCCTGCAGTTCTGTAAATGACTTGTAAACAGGCTGTTTAAGTGTGAAGTCACCCTATGCCCTGTTGCTTCCGCTCTTTATTCATCACGCTAGGACACATACACATAGAAGTATGGTGAATGTTTTTGCTAAAGAGCCGGGGGAAGGGCACCACTGCTGTTATGGGACTGGGCCAAGCTCTGACACACTCTGCAGAAAGTTATTTGTGCAGAAGAGATACAACAGAGAAATTATTTATTAAAAAAAAAACCGTCAGACCAGTTTAAATGTAGTTTGTGATTGATTGTCCAGATTTAAAGCTCTAAAATAACACAATAATTCGATAATGGCATTTCAAAAGTGACCATGGCCGATCTCTACCTGCAGCTATTCATTCATTATGCGTAGTTTGAGTTTTGAGATTCTAAAATTGGTCAAAGAAGTAAAGAAAAAAATAAGCCATGAAGATGCTGAATGAAAAATTGAGCAGAGAAAAGCACTCTGACCTGCACTCTTTTGAAGAGACTAAATCAAGAAAATGGAAAATGATTGAAACAAATGGGGAATGCGGAAGGAGGATGATTGAGAAAGAAAGCAGATGCTGAGAGGGAAAAGGAGGAGATCTACCTCATGCAGTGAGTGTGCGAAAGTGGCGTGTAGATGAAGCTCAAGTGGTGGTTTGTTACCATGGCAATATTGGGAAACGAGGGAGGTGTAAACAAGAAACCCCATCTATTTCACGGGCAAATCATCATCCAAGTGCTTGTTTTTCCATTGTATTTGCAGTGGAGTTTTTACGTGCTAGGACAGTCCCTAAATGAATCGTGGAGAGGTGAACTCATGAAACCTTGAAAACTCAGCTAGTACAAACACTGTTGTTACACTGTTTTTTCAAGGTACTGGACTGTTAAGGGTTAAGCTGTCCTTTTTCCAGAGTTCATCACTGTTTCTTTTTGGACTGTCCCGCTGTCTCGGCTATCGCACGACATTATCAACACATTCTAGAGGTCTGGGGAACATGTAGCAGGGTCTTAGGATGTTTGTTTGGAGATAGAAACATCACGATCTCTTGGCTAGAGAAGGTACATTTATCCTGGTGTATAAACACTGAGTATAAACTGAGCTATCAGATGAATCTATATTGTATATCAACTGAGGTTTTCATTTGGAGGGGGAATCAGGGGGGTAGCAGAGGACTGGATATGTTTATTCAACATGTTCGCCCTCCTCAACTCCCCCCCTCACATGTTGTCAGTGGCTGGGCCTCTGCATCTGTCATGAAGGACAGACATGGGGGAGAGTTCACAAGGCCTTCTCTCTCCCAAACTCCAGCTCTGCTCAGACGTCTTTGTCCATGCTTTTTGTCTCGCTGCAGGGGACTTCCCTTCGCCCTGTCCCTCTCAGCTCTCCTGGGTTCTGATAACACATCGGGGGCATCCTAATGAAGTGCCAGCATGATTAGATTCAATGTGCCCTTCTTTTTACACTTTGGGAGGGAAAAGCTATCAGTCTAAAAAACACTTCCCTTCAGAAACAGACTTATCCCACACCTACTGGAGCTGCCAGACTGTTGCTAATGTTTATCTACCACTATTTAGCCATGTGAAGAAACAGACACAGATCTGTTATCTCAGACCGGACAAAGCCTATGTGGGCACTGTGGACAACAATGTAAACACCCAAGGAGAGCTTTCATTGGACTGATGGGAGTCGGTCTGAGCAAAGAGGACGCGTTTGCCTAAAATCTACATTTTGGTGAAATAGTTAAAAGGTAGGGCTGTCAATTGATTAAAATATTTAATCACGATTAATCACATGATTGTTCATAGTTAATCCCGATTAATCGCAAGTTAATTGCACATTTTTTATCTGTTCAAAATGTACCTTAAAGGGAGATTTGTTTGAGGTACTGCATTTAGCATAAAAAAATATGCTCAAATCATGACATGGCAAACTGCAGCCCAACAGGCAACAACAGCTGTCAGTGTGCTGACTTGACTTTGACTTGCCCCAAACTGCATGTGATTATCATAAAGTGGGCGTGACTGTAAAAAGGGACTCGTGGGTACCCATATAACCCATTTTCATTCACATATTTTGAGGTCAGAGGTCAAGGGGCCCCTTTGAAAATGGCCATGCCAGTTTTTCCTCGCCAAAATTTAGCACTAGTTTGGAGCGTTATTTAGCCTCCTTCACAAGCTAGTATGACATGGACATTCTAGTTTGATATGATGCCAGTATCTTCACTCTAGCTTTAAAACTGATCCCGCTACAACCTAAAAATCGCAAGTTGCGTTAATGCATTGACAGCCCTATTAAAAAGTTAGAATAAGTCTTGTTAGTCTAATTCACAACATGTGGTTGCATGGTTGCAGAGTGGAGAGACTGAAGTTTTACCCTATATGTCAAAATTAAATTCTGGTGTTGGGTCTGGTTACTGACAGGAAATCTTCAGTGCATGACAGGAAGTGATAAATTGAGAAAAGGAGAAAAGAGATTTTTTTTCGTAAAAGCACAACGCTGCAATCTCCATTGATGCTGCAACCTGCTAACCACCACCATGAAGTAGTTTGGGCCTAAGGACTGATTTACTTACCGATGTCACACTCATGAATTTAAGTTATAAAGTAACAAGTAATCATTTATATAGTCCGGGTATTTGGACAAAGCAACGTGCAAAGTTTCCTCGCAGCTTTAAGATTTTCCCCTCTTTAAGCCGAAGCACCTACATACCTAAATAATATCTGTGTGATGCATTTAAAAATGACTGTAAAATATAAAGAAAAATAGTGTTTTGTAAGGAGACGAGAGAGATGAATTGTGCAGCAGTTTGCGTGCCAGTGTGTTCTCTTCCCAGTCTGGGAAGGTGGAACAAAGCTGCAGGATTTGGCCAGTGTTTGTGCAGTAGGAGAAGGTTGCATCAAGATGAGGCCAAAGCACACAAGCTGAAAAGATTTTTGGCCCGGACATGCAAGAGACAATGCTTCAATCACAGCAGATCCATACCCAGAGACCGGTGGGATCTGAAAGCAATCCATGACTTAATTGACCTAAATCTTCAGTGAGTGTGCTTATGATTGAGTTGAAATCATAAAATTGGCCTGCTAATGATATTATATGACAGGACAAGTACTTAAAGATGGAAGCTCACTGAAGAAAATTAGGTTACGTTGATGCAAGGCACACACTTCAGCAGAGAGAAGACAGCTAAACAGTGTAAATTCAGTGTGACGTCTGTAGATGTTGCCATGTCTCCGAGTGGCCAATAGGGGCTACAGCAAGCCCTCAGGAAGAGCGCCGGGCTTCGAAGCAAATTTTCGTAGTGGCTAAACGGTGGAATTACAACTTCCGTGTCCATCATGGGATGCCATTGGGCCCAAAAATACTTTTTCCCATAGACTCACATTGAGACGTCTGTAAATTGGCAGATATTTTTTTTTTTTAGGTAAATCAACTTCCCAGTAGGAACACTTAAATAGCCCTTATTTAAATCAGATGCTAAAAGTTGTAAAATGCACTAATAGCCGAATCCAGAGTCATTTCTCTTCCTCCGTTCATGTGAATGAGCCCCAGACCGAGGCTGGAGCGAGGGCTGGGATGCGGCAGTCGAGCCATTTTGGCTTCATGCGCCACTGAACAACTCTCATAGGAATGAACGGGCGCCCACCTCCAACGCTGTATCCAGTTCTCCTTATACTGTACATACTGTACAGCAAAATTTTCATTCACCCAGTGCAACAACTCACTCAGCTCTAGTGGCTATTTTTTTAAGTTGCAGGAGACTTGAGCCGATGGGGGGACTCCTGCAGGATTTTGCACTGTCCGCATCCTGCTTTGGCTTGGGCTCGGTCTGAAGGGAAATGAGGAATGATCTCCTTTAGGTCACAGGCCATCATTATGGGAATAAGTATATGAGGGAAGAGGTACTTACAAAAACGGTCCCAGTGGATATTTTGTGTAGCTGTGGCAAGTGCTACAGAGTTGGCGCTGCAACTTCCAGGCCTTTGTAGACCATTTTAACCACTTAGGTCATTTGTTATTTTCTAGAGAGCCTCCTCTCATCTGTAGCAGCAGCGCTACCATTTGGAGCACCAGTGCTTTGTTGAAATCACCACTTTTTAAATACTCTGCTGATTTATTATAAACCATATTGAAGTGGGTCAGTCTTTTCCTCAAAGTGAGTGAGTTAATGTCTCATAAACTCTTCTGTGTGTTTGCTGGATAGTGCGATTTAAATGACCTTGCCAATATGTTTTCAAGTGCACACTTGAACATGTTGGTGACCATTTTCTAATCCATGCTATATCGTTCAGATATTTTTTTGCATTTTTCCTCGTCATTCCAGGCAGCCAGTGGTTTTCATTGATTTCAGTACAGTATGAAAATCAAAAAGCAGTCTCTCGAAACTTGTTTGAGTTGTGTAATCCATTACGGTTCAATCAAGTCTACATAATTCACTCTACCGTTGAGTATTAATGAGTTTAAATGCAGATAGATTTGAAAACTTTGCACAGCATTATTATAAGTATTTTTTTTGTAGTACTTGCACACAGAATACCATCAGATGACCCTGATGAAGGCCACAAGCCAAAACACGTTGGTGTAACAATACAGTTGTTCTGTACATAAGTGTTGCTGATTGATTACACAACTAAAGCACGTTTCCAGAGTCTGCTAATTAATTTTCAAACTAAACAGAAATTAATGGAAACCAATGGATTTGCAAAAGCATGTGATGTCAAGTACATGTCACTTTGTAGTAAATGGGCTGAAACATATAAAACCTTTTAGAATTTCAAAGGGTCCACTGAACCAAGGCTTCACCGTTGTTAAGAAGACCACTTGTCCTTTGGGACATAGCCTTCTTTCTCTACTGGAGAGTTTCTGCTTTTTAGTGATAACTTTTTGTGATTTTGTACGGGGAGAGTTTTTCTTTCATGAGCTCCTAAAGTGTGGTAGTTTTGATATGACCTCTCCTGTGCTGGTGCAGCTCTTAGGGATCTGCCTTCTGTGAAGTTCATTACTTACAGTATTTAATAAGCCTCATTAATTCGATCCCAATGGTACTCCTCGCTCCTCTGCTCAGGGGTGAGTGCAGGATTTGGTGTGGTCTCCCCGAGGCTTGGGTGGTATGGTGAAAGGGATTAACGGCGTGACGTCAGAGCACTCCGACTGGAAAGAGTGGCATGATATGCTCGCATCGCTGTGTTCACGCTGGACACTATAGTTTCCAATCCCTGCTTAAGCCTGGGAATCTTCAGATGTGGGCACTGAAGGAAGCTAGTGGAAATGAACAC
The DNA here is from genome assembly GCA_916701645.2 of Sebastolobus alascanus. NCBI lineage: Eukaryota > Metazoa > Chordata > Actinopteri > Perciformes > Sebastidae > Sebastolobus > Sebastolobus alascanus. The sequence goes on along the minus strand of CAKAOJ020000040.1, from coordinate 2,750,219 downwards.
CGTGGCGGTGGTGTGCTCTGTGGATGAGAGAGAGGAAATTGCCTGCTCATACAGAACCAAACTAATTCAGGGTTTTCAAATCCTTTCCAGGCTCACCAAAGAAGACGTTATTATATAACTCGCTACCTTTGTTTTCTATTTCTTAGCTCATTAGATATACAAAAACAAAGAACAGAGGGGAAACAGTGTTTTTCTAAAGCCGAGTGTCAGACTAGATTGATGGATCAACCATTTCCCCATATTCATGCTATTCTGCAAAGTAAATTATTCAAATGAATTCAAGTCAGCCAGGACGGCTCATAGAATACTTTGTGTGAAACCTCTTTTTTTGAGATACAGAGCTCATTTAGCTATGGTTGTTATCGGAGTGATGGGTGATGCTGAGAGGAAAGCAGATTGGTTCTAAATAAATCAAATAATTCCTTTATCTCTTGCCAAGGACCTTGTGACTCGGCCTTCGCCTTTCATTTTAAAAACTTTGCCTCAAGGGCTGAAGAAATATAAATAGTTCCAAACCTTTAGTAGTGTTTGGGACCTTGATAATTGTGGTCATGCCCCCATCTTTCACCCTCCTACTACTTACACAACATACTGTAGTTACTGTTTGTTCCAATCTAGACTTCTGGTAACCTGTCCTAATTAAGGTTTTATTTACAAGTACATCAGTATCCAATGTTTCTTTTAACCCGGAGTGCTAATGTGAAGCAAGGGTCTCTTTAGAAGACCAGTCTAGACCCCTTTCACTCTGTAAGCTTGCTGTTGCCAGGCTGTTAGAAAATGCCGGAGGAGTTGCCACAATGTGCTTGTATAGAATGGCTTATGGCACAAACACGGCACTGTCTGCGTCTGTAGGGGCTGCTGATGAGGGACAGCTGCTTTATGATGGTAAACTCTTTTCCTGGAAGCTGAGGACCCCCTGCTAACTCGCCAGCATAACCACATTGTACGTGGATTGACTCAACATGTTGGATTAGCTGGTTAAATACAGTGATCCTTTCCCTCAAATGTACAATCCTGACATTTAGGGCATTAGGATACCAACAAAGACTTTTCAATCTTTCTCAGGGCTTTCTTTTCTTGTTTATTCTTGGCCCAGTGTGGGGAAGATAGCAACCTGCATGTTAATTATGCTTCTCAGTGGAAGAGGTTACATGTTGAGATTAAAGTTCGAAGGAGACAAACATGAGAAACTAGACAGTTTTTTGGTTTACAATGGCTCTGTTGTAGATACAGATAAATAGCTTTTGTGCATAAGGGTTAAAGCACTTTGAATATATACACTGCATGGATACTGCCAAACCAGTGACAGGGAGCTCTTGCCATCTTGGCAAGTTTACGCGTAAAATAAATACAGCAAGAAAGAAAGGGGGAAAAAAGGCAAGTGAATATTGGGATCCAAACCAGAAACCGAGCCGTGTAGGTTTTTTCATTTTCCTCTGTCATGCATACTGGCTGAAACACATCCCAACACCATGGAAGAAGAGGACAGCGGTAAAGAGATAGACAGAGAAGGCAAAAGTGGAGAGTTGACAAAAAAAGAGCAAGAGAGGTCTGAATAGGGGAGAAGAAAAAAAAGAGAGCGAGAAAATGGAATAAAAATAGGCTCATGATGGAGCTGGTGTCTCGATGAGGCAGCCCACTAACCTCAGAGGCGCCACACTCCCTGGCTTATCCCAGCCCAGTGAAAAGGAGGGGCCACACCACAGATCTTTCTGACTGCCAAGGCTCCAGCGCCAGGCCGACTCTCTCTCTTGCTGTCTGGTCGTGGAGGGGGCAGGCAGCGAAGACTTTGAAACGCAAAAAAGTGCTGCTCCCCTCTATGGATGACAGGGCAAACCCTCACACTTCAGAGCGAAGATCTCCCAGCCAGGTGTTGCATCAGACCTGAAGGTTTTCTTCTATGTGTGCGACTGCTGGGATGTTTCTGTTGGTTTAGCAAAGTTACTGACTCAGTGTGGGAGCTGGTTGCTACTGAGTCAGAAGCCTGACATTTGAACTGCCCTGGCAATACGACTGCATGCAGCAGTGTAGGTCACATCAATCACAGCACGCTGGGGGCCGACGGAGCAGACATGAACCTGGCAGGATGTCACTGACCTGAGAGTGAAATTCCACAGGTTTACCATCACTTCCTTTAATCCAGTGCTTTCCAGCGGGGTGGCTGCTGAAAATGAGTGTAATAAACAATTTGAAAATGTAGGTGATGCACCCAACAATTAAATTAAATTGAAAAATCTAATCATAATCCAGACCTCTGATCTGTATAATTTGCAATCAATGTCCTCTTTGTGGAGGTTATCAGATGTCTGAGGGAGCAAAGGATTGCCCATTTATAAACCGGCTGTGGTTGAATAGTCAAAAAAACATGACTTCCTATGTCTTTTCCTAACCACTTATCCTTGACCTCGATGGAAAACGTCATGAGGTCAAGGAAAGATGTGAAGGAGAATTCATAAGGACTTAGGAAAAGACAACCGCAGTGCTAAGAGAATCCAACTGCACTTACATGATGGCGGACAGATGTTGTTTTTTTTTAGCAACTTTTTTTACAACATAGAAAATGTGTAGGCTACAGGGACAAACTCAATGCTGTACAATTCAAGTACGGATTCCTGTCCAAAACAGAGCCACACCTCCTAAGACAGCCCTGTCTCCTACAAAATTACATTCCCATACAACTAAACTGCATTCTCAATTATGTTTTGAGGGAAAATATTTTCTCCTGGATTATGTTCGCACTTTTAAACAGTTTTAAATATGTTGTAAATGTAAACAAAACAAAACAAAAAACGCAACAAAACAATTTTGTTAGGTTTAGGCAACAAAACTACTTGGTTAAGTTTAGTAAAAAAACATCATGATTAAAGTAAGTGACTCTTAGTTTCACACTGGACACCAACACTGGTCTCTTGTACAAAAGTCAAATGCACAAAAGTCCTGTGCTTGTTGAACCATCCACCACCCCGGCGTCCTCCCTATGTTTCATCATTACAAATACGTCAAAAACAAATACGTCAAAAACAAACGTGATCTGAGACAAAATACATTTCCCTCGAAACATAATTCCCAATGCCGAGACCAGGCTGCCTTAGAAGGATGCTTTCAATTTATCCATAGTGTACAATGAAACCGCGACTGAATGGTGCGTCGCATAAACGTTGCTGGCGCAAGGAATTGTGGGAAACTATTGTCTCCTGTCCTTTCGTAGAGGATGGTCCAGTGTTCCCTAAAGTAGATAAGAAAGGAAGCATTGAAGCACCTTTCCTTCACATTTAGAGAATTTGAGCAGCTCTTATCATGACTGCCACTTAGATATGTCCGGGTCATTTCACCAGTTAGGAACCTTCCTTATCAAAAAAGACTATTCTACCACAGCCCAAGTTTATGCTTCAGAGAGTCAAATAAAGTAAAATCGCCTTAGTTCTTGAAATGAAAACAACTGAGTCGGATCTATCAGGAAGTCTACTGTCATCTGGGAAATATTGACAGACAGAGAAAGGAAGAGAACTAGACAGCTCAACATGTTCGCTCATCTGGAGGATATTCAGAGGAAAAATATTTTCATAACTGTTTGAAATTTTACTTATTAAGCAGATTAAGGGGACTGTACACACATTTTCCCTCAATTGAAAAAAGAACATCTGGATTGCATCAGTTGGGTATTGTGCTTCTTTGGATTTGTCATTTCACTGTCAAAGAAGTGTACATGAAATTTGAACAAATAGACACGGCATTTTATTGTTTCTTTTTTCCTTTTTGCATCTTCCCCTTGTAAGGCAAGTACATACAGTATAATTAGATGGCCAAGATTTGAAACCTATACTTTCCAAAGCCACAGAGGTTTGAAATTGTCTGGTTGCATCGCTCAGTTATTCTATATCAGGAATTTGTAAGTCAAGTCTTCCTTTTGTTACCAAAGAACTGCAACAGTCTGATTTCATCTTGATTAAATCTCCTGCTCACTTCCTTTCACTGCAGAACATAACAATTATGTTAATGTTGAAACACTGAAGATACTATTCTTTTAGGATCTGACTTTAAAAGGGCAGGTTCATACCTTCTTCACGTGTGTTTAAGGTTCAGGTGGCCGTACTCTGTACAGTAATATAGTGTCTGTGCATAGGGGCGTCTAATTTTTCTCCAACTGGTGCAAAATGACCATTTAGATCATACAGCAGCATTGTTTTTGAACAGGGTTGATGGACAGTTGAGAATAGTAATTCAGATGTGGTTACATGTCTTGTTTATGAAGGAGTATAAGTAAAAAAGGTAGTGCAAACCATCCCACGAAGATGATGAATCAAAACAAGTGAATGCACAAATTCCAGTATCACACTTCCATCTTCAACTCTGTGTTTTTGGTGAATGTTTTTCCAATATACCTCACAAGAATACGTTTCTACCACAGGTGATCATAGTGGGAGCAAAAACCCACAAGTGAAGTTATGTAAAATGCTTTTTCAGGTACGAACTCACCCAACAACTGACGGTTTTGAAAAACATTTTTTTCGCAAAGCTTATAGTTAATTTTTCAATTGTCTTTGAAAATGGTTAACCTCAATACCACAAAATATGTTGCTTTAGGCAAACAATGAGCAGACTTTTATCCAATATTCAGTGTTTTTCATTCAAAATTCTCATTATCAGACCATTTGGAGCAAATTAGGTTTCCTTTCTGTCCATGTCACACCGGTGTTCTTCATTTAGTGTGGTCCCTGATAATAGTCGAGGGAGAGAGTAGAGTTATAGCTTTATTCAAAACCGCCCCGTTTGCACTCTAAGACCTTTTCATCTGGTAGCAATCTCCACGTGAGCCACCAAAAGCCCAATCCATCAGCCACTGTCATGTGCCGCAATGAAATGTGAAAGGAAGTGTAAACGCAGAGAGGCATAATGTTCTTTTAAAATGGAAAATACCCGTTTAAACTTCATTTGTGCATGATTGCTTTTTGGAAGAACAGGAAAATTAGGAAATCAATTAAAAATTCCCCTTATTTGTTTCAAGATGAGCGTTAAACGAAACTCGTCGTCTCTTTTTAAACTCGCCGCCTGCTCTTTGCTCTTAAAATAACAGTGGGATTATGGTTAAATGTGCTGATTTCATTCATACACACAATACATTGGTTTTAATTGGTTCCTCTTTCATGTTTTATGAGACTGTCACCACAATGTGTTTGGGCTTGATGTAGAAAATGAGCAGCAGATTGCATAAAGTCCAATGCAAACAGGGAAAAAGGTGCTGTGTGCATGCAATGTAAGTGATTGTTGCCAGATTATACGCACCATATGTATTCCTTTAAGAGAGTAGACCGTATTTCCTATTTTCTGAATTCCTCCCAAAGTCATCACATAGTGCAGCCATGTTTACCTACGCCGGCTAACTGGTTCCATGCTTTTCAATTCAAATTGTCTTGTGTCGGTGGACAAATGATAGCGGCACAGCGGGTCAAAGAAGGACAGGACAGCCTTCAGCTATCTCCCACTCATAAGTCATATCCGCTCAACTTTAAGGAGTAAGACCCGGGATAAAAGGTAATATCAACTGTCTGTCTAAACAGATGAAAAGCAGTCAAGGCATACAGCCTCCCCACTCCTGCCCCGAGCATCGGGCACGCAGTCAAAGCTGCAGTGCGTCACCTCATGAAGGTCAATGAAGGGCAGCATCATGGGATTATGGGACGCAACATGTCTGCCCTACCTAGACAGAGAAAAGGAAATGAGAGGTGTCTAAATAAAGCCAGTTAAAATGAGTCAGACGAAAAGTGAATATGCCTTTCGCTCCATTCACTTGTGGCTTGAGATGAGATGAACTCTGGAAAGGTTAGGATACAGAGAGAAGGAGGGAGAGACAACAAGAGGGAAAGCAACAGAGAAGGAGAGAGAGATACGATCCTGCAAATCACAGCTGTTGGAAACACAAGCTGACTCTCAGTTTTTTCAACATTATTGAATGTCTCCTGTGGAGGAATGAGGGCTGCAGGGTCACAATTTGAGACTACACTGAAGCAACACAGACTAAATCATATGTTTTCTGTATGCTGAATTTATGTTATTCTCACCGAGTCTACTGCATTGTAATATTATATTTAAGGTAACATTATTGAGTTGATGCATTCAGAGGATGTCAGCAAACAAAAGATGGGATTCAGGCTAAAGCTGGCTGTTGACCTCCAGCTGCAGGCGGCCCTGATCAGGAATAATCAGGTTTAGAAAGTGGATGGGTGGATAGATTTTATCTTCAAGATGTCCCAGAGCTTGAAACCCTCTGTTTATTACATTCATTGTCGGATAGGACTACAGATTTTCTTAAATGCCGTCTGTGCTGCGATTTTATTTGTTGTTTTGTACTAATGCAGATAAATCTGAAACGCTGGGGCTCCGCCTAATCTGTAGTTTTCATATAATTGTCTGTTCCAATTGGACAGCAAAGCAGACACAAAGTAATAACCGCTAAACCTCTTCTTCCTTCCTAACAAGGCTAAGAGTAATCCCTCTGAGGCTTCATTGAGACGCTGCATCTAATCTAACTAATACTTTAGAAGACTTAAAAACATAAAGATGCGTAAAAGACAACACCAGTTTTTTGTGATCAGCAACTTTTTAAAAAATGGTTGGTAATGGCTTTAAGGGAACTTACTGTAGTGTTTCTTGTATATGTTTCACAGGAAATATACATTTGCACAGAAAACTTTGAAAAGGTTAAGAACCTGCCCAGCACTTTATGCAGATGAAATTGATTGGCCTCTTTGGTCCTCTTAGTTTTCTCATTTACATAGCTGCGAGTGGTTTTACCAGGGGGAAGTGAGGCCCAGCAAGTAGCCAGCAGTAAGCAGCTGCTTCTCATCTCTCTCTACAAGCATGTGTGTTATGGCTCCGCTCTGATTGGGTATCACATAACCCCCTTGTATCTCCTGAGCCCTTTGAGACTGAGCTATAGGCACTTTCATTATTGCAGTGGTGCTTTAAAGAATAGCTCGTGGCAGAATACATTTTAAATGCATATCTGTCCTAGTTATTTATTGTTTTGTTAAGTAAAATAAACATAACTGAAAAGAAGGGGGGAGGCTCTGTTGTGTAAGCTCACCATTATTGGACAGCAACTGCCATTCATCATGACATCTCCATTTTCAGCGATCCCATCTTGCTAAGAGCTTTTCCTCTTGTCAGGGGTCACTAGCTCAGATATAAACCTGGTCGCCTGCCAGGCTCAGGCTTATATCTGTTTCTCTGTTTTGTAAGCTGGCCCTCTACATGGCTCCTCCACTTCCCGCATCCTGCGCGACGGTCCTTAGGTTGTTTGTGAAATGGAAGTAGCTCGGGACTCCTCTGGGACGTAACAGAGAAGGGAAGGTCTGTAGCCCCTCACCTCTGTGTTCCTGCAGAGTCCCCAGTGGCTCAGTGAACAGTGGGCTTGCTCTCCTTGTCTTTACACTGTGTGTGTGTGTGTGTGTGTGTGTGTGTGTGTTTGGTCTTTAGTGTGTCGAGGGTGGGCCTTTTTGCTTTTCTGCATCAGAAGTAGATGTCACATTGAGTTAGTCCAGCAGTCTGCTGAGATCTGGCTAGACTGGAGAACAATATTTTTCCAAGATTGCCCTGGAGTGCCAGTAGCCAAATGGAGGGATGCTGCCGTCTCAACTTCTGCACATTCCTCTTGTTGCTCTGCATGCTACTTCCTTGCTCCATCTTTTTACTGTACCCTTGCAACAGGTTAAATTATGCATAGTTTCCAGTTCATAATTATGCATTGTCTGTGCCAGCCTATCAGTCTCACTTTACCCCTTTAACACGGTGAGCTGCAGTTAGGTTTGCATACTGTTATCCTTATCTGCAGGATGCACCAGGCAGACTGCAGGAATACAGTCTGACTGAAGGGTGATGCGTTTACTGTGGGTAAGATATAATATATCTCCAGCACACAAATGCTGTGCCATCACGTGTAATTGATTTCAGTTGTGCTTCGTGCAGTTCCTCATATTACATCCCACTGGAGTTTCCCTCCCTGCCCCGAAGCTCAATTACCTTTCAGGTTTGTTTGAGCTCATCAAATGTAGAGGCAGATTTTCTTTTCTGGAAAAAAATCAAGAATCCATTTATAACAATAAACATTTTCTTGGACGAGACAACAGGCAATGCTTCACTAGAGGGAAATTAGGCAGCGTAATTTGTTCTCAACAAAAGATCAGGGACGTCCCACATTCCTTGCCAAGGCATTGAATCTATAGCATGTGAAACTAAAGGATGTGATTTTAGTAGCTGGCATGAATGAGGACTTACTCTACCCATGCTATGAAATCCAATAGTTGCCATGGTTGATTTCTTCCCCTCCTCTTTAAGCAGCAAATGAAAAAAGTGTTGTGGGCAATCATGCACACCTCCAGTGGCCGATTGATTTGGATTGGCTAGGTGGTTTCTCTGGGCAGCTGTCTCAGCCCACTATTGCACAATGCCCAGGTGGGAGTATCCGTGACCAGTAGAGAGCGGCACACTTGGGTTGCCAGCTTGAGCATGAATTCCATCAACACACGCATGCCGTCTGTCAGCTGCACTAATCTGAAGCCGACAGTTGTAATAATAGGGCTGTTAGATGGTAGATCTCCCTTCATTGATTCTGTCTGCGGGAGTCCCCTGGCTTAATCCTGCAGTTGTTCCCCTGATTGAAAACAAACGCATCCTTCATTACTGCTGTCATCAAAAACTAAATTCCTTATAGTTGATTGATCTTTAGATACCATTTCACAACTGTAAAATTAATTTGTCATAGTTTGAATGTAAATTTGAAGATTGTGTGATGTTACTTTTTGTCATGGTGTATAGTTATGAAAATATAACTTAGTGCAGTAGCATGTTGGCAGCTCTTTTTAATAGATTTTTTAAAACACTAGGCGCCCAAGGTTTCTAGTATATGAGAAAAGGAAGCAGTAGAAAAGACAGGATTAACTGTTGGCAGTGGCAAAATACACATTTAGGCATAATTCAAATATCCTTCACAGGCATGAAATAGTAGAATATTAGTCAGATACACTTCTTCTGTTCTTGTCTGGCCACAGATCGTCAGGGTGGGTGAGGTCAAGGGTCAGGGGTCAGAGGACGGCCATCAGTAGGCTCAGCAACTCTGCAGGGTCTGAAACACGAGTAATCAAATACATGATCTCTACTCAACGCTGTGTTCCAAGATTATCAATCAAATCAGGTTGCTCCAAACGGGAACAAGAAGAAATACAACACTGAGAGGGTCTCTCCCCAAGTCTTCCACCTCTGCTGCTCTCTCCACTTCAACTTTTGTATTTTCATCTGGGCCTAGTGCGATCTGTTTTATCCATTAGTCCAAGGAGGCCTGTGGCTCTTTGTCTGAAGGGATATGTCAAACTGTTAGCAGTGTATGGTCTATTGGCACATAACATCAAGCAGAGAATTGAAGCATGCGCTTCAAAAGAGAAACCGCTAAAAGGCTGACAGACAAAGTGAATAGAGTCCATAAGCCAATAACCATGGAGACTATTTGTCTTTGACATTCAAAACAAAAGGTATTGATTTGTAATTCGCAGATTAGTGCCAGGCACAATTTCTGTTTTTTAATGTTTTTATAGAGGAAATACTGAGGAAAATACTGAAGCATTTGCTGAACAGCTAAAGAAAAAATGAGGATCAAGGAGGCCCCTGAATTTCTCAGGGCTCTAAATCAGATGTGGCTTCTAGACCACCCCACCCACTTTTCTTCTCAAATCTCAGTGATAAGTGAGCTTTGTCCTTAAATACAGAAAGAAAAGATAAACGATATAATTGGTTGTGAATTTTCAACTGGATGACCATTCTGCAGATCACGGTGGCTTTAAAGGCAGGGTTGGTAAAGATTTTTGATACATTTTTTCTCATATTAGTTGAAATTCTCATTGCATCCCCACAGCAATCAATAAATCAAATGGTTTGACAAAAAAAAGAGAAAAAAATCCGGTATCTGTGGCTGTCAAAAGACTGTAATAAAAAAAATAGAATCATTACATTTGGCCTGAATGTAATGATTGGACTGCAGGCTACCTGCCTGTCTACCTGCATGCCCGCCTGCTTCGTTCGTCGCTCCATTGCAACATCGGCGCTCAGCAGCAAAGCTACGCTTCCGCCAGTAAAACGTCTGCATTAAAAGTGCCGTACAAAAATCAAACAAAATTATTTCTATTTTATTGTCATATTCTACCGCAATGGTCTGTGTTGAGCAATAAAATATCATAAATTTAAAATGTGTTTTCAGTCCAGCAGCGGCTGTTGTAAAAAAAACACAGAAGTTTCGTCTGTTTGCTTCTTTGTCGGTGTCTTCCACAAGCTGCTCGCTTGACCGCTGTGAGTACTAACTATAGCCATGTTGGACGTTCATGTTCATTATGATATGTTTATGTTCGTAACGATAATTTGGGGGGAGTGTCTTTGGAGGGAGGCCTGAAGGGACGGACTGTCAGTGCTGCAGATTTGGCGACTTTCTCACTAGATTTAGGGCCTTTTGGAGCTAGTGCTGCTAGCTGCTTTGATTGGGAAAGAGTTGGCTGCACTGGGCTGGGTCTTTCAGTTGGATCATTTTTAAAAATCTAGTGTACTCTTGCTAGTTTTTCAAAATCACCAACTCTGCCTTTAGGCAAGGCCATACACAGAGCATTTGTTCTGTGCAGAGGAAGTCATCACTGTGCTGAAAGAGAAGATGGCAAACAAATTGACTGACCCAAAGGGATGCATTGATGTCCAAATGACTCTACCAGAAACAGAGAGGGAGAGAGAGGTCAAGATGCTACAATAAAACTGAGTCTACCTTTGAAAGATGTCCTTTTCAACAGAATACACAGTGTCTGTGAATCTAGTGCACTCATAACACCTGCTGTCAACATGCAGTGTTTTCTTATCAGAGAAAGCAGGAATACATGAAAGGAGGTATTAATTCTTTTATCCTTTGTCCAGAGTCACTGCCATGGAGCATTAAATAAAATCGTGACATACTGCAGTGAATTTAGGCGACCGTTGAGCCTTGGCTTTGTTGGTTTATGTATGGGTGGTTTGTTATTTCCGTCGCCTCCTCCGCTCTTTCCAGATCCCCATCCTCTGTTTGGCAGTGCACATTGTTGTGTCGCTTGTGGTGTCAAGCAGCAGGTCCACCAAAGTCATCCAGAAGCCAGGCCTGGAACCGTGAGAAAAGACTGCTGTGTGATTGGATTAGCTTTTGAGCGCCACGTTGCTTAATTAATGAAAATGACCCTGGAGCAGAGAGTGAAGCCATTGTCTGCACAGTGACAAAGTCCCTGCCCATCAACAGTATCCTTAACAGGATTTCACAAAGTACGCCAGGCGTTCTTAATTTGTTGGCTTAGACCACTACAGAAGGGCCCTGGCAGCTGACATGTTGTCTTCAAAGTGGCGAAATTTCAAACTCTAGCAGTTCACTTCAGGATCATAAAACAGAAGTCGAAATTTTTAATTGCATTTGTACGTAAAAGTAGACAGTTTTGACTTAGTCAAGCGGTAGCATAGCCTTTTCACTCGTCTTCCACACTCATCTTTTAGCTCTGCAGCAAAAATGCTGCCCAGTGATTTAACCTTCATTTCCATTTTGCCAGCCAGCAGCTCACACCTGCAGATTATGGCACAGTTCAATGCATTCATTGCACATGTGAACAGTAGCTATGGTTCACTTGACGATGTGTGTGAGCCCCTCCCTATTTCCATCCTCCTTTCATTCCTCCTCCTTTAACTTTCTATTGAGGAGGGATGTAAATGTGGGCTGGTATTATGGGGGTGACGACCCCGCGGGGTCTTCTGAGAGGTTCAGCAGAACCAATGTGACCAGATTAGTTTGCATTCCTCAGTGCTGAATGGCTCTCTCTGGAAACTATTACCTGAATTACCTCAAATCAAAGACTTCTTCCTATTATCTCAGCAGGATCAGTCAAAGCAGACCAGTCGGTGACTGCCAGCTAAGATGTTAGAATAACAATAGTGCATAGCTGTTCCCCTGACGACCAAACTGTGTTTTTGTTGAATTAGTCAACGAAAAAAACCTTACACATCCTGAAAGCTTTCACAATCGCGGCAATAATTTGTCAAATAGTGTTTTTGTGAAGACACAATTACAGTAAAGTAATTGATTAATCTTATATGATTAACCTTATATATATTATATAGTTCTCTAGTGTGTCTCAAATAGTCTTACCGAGATAACTTTTTCAACAATACACCCACACACACACATACACACACACACACACACACATGCAGACTGCTAAGCCCACACCTGTCAGTCTGTCTCTGCAGCCTCATGTTTCAATCACTGCTAACACTTCCTGACAGTGGCTAAATATTCCCAATGGCTCACCAACTCATCATGTGGATGAAGATGTGTCAGAGACAGTGGTGTGCTTTGAGTCTGCAGCCAGTAGAAGACAGACTGACTCTTGTCCACCGAGTAGACCGTCTAACAGGACAATTACTATAAGAAAGGAGAGCTTATTTTAGAGCAGTGGCACCGGACCAAGAAGTTGTTACGAATCTGAGTAGTGTCACTTCTAGAGAACTCCGCTCTATAAAGGTTGATATTATTATTATTGCAGGATTACCACAGTCTCCATCCAATCTGTGGTAGAATTGGCCTGGATGACAGTTTTCTAGTTCTTACATTGTGTTTTGTGGTCATTTTTCAATGACTATACTCTGTACTAAACTTTGTGATCCTTGACTGTGTAAGAGAAACTAAAACAAAAGCTAAAATTCTCAAAGAATACAGAGCAGCCAACATGAAATCTTAACTTAAATTTAACTTTTCTAGCCACTGGGGTTCATAAATATAAAGCTTATGTGACACTCTAAAGAAAATACTCACTCCTAATACGTATGCATATATATTTTAAGTTCCTCTTTGATGTTTTTAAATCTCATCTGAAATTAGATAAAGCATGAAAACTGTCTCTTTCTTCTCAATGCTTTTCTATGAAGGCCTTTTGTTATTCTTCTCCCCCCACAAGCATCCGTGGTTTCAAATTTCTCCTTGGCTTACAAAGATCTGGAAATCTCTGAGCTTTTGACTACATCTGGAACACTGACTTCACATGCTCAGAGGTAAAGGTTCTGGTTTGGTCAATTCAACGGACATCCCTCCACAGCTTGATTTCCGTTTTTCATTAATATATATTGAATGTTTTATTTCATTATTTGTTCTTTAAGAAGAAAAGGAGATAATAAAGTAACAGCAAAAGATGGTGCAAAGCCTTTGCTTCTTTCTAGCCACTGAGCTGTACAATTTAAACAATGGCAAAAGGAGAAGTAATAAATTAATTAGATCCCCTCTTGAATTCATTTAGTCTATTTTGAGGTGTTTTGGACTGGTGTTGAGTCCCAAGCTACTTATAGTTGGGCCTCTCTCTCAGGGGAGCTGAACAACAGCTCAAAGACAAATGTTCTACTCGCCCCATAGTACTATGGCCAGGGTTCAGCTGGCCCATACAAGTGAATTTCTAGTTCTCTGAGTGCAAGAGCATTTCATAAAATATGTGTGTGTGTGAAGGATTTGAAATTTGATGCGTAGTATTGAGCATGTATGCAGTGCTGGTGAACCAAAATACAGAAAAACTGAGATAAGTGGATACTGAGAGAGTAAAACATTCTAACAAGGAGGAAAATCAGCATCTTGCTTCCATCATTTTGTCCTCTTTATCTGACTTTAAAGTAAGTCAGCAGAAAAACAGGAATAGTCTTTAATTTCCCCTTTGATTAGACTGGCAGGGAACTCTATTCCTTCTTTGGTTTCCCTCCAGTAGGCTTGTGTGATAGGAAAGGTCCTAATCCCCCAGAGTAAAGGGGTCCGTTGTGGGGGAAACTCTTATAAGAACATATGGTCACAAAGTGTGTGGTTCCGGGGTCATGCCTGGTGGTGTTTAACAAGATCACCAGAGTGTAAAAGCAGTCTTTTCATATATTTATCATCATTTGCATGAGTCACATTTTGTGCAGACGTTATATGACTAATTGGGAAATTATCCTGTAATCATATGTGTGTATGATTCTCAAGAGGTATGCTTTTATTTGGGGTTAAAGTTCATGGGTCTAATAATGTATGGTGGCTTTCTTATACGCTGAACTGCTGTGAAGAGCTGTTCACTGGTGTCTGTGAGACCAGACAATGACCCATCGTAGCTCAGCCTAAACCCTTTTTTGTAGATATAGTTTTCTGGACAAGGTGTGAAAATAGGTTTTTACTACAGGAAGTCTACATTCTGTGTCCAACGCTATCAAGATGGGAGTAGTGAATATGCTTTATTCCCCCGGTGGTCATTTTTAACTCACACCACACTTGGGCTGGGAACAGCACGTACAGCCCAGCAATGACCTGCTGTTTAAAATGTACATCATAAAAATGTCAGTTAGAGGAAAAGCATTAATCATCTCGCAGATTCCCACCGGAAAACATATTAGAAACAATTGGGTCCAGAATCTGGAGGGATGTAGCGTCATAGCTTTAGGTTATACACTTCACACCTATAGCTACTATCCCAGCCTGTAACTACCTTTAGCTACGTAGTGTTAGTGTGCCTGCCTATAGTCTAAACAGCTGTGGGGATCACACAGAGACGCATTGATACAGAAGTGTTTGCTTTAAAAACAGCTCTGATCCAGGTGTGAAATTGATGAGTGTGACTCTGTGTCTTGGTGAAAATGTTTTAATGAGCTGAAGACAATTTAACCGCTAAATACACTCCAGGAAAACAGAGTGTGTTGTAAGAGAGGAGGACATTACTGGTGGACATTGAAAGACAACAATAGTTGTAGGTGCAGGTGTGGTGTTTTTAGTGCCAGATATATTCACACCCTTAAGTCTATCCACAGTCCTTACGTGTCGAAGTGACATGTTTTATAAGTAAATCTGGGATCTTCAGTGTCATTGAGCTCAGACTCAGACAGCAAACAGAAGAGATACATCTCCACCTGAATAAGCGTGAATGTCAATTTTAGATTTAGATGAGGTTAACTGTAAATAACAAAGCCAACACAGAGTCCATATTGCCTCTCTCTGAAGCCACATGTATGACAGGATTAAATCACAGATATGTTCTGCAATGATTATGTTATCCTCCTGCTTCCCTTTGTAAAAATAAGCAGAGCTTAAGAATACATGCTATGAATTTACAAGATCAAAGTGGATATGAAAGCGTTTCTTCTCATTGATGTGTCAGAGTCACTCAAAGGTAAACAATTGTCACAGCTAATGTGCCTTACTCACTGGTTTCTAAATAGAGGAAACCTAAATATTGCTGTTAAGCATAAACTCTATCTATCTGTGATTACTGACATAATCCTCTTGAGGCTGTCTGATTTACAAGACCCTTAAATAAATACATGCACCTACTGTGTGCCTGATATATATCCAGCATAGACCATACGGTACTGTTTATAAGATGTGAAAGAAAGATATTCTATGCTCCGTGCTGAAGTCACTTTTCAAGGCTGACTTAGGGTCAGCTTCTCCACCTGCTGTTTGAATATCCAACCATTAGGGAAAAAAATATATAATATACAATAACAGTTTCCCCCATTTAGGGAAAATAAAATATTCATCGTATTACATCTCAATGCAAACCTGATTTTGAGTCAGTACATAAAGTACAAGTACCTCAAAATTTGACTTAAGTACAGTACGTGAGTAAATGTACTTAGTTACTTTCCACTACTGAAAATCAGGGTTTATGCTGTTAAAAATATGTAAATAATAACTATTGACAACTGAAGAGCGGCAAACATTATTAAGGTTCCAGCAACTACTGTGTGTAAGTATACTGTAAGTATGAGACACATTGTGCCAAACCATGGCCTAAACAAAGAAACATGATTCTTCAGTGTACTTCATTTGGTTTATGTGTTTTTGTAAAGTGCCATCTCATGGTGACAACCTGCAATTGAATGAATGGGCGTGTTTACAGTTTAATATAGACACGCCCTGTCAGGAAACGGGTGAAGGGGAGGAGACTCACAGCGGCTGTAAATTGACTGAGAACTGGCTGGCAGCTGGCTGGCAGGGGACATTCTAGGTGGCTGCATCTGTATTAAAGGGCCAGTGTGTAACATTTAGGGGGATCTGTTAGCAGAAATGGAATATAATATTCATAACTATGTTTTCGATAGTGTATAATCACAAACTAAGAATCGTTGTGTTTTTGTTAGCTTAGAATGAGCCCTTCATATCTACATAGGGAGCGGGTCCTCTTCGTGTTGCACCGCCATGTTTCTACAGTAGCCCAGAACGGACAAACCGAACACGGGCTCCAGAGAGAGCCTTTCCCGTTTTTATGTTACCTAAAGGCCGCCGTAGTTCTCCGACATGCTTGTGAAACTGAGGTAACATGAGCCGCAGAGTGCAAACCTGTGGTACAGCCAGCCGCCGTCTGACTGTCGTTGCTCCTAAAGTGGTGTTATTATGGTAAGGATGGGCTCTGAGCGGCTCACGCTACCTCAGTCTTGGAGAGGGAGGAATGAGCATAGGGGTACTCAGTTGGTTGCAATATGCAACCACACCACTAGATGCCACCAAATCCTACACACTGTCCCTTTAATTGGTACCGTCAACCCACTCCTGAGTTATACAGGTAAGATATTTCTTATTCTATCTGCCTTGCTGAATCCAGAGTAAACATCATTTTGGATCTTTCTGTCATGGACGTTACCCACAAATTCATGAAAGGCACCATCATAGCTTTTACTGGAGTTAAAGGTCAGCTCTCACCAAATTAATTATTATGTCATGTATACAAGGGAGGATGGCTTACATATTTTCTTTTTTCTTTGCTGAGTTCACTGCCACATCAATGAGCTCAGTAATGTGTTCACAGACATAACCAATAGCCTATTATAATAGAAACCAGTATTATGTATTTGATTTAAGTAAGTGCTTGGAGCTTTGCACAAAAGCAAGTACAGTATCTTCTTTAAGATATGTCTGGTTCCCCCCATCTCTGATATTACATCTCTAGAGGCGGGAGTGATAACAGGCCACACACTCCGCATGCTCCTTCAGCACATTTCCTCGCTGCTCCGTGTTCATTGCTAATATTCTCATTAGGACCAATGGAGCGGCTGCCTAACATGTTTTCACAGCCGGCGTGTGACATCATCACATTTCAAAAGCACCTCATAAACACATAGTGCTCGGCTGAGGTCGGGTCTGGGAAAGCTTATAGCCACCCCTCCACCCGCCAAGGCATTGTCTCTGGAGTGACAGTGATCTAAGAGACCATGAACGATGAAAGCAGCTGAAAAAAAGTATAAAATTGAGGAGATTATAAAATAGTGTTTAGAACTCTGTTTAAATAGCTCTGCAGTATCTGTCTTTTGTTAACTTCAGCATTAATTACTAATCAGGTGCGAGGCGTTCTCACTGGGTACCAGTATGCACTATCTGGAGAAATTAGATTCATTCTGCCTTTAAAGATTTTCTGGAATGTCCGCAAATAATCCTGCTTTTATTTAAAAAAAGAAGAAAAACCCTTCTCAAACGGCAGTGAAATATCAAACAAAGAAAAGCTTACAAAAAAAGTCAGTCTCTGGTCAGCCAAAAGGTCTTAAGTCAAATCATAATAATAAGGCCGCAAGACTTCAAATGTGTGAAGTGTGTTTTCCAACAGCATTGTCCTTTAAACCTCTAACCAAAGGCCACACAGCTTGCAGAACAAAAAGTGAAATATCTCTAAAACTGAGACTTTGATCTCCAAAGCGAGTGTTTGGCAAAGACATAAATGCTTCCCCACAAAAATGCTTAATGGGGCTAAAAGAAAAGGCAGTAATCATCATCCCAAAGCACTTAAACAGCTTGTTGGCATGGTGAATTATTATGTGCACATGGTGCAAACGGATGCTGATATCATCCCTCATTAATTATTGATCACTGATTGAAGCTTTTTGCTCAGAGTTGATATTTTTGGGTCATCATTTGCACGTTCTCACTTCAGAATCGGCATTAGAAATGAAAGGCACAGAAATGAAGAGCTGCCTGTGTGAGGGTTTTCATCCGTGAATAGACAGATCGGAGATTGAGGCTTAATTTGAATTTTTCTGCATATTTCATAGCTGCCCATTTTATCTTACAGTAAATGAGGAAATTGTGCCTATTTTATCATGCTGGGAAGAAACTTGATGCTATCAGACTTTTATTCAGTCCTTTTGTGTCAAAGGCCCGTGCTTTTATATATTATGACATTGATATGTCTCAGAGGAGAGTAGCTATTTTTCTCACTTAATAATGTACAATATAGGATCATCCGGTCCAACTTGGGCCATGCACCCGGTATTCTCAGTTTTACTAGTTCCCCTCTCCGAGCCTTTGCCCTCTGAAATTAGATTTAATCCCTTTGAGGAGTGGTTGATCTGCTTATCGTTTCGCTACACACAGAGCCAGTTTCTCCCCCAAAGAATCTATCATGTGACACCTGAATCTTTAACCCATCAAATGAGCTTAAGTTATACTGGTGAAGCAAAGTTCGAGAGATCCCATGACTTGCCAATAATCCACAGTCCCCATTTCCCATTGGCTTTGTGGATTACAATATGTTTTCTTTGTACCATTTTTCTTTTCTGCTATTAACACTAAAACAGCCCACAACAGCCTTGGGTTTCTTTATGAAAGCCACAACTAATCCCTCATTACCCCACTTTCAGGCGTTTATTGAAATGTTAGCGAGCCTTGTATGTGGTGGTCTTGCTGGATTAGTGGATTCACAGTTGAGAATTTCCAATGCATCTGCAATACATGTATGTAGATAATGCCTCTTTTAGCAGCTCTTTGCAATGACCTGTGTTTTCTCCCCTGTGTCTCATGCTGATCTATGAAAACCTGGGCCCCTCACAGCAGCCGCAGTTAAAGACACTTTTGTTAGATACTGCAACTGTTTGTAGTTGAAGGGAATAGACTCTAGTGTGCTGATGTAATCTGTTAAAGGGAAGGAAAACATTGTATAGTTGTTGCTGAATGAGCCCTGGAAGGCCCCAGCCTCAGAGGAAACTGGGAACAGGGGGTTGGAGGATTAGTGTTTTTTTCTCAGACTCTGGCTTTACTTTTCCCCACTTTTTCCTCACAGTTTTTTCCCCCGTTTCCTTTCTTTGTAAAGGGTACTAAATTTGCTCCTGGCCTCATCGTACAATGCACCCTTTTACACTTTCAGGCAAGTATGACTGGCAGATGTAAGTTACTTTTGTATGTTTTCTCAAGATTGAATGGAAGTATATCACAATGGAAGATTTCAGATCAGTTTTCAGTCTCTGTTTTTAGACTCAAATCTATACAACAGAGCAGAGGACATCAACACAAAGATTCACTTCAATTTTCAGGAGGGAACCTCAGACTGAAACCACGCAGTCACATAATGGTTATGTATTATCTTGAGCGTTGTTAGTGTTCTTTAATGTGGCTTTATTTTCCTATCCCAGTGCTTCCTATAGAGTAGACATCAGCAGTTTTTAAACCATAATTTTGCTACCCTGCCATGTGAGCAAGATGCTTGAGGTCCACAGTTTGAGAGGACCATAGAGGTTTCAATGCCGCATCCCAAATTTGACAACTTCTTACTGAAAACCGAAACCAGGAAGTACAATAATGGATGGCACCAATGCTGAAGCTGTGATATCTCAGACAATGCTCTAAGACATGTGATCTATCTCAGAGATTAGCTGCAGTGTTTTCAGGAAGACAGTTGTGTCATAAGGCAGGGTTAATCAGCACCATAGGGGTGCCATGTGCTACGTCTGTTTCTCCTGCACAGGCTATTGTTATGCTCAACTGGGTCACGTTTATCTTCTCCTCAGAACCACATCTGCTCTTCAAGAGCAGTTGGCGGCCCTGCTCAGTTTCAATTTTAAATGCATCACTCAGTGCTGCAAACAGAGACATACCAAATGAAAAGTAATGCTCCTTTTTTTAAATGGCTGGCGAAAGCGATTAATGACCCTCATCTTTCGTGTCACACATGGAAAAACATCTCCCTTATTTTCTTTTCATCTCGAGCACAATCTCTCTCTGCTGTTTATTTTCATTGGGTTGTTTATTTAGTTAATCTTTCAGCACTTCTTCCTTTGTCCGGCTGGCTTAGAGTTGCTCCGCCACTCGCACCAGCTCATCCACTATCCATGAAACCAGTGACCCCGGGGCAGCCTCACTGTGTTCGTCTTGGCTCTTCTCCCATTTCAGAAAGGCACCAGAAACGTAAGACGCGGGTGCATGTGTCGTTTGGACAGCTTATCCTCCCTACAGGACTTGAGTTGCCTAGTAGCTCCCATTATTAGTCATTAAACAGCCTACTCTCTTTGATCTGGTCAAGGTCTGTGTCCTTCCTGTCTATCTGCTCTACTGCTTTCGTGACCTCTCCTGTATGCCTTTACAGAAATATCACTCCAACTGCTGTTATCTCCAAATGAGGATACGCCTCGGCTTCTGCACTAACATCAAGCTTGAAATATACTGACAGTTTTATATCAAGAATAGACGCTTCAGAAGTACAAAGAAGCCTTTTACATGCTCAGGACATTTTTCATGTAACAGGTGCCGAGAGAATCTGTTCAAATTTCTGCCTCTAATATAAAGACCATATGAGGATTAATCTGCAGTCAGTTTAAAAGCAAGAGCACATACCTGTAAGGAGAAACACATTTGATCATAGTTAGCCCCTTGGTGTGTTACAGTAGACATGAAGAACGAAAAGGGCAAGAACGACTGCTACGGAAAATGTTTTCAAGCTGTAAAAAGAGAACTTATCAAAGAGGCTGCTGGAGACGAGTCTCATGCCCTTTACACACAAACCCACATATTCACAGACCAAGTCTGGTTTGCCTATACAGTCTGATACCTATAGTATGAGGAGTGACGTATTAAAGCTGAAGTAGGCGAGATTGGAGCAAATATTAAAAAAAGTTATTTTTAAAATCATGTTCCTCTGTGTCCTACTGTGTCCTCCGGTGCTCCTAACGGCATCTGAAAGATTACTGTAATGCCTATTTCAAATGTTTTCAGAATCATCTTGTAGTGTACTGTTTAGCTGTAAAATGAAAAACTTTGTGACGCCGCCGCCATTGTAAAATCTGGTAAAGGAACGCCAAGTTCCGCTCACATGACCGGAGCACAGCCAATATGAACGCTCTCTCTCTCTGAAATGACTTGTGATTGGTCAAAGTCTGCCTTCACGGGCTAGATTTTCTAAAGCCTGAAAACAGAGCCATGAAGAGGTGCAGAAGTCTAGTTATCTAATTACAATATGCTAAAAGATTATTATGGAATTTTTGCCCAATGATGCCAAAAATATACTGCCGACTGACACTTTAAAGGTAGGGTCAGTAATCTTGAGAAACTGGCAAGAGTACACTGGATTTTAAAAATGATCCAATCGAAAAATCGAGCCCAGTGTTGCCAACTCTTTTCCACTAAAAGTAGCTATCAGCACTAGCTCCAAAAGTCGCTAAATCTAGTGAAAAGTCGTCAAGTCGGCAACACTGACAGTCCGTCGGTTCAGGCCTCCCTCCAAAGCCACTCCCCCAAAATTATCATTACGAACATAAACATATCATAATGAACGTGAATGGAGAACATGGCTATTGTTAGTACTCACAGCTGTCAAGCTAGCAGCTTGTGGAAGACGCCAGTGACGCGCAAGAAGTGCGCACGCAGGCAGAGTGCACGCAAGTAGACAGGCAGGTAGGTAGACAGGCTGGTAGTCGTTGGCTGGTTTATTACAGTCCTGTGACAGCCACATATACCAGATTTTTTTCTTACTTTTTGTCAGAGCATTTGATTTATTAGTTGCTCTCGGTATGTAATGAGAATTTCAACTAATATAACAAAAAAACATTTCTAAAATCTTTACCAACCCTACCATTAAATATGAGCAAAATAACAAACTGTCTTATTAAATAGCAGCAAGCTAAGAAAGTTGGACTTTTTTTGCCTCTTAATTTGTATCCTTTCAAGTAATCAAAGTGTAGCCATAGGTTGGTAAAAAAGATTAAAAAGCTTTATATGATTTCTGCCTATTAAAAGAAACAGTTACATCTTGCTGTTTACAGTCAACTTTTGCTGCCGTTTAAAACGGCCTCCTGTAGTTCCCGACTGATCTTTAGTCTTTGGTTCTACTTTTCTGTGCTTCACTGACTGCACCATAACAACCTCACCGTCTTCCTATTTCCCCAGTCGGATAGACAAGGAAGAGAAACGGTGACCTTTGACTGGTGTTGTGTCTGTTAGGGTCAGGCAGTCTTCACACTCTGTGACACATTCCACTCCTTCCGATAAATCTTTCCTCAGTATTCAAACTTTGATTTATTTCTGCCATTGTCACAGGGGTCTAGAGTCAAAGCGCTCAACAGAGAGTCACAGAGGTTAGTGCCCAGGGTTTACCAGCAGGATATGATACATTAACCCATTCAGTTCCTGTGTAATGTCCTCCAACTCTGCTTTAATGGGCCAATTTGTTACTATTATGGGCATGGTTGAAAGACTAATATGCATGACTATGAATAATTTGTTCAACTGAACAATAGCATTTGCAAGACACAAGAACTAATGTAGAATAATGAGTTTCTCAACCACACATAGGACCACTGCCAGTTGGTCATAACAGTCTGAGCCACATGTAATTGGGTTATTCTAGACAAATGGTAAGGCGCACGTCAATGAAGCGTGAAATATACTTTTTGAATTTGAATTTATTAAAAAGAAAGACATATATACATATTGAATGTTCTCCTGCTTATTGGTAGTATTAAGACAGATATGCATCAGGATAAAGAGGGCATATTGTCCATGTTGTGTGTTGGCTCCTTTTTGAGTGAAAAGACACTTTCATGCTTTGCTATCTGGCAACTTCACATTTTTTTATGCATTACTAATGACCTCCACAGCCCCATATACTAAACTATACTATGCATACACTGTTCGTAGCTATACCTACAGTATGAAAAATAATGCACTGTAATTTGTATACATCCCACAAAATCAATTTGTATGTAATCCACATTCCTGAACCAGGAATAAAGTGCGACAAACGCTGAATAGGGAGGAGGTCGGGGAGAATGGGTGGGTCAAAAAACATCAGACTTTCACCCAGGAGACCGGTGTTCTCGTGTGAAAACAGAAGTCAACATTGATTTATTTGTCGCGTAACTTCCATACTTAAGTTACGCCACTTTCTGAGTTATTTTAAACCAAATCACGATCTTTTCCTTAACCTAATCAAGTTGATCTTTTCCTAAACCTAATTAAGTAGTTTTTTTTGCCTAAACCTAACCAAGTCGATCTTTTCCTAAACCTAACTAAGTAGTTTTGCTGCCTAATCCTAACCAAGGTTCCTGTGAAGATGGAAGTTTATTTTGAAAAGACTGTATGGATGTAACAAGCACGTTGACACGTGTTGCTGGACATTCGTAGAAAAATGCACGAAAAATTAGGAATAATTTTTCGTAATATATCATACGAACCATTGTATGAGGATGCATTGACTCAATGTACTTGAGATAAAAATTCAGAAGTAAAATTCATATGCTGTATTTGTGAGTTGATTGGAGGTAGAGCGCAGCATTGCTTGGCAGGGAATATGCAAAACTCCACTGAAATCTAATTTATCTGCACCTGTTAGTATTATGGAAATAAAAATAAATCTTCTAAACTGATTTTTGATGAATAATCTTAGATCTTTATGAGACTAATTACAAATTAATATAAGTCAATATATCATGTTCATTGACATATTGAATTTTGCAAAAATACCATGTTTTCCCTCGAAAGTGTGAATGTTTGTGATTGAAAGCTTAATCAAGTTCTCAATTTAGTTTGATAGCTCTGTGGTGGTTTGTAGCGATTTTCATACTGCTGTTTTGTCTTATTTGCACGTAAAATGTCATGCGTTCAGCCGTTCAGTCATAGCAGCCGTTACTTCCTTGTTCCAAAAAAGATCTCTGACTGAAGAATTTGAGTCGTATCAGCATTACTGGAGTTTGGAAAGCATCCGGTATGCTCCTGTGGATCAAATGAGAGAGGAGTAAGAGAGATACTGACATCAGCAGACAGAAATCTTTTGTCTTCCGGGAGGTACGTCTGATGATGAGGGTTTCTCCAGAGTATGGTATTCACACGAAACTGATGATGATGAAGCTGTGCTGGCAGCAGATTATCTGTTCACACACAGGAGAAGATTTGAGATATACCATAGTACTATGACACGTTTTGCTGGAACACTGTCCAACCGTAACCTATGTTCCCATCACAGATAAGGAGATGATAGACGATGACCCTTTCACCTCTTCTATGTGTATGATGTGTGCATTCAGTTATAATGATGATGTTCCTCTGCTGTGTTCCTGAGGTCAGTTTAGCTCAGTTCAGTTTGTTCGGTTTTGTTCGAGCATTTTCATCACTCATAGAGCAAGTAGCCACAAATCAAGATGAAATGAAACACAGAGGATGGCTGGAAATAGGCTTTCAGGATAGCCAATGAAGCATTGACTCCAACATCCAAATGACAGAGTGTGAATGCTGCAGAATTGTAGCGTAACGTATTAAAGCATTAGACAAAATGTTGTCTTTTGGCTTCACTTGCTCGTTTAATAAGTGGGTTACTGGTTGTGGCTTATTTGAAGATCATTTGCTGGTCTAAGATGCCCTGTAATATCTTACCGCAGAACATCAGAGTAGTCTTTAATTACAAAGTCGGAACAACATTTACTTGGATCATGGGAAAACACAAAAGACTCCAGGGAGAAGTTAGGTGCCAATTTATCTGTGATTTACATTACCCTTCCTTTTTTCCTGCGCCATAATTCATTTGTCTGCCTCTATATCATGGTTATTGATGAAGGCAGAAGAACCTCATATGCCTCCCTGACACGAGTGGCGGGTGGCTGGCTACTAGATGAAAGGCAGAATAGATGGTTTCCAGGCCGAAGGCCGGGGAGTTCAGCTGGACGTTTGGCTGACCTTTGACCTAGGACCTCACTTTAGACAGAACTTTCTGCTTGATTTGATTAGATTAGGTATGCTTCATACCCTTTTCTGTGTAAATCACACACACTCTCACAAACATGAACAAGTTTTGTGTGTATAGGTGGGTTGGGGTCAACACTTGAGATCTCAAGACTGGAAAATCAGTCCGTTCCAGTCTCTTGAATTTTGTCTTTTCTTTAGGTATCAAACATAATGTTGTACATGACAAACAAACAGCAGTGCAAAGAACATCAGAGCTAACAGCTTGTCAACTACTTTAACAAATTTCTGAACATGAAGAAAAGATGCAGTTTTAGCTTTAATCACTTTCAAGATATCAAGACAAGAATGAAATGGGAAAACATTACACAGTAGATGTGCAGTCACTCAATTAAAAGGTTTTTAGAACATTTTCACGAGGTGGATTGTACAGTGTGATTTCATCATTTCCATTCATTCATTGTCTGTCCACTTCAGTGTCGCAGAGCCTGTAGCCTATCCTAGCATGCATTGTGTAGAGGGCAAAAGAACTCACAGTGCAGGTTTCCTATTCATCTCACGGGATGTCACACTGAGCTGATTAAGGTCTTGGCTCTGACAAGCAGAGAATTATTATTTTTTTTTTTTTTATTCAGTGCTTTAAAGAAGAGGAAAAAAGAGATCCATTCTTCACATGTTTCAGTTTTTTGTCAACAAAGGAATTCCATTATAGTAGCATATTTTCTTTTTTTTCCCGCTCGAGTGGAGGGTATCTCATTTTGGAAGGAAACCCTTCCCTTATTTTCAATGAAAACCAGATAAAGCCTCTATCAGAGTATACATTGGCATGGTAAGGCATATTAAAGGCAAAACAAATCAAAGGTGTGGCCTCTGCATGTCTTTATCTGCTGCTCCTATCATACCCTGTCCTCCTTGCAGCTCTATTGAAAATATCCTTGTTTATTTGGGTAATCCTAATGGAACACAGCCAGGTTTTGTAGCCAGGGGTCAGCCTACTAAGACACTAAGAAACTAAGACCTGGCCCTTCACCTGCCACCCACCTTTACCTACCCTTGTTGCAGGTCATTGTTGTTCTTTTGGGCAAGCCTGACTGCTCCCCATAGCTATAGACCTGGCTACCAGCTATAGTAGGCCTTGCTCTAGGAATGAGCCCAGCTTTTTCTTTTTAGATGGGGTGACTCTCTCATGTTCAAGATGCTTCAACCACGTGGTCTTTAAGTCGTTTTCAATCTGGCCCCCAACCTGCTGGGACCAATGTGTTTTGGGAGACCCTGCCAGGAACTATTGCCCGCAACAAAACTGCAAATGGTTCCTGGTCAGAGCAAAATAGAATGAAGAAGATGCAGTATCCTTTTCTGTAAATATATTTTGTATTTTATTTATTCAAGTCTTAACAAAAAAGGAGTGCATAATCAAATCTAAAAAAACAGCCATATTTGCAGGAAGCTGTTTTATTTTAGTTTAGTGATATTTGCCGTTAAGACCCGCCCTCAACAGTTTGTGGTGTTCACAGAATCAAAGAATTACATCTGACAAACTCCATAGCTGCATGTCTTTCAAGAAACAATGTCCTGGTTGCTCAGGATAATAAATTGTTTCATATTGTTTTTAATAGTAGATAGAAAGAATATAAAAAAATGTTGATACTACTAATGATAAATTAAAATACTATGTGTTTCTATGATTTTGGTGAATTGGCCCTTTAATCTTATGCTCTAGCGACCTTAAAAGCTAATAAAAGATACAAATATACGTTTAAACCTCATTTGCTGATACTGACGGAGTGGAAAGCTTGTAGAATTCCGTCACTGAGTTTTCCACATTCTCTTGCACAGCTGGACAAGCAATTAATACTGAAGCATGTGTCCAGACACTTGATGATAACAACCCCATCCCATGTAAGTGTCATTGCTCAGCAAAAAGCAGGAAATGTAATCACTGAACAGACCCAGGCTTGTGGATAAGTGCTCTTGTGTAGTGTGTGAGGTAAATTTGAGGTGTGTAGGAATATAACATGGGGATCATCAGGGGGAAGTCCTGGCCAAAGCTCAGTTTTTGTGAAACCCAAACAGGTTTTTTTTTTTTCATCTTTCAAATAGATGAAATATGTTTGATTCAGACTTGTGTGTGTTCCTTTTAGGAGCTTGCGTGAGTGTAATCTATCGGAGGACATGTTTACTGTGGAAGTCCCTTTTGCTTTGAGAAACAACTGAAGTGCTCACTGACTACCTTATGTATACTCAGAAGGGATTGTTTGAAATGAATCACATGAAGGAGGGGACTGGACATGTATACAAGATAAAATATAATTACTCTATCACCTAAATATTTTGCTGAAAACTAAATAAATATCCTTGCGAGCAAGGAAATGAAACCTGCCTATTGCTTTACTTTCAAAAGAATTTGTGTGAAAAAAGAAACTGCTCATGAATCAGAGCGAACATCTCAGATGGTAAACATACAAATATCACATAGTAACCATATTGAACATGTCAAATAGGAAACGGGCTCTAGCACAACAGAAAATGTTCCAGTTTAGGGGATGACGTATACATTTACATGTGGAAATATGGAAAATCTCATTAGCACATTTTCCAACGAGATGAAAGGTGTAACGATGACAGAGCGCCAGCATCTCGATCCATCTCCATGCGACGGAGCCAGAGTTTTATGTGAAGAACAGCTGTTGTTTGTTGTTGGCAGGGAACTGTTTGGAAAGTTACAGTACATACTGTATGTGTGCGTGTGTGTGCACTCATTTGTCTATACATCATTCTCTGTCCGCTCTGGATGAATCCGCGTTGACTTGCAATTATGTGACTCGGTGAAACAAAAGAAAGAGATCCAAACAGACACTCAGCCTCCATTGCCAGAGTGTGTTCTGTGTCCAACCCACGTCTGAACCGGGGAGGACCTCCGTCAGGACTGGGCTTACAGTTAAACAGACTTTACTGGAGAAACCGCGTGCACGCCAGAACCCTGCCTGGGCAGTCTTCATTTGTTTGCAATGTTTATCAGTCAGTGACAGGGTGTGTTTATGTGTATGGTTCCAGTAGGCCTTCATGACCCCGATGCCCTGACTCACCCCCCCCCTCCTCTTCCTCACCTCGAGAGCGACATTAGAGAGTGAATCAGTTCAGTTCTCTTCTCTCAGGATGGATTACATTACTACAAGAGTAAAGTGCAGCAACGTATCCTCATACAACGGTTCATATGATATCTTAAGAAAAGTTATTCCTCATTTTTCGTACGTTTCCCTAAGAATGTCCAGTGACACGTGACACACGTGTCAATTTCCGCTCCAGTTTTTTCAAAATAAACTTCCGTCTTCACAGGAAACAACTTAGTAGAGTAGAGTTGAGTTTAGGCAACACAACTACTTAGTTAGGCTTAGGAAAAAATCAGCTTGTTCAGGTTTAAGTAAGAAAACTACTTAGTTAGGTTTAGGCAAAGATCGTGGTTTGGATTAATATAAACCCGGAAGTACGTAACTTAAGTACAGAAGTTACGTGACAAATAAATCAATGTCACTCGGGGTGACACCGGTCTTCTGGGATAAAGTCTGGTGTTTTTTTGGACCCACCCGTCCACCACGACTCCTTCCCTGTGACAATCCATCACAGGATTGGACATGAAATATCTTGAAACCTAAAAATATGCTTGGTGTTAGTAACATGAGACTTTTTTTTATTGGATTTGGACTTTGGGACAGTCAACTGAAATGATAAATAAACTGGTTGGGATGTTGTGTCTTTTAACAAAGCAACTGACAATGTATCTTCTTTAAACATGCTATTAACCCTTTAAATGTGTAAATAAATAGCCTTTATTTTACTGCAAAAAACAAGATCAAGCCTTCAACAGGGCTACAATGAAGCTATGAGTCTCCTAGGAGAACGGCTGATAGGTTGACTGATTTCTTCACATTAAATGAAATGCTGGTGCCACATGGCAGCAAAATTATGGTCCAGTTAAATTGTCGCAGCAGGAAAGTCTGTCAGCTTCATCATTATGAGGAGCAGCCACTGCCTGGGGTGAGAAAACTGAGTAATGATGTGACCTGCCACATAGTGTAATGCATTTACAGAACATGTAAGCACTGTGCTGGTGATCTATTGATTTACTTACATTTGCACACTGAAGTAAGTGGCTCTGTCAAGCTGTTTCAAGTACCAACCTTTTCTGTGTAATACTATCACTGAAACCATGAAAGACATGTTGAATCTAAAATGCAATTTCTACAAGACAAATGACGAGTTATAAACACAAAAAATACAATTTAGAAACCTTTATTGTGTGTTGAAAATTCCTCATGCTTGACTTGCTGCAAATATAGAACATCTTCCCGTTAGGAGTTTATTTGTGTGGTCCTCCTATGAGACTGGACAGGTCTAGACACTCAGTATACTGTAAGCAACTACACACAGTGACACAATGCTGTCTGTGCTTTCCAAACTGTCTGTTTTAATTACTGTTTTCCAGCCAGCTGAAATTAAATTGCAATGGCATTACGACTGTCAATAAACATGTCCTTCATTCAGAGTGACTTCTAAATGTCTAAATCAACCACCTAAAAATGGCAGCGTTTTCTGGAAGTTGCCTCTTGTGTAATGCTTTTCCCATTCCTTTCCTTTTGAAAGATGAAGGCAGTTGAGAGGTGAAGTGTTGGTGTTTCATGAAGGCCCTACTGGTCTTGTATAGTAAGAGCTGCAGACTCGACCCTGCCACACCACAGATCTGGCTCCCTCTGCTGCACTGGGACACTTCACCAATCCATCCCAGTCTTACTCTAACTGCTGATCTCAGCTGTGCCTCAGGAACAATACTGTAAATGCACACAAAGTGAATACTGCTTGTGTCTACATGTCTGTATCAACATCCATATGTGTTGCATAGTCAGCATCTGCATGTGATTCTGTGTGCAGAGGAGAGTTCTTCATGCAAATTGAAATCCTCATTGAAAGAATATCAAAGCAGAAAAGAAAGATCTGCGACATGATCGGCAAAACCATCAACGCAGACAATACTATTTAATTCTGATGTCTTCAGTGTGTTATTCATTATTAGTGATTATATGCACTGCTTTGAGTTGACCACCGAATGATATAATAAGCATGTGGTTGCATGGTACTTGCTTTGATTGCCTCTATTGGAATCTAAATGAAGAGTTTCCTAGAGGGTTTCTGCATATCTGACTCCACTAGTTCTGTATTGATGAATGCAGTGTTCTTTCTAGCCAGCTGTGATCACAAATTTACTGAAAGACAGCGTGATCACAGGAAAGTAGCAGCCTGTACTGTCAACCTGGCTCACACAGAGAGGAGAGGACAAACTCCAGCGTTGAATCTCTCCGTCCACCTCATCAAACAGGCTCGTGGATCTCTGGGAATCAGGTCCAATCTGCATCTGCGCTGTGTTTGTGCATGCCACGCTCAGTGGGCATTCCCCCACCCACTGCAGGCAGCTGTAGCATTAGCCTAGCCCACATCAATGCTCCTGCACCCCCACACGCTGTGCATGTTTCGTATCAGCTCCCCTCCCACCTACCCAGACCCCGGGATCCACCGCCTGGCCTGCCTCAGCAGAACAGAGCTCAGCGCAGCTATTGGTTGGCTGTGAAAGGGATGACTAGCTGAAACAGAGCCAAGAGCCCGACAGGCCCGGCTCCATAGGTATCTGATGCGAGGTCACCTCCCCTGGTAGATGTCTCGTGAGAGTGGATCTGCTCAGCGAGCTTCTAGCATCAGCTAACCTCCCACACTGGAAGTTGGGCCGGTCTCAGAGGCTTTTAACTAGCTTTAATGGTGGCTTTTGTGGTGGTCTGGATTTATTGGAGGTTACTTCAGATGTGTGCTGCTGTGACCCTCAGCAGTGTGTGCTGTTGTAGAATTAAGTTAGAGTCAATCATCATGTTGTGTCATGTCAGATTTGAAAATGCTGCATTTATACTGCGTAGTGCATTTGCATACATTATTGTGGTATAAATGAGCCTTTTATCTGCAATGTGCCCCTTGAAATGAAGTAAAGTGTGTTTATTTTCCAATTCACCTACAATTATACATCTGCAAGGCAACTCATGGCAAACAATTTTGCATCATTAGAAATATTAAACTGAGGTTAAAGGCATGCTTTGTTTTAAATCCTCTAACCTCCACATCTTGTTATGAGATTGTCATTCAAAATGATTCTTCATTCTTCAATGCAAATAACTCAAACTACCAATTATCTCTTTATTTTCTTTCCATTGGATAATTAGTGGTCAGCATGCTTAAGAAAATAGTGGCAGGTTTGTTTCTCCCATTTGACCTTTGGAAAATAAACAGGCTAATGTTTTAAGCAGGAGCCTCTCAGATGGGTTACTGAGCCGCCTCTATCATTCCAGGTGGCCGAGGGTTAACGCCACACACCAGTACGCTCACACTTCCAGTGGAGTTTTTGTCATATTTATTTTTCTAGCCAGAGTAAAACCTTCGGTGAGAATTATCCCTGATATTGTGTGTGAGGAGTTTATCAGCGGTGGTAAATGCTGCACATTATAGCAAAGTCGTCCCCAGCTGTGAGCCAACACCAAGGTCAGCAACATGTCTGGCATGCAGACCTTTCCCAGGACGCCCTGCTAACCTTTCCACCCATGAGCTTTTCAAAATTAAATTATACTTTTTTTTTTTTTTTAATTTTGTCCTCCAGGACATTTTCAATAAAAGCTACAAATCAAATTCTCCCAGTTTACCAGTTGGGATCATGGCTCAAATCTAATATTGACTGGTTAATACACACCAGAGGGCTTTTAAAAACACCTTAAAGTTGTTTTCAAGGTGTTGAAGTCACATTCCTTCTTGATGACCCAGGAGCTGCCTGTAGACACACAGTAGTACCATGCACAAAGTCCTTTTATAGAGCAGGTACTGTGTTTCTACTCAGGCTGGTCTCATACAACGTTCGTAGCTATACCTACGAAAAGTAATCCACTATACTTTGTGTATAACCCACAATATCAATTTGTGTGTAATTCATGTAATCGTGAGCGAGGAAGACCTGCGAACGCCGCATAGGGAGGAGGTCGGGGTGGACGAGTGGGTCTAAAAATCCTTAACTTTCGCCCAGGAGACCAGCGTTTGTGTCCTGTGTGAAACCAGAAGTGAATGTTGATTTATTTGTCACGTAACTTACATACTTAAGTAATGCCACTTCCAGAGTTATTTTAAGCCAAAATAACTTAAACGATCTTTTCCTAAACCTAACTAAGTCATTTTGTTGCCTAATCCTAACCAAGTTAATCTTCCCCTAAACCTAACTTAGTAGTTTTGTTGCCTAAACTAAAGACTGCATGTATGTAACGAGCGGAAATTGACACGTGTTGCTGGACATTCATAGGAAAATGAACGAAAAAGGAGGAAAAACGTTTCCGTAAGATACATCATACATATTGTACTATTCTACCTCCCTACTGCCCTCAGTTGAGTTTTTGTCATTATTATTGCAATTATTTGTACTTAATTAACCTGCACAAATAATTTGATAGCTTAAAAAGTAGTATTGCATGTCTGGTCTTGAATGCAGCTTCCACTACCTTTTTTTCTGCACAATAGCTCTCCTCTGCTCATTTTTCCTTTTCTGGAACCCTTTTCTCCTTAAATGGTTTGATGCTTAATCACCTCCAGATGTAAGGTCTAGATGAAAGACAGATGCTGCAGTTTTAGAAGAAAGTCTAATGAAAGTAAAAAAAAAAAAAAAAAAGGCAGGCCACCTAACTTCCAACAACTAAAGTTTGTCACAACTCTTAAACTGCAAACTACAAAGAGTGCCTGCATATATTTTAAGTATTGTGAGACTTCAAAAATGTGCGGTGAACCGCGACAGGTTCAGAAACGTCTCGAGGCAAGTCTGAACTCTACTTAGAAATGAGGAGGTATTTTTTTTATTCTGAGTATTCTGAATCTAACAACCTGAGAATACATCTCAGGTTGTTAGATTCTGTCTTTATTTACACTACATATAGACCAACTGACAGGCTGCTTGTTTACTGGAGGTTAATTTGGGCAAATTTATGATTATGAATGCCAAGCTGCGACTTGAACAGGGATTGAGTTTTGAAACACCACTCAGTCTTGTGTTGGAAACTTTAATTCTTGACATTATCAGTCAACAGATGTGTATTTGTTCCAGAGCAGTGGCATTGATGTATTTCTTGTCTTAAATAAGTTATTTTTTACAGGCGTTTACCTTTAGTGTGGATTCCAGGCAATAACAATAGGGATGTACCAGCATATCATGGAGACACAGCACTTACATAAGCACAACACAGCTCTCCTAGACACTGTCCTATATTCTTATCAACAGAATGAAGATTGAAATGAGAATTCCGTGGCATTTATAATCCTAAAAGAAGAGAACAGTAATTCTTAAAGGTAAACAAATTCATCAAATTTAGTGAGTGAGAACTAAAAATAGCCAATTTACTAAACAAGCCTTGTTTTATGGAAGTGGGCCTTCCAGAATCGTCTTTGGTAACCTAAGAAATTGTTAGCATTCTGGCTTGATGTTCTTAAATAGCATGTTCTATCACATTTAATTCATCAACCCGCTGACCTTCTACCCGCTTCACACACAGAGACTCTGTCACGATGTTTTGACTCCCTTTTTTTCCAGCGGTGTCGTAGTTCTGGTGAGTGATGTGTGAGAGGAAAGGAAAGAGACAGAAACCTTATCCTGTCCTGTGTCTGCACTCTAGCACTAGAGTGTGATTATATCCCTGTCTGCTATATTACCTCCCCTCTATTCCTCTGCCAGATATAAGGACCTTACACCGTACTAACCTGCTGCCCTCAACCCAGGTCCTCCACATTAATGTCAGTGCACTGCAGAGGAAGATGAAAAGCCGCAGTACGTGGAGCCATTGTTGGTTTAGAAATCAATACTTTTTTGTCTCTTGTCAGAGAGTAGTTTCTTTTATGTCCTGAGCTGAGACAATCCCATTCTAAGAACATAGGACAGAAGGACCTGCTGGGGCCATAAGTTTGGCAAAATGTTGCAGCAGACTGGTCAAAAAAAAGTTTCTAAAGGCGGCCAAAAGTTAGTCAGACTGGGTGACCGAATTATGTCAAAACCACATAATTCTGGAAAATTTACTGTAAAATATTATCTGTTGTCATGTTTATCCTTCAACACATGTGTAATGGATTTTATTGGTGTTCGTCTACAGTTGTAGTCTGGTTGAATCATTAGCCCTGTAAGGACAGTTGGAACTCATTTTCACAGTGAAAGGACAGTTCTGGATGATATGATTTGGCAACTGGCACATAACTGTATATTTTTAGAGAAATCAGTGTGATTAAGATGGTTACTGACCTTGACAGTTATATGGTGTTTCACAGGGATACCCCAATACAGCAGATGTATTTTAATGGACATCTGGACGGAGAAAGTACTCGACAAATCTGGAATAGATTGTTCATGTGAAGTCATGCAGGGATACCGAAGGAGGTTTTTGTGAATTTGAATTGCTAATAATACAACTCTACATAGCTGTTTGGTCTGTAATTATAAAGAATATGTTGCTGTGCCAATGCCAGTGTAATGTTGCTGAGGCTTTTACAACAGAAATTATGCAAAAGCATAATTGAGAGCCGGTTTAAAATTTTCATTCAAAGGCGTCACGCTTGAATTGCTGTGTTTGAGCGTTTCCTGTGAATAGCATTTATTTGGCAGGCCACACACTCAGATTTTCTCCCAACCAAAATGTTTTTTTCCCTAAAAGCAGTGAGGTTGAAACATGTTGGTGTTTCAGTCCATCCATCCCTTCAACATTTGGTGTTCACATGACCCCTGTGACCTTTTGTCTTGCGCTTCCATCAGGTCAACATTTTGCTTTTTCCAACACTGGCACATGATACGGTGTCTCGGAAACTGCTGGTGCTGGCTGGATTCCCATTAAATTCACTGTGGATATTAATAGTCCCCAGAGAAACCTAATGTTTTTGATGACCCCCTGACCCTTCCTGCAGGCTGCAGCATCACCATCAAGCCAACGTTTCCATTTGTAGACAAGAAATAATAAAATCTATCCGACAGATTGCCACAAAATATACTTTAATCAACTCTTCTCTAGTACCAATTTAATTTCCAAAGTTAAACTAGCGTGTAGCCGATAGTGGGACTGTCACTTTGCAATGCAAGTGGCCCCTTCTCCTTTACACCGTCAAAGCTCTGTTTTTAGCTTTAAACTTTAAAATCCTATAATTACCAGAAATTGGAGGAATGTACCTGTTCTTTACACATACAGTATGTAGACAAGCTGATTAACACAACAAGACAGCTGGGATGATTCTTGAACATCATTCATTCTGTTTCAGTCGGGACATCTTTTGAAATGTCATTACTTTTATCACACTTCTACAAAGCAGCCAGACATCACAGGCCACAGTTTATGTCACCATTTCGTAGACCTTACACATGTCTTAAACTATGCCGTGAACATTTCAGCTTTTTGTCTTTATGAGTAACCACCAAAATCTTTCACATATGGTTGGTTGGAATCCAGACAACACTGTCTGTGCGGCAAATGTTTAGATTTCTGATAGGTTTGTCAACAGTGTGTGGGCATCTTCCTTCCACCGGGCCGGTGTGGTCTCTGTCTGGGTCTTTAGTGTGGTGGTGGACATGTCACAAAGTCTCTATCCTGCCTGTCTGCTACTTTAGCGAGTACTAGTCTCCGCCTCGCTCTCCTCATCTCTGCTGTGTCCTCAGAAGTGATGCCAGGACAATAGAGGGAGAGGAGTGTGAGCACGGCTTCACACCAGCTGTGAAAGCTCAAAGCAACTCTCAGTCCACATTTCTAAAAACTCACCCACTCTTTTGATTTCTTTGAGCCCACGCTTTCCTCTTTGCCTTTACTGTCTTTTAATGATCTCCATGTCACTCCATCAATCTATCACACGCTGCGTGTAATTGCTCTTGTGGGAGTCCTTCTATTACAGGCTTAATTGGTCATGTCTGTGAAGCTGTCATTAGAATTATCTTTAAAGGTGCTCTATATGATATCCAGAGCATTAATATAGCATCAAACAACTATTTCCTATGTAAAGTTATAGTGGAGTAATGTCTACCTGAGCAGAGAATGAAGTCACTCTCACTCTGTGTGTGTTGTAATCTGAGCTTCTCTGTGCTTTGTTGACATAGCCGGGCCGGTGTTCTGACAAATAGAGCTACCACTCAGAATGGCCTAACAACACGATGTGTGCATGTGCAGTGCATTTCAGAGGCGAAAAAATATTGCAGAGGACACGCCTATAATTTTACCTACATTTATAGAGGTAGTAGGCCATTCTGATAGATATTTCCTACCTGACAGATACTCTACTTAACTACATTTAAAGAGGTTCATCAGATGAGTCTGACAGGATGAGCTACTGGTAGGTCATTCTGAACGGGTAGCTCTATTTGTCAGAACACCGGTCAAGCATGCTTATAGTGCATGTTCTTGCATGTGAGCGTGCCCAACTGGCTAGCTCACAGCCGCTGCTCTGCACTGCTCTCAAACAGCGGTTACAGTTGATGGCGCCGTCGCGGAAGCGTAGCACCCACCCTCTGGTTCCCGCCCAGGTTAACACCGTAAGCTCTGTCAGCACTGTTGCCTTTGTTTCCACTTTTAGCGCTGTTAGCACCGTTAGCTATGAGCCGCAGGCTCAGCTGTCGCCATGTTGAGAGCCGTGCGGAGGCAATCTCACATTTAGCACCTTTACTATTGATTATTTGGCATTATTGAATTAATATCTGGAAAGTTTACACTTTTATGAATGGGCTTGATTGTTAGAGTCAGATGAGCTCAGATTGACAAATTGTGGCATTACTGGAGTTTAGGTTACCTATTATCCTGAAGATGGCAGCTAAATTCTCGAGTGGGGTGAGTAGCTACTCAGCTTCCTTACCTTTTATAAGTCACCACAGTTTATTAAATAAAGACCTCTTTATTCTACATCCCTAAAGATGGAAACTTGTTCTTGTTCAACATTGACACTGATCTCTATAACTTCTTTAAACCATCACAGTTGGCCACAACTGGCCAATGTGCCACATACAGTATGGTGCTTTAAGTAACAGCACTCTCCAATAAGATAAAAGCAGGCTCAGTCAAAAATTTGATCCTTAGAGATTTAGAAATGTCATCCAGTACAGTACTGAACATTTCTTTATGCCACAAATTTGCAGGGTTTAGTTTGGGCCAGACTCACAGTAGCCACTGCTGCATACTTGTATGTGCTTAGTTTGTTTGCAAAGAGTTCCTGGTGAATACAGAGAAGATTTTGGTGCAATCAGAGTGCAGGATGAAAACGGTCTTGCTCGTTTGCTCGACAGGCATCACGAGATTGTGATGAGCGATGACTTTATCCCCAGTGTTTGCACGTTGGTGTCTTTGCTTACGCATCGAAGATCCACTCAAAGGACGCGTGCATGCAGAGTTTGATTGATGTGTGTGATAATTTCCCAGTTGGCAAACATTTACATGCGCACTGCGTCATTTGTGGCCTATTTGGATTGGCAGAGGTGCAGCCCTGATTGGCTGGTTCCACTAAGGACTACGTGAGACAGATTTGTTTGACTGGGCACTCTAAAATACGGGGAGCATGATTAAAAACTACATCGCCTCCATTTCACCCCTTGTTGGCCTCAATGGTTTCGGCTCTACATCATTCATTTACTCACAGTTCTTTTTGCACTGGTTTTTTCCACAGTGGAGCTTTTTTTGCATGGCTGCACAATGAAGATGAATAGAGGAGCAGTAGCTTGGGCAAATAAGGTCATGCTGACATACACGCTTTTGCCTTATCCACAAAAATATAAGAACAAGATCTAGAAAGCCACAGTGGTCAATCGTGTATAAGACTTCTAATTGGCCTTTTGGGAAATTCATCTCTAAAAATAGAAAGCACCTAAATCCTGAGCTTGTTTAGTTCCAGGCCTGGCTCTCTCTCAGACCACAGAGTGAGGACATGGGCCAGAACACGTTGGAGCATCCAAAAGCCTCAGGATCATTATTCCATTTGAACATATTCTACATAAACATACAAAGGCATGTTCTCTCCTGTGTTCTCTTGATTGGACAGTCAGTCAGTCAGAAAGTCTCCTGGAATCTGATGGGAGAACCACAAGTGCCCCAGTTATCTTTGGATTCCCCCAGCTTGTTTTACTAACGACTCGGCCAAACGTTGCCTTTCCCCCGCTGATAAGACCGCTCCCATCATGCCTCACTCACACACACAGAGTGTAGGGAGAATACTGCTGGCTGCCGCTGATGATCTAAGATTACTCCTGCTTTTGAACTTTAAATCCAATAGAAATAGAGACCTTGCGTAATACCTATACATTGCAGTAGAAAGAGTAAAAATTCAGTGGGAAACAGAAAGAGAGGCCCATCGTATCCATGTCAAGATGGATACGACAAAGTGGTGAGTGGTATTTTTCTCCCCCCTGCAGGGCAGAGAATTCCTGCTTATGACTGGCACATCTTAAATGACTTTCTTGGTTATAAATATTTCCTTTTCCTCAAAATGTACAGTATGAACATGTAGAGGAGGTGATAAGCATAATGTACTCACCATATGTGAGTAGATATTAAGACTTTGTTTCTAAAAAGATTTAAGATAAAGAACGTTTTAAAGGGAAATAAGGCCCTGTCTACACGCATAAAGATATTTTTAAAAACAGACATTTTCCCCCCCGTTTAAAAAAAAAAAATCTTTCCACACGACCTTCATTTTACAAAATATCTCCGCCCACACTCAAACACAAAAACGACTCCAAACGCTCGCCGTAATATTTACATGTCCCCACAAGTGAGATCACAAGTTAAGTTAACCACCCTTCTCACTCCCTTACCTTCGGCTACGGTGGTCATTCAGGATTATTTCCCTTCTGAATGCTCCAAACTTCGCCTTCAATAGTAGTAGTAAAGTAGTAATTAGTCTGAGCAGTGCTGGTAGTCCGCCATCTTTGTTATTGTTTCTGGCGCATGCTCATTACACAAAGCAACAATGGGCATGCACAAAATGAGGAGAGGACGTCATCGTTTCCCAAATGCTCCGTTTTACACGTCCACACCGATACAATGTAACTGGAGTTTTTCAAAATCTGCACTTTAGAAGGCTTTTTTAAAAAAAATATCCGTTTTTGTGACCCAAAACTCTGTTTGCGTGTGGACGAGAGGCCAAAACATAGAGGAAAATATCCATTTTTAAAAATATCTGTATATGTGTAGACAGGGCCTAAACAAGTGTGTTGTCAAAGTATTGAGTGAATGATGGATGACTTCTTGCTGTGACATTGCTGCAGAGCTGCAGCATTACGTAACATCCCGAGCAAGTTTCAGCCTTCAGATTTTGTGAGAATCTTGTTTCATCTGTTGAGATTTCTATGTGTTATTGATTTATCCTAATCTTTGACGCCATGGCCACATTTTGTTTTATCCTCATCTCTCACGGTTCTTGGTTTGGGGTTTGGCTAATTGTCCTGCTCATTTTTTCATTTGCATATGTCATTTCACATGTGTGGCTGACAAATTATATTCTCCTGGACAGACAAGTCTGTGTGCCAGCAAGATGACATTGATATGCTGCTATTAACTCTGAAATGAGAGGGCAATTGAAATTGCAGCCTCTGCAGATTCCAAAATAGACTGATTGCTTCAGGCATTCTACTTACTACATACTACAGTGGTTAGGATTTATGCAAATGTGATTGTGTGGTTTATTATCTTACAGTGCATTCCCCCCCAAAAAAGCCATTCACTTAACTCATGGAACATATTGTTCTCAGGTTTTCGAACCACATATGGCTCCAAATGTCCTCATCACTGTGTGCAGTACTGGAGTGATGGGAGAAGTGTAATTATTAAAGCGCCGGATCCTCCTCATGTAAATTAATTTCATGGCGTACACATCAATCAATCCCCTGTCTCCTCTGAATTTGTTCTGAACAGAAAAGCTCAGTATCTCTCTAGCACACACTGTGCCACTGTAATTTTAAACTTTTTAAACTTATTGGGGACCCTGAACATACCAGTAAGTTTTACTGTGTATCATTATAGATTCATAGAGTTCAAAAGAGCTCCAGCTCCCACCCCATCAAAAGTAACTTTCATTTTCTTCTCTTTTCTTTTCTTTTTTCATCTTTTTTTCTTTCATTTTTCAAGTTTTTGTATCATAAATATAAATGTGGGCTTTTACATGGGATTTTTTTATGAACTGTATGTGGGTGTACTTTGTAAAAAAAAAAGTTTTATGGATGGTTGTGGCTCGAATGGAAAGCAACACGGAGTCTCCTCAAATAGCTCGTACATTCAATGCCTGCCACGAACGGGTCATTCACAAGAGGGGAAATATTTTCCTACAGATCTGTTTGGAAATGTATGTAGCATATTATTAAAGTTTTTTTCAGGTATTGCTAGAATGCTCCTTCAAGTCTTCCCTCCAGCTGACACCCATCACACAACTGTGAAAGAAAACAAGCATATAAAGCTGTGGGATTGTTATAAATAACTTGTCCCCCTGCAAAAATGATAAAATATTACAGTAAGCTGCAGCCTCCGCACGTTAAAAGATGGAGTAGCTTTCTTGTATTGCTCTTGGTTTCCCCTTTCCTCATGTGGTTTATTATTCTTCTCTTTGGCTTGCGTCTCTGCCAGCTTTACAACTCCCTCACTCCTACACACTACTCACCCTCTGTTAGGAGTTACAGTCAAAAGTGTGGGGCATGCTCTCTGCTGAGTCCCCCGTCTGCCATCTGCTCAGGAAAGAGATGGAGCAGCCAAACCTTCAGCGCCTTGAATGAATGATTTCCATCTCTTCACACTCACACCAATGCCATCTTTAAAAAAAAAATTCAGGTTTTGATGATAAGCATGGCTTGCCTTATTTTTCTTGGCGATGTTCCTGATGACTACTCCGTCTTACGCAGAGGAGGCTCCCTGCTGCTGAGTGTTGGAGCACCAGAGCATGAACCGAGCTTCTTTTTCTTCTTCCAATTAGTGTTTTCTTAAAAAGATCCATTTATAAAAGATGGAAGGAAGGAGTATTCTAATCAACTTGTGAGGTTTAACCCTACTGTAATCTCTCGCAAACTGCGATCCAGAGCCAACACTTGCAAACAATTATACTGCTGGTACCTAGGGGCCCGATCTGATTGGTCTATTTGCCTTGCGCTGTCTTGGGAGATCCTGTAGTAATTGAGTCGGCTCCCCTGGCTGATGGCTTGTGAGCTGCTTTTATAGCTCAGCGGTTCCAGCCCTCTGTAGATGTGCGGCATTATTAAAACCAGACCGCAAAGTGGGCCTTTACATTAGGGTATAATGCGCCGCACTGAAGCATACTGTGTGGTATCCCATTGTTCCGCAGCCGTCCCTGTCACTGTCCTTCGCAGACAGACGCCACTCCTGAAGCAGGCAGTTTTCCCTGCTGGCAGCCCTCCCAGAGCCTGTAGAAGTCATCCTCCTTCCCGCCACCCTCCTTCATTCCTTCAGAGCCCCTCTCTGCCAAAGGGCCTGCTTGGCTCATGCTCAGGCTCAGATAAACAACAAAGATCAGGTCCAAAGATGCTTTCAAAAGGCACCTGGTATGGTGCTCTTGTTTCAGTCTGTGGATTGCCATCACTCTTACATCCCTCTAATAGAATTTAGATTTGATCTGCTGCGGCTTTAGAGTAGTATAATTAATGAGTATGGAAACTGCTGAGTTTATCCAGTAGGATATTTCCCTTCCAACTTAATAAATTTAAATTTTAATGCTCAATGTTGGAATGTTTAACCAATAGCATGTTTTCTTCTCTGTAGGTGACTGCGACAGATGCAGACGGCGGCTCCTTTGGCTCCATTACCTACACCCTCGGCTCTGGCATTAACAGCGCGGCTCCCTCTCAGTTCACCATTGGCAAGGAGACCGGCCAGATCTGCACTAGTGCCGCACTAGACAGAGATCAAGGGCCGGCCAGCTTCGACTTTACTGTTACTGCAGTGGACGGGGTGAGCCAACGCATTTTAAAATCATGCTTAATATGAATCCGTTGAGCCACAGAGTAATCCTATAAACGCTGCAGCCGGGCTTTTCATACAGACGGGAGAGCAAAGATGTGGCCAACTGTGCAGGAAAACTTTGATTTGAGCGGCCAAGTAAAAAACAAAATCGTGAATGGCTCTCCATGGCAGGCTTACTCAAAAGAGTATATCCTGTTCACTTTATGCCAAATAATACTTAACAAATAAAAGGCTTAAAATGAACAAAAATTACTGCGGCCATGTTAAAGCAATCAGATGGAGAAATGCCTCAACTGTCAAGGCAGTAATATTTTAACAAGTTGGACTGCCGCCTCCCTCGTTTTTGCCACCTGGTCCAAATGAAAAGCCTTCACTGTATTTTCTGCAAATGAAAAGCCTATGAAACAGATTGTTCGGTTGTGGCGGGCCCTCTCACCCTCCACGGGTCATGACATATTGCTCTCTCCCGAGGGAAACTATCAATCTGTATCCCCCTGCACAAACCTGCTGGGACTATATTTTAGAGGCTGCTGCTATACATTGAGGTTTACTGCTGGTTTTTACTTTTACTGACTTTCACCGTTAATGTGGTCTACTTGCACCATTAATGTGGCCCAAATCCTGCTTTCAGGTGTGTTTTTTTTTGTGTTCATGATTTAATGTATGTCACGGTATAACAAAGGAGCTTTTTGTTTCCTCTGCAGGGTGGACTGAGCTCAGTAGCCTATGTGAAGGTCGATCTGGCCGACATTAATGATAACAGACCTGCCTTCTACCCAGTCAGCTACGCTGTCAGTTTGAGCACGCAGAGCGCCCCTGGGACATCTGTTGTCAGAGTGACCGCCTATGACCCAGACTCAGGCGAGAATGGCAGAATTACATACAAAACAGTACCTGGAGGGGCCTCCCCTTACTTTACTCTCAACAAAGACACAGGTGGGCACAAGTTATTTTCCAGTTCCTTCCTGCATACTTTATTTTTTGTTCGATAATTTCATCCTGCAGTTTCCACCACATTATTGTCTTACATGGTTTATAATGTTGTGCGATGTAAAAACAGCCTGTTTGAACCTCGTCTGTGGCTTTATTTTTGTA
The DNA here is from genome assembly GCA_916701645.2 of Sebastolobus alascanus. Lineage (NCBI taxonomy): Eukaryota > Metazoa > Chordata > Actinopteri > Perciformes > Sebastidae > Sebastolobus > Sebastolobus alascanus. The sequence goes on along the minus strand of CAKAOJ020000040.1, from coordinate 2,707,127 downwards.
GGTGTGATCTCCCTGTCTCGGTCTGTCTACGGAAAGGCCAACTCTGTCATTCCCATGGTGATCTCTGCTCAGGACGGTGGTGGTCTGGTTGCCCTCGTCAATGCCAGAGTCAACATTAGCGTGGTGGCGGGGCTGGTGGCGCCGCCTGTGTTTGAACAGACTCAGTACTACTTTATTGTATCAGAGGACGTCTTGCGGGGGACGGTCGTAGGCATCGTCCATGCCAGCATTAAGACAGGTAGGGACTACAAACACATGCCCTTTCTTCTTTGTCACTCGCTCACAAACACCCAAATTTGAGTCCCACAGCCCATATTGAACAGTTCACTATACATTCATCAGTCACACTGGATCATGCTTTAAAGACTTTCTTTTCTGCTCCTTGCACCACTTGTACAAATAGGCGCTGTGCCACTATACACACCTAACTCTGAAATAACATCAATCAAAAATTCCATTTCACAACTTTGTTTATATATTCATTTTCTGAGTTTTTAGGGCTCTATTACAGTCATGAAAACTGAAAAATCACATCTATGGAGTATACTGTTACTTCAGTGCTTTTAGCGCAGCCTCCTGGGCCGTGGTGACATGTCTCTGGTTTTTGTCATCTTCCTCCCTTCCCAGGCTCCTCTAGAGATATTTCCTACACCATCAGCTCTGGGGACCCTGCAGGCTACTTCACAGTGGATCCTGACACTGGGGCCTTAAGGACCAGCCTGCCCCTGGATCATGAAGCCCAGTCAGCTCTTGATTTGGAGGTGCAAGCCCGCAGTGGCAACCCCCCTGCCTTTGGCCAGACCCGTGTCCACATCACCATCGCAGACATCAACGACAACCCGCCTGTTTTTCTGCCCTCGTCCTCGGAGTCCCTGCTGCTGCCAGAGCACACAGAGATGGGCACAGTGGTGTATCGGGTCCAAGCTGAGGACAGAGACTCTGGAGTCAATGGACAACTCACCTTCGACCTCTCTTCTCCAAGTGTAATCCAGAGGACCTTCAGCATAGAGCGCAGCAGTGGAGAGATCCGATTGGTCGGGAGCCTCAACTATGAGAGTGCTCCCCGTTATGACCTCCAGGTGATCGCCAAGGACAGTGGAGTCCCCCAGCTTAGCGCCACCTTCGTGCTTGTGGTTCATGTCCAGGCAGAGAACGACCAGGGTCCTGTGTTCGATACCCTCACCTACCGCGTGGAGCTAAAAGAAGGGACTCCGATAAACACCCGCTTTCTGCAGGTCAGGGCTCTGAACAGAGAAACCTCTGGCTCAGGTTACTTCAGTCCCCTGGCGTATCACCTGCGTCCAGACGGAGATGCTGCAGGGTTTGGCATTGCTGCAGACAGTGGCTGGCTGTTTGTGAAGAGTGCCCTAGACAGAGAAGTCAAGGACATGTATCTTCTAACAGTGCTGGCCAGCCAGGGTCATGGGCAGCTGAAGAAGACGGGCAGTGCCACAGTGCGGATATCGGTGACCGATGAGAATGACAACTCTCCTCGGCTCACACAGGAGAGGGTCTTCATGGCTGTGAGAGAAAACCTGCCTGCAGGAACAGGCTTTGGTCACGTGACGGCCTCAGACCGAGACAGTGGCCCCAACGGACGCCTCAGCTTCCGCTTCCTGCACCCTGATCGCCACTTCCAGATCAACTCCCACACAGGTAAATTGAAAATATGATGTACTAATTGTTAAATTAATCACAGCAGCAGTCTCTCAGATTAGAGTGTTAGAATGGTGATTGCTTAGGTTTACTTAAATAGGCAACAAAAACAATCTGTGCATTAATGCAAAAAACTACATACTTTATGTAAAGATGTATTTGGAGATGTTGAACAAAAATGAATAAATGAACAAAAGCAGTAAGCTGACTGTAATGCCACGCTTTAAAGCTGCTGTTGACAAAGGAGCTAGCACAAGAAAAGATAGGCTGCACTGCTGATTTTATTCATTACATTTTGGAAGTCTTCTAGATTATGTGAAATAGGTTTGCTCCAATGTCTTCTGAAGGCAGCTGACCCCAAAATGCAGAATGCTCAGTTTTATTACATCTATTATCTTTTTTTCTGTAGATTGAGCTAAACAGAAGTACTCGAAGAACTCTCGAATATCCTCCATCAATGTGAAGGACAAGCTATCATGATTCCACAATTCCACAATCCATTTGTGTCATCGAAAAATTTAAATTATTTGTGAAAAAAAACTCAATGTTTAGTCAACTCACTGAGTCATCTCTAAAAGATGAGAGACTATACAGTTGCCTCTTTCCCCACTGTCATAAATTAGTTAGATGATGGTGACAGTAGCACTGAGCGTCTTGCTGGGCTCTAATTGCCTTGCTGAGCCTGTTAGTCTGTGGGTGGAGAGTCTGATTTGTGATCAGTTTCTGGCTGAGTTATGAGTCTCTACAGCATCTGCCAACCTTCCAAAATTCCTTTTATTTGTGTGTGTGTGCCCATGTACACGTACATCTGCACACTGTGCGTGTCTATTACTTGGGTGTCATTGATCAAAGCCTGCTGGCACTTAAGTCTCTCATCATTATTCCAGTGCTCTGGACTAGCTCCTCGGCATGAAATCCCTCTCATCCACCCGCGTCTCTCCCCAGGTGAGATCAGTACAAGGACTACTCTGGACAGAGAGCAGCAGTCCAGCTACCAGCTGGTGGTGGTGGTTCAAGACGGAGGTTCGCCCCCTCGTAGCGCCACAGGCACGTCCTTCATCACTGTCCTGGATGACAATGACAATGACCCCGCTTTCACCCACAGCCAGTCGGGCAAAACTCTCATCATACAGGTGATGCCACAAGAACAGAAACACACACAGGCAGAACATGAAATTTCTTCCATGTCTTTGGTGACACCTATTTGTTTCTTTTTAACCCTCAGGTGACGGAAGGTCAGTCCTCTGGGGTTTTACTGGGCATGCTGCAAGCCAAAGACCCCGATGAAGGGGAAAACGGAACCGTATTCTACTCGTTGTCAGGTACAGTACCAGCAGGAAGTAAAGAGAGTACTCATCTGTGCAAAATAATGCCTATCATGACACCTCTAAAGGCCATTTGCCAGCCATAGCCATGGTATAAGCATATTATTGTAGGATTACTAGGGCTGTCAATAGTTTAAAATATTTAACTGCGATTAATCACATGATTGTCCATAGTTAATCATGATTAATCGCAAATGAATCTCAAATTTGTTATCTGTTCAAAATGTACCTTAAAGGGAGATTTGTCAAGTATTTGATACTCTTATCAACACGGGAGTGGAAAAATATGCTTGCTTTATGCAAATGTATGTAAATATTTATTACTGGAAATCAATTAACAACACAAAACAATGACAAATATTGTCTAGAAACCCTCACAGGTACTGCATTTAGCATAAACAAATATGCTCAAATCATAACATGGCAAACTATAGCCCAACAGGCAACAGCAGCTGTCAGTGTGTCAGTGTGCTGACTTAACTATGACTTGCCCCAAACTGCATGTGATCATCATAAAGTGGGCATGTCTGTAAAGGGGAGACTCGTGGGTACCCATAGAACCCATTTTCATTCACATATCTTGAGGTCAGAGGTCAAGGGACCCCTTTGAAAATGGCCATGCCAGTTTTTGGTTCATTGTTGGTACCAATGGATTTCTTAGGTTTTCTAGTTTCATATGATACAAGTACCTTCAATCTAGCTTTAAAACTGAGCACACTACAACCTAAAAATCGCGAGTTGCGTTAATGCGTTAAAGAAATCAGTGGCGTTAAAACAAATTTGCGTTAACGCGTTATTATTGCGTTAACTTTGACTGCCGTAAGGATTACTTTTTGTTCTTTATTGCTTCATTATTTTTTTAATTGACTTTATTTTTAGCTTTTTTGTTTATTAATTAATTTTTCAGTCTTGTATTCTCACTATTTTAGTGTGTTTTACTTTGTTGTTTTAGTGTAAAGCACTTTTTAACTTTGTTTAGAAAAGTACTAAATAAATCAAATAGATTATTATTGGTATCCATGTGTGTAAATACTGTAAACATATGACACCATGGTGTCAATAAGTAACATCTATCACTAAAAATGTCTAAAAATGGCTTTGATTTAAAGCAGACTAAATTCTACAGCTGACTCACTGGCGTTGTGTACTTTGCTCGCCTATGTACATTGTCTCAAGTTAAAGTTCGGACTCTCTTTCTCTCCCCAGGTCCCAGGGCTGAGCGTTTCTCTTTGAACCCAAACTCTGGGGAGTTGCGTTCATCATCCCCTCTGAGCCACTCGGAGCGGGCCGAGTACACTCTGACAGTGACAGCTACTGACAGAGGACTACCCCCTCGCAGCACCTCCTGCTCCCTCACCATTCAGGTCAGACGCTGGTTGGAGCCCGGCCAGCACAAACACCCTCACTACTCACCTATTTAATATCAAAGAATAGACTCGGGGCTGAGAGGATCCGTGTCTCTGGGCCCCTCAGACTAGCTGCAGACATATCAACCTCACTTCTGACAAGCCTCCCTCCCATCCCCTCCCTTTTCTTCCCCTGTGACTTTTCAAAAGGGAAATTTCTATCTGAAATGGAAAAGTGGGTCTGAATCAAATACTCCCAGCTGGCTTGTGATGAGGGCCAGCTGTAGACTGCTCTGATCAAGGTCATACTCAATGACTTCAACACTTTTTTTAACACAGTAGCCCTTTTTTGCAATGAGCAGCAGGGCTGTACACTCACGTAAAACACAGCATTGAAGATAATTCAGTTAATATTTAATATAGAACAGAAAACAGACACAATGGAAGAACGCTGGAAGGAACGAAGATTTATAGGTTCCAGGAAAACAGAGTTGCCATATAAACAGCTCCAAATTGAGTGCCAGTTGAGTTTCCAACAACAAAAAATGAAAGTCATAATTATTAGTTAATTGGATTAAACAGTGCAGTGTTGTTCTTGCCCGCTGACGCATTTCTGTAATTTCCTTTAATCATCTTTTCAGACTGATTTTCTAAATCCATCGATGATAGAATGGGACTATACCAATTTATTTCTGGAGCACTCCTTTTCCATCTAATGTGGAACCAATTTACAGCTTGTCATGTAAGATTTCACAACAAACGCTGCATATTTTTTTGCGTGCCTACTTACTGTGGGAACCGTTCTGTAAGATGCAGTGCTGAGTGTCCCGATCACTCCTTCAGCTTGCAAAACAGTCAGTAATCCTGCTGAAAATGTGATCAGTGCAACCTCTCCTTTTCCCTCCCCCCTTTACAGCTACTAATGTTTTATTAAAACAGTGTGTTACTTATGGTGCTCTTTTCATACAATGGAGAGAAGTAATAATGTTGTAGTCTTTGAAGACACTTGAACTGCTCATCAAAGGAAGTGTAAAGCTATACACAGTACAGGGATATGTCCCAGTGCTTAATTCAAACCCTCTCACCATTTCCTCCTGATTGTGTTACTTTTATCATCTATTATTTTTCCTGGCAGCGACATGAGTTTCAGATTAAGTGTGATTAAGGTCAGCAGGCGTGTTATTCCAGTCTATAAAAGCCCCTTGTAATGGGTTTCATTTGTTCCCAGTGAACACATATAGTACAAGAGAGTGGAATGGACACAATCTGTTTTTGCTTTGTCCGAATTCCATGAAACATTTTCATTCTTTGTATTGAAAATTGTAAACTTGAGTTGCCACGAAGCATCTAAATGAAGCGTTATATATCCACTGTTGTGTTGCTCTGTCCTCAAATGCTCAAACAGTGTTCCTCTTCGATGCAGGTCCTCAGCACTAACAGACCTACTTCCAAGACCAATTCATTCTCCATATCCTTCAACTCTGTGGAGGAGGCAAAGCCTGGATCTGTCGTTGGCTCAGTCCGCATTCGTGACAGAGAAATCCCAGAGCAAGGGGAGGTGACCTACACGGTGGTGGGGGGTACAGACCGAGATGGGACCTTTGTCGTGGACCGTCTCACCGGAGACGTGTACCTGGCTCGTCCTCTTGACTATGAACGAGACGCTCGCTACACCCTGCAGATCGAGGTGGATGACCTCTCTCAGGCCTCTCCTAGCAGCACCCTGGTCCACCTGGACATTGATGTAGAGGACAGCAATGACCACGCCCCTCAGTTCCCCGAGGACCCCGTCACCATCGTGATCTCTGAGAGCATGGAGCCCGGCTCTTCTGTCTATACTTTCCAGGCCACAGATAAGGATGGCAGTGGTCCCAACAGCGAGCTGAAGTACTCCATTCTCCACCAGTGGCCAAACACCCCTGGCCTACTAACCCTTGACACTTCCACTGGGGTCCTCTCCCTGGGCCAGGAGCTGGACCACGAGGTCACCTCCAACCTGATACTGGTTGTAAAAGCAACAGACTCTGCCCTCGATGCCAGCGAGAGGCGCTGGGGTTCTGTCACGGCGAGGGTGTATGTAACCGATGAGAACGACAATCCACCAGTGTTCAGCTCGCCAACAGCTGTCAGTGTGATGGAGGACCAGCCGGTGGGCTTTGTGGCGCTGTATGTCATGGCCAGAGACGCAGACCAAGGGGAGAATGGCAGAGTGACCTACAGCATCCAGTCAGGCAACACTGGAGGAACATTCAGCCTCAAACCCAACACTGGTAAGTCCTGCCCAGTGCCAGTGTATTAAAGAGGACCTATTATGCTTATTTTCAGGTGCATACTTGTATTTTGGGTTTCTACTAGAACATGTTTACATGCTTTAATGTTCAAAAAATGCTTTACTTTTCTCATACCGGCTATGCTGCAGAACCTTTTTTCACCCTCTGTCTGAAACGCTCTGTGTAGCTCAAAAGCTATAAAACACACTAAAAGAAAGGGAAAAAGCACAAAAGCATAATAGGTCCTCTTTAAGAAATGTTGATAGTTGCCATGCGCAGATATTTTAGAATCCAATCATTTAAAAGATTACATTATTGAACATAATTTGGGGTTTTGCAGAATCAATCATGTTCTGTCTGGTGATAGTATTGCGTTAGTTATTAGTAAAGTTTAATTTTGACTTCTGGAATGTTTCCCCCCTAGTCCTGTGCTTTAGCCACACACAGCCAATGCATATGTGGCTCTGGGATATACAGTATAAGTATAGCACATGTTAGCATCAGATATCAACATTTTTATCACCGAAAACAGCTGATGACTGCAATCAGTTTGCAGGGTATTATCAGGGAAGGTTTTCAAATCTTGGACTTTCGGTTGTTTCCTTATTTTCCACCAGGCCCACTCCTTTTTTACTCCCGTTTCTTTATTTTAATAATACTAAAACGTTCAGCTTGTCCTCTGTCTTTATATTTCCAGCACCTGTTGGTAATGCCAGTACTTCAGAATTAGTTTTCCCTTGCTAATGTTTAAAAATGTTCAATTTAAGCAGACAAGCGAATCTGCATCTGTTCACCAATGTTTGGGTCTTCTCGTGGACTTTCTAAGCATTTATGACACCTCTAAAGTTTACTTTGCATTGCATGTGTACTCACCTTTCCCCACGTGTACCCAACCCCCTACCCCCACCACCACAATTACCAAGCCTCCCGCTACATAAACACACACAAACTCTTGTAATATTCTGCTTAAATCTTAGTGCCGCACAACTCTTGCTTCACCTTTCATGACTTATTTCTCTCAGTTGGAGGCCAGACAGACAGAACAGCCTGCCAAATATTAAACACATACACACACACAAGCATGCACGCGCACACACACACAACCCATCATCTGTTATTGTGGATCTATTCCCATGAAAGACCAAAAGAACCTCCTGCTCAGGCTTCTGGGAACCATTAGAGAAAGGATCAGTTACGCGTGTTTATGTGTACGCACGTGTGTATGTGTGTGTGTGTGTGTGTGTGTGTGTGTGTGTGTGTGTGTGTGTGTGTGTGTGTGTGTGTGTGTATGTGTGTGCGTGTAGGCATTCACATATGTTTGTGTGCTTGCATGAGACTCTGTCACTTAGTCAAAGTTGACCTTGGGCTATTTGGTCCCGTGGGCTTTGTTGTGGTGTTTGAGACACGTGTCAACGTTGGCTCCGCCTCCCCCTTCAAGTCGCCAACCGGGATGCCCCCTAGAGCAGCTCAGGGATGGAAACATTCAGCATCTGTCATGCATGCCACTTCTGCTTTAGCCCAGTATGTGCGCTCATCTTGAAGTGTTTTCATGCACACTGGTTATTTGTTAGAATACTGACAGAGTTAATCCTCTGAGCACCTGGTTTGCTCCCGTTTTGGGGGTCAGTGACCGGAGACCTGGTAGCCTATCATCTCTACACACTCTGTTTTCATTACTTTTACTCACAGTTAACCACAATAGAAAGAACTATCAGGCTATTATTAGGAATATATAAAGTCACAGAGTGAGACACATTCTCATCACTCATTGTCAGAAAGGAGGTCATTAATTTCACTTTCACACAGCGAGGGGAGAGCACACCGGCGATATGGTGAATTGCTTCTTTGCAAAAGACAGCACCATTCAGGGATTAACACATCAAATGTTGATAAATGACTCCTGCATATAGGACAAGAAAAATGTGTTTGTTGCCTGAGTAACCTCAGCTAACCCTCACACTGCAGTCCAAAGAATTTGCGCCACAAACCTCACATAGGCCTAAGATGTTGGAATGGAAAACATCCAAAATAAAAACTTTCTCCTGTTTCCCACTGTCTCTTTTTCTGCCCATGTGTTATCAGTGACAAGGGATACGGCAGGATTGCAAAGGAGTCAAATTTGGTGAAAATATTCCAGCCTGTAACTCCTACCAGATTAAAGGCTCAGGGGCAAGTTATCTCAGTCCTGGCAAGATAAAAAGCAAAAACATGAACAAAAAAAAGTTAAAACCAAAACAGCCCTGGCCCCCTTTCTCTAACAGTTGCAGCTCATTTTAAAGCATGAAATTGAAATTGAATCAATGCAAGCTCTACCCTCTTAGGGCGGGATAATGAAAAGGCAAGGGTGCCCCTAATTTCTACGGAGCACGGCAGGCCTGGCTGTTGCGTGTCTAGAGCGTGTGTTTACTGCTTCTTTCTCGATGGCTGCGGCTTTCTCCAATGGAAAATCTCGTAAACTGTGGCCAGACTGTTGGGCTGTTACAGCAGTGGTGGTGGTAGCACTCAGGTAGGCAAGGCTGTGTGTGTGTGTGTGGAGGAGATTAGCTCTGATTTGGCCCTCACACGGCAACTTTTCACACTTGCTTTTTAAATCCCTTGACTACACACAACCATGGAAAGTGGCATGTTTTATTGCCTTTGATAGCATGCTTTCATTCCGTAGTTGTTGTGCGTAACTGCCTCTGTGAAACAGGCTATAATAAAGCACACCCACACACACACACATACAGGAAATCTCTCCTCACATTTCACCCATGATTCATCTCTCGACAGGCTCTCTGTCTATTTTCAAACCTCTGGACCGTGAGGAGCAGGACGTCTTTAACCTCACAATAACCGCCGAGGATCATGGGATACCCCAGCACTCGTCCAGCCAGCTGCTGTGTGTCCACGTGATTGATGTTAACGATGAGGTGCCCTGGTTTGAGGAAAGCCAGTACGAAGCCCAGATCTCTGAGAACCGGCCTCCAGGAACTAGTGTGTTGACAGTGTCCGCCTTTGATCTGGACCAAGGTGAGACATACAACGTACACTGACTTAGTTACTGCAGCTTTGGTTCATGTAATCCTACGTTTTAATCAACAATACGTTCTCAGTGAGCACTGATTTGGTCATTTGCAGCTCAGAATACTACCAGGGTGGTTGGAAAGTTAATATTTTAGACATATAAGTTACATATAACCATTGTTTCAACATTATTTAAATAATTATATTATGATGTGAAATGTATATGTTGAAATATAATCATAGAAATGCTGATTATATGTAGTTACATGTATCTTAGATGTCTAAAAAAATTTCAAGTAAATTTAGCCTGGTCTTAACCAAGACATTTAGACATCTTGTGAACTACAAATTACCTAAATGTGTGTGTGTTGACTTCTTAAAATAGATATTGGAAATTGTGCTGCTTCAGCAATTAAGATGGGAAAAAATGCCTCTGATTCTTCTCAGCCTTCATGTGCTGAGTTTGTGTTCACATGACAGACATTAACAGTTGTTTTTAATTGAGGACTCAGTAGGGTGGGGGTGGGGGTGCATTCCCTCGGACTTAGTCAGAAGCACATAAAACAGAAGGATTATAAACTTTCTCTCCAAAAGCAATTAGTGAAGTAAACAGGTGAGGTTGCCAGGCTGCTTTCTGTTAGCACGCAATCTGGCATCCAGACACCTGAGGGAGGCCCATCACTGCCAACAACAACGCTTAGTCAGCAAACTATTGACAAACAAATAAATAAGTATACAAGCTATGAGCAAGAGAAATCCAAATACCTCCTAATTTATTTATATAATATAATTTATTTACAGTTCATAGGAATTGACTTTCTGAGCTTTGGTGACACTTTGTAGCTTGACAATCCATTTTTAAATTAAAGGTGCAGTGTGTAGGATTTGGCGGCATCTAGTGGTGTGTTTGCAGATTGCAACCAACTGAGTACCCCCCCGCTCACTCCTCCCTTCCCAAGACTGCGGTAACATGAGCCACTGAGTGCATAGTTACCATAATGACACTACTTTACTAGCAAAGAAAGTCAGACGGCGGCTGACAGGAACCTTTTTTTTTTTTTTTATTTCAATTTTTTTTTGGCATTTTCAAGCCTTTATTTATAGGACAGTGGATAGTCTAGAAAGGGGGAGAGAGAGAGGGGGCGACATGCGGAAATGGCCGCGGTTAGGATTCAGCCTTATGGGCGCCCACTCTACCTACTGAGCTATTGGGGCGCCTCTGACAGGAACCTTTTGCACTCTGTGGCTCACGTTATCGCAGTTTCACAAGTGTGTTGGAGAACTACGGTGGCCTTCAGGTAACGTTAAAATGTGAAAGCCTCTCACTAGAGCCAGTGTTTGGTTTGTCCGTTCTGGGCTACTGTAGAAACATGGCGGTGCAACACGGCGGACTCGATGAAGAGGACCCACTCCCTATGTAGATATGAAGGGCTCATTCTAAGCTAACAAAAACACAATGATTCTTAGTTTCAGGTGATTAAAGACTAAAGAAAACATAGTCATGAATATTACATTCCATTTTTGCTAATAGATCCCCCGAAATGTTCCATACTATTCCTTTAACTTAACGTTACTGTGTGTTTCTCTGTAGGAACCAATGGGCAGGTGACATATGATGGAATGTCAGGGGAGGGTTTCAGCATCAACCCAGTGACAGGTGTAATAACGACCACTAAGGCGCTGGACAGGGAGCTCCAGGAGTACTACACCGTGACAGGTACTGCCCTCTGACTGTCCTATACCATCACAGATAAAACTTGCCCTAAGATGACTTCTTTGAGATACAAACCATACCATTAATGCTGTTGTGTTTTTGACAGTTTATGCAAAGGATGAAGGCCTTCCGCCCAACTATGCCAAAGCCACAGTGAGGATCAGAGTGCTTGATGAGAATGACAACGCCCCTTTCTTTGGACGTCTCTACTACACCATAGAGGTGCCTGAAAACCTGGAGGCATTGCCTCTGTTCACCCTGAGAGCCACTGACCAGGATGCAGGAGATAGTGGGGAGATGAACTACAAAATTACAGGTGATTTTTTTTGTTGTACCATTCAGTTACTAAATAATCAGCTCAACCGCTCCCATGAATTTGCATATTTATAACCACATTGCTCTCTTTGCAGCTGGAGATCCATCGGGAGACTTCCGCTTGGACAGACAGTCAGGTGTTCTGTCCAGCTCGAGGCCTTTGGATCGGGAGAAGAGAGCTGGATACACGCTAACAGTCACGGCTCAGGACCAGGGCCACCCTCCCCTCAGCAGCACAGCCACCGTGGAGGTGACCGTTATGGACATCAACGATCACAGCCCCCAGTTTCAGAGCAGCAGCTACACTGCCGATGTTTCAGAAGATGTTCCCATCGGCTCGCTGGTCCTGGAGGTGAAAGCCACCGATCTGGACCAGGGCCCCAACAGCCAGGTGATGTACTTCCTGAGCCGTGGCTCCCAGAGCATGTTCATCATAGACCAGAACACGGGCCGCATCATCACAGCAGCACCCCTAGACAGAGAGAGAACCGCCTCTTACACCTTTGACGTGTGTGCCACTGACTCCTCCCCCGCAAACCCACGTAACTCCACAGCTCAGGTGACAGTCTACATTCAGGATGTGAACGACAACGCGCCCTTCTTCATTCAGGACCCGCTCATTGTGAACATCTCCGCCAGCAGCGTGTCCAGCCGCCGAGTGCTGGCCACCATGAGGGCGGAGGACAAGGACTTTGGGGCTAATGGCTCTGTGTTTTATCGTTTCGCCAACCCTGTGAGGGGCTTCACCATCAACTCACTGACAGGAGACATCCAGGCAACGGAGAAGCTGCAGACTCTGACCCAAAGCCAGAGGACTTTGATAGTTCAGGCCATGGACCAAGGCAACCCGGCTCAGTCCTCCCTGGGGGTGGTTATCATTTATATCAGGGAGCAGAGCTACAGGGGGATTCGCTTCTCTCGCACGGCTCGAGACGTCAGTCTGCAGGAGAACACTGCTAAAGGTTTGGATATAACATTTCAATCTTTTTACTTGGGAATTTGTGAATGTAAATAATTAGAAGGAAAATGTGTCAACCAAGTGTGTTTTTCACCTTATAGGCACAGTAGTAACACAGACCCAGGCCCAGTACCCCGATGGCTCTCAAACTGGTATCAGCTACAGTATTTTCAGTGGAAACAGAATGCAGTCTTTTGGAATAAACGCCATTACTGGTGAGTTCAGAAATGGCAGTGTACACTAAAACAATGTTTTCTAAATCCACAGCGTGACTCATTGTTATTTTTGCGAATTAGGTGAAATATGGGTACAGAAAAATGAAGAACTGGACTTCGAGGAGACCCCGAAACTCCGCCTTGTGGTGAAAGCTGAGACGGCATCCTCCAGCTCCTACATGGCTGTCAACTTAATCCTGCAGGACGTCAATGACAACTTGCCCCGCTTCCAACTCCAGAACTATGTAGCCTACATAAGAGAGGCACAGGGCTACGATTTCCCCATCATTCAGGTGCAGTAGCATGTCCCCCACACGCTTATTATGGTTGGCTGTTTCAAAGTGTGAAGTTGTAGAAAAAAAATAACTCCATGCTTCAGAAATCTGGATAGTTTCAGCAGTGTAGAGAAATGACTCTGCATGTGTTCTCAGTGTCCCAACTGAATATACTATAGAATCTTTGTGCCATGAAGCCAGGTCCATTTTTTATTAACTCTTGACTTCCAAGTCCAATATTGCTCACTAGTTCATGTTACACTGAAACAGCTGTTGCAAATATTTCTATATTTTCATTCCCAAAATGGGTTTGTCATTTCCTCAGGTTGCTGCAGATGACCTGGACCAGGGACAAAACGGTCAGGTGACCTACTCTATCAGGTCATCATCCATGAGTGGCTTGTTTAAGATAGACCCACTGACCGGCAGCATCACCACTGCAGCCATAATGGACAGGGAGATCTGGACGCAAACAAAGTGAGTTTTTCTTTTTTTTTTTCTCTTTTTGTCTGTTATCACATCCTGCTATGCGTTCCCCTCAGCTCATCTCTGCCATTGACACAAGCATGTTTAAAGGTCCCATATTATGCTCATTGTCAGGTTCATACTTTTATTTTGTGTTTCTACTTGAACATGTTTACATGCTGTAATGTTAAAAAAAAACAACTTTATTTTCCTCATACTGTCTGCCTGATTATGCCTGTATTTATCCTCTGTCTGAAACGCTCATTTCAACGGAATTGCAATGGAATTGCCTTGCTAGGCATCTTGGTGGGGGGTGAAACATTATACAACCAAGTCCATAAATGTTAAAAGTTCAGACACTGACATTCATTATGTGGCACCAGGCTTGTTCTCACGGCAACAGACCGGGGAAACCCGCGGCTGGCTGGCTCTGCCACCCTCACTGTGATCATCATCGACCTCAACGACAACAGTCCCATGATTCCTCTGCATCGGGAGATCCGGGTGCCTGAGGGTAAGTCTGCTTCACAGTGGAAGTTAGTCCAATGATCTTATCATAAAGCCTCACATCACACTCCCTGGCAGCTCACTCAGTGGGGCTCGGTGAGAAAAGTCTGACCCCATTATGAAACTAGCTATTGCCAAGTTCCTCTGTTCATTTCCTGTCTATTAGATCAAGGCTTTCCGGAACAGAATATTTCTTAATAAAGATTTTTTTTGGTTTACTTAGAATCTCTGTGTTTCATTTCAGCTGCAACCTAAATGTCTTCTTCTCCTGCATCCCCACCTTATTATCATATAGATACTCTGATTGGCACAGTTATCACCCAAGTAACAGGAAATGACGTCGACTCGGGGCCAGCCCTCTCCTACACACTACACCTGGACACAAACAGCCAAGGCATGTTTGGGATCCATCGTTACGGAGGAGGGGTGTCTCTGATCGGCCTGCTGGACTATGAGGAGAGGACGTGGTACACTCTGACCGTCCGCTCGTCCGACTCTAAACATCAAAGCGAGGCCAACATCACTGTGCTGGTGGATGATGTGAACGACAATGCCCCCACCTTTACTCAAGACTTGTATCAGGTGCAGCTACCTTCACACACCTGCGTACACCACCACCTTTTCGAGTATTAGCAACTTTGTTAAATTGCTGGAGTATCTGTAATGGATATATCTTAAGGCTGTCAATTGATTAAAATATTTAATTGCGATTAATCTCATGATTGTCCATAGTAAATCGTGATTAATTGCAAATTAATCACACATTTTTATCTCATCAAAATGTACCTGAAAGGGAGATTTGTCAAGTATTTAATACTCTTATCAACATGGGAGTGGGCAAATATGCTGCTTTATGTAAATGTATGTACTGTATATATTTATTATTGGAAATCAATTAACAACACAAAACAATGAAAAATATTGTCTAGAAACCCTCACAGGTACTGCATTTAGCATAAAAAAAATAACCTAATATAACACGGCAAACTCAAGCCCAACAGGCAACAACAGCTGTCAGTGTGTCAGTGTGCTGACTTGACTGACTTGCCCAAAACTGCATGTGATTATCATAAAGTGGGCATGTCTGCAAAGGGGAGACTCGTGGGTACCCATAGAGCCCATTTTCATTCACATGTCTTGAGGTCATATGTCAAGAGACCCCTTTGAAAATGGCCATGTCACTTTTTCCTTGCCAAAATTTAGCGCAAGTTTGGAGCGTTATTTAGCCTCCTTTGCGGCAAGCTAGTATGACATGGTTGGTACCAATGGTTTCCTTTGGTTTTCTAGTTTCTTATGATGTATCCTCACTCTAGCTTCAAAACTGAGCCTGCTACAACTGCCGAAAGATCATTTGCGTTAATGCGTTAAAGAAATTTGTGTTAAAACAAATTTGTTAACGCGTTATTATCGCGTTAACTTTGGCAGCCCTAATATGTCTGTATTGTATGTTTCTCATTAGGTGACTGTATCAGAGCACCTCCCAGCAGGCAGTGCGGTCATCACAGTAACAGCCACTGACCGTGACTCCGGGGAGAACGGGAAGATTACCTACAGAGTAATGTCATCAACAAGGGGCGTCTTCTACATTGACCCAAGCAACGGTAAGGTTACTGTGTGCACATTTATGGTTATTCATAACTGTTTTCTAACCAGAGCTCCCCGTAATTACCCTTCATAAAAATGTTATCCCCTAAGGCTCTCCTTGGATGCACATTTGGGGTTTGGACATATTTGCAACAGGCATTGCAAAAATATTTAATCATTTTGTTCATTAAAAGTCATTCAAAGTCAAATTGAATGTTATTTGCCTCAGATGTTTTGCTTGAGATAGCATCTAAAAATAAGCTTATTATAAAAGAGGACTCCTTTTGCCTCAAGCTTTTCTGTCTCCTATTCTCAAATGCAATCCCTTTGCCTCAAATAATGTTCCATTCAACCGCATGTGCCCAAACCTGCTACAGTGTTTACAAAATGTAATTGCAATTTAATTATTTATGTGAAATATGTTATTTATTGTTATTTCTTTAATAGCAAACCACCCTGTGTAATGAACTGCTCTTTTTGTGACTATGTTTTTTGTTCTTCTCTTACAGGTACTCTGTTTGTCAACCAAAAAACAGAGTTTGATTTTAAGAATCCCTCCATCCTTGTGGTAATTGAGGTGCGGGACAAGGGCACTCCATCCCTTTCATCCATTGCCACTGTCCAGGTACAAGTGTCCGACGTCAACGACAACGCCCCCATCTTCCACCAGTCGGAGTACAGAGCCACCGTTTGTGAAGATGGGCTTCCTGGATCAACTGTTCTGAACCTTGAAGCTGTGGACGGTGACCTGTCCCGGGACAACTGTGGTTTTGATTTTGCCATTGCCAGCGGCAACTCAGGTAACACGTTCCAGATTGAGAGCAGCGTGCGCTTCTTGGAGGGGCAGGGCTTCCAGACAGTCGGCAGCCTGATCCTGGTGGAGGAGCTAGACTTTGAAGCAGTGCCAAGTTATAACCTGACTGTTGTTGTATCGGATCGAGGGATCCCTCAGCGCAGCTCCAGCGTGCCCATCATCATCAGCGTTACGGATGCCAATGACAACCCTCCAGCCTTCAGCCGAGCAGAGTACAGTGTAGTGCTGAGTGAGGGTGCGGCAGCAGGGACGGAGATCTTGCATCTATCTGCCACAGATCCAGACTCTGCTCCCAATGGAGAGGTGCAGTACTCCATAAGCTCAGGGGACGAGACGGACCTTTTCCAGGTGGACCGGTGGACCGGAGCCTTGAGGCTGCAGAGACCTCTGGACAGCGAGAGACAGTGGTCCCATATGATTGTCGTCCAGGCTACTGACGGTCAAGGGCACTACGCTTTGGCCCCAGTCAGTATTGAGGTGAAGGACATCAACGATAACAGGCCCTTCTTTCCCCTCAAACTAATAACTGCGAGCATCAGGGAGAACCAACCCCAGAACGCCTTAGTCACCATGCTGCATGCAATCGACCATGACAGAGGGGTTTTTGGACAGCTGAGGTACTACATGTTAGACAACTCTAAAGAGGGAAGAGAGGCCTTCCTAATGAACCAAACTTCAGGAGAAGTACGTACTCGCTCTACTTTTGATTTTGAGAGGGTAAACTCCTTCCATTTTGTAGCTGTTGCCATGGATGCTGGCAACTATTCTGCCACTGTAATGGTGCAGGTTTATGTTACAGGGGAGGATGAATATGATCCTGTGTTCACCTCCTCAGAGTTCTCATTTGAAGTGCCTGAGGGAGCAAAGAAAGGTCAGATCATTGGCAAAGTGCAAGCCAGAGATGAGGACGGAGGCGTGGACGGCATTGTTCTCTACTCTCTAGCAGACAGTTCGCCTTATTTTGAAGTCAATAAATCAACGGGAGCGATTTCCCTAAAGATGGACAGCTACAGTAGACATGTGAGCCGCTCTAAAAGAGAGGTGCGTCTGATGACACTGGATGTGACTGCTCACAGCCCTCTGGAGACGTCCCGCGTAGCAGTGGCCAAAGTTAGCGTAGATGTGACCCATACATCTTTTGGTCTCACCTCCGACATGAATATGCTGCTTGTCAGCGTCATTGCAGTTTCTCTTGGGACCATAGTCATACTGATAATAATTGCTGTGGCGCTCTTTTTTGTTAAATTGAGACGCAAGAAGAAGGAGCAAAAGGCACACAGACGAACGCCAGCGTCGGGCACCATGCTGCACAAGTTTGAGGAAACAAAGATAGCAGCGAATGAAATGATTTACCATCAGGCCCTTCCTGGATACACGGCAGATCAGAGCGGCGGCGGTGGGGGGCCATACACTCGTGGAGGATCCCTGGATCCATCCCACTCCAGTGGGCGTGGCTCTGCGGAGGCAGAGGCAGCAGAGGACGATGAGATCAGAATGATCAATGAATACCCTCGAGTGTCAAGTATCTCCTCGTCCATGCAGGAGCGCATCTCCGCCCGAGGTCCGGACTCTGGAATCCAGCAGGATGCGGATCAGCTGTCAGATGTGTCCTGTGAGCCTTCCATAGATTGGTTCAAAGGGAAGAAACTGGGCAGTCTGAATGGTACTTTATTAGCTGGCCAGGTGCCAGTCTACAGGGACGAGGGTGGTGGGTATGTGGGTGTGGGGCGGGGACTCAGCATCTCCCACCCTAAAGATTATACTTTCCCACAGGATGGGAAGCCTGCTGTAGATGGCTCCCTGACAGCCATTGTGGCCAGTGATGAGGAACTGAGAGGCAGCTATAACTGGGACTACCTGCTCAACTGGTGTCCCCAGTTCCAACCTTTAGCTAACGTTTTTACTGAAATAGCACGTTTAAAAGATGAGACTGCTCCTCCTCATCCTCGCAGGTCATTTCATCACAAAGCAAAGGCAGAGTCGAGAATAGACCCCCCGCCTCTCATAACCTCTGTGGCCCACCCCGGGGCCAAAACTGTCCCTCCGAAGCCTGCCGTAGGGAGGACGTTCCCCCATTTGGCTTCTTTACGGAGATCTCCCATCAGCGCAGAGGGATCCATCTCCTCAGTCGCCATGTCGCCAAGTTTCTCCCCCTCTCTCTCACCACTGGCAGCACGTTCTCCTGCAATCACACCCTTCAGTGTCTCACAGGGCCCCTCTGCATCAATGATCAGCACCACTGAACACCATCTAGAACACATCGAGGAGGCTGAGCTGAGGATTTAAGTTCTTGAGGGGGAATTAAAACTGAGTCATTGCTTTCCCAGACTTGTTCTACTGTATGTCTGACCACAGGGGCTGCAACCTGAAATGAGTCAATGCGTTAAACTAAGAAGTCCAAATAGCTGAAGTTGTGGTGCTTACAGAAGAAAACTAAACTACATGACTAACAGGCCAAAATGGACTATGCCTTTTCTTGTGTTTTTGTGAAAGAAACTCCTCATTCTTCTGTTGATCAGTGTTAATTTGCACATCCGAATGGAGATTCATACATGATGTCAATATTTTGTACAAAAGCATTGTCTATATTTTTATATTTACATGTGGTTTCTGACGAGAAATGACATTAAAGTGTCAAAAGGTTGCTAAAACCTCAGAATATATTTCTATATTTGTATATTTGTAGTTTGTACTGCATACTTGTTTGTACTGTAAGCTGGTTTTATCTCTTGTAATTATTAACCTTGTGGTTTTAAATGAAGTTCTTCATCAATGCTTTATGAATTGGGATTTTTGTAACAGATTATTGTAAATATTTATGAAGGAAGACACATCCTTGCTTGAACAAATGAAACATCACTCAGAATAGACTATTGTGTGATCAGATTTTCTACGGCTCCTGTGTTTGATCTCACTTCAAAAAGGTAACCATGAATGTGAAATGCTGAAACGTTGTCTTAGTCCTCAACACCACGTCCCTTCGTTTTCTGCAAAGGAAAATGGAACTTGACATCCAACGATCTCGTCCTTCAGGTGCCCTGGCTTTAATTCCTCACAACGAGCCTTACTGCTCTCATTTTGCATTGTGAAAATAATTCATGTGAGGGAGAACATTGAGCAGCTACATGGTAAATGTAAAATCACAGCAGCCTAATCATTCCAGAGAATGTAAGCAGGTCTTGGTCATTTGTCTACTCGGTAAAATATTAAAGAAACATTACTCAAGCTCTAAATCAGTGCCTTCCTGACACTGATATTTGCAACATTTTTTTTTTTTTTTTTTTATCATTTTTGTACTGAATTTTTGTATAGATTTACTGACAAACTGTAATGAATGTTATTTTGGACCCCACTTTTCAATAACACTATAAAGAATACTATATGGATTAAAAGTAATACTAACAAATCTTACCTATGATGATGGAAGTATGAAAAAATTATTTTTATGAATGTTCAAACATCACCAGAGAATGTTTCCATGTCATGTACATGTTCAGCCATAATTCACGTAATGCTTTTACACAGATGCCTACGCCATGAATACATTCATGATCATAATTGTGTTTTTGGCAGCCTTTACAAAATAAAATAATGTGTACATATACATGTACATATATAAAGTATTCTGTTTGTTTTAGACCCTTGCTAACATTATCTAAGCAACACTAACATTCTGCAGTATTTTTATTTATTATATAAGTAGACTTTGGGAGCTGAGAGGCTTGGTAAATTATTTACAAGGATGTTATTTTGACAATGGCCAAATATACATGAACACTACCTATTTGATAGAAGGTACCTTGTTGTTTGTTTATTCTTTTGTTTTTGTATTGAACTGTGTTACCTGCCACTCACGTTTCATATTTGTCCAAACGTATAATGGTGCCATAGAAGAGAAACTCCTCCAAATGTTCACACACATTCTAGGCTCGTCCACGGAAATGTTTTGAGCAAAAAGTGCCTGATTAAAGTACTTACAGTATGTGAACACGTTGTCGTCTCTGTCACATCTTTCTCAGCTCAGGATAATGGCAATGTATGAAAAGGAATCATATGATAATAGTTATTATGTGCAGTTAATCCATGCAATTATATATATTATATATTCAGGGCTGTATGATTTTGGATAACAAGTGAAAGGTCCCAAAGATAACCAGTGTTTTAAATTCAATATGTCTAACAAGCAGGCAGTGACGTGACATTTGCCAAAGCCAAAGACGTGACCAGTGTTCTACCCTGAGGGTTTATAGTCGGGCTCCTCTGATCACTGATGTTTTGTTGATTTAGGCAACTTCAGAAGGCTCAGCAGTATTTTCTGGCAACCCAAACCTCCGAAATCTAAATACAAAAGCCTCTAACCTATAACCTCTGGCTTATACCTTGTATAAACTGTAACTCAAAACTCCCTATTGTCCCAGGGGCAATAGGATAAATGGACAAATGCGGGCCTCAAACAGCCCGGTTCAGTCCCAGTATTGTCGCAATCTTAAGAAAATCTATCTCAAATGAACAATATTTGACTTAATGATAGCCATTAAGTGTTATTTAGAATGTGATAGGCATATATGATGTAACACAATCACAATACCATAACAAGATATTTGAAGTAATGGCTTTACAGACACCCTCATTTCTACTAAAAGCAGCCATAAACAACAGACAAAAAAGACATGTTCCCTTCTGTCCAGTTAAAGCTGGTGTAGGCAGGTTTGAGAAAATATGATTAAAAAAACGGTCACTATATCCTGACAGTAGTGCATGAGACAGGTAATCTGAAAAAAAAATCATGTTCCTCTGTGTCCTCCGGTGCTCCTAATAGCAGCTGTCAATCACTCGCAAACTCCGATCAAACGGTCAAACTAGGCAGCGCTGATCAAATAGGAATAGATATTCTGTTACTGTAATGCCTATTTCTTGCATAAATTTTTTTCAGAAACATCTTGTAGTGTACTGTTTAGCTATAAAATGAGAAAGTTTGTGACCCGGCAGCCTTGTTGAGTCAGTTGAGGAAATACCAAGCACCGCCCACCACAGCTAAACAGTACACTACAAGATGTTTCTGAAAACATTTGAGGCGAGACATAGTCATTACAGTAACAGAATAGTAATTAAAATTTGATCAGCGCTGCCTAGTTTGACCGTTTGATCGCAAGTGATTGACAGCTGCCCCCGTTGAATGAACAGCCAATAGGGACGCTCTCTCTCTGAAATGAACTGGGATTGGCCAAAGTCTCCCATCACGGGCTAGATTTTCTAGATTTTCCTGAAAAAAGAGCCATGAGGAGGTGCAGAAGTTTAGTTTTCTGTCAGAACACTTGAATTACAATATGCTGAAAGGTTATTATGGAATTTTTGCCCAATGATGCCAAAAATATTTTGCCTTCTGCTGCTTTAATGCTCTTGCTGAAGCTTTTCCAGCACAGACAAAACACAAGACTTTGAAATAAAACACACTGGAAACCATAAATAAACCTTCAGTTGCTTCACATGAAACTCTCTGATCAGCTTTATTCCATTCGTACATTTGTTTGTTCAAATTAGCACCACATTAGGAGCTTTCATGTTCTAACGCCCTTTCATCTATTTTGCCAAAAGATCTCATTCACATTATGTTTTGCAGCTCAGAAGTCATTCATCATGTAACACTGACCACACCAAATCCCAGGTCAAATCTCACATTTATATATCTTCTTATGCAACTGATGTTCTCACAACAATTCTTAAACGATTATCTGTTATTGTCCCTGCACTTATCTTTGTTTTGCTACTCTAGAACTGTCTGTGTTGCTGTTTCTACTAATTGCCCTCAAGTTCTATTCCCCAGATCATATAACACATAAGAAAAACATAGTGAAGTAAAGCAAAGTTGAGAAATTTGTATGTCTACAGTCAGGGTTTAGTATTGCTAGAATGTTTCCATATTTTACATAAAACGGAGAAGGACATGTCTAAAACTTAATACTGGCTCTCATATGATATGGTGATGTAACACAAACATCAAAAAGAGTAAAAACTATGATCACTTGTTTTATCCCAACTGACTTTCCATCAGAAAGTTCAACTAGTGTAATAATCTCTCTCTAGTAATGCATTTGTCAGAGCGCTTTTGAACTTTTTTACATGTTCAAATTAATGCATGTCAACATATTAAATAGTGTTATTTTTTGGTATCCAACCCCACCTGTCATGGGAACTCATTGCATCACTCTCATATTGCCCGAGGCAGGACAACACTCCTGCTGCCTGATGAAACAGAGCTGAAACTGGACCAGCGCTGTTCCTCGGCTCCAAGGCCTGCCTCCGACTCGTTATGTAGCTGAAACCTAAACCCTGTGGTATTCTGAGCAATTACACACACACACTACACACACAGAGGTGAATTCATGTGTGTGTTTCTTGTCCCTGGACTGGAAATATGGGCGGAGCTGGCTGAATTGGACAGCCGGCTGATGATACACTCAGCTTGAGTGTCATAGCAGACTCAGGTTATGAGATGAATGCTGTGACCCAAACCGAGCACCTTGGATCAGAGGCCAGTATATACACAACAGGACTCTGATGATATGAGTAAGAGGGCAAAAGCCAAGTCATTACTCAAAGCTTAAATTAAAGGCTGTGCGTAAACCAAATGAAATCTATCATTTTCCCGTCAACACAAAGTGGATACACAGGAGGCTGCTCTGTTAACACGCAATGGGTGCCCTTTTCCCTTCCCTGACGTAGCCTACTGCTTCAACCTCTCTGTCTCTGATGGAGTTGTCAATGCTGTCATGTTTATATGATAGGCTACTGAAAGACCTTCAATCAAATCAGTTTTTTCGGCCATCTTAACTTTCTATTTACTTAAAGCTAGGGTTGGTAATCTTAAGAAACTAGCAAGTGTAAGCTAGATTTTAAAAATGATCCAACCGAAAAACCCACCCCAGTACTTTTCCAATGAAAGTAGCTAGCAGCACTAGCTGGCGAGAAAGTCGCCAAGTCGGCAACACTGACAGCCCGTCACTTCAGGCCTCCCTCCAAAGCCACTCCCCCAAAATGATTATTATGAACATAAACAACGAACACAGCTATTGTTAGTACCATAGATTATACGTAGAACCCGCATTGGCCGCTTCAGCCCGTTGCTGCGATACATCAGCGTCTCCGCCATATTGGGGAGGTCAGGACTGGCCTGTAAACACTTACTAGTGAACGGGGGAGCTGTTGTTTTTCTGGATGAAAAGCACTATGACATTTACATTTCTCAACCGATTTCAATGAGACGTTTTTATATTCAAGGATTATATCTATGATCCAAAGGCCAATGCGGCATCTACGTATATATATATCTATAGTACTCACAGCTGTCAAGCTAGCAGCTTGTGGAAGACTCCAGTGATGTGCAATGAGTGCTCGGGCAGAGTGCACGCAGCCAGGTAGGCAGGTAGGTAGACAGGCACGTAACCAGTCCAATCCAAATTTCATTTGGATGAAATGATTGGACCAGCTTATAACAGTCCTTCGACAGCCACAGATACAGTATTTTTTGCTTTTTTTTGTCAAAGCATTTGATTTATTGATTGCTGTCGGGGGAGAATTTCAACAAATATAACAAACAAAATGTTTTCGAAGAAGTCTATCAACTCTGGCTTTACTAGGCCTACTTAAACTGTATTTTGTTAACCTGGATGTTATTCTCATATTTTTGTCCATTATGGCTTTTGGTCATGATAACATTGTACTCATAATGTCCATTGTAGAGGTTTGGGAAATGTGGGTGGACTCTGACAGCTTATTGTTGATTGAGCCACAGATTGTGAGATGAAGAAAACTGCACAGACACAACTGGATCCTGTCTTTATTAAATATCGAGAGTCAATGAAAACCGAACGATGTGTACATTGGCATTTTGGTTTTCAGTTTGGAAAACATTTTCTTGCATTTGCTAACTTCTCTAGCATGCACACAAGCTAAATCAAAAGTGAACCACAACCGAACACTGATGTGAATAAATAAGCATGTGTACATACATGAATAAGACATGTACGTTTGTTTTCTAGTTCCCTACAAAAGCTACTGTACATGGATTTCCAGGGGACTACTTTCTGTGTTTACTTCCAGTTGCTAAATTTAAGTTTTTATAAAGCTGTAAGAGGCTAGTGCCCCTTGACCCGAACAACACTGTCCTTGCTGTTCACATTTCCCAAATTTCTACAGCGGAGGTGGGTTGTTATCAAGACTAGAAGTCGTGATGGACAAGAATATGAGAATAACAACCAGGCTGACAAATACCATAATTTCCATTTAAAACTTGGGAAGCACACTCATTTGTATTCTAGTTCAGTGGGGTCATTAAGCTACCTGTGTTCAAGCTGTTCATGCTTAAAGCTGCTTTTTCACAGAGGACGCATCCAGCCTTAAACCTGCTGGAGAACAAAAGTGTTGTTATTCATATCAGTTCCACACTTTAATCAAAGAATATTCCAATCAACTAATTTCATGCATTGTCGAATGATTTCCCTTTATTAGCGGTATAGCACACTTCTGAATAGATGCAATACTCTCTTTTTCTTGCAACACAATAAGAGAATGAGTCATAAGCGCTCCGGTAGCATCATGTTCTTTACTGTCAGCCATATCTGTGAAGTATTGTTTGTTGCTTCAAGATTCGGGTGCTGCTTATGTCAGTTGAATTATGCATAAGCAAACAACTGTGTAAGTTGCATAATTACACAGTTACCTTGCCTGATGGTACCATATTGGTAAACATCTGATAGTCTCATATTGTTTTATTTTCCTCATGCAAGTTTCAAGGATGTGCCTCTACATAAAAGGAATGAATTTCTGAGGAGGATTTTAGTGTTTGTGACTTCTATCATTAATCAGTAACAGCAGCTCTGAACAAGGGTATTAAATCTCTCTATGTTTTCTCTTTTTAAATTTTATTTGACAGTTGCATTCTAGCTTACAGTTTGGTGGGTTGCTATCAGTGCAAGTCATCCATTGGTGCAAGTCTTGTAATGTACTTTACCTTTTTTGTATATACCGGTATGTATACAATTAGTATGTAGTGGAAGTGGGACACAGAGTTTGTCTCAACCCTTTTAAATGCTAAGATTGAATTTCTACAGACATCTGTGAGCTTGATGATGGAGGTCTGGCTATGCACAATTACACTTCATGATGAATTACAAATTCAATCCATTAGCAATTATAACATCAAGACACAGCGCCTGATTTTAATCAGATTTTACTTAGTAGACCACCTGAAAATGGGTGCAGTCAGTGATATGGTAGATTTTCTGGCCAGTGAGAATTTTAAATTATAGTGAAATATTTATCTTACCAGGCATTGGCAGGGGACTAAAACAGCAATTGGTTACCAAGTGTGCAACAGGTCAGGCCTTTAAATCAACCTGAAAGATGGAAATCTTTTGGTCAACACTATAATGTTAAAGGTCTCTTTTCAGAAAAAGACCTGCAGTCAAATTTGGTTGACTTGGAATTGCCAGCTAATGAACAGGATCTAATGCGTACTTTTCGTCTCAAAAGGCTAGTAATGTATGATGTAATGTATGTAAGCGCTGCTTTGCTGTAAGATTTTTGGTTCAAAAATTGGGTCTTTTGTCCTTTTGGTCTTGCAACATTGTCCTGTGTTCTTGCATAGTTGAAAATATGGAGAGAAAGAAATGCTAAAAATGCTGGGGAAAGCATTGGAATGTCATGTCTCCTGCTCCTTAGGTTATGTGTTGTAATGTTTATTATATTCAGTTATTATTTCCTGTTTTATTTTGTGTTCCTCTCATTTAAGAAACTTCACTTCCTGCCTTTGTGTGTTTCCTGCCTGTGTAATTACCTGCCCCACCCCTATTGGTTTCACCTGCGCCCAGAATACTCACCTCCCCATTGTCTTTAGTCTGTGTCTGTCTCTGTGCCAATTTGTCTTTGTTCCCTGAGTCAAGCGTTCCAGCGATTAGTGTTAGTTATCTCGTTTTTTCTGATTTTTTCTGAAGCCTGTTTTTTACTCACCATATTTTTGCTTTACCCCTGGTTACCCTTGTCGGCTCTGGTTTCCTTATCTGACTGCTCACCTGTGTACCGAACCTGTGAGGCAAGTAACGACTGTTTGACATTTGAAATATTTGTTTATATGCTGATGGGTGGGAAACTTAATTCCCAAACAGAGATACTAAGCCAAAGTTATTTATTTATTTATTATTTACTTATTAATAAACCTATCAATACACTGCAAATGTATGTATCACAATAATTTTGTACTTCGGTGATGTGAAAACGAAGGTTACGATATTGTAACCATAGTTCTATAGCCACAGGCGGAGCCCTCTACTGGATTCTATGGGTAATACTGTCCTCCAATAACTAGCACACGTTCACCCACTGAGATCTGCATAAACGTAGCCGGCCAATTAGGACGTGCCTACCGAATACGTGCGTCACCACAGTATATACAGTATGGCATCCTTTTCTCTTGAGCGATCGGCGATTTGTCCACTGACTGCTACATCTCCACAGATGGAGTCAACGCTTAAAGAACCTCACCGGGACGGATCATTACAACACCTGCTTCGAGTGCCTTGGCTCAGGCCACAGAGAGCGGTGTTCAGCAGCCACCAGCCCTGCCCGGCCTGCTGAGTGCTGCCCCCAAGATTAGACGCCAGCAGCGGGTTCTCTTCCGATGCTTCGATGAGACCGGACCGTCGAAGTCCCCGCTCCAGCCGCCGATGCTCCGCTGTTGTTTCCGGTCATCCCTGCTGAGGCACCGGCTTCGTCTGCAGAGAAAATGACGACCATATTTCATCGGTGTCCAGTATGGTCCGCGGAAGCCTGCTGCCGATATCTTCCGCCAGGGCCTTTCCGCTGGTGACGACCGCTACGGCAGCACGTGCGTCTATTACCCATAGAGTCCAATAGAGGGCGGAGCCTGTGTGAGTTAGAACTACTACTGTACTCTAAGTAGCTACACTAAAGGTCAAACCATTAGCATATACTGTATACTGGACTTTAATTGTCTGACTGACTTCATTATAATAGTGATTTTACACTCAAACCTATATGTATTCAGTGTTGAGACAAATTCTAGAGAAATCTTTCCGTGGAGTTTCCAATTTTGAAAAGGCACTGGGGCACAGGATGAAGACCACAGAGTCCCATATTGTCAGAGGGCCGAGAGTTTCATGCTGCATGCCTACCTGATATTAAAGGTAGCCAAAAATTAACCCTTACTCAAATGTTCCAGAGTTCTTTCATGCTCTTTAGCAGTAGAAGGGTTATGGAGCCCAGAAGGCATAATGACTTTAACGACTGGAGGATATAATGGTTTTAGCATGGCTTCTGCAGAAGAGCTTGTGCCATGGGTCCTTCTCACTGTCTTATGTTCAAAAGCACTTTCTATAATGAAGCTACCAAAATAGGCAGACTTTCAAAGGTAGTTAACCAGGGCAAGATAATGTCTCTCTTTTTTATAATCTAGGCAGTGATCTCATCTTGATGACATAGTATATGATGTGACAGATAATAAGATGAATACCAGCTGCAGAGATCAGCCAGTTGTGAAGTGAATCACAGTGAAGGATATGGGCTTATGGACATAAGGAATGGGAATCTTTGCATTCGGGTGTGAGCTGCTTTGTCTTCAGGCCCTTTGGTGAGGATCAGACTCTTCTCTGGAGAAGCCCAGGCTACCGTCCAGTTAAAATGAGGCCAGACCAGAGAGAGGTCTCTCTGCTCATGCTTGGATTACCCATAAACCCCTCATACCTGCAGCTTGCACGGAAGTCTCCGCTGCTTGTTCCCTCAGCAGAGGGCCAGGCTCCAGGGATGCTCCAACCTCAGCTTACCACAATCCTTTCTCCAAACACTCCACAGAGACTTTTTTTCCCCCTCCGATCCTCTTGTCTCTTGCGAGTTCTGTTTTTTTCCCCTGCTCTCTCTTCAAGGTCTTGCCAGGCTACTTGCGTGACTAGAGGGAGTGGAAAAAAAAGGTTTCGAAACCCATTGGCACGCGAGCCCCAAATCTATTTTTGGAGAGCGTTCTTTTTTTCTTTGAAGACAAAAAAGCCACAGGGAGAAATAGGCAATACTGGGGTGAAGGGGGTCTGTTTCTCATTTGGCCAGGCCTGCCTCCTGTCCTGCCCCGCCAGCGTCAGAACCACAGCCCTATGGGGAAAGAGGGTGGCTCTGACTAGGGAGGAGAAGTGTTTTTCCTGCAAAACCGCGGCCAAAACTATGGACCCTCATCTTAGCCCTTGTCACTTAGCAACCAGCCCAACCTGCTTCCCATTACTAGGCCATCTGCTTGTGTTCCAGGCTTTACTTTGTTATGATTTGTTTCGCCCCTTTTTAACTTTTGTCTTAAATTCGCCATGATTAAATTACTGCATTTAAATCCGTCCTTCATTGTTAATTCATTTTCATCAGGCATCGTGTGGTAGGCCTGCTGCAGAAGCATTTACTGCAATGCAGCCCGTAGCTTAATTCCACTCTGCCTCGGTGATTTGTTGCAGTTATTGTGTACAGCGGTTTGCGGAGGAGACAGCCGATGAGCTAGGAATTCAATAAATTATGTATGAGGCGTTTATGGTTTGACAAATGTGAATATATTCATCACTGTTTTAGCTCATTTGTAGAGCATTACTTTTACAATATAAGGTTACAACAGCACTGATTGTTGTGCATTTAACTGCAGTCAGTGCTTTGATGTATGAAATTAAATTTTTGACCCATTTCTTTGAAGCAATTGTAACGAATGCAAAACAGTGATGATGTTGGATAGCAACAAAATTATCAGCTGCATGGTGAATGCCCTGTAAAAAAAACCCACCACTTGATTTATTTGACAGCAACACAATAAACATAATTTTAGCATAATTTTACAACTGGCTTATGTTATCCTCTTTGATTGTTGATGAGAGTGTTTGTTTATGCCAAGTTAAGGTTCCCTTTGTTCTGTTAAGAGGAGGCTACAAAATGACATGTCTGAAAAATACTGTAATAAATTAAAATGATGATGATGTAACTGTTTTTAAGACTTTTATGTCGGGCCATTAAGGCCGACAACTAATCTGAGTTTATAATGACAACGGTTGTAATTACGCCAATTTGGGCAAAAGATGCAGCAGTCTGTCAGTCTGACGGGCCAAAACATTATGGCATGAATGAAAATGGAGAGCTTTGCGGTTGTACAGTATAATGACTCACAGCAGTGTGCTGCTGCGCTGATGACGAAGTGTTTCCCATCACTGATTCTGTGTTGGGAAATTTCTTGTAGAGACTTAGGAAAACCACTGTGCCCTCAACTGATTCTGTCAAAACAAAAGCCTCTTTTCCTATTTCAATATACTGTAGAGCAGCAGAGTACATGGATAAATATCTTGACGTATCGGTTTAGACTATCCAAGCTTACCATGTCTCCTTGTTATCCACTTGAAAAGTCTCAAATGCAAAATTGTAATTGCCAGTGCATGTACACATCTAAGAGAAATCTGTAGTGCATGTACACTACGCATGTACACACTCCCGAACCAGAGTGAGTCTGGAGACCCTGCTATTATTTCACATGCACTACTATCAGGCCAAACCTTCAATTTTCAAAACAACCGGTATCTCCTGACCCTTAACTCCACAGCAGTAATGCATGATCATGCTCCAGCAGGAAGAACAAACTTATTGATGTCAGTATTGATTTAAGTAATTGATTTTTCTCTGGTACCACTTTCAGGCTAAACAGGTAATCAAGGTCTGCCATCTATTGGGTGCTTTCTTGTACTGTATATTGGTAAATAAGCTACTCCTTTATTACAATTCTGCATCCTTGTTTGACATTTGTGAGGGTTTTTTCCAAGAATTCTTTCTTTTACTCTGTTAAAATTGGGTTATGATTAGAGAGTTATAACCCATGACAAATCATCTGTAAGACAATTTAAAAAAATAAATAGTAGGGTTCTTATTGGCAAGAGCCAAACCTCTGCTGAAGGTCATTTTGGTAAGATTTCTGAAAGACAAAACAGGCTTTGGTTAAGGTTTGGGAAAAGATGAAGCAGTTGGCTCCTATCGCTGTCTCTACGTATCTATATGCCCAGGCAGAAACAAGTCAGACCAAATAATAAGCCAAATATTAATATTTTCTTTCATCAAATCTTTAACCTCACAACATTGCACAAGGTTCTAAAAGAAATTGTTTTATTGTCCCATTTTTAGCTCCATGTTGATCTAACCTTGTTAGTGAGAGTTGGGATTATTTTCTTTAGTTCATTATCTCTATGGGAATCTGGCTCTGTGTTGGGCAAACTCATTGGAGAGTCAGATTGATTGACTGAATGCAAACAGATTTCAGCTCTCTTGTTCTTATAGTGAATCATAGAAACATGGGGAGACACATTAGTTAGTACGCCTCTGCTATAAAACACAGCTGCAGGCAGTTTCAGAGAAAAACATTGAATATATTGACATCTCAAAAGTTTCCCCATATAATGATCAACCAACCTGCAACTCTTGTAGAGTATACAGGTGCTGAGGGAGAAAGATTAGAAATCATCCAGAGGTAAAGTGGCCTCGTCGTGGCACATAAACATAGTTTCTAGACAGCACTCAACACCTGCTGTAACAGACATCCCAGCACTATCCATCTCAGGGACATAAATCTGAGACTATGAAAACATGCGCTGACAGGCATAAGTAAGAAGACCAGAAGAAGGCATGAGTCATTTTCAACTCTCTTCTTATTAAACTATCATATATTACACTGTACATGTTTTACTTTGGAAAATATTAGAATTACTGTCCTAATACTGAACAGCATAACCCAATTACCCCCCGGGGATCAATAAAGTATTTCTGATTCTGAATACTGTGCATGCAGCTTTATGTAGTACTGACAACAAAAAGAACAGATTATGTATGACAAATTATGTATATCAGTTCAGGGCACCAAATATAAAAACACCTTCAACTCAGGTAGATAGTTAAAGCTTTTAAAACACATAAAACATTTGCATCATTCATTTAAAGCTGCAGTGGGTAGAATTGGAGCAAATATAATTTAAAAAAAATGTTTTTATAAAACGGTCACAATATCCTGACAGTAGTGCATGAGACAGGTAATCTGAAAAAAATCATGTGTCCTCCAGTGTCCTCCGGTGCTCCTAATGGCATCTGCAAGATTTCACAGACCGGAGGAAAACAACCAATCAGAGCCAAGCTGGAGCCTTGCCGTCTCTGAGCAGCTGTCAATCACTCGGGAACTCCGATCAAACGCTCAAACTAGGCAGCGCTGATCAAATATGAATCAATATTCTGTTACTGTAATGCCTATTTCTCTCCTCAAATGTTTTCTGAAACATCTTGTAGTGTACTGTTTAGCTGTAAGATGAGAAAGTTTGTGACCCGACCGCCATGTTGAGATCAGTTGAGGAAATACCAAGCACCGCCACCAGCCGGAGCAAACTTTCTCATTTTACAGCTAAACCGTACACTACAAGATGTTTCTGGAAACATTTGAGGCAAGAAATAGGCATTACAGCAACATAATATTGATTCATATTTGATCAGCGCTGCCTAGTTTGACCGTTTGACCAGAGTTTGCGAGTGATTGACAGCTGCCTGTTGAATTAACAGCCAATAGGAACGCTCTCTCTCTGAAATGACCTGTGATTGGCCAAAGTCTCCTGCCACGGGCTAGATATTTTAAAGCTTGAAAACAGAGCCATGAGGAGGAGCAGATGTCTAGTTTTCTCTCAGAACACTTGACTTACAATATGCTGAAAGGTTATTATGGAATTTTTGCCCAACGATACCAAAAATATTCTGCATACTGCCACTTAAACAACAAACTTCTGCATGCTGCAGCCAGGCTGCCATTGTTAACCAGCTAAAACCTTATTGTGCTCAGATTTGCCTGGTTTCCAGTTGTAAATATCAGACATGTTTGACGTGACAGCTCCGACAGCTATTTCACAGACAAGTGCAAACTTTACACAACCTTGAAAATCACTCAGGGTTATAGTCAGCCTTTAGCATATTGTAGTATTGCATGTTCTGAGCTTAATAAATGATGAACCTATTCTTGACAGATTCATCCATTTGTGACTGATGACACTTTGAATAGACTGAGAAATATAGATTAAAAAAACAATAATGGACTGGTGCGAGACAATAGGCTTAGTAACTTTTATAAGTTTATAAAAAGTTCCCATGCCTGGCTCCAGTGGCAAACATGGTATTCAAGGCTGAACATTTTCCACCTGATTAAGAATGTAAAGAAATATCTAATCCCTGATGCTAATTAACCTCCTGACATCAAAATACACAGAGGCCTGAAAGGGATTCCCAGGCAATTTGGATTTAAACCCGACGAGCAGTCTGATTAACAGATATCTGGATCTTTGTTTAAACCCTTGGCCTTTTAGGGTCTGGCCTTTAATAATTGTGTTTCTGCTCTGTGTTGATGGCAAGGAGGACGGTAAAGCACGGCTGTGTTTGTTTTTTTCTTTGTGCCAGCGGGGTTCCAGCATGGTCCCACCAGACGTGAGTATCACTGCCAGCCTTAAGGTTTGAACAGTGGACTGACATATTTAACCTCATCAGTCACTGCACACTTTCTCTCATTTGCATATGATACTTGGCTGTGGGAAAAGGGTGGGGTACAACAATAAAGTTGCAGCCAAATGGGCAACAATAATTTATGATGATCCCTGATGATGTTTATATCAAATACACACACTCTCTACCGCTTTGAGGATTTATTATGGTGCACACGATGAATTGAGAACATATGGCAGTGCTTAGCTGCCAAGTGCTTTTTTTTTCCTCTACGGCTCACTATCCTCACAGCTCAAAGAGGAGTGGTGAGATTGCTAACATTGAATGGAGATGTTAACACACAAAGGTGCACAGTCACACTGGAGTTAGTGATTTGTGTGCCTTCCTCAGCTAAAGCTCGTAAATTTCCCTTATTGTCATTATCATTTTTATTCAGTGCACACAAAAAAATGCAGCTCAAATATTTTAGCTGAAAAAAATCCATTTAACTTTCCACATTTAAACTTTCACATAAAACTGCACAATGACTCCTGGAACCTTTCTTCACTGAAAACAGACACAGTTCTTTAGCAGTGGTTTCTTTAACCTCCTGGCCATGCATGGGAAACAAGAGCTTAGTTGGTTTTCATTCTAATCAAGAACTGAGCTACTGCTGGGATCCCTGGTGAATGCCAGTAACTGCAATTAACAATCTTTTGTTATATAAAACAAGCAGTAGTCTCTCTCTTGAGGACCAGCACTGAAACTTATTCCACTCAAACCTTTATGTTTACAACAATATACAAATAAAAGATCCACTGTACACTGTAGCCTGCTACCACTGGCACTGCGTTTTCAATCGCACATTGATATTGTGTTATCCTGTCAATGTATAAACAAAGTGCTTATGTATTTGGCCCATTTATTTTGCATTAGCTTTGAATGACACAGAGTGCTTGCTGACAATATCACATAGCTTTTATGTCACCTTTGCATGCAACTGCCCAACGGTGACACGAATAAATGGGTTCCCTTTTATTTCCTTGTTTTTGTCATAATTAATAAAACTTAATAGACCCTTTGCCCAGGCATGTCATAGCAGGGAAGTCACAGGTGTAATTGATAACATTATAAATGACTGCACTCCATTTCAGCGAGCTAGATCCAGGCAGAGGTGGAAAGTAACTAAGTACATTTACTCAAGTACTGTACTTGAGGACAGTTTTGAGGTACTTGTATTTTACTTGAGTATTTCCATTTTCTGCCACTTTATACTTCTACTCCAATACATTTATCTGATAACTTTAGTTAGTTTGCAGATTCAGATTTATAACACAAAATATTACCAAAAAATAATCTTTGTATTAATATTATAGCTTAATATAAGATACAATTTTATTGATCGCTGGGGGAATATAAAGTAGTTAAATTTAACACCACCTTCACCAGCTGTAACATTAAAGTGATGAACGTATCCATCCATTATCTGTAACCGCTTATCCTATTCAGGGTTGCAAACTTCACACAGAAGGGCCCCAAGCCGGGTTTTGATCCTGCGACCCTCTTGATGATCCTGATGAACACATTCTTTATTTTATTTATTTATTAGTTCATTTGTAAGGGACATGTACAGAGAAACATTGACAGTTGAAACTCTGCATAATGAGTACTTTTAATTTTGGAACGTTAAGTATATTTTGATGCCAATACTTACTTACATACTTTTACTTCAGTAAAAATTTGAATGCAGGACGTTTACTTGTGACAGAGTATTTCTACACTGTGTTATTGCTACTTTTACTAAAGTACAAGATATGAGTACTTCTTCTAACTCTGCATCCAGGGTCCAGGTATTGTGCATACTGGCTCACTAGGACAGTTGATGGAACTGGGCTGTCGTTAACAAAATTAGTTTCCCCTGTACTTTACCTGGCATGACAAGTCAAAATATCTGCCGTGGAAAAGGTCTGTAGCATCAGAAAACTTCGATTCAGTTGATGGTTCGCTTTCCGTAGAAAACGAAAAGATCAATATGGGCGCTTGGTGAATTGCTTATGACACTGGAAAATGAGGATGTCTTTCATGTTTTAAATGAAAAATGGTTTGTGTCTCAGGAGCATTTTGTCATCATATTGGAACATGGGAAGTTTTTTATGACCACCATGCTACTGGTGATTTGTCAGTGGTCTCACAAAGAGCTTTAGAAATCACAAGTCTTAGGCCCTGTCTACACGTATACAGTTATTTTTAAAAACAGATATTTCCTCTACGTTTTGGCCTCTTGTCCACAGGCAAATAGAGTTTTGGGTCACAAAAACTGTTATTTTTGAAAACGCCTTCTAAGGTGCAGATTTTTAAAAACTCTGGTTACTTTGTATCAGTGTGGACGTGTAAAATGGAGTGTTTGGGAAACGATCATGTTCTCTCTTCATTTCGCGCTTGTCCATTGTTGCTTTGTGTTATGAGCATGCGCCAACAAAGATGGTGGACTACCGGCTTTTTTTAACGTTTTGTTAGAACTGCTCAGACTAATTACTACTTTACATTTGAAAAATGTTCCAGTCTAAGGAGGCCAAAGCAGGTAGGACATTAAACATGTCGAGGCCGAATGGTGACTGAATGTGCTTTTGGGCGATTGAAGGCGAGGTTTGGAGCACTCAGAGGGGCGATGGACATAAACCTGAATGACCTCCCTTTCGTCATTTATGCATGTAAAGAGACAGTTGATGACAGCAGAGTGATGACAGTCATGCAGTCCGACCAGGAATCCCAGCCCCCCAACAACAATAACTGTTATCGAACTGACTGTAATGAAGCCAAGGAAAGGGAATGAGAAGGGTGGTAACAAAATTCCTTGACCCTTAACTTGTGATCTCATTTGTGGTGACATGTAAATATTACGGCAAACTTTTGGAGTAATTTTAGCGTTCGAGTGTGGACGAAGTAAAACGAAGGTCGTGTGGACAGAGTTTTTTTTTTTTTAAACGGAGGTGGAAAATATCCGTTTTTAAAAATATCTG
This sequence comes from Sebastolobus alascanus, assembly GCA_916701645.2. NCBI lineage: Eukaryota > Metazoa > Chordata > Actinopteri > Perciformes > Sebastidae > Sebastolobus > Sebastolobus alascanus. The sequence continues at coordinate 2,671,142 of CAKAOJ020000040.1, read as the reverse complement.
TATACATGTAGACAGGGCCTTAAAATAAGTAGCTGAATAATTAAACATCATTAAAACAATATAAATCAGACAGCGAAGGTCAGAGATTGGTTATGATACAGTATATTGTGTATAACATACTGTACATAGGAAAAAATAATCGTATGATTATTTAGATTTTTTTAAATGAAGTCATCTGCTCATCAGTGCATTGGCATGATGATCTAGCAGAAGATAAAGTTGAACTGAATAGAAAAGCAAATTCATCAAAAGCAAGTCCGAGAGCATTTTAGTGCCTTTTCTGTCTAACTTATCTTTTATTTTCTGCTATTTTGTCTCATCTTACCCGACACAGACTTCACATCCCTCTGCACAGTGCACACTTTGTGGTTGGGTCAGGAGCTATGATCTTTTTTGCTGATAGCTGTTTACATGTGGGTGTTACAGATGGGCGTGAAAGAGCCTTTCCAGTTTCCATTAACCACGTACCGCATGCTTTGTGCACCTCATTTGTCTGTGAGCGGTTTGCTTACTTTAAAGGCCAAAGTATACTATGCTTGAGTGTTGCGCATTTAAGGGAGAGACACGGAAAACATAACCTATTGCTTTGATATGAAAAGTCAGTTGAAGAGTTAAATTAAAATGTGAGTGTATGTAAGTGAATGAATAATAAGGGCTGAAACAGCTAGTATGAACATCACCTATTTTCTGAGTGTTCCAGCACCTGCAGATGCGAAACTCAATAAGAAAACAGAGCAAGGCTGCTCATTCTAGCTCAATGCATAATACTGTGACTTTAATGCAACTACTGGAAGATGTGGAAGATTATTACACTATGGCTATGTTCACACTGCAAGCCTTAGTGCTCAATTGAGATTTATTGATTTTCTTTGTTTGGCTGTTCACATTATTTTTTAAATGTGGCCAATATTAGATTCCAGCGTGAACAAAGAACAATAGCAAAGAGGTGACACGCAGCACACTGTCGTACGGAAGTAATCATGGAGGCCTCTGAAGTTAGTGTTTATAGGTTCATTTATAAGTTGATGTGCATTTGAAGACAGCAAATTAATGAGCAGATGATAACAAGGATGAGGACAAGGAGACACATTTTTAATTATGGCTTTTTGTGGAGCAATGGTTGCTACTTCTGTACAGAGGTGTGTGTGGATGTGGTAAATATGACATGAATTCTGATGTGACTGTTCAGACTTGCATTGGTCGCATTGCAAAAAATCAGACCTGTATCTGATTTAGGACCACATAAAGTGACCATAAATCAGAATTGAAAAGATTAGATTCCATGTGATTTGTGCTGTTGACACTGTTGCACACACACTGCACATATGCCCAAACAACTTTGATTCGGGCCACTTTTGCGTGCATTCTGAACGTAGCCTATCAAAGGCCCTTCACACTCTTGGTACACCCCAACAGGTGTTTTGATTTATTTTAGCTGATTAAACCATATTTCTTGTCTATGTGTGTATGTGAGTGTCTGTGTGTATGTGCAGACTGTGCTTGATTGACATCTCCTTTACTCTCCTGTTAGCTTTGTTGAATTAAAGCAGCAGTAGGCAGTATATTTTTGAGAAAGTTTGCTCCGGCTGGTGGGTGGTGCTTGGTATTTCCTCAACTGATCTCAACATGGCAGCCACACAAACTTTCTCATTTTACAGCTAAACAGTACACTAAAATATGTTTCTGAAAACATTTAATGTGAGAAATAGGCATTACAGTAACAGAATATGTATTCATCAGCGCTGCCTAGTTTGACCGTTTGATCGGAGTTTGTGAGTGATTGACAGCTGCTCAGAGACGGCAAGGCTCCAGCTCAGCTCTGATTGGTTGTTTTGCTCAGGTCTGTGAAATCCTGCATATGCCATTAGAAGCACAGGAGGACACAGAGGCACATGATTTTTTTTTTTTCAGATTACCTGTCTCATGCACTACTGTCAGGATATAGTGACCGTTTTATAAAAATAACTTATTTTAATCACATTTGCTCCGATCTGCCTCCTGCTGCTTTAAGGGCAGGTCAACTCACACCTTTGTCATTCTCATAACTTCATTCTAAATATAAACTGATCAAAGGTTAACAAACTTATTTTCTTACCTTTGGCGAATAAGTAAGTTTTAAAGTGAAATTTTATAACTTACATAATTCAATGCATAGCTCCGCCTAACTTCAACCTGAGCAGATTAGCCAGAATAAGTGAAAACACCTGTGTGGACATGCAGAGCCTTAACTACAGTAAACAAAAGCTGTACATGTTATAATACTACTTAATCTTAAATAATTATTTGCATAAAGTCAGAAATTGAAATCGTACATATACCACAACAACATTCACCATAGGAATTTATCACAATTTATACTCTTAAACTCTCCTGGGCATTATGTCCTTATGTGCTTTTCTTTCCTGTTCAGTAGTAGCAGCTGTATACGTGTACAACATGCAACAATACTTTGAATGCCCACAAAAAAAATACACTGTTGTGTCTGGATTCTTCGGGTGCAATTCTTCATCTCTGCCCTGGGTTCGTCCAGTCCAGTAGGAGGACTTGTGTCGTAAATCAACGCTCTACCCAACGACAGTGTGGTGAGAGTGGTGGGAGCCAAGTAGTTTGAGCTTTACTTCTCCAGCCAGGAGTCTGGAACGAGCCCAGCTACTGAGAGAGCTCCGAACAAGAGCGGTCGACTTCAAGTGGAAAGTATTTTAGCCTACAGTCCCATCTGCTTTCACTTTGATTCCCCATCTAAGTAGATAGTGTCCACTGCAGCGTGTGGACGATTATGTGTTTTACACTGCAATTCACTTTAAAAATATTGATGTTATGGAGATTTTCTCTCATCGTCATACTGTAAGCTGTTCACTGCGCAGGGTCTACTTGGATCTTGAAGCAATACACTCAGCATCTCATAAAAGTTACGGCTCATAATTGCAAAATGTTTTACTGCTCATAGGAAACTATTAAGTTTGAAATTTTAAACTCAGACAAGAATTCATTGATATCCTCAGAAATTGCCTGCTTGTTCCTTTGAGTCCCCTACATGAAAATAGACTTTAATGTAGCCAGAAAAATAACACACATGAGGACTGAAGTTCAATCTCACACATAATACATACATATCAAGAGGGCCTAATGTTAAACATTTTCTTTTGTGTGTGAGTGTGTGTCTATTATGGTGTGCTATTGTGGCTGTATCATTAAAGCTCATAGCATCACTCTTAATGTGCATTCATTACTAACACTTTTTATACAGTATATCCATAACCCTGATCCCATTTTATTGCTAGCCCTAAGATTAACCCTCATTAAATATATTCATACTTCTTTTCAAACTGTTGAAACTCATGGCACATATCAGTTTATCTACATGAACTATCCATATAAAATTTAAATAAGGAAATATTGCCAAAAGCTACTGTGTACTTTAGGGAAAGTGGAAAGTCACTCTGCTAGAAATTAGATGTGGCTGTCTCCAATTATTATCTATACAAAATTAGTTTGTGACTGGACCTGACACATTTTTCACCCTCACAATACATTCTCAAACCACCGACAGCCAACTCAGTTTTACAGGTGACTGGTAGGATTTTGGATGTTGAACACTACATGTGCTACCTACATATTTAAAGTCTGGGTCAGGTTTGATTATCATGATGTCTGTTTGGCAAGACTAAAAAGAAGTCCAGTGTATTGGTACTGTTCTGCCCAAGACCCAGATGCCATAAGATACAGATCAAAGGCATATGTAGGCAAAATAATGTAATAAAATTATAAATAATGTAGCGTAATGGAATAAAGATTTGATGACTGCAGACTTTAAAAGATCTCTACATTCAAGATCTTGGCTGAGCTGCTACAGGCTGCCTGAACTTTGACAATGCAAAATGCAGGTAGTTATAGCTATATCTGGCCATCATGAGATCAATGTTGAGATTGGTCATGATGCTGTAGGTTCAAGGGAACCTGTTATGCTTTTGTGCTTTTTCCCTTTCCTTTAGTGTGTTGTATAGTTTTTGGTGCATGTAAAAGCTCTGCAAAGTTACAAAGCCCAAAGTCCACGCCAAAGGGGGTTACTCCCCCCCACAGAAACACTGCTCCTGAAGCACCTCGCTTGAGGTCCTGCCTTTTCTTTCGTAACGCGGTGATGTCACCAAATAACACATTTGCATAACAGAAAATACAAGTATTAACCTGAAAATAAGCATAATAGGTCCTCTTTAAAAGAAGAGAAAAAGAAGAAGAAGAAGAAGAAGAAGAAGAAGAAGAAGAGAGAAGAATGATTTTTTTTTCTGGCTCATAGTTAAAGCTGCAGTGGGTACAATTGGAGCAAATATGATTAAAAATAGATATTTTTATAAAACGGTCACTATATCCTGACAGTAGTGCATGTGACAGGTAATCTGAAAAAAAATGGTGTGCCTCTGTGTCCTCCGGTGTCCTCCGGTGCTCCTAATGGCATCTGCAAGATTTCACAGACCGGAGGAAAACAACCAGTCAGAGCTGATCAGGAGTCTGCCGTCCAGCTACCGACTATGAGAGCCATGAGTCAATCACCCGCAAACTCTAACCAAATGGTCAAACTAGGCAGCGCTGACCAAATATGAATCAATATTCTGTTACTGTAATGCTTATTTTTCGCCTCAAATGTTTTAAGAAACATCTGGTAATGTACTGTTTAGCTGTAAAATGAGAAAGTTTGTGACCCGGCAGCCATGTTGAGATCTGTTGAGAAAATACCACGCACTGCCCACCAGCCGGAACACAGCCAATAGGAACGCTCTCTCTCTGAAATGACCTCTGATTGGTCAAAGTCTTCTGTCACGGGCTAGATTTTTTAAAGCCTGAAAAATATGAGGAGGTGCAGAAGTCTAGTTTTCTCTCAGAACATTTGAATTACAATATGCTGAGAGGTTATTATGGAATTTTTGCCCAATGATGCCAAAAACTTGTTACCTACTGAAACTTTAATAGCCTATTTTTAAATTGTATTTCTTACTTTCAATTATTGGTTGTTTGAGTGCAGTGGCTTCAGGAATACAATCACCCCACGAACACTGTATTGCAGGGCACTGCAATGCAGCACTCTTTTCTGCCTCTGCTTCAAATCTTTGTCTACCCTCTTCTATTTTGTTTGGCTCTTAATCAGTCCATTCATGTTTAGTGTGGAGGGTGATCAAATCGAAAAATCCCTTTATATAATAATAAATAAACTTTTATGTGATCCCTGGTGCTTTGAAAGAAGGCCAGATTATTATATTGTGAAAAGGTAAATCAATGCAATGTGAGTGTAGGATACACTGATCAGGGATTTGGGGTGTTCAGAGTTGAACTTCCTAAAGCTGTTAAGGGCCTCAGTGATCCTCTCTTGGATTGCGTTGATGAGAAAGTGGTGCTCTGATTTGCAAGTCTGGTTTGAAACTTCAAAGAGTATCTTTTAGTATTCACAGCGTGGGAGGTGAATCATGATCCGTTAAAGCCCATGGGAAAAAAAACGTAATAGACTCTTCCCTTACCAAAGTTTTGACCGTTTCCAAGGGTTAGCAACCTCTTTTTGACACCAATTCCACATACTGCCTTCTCAGGAACTTTTAATTGAAACTGAATTAACCACATAGCTCCCAAAAAGCATCAAAACACAACTTGGAGACATTTTCGGTTTATACTGACCACAGTTGTCCCAGCCACATTGTCAATCACACTAAACAGTTGTTTGGAAAACATTTGCAGAAAGTTGGACATACTGCTCAGTGGTGCATCACTCAAAGACCACAAGAAGAGACGAGCTGACAGTGTTCTTTCTGTCCAACTTTAACTCATGACGTGTAATTTTGGAGTGACAATTTGTCATTTTTTTTCATTGGAATATTTTTAATCTATTACAGCATCACTACATACATGCTTGTATATTTTAATGTCATGGCAGCAGCACATGAACCCAATGCCTCTTCACCATACCAGTAGCATTAGAGCTACCACGCAAGATGCTGGCCTGCTCGTCAGGAGCAGTTTGGTGTTCAGTTGCTCAAGGACATACAGAGTAACCAGGGCTCAAACCACCAATCATATGATTTATGGATGACCTGTTCACAGCTGCCCCAGAAAAATATCATTTAGATTATGGGATGGTGTTGGAGGCCGGGAAAAAAATAAATGTAATTAATTTATTTCATTTGTGACATGTTTTTTTGGCCTTGCCAAAAGGGCTGTGTGGGTAGAATAAACAAACAAACAAACAATCTGGTTTATTGAACTGGCTGTCCTGCGCTGCAACACATGCAGTTCAGAATAACAAAGCAGAGCCACAACGAACTTTCACATATTTGTTTTGCTAGTCATGCTGCTGCTTTTAGGACAGACAAAGAGTGTATATTCATGGGGACCATAATGAACACAAAGCACTTTTCTGTCCATTAGTAATCCATTATAATTAAAATATTCAATATAGTAGATTGCTTCACTTATATTACCTGTACCTGTGACCTTTTGAAATGTCTCCTCTGCAGTATATTCTTTCTAAATGTATCAGGCTTCAGACTCCTAATTTCGAACAGATTTACATATCACTTTGAACACTGCGAGACAGCAGTCAGCATGTACTGTGCCTCATAAAACGTGTAGAAGCCTGGCAAAAGTTGGACTTAAGCTGTTCGTGCAGTACAGATAGGGTCTGTAGTTGAGCCATTAACCAACACAGGCACATCTGTGGAGCAGCTTGTACCTTAATGAGTGACAGAGTCAGAATTCAGTGTGCAGGGCTTTACCAGGTTGAAGGGACTCAGAGGTCTGAGCCGACGGTGACAGGGGGTGAAAACAGATCTTAATCAACACGCGTCGCTCAGCTCCACATCTGCTTTATCACATCCCGCCTGTTACTGTGATTTAGAGGGCAAGACGCCTACAGGTGCTGTTCCACTTACTGCATGCCAGAGGAATCATGTCCCATGTGATTGAGAAAAAAAAGAATAACAGAGGTCAGATATACAACTGTGCAGCACCGTGTTCTTTGTGTGATACTTTTTTTTCAGAATAAATGCAATAAAACTTATGGCTTTGCTTAACATCAGTCTGCAAAATATGAGCATGGCGATCAGTCATGGAGGAGCATGATACATGAAACATATTTTACCTTTTAGCCTTCAATGGAATTCTATATTATAAACATTTGTTATAGCATTTATATTTTGTGCAGTGCTTATTTGAGCAATGGTACTTAAAAAAAGCTTTCAAATCCACATGAAATTGATTTGTTAGATATTTCAAGTGACAAGACAACAAGCTTATTCTTACCCTCTATAGTTAGAGGCAATAGGCATGCTTTCTGCTCACAAAGTAGAGCAGGAAGATTCAGGAGGGTCTGAACACACATCCTTGGCAGATATCCCTGATGTAGTTAAAGCCCAACACTAGATGAGAGCTGACCTGAAATGCTAATGCTCTAGATATTGTTGGATGTTGTAAATCTCTCACCAGTGTGACACAGCTTTTGAATTAACAAACATGAATGGCGGTGCCCATACTGTCAATAAAAGCGAATATGTGTCTGTGCTTTTACCAAGAGTCACAACTTCCTTGGAAAGCCTCTGCCAAGGTGCTGGAAGTGAGACTCCAGCCAATTGTCAAACCTATCCAAAAGAACTATTTGGATTCCTTCTTGGTTGCAGATATCCTCTCAGCTAACCGAGGCATCATGAGAGTCTGCTAATCCCGTCTACATGTGTTTTGTGAATTTGGAAAAAGCTTGCAACCAAGTTCCCCAAAGTATCTTGTGTGAAGAGCTGCAGGAGAGCTATTTGGTTCCTGTACATTTAGAATCAGAGCTGTGATGCTTCTCTGAGCATTTTTACGACTCTCTTAGTGTAAGCATTAAGCTTTCAGAGGGATGCCCTGTGTCCACTCCTCTGCTTGTAATATATTCATGGACAAGATATCAACACTCACCTGAAGTCTATAAGGCATCCAAAGAATGGTATTTCTCTGTTTGCAGATGACACAGTCCTTTCGACATCACTGCATGTTTATCTACAAAGGTAACCCATTTGTGCCCGCAACTGAAATTTTTAATTTCCTTTGTGTTCCTTTGTTCTCTGGGCTTGCCCAAGCACAAATATGAAGAATTTTTCAAAATCAAACTTTTTGGCTGAACAGTGAGTCTTTGGGCACATGGGACTACAGTTTTTGCAATAAATTCCATTATATTTTACGAAAAAGCAGTTGTCCCATGTGCCGAATTACTATATATAGTATGATAATAAAATGGCTGTATCTCAGAAACTACACGGAGCATAATCAAGTATTTGGTATCTATGAACTTATAACAAGTTGAATATCAAAGATATTCAAACATATGCAATGTTAAAATAATTTTATATAATATATGGTATAAAATATTTTATATGGAAAACATTTAATCAACACAATGTTAGTTTTTCCTCACTTTTCAAAAATCTTTGACTTTGACTATTAATAAAAGTATGATTTTTCATGTGATCTAAAAATGTCAAAGGTTTACTGTTCGATACTTGCCCAAAGCATGTCTATACTTTTGACCAGTCTGAACAAATGTTGTGGTATTTTTCCTTATCATACTAAATATAGTCTTTGGGCACAAATGGGTTAACTAGAATATATATAGGCTACTGTATAGGTGAAAGGTCATGAGCCCCCCCAAAATTAGCTGAGAAAGATGTCCCATTCAGGACAGGAGTTGAGCAGCTGCTCTAGGTGGAGGAATGCTGTGTATCTAAGATGTCCTCATGAGTGAAGGTAATCAAGGAGCTACCATGCCCCCACCCCACCAAAGTGCTATATCTTGCACACTCCCACACACAAACTCCAAGCAGCCCTGTGCACTGACTCTCTGCCACCCATTGGAATGATGTGCAGAACAGCTATTGAACGTTTTCATTGACTTACTTATTGGGAATTGTAACATTGGCCTCATTATTTCAAAACTGGACTTATTACAAACCCACTTTTTGTATCAGTTATTCAATCCCCATTCCATGATCATGAGTTCTACAGGCTTTTATTAAAATATGCTAAACAAATAAAGTGTGACTTTAGATAGTGAAAAAAAATGAGAACACAGATATAAGTAGCCAGACCTCCATATTATGTGTGCTGGACCTGGCTGATTTGAAGATTTGAAGACACTTTGGGATCCCCCAGGAGGAAAAAGAGGAAGTTCCTGGAGAGTAGAGCATAATTTATATTGTCTATACTGTTGCCACTGGAACTCTGACCTCGACTAGAGAAAAAACATTGTTAGGATGCTCTATTGGTGCATTGGTCATGTTTTACTGTTTTGCTCCAAATGTCCATATCATTTGTGTTAATGACACATAATCAAAATTTCAGTTAGTATTTTCCAAGAAACACCATATTCACATGATGGTAATAAAATCTGTCAAAATAATAAAAGTTCTCCTAACTACCCCTTTAGTCAATAAAAAATGTGGTTACATGTCCACCATTTATTTTTTTTGCACAGTAGTTTAAGACTTTAAGACACCCACAATTTCCTTGTATTGCCATAGAGTTTTTTCTACACTTGGAAGAGCTACATGATTACTTAGTGAACAGGAACACAATGTATGCAGCAGCCTGAAGAAATCTGAATTTAGGAGGAAGAATATAGTAAAACAGGAAGCTTCAGGCTCATCAATGAAAGTTTCAAATGTTTTGTATTTCTCAGGAAATCAGCACAAACAATCATTTTAGAGAGGGATAAAAATTGGGAGGACTCTTTTGTTATGAAAGGTAATCATGGACATTGTTCTGCATTTGTTGGGCATTTGCAGTTTAAATAATTGACAGTATAAGTAAGTGAAGTTCTGTCAAGAGGAGCTTCATGGCTCAAAATCAAGATTTAATTTGCATAGTTTGATTTCAATAAATACTTGTATAGTCATTATAACTTGTCTTTAATATAATAGTGTCTTTATAAAGTTGTTGTGAGTGAGTTATATCTATATCGTACTAGTATATATCGTTATATTTAACATGGAGTTCAAATCTCTTCATATAGCAGTCCTAATTCATGGTTTGAGAAAATGCCTGAAACTAAAATGAATGAGATTGCAAAATTGGAGACCTGGAAAACAGAAAATTGCATGACAAAGTAAGTAAACAGTATAAACTAAACAACTGCCCTTTCGTGCATATCCTGACCGCAGCCTCTGTGTGCCAACCAAAGGTAGCGTTCATGAAAACAAAATTAACTACTGCTTTAACACGTCAGTGAAAATGCCAACAAGCCCTTGTGGAATTTACGATTGTTAAATTGGCCTCGGTTTATTTGCGGCCTCTGACTGGTTGTCCCTCTGATTATGCAGGTGAATTTAAGTGGAAACATTAGCAAAGCCTGTATTTTCTGGGGGCATTGCTCTCACGCCATATACCCAACGTCGGTGTGCTCACTGTCACAAAGGTGGTAAGTATAGACCAGAAAATAAAAACAACTCCTCCTTTAAAATGGTCTTATATATCACAATACCCGGAAGTTTGTCTTTGTTTTTCTTTTTGTGTGTTGAGATAATACTTTTCTTGTTTGTTTGGGACTCAATTTAAATTGACAGCTCTGTGTTTATTCCTAAATGAAAGTCTTCAAAACGAAGATAACAGAAAAAAATGGAAGTCTTTTTGTCAGCAGTGATTCATTTGAAATCACATCTGTCAATCAAAATAATGTTTCTTATCATTAAAAATGTAATTTACCCCTCCAACCATGCATTATTTCACACAGATCCATATCTATGCTTTTCATACTTTCATTCAATAAAGGGAAAGCACTTAAATATGTGTTGTCTTGTTTACGTGTTGTCTTTTAAGGCATTCTACAATTGGCATTCACAGCATCCAATGATCCATTATGATGATGAATTGCTGTCTCTGAGAGAGCATTGATTGAAACACCAACTGGGAATAAGGTTGTTTGAAATCGCACATTAAAGTCAGAATAAAAAATGACTTCCATATGCTCTAATGTAAAACTTGAGCGTTGTTTGTGATTCCCATGGAGTAAGGATGCAAACAACAACGCTTTGCCATGTTTTTCTGGATTCCTCTGTCTCACTCCAGTACTCTTGTTTGCTGCTGCAGAGCACAGGGGATTGTGTTACGATGAATTCACCTCCCAACATCTGGCAGCGTGCTTAATGATCATTAAAAACAAGATTATCTAAAATGACAGGGGAGGGGTAGCCTACACTGTGGTTTAGGTCTCACGCTCCCCTCACATGCGTACACTGGCTTTGTGACATACAGAGTAGTCTCAGAGGAGACCCCGCCTGAGACCTTTAAAATTTAATTTGGTCTTGTTCTAAATTTATAGGCGACACTAAATTTACATTTTCCTGCGTGAGAATTTTGTGTCTTAAAATTTCTATCCGAGGGTGAGAGTAGAGAGAGCTTGACAACTGGTGTAAACCCCCCCACCGCTGCTCTTGTTAAAACATAAAACTGTTGACTGTCATGAAGCCGAAACATGAGAGAATTTGTGATTAAAGTCTGCTTTAATAAGCCCTAAGTACCTAATTGCAGCTTGCAATCTCGTGCAATGCTGGTAACTAAGTGCTGCACATAATTTCCTTTACCTCCACTCCAAAAAAACAAAAACAACTGGGTTTTTAAATTCAAGCTTCGGCAACAGCAGGCTGTTTGTGGCCCATGAATAATGTTGAGGTCAAAGGTACCGGAGCTAAAGGATGTTGAGTCAGTCACTCTCTTCAGATGGTAAGTCAAAACATGCCTATACAATTATTCACTCACCAAACTGGAACTAAAGTAGCTGGCCAACCACTGAAATATTCAGCTTTGAGATGATGCAACAGCCTCATTACCTATACATTTCTGTGACCTCAGTTCCTGTCCTCTGTAATAGGCTTTAGGCTATATTGATTGACAAGACTTGTAGTATATGACCCAAAACATATTGTATTGGGTTTGTCTGTTGACAGTATCAACTGTAGCCTTGTTTATTTGCTCCATAAGTGAAGGGATCGATGTTTTCTTGTACCAGACACACTTAGAATCCCCTTTTTTGCCAGGTCACTTGAGATTTACTAAGTGGACTGGTGTCCTCAACAAAAGGTATTAAGACATACTTGCGATAAGGAAATATAAGGAAAAGTAATAGGCATTGTTACATAACTGTACCCAATATAAAACAGATCACCAAATACGAAAATTGATTCTACAAGATACACAAATGATGTTGACCAATGGATGTATCAACAGGTCAGGGATGTAAACTTTGACCTCAACAACATGTGACATCAACATATAGGAACAACTCTTTGAGGTTAAAGGTCTGGTCACATCACACTTCTGTCCTATTTGCTCAGTCTCCCATTCATTTCTATTGAAGTCTGCACAATGGACAAATTCAAGCACGCATTTCCTGTATATTTGTGGTCTGCAGCCGACTTTGGCAGATTTGTTCAAACAGGAATAACAGTGGATACTTTGGGACAGTCTCTCCTCAAAGGTATTCAAGATGGCGCACTCGTTTGCACATACAAAAAGGAATGGACGTAGAGTTTATAGAGAAGTTAAAAACCTGCACACTGTCTTACCTCCTCACACCTAGTAGCGTGAAGTGGGCATGCTTGTCGGCAAACATTTTGCAGACACTGTTCGACAATCCGAAAAGCACTTTCCTTTAACTTCTACTTCTTACTTTAGTGCTTCTACATACTTCTAGACATCTTATGAATTGGATGACTGCAAATGTTCTCATCTAATCATATACTTAGTTATGTTTGTATATGGCGCAGTGCATAGCCTACCTTGTGCAGTGCAATAGGCTACTCTATGAATTTTGACAGCTGGAAAAGCAGAACACATATCATACCAGTCAATTAACCTTTGACATGTTGATTTGGTGATTAAGGGGAAAGCATGACTAACCCAGCTTCATCCTTTGCCATTTTGTTGTCTTTGATCTTGGGGATCCAGTATTCAATTTTAGTCATATGCTGAAACCTGAAAAAGAAGGAGGAGAATGGTGATGAAGAAGAAGCAAGAAGGGGGGAAATGGTTCTCTCAACATGAGATTTCATATGTTTGGAAAATATGTCACATGCAGGAAATCAGCACATCAAAGACAATTATCCATGTTACTGTAGGAATACATTGTAGGTGGGTGTGAGGGGTTGGTTCTTTGTTCAGACCTGGAGTAATTACAGAAAAACTTCCACATTTGGAGACCATGTGCACTTCCCTCACATCCCTGATTGAAACAAATGAGGCAGATAATTGGAAGTGTGGTCAGTTTACCAGGGTGAGGTCTATCTGGAGGCATTTCACATCTCAAAACAAACGACTGTATTTATACAGTTTGATTTCAAGAGATATTGCAATCAATGTAACAGGCAGGACGCAGCAACCTTCCTTCTAATGATTAATACTCACAACATTTGAGGGATCAGTTACTGTAGGCTGTGTGTGACATGTCAGGTTTTGTTTCACTAGTGGTTAGTGGGCTGTTAGTGACATCTTCAGGAGCATGATAGTACTGCAGATTAGGGATAAAGCTTTATTGGCTACGTCAGCACTGCACGACGTGGAAGATGAAGAGGGGGAGGAGGCTTGACGGTGATGCTACGTTAAAGGTATTATGCTTCAAAATAAGAGCATCCATTCACAGTATACGCTTCCAGCCTCTCATTTGTGAAATAATACACACTAAACAGTATATATTACACGTTTTACTCGAAGTACTTTGCTTTTAAAACCCAGCTATGTGACTTGCAACAGAATAAAAATCACACACACTCTTATTTCGAAGTGATACTACTAAATCTCTTAGCTGGCTGGATGCAGGGATTTTCTGGCTGAATTTACATGGAAGCAGGCAGATAAGGTAAACGTTGCAGGAAAAATAACCATGGCTTTAGCATTACATGATAACTAAAGACAACGGTGCTTTCCCGTATAAATTATTTTGCATTTTAAGCCCGCTGTCTGTGCTTCGGACGACTGGACTTCAGGGTGCTACAGTGGTGAGGAAGCTAGCTGTCAAGGAGCTAGTAGGCAGCTAGCCGGCCACATCAGCACCGCTGAGATCAGCCAGCCACGTTAGCATCAATGTAAGTAAGCTGTTATTTTGTGTCAATGTGGACTAGAACGCTGTATGATTATCATTTTGTCAAACTTCAAACATGATACCATCTTTATGTGTCAGTGTTTTTGGTGCTGTCTTGCAGAGATTCAGTTATGGCAGACAGTATCATGAGCAAGGCTGCTACCATGGAGATCCCCATTAACAGCAATGGAGACACAGGGACTCTGCCAGAGGATGACAGCCTGGAGCAGGTCAGTCCTCTCACCTCACTGACAGTGTCCTTTTATTAAATCTGGTTTGGCATGTTGTGCTCAGTTTGTGGTCCTCTATCCTTTATCACATGATAGCACAGTCTGGGGCTGGTTAGGCCAGCTGGCACCAAACCATGCACAGGCCTGCAGCTATGTACAGTAGCTGTAACGTTATACCACTATCACCATCAATACCTGCAACTGGGCATGATGTGTTGAGAGGATGGAGAGGGAGTAAGTCTGACATTAATTGGGACAGGATGCTCAAGTCAAATGAGCCTTTGCATGACAAGCAGTCAATAATATCAATAACTATGGTGCATCATTTTATGTCTCATTATGGTATAGCCTAGCTGGGTTGAGAAAGCTGCAGTATCCGTGGTCCTTTATGAATAATATGTCTGTCTGTGTGAGGAAAGTAATACTGAGCTCCCCCATACTGAATAATACAACAGCACATAAGCAATGTATTGGTGTGGTCTCTGTATGTGTGCAGGTTGACTTGGATCACTCAGTTTCAGTTGACAAAACTGCATTGTTTCTTTACATTTGAACAAAAATCCTTGTTTGTACTGTCATATTTCATATTTGAATTTTGGAATATAGTAAATTGTAAACCTACTGGTATTTATCATAATAATAATTACATTAATAGTGATAACAGATTTGGATGAAATATACTTTTAAGTTGATAATGTAAGAATTGAAGTTACAGCTTCCTGGGTCCTCAAATGTGATAATATTTATTGCCTTCTAAACCATATTTATTACCAATATTTTGTCGTAAATCCATCAGGATTTGCAGCAGGTAATGGTGTCTGGACCTAACCTGAATGAAACCAGCATTGTCTCAGGAGGTTATGGAGGACCTGCAGGGGGCATCATTCCTACCAGCACCATCAAAGGTATTGTTAGAAACCCTGACTGCCATCCTTTACAGGTTGCTGTAAAGGTTGCTTTGTTGTTTATTCTCCACAGTACAGACAAAGTTTGTGCTGCAAAGATATCATGACTTTAATGGTGCATGAACCCCCCGAGACCCGCGATCCCGACTGACTTTGATGTCTTTCAGAGGCTGTAGCAGGTTCAGTTATAGAGCTATAGTGAAGCTACTGATATCATATGAAACAAGAGGAACCCAAGGAATCCACTGGTACTAATTATGTCATGTTAGCTTGTCGGGAAGGAATTAATTAAACTAATTAATTAATTCATGTTTATTTCTGATTTATGACTAGAACAACTTGACATACAGCATGAGCTGCATCTCAAATTCATTTTCAGGTTCCCAGCTTTCAGATGATCTACACCACTTTTATTTGACATATACTGTTGACCTGCTGTCTCCCCATAAAGACCCCCTGTCCCCTCCTAAAATAGACAAAAACGGGTCTATTATGGGTCTCGGAGGGTTAAGTAACTTTTGCTGTACCATAGCTTTACGTTATGCTAATAACTCAACATCAGTTTAGTAGGGTTGTCTATCAGTGCAAATTACCCTGCAATTATTTTGCCAGGTGCTGACATTTCTGGCGTCACACAGCTCACTGTTCATTCCACTTTCTGTTTTGACCCCCGCTCCCCCTAACAGGCGATCTGTCGTTGTTGTTGCAATCCTTAAGTCACTGAAAGAGGTCGATACTTAATATCCCTTTAAGAAACCATACCGAGAGCTATTCCTCCATGTATTCTGATGTGTCACTAGAGAGTTGCTGACCTCTAGGCTCCCGGTTCACGTTACAAACATCCGTATCCCATAGGGCCTGCTGTTTACTTCAACCCTCAGTATGTGGACAGAAGACGAGCCCCCCCACCAGGACCAGGTGGCTGTGTATTCTGACGACCCATCTTTGTTTTCTAAGTTAACCTTTATATCTGTTTCTGGCCTGTTTGGTCCTGTATAAGAGGTTTTGATAATGCCTGACTGAGGGAGCTGTATGCAACCTTGCTTGTACCTCTTCAACTCACAGCTTCAGCAACAAGGAGTGTTTTGGCAGCTTTCAAAATTAGGGGTGCACTAACCTGATATTACAGAGCTCTCACTTTAACTGTTTGTTGTATTGTTGTCTAATAAGAATGTCCTCTTTTGTACCGTAAAATGCACTTTGGATGATTGTTTTGTCACTGCTTGGTAGTTACCTCTCATCCCAAGTCCATTTTCATCTTTTTGTAAATCTTTTTATTCTGCATGAGCAGCCTGCATGGTGGATTATTTCAAAACCCCTTTAACTCTAACTTATTATGTATCCTCCACCACAGAGCCTAACATTTTTCTTTCAGCCTGCAGCATATCTCACTGCTAAATGTTTTTTGACACATATTTTACTCCATGCCGTCTTCTCATCCTCACTCACTATCATAACCATGCTCATTTCAGACATTCGCATGAAATCCAGGGGTGTTAGCTTGCCTAAAAGCCAATCTACAGCCAGTCGACTTGCCCAACACACAGACCAGCATCCAGGTATCACCAAGCTCATCATCATGTCCACACTGTCTTCACTCATTGTCATGACCCATGCAAATACTGCAAACCTCTGTTTTATAAACTTTGATAGGATTACATGCATTAGAGTGTATATTTTTCTTTTTTTTTCTCTCTGTTAGGGTCCTCGAACAATAACACTGGTAACTCCACTGAAGAAGTTTCTCGTGGTGTGGCAGTGGAGAAATTGGACAGTGTAAAGAAATGGGGCATAAACACATACAAGGTATTGTGAGGGTAAACACTTTTTCAAAAGCTGGTAAAATGCATATGTTCGCCCTATTCATCCCTCTTTGCTATACCTGCATAAACTTGTGTATGGTATAAAGCAGTGGTTCCCAACCTGGGATCTGGGCCCCCCTCAGGGGGGCGCCAAAGATGACAGGGCGTGCGCCAGTATTTGTCTGCTCTGAGGCAGTCAAAATTAGATTTACACATGTATAACTAAAATCATAATAACACACTTACTTGATAATGTATACCAAAGTCTGTATAAAAAAAATTGCTACTTATTTGGTCACATTCTCTTTAAAGCTGGTATTTGTGCCCAGTGTCATATAAAGATCAGGCTACACTAATGTTATTAATATTATACTATTAGTACAATTAGATTCCAGAAAATAGGTTGGGAACCACTGGTATACCTATAGCATTTAAGAGACAATTCAAATGTGAAAATGTAATATTGTTCCTATTAAGTATATTACCTATATTATCATATACCAACTGTGAGCACTTAAATATGCGTTTTTTAGTCGAGCTCATTACATGTTTTTGTACCACGATAACTTCATCCGATTTTCTTTATGCTGGGTTTAATGTAGTCTCTGTCCATATCCACTATGCAGTGTACAAAGCAGATGTTCTCAGAGAGGTTTGGCAGAGGTTCAAGAACAGTAGACCTGGAACTGGAGGCCCAGATTGACGTGTTAAGAGATACCAAGAGCAAGTATGAAAACATCCTCAGACTGGCCACTGCACTCACCTCTCATTTTCAAAGCTTGGTGCAGACACAACAGGCTCTAGGAGACACCTTCACCGACCTCAGCCAGAAGTCCCCAGAGTTGCAGGTACTGTGCAGTATTGTAAAAGCTCCCTGTGTGATGTGACTTGGAACTGAAGTTAGCAGGTAAAACTTTTGCGTTTCTCTGCAGGATGAGTTTGGGTATAATGCAGAAACACAAAAGCTGTTGTGTAGGAATGGCGAGGCTCTGCTCAGTGCCATCAACTTCTTCGTGTCCAGTATCGACACCCTGGTCAACAAAACAATGGAGGATACTCTGTTGACCATTAAGCTGTATGAAAACGCAAGGTAACAAACAGAATATGATCTGATTTCCTGTAGAGTGAACACCTGGCAAATGAGAGTCTGTGACAGCCGGAACCTTTTTTTTGCATGCAGGCTTGAGTTTGATGCCTATCGTTCTGATCTGGAGGAGATGAGTTTGGGCCCAAGGGATGCAGCCACCATGGTCCGCATTGATATGGCTCAGCATGATTACCAGATCCACAGAGACAAATATGAAAGGCTGCGCAGTGATGTCACCATCAAGCTCAAATTCCTGGAGGAAAACAAGGTTTGTTGTTTACAATTTTTCTATTTCCTTTCAAATGTCCACTTATTTAAAGAGTAACTTAGTACTCCTGAAATCATGTTTTTGCACTCCAGTCAGGAGTGATCACTGTGGTTACAGGTGCACACCTTTGACCATACCCAGCCACAGGCATCAGTGATGCTGCGTGTGGTCAGAGGTGAAAAAGGCTTAAAACTAGTGAGATCCAATAAAGCACTGCTCTTCAGCAAGGTGTTAAAGCTGGGGGATAATCCATAATAACATTTCAGCGTATTGTAATTCAAGAGGTACCCCAGGGTATGCAGTTTTCTGAAAACAAAAAAGCAAAAAAATGTCAGAATTTGGAAAGCCCTCATCCTGCAGCTCTCCTCTCTCCCCTCTCTGTCCTAAGCCCCTCCCACCAGACGAGCGGGGGCGTGTGCACGCGCTTCACACAGTAACCAGTACGAGTACTAGTCATTCATTTCAAACATCATCCTGATCGTCACTGTGATCCTGATGCCGTTATATAGCGGCAATTCTATGAGAACTACCGAAACTTGTGGACCTGTAAAGCCCTTTGAGATGACATACTGTGATTTGAGGCTCTAGTGAGCTACAATATCAGCAACAAGGAGAGAACATGTTGCTAACAGTTTAGTCTTCTGTTCACCGTAGCCATCGCAGTGCGCTCTCACAGAAGGCTAAACTATTAGAGAGACGGAGAGAAAGTCCATCTTCCTTTTTTGGGTTGCTTCGCAGTGTAGGCAGTTGTTGCCAGTGCTGGCAACAAGCATTGTTGTTGGTATCTCTCAGGCCACTTGAATAACAATATGCTGAAAGGTTATTATGGAATTTTTGCCCAATGATGCCTACCCAAGCTTTAAGTTACTCCTTAAAAAACACCCACTCGGAACTGTTTTTGGATAGCATACTGAATATGGAAAAAAATCAGTAAGTTGGTAAATCATATTTAGAATAGATGGAGCATGCTGTGATGCTTGCCAATTTGGCATTGCTTTCACATCACATTGATCTGATCAATGATGCACAGTGTTAAGTAAGTCTAGTGCTTTCAACTACAGAGTACCGCAGCAGTGGTTTAGGGCTGATTTGTCACATTAAGGCAGCAAATGCACCTCCTCCTCCTTTTCCATTATGCATCTACTGAGGCAGACCAGTTCAAACTTAAGGAAGCAGGCAGACTTCTCCATTCACAGACACAAGCCTATTCATGCTGTACATAATTACAATAAAGAGAAAGAATGCCCCAATTTTGTCAAATTAAATACAGACCTGTGATCCACACTGTTTAAAAACAAAATTTGCAACAAAATACATTAATTTGGCAGTTTTTGCCAAATTAATGGAAAAAAAAAAGATAAAACCCAACATTAGTCACTGTATTTATGACTTTTCATGCCTAAAATAGCTTAAAAAGCATGCTTGGGGATACATCTCAGAGGAATGTAATGTGCAAGTTGATTTTAGGTTGATTCCTCAGAAACTAATCTGAGCAGCTACAGCAGTAAATGTCATCTTAATAGATATCCATGGGCTGTACTTTCCTGTAAACACTTGAAACTGTGTTTGTGATGTAATGGCAGCATTTCCCTCCTCTTCTCTTTTTCTTCTAGGTGAAGGTTATGCACAAGCAGCTACTTCTCTTCCATAATGCTATCTCAGCTTACTTTGCCGGCAACCAGGAGCAGCTGGAACAAACTCTAATACAGTTTAATGTAAAGTTAAAGCCACCAGGATCAGACAAGCCATCCTGGCTGGAGGAGCAGTAAAGAGCGCTCAGGGTTCAGCTGGTTGAGATGTACAGAGACACGCTGGTCAGTGAAGAACTTGACGTTGTGTTTAGATGGACAAGAATGAAATGCATAAAGGAATATATTGTAGGATCAATTGCGGCCAGTGATAAAGAAAACCATGAGATATCTCTTTTGTAATGTTTTTCCGTATCACGTATTACATAGATGGTACAACAATTTTAGTTGTATTTAGATTTATTTTGTGTGTTAAGTCACAAAATTACCTTTTTGTTACTTTCTTATTCTTTAGGTAGCACAATCATTTACATGAATGTCACTTCTTATTTATGTACAGTATAGTTGACTATTGTGGAGACCCTTTGGCAGTTTTGCACATGCATTATTTTGTTTTGTTTTTTTAATGTCGTCTAAAGCGTTATATTATATTTCAGAGTATATCACATTGGAGGAATTCCACAAATCAGATTAGCAAGTTAGAGGGATAATGTAAAAAATGTAATGAAATATCCTCTGAAATTGTATTTATTTTTGAGAACGCATGACGGAACCACGTTCTTCAAATTTAGTTTGACAGATTTAGATCAGACATCAGGATATAGCATAATTTTCAAAGTTATCCCACTTACTTCTAATATCGCCTTGTGGTTTACCTACACGAATAGAAGGGAAAATATATATATAATGCATATAGTCATTTTCTCTAACATAATATACAATCCATAATTAGTTTGACCTCCTTAATGTTGGGTACCTTCAGACATGTCTTTATGAATTCAGCAGTCACAACAGATGTTACACTTAGTAACTCAGCATCAATCCACATATTGGATGCTTCAATGATAAATACAAACATATGAACTATCATAAAGAAATCAAAATGCAACACATAGCCAATGTTTGATTGACTATGTTTTAATAGGAGGCGCAGTGCGCAACTAAAAAAAAAAAGCCTTTGAGACTCATTGTTTCAAGTTCTAAAACACACACAGTGAATGGAAATACAGGACACATGTGATACCACATGCATTCTGGTTTACAATACAAGTCTCAGTGTCTGTTCAAGGACAGAATGTACGAGTACATTTTACATTTCTTGTTCTGTTATTTATTTACCAATCTGTTTGTGACATAACATTGTATGTTATTTACATTTTTGTTTCAATTCTGGTCAGCTGATTGGCTTCGTCTTGTTCTGCGTTTCCAATAAAACCTGCTGGATGTTTGGTTTCACTTAACTGTGCCGTCGACACAGATCTGTCAGGTTCATATGGGGAGCTCTCGCACAGCTTTGTCACAGATTATGTACAGAAAAATATATGTTATATGTATGGCACCATTAATTATGTACATGACAATACAATCTGATATATCTCTAACATGCTTTCCATGGCTTATCTTATTTCATAATCATCAAATGACACTTTCATTATTTGAAGGTTTAGTTCAGGTTACTGTAGTAAGGCACAGTGAAGCACATTGAAAACGTGTTTATTTGTGTGTTTTTTTTCCCTAATTTTCTTGTTTGTGCTGCTGTTAAACACTTTTTTTGCATTAGATGATAAGAATCCTTGGTGCTAAAAGTCACCGGCAAATTTCACCCACTAAAAATACTGAATTGAAGTCAGAAAATGCACTCTGGAGATCATGTAAATCACAGCTCTATTCACACTTAACTGATTCCTTTACTCCACCAGTATATACAAACTTATTATGTTAAAAAAAATATTTAAACAGCATCAGTTAACATTGAAAAGTTAGTTTTAGCTGTTGCTCATACAGTTAGTTCATTTGTCAGCTGTAGACATGTGATAGGTTTGACCAATACCCATCCCATCCCGTAGCCTACTGTATGCATTTAATGTTTTTTAACACTTGTGTGTATGTTGTTTCCCCTCACTGATTTAGTTTCAGGCATTGTATGTACATAATTAACATGTATGGCACCATTAGTTATGTACATGACAAATACAGTGAATGGGAATGCTAGATACATGTGAAACCACATTATGTCCTAGGTTGTAGAAGTTTCAGTATCTCCTCAAGGACTGAATGTTGGAGTATATTTTTTTGTTAATTTGTGTTACACTGTAGGTCTACTGAGTTAGCCTACGTGGACTTGAGGGATGTTGAAGAAGGCTAGACTAGTTTAGCCTGATTTCAATTTAACAACAGGAGCTTAAACAAGCTGGATGTGTTCTTTGTGTACAGTAGGTGTGTGCAGCTGGTAGAACCTACCGACATGGCAATACAACAACTTTAAAATTACAAACATGTTCTTATGATGATTCCCTTTTCCAGCTTCCCTCCCAATGAACCTAATGCCATCTAAAACACATAATTGTTCCTGTAAGCACACCCTTAATCTCCTCTTGTTATACTGTACCTTAGTATAAGATTATCTTAAAATCACACACAGCTCAGAGTGGTCACACATTTGGTCTGATTATCTTATGTCATTAATTTATTCCTTATTGTCACTCACTACTTCACTCATTTGCTAGGAAAAGGCAAACAAAAGTGAAAATTATATTCCTGGTGAAGAAAAAGTCAAAGTATGTGTAATGTTAATTTGAGTCAGTTTATAAGGAGTGGAGAACAGATATGTTTACTTTACTATTGTTGCAACTTGCAAGACATGAACTCATCTTAGAGGCAGGGAAGGAGTTTAAAATTGCCTGGCCCTACAATGCATGGCACATAGCTGATTTTGTTTTGTTTTTCTTCAAAATACATGGCTTAAAAATAAGGCACACGGTTCTTCCGCATTAATTTTTTACAGAAAAAAAAGATCCCCCATTCTCCTTTTGGTATACTGCAGATGAGGAGTCTATAGTTGAAACAGCTTATTGAGTTTCCCCCAGTAGGCTATTTGATAGTAGAGAACCAAATTATTTGCATACAAATGCATTTAGGGTATTACAGCTATCATTCTGAGGGCTTATCATCACTGGGACAGAGTTGAAGTGCTGCTTATTGACCACTGCAAACAGTTAAAGGCCAGTCTGACCACCAGCCACATTCAAACAAATGGCATTGTGTGAGCTGGTCAAATGGCTTAATGATTAACTAAAGTGTGTACTTTTTACTCATTTATTCACCAATGTATTATTTTTGCTGGAAAAAAATAAGGCAATCCAGCAGACCAGCTCTAAAACTGACTAATAGTATGTTCTTCTGGTTTAGCCTACTTTTAAAAAGAAAGCCTGGCTGGCCTACAAACACCTTTAAGAAATCAATTTCTGTTCCAATCAGTCAGGACGGTAATCACACTGGAAGAGTCCATAAATCCAGCAGACTGCTCACACAGCTTCATGACAGCTGGACAGAAAACACGGCGTGGCCACAAACTCCAGCCAACAAGCCATAATAGCGTCAGTAGAAATCCCAGAATTCCTGCTGCTGCTGCTGGGAAGGTGCGCCATGGACAGGAGGAGTGACTTACCTGGGCGGGTCGTTTGCGCAGGTAGTTTCGACACTCTTCTCTCGCGCTGTCTTCAGCTATGCTATGTCACTTCACTTTTGATGGTGAAGTTTCAACAAGACAAAGGAAGAATAGGACAACGAAAGGGCCACAGATTAGGATAATGGGACAGCAGCTGACTCAAAAACAAAGGTAAGTTATATTTTTACTTCCTGACTCGTACCTGATGATAGCCTACTGTTAGTATTAACATGGTAAGAAATTGTGGTTTTAGTAGTTTATAGATTAAGGTGGATAGCTGGATGCAGAATAAAACACCAGGCCTTTACAAGCTACAGTTTGTCTTTATTATTTTAAATTATGTCTATTTTTTGTTGTTTTTGCCAAATAAGCTTCCAGAGTAACTAACTTGGTCAACTGGACTGAATTTAACATGCTCAATAGCTATTTATTTATATTTATTTTATGGCTCCTAAAGTACACTAATCCCATAACTATTTATAATTTCTGCATTGTGATTATGATTCCAAAGTGTATTGTAGATTATTGTAGGCCTAATGCTTTTCATACGTTTTGACAACCCTTTGAAGCACTACTGTTATTTATTTTAAGTACTGCAGAGAAAGTGAATGCTGTATCCGTTGCTAATCACTGTTGCTTACAGTCATAGTGTATATGTGACTTTTTGTAAATCTGTCTCCACCCTGTTGTGTTTCTTTCAGTCTGAATGCATCATCCTAACTGACAACAATTTGGACAACGGCTGCAGCACAATCCTATAAAGACAGACATTCAGAGTAGTTTATAGTTCACTGCAAATACTTTAGTCTTTAATCCTGTCTGTGTCCGTGACTGAGACCATGGCTGCATCCCAAATCTGCTGAGAGCTCCTCGACAAAGATGCAACCAGGAGGTCCTCCCGCCCCACCACCTCCGCCACCACCACCACCTCCACCTCCACCTCCACCACCACCTCCACCTCCACCTCCAGCCCCTGGCCTCCCTCCATCCCTACATGGCCTTGGCCTCATTGCCAAGGGAGCGCACCGGCGCTCCAGGATGCGCAATTTCAACTGGGAAACCCTCCCTAAACACAGTGTGATAGGAAAGCACAACATCTGGACAGCAGATAGGACTGATGGGGAATATGAGCTGGACACTGATCACATGGAAGAGCTGTTCAGCCACAAGCAGGGCCAGCAACAACTCAAGGCCCTGAACCGCCAGAGTCTGAGGGGCCTGCCGACTACTGCCTCAGGAGCAGCAATGGTGAGTTTTCCAGCCATAGGATGCAGGTGTCACAAATTGCTGAATCAGAGTAGGCCTGACACTTTAACCGCAAGGGTTTGGTACTCTTGTTGTGTAATGCTGAGACATGGAGACAATTCCTTTAGACCTGGATTGATTTTTTATTCAGGCATGCGGTTCAGATAAACGGGAAACAATGTTTCCTTCTGCTACCTATGCAGCAAACTCTCGGATGTAGATCTCCTCCACTGAGCTCATGCTGCATATGACAGTGATATTTTAGATACATCATTTTTTTATGTCTTCCCTCGTAAGTAAAAAAATAGTCAATTTATTTGTACATTGCATTACCAGAATAATGATAATACAGTAAATGTTTGTCTTTTAGAGAGTGATTTAGAGTCACTCAATATAAGGGTGGAGTCTCACTCTTCATATCTGTTTGCTAAAGGAAGGTATAATTGTGTCCTCACACAGCACTATTCAGCATAGTCGCCTACTTGTGCTCTGTATTCAAGCTGCTGTATATAATAAGCTGCATTGCCACTCATTTTAAGGAAAGTCTTAAGCCAAAACAAATCTATTTATAACCATCATTGTCTTTTGTAGCACAATCAAGGTCGTCTGTCTCACAAAAGTGGGTTAAATTCTGTTTCCAAACTTTTATTTTGACCTGTGGCCCATTTCCCAAGAGAGACACGGAGAAAATGTATCACTGATGCAAAATGGTATCTTTGCCCTGATTGTTCAATACAATCAGCTCAAAGAATCCTTAACCTTTGGAATGAAGTGTGTGTTTGGAAAGCTTAGGTATCTGTGATACGAAATGTATGTGATACACTGCTCAAGCCAATAGTGAAAATACTTTAGCAAGCTGATTATATCCAGGTCTGTTTCCATTCCCAGGTTTCCATCCTCGGCTCCAAGAGCAGCATGAACATTGGAATTTTCCTAAAGCAATTCAAGCGGTGAGTCAGTGTTAGTACTCTTAAGGTGTGATTGGTTTTGCACAATAATCTTGACAACACAAGATGAGGCAGACAGACTAGTCTGCAACAAAGCTGCATCATACTCACGAAGCCAACATGTCCTGGCAGGTCTGATATACGCTGTTCTACAGCTCCAGCAGGTTATCTCCCTGCTAACCCTCTGATCAATCATTGAGAGGGATTGTGAATGTATTGCCTATGGTTATTTGGCATATGCAACAGATCCAGTCGTAAATGGAAAAAAATAATATACAATCATTTGCCAACTGACCAAAATTTCAGCAAAACAACATGTGTCATCCAAGTATTCAAAGCTTCTGTACTGTATTTTCTTCCAAACAAGTTCCATATGTTTTTTTTCCTGTTCCAAATATTTTTCTTGATAGAGCATATTCCATCAATCTAGTGTCCTGTACAGCATGTGTTTTTCTGAGGATTGACATCAGCAGTGTTGCTATTTCGCAAAGCTATCTGAGCAGGTAGGGGCTTGTTGATGTCAGCAGGCCAACTTTTCCAACTATGCAAAAGTATGGTGTTAAAGTAGACGCACAGTGCTCATGAGAAGTCCCAACCCTAAACATAAACGTCAAGATAATTGGTGACTAACCATATCCGTCTCTCTCCACCTCGCTTTACAGGCCTGTAAAAGACATGATTGAAGACATTAAATCAGGAAGCAGTCTCGGTTTTGGTTATGGAAAACTGAGGGAGCTGTGCAAGCTGCTGCCAGATGAAGGGGAGGTACTTGTGACAGCTGCTTCTATTTTTCTCATGTGTCTAATGTGTTCTGTAAATCTTACAACCTTGTTGCCCGTGACGTTACCTCAAAAAACACAATCTGGTTTTAAGATTTGTGCTTGCTTTCTTTTGGCAGGAGAAGCAGCTGGTCAGTTTTAAGGGCGACCCTTCCGCTCTCCCTGAAGCCGATCTGTTTATGCTAATGCTGGTCAAGATTCCCAGGTGAGCTACAGTACCTAAATGTAACTCCATGTATTGCAAGTGTTAAAGCAGCAGTGGGTAGAATTGGAGCAAATATGGTTAAAAAAAGTTATTTTTATAAAACGGTCACTATATCCTGACAGTAGTGAATGAGAGAGGTAATCTGAAAAAAATCATGTGCCTCTGTGTCCTCCGGTGTCCTCCGGTGCTCCTAATGGCATCTGCAAGATTTCACAGACCGAGGGAAAACAATCAATCAGAGCTGATCTAGAGTCTGCCGTCTCTGAGCAGCTGTCAATCACTCGTAAACTATGATCAAACAGTCAAACTAGGCAGCGCTGATCAAATATAAATCAATATTCTTTTACTGTAATGCCTATTTCTCGCATAAAATGTTTTCAGAAACATCTTGTAGTGTACTGTTTAGCTGTAAAATGAGAAAGTTTGTGACCCAGCAGCCAAGTTGAGGAAATACCAAGCACCGCCCACCAACCGGAGCAATCTTTCTCATTTTACAGCTAAACAGTACACTACAAGATGTTTCTGAAAACATTTGAGGAGAGAAATAGGCATTACAGTAACAGAATATTGATTTATATTTGATCAGCGCTGCCTAGTTTGACCGTTTGGTCGGAGTTCGCGAGTGATTGACAGCTGCCTCTGTTGAATCAACAGCCAATAGGAACGCTCTCTCTCTGAAATGACCTGTGATTGGCCAAAGTCTCCCATCACGGGCTAGATTTTTTAAAGCCTGAAAACAGAGCCATGAGGAGGTGCAAAAGTCTAGTTTTCTCTCAGAATACTTGAATTACAATATGCTGAAAGGTTATTATGGAATTTTTGCCCAATGATGCCAAAAACATTCTGCCTACTGCAGGTTTAAATGTCAGTGTTAGTTTACTAATGATGAAAACCTTGTGTCTGTTAGCTATGAGGAGCGTCTCAGCAGCTTGGTGCTCAAAGAGGAATTTTTCCCCCTCATGGATGAAATGAAAGAATTCATTGGCACTTTGACAGCGGCTGGAGAGGGTAATGTTTATTTTCCTGGATGTTAAATAGATATGACTCGTAACAGATTTTGAGCAAAAATAAGAGTTGTAAACCCATTTAGACTTAGAATTCACCATGTGTGTCTCATTTTAGAGCTGTTGGAGTCTGATAATCTTCATTCCGTCATTCGCCTGGTACTGAAGACTGGAAATTACATGAATGCTGTGAGTGTATAATATGGGATAGTGGAGTCTTGGATGGCTTTCCTTTGTGTTTGTGCATCTCAGAGTCTCATTTTATATATTTGATCACAGGGTGGCTATGCAGGCAGTGCAATTGGCTTCCGAATGGCTTCTCTGTTGAAGCTAGTGGACACCAAAGCAAACAAACCTGGAATGAATCTAATGCATTATGTTGTGATGGCAAGTAGCTTTTATTACTTTGATCCATTTGCAATGTAGAGTAAAATTTTCTGTATCTTGTTTGTGAAATGTGATTTTTATACATACTTTCATATTCACCACAGCAAGCTCAGAAGGCAGATGGGGACCTGCTTAAATTTACAGACCAACTCAAACAAATTGAAGCTGCAGCAAGGTGAACACTCTTGTTTACAGGCACTCAGCATCCTTTAACCTTCTTTTTATTTGCTGTACCCTTACAATTTATCTTTTTTTTAAATTCTCAGAATGAATAAAGGTGAAATTGAATCAGAGTTTGCAAAACAGGTAAAGAAAGTTCAAGATGCCAAAGCGGACACCTTGAAGCAAGAAGACCTAAAGGCACAGATGGAGGATTTTCTAAAGGTGAGGAAGCCTTTTGTCGGGAAACTCAGCCCAGTTTTTGTGAATTTTGATGGGGATTATGTGTTCTAATGTTTTGATTTGGGCTCCATTTAGAAGGCTGAGGTCTACTTGGCAGAAATAGAGACTGATCTTCAGGAATTGCAGTCAGTGAGTGACTCAGTGGCAGAGTACTTCTGTGAAAACCCAAACAAGTTCAAACTGGAGGAGTGTTGCTCCATTTTTAACTCCTTTTGTGAGAGATTTACACGGGCCATGCAGGTAAGCCTGTGAACTGGCATGTTTTCCTTAACTGAGATATGAAAAAAAAATCCTGCTTGATCCATTAACGGTGTGATTTTCTGCAGGAAAACAAGACTCGAGAGGTGGCGGAGGTGCAGCGGAGACACAGAGACAGATTGCAGAATGCTGCCAAGCGCAGATCCACAGCTACCTGCTCCAGTAGAGACAAGGAAATGGAAGGAGTTGCATTGCAGTCCATACTACAGAACTTCCTTACCAACCGTGTCTCTCGCAGGAGATCCGGAAGGCCCTCATCCACTTATGGAAGCCCCACGAGTGGCAGCCCCAACAACGGGAGCCTATCAGAAATTATCTCTCAGGCAAACCTCCCTGCTGGAAATCAAAAAAAAGGAGTCTCTTTAAGAGCTATGGACTTGGGCAGGAAAGAGTGGAATTCAGCAGCTGAACTCACAGAGAACTTTTCACAAAAGAAAGCTCAGTCTGATAGCGAGGACAAGGCAAAAGGTGGCATTCCTTTTGAACAGGAGGTGAACATTTCCAAAAAAGAGGACTCCCGAGGTTTTACACGCCCAGCCAATAGGACCGCCCGCATTTCCTCCTCGGGCAGAACTCTCTCAGCTACCATTGATGATAGTGATGAAGATCTACAGGATAATAATGAGGACGAGGCTCAAAAGTTGCGTGAAGCATCTAAAAAAGTTTTGCGCTTTCAAAACAGCCGCGGCAGTGTCTCATTTGATGACTATTCTCTGAATAAACAGAAATCTCCCGCTCCAGTTACCACCTTGCCTCGTCAACGCACCTTCGATGAGGACACGGAGAGGTATCCTGGAGAACCAAACAATGAGGATTTGGTTAGATTTTTGCTAAATCCTCAATCCTCCTCAAAACCTAACCTCGGCCGACGCCATACTCTACCTACCAAAGTCCCTAAAACTGAGGAAGATAAGGATAATCTGTGCGCTAAGCCTCCAGTCAGAACTCCTAATTCTGCGTCAAGAGAAAAAGAGACACTGCCAGCAGAGGGTGCTGGACCAAATCCCTCAAAACAAGTGTTTGACTTTACTGACGCATCTATCAACTTTCATAAATCTGGTGCTCAAGACCAGAATTCTCCATCAGCAGAAAAGAATAGCAAGTCAAATGTTTCTGTAACCCATGCTGATGATGAAGGTCTTGTGGAGCAAAGCGAAGTGGGCAAATCAGTGGAGCCCACTGGCAACCACACGCAGAGGAATGGTGAAAATGTTCCCCCCAAAAGTCCATGGATTAAGACTGAAAACTCTGGACTATTTTTTAACTTTTTAAAACGCCTTGGAGACATGAGCAAACTGCAAAACAGCAAGGAAACTGTCCATACGGGCACTGATTCTAGTGTCTAGGCATCGAGATGTATCAAATTTAAGGTCAGGGAAGCTCATGTAACTGTAGTGTTACTTGTAATTAACTCATCATGGTGTTGATGTAGTGTTATATTTAATTTTACTATTGTAAATTGATAATGAGGTTGTTAAGAGATGGAGAGATGCTTCTAGTAAAGTGGTTGGAGAATGTTTTGGTGAGGAAAGGTCATTTTGTATGTTGTACCGCTAGATGGCAGCATATAACAGTAACATGGTGAACTGTTGCTCAGTAAATATGGGTGTTGTTGATTTCCAGGCAATCACACACACTGTAAAACATTGTTTTCTTATTCTTTTATCGTGGATATTAACATTAACTTGACAGGATGGCAGTGTCCTCATCAGTTGGATAAATGGGTCAATACTTACAGTGTGTGTGTTCTTTGTCTGGATTCAAATGTACAACCTTGCAGAATGTATTGAGAAAGTAAATGAATGTTGAGTGTGAGCAGATGAGAGCAGAGAGAAATCAGACAGTGTGTAAAATATTGGTTTGATTGTTATTTTTGATATTTTGATAAATGAGTAAGTGTATTGCATGCTTGAATTCAATACTGTTATTTTTCAGTTTTACAATGATGAATCTTTGTTTTCCTCCTCTGTTGTTGTCACAGAATCACATCAAACATGCAGAAGGTTGAGGATGCTTTCAGGGTCTTACTCATTGTTTTGAGCTTAAATGGGTCAGTGTTACAAAGACAGAATGTATCTGAGCAGAGCTGAACTATGGACTGTCAGTGGCAAAGTGAAGGGTGCTGATCTCAAATTAACTTGAGAAGAGATCGCAGTGGTTGAAGGGCCAACACCACTAGCTAGGAGCAGATACAAGGGGTCAGCGAGGCCACAGCTTGTGCCAATACATCTGGGATTTCAAAACCTAAGTACAACTACTGGCAGTTGATACCAGGGTTACAATAATTAGCTTTTTAGGATTATGTCCAGCTGTCTGACTGAAGTGAAACAATGAGGTAATGTTAATGACCTTTTATTTAGTTTTGTTCTAATTTAAACACCAACTGGAGTGATCTGAATGCTTTCTATATTTCTTTGCAATTAAATATTTATAAGACTGAGATGGATTGTCATCAAAATTACAGAGAAACAAATAGTGTTGTCACTGAATGGCAAGTTGTGAAATTGTTGTTTGTAACTGTATCTGTAATCAGTGAGAGTGGTAAATAAATATGTATGAATACCCATTTTTAATAAGAGAATCACTTAAGGTAGAAGGTCGAGATAGTATTAACATATTTGTATTACAAATTTATATTCACAAATAGAAAATCAACAACATATGTATACAGCTCTATAATGTCTGTAATGTAATGTGTGATACTGCAACATACTGACAATTAAAAGGTCCCAGGCCATTATTATGGGATTATTTGTATTGTTACATAATTTGTTAGAAACATGATACACCTGCCTGTCTATGATTTCAGTGTAGTGTTATCTAAGTTTATATTAACAGGTAATTGCAGGACATGACAGTTATCAGTTGCTACTGACAACCATGAAGAACAGACAGAAAACATACCTAATAGAATCCATTGTTGCCATATCCACCTGCACAGAAAACATTGGCAGGAATATAACACCATTTCTCCTTACAGACTTGCAGGCTAATGATAGACACATCCACCACTTTCAGCTCATCAACAACTTTACCATCAGTACTTGTGAAAGCCAATCCACAGCTACACAGCATGTTTATTTTCTTTTATGTTCATTTCAGATCTGGGAAGTGGAATTGGTTGCACTCTGTTGTCCAGTCCAGCCTTCCCAGACAGCTGAAGACACAAAATCAGAACGCAAAACTTAAAAACTAGCAATGTCTAATTTCATAACATCCTTCCTTTTATTCATCAGACTTCAATTTAACAAACAATCATTGGAATATATATATATATATATATATATATATATATATATATAAAAAATCTTCTTAATTCACATGCAGGTAGTTATTTGTCCTATTAATTGGTTGCCAAATGTCACTATCTTATGAGCCTATCAGGGAAGACAACAAAGGGGGGAAAGAGAGAGATGGAGGAAGGAAAGAAAAACACAAGACATTTGGAGTGCTCTATAATTGTAAAATGTATGTTTGCCTGTACATATTTGCTCGTAAAATGCATTTATTAGAATTCTGCAGGTGTCAAATATGATAAATAGAGGCTTACATCAGCATCATAACCAATAAATAAAACATACACGTGGGGGTTGCATCTCTGAGGGTGATGTACACAGTGAATATTGAGTATTGCAGGAGCAGGTTGAACAAATAGGATGGCTTTGAATGCTTTTTACTACTTTATAAACATCCCTTCATGCACAATAAAAACAGCAGTGTTTTATGATCAGTTAATTGGTGTGTTCAGTTTTATATTGTTACTCAAATGAATAAAATAGGCTTATGTTATTGTTATTGAAACCATCAGGAAAAGGAAGTATATGAAAATAGAAAAGTGATCAAGTGAATAAAAAATATTGAAAAAACATGAAGAAGGTGAAAAGTAAAATGAGGTTGTGGGAGATATGTATTAAAAATATTAATAGGCTACTGAATGCAAAATCAGAAGTCAGTGTCAAATTTGAAAAAAATGGTTTGCATGTTGGTGGACTACAATAAAATGCCATTCCTGAATGTGAGTTGACGCTTCAACAGACTATTATATCTCAAAAATAAACATCATAAAACAGATTAAAAATATGCAAAACCAGAAAATAAATAGCTGCCTATACAAACAACTCATCAAGGACAGCATATTTCTGTACTTCAAACTGCATAAGAGCTCACTGTGATAGTAAGCCTGTACCATTTACCTACTGACTGCAGACATTTCTATTGATTATTCACAAAACACACAGAAATTATCATAAAGACTATAACTTCATGCAATCACACTGTTAACATGGCTCAGTTTCACCTTCCACATCTCAATATGATGTGGCCTGCAGTGGCCATGCTGTGTATGGAGGCACCAGGTGCTGCAGGTCCTGAAAGATGACTATATGCTTATTTTGATCGTACAATCATGTAGGAGATGTGAACATAAGTTATTATATTGTCTGCACAAGATAAAATATATTCTTCTCCATATATTTCTTGCAATTTTGAAGCGATGGGAAATCATACACATCAGAAAGCATGAAAAAAACGGCTTGTATCATCCATTTGGATACTTATTAAAATACAAATATATTAGCCTTTATAGTATGAATAATATACACACATGCGCGTGCGTCAGTGAAAGCCATGGAAACAGAAAGGTGACGCGCGACCGAGGTCATATAAGATCTGCAGACCTTTGCTGTCTCTCATTTTGCACTTGGATTTGACACTAGTTGACCTTTTGCAAAACTGACCGCTGGCGAGCTGAACACTTTGGAGGAAAGCATTTGGATTAACTGATCTTGTTAGAGAATCAATCAACTGAAGAAGCAGAAGAAGAAAAAGAAGACCAAACTACTTGGAGAAATGGCTGTTTACACAGCTCCTTTCCACGAGCAACACCTGCTCATCGGTGGCCGGTTTGACCCGGACCATCGTCGAGCAGGTAAGGCAACTAAATTCATATTTTCCCTTTTAAATGTAACTTACATATGTTGTTGAATGTAAAGGTGAATAAGTAACAGAATGGCCTTTGATTGGGAGATGCCCGACGTTTTCTCTGTGTAAAAGTTTAATTAGCAGCATTGAATGTATTGAAACTCGCGGAAAAGCTGTGGAATATATTAACAATGTTGCAGTGATTGGAAAACACAGTTATTTTGGTTTGAGGGCATCAATTTAGTCAAATTTGACTTTGAAAGTTTTGGAAACAAAATGGCGACTGGGATAATTTTTAAAAAATGCGTGAAGATGGATATTTTTTGTAACCATGGAGATGATGTAACTATAAGGCGCAAATGTCTGGAGCTATTAGCTGAAGTCAGCACGTCAGAACGTGCAGATGTAAACAAACCAGGCCCGTTTCTCTGTGTGGACAGATGACTTTACTTGTTTTAAATGGTATTCAGAGTTGTTGTCGGAGCATCGGGTTCTTTTAAGTTCAAGGTCATCACATTTATGAACTAATTTTCAGATATTCATTAAAACACATCATCAGATCCATGTTTTTATAGATGAATTGAACTGCAGGTGTTTGGCTGTTGTTGAACAAAGAGCAAGAACTGTTATGTTTAATCACTTTTGGTACAATAATTACTTTATTATAAACATTATTTAATAATTATATTCCGTTATTTCCCAATAGTTGGTAATTTATTTAATAAATTTGCAGGAAAAGAATACAAAGTTAATTGATCTGCTTTATTTCCATGTTTGCTCGTAAATAGATGGTAATTAGCAAATAGCTTCTTTGAATTTTCTTTAAAAACTCCCTGAATCATTACATTAGCTACCAGGTTACATTTGTGAAGACAATAAGTCACACAATGTTGAGATTTGTGCCTGATCAGAAGTGTCTTCTATTAGTTTCGGTTTTCCACCTCCGATGAAGAGCAGCACACAGCCGCTTCTCAAGCCTAAGGGTCCTATTTTAACCATGTTATGCTGTTTTAGAATATAATAATGAAATAATGTTTATAATAAAGTAATTTTCGATCAATTTTGAGGTAAATATCTAATATCTATATAGCCCTTGCTAATTATCACCTAATTATCATGGAATTTGCGGACCTGTAAAATGAAGTGTTACCCTGTTGTGTTTCATCACTTTTGGTAACACTTCACTTCATTTTACAGGTCCACAAACTCAATGGTAAGTATAGGTGATAATTAGCTAGTAATATATTTGCAATGTCTTTAAAATTACTGCCAAATTATATATTTACTTAAACATTTAATGAAAATTACTACAACATTATTTAATAATTATATTCTGCTATTTCACAATAAGCAATAATAAATAGCTGGTCATTTATTTGATATATTTCCAGGAAAAGAATACAAAGTTAATTGATAGGCATGATTACAAACGCTTTATTTCCATGTCCGCTGGTAAGTAGATAATAATTAGCAAGTAACTTCTTTGAAATGTCTCTATAAATACCCCAAAATGTATAAATTAACTTCAATTTAGTGGCCTGCTCTGCAGAAGTTAGGCAGAAACTAGTTGAAAGTTATGATGTAACAATTGAGTTACACGCCTGTTATGCAGAAGTTACATAAGGTAAGCGGTTACAATTCACCCTCTGCTGCCGTGATGCTAATAATAAATATAAATGAGGTCATCTACTTACCAGTAAACAGTGGACCAGGGATAAAAGCGTTTGCATCATGCTTATCAATTAACTACATATTACTGTCCTAGAAATGTATTAAATAAATTACCAGCTATTTATTACCTGCTTTGGGAAATAGCGGAATATAATTATTAAATAATATTTGGGTATTTTTTTATATATATATTTTTAGGTAAATATTGGGGTAATTTCAAATAAATTTCAAACATGTTACTTGCTAATTATCAAGTAACATGTTAAACAAGACAGTGTTAAATAACAAAATGTCAAGTGCAAGAGTCCTAAATAATAATAATAATGATGATGATAATAATAACAATAATGATAATAATAATAATAATAATAATAATAATAATAATAATAATAATAATAAAAATAATAATAAATAAAAAGTGAGGTAACAATTCATTTTACAGGTCTGCAAATTTCATGGTGGGTATATATATATATATATATATATATATATATATATATATATATAATTATAAATATAGTTGATAGATTGGATTCTCCTCTCAGGCCTGGTCTTAAGAGGAGACCCCTCTTCCTGATCCAGGCCTGATTACCCTGATCACTGCTCCTTTGTGTTGAGTGGAGCCAGTTGAGGTATTTGACTGAAATGCCTCAACTGGCTCCTACTGTATATGTGCCATGCTGGCCTGAAATTCAATGGGTTTCATGCTGAACTCACATCATTTGTGGACAAAGGTAACACAAGATTACCTGACTTGGTAAGCGACCTACAATAGTCTAATAAAGTCACTAGCTTTCATATATTCCTGTTTATTCATTTAATAGCACTTATTTAATAAGTTAAAGATTACTCTTTTGATTTCTTTGTATTTTTACTGAAGTGAAAATGACTTGAGATACAGGTATGGAAATCATTAATAACATTATCAACATTATTATCAGTAATCCATATAATATTTATCTTACTCACTTTGTTATATGTTTTTACTCAGGTGCAGATGGCCCACCGGAGAGAGAAGACAACGTGGAAGACCAAGACTCAACGTTCCCGCAGTACATCCAGAGTTTCTTTGACGACAAAGAAGAAATGCGCTCTCCTGACCGGATCAGAGGGACGACTGAAGACAGGACAAGATGGAGAGCGTGTGGTGTGTTTCAGTCAACAAAGCAGGTAGGCTCTTTTTAAGAAAAGCTGTAGTGACATAAAGTTTTGATAAGATACATTACATACTGTATGTTGATTACATTATATAAAATATTCATGACTTCTTTTTTATGTCAGGACAGGACTCCTGTGTCTCCTGAGGCACCTGAGAGCGGATGTCAAGCAACTGATCATCCCAGGAAGCTGCAGCACCACAGATGAACACACTGAACACACTTCAGCACCAAACTTTCTTCCAGACCCCATTAGAAGAGTCTGATCCCTAAACACTACAGCCACCCCCACCGACACCCTACCTCCCCCAGCGGTCAAGAGGATGAGGAGGACAAGCTCGACAGCAGAGATGTTTCAGTTGACTAAAGAAAGTAAGACTCTTATTTAGACGACAAATATTGACATCAAGTTGTGATAAGCTAAAGTTAACATTACATCATGTTTGTAGATTATATTTTCTATTATCAACATCTCATTAGCTACTGTCTTTAATAATATACATAATAAATATTCATTATTTGTTTTCCGTTCGAGGGCAGGACTCTTCCTGTATCTTTGGCATTCCCGAGGCTCCTGAGAGGACATCCACTCAACCAGCCAAACATCCCAGGAAGCTGCAGCACCACAGCTGAACACAGTGAACACACTTCTGCACTAAACCTGCTTCCAGAGCCCAAACAAGTGCGGCAACACTGAGAAGAAGAAGACAGCCCCAGTCAAGACGATGAGGAGCGTCCCAAACTCACCAGTGCAGATGAAGCTGTCACTATGTGCTTCCTCTGTGGTGGCAGGTTTGTGAAGCTCCACAAATCAAGACAGTCAAGAAAGAGACACTGGCAGACCTTTATCATTGTTTATAGGCACTATTTTTATATCATTATTTTTCCTACAGTTGTTTACTGTGCAGTACATTCCTACACAGTAGGTTGGTGTTGAATTCATTAAAATGGACTAAATGTAACATGATCCAGTGTTCTGTGAGATCCTCTACCTTCAGTGATGCTGCGTTAACATGAAGCTTCTTAAATACTGAATCCACTGCAGGACAAGGTTTTTATTGGCTAAAATGCTTTCAGATTTCTAAACATTTTGACACAGATGATATAAAACTCCATCAGATCTTTTTAAATTGAGTCCTGAAAATCCTGAACTTCAGATTCCTCTCACTTTAATTTGGACAAAGTAACCAAAGGAATCTGGTCAAATCAAGTCTAATTTTTGATAAAATATTTAAATGACCTCAAGGCAATGAAGCCTAAAGTTTGCGAGGGTTTGTTGACTTTTGTTTAATGTTTTCTTTTAATATATATATATATAAAGAAAAGTCGCCTTACAGCAAGAGGGTCGCAGGTTCGAATCCGGCTTGGGGCCCTTCTGTGTGGAGTTTGCATGTTCTCCCCGTGTTAGCGTGGGTTTTCTCCGGGTACTCCGGCTTCCTCCCACAGTTTAAAGACATTCAGATTATAGGTTAATTGTTGACTCTAAATTGCCCGTAGGTGTGAATGTGAGTGTGATTGGTTGTCTGTCTCTATGTGTCAGCCCTGCGATAGGCTGGCGACCTGTTCAAAGTGTACCCCGCCTTCGCCCAATGTTAGCTGGGATCGGCTCCAGCACCCCCGCAACCCCTAACGGGATAAGCGGTTGCAGATGATGGATGGATATAAAAGAAAAACATTAATTTATTTATTTAAATACTGTATATTTGTTATGCCCCACCCTTGGGAACCCAGCACTACACATAATAGACCTCTTCAAGCCTTCATGTGAAGCAAATGATGTGCAATTGAGTCACAACCGATTGGGACTACTTCTGACCAAAGGTGTCAACTTGGGTCAAATGTGGAACAAACAAGATCTTATCATACACCCAAAAGGGCCAACTAAGGTGCTGCCATAGAGTAAGAATGAGCAGCAACCACACAAGTAGCCAAATCAGTGGGTGCCCTTTACACTAGGTACAAAATGGCTACCACCATGAGGTGAAAAACAAATCATCACAAAACCAAACAAAGTTACTGCGTTTACCAACACAAAAACAGTAACACAGGTGACCAACACAAAAGTGGAGTGCAACAGCCACAAACCAAAAGGATAATGATCCAACAAATGTAAACTGCCACTACCACAATACAAGATGGACACCATGGGTCTTTTTCATTGTGCTAACTTATGCTTCCTCGCGTCCTTTATCCTTGCTTGACACTGGAAATTGTTCCCCCTCTGCTATCATGGAGGATCTTCCAATACCTTAAATGCACCTCGAGGAGACGAGGAGCGAGGAGGCTTCTGGAGGAGCTGAGCGAGGAAACACCGGTGTAGCCTTTGTGGAAGTCTTTTACCGACCAACATGCCCCCTTATTGGATAACAGTTATTGATTGGACGCTGCAGCTGGAGTTTCATACCGGAGTGAAGACAGAAAACAGATTAACAGTTTTATGTTTTAGTTGTCTTCTGATTCACCATCTCGTTAAAATCTGTGTTAATTGTAGGTCTGAACAACAAACGGACCATGTTGATGGTAAAGTGTTATTTCACCTATTCTAAAATGGTGTATTTGAATATTTCTGCATACTGGGGTCCCTAAACAATCTTGAATTACATAAATTGGGTATCACTGTAAAGCTGAGGCTCTTGTGGATCCAATGAGCCGAACTGTGTTCATGTGTGATGATGTTAGTCACCATAGTAGCCATTTCATTGTAGTGAGACCATTTTTTGAAACTTGACCTTACTGTATAAATGACCTGTGGTGACCTCTAGGATAATCACAGCACAAACTAGAGACCTAGAGCATTCAGAGGATGGATGGCTTTCCTAGCTAGATTGACAATAAGGGGGTTTCTGAGCAGTTTCCAGAACAGAAGTGCTCGCCATGCAGAAATCTCAAAATGTCAAAAGTTTTTGTCACCCAATCACAGCATGGCTTTTTCAATGGTGTTCCTCGAGGTCTTGGTGTCTTAATGTGGTCTTTTGGAGGGATTATTTATCATTTTTATCAATTCTCAAATGGTAAAAAAAAATGATTAACTTTAGCACCAAATCTGTGTAACAAATGGTATCAACCGAAAACTTGCCGCAACAATTTATGAGACATAATAGAAGATGGGAATGGCCATCATATACTTCGATCATAACGTTGTAAACCCTTATACACTTTTACAATTCATTTTAAATAATTAATTAATTAATTCATGTTTATTACTGATTTATGACTAGAGCAACTTGTCACATAGTGCTGAGCTGCATCTAAAATTAATCTTCAGGTTCCCAGCTTTCAGATGATGTACACCACATCTATTGGTTACCTGCTATCTCCCCCTACTGTACCCAGTACTCGAAGTTGGCCGGTACGCAGCAGTACCTGCACTTCTACATTTTACTCCTTGGCATACCGTTACTTTTTCATGCGTACAGGAGCTTCTCACAAGCTGCCAGTACTCTCCTCTGCCCTCTCCAGATCAGGTTCTCTGGGAGATTCATAACGGATTCATAACGGTTCAAGCGTATTTGCGCTGTGTGGGTTCACGTAGGGAACGGAAGCGCCGTTGAAGAAACTCCCTCCAGGCGTTCCTCAGATATCGCGTTCATCAGAATGGTACGAACAGACGGACAAACCGAAGACATAATGCCTCTGGCCACGACCGTCGCCGGCGCAGAGGCATAAAAAGTCCTGTCAGAGAGAAACAAGCCAGCCTTCAAGGTAAAACAAAGTCCTGCCAGACACAAAATACAGAAAAGCAGAAGAAATGCCCTCCCATTCCTGAGATATCACTTCACGAGACGGTCAACAATATGTATAGTTTTCAAAAAGAGAAGCACAAATCGGATACTTCACGTTCCTTTTGTAAAATAATTAGTGAACTCTTCGTCATAACTTTTTTCAATTATTTAAAGGTTTTCTGAATCTACTCTTGATTTATAGAATATGATTTTACAGGGCAAACATTTCCAGAAGAATTACTCTAACTGTTCAGACGAAGGCTGTGATATGTGTAAATAATAAAATAACTATTCAACTATAGTAAGTTTTGTCTTTAAGCTTTTTTGGAGTTATCTTTGGTAATAATAATAGTCCAAAATGATATTATTGCAAAAATAAAATTGCATAATTTTAAGTCAAATCAAATTTTCTTTTCTCCTTTTATTCACTGTAGAAATTCATAATAATAATAATAATAATAATAATAAAATTTTTTATTTATATAGCACCTTTCAAAACAAGGTTACAAAGTGCTTTCCAATAAAAGCATGATAAAAATAATTAACACTTAGAACTTAAAATCTAAACAAAATAAAATCATATAAATACAAAATATAATCACATAAATAGTTACAACAATGCACCATCAGTTAAGAAAAAGCCATAATATTATAGCAAGGATTGGTGTGATGTGGTCGCTTCTCTTAGTACGAGTTAAAAGCCTGGCAGCAGCGTTCTGAATCAACTGTAGTCTGTGGATGTGTCTTTGTATAATATGTAGGAGCATCCTGACTGGGACACTGCTCCTAAAACCTGAATGAATAGCTCACACACCTCAGCTCTGCATGTATACCTGCCTGTCTGGCTGGCTGCTGTTGATTTGTAGACATCCTATAATATATTATAGAGAAATACTATAGGCTACAAATAACACAGGAAAATACTTTAAGTATTAACATTATGAGTAAATATGCAAACACACCACCTTAACCCTAATGTTCCAGTGTGAATATTATTGGAGTATTATATAGAAAATGCATAGCCCAAGTATAATAATATAGCAATAAAAACACAGCTGATTATGACTGACACAGTATAACATGCTTTAAAAAATAATAATAAATAAATAGGAGCAAGATATTGCTGATGCTGGCCGATACACACCAACATGTAAACAAGGGGAGATCTGACACTTTTATTTTTCCACTTCAAGCACTAAATACATTGGTACATTTTTTTCTAGATAAAGCAAGTAAATTTCATTTACTACATACATACAAAATAGGACTGTCACTTTGTATTAGAATTTGAACATTTATTTGGACATGGGAAAACATTTTATATTCAAACTACGATGAGCACAACAGACCATTTGAGTAGTCTCCTTGTCAACGGCAGCATTTCTCAGCTGTGTTGGATGCACACAACTCTGGAGGTGTCAGCCAAGTGAGAGGCAGGGGATCAGCTTTATATGTAAATATAAATACAAATATACAATATATTATTACTGCACTATAATGTGGGAGTTGTGTGTGTATGTGTGTGCTTTTTTTGGATATGTGCCATGCACCTTTCGTCACATCGCTTCCAAATTCCTCATTAAAACTTGGAGGTCTGCCCTTTGCATAGGATATTTTTAAGGGGTGGGGCCAGAGGGTCAAGGGAGATCAGGGGAGGCTGGGGTGGGGAAAGCAATGGAGAGGGCTAGGGTATAGGGGCAAAAGTCTCAGGGGTCAGGGGAGGGTCAAGGAAAAAGGTTGCAGCTTCTAGTTGTCAGAATTTGTGGCTGCATTTTTAGATTAGATTTTAGAAAGTGCAACTAGAGCCCTGTTATGGGCCACAGCTCCCACCCACTGCCCCAACCAACACCCCCAGCCCTACACCCGGGCTCCAAGGCCTCCAAGATCCCAACAGACAACTGTTTTCTTTTCCAAATAAGTCTGGTAAATATGGGCTTTTGCTTATAGTTGTGGGATTGTCAGATTCCTTGCATTTCCTGCTCTGTTGGACTAATGAGGCCGCCAAGACCCAGATGTCAGCAATTAAGCTGGTTAATATATTGTTATTAATGATGGAATGATTCCTAAATCTATTCAAATAGGCCAAACTTTTTATTCTAATATTTAGTCAAATACTGTGGGCATATCCACACAGACTACACGGACACCCAGTAAACAATACTGTCAGAAAAAGAGAGAGACAAGCCTTATCGCCAGGAAAACCCTCATCTATCTCCCACATCTGCCCTTTCCACTCCACCATGATTTTGTTTATGAATAAAAGCATCCGTTATTGTCGCAGAACTTGACCCTTCTTGTCTAGAAAGTTAAAATGTGACCCTGGAGTTTTCCTCTTGTCAGTCAATAACAAACAGACACACCTCCTAATCCTACAGGCAGACAGGATGTTGATGTGCAGGGGAGGACAAAGGATGTCTATGACGTACATGCACACACACACAACAAAATCTTCTATTCAGGTCTGTCACACACTCACATGTATGTGTACAGAGGCAATAGCCAAATTGGTTTACAGTCCATGCTCACACCCAGTATGTTTTTTGTGCACAAATAATATTGCAGAGAATTTGGTAATGCTTTTGATTGCGACCCGCAACTTACAGTGTTATTCTTCCCAATGTGTAAGTTTTTGTGTGTACGCCAACAGTGTACTAGTACAGTATGCACCAATACGTAGGTACAAGGGAACAAGATGTGAAGTTAGAGGGTAAGGGGTATAGGGAGGATAAGCTATTGTTTAAATACTGGGTACCTATAATTCCTCCCAAACAGCAGATTGCTGCTCAGTAATAAATTCTTCCCTACCCCTCATCCCATTCTCTAATAAACCTACCCTTATCAATCTAGGCTCTGAAGGCCCAGACACACCAAGCCGATATACAAGCCGTTGTTATGATACGTACAAGAAAAAAAGTGGCGTTTGCCGAACATTTTCACGCCACTCTCACTCACCACTTAGCTTCAT
The DNA here is from genome assembly GCA_916701645.2 of Sebastolobus alascanus. Taxonomy (NCBI): domain Eukaryota; kingdom Metazoa; phylum Chordata; class Actinopteri; order Perciformes; family Sebastidae; genus Sebastolobus; species Sebastolobus alascanus. The sequence goes on along the minus strand of CAKAOJ020000040.1, from coordinate 2,627,912 downwards.
TCCGGATCATTCCATTGTGAAATATCCTTGTATTGGAATGATCAAATGAAGAAGATGAAGATGAAAAATGAGAAGAGCCTTCTGTGTGTGCCATCTTGACGGTACTCGTTGGCTTGATTTCCTCGCTTCTGTTTCTCTTCTTGTGCACTGATTCGCTTAAGCTGAACAGCCAATCAATGTGATTTCTCTCACCGACTAGCTCCACTGCTGATCTACCTATCCATCCAATCCAATACAAAAAGTGTTTCCAATGCCTTCTTTAGTTTTCTCTGTGGCACACATCCAACAATAATTAATCCACTCCTTTTCACATCAACTAAATTGACATCGGCAAGTTTGTCCTTTACCCAACCCGTAACTTCTTGTTTGTTCGATAGATCTTCACATCCAGCCTACTACACCCAATATTAGGTTTTATCATCTATTCACACGTAGGTCACCAAAAGAATGTATAAAAGAACATGACAGCGACCTCTAACGACTGTAGTAATTATGACATGAGCAGAAGCAGAAGTCAGGCGCTGTGGTAGACAGCGTGAAACTCCATATGAGGTGGAGGTCAGGGGAAATGGATGGGACACAAAACAGCATCCTGTTAGCATCCTGTGTGAAACCAACAATGTATAGTTGCCTTTGTGTTCACAACCCTTACAGTGGCAGCAGGCAGTATATTTTTGGCATCATTGGGCAAAAATTCCATAATACCTTTCAGCACATTGTTATTCAAGTGTTCTGAGAGAAAACTAGACTTCTGCACCTCCTCATCGCTCTGTTTTCAGGCTTTAGAAAATCTAGCCCTCGATGGCAGACTTTGACCAATCACAGGTCATTTCAGAGAGAGAGAGCGTTCCTATTGGCTGTGCTCCGGTCATGTGACCAGAACTTGGCTTCCTTCAACAGATTTTACAATGGCGGCCGCGTCACAAACTTTCTCATTTTACAGCTAAACAGTACACTATAAGATGATTCTGAAAACATTTGAGGCGAGAAATAGGCATTACAGTAACAGAATATTGATTCATATTTGATCAGCGCTGCCTAGTTTGACCATTTGGTTGGAGTTCGTGAGTGATTGACAGCCGGCTCTCATAGACGGCAGCTGGACAGCGGACCTCAGATCAGCTCTGACTGGTTGTTTTCCTCCGGTAAGTGAAATCTTTCAGATGCCGTTAGGAGCACCGGTGGACAAAGTAGGATACAGAGGAACATGATTTTTTTCAGGTTACCTGTTTCATGTACTACTGTCACGATATAGTGGCCGTTTTATAAAAATAACTTGTTTTAATCATGTTTGCTCCAATCTCGCCTACTTCAGCTTTAAGGTTCACTTTCACTTTTGAAACAGTTATTTCAAGCCAAAACACAATGTTTTTTCCCTAAAATGAAGCTTATGCGAAAGTTCAGACAGGAAGACCCTCTTTACACTCTTTCATTCACAACCTTTCTGTCTCTCTTATCTCCTACTCTATAAGCTGACTGTGGGTGGTTCATTCTTAATAACCAAACAGATTCTGCCAGCCAATCATATCGTTGCAATCAAATTTTAAAACTGTTCTCCTCTCTGCTGCGTCAGTTCTCATTTCAGGGCGGCTCGATGCAACCCGCCTCCACCCCATCACCTCCAGTCTTCATCATATTCAGTGCCCAGGCCTGCTCCACATCCCTTCATTGGATCTTCAGTACTCCCTTCACCACCACCACCAGTGTCTAGACTCCAAGGGGGGAATATACCTAATCTCATCACGGCATCACTACCCCCTTTTATATACTACGTCACGATGAAGTCTAATCGCCAAAGACTTTGCACTATTCTTCTCATCATGCATCATGTAATAAATTATTGTTCAATCGATACTGGGTCTCGCCTGATTAACAAGTGGTTTAAACCTAAAGAAGCTTTTTGTGTGTGTTCAAAACGTAACGTTTCATTCAGTTTTACAACATGTTAGAAGTTTTGCTCTCACTTTTAGGCATAGTAGGCCCCTAATGACCCACTTATGGTGCTTATAGCGACTGATAACACCGATTTAATGGCCTGATAAAAGTCAAATCGGCTGATAACAGTCAAATAGTGTGCCAGATTTCTCCTTGCACCCAGGTAGTTTCATTCCAACAGTGTATTTCTCTTTTGTTCTCACTCTCTTCACTGTAACTTTACATTTCTTCGCTTTTCTTCTTTTTTCTCCCTGATTTCTTCCCGCTAAGTCTTTTAAACTCATCTACCTCTCACGTCGAGCGAGACTCTTTCCATAATGTCAGACATTTAAAACAACAATCAGGTAGAATTAGGTATTTTTCGACCTGGACCTGGCACATTCAGTCTCTGTCACGCTCTCGCTCCGTCAGGGCAAATCTCTCGGCACATCATGCCACCACTGACACCAGCTTATGCTCAACGTAGTGCCCCCGGCGCGAGCGGTGAATTTATTGCCGGGCCATAGGATGCGCGAGCAGCGTCTGTGCGTCGCAGAACCTCTTGCTTTACATTTCGGCGCCCATGTTAACAGGTTTAAGCAGTCACACAGCCTGTGTGGCGCGGCTCGGCTGCGTGTCAGCTATTTGTTCCGCGTGCTGTGGGAGGTTCACAGCAACATTAGACAGTGAAAATGATCTTTTGACCGTATATTGACATCATACCAGTAACATTAGGCTACTAGAGTATCAATGTCTATATCTGTAGAATATGTCACAGACATGAAAAAAGTAAATATTTATTTTCTTCCTCTTTCTATTTCAAAATTAAAAGTCCTCTAGCATTTTTGGCTGGACCGCAGAGGGCCAGCTCTACAAACGCAAAAGTCTGTCACTGAGTGAGTGAGTGAGTGAGTGACTGACTGACTGAGTGATGAAGTTACAGGATTGGTCGGCCGACTGTTGGAGTTTCCTCATTGGTCGTTGCTCTTTCAAAATGAAAAGGCGGAGAACAGTTCTGTGTTTACGTTTTCTGGGGAGCGTGTCAGCTGTTCAATGTAACATTACATAGTGCTGTTGTTGTACATGTGCTATTGTTTATGTTCATTTAAGTTATGTTATGTTGTGCTTCGTATTGTGTTACCGTGCGTTCACACCAAGCGCGAAGCAAATTGCACTGACTATCTAGCAAGCCACACCTCACTACTGCGGTATGAACCCAAAATAAACAGACTGTGCTGTGATTTAATTGCAATAAGCGGATCAAAATGATACCGAAATAAGGACATTATGATGTCGATTTGTAAAAAGACTGAATTCATGCTTTATCAAGTCTGTCCGCAACACAACAAGCAAACAACTTTTAAAATGTTTGTTTTCTGAACGGAGTTCGGATCGATCAACGCAGGGCTATGCTAACATTGTAGCTACTCAATCAACACTCAACATAACGTCATCTAGGTATAAATACAGCAGAGAAATTGTTGTAAACGGATCAAAAGTGTGCCGAAATAACTACATAATGATGCTGATTAGTAAAAAGTCTGAATTCATGCTTTCTCAGGTCTGTCAAGACGACAAGCAAACAACTTTTAAAATGCTTGTTTTCTGAATGGAGTTCGGATCGATCAGTGCCCGGCTAATTAACACTACATCTAGGAATAAATACGGCAGCAACAATTTCAGTAATGACAGCGGGGATATCTCAACGCTGATAAACTTTCGTGAAATATGTATATATTGTTACACACCACTTATATGATGAATGCTTTTGATACACATGCTTTAAAAAACTGAAATACTTTTAACCTTGCATACTGTAGCCTATTTTATGCTTATACCTTTTCACCTTGTATAAAATGTATAATATACTGACTAGTAAATGTTACCATTTACTATTACTGAATGTCATTTGCTTCATTATAAGTTATCTTTCAACTGTTCACAAAACATTATAGACATGACCGCTGACTATTTGTGTAACAATTTAGCCACAAATTCACATACTGACCATATACGGTCCAGCCATATACTCGGTTTTGACCGAGTCTTGTTTTCTGTGGACAGAATCCCTTCTTTTGTTAACACAAGGCATTTATTCTGAAATATTTGCAGGACAGTGTTGTGGAAAATGGAGTGACTTGCACGGCACCATAAATTATTAGAGTGGGTTTTAAATTGTGGATTATTACAAATGAGCATCCGCCTCTTAACCTTTTTCTGTCTAAAATAAATATAAATTACATTTATAATGAAATGAAATGGCCATTACGAAAGGCAAACTCTATGTAGCCTAGAAAGAAACAGCTGGCAATGCTGCTGGCGCGTGAGAGACACAGCAGTTCAGCGACGTTGCCTCCACGCTGCTCAAGCGTGCTGTGTGTGCCTGCCGTTAGAGGAGAGGAGGCGAGGAAAGGAATCGAGGATGTACAAACTGGGAATTGAGAAAGGCCCTTCCATATCATGTTTAGAGTTTTAGACCAGACTTCCTCCTCATCCTTCCTCCTTCTCCGGTGCCTGCTGAGTGCATCAGTGGGTGCAGCTGTGTGTGGCAGAAAGACATATTTGCTTATACTTTAATCACTTTGTTAAACAGACTGGAGATGAAGCAGCTCTGAGGTGAAGTGCTCTACAGCAAAGGAGCGCTCTGGCAGTGTCTGATGTCTCAGCTCAACTTTTTAGGAAATTACCTATCCTTTACCAGCCGAAATGGAAGATTACAGACATCAGAATCCAGCATGAACGCCTACATGAAAAAGGTAAATTCCCTCATCATTCTTACAGCATGAAATGAATGCTTAATATTCAGTAACATTCAAAATGGATACTTTCACTCATGTTTGCAATAGGCTACAGTATAGAATAACTGATGTGGTAACAGAGATAACACGATTGGATGGTAGGATGGTAACTATCATCAGTTAGGCTACTACAGGAATATTTTAAACTAAGTATTTCATATAATGTGTTTAAGGTATATTACTGTTTGCGCTGACGTGACTCAGAATTTAATTTCTCATACAGCATGTGTACATGCTGTAAACATGCCCAACACCATGGTAAAAATAAATGAATAAAGGTGTAAAGCAACTTTATTAAGGTGTAAAGGTGCTAAATAAATAAATAAAACACATGAATAACATTATATGATTTATTATATTCAAGATTCACTTGTTATTTCACTGAGTATTTGCAGATGTAATGTAGGTGTGTTAAAAATGAAATGAGGGGTTATTAGAACATTTTGGAAAGGTCCTTTAAAATCAAGTGGCGAGCACTAGTGATGTTACATGATGTGCCGAGGCTTCGGAGCGTGTGTCGAGTAAACCAGGAAGTTTTCTGTGAAGCGCGTATCGAGGCTTGTATCGTTTTAGGCAAATGATGTCAATATTATTTATTCATTATTAGCGTCTGTATTTATTGATATTCTGACACTAGAAATGATGTATTAGGCTAAATGTTTCAGGGAAAATGTAAATGATGTAACTCCTATCAAACCCGACGCTCAGGAATTATCAGTCTCACATGTGACTGAATGGAAATTACGATAAATTATGTAAAAGGTGTAAAAGACAGACCCTCCTTCTCTCTCTGACTTTAACTGTATCCTTAATAAAAGTTAAGGGGGGAAATAACAGATCATAAAAAGAAAACTCTTTCTAATAAATGAAGAAAGTTGTTTTAGATTCGTTCGTTGTCAGGTGCTATAAAGCTCTGTCAGTGACAGACTCCTTCACCCGCGGTGTGTGAAAATAAGATACTGCAGGTCCTTCTGCTGCTGGAACACTTTACCATCAACATGATCCGTTTGTTGTTCATACCTACAATTAACACAGATTTTAACTAGATGGTGAATCAGAAGACAAGCTAAAATATAAAACTTTTAATCTGTGATCCGTCTTCACTCCGGTATGAAACTCCAGTGATGTTGATGTGTATCAGATCAGTCCGATCGGCGCAGCGTCCAATCAATAAACGATATCCAATAAGGGAGCGTGTTGGTCGGTAAAAAACTTCCGTGAAGGATACACTGGTGTATCCTCGCTCATGGCTCCTCTGGCAAGCCTCCTCGCTCCTCGATCCTCGCTCCTCGAGATGCATTTTAGGAATTGGGATGTCCTTCAAGATGGAGCGCTGAGATCGATTTCCGGGACACAGCCAGAGCATCGAGGAGACGAGGAGGCAAAAAATCGGGAATTGAGATGCAGCTTCAGTGTTTTTCCATGACTGCGCCCTCACCTCACCCCACCAGTCAGCCACTCCCCCTCATCAGCTTACCTGAGCTCACAGCTGCAAATTATCAGTCATCAAGCCAGTATTTAAGCCTCCCCGTTTCACTCACTCATTGCCAGGAAAACAGCCATAGTCACAATGATCCATAAACTGGGCAAAGATCCAAAACATCCCACCAGCTACAGACCTACTAGCCTCCTCAGTCACATCGGTAAACTGTTTGAACGCATCATCACTGCACGCCTCACACAACACACAGACAACATGGGACTCCTGGGCATTCATCAAGCTGGCTTCTGCAAAAACAGATCCACCACCGACAACATCCTCAGGCTAGCAGAAGCAATCACCCGCAGTTTCCAAAAAAGAATTCACCCTGGCAATATTCATCGACATTGAAAAAGCCTTCGACAAAATGTGGCACAACGGACTAATATACAGACTACAAGACCCAAAACTCCAAATATCACTTCCACTATACAACATCATCTCAAGCTTCCTCCACAACCGACAAATAAAAGTCCAGGTCTCCACTTCCCTCTCCAACCCTTTCACTCTCGAAGTCGGTGTCCCACAAGGTGCAGTCCTCAGTCCCCTCCTTTTACTCATCTACATCTCCGACGTCTACTACCCTCCACCCACCATAGGACACATCTCACAATTTGCCGATGACCTCTGTTACTGTACTCACTCTAAATCAATTCCACTGGCTGCCAAAAAACTCCAAACATGCATCACAACAATAGAAACCTGGTCCAACAAATGGAGAATCAAACTCAACCCCACCAAAACTCAGCTCATCCTGTTCACCAGAAATACCCAACTCAAACCAATGATCCACCTCACCCTCCACAACACCCCCCTCACCCTGGCCAAAGAGGCAAAGTTTTTAGGAGTCACCTTTCAAAGGAACATGACGTGGACCACCCACATCAATAACCTGGAAAAACAAGGCAACCAACGACTCAACCACCTCAAAGCACTCACCGGACACAAACACGGATCATCACCAGAAATCATCCTTAAGGTTTACCAAACATACATCCGATCAATCTTTGAATATGCTGCACCAGCCTGGACCACAGCCTCACAACATCAATTCAACAGACTACAAATCATCCAGAACAAGGCAATAAAACTGGCATACAGACTCCCACAATACATCAGCATCCACTACATCCACAGTATGTCCGGACTCAAAACCATCCAAGAAAGAAACACCATCCTCACTCAGAGATACAGAGAGCCATCCACGACCCTGCCATGACACAGTTAATCCATGAAGGACAATGGGCCACCAGAACACCCTCTCCATAATCCTCCAAAACAAACCACCATAACTATCAAACCCCCCACCACCACCACCAATACTAACCCATGATTACATTTAACTCCATTTACAGTCCACACCACATACAACTACATCATCTTTTTTATCCATCATTCTCTTTTAAAACATCATCTTTCTATCCATCACCCTTTTAAACACCATCCTTTTATCCATCATTATTTTACTTATCTATCTATCTATTTATTTATTTATATTTAATTTATTTTATTCTTTTTTTTAATATTGCCTTAATTTGATTTGCACACTGACTGACCGCCAGCCACCCCCTCCCCTCTCAAGCACACACACTGTACACAACCACATGATATTGATCTTTGCCCAGTTCTGTTGGCTTTTTAAAGTTTTCTTTATTTTATTTTTTACTTTATATATTTATTTATTTATTTTATCCGTTTTGATTTCATTTTGTTTTATTCTTATTTAATTTTATTTCTATTTGTTATAAGAGAAAAAAAAACCTTCTGAAATGGCCAGGCATGGGCCATACTGTCTCCCTACCAAGTGGGCTCCTCCTCCATCTCCTCTCTCCTCCCTCCAATGATGACTGCTTATGGATAGAAAAGGGCAAATGCCCTGAGCTATCGACCAGGCTCACAAATTTACGTTACGTTACACTCATTGCTAGATTGTTCTTCGCCCCCATGCAATACTCTCCAGCACTCATTCTTGGACTGATCTCCCGTTGCCGACCTCGCCTGTCTCTGATTTACCTGCCTCGTCGTAATCCCGGAAATAACCTCAGCCTTCTGTCCCCGACCACGGGTTTTGCCTCAGCATTCCTGGTTTCTTTCTGCTCCTCTGGGCTGTTTGGTGCTTTTCCGACGAGGGGGTCTCACCTACACCGTTCGTCGCCTCCTTCGCTCCCGTCGCCGTGGGAGGGGTCTCCAGTACCTGGTCAACTGGGAGGGATATGGTCCGGAGGAAAGGTCATGGGTCCCGGCACGACACATCCTGGATGCCCTGCTCATCGGAGAGTTCCACCAACGTCATCCTGACCAACCATCCAAAACCTCAGCGCCCACAAGGGTTACTACCCATGAGACACCGTCCTCTCCTTCATCCGAGGAAGGCGAAGATGAAGGAGAGTCACCCCCGGCAACTGAGGATGAGGAGGTAGACATGGAGATCTCCGATGAATATGGTTTCTGTCTGCTCCTCTGGGCTGTTTGGTGCTTTTCCCATGACGGTATCGCAGTTTGAGTTTCCCTGTCTGTTACTCTGTGGATCACTGTGGACTATTGACTTTGTTTGTGCTGCTGCACTCGCCATCGTATGTGTCAAATGGTAAGTGGTAAATGGACTCTACTTTACTACATGTCAGCATTCACCCATTCACACACACATTCATACACTGATGGCAGAGGCTGCTAAGGTGCCAACTTTGCCCATCAGGATGTAATCTAAATACTCATTCACACACCGATGGCTATGCCTTCGGGAGCATTTGGGGTTAAGTGTCTTGCTCAAGGACACATCGACATGTGACCCGGAGCAGCCGGGGATCGAACCACCGACCTTCCGATTGGTGGAAGGTCTGAGCCACAGCCGCCTGTTAATTCCCTGCTGACGCTTGCTGAATTGTTTGGTGGAAACACGTGGCTCACGCTACTTCCGGACTCACCGGTACTCCGGTTCAACCCAGCTGGGTCGAGCTCCCGTACTCCCCGAAGGACTCTCAAGGCTTCCAGCCTTCATCTAAAACAGTACCGTCAGTTTACTTACCTGCTTTTCCTGGTTCCTGTGTACGCTTTGAATAAAAGACATTATCAACATTACCTGTTTTCATGAATGGCTGAATGGTGCCTCACTTTAAATGATGCAGCCGCAAGGAATTGTGGGATGGCATTATCTCTTCTCCTTTTGTAAAGGATGGTCCAGTGTATCCTGTGCTAAAGGAGATAAGAAAGGAAACACTGAAGCACCTTTCCTTAGCATAGAGAATTCAAACAGCTCTTATCATGTCATTTCACTCAGTTAGGAACCTTCCTAAGCAAAAAAGACTTTTAAACTGCAGCCCAGGTTTTAGGTCCTCCAAGGGATGAAGCTTACTGGTACGGGCCCAAATACTGGGCCCGTTGAGATGAATGAGAACCTGGTAAGTTTAGTGGGTAGCGTCCTCGTAAGCAGTCAAATACGATCCAAATGTTCGATTGCTAAAATCTTATACCCGGTTAAAATATGTAGGTAAAACCACAAAGATTTAAAAAATGTATCGTAAAATTCTGGCCGGAAGGCAAAGCTCTCGATCTACCGGTCAATCTTCGTTCCTACTCTCACCTATGGTCATGAGGGCTGAGTTATGACTGAAAGAACTAGATCGCGGGTACAAGAGGCCGGAATGGGTTTTCTCAGGAGGGTGAGAAGCTCAGTCATCCGTGAGGGACTCGGAGTAGAGCCGCTACTCCCTTGCGTTGAAAGGAGCCAGCTGAGTTGGTTCGGGCATCTGGTAAGGATGCCCCCTGGTCGGTGTCCCATGCGCGCTCGCGTGTGGCTACACTGTTCAGACAAGACTCCAACACAAACTACACGGAAGCACAAAAAACACAAAGTTATATCTAGTGAAGCCCGTCTTGCAAAACAGTGTTGGCCGCGGTCGGAGGACGCGGGGGAGACTGTAGTCTTGGTCAACAGGGCCGGAGTTTTTGCTGTACCCTGCTCTGCTGCTTGCCTTCTCACACACCCCGCTCGTTCTCAGCTCGCTCCAACTCCACGTGCATGCGCGCACACTACACACTGCAGAAGAGTTAGTTTAGCTCTGAGAATATCTAGTGAATGTACAGTGGACGTTTGTGCAGAAATAAATGTTACAGCTCCTCCAGACCAACAGAGGTTTCCCGTGTCTTGGGCTCCGCAGCGTGTTACGTTATCGTCTCCGACCGGGTGTCGGTGTCTCCCCTGTTCCCTCCGGCCACGGTCCAGAGGCTGAAGCAGGAAAAGCACTAGGATCAGCATTGATTCATGGAGAGACCTTCGTCTGGTCAGCTAACATTACTGCCAAGCAGGTGAAATATAGAGTGATATTGTGGTTTTAGCTGAAGTGTGTGGCCTCGCTGTTTTAACGGATGCTCGCTCACATTCAGGTAGCGCGTGCCCACGGGCGAGCGCGAGCAACAGGACGCTGACTGTCGTTGACCACACACCACAAGTGTCGCTGTTACAACCAATTTCTGATTCTTACAAACAGTCCCTTTAAAGTGGCAGTAGGCAGAAAGTTTTTGGCATCATTGGGCAAAAATTCCATAATAACCTTTCAGCATATTGTAATTCAAGTGTTCTGAGAGAAAACCAGACTTCTGCACCTCCTCTTGGCTCTGTTTTCAGGCTTTAAAAAATCTACGTTACATGTTGTAAAATGAGAAAGTTTGTGGGCAGTGCTTGGTATTTCCTCAACTGATCTCAACATGGCTTCTCATTTTACAGCTAAACAGTACACTACAAGATGTTTCTAAAAACATTTTACGCAAGAAATAGGCATAACAGTAACAGAATATTGATTCATATTTGATCAGCGCTGCCTAGTTTGATGGTTTGATCGGAGTTTGTGAGTGATTGACAGCTGCTCAGAGACGGCAAGGCTCCAGATCAGCTCTGATTGGTTGTTTTCCTCCGGTCTGTGAAATCTTGCTGACGCCATTAGGAGCACCGGAGGACACGAGGCACATGATTTTGTTTTCAGATTACCTGTCTCATGCACTACCGTCAGGATATAGTGACCGTTTTATAAAAATAACCTAGTAGACCAAGCAGGATATTTAACAAGTGCCAAAGTAAGAAATATTGTAACCTGCATTTAACATAGACATACACACCACTTCTCCCTCCCATACAGAGTCAAGTCCTCAAACATTTTATTGTTGCATCTTCTGACATGAGAATGGAGTCGAGTTAACACTATGCACACAATGAGGGGAATTATAATTGACCATACTCATTTCACGGCACACCACTAGCTGTGGGATGTTACAGTAATACAGTATACTGTAGGCTATATGATTGGTGCCTTCAAATGGGGTTTTGTTTACCGTGTTTACGAGAAGAGTCCATACGAACGTCCCCCTCTTGTGGTATTCATGACCTTGGAAGTTCAGGAGTTTGTTGATGTTTTCAGAAAATGGCGGAGTCAACGGAAGTTAATTTTCAGTGCATAATAAGTGAATATATTGTAATTTTAGTCGTATATTGATTTTCTTCGAAATTGTATAACAGGTCTGAGGAAAATGTTGATATTCCCAACGGCCTCATTTTTTTCCTCTGTCATTCCTCTGCATTATGTTACCCACATGCTAGCTTGCTAAATTGTTAGCCTCTGTGGCTTCTAGACACCGACAGTAACGTTATTATTGCCGTTGCTTAGCAGCGGTGTTCTCACGACTTAACCACTTGAACGCCAAGCATATCATGTGCACGACTCCCCACGTTGTAAAATTAATTACGAGCTCACAGGTTTCATTTGAAGGCACCAATTCTCCCAGAAGCAGTGACTGGTCCCTCTTCATAACTCTGTAGTGGTGGCAGATCACAATACATTCATATGAGTCATGAAACAGTCATGGTTTAATTGTATTGACAAACCACTTTGTTGTTTGGTTTAAGGTAATGCTGGTTTGTTCTGTCCATAGGTTTCCAACTGTGTGATGAAAGGAACACTGCAGTCCTTACAGGCCATGAGCAGGACTTCTACTCTGACTCTTTTAACATGGTTTTGTTTGTTGCCTGATTTTTTTCTCTATTCAGGGAGTCTTGATACCTGGCAGCTTCATGTAACGGTTCCACCACTGAGGGTGTCTGAGCAGCTTGAGCTGAAACATCTGAGGGAAAAGATAAGAATCACTCAATTCTGCTTGGATCAGGGAGAAGTATCTGAGCCGAAACCAGCAGAACTGAGGCAATATGTTTGTGATGGGCCACAATCAGCTCCCGCCTCAACTAAAGAAGATGAGACGGTTGGTATACATGGGTCCTGTCATCACCATCCTCTCTCTCACCCTGCTGCTGTGGACATACAGGTGGGTGAAATCATTAGCCTGATCTGCTTCAATATCACAATGACTCAAATGTCTTTAGTTTCACTCAACCAACTCAAAATGTGGCATTATATGTGGCTCTGATATGAGTCCATATTGGAACTACTTTTTGTCCCTATAAAAACTGTTGACAGCACAGGTGGAGAAGTAAACATCAGTGTCACTTAAAAGTGCAGCAGGTTTCAGCAACAGGACCCATATCTCATATTAATGAAGGTGTCAACAATGTTTCACTTTATCAAGCTTCTCTTTGTGTATTTATTTGTATGTGTGTTAGAGTTGAATGTTTTCCATGCTTTTAAATATATTTTGCAGGAATATATCACTCTTTTCACACGATTTCTCACTACGAATGACATTTGATTTGAAACGCAGGACTGGTGTTTATTGTAATTGTCTGATGTTATTCATTAATATTCATTAGAATATGGAATCTTCATCAGACCAGTTTTAAAACATTCAAATGGTTATCTGGACGCATAATGTCCAGCTTTAAAGTGCTGCCCTGAAGTTGATGCAAGGGCAGGAGAGGAAAATCTGTCATATGCACCCATTTCAGCATTTTATTAGAGGGATTTTCTCGATGCTCCACCTGTTGAATGTTGCTCTGCGCTCTGATTCAGGGATGGAGACCTGAATGTCTTAAGTTACTTGATAAACCATCTTTATGGATTTTGGCATTATAAGTAAATGGAAAAAAATGTAGAAGCTGAAAGTTTGATCCAGTAATCAGGTTTCTTGTTTCTACTTGCTTCTGTTATTTGTTTCACAACTGGGGTAAGTAGATTTTTTACAAGGTTTTCTGGTAGATACTGGGATCTCACTTTCTGATATTTAATAATGTGCCTTATCATTGGAATATTATTGCCCAGAAGCAACAAATTGCTTTTATTTGCTGTCCAGTGGGCATTGCTAGGGAGGCGTCCTGTGTTTCTCAAACCGTAAAATCCGAAACTCACTATTGACGCGTCCTGGGGGCACACCCTATTGTTTCCCTGATAGTCAGAGGTGCCAGATTCATTTCAGAAGTGGAGGGGCCAAAAAGTGTGTGTCTGACTTAGGCAAACTTTCGGGACACTTTTCAGACTAAAGACCAGTTAATTGGGTACGTATTGTACAACTGGAGACAAAAGCTGTGTCAAACATTTTGGAAAAAGTAGATTTTTACATCAGTGGTTAAGGTAAGGATTAGGTTAAGGTTAGGTTAAGGTTAGGATTAGGTTAGGGTTAGGCAAGTAGTGGTTATGATTAGGGAAGTCTCCAGGTAATGAATGTAAGTCTATGAAATGTCCCCAAAAGTGACCTAAGTAAACGTGCGTGCGTGCGTGCGTGCGTGCGTGTGACACTGTAGCCTACATTTAATAACACGAGACAACTTTACCGCTAATTTCTTCTAGCTTTGATCGCTGATATGCTCTGCTCCGCATCCACCTCATCCACAGCCTCGCTACGCAAACATTATGCTTCTCTCATACCAACGTAATATGTTAACATGTGGACTGCCCTGAAACACAGCCTTGGCCATTTACAGAAGGTAGTAGGCCTACTGTGAGCATTAAAACTTGCATGTGGTGCGGTTTTTATAAATTGCTTTCTTTATCTACTCTCGTTTGCAATGCGGAACAGGGGCGTAAAGTGCTGGGGCTAATGGCCCCTCCCACGTTCATAGTCTCAGTCATCGCGGTAGAGACCATACCTTGCTGCAACATATTTGTGTCATTTTATTTATTTATTTATGTTTGTGATAAAAGTTTCACATCATTTCTGACTCAATTTGATATGTTAATATATCACATTTAATTTGTATAATGTTTTGTAAATAAAGTTTCCAGATTTGGGATTTTATTTGTTATTTGATATATCTTCAACATACATTGATATAACCATAGTTATAACCATATAATATTTTAAACAAGAGTTTAATGCTATTTACTGTATAAGAAAAACACGTTTTATTGGGGACCCACTCAATTTCCCTGGGACCCACTCAAATGACCAGCTGTGGGTCCCGGGGACTCACTACATTGAAAACCTATCAACATCACTGAGTTGCAACAACTTTTATCCGTTATCGGTTTTGTGATATTGCCTCATACTTATGATCTCCTCTTGTGAAATTGTATATTAACACTTCTTATTTGGTGACATTGGGGCAGAAGAGATCATATAAAACGTAGAGCTTGGGCATATTCAGCTGACTATCATCAGGGAAGGTTATCCCATTAATACCCAAGTGAATGAAAAGGATATAAAACAATAATTGTTATTTTCTTTGGGTTGGTCTCTTTGTGGAGTTTTTGCATCTCTTTGTAGCGGTTTTGAGTCTCTGTGGTTGGTTTGTGTGTCTTTGTGGTCTTTTTGTGTCTCTTTGTAGGTATTTTGAGTCTCTCTGTGGTTGGTTTGCGTGTCTTTGTGGTCTTTTTGTGTCTCTTTGTAGGTATTTTGAGTCTCTTTGTGGTCGGTTTGTGTGTCTTTGTGGTCTTTTTTGTCTCCTTGTAGCTGTTTTGAGTCTCTCTGTGGTTGGTTTGCGTGTCTTTGTGGTCATTTTGTGTCTCTTTGTAGCTGTTTTGAGTCTCTTTGGTTATTTTTTTTTAGTCTCTCTTTGGTCGGTTTGCAAGTATTTGTACTCCATTTGCGTCTCTTTTTAGCGGTTTTGAGTCTCCTTGTGGACGGTTTAAGTGTCTTTGTGGTCCTGTTGCGTCTCTTTGTGTTTTTTTTAGTCTCTTTGTGCTCGGTTTGTGTGTCAATGTGGTCTTTTTGTGTTATTTCGTAGCTGTTTTTAGTCACTCTGTGCTTTGCTTGCATGTCTGTGGTCTTTATGTCTCTTTGTAGCAGTTTTGTGTCTCTTTGTAGCTTTTTTGAGTCTGTTTCTGGTTGGTTTGCGTGTCTTTGTGGTCTTTTTGTGTCTCTTTGTAGCTGTTTTGAGTCTCTGTGGTTGGTTTGTGTGTCTTTGTGGTCTTTTTGTGTCTCTTTGTATGTATTTTGAGTCTCTTTGTGGTCGGTTTGTGTGTCTTTGTGGTCTTTTTTGTCTCCTTGCAGCTGTTTTGATTCTCTGTGGTTGGTTTGCGTGTCTTTGTGGTCTTTTTGTGTCTCTTTGTAGGTATTTTGAGTCTCTTTGTGGTCGGTTTGTGTGTCTTTGTGGTCTTTTTTGTCTCCTTGTAGCTGTTTTGAGTCTCTGTGGTTGGTTTGCGCGTCTTTGTGGTCTTTTTGTGTCTCTTTGTAGCTGTTTTGAGTCTCTGTGGTTATTTTTTTTGAGTCTCTCTTTGGTCGGTTTACAAGTATTTGTACTCCATTTGCGTCTCTTTTTAGCGGTTTTGAGTCTCCTTGTGGTCGGTTTAAGTGTCTTTGTGGTCCTGTTGCGTCTCTTTGTGGTTTTTTTAGTCTCTTTGTGGTCGGTTTGTGTGTCAATGTGGTCTTTTTGTGTTACTTCGTAGCTGTTTTTAGTCTCTCTGTGCTTGGCTTGCATGTCTGTGGTCTTTATGTCTCTTTGTAGCAGTTTTGTGTCTCTTTGTAGCTTTTTTGAGTCTGTTTCTGGTTGGTTTACGTGCAGTGGCGGCGCCAGAGTATTTTTTCTGGTTCAACTACGGTGGGGCTAACCCATATGGTGGCGGGGCTCAAATAAATGCCAGAATTTCAATGTGAATATACATTTAATAAAACAACACCCTCCCACCACAGCTAGAAACACGCACGCACACACAGAGAGGGAGAGAGAGACGCTAATAGTTACGTTAACAGCACAGCAGGTGGATCGGAGTGAAAATAAGGCATAGATAGGAGGCGATGAGACCAATATAAGATCAGAGGGTCCATAAGGCAAACTTTAATACACAGATCACCCAATTCAACACCACACATTTTCTCTAGTTGTCCTAAAGCCATATATAGTCTTCCACACAACAGCCAACAGTGTAAACACATCTCCAACAAATTAAATATGCAGGCAACAAGACCGCAGCAAGGAGGCAAAACACACAACGCTTAACAAAGTCAGCAAAACAATATACAATATTAGACTGACCAGGCTGATTTTCACATGAGCACAATCCTCCGGTTTTTGTGGCTGGAGGCAAAGTTGTCGATGATGTGCTGGACATCCAAAGTCTTTGTCCTCTGTTTATTGATTGACAACAGGGCCAAGTTGCTGTTTCGGGTATCACGCTAATTACTAGAGCCAGGTTGTTACTACTGTCTGTCTGAAAAGCACGCGCGCTCACATGAGTGACGTACGCGCCGCAGTGGCGTTGTTGGACTCCGCACTTTTCTTTTTTCTTTTTCTTGGTTGGCTTATGGTAGGGCTAACACAATTCTTGGTGGGGCTATAGCCTAACCAAGCCCCACCCTGGCGCCGCCTATGTTTACGTGTCTTTGTGGTCTTTTGTGTTTCCTTGTAGCTGTTTTGAGTCTCTTTGTAGTTGTATTGAGTCTCTTTGTGGTCGGTTTGTGTGTCTTTGTGGTCTTTTTTGTCTCCTTGTAGCTGTTTTGATTCTCTGTGGTTGGTTTGCGTGTCTTTGTGGTCTTTTTGTGTCTCTTTGTAGGTATTTTGAGTCTCTCTGTGGTTGGTTTGCATGTCTTTGTGGTCTTTTTGTGTCTCTCTGTAGCTGTTATGAGTCTCTGTGGTTGGTTTGCGTGTCTTTGTGGTCTTTTTGTGTCTCTGTAGGTATTTTGAGTCTCTCTGTGGTTGGTTTGCGTGTCTTTGTGGTCTTTTTGTGTCTCTTTGTAGCTGTTTTGAGTCTGTGGTTATTGTTTTGAGTCTCTCTTTGGTCGGTTTGCAAGTATTTGTACTCCATTTACGTCTCTTTGTAGCTTTTTTTAGTCTCTTTGTGGTCGGTTTGTGTGTCAATGTGGTCTTTTTGTGTTATTTCGTAGCTGTTTTTAGTCTCTTTGTGCTTGGCTTGCATGTCTGTGGTCTTTATGTCTCTTTGTAGCTGTTTTGTGTCTCTTTGTAGCTTTTTTTAGTCTGTTTCTGGTTGGTTTACGTGTCTTTGTGATTTTTTGTGTCTCCTTGTAGCTGTTTTGAGTCTCTTTGTAGTTGTTTTGAGTCTCTTTGTGGTCGGTTTGTGTG
This sequence comes from Sebastolobus alascanus, assembly GCA_916701645.2. Classification (NCBI taxonomy): domain Eukaryota; kingdom Metazoa; phylum Chordata; class Actinopteri; order Perciformes; family Sebastidae; genus Sebastolobus; species Sebastolobus alascanus. The sequence continues at coordinate 2,610,328 of CAKAOJ020000040.1, read as the reverse complement.
TCTTTGTGGTCTTTTTTGTCTCCTTGTAGCTGTTTTGAGTCTCTGTTGTTGGTTTGCGTGTCTTTGTGGGGTTTTTTTGTCTCTTTGTAGGTATTTTGAGTGTCTCTGTGGTCGGTTTGCGTTTCTTTGTGGTCTTTTTGTGTCTCTTTGTAGCTGTTTTGAGTCTCTGTCGTTAGTTTGTGTGTCTTTGTGGTCTTTTTGTGTCTCTTTGTAGGTTTTTTGAGTCTCTCTTTGGTTGGTTTGCTTGTCTTTGTGGTCTTTTTGTGTCTCTTTGTAGGTATTTTGAGTCTCTCTGTGGTTGGTTTGCGTGGCTTTGTGGTCTTTTTTGTGTCTCTTTGTAGCTGTTTTGAGTCTCTGTTTTTGGTTTGCTTGTCTTTGTGGTATTTTTGTCTCTCTTTGTAGGTATTTTGAGTCTCTGTGGTTGTTTTGCGTGTCTTTGCGGTCTTTTTTTCGTGTCTTTGTAGCTGTTTTGAGTCTCTGTGGTTGGTTTGCGTGTTTTTGTGGTCTTTTTGTGTCTCTTTGTAGCTGTTTTGAGTCTCTGTGGTTGGTTTGTGTGTCTTTGTTGTCTTTTTGTGTCTCTTTGTTGTCTTTTTTTGTCTCTTTGTAGTTATTTTGAGTCTCTTTGATGTTGGTTTGCGTGTTGTTGCGCTTTCTGCTTCGTTGTCCATCTTGTAAAAGAATCACACCGTATATGTCGTTTGGTTCGTTTATTTTCTCTTTCTCTTCACAGCACTGGTAAAACACATCAGTAGCCATGGCATGGGCAGTTCCCGCTCACATTCATCATTGCCGTAAAGTGCAGTAAGTGCAAAAGTGCACTTTTGCAACATTAATTCTTTGTAATTTCTCAATATTTGCACTATATTTTGGTGGGAACCAATTATGTCACATTACTTACCCTCAGTAGACAAGAGTCATAATTGCTACGGCCACTTGAGGTCTTCGTCACTTGAGTGTAAACATACTGTATGTTGTTTTTAGGCATTTGCCTCGTCTTTTTTCTTGGGAGGATAGCTTTTGATTCTAAAAATGGAGAAAAACTACAGTACCAGAATAATAGGCTTCATAAGTAGCCTCCTCTTCTCTTACCTCTGGAATTGTTGAGTTATTTGAACTTCAGTGTAAAATTTCTTTCTTTTCTTTCTTCAAAAAAAAAAATTGATGTATGTGTGATGAGGTTATATGACCTCACCAAAATCATTTGCTGTGGATCCGCAGGCTCGACAGGACCGTCCAGTACTACAGAGCAACCAGTGAGCCCCAGATCCCAGTGCAGTTAACAGTTGCAGGACAAATAGGTAAACTAACCGTTACTGAATGCTGCTCAATGTTTTTAGGAAATGTAAAAGGTCTTTGTCTGACATCTGTCCTAAAGAAAACTTTCCTCTTCCTGTTCCCCTCAGCTGCTGTTTATTATCTAACTTCCTATTTCCTGTTCCTGAACTTCTCTCTCATAATCTTTCTTGATTCAGTGTAATGTTTTTCATTGTCTTTCACTGTTTACATTTTTGATTTGGGAAATAACATTTATAATGTAATTTTCCTTTTTTTATATAGGCCTACATATTTAATGAGCATTGTTGAAGGGAGCCTGAGATTCACCACTGTTTTGTTGTAATAAATGTGCTTATGATAATAAAGAATAAAACCTGCACACCAAAAAAACAGGCGTGTGCATGAGATAAGAGGACAGTACATTGCAGAACAGTATCCGCGAGCGGAAAAGCATCCTTGCGAGGGAGCATTTCTGTTCCGCATGCACAAATTCATTCCCGGGAGCACGGGGCTGTAACGAGCGCAAGCTCGACCCTCCTACGTGCTCGCAGCTACTCGCTCACTTGTCAAGTTGTCCTTTGAGACTTTTTGAGGCGGGAATAGAAAGTGGCTGATGTCTGTCTCCACTCCTTTGATTGCACTGCCATATCGACATGCTGGCCACACAATGCGTGAGCGTTGTTAACTGTCCTGTGAGTTAACAACGCTCATGTTCATGCTCAGTAGTTGCAAACGGATACATTCCGTTCACCATTCACCAAAAACATGAGCACATTCAATGAATGCGCTCTTTTAGCGAGTTCATGCACAACACTGGTTAGAAGTGTGTTTTGTTGTACCTCTAACCCTAACCCAGCAGTGATGTCATGGGGTCCTGGAGTACACTTGTACATCACTGAAGCAAGATGAGAGGTTAAGCTACTGTAGGTCAGCAAAGACAGGATTATCAGGGTGTGTATACTTGTCACTTTTTATTTTATATATCTGCCAAATTGTTAAATGTTTATAATGTGCAAAAAAATCACTGACAACAATTTTTTTCTCCCTACAATATGTGACATGAAAAAAAAAAAAAAAAAGATTTTGCAAGAGCTTGCAAAACCTTTGCAAGATGAAAACTTTTTCATTTAGGGTCCCTATAACAGCTACAGGAGCTTGGAAAATAGTGATATGGGGCACTTAATTTGAATGAATTTACTGTTTGTCAGACCACAAATGAGACAAGAATTAGCTAGCTAGCGCACCCTGTGGCCCCTCCGCCTCACTCCCCACCACTAGGAGACTACTAGGACTAGCAGAGTGGTTGGCAACTAACTAAACGTCCATCTCCGGATTTGCCGTCCACTCTCCTAGCTCATTCCTGTCTCATTTGTCTATAATTTTTCACCTATGCAGTTCCTCAGAGACAAAAGTTGCCATTTGTGGCGGTCAACGGGACAAAGACGGTGCTGGTGGCAGCTTATCAGGAGCACCGCACAGGGAAACAGGAGGTCAGTGAAGAGAGCAGAGCACCAACTTAAGTGTTACTCCGTGTGGTGCTCAGTGGATGCAACATAGAAATTAAGACTAATAAAATAACAGGAATATAAACACTAAAACACTGCACACAAAAAGTAGAAATATGAGATATAAGATTAAAAAGTTGAAAGTGTTAAACAGTAAAATAAAGCTGTGAAATAGACAAAATAAAAATTCAAAATGCGAGGATAAAAATGTAGGTTTTAAATTGACATGCTCCCCATGACGTACATCCTTATTCTTGTCTTCTGGTGCCAGGTTCGTCTTATTGCAGTGGTGCTGAGGAGAGAGACAGTTGCCTATCGCTGCCTCCTCCGTTGTCAGGAACAACTGCGCTTCTCTGAAGGTGTCAGCAGCATCCACACGGATCACTTTGGCTTTGCGTATGGGACAGCAGACATCATGTGTCCCCTCCCCTCAGGCTGTGAGACCCCATCTCATATCGCTGTGACGTCTGCTGCAGCCGACTTTGAAGGTACTGAAGGACTCTGCCAGATATCTATGGTGCCCAGAAAAGGAATCCTGTTGACTTTGGTGATCCTCTGACTTTTCTTCTAGGGCGCCACCAGCAGGTCAAAGTTTTCAGTTATATTTTGAAACATCTCAACATCTACCAGATGGATTGGCACCAAATTTTCATGGTGCCCAGACAACATATCTTAAAGACTTTGGTGATCTCTTTTCTTCTACTGCCACCATGAGGTTCACATTTGTGGTTTTGCAGGAAATATCTCAACTGCTGGATTGATTGCCATACAATTTTGGTACAGATATCTATACCCCCCTCAGGAAGATTTGTAATAATTTTGATCCTTCATTTAGCGCCATCATCAGTTCAAAACTTTATTTTTACAATACTCTGGTTTATGACTGGGTATCGGTACTCACTACCTTTAAGGTATCGACCAAAACAACCCAGTACCAAGTAGAATCAAAACTTCTCCATTTAAACGATATCTACAATTGATCCTTTTTGTGCCCAGATCTAGAAAAAGATGACTGTTTTGCTCGCAGCCAGTCACCGTGAGCGTTCTTCGATCTATTGCGATGTTTCATAGTTTATTGCTAGTTAGCAAATGTCAAAAATATGTAATCGGGATTAATCATCTGATTGTCCATAATTAATCGCGATTAATCACAAATGAATCACACATTTTTTATCTGTTCGAAATGTACCTTAAAGGGAGATTTGTCAAGCATTAACATGGGAGTGGGCAAATATGCTTGCTTTATGCAAATGTATGTATATATTTATTATTGAAAAATCAATTAACAACACAAAACAATGACAAATATTGTCCAGAAACCCTCACAGGTACTGCATTTAGCATAAAAAAATATGCTCAAATCATAACGTGGCAAACTCAAGCCCAACAGGCAACAACAGCTGTCAGTGTGTCAGTGTGCGGACTTGACTATGATTTGCCCCAAAACTGCATGTGATTATCATAAAGTGGGCATGTCTGTAAAGAGGAGACTCCTGGGTATCCATACAAACCCATTTTCATTCACATATCTTGAGGTCAGAATTCAAGGAACCCCTTTGAAAATGGCCATGCCAGTTTTTCCTCCCCAAAATTTAGCGTAAATTTGTAGTGTTCGTGACAAGCTAGTATGACATGGTTGGTACCAATGGATCCCTTAGGTTTTCTAGTTTCATATGGTGCCAGTATCTTCACTCGCACAAAACAAATTTGCATTGTTATTGTTGTGTTAATTTTGACAGCCCCAGTAAGCATACCTTAAACTAAATACAGAGTACAGAGTCACCCAATCTTACTGGCCAACAAGTAATTGAATACATTATGAGTACATTTCTACAGACATGAACAGACATTTGGTATCTTCCCCGGTGAGGACTTTATTCAGGCGTTTTTCAAACTGTGGTTCTTTTCTGTGGACACTTAGATACACCTGACAAAGAGTTTTTGGAGGTGAAGAACCAGAAGGCGAAGAATGACTCCTTTCCTTACAACTTCACCGTCTGCTTCTCCACCATGTATGATTTCACCAACGTGCTGCAGGTAACGTTGCATAACACAGATTTTACAGTTATTTTCGAACGTTTCTTACTTTATTAAGACCCAAATTGTAAATAAAAGTAAAGTATCCTGACCAGGACAAGCAGACATGAGAAATGCAGAAGAACAAAATCGGACAGGCTAAAAGAAACTTGGCTATTATTTTCATGCCTCGCACCTTTCCACCATAGTCCAGATAATATTTCATCAATGCTGCTTACTACTACCTTTTTGACTGTTTTGTATTTTAGTGCCTGAAGTGTGTCAATCAAATACCTGTACTGTATTGTAGCTGGTCCAGAGTTTGGAAATGCTGCAGTTAATGGGGGTGAACAGAGTTGTCGTCTATAAGACCAGCAGCAGCCCTGAAACACAGCGCATACTGGATTACTACACATACAAAGGTGGAGTATTCTTTTCTATGTGTGTGATTGTGTTGTGACGCCGTTTTCCCGGCATTGACGTCCTTCCTTCAGCTCCCGAGGAGGAGGATAAAAATCTGTTTCAATGTTCAATGCTCTGCTTTCCAGGTCAATGACAGCAGTGTGTTTCCTCAATAACTGGAACTCTTCCCTGGTCAGACTTTTTTTTACAATAGTGCTAACTTTTTTTCCAGACTAAAGACATCCCAATATCAACATGACCATGTAAGCTCAGCACATTATCCAACATCCAGAAATCTCCTGCCCTTAAACTGGATTTATGTGTCTACAAAAACAGCTACCTGCTGCTGCTGGGACTGAATCGTAGACCGAATCGTACAATAAATGTACTGCTCTTTTTTGTAGATGCATTTTTGTGAACGATCGCTGTCAGCGTTAACCTCAGTCACAAATACATTGTGTTTCCTGTAGCTGCTCTACAATTTAAGCCACCACATGTTTCACTTCTTCAGTGCTTTTAATATGAAGCTGAAGCAGTAGGAAATGTTGGGTTTGCATTTGGAGCAACTTAATTCATCTTTGAGCTGAAATTTACAAACGGTAATGCTGATTTGCTGTGTCATTTTTTCGTGTGAATCCATCTCATAGACTGCAGCTCGGCTCTGACTGGTTGTTTTCCTCCGGTCTGTGAAATTTTGCAGATGCCATTATAGCACCGGAGGACACAGAGGCACATGATTTTTTTCAGATTACCCATCTCATGCACTACTGTCAGGATATAGTGAACGTTTTATAAAAATAACTTTTTAAAATCATATTTGCATCAAGTAACGCCTAGGGGGTGTCCCCGACTAAGAATTTACATAGTTGAATCTGATTGGTCAAGTCTTGCCTATCGAAATCTGATCGTAGAATCATGTTTTGTTTTGTTTTTTTTACTCATTCATCACCCTCTGTTTAAGCTTCATGTACCTGTAGAAAAAAAAGTAAAAACAACTCAATTATTGGCTGAGATACTTTACTATCGCTTAGCGGTTGTTTCAGAATAATAGACAGTGCTGTATGAGAAAATGATCCTACTTCTCACTTGATTTATTACCTCAGTAAACATTGTAAACATGAGTTTATGGTCTCAACTGCTAGTCTTCTTCAACAAAGTATGATGTTTATTTAGTAAATGATGGTCCCATTTAGAGTCAAATAGACCATAAAGCAGCGTATGCTTTAGGGCGTGGCTACCTTGTGATTGTCAGGTTGCTACCACGGCGTTATCCGGTCTGGGAGTTGTCCGTGTTTTCATCTTACAACTTTAACTCTTTCACAGTGTGTTTTCAGTTCATGAAAGTTAATTATAACCCTTTTGGTTGCCTAAAATGTCTTATTCAGCGTTCGGTTGTACTTAGCTCCACCCTCTCGTGTCAGTTCTGGTTGCAAAGAACCAAGATGACGATGGCCAAAAACCAAGATGGCGACGGCCAAAATGCCCAACTGGAGGCTTCAAAACGGCAGTCTACAAACAAATGGGTGACGTCATGGTGACTGACGCCACAGTCTATGCCCCCAGCTGATTTTTAGAGAATCGTTGATAAATTCCAAAAATATCTAGCACTCTGATAGTTCTCCGTTCTTATGTGAGTGCTCTGATTAATAAATGAATTCTTTGATTTTGAAACATTAGGCTTATATTGTTGTTATTAAGTCTTTCTGAGGCTATCGCCAAGATTCTGCTCTGATGGTCCCGCAAATTTGATAGTGCAACTTCGTCAACCATGGTGATTTATTCACGCACACTAAGGAGATTGATTGAAAGCACATGAATTATTTTCAAATTTGTTTTAACAGAATTATTAATAGGCTGATATTTATACTAAAATATGATGTATATCACGATTTATTGGGAGAAACTCAGCAATTCTATGTAAAATCAGACCTTCAGCACCCCAATATAGCCAGAATGGAATGATCCTTTTCATGCCAATGCAAAGCTTCCTCTGTGAGATTGGCAGTCGAATCAGGCTCCCTAAATCGAATCGTAGAATAGTCGACTATTCTGCGTCACCCCTAGTAATTTCCCAGAATGTAACAAAAATGCTAAACTAAAACCTCTCAGCTGCTATCACATGTTTTCTAATGTCTCCTTCTCAGGTTTAGTAGAGGTGATTCCTTGGTCTATGTCCAGATTTCTGAACGTATCTCGACAATGGCTGCCCCATCTCGGTCCAGGTGACCTCCACTACTTTGGCCAGATTCCTGCTCTCAATGACTGTATTTACAGATACATGTACCAATCCAGATATGTGGCCCTGCATGATATGGATGAACTCATACTGCCCCAGTCAATCAACAGGTAGCATTTTTAAGAAAATATGAAATAAGGCAAATGTCTTTTCATAAATAAACCTTAACTAATAACTAATTTGGGGTTTTTTACAAAGTATTTATTACCCAGTTATACACATGTACATTTCATTCATAGGTGTGTTTAAAATTGATTTTACTACTTCTTGAAACACAGTATATCTTTATGTGATCAGAATTATTTATGTAAATACAGCAGTTATTGATGCTTCATAGGAGGAGTTATGCATGTTTACAAATGCAACACTTAAAACATTTCTATATGTGCTTCCAACTTCATTATAGTGGGCTGTTGTGTGTTATAAATTATGTGTTCATTGTTTATATACAGCTAAATGGGTGCAGAAATGTTTTTTATGTGTATTTTTTTTCATCATTCTATTACCAGTTGGTCGGAGCTGTTGCCTCTGCTGGAAAGGAATTATGGCGCTGACATGTGTTACAAGTTTGTGAATAACGTGTTCCCCGACACTGTCACGCTGCCTCCACCCACCTCCCAAACCCTGCGCCCACAGAGCTGCTGCCCCGGCTGGCAGAATGTGTCTGGGGTGAACATCCTGGCTCACCTGTACCACGAACCCATCGCTGAGGATCCTTCTTACACCAACTACAAAATCATTGTCAACCCCCGAGCTGTGTTCTCTGCGACCGTCCACGGACTGCTGAGCTCACAAAAGGACTGCTCCTGGGTTGACATGGACATAGCACGGATGTACCACACAAGGTAGACGGACAGTCAGTAAAACAAACATTAATCAAATATTTATCAAACAGACCCACACGTCTGGAGTCACAGTTTGCATGTCATTTTGAATGTCATTTAATTTTTAGGTGTTTCCAAGGTGTGCCTCTCTCCTTACTACTGCATTTAAATGTATTTCACTGGATTCACTCTCACAGTCTGAGACGGTCAGTTCAAAACCTAGCGCCAATAGGATTTACAAAACCATAAGAAAGGTTGTATTGGGAAAGGAAACTTGACTTTACCAGTATTCTACATCACATAGTCGCACACCCAAAATATTCAGAGAGCTGCACCCCATCACTTTGTTACCCTATCTAAAAATATAGACCAACTACTAATTCTGATTCTGTGGTGCTCGTGTTTAGCTCAGTTTGTATACAACTGTCTGCTTTCTGTCTGTGCAGGCGTCAGAAAACCAAGCTGACTCCAGACCAGCTGATTTATGACGGACGACTGCTGAGCTACAGTGCCCACCTCATACCAAATGTCAATACTGTGTTCAGAGAGAGTGGACTTCTACCAGAGGACACCATACAGTAGCCCCAGTTTATGTGTGTGTGTGTGTGTGTGTGTGTGTGTGTGTGTGTGTGTGTGCATGCGTGCGTGCGCGCTACAGAAAATGTACTCTTCTTTGAATACTGATTTGCACCTTCAGCTGGTGAATGTGAAAACAGACTGCACACGCATCATTCTGCACAGTGAAGCTCAAACAACCACGTGAAGGAACAATAAGTAACCCACATTTTTGATTGGAGGGGGAATTTAAGATTAGATTAAGGTTTAGTTTCAAGTTCAGCCTTTCAGCCTGAATTCAGCTCAGGTTTTATTACCATTAGTAATAATAATTTGTACTCACCAAGTTAATTGATGCGATGTGGGAACACTGTGATATTGCTATAGAAATAATTCAAATGGGGTAAGAAACGAGCTGCCAGACGATTAGAAAAAAAACCCAGGCGTTATTACCGACAATTCAAGTGTGGCCTCAAAATACAATGGTAAAACTTGACTTCCTGTGGGTAAAAGGTATTTCGTAGTCTGTTTGTGTGTGTTTTAATTGTCCTGTATCTCCTTCCTGAGGGAAGGGGAGTTAGCAGTCTTTGTCCAGGGTGGGTGGGGTCCTTAAGAATACAGCTGGCTTTCCTGCGGAGCCGGCCAGCATATATGTCACTGAGGGGGGGTAATGTGGTCCCAATCACTTTTTCTGCCATCCTCACCACCATCCTCTACTGGGTAGCTAGCAAACCACACAGTGCAGCAGTAGGACAGGAGGCTCTCAATGGTGGCCCGATAGAAGTTAATCAGCAGGTGTTGAGGAAGGTGAGCCTGCTTCAGCTTCCTGAGGAAGTAGAGTCTCTGCTGGGCCTTCCCTACCTGATGGAAGATGTTTCTGGACCAGGTGAGGTCAGCCGAAATTTAGACTTCGAGGTATTTGAAGCAGTCCACCCTCTCTACTTCCTCTCCACGTATGCAGAGGGCGGAGTGCTCCACCCGCCTTGCTCTCCTGAAGTCTATTATCCTTTCTTTTGTTTTTGTTGTGTTTAAATCCAGGTTGTTGTTGGAACACCATTGTGCCAGATGTTGGATCCCCTCCCTGTAGGCTGTCTCGTTGTTGTTGGTTATCAGTCCTACTACTGCAGTGTCGTCGGCAAATTTTACAATGGTGTTCGTGGGATGAATAAGTATATATATATATATATATATAACCACTCTCAGTCATAATGCAGATGTTTTGTTTTCTGCTTCCTCGGGACTATGTGGGTTTGTTTTCATCACATTTGACAGGCAGTTCCTGACAACATGAGCAAACAACCCAACAACTGTTATCTGATCAGTGTGTAGAAATACCTGACATCATCTCCCCACTTAAAAAGAACACACCAATATAGAAATCTGTCATGTAAAATAACCAGTTTGATCCCAACTTTGGTAGAAAATCTTGTGTTCATTTAGGCTAGTTAGTCATTTACCACTTACAGTATGGCCTATTGAATGCTGTATATAAGTATTCTACTGTATATTTACAGTAGCTGAAGAAGCTTTTTGAGAAAATATATTTCCGGGACTTCAAGAGTATCTTCTTCCTCTGTGCCATAGAACTCCATTTTTATCCAAAAAATATTACAAACACATCAGTGAGACACACTGTTGCGCTGGATAACATGTTCCTTCATTACAATGAACACACACACTGTAGTTTATTTTGACTCAATCCCACACACAAAGTCCTGCTGCCACAAATACTCACTAGAGCACCAAATGTGAATTAATCCGCCACTGAAAATAGTCCCCAGCAAATGCAATATTTCATCCTGTTTGAGTTGCGTATGCTAAAAACTACAGTGACCAGCTGTTTCAGGAAATAACATTGTCTATATATTTGTGACCCATTTTTAGATACTTGTGTCTTCAGTTAGAAACCAGCGGGTGTGAAGCTGAGTGGAACAGCCAGCCTTATTCTTAAAGAGTGGAGGAAATTTTGCACTTCTCAGCGATTGTCCTGACCTGTCCTTGAAACAATTTTTTCTTATAAGGAAAAAATTACAACTGTTTTTATTGTATGTATTTGAGGGTGTTTTTCATGCATTTATTACAGAGTACATGACAGGAAATAAGGGAGAGAGCAATGGGGAATGACATGCAACAAAGGTCGGACTCTAATTGGGAACATGACATGGTGATGGTTTTATTAAACTTTTATGCAATATTTATATCTGTAAATGTGAGGGTAAATAATAATAATCAAACTTTTTATATGACATCTTTTATACACAACATGCGGTTCAAAGTCGTCTTTCTTTCCTTTTCCCAACTGTACATTTCATTTTATTGGGTGAATTATTAGTGATTAATTCAATTTAGACAGAATTGGGACATGGTATAAAGACAAGATTACTGTTCTGTAAACGTACAGTAAATCATTTACCACGATCTTGCCGAAGAGCAGGTCTTTAAATGTTTGCAGACAATGAAACACTTCTGTATGATTCTGGCAAAAATACAGCTTCAGTTTCAAAAAGGTTACATAATATTTTGTATCTATGGGAACATTGTCCAAAACTCTTGAGTGAAACTAACTTTAAAAATTGCACCAACTTATCAAAAGTATATGAATTCGATATAAATGACAATCCATTGCACTAGTCTGAGAAATAAGTGTGAGAAACATGAAGAAATTGTTTACAAAGAAGGAAATAAAAAAGATGAACTTGAAAGTTGAAACTGTAACATTTTTATACATTGTGTGAACTGTTGTTGTTTAAATTATTGTGCAATGTTGCAGATCATACTGTAATAAAACTTTTGGGATGGAAGCCAATACAATTTGACATTGTCTTTTTAATAATTGATTTTTCATTTTGCAGACATTAAACTTAATTAAATGTTTTATTCATGAACAGGATCATTGTAATTTAAACACACATGAATATGTGTTAGGGCCGAATGTTTAGAGGAAATATGACAACCGGACAACACTTTCAGTATGTTGTTCACATAAGTCAACAGGTGTTCATTCAGGGCCACCTGCTGGTGTAGTCACTATAGGCACGTGCAAGGCATCGGGGTGCTGAAGGGATGCATGATGAGAAAGAGAGTATTATACATAATTACAACTCCTTATGAGCTATAATGACATTTTGGCAAATTATTTATGTGCCTCCCTGCTGCGCACACATCCTTGATTCATGTTCACAGATACTTATAACATTAAAACTAACATGGCTACTTCTAAATTATTATGCTTAAAGGGTGTGGAGTTGGAGTCTTACTGTCACATACAGTACATAATCATTTCATCAATATTTCTCTTAATTTGTTTCCAATTGCTTCAGTTCGTGCAGTTGGATTTATTTTGAAAGTATTTGCCGGAAGTCTTCTCTTGATGGAGTTCCTCAATGTGACCACTGGAGGGCAGTAAACACAATTCTATATGAATCATGTCAACAGTCTCCACACATTACATCTGTATTATTCCCACAGATTAATGTGGAGTTGTAGTCTTTAACTTCTGTTTTTACATTTTATGCCACTTTATACTTCAACTCCACTATCTTTTGGAAGCAAATATTATACATTTTACTCCACTACATTTACATTTAGTCTTCGAACTTCTTGTCAGACTTTTCCACCCCATAGAGACCCAGCCAGGTGCTAATTGATGAGTAGTCTGTGATCTGTGAGCAGTTTGTGGGTGGGCGGGATTAAAGTGAACGAGATAACGCGAGAAGAGCTAACTGACAGCTGCTAAGAAAACAAACACTGGATGGTCGGTAAAGTTGCTGTTTATTTATTCAGTTAGAAGCCTGCAGTATTGTCTTGTGTTGTAACCCTATAAACGGGAAAGGGAGCCTTGTTTGGAGCTGTTTTCTATCGGTAATTACACTTAATTGGCACAAACGCGGTAAGCAAACTGTGGACTTTTTGCTAGCAGGGATGAGAAGAGACTGAGTGTGTTGGGAAACACATTTTACACCGAGTTTCTGAGTGAGTATATGGTCACTATCTGTAAACTGAGTTCATATGTAGGCTACATGTGCAGTTAAAAGGAGACACTTATTGTGAATTAAGGGTGATTGTGACATAAGGTCGAATGGGACAGTATTACTATACAGGGTTTCATTTCTCGCCTGATGAGTGAAAATAACAACTTTTTTGCCGAGCTCTAGTTATGAAACCTTATAATCAAAATTGCATACCCTCATTGGTGTAACATCACGTGGGTGGGCGGGGCAAGCATCAAACAGGAAGTTGATCCTGCAAAGCATGAGGTGAGCAAAATGACATAACGTTTAGCTAGTTTTCATCATAAGGTCATAAAATTGTCATAGCTACAGTAATATATTGCACAAAACTTAAGTGGAAACATAAATATGATGTACTACTGCAACAAAATCAGTAAAAAAAATGTTAATATCATCTTTCTATTTTTGGAATTAGGTTGTTTTTATCTTTTCCCAGAATGGGACAGCATGGTTTTGGGTGATTGGGACAGTGCTAAAAGTGCTAGCTTTAACAGTGCTAGTTTTACTAATGAAGAACATTATCAACCTTGCAATAGTGAACGACTGTGTATGCTGTGTATGCTCCACATTAGTGTGTGTGCAGACCTCTAATCCAGTGGTTCTCAACCTTTTCAAGTCTCGACCCCCCCCCCCCAGAAAAATCAGGTTGGTGTTTGTGAATGTGTTTGAGTTTCGTTTAGTTGTAACAGTTAGCGTCTCAGCATTGATTTTTGATGAGTTATGTGACTTTTTCTCTCCCCCTGACTGCCGTAAATCCCCAGTCAGAAACTCATGTGCAACCACCTTGGGGGTCTCGACCCCTAGGTTGAGAACCACTGCCTTAATCAACCACAAAAATGTTCATGGACTAGCTGGATTTTGCACCAAGTTTACCCTAAACCATTAACCAAGCCAAACCTAATACTAACTTTGGCCTTGACCTCTTAACCCATCCCTAGGAGAGGCACAGGGAGAGAGATGCAGAAAGACAGCAAAAGGGAGAGCACAAGGAAAGAATAAACAAACGGAAAGGAAAAAATACAACAAGTGGAGTGAGGACAAGATGAAGGGAACTACTGAAGAGTATGAGGGAGATAGTGGAGGCAGGGAACACACCCAAGTTAAGGTTCTTGGCCAGGGCCTGGAACATGCCAAAATCAACTCAATTCATTTTTTACCTCAAGCATTTTTGTTTTACCTCAATTTAACTTATTCAATGAAATTTGGGGGGAGAGAATTAAGGGAGGGAGGGGGTTGTTGTGACCGTGAGGAAAGGCAGCTTTGTACTGTATGAATTGTGGACGGATTTTTAAACCTTCAGTAATAACGTTTAACAGAAACAGACATGGAGCCTTAATTCTTAATGATGAACAGGAAAAGTAAAATGTGCATGTGAAATTATATATATATATATAAGTATGAATTAAATTGTGCAATAAACATGCTCACACTAGCCTAAATCAATGATAAGATGTGCTGTCCCAACCGACCAAAGGTCCTGTCCCAATCACCCAAATGTTACAAAAAAAATGGTTTTGGGTCAATTCACACAAAAGGGTATGCCATGCCTCATTGGAATATGATATAACCTTCTTTCCTCCTCAAATGGATAAGTAACATCTTCAGTATTACATAAATGTATCCTGTGTTGGGCATTTGTTTTTATTTATGGCAAGAAAACTTAAGATGGAAATTCAAAAACTGTCCCATTCACGCTTAATTCTGTAATTAATCTAATCTGTAAATTAATCTGTAAAATCAGTACATGGACATTTGTAGTTAAAAGGAGAGACTTTGGATGATGTTTTTTTTTATTATTACTTGCTAGTGTATGGCTGGCACTTAAATTATGCACATGTTGGCCCATGTGTGTGTTGTACAAAATTCTATATTGTCATGTCTTATACTAAATACAGTAAACACGTGTTTGAGTTTGCAGTGATTATAGGGAATAGTGTCGTAGGCTATATTTTGTATATAGTAATTTACAATATTGCACTATAAAACACAATTACAGTAAAGGCACTATAAACACGTAATACAATAAAATACAACAAAATGTCTAACAATGGCATGTAACTGTAGTGTTACTTGTAATGAACTCATCAAGGTGATGATGTAGTGTTGTGTTTAATGTTACTATTGTAAATTGATAATGAGGTTGTTAAGAGATGGAGACACGCTTCTAGTAAAGTGGTTGGAGAATGGTTTTGTTGAGGAAAGGTCATTTTGTATGTTGTACCACTAGATGGCAGCATATAACAGTAACATGGTGAACTATTGCTCAGTAAATATGGGTGTTGTTGATTTCCAGGCAATCTTTACATTGCCTAGTAAACAAAAGAATGATGAGCACACACTGTAAAACATGTTTTCTTATTTTTTCATTCGTGGATATTAACATTAACTTGACAGGATGGCAGTGTCCTCATCAGTTGGATAAATGGGTCAATACAGTGTGTGTCTTCTTGGACTGGATTCAAATGTACAACCTTGCAGAATGTTTTGAGTAAGTAAATGAATGTTGATTGTGAGCATAAGAGAGCAGAGAGAAATCTGACAGTATGTAAAATCTTGGTTTGATCATTTTTGATACTTTGATAAATGAGTAAGTGTACTGTATGCTTGAATTCAATACTGTTATTTTTTCAGTTTAACAATGATGAATCTTTGTTTTCCTCCTCTGCTGTTGTCACAGAATCACATCAAACATGCAGAAGGTTGAGGATGCTTTCAGGGTCTTACTTAGTTCAGCCATTGTTTTGAGCTTAAATGGGTCAGTGTTACAAAGGCAGCCTGTATCTGAGCAGAGCTGAACCTTGGACTGTCAGTGGCAAAGTGAAGGGTGCTGATCTCAAATTAACTTGAGAAGAGATCTCTGTGGTTGAAGGGCCAAACCTGGTGGCCTTTTATGATGGAAGGGAACCGGCCTCCCTATTCCCTGTACACTGCTCGTGGCAGCGCCCCCGATGTCTCCACTAGCTAGGAGCAGATACAACGGGTCAGCGAGGCCACAGCTTGTGCCAGTACATCTAGGATTTCAAAATCTAAGTTCAACTACTGCAGTTGATACCAGGGTTACAATAATTAACTTTTTAAGACTGTGTCCAGCTGTCCGACTAAAGTGTAACAATGAGTTAATAAAAATGACCTTCTATTTAGTTTTGTTTTAATTTCTAATTTAAACACCAACTGGAGTGATCTTTCTATATTTCTTTGCAATTAAATATTTATAAGACTGAGATGGATAGCCATTAAAATTACAGAGAAACAAATAGTAGTTAATTGTAACTATCTCTAATCGGTGAGAGTGGTAAATAAATATGTATGAATACCCATTTTTTAATAAGAATCACTTAAGGTAAAAGATCAGGGTAACTTTACTCTCCAACTGAGAGTATTTTTATCTTTATATAACACAATTATATTCACAATTATAAAATCAACCACACATTTATGCAGCTCTACAATGTTTTCAATGTAATACTGACAATTAAAAGGTCCCAGGCCATTATTATTATTGGATTATTTGTATTGTTACATAATTTGATAGAAACGCGATACACCTGCTGTAACATATGCTGTCTATGATTTTATTGCAGTGTTATCCAGGTTTATATTACCAGGTAATTGCAGGATCTGGCAGTTGTCAGTTGCTAGTGACAGCCATGTTGAAACATGAAACATTTGGCTTTAGCAAATCTGACATATTATAATGATGTTATATTTGTTTGCATATTTATATATTTTTTTAAAAATTGGATTAATTTATCTTCAATGCGTTACAAACCATGTTATGAGCTATTTTGACTGTCTGAGTCTTGGCAGTGAGAGCTACAGAATTGTGTGACCTGCTCACTGCTGCTGCCAGACTGCAACAGCCATCTTGACTAAACTACGATGGATGCAGTCTCCATGGCAACTCCGCGTTCCAGAATGAAACCCATAGATGACTGCGTTTGCCTCTCACTCCAAGCCCCTCCCCCCAACAAGCTCCCCACCGCCTGCACCACCTCAGTAGCCTTCACGCAGTGCATCCACGTTACAATACATTGCCACCTTTTTTTTTTCATTCATCCCTTTCTCTGTCATCCTCCTTCTCATAAGGCTTTACAGAGCATTGACCCATCCCCCACTCCCCTGCACATAAACCTTCAGAGTGAGCTAATTGCTTTGTTCTTCAAATACACTTACAGGTGAAAATCTCCATTTCCTCCTTCGACACACAGCCTATATTTCTCCAATAGACTCATCAAGTGCCTTGATCCCAACCCCCATACTCCCTCCACCACCCGACTCCACCCAAATAACTGTATCATCCATACCAGAACAAACAGGACTCCCCGTCTCTGTGCCTTCCCCCGCTCCCTCTCATTTCCCTGCTGTCATAATAATACTCAGCAATATCCCTTTTTACAGTTAAAATACAAGAAACTGGGGCCTCATGAGGCAAGATCCAATAGAATATAACATGATACATCTCTGAACTACAGTCAGTTTCAGGATTATTTTATTCAGCAGAGTATTTATTGTGTCTTTATACTCCAATAGTTGTGTGCGCCCTATCAATTTAAAGCTTAAAGGTAATAAACTGCATCCTTTGTCCTTTTAAGGGAACAGGGCGGTATCTAAGGAAGCCAAACCCCTTTGCACCAGACAGACTGCATCCCTCAGTTAGCTCCTGAGATTTCAGCTCTTTTGCATATTCCCTACCCCCTCCATATGCTATTGGGTTCTTCAGCTCCTCCCATCAGCCATCTGACCAATGCTGCGTGTGAGCCACTCCCCTAATCTCCTCCTTTCCCTTCTCCTCTTCCTTACTGTCCCCTTCTTCTCCCAGACAGACCCTGCCCTTTCCTTTCTGTCGCCCCGATCTGTGGATTTTGTCGTAGAGGATTGGGACGCTGACAATGGGAAGCTTTCTCTACGGCCTGCGATGCTGACCCTCCACTCCCTCCTGCTGGGTATTCATGTGAGTACAATCTGGCTATTCACTGCTTTTTATAGTGTCATATTTCTGCTTTCTCATCTCGTTTGTGCCATCATCTGGAGTCCTAAATAATACAGTACAATGACTGGAATGAGAGCAGATGAATAATTGATTAGTCCATCCCATCCAGAATCTGTGCATTGGTGGCAGATTGCAGACTCGGTCCTCTCTGTTGTGATATATTCTTTCTTCTTTTTTTATTCATTTGTCATTAAAAACATCAAGAAAAGCATTTTACTCCAGCCTAATTTAAGAGCAACTGTTGCATTAAAACACTCCGCTGCTCTGATTCTTTATTGCTTCCTCAACCAGCCCACACACTTCTCCATTTTAGCTCCGAGGCAGCCCTGGCTGCCGGCTCTGTAGCAGGTGGGCATCTCTGCTGCAGTCTGAGGGCTGGGCTCTGGAATCAGCCATACATGCTCTTTTGTTTAGAGGATTAGTGATCTTTGGTCGGTTTTCTGATCTGAATATTCATGGGGTGTGTTGCTGGGAAGCTGTGTGAGCCACATGTGAATCAGCGCATTGTTTGCTTATGTCATTCTGTGAGTCTTGGTGTTGCATTGTACTGCAGCAACAGCCAATGCATCATTTTCAAACCTCTGGCCTAGACTGTGAGTAGATGGTTCAGTGGCGATTGTTCTTTTGTTCTGGAATATGGCTCATCTTTGTGGAAAACTGTCTCAGAAGTCACAGGCTTGATGAGTGCAGCTGATGGAAATGTTTGGCTCTTGTTGGCTGCCTGCACTGGGTCACGGGGAGGTTGCAGACGGCCCTGGATGCTGTGCCTGAGGGCAGATACTTAGCAGGGGTTACATGTCTGTCTCGGGACTTCAGGGTTACATTCAGTTTGTATAAATGGGCTTGGAGTCTCAGATTATGTCCAGTGTTCTTCAGGCAGACAGGGCTAGCAGCATATGTTTCAAACAAGGGTGCTTTGTTGATCGTACCTATATACTCTGAATTGTTTCAGTACATCTTTGTAAATCTTGAACTAATCACCAAGTGTAGGCTGCCAGGAACAGAGTTCAAACTGTAGCTTAGAAGTGACTAGATAACAACATCTGAATACAGACCTATTATGGCAGTAATGAGGATGAAGCTGGACCCTACATGTTGTCAAAATCAAATCAATTTTCTGTGCACCCAGGCAAAATTGAAGATAGATAGACTGATAAATAGATGGATTGATTAATCAGGATAATTTGACCCTGATCATTCACAGTCATTGTTTTAATAACCTAATCTCTAGGTTACATCGCACTCATGTAAACGAGGCCTATGACAGTAACTTTTACTGGATTTATTTTCTTAACCTGTGCACTGAAATCAAATGGTGCAAACCAAATATGATTGAATTCAATATCAGTCGAAATATTTTTTTAAAATTCAAATCTGTTGTCTCTTTAAACTGATATACTATGGTTCATAAGTTTGGATCTTTATATTGCTCTCTTGACCTTTAATACTTGTCATCATAAGGTCTGTAGAAAACCAAATTTCCGACGCAGGACACAGGGCTGCAACTAATGATTTGTGATTTCCAATGTAGATTAATCTGTCTATTATTTTCTCGATTAATTGATTTAGTTGTTTGGTCTATAAAATGGTGAAAAATGTCGGTCAGTGTTTTCCAAAGCCCAAGATGACGTCCTCAAATGTCTTATTTTGTCCACAACTCAAAGACATTAAGTTAACTGTCATAGAGGCGCAAAGAAACCAGAAAATATTCACATTTAAGAAGCTGAAATCAGAGAATTTTTACTTTTTTATCTTAAAAAATACTCAAACCGATTAAACGATTATCAAAAATATTTGGCGATTAATTTAATAGTTGACAACTAATCGATAAATCATTGCAGCTCTAGACTGAACTGAACTGTAGATATTAACCGTATTGGCCTATGAGAGTACAGAGAAAGTACAAAAAAAAAACTTGCTACACAATAAAAACATCCAATAGTAAATTTCCATTTTAATTCAAATTCAAATTCAAATAAGCTTTATTGGCATAAATGTTCAGGTTAAATTATTGCCAAAGCTAAATTTCATGTTAATGAATAATTACATTTCACAAGAATTAATCACAAAATAACCACAATCACAATATACCAAATACATTTTAAATAGACATTCTTTTACAGATGTAGTCAATCAGGAACATGTTCAGAGCTTGCTTTCCATTTTAAATCACTTCCTCAATAAAGATTAATGTCTTATGTTCAGACTTGGAACTGGATATGCATATTGACTACAACTGATTGTATTCTGCTCATTACTCTGTATGTATGTAGGTCTACACTTCAGATTGATCAAAGCCGATCGTTAGACTGTGTAATTTGCCCTCCTTCAAAATATATTTTCCTGAACTGCTTGTTTAGGTCATTTTCATTAAAGTCAGCACTTTCACTGGTTGAGGCATCACAAGTAAAACATAACCTTATGAAGAAGGATGTCGTGACATTAGAGATTATATAATGTGCATCGTGAATATTAGATGAGACTTTATGAGCAATATTTTTCCGTCTAAGCTTTACATCAGTAATTTCAGGAAAAAAGCTTGACCATAATTGCACAAAGATGTACAGAGTTTCATCTTTAAAAGTTCAGCAATTGAACTAAAATGCCATCCTTACTTTTAGTGGACTATGTAGTTTAAACATCTCTGAGTATTTGGCAGTATATAAAGACAAACTGAGATGTTGCAGTGCCTCCAGGAGAGACAAAATTACAGCAATTTTGAATGGTTAACGTTTACCCCGTCAAACATGTTACAGCAGAATGAAGGCTTGACTACTAAGTCAATTAAAGTAAACACAAGGCAACACAAATACATTATTTAAATGTTTCAATTCCCGAGAAGAATTTTGTTTTCTTTATTTTGAAGCAGTTGCTTCGTAGAGACCATTCAGCACTGATACAGTACATTTCATCAAACAAAACATTTGTGTTGCTCAACAAGCCAAAATCACACCCAGTTCATCGCTCATTCTGAACATTCACTTGTCATGTTGTAAAGTCTTGTACATTTTGTTTACAAGTTGCAACACCACTAGTTCATAGTGCACAGTGGCCATTGGTAATCAAAATCATCAAGCGAAACATTTCCAGTGTATTTAACACGTACAAGACATTATGTGACCATTTGAGTATGAGTCACTAGAGTCACTCTGGAGCTCTCACTGCAGGTGTAAGAGGGCCCGAGCTTGTGCACTGATCGACCTTTTCTAAAATCTGCAGTGCATGTTGTGCCTGCCGACACGCTGCCTGCATGCCGCATTGTCTTCTGCCAACCTTTGTGATAGTGGGCTCACTGGGAGAGACACAAATGTCTCCTGACTTCCTTTTCGTGTCAGCGTTGATTAAAAAATCTGCTGACTACTGTACTTGACATGATGTGGTCACTTTTTCTCATCTTGTTGTCAGATGTTATCAATCTAATGCCAGCAGACAAAGGCATACGAAAGATGGGCTACAATGTTAGTCGTTTGAAGTATCTAATTGCACTTTACAATAAGGGTCAATTTCTATAGTTTTTCACTGTTACTTGGTCAGCAACTTTTGGACAGGCATTTATCATATATTCCATGAAACAAACAGTAGTGGCTAAAATAGTTGTGTCCTATGTTGAGTCTGTTGTTCTCTTATACAGTACATTATGTCCACACACTGTTTTTCTTTCATTATGTGAAACCCAGCGTCCACTGCTATGACAGGAACTGATGCATTGAGACAGATTCCTTCATCAGATGCAGTGAAGTGTGAGGGAAGCTTGTTAGTTTGAGGAGCAGAGTTTTCTGTGTTGTGTGAATAATGATTGATGAGTCATCACAGAGCCAGCCAGGCACCCTCGCTGGCCCCACAAACAGCCCCTCAACACTCTCATCCAAAACACAGAAATGTGCTGTCAGAAATCTGATTCTCTGGATGTCTCGGTCTCAGGTTTACATCGGCCTTGTTGTTCTAAACAGTACAAGGATTCTTTGGATTGTTATTGCTTGTACAAACGGGAAAATGCAATCAGTCATGCTTGACCTGTGTCTGGATTAGATTCCATCAGATATCGCTGCAAATTTACATAATGATCACAAGTTTCCTATTTGCGTATTGATTTACTACGTATGGGAAACCCAAAAAAGCAAAATTGACAGTGCTATTTGGAAATATAATTTAAGGTTAGTAATGCATCCCTGTGGTAAAGCTCATTTAAAATCTGTGGTACATAATTGTCTTTCTCATGTTTACTCTCTCTTCTTCTTTTCTCTCTCAGTCAAACACGTATTTATTCATTACAATCCACATGCTTCCTTACAACTGCATCAAAACAAAATGAATCAAAATCAGTAATGGGGTGTTTATTCTAAATTAGATCCATGCTGGTTCTGCTCAGGCTGAGTGTAGGCAGGAACAATTACTGCTCGATGACACATGCGCAGGGACACAACAGATGTGGATGGAAACATAAACTACAGTCTATATTTAAACACAATCTGGACGGCACATCATCCAGGGCCAACACTTCCTACTTCAGGTCACTGAGACTTTAACCCATGTTTACCGGTCCAGCACACAGCTGACGGCTGAAGTAACCGGTTGGAAAAGTCTGTAGTCTGAAGTCTCTTAGTCTGAAGTCCTCTCTGCTGTGACACATACAGCAGATATCACACAATATATATTACAAATAATGGAATAACACAGGTACAAAAAATAGTAAACCGATGCTACTGAAACACACTTAAAATACTTGATGCAGTTTGAAGAAAAGGTGCTCGCCTCTTACTCAAACAGGGGAAGAGGAAGGAAAGGGGAAATACGTTTTATGGCCCTTGAAGTGCAAACATCCTGGAATCCTGAGTAGTCACAGTTTGGCTTCTCATCTTTCACGGGAATCGTATCACAATGATGTGATTGTAATAGACATGTAATGGACATGGGCATGATTGCGTACAACAGTGGAACACAGTTAAATGATTTGAACATCAGTTTGATTATTTATATATGATTTTGCATGCATTTGCTGTATCATGATATGTGGAGTAGGGCTGCAACTAACGATTATTTTCATTGTTGAATAATCTGTCAATAATTTTCTCGATTAATAGTTGTTTGATCTACAAAATGTCATCCTCAAATGTTTTGTTTTGTCCACAACTCAAAGATATTCAGTTTATTGTCATAGTGGAGTAAAGAAACCAGAAAATATTCACATTTGAAGCTGAAATCTGAGAATTTTGACTTAAAAAAAAAAAAGAAAATTACTCAAACCGATTCATTTACTAACTAATCTATTAATTAATTGACTAACTAATCGATTAATCATTGCAGCTCTAATGTAGAGATACCAGAAAATATCCATATTAATATTAGAATAATCATCAATGATCAGTGTGATCGTACCCATCCGTAAAATCAAGCCAAGTAGACCATTTTTCTTTATCAGCCAAGTCTTCAAGATCTTTGCGGCTGAGTGAATGGAATTTAATTTGTAGCACTCAAAGCATAGAAAAATAACTTAATAGCAACATTTCTTTCTAAAACCATATCCCAGTTAGTCAAGATAATCCACAAATGTTGCTGTGAACAGTTTTCATCAGGAACTATTTTCTACCAAAAGGTGGAATTTATCCTTTGGATCTATTTTCATGAACTGTCCCCTTAAAGAAAATACATGTTTAAATGAATATTAAATTGTTTTCTGCATCACACTTTGGGAGTAGCCTAACTTACCCAAGAGGTAATATCCTGTAGGGTCTTTCTACAGAATCTTATGTAATAGTTTGTCATAAATAATAAAAAAACTGTGGGTTGGGGCGACTCAATAGGGGTTAGGACACATACCACATGGGCACAAATACCCTAAGCAGTGAGTCCTCAGGTCGATTCCTGGCTGGTCGGACTGTTTGCTGAAAATCATTCCCATCTTCTCTTTCCCCACATTTTTCAGTCTCTCTCCACTATCACTATCAAATAATAAAAGAATAAAATGATAAAATGATAAAATAATAAATAAATAGATAAAAAAATAAAATGCCCAAAAAGATAATCTTAAAAAAAACACCTGTGGATGAGAGAAGTAGATCATCATCACTGATTCTGAAACTTTTGGGTGACTCTAAGTGAGACGTTATCTCATCCACAAAAGATGACATCACTCATTCCATCCATTACTCATAAGGCAAAAGATGTCTTTCTTTTATTCATGTCACTTAACAAAGTAGTGAAATGCACTGTACTAGCACTCATGACTCATTGCTTTTTGTATTATAGAGAACAGAAAAGCCTTAGAGTGATAATTTGCAGGAAGCATGGCAGCTCTCTAGTCCAAGTACACAACTACAAAAACAAGCAGCACTTTATGAGAGAGGTGAAGAGCGGGGCATGGCCACCTGCCCTCGTTCAAGCAGACGGAATCCAAGCTGAGAGCAATGTTTTCTCTGGATGGGAGCTCATCTTGCAGAAATCCAATTAAATGAGACGTCCCTGTCTTCAGGAGAAAGGTGTTTAACACACAAACAACTCAAGTGTGAAATACCTTCTTATAATCTGGTGGTCTATGGACAATCAAAGCCTGCCACTGCCTCACTGGCATCGTATCAGGCCATGTGAATTTATGTGTTTACTTTAATTCAGATTTAAGTTGAGTGGGCACGATGATGTCATCAGAGTCTGGGAGACACAGTAATCCAGATGGTAGACAGGGCCTGACCCCGCAGGAGGACACTAAGCCACTTAACTGTAATGTAATGCAGGGTGAGAGTGGGAAGAGATGGAAACAGCTGAATTTACAAACAACATTCACATTGGGTGGATTTTCTGCAAGCATCATGTTCCACTGTGGCAGATACAGTACAGAGAGATAACACAGACTGACCTCATCTGTATGAAGTGCTGATCAGGCAGTTCCCGTGACAGAGCCTTGACGAGGATCCAGTCACATGCTGCCTCAAACATGACAGTAAACTGCAGATTCAGGTCTCTAGTCTACTGTCGCTATTACTGTACGTCTAAAATTTCTATCAGAACTATTTTTAATCTCTCAACTGATGGATTATTTCTGTTATTTTTTAGATTTATCAGTAGGAAGATTTTACTATACTCTATTATTTATAGTACGTATATATGACATATATCCAGGCGATAAGTTCAATTTAACAATCTGCAATTATTTAATTTATGTTATTTTTGTCTTTTCTCATTATTATTTAATGCATTTTTAGCTCATATTATTCAGCTATTCTCTAAGCACATGCACAACTACCCAGAGCTGCTGTCAGAGAGAGGCTGTTTTTAAAGAAAGATCCTCTTTCTGTGGTGAGGCGAGTGGGAGGAACTGAGCCGAAGAGGGCTGCTGAGAGGGAGGAAGGGAAGGGAAGGGAAGGGAAGGGAAGGGAAGGGAAGGGAAGGGAAGGGAAGGGAAGGAAAGGAAAGGCGGGGGGAGACGGTTGCAACCCTAAAGGCAGCGGCTAGCCAGCCGATAGGGGAGGAGCCTGAGGGCTTTGGCTCCTCAAGCTTCCTCCTGATGTCACCGTTCAGCTGCTGCAACTCAGAGTCCATGTGAAGGGAAGACAGTCCAGGGAGGGGAGGGCTTTTGAGGGGAGACGAGAGGAGGGGGGGGAGGCAGAGCGGGACAGTGAAAGGGCTCGGCAGAGCTCCTCAGTCAGTAGGCCTCGTAGTCACTTGGCACGGAGCAACAATGGGGCCTGCATGCTTCAGATCCTCATCTGCAAGACGTCTGTGGCTGAGATCAGGCCTGCTGATGCTATGAGGGCATTTATGTGGTTTTGAAAGAGAAAAAAGAGACGACAATAGAAAGAAGGAAAAGAGATGAGGGGAGGAGGAGAGATGTGTGGGGTGGTGAGCTGTGATCAGATCTGGAATGCCATTGTTAGAGCTCGCTGCTCTGTGTTGCAGAGAGGGACAGCTGCCTCTGAGGCCTGCTTGCTCATGTGAGACAGGCAACGCAGTTCTCTGTGAATTTTCCCCCCATTCCCTACAGACAGACAGACAGGTGGAGCCTGAACTCAGCCAGCTGGGAGTCAAGGGAAGGAACTAGGAGGAATTTGGGGAGTGGCGTTTTAAAGCTTCCTCTTTCCTTCTCCTTGCTCTCAAAGAAAAGGGCCCTAGCTATATTTGTCAAGGCAGAAAGGCAGAGTGTGTGGGGAGCTTTAGCTCTCGGTGCTAGGTCAAGTGCAGGCCTGATTAGCTTTATCCAAAGTCAGACTGAGAGAGCAGTTGCGTAGATGCAACCTCAAAGGAGAAATTACAGACCCTGCTGTTGGAACAGTGGATGAAAGATGAGGCGAGGCTGAAAAGTCGTACAGTCATACTGGAAGGCTGTGACGCATGAAGAGGTGATGGGTGAGTTGACATTACCTTCTAAGGAAAGGTTTGTGTGTATTTTCTTAGTATTAATTAGATCTAGATCATCGCTCTTAACTGGGATTTAAAGGGGACGTAACATGCTCATTTTCAGGTTCATACTTGTATTTTGGGTTTCTACTAGAACATGTTTACCCCCTCCCAAAAAAAGCAAAGTCTGCTCTGAATGGCTTGTGAGAAAAATATGGCGCACTTTCGCAAAGGTAGTTCTCAAATCGTGGGCGATATATTCTAATGAAACTGCATGTGAAATAGGAAGGGGAGCCCAATGTGAATGGCTTGTCGAATCGTAATGTTGTTGAAATGTTTTCTGATCTAGGCAGTCCACAAAAAAACTGACTGAGTCTTATTTCACAGTTTGTTGGTTGGTAGGCACTCCAGATAACCAAATGTATGTGCACAAACACTAAAAAGGGGAGTTTTTCATGATATGTCCCCTTTAACAAGTACAGTTATTCAACATTACAATTAACAGTGAATCTTTCTCAGCTGAGTGGATCCATTATTATATAAAGTGCACACTGATTTTAGCTTTCCTGTGTCCTGGTGGTGTGTTGAATTGCAATGAATATGGTGTTCTTTACATATCCAAAACCTTATCTATATGATCAAGTTTTGGTTTGCTTGATTCTTCTCTCAGATACATACAACTCAGAAATGAACTATATCATCAGTAATGGTGCAGTGATGTTTCACAGTTACTGACAAAGAATTACATTCTGATCCACAAGACGGTGTCTGGGACAAAGATCTGTTTTTGTTTTAGGTTTGTAAATTTGCAGTTGGATCAAGTCAAACATGGTGGTTGTGAAATGTACAGTTTGAGTATTTGCATTCCACTGCTCTCAGGCTCACATTGATTGTATTGGCACTACAACTTCATGCATATTATCATGTCATCATGTGTTTGTGGTCTATTTTAAGCTATATATCTGAATGTAAACTAAGCAGAGTTCACCTTTTCATATAAATATCTCCTAGTTTCTATATCCTTTGTTCATGAGGGGGTTTTCTGTGTATTTCAGATATTCTTTTATGTGATTGACACAGTGGGTATAGCTTCCAGCAGCATTTGTGCTAGGCATTAAATTTGCCATATCTCACTCTCACTCCAACTGGACGTTCTCTGGTGTTTATGAAGTAACTGAGCATTTATGGCTATATGTTAATGAGCCTTGCCCACATCATAAGAACATTATCAGGCAGGATGTTGCTTAATGATGTTACAAAAAAAAAATAGAAAGAAAAAAACAAACAGATTTACAACATTTACTATTGGATTTATTTTCTTTTTGTCTGAAACTGTAATTCAACCTTTCAGAGCTCTTCATACCACAGATGGCACACAGACTTTGTCCAACGTCGTTCCTTGAATTTTCATAGAATTACTCCCCTTTTAAATTCCATCTATCTGTAATGAAACCTAGATGAAGTGGATGGAGAGCTTTCACTCAAGAGGCACAATGTGATCTCAAGGTTATTAGAGGATGTTGCATGACAGAAGTGGTTAGTGTAAACAACAGCATCTGAAATGAAGTGACGACCACAAAGAGCCAGCGCCTAATGACATGCTCTCTACAATGTTGTCTCTCAGTTCCCTGATAAAAGGTGTCTCAGAAGATAGAGGATGTTTGGGAGGGGGGAAACCTGCAACAGAAGGCTTAATAGTTTCTGATTGTATACAGCTGATTTGAAAAATACTTTGTCATGTTAGAATACAACTAAGCTAACTACCTAACCAGACCAATGGTTGGAATGTTCCTAACATTACATGGAATACAGATTGATGCTGTTTTATGAGCACTGTTTATTGGTCACATTAAAGCAGTGTGTCTGTGTTTTTGGTGTTCATGTAATCCTTTATGTGCTTATGTACAATATGACAGATGTACAACATGTCATTGGCACACTGAGATAATCTGTGCTTGACCCAGTGATAAAATTTCATGTAACAGCAGCGACCATGTACAGAACAGAGAGCCAGCAGGCATCCAGTCATCATCTGGAATTCAACACGTTAAACAATAAAACAGAGGACACTGTGTATGGTAAAATAGTCACAGGAATTCACACGAGATTAGGGCTGTCAATCGATTACAATATTTAATCATGATTAATAGCGAATTAATAGCACATTTTTTTATCTGTTCAAAATGTACCTTAAAAGGAGATTTATCAAGTATTTAATACTCTTATCAACATGGGAGTGGGCAAATATGCTTGATTTATGCAAATGTATGTTTATATTTATCACTGGAAATTGATTAACAACACAAAACAATGACAAATATTGTCAGAAACCCTCACAGGTACTGCATTTAGCATAAAAAATATGCTCAAATCATAACATGGCAAACAGCTGTCAGTGTAATGACTTGACTATGACTTGCCCAAAACTTCATGTGATTATCATAAAGTGGGCATGTCTGTAAAGGGGAGACTCGTGGGTACCCATAGAACCCATTTTCATTCACATATCTTGAGGTCAGAGGTCAAGGGACCCCTTTGAGAATGGCCATGTCAGTTTTTCCTTCACGACAAGCTAGTATGACATGGTTGGTACCAATGGATTCCATAGGTTTTCTAGTTTCATATGATACCGGTATCTTCACTCTAGCTTTAAAACTGAGCCCGCTACAACCTAAAGATTGTTGCAAGTTGTGTTAATGCGTTAAAGAGCTTAGAGGCGTTAAAACAAATTTGTGTTAATGCGTTATTATTGCGTTAACTTTGACAGCCCTACACAAGATGCATTTAAGCATTTTTGTTGTCAACATATGTAGATATACACATATATTACACTTCTAACACCACTGTAAACAGACATGTTGGCGCCTAGACTGCATAGTTGTCACAGCACGAGTTCTGCCCCGCGGTGTTCATCACATCTATTCATTTTTCCTCCACTGCATTAGCTTATTAGGGTTTTCATTTGTAAAGTCAAACAACCTCTGGCTATGCGTGTTTATGAGAAAAGAAGCTCATCCTACTGACACAGTTTAATAAGGGAGGGAGTGCATAAAATGCCAGCAGATACTGGATTTGGATGAGGTTTTGTTATATTAACTGCACCATGACTCATTTCTTCCTTTGCTCATGCTGAGGGTAAGCGAATACGCCCTCCTCACCCTGTCTGAACGCTTCCTCGAGACTTCCGTGACCTTTCTCCTGTTCCTTCCACCCTGCGTGTGTGTGTGTGTGTGTGCGTGCAGGTTAAGCGGTGCCCGTGCTCCCTTTGAATGTCCGTCACCATGGCTAAGCGTGAGACCGGCAGCACCAGCCCCGTGGTCCGGCAGATAGACAAGCAGTTCCTGGTCTGCAGCATTTGTTTGGACCATTATCACAACCCCAAGGTCCTGCCCTGCCTGCACACCTTCTGTGAGAAGTAAGCTCTGAACCAATCAGTCACACTGTATTTGTACAGCGCCTTTCATACAATGCAGTACAAAGTCAAATCATACCGTAAGATTAAATTGGCAGTAGAAAGAGAAACAGTAAAACAATGGGAGACAATTAAAGAGCCATAAAACATTTTTAAGCAAAATTCAAAGATGAGACAGTTTTTAATCATTTTAGGACGAGATGTATGTGCGATATTATGCTTAATTCAGAAAATGAGCACACAAGTAAAGACATATAAATAGTTTAGTGCATCATAGTGTTTTTTTGTATTCCCTCTGCCTGCATTATGTTCTTTAAATGGGATGCATTGAAGGGATGTTTAAAGAAATTCCAAAATAATG
The DNA here is from genome assembly GCA_916701645.2 of Sebastolobus alascanus. Taxonomy (NCBI): domain Eukaryota; kingdom Metazoa; phylum Chordata; class Actinopteri; order Perciformes; family Sebastidae; genus Sebastolobus; species Sebastolobus alascanus. The sequence goes on along the minus strand of CAKAOJ020000040.1, from coordinate 2,580,414 downwards.
TGTAATGTCCCAAAATCACGCCACTTACGTCAGCTGTGAGGCACCAACCACTCAGCTCAGCCACAATAAAACAGACCGCATTCTTTATGGCACTGCAATGTTGGCAGCAAGCTTTGATTTCCACAGCTCTGTTGCTCCCACATGGGACAGATAGTACAGTTATTTAAATCATTTGGTGCTCTCTGTTGTGCCCAGCCGAAAACTGTAAGGACCAGAATCTTGTTGTCCTCAGAGCAAGCAAAAAAAAAGTTTAGCATTTTTACACCATGTTGATCCTGGTGCTTCAGTCCTCCAATTAATGTCTTTAACATCTTGTGTCTCCGTAGATGTCTACAGAACTACATCCCTCCCCAGTCTTTGACGCTGTCCTGTCCAGTATGCAGACAGACCTCCATCTTGCCAGAGAAGGGTGTGGCAGCCCTGCAGAACAACTTCTTCATCACAAACCTAATGGAGGTGTTACAGCGGGACCCAGAGTGCAGCCGACCTGAGGCCTGTAGTGTTCTGGAGTCAGCCAGCGCAGCCACAGCCTGTCAGCCCCTCTCCTGCCCAAACCACGAGGGCAAGGTAAGCTCAAACAAAAGGCCAAAGGGTGTATAGTAGGTCAGATCTATCAGAGATCAACCATAAGTTCATGATTACGCTGTGTTACAAGATCTCATCTGAAATATTTTTTTTCTTATATGTGTTTGAATTTGTAAGCAAATTTACCCACAGAAATATGTGATGTTCAGTTGTGTCGTGCTCCACTGCACCATCTGCAGGTGATGGAGTTTTACTGCGAGTCATGTGAAACAGCCATGTGTCTGGAGTGTACAGAAGGAGAACACAGGGAACATGTGACAGTTCCTCTGAAGGATGTGCTGGAACAGCATAAGTCAGCGCTAAAAAATCAGCTGGACGCTGTGCGCAACAGGTACGTGCTTTAATCCATAATGAAGTATGTGATTGCATTTGGAAGATCTTGGAAGTATAAAGAATGCTAATATGAAAGTTGTAGCCTGGGTCAATCCTTGTTGCTTTCTTCTGGCAGACTACCCCAGCTGACGGCTGCCATTGAGCTTGTGAATGAGATCTCCAAGCAGCTCACAGAGCGGAAAAATGAGGCAGTGACTGAGATCAGTAACACTTTCGACGAGCTGGAGAAGGCCTTACACCAGCGCAAGACTGCTCTCATTACAGAGGTGGAAAACATCTGCAGCACTAAGCAGAAGGTCTGAGGTCGTTCTGGTGTGTTTTTTTGTAATTTTCCACATTTTAGTAAAAGCGCCGCTGACTGTTCGCCTCTGTGTCTTTGGACATTCTTAGGTGCTTCAAGCCCAGCTGACCTCTTTGCTTCAGGGCAAAGAGAATATTCAGAGCAGCTGCAACTTCACAGAGCAGGCCCTGAACCACGGCAGCGCCACTGAGGTCCTGCTGGTCCAGAAGCAGATGGGAGAGCGGGTCAGTGCCCTGGCAAGACACACCTTCCCCGAGCATCCCCACGAAAATGGACATCTGGAATGCCAGGTGGAGACTGATGGACTGAGGCGCTCCATTCAGAACCTGGGAGTCCTGATCACAACAGGGACTGTAGGCCACACTAGCGTCGCCACCGGTGAAGGCCTGCGCCATGCACTGGTCGGCCAGCACACTACTGTCACAGTCACCACTAAAGACAAGGATGGAGAGCTTGTGAAGACCGGCAATGCTACTCTGAGGGCGAAGATCATTTCTGCAGACGGAGCGTGCACTGAAGCCGAGGTGGCGGACAACAAGAACGGCACCTATGAGGTCGGATACACCATCCGCTCGGAGGGAGAGTACACCTTCTCTTTGCTGCTGTACGAACAGCCTGTGAGGGGGAGTCCGTTCCGCTTGCGTGCCGTCAAGCCGTCAGATGTCCTGCAGTCGCCGGACGACGTGAAGAGAAGAGTGAAGTCCCCGAGTGGAGGAGGAGGTCATGTTCGACAGAAGGCGGTGCGCAGACCCTCCAGCATGTACAGCACCACCAAGAAGAAGGAAAACCCGATAGAGGATGAGCTGATCTACAGAGTGGGTGGGTGAATAACTGGCTAGATCTGCTGTTAATTATGGTTACCGATGACTGAGCTGTGTGATGTTTTTCTCTAGAGCACACACTGAGTCATATCTCTGGATAATTTGAGTACCTGGTGATGCAGATTAATCAGTTCTAGACCTCTTTTTGGCACACAATTTTTTTCTTCTGTCTGTAAGACATATAGAGAGCTCCAGGGATGACGTATTTTTGTAGGCCAACCAGGAAGTTAGCATCGCCCTGGGTTCCCTCGAGAAAAAGCCAGTGGGATTTTTCCATTGGGTTTTGCATTATTGCAGAAAATAAGCTCTGTGGCAAACACACGTGTATGATACTTACAAGTTTTGTTCCGTAAAATAATCTCCACAAATGAACACCACTTTTATGATTTTTGAAGCGTAAATGCAATAGACAGAAGTAAAAAGCTAACGCTAGGCTATAAATGTACTACACCACGGTCACATGAGCGCGAGTATACACAACGAGGCTTTAAAGGCGGACGAGTCGGCGTGATGACTTTTAGTAGTCTCATTTAGCCACTTGTTAGCAGCCGCCTTTTTTAAGACACACAAAGGCTTCAAAATTCACAAGTGGGATATTTACTGATGTATTTTATATCGTAAAACAAAACGTTAAAATCTTGTGTTAACCACAGACCTTATTTCAGGTATCTAACTAAAAACCCATTGACTTCCAGACGAGGGAACCAGAAGTGCTAAAATGCTAACTCATTTCCGGGTTTTAGGACTCATTCCTGTAGCACTCTATTCAAAGCAGGTACAGCAGAACTGATCTGTACATTATTATTACACATGCATAGTGCTGAAGCAGTCTCATGTCTTGTTGACAGGAACAAGAGGGCGAGATAAAGGAGAATTCACTAACCTACAAGGCATCTCCACCTCCAGTAATGGACGGATTGTGGTGGCAGACAGCAACAACCAATGTATACAGGTCAGTGTCATTCGCTTGAGCTGAAATAAAAAAATCTAACGAATTAGTTCATTGTTTGGGTTGAAGTGAATGTTCTCTTTTTCTAGGTATTCTCAAATGATGGCCAGTTTAAGATGAGGTTTGGGGTCAGAGGTCGTTCACCAGGGCAGCTGCAGCGCCCCACGGGGGTCACAGTGGACGTGAACGGCGACATAATTGTAGCCGATTACGACAACAGGTGGATTAGCATCTTCTCCTCGGACGGGAAGTTCAAGGTGAACGGTCTCAGCCGAGAGAAATGTTTTCGCTGCACAAGTTCAAAATGTTCCACTGAATGACTAAAGTGTCCTTCTGGTTGTCACAGAACAAGATCGGTGCTGGAAGACTGATGGGACCCAAAGGTGTGGCTGTGGATAAGAATGGACATATCATCACGGTGGATAATAAGGCCTGCTGTGTCTTCATCTTCCAATCAAATGGGAAGCTGGTGACGAAGTTTGGAGCCAGAGGAACATCAGACAGACACTTTGCAGGTACTGTGTAACACTTAGTACCAATATGATCATTTCATTAATGATGTCTCTTACAGGAAGATGATGATGCTTCCTGTCTCAGTGCATGTGGTCGGGCCAGATTTACGGATTTCATTTATGTTTCATACTTTACAGGAATGTTGATTTGAACAAATCTCATTTATTTAGTGATCAGCATGTTTCTCTGCACCCTTTATTTTAAAGTCTAGCTGGTGTAAGCATGTATAGCTGCTTGTTTAATCATAGACATAATGATCCTTTATTATTGCATTGATAATCTTATACTATGAACATGCGCCTGATCATCATAGTTCAAGACAGAGCTGTAAGGAGGCAGAAGTTCATAATGCACACTAATGCATGTCTTCCTGTCTTTGCCTCTCACTCAGATTTCAGGACAACAAAAACGTCTGTTAATAGGATTTGCTCGCATTACTGGAATCCCTCGTTGTTGCACCGACAGCAGTATTTCAGTTGGAACTCACCCGTTCTTTCCATTTAATTTCTCACATGGACCTTTTCTTTTCTTTTAGAAAAAAGTGGTGCAAACATTGCACTGGAACAAAAGCTTAGTAAATCTGGCCCTGTTTTCAGTAAGTAATGAATTCACTGTGAATGTGAACTAAGGAAATGTTCTTTTTACATGTTGATGCATCAGCTCTGTCGTGAGTCATGTGTTGTCCCACGTCAACTCAGAGTGTCTCTGTGTCTTGTGTGTCCTGTAGTCCAAAAATAGTGTGGAACTTCCTCTCTCGTATGTTGTAAAGCAGTGGATGACTCATCTTTCCTCTCTTTCCCTCTCTGTCTCCTCTACTGCTTCCAGGTCCTCACTTTGTGGCCGTGAATAACAAAAATGAAATTGTCGTGACAGACTTTCATAACCATTCAGTCAAGGTATGGCTTGTTGCAAGTATGTGTGTACATTTTGTATTGTAGTAAACCTACATTGTGAATCAATCAAACATAAACATTAGAAAAGATAAAAAATAAGAAAATAACTGATTTTATGCTGTGTTGCCTGAGATCATTTTAGCAATATGCTTTTTATCCTATTTTCCGTAACATGTTTGTGTTATGTGTGACAGCAGAGTGTCATTTTCCCCTTCTCTTTCCTGTTTAATCTCTCCTGCAGGTGTACAATGCAGATGGGGAGTTCCTGTTTAAATTCGGCTCCCACGGAGAGGGAAACGGCCAGTTCAATGCTCCAACTGGCGTGGCCGTGGATGCCAATGGAAATATCATTGTTGCTGACTGGGGCAACAGTCGGATCCAGGTGAGCTTGAGAAATCTACATCTCATTTAATGCAGAGAGGAAATTTGTCAGTATATGATCACTTAACGGTGGTAAGGTGGTGCAGTGGTTAGCACTGTCGCCTCTCAGCAAGAGGGTCGCATGTTTGAATCCGGCTTGGGGCCCTTCTGTGTGGAGTTTGCATGTTCTCCCCATGTTAGCGTGGGTTTTCTCTGGGTTCTCCGGTCTGTCTCTATGGCTGCGATCGACAAGTCTTTTTTGCTTAGGAAGGTTCCTAACGGAGTGAAATGACCCGGAAGTATCTAAGTAGCAGCCATGATAAGAGAGAGTTCGAATTCTCTAAATGCTAAGGAAAGGTGCTTCAATGCTTCCTTTCTTATCTCCTTTAGCATAGGATACACTGGACCATCCTTTACCAAAGGAATGGAGAAAATGCTGTCCCACAATTCCTTGCGGCCGGAACTTTTAAAGGCACGCCCCATTCGGCCGTTCATGAAAACAAACGATATGCTTATCTTGCATATTATTTTCAGACAGTCATATATTAATTGGTATTTATGTTGATAAATATGAGTGGACATTGACAACCATTACGTTTCACTTTATTTTATTTATTTATTTCTAACAAGTAACAAATGAGTAAAAAACAGCCTAGTGTAAGTGCAGTCGGATTCTCTTAACACCACGGTTGTCTTTTCCTAAGTCCTTATGAATTCTCCTTCACATCTTTCTCGATGGAAAACGTCATGAGGTCAAGGAAAAGTGGTTAGGAAAAGACATTAGGACGTCATTTTTTGACTTTACGACCACGGCCTATGTGTCAGCCTTGTGATAGTCTGGCGACCTGTCCAGGGTGTACCCCGCCTTCGCCCACTGTCAGCTCCAGCCCCCCCACCCCAATCCATGGATGGATGATCACTTACCTTTTCCTCTGTGCTGTGACCAACCAGGTGTTCGACAGCTCAGGGTCCTTCCTGTCCTACATCAACACATCAGCGGACCCCCTTTACGGCCCTCAGGGCCTGGCCCTCACGTCTGATGGCCATGTGGCGGTGGCGGACTCTGGGAACCACTGCTTCAAGGTCTACCGCTACCTGCAGTAGATACCTGAGACGTCCACCTTCACCACTGCGAGCACTGACAACGACACAACCAATGTATTCCACAGGGTGCAAAGATCTTTCCAGTACAGCCTTTTGATGTGCACATCAGCTGATATAATTAAGTGTCTGATCTTGAGTTTACGCTCTTTATGATGTGTATTGAAGGTTGTTTTTTAAAGTTGGATAATGTAGCATCCTTGGGACAAGTAATGGACATAAATCTATGGACTGGTTTTAGAGAATGTGCAAAAACATGTTGTACGCTGTTGATGGTATTATTAAACCACACTTTCTGTGAGACTGGACAGGGTAGGATATAGATTGAAGTATTTAATGAGCCATAACTTGTCCAAATGCATGAAGTTTTATTTGATCTTAATGCCTAGGCAACACACAGTGTACCCACCGGTTGCTTTTCTCATCAACTAGTTAATGCTTACAGTGAAATGAACAGCGCTATACGCTTATCCAGCAACGAAATGTTAAATAATCTCACATAAAAATGTCACCACCATCTGTGCATTGAATTGCTGTATGTACTGTATATACATAAATGTATATTGTGTATATTAGATCACTCCGTTATGTATGTGCTATGATTTTGAAACACACAGCCTTTTGGCTATTCAGAGAGCAGCGGTCAAGGATTCCAGGATTTTAAACGTGTGTATGGCAGCTGTTAAAAAAGTGTGCTTTTTAAAACATACCCAGCACATGCCTAAAAGAAGAAGAGTGTCATATTTATTGCTAATGTAAGCAGCACAATAATCGTTTTTGTTAATATATCTGTTGTTTTAAAATGAAAAAAAAGAAGAAAAAAAAATGCTAATTTATTTTATTTTATACACTAGCCCAGCATTTACAAATTATTTTTCTAAATTGATGTGCTTTCTTTTTTTTCTTTAGAGCTTCACACTTCTATCCCTTTCCCTGAAAGAGAAATTTCACCTTAAAACAGAATTCAGTATCCCCCTCACATCTGGATAATTTTGATCAGTGTTTGTGCACATGAGCAGCTCTTTTTCAAAGCTATAAACCCATCTTTGTTTTCAAGTGGGATGCCATCAAAAAGATTCCTCTGTTCAGAATTAATGGCTAAAGATATGGGCTCATAGAATCATTGTTTTGCCTTTAATAATTAAAGAGCTTTATTCATTGAAGTGCTAACAGTTACAAACCAGAAAGAATACGCATATCTCAGGAAATCCATCCAAATTTGATCAGCATGTCAATGGAACAACTTTAAATATTTGTTTTATTTCTTTTGATAGTGTCAGCTTTTGAGGGAGACATTGGGAGCTTTTTGAGAAAACTGTTAATTTGTGCAAAATTAATGTAGTCTGGATCCAAGACCACAAAAATGCTCGGGATGGAATATGAATTCTGTTTTTCAGTGTTCTGTTTTTGTTTTTTGGCTTTCACATAGGGAACATTTACAAAATGATAGTTTATTAGATTTGCCAGCAAACTCATTCACGCTTTAGAACACACTCGCCTGCGATACTGTTGTAAACTACAGTATCTAACAAAACGCTGTTAGATGACCAAGCCGAGGAAAAACTTGTACCAGTAGAGCTGCTGCTCTTGCTCCCCCTAGTGTTCATTCTGTGTAATGTCATAAGAAAACCTGGTGCCACAGCAGAAAAGAGACCAGGTGCAGGAAGAAGGCAACTTCCTGGTCCGACAGAATTACCAACAGCACTGTGCTAAACACCCAAACACCAACATTCACCCTCCACTAGTGCAGAGTTTTTCCAGCTACAGGATATGACCCCATTTCACCAGTTTAGTCAACCAGGAAGCTGCTGTTCTTCATGCACCTGATCTGCTGTTTGACTTGTTGCCAAACAAGAGCCCAGACATCTATAAAGAGTCAAAGGCTCACCTTTTACAGATGTATCTGAAGCATTTTACCCTGCCCAGCTGTGTCACACCAATACACATTTTGTTTTCTCTATGAATATGCACTGGTAATAAAAGCACATGGTTTACTGAGTTGTTGTATATGTGCTACTCATTATGCTTGACTTCCACTGAGGGGATTGGATCTGTGTCTAAATTTGCACATTAAACTTAAAGGGGACCTATTATGCTTTTGTGCTTTTTCCCTTTCCTTTAGAGTGTTATATCGTTTTTTGTGCAAGTAAAAGGTCTGCAAAGTTACAAAGCCCAAAGTCCACACCAAAGGGAGTTACCACAGAAACACTGCTCCTGAGTTGCCTGAAACTTCTTGCTTGAAGTCCTGCCTTTTCTTCTCTAACGTGGTGATGTCACCACGTAACACATATAACGTCTAGTTTGGAACACCCTCAAACAAAGCTAGATAGGACGGAGCTGACGCATAGTCCGAAAAGTTTGGTTCGGCTAACCAATCACAAAAGTGGGCCAGCTGGCCAATCAGAGCAGACTGGGCTTTTCGGGGGGGTGGAAAAAATAAAAATAAAAATAAAGCTTTTTGAACATTAAGGCATGTAAACATGTTCTAGTAGAAACCAAAAATACAATTATGCACCTGAAAATAAGCAAAATAGGTCCTCTCTGAATGGTGGTAATAAGGAAATGATGAGTTGAGTAGGGTTGTAGGTGTGGGTCCACTTCTTGATTTACAGTGAGCACAAATTTCATAATCCTGATAGGACTGATGCTCAACTGGATCACTAGGTATATTTATAGATGTATATACAGGTATGGCAATGGTTGCATGTGATTTTTGAGCATTTTTAGTCAAATTATTTAAAGAGGACCTATTGTGCTTATTTTCAAGTACATACCTGTACTTGTATTTTGGGTTTCTAGTAGAACATGTTTACATGCTTTAATATTCAAAAAAACACTTTACTTTTCTCATACCGGCTATGCTGCAGCACCTCTATTCACCCTCTTTCTGAAACACTCTGTTTGAGCTCCTGCGCGGCCCCCCCGAAAAGCCCATTCTGCTCTGATTGGTCAGCTGGCCCACACTGTTGTGATTGGCCAGCCGAGCCAAACTTTTTGGACTCCGCTCCAGCTCCGCTCTATAGCTTTGTTTGAGGGCGTACCAAACTAGTCGTTATGCAAATGTTTTACTTCGTGACATCACCACGTTACTGAAGAAAAGGCAGGACTTCAAGCGAGGCATTTCAGGCAGTTCAGGAGCAGTGTTTCTGTGGGGGAGAGTAACTCCCTTTGGCGTGGACTTTGGGCTTTGTAACTTTGCACATAACACACTAAAGGAAAGGTCCTCATTAAGGAGAAGGTTGGTGACCAGTAAGAATATATTTGTTCAAAGACATTCCCTCTCATCTTCAAGCTAAAACATATGTTTCATCAAAAAAAAAAACATACACTTTCTTGAAAAATTATTTATTTGCAGACCACGCTGTGCTTCTGGTCTATGTTACAAATACTTACAGCACATACAGTATGCATTTTTTTAACAGTAACCATTCCCAAAACATCCAAATGGTATATTTATAGGTAATACATATGTATATACATACATACATGTGCATAAAAAAAAGCTCAGAATGCACTCAAAGCATTAGAGTGGAATAAAAGAACCACAGTAATTTTGATACAGTGTCAAACCTAGATAAGCAAGCAAAATTGTGCACTGAAAAGAAAAATCATACTTGGGGTAAACATTTCATGAAGGTATGATATCACAGGTTGCATAGAATTGTTTTCAATTTCAAAAATAAAATTGCAAATAAACATTTATAAAGTCGTGACTATGAATTTAGTGTCTATCATACGATATATGAGGTAATTTATGGCAATCCTGTGCCTGGATCTGGAACAAAAACAAACCAACAACACTGATACATGGAAAGCTTGTATGACGTTCATATTATGTGCACAATATTCTAATAACATGGCACATGACCTGTAGATGTGTATTGTCGATTGAAATCCCAATAACAAACAAGTTATACAGATTGATAAAGATAGGTTCAAAATGAGAAAGGGAGATGAAATCGTATAATATGATTTGTGTCGGCACTAAAGAACAAGCACTGAAAAATAAATAAATACATTTCAAACTAATGAATCAGGGAGAGGACAGCAGTTCTGACAGTAATGATGTTGATTGGGCGTAAAACATTTCATTCCCTTTAAGTGAAATCTGCTAAACGTATTAGACGATATTTCAAGGTTTAAAAAAAAAAGCTAAGCTACAGTATTGTACACTTAAAAATGTAGCATACCTGTTGTGCCAAGAGTGAAAATAGTTTCTGCTGGAAATAGTGGCTCTAGAACCACTACTATAGTACACTGTACATTGCAGACCAGCTGTCTTGAAAGTCAATTCAATACTACAGACTTTAAAAGTTTCACTTCTCTTATTTGATAGTGCCATGTGTCAATTATAAGGTCTTGAAATCATACAGTGTTTCAACAACTACATATTAGGGGGGATTTAACAATAATGATTGGCCATTGATAAATACTGTTTTTCATGGGATACGCTGTAAAACACAAACTGGTGGAAATACAGTAGATCAGACGCACAATTCCATTCAAATCAGCATTTTCTTTTACAATTTCAAACAGTCTTAAAATACAAAAATAAATGCATGCAAAAACATGAGCACGAGAAAACAACGTGAAAAAAAATTGTTTCACTTGAGTGGATGTCTTACTGATCACACAGGACAAAACATACTGTAACATAACATACATCATAAAACCTCAAAACTGTGATTTCTTAGGCACACAATGAATCTATAAGGACAAACCATTCTCTATAAGAACAAACAGTGTAAGCAACTATGGACAGTGTCTTGATGCAGCAAATCAAACATACAAAGCCTGTTGTTAACATCTACTACGGTATGCAAAATATCCACCTTCTCTTGACCTACTCAGTAAAACACCAAATGCCATTCAAGTTAAGAGGCATCTCCTGTAGCACCTTTGGAAATGTAATAACACCTTTTTTTTGGATCAAATGGCATCAAAAGCAAATCAATAAGTGAGTAGTGCCTTGAAACAGCTGCTAACAAAGTCCGTCCCCACTCCCCGGCCGTGGAAGTGACGCAGTATTTCAAGTAGATTTCTGAATAGAATCAAAGCTCTTGTAGTTTGTGTTGCTTCACACACAATTTTCAATCTTTCTATCTAAATGTGAGGCACTTGCAAAACAAAAATATTAACTAAAACTCTCAATCATAAGTCTGTTTGTTAGACCTCTGAGCTGTCACTGAGCTGGGCTTGTGTCATCATGGGTTCTGCGCTGCTGGAGCTCTTGGGTGCGTCTTTGTTCCCTCGCTTGGACCGGACCAGTAACACCACGGCGATGACGATGACTACCGTGAGGAGAAGCCCGACAAAGATGCCAATGATCAACACTAGTCTGTCATCATCACTGTCCTCTCTGTGGTTGAGCTCACGGGGGATGATCCCTTTGGTGAAGATCTCCCTCTCTGGGCTCGTCCTCCGCTGGCTGCTGCGGTCCAGCGCGATGTGGAGGATGTTGGTGCCGCGGTTGTTGCTCCGACCGATCTCCTCTATTACGTCTGGCACATCGTTGGCTGATCTTCTGCTGCGATGCTGTTGAACGCTTGGAAGCAGATGTGTGTGCTGACTCATCACATGGTACTCCAGGCTTCTCTTCCCTATGCCACGGTTAGCGTTGTCCCGGGAACGGACGGTGTAGATGGTGTGAATGTACCACTCTCTTCCTGAAGATACCTGGAGAAAGCAACAGTTATTGTTTTAAAAAATGATACCTGTAGGTCATTTTTATGGCACATTTTTCTGCAGAACACCAGTTCCTTTAGTTGATGCTTAAAAAATACTTTTAACACTGTTAGAAAAACAGCTACTGTCAGTGTAGCTCCCCTTCATGGACCCATGTTTGTTGTGGTATTCCTTCTGCACTAGTGTATATCTGGCCTTATAGTGTAGCCAGAGCAGTTATTGTACATTGGAGTTGAAAAGCAGAAAAAGTTTTCAGCTACTGGAAAACACTCATCAGGCCTGTAGACACACTGATACTGACTTTTTCTACTTAACAAGCCAAGAAATACAGACTCGCTGACCAGAGGAAGCAATCTGCACCCGATGAAAGAGGGAGAGTCTGAGTCATACACATGATCCTCTGATCATAGGCCGTATAAAGGCCAGCACACACAGTGATGATGGATTTGCTCACTCGCCATAAGGTTTCCATGCAGAAAGTGTCAGGTCAGTGAATCTTTTTCTCTTGGCTTGTTAAGAGGAAAAAGTAAAATATCAGTGGGAAAAAAAAAATCTTTTAAGGTCACTTTCTGTGACTCTTATACACATTATTTCCATCTTGCTCTTTCCACTTGCTCTCGCCACAGCAGGATGCCACAAGTTCACACCAGTTCCCCGAGAGTTACATTCCAGGCTGAGTTAAGTGGCCACCTCTGGGATGCAGCACAGATTGGTTAAATATGAGAAAGTGGACTATTTTATGGTGTGTGCTGAATGTGTTTCTTGTAGGGCTGTCAAAGTTAACGAGATAATAACGAAAATTTGTTTTAACGCCACTAATTTATTTAACGCAGTAACACAATCAATCTTTCGGAGGTTGTAGCGGGCTCAGCCAACCATGTCATACTAGCTTGTCGCGAAGGAGGCTAAATAACGCTTCAAACTTGCACTAAATTTTGGCGAGGAAAAACTGTCATAGCCATTTTCAAAGGGGTCCCTTGACCTCTGACCTCAAGATATCTGAACGAAAATGGGTTCTATGGGTACCCACGAGTCTCCCCTTTACAGACATGCCCACTTTATGATAATCATGCAGTTTGGGGCAAGTCATAGTCAAGTCAGCACACTGACACATTGACAGCTGTTTGCCATGTTCTGATTTGAGCATGTTTCTTATGCTAAATGCAATACCTGTGAGGGTTTCTGGACAATATTTCTCTTTACTCTGTGTTGTTAATTGATTTCCAATAATAAATATAAACATACATTTGCGTATTGAGTATTAAATGCTTGACAAATCTCCCTTTAAGGTACATTTTTCTTGTACTTGACATTTACACTGACCTGGAAGAGAGCTGAAGAATCAATTCTGAAACCATCTGACCCAGGTTGTCTCACTAGAGTTAAAGCGCCGGGGTCATCCACCGCCAGGAAGGCATTGAAAGCTACGTTGCCAAATGAGCGGGCCTGGGTCTCTGGCTGGGCCTTGTCCTGGAGGGAGAAGATGACACAGGGAGGAATATTTAGCTTTGAATGGACACAAAGCACATGTGACATGATGAGATATACTTACAATGATCTTGAATCTGTAGAGTAGTGAGGGAGCATCAGCCAGACAGCCAAACTCAAAGTTGCTGGGATTGTATTTAGGGACATATCCATCTGCTCCAGTACACAGGAACACTTTCTCTATGTTACAAATAAAGGAGTCGCCCAAGTTCTGCACAGGATCCACCATCACTCGGCCGTAGATTGTATCCCCTGAGGGAAGAGAAATACACTTTTCATCACTGCAACGCACCTGAACTAGGTGATGGTTTAATTAAAAGTTGTACTAAAAAAGGTTTTTATTATGTACACTGATGCAGTTCTCTGGAATGATTTCATTTTGCGCAGACAACAATATTGAGAAAAACGTTAAAACCCCAGCTAAAACTACGCTCTCATTCTTGGCAACAAGAGCTCTCCGCGCTCACTTGTTGAAAAAAATTAAATTCAGACTCTCGTAATTAGCTTGATTTGGGGAAAGACATGAAAGTGGTAAATGTGACATTTCATTGAGGCCTCATTTTTATTTAAATTTTATGCTGTTGGGTCAGGGAATAACGGGGAACATTTCTGCTAAATCAACAGAAATATTCATCACACATGGATTTCTTTTTGATCTGTAGAAGTCAAAGGAGCTGAGTAATGAAATACATGTACAGACATGCATGCAGCTTCAATAACTACTTGGGCCCTGTTTGTTTATGTTTTTTTAATCCGTAAACTTTCAAGAGCAGTTTATGACTGCATGTTATTGCCTTACCTTGTGAGAAGGCAGTGTCACTCTCCTGTCCAAAGCCCATGGAGCCGTCTGAGAGCCAGAGCGTCCGCTTAGAGAGTAAGATCATCTGTGTGTTGAGACTGAACTCAGCAGCCACGGGGTCGCTAACCTAGAAACACATACAGGACAGACAAACACAACACCAAACCAGGTTTAGAGACAAAGCCAAGCAAAGTTTACTTATAGACACTAGGTGAACAATCTTAAACACATCACTCAGGTACATACAGTATGTCTGGTAGACTTCTTTGCTCGGTTTTATAGATTTCATATAATTGTTTTGTTTTTGTACTTTATGTCAGACAAAATAAGACATTTTAAGACATCTCTTTGGTAAATGCTGATGGGGATTTGTCTTTATTTGTGTCATTTTACGAGCAGAACGATTAATAAATTTGTCCAGCTTTGCTATTATCACTGTAGATGGTGTTGTTGAAGCTGGGGTGGTTAGATGTTGGCATCAGCATCAGGAGCTGCTGGACACATAGCACTGCAGGTGCAGCTAAATGGATTAGAAGGGGGATGTTGATTAAAGATTTGTTCCTGTCAGCATAAGTAAAAAGACTTGGAGTTTTATGAGTACTTGATTAGATGGAGTGGACCAGGAGGAGGGAGGTTCCTCTTAGATTTTTCAAGTGATGGGATAACAGAGAGAGGCAAGACAATAAATGACTGAGTAGGAGCCAAGAGGTTTGGCTTACAGGAAGTAATGAATGAAGGAGACGGGGTGTATTAATGAACAACTTATCATCCTGATTCAACTTTCACAAAGATTCATAAGCCCATTTTTCAAATATACAGTAGAAGTCTGTATTCAAACAAGGAGTTGTGAGTCCAAGGAAAACATGTAACTTAATCCATACAAATTTTAACTGAGATTGTGACACTGCCACAAATATATATATAAATTTATATATTTAAAGTGGCAGTAGGCAACAATTTTTTGGCATAATTTGGCAAAAATTCCATAATAACCTTTCAGCATATTGTAATTCAAGTGGTCTGAGAGAAAACTAGACTTCTGCTCCTCCTCATGGCTCTGTTTTCAGGCTTTAGAAAAATCTAGCCCGTGACGGCAGATTTTGACCAATCACAGGTTATTTCAGAGAGAGAGAGCGTTCCTATTGGCTGTGCTCCGGTCATGTGACCAGAACTTGGCTTCCTTCAACAGATTTTACAATGGCGGCTGCCTCACAAACTTTCTCATTTTACAGCTAAACAGTACACGACAAGATGATTCTGAGAACATTTGAGGTGAGAAATAGGCATTACAGTAACAGAATATTGATTAATATCTGATCAGCGCAGCCTAGTTTGACCGTTTGGTCGGAGTTCCGAGTGATTGACAGCCGGCTCTCATAGACGGCAGCTGGCAGCGGACCTTGTTTTCCTCCGGTAAGTGAAATCCTTCAGATGCCATTAGGAGCACCGGAGGACACAGGAGGACACAGAGGAACATGATTTTTTTCAGGTTACCTGTTTCATGTACTACTGTCACGCTATAGCGGCCGTTTTCTAAAAATAACTTTTTTAAATCATATTTGCGCCAATATCGCGCACTGCAGCTTTAATACTAAAAACCCTTGCAAGGTTAAACCTCTGGTGCACTATATCCATGTCACCCATGCTTTAACTTGTTTGCCATGCATAGTCTCATAAATAGATCCCACTGGTCATGTGATCTGTTTCTATAGAATCACAGGTAGAAGGGGGCGTGGTCTGGGAAACAAAGGGAAGAGAATTGTTTGGGGTGGCGAGAAAGGAAATGTTTTTTTGAAGGTAGACGGAGGAATAAATATAGGAGCCGGGCAGCCTCCAGTTGAGAGGGGGGAAACATTTAAATCCTTTTTATGGCTGTACCTCGTCCATCTGAAGTAAACAAGGAAGTCAGTGTGATTTGAGGACCATAACTATCGAGCAGAGGACTGGAAATCAAGTCAAGGCCAGAGTTATCAAATCCCAATACTACGTCCAGTAAGTTCAATTCTTTTAGGGTTTTTTTTGCAATGCCTTGCTCTTCCTGATTTGTATTTTGCGTTTTGAAGGGAAAACATTTTGTTCTTTTCGGACATTTTGGTTGGATCATGTGGTCTTGTTATGGTGGACGTTTGAGTTGGACACACCTTGTGGACATTATTTGCACAGTAGCTCTCGAATTGTAGTTGGCTTTAAACTTAAACTGATTGTTATAAGATGACAGAGCCTCACATTGTATTTTTATGTTGATGACAATTTTAGAAAATACTATGCTCCATTTCTTACTGAATCCTGGTTTTGATGTGTAAATTTCCTCACAGTGATCAATAAACTTTCCCATATTTTCCCCATTTAATTTTAGACGAGGCGAGGTCACCTGCTGAAAGCGGATGTCCATGTCGAAGGTAAGAGGCTCTCTGGGATTGCAGACAGGAGGGATGGTGTACTCCAGGCTGGGAGGGGATGTGCAGGGGATCAGCTTCAGCGTGTACGTGCCAGAGTAGTCACGCACCTGAGAAGGGAAATTATGTTTACAGTGAGAATTAAGTGTAAAAACAATTAAAGTGGAAAACAAAATGTTTACTCACAGCAAAATCCGAGACAAATGTCCACTGCTGGATGGGCTGGTTGTAGGTAGGCTCGTTCCTCACAAGACTGATGTTAAAGGTCAAACCGGGGTGGTCCGGACACATGACCATGGAGGTGAGTGGTGAAGCTGATAGAAAAATACATCAATTAAAGAGTATGTAGCATGCTCGTTGCGAATTAAAATATTTAAAAAACAAAAAGACATAACAAACAGAGACAAATACTGTATCATCAAATTTAACTAATGATGTGATTTTAAAAGATAATTATAGTAAAGCTTGAAATGCATTGTCACAGGTAAAAAACCTGAACATATTCTACAACAAGAAATTTGTTTCATCTAAAGTTTTCTGCAAACTAATATGACACGATATAAAGCAGCATTATATATCACATCCAATTTAGACTGTTAAACACTACTGTACATCCCATATATGACATACTGTACCTGGATGTGAAAACACAAACAGGCCTCTGAATCGAGCCTCAGTGCGGAAGTTGACTACTAGTCGTCCCTGTCCATTTATACGCATGCTGGTTGGGTACAGGGCACCTGCAAAGACACATCACAGCTTTAATTTGCCGATTTTACTAATTTACAATCCTGTATTCAGTGAAAGTGACACATTTTTAAGTAGTCCTCAATTTTATTTTGCAAACTGCTCAAGTCTTACCTTGTAGTTCAGCCTCTGGTGGGCTACCGATACCGTCCCTCCATAAGATGGCAGTGTCGTACACAAATGTGAGCCTCAGCTCTGACTGCAAGTCAAAGTGCTGCCATCCTCCTGCTCCTACAGGGGAGTGGAAGACGTAGGACACATGGAGCGGTACTCGAAGGGTCACATAGGACTGGACCAGATTCAGCACCTGGAGTGAAAAACCGACATGTTGTGTAATAACAGAAATCTTACTTCTGTCCCCTCTTAGTCGATTAGTCGACTAATCAGTCGTTTTGGTCTCAGTTGACTAAGATTTCTTTAATTGATTAGTCATTTTTTTATGCTTTTTTCATGCTGAATGACTTATTTCCAAGAACATTATGAGCAAATATCTTGTAGACACAAGATTTAAAGTGGTGCTTTTGTGTGATTCTTTAAGGAGAAACTCAGATTTACAGATCTTTCGATTAAATCAATCGATTAGTCTACAAAATCGTGTTGTGTTAGTCGACTAAGAATTTCTTTTCACAGATTAATTTAGCCTTGTTATAGAGGTATTGGGTTTATCGAGAAAAACATGAAGACACCCTGAATAAAGTGCATGTACAATACCTCTGGAGATAAAGACCAATATTCTACCATTAGGGCTGATTTAATTTTGAATAGTGCTTCAGTCCACGGATTGATCGGACTTGGTAATACATGTATTCGGGAAACTTTCCTTGGAAATCATGCCTATAATGTTCCTTCCAGTAGGCATCAGTAAGTTCACTTGATGCTCTATAGCTGTAGGAGTGAATGTATTCTCTAAGTGGTCATGGACTCTAACCATTACAGATGAAGTACTGCATTTTTTTATCTTTTCAACTAAATCCATTTAAAACATTTCAATTGCAAATCAAATTTGTCCAAATCATAATGTATTGCTGAACATAAAAAACAGAGAATGCACTGCATTTACATTTGCTGGGGATATTGAATGACTCCCAAACTTTCCCTCTCTAAAAGAGCTGTCCTAAAATGGTCAAAGGATTCCAAGTGGTGAAAGTCCTCGGAGGGAGCGCTCTCTGGTATCTGCACTTTCCTCTGACCCGTGAGAGGTACCTGCCTGCACTTGGCGCTGTGTTCGTGTGGAGACGTGCCTACGCCTCTGGGCGCTGAGAGCTCACGCAAATGATTTGCAGAATGGCCTTCTGACACATCCTGCTGGGCCTTTAATAGATTCCTATGGTCTTGTTAAGCTGGGCACTAAGCCCTACACTGTGACATGACACTGGCCCCGGCCTGCACAGAGCTGTCTCCGCTCAGCCTGCCGGCCCGCTTAGAGGAGCGCTCGGGTCACAGGGCGCCCACAAACAAAAGGTAGTTTCTTTTTCCATCGGTCCTGCCGTACGTATCCTGAAACTGAACCTGTGACGCCTCAGTCTGTGCATCTACATACCGTCTTTTGCTCTGTTCAGTAACCATAGCAACGCAATCTACATACAGTGCTGTACAAGACCTGAATGTATACCATTCTCGCCTTTGATGGAAAGACAATAGGGACAGGAACAGAGGTTGTAATGCTATATGTACGTTCTTCAGGATGTTGAGAGTTTTGAGAGTCTAAGTAGCCGGAGGATCAAAACCATTCATCTCTTTCAGAACTTTCTTTTATAAATTATTGGATTATCTCTGATCAGTGTGGTCACTAATCAATGAAGACAGAAGTGAAAGTGCTCACCATTTAATGCAAAGTATATTGATTTTAACCTCAAGGTAAAGTT
This sequence comes from Sebastolobus alascanus, assembly GCA_916701645.2. Lineage (NCBI taxonomy): Eukaryota > Metazoa > Chordata > Actinopteri > Perciformes > Sebastidae > Sebastolobus > Sebastolobus alascanus. The sequence continues at coordinate 2,561,578 of CAKAOJ020000040.1, read as the reverse complement.
TATATTACAGCAGCAGTTTGCTTACTTGTCCAGACATGTTGATTACTGCCACGTTCTCATTTACATCATGCCCCTACAGGCAACAAAGATCCACTTGTTGAGAGAGGCTGTTATCACCTGGGTGATGCCTTTGTTATTAAATAAACCTGAAGCCATGTAAAATGAGAAACTCTTGCTATAATAAACCAATATACACTCGTATGTATTTGCGAGTGCTGTAGGGGTTTAATTAATAATCCTCAGTAGGGAGCGTAGTGGAGGTTTTCACCGTGATGTGCCCCGTGCCCTCTTATGGCCCTTCTTTATCAACACTCTACCTTAATTAACTGCAAGTCAACTAACTGTAGGTTCAAGGTGACTGCAAATGTTGAAGGCTGCGAGGCATGTATGCCAGGAGGCCACAGAAGGCTTTCATATTTCCAGCTCCATATATAACAGCTGCTGCTACAAAGAGCACATTGTACACATAGCAGAATAGAAGAATACAGTTTTTTTTTCATGAGGTTGCTGGTTATTGACTTGCCACTTTGAGAAGACAAATAACTGGTCTTCCCAGGAGTTGAAGGGAGCAGAGTGTCGGGTTAGTCATTACTACAGAGGTTAACACGTCTCTCCAGACAATAATGGATGACCTCTCTACAGGCTGGTATTTACTTTAGGATCTTTAAAGGAAAGCAGGCAAGCAGATTTTTAATTATGCCTGTAAATGATTAATTAGGATTGGAAATCCAGGAGGATTTTGAAATAAAAATGGGTAAGACGTGTTATAGGACAGAACAAACCAGTAACTGCTGAGTCCACATTCCTATCCTCCAGGGGCTCTGCTGCTTTATTGAACTAACTCCTTGCTCCTCATGTCTAGAGATGACAAAGGGGGGTCAGAGGTGAGCTGGAGCTCAAAGGTGGGGCTATTTACCTGTCCATCAGTCCCGATGCTGCCTCCGCAGTCACTGAGCAGCTCAGACATGTCATAGTAGCTGGTGAATTCCCACAAACAAGCCTCCAAGTTGAGGTTTCTGTAGAATCGCAGTGTGCTGGATCCCCTGAGGGAAGTGCTGTATTGGTAAGAGGCCGTCTCGCCGATCACTTCTTGATTTTTGGTGGCTTCAGTGAGAAAGCCGTAGCGAGTCTTGACCTCGGCGTAGTCCAACAGATTTGAGCAGCGATGGTTGCCGACACGGGTGCCGTCGGGGCTCAGCGTGAGCTCAAAGTTAGACAGGGCTCGGGTGGACACTACGGGCAACATACCTGAGGGAGGATACACATAAAACAGTCAGAAATTTGAAGCATAGGAATGGTGGATTGTAGGGCTGTCAATCAATTAAAATATTTAATTGCAATTAATCGCATGATTGACCATAGTTAATTGTGATTAACTGCAAATTAATCGCACATTTTTTATCTGTTCAAAATGTACCTTAAAGGGAGATTTGTCAAGTATTTAATACTCTTATCAACATGGGAGTGGGCATATATGCTAGCTTTCTGCAAATGTATGTATATATTTACTATTAGAAATCTATAGACCGCACAAAACAATGACAAATATTGTCCAGAAACCCTCACAGGTACTGCATTTAGCATAAAAAATATGCTCAAATCATAACATGGCAAACTGCAGCCCAACAGGCAACAACAGCTGTCTCTGTGTCAGTGTGCTGACTTGACTATGACTTGCCCCAAACTGAATAACCATAAACAAATGATTATCATAAAGTGGGCGTGTCTCTAAAGGGGAGACTCGTGGGTACCAATAGAACCCATTTTCATTCACATATCTTGAGGTCAGAGGTCAAGGGACCCCTTTGAAAATGGCCAAGCCAGTTTTTCCTCACCAAAATTTAGCATAAGTTTGAAGCGTTATTTAGCTTCTCGACAAGCTCGTATGACATGGTTGAATTCCTTAGGTTTTCTAGTTTCATATGATATACCCGCTACAACCTAAAAAAGTTGCGATGATGCGTTAAAGAAATTAGTGGCGTTAAAACAAATTTGCGTTAACTTTGATAGCCCTATAGATTCACAATTTAGGAACAACTAACTGAAGTAGCCTTTAATTAAATGACTGTGGTTGATGAGTGACCTATGTAACCAAGACTTTCCCAGCTCGAGAGGGGTTTTAAACCAACAACCTGCCTCGGAGTGATATTTTCACTCATGAAGATGATTCTAGACATTCAGTCTGCTGTTCTTACCATCAATGTGGGGCATGGTGACAGTTAGTTTGATGAGGTTGGGGTGGTCTGTGTCTTCTGTTCCAGTGTACCGCAGCTTGGCAGAGAAGGGCTCGGCCCCCACTGTGCCCGCAACACGAGGCTGGCACATTCCTGCAAACCCCGCCATAAACAAACATCAAGTTTTATTTCCCTAACAATCCTCCACAGAAAATTCTTTTATGTATTCAGTTTTCTGTCGGAGCAAGGACAGAAAGTATTGTGGTGGGAGAGCGTAATGCAGCCAGCAGCTGCTTATCGTGTTGAGCCATTTTCAATGAGAGAGACTAAACACTGAAGCTGGAGAATGAGCTGCACTCACCCTCGTCCACGCTGATGGAAACTATGGGGCTGCTGAGCTCCAGACCTTCGTCCCCGTTAGAGTTCACGCCCCTCGCGGCGCACTGGACCCTGGAACCAGCCTGGAAGTAGACTGAGTCCAGAGTGATGAGCTTGGAGGAGGTGAAGAAGGTGTCAAAGTCGACTTCCCTCATGGGGCTGGTGACGCCATCAGGGCCAGTGGGGGCGCTAACGAGCCAACGATAGCGAGTTAGGGTGTTGTTGATGTTCTCGCTTATGCAGATGGAGCCGGTTTTGTCATAGTCTGGGAACTTGGGGTTACAGGCCTGGAGAAGTGAAAGAAGAAATGCTTGTGAGTAAAATGCACCCAAAATCACTGCAGCAGTCCTTTCTGTATACTCCTGATGAACCCGCAAGGTAGCTGATAATTGAGCAACGTGTGCACATCTGCTAAATACTACCTCATTAACAGTATTTACCTGTAGAGCTGCACTAACAGAAAGTCTTGCTAAATGACTCATTAGCAGAGTAAAACGCTGAAAAGTGCCACTAAGTATTCATTGGACTATCACTTGGGACATACAGTGACACAAATGACAGGGTATCCAGCCACAGGAAGAGAGTCCCTCGTCCTGTCGACGTTGTCGTAATGCAACAGAGAAACCACTCTGGGCACCGAGGGGAAGGTGACGTCCGCCATGCTGTTGGTCTCCTCGATATAGATTATGGCTTTGCTCATCTGTTGATTGACACGCACAGGCAATTAAGAGGACGTTAATGGAGAAGGTAGTCACACACTTGACAGTTAAATTACATGTTAATTTGGCTTAATTTTCACCGTTATCTCTGCCACCATGTTGTCATCAGGCTTCAGGTGCACAGTGAACGCCTCCCTCATTTCTCTGACACCATCGTATAAAATCTCCACCTCCACATAGTGCTCTGTGTCGCCCTCTTTGAACACAATTTCTGCAGAGAAAGGAGAGATTTGATTAATATTTTTTATAGCAAATTTCAAATAAATGCTGTTCTAATAAAAAAAAAGTGGCTTGCGGTATTATTTACCCTCAGATATGGGATGGTAGTCCTCCCCAGAGGTGGCAGATCCGTCCTTGGTGTGAACTCGGACAACGGAGACCTTGGAGGTGTCTCCGAAACGCAGCACTGGGATCTTCACCACAGAAAATTGGCCACTTTCCTTCGGCTCATTCACATTGAATTTGGTCTCTCCAAACCTAATAATGGCCTCTGAGAAAGCATGGCATATAGTTTCAATAAACTGCAAATCTAACATTACAGCATGGCACATATTAAAGGAGCAGTGTGTAGGATCTGGCGGTAGCGATGAGGTTTGCAGATTGCAACCAACTGAAGCTTCTCTCGTGTGCCAAGTGTGTTGAAGACCTACGGCAAAGAGTATACAAGCAAAGACACGAAACTCTGGTGCTTTTTTGACAACAGCCGCTAGATGGCACTGTGGTAGTACTGCCGCCATTTTGGACTGAAAACGCCAATGAGTCTGTGGATGTGTAAAGAGACGTCTGTAAAGCCCTCATTGAAATCATTATGTCCTAAAAGCTGTAAAATTAACGAATAGCTGAATCCAGAGTTATTTTCTTCGGTATAATGAACGTGCATCAGACAGGACGGCACCGCCCTGCACGCTTATATGACCTATCCAGTTCTGCCGGCTTCCTGCTAGCTATATGCGGCTGTAATAATGGATATATTAGGTGTAATTCATCACTTTTATTATCTTATAATACACAGAGGGGCTGTATGTTGTAAGCCTGTACCGTGGTGGATGTATTAACGTCTCTGTTTCCAAACAACCGGCTATTGGCCAGTAGCTAGTAGTGCTAACATTAGTAGCATGAAATAATCGGAATATAACATAGCTTTAGCAAAGAATTTACATTGATTGTAGGCTATTTGCTAATATGGTCTGTGGTCTATTGTACATTGATTTTGGAGGTCCTTAACATGAAAAAGTTTGATATTGCTCTCAAAATCTGTGTGCTGGATTTTTCTAACTTCTTAACCATTTATGTCCATCGCTCACTTTATGCTCCTCTGGGAAGCAGCCAGGCAAAAAGTTGAATAAATAACTATGTAAGTAAGTAAATATTAATAATAGTATGAATATTTATAATATTTTTATTGTTCAACACAGGCTATTTCAGTAGAGACATTAAATATATGACAATAGAATACAAATTATTTTTGTTTTACTTTTGTACGGCACTTTGTAGGCAGACGTTTTACTGGCGTCCGGTAGTCGCTTTAAGTCCAAAATGGCCGAAGCGTCGCTCTGCTGCTGAGCGATGATGTTGCAATGGAACGATCAATTGGCTTTCACTTCTTATCAATATACGTTCTTTGCCAACGGTGGCCGACGCAAAAACACAAATGGCCCTCTCTAGAGTCACTTGTTGTTAGAGTAGCGTAGGTCATTTGGAGCAGAGCCAGTGGGAAATGAGTGGTGAAGCAAGAGAGAGAGGGAAAGGGCGGCGATGGCAGCGGGTAAAGTTATCGACTCCGGCCCCAGCAGGAAAAGTTAACAGTGTTTGGTTTGTCTGTTCTGGGCTACTGTAGAAACATGGCGGTGCAACATGGTGGACTCCTTGGAGAGGACCCGCTCCCTATGTAGATATAGACGGCTCATTCTAAGCTAACGGAAACACAACAATTCTTGTGCACTAAAGAAAACCTACTTATTAATATTATATCCCATTTCTGCCAATAGATCCCCCTAATTGTTACACACTGGTCCTTTTAAGCCCTTGTGTGTGCAACTTTCTGAATTTGTTGCCCCAGAGGTAATATCATAAGAGACACTATGGTAGATCTGGGGAAACGGCAACACACAGACTAAACAAATTGTCCAATTTACTCACAAACTAATGTATGCCATTGGGATAACTTAAAATATGTTATATAATCATATAAATATTCTGCACATTGTGGTGTTTAAACAGAACTATTTTAAGGAACAACAGTGTAGCAACAAATCTAAGCATTCTTACTGTCTGCATCGTCTTTTATCTTGATGAGCGTTTCATTCTGCACTCCAATAGATGCTCCAAATGGAGATTCACTCTTGGGGCTTCCCAACACGAGACGGAGCTCTTCTTCTTCCTCATGTTCGGTGTCATCAACTAGTACCAGTACACAGGGCTTTTCAATCTCTCCTGAGAAAAGGGAAAAGATATTGAGCGACTACATATGCCCTTTTAATCGATTTTAAAGTAAACACAAACCATGCAAAGGGATGAGTGTGTGCTAGGTTTTACTACAGCACCTGGTAAGAAGGTGATGATGGAACCATCTGTGTTGGGCCTCTCATTGAAGTCCATCATGACCTGGGCCGTCCCCTGCCTGCTGTAACAGCGTACTGTGGACTTGTAGCTGATATCTCCACTACGGTATACGATAGCGGAGATCTGCCCTGAGTCCTCATTACCCACATACACACCATCACGGAACTGCACCTTTGGCACTATAGAACAACATAATGAAACCCATAAATCAACATCAGAAATACGGTATACACATCATAAATCACTAAGCGTTTGAATTAATTTTGATTGCAACACTCACAGTCTGAAACGGAGTCATTGATGAGGATGGTGGCCTTGCTCGGCTCCCCGAGGATCCCATTCATGGGCATCCGGAGCACCAGTTCAAACTTCTCCGGCCCCTCCAGCACCGGCTGGCCCAGGTCATCCAGGATGGCCACACGAAACGTCTGCATGGTGACCCCCGGTGCGAAGTCCAGATTCCGGCTTATCCCGACGTAATCCACCCCAGCTGCTCCGCAACACAATGTAGGACAGGAATGCTTCAAAGAGCATAGTGCTTATGGGATGTAGTGAATATAACACAAATGGACTACAGCACTTGATCTTATTTTAACAGCAGTTCTCATGTTACTTCATAATTCATTTGTGATTGTCAGGCGGCGAGCAAGATGAAAGGATATACCCTGTGTGCTGACAAAATGACGCTCTCTATCTCGCAGTCGATGGGCATGAACAGTTGGAATTTGTTGCGTGATTAAAGGAGAGCTGAGAGAAACTGGATATCTCCCCGAGCGCAAACAGGTTATTCATTTGCCATTCTTTGAAGAGTCTTGAGTATTGAGAGCTCACCCTGTGCCCGCAGGCTTTTCTCATGTACTTATGACCCAGTTATGTGCCTAAGTGTGGGCTTGCATTTCTACCATGCTGCAGTATGATTAGGTGCTAGTAATTTTTTACGGTTATAACGCAGGCAAGAGCGGAGATGTTAAGAATGCAGGGGGAGAAGACTGCCTGGGGGCAGGAGATAATGGAGAGCTGTGGGGAAGGCTTGAGGAGATGGCGACCAGTCCTGGAGTCCAAAGCGTGTATAAGTATATCATATGCCTTCAAGGCAAGGGCCCATCAGAAAACTTCTCTCCCCCTAACCTAAACAATGTTTACATTCCACAGGTCATCCACCCAACATATCCAGCTTTAACATCACCATGCACTCTTGAGCTCAGGAAAACAAAGAGTGACAGGGTGATGACTTAAGTCTATTGTTTTCTGGGGTTTACATTTCTCTAAACTAGCTAAAGCTGTCAGAGCAAGGCGCCTCGCAGGGACACGTACCCTCAGCCGAGACAGGATCTGTCTTTCTGGAGCGCACTGTGACGGTTCCTCCTTTGGAGAGATCAGTCCCCGTCCTCCATACCTGCACCTCCACGAAGCCATCGCTCTCATCCACGTGGTAGTCTGTGTTGCCGAAGTAGAAGACGGGGGCTGGGAGGAACAACAAGAGAGGAAAGGAGTGAAGGAGATGAGGAAAAGCACACAGGAGGATGTAATCCATAATCATCTTTTTAGCTGTTTCACAACAGGATACGCGAATGCCTGTTGTAATTGCTGAGCTGAATCTGTAGTGGCTCTGTACGATTACCTCTGATTACAGGAGAAATTGAGGGAATGTTTCCATTGAAACACCAGCAGGTAGTCAACACTGTAATTGCAGCCCTTAAACAACACTTTCTAACTTCCTGGAACGATGTTTTGGGGGGATTTCTGCATCTGCATTCATTCATCAAGTCTTAAAAGACAAAAAGCAACCTGAAGGCAGAGCTGAGTCTCCTGGTTTTGTTGCGGATGAGCCTGGTGGTGGAGCTGACTTTGATAGTGATGGGTCTGAGAGGCAGACAGGAGGCCTGACAGGAGGTCTGGGGGATGTAGAGCTCGATGTGCCAGCCCAGGCCTGCCTGACTGCAATTAGTGCTTCTATGAGCTGAGATTCCACTGCAGCCAAACTCACCCACTATTATTCTATTTAACCCGTTCAGAGTCTGTTTCCTCTCATGTCATGCTGCTTGTAAAATGGTTGCTTTAGGGCCTGGACCTCTGTATACGTGGTGCAGTCAGCCATTGTAACACCGTAAGAACTGCCATAACAAAAAGACTATTTATGGAATTGAACTGCAGGGAGTCAGTCATAGTCTATTAGAGCGATACAGAAATAACATGAGCAGCCACAAACTGAAACCAATCCAAAAAAGCAGTTTTTCCTTACATACATTCTCATAATTCATCAGATACATCATTGTTATGATGACTAATGGGAACAAGCCACTATTTAGCAGTAATAACCTTGTGCCTTTGAAAGCAACTGTGACCAAATAATGAATAAATTAAGTGAATGGCGATGGCCATGGGCAGTGTTGTGGTTTCCATGACAATGGAACTCTGCACCTACAAAACGACACTTAGCTGTTTCTCATCACACAGTATGAGGCGAACAGGAGGGTGGGGATGTGGAACGGGGCGATAAACGCTTTGAACAAAAACAAATCCATACTGTTCTAACTGCGTGATGATTATGTTATCTAATGAAACCAAAATACAAGCGCAGGGGAAAAAAAGAGATTCACTGTCAACAGCGCTGCCAGGCACAATTACCGATCAAGAAAAATGTGTTTATTATTTTGCACTATATAATTATTCTCCCAAGTAATCGGAGTCTCAGATGATATTGCATATGTTGATGCCGTCTGCTTTGGCAGTAACAGCTCTATATTAACAAGATAAGACACGTTCTGAGAGGGAAATCGTCTTTTTAGGCAAAGCCTTGGGATTTGTGGTTCTCAGAGGAGCCATCTCTGTGGTCGAAATAATATTTCCTCTAAGAGCAAGCAGAGGACAGAAAACTTTTATGCTTTAATCTGTGCTGAGAGCGCAGGCAGGACAATGAGTGCTGCATCAAGAGGCCTGCAGCTGCCAGAATTTCTCCCCACAGAGAAACCAAACAAAGATGGTTTTGGCTGCCTGCACTGGGTCCCCCAACAGGAGGAGTAATCAGATCTACTAGCCTGATGTTGGCAGCCAGGAACTCGGGGCCCTGTTGTACTAGCCCGGTAATCAGATAAGGTTTGTGAAGCAGACAAACAGTGAGCTTCAAAGAGCCACGGACCATTAAGTGAAAGGTAAACCACTGGCTCCTGGGCTCCGTCAGCCCAGCCAGCAGAAGCCTTCTACGCCACATCTAAGGTTACCTGGACGTAAGAGGAGATGATCCACATTTAGACCTAGCTATTATCTAAAATGATGTAAGGTGTACAAACTTTCATTTATTCAAAAAACGACTAATTTAACTGATTTATAAGATAAGATTTCATATAGTTATTACATTGCTTTTATTAGTGTTGTTAATTTCTTCCCTCAGGCCATCACTCAGTCATACACTGTCAATAACTCTTAAACACCAAATATCCGCTGTATCCGATTATAATTTACAGTCTTTTATGCACATTTTTAGATATAATTTACAGTCTTTAATTCAAATTTTTAGCACATTTTTAGGTTATACTTTACACTCTTCAATGCAAATTTTTAGATTATAATTTAGTCTTTAATGCACATTTTTAGATGATAATTTACAGCTTTAATGCACATTTTTAGATTATAATTTACAGTCTTTAATGCACATTTTTGCACATATTTAGATTATAATTTACAGTCTTTAATGCACAAATCTTCACATGTACGTACTGTACATAATCATCCAGTCCATGTATATCCATCCAGTATTTATTTCTTTGCACTATTTGTATTGTTTACAGATTCCAGAACACTTGACTTGTATATAGATGTTTTATTTTTACCTTTATTATTGTATTCTTATGTTATAGTTGGTCATTGTTGCTCCAAGATGTTATTTCTATTCTGTGTAAGAACATTGAGAGAGCTGCATAAAACCAGAGTCAAATTCCATTTATGTATATGTACTTGGCAAAATAAACTAGATTGTGATAATAGTTAATAATTAAAAATACAAAACATATGTCAGAAATAGGAGCCCCTTACGTATAGTCATTATGTCGGTTATTGTGCGATATGCCAGAAGAACAAAGCCACAAACAAAGGGAATATCTTTACTGTTGCATATGTGTGAACATAAAATAAAATAAGCGGCACAAGGAGAGACACAGGCCTCCCTAAGGGGACTGTTACACTCCCACTGACTGCTTGATTCCACTTGAACTTTGCATGACATTCCCACAGCGCTAAGTGGCTTCTCTAATGGTGAGATTCAATTGAGCCCTGGCAAACGCTCCTCTGCCCACTGTGTGCTCAACAAATCTCTCTCTCCAACAGCAAAAGCATGCAAAAGCAGCTCCATATTCAACGCAGAATAATCTGCAACTTTAATCGTTGTCGACTGTGAGAAACGTTTGAATTTTTAAGATTGAGAGTCTCAAGGCTGTTGATTAGCACCTCTCTGCTTAAACACTTTGGACATCTGTTTTATATGAGAATGAATGGGAATCCAGGTGAGACATAATGACAGGGTCTGTGGGTTCCCCCTTGATTCATCCCCGTCCAGGATATACTGCGCACGCACGGCACCCGCCCATCTTTAAAACTGCTCATAATCATACCTTCAGAACCAGGGCAAAATTTACAGGCAACTGACACAAGACTATAAATACACGAGTGAAGTCCTGCCGTACAAGCATTCTCATGTCTTACAGCCCCAACCACCAAAAATTTTTTCCCGGATGCAGAGTCGATATCAAACAGCAATTATCTCTGCAAGAAAAGACAAGTTCCTCCAAACAGAATGGAGACTGTAAGGGTGTGGACGTTTATGTGCAGATGGTCGGCCGCTGGGAAAATAGCAGGTATTCTGAGGATAGCAGCTGTCCGCGCTGTAGAATGCCTGGACAGCTTGTAAACTTTACACTCGTACATGCCAAGTTGCCAGAAGAGTTACCTTTTCTACAGAAAACAGGGGAACATAATTCATGTCTCTGTTGTAAAAAGTAGTTAACTGTCAACAATAAGCTTGGAAAAAACTCATTTTCAGCAGCAGCTCCATAGTACCGTGTGTATTTATGCATCTGCTGCTTCAGTGTGTGTTGAGAAGAAGACAGAATCAAGAGTGTGAAAGGCTATTATGCTGTGTGTTTAGATCTCTTTTTAGCATTATAAAACAACACCAAGCTTTAACCTTTTCACATAGTTTCTCACTAATTACCACAATCTTTTATAAAATACTTTTATGTTTTTATTGACCATGTCAATTTGTACCTCCTCTTGTTTACTGTTTCCTTCAAAATTGTGTCCTGCTGTCTCATTTAGATTCTGTTTATCAGTCCTGTCGAGTTTTGGCTTCTTTTATCTTTTTTAATTGATTCCTCCTCTCTATTGTTTGTTTTAAGGTAGATTTTTAAGAGTTTTTCTACCCCTTGGTCCTTGTCTACTCGCCACAACTACACTGGAGTGTCTACACTTCCATGTGCCTCGATCCTCTGATAGCACGACTGGATTAACCTGGTAGTGGGCCCAGAGCTAAATTACCTGCTTGGCACCTTTTTAAAATCCATTCCTCCCACTCTCTGTGTGGTATTCCTATGCTGTAAAACACCCGTATCATGTCAGTTGGTACTTTGGTGTAGTGGTGCATATTTTCAAACAAATTTTCAATTAATTAAATTACCACAAACCAGATGACGCATAGGGCCTGAGGTTTTCAGAGCCCTTCAGGGTCTGGCTGGTAATCTAACCTTGTCTGATAGACAACCTGAACAACCAGCAGGGATCCAAAATGCAGCAAGCAGAAAATGACCCCTCACGACCTTCACACCCTTATAGACTGACAATTGTTTGTTGTAGGCCTGGACAGGCTGAAAGCACAGCTGTTGGGAACTCAACATGGATTTCTGTGACTCTGGACAAATATTGTAACTTTACACTGCCTTTAGGTCCACAGCTATAACATGCTGTTAACAACTTGTTTTTTCGCTTGTATTCTCAGTGTAGCTATTGCATCTTGTAAGGCGATATCACAATATATAACGAGATGATAGAACTTTAACTTTGTCATCCATCAAAAAGACTAATGTACCATTTACACCATACTGTAACAATCCCTTTAATATCTCTGCTTATATTAGATTATTGCTGGAAATGGTATAAATCATTGAGCAAAACTACTTTGGCAGTATTGGATTTACAGGATATTTAGCATCAATATGATGAAGTACTTATTGTTTGGTATTTAGATTAGCCAAAAATTGATATTTCCAACTCATTATTTTAATTGTAAATGGCTTTCTCAATTGCAATTTCCACAAAATACTGTCAACGCAGCAAGCAGTGACTGAAGCTCACCCATCCCTAATTTTATGACTGCACTTCTAAGGATTAACATAAAAATCTAAATCTAAATAAATGGCAAATAATTCCAGTGCTCAATTATTGTTTTATACATATGGGACAATTAAGTTAATGTACTAAATTTAACCATCTACTAAACAATTTTTCTCTGAATGAATTTCCTGTAGACCCAAATATGTAAAAGAGGAAAAGTCTGGAGACCACCCAGTAGGATTTTCTTGAGTTTTGGTTACACTTTCTGTCGGAGATCAGCTGCCAACAAAGTTCCTTCAGAGGCAGAAATATTAATTCCTTTGCCACGTCAGTCTGGTGGTTTTCATTTCAAACAAAGCTAATTTTAATTATTCTCTCTCTCTCTCTCTCTCTCTCTCTCTGCGGGTGAAGGTGTGCTAATTAGTGAAATTAATGTTTTGTTTGGAAAGAAAACCTGCCTTCTCTTCCATGGCACGGTTTCTACAAAACTGGTTACTATTGCAGTAAATTTCAACTCATTTAGTTTTAAAAGCTGTAAACATTCCCAATTTGGATTCCCATAAATTGTCAGATTAACATCAGTCACTTGGCAGAAATACGAGCTACGCCTCCTGCTGCACCTCGTGGTTTCTTGCACGTGCTTGTACCTGCGTAGGTGGCCGAGACTGTGTGTTTGCAGGGAGTGCATACGTCGGTGCCCTGTGGCTTCTAATTTCCTCGTATTGTGCTAGTCTGGTTCGCTGGCTTGAAAAGGAGACATATTGCTGACATAAGGTTTTGCTGATATCAGTAGTGTGTGTTTCTAAGAAGTATTTGAGCCCACGGCTCGGTGTAGCTGCTGAGAGCCCTCCTGGGGAGCCCCAGCACAGACCTCTCACAGGCAGGCAGGGACAGGTGCTCGGCCAGGCACCGACTCCTTCCTCCCATGTACACCCACTGGACGGCTATGCTGCAAGGGGGATGACAAAGAAGGATGTGATGCCCCCATTTGCCTCCCCTTCCATATATACTGGAGAGGAGTTAGGAAAGGAACCTAGAGTATGTACCGTACTTAAATTCAATATCAAGTCAGGATAGCTGAACTCAGAGTGGGAATGAATCTCTGCTGCCAGTCTACCCTTCCAGACAGGAGATTGGTCTTGTTCTGCTTGCCTCAGAGCTATTTACCATTCACTTCACCATCAGTATTCAAGCCATTTCATTATCACCTCCTTCAGGGAGATATGAAGGCTTGACACCACCGTATTTCTCCCCGCTCTTCACGTTCCATTTATTCAGTGGATGCAGGCGACCTAAACACCCCCAGCACCTAATCCAAATTACACTTTGGAGGTGTTGCTGCACAAACTTTACACATATTACGTATGGGTGTGTGTGTCTTTGTGAGTATGTGTGTTCAGGCAGTCGATCTGATGTCAGGTGTCATCATAATAAGGAGCCAAGTTGTCGGACAAGAGCTCCAGGCATTGTTTCTCTCAACGTCACACTGAAAGTCTTGACAACAGTAAGAATAACACAATAACACAAAGATGTTTCCACGAATGGAGGCTGTAGTCTGGCCCTTACGATCATGCTGTATGGTGCACCCTTGCGAGTTCGGCGCTTTCTGACAACTGATATGCATAAGGAGATTTTGATTGTCACTAAGCCACCCTGACACAGCCAGAGGCAAAGAAAACATGATTGCAGATAAAGCAGGAATAAACCTGAGTGCAGACTGTTAACGTTGGTTGTCAGTCCGAGTCAAAGGTAATCCTGCGATGCGCTGAGCCTCCTTTTTACCCTTTTTCTGTTTGATAATACACTAAACCCGAGGACCTCTAATATAGGCAAAGGCATGCCAGGAAGTCTCAAATGTGCAGAGCAAGAACATTTCTTAGTATATTTTATAATGAATTGACTTTTCAAGCTACAAAAATTGGATTACTCAGGCAAGTCATTGTTTGTAACAGTTGCACACTGGCTGACTCTCTATAAACCAGGGGCAATCATAGAATAGAGTTTGCCTTCCGACACTATGAGAAAGCAGTATTGCATGAACATGAAGATGCTATTTATCAGAAACAGGAAACTGTGCCCCTCTAAAGAAGCAGTTTCTTAAACCATTAACCCTTTGCCTTTATTCTTCTGAGACCAAAGCAAGTTGGCTTATCTTATCTGATACTTCCTAATATATAATGTGCTCTATTTGTCATCCTCCCTGTTTCTCAAACAGCCTTGACCCTCATCCTAAATGTAAATGACAAGCAGCCGTATGTGACCGAGTCAGACAGTCATTATAAGACATTAATCAATAACGTCTCCGATCAATGAGCTCTCTGGCAGTTCTAAAGACATGCATGATTTGCACTGTTAAGAGTCAGAGCCATCCATAAAGACTGCGCCACTGTCGACATGTCATAGCTGCAGTGGTAAAACACTACTCTGTGAGGCCGGCTGAATGCCGTAAGGACCGACTGCTGTACATCCCATTAAAAACTTGTGTGTCTCAGCAGCTGCCTTGACAGTCTGGAGTCCAGACCCAGGAGCAGCGGCGGTCAAAAGGCCCTGCACTCACTCTCAGGTTACACCGGACCGTGCTACATTCCGACCACGTAACCTCCTCCTTCCTCAAGCAGGTCAAATCCACTTGAAGTGTGTCTGCTGCCTCGAGTCCCACAGGGATGGAAGAGGAGAATAACCTGTTACACAGTCTGAAAACTGCTGCTACAGTAGCCTCAAAGACGAGACCTCCTCAGCACAGGTTCATGGACAGATGATTCACATCCTCGGCTCCATTGATGTCTGAATACATTTCTTAGGAGGGGAAATAAAATACTAAAGAGTCTGCGTTGCTAAAGCACTGGAGTCTGTGACGTTTTCAGCAGCATGTACAGTACTATGTAATGGCAGGGTCTCCTGCAAGTAGACTCTAATTTTAAGTAATTTGAGCAGTTGGAGAAGATTAAAATAATTCTCAATGAAGCTAACTTCAATTACATGCAAAAAATACCCATTTCCCAATGGTCATGATTTTCTGACTACTTAAACCAAGCCTTTAGATAACGGAACGCTGAATTGAACATTGCATCATCATCACCCCAATTATGTAGCTTCAAATGGGTTTTTTGATTCAAGGGAAAAAAGACGCTTCCGTTCATGCCAGGTTTTTCAGCTCTAGTGTTGCCTGCCTGCGATCACAGAGTGTTGACTTCACAGCAGAGCTTGCGGAGATCGTCTGAGCGATAGGGAACTGAGGAATGGCCGTCAGGTGTTGGGGAACAAAGAGGCGTCAGGAAGTGATGGGAGACTACTATCAGCCCTCCAGTCTGAGCCTGCAGATACGAGATAAAGGCTTCGCCTGCAGGAAGGAGGCTCGCAGACTCAAACGCTTTCTCTCCGAGACATTGTCAGACAAGCACAAACACACACACACAGAAAGTGAATTCAAATACACATTTCATATGCACACCAACATGTTTGCTGTCTGTCTGCCCACCTGCCTAACTGTTTGAACTTCGCTGTTTGGACCAATTCAGCAAAACATATTGCTCTTTCGAAACTTTTTCAAAACTCATTTTCAGCTATTGTCAATGTCTTTATCCATTACATTTATAAAATAAGAGATTGCACAAACATTAACACCTCCAACTAAATCAGATAAAAGCCCTTCAGTCAAGAAACTAATTCATGCTGCCTTTTCTTGAGGCTTCAGAGTTGAAAAACCTTTGAAAGTGAAAGGAACAAGCACAAAAAAACGTGTCTCTAAAAGCCACAAAGTGATTCATTAAGCAGTTTCTTCTACCTGCACAGAGACTGTGACACTGTGCTGCATTCTATTTCACACTCATGATCAGTGAAATGTCATCTTACCGTCTTCCATATCGGGAACGATTGTGATTCTAGCTGCGGGGAACTCTGAGCCCAGACGGCCCCCCATGGGCATGCTGATGGTGACATTGAAGCTCTCCTCGTCTTCATACAGGGAGTCATCAATGATCACCACCCGGCAGGATTTCTCCACCTCGCCCTTGTCGAAGCGCAGGATGCTGTGATGGTCCTCAGGCCTGGAGATGTAATCAGAGTAGGACAGCACTGTGGTGGGGATGGTGCCCGTGGCCGAGACTGAGTGGGCAGAAAACAGAATTACGGAGAGCAAAGTTAATGATCCAGACTCTGCCACAATACAGAACACTTTTTTCCCCCCACATAAAAATCAATACGTAAATATGATTTCCTTTTACCCTGAAATTGTTTTTTCATGAATGCATCACTGAAATACGATCTTAGGATGATGCCTAGAAACTATTCTCTTAACTCTCACTATCTCACTTTTAAGTTTATCCCTTAAACCTGCAGTAGGCAGAATGTTTTTGGCATCATTAGGCAAAAATTCCATGATAACCTTTCAGCATATTGTAATTCAAGTACTCAGAGAGAACTAGACTTCTGCACCTCCTCATGTCTGTTTTCAGGCTTTAAAAAATCTAGCCCGTAACGGGAGACTTTGGCCAATAACAGGTAATTTCAGAGAGAGAGCGTTCCTGTTGGCTGTTCATTCAATGGAGACAGCTGTCAATCACTAGCGAACTCCGATCAAACAGTCAAAGTAGGCAGCGTAGGTACATTTGAGGCGAGAAATAGGCATTACAGTAACAGAATATTTATTCATATTTGATCAGCGCTGCCTAGTTTGACCGTTTGATCGGAGTTTGCGAATGATTGACAGCTGCTCAGAGATAGCAAGGCTCCAGCTCGGCTCTGATTGGTTGTTTTCCTCCGGTCTGTGAAATCTTGCAGATGCCATTAGGAGCACCGGAGGACACAGAGGCACATGATTTTTTTCAGATTACCTGTCTCATGCACTACTGTCAGGATATAGTGACCGTTTTATAAAAATAACTTTTTAAAATCATATTTGCTCCAATTCTACCTATTGCAGCTTTAAACGTCAACACAGAGTTGTTGTGTTACCTTGCTGAGTGTAGCAGATGACCATGAGCTCCTGGCTGACGTCTCCACTCCTGTGCACGGGGATGAGCAGCTCACCAATGTCCTCCTCTATGTTGTATGCAGCTGAGGGTATGAACACTGTTGACTCTGTATACGAGAAAAATACACACATTACTTTGACATAGTGCTTTAACATTATTGGAGTTGAATACCTTTTTTATCTTAAATCTTATCTGAGTTTTCATTCGAGGAAATCACTTGTGTGTGATCGGTTTTCTGGCAAATTGAACGCGATAAATTGAATGTCAAGTGAATTGAACTGAATGATCGGAGATGAAGAGGAGGGAAACGCTTCAAAACATCAAATCATGTGTGACATCAATAACCTTTAATACACGGCTTACACACTGGGACCAATGACAGCTCTCATTACAGCCCTGCTGATGGTGTTTCCATCATGTTTAATCAAAACCCACCATCAACTGTTTATTTATCTGCCGCAAATATTCCAACCCAGAATCGGCTTACGCTGATACACAGAATAACACAGAGGGACGTGGATGTGAATGTTATCTGTAAGATAACGCTGTTTAGGAAAAGAGAGAGGAATCCTTTAGAGAATTAAAAGTACAAATCTGCGTCTCAAAGTTTAATTTAAGAAGTCTATTTGTTAGTTGCTCGCATAAATTGGCTAGAATAACAAGGCGTGTTCACGTTAAACAATTAGTTTTTTTTACTCGACAGTTTTACTGGCAGCTCTCCATCTCTTTGTCTCCTTCCTTCTCTGAGCTGCATATGACAACCAGGAGGGTAATGAGCTTGCAACATTTCAGCCATGAAATCCAAAGAGCTCAGACAGAGGCTCCGTCTCCCTCTCAGCGAGCACCGTGGTCACCCACATTAACAAGGTGTTGGTCCTTTCCCATCCCCAGGACCATGCAAACAATTGCATAATGATGTGGCTGCTCTTCACTTCTTGTTTCAAACACTGAGCTGTTTTCAGTCTGAGCCACATTAGTCTGTCTGGTGTGAAATAATTTATTTTTCACAGTCTCATGGTGGCAGCCCCTGGGCTATTCCATTCTTCTGCTCTCAGTGAAAAGAAGAGACCTAAAATACATTTTTTTTGAGCCTTCAGAGTTTATTTGACCTTGAGAGGCCAAAATACATTAAAACTTTATAAAGCATAAACAGTATAATGATATGATAATAGACATGTGGCTGTAGGAAGACAATGTCTGTTAAAAGCATAAAGAAATATAGAATTCCACATCCTGCATAGAGATAGCTGCCAGTTTTGTTGATTGCCCTCCAGAGACTGATGTACTGTGAAACAAAACTCCAACTAAACATGTTAATTATCATACATTGTTGACAGCAAATCCTTCCTTTTCACCCAATGAAGCCCTATGGGACGAGGAGGAGGAGCATTATCCATATTTATACCATGCAGCTCTCTATCTCGGCTCTATCACAGTCAAGCTGTTCTCAGAGACACCGCTCATCTCTGTTCGCGTAGAGCTCATTTCAGATGCAACAGAGGTCTGCGTGGTTATCTCCATATATCCTCTTGACCTTGTTTATCTACACTTGTGGAAAGAAAATACTGCCCATAAATGGGGTTTGCTTTTTACTCATTATGTAGCTATTTCCATAATCAAGTTGGGTTCAAGATGTTGTTAGTTCCTCTCAGCACTCAGTTTCCATGTGAATTAATTTAGTATTTAAAATTTCATGTGCTCTGATGCCCTCGGCAGATGGACGGAAGCATTTCCCTAAAACATGAATACAGATGAGATGATGGCAAGTATACCTGAACCTAAACTGGAATCTCTCGTCCTTTAGGCACTCTTACACAGCTTTGTAAAATTCAGTGCATTCCTTGAGATGGAGCCTATTTTGATGATGGGTCTATTGTTTTAGTTTTCCTACTTTCCCTAAAAATGCATGGTCTTCTTTCTCTTACTTTATCGATTTTTCATGTTCAAATCCACAGAGGAAACACATGTACTGTGTTATTTGTTGCTGGCACTTAAAGTAGCCAACTAGTTTATCATGGGTGTGCCGGCCACTGAGGCTGCGCCCCCTATTAAAAATATGACTTACATCTTTGTCCCTTTTAAAATGGATTTCTTTTTGTTGAACATCTGCGCAAAACGATGTTACGTGATTTACTGTTAGACACGTGACAACAAACGCTCGACAATATTTCACAAAGATGGAAAATGTTCTGCTGTCAAACTCCATCGTAGCTCCACTTGAGACCTGAGTGTGTTGCATTGTAAAGTTGCCCACAAATGATCAGCGGTAAAATCACTCTGCACTGGCTGTGCCATTGTTTTACTATGTGGAGCGAGGTGCCGCCCGACTAGGCGGAAGCCCTACCCTTGGCGTGGCACACTGCTTGAAATTGCCACAGAGCGCTGCGCTCAAACTTCAAATTATTTCAACTTTGACCTTGGTTGCCGTTGACCTTTCAAAGCGCAACCAATGAGATAAGAGATGCGACTGTTGTTGTTGCCTAGAAAGGAGAATGACGTTCCTTGCGTACTTTTTGATGGCATGTTATACCTGGCCTGCGCTTTGCCTCTGCAAGGCTCTGCGCTGCGGCTGTCCCTAATACCATTTTTTGGGCTTCGAAGCTTTGTCTAGAAATATTCAAAGGCTTTCGAAGCATCGCTTCCACAGCAGGCTGGAATGTTCTTCTGTCTTACTGACTCCATCTCCCCCGTTTCAGTGCCCGGGACAGTGCAGCTGCCGCACTACTGTACACATGCACACCTCTACACACAACAAACAGCGATATCCATCTGAGAATAACTAATAATAATCAATGTTGAATCTGAATAATGTTGTGGGATTATTCCTTATTTCATTGGCTATTTGGGGATTTATACTTTTATTATTACATTAATATTATTACTTATATATATATATAAAAGAAAATACATTTTAAAAAAATGAAGCATTCGAATACTGATTTGGAGGTTGATTACCATGACAAAGGACGAAGCTTCAAAGCAATCGGGCCAGCCCTATCCTGCGCCCTTCCTCACGGTGAGTGAAGAGTAAATTTCTTATCATGTGAAGGCAGCTTTAGGCAACAAAACCCCAAAATACAAAAAGCAAGGTACCTTGCCAATATTTGTTTTGGGTTTTAGTTTTTAAGAAAGAACTTATTTAATCCCACTAAAACTAAGCAAACTAATCAACATTTTAAGCAAGATAATTAAATGTCAACATGTATCATTACTGACCATCATCAGGGTCCAGGATCTCCACAGTAGCGGACTCCGGGAACTCAAGGGCTGCCATCACCGGCTCAGATAGAACAATCTGGAAGGTCTCCGACACTTCATACTCGCTGTCCGACAGGATCCGGACCTTCCAGGTGGCCGTGGTCTGGCCTGGGTTGAACTGCACCTGTTTCTGAGATTTCCCCCGGAAATCTTTGTCCTTTTCTGCAGTGCCATCCTTAGTGCCGATACCTTAGCAAGGACGTGGGGGAAAAAATGGGTTATTATCATAATCTGGTAACATCTGCTAACATCAGGCATATCAGAGAATGTATCACCTTGGTCAGGTTTTGTACCGGCAATCATTAATTCTTTCATTCTGTGAATCCTGATATCTGTGTGAAACAGATTGTATCTTGATACAATTAAACTACTGTTTTTTATCTCCTCTAAAACCAGAAAAATGTCAGATCCCAGTTGGTCTAACCAACAATATCTGCCCAGGGTCCTGGGTGCAGTTTCCCACCCCCACTGTTTAAAATGGCCATGGTGGGAATAAAGCCAATTACCCCTCATGTCAGCCTGGTCTCAGCAGCACTGATTGGAGGCTGACTTGCGTTGTCTGACCTTCAGCATGTGAGCTGTTTGATGAGGCCTACGCCACCTCACTATGGCTGTGACACTGGCAGGATTCCTGTTGAGCGGGAGCACTGCAGCCAGTGAAATGTCACACAGCCTCTCCATTGTCTTTGGTAACTGGCCACACAACAAGCAGCAGGGGTCTGGCAGTGAATAGAATGAACATGCCTGCACACCCCAATGTAAGCTTCCATAAATGTAGGAAGCAAGAAATTACTGGATAAATGAAGTATGAGCACGAATAACAGGAACTTTTTTAAAAAGTGCTGTTTTGCTTACAACTGAGGAAGGAAGAAAGAGAAGAGAAAAACTGAAATATCGCATCAGGACTACACATAAGATTTTCAAAAGACCACAGATTGAGAAAAGCATGAGTTTAGGCTTTTAAGAAAATTACCATTCTGTTCTTTGATGAAAATAAAAAGTGGGCTTTGATATGCAAGTACAGACAGAAGGAAAAGGCCCCTGCACATATGTGCCGAGATAAAATGGTCAAGCTCAATGGAGCTTGAAAAATCAGCAGTCTTCAAAGAGTAGCTAGAAGAAGAGAGAGTATGATTTGCACCAAACTCCATCTCCTGCACAATGCCTGGATTGGATGGCCCCGATCACAGCAGGCCAGTCTCTCTGAGAGCTCGCAGCAGGTGGGCAAACTGGTGACACCTGCACTGCGCACATTGACCAGTGAAGCACCAGTTGGCTCCTCTGATCGGCATTCACTCAGGCGGGGCTGGACAAGAAGAGATACCCCAGTGTTCATGAGAAGGTACTGGCCTGGGATCAGTCACTATCTCATCACAACACTGAGGCAGATGGGTGGCTGCTCTGGTGGCCTGTAAAAATAGTTTGCTGCTTTTGCTCTCCAATCCTCAAAGCAACAGAAGAAGAGGGTAACTCCAAATGTTTACTGTGAGACAGTGATGGACTTTTTTATCTTTTTTTTTACCCTACTGAGACAGGATATTGGTTGTTATTTGTGTACCTGCAAAGGGAAGTAAAGTGATCTGTCCAAAATAATTAGTTCTTGGGTAACATATTTCTCACTAAAACCAAAGTTAATTATTTGGTGTTACTTTCTGAAGATTTAAATATACCCATGTTACATCCCAACCCCAAAACAGTTTCCTTTCACTCTTTCAGTTAGGTCAGCCAATGTTTTTCTTTGCTAGAAATTGAAAAATATATATTTCAAAAGCCATTTAATGGCTGACAGAAAAAGAACAGAGTGGCGGCGTGTGATCAAAGAATCAATGCCTGAGGATGTAAATATTGTACACTTACTGTAATGAGAAATGGACAACATAAAAGCTTTCGCCACTTACGCATTTGGAAAGAGAAACTTTATTGCTATTGGTACTTTGAGGGCGCTGTAAAATTGAATGGTCCTGACTTAAAAAAAAATTGAAATTGCAGCTTCCTTTGTGTGCTTTCCATCACCGGCATGGAGAGGTACATCTCCCTCATCCATTATCATTCCCCTTCATGCTGCCTCAATCATAAGAAAACTGCACAATGAAAGGCTATGATTTGGACTTGAAAGCACACAACAGTAAATTTTGGACATTATGAAAATGTTTTCTCTGGGCACTGAACACCGAGTGCATCCAAAGTTCAAAGTAGAGCTTCTTTAATTAATAATGCGACCATTAATAAAACAGTAGCGATGCTCTGGAAAACCAAAACAAAGGACAATAATATGATTGTTTGCCCAAGCTCCTTATACAAGATATGTTATTTTGTTGTTTAATATTAATGTGCGAAGACATCACTGTGGGGTCATCGCACAGGCATTTCAGTTGATCTTTCATTTCCAGTTTCTTCTGTTCTCATCAACACAAACAAAACATAAGTGTATTCTTGTTTTCACAGTTATTTACTTCTCACTGTGATTTATTATCGACTATATCTGCCTGTATATCTCTAAAGTATGTGATGATCTACCTTAATGTATGTTTTTTATTTCACTGAGTGGCGGAGATGGAGCAGATATACAGTGTGAGGCACTATAAAGGTCAGCAAAATTTGCATATACCACCTCAGAGATGTTTCATTACTCTGACGCCCCGGGGGCATATAAAGATACAGATGACAGTAGAGCAAATGATGGGATTTGACCTTTAACATTAGGTCGTTTTAATCGCACCTCATTTTTATGGACAGAATAAATGGCGGCACTAAAAAAGGCCAATGGTGCCAGTAGTAAAAATTCCTGCCACTCATAAATGCTTAGAGCAGTTTGTTTTTTTAACAGTTATTGTCTGTTTAGTTCCGGCCTGTAAATTTCCTCGACTAACATTTGGAATGGCTCCTTTCCATGGCCACCAACTTGGGGTGACCTTTCTTATGTGCGCATGCAGTCCCTGAGGGATTGTCCTGCGCTATTGTGTGATTGGAACGTAAATACTGGCCGGAGGAGACAGGTGAAAGGTCATGACCTGCGTGACCCTAAAGGGTGTCTAGGCCAGCTTTAGAGTTGTCCTTAAATATATCGAAGTGTGTGTGTGTAGTTGTGTCTGTGTGCTGCGGGGGCTTGTCTATCAATATGTAAACCGATAGTAGGTGTTCAGAAAGTTAAAAGACATAACAAAAATAGCTTGAAGGGAGTCAATATCTTCCGACAAGGAGTGTATGTTTTCATTTTGTTTGTTTCTTTGTCTGTTTGAAAGTTAGCTATCAGGATACCCAACACTGATGCTTTGTCAGACCCCTCGGTGTCACTTCTTGGTTGGAGTAAACATAATGTTGTTGTGAATTAAACAAAAACACTTTTGGATGAGGCAACAAAATCACTTAGTTAGGTTTAGGAAAAAACAACATGGTTAGACCTAAAAATACTGTTTTTACAGTGAAAATTTGACTTGACGTTGTGAAAACGGGACACAAACGAACAGCTGATTGTAAAGTGAAACGTAACACATGGGTTGAAAAGCGTTCTCCTGGATGAACGCCTTGTGTTTGATGGGCCCATCCACCTCCCCTTAGCCCGCCATGTGTGTCTCTTTTGCTATTTAAACTACGTCACCACAGCACTTTCACTGGGCGTTTACTGTTGCCGCGGATGGGTCTACATTGTGGTTAATGGAAAGCCTGGTGCGTCTCACACCGCCGCTTAAGGGTGCCTTGTGCGGCGGTATAGAACGGCGACAGCCGCGACAAAGTGTCGGTATTTGAACGGACTGGGATACCTGAGAAGAATCAGCAGATTCAGTGAAATTTGTAAATTAGTCCTTGGGCAAGTCAACAACTGAGTAGTCTTTGCTGTGGATCCAGGAATATATCAAGTATGTTACTACACAAACATAAGTGCATATTTTCTTATAATGTAGTGTACTTATCTTAATGAAAAAAATCTGGTACTTGTATCTCATGGTCTATTTGTTCTCACTTCTTCCTAGTATCTTTTTCATATTTTTCATACATCTATTATTTACTAATATTACATTTTACATACTTATTTATTCATTTATTTATTTATTATTTTTGGTGCAGATCTGGATCCAGATCAAGATAAAGATCAACATTTTATTAAAATAAAATAGAAATGTTACTAATTAAAATGCTGCATGCTCTCAGTGCTGTCTAGTAACTTTTAGTCATGATTATTGATATCACCTTGGATGGAATTATTTTATTACAAGAGACTTGATGAAATCAAAGGCAGTGTCTACTTACTGACGAATGAAGTCTCCCCGAGGTAGCCGCGACGTTTCAGCACCACCTCCAGGAACTTGACCTCTTCATCCACCACGTAGCGCTCCTTCTCTAAAGAGATCCAGGCCCAGTTCAAACGGAACTGCTGGTTCTTCAGTCTGTTGCCTCCTGCAAACAAACACAGTTGATGAAGTTAAAGAAACTTAAAATGGCTCCATAGAACTCATCACACAGCAAGGGAAAACACGGAGAGAAAGTCAAACAGCCTCACTGGGGCGTAATAATCCAAAACGTGTTTTGAAAATTAACATAGCTATTTGTTTCTGGGGTGGCTCAGTAATTTTCAATAACCCTTAAATGGTTACCTCTAGGACTTTGAGACTCCTCGCCAGCACTCAGTGGAAGGCACGAGGGGTGCACAGCCCTTATGCCAAAGCAATAAAGTGTGGCCATCTAATTGCTTCATTTCTAATTAAGATAAAAGGTGTCTGTTTCCTGTCTGAACTGGGCTATTTTATCCTTGCCTTTTGATGTTTGAGCCAAAGGCCGAGGCTACCGTCCTGCTACCATATGACCAGAAAGACTCAAAGCAGAGCCACATAAACAGGCATCAAACACACAGGGACACAAAGATGTACACACACTGACTCATACAGAAACCACATTTAATTTAATTTTAATTTCTAGAGCAGTCTAAATAATTATCCACTGGTTCCTAAAAGCCAGCATGCATGCAGCAGACTGCCTAGTGAAAGCTGGTGCCTGCTGCTGCACTGGATCAGGCTGGTGAGACACAGATGACTGAGCCACTAAACATCTGGCAGTTGTGAAAGTGGAGGAATAAAAGGGAAAGTGCCGGGAGGGTGCAGGGACATTGTTCAGAGGTTTGCTGTTGTTTGTGTTAGGCACGACTGAGAGTCTCTGCCCTGCCCCACCCCCGTCGTTATGGTCGGTAAATCTGTTACGTCCAGCTGACCGCTCCACTGTGTCCATTTCCTTCCTCGATGGGCACGGTGAGACCTATACACATTCACCCCGGGTGTTTTATTATGTGTGAGGGCGCATGCATTTACGAGTTTGTGTGTCTGAGTGTGTGTGCACATGTGAAATATGCTCTGCACCTGTCCAGAGCTGTTTCCTTTGGTCTAATAGTGTACTAGTTTCTTACACAAAGTAAAACTGGGACCTAATGCCCGGATGACATTGATGCATTAGAAGACATCGATGTCTTTTGACAATATTGTGCCATAACTGGAACAAAAGGACAAAGTCAGCGTGATGCACAAGGACAAGAGCATAAATTGCTTCTCCCTGGATCATACAAAACCAACAACTCATTTAAGTCATTTAGTTGAATAAAGTCCATTAATCCATAATGAACACATGGAGGAACATTGATGTTTTTTACCAGATAGAGGACTTAAAGTTGTTAAGACTAAGAATGTAGTGAGATTCTATGAGACATGACTTTCCATAACTTATCTTTGTAGTTACCCGCAGAAATGGGCTTTATCAAAAATGCTGGAAAGTGGAAGAATACAGTAGATAGATGCTGGTATCCTTGAACTTGTAGATCCAGTTCAGAGTGAACTTCAGACAGACTCGGTGATGTCAACACGGAGCTGTAATCGGGACAAAAGGCTGCAGAGACTGTGAAGCTAGAGCAGAAATGAGACGAGAAACTGTTCTATTGTTTTCTCTCCTGCAAAATTAACAAAATGTTTGAATCATTTAGTTGTAGAATGCAGAATGTCTTTATCTCTTGGAAAATAGGCATTTTTTTAAAACTCAAGAGGCACCACTACAACGTTAATGTGTCCTTGAGAGTAATTTGTCTCAGCATTTACTTTAAAGTTGCGATCCACTAAATTATGTTTTTAATTGATGAAACTTCTCTCTCTGTCGTTGGTGTTGTTTAGTTGGTCTGCTCAACCATCACGTCACTGTTCGTGCGCACAACCCATTCGTCTGTTCTTCCCAAATATGTTGCTATTTTGTGTTGTGCTAGAATTTGCATCAGAAACAGCATGAAAACATCATAAGGGTTACACACTGAATAAATTACAAGTACAGCAGGAGAAGTTGTTTGGTAAGTCAGTGTAGCATTAAGTTTGATATAATAAAATCACAAACCAGCATGATCTCTGTGATGCTTTTTGGAAAGCTAGCGATAGGAAAAACAACTCAATCTAAAACCAAAATGATTTGTGCAAAGAAAACACATTTGTTAGGGTAAACAATTGTTGGCACAACACTGTGTGTTTAAAGCAACAAATATTGCAAATGTAAAGGTTGACTTACTATTGTATTAAATCAACTGGCAATAGAGAACGCAAAATGTGAA
This sequence comes from Sebastolobus alascanus, assembly GCA_916701645.2. Classification (NCBI taxonomy): domain Eukaryota; kingdom Metazoa; phylum Chordata; class Actinopteri; order Perciformes; family Sebastidae; genus Sebastolobus; species Sebastolobus alascanus. The sequence continues at coordinate 2,534,622 of CAKAOJ020000040.1, read as the reverse complement.
ATTTTTTATGAAAGTGATACATTTTAAAACTTGTACTACATTCTTGAGGTCTACCACAGTGTAGGATTTGTGCTTCCTGTGTGTTCCACATCATTCTTGTGGAGACAGGTGACCTGTGTATGACAGGACCTCCCTATTCCATTTGGATTAAAGCCAGCAGCATGGCACGCATGCCACCGGTAAACACTGCATGTGTGATCTCTGAGTCGTGAAGGAGCCCGTCCTCTGAGGTAATGGAAACTGAGAAGGCCATGGCTACTTATCCAACACCACACGTTGGCGTAGACTAGTTTGTAGTGGTTATAACACAGCTAATCCTCTTCATCTCAAGCATAATTCTTGAAAATGGAATATAAATGACATGCATCATCATCTCTCTACAATCAAACACTCAGGCAGGGACATTTTAGAACCGTTTATCGGTAGGATTTATCCCAAGTGCCTCATACATTTCAATAAAAGCATGAAATGGTTACGTTTTGCATAATTATTTACATGCCACTGAAGAAACAGCCTACACATCAAGCTAAGCCTCAAAGAGGCAGCTCTCCCTTTCAAGATGAATCACGTTAAACACCTGTTTGCCTTCAACGGTATTCACAAACATAAAGTGGCTCTTAATTATTCATTTCTCATATCCGGCAAGATCTGAGGAGGATACATCCAGCAGCGCTTTCAAATCTCAGAAAAAAAAACTGATGTTCACAGTTTAGACTGCATACAATGGCACCATGACATGAGCAAATATTGAGTTCAAGAGGCCTTTAAGTCCCCGCCGTGCATTGTGGCCTTCAGGGAGCTGGGGAGTGGAGGTGCTCGTTTCCAGAGGACCACTTCACTCCTCCAGATTTCTTTCTAATTAAGATAAGCAGGGGTTGGAGTAAGTCCACTTCAAAGAGGCCCCAAGGAAAACACCACAGTTAATCTTTAACCAGCACTCACAGCACTGAGACAGAATTTAGTGAACACTATCGGTATCTCCTATGTTCGGGCCTTTGCACTGCTGTGCAGTTTAGAGCAGAAGTATACATCATACGCAGTGAATACATCACAGCTAAGGTGAAATATATTAGACTGTATTTCTACATAATACCCACATTCTCATTAAAATCGTGTGGTAATAGCAGGAGTCCTACAAATTCCAGGGGCTAGTCATCTTAATTCATTCACTGAATTAATTGACTGCCTGCCTGCACTCTGTCTTGTTGGTTTCTAGTAAACTTTTAGCTCTCATGGTGAGGAAAGAGTGGGAAATCCTCAGTGATGTATCACACCCTCTCTATGGTGAATATGAGTTGTTAAATTAGAACATAGCGACGAGCACGGCTCCCAATCTTGAACTGTATCGGGTGCCCGTTTGTAGTAGTAAGAACGGAAGATATAAATCACAGGCACTCACAGATAATGGGTCTCTCTTAGTTTATTCTGGGCAAAAAGACGACAGCATTTCAGCTATATATCATAAGCGAATATGAGTTGTTACCATCAGGACAGAGGTACATGGTACCGCCATTGCAGACTACCCTTGCTCGGAGATCCTTCATACCTTCCAGTATAGCTCTGTTAAACGATGAGGTGTGTGTCGCTTGCATTTTGCTGTACTTAATTCTTGATTGTTGGTGATTTGTTGTGGAGCATGTTGTTGTTAAATGTCTGTCTTTAATTGTAATGTCTTTGTTGTGGTTGTATAAGTCAGACAGTTGCCACAGACACAAAGAGAGTTTCCGAAAGAATAAATCATAGACTGTCTATAAAGATGGACGACGCATCTCCACTTCATCGCACTGTACAAAAGTGAAGTCAAAATATCCCGGTTACGGGAGCTGCCATCTTAAGATTTTGACCTCATTTGGAGCCAGAGTCTGCGCAGTAGTGATCGAGGGACTGGAGCTGCTGTATCGAGCTCCCGCCCACACACATTTGCCCGAGTCAGTCACGAGTTGAGCACGGCCGCAGCTTGCTAGCATGAGCCACCTTGCTGCTACGTTAGCACCACGGTAGCTGACACAACAATTAACCATAATAACTCTATAACTACATGATCAAATTGACATGTGGTGGTCTATTACACAGACTCATGACGGTTATGGAAAGTTAAAGTTACATCTCCTCTCTTATACAATTCCCGAGCCTCCGGCGTTGTGACTACTTCACTCAGAGCAGCTGTCAATCACAGCTGTATATCATGACGTCACGACCCCTTTTTATAGCATCAAATAATCAATTTAAAACCAAACTTATCAGAAAAAATTAACAATTGAACATACATCAGCCTGGTAAGACCTAGGCCATCTAGAATGACAGAAACCATATTGGGCAAAATTTATTTGACGTGTACTTTGACTTTTTAGTTTGGCCCATGTCACATCCGCTAACATGGAGGGGGCAGGATCTATGACCTATATTGCAGCCAGCCACCAGGGGGCGATCAAATTGTTTGGGCTTCACTTTTTGGGAGCTGTCACGTTGTCCATCTTTATATACAGCCTATGGGATACATAAACAAACTAAAAATAATGAACTAACTTCCAAACTCATAAGTCTGTCTAAATAATAGGGTCAACAAAGTGTCAACCTCTAGGCTACTATTTTAACCACTTAAACATAACCAGCCTTGTCCATGAACCTTTTCACAAAAACCCTTGTACAGTTCAAGTAGCTGCTCTTCTAAACACAAGATCTGTCCACTCACATGTGATGAGGGACAGAAGCCTTTTGAGTGAGGCCAAAGAATGTGAGAGACTGGACTGTGCCAACTTCTCCCTGCATACATGTTGCAGACAGCCCTTATTTGGTCACCGTGAAGCATCGTGGGGCCACGATGCCCCATGGACCCTCGCCTGTTCATTCAGGCAGACAGACAGGCGGCCCTTTGCCCACACTGATTAGGCGGGATAAACTGGGACAAGCCAGTGAATCCTGTTCAACAGACACAATGCATCTAAAAATACTTAATGATCATATACTACAAATGGATTATGTGCGCTAACAGTTTCCATGATCTGCAGTAACTGTATTCTACTGTAGCATTAAAGACGTCAAGCAACATAGTATAGAGATAGGACCAGCAAAGTGCTCACAGGCCAGAGATTTTAGTTTAGTTTTCCAAATGCTATTAAAACGGACCACACAGGAGGACAAAGCCACAGGAGCTTTTTATTTTACCACGTTCTTATTTCATAATAAAGGCATTAAATCTGAATACTGGTGAAGTATAACCCTTTTCTATAATTAGCACAAATCTTAGAGACTGCAGCTAAAGGAGACTGGAAGCCTAGCAGTTTTAGGACCCATAGTGTACTTTATACGTATGTGTAATGGCAGTTTGAGCTCATCGAGTCAGTCAGCTCAAGATTTCAATAATCATTAAATTTTACTGTTTCTTAAATGGGGAAAAAGGGATATGTCAGAATAAGATGTTTTTAAAATGACATTTAACTGAGAGTTAAAAAGTGAATTACCTAAATACTAAATCATACAACAAACCCTGCATCAAGGGTAAATGAGCAGTTCATTTTCCCATACTGCATTTGTTTACATGCATACAAATATTCCATAATGTGGATAACAAAATGCTTGATAGGGAGTTTTTGCACCTGTACTGGGAGCCATAAAGTCTTATGAAGCAGATTTAAGCACCTTGTTTAAGCCAATTCACTCATAATAATTACACAATTTATCAACCCTCCCTGAATCTATATCAAGCTGTTTTATTATTTGTGTTAAGTAAACAGCAGGAAGTAATTGTTTACAAAATAAACATCACTTTTTGGTTCTTAGATCTGAGCAGCAGGGCCGAGAGATGGCGATGAGGGTTAGTCAGTCTATCGGTCTGTCAATCCAACATTTTGATCCTGACCAGGCTGCCATAAAGCTTTATACTAGGGCTGTCAGTCAATTAAAATATTTAATCGTGATTAATCGCATGATTGTCTATAGTTAATCGCGATTAATTAGAAATTAATCACACATTTTTTATCTGTTCAAAATGTACCTTAAAGGGAGATTTGTCAAGTATTTAATACTCTCATCAGCGTTATTAACGCGTTATTAACGCGTTATTATCGTGTTAACTTTTACAGCCCTACTTCAGATTAATGGCAATGATTTTATGAATATTCAGGGTCCCCAGAAGATGACTAATGATTTTCATCCAGGTCAGAATTTCCCATTAACTAAACCTTTGGCCCGTGACAAGGTACTGTATGTTGAACACTAATCGTCAGATCTCCATAAAATTTACTGTGGCTATTCATCATCCCCAGAGGATGAACCATGTACATTTAGAACACTCCATGAGGTTTGCTCTGGCACAACTTTACACTTAAAGCACCACAAGCAGTAACGCTCTAAGACTACAAAAGTGTCCCTATATCATTCAATCTAGGCCTTTAATATTGTAATGTATGAATATTGTAGACTCTGGGGGCCGTTAGTGGGTCTTTGTTCATTTCAAATTCTGCTGTGGTAGCAGGATTGCATTTGACATTTTTAGCTCTGTGCTTCCAGGACAAGAAATGAGAGATGAAATGGTCAGCTGACTTTACATTTAAGTTAGAGAATAATCAATAGCAAATAGTGTTCTAAAAAAAATCTATGACAAAGCTTAATTTTTTGTGATGGAAAGAAAATATATTCTAACATCACAACTTATATTAACTCTATGAAATGAGTTTTCTCTGGCTTCCATAATGTACCAGACCATACCAACATACTTTTCACCTCTCCAATTAAGGGAAAAGGGATATGATAATCCCGTTGAAGGAAAGAAAGCACATGGCAGAGCAGAGAGAGAGAGCTATGGTCTAATCACCCTAAGCCTTGTATCAGCAATAACGAGTTGGCCATGGCTTGAAAGATTTAGAACTGTTATGATTTCACAGGCCCTAAGCCCTTTTCTACGAGCACAGCCTATCAGGGAACTGGTGCGCCATAAATTTGGTCGCTCCGCGGGGTCCATTCTGGCTGCTGTCGCCTCTGTGTCCGCTCTGACACAGTGGTCACTCGGAGGCGACATTTGAGGGGCCTGAAAGAAAGGCCAAAGGCACCTCTGAACAAAAGTGCTGGGTCAGAGAGCCATGCAAGGCTTAAAGCAAGCAAGGCTTTGCTCTCAGCAGGGAAAGTTCTTTGAGATTAACATATGAACCACAACTATAGAGGTGAGTTAACTCGCAGTGCAGGAATTACTTTCTTTTCTTTAACTTTCAAGGACTATATGATGAATAAACATTTGCTAAAGCTGTTCAGACGGTGTTTAGAAATGCAATAACCAGGAATTGTTTACAGGTATTACACCTCTGCTAAGAAATTTGACATCCTGTTCATTTCTATGGGAACATAGTTATCTTATTATGTTGGCTGTGATGAAATTACAATACAATTTTGGAGGCTTTTTGATCATATTTTCACGGGTGTAGGAATAAATCGCATAAATCATTGTATTCTTTCCCTTGTTCTGCCTTGTGCAGGCAAAACCTGACACTAAGATTGACAAACTATTATTTCAACTGCTCTGTACACAATGGTGATGGTTGGATGGGCACAGAAACTGAATAGCTTATGAGAGTAAGAGCATATTTTGATAATGCTGCAACATTAAAGCTTCAGTTGGCAACAAGTTGTTGGCATCGTTGGGCAAAAATTCCATAATAACCTTTCAGCATATTGTAATTCAAATGCTCTGACAGGAAACTAGACCTCCTTGTGGCTCTGTTTTCAGGCTTTAAAAAATCTAGCTCGTGACAGAAGACTTTGACCAATCACAGGTCATTCCAGAGAGAGCGTCTCTATTGAGCGTTCCTATTGGCTCTGCTCCGGCTGGTGGGCGGTGCTTGGTTTTTCCTCAGCAGATCTCAACATGGCTGCCAGGTCACAAACTTCCTAATTTTACAGCTAAACAGTACACTACAAGATGTTTCTGAAAATATTTGAGGGGAGAAATAGGCATTACAGTAACAGAATTTTGATTCATATTTGGTCAACGCTGCCTAGTTTGACCGTTTGGTCGGAGTTCGCGAGTGATTGACTCGTGGCTCTCATAGACGGCAGCTTGACAACAGACTCCAGATCAGCTCTGATTGGTTGTTTTCCTCCGGTCTGTGAAATCTTGCAGATGCCATTAGGAGCACCGAAGGACACAGAGGCACATGATTTTATTGAGATTACCTGTCTCATGCACTACTGTCAGTATATAATGACCGTTTTATAAAAATAACTTTTTTTAATCATATTTGCTCCATTTCTACCCACTGCTGCTTTAACCAACATTCACCGAAAGTCATTCAAGGTAACTCACTAAACGTATTAGTTTATGAGAAAAGGTGCTTTAGTGTTCTTATAAATGTTGTCCTCCACAGTGCGGTGGAAAAGACCTTTTAAGCAAAGCAACAACCTTCATCCTGTTCCCACACTTTCTGTTTTTGCTTCCAAATTGCAGCATATAAGGTTGTTGTGGAAACTGCCCGGTGACTTTCTTGCTGGGTCACTCACAATGTAGGAGCCCCCTCGCCTGTGTGGAAAGGCAGTGAGGAATTCCCAGAGCTCTTATTTCAGATGGGGCTCCTTTATTTGTGGCCCAGGAGAGAATTGTGTCAGAGGAAACACTGTACAGTGTGATTGTAGGGAAAGGTCACTCCTGTCCGGGGATTCGGCTTCACGCTCTGGTGTCCTAACATACTGCCACAAATGACGTCATTTGTCATCTGCTACAGAAATCACTTAACACAAAAGCCACACATTGAGTGGAGAGATGCATTCTTTAAAAGTTATTGAGGAACATTCAGAATGAATTTGTTAAAAAATATGAATCAATCGTGTGTATTTGAAAAAACTAATCCAAACAGCAAACAGAAAATCAATTCAATACAGCGCCCTATGGATATTTGCCAAGGTCACTATTTCTGTCTAGAAATTACTGGCATCCCATACAAGCAAACATCCTGAGTTTTTAAGTATAATCCTATTAGCCTCGCCTGGAAATATTAGTTGAAACAGAATCTTTCCAAACACCTTAAGGATTAGCAAGCAGCCAACTCTGGATGCACAACTCTGCAGACGATCGGCTCTGTCGCGGGTTGTTGATTTCCAACCGGGGGCACAGGGTGTCCTGCCAAGCACCCAAGGTCATGACTTATCCCTGATCATGGCTACATCATTAGAGCTGGAAAACAGACTGTTCAGACTTGGGTGGGCACAAGTTATTCTGAACTATTTCCTTCTTTTTGGTTAAGCTACAGTCATTAACAAGAGCGTTATATTAACTCCATTTAGAAACACTTAGAACAAGTCTTCACCTCTTCATCTGAAAAATGTAATTTAATTCCACTTACATTCAGACTTTGAGAAGCCTTTTGTTGTCTGGCCTTATTCATCAGAATGATAACTATCGCACATGAAAACTGAAAAGATGAAAACTCAAATTCTCCTGTATCTCTCTACAAGTGAGTGCATGAATCAATTAGCCGACCTTGCATTTCGGAACCCATCCAAAAGTGGTTGCTGAGGGCTTGGCTTGTTTCGATTGTGTAGGTGAGGTCAGACAAACTGTTCCTTGATTGCCCTTGAATGGCATTCCTGTCTGTCAAAGAGGATGCAGCCTTGAGTGTCTTAATTAACCACACCTCTAAGCCACACGGTTTAGAGAGCAGGGGGAAGAACAACAAAAGGCTGAATTAGCAGCTGCAGGGCTTTCTCCAGCGTTCACTTCTAAAGGTCATTGAGGATTTAAAATCGAGAGTTTCTCGCTCATTACCGGTCAATTATGTACAGTATGAACGCCCTGACAGCCACGAGGCCAAAGTTGCTGAAGTAGCTTTGGCAAATCTGTGACCCACTGAAAAAGATTAAGTATAGAAGAGGGCTGTCAAAGTTAACATGATAATAATGCATTCACGCAAATTTGTTTTAACGCCACTAATTTCTTTAACGCATTAACGCAACTTACGATTTTTAGGTTGTGGCAGGCTCAGTTTTAGAGTGAAGATACTGGTATCATGTAAATCTAAAGAACTCATTGGTACCAATGGGTTCTTTAGCATGTCAAAAAGCTAGAGTGAGGATACACATGAAACTAGAAAACCTAACCAATCCATTGATACCAACCATGTCATACTAGCTTGTCGCGAAGGAGGCTAAATAACGCTCCGAACTTATGCTAAATTTTGGCGAGGAAAACTGTCATGGTCATTTTCAAAGGGGTCCCTTGACTTCTGACCTCAAGATATGTGAATGAAAATTGGTTCTATGGGTACCCACGAGTCTCCCCTTTACAGACATGCCCACTTTATGATAATCACATACAGTTTTGGTCAAGTCATACTCAAGTCAGCACACTGACAGCTGTTGTTGCATGTTGGGCTTGAGTTTGCCATGTTATGATTTGAGCATATTTGTTATGCTAAATGCAGTACCTGTGAGGGTTTCTGAACAATATTTGTCATTGTTTTGTGAAGTTAATTGATTTCCAATAATAAATATATACATATATTTGCATAAAGCAAGCATATTTGCCCACTCCCATGTTGATAAGAGTATTAAATACTTGACAAATCTCCCTTTAAGGTACATTTAGAACTGATAAAAAATGTGTGATTAATTTGTGATTAATCGCGATTAACTCTGGACAATCATGCAATTATTAAATATTTCAATCGATTGACAGCCGTAGTATAGACGCATAGTGGAAACCTGCAAAATATATCTACAACCATTTGAATAAGTTGTAAAAGACTAACATGCTACACTCCTTTTGGGCTAATTTTGGAAAACAAAAGTCACGACACACACTTCCTGACTGAAGAGATGAGCTCATGGAGACAAAAATCTGTCTCCATCCCAGGAGCTGAAAGACTTGCATTGTTACAAAGTGTGTTAAATATACGTCAACTCTCTGATGCTGCTGGTGACTGAATAGAAAAGAACATAGGCTGTGAAATAACAAGGGGATACAAGGGGGAGTGTGAAAATGTGAGAGAAAACAAAGCAACATGAGGATGCAGGATGAAGGGACTTGACAAAGAGAGGGGGGACATGCTTTTTCTTGACCCTTGAATGCACAGTGTTTGCTCTCTTGTCAGATCGAATAATGGTGGACTGTTTGCTGAAAGCAGCAGTGTGAGACCATAGAATATAAAAAACCCATCCCGGTCCCACAGACTCATGAGCTCCATACTAATAGAGCCGGGTGTTTGTCCAGGCTGTTCTCGGGGCCTCCATTGGTTTCATTTATAACAACATGTTTCAGCTGCATTTCACAGTTGTTACGTGCAAATCCTCACATGTAGAAAGGATTTTGCCTGAGAGGAGAATGCTCCCTGAAAAGCTGAAATGGTAATTCCTAAAGAAGTGTTAAATGACTCTTGGTTCTCTTTGTTTGTGTCTGGTGAAAATGAGACTTCAAGTAGAACTGTGCAAACCTGCATGTTCAAGATAAGCATGCTAGTCTGCACTCATGAAAAGAGGAGAGAAAATGTCTAAGGATTTAATGTTGTTATTGTCTCCTTCTTGTAATATTGAACTGAAGATTAGTCTGTGCAGCGAAACAAAGCCAGGGTTAAAAAAATATGTACAGGTATGTTAAAAGAAGATTACTTCTGAGGATGCTTGCAAAATTTGATTTAGACCCTCAAACTACAGGTATTTTCCACTGTATTTGAATCATTGTAAAAACAACTTGGATGTCTTTGTTCGAGAATGTGAATTTTACACTTAAAAAATCCATCCAAAAGAACATTTGATACAAAGTCAGAGACACTCTGGTAGTTGCAGGGATGGATTCTGTGACTTTATGGGTATATTAGTGGCCATGCAAATAACATTCAGAAACTTATTTGTGTGCAGCGATTGTATGTACAGTATTACTCTCACATGTAGTATATTCAAATCTATCGTCCAATCATGTCTCATTTAAAAAAATGATGATGCAATTTATATCAGTGGTTCCCAACCTGGGGTCCGGGCTAGTTAGTAGCAAAATCTAACAAAATATTCTGCCTCAATCCATATTTGTTGCCGTTTAGCCTTTCAAAAACAAAATTTTCACCGCGTTCAAAAATCTATTTTGGCTCTAACACTATTATAGTAAATTAATTAAGTTATTACAAAAAAAGATGTTATTTATCTGCATTTGCTTGGCGAATCCATCAAGATGTCATCACTTTATTTATGTTGATGAAACTGTCGATTTATATTGATTAAAAAAGATGATTTAATAAAAAAACACTAACTCATTTAATACAGTGAATCACCCATAAATAGCATTATCATTTGGGCAAACTATAGCCAGTATGTTTAGATTTTGAATATAAACTACACTGGTGCAATGGTTGAACAGAAAAACATATTGCTATACATGACATACTGTAACTATAACAATTATTATCATACAGTTTTCAACACTACAGTATGTCTTCATTAGGCAATTTGATGCAACAGCTTACTGCTGTAAGAGTATGTAATAGATCATACTGATAGATAGCCTACACTGCATTGAACTGTTATGCTGTTAGGGTGACATGAAGCTACAAACTGACGCTTGTCGCTGCGTGACGTGCTACAAATAAAGTTGAGCTGGACTTTTTTCAGCACTCCAATCAACGATTGGTGAAGCATCAACCAATCATATGCTTTTGTTTCACCCTGTTCTGTTCCATCTAAAAAAATGCACTTAGCCAGTTCCCAGTGCTGTTTAACGACATAACTACTTCAATGAGCGCTTGAGCAACACTTCAACGGCGACTCGGTGACAATGTAGCTGGCCATGTTTTGTCGTTTCTTGTCGCTCGTAGTGTGAACATAGCTTTAGAGCCTATACTGAATGCAAAGCTTTAAGCCACATAACCTGAACTGACTACAGTCTTTACAGTGGTTGTCTTTATTGCTCCCAGAGGGAGATTTGTTTGCATCTAGGTAACTAAAGTAGTCACACATCATTTAAAAACCCATCAGTTAAAGAAAAACAACATAAACAGTACAGTAGCAGTAGACATGTCACATCAACCTACTGTAATATCAACACTAAACCCAGTCTAGGTTTCTAATATCGCAACAGTACATTGAGTTGGTGTACCGTAGTACCTGCAAGTCGTCGTTAGTAGGAAGTATATGTTTTATGCTTTATTGATCCCCAGGTGGTAAATTAGATGTTACACCTCCAACTTGACAAATGGCATTATGTTATAGGCTATACAAAGCCTAATTGGCTTTTCCATTGGCAGTTATGCCAACTAATGATGTTGTATCAGCAGTCATTATTCAAAAATACAAAGGCAGCAGCAAGCAACAAAGTGTGTATCTAAAGACGCCTGACAACAAGTGGGTTATATCCCTGGGCAAATAAATCTCCAAAGACGCCAAATAAACAGCGTTAGTGCTTAATATAGATTGTCAGTCATAAAGTTAGCAACTTTATTTAATATGGCACACAGGGAACAATGTTGAAAAGGATGACAGCGTTAAAGAGCGCTCACAAGTTGAAGCTCACTGTTAGAGACAGGTAGAGATAACAACCATGATAGTTCCAAAACAAACCTTTGAAAATAACCACAAAAGCGGATCAAATGTGTCAAAAAAGTCTCAACAAAAAAGAAATAGCTTCAAAAAGCTGCTCTCTATGTCGGGCTGCCATTCAAAGACCATGGCTGTTCAAAGCTAACACAAATGCACGACCTGGTGTAAGGAGCACAACACCTGGACCCCGGAGGAATGGAATAAAGTAATAAGATGTGAAGGGGAAAAAACATGAGAGGCATGCAGAAATTGCATTGTTGCCTACAGCTCTGTCGACATTAAGTCTCGCACACTGAATGCCCTTTAAACAAAGCATCAACTCTCTTTAGAAGCTAAATTAAGTGTGAATTAAATCTGTTAGCTGACTATCCCAAAGGTTTCACAAGGCCAGAATAGTGCTAAATTTTCCCTCCCTGTAATGAAACACAATGTGGTATTTTGCATATGACTCATTGACCAATGATAACCTTTGAAGTATTACAGAGCAATTTTGTGGTAATTGTAATCGCTTCTGCCAATTACTTGGCGATTTATGGGGCTAAATGTAACCGCTGTATCAGATTGCCCAGCGGTCTAGACCTGCACCCGGTGGCCTATCTTTTTTTCCTTCTTCCTCTTTACTTGCTAATATGTAACTCTTTACTGCAAGCCCATGTCCTGGAAAACCAAGATAAGCCCAGGCATGGTCTAGTTCAATTCAGGCAGCAACACATTCCTCACTATTCTTAATGGGGGAAGGGTTGATCCAAGCTGTGGACATTACCCTGGTTGTTCCAGACATGTAGGTTGTTGTTTTTTTTCAAATCAAAACTCAAAAATCAAAAAAATGATTAGCTTATATTTGCTGAAGACTAATCAAGTCTGTCGAATATCAAAATAATTTCTATTCATATGTAGATGAGTGTGTTACCCGCGGGGCTCACCTACTCACAACTTGTCAACACAGGCGGTGTTTAGAGAGCGAACCGCACATCAGTGCATTCATGCCATCGCTACAGGCGACAGGAAGCAGCTTGAAGCCTTGCCCCCACCAATCCCGGGACCAACAGCGCACTTCAATCTTTCATCTCTTCTGACTGCTCTTCCCTCCCATTTCTCAACTAGATGACTTCTCATATCCTGCCTATCAGGCTCCACTTATGGTTGAAAGCAGGTGGTGGAGCCGAGGTGGTGGTGGTGAGAGGGAGCTCGATCCACACACAGAATCCCCAAAGGATTTCATCAGCACCTTTTATGAGATGAGAGCCCTGTTACTCTCAAGACACACTCCAACCATGCTCATAGGGGGAATATAAAATGCAAACCTTCTCAAGAGAGTTTGCTTCAAGCCGTGTCACATTTCCAATTCGCCTCTACTGTGTGTATTTTCTTGGCGTACTGAAATGCTGATGATATCAAAATGAAAGGAGCTGGATTTTTTTCCTGGCCTAAATCATAGCAGTCTAATCAAAAGAGACACCAGCTTGAAATCAAAGACAAAGCAGTTATCAATTAAACTGTAGTTGATGCCCGGCATCTTGATGCAACATTTTAGCAGTGCCAGCTTCATCTCTGATTATGGGATCGGGCAGCTGGCCCCAAGATGGATGGATGGTGGATGATTTGCGTGTGTATGTGTGTGAATGTTTGTGCATAAAAAGTGTCTACAAAGGACATGTACTCTGCATTGGGCTCCTATCCTGAAACCCAGGCTATAGCTGGAGAGAGTTGTGACACTCCAGCCTTAGCCCAGCTGTCAGAGGCTTATCGTGCAGCAGGGCTGAGAGGAGCAGCTCCGGCCCACTGCTGGGAGTCAGGGGCCAAAAACACATTATCCAGAGTGATTTTGCAAAATTGAACAAAAGCTCTGTTCCTGTGAAAAGAGAGATGTCACAGCATCACTGACTCTGCGGGGGGGGGGCGGGGAGTATCAGATTTATCAAAACACAGTCTCATTAAATTGTTTGATATTTTATGGCTTAAAATCAAACAAGATACAAATGGAACGCTCCCTTAAGAGACTGAGATTTTAAGTTTGCTTAAGATACCAAAAAGTTTAATTTTGCTGAACATTTGAGTTTTCTATTCCATTTTAAACATTTTTTATCTCGTCCTGTTGCCAGTGCTAGAAAGCTATATGTATTTTATATATCAGGTTTTCTGGAGTTGATGGGACTCTTGGCTGTCAAAACGCAAAACCGAGCACATACATCAGCCTGCAAGCTTATTCCACAAAAGAAGGATTTTCTGCAAACCCATTGCTTGAACAACCCCAGTTCTGCTAGACTGATATCCTAAGGCAGGTATATGACGACACACATCATCATCCAGGGAACAAGCCCGGGCCTGGGTTTCTATACTTTTGGGAATTTGCCTTTGCTTTGTTAACCTCGGCTCCACACGCTGACTTTGGCAGCATATTAAGATAGAGGAAGGGAATCATCAAGCAGGGTTTCCCCGTCTGTCTCCTAAAGGGAAAATGAGGGCACATCAATGTGAAAGGGTCTTAGAAGCTTTAGCTATGTTTCACCCAAATGTGATATACAATCACTACTGTACCAGAATGAAAAATATATAAGATGCTGCTATCACTCTCCTAAATCATTATTTATCATTAATACATTTATGGCTCTCTTTTTCTGCCCTAGTAGAAACATCTCAAACAGTAGAAGATGCTTTTCTGACTAAACACGGACTATTTAGCAGTAATTGTCACTCAAGAGAAAAGGAAACCACAATGGAGAAAAAGAAGCATAAAATCCAAACATAATCCAACAAACTTGAGCCAAGGAAACCCAAGGAATAAGACAGAAAACCCCTCCATTGGCTGATTCAATGCATAATTCATAATATAAGAATGAAATTTCTCATCGACATGTTTTGGCTTACTTGCCTTGTAGATTGAGCCAATCATTAATAATGGCTTTTTAATCTTTTTCTGAGAAGAATTACATTGGCTTGAGTCTGTTAGCTCAAAATTAATGTTTCATCCCCTCACCGATGAGCTCAGGTTCTTCACTTATGGTCACTGCAGCACTCTCCACATATGCTTTTACTTGCTCTTCATAAACACATTAAAGGAAAATAAACTTGCGGATACACCTTGTGTTGTGTTGAATAGAGAGAATAGAAAGACTGGTGCTGGGTAATAAACATTGCAATATAACTGCAATGCAGACCGGTGAGAAATTATAACTCAAAGTTAGCGACTAAGGACATAAGGGACCAGTGAGACACGCAAATCACTCACCATCTAAAATGAGCCTAAATCCTCTCTGTAATTCAGTTTTTCACCCTCAAAGTGAAGCAGCTGTTACCCAGGAATAGCTCCTCTAATCAACTTCCAGATGTTTTATCACAAAACATATCTCCATAACAATAAAATGACCGAATACCTAATATTTTATTAGCTGCAGCACAGATGGACTATGAGGAAAAGCTAACGCCCCCAAAATCTCTTTTAAAGACAATAACGGGACCAGCTATGTAATTTGCTGAAGCTTACAGCATACTTTATGATTCACACTATAGGTCCCAAGGACAGAAGAATGTTATACCCCCCAAGAAAAGTGTAGGGGAGACATTTTCATTAATAACAGGATAGAAACACACAGAGAAACTGCAGAGTCATCACCTGCACTGTGATGGGGATATTATAGCATTCACAAAGTCTATATTAACCTCACAACTGCGTGTGAGTGCATGTTCCCCCTTACTTTTGTTGCGCTCTAGCACGCTATCGGGAGAAAGATAATCCCTCCTAACCTGGGATTAGACAGGAGGGGAGACAAGGGAGATGGATTCAAGTATGCACTCAGTGTCACAAGCGATTACACACCGATAACATGGAAGATCTGCACAGCAGATGTTACTGCAGGCCGAAATGGTTGGGAGGATTTATTAGGCGAGGTGCTCACGGTGACCTGAACTCATCTTGTTACATGAGGCAGAAATAACAAACAAAACATGCTTGCTAAGGAGGGCACTGCAGATTTGCACTGGAAACTTGAAAGGAGAAACATTCTTCTCTGCTGCCATGTAAGGAAAAAATGTTCCAGTCAGTAATTTTACCCATTCATCTATGAATCTGAATTATTGATTTTCATACTCTATGCCCATAGGGCCTGCTACAAAACAAATCTCACAAGTCAAATGGGAAGGAAACTTTGGACAGAGCTGTGGAGTTTGACCTTCAGAAGTAGCTTATTTTATGAACTGAACAATCAATGATCTTTTGCTGCCTCTTTGTAGCTCAGTGAAAGAAAAAAAAGAGAGATGGTACTGAGTGCCTGGAATGAAAAACAAAGGCCACAGCAGTGTGTCTGTCAGTAGGACCATCCCTGATGCTGACTGACTGGCTGGAGGCAGACAGGGATTCTGCTCCACAAACAATTTCCTGGGAATGCCAGGGCTTGTGTGTGCTCAGGTAAGCTCACCTGAATGCACCCGAATCCTCAGGAGACAAGGGGGGGGGTCCGTCCACCAATACACGGCAATTAAGTTACTTAAAGACAGGAGCAGCCCCCTCCCCTCCCCAGCACACACGGATACACAAACATCCAGATATCAATCGTGTTCTGAGCAAGACACTTTCACCGAGTAATTAAAGAGGTTTCTGGCGCACGCCTCCGTTCGTGACTTTGCTATCCAGGTGTGATATTTTTCCAAAACAGACACCCACAAATGAATACATGTACTTTCAGTCCTCTGTGATTATTCATTCAAAGCTTTGACAAGCTTGAAAAATAGTGAGACACACAAGCGGTTCTGAGAAAACACATGTAAGCCCTGTTATCTCCTTCTTGGCAAAAGCACCTAAAATAAAGCTGTAAAGGCACACGGTGCAAGACTTCTAAAATAAAAAAGAAGTTGGACACAGATGAGAAAATAACACATAAAGTCCACGAATTACTCATGATTATAGAGTTATAGACTTTTACAAAGAATGTGTCGTATAATTTTGATGTGATTTCAGTATAATTATTGAGTTTGTTCTACCCCGTTTTGGTAGTACAAACTTAATAATACTTAAAAGTAGCAGTGTTTTAATCACACAGAGATAATCCGTCTTTTATTGTGACACACACTAATTAAAATGATAAGAATTTTGGGACGTGGCCTAATTGCCATGTTGTTATCTGTGGCGAAAAGCCCATCTGCTGTCTTCATGTAGCCAAGTTAATTGAGTGAAACAGCAACTTCACTTCAAGTCTAACTCACATGAGCATAATTTATCCAGCTAAAAAAACAATCCATAAGGAGTTTATCATCCTTTATATCAGTTCTTATGAAATCACTTAAAGCAAATCATTATTGCAATCAATATTCACATGGAACTGTGCCAAACAAGTAACAAGAGTAAGTCAGCTCCAACATAGATTAGAATTTGGGCTCTGAACACTCCGAGTTTAAATGACACACCGCTGCCAAGAAGAACTCAGCCCCTGGCAGCTCAATTTAACAGAGCCAAGACTGTTCCCTGCACCGAGACAATCCATCTATCGGAGAAACTATGATCTCAGCTTCAACAGCTAAAACAGCCTTGTGGTCAAACTGCCGTAAGTATTTGGACTGAGCGTAATGAATGTCTTGGCACTTTCCATTCATTCCCCCGTTGCAAAAAAAAATCATGCCAAGAGTAAATTAGTGCCCTGCCCTGTAATGAGTTCAGGTTGGAAGTCACTTTATTTTTGGATTGCCAATGGAGCCAGCACAAATCCTATAACAATCAGTTGTGTGGGGCACTGATCTCCGGACAGTGAGCTCATCTGTGAGCAGAGGCAAAGAGACAACAAGTAATGTCAGTGGCTATAGTGCTCAGATGATTAGTCGATTTATCGATAAGTCTACCAGCAGAGAGTCTTCAGTCAGAGTGACAATTGAAAAATTGTTCAAATTATTTAAAATTTTAAATCATGTTAAGTTTGACTCCTCAAATGTGAAGATTTGCTGCTCTTCTCTGTTTAAAATAATTGGAAATTAACTGAATATCTTTGTGTTTATTTACATATTTACATTTTCAAGCAATTTGAAGGCCTCACTTTGCGCTACATGGGAAATTTGGGGGATTTTTCAAAATTGTTGGCCATTTTATAGATTAAATGAATAATTAACTGTTTTAAAAGAAGAAAAAAACAGAATAATCAATAGCTACAGCCCTGGTTCCAATCCTGTCTATTGATATTCTGTAAACACAACCACCACCCTAAAACACATACATATGCGGAAAAATTCAGTCGCAAATATTAATTAGCAGTCAGTCAAAACTGTGCACACATTCAGAGTTCATCACAGCTGTTAGCAGAAACTCCTGGAATCCCACTGAGCAGCTGCGACTTGAAAAATAACTTTTCACCCTTAAAAAATGCCAAGTGCAGTTGGTAAATTTTCCAATGAACTTGAAGTGAGGAGGGGAATGTTTTCCACCACTGAACATGACACAGTGCAGCTGTGTGCCCGCGTATTCAGCTTCTCCCCAACGCCACTGTTCAAAGAGCTGGAGGCTCCGTCTGGGGATTTAGGGCAGCCACCAGTAAAGCTTAAATCTTATTAAAAAAATGTTCACTGACTGCCTCACAAGCTGCAGTGCAGTATGTGTCGAATCCTTATGGATGGGTCATCCAATAAGACCCTTTATCAATTTGTCAAGCCATTTAGGTGCCACTACAAAGCACAGTTCCCATGCCATAGAATGACATTTTAGAGATATGCGACGTGTCTGACCATTGCAATTTCATGTTTTGTTTTGTTTGAGCACATAACTATGATTGAGGACAGAATGAGACTGTTTTGAATCCTCTTATCGAGTCTAAAGGTAAAAGATTGTAGGAAGTGCTGGAATAAGTGAATCTAATTGCCAGTTCTGGAAGATAAACTACCAGTGAGGGATACAAGCATATGTCATCAAGCATTAAGCAAGCTAGAGACAGAAAGGACGTGACAGAGGGAGGGAAGTCTGGAGCGATCCATAACAAATAACCCAATTGAGACAATAATAAAGGGACCAAGTGAACCTCGCTCAGCAACAGAGGAGCTCTGCATGGGCTTGGCATTTGCCAGCGGCTCAGGTAAAGCACTTTCATTCAGTATCGCCCCCTGATAAGGAGTTGTACCCTGCATTTTAGTCACCACTCATTAGCACCCCATCCACCTGTTGGCATTGATGTTAACCTGTCTATTATTCGACTGAAGCCACAGATTAGTCCCGAGTCGAGAGATGAGAAAATGTGTACGGGGGCCCACTGAGGTGCTTGTGGGAAAAGAGGGCCCCTATTAGAGAGGTCCTTTGTGCTCACTCATCACGGCTGAAGGGTAGCAGAAAGGACACACTGTCAGGCACGCTGCTTCTGCTAATCGGCAACACCGGCGTGATTGCCTCAAACCATTCTCTGAGCCTGTGCCTGATTACATATCTACAGTGGAAGGAAGGTCTTCGCTAATTGTTCTACTAATTACTTACTTGCTAAATCAATCATTACTTTCTAAATAAGGAGGCTGTTATATGGAAAAAATAATGGAGGATCATGGGTGGGGTGCTATAAGACTGATACTGCACAGTAAGACTAACATGAATGTTCAGATAAAAGGTTAATAAGTGTGGACGCTCTGACATGCAGATTTTTTTGGCAGAACTATTGGAAATCAACAGAGCATGACATAAACAAAAGTGATCTATAAATAGTATGTTTTTCTTTCCTTCTCTTTCGCTGCATGCCTATTTTATCGTTTACTCATGCTGAAAAAAGAAACCGTGTGAAGTTATTGTTCTGGAAATGTCTCCCATCTGTGCACACAGCTTTTGCTTCTGTTAAATAAGGCACATTATGAAGCACACGCAAGTTTTTCCTTTCCCCTCTTAAAGAAATCACTTTCTTAAAACTTGAGCATCTTAATGGTGTGCTCACCACAGAGCATAATTTCAAGAGGGCATGTTTAAGTATAATAACTTACCACTGTCCTCAATGGAGAAAGAGAAGATGTCATTTGTAGCATTGTCCCCATCCCTCAGGACATAGCATATGTTCATGTCATCAATGTCAGCTGAAAAAGAGATACATTTGCATAAATATCCATGATATCCTACTCATAAAAGTCACACCAGTTATTTGGCTGAAATGGCAAGTAGGAAAATAATGTCTAATTTGTTCCTAACAGACTATTTGTCAATACTGAGCCCTGCTATGAGAAGCAGGCAGAGGCTGTGTGATGAAATGTGCCCACTGCATAGTGTCGGGGGAATCTGAAAGGAGAAACCGCCTGGTGACAAGGGCTGTATATCTATTAGCCTCCTGAATGACACAGAGCATAAAGAATAGCTTGATTGTTGGTTCTCCATCACAGCGGTCTGTTTGCCATCCTGATAGCATGGTGCAAGACAGGCTTCTTTACGAGTTTCGAATACCCAGGAGAGAGTGTCTTTATTTACTGTCTGTTTATTCTTGAGAGAACTCCTGAAATATTGAACAGGCCTCTTGGGGAAAGCATCTCGCAGTGACTCAGTAAATAAAAGCAGGGGATACATGGTTATTGACTGTACGCTGATGCTGCTACCTTGATACTTAGCATTTACCAAGGTTTACCCAGACACCCCTCTGGTCTGCTTGAAATATAACTCATGTTTTCAAAGCCAGTGGTCCGCTGTGAGCCATGCCACCTATCTATCATCCTGTCTGTAATCCCCTTTCCTTCTGTTAGAAAATATGGCTCTGGTAATGTACAAATCACCATCACTTCTCTCCTAAAGTGAAATACATTAGCACTGTTTGAAAAACGCACTCCCCTAGTGAGATCTGGTCAGCCTGAGGCACTGGCATATTTCATCTCTGTAAATAGGCAGTCTCTTGAGTGAAAACAAAACCCTTATGTTTGAACTCAGCATTTTTCAGGAATCAGAGGGGAGTACGTTTAGCAGAGTGAGTAAATGTGAGTGGGCTCTAGAGAATTAAAAATGGTCTTCAGTGTAGTAAAATCTGAATGTCACAGGATTGCAAAAGCTGTTTGAAATGCAGCTCTCTTACCTTGCGTGAAGGTGGTGATAGTGGCATTTCCTTTGCCGAGGTTGATCAGGTAGCCGTGTTCCGGGGCGACGGTAATCCGAAAGGTCACAGAGTTCTGAATGCTGTCTCTGTCCTCTGCTTTAAGGGTCTTACTGGTGATCACAAACCCCAGGTGACTGGTCTCCAGAACCCGCAATGTCGGGGCACCCTTGTTCACCACAATCTGCGGCACCCCGTTATCCACCGGGAGGAGAGTGATTTTCATCATTTGGGGCTTTCGCGTTTCAAACACCGTGTCGGGGAAGATGTAGAAGTCTGTGTGAGTGCCATCGGTGACGGTGAAGGAGAAGCTGTCCTCCGCGCTCTCTGTGCCGTCATGCTTGTAGCTGATCATGTTCTCATTCAGGTCCTGCTTTGTGAAGGAGGTGACGGGCCGGGTGTTGTTAAAGAGCAGGCGACCATGAACTGGGATCTGAGTGACTGTGAACTTCAAGAGGCGGTCAACGGTGTCTCTGTCCTCCACTGTTAGCTCAAACGGCGTGATGAGTTTGTTCTCCCCCTCGGTTACCACCAGGCCGTGTATTGTCACCACGGGCTTTTTGTTGTCCACATCAGTGATGGAGACGCGGAAAGTGCGGAACACGGGGTTGTAGCCATCGGTCACTTCAAATTCAAAACTATCCATTTTCACTTCGTCGTCTGAAGTGTGGATGTAGTAGACTTTGTTACCAGCCAGCTGCAGCTGTGTGAAGGATGAGATGGGCATCCCAGGTGTGTCTGTGCACTCCAGGTGTCCTCTCATGGGAGCTCTGGTGATTGTGAACACTAAGTGTTCATCTGGGCTGTTGAGGTCGCTGGTGCTGAGCAGGTCTGTTGTAAGAGTAACCCTGCCACCCTCTTTAAGGGATACACCTTTACTGATCACGTCTGGGAAAACCATGTCAATGCCACCCACTGTGACATAGAAGTACCTGTCAATCAAAGGGTTGATGCCATCTGTCACATCGAATTTGATGAGGTCTCGAATCCCCTCTTGCCCGTTATGGATGTACATAATTAAACCCTGATCCACTTCAGTCTGTGTGAAGTTCATTCCAACTGTGATGTTTTGCAACGTCCCATAAGGTGTTGCCCTCTGTAAATATCCCTGACCGGGCCCATAGCGGATAATATAAGTTAGCGTGTCGTCCTCAGAGTCCAGATCAGTTGCTTTTAAAACGTTGCTGTTTATGACTTTCACGTCACCTATCTCAATTTCAAGGCCGTCATTGATCGCCATCCTCGGGGTCTCGTCGTCCACAGGGATAATCATAACTATTACTGTTTTCTCGACGCTGAACTTTCCGTCTGTGAGAACAATATCAAAGCT
The DNA here is from genome assembly GCA_916701645.2 of Sebastolobus alascanus. NCBI lineage: Eukaryota > Metazoa > Chordata > Actinopteri > Perciformes > Sebastidae > Sebastolobus > Sebastolobus alascanus. Next base: position 2,512,773 of record CAKAOJ020000040.1, on the reverse strand, counting down.
GTCCTCTGTGGTCTCTGAGTCATCATGCTCATACACAATGCTGGAGGCCTCGCTGATCTGATCCAAGGTGAAGTTAGAGACAGGGATGGTGCCAGTAGTGAGCTGATTGAGAATAAATCCGTGCTTGGGGGGTTTGGTGATAATGAACGTGAGCTGATCAGGGGGGAGATCTGCATCAGCACCATTCAGAATGGGAGTGTCGATGACTATGTTCATGCCCTCCATAACTACAAACTCTCTCATGTAAATCTCCGGCTTTTCATCATTAGAGGGGATTATGGAGATGGGGAAAAAGTGCCTTTCAGAGAAATTGATGCCATCAGAGCATCTGAAAGTAAACCTGTCCTCCACTGGCTCGACTCCTTTGTGAATGCTTTGAACATAGTAAATGTGATTCCGTCTGATGTCCTTGATGGTGAAAGCACTAATAGCTGTACCGGACCTGGATTTCTCTGAGCCCGGAGCAGGGGAAATATTTTCCACATAGCCTGAAGTCGGCTGCACAATGATTGTACAAAGGAGGTCATCGTTGGAGGTGTCTGCATCATCAGCGCTTATATGAAGAATTTGAATGACATTCTTCTCCCCCTCAACAACAGTGAACTGTGGCCCCACGAAGACCTCCGGAGCCTGGCTGTCCAGGGGAAGAATAGTCACATGCACTCTGACACCTGTGATCTTATTTCCTCCTACAGTCCACTCATCAGACATGTCCGTCAAGGTGAGATTGAAAAAGTCCTCCTTTGTGGTTAAGCCTATTTCCCCACTCGTATGAGCATAGACCACAAAGCCGTTAATGACATCGGCTTGGGTGAATGTGCCAGATGGGACACCTTTCACCAGAATTTCCCCTAATGATGGTGGGTCCTCCACAATGAAGGTCAAGCGAAGGTCATCTGTGTCCTCATCTCTTCCCTGAATGACATTACTTGTGATTTCTGTTACTCCATTTTCCAGTACATCTATGTAGGAGCCAATTGTGCCAGCTGGGAGACTGATAGTTGGAGTCTCATCATCAATAGGCTTCACATTAATCTTTATAGTAATTGGGACAATGTGGATGCCATCGCTGACATCTATTTGTATGGAATCAACAGTTGATTCATCTCCATTGTGGATGTATGAAATTATGCCATTTCCAATATCCTCCAGGGTGAATGTGCCTCCTCTTATGATGGCAGTGAATGTAAACTGAATCCGGCCGTGCAGTGGAGGCTGAGTAATAGTGAAGGATATCTGTTTGCTGTCTGTGTCTGTGTCTGAGGTGTACAGCTCTGCACTTGTGATGATGTGTGTGCCGCGTTCAAGCACAGTAAATCCAGAGTTGGTTATTTGAGGCGGCTTGTTGTCCACGGGCTTTAAAAATATAGTGAAAACTCCTTCTACAGTATTTCCAGAAACATCCTCCACAGTGTAGCGAAACTGCAAAACATGACTCGTAATTCCAAGCTCAAGGTCAGGTGGTTTGTAAGCTATTTTATGGTGGTTAATTTGTGCCTGAGTGAAAGTTGTGACCACAGTGTTTGGCTTTTCAGTTAATACCAGAGCTCCCAACACAACAGGGTTATTCTCATCTGTATCCGTCGGTGGCTGGATGATTGTGTATTTCAGATCCCGGTCCTCTGAGTCCAGGTCAGTGTAACGGAGGAATTTCTTTCGGAAGTAGGTAAACTGATACTCGTGCACAGTCATTTCCAGAGTCGTGCCGGGGAACAGTTCAGGTGGGACGTCGTCGACAGGGATGATTTTGATAATGAACGAGCTCTCGCCTGATTGGTTTGGCGGGTCATTGTCATCTTGAACTCTGAAAACAAACTGATCCATGACTGTGCTGGTGCTGTGAGGCCCGATGTGCTTGTAAAACAGTTTGCCATCAGTAATATCCTGCTGCAGCCATTCAGTCACCACTTTCTCATACAATTCATCCTCTGTATTAAACTTCCAGGTTGATGGGTCCTCCGGGGCCTCCGACTGACGCAGCAACACCTGCCCAATGGTGGAAAAGGGAGGCTGAATTGTGAATTTTATTGAAGAATCCTCTGAGTCAATGTCTGCCGCACTGAGCATGAGGGAGGAGACGGGCATCATTTGGTTTTTGAATACAACCAAACCAGTGTTGGCGTTTATTATGGGAGGCTCGTCATCAGTAGGCACAACAGTGATGGGAAACAGAAACTCCACCTCATTTGTGCCATCTGTCATTCTGAAAATAATATTATCACTGTATGTGTCGCTGCCGTCGTGTTGATAAATGACCACTCCAGCGTCGAGGTCAGCCGGGGTGAAAAATTTCCTCCTGGAGCCCAGAACGGTTAATTCTCCATGCCTCAGCCCATCAATAACAGTGATTTTGACTTTGTCTAAACTGTCCTCGTCGCTGATTTCCAGACTCTGTGAACTGGACAGAGGCCTGGACTGACCCTCATACAGTAACTGGCCTGTATTCCTCGTCACCACTGGGGCCAACGTGTTCATAGGCTTAACAACAATCATGAAAGCAAAAGGGTCTGACACAGCCCCCTCTGTGTCCACAACCTCAAACTCAATCTGGAAAATCCGCTCAGTGTCTGAATCCACAGCGGGGGGTTTGTAGGCGATTTTCAAGTCTTTGAGGTCTCCTTGGTAGAATGAGGTTATTGGTAAATTCCTATCATCTGTGCTCACTATATAGCCCTCCTCAAAGGACAGGGTGGATGTGATGTTGAAAATTAATTCGTCAGGATTAGACTCAACATCCTCTGCAGCCAGCATATCCGTGGTTATCGCTGTCATTACAAACTGGTCCACTTCCATCATCATCATTGCAACAAAGCTGGGTTTAGGGGCTGTGTTCTCCTCTCCATCTTTAATCCTCACCAGAATTTGGAAAAATTCCTGCTTGAGCAAATTGCCTTCCTTATCGTGTAGCTCCACAAGCATTGGAATGTAATCTCTGTTGGGTGACTTCAAAGCAAAAGTGTGCTGATAACGGATGTTCATTTTAATAAATTCATCACAGTCCACCATTGTTCCAAGGCTGTCCTGATCCACAAGTTTCCCATACCTGGGCAGCACGCTGCCACTGGAGAGAGAGGCTATTTTGCACTGGTGTACACTTTTATCATAGGTGAATTCTAAAATCCTCCTATCGATGGGGTTACTTGTGCCGAGCAGCTTCTCGACAGAGAGTGGCATGTTTTTGGTTAGCACTTCCAGCTGTGTGAAAATGACTTCCACCTCCATCATAAAAGGTATTATAATGGTATCCATTTGGGTGTCATACCTGAGTTGTAATCTCACTCTGTCCCTCGGAGGACTCCTGGAGCCGAAGTGAGAATACTTCACGTCGTTGGGGCCAAATTCACACGGAAACTTTTTCGGAGACAGGTGTCCAGGCCTTTGAGACAAGGGATCATTGTCCAGGACCGTTATGCTGCATCTATCACCGGGCTGAACTTGGATGACCAAATCGTTGATGGGATCAATGAAGACTGATCTCCCGAAAGGCACGCGGATCCCATTATTGGCAACCAATATCGTGTCCTCTGACAACTCGGACCTCAAGGCGTATGATAATCCATAGCTGTCAAAAACCTGCGCGACCGCATCACCTGTCAGAATCACCGCGAGCAGAACAAAAGCAGCGCCAGTCCCGTGCAGCTGCGGGGGGATAATCCAAGCCATTTGGAGAGTGGAACCGCAGAGGAGACACGTTGAACTTTGCGCATACGCCCCTATGAACTAAGTACGGCGGTTAAAGTTGCAAGAGTATAAAATGAGAGTGGGATAATATCACGCACCTATGGGCACTAAGGTGCACCATTCTCTCACAGCAGCTGTACACTGATAACATAAACTTCATACTCCTGCTTTGCCGGAGTAAGGAGAGTTACGCCCCGCTCTCAGCCGATTGGCTCATATCTCCGCTGGAATGCGTTTGTCAGGTTTTAAATGGACGTGGCTCGTGTCATTCTGGGCAGACAAAACGATGCCGCGTGGGCTGGACCTCATCAGGTTGGAATAGGTAAGAAAAATAAATGAATAAAGCGATATTTGGGCATAAAGCAAGAATTAGTGTGACCAGGAATGAGATTACGGTCGAAATACTTAATTTTACACTGTTGGATGTTGTTGTAAAAATCATCATCTACATTTGTTCTCTAATCAAAGCTATTCACTCCCTCCAGATTTTTCCTCACAATAAGGGAAAGCAGTCAGAAGTGCAGCTGTATAATAGAGTCTTCACTGATAATGTAACTGGAGAAAAGCTTTGTCTCCCTCTCGTGGTTTGTGTTGCTGATGAGGGAGGGAGGATGCTCCACACACACACTTAATTAAAAGCAGCGGAAATCATGCGCTACCCTCGATGTTGCGCACATTTTCCACCTTCATCTTACTGATGAAAACTAGGTCCCTCATGCAATTCTTAACTGCATTTCGTTGTACTTGTACTTGTACTATGTGCAATGACAATAAAGTTGAATCTAAATCGAATTAAATCAAACATGTTCTGCATCGCATGCCCAGTGCTACAGTATAGTGTTGTGTATTATTTGACAAGAGAGACATAATGGTCCCTATAGCAGCTTTTCAATGTATGAGGTGGTATATTGTGTAGGCTATGTTGTCATACACATCAGAGCTGATGGAGAGGAAGCACTGCAGGGATCTCACTGTGTCCACTGTCTTCACAGACGCTGTGCATCCAATTCATGTGTAACCATAATACAGCTACTCCTCTTGACAGATTTCACCCTGCAAAATAGCCCACAATCCACTCTTAAAGCATGAGTCAAAAGTTCTATTTATTGGAGTCATTGCAGTGACATTGTCTTATTTCCTGCTATGCTGCTCTCTCATCACACAGGTCCTCCAGGTGTCAGACGCTTCCCACAGCAGAGCATTCTCCTCTGACTCCTGACAAGCCCAGTCATGATCTGGCCTCTCTCTGTGCCACTCATCTGGAGAGCCGGTGTTGATTAAGAGGACACCCACAGAGATGTCGTACAGTACAGCAGGGCAGGTTAAAAACTCCATTACATTAAAAGTTGGTTTGATTTTTGCACAGTGAGCACCACTGCACATCCAGATAAGAATCACAGATGTCTGAAAATGTTGAAGGGAGAGGGAGCCATGCAAAATATTATATAGTCTCATTACCAGGCCCCTATATGGTGTTTGTATTGTTCACATTAAATGACACAAAAACTCTGATTTCTTGAACTCAACTGTGTTATTCATTATGCATAGCTACAGACACAGCTGTTCTGTATGTTTGATTTACCCCACAGCCTTTGTGTATATTAGATGTACACACATACCAACGCTCTAGCATCCCTAGAGCTGTATGGTGCCTGGAAGAATTTGACTTCAACTCTGCTCATTCCCCTCTGATCCCTTTCAGATGCTTTTCATTCTATCCACAAAGTATTGGCTTCAACCATTGTGTCTGCACCTACCTATTGTTGCACATTTAATGACATACAAACCGTCTCACAGCTGGCGTGTGTTGAAATCGGTACAGCTGCCATAACAAACTGTGCAGTTGAGTTGCACTGGACACTGTTGACAGGATCCAATTATAAATATAGCCAAGCAAACTGCAAGGCAAAGCCCCCAGGCCTTGACAGCTCCTAGTTACAAGAGAAAATGAAAAAGAAGATGAATAGAACTTTCTGAAAGCAGCGACGGCAGAGAGGGAATTGGATCATACCCAAACCTTCAGGCTTATTTTTGAGGCGCGAGGAAGTTTGATGGTATTCTGTCATGTCACATTTATATCAGATTTATTGTAAATGACCAATCCTTCTTAGATGATGGTCTATAAAGGAAGTGAAGATGCCAATCGCACTCGTGATGTGCAGGTGATTTATTGTGGGGCAAAGTTACACATGGTACAGGTGGGGTTTACGCTGAAATATTGCAGTTCAGCTCACTTTTGAAGACCACTTATAATTAATCAGAATAACAATAGGTGATTTTAGGTTGCTCATTCATTTAAGGCTTTCTCACTGCTCAACACTGACAACAAAATGTTCAAAGCTGTTTGCTCAGGAGCTCATCTAGTTTTTATTTGTAGCTGTTAGCAGTTTGTTTTGCTTCGTGATGACTCTGTTGACAGCTAAATATGCTTGTACACGCAGTCCAAAGATAACAACTGCCTAGAAGAAAACAATAAAACATATTTACGTTAGATGCAGCCGTAATCTAAAAATATCCTGTTTTTCTTTTTTTTTACAGAAAGAATAACTTTCAATTTTTTTCTGAAATGCCCTCCCTTGACATCAACACACACACACACACACACACACACACACACACACACACACACACACACACACACACACACACACACCAACAAGCCAAACACTGGAAGGCTTGCTTTCCCTGCTGTCAGTGTCACCACTGTCAATGTACCCGGGTTAACACAGATACGCATCATGTAAGGTGCCTTGAGCTCTGAGGAGTGACATCAAGTCAACCTGCTACATGGATAATGAGGTGCTGCTGAATGGACCATCTGTGTCTTCAGTGCTGAAATCTGTTGCCAAGCAAACTCTCAACAATCATTGTTTTCTTTGTATGTCTGTATACTGACTTAACATTAACAACAATTTACATGCTTGTATCTCAGTATTTTGTACTGAAATATGATACAAGCCTGTATCATATTTATGATACAGGCATGTATCATATTTGTATCATCTTTAAGTATTTTGTACTGTCCCAGGTGACTGGGGTCACTTTACCTTATATACCTTTATATTCTGTTTTACAAACTGTTACACCTCTGTGTGTGTGTGTGTGTGTGTGTATTCAGTATGTATTCTTCTCTATACATACTACATTACTAGTATCTACACCTCTGTATATATATTTTTAGTACTTCTCATTATTACATACATTCCTGTTTACACCTCTGTGTACATATTACTTCTCATCATGCATTTACATACTGCTTCTTGTTTACACTCAGTTTTCCCATCTGAAATACTGTCTTCAACAAAATTACCAATTTACATTTACATTACTATTTTATATTTACTTATGCCTATATTTAAGCCCTATACTTTAACTGCACTATTTGTATGCCTTGGATTATCATTTTGCTTTTACTTTTACTTTCCCCTTTGATTTCCCCTTTTATATACAGAATACATATTTTTTCATGAGCATTGTTGAAGGAACCTGAGACCCAAGATTGTCATTGCCAATGACTGTATTGCTGGAATTGGCAAATGGCAAATAAAGAACCTCGAACCTTGTAGCATGGCACTATGGAACTGTGGCTAGAAAACAGCTCTAATGTGGACTGTCTGTGTTAAATAAAACAATAAATAATAAAGTAAATACAATTGTCACTACAATTTCTGGATACAATGTGAATTTACACAGTATGTCTAATCAATTCCAATTAATACCCCCCTCTGGCTAGAAATACTTTTGATAATTGTCTCCTTCGGCGTCACCCCACTGTTTGTGTCAGTGTTGCCAAAGTGACTCCATTCTAACAATTCCTTGGACTTATCAGGGCTATTTCTGTTGGTGGCTATTCTCCAGAGACAATACAACCAAGGCCTTACTGATCTCATTAAGGCTATTTTAGTTCATTACGTCTCTGTCAGGGACAATTCTTTTGATGGTTGAAGCCAGAATGGTGGCAGCAGCTCCTATGAAGTCCTTCGCTATAAAGGTAAATTGTGTAACCCATAGAAACACGACGCAGAGCCGACCGGCAGCCAAATCCATCTTCCACAGCTTATATTACTCTTGGGATGCTACAGATCTAAAAAGGCAGCAGAACCAGTCAAGTTTAATCATATTCTGCATTTGTGCTCCCAAATTCCCCAGGTGTGTGTGGACGCATGTATTAAGATAACGTATGGCCAGAGCAATCGTGCTGCTTACAAAACAAGTCAGGGCTTATTTCGGGTTATTTACAGCCTGCTTTTAACAAATAGGTTCATCGCTGTGCTTCGCAGAAAACAAATGAGACAAAAAAAAAAATCCAAGGGCAATCAAAAGAAGAGGATTAATAAATTCTATTAATAGTGTGTGTGTGTGTGTGTGTGTGTGTGTGTGTGTGTGTGTGTGTGTGTGTGTGTGTGTGTGTGTGTGTATGTGTGGATGTATGTGTGGATGGATAAAATGTAGCAGCAAGTTAAAGCTCTCTGACCGCACTGTTGACCTCCGCTTTAAGCAGGGCATAACCTCAGACGTTAGCGGTTTATCTTCATAGTGCTGGAGTAAAACCACAGAATGAAATGGAGAGAGGTGCTAATGTGACAAATGTATAGACATTTAAGCAGAATAATATTCACCTGTCTTCCAATTTGAAACCTCAAAAAACATTTTTTTGCAGAACAGAAAGCTTATTCAGTAGCTAGTGAATGGGATGGCATTTACAATTGGGAAATGTAAAGGTTCATAGATGTCTTTTTCAAGAAAATTCTGTAAAACCAAAAACAGAAAATACTTCAGTAATGTCTGTGTTAGTCAATAGCAGTATATGTCATAGTGAAGAGATAATATATTGATACATGTAGATTTACTTTCCCAACACAGTGGAAATACAGCATGACACATGTATTATTTCAGTGGGCTTTAGATCAAAATGTATATCAATCTTTTTATTGTAATGGCAGTAAACTGTAAATTGCGCTGCACAAGGTGTTGTGCATCATAGAAAACACCTCACATCTTCTTTACGACCTCCTGGTCAAACAGCGCTGCACTTTCACTTAGAGGCTGATCCATGGCCGCTGTGACCAGGGCCGCTAGGAGGTCCTTCCTGCCAGCTGCCATCTCCCTGTACAACCAATCCCCTTTGTGTCAGGACAGGAGGTGAAGCCTCACGCTGCCACCTAACAGATTTAAACTGATACAAACACTCTCACCCTGAACTCCATAAATCTTTTCAACTTCTTTAAATTATCTGATCCATAACTGCACTACAACTTTACAGTAGAATTTCCATTTAATTTTGCACTATTGTGTCCACCTCACACATATATAAAAATAATTCTCCCACTTTTTTGTTTAAGTTATTGTTAACAACTATTTTATATTGTTGATGAAGTATTGCATTGTTTTTTTGCTGGTTATTGATAAGTATTGTATCGTTTGTTTTTTTGTTTTTTTAAGAAAGAATACGGTACTGAGATTTTCTACTGTGGTTTCTGTATATTGTTGCATACAGACTTCTGTGTTAAAAGACAATTATTTGGTTGTAACATGTGGTCAAGGCATATACAGTAAGTACCTTTTAAACCAGTTTCTGTCTACCTACAGTCCAACATCTTCAAATTGAGGATTGGTTCTTTTTTCTATTTCTTCATGCAACTATTACGTCTCTTACATGTAGGCACATTTGATAATCTGTAGTAAAAATCTGAAATCTATCATTGATATGTTATGTAAGGGATAATGCACAGTGAGCCGGTCATTGTTGTGAAATAAACCCCGACAGGGCGATGCCGCCCGCAACCCAACGCGAAGCGGTCTTGCATCACCCTGAAAGGGTTTATTTCACAACAATGATCGACTCGCTGTACATTATCTCACTTATTACATGGCTACTTACATAAGAAATTATTAATAATTTGTAATTTGACACAAATTTGACACAAAAACAGTCTGCCAGACTCCAACATCAGAACTGCGCCCATAGCAATGGTCTACTATAAAGAAATAACAGACCGCTGAACGCCATGAATGACCAACCAGTCATGTAATAACTTAGAATAATGCATGAGTTCACAGAATGTTATGTTAGTTTTGACGACACTAAAGATGTGTGTATGTTGTCCAGAGATGCTATGAAACAATTAAAATTAATTTTGGTAAATGTATTGTTTTACAAGCATCCAGTATCTGCCACAACCTACGAACAAGTGCTGTAACACACACTCCCTCTGTGCTGGCACCAAGTCGAGGTTTCTGACTGTGTGAGACATTAATTGCTTGATGTTGTTGCACTCTTGTAAGGACACCATGTTACAGAGAGATTTTAATGAAGTATGATGTGTAATGCTGTGAACCAAAAGCCTCTAACAGTGCAAAAACAATTGTAGGGGGCACCATACTGTCAAAACTGCCTTCATTATATTCTAACTAACCTGACTGATGTGGTGGCAGCTAAGGACACAAGCAAAGGCCAACCAGCAGACATTTAACTATTCATCCGTAACTGGAAACTGCGTCTTTGACTTCAGACTTTAATGTTATTAAAAGCTCAAAATTGTGGGCTTCCTGTGGAGGTGTGGTCGCCTACAGGCCAAAGGTTACATCATTTAATCGGATTGCTGCCAGATACCCCACAGGCCTTCCTTCTCCTGATGAGTTTTAAAGCGGAGAGGCACTTAACATGTTTGCCCACCCTGCGGGCTGAACTCATTTGTACTGCGCTAAAAGAAAGAGAAATGAGACTTCAGCTGATGGGAGTCACTTGGTGCCATCTGCAAGTTGTCACATCATCAGCAGAAAAAAATTTGATTTATGATTGATTATTTTAAAACAAAAGTGCTAATTGTGTAGCGTATGACCTTCTGCACTGAGAGGAAATTACTTTGATTTAAAAAATAAATCTCAGGTAAAAAAACCAAAATAGTGCAAAACTGAAAATTGCAATGATGATACTCCCCATATATTTCTATTAGATTAAATTAAATTGAAGCATTTAATCTTCTTGTGTGTGGTGGATTTAACAGCAGCATATTCTTGCCGTTCCTCTTTGCTGCATCTTATCCTCCTCAACCCTTTTGAGTTTCCAGTTTCTGCTGAGCTGAATGCGTTCGCTTTCTACTCTCTTTGATCTAAAGTTGGGGACTAAGTCAGCAACAATATCATCTTGATGAAACAGACTGCATTCACTAGATGCTCATGAAAAAGATGCACACACTGCACATGTGGGGACAGTAATGCTTTCTCTTGGACTGCATTTCAGTGTTATCATTGTTATGTTATTATCAAGATTTATTTTTTAGAAAAGGAACAAAGTAGGTTTTGTTGGATTTACTCTGACACAATGAAATTTACTACAGTGACAGCGTCTATGTGGGTGCCTATTGTTCCAATAGTCTGGGGAATGTCTCAAATATTTCTAAGTCCCCCTGCCAAGCTGTAATTGACTTAATCTTTCCATTAGCGCCAAAGTCAGCTGTCATCTGTTAGAGTTAACTGTTGTAACAAGGTGCTTTCTATGCTTCCTGATAGATGTGAGTTTTAGCTATGAGACTTAAGGGTGATTTTTAACCCCCTACCCAACAGCACTGCACACAAACATACACACATCTCCCCTGCTGACAGCTCTAATAAGCACCAGCGCACAAACTGACAAACTCTTGCTCAGTTTTGTCAGGTGATGGGGTGTTGCTGATCTTATTGAGTTTGGTAAATACCCTGCAGACAGACATAAACAGAACCTATAACCTCCACGCATCCTCACCCCGCCACAGGGAGCAAACACACAACAAAATCCTGCAGAGTAATTGGAGACAAACTGTACAGTACTGCATCTATTTATATAATGAGAAAAATCAGCATTTATTTGTTTTAATTTTCAGACATGTACATTTTGTATACAATAACAGCTGTGAATATCATATACCTTATACTTCACTGACACTGCCAGAAGATGGCAACATCACATTATACTTCTAGTGTGATGCAAAGTACACTATAGAGTTTTGCATCATTCATTTATCATTGTGTGACAGCTACAGACTATAGACTAATAATAAAGAATAATACATAATTAAAGTTAAAAAAAAAAATAGTCGGACTTTACTTTGGTGAATTAAAACAGCAGTGGGTAGAATTGGAGCAAATATGATTTTAAAAAGTTATTTTTATGAAATGGTCACTAGTGCATGAGTCAGGTAATCTGAAAAATCATGTGCCTCTGTGTCCTCCGGTGTCCTCCGGTGCTCCTAATGGCATCTGCAAGATTTCACAGACAGGACGAAAACAACCAATCAGAGCCGAGCTGGAGCCTTGCCGTCTCTGAGCAGCTGTCAATCACTCGCAAACTCCGATCAAACGATCAAACTAGGCAGCGCTGATCAAATATAAATCAATATTCTGTTACAGTAATGCCTATTTCTCACGTAGAATGTTTTCAGAAACATCTTGTAGTGTACTGTTTAGCTGTAAAATGAGAAAGTTTTTGACCCGGCAGCCATGTTGAGATCAGTTGAGGAAATACCAGCACTGCCCACCAGCCGGGGCAGACTTTCTCATTTTACAGCTAAACAGTACACTACAAGATGTTTCTGAAAACATTTGAGGCGAGAAATAGACATTACAGTAACAGAATATTAATTCATAATTGATCAGCGCTCCCTAGTTGGACCATTTGATCGGATAGACATCTGCCTCCGTTGAATGAACAGCCAACAAGAACGCCCTCTCTCCCTGAAATGACCTGTGATTGGCCAAAGTCTCCCGTCACAAGCTAGATTTTTTGAAAACCTGAAAACAGAACCATGAGGAGGTGCAGAAGTCTAGTTTTCTCTCAGAACAATCGAATTACAATATGCTGAAATGTTATTATGGAATTTTTGCCCAATGATGCCAAAAATATTCTGCCACGTTAAGTGTAATTTCATGTCTAATAACTTTGATTGATTAATATGAAACAAATGTGAAGTACTGATTATACAATTAAAGCTTTGGGTTTGTAATTAATATGAAACATCTAACCCATAAACAGAGATGATAATTGAAATCCTCTGTTAAAGAAACTGCGAGTCCACTTTGGATTATCACATTTTCAGTTCAGTACATGTAGTGAAAACGTATTAATGTCCTGCTTGCAGTCAGATCTGGCACTAAGTGGGAATAGTAACCATTATCAAATAATACTGCCGTATACCTGTAGACAGAATTTCCAGATGTGTTCAGTTTGGTTCAAGTTGTCAGTTTGGTTCAAGTTGTCAGTCTTTCAGTGGTGATGTCTCACCACTGAAAGACTGGCAGGCCTAATTAGTTCAAGACCCTATCTAATGACTTTGGATTTCTGCTGCCAGCCTGACTATTGCGTCAGTGCTCATTTTTAGAAGCGGGGTCGAAACCTGGCCGATACATACTACATCTAATTGACAGAGAGCTGGACTGCAATGCCAAATGAGTTCTCCACCCAGCTGCACAGCGAAGACTGACGACCTCCTGAGAAGTCAAATCAGCCATGCATAACGCACAACACTATATTTTGCATTTAGTGCATTGATTTCACCATTAAATATTTTACATGTTTCTTGTACAAGTATGCAAGCTATTTGTTAGTAGTTCACATAAATTAAGTGGATTCTGCTGAAGCAAACATTCAGCTCAGAAGAGACTCAACAAAGCCAGTTAAAATTTAGACTGATAGACTGATTTCATTTCAAATGTCACACAACTATTAGAGTGCTGGCAACCTCATGTTGAATGTAAATGTTTACAGGCAAAAAATAGGGACACATTTTATCTCAAATGACAGGCTTATCATTAATCATTCTGCCAGCACCACTTAATACAAGTGATGTCTTACATAACATAAACATTCTCCAATTAATATTGAATCATGGTGCTGTAAATGTCTTCAGTAACTGCTGGCAGCTTGTACACCAGGAACCTGATCTACCGCTGAGAATTCACACACTTCTTTCTAAGTGTTCTTCAGTTTTCATTATTTATTATATGCAGATTAAAGACATAAACCCCAAGTGCTGGCACAAGAAAGTGAGAGTCATTGCATACTTAAGAGAAGTGAAAGCAGTAATCAACATGCCAGGAACTAGGTCAGAGGACGCTTTGGCAATAGCAAACATCATTAACAAACATGTGGCCCAGATTTTCAAACCCTCACTGAACATAAACCTTTGTAGGAAGTTTAGATGCTTCTCAAACAGCCTCCCTGTATATTCACTCAAGGGGAACCTTCTTGGGAAATGTTCTTTCCCTAACAGGAGGAACAGTCAGTGACTTTTCCAGGTATGGAGCTGCCACCAAAGAACAGATAAGACAGACAGTAACAATTTGGTGGCCTTAAAAATCTGTGCTCCAGATGAGGCTCATCAGGATATTGGCAGAGAAGGAAATCTCTTTCTGCCCTCTAGTGGCAAGTGAGCTCAGTAATTCATTGAGTGAATCACAGTGCTATTAATAAAAGCTCAATAAGAGTTTTGACTTTGTTCATTCACATATAATTAAAAAACGCATTTTTGTGTTTCTCACAACTGATAATAATCACAAATCTATGCCTGTTTTACTGCTGTGTTTGCAAATATTACGTAAACGAATATTATGTAAACATCAGAAACATTCATAGTTTAGCTTTAGATGTTGTCTAGAGCTATAATCATGCATGGTTTTAAAGAGGTGGCCGGGATGGGGATGGATGGGTAAAACAAACACAAAACTGATCACATGAAAATATGATCAAAGTGATTTATTGCTCAGTATTGTTTGTTTGGAATGACAATCAACATGACACTTTGTTATTCTAACTATTAGTCTCTTACATGCTTATTTTGTTATAGCAGAGGTAAAGTTTCCATGAAGTCAGATTATTATTATTATAAGTAGAAGTAGTAGTAGTAGTAGTAGTAGTAGTATCAGTAAAGGACTCATCACCTCTTCGAATGACTTATTATTAGGGTTGTGAAGCGATTTAAATATTTAATCGTGATTAATCGCATGAATGTCCATGATTAATTGTGATTAACCCCAAAAAAATCTTTATCTGTTTTTTATCTGTTCAAAATATACCTTAAAGGGAGATTTGTTAAGTATTTAACACACTTGTCAACATGGGAGTGGGCAAATATAGTGCTTTATGCAAATGTATGTATATATTTATTATTGGAAATCAATTAACAACACAAAACAATGACATATATTGTCCAGAAAGCCTCACAGGTACTGCATTTAGCATAAAAAAACAGCTGTCAGTGAATAATAATCAAATGCAGCAAACTGCATGTGATTATCATAAAGTGGACTTGTCTGTAAAGGGGAGACTCGTGGGTACCCATAGAACCCATTTTCATTCACATCTCTTGAGGTCAGAGGTCAAGGGACCCCTTTGAAAATGGCCGTGCCAGTTTTTCCTCGCCAAAATGTTGCGCAATTTTGGAGCGTTATTCAACAACGACAAAATAGTATGACATGATAACAATGAATTCCATAGGTTTTCTAGTTTCATATGATGCCAGTATCTTCACTCTAGCTAAAAAATTGAGCCCGCTACAACCTCCGAATGATCAATGGCGTTAATGCGTTAAAGAAATTAGTGGCGTTAAAACGAATTAGCGTTAACACGTTATTATCACGTTAGCTTTGACAGCCGTACTTGGTATAGATCCATAACCACAAATACTTGCACAGGTTTAGATACAGGTCAGAGCATTATTTACTATAATAAAGCTCAGGAACCTGAAGATGGTAATACACAGTGTTGCTTTGTTCAAAATTCACATCACATTGACTCTATAATAATCCATGTTACTTATCCCGTCACCTCATGCTAGTCACCTCAGATTAAAACAAGCCTGTAAACTTGCTATATTGTGTTATGTTGGTGTACCATGGCAGAGATTGCCTAAAACCATGCGGTTTGTTCTGCAGAACAAAGTCAATGACTTTGACGGCCTTAAATATTGTCAGAACCTGTTCTTAATTCTCTGCTAATTGTCTGATTGTATCCGTATATGCAATAATGTATGGCATACTATATGATTCAGATTAGTAATTTTGGGTTGATTTAGAGAAAAGAAGAACCAACCCAGTGTCTCATCAAAATGTGGAATAGCCACATTGGTCCACAGCGCAAAACTGAACCCAGCGTTTGCATAATGCATTTTTGTTTGGTGGTTTTAGAGCATTTGACAACTTAATAGCATTAACTTTTGTAAATGAGCTCAGAAAAAGGTTGTATTTATTAGTCAGTGTTAATGTTAGCTTACTTGACTATAAAGGTTCTGCAAAATAGGAGACTAACAATCAACACTTATGTGTATGCATGTACATGTAGCCTATTAATTTATGTTTTAGCCTACTATTAGCAGAATGTTAATGCATAGAAAAAATTTCCATGCACGCCACACGCACATTGACATCCCTGGTGGCCACCTCTAAACATCCCTTGGCCACCCCTAGGCCCCAAATAAAACTTCCTGGAACCGCCACTGGCTATAGTACATGTAATCAAACAACTGTCAATCAGTTTAGGGGTGATAATAGGTTCCAATCCTGATATAACATGTTGTTTGGATTTGGTTCAGAGATTGTGCCTTTAAAATAGTTTTGGTTGTGGATTTACCAACAGAGCCGGCTCTCTGAGTCTGTGACAATATCAAAGGTTATAAACAAATAATGCTTTGCCACAGAGCAATAAACAGAAGGTGTGGACCAGGATTAGGAAATATATTGCAATACAGGTCACATTCCGCAGTCTGGTGTCAGCTCCATCTATCAACAGCTCTGCCCTGCAAAAGGTATCAAAAATAAAAAATACAGTACAGGAGCTGATCATACAGTGTGACCTTGAATTAAATTGACAGGGCAGTGTTACGGCAGGCAATTCAACCAGGAAACTCTAAAAAATAAATAGAATATTTGAAATGTGGCCACATCACGGCCCTCGCTTTTCATTTGGAATAAATAGAAAATACTGAATGCGACTCAGGGCAAAGAACTGTACAGCAGCTGCCTCGACTGTATACTGAAAAGAGACAAGGGATAAAAAAAGGAAAGATAGAGCATCTGCTCATATAACAGATCTTTTCAAATACCACTCATGAACCTATTGATCATTTTGATCTTCATTCAGCCTGAATCATTAACTGCTGAATGAATTAGTTTACTCATTTCAATAATTTGTACACTGATTTTATTATTCATTGGTTCAAAGTGGTGTAATGAAGAATGTTTTATTGCTTTATACTCTTAAAAAAGAACATTTTCCTATCAAAAAAACACACAAAACACCAAGAATTCAATTTCCTCTTTTATTCTCAGTTTACCACCTTCAATGGATGAGATTGCCAATACTGCCTATTCAGTCAAGTGACTTTGTTTACTTCTGTTACTGATCCAAGCAAAATGACAGGGTCAATGTAGCCATGATGCTTTCTCAGTTAAATAAAAATGTAGTCAATAAATGTTGGCAAGTGTAATAAACAGTCTAAAGGGAGAATACCTCAGACGACCAGATAACACGACATGTTCTGAGCAGCCTATTTATCTGTCCAAAACTGTATTGGTACATCCAATAACTTGTGGATATGCCAATAAATTGCACTTAAGGGAGCTGCAGTGTGCGGGCCTTCATTTATGTTTTCAGTAACTTAAAGTAGACCCATTTGAAACTGACCCACAGCCGCCAGAGCACAGAAGCAGGAAGCTGTTATGTATTATTAATGTCAAGATGTCTACAAATTCTCATTTGTGGTGAGAGTGCAACATGATCTTTTTCCTTCAGAAGTCAATTTCTGTGGATTATAACCTCTCTCAGTGGCCGTATTCACTGTGGCTGTTAAGGTTTTACTGACTTTTTCTTTCTCTTGTTTTATGTCACATAACCTGAAATAACTCTGGTATGTGATCACTTTCTGGGGACTCCACATGTCCGCCTAAAGTGAGAAATAGAAGTCAAACTAACCAATAGAAAAAGAGGTTTATTACACTGGAGTGTGCAGTTAGCTGCATGGAGTCTCATTAGATTATTATTCCTTTAGCAATAAAGTACTTCAAACTTTCAAAAGAATTTGGACATATTTTCCTGGATGTCACTTATGGTTCACAGTTCAAACATGCAAAGTGGTGACAATCCTTTTGGGACAGGTTTATATCAATAGTCAGTCCTTGCAGGAACCTGTAGGGTCATTACATGGTCTGACTGCCTGCAACACTCCTTAAACTGGTGGCAATCAGTCAATCACTCTCCCCCCTCTCTCTCCTGGGTTTGGTTTTATTTGGTTTGTTTGCCACATCAGACAGCATCATCACATTGTCCACTCCATCAATGTTGCATACAACATCCCTACACGTTTTCACTTTAGCTTATAGTTTATTTTAGACCATTTTTAAGATAGAACCAACATCTTTTTATCCTTCCTCAGGTTGTGCTGCCAAAAGTGCGCTTTAAAACAATCTACAACATGTAATGAGTGAGTTGTGTTTTAAAGTGATAATATGTTGGGCTAATTAGAGCCATTTGGTCCAGCTGCATGATAACCCATGACCAACTTTCACAATGCATACATAATGTATGTGAAAAGTCCAATTACCCACAGTATTGTGTCTGTTTGTAACATATTCTCTCACTGTACCACTGGATAGTGTTGCTGGCATAATTGTATTGGTAATGCATAAACCAGATTGCTTTGCAGATGTCTCATGATGATTGTGGTGAGATAATAGCTGCAGTGATGATAATAGTGACCACAAGGCCTGTAAGTGAGAGGAAATGTATATGTTAATGTATTACGTTATCATACCCTACATCCTCTCAGACACATGCAGTATCTGCCAAAATCACACAGAAGCACACACATTTCTCCAGAGCCCAACTTGAAGAAAAGGAGGAAATACTGAATGTGAGATCACTCATAATGTGCAAGTGCTGGAAACAAAAAAATAGCAGCATGGATACGATGTCTCAAATCAAAATGTATGAACAAAAATCCAAAATTGTGACATTGCATTATCTTAAGTTTAAATAATAGTTGAATATGGCCATCTAAATTGTAATGAAATTTGTTACTAGATATTGGTCTAATGAGTTTTTATTGTCAAACTTGCAAGACTGCACTCAATGGAGTAAAAATGCTCCTCCGTGTGCTTTTTTTAGCCTCAGAAAACTGCTCTTTCAATGAGATCACAACAAAATTGCAAACTCAAACATGAAACCATGATTTGTTCAAAGTGTCATGGACAAATGTTTCCCTGTTACTTCCTTGTTATTTTTGCCTCTGGACGTGGAAGAAAGAGATGGCTTGGAAGGAGGTTTCTTAGCAACTGTGCATGCTCACGCCAGCTAAAGTCTGATAAACTGTTAAACATCTTACAACACATCTTAAATGGCTGCTTTCCCTACTACGGTAATTGAACTTTGAGAGCTCAATTGATAAATATATTGGGGTTATAAAAATAAATGAAGTTAGTTTCACATCTTCCAAGATCTGTAGCAGGCAGTGTTTATCAGGGCTAGTTTCGTAAGTCTTGTGAACATTTATTAAATAAGCACAAACAAAGATATAAGATGGAGAAAGATTGGACACAGAACAGTCTGGGGATGTTGGATTCCTGGAAAACCCTTAAGGCTGCAGAGTGGAAAAGATCTGAGTGTGGGAATGTGGGAATGAATTGATCCAATGATGTGCTTTACATGTCTACTGCTGTACAATCTGCTGCTTTACTGCCTAACAATCTATCTGTTACATTACTGAAGGGCACATTTTGCACATGCATGTTCTAATGACAGTCAATAGGGCCACTGTGTGATTTTATATCCCCTATACACTACAATGATGTTTATGTCTTCCTTGTGGTAGCCAACAAACATCACATGATATTTTCAACATTGTATAAGTTCTTTATAGTCTACACACTAAGTATAGTCTCTTCTGTAGATAGTGTCATATTTTTAGACAAAGCTGTCCCTCCCTAAAGCACTCCAGATCATTACACTTTATTGGACTTTGGGTTTGATTGATTCTCTCTATTGAGCTATGTGCTTGTACTGTGGGATATATTCAGTGTCTTGCATGCTAACTGTCTTCTGTGTTCATAGGCCTCTGTCCGTTCTCATGCATTTCGGGTGAGGCTGCATATTTAAGTAGTCCAAGGCGCTTGTCCAAACTGAAACATAGTTTTCATTCTCTCGGTGTCCCCAGTCCCTCGAGAGAACTATTACCATAAATTCTCTAATAGTGGCCGGGTCCTTAATTTACCTCAACTGCAGAAGGTACCAGGCCTTATTACAAACAGGCATATAAAAGAGACAGTATATTAAGGATGCCATCATCATTAGATAATTTCACACACGACAAAGGATCTGTAACACACCAGAGTCTTTGAAACAACAGGTGGATATTATGAATGCAAGATTCAAGGATAGAGGATATGAACAACTAAACAGCAATGAATGAAGTATTTGCAGATTCAAGAGTAGACAAAGCCCCCTCCAAGTCTTCCATATATGTGTCAGGGCACAGCAAATCCGGGGCACAATTTCCTTTACAACCAATCAGTGATATAGGTCTACCTCATCAAGTGTCCTTGTGGTAAAGCATACATCAATATGACAGCAAGAACTTTGAAGACTAAAATGGCAGAAGAATTGTTCTGCTATCTGAAATGCAAACAAAAACAGTCCAGTTAACCTGCATTTTCCTTGACATTATACTGGTATACTGGTACTGAGAGAGTTCAAATTTACAGACGAGGAGACGAGGAGACGAGGAGACGAGGAGACGAGGAGACTTCAACTTGAAGGAAGCCCTCCTTTGTGAGGCATATTGGATTACTGAATTACTGAATTACTCTCACACCTTTGGCAATGAATGAGGACCTGGATCTCAGGGTCTTCCTGTAACATGTCTTGGCTGTGAAACAAACTCAACCTGCTGCCAAATCTCTGAATACATTATAAATAATTGACCTGTGTGTTTTACAAAAAAGCGTTTCCATGGTATAAACTATTTTACAATAGAGATGGACTTCTTTAGCCTCTTGTTGCTTTTGTGGGATTGTCAAGATTTGGTCTATGTCCTGCCATTTTTCTATTCTATTGTATTTTGTTTGATTTGAGCCTGTAACTATGTGAGCCTGTATTTACAGGTGGGCAGTGTGGTGGTGTGAAATTAAGACTGACTCAACTGTTGAGCCTACTGTTATCTTTACATGTTTATTGTGACAGTCTTGTTGCCATTTAAAACCAGTTTTAAACTTTCTTGCACACCACCATATAACATGCACAAGTTTTCCTCCTTTGTGGGCATGTGTTTTAGTGTAGGGTTTATACATTTTTTTTTTTTTTTTAATAATGTCAAAGGGATTTTGAATGTGTGTCAACCTTTGATGTTCTATGTCTGTGGTGGTTGAGGGAGTCTTGAGTGGTTGATTTTTTGTGTGTGTATGATCATGGACAGCCTCCAACACAGCTGTGGACTATCATGCAGTTATGGACTGTAAGCACACTTTATGATTGTTGATACAGTATGTCTTGAGAGAGGTCCTTGTGACTGAAACACTGATTATTTTTTAATAAATCAATGCAGAGGTTATAAGTGTGTGCGAGAACTGACTATTTTCTTTGGAATTGAATATTCAGGGGAAATGACTCCCTGCACGACAAAGGAGACAAGTGGTGTGTGTGTTGCCCTCTACTCATAATATATTAGAGACAGGCCTTTATTTCTAATTCCCTCTGTTTGTTTGCTCATATTTAGTTGGCTGAAACCTCATTGTTTTCTGACCTGCTCCCATTTGCCGTGTTAAAAGTATGTTACTGCATTTTACTGTTAATACAAGCTCAACACTCCCTGTATCCGTTTCAGTTTAAAAGCCTCTAGCATTCAGTGGACAGAATCTCTTCATTCCTAATTAGACTTTATTGTGAAAGTTTTGCAGGACCCAGTGTGGAAAATTCCGTGATTTGCAACTATTTCCATCTTGTGGCACTGTTACTACAAATACAGTTTGGCTACATCAACACACGTGTGCACATGTAACGGACGGAATAATGTGCATTACCAGCAAGTCAGATTAAGTACACTAGGCTAGTAGGGCAACGTGTAATGGCCTATATATTGAGTATTTTCATATTCTGATATTTGAGAATATTCAGTTTATATCATATTTTTATGGTTCTAATGTTTACTGTCAGTTGCATCAGTTGTAGTGCAGTATTTTCTTATGTCTTATATTCATAAAGTCATCCTAACACCAGCAGTATTAAGAGTAATAGGCCTAGTAGTTACCAGAGTTCTCCAGCAGGGGGAGCATAGAGTTGCTGCGCTACGTTAAGGGACACCTCGCTTCCTCCCTCCAGGTCATTGATCACGTGATTGAGGAAAATGTGTGTCCGTACATCTCTCATTCAAGTGCTCACCTTTTCAGGTAGGAAGGAGTCCCTCATATTCATGTTTATTTGTGTGTTTGGTAAACATATGTAGGCCTACTTGTGAAGAACACACTTGTACACTTGTACAGTTTGGGTTGTTTAATAAAATAAGGCGCAATTTTCACGACAACGTGACTAAACTAGCTACTGTAGCATTACTGCCTGAGACCTATCTCTACAGGGCGGTGTTAGTGCTAGCTTAGTACTGTCAACCACAACTCCATCGTGGGGACCTGTACAGCTCACCTGTACAGCTCATCACCTGTACAGCTCACCTATACAGCTCACTTGCACCTGTACAGCTCACCTGTACAGCTCTACCCCATTAAAATATGACGTCACGATGAACGAAATCAATTTAACCTCAATCTTAAACTATCCTAAATTATTCGCCCTGACCCATTTAAATTTTGGAAAAACATTTGTGGAAATGTCACAATATGTTTGTCACGTGATGCTTATAGCTTCTAAACCATCTTGAGAATACGCTGCTTTAGTGCATCTCCTAAAGTTATGAATAGGCTATTCAGTCAGTGTTCTCTTAACCACTATGTCTTAAAGACAGTGATGCTGCAGTGACATAGGGCTTTCGCTAGCACACTAACAGTAATTTGCCAAATTACATTTTTGTTGTTTTAAAAAAAGAAAAAATATATATCATATTATATTTAACCTGCTTAAGGTATTAAAGATACTTTAACAAGAGCTTAAGCAGCTTTTGTTGATCAGCAGGCTACCAGTGGCTTCAAGATTTGAATGACTCAAAAATAAATGAATAAATACATAAATCGGCTAAATAGTTAGGCTACCATTGGAATTTCAGTATGCCCACAACCCATACATTTGCTTTAGCCTGCAAAGTGTGAAAAGAAAACAAATGAAAAATGATATAGCCAGGCATATCTTTACTGTCATGCCTTATTAACAAAACGCCACATTGTTCTTGGAAAGAACACTAGTTTAACATGACTGTCCTGACAATATTAATAAAAAGCAATGACTTTACATGAAAATAAAGAGCGGGCAACTGGTTTTCTTTAGAGAAACTGCCCCTAACCCAATATTTGTTACACTGTGATGCAACAAACCGAAGGGTAAAGGGGCGGTGATGGCTGAAGATGCGTCTTGTGCCGATGAGCGCGCAGTTTGTGCGAGAGGATACAGTATGTCACCTCTTGTTTCCACCTGATCCGACGCGTGTATTTTGCAGAGACGTGCGGGGGAACCAGGGCAGTCATATTTCCTTGATGCCCTACAGGCGAGAGAGAGAGTGAAAGGGATGGGCAGGGGATATCATGACATGCCAGTAAGAAGTTACAGTATCTCCAGTGGAGACTTTAGTGATGAGATGAGGATTCGACCGCGCAAGTTTTCTTTCTGACAGCTGCATCCTCTGGATCTCCGTCACTTCACTCCGCTTACAGAGTAAATCACAACTGGAAAGCAACAGGAGGAAGGTAGGTTAAAGTTGCATTGTTTCTTTTGCGCATGATTATTTGGGCGTCGATTTGTTATATGTGATTATGCACGATTACGCACGAACAAATATGTTTAATCATGTGTCAGATTATTTTTATGTAACTGGTGGAAGATTGTTTTCAGTTTAACTGTAATGTGTTTTAACAATAATTTGAATGAAAAACACAAATAGAACTTTTTTTTAGCCAAATATGTCCCAAAAATAGCATTACAGACTAATTCTCAAATAAAAAGCATTTTTCCTGTTGAAATTTGTACTTTATTTGCATTGTTCCAATGGTTATAAAAGGACAGTTTTGATTATTTTCCCACCGTGTGAAACGTCAAAGTTAACACTGGAACTTGATTTCTTATTTTCCCCTGTCTTTTTATTTCTCATCCATTCTCAGTTGAGACTGTAGCAGCAATGTCACAGCTGTATTACAGGAAAACTGACACCTCCTCATACAGGGACCGCATCCCCCTGCGGATCGTGCGGGCCGAGTCGGAGCTCTCTGCCTTGGAGAGGGCCTACCTGGGGGCTGTTGAGAAGGGGGACTATGCCAGTGTGACACAAGCCCTGGAGGAGGCTGAGATCTACTTCAGGATCAACATCAACTGCATCGACCCCCTGGGGCGCACGGCTCTGCTCATCGCTATCGAAAATGAGAACCTGGAGATCATTGACCTGCTGCTCAGCTATAATGTATATGTGGGTGATGCCCTGCTACATGCCATCCGCAAAGAAGTGGTGGGGGCCGTGGAGCTGCTGCTCAACCACAAGAAGCCACGTGGAGAAAAACAGGTACTGATGATAACATCCCAGCATGTACACTTTACATTCCCACAATGTTTCTCTTGTAGTTCAAGTTTATTGCTAACCTTTCTGGCCTCAGTCATTTTTTTGTGTTCAACTTGGTGTTCACAAAACCTTTTCTGAGTCCCTTTGCTTCTGCAACAGAATTTGAACCAAGCTGCCCACACCATTATGCCTCATGTGTTGAGGTACAGTAATGACATCTCTGAACATGGTTAAGTTAGGGCTGAGGATTCATGGCGTCAATTCCAGTTAGTACAGTTTGTTTTTATTATTTATATAGTTTTAAAATGATGTCCCCTACCACTAGCTGGTCATATTTGTTCATGTGATTGTGATAGCATCCCGGTGGCAACCTATCCAGACTCCACCCTGCTCTCCTGGACCAGACTCCAGCACTCCACACCCCTGAGGAGCATGACAAGCTTACAAAATAGATTTTGAGATTCTGGTAACATGCCTGCCTCACATTAACAGTAGCATTAGCTGGACAGCACATTATGAACTAGGATGGCACAATATAACCATCAAGGTTAATATTATGTCAGATTGAATGAAATGACTTCAGCGGTGAGAGGTTTTCAGTCATTTTATTATTTAGTCTAAAGAACTGATAGAGATAAAGTAAAGAAATAATGACGTGCTTTCCTC
Organism: Sebastolobus alascanus; assembly: GCA_916701645.2. NCBI lineage: Eukaryota > Metazoa > Chordata > Actinopteri > Perciformes > Sebastidae > Sebastolobus > Sebastolobus alascanus. Next base: position 2,487,757 of record CAKAOJ020000040.1, on the reverse strand, counting down.
TGTTCTTAGTTTCAGACATGGCTGTGTTTATTTTAGGAATCCAACTCTTATTTTCTGCTTGGAAGTTGCAGCACTGATGCTCTTTGATGTGCTGCTTTGGGTCTTTTTTGCCACAGCTTTTACAAGAAAATGTCATTCTATACTGTTTGGGTTCCGTTCAGCTTCTTGACATCTTTGTAAATATGTTTTTTGACACTGCTTGGTCTCCCTGTAACGGACTTGTGTGAAGAGAAGGAAAATGGAAAAAGAAAAAAGGGTGTAGTTGCTTCCAACCAGGAAGATATTTTGAGGCCAGCTGAACCACAAGCCATTAGCTGTGTGCTTGCTGTTAGACACAATTGTTAGAAACCCAAGACAGATGAAATTAGACCCATCCAAATCAGTTGTTTCAGTTCCTGTGAGGGGTTTAAAAAGCAGTGTGAACTATCTGATGAAATAATTAGGGATTTCAAAGTTAATGCGATAATGACGCATTAACACAAATTAGTTTTAACGCAACTAATTTCTTTAACGCATTAACGCAACTTGCGATTTTTAGGTTGTAGCCGGCTTAGTTTTAAAGCTAGAGTGAAGATACTGGTATCTTATGAAACTAGAACCTAAGGAATCCATTAGTACCAACCCTGTCGGCAAGGAGGCTAAATAACGCTCCAAACTTACGCCAAATTTTGGCGAGGAAAAATTGGCATCGCCATATTCAAAGGGGTCCCTTGACCTCTGACCCGAAGATATGTGAATGAAAATGGGTTCTATTGGTACCCACGAGTCTCCCCTTTACAGACTTGCCCACTTTATGATAATCACATCCAGTTTAGGGCAAGTCATAGTCAAGTCAGCACACTGACACACTGACAGCTGTTGTTGCCCGTTGGGCTTGAGTTTGCCATGTTATGATTTGAGCATATTTTTTTATGCTAAATGCAGTACCTGTGAGGGTTTCTGGACAATATTTGTATTGGTTTGTGTTGCTAATTGATTTCCAATAATAAATATATACATACATTTGCATAAAGCAGCATATTTGCCCACTCCCATGTTGATAAGAGTATTGAACAATTGACAAATCTCCCTTTAAGGTACATATTGAACGGATACAAAATGTGACTAATTTGCAATGAATCGCGATTAACTATGGACAATCATGTGATTAATCGCGATTAAATAATACTATACTGTAAATTGAATCTGTTTCATGTCATCTTCATTTGTGTGTTCCTCTCTTGTCTTCCTGAAAAGGTCCCACCAATTCTACTGGGCAAACAGTTCTCAGACTTCACCCCAGACATCACTCCAATCATCCTGGCAGCCCACACCAACAACTACGAGATCATCAAACTGCTGGTGCAGCGAGGTGTTTCCATACCTCAGCCACATGCTGTGCGCTGCAACTGTGTGGAGTGCGTGTCCAGTTCGGACGTGGACGGCCTACGTCACTCGCGCTCTCGCCTTAACATCTACAAGGCCCTCTCCAGCCCGTCTCTCATCGCCGTCTCCAGCGAGGATCCGTTCCTCACGGCTTTTCAGCTCAGCTGGGAGCTGAAGGAGCTCAGCACAGTGGAGAATGAGTTCAAATCAGAGTACGAGGAGCTGTCCCATACGTGTAAACAATTTGCAAAGGACCTCTTGGACCAGACCCGAAGCTCTAAGGAGTTGGAAATAATCCTCAACTACCGTGATGACATCAACCCTCTCCTGGATGAGAACACTACTGATCTGGCCCGACTGAAGCTGGCTATCAAATATTGCCAGAAAGAGGTAAGCTCTTTGTTGATTATGATATTTGTCACATTACTGCTGTTGCCTACAGCAGCACAATAACTATTGTCTTGGTAACACTGGTCTTGGTAATACATACATATAGGGTTTTACAGTACAGTATCATGACAACAAGGAATACGTATTACATTATTTGAACAACATGGACTGGGTAACAAGAACGGTTCCAAGATGAGTTGTAAATGGCCTGAGATGGGTGGAGATGTCCTCAGGGAGTTTAGAACAACATATAATTGCCAGGCTGGCTCTTAGCAATGCATTACAGTAGCACTCTCAGACAGTCCCCTGACAATTGGATAATTGGGGGATAATGATGGAATAAGTGATGGCCATTTCCCTGAAATACAAACTCATAATATTTTAATTAGGGAGGGAACCTTTTACTGTCTTTTAACATTTTCTTTGGAGTATGTATCCCCTGGATGCAATGCCAACTCTCTGTCATTTGTTGCAAAGTAGACTAACACTAAAAAATGCACATTGTGATTACACAGTGGCAGTAACAGAATGAGATTTGTCAAAAGTGTTTTCAACAAAATTATTTGAGCATTACTTATTAAGTTGGTTATATCTGTAAATGTATATACTTTGCATTAGGGCTGTTAATCGATTCAAATATTTAATATTGTCCATAGTTTATTGTGATTAATTGCAAATTCATCACATTATTTATCTGTCCAAAATGTACCTTAAAGAGAGATTTGTCAAGTATTTAATACTCAACATGGGAGTGGGCAAATATGCTTGCTTTATGCAAATGCATGTATATATTTATTATTGGAAATCAATTAACAACACAAAAGAATGTGAAATATTGTCCAGAAACCCTCACAGGTACTGCATAAAAAAATAGCATAAAAAGAATATACTCAAATCATAACATGGCAAACTGCAGCCCAACAGGCAACAACAGCTGTCACTGTGTCAGTGTGCTGACTTGACTATGACTTTCCCAAAACTGCATGTGATTATCATAAAGTGGGCATGTCTGTAAAGGGGAGACTCGTGGCTACCCATAGAACCCATTTTCATTCACATATCTTGAGGTCAGAGGTCAAGGGGCCCCTTTGAAAATGGCCATACCAGTTTTTCCTCGCCAAAATGTAGCGGACGTTTGGAGTGTTATTTAGCCTCCTTCACGACAAGCTAGTATGACATGATTGGTACCAATGGATTCCTTAGGTTTTCTATATGATACCAGCATTTTCACTCTAGCTTTAAAACTGAGCCCGCTACAAACTAAAAATCTCAAGTTGCATTAATGCGTTAAGGAAATTAGTGGCGTTAAATCAAATTTGTGTTAACGCGTTTTTATCACGTTAACTTTGACAGCCCTACTTTGCATGGATTTTTGCTGTTACCACAGCAACAGGTGGAATGGAACAACAATGGAAACAATGGAAGCTGGTAAAAAAAAATGATTTCCCTTATAGTGGGAGGTCAGGAAATGTGGCACTATAAACTTTTACTGCATGTGCACACGTAAAAGAAAGCTCAGGCTTGTTTTGTTGTTTCCTGCATAACAGGCTAAATATAAATTATAGACTGAGTTTCAGCGGGTGTCTCTTATTTATCCACTCATTAAAGAGACTACGTGGAGCTTTGGGGTCTTGTTTTTATACAGCACTTGTGTAGTATTTGCAGATCGAGTTAAAAGCTCATAAACCATCTGTGCACTGCTCATCTTCTACATTTAAATGTTGAGAAGAGTCTTTCCACACAGTGCTTTTCTTTTGTATTTGAGGAGACAGTTGGCAATGTGAGAATGAAAGATTAGTGTGACTGTTAGCATCCCCATGTGACACAATTTTTCTCTGTGGCAAAAGGTTTTACAGCTGAACTTCGAGGGTTCAGCGGCTTTTTGTTTTATCACAGATGGGTGTTTTTAACAAGATTTCTTTGGTCGATTTCAGACTACATTTTACATTGACCATCTACAACACTACACTCTACCACTACCAGTAATAATACTAATACTAATTGCAATAGTAATGGTAATGATCACAGCTTGATCTGTAATGAGATTTGACTTTCTTTAGACCTGAATGCTTTAAGACTCAACTTGAGCAACTCGAGCTTTGGAAACAGAAATGTTATCAGTTATGAACCAGTAAAATCCTGGAGCAATAATAAATATGAAAATCAGTTGAGACTGTAGCAGCAATGTCACAGCTGTATTACAGGAAAACTGACACCTCCTCATACAGGGACCGCATCCCCCTGCGGATCGTGCGGGCCGAGTCGGAGCTCTCTGCTTTGGAGAGGGCCTACCTGGGGGCTGTTGAGAAGGGGGACTATGCCAGTGTGACACAAGCCCTGGAGGAGGCTGAGATCTACTTCAGGATCAACATCAACTGCATCGACCCCCTGGGGCGCACGGCTCTGCTCATCGCCATCGAAAATGAGAACCTGGAGATCATTGACCTGCTGCTCAGCTATAATGTATATGTGGGTGATGCCCTGCTACATGCCATCCGCAAAGAAGTGGTGGGGGCCGTGGAGCTGCTGCTCAACCACAAGAAGCCACGTGGAGAAAAACAGGTACTGATGATAACATCCCAGCATGTGCACTTTACATTCCCACAATGTTTCTCTTGTAGTTCAAGTTTATTGCTAACCTTTCTGGCCTCAGTCATTTTTTTGTGTTCAACTTGGTGTTCACAAAACCTTTTCTGAGTCCCTTTGCTTCTGCAACAGAATTTGAACCAAGCTGCCCACACCATTATGCCTCATGTGTTGAGGTACAGTAATGACATCTCTGAACATGGTTAAGTTAGGGCTGAGGATTCATGGCGTCAATTCCAGTTAGTACAGTCTGTTTTTATTATTTATATAGTTTTAAAATGATGTCCCCTACCACTAGCTGGTCATATTTGTTCATGTGATTGTGATAGCATCCCGGTGATACACTGGCAACCTATCCAGACTCCACCCTGCTCTCCTGGACTAGACTCCAGCACTCCACACCCCTGAGGAGCATGACAAGCTTACAAAATAGATTTTGAGATTCTGGTAACATGCCTGCCTCACATTAACAGTAGCATTAGCTGGACAGCACATTATGAACTAGGATGGCACAATATAACCATCAAGGTTAATATTATGTCAGATTGAATTAAATGACTTCAGCGGTGAGAGGTTTTCAGTCATTTTATTATTTAGTCTAAAGAACTGATAGAGATAAAGTAAAGAAATAATGACGTGCTTTCCTCTGTTCTTAGTTTCAGACATGGCTGTGTTTATTTTAGGAATCCAACTCTTATTTTCTGCTTGGAAGTTGCAGCACTGATGCTCTTTGATGTGCTTGCTGCTTTGGGTCTTTTTGCCACAGCTTTTACAAGAAAATGTCATTCTATACTGTTTGGGTTCCGTTCAGCTTCTTGACATCTTTGTAAATATGTTTTTCGACGCTGCTTGGTCTCCCTGTAACGGACTTATGTGAAGAGAAGGAAAAAGGAAAAAGAAAAAAGGGTGTAGTTGCTTCCAACCAGGAAGATATTTTGAGGCCAGCTGAACCACAAGCCATTAGCTGTGTGCTTGCTGTTAGACACAATTGTTAGAGACCCAAGACAGATGAAATTAGACCCATCCAAACCAGTTGTTTCAGTTCCTGTGAGGGGTTTAAAAAGCAGTGTGAACTATCTGATGAAATAATTAGGGATTTCAAAAAGAGACAGACATTTGCCCACTTTATGATAATCACATCCAGTTTGGGGCAAGTCATAGTCAAGTCAGCACACTGACACACTGACAGCTGTTGTTGTCTGTTGGGCTTGAGTTTGCCATGTTATGATTTGAGCATATTTTTTTATGCTAAATGCAGTACCTGTGAGGGTTTCTGGACAATATTTGTATTGGTTTGTGTTGCTAATTGATTTCCAATAATAAATATATACATACATTTGCATAAAGCAGCATATTTGCCCACTCCCATGTTGATAAGAGTATTAAATACTTGACAAATCTCCCTTTAAGGTACATATTGAACAGATAAAAAATGTGACTAATTTGCAATGAATCGCGATTAACTATGGACAATCATGTGATTAATCGCGATTAAATAATACTATACTGTAAATTGAATCTGTTTCATGTCATCTTCATTTGTGTGTTCCTCTCTTGTCTTCCTGAAAAGGTCCCACCAATTCTACTGGGCAAACAGTTCTCAGACTTCACCCCAGACATCACTCCAATCATCCTGGCAGCCCACACCAACAACTACGAGATCATCAAACTGCTGGTGCAGCGAGGTGTTTCCATACCTCAGCCACATGCTGTGCGCTGCAATTGTGTGGAGTGCGTGTCCAGTTCGGACGTGGACGGCCTGCGTCACTCGCGCTCTCGCCTTAACATCTACAAGGCCCTCTCCAGCCCGTCTCTCATCGCCGTCTCCAGCGAGGATCCGTTCCTCACGGCTTTTCAGCTCAGCTGGGAGCTGAAGGAGCTCAGCACAGTGGAGAATGAGTTCAAGTCAGAGTACGAGGAGCTGTCCCATACGTGTAAACAATTTGCAAAGGACCTCTTGGACCAGACCCGAAGCTCTAAGGAGTTGGAAATAATCCTCAACTACCGTGATGACATCAACCCTCTCCTGGATGAGAACACTACTGATCTGGCCCGACTGAAGCTGGCTATCAAATATTGCCAGAAAGAGGTAAGCTCTTTGTTGATTATGATATTATGTCACATTACTGCTGTTGCCTATAGCAGCACAATAACTATTGTTTTGGTAACACTGGTCTTGGTAATACATACATATACATACTGAGAACTGACAGGGTTTTACAGTACAGTATCATGACAACAAGGAATACGTATTACATTATTTGAACAACATGGACTGCGTAACAAGAACGGTTCCAAGATGAGTTGTAAATGGCCTGAGATGGGTGGAGATGTCCTCAGGGAGTTTAGAACAACATATAATTGCCAGGCTGGCTCTTAGCAATGCATTACAGTAGCACTCTCAGACAGTCCCCTGACAATTGGATAATTGGGGGATAATGATGGAATAAGTGATGGCCATTTCCCTGAAATACAAACTCATAATATTTTAATTAGGGAGGGAACCTTTTACTGTCTTTTAACATTTTCTTTGGAGTATGTATCCCCTGGATGCAATGCCAACTCTCTGTCATTTGTTGCAAAGTAGACTAACACTAAAAAATGCACATTGTGATTACACAGTGGCAGTAACAGAATGAGATTTGTCAAAAGTGTTTTCAACAAAATTATTCGAGCATTACTTATTAAGTTGGTTATATCTGTAAATGTATATACTTTGCATTAGGGCTTTCAATCGATTCAAATATTTAATATTGTCCATAGTTAATTGTGATTAATTGCAAATTCATCACATTATTTATCTGCTCAAAATGTACCTTAAAGAGAGATTTGTCAAGTATTTAATACTCAACATGGGAGTGGGCAAATATGCTTGCTTTATGCAAATGCATGTATATATTTATTATTGGAAATCAATTAACAACACAAAAGAATGTGAAATATTGTCCAGAAACCCTCACAGGTACTGCATAAAAAAATAGCATAAAAAGAATATACTCAAATCATAACATGGCAAATAGGCAACAACAGCTGTCAGTGTGTCAGTGTGCTGACTTGACTATGACTTTCCCAAAACTGCATGTGATTATCATAAAGTGGGCATGTCTGTAAAGGGGAGACTCGTGGCTACCCATAGAACCCATTTTCATTCACATATCTTGAGGTCAGAGGTCAAGGGGCCCCTTTGAAAATGGCCATACCAGTTTTTCCTCGCCAAAATGTAGCGGACGTTTGGAGTGTTATTTAGCCTCCTTCACGACAAGCTAGTATGACATGATTGGTACCAATGGATTCCTTAGGTTTTCTATATGATACCAGCATTTTCACTCTAGCTTTAAAACTGAGCCCGCTACAAACTAAAAATCTCAAGTTGCATTAATGCGTTAAGGAAATTAGTGGCGTTAAATCAAATTTGTGTTAACGCGTTTTTATCACGTTAACTTTGACAGCCCTACTTTGCATGGATTTTTGCTGTTACCACAGCAACAGGTGGAATGGAACAACAATGGAAACAATGGAAGCTGGTAAAAAAAAATGATTTCTCTTATAGTGGGAGGTCAGGAAATGTGGCACTATAAACTTTTACTGCATGTGCACACGTAAAAGAAAGCTCAGGCTTGTTTTGTTGTTTCCTGCATAACAGGCTAAATATAAATTATAGACTGTGTTTCAGCAGGTGTCTCTTATTTATCCACTCATTAAAGAGACTACGTGGAGCTTTGGGGTCTTGTTTGTATACAGCACTTGTGTAGTATTTGCAGATCGAGTTAAAAGCTCATAAACCATCTGTGCACTGCTCATCTTCTACATTTAAATGTTGAGAAGAGTCTTTCCACACAGTGCTTTTCTTTTGTATTTGAGGAGACAGTTGGCAATGTGAGAATGAAAGATTAGTGTGACTGTTAGCAGCCCCATGTGACACAATTTTTCTCCGTGGCAAAAGGTTTTACAGCTGAACTTCGAGGGTTCAGCGGCTATTTGTTTTATCACAGATGGGTGTTTTTAACAAGATTTCTTTGGTCGATTTCAGACTACATTTTACATTGACCATCTACAACACTACACTCTACCACTACCAGTAATAATACTAATACTAATAGCAATAGTAATGGTAATGATCACAGCTTGATCTGTAATGAGATTTGACTTTCTTTAGACCTGAATGCTTTAAGACTCAACTTGAGCAACTCGAGCTTTGGAAACAGAAATGTTATCAGTTATGAACCAGTAAAATCCTGGAGCAATAATAAATATGAAAACTTCATCTTGTGTACTAAAGTGTCTGGCCTGTATAAGCTGGAGGGAGGCTGATTCAAGAAAAATCAATGAACTTGATAAAACAAAGAGCTTTATGGTTTTCCCCCATTAGTTCTCATGTTTCGATGATAATACTGGCCTCACTATTATTTATGTGTTTGCTTGTGTATTTAGTTCATGCATTTAGAGGATCAGTTGTTTTTAATGCAAAATAGTGAAGATAATGATGGATGCCTTCTGTATTGTACTTATAAATTATGATAATTAGTGTGTTATTCATGCTCTATATACAGTATGATCAGTTGGAAATAGTGGATTGGCTAGTGTAAAGTTTGACAACTTTAATAACTTTAGTCATTTTGATTACATCTAAGATGTCCGGTAGTTTTGCACTAGAACATAATAGCAACAAACCACACCTTTGTATTGTTTTATGAACCAGGGCCACTTCAAACATTGTTTTACTCTGAATCCCTTCTGTGTATTTGGTGGACAAGTAAGCTATCTAGTGTGAGTAGTCTTTTTATTTTACATATGTATTATTAATGCATTGAAGAGATTTGTTCTCAGCTCTGTAGAGATACAATTCAGTTAAAACCATGTAGCATTTGTGCTGTGTCACTGTAATGGCTACAGTAGCATTCAGAGAACTGAAAAACTGTTTTGCTTATGAAAACCCCCAAAATGTGTTAAGCAAGGCTGCAAACAGTAGGAAGTAAGAAAACTAATATAGGAGTGTCCATTGTTTGTCCTGCTCTTCTCTAACTGCACAGAGGTGGCCAGTGAGCAGTTGTTATGTACTGACAGTATACAGTAGTAGGTTATGTGTATAAGGTACATAGATTACCCTTGTCCATTTGTCCATTGATGCTAACAACCAGACAAATAACACATTTCACGTTTCATTCTGTTCTCCTGCTACACTCAATTTACCTTCGTAACTTAATCTGCTCTGACCTGGGTTGTGTTTTCTTGGACCTGTAATGGTAAAATGACGATAAAACATTATGTACAATACATTGTGGTAACATTGTGGCAGATTAAAAACTATATGGACTGTTTGCATTTATTTGCTGAACAGAACTTAATTGTCACGTTGTTAATGATCAAGTTTCATCATAGTGAATCTTCAAGTTCAATTACAAATCCACGGTTAAGTTCACATCTTAAACTCCCAAAAGTCTCATTCAATTAACAGTCACATAATGCCACATGACCAGAGAACTCTCGGTTCACTGCTGTTCATACAATCTGCTGCTGTGTAGCATAACGCCCGATGATGTCTTGTTATTTTGTAATTTAACAAGTACAAAACATAGTCAAGTATTGTATAAAAAAGTCTAATTGCTTTAAAAATAGTGTTGCTATCTACAATATGCGTGCAAGGAAACATGAACTGACAGTTGCTAATGTTATCTACCAAACATGGCAGAATAGTATAGTATAGTATAAATTGTATTTTCTGTGGAACTGATTTAGTTCATGTTCAAATAAACTGACTAAATGTTATTAATTAGCTTAATTAATATGCACAATGCAGTATGTCATCACTATGAATGTGCCTTAGGACAGAATTAATACTTGTTTTTGAAGGAACGAGTGGTGTGACATGATGGGGTGATTTTCACCTTCCAAAAATGTTCTCAGACAAAATCTGGTCCTGCCAGATGCCACTTTTTGCCTCCAGTCATGTTATGGCAAGTCAACATCTCACAAGGACGGATAGGAAACATTAAAGATGTCAGATTCTGCATTGATAGACGACCTCATCACCCACAGTGTAATGCTATATAGTACCATAATGGGGATCCATTTGGCTGTAACTTGGTTAAGCTAAAATTAACTTCAATCACCATCTGCAGATGTCCAGCAGATGTTTATCTAATTTTACAGTCAATCACTTCTTAACAGAGGATTCAGAAATGTTTCCCACTTGAAACTTTTGTCTTGCATGCTTGCAAGATAAAAGTCTGTTTTTCATTTTGTATCTCACGACTCACATGTGGTGTTTTTACAACTCTTGTTACTGGATGTTAGATAAATCGTGCTAAGAATAATATAGACAGTATACATAGTAAGCAGTTGTTTTGCTGCAAATTAGTTATTCAGTGTCTTGCCTCTCTCTCTCTGTCTGTCCAATTGGGTGAAGAAAGTTGAAGCATGGTTTTTCCATCCCTAAATGTCTCCCTTGCTGTGGGTTATCAGCAGGAGGTGGCTTGTCCGTTTTTGTCATTTCAACATCATACCTGGTAGAGGTTGAGACTGCTGGAAAAAGCAATCTATGTTACATCTGTGTAAAGGAGAGCGTCTCTGGTCCAGGCTTTTCCCAAATGTCTGCTGGTATACCCTGTACAAATTACCGGTGTATATTAGGCAAATGCTATGTGCAGACATGTGGCGTACCTGAGGAGAGCTGTTGTTTCTGATTAGCAACTGAAAATCCATTTTACATGTGTTTGTTTACTGTCCTCAGTTGGAGGGGTTCCTGAAGGATGGTTTTAGATCAGGGGTTCTCAAACTTATTACTCAATGGTCCGCATCTGAATTTTATTCAAAGTCAGAGGTCCGGAACGATTGGCAATAACATCATAACATATTCAAAACATAAGCAGTGATGGGTAACGTTAGGATTTTATTGATACTAGCCTACTACTCTTATCGATACTCTTGTCGGTTCTTTTTCATTACTAAATAATTGCCTTTTAATTTATTATTCTAAAAAAGAATAAATTCAGAACAGGATTAGAATTTATATTTTGAATATAACTAAATGTTGATTCTAGAGCAGCAGCAGCGATGTTTACAACAGCAAAGTCACTGTTTAAATTTAATATCTCACTGGAAACAATCTAAAATGTCAATACTATGGTCTTTAATAATTTAGCACCGGTGCCTGTTTAATACCGGGTTTTGGTACCCATCCCTACGAGGTATGGGCTGGGTCCAGATTGACTTGCTGTTCAGTCCGGATGGCAATTTAGACTTCATAAAACAAACACGGGGCTACGGATATGATCAGTGTAATTAACATTACTATATCATGTCAAAAATATTTTAAAAAATAAAAATATATAGCCACTTCTTCTTAACATACTTATAAAGACCATAAAGAAAGTGGTGTATACGGAGATCCCTATAGCAAAGATAATCGTAATAATTAAACTTTTACATGCCAACATGGGGCATTAGAGTGATACTATGTAATGCAGTGAGCACCGTGACACTGGCATTTAATATCTTGAATAATTGTTTTTTGTTTTTGTTTTGTGTATAATTTTGTTTCTGTGTACAGTTCGCAGGCCATTATTGGCCTTTGTTCTGATTTGTTTATAATTTTCTGCATGGATTTCTCAGACAAGGGGGTAGTTTCATTTTAGTTAAAATGTTTGTTTTTTTTGTTTCTCCCTGTCTCTCAGTTTGTTGCTCAGCCCAACTGTCAGCAGCTGCTGGCGTCTAAGTGGTATGATGAGTTCCCAGGCTGGAGGAGGCGTCACTGGGCAGGAAAACTCATCACATGCATCTTCATTGGCCTCCTCTTCCCACTGTTATCCATCTTCTACCTGATCTCTCCAAAGAGCCGCTATGGCTTATTCATCCGTAAGCCCTTCATCAAGTTCATCTGTCACACTACTTCCTACCTGACCTTCCTCTTCCTGCTCTTCTTGGCCTCGCAGCATATAGCATCTGCAAAACCGGACTATCAGGGCCCAGCACCCACTACTGTGGAGTGGATGATCCTGCCCTGGGTGCTTGGTAACAACAAACACACACACAAACACTAACGGTGCTGTTCATCATCATGATATCGTGCACTGTTGTACATCTGTACACTGTAGTCACACACATTTGGAAAAAGTCAAAATAAGGTGCTTACTGTGACAATGACCATACTGTACCATCTATTTGACACATATTTGTTTTTCCTGTTGAACTACTTGAGCGATGGTGTTACATTGACAAATGACCTTTATTTGTTCATCTCTCCAGGCTTTATATGGACTGAGATCAAACAGATGTGGGATAGTGGTTTCGAAGACTACATAGATGACTGGTGGAACTTAATGGACTTCATTATGAACTCCTTGTATCTTGCAACCATTTCTCTTAAGATTGTCGCCTATGCAAAGGTACTGTACATCTTAGAGTCAAGGTATGTTTACTAATTATTAGTAATGGTATAATTTATGTTATTTTAACAGTTTATTGTCGCACACATTATAACATTTTATATACTATACTATAAGTATTTGTTAATGATTATGAAATGATTTGTAAACCTTTGAGAAATTGTTTGTAAAACATCTATAAATATTACATAGATAGATGGACGAGATATTTGTAACACTTTGTTAATGGTTAATAATTGGTTTGTAAACCGTCTATAAACATTATTTGGATAGTTATTATAAAGTTGCAAATGATTATTATAATACCGTGTTAAATGGTTAATAAATACTTTGTAAAATATCTATAAACATTATTTTGATAGATAGTTAATACTGTGTCAATGGTTAATAATTGGTGTCTGGTCCATCTATCTATGTAGTTTCTATAGATATTTTACCAATGATTTCTTAAAGGTTTATAAGTCATTTGGTAATCACTAACAAATACTTAATATAGTACATCAAATGTTAAAATGTTTTCAACAATAAACTGATAATAGTTTTCTAATGTAATCAGAATGTAATTGTTATTGTCTCTCATCAGCTATGATACAATATATAATTCATAAACGAATTATTTCATATTACACAAACTAATGATAAAATGACAGAAATTGTAGCATTACTAATAATTAGTAAAAATTATTAATTATCATTTCATTGTTAACATTAAAATAATTATTATCTAAGTTTAATTAACTATCAATTTACCATTTATAAATGATGGTTATTATAAAGTGTTACCAAATATTCTTATCTACACGGTATATCAAAGATTGCAGCTTTTTTACGTAATTGAAAAACAAAAGTTTTTTTACGCCAACTTTTAACTTTGCTGCAGTCTCAATCATAGTTTACTTTTAAGAGGGAAATGAAAATAAATGGTATCACTGTATTTTCTTGTACTTTTCAGTAGAACATTCAACATGTGTGCTGGAAAACTTGAAACATTGCAGCGTCTATATTTGATGGTAGTCTATGTATTTATTGCTCTCCCTCTTTTCTCCTTTTACAGTACACTGGGCACAAACCCAGAAACAGCTGGGAAATGTGGCACCCGACTTTGGTTGCAGAGGCATTGTTTGCCATCGCCAACATCTTCAGCTCCTTGCGCCTCATCTGCCTTTTCACTGCCAACTCCCATCTGGGCCCTTTACAGATCTCACTGGGCCGCATGCTCGTGGACATCCTCAAGTTCCTCTTCATCTATTGTCTAGTGCTGTTAGCCTTTGCCAACGGCCTCAACCAGCTCTACTTTTATTATGAAACAAATATGGGCAATAATTGCACGGGTATTCGCTGTAATCAGCAAAACAACGCTTTCTCAACGTAAGTTGGAGTTCTTAAATAAATTGTCCCTGACAAATCTGCATTTTTAATAATTAATATGTTTTCAGCAGCGCGTTGTGTGATGTATGGTTGTTTGCTTTTCAGGCTGTTCGAGACACTGCAGTCATTATTTTGGTCCGTATTTGGCCTGATTTCTCTCTATGTGACCAATGTGCAACCAGACCATGAATTCACTGAGTTTGTGGGCACTACCATGTTTGGCACCTACAATGTCATCTCCCTGGTAGTGCTTCTGAACATGCTAATTGCAATGATGAACAACTCCTACCAGCACATTGCTGTGAGTGCTTTAGCTTACCTATTTTAGAGTTTTACCATGCTAGTTTGTCTTGTATTCCTTTGTGAATGTTTTTTAAAAAAATGCTGTTTGTTTTTCTTTTCAGGATCATGCAGATATAGAGTGGAAATTTGCAAGAACAAAATTATGGATGAGCTATTTTGAAGAAGGGGGAACTTTGCCATCTCCATTCAATATAATACCCAGTCCAAAGTCAGTGTATTATTTAATTGGATGGATAAAGAGGCATTTGTTTAAGGGAACAAGCAGAAATAGGCTTGAAACCTTCGAAACCTTGGGGGTAAGGAGTTTTCAGAGATTTGCTCTTATCTATATTGTCACCACTGCCTTGCATACATTTTCAATGCCTGTAGGTATTGTAGACTCAAAACGGGTGTCTCCAAAAGAATTAAGAATAAATTAAATAACCTGTTTTCTTCAGAAATGGATTAGTTACTAAGTTAATGTATATCATAAGACCCTATCAACATATCACCCTACCATTGCAAACGGAAATAACATGTAGCTTTGTTAATGGACCTTTTCTTTTCTTTTAATTGTAGAGACGTGCAGCCGAACATGTAAGATTAAACCATGAGTATCAGGTAGTAACTTGTATTCCATAATGCACTCTCACATTTTGATATATTATTTTTGACTGAGCTCATTTTTGATGACACTTTATATAAAAATTAATCTGTAGTTTTGCCTTAACAAATTATGTGTATTTTTTAGGAGGTTTTGAGGAACCTTATGAAGCGGTATGTGGCCGCAATGATCAGAGATGCCAAGACAGAGGAAGGGCTGACAGAAGAGAATTTCAAGGTAGTATGTAGTCAATTACCCAAGTTTGTTTTTCATTGCTGTGTTATCTCTGCTGTTGTTTAATCTCTGGTTCTCAATAATTGATAGGAGCTTAAGCAGGATATCTCCAGCTTCCGCTATGAAGTCCTGGGAATGATGAAGGGTAAACCTCAAGGTGGGGGCGCGGGTAAAGTTGCAAGCTCCACCTTGGCTTACCCTGGAAACCCATTCAAATATTCTCCCATATTCCCTACTGATGAGACTCAACAGAAGCTGAACCTGTTTGACATGACCACCCCGACCCTGCAGAGCGGAGCTGCCACCACCACCAGCTCTGTGGGCTCCAACAGGCAAGTCAATGGTTCAGTTGTTCCGTCCGGCCCAGGACAGACTCAGAAGAAGCTATCCAGGAATGTCTCAGATGCTGGGTCCCTCCAGAGACCGAGAGTCCCCTCTCAGAAATGTGATGAAATACACTCAGAGGAAGATACGTCGGGATCTGGTGGACATAACCAAGAACAACTTCAGACTGAGAAAGCAATTGTTGAAGTCTTACAGAAAGTGGAGAAGAACATTCAGGAGATTGAACATTCTTGCAAAGAACACACTAAGGAAGTGAAAAATGGGCCAAAAAAATAATCTGTGTCTGCAAGTGAGAGATTTTAATTATGTTTTAAAACATTTTTGGGTTGCCACTCTCATTCATTCATCTACCAGTTGTAAACATTTTATCAAAATAATATAATTATCTCATGATAAAAAGTTAAATAATATATTCAGTTCACATAATCTTGTATTCTGTAATATATACATATCAAGGTATAATGATATTATGTTATTTCACATTACATGCATTCAGCTCTGATTGATTGAAGCTATACAACAATACTGAGTGAGGATAGACCTATAAGTGCTAACTTGATGCTCAGGGAATTGTGAAGCAAGTTCGTAATTCATATTTTAACTTGAGCATTTAATTCCAAAGAGACCTGACACCCTGCTGCCTACTCTATCATCTTCCACTTTGAACTTTCCTCTTACTGTGATATGCAAAAGTGTATTTTCTATGTCTTTAGGAAAAGTATTACTCCTCATATGCTGACAGTATCCAGAAAAAAGAAAATTAACACTGAGGTTAACACAAGTTTAGTTGTATGTAATAGCAGAACAAATTCTATATTGAATTTGGACAAATTATCCAGTTGATTAATAGCAACATAGCACCTAGCTAATTCAGAGCTTTGGGTCGGCTTCTCTTTTACTCCACCATCACCTCCCTGACCTGTTTAGGGTGAGAGGGAATGTTTTAGTCCTAATTCTTTTGTTGAAGCAGAAGAGTCACTAGTTGAGATTTGTTGCAAGATGTTTTCCTCAACCAGGTGCCGGTGCACCATATACTATAACTTTCAGGCATAAGGGTCCTCTTGTGATCTGTGTGTGCTGTTTTATTTCTTGTAATTTAATGAAATTACTCTGAATATAAATAAAAGACAATGCTAATTCAAAAAGCAATGTTAACTATTTTTTTTAATTTACAACACAACATGTTGCTCCCCCTTTCAACTTGCTGTACTCCTTCTCCATTTCAGAATATGCATATTATAGAAGCAGAGTAGGTTTTTGGCACAACTTAACCTACAGTACTTCCAAGGTGCATGGAGAAGGAAAAACTCCAGCAAGTACAGGTATATAGAACATTACAATGACACACTTTACTGTAAGACCAACGCGTTTCGGCTTGTGGCCTTCCCCTGAATTGGCCTTTCTTTTGATTTGCTTTACCGCTGAAATCTTCTCTTTCATTTTGTTTACTAGAGAAAAGATTTCAGTAAATAGTTTGTTCTGCTCTCTCTGGCTGTCTATACAGTGGTCGCTCTAACATTGTGTACTAGATGCACAGTTTACATAGACATCCTTTTCTGAGAGATTTTTCTTTTGCACTTTGTGACCTGCCAGAGGAGAAGCGTTACCTAAGGTTCTCTCTTAGTTGCAGAATTTGGTACATTATTCATATCCTGCCTGTCCAATCAGGTGTAAACTGACGGCCTTTGATGAACTTTCCATGCTGTGCTACTTTATACTCTACACTGGTTAATTTGCAGATTAGGTTTTTGCATGCACACCACACTGTAGGCTATAATGAACATATAAAATATGATGCATTGTTATAGATTAAACTATAGTATATAGTATAAACTAAAGTTTATATACATTTGTGAAAACTAGCTCCACATTGACCAGTTACAACATTAAAATGCTGCTTACATGTTAATTCATCACTAATAATGATAATAATATGATTACGAACATTACTCTGAACGGGGCCGTTCTGCATGTTGATGTTGATTTAGTTACCAAGTTAATTTAGGAGCTTTACCATTGTTCACATTTAACACTTAACCACTGATTATGTTTATTCCAGCTCTAATGATTTGGTGATGATGTGGCTAGAAGAATAATTAGCTTGTGTTAAATTATTACTAAGCATCAAGCGCCCTCTAGTGATGGGTAAGCATGTAAAAGACTAGTGCAGTGTTGTGGGCTAAATGGAGATATGTAAACAATGACATCACTGCAGAGAGACTGTACACCCACATGTTACATATGCTTTTAAAGTGGAAAAATCTGTGCAGAGCATGCAATGACAGCTGTATTCAAATACATATACTAAATCCACCTTTACCTGTTTTTATCCACTAACATTGAGTTTATTTTTTGGTACAATAATTACTGTATTACTGCTATAAGTATATTCATTGATAGTAGTAGCAGTTAATTATCAATTGTATTAGTGTTGTGCTATTGAAGTTTAGTTACTTATATTCTGTATTTGCACAGATATTCAACTTCACACCTCCATAGCTTGAAGCTGCAAGCGACTTTGGGTGGATGAAGTCTTTAGGTTTCTGTTACCATAGCAGCTGAGAGCAAATTCACTCTATGTTTAGAAAGCCAGTCAACAGACTGTTTGGGTCTTTGTACTATATCTGAAGAGCTCACTCAATTCAGATTGATGTCACATTTTTTCTTTAATTTCCACTCCACAAAGGAGCTTACTTACAAGATACAAATAGAGGAAACTGTACTCAGGACCAAGACATAGTCTACTTTATCCATTCTTTGTGATACATGCAGTGTTTGTATCAGCGTGTATGAAAGTGTCTAAATCAGAGTGTTCTGATTCAAAGTGTAAAAGCCACGCTGCATTTCATTATCACTGCAGCGAGTTCATCTGCACCATTATTCTGAGTACAGAGTCTTTAGTTAGAAAATTGGCTGCTCATTGGAATGTTGGGATTGTAAAGTTAATGTATTCCAGTCTTTGGGAGATGAAAAGCCCGGATAGGGATTTTATGTGTAAGTGCTTTTCTAAATGCATTGACTAATCAAGGTCATACGAGGCTTGCTGACTTGAAAGTATCATCTTTTTAATGGACATGTGGTTTGCTGAATGGTTCATTTTTCTGATATGTTAAACTTTTCCCCACACGGGTTAAAAATACATATACACAAACATGAGACAGGCCACTGGTTTTCAGTCTCAGATCAGTGCAGCATTGGATCCTGGACTGTGTTTTTTCCCCTTTTTAACAATCCATTTACTTAGCCAGGAGGACTATTTCCCTGCTCACAATTGTAACATCTGTCTAGCCAGGAGGTTGAACAACATGTGTGGCAGAGTGAATGGTGTAAGTGATGCCACTTGGGTATGCTGTGAGCAACAACACCCACTGGTAAAGCTCAACAACAGCTGCTGCACTTTTAGAACGTAGTGTTTGATGCCATGGGTCATTTTACTTATTAGTAAGGAATTAAAAATATATAATAGCACATTATAAAGTAGCTGCTTTGATATGTTTGATACTTGTGCTCATGCTGTTTATATATTGCAGCTTATCATTTTCTTTAAATAATTCAGGGATTTCACATTGTGCATGTGTCAGCCAATTCACAGACAATGTCCTAAGTGTTGTGTTTGTAGATATGAAAACACAAACGTCTGTGTCCTTTAGTTCTTGTGTTACAAGACTTGGCAATCAGTTTGAGATATGGATCAGGTTTTGTGGCTTTAAAAGGCTGATGTGGCTCCAATGAGAATACATTTGACAGTATAATAAAAGCTGCGATTTAGTTGGGATACAAGTACACGTTTTCGGATTTAAAACTGACTTTGACTTTTTCAACGAAGATTGGGTGTTATGGTTGTCTGGTTCTTGGCTTGATAGGAAGTCTTTCATAATTTCGAATTCAGTGATTTACCTCAGTATTTATTCCCTCTCCAATGTAAAAATTATGTTGAAATATTATCCTTGTGAAATAGTAATGCTGTGAGACTGCCTGCACTCTTTCCTACCACTAGATGGAGCAAACTACACTCTGAAAGATTTATACAATCAATGCTATGGCATTTGTTCAGAGCAGAGATTATGCAATATTTCTTTGTTTGCTGTCCAAATAGATGACACTTTTACAGAAGAGATGCAGCTAATTCTGTATCCCATCTGCTCATTATATGTCTCTTAATGTGGTGCTCAGTTTCAGGGCTCTAAAAAAATATGCAGAGAGAAGTACATTTACTTAATCAATTTGTTTAAAACCTAATATTGAGCTTAAAAATCTTAAACATTTTTTTTTTTTTAACAAAAAATTGTGCTAATGTGTCCAGATAATTTTACTTATTTGCAATGCAATCTATGTTAAAGCATTCTTAATCAAGTTACACTGTCTTTGTGCTAGAGCTGTAATGCGACATCTAGAAAATTATTTTTTTTAAATGAAATAAACAAGTTTAGAATGTTTTAACATAACGATTTTTTGTGAGAAATGCATCAAAATATGTGCACCTTTAAATGTGCCTCAAAGAAGAATGGCAAAGATTACAAAACATTTTGTGAATGTGGTGGTGGTCCCATTTATTTTATTTTTTTAAAATGGCCCTCCATAAATTACTTGATACATGAAATAAATCCCAACATACAAATCATCATAATTCATCACACACAAAAAATTATACAAACCCAGTATATTTGTATGTAGAAATCTGGTTTTGGAGAGGTTCTGGGTGGTCCATCCATGCATGAAATGTTGCCATCCTCCTTCAGACTTGTGGTATATAAACTCCCACTCTGAGTCTGCTCCCATCACTCTGGGTCTGGAGGGGCTAGCTATAGGAAATCAAGGATGAAGCTCCTATTTGTTGCTGTCTTTGCACTCTTTGTGCTCTCTACATTTGACAAGGCTGACTCTTCAGCTTATGACAAAATAGTCGCCCACAGTCGCATCAGGGCAAGGAAAGAAGGGTAAGCTTATTAATATTTTTAGTTTAGCTTAGTTGTTGTTTTTTTACACCCTTGTAATGTCATATTAGTTAATTTTGCATGCAGTAGTAGTGAGCTTTGAGCATAACAAGCGCCAGTAGTTCTTATCATTCCTGCATATTTGTCTCTAATGAAACCTGCTATATTTTAATGCAGTCACAATTGTTTCACAGATTTTAATTGTTTAATTATTTTAATTTATGGCATATGTTATTGAATTATATTACATTTCACTTAGAATTATAACTAAAATCTGACAAACCAATATCATATCCAGCAGGCGTGGATGTCATAATTATTCATGTTTGTCTGGTTTCAGAAGCAGCAGGGGTAGTTGCCAAATATTCACACTTGACAGTCTGGTGTCTTACCCAGCAGGGCTGTTTGTCACATAATAATTCAAACGTGAATAACTTCAGAGATCCATAGAGTCTTACTCCTGTGTTTTACCTGCTGATTAATGCTTTATCCCTTTTTTCACCCTCAATTCTCATCAGACCCAATGTCTGCGCGCTCCAGCAAGTCATGGGGACCAAGAAGAAGTACTTCAGCACTTGTCGTAATTGGTACCAAGGGGCCATCTGTGGAAAGAAAGCGTAAGTGTTGTTTCATGTTTCCAATAGGACAAGTTGTTTCTCCTGTTTAAAGATGAAGCAAATTCAACGACTAAAAAGTTTTACCTGAGCATCACTTCTGTATGTTTTTGAAAATATAGCTTTTCTCTTCTTCTACTGCTTCTTCTTTAAGGGTTTCTATGGAAACTTTAATGTTTCCATAGAGATAGACATCTGTTATCTCACTCTGAATTAAACTACCGCTTAAAATGAAAAACACATTGTGGACGCAGGACCTAGATCCTTTGTACTGGAGACAGTTCGATCTTGTAAACTGTACGTTAGGGTTTTCATAACTTGGGAAGCCTGGACGTCGTTGAGTGGTGAACCACTGATTCCAGGCTATGATGTGGCTGCAAAATGTTGACTGTATTCATGAATGGAAAAGCGTTCAGCTCAGTCATTCTGGAAAACCTCTTTTTCTCTTATTATTCCGGCCCCCTCAGCACTTTTGTGTTTAAACATGGATCGAAGCCATGCCTATTTTACAGTCTCTCTCCCTTTCTATACACACGCACACACACATTCAGCTTTCCCTCTATTATGCCTAAGTCATGCTTAGCACTCTAAACAGGCCTAGCTCTTCATGATGAATACACACTGCTCATTGAACTTGGCACATGATGATGTTGGAAAGAGCCAAAGAATTTTATCTATTTCATTGGGAGTCTGACATGGGAGCGTGGGATCAATCAAAAGATAACTGGGCCAAAGTTGAATTCACACGATAAACTGGTTTACTGATTTATACCTGTTATAGTATGATGATTCAAGGTGTCCTGAAAGCACAACTTATAACTAATAGATTCCAGTTTGAGTTACACAAATTTCTTCAAAGCAGAGCCGCACTGGAGGCAGAAATGTTCTTATTATTTGCTAAAGTTTACTTAGATTTATTGGTCTATTAAAGATAAACTGAAAACACATTAGTTATTGTGACACAGATCATATTACCTGCCAAACCTACAGTAAAACCCTCCCATCGTTCCTCCCACCCGTTCTTCTACAAACTCCCCAGATGTTTACATATCAAAAAAATCTGTATTTCAGTTCAATTATATGTATAATTGTTTCAGTCAGCATACGTTTCAGTGGAGCTGATTTAAATGCAAACAATTTCACTAATCAGCTGTACATTTTTGCATTGACATCAGCGTCTCTGTCCCACACTGATTAAGACCAATCAGGACAACACATTTTATGCTAAATGGAATTGGTATAACTTAAATTTCACCAAAGGTTAACTTGTGTATACAATATAATACATATCTCTCTTACTGTAGGCTACCGAAGAAGCAACAGGAAAGCATTACCATCTTGAACATATAAAATAATTCAGGCTAACTCACTGACCAACATGATCTAATATGGCTTAAATTGCACTTTTTACAGTAGTCTCTGGCAGTTGATGCTGTGTCTAATTTTATTTGGCCAGCCCAAGTACTTGTTCCTGTCCCACTGAGGTTTAATTCAACAAATGATAATATGTCTGCTTCCAGTGCAGCTCTGTCTCCAAGAAGACTTTGTACAACCAAACTTCTAAACTGCCCATTAGTGATGGGTTGAATTGGAATAAAGCCACATACAGCTTATGTTATGTCTGACAAAATTATCATGATTCTTGGAACAACACTTTTATAGAGATGCTGACAAGTCAGAAGTTTCCTACGCCTTGGCCAGACACAATCCCTCTGTGTGGGAGAGCAATGTAGCGAGGGTTTTGCTGACTCTGCCCCAATGGGGCTTGTGTGATCTCATCCCAGTCCCTCCAACTCCATTCAACTTCGATTCAAATACAGCTGTTAAAGACGTGCAGTTAGCCGTGACCCAGAAGCCACGGTCTGTACCCATGTGAGACAGCTGGGACATGTTTTTCTTCTTCTTCTTTTTTGCTCAAACAAAAGCCTAATTCATTTTTATGAAGTGTTGGAATCTCACTCCTGGAGATGATTAGCCCAAGAGCAACTATTTAAATTACTGCATGTGCAGCATCTTTTAGTCATCGAATCATTCAATCCAATGACGTCTTTGTTTGTCCCTAACCACGCCGACAAAGTCACTATATTGTTCATTTTGAACTACACATTGGACACATATGGAGCTTTCCTGGTGTGCAGATCTCACAGGGAAACCGCTGATGAAGAGGAACTGCATCTTCCTTCTCCTTTTGTGTTATGTAGAACCAGTTCACTCCCAAACACAACCAAAAATAATGCTACTTGTTACATTGTGCCATTTGTAAGTGATCACAGATACAGGCTTGGTAAAGTTCTTACTATTTCTCGTGATTATTTTAATCATGTTGAGCTGATTAATGGGGGAGGAAGCAGCTTCCTTGTTAGAGTTTTCTAACAATAAAAACTGGGCAGTCTGCAGTAATGAACTCCCCAGCCAACTCTGTTCTTTCATGTCTTCTGGTTCTTTTTATTGTTGCATACCTGTTAGTTATTTAAGGTGAAATGATCATCTCCAAATGTGTGGAAACAATGATATGATTCCAACATGTTCAAACCTGCTGACGCAAGGGGTATAGTCATGTTTATATGTAGCAGCTGCACTTTGAATTTTACTATCCTTTTCGGGTTACGGTGCTACGGGCTACAGCAAATAAACATTTCTCATGTGTATTTAATTTATCTAAACAGAAATCACTATGGTTATTCTGAATTATAAAAGTTTGTTTAAAAAAAAGCTTTAAAAACTCTGGTGACAACGTTGCTTTTCAGATTAGCTCTAGTGTTTCCATAAAGACCACCAAACCCTTTAAATGTTCCTTATGTCACCCCAACATTACCTAAAACTCAACTGTAATTATACTACATTTTTTCAAAGCCAAAATGTTTCTGAGGTTCACCAAATGCCAAGTAGGTCCAAACTAATTGTTTAGCTTCAAAGTGGAGGTCCTGGTAATATAAATCTACTACTGTAATGGTAGCCTAATCCTTGAGGCACCCTTTCCATTAGGTTTTGGCCTAAGCTGTAGGGTCACATGGTTTGTTTGGGTAATGAAGGAGATAATGAGTAACATCTGGAAACACTGAATACACAAGACCAAAGTGGAATGATGATTCAGCTCAAAACATGGCAGCCAGAAAGAATACAAATGTCTTACACAGCTATGTTGAAAGATGCTTGCAAACAGTATTTCAAGGGATGTGCTACTGATCTGAGATGATATCCACTTTTGTTATCTGTGTGTTTTGCCTGCAGGACTGTGCTTTATGAGTGCTGCCCAGGGTACATGAAGCTGGAGGGCATGCGCGGTTGCCCTGCAGGTATAGTGCTACAATGCAGTCAATGTATAAAGGTTAGATGAGGCCAGCCGTAGAGCAGCTGTGTGCTATTTTTGAAATTAGACTAAATAAACCAGAAGAGGATGGTGTAGCATATTGTCGACACATGTCAAGTCTTTCTTTTCAAGTTTATTATCAGAATGGCAGGCTGACATCTGATAATGCTTATTGTAAATCTCTTTCTTAGTGGCCCCGATTGACAATGTGTACGAGACCTTGGGTCTGGTGAAGGCCACCTCAACCCAAAAGTACTCTGATCTTTCTAAACTAAGGCCTGAGATCGAGGGATCTGGATCCTTTACCTTCTTTGCCCCCAGCAACGAGGCCTGGGAGCTTTTGGACGAAGTGAGTCAAGAACAATTTTTATTTTATTTTACCTTTATTTAAGTTAATTGAGAACCAATTCTCATTTAAAATGACGACCTGGCCTAGAGGCAGCGACAGAAGGCAAGGCGATACAAGACATTAGAAGATAGAACATAAGTATGACTAGTGCAATAAAACATTAGACAAAATTAAACAATCACAATATATAAATATATACAGTATATACAGTATATAGAATATATATATATATATATATATATATATATATATATATATATATATATATGTATATATACATATATACAGTATATACAATATATATGTATATATACATATATACAGTATATACAATATATATATATATAAGTGCTTCGTTCCAGAGAGGCAAATTCAGAAGCAGGTGCAGTGATCAGAAACTATCGCTTATAATGAGTTCTTAAAGGAGGGTAACGGAATGAGGGTGTGGAGTTTTAGCATCTTTTGCAACAAAACGAAATGCTGTGGAGGCTCTCTGTCTGTGAGTTTTTAACATCTAATTTTCCTCACCTAAAAGGAAGTAAGGAGTGCACTGGTCAGCAATATCAACATTGAACTGTACAACGCTCTTCATTACCACATGGCCAACAAACGCCTCTTGACCAAAGATTTAAAGAATGGAATGACGGTCACCTCCATGTACAACGACCTTGGTCTCCAAATCAACCATTACTCCAATGGGGTGAGTATTATCATCCAGTATTATCATAGCAGTCCTATTTTAGTTGTACTAAAAAAACTTTTCACTGGTATAACATTGAAGTGTTGGCTATGTGCAGGTGGTGACTGTGAACTGCGCCAGGATTATCTATGGCAACCAGGTTGCCACCAATGGAGTTGTGCATGTCATTGACCGTGTTATCAGCGCTGTTGGAAACACAATCCAGGACGTCATTGAGGTTGACGATGACCTGACAACTCTGAGTGTGAGTAAACATATACAGTACAGGGATAGATATGCAAACACATGTTACAAGTTATTAAAATACAAGCATGCTAAGCAATTGAGAAAATATTGCAGGTACAGTCAAAAAGAAAGTAAAAAAATAGCAAAAATGGACAAAGACCACAAACTGAAACTTTTGAAAACACATGCACAGTTTGCATTTGTGATTTAGTTACTTTAAAATGACTTTTTTCAGATAATTAGGTTGTTATGTCTATCTCCTGCTAATGTTTCTACTACTCTATTGTATATTTAAGTTCACTGAACATAATCCTGCTGGTGAAATCACCATTTAGGATGTGGCTCTAAATGCTGGATTCTTGGATAAGCTGGGTCAGCCAGGACATTACACTCTCTTTGCCCCCACCAACGAAGCCTTTGAGACTCTGGGCAGCGAAGTGTTGGAGAGACTTCAGGGCGACAAGGAGGTCCTCAAAGGTAAACCAGACTTTTATTCATAGAGGTCTGCCGCTGTTCCTTAATGCCCAAAAGATCACTCAAGGCCATTTAAAACATTGCAGTGGAGACAGGAAACAGGAACAGGAAGGTACCAGAAAAAAATGCAGTGATTCCCTGGTGGCATGTTTCCTAGACTAAGTTACCCATAAAGTGATTTATTTTTTTTGCATATTCAACTTCTTCCAACTCAAAACAGATGACGCCGCAATGGATTTGGAGCTTACACAGATTTGGCAAGCTGTACATAACAGTTTAGTCGATGAGTAATAAAAAACGTCTCAAGTTTCAAGTCACGCATGAAATGGTTGGTGGAAAGTCAAACAATGCAGCATATCATTTGACACTTTGGTAATGTTTTTTTTCCCGTTCTTTTAGAGTTACCGGTATATACAGTATGTTGCGAGTAAGTCGGGTTTGATATACTGTAGCTATTAGTATTTTTCTCAAACATTTGTAAGAATTGTACCACTATAATCGTCAATCAGAGCAAATATACAGTGACCGTAAGCTCTTGAATGTCCCAGAGAAAACAACAAAAAAGCAGAATTTCAACATTTCTAACATTATCTTGTTTTGCGTCAACACTGAGAGGCAGGAAACAGCTGCTTTATTGAGCAAGCTGGTCAAATTGGCAACAACCCAAAATGTTTTATTAGCCCACAGCTCGCCTTATAATGTGAGATCAGACCATTTCACACAAAATTAAACAGAGCTGTGACGAAATCACAAGTCTTCTCACTCAAGGACCCGAGGGATCCAAAGGGTCCTCAGGCTCCCAGGGCGTCATATCCTCAGCTGCAGTGAAACATGAGGAAGAACATTCAACAGCCCATGCAGCCAACTGACCTACTCTGCATTCAAATAAACATCTACTTACACCTAAACCATACCTTTATTCAAATCTTTTTCTTGCTTTTCCAGCTCTTCTGAATTTCCATCTCCTGGACTCAGTCCAGTGCTCTGAGGCCATCATGGCTGGCACCTCTCATGAGACCCTGGAGGGCAACAACATTGAGATCGGCTGTGATGGTGAAAGCTTAACAGTCAACGGCATCAAGATGGTGCGCAAGAAGGACATTGTCACCACCAACGGTGTCATCCACCTTATTGACCAAGTGCTCATGCCAGACTCAGGTTAGACTCCCATATTTTCCTCTTATTTAAGCGTACCTGTCATCAATACATATATTGTATCAGTTGTTTAATGTTTTTCTGTAATCCAATTTTAATGGTGTTGGGATTCCCTTTGCCCTTTAAGCTAAGCAGGTGATGGAGCTGGTGGGAAGTTCCCAGTCAACCTTTGGTGACATGGTGTCCGAGCTGGGCCTTTCTGCTGCCATGAGACCAGGCGCTGAGTACACTTTGCTGGCTCCCCTCAACGTTGCCTTCACTGGTGAGTAACATATTGCTCATTATTTCATGAACGCCCCACTGTTTTCCATTCAGCAGGTGGCTAAATATGAACCCTAGCTGCTCCACACTCAGTCACAGTCTGGAATAAAAAATAAATGTATTATTTCCCCTTGCATGCTGAGTCAGAAATTAATAGATATGTACATATACGGAGCTGTAATTAATCAAGGCAGAATACTTTTATCGTTATAGACATATGATTTTAAATGGGTGTAAGGAATGCACAAGCAACATCTGGATGTAACAAAAACCTTATATTAAACTGTAAATTCTTCCATGTACAATACATCATGTCTCATGATTTGAACTGTGCAATAAATCAAGTCACTGATAGCAGATATGTCTTTGCTCACAATTTTTGTTGTGGCTGCTGCTCTCTGGACATTAAGGTCAAAATAATAAGACTAAAGCTAATACATTATATGCAAATGTACAATGTTGCTGGTATGTTTACTTTTTAATGGGAAATATAAAACCATTATTCCCTCTACAGATGAAGTGATGTCCATGGATCAGAGGTTGCTCAAGATTATCCTGGAGAGCCACATCTTGAAGAGAAAGATTGTCTTGGGAGAGTTGTTCAGTGGCCAGCGGCTGGAGACCATCGCAGGAAAATTTCTGAGAGTCTTCATCTATCGCACAGTGCGTCCTATTCTCTGAAGTTGTGGCCAAAAAATTGTGGCTGGGTGCCACTAAACATACACTATATGCATTACCTCTGTTATTTGACCATCAATCCACATATCTTTGAGACATTACTAATCCCCATGCCTTTACCTTGTGGATTATTTCTGCAGGCTGTGTGCATTGAGAATTCCTGTCTGGTAAGAGGCAGTAAAGAAGGAAGCAATGGGGCCCTTCATCTCATGAGGACTCTGTTGAAACCGGCGGAAAAATCTATGTTTGAGATTCTGACAGAAAATGGAGGGTTCAAGTACGTAAAGAGCAATGGTAGTGAAAATGGACTGTGTTATTAAATGCAGCATAATACTCAAACCACATATTTCTGTATCTTTCCATTAAATCCACATGGCACATATGGGAAAGAGAAAGTGCTGTTGTAGCAATATGTCAGCCCTCAGTGGTTTCTGCAACAGCCAACTTACTGTTTTCTTCTCTGTCCTGCAGGATCTTTTTGTCTCTGATGGAAGCCGCTGACTTGACTGACCTGCTGAAACAGGAGGGAGACTTTACTATTTTTGCCCCAAGCGATAAGGCTTTCGCTGGTTTGAGCGCCAGTGATTTTTCCTTGTTGAAGAGTAGGTCTCCCATACTTTCTTTATCTTTTAATGTGTTTTATGTTGCTAGTTGAAATTCACAAAGAATAAATGAATGATAGCTAAAATGTTTGTTGTTCTTCATTTCAGGTGACATGAATGCTCTCAGAACCATCCTTTTGTATCACATCAACAATGGTGTCTTCATTGGTGGCGGTTTGGAGGCTGGGGTGACAAACCTACTCAAGTCTTTTCAGGGCAGCAACCTCAAAGTGATGCTTGTAAGTGTTTAGCACAGCAAGACTGAACACATTTTATCTTTAGTCAATACATGCTATACCTTGAGCAATTCAAGCTATACACCTTGTGTTATCTGTAAGCATAAAGGTTTCGTACAATTATGATCGACAAAAAATGAGCGTCAATCGTTATCTGATAAAATATCATCCTCAATTTTGAAACTCCGTAACCTCAGCAAAATATTAACTTTATTTACTGTCAAGCTCATTCTTCATATTTTAAAATACAAGTTCATTCAAGCCCCTCATTTTGTGGTTTTCTTGTTAGTAATTGTTTTAACTGTCTCCCTCAGGCTAACAACTCTATGCAAGTGAATTCTGTCCAAGTCCCTGAATCTGATATCATGGCCACAAATGGAGTCATTCACTTCGTCAACCAAGTCTTGTATCCTGGAGGTATAATTCTCACACAGTCATCTTGTCAATATTCCCTTCCTTCTATAAATCTGTCTAGAGATGCACTCTGCACTGCTTTTATCACTGTTGTTGAGGCTCAACTGCACTTAACGCCCTGCTCTTTCTTCCAGATATCCCTGTTGGAAGCCAGGAGTTCCTCACGCTACTGAGGAGGCTCATCACTTACATGCAAATCAAGGTGTCATATCAAAGATTTACTTCTCGTTATTAAAGCTGTGAGGCTTACAAAGGGCAGGGTGCAGTTTTCTGGGAGCAGGTGTTGCTGTTTTTTATTCCTTCTATGGCTGCCAAAATACAATTTATGTATCTCAACGTAAAGTACAAGACAAGAACCTGATTGTAAACCATCTGTGCAGTGTCAAGCTTGTGGTTTTGAATAAGGGCTTTCTGACTCAGCAGTTGTTTATTTTACTTTTACAGGTTGACTAATTATAAGCTTTGTTATGCAGCAAACACAAAGAATGAAAATGATCATACTGTACTGTACACCATGATGCATAATCTGCTGTAACAGATTTTTACCCTTTTTTTACAGTACATTTCAGGATTCAGATATCAGGAAATTCCCCTTACATTTATGAGTAAGTAGCAATATTATAATTATGTTAATCTGTGTTTCTATTTTTTGCAATACAGTATTTTTAATCTCTTAAAGGAATAGTTTGGGTGTTTTGAAGTGGGGTTGTATGAGTTTGCCTACTTATCCATAGCCCAGCTCTTTCATTCCCTTGCGTCAAATACTGACGCTTTGTCACAGCCGTTGGCGTTAGATACCGATGCATAAGGTAGCCTTGGCGCTGGTAGGAGACGCACCGGGCTTCCCATTAATTACAATGTAAACCCATCCACATCAATATTAAGCGCACAGGGAAAGTTCTTTGGTGACAGTGGTGGTAGTTTAAAGAGCGAAAGAGACACAACGTGCGGGCTGGAGGGGAGGCAGATGGGTCCAACAGACACAAGACTTTCATCCAGGAGACGGCTGTTCGTGTCCCGTGCGTCATGTTACAATCTGTTCGTTCATGTGCTGTGTTCACAATGTTCAGTGTCATTTTTACTGTACAGCCCAACCATTTTGTTTTTTCCTAAACCTAACTATAGTGGTTTTATTGCCTGAACCTAAGCAAGTGTTTTTGTTTAATTCACAACATTAAGCACATGTTTACTGCAACCAAAAAGTGACGTTGAGGGGTCTGACAAAGTGTCAGTATGTCATGAGTTGGGATAAGAACATTTTGCATAGTCAGTGTATTACCTAGAGTAGATGGCGTTCGGCAAGCCCCCATTTTTGAGATACAGGCAGGCAGGAGTACCGGCATGGGAGCAAAGAAAGGTACTTCTGTGGACGGGGCCGGCAGCAAAACGTATTTTAGCCACCTAAAAGAAAAGACCCCCTAAAAAAAAAAAATTATATCAGTTTAAATGTACGCTATATTTAAAATAACTTCCGATAGTGAACTGAACAGGAGTAGGTGTCTAAAATCCGTTTGGCTGCCGGCCCTGTCCACAGCAGTACATTTCTTTGCTTCTGTGCTGGTACTCCTGTCTGTTTCTCCAAACTGGGGACGTGCCAACCACCATCTACTGTAGGTAATACACTGACTATGGATAAGTACCTCATACAACCCCACTTCAAAACACACAAACTACCCCTTTAAGAGGCATTCTTCACTGTCATTAACGGCTTTATATCTCCTGTTTTTATTAGAGAGGATCATCACTCATGTCGTCCAGGAAGGTACAGTAATGATGATCAGAGTATCATCATCATGTGATTCCTAATCAGTGAAGTCTGAGAGATTATATGCATGTCGCATGCATAGAATTGGCACGAAATCATATACAATTTATCAAACTGGAGCTGATACTCAACAATAAAAGCAATATATTATAAAAAACAAAATTAAAGACAAATAAAACCAAAAACCAAAGGATTTGCAAGTAACAAACTTTAAAAAAACGCCAGGCTATAAAAGTGGGTTTTAAAAAGTTTTTAAAAATGTGGTAGAGACTCAGCTGACCTGACAGTGAGGGGGAGGCATTTCCATAGTGTTGGAGCTAAAATGGTAAAAGCATGGTTCCCCTTTGTTTTTAGTCTGGACCGTAGGATATTTAATAGCAATTGGTCAGAAGATCTGAGTAATCTTGGTGCAGAGGACTGCGTTATGTGTTCAGAAATATAAGAGAGTTCCATGCCATGGAGGGCTTCGAATGTGATCAGGAGGATCTTGAACTTAATTCTGAAGCGCACAGGAAGCCAATGTAAGTGGGCCAGAATGGGGGTAATATGCTCTCTTCGTTTAGTGTTTGTCAAAAGCCTGGCTGCCGCGTTTTGAACCAAGTCGAGCAATTGCAGACTCACTTAAACAAGAAAATAAGGAGATACAATAGTCCAGGTGGGAAGAGATAAAGGCATGGATAGTTTGCTCAAAGATGCTCTTAGGCAAGGTTGAGCGGATTTTGGCGATATTTCTGAGTTGCACAAAACAAAACTGAACCAATTTTGATCAAACACAATACCAAGATTTCTAGCAGATGGTTTGATATTCCCTGCTAAATGTCCAAGGTATGGACTAATAGCCTTTGAAACTTGGTCTGGCCCAATGACCAAGATTTCTGTTTTGTTCAGCTGTAAAAAATTCAGTGACATCCAATCTTTGATAGCAGTAAGGCAGCAGTGTAGGTTATCCCGATTTTTAAGATTGTCAGATTTAAATGATACATAAAGCTGAGTGTCATCTGCATAACGATAACTGACGAATAATATGACCAAGGAGGAGCGTATACAGACTGAACAAAATGCCATCAATCTCTAACTCGTTAATCCATCATTTTACACACATATGTAAGTACATGGACAAACACACACAAGCACGGTTTGACAGCTAAAGTAGCATTAATCAAAGAGAAGAAAAGCGAATCTCTTTTCTGCTACTGGCTAATTATTGTACCAGTCAGCAATAAAAATGGATATTTAAAATGAATAAATAAATAAACCATATTTCCATATGAATAAACATAAATAGCAGTGCAAAAAATAATATTTAAAAACTAGATGGCAGAAATCCTTTGATTATGAATCACGTTTTTGTCAAAGCAAACTTTCTGATCCAGTGAAATGTCCATTTGTTATGATACCTGCATACAAATGGAAAATTCTCTGTATCGAGGGGCTGTGCTGCCTGTAATTTCGATGTAGTGAAACATGTCTTCTTTACTTTTATAGTTCCTGATGTAACCAAAGTGACGAGGGTTATTCAAAGCGAACCAACTATCACCAAAGTGACGAGGTATGTTCAAGGGGACCCCACTATCACCAAAGTGACGAGGTTTGTTCCAGCGGCCCCGTCTGTCAAGGTTACCAGAGTCATTCCAGGTGAGCCCATCCAACCCCATGTTACCAGAGTCACTGATGGTAAATATTTTTTACTTGAATCAATACATCAGTAGTTTTATATCATTTATCACATCACAAGCTTATAAATTGTTGTCGTCTGCAGGCCCTCAGTACTCAGTCAGCTCTGACACCACCAACATCGCCCTGGAAGGTCAGTAAAAGTAATTCAGAAATTTAAGGACAATTCTAGTTATTTTAAGCATTGGGGCTTATTGTGATCAATGGTGTTTAAAGTTTTATTGCTCACTTCTCTGCAGTGGTAAATGCGGTTGGACTTGTAGGGATATATTTTTGTATATCACTTATAAATGTAAAATAATATAAATTAGATTCACACTAGTTCAAATAATGTACAAGTAATCCCACTCAAAAAAATAAGAAATTAATATAATACAAACATACTACAATGGATGCTATTGGGTGATTATATAGACTTAAAAGAAATCTAATTTGTCTGTATTCAGCTGTAAAAAATCTGACATCTGATCTTTGATAGCAGTGAGGCAGCAGTGTAGGGTATCCAGATTTTTAAGATTGTCAGATTTAAATGATACATAAAGCTAGGTGTCAACTGCATAACAATGGTAGCCAACAATCTTAAACTGACGAAAAAATAAGAAATTAATATAATACAAACATACTATAATGGATTCTATTGGGTGAAGACTTAAAAGAAATGTAATTTGTCCGTATTCAGCTGTAAAAAAAATCAGTGAAATCCAATCTTTGATAGCAGTAAGGTAGCAGTGTAGAGTATCCAGATTTTTAAGATTGTCAGATTTAAATGATACATAAAGCTGGGTGTCATCTTCATAACAATGGTAGCCAGAAATCTTAAACTGACGAAAAAATAAGAAATTAATATAATACAAACATACTATAATGGATTCTATTGGGTGAAGACTTAAAAGAAATGTAATTTGTCCGTATTCAGCTGTAAAAAAAATCAGTGAAATCCAATCTTTGATAGCAGTAAGGTAGCAGTGTAGAGTATCCAGATTTTTACGATTGTCAGATTGAAATGATACATAAAGCTGGGTGTCATCTTCATAACAATGGTAGCCAGAAATCTTAAACTGACCAATAATATGACCAAAATGTACTGATCAATCTCTAACTTGTTATTCCATCCATAAAAAAAATGTTATGTAGATCTCATGAAATTGCAGCTGTTTATGTACATGTTTAGGTACAATGTGAATGTGATCATTGCTTTATTAAAGGCAGTGTTGACGATGTTATCCAGTATACACTTTTTGTTATATTGGTTGAAATGGTCTTTACACCCCGACAGCGATCCATTACTTATGAGCTCTGAAAAAGGACCGTAAAAGAGCCGTCATCTGTAGCTGCTGTAATCCTGTAAAAACATCTACCACTCACTGCCTCGAGGTCCGCTTGGAAAGAACCAATCAGATGCCTCCCTGCCTCCCTGCTCGTTCTCTAGCCTTGGCGTGCACCAGCCTAAACTCAAAGCGCGTCGCCGCCGCAAGTTTACTGGAGAATCGAAGACAAAACTCAGCCAAAAGTAGCACTGCCGCGGTTACTTGTCATGAGGTAGTGTTGTTGAGTTGAGGTCCTCTCTCCGCTCTGTGTCTATGAAGTAGTTACGATGCGGCGTTGCTCGTACATGTGTGTGGGGGGCGTTGCCTTGGAAGGAGCCCCGAGGGGAGGGGGTGGGTTTAGACGGAGCTCCTGAGGCGATGCTACATTCAAGTTAATGTTAGCTTTCCAACATCGTCGACCCTATCTTTAAGGCTAAAATAACCAGAATACAACCCGATTGTTCTTTAAGGCAAACGTTTCTTACAGCACAGTACAATGCATCTCTGTACAAAATAATACAGTTTCACTTTAAGGATGTTTTCTTTTTCCTTCAGGAACTGACCTTTCAAACCTTGAAGGGGATAGTGAAAGAATTGCCCAAATTATCCAAGGTGAGTTTTATCAGTTTGTACATCTCAGTGACTGGGAAAGAATAATTCATAAATAATGTATGGACTTGTATGTTTGTTTGCCATTGTAGAAGGCAATACAAGAAGAATCGCTTCCCAAAGAGTTTCAGGTAAAGAAAATGAGTTAGTCTAAAAAAATCCTGCAGCATAGCCTTTCAGCTAGCTCAGGCAGTCAACTCGAGTCCGCTGCTATGTTCACATGGCATATTCTTCTCCCTGCATCATATGTAACATATATATGCAACATACCCCTTCAATCATGGCAGGTGTACTTAAAGGAAAAATTTGACACTTTGAGAAATGTCATTTTTTTGCTGAGAGTTAGATGAGAAGACTGATACCATGAATTTGATCAATTTTCTCACCTAACTTTTGGCAAGAAAGCAAATAAGCACATATTCCTTTAAGCCGACTGTGCGCTGTTCACTCTTTTGCTGCCATGCTTGCCGCCACAACGCTCACATGAAAGCTATGCTGACACTTGGTGCTAATGCCGCTGTGGCTGTTGTTCATACTGTATAGCATTTTAATGAGCCCCACCTCAACTGGAGCATCCACCTTTAGGCTCGGAGACAATACACCTCCGTATGGGTAAAGTTATTATCATCACTCCCCACTCCATGCTGTGCTGAGCTTGATGTTTCCTTGTGGAGAGTGATGAGATCAGAGCCTAGATGCCAAACTTCCATGCCGTACATATCCTACATTCTCATAATAATCTATTCCACGTGAGTCGGCTGACTGACATGTATTTATGGTTCTATCCTTTTTTTTAACAGCTGGTAACAGGAGGAGGGGAAGGAACTGAGCATGGACGGATGAGAATATCCACGTTGTAAGGGCAGAGAGAGACACAAAACCCAGAGGTTGAAACTTTGATACAGGGGATACACTTAAGATGTCAGTGATTCCAGATATACTGTAAAAGGTATAGTTGACAAAAATAAAACTATTCTCTTAAACATTTTAATGGTGCTTTGAATGTATATCTATTGGTGTGCAATGTCTGAAAAGAGTTCAGCGTATGTAAACAGTGTTCAAATTAACATTTTTGCATGACTTTAAAGACCGAGAGTAAGTCAGGGTAGCAATAAACTATTTTAAATCCAAGCCATTAGAGTAGCTATAAAAAACATTTCAGCTCTAAACTTCTCTATGCTTTTTGTTGGAGGTGAAGGTTAAAACAAGGAGATTTTACTAACTGTTTGGGAAGATGTATAAAGCTCAGCATTATAAAGATTGAAAAAGAAATGATGGTGTGTTTTCAGACTTAAACTGTTACATTCTTTTCATTTCTGTGGCTGTAAATTTTGTCTATGCTTGTATCATTTGGATCGATGTTTCCAACTGCAGATTGTTTCCTTTCTATTTTTCAAACAGCTTCCAATAAAGTGCATTCTTTTATAGAAATATGCCAATTTGAAAAGGGCATCTGAAGAGATTGTTGTTTGGAGTCATTTCTAATGTACTTGGAAGGCTCTTTAGTGTCGACAATGGTTCAGAAAAGAGAATGAATCAAATGTCAAATCTAAATATTATGTCTGCATTTTGTGTTTCCAAGTACGCGGTCTTTAAAATAGAATCTAATATTTCCTTTTCAATGGCTCAGTTGTTTTTCTGTATGTTTAAGCGGGAGCTTGGCAGTCCACTTTTGGACACTTCCAAGAAGACATTATGTAAAATATGAAATAAACTGGGTTTAATGCAAAATAACAATCTTTTTCCATTTTTCGTGGAAAGTATGTATCTAATACAGTACATGAAACTTAACACTTTCTATGACGCCCATATCTATAATGCATTATAAACATACTTATAATGCATAATAATCTGCTTATTGTACTGTATAATTATAGTTATAAGTACTCATAAATATCCATAATGCTTTATAACAATAATCATAACACATTATAAAGCATTTTATAATGAGTTATAAGGTCAAGTATCATTAATACTTCCAAATTGTTGTTGAGTGTTTCACTGTGTGAAAATTAATTTTACAATGTTTTGTGTGTTGTTCTTGCATAGATTTTATTTAATTTTCTCACTTTATGAAGGCAAACAATGACCACTTAGAGTAACTTCTAATCACATAATAAAAATATTATAATATATTTCTATGGGAATTTTAGTACACTATGATCCTTGCAAAAACAAAAAATATATATTAGATATATTAATATAAGTATTATTGTGAGGATGGGGATCTCAGGGATGCACTGGTTCGAGTTGTACAACTATGGAAAAAATGATTCTAGCCAGAGAATCAGTTCTGAGAGAATACTTTAATTCCAA
Organism: Sebastolobus alascanus; assembly: GCA_916701645.2. NCBI lineage: Eukaryota > Metazoa > Chordata > Actinopteri > Perciformes > Sebastidae > Sebastolobus > Sebastolobus alascanus. Next base: position 2,450,576 of record CAKAOJ020000040.1, on the reverse strand, counting down.
TGTCGGGAGATTACAACTATGAATGTGTATGGTTCTTCATTCACTCACGCACACACAAATCACAAGGGAGAAGTTAAAAGGGGTTAATTGTCTATGCTGATCTTAAATTAACTGTCTCGCTGCTCTGAAGCTGGTGCCCGCAATGTGTGTGTCCGTGCACTCCCCGACGCCAGCTGGGAGTACAATTATGATACTTGACATTATATATAAAAAGCTTTATAATGTGTTTGGATTATTGATATAACACATTATGAATATGTGAGCAGATTATAACACATTATAAGTATGTTTATAATGCAATGTGTCATAAAAAGTGTTACCAAAATGGTAAATAAATTACAAATAACTTATATAAGTTGCATAATGTGAAAACACATCAATCATTCATTTTAACTTTAACATCAGTGATTATGATTTGATTTACAGTGGGTATTGAAATGATCAACAATGAATCCATAGTTACAGTATATGTTTATCGGAAGAATAAATCATATCGAAGCAGGTGTTTTTAACAATACAGCCATTTGAAATATTTGCCCTGAGGTTGCAGGGACACTGTGTGAGCTGTTGTGCACAGACATCTGGAACAGGCCCAACTCCTCTGTTATCTGGCTCATGTGCAAACCCCTTCAGTGCTGTTTATGGTTTCTTGGATGGAGTAAAATGCGTAAAAAGCTGAGTAACTGCCAAGATACAAACACAAACTCTTGTGACATACAAAAGCACAAACATGGCAAAATGTAAAAAGCTTTTTTTGTACATCTTTAATTTTACATTAAAATAATTTACATCATGCAACAACAGGCTTTATTGAGCCAGGCAGCTGCTTCACCACTGCTTGAGGTGATGAAGTCATTAATGTGTTGCTATTTAAATACTGCTTTATTCAGTAATATTAGATTGACATCTTAAGTGAAGTATTCTGTCTGTTCATCCAGTCAGTGACCCGTGGAAACCAAAATAATAACTTGCCTGCCAACCAAACAAGAAGTACAATAATATGTTGCTTTATTGTTTACTGTACAGTAAGATCAACAGATATACAGTATGGATGACAAAAAAATAGAAGATAGCCCTTAAATCCTGTACCTTGTATAGGATAAATTAACATCTTCACATCCATACCTTGTGGTTGTTCCAAAAAGTAATGTAAAAACTTGCTTGCTTTAGGGGGATTTAGTGTCTTGTCCTGCGTAATGAGGGTCATGTTGCAATTGACTGACCCTAATTCAGTATTAATGTAACATCCTCAGCTGCATAGACACTTTACGGCAGTATGAAGATATTAGTGATATCAAGTTGTCTTTTGTAATGCTGGAGGTGGGCTACATGAGTCATGATGGCCATAAAAATAATTTATCCTTCTGCTTGTTTGTTTGTTTATATGATATTTTCCTCTTCACTATAAAATCCCTGGAATTATTATCTGTTTAGACTGTATCAGCCACTTTTACATTACCAGCAAAGACTAAGTAACTATTTAAACAAACTGCTATACAGTAACATGAAAGTCTTGCTACAGAGAGGGTGAATACATTCTGCAGTCAGACTCACAGCAGGCAATGAATGTCTGAAAATTGAGAAAACATCTGCTGGAGGATCCTATTGCTTTTCCATTTGGTTTTGGATTGTACTGCACACTGTACCCTGCAGTGATCTCCCAATCAATTATTAAGTCATTTATGAGACTGCTGGTATCACCAGCTACGCATTCAACTTTCACTTGACAGTTTCCACTGCTCATCACTATCACCAGCAGGCAGCTGTTTGCTCATCCTTAAGTGAAACTGCACAGGCAGCAAATCCATATACAGTACTGTACTTCCTGCCGAATGAATTTTCCCTCATCTGCCAGGCTTTCGTTGCTTGTAATTTTGTGACCAAACAATGTATTAATGACGAATTTCAGCCTTCATAGGTGCATCACACCTTTTTTATAACATGTTCTTACTGCCAGAGAATGAAATTAACATGTGACATTTTATAATAGTACTGCATTAATCTCTGTTTCACCAAAACAGGCAGAGCAAAGGCCAGACAGAATAAGAAAGAGTGTTCCAGATTCCAATAATCAATTAATTACCTGATTATTGACATATTAAGCAATAATACGTTGCCATTACTTGGATATTAGAATATTGTTTGTTGTAAAGAGAATAGGGACTAAATGCTCCTCTTCTTCAGTGTCAATCTTCTAACAGTAACTAAAGTTCAGTGAACTACAGTGAACTAAATTCATCATTATATCTACCTGAGCTGTTCAGGTGTCATTGACACAAATTAATGACTCCAACATGCAGGAAGTCTATATTTGCATTTAGAAAAGTATGATGTTGATGATGATGATGATGATGATATAAATAGTATGATGTTCTTGATGTGATATACAAGTATACCACGTCTTATCTGGAGCTCAGGGAAGGTTTCGGTCTGTTTTTAATTGGCCCAAATCAATCAAGCATACCAGGAACTCTTTGGCCCAGTAAATGTGCGCATCGGCGAATGCCTTGGATGCAGCTGTGTGAAAATAACTCATCATCTGGATGCATCATCGAATCCAAAGAGCTGATATGTTCTTGGCTCAGTGGCTGTGTGCTGATTCTTGGATGAGTTTCCACTGCAGTGCCATCATGTATAGACTTGGCCACAATTAAATAAAATCTGTCTTTATCCACATGAGATGCGGAGTACGATTGAACGTCATATACCCAAGCAGTAAAGCAGTTTGAAATGTACTCATAGTGAAGCAAACATGAATCAATATCCTCCTACTGAGTGACAGTTCCAGGTCAGGGAAGTGTTTCTTCACCTTGCATCACTGCAAAACCATAACAGATGATCAGAATCGACGGGGTGACTTTCAAAACGACTAAGTTACAGATATTGACTATTTGCATAAAGGGACTGTTTGTAACTTCTTACACGTATAAATCATTGCGGGTCGGTGTCCCATGCGCGCTCGCGTGAGGCTACGCTGTTCAGACAAGACTCCAAACCAAACTACACGGAAGCACCAAAACCGCAAAGTTATATCTAGTGAAGCCCGTCTTGCCAAACAGTGTTGGCCGTGGTCGGAGGACGCGGGGGAGACCGTAGTCTTGTTCTCCAGGGCCGGAGTCTCTGCTGTACTCTGCCTGCTTGCCTTCACTCACACACCGCGCTCGTTCTCACTCAGCTTGCTCCACCTCTACACGTGCATGCGCGCACACTACACACTGCAGAAGAGATAGTTTAGCTCTGAGAATATCTAGTGAATGTACAGTGGATGTTTGTGCGGAAACAAATGCTGCAGCTCCTCCAGACCAACAGAGGTTTCTTGTGTCTTGTGAAGTGACGGGGCTCCGCAGCAAGTTACGTTATCGTCTCCGACCGGGTGTCGGTGTCTCCCCTGTTCACTCCGGCCGCGGTCGGGAGGCTGAGGCAGGAAAAGCACTAGGATCAGCATTGATTCATGGAGAGACCTTCGTCCAGTAAGCTAACATTACTGCCAAGCAGGTGAAATATAGAGTGATATTGTGGTTTTAGCTGACGTGTGTCGCCTCGCTGTTTTGACGGATGCTCGCTCACATTCAGGTAGTGCGTGCACAGGGACGAGCGCGAGCAACAGGAAGCTGACTGTCGATGACATTGCGGCCAAAAGTGTCACTGTTACAACCAATTTCTGATTCTTACAAACAGTCCCTTTAAAGGAACAGAGTGTAGGATCTGGCAGTATCTAGCGGTGAGATTGCAGATTACAACTTCTCCTGTGTGCCAAGCATGTAGGAGAGCTATGGTGGCCGACACAAAAACGCAAATGGCCCTCTCTAGAGCCAGTTGTTGTTAGACTAGAGTGCTTAGAGTGTGTGTACGTGGGAAGTGAATAGTGAAGCAAAAGAGAGAGAGAGCAGCGACGAAGGGAGCGAGTAACATTATAGACTCTGGCCCAAGCAGGAAAAGTTAACAGTATTTGGTTTGTCCGTTCTGGGCTACTGTGGAAACATGGCGGTGCAACATGGCGGACTCCGTGTAGAGGACCGGCTCCCTATGTAGATATAAACGGCTCATTCTAAGGTAACAAAAACACAATGATTCTTATTATCAGGTGATTATACACTAAAGAAAACATACTAAGATTATATTCCATTTCTGCTAATAGATCCCCCTAAATGTTACATACTGTTTCTTTAAGCCCTGTTTTATTGTTCTGTAACACAAAATGACCAGAAAGCATCTGCAGGGGTTTGAATATTGTTCGACGATAGCTTATCAACACTATCAACTCAGTGTTTACTTTATCAAGCATGTCTCAGGAAGTGAGAATTACGCTTTCCTTTGGAATAATTTTGGGCCTATAGCCTTTCTATTTTTGTTATTAATCCCACTTTACTGATGTGAATGCACATATTGCTGGGTTGGTATCACCAAAGCGAGATGACCAGCTTTGTGGGTCGAGGTATTACTTCACGATAGCCTGACAATGATAAACGTGTTTTTTTTATAGACGGGCCGCAGACACCAAGATTTTTATCTTTCAAAAACTCACTTTCCAGCCTGTAGGTCTGCTCCCATTTCCACTCTTAAATTCACTGATATATTGCCTTTTCACTAGACATCTAGTAAAGACACTAGACGTCATCCGATCCCTTTCGTATCAGTGCTCTAATTTGTCTTACTTTGATGTAAAAATGTGAATTTACAATTGTTGTTCATTACAAAACACCCCAAATCTGTCACTGTTGTTTTTTTCCCAGTTGCCGATAGAGTCACTGAGGAACTATTAGTTCTCAGAAATACAGACTGCACCATTTCCACTAACAGTCAAGTTTACTGTTCTAAGAAGTGAATGATACACACCCGAATGTTTGCAGGACTATTATCACATCTGGTATCATATGAGCTGTTAAACCTTCCTAACTAACACTATTAAGTCTATACTAAGTAAGGCCATTTGACATGGTTGATAAAAAGCTATAGAGCACAGCGACTTTTGTTTTCCATCTCTGTGGTATGTGTCATACACAGGAGCAGATTCAAAAGTTACATAACCTGTCATGCTCTGACAGACTGCCAGGAATAATTGCCAGAGCGACATAAATGGAGCCCAATAAATAATCTTCTCTATATTTATATCAGACAATTTATTGAACGTCTTTTGCCAAGAGCTTTGTTATGCTACGTGGCTAAATATCTTTCCCTCTAGAAGTGTACAGTATGTTGTATAAGTATGCCTTTATGTACTTCCATACGAAATGTCTTTGGTTAACACTTGATTTTAATTTTTATTTAATGTAAATTAAAAAAACACCAGCTATAATTATGAATAATAGCTGTAATTATAGTTAATAACATCATGATTATTAATCATAATATAGTCAGTTATCCTAGGCACGTCTCCTCTTATGGTTATGTCCAAAACATGAAGACTTTGAATTTTGTCTGACTGTTTCCACTCATGAATACCAAGACGTTACATAATATTTGGGCTGCTAGAATGATGCATGAGAGGAAGATTAGAGGTTCATCCCCTGGATGAAAGTAATATAAATAACAGATTTCACATAGATGTTTTAATAATTAATAACCTGCTTTTGTCTAAAGCACTATTGATAGCTGTCAATAAAGATTAAAGGACACTGTACATTTGTGAGCATTGAAGAGCAAATCTGGCATAATGAACTATGTAGATAGTTGGGAGAAATTACAATAGTATATATGAAATCCATTTAAGGGTCCAAAATGTGAGTGAAATGGTCACAAATGAATACAGTTAGATAAATACAACAACAGACCTCTCCACAAACGTAGATGACATACTTTTGTCATGCAGATGTTGTGAAATTTGTTGATTCCTCAATCCTTTACTATGTTTTTAATATAATCTACTGACACAAAATTGCCCAAAACCTTGTTGAAACTTTACACCAACCTTAATTATGCAACAACTTAGCCCTCAGTGGCTAACCGAATATTTTAATGCGGCTGCAGTTGCTTCACAGTAAAAGCATTAATTGTGCCACCTTGCTTTAGCCCTTCCATCAAATTCATTGTGATATTTTACTCCTGCTATATTGTTGGTACGTGATATTAATGTTTACATTGCTCAATTGGTCCAGCAGGAACAAAACACTGCAATAAAGCTGAAAGGCTTTGGTTAGTTAAGAGAAAACATAAAAAAAACAGCTATGACTTAAAGCCACTATGTTGAGAATCTGAAAAAAATTCAACTTTGGCACCTTACTCTAAACCTAAATGTTTCATAATGTTTCCTGAAACTTAGTCTTTTATCCATACATAAGTCACCTTTTTGCCCTCATGCATGTTTTTCTCCAAACTGTACTTAAAGTATTTGTCAGATTTTAAACTTTTCAACTTTTGTGCCCCCAGTAAGAAAAATGGCACTTCAGCAAACAGAGATGCAGGCTGTTAACCAAGACTGCACCATTATTTATTTGGATTGACTCATTTTTCTATAAGCAAAAACTTACCCCATCATTTTTTTTTTACCAAATTAATATTTCATTTGAATATTAGTTTTATATTAAAACCTTGAAGGGAACATTTGGTTCATTTTTCCAACTCACTTTAAATGGTCTTATGCAAGAGTTATGAGCTTTATTATTATAGAAAAAAAACAGGCTTCTGCGCCCTATAACAGTAAATGTTTCACATGGTTTCTTACCCACATGTTTGTACACTAAATCGATCAATATCTCTTTGATTTAAATATTTATGCTGTCTTCAGATGGATTCAATATTCTTCTCCTGTGAGAAACAAACAGTCATTTATATTTTACTCCAAGCAGATCCAAAATACCAATGATTTGGCTCCAGTGTAGATAATTACGTAGAAAGCAATAAAAGGCACATGTGGGTTAAATAATATCTTGACTCTGACAAAAGAACATGATCCCAATATTTACCCACAAATCTCTCCATTTTCCTTTTCAAGGACATCGACCTGCCAAAGTCAACTTTGACGTAAATGTGACACAATATATTAACACAAAATATACCCAGCAGCCACTCTTCCACTATTACGTAACCTACCAATCCTCAAGTGTGAAACTAATGGGAAAGTCACTGGATTATTGCCACACGGAAGCAATAACTCAATGGACCGTATTTAAAGAACAAGCTTTTCCTGGACTCTTTTCTGGTGCTGGGTTAAAGTTCTGTATAAATCACTTAAGAATGGCCCCTGTGACTTAGCCTGATATCCAAACTGAATGGTCAAACTGCTGGACAAAATGTAAGATATCGGCATTAATTCAGAGATGTGGCTAACTGTGAATGCCCAACACTATTTCAGTTTGATGCTATCCGACTATTATATGCTTATGTGGCACCTAATAATAATTCCTCCAAAGAACTGTTATGGGTTGGATGGTGATAGCTGGATTTTATGCTGCCAGGTTTTTATGAATATTGTATTTTGTGTGATTTTATGTGGTCGGTTTTCTGTTTTATATATTTTCAATATACTTTAAGTATTTAGTTTTTGTGTGCTTTTTATATTTCACCTGCAGCAAGAAAAATACCCTTTAGGTCAATACAGTTAAAATTGAAGCAAATTTACTTTTTTATATATAATGCATTAGTTTTTATTTGCTCAAGTACAAGCTAATTACTTTGGATATTTGGAATATTCATGTTACATAAACAATTTTCATCAAGATCAATCAAGTTTTTTCTCTCTGTTTTTGAAATTAAAAACCCATGTTGATAATGCTGTGATTTATACTGCATTACACAACATGCAGATATGAAAGTATTTACTTATTTCAAGTACTGTACCCCGTTTCCATGGAAATGTAAGACGAATTGAGCACTTCTGGACAGGTCTTTTTGTACCTTTCAGGGGAAATTGTGACAGAGATAAAAAAAAATCCTGAAACTGAGCCTTTTATCCATACATAATTCACTTTTTCCCCCTCATCTTTTCCCCAAACTGTACTTTCCAACTTATTCTCCTCTGTCTTCAATTTCATTTGAAGATGTCACTGGGAGGTTTCCTGCGGTATGTCACTCTGCGTCTCACATTAATACATTCTTTCATTGCTGAGAATTCAGTATCTTAAATCAGAAAGACTAGTAAGATTACAAAAAACAATACAAGCAATTTGACCACCAGCAGCTGCTCATGTTTTTCCCAAATTCCATGGCAGGCTCAAAGCACAAGGGATCATCAACAACTTCCCAAACAGTTTGTCCAACACAGGCACATGAGAGACAAGATTTGGTAATGTCCATTTTTATGGAAAATACATAAATTTCTCCGATAGAAAGACCTCTAAGATCCAGTATTTTGATTATTCTTTTAGTTTTGACAAATATGATCAGTTCAGCATCAATGCAACCACATCACTGACCCAACATCAATCTTGTTTTTACTTTTTTTATTTCCATTAATGCATTTCTTCTGAACTATATCCTGTGCAGTTGTACATTTGACCTGGTGACTTGTTTTCAATTATAACATTACAACTGACAGCTCATGCGTGCTGATGAAAAGACATCTGAGGATATGATATTGAAATATTTCATGTTAAACGCAATCCATCGCCTCCAGGTTCAACATCTTTCATTACTTGGGCCAACCCAAATACTGTGAAATGGCTCGTACTTATCATGAGCCCTGGCTTGCACGACAGCTTGCATGATAGAATGTGGATTTTAACTATTTCAGAACGCTGCAACAACATAGAAGAGACAGAGAAGTCGCGTGTTAATTAGTTCATACTGTAAGTTGTATGTGAACTAATGGTAATTTCTACTAAATTAAATGTCAGTCTGGCAGCCTTGTAGGTATTAACTACTATCTTTACAGTTTCATTGTCTTTTTTAAAAAAACATAGAAACAAGATGAACAGCTGGGAAAGGCTTTTCAGTGCAACTTAAGTGCTTCCAAGAAGAATGTGCTCATTGGTCTTAATAGGAGTTTAGAAAGTCTAGTGTGACGTTAAAATGAACATTTTGCTTTCGTCTGGTGCATCATCCTCCTACATTGCACACATATATTGGACAGTGGTGTCATAACACACTTTACTTTTAATGGATATTTACTAGAGCACTCTTGGCTTAAGTGACAGCTAGGAGAATATTTAATATTATTGGGAAAGTTAATTGGACAGCGTAACCAGCAGACCATGCGCAGGTTTGGCTTCATTTGTGTTTTTTCATGACTCATCCTCGTGGAAACCATCCAGACGTTTTACACTGTGTCAAAGGAGGACATAGTTTTCAAGTGTGTACAGTATCCAAATGGTGTAAAGTTATCTGTCTCACCACTCAGTGATGTAACTCCTCCTCAGAACATCATTTACCACAACTTTTCACTTCTTGGGAATACCAACAGAATTGTACTAATGAGGTTATGAAAATAACATTATATAACCTGTTAAGGAAGTAGTTTAAATGAAGTAGCTTAAAGGAACAGTGTGTAACATTTAGGGGGATCTATTGGCATAAATGGAATATAATATTGATAAGCTGTGTTTTCGTTACCTTAGAATGAGCCGTTTATATCTACGTAGGAGCGGGTCCTCTTTACGGAGCCGGCTGCTATGTGTCTACAGTAGCCCAGAATGGACAAACCACTGTCGTTTCCTGCTTGGGCCGGAGTCCATAACGTTACTCGCTCCGGACTTAACCCTGGCACTCCACTCAGCCGCCAGGAAACAAGACACTGGAAACCTCTGTTGGTCTTGAGGAGCTGCCGCATTTTTTTCTGCACAAACTGTAACTTCCACTGTACATTCACTTGATATTCTCAAAGCTAAACTAACTCTGTCTTCTGCTCCACTAGCTCACTTGTTCGCTCACACACATTCTTATTCTCATACTTCCCACGTACATACACACTCTACGCACTGGCTCTGCTATTCTCCAAATGACCTACACTACTCTTACAACAGCTCTAGATAGGACCATTCACGTTTTCACGTCAGCCACCGTAGTTCTCCTACTCGCTTGGCACACGAGAGAGGTTACAATCTGCAACCTCACCGCTATATGCCGCCAGATGTTACACACTGTATCTTTAAAGAGGCATTTGACTGATTCCACATATCAAGATCAGTTCATTTGTCACTGGAGTGCAACTTTTCCAACCCTATTGCCAAACAAGACTGTCAATATTGAATGGTTCTGCAAAACCCCAGAATATGTTCAACGCCAATACTTTAAAATTCCCTACAATAGCTGCACATGACAACTATGGTATCGTTAAGGTTGCAACAAGATTATGGTTATTGCAAATAACTTGATGTATGTGATGGGATGCATGAAAGTCTGAGGAGCTATACTTTCTGCCTATTTATTTTATTTATATAACCTTTATTTAACCAGATAAAAACCAGCTGAGATAAAATCTCTTTTTCAACAGCGATCTGGCCAAGAAGGCAGCTAGTTACACGTCAGGTGCACATCAAACAATAAAACACAAAAAAACACATCACAAATTGTTCAGAGCAAAACTAATGTCCACTCATCGACAGAAGAGATTAAATATACACATGATAAAATCCTTATGCTGTAACAAGACCCATTTCTGGTGAAAACTTCAGTTAACTTTTGTTTAAAACTGGTTAGAGAGATGAATGAGTCTAGATTGAGTCTAGTCTGCAGGTGATCTAAGACCAAGGGCCATATTAAAATAGACTCCTTTTTCCAGTCTCAGTCTGCAGAGGTGACACCTTTAAGCCTATAGCCAATTATTGGACCTAAGATTGTAGGTATTTTGTATGAATGCAAACTTATGCATATGGGTAACCTGCCTAGAATGGCCTTGTACACCAATGCTGCATCCTATAGGGCACAATTCTTCCAAAGTTGGCACTGGATATAAATTGCGAGGTGTCGAGTCATACAATAACGCCGGTCTCTCTCTATAGACACATCTGTATGTATCTGGATGTATTCTTTGGTTTTGGAGTAAGTTTTGTTTAGTCTGAGATAATAACCTGAATGATGATACCAGGGTTATCTCAGCTTGGACTTGGAGGCTAAATATTTAAAAAAAAAAACCTATACATTACTGTACAACTGGGGGCATGGAGGAAAAACACATTGAGGGGAGGCTCCAATGAAAACACACTATCAAGTTGCATAGTGGGAAATGTAGGATAATACATTCTTGGAGCTTGGACTAAAAGTTTGGATATCTTGCCCTCTGCTGCATGAATTCTGACCACTCTTTTTCCTTAATCTGTTTTTTGTGAGTCCCCCAACTTTATAGAAGCTAGAGGGCTCTTTTAACAACAATTTTTAATAAAGTTACGTATTGTTGTAAAATACGTCTCCCTTGTGGTTTCTTATTTTCAGTGAAATCTAAATAGTGTTTTTTTTAAAGTTACAATGCATCAGAAGGGATTTATGAACACACAGGCACAGTAAGGAGCCAAGGAAACTCTGAATTATGGTACCTCAGGGAATGATGTTGAAATCTGTCCACTTCACGTGACTTCATAATTAAGCCATTAGTGCACAGGTTCACAGCATAATCATTGTTCATTATAGGCTACATAATAGTTTTCCTTTTGCTGCTGGTCACAGGAATGGGAAGGCAATATTTCACTGTTTTCCTCCAAGGTCAGTTAACTGGAAGCCAACAACACTCCTCTTCCCCTCCTCCAGCGGTGTCTGGGAGTCATGAGCCACGTAGACGGGATTCCCTGTGCTTTCATGGTCCAGATTTCCAGCCTACCGTTTCCTCTCTGTCCAGCCAGTGGTAGTGCGATGGACTGAGACTTGGCTCAGTGTTTCTTCGTCACTGCAGGGAGAGAAAGTTCACTTTTGCACACAAAAAAATTGAACAAGATAATATTCTTAGGAAGCAAACTAAATGAATCATTAATCTTCATAACACAAGGAGGTATTTTTGTAAGAAATTCCATGTAAGTTGTTTTCTCTGCAGAAAACCTTCAGTGAAAGGAGCGGAATTTAGTTTGGTTTCATTATGGCCATGCCTGATCTAACCTCATCTTCCCCTTGGACTGCATCAAGTCCATCATCACATATTCATGTTTTCAAGCATAGTTCAAACCCACAGAGGTTTATTTTGAATTCAAGACAGACTCTTCAAAGAAACTGGTCAGGCTAAATTACTGGAAAATGTGTTCAAAGTGATGCACAATATATTTTTTGAATTTTCCATGTGATGCAATGCTGAAGTCTATAAAAACTGATCAGTTGAAAATTAATATTTATCTCATTAGAACCAGTGGACAGAATGAAATATGTGATGAGTTTATGACTTGTTTTGAGATGTATAAAAATACTCTGCTTTGAATGATACTCTGTATCTGATATGGTTTTTACTTTTTTAAAAAGTGCAAAAGTCTAACTGCTGGATAGCAATGAATGTGCTCTGGACGCATTGAGTTTGCACAGCACACTTCTGTAAGTTGCATGTTGGACTTTGGTTGCCAAACTGGTTGTGGTGACACAAAATCCTGCTCGTATGTACATGCCATAAACTCAGATATAACGTCAACACAGGCAAATGTTCCCCCTTCGGCAGATCAAGTTGAAAACAGCCTTCTAGTTCCAAACTCTGCTGCACATACATCATTCTGCACAGTAAAAGTCAAACATCCGAGTGAAGTAACAATACGAAAACAAATTTCACTGGAGGGGTGGAAGTCTTGAGATAAGACGCTATAGCAGAGCCACACCTACAAGCAGCTGATGAATTCCTCTCTCTGTGCTTGCACGCTGAACAAGTCTCCATTTTCCACACTTTGTAATTTAGCCAAGAGTGCTGTAAGTTGTGATGTGTTGAGACAAGTGGTGACATTACTGTACAGTTAGATTTGTATTGGCTTCTTACCTTGATTGTGGTTTATGTTACACAAGTAAATAAATTAATTTGACTATTAATGGCTATTAAATCAGCTCTGGGAATTGGAGCAAATATGATTTAAAAAAGTTATTTTTATAAAACTACTACCACTATATCCTGATAGTAGTGCATGAGACAGGTAACCTGTAAAAAATCATGTGCCTCTGTGTCCTCCGGTGTCCTCCGGTGTCCTCCGGTGCTCCTAATGGCATCTGTAGGATTTCAACGACCGGAGAAAAACAACCAATCAGAGCCGAGCTGGAGCCTTGCTGTCTCTGAGCAGCTGTCAATCACTCGCGAACTCCGATCAAACAGTCAAGCTAGGCAGCGCTGATCAAATATGAATCAATATTCTGTTACTGTAATGACTATTTCTCGCATTAAATGTTTTCAGAAACATCTTGTAGTGTACGGTTTAGCTGTAAAAAGGGAAAGCTTGTGACCCGGTATCCATGTTGAGATCAGTTGAGGAAATACCAAGTACTGCCCACCAGCCGGAGCAAACTTTCTCATTTTACAGCTAAACAGTACACTACAAGATGTTTCTGAAAACATTTCAGGCGAGATATAGGCATTACAGTAACAGAACATTAATTCATATTTGATCAGCGCTGCCTAGTTTTACTGTTTGATCGGAGTTTGTGAGTGATTGACAGCTGCTTCCGTTGAATGAACAGCCAATAGGAACGCTCTCTCTTAAATGACCTGTGATTGGTCAGAGTCTCCCGTCACGGGCTAGATTTTCTAAAGCCTGAAAACAGAGCCACGGGGAGGTGCAGAAGTCTAGTTTTCTCTCAGAACACTTGAATTACAATATGCTGAAAGGTTATTGTGGAATTTTTGCCCAATGATGCCAAAAACATTCTGCCTACTGCAGCTCTAATTGGTTATTCTTCTGCTATTATTGTAATTGTTGTTACTGTGTTTTAGTACTTATACAAGGTTATTTTTCAGACATTGCTTTGGTCTACTTATCTCTTTAAATAAATCCTTAATACTGTATCATGCTGCATACAAAAAAACTTTACACTTTACATACCTTGTCAGCAGGTGATGCAGCAATGCTGATAAAAAATATGCAAGTGGCTGCTAGATTTACTTCACCAAAAAAACAATGGTAATCTATGGAGTGGCTATTGGACAAAAAAGTTAATTTCCAACACTGCTTGTCAGTCATGATGATAATTACGGCATCTTTTCTCTCTTAGGGATGCTTGATCTCTTAGGAGTGCTTGGACTGATTATTTACCCCCATTAATGGCTTCTGTTTTCCACAGTTTACTGTATATTGCATCTCTAAAAAATCATATAATTTATTACAAAAAAGATCTTTACATCTAAATATAGTTTACTACAAATTTGAAAAATTAAATGCAAGCAACACCCTCGATATGTTCCTTATTTTTCTATCTCTTAGATGGCTTGTTGGCTGTGCTGATGTTGCTGTAGCCGGCCCAATATGTTTGGCCTTCCTCCCTCACTTTCCTGCCAATGATATTTTATTGTCCTGGGAAACTGCACCAATGATGTTTGCATGTGTTTGTCAATCTTCCATTACTGGCTTTGTCATCAGTAAAGTTCATCTTGATATTCTTCAATGACTTTAGGTTCACACAACATGGTATTCAACATGCAAATATGGCAAGATACATTTGACCTGATCTGACTCCTACTCCTGAATCGGGTTCATGATCATTAGCAGCTCAGCCGTGACCATCAAACATGGTCCAACAAAGACAGAACTTCACTCAAGCACGCTATTTGTGCAACAAGGATAATTTGTAATGACCTCAGGCAACTTTCTAGTTTTGAAATAGAAATATAGTTCATCCGACTGGCTGGAAGCAAAGCAATTACATCTGTCTATGTTAGTACAGTTCCAGGTCTGGCAAGAGAGTATGCAATATGTACATTATAAAGAGCATTAATGGGGGAAGAAGATAACTTCTTCACTGGTAAGTAAGTGAAAGTGCACTTAGCTCCATGGACTGAAAGTATAAACAGAGTGGTAAATCTTATCTAAACATCATGTAGCTACAATTATAGTTCAGCAAAGCTACTTAATGAGCTTTAGCCTGAGAGTAATCCACAACAACATGACCGCAATTCACTAGTTGAGCCACACACAGCCAAAATTTAAACTGCCATTCCCTTTGATATTTTTAATGTAATTATAAATGTAAGAACACAGAAACAAGAAGCAACAGGGGCAAACTGAACTTTAATATCTTTATTTGGGGATTTTTACTGAGGGAAATGTCTTAATTCTAAACCAGTGATTCTCAAAGTGGAGTCCGGGGACCCCCCAGGGGTCCGTGGCACTCTGCCAGGGGGTCCGCAAAATAATTAGCTATAAATTATAAAATTGTGCTGTATCATTAAAAAGTGCATATCTACAGATGGGGACCAGTTGCACCAATATAACAAGCATATTTTGCCCATTACTCGCACCCATGTTAGCTTTGGGCCAATAGAAACTCTGATATGATTGTGACACATCAAGTCAATCTGTCATCAATCAGTCACCTCACTCAGGGCGCAACGAACCGTTCCTGCTGCTTAGCTTATTAGCCAGCTAGCTAGCTAGCGAGCATGGAGAAATATTTGAGTCAGTCCACATCGTCAAGTGATGCTAAGACCAAACTAGCTAAATTGAGAAAATATGACGACAGTTATATCAAGCGACAGCGACGGGAGACCAAAATGCGTCATGTGTCTTCAGGTGCTAGCGAACGAAGCCATGAACCCGGTCAAGCTAAAGCAACATTAACTGATTTGCGAGCACCCTGAATATCAGGGCAAAACAAAGTGGTGTTAACATGATTCAAATTTAAATGTTTTTGTTTATCACTATCAAACAGGTCTAAAGTATTGAGGTTGAAAAGTTTCAGAATGCAAATAATTCCAATGGCGTCTAAGAGTAAAAATGGGAGTAAGCCTTATGCTTAATCGGTGTTGTATCTATGAGGGGGTCCTTGGTAAATGTTCTCCCCTGTAAGGGGTCCCTGGCCCCAAAACATTTGAGAACCCCTGCCCTAAACCACGTCCAGACACAACAACCTCCCTGAGTTGAAATTTACGGGAAACATACCTTACTTAAGTGCAAATGACATCAGTTATCTCAGTCTTTTCTCCGTAAAGTGCTCATGTGTGCAGCACTGTCAGATTACTGGAAGTACTCCCTATAGCCTCTGGTAAAGCTAATAACTTTTTAACAGCTGAGGGATTTATTGAAGAAACTTTTTCTTTCTTTCTTTATTATGAGCGAGCACTTAAAGGTTTACCTTCATGTTATACAGTACTTATTCACTCCCAGTATAAGATATATATATATATAAGACTGTTTCAGATTACTTGTACCTCATTCCATATTTAGCCCACTTTCAATCCAACGCAGCGGTTAAACTGACGACAGAGTGTTTTTCCAAATATCAGAGCCTCGGTTAACCTCGAGAATGATAGAGCAAGACTGTGCAGCTTCTTGGAGTCAGAAAAGAACAGGATCTCTCTCCCCATAAATCATAGGGCAGAGAAAGGTTTACTAGGGAGTGTGATCCAATCCCGATTTTTTTTAAATCAGCCTCCTGTAACTTATAAGGATATCTACTGAGAACAATGAATGCTTGTTAAAAGAAAAGAGAATAGGCTGAGCACATTTACACAAAAACAAAGTTTTTCATAAATGTCCTCCAGCTTATTGACTAACTAAACCAAACTCATAAACTGAGTTCACAAGGCTGACTGATATGATCTAACACCCATCTGTCATTGTCACACAAGTGTCTTCAAATGTCTCATTATTGCCTTTTTAAAATTAACATGAGTTACAAATATGTTTACCTGAGGCAACACATTAAGAGCTGAACCCTGACTGCTACTGTATATGCAGCAGTCAGGGTTCAGCTCCTCTGTCACTTTGAGCATTTCTCTCTATGACACTAAGAGCTATTATAATTGTACCCTGTCACAGGTTTGTTCAATTCAACAAACAAAAAGTTATTAAACAGCCACTGGAATTTTCTTTCAAACATAAACATTAAAACAGGTGTTGTGACTTTGCTGCTGCGTAACACTTTCCTTGACACATTTTTGGTGCCCGGAGGAGATTGCTCTATGCACTGGGGGGACAATAACTTACCAAATCATGAGTCTCAGCGGACGACTGAGGGGAAACTGTGACTTAAGGTTTAAGGCATTAATTCATATGGGTTTTATTAAGTGTGCGCAAAAGGTATGCTATTTTGTCTTAAACATAACAAAATGTGGGACAGAGGACACAGCTGCCCTGTTTTGACAATTTTGTTCACAGCTTCAGGAGGAAAAGAAAGACAACACAAGTTTTGACACCAGCCTTAATTGGAATCATGTGTGTCTGTTTTTCCCCTCTGTCCTGCATACTTTCCATCACGTTCTGTCTATAGTTACGGTAAAGCTCGCACCATCACCCTTTAATAAATCTGTTTATCTCATGAACATTAAACTCATGGAATTCAATTAATTGCACATTTTATTTTTTTCATATATTTGTTGATAGAATATTTTTATTTGGTGACAGTATACATTGTTCTGTATTAATTTCAACATGTGTAGATGTAATCATTATGCCGTGTCTAAATAATAAACTTCATATGGCGTCACAGTGATATAGCTTCCTTGTTATATTGATATCTTATTTAATGGACTTGCCGGAGGACCTATGAGTAAGTTCATACTGGCAACATTAATTACAAGTGACGACTGCAGCTGATGCAAAGACTAAAGGAAAGCATGGTTTTCATTTGGAATGTTATTGTTCTCAGTAACATGAGTTGTCAGAAATCTTTATGGTACAAATTACACACACACACACACACACACACACACACACACCTTACAAAGGCTGACATTAGAGCAGCATAATTTGTGGTTTCGCTGCAGGGATACACAAGATGTGTAAAGATTTTTCAACCAAAATGTCCCATGTGTGATGCTCTGTTTGCACTAACAAGTGTGTTGCCATCATGTTGTGTGTTTTCAGTTGTTTGGCACACAGGCAGGAGATGATTCATACAGGTGAGATGAACACCTGAGAAAACTGTGAACGGCTAAAACCTCTTCCGACCCATTGCTCTTCTTCTGACCTGTGCCCTGTGATCATTTCAAAGGCATACCAAACATAGAGATGTATCATTAGGCCACATCACCATCAATCACTTTTGACCATTATCTTTTCCAACATGGACCATAACATATTCATATTACTTATGTATATGTATACAAAATGTTATGGAACAAATATTAACTGTTATTAACTGTTGAACAATATAAAAGACAGCAGTAAATGATTGCCATAATTGTATCCATAGCTGAAATTATAAAATCTGGCACAGAGAACAAAAAAAATAAGTACAAAGCGGGTCTGTGACTAATTATTGAACACATTATTAAATGTAACAGTGTGTTGTAATGTACTCAGTGGTTAAACTGAAGATCAGTAGTCTAGGACATACAGTATGTAAAACAGATTGTTTTTAATGGAGCAAAATGTACAATATAAAAGTTAAATATAGTATTGTAGAAAAGATCCACAGAGCAGCGGGCGGGACACTCATTACAGGCTCATGTCCAGTTTCATCTGCTGTATTCTCCCATAAATAAATTGTCAACATTTATAGACATTTGATTTATATGTATGTGCCATTCATGCAACTAAATTGAGGTGAGTTTTCAGAAATGAAACTCCATGAAAATACAGCTTGGTGAATTTAAATGACTTAAATAGCTGAGGATCAATTAAACCAGTGATTCTCAAAGTGAGGTCCGGGAACTCCCAGGGGTCCGTGGCACTCTGCCAAGGGGTCCGTGAAAAGTTTTCAGATTCATTCATTTAGATCATCATGATATGATATGTTTGTTTTTTTGTTTTGTTTTTTACATTAGGCTTCATAGTTCAACAAATACTATTTCAATTTTTAAATCTACGGTAGAATAGTTAATAAATTACGTTCTAATCTAACATCTGTATTCTGTAATCGCTAACTTTTAGAATATCCAAATATGTTTAATACATGTCTAATATCTTTCTAGTACAATTTTTTTGTGTTTTTGTCACATAACCAAGATTAAGTGTAAAAAATTATTCCATGGGACATACATGAGGGAGTCCCTAGTATATCTATCCCTCTGTCAATTAAGGGGTCCATGGCGGGAAAACGTTTTTTAGATCCTCTGAATTAAACCAATAAACTATTTAGAATTTTTTTTTGCATGTGTTTATCATTTGAATGTTGACTGATTTATCATTCCTCATTTATCATTGTGCTGCTATCATTCCTTTGAGGGAGTGCTGAAACAATGGAGTCTGCTCGTTCTGCACAGAGAATGCTGACGGGCTGTTTTAGGTTAAATGAAATGTGGCTTGTTTGTGTGTGGCAACTGTTGATGAAGAACAATAACAGCACAATAACAATAATAAAGCGGTCATGGTATCAACCTTTAACAGTGCAGCTATTATCATTAGTGGCTGTCCATGCTCTCTTTAACACTGGTTAAAATATTGTTTTGATGTCATCTTGAAATATTACTGCTCCGACCAAACCACATCTATGATTCTATATATTTAAAAGAAACCAGCCTTTGCAAAACAATGAAGGGCACATATGTTTCTCACATGGGAACAAACATGAAAGACAGAAGACAAGTATCAGCAGCCTGTTTCACTTCCAGACATTTGTTGTTGTTGAGCTCACCACGAGGAAACAAAGTAAATTTACAACTTCCTGGTGGAGGTTCAGCTAGCAGAATAGTCAGCAATATGAAGACATGCAATGTACTTGCAGTATAGTCAATAATCTCTGATGTATAATAAACCATATAATGGGCATACACAAGAGCTACATAAGTAAATACAGAATAAATATAAAAGTATAAAGAGGTTAAAGTACTATGTGGTGTAATTACTATGAATTTATTTAAAGGAGAATCAGCAACAAATTATATTTCACTCAATTTGACTAAAATATTGATAATGTGCACAATAGTAAACATGGTAATTAACAAAATAATGAGCACCCGAATTTTAAGGACAAGAGCTTAGATTCCTTATTATTGAACATGCTTTGTTTGTGTTGGGAAACAAAACTATCATTGGGTGAATGGGGGGTTAACTGTGTAGATCATTCAACTGGGAGGGAAATGAGGGGGTTGAATATAGTTATAAAACAAATAGCTGACATTTAGACGTGCATGTGAGCATGTGTAAGCATGCATGCATATAAGCATGCATGCATATAAGTATTTGGATTTAGGTCACGTGTACGTAAGTGCAAGGTACGCCTGTATCTGCTTGTGCAGACATACCAATTTATGGTATATTGTATATCGATATGCATGTTTCTATATTATTATTAGCACGCTGGGTAATGTTATGTAAATGCACAATATACCATGAATCAATTTAAGTTTAATTGTTTTGGAACTATATCTGTATATATATACATGTTCTTTTCTGTCAACATGAACTAATAAAAAGTTGTTCATATCACTGGGTATGACATAGTTAAAGAGAATATGCTATAAGGCTGCCTCCTCATGTGTGAGGAAGAGCGTGTTCAGTCTGGTCCCTCTGCTGTGGTATCTGTGCAGGATGTATGCTGGCAATCTGTCAAACTGGCGATGAGACTGATGTTTATCACATGCCTTCAGGCTCACAGCGGCTATCTGGACTTAGCAGAACCTGGCAGCCATCCGAATAATAAAACGGGGACATGAAGGATTGTGAAAAAGTGACTTCTCAGTAGATTATGCATGTTTATTTGACTTTTAATGCCTGTAGCCTTTTCCGTTTAATGCCCATATGCTGGCAGTTAAATGTCATTAGTGGTACATTGATGCCAAGCTGTAGGCCTAATCATTTCCATGCTCGGACACAATGCTTAAATTATGAGGCTTATAAAAGATTTTGATGAACTTGAACCCACAGTAGTATAACCACCACTCTGTTTTTCTCCATTTCCATGTCTCATCAGATCTTTCCCATTGAGATAGGATTTGGCGCCCTCTGCAGATTATAGTCATCTATCCGTACTCCTCTCCATTTAACACTCTTCTGTATATATTGATATATAATTTACAAAATTGCAAGCTGATGTACACAATTTACATCACTGTGGGGCTCACAAAAAGCATGTTAAACATGCAGTGTCAAGCTGTTTTCTTTGGATGTAAGTAAGCTAATTTACATTTATCTGACACCCGTATTTTAGGAATGCCTTAACTGATTACTTTATAGGCTATTAACTAACCATGGAAGCCATTATGTCTGGTGGTTCATGGAAAAGTAAATGGTCACGTTATCTTACTACCTTGTTACTTACTATCTTACTTTTTGTCTGTGATGCAGTAACATTGCAGTCATGTTTGATTTCATCAGTTTTTTCACACTAAACAAGTTCAAATTCTAATATTTCTATTTATTACGACTTGTTACTTGTGTTTACATTAATTAAAACTGTAAAGATTGAATAACTTCAGCTAAAATATTATTATTACTTATTATTATTATAAGTGTTCACATGTCCAAACTCAGTTTCTTGTCTTGTTCAATTTTCCACAATTATCAAGTTCAAGTTGCGAAATTTATAGTGTACATGTACTGTATTGTAATGTGTGTCTCTATGTGGACATAGATGACCTACTGTACATTCATGACCTGATATGTTTTCCTATATATATATTTATATATATATATATATATATTTATTTATTTATTTATTTAATTATTTATTTTTATTTATGTATTTTTGTAAGTGGCCATTTTCTTTCTCTTTGATCAATGTTTTTTCTTTTTTTGTCCTTGGCAATTAAGCATAGTCTATCTGTTTTTTGTTTGTTTGTTTGCCAGCTCAACAAATGTAGCTTAAACTTAACTAAGTCTGACCGTTAGAGGACTATTAACAATGATTTTATGATAATTCTGTCCTTTCAGTTCCGTCTACATCAGTTTGGGCAGTGTATTTTGAAAGGACTTACCGGAAGTATTAGTATGCTGACATGTCTATATTCGCGCTAACTTGACAAATGTAATGCTGTAGTTCCTCACTTTGACCACTAGAGGGGGCAATTTTCACTATTTTAAATACTCCCAGTATTATTCAACTGTGTCAACTCGGCATCTCAGACTTCCGACAAGAAGAGGAGTAACGTTACCTGTCTGACAGGTATTCTGGGATAAGAACAGAAGGTAAAAACAATAGATTTAACTGTGACGGAGGCAGCTCGAGGCATCTGTAGACTACCTCTCGGTAGACTTGCTAATTAGGGTAACATTAACTTTTACTGTAAGAAGATAAAGTTAGTCAGTAGTGGCGAGGCTTGCTAGCACTAGCTTTATTCCCTCTTTATTCCCACAGCAGCTGGACAGCAGTCCATTACTTTAAGAGGTGATAACAACTAATAAGCTGCAAGGTCTAGCATATATATCATATAAAAACATGGACAAGGGGTGTATAGGAATTAAAAATCACAACTAGTCCACCCAGATGGTACCGATACGTTAAATGTTGTGTCTGGGCCCTGGATGTGTTAAGAGAACTGGACCATGAGGGTAGTTTGACTAATTAACATGTGGTGCAGTTCTTAACTGTGACCAGCAGATGGCAGCAAACACTCCAGCGTCAACGTCATCACTATGGTCGAGACTACACTCTATGATTTAGAATCGTGAGTGCTTACTGCCCTCCAGTGGCCACAGTGAGGAACTGAACAACATTAGTCAATGCAGCTCACTTGTGCTAACTTCCGTTTGGTCACTATATTTTGAAAATCTACACTAGGAAGTGTTGGTATGCTATCATATGTGTATTGACGTTGACTTGACTAATTTGAATCAGGTGCAGTTTCTCACTGTGGCCACTAGATGGCAGTAAACCCCCGTTATTCTAAATTGGCTGAACTATCTAACTTTTTTTTTTATTATTTCTTTTTTTTTCTTTTATTTTTTTTATTTCAAAAGTTCAATACAATATAATCACGTGTTCAGATGTTTCAATACAGGTTCTGCAAAAATATCTTACGGTATAAAAATAATATATAAAAATAAATTGTAAATTGTACAACAAATAAACTGTAAAGAAAGGAAAAAGAGGAATAAAAACAAAACCAAATAAAAAAACAAATAAACAAACCAAAAACATCGGGGTCTGCTAAATATCTAACTTATCTAACTGCACGCTGTCATCTCGGTTCAGATAGCACACTATCACTTCCGGTTAATACTTTCAAAATAAAGCTAAAAGTGCAAACTACGCTCGAGGCAAGTGTGTGACATTACATGTTTATTGTGTGGTGTTGAAGCGAAGCCTCGGTACATCCTGTTACGATACTTTCGCTTTACTAAAGAGGTCAATACTGTCGAAAGTAGTGCGTAACACAACACCGTGAGTCGTGAAAAGGTCCACCGGCGACAAACCTCAACTTTACTCAGGGAGACGGCTGCTGAAGATTACACTGTTCGACAGCTAGAAGGACACTTATCGACAAGAACACGTAACCTTAGCTATAAGAGAGCTAAGTGGCTAATTAAGCGGTTCTTCGGAGTGTTTCGCTCACTGGGGTAAGCGTGCATACTGTTAGCTAATGAAGGAGCTAGTGCTAGATAGCTAATACTAATCATGTTGTTTTATGGGACTTCTCAGTGTTATATTCATGTTGCTACTGGTACAATGACAGCTGGACTAACAGCTGGACTAAACAGACACGTCAGCTGTTGTTAGTTTGTGTCTTTATCATCAACATTAGCCTGTTTTAGCCTACTTTAGGGACCTCCTTTACACCGGGTAAACCAACGCACATAAACTGAGTGAGTCAGGTAACATTACCTATCAGTCAGAGAGATGAGGTAATACAATTGCACGTGTCACTGCTTTCTGAGTGTCCTGAAATGACTCATGATTGTGGATAGAGGTGATCTGAACACTGGGGTCGAAGTTAAGCAACCAGTTAAATGTAAGAAGAGTAACATTTAGTCTTAAGTAACGTGAAGTATTAAGTGTTAAATTCTAGCTGAGGTGACAATCTGCCCTCTCATGCTGTACGTTTTTCTTCCTCATAGTGCTGTGTGATGTGTCAGTGTCAGCCCATGTTTGGATGGATACATCAAATTGTAAATAAAGCTAATTGTAAGTTTTATTTCAGAGGGAATGGAGAAAGCTAAACAAGACGCATTCGACAGTGCCAGACTACATGTCATCAAAGATGGCTACGAGAGGGCCTTTGAGTGCATCAATAAAGGACTGTCTCTAGATGAAGCCGGAGACAAGGCAGAGGCCCTGGAGATCTACAAGCGAGGGCGACAGCACCTTCTCCGGGCCATCAGTGTGCCCTCGAAGGGAGAGGAGTGTGTCGGCAGCTCCTGGGAATCAGCCAGACAGATGCAGCAGAAGATGCAGGAGACGCTGAACAACATCACCACTCGCCTGGCCATACTAGAGACCAGCTCTGACGTTGGATCTGCACCCACACTGAACACTAGCAGTGTGTCCGGCCCTGGTGCTGCAGGCATGTCTGAAGAGAGTCTCTACCCAAAACTTCCTACCAAAAACAAGCCAGAGAGGCCAGCTCCACCAAACATACCTTCTGCTAACGGCCAGGCAGCAGGAGCTGTGGGAGGCGTGCCTGCACGCAGTAAAGACGGTCTACCTCTCTCACCTACCAGACAGCCTGTGGTTCCAGCCGAAAAGCCTCCAGCTTACTCTCCTCAGGCGGCTGACGGCCACCTGTCTGTCTCATATGGAACAGACGCAGGGGAAATGTCATTGGTCGGGGATGAGTTCTACAGTCGTACGTCTAACTCAACACCATCTCTCCAGAGTATGGGTGAAGACGGAGAGGAGCTGGTGTACATCCCTCACGGTGTACAGATATTCTTTGTCACGCCCGAAGGGGAGGTGAGCGCTCCGTCGTACCCGGGCTACCTGCGGCTGGTGAAGTTCACTACTGACCATGACGACAGAGCGCCCAACCGACCACCAGCTTTTCTGCAGGTAAGAGAAACTAAATATTTTCCCCCACTTGTTTCAGCACACTGAAACTCTCTCTGGTATGAAGCTTGAAAGTTCTAGATAAGCCTCCCTCATGCCCGTCTGATGCAATAAGTGCAAGTGAAATGTCATCACTGCAGTGTCACCAGTCTGTCCTTGTGCCCTTTAACCTGATTTTTAAAGACGTTTGCTCGGCTCTGTGAGTCATCAGCAGGAGGAGATAGACTTGTTAATGATCTCCTTCCTCCGCCCTATGATCATGTGAGTGTTGTTTACTCGGCGCCCTAAGCCCAATGGGTTTATGGGTATGATGTCATCCCCCTGGGAAATCCCACATCAGGATCATTAGTGGCTCAAAATTGGACATAAATGGTGCCTCACTTATGACCTACTGGAAATTAACTTCCTCCACATCCCAAAAAATCGGATGATCTTAACCCATTTTCATTCACATATCTTGAGGTCAGAGGTCAAGGGACCCCTTTGAAAATGGCCATGACAGTTTTTCCTTGCCAAAATTTAGCGCAAGTTTGGAGCGTTATTTAACCTCCTTAGCGACGAGCTAGCATGACATGGTTGGTACCAATTGGTTCCTGAGGTTTTCTAGTTTCATAGGATACCAGTATCTTCGCTATCTTCTAGATTGAAAACTGAGCCCTGTACAACTTCTGAAAGATCGATTGCGTTAATTCATTAAAGAAATTATTGGCGTTAAATCAAATTTGCGTTAACGCGTTATTATCGCGTTAACTTTGACTGTCCTTATTTACTGTAAATCTAAATTATAATGGGGCTATGTTCATAATCAATACATATATATACATATCTTTGCACTCCTAACATGTTAAACAAATGCCACCAAAAGCAGATATTTTTTTACAGTATGGTGCTGAAAATGCACAGTGAAATACCAGAACATAGATACACCTATACAGTCTGATGCAATCAAATACAGCAGCACTACATTAAATCCTACATTTAAGAGGTTTATCATGTTCAGGTTTTGTTGAAACAACAGTCAGTAAGGTCACAAGGACGGCTAAATGTTATGTTATGTTGTCCCCAGACAGTGTACACACCACCAGGCCTTTGAACCACCAGATTGGTTTGCAAATGTGGAGGTCATATGTAAAAACTACAGCAAGTGATCAGATAAGAAATTACATGAAGCTATGCAATGTATCGGCATAGGCTGTCGTTAAAAGACTAAATCACTACCTTATCTAATTTATCCAATTCCTCTTACGGCAATTTTTTGTTGTTTTTTTGTCAATGTTTATCCCTGCTGTTAAAATGGCCATTACACTGACACTAGTGGATCATGAGACTCAAATTTGACTCTTCATTGGGGAATTTCCCAGGTGCTATTGCCGGCGGGTGACATCAGGGATTCACATGAGTGCAAGTAATTATCTAAACCCAGCTTACACTGTTATGCCCTATAATCCTGTTAGACATGCAGCAGTCAGAGGGAGACATTGTCCTCTGGTTTGTCTCCTCTCAGACGGTTCACTGTGTTGCACTAATCAGAATCTCCATTAGAAATGTGAGGCTCGTCATTTAGAAGTTATATTTGGAAACCTATCACTTTAGTATGATCTCTCTGCAGAGCTCTCTTCCCCTCTTAAATTTGACTTCCATGTAAATTCAATCATTGTAATTCGCTGTGTAATGAGGCACATAGTTCAGAAATAAATGAGACATTTTGGGCCGTGAAATCAAGGCATTTAGCTATTTATGATCACATTTTCCAGCTGTTGCATTCTTTATTCCTCTCCCTTTTGTTTTGCTTCCTGGCAGGTGTGTGACTGGCTCTACCCGCTCATGGCCGTGGACTCACCAGTGTTGCTGTGTAACACTGGTGTATTTATGTTTCCGGACATGATGGCGCCAGCTCCGGGCTATTATGTGGGGGTGGTGTTGTCCTCCGAGCTGCCTGCTGCAGACAGAGTGCTGTTCCAGGACCTGCTCTCCCAGATGACAGATCTCCGGGTTCAGGTCAGTGATGCTGTGCAGTCAGTTCTGCGACAGCACAACACATGTTTTGACATTCTTTGGGGGAACAAACGCGAATGGGGCCAATGTATTTGAATATATATCCATACAGATCATCTGCAGCTTAATGCCATTCACATCAACATATGTTTACATAAGTATTTGAAGTCACCAAAGAATTGTTACACAAAGCCTTTTGGCAAATCCTCTTGTGCCAGTGAGGGCGCAGAGAGCTATTTTAGGCAAATGAAGTTAGAGTGCTCTGCCGCTATTGGTAGTTACAGCCATGTGACAGTGGGTGCATCTTCATTTTTTTGTACTCTTTGAAAGCTGGGATCCCACTCATCCGTCTACTTGTCCAATAATATTAACATAGTAGCAGAATGCCGGAGCTTCACATGCTAATGTTGACTTAACAAATCAGTGTTTCCCATACAGAAGAATCTATTTGGTCAGGGAGGGCGCCTAAGTAGATTTGTCCTCACACATAAAGATATTTTTTTTATATGAATTCTGTGTTGACAGTGCAGACTGCCATAAAAAGTGCACAAAAATGGTGCAACTGTTAGTAGAGCTGGGCGATGTGGAGAAAATAAAAAATACATATTTTTACGAATATGTCTATCGATATTGCAACGATTTTGTTTTAATGTAATTTGATTATTCTTGTGTTGTTATTTACTGTTTCTTTTGATGTTTTCACCATGTAAAGTGCCTTTGAGTACTTTTTAAAGCGCTTATAAAATAAATGTATTATTATTGTTATTATTATTATTACTATTATTATTATTATTGTAAGATTGACTATTGGTGCTTTCACAAAATATTTAGACAAGGAGATTTTTGATAAATAATCATCAGTAATGTGGATATAAAGACTAAGTAAAAGACAACACTTATGCCATGTTACGATATCCAAAACCTAAGACGATACGTAGTCTCATAATATCGATATAATTGATGTATTGCCCAGTCCTATTAGTTAGCCTTGTGATTCCATTACTCTGTGGCAGTCCCTAAACACCCTCCACTCTCCTCCAGTCATCACAAACAAATTCTGCAAGCCTAGCGAACACTGCAGATATTAAATCTATTCCTCCCATGAAAGGATTCTAGTTACTGCTTACCTGATACTTTGAGGCTGCAGACTAACAGGGTTTCCAACTTTATCATTGTTTTGGCCTGGCATGAAACTCTTGCTCCTGCTTACTTCTGAGCTGGCACACTTCTCCAAGTTACCCCTGCCTCAGCATTGTGGGGATTTGAGACAGGCAGGTGAGGGGAATTAATCAGTTATAATGCTCTTATCTGCAGCAGTTAGAACAACGTCAGAGTTTCTGCTGAAAGACAAGTGCCAGTTCAGCCACGATGGAGGTAGAGACACTGGCTCAGATCGATGTCAAATGAGGTCATTTTTGATGTATGCAATCAGGCTACTTATCTTCTCTGATGGATGTGATTCCCTATCAGCAAGTATGCACTTTTTCATTTTCATTTCTGGGTCAAATAGGAGATTTGAGGTTTTCAGCACAAAGGGAGACTGTTTTCAGATTGCAGAGGGACCTTTTAAAATGGTAATCTCTTTGTAGCAAACAAACAGCGCATTGTGACGAGAAGCACAGAATAATAAGAGGAGCTATTGTGTGGGAATTAGGGGGTTACTAGGAGACAAGCGTGTGAACGGAGATGTGTACAGCTTGCACAAAGTAGCAGATAAAGTTGCCCAAAGATTTGACTGACGAGTAGGTTTTAAATTCAGCATACATTGTCTGTCTTCGTCTTACAATAGCTAACCAATGTGTCTATGTGATCAGGCTCAAGATGAAGCTGCAGACAACATTAATCTCAGTCAGAAGGTGTCAATCGCTACACCTGATGAAACTACACTAACAGCGACCGAGGAGGAGAAGGCTCTGCCTGAGTGGAGTGAAAAGGTGGCAAGTGGGATCTTGACAGGTGAGGTTAAACTGCATCCTCCCCCTAAAAATGTTAATGCTTCTGTTTGTTAACATTTAGTTAGGAAAGACGAGCACCGTGTGATCCTTTTGTCCTCCTGTATCAGGTGCATCATGGCTAAGCTGGGGCCTGGTGAAAGGAGCCGAGTTCACAGGCAAGGCCATTCACAAAGGGGCATCTAAACTCCGAGAACACATCACCCCAGAGGACAAACCCACCCACGTCAGCCCATCAGTCACCAAAGGCCTCCATGTTGCCAAGCAAGCGACGGGGGGAGCCGTCAAAGTCAGCCAGTTTCTAGGTGACCAAGTCATCCCCAGACAGCACGTTTTTACTGACCTTGTGTGGTTATTTGGCAGCGGACCTCTAATTGAGTAATGCTGTGTTACTGCAGTGGACGGGGTGTGCGCGGTCGCCGGCTGCGTGGGTCGAGAGTTGGCTCCACACGTGAAAAAACACGGAGGCAAGCTGATCCCAGAGTCTATGAGGAAAGACAAGGACGGGCGTTCCAACATAGACGGAGCCATGGTGGTGGCTGCCAGCGGAGTGCAAGGTAGAGTGCATCTACACTTTATATTCTCTAAAGGCCGGGCCACACTGCCTGTGTGAGCAGCGCGTGACGGCAACCTCGCTGAACTGCTGTGTCTCACGCGTGTGGTGTCCACACAGACACGCTGCTACTGCCAGTTCTTTCTTTCTACGTGGAGTTTGCCTTTAATGGCCATTTCATTTTATTGTAATATATTTATTTCAGACAGAAAAAGGCTAAGAAGCGTGCGCTCATTTGTAAATAATAATAATAATCTACAATTAATAGCCGGTACTCTATTAATTTATGGAGCCGTGCAAGTCACTGCATTTTTCACAACACTGTCCTGCAATTATTTCAGAATAAAAGCCTTGTGTTAACAAATGAAGGGATCCTGTCCACAGAAAATGCTCGAGGGTTATTCATTTGAAACGGAAACAAGAAGTGTTGAGTTAAAAATCAATTTTTAGCATGGGCACAGAAATAAAAAGCAAGAGGTTCCGCGATGCACTCGCGCTGCTCACGCAGGCAGTGTGTCCCGGGCGTAAGAGGAAATTGTTTACAAGAAGAGTACTAAAATGTGCCTAACATGCTTTGTGTTATGTGTATTTGCTCAGGATTTGCGACCATGTGGACCGGTTTGGAAGTAGCAGCAAAGGACATTACTACGAGTGTAGCATCAGAGACCGTCACCACCGTAAAACACAAGTAAGTCT
The DNA here is from genome assembly GCA_916701645.2 of Sebastolobus alascanus. Taxonomy (NCBI): domain Eukaryota; kingdom Metazoa; phylum Chordata; class Actinopteri; order Perciformes; family Sebastidae; genus Sebastolobus; species Sebastolobus alascanus. The sequence goes on along the minus strand of CAKAOJ020000040.1, from coordinate 2,420,540 downwards.
TCCCTTCCGTTTGAAATGACTTGAGTCCACTGTCACATGCTTTAATATAAAAAAATGCACATTTTTGCTCGACACTGCTTTCTAAACAGGTTTTTGATGTGTATGTTGCAAATGACCTCTTGCATTATACATGCAAAACCAAACGTGCACTCACTTCAATTTTCAATTTACTTTGCAGATTTAGGGGTCTACAAAACATCTTTGACCCACCTACTGAGAAGTGTAATTTTTCTTAATTATTCACAGCTCTTTAACTCTTTTCACCACTAATCACAAGCATGACATGAGCCTCTTTTTGTTCGGAATGATTTGGCTCTTGCACAAACCGCTCTAAAGTCAATGTGCCAATCCGCTGCCCTTCCCTGTGTGGCAATTTACATGATGGTGCTGCTTTTCACTGATTCCTCCAAATGTTTCTCACGGAAATTTCACAATTAGCAACTTTTCTGTCCTGCCTGATTTTAAGATCTTCCCCTAATGTATGAATTGATGAGAAAAATATCTACACAATATAGTTGATTTTTGATTTCTATTTTCCCTTTAAGTGAAGTATTTGATTTGACAGGTATTCAACTGGATTAGCCAAAAATTGTTTGTTGTTAATTCAATTTCAATATACATCGATATTGTGGGAAAAAATTATATATACTATGATAGAGGATTATATCCATATTGCCCACCCTTAGATTTTTGAACCACATAAGAAAAATGATTAAAATTCAGATTCTGGCAGTCAGCAATTTAATTTAAGATTGCGCACTTGCACGGGTGTAATCCTCACTTTTAATTCACATACAGCATGGCGTCTTTGCATCCCTCGCACTGCACATAAATTAATTCTCCCCAAATCCTCTGTTTCCCGCCTCTCGCTCTGACCTCTCACCCAATCTGACTTCTGATGAAGGTACGGGGCAGCAGCAGGACAAGCCACAGACCACGCCGTGAATTCTGCCATTAATGTCGGCCTGACTGCCTTCAATGTTGAAAACCTGGGGATCAAAGCTGTGGTGAAAAGGACTGGCAAGCACACGGCGCAGGCCATTTTGGAAGAACACAAGCTGCAGGAAAAACCAGAGACTGGGAAGCAAGTGGAGAAATCGGGCAAATAGCCGGTGGTGCACTGCCTCGTTCCGTCAGCAATGCCTTAAAGTATGATTTGTATTCTTCTATCAAATAAATTTAGATTTAATATTCATTATTTATAAAATAATCTATATTTACAAGATAACTACTGTTATATGCATATCCTACGGTTTGATACAGCTCTTAAGCACTTTAATCTTAATGTAAAATACGGTAGATGGACCTAAATAAAGAGAAACAGCAGCAGATTATTAAACCCAAATTAAAACAGGTCATACAGTTTATTGATACACACTGTAACATTCAGGTATTATCACTTAACTTGGAAGGTACTAGTTTAACTCTGCTCTTTGTACTAAGACAACATTAAATAGTTGTTGACTAGTCACTGGAAACTTTCCTAATCTTCGTGAAGCATCTGTGTGTTTGAGTTTTTCCCTGGTAGGGTAAGTGCAATTTATATACTTTGAATGATTAAAATATTATCTGTGAGTCAGTATCTTCAGATATAACTGTTTCAGATAAAAACAAGTGTCTGTTATGCTGTTGTTTTTCCCTGTGGTGTTTAAAGTGAGAATTAATCACTGCTGCTTACTGTGCCTGCAAACATCAAATGATATCCAAAAATGAAATGTGTTGTAAAACTGAAGCTGTAAGTCTATAGTCCATGTGTGTTTATGTTATAGACCTTCAATATGTAGCAAGAGAGTTTTTGCCATCTTATGAATGAGGGTTACTAAAATGTTAATGTCTAAAACTGTCAAACTGGTTATATTTGTGTTCTGCTTCAATGTGCAGTGCTGTCTACTGCATTGCAGTTCAATTGGATCCACATATTTTCAAAATGTTAATGTTTATAGTATTTCATATACAAATCTAGATTTTATTTTGGACAAAACATTTAACAAAATGTGAATTTTGAAGTGTGATATTAACTTTCTTTGCAAACAATATTTTCTTTTGAGTGGTCTGGTTTGTAATCATTTTAAACTCCAGCTTTAAGACCTCAGCAGGTAAATGTAACTTTCAGATAGCTTTTAAGTACTGTTGTTGCGCATTGAGATTTCTTTCCCACCTGAAATACTGAGACTTTTCTGAAAAAATAAAATGTTTAAAGACAAAACAAGAAATTCAGTACTTTTATTTTTATTTTTTGAAGATTTGGGGATTCACTGCTATCTATTTTGTGCACTACAAGGTAAGAGCAAGATAGATTTGAGCAGTTTTATTCTGTTTTAATCCAGTAAATGGTATCTTGAATCAGTCAGCCTAATACCTCCATCTAGTGGCTGTTTTACAAGATGTTAATTACAGAGTAGTTTTACAGTATCATACTGACGGTTTATTCTGTAAATATTTCTTATAAATAGGAACATCAACAGAGAAAAATCTAAATTATTTTTTTACATTTCTTGTCCAACCAGGGCTGGAATAATCGCTTTGTACCAAGTTTGAAATACAGTCCAGTCTTAAATATTTTGATTTAGTAAAATTTTAGGAATACAAAGGATTTTAGGAACAATTCAGAAAATCAAATATTTTTATGTATTAAATCCTGAAGGTAGTTTAAGTAAGATTCAAATTTTGGCTTAATTGCGCATTTAGTCAAGTGTTCATTTCAAAGATTAGCATTGCTATAATTGTGTTTATTATTGATTACTGAAGTGACAGAATTATTAAAAATAAACATTTATTCAACACAAATAATCCACTTATATGGATTGGCTATTTTTAAAATAGTCAAATGGAAAATACAATAAAATGACTGATCTACTTTATTTACCTCAGAAATTGACGAGATTTACAGCTAGTATAATTATTACAATGTTGTGTTGAAAAATAAAAGATGCACTTAAAACAATCTGAAATGCCATCTGTAACTTTCTGTAACAAAAAAAATAGGGAAAAACGGCAAGCACTTTTACACAAATGTATTTGTTGAGGTCTGTGTACTACGCCGCACACAGACCACATGGACTTTGTCACTATGAGACAACAATTTTTTTGGCAATAATGACTACCTGCAGTATACTGTAGAGACATGTGTTGTGTGCCAAGCAACTGTATGTAGACCACCCTCAGGCACAAAAAAACATCAACTTTCTATCTTTCACATATGCATAATAGACCTAAAATAAAATAAAATAAAAACACTTTAACCAACATCATTTTATCTATTTCTTATATTTGGCAAATCACAACGGTAAATTTGCTGCATATATTATACATATCATCTGTGAAATCTCAAACCATATAGTTAGTTGGACCCTGTGTATGGTGAAAGAACAATGTTTTAAAGAATAGGATCAGGGAAGCACAAGTTAACATTGGCCTCTAACAGCAAATCCAAAACGGACTGACCACATCCTGTGGACTGTCTGTCAAAGGGCTACTACTACAGAGGTCACTCTCCTGAAGGAGTCTAGAATCACACAGAGCATCTGACACTGGCTGATTTCCAGCCTCAGGTGTCAAGTCACCAGAACTAGAAGTTGCTCTTTGAAACATAGAAAATGGGACGAGTGGTTGGTTTGTCAGATCTACTGCTGAAACACTGCCAGTTGGGCCAACCAGAGGTGAATTGATCTGACCTTGTTCTACTGAGGGTATGATGAAGTTTGTTACCGTAGTCTGTTCGGGCGGGCTGTAGGCTTCGCTAAAAGTCACTGATGGGAGAGCAACAGGATCCACCTGGTCACGAGTGACATCCCATAACACATGACTTGAAGATGGGTGCGTTCGCCAAAGAGTGTGGCTGATCATTTCTGATGTGAAAGCACATGAAGTGGGGTTCATAACTGAAGAGGTCGGGTTGATCCAGTTATTTTCCACAGACTGAAACGAGGCAGAGAGAAATTGATCCTGGCACACTGGCACCATTTGTCCCCGGGGAACAGACGATGTGTCCAACAGTATCGGCGGGGCATGCACTGTGGTCAGGCCGTCAGCTGCAGGAAGCATTTGATCCATTGTCAGAGGAGTGGTTATAGTGCTAGATGGCTGAGTCACTTGTTTACAGATCTTCTACTGAGTGAATCTTCTTGAGACATTATCTGAAAAGAAACACAAAGGTAACAAACTCACACTGCAGGAAAGATTCTCAAACAATCCCAGGCCTGCAAGGCTTAGTCAATACAACTGCATCAACAGACACAAAATACAATAAAGTAAAGTAAATATTCATACTCTCAGCTGACTTCTTAGAGGCCGGCGGTGCTCTCTGTGAAGTATTTGTTCTTTAGCCTGGCTGTTCTTCTGTGGGAAAAAAGATTTCCCATTTAGCACTTTTGCCATTAAAAAATTGAAAAGCTAAAAATGAACCTCCCCAGTCTTAATAACTATATTGCTAGGACGGTTTTGTTCTTCTGTGGCCTTTGCATGTTTTTCCACGAGCCACTCACATTGGCCTCAACTGCTTTATTAACCTGTGGAAAACAAGATATTGAGTCGTGAAAATTAGCACAGCAAAACATTGTCTTTCCATGCTGCCAAAGGATGCAGTAGACCTACTTTAGACAGAATGTTGGGAGGCAGAGTCTCATTCAGGTAGCTCATGTACCTTCCAGTGAGCTCTAATATGTTTGCTGTGTCTAAATGATCATTGACAAAGGGCAAAAGGTCACACAAGCATTGACAAGAGGTTCTGATTAGAGATTATGAGAATATTTGTGAAGATGCACAGTAAACATGACCCACCTATTGTTGATACAGTGTCAATTAATTATCTCAAAATTAGGATTATGAGACGCACAAGAACATACCACAATGTACAAAATGCCCACGACTGAACAGAAAACACAAGAATTTCAGTAGATAACCACACCCAGTTGCTTTGATAACATAATCTGGAATCGACTAAATCCAACCTCCGTTTCTGTTCCTTGCAAGAAATGAATTCTTTTTTAGAAGAGGGGCACTTCCCTCTAGTAGTTTCATCTGTAAGATCATCCTTGGACCTGACAGCAACCAACAAAACAGTAGATTTACATATTGAGGTTTACACAAGTGAAGATGAAACGTGTTTAGTGCTCTTCCCGTAGTCTATTTTGTAATCTGCCTCTGTGGCTTTACAATCTGTACAGTAATAAGACACTCTCAATCCCTAGACCCGTACTGCTCAGGTGCTGAAATTTCATATGATTGGTCAAAAAAATACGTTTTGTCAAACACTAATCATACTGTTATCATACTACATGTACTTCTGATGAGCTTTGAAAGTGCTTCTCTAAAGACCCAGGTTACCTCCCAAAAGCTTTTAAAGGCAATATTTACAAAGTAGCCAATATCTACACTCCATTTTCATACTCTATGGAGTAATAGATGAAGACACAATGAAAACAGATTATGGTCCCCTAATATTTTAAGATACAAGTTGTTGAAAGGAGGAAGAAGAGTAGCGTAAGTCAACTTTTGAACAAATTACACATTTGCCTGATCAGAAAACGACCTTCCAAATTTTGAGGTTAAGTAACTTATGTCTGCAGCAGGCCAGCTGGACAAAAGCCATATAATAAAGTAATTGTTTGCATCAGGTTGGACAAATTCAAAAATGCTGATAGCCATAAAAATAACGTTATGTCACGTGTCCTAGACCCAGTCCTCTCCCAGCCAGCCCCTCCCACATCAAGTGGCCTATTCATGCAAGATGGAGGCCTATGGAAGTATGACAGTCTGCTGTGAAGATTTTTATACCAAAACACGTGCAGATTACCACTTAGGTGACTTCTGCTCATACTTCAGTGATGTTTGATACTTCCCGTGTGAAATGCGCGCGTTCTTCACCCTCTCATCACGCTTATCCACGCGCTCAGGATGAACCAATTAATGACATACATCACCTACACCTGTGGGTTGGTCTCGAAACAGGCCAGGTACTCTGGCACATGCATTATTAGCTCAATCTGTAACCCCAGCATGTTTTTCTGCTCGGTCACCTTTGTGTAGGGATTTTCAATAACTATTTTCCAGCAGCGGAATTAACAGTGTTGCCGGAACTAAACAAAAATCCAGGTGGAGTGTTTGAAACAGGTGTGTGTTGTCACTTTAATTAGTTAGCTAGCGTTGTGCTAACGTAAGGTTAGCTTGAAAGTTGTTTCTATGAATGGGGACATATGTTTGGGGAACACCTGCCAGCCAACCAGAAAAGACTGGAGTGGTAGCTTTAAGCCAATTAAACGCTTTCCTGCCCTTGTGTGCTAATTAGTGAATGGTGATAATTGGATTTGTTTTATTAAGATGTACTTGAGTGTCACAGTATGAGTTATTAAAGCAGGTCATCATGAACGAGCATCATATAGCCTAGCTAAACACGCATTGAGGTTTATGTGGGGGCTGGGGGTGTCGAGTGCTGACAACCGAGCGGTCCGATGTAAATCACTGCAATGGCAGAATGGAGGAGTAGAGTAGAGTAGGGGAGGGGAGGGTGGAGGAGTAGAGTAGGGGAGGGGAAGGGAGGGTGGAGGACACCGGCTACAGCCCTGCCTCCTCTCTGCATGCGAGCACACAGCAGAGTAGACACACGGTAGGCGAGCAGGAAGACAGAGCACCATCACAGGGGCAACAAAGGGACGCATGGTTCATCTACAAGGCGTCAAATGAATAAATGATTCATTGAGACAAGTTCTGCTTACAGACAAAAAAAAATCCGTTTTCTTGCATCTGTCCTGACCTCAAAGGTAAGAGAGATTGCACCAGGAAAAGAAAATCCATATGTTCTATAGCGTTTTCTTTCTGTATTATAGGCTATATGTATTATTGTTTACCTATTAATACGTTTTCAGACGAAATTCCTAGCCAGGCTTATACTGTTGATGTTTTACTGTCCACTGCAAATGCACGTTAATTTCCTTGCTGTAAAGATTGAATTGAGACACACCAGGGAGCATGAAATGGGTGTGACATGCTACTTCATAATGTGTGCATGAGCAGCAGCAGTAGCAGCATCAGAGCTTGTATCAATGCTGTATCAGGAGTGTAAACAACTGTCAGAGAGCCTAATTGCTCTATTGTATTATATTAGTTCAAGTTGGCTTATTCAAATAGTAAGCATTCTCTCTGTATTATTTATGGTTTAATAGCACTGCACAGTCATGGAGCTGGAGCACTTTGATGAGCGGGACAAGGCTCAGAGATATACCCGAAGGGGCTCAAGAGGGAATGGGCTCCCCAGTCCCACTCATAGCGCTCACTGCAGCCTGTACAGAACCAGGACACTGCAAGCACTGACCTCTGAAAAGAAGGCCAAGAAGATTCGTTTCTACCGCAATGGGGACCGCTACTTCAAGGGGATTGTGTATGCCATTTCCCAGGATAGATTTAGGTCTATAGAAGCACTCCTGGCTGACCTCACAAGATCTCTGTCAGATAATGTCAACCTGCCACAAGGGGTGCGGACCATATATACCGTCGATGGGACTACAAAGATCACCAGCATGGACCAGCTGGTGGAAGGTGAGTAGTGTTCCTGAATTGTTGTAAGTTTGCCCCGGATTTATTTTATATTGAGTTATGTGAGATCAATTAGCCTAAGTCACAAACTCCACCAAAATTAATAGCTGATTTAGATCAAAACAAAATGCATGACTTCCTTAGTCTTGTAGAGCAGAATAAGCCAGTGTTGCACTATCATGTGATCTGTGGGAAAATAGAACATGTCTTAATGTGTCTTGATCTGCTGCAGGGGAGAGCTATGTGTGTGCATCCATTGAGCCCTACAAGATGCTGGACTACACAAAGAATGTAAATCCCAACTGGGCAGTTGGTGCCAGGACCGCTGTGTCCATCCGTGAGCCTTCTTCCCTTGGTAGCACCAAGACTGGATCCCCAGAAACCAGAGAGACCAAGGAGTTTATTAAGCCCAAACTGGTAACCATTGTCCGCAGTGGAGTAAAGCCTCGCAAGGCCGTACGAATCTTGCTCAACAAGAAGACGGCACACTCCTTTGAGCAGGTCATGACTGACGTCACAGACGCCATCAAGCTGGACTCTGGAATCGTCAGAAGGCTGTATACTGTTGATGGCAAGATGGTAAGTGTTAAATTATCATTTGTAGTGGTGATTCTGTGAACCTCACTTTCGCTCATATTTCGGACATCTAATATTAAAAGCATGTTGGGTACACAGGATAAAATTACATTTTACAATGGAGAGATCAAATAATTTGTTTTTTGTTATAATTTTGTCCAACAACAAATTTTCTATTGAAGAGGCCTAAACTGTCAATTACTTAAATTTCAAAAAATAAGAATGTAATACATTGTGGTGAATGTGATGAAACATACACACATACCTGTAGCTGTGTGTGTGATGTTACTATCTTCTGAAGTACACAACCCATATTAAGTTGTATAGCTGGCTACAACGTGTATGAATGAAAAATAGGGCCTCATGCAGCAACATTCTCTTAAATTGCTCTTATTTTCTCTTAAGAGAAAAAGTCAACACCAGATGCACCAAACGTTCTTAACCATCCAAATCTACTCTTACCCAGGTGTGCTGAACGATGAATCCCACTTTTACTACTGTTACTGGTATTGTTAAATAAACTTTAACAAAGTAAATGTGATTTTTCAGCACGTCAAAACTCAATACTGGCTTTACAGGAAAATCGAAAAGCATCAAATAGCAGTATGTAAGTATCATCCAAGGGTTTTTATAGTCAATAGTATTCATTTAGCCCAGAAATTTTTACGAGCAAAAATAAGAGGAATTTTGCTTGTATATCGCTTCCTGCATGAAGCCCACTATGTGATATAGTGTCTACCAAGGAATCATATCTGCTTTGCGAAAGTAACATAGGACTTAGCCCTGCCTTTGTCTGCGTATGACTTTCAGTGCTGCCTTTACTTCTCTACTTGTTATCCTTCCTTTAGAGAGGAAACATTTGGTGAAGCAGTTGGTACAAGCTGGTACAGCTTGCACATTTGTAACCAACAGTAGTTAATCTGCAACTTTTAACCACGACTAGCTCGAAATCCACAAAACCAGCCTGAAAATGAAGAAAATCTGAAATGATTGCACAAGAGTGTATGGAGCACAGCCGTATAGTTGTCGTACCCCATGGATGTATAAAGAGAACCCCTCATACCCTGGTCAGAGCTGGCCGTCCAATGCCACGCTATGATTGGCCAGTCTGCGTTCGAGGGGCGGGACTTAGCAAAGGGTCAATTACCATAAATTTAAGAGATGTTAACACTTATATAGCCCATATTCTAATTTGTAGTATGCTTATTTCAAATTGAAGCTTTTGGACTTGATGTTTGAATTAGAAAGTCATGGAACAAAGCAGCCAGGACAACCTTAAGTGCTCTATACCTGAGAGTGCCATTATATTACACCATTTTTCCCACCACCGATACTTTAATTCCTCGAAAGTGGGCAAGAAAAAAAGATGATTTTGTTGGATAGAAGTCAAAGGAGACTGGCATGACCTTTGCATATCTGTTCATAGCTTGGCTGTGTGCACCTGTGTACCTAGATACATTTAGTTGGGGAGACTGGTATTCTGCTGTTGGTACTGTATCTCACATAGGAATCTGAGCACACTGCACATGAGGCAGACTTGGTACACATTTCCTTCAACCCAGGCTGAGTTTATCTAACACAGTGAGCGAATTTTGAGGTTTTAGAAGAAATAGAACTTTTCCTCTGTTAATCATGTCTCTGAGAATTGCTTCCTTACCCACAGAGAGAGACAGCCAGTCAACTGGGAATATTTGCTAAATGTATTACAAGAAATGGGTTTCTAGGACTCCATCTCATTGAATGGTTACGGTATATTCACTTATTTAGTTAGTAATAGACACACCTAAATAACAAGCTGCTTGGATTTTATATACATATACAGTATGTGTACATTGAATTGAGCTTTCTGGACAGGAGCCATTATTATACTTTGGTGACATCTTGGCGCAAGTGCCTTATTTCACACCACATTGTAAGCATACATTAATTATTGTTCTAAATATGATCACAATTACAGGGGATGTGGGCCTTTATGGGTTGATATGGATGGATAACACTTATATGGCGACTGCACATAGAGCTGACTGAGAAAATTAGTTACAAAACATCCCACAGAAATAATCAGCTCTTTAACTACTGTTAATCTGTTCATAAACTCTATCACCTGCACTCTACATTAGCATCCTCATCACAAAATATTTTTAATTTTTTTTTTTTTTTCCTCTGATGGTTTCTATGGTGACATGGTTTCCTGAGCTGGTTGCTAAGGAACAGCCTCTGCGGCAGAGCAGTGCAGTAGTGATGTCAGGACTGTAGGTGTAGTGTGAGAGGGTTCATAGATGCAGTGCTTGGTCTGTCAGCCTTTTGATACACATGGCGGCAAGATGGAGCACATGGCTCAGGTATAATCCCTGGATAGGACCCATTCTGTAGTGGTGTGTAGAGGGAACAGTTGGGGATTTTCATACAAACAAACAAATCTGCCTTCACGAATCCTCAAAATTATTTTAGGAATACAGTCTGTTTAGCAAAGCATAAATGGACACGAAATTGCAATAGATCAAAGATGGATGTCCATCGTGTATACTGTGTGAAACATTAGGATTTCTCTCCATGGTTCTGCATTTGTCTCTCACACCAGGTATTTACCAGGTATCGTTGCTTATTCAGTTTAGTGGTTTCAGTCTCATCAATGCTTTCCTAATAAGCTGTTGTATTATGTGCTTGGCAGTGCAGCTCTGTGCTCTAGTTTCCCTACTTTTTGTACTTTTTGTCATGTTGTGACTCCAGATGGCCAAATAAGCACCCGTTGGCATCAAAGGGCCCGTTTTCATGGGTGTTTAACCTTTGGTAAATGACCTGCTTGTGCTGCTGGTCCCGAGACAATGACATTCTGCGGAAACAATTCATTCTAGCAAGTTTGGTTTATTAACACAACCACTAGATTAGCCTATGTATTTACTTAAAATGGTAAAACTGCTTGTTATGTATTTTATTGTATCAGTGTATTTGCTGCAGTTTTGACATTAATATTAGAATTGCTGATGATATTCTCATTCAGTCACATTTATCCCTCTTGATTCTTCTACTGCAAAAGTAATGGACAGAAGATTTCTGTTTATTCACATTTATTTTAGACTCATGATTCATGTTTCTATTAGTGGATCTGCTAAGCGGGTGGCCCTGCTTGATGGTTGTGATCCTTGGCCAAATGGGCACAGCCAAGTTAATGGTCTTTGGCTGCATTTGATAAACCTCAGATGACTGATGATTTATAAAACATTATTCACACTGAAAGTAGCTCAAACATATAAGGTGGAGAGAAAGAGACAGAGGAAAAGACAATCTGTAGACAAGGACCTTTGAGGCAAGAAAACATGCCATGACCTGGTGCAATCCTGCTGTTTATGTGTGTGGGATGGAGCAGAGAAAATGATTTGCATGACGGAGTAGACTGAGGAGACGTAGGCCATGGGATTCCAATCCCCGCTGTAATGGATATGGCTCTGCTGCACTCTAATTGTATTATGTTCACCGCTAACTTCTGTGTTTTAGAGTCAACACTTCTTGTTGAAATGGATGTCAACATAGCCACCCGAGGATAGAGCCTGGCTTCACATCTATGCACGAAAGCAGAGGCTTAATTCTCCATGGTAAAATAATGTATCCGTAGATATGGTAAATGGCCCATTCATGCTTTAGAAATTAGATACAGAGTGGAAGTGGTTATGAGATTTATGGTGCCCTATGTGCCAGAAATCAAAACGTTAAACTTATGTTTTCCAATTTATCTCTTCATGTTGACCTTGACACAGATGGCATTTCTGAATGATGCATACTTGCCGTATTTATAAAATTTATGGTATTTCACAAAGGGATTTAAAATGATAATCAAATGAGGTTCTTCTGCATTTCAGTGACATTAACATAAACATTTGTTTTAGGAGACCTGGCAGAGATGATATTTAAAATATTAACAATAGACTAACTACCTTCTGGTGCAAATGCATAGTGAATTGTATATTATAGTGATTATGTAATGTAAAAAGATACAGTTACTAGTAAGTAACTATTACTTTTTTACTTTTGACAGAGTAAATTATTCTCAAACCCTGCTATTTTTAAATCACTGTAACTAAAGGGGAGAAAGACGGATGAAGGAGATAGGGAGGCTGTCTGGCTTTCCTCTCACCTACTGCTGTGACTTGGCTGTTAAACACAGAACAATGACTTGCTCAGTGTTCTGCATTTGGTGTAGAGAAGAAATTTTCTGTTATCCTGTTTTTGTTCTGGGAAGCTACGAATTATGCTTGAGTTAAAGTGGAAGTTGCTGTTTTACTTTAATTAGAACACAGCAGAAACTTTACAGCATTTCAAATGAATACTGTGAGATGTGTTCATAGGACATTTAGGATCTGCATTAATTAAATTTAACATTGTTAAATCATTTAATTACAGTTAATGACAATCCTACTTCAATAGGATTAACATGTATTTTACATATGTTGACACATAATATCATGTTATGCTATATTCCAAAGTCTACTTACATTACATGATATGTCCCATATTATAGTGATACATTTTGTCATAGCAAACTTTATCAATTTTTTTTTTTCTGCTGCCAAAGTCAGACATTGTTAGAACTACTAAGGGCTAACTATAGAAACTCAAGACCCGGACATTGTGATTAGGAATGCTGAAAATGTGTGGGCTAGTGTTATGGCTCATGTGTGCTTTAATATGTCCTTATGGATGTCTTCATAGTGCTGACTTGCAATTTTTAAGGCAGCGATTACTCTAATCTGTCTTTGCAGCAAATGCAGTTATGTCACAGAATTCTGCAGCAGACCCAATTTGAATATTGGAGGATGTATGTCTGTGAATATATTCTTTTACATACTCTCCTCTTTCTACTGGACATTCTTATTCCTACAGTGTAAAATAAAAAAAGGAAAGCGTGCTGCAGTTCATGCAGATTGAACTAGAACCATTTGAAAATGGCATGTGAAGATGAGTCATGTTTCTCACTGACATGCTGAGCGACGCTGCTGTGTTCTGTCTTGCGCTTCACATGGGAGATTCAGCACCCTGGAGAGCTCCACCTGTCCACTGGTAGAGCTGCTTTTATTACCAGTTTGTGTCTTGTGTGTAATCTATCGTCTTTACCATGGCTCCGATTGATTAGCTTCTAAAGCATGCATACCTCCCATTGTGTTTTCTTCACAAGCAACACACAGATAAAAACCTGGCGATCAATATTTGCACAGGATGCTCCAGGACTGCAAGGAGGGTGTGTGTGGGTATTAGGGGGATGGTAAGCCTGATGGAGCTGCTGTGTCACTGAGCCAGGAGGCATAAGTAATCAATATAAAGCAACACAGTCATGATTGCCCTAGATATGCTGCTCCATTATAAGTTTGAGGTTTCCTATTTCCTATCATTTCAGACGATTAATGTGTAATTTAAGATACATTTAATGTGTGTTATTTAAGAGTTACATATAAAAGATAAAGAGGGGCTCAAGACCTTACATGAAGAAATCCATATTTTGTCATTCTTAAATTGGACACTTTTGTTGTTAAGAGGGTGTGCACCATTGATTAGATCTCTGAGCCTATTGTGGGACAATGTCACTTCTTTCTACTCGAATTGATTATTATCCAACTTTAAACTTTTGGCCATTATTTGTTCTTATTAGACAGTTTTAAGAGAGAAATTGGGAGTTATAGGGGATGACATTCACCAAAGGTCTGAAGCCAGATTTCCACCCACATCTTCATAGTGACAAGGTGTTCTATGTTATTCTGTCTTGCGTAGACTGATGGTGACATTGTTCTATTGTCTGCAGTTTGTACTGTCCAATGCTCATGATAGGATCTGACAGGGAATCTTAAAGCAGCCGTGTCCCTCTCATCGTCTCAAACTCAGCTGTGATTCTGTCTGGTCTCCTTGGCAACGGCTGAGCAGCTCTCCGCCCTTTGGGATCTCACACTCTCGGAGGAGGGGCGGGGGGTTGGGGCTGTCAGAGGGGGCTATCTGCAGTGAAAATGACCATATTAAACCCCCCTCTGTGCTCAATTTTTATTAGAAGATTTCATGGCAGAATGACCTTTGGCTGTTTGGTGTATCTGTAACCTGCAGAAAAAGTACTTCCAATCCCATTGTTTGGTTGATAATCCAGCATTTCAATATTTTGGATAAAGAATATCAAAGCTATACTATATTCCCTTAATTATTGACCATTTGAAAATATACATTTCTTTCAAAATAATCTGTAATTTGTACAATGAATACCAGAATATTTTCACATTCATAACTAAGGGGGAGGAAAACATAACATTTAATATATGGTTAGAGGGCAGTCGGGTTGACGGACTGTGGTGGCTTTCTTGTCTGTCCTTCTTTGCTCGGTCTAAGCACTTAAGTAATTTTATTAGACTCCTGCTGAACTCTCCGTGGTTCTTAATGATGAGACAATTAATGATGTATGTACATATTAGATGTTTGCAATGGGTTGTTTGGATTTTTCAGATTTCGGTTTTATAAACCTTTTTTGCCCTCAACTCCATTGTTAGAACGCAATCATTGTGTGTTAACTGACAATCTGCACTTTTTGAGTGCTACTTGCTTTGTTTGTTTTAATCAATAGCAACATTTAACATGACCTATCATTCATAAATCTATAATTTCTAATCTGTTACATGTAACTTAACAGCTAATTCAAGACGAGATAAATGTCCGCTTAATAACTAATATCAATAGGGGATCACATTTTTGTTGATGGAGCTTTTGCTGAGTTCATCCCTCTGTAGAGGAAATGAAAACATTCCCTGGCGCACTGATGTAGTTAAGCACATCAATAACCCTTTTGAGGAGAAGGTCAGGACTCCATCAGCATCTTCATTTATTTATGACACTGCATCCACTGTGATGGGCTTCTGTATTAATGAGAGCAGCAAATGCATCAACTTAGTCATCTAGTTTCTCTTTGTAGAAAAGTGAAAACAATTATAATTTATATTTCTCTCTGTTATTATTGAGATTAAAGGATTTGTGGTGACCATGTATTTTAACAAAAGTTCCTAAACATCAAAGGTAATATTTAACTTCCTACTGTATACAAATTTATTACAATTTCTAAGATTTTAGGCTTATTTCGTGGATTCAGTTTGGGCCAAAAGATCGATTGAACTGTAAAAATGCTTCAATTTGAAGAACAATATACTCACCATGTCTTGAAGTGATTGGCTCCCTGAATGGATGACTGGTGTTAAAAGTATGTTTTAACATGATTTTACATTGAATAGTCCAAAACAATAGAGGGCAATTAACTTAATCTCTCACAAGGGATGGAAACACCATTGTCACAGACTACTGAATAAAATCCAACAGGTTTAAAAGCAGCTTTTCTTTTCTTAGTAATTACCCTAGATACATGCTCACATGCAACCAGGCTGATACACCAGTAGAAAGAAATGTTAATTCCATTATTCATATGCTGTACACACTGTAGCATTTATTTTCCCTTTGTACTTTGGCCATTTTGAATATGCAATTACAGCGTTTCTGCTTAACTGCAGTCCTATAGCTTTAATCCAGTTCTTTCATGGTCTCTCTCTTGTACAATGAGATGGCCTGAAATAGATGTGTACTTTACATCTGTACCAACATTTATATAATCTAGATTTGAAAAAAGAGTAGGTTTCCCAAATATGACAAATCATGATAGGGCTAGGTTCAAAAAGTAATTTAAGAGTTATCTCAAAAGCCACAGTAATGTTGTTTATGGTGTTTTTGTGTGGACCTGTGTGTCCTTTGACTTAGAATATCTAGTACTGTGTGTATACTATATTTGCTGTAGAATAAACTGTATTCACTGTATCCTTTGAATGCACAAATATGACATGTTATTTAATATGATAAATTGTTGCGATGTCCCATCTAAATTAGTCTTAGTCTTGATTATATAAATGCACAGTATATATGTATTAAGTCAATTTGCATCATAAGCATTGGTGGGAATGCAATATAATTTCTACTCGTAATTACAGATTTAATTGGTCACTATAATGTATATTTTCAATTCTCTTTTTTTGAAGGGATCATGTTGCACATGTGAGCGTGAGCTGGCACATGTCATTCAATATATTTGATATGGATGTCATTGTTGCCATCGTGATAATATAATTTGCTGTCTGAAAACTGACTCTCGGGATGTGTTTCTGTGGGAGTTAGTCACTGCCTTCACACGCTGAAATGTTACTGTGTCTCTTACAAGATGCTCCATTAAAGTTTGAAAGGAGTCCAAAACTAGCACTTTGAGATTTGTTTCAAATGTAAAGTGCGTTACAAATAAAATGTATTATTATTAAAAACATATTATCCAAAACTGGCTAGTGAGTGGAGCAGTAGACTGTGTCAGTGTGGGTGTGTACGCTGTTTGAAAAATAATACCTCCACTTATGTAGCTTTCTAGATTGGTATGTGTCAGATATTTCAGGACACAGTACTGTCTTTTGAATTAATATTATGTACAGTATCACTGGGGACAGTACGCATTACTTATCAAATTTGTTTTTGTACTATAACTGAGAGAAACATCTCCATCTTCACCAGATCACCTGCCTTCAGGACTTTTTTGGGGATGATGATATATTCTTTGCCTGTGGCCCTGAGAAGTTCCGTTATCAGGATGACTTCAACTTGGGTGAAAGTGGTAAGTGTTATTTCATTTATATGAGACTTGGATTGCTCAGTGGGGAAAGCATAGGGCTAACGCTTGCCGGGTTTTATGTTGTTTACTCACTGTGGCTACGCGTACCATTGCCTTGTGTTACTGTGAATAGATTTTTATTAAACCATCCTCCTTTGTGGGCAAGTAAAAACTGAATATGCCAAACATGTGGAACTATTATTGATGTGCTTCTTGCAAGTTTGTCTATTTTGTCTACTGCTGTTGTACCATGTTGCCTTTTTTCACTACAAATCTTTGTGTTTAAAATGTAGCGGCCAGACTTTATCAAACCGAACAGGACAGTATGATGCCATATACTGGAGATCAGATTGCCAAACTTTCCATTTATAAAGACCACTTATGAATGAAAGGGTGGCAGAAAAACTTTAGTGGAGTGATGTTACAGCTTAAACACAGTATTTATGCTTGCAGTTGTTGGTGAGGAGACGGTTGGACTGAAATACAAATTTGCTTCACATTGAATACAGATGATATGAAGGACATATCATTCACTTGACCTAGTTTAAAGTTGTGGTATAAAGTGTGTGTGCGTGTTTGACGAATGTGCAGGTCAGAATAGAGAGGATGTCATCACTCATACTTTGGCTCTGTGGTTTTTAGGCTGCTGTACCCGAAAGAAAATATTTTATATTAATGATGTTGTGTGGTACTTGCAGACCTTTTGTGTGTCCCTAGTCCTTTTTTTTCTTTTACAAACATAACATTATTCTGAAACTAACACAGACACACAACACTGCTGGGAAGAAGCCAAAGAATACCAAGGATGATAACAACAGTGATGGCGGTGCCTCAGAGGAACAGACTCGAAGCTGACGGAAAATGGTAGAATAAGGTAGCCTAGTATTATCTAAGAAAAACGTTTTTATATTTTTTCTTTCTTTATAGAGTGCAGGGTGGCAAAGTCTGCATCATATGGCCGGCTCCCCTCCGGGCATGGTCTCTCTTCCCCAAGAGCTGGTGGGATGTCCCGTAGAAGCAAGTCTCCTTCATCCACTAGTTCAGGTGAGAGAGAGAGAGAGAGAGAGAGAGAGAGAGAGAGAGAGAGAGAGAGAGAGAGAGAGAGAGAGAGAGAGAGAGAGAGAGAGAGAGTGAGAGAGAGAGAGAGAGAGAGAGAGAGAGAGAGAGAGAGAGAGAGAGAGAGAGAGAGAGAGAGAGAGAGAGAGAGAGAGAGAGAGAGAGAGAGAGAGGTCTATCCTGCAGTATATCATCATTATGCTGATTGTTTGTTTCCGATTCTAATGTACCAACAGCTAATGGCACTGCAGGCAGTCAGCTGTCCACACCTCGATCTGGGAAGTCTCCAAGCCCCTCTCCAACCAGTCCAGCCAGCCTCCGAAGACGACGGGTAATACAAATTGACATTCCTATAGTTAATGTCTTAAAGATTTATCTTATATGATGTCATACATCATACCAGAGTAGCTTTGAGAAGGAGTTCAACAATTCTCTTCATCAATGAATAATATTTAAAAGTATTCCAGTGACATGGAATTAAACAGAAACGTTGTACTTTATTGATGGGAATACATAAAATACATTTCTCACTTTCAGAATATTGCCTAGCAGATATGTTTGAGCCTCCAATAGCTATACATTATTAGCCTTGTTTGTTTTTGTTGCATAGTAATGTGAAACACTGCTAGTGTTTATGTTACTGAGAGATCTTAAAAAGATGGCAGAGGTGATCGCAGGTCAGTGTACACAGGTGTACAGATGTAAATACCAGCTCAGATACGACAGTTCAGGAATAAAAATCACCCTAACCTCATGTCCCTCTATAAACACAGGCTGTGTTTGTACATGTATTATGATGCTTTAGAGCTATCTTTTGAATGACATGTCATCCATGCTGCAGCGGCACATTTTTGCTGAGATTATCATAGATCTGGGGAGGACAAGCCAAGTTTTGAGACTGCACAGTCAACTCTGGGGCGAAATCCAATTATCAGTGATACCATCATTAATTAATCATAAGGCTGGCTGGGGTTGGTATTGTGGCTGTGGTGGAGGATATTATTTTCTCACAATCCCTTTTGGAACCACATGCCAGTCTTTATTCTGGTGGAAAGGTTAGTATAATATCTCACCATGCTTTATTTGTTTCTATCTAATCTCAAACTGCATACACAAGGCCTACAGACTGGAACAAATAGGCTTTGTGTAAGCTGGCTGTAATCACATTTTACAAGCTTTTCCTTCTCTGAAGTTTGTGTAAGACAAGTGCCTCGATGTGTCTTTTGTTCTAACTCCATGGCTCTTCTTTCTAGGGATCTCAGCTCAGTGGCTCTTCACTCTCTTTAGCTTCTACCAAGGTTTGCAGCTCAATGGATGAAGGAGATGGGCCTGGCAGTGAAGGTAAGACATTGCATAAGACATAAACATAGTGGAAAAAGACTGTTTGCAAGGAATGTATAGGCTACTGTTCATACCTTTACCTTATAGATCTTCTTTTGATTTGCTCCACAGCTGAGCCAGTGGATGAGTACCCCTCAGTCCCTGCGTCCATAGCAGAGAGGTACAAAGTGGGGAAGACTTTAGGGGACGGAAACTTTGCAGTGGTCCGAGAGTGTGTGGAGAGATCCACTGGAAGACAGTACGCTCTGAAGATCATCAGCAAAGATAAATGCAGGGGAAAGGTGAGCCTGCCTCTAGATCTGCTGACTTCAATTATCACACCACCAAGTTTGGTATAATTCATTATCAAAAGGTTCTTTTATGTGTACAATATTGATGGAGTTCTGTTTTAGATGTTCATTCAATTTCTTTATTTTCTTCATTGGTCAGCAGATGGTGCTATCTCTTTAGAGACTAAAATTATTTTCTTTTTCTTTTTCATGTTTTAATAACACTATCAGATGAACCTAATTAAGTAGTGTTAACGATTATCAATTATTTCAACTGACATTCCAAATTTCTAAGATGTCTCTGAAACTGGTTTGTCTTTCATATGAAAAGTATAGTATGATGTATGTGTATACATTGTTTTCACTCTACAGTGTTTAGAGATTTTCCTTCGTTTTGATTACATTACCATTATTACCCAGGAGCACATGATCCAGAGTGAAGTGTCAATCCTTCGGCGTGTGAAACATCCCAACATCGTACTTTTAATTGAGGAAATGGACACCTATAGTGAGCTCTATCTTGTAATGGAGTTGGTTAAGGTACGACAAATTTCTTTATTGCTTTACGAAGAAATTTCATTCTCAAATGCAGTAAAAGTCATTTTTTAGGGCTCACTGTGAATTTTTTTACTACTAATTTTTGTTCTATATAAATTCTTTTTTTTGTTATTTTATTAAATGTCTATTTTGTAACAATTTAATATTAATCTATAAAAATGGATTTTACTTGATTCCTGTTAACGGATAAAGGTGCACCAGCCCTTTAACATAGTTGAAAACTAGCAACCGGTACTCTTTTACATCCCAAATACTCTTTCTCCAGGGGGGCGATCTCTTTGATGCAATCACCTCCTCAAACAAATACACAGAGCGAGACGCCAGCTGTATGCTGTTCAATCTGGCAAGTGCCATCAAGTACCTGCACGGCCTCAATATTGTCCACAGAGACATAAAACCAGAAAACCTGTTGGTAAGTATGACTCTACAAAGATTCTGAACTGGCAGTGAGTGGAGCTACATTGTAAAAGCTTCCCATCTTCAAACCTCATCGATCCATGTTCCCTATTAATCCCGTTTCCTGTTGCCCCTGTCACTTTTCTCCAAAGTTCGTATGCATAAGCTTGCACTTACAACTAACAATTACACATGCATGAAGGCAAGCCATAATAGGATAAATAAATAAAGTTATGAAATTAAAATACTGCACACAACTCCAAAAGGTGTTAACTGTATCATTATATCACTATGGTCATTTGTAACTCACATTTCTAACATCCCCACGGTCTGTTAAAAAGTCTGAGCTAGATCTAAAATAGCTTAGATCTATTAACTCTAAAATGCATTTTTAAAAGCAGAAGACTTCAGATTTCTGAATTGAATGAATGAAGTATATTCATTCACAGCAAAATAAAAGCCTGACATTAAAACAAGACGCATACCTCAATTGCAATTGAACTCAGTCACAACTGCTTTTTTTATTTTAGTCTTGGCATTTGTTACATAATAGTCACATGATGATTTAAGCAATCATCTCCATAATTTTTCTTCTATAGAGAGACCATCTGTATTTGCATTGTTGTTCTTTTGCTGTACTTTTCCAAAACAGTCTGTTTGTACCGTAATGCAAATGTAGCAATGTCACTTCCCAGGTCTTTATTTCTTCAATTCTCTGTTTCGTTCTCTGCACTCAGTGTTACCTAATTTTACTATCACTTTGAGCTCATTGATGGAATCTTTACCACAGCGATGAGTATTAATTGGCAAACTTTTTGCTGCCGTATCTCACTGTCCTTTGTGTGTGTTTCACAGGTGTTTGAACACCCTGATGGTAGTAAGTCTCTGAAGCTAGGTGACTTTGGCTTGGCTACCATAGTCAATGGGCCCCTCTATACTGTGTGTGGCACGCCCACCTATGTAGCACCAGAGATTGTTGGTGAGACTGGGTGAGTCAGAGTCATCATCTGAGACATGATTAGTAGGGCATTTGCTGTGAAAGAAAGTGGAAAACAATTACCATTACCCCAATCAGAAACTGCTACTGTAATTCTTGCGAACTATTGCTACTTGCAGATGAGCTTAGTCTCTCTGATACCTGGTATCTTTCTCTCCATTTACAGGTATGGCCTCAAGGTTGACATTTGGGCAGCTGGTGTCATCACTTACATACTGTTGTGTGGCTTTCCTCCTTTCCGTGGGTATGTGCTCCTGTATCAGGAGGTTTATTTGGATATTTATTTGATGTTTTAACCACATGACTTTGTTTAAATCACAATCAAATTGTCTATTGTACGCCATCACATTATAGACTATGTAGAACTTAGTTTGAGCTTTATAGAATACCTGTTTTATTAGCTGCGACAATGTAGTCGGGGGTATATAGCGCTCCACGTGTCCGTCCGTCCGTCCGTCCGTCCGTTGGCGTAATACACTTTAGTTTCCGGAGCAGAACTCTGAAACTATTTAACTTAGGAACTTCAAATTTGGTATGATGGTTGACAGTGTGGTCTAGTGGTGCCTTTTGGGGGTTATAAGTCCAGGGTGCCCAAAATTTCTAACATTTTTGGGCACCCTGGACTTGAGGAAGGTGAGCTAATAACTGCTACATTGTGCTCAATAGACTAATTCCATTAGTTCCAAAAGGGCAAAACCTTTGGTCCTACTTCAGTAGGGGTCAAGCAGTGCACGGGGGTCTATGAGCCATGCTCACTTTTGCCTTGTTTTCTACAGCAGTGGGGACGATCAGGAGGCTCTCCTTGAACAGCTTTTGAAGGGCCAGCTTGATTTCCCTGCACCATACTGGGACAATGTGTCTGATACTGCCAAGGTTTGTGTCTGGAAGTGCTCTCTTCATCTGCCATTGTTATGCTCCATATGAAACACTAGAATCTGTCAGAGATGTGTTGCTGTGGTGTCTCATGTTAGTCGTGAGTATCCAGTATAATAATGTAACCTGTCTTTATTTAGGCTCTGATCACTGAGATGCTGCAGGTAGAGGTGGATCAGAGATACACTGCTGTACAGGTGCTCGATCACCGCTGGGTCAATGTAAGTTCAGCATTTTAAAGACAGTCCTTTCACCAGAATCACCTGTGCACTGCTGAGAAAGAGTGCAGTATGATACAGCAGGTAGAGTTCTTGAAGCTTTGTTCTTTGTATTTTCCAGGATGATGGTGTGTCAGAGAACGAGCACCAGCTGCCTGTGTCTGGGAAGATCAAGAAGCACTTCAACACCGGGCCCAAGCTCAACAGCACCACAGCAGGAGTGTCAGTCATTACAGTAAGCACTGATCTGCACCCCTCCACACACAGACACTGCATGCAACTTTGCATCAGTACATCACATTTTGGCTCTTTTTTAAATTTTTTTGTTAATGTGCTTTAGCGATGATGCTTTGGATGTCATTCAAAATTGAAAAACAGAATTTTGAACCATAGTTTCTCATATGCGCCTGCTGCTTAACTCCTTAATGTGCAAAAGCTTTTTATCTTTATCCTTTGGATGCCATTAAAATTCAGTTGTTATTCAGTTGAATATAACATTGTATGCTTTTGCAAAGCAAATCGATCCATTATCCATCTTTTTTATTTTGTGATTTATAATTTAGTGACCTCTCGGCTTTATTCTGTGTATACCATCGGTTCATCCATCTGCTTCTTGCTGCCTGGTCTTCCTGTGTGTGCTCTGGCCTCTCATCCTCCTCTTTTAGATGGACTGTCAGCACTGTCGTTAGGAGATCTTTTAAAATAACATAGTTTGCCTACAATGACTAGGTTTAGGCAGATATGATTTCTTAAATAGTTTCAAAGCTGAGCTGGTTTGTGGGGGTGCAGGAGGGGGGGATCAGTTGCATTCCTCTGCATTTCTTGTATCTAGCCTTTTAATTTACTTTACAGGTAAGCCAAGCACTCAGTTGTCAGTTGCCAAATGGCAATAATTCTCTGACAGTTCACGGCATGTCAGTTGACAGTGACATTTGCCAGTGCCAGTTTTATTCCTTCTTAATACAGCATTTATAACATAAGTTTAGAGTTGTGCACCTTAAAGCTAACCAGGTCAGTGATGCTTTCAGTTTAAGGTGATCCTCTGAGTCGCGCTCGTCTCTCTCTGCTCAGTTGGACCAGGACTTTACCATCCAGAGGTCAGGGTCTTTGGACCACTACCAGCATCCAGGATTGTACTGGATAAGGTATGACGCAGCATAGTGCCAATATGCAGTATTTCCATGGTAAAGTGCTGGCAGTCTTCATTTCCCAACCCCCCCAAAGGGCTTGACCCATTGCCCCTCAATGAAGCCCTTTTCACACCTCGCCCTTTATTTACCTCATCAAGTCCATCACTTCATCACGTTCCTTCATCTCACTAGTGCTATGGCTGTTTCCTCTTGCCTGGTCGTGCAGTTTACCTTGCTATTTACTTAATCTGCATGGAAAAGTTATGCATCTGTATTGCTTACTGCATTTGAGGGTTCATGTGAAGTATTAAAAAAATCATAGTATAGTATGTGATTAAAAAAAAGTCAGTATAGTATGTCATAAAAATGTCACAAAAAAGTCATGGTATAGTATGCCATAAAAAAATTCTCATACTATAGTATGTCACAAAAAATGTCATAAAAAGTCATAGTATACCATTAAAATGTCAATAAAAAAGTAATATAGTATACATGAATACATTCTGAATAAAGTATGTCACAAAAAAGTAGGTCACAATAAGTAGTCATAGTACAGTATGTCAAAAAAGTCATAAAAATCATAGTCCAGTATACCATTAAAATACCAGAAAAAATGTCACAAAAAAATGTCATAGTATTGTATTTCATAGAAAAAGTCATAGTATAGTATGCCATAAAAAATGTCAATTAAAAAGTCATAGTATGCCATAAAAAATGTAAAAAAAAAAGTCATAATATATATGTATGCCATGAAAAAAAATGTATAAAGTCATAGTATAGTATGCCATTAGATACCATAACAAGTCATAGTAAAGTCATAAAAAATGCCAAAAAAGGCATAGTATAGCATGCTATAAAAATGTCATAAAAAAGTAATAATATATAGTATGGCATAACATGTCATGAAAAAGTCATAGTATATAGTATGCAATCTAAAATTCACTAAAAATATCATAGTATAGTGTGCCGTAAAAATGTTGTAAAAAAGTTATAGTTAAGTATGTCACCAAAAAGGTCATAAAAATCATGGTATAGTACGCCATAAAAATGTCATTAAAGTCATAGTATGTATGTCACAAAAAATGTCATAAAAAGTAATTGAATAGTATGCCATAAAAAATCTCATACTATAATATGTAACAAAAATGTCATAAAAAGTCATAGTATAGTATGACGTGAACAATTTAAAGTTATGCTGGGCTTACAATACACTGGCAGAAACCCTGATAGAGTATGCCAAGCAGACACACAGCTGACGTCGTCTCCGCCAAACTAATTGATGCGGTGGAGACGAAACTGGCTGCAGGTGTCCATGACAATGTACGCAACATCGTGGCTGCTATCTCTCCCCGACGGGTGAACTGGGGACTCAGTTGCCCGTTTTTGCATCGGGTTATCGTTGCAGCTGTGTGGCACTTCAACCACAGCATCCCTGCATGCAAGGCACTAATTTTGACAGTTAACGTCATGTTGCCGTAAAGTGGTATTGTGCGCGGTTGTATCGGAGTAGTTTCACGAGTTCAAGTACATGAGCACAGTATCGGACCCGATACTCGATACTGGTATGTATAAATAGTATGTCATAAAAATGTCATAGTATAGTTAGTTTGTCACAAAAAAGTCATATAAAAGTCATAGTATGCAACAAAAAGTTTAATAAAAAAGTCATAGTATATGCCATAAAAAGTCATAGTATAGCATTTCATAAGAAAATCTCATACTATAGACCTTTTCATTGCAATTCTGTTACAGCTTTGGTCCAAGATGACTTCCTGTAAGCTACTGCATTAACAAACATTGCAACAGGAAATACAAAGAATAAAATCATAGTATGGTATGCTATAAGAAATTCACCGATATAGTATTCCATAAAATAGGTTATTTTATAGTATGTCATAAAAAAAATCTCATACTATAGTATTTTATAAAAAAGTTATATGCCATAAAGAATTTCAATATGTCACAAAAAATGCAATGAAATTACTTTTTTACTCCTTTTTTGACATACTAGACTGACTTTTTTTTGGATATACTATACTATGTTCATCTATAGTATGTCGAAAAAAAGTCAGTGAAAACTGTATCTTATTAGATAAAACAGCTGTTGACAAACGGCTGAAAGTTGAAAAAAGGGAATTAATCACAATATATCTTATCACAATACTCGGCATATCACAAAATGTTTAAAATTCCAATAAGACCGTATCGTGACTTAAGTATCGTGATAATATCGTATTATGGGGCCTCTGGTGATTCCCACCCTTATTAGCTGCGGTGTCATACAAATTCATAGTATAGTATGACAAAAAAAAGCTCATACTGTATGTCATAAAATGTTATAAAAGTTATTGTATAGTATGCCATGAAAAATTTCTGATTAAAGTATGTCAGAAAAAGTTGTAGTATAGTATGCCATAAAAAAACAAAGTCATAGTATGTTATAAAAAATCCAATAATAGTCCTAAAAAGTTATACTATAGTATGCCATGAAGAATTTCAAAATATAGTACAAAAAAATGTAATAGTCATAGCAGAGCATGTCACAAAAAAGTTTTAAAAAAGTCATAGTATAGTATGCCATTAAAATGCTTTAAAAAGTTTCATAATAAAGTCATAGTATAGTATGCCATAAAAAATTTCATTAAAAAGTCATAGTATATTATGCTAAAATAAATTCCTCTATAGTATTCCATAAAAATGTCACACTATAGTAAGTAACAAAAGATTTAATAAAAAAGTCATAGTACAGTATGATATTAAAAACCCATAAAAAGTTTCATAAAAGTAATTTGTATAGTATGCCATAAAAAGTCATCGTGAAGTATGACATAAAAATGTCATAGAAAGTCATAGTATGATATGACATGAAAAATTTCAGAGAGAAGTGAGAGGAGATTGTCTGTGACAAGATGTCACACCTGACGTTGGCAGACCTCGTTGCTTCTCCTGGGTTTGTTGAGCACTGCACTCGTTTGCTGTGTCACACGATGGAGTTGAACTTTCTTTGTCACAAGAAGTTAAACAGTAGTGAGATAAATGCAGCTTTTTAGATACAACTGCATGCAAACATTGGCTCATCTCACATTTGCCAAGCGTCTCACTGGTGGTTGATTGGATGCCACTCCTCATCTCTGTGGCCTTGTGGAGAACCTAACATTAGCTGCTGTGTCACCCTCTCTCAGACCACGCCACTTGATAAGGAGAAACAAGTTTTCCGACGAAGACGCCACCAGGATGTGAAGCTTGCTCCCCACATCCCACCCAGTATCGGTGCCGGCGCCTCCCGCACTGCCAACCCCGGCATCTCCGCCGCTGAGTTCACCTCTGAGTCTGATGACTATTCCCCAAGTTCGGCTGACACTGTCCGTTCACCCACCTCTCCGTTCTAACAGCCTCCCAGAGGCCACAGCACCATCCACCCCTCTGGGAGTTGGAGAGGGTGGAGTGCAAAACGGAAAGACCCAACATTGGGTTCAGTGTGCTGACTTGGACATTCACAGACTGCATACTTGCCTGCAACTATTTCATTTGTGTCATAAAATACTCGTAAAAGTCGTAAAATACTTTTATTTTAATTATAAAATGAATTGATCAGAGTAAAGGACAAGTTAGTCTCGGGATCAAAGAATACACCCTAATAAGCATGCTACAATTTTTTATATATTTCCCCCTTTTTTTTTTTTCAAAAAAGCCACCAAACTGTTAAAGCCTTATTTCTACACAGTAAGCACTGGT
The DNA here is from genome assembly GCA_916701645.2 of Sebastolobus alascanus. Taxonomy (NCBI): domain Eukaryota; kingdom Metazoa; phylum Chordata; class Actinopteri; order Perciformes; family Sebastidae; genus Sebastolobus; species Sebastolobus alascanus. The sequence continues at coordinate 2,393,205 of CAKAOJ020000040.1, read as the reverse complement.
TAATTGTAGTACTCTAGAGCCCTCTACTGGCTTATATTGTGTACTGCAGGAAAGACAACCTGCTTCACGAAGCACTTAGCTTTTTAGTGGGAAGTGTAAATTCAAAACATTGAAACCTTAGCTTCTAAACGTTAAATTACATGATATTGTGAGATATTACCTTACATTTCCAACACAAATGTTTGTTGAACAATAACTCTAAATACAACATTAGCAGTCATCTTTCTGCTGTACTGTATGACATCTAGATCACTCTGTGCTGTGGTACTTAAGGTTTTGGAGCATAAACCTCAGACAAACTGTTTAAGAGGACTTTAAGAGGACTGGAAAGACATGCTGCTATATTGTACCCTAAGCATTATCTGTACTGAACAGATTGTTTTGTGTAGGACTAATATTGTCCTGCCGCCCAGTAGCATGACTCTTTTGAGGGCGCTAATGTTTGACTGTTGATACTCCAGTTCACCTGGGTGCTTGAGGAGGATTATTGAAACAGTAGATTTGTTACACGTCTGTGAGAGTGGTTGTAATTCAGTGGTGGTACAAATGAATGTCAGTGCTGTGTAGTTGGTAGTAAGTGCATGTTTAAAGCCTTGCCTTGGCACATGGTGATTTAAGTGCAATTAGGTGTATTGCCCAATGAGCACAGTATCAAATTTGTCCTTCGTAATGCTGGAATGAGTGAGAATGGATCTGTTGCTGGTATTATTGGCAGCCAACTGACACACTTCTCTATCAGACAGAGGCAATTGGCTCTTGTGAAACATGGATTGGTTTTCCACACACTGAAATAAGAAAAAAAATAAGAAGTTAAATGTTGGTAAACACAACAGTGCTTCCAGTAAAATCCATTATTTTAATATTTGTTCATTCAGTCGGGACTTTTGTTGGACTTTTTTAATAATCAGATCAAACAACATGACTGAGAAAAGTATGTAATGTTTGTTCTCTGACCACTTCATATATTGGCTCACCAGAGACCAAATATTCATGGGTGTGAATGTCCTGTTCCCTTCATTAGAGACTGTAATCTGCATGTGTGCTAATATGCATCTTAAATCAGTTGTTCGGGTCTTCTACTGTTTGATATACGCCTGTCAGATATGAATTCATTTCTGTTGTCATTGTACGTGCTGTCTTGGTGAATGCAGACTATAGTCATACCACAGCTAATTTAAGACTTGTATACGTATTTTAACAGAAATGTAACATCACACCATGGACTTTGTTGTTAAAGGGCTTTTAAGTTTTTCACTAGAAGGGATGGAACCAAAAAGCACAAGGAAAGCAAGTTATGATTGTGACTTTTTGAGAATGTTTTTGCTTTCAAGACTTGTTTTTCTTCATCTGAAAAACATGTATGTTTATATACAGTACGACAAAATGGTACTCTAAGACAACTGGGAATGTCAGTATTAGGTGGAAGCACATGGAAAATGTGAATGCTGTATTATATTCATCCATATTCCATTAATGTAAGGATGTTATAAAACAATCTAAATGAGTACAAAAAACAGTAAAACACTTCTTTTCAAGTAATGAGAAAAAAAGTCTATTCTGGTTAAAAAGCATACAAACCTCCAAAAATGTATGCAAAGAAACCAATTCTGGGAATAAAAAGGATTTAATTAATTTGTGAGTCAGCGTAACTGTTTTTGCAAGACAACTTGCAGTGGACCCACTAAATCTGCAGCAACAAATTAAGACAGCAGGTGGCAGTATAATCAAACAATACAAGCTAATATCTTCAATAAATTTCCACCTTCAGTTACTCATTTATAGCATGCATTTACTGAGCAATAGTTATACATGCTTTATCCTGGGATTGAATTAATACATGCATGAATGTTTTGGAGGCGGTCTACACACATACACGAGTAAAAGCTCAACAAGAAATACTCCTGACACTGGTATATTTATTCAGTTTTATTAAAAACAACAAAAATAATGAAAGCAGCTGAATTTACAGTTATCAATTTTGATATAATCACATAAGCTTCAAACATATCCTACCTCTTCCAAAGCTTATGCAAAAACAATTGGCAATACAACTAAAATATATAAATCATAACATATCTTAAAATATATTACATGAAATCAAAATGCACTGCTTAATTCCAACATATTAACAAAATTGCCTTTTTCAAACAAATTTGAATTCACAATAATTAAAACGATTTCACAGGAAAGCAAAGTAAACCCAATGCCTTCAGTAGCTTTCAGCATGCAAAACCTCAGCTTTGGGTAGGGTGGTGTCTTGGAGCACCATTAGAAAATCACAATGCAAACTCAAAATCTATTTGCATATTTTTGTTCATTTAAATTGCCGGCTCACAGCGGCCGACTTCTCATTTCTGCAATTAAATGCAGACAATAGCTTTCGTATCACCAAAAATAGACCATAGTCATTTTTGGAACACTACCCTTCTCATCATTAGATCATTTTTTGTCACACAGCGGAAATCCTTAGAACTTTTCAGCAACCAAGTCATAATATTGCTTAAAAATGGTGGATGGTGTTAACGGCATGAACTGGTGATCATGAATACACAGATTTAAAAGGGACAAGCAAACATTTTTGCAAAAATATGCAAACTGTGAGATGCACAAGTAACAGTACTAATGTTGGCAATGCCAACAATTGTACACCGTCTTTTAAAATGACACCTCCTTTTACAAAATGCCTTACAGCTTTACTACAAACACCTTAACAGTCATGAGATACTACCCAACAAATCTGGTATTTAATCCTCTGGATATGTTTTTGGAAGAAGCCGAAACAACAAAACAAACAAAAGATTGATAACTAATGCTTCAAATGTCCAGCTTGTATTATTTATAAATTATTTTTTACAGTAAATAGTTTTAATTCTTTGCCATTAATAAACAAAATAGTCCTCAATTTAAAGTAAATATGTAAATATCACAATTTATTATCCTTTTTGCTGACATCATGATCAAAAACAAATATTTCACAAAGGACGACGCTCACACTGAATTTCACTTTTCTTCCATATAGACAATCAAATACAACAAATTAACAATGAACATTTTGTCTTTTCACGTACATACATTTGACCACAATTAATAACAATGAGAAAACAATGGCCATATACATGTATTACTAACCAACTAATATCTGAAGTCCAATGAAGACATTTTGAACATTAATACATGGCTTGCATGATGGAAATGTTGGTAACATGGTGGCTAGTCTAACAGCATTTAGATCTTAATCTCAGCCTTTACAGGAAAGAAACACTTTACACTGTCCATATTTACAGTACAGGTTTAATTTTTTTTTCTAGAAAAGTGTTCCCAGTGAGATATGTATCTGCCATACAAATGTTGTATAAATGTTCCTAACAGAGGATTCTTTTTGTTTTGCATTTTCACAGTTTGAAACAGGAACTTAAACACTTACATTAAGTATGTTTTATTAACTGTGTTAACTTAAGTTGATCTCAGTCTCTCCTTGCCCCGAACAACAGACCTGCTTGACTCATTTGGGGAAATGCATCAGCTGGTGCTCGGGTAAGACATGAAAACCAACAGAAAATGCATCCAGACTGTTCAGCAACAGATAGAGAGCAACAAGTTCGCCTTAGAGGGCAGATGAACACATATAAGTACACCTTGTTCTTTATTAGTTTCACCATGGTGATGTTCTCCAGCCCACTGGATCTCGTCCATCTTCTGCAGCACAGCTCGGTCACTGGTTAGTCGGTGTTTCTCTTAACCCTCCACACTTGCCTCCTGCTGCTTGGATCTGTCTCTCCTCAGTACCTGTTTTGATGCTCGTAGTGCCATCGGTTGAAATCGATGTTAAATGCCACGATACTGCCAGAGGCCATGCCTGTGATCAAAGTCCTGAAGAGCCACAAAAACATGAAGTAACATGAAATCCTAATGTCAGGAAACCAATGATAAACTTAGTAAGAAATAGAATAGAAATAGAAAACCACAATTAAAACTACACATTTGATCATTACTTTGGTCGTGATTTTATTTACTGTATAGTTTATCAATGAACACATTTTAATACATGTTAGTTCCTTGCATATATAAAGATTATTTCCATGCATATGAACAGTTTGTTAAAATATCCATAGTGGTGAATGAAACGAGCATGGAAGGTCATCAGAGGCTGTGACGGTAAATTACAGGGTTACTCTGACAACTAAAGTAGACCATTGAGTCCTAGTATCTTTCTGCAACCACTTTACTCTTGTGTCCACGGCTGGCTGGTATGTAGGAAAAGCAGCTGATTTCACAGGGTCGTCTTATACTGCTACACCCCAAGGGCTTAAACGCTCAAGCACAATGAACAGAGCTGCAGCAGAATGCCCCTCTGTAAATGGAGTTGCGGTGCATGGCTCACTTGTGTTACCTAATGTCAACTTACTGAGGAAAGAGATTGGAACTGAATCAAGGGGTTCTTGAAATATTTAATTGAAGTGATTTGTTAAGTGGTGTTGAAAGAAACGTTAAAAATAGCATAGTACTTAATTTCAGTGTTTTTAGTCCCTGATATTATTTACTTGGACTTTTAGTTTACACACACTAAATGAAAACCTGTTAACAAATTCTGTCCTCTCGATGACCATCCTCTGTTTACCTTAACAGGTTGTTAGTCAAGATGGTGCAGAGTTAATTCGCTTAAGAACCAGGCCTCTGTTTTGGGCCGGACTGTAAGTGCTGAGGGGGATTTGGCCTGTGGCTGTGAAGTGCAGCTTGAATGTTCAGACTCTCTAACCTTTCTTGACTGCCAGGGTCACATGATGACGTAAGGCTTATAGCCCCAGAGCGAACACTGTCGCCTCTGCACCGCCAACCCGGCACCCATTATATGACTCCTGACCAATCTTGCAGAATGCAAACGTTAAGGCAAAACATGCTGCTGAGCTGCTAATAGACTTGTGCAGTAGTACAATTGTGCTCGCTGATGCCAAAATAAGTGCATTTTCAGAAGATACCACTGTAATTTTTGTCTCTATGGCAATTGTAGTTTCTATTTAAAGGAAAAGGATGGTGGAAATTCCGCTAACTTAAATGCATAGTGACATGTTTACCCAGGCAGTACAGTACTTAAGATGCGGGAATATTGTGCGCACACAAAGATTCAAGTTAGCGAGCCCACACATACTTGCATAAAACACAAGCACAAAAACCCACGCAACGATTCTGTAAAGCCTTGTCTTGTTCTTATCATACACTAAAATATACACACCATTTTGATATGACTTGCAGAAGGGTTGGGTGATGTCTACCGAATTGGCATATGATGATGTCCATAGTGAAACATCGCAATAGACGTCGCCGTTGGCTCGCGGACCACCACACAGAAACTATGTACTGTACACCTACAACTTTTGAAATTGTTATGGCATACTATACTATGATTTTTATGTGACATTTTAAAACATTTTGACATACTATACTATGACTTTTTAAGACAATTTTTGGACAAACTATAGCTACTATGACATTTTTTAAAGATTTGTTTTGACATACTATAACATGACTTTTACGACATACTATACTATGACATTTTTATGACATACCGGTACTATAGGCTACTGACTTTTTAAGACATTTTTTTCAACTTTGACTTTTTTTTATGACATACTATACTATGACATTTTTTCGACATACTACACTATGACTTTGACATTTGCGATGCTATTTTTTAGGACATTTTTGACAAACTATACATTTTCGACATACTATTACTTTTTTATAAATATACTATGACATACAGGGACTGTATGTTGTACACATATACACTTACTATGTAAGTTTTTACACATATAAACCTTTTTTAATCATTTTTTTATTGCCAATGAGTGAACAGATTGTAACCTAACCTAAAAAATGAGACCTTCCGCGACTTTCTGGGCTTCCTCTATCAGCCTGTAGACTGCTTTTAATGTGAAGAATGATCAACATTGGCTGGGCCTTCGATTCATGGAGGGACCTTCGTTTGGTTTTGGATATCCAAACGGACCCTGAGCTGGCAAAATTCCTATTGGACAGGTAAACTAACATTACTGCATGTGAAATATATAGTGATATTGTGGTTTTAGCTGGCTAATGTTGCTAAGGTTAATCAACATGATGCCTGCCAATCACATTCAGTCTCGTGTGTTGCCTCACTGTTTTGTCTGATGCTCGCTCGCGTCTACGTGGTGCGAACGCGAGCAACAAGACGCTGAGTGTCGTAGAGTTAACGGCCACGGGTGTCACTCTTAAGAAATTTCTGATTCTCACATCCAACCCCTGTTTTCGACATACTATACTATAACATTTTTAAAAAATGTTTTCGACATACTACACTGACTTTTTATGACTTATGCCTTTTTTTTAATCACATTTCTTTCGACGTACAATACAACTTTTATAACATTTTTATGACATACTATACTGTGAATTTTTATGACATACTATATTAAGGAATTTTTTATGGCATGCTATACTATAGGGCTGGCATGATTCACCCATCTCCCGGTTCGATACTATCACGATACTTGGGTACAGATCGCTATGTATTGCGATTTTTAAGTATTCTGATTCTATATTATGATTTATTGTGATTTTTTTAAACTTTTTTAACACTAGACCATGGGAAAAAGTTGAATCATATACTTCTAGGGACTTTTACTTTGGAAAATATCTAAATTAATACATTAAGAATGTTTGATTTTTAGCATGTATGTAGTCAGAGATGTTTTGAAGTCAAATATATCAGTCATTGTCAGGAATTATTTATTAAATCTTTTCCAGCAACCCAAAAACCAAAGAATAAAGACATGTCCCTCACAAATTAGTAGCATTTTCTTTTTAATTTCTAAGGGACATGTAATGTTTTATACTTCTGGTGAATATAATCCAATCAGTCTTATTTCTACAGTATATATGTATTTTGTATATATAGTTCTCTGTTAACACCTTATTTTGAATTTCGGCTCGCTGCGGTTCGTTTTGGTTGATGGATATGGAACGGATATGACGTCACGTTACTCTGACTACAAGGATAAAAGCGCTAACTTCCTTCTACCTCTGCTTAGACTCAATAGAAGCAAATATATCGATTGTGGCATTAAAAAATAAATTTCAAAATCAAAAAAAAAAAAAGAAAAAGAATTGCGATACATAGGTGAATCGATTTTTTTTCCCCACCCACACTATACTATGACCTTGTGACATTTTTTCAACATACTATTCTATCACTTTTTTTGACATGCTATACTATGACATTATGACTTCTTTTGACATACTATACTATAGCTTTTTTTTAACTTTTTCGACATACCATGCTAAGAGTTTTTAATTACTTTTTTCGACAAACTATACTATGACTTTTTTTTTTTAATTTTTTGACATACTATACTGTGACTTTTTTCGACATGCTATACTATGACTTTTTTTGACATATTATACTGTGACTTCATCGATATGCTATACTATGACTTTTATACTATAACTTTTTTTGACTTACTATACTGTGACTTCATCGACATGCTTTACCTTGACTTTTATACTATGGCTTTTTTTACTTTTTCGACATGCTATATATGACCTTTTTTTTTTTTACTTTTTTCGACATACTATGCTAAGACTTTTTAATTACTTTTTTTGACATACTATGATTTTTTTTCAACACACTATACTATGACTTTTTTTTTTTACCATACTGTTCTATGACTTTTTTGACATACTATGTTTTTCAAGATACTCTAGTATGACTTTTTTTTAAAAGCGTTTTTCGACATGCTATATTATGACTTTTATGCTATGGCTTTTTTTTACTTTTTCGACATACTATGCTAAGACTTTATTTATTTATTTTTTGACATACTATACTGTGACTTTTTTCGACATGCTATACTATGACTTTTATTCTATGGCTTTTTTTACTTTTTCGACATGCTATATATGACCTTTTTTTTTTTTTTTTTACTTTTTTCGACATACTATGCTAAGACTTTAATTACTTTTTTCGACATACTATACTATGACCTTTTTTTTGACATACTATACTGACTTTTTTTTCGACATACTATACCATGACTTTTTTTTTACTCCTTTTTTGATTTTTTTTCGCCATACTATACTATTTTTTCGACATACTATACTATAACTTTTTTTCGACATATTATACTATGACTTTTTTACTCCTTTTTTCAAAATACTATACAAGACTTTTTTTTAACATACTATACTATGATTATTTTTCAACATACTATGCTATGACTTCTTTTTCTACATACTATACTATGACTGTTTTATGATATACTGTGCTATGACTTTTTTTTACAATTTTTTTGACATACTATACTATGACTTTTTTTTCGACGCACTATAACATGACTTTTTTTACTCCTTATTCGACATACTATACTATGACTGTTTATTCAACAAACTATACTATGACTTTTTTTTTCGACATACAATACTGTGACTGCTTTATGATATACTGTGCTATGACTTTTTTTACTCCTTTTTTTGACATACTGTACTATGACTTTTTTCGACAAACTATACTATGACTATTTTTTTCGACATACAATACTGTGACTGCTTTATGATATACTGTGCTATGACTTTTTTTACTCCTTTTACGACATACTATACTATGACTTTTTTTGACTTTTTTCAATTTACTATACTTTGACTTTTTTCTGGGGTTTTTTTCAACAGACTATGCAAAGACTTTTTAATTAGTTTTTCGACATACAATACTATGACTGTTTTATGATATACTGTGATATGACTTTTTACTCCTTTTTTTGACAGACTGTACTATGACTTTTTTCGACAAACTATACTATGACTATTTTTTCAACATACTATACCATGACTTTTTTTCTCCTTTTTTCAAAATACTATACAAGACTTTTTTTTAACATACTATACTATGATTATTTTTCAACATACTATGCTATGACTTCTTTTTCTACATACTATACTATGACTGTTTTATGATATACTGTGCTATGACTTTTTTTTACAATTTTTTTGACATGCTATACTATGACTTTTTTTTCGACGCACTATAACATGACTTTTTTTACTCCTTATTCGACATACTATACTATGACTGTTTATTCAACAAACTATACTATGACTTTTTTTTTCGACATACAATACTGTGACTGCTTTATGATATACTGTGCTATGACTTTTTTTACTCCTTTTTTTGACATACTGTACTATGACTTTTTTCGACTTTTTTCAATTTACTATACTTTGACTTTTTTCTGGGGTTTTTTTCAACAGACTATGCTAAGACTTTTTAATTAGTTTTTCGACATACAATACTATGACTGTTTTATGATATACTGTGATATGACTTTTTACTCCTTTTTTTGACAGACTGTACTATGACTTTTTTCGACAAACTATACTATGACTATTTTTTCGACATACCATACCAAAACTTTCTTTCGACATACTTTACTATGACTTTTTTTTTTTAACTTTCTTCAGCGTACTATACTTTGACTTTTTTTCGGGGGGGTTTTCGACATAGTATGCTAAGACTTTTTTTTTCGATTAAAAAGTCATAGTATAGTATGTCAAAAAAGGAGTAAAAAAGTCATAGTGTAATATGTCGAAGAAAAGTCATAGTATGGTTTGTCAAAAAAAGTCATAGTATAGTATGTCAAAAAAGGGTTAAAAAAGTCATAGTATAGTATGTTGAATAAAGAGTAAAATAAAAGTCATAGCACAGTATATCATAAAACAGTCATAGTATTGTATATCGAAAAAAAAGTCATAGTATAGTATGTGGAAAAAAAATCCTTCCTAGTATAGTGTTTAAAAAAAAGTAATCGTACAGTATGTCGAAAAAAGTCAGTGTATAGTATATAAAAAAAAAAAGGCAGAGTATAGTATGTTGAAAAAAAGAGTAAAAAAAGTCATAGTATACTATGTCGAAAAAAAGTCAGTCTAGTATGTCGAGAAAAAAAAGTCCTAGTATACCATGTCAAAAAAAGTCATAGTCTAGTATGTCGAGAAAAAAAGTCATAGTATGGTATGTCGAAAAAAAGTCATAGTATATGTCGAAAAAAGTCAGTATATATCGAAAAAAGTCATAGTATAGTATATCGTAAAAAAGTCACAATAGTATGTAAAAAAAGGAGTAAAAAAAGTCATAGTATAGTATGTCGAAAAAAAGTCACAGTATAGTATATCGAAAAAAGTCATAGTATAGTATGTCGAAAAAAAAGTCATAGTGTAGTATGTCGACAAAAAAAGACATAGTATAGTATGTCGAAAAAAAAGTCATAGTATAGTATATCACAAAAAAAGTCATAGTATAGTATGTAAAAAAAATTGTAAAAAAAAGTCATAGTATTGTATGTAAAAAAAGGAGTAAAAAAAGTCATAGCACAATATATCATAAAGAAGTCGTAGTATTGTATGTTATAGCATAGTATGTCGAAAAAAAAGTCATAGTATATTATGTCAAAAAAGGAGTAAAAACAGTCATAGCACAGTATATCATAAAACAGTCATAGTATTGTATATCATAGTATTATGACTATTATATATGTTGTTTGCATTATGTGTTTCTCTGTTTACATATGGATTGTTGTTGTTTGTTTTTAATGTTTTTATTTATTGATGCTGCTGTGGAGGCAGCTGATGGTGTGCAGCACTGAGTCCAAGACAAATTTCCCCAAGGGGACAATAAAATGTATCGTATCGTATCATATGGCTTTTTATTCTCCTTTTTCGACATACTATATTATGACTCCTTTTCAACATACTATACTATAACTCCTTTTCGGCATACTATTGTATGACTTTTTTTCAACATAATATACTGTTACTTTTTTAAGACATTTCTATGGCATGCTATAGTATGACATTTTATGACTTTTTATGACATACTATATTGACTTCATACCATACTGCTTTGTGACATTTTTAAGATTTTTTTTCGACATTCTATACTATGACTTCATGACATTTTTTCGACATACTATACTCTCAAATTTATACTATACTATACTATACTATGACTATTTTTTTATGACTTTCTGTGACATACATTTTTTGTGGCATACTACACTGCCTTTTTTTCATGGCATTTTTTGTGACATATTATACTATGATTTTTTTATGACATTTTCAAGGCATACTATACGATGATTTTTTATGACATTTTGATGACATACTTTTTTATGGCATACTATACTATGACTTTTTTTGAAATACTATGTTATGACATTTATGTGACATTCTATATTCAGCAATTTGAAAACATGGCATACTATACTATGACTTTTTTTTATGACATTTTGTGTGAAATACTATATTATGACATTTTTCATGGCATACTGTACTATGACTTTTTATTATATTTTTTCTGATGTACTATACTATGATTTTTTTTATTTTTTTTATAGTCTTATGGCATACTATATCATGTAATTTTTATGACTTAATATACTATGACTTTTTTATGACATACTTTACCAGGGGTTCTCAAAGTTTTGATGTTTGCGTGCTAATTTAGGGAGATGATTAAAATATAATGCATGCATTTCATGTCACGTTCAGGGCCGCACAAAATGTTCCTGAAGGCCGCCATTGGACCGCAGGCCACACTTTGAGAAACTATACTGCATATGGTGAGTGGGAGACAGTTCATTAAAATGTCTCTCTGTATACATTGTCTTTGCGCTCTGTGACCTCAAAATTGCTACCATACAACTGCCTGCTCTGACCTTTGATCGTGTGATAGGTCCATGGCTCGGATGCCAGCATCACAGCCAGGGTAGACGTAGAGCTGTTTGAAGTCACAGGCCTGCCACACCTCCACCACACCATTATCCCCACTTGTGGCCAGGTTGTGGCCATCACTGCTCAGGAGAATAGCCTACAGTAGGGACAAAGAGGAGTTTAACATGTCATTTCCAACTTAACTGTTATGGTCCCATCTAAGGAAAGTTGTCGTTGAATGACACCAACACCAACATTTGTGATCGTGGAGGTTCAGTATGAGAATGAAAGGCAGCAGCGATGTGCACTTAAAGTGTTGTACAAATTTAAGATGGATTATGGTAATAATACTATTTATACAATTATATAACTATTAATAATATTTACGTCTCAAAACCTGTCAGGAGCAACTTAAATTTCTCGCCTAAGACATTGTTTACTATGATCCAGGCCATGTAAAGTATTTGATCCACAAACATACTGTATCAGTCACATTACTCGGTTCACTGAATCCCTTGCTGACCATTTTTTTTGTTTTTTTTTGTTTTACTTACGTTACCTTTTCAGGCAACCATCAATACAAAAGATCCTGCTGTGACATTACCATCATCTCCAAATTGACTTTGCAGCTGCCCACTATTCCAATCCTGGAAGTTTCTAAGACTGCAGATGAACAAAGACACATCCACATCTCTAATGGATTATACTGGTGTCAAAAAGTCAGCTTACCCTGGTGGAATCATTGACCTCCATCTGTGCCAGCAGTTTTCCATTAATGCTGAAGTTGCAAAAGCGCCCCCTCTCATAGTATATGATGCAGTGGCCCTCGCTGGAGACAGAGATGAGCCGTGGGCACTGATAGTGGTCTGGCCCCTCCAGAGCGCGCAGCAGGTCCCCTGTGATGGTGTGGACCAGACATGGACCCTCTGCCGAACCAAAACATACACAGACAAAATGTGAGCAAACTGAGCTCATGTAAAACATATATTATTCTGTCATTATAAAATCAGACAATTTAATTTCTACAGTTCCGCAGTGTGCACAGAGATAGATTCCTGGTCCTGCCTTTTTCTGTGAGGCATTTGCATGTTGTTCAGCTGGGTACGCACACACTCCCCTGATGCACACACTCCCCTGACGCACACACTCCCCCCTAACACCGGTGAACATCCAGGGAATGGACATTGAGATGATGTGACATCTTACAAGTACCTGGGTGTTCACCTGAACAATAAACTGGACTGGACTGTCAACTCAACTGCACTTTACAGGAAAGGCCAGAGCAGACTCTATCTGCTCAGGAGACTGAGGTCTTTTGGAGTGCAGGGTGCACTCCTGAAGACCTTTTATGACACTGTGGTGGCATCAGCCATTTTTTATAGAGTGGTCTGCTGGGTCAGCAGCATCTCGACTGCGGACAGGTAGAGACTTGATAGAGTGATCAGGAAGGCCAGCTCTGTCCTGGGATGCCCCCCCCTGGACCCAGTGGAGGTGGTGGGAGAGAGGAGGATGATGGCTAAGCTGTCATCCATGATAGGGAACGACTCCCACCCCATGCAGGACACCATCACAGCACTGGAGAGCTCCTTCAGCGACAGGCTGCTCCACCCGAAGTGTGTGAAGGAGCGCTATCGCAGGTCCTTCCTTCCTGCAGCTGTCAGACTCCACAACCAGCACTGCTCCCAGTAGACCACATACACACCAACAACTGATAATAACTGCACTATACTGTATACTGACTGTGCAATATCAGTACTACTCAGGTGTAACTTCAATTCATACTGTGCAATATTTTCAGGTGAAATTTCATTCCAATCACTGTGCAATATCAATTTTCCCCTCGTGCATCCTATTTTTAATACTTCCCCTTGTTTATATTGTTCCTATTTTTATATTTCCTTCTATTTAAATTGTTCATATTTTATATGTCTGTCTACTTTTGTTTTGCTTTTTTTACTGTGTTGTATCTTCCTTTTTGTTTTTACTGATGCTTCTTGTTTCTGCACTATCCCCTTTGCTGCTGTACACTGCAAATTTCCCCACTGTGGGACTAATAAATGAATATCGTATCTTATCTTATCTTACATATGCAGGTCTAGAGTGTTCATTGAAATGAATACCTGTCTATCCATGTGGGTAGGTAATAGACTGGTAACCTACAGTATGTATGCCAATATGCCAGCCAACTAGCCACTAGTGTCGCTGGCTGACTTGCTCTGTCCTCTCTGATGACAATGACATTGAAGGGAGACAGAAATGTACACTGACCTTTGGCTCCGCTGATGACCAGGCCCAGCTCTGCACAAACTGACACACACACAACTTCCTGGTCATGACCCGTCAAAACTGCTCGTGGTGCTGGATAGTCACCTAAAAAATGACACATACACAATATCATAAAACAAATGACTTGGTTTAATTGATTAAATATATTGTCTGGCTCTGAAAACATCACCTAAACAATCTGAATACCTGGAAAGGTAATCTAAATGTATTGGTCAATATGTTGCATTTCCGAATTGTGATTTCTGTGCAATGGTCTACAATAACCATCCCCCCTTCATCAGGCAATGAGATCAAATAAACACAAGCACAGTGATTGTGACACACATCTGCTAGCAAGGAGGTCCCTTTGAATTGTCATGTAAATGCAGCGATGCCCACTGATGGCAGCCGAGCCACTTGATTTCATACCATGTGTCACATGATTGATGATGGCCAGGGGAGAGGTTAGTGAGGGGTGTTTCGCGGCACCCGGAGGCGACCTCTCGGCTCGTTCTGATATGCACTGATCACCAATACTGAATAAACCCACATAATGTCCCTGAATACTGCTGTGTCTTACGGAGAGTTGAATCCACTGAAACCATCACTAACATAATGTAATCAGTGGAAATGATCTGTATTTAACAAACAAACAAAGAAATGCGCACCAAATGCAGCCAGTGAAAAGTAAAAAAAACTGTCAAAAATGTACATGTATTAAACCATAAAGGAAGAGGTAGGAGGGGGTAGATAGGAATTCTGTTTCAACTGGAAAAAAAGAATGTTTTTATTTTAATAATGTTTTAATATTATTTTATTGTAATTTATTCACGTTTATGTTTTATGTTGTTTATCACACTGCAAATTTGTGTGTGCCACTAGTGATGGCAAACTCGTGTCAAACTAATCCCATTGAATATACACTATGTTGGTGTCCGCACGTGACTCAAAGTTCAGCCAATTCAGTGAAAGTTTCTCTGTCCACCTTGGCGACAGTAAAGTCCTGATAGATGATGTGGACATGTGTCAGACCGCTCTCCTCCTCTCTCATCCCCTCCTCCTCCCCCATCATCTCCTCGTCTAGCTCGGCATATCGCCTCTGCAGCTGTAGCGGTCCAGTCAGTGAGCTGGACTGTGATCGATGCAGCACAGTCCCTTAGAGACCAGGACCTGCGCAGCGCTGTCAGTCCCAGCACCCACTGCTGAGGGAAGCTGAATAGGACAAGTGTCAGAAAAAGCCTCCAGGGGGAAAAAGGGACCTTGTGCAGCTCACCTACCCGACAAAAGATTCAATCAGCCTGCGCTGCGTACCCCCCACCCTCTCCTAGCCCTTGGGACAAGCCGAAGTCAGCCACCACAATTACCCGGTGCAAATATCCCCTTGCACTGGTGTGATGGGCCGAGTCTGAGAGGCAGGGCCGTGATTGAGCTGGAAGTTATTTTAATTATTACACATTTAAGACACATGCAGCCTTTTAGGACGTGGGTGAAATCAATTTCTTTGGCACTCCACATCTGCAGGATGAGGAAGCAGTGATCCGGAGGGCTGCTGATACATATTCACGCAACCTTCAACCAGCATAATAGAAAATATAATAGGTAGGAAATCACCAGAATGAGACTCGTGGAAAAGATTGTTCAATGAATAAGCAAATAAGTGGAGAATAAAGAGGACTTTGGAGCTCTGTGTGGTATATGACATTAATTTGAGGGCTTCACATGTGAAGATATGAAAGGGCGGTGGTGGGTTATCCTGAGGATCCTTGTAAATGCCTGCCATCTATATTTGAACATGACTGGTATTGGCTGGCTGTAGAGATTTGTATAATGCTGTGTCGAACATGCAGTATGTAAAGTTTTGAGCTGATTCTGAGTCATTTTCCTCTGCACTGCCCCTGTTCCTTTACAAACAAACTCCAGGTTCCAAACACCTTTAGCGCTCCGCATTCTTGATCCAAGCTAGATTATTATCTGCTGCCCCCACAGTGTTTCTGACATCATGATCTATTGATGAGATATTGATAAGATATTGGATTTGATTGAGTGAAAACACTTCCTGTCTTTTGTTGCTTGAGATGAGCTGTGTAGTTTCCTTCCCTTTTGTCTGTTGAAGATGCATTGTAAGCACTAGTAGAGTGAATATCAGGGGAATACTGTTTTCCTGCTGCAGTAACACAAGTGCTATTGCCCCTTGCTAATTGGAGGCAACCAAGCTGAAATTCTTAATTAACTGTCCGAGCCTCAGTGAAGTTAATTAGAGAACACTCGCAACTAATCCGGCGCTCCTAGAATCTGTGACAATTGGAAACACAAGATCTTCTAGCGCACACACACACACATGTATTGTATTGTCATCCAGAATAATTACAAAAAAAACACTCTCTTCCTCATCTTCACCATATATGGTGCTCCTGGCTTGTACAGTACTGTAATGTCCGTTTCTCCTACCCTGATGGATTGTTTTGAACACAGACAATCAGTGAGAATGAGCAACTAAATGAACTGAGCAGCAGAAATCACACACTGGGGTCTACCATTTTGAATGCCAAGACATCTGGAGTCCTCCACTTGAAAGCAGCACAGCTCAATGCAATAAATCACACTAATATATCACAGCTACAGTGCAAATAAATTATCCTCTCCCTGTCTCTCCACATTATTTGATTTCTAGGGTAGAATGCCTTTTTTTCCAGTGTTGATCAAAGGCTGTTGCTTTACAACCAAGGAGTATATTTCACTGGTGAAATACAAAACAATGTAAAAAGATTTCTGTAACTGTCCAGAGAACAATGCTACTGTACAGTACACTCTCTGTGCGTGTGTGTGAGCATGGCACATGCATACTCTTTGTCTTACTCACTGTTATTGGGGTTGTCGCCGATAATATGGTGCCGTCCACTCCAATACCACAGCAGAAGTGTAGCATCCCTGGACCCGGAGACGATGTAGCAGTCCCCTCCGATGTAAGACTCTGATCTGGCCAGACATGTCACCACGTCCCAGTGGCCAAAAACTATCTGGGTCAGCTTGCCTGGAGAAAATATGTACAAATGTGGTTTTGGTGTTGGCAAAAATTGCTAGTCAGAAGTTCCTGAAGATCAACATTGTAAAACTACTGCTGGCTGTGTTTCAAAGCCCCACTAACTGTAGTTAAGGGAGTATTGTAGGAAATAGTGGAACATGTTTCCAATATGGTTAAATCAGTGGTTCCCAGCCTTTTTGCCTTGTGACTTCTTAAAATGAAACAATGTCTGCTTGTGACCCCTGGTCACAGATTGTGGCTTTAGTGTGGACAGAGTTGAGCAATTCATCCCACAAGAGTGATTTTTTTCCTCTTGGTTTGTAATATTCGAAGGATTTTTAAAGGCTGGAAGAGTTAAAAGTATCCAGTATTTCATAAGAGAAAAGAAAAATAAACAACAGATATTTTTCTTATCCTTTCAATCCTCTTGTGAGATTCATGTCATCCCCTTGTGGCCGTCATTAAACCCCAAGTTTGGAACCAATTAGTTAAACACCGCTTGTGAAGCTGCACTGATAATCATTTATATAATTAAACAGGTATGTTGCCAACATTATCATCTAGCTCCCACTGAATCACTATCAATGGAAAGGAAATCAGCAGAAATAACTTTTCTACTCAACACTAAGCCCCAGTGTATTACAGTATAGTCATCAGTTCTTCTACAAGGCTTGTCAGGAGAGAGCAGTGACAATACTGTATTATTCCCATCATAGCGCTCAGTCCTCCACACA
The DNA here is from genome assembly GCA_916701645.2 of Sebastolobus alascanus. Taxonomy (NCBI): domain Eukaryota; kingdom Metazoa; phylum Chordata; class Actinopteri; order Perciformes; family Sebastidae; genus Sebastolobus; species Sebastolobus alascanus. The sequence goes on along the minus strand of CAKAOJ020000040.1, from coordinate 2,375,451 downwards.
TCAGTGCACACCTCTATAGGAAATAGAGTTTACACTGTAACCTACCTGTCTCGGAGGAGTACACACGAAAGCTCTTGTCCCAGAAGCCACACACCAGTATGTAGCGGTTGTCAGCTGTCACCACGAAACAGTGCGTGGTGATTTGGATGCTCTGGTCCACTAGGTCTGTGATCTGACGCTTGTTGCTTCCAGTATTGTTGGCTGTGGGAAAAAAAAGGAAAAATAGAACTCATGTCAATACCTGAGGTGTTAAGATTATTAATAAAAGGGACTGTATGGTAAGTTTTTACACATTTAAATGTTTTTAATCCTTTTTTTATTGCCAATGTGCGAACAGGTTGGAACTTAACCTAAAAAATGAGACCTTCCGCGACTTTCTGGGTTTCCTCTATCAGCCTGTAGACCGCTTTTAATGTGAAGAATGCAACTTGTTCTTTTCGGGAAAATCCAACGGATGTGACGTCATGCGCGCTCACGAGTGTCTTCATTTTCCAGCTCCGCTCCAGGTCTAACAGTGTGCAACGATAGCTAACGTTCGGTTAGAAATGGAGTCCGCTAACGCAAACAAACGACCAGCCCCCACCACAACTCAGACTCCAACACAAACTCCACGGAGGCACAAAAAAAACAGTTACATCTAGTGAAGCTCGTCTTGCAAAACAGGAATGTGACCGACGTCGGGGGGAAAACTAGGATCAACATCGGCCGGGCCTTCAATTCAGGTAGGGACCTTAGTTTGGTAAGCAAACATTACTGCCAAGCATGTAAAATATAGAGTGATACTGTGGTTTTATATGCTAATGTTGCTCACGTTAATCAACATGATGCCTGTCAATCACGTTCAGTCTTATGTGTGTCACCTCACTGTTTTGACTGATGCTCGCTCACGTCTACATAGTGCGAGCACAAGCGCGAGCAACAGGACGCTGACTGTCGTTGTCTTAACGGCCACAGGAGTCACTGTTAACAAGCAATTTCTGATTCTTACATCTATCCCTTTTAAGAACCTTACAGCTAAAATGGATATACAGTACAAGCCAATGGTCAAATTGTTCTGTTTGATGCTGTATTTTCTGCTCAAAACAGGGAAGCTTACTCACCGACCAGAGCATCCATCTCTATAGGTAGGTGATGGGCCTGCTCAAGAGAGTAGCCTGGTGCTCCTCGGAGACCTGGATTCAGGCAGGGATACATAAGGAAATTAATCACTGAGGCTATTCTCACCTCTGCACGTGTGCATTCTTACACACACACACACACACACACACACACACACACACACACACACACACACACACACACACACACACCTCCATCAGAAAGATTTCCATCTGTCTTACTGGGCTTTTTTTTTCAGAAGTGTCAAACAGAATGGAGACATTTTAACCATGCAATCTGTATCTGGAGCCAGTTTTGAAACAGCAACATGCCTGAAAATATGGAGACCTTATTATCATCATTATTCCGAAAAGCCAAACCACATTTCCCTCCTCTCTGACAGGATGGCAAGGGTGCTGCAGCTGTGTTCATTAGTGTGGGAGCAGCCAGAGCAGCCACACACTGCGGACTCTTTGGTCCTGAGCTCAGTGTGTCTCTACAGTGACAGATGGGGACGTGTGAGGAGAATGTGGTGCAGTTGCGGCCTAATTTCCTAGTAACCATTGCTTTGGCCCTCTGACCCTGAGGTGAGGCTGATTCTCAGGGAGGGGCTCTGTGGGTAATGTTGTTCACACATGTCTGAAAAGGAACATGTGGAAACACTCATGGTCAGCTTACCTAGGAGGTGCTAGCCTCTCACATAGCCAGCTGGCTACAGCTCTATTATGAGTGGTGGGCAGGTTTGTGTGAGACAGTGATGAAGTGATTTTACAGGGCCACTGCTGTGGTAGGTATCGCATGTGGTGTGGCACTTCTTTTTTTTTAACAAGGGCATATGTGTATGTTTGAACACATCACCTGCCATGTGTGTTGAGCCCCACTCACCAACGGTGTTGTGCCATCGGTTGACGGCAAATACGCGGCTGCAGGTGACAGTGACCACAGCGGGTACGGTAAGGTGGGGCAGGGTGTTGGCGGCAATGTGCGTTACCGGCGAATTGGATGGAAACTTCAACACCATGATGACATCCTGCTGCATCTGGTCCTTGAACATGAGAGGACTCTGTGGAAGGAAACACTATTGAGTAGAAGAGAGAAAAGACGGGGTGTGAAGGATGGAGGGATGCGATGGCGGGAGAGGAGGAGTACAAGGAAAGAGGAAAGGGACGGAGAAGATGAAAAGAAGAGGTATGACAAGATGGGAGAAAAAGAATGGAAAGAGGCAATTAGTGTGGAGGTTGGAGGAAAAACTAGGTTCAGACACAGAGGAGAGCTTCATGCGCTGCCCCCCCCCCGGACGGAGAAGTCAGACGAGGGACTGGTCAGACAAGGGTAAGACATGGAAAACTGGGATGGAGTATGCTGTACATATGAGATGGTGCATACATGATACACATGTATCAGAAAGATTGAGTTTGGTCCACAAAGAAGAAGCATTAAAAGAGATTCAGCTCAACCTTTACAACACTGGGTTAAACTACATGTGTAGCAGGAGTAAAAGCAATAGAGGAGATAGAGATCATAACAATACTCTAAGTTTTAACTCTAATCTTGTCCCTAATTTTGGAGGCTTTTGACAGATGTGGATGAAAACATTCACATCTGTTTCAAAAGTAGAAAATTTAACTAAAAGGTCTCAAAGGGATCTGCCTTACAAAGAGAGCCGTGTGGGGATAATGAGGACTAGGCTGGCTATTACATGGATTAGACAGAGGAGAGCAGCTTACAGCAGAAAGAGGGGAGCTACTAGGCCAGTAGGGAGCACTCTTCCCTTTACACCACACTGCTGGTAAGCAGTAACAGCTATAAAACAGTGCAGACAACTGGTACTGAATATTTGTTGTTATATTGCGGGTCTGTGACCTACATGAGGTAAGTCTTCTGAAATATTTATCTTTATAACATTGAAGGACATATATAGAAGTAAGAAATCAGGGACAACAAAGGCACGCAAACCCACACCATCCAGGCTTGCACAGGTCCACACATCACACACACACACACACACACACACACACATTCACACACACACACACACACACACACCACCAGAGGTGCAGGGAATTTTTCCCAGCATGCTCGTTGCTCTCACCAGGTGCATGGCGGAGCTTCGTGGAGGATGTGGCTCAATAAGCAACTGAGATGGCGTCTGTCCAAAGCTCTGGATCTGTGCCTCTGTGGCCTGCGGGAGAGAGAGAGAGAGAGAGGAGAAAAAGAGAGAGAGAGGAGAAAAAGAGAGAGAGAGAGAGAGAGGAGAAGGAGAGAGAGAGAGCGGCTGTCACAATCAATATGCATCAAAGTGATGGGTCAATGCGTTACTTGACAATGCAAGCAAATCCTAACTCAGCCGTGCTTCTGAGGAAAGGGGGAGGTAAAGGGAAAGGGGAGCACTCCCAATCCGCCTGGGTGCTCCCCCTTCCCCCCTCGGCCTGCAGAGTCATCCAAGTGTTAGTATGGAAGAGACAAGCCTTTTCCTATTAACATGCTTCAGTTAACCATTCCCATTTCCAGGCGCAGGGGCCCCCGCTGCATAAACGTTAACCTGGAGTGACATCCAGCTAGGACTGCAGCAGGCCGGCCTGCTTTTAGATGTTATTGTGCTTGAAACAAAGGGGAAAAGCATGTCCGTGCACACACATACGTATGAAACAGAGGCACAAAATCACACAAGGCGATTTGGCAGAGGGTACCTTGACGAAGGATGATTTATTGGGTTTAAACTGTGAGTATGGATGCTTGTGACTAAGAAGAAGAACTAAAAACAGCACAAGTCGCTCCCTGAGTACAGGAAAAAAACAACACACCAGAGGAATCAAGACATTACTATTATTAGAAAATAACTCCCATTTAAATAGACTAAAGAACTTTGCCTCCAGTGAGTGAGGGAAAAAACAAGCAGTAAGAGCTGCTGAGCTTGACTGAAAGTGGGGCAGTCCATGGTGGGAGTGATTGATGTGACTGGAGCCACTTCCACCATCAGAGGGGAGCTTGTAGACGTCCGTCAATGCCACTGTGCACAATGGAACATACATCGCTCAGCCTCTCGCCCGCCCTTTCTGACTGCCTGGGTGACTAGCCCTCATTTTTCCTCCGCCTGTACACACCACTCACAATCAAAAGGACCTATTGGCTAGCACATGCCACAGAGGGAGATGTGGCACGGGAAGTTTGGAGGTGATACTGAATTAGGACAGGCCACCTGCAAGCCAAACAGCCGCCCCCAACACCCCCCCCGGTCACTTCCTATCTTCCACAGCACCAAAAAAGGCGCTGTCCACACGGTTGAGTGCTGTCGCACGGCAGTGAAAGTTTCATGTGAGTGGGTGAGCACATTTGGCAACCATTAAGCACTAGTCAGTGTTTCTTTACAACGCAGTCCGTCAAGTAATAAGCAACTGACATTATGGCTATTTAAGGTTAGGTTTGGGGTGAGGGTCACAACGTCTGTTCAAATAAAGAAATTTGATACAAAGATCAGAAAGGCTGAGGAGGCCATGTGGACAACATCACCATATTTCTTGTGATGATTCTATTACTAGGGAGACTGGGCTGCTGCATGTCCCGTTTTGGTAGTCTCAGACAACCTTGACACCCAACAATTGTTTCCAGAGTGCAAGGGGGGAGGATTTCTCTGTATGTGTTTGTGTTTTTGTACGTGTTGGGGGAAGGGGGTCTGACTTGTTGAAGGTTAACTCAAGAACATGTTCCTCCACTAGATGATCAAAACATGTCAATATCTCTCAGGTGCTTCAACACTAATCCTGTCTGAGGTGTGTCAGAAACTTATCTCTATCTCAGTCTGAGATGGAGAGCACTTAACAGGCAGTTCATTAGTTTAAGTCACTTCAGGCTCTGCTTTTTGGCTGATAAGTGACACTTATTGCCAAAGCCATCTGGATGATCTCCCCTCCCAGCAACAAACCGCCTTGCTTGGGTGAGCACCAAACATCCGTCATAACGCACCGCGTCTGCACGTCTGTCTGCGTGACTTTGTTCGCATCTGATTTTGGCATGAGCAAAAAGGCTTCAGAGGTGAGTGGCTGCAGCTCTCTCTCTCTATCTGCTGCCTGGTTCCCAAACTGGTGACAGAGAGACTCCGAGGAGGATGATCCCCCCCCAACAGCATCCTCCGGTGCACTCATGCAATGCAGGAGCAACACAACAGCTCTGTCAGACAGAATGCAAACACGGCCTTACGGTGACCCGCTAAGCAGCGTGGGATCATGCTGAGTCACGACACCTGAGATCAGCGCTGGTGACTACAAATATGAAGCTGCTGCACCTTTCACCTTTTGACAGACTCTGCAGGTTACAGAAGCAAATTGCTTTCATTAAGTAATTCTCTAAACCACACAGACCCATGCAAATAAACAAACTATTAATGTAATTGTTGTAATTGTACTACTTTCCCATGTGACAACACTGCTGCCCATCCTTTACATGCCAATGATATTTGTTTAAGATAAGCCTATCTGGATGTATTTAAATCCTTTAAGTACTAACAAAGAATTAGCCTGAGGGTGTTTCTTGAGTGACAGCTTGGGAGTTGACATGTGCACTACTGTCTGTGGGAGCAGAAATGTCTCAAACAATGTGTCTACCAGTAGGTGATTATCTCTAATGCAGTTACCATCAATGACTCAAACTGAATCCTATTCTATGTGATACATATGAAGGAAGTTTCTTATTATTAAGGTCAAGCATTTAAACACTTGTGTCCCATCACTATGAGAATATCAAGGTGAAATCAATTTAAATATATCTCAGCTGCTTCAAACCCTTCGTTGGCGAGCCACGGCACACTTTGTTGTCTCTGTCGATTCAGAGGCGGGGCGGTAGGAGCAGTGGCAGCTGAGGAGAAATGGAGTCCCACTGATGAATAATTTGTCTGTTTACTTCTGAGTGACACAGCGGGGTCTGAATCAAGGGGTTGCTGTCATGTTTTTCCATAAGAGAAGGCTGTCAGGAGGAGCATCACATAGAAGGACCGCTGTTCCGGCAGTGTGCCCAGTAGAGCTGTCACCGTGCCCTCAACCGGAGGCCCGGTGGCGTGTCAGAGACGGTGTCATCATTTCCATCTGACACACGGGCGGAAATTATCTCTCATGACCTCTAATTTATTGACATTTCAAATGCCTTAACTGTTATGACTAATGCCAGATCTGCAGTTTCACCTGTCAGGCCCAGAATGAATCAATACCCCGGAGTCAATCGTCACATTTCAGCAGGTCTTAGCGAGACATTCATTGGGCACTTTTCCATGCTCCACCTCACTGACTCAGAGCCAGGCAGCTCACAGGAGGAGTGGTAAACAGTAATGTGAATGGTGGCACGATAAATCCTGCAGGAAATCACCTACAAAATGATCGTAATGTTACATAGGCTATGCAGGAAATCGTTCACCTTAAATTAAATAATTTCATAGCAGAGCATCAAAGTACAGTAAAACTGTTGTTAACTGATCAGCCTGGAGAAATACTGTACTTGGGAAATTATAATACTGTGAATATACTGGACAATTTATTTATATATATATATATATATATATATATATATGTACAGATTTAATACTCTTATCAACATGGGAGTGGGCATGGGGAGTGCTTTCTTTATGCAAATGTATGTATATATTTACTATTGGAAATCAAATAACAACATAAAACAATGACAAATATTGTCCAGAAACCCTTAAAGGTACTACATTTAGCATAAAAAATATGCTCAAATCATAACATGACAAACTCAAGCCCAACAGACAACAACAGTTGTCAGTGTGTCAGTGTGCTGACTTGACTATGACTTTCCCCAAACTGCATGTGATTATCATAAAGTGGGCATGTCTGTAAAGGGGAGACTCGTGGGTACTCATAGAACCCATTTTAATTCACATATCTTGAGGTCAGAGGTCAAGGGATCCCTTTGAAAATGGCCATGGCAGTTTTTCCCAAAATTAAGCGCAAGTTTGGAGTGTTATATAACCTCCTTCTCGACAAGCTAGTATGACATGGTTGGTACCAATAGATTCCTTAGGCTTTCTAGTTTCATATGATACCAGAACTCTATCTTTAAAACTGATTCCGCTACAACCTAAAAATCACAAGTTGTGTAAATGTGTAAAAGAAATTAGTGGCGTTAAAACAAATTTCGCGTTATTATTGCAATAAATTTGACAGCCCTATTTTTAAAATTTTCTACTCTCAAATTTTTTCATGATTGCTGTTGAAAAATTACAATGATATTAAATCTTCTTCACAACTTGTATATGCAAGGAAATCAGCTGATTACGGTTTAATGGCCCTGTCTAATAGACTTGCTCATAATGCAATTTCAGGATACTGCTACTGTAGGTTTTAGTATACAGGGTTTAGATATTCAAGGTTAGACTTCATGTTACAGGGAGAGGAAGAATCCATCTGGAATGAGAAACATGATTGAAGGTATGAAGGCTTGTCTTAATTAGCGCTCATCATACCAGCATTACATCAGTTGCAATTAGCTGAGCCAATTTCTCTTTCCAGCACAAATACATTCACATGTCACAATAGCGACTACGTCAACTGGGCACAATTAGGGAGTCTGAGTAGCAGGCTTCCTAATGTGCAACTAACTAATGGTACTGTCATCTCTCAGGGTAACAGTAGGCAGGGTGTAAGACAGATAAAAACCCCCTCATGCAAAATATGCAAAATAAAAAAAAGGCATCACCTAAATCTCTCTCAAAATGATGAAAACCAAACCTTTCACAATATGGTTTGGTAATTAGATGAGCCAAATCTTCTGCAGGTGATTTGCATAGTGGTCACTTGATAAATAAAGGCGCCCCTGGAAGTGACAGTATATAAATGACTTGTTTTGCAGACAGCAGATGGTGGATATCACAGGGAGAGACAAGCTCAAACTGGAAAGTACCACAATGCGTGCCAGCTGCTGCAGTCTCTGGTCCCCTTTCCCCTCTACGCAATTAAGCTATTCACGAGTAGTGCGGCCGAGCTAATAGATATTCAATTAATTCGTTAAGAACAAGAGGATTCACTCCCTCATCTATTGACTGAGTGACCTCTGTTGATTGATCAAAGGGCTCAGTCAGATTCATTGATCTGATTAAGGAAAGGAACATACAGTATATTCAGCAGCAGGAAGAAAAGAATCCTGATGTTAAGAGGATCTATGAATGATGTGGACAGATATTAAAAGACTACTGTTTATCTGAGAGAGAGGAAATTAATAACACAAGTCATCACAAAATGACGCTAATCTCAACGCAAACTCGATGACTCAGCAGCTCTGCCAAATTCTCTCACGGGTAACATTTGCATGACACAATAATTGATTGACAGATGCGTGATATGAATGCTCCCGGAGCTCCAACACATGCCAGGACAAATAGAGACAGGAAGTTGTGCCTATGGTGAATAAGAGAAAGGGGGAGGGGCTTTGTCTCCATGGCGATGTGTGTGTGTGTGCCTTACCTCTCTGAGCGAAGGGTCAGTGATACTGTCCAGCTTGACGGAGCCCTCGTAAGTCAGGTAGTGAAAGACGTTGAGGGCACGCACCGCCTCCGGGCCTCGCTGCTTGTAGCCGAAAATAAGGTCAATCCACTGATGCAGCTGACATGACACAAACTCGCTTTCCAGGGCCTGTGAGAGGAGTACAGGGCAATTAGAGGTGAGAGGCATCAGCAGCAGAAGCACACAGCACATGGGCCAAAAACACAACACAAATTGTGCTTCCACACAACACTGAACACAAATAAAACACAGCCTACTCTACTGTACACAGATGGCCTACCAGGGCATTACATCACATCAAACATCACAAAACTAATGAAGAGTATTTTAAGTAGAGCTGTCAATCGATTAAAATATTTAATTGCGATTAATCGCAAATTAATCACACATTTTTTATCTGGTCAAAATGTACCTTAAAGGGAGATCTGTAAAGTATTTAATACTCTTATCAACTTGGGAGTGGACAAATAATTAATGCAAATGTATGTATTCATTATTGGAAATCATTAACAACACAAAACAATGACAAATATTGTCCAGAAACCCTCACAGGTACTACATTTAGCATAAAAAAATATGCTCAAATCATAACATGGCAAACTGGCAGGCAACATCAACTGTCAGTGTGCCGACTTGACTATGACTTGCCCAAAACTGCATGTGAATATCATAAAGTGGGCATGTCTGTAAAGAGGAGACTTGTGGGTACCCATATAACCCATTTTCATCCACATATTTTGAGGTCAGAGGTCAAAAAAGGGCCATGCCAGCTTTAAAACTGAGCCGCTATAACCTACAAATTGCAAGTTGCATTAATGCGTTGAAGAAATGAGTGCCGTTAAAACAAATTTGCGTTAATACATTATTATCATGTAGGTAAAAAAGGTAAAAATAACATGCATTCAGTTCAATAAAGATACATATATATATATATATATATATATATATAACCTGCTTTATTGTGCATAAATATTACAGGAGAAAAAAAAAGAGACAGAAGCTGCATCCCCTCCTTTTAATGTAACCAGCTAACTCAGGACAAGCCTCCCATATCACATTTCTCTCTCTACTTAAAATACGGACTGACCATCTTTGCATGGAGACAAAGAAACTGGTTCAATACTAACAGGGATCCAATTTACTGTAAAACCATCCGCAGCAGCAACACTGATAAATGACTTGTGTGAGAGTGAGAAGGGAGACTTGATTTCTTGTGGTAGTGTTACAGTAGTGAGAGTTTTGGGATCGGATTTAAAGCTGATAATCATTATAAATATTCCTATGGAAGCCATGCAGTGGGGGGGTTTGATGTATTGTTCCACAATACGGTACAATGTAATTCCCATGCATGCTGGTGTAAGGCTTTGCTAGGGGAATTTTTACACTCCTCCCCTCGCGTCAGGAATAACAGCCATTACCAACAAAGCCTGCTCGAGCACACAGAGGCAGAGTTTGCCACAGGGCATATCACTTCAATTGAAAGTGGCACATGCAAAGATGGGAAGTGGGAGGATGAGAGAGGGAGGGAGGGAGGAAGAGAAGGAGGGAAGGGAAAAAAAGAGGAAGAGTGAGACAGAGGGGGAGGCAGGGAGAGAGATTCACTGACAGAAATGAAATAATAGAGGAAGCAAGAGAGTGGGCTAGCTAGGGAACAGAACAAAAGAAAGACACAAAAAAATGGAGGCAGAGGACTGTGAATGTCTGGGCGTGTGAATACACTGGTCTGCGAATGTAACAATGCAAGGCAGAATCACACATGTATCCTTCAACAGTGAGAAAATATACACTGTAATCCTTTTTTTTCAGTCATCCTCTCTCCTTGTTTTGGAGATGCAGACATGCCCGTAACAACTCCCAGCCTCTCCCTTCTCTCTCTCCCCTCCACCCCCCCACTCTGCCGGTATACAAGCCTGATAGAGCTCGACCAGGCAGCGAGGGTAGAGCACAGGGAAAGGTCACCTCCATAAGACCAGCCCAGCTCTGTCACTCCAGCTGAAAAGGTCAAGTGTGTTCCCAGAGCCTCTTTCTACCTCTGGTCCAAAAACACTGTGGCCCCAAACCTCAGGATACACAACCTGCATGAAACGTTGTGTGTTAAGTGTCTAAATTAGAAAGTTGAGGTATACCATAGAGGATTTCTATGGATGAAAAAGGGTTCAATAGGTACCCAAGAGTCTCCCCTTTACAGACATGCCCACTTTATAATAATCACATGCAGTTTGGGGCAAGTCATAGTCAAGTCAGCACACTGACACACTGACAGCTGTTGTTGCCTATTTGCCATGTTATGATTTGAGCATATTGTTTGATGCTAAATGCAGTACCTGTGAGGGTTTCTGGACAATATTTGTCATTGTTTTGTGTTGTTAATTGATTTTCCAATAATAATATATATAGATACATTTTAAAAAAGGAAGTATATTTGCCCACTCTAATGTTGATAAGAGTATTAAATACTTGAGAAATCTCCCTTTAAGGTACATTTTGAACAGATAGAAACTGTGCGATTAATTTGTGATTAAACGCGATTAAGTATGGACAATCATGCCATTAATCACTCTTAAATATTTTAATTGATCGACAATCTAAATGTGTATTCAAAATGCATCTGAACTGCTGTAAGCTTATGCAAGGACCATTCATCATGTCGTTTTTGTATGGATTTGAGTTGAGCTGTTGAGTTTCTACAGTAAGTGATTCCAGATTAAAGGGAGAACAGGGTTTATCTGACGGCAACAGACAGTTGGATCTCCATTTCTTTCTCCATGCAGCTCCTGAAACCTGCTGGGAGTTGTGGTGGACCACATGTTGATGGGCTGTCTGTGTTGAACGTGCACGCACAGGCGTTCGCACACGTGCGCACGGAAAGGGCCCTGCATGCTGCCAAAGTGACGAGGCCCGGCATTACAGAAGGTAACAGTGTAGGGCAAATTTGCCCTCAGTCCTGTCCTTTAGTGACATCACTGGGGTCAGGGGTACAATGTTAGTATTGAGCGGTGCACTTTATTAGATGCTTCATGAATAAGACAAGGAGACACAGATACATGGGAAGGTTAGAAGGGAGAGTGGGGAATGGATTTCTTTGCTGCATCGAGACGGAGGCAGAAAAGATAAATGTAAAGAATTCATTTAAAAAAATACATCTAAATTACATAATCTCAACCTATAGAACATTCTCAGTATAGTATTACAGTATATACATGTTGCTGTGAATTATAAGTAGAAAAATACATCACAGCACGTAACATATCACAGCATGTAACATGACATGATGCAGTGTGCCATATACTGTAGTGCGCCTTATGAAAATGAAGATAGTCTCTACTGAATAGCGTAAGAAGGATATATAAATATACCTAATTAAATTAATTGTTACTGTGATTGGGACAATAATCATTATACTGCAACTATTTATCTTGGTAAAATTACAAATAGTATTGTTTTCATTTCTATTAGCGTCATTACTGCAATCTTAACAGACAAGAAATAAAAGGAGGAGAAAGTTATGTTTTGTGGCAGGAAAAGCTTGTGGAGCTTGGCATTTTGGTCGTCGCCATGTTGTTTTTTTGCAACCAGAAGTGACAAGAGAGGGTGGAGTACAAGCGAATACTGAATAAGACATTTTTAGGTGACCAGAAAGGCTGTAATTATTTTCATGAACTGAAAACACTGTGAAAGGGTTAAACCAGACCAGACAACGCCGTGGTAGCGACCTGTCAATCACAAGGTAGCCACACCCTGAAGCACCCCCTGCTTTATGGCCTATTTGACTCTAAATGGGGCCATAATTTACTAAATGAACATCATACTGTATTGAAGAAGACTTGAAACTAGCAATTGAGACCATAAACTCATGTTTACAATGTTTACTGAGGTAATAAATCAAGTGAGAAGTAGGCTCATTTTCTCATAAACTTCTATATAATCAGGCTTCTTTTTGCAACCAGAGGAGTCGCCCCCTGCTGGCTATTAGAAAGAATGCAAGTTTAAGGCACTTCAGCATTGGCTTCACTTCTCAGACCCGGAGGTTGCTGCCTGGTAATAAAGGAAGTAGTATCATATTCAGGTATAATTTCAGCTAAAGTAACTTTACCATTTTGAATATGACACATGCCTAAACCTTACCATCCTGTTGATCCTAACAAGGTCTTCAGGCTTCTTGGCCCAGGCTGGCAAGTCCACGTCACAAACCATGGTCCTGTCCTCCCTCATTCCCAGATGGTAGCCGTTGCTGTTGACAAACATCTCCGGGAGGTAGTAGAACTCCGGAATCAGTTCCTGCGTTTAAAAGGAAGAGAGATGTTCATGTTTTACAGCTCACTGACAAGACCACAACTTCTAATACCACAATGTCCACCATATAATCGCCCAACAATTCAGCAAAGTGCAAGAAATAACATATGGGAGGACGACGCCACGAAAAACAGAGAAAAAAAATGCTCTGTATCCCGCCGAGATGAAGTGAGAATTCAAGGGGAAAGGTAACACAAACAAACTTAACAGCGGGCCATGAGAAGGCGGTGAGAGGTGCTAGTCCAGTTATTCCAGGCAGAGGTGTTAGGTGTGTTAAATGAAACTGGAACTGAGTTGGGTTTTTCTGCCTGGTCTCTGGGCTCTTGTGATGGGGTCAGGACCTCGCAGCGGAGGGGAAGTCAGCATGGGAAAGGAGCCCCCTACATAAAGCCTGGTTTGATTCCATATACTGAAGAAGAGAGCAAATATTTACCCGCGTTTTGAAACGAGAGTATGCCTAAAGGAATTTCTCCTGTGTTGAATAACCATACTGGTATTTCTACATTTTTTAACCCATTAAGGGGCCAGTCTGTGTAACATTTGGGGGGATCTATTAGCAGAAATGGAATATAATATTCATCAACTATGTTTTCATTAGTGTATAATCACCTGAAACTAAGAATCGTTGTGTTTTCGTTAGCTTAGAATGAGCCCTTCATATACGGAGTCCTCCATGTTGCTCCGCCATGTTTCTACAGTAGCCCAGAACGGACAAACCAAGCACTGGCTCTAGCAAGAGCTTTTTGCATTTCTACGTTACCTGAAGGCCACCGTAGTTCTCCGACATGCTTGTAAAACTACAGTAACATAAGCCGCAGAGTGCAAAACCGTGGTACCGCCAGCCGCCGTCTGACTTCCTTTATCTGAAGTCAGTAGTGTTATTATGCTAAGGACGGCCTCTAAGCGAGGCGAACGACGTTACCACGGTTTTGTACTCGGCTCCTCACGTTACCGCAGTCTTAGAAAGGGAGGAGTGAGCGGAGGGGTACTCAGCTGGTTGCAATCTGCAACCACACCACTAGATGTCACTAAATCCTACACACTGTCCCTTTAAGTACATATCATTTCTTACCTTCCTGGCAACTATTTATATATCATGAACATCAACTTGCAGAAACTTACTTGAGAAATTAGCTTATTAGTCTTCTGGGTTTGTTTTTCCAAAAACACAGCTTTCACAAAGCTCTTTGGCAGCCAACTCTGAAATTTAGACATCATACCATCCTTGAAAGCGAGAACATTTGGACAGACGGCACTTGCTTCCAACTTCATTACCATGCAACCCAAACTTGACTTTGATTAAAAATGGGAAGAAAAAGAAGAAAAGGAGATGATATTTAATGATTATCTCCGAAAAGTTTTAAATTCAGGTTTAACTTTCATAGCAATCTGAAATTAAATGTTAGCTTCCTGGATGCCAAGCAGTCAATCCTAAAACAGTGGCATGCTTTGGATAGGTAATGGGCTCAAAATGCAAAACTACCGATATGGTCATTTAAGAAATCCTTTAAGATAAGGCATTTTCAACATAAATTACTGTACGTATACTTTCTGTGATTCTGCAGTCCCCACTCTGACCTCCTAATCATACAGCTCAGAAAGGATGAGTGAGTAAAGCCTCTGCACAATGAGGCATATGCACACGAGGAATGTAGATCCTCCACTCTGTCCTCATTAGAAAACATACGCACAAGACAAGTTAAATGCTTTTGTCTGTCTCCCAGCCTGAGACTATAAAGGAGGGTGCAAGACAGTATTTTAGCTCCTTGTATCGTCTTGTTTTATGAATGCAGTGTTTGTCAGATTCAGTAGTTTTATAATGCCTATGGGATACACAACGTGCAGAGCTTTTAGGCCCCCCATAAATCACTGGGTTTTGATAGAGCGAGTTAGCATGACATGGTACAGGCCAATAACACCGCTGGTCTGCTGTTGGTCACATTTCACCCTCCGCACACGACAGGCAAGGAGTAAAGTAGCCATTCCTCTCTGTTTCCTCCTGTCTCTCACATACACACACAGACACACAACCGCACTTTCCCTCCACTTTTTGGTTTGTAAACTTCCTGCCGTAACTCACCGCCAAGCCGTTAAAACTGCCAGCTCTGTTTTCAAGCCACCCTCCCATGGCAGCCATTAATTCTGCAACAGCATCGTAATGGGCTAACAAGTCAATCACACATGCCTCCATTGCTTTACACTGTGTCACCTTAATGACATGTTCGTCAAAATCTGTCACCAGTGGAGTGCTGCTGGATTCCTTCAGACAGCATGGTGGCAGTTTGTGTGTGTGTGTGTATGAGAGAGTTTGTCTGTCTGTGTGTGCCCACTACTTGCTAGAAGAGTCTGCTTCCCATGGTGGTTGTGCCAGCTTAACATAACTGTGTGTGCACATACTGTAGGAATAAATGAGAGGTATGGATGCACAATAATGACGGGGTGGTCGAGGAGGTGAGGGCTCGGTCGGCGCAGGATTGTTTCCATTTGACTTGCTCTTTTAGGAGGTCATCCCCATCAGGGGTTCAGCCTCCGTGGTCTTGTCGTCATTACTGCTGGAGGAGGCCGGGGTTAATGAAGAAGAGACCCTGGTAAAAACAAGCTGCCTTTTAATCAGAGGCCTGATGGCCCGCTCGGAGTACTGGGCCAAAGGTGACCTTAACCCCGGACTCAGTCTCAGTCGCTACGTGGTGGCCATGCATGTCATTTGTGTGTCTGTCTACATGTTTGGCTGCCTTTCAGTTGGCATGCTTAGAAACCTGTGCTTTTATTTTATTTTGTTTTATTCTATGTTTGATGGGATTATAGTGAGCAATGCGCTTTTAAATCATAGTATGTTCAAGGTTACAAATATAAAAAGAGCTTAAAAACTATGTTGGAAGTTATGCAAAGAAAAATAAGAGAAATAACTGAAATATAAATTATTATAAAAAGGATCACAGCAATTGTTAACAGTCATTATAGTGGCATTGCCTCGTAGTTTACCACATTGCACCATGAGTAAACCAAACAAGCTCTTGCGTAATATTTTCCTGCTTCTAATACATTATGAAATACTGTTTGTAATCCAGCATTGTCCTCCACAGTACAACGCCTCTCCTAATAGATCAGTAACCATCCTATGTGTGTAAAAACAAATGCATGCAGACGTACAAGTAGTTGAAAGTAGGCTGTATTTGTTAACAGGGTGGCGTCTGACTATTCAGCTGTTCGCTGGCTCGCAGCTTTCTGCCGCTGCCTTGCGTAGCTGGCTGCTTTCCCCCAGATCCTGGCGAGTAAAAGCCCTGTCCGTACATAAAAGACTACATTTTAAATAGCTTTTGTCATTAATGCTTTATTAATTGCCTGGGGCGACGCTACCCGATGCAGGGTGTGCTGGAAATATATGACACTTTGAGGTCAGTGCGTATTCCTGCTGCGTGTTATGCAGTTGGCAAAATGGAGGCGAATCAGCAGGGTTCAGCGTTTTCGGTGACTGCTCAGTGGATTTGCGGAGGGGAGGGCTTTGTCTTTCTCTCAGACACAGCCTTTGTTCAAACTCATGAGTGCTTGCATGCACAGATACAAGATCAGTCTACCTCTGAGATAGTTTGTTTTCTGCATGAGATAAACCAAATGTGCATTTCTAAGTGCTTAGGGTATCCCTGTACACTCTGGGTCTTTGTGATTCGCTGTTTGAATGAGGCATTTATAATTAATGGTATATATTTTTGCAGTGGTGTTGAAGCACATTGGCTGAGGAGGGGAGCATAGCGAGTAAGAGGTTTGCTATGGTTATATTGCCAATTATACATACTGTATAGTTGCAATTCTGCTGGTAGATATGTTGTGCAATATTTATTATCATTGTCCTGAGAATTTGATACCCACAGGTCCATAACACCAGCTTAAAGAAGGTCCAAGGAAATATATAGATAATAAATAATAATCACATATTTAACTTCCACTTGTTTAAAGGCACAATTCTCTAGACCTGTGTATCCGTATAAATGTAAACCATGGATTGTATTATTTGCTTTTGTTGTGAAAACTCACCTTTACATCAGAGGTGTCCCTCTGGCAGTTTCTCCAGGAGCGGGCAACGGCTGAATAGGTGCGGTCAGGGTGGTCGAATTTGTTGTTATTGGCACTGAGGAGGAATGTGGTGAAGGGCTCCTACAGAGAAAGCAAATCAGACATCACAAAGATCAAAGATCTCCAGCCAAATCTAAAGTCATCATCATCTTTTCCACCCTCTTGATCTTGCGTTTCGATTGCAACCATCATAATCAAAATAATGAAAATCTCAATACTGTTTTGAATTTACTGGATTACCATGCATCTTATTAAAATGCAAGTGAATATTCGGAATTATTTGCATTATTTCACTGTTATTCTTTTCTGCAGGAGATTAGGGATCTCTGTAGAGATCAGTCATTCATTGTATCCAAGCCTGAGGGAGAATTAATTAGCGTTCTTCCTGAGTACAGTAAGCCATAATGATAATTGGCTCAAATTTGGTTTTCTCAGCCTGCGATGGCGACCATGGCCGGTTGTAGCGGATGGATCACTCACCAGAGGAAGAAAGGGATTGTGGGAACGAACCCACAGAGGCCAATCTAGCTGCTGTCAAGGGACCTCCCTCAGTTCATCAGCCCTTTTCCTACTAATGATGGGGGAGGAGGAGAAATACAGTACAAACTCCCCATAAAGCTCGTTCAAATTAATAAGCCGACTTCAAAATCAAATGTTCACCGACTCAAAGAAGCCGTGCAGGTTATAAGGGCCTGTTTTGTGAGGAACAGATTGGGAGAGAGTGCGTGTGCCTCCTCCTTCTCTTGCAGAGTAAATGAGGACAGTGCTCAGTAACCTTGATGGACATGTCTCCAGCGCTCACTGGGTTGCCTGAAACACATAAACCTGTCACAGCAGCCTCTGTAAATCATTACCCAGCCACTCTTTATTTAGTTCACATATGCCGGTTTACTGGCCTGTGAAATGTGTTTTCTGAGCGCCATTGGTCTAACTCAGGCCCAATCAAATTGAGATGTCGAGCTGTTTCCTGTGCAGAAGCCGACAGACCTCAAAGTAACAGCATCATCAAGTCTGACAAGTGACAATCAACTAATGCAGACTCAAAAATGAAAAGCTGTCTGAGGATGTGGGTTTGACTTCATTCCTATTCAGATGCCTGACTAATGTGGGGATTTTGAACACAGTACAATAATGAGAGTGAAGGTGGTTGAAGGAGTGATTTGACTCACTATTCTGACAAGCCAGTGCAGGGTGGAGGCAGCTGTGGAGTAGTGGAAGTTGTAATGACAAGGTGGCGTCTGGTCGTCTTCCCAAGTCTCATAACGTTCAGCGTAGAAAGCTGCACGCTTCGGATTCAGAGCACCAACAGGCTGCAAAGAAAATATGGAAATAAGAGGTTCAGTTCTTGCAAAAAAGTAATTTGCTCCTTATTTGCCCGTGTCAGTAAAACAAAAGTGTTTCCCCTCAAAGCAAACCTGAAGAAATTGTAAGTTTCCTATTGTAAGCATGTGTAAGTCATAGGCTTTGTGAAGACAATCTTCAACTTTATATGCAATTATGATTGTACAAATTTTTATATTTTAAGCTTGACAACATTCACTGCTGTATTTGTTTTCTATAGAATACAAAACCATGTTTAATGATATTTATTGTAAATTAGGAGTCTTAAATTTATATCCACTTCCTTTGTTGATGCTTCCTTTCTTTAGAGTTTCTGACATCCAAATTTTGGCTAACATTATCCCATAAATAGAAGACATTCTCACCGGTAAAACTCTTAATAAGGAAGATAAACCTTCATAAAAAGCATGCAGCTCGGGTGCTTTACCATTAAAACAATTAATAAAACAATAAAAGCTAAAACTGCAAAACAAAAATACTCTTTAAATATTAAAGCAAAAGCAGAGAGCCAAAATTTACAAATTTAAATTCTTTGTTTATTTATCTGTATTGATACCTATCATGCCCAATATATTACAACAAACCACAACAACTATAGTACAGCACACTGTCAAAGTGACCAACCAGTTGTCATATTGACATCAAACTGAATAATGAACCTTTATGTATCCTTGAGGGTTTACATGAACAACACCTCCGTAGAATTCAGTTTGTCTTGACAACCAGTACCTACTTGAAAATAGATAAAAAGTCAAAATAAGGTAAAATCAAAAATAGTAATAGTAGTGACATAGTAATAACTCATTTGATGTTAAAGCTTCAATATTCCGGTCTTTAAACTGTTCTGGGTTTGGCTCAAAAACTGAAGAAGTATTTGGTTCAGTGAGCAGCAGAAAGTCTGAAGATCTGAGTACTATACCAGGCTCATGTCTTGGCAGCATATTAACAATATACAAAAGACAAGTCCATGATTTATAGACAAGTTCAAGGATTTTCAAATCTATGTTATGAGTAACTGTAAGCCAGTGTGAGTGCTTTATTACAGAACTGATATGAGCTCTTTTCTTTGCTCTTACTACCTTCTCATCACAATCACAGTCTGACTTAAATTACATTTCTGTGTCATTGGGTCTGTAAAAAAACTACACATTATGTGTAGTTGCTCAAATATATGGCTTGTTGAATTACTGGAAGCAGGGGCTGTTGTTATTTTCAGTAGGGCTGCCCCGTCGTGGTCGACTAATCTGTCGTTTGGGTCTTAGTCCACTAAGATTTCTTTAGTCGATTAGTCGTTTAGGCTATTTTCACACTGAATGACTTATTTCCAAGAAACTTAAGAGCACATCTCTGGTAAACACAATATTTAAAGTGGTGCTTTTGTGTAATTCTTTGTGTGGGAACTCAGTTTTACAGATCTGCTTATTAAATCAACTAAACGATTACTTAACGTGTTCATCGACTACAATTGCTTTGGTCGAGAACAGCCCTAATTTTCAGTGACACTTATAACTACAAGCCAGTTACACAACTGAAAAATTACAATTGACACTCTGACAAGTTT
Organism: Sebastolobus alascanus; assembly: GCA_916701645.2. Taxonomy (NCBI): domain Eukaryota; kingdom Metazoa; phylum Chordata; class Actinopteri; order Perciformes; family Sebastidae; genus Sebastolobus; species Sebastolobus alascanus. Next base: position 2,355,579 of record CAKAOJ020000040.1, on the reverse strand, counting down.
GGCTTGTGGTCACAAGCCAATGCTTTAATATGTTAAGTAATTAGGGGTAATTTACACTATAAAAAGTATGAAGATACGTCTTTGTGTAATCCATTGTTTTTGTTTTTACAGTGTACCATCAGATCTTATAATCTCCAAAAACAAAAAAAGACCCTCTTCACTATTAGTAAATCCTTTTATGAAACATCAGAGCTAAACGTTAGCTAGTCTGACTCATATAATGTACTTAATTTGACTTCCTTATTGAACAACCACACAAGTAACACTCAAAGCCTCATGCAAGAGGGATCTGCCTTTCGAAGTCCATTGTTTTTTCCTGCATGAACCACCCAGTGCTAATCGATTTAGAGTCTCAAAATGGAAAATGTTACAGCTAACAGCAGGTCTCATGACCAGACTTCCATCTAAATCAAATTTTAATGTGCATGTGGCTATATGACAGTCATGAAAGGATTATGGGAAATATTCATTCCATAAGATAGATTATTAGAGTGCAGAAAAGCATCCATATAAAATTCAGATTTTTGTGTAGCCCATAGCAAGTGAAGGGTCTTTTTCTCTTGTACGACGCTTTGTAGGCGTCACCTTTTGGCTGCATGATTGCAATTTGTAATATAGCAGCAGAATTTTGGCCTGGTGACACGGACGGTTTGCTGCCAATACTGTCATCATGTAGCGGGTGATGTGATGTGATGGTCCAAACGCCTGGCTGCAGTGAAATTAATGAAGACTATAGCAGGCAATGCAGCTACGGTACTACTTTGATTTACAGTTTAACATATTTTGTTGGGTGCATAGTGTAAATTACTGCTTTCCTATTTCTTGTGTTAGGACAGCACAAGGAACAGGAAAGCATAATTGAGCATAATTAAGATGGACTTGCAGAGTCTTAGTAGCTCCCCATTAGGCTGCATGTGGTGAGGCCGGCAGAGAGGCTGGGGGAGAGTTCAGGCCAGTCAAGGAGCTTTACTCTGGGATTTGTCTGTCAGACCCCATTATTCTCCTGAACCCTAAAAATGTCCTGTTGCGCTGTCTTCTGTCTGAAATTTACAAGGGTACGGTGGCAGGGGTGAGCAGGGTGGCGCGCTGAGGATGGAGGGAGGAGATATGAGCGTCTCCTGCTAAATGTTGTGGGTAATCCACGTGGATTAACCCTGGTTGACCTGATTTACACCCAACGCACCCACCGAGCCAAACACGTTACTCAGCACTGCTACTCCCATATGTGTTCAGAGCCATTCTGTGCTACTGGCCACAAGCTATGGTCTTAAATCACCAACCACAAGAATTGACTCATGACTGACATTTTGAATGTTATACAGTAGACTGTATGTTGGGAATGCTAAACCAAACCATAACAAAACAAACCATTCAATGATGTACAATCTGAACCGTGGGCTTGTTGAACCGTTGCACCACTATTAAATACAGGCCTGCTAATTATTTGAGAGACATAGAAGAGGCAATTATCTGAGCATAGGCCTATTTGATGTCATGTATAAAATCAGTGTTATGGCTTCACATAATATAGAAATATAATTTATCTTATTTATTTTTTTATTAGATAGGGATAGAGCATGTTGATGAACATCTGTATAAAATACAGGATGTAAACATGCAGGAGTTGGCAAGAATGCTAATTTTCATCCTAGGCAGGTAACAATATACAGATACAATAGACAACAGATACAAATATACAACACACACAAGTAAAACAGTCAAATACATTATGCAACATATCAAGTTGAAAGTGATCACAGTTCTGATTTGCCTTAAGCCATCTTTTGAGATGGGTCTTAAAAGTGGAATATGTAGGGCACTCCCTTCATTCCATTCATTACTATCAATAAATCTATTTATATATTTTGGAGTTCAAATACATTAGAAATGGTTATGTTTTTCTTTCCCTAATGTGCAAAAAAAAAAACGAACCGAAACCGTGACCCAAAAAATGCAATACAAACCGAACCGTGGGCTTGTCAGCCAGCATTTATTGCAAAAAAAAATTAATTTTCTACTATGTAATTTTCCTATTGTTAATATGAGAAGTAGAGGAAAACCCATTTTCTAAAAAAACTGCTTTTGATAGTCATAAAAAGTCCCTTATCGTTGTTCTGCATTTAAAGAACAACAATTAGTGTGAGGATATACTGTAGAAAAGAAAAAAATAACATCACAGCTATATATTAATCGACATCCATCCAATTATTTCATTGTTAGGCCAAACCTTGGACAGCATGGTTAATTATTTAACCGCAGCCTCAGTAATAATTTCAATATTATACTGACACCATCACTGGGTTTTTGCCCTTTGGCGGCTGTTTCATTTTCATGTGTTCTTAAGGCAACAAAATGACTCCCATTAAACATACGTTTAGTGGTGAATAAATTGCTTTCTCTGCCTTTTCAATCACCCTGTCCAATATAAAAGCCTCGGAGGCATATTGGCAGTCAATATTAATATACTCAGTACCACTGACTCAGTCACTGAGGGGAGAGGGAGGCTGGTAATGTAATCAATGGCAGCTTTTCCACCTGAAAGCTGCAGCTCAGAGGTCACAAGAAATAAAATAAAAGCCCTCAATTCAAAATTCACTCATTCTAACGTTATTAAAATCGCACTATTATTCTTTTGGCTGGGCGCAGCTTGTATGCAACCTCAGTGCGACAGACAGACTCTCTCGGTCATTTTGAAGATTAGTCATATCCATGTGTGGCACTGTGCACATGCCTGAAGCTCCAAGTCAAAATTAAATGGGGCCGGTTTTTTCGGGTTCTTCCTTAGAATTTAATGGCAGTCCACATCAGTGTTAGCACAATTGAATGGACTGAAAGAGAAGTTTATTGAGATCTGCATAGATTTATGGGGTGATAATGGCCTTGCATGTGACGTCTTGGCCCAGCTGGATCGGGGTGCAAGCCACAAGACGTCTCGCACTCTGTAAAACCGCCGCTAGTGGAACTAATGCAGGTTGGAGCTGTATGAAAGATCCAGGTAATACATGTGACAGAGGGAGAGGAATAAGAAAAAGACAGCCGTGGGTAAAAGTAATGTGTGAAAGAGAGGAATAAGTAAACAATCCACGTAAAAAGGTATTAGAACCAAAGATTTTGATTTACAGTGTTATTAAATGTTTTACTTGCCCATTTAAATATCATTGTACCAGAAGAAGCTGGAAAACAAACTAAACCATAATAGCATAGTCAAGAGTGTGTGATATGGAACATATAATTGTGCTCAAAGGGATATAACAAGCCGACATTACAATTTTTTCGGTACATGCAAAAAGTACATCTAGACTCTATTTCGCTGCCACCAACCTCTCAACCTTTAAAGTAACCACAAACACGTCTTAAATGAAACACCAAGTTACAGGGAAGGGATCCGAAGACATGTTTACTGACAAGTTATGTCCCATTAATTCTTCTATTTGGCGCTACATAAATGAGGGAAAAAATGTTCTCACAGTGTTCCCGCGTCGTTCAGCTGTGTAAGCATAAATATAATAAGACATTTTCTATGTGACTTGTGGAAGTAAGAATGCTTTTATTTTGTTTTCTAGAAAACTTGTGTGGTTGCTGAGCTAGGATAATTATACTGACTGCATGGCAAAACTTGGATCGGTTCACCTACATTATTCTTTCTCACAGGTTGCTGTCGTCTTAAAGGGAATTTGCACCTGGTGGATTGTTGAACGCTGCTCAAATTGGAACTGTTATACTGCAAATATACACCAAACTCAATGAAATGCAAAACAATAAAATACAGCAGACAACAACAAAATATAGGTAAAGTAAAGTCAAACTAACATAAGGCCAACTGGCTATTTGCCAGGTAATTAATAGTTGCATTGATGCAAATAATAAAGCGAATTCAAAGTATATTTATGGACATAAGATGCATGTGTAGACATATACAGAGGGGTGACAACTTAAAGAAAAAACTAAACGAAAGCAGATGGAAAGCGGAAGGAAACTTCAAGCTGTTCTGGTGGTTTGTGGTCCTGTTTGTATATAAAGATTGGGTTGTAAACCAAAGTGTTGAATGTTGGTTAGTAGTGAGCTCATTGTATCCCACCAAAGTCAACATGAGAGTAGGGACGACTGTGAATCTGAACAAATCCTGAGCAATGGCTGGTTGTATTGTCTCCTTGTGCACTGAACACCTTTGTGTCCCAGTTCTTTTTCAATATGGCTTTGTCACCCTATAACTGCACAACGGTTGTGATTGCAGTTCAAACTAAAATATGTGATGGTTATCAACACGCAGTCTCGGCTCAATAATTCTGTGGAATCTTACAATCTTGTATATTAATTGAGATAAATATTTGTCCCAACTGTCACTGTCTTAAATGCACCAAAAGTGTCATATAGGGCTGTCAAAGTTAACGGGATAACGCGTTAACGCAAATTCGTTTTAACGCCACTAACTTCTTTAACGCAATCAATATTTCAGAGGTTGTAGCAGGCTCGGTTTTAAAGCTAGAGTGAAGACACTGCTATCATATAACCTAAGGAATCATTGGTAGCAACCGTGTCATACTAGCTTGTCGCGAAGGAGGTTAAATAACGCTCAAGCTTACGTGTGGCGAGGAAAAACTGTCACTGCCATTTTCAAAGGGGTCACATGCAGTTTTAGGCAAATCATAGTCAAGTCAGCACACTGACACACTGACAGCTGTTGTTGCCTGTTGGGCTGCAGTTTGCCATGTTATGATTTGAGTTTATATTTTATGCTAAATGCAGTACCTGTGAGGGTTTCTGGACAATATTTGTCACATTTGCATAAAGCAGCATATTGCCCACTCCCATGTTGATAAGAGTATTAAATACTTGACAAATCTCCCTTTAAGGTACATTTTGAACAGATAAAAAATGTGCGATTAATCAAGATCAACTATGGACAATCATGCGATTAATTGCAATTAAATATTTTAATCAAGAATCAGTCGTCTCTAGTTTCATGTTGACTTTGGTGGGATACAATGAGCTCACTACTAACCAACATTAAACACTTTGGTTTACAACCCAATCTTTATATACAAACAGTACCATAAGCCACCAGAACAGCTTGAAGTTTCCTTCCGCTTTCCTTCTGCTTTCATTCAGTTTTTTCCTTAATTTGTCACCCCTCTGTATACAGTATGTCTATACATGCACCTTATGTATAAATATACATTGAATTTGATTTATTATTTGCATCAATGCAACTATTAATTACCTGGGAAATTTTTAGCTTTACTTTACCTATATTATGTTGTTTTCTTTTTTTCCATTTCATTGAGTTTGGTGTATATTATAAATGGTGTATTCTGTACAAACATGCCAGATTCTGGTCAAATACAACTGTCCAAAAATGAATGTTTATGTATATGCTTCCGATATGCTTTGTTTTGTCTATGAAAAGACAGCTAAAACTATGAGTAGAATGTATGATTGATTAGCTGTTCAATGGGAATGAAAACCCCATTTATGATAAGATTAGATTCGCACATCAGTGGTCCTTTAGTACCTTTATTCCTGTCATAGTCACATCTGTTAATAATCCCAAATCAGGCTTTGCTTACCTCTATTCAACAAAGAATAATCACCTCTTCCCTTTTCCCTGCAGTGCATATCATACTGATCACAGACATAAGACAATGAAAACAACTGGTTCAGACAGTTCCACACTTGCTCCTATCTGAGTTCATTTCTTGTATACACCTGACCCAGTGAAATACATCATCACAACTAAACAAAGTATGATCAAACTTAGATTTGGCTTCAGATTCAATCAGGATCATTTCTGGTGTTGCATTCCAAATGCAGGAAATGAACACGGCTGCTGGTGGACGAGTGTGCAGTGAGAGTACTTCCATTCGCTTGGTTATATCTAAGCTACCTCCCAAAGAGACGCATATTGCATTTTATATTTCAGAAGTAATTACATTACAGTATGTTGCTATGGTGCTCTGTCAGGAGAAGTCACGGTCACTTTTGCTTGCCTCGTCAGAGGCCGGGCTGCATGCAGCTCCAGTCTAATGCAATCACGTTGCTCAAGCTCAAGATAAAGCAGATGTGCTCCCAAACAGCCTGACTGGAGTGGAAGTGAGGGTGACGAATGCTCCACTATGGAAAGAAAAGTGTGGAGGGGATGTTTACAGCAGCTAAGCTCTGTCTTCAGTGTTTCTCTTAGAGATGCTCAGCTTTCACTGAGTGCCACAGCAGAAGCTTTAAGAAGGAAACGGATTAAAATAGGTTTCTCTATCTCAGCACAGCTCGTTCAAAGTATACTTACAAGAGTAAATCAACATAATCACTATTATTTTAGTCATTTTAAGTAAGGCGAAAATGTAAGTAAACTAGGGCTGTCAATCGATTAAAATATTTAATTGCGATTAATCGCATGATTATCCATAGTTAATCACGATTAATCGCACATTTTTTATCTGTTCAAAATGTACCTTAAAGGGAGATTTGTCAAGAATTTAATACTCTTATCAACATGGGAGTGGACAAATATGCTGCTTTATGCAAATGTATGTACAGAATATATTTATTATTGGAAATCAATTAACAACACAAAACAATGACAAATATTGTCCAGAAACCCTCACACTGTTTTATTTAGCATAAAAAATATGCTCAAATCATAACATGGCAAACTGCAGCCCAACAGGCAACAACAGCTGTCAGTGTGTCAGTGTGCTGACTTGACTATGACTTGCCCCAAACTGCATGTGATTATCATAAAGTGGGCATGTCTGTAAAGGGGAGACTCGTGGGTACCCATAGAACCCATTTTCATTCACATATCTTGAGGTCAGAGGTCAAAGGACCCCTTTGAAAATGGCCATGCCAGTTTTTCCTTGACAAAGTTTTACTTTGGAGCATTAATTAGCTTCCTTCGTGAGCTAGTATGACATGGTCGAGCCCGCTACAATCGTAAAATCGCAAGTTGTGTTAATGCGTTAAAGAAATTTGTGGCATTAAAACTAATTTGCGTTAACGCAATATCACGTTAACTTTGACAGCCCTTGTGAAAATGTATGTAAACACCTTAAATGACATGGGTTGAGAAATGCTCTTGCGTCACATTTTGGTGTTGCTTGCCTCTTGAAATTATATTTTACAAAAGGATACATCTAATACATGTTAGTCAGTGGATGAAGAAGCACCATGTTAAACCACATCTGCTTCTTTCGCCTTCTTATGCAATTATATGAATTCCCATCACATTGTTTAACAGCTATGAGGAAGACTGGCTTCCCCTTATCTATCATTCACTTGTCACTCCATCAAGAAATAATCATTAGAATCTAATGAAACACTTCACTGCATGAATGTGTCTGACATCCAAATATGCAGAACTCTGGCCCCCGAGGCAAAGCAATGCAGTGTTCAATAGCACTGTTCACAGCTGACTGAATGCCCAACCAGCAGGTAATTGTAGGTGTGTACAGACGGTTTGGGAGGATATTATTTGGAAGATCAGCACAGAGCTCCAGCAACTTGAACAATGCTGTCCATCAAGTGGAAGTCACCCGTGATTAACAAACAGGTCTCAGGTATGACTCTGATGTGTGGGAAAGAAAGCCTCCCAAATTGTGCAACACAAGCGTGGGATCATTTCAGAATAATCTAGGAGTATTAATGATGCTTCAGTTTATAGTCTATTATTTAGCTGCAGTTAAAAATTAGCTTTATCCATTGTATTGACCTGAGAGTAATAAAATGACAATTTATCTTCATAATGTTGCAGCTCCCTGAGCTCTGGAGTGACAGGTGATATTACATGAGCTAATTTGATATTATTCAACTACAGAAAAAAGAGATAAACATACAAATGAAAACAGGAAATACATTTTAAAAAGCTTAAAGGGACTGTATGTAAGTTTTTACATATATAAACGTTTTTTAATTGTTTTTTATTGCCATGTGTGAACAGGTTGTAACCTTCCGTGACTTTCTGGGTTTCCTCAATCAGCCTGTAGACTGTTTTTAATGTGAAGTATGCAGGCCGGTTTTTCTGGGAAAATCCAACTGATCTGACGCTATGCACGCTTGCATGTGCCTTTACTCTCTTCAGCAGCTCTGCTACAGGGCTAACAGTGTGCAACGATAGCTAATATTTGGTTATAAATGGAGTCCACTAACAGCAACAAACCACCAGCCCCCACCACAACCCAGACTCCAACACAAACTCCACAGAAGCACAAAAAAAGAAAGTTATATCTAGTGAAGCTCATCTTGCAAAACAAGAGTGTGACCGACCTCGGGGGAAAACTAGGATCAACATTGGCCGGGCCTTCGATTCATGGAGGGACCTTCGTCTGGTTTTGGGTATCAAAAAGGACCCTGAGCTGGCAAAATTGCTATTGTACAGGTAAACTAACATTAGTGGCAAGCATGTGAAATATATAGTGATATTGTGGTTTTAGCTTGCTAATGTTGCTAATGTGGCATCAACATGATGCCTGTAAATCACGTTCCGTCTCGTGTGTGTCGCCCAAGCCCCTAGGAAGAGCGCCGGGCTGTGAAGCAAATTTTCCAAGAAGCCAAAGGGCGGTACTACAACTTCCGTGTCCGTCATGTGATGTCATTGGGTCCAAAAAGACTTTTTCCCATAGACTTGCATTGGGAAAGAGATGTCTGTAACTCAGCGGAAATTTTTTTTTTTTTTTTAGATGAATCAACTTACCAGTACAAACACTTGAATAGCCCTTATTAAATCATTAGGTCCTAAAAGTTGTAAAATGCACTAATAGCCGAATCCAGAGTTATTTCCTTCCCTCCGTTCATGTGAATGAGACCCAGACCGAGGCTGGAGCGAGGGCTGGGAGGCGGAGTTAAAGGAAACGCTACTGCGCCTGCTCTATGGACCCAATGGATGCGTTAGATCGCCGGATGATCCGGGTATTTTATCACTCGGCCATTTTGGCTTCATGCGCCACTAAGCAACTCTCATACAAATGAACGGGAGCCCACCTACAATGCTGTATCCAGTTCTCTTTATACACCCATGGTGTCGCCTCACTGTTTTCACCGATGCTCGCTCGCATCTACGTAGTGCAAGCACAAGTACAGCAACAGGGCGCTGACTGTCGTTGACTTAACGGCCACATGTGTCACTTTCAATTTCTGATTCTTACATCTAGCCCCTTTAATGTAGTAACCACTACGGCTGGGTATTGAACCACAATGCTGATGTGTGTGAAGCACCATGTATCAAAAACTGTATCAAAGTACTGAAAAAAAATTTAATGCTTTGTTAGATTTGTCCTCTTCTTTACTTTGCTTTTATCATACAGTTGTTTAAATTCTAATCTTGTTCTTATATATTATTTAAGCAAAGTTCTTTTATGACTGTTTGTGTTTGACAACATTGAATATTTGAGTATTTTTGCTTCTTTTGTTAAATGACAAAGGATTTTGCAGAAAAACATCATATGGGTATGGGTACTGAAACATGGGTACTGTATGAAAACATTTCAAAGGACACCCAGCCTTAGTTACCATACACACAGCCTGTGTGGTACACAACCACACCCACTGGACACACACCTCAGAGAGACACACACAGCCCTAATATACAATGAACATGTCTCTGGAGACTATGCTGCTACCTCTGATCCATAATTGAACAAAAGGGCAGACCAAGCAGAGAGGAGAAGTGTGTGTGTGTGTGTGTGTGTGTGTGTGGAGGGGGCTCTGTCCCTCCCTGCTACACTAGCTGTGAACTTTTGGAGCTATGAGAGCCCCGGGGTTCCAAGGACAACTGTCAGGAGACACGGGCTGTGAACTCATGCTAATGAAGGCAGCTCAGCCCTGTAAACAGCATGGGAGGATGTCACTGGAATACATTACAATACATAACTGTCTCCCCAGGGCAGGAGGTTTGCACATGGCTCAGGCGTGATCACCCCCCCAACACACACATATGCACACACACGCACACACACACACAGATCCCGTGGCTCTCTCAGCCCACCTGGATGCCCCACAGGCCGGAGCCTCCAAGAGCAGACAAGTGCTGAGGTGACGGTGAGCTGTTTGTCCAAAACATTCTGGGTTTACTGAAATGTGAAGAAGAAGTGCTCCAGAGCAGCGGGTGCTCATTTTTCAAACGCACAACACTCTATCAAACTCGTCCACGACGCTTTGAGTGTTTCACAGTAACTTCCTTTTTTTCCACTTCAAAGTTCTCCTCCTCTCCCACTACAAAAAGCAGCACACGCATGCCTTGAAAAGCTGAAAATTGATACAAACTGTTGAGAACTGAGACGGCGGAGTGAGGCTCTTAGTCAGAATGTCGGCGCTTTGAGGGAAACAAGGGGGAATGAGGGAGCGATAAAGTGAGCGAGAGAGAGAGAGAGAGAGAGAGAGAGAGAGAGAGAGAGAGAGAGCTCAGACAGGAATGCGACTGTTTTCAGGTCAGTGAGCTGCAGTTTGCATGTGCAAGAGAGAGAAAGAGACAGAGAAAGAGAAGGGGGGGGGGGGTTGGGGGGGGTGATAAACAAGTAAACCAAGCCACAGTTTGTGGTAGAGTGATCTGCTGCCTTTTCCTCTTCAGTCAAAGACAGAGCAAACAGAATGCTGAACTGTATCTCCCAGGGTTGAGGGGCATTAGTGTCATTGTGTCTGGGCTCTCGTGATTTGGCAGCATTAGCAGGACTACTGCACAGCTTGATGCGTTTTTGACCCGCCACATTTAGAACGACTTTCACTGCAACGCTGTGCTCATGACCTGCTCTTATCAGTTCATCAACCTTGAGAGTCTAATCCAAGCAGAAACTTAAATTATTAAATGACGATGTTTTATTAATAAAATTACCAGCTAGGATTTTGACATAATACAGTATGAGATTAGTGTGTAGAAATGTGTTGTAAAACTAGGGCGGGGCAATAATTCAGTATGAATTTTATAGTGTTGTTATGACCATACAGCTAAAATTTTTGTTAGTTTTGTAATTAAAAAACAGTGGGCTAGTCTGAAAAGTGAAGCCAATGCTGAAGTGTCTTAAACTTGCATTCTTTCTAATAGCCAGCAGGGGGCAACTCCTCTGGTTGCTAAAAGAAGTCTGATGGTATAGAAGTCTATGAGAAAATGAACCTACTTCTCACTTGATTTATTACCTCAGTAAACATTGTAAATATGATTTTATGGTCTCAATCGCTAGTTTCAAGTCTTCTTCAATACAGCATGATGTTCATTTAGTGAATTATGGTCCCATTTAAAGTCAAATAGACCATAAAGCAGGGGATGCTTTATGCCAACGGTAAAAAACCAAGAAGGCGACAGCCAAAAACCAAGATGGTACCAGCCAAAATGCCAAACTCAAGGCTTTAAAATGGCAGTCCACAAACCAATGGGTAACGTCACCGTGACTACAACCACTTATTATAGACAGTCCATGTTAAAAACTAACAAAATTAGTTAATCAGGTTTTTGCTTTACACATATTAAGAGTTTGGTTTCAAACACAGTTCATTGCATTGGATATATTTTATGATTGCTGTATGATGATATATATATATATATATATACGATGGAAAATAGTTTTTATAAACCTGCAATAGCTGATTTTTTTGGCCACTTGGAGGCAGCAGAAACAAGCAATAAACACAACATATTCATATTATCGTTTTTGAGGTTGATATGGGTGTTCATTCACACATCCAGCAGATATGTAGCAACATTAGCATTCATTTGGAGTCGGGTTTCTGGCCGCTTGGGAATGTAAATCCAATGTTCACTTTCCTTTAGCTCAGTTTCACTCTTTACCAACTCCTGCAATAAGTCCAGAAGCTAAATGCTCCACTGTATTCACCAGCTAGTCACTAACTTTGTCCGTCTGGCATGAGGGGAATTGCAGAGCTGGGTGATAATTCTCCGTGGGTTCATCACTATGAGCAAGCCCTTTCAATTACAAGTAGTCATGTAATTTATTGCTAATATAAAAATATTCAATATAGCGGTGGTTGGCCCTGACCTCCTTGAGATCATGGAAATTATTATTGATGCATCATGATGGATCTAAAGCTGCCTTTCTGAAAGAGCTGTTAATTGTGAGCATTATACTGCAGTGTCTACAATAGAAGGCACATATGTTTATAACATGTACAAGCCTCTCTAATGCAGAAACCAGGAAGCCACTTTAAACTTATAGTAAATTGCAAACTATGTGCCGAGACAATACAGTACTTAATAAATAGGGAGTAAACTTACATAACGTATTTGAATACATTTCAGGATGTTACAATCAGCATTTTCCACTTTCTGCATTCCACCTCCTGAGTATAAACCATGCGCATGATTCCTTTGCTATTATTAAATATGATATTATTTTACAGTCTGGGCCTTAATAAGGAAATCCCCTGCCGTCAGCTACACCTCCTTGCCCCCCTTCTCTCTGTCATACTGAGGTGCATTGGCCGAGAGGCCTCGGTACCTTTGAGAGATCTCTGAAGTTCCCTGGCAAGGTCAGGTCCAGCTCCTCTGAGTCGTAGTTGGTGAGGACCCAGGGAAAGACCGGGTACTGGTTCAGGTCATTGTATGTCCTCCCTAGACACAAAGAGCAGACAGAAATCTGTGAGTGATGAAGGATTGGACGGGAACAGAGGGGTTGAAAGCGGGGCAGGGTACACTTGAGGCTTCAGTTACATCGGGGGATCAGCATGCAACATTCCAACAAGCCCCCCAATCTCAGAGCCCTCAATCAGACGCACTTCCTGTCTCATACGGCGTCTGCCAGAGAAACACATAAACTAACGGCAAGCTTTCTCTGGTATGAGAGAATACTTTCTGTGCTCCCCATGCCTTCTCCCGCTGAGTGTACTTTATCAATGGGCTGTGGGAGTTACAGGAGGCCTACGTTTCTAGAGAAGTATCTCTAAGTTGTGAGGAGTGGATATAATTAGAGGGATATACACTCTTTTGAGGGCCATAACTCCAAACGCCTGAAATGTCACCGCTAGTCTGATGCGCTGATTGGCCAGATGTGAATTCCCTCTATGCTCACGCAGTGGGAATATGGTTTTCAGATGGCAAAATGTGTCATAGGAAATCCCTGGGAAAAGCCAAGAGCATGTACCATGTTGTCTTTAATGCTCTACTTTTCTTTTGAAGATGACACTGATACCGCCGTGAGGTCAGGTGGTGGCCAGTTGTAATCCAGGGTTGGGATAAGGCTACTATAGATGGTTTTGTTGGAATTTTTACTGCTGGTAATAAATCAAGCTAAAAATGTAGGCTCAAACACATTGATAGTAAAAAGGCAACAACATTTCATTTTACCCACTAAGAAAAATGAAACTAAGTAGAAGTAAAAGAGCTACCACATTTTATCCAGTAACATTTCACATGATTTTATGATTTTCCAGTGTTGATGTTGACAGGGATAAACCACGCCATCCTAACACTAATACTAATACTGTAAGAATGATTTTTTAAACTGGAGGTCAATTGAAACTTTTAAATTACACATAATTACAAAGGGACCATTGCAGGAAATGAGACAGTCACACCTTGACATTAATAATGTTCCCATTTATTTCAGTGGGCAACTCTGGGGTCTGAGAAGTTAAGCAATTGCGGAAGTGCCTTTAACTTGCATTCTTTCTAATGGCCAGCAGGGGCCGACTCCTCTGGTTGCAAAAAGAAGTCTGATTGTATAGAAGTCTATGAGAAAATGAGCCTACTTCTCACTTGATTTATTACCTCAGTAAACATTGTAAACATGAGTTTATGGTCTCAATCACTAGTTTCAAGTAAATTATGGTTCCATTTAGAGTCAAATAGACCATAAAGCAGGGTATGCTTTAGGGCGTGGCTACCTTGTGATTGACAGGTCGCTACCATGGCGTTGTCAGGTCGGGGAGTTGTCTGTGTTTTCGTTTTCGCTTTCACAGTGTTTTCAGTTCATTAAAGTTCAGTATAACTCTTTTGGTCGCCTAAAAATGTCTGATTCAGCGGTGGTACTTAGCTCCACCCTCTCGTGTCACATCTGGTTGCAAAAAAACAACATGGTGATGGCCAAATACCAAAATGCCGAACTCGAGGCTTCAAAACGGCAGTCCTCAAACCAATAGGTGACATCATGGTGACTACGTTTCCTTCTTATATACAGTCCATGCTTTTTTCATTGTTCATGACTTGTTGACTTGATGACTTGTTGACGACTGTCCAAAAGTATCTTAGATCAGCAAGTTCAATGATAAAAAAGCACATTACCTTCTTGAGATTATTTATAATGGCCAGCACATTAAAAGCTTTGAGCATTTCAAATCAAAGGGGCTACCCTACGGTCATTATAATAAAAGCTGTTTTATTACATCTACATGAAAGCTCATGCATTTGTATTAGGGCTGTCAATCGATTAAAATATTTAATTGCGATTAATCAGAAATTAAATCGCACATTTTTATGTTAAAAATGTACCTTAAAGGGAGATTTGTCAAGTATTTAATACTCTTATCAACATGGGAGTGGGCAAATATGCTGCTTTATGCAAATGTATGCATATATTTATTACTGGAGATCAATTAACAACACAAAACAATGACAGATATTGTCCAGAAACCCTCACAGGTACTGCATTTAGCATAAAACAATATGCTCAAATCATTACATGGCAAACTGCAGCCCAACAGGCAACAACAGCTGTCAGTGTGTCAGTGTACTGACTTGACTATGACTTGCCTCAAACTACATGTGATTATAATAAAGTGGGCATGTCTGTAAAGGGGAGACTCGTGGGTAATCATACAACCCGTTTTCATTCATACATCTTGAGGTCAAAGGTCAAGGGACCCCTTTGAAAATGGCCATGACAGTTTTTCCAGTTATTTAGGCTTCTTCCCAACAAGCTAGTATGACATGCTACAACCTCAAAATTGCGGCAGTAGGCAGAATATTTTTGGTATCATTGGGCAAAAATTCCAATAACCTTTCAGCATATTGTAATTCAAGTGCTCTGACAGAAAACTAGACTTCTTCACCTCCTCATGGCGCTGTTTTCAGGCTTTAAAAAATCTAGCCCATGACGGGAGACTTTGGCCAATCACAGGTCATTTCAGAGAGAGAGAGCGTTCCTATTGAGTGTTCCTATTGGCTGTGCTCTGGCTGGTGGGCGGTACTTTGTATTTCCTCAACTGTTCTCAACATGGCTGCCGGGACACAAACTTTCTCATTTTACAGCTAAACAGTACACTACAAGATGATTCTGAAAACATTTGAGGCTAGAAATAGGCATTACAGTAACAGAATATTGATTCATATTTGATCAGCGCTGCCTAGTTTAACCAATTGATCGAAGTTCGCGAGTGATTGACAGCTGCTCAGAGACAGCAAGGCCCCAGCTCGGCTCTGATTGGTTGTTTTCCTCTGTTCTGTGAAATCTTGCAGAGCACCGGAGGACACAGAGGCACATGATTTTCTTCAGATTACCTGTCTCATGTATTACTGTCAGGATATAGTGATCGTTTTAAAAAAATAACTTTTTTTTAATCATATTTGCTCCATTTCTACCCACTGCAGCTTTAATTTGTTTAAGAAATTAGTGGCGTTAAAACAAATTTGCGTTAACGCGTTAACTTTGATAGCCCTAATTTCTATTCAATCATTTTCAATACAATGTAATGGGATCTTTTAATGGAAAATCTCTTCCTATATCTGTTGCTGGTGCCATAAAGGTTTTAATGATAACCTACAGAATTTTATCAACTTACACCAGTCCAGCAGGCATGCCTCTGCTCACTCCTGCACTGCAGCAGGTTGGCGTTAGATAATCTAAATCTAGCTGAGCGAGTGATAATGTGTGACAGGCTAGTCAAAGGGAAGGCTTCTGCAGAATATGGTCCAGGGTCTGGATGGAAGCTAGCGAGCATAATTACCCAGGTTAATGCCACAGAGTGAAAAGGAAGCAGCGAGCCAAGTGTGGGAGAAGAGTTGGGTTTGTTGGTGTGCTTCGACCTGCTGGCGCTGAGGCCTGAGTTGGGGTGGCAGGATGTTAATAACAGTGGAATAGTGTTTAATTAGAAGACCACTTCCCGTTCGCACCTCTTCCCAGCACTTCACCCCCCGCCTGTCTGCCGCCCCACACTGTTCTGACATCCCTGTCAGCTCAGGTCATTACCAGGGATTTTTAATGAATTTTGGGCATGTTTTTCTGTCTGCCTTACATCTAATTAGCTGACAATAATGTATCGAACTCAAGCACAAGCTAAATATAAATATGCATGAATATGCAGCGAGAGAGAGAGGATGACACCTCTCAGAGCAGAGTAGCGTGCAGTCGCTCTCGCCTCCCCTGTTAGTTGCAGTTCAGATCAGAGAGTCGACAACAGAACCTCTCAACTCCGCAGACACACATGTGTACGCTCTCACAAAGCCAGGCACTAATTATCTGGCAAAATCTGCTGTGCCTGCTCTTTGCTTCAAACAGCACACTCACATGAACAGTGAAGTCTACCACTGAGCACCACTTAAGGTTACCGTGGATTCTTAAACAAATACGACGTACCCGAGGCCACTTATAGTGTGTTTCCAGTGCCACTGACACATAAAGTTTATTGATCGTGATAGCTAAACTTAAAGTCACAAGAGTCTAATGGTGAGAGATTCACGTAGATAATAGATTAAAACTTCACTGGTGGTGAATTTTGCCCGGATAAGGAAGAAAACAAATCAGAATCTATCTATTTAACTGATGGCTGTGAAAAAAAGAATACATTATTTCCATACTTTCAGCCACTTCCAAACTAAAAGAGTTTCTCTTGGGAATCACAGCATTGTAAAGCAATAGGAATCCTTACCTGCAATAGTGTTGAGAAACATGAGGTACTCAAAGTTGGAGATCTCTCTCCTCTGCCAGCGCTGGGTCATGTTGGAGGATTTGAAAAGCTGCCGAGGGGTGGCCAAGGAGATGCGCCTGGAAAAAGCATTCAAACAGTTTGTGTTAGTTACGATATTTTAAAGGCGATAAATTAGATACCCAGAGCATTAATATAGCAGCAAACAACTATTTGCTATGTAAAGATATAGTGGAGTAATGTCTACCTGAGCAAAGAATGAAGTCACTCTCTCTCTGTGTGCACCTTTAAAGGTGCTAAATACGCGATTGGGAGCATTTCTATTAACTCTCAATGGCTCTCAACACGGCGACGGCGTACCGGTGCTAACAGCGCCAACAGTGCAAACAACGACAACAATGCTGACAGAGCTAACAGTGTTTACCTCAGGGGGAACTGGAGGGTGGCCACTATGCTTTCATGCCGACGGCGTCGGCTGACGTTATCAGCTGTAACCGCTGTATGAGAGCAGTACAGAGCTGCGACCATGAGCTAACCACTTAAAGCACACGCAGCTGACCCGTCAATGCCAACAAAGCAAGACGAAGCTTAGATTACAACACACACAAAGGGAGAGCGACTTCATTCTCTGTACAGGTAGACATTACTCCTCTATATCTTTACTTAGCGAATGGTTGTTTGCTGCTATATTAATGCTCTGGATATCAAATTAAGAACATTTAAAACTTATATTCTTACAAATTTAAAAGCAAAGCATAAACTGTATATTTGAGTTATGCTTAAATTTAAAATTCAAAGGATCAGCTACATCCCAGAAAACTGGTACAAGAATGATGGCGTTTAACAGCTGATAACTTTGTCTAGCATGTCAGTTTTAGAATGAACATACTGAGATGAAAAGCATACAGAAAATGTCAAGCTGCAAATGAGAGAATAATTAAGGCATCCAATGCAATGGCAATCACAATTACACTATTTTGATTCCAGTAGATTAAATGAAAGGTAGGTTAATTTACTATAAGTTAATTCAGGGTGGCCTGCTTTGTATCCACTCAATTAACGTAAGACTTAAATGGGTTAAATGTGGGATTGGGAGCATTTCTATTGCCTCTGCACGGCTCTCAACATGGCGAATGCTGAGCCGGCGGCTCGTAGCTAATGGTGCTAACAGCGCTAACAATACAAACAAAGGCCACACTGCTGACAGAGCTAACAGTGTTAACCCGAGGGAGAAACAGAGGGTGGGAGCTACGCCTCCGCGATGGCGCTGTCAGTCGGGACGGTGTTATCAGCTGTAACCGCCGTAGGAGAGCAGTGCAGAGCAGCAGCCATGAGCTAGCCACGCTCCCATACGCCCGGCTATGTCAACAAAGCAAAGAGAAGCTCTGATAACAACACATACAGAGGGAAGGTTACTTCATTCTCTGTCATTCTCTACTCCACCATATCTTTACATAGCAAATCACTGTTTGTTTCTATATCAATGCTCTGGATATTGTATTGAGCTCCTTTAAGGAAATGTGCTTGTTTTGTAACAGTGTATAAATGGGCCTGTTAGCACTATGAGAGTGGTCAGTGGCCTGGCTGCAGCCTGCTGTATAGAGTCTTCTGTCTGAGAATTAGGTCAGTTCAGTCAGGGTCAGTGCACATCCACTTCAATAACTGCAGCAATGGGACTTGAAATGACTCTGCTGCAGGCGAGACTGCACCGATGCTCCAACACACAACACAGAGGAGGTAGCATCGACATGAAGGAATTACAATATTAGAAACATTTAGCAGTGCTGAATCCATTTTCTTATTGCATATGTGACCCACCTGGCTTGTGGAAGTCCATAGCTGGTGCCCACTCCCACTCGAGGAAGACTGTAGACCACTTTCTTTACCGTGGCCTGGTCAGGAAAGTTGAACATGACCGATGCTGTGAAACAGTGAGAGATATCCCTTAGTGATGAAGAACAGGAGGAAGCGTGGATTTCAAATGATGTAATTGGCACTTCAACTTACTTCTGTTGGCCATAAAGACCTCCATCGCCGTGTTCTGCAGGAGGTAGCGCCTGGAGAAGACCGCCCGGATCTCACTGAACATCCACTTCCCATGTAAACCCTCAGTGTATGCTAAGACCTAGACAGGCAGAAAAGAAGAGGAAAACATTTTCTCAGGTTATAATAACTGAAACCAGAGATCATGTCAGGTTATAGGTGATAAAGACTACTGTCCATTGCAATATGTTCAATATTAAAGTGGCATATGACAAAACAAGGAAACATTACCAACACAGTATGTTACAGATATGATGACAAGTCAAGTGTTGTAACAGGCTGTTAGATTATTGTGTAATGTTTCTCTACAATGCCACTGGTATTGCAGTTAGAGCTGCAACAATTAATCAATTAGTTGTCAACTATTAAATGAATTGCCAACTATTTTAATAATTGATTAATCGGTTTGAGTATTTTTGTAAGAAATAAAGTCAAAATTCTCTGATTCAAGCTTCTTAAATGTGAATATGTTTTGGTTTCTTTACTCCTTTATGGCAGTAAACTGAATATCTTTGAGCTGTGGACAAAACAAGACATTTGAGGACGTCATCTTGGACTTTGGGAAACACTGATCGACATTTTTCACCATTTTCTGACATTTTATAGACCAAACAACTTATTGATTGCAGTACTCTGTCATGGTGAAATGAGGCAAGTTCTCTGATTATCATTTCAGTTATTTGAACTAAATAAAGAATTGGTTTAAGCTAAGCCGCTGCTTTGTTGCGATATGGACACAAAAACAATCAGTGAGCCAACTCTGTTTTCCAAACTGTATCAGATAACATGACAGCAGATATGACCTGAGCAAAATTCTACAAAAGAGACATCAGTGTTTAACATTTGTTTACTGCTTTACTGTTGAAAAGTTGGCAGCTGTTGCACTTTTCTTCACGGAGTCCGACATGTTACTCCACCATGTTTCTACAGTAGCCCAGAACAGACAAACCAAACACTGGCTCTAGAGAGAGCTTTTTGCGTTTTTACGTTACCACCAAAAAGTTCTCCAACACGCTTCTGAAACTGCGGTAACGTGAGCCGCAGAGCACAAAACCGTGGTACCGCCAGCCGCCGTCTGACTTCTGTTGCTCCTAAAGTAGTGTTATTATGGTAAGGATGGCCTCTGAGCGAGGCAATTGGAGTTCCCACGGTTTTACACTCGGCGGCTCAAGTTACTGCAGTCTTGGAAAGGGAGGAGAGAGTTGAGGGGTACTCAGTTGGTTGCAATCTGCAACCACACCACTAGATGCCACAAAATCCTACACATTGTCCCTTTAAAACCTGCTGCTCGCAAGCTAATTTCTCTTACCAGTAGGCTACTAAAATCCCTTTTTAATAACTATTCCATGAGTTTTTTTCAAAATGGGATATCAATATCACACTAGTACCGGTTCATTCATTCCATATCTTAAAAAAAAGGATGCGTAAAAAAGAGACATTAAAGGGACTTTTTGTAACTTCTTACCCTTATAAATCATTGCGGGTCGGTGTCCCATGCGGCTACACTATTCCAACACAAACTACACGGAAGCACCAAAACCGCAAATTTATATCTAGTGAAGCCGTCCTGCAAAACTGTGTCAACTAATCCTGCTCCAGCCCCCCGACCGCTGCCAGACGACACAGGGGAGACCCTGGTCTCCGGGGCCGGAGTCTCTGCTCCGCTGCGTGCCTCGCTCACACACCGCGCTCGTTCTCAGCTCTCTCCACCTATCTACATGCGCGCACACTACACACTTCAGAATAATTGGTTTAGCTCTAAGAATATCTAGTGAATGTACAGTGGATGTTTGTGCAGAAATAAATGCTGCAGCTCCTCCAGACCAACAGAGGTTTCCCGGGTCGTTTCCTGCTGCAGAGTGAATAGACTGTACTCGAGTAACGTTATCGTCTCCGACCAAAACTCCGGCTTCTCCCCTGTTCCTTCTGAACACAATCGGGAGGCTGAAGCAGGAAAACACAGTATCAGCATTGATTCATGGAGAGAGAGACTTCGTCTGGTCAGCTAACATTACTGCCAACCAGGTGAAATATAGAGTGATATTGTGGTTTTAGCAGAAGTGTGTCGCCTCACTGTTTTGATCAATGCTCGTTCTTCTCTATGTAGAGCGAGCGCGAGCAACAGGACGCTGACTTTCGTTAACTTAACGACCACAGGTGTCGCTGTTAACAAGGATTTCTGATTCTTACAAACAGTCCCTTTAAACCATATCTCAAAGTACTTTTCTACATAATACGAAGCTCTCTGAAGATTCTCTTTGAGTGTTTCACACTTATTCAGTTGGTCTATAAAACTCAAGTGGTCAAAAAAGGACCCCCAGGGTTAGTGACACATAAATAATCAATAAAAACCATCATGCCGAGGAGAGGAGAGAGCAGACAAAGGATCATTAGTGTATGCAGCACCACTGGGACTGCAGGTCCACACACATAAAACCAAGACAGTTGTTCTGACAGGTGAGAATGGTCCCCTCACACACTTTTCCCCCCCTCCCTCCTTCTATCTCACTTCCCTTTGACTGAACAATTTTGTCCAACAGTGTGAGCCGGGGAGCAACCTCATCAACTCCCTGGGTTATAATCACACATAGGTTCAGTTCAGAGAGAGTGTGTGTGAGAGAGAATAAAGATATAACAGGGTAGTAGGAAGGTGAGGCCCTATAGTACATCAGCGTGTGTGTGGGTGTCTGTATGTGTGTGTGGGGGGTGATTGAGGTGGAGTAGGCAGGGAGGGAGGGAAGCCAGAGTGAGATGTTCAGCTGGGTTAGGTCTGATGCTAATGCTCATTTAAAATAGTGACAGGCTGGAAGAGTGCAGCGCGAGCCGGGCTGCCTTAATTTCTCCCTGGAATAGCTCATGCTCGACCTCCGTGCCACATCCAAAATCTCTGGAGCTCAATTAAAATTGGATTAGGTGGAGATGCTGGATGTGCAGCACAGCATCTCTGGTGCTCTCCTCCCAGTAATGCCCTGCCTGACACCTCGGCAACCCCCAACTCAAACAGTTGTCATAGAGACAGCGCGGCCCGAAGGAGGCGGCGCGCTGACTGGAGAGGAAGGGAGGTGAGATGGAGGGACGGCTACGGAGCTGCGGGCGCACTGACGAGGGCCGGCAGCAGCTCTGCAGCCAGATGTTGCGGAAGTAGTCTTCTGAGTGCAATGCCGAAAAGCAAGTCATACAGATATGCATCATGGGAAGGCTACAACAGCTTACTCCATCAAGGCACTAGCGAGCTGTTATTTGAATACATATTAAGTTATTTGGATGTCTAGAGACTTTGAATGGTTTGTCATTTTCAACAAAGTCTCTATTCATTTTACTAATTTATTTTAACAGCGCCATAAATCTGCCTCCTAAATTCTTCATTTGTTGCATCATGTATCATAAAAAAATGTAACCAACAGCTCAGCAAGTAATAAAAAATGCAGTTTACTCAATCAATTCAGGATCTTAAGAATTGAAAAAATATATTTACAGTTATAACATGGTAACTGATTATCAATATAATATTGTTTTAGCACTGGTTGTTTCTTGTTACCCAGCTAAAGTGAACATTTTACTGCCATGACAGAGTACAGGCCAAAGGGCTAGCTGTCAACAAAAGAGAGGCTAAAGAGGAGAAAAAAGAGCTGATTTCAAACAGCCCAGATCAAAAAATTTGTCATAACAACAAAGCTTTGGTCTAAACCAACACGCAGGGGCCCCTGTAGACTTGGAGATTTGACAAAGCCCAGCCCTCATTTTTGGAGGCCCAGCTGTAAAAAATGCCATTTAATGAACCTGTCTGCTGAAGCTGTCCCCTGCCTGTCAGAGGTGTCAGCCAGTGACAAGCGCTGGGGACGGCCGCCTCCAGTCACAGACAGGCCTGCCAGCTGGAGACTTCGGCCCCAATCTAATCACGCCACCAGGAAGGGACCGGCGCTCTGCTCTTGGTCTGTCACGCTCAGGGCTGGGGGGTGCGGCGAGGGGGCGGGTGGAGGGGGTCTGGTGTGGCCGACAAGCGCAGCCTTTTGTTTCCACACAGGTCCCTCCACGCAGGCTCATTAAGAGCCACAGGCGCATGCGCTGCTCCGCCAGCTGCAGGGAGATACACCTCCACAGCATAATAGCCATAATGCAATTTAACGTCTCTGTCCTCGCTTTCCTTTATTCCACCTTCTCTTCTTTCCCTGATTTGACAGAGGGCAGGCTGCATTCTGCCTGTAGAACATCACAGGTGGAGAGCGGAAAAATATTGTGACAGATGAGATGAGGAGAGGCACAGGTGACACCGGTGTTTAGGCTGAAACTCATATATGATAATGTGCAGATGCTCAAATGGAGCACATCACACTTAAATAGGAAGCCACTTCACGCATGGAAATAGATTCTAATCATATCTGACTTCCACATAGCTTTAACCCCACATTGGCTGAGACACTATGACAGACGTTATTAATAAATCTAACGAAGCATTTTCTCTAAAACCTGATGCAATTTTCTCCCATATGGGACAATGCAATCCCCCTCCACTGCATTTATACCAAAACAGGAAAATAATATAATTCAGTGAGACCCCCAAGCCAGCATGACTGATATATTTATATGAGACTGTGGAGCACTCTGACAACCTGGTATCACAGCACCTCCGCTGCATTCATCTAAGATTTGTCTAATAGGCTTCCACTATAAAGCCTCCCAACTGCATGGTCCCAGGCGGCCACAGGGAACAGCCAAGTGGAAGAATAAGGGGAGGATACGAGAGGCAGTTTCATTTTGAGTGATATGACTACTCCCCCAGGAGCGAGTGGGATGGATTTCACACATGGCAATTTGGAGGATCAGCACACACTGCGTATACTGTATTCAATGGCTGACCCTAGGCAATATGGGCCAAATCTGTGAAGAGGTTGAGCAGTCGGAGGAAAGCATAAAGACGAGAGCTGAGAGCAACTCTCGGCTAAGTGGGAGAGCATCGTCAGCCATAGACAGTGTGGTAGACTGGGTCACGGAAAAAAATATTTACATCTAAATATGCTTGAAAGTAAAAAACATAAAAGGCTAAATCAGAGCTTGGAGGTTTAGCACAATTAATAACAAAATAACTTAAAGGGTCTGTTCACCCAAATTACAAAAAAAGAATTACAAATATTTTCTTACTTACCCCATGTGATATCTAGTAATGTAGATGTGTAGTTTTGGTTGCATTTGCCTAATTTTCTACCTCTATTCCAATACCATGGAAGTGAATGGATATTTGTTTATTTGTGCTCATGAAAATGAAAAAGAAATTACATAAAAAATGTAAAATCTTTTTTTCAGAAACAATGATTATTCAGAATAACGGGGACATTGTTTCTGGGAAGAGATGCTACTGTTGAATCTTTTAAATATACATGTTTCAATGACAAATTAAAGCAAAAGTATCTGCATGAATAAATACCACTATAAGTATGAGTGTTTTGGGAATTTGGGTGAACTGATCTTTTAAAGGAAAAACGTAGGAATAAACAGAGTTCATATCTTTCTACAAATGACTCAGGTGTTCCACACACTGAGAAATTAAACTAATATCAAACTTTATAAAGCCGCACAAACTTAAATCTTAGCTGTCTGACCACGACGTGCCCAAATCCACACTTTTATTTCAACTTTAATCCTTTTTCCATCCTGCAAGATTTATGCCTGAGCATCAAAGTATGTTTTTCATCTGATCCAACCTAAATGTGACAACAGTTATGAAATGTAGAAATATAAAAATGTAAAAAAGATTCCCACAGATTAAAAAAAAAAAAATCAGCATTCCACTTGGTTCCTCACTGTGAGAGCCATATCTCAACTTCAATAAAGTAGCGAGCTCCTAATGCAGGTATTGGGGGGAAAACAAGATACAGATTTGCATAATCAGTGTCACTATACATTTGGGTGGTAGCTGGAGTGTGGCAAGATGACACAGCTCGGGTGCTCTGGCAAGACCAGTGGGATAAAGGAGATGAATATGCATTAAATATGCTGGCAGTTCACTGCCCCAAATGTCCAGCCAAGTTTGTCAATAACATTTATGTCAGGGATGGTATTTCACGCACATTACCAGGCCCTGCAGCGCCGTCTTTACCGCTGCCGTGGTAGGACAGGTGGGAGGAGTCCTTTTCCTCGTATGTAATTTCTTCTTAAAGAGTCAAGGCTCTTTAAACATTATTTATCTGGCTATGTTAAAATGTAAAGCCTCAACAAATGCAAAAAAGAAAAATCCAAACCCAGACTTGCGGTTCCCTGCAGCGATGATACACAAAGTTTGGCATTAAGCCACATGATGCCTGCAGAAGGCTTCTGTGAGGCTAAAAGAAACAATACAAAATAAAACGTGTAAAAAAATTTCCTTACTGATTTACACAGTGCAGTATACAGCAGGGAAATATATATTCAATGATATACATGTAATTATAAAACCACATTTTATGTATTTTCTTGTACTTAAAGGCAGGGTTAGTAAAAATTTTCGAAACATGTTTTGTTATATTAGTTGAAATTCTCATTATGTCCCAACAGCAATCAATAAATCAAATGCACTGACAAAAAAAGAAAAAAATCTGTTATTTGTGGCTGTCGCAGGACTGTAATAAACCCGTCCAATCATTTCATTCGGCCCAAATGTAATGATTGGACGGGCTACCTGCCTGTCTACCTACCTGCCTGCTTGCGTGCACACACCTGTGCACTCAATGGGCATCACCGGAGTCTTCCACAAGCTTTACAACTGTGAGTACTAACAATAGCCATATTTGTTATTTATGTTCATGTCTATGTTTATAATGATAATTTTTGGGGAGTGGCTTTGGAAGGAGGCCTGAAGGGACGGACTGTCAGTGTTGCTGACTTGGCAATCTTCTCGCTAGATTTAGGGACTTTTGGAGCTAGTGCTGCTAGCTACTTTCATTGGAAAAGAGCTGACAACACTGGGCTAATTTTTTCGGTTGGATCATTTTTAAAAATCTAGTGTACTCTAGCTAGTTTCGCAAGATCGCCCACCCTGCCTTTAATACACAGTCATAATTACTTGTGCATTCACACACAACCGTCTTTTTTAGACTTGAACATGTAGTTGCATGCATGTACTGACTGCAAGTGCATGTTCACAGGAGTAGTGAAAAATATGCATTAACTTTGTACAAGGAATGTCAAAAATACAGTGGGTATTTAAAACTACTTTTGAACTGAAATCACAGCTATGTAGGTGCATTGTATCCCTGTAGAGAGGCGAAGTCACGCCCGTTGTGGTAAAACTGTTGAAGTATCAGACTGTGAAAATACGTTATTAGAAAGACTACACACCCAAAAGTCGCGCTAGTGACTTCTCTCTAGCTGAAGCTACGATGCCTCTGTGTTTCCTACTGGGATGTACTCACACCAGCAACGGGTCTTGCTCGTTCTTTCTCTTCCCGGCTGATGAAAAGACCAGGAGTCAATGGATGAAACACATCAGGTCAGATAGCGTTACATTTGTGCTAATACCAAGTTAGCTAGCTATATATTGTGCGATACGAGAGACGTTCACTGAGCAGTTTCACACAAAACTAAATGATACTATGACAAACCTACGACAAAGTGTGACTTTCTTGACTTGCAAAAATATGTTTTAAATTGATACCCATTATATTTGTGATTCATGGCAAAATTAAAATGGGATCAAAAAAATATTTTTCTCTCGCCGGTGACTACCGTACATATTTTTTCCCAAAATAAGGTCCCATGGCGGGACTTCGCCTCTCTATTGGATCATTTCAACTGATTTCAATATACACTTATCCTATTTCCCAATGGAGTTTGTTATTGTTTGGCATATTTTGTGATGAGTGTTGCAGTTGTATTAAATCATTCTGCCTTGTATTAAGCAACAAACTACAGTTTCTCTTGTTGCCTCTATTAGTTATCTCTGTGTTTTTGAAAAACTTAGATAGCAAAGTACAAATGTTAACACTTCTTTTAAAGCATTCAAGCTAGCAGTGTTACTAATGGTGATTAAGTTACATCAGAATTCAAATCTTTTTCCATGAAATGTACATTATTGTGTCTCCTCCCCGTCAGCGGAAACTTAATTATGTCCTGCAAGTAAATTATTATACGTAGCAAGTAAAGAAACAAAGAAAAGGACACAACAGACATTTAAACAAACATATGAACATGCTCCAGTGATGACCCACCCACAGCCACATCCGTACACATACATGAACACACTTAGTGAGCACATCATCCAGATAAACAGCTTGAGGATGCCTTCACTAAGGAGCTTGAGAGAAGGGATGCAGTCATTTGGTATGGGGTCGTCTCAGCAAGCTTTTCCTAATGGGGCTTTTTCAGGGACTTGTCAGCCTTAAGATGACTGAAATCTTCTTGGCCTGGGTACCAGCTTCCTCTGGCTGCCACTGAGAGTGCCAAGCTGATCGCTTTAAATCCCACTTTTTTTTTTTTGTTGGTGCGTGGGAGGGATAGGGGCTCAGAGCAAGACAGAGAAGAAGAGAACGAAGGAGACAAGGATGGAGAGGCGGAGAGACGGAGGAGGAGAGGGACAGAAAGAGCAAGCGGTTAGACGAGAGGGCCTGATGAGCAATGAGCGCCTCACTCGTCCTCAATTAATCTTGTCTCTCTACCTTTGCTTTGCCGCTTCCCTCAGCACCAAGGTAATAACGACACCCTCATCCATTATCCTTTTATCCCCGTTATTCACTGGGAATTGCTTAATAATATGTTACAGATTTGGCCTCCTTCGTATAATTCTTTCTGTCATTCGCAGTATATCATCTGGAAAACACACAGCCCCCTTTCTGCTGGACGCTCTTTGAGGATTATCGTGGGTGACACCTTCGGGATGCAGCCAGAATCTGGAGCATCATTTTTCCAGGCATAAAGTGGAATTACCCTGACTTATCTGTCATTGCCAAAAGCACAACAAGCCATTCAGGGCCAAAGCAAAGGTGGAACAGGTTCTTATCGGCTCCTCTGAACGAGGGGCTTGTAAATTTATGTTAATGAGGGCCTTTTGTCATCCAGACTCACCCCTTGGGGCTGAACGGGGCTTGCAGGGGGATGATAATCTGGCTGTTGAGTGTGCTAGATAATTTGTACTTTATCCTCATGTAATTATATAGTTTAAATCTTTTTACCAATGCTAATCCTACGACACGAGGAAGTGTCTTAACCATGTCTGTGGCTCTTAGCGGCGCTAGTTAGCGTGCATCTGACTCTCTCTCATAAAATCACGTAGGAGGAGAGCAGCGCTGATATAATTACTCTGACTTTCTGTAGCCCGCGCTATGAATCCTCATATCATTTTGATCCACCTTAGCAGGCAGGCAGGAAGCCAAGCTAGCAGCCTGGGGGTATGGGAGACAACTCAGAAAAGGTGAAAACATCGTAGCGAAGCTGAAAGAGCCCTCCCCGTTTTTTGTCAGGAAAGAAAAATGGAGGAGACCAGGAAAATGGACTGAAAGGAGTAAAAGTAAGTGCAGAAGGGCGGCTTTGCAGAGATTTTGAGGTCTCCCTGCCGTCCAGTGGGATTCCAGGCCGTCTTGTGTGCCTGCCAAAGCCGACAGCCCCTGACAAGCTGCTTGGCGTGCTGTAATTTGACTAATTACATTGGATTAGACCATATTAATGCAAGCTGTTTTCTCCAGGGTCACTGACCCACCCACTGTGTCCCTTGCTAGTTTCCCCCCATTCGGTGTAAACAAAACATACACAAGAAAGAGAGAAGCCTCTTTGTTTCTTTAAATTATAAAACAATGAGCATGCATCTATATCCCTGACATTATTCTTATAATGGGAGAGAATGTGTTTCAAAGCATCCACAGCAGAGAGAGCTGCATGTGAGATACAGCCTGCACTTTCCTGAGGCACATCATCACAGGATTCTTTGATAACAAACCAAATCATCTGCCTGCTTTATCTCTCTGCAGGAAAAGAAAAACAAAATAAAGGACTTTTATGAATCCCAGAGAAGTCCCAGAGTTCACAAAATTGTTTTTTACACATTTGATGGGGGTAGGGGGGCTGAGGAGGGTCTCCTCACGCTGACAACAACAGTGCAAAATTTCATTTTAATTTGACTTTTATCTTAGCAAAATATCAGGATGAAATCTGAAACGAGACGCTGTTTTTATATGTGGTTTGGTCGCACAATTGTTTTTCTGAGGAAATGGCGTGTTGAAATCCATGATTAATATGAATAATGAAGGACACGTCATTTGATCTGCTTTATAAATGGAAGATATGCTCAGAAAACCAGAGAATGCTTATTTGTACAAAGAAGGAGGGAAACCAACCCTCATTTGCATTTGCAAAACTCCAACATGAAAGGGGGGAAATGAGCCATAGAATATGTGTGTTTTAATACAAGTGCTCTCCCAATTGTACCAAATCAATTTGAGTATCACACAATGGAGAGGGAGCTCCACTGTTTGTATGTGCTCCTCTCCCTTGAACACGGTGTAATAATAGTCTTAAACCAGGCGTTATAAAGACAGAATACCAAAGAGGCTTACCGCCTTGGTTTCATGAAACATTTAGGCAAAAGTTCCAACGGCTGAGGATGATGAAAGAAGGTAAGCTTGGAAATGGGCTTCTGGGATCCACAGCCCTTATTGTACAGAAGTCACATCGAATTAATACTGAGGGCCATTTGCAGCCTTTCTTCTCCTCAGCTTTTCAGAACGGATTAAGCTATGAAAACTCAGAAATTACTAAAGCACCTATTAGGCATTATGCTCACCCTTTCTCCTCTTTCCCTTTGAAAGTCATTGAATGTGCTTCACTTCACTCGCACTTCAATTCTCAAGTTGTTTGCATACTTGAAAGAAGGGCAATTTTATAAAATGTCTCAAGTAAAATGCATATTTCCACTTGCACTATAAGAAACCCATCCCCAGAATTTGTAAATACTTACTCGAATACACATTTAACACCATTTGCCATCCTATAACCCAATTATTTATTATTTTGTGGATCTGTATATTACATAAAACTATATTTAGTTTGACGGTGCAGGCCACATGTATTCAAGCAGTTCACTGAATGCCTCCGGGAGTGTTTCCACACTGATGAGGGACCAGTATTGCCAGGGCTCTCTCAGGCTCTCCGCACCCCTCTTTGCTCTCTCAATGCCTCTTCAAAGAAGCGCAGGGAGTGCATGAATTGTAATTATGGCTCCTAACAGGATTCAAGAGCGCCCAAACGATGGCACTTGAGAACCAGGTCGTGTGGAGTTAAACGGCTGTCAGACACTCAAAGCTCCCCAGCATGTGAACAAACCAACAAAGGCTGGACGTGTCCACTTCTAGGGCCCTCCTACCCACTTTCCCTCTCATAGGGAGAGATTAAAGATCAACTAAAGCCCCTTTAAAGACCAATATAGCCTCTGAGCAGTTTTACTCACATTCCAAGTTACAAGAAAGGTTACAGTTTTCCAGGTGAGATACTAAACCCCAAAACAAGGGATAACAAATTCGCTATTAATACAGTATGTTGACTGGAATAAAGATAAGTAAAAAGATGTATAAAGAAATAAATCCTTGGCAAGATTTAAGGCAAACAAGGCAGCACCAGAGGGGCATATGAGGGGGGAAGCTAGAGATCAGGTAATTGGTACCACCTGAGAAACCAATCTAACCACAGAGTCAGATTATCTCCCGACCTCGCCTTCAGAATAACGGAAGAGATCATCTGTGCTCCCCAGACACTTTCAATGACTCACCGGGGCACAAGACCCCTCGCTACACATTAAAGAGCCCAGCCTTCAGTCAGGCCCTATCCAACTTCAGCCCCTTCCTACTCACCAAAAGCACCCAAAAGAAACCAACCTGCAGCGTGAAGTCCCTATGCATGACCCTTATTAAACTCCTAATTGGATTGAGAGCCGCTAAGAAAAAAAAAATTCAACATCGTTCATTCAGCTGAGATTTTCTTTAGCATTCCTTCCAGTAGTTTGCCTCTTCAACAATAACATTCAAAATCAAGTCACTGAAAACTTTTTTCTTTCTCTTTTCAAAACAGATTTTTCCAAAAAATGGGAGTATAGGCAAAACCTTTTTCACCTTTTCTTTTAAGGCAAAGCACTATTTGATTTTCACAGGGTGCCAAGTGACAGGCTGAAACAAAGCCCAGCGCTGGCCATTGTGTGGCCTTTCACTGTTGTAATGGTCTTAAAATGGCTACAAGCAGGGCTCTATTCAGCGGTGACCAGGCTGCTCGGCTCTCTCCTCCATATCCAAGACTAACTCGGCACTGAGCGGGAACTCTGAGGTCAGCTGATGAGTGAATGCGGGGCCGAGTTCACTCATAACCACAGTCTCAGACTATCGGTGCCTGTAGAAGTTCTCAACACATTTACACTAATTACAGAGAATAAATAGTGCCATAACAACAACATCAATCAAGTTCATTGCGGAAAATAGCATAATGACAATAATTACAATAATATCTCATTAAGAAGGAGAATGAGAGACAGGGGAGAATTAATAGCAGACAGGTGTACAACACACCGCAATTATGGAACCTGAAATTAGTTCATTGCCTCGAGGCAAACAGAAGAGAAAGGGAAGGTTGTAAGTGAGGGTGTGTGTGGGGGGTGGGGGAGCTGGTTTCAGGGCTGTACTGGGAGTAGGACTGATAGAGAGAGGCTCACTGACAAAAAAAGGAATTGCAAATAAGCAAACAAAAATGTCTTAAATGTGTAAATTAGGGAGAAAAATAAGAGGGAAAAGCAGCTTTTCCCTGCAGACTGGTGCCTCAGATGAGAAGGGAGCAGCGAAACGTGATCAAGGGGAGCCGTGGAGCGCTGCGGCAGGCGTCAAGATGAGCACTCAGCCAGCGAGTGGCAGCTTCTCCTTTTCCAGTCAATCATTCATTACAGACCCAAGTGCTGCGGAGGAGTGCCTCCTCTTTTTGACCTATCATATTACTGCCTCTGTAAACTCCTAATCCTCCCTTCGTTAGATGGTGTCAACAGCCGACATGCTCTCACCCTGCGCCCGCACTCCCCGCTCAGACGCCTCCCGAGCCCTGCCAAGACCACAGAATTGACACTCTAATAAAATCGTTTGAAATTTAACAAGGTAGAACGGCACAACTTTATCCATCTTTTTTTGGGTGCTTTCATCCACCTTTTTGACTTGTTTTTTATCATTGGAAAGAGATTCATAAAATTCACTTACTAATTACTTAACTCTGTCTTTTTGTTTTACACTCAACTCCTGTAAGCAACACTAAAACACTCTTTTCATTGGCTGGTCTGAGCAGCCTGGCTTCTTTTCGCCTTGGGGCTGTTCCTGAGCAGGTGAAAGCCTCGAGGCGGGAACCTGCACATCAGCACTTCTTCGTCCATCATGACTCTTTCATGGGGAGCCCGTCTCCTGAGCTTCTTTACAGCCCAGTGAGATGACTACTATAATGAGTCCAACCGATGAAAGCCCAGCAGGACAAAACAACATTCAGATACATCTGCACACACACACACACACACACACACACACACACACACACACACACACACACACACACACACACACACACACACACACACACACACACACACACACACACACACACACACACACACACACACACACACACACACACACACACCGGGGTTAGCGCCAATCAGAGTCTTGCTGTGTGAATGTTGTTATTTAGGTAAACAAAGGAATCAGATGCAGGCTGGAGAATAGGAAACCAGATCAGACATCTGTGTTTTGGCAGATCACCAAAAAGAAGTTTTGGAGTGGGTGATTATGATTTTGCACGCTGATCACAAACAACAGAGTGGTGCATGACATAGTTTTGTAGGCCAACCCAGAAGTCAGAATCACCCTGGGTTCCCTCGACAATAAGCCAATGGGATTTTTTGATTGAGTTTTGGATTATTGCAGAAAATAAGCTCTGTGGCAAACAAACATTTATGATACTTACACGTTCTGTTCAGCAAGATAATCTTCACAAATGAACAACACTTTTATGATTTTTGAAGTGTGAATGCAATCGCCAGAAGTAAAAAGCTAACGTTAGGCTATAAACGAACTACACCACGGCCAAATGAGCGTGAATATACCCAACGAGAATGTAAAGGCGGACGAGTCGGCGTGATTTTTATTTTTTTGTCTCATTTAGCCACTTGTTAGCAACCACCTTTTTTAAGAGATATAAAAGCTTCAAAATTCACGAGTGGGATATTTACTGACATATTTTATACCATAGAACAAAACTAGGGCTGTCAATTGATTAAAATTGTTAATCGTGATTAATCGCATGATTGTCACGATTAATCGCACATATTTTATCCATTCAAAAATGTACCTTAAAAGAAGATTTGTCAACTCTTTTCAACATGGGAGTGGGCAAATATTGCTTGCTTTATGCAAATGTATGTTTATAGTTATTATTGGAAATCACTTAACCACACAGAAGAATGACAAATATTGTGGCAAACTCAAGCCCAACAGCCAACATCAGCTGTCAGTGTGTCAGTGTGCTGACTTGATTATGACTTGCCCCAAACTGGGATGTCCCAATGTGATTATCATAAAGTGGGCATGTCTGTAAAGGGGAAACTCGTGGGTACCCATAGAACCCATTTTCAGGTCAAGGGACCCCTTTGAAAATAGCCATGGCAGTTTTTCCTCGCCAAAATTTAACGCATGTTTGGAGCGATATTTGGCCTCCTTCACAACAAGCTAGTATGACATGGTTGGTACCGATGGATTCCTTAGGTTTTCTCGTTTCATATGATATGATAGTATCATATACTGTATATAGTATTCACTCTAGCTTTAAAACTGAGACTGCTACGACCTAAAAATCGCAAGTTGCGATAATGCATTAAAGAAATTAGTGGCGTTAAAATTAATTTGTGCTAACGCGTTATTGCGCTAACTTTGACAGCCCTAAACAAAACATTAAAATCTCTTAAGTTTGTGTTAACCACAGACCTTATTTTAGGCATCTAACTAAAAACCCATTCAAAAAACCCCATTAACTTCCACACGAGGGAACCAGAAGTGCTAAAATGCTAACTCATTTCTGGGTTTTAGGACACATTCCTGCACTACTCTATCTAACAATCAAGTTCATCACAAGCACGTGCAAACATATCACTCACAACTGTCCCTGACTCACATGCATTAGGCCACAGACCCCCGTTCACACACACAGATCCATACATTGTGTGGATGGTTTAGGTAGGGTCCCAGTTTAAGCTGACAGATACCAGATAGATACTCAAAGAAATGACAGCACTGATTTAGGAAGCTTCTGAGTTGACACTGTCGCAACAAAACTATTACACATGAGCGAAGGCCAGCATTTATTTCTTAATGACATACAGCACATACGCCTTTGTAGTCTGTTAGGATCTTAAAATATCTCACCTTACTGGGAATATATATGTAAATTTGTGAGATAAACTTTGTCACAGTTGAGACACGCCTACCACATAACACGGTTTGAGGGATGTTAATTACCATATAAAATAAGCAATTGGCATCCTGCCCCATATGTCCCACTTTTTGCAGTGAGGAAGATGGAAATGAGGTGGGGTAGATTTGATTGTGACATGCTCTCCGTCTGCGCTCCACAATGTGTGGCTTTGCCAGTAACAGGCTAATATTCAGCGCGGCTCACCCCCACCAGAACTAATGAAAGTAGACAAAATGTCTCTGCTGCCATCTTTGTCTCGCATCCGCTCAGGGTGAGCCTCCCTCTTTCCCTCCTCTCCTTTTCACCTCCCCTCTTTCCCCTCGCTCTTGAAGGGAGGGTGACAGCGGCATAAAATGGTGGCGAGCAAATGTGCCTTCCATGTGGCAGCGGCGCGGGGGTGACAGGCCGGGCTGAGGCCAGCGCTATCAGCAGTGTGTGGCTGTTGCTTTGAACAACCTGGATGGCCGCCATGGAGGATCAGGGCCGAGCTGATGAGACACCAGCGGTTACAAACAAAAGCAGCTCAGCATCAGATCAACAAACAGCAAGGGCGGCAACACATCCCCAAAGAACATAGTTCTTTGATAAATGTAAACTTATAGTTGTCTAAGGTGGCTTGTTAATAACCGACTGTACATCACCTAGTTATTCCTCGTAGGCAGTTGTATTGTTTTAATGTGCAGAATTACATTCAGAAACAGTTTCTACATAATGATTTAACAAAGATGCTATTATTTTAGATGTAAATATCAGATATAAAACTCTACAATGATTCTAAGAGAGTCTAGGGATGCACTGATCCGACTTTTTCAGTTATGATAGTGATACCTGGGCTTTGGGTATCGGCCGTTACCGAGTACCGATCCGATAACAGTGTTTAATTAATGAGCTGCTCACTGTGTGGAAGTGACTGGGATCATTCTTTTATGTGTTAGGCTAAACTTAAACATTGCTTTATTAACTTAAAACGTAAAACCAATAACCAATAATTTACTGAATTGGTATTTATTAATAAAATGATAAATCGTACACCAGCAACTTGGTAAAAAATCTTCAAAATTAAAAGGAAATACAATTCAAGTGTAAACCTTTTTAATGCACCAACAAATTGGTCAAAACTTAAACAGGAATTAAAATTCCAGTATATAGTATATAAACACAGAATTGAATTGAATAGATCGGCCCTATTGTCACCGATACCCGATCCAGCTATTTGAGTCAGTATCGGTCAGTATACGTCAGTATTACAAATTGTAAAATCCTTATATAAATAAATTCACCTGATTCGATTTCAACTATAAGATATAAAATGCATTTAAAGTATATCCATCCAAGCATAAAACTACCGAACAAAGCAAACTGGCTTCATGGTTTAGTCATTCGGGGGGCTGTTAGTTAACCCTGAGCTCAGAGGATGATGAAGCAAGGGCATAAATCACAGAGTGAAACAAGGCGGACTCCTCCGATTCATTAATGGAAATGATCTGTCAATATGCTGGAGTCAATTCACACGTGTCAGCTGGGCTCGGCACACAATGGGCCGGCCAACTTATGAACTCCCAGCACCACTCCACCGAGTCCATAAAACAACTGGCATCGCCGCTGGGGAGCGCCCCGAGACACCACCCTCTTTGCACAGACCACCAGATGACACAGATGGGGCGAAACCAAACAAAGACGAGACTCCCTTTGTACAGAGAGGGACCCCCTTTCAAAAGCCATTCATGCAACAAATTGGGGAAATCTGGCCATGCAACACTCCGGGTTTGCTCTTTTATTAGCGTGAGTCTTACGTCACAGTAAGTGAAATCAGATTTATGGCTCTCTGCTACAAAGGAGGTTAGAATCAAGAGCACTTTTAAGACACAAAAACTTTTATGTTAACTAACAACAGTTTAGCTATGTTAACCAGGAACAGCCTGTTATTTTTTACATGAGCTAACAGACCATTTATCCTTTTACAAAACTTTGCCATCTTGCACAATAATGACCAAAAAAATCAACTAAAGAAAATCTAATGAGGGAAACTACACACAGGGACGATGCTGATCCATGCTCCTTTACACTGGAGTTGATGGATCGTCTAGCTAAATATAGAGCTGACTTTTCCAACATGACACATTTGTATTGTTAAATCATCTTGACAAGCTCGCAAGCAAATGTCAGTTAATTATAGTTTCTATTTTTTGTTCACTGTATCGGTTTAAGCAGCAGATAGTACTGATTATTCGTATAGTCAGAGATTAATGACTATTAATATCAGTCACAGGCACTGTAGGGGACTCCTCCATCTTATGGTAGCAGCATCAAGCTTTAGCACTTTCAAAGGCAGCCCATCACTTTGTTTCCATGTAGGTCATTAAATATGTGCACACAGGCTTTCTCTTATTAGGCCCTCTGCATTTTTCTTTTCTTGTTCTTCCTCAGCTGCACACCCGTGCTGCTGCAGCAATCTGCATAGAGGGACATTTGTCATCATTAGCCTTGCTCTGACAGTTGGCACCCGGCACCTCAGATCTCCAGGACTGGCAATTATGAACCCTTCATCCCTTATTTAGGTAACATTGCCTAATTTTATCACAGGCCTCAACAGCAGCGTTTGATTACCAACAGCTCCAAACCTACAATGTGCCGCCGATTCTTCCATTCAGTTTGCTCTGTGCTCTCGATGTGCTCTGAGATCACATGACACGTGGGAGGGAACTGTGTTCGGTTAATCTGAGATTTGAAATTACTTATAAGACGCGGGGGCTGCAAAGAGGACTGTGGATGAGCATCATGGGGTCAGTGGGCAGATGATTACAGCACCCACCTTTAGATGGCAGACATCTCAACGCAGACATTAAGATTAATCACACTGCTGCTGCCGCTACTGCTGAATGGTTGCCTTTTATACGACAGACAAGATGGAAGTCAGGCGTATAGTTTTCTTTGATAAATAAAAGAAAATGATACACAAGCCAATTCTTTGACAACAATCTACTGTAAGCCCTACCAATGTGTAGAAAACAGGAAAAACCATGCTGAATAAAGTAATAATAAACCAGCCACACACCCAATGTTTAGCATACTTATGTATGACAAAATACAACGCTAAGCTGTGTGCTTATAAAACCAGTGGAGAGCACTGCACCAGCACTTTCACTGCTCTCAACTGCATACCTGTGCAGGAAGAAAGTGCACTAAGACTGTATTTTTCTTTTGTGAAGCAAAGCAGACATTTTCTGGATCGTTATTTTGGCAAACAAAACTGAATTGTATTCATGCTAAATTCATGCAAATACATGCATGTAATTTATCACGGAGGCTGACAAGCGTACCATATTGCAGAGGGGAGGGGTGAAGGGCCAAATGAAGCTGAGACAATCAATTAAGTTTCATGATTTACACTTTTTTCCACCTCTCGGTTTCCTCAAAATCTCCATCATGCTGATAAGTCTGATGTTATATGCTATGGATGTGGTTCATAGTGAACAGAGCCTGTTGAGGTGATCCCTGAGGGTCCCTGAGAGCCTCTGGCTATGTGCTCCAGCTTCCTGACTACTCTGGAGGAGGCTGCTAATACACAGCGGAGGATAAAACAAATGAATGGACACAATCCAAAGGGGGTCCTCAGTGAGGCTCCGGGCCCAAGAAATTAACTGGCCTCCTACAGAGACACCATATTGCTCGGAATAATAATGTTCTGTTATTAAAAATCCCAATGACAAT
This sequence comes from Sebastolobus alascanus, assembly GCA_916701645.2. Lineage (NCBI taxonomy): Eukaryota > Metazoa > Chordata > Actinopteri > Perciformes > Sebastidae > Sebastolobus > Sebastolobus alascanus. The sequence goes on along the minus strand of CAKAOJ020000040.1, from coordinate 2,317,590 downwards.
TTCATTTGGTGACAAATAAAATTATAGGAAATGTGTCAAAGTGAGCGGCTGCATCCCACGAGATTAAAGTATATTATTTCTCACAGTTTGAGAGCCAGTGCTCATGTCACTTCTCTGAAGTGTCACTGCTTTTAATCTGATTTATATAGAAATATGTCATCCTATTAAGTCCACTTTGACTAATCTGCATATTAGTTTGGGAGCTAGCTGGTAAACTCCCTTTGTATGGGACATGGCTCTCGTTTTCAAAACTAAATGACCCCGGAAATTTAATGAAAAGCCATATGGCAGACCATATTTGTTCTCGTGTAATAGGATTATTAAAATAATAAAACAGCAGTTATAATTATGATACCAGTCAGAGGATTGCTGGTCATAAAGGTCTTGATCCAGCTTAAAACCTGTTAAATGCTACACTTATATAACGTCCATGACTATTTTGTTATGACGTAATACAGAAAATTGAAACTCAAAGACAGCATGTATAAATATTACTGTAAAATATGTTATAAAATACAGTTAAAGTCAGAGCCACAGAGGATAGTGTTGTTAAAAATAGCCAATAAACTTTCATGATTGTAGAGCATGGGTTTTTCATTTCCCCCCCGGAGACTCACTTTTTCAAAATATTATTATTTTTCATTAAATGCTAGAGGCTACATAGAGTTTTGTACATACATATAATAAAAATAATTCTACTTAGATTATGAGCATTTGTATATGAACACATACGCGTTAGTTAAATGCATATATATTACTTATTCATGTGTATAAATACTGCGTAAAGCCTCGAGGATGAAATAAAAAATGAAGCAACCTACATTTAATGACTTTGGCTACAATCAGTTAAATATCATTTCAAATCACTCATAGCACGAGTGGTGTCATCAAAGGGCAATTTGAGCCATCAGACAAGCACCATTGACCTTACGCCCGGCCATGTTAACAGGACCATCAGTCTTGCTGGAAGAAAGGAAAAAAGAAAAATGGAGGAGGAGAAAAAAAATGAATAAGTGTAGAGGCATGCTCTGGAAACAAAGAGGCCTTGAAAACAGGGTCACATGCTCGTGCAAAATTAGGGGAAGTAGAAGTCATTGTATTGATTTACACAATCATGCATGCATTTCGCTGGGTCAGAAATAGGCCTGTGTTGGAATCACAGCCCCATATATCACACTGGAGGGCCTCCTATAGCCTAGCGGGGTAGCCAATGAAGCAACAAAGCTCGCAATGTTGTAATGGCAAAGATATGGCTAAGAAGATTCGATTGTCTTAGGCTAGACCTGACAACTGCCGGCGTCTCGGGACTGCAGAGCAGGTTGAGTTACTGTGAGATCTGTGCAGCCACATGCTTTAGATTAAGAGGTGATCATCTCAATGAAAATCCCCCCTTCTATCACGCATACGCACGGCCAAAGGCCGGAGCACACGCTCAAGAGGTGCAACTGGATTCGGAGGTATCCGACTCGGAGCAAGATAGCCTTGAAAGTGAGGCTAGTCTGGTTTCAATAAAAGGCAAGTACCTGCTGGGCCACAGACAGTGGGAGAGAGTGGGAGAAAAGACTATCAAAGCCTGAGAGGGCAAGAGGCTTTAGCTACCTCTCACCACATGAAAACCTCCATAATGTCCTCCATATCCTCCAGAAATATGTCAATGACAATATACATTGTTGGTTGTGAAATTTATTCAGACCTAAATGTGATAAGCGTCTAGAATATAGACCTAATCTTATTATTTAATTTCAGAATGAACCTTTATATACACCTCTATCATGTCCCATAATTATGAAAAAAGGATGCTACTCCATATCTGTATCTGCCTGGTAACAGTGTGAAATTATCACTGGGGTTCGCCAAGAAGCAATGGCAGTGTGTCCGTGACAGGCTGTGATGATAATGGGAGTCACCTATCTATCTATCAGGGTCCTTCCCGCACACGCCACCTCCCGCTCAGCCGCATCCATGTAGTGAGTCAGAGCTGACGAGCGCCGCTTTGCCCTCATAATGTCTGGTCGTATGCAGTTCTGACTAGAGCAGAGATGAGTGTAAATGCCTTTGTGTTCCTTATCTGATCCGTGCAGCATTATCTTTTTGAAGTCCTCTTCAAAGCAGGCACTGTACCTCGTGAGATGGAGTGCCAGTGCAGTGATGAGAGCCAGAGAGGGTTTAGTGTGGATGCAACATCTCTTTATTGTGAATCACTGTCTATAGCCGCACCTAAAAACAACACACTAATGGGACTTTACATTAAATGGTCGGCCATGTTGATCTTAATTGTTAGAATTATTGACAATTAATGTTTTTTTATCTAGTTGTCTTTCTTTTTTCTCTTTTTTTTTTTTAAACATTTAAACTATGTTTTTCATGCTATTGTTGTTTTGGTGGTACAATCTTTATCTTGTCGTTGAAGAAGAAAAAAATATAACCAGTTGTAGAATATCAATGTATATTATTCACTTCAATTAATAATGAATTTGGATTACTGACATTTATGTACAAAACAAAAAAAAAACAATATTACAAACATTTTCAATATAAAAACGTGTAAAAGAGTGAATGTCTGTGATTTAATAATTGTATATATACACACACAACTAAAATGTATAAACAATTATAAAAGCACAGACCGACCTATTCACTCTTTTACACATTCTTCTGTGTTTTTAATACAATAAAACATTGCAATATATAGTTTAGTATATAGGTTAATGTGCTTTTCATTTTTGAGCAAAGTAAAAAAGAAATGAAGGTAAAAACACAATTTTTTTTTTTTTATTCTTACAATATATATTAACTAAATGGCTGGGAAATACTGAGACGTGGAATTGTCGCTAAACACATTACAGGCTGTTGCCGCACAAAAAAAAGAGCAAAACTAATACGCCTTTTTCAGTCGGCATGGTAACACAAGCTCGAGGAGTAAACTAGGCATCACAGCCATGATAATGAATGTGTCAAATATAATCATAATGGTAAATATAAATAGCGGGATACCATTTCCATCTTTCAGAAATAAGCCTTCAGTTGTTCAATGAATTGAACTAACCCGGAAAGGTCTAATTAATAAACTATTTCATGATCGTTTTATTAATATATGGCTTCAAAAATAAAACGTCTAAATAATAAGCCAAACCTCATATATAAATTACAATTACATTTTTTGTTTAAAAATAACCCCTCCATTCATTTTTTTATTTATCTGATGCGCCTTATATAGAAGTAAATAGATCCGGTCCACTGGAGAAAAAGAAAATACTTAAATAACAAGACAAAATTAAAAGTTTTATTTTCCGAAAACATGAATACTTTTTTAACAATTCTAAATCCACCTACTGTTTCATAAATGATTCAATATAGCGGACTAAAAAGCAGCAGAATAGAGTCCAAGAAAAAGCAACGCAACGCTGTGAAATTGCTGTTGTTGTTTTTTTTTTCTTCTCTCCAAATGCGTAGGTGTACTTCCGCTCCTCGATATACTACTACTACCTGTACTTTTTACTCGTATATAACACCCGGGGATGAATTTGTTTTCGATAAACTGAGAAGCGGTGACGCATCAGACAGCGATTGGACATCTTGGTTTCAACTCCTCCCTTATAATAAAGAGTGTGTGTGTCTCCTGTTGTAAAACACAGCAACACCGGGCGGCTGCGTCAGGAGGGAACACTCCACTCTGCGCAATTACGCGGACTCCTAACTGGCACAGTGATCAGAGAAAAACCAAAAGGCGTTTTTCCGGCTACTGAACCCCACAAGGGTGAAATGGACTTTTAAGCAGGCCGTTCTGATAAATTCGAGGACTTGCTTCGTGCACTTCAATGCAGTTTACGGTACAACAGCTGTGAATGTTATGATAGGATTATTACGCATGTGCTCTGAGCGCAGCTTTAAATAGTTGTCTTATAAATAGACATATTTTTTCTTTTTAAATAGCTTTCTTTCTTCTCTAAAATTGGCTCCCGTACAAACAGCCGCGTTGGATCCCTCGGCTTACTGCGAGACTCCGGTGTACAACCCGGATCTCTGCCCTAATATGATAGCCGCCCAGGCAAAGTTGGTGTATCACCTCAACAAATACTACAACGAGAAATGTCAGTCTCGGAAAGCAGCCATCTCCAAGACCATCCGGGAGGTGTGCAAGGTGGTGTCGGATGTCCTGAAGGAGGTCGAGGTGCAGGAGCCCCGCTTCATCAGCTCTCTCAGCGAGATGGATAACCGTTTCGAGGGACTGGAGGTCATTTCGCCCACCGAGTTCGAGGTTGTGCTCTATCTGAATCAGATGGGAGTATTCAACTTTGTGGATGACGGATCTCTCCCGGGCTGCGCCGTGCTCAAGCTCAGCGACGGCCGCAAGAGAAGCATGTCTCTCTGGGTAGAATTCATCACAGCCTCCGGTTACCTCTCGGCGCGCAAGATCCGCTCGAGATTTCAGACGCTGGTGGCGCAGGCAGTGGATAAATGCAGCTACAGAGATGTTGTCAAAATGGTCGCTGACACGAGTGAGGTGAAGTTGCGCATTAGAGACAGATATGTGGTGCAAATCACGCCGGCTTTCAAGTGCACTGGGATCTGGCCGCGCAGCGCTGCGCACTGGCCTCTCCCGCACATCCCCTGGCCGGGACCTAACCGAGTGGCTGAAGTCAAAGCGGAAGGTTTCAATCTTTTATCCAAAGAGTGCTACTCCCTGAACGGCAAGCAGAGCTCGGCAGAGAGCGACGCCTGGGTCTTGCAGTTCGCCGAGGCCGAGAACCGGCTCATCCTGGGTGGATGCAGGAAGAAAGCCTTGTCAGTCCTGAAAACGTTGCGCGACCGCCACCTCGAGCTGCCCGGACAGCCTCTGAACAACTACCACATGAAAACTTTGGTTTCCTACGAGTGTGAGAAGCATCCCAGGGAGTCGGACTGGGATGAGAACTGCCTCGGCGACCGCCTCAACGGGATACTATTGCAGCTTATTTCGTGTTTGCAGTGCAGAAGGTGCCCGCATTATTTCCTGCCGAATTTAGACCTGTTTCAAGGAAAACCTCACTCTGCTCTAGAGAATGCAGCCAAACAGACTTGGCGACTGGCGAGAGAAATACTGACCAACCCCAAAAGCTTGGAGAAACTCTGAGGTAAAAAATCTGTTAGTTCACCTCGTCTTAAACATTGTGGTAAATAAAGAGGCCTAACGAGCTCACAAACGGACAGAAAAATATTGCCAACCAATTTGCAAAAGTCTTGTGAAATGTGACTGTCCTCTGTTGTTGAATATGTTTTGGCCTGGCCTGATTCAAGATGATTTTTATAACAGTTTCACTTCGCCATTATCCCCGTGCACCTTTTGGCGGTGCCAATATTTAGGAGCAAGTTTAAATTATTGGCGACTATTAATTCAAGAGGCCACATCAACAGTGGTTTCTTGTCTTTCCGTGCCACATGGTTGCCTACACATTCCCTTAAATGCTTTAAAATAAAGCCCCGTGACAAATTTTGGAAAGAATAAATTCAAACACACATCTGTACATTTTATACTGTAAATACATTCATAGATTGTGATTCAAGTGGTCTGAAATTGTGAATGTTGTTCTGTGACACGTAAATAGGATCCACCTGTTTAAATCTACTTCTGAACTTTTTCTTTATCTGGTAGAAACCTTATTAATTTATACTTGCATCAGTGGTAGTCGGATTCATCTGTTTCAATGGACATTGTCTGATTTTTGAAAGTTTACATTTTGATAGGCGTATACGACATTGAAAAACATTCCATCAATTTACTTGAATTATTATTTAAAGTACTCGTTTTGGTTGTTGTTTATCTCTACCATGCTTAGGCCTACTTGATAAAAAAAAAAGAAAATGATAACATATATATAGTATATATATATATTACAGTTTAATTAAAAAAAAAATGCACTTGAAATACACTGGATTATAACATCTGTGATCTGATTTTTTTTATTTCTGTCTCTGATCTAATTTAAAGAGCTAATAAAACGAGCTGTTTTATATTTGTGTCCCATTATGGTTTTATTAAATGTGTTTTTGACAGTAGTGAAGTAGGCCTAATGCCATGCAGTAATAATATAATGGGATCTTTAATTTCGAGGTCTGGATTTTGACACTTTAAAAAGGAAAATAGGGAAATAGGAATGACTTAATTTCATACACAATATTTTAAACAGACCTACAACCCTGCCGATCAGTTTGCATTTATCTAAACCACAGCCCCCTATTTATGTTTTTTATTAACATTAGGTGGCTGGCATAACTTTGTGGATAAACTGTCACAGTGACCTGCACGACGAAAAGGCCTCAATGGTCATCATATGATATTTTAAAAAATGCATAAATAATGCAGCAAATTTAAACACACATATGAGAACTCAACCGGGATTTACAACTAAAATCTGGACGCAAAACGTCATTAAATAATACAAAAACGCAAGACAGAGCTTGGACAAGAGGCGCAGCGCACCTCACATGTGCACATTTTCATTATAGCCTACTAAACATTGTGTATTTAAATAAATGTTGTATGTAAATGTCGATCAGTTACAATGAACCAAAAAATATCAACTGTGAAACATGTGGGACGTCAAACTGTGCGCTTTAAACTTGGTCTGCACACTTGCTTGCAGGTTACTTACCTTTGGGTCGACCCTCTTGAAGGCAGGGTCATCCTCGTCCACCTCGAAGTAGATTTCAGTGGTGGTGATGGACAGAGTCCCCCGGGCCACCAGGACGGGGGCAACGAGCTGGGCCGGGCTGCTCAGGACCACTGGGCCTAAACAGAGGGTAGCCACATGCTTAATCAGTAACATGCAAATAAAAGATTAGATTTATGTTAAATAAAGCGAGGCTGAGGTTAATTCTGATGCGATTACAGGGGATACGGCCTGTTTGCACCAAACTACCGCTCCGTGCGTAAAGCCACGACGCGCTTTTAAACATGAGATAATTTTAAAGTTCATTATTGTAGTTCAGTTTAATTTTAAGCATTATGACTGCTCCGTGAAAGTATTCATTTTTATAGCCTTTATTATTCATCACGCCACAAAATAAAGGCTTTTGAACCCCTTTTTGTCTTTGTATTGTGCACGTCCATACAGTATATGCGCGCAGTGGGTTTAGCAGGCCTATAAATAGATAGGCCTACATAGTACCTATTTGTAAACCACTGCACTGATAACAAAAAGGATTTATGAAGTTTTCATGAAGTTAAATATAATAAAATAATTCCATATTTCCCTCACATAATATCATCATAACGCATTTGCAGTGCAGATCTGAAATATGAATTTGCGTCCCAGATATTCAGGGCTGCTTTAAAGAGGAGCAGCCTGTAAGTAGATTCCGAAAATAATAATAATAAAAAGCTCTTTTATTCTCCAATAAGATGAAGCCATGTAGGAAAACAATAAAACTACAAGCTTGTTCAAGTCCAAATAATTGTCCGGAATTTTAAGGTGGGTTTGTGACCCTGCCAGCTGATAGCGATCACATCTTTATTTCGGTCTCTCCCCCCCCCCTCCCTTCCTCTCTTCCTCTGCTTCATCCTCCATGTTCTCAGATCAGTGTCGCTGTGGAGCACCGTTACAGTGATTTGTCTGCTCTCAAACGAAAGCTCTCGAAATCGGGATATTTATCGATCCCTTAAACTCCAAAGAGCCACTTTAATGTCTCATCAATCTTAATCTGCGTTCCTCGGCCAATTATAGCCGATAGTGTTACAGGAATACAAGTGGATTTCGCTCTCAACTCCCAGAGCGCCCCTTCATCGCTCTTGCAGGCTGCACAGTCAAACCGCCCTCTCTGGATTTTCTCTCAGCGTTGCTCGGGTCCATTAACGGTGATCCTATCTGCTGATGCTATCGGCCCACAAGCTACACGTTGCTCACAAGCTCCATATGAAGAGCAAATACTTGCACTAAACTGTTTTACTGCATTTCAAATCATATTTATTGGAGTCTATTTTTAAAAGAAGAGAACAAATTGCAAGAAGTAAAACTATCATTGTTATTACTATTATTATTTCTGCCAATTGAGGAGATTGTCTTTATGTTCACTCCAACCCCATTCCCCTCTTACTAAAAATAACACTTTTAGGGCTGATGCATTGTGTTGCGGCCCTTAAGGGCTCCACAGAGAGAGAGACACTGGCCTGAAGCATTAAGCCATGCACAGCATCCATTGCTCATGGGGAGGAAGAGGATTAGGCAGTAATCCCCTCAGGGATCCTTCCATAATTAGGCTATATGGCATTAAAATGTTTACACGAGAATAATGAAATTAAGGGCAAGTTACACAGGATGAGTGGTGTATATGGGCTAAAGCGCGGAATAACTTGGGCTGTTGGGTCTTTCTTTTAATGAAAATGAAAATATTTGTCAAATGACAGGCCAATTTAACGAAGTGAGGTGTGGTGGGAGTTTGGGAGAACTGCTGTGGGGATGGGTATATTATTATTACCCACAGTACATCCGCTGGACTGCAGTGTTTGATACGGCCGAGTGCTTTTATATTTTACATAATGAGAGAAATGCAAGTGGGAGTGGGTTACTTGCACACCTGAGCACCATCATTCACTTGCAAACATGTTGACTTAGTGTAGCCTATGGTAGATACACACACATATACACTCATGCACAGCTGCAGTCATTATGCTGAGTATCTGAGGCACAGTGCCTTGTTGTTCATTTGAGTCACTGAAGCAATGGTCATTTTTTCCACTGTTTTCAAAGCATGCATCTTTCACTAGAACATTTACATGTAAAAGCCTGGAGAAAGTCTGCTCTATGGCCTATTTAATAAGGCTGCAGCAAGCAATAATTAAATTAAAATTGACCGAAAATACATGAATATTTAATATGAAATTTAATCGCGATTAATCGCATGATGGTTCATTGTTAATTACGATTAATCGCAAATTAATCATTTTTTTTATATGTTCAAAATGTACCTTAAACGGAGATTTGTCAAGTATTTAATACTCTTATCAACATGGTAGTGGGTAAATATGCTGCTTTATGCAACTGTGTGTATTTATTTATTATTGGAAATCAATTAACAACATAAAACAATAACAAATATTGTCCAGAAACCCTCACATGTACTGCATTTAGCATAAAAAATATGCTCAAATCATAACATGGCAAACTGCAGCCCAACAGGCAACAACAGCTGTCAGTGTGTCAGTGTGCTGACTTGACTATGACTTGCCCCAAACTGCATGTGATTATCATAAAGTGGGCATGTCTGTAAAGGGGAGACTCGTGGGTACCCATAGAACCCATTTCATTCACATATCTTGAGGTCAGAGGTCAAGGGACCCCTTTGAAAATGGCCATGCCAGTTTTTCCTCGCCAAAACTTCGCGCAAGTTTGGAGCGTTATTTATTGTCCTTCCCGACAAGTTAGTATGGTTGGTTGGTACCGATGGATTCCTTAGGTTTTCTAGTTTCATATGATGCTAGTATCTTCACTCTAATTTAAAACTGAGCCCGCTACAACCTAAAAATCGCAAGTTGCATTAATGTGTTAAAGAAATTAGTGGCGTTAAAATGAATTGCGTTAACGCTTTATCGTGTTAACTTTGACCGCCCTGTATTTAATATAAATTATTTAAATTTCCAGGGTTGTTTGTATATTTTCTTTTTGATGTCACCCATGTTTTGTTTGTATTAAGAAATATCTTCTAGATATTCAAATAAGAAAAATCAACAACAACAAACAAACAAACAAGAAACTTGGGGAGAAAGAAGACAAACACAATCTGTCTTCCTCTCACTTTTTTCCCTGAGATTACATGTTCAGAAATGTTGTGTTGGGTTTTTACCCTTTTATAAACATGTCACCACTCAAGGGACCAGTATTGTGAATGGGGACTAAAATGGATACAGAAAGGCTAAATCAAGGCAGAACAAAATGGTTGTGGCTGCTAAACCACACTTGGGGGTATACTATGGTTCCGCCAGCAGAACAGTCTCATCTACCGACTCTTGCTCGACATTAGACATGCCTCGTGAGGCTCAGACTCCTCTCTTCTTTCCCATCACATGCTCATCTTAAGTTACTATTTTACCTGATTTTGTGCATACAGAAAGGCTCATTTAATGCCAGCGTAAGCACTGACAGCATGTCCAATGTCTGAGGGGGAGCAAGACTAATCATAGGTTCAGTAACCACAACTGCCGGGGCCCTTGAGTGCAGGCGCCGCCCCTTTGGCAGCAGCAGCAGCAGCAGCAGGCACTGACCCAGAGGCTGGCAGGAGGAGCACTGTTGTTGACAAGGATCTAGTCCCAGATCTCTCATTAAGGCTGTTCATGCCTGAGATTAGATACAGGCCAAACACAGACAGTGCTTCCTGGTAAAAACATTACCCAAATGTTACAGTGAGAGGGAGCTCCCCTATTGGTAAAAATATGAACTCAACTTTAATTCAATATAAAAAAAAATAATCTTAAATCCCAGCCATTATTCCTTAATGTCAATGTCTATCTTCAAAATCTGGTTCATAATTTCAAACAAGCTCACACATCATAAAAGTATCACAAATATTCAGTCTCAGCGTTTCTGTTTTGTACAAAGTCATTATCGGTTCTCTCAGGAGAATACATTCTGCCTGCTCTTTTGATTGGGCGGCGCAGGGTTCATCTGACAGACACGCCGTGTTTGGCTGCCTGCTGGCCCTGCTGGGACAAAGAGGAGGGGTCAGCCTCCTCCTCTGAGATTCATCTGTCGGATCTTAGAGGGGATTTCACTGCTCAGCAGTGCCCTGGTTCAGCCTGAGCCTCACACACTAAGCCATGATAACTAGGTAATGTATACAGGGCTACGTGGCTGGGAATCTAGAGTCTCAGGGCAGATTTTTTCATACAATTTCTATCACAATTTGCACCTGGAATCAATCAATTACATACATGCATTCATATTCGTTACTGTTAACACATGCTTCAGTGGCAGCCCTGATCCTACTGGTTTAGTAAAGACATTTTGGTAACATTATAAATGTGACCTGGAGGGATTGTGCAATCAAACCTGTGACTTCATTAAAACACAGTTTAAAGCACTGTGCACTTTGTAGACTGTGAATAATTGAACTTGCAGAACCTTGTAACAAAATCCATGACATTAGATTATTATTGCAAATCTATTACCAAAACAAGAATATCTTCCAATTTTCCTGTTCAGTTTTGTTATTTTTGTGAGGACAACCCAGCTAGAATTTGCACACTCTCTGAAAATAGGGAAATAGATATCATTGAAACAACAATTTGAATATACAACATGTCAGCCTAAGAGCTGAAAATGTATATACAGTAATTAGAGCAGTGGATGTTCATTTAAATTGTCTGAAGTAGCCAATGATCCAAAATAAAACCACATCTAGTGACAACAACTGTCAACAACAATGACTCAGACTTCCTTCCATTAGAGGGGACACCTTCATTTCTTTACTGCTTTATTATCCTTGTCATTGGAATATAGGAGATGTTTTTAGAATTGGTAATGGCTGCCAGGGATTAGTATTACTTTATATTCGACTACAAAGCCTGTATCATTTCGGCATCAAACCAGTAACACACTCCGCTTATTCAAACCACCAATTATTTGCCATGAGGTTTTATTGACAAGTATGTAAGGCAGTATTGTTGATCTACCCTCAAAACTCGAGTGAACTCTGGATATCTTACCTTTTAAAGCCATGAAAAGCATGAAGGTTGGCTCGATACTGTAGGTTGGCTCACACACTGAGTGTGATGCCGGGTAAATTACAGGATCTTTGGGCAGCCATGGCCTTGGCAGTAAACTGTTCTATTGACTGAATTGTGTCAGACAAAGTATTTAAGCTGGGTTAAGATTCTGGATGAAAATAGTAATCATAACAATCACATGGGTAAAATAAATCAAAGATGTAATATTGTATTAGTCTTTCCTCAGCTGTTAAGAGCCAACTAATCTCTTAATGATTGTTCACTGTAGAGAGAATGAGGGTTAGTTTGACTGCAGGAGAAATAAGTTGTTGTCTCTCTCTTAACATCCTAGTACTCACATCAACACGGAAAATACACTTTATATGCAGTTTTCTTGCCAAACTCCTTCTAGGATCAGTTAAAATATAACACATTTAATTCATTTAAATGAGGAAAGATAATTGCTGTATTTTCAGATTTTCCATGGAATGGATTAGGACTACATTTACTGGAAACAAAACACATTCGTACATAGATTGATTAACTAAAATAATTTATATTAAAGAAATCATTTGCTTGATTATGTGACAATATTTATGGAGATACACACGTTTGATTAGGTTTGTGTTATTATGATGGATGGTTTTGATTCAGAGTAATGAAATATTGCATCAGATTTTCACTCAGTAGCTGTTAATAATGTTTAATCAGTATGATGAAGAGATTGTGTAAGAAGAGTTCAGGTGTCTGAGCTCAGATCACTTTGGTTACAGTGACTCTTTACTATGGCCTTATTAAAGTGCAGATCAATATACTATAGTCACAACACAGCAAAATTAAGTAATAATGCTCTGTTAGTATTTAAGTAAGTAGAATATCAGTTTAATAACATGAAGTAAACACAATGACTCAATTGATATGAATAGATTTTGAATGGTGCCACCCAACCTTGGAGGGCACATTATTAGGTCAGATGAGGTTAGGTTAAATAAGGCCACTGTAAAGTTAAGTTAAATTTGAGTTAAAAATGACTTCTGGATAGATCATCTTTCCGGTGTTAGTTTAACTTTAGAAGACTTGCCTCTGGAGATAAACACTCGAGGAAGGAACGGTGCTGACAAGATCCAAAACAAAACAGAGAAGGACAACTTGTCAGACCAAAACATTACAGTATGTAGCTGTCAAACCAAAGCAAAGCTGTCCAGATTAGAACACGTTGACACAGTCTTTGACTCCAGAACTACATTGATGGTGAACTGCAGGAAGCAACTTGTAAACTCAAAACTCAAATACATTACATAATTCGATTTTTCAATACTAAATAATAGCCAAACATCTCAAAGTTTCCTCTTTCAGTTGTACTGTTGCCAACGGCACATAATGAGCATTACTACATTGATCCAAACACTTGATGCACTGATATTAATCATGTACACTGTAACTATGCCAGCAATTAGGAAGCAGACAGATAAAAGACAAGCGCTGATGCTCCAGCAGAGGTGAAGCTGACTTGGGGTTAATGGAGGTGCTGGTGTGCTGACTTACCTCCCAGGTTGTCCATCTCCTTCTCCTGCAGCAGGCTGACGGCGTCTTCGTCTCCCTCCAGCATCAGCTCCGTCTCAGGGGTCTGGCTGGCCACAGGCTGGCTGCGGAAGACTTTCTTAGACTTGACCACCTCGTCCTCCTCTATGCCTGTCAAAAAAGAAAAAACTAAATATTTCACTCTGACCGGTATACATCACTATGCTTAAATGGACAGAAATACCTAGCTATGGTCTATTCCTTGGCGAAGTCCTATCACCCATTTCCTATTCTTTCACTAGTTGTACTTTCCATTGATGCATTTCTGTTCAGCAATACTGTACTATACCATAAGTATGAAATGGTTCAGCTGTTGAACTCATTGACTGAGAAAAAGCTTGCATCAAAGTGAGGCAATGTAATTTAATTTACTATATATAGTACATATCAGTTATGCATATAGCCAACATATATAAAATTATATATTAAATCAAAACATTTAGTTCAAGAAAATGCAACACCATCGTAAGGAAAAAAAAATCAAGCAAAAAAAGCCCACCCACCAAAAGACATGGATGACCCCTGCATCCATCCCACCGATGCAAATACACACGCAGTAAGTAACCATTAGTGTGAGAAACGTCTTTGAAAAATACGAAAAAAGAAAATATTATATGTGTAAACTAGGGCTGTCAATCGATTAAAATATTTAATTGCGATTAATCTCATGATTGTCCATAGTTAATTGTGATTAATCGCAAATTAATCACACATTTTTTATCTGTTCAAAATGTACCTTAAAGGGAGATTTGTCAAGTTTTTAATACTTTCTTATCAACATGGGAGTAGACAAATATGCTTGCTTTATACAAATGTATGTATGTATATATATATATATATATATATATATATATATATTATTGGAAATCAATTACTAACACAAAACATTGACAACTATTGTCCAGAAACCCTCACAGGTACTGCAATTAGCATAAACAAAATGCTCAAATCATAACATGTCAAACTGCAGCCCAACAGGCAACAACAGCTGTCAGTGTGTCAGTGTGCTGACTTGACTATGATTTGCCCCAAACTGCATGTGATTATTATAAAGCGGGCATGTTTGTAAAGGGGAGACTCGTGGGTACTGATAGAACCCATTTTCATTTGAGGTCAGAGGTCAAGGGACCCCTTTAAAAATGGTCATGCCAGTTTTTCCTCGCCAAAATGTAGCGCAAGTTTGGAGCGTTATTTAGCCTCCTTCCCGACAAGCTAGCATGACATGGTTGGTACCAATGGATTCTTTAGGTTTTATAGTTTCATACGATGCCAGTATCTTCTCTCTAGCTTTGAGCCTGCTACAACCTAAAAATCGCAAGTTGCGTTAAAGAAATTAGTGGCATTAAAACGGATTTGCGTTAATGTGTTATCGGGTTAATTTTCACAACCCTAGCTGTAACACATTAACACACTGCAAAGCCCTCAAAATAACTAACTAAACCAGCGTCATAACCACATTTGAGCTTGTGCATATCCACAAGTTCAAACAAAAGCATCTTCTTTAATAGGCTATTAAAATGCATAACATCTAGAAAAATATAAAAAGAAATAAACCATGCAGAATCTCTGCATGAAACACATAATATATGCAGGATGAACCTGATATGAGATGCTCACTAATGTACTTGCCACAGCATATGAAAGAATGTCAAGGTACACGTTCGTTCACTGAATACATTCCGCGTGGTTGAACATCAGAGGTGCTTCAGCTTTTATTTTTAGACAAGGTCAACAATGAAACACTATCTGCATCTTGAAAGACCAACAGCTGAGTCTGGCGATACATCTCGAGCTCGTAGTCGATTAGAGATATCATTTGCCGCTTTTGGAGACTTGACAAGAGTGAGACTGAACAGACAGCACAATTAGGGAGGCTGCTTACACCAGCCCTTCATCATATGGCTATAGTGGAGCGCGCTCATTGAAAAAGATGTGTTCATACATCCTACAAAACAAAGAGGTCCCGCAACACATTTAACAGCTTGAATCAGCCCTTCTCCAACATGTGCCTGCCACGCGGCTGCTCGCGTCATTTACGGGAATTTGTCTTTCTGAAGTCCGATGTAGGAAATAACCAGAGGAAAAACTTGCGTGTATGAAAGGAAGAACACATATCAAGAAATGGGAGGTGGCTGACACCCGTCTGACATGTTTCATTTCAGCACGGTTCTTAATTCGCCTCCCTCTCCCCTGAGGAACATGTACCTTGTCTTGAAGAGGTCACATTTGACTGTTGTCAACACTGCTACTGAGAAAAAAGCCTGCTTCCTGCTCTGTCTCATATCTGGAGTGCTTTCATCAGACAGAGGGGAAGAAGTGTGTGCGTTTCGGAAATGAATTCTGTGTAATGTTAAAGGCAAAAGCCAGCCAGCGGTCAGAGATCAAAGCGGAACGACTGAAACTTAAAACTGTAATTCTGTAAACCATCATTATGCTGCGAGTAAACGAGGGAAAGTTCAGCAGATAGGCTGATGTTCTGATTGGCAAGGGTTGAGTAGACCAAATAAACCATGCTGATTTCTACACGCAAATCACCAACATCAACTGTTAGGGGGGGAGAGGTGATCAGCTTTACCCACAATGCACTTTTGTTCTCGCAGACAAAGTGATATGGTTATAAATAACCAAGAAATGAAGAGCTATGACACAAAAGAAAAAATGTGCTGACATGAAAAGTGATCTTCTCATGAGTGATAGCCCGTTGACTCGGAGACACTCCTGTATTAAAAGTGCGGCTGTGAAAAGGGTCGCCATTCGTCACTATTAAAGGACTTGCTGTGCAGTGGTGTCGAGGCAGACTCATCGCTAACATTTTCACGTGTTCACCCTTGACCACTAAATGGCAAAACAAAGAGAATGGCCCTTTGAATGTCTGATTTAACTCATATTAATGACCTAAAATGAAAAAGAACAAGAGACAAGTGCAGGCTGGGGTAGATACTGTGGATATACATATAATCACCACCTACTGAAGGATTTAAACATTCGTTCATTTGTTGATTGTATGGTGTGAGAAGCTGAAATTCTTCTACATTTATAAATTAAAGAAAGGAAAAAAAAATGTTGCCTTTTGCCATGTCGCTGTATAATGATGCTACGCCAAATAGCATCTATCTAATTAACCTTACAAAGTGAGCAGTCCATCAGAAGCCACTGCCGTCGACTTCTCCACGTCTCTGAAAAAAATCACAGCAGTTTCATTTCATGTCTACTCTCAAGCCCTTCAGGAACGGAGCCAGGAGAAGCCACCGATCACCAGTCTCACGGGTCCTCTTGTTCAATCACTGAGTTAAAACTGCCTCAGAGTGCACTAATTACACTCAGCAAAGTGCATTTCAGAGCTTTCATGACCCCATAGGAGGCTGATGAAGACCCGCCAGCTGTGACCAACGAAGGACGCCCCTGAGCTCTCACCACCGGAGTTCAACAAGGATCCATGGTCCTGAGTTCATTCTAGGGTGTCTACCACACACGTCAAAAACGATTACGTAAAAAAATAACATACTGTTGGGTGACATGTTTTATAATGTATTCTTCATGACAAGTCACAAAGGATGACCTAATGCACCAAATAAATCTTTCAGATTTTAAGTTTCATCCTGGAGTCAGAGAGACCTTACAGTATGAGAGAGTGTTTACATTGAGTTACTGATATGAGTTTCAGGTGCCTAAATGAACAGTGTGTTATATTTTGGGGGATCTATTAGCAGAAATGGAAAATAATATTCATATCTATGTTTTCATTAGTGTATAATCACCTGGAACTAAGAATTGTTGTGTTTTTGTTAGCTTAAAATGAGCCCTTCATATCTACATAGCTACAGTAGCCCAGAACGGACAAACCAAACACTGACTCTAGAGAGAGTCTTTCACGTTTTTTTGTTACCTTACCTGAAGGCCTCCGCAGTTCTCTGACATGCTTGTGAAACTGCAGTAAGGTGAGTCGCAGAGTGCAAAACCGTGGTACCGCCAGCCGCCGTCTGACTTCCGTTGCTCCTAAAGTAGTGTTATTATGGTATGGATGGCCTCTGATTGAGGCGAACAGTTTTGCACTCGGCGGCTCACGTTACTGCAGTCTTGGAAAGGGAGGAGTGAGCGGAGGGGTATTCTGTTGGCTGCAATCTGCAACCACACCACTAGATGCCACCAAATCCTACACACTGTACCTTTAAGTACTGTGCTGTTATGGCCATTTTAAAACCTCCTTCAGCGATATATTTCAAAACTAAAATGATTTTATTTTGTAAATGTAACAACAAATTAAATTGGGGTAAATAACATCATCCCGACCCACGGCGTCGTCGTGGAAGCGTAGCATCCGCCCTCCGGTTCCCCCCTAGGTTAACACTGTTAGCTCTGTCAGCACTGTTGCCATTGTTTGCACTGTTCATGCTGTTAGGACCGTTAGCTGCTAGCCGTCGCCATGTTGAGAGCCATGTTGAGGCAATCCCTCAATCTTAGACATGCACTGAAAAAAGAATTTAGCTCCTTTAAAGTGTAAATTTCATCACATGTTTATCATTATAAATGAAAAATTGAGTTGCGTGCATGAGCAGCAACATTGTGTGATTCACAAAAGACAAAGATAAGAATTTTCCTCACAGTCAGAGTGATGAAATCAAGTAATATGTTCTTTTGTGAACAAGCTAAAGCCCAAGTAAAATAAATTTTATAATTTTAGATACAGCGTCCCCCTTTGGAAGTGTTGAGTAGTTTTATTATTCAATATGGAATAGATAAGAGTTGAAAAGCCTTTAAAGACTGTTGAATCAACTATAATACTGTTGCCAAGAGTCCATGTTTCACATACTGCAACGCTGGAGAGTTTAGTGGCACTGGCCTTTCATTTTTATAGCCTCAGTAGAGCCGGCGAGCAGGAGTTTTTCTAAGTCTCCTATGTATTATACACCCTGGCTCAACCACTTCACTGCCACTCATCGAAAAGAAATCCACAACATAATGTTTCACTTAAGGTTCAACTAACGTGTACGGGTACTTCTCTTCAGGAGAAAAAGAACCTGCCTATTTCACAAATATATTGGGTAATTCATACACGACTATAAATAAAACACAAAATACCTAAAGGTTGCTCATTATGAGAGGTTTTCATGAAGTGGTCTGATCTGGATAATGCTGGAAAGGGAGCAAGCAGAGGCCGGCCTTTTGAATTAAATTGAATCACTGAATGTTTGTCTATTGATATGACAGAAAACATGTTGGACACAGCTAAAGACACGCAGCTATCTTGACCTATTTCTAAACAAAGAGAGGAAAAGAGCTCAAACTCTGGGCTTTTGCAGGAATTATTCTGTTTTATGTCTCAATCTGTCAGATCTCTGTAGATAACACGCATTAGTATAAGCCTCAGCTCCATATCCTTATTTACTATACTATCTTATAATGTACATCATTGTTTTGTGCAGTCGTTCCAACATCCGTATAACGTGAGCTCTATAGACTGTTTTAAATATATCTCTTCCGTTTCCCAGCCTCTATCTGTGTCAGATCCTGCCCTCCTACGCTCCCTCTCCACGGGCTCCACATTCCACATGGAGAGAAAAAGTCCAGTCCATGGGATTGCATTACCGGTAGGGCAATGCAATTCTGCCCTCTGTCTCTTCACTTTTATTTACTCTGCACTGAAAGATGAAATGAGAGAGAGGGGGGGGTGACAGCTTCATACTTCCTGTGATGCACGCCATCCGTTTTGCGGAGTATGTGTTTTGGGACTGTAAAGGTAAACATTATAACTTTGATGTAGGGGAGTTTATACGGTGCAGACGCTTCCTCTTGGGGAGTTCTTTATTAAATATCCTGGGATGTGCAGTGCGTGTCTACTGTGCTGCCAGAGGTTACAAGCAACCTCATCTTCTCTCCATCAAAACATTAACAGCAGTGTCTAATAATCCTCACATCTGGACCTGAGCGTTAACCGTTTCTGAGCATATCATGTATTTACTGAAAGGCTGCATTCAAATGTCTAAATTTGCATGTTAGTAAATGTTCCGATGTCATTCGTCACAGTTTAATATCTGTGATTATAAAGCCGGAGAAGGTTAATATCACATCACGAGTCCGGTGCCTCTAAAGAGCTATAAAGATCTGTGCCCGGGGCAATCAGCTCTGAGAGGAGCCGCTCACCTGAAATGAGACAGCAAGGACACCCGGAGGTAAAACACCCCGTTAAACACTTGGATCAATATTAACGTGACTTCCATTTCATGCTTGCCCAATTCCAATCACCTAACAATATAGTCTGATGCTGGGCCGTGGCCGGCTGTAACAGGGCAGGTTATTACAGGCAGAGGGCAGAGACAGAATGTGCTGGCTAAGCTGTCAATGCTGCTAATAGACAACGAGGCAGAGTTTAAGGCAGAGTTTAACCTCCCATCACACACGTTCATGAATGTACACACTCTCACACACACAGACACACACTGCACCAAAGTCACTACAAAGATTACACTGATGCACTAGTTTTTCAATATATCTACTTGATTTTTTAAAAAGTTCCCTTCGACCTTTGCTCTCAAAGAATTTTAGGAAGAATGACAAATCTAAATGTTTCTCTTGGCATAGGATGATTCTGGGGAAATATCTTCTGCAAAAAAAGATACATTTTTAAAATGTGGGTTTAATAGAAAGGTCATTAGCTGTAATTCATCCACTTTAGAGGCTTGGGATTTCCTCATCAGTTCTCTTTCGAATCCACATTTTCTTGCACAAATATGTGTCACTTTGATAGAATGTAATTAGACCTACACACTTATTTTTATATTATTTTTGTATTTTTGTATTATAATAATTTTATTTTATTTTTTTCTATATATTTTTTTGTTGTTGTCTGTGGGTTTATGTCTTGTTTTGTTTTCTTTGCAAGGCAATGGTGATATGTATATATACAGATATATAAATCAGTTTTTATGTGCTAGAATCCTTGTCTAACGACCTCGTGTACAACGATTTTCATATGACAAACTCAATAAAAGTTGATCACAAAACAAAACATGGGTTTTAAATTTTGTTTCCATTGGCAAGTGGTCAAAATAATTGGTCTGAAATCCACACAACAATGAATAAATTAATCCAACTTCTAACATGGCGAAGAATCTTTTACTCTGTAATGTCTAAGAGAAAACAGAAGATTGCGATACTCTGCCGTCAAAAACGACACAGGCCACTCACTCACTGAGTGTTCTTTCAGAAAAAAAAAAAAATCTTGCTGACTTTCATTTTCCCCAAGTGAGCTCGTAAGACTGACGTTTACTGTGAACACAACGGTGTAAAGTCTGCCCTCTTCAAACTCAAGATGGTGGCTGAGCGTATATTGTCATATCCTGCTGTCAAACCAGAAACTGTGTATTCAATTTGGACAACCTACTGGT
Source organism: Sebastolobus alascanus (assembly GCA_916701645.2). Lineage (NCBI taxonomy): Eukaryota > Metazoa > Chordata > Actinopteri > Perciformes > Sebastidae > Sebastolobus > Sebastolobus alascanus. The sequence goes on along the minus strand of CAKAOJ020000040.1, from coordinate 2,296,947 downwards.
TCTCCGATAGTCCCAGATTTTAAAGCTTTAATAATGACTCTCAAGGGCCAACTCAAACAACCTCTTTGTTTTTTTTACTCTGGTGCTTATACTCAGCCGGCAACCCACTAAAAAGTTCAATAGAGTCCCTGTCAAATCTAGGAAACAAAGTCTGGATGTTATTATGCTATTATGGATATCCAACCTCTGAGCTTCTGCACCAGGGTTATCTGGTCCTATCTTTAATACTATGCTAATTAAAAATGAATATTCATTGGGGAAAAAAAGCACAAACTGTCATAGTACATTTAAAACAAAAACTGCCAACTGCCACCGCCAACGAAATCTACTGAAGCTCCAAAAAAGAACAAAAGATCCTTCTCGCTTTAACTCAGAAAGAAACCTGGCCTCCGCCGTGCAACCACATCAAAGCCTGCTGGAAAAAGCCTGAAAGTGCAGCTCACCTCTCAAGGAGAGCAAGAAGGCCATCCGACCGCAGGCGATCCCTTTCACTTGACAAGTTCATACATTATTCTGCTCATTAAAACCACCGCATGCCAGCAGGACTTCAACAAGTCTTCAGTCAACTACACCGAGGCATTTATGTCAAACAACAGAAACAAAACTGATAGCTCAGAAGCATATTCTACTGATCTGATGCACTAATATGATATGTATCTGTGGCATTGTCTAGAGGAAATCTGTCACATAATTCACTAAAGGAAATGATACACACATATACCCATTTGAGCAACTGCACAGTAAGTAAAGAGGCCAATGGGCGATGCTAACAGACAAAGCAGATGGAACAATGGAAATGGATGAAAGAGATTTTTTATCTGCCTTCAGTATAATCTTCTCCCCCGCTTTTATACAAGCATTGAAGCAATTTTATCAAAATTATCTACAGAAATCATGTGTTTTAGTTTTATGTTCAATCAGAAAATTGATCGTTGTAGTGGAATCCCACAGGAAGTTCGCCTTTGTTGCACCACCTTAAAGTAATATTTCAATGAAAATTTCTCCACAACATAGCTTCATTCGCTACTTCTATGTTGCACTACCACCTCCACATAACTCAGAACCTCCACCAGAAGTAGTGTGTTTGCTATTTTTTTTTTTTTTTTTAATTCATCATTATTTCGGTCTTTAAAGGCAGAATAAGTAGGATTTTCCTAAAAATCAATGTATAGACTGATACAAAAAAAATCCCTCTCAATCATCATTTATGACCCACTAGAAGTGTGTGGTGGTGTCTGTACCTCTAGAGAGCCCTCTACTCCTATGTTCTTATTTTCGCTGTGTTTGGAACATTTCAGGGCGTCAACTTCAATAAAACATAGAGAACAGGTGCAAGATTGTAAGCACACACCAATGAGGAAGCTACTAAAATGGCGGACACAGCACCGAAAGAAGCAAATATAGCGAGGCGAAATGGCAAGCGGACAAAGCTTGTTCCAAAACAAGACTGTATCCGGGGTTGGCTGTCACCCGCTGGCGAGCACTGTAACTCTTGTTGAACCGGGGAGGAGTGGTCAACTTTGAATGTTATGTTTACAAACCGCAACCAACAAGTCCTACTCATTCTGCCTTTAAGTTACAAAATAATAATAATAAAATACAATTTAAAACATTAATAAATATCTAAACAGCTACAAAACAATGAGTAAATATCGAAAACCGATTTTAGAAATGGCCGAAAGGTATAAGCTGAAGCCAGAGTTTATTACGCCTACCCTTATTAGCTGTTAGCGATGTGAGGATTGTTTGCAGCATACTGAAAATATGAATCAAAAGCTAGGCGAATCATGCTGCTGAGTAGTTTCTATTGATGTTTTGATATGTTTTACAGCTGTGCTGGTGCTTTACCAGCATATATATATTTACCTGTATATAGACTGTAAATAAAGACGGACGGCCTGACAGCTCCCCAAAAGTGAAGCCAAAACATTTTGATCGCCCCCTGGTGGCTGGCTGCAGTATAGGTCATAAATACCGCCTCCTCCATGTTAGCGGATGGGACATGGGCCAAACTAAAAAGTCAAAGTACACGTCAAATAAATTTTTCCCAAATATGGTTTCTGTCATGTTAGGTAGTTCTTATCATGGTGATGTATGTTCAAGTGTTCATTGTTCTGATAAGTTTGGTTTTAATTCGTTGTTTGATGCTACAAAAAGGGAGTGAGACGTCATGATTGACAGCTGCTCTGAGTGAAGTAGTTGCTCAGCCGGAGGCCCGGAAATTGTGCGAGAGAGATGTAACTTTAACTTTCCGTAATCGTAACAAGTCTGTGTAATATAAAATGTCAATTTGATCATAAATGTTGTTATAGCGATATTATGGTTAGTTGTTGTGTCTTTCTAGCCAGACAGCTATCGTGGTGCTAACGTAGCAGCTAGGTGGCTCACGCTAACAAGCTGCAGCTGTGCTCGGCTCGTGATTGGCTCGGGCGGGGCTGTGGGCAGGAACTCGATACCGTGGCTCCAGCCCCCCGATCACTACCGCGCAGACTCCAAATGATGTCAAAATCTCAAGATGGCAGCTCCCATATTAGGAATATTTTTAGATTTTGGTATTATTAGATTTTGTACAGTGGGATAATCTATATATCTATATATACATCCTATGGTATTTATAGGTAGGCAATGTTGATGCAATGCATGCAATTTCTTTGCAGATGATACCGAAGTTCTTAAAAGCCTTTAGTATTTCTAAGCAGGTCAAAAGTGCTAAAGTTGTAACATTTGTTTCCTCGAGTCGTCCCCAAAGCAGTATCCACATATCACCAAGAGCCCACAAAATGAGCTTATGTCTAAAAATAATGTAACCACCACAAAATCTAAAGCAGACGGTGCAATTATTGCATGTGTGTCTCATATATGGACCACCTGCAGCCGAGGCAGCAGCTGGCACGCGTTTATCTACAGCGCTGCCATGATCTTCATACAGCAGAGCTAGCAAAGCAGCAAGACAACATCCTGAACCCAACCGACAGTCGGCTTCAGTTGCTCAACACAGAGACAGTGAACATTGCGATCATTATGCGTGTTTTGCTGTAAGTCTACAGTCGTTTTAAGAGGCTACAATGACCATAATGCATTGCCTGTTTTCCATTTTCTATAAAGTAAAGAAGGTGCTTACTCCATTAATTTCAGAATCAATACATTCGCCCTTGTGCCGTTAATACATTTGCTCTGCTATTCAATTACAGATGGGAGAGAGGGCCAATGGGTGTTTAATAGTACTGAGCTGCCTTCCTTTAAAAGTCGGTGGTGCATGACATAAGGCAAAATTGACGCAAGGTGGTGGGCAACACTGAAACACTGCCCGGGTCAATAAAAAAAGTTTCAGGCAAAGAGGAGAAACAATAAAGGGAGAGATCCAATTTGTTCTTGAGTATGTGTTGTGATGGAAATAAAAAAAAGTGCAATAAAATGTATGTGTCATGTTCAATTCGCAGGACTCATAAATATGTCACCTATAAAAATGACACTTAACTTCTCGTAAGCAATATGCTAAACTATGTGGACGAGCTTGGGCTAACTTTAGTGCCCTTTAATGCTTTTTCTATTACGCTTTAATGGCAACATTGATATTCTACATTTAATACGGGGTAATGATGCCCTCAAATGTTCAGCTCCCAAATTCTGATGGGTTTAAAAAATACTCGAAAAGATAAACTCACCATACTCCTGCAGTGACTTGCATGTGACATCTAAGTGGGTGGAGCCACATGGGTTTCTGACAAATCTCCGCCTCCGCCGCAGGTCGTCTTCCCAGTAGTCGAGACGCCAGAAGTCGTGCAGCTGACTATGAGAGAGACAAGCAGACAGGCAGGTTAGATGGAGCACACACCCCTCAGTGGTGGTCTGATTCCAGCAGCCACTTCCTTATCGGGGGAAAATATCTTGAGGAGGAAAATCAGGCCACAGATCGCAGATTTATTAGGCCGACTGGTGGCATGCTCTGCGGAGGCCCCGTAATGTTAGCTCTGCTAAAGCCTATAGCATAAGAACAGCAGGGAGCAGCAGCAGCCGCAGCACACATAAATCACAGGCACTCCCATTAACAAATACAGCATCAAATTACAAGTATAAATGGCACAGCTTGCCTCCTTTTTTTACAATGTTTTTTAACAAGTCTTGTAAATCAAAGGTAGGAACCTCAACGCAGACAGCGTGGGGTTTAATGATCGGGGTCTCGGGGCGGTTGAGGCATGAGCCTATAAAACAAGCCCCCTCCCTGCATATGTGGAGCCATGATTAAAATAATGTGCTGAAATATTCATTGAAATGATTCCCAGAGCCCTGGAGCAACCCGACTGAAAATTGCATTTTTATTCATTATTAATAACAGCGAATTAGGGTCGTAAAAAAAAAAAAAAATAAAAACGAGAAAAAGAAGAAAACAGTTCCAGCATGTGGTAACCATCTTTGTAAATGATTATTCCAACATTAGTGAGGACCTGGGATAATTTTATTGCTTGCAGCTAATGCAAACCATTAAGCACCAGGACTAGCATTAGGTTACTAAGTGCTGCTTATTCCAACTGTGCACTAGCTGGAGCTGTTTCAAAGCCTTTATGCTTCCTTTAGAGGGAAATGCAGCAAAAGAAGACCGCTTTAATTTAGCCTTGACAGAGGGGAGTAATGCATTAAAAACTAGTGATGATTCAAATAATTGGTGTGCAGTTGACAGTACGGTGAGATGTGATTACATCAGCCTGGCATGAGGTTCATTTTCATTTCATTTTCAGCCAAATTTGAAGAAATATGGCATCACTTGGTTTCATTTTGTTTAACTTCAACAGCTACAGTATGTGTGGATAGGAGAGAACAATCCAATACACGCACAGCACATGAACATATCTCATTATGCATGTTATTATCTAAAATGTTGTTTTTGCCTCCATATTATAAAGAAAAGTAAAAACAGCCACCCAAAAATAAAACCTTGGATCTGGTGCGGTGTGTGAGATTTTTCAGTGCGTGCAGGATACAGTAAGACCTTGCCAGGCAGCCGTCTATTGCATTGTATGGTTCCTGCCCCCTTCCCTTCCCCTGCCACAGTATTGAAGCAGTCTAAACAGATTAAAGTGTTACAGGGGATCACATCACAAAATACAGCCTCCTTGCTCCGTGAATATAATATCTACAAATGTCAGAAATCAAGAGGCTCAGGAGACTTAGCTGGGCTCTGACAGCAACAAGAGCTCAGTTTCAGTTAAGTATCAATCAAAATTGAGCGTGTGTGTGCGTTCGTTGAAATATCATGAGTCGCTGTATGCAAAGCAAGACTCGACGCCTTGAGCCTGTCCCCTGTCAATCTCCCTCAAAGCTTAACTGAGGGAAAGAGAGATGTCAGCGGGTTGAAAGGAGAAACCCACGTAAATGATATTGTAAATGCGAGATTACACAGTGTGAAAAAATGTAAATCCAATGTAGGCAACCGGGCGATTACTGCTGAAGATTATGTCCCCTAATTCTTAGTGCGAACAGACAGCAGATGCCAGTGGGGGATAAATCCGCCACTTTGAAGATTTCCTTATAACAGCATGAACTGCATTTTATTTGGACGCTCATTTGAGTACAACTTTAGTCTGAAGCCATTCAATTCTCTTTAACAGCACAACAAACCAAACCCTCAAGTAATAATGACGGATTTATGAGTCGGATGCCAACATTTTGATGCGTCTCCCCCTTGATCCATCCTGTGCAGATGGTTTCGGTTTGAATGTGGTATTCTGCTATTTGGATTGGACCTGTGATATTCTAGACTGTGTGGTCAGTGCTTGACCGGATTTGGACTGTGCCAAAGTGCTGTGCTGAAGGAACCTCCTCTCTGAGGGTGGTCCAACAAAGTGCTCTGGAGGATTGCACTCCTGAAGGAGATCTACAGCCGGGAGCTGCTGAGCTCTCACACAAGAGGGTTTCTGAGGTGGCAGCGAGCCACCAGACAGCACAGTCATGTCTTAAAAGCATGGTGGGAAATAAAGAATAAGCAAGAAGTTGAACTTTTTGTCAAAATCGGCATCATTCCTCACTCATATGGGACTCAAAACCGTATAGTAAAAGGATACTTGGCAAGCACATGCACACATTTGAGTCATTTAATATATTGCAATAGCTAAAAATCGAGTCTGATCCCTCCATTTTTCAAAAGTACATTCTCAGTATAGGTGTAAAAACACAATTCCCCTTTCAGAATCATTAATAGAAAGCTAGTTGTCTGTATTGTCTGTGTAACAACAACAAATTGTCCATACAATAGCATTCTTTATTAAGCGCGGCTGGCTTGGGACCTCCTTATTTTCCACATCAAATGTGTCTGGCTTCATGACAACCATAAAGAATGGCTGTGAGCCGGCCTCCTAGAAACTGCCGAAATTTATTAGCCCCGTCACCCATCAATCACCCGAATGGATTTCAAACCGCATTTTAAAAGCTAATTTTCCAGCACTGATAACCTACAGGAAACAGGAGCGCCATTATTTATGGATGCTTTCAGACTTGCTAAGTGCAGTAGGATAAATGTGTAAGAGGACTATCGTCTATTCTCTTCTCTTTCAAATGGGTATTTAAAGCACACCTTTCCGCGAGGAGCCAGTGTTGAGGTTTTTGAGTTGCCAGATCTAACACCCCGGTCTACAGGGAATGGGTTTTGTTTGTAAAAGGAAAGGGAAAGCTGACAGGTATAATTCAAAATAAGATGGCGAGGAAAATAAAAATAAAAGGGTTGATAACAGTTTTATAGGAAACTATAACATCATTCTAGAAGAGAGAGATACTTTTGACAGGTGACAAGGGCTCATATTGGATTAGAGGGTGATATATATTCTTAGTGCTGCTGTTATGTTAGGGCAACAGAGACAATATTTTGCTTTCTCATATTTTATCCATAGACTGTATATAAGAGGTAGGCGAAGTCACCTTGACAACACCCATTGGTTTGTGGACTGACGTTTTGAAGCCTCGAGTTCGGCATTTTGGCCGTCGCCATCTTGTTTTTTTGCAGCCAGAAGTGACACGAGAGTGGAGTACAAGTACAACAACGCTGTAGGCGAACAAAGATTTTAATATTTACTTACTACTTTTCAGACTTGAAACTAGCGATTGAGACCATAAACTCATGTTTACAATGTTTACTGAGGTAATAAATCAAGCGAAAAGTAGGGTCATATTCTCACAGTGGGCTAACTCTGGATCTGAGAAGTGAAGCCAATGTAGAAGTGCCTTAAATTTGCATTCTTTCTAACAGCCAGCAGGGGGCGACTCCTCTGGTTGCAAAAAGACGTCTGATTGTATAGAAGTCTATGAGAAAATGAGCCTACTTCTCACTCGATTTATTACCTCAGTAAACATTGTAAACATGAGTTTATGGTCTCAATCGCTAGTTTCAAGTCTTCTTCAATACAGCATGATGTTCATTTAGAAACTTATGGTCCCATTTAGAGTCAAATAGACCATAAAGCAGGGGATGCTTTAGGGCGGGGCTACCTTGTTATTGACAGGTCGCTATCATGGCGTTGTCTGATCTGGGTGTTATCCGTATTTTCGTGTTAGAACTTTAGGTTTTGTTACAACCTTTTGGTCACCTGAAAAGCGTCTTATTGAGAGTTCGGTTGTACTTAGCTCCACCCTCTCGTGTCTCTTCTGGTTGCAAAAAAACAAGACGGCCAAAATGCCGCACTTGAGGCTTCAAAACGGCAGTCCACAAACCAATGGGTGACGTCACGGTGACTACGTCCACTTCTTATATACAGTCTATGTTTTCTCATAGACTTCTACACAATCAGACTTCTTTCATCAACCAGAGTAGTCGCCCCCTGCTGGCTATTAGAAAGAATGCAAGTTTAAGGCACTTAGCACTGTCTTCACTTCTCAGACCCGGAATGTTGCCCACTGATTTTGTCTGATTATTTGGAGGATAGTATTGGTGTTCGAGTAAAAAGGTAAACCTGAACCAGTGCAAGGAAATACCTGTGCTGTTACCAGGTTAAAGGTGCTTGTTTGAGGCCTAAATTGTGTGTCAAAACAGCAAAGGCTCAGGCCACATAAATGAAAAAACAAAACCTTACAGATCAGCTCCATGCTCACTAAAATTCAAGCAATTGCCTTGTATAATAAAATGCCATACGACTGAAATAAAATCATTGAAATAAAAGCAATTACACGGATCTATTGTCAAAAGCAATAACTACCTTCATGTTTTTCGAGTCACTTACACCAGAATGGCTCAATAAAACATGCACAGGGCTGGATCGCAGACAGACGAGGATCTCATGGTTAAAGATTTTCCTTTTTATTCTATTTGTGCTCAGAGGAGATTTGTGCGAGGCGGTCGGGAGGAAGGACAGGGACATGCTGATTCAATAAAACACCATTATATTCCTTTTAAAAGCTTCCATTGGTGACATGAGTGGGGGGTAATTATAATAAATACCAGTAATCAGTGACAATTCTATTCAATGGCGCAGTGACTGGTTTCTATCACACACACTGGGGCACTGAACACACGTCAGTTTTTAGTGCAACTCTGAGGACAAGTGGTCTTTTCTTTGGTTTGCAGTTGTCCTAACAGGCTCTGACTATGAGTTACCAAGTCCATGAGGAGTTTGTTTGAGATGCAAGCTTCTAAAAGTAGTGAATAAAAAAAAGTAGGGCTGTCAATCGATGCAAATATTTAATCGCGATTAATGTGATTGTCCATAGTTAATTGTGATTAACCGCAAATTAATTGCACGTTTTTATCTGTTCAAAATTTACCTTAAAGGGAGATTTGTCAAGAATTTAATACTCTCAACATGGGAGTGGGCAAATATGCTTGCTTTTTGCAAATGTATGTATATATTTATTGTTGGAAATCAATTAACAACACAAAACAATGACAAATGTTGTCCAGAAACCCTCACAGGTACTGCATTTAGCATAAAAATGCATAACATGGCAAATTTAAGCCCAACAGGCAACAACAGCTGTCAGTGTGTCAGTGTGCTGACTTGACTATGACTTTCCCCAAACTGCATGTGATTATGTCTGTAAAGGGGAGATTCATGGGTACCCATAGAACCCATTTTCATTCACATATCTTGAGGTCAGAGGTCAAGGTACCCCTTTGAAAATGGCCATGCCAGGTTTTCCTCGCCAAAATTTAGTGCAAGTATGGAGCGTTATTTAGCCTCTTTCCGGACAAGCTAGTATGACATGGTTGGTACCAATATATTCCTTAGGTTTTCTCTTTTCATATGATGCCAGCATCTTCGCTCTAGCTGTAAAACTGAGCCCGCTACAACCTAAAAATCACAAGTTGCGTTAATGCATTAAATAAATTAGTGGTGTTAAAACGGATTTGCGCTAACTCGTTATTATCGCATTAACCCCTAGCCCTAAAAAGCCCTAAAAAAATTCTGGCACCATTTTGAGTACAGAAATGTAGGAAACAATCACTAATTTGTCTAAATAACGATACTTACCACCCAGATGTGCAGATCTGTAATGATACAGAAAACCATCGGGCAGCCAGCGGACACTAAAAACCATTGAGTAAGTGAGGATATGCTAAAGGCATCATCTGTCAACAAATGCATTCTTTCTGGTAAGCATTTTCACGGCATGTTCCTCAACATACTGCTGCTGGATGGAAAAAAAAAACCAACAACAAAAGACACAAAACAGTGGTGACTGGCAGCCATATGGTGATGAGCATTTCTCAGCCCACTGCCTTCAAAGTAACCTATAAACTGAGAAAAAAAATATACACAGTAATGTCCTCTATAAAAACACATCAAGTTTGATCACGCGTCTGTCGAATGCCAAGTGTGAAGTGACTGTGTGGCTAACATCATGATCAGATTACCACCGAGGGCTGCAAATGGTACACAAGACTTTCATCTCTTTAATTTTCGCCATTTCTTATCATCACTTCACTCAACACTGTCGCAGACGTGAGGATGCCGAGCTAAGATCCAAATGCTTCTAGTTATTGGAGATGATTTTTCGTTTGTAGATTGAGAGATAGAGGATAGACACGCAGAGGAATGGCTATTGGACAAAGACGAAAGGGAAACAACACAGCAGCAACAAGATTAACTCCAGGTCATGTGGCGTAATGAAGACAGACGTGCGCGATGGGACGAGGGATGAGGAGCCGTACTGTACTGCGGGTGAACTCCCCCAGATCGCCAGCTTCGTGGATCCCCATCTTTCATCGGAAATGGGGCACGGTCAGGCGATGCCCAGCTCAATTTCAGCGCCCGATGAAATTGATGATTGTGTGAATGGGCCTCTTTCCAGAGATAATTAGCACAGTGTGCAAGGTTAAGAGTGCCCCGCGGGAATAGAGCCTGGTGTAGGTCAAGAACAAATGCAAGTAGAGAGAATATCAGCTTGCGAGAACAAAGGAGCATCATGTTATAAATAAGATCCAATTAAATGAAGAAGAAAAACATTAGCACGTGCAAGCTGTTTTAAAAGGAGCTGCATTTTATTGCATCCTCTCCAGATAGTGGACTGGAAAATGAAAGATGGTATGCAGAGGACTGGGTCAGACCAAAAATAGCTTTGGGGGAGTAGGCAGAATAGAAACCTATAAAGTCTGCATGCAATGGGCACTTAGAGGTACACTGATTTTATAGTGGTTTCTAGAATTACCTAATTCTACTATATTCTTACTAATTGTAACAACAACCATTGCATTGATGACAATAATTTACAAGGAAAGCGAAGAAGAAGATACACATTTTGCTACTCTGGATGTCAAAAGGAATAATATTTTTGAATTATATCTATTATATTGTCAGGCTGTTTTTGTTTATGTTGGTTCAGGACCAACCAGGGACCTTGGCCTTTCTTTTCTGCCCCAGAGGGGCAATCAGACCTCGAACCCTCCGAGGCTGTACGACCCTCTAAAGGTGCTCCCCCCATTGTGCTGGTGGACTTCTATTAGAATTGATAACCCTTTCAGGCGAGACCAAATACTCTGCGCGCATCGTGAGTAAAAAGGTTCATTCCATCACAAAGTTATTATCCACGGGCAGATTGTTACCATTCATCAAGTGTGAGGGATGAAACTCACTGTTAGTCAAGGGAAACGGCTGTTTCACTGCCTTGCCACAGATCAATATGTGCCGCCATTTTCCTTTCTCTCCTCTCTGCTACAAAAAAGTAATTATACAGAAGAAATGTTGACAATCAATAGAGCAGTCAGGTAAGGTTAAGGTCTGCTGTGGGGGCCGGCGGAGGCTCCTCCGTCAGCTGTCACCGATGATGCTGCTGATGTGAACACGGACGCCCGCATGGGAACAAAGGGAGGTTTGTCTCCTTCAGCCCCTTTTACATTTCTGTTAGGGCGGTTGTGTCGAAACAATTAGTACCAGAGGAGTGCTGGTGAATGAGTGGTAGAGAATGACACAGGAGATCGGGACTATTTCAGTCAGTAGTCAGTAGTGTGTAGGTGTGCCTGGGTTTCATCACCTACACATGATGTAAATGGTGCAAACATCAATAAAAATACAGTCTGTGTACAGTATTAATAAAAGTTTCTGTGATACAAAGAACATTAAAAGGATGCTTTAAAAAATATTACAATAAAAAATGCACTTATAATCAGGGCTGCCAAAGTTAACGCGCTAACGAAAATTTCTTTTAACACCACTAATTTCTTTAACACGCAGTAATGCAACGTGCGATTTTTAGGTTGTAGCGGACTCAGTTTTAGAGCTAGAGTGAAGATCATATGAAACTAGAAAACCTAAGGAATCCACTGGTACCAACCATGTCATACTAGCTCGTCGAGAAGGAGGGGATATAACGCTCAAACTTGTGCTAACTTTTGACGAGGAAAAACTGGTATGGCCAGTTTCAAAGGGGTCCCTTGACCTCTGACCTCAAGATAAGTGAATGAAAATGGGTTCTATGGGTACCCACGAGTCTCCCCTTTACAGCTGTTGTTGCCTGTTGGGCTTGAGTTTGCCATGTTATGATTTGAGCATATTTTTTATGCTAAATGCAGTACCTGTGAGGGTTTCTGGACAATATTTGTTAATTGTTTTGCGTTGTTAATTGATTTCTAATAGTAAATATATACATACATTTGCATAAAGCAAGCATATTTGTCCACTCCCATGCTGATAAGAGTATTAAATACTTCACAAATCTCCCTTTAAGGTACATTTTGAGCAGATAGAAAATGTGATTAATTTGCAATTAACCACAATTAACTATTGACAGCCCTACTTGTAACCTGTGAAATTCTAACAGTGTATTTTAAATTACAGATTTGTAATGTGTGTGAAACAAACAGTGAATTTACTCTTCAGTAGCGTGAGAGAACTGCAGATAGTATCGTCACAGTGAGGTCGTCCTATGCTGCAAAAGTGGTGGACGACATTATTCTTCAATGGATTCATCAGCCTCGCCTTGACATCTACTTTCACTTTAGACGAGCCTGAACTTTATAATCCACTGGCAGGGTTCAGAGGTCAACAGCAGAGGGGACCAGAGGGCAGGGAAAATCACTCTCTCCCTGGAAAAAACTCTGACATCCAATTTTCAACTTGATTTATCAGTGTAAAGCTAAAATTGATAGTGTGTCATTACTGGGCAGGGAGCTGTCTTGGAGAGATGTATCAAAGCCTCCTCATTTTGATTTAGCGCGGCGGATCAATACGACCCTATACTGTTTCAATTTGAGGGGTATTGATTTTCCTATGCTGACTCTATATGGGGGGACATTCATCATCAAGCAAGCATATAGTATGATCTAACAGGGCACCGCGGGGCCTGATCTGCTTATTCTTCACTCGGATCACATGACTGCAGAGCAGCTGTTTTCGAGCCTCGCGCAGAATATTTTCTTGTCGTCGTGCTGCAACGCATTCGCCACAAAGAGAACAACAGCTCAGAATGGAGTGGCCTTCAGAGATGCAGATAATGTGCAGATGCTTGTCTGTAATTCAGAGAAAAACAGATTCATCTAATGGTAGGTCAGGCGGTTATATCAATCTAATGAACACACACAAGTAAAACATGTACGCTATACTAGTTTCTGCCCCCTGCCTGCCTACTAATAATTTTGTTTATAATATATTCTTGACAAATAATAAATAACCTTTGGCATGTCTCCAGGCAGAACTTAGGAGGCTTAAAAGGCAATTTCTGTGCATGAGGGTGAAAACAAACATTAACAACTAAAGTCTCTCCCTCTCTCTTTCTCCCTTCTCTCTCTCAGACATAACAGACAGCCCCCTCAAAATGCTTGAGGGCTTTATATCTTACAAGAGCAGCATAAATGGGAAAGTTAATGTAGCATTGAATAAGACTAAGCTGCTGAACTGCAACACTGCCTTGAGCTGGTGAGCATATTGCATCATTTTTCTTCACCAGCAGGTTACCATTAAATTTGAATTTGTTGGAAGTTTTTGCGGTATCATTTACAATGCGCCCACGCTCAATAACCTTTTGTTTCAATGCAAATGCTGTGCCTCTGAGAGGGGCTCCATAAATATTTGAACAAGAGCCCAGAATTCAATCCAATAGATTTTGTCACGGGTGCTGCTGCTAAGGTTCAGTCAGTTTTATGAAAATCTGGGCTTGAATACTGTAGCATTCACAGTCACGGCCCAAATAGTTTTTTCATTTGACAACATCTATAACATGAAGCACAATTTTTGCACATGTTCAGTTTCTCTTTAGTTAGAAATTAATCACAACAAATGAACAGAAAATGACACAGTGAATAATGCCAATATACGTACATTCGATATTATGATGCAAGTAGACACAGTGGCCACAGTGCATAATCTTCCATGAATCCATGAAAAAAGAAACCAAATGTAGCTGCTTATGACATCTGCTGTTTTTGAGGGAAACTCTTTGAACTTCAAGTCAGAGACATAAAATATAACTGTAAAAAGTAATTACGCTAGCTACAATAGTTTTCATGCCAACGGTGAACATGGTTAAAGATATGAAACAAACCCAATTTCAGTGAACACGGTTCAACATCTGCATTGTATTTTCTAGATTTAATAACAAAACCAAAGCTACTGTTTCAGCAAAGAAGTTAAATTTCTTTTGGCAAATCAGCAGTGGGGGGTTGTGTCTTTCAAGTGCCTGGTCCTGCAGAATGCAGCTCACAGCACAATTAAGTATTGGGATTAATGTTCGGGTGAACATTTTATTCTCTTGCTGTTTATTGCTGCATCTGACCTGCATTCAGCAATGTTGGTATTTTACAGACAGAAATGAGTCTGCAAGCAGCAACTGAAGCGTCCCCATTCAGGCTTTATAACAATTGCATGTATGCTGTAGGGCTGTCAAAGTTAACGCGATAATGCGTTACAGCAAATTCCTTTTAATGCCACTAATTTCTTTAACGCATTAATGCAACTTGCGATATCGATTTTTCGGAGGTTGTAACAAACCACTAAAGCTATAGTGAAGATGCTGGTGTCATATCAAACTAGAAAATGTAAGGAATCCATTGGTACTAACCATGTCATACTAGCTTGTCGTGAAGGAGGCTAAATAACGCTCCAAACTTGTGCTAAATTTTGGCGAGGAAAAACTGGCATGGCCATTTTCAAAGGGGTACCTTGACCTCTGACTTCAAGATATGTGAATGAAAATGGGTTCTATGGGTACCCACGAGTCTCCCCTTTACAGACATGCCCACTCTTTGATAATCACATGCAGCTTGGGGCAAGTCATAGTCAAGTCAATGCACTGACACACTGACAGCTGTTGTTGCCTGTTGGGCTGCAGTTTGCCATGTTATGATTTGAGCATATTTTTTATGCTAAATGCAGTACCTGTGAGGGTTTCTGGACAATATCTGTCATTGTTTTGTGTTGTTAATTGATTTCCAATAATAAATATATACATACATTTGCATTAAGCAGCATATTTGTCCACTCCCATGATGATAAGTGTATTAAATACTTGACAAATCTCCCTGTAAGGTACATTTTGAACAGATAAATGTGCAATTCATTTACGCTTAATCGCGATTAACTATGGACAATCATGTGATTAATCGAGATTAAATATTTTAATCAATTGACAGCCCTAGTAAAAAGTCATTACGCCAGCTAAAATAGTTTTCATGCCAATGATGAACATGGTTAAAGATATGGAACAAACCCAATTTCAGCTAACGCGGTCGAACATCTGCATTGTATTTTCTAGATTTCATAACAAAACCAAAGCTACTGTTTCAGCAAAGAGGCTAAATTTCTGTTGGCAAATCAGCAGTGGAGGGTTGTGTCTTTCAAGTGCCTGATCTCGCGGAATGCAGCTCACAGCACAATTAAGTATTTGGATTAATGTTCGAGTGAACATTTTATTCTCTTGCTGTTTATTTCTAATAAAATGTATCTAATTCTAATCTAATTTTTTTTTACAGATAGAAATGAGTCAGAAAGCAGCAACTGAAGGATCCCCATTCAGGCTTTATAACAATTGCATGTATGCTGTTACATCTGCAACAGATACATGTTCAAATTCTCAGCTCTAAGCTCAGTACAAAATACAAACAGTATGTTGTAACACCTCTGTTTGCCATGTGGATGCAGGTGAGAGGCGGGAGGCAGAGCAGGAGAGCCCGCGGTTATTTTAACAGGGCCCGTGGGGAAGTGTGCAACTACCACCAGGTGCTGGGCTGTGTTACTGAGAGGGTCAATGAATGCCTGGACAACACTGCAGAAACACCCCCAACCCCCCTCCCTTCTACCCCTCCTGCTATCCCGGTCTGTCGGAAGACTGGCCAATCAGCTGTCCCCGGGGGATTAAGCCACTCCACACTGTAATTGCGTTTGCTGACCCGACCGCTGACCCTATCGGATCCTGGGAAAATGACATTAACTGGTGGTCCGAGCCCATCACTGCAGAGTTTTGTGAACCAGGTAACTTTGGTCCTCTGGGTTGGAGCTATAGTTGAGCAGCTACCGCTCATGTTAAAGACTTGATCTGGCCTGTGTTGTGAAGGTGAACCTATACAAGTACGAGGGCTTACCTCTGGGCCAGCGTCCCCCAGGCGCCGTGCTTGTTGGTGAGGATGTTGACGATTTTCTGCTTTAACTGGTTGGCTGTCACATGGTCTCTGTGTTTAGCGGCGCTGATCAGGTGGTCACACATCTTCTCTTCGTCTTTTCTGTCAGCAGCGTATTGGGCACAGTTGGACTGATTTACAATAAAGAAGAAAAAAGAAAAACATAGTGTGAACCTCATTGTATATTTATGGCTTTCAGTACAGTATCCACTGCTAAAAGTGATGTCTGACATTGCACTAATAGCATTTGAGAATGTTTTACTTGAATAAAGTCCGAATAATATATACCCTCTAATGGAGCATTTGTCACACTGAAGAATGTTATGGCTTCATTCAACACACTTGAGTGCATAAAGATATTAGTGGACAGCTGAGAGATATATTTCTGCTCCCTTGGAGGAGTGTAGTAAATCATGAAGGCAGTCCATTCCCTAACTGCGGACAGATGAGGCTCCCTGCTAGGTAGCCGTGGATGGTGCTATTAGAGGAGAAGGGAAAATACTCTAATAGATCCACAAAGAATATAGTCTGTCAAGGTTAACAAATCTACACTGCCATTATGTCAAGGGATATGTTATTGTCCCATATAGGAATGGTGTAAAATGTAAATATGCAGCCATTTTCTAGAACAAAATGTAGGACACATTGACTTCTGTAACTTACAAAAATGAAATAAAAATATTGGTGATAACATAGTCCAAATAATGTGTGATATCTAAGTGTCAGAATGATAAAATAATCTATTTAAAATTAATTAGCCACAATGTGAAAAATTTCGATAAGTCAGTGCAACTCTCCAAAGTGTTCCAGGTGGCTAAAAGTAATCTAGAGGAGCACATCTGACCCCATCTTTGCTGCTAAAACAAGATTGTCTCACGATGCCACCCTGGGGGAACTCTTGCTAATATTCAAAATCTAATTTGCTAACAGAAGCTGGAAGTTAATTGAATTTCCTGCTTCAAATTTGAATTCTGTCAGATATTATACTTCAACATATTCTTCATACGGCGGGTAACTCAATCTCCGCTTGTCAGCTCGCATTGCCACGTGACGCTGTGACAAATATCAAACGTTATTTATCACTTTAAAGCGTATGACGCGTCGCCCTGACACCGACTTAATTGTAAAAATGTCTTATCTGCGTCCCGAATCTTCAATCTGGGAGAGTGGGTAATAAAGTAACATCAGACCTAGATGAAAAGTGTAGGCTGTCTGGAGTTGGCAGACAGAACGGATGGGGCCAGGTACACTTCCCCCTTCTCCTGACATTGCATATCTAGCCGTCTCTTCCAGTTTATCTAGCGGGTCAAGGATCCTCAAGAACTGTATATCAAGCAGCTGTTTGAGGATGGCTGCTCTTCCCAGATAAGAAACTCATCACTCCCCACATGTACACACCGCTAAAAGAGCTGGTGTGTGTGTGTGTGTGTGTGTGTGTGTGTGTGTGTGTGTGTGTGTGTGTGTGTGCAGGTTCTGTGGTAACACACATACAGTATAATGTATGCCTTCTAATGCTCTACAATAACCAAACAAACTATTTTAATACAGCAATATGTCTTTATTTTGCTATCAATCTCTGTGGCTTTTATTTGCTGACTAGCTTGCAGGGTTTTCTTTTCACATTTTCTATAAAGACAACCATTAGAGCAAAGCTAAATACTCATTACTGCAAGAAAATTAATATTCAGACATTGCTTAAATCTTGTTAGCTTTTCCTTTCATGTCTGAAATAGGAGTGGTTTGATGTGGGTGGGCTAAATACAGACCCAGGAGGCTGTCCCCTGAGTTGGTTGGCAAATATCATATGAAAATCCTAAATTAATATTGCCTGTATTTCCCTTTGCTACCAGTAATTAAATCATTTTATAGGCATTGTAAGTGTGAGGACTTAATCCTCGGGAAGACACAATTACTGAGCATATAAAGCTGAAGGACATTTTTATACTAATAGGATTTGTTTAGGGTTCATTAGAAGATTGACAAAATATTCTGTTTTCACGAGAAGATAGTCAAATTTTAATTTGGAGAACCAGTGATCAGTAATGGCGGCTATTCACTGTTGATTATTATCTCTTTTGTACAATATTTTGTCAGTAGTTTGACTCTGTGCCCAACTTTACCCTTTAAAGGTGCTACATTAAAAATTCAGAGCATTTCTATTGCCTCCACAGGGCTCTCAACATGGCGACGGCTGAGCCGGCGGCTCACAGCTAAGGTTGCTCACAGCTCAGGGTGCTAACAGCTAAGGGTTTTCGCAGCTAAGGGTGCTAAGAGCGCTAACAGTGCAAACAACGGCAACACTGCTGACAGAGTAAACAGTGTTTTACTGAGGAGGAACCGGAGGGTGGGTGCTACGCTTCCACGACGACGCCATTATCCTCAGTATGAGAGCTGTGCAGAGCGGCGTCCGTAAGCCAGTCAGAGGGGCACGCTAACATGCACTAAAAGGCACACCTGCCCATCTACATAAACAAAGCACAGAGAAGACATTACTCCACTATATCTTTGGATAGCAAATAGTTTCAATTTTGCTGCACATTTGCTGCTATATTAAAGGTGCTCTATATGATATTCAGAGTATTAATATAGTAGCATATATATATACATACATATATATATACATACATATATATATACATATATATATATATATATATATATATATATATACATATATATATGTATATATATATATACATATATATATATATATATATATATATATATGGTAACTATTTGCTTTGTAAAGATATAGTGGAGTTATGTCTACCTGAGCAGAGAATGAAGTTACTCTCCTTCTGTGTGTGTTGTAATCCGAGCTTCTCTGTGCTTTGTTTACTTATCCGGTCCGGCCGCGCGTGCCTTTTAGTGCATGTTAGCGTGCCCCACCCACTGGGTAGCTCACAGTCGCCACGCTGCACTGTGCTCAAACGGCGGTTACAGCTGATAGTGCTGTCACTTAAGCGTAGCACCCACCCTCTGGTTCCCCCTCAAGTTAACGCTGTTAGCTCTGTTAGCATCATTAGCTCAGCCGTCGCCATGTTGAGAGCCATGCGGAGGCAATAGAAATGCTCCCAATCTTGCATTTATCACCTTTAATGCTCTGCATATCGTATAGATGTTAAGATGCAAGACATGATGGCACAGTTTATACCTCAAACTCTGCGTGTTTGTGGACGTCCTCTGCTCGCTGTCTGTTCAGGATGAACTCAGCCTCGTTGGCAACCCTGACTATGTGGTCCTTCATGGCATGGCAGAGCAACCTTTAATATTACAAAGAAAGTTAAATGCAGCATACATTTATAGGCATACACATATTATCAATAATAAGGAAACATCCAGTTTTTATTCACTAAAATCTGTTGTAATGACACCCCGAAGGAAAGAGCATGGTTAAGGCAAATCTAGCTTGTCAGGATCGTGCAACATTGTGCTGGTTGAAAGAGCAGACTAGTAAACAGCATCATCTGTCTGTGTTATGTTGCAAGGCTGCAGGTCAGTGACAGATCCCTCTGTAGCATTAAGGAGGGAATGGGGCGTCATTAGAGCATCGAAGCCTGTCTGGCACACTCCCAATTGACTGAGCATCCCTTCCTACTGACCAGAACATCAACCCAGCGCCTGTATTGCTGACACGTCTGGCCGTGAACAACTTCTCACATGGCTGACTCTGGAGGCTCCGTGGTCTCCGCCTACATTCACATTTAAATCTCAGCATCTTTAATAATTGAGAACACCCTGGCTACTGTGTGCAGATTACATGCCATTTTACACACCATTAGGCTAGCTTTGTTTTAATTAAAGCAGGCCCTGTTCCTCTCCAGTGCTTGATACAGATTGTAATTTCCCTCCTGTCCCAAAGAGAGGCAGTAATCCCGAGGCTGCATTCATCAGCTGCTATTGCCTCTTTAACTGTTGACAAGCACTCATTAATAGACAGACGTTCAAAGACAGAGGCTGACAACGCCGAGCTTTGTTTTCAAACCAAGAATAGATGAGAAAGCAAGATGACGATTGATATATGGAGACGTAAAAACAGATATGCACGCTCTCTGCCACATTTTAGTCTTAATATTTCATAGATAGGTAACATTGATCAATACATTTGGTCTGGATATGACTGATCACCTATCAGAATTGTAAAACGGGTCCTTTCAAAATGTTAAATGTGTTTGTTTATTATCAGACTGTGCCTCCAAGCACTTTATATTTTGTCTTTATCTTAACACTAGTCGGGGGTCATTATTGTGATCCCTGTAGCTTTTACTTTTGAGACTTTAAGACACTGCCTTAACAGAGCTGTGTGCATAAAATAACACTGCATGTATTGATTCGATTTATTCCTTTATTTTAGTGTCATGCTTCAGATGAAGCCCAGCCCATTGGGGCTTAGAAGACACTTTTCCTTTTCAAATTTCATAAACAATGATCAAACATACAGTCAAAAGAAACCAAAAACAAGCTATCCATAATATAACCCAAGCACACACTTATGTCAGTGAGGCCAGACAGATATAAACAGACAACACAGTCTCACGGCAGTTCATGAAATAATCATGAAATTTAATCTATTTTATTTGTGTACATAGACATGAATTTCCCTTTTTTTCGAGACGCTCAGCACGACTTTCAACAACGTATTTTTTGTGCGTTTTCCTACAAATGTCCAGCAACACGTGACACGTCAATTTCCTCTCCAGTCTTCAAAATAAAACTACTCAGTTAGGCTTAAGAAAAGATCGACTTGGTTAGGCTTAGGCAACAAAACTACTTAGTTAGGTTTAGGAAAAGATCTCGGTTTGAGTTGAACACCGGAAGTGGCATAGCTTAAGTACGGAAGTTACATGACAAAAACTACTTAGTTAAGTTAAGGAAAAGATCGCGGTTTGGGATAAAATAACACCGGACGTGGCGTAGCTTAAGTACGGAAGTCACGTGACAAATAAATCAACTTTGACTTGTGGTTTCACACGGGACACGAACACCGATCTCCTGGGCTAAAGCCCTGTGTTTTTTGACACACCCCGACCTCCTGCCTATGCAGCGTTCGCCGCTCTCTATACTTCCCGGTTCCCAATTACGTTGATTATCATCACGAAAAAAAATTAGATTGTGAAATTTGTGTCTAAGCACACGAATCAATACATTCAATTGTGTGACTATTTCATGTGCGACTGGGCTGATACAGAAAAAAGCAAAACATAATGATCTTACATAAAAAGCTGAAATTGCCTTATATTCCAGGCTTTAGAAATAGAATTTGCAGTCCTAAAACCTTAAATAACCATTCCAACTTCTCGTCATCGTCTGCCCAAAATAGCTCAGGTTTTTGCCAAACATCAAACAAGGGAATCCTCAAATCGCCATTTAATGTACAATAAAACCTGAAATGAAATTCATTTCCCACATCTTTAAAATCAAAAACATTGCATATCCTATTTTCTTCTGGCATAGCTGTGACCCAACCTACTTCAACAGCAAAGGATAGGATACCAGTTCTCTACTGAGCACACAATGACCTCTGGCTTCTAGTTAGAAAGGAAGTAATACCTGGCTCAGGACCATAACGCTGCTTCATCTAAACATATGATCTAAGCTAAGGGTTTGGACCATTATGTCATTTGACTATTTCTCTCTAAAATTGAGGGATGACTTTTGTTTCACCATATTAACGTCACAGCAAAGCATATTATTAAAGACTAACTCCCTAAGAATCAAAAATATGTCCTTTGTCCCAGGATGAGTATGTATTTGTAAATACTGTATGACCATTGGAACCTGGGGCAGTTCTCTCACATGGATGGTGGCTTACAGCTACAGTCATGCTACAGAGGGGCAGTAGTAATAATAAAGTAAAGTGATAATTTCAGGGCATTTTCGGCATGTTTGTAATTGCTTTCAGACAGCTGCATGATGAAACAGAGGAACAGCACACAATTACCTGCTGTATGAGTTGTTGCACATACAACAGAAACAACGTCTTTGTCAGCCACGCCTCGTAAGGCAAACAGATTTACCAGCTAACTCTAGATCTGTCTAGTTAAGCAGAGCAGGTGTGCAGAGACTTGAGTAACACTTGGAAAATTATGTATCTGTCAGCAGCACCCTGGACAGCGCCGTGTGGCCCTGCTGACTGCAGCTCTTTGTTCCAGGGCCAGCAGGGGACTCAAGAGAAGCCCGGCTGGGCTGCAAGCAAGAGCCCGGGCACAGAGAAGGTCTGGCCAGATGGGTCAGCAGATGGGCACGGAGGCTGAGCCGCCCCTGATCTGCTCTATGGAAAACCCTGAGTCTGGCCACACCCAGAGACCAGAGGAAGAGGGAGGGAGGCGGAAAGAGAAACACAGACAGTGGGATGTACAGTAAAACATGCAGAGACTGAGATACTGTATAACAAGAGAGGGTGATTGCACTCCAGTGTTGATATTCTTACTTCCTCCACAATCCTATTTACTGTTACCCCCTACAGAGCAGCCACCAAGAGGTTTAGAGCTAATCTATGACTTGCCACTTAGTCCAACGAGTGATTTAACTTTATGTAATACAGTGAATGGATACAGTACCTTCCTTCGTTGATTAGCTCAATGAAAGCCAGGCCAGCGTTCTTCTGAATGGAGTTCTGCCATTCCTGAAATGAAACAATTTGTGATCCGTTACTTACAGAAGCTCTGCGTTTTGTTTTGTTTTGGGCTGTTAATAATTTGTTACAAGTTCTGAAGAGAAACAAAATATAATTATCAGAATCAGAAGTACTTTATTGATCCCAGGGGGAAATTGGGACGTTACAATTGCTCTTATATAAACATAAAGAAATGTAAGAAAAAAAGAAAGGATTACGTAACGTGTATATTATGTACATAATGCTACAATATATAGCACAATATATGTAGAGAAATAAGTAAATAATAAAAATAAGAAATGAGAATATAAGAAATGTGCATTAAAGACGTACAATGTATACATATAACCATAGTGCAAATAAGTAAGTACAAAATACTGAGAATTGGGATCTATTAAACTGTGTTAGATATAAATACAAGAATCGTATAAATATGACTTAAATAAGAATATTTCTTGAAATGTACAGTATAACTGCAGTATTAATGCCAAGGTATTGCACAGTTGAATTAATGCACAAATTATTGACAGTACAGTTGAGTTAAGTTAGTAAAACATTACATCCTTATAATCTATATTAAATCAGTAAAGGCAGTAAAGCTAAAAGTTAACACAGTAATGGAAAAAAAGCACTTTCTCAAACAGCACGAGTTAAAATGAAGTTAAATGAGTATCAAATTACCCCTTTGATCCAATATGCAACAAGATCTTTCAGAAATGCATGACGAGAAGCACATTTCACCATCCATATTGCATATTTCAACTGTAATCTAGATTACATGTCCTAGTTTGTAATTCAAGTGGGTAGTGAAAGCATTTTGTTCATATATCCTTTGAGAAAAAAAAAATCATGGCTGTAAAAAGCTGAAACCCTGCACAGCCGGTGGGACCATCCGTTCTTCCTATGTGAAAAGATCTGTAAACAACACGGGAGAGATGTAATTGTGGGATGAAACTGTATCCTCGCACTTAAATACAGCCATTTCCTCTGTCCCTTACAGTGACAGATTACCGAGCAGGCTCGCTGAGCCCTGCAGTGTGCGCCTGGAAGGGATCCGAGCCCTGGGCCAGAGTGCCAGCACTTGCTGTCTCACAACATGCTCTGGAAATGATTAAAAAGCAGTTTGAGAGCGCGCCTTTCACTGTGGGAAATCCAGCTCTCCTGTACCCTTCACCGAGGTGCAAATGGAAGAGAAAACAGAGAAGGCCACAGTTCAAAAGAGGAGGGGAAACAGAGGAAAGTGAAGGAGAAAGGTTTTCAGTCCTGAGGGCTACAAATGTATATGCAACTCTTGACTATTCACATATATAAGGAGCCTTTGAACGAGACTATGCATTTATAATTTGCAGAAATTAATATTATTGTCATTTCCAACAGAAAGAATATATGGGGATGTATAATCTGTAGATGCAAAACAGTGTCAATGTCTGGACAAGGTAAGCAGCATTTGTTTGTAGTACCAGAATAACTGACATTGACATTATTATGTATGGGCATGTGTTTTTGTACACAGTTGTCGTGCCTGACACGTACCGGCTCACGCAAGAGTACACAGTCTGACCCTACAATGCGTTAAGCCGGGGAGATGGTGCCGACAAACTGCTGAGCATCTGGTCTCCAAATGTTCCCCATGACCCCCTTCTTCCTCTGCTACAGTATCTGCCTGGAATAAGCTGTTCTTGATTTGGACAGGGATCACGTACAGCCCGTCTTCTGAGGTTCCACTCGCACCGCGCTCACGTGACAAAAATAAATACAGAAATCGAGGCAGATGTGACACCGGGGCGTCGCCAGGAAAAATGGCAGCAGGTCGGTGGAGGTATAGCATGAACTAGTCAAATTTGGTATCTTGTCTGAGGTATGCTTGTTGACAGCTGAGATAGCACTTCAGAGGCTCTCTTTTTTTCTTTTACTGGAGAATAGAGCTCCCAGAGGAGGCTGCCTTTGATTGCAGAGATTCCTCTGCTGCCCATTTGAAGGGAATTAGGCATGACGTGCACCTCCTTAAAAAAAGAGACGTGATTCTTGATGTAAATGCAGACTATGACCGGAGGGCAGCACCTCTGGCTTTGGAAGTTTGTTTAGTAGCTTGGATATTTTCACATTTAATTTAAAACTGCATTAAAGGTACAGTGTGTAGGATTTGGCAGCATCTAGTGGTGTGGTTGCGGATTGCAACCAACTGATACTCCTCAGCTCACTCCTCCCTTTCCAAAACTGCGGTAACGTGAGCCGCAGAGTGCAAAACCGTGGTAACGTCGTTCACCTCACTCGTTCTGGTCTACTGTAGAAACATGGTGGAGCAACATGGTGGACTCCGTGAAGAGGACCCGCTCCCTATGTAGATATGAAGGGCTCATTCTAAGATAACGAAAACACAAGGATTTTTAGTTTCAGGTGATTATACACCAAAAAAAACATAGTTATGAATAGTATATTCCATTTCTGCTAATAGATCTCCAAAAATGTTACACACTGTTCCTTTAATTGAGTTTTTGGCCTTTTGGGGATAGAAGAGCTCCACAATAAACTGAAAGACAGCCTGTTTTTCAGGCCCCCCCACTATACTGTTGTTAGGATTAACTCAGAAGCTAACAATTGCCTACTTACATATCCTGCAGGCATGGCCAACATTTATGTTTCAGGCGACCTCACAAATGAAAGTCCAAAAGTCACTCAAATTTTTTCTTGCTAAAATTGTGTTTGCTGTTTGTTTGCCTGAGCTTTTTTTTTGCAGAAAACAGCTGCCTGCTACTGCTGGAAACAATTTTAATGAGAGAGATGAAACGGAAGAGTATAGTACATTTCTGTGTAAAACCCAGTGGGCAACTCCGGGGTTTGAAATGTGAAGCCAATGCTGAAGAGCCTGAAGAGCATTCTCTCTAATAGCCAGCAGGGGGCGACTCCTCTGGTTGCAAAAAGAAGTCTGATTGTATAGAAGTCTATGAGAAAATGAGCCTACTTCTACTTCTTGATTTATTACCTCAGTAAACATTGTAAACATGATTTTATGGTCTCAATCGCTTGTTTCAAGTCTTCTTCAATACAGCATGATGTTCATTTAGTAAATTATGGTCCCATTTAGAGTCAAATAGACCATAAAGCAGGGTATGCTTTAGGGCGTGGCTACCTTGTGATTGACAGGTCGCTACCACGGCGTTGTCTGGTCTGGGAGTTGTCTGTGTGTTCGTCTTACAACTTGAACCTTTTCACAGTTCTCAGTTTATCAAAGTTAATTATAACCTTTTTGGACGACTGTCTTATTTAGCATTCTCTCTCGTGTCACTTCTGGTTGCAAAAACGGAAGACTCATCAAGACTTGCCGTTTTGAAGCCTCAAGTGCCAAACTTGAGGCTTCAAAACGGCAGTCTACAAACCAGTGGGTGGCGTGACAGCGACTACGTCCACTGCTTACATACAGTCTAGGAGTAAAACCAAACATCTCGCTAAAAGCTGCTAAAAAGCAACATGCAACACTTGGAAATGTTGGACGGTGATGCTGTAGCTTCATTTGGAGCAATGGCACCACTCTTCCATCTATCTTCCAAAAACCCACCATCTTTTGATGGACCTAAAATCCCACAACTCCCATCCCACAGAGCAGTTTTCTGGCCTTGAGAAGATTTGCTCTCCTCCCACTTTCATCTTCCTGAAATTCAGCAGGGCACTAAGTATTTGTGGTGTTTCAATCCAACCTGTCAGTTTGCAGGAGCTTTTATCTGCTCTGTTATACTCTCCACATCTGGAGGCCTTCCATCACTAAACCTTTGTGGCTCCACTCTATACCACCCCCCCACCCCTGTATGCTTAAGCTGTTACAAGAAACAGAGCTGCTTGACCTTTTCATTCAGCTGCCCAGGCTGAGGAGAGACACACGGTGTCTGCAGCCGCGGCCAGCCACACGATGATTGCTGTGATAAGTATGCATAAATAAGAAAGGCACATCATTAGCACTAATTCATTCATAAAACTGACAGGTCACAAAACAGAGAGGGACTAAAGGTCGGCTAAGTGCCCTCTGCGCTGTCTTAAAACATTAATGTTGAAATATGTGAGGAGGGATATGTTGAAGTTGGCATTTTATAGTGATGTCAGCCACAGCTCATCAAGACTTGCTGTGTTTGTGAAACCAAATACATTAATTAGGATTATATGGCAAAGTAATTATCAGTCAGAACAAACATATTTTCTCATGATAAAACAGCACTGCATACTGTATATGTTTTGTCACCTGATATATAGAGGACACTGATAACAATTGTCCATCATTACAGTGTGATTTTTAAATCGTATTAGCTGGCAACATAACTGGATTCATTACTGATGTTGCAGCATTAGGATACAAAGCAACGGCTCATCTCTATTTGAAAGGTTGCAGAAGGACACCAGGCTATACGGTCCAGTTTCAAGGCCTCGCTGTCTGATCGATATCTCAGCCAGGGTTTCATCCCCAGAGCCCCTAATGGCAGGAACCTCTGGAGCTGCAGTAATGCTATCTGTGTAAAGGGGGGATGGAC
Organism: Sebastolobus alascanus; assembly: GCA_916701645.2. Lineage (NCBI taxonomy): Eukaryota > Metazoa > Chordata > Actinopteri > Perciformes > Sebastidae > Sebastolobus > Sebastolobus alascanus. The sequence goes on along the minus strand of CAKAOJ020000040.1, from coordinate 2,269,787 downwards.
TCAGACCCTTAACAGCATGCTGACGCTCTCATCTGCAATAAATCCCAGAGCTGGAAAAAGCAACTTCCCACAGATACTCCACAGACAGAAAAGCAAAAAGGAGCCCGTCAAAAAGCTTCAAAAGAGCGACAATAACTCAACGCTGGCTGCCCCGTTTATGTCCTTTTTTTTTTTAGGAAAGCCCCTGAATAATGGCCTCCATATAAATGAGGCTGAGCTCCCTGCTGAAGAGGGCTTTGGACTGCGGATACCACGGAGCGCGCGTAGTGGCAATCCACCTCCTCGAGGCTCCGGCCCTGCAGTCTGGATCCACAAAGAGGCACCAAGTAATGGCTTCCTTATGGGCTCCCGACGCAAGACTGATGGGCTGACAGAAGGTATGTTAAATATCTCCTGCTCTAACTGCTACATCGGGGCTTTGACCTTCTCTAAAACAAGGGCTTAACAAGAGATTCAGAGGGTCAGCGTGGAGGTGATCAGTCACCAGCGGCGTTGCATGAGGTGGGGCTCGCTCTCTAAAGGAGGGCTCTGGATTAAAGCTCCGGGGTGTAGAGAGACAGTCGCTGGATTCTCAGAGAGCTGTTTGTGTCTGTGTGTCGTCATCGGTTTGGATGATTCGCTTATGAGACATTTAAAAAAAAATAAAAAATACACTGATAAGCAAAGCTTCAGTGTAGATTAAATAACTTGTTCTCTGATGTAAAACAGTGCCCTTAGCATTTAACCAAGAATTAACCATACACTTACAAAATATCTGCAGTTTTGACAGGACATTTTTTGTATTTAAAATTAGGGCTGTCAAAGTTAACACGATAATAACCCGTTAATGTAAATTCATTTTAACGCCACATTTTTTCTTTAACGCATTAATACAAATTACGATTTTTAGGTTGTAGCGGGCTCAGGTTTAAAGCTAGAGTGAAGATGCTGGTATCATATGAAACTAGAAAACATAAAGAATCCATTGGTACCAACCAACCATACTAGCTTGTCGAGAAGGCCATTTGCAAAGGGGTCCCTTGACCTCTGACCTCAAGATATGTGAATGAAAATGGGTTCTATGGGTACCCACGAGTCTCCCCTTTACAGACATGCCCACTTTAAGATAATCACATGCAGTTTGGGGCAAGTCATAGTCAAGTCAGCACACTGACAGCTGTTGTTGCCTGTTGGGCTGCAGTTTGCCATGTTATGATTTGAGCATATTTTTAATGCTAAATGCAGTACCTGTGAGGGTTTCTGGACAATATTTGTCATTGTTTTGTGTTGTTAATTCATTTCCAATAATAAATATATACATACATTAGCATAAAGCAGCATATTTGCCCACTCCCATGTTGATAAGAGTATTAAATACTTGACAAATCTCCCTTTAAGGTACATTTTGAGCAGATAAATTAACTATTATGAACAATCATGCGATTAATAGCAATTAAATGTTTTAATTGATTGACAGCCGTATTTAAAATATATCTTTTAAAAAGTTAGAGGTGAGTGTAATGTATTATTGCGTTGACTATGTCCAATTTGAAACTAGCTCCTAACAGATCTCCACATAGTGTTCACAGAAACATTATTATATTATATTAGAGAAGCGTAGTAGAGAAAGGCATACAGTGTTAGGGGAAAAAAGAGAGGATGGGGCTTCAGAGAAAAAGACAAACAGAGGCTGAGGTTGTGAAGAGGAGGAGAAAGAAGAAAACCTCACCTGAGAACAAAGCAGCATGACGAGCTCCACCACTGAGGTGCTCGACTTCATACACACCAGACCTGCCCAGACAAAACAGATGAAAAGGATTAGATATTAACCATAAAGCTAGTATTCAACACGGCATATCTGTGGGTATAATCTGTAGTTATTTCAGATATGTGGCAGTACAAGATAATCATTGTAAAATAAATATTCTGACATGCAGTATAGAACTTGTATTTGAACTTGAACTGTATTGTTTTTGGCATGAGGTAAATTTCAGACTGTAAAAATAAGAATTTGCATTCGTACAGAACAGATGCACACATGTACATGCGAGCACCCCCTCCACACACACGTCTACCTTCACACATGCACACACGCTCAGAGAAGTGAACACAGACATTCACAGCTTCTCCCCTCGTCTCCACTCTGTAGACGGCGAGCCGGCAGAGGCAGACAACTCTCTAATGAAACAAGGGCAGGTGTGAAAAGCTCATTTGCAGAAACAATGGCTGCAACCGGTCTCGTCTTCTGCACCTCCAGCTCCTTCTGTTGCACTTGGTGAGAACCATTAAAAGGTGCAGTCATTAGTACAGGAAAGAATTCAAACTCTCCAGGACTCATTACAGGCTGGCAGGAGTAGAACTCTGTGCCACACAGCTGCCGTTGTTTCATGGATGACGGGGAGTCGATCAGAGGAGAGAATCAAATGTTCTGAATCTAAGATTTCAGTTAACGTAGTTGCACGAGTTGTGCACTGTACAGTACAACACCTAAGAAATAGAAGTATGCAGTATTGGCTGTTATCACAATGAGTAAATTCTCAAGGAGCGACATGACAGTACACAGAAGACATCTGAATCTTTCAGAGGGGAAAACAGACCCCATGCTGTATAACTTAATGGCATACTGTAAGTAGGGCTGCAACTAACGATTATTTTCACTGTTGATTAATCTGTTGATTATTTTCTCGATTAATCGATTAGTTGTTTGGTCTATAAAATGTCAGGAAATGGTGAAAAATGTCAATCAGTGTTTCCCAAAGCCCAAGATGACGTCCTCAAATGTCTTGTTTTATCCACAACTCAAAGATATTCAGTTTACTGTCATAGAGGAGTAAAGAACCCAGAAAATATTCACATTTAAGAAGCTGGAATCAGAGAATTTTGACTTTTATTTCTTAAAAATGACTCAAATCGATAGTTGGCGATTAATTTAAATTGACAACTAATCAATTAATCGATTAATTGATTAATCATTGCAGCTCTAGACATATGCAACAGCATCTGCAGCCTACTGTAACTGCACTGTGAATAAAATGTTGAAATTAGCTATAAAGCAGGGCTGTTAACGCAAATTCGGTTTAATGCCACTCATTTCTTTAACGCATTAATGCAACTTGTGATTTTTAGGTTGTAGCAGCTCAGTTTTAAAGCTAGAGTGAAGATATACTGGTATCATATGAAACTAGAAAACCTAAGGAATCCATTGGTACCAACCAACCAACGAAGGAGGTAATAACGCTCCAAAGTTATGCTAAATTTTAGGAGGAAAAACTGGCATGGCCATTCTCAAAGGGGTCCATTGACCTCTGACCTCAAGATATGTGAATGAAAATGGATTCTATTGGTACCCACGAGTCTCCCCTTTATGTTAATCCCATGCACATTGAAAGCTGTTGTTGCCTGTTGGGCTGCAGTTTGCCATGTTATGATTTGAGCATATTTTTTTATGCTAAATGCAGTACCTGTGAGGGTTTCTCGTCATTGTTTTGTGTTGTTAATTGATTTCCAGTAATAAATATAAACATACATTTGCATAAAGCAGCATATTTGCCCACTCCCATGTTGATAAGAGTATTAAATACTTGACAAATCTCCCTTTAAGGTACATTTAGCAGATAACAGATAAATAATTGCGATTTACTATGGACAATCATGCAATTAAACGCAATTAAATATTTTTATTTGATTGACAGCCCTACTATAAAGCAAAAAATTATCCATTCAATTCTTGCCAAATTAAATTGCAGCACCACCACCAGAACTCAAAACACAAGACAAGAACCTCCAATGACCCTTAAAATCTTTTAATATAGAGACTAACACTGGACAACAAGAAAATATATAAGCTAATATCACAATGTGATATTAACATTCAATTTACGTCGTTTTGATTGGGTAAATGCTGTACAATATCACAAAGAATGCTAAATATTCAGAGCACTGGATGGATGGATCTTTTGGTCTCTATTCATGAGCGGAGAGTGTCCAAGGGAGCGTATTGTAAATACTCTGAGAGGATGTGACCCTTCTCTTGTACACAGAGTGCCACTGCTGACCTCTTGTTATAGCAGTGACATGCGGAGCCATAAGTCAGTCCGCTCTGACACCGGAGTCAGGTGGCCAACTGACCCTGGCCTTGTGCTGGTAGACAAACTAAATGCATTCTATTTAAACACGGCCTGCCAGTCCCTTCCTGTAAACAGGGCAGGGTTAAGGCACGGGTGAATGTGGCATTGTGGGGCAATGCGCCGGCAGGCCGGGCCACTCAGGGGACAGCAAGGAGCAGGCGGCAGGCATCACAACAGCAGCAGTGTTCGCACACAGGACTTAGCCACCAACTCCAAGTGTAAAGCTCAGGGTGCACTCGATATAATTGCGGCAGTGACCATGTCTGCGGGGGGGTTGAAGGAGTAGGGTGAGGCGAAGGGGCACACGGGGCACAGGGGGGCTTGACCCCAGGCAATCTAAGGAGTGATGGATGACTGGTAATTACTGGTAAATGGAGCGCCTTTGCACTAGAGCACAGTATTTCAACTGTGAGCCTGGGAAGGGAAGAAAAGGAGAAAGAGAGGGAGGAATGGCTCAACCATTTGGACAAACACACTGCAACTGGGACAAACTGGAGTGGCTCGATAAAATTAAAAAGATTTAAAGTGATTTAAATAAATCTGTGCATTTGTTTTGCCTGATATACCTACTCTACTCTAATTCATGTCAGGAAAAGTGTGCACTCTTCACCGAGCCAGACAGGGTTAAACGTGTCTGGTGAGGAGCACTGAGGCCCGAGCTGTCTGTCTACGACCTTGTTTGTGGGGTTACACTCTCAGCTCAGCTCTGGTTTGTCAGCTTGGTCAGTCTGCTGACAGACTTTGAGTGAAAGGGTAACAGACATATTCACACTTGTCAAGGCCATGCTACCTGATTTTGCATTCCTTTCCCCTGAGTTTGAGTGAGTAGCCTTGGCCACATGTGCGTGGCATACCCACAAGGCTATTTACATATGTATATTTATGTATGCTATATGCATGATGTATGGAGGGAAAACTACCGGTGGCTGTTTGTGGAACTTTACTGGCTGGTATGGAAACGTTAAAAAAAGCAAAAAAAACTAATACTTTAAATGTCCCTTTAATGACTGTAGACGAGAACTTAATTCATATAATTTTTTTTCAGTATTAGTTTAAACTGGTTTATATCTTTCCTAAGTTGATTACTTTCAAAGTTATGAATTAATACCAGTAACAAATCCTAATTAAAAAAAATTAAATGTTCTTCAAATCTCAGAACTTGTCAAGTTACAGTTTACATCCATGTCTGTCCAATATTAGAGATATTCCGATACCTTTTTTTTTCCTTCCCGATACCGGTTCTGATACCTGAACTTGCGGTATCGGCCGATACCAAGAGCCAATCCGATACCAGCATGATAAATAAATAACTTTATCATTGTCATTATTAATAATATTAATATTATTATTAAACAGCTGTTTACTACTGACCATGTACAGATGTGATATGATTACTATCTTTGTTGTATGGCCTGGCTTAGGTTAACCCTTTGTAAAACATGAACAAATACATACAGAGAATGAATACAATTGAACTTTCTTTTATTATTCAGTTTTACTTTTTAATTTTCCACTGTGAAATATTGCCAAATGGCTGACATTTTCCTCGCTCTGACTACCGTTACACTCTCCACTAGCACCACACTGGTGTTTTTTGCTATCGTCACGTGACAAACTACCTGCAATCATTTCTTCTTCGCTGCTCTAAAACAGTAGTTGCCAGTGGCAGCCAAGATACATCCAGGGCGACAGCACAGTGAAGGCTACTGTTTTGGAGCGGCGAAGAAGAATTGATATCTGGTTAAACAAGTTGATTTTTTTTCCGGGTTAATAAATTATGATATCAGATTGTTGCGTAGACTGGCGTACTCGCCGATACCCGATCCTGAATTTTGGGCAGTATTGGACGCATTTCCGATACTGGATCCAAAATGTCATCACTTCATTTTATCCTACTATTTGTGTGAAATTGTCATAAATAGCATATGAATTCTTGAGTTATGGCCAAAAACGTGTTTTGTGAGGTCACAGTGACCTTTGACCACCATTTCAATCAGTTCATCCTTGAGTCCAAGTAGACGTTTGTGCCAAATTTGAAGAAATTCCCTCCAGGCATTCATTAGATATCGCGTTCACAAGAATGGGACGGACGGACAACCAAAAACATAATGCATAACAAATAAGCTAAGAAAAACTAAATATAATATTTGATATTGTGTTATTTAAAACCTTATAATATTGGCAGAAATTAAATAAATTAGTCATTTAAAAGGTAGCTGCTGGTGTAAACAGTGCAAACACACAAATAAACTCTGTGGAAAGTGGACACGTGTCGTACAACTTCTCTCTGGATCCGGCTTTAATAAAGTCACAGGAACGCATTCTTTCAGCCTGCTGTCACTCTCTGCATAGACTCCTGAAACTAATATCGGTTTAACTTACACTTAAAAGAAAAGACTCTGGCAGTGAGAAAACGCAGAGATATCATTTCACTTTGTGCAAACTGCAAGTCAAGAGACTTGAGGCCACACACGTGTATTCCCCACTGTGCACGCACATACAAATGTCTGCAGAAACAGTCACACGCACGTGTGTGTGTGACTGTGTGTTCTGGTAAATGCAAGCCAAAGCAAGCATTGGGAATAGAGTGGCAGAGCACACACATGCAGGCAGACAGTTGCTGAGGTTAGGCACAAGTAGCACTGAGAGAGGCCTGAGGAAGGCACTGGGAGCCTTCACACAACCGCCAGGAAATAGGACTGGAGCCCAGAGTGGAGTGCTGCAGGAGGATCACACACTTCTGCAAAACACCCTGCACAACCAAGCCAGTCAGGCCAGCACTTTAAATATATGCAATGTGACTGCTGCAACGCTGTTCAAAGTAAAATTATGAGGCTTTTATGGTACAGACATTAATCCTGGAGGCCGTTTTACTGTGACAGAGAGAACCAAGTCTGTGTATGATTTCAGGTTTTAATTGCGGTGCTCTATCACTTTAACATCAACAAACCATTAGGGCATTATCTCTTAGACATTACTAAAAATCTAACAAGGTCTCTGGAAGCATCTAGATTTTATTTTACTTTCCATGTAGGGATGTCAAAGTTAATGCTATAATAATGCGTTAACGCAAATTCTTTTTAACGCCACTAATTTCTTTAACGCATTAACGCAACTTGTGATTTTTAGGTTGTAGCAGGCTCAGTTTTAAAGCTAGAGTGAAGATACTAACTAGGAAACCTAAGGAATCCATTGGTATCATCTCATGTAGCATGTAACCACAGTAGCTTGTCGAGAAGGAGGCTATATAACGCTCCAAACTTATAATAACATTTTGGCGAGGAAAAACTTGCATGACCATTTTCAAAGGGGTCCCTTGACCTCTGACCTCAAGATATGTGAATGAAAATGGGTTCTATGGGTACCCACGAGTCTCCCCTTTACAGACATGCCTACTTTATGATGATCACATGCAGTTTGGGGCAAGTCATAGTCAAGTCAGCACACTGACACACTGACAGCTGTTGTTGCCTGTTGGGCTGCAGTTTGCCATGTTATGATTTGAGCATTTCTTTATGCTAAATGCAGTACCTGTGAGGGCTTCTGGACAATATTTGTCATTGTTTTGTGTTGTTAATTGATTTCCAATAATAAATATATACATACATTTGCATAAAACAGCATATTTGCCCACTCCCATGTTGATAAGAGTATTAAATAATTGACAAATCTCCCTTTAAGGTACATTTTGAACAGATAAAAAATGTGCGATTAATTCGTCACGATTAACTATGGACAATCATGCGATTAATCGAGAAAATATATTTTAATTGAGATTAAATCTTTTAATCGATTGACATTCCTATTTCCATGTAATTGGATTTGGGCTGGATTGTGCAGAAAATCTGCTGGATTCTTTATGGCACAAAACAGAAAAAAGGTCACTTTACTTCCAATGTAAATACAGTTGAAGCTTTCAGATTTTCCTACGATGGCAAAACATCTGACAAAAATCACTTTCCATAACTTCATTCTGATATAGTAATAAAAAATTTAAATAAAACATTTGACCAAAAAAGACAAAAATCTACCAAGCAGCAGGGTGACCTGATGATGCTAAAAATATCACCGGCATGAGGCAAAGGTCACCAATTATTTCAACATTCATTTCAACATGACGTCTGTTGTGACTGTGAAAAACTGATGTTTAAAAATACATCTCGGAATAATCCTCGATATGTGGAGTGAATCATGAGGAAGACAAAACACACAGACGTCACAAGATGAATGAAAGGGGAGGCAGATTTAATCAGACTGTGACAAGACTCCCAGCTTGTGTGCAAAATAGTGACTCTCCTGTCAACACCTACTACTGCGCATGCATCCATCAATGAGGCAGCCGGCGTAGTACATACAATGGGGTGGGGTGGTGGGGGCACACACATGCAACATCTGTACCTTCTATGAGCAGCTCCTGCCCGTGGCTGCCCAGCAGGGTGCGCGACAGGAAGGGCGCAAAGTCCACGAAGATCTCTCTCAGCAGGGGCGCCACCTTCTCCAAGGCCCTCTCCAGCTTCGTGGTGATGCTGTCAAAGAAAACACATCGAGATAGGACTCACAAAAGGAAATTAGACACCTAAATAGAAATATAAGGGAGGTAGCATTGTGCCCTTCCATCAAGGGTAAGGCAGAAAAAGAGCAGCTTCTCAGTCGACTCAGTGCACACAGCTAACACCAGTTAGTGTGTAGCCATACTGACAGAGTCCTGGTGGGTGCAGAGGCTAACCAACACATATCAGAGGATGCAAACCAAGCTGGATATCCACGAGATTATGGTCGCTATCACTGGAGATGTCAATAAGAGAAGATTTGATGTTGTCACAAAGCCATGTTAACACTTTTTTTTTTTTGCATTCAAAGAGGATTTCTCAGCAGTCGTTTGCATTCTTTGTTGTGACACGTTACCAAGCTTGCACACAGTTGTTCAAGACTGCAGAGGGAAGTTCCTTATCTCCTACACACTCGCTACATGCTGCTACCTGACGTTATCTAAGCACCTCAGAGAAACTGTGAGCTGGAGTCATGCAGCCATACAACTCAAGACTGTATACAAGCAGAGATACGACTGCAACATATCTCTGTGTGCACACACACAGATACTAGGCAACATGAGGAGAGTAGAGGCTTGTTTTCCCAGCTAAGATGGGCAGGGTGGGGAGAAACAGAGAGAGGTTTGGTTTAGGATTTGTATGGAGTGTGTAGTATAATCTGCCTTCCAGCACCCTGGGAAAACACAGCAGAGGAGGGATGACAGACTAGCATTAGAAGCAGGGTGAAGGGGGTCTAGGTGGCGAACATGAATGTCCTTGCCTAAGACACTGGCCTGCATCTCTGGAGGCTGCTTGTAATCCTGTCAGGGAGCTAAAGGGTTTGAGCTCAGGAGGTGTCAGGCCCTGGCGGAGTGGACACTGGCCCACCTCACAAAAGGCACTGAAATAGAGAGAGAAATGAAAAATGAAACCACAGGCAGTACTTGCTTCATTGTGACTTAACGGTGACTTAATTATAAAATACATAATTCTATTCATTTTTATATTCATATTCAATATTTATTTGTTATTTTCAGTAGACTGGAGCCATGGTTCAGCTCGGATGTTATTTTTCCTCATCTAAAGTATAGGGCTCTGCAGCGAGACGCGACTATCATTGACTTCACAGTTACGCTAAGTGATGTCGGTTACTGCTGCCATGGCAACTGAAAAGAGAAAGAGACAGAGAGAGAGAGAGAGAGAGAGAGACTGTGGAGAAAGACCCGGGCTCCCAGCAGTCAGTGGGAGAGCAGGACTAAGAACGTCTGTCACAAACTATTAGAGCAAGTGAGGAAGATGAGTCAAGGTCACAACAACACAGAAATACACAAATGTACACAAAGAATTAGGCCAAACTTTGCCGTAGTGTTCACAAACAAAACACCCTCGTGTTATTTGTGGTCTTTTGTTTTGACTGTGTAAAGACAAAGACAATTGTCTCATTAAAGGTTAGCATGTAGACGCTGTAGTTATCCATCAAATCAGATCAGGTAAAATAAATTAATCAATTCAAAGGGAAAACATTAAATATAGAAAAATAACAACATTTTTAAGAAAAAAAATGTGTCTGAAAGATTAGTTTCAGACACAACTCTGCGTATGAGTAGATTTTACACACGAGTCACACAATTTGAATAAAGTGAGTTGGAACAGAGAGGGCCCTGTTGTACCTCATGTTTTCTTCTGTGTCTTCAGGCATGGGGGCCACCGTCTGCACGGCCGGCAGATTCTTACTGGTGGCTCCGTTGACAAAACTGGAGGAAGAGGAGGTAGAGGGGGCTGCATCGGTAGCTCCTGCAGGCAAGACCAACACAAGCATGCAACATTAGTATAAGTATTAGTATTAAATATGTGTAATACACTTTATTCATTTTACAGACAGATGAGGATTATTTTTTAGGTAACGAAAACACATTTAATGTAACATATTTATAGTATTTTAATACTATTATAGTTATCTTGTCAAAGCTTTAAAAAAAAACTGAGGGCTGTCAAAGTTAACGCGATAATGCAAATTAATTTTAACGCCACTAAGTTCTTTAACGCATTACCGCAACTTGTGATTTTTAGTTAGTTAGTTATAGTGGGCTCAGTTTTAAAGCTAATAGCGAATATACAGACATCATATGAAACTAGAAAACCTAAGGAGTCCATTGGTACCGACCATGTCATACTAGCTTGTCGCAAAGGAGATTAAATAACGCTCCAAACATGCGCTAAATTTTGGCGAGGGAGAACTGTCATGGCCATTTTTGAAGAGGTCCCTTGACCTCTGACCTCAAAATATGTGAAAGAAAATGGGTTCTATGGGTACCCACGAGTTTCCCCTTTACAGACATGCCCACTTTATGATAATCACATGCAATTTGGGGCAAGTCATTGTCAAGTCAGCACACTGACACACTGACAGCTGTTGCTGCCTGTTGGGCTGCAGTTCGCCATGTTATGATTGGAGCATATTTTTTATGCTAAATGCAGTACCTGTGAGGGTTTCTGGACAATATTTGTCATTTTTGTCCAGTAATAAATATATAAAGACATTTGCATAAAGCAAGCAGATTTGTCCACCCCCATGTTGATAAGAGTATTAAATACTTGACAAATCTCCCTGTAAGGTACATTTTGAACAGATAAAAAAAGTGCAATTAGTTTGCAATTAATCATGATTAAATATTTGAATCGATTGACATCCCTAAAAAAAACATTAAATACATTAAACATTAAATATGTTGACTGAAACTACATTTCAGTGTCACCTCCAGAAGCTGAAAATGTATGTAATGGCACACAGACTAAAATAATTTAAAGAAGAAGAAAAAAGAATGGGATGTTATAAAACCAGCCGTAATCTGGCCCGACAGTGGACTTCAGCAGTCAGCACAAATTTCAACCAAGTCAAACAAAGTTGCTAAGAGTGTCACATCGTGCACCAAATCTTTAACTAAATCCAAGTGCACCTACGCTGGCTGCTCAAAGTGGTGCCAGCAGCAACATGTGGAACTGTTTTGCTTACTAAGACGACAAAGATGAAGAATCAGCCGACATGTCAAATTGACACCACATCAAATTTTTACATATTATATTTAGTTTTGGTAACAAAGCCAGAATTAGGGTATCGTGACAGCGGTAATTTAAAGGGTAAGCCCTGAGTCACATGTATAAAACCATTAGGTTAAACCAGAGAGAGTGAGATCATGGGGTCTAGGTGAGGGCCTGTGAAAGCACACTTTGACTTGGATACATTTCTCACATTCCTACAGAGGGGCTCAGAGAGGAGAGGCAGAGGGGTTTTTTTTTTTAATGGAGCACATTAAAAAGGTGTTGGAGCTCCTAATGGTTCTTGGTGTTAAGTGGGTCCTTTCAGAGGCCCAGACTACAGGAGCCCTGAGGTGGAACTGGCTTAATGCAGCAGAGCCCCAGGAGAAGAAACGTGACAGCAGGGGGGGGCGGGGGAGAGAGGGCCGACTGTCAATCAGACAGGAACACACAGAACACAGAAAGTCATTTTCACTATTATAAAGGCTTTTGTTCAACATATAATTCAGGTAGATTAAAATGGAGTTTGGTTGTATGAGGAGGAATCTTTGTAGCTGAAGGAGAGCTGTTTTATTTGGCAGTGCACAGCGCTGCTGCTGACACTGATAGGAAGGTAAACAGGGCCATCTGGTGGTAACAATGAGCCCTTGCACAGCCATACAGCATCACATGATCACATGATCCAGCAGAGGGAAAGCGCTTTGTTTCTATTCTCAGAGCGCCATCAAAAGACAGAAAGGTCATTGAGATGAAGAGTAATTACTCAAATTGCTCTAAAGTAGTATTATTCAAAATTACCAGGGCTGAATGTAATGTAATGTTTAAGTAGAAGTACATTCCAGTAACCTTGTGCGTGACCTACCCGTGGTGTTGATGGTGTTGCTTTTGGGGGTCGCAGAGGCAGCAGCAAAGATGTTGGGGGTGCTGCCAGCTGTCAGCCCCGCAGAGGTGCTGCCGCTGCTTCCCACCGTGTTAACGGCTAGGCTGCCAGGGGAGGTTTTCTTCACAGGCACCATCACGCTCCTACAGGAAACACACACACACATACACACAATATGCTTCATTCACACACGCACGTACAAGTTATACTTAGAAACAGTTAAAATGTTAAAAACTGAAACTCACATCTTTAGACTGAGCGTAAACAATTGCAAAATGGATTGGAAAGAGGGCAGCAGAGTTGCACAGTGAAGAGGAAAAGATGGAGGTTGTGGGTTTATGCCCTCTATTTTCCATTTAGGTATCTTCCCTGCCAAAGTGCTCTTCTGCAAGACACTGAATCCCTAACAGCTGCAGTAACTGCAGGTGGTAACTGTATACTCAAATTGTGATAACTTTATATAATTATTCATATACTCTGACTTGATATAATAATATAAAAGATGGCTAGAATTGTGGATGAATTATACTTTTTCATTTTAGTCAGGAAGGATATAGTTGAGCCCAATAATTGAGTTTGTAAACTAGCACGGGACCAGGGGTGAAAATCAAATTAGTTAGCCATATTGCAGGTTAGCTTTAAGACACAAGTTGTCATAATAAAACTGACTTTCAGCCCTGCTTTTGGGACAGAAAATCCAGGATTTCCTTGACTTTCGATTCAACTTTTGACTTTCTAATCCTCCTTTCTGAAAAAAAAAAAAAACATTTCAAAAGAAAAAAAAAAAGGAGAACAGTAATGATCTTCATCGTCTCTTACTAATCCCAGGCCCTGCCAGCGTGAGCATGCCCAGACGTTAGTCAGGACATTTGCAAAGGTAAACATCCTGACCTGTACCTCCATCCGTCAGCATAACGCATGCAATGCAAACACACACACACTCGTGCTCACGAGAGGCTGAAGTAAATAAACCTGAGGGCAAGAGGCCAGTCAGCCAGCTACTACACTTTCCCTTACATCTGCTCTTGCCACCGCTGGCCCTCTGCTGCCCTCTGCTCTGCTCCGTAGAGCTGAAAACATCCCCGACCCTAATGAGAGACTCTCCAGGAGCAACTTGGCAGTTGTTACTGACATGCATTTGCATAGCTACCGTCTGTGTTCGAACTGACAGAACTACGGCTCATTGAGCAGGAGATTCAAGACCTTTCTATCTGGCATTTGCTCTGTACAGACATACTACATGTAGAGTTGTAGACATATTTGTGGATTAAGGCCTACTTGGCAAATTTATATATTATGTCCCTAGATAATTTACTTCTTTTATTAAGACATAGAAACTTTGAAAGTATAGATGGAAGAGAGGGTACCAAGGAACGGAAAAGTCAGAATAAATATATAAAATATTAATGAATAATGGCATAGATGAAGTCAAGAATGAAAAAAAGAATATGCATGCATGTACCTGGTCCCACATATATAATAATTTTCATCTACATATATACAAGCATACACATTGTACACACACACGCGCATCTGGACATAAACACTGTATGATGGATAATGTATGTATTAGTGTGGCTACACACACACTCACACACACACACACACACACACACACACACACACACACACACACACACCTAGATACAAACATACAAAAGTATACAAGAAAAAACAAAACTAGTCCTACAGAAAACCTTTTTTTCACCACTCCTTACCCTCTTGTATATTAGAAATATGTATAATATATATGTAATATACAAATATGTATTATTATGATTATTAATAATATTCATAATAATAATATAACCAAATTTAACAAAAAAACATCATCTAGATTCTCCATACCAATATATTGTTTCCAAGCCTAAATGGTGTCTATACTTGCCCCATTCAATTTTGGTGATGAATAAATGTCTAAGCCCATTGACTTATGGATATAGAATGAGGGGGCTGCCACCTTAATGCTAGCAATTTCTTTGCTGTACAACTGGCGAGCCTGAGACGTTTCTGATGGAAAGTCATTAAACTAGGAGTCATCGATTAGAAGCGTCAATTCTGTATTGCAAGCCAACTGACAGATTGTCACACTAGACAGGAAGTGGTCACATCAAGCCAAAACTTTTTAAATGGATGACATTCATATGAAAATAAGTTCCTAGTGAATTTGAAGCACATAAAGTGCAATTTGGTGTAGATACTTTTTCATGTGATGCGCTCTTACTGGTGTCAAATTAAATCTATGTCAAGTTAGGAGATTAAATTGGGAGTATATCTGTGCCATTTTGTTGTCCATTTATTCACCTTTTCAAAATGACGGCAAATAGAAATAGACAGGTCTGTTTATACAATCTCCTTGAGAGGAACTGGTGTTATGATGTTGCTTTCCACATCTAACCATGGGGTCATTGAAGGACTGAACCAATTTATTATTGGACGAGACTGAAAATCTTGAAAATATAATTTGAAATATAGGAGGTGGGTAAAGAAACTAAAACTACAAAAATGTACTCTGGGAAGAATTTTTATATTCCACATCATACCAAGACAAGATAATGGTACATTTCTCCATCTCACTAGGTCCAAGTCTATAGATTTAGGAATAATATTAAAAAGTATTTTCTAGGCTGGACTGTAGTTCTATTCCTAAATATTTTAGATGGGAAACCACAGGCACACCCATATCTGGCAGCCCATCTTATGCAGCAGAGTTAAGAGGAAGTAATGACGACTTGTTCCAATTTATTTTTTAACTGGAGATTTGATTAAACACTTCCATATGAGATAATGTTTGAAAGAGAATCTATGACATCTTAGAAAAATAACAAAATGTCATCTGCATATAAAGATAAAAAATGCTTTGTTGAATGAAAATGTATTAGTTTAACGTTGGACTCTCTTATGGTCTGTGCCAAAGGCTCAATAGCAAAGATACAAGACAAAGGACTGAGTGGATCCCCTTGTCTACTACTTCTACTTCTTGTAATTATAATAGGAGGGGATAAATTGTCACTTGTAATGACAGTAGCAAATGGGTTAGTGTAAAGTAATAGTAATCATGTTAACAAAAGCATCACCAATACCCATACAGCTAAGGACTTTCCAGAGGTATCACCACTCCAACCGGTTGAATGTAATGTCATCATCAACTGATAACACTAAGTAGCTCTTGATGTAGTTCCTGGTGGCAAGCCCAACATATTGAGCAGACGGCGTGCATTAACTGAAGCTACCCGACACTTAACAAAGCTAGTCTGATCAGGGTGAAGCAGATACCAGAAATTTCTCCAACCGAGATGCTACCATGGAAAACAACATAATATCCTAATTTATTAATGATAGCAGTGGCTTCCATTTAATTTGTGGAACCTACTGTACAAAACATCACATGGTGCTAAAAGAAAAAGGGGCAGAGCTCATGAATTAAACATGAAAACAAGAAAAGCTTGTGATGAAAGTTATACTTGTAACGGAGCAGGAAAGCACCGACACACCACTAACCCACCAGACCTCTGTTCTCATGCAATCTGATTGGCCAAGGATTAAAGATGATGCAGTGAACTTGGCCCTGCAAGAGCTGCCTGACAGGAAGGAGAAGGAAAGCTTGTCCTTATCAGGTCTGCAGATGGCCTCAGGGCTTGTGAGGTTGCCAGATAATGTCTCGTCCAATCTCCGGCAGTTACTCCGGGTGACACAGGCCAGGCCTCTGCTCTGTCACGAGCTAAGCCTGCTGTCATCTGAAGCAAATCCCCAGAAATCCGCCCTCAACAAAACAACAGACTTTTACTGTTTTATGTTGCAATTACTCTGAATATCCACAGTCCTTCTCATAGATGAAGTAAAACATGCTGGACTCCATGGGAAACAAACCTGACTTGGCCTTCAGGCGTTTTGGCAATTTATCTTGCATCCTTTTCTACTGTACATCCGATTTTTAAGAAATATTCTTATTTAATTCTTATTTATACAATTCTGGAATTTATATTTAACACACTTAATAGATCCCACTTCTCAGCATTTAGTATTTACTTATTTGCACTGTGGTCATATGTTATATATTGCACATCTTAAACCTGCAGTAGGCAGAATATTTTTGGCATCATTGGGCAAAAATTCCATAATACCCTTTCAGCATATTGTAATTCAAGTGTTCTGAGAGAAAACTAGACTTCTGCACCTCCTCATGGCTCTGTTTTCAGGCTTTAAAAAATCTAGCCCGTGACGGGAGACTTTGGCCAATCACAGTTCATTTCAGAGAGAGAGCGTTCCTATTGGCTGTTCATTCAACAGAGGCAGTTGCAAATTACTCGTGAATGAGAAAGTTTGCTCCGGCTGGTGGGTGGTGCTTGGTATTTCCTCAACTGATCTCAACATGACTGCCGGCTCATAAAAACTTTCTCATTTTACAGCTAAACAGTACACTACAAGATGTTTCTGAAAACATTTGAGGTGAGAAATAGGGATTACAGTAACAGAATATTGATT
Organism: Sebastolobus alascanus; assembly: GCA_916701645.2. Classification (NCBI taxonomy): domain Eukaryota; kingdom Metazoa; phylum Chordata; class Actinopteri; order Perciformes; family Sebastidae; genus Sebastolobus; species Sebastolobus alascanus. The sequence goes on along the minus strand of CAKAOJ020000040.1, from coordinate 2,252,751 downwards.
CATATTTGATCAGCACTGCAGTGCAATTGCACTGCAATTTTGCAGTCGACCGGATGATTGGAGTTCGCAAGTGATTGACAGCTGCTCAGAGACGGCAAGGCTCCAGCTCGGCTCTGATTGGTTGTTTTCCTCCGGTCTGTGAAATCCTGCAGATGCCATTAGGAGCACCGGAGGACACAGAGGAATATGATTTTTTTTCAGATTATCTGTCTCATGCACTACTGTCAGGATATAGTGACTGTTTTATAAAAATAACTTTTTTTAATCATATTTGCTCCAATTGTACCCACTGCAGATTTAATGCAAATATTTGTACATATTTCTGATATTCTCATTTCTTATTTTAAATTGTATTACTTATATTTCTTTACATATATTATGGTTATATTGTAGCATTATGTATAATATTGTAGTATTATGTACATCATTTACTTGTTACATACTCCTTTATTTCTATTTTCTTACATCTCTTTGTTTATCTAAGAGCAGCTGTAATGCCCAATCCCTCGGGGATCAATAAAGTATTTCTGATTTCTCAAAATTATCAAAGCTATGATTTTTTTTATGTAACATGAAATAGCTCTGTAGTCTCTCTATGGAAACAATATACAAAAAAAGTAGATTATATTACACGTAAAGTGACACACTGTTGCGGCCTACAATAGCAAAAATAGTAGGAAAATAACATTTTTGAAATTTAGCAGATCAAAATCAACTCTCAGTCAAGAGAGAGTCAGAAAAGCTTAAAAGCTCACTGAAATATTATCTCCAGAGATGCAGCTGCCCTTTGAAGAACACTGATGACAATCATTTATTTAGCAGATCTCTGTACGGCTCTCCTCTGTGAAATCCCACCGACAGATATCAGAACATCACTAGCGTGTTTTGATTTCCGGAAAGCGGTGGCGTGAAATTAATGTGGCTTTCCAAATGCATCCTTTGCTTGCATCTTCCAGCAGACGCCTGCCTGTTCTTTGACATAGCTGGGACGATATATTCCATCTACGGGATGTAGATAAAACATCAACCTCTTTTAATGAATAATTAATTAGCGCAGTACTCATGAATCATGCATAGATTATCTAGCGCATATTTTATTAATAGAATTGTCTTAATTGAGTTGCAGGGAATAAAGCAAGGATTAATCTTGGGATTAATATTAATGAGGTGTGCGGCTGTGGGAGATGACTGCAGTGTAAAGTGTAACCAAAGAAATGTTTCCTTTATAAATCCAACAGAAGGAATCTAATCTAATAGTGTTTTATTCAGGAATACACGGATAGGAAATGTGCTTACTGTACATTCCACTCGCAAATTCAATTAAAACCAATTATCATTGCTCTACATAATGGGAAAAATCAAATATGTAAGGACAAACATTGTCTCATGGAGCTAATTTGGAGACTTTTTGGGGAAGAAGAGGAGGTGAAGAGGAGGTAAAGGGAGGAAGTTAAGGATTACTGAAGTATTTCTGTACTGTATTCCCATCTGGTGAGCAATTTAAAGCTCCTCTATGAAAGTCTGTAGTGGAGGGGCCGCTTCGACGACTGCCCTTGTGCACTCCACTTTAAGCCATTTTTTCCCTCCTTTTCCCTTTTTGATGTTGTCACTCCCAATCTATTGTCGCCCTGACAGACAAATGAAAGGCCTGTCCATGTCTGGCAGCTCATTTCGCTGGCAGGTGGCAAACAATTAGACACAGCAAATGGAGGCCGGGGGGGGGGGGGGGGGAGGCGACATGAAAAGCATGAGACAAAGTTGTATATGTGGTCGGGAGGGTTTGTGTGAAAGCATTTCAAAAATAATACACTTTGCCGTGGCGACTCATTTCAGGCTGCCAGTTCCCATTACGGGTGTGAGCGGTGAGGGCGACAGGGCTGGCCGCGGTGTGGCGTGAGGCCGCTTCTGTTTAATCTGTCATCAACGCCCTGGAGACCCCCACCCTCTCAGCTGTCCTCTCTCCACATACTCCTCCATCTTCTCCCCTATTCATCAGGCTCACCTCAGCAGCAGCAGCAGCAGCATGCATTAAAAAGAAGGGAGGCCTCATTGTTCCTCCTGACTCACTGTGTCCTCTGCCGTCTCTCTGGAGCCTGGCAGCGATTACACACACACACACAAAAACTCCACAAAATCACTGGTGTCCAGGGGACAGGATGAGTTTTTGTTTGTGCTAAACCAACTCCAATTACTTTGAGAAAAATTATGATTTCCAAAACTTTATCAGCCATAGGAGGCAGGGATCAGACGCTTGGAAGCTTGAAATCCCTGCAGGAGCAGGTTTGTAAACTCCCAAATCCAGACAGATTACTGTGTGGTTTTCTCTAATCCAGGAACGTAAATAAACCGCAGCAGTGCCTCAGAGACCTTTTCAAACACAGGAATTCCTTACCGCGGGGGGATGAGTACAATACAAGTGGCCTGAAATGAATAATGTCTCGCACGCTACTTAGAAACCATTAGTGGTATACTGGATAACTAAGATAAACCCAGAGGATTAACATCAGCATTTTACGCTCACTTGAGTGATAGCATGTATACACATGCACATACATACAGTACACAGCTTTTATGGCATGAAATGTCTGCTAGTTATCCTCAGAGAAATGTAAACCTCAGAGAATGATACAGTCAAACAATAGTCAACATACATTTGATATACTTAAAGGCAGGGTGGGCAATCTTGAGAAACACTAGACTTTTAAAAATGATCCAACCTAATAACCCAGCCTAGTGTTGTCAACTCTTTTCCAATCAAATTAGCTAGCAGCACTAGCTCTGAAAGTCCCTAAATCAAGCAAGAAAGTCGCCAAGTCGGCAACACTGACAGTCCGTTGTTTCTGGCCTTCCTCCAAAAGCCGCTCCCCTCAAATTATCATAATGAACGTGAACAGCGAACATGGCTATTGTTAGTACTCACAGCTGTCAAGATAGCAGCTTGTGGAAGACTCCAGTGATGGGCAATGAGTACACGGTCAGAGTACGCGCAGGTAGACAGGCAGGTAGGTAGTCCATCCAATCGTTTCATTCAGGCCAAATTAAATGATTGGACGGGTTTATTACAGTCCAGCGACAGCCACAGATACAAGATTTCTTTTCTTTTTTTTGTCAGAGCATTTGACTTATTGATTGCTGTCAGGACGTAATGAGAATTTAAAGTTATATAACAAAAAAATGTTTCTAAAATCTATACCAACCCTGCCTTTAATTGTTATCTTGTTCAGATAATCCAGGTTTGTTTTGGGCTTTAACAAAGTTTGCTTTACCTGTTAAGAAAAACATAAAACTCAAGTTCAGTTGAAGGACCATAATGGTGTTTTTGCAAGTTATTGCTTCTTACTGTAACAATATCGTTGCTGTTACATATAATATTACTTACAATTGTGTTTTAAAGCTGAAGTCGGTAACTTTGAGAAAATATGATAAAAAAAAATAAATGTATATGACGGTAACTATATATCACTGTTACTGTAATGCCTATTTCTCGCCTCAAATGTTTTCAGAAACATCTTGTAGTGTACTGTTTAGCTGTAAAATGAGAAAGTTTGCTCCAGCTGATGGGCAGTGCTTGGTTTTGGCTCGAATGTTTTCAACATGGCAATCCGGGTCACAAACTTTCTCATTTTACAGCAGAACAATACACTACAAGATGTTTCTGAAAACACTGAGGTGAGAAATGGGCATTACAGTAACAGAGTCTTGATTCATATTTGATTGGCTAGTTTGACAATTTGATCGGAGTTCGCAAGTTTCGCGAGCAGTGATTGACAGCAGCTCTGATTGGTTGTTTTGGTTCGGACGCAGTGAAATCTTACAAATGCCATTAGGAGCGCTAGGAGGAGGCAGAGGAACATGATTTTTTTCCACAGATTACCTGTTTTATGTACTACTGTCAGTACATAGTTACAGTTTTATAAATATAACTTTTTATCATATTTGCTCAAAGTTCCCAACTGCAGCTTTAATACCATGCTTTACCCAGCAATGATAATGGGACTTTAATAAAAAATTAATGCAGAATAAATGTTTACAGTGATGGATTTGACAATTCAAAAGAAGTGTGATAATTGATTTTCATACTGTAAAGAAATAACTAGAATCCAAATAACTAGAAGCAACAGCAAGGGTTGTGAAATGGTTAGCTGTGATGTAAAGTGTACATGATTTGCAGTAAATGGGCTAAAACATGCAAAACCTCTGGTAGACTACCAAGCGATACCACTTCCTCACCTGTCAAAGGAGTGGAACTGCATGGGCAGCATGGCCTGGGCCTGGGTGCTGGCAGCAGGGTCTGGGTAGGACACGGGCTCCAGCCCAGCCTCCATGCCCTCCACCGGAGCCGCCACCAGGCTCTTCAGAATCTCCTTGACATTGATGCCCTTGCTGGGCTGGCTGATGCTGACGATGGAGGAGGACGGTTTCAGCACCTCCACGCTGGGCGATTCAGACAGACTGTCCAGGGACTTCTTCACTTCTGAGGACAGCGTAGATATGAGCAGGCCCGCGCCGTGGTCCAGGTCAGACCCGTTCAGGATGCCAGCTAGCTGCTCCTCTCCGATACCAGAGTCTGTGTGGGGAAGGGAGCTCTCCAAGTGGAGGTCTGATGGTGCAGGATGGTCCTTACTGCCGTCAAATGCTAGGGGGGGTTCTGTACAACACACACAGAAAACAGGTAGATTACAGTTACAGCCACATAAAAATATATGCGCACAACACTATTATCTACATGATAAAATACTCACTACTCACTATACTCACCACTAGTGTGGCATTTGTTGTTTTGATTAAATTCTTTACAAATATTCATTACAATTTTCCATTTTCATTATCATTTGTGATTGATTTCAATTCAGTTCAATTCAACACAACTTTATTAATCCATGAAGACGATTTGATTTTAGTGAAAACAGAGACATGTACAAGCAAAGGAGCTGTTTTTGATGATGTTGAACTGATGGTGCATTTGTTTGTTGTTGTTTTTTTAAATAAATATGAATAAATGTCATAATAAAATAATGCTAAAAATAAATTTAAAAAATGATTCATTTCTTAGTAAAAAAAAATAAAATAAAATAAACAAGCTCCCAGAGTTAGTGATGTCTACAAATAGTTGTTTTATCAACAGTCCCAAAACCCAAAGTTATCAATTTTACATTGATATGAAACAGATTCTCACATTTGAGAAGAAGAACCATCTCATGTTTGGTGCTTTAACTGGATAAATGAGTTCAGTGATTAGACCAGTCAATAATTCAAATTTCTGTCAATCCCTACAATATATCGATCAACATATAAATATTTATCCTAGTCTATCTATATGCCTACTATCAACATAATATTGTCAAGAGAAGTAAGAAATGGGGATTTCAAACTAAATAATTAACCAATACCAATGGATAAAACTGCATTCCAGAGCTAGCTTTATATTCCTAGCCAACGAGTAAATTTAGCATGTGTAGAAAGAGTCATGTGCCAACGCAGCTTCTTAGATCTCTCTCCAGAAGCTCTGATCCTCTGGTGAGATTATCTCCTTCTATGCTAATAAAACATGAATCCATCCTTTTCTTCAGCTTCCTCCTGCCTAAAGCCCTGGGAGGCTATCTGTTTAACTGCTTTGAAACAGTGACAGAGGAGTCAGAGAGCTGCTCTATTATCCTGGTACATAATATACTGCATACTGTACCTTTCTATATGCATGAGATGCTGAGTGTGAACCAAGAGTATTGTTAAAGTCTGCAATATTCTGTCTGTTAAAAAAATCTAGTGGCAAGATGGCGGCGTGCACGGACGCAGCGACTCAAGGCTCTCCAATTCAGGGATTTTTCAAGGGTAAACCTACGGGATCTTGTGTAATAATTACATTTACTCTGGTGCAATGATTGCTCTTATTGTAGTGCAAATTTACAGCATATTTATATGTATTTATTTTATTATCTTAGCACCTGTGTATGTTGGCTGTGGATGTTTGTCTGCTGAAGTTCTTTTGTTTTTGTGCTGTTTTTATTCTACAACTGTTTGCTTTCTTTCCCCAGAAACCCGCAGAGACGCCTTTCTAGTCGACTTCATTCTGACCCAGCGGTTACCTACAGTAGATGCGCGGCCGGCCATATTAATATTCATCACATGCCCCCCCTAACGAGGTCAGCAGGGCCTGATTTAGCCAGCAAGTCGTCTGGCTTCCTGGTCCGTCAGACAATCGTCTGCCACATGCCGTCTGGAAAATTCCCCTATTTTCTGGTGAAATTTATGAAGGCGGCAGTGTGCCTCTCTCCTCCCAGCAACCTCTATGATCCCATTCTCCTCTGGTGGATTGCTTGCCTAATGGGCACTGACAGATGGGGCTGAAAATAGCAAGCCTGGCTCCACTGCCCCAAAAACCCACAGTAGTTGGCCAGCATGCTGCTGCTTTCCCATCTCTCAACTTCTCCCTGCTCATCTTCTCTTCCTCTATTCTCTGCGTGCGCTCATATTTCCTTTGGCCTCTCTCCTCTTCCTCGTTTCTTTTATTCACTTCACCTTTTGTCTGAATGGAAGCTGATAAAGTATGCCGACTTGTGCATCTCATAATAGCCAGTTGGCACTGCGGCAGACATTGCGTTAAACCTTTGTAGGCAGCCGCTGATTTCCTTTCATGTGGCTTAATGTATGATTTATGACTTGAGGCATATACCACCTTTCATTTCAGAGAGAACGATGATGCCTATTCAAGTTCATAACTACCATCTCCAGCCTCGGCCTCCATTTGCTTCCACATTTAATTCTGTGCGGTGCAATTAGCAGAGCTCATGAATAAATCATAGGTGAGCCAGTGGAGTGCAGGCAGGGTTTCCCTGCTATTTTACTGAATGAGCTTTCAGCTCAAGCTGGCAGCAGTGCATCAGGAAGGACCATTCATTTACATCAGACACAGTCACCACAAGCTAAGATTAGAAAGAATGGATGGAAGAAAGGTAGGGCACAGCTGTCAACACCTGTGCTGGTCGGTGAGTTGATCTCCTGACGCATGCTGCGGCCCGATTGGCTTATCCTGGCAGTCTCGCGCTGCGGCTCCAGGATGTCGCGGTACTTGGAGACCATGAGGACAGAGATGAAGTACACCACGGCTAAAGCCAGGAACTGGGCTTGCTTACTGTCATCCTGTGAAGAGGAATCACAATACGGTCATGCCACTCTCTATTCACAAGATCTCATTTCACACAATCCACTGCTGCCGTCTGAAATGGTTCTCTCACAGCAAATGTACCTTACATAGAGCATGAAAACACATTCAAAGTACTGCCATTACTCTCTTATATATTTATAATACTTGCTTTGAAATATGTGCCTTTGAAATACATCCTTTCAAACTTTGTGGGCTTGTGTTCAACAGACAGCAGCTCAGTCGACAAGGACACCTTGGGTGTTTCACCTGTTGATTGAAGGGTATTACACTGCACACCGGTTTGTCTGCCCCAAAAAAATCTAATCCTATCTCATCCTCTCTACCTGCAGCCAAATTGTGACAAATGCATGCATGTCGTTCATACACACTAGGGCTGCAACTAACAATTATTTTCATTGTCAATTATTTTCTTGATAAATCGATTCGTAGTTTGGTCTATAAAATGTCAGAAAATGGAGAAAAATATCATTCTGTATTTCCCAAAGCCCAAGATGACGTCCTCAAATCTCTTGTTTTGTTTACAACTCAAAGATATTCAGTTTTCTGTCACAGAGGAGTAAAAAAATCAGAAAATATTCACATTTAAGAGGCTGGAATCAGAAAACTTTGACTTTTTTTCTTAAAAAATTACTCAAACCGATTGATGGAAATAGTTGGCGAATAATTTAAAAGTTGACAACTAATCGATTAATTGTTGCAACTCACCACATCACGAAACACCACAGCACGCAGTCGATTAATGTCCACATCCTGCAGAAGGCGATCAGGGTCCTTGATGGGAGACAGGTTACTAGGGTGAGTCTCTATGGCTGTCTAAAGCAGAGAGATAACACAATTTGACATGCTACTCTGGTTTTTGCTATTACCTTTATTTTTACATTATTTAAGAGATTAGAAAACGGTCAAATATAGAACCGAAAAAAAATAACGGCTAACATATGTATGTTAGTACACAAAGACAGATTTAGTACCATAGGGCAGGGGTTCTCAAACTTTTCGGGGCCAGGGACCCCTTACAGGGGAGAACATTTCTAAGGACCCCTCTTAATCGTAACACTGATTAAGCACAGTGCTTACTGCCATTTGTACCTTTAGATGCCATTGGAACTATTTGTATTTTAAAGCTTTTCAACCTAAATACTTCAGACCTGTTTCATAGTGATAAACAGAAACACATATAAGATAATATAATATAATATAATATAAGATAAGATAAGATAAGATAAGATAAGATAAGATAAGATAAGATAAGATAAGATAAGATAAGATAAGATAAGATAAGATAAGATAAGATAAGATAAGATAAGATAAGATAAGATAATGAATAGTAGGAAGACTGGCATAGTCCTAATAAATCCAGATATTTAAACTTACCAGTCTAAAGCTGACTTCCAGTCAGTGCTTCAACTTAAAGATAATGAACTTATTGCCGTGTGTCACAATCACATCAGAGTTTCTACTGGCCCAAAGCTAATGTGGGTGGGAGTAATGGACACAATATGCTTGTTTTATTGGTGCAAATGGTCCCTATCTGTAGATATGCACGTCTTAATGATACAGCACAGTTTTATAATTTATAGCAAATAATTTTGCGGACCCCCTGAGAGAGTGCCACGGACCCCACTTTGAGAATCACAGCCATACTATAGAGGGTATAAATGCTTCTTAGAATAGGAGATCTGATTTAGTGTGAGTACAGGCGACATTAGAAGCATGGGGCAAAGTGTTCTTACAGTAAAATGTATTGTATAAATCTAATTTTCTAGGGCCACAGGAACCACACATCCTACCTTGTTGGAAGTCACAGCATTTTGCAGGATTTCCTTGTTGTTGTTGTGAACAGACTTATTCCCTCTGTCTCTGTGTCTCTGCCTGCACTCGAGGCAGTTCCTAACAGCCACACAACACACTGCACACACACAAAGACACACACACAGCATACAAACAGGCTCTCATTTCAGAGTTAAACGGAAATTAAATGTTGATAACATGCATGACCTCTTTAAAATCAATCAGTTATCTCTGATGACTGTTTGTTCCAGGCTGCCGGGACGGAGGCCGCGGGTAGAAATCAGCAGCCAGACTGATTTCACACTGAAGCCAGTGATGAGAAATTGTGTTTTGCAACAAGGACACTGCGAAGTCTGAAGGCTGTTTCCCACCCACCCCCCCCCCAGAGCACAACTTGCTTAGAGTCAACAAACCAGCAACACAGGCTTGTCGCGCACACACACACAGACCCACGGGCACAAACAGATATAGACACAGAAACACTCTCAGACAAAAAGAGACACACATTTCCTATGATTGCTTCATGTATCAAATCATTCTGCTAAAACAAACTGTATTCTACATTATACCGTTGATTCAATAAAATTCACAATTTACTCTTCTGGATTTAACAGTCATCTACTTTGCATTCAAATGTAATTCATCAAATGTCTATTATGCACACATTCAAACACACACAAGGGCAGTGAGGAGTCTTATGAGACACACCAATGACAGACACAAAAGGCAACCATTTGCGAAGAGTACCCGATGGCACTGCAAATGATTCCCTCTGCTTGTTATGAATTCCAAAATGATGATCAAGTCATGATTTACTGCTGGAAACTGCAGCGAAACCCTGCACGTTCTCCAATTTAGTATACAATTAGCAAAGCAGTCTTAAATTAATTAGCTTTGCCGATCAAACAGAGGATTTTGGGGGATTAGGGGAATTATTAGTGTGTGAAGAGAATACTGTCATGGCATTTTCTAGCTCATCAATTTTCCAGTGTGACTGGCAAAAGATGCACCACACCATAAAGATACTGTAATTGTTTTATTGTCTCACTGCAACTGACAGTCATTCACATCTACAGCCGCAAACATACAATCATGATCTCACCTAGCCGGAGGCACTGGCGCATCAGGCCGCCGGAGGACATGTTCTTCTCAGCCTCGATCTCGCTGAAGTTGAGGGAGCTGGAGAACACCAACACGTCTACCATGACCATGAGACGGGACAGGAAGGTGATGGCGGTCTCTGAGGACATGCCCTGCGTCGCCTCGATGTTCTCCAACTCCGTCTTAAACAAGCAACGAGGAAGACACCAGTCACGTAAGACATGTAAAACAAAAATGTACAATTCTGCCACATTCTCACCAATTGAGATTAAAGCATTATTATTTTTGAACAGAAACATGCAATAGCATATGGAAGACAGTGATGGGTGCTGCTGAATTTAGGACAGAGACACTCAGTGGCAGGTCAGGTCATTATTGTTACATGAGGGTGAGTAGTGTCTCAACTCTGAGGAAGCAGAGATAATATTCAAAAGTGTAGAAATTCGTGGAGTTTGATCTGAGTTCAGCTGACTATCCACCCAAGGCGATATTTTATCAAATACTTTTTTGGGGGGGGTTGAGGCAAAGCACACACTCTTTTGTTAGCTGTTAAAACATGGAAAGGTTTTCTAAGGAAAACATTTGAGAAGGGTGCCAGTTGCACCGGTCCAGACGGATAGTACATTTTTAGATCTATTAAATGATTTGAATGCACAAAAGGGTTTGTAGTGACTAAAGTATTTTACTTTTAGCTGCTACTGGCTGCTGATTGGTAAGTGTAGTTTAGACATTTGCTCCCAACAAACGATATCCAAAGCTCCAATACTTTACAACATGGCGTTTATTTACCGATCATGTCCATCCGTGTCCGTCACTTCTGATAAGTTTAAATCTCTAAATTGAGACATAAACGGCCTGCGATGTCCTTGCAGCACAGTCAAAAACCGTTTGCTGATTCTCAGCAGCGCCTGTGGTAACTGGCATGTGGCCTATGTTAGCTACCTGAGGCCAGCCTCTGCCTACACCATACACCCCCAAGTGGTTGGAGGCATATTACACCTAACACAAATAAAATACATGGCTCCTACAGGGTTGTAAAAACAGTAGGGCTGTTAAACTTAGCACGATAATAACGCGTTAACGCAAATTCGTTTTAACGCCACTAATTTCTTAAATGCATCAGCTTTAAAGATAGCATGAATATACTGGCATTCTATGAAACTAGAGAAACCTAAATAATCCATTGATACCAACAATGTATAGCTTGTCGCAAAGGAGATTAAATAAAGCTCCAAACTTGCGCTAAATTTTGGCGAGGAAAAACTGTCAAGGCCATTTTCAAAGGGGTCCCTTGACCTCTGACCTCAAGATATGTGATTGAAAATGGGTTCTATGGGTACCCACGAGTCTCTCCTTTACAGACATGCCCACTTTCTGATAATCACATGCAGTTTGGGGCAAGTCATAGTCAAGTCAGCACACTGACACACTGACAGCTGTTGCTGCCTGTTGGGCTGCAGTTTTCCATGATATGATTTGAGCATATATTTTATGCTAAATGCAGTACCTGTGAGGGTTTCTGGACAATATTTGTCATTGTTTCGTGTTGTTAATTGATTTCCAATAATACATATATACATGAATTTGCATAAAGCAGCATATTTGTCCACTCCCATGTTGATATGAGTATTGAATACTTGACAAATCTCCCTTTAAGGTATATTTTGAACAGATAAAAATATGCGATTAATTTGCGATTATACGCGATTTACTATGGACTAACATGCGATTAATCGCGATTTAATATTCGAATTGATTGACAGCTCTAAAAAACAGTAATAAAGAGAGAGAAATCAAAATAGAATAAACAATAACCAAGGCATTCTAGACACGCACAGACAAAATAATCAAAATGAGATGATTAAAATCCATTTCAGTTCAACACTGCATTTGGAATCTGATAATTACAGTAAATTGATAAAAGTAAACACAAATGAAACACTGGGAAGTTAATTAGAAACTGTTTCAAAGTAACATCCTCAGCATTACTTGTAGCAGAGTGAAGCTGAGCAACAAATAAACACAAATAAGTCTGATTTCCCTCAGGTACATACTGTCCTATAGTAGACCAAAAGGGTATAATAAACTACCACTAGATGGCAGTATCCCCCCACAGTGAAGACAACAAGGTGCACTTACAGTAGGAGAGGTGGCCGCTGACAGAAGGGGCAAAATCCCTCCACAAGCGATGATGATGTTGTCCACCATTTGGGAGATGAGGTGGATGGTGTTGTGGACAAAAATTATGTTCTCATTACTATTAACAAAGTCCATGACAGATTTGGTGGAGTGGCTGCAGGGGAAGGAGGGGAAAACATTTGATTATTATGGGTACAAGCATTTTTCACATTATATAATATATGGCATTTTTACTGTGCGGTAAACTAAAGACATTTATAGGATATATTAAAAAAGCCAGATTCAATATATGTGTAAAAACAGCAATAAAATGTTAGCTCTGATATGGAAGGGTGATCTGAGAATCACTACAAGCACCGTGCTCACCCTCCCTCTCTGTCTGTCTCTCTCAAGCGCACATAAAGCACTTCACACACACCTCCTCCACACATGGACGTCGCTCTCCAGAGCAAACAGCAGGTCAGTGAGCAGCCTCTGGTGCATGGCTGACCATTTGAACTCCGGGATGCGGAACATGGTGGTGCGTGGGCCGGGGCTGAACTGCCGCCGCTGTTCCTCCGTCATGGGCGTCCCCCTGAAGCCCAAGTCCACGCGGATGTCCCTCTCCATCGGAGTGGCTAGGCGGCCGTGTAGACTCTGATGGGAGACACATTTTTTTTTGTTTTGTTTTTTTTTAGATTATTTTTTGGCAATTTTCAAGCCTTTATTGATAGGATATTGGATAGTCTAGAAAGGGGGAGAGAGAGAGGGGGCGACATGCGGAAATGGCCGCAGGTCGGATTCGAACCCGGGCCGCCGCGGTTAGGACTCAGCCTTGTTATATGGGCGCCCGCTCTACCAACTGAGCTATCGGGGCGCCCGGGAGACAAATTAATCAGTAAAAAAACGGCAAACAAATTAATTTGGCATCGCATATACAATCACTGTAGTTGCTAATCCTATTCTTCTGTCAAGATCGATAGTGCACCCTTAATGAGATATAATGATACTGTCACGCCATTCGCTGAGAATGATGAATTGCCAGATTAAAGTGAGTCTTCAGATAACCTCTTCCTGCCTGAATACAATAATGCAACCTCTAAATATAAGTTGAATGAGTCAGCAAGGTGCAGCCGTGATGAATTGAACATGAGCAATTACGCAACAGCAGAGAAAGGTTTAAAAATAAACCGCTGCTGCCTCCCACTGGCCCTCCATCAGTGACCCAGTCTGGGCCAAAGAGCTTGACCTCTGAGAAGGAGCACAGCTCATATGAGAGAAGGGGAGCAGGGAACAAATCCCAGGCGATTGTTGCAGAATAATGCTCGGTCTATTTCTGCCCTCCTGTTGGCTCAGCCAGCGATTCCAGCAGCCTACTTTCCTTAGTCTCAGAGGGATGCTGCCTGATGAGCGGGTCATCCTGTCCCCATTACAACCAGAGTTGGGAAGGGAGCGATCCCTACGGGTCTGTTAATATAGAACTGGTCACAAAGGGCCAACACTTCCTGACAATGGCAAATGGTCTCCCTACTCGCTTTCCACTCTTTGACCCCGGCGCCGCTCTGTTTCAGTATTCATGATCGTCTGCGGTTGTATTTCCGTCTGACGAAGCTTTCCGGTTATTTTCAATCTGGTGAAGTCTGTGAATCTCTACTAATTCTTTCATGTGAAAGTCTAAAAATTGGGGCTGTCAATCAATTAAAATATTTAGTTGCGATTAATCACGTCTGTCCATAGTTAATCGCGTATAATCGCAAATTAATCACACATTTTTTATCTGTTCAAAATATGCCTTAAAGGGAGATTTGTCAAGTATTTAATACTCTTATCAACATGGGAGTGGGCAAATATGCTGCTTTATGCAAATGTATGTATATATTTATTATTGGAAATCAATTATCAACACAAAACAATGACAAATATTGTCCAGAAACCCTCACAGGTACTGCATTTAGCATAAAAAATATGCTCAAATCATAACATGGCAAACTCAAACCCAACAGACAACAACAGCTGTCAGTGTGTCAGTGTGCTGACTTGACTATGACTTGCCCCAAACTGCATGTGATTATCATAAAGTGGGCATGTCTGTAAAGGGGAGACTCATGGGTACCCATAGAACCCATTTTCATTCACATATCTTGAGGTCAGAGGTCAAGGGACCCCTTTGAAAATGGTCATGCCAGTTTTTCCTCGCCAAAATTTTGCCTAAGTTTGGAGCGTTATTTAACCTCCTTCGTGGTTGGTACCAATGGATTCCTTAGGTTTTCTAGTTTCATATGCATCTTCACTCTAGCTTTAAAACTGAGCCTGCTACAACCTAAAAATTGCAAGTTGCTTAAATGTGTTAAAGAAATTAGTGACTAAAAATGGATCTTTTACGTGTTGGATATTACTGGATAAATCAATTTCCATGAGTGAACGACATGATGATTTAGCTTTGGACCAACCTGCGTGGTGGCCGTCGTCTGGATCTTCTTCATCTCCTTGTCTTTCCCGTCATCTGACCGCTCTGTGTCAGAAGTGTTGCTTGTTGCGTCTGCTGCGCTGCTGGTCTGAGCAGCTGAGGGGTACCCTTCAGATGGTGCTGCAGCTGTGCCCTCTGTAACCTCTGGACCTGTGGAGGAGACCTCGGCCTCGGTACCAGCCACAGAGCTGATGCCCTCCAAGGCTGCCTGTAGTTCAAACTCATCCTTCTCCAGGATGCTGGGTAAGGAGCCGAGCTCGGAGCTGCCTGCCATGTGAGCAAGAAGGCTCAGTTCGTCAGTGGCGCCGGTGTAGACTGGAGGCTCTGGGCTGGGCAGCACCAGAGGTCCAGCTGTACTGAGATCAGGCAGCGGCTTGTCCGCCACCTTGCCAAACAGGAAGCTGTTCGGGATGCAGTCCTTGTCGTCATCTAGAGTAATGAGAGGGGGAGCATTTCGGTCGTCCATGCTGCACTTTGGCAACAACACACTGTTACTGTTGAGCTTCTCCACAGCAGCACAATAAACATTATCCAGCAGTGAATCCACCTCCACCAGCGCTCCGTTCTCAGACACTCCCAGAGTTTCAGAGGACAGGTCCAGATCATCTAGCTTCACCTCTGTAGCCTCAACCTTCTCAGCCTTGATGTCCACCAGAAGGTCGTGAACTTCGACCCTGACCCCGTCTACCGCGCCCTCCGTTCCTCTGAGACCATCTTCGGGCCCCTTCCCTTCAGCCAGCAGGTTGCGCGAGTCTGCGCTCTCGTAGTCCTTCTCGCTCTCAGGCGTCTGGGAGTTTTCGTCCATTTCTCGGATCTCAATTGCGCCGTTGATGCCGGCGGCCTGAGCAGACAGACCAGAGATGGTGCTGACCAAACCCTTCTTCCCTTTCTTAATATTCTCCTCCTCCTGACGCTGGTACTCCTCAT
This sequence comes from Sebastolobus alascanus, assembly GCA_916701645.2. Lineage (NCBI taxonomy): Eukaryota > Metazoa > Chordata > Actinopteri > Perciformes > Sebastidae > Sebastolobus > Sebastolobus alascanus. The sequence continues at coordinate 2,237,185 of CAKAOJ020000040.1, read as the reverse complement.
ACATCTTAGCCAAGTACTCTTTATGTGCCTCATAGGTCACCTATGAAAAGGGAAACAGTATCGACAAAGTCATTTTAGAAGAAGCTTAACAGTTAAGACAAAATAATGCCTCCCTCAACAGTTTCCTCTTTGTTATACAGTACTCACCTTAGAGTGGGCTATAGAGAGCGTGTCCACCCACACGCGCCATCCTCCCCACTCATACTTGATGGCATGGTAGAGCAGGATACGAAAGATGTTGTACACCATCTCAGTGATCTTCTGCTCATCGGAGTTTTTAGGGTTGATGTATCCGAGAGAAAACATCCAGTCCTGCCACACGGAGCACTGCAGCAGACACCTGCAATACACACATCAACATTATCACACCATCAACAGATACAATCTGCCCTACAGATAATAAAAGTTTGAGTCATTCAGTAAGTAAACTCTGATCCTCTTATCTTTAGCAATTTTATAACTGATGTTGGTGGTAGAAGGAATATTTTTCAACGACATTCTTCTTCCATCAAACTTAAAAAGCATTTAGGCCAATTATTCTCTCTGCTTCTCCTCAACATCTTTGGCATTTTTTTATTCACATTAGAACAGATTGTTTTGATCATTCGGCCGTTCATATTTGCATTTGTTTGTTTAATTGGCAGCAGCAAAACAAAATGACAGCCGAGATTAAAAAAGGGGAGAAAAGAAGCGAAAACCAATTAGGTATTGTTGTTTTTTTCAATTCAACAGTTGAACTTGAAGAAGCTCTTCCTGCCTATTAATTTTAGGCTAATTATGTTGTTGATTTAGGTCAGTGCTTTCCAAAGACTTATAATTTAATTGCAATGTGTCTTAAAGTGTGTGAGTGTGTATCAGAAGGAGAGATTAGGTAGTGAGAGTGAGAAAGAGAGAAAGCAGGGATGAGCGACTGTCAAAAACGGAAACATCTGCTGGAGAACATGTGCACGTCTACGGATGATTTAGCACCAATATAAGTGTAGCTACATGAGCCTCGCAAACATGGTACAAGGAGGGGGAATAGTTTGGCTCTTTTTCTCTTTTCTTAGACACATTAATCAGCAATTATCAGCAAGACAATTGATGGAGTGGGTGAGTAAAAGGCGGTTTAAAGGGTAATTTCGACATTTTTCAACCTGGACCCTATTTTCCCATGTTTTTGTGTCTGACTGACTAATAGGGACAACAATTTCTGAAGTTGGTCCAGTACTGAGGGAGAGCGCTGCAGACAGCAGCTGCTCACAGGCTGCTATATGGTGCTATTGGGGCAAGCTGGCACCATCATTTACGTCCATTAAAAGAGCTTCTTTTTGCCATGACAGGCTCTGATTTTTATTATGAGTGTCCAACACGTTCTAATCCCAACTCGTCACATACCGCCGCTTTGTCACGCCCCTTGGCGTCACTATATTTTCGGCATCAAAACCACTATCGTTACCCTTGGCGTCACTTTAGGATTAGGCAACAAAATCACTATAGTGGTTTAGGAAAGAACTACATGGTCGGGCTTAAAACTACTGCGTTTCTACAGTGAAAATGACACTGAAAGTTGTGAACGTAGGACACAAACCAACAGCTGATTGTAACGTGATGTATGGGACACAAACGACGGTCTCCTGGATGAAAGCCTTGTGTTTGTGTATTTTTGTGGATGTTTTTGGGAGGCGGATGGGTCCCATCCACCTCAAATGTGTGTCTTTTCGCTCTTTAAACTACGTCACCACACTCCCGGCACATTTTATCGGAGCGTTCACTAATGCTGCGTATGGTTTTACATTACAGTTAATGGAACGGCCGGTGCGTTTCATACCCGCATTTGGGGGTGCCTTGTACGGCGGTATCGAACACCGATGGCCGTGACAAAGCCTTGGTATTTCACGCCCTGGGAATGAGAACGGGCTGCAGTGTCTAACATTATGGAAAGAGTCTCGCTCAAGGAGGAGTCTCATTCTGAAATCTGGCGAGATGACGTGTTGCCAGAAGAAAATGGTGGATTCATGAAATACATCCATGGTGGAAACATGAGTGCCAGCTGGTCAGACTTTGTTTTGTTGGAGTACAGAAAGCGTAGCTTAGTGTTATCTAAAAGATTTTCAATGTCATGGCTGAATATTTAGATGATTTCCACAATGTGGATGAGGTCTTTGAATTCGATGGCTGCCCGTATTTATTTGAGCCAGAGTATACGGATATTCAGATTTCACAAAGAGACTTCTCCTTGAGCGGGACTTGGACACAATAACAGGATTCAGACTGGATTCAGACTGGATCAAGAAAAAGGTAAGAAAAACGTTATATATCTCTGTAGGGTTCTTTCCATAATGTTGTCAGACACTTATAATAACAATCTGAGCCTGTCAGTGGCAAAAACAAGCACTTTAGTGAGCATAACGTTACATTGACGCTGCTCACTTGTCCTCCCAGCTCGTTTCGCAGCTGTTGGTTACAGCACTCTCCCTCAATACTGGACCAATTTCAGAAAATTGTTGTCCCCATTGGACACTTGGACACAAAAACGTGGGAAAATAAGGTCCAGGTTGAAAAACACCAAAGTTACTCTTTAAAGTGCATAATAGGTCCCCTATTATGCTTTTGTGCTTTTTCCTTTTCCTTCAGAGTGTTATATAGTTTTTTGTATGTAAAAGGTCTGCAAAGTTACATTGCCCAAAGTCAAGGCCAAAGGGATTTACTGTCCCCCACAGAAACTCTGCTCCTGAACTGCCTGAAACACCTTGATTAGAGTCCTGCCTCTTCTTCCGTTACGTGGTGATGTCACGTAAGTGACCAATCAGGGGGGGGGGGGCAGGAGCTCAAACAGAGTGTTTCAGACAGAGGGTGAAAAGAGGTGCTGCAGCACAGCTGGTATGAGAAAAGTAAAGTGTTTTTGAACATTAAAACATGTAACCATGTTCTTGTAGAAACCCAAAATACAAGTATGCACCTGAAAATAAACATAATAGATCTTCTTTAAGTTCTGCTCACCGTCTGTTCTCTCGGCTGTTGCTGAACAGTTTGATCATGTCTGAAAGGAAGAGCCGCCGGACTTCCATCAGCTCTGTGCTGGGGGCGGAGCTCTTCAATAAGGTGGCCACCACCTTGAGAATCACTGATATCACATGCACGCAAACACAAATATATACACACATATTGTCAATTTTACCAGAGAACCGAGTACTTTAGAAAGAATAAAACTCAACGTGACACATGACAGACTTACTTGGGTTCTGAATCTTGACAGTGGAGTCGGGCTCAGGGTGAGGTTTGTGAACTACCTGTGTGCACACCTGCTCTGTCAGAATCTGGTGCGGGAGGCGGTGAGAAGACATCAGTCAGTACACAGAGAGCGACGGTGCAGTGATGTCGGGACATTTTGAGAGGAAAATGTTCTGTTACCTCGTACAGAGTGTTGTAGGTCGTCACGGTCACAGTGTTGGTGTGCAGTATGAGCCTCTCTCCCAGGAGAGTGAAGAGGCTGTGTGTGTGCATGATCTCCACCTTCCTCCTGTGGATAAACACACACACACAGACATAATGGTAAAGTGGCTTGTTTAGAGCTCGCTAAGCCACTGGAAGGATCAGTGGGTGCCGTCAGCTCCCTTCCCTGCTCTCACCCACAGGGAGCCGAGCTCTGGAGACGACTGTCAGGAGCTGCCTGCTGTCATAAATTGGGGGAATTTCGTTGGGAGTGTGTGTGGGATAACGAAGTTAGCCTGTCACTAGGAATGGCTCCGAGATACAACAGAGGCGTACCACAGGTGAATGGGTTCAACGGTGACAAACTGCTTCTGCAAACAGCATAAGGACTGCTGTCACAATGCTAAGCCAGAGCCGCTGCCACTGACTCAACACGAGCTGGGATGTTTCCTAATAAGTCGACAATTTTTTTTGTGTATTGCAGAAGCTGGCAAATTGGCCACTTAGGAGAAGAGTAGCATTTCTCTCTACTGTATAAATATGGAAATTTGGGAGAAAAGGGCAAACTGATGATGCAAAGCAAGCTGAGGTGGAACTTACAAGTCTGCTCAACCAAAGAGGTACAGTGGGAGGATGGAGAGTGTAAATTCAGACATAGTCACTCTCTTTATCAGTTAATTAATATACACTGCTGTTGAAGGGATAAGGTAATCATACAGCAGGAAGCAAAATGGTTCTAAAACTATATACCCGACATGTAATATTTATTATGTTTTATCTTTGAAGGTGCTAAATGCGCGATTGGGAGCATTTCTATTGCCTCTGCATGGCTCTAAACATGGCGACAGCTGAGCTGCTAACGATGCCAACAGTGAAAACAACGGCAATAGTGCTGACAGAGCTAACGGTGTTTATCTGGGGGGAACCGGGGCAGACAAAATGGGGCACGCTCACATGCACAAACATTAGGGGCGGGAATCACCTGAGGCCCCACGATACGATATTATCACGATACTTAAGTCAGGATACGATCTTATTGTGATTTTAAACATTTTGTGATATGCTGAGTATTCCAATAAGATAAATTGCAATGGTTGGAGGCATATGACACCAAACACAAATAAAATACATGGTTCCTACAGGGTTGTAAAAACAGTAGGGCTGTTAAACTTAGCGCAATAATAACGCATTAACGCAAATTCGTTTTAACGTCACTAATTTCTTTAACGCATCAGTTTTAAAGCTAGCATGAATATAGTAGCATTCTATGAAACTAGAAAAGCCTGAGGAATCCATTGATACCAACCTTGTATAGCTTGTCGCAAAGGAGGTTAAATAACGCTCCAAACTTGCGCTAAATTTTGGCGAGGAAAAACTGTCATGGCCATTTTCAAAGGGGTCCCTTGACCTCTGACCTCAAGATATGTGAATGAAAATGGGTTCTACGGGTACCCACGAGTCTCCCCTTTATAGACGTGCCTACTTTATGATAATCACATGCAGTTTTGGGCAAGTCATAGTCAAGTCAGCACACTGACACACTGACAGCTGTTTGCCATGTTATGATTTGAGCATATTTTTTATGCTAAATGCAGTACCTGTGAGGGTTTCTGGACAATATTTGTCATTGTTTTGTGTTGTTAACTGATTTCCAATCATAAATACATACATACGTTTGCATAAAGCAGCATATTTGCCCACTCCATGTTGATAAGAGTATTAAATACTTGACAAATCTCCCTTTAAGGTACATTTTGAACAGATAACAAATGTGCGATTAATCACGATTAATTATGGACAATCATGTGATTAATCGCGATTAAATATTTTAATCGATTGACAGCCCTAGTTATAACATGAACAAAGCACCGAAGAAACATGTTTAATTCTTGATGAGTTGCACTAGAGCTCATAGTGAGCAGGGTGGTGCTTTAAAATGTATGAAAGCTATTAAAGTGAGGGGTGAAGCCCTCGTGTCCCTTGAGGATATAGGCCTTTCACTTGTGCCTTGGGGGGGGGCTGCCCTTTCTCTCCAGGAACACCTGGTGCCCCATCATTGTCAGCACATATCATCTCCATCTCTCCCTGAGTCCTACATTTTGAATCATAGGCTCTCCATCCGTCTCTCTCCTCTCTAATGTGAAGCATACAGAATCTATGCTGACACCCTCGTCACTAGTTTATTATTTATTCCACTCTGTGGGACAGTAACTTGGACCTCCGTCACCATTCTCTTATGTGAAGTAATGGCTTCAGGGCACGATGCCAGGAATTCAGGTGTTCTACAAAGACGTGCACCCTAATTTACAAAACTGGCATCCAGTCAAACGTTTTCTACAGTAATTGTCCACTTTTTCAAAAGAGTGGCAGGAACAGATGACTCATATCTCTGGATGTAAAGCCTGATTTATGATTTTTGTTGTTACACAACACAGAGTACATAAAAGCGTTAGACATGAAACAGACAACTATTTTTAAAAACATGACAATTCATTAATCTTTAGACATTATAAAAACACTTAGGGGGTGTAATTACAATCTGCTACACAGCTATTGGAATGACTTACTTGTGGCCTAAATGCTTGAGGAAGTAGCCGAGGACTTTGAGGGATTGTACTCGAATGCTTTCACTCTTCGAGGCCATGAGCTTGTAGATTACCCTGAAATAGAGACAAGCAGCAAAAGCTGGCAACAGCACGCGGTCTTGACAGAATAAAATATAGCCCTGTTGATGGAAAGGCCCTCCGCTGGTTAGCTGACAACCACTTCCCTTCAGAGTGAATTTACATTAACATTAAATGAACGTCCTAATGAAAGCAGCAGCCCTTCCACGATGAATTCCTCGGAACTCACAAGTCGCGTGTGCATTTATATTTTATAGGATCACATGGGGTTAGTTTGATCATCCGTGTCATATTGTCAAATCAATATGTAAATATTGTTACTTTTCCATGCATAGGGTTTTTTTTTTCCTCACTGAACTTATGAATTATTCATGCATCACGTAGGCACACTGCAACAGAGTAAGTGTTTAGGTGCTTAGGTTTATTTTGTGAAGTCACCTCTTCATTTTGTGCCTGAACGGCGAAGGGATTGTGTCTCCCCCTAAGGGGCTTACCGTATTCCATTTCTCTGGTCGAAGGCGGGGATCATGGAGGCTGGATGCTCAGACATGAGGGCCACCACCAGCTGCAACACATCATGCAGATTCTCATCCTGCAGACACACCAGGAGAGGAAGACAATGAGGGATAGAAAAATAGAAAAGGGAGCAGGCGGAGAAAGAGAATAAAGTTTTTGTTCTTTGCTCTAACTGTAACTGCAACTGCAGCAAAGACATAATGTATGTGCCTTGCAGTTGTATCACCTGTAATTGTAGAATCCACCTGGTCCACCTTACAGCAGTACAGGGGCAGTGGCACAATGGGAAATACTTTACTGATTGAAATGATTCACTCAGCTGGCTGGTTAGTGGCAAAAATAAACTGGAACAGAACAGCAACGCTGAAGTGAAATGTGACCTTGTAGCTTCGTGCAGTAAAGTGGCCCACTAACACACTGAGTGAATTGACTTGGAGCAGAAAAGGATAGACTCTGGTGTACCTCATGTATTGTTAACAAATAGTTCAGGATGCTCTGCAGCTCATCCTCCTTCACACCTCGGTCCTGAAAGAATACCAAAACAGATGAAATATTAAATAATGTAAAAGGCAAATAATTGGAGAAGGGTTATTGCATTGCAAAGGTAGACAGAGTATGTCTGCCAATATTCAAACAGCATCACAGTATGTTTTATTTGGTATAGTTAAAAAGAAGATACTAGACCGCAGGAAGAACACTAAAGTGTTTTGGCCTCCAGTGTGTCATTTTTTATTGTTGTGCAATTGATAAATATGTGATGAGAATTTAGGTTTCTGCAACAAAACAGATTGAACAGCCAGATAACTTGTTCGTCTGAGAAGTTTGGCCTGATGACAACATGTAGAGACCAAGCCTGTTTTCTGTCCAGTGTTAAAATTCCTCGTATATCTGCCATGCCCTAAAGCAACGGTTCTCAAAGTGGGATTCGGGGACCCCCAGGGGTCCGTGGCACTCTGTAATTTGCTATAAATTATAAAATTGTGTTGTATCATTAAAAAGTGCAAATCTACAGATGGGACCATTTGCAGCAATAAAACAAGCATATTGTGTCCATTACCCACCCAGGCTAGCTTTGGGCCAATAGAAACTCTGATATAATTTTGACACACAGCAATATGTTCATTATTATTATTAAGTTGAAGCACTGACTGAAAGTCAGCTTTAGACTGGTAAGTTTAAACATCTGGATTTATTAGGGGTGTGTCAGTCTTGCTACTGTTCGATTTCTGGAAGCTCTTAAGATCAATTACTTGAAAAGTATAAATGCTGTCAAGTTGAGTCCAAATGCAGTTTGAATAAAATGACCCTCCGTTTAAAATTACACAAGTCGTGTTAACATGATTCAAATTGAAATATGTTTCTGTTTATCACTATCAAACAGGTCTGAGGTATTTAGTTTAAAAGGTTTTAGAAAACAAATATTTCCAATGACATCTAAGAGTACAAAATGTAGTAAGCATTATGCTTAAGTGGTGTGACAATTATGAGGGGGTCCTTGGAAAGTTTTCTCCCCAGTAAGGGGTCCCTTGCCCCAAAAAGTTTGAGAACCCTGTTACAGAGCAAAGCGTGATAATTATCTGCAGAGATATTGCATGCTGGGATGTGGGCAGCAAAACAGACTTAAACTGTACAATATAAAACATAAAAAAAGTGTAACATGTATTCCAGCACTCTACTACTTAATTTGTTTTATATAATATATATTGAATAATTCAATTAATTTAGTCAGTAAAACACCAAATAACACCAAATACCTGTCGTACATTTTTTTTGGAGCCAAAAGTGATGTCTTAAAAGGGTTAACCTTGTCTGATAAACCGCTGGAACCAACAAATGTTTGGTATCTTGATAAATTACTTAAAGAATGAAATAATGATCAAAACTGAATAATGAATTCATTACATTTGTTTCAGCACAACTGGCTTACTTCCACATCATTTTTGGAAGAAATAAATTAATAAATAGCAGTGAATTCATTAAGGAGCAAACCGACGGACCGTTTTAGAGGATAACACGGGGAGAGTTGACAATTTCCATATTTCCTCCGTGCAGCTCAAAATCAAGTCCTGTGAGGGGCTGCGAGGCATGAAGACAGGTGGGATGTACCTTCAGGATGAGTTGCTTGAGGAAGAGAAGCATGAATGCCCGCAGAGAAATTATTTCTTTCTGGGTCGGCCTTGGACCATCTGTAGTCGGAGAGGGAAGAGAAGCAATAAAACTGAGAAAGTACTGGAAACCAAATAAGAGATCTTCCTGTTTTCTGTTATATTTTTTATGTTTTTACTTGACATTTATTTTTGGTTTATTTTCATGATCTAAAGTCGTTTTTCGATAATTTTTTAGAGATGTTCCGATACCACTTTTTCCTTCCCGATACCGATTCCGATACCCGGAACTTGCGGTATCGGCCAATAGCGAGTACAGATCCGATACCAGTGTGGTAAAAAAAAATATGTAGGCCTAGTTATCATTATTTATTATTAGTGCTCTCTCGTGTAATGCGTCTTCAAATGTTTTATAAGATTATTGGTGTTGAAATTGGCAACACTAGTGCCACCCCTCGAAACGGAAGCCTTACATACTGAACATATCTTCGTTTTACTTGTTGGATTTTCCACTGTGAAATATTGCCACATTTTCCTCGCTCCGACTACCGTTACCGTTACACTCGCCACTAGCACCGCACTGTTGTAGATTACTATCATCACGTGACAAACTACCTGTAATCAGTTCTTCTTTGGTGCTCTAAAACAGTAGTTGCCAGTGGCAGCCATGATACATCCAGGGCGACAGCACAGTGAAGGCTCCTGTTTTGGAGCGGCGAAGAAGAATTTATATCTGGTTAAACAAGTTGATTTTTTTCTGGATTAATAAATGATGGTATCGGATCGGTGCATAGACTGGCGTACTCGCGATACCCGATCCCGAATTTTGGGCAGTATCGGACACATTTCCAATACTGGTATCGGACCAACTCAAATGTTTTTGATTGATTATGACATATTTCTCTCATTGGCGTCTTGTATTCTACTCCTTTGAGCTTTTGAAAAAAAAAAAAGAAGACAAAACAGTAACACCTTCAAAGACACCTTCACTGTATCATGAGCTTTGTACTGATTTACTGGATTCACCTTGAATGTGTGTATCAAATGTTTTCCCAACAACCTAGACAGGAAGTGTGGCACAAAGAGACAATCTCCCACTTTGTAAACACAGAAGAATTTGCACATCAACAATTAGAATATATTTGATATAAATAGCATGCTTCAAGTTCAGGAGACGTCATTCTGAGTATTCAACCCAAATTTATTTATCATTCGTGCTGCATCCAAATTCTGTGTGTATCTCAGATTCCCAGGCAGCCTTGGTCACAACACAGTGCCCAGGCAGCCAGCCCAAGGTCGCACCTGCCCATCACGCTGGCCAACATCTCATTAAAACTACCCAGAATGCCTCTGCCAACTTAAGGTCACTTTGGCACTCCGAAGTTAGCCCCGCATCGCGATCCATCTCTGTCATGAACCTCATTCAACATCTGACGGGCCGAACGCTGTCAGCCGGTGTATGTACGTCGTGCAAATATAGAAGAATGACAGAATATGACAAACGGCATTGATTAGCTGTCATATCACAGAGCTGCTGCTGCTGCTGCTGCTGCTGTATTGGTTTGGTTGGCACAAGAATTAATTTTGACACGGTCAGATCCAATTCAATATGCGGAGCTCTTTTGTTTTTAACCAAAAGGTGTTTGCACGTAGGCTCCGGCAACAGGCAGATCAATACAACACAGAGCTATTCAGACACACACACATCAGAAAATACAGGATATGGCATACATTACCACTTATAACAATACCGACATGAATCCCCTTGAGATTAGCACCACTCTCACTGTAGCACAAAGGCTCCATTTTGGCTGCAGCACCTGGCATATATTCATTCATTTCTTATTAATCCAGTGCAGCCAGCCAGGTGTAAACACACTGACAACATCTTTTACATTTGCAGACGTATTAACTGGGCCAGATACAACAGCAAGGGGAAAATTGGTCACTTTGCCCAGTGTCTTTCCTTTCCTCTCAGCCCTGATAAACTCCAACCTCCACCTTGGCTGGACACATGTTCATTTGAAACGGGGACAGTGCCACGATGACAGATACGACGGCGGCAGACACCTGACCATCCTGCCGCTACAACAGCCAGTCAATGTAATCAATGACGAGGCTTCCTGAGGTTGCGGCAGGACGGCGAGTGCCACTGCATCCTGACGCTAATAAATAGAGTGAGAGAGGGAAAACCCAGCACGGGGACAGAGCCTGACGTGGAAGGGATGATAAGAACATTATTACCGCAGCCACAGCGTCCAAGTTATTCACAACCAATTATGCTCAGCAGCTCTGCACGGCTCTTGTTTCTCATTCACATATTGCTTTACTCGCTGCATCCCAAGGGCACGAAGAGAACGAGTTTATTGAAAAACTATTTGTGTCCATGTGATTAATGCGGGAATCTTATTTCGGCGTATAAATGATGGTAATAAAGTCCTGCATGCGTCCTGCGTAAACCCTTTAAATATAAAACCAGAGTAATTATGTTTTCACTCCCTAAATGCTTTTAAATAAACGAAGGCTGATAAAATACTCTAATGCAACAAGTGTTTTTAATCACAGCACCAATAATTGGTTTCCAGAATTTGTCTCAAGTAACTAACATATGCTTTGCCTGCTTAAACAGCTCTGTTTAGAGCATCTGGAGTATTTGGACTTTAAAGGGACTGTATGTAAATTTTTATACGTATAAACATTTTTAATAGTTTTTTATTGCCAATTTGTGAACAGGTTGTAACCTAACCTAAAAAATGAGACCTTCGGCGACTTTCTGGGTTTCCTCTATCAACCTGTAGACTGATTTTAATGTGAAGAATGCGGGCAGTTTTTTCCGGGATAAAACAACCAGCCCCCACCACAACTCAGACTCTCAACACAAACTCAACAGAAGCACAAAAAAACAAAGTTATATCGAGTGAAGCCTGTCTTGTAAAACAGGAATGTCAACCAACGTCGAGCGAAAACTAGTGTTGTGGGAGAAGAGCAGAGCCAGTGCGAAGAGTGTGTGTGCATGACGGAAGTGAGTGGTGAAGCAAGAGAGAGAGAGAGCGGCGGCGAGTGTGTGAGGAAACGAGCGAGCAGCGGAGCAGATAAGAGTTAGTTTAATTTGAGAATATGTTGTGAATGTTCAGTGGAAGTTCCAGTTTGTACAGAAATGTGTCTTGTTTCCCTGCTGCTGAGTGAAGTGACTCCGGAGCGAGTAACGTTATCGATTCTGGCCGAGGACACCAAAACTACGGTGTCTCCCCTGTTCCTTCTGACCACGATCGGGAGGCTGAAGCAGGAAAGTTAACATTAGGATCTACATCAATCCATGGAGGGACCTTAGTTTGGTAAACTAACATTACTGCCAAGCATGTGAAATATATATAGTGATATTGTGGTTTTAACTGGCTAATGTTGCTAACGTTAATCAACATGATGCCTGTCAATCACATTCAGTGTCGTGTGTGTCGCCTCACTGTTTTAGCTGATGCTCGGAGTCTACGTAGTGCGAGCACAAGCGCGAGCAGCAGGACGCTGACTGTTGTTGACTTAACGGCCACAGATGTCACTTAACGAGCAATTTCTGATTCTTACATAAAGCCCATTTAAACGGCAATGACTAACATTTCATAAGACACACACAGGGCAAACACAAAGGGAAAAACATAAAACTGTAATGAGTGAAGCCCCCATCTCTCTCTCTCAACAACTTTTCTAATGTACCACCTAACCTCCATTTGCTCCAGTGGATTTCAGATTATTCCTCTGAAGCACCCACACATCTGTCACTGGTGATTTCTCTTGTAAAGGGAACAAGAGAGAACCGGCTTGAATTGAACGCGGTGACTGGCCGATCAGCTTTGATGCCCGTCTCATTACTCATTATTTAGTAAAACCGAGGCAGGGCAGAGACGGAGACAAAGGGGGAGCGATAGAGATTGAGACAGATTATGTGTTGGCTTGTGGGTACGTATCACAGACTGGGAGAAGTTGAGCGATGGGCATCTGTCTGCGAGTGCCTGCAGTGATTCTGTGTATAACTGGATGATACATGGCTTTAATTTGATAGCACTCTCTATTAAGACCTGAGGAGAAAAAAAAAAGAGAAGAGGAGGCACTTCCAGAAACAGAGTGAGTAGCTGGAGGAGCTCCATTTTAAATGTGTTCTCTGTGTCCTTATAATTGAACACTTCATTATCTGCTTGGCTCTTTCCCTCTTTGTTTGGTCATTTCTCAGTTTAGAAGGACAGAGAGGAAAAAGTGACCTGCCAAATCGAGCGCAGATCGGTGAAAGCAGTCTCCACTCTGAACATTACCCACAGCAGGAAGGCGATCCATTTGGAGATATGTCTTCCACAGGATTTCAGCCATTTTCTCAGGACATTACAATCTCCTAAAGTTTCAACAACAATCAGCACTATGTTTACAGTTGTGTTTGAGAGGGCTGCATTTAGGAAGGCTCGACTAGAAAGCTCCTTGAAGGATGGCTAAGAATGGGTAAAGTTAAAGGATGGATGAAGTCCAATATGTGTATATGCGCACCTCTTTGCAATTGAAAAACTACGAAAAAATATCTGTCAGAGCTCTTCACCTTGTTCCTAAGTTCCTCTTTTATACTACTGCGTCGTTCCCCTTAAGAACAGACACCTTGTGAAGGAACCTCATTTGGGCCACCAATTCTTTCAGTCTCTATAAAGAACTCATGACTATAGATGAACGTGGGAGATAGACTGGTAAATCAAGAGCCTTTCCCATAGACTCGATATAAAAAGTGGACGTAGTCACTGTGATGTCACCCATCGGTTTAGGGACTGCCGTTTTGAAGCCTCGAGTTGGGCAATTGGCCGTCGCCATCTTGGTTTTTGGCAGTCCCCATCTTGGCTTTTGGCCGTTGCCATCTTGGCTTTTGGCCGTCGCCATCTTGGCTTTTGGCCGTCGCCATGTCAGTTTTTTGCAACCAGAAGTGACACGAGAGGGTGGAGCTAAGTACAACTGAACGCTGAATAAGATATTTTTAGGCGTTCAACATGTTACAATTAACTTTGATGAACTGAAAACACACTGTGAAAGGGTTAAAGCTGTAAGACGAAAACGCTGACAACTCCCAGACCGGACAACACCATGGTAGCGACCTGTCAATCACAAGGTAGCCACGCCCTAAAGCATCCCCTGCTTTATGGTCTATTTGACTCTAAATGGGACCATAATTTACTAAATGAACATCATGCTTTATTCAAGAAGACTTGAAACTAGCGATTGAGACCATAAACTCATGTTTACAATGTTTACTGAGGTAATAAATCAAGTGAGAAGTAGGCTCATTTTTTCATAGACTTCTTTTTGCAACCAGAGGACTCGCCCCCTGCTGGCTATTAGAAAGAATGCAAGTTTAAGGTACTTCCGCATTGGCTTCACTTTTCAGACCCAGAGGTTGCCCACTGGCTTTTTCTCAACCTCCGCTCACTCTTCACCGTGGGAGTTCAAAGCAGTGCCTGCATTACTGTTGACCAATGAACCTGTTGATCTCATGGTCCTCACTCATGATCAGAACTCTGAGATTCTTGATCTGCTCTCATAACCCAAAGGTGGCAATCTGCTGTTTTCTGGCAGTGGACCATGGCCAGTCACCCAAAAACCCTGCCTTCACCTGGCACCCAACCCAGACATCTACACCTATCGTTCCATGTGGCAGGTCTGCATAGTTAAATCAACAATTGCACTTATTATTACTGTGGGACTCTCCTGTATAGCATGAATAAGATGCAGGAACTACAATAAGTACAGGATAGCACATCATGTCTTTATTAACCCTGACAACCCCTGTTGACATCTCTGACTTTCTCTGACTCTAACAAATCAGAAAACTACCCGGCCTTGTGCTGCTCCTATACAAAGCAGAGCTATGCTGCAGTGCCTGAGGCTACACGGAAACAGATTTCCCAAACAAGTGATTCCGACATCCAAATCTATTATTCAACAGCGGTGAAAGCAACAAAAAAAACCTGCCGAAAGTGTCCGACGTAGTGGACGTGATAGAAATAAAGTCATGAGAAAAGTTCCTCTGATGACCAAACTAAATATAGCTTGTCGTACTAGAACATGAGCTCTGGATAGGTGGAGCTTTCATCACTGAGTAATTCTTGTAAAGTTTCCTTGCACAGCATAAGAGGGATAAGGGACACCGCACCGTGTAAGTAGATGGGATAAGGAACAAATTAAAATCAGGAAAAAATGAGATTGAGGGGCGTGTGGATTGACCTAACTTACAGATGTGTGTGCCCATATTACCCCAGCTAACCTCACTCTAGAAGTCACTACCTCTATTAGTGGGAAATCAATTAGGATCACTCCCAGCTAGCAGATCAAGAATGTAGGCCAAGTGCCTGGATGCGGCATATAAATAGGCTGCAACTCTGACACTGCCGGTGAGCATTTGTATTTATCTTGCAGTATTAATAAATGGGATGTTAATTATTAGTGGTGCTCAGGGTCTGAAATTAACTAAGTTCACTGCCTGCCACTGTGGCAGGCAAGTTTTTTGTTTTTTTGTCTACCACAAAGAAATTTTATCTGCCACTTTTGAAATCTATGCTCTAAATGAAGGAATAACATTTCAGATCTGATGTCATTCAATGTCGGATATATTTTACACCAAAAACATATGCGTGGTAAATTACAGTGTTTGAATTACACCATAGCTTCCAAGGGAGCCCTATTTTTCAGGGGTGGGAGGGTACTGTACACAGTACTGTACTTTGTTATTGTTATCTAGAGTGGTTATTTGCATAAAAACACATTTCAAATGATTAGGAAATAAATGATTGTATTTTTATTTAAATATTCGCTTTGATTGAAAAAAATCTTGGCAGCAGTAGTTTTAATGATGTATTATAAGTTGCTTGGAGCTAGTGTTAGGTCTTTAAACAGGTCATAATTCTCTCTCTAATATCTATTTTATACTGCTGTGAAAACATCTCCTACAAACAACTGGATTTATTTAAGTTTCTCGCCAAAAGATTGATTTTACGAGATTACATTTGAACACATCATGATAAAGTTAGAATGTATCTTTGCCCAATAGTCATTTTCATTGAACAGAGCTTGAACGCACCATAATGTGCAGAGGACTGTGCTGCCCACAGACTTCTAACAGGTAACATTACTAACTCTCCTCCTGCCGATTTCAACACGGATTAGTTGTTCACAGTGTAGCCTTATCAGGGTAAAAATACGGTGCGCCCCTCAGGTTTAGTAGTAGTAGCACCATGCTTTTGAAAGTTATTTTCTCTCTCCGCCATGACTCCGGTCCCAAACAAACTGAAACACGATACAGCGTGCGTGTGCCGTTACGTCATTGTGCATGCGTAACTGTCGGAAAGCATCAATACAGAGGAATCGATAGTCACGGAGGCATGAGAAGCCAAGGATCGGATAACTAGGAACCGGTTCACAATGAGAACCGATTCTCTGTTCCCATCTGTGGCGGATAGCCTGATGAGTTTACCTGCCACTGCAAACAATTCACCTGCATTTGTCGGATGGTGGGTGCTAATTTCAGACCCAGGTAGTGCTAACAATGTCAACGGAAGTAAAGAAAAACTCTTTTTTGAAGACATCACATAGGACTGTGTGACAAGGATTACATCACTGTTGTCAGGGAGTAGATTTCATTAGGCCTAGGTGCAGCAGAAACTCAGCTCTCAGCACCATTATAAAAACAACCCCTATACTACGACACAGAGAGTTCTAGAAAAGAATAATGGAGAGCAAAAAGGAAATGACAGTTCAAGGACACTTTCCCTTCCAGCCCAGCCTGCTTAGTGACGTACTGTTGTTTCACGGAGAGACCGTGCCAGTCATACTACTGGCCCAGGTTCCAGAGGCCTGACACCCACACCAAGCAGCCTAGCGGGATGACAGTATTGATGCGACGTGTATGCCTCGCTGTCATCTCCAGCGATGGCCGCGGTCCTAACGGCTGACAGGCAAGTGCTTCCATGTGGAGATGAGTCATCTCAAATGTGGGGGAGCCACTGCCATTTCAGGAAGACACTTTGATGGCAGGCTTTGCGACTGCACACAATGATTGTGATTGGTTCACTCCCAATCATTTTCTTTCCAAAACACTGAGCTTCACTTGGACGAGCCTTCATATGGATGGGAAACAGTTTATATATAAACAACAACCCAAATCAAATCATATTCCATAGCAAAAAAAAAAGCAAGTAAACTTAGCTCGCTGAAAAAACTCCAAAACGCTAAATATACTCACCGAGTCCCTTTGGCGCGATGCCGCTGCCGTCTGCGGGGTTGGCGGCCCAGTGGTAGTACTTTAGCGTATGCATGAGCTGGAGCACGGTGCCCACTCTACGGATTGTGTTGTAGATGGTTGCCGTGCCGATGAACTCGGCAGAAAGGTATGTGTACAGAGAGAGCTGCACCTGCAATGGGAACACAAACACATACATGTATTGATGTTATTAAGAGCACAGTGTAATGATTATAATTATTAATAAATGGTAAATTGATAGCTCATTAAACTTTGGTTAATAGTTACTTAAAAGTTAAACAATGAAATGATAATTAATACTGTTTATGTATTAGTACTGCTATGATTTATGTTGTTTTAACAGTTTATTGTTGCACACATAACATTTTATATACTACATTAAGTATTTGTTAATGATCACTGTGCTAAATCATTTGTAAACCTTTAAGGAATCGTTTGTAAAACATCTGTATATAGATGGATGGACCAGATGTTTTTAACACTTTGTTAATGGTTAATAACTGGTTTGTAAAGTGTCTACACACATTATTTGAATGCCTATTATAAAGTTGCAACTGATGATTATACTACCTTATTAAATGGGTAATATATACTTTGTAAAGCATCTATAAATGTGTCAAGCATCTATAAATGTGTCAATGGTTAATAATTGGTTTCTGGTCCATCAATCTATGTCTAATGTTTATAGATGTTTTACAAATGAAGGTTTACAAATCATTTGGTCATCATTAACAAAAACTTAATATAGTATTTAACATTTTATATGTGTGCAAAAGTGGCAGTAGGCAGAAAGTTATTGGCATCATTGGGAAAAAATTCCATAATAACCTTTCAGCATATTGTAATTCAAGTGTTCTGAGAGAAAACTAGACTTCTGCTCCTCCTCATGGCTCTGTTTTCAGGCTTTAAAAAATCTAGCCAGTGACGGGAGACTTTGGTCAATCACAGGTCATTTCAGAGAGAGAGAGAGCGTTCCTATTGGCTGTTCATTCAACGGAGGCAGCTGTCAATCACTCACGAACTCCGATCAAACGGTCAAACTAGGCAGCGCTGATCAAATATGAATCAATATTGTCTGTTACTGTAATGCCTATTTCTCACCTCAAATGTTGTCAGAAACATCTTGTAGTGTACTGTTTAGCTGTAAAATGAGAAAGTTTGCTCCGGCTGGTGGGCGGTGCTTGGTATTTCCTCAACTGATCTCAACATGGCCGCCAGGTCACAAACTTTCTCATTTTAAAGATGGTAAATGGTAAATGGACTTGCATATATATAGCGCTTTTCTAGTCTTCCAACCACTCAAAGCGCTTTACACTACATGTCAGCATTCACCCATTCACCCACATTCAAACACTGATGGCAGAGGCTGCCATGCAAGGTGCCAACTTTGCCCATCAGGATCTAATCTAAATACTCATTCACACACCGATGGCTCAGCCTTTGGAAGCAATTTGGGGTTAAGTTTCTTGCTCAAAGACACTTCGACATGTGACCGGAGGAGCCGAGGATCGAACCACCTGGACTGGACGTGGTTCCTGGTGGACGACCTGCTCTACCCTCTGAGTCACAGCCACCCCATCAGCTAAACAGTACACTACATGATGTTTCTGAAAACATTTGAGGACAGAAATAGGGATTACAGTAACAGAATATTGATTCATATTTGATCAGCGCTGCCTAATTTGACCGTTTGATCAGAGTTTGCGAGTGATTGACAGCTGCTTAGAGACGGCAGCTGGATGGCAGACTCCAGCTCGGCTCTGATTGGTTGTTTTCCTCCGGTCTGTGAAACCTTACAGATGCCATTAGGAGCACCGGAGGACACAGAGGCACATGATTATTTTCAGATTACCTGTCTCATGCACTACTATCAGCATATAGTGACTGTTTTATAAAAATAACTTTTTTTAAATCATATTTGCTATAATTCTACCCACTGCTGCTTTAATGAATAGTTTACTAATGTAACCAAAATGTAATTGTTATCGTCTCATATCAGCTGAGAGACAATATATAATTTATAAACTAATTATTTCATTATACACAAACTAATGATAAAATAAATTATAGCATTACTAATAATTAAAAAACATGATAATTAAAAAACATGATTAATTATCATTTCATTGTTTGTTAACAGTAAACTGATTAACTAAAGTTTAATTAGCTATCAATTTACTGTTTATAAATGATGGTTATTATAAACCAATGAATCCCCTGAACCTTTTAGACTAACCAAGATATTTTACTGCAGTGGATTGCACCAGCTGAGCCTTTTATCCCTGCAGGTGTATGGTAGCGATGGCCACTGACCCCGTATTACTCAATTTCATAACTGTCGCAGCTCCACTCTGTTCAGTGATGATTAGCATGTCCTCTGTAATTAGCAACAGACCTGACAAGAATCCTTAATCCCACCACAGTCATCCTAGCTATAAATACGGAGGGCCTTTTCCCATATGTCGTAAATTATAGGATATTAACGAGTCATGATGAAAGGCGGCGGGCGGCGTGGTTACGATGTGAGCGTGATGCGATATGGTTTGAGGCTGCTGAAATTAAACACTGGAGATAAGTGAACACTGTGCTGTTGTAATGTAATTTCCACGAGGACAGAAGAGTAAAATGCACTTACAAAATCTTATTTGTCTACTAGGTCAAGGTCAGTGGGCCGGCGTAATTAATGCATATTGCATGCTGCCATCATTCACGCAGCATGGCTCGCTGTACCCCGTGCAGCTTGAGGATAGGGACAGAGGAAACGTGGACGTTGTGGCATGTCCTAAGGGAGAGAGCCATTGCAGCTCTCTGTGCCGCTGTAGCTAAAAGTGTTCTAACCCACTTCATTACCTCTCTCATTTTTTTCCTCCCTCTTTCTCCATGCTCTATTTTGGAGGAGTGTCGCAGGCAAGCCTCCAGACACTTTTGTATTTATTTCCCCCTTTTATTTATTCATGGCTTGGCCCACCAGCAGCATTCCTGAGGCAAATGTATTTGCCACACAAACTCAGCTCCTTTGATATACCTCATCCCGTTCTTTCATGGGTCATTATTTAAAAGGAGGGGGAGGAAAAAACTCTGGAACATTTTTTAAAACATAGTTGAAGACAGGGAAGTGGAAGCAAGTGATGAACTCTGCAACCATGTAAATGTCTTAGAAATACTTCACTCCTCAGATACTTGGCAAAGGTTTGGTCAATGTCAGTTGGGCCCTAAATACAAAACTGCATTAATATTCTCATAATAACTCAACCGAGTCAACACAGTTTTGCATTTGGCTCATTAATAAGAGTTGCAGTATCAGAAAAATATGTAATCATATTTCACCACTACTCTATTTTATTGCCTCCCACACAGACACTTGGTGCCGTGGGGAATCTCACCTAAACTGTCAACAGTGTGATACATACTTGACAACATGAAAAATGTCCACTTTCCTATTTCCTTTCACAGGCACGTGTTCATTTCTCGCCTTTACAGAAGCAATGATGACGCGAAGGATTACTGACGCCTTCTGTGGTTGAGAGCTCCTGATAATCATCCACTTCATCTCACATGCAAGACGCCTGTCCCTTCATGTGCTGAGTTACCTGCAGGAGCTCACCTTGGCGGGGGTGTGGATCCAGATGGCGGCGTTGAAGAGGATGTGGTCACACAGCTGCTTCAGCAGCGGTGCCCCGTGAGTCAGACCGTCCAGATACTTTGCAAAGGAGAGGAACTGCTCTAATACGGCCCTGGTGATGTGAACACGTGATGACTGGAGGAAGAAGCACAAAGTCACGTTAAATTATAATGATGTTGCCAAGTCTATTCTGCTGTAAGCGTGTATTTATTCTTCCTGACTGCATTATGAAGAGCAACACCCTATTAGTAACTGTTGATGAAATGTCTCTTTGCAGTACCCATCAAGAGAAAACACCTAAATGTCACACAAAAAAAAGAACCACATCTGTAACTCTGTCACAAAGGTGGCTCATTTTGGGTTGAATGACAGGTAGAAGCATTAGTAAATTATAGAGGTGGTCAGCAACAGCGAAAGGTAGTTGGCATGCAGCCTAATATGACTCACCATTTAAGTAACTGTTTGCAATTTTCACACCTGAATTTTGAATTTGACATTAAAGTTGATCTTTAAAGGGACAGTGTGTAGGATTTGGCATGTTATGTAATATCACAACAGCCATGTGACAGTGTTCATTAGAGTGGATGGTGTTAATGTGGGCAGGAAGGATGACAGAGACCGAGACACATTGTGGATGATAGGTCAAAAGAAGATGTATTCTTCAACTCAAACTGTGTGTAAAACAAGTGTGTCCTTGGAGCAGCAGAGGAGTGGATGTTGACAAAATTTAATCAATAACTATTCTGATAATCAATCAATCATTTAGGGGATTTTTTAAAAAGCAAAACTGCCTCATGTTCTTTTGTTCTTGCTTCTCAATTGTGAGGATTTTCTGCTTTTCTTTGTCTTATGTGATAATAAACTATATATTTTGGGATTTTGGACTGTTGAACAGACAAAACAAGACATTTGAACATGTCATCTTTGGCTCTGTGCAATAGGCAATTTTCTGACAATTTATAATTGTAAGCCACTCGTGCCTTAAAGGTACAGTGTGTAGGATTTGGAGGTATCTAGTGGTGTGGTTGCAGACTGCATCCAACTGAGCTCCGCTCACTCCTCCCTTTCCAAGACTGCGGTAACGTGAGCCGCCGAGTGCAAAACAGTGGTAACGCTGTTCGCCTCGCTCAGAGGCCATCCTTACCATAATAACACTACTTTCGGAACAACAGAGGTCAGACGGAGGTAAGACGGAGGTCAGACGGAGGTCAGACGGAGGTCAGACGGCGGCTGACGGTACCACGGGTTTGCACTCTGTGGCTCACGTTACCACGATTTCACAAGCGCGTCGGAGAACTACAGTGGCCTTCAGGTAAACGTGAAAGGCTCTCTCTAGAGCCAGTGTTTGGTTTGTCCGTTCTGGGCTACTGTAGAAACATGGCAGAGCAACATGGCGTACTCCATGAAGAGGACCCGCTCCCTATGTAGATATGAAGGGCTCATTCTAAGCTAACGAAAACACAATGAGTCTCAGTTTCAGGTGATTATACACTAATAAAAACATAGTTATGAATATTATATTCGATTGCTGCTAATAGACCCCTGAAACGTTTTACACTGTTCCTTTAAATGTTTCTATTGTTTTCATCTGCTTTATGTGCTGTTTAAATGTTAGATGCATTTTTGGTTGATAAATTAAAAATATCATGATAAAAACAATAGTTGAAATAATTTTGTTCCTCCAAAGTTATGTCAATTCTCTTGTATGTCTAGGCTCAGTTAAAGGATCACTTGGTTTTGTGTGTTCTACTTGTGTTCTGTAGCAGCAGGTTAGCATGTTAGCATGTTAGCATAGGTGATGAATTGGTCTACTTAGTTGTTCGGTCAAGATACTGAATCTAAAAAGACTGTTTAAACCAAATTCGGGCAAGTTGTAGAAGCTTGACTTTGCAGAGAATTTCACTTTGACGAATATCGTCGCCGCTCCTGTCTGGCACCTGTTCTCTGCCCAGGCGGGGACTTGGTGAGGGCAGGAGAGTGGGATAAATGAAGGCACGGGGAGAAGGGGAGGTGTGGCATAAACAGATCATGAACAGATGGTGCGATATGTGGAAGTGTGAAACCTGGCAGCAGGAAGGAAGCAAGAAAAAAAAGCTCTCAGGTGCCGACTCTGCCTGGCTGTTAGTTAACAGCAGCTGAAGCCAGCAGGCAGGCAAGTCACTGAGTGACAAAGTGGAGTCATTTCTCAGTGCTCTAAAAGAGCCAGCACTCTGGGGAGGCCGGCAAGCTGCTAGATCTGCATCACAAAATGGGTAAATAAAGATTGATGCAGAAAGAGAGAAACCAGGGGGGGGAGAGGTAGTCTTGTGGTGTTCTTCTTCTAGCTCGGTTTAGTTCAAAGACTCATTCAGGACTCTGCTACAGGCGATGGAAGATCAAACTGTTGATAGGGCACCTTGATAGTGGAGAGGGTGAAAGAAGTTTCATAAGCAGATGGGCTTTTTAAGTGAAAAACTTGTCAAAACTCTGCAAATCAGTTTGTATCATTTCCCATTCATCATTTCACTCAAGAAGGAAATGAGGAGTTGGACACATCAATTTTTCAAATCAATGTTCAAAGTAAGACAAAATGATGCTGTGATGAGTAGCCTGTAACCAGACTATTGGGATCTGTATGATGATGTAATGTATTTTGTCGTACCTATTGTTGCTGTCGTGATTCAATGTTGTCTTTTTATGTGTTGGATGCTGCTATTTGACCTTGTCTTGGCTAGGTCTCACTTGTAAAAGAGGTTTTAAGCTCAATGTGACTTCCTAGTTAAATAAAGGTTATGAATGGATCTCTAGTATAATGTTGTCCTGAGAGCAAAACAAGACGGTGTCTCTATGGGTGAGCTGAAATTGGTTCATTTAGAAATGGCAAGTTCCTGACAACTGACGTGGTACCAAAGAACGTATACTGATAAGAAGTGAAAGTCAATTGTTTGTTTCATTGCAACATCAGCGTGTAGCAGCAAAGCTACGCTTCCGCCATTTTGGACTGAAAGCGACTACCAGATGCCAGAAAAACGTCCACCTACAAAGTGCCGTACAAAAGTAAAACTAAATTATTTATATTTTATTGTCATATATTTAATGTCTCTACCGAAATGTCCTGTGTTGAACAATACAAATATTATAAATATGCACACTATTATAACTATTTACTCACTTGCTTATTTATTTATTAAACTTCTTTGCCCAACTGCGTCCCAGAGGAGCATAAAGTGAGCGATGGACATTAATGGAAGTTAGAAAAATCCAGCACACAGATTTTGAGAGCAATCTTTTTGATGTCAAGGACCTCCAAAATCGATGTCCAATAGACCACAGACCATGGATGTGTAAGAGGTTGTGTCCTGTGCTCCTGCGTGTTAGTAAAGAGCCTACAACTGCATTAAATTCTGTTTATGTCATGCTGTTAGCACTACTAGCTACTGGCCGATAGACGGTTGTTTGGGTACAGACAGAATATAGCCCATGGGTGTATTAGAAGATAATAAAAGGGATGAATTACAGCCAATATATCCATTATTACAGCCGCATACAGCTAGCAGGAAGATGGCAGAACCGGATATGTCATGTGAACGTGTAGGGCGGTGCAGTCCTGTAAGTCTAATGGTTCATTATGGCGAGGAAAATAACTCTGGATTCAGCTATTAGTTAATTTTACAACTTTTAGGATATAATGATTTAAATGAAGGATATTTAAAGGGACTCTATGTAAGAATCAGAAATTGCTTGTTAACAGCGACACCTGTGGCGGCAATGTCAACAAAAGTTAGCGTCCTGTTGCTCACGCTCGCTCTACATAGACATGAACGAGCACCGGTTTAAACAGTTGGGCGACACACGTCAGCTAAAACCACAATATCACTCTGTATTTCACCTGCTTGGCAGTAATGTTAGCTGACCAGACGAAGGTCTCTACATGAATCAATGCTGATCCTAGTGTTGGCTTTTCCTGCTTCAGCCTGCCGACCCGGAGGGAACACCGACACCCGATCGGAGACGATAACGTAACTCGCTGCGGAGCCCCGTCACTTCACAAGACACAGGAAACCTCTGTTGGTCTGGAGGAGCGGCAGCATTTATTTCTGCACAAACGTCCACTGTACATTCACTACATATTCTCAGAGCTAAACTAACTCTTCTGCAGTGTGCGCGCGTGCACGTGGAGTTGGAGCGAGCCGAGCGGGTGAGAACGAGCGCGGTGTGCAAGCAGGCAGGAGCAGAGCAGAGACTCCGGCCCTGGAGACAAAAGTAACGGTCTCCCCCGCGTCCTCCGACCGCAGCTGGGGTGGGCGAAGCAGGAAGAGCCAACACTGTTTTGCAAGACGGGGGCCTCTACCGTACCTTCTCCAGCAGGTATCCAATCACCAGAAAGCCCTTTCCTCCGAGCATCTGCTCCTGCATGGCCACGGAGCTCTTGAGCAGCTCCACCAGAAAGGCCAGGAGAGTGGCACTGCAAAACAAGAAGACGTAACGTCTCACACCGGGATAAAATAGCCATCCATTACCACACACATCAGGTGGTGAAGGAGTTATTCTAGAAACTACAGCAGCATGAGGAGACAGTGTGACAGAGGGAGAAAAAAACAAGGTCATTTTCAGAGGATGTCAACAATCAGCTGGGAACTCTGGCTCACTGCTTTCATCCCTCTTCTGTTCAGAAGAAAGCCGGGGCTCTCTAGGGACAGAGCGGTCCGGGGGCGAGTTCTAACAGGGTTTGTATGTATATGTGCGTGTGTGTGAGGTGGGGGAAAGGGGTTCAAGGGGGCGAGGCAGTGCCATGAAGAAGTTTTTTTTCTTTGTTGGAGGGCTTTTCAGTTGAAGCCTTTGGCTGAGTGACATTGGTGCTCGGTGGCACTTCTTAATCGGCTTCCCTCGCATCCTCTAGTGGCCTCCGCTGTAGCGCAACAATCACAAGGACACAATCACTCCTGTGCAGGCTCGCCCATAGACGCTGCACATACACTACATGCATACAAACTCACATACGATCGAATGTGAACTTCACTCTGCTCTGGGTCTGTTTGTCTACCATGTCAGTTTGCAGCTGCTCCTTTCTCACTACTGACTGCAACTTAGCGTCCATTGAGCCAAAGGGAAAACATACAGACGTGGGTGACAGCAGGGCTCGACAGTAAGGGTTGCCAGGTTGCCATTGGCAACTATTTTGAGAAATTGGCGACCAATTCTTGGCCTATGGTTAACAACCACATATCAGAAAAACATGCTCCCCAAAATAAATACATTTTTAATATTTGTTGTATTGGTGATATTTAAATATTGCTGTTACAGTCAAACCTGGAACCAAACATTGCTGCACGTGCGTTGGTGCGTTTACTCGCGTGCACACAGGCATCTCTTTAATGGTGCGTGTCCACAGGATCCATCCTTTCCACGCATCCCATTCAATGTCTATGTAAACAACCATGCAATGCATTCTGGTAGCGTAGTGTTGCGTTTCGAGAGATAGACCATCATGTTGGCCGCTCCTCAATTGCATAAAGTTGAGGTCTGGGCAAAACAAGGGCCACTCGCCGCCTGTGGAAACTTCTGAAAAACTTTTAAACTAACCATTGTAGATCTAAAATGAAGACAGATTCTGCAACTGCACGCCTATTTCCAGGAACTATTTTCGTAATATACGACAAAAAAAGTTTCCAAACAAGCCACCATGTTGGTTCCGGTGTGAAAGCTGGGAGCAGGAGACCACGAGTGAAAGCGTTGGTCCAATCAGGTGCCTCGTGCCTTGTGCCTAGTGGCAGCCAATCAAGTGTCCAATGCTGAGAAACGCCCATGTGGACACGTACCATTAGAGCCAATGATGAAGCAAATTAAGTTGTTTGTCTGTGGGGTGAAAAGTTCAATTCAAGTGACAAAGAACCAGATGAACCTGAATGAAAAACAAAAAGGAAACGTGAAGTCTTGGGAGGCAAACAATCCCGGCATCTTTGAGCTGGACGGAAAATTATACTGCAAAGCATGTACAACATACACATGACATGTATACATTTATACATACATTTTCATTATTAAGCTGACGTATAACTGCATAGTATTTTAATTACTCAAATTAGGTGACTAAAAATGGCACCCAAAATTTTAAGTTTGGGCCACGAAAAGCTGATGCCTGGTTGCCAACCTGGCAACCACTTTTAAAAGTTAGTGTTGAGCCCTGAACAGTCAACTGTGTGTGCTCTTGGTTTAGCCTCTGATCCTTTACTGCAAGCACAGCATCCTTCCTATTTGGCGGAGCAGACCGATGTTATATCACTGCTGTTTGGAATTCGATGTGGCACAGATTAACGTGAGATTAGATGTTTATTAAAAGGAATGATTTTGAAATCACTATTCTAGGATGCTGTTGAGAACAGCCACAGCAGATCCATGGGCATTACACAGAGTTAATTGTTGCAGAAGCTTTAAACTCCTCAGCTCCACAGTCTTTAGAAGAACTCAATCTAAAAGCTGAGGCAAGGACAAACTGAGTGTTGGGGAGAGTCACACACTGAGAGGGAAAGACCCTCGACATTCTAGCGAGAGAGAGCGAGGGGCAGAGAGCAGAGATGAGAGGAAACTACAGAGGCAGCGTGCTGCTGTGTGGCCAGTCCCGCGTCTATCTGGTGCTGCTGTCGTTGAACTAACACCGGATTAGAGCAGAGCTCAGACTCCATCCAGGGCACAGTGGGGGAGCTTTGGACTGACCAGCTCAGATGACGGGGATGAGAGGAGTCTGAACCAGAGAGTAGAGATAGTAAGGAAAACTGGACTACAGCTTGACCAAGGTTGCTATTATAAGCAGGCAGGGGTTTATTACAGATGTATTGGTATTGGTGTACATGTTGACCAATGTACACAATATAAAATACAGTATATAATACAGAAATATCATATCTCATACCACCATATTGTTTGTACAACAGACACCTACTCTAATTCTGGATTTTAGAAACTTCATCACCAAGATGTCACTTCCTGCGCTCTGATTTTACTGCCTGTAACCACAACACCACAAAAATAGTGATAATAATTAATAACCACTATGTTTCCGACGGGGAACTGAAGCTGTTATATTTGCTCTCGCCAAAGCAACCAGACTCCTTTGAAAAAAAACCAGTAATTTTACCTTGCAGAACACGGGAGTTCCACTGCCTTGATCGATTAGTTTGTTTGTGTTATTGGTGTGACTTTGGTTAGTTCGTATTCACAAACAATCTAATTGATTGAGGCAGTGGTAGACCAGTAAACCCTATGTTCTGCGAGGTAAAATTACAGGTTATTTCAATGGAGTCTGGTGGCTTTGAAGAGGCTGTCTGACGGCAAGATAAAGTGGTGAAAATATTCTAAATATAGCATATGCTCAAACTGATATTGATTTTTTTAGTTTGGCCTTTCTTTTAGGTGGCTAAAATATGTTTTGAACAGCAGTACATTACTTTGCTTCCGTGCCTGAGGGTGCCCTGAACGTCATCTACTGTAGGTAATACACTGACTATGGATAAGTGCCTCACAAAACCCCACTTCAAAACACCCGAACTATCCCTTTAAGGATCAAAAAGTCATCAAATTCACAAACTGAGCTTTTCTCACTTACAATTTCATGTATATAATTTCAAAAGCATCAACTCAGATTTTCAAAAAGTGAACTGATGTTGTACAGCAACAACATTTCTATTCTCACCATACAGTGGGTTCCACCTGGCTGTCGTTGAGCTGATGGTAGTCCAGCTGAGCGAAGAGCGGGAAGAGCACCTGGATCCCACCAATGGAATGGATGGCACTGTGGATGGAGTGAGTCACTGTGGCTTTTACATCCTGTGAGGATAATACAAAC
Source organism: Sebastolobus alascanus (assembly GCA_916701645.2). NCBI lineage: Eukaryota > Metazoa > Chordata > Actinopteri > Perciformes > Sebastidae > Sebastolobus > Sebastolobus alascanus. Next base: position 2,208,804 of record CAKAOJ020000040.1, on the reverse strand, counting down.
CAAATAAAGCGTTGTAATGACATTTTAAAATTAGTGCAAGAGAAATGAATCAATCAATATGTAGGATAGTGACACGCGACTGACCTGTAGCATAAGGGCGTGCGGTGAGTGCACAAAGATGGAGGCGTTTTCTTTTGGCGAGGACTCCAGGCAGAGCTGGGCGTCGGTGGCCTTGGCGTTATAGGTGAAGGCGATGGAGCTGGCCAACTTGCCGTCGTACAACACCTGCTTGTGATGCTCGGCCAAGTGGATATCGCTCTCTGACTTGAACTTAAATGTGCTCTGTAAAAAGGACAAAGAGAGAGAGCAAATGGGGAGAATAAGAGAGGGATAAAGAGAGAAATGGAGAGAGTGAGAGTGATAAATCGAGTAGCTCCTTCCTCCACATCCACCCTATCAGTGTCTTTCGGGTGTTATCTTTTAATTATAACTTGATTAAAAAATATCCATTCAAGAATGAAAAATGACAAGATGCCTTTTTTGTATTCGCAACCACACATTTCTAGAGGTCAGGATTTCTTTTTAGTTGGCACCGAGTGCACTACAGCTAATTCTTTTTTTCTTTTGATTAAAAGCTATCCTTTTCATCTCTGTCATTCTGTAACGCTGCAATCAAAGACACAAAGGAATCATGTCTTTGCTTTTTAGTGATGGAAACTGTTCTTAACACAATTAACAACTAAGCACAAGTTTGAGTCATGGCATGTAGTGAAGTTTAACTGCAGTATGGTGTTACTTTACTACTTAGTTAAAAGCTTCATTCAAGGAGCTGTTGTGAATCTTTTCTCGCTTGGTTTCATTTTGTTTTATTTTGAATGTTTATCTGTCTTTATTTGTAATTCCTTGTTTTAAACATACCTACTCCCATAAATTCATACTGGCTCTCTCTAATTTCTAATAACCTCTGAATACAGTCAGGAAGCAGATTATTTTGTGCTTTTATCTTTGCAGTTTTAAGATCAACTAGATCACAAACTTTTAAAACGTGTGTTAATAATTGGTTGGTTCGTAATAATCCCATCGGTTTACAATTCTTATAGCCCTCTTCTGTAGCATGAAATGTGATTAGTGTTGTTTTTTTTATGGGTTTCACCATACCTCCACACGGTAGATAATGTATGGAACTATGAGAGAACAATATATTCATTTTCACACGTCGTGAATCTGACGTAGACTTTTCTTAGGATCTTTCAAAAGAACAAATTTAAGGAAAAACTCAGGGAGATATTGGTGAATGAGGCCCAATGTTTGATGACAATCTTCAAGTTCTACTACAGAGTATAATGATTAGGAGGAACAGGGGCTGATGAGATGGATCAGATTTGCTTTGATAGCACAGGTGATTGTTTACCTGCATTAATCTAACCCAACCATTTACTCTAGCAGCCTGTTCTGGAGCACAGTCCCTGCTGAGTCCTCATGAAGACACACCGGAATAAAGAAAGGCTACACAGAGAGTACGCCACGATTGCAGTCATTTACTTAGCACACATTAAGATGTTTACCAATGCATTCTGTAGGTTTCTTTGTATTTATCTTACTTTCTATCTTCTCTAAATTTAATCTGTTCAAATATGCTTTGCGCTCATGGAAAAGGAGCAAATACATTTATTCAGTATGGCTGAAAGACACCTTCAGATTAAAGCTGGCAGTCTGCAATTTAGCATCGAGTTACTGTGTCACTTCAACTCCAAAGTAATCATACTCTGAGGGGAAACATTGTGCAAATACTTGTTGAGATCACAATATAGACTCAGTATTTATTTATTGGATTTATTTATTGAATTTCAGCCCAAATACCAGAGAGAGAGAAACTAGAATGCAATTACACCAAGCTGAGATACATCTATATACCTTGTAGCAAATCTATATATGCTGTTCTGATGCTATTTAATTCTCATGAATAAATGAACAAATTACACTGGTGACTTAATGATTACAGTGATGATTTATAGGGATCAACCCTGTATCTTATATGCTTTTAATCTGTCATACAATATGTGTCTTCAAAATGCATTGTGTCTTAAGCCATTTGATGGCTGAGTAAAAAGAGCTGGAGGTTACATCAGCTCAGTAACACATCCATTATGGCGGACATAATAACAAATAGCCGATCAATAACGGGCTGGTATCAATTTACTCAATCAATTAGCTGTTGACACATGAGCTGAATTAATCTGCCAATGCAGAGCAAACTGTGAATGGAATATGCTTAATAAGGAAATCAAGTCCTCCAATCAGGAGGGTTGAATTATTAATGAATGAGAGAAATGTTTTCCTTCCCTCTCTGACTCGTGAACAGCGAGCGGATAGTGATGAGATAAAGAGAGACAGAGAGCTGAAGTAACAGTGAGGAAACAGCCGTCTGGTCCTAGAGGGACTGGAGATAAATACAGTATGCAACACGAGCAAACACAGATCGTGCACCTGCCTGACAGGCATCTAAATCTGGGTTGCTTGTTTTCTGCAAAAGAGTAAATGGATAAAAATGTGAGCCGACTCAGGTTGTCAATTTTACAATGATTGTGCGTTCTATTCTGAGTGCCTATAAAGAGCAGAATTGTAAGTAGGTGGCAAGCTTTAGAGGAAGCACACAACATAAAGATGAGTTTACCCCCTGAGACCTTCGGGATCACGGGCGATCCCAACCGACTTTACTGTCTTTCAGAGGCTGTAACAGGTTCAGTTTTAGAGCTGGAAGGAACATATATCATATGAAACTAGAAAGCCTAAAGCCTAAGGAATCTATTGGTACCAACCATGTCATTCTAGCTTGTCAGGAAGGAGGCTAAATAACACTCCAAAGTTATGCTAAATTTAAGCGAGGAAAAACTGGCATGGTCATTTTCAAAGGGGTCCCTTGACCTCTGACCTCAAGATATGTGAATGAAAATGGCTTCTATGGGTACCCACGAGTCTCCCCCTTTACGGACATGCCCACTTTATGATAATCACATGCAGCTTGGAGCAAAAACAATGGCTTTACTAGATATATTGACGATAACAGGGTTTCTGAGCAGTTTCCAGAACAGAAGCGCTCACCATCCAATCGCCGAAAAAATGCAATTCTTGCAGAAATCTCCAAATGTCAAAAGTATTTGATGCCAAATCACAGCATGGCTTCTTCTACGGTGTTCCTCAAGGTCTTGGTGTTTTAATGTGGTATTTTGGAGGGATTATTGATAATTTTTATCAATTCTCGAGTGGTAAAAAAAAAGGTTAAGTTGGGCACTAAATCTGTGTAACAAATGGTATCAACCCAAAATTTGCTGCAACAACTTATGAGACATAATAGAGCATGGGGATGTTAATCATGTACTTCTATTATAATGGTCTTAGCCCTTATACACTTTTACAATTTATTTTAATTGTGATATATGATCAGAACAACTTGACACATACTTCTGTCCTTCTGAGGACCCCCTGTACACATTAAAAAATACAAAAACGTGTCTATTGTGGGTCTCAGAAGGTTAATGCTATTCTTTATATTATACTGTATACCTGCACAACACCACATTTAGATCTGCTTGTATCGAAGCCATTTCAAATCTTATGGTAAGTTTTCAACTTTATCCTCTGGCTTTCAGATTTTACTTTGGGCAAGTTAATCCTTTTTCAAAATGATATTGGTCTAAACCATGTATATTTGCTGGCGCTACATCTGTTGCCTGGCAGCATTATTCTAGCAGGAGTTTTACAGGAAAGTTCCAGAAACTGAGAGAGTTGAGCCACATTTAATGGCATACCTCCTTTCAGTCAGATGATAAAAAAGGCATTAGAGGTATTCTGCTCATCTGCTATGATCAAGTCCACACAGCAGCCGGCGTACATCTCATCACATAGTCTCTAACATCCTTCTAAAGGCCCTACTCATGAAACCCAAGTGACAAGAAATAACAAGCTCCAGTGCCCTGCACTTTAGTATGAGCCCTGCCGCAGTGTGAAAATAATGATCTCATGGTTGTGGCTACAGTGACAAACCCTGTAGCATGACAGCATCATCCCACAGGCCAGTCGGTCATATAAAAGAATTAGAGCACAGTTGCCTCCTTCCTCTCCCAGTGCCAAAGGCTGTCATGGACCAGGGGCATCCCCACAACTCCCTACAAGAAACATGCAGACACTTGACAAACTGGGGACACATCATGCTACAGTACCTGCACTCTTAGTACTGTACCACTACTAGGGGTGTAAGAAAATATTGATACACATGAGTATTGCGATATTATGTTGTGCGATACTGTCGATTCTCCAAAACACTGTATCGGGTTTTAAGTTTATGAAACTAGAAAAGCTAAGGAATCTATTGGTACCAACCATGTCATACTGGGTTGTCACGGAGGAGGTTAAATAACACTCCAAAGTTATGCTAAATTTTGGCGAGGAAAAACGTGCATGGCCATTTTCAAAGGGGTCGCTTGACCTCTGACCTCAAGATATGTAACTGACAATGGGTTATATGGGTACCCACGAGTCTCCCCTTTACAGACATGCCCACTTTATGATAATCACATGCAGTTTGGGACAAAAATCATACAGTTTTTGAAAGAAATATAAATGTGTTATTTTTGCCTATTCCAAAATGGTGTATTTCTGTTGTGTCCTTTACACTATGACAATTTTCTTAAAATTAAATTAAATTTTTTTTAAATAAATCGCAATATATTGAGTCGTTACCCCAGTATCATGATACTTATTGTATTTCCAGATTCTTGCCAATACACAGCACTAACGACTACACACTGAACAATATAGTGAACAATGCATCGTTTCCTATGAATTCATAATATCAAAAACAGATGCAAAGTTTTCTCAGTATCGACTCAATGTTAAACATTTAACTGCCACAGAGAAGTGATGAGCTTTAGTTGCAGATGCAGATCCAGGGAAATTATTTATTGTTTTTTTAACAATTTTGCTGTTGTCTCATGACTGCACTTACTTCCTCATCGTGTATCCAATGATTGTCTACCAAAACGTGCATTTTGATGCAGATGAAAACAACATCAAACAACATGTAACATTTTCTATTGTGGAGCCTTGGTGGTATTATACACCGATCAGCCATAACATTAAGACCACTGACAGGTGAAGTGAATAACATTGAATCACAATGGCACCTGGCAGTGGGGGGGATATATTAGACAGCAAGTGAACATTTTGAACTTTGAACTTTATGTTGGAAGCAGAAAAAATGGGCAAGCGTAAGGATGTGAGCGACTTTGACAAGGGCCAGATAGTGATGGCTGGACGACTGGGTCAGAGCATCTCCAGAACTGCAGCTCTTGTGGGATGTCCCCGGTCTGCAGTGGTCAGGACCTACCAACAGTGGTCCAAGGAAGGAAAACCGGTGAACCGGCGACAGGGTCAGACCCAAGGCTCATTGATGCACGTGGGGAGCGAAGGCTGGCCCGTGTTGTCCGATTCAATAGAAGAGCTACTGGAGCTCAAATTGCTGAAAAAGTTAATGCTGGTTCTGATAGAAAGGTTTCAGAACACGCAGTGCATCACAGTTTGTTGCGTATGGGGCTTCGTAGCCACAGACTGGTCAGGGTGCCCATGCTGCCCTAATGTTATGGCTGATCGGTGTATGTCAATTGTGAATGAGACTAAGCTGTTGCTTCTATTTACTACAAATAGGCCTACTGTACATTTGCAGGTATGTCGGCCTGTATAGTATCTCCATTTGTTTTGACATCTGTGAGCGTGTCATATAATGTTCTGCATCATTATTGTATTATTGCATGGCCGGCCGCTACACAGAGATAACATTTGTCTTCCCTTGACTGTGCAGCTCCTCAGTCTCGTCTACAGCAATCTGTGGTGCATACTGCTGCAGAGCAGAGCTGGCACGAATTCAATGGGCTAATCTGACTCATGTAGAACACATATGGTAGTGATGATAGAGGGCAGAGACAGAAATAACTGCACTAAGTGCATCATATATAAGGGGCGTTAAAGTCATAGCTTAATTGTTTTGACTAGTCAACTTGATGACTAATATTTAGTGTTCAGTGAAGCTGTGACAGATGTTACTTTATGACTCCGGACCAGGCTATTTCCCAGAGCTGGAAACCGATAAGTCAAAGAGTACAGAAGCAAAGAGACAAAACTCCGGTGCTTTATTGACAACAGACGCTAGATGGCGCTACGGTAGCGCTGCTGCCATTTGGACTGAAAACGCCAATGAGTCTGTGGCCATGGATGTATAAAGAGACGTCTGTAAATCAGAGGATCATTTTTTTTTTTAGGTAAATCAACTTCCCAGTATGAATACTTAAATAGCCCTCATTGAAATCATTCTGTCCTAAAAGTTGTAAAATTCACTAATAGTCAAATCCAGAGTCATTTTCCTCGGCATAATAAACGTGCATCAGACCCACGGGACTGCACCAACCTGCACGCTCATATGACGTATCCAGTTCAGCCGGCTTCCTGCTAGCTGTATGACGCTGTAATAATGGATATATTGGCTGTAATTCATCACTTTTATTATCCTATAATACACCCATGGGCTGGTTGCTGTAAGCCTGTACCGTGGTGGATGTATTAACGTCTCTGTTCCCAAACAACCGGCTATCGACCAGTAGCTAGTAGTGCTAGTAGTATGACATAAACAGAATTTAATGTAGTTCTAGGCTATTTACTAACACACAGGGCTAAAGCACAGGACACAACCTCTTATACATCCATGGTCTGTGGTCTACTGGACTCCATTTTGGAGGTCCTTCACATTAAATAGTTTGAGATTGCTCTCAAAATCTGTGTGCTGGATTTTTCTAACTTCCCTATGTCCATCGCTCACTTTATGCTCCTCTGGGAAGCAGCCGGGCAAAAAAGTTGAATAAATAAATAAGAAAGAAATACTTATAATAGTAGGGCTGACCCTTATGCTTCGAAGCTTCGACTGTTGCCATGGTAATCAACCTCAAAATCATTATTCGAATGCACATTATTCATATTCAACATTACTTATCATTGGTTCTCAGACGGATATCACTCTTTGTTGTGTGTAGAGGTGTGTGCAAGTACAGTAGTGCGGCAGCAGCACTGCCCTAGGTAGTGAAACAGGAGAGATGGAGACAGACACAAGAACATGTGTCAGCCAACACACCGCGAAGCTTCGAATACCTTAGAATATTTCTCACCGAAGCTTTGAAGCCCAAAAAATGGTATTCGGGACAGCCCTATTAACAGTATGCATATTTATAATATTTGTATTGTTCAACACGTTTCGGTAGAGGCATTAAATATATGACAATAGAATAGAAATCATTTTGTTTTACTTTTGTACGGCACTTTGTAGATGGACGTTTTACCGGCGTCCGGTAGTCACTTTCAGTCCAAAATGGCGGAAGCGTAGCTCTGCTGCTAGGCGCTGATGTTGCAATGGAACAAACAATTGACTTTCACTTCGTAGCAATATACGTTCTTTGGATAAGTAGTTATCCAGAATAAACATTTAAAAAAAAAAAAAGGAAAACTCTGTTGTGTTTGCCAGTATCCATTGGGAATTATATTCATCATCCTAAGTTACAACCCACACAATTGTTAGGCAATTCCCTTGTATGAATCCTTCAGCCTACAATTTTTCCTAGACTTTCACCAAAGCTTATGAACTCGGCTAAAACAGCAGTGATGAATGACCGATATGACAGTCAGCTTCTGTCTGTAGAGTCAACACTGTCCCTTGATGTCATCTCCGAATGGCTGGGAATGTTCCGGTCGTCAGTCGTAGAAATGGCAATATACAGCAAAGGTTGTTGGCACTTTAAATGAGTCCATCTCGGTTCAGGGTGCAATTTCCATACAGCAATACGAAAAGAGCCCAGGGAACAGATTCTACTAACAAGTCTGTCAAGATTTTCAGCCATAAATCATAACGTGCGGTAGAAACAGTAACCCTAGGCAGCAATAATCTCGGCATTTCAACCAGCCGCACAAGTTACAGTTACATTTAATACACTGTGTGAGCAAGAGGAAGCGTGTCAAACATCAAACATGGATGAGAGGACCGTGGATCAGCAAATAAATCATACATTAGCTCAGATGTTTTTTCCTTCTCTATCTGTGGAGCTGAGCAGAGTTGAAACCGATATAATGTACAGTTCATACTGTAGCAGATGTATCTGCTGCTCTTCTTAGCGGCTCTCGATTAAAACAGACAGACCTCTCGTCGCCTGGTCAGCACTCCCATTACAACGAACCAATCAGTGGGCCTGACAACTCTCTGACCTTCCTCCCCAGCTCACCTGGCTGCCTCGATCACACTCACCATTACCAACACCATTCACAGCTTCATCAATTGCGGGTAATTGTCTCCCCGGGACACGCTCTTCATTATTTGGAGAAATCTGGAGGATTGCTCCACTGTGTGTTACCTCTCTAATAGAAGGTCTGGAACCACAATTAAGGAGGTAAACGGCAAGTCGCCTGCCATTAGCGAAAAGACCAAACAATGGCTTCTCCGGGGAATCTCCAGGCGTTCATAGAGCTGATTGAAATCACAAACATCCGTCTCACAATCCCTCAACAGTGGAGGCTTTAGAATTACTAATATTCCTTCCTGAAATAAAAAAAGACTTGAAAGCAGCTGGAGAGCAAACAGAGCTGATGTAAAATGGACAGAGATATTGTAAATAGTCTGAGACACATCCTGTGTTCAAAGCTGATTTGGCAGTGCGTGTCATTCCTGCATTTATGACAGAGTGCAGAGCTTAACACTGTGAAGAAGAAACAGCAGCACTTTGTGAGCGTCGGGAAAAGTGAGACGGTGCGAGTGAGAGAGAGAGCAGTCTCTGAGTCTGAGAATAACCCGAGGGCACACTCTGTATCTCTCTCAAGATGAGTGGAATATTTACGGATAGAGAGCAAATAAATAAAACTATAATTTAAATTTAAAAAAATGTGCAAACGAAATATTTTGTCACCATGTGATTAACATTCACAGCCGAATCCCCCACTGGGTAGGTCAGCATCTTTCTATATTCATAATCTTTTGGTCTTTGTCGAGGAGCTCGGGAGCGCTACACCTGCTGCAGCTGATATAAGTCGGCTCAGGACTCTATCCCCTCAGAGGGCCGGCTGCTCCCCTCGCTGTATTGTGCCATTATTTCCCACAAGTAGGTAATTTATGCGGCCGTTTATCTGGGAGAAATAGCATCGCTCCCGGGACGGAGGCACATCATGGCAAAGAAACTGTGGCGGGGCAGCGCTGGGCATTGATTTCACAGATTGATAAGGTGATGCAGACTGCTTACATGTAATCTAATTTAGTCACCCTCAAGTACATACCTTATAGCCTGGTCCTAACTGATGAATTGCAAATATCTGCGCGGGATTGAGGGTTTCGCTGAACACGTAGACGGCTCCTAGCTGCCCGCAGAAGACTCTGTTTGCGTCTGCAGTCTCCGAGGACCCGAGGAAGCACTTATCATAACTCTGCAAGAGGAGGAGACGGAGAAAGAAAAGGCTACATCATTTTATGCTTTAGGAGTGAAAGAAAAAAATACATCCAATATTCACACACAGCAGCTGAATTAGGCAGAGGGCAAAAAAGAAATACAGCATTAGATTGCCCAAATGGTTTATATTTTCTCCTAGAAATTGTATTTTCAATATAACTATCACCTTCTGAGTAGCTTGAGTGTCAACCTTGACAATTCCCTTCAGGAAGGAGGAAAACAATGTCCCTGATTTACAAAAGATAGGAAACCTCAATATAACCGCTGGGATAGAAAGAATACGTGCTGTGATTGCAATCAGGATCACATTGAAGGATAACTTACAACAGCAGCAGCTAATTAACAACTGACGAAACAGTCAGAATGAAAGCCCATATAAGTGGTACTTTGTTTACAGATAATTCTAAATCTGGATTGAGCTCATCTTATATTTAACCCCGTTAGAAAAGCCCTTCCAGTCTGATTTATGTGTGATGTGATACCTAAAATGTGTTGTCTGTTTTCTGAACAAAATACACCTTACTACTAGAGGTGGGGAAAAAAATTGATGCAGCATAGTATCACGATATTTTGCATGGCAATATTGTATCGATACACAGACGACAAGTAATCAATCTTATATTATATAAACTATTAACCTTTTAACAATCTGACGGCCCGGCCGCTATTCATTCTTAAAGCTAGAGTGAAGATACTGGTATCATATGAAACTAGAAAAACCTAAGGAATCCATTGGTACCATTCATGTCATACTAGCTTGTTAGAAAAAATGCTAAATAACGCTCCAAGGTTAAAACTGGCATGGACATTTTTGAAGGGGTCCCTTGACCTCTGACCTCAAGATATGTGAATGAAAACTCTGAGATGAAGAGAGTGAAAACTGTATCTTGTTAGATAAAACAGACGTTGACAAGCTGCTTAATTTGCAGTTGAAAGAAGTTAATAAATCGCAATATATCTTATCGCAAAATGTTTAAAATAAGATTGTAACATGACTTAAAGTGGCAGTAGGCAGTATATTTTTGGCATCATTGGGCAAAAATTCCATAATAATCTTTCAGCATATTGTAATTCAAGTGGTCTGAGAGAAAACTAGACTTCTGCTCCTCATCATGGCTCTGTTTTCAGGCTTTAGAAAATCTAGCCCGTGACGGCAGACTTTGACCAATCACAGGTCATTTCAGAGAGAGAGAGCGTTCCTATAGGCTGTGCTCCGGTCATGTGACCAGAACTTGGCTTCCTTCAACAGATTTTACAATGGCGGCGGTGTCACAAACTTTCTCATTTTACAGCTAAACAGTAAACTACAAGATGATTCTGAAAACATTTGAGGTGAGAAATAGACATTACAGTAACAGAATATTGATTAATATTTGATCAGCGCTGCCTAGTTTGACCGTTTGGTCGGAGTTTCGCGAGTGATTGACAGCCGGCTCTCATAGACGGCAGCTGGCAGCGGACCTTGTTTTCCTCCGGTAAGTGAAATCCTTCAGATGCCGTTAGGAGCACCGGAGGACACAGTAGGACACAGAGGAACAGGATTTTTTTCAGGTTACCTGTTTCATGTACTACTGTCACGATATAGCGGCCGTTTTCTAAAAATAACTTTTTTAAATCATATTTGCGCCAATCTCGCCTACTTCAGCTTTAAGTATCGTGATAATCGTATCGTGGGGCCTCTGGTGATTCTCACACATACACATGCTAACTAAGTTAAAATACAGGATGTGAAACAGTTACCAAGACTTGTAGCTCCAGTTCTACAGTTTGCAAGTACAGAAGGATGACAGTAATCTATATGTTCTTTACGTGAGTATAGGCAAAAGACACGTTAACACTACAGTATGGTTGCGTCCGAAATTCCATACTAACATGCTATTTAGTAGGCTAAAACAGTATGTGAGATTTTTTAGTGTGTCCGAAACCTTAGTATGAAACCAGTAGTACGCGAATTGCATACTATTTCCAGTGAAATATTACTGTATGCAAACGCTGGACACTACGCTGGCATAAATATGCAATGCGGTAGTGCCGACAACGTTCATATCAGACGTTGACAGACGGCTCCGCAACATCAGTAACGCTTCAATTTAACTGTAAGTATAAGATTTCACTTTACGAGGCGTAATATATATTTTAAATTAGTTCAGACATTGATTGTCACAAACTAGTTCACGTTACACGTCTCCAACCGGCAAGGAGGCTACTGTTAATTCACACAAAAGTATTTTGAACGATAGTACAAATATTGGGTATGTAGTGTATAGTATGCGATTTCTGACGCAGCCTATGATAGAAAAAATATTTACAAATGGGAACATTTAGGTTTCAATATCAGAGCCTCAATAGTAGAGAACGAATAGATGAAGGGAAACAGAAATTATATAGATAATACAAATGTTTGTTTTTTTCAATGTATGTATATGTTACCAGAGACTCATCACATGTAGCACTACTCTAGCGGACAACTTACAATATTGTCTGTGCAAATCACCAGTTATGTGACCTTATTCTCTGTGGCGTATGAGAAGACAGCAGCAGTTGTTGTTGTTGAAATAATCCCAATCGAGGGAAGCTGGAAGAGTGTAGAATATTCCCTACTTGGTACTTCGATGTGGTGGTGTGTAACACTGTAGTCTAATCTAATCTAAACTATTCTCTGTCTGTGTCTGTAGTGTGATTTCTTAGTGATGCAGCTGATTCTGTAGCCATCAGAATAACGCTATCTTTCTTATTCAAGGTGTGGTAACGTTTCTCCACAAAAACTATCCATCACAGGTTAAGGCAGCTTTAGTAAATGTGCTGGAATATTTCATGAACCACACTAATATCTCAACCTGTCATTTGCACAATCTTTCCTTGAATATATACACGCTACAGTGTGAAACACACCTTTGGAAATGCTTCTCATCTCTGTGAGTGCAAACTGCTTTTTAAATCGGTCCGAAAGAGCGAGGTGTGAGACAGCAGGTTTAATTTAGCCTAAGAGTCATTCAAACATGCAAATATCATAGAATGTCATACATTTTAAACGAGAATGTTTCTGCCTGCTGGTATTTACAATCTATGAACACATATATACAGTAGCTACTGACATTTAGCCATTTTTCACTCTATACATAAATCTGCTCTCCAAATGTTTGATATTCCATCTTCCACCCTCTACTGCAGAACAACCCTGTGATAAATGGATATTCACATTAAGACTGAGATGCCAGTCGTATATCTGAGAGAAATCCATGTTGATGTGGTAAAACTCATTTTGCCCAATGAGCACAACTGAAGATGTATGTATGTCATCATTTCCAGCCATGCGAGAGATGTGGCAGCACCAGTCAGTCAGTGTGAACATCAAAACCAGGGGAAAAAAAAGGTGACAGTGAGGAGGAGTAAAAAAAAAAGAGCGCTTACATCATTTGTGTTGACGTGCCATGCCATGTCTCCATAAGAAACGAGCTGTCCGTTAACGTAGCATCGGATTTCACTGTTCCTCCAGCGGCTGTAGATGTGGACTATACTGATCATGTACCACTGAGGGGGAGAGGAGAGTCACATTAGAAAGATTTAGTAAGTCAGCTACAGAACAGGATACTTATTAAAGAATGTCTTCACACTTAATTCATTTCACTACACTTAAAGCTGCAGTAGGCAGAATATTTTTGGCATCATTGGGCAAAAATTCCATAATAACCTTTCAGCATATTGTAATTCAAGTATTCTGAGAGATAACTAGACTTCTGCACCTCCTCATGGCTCTGTTTTCAGGCTTTAAAAAATCTAGCCCATGACAGGAGACTTTGGCCAATCACAGGTCATTTCAGAGAGAGAGCGTTCCTGTTGGCTGTTCATTCAACGGAGGCAAGTCTCAATCACTCGCGAACTCGATCAAACGCTCAAACTAGGCAGCACTGATCAAATATGAATCAATATTCTGTTACTGTAATGCCTATTTCTCATGTAAAATGTTTTCAGAAACATCTTGTAGTGTACTGTTTAGCTGTAAAATTAGAAAGTTTGCTCCGGCTGGTGGGCGGCGCTTGGTATTTCCTCAACTGATCTCAACATTGCGGCCCGGTGACAAACTTTCTCATTTTACAGCTAAACAGTACACTACAAGATGTTTCTGAAAACATTTTACGTGAGAAATAGGCATTACAGTAACAGAATATTAATTAATATTTGATCAGCGCTGCCTAGTTTGATCGGAGTTCATGAGTGATTGACAGCTGCTCAGAGACAGCAAGGCTCCAGCTCTGCTCTGATTGGTTGATTTTGTCCGGTTTGTGAAATCTTGCAGATGTCATTAGGAGCCCTGGAGGACACCAGAGGCACATGATTATTTTCAGATTACCTGTCTCATGTACTACTGGCAGGATATAGTGACCGTTTTATTAAAATAACGTTTTTTTTTAATCATATTTGCTCCAATTCTACCCACTGCTGCTTTAAGTGGGTCATTATTAAAGAGCATCTTTACACTTTGACTACACTTAACCAAAACTACAATTGAATTTGGTTTATTGAGAAACATCACCAACATTTCTGATTCAGCTCTCCAATTTCAGATTAACTTCCATGTTACTAGAAAGCCCCGGCTGTGAGGTTTGCTATCTAATGTTATGGAATCTCTAGCGGAACATTGTGAATAATAGATCAGAGAAAAGACTAAGAGGAGGCAACACAACTCATTTTTCGCTGGCTGTAGTTATCCAGGGATGAAACACTACAGACTCTATAGCTGGTCCAGTCAAGTCAAGTCCACAGCTAGAGACTTTATAAGATGTCAAGTGGGTACAAAAATCACAATAAAGAACCCATAAAAAGAAACACTGATCTCTAAACAACTGCATGTTTAAAGAGGGAAACTTCTATTTTCATATTTCTTAAAAACAGAAAGCCCTTCCTGTGGGCAGATTTATTGATATGAACAATTCATCTGTGAATCATTTGACCTAAAGTGACTCTTACAGAGAACAATAACAGAAGAAAACAATCCATTATAATAATTGTATTTTATTTTTTATTATAATTATTATTTTATTATAATTTATCATAGATATATATACTTTTTTGCTTCAGAGTTTAATGTTTGTCAACAGTAATAATATATAATGAAGGCTTTCTTAATTTAATTATGATGTATTTTATTTGACTATATCTAAAGTACTGTATATACCGTAATCTAAACTTAAAAGCAGAACCTGTAGATGTATTATTTATTCATGAGTACACTTTGTAGCTGCATGTCATTTCTTTCAAGTTTTCGTTCCTATCCGAGGATTTATCTCACAGACACCCTGTGTTGCTGATGCAGCAATTGTAGCACTGAAGTCAGTTCTTTTGATTTAACGTTGATGAAGGTCTTTCCAAATTCCTTACTCAGATCATTTTTGCCTCTTTGAATAGTAAAGCTGAAAAAGGAGGGATCTGTTTAGCCATGAGTCCAAACTTCAGGATTCTGCCTTAGATACTTAAATGAAAAAACATAAAGGAAGTGGAACACTATAGAGAGACAGGGAACCAATATGCTGGACTGTTTCAGACAATGAAGTGAGGTTTTGTCATAGAGGTTATGCAGACTACATGTATCAACAATCTTAACTCTGATATACATACATTAGAGCTTTTCATTGGTAAGTGTTTAACAAAGAAAATCAAATTCAGTCATGTACAAGGAGCTGTTCACCACTAAAGTTACTCCTACTTAACAACAAACAAATGAACACTCCAGGGCTCTTCTACTGTCTTCAGATCAGCATCAGCAGCATCAACAAGCCATGCTGTCATAAACATAAACAACAGCTCAGCTCAGAACGGTCAAGAGCTCGCAGCCATTCAGAGGTTCTCAGCTCTCAACAACTTTTATTTCTTGTGGGAAAAAAATACTGTATTGTTTTAAAGCTGGAGGAGGCAGGTTGGAGCAAATATGATTTAAAAAAAGTTATTTTTATAAAACAGTCACAATATCCTGACAGTAGTGCATGAGACAGGTAATCTGAAGAAAATCATGTGCCTCTGTGTCCTCCGGTGCTCCTAATGGCATCTGCAAGATTTCAGAGACCGGAGGAAATCAACCAATCAGAGCCGAGCTGGAGTCTTGCCGTCTCTGAGCAGCTGTCAATCACTCGCGAACTCCGATCAAATGCTAAAACTAGGCAGCGCTGATCAAATATGAATCAATATTCTGTTACTGTAATCCCTATTTCTCGCCTCAAATGTTTTCAGAAACATCTTGTAGTGTACTGTTTAGCTGTAAAATGAGAAAGTTTGTGACCCGGCAGCCATGTTGGGATCAGTTGAGGAAATACCAAGCACCACCCACCAGCCAGAACAAACTTTCTCATTTTACAGCTAAACAGTAACTACAAGATGTTTCTGAAAACATTTGACTCGAGAAATAGGGATTAGAGTAACAGAATATTAATTCATATTTGATCAGCGCTGCCAAGTTTGACCGTCTGATCGGAGTTCGCGAGTGATTGAATTTTTGCCCAATGATGCCAAAAATATTCTGCCTACTGCTGCTTTCAGTAATTCTTCTCTGTTATCAGAAAACAAATGAAACAGATGTATTATTAGATAAGACAAATTCAGCCTGTGCACATTTTTGGAGCTGCAGACTACGTGGATGCAATCTGGCAACACTGAACCGACTAAAAACACTCAAACAATCAAGAGGCTCATAATAGGTTGTCCATCTCTTCTGTGACGTTTTTTTAGTTTGACCCATGAAGGGCACTGTGAGCAGTCTAATGGAATTACACACAAAGGTAAGGACACTTAAAAGAGGATTCATGGCTGAGGGGAAGAGTGCAAGCTGCCCGCAGATAATTTACAACGACACTTATCTGCATATGTCTGAGCCCAAAATCAATTAAAAACTTAATTCAACATATTTTATCTTCTAAGAGCTTCTACAAAACGACACCTGCACTGTGGCAGTAGGAATGGGATGAA
The DNA here is from genome assembly GCA_916701645.2 of Sebastolobus alascanus. Taxonomy (NCBI): domain Eukaryota; kingdom Metazoa; phylum Chordata; class Actinopteri; order Perciformes; family Sebastidae; genus Sebastolobus; species Sebastolobus alascanus. Next base: position 2,192,380 of record CAKAOJ020000040.1, on the reverse strand, counting down.
TGTGTGTTCCCAGGTGTTATGTGAAGGCTCTAATTGTTTGACACATGCTATGAGCCGGTTCTCCTTCTCTGCAGGGACAGCTACGCTACACTAACACTCCGTGCTAAATTAAGTTTCATTTTCTCATCTGCATTTACATCCAATTACACCTGGAAGACTCCTCTGGGGGTGTTAAACACTCCAGGTATGTGTGTAGACATACAACTTTGTAGTGCCAATAAAAGAGCAGGTGGTGGGGAGGGAGTCAGTGAGGGGGAAGTGTAGCCAAACTACAGGGTGTTTTAACACAGCAATGTCATTTCTTGTTCTTCAAATGAAATCTGGAGCCTTGCATTTTCCAGCTAAGGCCACAAGTATGTGCATTTCTGGCATTCTGTGATTGGTATAATGCAACTCACATCTACTATATGTATACTTAAAGTAGCTGCTACGTATGTCTTGAGGGTCTACTGTTTCTAAGGTGTAAATAACATAATTACACGTTGTATAAGAGCTGAAACACATGATTAAAAGCCAAAGCTGCTCTTACCTTCCTGGGCTGAAAATCATACTTCACACAGTGCTGGAAGCCTTTTCCTTTCGACTTGAGTGATGTCACGATCAGGCAGTTACCAACAAAATGTGCAGAGTAGCCGATACCCTTGCTGGTCCGAAAGCTGTAAACAGAAACATGTACAGAGTATATCATGAGCTGCAAACCTGACAGGGTAATTCATTCATCAACAAACAAGATAAAAATATATTTAAGGACTGTCAAAGTAAACGCGATAGTAGCGCGTTAACGCAAATTTGTTTTAACGCCACTAATTTCTTTAACGCATTAAAGTGGCAGTAGGCAACAATTTTTTGGCATAATTTGGCAAAAATTCCATACTAACCTTTCAGCATATTGTAATTCAAGTGTTCTGAGAGATACCTAGACTTCTGCTCCTCCTCATGGCTCTGTTTTCAGGTTTTAGAAAAATCTAGCCCGTGACGGCAGACTTTGACTAATCACAGGTCATTTCAGAGAGAGAGAGAGTTCTTGTTGGCTGTGCTCCGGTCATGTGACCAGAACTTGGCTTCCTTCAACAGATTTTACAATGGCGGCCGCGTCACAAACTTTCTCATTTTACAGCTAAAAATTACACTACAAGATGATTCTGTAAAAAACATTTGAGGCGAGAAATAGTCATTACAGTAACAGATTATTGATTCATATTGATCAGCGCTGCCTAGTTTGACCGTTTGGTCGAAGTTCGCGAGTGATTGACAGCCGGCTCTCATAGACTGCAGCTGGGCAGCGGACCTTGTTTTCCTCCGGTAAGTGAAATCCTTCAGATGCCGTTAGGAGCACCGGAGGACACAGGAGGACACAGAGGAACATGATTTTTTTCAGGTTACCTGTTTCATGTACTACTGTCACGATATAGCGGCCGTTTTCTAAAAATAACTTTTTTAAATCCAATTTGCGCCAAACTCGCATACTGCAGCTTTAACGCAACTTGCAACTTTTAGGTTGTAGCGGGCTCAGATTTAAAGCCCCAAACATGCGCTAAATTTTGGGGAGCAAAAGCTGGCGTTGCCATTTTCTAAAAGGGGTCCCTTGGCCTCTGACCTCAAGATATGTGAATGAAAATGGGTTCTATGGGTACCCACGAGTCTCCCCTTTACAGACATGCCCACTTTATGATAATCACATGCAGTTTTGGGCAAGCCATAGTCAAGTCAGCACACTGACAGCTGTTGGGCTGCAGTTTGCCATGTTATGATTTGAGCATATTTTTTATACTAAATGCAGTACTTGTGAGGGTTTCTGGCGATATTTGTCATTGTTTTGTGTCGTTAATTGATTTCCAATAATAAATGTATACATATATTTGCATAAAGCAAGCAGATTTGTCTACTCTCATGTTGATAAGAGTGTTAAATACCTGGCGAATCTCCCTTTAAGGTTAATTTTGAACAGATTAATTTGCGATTAATCGCGAATAATCGTGATTCAACATTTTAAACGGTTGACAGCCCTAATATATTTGAACACAGCTGAGATGGAAGGTTTCTGACTGCCAATTTATGCAGTCTTACTTTAAGTATTCCTTTGGATATTTCGTCCTTAACAATACTGCGCAACCATACAAACCACTAACTGAAGCAAAATAGTGGCTTCATTCTGCATAATAAGATTGGGGCCAACATAATTTTTGAATCCCATGTCGCGCTATGCAGACACAAAGCAATTTGCACGAGTAATTGACAGGTAATTCTTACGATTCTTATGAGAATTATGATATTACGTTTAACCAGCTAGAACAGAGAAAAACCTGAGGTGAGACTACAGCTACTGCAAACTGTGCAGGCATGGTAACAACTACAAAGACACAAGAAGAACACTTAGTTGATGAGCACACTCCAGTGATGGTCTAATCCCTCTACTCTGATTTTCTTGACTCCACACATAGAAAAAATGACCTGTAATGACCTTACACTACTACACTAGTTCTCTATTCTTTCCCTGCTTGTATTGAACATCTTTTTCACTGCTGACATGTACTCACTACACTCCTACAGTCTTTAGGCCTATAGCAGTCTACCATCTACAAGGCCTCGAACACCACCACCCATTGGGATCATCTAAAACAAACAGGCCTCTTTGACAAGGCAGATAAAGAGGGAGCATAGGCTTTAATACTGTGGAGGTGCATGCAGGGCCAGACAGATACAGAGCATCACACCTAGAGCCAGACGCTCCAGTGGACAAGCCTGCTTGTGATTACACATCAGGCGGAAAGCAGCAACCTTGGTTCGCTTCGGAAGATACAATTCTTGTTTTGTTGTCGACATGCCCTGCCACTGAGCTGTGAGGCCTTCGGAGCGACGCACAAAAACAGGATTAGCCCGGGGTATCTCAGCCTTTTTGTGACTCTGTCAGTGAGGAATCGCTGCCACATGAATACCAACAACTTTGCTTTGGCAATATCTTTTTTTTCCCCCTTTTTGATGTTACACATCAGAGAAACGCATTCCAAGGTGAGGAGATTCTTTCATTCAAACTGTGTGATCAAGGTAAAGCAATGGCAGCCAGCAGCAGACGCTACAGCGAACTAACTGTTATCGCTGACCAATTAGTGTGAACGGTCTTCCCCGTCAGCCAACTCTACCTTTTCATCTTTATTATCCTCTTTCTCTTTCATTCCCATCCACAACTCTTTTATATGTCCCATTGTATTGAGTGATTTTCTCCCAGAGCTCTCATAAACAGAAAGAACGGCAGCTGAATATCACCGCACTTTTGGGTTATTGATTGTAGCACTAATTACCCACAAGCCCCTGCAAGAGCTGGTATGTGGGCCTTATGTGGCAGATATTCAAATCTAAATGAATGACTCCCACTGCAGCAGTCTACCTCTGTAACAGCCAGCACCAGTCGCTGTGGTTTTAATCTCAATAATCTCACCTAATTCCCCTCGTTCTCTGTTATAATTCATGGACATTATCTGGCCCTTTCACAAACAGCATTACATAAGTGTTACCAGTGTGTGAAAAATAGTGTCTGTAAAACAAGTTTAACAATGAGAAAAAAGTTCCAGTTATAATCTGTTTAGATGGAGAAATCACTGTAGGTCACAGAGTATCAGACGGCATATTGCTTTGTCAATAAAGCTGCTGGAAGCTTTATATGTCTCTGTAGAGAGGGAATGATTTCTAATACAAAGCTAAAGCAATTAGATTGATGAAAAACAGGAAGGCGTAATTTTCTTCTCTCTGGTGTCATATTGTAGACTCACAGCACCCCTATGAGAGAGCTACAGTAGGAGCTTATTGAGGAAACATGGAGCACACATGTATGGAAGTGTTTACTCACCAGTAGAGATATGGTTTGTCCTTGTCAACATTGATGTTGTTCAAGGGATCCATCCTGAACCAGGTGTTGAATGTAAACCCACTCTGATAAGGCCACTTGGCGATAGGAGGTAAAGCAATGGCCTGAGACAAAGCACACAAAGAGATGGTAATTATGGAGTATGAAAGACAGTTTAAACATCTGTTGGACTGCCTCTTCTAGATTAAACTAAAGTCAAATTAAGATTAACACTGTGTACAAATAAACTTGAGTCAGAGCACAACACTAAGGTGTTAAAAATTTGCTCAACTAACTGTAGAAGTGTAATCTGAAATCTGAAACTTTTTCATGCTTTTTTTGTGCTTAATACCTAATATTAAACCTCTGAGACCCGCAGGATCACTGACTTTACTGACTTTACTGTCTTCAGAGGCTGTAGCAGGCTAGCAAAACCTAAGCATCCATTGGTACCAATCATGTCATGCTAGCTTGTCGGGAAGGAGGCTAAATAACGCTCCAAAGTTAGGCTACATTTTGGTGAGGATTAATTGGCATGGCCATTTTCAAAGGGGTCCCTTGACCTCTGACCTCAAGATATGTGAATGAGAATGGATTCTGTGGGTACCCAGAGTCCTCTTTACACTAATCACATGCAGTTTTTTTAAATGCAGTATAAATGTGTTATTTTCGCCTCGTGAAACTTTACAGCCACAAATCAGAGACCTAGAGCACTCAGAGGATGGATGGCTTTCCTAACTATATTGACAATAAGGGGGTTTCTGAGCAGTTTCCAGAACACAAGTGCTCGCCATCCAATCACTGAAAAATGCAATTCTTACAGAAATCTCAAAATGTCAAAAGATTTTGATACCAAATCACAGCATGGCTTTTTTCTATGGTGTTCCTCTAGGTCTTGGTGTCTTAATGTGGTATTTTGGAGGGATTTTTGGCATTCATATGAATTCTCGAGTGGTAAAAAATGGTTAAATTTAGCACCAAATCTGTGTAACAAATGGTATCAACCCAAAAATTGGTGCAACAACTTATGAGACATAATAGAGCATGGGAATGGCCATCATATACTTCTATCATAATGTTCTTAACCCTTATACACATTTTATTTTAATTAATGAATCAATGTTTCTCTGATTCATGACTTGAACAACTTGTCACACAGTGCTGAGCTGCATCTCAAATTAATCTTCAGGTTCCCAGCTTTCAGATGATGTACACCACTTCTATGTGAGATATACTGTTGACCTGCCATCTCCCCCTAAAGACCCCTGTACCCCCTAAAAAAGACAAAAAGTGAGTCTCTTAGGGTTAATGAAAATGTATAAAAAAATCTTTGCTTAGGTCACTCAAATGTGTATGTTCTAATTTATTAATAATTTTATAAAACACACAGGAAATTGCAAATACGTGGTGACCTCCAGAATGTTACTGGACGACTGATGGCATTATAATTCCTGCTCATGCTGTAATATTTTATGATGGCAAGTGTCCAGCCTCTTTAAATAAATCCAGCCAGGATTCTAGTCCTATTTGCATTTGCTATTAATCTCTAAGATTCTGGAGAGAGGAGTTCAAAACAACTCTTTAACCATCAGTGAAAAATTACATTTAATGAAATTACTGTGATGACTCATAAAAGATGCAAAAGGTAATGAACAGTATGCTCCTCCACTCTGTAGCAGAAAGTGGAGTGTCCTGTCACAGGCTTCCTATCTCCCCTCTGCATATTTATTCTACTACATCTCTGGTTTCTCTCAAAATGTCAACTCCCAAGATAAACTACCAGCAGCTCCGTACAGCACCTATCTTATTTAGTCACACTACGATGTTAATCTTACTCACACATGGTTGGTTACTCACGTTTTCTCATCTATAAACCCTTTAATTCATTTGGACTTTTGCTACACTCAGTATACATGTAGATACAGTTATTAGTGGAGCTGTTTCCATCTACATGTGAAGACCACTTCACACCTCTTTTCTAAAATGAAGAAGGTCATGAGGCATGTTGGATTGGAATGGGTTCATCAAAACGGCAAATAATAATGCACCATCACAAAATAACCCTTAATGTGATAAACATATCACACTTTCATGACAAGTAACTTCATAAAGCCCAGCAGATATCAGAGGTACATTTTTTGGATGTTTTATGCCCCCACTTAGTCGATTAGTCGACTACGTGGTCATTTTGGTCTTATGCTGCATTCCAGACAGCTCAAAAATGTCCGACCTCCTACTAGAACTAGTACAATGGAACGCTACTCAAAGTCGGAGTTCGGAGTAAACGTGGGGCAAATCCATCGGTCTAACCCGACTTCATGAAGAAGCAGTTGTCTGATGTCACACAACTATGGAAGTGCACATTGTATACGGTAAACCATCAACTAAAAGGCAATGTAAGGTATATTTGCCTGTATTTAATTAAAATAATACAAACTATCAGCTAATAAAACTGTTGATGACAACTGATGTCAAATCTATGTCGCCATGTTATTAGGTAGCTGGTTACGTAACAATCTCTTAAAGTTATCTTCTCTGCACAAAAGTTGTTCGGGAAAACGTTAAAATGTGGAGGGTGCACTGCTGAAAGTTCAGCTTTGTGTACACTTGGCAACGAAACTTCAGTATGTCACGGTCAGCCATGAGTTTTGTTTACATTTGGCATCGTGCACCTGGAACACTTGGAGGTTGGAAGTTGGAAATCAACTGGGAAAATTCTGACCTTCTCCTTAAGATTTCTTTAGTCGATTTGTCGTTTTTTTATGCTTTTTTCATGCTGAATGACTTATTTCAAAGAAACTTATGAGCACATCTCTGGTAAACACAAGATTTAAAGTGGTGCTTTTGTGTGATTCTTTGTGGGGAAACTCCGTTTTACAGATCTGTCGATTAAATCAACTAATCGACAAAATCGTATGAGTGTTAGTTGACTAAGAATGTCTTTGGCCAAGGACAGCCCTAACATGTGTAATCTTTGACATCCATTACTGTACAGAATAAGAGATTGTTTGTTCTGTTAATTTGTGCACATTAATCATTGTTTTACCCTGATAATCTGCAGGTCTCCATAAAAATGCACAAATACGTGCCATAATAAAATTGATTGGCTTACTGCTGCACTGCGACCAGGAAAGTTGAAGAAGGCATCTGGACCGTGTCTCTGGGGCATCTGATTCAGCACCGACAACATTTTGACCGCATGCTTCGGCTGCACAGGTGGCAAAGATAAAAAAAAAAAAAGATTAAGTCAGTCTCTCTGACTGTTTGGACGGGAGTCAATTCACTGTCAATTACCTCATTCATTCATTCTGCAGTTTGCCAATTACAGAACAAGCCCTAAACAGATCAGTGTGATGGCTCTCTGGGGGCAGCTCAAGTGACGGTGTCAAACCAACACACACTTCTTTCTAACTCTCTGCATCCAGAGCCTTCCCGCTATCACTCACCCAGAGGCCTCCTTCCCCTCGTAGCATGCTGAAGAGCAACTTCAGTTCCTTCACTGTGATGCTGTAGCTGGCCAGCACTCCCAACATGTCCACTAGCAAGTCTTTAAAGGCAAGGCAGCATGCATGCATCACCAGACACACACACACACACACACACACACACACACACAGGAAGAAAGAGGAGAGAGAGGACAATCATCATTACAGATATTATAATTCATCCACATTGCAGCACATGAGGTCCTCACAGTGAAAAGTATTCACACGCATCAACTCCTGAGATAACAAAAACTGTTTCGCTTTAGTTTAGCTTCATTCTCAGTTCATTGTCTGTGAAATTCCATTATATTTAACACCGAAGCACTTCCACTACAATTACATGGAAACTGACTTGTAAATCAAAGTGATGTCTGAATGGTAAATTGTTTAACTTCGAGGCAGAGTAACACCGCAGGGAGAACGCATTTAAATGTCATCATCAGCTGAAACATCATTTAGAAGTTAAACAGGGTGTGGATGTCATTTGCACAGTGCAAAATATCAAGTGACACTGACTTCCACAGACAATCCCACAGGGACCCAAGTTGATGCCATAATTCTGAAAACGTGACGGTACTTGTTTTTCTACCGTAGGTACCGTCAGGGCTCGGCATCCCGTCGGCCCGGGACGATAGAAAAGAGCATCCTAAAGCCTTGCTGCTGGTGGGGCGAAACAAACAACAACTGTAGTTTATCATCAAATATCTAAAATATTCTGGATCCAATATGCAAAAGTTAAGTCAAAATTGACTGTGAAGTTTTTGCAACAATTGACGTCTCAAAGACTTTGAATTGATTGAATTATGACGATGATTAAATAGGTGTAAAATAAACCAAATTTAAAAAAGCATACTCCAAAGACTTTACACTTCATTTCTTCCATATTTTTCAATGTTTAAAGCAAGTATTAAATTCACTGCTGCCTTCCTTCACTGTTTTGCTTTTGCATGAATTTGTTGACATTATTATAATACAGACACGACGAGGAAAATTAAATTGTTTTTGAAAGTTTGTCTTCTTTAATCATGCTATAGTAGACCTTTATGTTATCTTTAATCATGCTATAGTAGACCTTTGGTGCATGGCTGTTTTCACCCAGTCACCTAGAGTCCTGAAGAGTGGGGCTCGCAGATGAAAATGAGCTTTTTCAATCCAAAATCTATATCACAACTTTGCTAGTCTATTGTAACTCAAAATGCAGATCCATTAAAAGATACAGACAGATGGTTTGTTGCCTGACTGAAAGCTAAAACCAAAAAGGCATAACCCATCTATATGGTACTTGCTGGACATTAAAGGGACCGTATGTAAGTTTTTACACGTATTAACATTTTTCAATAGTTTTTTTTATTGCCAATGTGTGAACAGGTTGTAACCTAACCTCAAAAATGAGACCTTCTGTGACTTTCTGGGCTTCCTCCATCAGCCTGTAGACTGATTTTAATGTGAAGAATGCGGGCCGTTTTTTCCGGGAAAATCTAACGGATGTGACGTCATGCGCGCTCGCGATTGCCTTTACTCTTTTCAGTAGCTCTGCTACAGGGCTAACAGTGTGCGATAGCTAATGTTCGGTTAGAAATGGAGTCCTCTAACGCCAACAAACGACCAGCCCCCCCACCACAACTCAGACTCCAACACAAACTCCTCAGCAGCACAAAATAATCAAAGTTACATCTAGTGAAGCCGCCTTGCAAAACAGGAATGTGACTGACGTCGGAGGAAAACTAGTGTTGTGGGAGTGGCGTAGGTCATTTTGGCGAATAGTAGAGCCACTGCGAAGAGTGTGCGTGCACATGGGAAGTGAGTGGTGAAGCAAGAGAGAGAGCGGCAGCAAATGTGTGAGAAAATGAGAGAGCAGCGGAGCAGGAGAGTTATTTTAGCTTTGAGAATATCAAGTGAATGTACAGTGGAAGTTGCAGTTTGTACAGAAATACATGCTGCAGATCCTCAAGACCAACAGAGGCTTCCCGTGTCCCGCGTCTACATAGTGCGAGCAATAGGACGCTGACTGACGGCCACAGATGTCCCTGTTAACAAGCAATTTCTGATTCTTACATCTGGCCCCTTTAACATGATGACAAACTGCTGCGGAGCAAAAAAAGGTCTGCTCTCACATGCACCATCATCATCATACCTGCAATCATGTCGTCCACCGAGCTCATTTTGAGCAGCACCTGCTCGATGAGGCCAACCTCGGTGCTTGTTTGCAGGTTTCGAACACTTTTCCGAAGGATGGCGGTGAACATGCTCCAGATTTCAGCCTGGCAGGTGACGTCGCAGTGGCCCAACAGCTCCACCATGCAGCCGATGCTTTCAGCATCCTGGATGATGAAGTTCGTCTCCAGATCAAACTCACCACCCACCAGCTGCAGAAGGAGAGACAGGGAATATGAGGCAAGATTGGCTTTTTATGCCTTTCACATGCTGTTTAAGTTATATATTCTGTTGATGTAATGCTCCAGCATGGAGCGACATGGATTAAACTAAACTTTCACACTGAGCATTGCTGTCTGACCCAGCTTTCAACCCTGTTCTTGACCAGGTTTATTTCTCTGAGGGGAAATTAAGCAAGAGGACCCTTCCACATATTTTCCGGGTCACTACTCTGATGTTAAAGGGCTGGCTGGGACAGGAAGAACAAAGCGGAGATCTCTTTCCTTCTAAAAGGTTTTGATCAGAATTTAAACACCCATGAAAACAAAATAGCCTGGCATTTAATGAAAAAAGGGGGGGAACTGTGTCCCTATAGCCCGGCTGCCCCTTTTGAGTCACAAATGATAATCACTATCAAGAAAGTAGAAAACAACAATCAATAATGCAGTTCTTCAAGTTCAACAAGCATGAAATTAGCCCTCTAAAGAAGTGCATGGTGTATATGGAGAACACTGACAACAAGTTGCTGGTGGGCTTCAAAGCAAGCAGGTGGAAAATGGGTCTGGATACCACTGCACATTACTGGGATTGACAGGTAATAGCTAGGTGAAATCAAAAGCAGCCTAAAGTAGAGGAAAGAGACTAGAAATCGAGCCCAACCTCAATCATCATCACATCTTGGGCCAATTACATTACAATGATGTGTGTCACTGGACTGCTTGGACTTTAAGATTAGAGAGAGAGTCTTTCATCAGAGTGCAGATGAAAATAAAGTAACTCCACTAAAGTCAGGTGTTTTATTCTCCCTCAGGAGGAACACGCAGGTGCAGGTGAAAAGTGAGAGAAAGTTTTATGGGAAATGATGCAGTTAAAACTAGGGCTGAACAAATATATTAATGTTCACACCAGGCCTGTTGTTCTGCGGCGCTTTGCTGTTCTTTATTTCAGATTTTATTAAAAAGTCCTGATGATTATATTACATGTTTACAAAACTTGAAGTTACAAGTTATACTATTCTGACGGTTTTTCTACAATTCAATAGCTAAATAAAGATATGTAATTCATATTAATTCATGCATCAGTTCATCTCATTTCATCATAACACGTAGGCCTGGCCTACATGAAAGTTGTATATTTGTATGTAGACTGCATGTTATGTTGGTCATACTACAGAATGATGTTTTGCTTGTGTATAGTACAGAAGATAAAGAACTTTAAAAAAAAATATAATAAAAAAAATCACAATTAGATAATATATCGTTTAAAACCACTTTAAAGAATTAAATCTTGTCAAGCACATTTTAGACTCTACATTCAGCTGTTGCTGCAGGTATGTAGATATGTTGATAAAGATGTCTGGTTTTAAGGCTGAATTTCAGCGTTGGAGATGGTTTTAGAAATATGTCGGCACCAATAGCTTTGCCATTATCAGTAAGTGATAGAGTGAATCTTAAGAAGTTTTCAGCAACTTATAGTTTAAGCAGTTTATTCTGGAAAAATGGCAAAGCCATTGCTGCCTACATGTTTTTTAAAACCCATCTCCAACGCTGAAATTCAGCCTGAAAACCAGACATCTCTATCAATGAGCAGAAAGCAGTGAGGCACTAACAATAACAGGGACTTCACAGCTTGGAAACTCATGGGGTGGGGTTGATATGCAGGCTGAGTCGGCTCAGTGGCCAAAATCTGCAGACGACTCCTATAAAGCAGAGCAAGCTGTAACACGTCTGCCTTCTAAATATAGTCACTGTGTTTACTGGTTTGGAAAATTGACAGACTTGTGGAAAGTTCATCATCGGTATGCAGACAATCCTCAGTGCCAAAGTGCCCGCTCCTCCCTACCACCTGCCTAATGCCACCATGCATGTCCTGCTGCAGAAAGCCAAACACAATAAAGCAACATTTTGTTGCTTCATCCTTCTGTCGGGTAACACATGTTGCATCTGGTGGCCAAGTCTAAAAGCCGTTTCACACCAAGCACGGATTTTCGTCCGAATAATTTGCATGGAGACTTATGAAAACTGATTTTGTGGGTTCTTATGAATGCTTAAATCCTTTGCTCCAACTGATCGCCGTCATTCTGCATAATAATTAGCGATGAGAGTGTGTATTTTCGGGGCCTTGGAGCAATGGGAGTTTTGTTTTTTGGGTAACGGACTGTCGGACAAATGGGCTTTTTTCAGTCCAATGGGACAGTTTTCGGACTATTGGTGTTGCGGAATAACAATGGGATGTCCCCTTCTCAACACCCAATAATGTACGACAAACACTATGACCTCAACAACCAAATAAAGGATAATCTATGTCCTGAGATTGCCCAGCAGCTGGGATACGATGAAGATGGTAATGTAGCTGATATGCACTTGATAACGTTATATATTGGTCACGGAATGGGGCTAGCCACAACAGCTAACGTTAGCGTTAGCATCACATTTGGGGTCCATTTAGTTTATGTATTGTGTAGTTAATGTTAGCCCATGGATATTATCTGTGTGGATAGGTTTTAGTTGTGTGGAGTGGACACAGCGCCATTTCGGAGGAAACTCATTGCAAAAATTAAACACGGCAACACGGATAATTCGCACCGGACCTGGTGTGCATAGTTGTCAATTCCTGCAGTCGCACTGGTGAGAAACGGCTTTAATTGGGGAGCGGGTGAGTAGTACATTTTGGAGTATTATATCATCTTGGTACCAACACCCCTGATCACACCCAAAAGATCTGGTCAGTTACACAAAGGAATATTTACACAAACATATCAGACATATCACACACATCTAAAATCCTACACAAGTTCACAAACACATTTTGTTACAACTGCTAGAGTAAAAATGGGGCAAAAGGAAACATACTTCTAACTATCAAATAATGTGTGTAAATGTACCCGAGCTCATTTAAGACAAACAAGATTCACATGAAACAAAAGCAAACATACTTGTCATTATATTAACCATGTGAAAGTGCAAACGTCTCGCTATCAAAAACAATTAAGTTCAACTACCTAAAGTGCAGCACTATGAAGTGAGGAGGGAAAAGAGTTTGGTTTAATGTCAGGACAAAGACATCCACATCAAGCTGCTGCAGACAGGAAAATGGTGCTTTTATGAATTAACAGTGACAACACTGTTTGGGTTTACTGACACTGTGTTTTCCCACTACCCCAATGCTTCTTACTTTGTGGCATAAAAGAACACCAATATATCAACTGATAATGAAGAAGAGTCTTTTTATGGATCCAGAGGCTGTCAGAGGTTGTTCGTCTGAAAGTAAGTTATAATCATCAGACAAAAGGTCCTCCTGTTGCAGCCATCATGACGCATATCGCCCTATACTGCATGCAAGGAGGAGAAAAGAGCCGTGAGGTCTAGACTAAACCTTGTCATTCAATGCTATTGCCATTAATCACACTATTCACAGGCACGCCGCAATCCTGAGAAGTGCTGTAATTGTAGATTGAGATCCTCAGAATATTTTTCACCCATTATGCTACGAGAGGCAAATAAAGACATGAAATCACTGATTACACACTTAATATGTGGAGAGCAGAGCTTCTCTGAGCCATACACAAATTATACAGAGTAAATCAATGCAGAGTGTGAATACCACTTAAATCTCAGTGATGTAAACCCCATAATCAATGTTAAGAAGGAAATTACCAAATTATGTGTATATAGGGACAAACTGCTGCAGTCTGTTTACATATTACAACTGTAAAAGTAAAAAAGTAGTTGCTAAAATTCGTCATGCTCCACCAACACGTCCCATAACCAGTTAAATTAATCCTAACAACATGTAGCTACTTCAGTACTTTGGTTGCATTACACACTTGCGTAAACAACGCACTTTTAAAATGTTTGGGGGTGTCGTGGTGGCGAAAAGTTAAAACACATACAATATAACAGCCCGGACGCACAGAAAATGGCGTATGAATGACACGATAATTCGCAAGGCATTTTCTTGCTTTTCGCATGTCAATTGTACGCCATGTAGTCTGTACTGACTGCACTGTAAATGCATCCATGTAAATATGCTATGCTGCTCAGAGCTAGTGACGTAGGATAAAAAGGGAGAAATGCTTATGGTGAGCAGGATGGGTGGTGGATGGGTCCAATAAACACAGGACTTTCAACCAGGAGACCGGTGTTTGAGACAATAGGGTTTTTTGTGACGTGTTTCCCGTAGTGATGTTCTGTTGTTTCCGTATGTGTTTTACTTAGTTTACCTACTTATTTAAAGCCCAATCATGACGTTTTTCCTAATCCTAACTAAGTGGTTGCCTAAACCTAACTGCGGACATTACCGTAATTTTGTTGTGTGGCGTACAGATGACATGCGAAAAGCAGCATACGAGGACCACGCGAAAAGACCAAAATGCGTCCTCATGGTATGTCCTTGTAATGTCGTGCTATTTATATGCCTTCCCATGAGATCGGGTTGCATACACACATTTACTGGGGCAATGTATTCTTAAAAAACAGTTGATATCTTACGAAAGTTCGTTTTCCAACGAATGTCCAGCAAAATGTGTCAATTTCCGCTCGTTACAGTACATGCATACAGTCTTTTCAAAATTAACGTCTGTCTTCACTGGAAACAACTTCCTTAGGTTTAGGCAAGAAAACTACTCGGTTAAGTTTAAGAAAAGATCAATTTAGTTAGGATTAGGCAACAGAACTACTTATTTAGGTTAAGGAAAAGATAATGGTTTGGCTTAAAATAACTCCGGAAGTGGCGTTACTTAAAGGGACTATTTGTAACTTATCACGCGCATAAATCCTAACGGGTCGCAATCCCATGCGCGCTCGCGTGTGGGTACGCGCTGCTCCTGCAGCGTGCTACCTGCTTGCGGAAGCGCTCGTTCTCACCCGCTCGGCTCGCTCCCACTCCACGTGCACGCGCGCACACTGCAGAGAGTTAGTTTAGCTCTGAGAATATCTCGTGAATGTGCAGTGGACGTTTTTGCAGAAATAAATACTGCCGCTCCTCCAGACCAACAGAGGTTTCCCGTGTCTTGTGAAGTGACGGGGCTCCGCAGCGAGTTACGTTATCGTCCCGACCGGGTGTCGGTGTCTCCCCCCCCGACCGTGTGTCAGTGCCAATATTTTTTGACCCAATCATCCACCCCGACCTCCTCCCTACGCAATGTTTGCTGCTCTTTATATTTCTTGGCTCACGATTATGTGGATTACATACAAATTTCATTTTGTGGGATATATATGAATTAGAGTGCATTACTTTTAATTGGTATAGCTACGAACAGTGTATGAGACCAGCCTCACTGGGGTCCTTTGTTGCTTTGTCATACCGCTCTCTCTCTCTGCCTCATTTCCTGTCTGCGATTCCACTGTGACTTATGTAATAAAAGCAGAATGACAAAAATATTTTAATTGACCGTGAAAACACAAATACCGTGTAAGTTCCCACAGTTGATGGGACTGACAAAACTAAAAGTATAAAAAGGTCCAAGGAGCTGTCAACAGAACTTTATGATAACCGTGTTATGGCACTAATCTTGGGAAAGAGTATAAAAAATGGTTTGGATCGGCTAGGACTGTTTGTTAGAGCTTCATTAGAACCAAATGGCCACTCTAAAACTGAGCTTCAGAGTTCCTCTGCAGAGATGGAGAACCTGCCAGAAAGACAACAATCTCTGTAGCAGTCCATTAATTTAGGCCCTCTTGGTAGAATAGCTAGAGAGATTCCACTCCTAAATTAAAGGCACATGGCAGCCTGCCTGGAGTTTACTTAATGACCGTAAACCTGACAGAACAAGACAAAAATATTCTGTTGTAAAATGGAACGTTGGCCTGAACGTCATGTGGCAAACCAAGCGGCAGCAGACAGCTACGGCTCATCACCTGGCTAATACTGTTCCAACAACGAAGATGATGATGGTTGCAGCATAACTGATAGCACTAGGAAAATCATAAACAAAGCAACATAAAAACAAAGGCTACAGATAACCTCAGAATGTGGCGTGGATTCACCTTCCAGCATGACAATGACCTCTCAGCACACAGCAAAGTCAATGCTGCAGTGGCTTGAGTGTCAGGTCACTACACAGGAACCGGCCGAGGTCTGGAGGTGAACCTGTTTGAAAATCTGTGGAGAGACCTGAAGACTGCAGCTCCTCCGACTGCTCTCTCCACAACACAGCACAAAAAGGTGTACTAGATGGTAAAAGCACAGAGGACTTGAAAATGTCATTGCTGCACATGGCGCCTTTAGAAAGTAATCGAGTCTGAATAAATCTGAAGTAAATTAGACATTTCTGTGTTCCACATTTACTAAAGTAAATGCAACATTTTTAAACATGTTTTTACTAGGGCTGTCAATCGATTAAAATATTTAATTGTGATTAATCGCAAGATGGTCCATAGTTAATCATGATTAATCGCAAATTAAGCACATTTATCTCTTCAAAATGTACCTCAAAGGCAGATACGTCAGGTATTTAATACTCTTTTCAACATGGGAGTGGGCAAATATGCTGCTTTATGCAAATGTTTTATATATTTCTTATTGGAAAACAATTAACAACACAAAACAGTGACAAATATTGTCCAGAAACCCTCACAGGTACTGCATTTAGCATAAAAAATATGCTCAAATCATAACATGGCAAACTCAAGCCCAACAGGCAACAACAGCTGTCAGTGTGTCAGTGTGTCAGTGTGCTGACTTGACTATGACTCACCCTGACTGCAACACTACGACTACAACAACTACTACTACTACTAATCACTACTGTGATTATCATAAAGTGGGCATATCTGTAAAGGGGAGACTCGTGGGTACCAATACAACCCATTTTCATTCACATATCTTTGTCAAGAAAAAATGTTTTTTCCTCGTCAAAATTTAGCGTTTGGAGCGTTATTTAGCCTCCTCCGCGACAAGCTAGTATGACATGGTTAGTACCAATGCTTTCCTTAGGTTTTCTATATGATACCAGTGCCTTCACTCGAGCTTTATAACTGGGTCCGCTACAACCTAAAAATCGCATGTTGCGTTAAGGCATTAAAGAAAATAGCGGTGTAAAAACGTTATTATTGCGTCAACTTTGACAGCCCTAGTCTTTACTTGTTACTTACATCTATAACACAACTAAATGTTGACAAATCTGTCTGCCACAACCACGTATTTGAAATTTCTGTAGAGCTTTCATTTTTAGTTTCTTAAACAAGCAATGCTTAATGCAGTTAAAATGTCTAATGAGTACCATAGAGAAGCAGTCTGTGGGTGTAACACAGTATCATTTAACAAGTGAATTATGCTATATCTATTCTCCAATAGTGGCCACTGCTAAATTCTCATGTTTAAAACAGAACAATAGAAGCAACAAGAGGCACAGACAAAACATGCAGGGCGGATGTTCGCTCCCTCCAAAACTCCAGCATCAGAATTAAATGTTTCATTTTCTTTCTGGCTCCCTGCTGGCCCTCCAGGACTTATCTAAAATACTATAACAGCAGGCAACACTGGCAGTGAGAGAAATGTGGCTGTACACTCATTTATTTTGCTCCTATCTCTGACTTCTACTCCTGATGGTTTCCAATGATAGAACACTGCTAGCCTTGGTCCGTTTACCACAGTTAAACCCAACAGCAGCTCAGTGACAGTGTGCTGGTGACACTGAGCTCCTCTGTTAAAGCCTTTCTCACTGACACTCTGATGATAGCCCTATCAGTAATCTGCACAATAAAGCAGGAGTTGCTTTGGGAAAGACACAGCAGTGTCATAAATTCAGATGCAAATGAGTCAGGACATTGAAAGAAACAAAAGGTTCATTTTAATCTAACATTATACCACGGTCTTATACCATTGTACCATTATACCATTGTACCATACGCTGGCTACAATAGAATCTGTATATCTTAACAACACTGAGCGATCATCTCACATCTCATTCGCTATTCAATACGCTACTTCAGACTGCGGCCGACAGTATTTACAATACACATGGCCTCTCAATTGTTTGTGATATCTTGATATTGATTTGGGGACAATGACATGGTTGGATAGCTTAGCTAGTCTTGCTGTTAAACATGCTGTCATATTATATTTACTGTTCTTCAACCGTACACAATGTTATTGACTTTGAATCTTGCTAGCATAACGTTAGCTTTCTGGCTCGTAGCTGAGCCAAAGTGTTCTGAGAGCCGAGCAGACTAGAAATATCCCAAGTTGCCAAGTCGCAGCTAACGTCCGTCCTATTTACTGGAGGAACCTTATGGGATGGTATTGTTCCAGGTATTAGCAAACCCTCAGGTGTTGCCGGGGAAACAGAGTTATGGCTCATCAAAAACTTTAGAATTTGGTTGAAAAACATATTAAAATATAAATTAATAATCTTTTTTTTTGGCAAGTGGCAATGGTATAGGCGGGTTAATGCCCTTCGAGGTGTCCATAATCAGATATTAATGGACTCTGCTTAATGGACTCCGCTGTGCGTCGGACGGTTCTAGCCTCCACATTGTCCATTAATTCCTGATAATGGACACCTCGCCAGGCATTATCCTTTACATATACCACATTTACTGCTGGGCTACTGTACTGATTTATACTGTAAAGTGTTGCTATTATTTGTTTAACTTCCTGAATTGAAATGTAAGTATGTATTCCAATAAGAATTGAATCTATGAATTAATTAAAGGCTTTTACTATTACCAAACTCTAAGGAAAAAAACGTTAGACATTTGAAAACATTACCACAGATTACCCACAAGTCATCAGGCCTGATTACAAGGTTATACGGATAAAGATAAAACTGGTCAGCCTGTCCTTGGACATTAAAACTTTGGAAAACTAAAAACAACAACTAAAAGCTAACTAAAATCAGATTCATCAGTATTTATATGACAAGTAGGGAATTAGGGCTGGGCAATATATCAATATTATATCGATATTAGACTAGATATTCTCTTAGATTTTGGATATTGTATTATCATAATATGGCTTAAGTGTTGTTTTATCCTGGTTTTAAAGGCTGCATTACAGTAATGTGATGTGACTGTCTGAACTTACCAGACTGTTCTAGCTGTTCTATTATTTGCCTTTACACATTACTGATGATTATTCATCAAACACGTCATTGTGTGAATATTTTGTGAAAGCACCAATAGTCAACCCTAATATCGTCACATTATCGATATTGAGGTATTTGTTTAAAAATGTGATAATTGATTTTCTCCATATCGCCCAGCCCTATAAAGAATCATATTAAGAACTGTGTAGGAGTTTATTATTGCAGGCCTCATCATCTTGCATGTGGTCACACCATGTTGCCAATGAATCTGCCAGTCAATCTGTGTTGTGCCACTGTTGTTCACAGTTGCTATTGGACCCGATGGTTTCAAACATAGCTTGATGCATGAGTAAATACTGAAAAGCATGTTCGATTTATCACAGACCATCTTACTTTCAGATCTTTTTAAAAAATAACAACAAGCTTATAAGCCCGCACCTCTTGTTGCTTCGGTTACGTAAAAGCTACTGTCCAAAGTCTGCAAGTATTTTTTTCTGGATGGGAGAACTGTTTATGATGTAATGATGATGACACCCTCAGAGTTCATTCATTTATATGGGAGAGAAGACCTAAAGTGTGTTTTTACTTTGTATGTGGCTATGAGCTGAGCATATGGGATGTCAGAGCCAACTAATCATTTCACATTTAGCATGCTCTTATCTGTGTCTCACTAAAGGGTGGAAATTGAAAAATGATGGGCTGCCTGAAGTCTTTCAGGTGCTACAAATGTTTGAGCTCTGTGTTGCAGTTCTCATAAAAGACAACTTGTCAGTCAGCATGTCAAGTATCTGCTGAAGCATTAAACTTTGCACACCCACCCAACCAATCTGTATTCAGGCTGTTTCCACTCAAACACAAATGGAATTAAATCTTCTGACATTTCTTTGAATGCACCATAATTCAACATCAATGAATGCACTGAATTGCAGAGTCAAACACAAACAGGCTTCCAGAAAATCTTGTGGAAGCACAGTGTAATGGAGGGACGCAAATTCAGCAGCCAGCAATCCATGCTGTATGAAGCAAATACCAAAACACTGGTTCAAATCAGTGTTTTACATACGGAGGCAAAGCCAACCCATTTCCCTGTTCCCTGCTCCCGGGCCCACGGAGGGAGGAAACCTGCCTCTCGCAGCTATGGCTAATCATATAATATCAATTAAGAATATCTGCCTCGGATTATTAAGACGCTCAGGAGCTCAGTGGAGCTGCGGGTCGATGATTCGCAAACCAGAGAGGAAAGTTATAGAAGCAACACTACAATATGTGAGGCAGGAGAGTAATACCGCTTTAATTAGGCTCTAGCTGGTATCTATGCAGCTCAAGCTGGCAGACCTGTCAGGGTGGTTACACCAAGAGCAGTGAGTGACAGCTAGCTCCCTTCACTGTAATAGCACAGAGACTTAGAGAGAAGGACTTACCATTCACAAACCAGAGGTGAAACTAGATTAGCAATAATGCCTTTCAGTCACCCTTGCACATTGGCCTGAGGTTCACTGAACTGCTCACAAGCTTATAGTCACAGTTTTCACCTGGATGGACGGCAGAGAATGAGATCCTGTGATCATGTTACAGATAATCCAGCAGAGCTTGTTGTGTCTGAGGAAATGAAAGAGCCTTAGCCATTATTGTGATTCTTTAATGTGCTGGGAATAGTACATTCCACCAAGCAGGCATTTATTTTACTGTGCAGCAAAACCAATAATTGTTTATGTGAAAGCAATTAAGGTGTGCGCTTTAGTTTAATTCCCCCCCCCCTATCTTTTATCTTGATAGAGTTATGAGCCTCAATCAAGTGTGTTTTTTTTTTTCTTAGAAAGAATTCATTTGTGCGTCATTGCTACGAGGCAGAGAATTAAGAGTTACATCTGATCCCTCAAGAATCCCTCCACTTTCAACTGCTTCTGATTAGGCCGGGGCTGAAGTCTCGCCGTCGCCATGGTGACAGGCAGCAAAGATTGGACTTGAGACAGTTTCCAAGGGAAAGCCTACAGTGGCCACTAAATTGGGTGAAAATAAATAGAACTGATGTCCTATTTACGAAGGCTGCTGGTGGACTGCGAACGTTGCAGTGGAGGAGTCTCTTGGGGGCAGATGTGGAGCTCGGGAGGTCCTCCCACATGTTTCTAAATTAATAAAATGAGAACACATTCATCTACTGTGCCAGATGTGGACAGTAGCAGATCCTGGCAGGAGTAATGTCCACTGCATTATTTGAATGAATATGAATATTGAACAAATGAATGAATATTATGAGTAGGGCTGCAACTAACATTTATTTTCATTGTCGATTAATCTGTCCATAAAATGTCAGAAAATTGTGAAAAATGTCGATCAGTGTTTGATGACGTCCTCAAATGTCTTGTTTTGTCTACAACGACAGTTTACTGTCATAGAGGAGTAAAGAAACCAGAAAATATTCACATTTGAGAAGCTGGAATCAGAGAATTTTGACTTATTTTTCTTTAAAAAAAACTCAAACGATTAATCAGTTATCAAAATAGTTGGCAATGAATTTAATAGTTGACAACTAGGGCTGTCAATCGATTAAAATATGTAATCGCAATTAATTGCATGATTGTCCATAGTTTATCGCGATTAATTTCACATTTTTTATCTGTTCAAAATATACCTTAAAGGGAGATTTGTATTATAGGGAGTATTTAATACTGTTATCAACATGGGAGTGGGAAGATATGCTGCTTTATGCAAATTTATGTATATATGTATTATTGGAAATCAATTAACAACACAAAAAAATAACGAATATTGTCCAGAAACCCTCACAGGTACTGCATTTAGTATACAAATATGCTCAACTCATAACATGGTAAACTGCAGCCAAACAGGCAGCAACAGCTGTCAGTGTGTCAGTGTGCTGACTTGACTATGACTTGCCCCAAACTGCATGTGATTATCATAAAGTGGGCAAGCCAAAATGTAGCTTAAGTTTGGAGCGTTATTTAGCCTCCTTCGCCCAAAGCAAATATGACATGGTTGGTACCAATGGATTCCTTAGTCTTTCTAGTTTCATATATGATGCCAGGATCACAGGATCCCTCTAGCTTTAAGATGGAGCCCGCTTCAACCTAAAAAATGCAAGTTGCGTTAATGTGTTAAAGAAATTAGTGGCAAATTTGTCAAACTTAACGCATTATCGCATTTAGTTTGACAGCCCTATTGAAAACTAATCGATTAATCTTTGCAGCTTTAATTATGAAATGTGTAACATGCCCTTCTCCCTTTTTCAATATCAAGTTCTTTGGCCATAAAAAATCACTAAAATCACACTAAACTGGCTCTACTGCTCAGTCAGTCACGATCATCCCAATCAGAATGCACTCAGTGGCTTGATAAAAGCCCAAATATAAGGTTTGTTTGTTTTGCACTCAAACCAAAAGGCAAGAGGCGAGTGTTCATGAAGTGTTTGGAACACTAAAACTGTCTCTGTGTGGTGCATTTGAAGCTCCGACATATGATGTTCAGAGTTGCCAACAAACAGCGCGGCGTTCACAAGCAGAAGACCAAACCAGGGAGACAAACAAACATGGATGTCATCAAAAGGACAATATAACGCGCTGGCTTATTCCAGTAAAAGCACTGTCAATACTTGGAAGCCAAACTGAGCGTAAAAAGCACAATAACAAGGTTTAGCTACAGAGTCAGAACAGCCTGCAGCTGACTGTTAAACTCAAATGCGGTCAAAGGGATGAAGTATGACGCAAAAACGTTGTATGCAGAAGTAAAGAGGAGGAAACAATGCAATGACCATTCTGCAGCCAAGTGCTTAGCAGCACCGGAGGGAGTTAGACACAAAACACAATATCCACATAGAACACTTCCAACTACCCCTCTCACTTCACAGCCACTTTTAAAAAAACTATTTTTCAGCAACAATGACGCAAAAGACAGACGAACGTGTTTGAACTGTTCAAAAAGCAAAAGACATAAAAGAGAAGTTATGTAACGATAATTTATTCTTAACTTCACAAAAACACGAGGATAAATAACTTTAGATTTTCACAGATATTTTGTACATCAACTCATTCTTTTCAGACTCAAGCTCTTTTGGAATATCTCACTGAAAAAATAATGAATACTTGAACAGAGAGGTAAAAAGGTCAGACAGACAAAGATTTTGAGAGTATTTGATTTAAGTCATTTGGATGTTGTAACTGAAGTTGCAAACAAATGATCTTATAAGTCCCTTTCACATAGAGATTCCGCAATACTGACATAAAGAACATCCGTCATTTACACCGGCTTTGGTTTTTCACACTGAACAAAAAAACTGCAGCATAATGCCAGTTCCATCCCAGTGTGTGATTTTAGATAGCACGTAGGTATTGCGGGAGCAAAAGGGGTGTGACGTTAAACACAACAGGGTTGGCGTCTAGTGTGTGTGTGAGTGTGTGTGTGTGCATGTTGTCCCGCCGTGCCAGCTGTCCCTTTCACACATTCATAGAGTGCTCCAGGGATGATGTATTTTTGTTGGCCAACCAGGAAGTTAGAATCGCCCTGGGTTCCCTCGACAAAAAGCCAATGGGATTTTTCCATTGGGTTTTGGATTATTGCAGACCTGTGGCAAACAAACGTTTATGATACTTACACGTTTATTTCAACAAGATAATCTTCAAAAATGAACACCGCTTTTATGATTTTTGAAGTGTAAATGCCATCGCCAGAAGTAAAAAGCAAACGTTAGGCTATAAACTAATTACACCAAGTTCGCATGAGAGCGAGTACACTGTACGCAACGAGGCTGTAAAGGTGAACGAGTCGGCGTGATGACGTTTAGTCGTCTCATATAGCCACTTGTTAGCAACCGCATTTATTTAAGACACAAAATTCACGAGTGAGGTATTTATTGGTGTATTCTATGTCGTAGAACAAACATTAAAGTCTCTTAAGCTTGTGTTAACCACAGACCTTATTTCAGACATCCAACATTAAAACCCATTCAAAAAAACCATCGACTTTGAGACGAGGGAACCGGAAGTGTTAAAATGCTAACTCATTTCCGTGTTTTAGGACTCATTCCTGTAGCACTCTATTGGCTCGGCTCTGTGACTACTTCCGCTGCCGACTCAGAGGCCAATCCATAAATTAGCAAACTGCACTTATTGTCTAAGCACATGTAGTTATCTTTGGTCAGGGTGCCGACTGGAGTGTCAGTTGAACGGAGCCCAATCGCTAAACTGACAATCGTTAGCATTTAGTTCCACTCTCTTCAGTGTGTAAATGCTGAAACGAATGACTCGAAAAGAAAGATTCATGAAGTTATTATGCAAACAATAGCATGCATTGGGACTAAATGGCACTGCCACTCCAGGGAACTACTATAGAGAGTTGAGCTGGAAGCCAACCTAGGGCCATTCTTTCTTTATTCTAAAAATGTCACCAAAGTAAAGGTCAAGCCATTTAAGGCACAGGGCTGTGGAACGTTGAAGGGGGGGAGTGTCAAATGTGTAAGAAATCTTATTGCTTCTGTGGTTCCATTTAGTTTGATGAATAGTCTTCACATCAGTGCTGAACCAAGCTAATGACCACACTTCAAATGCCCTATCTACCCACTCTGCTTCAATGATGAGTTAAGCACACCACAGAGCCTCACACTGAAAATGATTATTCTTTTTTCCCTTTCGAAGGCAATGACTGTGTAGAACACAGAGAGAAACAGAGAGGGAGGAAGAGAAGAGAGGATCAATGAGCCAAGTTGGAACAAACATTAACTTACTTCTTGTTTATCTGTTCGTCTTGTTTAGTTCTTAATGTATATTCATGAGAAAAACTTTAATGGAGATTTAGACTAGCAGACTTTTGAGTTTTCAGAAATGCTGTACTGCTCAAACTAGAAGACATTCTATGTCCCAGACTGTTGACATGTTGACGTGAGGGGGCACAATTTACACAACTGATCTCAGGCGAGATGTACTGATAATTCCAGTTGGAGAGATCCGCAGCTGATGCAAATGATTGTGATATTGTGATAACAAAAACACAAAGAAGTCACTGTATATACATCAGCTGTTTCCCTCCTTTTTTAACCTTTTCCACTCCACTCGTCTTTTTCATAGACCAATTTTTGTCTTTTTTAGGGGGGGCAGGGGGTCTTTAGGGGGAGATAGCAGGTCAACAGTAGATGTCCCATAGAAGTGGTGT
Source organism: Sebastolobus alascanus (assembly GCA_916701645.2). Classification (NCBI taxonomy): domain Eukaryota; kingdom Metazoa; phylum Chordata; class Actinopteri; order Perciformes; family Sebastidae; genus Sebastolobus; species Sebastolobus alascanus. The sequence goes on along the minus strand of CAKAOJ020000040.1, from coordinate 2,167,491 downwards.
ACATCATCTGAAAGCTGGAAACCTGAAGCTTAATTTGAGATGCAGCTCAGCACTGTGTGTCAAGTTATTCTAGTCATAAATCTGAATTTGATAAAAATGATCAAAAATCCCTCCAAAATACCACATTAAGACACTAAGACCTTGAGGAACACCATAGAAAAAGCCATGCTGTGATTTGGTTTTAAAAACTTTTGACATTTGGAGATTTCTGCAAGAATTGCATTTTTCCGCATTTGGATGGCGAGCACTTCTGAGGCCTGTACTACAAAGTGAGTTCAACATACCCAGGGTATCTTCTTGTTACCTGGCTTAACTAACCCTAACAAACGAGATCCCGCTAAGCGGTCCTACGACGGTGGTTATCAACTCGGTAAATCAACCCAGGGTTTCTCTTTCTGGTTATGAGCACGTTCACATAAAAGGGGCGGTGTTTGCAGCATCTGACCAATCACAAACATGGACAAGTCTACTGTCAGCAGAGCAGCATATTTTACAAAGGAAGAGCAAACTATAATATTAGACAAATACGAAGAACTTCAACACATAATCCAGACTGAAAGTAACACACTTGAAGCTGCCAAATGCAGGAAGGACAGCTGGCAAAAGAAAAAATTGCCGATGTTTGAATGCGTTAATTACCGGATTTATTAATTTAACGGAATACTCAAAAGTCAGATATAGTCGTCTAGACAGGGCAGTGATATTATAAAAACCTTTCAGAACATAATGGATCATTAAATTACACTTCATTATGGCCTTTGATAAGGTTGTGGCGTGTCTGACTATTTCAGCCTTCTTCCAGCTTTGTCCCCGACTGCGGCGGTGTAAAACGGACTTGAAAGCAAATAAAAAAATAAATATAAAACATAATTCAAGGTCTCTAGTTTGTGGTTGTAAAGTTTCATGAGGCTGTGATTATCCGAGAGGTCACAAGGTCATTTTATACAGTGAGGTCAAATTTAAAAAAATGGTCTCCCGAAAATGAAATGGCTAGTATGGGGACTGATATCATCACACATGAATACAGTTGACCTCATTTGATCCACAAGAGTCTCAGCTTTACAGTGATACCCAATTTATGCAATACTGGGACCCCAGTATGCAAAAATATTAAAATACACCATTTTAGAATAGGCAAAAATAACACAATTATACTGCATTCAAAAAACTGCATTGTTTTTGCCACAAACTGCATGCAATTATCATAAAGTGGGCATGTCTGTAAAGGGGAGACTTGTGAGTACCCATAGAACCCATTTTCATTCACATATCTTGAGGTCAGAGGTCAAGGAACCCCTGTGAAAATCGCCATGCCAGTTTTTCCCTCGCCAAAATTTTGCCCAACTTTGGAACGTTATTTAGCCTCCTTCCCAACATGCTACCAATGGATTCCTTAGGTTTCATGTCATATCAGTGTTATGTCTAGCTCTAAAACTGAGCCTGCTACAGCCTCTGAACCACAGTTAAGTCGGCTGAGGGCGCCGGCACCCTCAAGGAGTGGAAGAGGTTAATTGGATACTGCTCCAATGAGGGGATAACTCCTATCTCTCCCATCTAGTCTCCAACATACTCCAACTACTAGCACATCTTTATTGGCCACAATACAATGAAAACATGTTTAAAAACTGTTCTAATGTCTCATGCAACCTGCAACAAGGTCAAGGCGCTTCCTGGAACCGCATATGTACCATCATGATGGACACAAGGGCAAATTATTATCTATGTCAACATGCTTTTAGTACCGTGGAAATGATCATTGAGCAAGAGACAGAAAGAGAGAGCTCTTTGGCAATAACGTACTTAATTATGCTTATATGACTGAAGCTTGCTTTTACATATAGCTTTCTTGCATTTAATTTGTACTTCATTTAATTAAAAAAAAGATGAGAGAGAGTAGAAAGAGAAACGGAGAGATGGAGAGAGAGCATGGCTTGCAATAGATATGACAGTCTCTGAAGTAACACACGACCATATCTTGCTCCTGACATGCTCGAGAGAGTGGAACACTTCAATATTTTCTACTTAATCCAGATTCATATTTGCATTGCCACCATCACGCAAGTATGTGAAAACTGCATCTATTAAACTAAGGCCAAAAAATGTCATACTGGCCATGTGGCTTACTGAATGATTTCAACACAGGGATCAAATAAACCAAACATTTGTCATCTTGCTTCAGACTGTACAGCAGATGTGTACATCATAACTGAGGCTATAGTACATGATTGAATAGCTCTACCTCCCGACATGTGAGAGGATACAACACCCACTGCATAATGCCCACTGCCTTCTCTGTGACACCTGGAGAGTCTCTCCTCTCATTCACTAAAAATTAGGCCCAGTCTAACAGCTACCAGACAGCAGCCACCTGGTGTGTCTGAATTCCTGAGTACATCTCCTGCCATGTAGAGTCAGAGTGGATCCAGGATAGTCCGGATTTGACATCCATATGTCTGACAGTGGCTGAGCAGCGGAACAAACTGGTTTCCTCTTCTCTAATAATTCAGTGATAAAACATGAAAGGGAAAGTGCTATATATGGGATCATAAAACATGGAAAGAAAAGATGCAATTAAAATGTATACAAGGAACTATAAAAACAACGATAACAGCAATATTTAGGTACCAAAACTTAACGCCACACCTTGATTACAGCCACTGTGCCTGCATTATGAGGTGAGAATGTCTTTAGAGAACCTACACAGGAGCATTCATTATCAATAGAGACTAGCCTAAAGCTACCAGTAAGCACTGGCAGACCTGGAGAGAATGTGACCTGAATTAAAGACTAACTCCCTCCATGTGACCACGCTGCGATTGAGATGTCAGGGGGGGCTGGTGTATTGTTTGTGGGAACACTGCTAAAGATTTAAAGATTACAGTGTTTATGCTTCACTGGACTGGATGCCTGCAGAATACAGATGCGACTAACAAGCCCCCAGGAGGCTGGAGATGAAAGGTGTTTCATAATGATTCAGTCTACCGGGGAGTCCATCGCTGTGGGTTTAGGAAAATCTTTACAGTTAATGGAGCCATGCTGTTTCTTCCCTTCTCCTGATTTAATTAAGAATGGCACAAATTTATCATCTGCCTGTAAACATCTGTCTGTCAGTTTAGTGACGACTTTGTTTTCCAACCTTCTGATTATCAGCTGGGTTTCATAGTAGATCAGTAAACTCATTAAATTCATAAATGCATTCGATTTGTGGCTACTTGCAAAGAGTGAAAGAATCTAAGATAAAAAAACAACACAATTTTCAGAAAAAGTTGTTTTGTTTACATGTTTTAAGCACGACTTTTGCTTTTACAATATGCAATTAAACATTAACTGTCTGATTTTACTGTATTGTGTCCATGGAACCCAAAAAAACAATATTCCTGGAAGTTAATTAACCTCATGTAAACTATATTTCACTTAGCTAATTGCTGATGTCTCATGTTTATTTCATAGTCAGTTCACCAATTAAAATCTGCAGCAAGTACAATGTTTTTAATTACTTCAATGCTTATTTCTAAATATAGATGATACAATATATTCTACTCATTTGACAATTAATGAAGCAAGTACACATAACAGCAATCTGCAGAACACCATAAAGGTTGTTTCACTATTTATACTGAATGATTAATGTATTCAGTGTGCATAAAAAAACATTTCTTAGAGCTGTTGTAGGCTGGTTGGAGCAAATAAAAAAAAAAAAAGTTATCTTTATAAAACGGTTACTACATCCGTGAGGCATGAGACAGATAATTTGTGAAAAAAATCATGTGCCTCTTTGTCCTCCGGTGCTCCTAATGGCATCTGCAAGATTTCACAGACCGGAGGAAAACAACCAATCAGAGCTGAGCTGGAACCTTGCAGTCTCTATGCAGCTGTCAATCACTCACAAACTCCGATCAAACGGTCAAACTAGGCAGCGCTGATCAAATATGAATCAATATTCTGTTACTGTAATGACTATTTCTCACATAAAATGTTTTCAGAAACACTGTTCAGCTGTAAAATGAGAAAGTTTGTGACCCGGCCGCCATGTTGAGATCAGTTGAGGAAATACCAAGCACCGCCCACCAGCCGGAGCAAACTTTCTCATTTTACAGCTAAACAGTACACTACAAGATGTTTCTGAAAACATTTTACGCAAGAAATAGCATTACAGTAACAGAATATTAATTAATATTTGATCAGCGCTGCGTAGTTTGACCGTTTGGTCGGTGTTCGCGAGTGATTGACAGCTGCCTCCATTGAATGAACAGCCAATAGGAACGCTCTCTCTCTGAAATGACCTGTGATTGGCCAACGTCTCCCATCAAAGGCTAGATTTTCTAAAGCCTGAAAACAGAGCTCTGAGGAGGTGCAGAAGTCTAGTTTTCTCTCAGAACACTTGAATTACAATATGCTGAAAGTTGTTATGGAATTTTTGCCCAATGATGCCAAAAATATTCTGCCTACTTCCAGTTTAACTCACTTGACATAATGTGTGGTAGGCTGTGCCAGGGCATAGGAAAAAGACACATCAATGTTTATGATAATGAAAAAATATCACGCTGTATATGTGAAGTCACAGGAGCACTGGGGTGATGCTGTGAAGTTTGGGATTTGATCAATTTAATAGTCTTCAAATGCTGAGCTGTTGCTCTGTCAACAGTCTCACGAACACTCGTCCAGCTTCAGAGGAAAGTCAAGGTCGTAGTAAACCATATTTTCCCCTGGCTGTATTTCACTCCAAACAACAGGGTGAGCCTGGGTTAATTGGAGCACAACAGGGACACGAGAAGACAGCAGTTGGTGCAGATTCCCCTACGAGAGTGAAAGCATTGGATAGACAGCCAAATTACATCTTTTCAAATGTGCCTGATTTCACTGGGCACAATCTAGGTGGATTTTCTGAGACAAGACAATGAGACAATCAGCCACATGGTCTTTCCTTTTGTTGAGGTGACATCCAATCTTTGCTCCATCAGTTGGTGAGTACAACTACTGATGTCCAGCAACAGCAATGTGTGGATTTAATGAAGACCAGCCTCTATGTTCTGAAGTCTAAGATTGAGAGGCTAGGGGAAGGCAACTACATTTTGTGTGTGAGTGAATAGGAAATCACGCTGGCAGAGAGTAACACGAGTTACTATGTTTACTGAGAGGTTTGAGATTATCATTAGAAGTGCAGTTGGGGGCACACAGGGCGGATCAACAGCACTCGTATGAAGCGCACTGTTGCAGAGACTTGGAACTCTTCAGCCCGGCAGGCTAAGCCTCCAGCAGCATTCAGACTTTAAAAAGCATGGCAAAGATACAGGTTGTGAGGGAACGAACAAATGAAAGAGATGATGACGATGCAACAGTGGGAAGAAGAAACACGCTGCCAAGGGAGAGTGCAATTGAAAAAGAGACAGAAGCAGAGAAAAGAGAGATTTATACTGACGGACAGAGTGAAGACATGCAGGGCTCAACAATTAGGCCTGCCCGCCTGCCCAGGGCAAGTAAAATGCCACATCGAGCTAGTGAGTCTACCAACTCTAAAAAATGATTTAACAGTTTTTTTCCGGAGCTGATGATGGAAGTAGCTAATTAGTGAGCCGTCTTTCTTCCTTCTCATCACTGCTGAGAGTTGCACATGTGCAGTACCGATCGGGCACTCACAAGAAAATAGCGACAGGTAAAGAGTCTAAAGACAAAGTTTATGAGCTGAATCGCAGGCAAACAATTTCAATTATCCTGGACGTTGGGTGGTGTTAAAGGATGTGGGCAAAAACTCCAACTATGAAAGTTTGAAATCAAGGCGGATAAAAACAGGGTCGTTTTTTCAAAGGCACGTGAACTTTCCAAAACACGTCGCTGGAGTGCTGTAACAAGAGCCGACAACATCTCGCTTGTATAGCAGCAAATTTGTATAGTGGCAAGTCAGTGGGCTACTTCTGGGTCTACCTCTGGGTCTACCTCTGGGTCTACCTCTGGGTCTACCTCTGGGTCTACCTCTGGGTCTACCTCTGGGTCTACCTCTGGGTCTACCTCTGGGTCTACCTCTGGGTCTACCTCTGGGTATACCTTCTGGGTCTACCTCTGGGTCTACCTCTGGGTCTACCTCTGGGTCTACCTCTGGGTCTACCTCTGGGTCTACCTCTGGGTCTACCTTCTGGGTCTGAGAAATGAAGCCAATGCAGAAGTGCTTTAAACTTGCATTCTTTCTAACAGCCAGCAGGGGGCGACTCCTCTGGTTGCAAAAAGAAGTCTGATTGTATAGAAGTCTATGAGAAAATGAGCCTACTTCTCACTTCATTTATTACCTCAGTAAACATTGTAAACATGTGTTTATGGTCTCAATCACTAGTTTCAAGTCTTTTTTAATACAGCATGATGCTCACTTAGTAAATTATGGTCCCATTTAGAGTCAAATAGACCATAAAGCAGGGTGCGCTTTAGGTCGTGGCTACATTGTGATTGACAGGGCACTACTACGGAGTTGTCCATGTTTTCGTCTTAGAACTTTAACCCTTTCACAGTGTGATTTCAGTTCATGAAAGTTAATTGTAACATTTTGTTAAAAAACATGTCTTATTGACTTCGGGGAAGTAGATTTCTGACTCACTTGCCCGACTGGTCAAGTGTAAAAAAACATTAACGTTGAACCCTGAACATGACTTGCTTGTTTTTATTCAGGGTCAAAAGCATGCATTGGTCTTGCGGCAGAAAACCAGACCAGATGAAACCTACAAAAACACAGCAAAGAACCAGGGTGGAGGTTTGAACCCTTGAGCTTTCGGGGAGGGGACAGGTCTAACTACTACTATGAGCCAGCCAGACAAAATGCAAAACATAAGTAAGACTTTGGAGTGAATATGACGTTGACAAAGTAGAGAGAGATGGTGTGGGTAAAGCCCCGACACATTTGACAGTTGACAGAGGACAGAGGGTAGCCGCAGTGCATCTCCTCATCTGATCTTCCCGTCATCTTCTGTGCACAGCAGAGTGACCGTGTCCCATCTCATATATCTAATCTTATCTTGATCCTGGCAGTGTACAGCTGTATTAAATGTCCCGGTCTCTGCTCCCTGCCACCACATCAGCATGTGTCGTTTCATTTCTAAGATGGAATAACAAGATTCTCCTGTAATAGACAATTTATCTTTGGGGCAAAACACATCGAACTGAGAGAATAACATCAACAAATGTAGCGGTCGAACAAACAAACATTGGATTTTGACCTCCCACCCTGCCAACACACCAACGGACACACACTGACCAACATTTATTCATCAATATCTTGAATGAAATAATTAGCCTCACTGTCACTTTACCTTTTATATACTTTTACTGACACCTACGTTTACTGCATTCCTCTTTATTCATTTGCAATTACTACTCATTTTGTTTTTACTTGCGCAATTTTTTTTTCTTTTTTATACATATTTAATTAGGAGGGTGTTGTTGGAGGGAGCCTGAGACTCAAGATGTTCATTGCCAACGACTGCTTCTCTGTAATTGTTGTGCGTATGATAAATACAGAACTTGAATTTGAACTTTTCTAAAGGCCTCCGGGCTCTGAAATGTTTCCCTGAACCAACACAGCTGCTACAATTATTTGAAACACAGAGAAAATTATATCAAATCAGCAAACACTAAAATGATATTGGTGATGTATTTAAGAGAAAAGGAATGGGTGATCACACAAAAAGAGCAGAGAAGCACAGAAACATGACCTGGATATTAAAAGCTCCTTTCACTGTCCAGTGTGAGAGGCCTTGCCTTGGGAAAGGTGTTAACAGTCTGTTTTCATCTCCTCTGCCAATAAATTAAGGGGAAAATGAAATGTAGCAAATCTCAAAAAGCACAGAAAGTGCAATTTGTCTAGCTCCCTAGACTTAAAGTTAAATGGTCAGGATGTTTGCTCATGCGTATACCTAAATTAGAAGTAATAGCATGACTACAATTTCCATATGCAGGAAAAATGGAATAAATGAAATTACATGTCAGGTGCGGTAAAATCATTTAGTAGTGTGCCACTTAATCGTGTGAAGGTGAAAGTGGAGCACAAAGGACCATAGAGGTCCTGTTATTTGAATGTGTGGTGTCACATTATTCAGAATTTCACCTGTATAGTGAAAATACTTAACGTTTAACCTCCCTGCTAATCAGGAAACACTTAACCCTCTGAACCCCACAACCCGCCGGCGGATTTGAAAGGCATGTTTTCTTCAAAAAAAAATAAAAAAATGTCAAAAATAGACCATAATAAAAATAAAAATAGACTGTATATAAGAAGTGGACATAGTCACAGTGACGTCACCCATTGGTTTGTGGACTGCCGTTTTGACGGCTCAAGTTTGGCATTTTGGCCGTCGCCATCTTGTTCTTTTGCAACCAGAAGTGACACGAGAGGGTGGAGCTAAGTACAACTGAACGCTGAATAAGATATTTTTAGGCGTCCAACATGTTACAATTAACTTTGATGAACTGAAAACACGCTGTGAAAGGGTTAAAGCTGTAAGACGAAAACGCTGACAACTCCCAGACCTGACAACGCCGTGGTAGCGACCTGTCAATCACATGGTAGCCACACCCAGAAGCCTTATTGTCTATTTGACTATAAATGGGACCATAATTCACTAAATGAACATCATGCTGTATTGAAGAAGACTTGAAACTAGTGATTGAGACCATAAACTCATGTTTACAATGTTTACTGAGGTCGCTCTTGTTATGGCACTCCAGCTACGTTTTTTGGAATCTTGACGTGCCTTTGAAAAAACGGCCGCGTTTTATCTGCCTTGCTCTCAAACTTGCGGCAAACTTCGCAATACATAGCTGGAGTTTCGCCCACATCCTCTCTAACGGCAACCAACTGAACTCCTGTTTTCAGGATAAATGAAATGCTCGCTTGCGCTTCAGCTCATAGACTTTATCTTTACCAGCCGCCATTTTCTCGTGAGTGCTCGATTGGTACTGCGCATATGCAACTCTCATTTTCTTTTTCACATAGACTTCTATACAATCAGACTTCTTTTTGCAACCAGAGGAGTCGCTCCCTACTGGCTATTAGAAAGAATGCAAGTTTAAGGAACTTCCGCATTGGCTTCACTTTTCAGACCCCAGAGTTGACCACTAGCAAAAACAGAACTTGTCGTCAGATTTGTAAATTTCCAAGGACCCTTGAACGAATCATGTGTGATGAACGCTTCCTTAAAAAAAAAAAAAAAAAAAGATAATTTAACAAAATAACTTTATTCTACATGTCTCATTTAAAATTTTGCCCAAAAGTTTGCAATAACCAGATCCTGTACAAAACTCGCAAGCCATGAATGACTCGGCTGAGACCAACAGTCACGTGACAAACATTCAGTGAAACTTGAAGTGGACTGAACTGCAGGCTACTTACTGTACACAGAGCAGAGAGGACAAGAGAGGTTGTACACATTTAACTAGTTCAAAATATAGCATGTGGAGCCTCCTTTTTTCGGATATTGGTAACACTTGTGGGCACTTGGAAAATAAATGATCAAAGAAATTCAACTTGCGTTTTTTCTTCATGATTTATGCCATTATAACTGTGTTATACTGCACAAAAGACATTTTTGAGTTCTCCCTACTAGCCATGATTGTGCCGTTTCTGTAGAGGTGCAGGACTAACAGTATATATTGCAGAGAAAAACGAGGCCACACTGAGTAAAATGTGACCAGAGCAAAAAAACACCCTGAAACTGCTTGGGATTCAGAGGGTTAAACTAAAAAGGACGGCAAAGACGGCATTTGAAAGTAAATGGGTTTTGAGAGGAGAGTTGGAAAGTTTTGTGGGAAGCTGCATTCATTGTGAAAAGGTAGCTCTCCCTGCCAGTTATGTGGTCTGGATATTATTCAGATCCCAAAAGCCAGAGGAGGGGGGGAATAAATTGAAAAGTTTGAAGGTGAAACTGGAGGACAATGGAACATAGGGGTCCTGTTTTAGAATATGATGTCAGATTATTCCTACATTGACCTGACCTGCAAAATAAAAATAACCCTCAGGATATACTTAAAGCTCATCATCTCATCAGGAACTGCTCAACTCAAAAATAACTTTAAGGGCAAAGTAGCTGGGTCCTCCATATGAGAGGCTATGAAGTGACTGATTACAGCAATGATGAAGAGGCAGTTGAACTGTGAGATTGCCCTCAGCTCCAGACGCCAGCTGCCTGTCTTGATTTCAGCACCGAGGACAGCTCCCTTCTTGTGGAACCCAGTGGAGAATCAGCGCTAGACTCCTGACGTGCCGAACAGGAGGGTCCGCTTTAAGTGAAACTGACAGGTTTCGCTTTGTAACATGGAGTTCTCACTTTCTATGGATTTATGATGGTGTAAAATGCTTTCATACAGTGTTTCCACCGTGTACTCTCAGCTCCACAGTCCCATGCCAAACCTTGTCATGTGGAGCAGCCAATGGTCATAGAAGAGAGGCCTTTCATCTGTGGCCAGTCTTACACTTTAAAGCAGCCAGACTGATAGAAACTAAAATGGGGATCAAAACCCAATAATGCTGATCTGTGTGCTTTTGAATGGCACTTAAGGAAAGAGTATGAGAGCACTTTGCCTTTGTTCCACCCTACTAATTAATCACACCTTTCAGCCAGCCACACTCGGTGGGGCATTTAGCGCGAAAGCGGTCTAGGTCCAAGGGGAAAAGTCTCCCAGCCGCACTATGCTTTTCCTATCTCATATTCACAGCTTACTGTGTGGCAACACAGGCCTGTTTACTATTCTGGTGGGTTGTATCATGTGGTCGTTCCTCTAATCCCTTGAAATGCTTGGAATTGTCAAACAGGAGAAGTGCTCACCTCTCCAGAGGGGGAGAGGAAGAAAATTAAAAGGCAACCTTGCAGGAAATATATCTTGTGAAAAGGAAAGAGGGTGTGCTGTGTGAACGCATCTACCAGGAAACCCGATAGTGCTAGTCACAGAACACAGTCTGAGTGATAACCTGACACAATAACAACCCCGTGGGACACACAGGAAAGAAAATATCTAGTCTAATTTAAAAAAAAAAAAAAATGCTCTTGTCGATAGAGGAAACCAGGTAGCTGCACTATTAATCGAATATTAATCGCAATCACGATTTTGGCTTCCCACAATTAAATGAACATGATCGACTGCGATAATGACGTTTAAAATGTGTGCTCTGCTCATAAAAAACTCTGCTGCATAAATCAAGCGATTCCTAAACTAACAGCTAGAGATGCACCACCAATGAGCAGCTGGCTTTCAGCAGTCTCATATTTCCCATCTTTTGCTGGTCACACACACATGAACAACCACCTCTCCCTGAACGTCTCAAAGACCAAGGAGGTCATCGTGGATTACAGGAGGGGGGGTCGCACTCACCCCCCAGTCACCATCGATGGCACAGCGGTGGAGAGGGTGGACACTAGAGGTTGACCGATTAATCGGTCGGCCGATTAATCGGGCCGATTTTTTGACATTTTTTCATAATCGGCATTGGCCGATGCCTGAGCATATTAAGCCGATTAGTAAACAGGCACATCTGCGGGCAGCCCAGTGTTGTTGTTGCTGTGGAACACGTGTGACACCGCCCCTTGTGTGTCAATCAAATTGCCATTCTGCCGGGAGAAACCGGTAGGCTTAAATTCTTCTCTTTCAAAGCCCTATATATTTAATTGGTTAGATATGAAATGCTACTTTTAGAGAGATAATACTTAGGAACTGTACTGATAGCGAGCCTCCAACCAGCTAGCTACCTTACAGGTAGGGATGGGTACCGAAACCCGGTAACGGGCTCGGGGGCCAAATTATTACAGGCCGTAGTATTGATAATGATAAGCTCCGACGTTATCAATTCTGTTTTTAGTAACGGAGAATTTCTCTCCGTAGGTAACGCAGCGCTGTGTGCGGGGCGGAGCAGCTCTCACATACACGCTGCTGCAGCACCGTGTTCAGACACACAGAGCTTCTGCTCTTAGTAACTATGACAGAGAAAACTAAACTTATAAAGCGTGATCACACTTTACTAGAGATGATGCTGACAATGCTTGTCATAAGTGAAAGTTTGCGTGTGAGGGCGGAAACACGAGCAATTTGTCGAAACATTTAGCAAAAAGTTCACTTCCTCATTAAACGTGTCTACGGTCTATGATGATATGAGCAGCAGGCTGTGTAATACGAGTGAACAAAGTTATTATTATTTTTTGATCACTTAGATTATGCAGGATTCTCACCAGCAGACTGAGAAACACTTTCTTCCCCCAGGCCATCAGACTCTTAAACAGATATCTTACAACACTCTCTCTCTCTCACAATAAACAAGTGCAATACTTCAAAGCAATATGTGCAATATAAAAAAAAGAAATAAATGCTTCTATATTTACCATATACCAAGTATTTCCTTTATTATTATACTGTATATTATTTTAAATACACTATTATTTTTATTTTTATTTTATTTTTTTGCTACTTAACTTACTGTTTTCTTAATGGAGCTTCCCAGCAAAAAGTATTTCACACGATTGTACTTGTATAACCGGCGTGACAATAAACATCTTGAATCTTGAACTTAATCACACACTTATTATATTGTAATTCATTCCCATGATATTGCTCAGAGTAATCACTGTGACCAGCTTGTCTGCAGACAGCGCAGAGCTAATGAGCTCCGTTCCATTGGGTTATATTGTGGTGCGTTCAAGCTCTACTCAGTAAACATGAGTATTGGGTGATGGGATATTACAACGCTATCATGATGCGTTTAAATTTAATCTTGTTAAATGACGTTTTTGACGAGAAACTTGAATAAATCCAGTTGTTTGAAGGAGATGTTTTCACAGCAATATAAAATAGATATTAGAGAGGGAATTATGACCCATTTAACTTCCTAACACTAGCTCTAAGCAGCTTAAAATACATAATTAGAACTAATAATGCCAAGATTTTTTTTAATCAAAGCAAATATTTTAATAAAAATACAATCATTTAATTTCATATCATTAGAATTTGTGTTTATGTGCAAATAACCACTATAGATGACAATAATAATGTAAAAAGATAACATTTAGAGTTTTTTTTTGTCGGTTGGAATGTAACAACATGGAAGTGAAAGCAGCGCTGTTTATTTAAATGTGAAATTGCAATAAAAACATTTTGTAAGTAAAATCTATGAATAATCGTGATAAACAATCGTGATCTTAATATTGATCAAAATAATCGTGATTATCATTTTGACCATAATCGTGCAGCCCTAATACCAGACCAAATTTGATGACAGCACGGGCATCAAACGATGCAAAAATAACATCTTTGTTCATGATCTGAATAGGAAGACCCTGTTAATCCAGAGAAAGGTTGCAGAGACATGAAGCTGCTGTCCAAAAACTATAATTGTGTAAATTGGCAGCTTCCATAATTTAGTTATAAATTTGACCCAAGAAAGACAGTCACCTTGACAGTGTTCTGCACTGCAGCATTCTCCTCTGTTCACCTTTGTTGACGCAGTCAAGCCATGATGTGATATAATCCCATAATACAGGACGACTGAAACAAAAGCGTCTTCCTCTCCATCTCTGAACACACGAGTATCAACTGAGCCTCTCTAATTCCCAGCCAATTAAGCACATTAGATATGGAGCAACAGTTGTGAGCTGGTATTAACCCTGCTGACCTTGAGATGCAATTTGGTTGAAATCAAGCGCACATTTCAAAATGCATCATGCTGCATCTACACTGGATGAAGCGGACAGCTGGGGAAATACCGAACAGTTGAGGGGTTTTGTGATTAGTGTGCACAGTTTCCTCCTGCTGAATACTGCTGTCAAAAAACATATGCTCTCCGGATGTCTCATACACTGTAAAGAGAGAAGATAAGCGCATCCATCCAGAAATATGTGCTGCTCGTTTCCATCTGGAGAGGAGAGGAGAGGAGAGGAGAGGAGAGGAGAGGAGAGGAGAGGAGAGGAGAGGAGAGGAGAGGAGAGGAGAGGAGAGGAGAGGAGAGGAGAGGAGGAGTTTAAAGGTCCACTGCTGATATAAACATCTCTTGCTTGATAGGGGAAAGAAAAGTACCCCGCAATGCAGACACCAGAGGGAGAGATAGAAAGGAAAGAGGGAAAACAGAGAGGGTTGAGGTAGACCTTTAGAAGGAAAAAGATGAGAAGGGGACGACAGCAGAGAGCTCTCGACGCCGTCCTCTCCAGATCATCAAAGTGTCACTTCTGTTACCAGGCCGGGACCGGGACAAGATGTCCTCAGGTTAAAAAACGGAGGATCAGTATGCAGGTCACAGAACTGGGGAGGGGAGAGGAAGAAAGTGGAGGAGACAGTCCACAGTGTTTACTGCAGCAATTCCCCCACTTCCTCTGTCTGACCACAACACTAATGACACAGTTTCCTCACAGACAATTTATCAAACGCTCTGACAGCAAGCCATACTGGTTTCTTTCACACAGCCATTATGATATTGGCAGACCTCAGATGACACGTACAGATACAGACATGTCATCCAGAAAACAACAGTGTTAAACATACAGGAACTACTTAAAACATCATGTAAAATGTGTGTGCTAACATCAAGTTTTCTTTTTGGTCTGCATAAGAGCAGATCCAATGCAGCTACATAGACACAGCACACATACTCACATTGCAATGTATCCTCATATAATTGTTCATATGATATCGTACGAAAAATTCTTCCTCATTTTTCGTGCGTTTTTCTACAAATGTCCAGCAACACGTGACACGTGTCAATATCCGTTCCTCACGTGCAGTCTTTGCAAAGAAAACTCAAAGTGGTGAGGTTTAGGCATCAAAACTACTTAGTGAGGTTTAGGAAAAGATCGTGGTCTGGGTTAAAATTAGGGCTGTCAATCGATTACAATATTTAATCACAATTAATCACACATTTTTTATCTGTTCAAAATGTATCTTAAAGGGGAGATTTTTCAAGTGTTAAGTAAGTCAAGTAATACTCTTATCATCATGGGAGTGGACAAATATACTTGCTTTATGCAAATGTATGTACATATTTATTATTGGAAATCAATTAACAACACAAAACAATGACAAATATTGTCCAGAAACCCTCACAGGTACTGCATTTAGCATAAAAATATGCTCAAATCATAACATGTCAAACTGCAGCCCAACAGGCAACAACAGCTGTCTGTGTGTCAGTGTGCTGCCTTGACTATGACTTGCCCCAAACTGCATGTGATCATCATAAATTTTCATTGACATATCTTGAGGTCAGAGGTCAAGGGACCCCTTTGAAAATGGCCAAGCCAGTTTTAACTCGCCAAGATTTAGTGTAAGTTTGGAGGGCTATTTAGCCTTCTTCGCAACAAGCTAGTATGACATGACTGGTACCAATGGATTCCTTAGGTTTTCTATTTTCATATGATACCGTCTTCACTCTAGCTTTAAAACTGAGCCCACTACAACCTAAAAATCACAAGTTGCGTTAAAATGCTCTAAAGTAAAGGCGTAAAAAAAATTTGCATTTACAAATATTATCGCGTTAATTTTGACAACCCTAGCAAAAAGAACTCCTTACTAAGTGGTGTATCTCAAGTATGGAAGTTACATGACAAATAAATCAATGCTGACTTCTGGTTTCACACAAGGTAGAAACACCGGTCTCCTGGGTGAGAGTCTGGAGAGTTTTGACCCACCCATCCACCTCGACCTCCTGCCTACCTGGCTTTTGTCGCTCTTTACTATTCTTCCTGGTTCACAATCAGCCAAATGCTGGTAAAATATGCAAGTGGCTGCTAGATTTGCTTCACTCACCAACCAAAAAAACAATGGTAATCTATTGAGTGGCTGGTAGATTTTGGAATCCACCAGCCACAGTGGCAGGTGGACAAAAAGTTAATTTCCAACCCTGTTCACAGTTACATGGATTACATATGGATTGATTTTGTGGGATATACACTTCTCAAAAAAATTAAGGGAACACTTAATCATCACAGTATAACACCAGTCAGTCTTCAGGGATATCAATCTGTCCATTTAGGAAGCACAAGTTATTGTGAATCACTTTCACCTGCTTTGGTGCAAATGAAAGTGGCAACAGGTGCAATGGAGAGGCAACAGCAAGACAACCCCCAAAAAGGGAATGGTTTTGCATACAGTCTCAAGAGCATGGAGGAGATACCGGGAGACCGGCCGTTACACGGGGAGGGCTGGACACGGCCGTAGAAGGGCATCAACCTAGCAGCAGGACTGGTATCTGCTCCTTTGTGCGAGGAGGAACAGGAGGAGCACTGCCACAGCCCGACAAAATGCCCGGCCTCATGTGCCCAGAGTGTGTGGGCAGTTCCTGGATGACGAAGGCATTGATGCCATTGACTGGCCCTCACGTTCCCCTGACCTAAATCCAATTGAGCACCTATGGGACGTTATGTATCGGTGCATCCGATGCCACAAAGTACCGCCACAGACTGTCCAGGAGCTCACTGATGCCCTGATCCAGGTCTGGGAGGAGATCCCCCAGGACACCATCCGCCGACTCATCAGGAGCATGCCCAGACGCTGTCGGGAATGCATACAGGCACGCGGGGGCCGTACACACTACTGAGCCACATTATGAGTTGCCGTGATGAAATTCATGCAAGTTTGATCAGCCTGTGATTTCAATTTTTTACTTTGATTTTTGGTGTGATTTAGAATCCAGCCCTCAGTGGGTTGATGATTTTGGTTTCCATTGACCGTTGTTGCGTCATTTTGTTCTCAACAAATTATACAATGTACAACACTCTATAAAATGTTAACACTCTGTTGCGAACCCCCTGTTCTTCTTTCTAACCATAATAAGCAACAAATAAAATATTCTGTAGGGGTGGGGGCTGATGCTTTTATTCCTGAAAGTGAAAATCACATGAATATACTTGCAGCTGTATACTGAGGTCAAAGCTCTCTGCTTCATAGTGAATCACATATCTCATCTAGCAGGGCTATTTTGGTAAAGAACCCTTTTCCCAGTGGGTTTATGTACAATTAGCTGAGTAAATAAAGAAAGCATATATTTCCCTTATTAAAATTCATAAGGGAAAAATGTAAATTGCTGAGCCCTAAAACAAGAACAGAGCACATACCTTGTCACACTCTCACTTTCAAAGACTAATACAAGGATAAGCATAATATAGCATTTTTTTCTTTTTTTGGATTCCATTTCTGTGATTCCCACACTCACAGATCCTTGCCTGGGGCATGAGCATTTAAATCCCCCTAATCGTTCTCCCCTTTAATGTAATTTGTATTTACAAGTACCACCAAGCAACAATCCACTGGCTTTACTTCAAATGCTGGAGATACTTAACATGCCCAACCAACAGAGGCTCTCACAGCTCAACCAAATCTGAGCAGCCTGACGAACAGCGGAGATAATGTACACGCAACAATAATGTCCACACTGTCCTCTCCTTTAACGCAAAAATTCTGTAAGATTCTGGATGGAAATAAGGATACACTAACAGGGGAGTTTAACAAGATAAAGAGGAGTGGGAGCAGTGAAAATGGCCCGTTTTTTGCACATCTAATGTTCTAATCTATTCACAAGACAGTTTTTAATACCTGTAGAAATAAAACTACTACTGTTAAAAGCAAAACACTTAGCAATAGTGTGGTGTTACATCTGTACTGGTTGCTTAATAGTGTGTGGGCTTTCATCAGGTCTTTTAGCATCAGGCAAGGGCACCACAGAAAGCACTGGGGGTGGCAGGTGAGGATTAAATGAATGAGGACACTGGTTGTCCACGCATCATTATGTACTAGATACCAGTTAGAGCATTCTCTAATAGCCAGTGGATGTGCACATTAGATCAGGTGTTGAAGCTCATCATGAGTGCCTCTGGAGCAGCAATGAACAGAGAGCTTTGCATATTCACCGTCAGGGTGAGGCAGGGGTCGAGTAGGATACCCGGTCGTCTCTCAGTGCAGGTCCATTAACAGCTTCATGGGAACTTCAAAGGCCTGCTGCTGGGTGTAATGGGAGTGGGTGGGAGGGCCCTGCTGTCCTTTAATCCCATTGGGGCCATTATCTGATGCTAAATCACAATAGCCATGATGATCTGGACAGTTGTATCTAGTAGGGATGTCACGATACAAGAAATGTATAAGTAGATACCAATACCAGTGAAATTCCACGATTCTCGATACTTAATTTGATACCACAGTAAGAAAATAAAAGTAAAAACAATAAATCCAATGTACTTCAATTTACACTCCTTTATTACCATTTGTATAATGGTTTTTGCAATTATATTATTAATCCCTGATGATCCGCTTTAAGTTTTTAGCCAAAAACTACATTTTACAATATTACATTTGAACACATCATGATGACATTATAATTTACTTTCGCCCATTTTTACTGAATCATAATGTAACTTAAAGCAACCTCCGTACGTTAGCTGTTGGCTCCATTATTTAGCCAAGCAGGACTGTGCTCCCCACCGGCTGCTAAAAGCTAACGTTAACTAGCTCTTCTGCCGATTTCAACACGGATTTGTTGCTCACAATGTAGCATTATTAGGAAAAGGACGACGTTGGTCTGGAGCCCGGATCCCCGGTACCTGCGGTATTATAGAAAAACGGTACCGTCATGTTTTCAAAATGTTGGCATCGACTTGGTACCAAAGTATCGGTTCTCATGACATCCCTATTATCTGCAGAATTTGCTGGGATGCTGCACTCTTTGACTCTATTGTTTAGGGCTGTGCCATCAATTGATTCATTTCAATTACGATTTTGGCTGAATACAAAATAATAGACAAAAAACGATTATTGTGCTGCCTTCCGTATCGGAATGACTGGTTGTCTTCCGTTACGGAGGTGCACTTTCATCCCGCTCGACAGGACCAGGACGCCCATGGAGGAAATATGCCTGGTGAGGGCCAGCCAACGTTGGCTGGCCCTCACCAGGCATATTTCCTCCATGGTGGCACGCCACGACCGGCTCTAGGTCAGTTTGGAAAGGCCCAGGGTGAAGGTGGCGATTTACAGCACCGCTCGCCCGGACCTCGCCGCTTAGTGCTCGCTGTGCTTTCTCTCCCTGCGAGGACGGATGGAGCTCCCTGTTCCTGGCGTGACTGTCAACCGGGGCGGACTGTCCTCAGTACGTCAGGGGTCTGCAGCGATGTCGGCAACCCACCTGACCCGTCTTGAAACACGGACCCCGTCTCGTTTACCATTTTTTGTTCGTGTGATTTTTTTTGCTGCGTCATCACCATTCATATCTATACAACCAATGTGTTTATGATTAAATTGTTTACTAGAGCACAAAGTTCTTCATGGATCTAGCCTCTTAATGTTGCTCTCAAAGTGCACCAGATTGATTTCATTTAACGTTAAAGTGTAGGCTACAAAATATTCTTTCTAAATATATGATGTTTCCAAAGCCGCTGAGTAATCGTATCAAATAATCGTGATCTCAATATTGACCAAAATATTGAGTGATTATGATTTTTGCCGTAATCGGGGAGCCCTACTATTGGTCCTGACAAAAAATACTGTTGACTAAGAACAAAACTGTTTGCTTGTAGTAAACAGTGGCACAGGCAAGCGATTAGTGCAGCAGGGTGTCAAAGTGGGGTTTGGCTGTTGCGTGGCTTCCTCCAAAACAGGCAATACCTGAAGACACTATGGCAATTTCTTGTGATTGACGGTGTTAAGTCTGCTGTCGTTCATCAGTCTGCATACTGTCAAATACTGTGTTTCCAATCTGCTCTATCTGCAGGGCTCTACTGACCAGGTGTTAGTCACTACCTCACTGCTCGTCGCGACTCGTACCATGTCTTGCCCTCAGCTGCTGCTTCAAGCACCAGCTGCCCTCTCTCACCAATCTGTCACCTCCACAAGGACAGGTCCACCCACTTCAGCCAATCTCCACACCTCGGAGACCTCGCAGCTCTGCCTTTCTCCCCCCTGGTCCTGCACTGTAATTACTTGACTGCTTACTGCCTGTCCCACCTGCCTGGCCTGTCAGTCCTGCAAAATACATGGTCATTACCCCGAGACAAAAGGACAAATCTCATCCCATGCTGTCCCCCATATGCTCCACTCGATGCTTTTGGTGAAAACAGTAAGATACTTGCTTTATAGTTTCACACAGGCATGGATATTGAAAGTCAGACAACATGCACATACAAAATGATTTCACTGCAAGTTTCAGAACTTGTGGAGTAGAATTCCATCATGCTGTGAATCCTTTGTGAGGATTTACCTATGACTGCTGGTATCATCTGTGATTTTCCCCTCATGCTAGGTGGAATATGAAATCAGTGTAGCTAGACACTTGCTGGATCTTTAATCCTCCTAATTCAAAAGGATGCATGCTACTGGTGTGCCAACATAAACCCTCACGCATAACATGGAAGTAGTCAGGAATCAAAAAGTGAATTAAAGCAGAACACAGCGGTGAAGAAAAGTTGAAGACTGTATCAATGAAAATGAAAGTAAACAGCCAATAGGGAAAAAGCAGTTACGGAAGTGGTTTATGTAAGGTGTCAAGTTTTTCTGGGTTTGGCAGAATAACTGCCACAAGTTTCAAAAGAACTTTGGTAGCAAGTGGAGCTTGGTGCAGTCTGCCTAAGAAGTATGTCCAGTATGCTGGCACACACCAGTGGTTCTCATACTGTGGGGCGTGAAAGACCAGGAGAAAATGTGATGCGGAATTAAAGCTTCAGAAGGCAGAATTTTTTTGCCATCATTGGGCAAACATTCCATAAGAACCTTTCAGCATATTGTAATTTAAGTGTTCTGAGAGAAAACTAGACTTCTGCACCTCCTCATGGCTCTGTTTTCAGGCTTTAAAAAAATCTAGCCCGTGACGGGAGACTTTGGCCAATCACAGGTCATTTCAGAGAGAGCGTACCTATTGAGCGTTCCTATTGGCTGTGCTCCGGCTGGTGGGCGGTACTTGGTATTTCCTCAACTTATCTCAACATGGCTGCCGGGTCACAAACTTTCTCATTTTACAGCCAAACAGTACACTACAAGATGTTTCTGAAAACATTTGAGGAGAGAAATAGGCATTACAGTAACAGACTATTGATTCATATTTGATCAACGCTGCCTAGTTTGACCGTTTGATCGGAGTTTGTGAGTGATTGACAGCTGCTCAGAGACGGCAGCTGGACGGCAGACTCCAGCTCGGCTCTGATTGGTTGTTTTCCTCCAGTCTGTGAAATCTTGCAGATGCCATTTGGAGCACCGGAGGACACAGAGGAACATGATTTTTATCAGATTACCTGTCTCATGTACCACTGTCAGGATACAGTGACCGTTTTTTAATCATATTTGCTCCATTTCTACCCACTGCAGCTTTAATGTTTGATGTCGGAATCTTTTTCACGGAGGAACAGTAAACAAATCGGATCTTTATACATCCATGGTAGTAATGGTGTTCATTCAAACAGGTAGTCTGTAGGTTTACAAAATGGACAGATATTTGACAGGGACAAAAAGAAAAACAGACGATGTTTCGGAGACAAACAAGACAACGTGCTCATCTGACGGTAATCAAAAGAAAATATGACATAGTAGGGCTGCATCCGAGTAGGTCGAAGCTTCTTTCATAACGTTGACATTTTAATTATTACTAAACTTAGAGAAACATTAGCCTACCTTCCACCTTCTCTTCCCTCCGCTCTCTCAAACACACACAGAGCAAGCGATGCGGCGCTCCGTCTGTCTCTGTAATTGCCTCAGTCCTCAGACCAAAAGTCAAAATTTATGGAAAAAAAGAGAGATCGTAATTATTTCCAAAATTCACTATGTTTTTATCTAACGAAATATTCTGCTTCAGTCCATATTTTTTTGTCATTTAACAGTTTCATTGTGGTTTAAAATCTTTTTCTCTCCCGCCCGCACCTGTATCGGGGGGGTTTAGCAGCAATCCAACAGCACCATAAATTACATTTATATAAATACAAATAATAATAAATGCCTAAATAATAAGGCAGTGGGACATGAGGAGAGACCAGTGTGTATTTTATGTCTGGGGGGCGTGAAAATATTTCTACCTCCAAAGGGGGGAATGAACCACTGGCATACACTATGTGCAAGGAAACATTAATATTGCATGGATATCTGGCAGCAATGCTGTTTTGGTGAAATGTAGCTGAAAATAAAACTCTAATTGGAGATTTATTTCCCTTCTCTTTGTTCTTAATATTACAGCAATAATCTAAAATAGTACCATTCAAAGATCAGACCACCACAGTGTTTTCTGATACATCATTCTGCTTCGCAAAAAATAATAACCATATTTTCCAAGTCCAAGCCAGACGATATATCTCAGCATACAAATTATAAACAAATATTTTGGCCCAATCTCACATGAATATGGAATATACTGCAAATCCATAGATCAAAACAAACCATAGCCTCAAAATGTACTGCAGAGTTAACTTAACAACCCTCTGATGCATCATTTTCCACAAAAAGAACACTACAAGCTGCGCAGAAGTGTTTTTTTTGTTGCTCGGCTATGCGTGCCACTGTGTAGTCACACAACATATTTTTCCAATATACAATACAACTCCATTATATAGTAGTACTATTAGTACCATTAGCTTTATTCAAAAATGCACTCACGGCTTTTTTAGTGGATCAACGTTGAAATTTGAAGACTTTTGGATGTCATCGGACAAAAAGGAGGTTTTGCCAAAACTAGAATTATCGCCCGAGGTTGTAAGCCTCCGCCAACCAGTCAAGTTGCAGTTTACATCCATGTCTACACAAAATGTCATCACTTCATTATTTTATCCTATTAGTCATTTCTATGAAATTCTCATAATTAGCATATGAATTCTTGAGCTATAGCCAAGAGACGCGTTTTGTGAGGTCACAGTGACCTTTGACAACCAAAATCTAATCAGTTCATCCTCGAGTCCAGATGGATGTTTGTGCCAGATGTAATGCAATTCCCTGAAAGCGTTCCTGAGATATCGTGCTCACGAGAATGGGACGGATGTAATGTCACAGTGACCTTTGACCTCCAAAATCGAATCAGTTCATCCTTGTGTCCAGTTTGTGTCAAATTTGAAGAAATTCCCTCAAGGTGCTCCTGAGATATTGCTTTCACGAGAATGGGACGGGCGGACGGACGGACGGACAGACGGACGGACGGACGGACGGACAGACGGACGGACGGACGGACGGACGGACGGACGGACGGACGGACGGACGGACGGACGGACGGACGGACGGACGGACAACCTGAAAGACATAATGCCTCCGGCCATGGGTGTCGCTGGAGTGGAGGCATGAAAATGTTCCTTTGACTTATTACTTTCTTGATCTGTCCAAATGCTTTTTGTAGCCTAAAATGCAGGGAAACACAGAAAGTAGAAAAGAGTTTTTTAAATGTTGATGTGGTGGAAAACATTCTCTAGTCAAAGCTGATCCTCCACACTTCAACCTCAGTCACTGTATCATCACTTCACATCCAATAATAACAGCGTGGAGCAAATATGTATAGAGTTCTGTAGCAGATGAAGTCCAAAGTGCTTCATTCACTCTGTGATGCTGTATACAAATGAAGAGGACAGCCAGTCAGGACAGAATGACTTGTACTTCAACCTCTACCTCAATCTTGACTGTCATGATCATGCTGGGAGAAAAATTAAAACTTCAGCCTGAGTGCTCTATGGAGAAAAGCAGAGCAGGGATACGCACACATCATACATTAAATAATATGAATAAGTACAACTCAAACTTGTAGTCAGGTGCAGGGCTTTATCAGAATGTGCGATATTCAGTGATACCATATATTCCCCCAAATCCACTGCTGGTGGACTCTGTTGTGACTCTGCAGCAGAGATTTTTACAAGCTCTGAAAGCTTCTCTAAACCAAGCCACAGCAACATAAAACAACACAGGCGAGTGCCATTCTCTGTTTATATCAGGCAAAGACAAAGTGCTTTTCACTTTTCTCTCCAGCTGAATGTCAAATAGGTTGTCAACTAACAAAAACAAACACAAGACAGCAGGAACAAGCTGGAATCATTTGCATGGAAAGCTGTTATTGACAGTTTCTTGACATTGAAGTGTAGAAGGAACAACTTGAGAAAATCAATCAAAAAAACAACTGCATTTCAGGTGGAGTATACAGATGCTTAAGAAATAGGCAGAGAGTGGGCTGCAGTTTAAAACAGAATGTATCAGAGACATAAACTTGCTATTTTTTAAAAAAGGTTGTCTCAGAAAGAGACCACAGTCATTTCATCAAACTATCTCTGTGTTTATGTGGCGCATGTGTATGAGTGTGGTATGGTCTCAGATTGATGGCTCTATTATAGTCTTATTGTAATTACTTGCATCAACACAACCTGTCAGACTAAATCTGCCTAACATCATGTGGCTACTGAGCAGAATGTTGCTCACTGGATGCCGGAGTAATGTCAACAATGCATCCTTCACATGCACTGATAAAATTTCAGACATTGTTGCAGACAGTGCAGTGCTACTGCTAGCCTTGCTGCTGCAGTGTATATGAATATTCAATCAGATTTAACTTGGATTACTCCGACTCAGATTGTCAAAATATGAGGTTTGTTTGTTCTGCGCACGGGGTAGAAGTGTGTCGATTGGTAACCCAATAAAACAAAACAGAAATGAATGTGGCACAGTAATTATTGCCTGCATGACATGCTGTTTCATCATGTTGCCTTAGCTTAAGGGGGGCTTAAGGGACTTCAAAAATATTTTTGATCATTGCTAGGCAGCAATTGAATTTAGTAATTTATCAATCAAAACAAGTTATTTGGACAACAACTGAAATTGGCCTGTCACAATAACTAGATTTGTTGGATGATATATTGTCCCAGAAAGAATTGCAATAAACCATACTATTGTCATTTTAAGCCCATTTTATGCCACTGATATAATAGCATAATAATGAAAGTACACCCTTTCAAAAAGCAATGAACTTTGAATTCTTAAGAAAATTCAGACATTAAATATATAAATTAAAAAAAAATTAAATATTCAAAATAAATAAAACAAATAAAATAAAACCACACAACCAAAACAATAAATGCAATAGACTCTCGGCCTCTGTTAACAAAAATGTGCAATGTCTGCACAATGCCCAAGTCTTATTATGGTGGTGAAAATCCTGCTGTTTATCCTGGCATCATGTTGGTTACATTCTTATGTAAACAAACACGCATGTAAACACAACGGGCAATATCAAGGTCAGCAAAAATGATCAACATCATGTCCATGTATAGTACGATAAGTCGATAACGTAAAAACTGTCGAGGTAAAGTCCATTTATCGTACGATAAGTCGATAACGTAAAAACTGTCGAGGTAAAGTCCATATATCGCACAATAAGTCGATAACGTAAAAATAATCAAGGTCATGTCCATATATCGTACGATAAGTCCATAACGTAAAACTGATCGAGGTAAAGTCCATATATCGTACAATAAGTCATTAACGTAAAATTGATCAAGGTCATGTTTATATATTGTACGATAAGTCGATAACGTAAAAATTATCAAGGTGTTGTCCATATATCATACGATAAGTCGATAATGTAAAAATTATCGAGGTAAAGTCCTTATATCATGCGATAAGTTGATAGCGTAAAAATAATCGAGAACATGTCCATAATTCGTACGATAAGTCGATAATGTAAGAATTAGCAAGGTCAAGGTAAAGTCCATATATCGTACGATAAGTTGAAATTTGTTAAAATTATCAAGGTCATGTCCATATATCGTACGATAAGTTGATAAAGTAAAAATATGGAGGTCATGTCCATACATCGTACGATTCGTCGATAATGTTAAAATGATCAAGGTCATGTCCATACATGATTATCGTGACCAGCCTAAACTGAAATGCTTCAGCTCCTTTTCATGCGTCAGCGTCACGTTCCAACGTGAGGTGGAGTTTTCTTGTAAAACATTTGCCAGCTCAGGACCTCACAAGATTCCCAAAGATCGTTTGCCACTACAAAGTAGCAACATTCAAAATCCATCACTGGTGTTCCCCACCGCTGTCACCATATTTGATGAGTAGGCAAAAAAAACATACTTTTGGTGGTGGTGAGTACCAAACAGTATAGGAATTATTGCAAGTACTGTATAGGATGGATATAATGCAATAGTGCAAATATTAGACCCATATCTCAGAGTTTATGGGCATAAGCAGCACATGTGGACATGTATTAATCATAGACGGACAGGGGTGTGGTGGAGTAACCTGAGTCTAGACAGACAGACAGCGGAGCCAGATGGCTGTGAAACAGCAGAGTCACGCTACAGTGCCACCAGTGGAGTTTGTCCACAGCGTGAAGCCCTTCACATCATCTGTCTTAAAAAGCACAGCAATTACCTCCAGAAATGGAGGGGAAAAGCAAACATTGAATGCTTCTTTAATCACGTAATGGGCAAAAGGCCACTAATTAAAATAAGTAAAAACTCTTGTTACAGTAACAGTACTTCTTAATAGTCATGGATACAAACAAGCCCAACTCCACTGCTGAGATACTCTAGGTTTGAAGTTGAAATGTTTTTCAAGTGATTTATTTAGTCTCACTAGTTTTCTTAAATGTACAGGTTACTCATATACAGATGTGCCCACTAAATAGCACAAAATAAGCACACTCCCTACAGTCAGTGGTGATCAGCCAACTCATGTATTATTACGTGGTAAATGTTTTATTGTTTTGTATTTATAATTTATTGTTATGGTTATTTTGGCCATATGTGTTCCTAACTTAATGTGTTCCTAACTTGATGTATTACATGTGCTATAACACATATAATAATAATATAATATACAAAAATAATAAAATAATTTGTCTGTTGCCATGGTGGTTTTGTACTGCACATCCCAGAGATCACTTGACAATCAAACAGTGTTCCATTATTGTTTTCCCAATGATTTTCTGTTGAAACATGCCAGAAAACCAAGTTCTTCTTCTTGTTTTGAGCAATAGTTATGAATGAATGTCAGAAAGAGTGTTAACTAATTTACCAAATGGACAACTGAGACAACAGTGACGAACGCCTATCTCCCAATTCGATGCTATCACGATACTTTGTTGCCGATTCGATATGTATTGCGATTTTTATGTACTGTGATTCTACAAGTATTGTGATTGGATATTACGTTTTATTCGGATTTTTGTTAACTTTGACACTAGACAATGGGAAAAAGTTGAATCATACACTTTTAGGGACTTTGACTTTGGAAATCTCTTTACAATTCCAGGGCATCGAACACATTGAACTGCTAAGAGGGGGAGATATGGAAAGAAAGATCTGCCAAAGGGAGCTTTTTTAGATTGAAACTTTAGATACACTTCAGCCTATGGGCCTTAACGAGGATTTTGATATGAGTTTTATGCTGTAATTCAAGATGTTTTCTTAATTTCTTATGTAGAATTTGGTGTCTATCATTTATGATGGCCCTCGCCGGATACCCCTCCATAGCTCTTTGTTCTATTGTCTCTTTTTTGAGATGTTTGTTTTTTCTTATAGATCTGGGGATCTCTGATTTATGATGGCTTAAGCCTGATCCTTCTCAAAGCCCCATTTACTATAAAATGTATGATATTACTAATAGGTGCTTCGTGTTTATATATGTCTTTTCTATATTCACTGTGTTCCACCCCTTTGTGTATTTTGTATTATAAAACAAATACGGCATCTATTTATATGCCTCACAGTTCTCTATTAGAACTACAATTCCAAGAGGTGGAGCTTCTACCACCAGGGTGTGCACAGGTGCATTGCATACTGCTAATGATTGGAATGGGATTGGTTATTTCTACAAGCATGTCCTTTGTTTGAATCATGTATGCTCTGATGAAGGTCTGACAGACCGAAAGCTCAGAATAAAGTGGAATACTGCATAGATCTAAGTGTGCGGATATCTTTCCTACCACTTTGGAAATCTCTAAATTACTAGAGTAAAAATGTTTGATTTTCAGCATGTATGTAGTCAGAGATGCCCTGAAGTCAAATATATCAGTCATTGTCAGTCATTATTTTCCAGCAACCCAAAATTCAAAGAATAAAGACATTTCCCTCACAAATTAGGTGTATTTTCTTTTTAAGTTATAAGAGACGTGTAATTTGTTATACTTCTGGTGAATATAATCAAATCAATCTTATTTCAATATATGTATTTTGTATATACAGTTCCCTTTATTAATACCTTATTTTGAAAACCAGACGTAGTCACACGTGTATACTTCCGCTTACTTCGCCAAGTCCGTCTCTAGCTCGCCCGTCAGCTCAGCTCCATCAGGGCCGTTATATATATATATTATATATTTAACATAAATGTCAGTATATGGGTGCGCTACAGTTGTAGCATCGGTCAAAAGGTAGGAGCCTAATCATTACCATACAGGCTCCAAACAGTGCTACCTTAATGCCAACGTGTAGTGAACAGTAGTACAGCTGGAGTGTGTTCAGAATACCAGCCAGCATCTTAAGCCTCAGAGGAAAGGAAATGAAAGGAAAGGAAAGGAGAGGAGAGGATTGGACAGAAACATGGTCATTCAGGCAACACACACTAATCTGCAGATGCCCCGAGTGAGACTTGGCCATGCTCTCTGACACATGGCAATCACACGGCTCAGTGCAGAAACACAGGCACATCGTCCACAACGCCAGCGACTCGGTGACGGACCTGGAAGCACCAGCTGCCCTCTGACTGAGAACGAATGCACTGACAGGGACCGACTGTCCCCCCCCCGAAGGGTCATTCTGGAGGCTTCACTGACAGGGACACGTGAGAGAGGTTATGTGGAGCTGAACTGAGAGTGTTCAGAACGAGCGTTTGATTCAATCAGTGGCCACACTTACAGGCATGGAGAGAATTTCATTCTTAATCTGGTTACTCAACTAATCCAGTTTTTGTGCAGCGTGTGTAAATGTCATAACTTGTTTAGAATAACCTGGTTAAGCTCTGACTGCTGTCATGGAGGATTAACTTAAATTGTCTTACATCAGTTTTAAACTGGTTACTGTGGCATGAACTGTGAACATCTTACTATGGTTTTTTCATTCTTCAGTGCTGTTGAGGTCCTGATGTTAGCAAGAAACAAGACATCACATGTGGCAACTTGAAGAGTGTAACTGATTGTTTTCTGAAAACAAGACGCCCTGGATAACAGCACCTCGGTCAGTAAATGAATACACGCAGTGTTTAGATCCATAATTTCAAATGGGATTAACTTGAAGTCGTACATGACAGATGACAAATTAAAACAAGACACTGGGGTCCAACCGTGTGCAGTCAGAGGGCTACAGCCTGCCTAAAAGAATAAATACAGCTAAATATGACAGTTGAGCAACAACATTCTGCATTTCAAATTCACAAAGAGTTCAGCAGACTTTTACAAGAAAAGAGCTTTCATGCTATGCACAAATAACAGTTCATTTAAATGTTGAATTTTTTACAAGCATTCTGTAGAATAGCTGCAAGTAACATGAATGTTGATGATGATGTATTTGTTTCAATGAAGAAAACAAAATACAAAATGTTCATCTATCATGAATATATATCATTGATATGCATTAACCCTCTGAGACCCACAATAGTTTTTGTCTTTTTCAGGGAGGTACAGCGGGTCTTTAGGGGGAGATAGCAGGTCAACAGTAGATGTAAAAAGTAACTTTATTTTTTACCACTCGAGAATTGATAGAAATGATCATAGAAAAGTCCATGCTGTGATTTGGTATCAAAAACTTTTAACATTTGGAGATTTCTGCAAGAATTGCATTTTTTGGTGATTGGATGGCGAGGACTTGTGTTCTGGAAACTGCTCAGAAACCCCCTTATTGTCAATCTACCTAGGAAGGCCATCCATCCTCTGAATGCCCCAAACTGCATGTGATTATCATAAAGCGGGCATGTCTGTAAAGGGGAGACTTGTGGGTACCCATAGAATCCATTTTCATTCACATATCTTGAGGTCTGAGGTCAAGGGACCCCTTTGAAAATGGCCATACCAGTTTTCCCTCGCCAAAATTTAGCCTAACTTTGGAGCGTTATTTAGCCTCCTTCTCGACAATCTAGCTTGACATGGTTACCAATCAACTCCTTGGGTTTCATATGATATCTGTACCTTCACTCTGGCTGTAAAATTGAACCTGCTACAGCCTCTGAAAGACAGTAAAATCGATCGGGATCGCTGGTCTCAGATGGTTAAAATAATTATTGCAGGACTGTGTCTGAATGTGTGTACTTAAATCCCACTAATGGAGTTGAATTGCAGACTACATGTAGAGGCTTGAGGGTAATGATGACTGGTTGATTAGCTGAGTAGAACCCATTTTCTCCTCCTCTGCTTACTCTATTTTCCTGTCACTCAACAGTTACGTCCTTCTTTTTCCCCAAGATGACCCCCCATATAAGAGTCACACAGTCAATCTCATAAACCGGCGACAGAACACCGGTCCAAACTCGAAACATGCTCGACTGCTGGAAGCACGGTGAAATCATTCCAACTCACTGACTGAAATTACAGCTGTCAGAGGGAATGAACAACAGAACAAGAGATCACTGACATAACGCAGCAGCTGAAAACTCACAAACTCACAATGGTAGGTATTGTACAGTATATGCAGTTGAGATGCTGGGATGTATTTTTGTCACCGTGCAATGTGAACATGCAGTACCATTTTCATCATACTAAAATAATCACGTTTAAGTTCACACAGGGTGATTGATAAATAAAAAACACAACACAATGCAGTGAACAAAACATTCAGGTAGCTCTAGCCGACAGTGACGGGCGCTTTTCGCTGGTTAAAATGACAGACGGCGGCGGCGGCGGCAGGTAATTAACGTTAATTCTGAGAGTATTTTGATGACGGGCCAAAATTCAACTTGGCTGTTGTCAGGTTTGTGTGTTCTCTGCAGCCGGTGTTTGATATCGGGTTTCGTTTGTGATGAGGCAAAAACATCCCAATTAACTATAACAAATATCTCCACGCTTTCTAATTCTTACATTACAATGGACTTGCTACTGTATATTTAATCGTGTGCCATTTGTCTTTATTGTATCACTATTGATATAACAAGCCGACAGTCTGGGCTGATTATCCATGTTTTCATTAAAAGGAGGTACATGCCCCCCCTGTGTAAGCACAACTGTTCTAAACATTCATTTGTCCTTCTGTCAGTTAAACTGATTAATGGGGAACTCCTGGAGGATAGACAGAAGGCTAGAGAGGCTCTCTGATAACTGCAGGTCCTCATCAATCGTGTGTAAGCAAAGTGCTTGTAATTTATGTACTAAGGTGTGTATGTTTTGAGCTTTCGTCCACCATATATTTTCTCCTATGGGAGACATAAGTAAAAGGACAGGTTGTTTAAGATATAGCCATCCATCCATCATCTGCAACCGCTTATCCCGTTAGGGGTCGCGGCGGGCTGGAGCCGATCCCAGCTAACATTGGGCGAAGGCGAGGTACACCCTGGACAGGTCGCCAGCCTATCGCAGGGCTGACACATAGAGACAGACAACCATTCACACTCACATTCACACCTACGGGACATTTAGAGTCAACAATTAACCTAACCTGCATGTCTTTGGACTGTGGGAGGAAGCCGGAGTACCCGGAGAAAACCCACGCTAACACGGGGAGAACATGCAAACTCAAACAAATTCGAACCTGCGACCCTCTTGCTGTGAGGCGACAGTGCTAACCACTACACCACCGATATGTATATAGCATGTAAGAATACAAAGTTAAAATGTTAAACTTTACAAGAGAGCATGACAGTCACAGTGATGTAAAGGAGCAGTGTGTAGGATCTGGCGGCATGTAGCGGTGAGGTTGCCGATTGCAACCACCTGAAACGTCTCCCATGTGCCAAGCGTGTAGGAGATCTAAGGTGGCCAATGCAAAAACGCAAAAGGCCCTCTCTACAGCCAGAGTTTGGTTTGTCTGTTCTGGGCTACTGTAGAAACATGGCTGCCGGCTACGTGAAGAGGACCCGCTCCGTGTGAAGTTATAAACTCATTCTCATTCGGCTGTACCATGAAAAAACAGGAAACAAAGCATTGTGCAGCTGAGCCTGTTAAAGTATAGACTTCTTTAACTGCATTTAATTTGTCATTTCATAAATAAAATAACAGACTTTGGAAATTCTATCCTTTTTCAGTCTCTGGTTCAGATAACCCAGGAAGCTTATCTTATCTTATCTTAGCTGATTCTTTTGCCCCCTCTTCCATTCAATAAGCTTGTTTGGGCTAGAAGAGCAAATGCTGCTGCTGCTAAGTACACACAGGTTGCTTTGCAAATATTTACTCTCAGTGACCGAAATTAACGTCTTGGCTCACCAGCCAAGTCAGTAAATAAAAAACTTAACCTGCCAAAATGTACAGAGTGTTTTTGCTACCACTTCATGTTGAGCCAGTGAAGCAGACACCCAACTGACTGTCTGTTAGATACAGAGCAATGCTTTTACCTTCATTTGATTAGTTCAGACAAAATTCAGTCAGCAGGGACAATGTGTCAATATATGCCGATGATCAATAGGAACATAAACCTGCGGTAGACAACAAATGAAATATATTCTTCACATATTTTATGCAAGCAACCATGATTCAACTAGCAGACCAACTATGTTGGTGTCTCCGTCTCGTTTGTCTGTGCTGAAAGATAAAGAAGTAGAGCAACTTTCTTCACAACTTCACAGAAACAGTCTTCTAGTCAAATCACCAAATCACTCAGGCCTGTCAATCTCTTGTGTTGTTGAAAAGGTTCATGTTTTCTTTCATGTGTCTCAACTACAACAATATAACTTGAATTTTATGCAACAAACTGAAGGAACTAATTAAGGGGTCGTACACATGCCTTCAAATCCGTCCTCAAATCCATTGTTCTCAATGTAGATGCACGGAAGGCACGCTCAAAAGCGAGAGTGACGCCACCGCAGAACGCAAGCATTCCCAAGCGCCTATTTTTCGGGGCACGACAGCTGCGCCCTGAGATAAAAACTGTTCAACTTTTGGAACGCTGCAACGCGCAGCGTATGTCATGTGACGAGGAACAACCAATCACAGCCAGAAAATGTCTTTTCTTTCTTCCGTAAATATCAGTCTGGTAAATATTTGAAAGATAGGTTAATCATTTTAGTGCAGGACTTCCCAAAGCTTTACCATCTGTCCCACGGACTAATTTACTTGGTTCATCATTTCAGTCTGAGGACGTCACAACATCCTGTTGAAAGGTGAGCCAAATTAACAGAGAAATTGAGTGTAAAGCTACTGTGAGGGATTGACGGTGCTGGAAATGCATTTATCTTTGTTTTGACTGTGTTTAGTTTAGTCAGTGAGGCTTACTGCTAAATTACCGCAACTTCATCATCATAGTCATCGCAGCACGCAGGTTTTGGTTGCTTACTTATTGGCAGGCGCGACAGGAGCGCAACTTCCCAAGCACATTGAAAAGAAAAAAAAGCAGCCCGGCTGGCGTTTCCCACGCGTTTTTAGACACGGCAAGTGTACAGCTCCATACACAGATTTTTATGACTGACAACTGAAATGTGTCTCTGCAAATGTATTCAGAGTGTCACTGTGTCTCATAGTATCTGCAAGCTAGCCAATTACCTTTAAAATATGATATCCCTACTGCTGTTTTAAGCCTCTACAATCAAAAAAGTGCTTCCATGATCAAAGCCAGAGGATCTACAGGTGGTTCTTCTGAGACAAAGAAAAGATTAGTCAGCAATGACACGGGATCACGGGTGGTTTGAGAAGTTTAGGACTTTAGAAGATTTGATGTGCAACTTTGTTAGACTTGGCAGTGCAAATTTACTTTTAAGCCTCAAGGACATTTCTGGGCCAGTAGTGGCTCTAATTTGTTCAACACTCTTTAATAAAATCAGGCAGACAGAGCTGTTCCAGAGGAGCGGCTCGGACTCCAGCGCAGCCAGACGGAGGGCAGCGAGAGAACTCCTGGGTCACTGGTCGATAGACATTTTGGGAGATCATCATGAACATAAACTGTTTTTATAAAACTCAATCATACTGATGTTCTTTGGAACTGTCAGAAACAGACAACCTGTAAAAAGGGTCCAATTTATACAGGAAGGATAGCACTAGAGAGCATCTCTTTAAACAGGGAAAATATCAGGCCACACAGCATCCTCTGGCTATGAGCTGCACGCCTGATTGGAGACGTTAACAATGACCACTGCGGGATTGTAGCCACCGGGACAATTCTTATTGTTAGTCGTGAAGATAAACTTGGAACAATCTAATCATCGTTAATGCCCACATTGTGAGCATATTGTTGTTGTAAAGTGCAGCTGCCACATAAATTAGCTTGGCTGTCTTCCTCTGCCCCGCAGTAACGACGAGTCTGTCCTGAACTTCTCCTCACCCCGCTCCCCATCCTCTATCTACTACCCCTGTGTGGTGATACAGCGATTTCACTAAGGTCAAAAGAGACCTGCATCAGCCATGGTTGGTAATGTGCTTCTGGAGAAGAAATCCCTTCAAACATTGGAGCAAAATCACACTTCCGTTGCTGTGACCAAACCCAAACTGTAAAACCAGCTGTCTAAAACAAGCCGGGCAGTATAATACTCTAGTGGTAGAGTCCAAACATAGAGTTAGAGAGAGTTAAATGCATATTCTCTATGAAATTTCAGTACAAAATGTGTTGGTACTGGCACCGTCATATCAAGAGATACTGGTAAGAGACACCGCTGCCTTATGTGTTGATGATCAACTACAACAGAGCGGTGCAGGAATTAGTCCTAAAACCAAAAAATGAGTTAGCATTTTAGCACTTCCAGTTCCCTTTTCTGGAGGTCAATGGGTTTTTTGAATGGGTTTTTAGTTAGATGCCTGAAATAAGGTCTGTGGTTAACATAAGCTTTAGAGATTTTAACATTTTGTTCTAGGACATAAAATACGTCGCTTAACACTAGTCCACCTTTAGCTTAGTGGTGGTGACGTGAAGTCATGCAACCGTGGTGTAGTTAGTTTATAGCCTAAGGCCCCGATCACGCGGAGATGCGTCGCTAGAAACGCGTCCCCCGCAAAACCACTGTATTCCTATGGTACGGCGCGCCTGCCGTGCGCTCCTCTCTAGCGCCGCACGTCGTGTTTTTCTAGCGATTTTAGATGCGCATAGAAGTTAAAATATTCTACATTTTTCAGCGCCAGGTGCGGAGTTGCACTACTCGTCAATGTCACTCTTGGCCCAGGCAGCCAATCAAATCAAGCGAGTGGCGGGCTATACTACATTACCTCTTCCTTCCTCCTGTTTAGATCCCGGTAGATGTGGCTAGCTAGCAAGCTAGTTAGCTGTTGGACTGTGAGAGAGCTACAGAGTAAGTGAGAGGGAAGGGGGAATTCACATCTCATGTTGTGAGGCTAACGTACTGTCTTTGAGAGAGAGACCACAATTTCGCATTAATCACATTTGATCACATGGTTAAGTACACAACTCCGCTCTACAGGCGCATCAGCTGTTTTGCCCGACGGCTTTTGCCAAGGGGTGTTTTTGAAGCAGCTGCACCTGTAGCGCCGCGTCTCCGTATGATCTGGCCTAACGTTGATTGCATTTACACTACAAAAATCATAAAAGTGTTCATTTGTGAAGATGATCTTGCTGAGCAAAACATGTAAGTATCATAAACGTTTGTTTGCCTGTTTGTTGCCCGTCTGTGGAGCTTATCTTCTTCTGCAATTATCCAAAATCCAATGGAAGAACCCCATTGGCTTTTTGTCGAAGGAACCAGGGAGATGCTAACTTCCCGGTTGGCCTATAAATACGTCATCCCTGCACCACTCTATTTCTCTGTATTCATCCGTCATCTGTGTAAGTGATTGCCAAACAGAATTGTTGGTTTTCTTTCTAGTCATCCAGTGTGGATGTTTTGATTTAGACCTGCTGAAAGAATTATGAATTATGGCCCTGGTGGGAGTGAAAACCAGTCGGCATATCCATGGGCTCACAATAGTCACTGTGATACAAGTAAACCAAATAGTACGCCTGGACTCTCTCCAGGAACTTACAGCCCCGTATTCAAACTGAGTGCAGACAAGGTTGTCAGCAGGAAAATGACAACAGTGTGCTTTCTAGGAGAAAATATGCCACCTCCAAAACCGTACACCTGGGATACAGAGCCGCTCTCTTCAGTAAGCACTTTTATCCTCTCTTGAAGAGGCGTACCTGCACTACTATTCTGGCTGCGACCTGGTCCCCTTGAAATATTGCACATTCATAAAGAGAGACTTGCTTGGTCTATCGATTTGAATGGAAGTGCAGTAATGCACAAATCTAGATCATATACAAATTTAACTTCCAAGTTAGTATAGCAGCGAGCCACATTGATCATTATGTCTACAATTAATTTTCTA
This sequence comes from Sebastolobus alascanus, assembly GCA_916701645.2. NCBI lineage: Eukaryota > Metazoa > Chordata > Actinopteri > Perciformes > Sebastidae > Sebastolobus > Sebastolobus alascanus. Next base: position 2,131,160 of record CAKAOJ020000040.1, on the reverse strand, counting down.
CAAGAGCTGTCCATTTCTCTGACACAAACAGTTGACACAAAGTAGAAAAAAATATTTTTTGATGGTTATTTAATGGTTATATATACACATATATAAACCAGTATTCTCATTGTTCACTGTTTTTTGTTCTTTCCTTTGTTTACTTATGTTTTTTTCCTCTCATACTGTGTGTATAGGCTAATGCTTGAGGGGAGAGATGGGACTGACAGGTGGGATACTGATACTGTGGATAGATAAAAACAAAAACCAGCCTGCAGCTTTAAAAAAGCCACACACTGTATGACCATCCTGCTGAGAAATCAAATATGGTCAACACAATTCATAGAAATGGGCAAATATAAGCTGGTGTCAAGAGTGAGGATTTTCTGTCCAAAGCCCGGGAATATGAGATAAGGTACTCAAACATTAATCAAAGCATGTATTATCAGTCAGAAGCATGATGCCGGGATTCAGCATTCATCTCCACAGCCTTTCACCACTCCTAACACCCTGTATTCATATTAACAAGAGGAGTAAGACTGTCACACTGTCGCTGTCCCAAGCTGTGTTCCATATAGGCCATCTAATTCCATGCTGAATCATCTTCAACCAAATGCCACGGCAGTAATCCTTCTCTGCTGGAGACTCTGCTGAGCAACAGTGAGGCTCCCCAGCCAGATGTTCCTTTCAAAGCAGTCCAACTCTCACAACTAATAGCATTAGCTAGAGACACACATTTAGCATCTAGCCTTTGCTTGAAATTGGGCTTCAGTATGCCCATGCGTACAACACACAGAGACTGAACTGCATCCCCAAAGCTACAAAGAGATATGCAGTGCAGTATGAAGCAGTTAAATGTATCCACTGTTGTGTTAAGCAGCATTTGTAGAGGTATTCAAACGTCAAAAAATCTGAAATTGAATCTAAACTGCACATAATTTATTATGACTTTTTTCTAATTATATGTTATTATGTATATTATGAGTGTGAACAGGTCGGAAAAATTGGTTTTAAAGGTCTTATTGATAATATTTTTATGTAGACAAATATTAAAAAAATAATAATAATACATCCACAGAGCCTTTAGAAAGGTGCAGAATAAAAGTATAGCTTTTCTTAAAAAAAAATATTATGATTGTGAATTAATCATGTTATAAATTTTGGCGAGTCCAAAATGAATGTTTTGTTTATCTCTGTGGAAGATATCTGACGTCTGGTTCCCACTTCTAACAAGGCTTGTGAGCCAATAGTAAAGCTGCGTTGGTATCACGTGATATCTCTGGGTCGTCAGGTACACTCAAAAAAATCAACTAGGGCATTAGTTTGATCAACAAATTAGAAACATGTTGGCATTAAATGAGTGAATCATGACTATGTTCATTACATGATTCATTCTTGTTTATTGTACATGATTCCAAACAAATTCAGATGAATGAAATCAATTCACGTCAGTCCAATGAGAATGACGTCCTTCAAATCAACGAGTTTGATATGGTCAGCTATTGCGCATGCTCCGTGCCCCGGATGCAGAAAGAACTTCCGCTGTTCGTTTGAATCGTTTCACGCGGTTTCACGACCGTTACCTGAAGCTACCTGAAGCTACCTGGCCGCCGCCGCCCACACATGGAATCCACTACACCTCCAATCCGTCTGAAACCTCGATATTAACGGTAAGTAACTCCTATATATCTGCATGAATGTGTTTAGTTAAATATGGTGAGTGATAAATAGCAGTTATTGGACAGTTGTGAGTCATTTCTCAGTTGGATAGTTAACGTGAATGTGGTCACTCGAGTTTCTCACAGTTTAACCAAATCCCTCTTTCTTCCGCTGAAACTGTCGTAAGTCTAAAAATAAATACGACCTCCCGTTTTGTCTATGACGACTAACAGACGGAGAAACTTTCGTCCGTCATTAAAGCTTTAAGAACAAGTTTGATTTTCGGCGTTTTTCACATCCATCCAAGTCTTTTTTTGACTCAGAGCCGCCGCAGATGCACATGTAACGGTATAGGCGCCGAGTTCTCCTCCAATCTGACACGGAGCGGAGGAGAAGACAGACAGACAGACAGGCAGACAGACAGACAGACAGGCGGACAGACAGACGGACGGACGGACAGACAGACAGACAGACAGGCGGACATACGAGCGGCAGTTCGGCTCCCTTCGGCCTGATCCCAGCCCTTCAGAGAGAGAGAGAGATATAAACACGCTGCAAACATATTAATTCTAATCATATCGTTTTTCTGCTCTCTGGTCCTCTACATTAAGGTAGAGTGACAGTCTTCAGTGTGAGTGTATGTAATTATAGATACTGTAACACTATAGGCCTACTACTACAATAGAAATATTAGCATTTGTTGTTATAACTTACATTTTTTTCTCTTTTTACCAGAAATACATCACAAAATAAAGCAGCATCCACTTGCTCATGAGATTTGTGTGCACCTTGTCGGTATGGTAAGTTAATATTTTTTTGTCATATTGGTTATCTGTTATCATATGTACATATACAGTATATATTTACACTTAAGGTTTAATGATTTAACGGAAATGCAGTGTTAAATATTTTGTGTTATTAACTATCGTCTTGTTGCACATTATATACCAGCATGCACATTATATGACAGGCAGCAGGACTTTAACCACCCTTGTTTTTTTCCCTGCATTGTATTTTGGTATTTTGTATTGGAGCAAATACGGTTCATTTATTTTATCATTTACTAATGTTTTTTTTTTCTTTTCTTTCAGTGGCTAATGTGGCAGTGCAAATATCGTGTCACCAGAGAGAAGCAGGTACAAATTGTTTAAACATTATAAGCTACATAATCATTGTGGTAGAGGCCAACATTATTTGTGCATATATGTAAACTCTCCATGCATATTCAAGACGTGGAGTGGACTCAACAGCCACATCTATAAAGCTCATTCATCTCAGTTTACACAGACAGCTTCCAGTTCAGTAATTTTTAAATATGAGTTATGTGAATGCAGTGACTTGTCCACAGAGAGAGATTTTTTTGTTCATATTGGTACACATTTGTAAGGTAACGAGACAGTTAGTTGTGTGTTTCTTGGTTTCCCTTTCAAGACAGATGTTGACAGTACATTTTATACATACAAAGCAGGAAGCATCATCCACACACACTGAGAGATTTAAAAGCAAGTGTAGTTACATTTGTGGACCGGGTGCAAGTGTCAGATACCTCTGATAATGTGAGGGCTGGCTGTTCTGATTATGTATCATATGGTGAAGTTGAAATGTGTACGTGTCAAATAAGTCAGTCAGTTTTCTCAACTTAAAGTTATGAATCTTCCGTGTTTGTTTGTTTGTTTGTTTTTTTTTTGAATGGGAGGACTTTCAGCATAAGAACTGGAGCGCCTGGACAATATAAGACAGAACCAAGCCTTCCTGTCTTCGATCAACTTATTGCTGGTAGGTAGACACAAAATTTAAGAGCACCACTTTCTTAAATCAACATTCAATGCAATATGTTCATATTTTTTCCATCTTAACTGTCTTAGTGATAAAAGCTTGGATGTATTTTGATTTTTGCCTTGCAATGTGATGGACTATATTGAATTTTATTATCATTTCAGCCTCTTCTGCAGACTGATTGCAGAAGACTAGTAGATTCCTGCCTTTGAAATGCTGTTGGCAGAAGCACTGCAATTTTTTTTATTTATTTTTTACTTAAATGTATACTGGAAAGATTAAGTGTCTTTCTTGATATCACTGTAACACCACTTTTCGTTGTGGCAGGTCAAAGGGTGCTGTGAGACAAGTGCTGCCACCTTGCAAGTCCTTCCTTCTACAAAATAAAGAGGCTACCCTCACCCCTGAACTCTGAGGAGTATTGACCTGAACATGTAAGTAACTGACTGCAATGACTGGCTTTTATTTCATATGCACCAGTAAAAAAAATTATCACTAAACGTGGCTCTTGAGGTAATGGCAAGCCAGTTTCATGCAGTGTTCTCTCATAGCAGCTGATCTCTATATGGTGATTGTTGGTCTCTGTGTTACTTCTTCTCTAGTTGTCGTATCAATATTTTCAGTGCTGGGATGTCTAAACTTAGAACTCACTTAATACTATTTTGTCTAGCCTCCAGTCTCTTTAGACTCTGAAAATATATTTGTTATATTTTTCCACAGCACACAGACTCCGAGGCTGAGACATCCATGGAGCAAACTGTGATGAGAGTGCATGTCATACAGAAGGAGGGTGCGGTGCCCAGAGATGACCCAGAGGACATCAGTGTCCTGATTGAAGGTGTAAAGGGCCTCAGTGGTTTGGGAAACATTGCGCATTGTGCTCTGTTGTTTGGACTGATTTCGAACCTAAGCTACCCATCAGAGCTCAAATGCAGTTTTGAAGTCCTGCAGAAGATTCTTCTAAATCTGGATGGACAGAGGTTTTTCTCCAAGGCCCAGTTCCTAAAAAACAAGCTTGTGGGGTGAGTAAGCTTGAAGCCTGGACTGACTGATAGAAGCGTGGTATTCCATATCCCTGCAATTGTTGTCGTTTGTGTATGGGTGGAGCAGACACAGCAATGTTTTTGAACATTTTTGATTTTACTGCATGGACAATTGTGGCTGGAGCAGTTGTACACACTTTTGAATTTCACCACTGAATTTCAATATTCTGAGTGGTCAATCACAGCGTTTTACGACCTGTTATTTTTTTTATAACAGACCGTTGCTATGGGTGCAGTTCTGATGTCGGACTCTGGTGGACCATTTTTGTGTGAAATTATTGATTTCTTCAGTGAGTAGCCGTGTAATAAGTGGGATAATGTACAGCTAGCGGGTCATAATATAAACCCCTTCAGGGCGATGCAAGTCGAGTTCCAGGTGCAGCATCGCCCTGTTGGGGTTTATGTCACAGCAGTGACTGGCTCGCAGTACATTATCCCTTACATGTATAGCACATGGGTAGGTTGCAATATTTCAGTGTTTAAAACTGTTAAAATGCATATTGCTGAAGCCATGCATACATTTTGCTGAATTATTTGTACAGTCTGATTTTATTATGGCTAAGAATGTTTGTAGGTTCCAATATCCATTTTATTGCATAATGCAAATGTGTTTAAGAAGAGACAAACTAAGAACAGTGGCCAAATGTTAAATAAACCAAAATAATTTTGCATCTTGACTTGTTTTATGTATGTCTGTGGATATTTGGTAATTTAATTCAAATGAATGCTTACTAGTACACTGAAAACAACACTAATTGAAACAAGATTGATATTAGTGTAACCATTAAAAACCATATTAGCTCATTCAACAAGATTGATACTAGTAAAACCACTAAAAAACATATTAGTTCATTCAACAAGATTTATATTAGTTCATTCAACAAGATTGATACTAGTAAAACCACTAAAAAAACATTAGTTCATTCAACATGATTGATACTAGTATAACACAAAACCTATATTAGTTCATTCGACAAAGGAACATTCATTGAATGTACATATTAAGATTACTTTACACCAACAAACGTATGATGTGTTCAAAAGACACAATCAAGATGGATTGATCTTACTTGATTGGTTTAGATGGAATATAGGTGGCAAGATCAAATTACGTTCATCCAATGAATTATTTTTTTGAGTGTAGTGTGGAAAAAACAGATAAATGGCTGAGATTGACGGTAAGTGCCTGGCAACCACTTGTTGTGAAGTGAATGCAATGAAACGGGGGAGGGAGAATGCGACATCTAGTGGCTGAATGTTATCAATAGAGTGCTCCAGGGATGATGTATTTTTGTAGGCCAACCAGGAAGTTAGCATCGCCCTGGGTTCCCTTGACAAAAAGCCAATGGGGTTTTTCCATTGGGTTTTGGATTATTGCAGGATATAAACTTTTTGGCAAACAAACGTTTATGACACTTAGACATTTTGTTCAGCAAGATAATCTCCACAAACGAACAATACTTCTATGATTTTTGAAGTGTAAATGCAAACAGCAGAAGTAAAAAGCTAATGTAAACGAACTACACCATATACAAACTACACCACGGTCGCATCAGCGCGAGTATACACAATGAGGCTGTCATGGTGGACATGTCGGCGTGATGATGTTTAGTAGTCTCCTTTAGCCACTTGTTAGCAACCGCCGACACATAAAGACTTTAAAATTCACGAGTGGGATATTTACGGACGTATTTTATATCGTAGAACAAAACGTTAAAATCTCTTAAGCTTGTGTTAACCGCAAACCTTACCTTCCAGACAAGGGAATAGGAAGTGCTAAAATGCTAACTCATTTCCGTGTTTTAGGACTCATTCCTGTAGCACTCTATTGTACCTTTAACAATAGCCATAGTACACTGGTTCCCTATTCAAATCAAATTTAAACAACAAAGAATCAAAATGGCACAAAGGGTACCATAAATCATTATTTATTAGGTACAACTCCAGACAATAGAGGAAAAACATTGATGTGCCTCTGAAAAATAAACACAGTCTGAATTGATTGACTCTATAGGAGAAGCCAGGCTGCCATTTCCAATTCATTTAATTAAACGAGGGAAGTAGAACATTATGTAGGTGTCCATTAGTCTCTCATGAATATATGGATGAGCAACACTTTTGTGGCATTTGAATCAGAAGTTATGCTCCACCGATGTTTAATTAGAGAAGACATACCTAAATATTCAATAGCAGACTGGTGAGAGTCCATCACAGTGTTTTTCAAAAGTTAGTGCTTTGAACCAGATGGAAACACAAGCAGGCAGCAGACAAAGTATGTCCAAGTGACTAATTATAAAAAGATCCAGTTAGAATGTGGCAGGGAGGATAATGAGCCATAAAAATGGAGGGTGTCTTCGTTCATTATGCTGATCCCTTAGTATTAATTGTAATCCAAGCCCCTAACTCTCACTAAGCCCCCCATTATTCCCCCCTAACTTCAGCCACATTAAATCAGCGTGTGATCTAGCTCTTACAGAGCCCTTCATGCTTCAATATCAGCAGGAAATGGAAACATCCCAGCTGTGCTGGAGCAATAAATATAAACATCTGGGAGATTGATTACACTAACCTTTATCAAAAGCAAAGCCTTAACAGGACTGCAAAAAGCAGGAGAGCAGGAAGAACACAGCGACCTCAGTCATCTAATGGCAGCACGCTGCAGGCTACGCTGCTGCAGCACTTCAACACCAAAGGGAATCAAGTTTACAGGAAGACATAACACATTGGAAACGGAACCAGCCCATCAACGACGACAGCCTTGTCAGGCATAATGTAGAAATCTGTATTCACAGCACACATCATTAACTGCCTAGTGGCTCGTGTGCAACAGAGAATTATAAATCCGTCACTTGCTGTAATACGGACCTCAGATGCCTTATGCTGCTACACCAATAAAGTGGGTTACTCTCTGTTGTATGTGTTCTGTCATCACTAGCAGAAATGGAAAGAGAAGTTGCTTATACAAAGACCATCTTTCCATTGGGAAGCCACTGTTGTATGACAGTGAGTGAGCATGTATTGAAGTGCCTGTTTTTGTTGATGCACAGCACTCAGAAAAATGCTTAATGTCATAGCGCACGACACAGACTATTCAATCATTCCCTGCCTCAGGAAAATGTAACAGGAGCATAATATGATCCTTCCATGACTTCAATGACTGACAAACCATGCTATCATAATCAAAGAGATATTCAGCTAGGGCTGGACCCAAATATTTGGATATTTGGGGATTCATTCTTTCATTCGATTTTCAATTTTGGTATTCTGTTGTTGTTTGTTTATCCTTTGGGTTTACAAACATGCATAAAACACACCAAACCCTTTGGAAAATACTTCTTATTCAATAACAGAGCTGTGTATTGGCAAGAATCTGCAGATACAATACGTTTTTAATCTAATTTTAGGAAAACTGTCATAGTATAAAGAACAAACCACCATAAGCATTAAATCTGAGTTTTTTTTTTTTTTTTTACTTTTTTATGCAATCAAAACAGTGCAATCTGCATTTGCATTTATCGCAGTCCCTACTACCGAGGCTCCAGAGTCCAAAAAATGGTATTGCCCTAGATACAACGACATCTAGAAGATCAACAAATCCAATCAATTTAATCTCAAATGAGTCAAATGTAGCTATCCAGATGTTACTAGTTATGCTCTATGCTCCAAGTTATGCTCTATGCTCTAATTTCCGTGTTTTTCCCCTATATCACAAAATGTGCACATTTTTCTTTTGTTTCACTTTTTTGTCTACACCCTTTGTAATCACAACCTGGTTACAAAAGAGTAAGGGAGGTGAGAAAATGAACATGATTTAAATACATTTCAATAAATCACTTTTCCCAATGTAAAGATCAAAACAGGTGTAAAAGATGAGGTCGACCGGTGCCAAAATGAGATAGCTGCTGCTGCTGCTATTAAAAAAGCAAATACTGTACGCCTTTTACTTGTTATCCACCTAAATCCAGGTTTCATGACTTCAGGGTGTACAAATAATTCCTCGACACAAAGACAATTCAAACATTCAATCGCCCACACAACCCAACTCCCAATTACACTGTTGACTGCTTTCGGATTAATTTGCTTTTTGTCAAACACAAGTTTGTTTTCAAGCTGGACCACATCTAATATAAACTATTTTCTAACATTACAGCACATAAACATGTTGCATGTTCATTCATATATTCCGGTTAGAGAAAGATTTCCATTTCCAAGCACATAATGATTGTCAGGATCAGGACCACAGATCTTCTTTGCACCCTCACTATCTAGTTATCAAGCAGTCTTTGCTTTTGCTGCATCTGCTGCACTGTGATGACAACACTCTGCTGCTACAGTAACTGGCTGTCACCCTGCTGCAGCGAGCAATATGACTTTGCATGTTTGCCTGATCAGAGATGCAGCTCATCTCCATAGAAATGAGCATGTGTGCGCAGGGCCTTGTTCCTATGGGGGGGGGAGAAGAGGCATTAACACCCAGGCTGGGATTTGGTTGACTGCCAAAACCAGCTCCACCTGGGAGTAAGCTGGAGTGTTCAGATTGTTGCTGCTGCTGCTGATCCAACACACTTGTCCCTGGCTGTAAACAGGTCTGGTTAACAACAGCTCGGTAACTGACCACCACTAAGTCATGCTAACAACGTGTTGTATGTATATAAAGGACCCTAGTTATCTAGATCCAATGAGAGAAAGGAGATGGGATTCATTCATATTTAGATATACTGTATGTAAAGCACTGCTGGTACAATGGTCGTGTTTAGACACACTAATCTGTGAGAAAGGAATGGAATATATATTTTGGTTTGAACAGACTTGTAATGTGCCCTTCAGAGGTTGGCGGAGGAAGAGTGATGCCAAATTGGATCAAGCATCAGTGGAATGTACCAGAAAAACATCATCACAGCAAAACCACAATCAGACATCCTTTGATAGAAACAGAGTGACGCGCTTTTGAAAATACTTGGTAAGTAGCTCAGTCAGGAACAAAATGAAATTTGAAATCTAAATAGGACTCTCTCTTGTTAAATGAAAGGTTAAATACATAAATAAGTTATAAAATAAATAGTTCAAAAGAAAGTTGCAGTGAAATTCTGCTCATATGCTGTATACTGCTGAGTCATGCTGACCTCAAAAGTGTTTCTGTGAACAGACGAATCAAACCTGAGTAAAGTCACAAACACCAACGACCTTCAGCTCAGTCTGGTGGGTGTGTTTATGAGGGTGTAACCACACTGAGTGTAAGCAGCAGCATTTATCAAGCTTTCTGCTATCTCACTCTATTTTATTGTCATCTCCCTCAACAGGATTTTGTACACATCATACTTTAGCACAACAACCCATTTGTATCAAAGAATTCCTAAAAGACAGGGTCAGCCACTGCTACAGCAACCCAGCATCACGCCAAAGCGTGTAATAGACCCGCCAGTCCACCAGAGGATAGCGTGTCAGTGTCACGTTTTGCCCAAGCGTCAACCTTCGGTGCTGAGAAATGAAGCCAAAGCGGAAGTGCCAAAAACTGCAGTTCTTCAGATGACCACCTGAGACTGGCTCCAAAAGTGAGTCAATCCCCATAGACCCCCATGTTAAAATGCCCAACCTTACAGCAGAAATAAACATGTTTACAACCTGGTATTAAAAACAGTTTTGGTCTCTATAGCTAATTTCCCCTTTCATGACAACTGTAAGGGGAGTGAATTTTTATATAACCCACCTGTTTAAATTATATTAAGACTTAAAGTTATTCATAATTGAGGACATCGCCGCTTTGAGTGACAGGTGGGTGCCGTACCAGGTCGCTAGTTGCTAGCCGTCTGCTCTGCTGCATCACCGATAATCCTCCTCTTTGTCCATTTTGGGATTAACCGTGAGTTAACCAGTTCGTCACTGCCAAGGTGGCGACAGACGGAGCCTCCCACTTATACAGTTTATGGTTTTGCCTCAACGAGGCATGACTATTAAAAGCATATATTAAGGAGTCCATAAACTAAGTAAAATAAATACAGAAACAACGTAACATAAGTACGGAAAACACGTCACAAACGTCACTGACGTAGTTACCAAACAAAACGGCGTTCTTACTGCACGCTTTTGCCTTGCACATTATCGTGTCATTCCTACGCCTTTTCGTGCGACTGGGCTGGCTACAGAGTCCCTACGACCAGGCTTCAGTTGTGCCGCTGGTAAACCCCACTGAGCTGGGAGATGCATCCCAGAATGCACCCTGACACAAGTGCAGGCAGCAGCCAAATAATATACCATCAGCATCTCTCCGGGGTAACACTGCATGAGCGAGTAAGAGGAATGAGTGTAGCGAGAGAAGAGTCAGGTCAAGGGGAGAACAGAGAGAAAATACATCCATGGCCTTTGTGCAGTCGTTTGACCTCTCTCTCTCTTTTGCATTTCCTCAGGGAGCTGGCTGCTGGTTATCAATGAAACCACAAAGGGTATAGCCAACAGCATTTCCATATTGCTAAAAGAGAAGGCTGACTTACAGAAATAGCCTAAATTTCTATTCTGGCAACATTACAAACAGTGAACGATGAACAGAGAATAAAATTGAATGTATAATTGCTTTAATTTGCCAAGTAGAAGTAGCTCAATAAGTAAACTCCTCCACAACAAAAGAAATCAACATTGCTGTTTCTCTGTAAACATCGTTTGTGATAAAAAAAAAAGTGATTAAGATATAAATCATAAAAATAAGATGGATAAGGGACATCAAGACATTTTTAAAGAACCTGCAGAGACCCCTTGAAAATTAGAACTATGAGAATACAACAGAACTTAGATATCAGAGAAAAAACATTTGCAGACACGGTAAACAAAAAAAATTAAAAATGCAGTCTGTTCACTTTGTCTTTGGTTGAGGACAGGAAAAATGCATATCAGCACATCGGTCCCTGAATCAATCAGCCGTTCAGGTAAATTACTTTTAAACAAACAAATTTGCAAAGAATCAGAATTTCAATTTCCCCTCAAATCCTAAGAAGATTATCACGGAGTAGATCAGAGGAAGCTGCTCCTGGCAGAAATTGGAAGGCTTAGTAGAGAATAAACTTTACTGAGGAAGCACTATTTTAGCATATCGTTGCCCCCTACGATGCGGTTCAAACTGGAAAATATAAAAGGCTTAGTAAAGAATTCATGAAGGTGAACACTGCTATTCCTGATGGATGTTGAGGAGTTAATTCCCATATAGAGCATGTAGCCTATTGGGTCCTATCTCAGGTACATTTTATGTGGTACGTAATTGATCCATGTAGGTAAATTATCTGTCATTGACCCCCACTACACAGAGGTAGAGTGCACACAGCTAGAAGAGCATCTGTGGCAGAGATTCATGCTCCAGGACATTTTTCAGCAGGACATAAGTAGAGCTAGGGGATGGAATAAAAATAGATCAATGTTCAGATCAATAACTAAGGCACCTCTTTTAGAGTTGTTTGGTATGATGTCTAACAAATCCAGAACCAGATCGAAATGTCGGGAGCATTTGTCATGTCACTGCAAACTTGTGAAGTTTATTGTTTTATTTTTTTCCAGCAAAACCTTTGGAACATGCCCTAAAGGAAAATAAAGTGGAACTCAATTAAACAGAATGTCTAATGGTAATACCAAACATGAATGCATGCATGAATGCATGCAGTGGGTTCGCAGTAAAGGGCAAAAAAGGCAATGATCCATTAGGTAATGTTTCAAGAGTGACACAGAAAACTATTCTGGGGGGAAAAAAAGACATTTGCAAAACTGTAGCAATGCCTGGAGGTGATATCGATCCAAGATTGATCAAACTGTGCAACTGAGTCAACCGCAGCAGAGGGATGCTTACAGTGAAGGCCAACCAGAACTGAAAGCAGCTTAGGCCACACACAAGTCTCTCATCTATTATGCATTTCCAGATACACTGATTGTCCCTCGACAGCAAAGGTTTTGCTCTGTTATGGTTTAACTGATTTTCATCCAACGCTATGAAACAAAAGTTAATTAATTTAGAGCAGCTTTGATTCTGTTTTCAATTAATTCCTAATGCAATAACATGTTTTGTTATACCCAATAAACACTATTTTCAATTGCTACAATGGCAAAACATCTCTGTTAGATTGCCAGCTTGGCAGGAGCTGGGCAGGAGAAGGAAATGGAAAGTCTTCCCTTAAGCCATCTTCTCAACAAAAACATTTACGCCTCGTTTCCACACAGTTTTGTATTGTGTCCGTAAATCCGTATAGCATGTGGATTACGCCCCCTGGTGTGGAAATGTATTTCTTTACGGATGGACAGAAACACCACCGCAGACATGGGAGAGAAGTTACTGCATAGATATAAAACAGTGTTTTTATATCTATGAGTTACTGTCTGTTTTTTCGTCGTCCAGTCTAACATTAGAGTCACATTAATAATGTTACATTTTTTAAGTGAAAAGTTGGACGGCATATTTAGCTAATATTGGTAGCATGCTAGGCTAGCTGTGTAACATAGAGTGCATGTAGTAGTTCATACATCTTTTAACAAAATAGTTCACAAAACTGCTAAATATGCCGTTGAACTTTTCACTTAAATAGAGCTGTATTACATTCATCAATCAGTTCATTAATTTGCTAATACCACAGGAATTCAGTGCATACGGTCTGTCCGGAAGGCGGAGTTTCGCAAACACATTGGAGATCTAGGAGGTTCCCATAGGGATTAATGAACTTCCGGGTGACTCGCATACGTATACAGAGCTATGTGGAAACAAGGCATTATTTGTGATGGACATAAAGGAGAGTTCCCAAACTCTTCTATTTCTATCCACCCTGTATAAATGGAATGAACGTGAAGGATGCCTGCTGGTTTTTATCTGTTAAAATCTCTGGATAAAAACAACTGATAACAGAGATGAAGAGAACATCAAATACACGGAAATCAGAGATTTTGCCACAGAACTAGGCTGACTACCAGGATCTGACTAGACGGAGGAGGTACCAAAGAGCAAACTTATCGAAACAAAACATCAGAAAACAAAATAGCCTACACTAAAATAAATATACTATTTCAATAAACCATTTATAGTAATATACTAAACAAAGAAGGACAGACCAAACTTCTTCCAGAAGGCCATGGTGACCCTGACAGTAAAGGCACATCACCTTTGGTTTTTAACGTAGACCTTGTGATGACAAGAAATGTTAGGCAGGATGATCTAAAGAGGCCACATCTGATGGGCTTCCAAAGTTCAGATGAGCCTTCACCACTGACACCATTTGTATTAGTTATCTAGAGAATCTTGAATGGGTAGTTGTGGGGGTGGGGATTTTTTCTTCTTTAAGATGCTAATTGCAGGATTGGGAGCATTTATATTGCCTCCACATGGCTCTCAACATGGCGATGGCTTAACCGGCAGCTTGTAGCTAACGGTGCTAACAGCAGGGATGGCGTTATCGGCTGTGACAACCGTATGAGCGCAGTGCAGAGCAGCGACTGTGAGCTAGCCAGTGCAGCACGCTCACATGCACTAAAGGCACGCGCGGCCGGCCCGGCTCTGTCAACAAAGTACAGCGAAGCTTAGATTACAACATACCGAGAGGGAGAGAGACTTCGTTCTCTGCTCAGGTAGATATTGATCCTCTATATCTTTACATGGACAATAGTTGTTTGATACTAAATTAATGCTCTGGGTATCGTATAGAGAACCTTTAACAAGGATGATACCAAATCTGTCAAATCTTTGAATACTGGGTGAATTTATATCAACACTGCACAGCTCAGTTGATAAGGTTTTTTTTAGGAAGGGATTGAACCAGTGCACAAATGTGATGGAGTTGAGGCCTGAGGTCAGAAAGGTGATTTACTATTATTTTGTGATGGGTTGTCATTTGCTTTTAGTATACTGAATTCCCTTGATCCTGCACTGTGTATTTCCACTTCAGTTGGAATCTTTCAACAACTTCCAGAGACAACTTGTCACATTCACAATGTGTGATGAACACAGTGACTTTTCAGTCCCCACCGCTGCAGATATCATCTCTATAAAAAGCAACTGAAGTCACATCGAGTCACGTTTTGTAACCAAGAGGAACAATGTTTATACAGTATGTTGAAGCATGATGCCTTTTTCATTTATGTTCCATTGGGTTTCTGCTTCTGACAGTAGATCTATCATTGTAATCAAGCCTATTGTAATCATAAGATAGAGTAGTTAAATGCCTCAGAGAGGACTGCTGCAAATAAGTGGAACAACTTTATTTGGGAAGCAAACAACTTGACATCCAGTATGTGTAGGCAGAGAACAAAAGCAATAGCTGTGGCAATAGCAACAGGAAGAGAGCAGTTTACCCAAATGAGCAAAATCCCCTTAGTCTAAACCTGCTTTGTTTCTGCACTTTGTTCTGCTCTACTGTCAGTGGAGGAAGAGATATCTATTTCTCTGCAAAAACGTACTGCTGTCAAATCTGTTTTCCAGATGCATGCAACAATCCAAGCAGAAAATGCCCATTGTTTATCACGATCACACAGTATATGCCCAAATGCCACTCTCAGCCTGGATAGCAGTATTATTATTCCAAATCCGACCGTCTCAAAAATCTGTGTGTCACCTTTGATTCACATTAGAGAAACACATCGACAACAGCATCACTAAAGCAACTTTCTTCCACCTCTGTCAGCCCAAGTTCGCCCAACAGTCAGATGCAGAAATTATAATTCATGCATTCATCTCATCTAGATTGGACTATTGAAACATACTCTTCTCAGGTCTTTCACTCTGTAGCTGTAAAATCTAAGATGGTACCGTCTTGATTATCTCCTACAAACTAAAATAAATATGAAATATGACTTCAACTTGTAACAGTATCCCAGCTGGAAAAACATTTATTACAGGGCCATTCCCCACTTTGTCAGATGGCTAGTGTAAAACATGATGCATGATTTGTAGAGTCATATGATATGCACACCCCCTGGTTCAAATGCACAAATCTCTAATACTCTAATACTAGGGCTGTCAATCAATTAAAATATTGAATCGCGATTAATTGCATGATTGTCCATAGTTAATCACGATTAAATCGCAAATTAATCGCACATTTTTTATCTGTTCAAAATGTACCTTAAAGGGAGATTTGTCAAGTATTTAGTACGCTTTAACACGCTTGCTTTATGCAAATGTATGTATATATCTATTATTGGAAATCAATTAACAACACAAAACAATGACAAATATTGTCCAGAAACCCTCACAGGTACTGCATTTAGCATAAATAAATATGCTCAAATCATAACATGGCAAACTCAAGTCCAACAGGCAACAACAGCTGTCGGTGTGTCAGTGTGCTGACTTGACTATTAGACATTAGTGGCGTTAAAACAAATTTGCCATAACGCGTTAACTTTGACAGCCCTACTAACAAACAACTTAAATGTACAGTAACCTATCCCAGCTGGCAAAAACATCTAATACAGGGCCATTGCTCACTTTGTCAGATGGCTGGTGTAAAACATGATGTAGGATTTGTAGAGTCATATGATATCCACACCCCCTGCTTCAATTGCGCAAATCTCTCCATTTACCATTTTAAAAAAACATGAATAAGAAATACTCAACATTGCTGTGGAAATCACCTTAATCACCAGGTTAGTGCTTAGCAGTGACAGTCAGAGTGTACAACTACTCCAGAGATACAAATTGGAAAATGTCTCCGAGTCAAATGGCAGAGCTCAAGATCCGTTTTGTTACTCCGTTTAATTCCTGTGGAATTACAATAGCCTTGAAGGCAAGATAACACATTATCTCAATTACAGCTTTCATTTCAGGCTGCCTTTACTTGAAATATTAAGGGATGGTGGCACAAAACTAGCATCTGGGTGTTGAGCACATGTCGCACAAACAAAAAGTTTTAAGTTCATGTGTGGAAATGATCTTCAATTCATATTTAATTGACCTGTTCATCTTAACAGTTAAACACTGGTTATGTGCCAAACTGATGTTCACCCAAGCTGTTTTATCAATACTCCAAATGAATTTTCACACAGTAGCATCCCCCCCCCCCCCCCCTCTTAGTGACGGGCCCAAATACACATACACATTCTTTAATTATCGTTAGACTTATCTTTACTTACAGGGGGCCGGAGCTTATCCTACAATTCAGTTGGCACTTGGCAGAGGACAAAAACTCTCCGGGCAGATCGCCAGTCCGTCGCTGTGGCTAACTCGGACGGACGGAGCGTTACTCACTCTCACATACATACCTATTAGCAATTTAGAGCCCTAAATCCAGCTAAAAGTATGTCTCTGGACTGTGGACAGAATATCCACAAGTAAACAATTGAAACACCACAGAAGACGAGCAGATTGGACAGCTGTGCTTCTAGTTTAGAGCCGACAGCTAACTACTGCACCATCTTGCCAATGATTTTTTTTTTTTTTTTTTAAATGTGCACAATTGTAATAGAATACAGAGGGAAGGTTAAAGCTGAGTCTCTCAGAATTGAGCAAGCCAACTGCCTGTGGGATGAATGACTTGTTATATCTTCTTATATATATTCTTTGTAGTCTGAGGCCTCCTGTAGCGCCTACCAGCTTCACAGAGGATGTAAAGGATCCTGAGATATACAGAGCCTTCCTCCACCCTTTGTTCCCAAAGAACCCCAAACTGGCTCTGTGGCCGTCGGATTAATTCACTGGCCACACTGATGAGCCTCGCTAGCTTGCTCCTACATTTACTGTTCAGGTTACCATACCATGTAGGGACATTTGTACGACACTTTCAATGAGATATTTATAGACTACTTGAAATTTTACTGGCTTACACCAAGCTATACAGTAGGCAAATAAATATGTTTCATATATTTCTCAAAAACATAATCAACGCAGATACAAAAACAAAATTTACCATCTAAGAATATTCGTAGCAACTCGGTCTCCTCGACCTATAAATTATGTTTATATACAGCTAATTTACAACACCAAATAAGATTTGAGGGAAATACCAACGGGTTACTTCTTTAAGTAATATCATGAGGAAATGTTGTTGATAAACATATCTGGCAAGTTGCAAAAGGGTTGACACGGAACGCATCAGTAAAGGTTAACAACGTATTTCATGTGTTTTCTGACAAAATATCT
This sequence comes from Sebastolobus alascanus, assembly GCA_916701645.2. Taxonomy (NCBI): domain Eukaryota; kingdom Metazoa; phylum Chordata; class Actinopteri; order Perciformes; family Sebastidae; genus Sebastolobus; species Sebastolobus alascanus. The sequence goes on along the minus strand of CAKAOJ020000040.1, from coordinate 2,113,610 downwards.
CATCTTGCGATATAATATTCACTTACAGCATTATTAAAACTTGTTTATGGACATGTTTAGTCACTGGCAGCACTTGGCACAGGAAAGATCAGGGTCTTAGTTTACAGAAAAAGTCTGCAGTGACTTAAAACATGAGACATGAGTTTAGCAACATTCAACTAAAATCACAATCTTTCCCTATCAAAGTGCTTTTGTTGTATATAAGAAGTGGACGTAGTCACCATGACGTCACCCACTGGTTAGTGGACTGCCGTTTTGAAGCCTCGAGTTTGGTATTTTGGCCGTCGCCATCTTGTTTTTTTGCAACCAGACATGAGTGTGGAGCTAAGTACAACCAAATGCTGAATAAGACACTTTTATGTGTCCAAAGTGTTACAATTAACTTTCATGAAATGAAAATACACCGTGAAAGGCTTAAAGTTCGAAGACGAAAACACGGACAACTCCCAGACTTTTTTTTACTAAATGAACATCATGTTGTATTGAAGAAGACTTGAAGCTAGCAACTACGAGGTAACTAACTGAGGTAATAAATCAAGTGAGAAGTAGGGTCATTTTCTCATAGACTTCTATACAATCAGACTTCTTTTTGCAACCAGAGGAGTCGCTCCCTGCTGGCTATTAGAAAGAATGCAAGTTTAAGACACTTCCATTGCATTGGCTTAACTTGTCAGACCCTGGAGGTAGCCCACTGATCTAAACCAGTAACCACAGAGAGGACTCAGAATGCGCTTTGTATGCCCATCATCCACCACAACCAACTCCCTGCGACTCTGGTGCGATACACAAGTGTAGCGCATCATTCTCTCAACAAAAAGTTGCCTCTGAACAAAATCCAGGCTGCAATAACGAGAGAAAACAATTTAGTAATATATAAACGTAATTTCTAAGCGACAAGGTTGATTCCGAGGTATACTTCAAGTTAATTACGACAGGCTGTGGCAAAGTCCTGTATCGAGCAGATAATCAGCTAAGCTCCAGGGCAATCTGCTGACACCAAGTCACATGGTTTAGGTATGCCAACTCTCCAGTCACATTAGCCTTATACAAAAGGCCAGCATACTGACTGATTAGGCTTTTAATACAACAATAGGGCTCGTGTGAAAAACGTGTTTCACCTCAGAGCTTTTCCTTTCTATAGTTGGTTCTGATTCAGTCAAATTGCTCTCAAAAGCATTTTGTAATCAGAAACAGCAAGGATCAGTGATTACTAATCATAGTCCAACGTGCATCATTGTGCCTGACATAAGGATAATTATAGTAGCATGGGTAATGCCATTAAGCTAATGAAAATAATTATTTTGGCAACTTTTAGTGATCATATATCCAACACAGCAGTAAGGGCATATAAAATACAGAGAATCTGACAATTTCTCATTGAATGTATCGCAGCATGCTGGTGTGCTTTATATCTAAGCAGGCAATTCAAAGTCTTATCAAATAAGCAATACTGTAAGTGGGCCTCCGTATAATAAGGGCTGAGCAAGTGACAGAATTAACTGTAAAACCACTGACACAGAAGGGAATACTGTAGTAGGAAGAGTAATCTCTGTTGTTTTTTGTTTTCAGTAAAAGTATGTTTGGCAACTGGCAGAGAGAGCTTTGCAAGGTGAAGCATGTCATTAAAGTGATAATCCATCAAAAACCTTTTTAGTATCCATCACTCACCCCCTGTAGCTTGAAAGACCATGTTGGCATTTCCTTTGTCTTCCCGGTAAATAGTGGCCCTGATCAGCTCAATTTTATATCTACATATCTCTATATATGAATTCCAACATCCATAACCTAGAAATGTATCAAACCAGCCTTGCAGCATAATCTTTCTTCCCTGTTTTATTACGCGCTCAGTATTATCCAAAGTTTCCAAACTTGTCATATTTTCATCAGAATCTACTGCATGCTACCCGTTTGTGGCTTTTCTTACGCAGCCCCTTGAGACAAACAAAAGCACATTTAGTCTCAAGCTACAAACATAATCAGCTAACTGCAGGAGCTACAAACAAACTGTATTTTGTCGTATTTGGACAGATTGGGTAAAATTTGAACATGTGGAGCATGAGTACACAAATGGATAGTGTGGATAAGTGGACTATGTTGCAGGAGTGGTTTGACTCTGTGGTTTCTATGGGTGTTTTGACACTTTTTTCCACCATGAAAACATTGTAACCACTAGAATCCATGCAACTGGTAGAAAATGTACCAGCTCCTGTTCTTTAGGAAGAAATAATCAACACACACCTTCTACAGTCTACAGGGGCGAGTGTTTGATACGTATATAATAGAATTTGATGGCGCCTCACTTTAAGGAAGCCGAAATAAGCTTGGTGATAACTGTGATCTGTGATCTGCGATGCTTTTGTGTTGTCAACCAGTTGTTGACAGCACATGAGAACTCCATTGCTCCTCCGCGTCAGGATCAAGATGTGAAAAGATGTGAAAGCTTTTTCCTAATTTCACAGGTCACACCATCTTCTTTGCACAACTCTCTCCATTATCCATCAGGTCATACTTTGATATCATGAGGATGCAGGCTGGCTGTTAAGTAATGCAACTTTCTCATTTGTCAGAGAAGTTCATTGAATGATTCATACCAAGTGACAATTAACAAAGCAAAAATACCCTCTCCTATTTTCTCATCATGAAGAAAGCAGTGAGTCAGCTGACAGGTCACAAATGGGGTGACTACAGTCTGTAAATTGCACATCTGAGTAGGAGACAAATCCACTTTGCTTTCAACTTTATGGTTAGAAGAAAACAAGCAATATTGCCTTGCTTATACCAAATGTGATTAGGTGACTTATATTTATGGTCAGAGCTTGAGAGCAGCCTTAAGCTGCCTTCACATTATAAGACATTTGTTCTTCACTCACCGCGAGGTAGGGCGCAGAGCCTCGCAGTGGCAACAGGTAGCCTGTGATATGTCACCAAAAAGAGCGCAAGGAACGCCAGTCAATGTTTCTAGGCAACAACAACAGTTGCAACTGTTCTCATTGGTTGCGCTTTGGAAGGTCAGCGGCAACCGAGGTCAAAGTTGAAATAATTTGAACTTTGAGCACAGCACTGATTGGCAATTTCGAGCAGTGCGCCATGTCAAGGGTAGTGCTTCCGCCTAGTCAGGCGGAACCGCTCTCCAAACAATGGCACAGCCAGCTCAGAGCCATTTACCGCTGATCATGTGTGAGCGGTTTTAGCCTTATGTGCAGCTGATCATTCAGCTGAAAAGACATAAAAACAAGTTGGTCGCCATAGCGTTTCACATGTAGGGACAAAATTTTGATCGAATGATCTAAAATCTATAGTATAACTTGGTTGTCAGATGCACACTATCCTTTTTCTAAAAAGTCTATTGTAAGTCTATTGTTGCTGACAATTTTGTGGGCCATTTCAAGCCGAAGAGGACACATTATTCTGTTGATATTGTTTTATTGGGATTTTTGCTATATGTCTGTATGTAAACAGGTTGCCAGTAGGGCCGCACGATTTTGAAAAAATATAGAATTGCGATTATTTTGACTGATATTGTAATTGCGATTTTTTTTTGCGATATTAGAGGGAATGTTAATTTTTACATCATTATTCTCATTTTCACTGAAAAACATTAAAATGATTATGGTGTGATTCTTGCAGGGATCTGTACCAAATAAAGGTGTTTTCTTAAGTCTGTAGAATATGATGTGTAGGCCAGGACATCTCTGCTGCATGACCATTTTATTATTTATTTTATTATTTAATTTAAAATTATATTTTGACACACTTTTAGCCTTTAACAAATATTGCGCCTCCTGCGATTTGGGAATTGTAGTAAGCCATATTGCGATTTTGATAATATTTTGATTAATTGTGCAGTCCTAGTTGCCAGTCTATCAATGTCAACCTGTAGATAAACAAACTGTCCACACACAGTATTCCGACTTCTGCTCGTAAGTTGTTTGGAAAGCCTCCAGATCCCCATGACCCTGAACAGGAATAATGCAGCGAATTAATTTGTTAATGTCATTCTGATTAGACTAAAAACACTGGCACAGAGTAAAGTATGCACGTACTGAGCTGCTTTATCTTCTGAAGGTGTTTTGTATCTAATTCAATTAAGATTTACCTTTCTGAAGGGTGGTGCCCATTTCATTAATCTAATGACATGCCTGGTGATGTCCCATCTCTAACATCTAAGGTCGGTTTCTATAGAAGGTTTTCATTCTGGTAAAGGAACAGCAATATCAGATCCAATTTAATGCCAAATTTCCCATCTTGGCAGTTCAACAAGAACTGCAGCTAAATAAGAAATAAGAAATAATGATAGAGGATCCTGGTCTGAACATCCAACTACATTTTTTTCCAAGATGCTCCTTGGAGAAGGAGAAATACATTATTTTTTCATTACTCCACAAATTGGACCCCATGAGATACTGTTACGGATCCTTCTGGATCTTCAGGCCCTCCCTACACTTCAAAAATAACCTGAACTTATCAGCATAGAAATTCCTGTAGCCGTGGCATCTTACAGACAGGAGGGTTGTTTGCATGACAGCTTTCTCCTCCCTCTTCCCTGGCTAGTATTATTCATGCACATTCTGTGATGTAATTTAGATGAAGAGGCAGATATAATAACAATTACTGTGTCATCTGGTGACTGGTCCCAAGATTGCTGCATTATATGTGCTTCATTTGTATGCACATAATTTGGGTGGAGATTGTGTTTCTGTTTGCAAACACATCAAGTAAAATCAAATTTGCCTGAAATCTTAAATAGCTAACCACAGCAAAGCACTAATAACGTCTTAATTAAATCTGTCATTCAAAAGTTTGGATAAAGTGCACTCTGCTGTATATTACATATAAAAGCATGCACAAATTACTTTGAAAAATGCACACAGGAGCAGGCAGCTGTGACATCAATGGCTCGAAAGAATAAAGCAAAATGGAGAAATTATTAAATTTGAAAAACAAGATGTGCACTGTCTAGACAATAAGTGTTGAAAAACATCAGAGTAGACCACAATGTGTTATTTCCTTGGCACATTTCCTGAGAAAATAGCACTGCAAAGTGAGAGAGGGCAAGGTGTCAGAGACTCCAGCTATTGCAGTACAACTCTCATGTCTGAACATGCCAAGGGCTACAATTTGTCTTGCTCCACAAAGTGGATTTCTGTTGTGCCAGAACAGGTCGTAATTAATCTCTGGTGTGCTAACAAGGGGAGGCCAACCTCAAACAGGCTCTAGTGTGGTAGTCCTGCTGATGGTCAAGGCGAAGATATGACCTGGCTCTACAGTCTCTTCCCATCATCTTAAAACCGTACCAGTGGAGGAAACTGTCTTCATCTGCTGACCCTGGTCATACCATCAGCTCAAACCCACAACCACTTTATGCTGACAATCATTACTTCTCACTTTGCTGCAGCTATAATAACAGGGTAAACATCCCTATTAAGCCCACCAAATCTGCTATTCAGACATTTTTAATATATACTGCCCCAATTTATGAGAACATTTTAGTTATAATGAAAGTCTAATCTCTCATTTGAAGTGTCAATAATTAATTAATACCTTAGGATGTATATAAAGATGAACAGCATCCCTAAAATGAAGCCAAAACATCTGGATCGCCCCCTGTTGGCTGGCTGCAGTATAGGTCATAAATCCCACCCCCTCCATGTTAGCGGATGGGACATCGGCCAAACTAAAATGTCAAAGTGCACACCAAATAATTTTTTTCCCAAAGATGGATTCTGTCATTTTAAGTACTTCTTATCATGCTTATGTATGTTCAAGAGTTCGGCGCGCGATTGGTTCGGGCGGGTGACCTCGATTCCGCGGCTCCACCGCCCGATCACTACTGTGCAGACTCCACTGTACAGACTGTGCACAGTGGAATGACGTGGAGACGCATCGTCCATCTTTATATACAGTCTATGATTATACCAAGTTCTTCTTCTTTAATTTGTCAAAATATGTCAAAAGTCTGGGCTTAATGGGTACCTAACATACCAAATAAGACAACTTTATGATTTGTTGATAAATATGTATACATTTAAAAAGTCTAACAATACAAACTTGTTCTATTCAAATCTGTAATCTCTTAACTCTCAATAGCTATTTCCATTTTGTCTCCACTCCTGTCGTATGGTCTGTAAATGGCATTTGAAATAGGCATGACCAGCCTGTTTGCTGTGCTGTCAGAAGAAAAAGCTAAATTTACAACATGTCTTCTTTGAAATGTAGCCAAAAAATTATTTAAGAATAAAATCAAAACTACAGTGGAAATTATTCTTAAATACTTCATCTTTCAATATGTGTTGTCATTTTGTCTGTATCTCTATCCTATGCTGTGCTGTCGGCATTTGAAATTGGCCAAAATCTCTGGACAAGCCGGCTGGTTGAAAATGCAGATGTTTTTAAATCAAGATTTCTGAAGACCGACTGACTGAAAAAAAAAAAACAGTTTGCAGATTCAATACTACTGTTCCAAAGGTAGTAAATGAGTAAATTTCAGGATGTACAATTAAATAATAACTTTCCTGTCTCCTCCATAACTTTTTGGTAGAAATGAGAGATTTTGCATAGTTCCCTCCCTGTACGGACGGCATGTTTTCTATCATGCGTGGGCATGAACTGCACTTCTTTCATGTTCTAGTCAAACTAGAACCCTTCTGAAAAGTAAAGTTTAAAAACATATTACTAACGTTAGGATAGAATATAGGCCTATCCAGAATGAACTGCAATATCACTGATATTTACATATGATATGGGTATTAATTATGTGAATTGAGGAGCCGACTCATCAGGTGAGGTCAAAATTAGGAAACAAACGATCCTCATTGAAACAGAGTCAAGTAGGTTTAATGGGAGCAGGTGGGCTTAAAGGGAACTTCAGGGAATTTATGGTTAAAAGACATACATGACATTAAAAATGACTATATGAAATACATTTATATATGGTGCACTAACATAAGATGAAAAGTATAAATTGATTATGCAGAGAACTATTTAGCTATACTCATTTACATCCACCCCACTGTGTTTTGTTTTGCTCATGTCCCCTTTAAGCCCACCAAATAATAATATTGATTAAAAAAATAAATAAAGATAAACATACACATTTATTGTATAATTAATAGTATAAGAATATGAGCTGCATACTTGCTTATAATACTTTATGTCATTGCAATGAACCATACTATGCAACTATGTATTGATGCATGTGGTCTGTTTGCTAGCATGCTAAAACTCATATTGTTGATTGATATCAAAATAAATAATATTTCTAATTCAAGTAATAGTCTAACATATGTCTTATTCAAAACACTACTGACTTAAATTTTGATAAGTATTCACCAAAAACAGGAGTAGAAATATGCAAAAAAAATGTCATCTTCTGATGGTGCCAAATCAAAGGTTTTTTTGCAACTTCTTCTGGGATCAGCAGGCACATGATGTCACACATGCGCTTCGATAACTCAATATCGACAAATCTGATTGACTACCAGTAAAAAGTTTAATTTATGTAACAAGCAGCTTCATTAGCAGAAATATCACACAGCAAAAAAATGATGGAGTTTTTTCTTATTTGACTCAGAAGTTGCAAGTGAGCTTTTGGTACCTGGGCTTAATAGGAATGTTTCCCCTAATCATACAGTGAATTAAGAGAATGGAGTCTCAGGCTTGTTTATAAAGTTGAGAAAAAAAACAAAGCTTTACACAATATATACATATTGGGTCAATATGAATCTGGGTAGGGGGTGATGACCATCATATTCACACAAATATTCACACAGAGCAGGTCCAGTATGCACCAAGAATATTCCTCATCTTTAAGATACTGCTGAGGAACTGCACTGGCCAAATTATCACCAAACACTGACCTCTGTTTAGGGATGCTAAACTCCCAGAAAACACCCTGAAAACAGGTATAATCCCTGCCAGCATGTCATGGGGACCCTTAGCTCCAGGCCCCCTGAATTCCCCCACACACACAGCAGCAGATGTCCCCTGCCTCTGCTCAACTGCATTTCAACATATTTGAAATAAATTGTGCACCAGCAGGCTATGAGGTACTCCAAACACACACTTTAATCCCAGCAGGTGTGCACTTTACCTTCACTGACATCATCCACATCAGTGTCCCTCATTTGCAAGAAAAACAAGGAAGTTGAGACTTTGTTGAACTTGAAAACTTCAGTACTGGCTTTGTATTAGTATCCCATCAACCCTCAAACATGTGGATGTGTGACTTTTCCATGTTTACTGCTGTTTACTCTCTCATGTATCTCGGGGCACTTATATCAGTGCTGCAAACAATATAATCACCATTCGCTCAGACGTTAAAATAGCATTATTTGCCATATGTCAACATTATGCTCAGTTATTGTTGCCATTTAACAGCCGGATTAGGGATTAAATTAAGCAATAACGTCCAGTCATAGAGTGATAGGAGGGAAACATCGTTTACTTACCAGATTGAGCACCGTTTCAACAATATCCCGGTTGTTCACCTCTCCAACCTGGATCAGTCCGATGACAACAGCAAATTTCATTTTGATATTCCGGATTGGAACCGATGGATTGATAATCCCAGCCGGGAACAGCAGTGAACCTGAGCCGGACATCATCACTGTCTCACCGGCGGCGGCAGCGGAGACTGCAGCCGCGTGTTGCCGGTGACCTGGAGGAGGCTGTCGGTCCGAGAGCGACACGGAGCCCGGCATTGTCACCGGTCTCTCGCTTGTCATTTCCACCCAAACCGGGCGGGCTTCAGAGGCTGGTTACACGCGTCCTCCTGGTAGTAAATCCAATCACTGCTCTGGAGCATCAAACAGAAATGAAAGAGAAGAAACACAAACGAGACATCACTCTCTGTCAGTAAGATCCACTCTGGAGAGTTCCGGTGAGAGAGTCCGGTGTTTTGTCGGTGCCAGTCGGTTAACTGAGCAGACTGACCGGCGCTGTGCACACAATGCTGTGTGTATGTGAGAGCGCCGCTCTCCTCAATGTGCGTCTCGGTGTCTGCGCTGCTGTCCCCGCCGTGTTGCCGCCCCCTGCCTGCGGCTCCGCTCAGCACGCCTGCGCTGGTTGCGGTGATACGGCTGGAGAGCTGCAGGTTGACCGCTTCCTTAGTGCTGTCAACCGGGCAGGTGGGAGCAGCGCAGTCCCGGGGTGCTTCCTTGAGGGTTTAGCATAGCCACTTGGTATCAGCTGGCCAAGACACAAAGATAAGCAGCGGGTTTATACTGTCGTCTATCCGCGTCCACTTCATAAAGTTTGTCTGTTGGTCAATTAAGCCAATTCGGTTAAATTTCACGGCGAGAGTTGAACTAAGACGAGAAATATCCCACATGCTAGTTGAGTTTAGCTACAGCACACACGAGTTTAGCCTCTTTACGAAACAACAATGGCAGCCGGAAGTTACCTGACTTGTGTTTCCTGTCCGAATGCATATAAGCAACTTTATATAAATGGAAAATGTAGAATCATTTGAAATAACAATAATACAAAAAATTATCTCACTGAATAAAAAAAAAAAAAAAACCCAAATGAGAAATGTTCATTAACTATAGTTTGTCATAGCAGGAAGTACACAGGTGGACCTAATAACATTAATTAAGGCTTTGTTCCATTTAGGTGTCCCAGTAGTGAGCCGGCAGCACACATAAATAGAAAGATTAATATTAATGTTATTCCTATCAGTGCGGTAGAGCTTTTTGTGCTATGCTTGAGCTATATCCTTATAGATTTTAAGATAAGATAAGAGAGAAGATCATTTTATTCATACCGAGGGAAATTGCAAAGGGACACCTGCTGCAATCCAATCAGATATTAAACTTTTCTGCAGCAACTGGCTCAGCAGAGCATATTAATTTACAGTAGCCCAATTTACTCTGAGGGGTTTCAAAGTGGTGTCATATATTTTTTTCAGTTCTGTGATTACTTTTCTATCTATAGGCCCTTTGAGAACAGATTAAATTATCCCAAAAAATTAAATCTGACTAAATTATCCCAAAAAATACATTATCCTTCAATAGGTTTTCTCAATTTCTCATCATGATGGTCCAAGATGTTTTAGGTCTATAAGCCTACAACACTGAAAAGACCTAATGACATTGTATTACAATGGATATTAAGTTAATTAATCCTAGCTTTGATGGTAAATGGTGTTGACTACTTTTATCAATGGGTCTTTAAAAGTTATAATTTAATTACGAGACTTTGCTGCAGACACTGAGCCATTCAGGCCATTTGACCATGCATGAATGCACACCTGAACATTTTGCCCGCACACATGCAAACCTATGACTTGAATTATTATTATTATTGTACAATTTCTTCCTCTCTTCACATAAATGTGTGCTAGCTCCAGGTACAGTTCATTGTGACTGTGAGGCACAAAGGTGACCCTGGATAGTCATATGCAAAGCAATACAACAAATCCTATTACAGTGAGATTAATTATCCCAATGATCTTGGTGAGTTGGTAGCAGGGTCTGCTTGTTGACACATCACATTGAACTGGTAATTACATGCAGAATTTAAGCACTTGCAGGCATTAGTGGAAATTCATGAATTGCTTGGTATAATTCTTAATATTTGTTTTAAAGATCCTTGTTTGCAGCCATCACTGTTAACCATGCATGTTTCCATTTACAGATTTGTATTATATTGATTAACAATGTTTGTTTTTAAATTAATTATTCATTTGATTGATGAGGTTTGTTTTCCTTTTTAATGAATAAAATGCAAGAGTATCATTTGCATGTAGATGCATTGCATCTATACATTGTACTGTAAAAATTACGCATTTGAATATTTTATGAGACAATCAAGAAGAGTGGTTTCTCCAATATCTCGTATGTGGCCTATTTTACTTTGCCCAAAGACATATGGAAAAAGATTTACAGTATTTAATGACAAATAATAATGACAGAAAATAGCCACCAGGTTCCAGTGGTTATATAAAAGAGACTGACACTGACAGCTTGGCAACAATCCTGTCCATCGTCCTGACTGACAGCCAGAAGCTGAGCTTGCATTCCATGACCTCATTAAGCTGATCTGTGTCAGCATGGCTTCAAAAGAGGTAGAAATCATGTTAGGCTCCATACAGCTGTACCTATCGTATTTATTACGGAGCAGATTTAAAACTTGATTTAATTTGCTATATTGTAATGCGGAGCAATTGATTATTTAGCTTGCTAACGTATGCTTAAATGAAATATCATTTCATCTTGTGATGTTGGTTATTTTAATCTCCCTGTAGTCTTATGTGCTATTGTAAATATTTTTTTCTTCAGAGTGCTATTTCTTTGGATTAGCAAAGGGCGACTTAATTTACAGACTGGGCTGAATTAGCCATAATTGCTTTACAGCTACTGTGTCCTTAAGGAATCAGCTATTTGCATTTTTTTATTATGTTGTCCCAACATAATACTTTATCTAATTATGTCCTACTCATGTCCAACTCAAGCCCTCCTATCTTCCCATCACTTCTGTTAAGCTTACTGGTCCCCATTCCAATAAGAACCATAAACCCTGCCGGTGCTGAGTAGAGGTCAATGGAGGGGGTTTGACTTTGCCATTCACACACTAGCATACTGTATACAGAAGAGCAGATCCAGACTCAATAATCTACAGCACTGTTAATGTAATGATGGTTTCCGTAAGGTCTGCCTCAGCAGCATCTCACTCTATTCTGTAATGGTTTTGGTGAATGATCCGTCTATATGCTTTCCACATGTCTGAGCTGCCACAACCTCTAACTTTATCTCAGTAAGGTTTTGAATAGATACCAGATCTTCACCAAATGGGTATAGATTTAGTGTGGCATCCTTTAAGATTGAAACAATTACTGTAGCAGCTCCATTGGCATGAAAATACCTGTGAAAAAAAGTGGACTTCATTTCAATAATATTGTCTCAGGGGGAAATAAATTGTGGCCACAGTAAAGATTAATATTGCTGATCAGAAAGGGCCATCTATAATGGACAGAAATGACAATCAACCAGATTTATGTGTTCAGTTCAAGTTTTAGCCTTTCCATGCAATTTGAAAGGAAAGGCCAGACAAAATTAATTTGATTTTACTTTTAAATCACTGTTATGTTTGTATTAAAAATTAGTTAAAAGCTCCCATAAGTTGTCCATGTAAGTCCATCCTCCCATGTGGACTGCAGTCATGTATTCCCTTTAAATGTCCAGTAGAGGTCTCTCTCATCCCAGATCAGGGACAATTGTGTCTGTGCTAGTGCAAGTACAAGTCAGTATGAGTCCTATAAGTGATTGCATGTGGAATGTAAACATTTTCACAAAAGTATTACTGACGCCATTTAATATCAATTGTCCATAACAGGTATTTAGACTCCTTCACAGTTCAGTAGACGTCCATTACTGAATCATTTTTTAAAATTTCTTGTTTTGTGTTGTTGATGTGGCAGCAAGATGAAGAATCACTGCATACAAACATTTTATAATTTCTGTAGTTTTATTAAAAAATGATGTCTCTTGTACTTGACTGCACAATCCAGTACCCTTAAGCAGGTATGATCAAGTCAAACCATAAGTCATTTTTTTCACAACCACGGGAGGTCAACGTTTAATAAAATTACACCCATTCCAAAATGGCAATACTGAAACAAAGTAAAACCAGCTTACAATTTTGTACCTTGTGTACTACAGAAGGGTTGACATGGTGACAGAATCAATATATAGGATATTAACATATGTACTATTTATCCCTTCACATATATACAATATATACATCTTGTTTGCATGTACAATATATTCACACACATACTGTATATACAGACACTACATCATAATAATTATAGCTTTAAATCTGAAATGAATAACATATACATGCTTCCCAGAAGCGTTTAAGAGCTTGAATGTCCTAGACATTGTAGATTAACATAACAGTAATACAATATTATTAAAGATAATAATTATCATAATATACAGGTTTAGCAACATCAAGGTAAATAAAATCCTAACGCTAAGGACATTGGCAGGATGATTAATTTCCCGTTGAGTGATTATGCTCAGCACCTATAAGATGTCCTCTTTTGTCATTGTGCAAGTACAGAGCATTTCTACTCTGGAAAAAAAAAAACGGAATAAACTGTGCTTTAGTTCTGGGGTCCTGTCTGTGCTTTGTGTCTGCCTGTTAGCAATGACTCAAAGGCTCAATCTTGATCTCAAGGCTGAGCAGACACAGTTAGCAAAGAGTTTCAGATTTTGGTCTCTGGGCCGTCTGTGATTAGAGGCTGAAAGGAGTTACGGATCCGGGCAGCTTCTGCAGCACAAAGGTGACCAAAGGCTTTGTTGTACCAGTCTGGAGTCCTTCCCCTGAAATCAAAACAGTATAGTCAATATACTAGAGCGTACATGCACATATAAGGAGCTTCAAATAATTATCTTAAAAAAGCAACTGATATCCATGGCCGTAGCCAGCTATGAGGTCACCTCTGTAATTATTTCTATTTCTATATAACTGCATAATCAGGAGTTGATAAACATCTGCTGCCATAGTATAAAACTGTGTAGATTTATGACTAAAACTGTGTGTATGCACTAAGACAAAAATGTACAGACAAATTATTTTCGCCAGATTTATAAAGCCGTACGTATGCATGGTTCTTGACACAGCCAACCATTACACACAGTTGTGGCAATTAATAGTGGCCATACTACTAATTGATCATATGTATTAGGGCTTGGTGGATGGAGAAAATCAAACATCACGATATTTTTGACCAAATACCTCGATATCGCGACGATATTGTAGGGCTGACGATTGGTGCTTTTACAAAATTAGATGACAATGAGATTTTTGATAAAATAATCATCAGTAATGTGGATATAATGACTAAGTGGGTAAAACAGAAAAGCTAGAACAGTATGGTAAGTTCAGAAAATGACATCACTTTACTGTAACGCAGCCTTTAAAACCAGGAAAAGACAACACTTATACAATATTACGATATCCAAAATCGAAGACGCTATCTAGTGTCATATCATGATATCGATATAATATCAATATATTGCCCAAACCTAATATGTACCTGTAAACCATCTTCACGGTGATATCTGAATCATCATTATTACACATCAGAAGGATGATCAGTGATGAATTCATAGTGCTCATATTGAAGCAGACTTTACAAACGGCTTCACAAACAAAAAGAACATTAGCAAGGAAATAATGGCTCGAATGTAAATAAGATGACATTCATGACTCTTAAATAATTCAAATTGTGTTTATATATGCGTGTTTGAGTGACATTTTACAGACTGCAGGGTAGACTGTAAAAGCTGTGAAATTGGCAAACAGCCTAAACACAGTTTTACAATAAGGTTACGTCTCTCACCTTATATTTCATGTCCACCTTATCATTTCACCCGCAGCATAAATCTCAGCTAAAACTGTTTGTGCGCCTGGTCTGAAGTATGTGTGAGGTGTGCACATTCTCACTGCACATTCCTCTTTTATGAATAGTCTACCAGTTCATGTGTGGGAAAAGGCCTGCACATGTTTTTTGTGCGTACTCATTGTTACATCTGGCCCCAAGTCTATCCTTTAAGTGTCTGCCTGGCAGCAGGTATTTTTTGCCAACAGGTCCCTCTGTATGTATTTAATTATAGATAATGAGTCGGTGTGTACTGTATAGCTTGGGCTGTGTTTGTACGTATCATTTTGGTATGAATTTTGTCCAGAAATGCAGTAAAATAAAAATTCTGGACCTCACTAAATTCAAAACCCTGACTACAGCTCTGCTGATATCACACATAAAATGTATTGATGTATTTTATGAGTATAAGAAAAATTGCTGGGAGAGTTTGAGAGAAAATCGTTAATAAGACCCTTGTGGGACTTACTTCAAGTCCACTCTGCAGATGTGAGTTAGTCTGGACTTTCCTGAGCCGCAGGGCTCCAGCAGGTAGTTGGACTCCAGTACTATAGCTCGTACCCCTCCAACAGGAGGAAAGTCCTCGTGCTCTATAGACACAGAAACCAGGGAGCAGGCGCCTTTGGGTAAGTCTGTCTTCCATGACCTTTGAATAAACAGAAAGAGATTGAATATGTGCCCTAACAGAAAGAGACATAATGGCTACTTCCAAACAAAGGATGATATGTACTTTAGTGTTTTCTTTGTATCACCACTTACCTGAGCACTACAAAGTCCCTGCTGGGATGAGGGGGCATGCGATTGAGGACATACTGAAACACTTCTGTCTGCTTGTCCAACGTCTCGCACACTTTCCACTGCAGCAGGTCCACATCCCACAGGTGGCGCTCTCGTAGCACACGGTTCAACACTACGGACGGCGGGGCTTCCACCTCCACGGACACTCGCCAGCGTCTCAAAGGGTTCCCATCTCCCACCTGGATGACACACAAAAAAACATCATGTTAAAGGAGCAATATGTAACGCTGACAGTGTTCAAATGGGTAAGAGCAGTCCAAATTCAACATTTTTATTAAAAAGAATAGATTTTTTTTTTTCGTTTAAATTTAATTATTCATTTAAATGTTTGGAAGAGCCCTGTAATAAAATTGTCAAATCATAATTTAGTTGCTTTTTGTGAGTTAATATGAATGTAACTGACCAGAATGGAAATTTCAAAGGAGAACATACTGGCTGTAGCGTTGTTGTCAGAGAAGCCAGTATTTAAATATATCATGTTTCCTTAATCTCATGGTCATTTTACGATTTATTACAGTAAATATATTACATATTGGTCCTTTAACTTGTGGATCTGAAACCAAGAACTATGTTTGAGATATCAAGCTTTGCTTGTTATAATGTTTAATAATGTTTTTTGCATCATTGATTTCCTGTTGTTACCTCCATACCTTCATAATAATAATGAGTTGATAAGTGACATTGTGAATATTTTGATGCACTATTATATATGAAAGAATACTAATCAAAGGAAGAACACCAACCTTCTTATAGTAGAGCTCTGTGTTGTCAGAGCTGCTGCAGGACACCCAGTACTTGGACTTCTCCCGGGCCTCTTTGAGCTGGATCTGAAGTCTCCCCTCCATATGAGTTTGGTACGTTCCATCACTGTCCTCCAGCTGCTTGCAGAGCTGATCGATCGTTGGTGCGTGCAAGTCAGCCTCCACGTATGAATTACGTGACTGAGTAACCATCTCATGAGGGATCTAATGGGTGTATAAAAGCATGAGGTAAGATTCACAGCAAATGGAGACATGTGGATGTTGCATCCATGCTTGAAATTCTTGCATCATTGTCAACTACAGGTTCTTGCACCTCAAAGAGATGGTTGCACTCGATGATCATATGAGCGAGGCCCTGTGTTGCTGCTAAGTTCTCATTCAGATCCTTCTGGTCCGGTCTGCCAGTAGCGTACTTCTTCTGCATGGCCCTGGGGATTATGGGGAGAGAAAACTTATTAGGCCAGCAGAGTCCCCCGGTTCAACGTCCCCACCAAACGCAGTATATAAACCCTTCCTCCGCTCCGCAGGAAACCCCTTTGATCCCTTTAGCAACAATTTCAACATGGTAAATTAGAGAGCTTTGCTTTGTTTGTACACAGCATGATCTCATAAAACACTGAGCTTCATGCCATGTCCTTTTAAAAGTGGCCCAGAAAGAGAGTAATCTACTGCACCCCCGAGGGCTGAGCAAACTCTGTAACCCATTTTTATGTCTATTTTATGGAGTAATAGGTGAAGATAATCATACAGGAGTTAATAGAAAGCATACATGTCTTGCTCATTAGTTTTTAGGCACAGAGTGGTGCCCCAAAATCACAGATACTAAGCTAACTGGTCCAAAATATGGAATTCTTGGACTTTACATTTTTTTGAAAATGTCTCCACAGCATTTTAAAAGATCCCTGAAATCACTTCTTCTAACCAACCAATATTTTCCATATGGACTGCCTATATAAGCTGGGCCCAACCAATATCTTTGTATAGTCTAGTCATACAAGTTGGATGTGTTTTCTATATAAGCCATTATAGGTTTCTACCACACCCTCACACGTATTTTACATTCCTTTCATGTGATTTGTATTTACTGTCTTTTTATGTATGTGAAACAAATAAATGAATGAATAAATAAATAAATAAATAAATAAGTCTAAAGGCCTATTATGATTATAGCTTGATTTTCTTTTTTTATTATTTGTGTATATTTTCTCTCTATTTTCTGTTTATCTTTCTTGTCTTATGAAAACTCCATGCCATATCACATGAGTGTATGCTCTTAGTTTGTTAAGTTAGTTTTGAAACGAAACTGTTACGCTAGAATACACGAGAAAAAACAGTACCTTGGTGAGAGATTGTCTTTCTTGAGTATGTTGAGATGAAAGAGGGAGGGGGCCAGGCACACGGCGATGTTCATGGGTGTCATCTGGTTCTCCTCCACAGAGGAAGTGACATCGCTGAGGAAGCAGAGCAGCGTCTGCAGCACCTCTCGGTTTTCATCCGACATCAACATGATGGCTGCCTGGACAGCTTGCAACCTTTGGTCCTTTGGCACATCTGCACATTCGAGAGAATTGATTTCTATTACTACAGACACAGTGATAGAAGAGAGAGAAGCAATCGTGAACTGTCAAAGGTCATTTACTAGATTTGAAATTGCATCCTCACGCAGCCACATGTACTCTATGTTAGTTCAGGTGTAATTTCAAAGTGCTCTCCGGATTCAAACGAATCCAAGTGAGGCAAGGAAAGAGAGATGCATGTCCTTACATTGGTAGATGTGGAGGAAGGTCTCCCCCAGCTTGCTGGTGAGCAGAGGCTCAGGTAGGTCCCTGAAGAACTGCTTCACCATGTCGGCCACATCATAGGCGGACTGATCCTCATAGTTCACATTGTCTGGAGAGTTCTCATTCATCTGCCTGAGAGCTTGAATTCGAGACTTCACCCCTGATTTGCGAAAGAGACCCACCTGGAGGCAGAACACAAGTGTTAATGTTGACGGCTGGCAGCAATATGTGACTACATCGTACAGCAGTTCCGCTCACTGTATTGTTATTATACTACTATTGTATCCCTGTGTCAGTCATTGTTCATTGAAACCTTGCACCACATTATACACATTAGATAAAGCCAACCACTTGTTACATCACATGTGAAACCTGAGAGAGTATGTGTACTGTCTACTGTGTACTGAGGCTGACCTGGTCAAGACACTGGCTCCTCAGGTAGCGCAGGGCCTGCTGCAGGCCGAGAGGCAGCGGCTGTCCAGAACGCTGCACATGCACTATGAGCGGCACTCCGAACACATTCTTATCCTTATAGTCCGGTACCTTCATTCTCTTCATAAACTTTGGCACGGACCTACAGTAGGAGAGACATCAACACCACATTTTTGACACCTTGCTCTACTGGCTAAATAAGAGAATATGCTGTAGTAACACAAAACAAATTATACAGCATACGTATACTCACATTTACTTAACATGGAATACTATTAACAATTTGTAAGCCAAAAGGGAATCTGGTTAAACTAATTCATTAAGGCCTATTCATACCATACTAGACAAAAATTGTTTTTCATGTACTGGTCAATTTTGAGATTTTGGGCTATTTTGCTTCCATAACATGTCTTCTTTCAGACTAGTGAAAAGAAAACCTCCAAAATACACATTTAGGTGTTCATTTTACTACTTTGTGTATTTCGTCTGTAGATTTTGTAATACAAAACATAATTTTCTTAATGTAAGTAATCAACAGGAGAACTTTCATGGTGATATCTATTAGTTTTTTTTTTTTTACCCTATTCACATGTGGTGTCTTGTAAAATGTATGGAATTTTACAATCCAAAACTGAGGTTTTCTCACTCTGAGCCAGAAATCTCCACTTCAGTAGCACTTACATCCACCAAACGTTCCAGTTTCATTCCTATCTATATTCTGAAGGATTTTACCAAGGGGTTTGTTCATATATCGTTCATAGCCTGATTTATAGAACATTTTATTCCTAAAAAAACATGGCGGAAATGGATTTTTTATGGCTGTTGACAGTATTTTGTGATTTATGGAGTGATAAAAAGAGATATCCAAAATCCCCTCAGTAATAATCTTTGACTCTAATATGTCAACAAAATGAAGCTAGAATTTTGAACCCGGCTTTATCCGATGTTCAGATTTCTGTTGTGGAAATGTATGCAAATTAGCACAAATTTGATAAGATAATGCTTCATTTGCATATTTAAACATATTAATTTTCAGAAAACTTGTTATACAAAAAATAATTGTCTTAATGTAAGTAATGAAATGGGGAAGTTTAATGGTGATATCTATAAAAAAAAAAAAAGTTAACCCTATTCACCTGGGGTGTACTAATATAATAATTTGAGCAAATACAGTTGCATACAAAAACAGTTCAAAGAAATGAAAATGTGCTTTCACAAATAAAGATGTAATTAATCATGAAACCACACCAAAAGTGGATCTTGGAAGTTAGACTCACCAGGTCCAGCCATGCTTGTTGGACATGGAGTACTTCTCCATGATGGCAGTGAGGCGCAGCAGAGAAAACTTCTGCAACAAACTCAGCTGGCCTGCTGACTGGTTGGTGATCTGCAGGGACGCCACCGAGTGACTTAGGCGATTAGATATCTGAAAGCTGGGCCATCGTAACCTAACGCCATAAAAGATGAAAGAAAAATCATGTTTCTTTTGGTTCATAAGGACTTAGTTTCATTTCAAATATACCCTCAATACAGTTCCATGAGTCTTACCGATTAGGTCTTGTGAGTGAAGCACCTACTCCAGAGTCCCTCCTCTCCCTGAGGATTGTGGATTCTGTCTCAGCGAGTGACACTCTGTCTCTGTCCCCGTAACTAGGCGTGGTCTGGCTTTCTGTGGCAGAATTCCCCTCAAAGTCCAATGTGATCTGACTAGAGGACTGAAGGCCCACTGCACGCTCCCTCTCGCCGTCCACCTGCGCCAGCCCTTCCCCGACAGGCAACACGTTCTGAGACCAGTGGTCCACTATCTGCTGCAGACCATTGACATGCAGCAGGATATCGTCCAGGTGGGGGAACAGGTCCTCTTTCTCCAGGTCTATCAGGTCTCCGGTGCTGGCGTACAGATGCGAGCCGGGGACGTTGTCGTACACGCTGATGCGGCTGCCTCTGGAGCAGCACTGGGTGACGGGCCTGGACTCCTTCCTGCAGGATATGAGCGGGGAGTCCAGGCGCCTGCTGCCTGTGTGCCAGTTGATGGAGGCCCCGTTGGTTGGGGACAGGCTCTCTATGGACAGTGCTTTGGGGAACGTTCCTGGCTTGTGGTCTTTGGGAATGTGGACCACCAGGTCTTCATAGGAGCAGAACTCATTCCTGCGGTTTTGTTCTGCGACTTCATTCACTTGGGTGCCTGAGAAGATGTCTATGTCCTCTAAATACATGCCACTGCGCTTGTAGTCAGCCCGGTGGGGTTTACGCTCTTTCAGGCTGGGCGTGCTGACGGCGCTGCCACTGGAATGGCTGCTACCTTCGCTACCTGACTGGGACGGCAGCACTTTGTTGGACGGTATATCTGGAGCCCCACCGTCTCCGTTCATGATCTCGACACAGTGCAGCGTCTTCAGCGCCCGGGCCTCCTGCTGCAGCACCGGAGAGCTGATGACCAACGTCTTACGGCCCCTTCTCAGGGTCCCTCGGGAGCGCAGCGTCTCCATGCGCTTCAGGAAGTCTTTGGCACGGATGCGGCTCGTCTTGCCGTGCTTGTCGGGCAGCGAGCCGTAGTGAGAAATTTCTTTGGGGATGTGGGGCATCGTGAGAGACGTAGAGTCCGGCATCGCTGCAGAATCGGAGCCGGTGCGGTTGGAGCAGTCCGAGTCCTCCGTGCTGAGGCCCCTGTGGCCGCTGCCCCCGCTGCTCTCGCTGTGCAAAGAGGAGATCTCCGGCTCGCTGAGGTCTGTCAGGACACTCTCGCTGCTGGTGGTGGTTCTCAGGGGCACGCCGTCCCCGGAGGGCTGACCCTCGCCTTGGTTCCCCAGCAGACAGTCAATGTCCTGTAACCTGGACCAACGCCGGCTGCTCCACTCAAACGTCCATTTGTCACTGATGGCAAACACGTCTTCTTCATCAGAGTCTTCACTCTGGGGGAAGACAGATTATGTAACATCAGTTACTCTGGCCTACATGATTAAATTGGTATCTTCTTTGTAGTAACAAATGTTTCTATTATATAATATAATATAGGTCCAGTGGTGGAATGTAATGAAGTACATTTACTCAAGTACTGTACTTAAGTAAAATTTTGAGGTACTTGTACTTAATTTCCACTTTATGCTACTTTGTACTTCTACTCCACTATATTTTGGAGGCAAATTGTGTACTTTTTACACGACTGTATTTATATGATAACTAGCGCTGTCGCCAAAGTTGCGCTAAATTTTGGCGAGGAAACACCGGCACAGCCATTTTCAAAGGGGTCCCTTGACCTCTGACCTCAAGATATGTGAATGAAAATGAATTCTGTATGTCTGTAAAGGGGAGACATATTTGCCCACTCCCATGTTGATAAGAGTATTAAATACCTGACAAATCTCCCTTTACGGTACGTTTTGAACAGATAAAAAAATGTATGATTAATTTGCGATTAATCGCGATTAACTATCTTAATCGATTGACAGCCCTAATGATAACTTAAGTTATTAGTTACATTGCAGATTTAAATTATGAATACAAAATATATATCAACTGCTAAAGTATGACGTATTATTATAGGCTAAGCTACCCAGCAGTATATCAGGTAAGAAAAACCAGCTCCACCTTTACAATATGAAACATTAAAGTGATGCTCACACATAAATGTATCAATAATTATAATCCAGTAATATATAATACATATTATTCTGAAATGTCTCATTCTGCATAATGAGTACTTTTACTTTTAGTACTTTAAGTATATTTTGATGCTAATACCTTTGTACTTTTACTTAAGCAAGATTTTGAATGCAGGATTTTTACTTGTAACAGAGTATTGTTACATTTACTCAAGTAAAATATCTGAATACTTCTTCCACCACTGTATAGGTCTCTCAAAAAGATCTTCATAACTACCCAATTAAATCAGAATAAATCCAATTAAATTAAAAAGATCATGCAAATATAATGACTGAGACATAAAATAACCCTTAGAGCCGTTGTGTATTTTTTCACATTTTTCCACAAAAGATAATTTGCACATTTTTCCTCACGTATCATCGATGCCACGAAGAAGAGTTAAATAGGAAACGCAGGAAAAAGCTGGAGGGTGCGTCTGCTCAGAATTAATAACATTATACAATTAGCCGACAGTGATATAACACCAGACAAATGATCCCCTTGACTTGAAGACTTTTCCATAAATAGACCATGGCAGCAAAAAAAAAAAGAAATCCTGAATATAAGCCAGCAGGCTACATTCCAAAGAGGGGACAGATAAAAAGCAATCCCACTCAATAGGCATGAATACAACAATGGTACTATCTCAAATATCATAGAATCTGGGTTAAAGGGATGAAACCGGATTATATCTGTGTTATATGCAGAACTTTAGGCGATCTTTGAAAGAAAATACCATTTCTTACAAAGGCATTTAGGTTTGTCTTCTATTTTTTACAAAATTCAAATGACAACTGTGATATTCGAGTCGAGGAATGAATCTTTCTGAGGGGTAAAAACACAACAAACCCTCAGAGGTACATACAAAGTGTTATATTTCAAAATAGTCTATGCACAGAGACATGACACCCATGTAAGCCTACACTCTAGGCTGAACTGAGTCATCGGTGTTTTAAACATATAATTTTTGTTTGGGGGGGGGGGTTTCCACTTTTGCACTTTTCATACAATAATCCACTTTAAAAGACCAATATGTAATATATTTACTGTAAAAAAATCATAAAATGACCATGATATGTCATCAGAGATTAAGGAAACATGCTAAGTTGGAATATTGGCTTCTCTGACAATAATGCTACAGCCAGTATGTTCTCTTTTGAAATCAGTTTTTGTTTTGGCCGGTGCGATCCCGTCCACTGCCCATTTCAACACCCCGTTGCCAAATATGAAACAAATTGGCACGCAAACACAGCCTTCTGCAGCCATGGAAACAAGCAAACAAACAGAGATAACGTTAATATTAGTTTCTACCCGACCTGAAAAGCCTCAGCACATCTCTCTGTGGTCCGTGTATTTGAGACACACAGCCGGTGAAGTGATTTTGACTACTGCTGGCCAGAGGCTGACGCTGTGATGCTAACACACACAACATCACCCCGGATGAGCGGACGGGCCACAGCTCCAGTGTTTTGAATCTGGACTGCTGTTACCCATTTTAAAACGCTAGCTGTCAGTGCTACATATTGTTCCTTTAAAATTGAAAGACTGCAGAAGCATCCTTCTGGGGATAAAGCTCGTAACGTAGAGTCGACACTTACTTTTTTCTTCGGAAGGTTGACGTCAAGTTTCATAGAGGCACACTTGTTCAACGTGTTGAGTCGCCTGAAAGAAATAATAATAATAAACTTAATTTATACAGCACCTTTACATGGTTGAAACAGGAATAAAAAACATTTCAGGACTGCAATGAAATAAAATCAGACTACAGTTAATACAAGTTAAAATGGAAATAAATTACCCAAAAGTGACTTAAAAAATAGAAGGCAATAACATTAAAAAGATATGTTGGAAATAAAATGATGTGCTCGCATTAACAAATTTTTTTTTTTAGAGAGATAAGTTTTGAAGAGTGTTTTAAAAGATGTCACTGATTCTGCAAGCCTCAGATCCTCAGGCAGGAAGTTCCAGATCTGAGAGGCCCTGACTACAAAAGCCCCGACACCTTTAGTGAGCCGGGACTTAGGAACAGCCAGCAGAGTCCTGCCTGCAGATCTGAGGCTCTGGCTCATAGGGGAGCAGCAATTTAGCAGTGTAACGGTGTAACTTTAAAAGTAATCAGTAAAATCTTAAAATCAATTCTAAAACGTATTGGTAACCAGTGAAGGGAGGCTAAAACAGGACTGACGTGATCCTGTCCTTTAGTGTTTGTTGAAAGCCGAGCAGCTGCGTTTAGTACGGGCTGAAAAACAGCCTGAGGATGAAAAACTGTTCTGGACAAACAAGAGGAAAACACCAGAATAGCTTCCTAATGACCACTTGAGGAATAAATCCCATTCTGTTTGCTATTTAAGTGTTAACCAGATCAGCGTCTGGTCTGGATGTACAACCAGGGACAGAGGGAAATCCAGTTTGTCCGTTCCACAGTACCCTAAACCTAATGAACGCCGGTAATTGCCGGTCGCTCTGTTCTCTCTCTCTCTCTCAGTGATCTCTGTTCTAATAACAGCCTGCGTCATTCAATAATAAGTCATATGTAGATCTTAATCTACAGATGCACTAGTCTTTGATGCCATTTTGCACTTGGCATGCTAATCAATTGATCCTTTCTGAATTCTGAGGGTTTTTTGATTTCAGATGCATCTGACAAGACGTACACAAACATGCAGTTTATAATAGCATTTTGCCGGGCTTGACCACAACATTAAATCCTTGCCTTTGGAACACTAATGCAAATGTCCTGAACTCGGTTGTCAGAGAAGCAATATTTGTAGTCAAACATACAGCCTACGCCTTGGAGCATGTGCTTAGTGGTTTTAGGGTTTTGTGGGTGTGCAAACTGGGATATATTAAGTAACAGAACTAAAAACTGTACATGAACCAGCAATAGCATGGGGGGAAAAGATGACGGCATGACAAAATACACTCCAGCTCACTGCGCCTTGGCTTTAGACAAAAGGAAACTCTTGCGGTATGATAATCACAAGCTTTAACAGCTCCACATATTGCTAACAGTCTTTTTTTACAGATTGACAGTATTGTTCTGCGACAGTGAACGGCCTCCCCTGGTGCTGTAGGCGAGCCAAACACAGCGTTCTCATGATTGTTACAGTAGATAGTGGGACCCAACTGAAGAGAGGATTTCTGAGTCGGGGGCCCTTTATTCCACCGGCCTAAAGAGCTTTGAATGTGGCCGCTGCAATAGGAGGGCTGCTTAGCCGGGGATCAGAGAGAGCACTCACATACATAAAATATCTATCAGTTTCAGCTCAAAGACGCCCACAGCGTGTAGGGTGGTATTTACTGTTTGCACACTAGACTGTAACTGACAACAAAGCCATCCTTATGTTACCATGGAGATGCCGGGGGAAGTCATGGGCACAATCACATTGGAGGTGGAACTGTTTCCAATTGTCTTCTATTTATCCCGTGGCTAGTTTGGAATGTAGATGAGTTGCTTTAGGGTTGTTTGGAGTCACAGTATATTGAGCTGTGCGAGGCAACCCCTGCTTCCCTCTCTAGGGACGGTCACCATGGTTACTGTGGTAACTGAAGTGCTGTTTTCATCTCGGCTTGAAAAAAGTACATGAGCCGTCTTGCCCTACAAGGGAGCGACGTGGAGCCACCAGTTGTTGGCTTAGTGCACTTTTATGTTCTTAATATGGTCTGGCAAAAACACACATATTCAATATTTCTCATGCAGTTATGTCAGGGGGAAGCTCATAAAGATTTCCGCCAATGCAGTTAATAAGTATTTATCAAATCCGTGTGTCAGTCTTATATGCAACTAGCGATTATTTTCATTATCGATTAATCTGCTGATTATTTTCTAGATTAATCGATTGGAGTATAACATGTCATAAAATGGTGAAAAATGTCTATCCCAGTTTCTCAAAGTCCAAGGTGATGTCTTTAAATGTCTTGTTTTTGTATACATGAGGGTAGCTTGTTACATTGCCTTTGGGAATGCCCAACCATGCAGGAGCATTGGAAGGGGATAATAATGACTTTATCCATTGTCACAAAAAAGG
This sequence comes from Sebastolobus alascanus, assembly GCA_916701645.2. Lineage (NCBI taxonomy): Eukaryota > Metazoa > Chordata > Actinopteri > Perciformes > Sebastidae > Sebastolobus > Sebastolobus alascanus. The sequence continues at coordinate 2,087,779 of CAKAOJ020000040.1, read as the reverse complement.
GGCTTCCACTATGCCCTAAATTGTGTATTTTCGGATATTCCCCAGTAAACTGTAAGCTTAATAATACGAATATGAAGATGGTTATGTTGTGTTTCTTGAAGCTAAACATAAAATTGCTCTGCAATGGAAATCCATGAATAGACTAAGCAAACAAAGTTGGGTTGATGGATTGTTGCATTGTCTGGTTATGGAGAAACTTACATATATAGTAAAATGGAAATACAAAACTTTTTTTTTTAATAAGATTTTGGACTCATTCATGAAATTTCTGGAGGGGGAAGATTTTGCTAAGACCTTGTAGTGATCTACTGTTCATTTTTTATTTATTTATTTAATTTAATTATATATATTTATATATATATATTTTTTTTTTTTTTCATTTCTGAATTCTGAGTGATTTTGTTATTAATAAGAGTAAGGATTTGTATTTATTTTTTCCACACTAAGATGTGATCTTGGTACCTTGTCAGCAAGTACAACAGCAGAATTTGCCTTACTTACATTATATTCAGAGTGCCTTTATGTGTTCTGTTAAGGTTTGCCTTTTTTGTGGACCTTTTATGTGCAATGTGAAGTGTATCTTTATATTGTATGAAAAATTTCAATAGTTGTTGTTTTGTTTTGTCCAAAACCCAAAGATATTCAGTTGAATAAGTTTAATATGTTGCAGCTGTTCAGTTTAATATGATATAAAACAGCATGAAAAAATAATAATTATTAATAATTGATTAGTCGACTAATCGTTGCAGCTCTATTCTAATATTTCAGCCCCGACAGATGAATTCTTAATAGCCAAGATAAGAAAATAAAAATGACATAATGTTATGCTTTTAACATCATGAGATGTGCTTTTCCTTTCATATAGGGATTTTCCACTTCCCTTGGAGCAAGGAAAGTGTTTGCGGCGTTGACTCACGGATGAGCCACCGTCTTTTCAGTGTCAATCAAACGTCTGGTTACCTGCACAGAGGTTCCACAAGATCTTTGTCCAGAAAGTCATGATCTCTTTTCACAGGAGTGATGTCAATGGGGAACTGGGAATCTGAAGGGAAAAAAAGCATAATAAACATAAGAGAAAGTGTTGAAATTAGATTTGATATAGACAGTGTTCATGGGCTGAATAAACGGAAAGAAAGATGTGGAGACCACATTCTTTCCAGAAGTGCACTGAAGGCCGGGAGACCATCAGACTTTTGTATGTGATGCTAATGAGAAGAGACAGAATTTGCCCAAATAACAGCGCTCAGGCTTGTGCGGGGCATTACGTCGTCCTCTGGGTATGGGCCTCCTCTTACATAACTTAAGAGACTGAATCCAGACCCTCCGAATCGAACATTCCACCGCATTCATGTGAAGTCGTTAACTTTTTATGAAAAGCAGAAGCGGCGGCGAACGCTGAGACCTCAACAAGGCTCGGCCTGTTCTTCAAGGGGGCAGATATACTGTCGGCTTTGAAGCACGATTGCGTCCTTGTAACAGATTTCATCATTAATGTCCTTTTTAATACATGATCCCGAGAATCAAGCTTGTGTTATCTGCACTCCAACAGCCTTTATCAGCGCACATTGCCTGGGCTCTGTTACAACTATCTACAAACTGTCAGCAAACAAATATATTGCACCAAAGCATATGAAAAGTCTGGCCTTGACACAGAGATCTGAGGGAGTAGAGCTACTTTAAGGACAGATAAAACCCATCTCTTCCCATGACTTCAGTCCTTAAGCACAGAAGACATGTTTATGTAGTAACCGTAGCTATGAAGAGATTAGACTTTAAAAAGCAGCTGATGTTCCGCTTGTTTTGTGGTGTCTGGAGCCCCAGCTCCGAGGCATCCTGAGGACAGTTGTGTAAAAGAGGCTCACTATGCAGCCCATGAATACACGGTTTTGTGAACAGTATATGGGACTGGGGTGACAGACCAGATGACTCTGTGTACCATCATTCACTTATCATCTTAAAAAGACCACATTCAAGCTGTAACAGTGTTTCATTTCACAACAGATGAAATAAAAATGCCACTTTTGGTTTGGTTTATTACAGAGTCCTTTTATCGCTGTGCTACTTCATTAATCTCTATCATTTAACCAAACAACATTTGTGATGAATGCGTGTGGGAGATCACTGAGTGCTTTTATTACCTTCAAAGAGCTGAGCATACTGGGGAAATCCTGCTGCCCGCAGCCAGTCACACGCCTCTTTCGCCTCAATTTCTGAAACACAAGAAAGTGTGTGTGTTAAAACAGGGATACAAAAAGTGAAACTCAACCACATTTTCATTTTGACAAAACCACCGGAGCAATAAGCAATGCAGTAGAAACCCCCTCTGCACCGGGAATCCTACAAACACAACATACTTTAGTGATGGATCGACCTGGGTGATTGTCAAACTGGAACTGATTATTCTGAGATAGCATGGATGTGATGACGACCCGGCCTCCCGGTCAGTCTGTCTGTCTGTCTGTCTGTCTGTCTGGATGGATGGATGCCAGCTCACATGAAACAACATGGGACCTTATATAACCGTCTCCAGTCTTTTTACTTTTAAGACGTGTATGATAAAACAAGAAGGTAAAAGCAGGAAAAAGCAGCACCACCAAACCCTGCATAGATCCAGAGATACTAAACCACATGCTTAAAGAGACGTAACACATTTTAAGACAACAACAAAATTAGAAGAATGATACAAAACTATTGATCAGGTTAAGAATTATCTGTATTACTCCGTGACTCCTTAACAAGTCCACAGTCCAAGCAGGCTATCACATTGACTTTCTGATAAACAAATGACAATCACAATCACGAGCCAGTCCTCCAGACGTCTGCGGGCTTCAGAGCCGCTGATGACAAGCGGAAGGAAACAGACCGTTGGCACCTCTCCATTAATGCTAATAGAGTCAGGTGCCATTTATCGCCTCAGTGAGACGTGCTGTCTGACACACCGGTGCTACAGCACACAATCTGATTTAATCATGTTTAATAAATAACTAAATGGAAGCAACAGAATACGGAGGAGGCCCGCAAACATTGTATCTCACCTAAAATTCTCCCACCAGTTAATGTCAAATTTACTCTTTGAATACATCTAAAAAACAGTTTTCACTTATTCTATTGTAACAAAAGTAGAGGTGAAACGATTAGTCAATTAATAGATCATCAAGAAAATGATCAGGAATGATTTTCATAACTGATTAATTGTTTAGGTCATTTCTTTTTTTAGCAAAAATGTCAAAAATTCACTCTGTTCTGGTTACAAATGTGATTATCTTCTGGTTTCCACAGTCTATGTGATTTATAATAAAATAAATCTGAAGATGTCACCTCTGTTTGTTTTTTTGTATTTCCTGATGTTTTAAACAATTCATATATTAATCAATTAATAAAAAAAAAATATTGATATATTAATTGATGATGAAAATTTTAGTTGTAGCCCTAAATACCGAATTTAAAAATCTGAAAACACATGAGCGGGGTATACTGCAACAAAATACACAAGCAGTTATTTCCATTATTAACTAAAGTCCAAAGTCAGTCACTGTAGCTACATTATTGAGAATTAACACAATGTGGTAAATGACATAAATCTTTTCACATAAAAATATATAAAGCCGAGACTTCAGATCTACAATATTCTTACCAGCTCCAGTACATCTGTAACAGCCACACAGCTAATTCATCCACACACCTGTGATTTAGCTTTCCACAATGCAACAAAAATTCCAGGAGCACATAAACATCACGTCCAAGAAAAAGTTACGTATAACGCTGCGCCCACGGGGAACAAACTGCTCTCCCATCACACATCTGAGGTCTCAGTTCCACTCCCCGTCTGAGCCTGTCACACTACAGCTGCAACATGAACCGCCACCATTCATCACACAATACTGTGTAATTACAGCGGCCGTAACCTTTGCAATGAAGATACTGCTATCACCCTGTTTTTCCCCCCAAAAAACAACGGTTGATACAGGTCAGGACTCACCTGTGCTGCTTCACGTCTGAGAAATCAATGAAAAGTGACTTTGGTCTTCAGGCTGACCAACAACTGAATAAATATTAACAGTTCCCTGTGTCCTTGGATGACAAAAAGAACTGTTTACCCCGTTAACCAGCAGTTGAGTCAACATGTGGAGGCTCTGCTCTGTTCCCACCTGTATCACCAGGAGCTCAAGGCTCTCTGTGCAGCTAGGCTTCCCTCCCAGGTGGATAATATCAGGCCTGTGTTATTCAACTGCAGCACACAGCGAGGGCGCCGCCAGGTCCTCTAGTGTCCCACAGCCGCAGGTTGGACCACTGGGAGCACGTAACACGAGCTGGGAATTCCTCTCCGTTTGGCATTCTGTAACACGATACCGAGACATTCTGTCCTCTCATCCTCTCTCTAAGGAAATCTCTTGTGGATAAAAGGCTGGGCGGGCATCATGCCAGAGAATGAGAACTTGTGTTTGCTCTCCACAAGCTTTTAAAACTGTGTACAGTATAAAATTACAGTCGCACAAAGAGATGAAACCCGGTGTGGCTGTGACACAATGGCCCAGGATGTCAAAAGCTGTGTACGACTAAAGCATCTGTGGCAAGCAAGGGCGACTCCTTCCTTTACAATCAGCTTTATGCAACGCTCGCTATCAAGAACACAGGGTTATGCAATTCATTGCTGAGATATTACATGTTGCAAAGTGCCTCAGGAAAAGATATGACACACTGTAGCAGACACAAGCACTGCCAAAGTTATGACAGTTTTAAAGGCTCGTTCACATTCCACAATCACAAAATATTTACAGCCAACTACCCGGGTAAAAACTTTGGGGCGTTTTATGATATGCTTTTGTCCTGAGTTGCATCAGCAAAGCTTTTTAATTGACAGTAATCCCCTTCCTTTCATTCTATTTTGGAAAACAAAACAAAAAAACACCAGATTCATTCATTCATTCAGGCTTATGGTGATAAAAACAAGCCATCATCATCACTGAAGCATAGGCCCTAATATGTCTACTCTCCACTAACACCATAGGTTATTTACAGTAACAAATTATTGTGTACTTACGGGATATTTTCATCTTACAGCCAGAGTGCCTCATATATCCGTCAAGACTTCAGAGTGTCCCTCAACATGTCAGAGCATCTTCATTCCCACGCTGAGCCACATTCCTGCTCTCTCTCTGAACACAGCTTGCAGTTTGAGCTCGGATCCACGGCTCCGTCTTTCCCCCTTTCTCTTTCCATCTACCCCCAACCACCATGTGCCTGTCCCGACACTAAATCTCTCCTTCAACCCACCCCTTTCTGTGGCAGGCTCCCTGACGTTCACCCCCATCTCCCTCTCCCTCCCCTGAGCAGCTCCTTGTGCCCGACCCTCCTACCCAGCTCTGCCCACGACAACTCTTTTATACCCCACTCAGCACATTTTTGGCAGCTTCCTCTGAATTCTGGGACTCTTTCAAGACCCTGTTTTTAAATCATTTCCTGATATATATATTCTTTGTTCCCGGTTTGGCCAGATTGCATGATGTCAGCTTTTACAATCTTTCAAAATTTCATCCAAGAAGTCTTAACGTGGGAAATGTTTCATTTAAACAAACAAAAGGGAAGCGTGCTTTTGCAGAGTCCAGATGTTGTTCCAGAAAAGGTCAACGAAATGGAAAACCCGTAGGCAGCCGAGCCGGGGGAAAACCATGACATAAACTGTCAGCAATCAGCAGCAGTGAATCATGCTGAGGCGCTCGGCACTCACAAGACTCGGCGCTAACATCATCAGGGTGATATATTCGTCTGTTTCACCTCCGTCTCAGCCTCTCTGTCTGAGGCACAATCAATGAATGAGAGGAACTGTGTGATCTGTGTCATCTGAGACAGTTACACTGCTGCTGTGTCACTTGACACAACACAAAGAATAACTTATTTCAAGAATATCTGAAAACATTTCCTTAATGAATGAAAGAAACTTTGTTGCAAAGATATACTGAGTAATTGCAAATATATATAATAATATGGTTGGGTCTGGAGTTTCTCTATATGAAAAGTGTCTCGAGATAATTTCTGTTATGATTTGACGCTATTGAGTTGTATATATATATATATATATATATATATATATATATATATATATATACACAGTATATACAGTATATACTGTATAAACTAGGGCTGTAAAAGTTAACGCAATAATAACCCAAATTTGTTTTAACGCCACTAATTTCTTTAACACATTAACGCAACTTGCAATTTTTAGGTTGTCTTGGGCTCAGTTTTAAAGCTAGAGTGAAGATACCGGTATCAAATGAAACTAGAAAACCTAAAGAATCAATCGGTATCAACCATGTCATACTAGCTTGTCACGAAGGAAGCTAAATAACGCTCCAAGCTTGCGCTAAATTTTGGCAAGGAAAATCTGGTATGGCCATTTTCAAAGGGGTCCCTTGAACTCTGACCTCAAGATATGTGAATGAAAATGGGTTCTATGGGTACCCACGAGTCTCCCCTTTACAGACATGCCCATTTTATGATAATCACATGCAGTTTGGGGCAAAAAATAGTCAAGTCAGCACACTGACACACTGACAGCTGTTGTTGCCTGTTGGCCTTGAGTTTGCCATGTTATGATTTGAGCATATTTGTTATGCTAAATGCAGTACCTGTGAGGGTTTCTGGACAATATTTGTCATTGTTTTGTGTTGTTAATTGATTTCCAATAATAAATACATACATACATTTGCATAAAACAAACATATTTGCCCACTCCCATGTTGATAAGAGTATTAAATACTTGACAAATCTCCCTTTAAGGTACATTTTGAACAGATAAAAAATGTGCGATTAATTTGATATTAATCGCGATTAACTATCAACAATCATGCGATTAATCGCGATTCAATATTTTAATCTATTGACAGCCCTAATATATATCATATAATTATATTCTTAAGTGATTCATTTTTTATTTAAAACACAGCTAAAAGCCTCTCAAATATTTCTAGGCAAGTTTCACCATCCATCCAATCTTACAATGTAAATTGTTAAGAAAGAAAACAAGAAAATATGGAAAAAAACCCCCCAAAAATTAAAAGAAGCATATAAACAGACAGTGTTAAGCAATTTCATCTGTTTAGCAGCCCAATTTTATATTATATAATAAAAGATGAGATCACAAACATCTATGATGTATAAGGAAAACCTATTAGTTTAAATGTGTGGATAAAATGAGCAGCACCGTACATGACTGGGATTTGCCGTGGCGCTATGATTACATGAGGACCTCACATCCATCCATAATGTCCTCTAACGTAATTACTATTCCATATGCAGACCGCTCCCGCTGCGCCTGCCGCTCTTTGACATCTCTCTGCCATTTCCTCTTGTAAAACACAACTCCTCTGACCTACTGGGGCCGGGGCTGAGCACCGGGCCGCGAGCGCAGACAGAATGACGCAGGCGGTCCACTTTAGTCACCTTAACAAACCATTTAACAATAAATACACTCAGCAGCTTTAAAAGCACTCTAAAACAAACTGCTTTAATTTATAAGGACTAACAGTGGAGAGACCCTTACAGATGTGTGTGTCTGTTCCTCCCCCACACTGAATGAATCAGCCAGTCAAAAAACACACAGACTATAAGTGAGCACTGAGATTGTCTGTATCGAAAACACCTGGAGAAAGAAGCAATATGGAAGAAAAAAAAAAAGATTCCACTAGTGGGTTGGCTGGCGGAGAGGTGTCGTCACGCTGGGAGGCATGGAGCAGAGGCCTCTCTTCCCTTTTATGATGCTAATTGCATACAGACACCCACTCACAGTGAGCAGTCCTTACTGTAAAAGTAAGACTAGACAGACAGCCAGGGGAAAACACACTGACTCCCCCCTCTTCCAGTCGGCCCAAAAACCACAGCATCTGATGTCTCATGCCCAAAATAGCCCAACATTTCCTTCTGTCTCACAGTTTGGAATTGTGCATAGGGGAGCAAACAGGAAGTACAAGCAAAAAGACGTACGCGATGACCGAGATCATTGCTGATAGGAGGACGCACAGGAGATATTTGTGAGAGTCCAGGTCCTCTGAGGGGAATGCTGGCAATGCACAAGGTGGATTAATATTGCAGTGCCCCGTGTAATTCACCTAATGTCGTGGGAATAAAGCCTGCCTACTTTCAAGAGTAGGTTTTAATTAACAGAGCTCTACACGTCCCTCAGACTCCAACATCCTTGGCACAATGTGCCACAGTCATCAGCGTAACAGGAGGTGTAATATCACAACACGTCTTCAGTTCACAGCTCTCTCACCGTCCCCGGCTAGGTGTTGAGACAAAGGACAATAGCCAAATCTAAGAGATTATCTGTCTCAAGAGGTGACTAACAACACAGCGCCTTTGTGGATGTGACTTTACTCCTGACGCAGTGATTGGCACATGAGCTGGCTGGCTCCGCAGGCCCAGTAATTACAGAGCGCCGGTGTTGAATCACTCACGGACTTCCAGCCCCCTCATTTGATCCCGTGGGGCACACAGGGGGGGGACCTGTTATCCTGCAGTCGACATGGGACGCAGGTTTAAAATGATCGGCTCCGGGCCGCGTTGCTAAGACACCAAAGCGAAATTTCCTCAAACACAAATGAGCCAGCAAATCCCGGGCCTGCTTTTGCCCTGTGGTCCACAGCGACCTGCGGAGAGGTCCTTTCAGTGGACCACAGGTCTCCAGTAACAAGTGGATATACAAAGCAGACATCAATGCCTCCTGGAGGACGGGGACTTGAGGACAAACACAGTGCCAGCCCAGGAAACGCCAGTGCCAAGGAGGCATTAGCATTCTGAACCTGCGTAGGTCAGGGTTTCGCAGACATCCACCATCCATTTAAAAGCCTCTTCATACATTACTTTTAAATTAGGGCTGTCAATCAATTAAATTATTCAATCGCAATTAATTGCATGAGATGAAAGGGAGAATTGTCAAGTATTTAATACTCTTAACATGGCCAATAGCAAAACAACATTGGTATCACGTGGTATCTCTGGGTCGTCAGTTAGAGTGGAAAAAACGGATAAATGGCTGAGATTGACGGTAAGTGCCTGGCAACAACTTGTTGTGAAGTGAATTCAATGGAACGAGGGAGGGAGAACGCAACATCTAATGGCTGAACGTTATCCATGTTATCAATAGCACCTTTAAGTATGAACAGACTGGTATAAGAATTAAAAAATGAAAAATTCCTTGCGTGTGAAAATATACTTGACAATAAAACGCATTCTGATTCTGAATCTTTTTAAAGACTGCTTGTCCACCTTTCACTTCACAGCACATAGACACACTCGCAGCAAGAACTTATTGATTGTGAGAGTAAATAACAGGACGATGTGAGCTAGGGAGCTGCTGTTGTTGACCATTGCCAAAGCCTGCTGGGTCAAAAGTCATCCGAGCTGTGTTTTTCCTCTTGAGGTTCTGTATTGAATTTAAACAAGAGCAGCACAGCTGTAGTAACACTCTCCTTCACCTCTGAAGGACACCCAGAGAGAGGCTTCTTTCATCTTCAGGGCTAACAACCCATCAACTCTCTGTCTCTCTTTCTGTCTGCCTCTCTCTAAAGTCTGGAAATACCAGCTTTTACAGCATTTACATGTTACTAATGAACAGTGATCCATTTAAAGGGGAACTACGCCCATTTTCAAAATTCATACATGTTATTCCTATGGTCTAAGACAGCCAAAAAATATTAGCAAACATGAACAACTCTCTCCCAAATCCAAAAACTAGAGTGCTAAAGCTCAAATTTGTGATGTCATAGGGTATAAAATGTGAAATTGGTCCATAAACAATGAATAGAGAGAGATGTTGAAGGTGACACGGAGAGCACCCAGGGGAATGTTCTGAGTATATGGAAACACTTTCTGTTTCACAACTGTACATGTACACTACAGTAGAATAAAGCTCATTTGGGTATAAAAAAGAAAACAAACATTCTGTGGGTCCACAAAATCAGCCTCCCATTCATTGTCTATGGAGCAGCTCCAGACTTTATACCCTATGACATCACAAGTTCAAGTTTTAGCACTCTAGTTTTTGGATTTGGGAGAGAGTTTCTCATGTTAACTAATAGTTTTTGGACTGTTTTAGACCATAGAAATAACATGTATGAATTTTGAAAATGGCCATAGTTCCCCTTTAAATACCTACACGTTCATTATTCCAGAGCAGCGTTGGTTACCAGTAGTCTCATAATAAAAGCCAAAGCTGATTCATTTCTGTCACACAGTCCTGCCTGAGAACACAAAAGATGGATCACTGCGTGAAGGAGGGTTATGTGAGGTCAGCATAATGTTGTAAACATTTTTAAACTTTGGAAAATCACTTCAAGTTGTTTCCAAAAGCAGACATCATATATGTTCCAAGTCACCAAACAACAGCCTGGGAGAGATTATCAGAGTCTCATCCTACCACAAATAGCCTTTCAGTGAAGGATTATATATAAATGGTCCTGGACCCAAACTGCAAAATGATAGCCTGCTGGATCTGGTTGGGTGTCACAGCCATGAAGACAAATAATGGGTTGTGTTTTGTGGGCTGTGTGGCCTCCGAACAAGCCAAAGGCTTCAAAGTTCAAACTGTTAGCTCTGCTGTGTTTTCATCCAACTCGTTACAGCGTCTCACGTTCACTCAGTTTTGAGAAAATGTTCTAACAACCACATGTCGATTCCCCGGGGTCGCCTGGCAAAACCAGAGGGAAGTGTCGAGTGTGCTACAGCTTCACAGACAGGTGTTCTCCCTCTTCCCCCTTTGGTCACACTACAGGACACTTTGGCGCACACTCTTCAAGAGAAGTGTCCTTCACTAGAAAAGGGACCTCTGACCTCCAAACCTCAAGGAAGGAGGAGACACCTCTCCAGATCCCAGAGCACCTCCGCAGCAACAGAGCAGAAATCAATCAGCAGAGCTTTCTGTGAAATACATACTACAGTCAGTGACTTCCAAGGCACGATGCACAGGCTAAACACTTCCAGACGCTGGACTGTAGCCATGTTCCCACGCATGTTTAAGTGTTTTGACAACCATCTCGGAGGCCTTTATGAAGGATTTGCTTTCTTTGCTGATAAAAACATCAACTTTGGCTTTTGGAGATTTCCTTTTTCATTTCATGCAGGCATACCTCCCCGAAACCCCGGGACTATTTCTTCAACCCGGTGTTGATCTTTGCAGAGTAATCATTGTGCTAGTTGAGGTTATTCAGTCTATCCACAGATCAATAAATAACATGACTAATGCAGGCTGGTCAGCGATAACACACATCAAGGGCTCGCTATCTGTGTTGAGATTCAACATTTTTCTTCTCTCAGAAATGGACATTTTAGCCAAATAGCTATTCTTATCTCTGTGTTGTTTTTTGGTCTTCATTCCAGAATATTCCTTTTTATTAAAGTGAGCTCCTCAGAGTTAATAATAGCATGACAAATCTTCCCAGGAAGCATATAAACAGTAAGACGGCCTGATGTAACAGATCAGGAGAGGTATTTTATCTGTGGGCATCTGTGCTGCTCTCAGTACAAATGTAAGGCTTGGAAACAGACTTCAGGATGAGAGAGTTCAACTCTGGGCCTGCCTGACTTTCACCCAGCTTCGTTTTCTATCCACCAACATCCTCTTCAAGCTCGCCACTTCCCTCTTTCTCCTCCCTCTCTCTCAGCAAGACTCTGATGTGAGCTTTTTCAGTCGTCTTTCCTCCTCGTCCCTTTATGCCAGCTCCTTAACAGTTGGCTCCTACAGTGTCCAATGTACTCATGCAGTTAATGGTATCTCTCTTCACTCCTACCAGCTTAAGCCGGATTTCCACCAAATGTTCCCTGGATTTTTAGTCCCTGGAACTACTTTTCAAAGAACTAAAAGGTTCCTTCGGCCCACTGTTGTCTGCGTTTCCACCACGGTCTAGGGACCTGTGAAGATTAGGCAAATTAGACCGCTGACGTCTGAAAAAGCAACATGACATGGGAGGGCTGCTGGTAGTCGCAGCAGTAAATACACTCTGCAGCCTGCAGACGATATTTACTGCTGCATATACAGTATTTAATGATTCACTGATTCACGTTGGATGTAATGAATGAAATGCAGCAGAGGGAAATGAAGAGTGTCTGTTTCCACAGTATCGGCCTTGGGCCATGGAGGTTATGTTTTCACCGGCATTGGTTTGTTTGTTGGTTTGTCTATCTTTTAGCAGGATTACTCCAAAAGTTCGCGATGGATTTTAATGACATTTTTTGGAGGGAAGGAGTGTAGCACATTGAGCAATCCATCAGATTTTGGTGGCGATCCGGATCATGATCCGGATTCAGGAATTTTTATTAAGAATTCCGATCAGCCTGAGCATTAAGACCACAGGGTATAACACATGCGCAGTGTGACATATGGCGCGTTGATGACGCGTGACCCCGCCTCCTTCCTTCTGAGAGCAGAGAGATACGTGTGTGGATGTGTGTGCGGAAGCTGCTGGCCGTCCGCGGTGAGAAAGAAAAAAGCTGTAGATGACGGGATGAGAGACAACGTAGTGTAACATTATACAGACATAACAAGGCTGCTGAATGAGAGAGGCATCCGCCGATACGTTACACGGAAACACACCGTGTTAATAATAAGCCGACCACCTCACGATACCGCCAGCTGTGAGCCGTGATCTGTTTTTAAAGTCACGCACCTTGGCGGAGGTCTGCGCTATCCGAGTGCCATTCTAGTTTATTTGTGCTTTAGAACGTTAATGCTGTGAAACAATCAGAAAATAACTTTTCTTTCTCTCATTCACAGTAACGCCACACTACGTCGCTCTCTCTTCTACCGCTCGCCCTCTCAGCTCGCTCGCACGATCTCTCTCTTTTTCTCTCTGCCTTTTTTTAATGAGTCGGGAGGCCGACAGCAGAGCCTAACTTTACTTTCAATGTTATCAAACAAAGAGAAATGCTCTCCCCTCGTCCTAAAATGGTCCTAAATCGATACTAGAGTACTTCCTTGTTTTATGAATGAAGAAGTTGAAGCAGTGGCGCTGTGTGAGTGTTTCACCAATCAGCGACAGTCTTCCCTGCAAACTCCACCCTGATAGTTTCAGTACTTTAAGAAAGTACTACCCCCCGACCAGGGCATTTGCTGGGGGTAAAAGGTCCAATAAAATGTCCCCAGACCTTAATCTAGACCCTGGTCCCTGCAGTCGAAACGCAATGAGTTCCTCAAAAGGTTCTTAGTTCTGGGATAAAGTTCCTGTGGTGGAAACAGGGATTCTGATCTGAGCCTTTTCACTTGTCTTTCCTCCTCATCCCTTTATGCCAGCTCCTTAACAGCTGACTCAGTGTCCCATGTGCTCATGCAGTTAACTGTATCTCCCTTTATTCCTACCAACATATACCAGAAGTTCCTATAGGTGTGTGTGTGTGTGCGTCCTGATTTGAAGTCCATACATGTCGTGTTTTATGTAAAGCACAGTAGGCTGCATGCCTTGCCGTGTCATGCTGTTTTTCCCACTCGTAATTTACGGTTGTGCGGCTGTAATTCTTCCTTCCCTTTGATAGTCTATATAAACACTGTAATTTGGTTTTCCGAGAGCGCCGTATAACACAACTAAGGGGAGATGACTATGAATTACTGACAGTCAGCTGACCAAAAATCTCAACTTCAACATGGAAAAAGTTATCAACACATAAGTCCTGGCAGCCACACAAATCCAAAGTCTCATGATGAAAGACCTTTTTAAGTTTAGCAGATGCTAATAAGTGCAAAGATACTGTAAACTAACAAATGAGGTTTCATGTGTGACCACAGCTCTGTAAAGCACAGGATACGGCAAAAGAGGAGAGGAAAAACCTCTGAAGTCGAGACCTGCAGAGCTCCGTTAGGTCCACCTCCCTCTCATTTGGACCGGATCCCAGAGGGGACTACGTGGGGTTCCCTCCTCCTCTGGGAATGGCCTCAGAGAGTCAGAGGGTAGAGAGGGGGCCAATGTCAGAACAAGGGCCCCTACCGTGAGAAAGCCCTCTCAGGACCTCCACAATAAAAGCACGGAACCATCCCTGGGGACGCTGGTCCCAATTAACCACATCAAAGCGAACGGCCACAAGACTCAGGAGCGCCGCAGCACTCACGCGACAGACCTGTGAGCTGCGGCGGAGAAGATGATGATACTGTGAGCGTGTGTTGTTATGTATGATGAGGCGTATCAAGAATGCTAGAAGCGCTAAGTGATTGTTCTGCTTTATCAGAGCGTTCACAGAGTCTCTCCCTCACACACAGAGCGCTAACAGAGAATGTAGGAGCATTTGTCATGCGTGGCCATCAATGACAGGCTGTGTTCAGACAGTCACTCTCCGGCTGAAAGGCCTGTAAAGTGAAGAGACAGCGGCTGAATGTCTGCGGTCTGCATGCACGCTGCCTCTGCACCTCTTGTCAGTTTTTCCGCCTAATGACATGTAATGTACATTTCTACCACAGGAGGGCAGCCTAGTGCTGATCTCTGGCATGGTCCACATGCAGATGTGGGGAAAATGTACCATATGATGGATATATGATGGATACAGACGGTCGATATATATGTGAGGTGCAAAAACTGCTATCTCAATAATGTGCTTTTAAAGCTGCAGTAAGCAGAATATTTTTGGCATCATTGGGCAAAAATTCCATAATAACCTTTCAGCATATTGTAATTCAAGTGTTCTGAGAGACTTCTGCACCTCCTCATGTCTTTGTTTTCAGGATTTAAAAAATCTAGCCGGTGACGGGAGACTTTGGCTAATCACAGGTCATTTCAGAGAGAGAGCGTTCATATTGGCTGTTCATTCAACGGAGGCAGCTGTCAATCACCTGCAAACTCTGATCAAACGGTCAAAGTAGACAGCACTGATCAAATATGAATTAATATTCTGTTACTGTAATGTCCATTTGCTTGGTATTTCCTCAACTGTTCTCAACATGGCTGCCGGGTCACAAACGTTCTCATTTTACAGCTAAACAGTACACTACAAGATGTTTCTGAAAACATTTGCGGCGAGAAATAGGCATTACAGTAACAGAATATTGATTCATATTTGATCAGCGCTGCCTAGTTTGACCGTTTGATCGGAGTTCACTAGTGATTGACAGCTGCTCAGAGACAGCAAGGCTCCAGCTCGGCTCTGATTGGTTGTTTTCCTCCGGTCTGTGAAATCTTGCAGATGCCATTAGGAGCACCGGAGGACACAGTAGGACACAGAGGCACATGATTTTCTTCAGATTGCCAGTCTCATGCACTACTGTCAGGATATAGTGACTGTTTTATAAAAATATTTTTTTAAATCAAATTTGCTCCAATTCTACCTCCTGCTGCTTTAAGTGAAGCCTGAAAGAACAGTTATCTAATCAATACAAATCAATTTGAAGCATGTTACACATAACCTGACCGTTATCTCTACTGTCTTTTGATATTCATACAAAACTTGTTTTCTTTAGATAAGCAGATGTGGACCTTTGGATGTTTTTGTAAAACATAAGTCCATAAATGTAAACTGGGAGTTTTAATAAGCTTCATTTATCCGAGACAAGTTTGCTGCAGCTTCCTCATGACTACAGTAAGAGGTGATAGTGTGGGTCAAGACATATTTAGTGTACTATTTGCTGGATGTAGGTTAATAAGGCTTTTCTTTCAGTGAATTGGCATTTTCTAATCTGAGGAATGTAAAAGACCTGAGAACAGGAGAAGTTTTCCACCGTGGCTTTGTTAATATGTGACTTTCCGTTCCTGTTACAGTGCAGCTGAGGCATTTCTCAAATCGCCTCTTAGTAAATGATTAGCGCTGCACATGTGGCAGCTGTCAGCAACTCTGACTACACTGATTCATGCACAGGAACAAAGATTTACAGGAAGGATACACAGAGCTCAGCCTGCCACCTACAGGCAACATGTGGGAATCTACATAGGAGCTGTATGAATGTGACCTTTATTTACCAGAGGCTGGTTGGATTGAGTCAGTATGTTTCCGACCGTTACAGATTTCTTGAATCATTTACTGGTTCTTTATCAGCAGGGCGGGGATTTACCAACAGCTACCAACCGTTTGTCGGAACAATTTGGCTCCAGAAACAGTGGCTGATGAATTTGGGGATTTACGGTAAGAAGCACTCAGAGCGGTAGATAAATAAGATCTCTTCACTGTCTACTTATTAATTTATAGGGATGCATCTGAAATAAAATGTTAAGCTGGTTGTTTTCTCGTCATTTGGATATAACTAAATATCTTTTCTTTTCTTTGCCTGCTCAGCAAGGCAGGGATGGAAAGATGTGAAAATATACTACTACTACTACTACTACTACTACTAATAATAATAATAATAATACATTTTTATTTTTATTTGGTGGCGTCTTTCAGGACATCTAAGGACACCTGACAAAGATCAAATAAATACTCGAACAGATAAAAACATCCAAACACGACACCAGCAGAGCGAACATAACAAGAGACATTTAGGCAGACACGTATAAATAATACGTAAAAGGGAGGAATAAAACAGTAACAATGTTAAGGAAAGGACACAGAATGATGGACATTACAGTGTACATGTTGCTCTACTTTAGTTTAAGTATAAACATTTGTGAATTAGGATAAAAACATGGCGATTTATACAAGGAGAACATGCAGCATGTCCCCAATCCATATACATACTAAATCTATACAGCATGTATTACATACTCATTCTCATATTTAACTGCTGTAGCATACACAATTTTCCATTTCATACTAACAGAAAATGTTACAATACTTATAGGGCTGCCCCTTCTTAGTCAATTAGTAGACTAATTGGACGTTTTGGTCTTAGTCAGATAAGGTTTCTTTAGGCGATTAGTTGTTTTTATGCTTTTTCATGCTGAATGACTTCTTTCTAAGAAACCTATGAGCCCATCTCTGGTAAACACAAGACTTAAAGTGGTGATTTCGTGTGATTCTGATCTAATCTGATCTGAACTAATCGATTAGGCGACTAAGAATTTCTTTGGTTGAGGACAGCCGTAGTAATCACACTGTGAGTTTTTGGACTGTCACTGCCAATTAAAGTTCAAAAAGAGAGAGAAAAATTTTGTTTTTAAGATGTACTTAAGCCTACTTTTTGTAGGCTTAAGTACATCTGTTAGCAGCTTCCTCTCTGCGTTGCATTGTGGGCGAATAGCATATGTTGACATAATGCATATTTAGTACCTGTTCAACAGAATCATCATATAATTAAGCACAAAACAAGAGTACAAGCAGTAGATTGAGTTAGCTGACGTGCGATGACGGTACAGCACTGGAGGTAGACGAGCAGCTAATCACATTGTCAAAATTGCTTTTGGCTCCCTGTCAGTATTATTTACTGCCCCCTGAAGGTAGCAAACAACATCTGCATAGCAATCACATCCACCACAGAGACATTCATGAATAAAAGATAAACCAGGTCAGTGTGTACTGAGTCAACAACGCATACATCTTCACTTATCCTCAAGCCTCCGTTTGAATGAAGGAGCAGTTGTATTTGTTTCACATGCAGACGATCAAACGCGCCACATGTTGGAGCGGACCATTGATGAATAATTCAGTCCTGAGTGGGAGAGGACAGAGTCGTACTAGATCCCTCACCTTGAAGTGTTACAACTTCTCAAAAGACAGAACAATCGGACCCCTTTTCAGAGCCGGTTTCTAACAATTATCCATCTGCTAGTCAGAAGAGGAACAGAGGAAGGAGGGTAGAGCTCGTCCTCTTAACAAGCTCAAGTGTTCCTGTCGTCTCCACAGTATGCTAAGTATTTCAGATCTTCAAGTGTCGAAGTGTTACACACTATTATCCTGCTCGGAAACGTTTTGTTTCTTGCGAAGTAGGTTTTCTCTGTTGATAAAGCGCATTCAAACTTAAGAAGATTTAAACTTTGTCTTCAAACCAGGGCTGTCAATCGATTCAAATATTTATTCGCAATTAATCGCATGATTGTCTATAGTTAATCGCGACTAATCGCAAATTAATCACACATTTTCTATCTGTTCAAAATGTACCTTAAAGGGAAATTTGTCAAGTATTTACTCTTATCAACATGGTAGTGGGCAAATATGCTGCTTTATGCAAATGTATGTATATATTTATTATTGGAAAGTTTCGTTATTAAGAGGTTAATTACATATCGTGAATTGCGTTAATGCATTAAAGAAATTAGCGGCATTAAAACTAATTTGCGTTATTATCATGTTAACTTTCACAGCCCTAATCTAAACTTCTCTTAACCACGATATAAATCAGATGCATATCTGCTGTAGTTCTGAGCATGCACAGTATAAACACTGATACATGGAGAAAAAATGTGGCTGATAGCACGTTCAAGACAAAAGCCTTTCAGCCACGACAGCCAAATAAAAGGCACGCTTTGTAACTCCAGGACACAGGCATATTCATGATGAGCACCCAGCTGCCGCGCAATAACTTGTGTCATCTGACAAGAGACGCACAACGTCCTCAGCCATGGCACAATGCACTAATGGCCTTTCCAGGGCAGAGATCGGAGCCCGCTGGCTGCACCGAGGTCAAGAAGCCAAGGAGAAGGGCCACGGAGGGGTCGCACTGGACAGAGCTTCTTGTCCCAAACACAGCAGCTCCTCAATGAGGAAAAAAAAGAAGAAAACAGCCACCGTCAGCGAGGAAGCTTTTAGTCACGGTGGAGCATTCAGCTGCTCAGGGTTTCCATCGGAGCGCCGATGAAGTTTACAGGACTTTTCCGTGGCTAAGCAGGAACACTTCCACTGTCTGGTTTTCACTACAGTCCAGCTTAGTGCACAAGGAAAACAGCTGAAAAACATCATCTAATGCAATAAATATGTGAGTCATAAACTAAATGTGGACATATTACATAAGATGATTCATTCATATGCTGGACTTTGCTGAAAACCCTGTTGAATTAGTCGAATTTCGTGTAAGAAACACATCTCAACATTTCCTGATATTCCAGAAATACTTCTGTATCTCAACCTACAGTACTACACTAACGCACAAACAATGAACTGAATAATATAAATATAGTATGTATAAAAGCCATATGCACAAGCATGCACTGTACATTTCTATCTATTTTACAGTTTTGCTGTGAAATTGCAAAAAAAAAAAAGAAATACAGTGAATTGTTAAAAATTTGGGTAAACATTTTTTTGATTTTTTCTGTATATGGTATGAATAACTCACAAATGATGGTCTGTGTTCAACAGTATAAAAAATATGTGTAAATTAGGGGTATAATGGACACATGCAGTATGTTAAATGCATGAGTAGTGTGGGAGGAATTGAAGCGGACAGAGCAGAAAGCTGCAGAAACACAGTAGCCCTTCCAGAGTGATGGAGTATGGAATACTCAAATACCCAAAACCTGAGGAATATTTCCAGGAAAGGAGACACATTCCTCCTCAATGAAAACAGGCCCTTTCCCTTGCACAACAATCCCACTGTGCAGCACTCAAACGCCTCTTTCTTCCCATCTTACTTCAATGCATTCATAGCCATCGACTGTCCAAGCAGATACTGGTCAGACAACAGGAACTGGTGGGTCTTCAGTCTGTCCTGGTACTCTAGTCATAGTGGACTGAAGGAGAACCCACACACATAGATAGCTGTGGTAGTTTTGAAACGCCATCAAATCGGAAACATGACTAAGACCCCACAGGCTCCCCTGGAATTCGGGTGTGAAACAATACATGAGTAAGTCTGCCCATCAGCACCATGGCCCCCTCTCACTTTCAACCTGCTATGTCAACAGGACCGGCCAGCTGGAATGCAACACATGGAGATCAACCCTGTGGCTCTGCACACTCTGCAGTCCCTTAAAATACTAGCTATCCCAAACATGTAAGGCATCACACAAGGTGAGACATGAGGTATGAGAGGAGATAAGATTCATGCAGGGCTAAAACACTGCTCTCCTGAGAAAAATTAAGAAAAACCGCCACACTGCAAGAAAATTGCTCAATTAAGGCATTTAAGAAAAATCTGTTAAAAAAAACTGCAATTACCAAAATTAGGCGAGAAGATTGCTAAAGATTGCATAATTACAGCACTTAAGACAGCCCATGAAAATAGTTGGGAAACAGTTGTATCTTTTTGTCTTCTTAGAAACAGACACCTTGGAGATAATTATCCACCATGTGTAAAGAACATTTGCAAAGTTTGTATTCACTTTCTTTAACAAACTGCTTGATAATATGTAGGACTAACTGACTGGAAAGTTAACATTTACTGTATTTTACTGCCTTTTGTTTTTTTTGTTAGTTAATGTAGCTATAATTTCACATTTTAACACATCCAACAAACCTCGGAACATACAGATTTTTTCTACAGATTATCTTTCTACATTTGCAACAATTTGATTGTTGCGATTTTTAATACATTTATTTCGCTTTTTTAAAGCTGCAGTAGGCAGAACGTTTTTGGCATCATTGGGCAAAAATTCCATAATAACCTTTCAGCATATTGTAATTCAAGTGTTCTGAGAGAAAACTAGACTTCTGCACCTCATCATGGCTCTGTTTTCAGACTTTAAAAAATATACCCCGTGACGGGAGACTTTGGCCAATCACAGGTCATTTCAGAGAGAGAGCGTTCCTATTGGCTGTTCGTTCAATGGAGGCAGCTGTCAATCACTTGCGAACTCCAATCAAACCAGGCAGCGCTGATCAAATATGAATCAATATTCTGTTACTATAATGCCTATTTCTCGTATAAAATATATTACATCAAAATATTTGATGCAAGAAATAGGCATTACAGTAACAGAATATTGATTCATATTTGATCAGCGCTGCCTAGTTTGATCGTTTGATCGGAGTTTGCGAGTGATTGACAGCTGCTCAGAGAAGGCAAGGCTCCAGCTCGGCTCTGATTGGTTATTTTCCTCCGGTCTGTGAAATCTTGCAGATGCATTAGGAGCATCGGAGGGCACAGAGACACATGATTTTTTTCAGATTATCTGGCTCATTCACTACTGTCAGGATATAGTGACCATTTTATAAAAAAAACTTTTTTTAATCATATTCACTCCAATCTTGCCTCCTGCTGCTTTAACGGAAGATGAGGATCATTTTTTAGGTGACTGATTTATGATATTGAGGAGAAACAGTTCAAAGGTTGTCATCTTTGGTCACTTTGAAAGCAGTTTAAAACCACACAGAAAATGCCAAACTGTGCAATGAAATCTGTCAAATGAATCAAAAGTTAGTATTCACCCAGACTGCAGTGAAATCACATTACATTTTAAAGTATTTAAAAGTCCTGCCTGACAATAAACATGCAAGTTAAAGCTGTCAAAATGACTCGATCCTAAAACCCACTTCAAACATGTACATATTTTCTGTCCATGTCCCAGATCACCTAAATTGTTGGTTTGCTGTCAAAGCAGACATCTGTAATCTGAAAACACATGCCGGGTTACATGACTGCACACGCCTGCAAACATCAGATCATGGGAGATTTCCTCCCCGAAAACAAGCATATGTACACACAGCTCCGGGACATCTTCACACGTCGACCCAACAGTGAAGCTCTCTGTGTATCCTCCACATCCCTATAACGCCTCATGCTCCCCGCTGCCTCGGTCCTCTGCGGTGATGCAGGAAGTCTTGCCCACACAAGAGGCTGCATTATCTGACTCACGCTCTCACCGCTGTGACTGAAAGGAGAACTATGCTGCGTGATGGCTGAGGATGACGAAGCTCATTCTGTTATGAAATGCGGCCACGCTTTGATCCAGCGTCAGGGTGTCTGCAGGGGGGGAGCGGGAGAGGTTTGTCCTCTCTATTGTTATGCTGCCCTGCCCCCCCTCCCAGGACTTGGGACCTTACATCTCCAGGTAAGGCGAGAGGTTACAGGCCTTGGAGAGAGATGAATGGGGGGTGTTAAACACCAGTATTGCTCTCCTGGCTGCGTACAGCAGCCCACAAATGAGCTGAGGGCTTGTAAAAGTGTCAGACATTCATTGATATCTCTTGTTTACACTGTGGGCTCACCTCTTGTTACGTAACTGATCCTTTAACTTATCACCTACGTTATAGTCAGTCAATACTAATTATTCACCACCACTTCTGCACTCATGACTTCCTATTGGCTAAAGGTCAAGTTTGGCTTTGTTTGCAGAGACACACACACGCAAACACACTTTGATACCACTATATTTGCCTTCCAAAGATTATTGAATTCCACCTTTATCTGGAAACAAGTGCACAAGGAAAAAAGCCAGAGATATGAAGTGACATCTGACAATCAGCTGATCCCAAACAAACACAGCGATGCCCTTGCTGGCTTGGCACCAGGTTATCCTGCATTCACACTCTCATATTCATACGTATGCGTCATATCTTATTCATGTTTTGGCTACCAGCTTGGTTCGCCAAGCATTCCTAGAGGTATGACAGAGAAGGATTTATTTAAACAGCTGGCTCTCCAGCCAAAGCTAAGAAAACAGGCTGATTTCCAACTAATAGACCAACAGTCTGAACTGTCACTTCTACCCAAAGACCCCTCTCCTACCTCCAGCGATCCTGTTGAGTAGCTGCTGCCTGGCAATGATCCTGCCCAGCCTGTACCCGGAGCGTCTGTGGTGATGGTCCATTCTCAGGTAGAAATCCTGAGTCTCTGGGGTCATACTCCCAAGACACTCGCTGCCCGTGGACTCTGGGAGCTCCCGAAACATAACTGAAACACTGTACCCCGACACAAGCCCCTGACCGCTGGCTGATACACACTCACCCACACACTCTCCCACCAACAGAAAACTTCACACACAGGCGCAAAAAGCCTAAAGTGAGCTGAGGAGGACGGCAGAGCAGAGCCTAGGGGGAGGAGTGCCAACACTTCAGTCTGTCTCTGCGGGTCACGTGACCCCAGGGTGGCCAATGGTGAGGGAGCTGCGGGAGTACTGCCCACCTTGCTGAGCTGAATCCAATGCCTGTGTGAACGCTTGTCAACTTCCCCCTGCTCTGGAGGGAAATATAAATACCATTGGAATGCCTATGAACTGAGTAAGGAGAGCAGGAGTGGAAGAGAGAGGGGTGTGGGAGGGCTTACAAAAATAGTGGTTTTTGGACCCGCCCTGCACTAGAACAACTCTTCTGCTGTTGCTGGTCACACAGGTGCCAAGTTTACTGGGCGAGAGTGGGTCTGAGCCATTTTAGAGGAAACAAACAGCGGAGAGAGAAAGAGAGGGAGAAGTTGTTTTCTTGGTTGGAGAATGCTAATTTTTGCTCCCCCACCCCCATCACATAACCCCCAGTTCCAGCCACAGGAAGGCCTCTCAGCAGGTCTCCTCCGAGTGTCACCTCCTCAGGGGGAAAAGACATTTTAGCTTGAATACATATGAGTGACCTAGATCCCCTTTACTCAACACAAAAGGAAAGATCAGGCGACGGCATGTCATCTGTTCAGTTTTGATGACAGGAATTAAAGCCTCTTGTCACACTTTGTCCCCACTACATACTAAAAATATATAGTATTTACCATATAGCAATGTTCATGGTATATAGTTTCCATTTTCTGCTAACAGGAAGTGATTTAAGACGTGTGTGTGCAGACGTCAATCAAATTGACTTTGAATAAAAGAAAAAAACATTTGGGCTGGAAGATTTTAAAAAATCCAAACTACATATTAATAATATGTAATAATCACTGCATACTCATATTTACAGTATAGCGTTTTTTTGTTTTTTTTTCAGTTAGTGAACAAGAGGCCAATGTGCTTTTCCATTTTGTACTAACAGGAAGTGATATAAGATGTGTTCTTATGGACATCGATCAAATGGCAACAGAAGAAAGTTGTTTAAAAAAAGATTAAGACTAGAGAAATTACAAAAGAAATCATAATAAAATAGTGTTGTTTATTAAAATATATATATTTGAAAACAATTTCACTAAAATAAAAAAATAACAAATCCAACAGCGACCATCGCCAATTCAAGATCTTTCATCATCATCCACAATTTCTTTTCATTTTGTGCAGCACTGTGCTAACCTGACCCAGCAGATGGTTTTGTTACACGGAACCATCTGAGAAGGAAACTAGTGTATTTAGAAAAGGGCAGGCACTTCCAAAAAATATGTGTCAGGTGACTGGATGAACAATCTGTCAATCAAACTCTTCCCGAAGCCTGTCGGGAGAAGAGCGAAAACATCTTTTCCATTGAGAAAAGCCTTCAGTGTCGTTCTTTGCTCTTCTTTCAATGAAGAAACACTCTCCAGTTCTGATATAACTGATACTATTACAGCATCTACGCTAACCTCTTCAGGAGCCGCCATTGTTGTTTAGAACTAACAGTCGCCTCCCTGTATCGTCTAACACACCTAAGCCACACCCGTAGCTGCCAGTAGCTCCTCAAAGGACACTGATTGGTCCATGCTCTGGCTTGCCGGACACAAACGCATTACTTGAAGCCTGACAAGATGGATTTCCGTGTGATATGTGATCCCGCGATTCTCACTTCATTTCGTGACATCGCGAGAATCCAGCTGCCGTGCAAGGTAAGCTCTGTGCAGCTCCTACATTTATTTGTGCATTGCATTGTGGGACAATAGTGTCCATCAACACAGTCACTCAGCAATTTGTTAATTTAGTAATTTTTTACTCAAAACCTGCTTCGTTATGTAAAATGTATTTAGGACGCAGCCTATGCCGTTACATTTAGTGGTAAAACAAAAAATGAGTCCCTGATGAATTAAACAATTATCTGGTAACATACGAAATAGTTGCAAAAGTTATTTACACCATTTGGGATGATCATTTTTTAACAAAAACTAAAAGCTCCTCTGATTTAAAAGTCCACTTGTATCAGCCAGTTTACATCATGGAACAACAATCTCCTCACACCTCAGGTAAAGTCCACATACACCCAGCACCAATCAGGGCCCTGCCACTCTCCTGGCCTCTGCATACAGGCTTGCCTGTGTAGTATATAGCCTAAGCATGGCGCCATACATGTGAAAAGAGCACGAATGGGCAAGCGACCAAGTCAAACACAGCCCCTGTCTTGTTTCGCTCCCTGGCTGGCAAAATCCACCCTAGCTTAAGCTCACAAAGACCACAATTCAGCAGCACACTTCAGAGCGCGCTGCACGTTTCCATAAACCTCTCCTCTGGCTTTAATGGCCCTCTCCACACGCTCAGGTGGAGCGATGTCAATATGTCATTGTTGCTTTTTTAAGGTACTAAGTGACGGTGTGACACCATTCAGATGATTTCATTGGGAGGTGACTCACTTTTCACACACACAAACACCTGCGTTCATTCATACTGTAAAAGGATCGCTTCAGGTGTCAAAAAAATGAGTGGCAGCGTGTTGGCAGCGGCGTGATCTCCCTGAACCCTCGTCTGTGTTTTCTTCTTCCCTCTCCGTCTAGACGGAGAAATTCACTAAGTGCATCGCACATATCGCATTACGGAATCAATCAACCACTGCTATGCAACATCATAATGAATGAGATTAATGGTGTTTTCGTGTCTGTCTGCACTCTCAAATACCTCGGCGGGGATTGTGAAAGAGCTACGAGATCTCCAGTATTCCCTTTGGGTGTCCCTGTGTTTAACTTTGTGCTGCATGCCATGAAGAAATGGCTGTGGTGGTGTGTCCTTAGAGGGAGTGTTGTGTGTCAGGCACAGTGACTCCAGCCCTTATCAAACTTGTTCCAACACGCCTCTGTCTAGGTTTCAGAGCTAGAACTACTATACAGCATGGCAACAAGAATCAGGACTCACATTACACACACAAACACATATACCGAGGCCAGCCTGACAGCCTGGACTTTATTGTTCATCACAATAAAGGCAGTTATTGTTGCTGTGTGATGACAAATGAAAATGCAACTGCAATGCAGACATTTAAAGCAGCAGTAGGCAACATTAGAGCAAAAATTATTTAAAAAGTTATTTTTATTAAACGGTCACTATATCCTGACAGTAGTGCATGAGACAGGTAATCTGAAAAAAAAATCATGTGCCTCTGTGTCCTCCGGTGCTCCTAATGGCATCTGCAAGATTTCACAGACCGGAGGAAAACAACCAATCAGGGCCGAGCTGGAGCCTTGCCATCTCTGAGCAGCTGTCAATCACTCGCGAACTCCGATCAAACGGTCAAACTAGGCAGCGCTGATCAAATATGAATCAATATTCTGTTACTGTAATGCCTATTTCTCGCATCAAATATTTTCAGAAACATCTTGTAGTGTACTGTTTAGCTGTAAAATGAGAAAGTTTGTGACCCAGCAGCCGAGTTGAAATCAGTTGAGGAAATACCAAGCACCGCCCAGTGACAGAATATTGATTCATATTTCAGCGCTGCCTAGTTTGACCGTTTGATCGGAGTTCGCGAGTGATTGACAGCTGCCTCCGTTGAATGAACAGCCATTAGGAATGCTCTCTTTCTGAAATGACCTGTGATTGGTCAAAGTCTCCCGTCACGGGCTAGCTAGATTTTTTAAAGCCTGTAAACAGAGCCATGATTTGGTGCAGAAGTCTAGTTATCTCTCAGAACACTTGAATTACAATATGCTGAAAGGTTATTATCGAATATTTGCCCAATGATGCCAAAAACATACTGCCTACTGCGGGTTTAATGCGTGTCCAGCCTTCATTCATTCTCTGCTCCAGCACTCAACTTTGGTGGTGTGATGACAAAAGGGAAACTTTTATTCTGAATCACGGACTGGAAGCCCACAGATGACGAGTACGGAGGCAGCTGAGTGGGGTTTAGACACCGCTCTGAAGTGGTTTGATTCAGCAGCAGACACATGTAATCTGGCCTGGGCAGTTCTGGCTCTGGCATGGCTACGTTTCCTGTGGTTAAGGCTTAAGAATAGCCCCAGTGTGACTGGAGATTTCCACCTCATGAGCCACCAAATGTCTGAATTCTGAGCTCAGGTCTGGAAGTAAATCGCATTTTAATACTGCAAGATCAGTTGTGCTGCTGAGCAGGTAACCCGAAGCATTTGAGAAGAAGCCCCTTATACAGGCCCTATCCAGTGGACGAGGTGGCAGGTGCTTTACTTTTTACACAGTGAGGATCACTCCATGAAGAATTTTTCAGACCTTAATCTCATTTTAAGCTGCTGGGTTTCCCCCAAAACATAGGTGTGTCCCAGGGTATTCAGGCTTCTAACTTGCCTATTATTAAGTAATATTAGGGCTGTCAATCGATTAAAATATTTAATTACGATTAATTGCATCATTGTCCATTGTTAATCGTGGTTAATTGCAAATTAATCGCACATTTTTAATTTTTCCAAAATGTACCTTAAAGGGAGATTTCTCAAGTATTTAATGCTCTTATCATCAAGGGAGTGGGCAAATATGCTGCTTTATGCAAATATATGTATATATTTATTGTTGGAAATCAAGTAACAACACAAAATAATGACAAATATTGTCCAGAAACCCTCACAGGTACTGCATGTAGCATAAAAAATATGCTCAAATCATAACATGGCAAACTCAAGCCCAACAGACAACAACAGCTGTCAGTGTTTCAGTGTGCTGACTTGACTATGACTTGCCCAAAACTGCATGTGATTATCATAAAGTGGGCATATCTGTAAAGGGTAGACTCGTGCGTACCCATAGAACCCATTTTCATTCACATATCTTGAGGTCAGAGGTCAAAGGATCCCTTTGAAAACGGCCATGCCAGTTTTTCCTCGCCAAAATTTAGTGCAACTCTGGAGCGTTATTTAACCTCCTTCGCGACAAGCTACTATGACATTGTTGGTACAAATAGATTCTTTAGCCTCCTTCTCAACAATTTTCAGTATTTTCACTCTAGCTTTAAAACTGAGCCCGCTACAACCTAAAAATTGCAAGTTGCGTTAAAGCGTTGAAGAAATTAGTGGCGTTAAAATGAATTTGTGTTAACGTGTTATTATCGCGTTAACTTTGACAGCCCTATTAAACATACATGTTCACAGTTTCACCATGCAGTCAGAGAGCAGCTTTTGAAACAGGCAGGTTTACAGCATTATGCTCAAGCACAGTTTGTCAGAGATTGACATATAAAGGTTATGGAAATATAACAGAGGGACAAGAAAGTCTATTAAACCACCAAGACCATAATGCAGCTGCTATATATAACCAGATTACTGAGACACCTGTCAGAGCAGTAACTGATGTCCTCATAATGTTATAGTGAAACCCACACAATCATATGTAACATGTTATCAAAAGCCATAAATTATATGTTTGTACTCAGTATCTAAGTTTTGGAGAAACTAGAAAGTACTTAATTAATATGAATGTATTTTCATTCATCTGTTGGAGTCGACTCAACACAAAGTCAAACCCAATTACAGTGTAAAATGATTTCATGCATATCTCCCTGTAATTAAAAAGAAATCTTTGTGATATATATATATATATATATATATATATATATATATATATATATATATATATTTATCTATATAGAGTGTGACAGCTCACATCTATCAGTATTTGGCTCCTGCTTTCCAGTGAAAGTTAACACCTATTAATCACACAGGAGTAGATGAAGCCCGCCGTAAATATTTGCTTACTGCAGAGTGACCTTCAACAAAGACACAGTATCCCAGTCAAACAATAATGTTTCATGCATAGTGCATCAGTGCTCCACACATCTTATCTGATGGACTGACATACATTATTTAAATCTATCAGGTTGGAGGCAGCGCTTTAGTGTGCAAAAGATTCATCCATCTCTCCAAAATCTATATAAATAGAAATATTTGGCTGTAAATAGACCACCATCTGTGATGTGACACACATGAATGTTGTTGATTGACCAAATCATCTCTGATGAGCTAGAAATGAGCTGTCAGGGGTCTAAAGCACCTGACCTAGATTTCCTCCCTCGGATTTCCCTTCAGTCTGTTTTGGAAATGAAAGAGTTTCCTCCTCTCTGCCCCAAATATCACATCATCTTAATCAACATAAAGATGCATAAATATATATAAATCTGTAGCACACCTAGCAAAAAAAATAACACTAGGGAACTACCTTGTAATTATAACAATATTCACATAACTTCTGTGAAGTCAGTCAGCTGCATCAGGTCTATATGTGTCCCCTTGTTCAGTGTGTACATAAGCAGCTCAAGGCTTCGGGACTGCCAGGTGCATGGCACACATCACTGAGATACATACTGTACTGTATATGGAACAGAATGCAGGATTAATGTGTCAAATATCCAGACACCGCATCAGTATCGTGCCTCAGCAGGCTGCACAGCTGATTGGAGCAGGTATCAAACTTACTGCACTAAATACAACAAGCTTGTGAGAAGATTTAACAGCAGCTCAGACTCCTGTTAAACACACCTGGTCTGGTCTCTATTTCTATGACACCGAGCACTCAAACTCCTCCTGATGAAGACAGAGCTGTTCTGCTGATGTGGTCAATTCACAGCACCTAGTGGTGGACTGAGGTTACTGCACCAATGATTGATTTCAACCCTTCACACACACACACACACAACACTCTCAAGACCTTTGACAGAATCACTGCACCTTGCATTAACCTTCAAATCTGCAGTGTTTCTTTCCAAAGTAGATTTAAAGTTAAATCTAGGAAAATATCCACACTTCTTTGAAGCAATATCTTGCTATATTGAGATAAATATTCTAATCTGCAATCACAGAAAAATGGTGATTCTAGATCTCCTCTCTTGTGCATAATTTCATACATATTATGCAGAAAATATAATGTCTGTTTGAAGAAACTTGGGACTTTAACAACAACTAGAAAATTTCGCAAGAAATTTTGACCAGTGTGCCTGGTGCTGGTGCAGGGACGGAGAGTGGGGCGATGGGGGCGCATTCAGACCGTCTGTGATCCATAGTTAGGTCACCACTGTAGGACTATTCACTGATATATAATGTTTCCATAGTTTTGAAAATGCCTACATTTGCTCTGATTGGCTAATGTGAATTTGAGAGAAGACGAGGAGCTTCGCTCCTCTTATTACTGTATATGCTGATATATATTGTTTGTCATGTCCTCCTTATCCCTTTATTTGACACACACACACCTTTACACACACACACAATACCTTTTGGGGCTTTTATTTTGAAAATCTAAGTGAATCCCTAGTTTCCTGTTAACATACAATGAGACTTGGGGGCTTTTATTTTGAAAAAAAAGTCTCACTGGGAGCTTCCTGTTAAGAAACAGTCACTCTATGGGGCTTTTATTTTGAAGGGATGTGTTGGGGGGAGACATAATTACACTCTCTGATGTCCACAGGGACAATATTCCATAAGAAAGAGGTATGACAGGCCTCATTGTGAGCATCCTGTTAAGATACAGTCACTCTATGGGGCTTTTATTTTGAAGGGTTGTGTGTCTGTGTGTGTGTGGGGGGGGGGGGGGAGTCAGACAGAAACAGACTGTGTGATGTTAAGGGAAATCATTCCATAAGAAGGTGTTATGATAGGAAAAGGCCCATTGGCCTGTTGGCTTCTTTTAACTCCGAGGACAGACAGGAGTCCTGTATTCTGAGAGCAGAGAGTCCTGATTGGAGCAGAAGGTTTAAGGAGATCAGGCAGGAAGGAAGGGGCGTGTCCATTTACAGTTTAAAGTCAAAACCAATGAAGGGAAGCTAAAACTGGTGTAATATGCCTCTTTCACAGCAGCCATTTTGACATGTGAATGCAGAGTAATCACAGGTGTAATTAATATCACTAATTATGGCCCTGCTGAAGCTGGCTCAGTGAAATGGCTGTGAGACAGTAAATAGAGTTTGTGTGTGCGTGTGTGTGTGTGTGTGTGTGTGTGTGTGTGTGTGTGTGTGTGTGCGTGCGCGTGTGTGCGTGTGTGTGCGTGTGTGCGCGTTTGTGGGTGCGTGCGCGTGTGTGCGTGTCTGTGTGCGTGCGCGTGCGCGTGCGCGTGCGTGCGCGTGTGTGTGCGTGCGCGCGCGTGTGTGCGTGTGTGTGCGCGTGTGTGTGCGTGCGCGTGCCTTCGGTTTGACTGGTCAAACAGACAGTAACTGTATAGGGATAAATATAATTTAAACTCGTACAGTTAAAAAGAGCTTAAGAGCAATGCACCAATCAGAGACAGGCAGAGATTGATGGAGATCTAATCAGTCAATCAGAAACACCTGTTTGTGTCTGAAAGTGCTGAGTTATGGTTGGGAATGACTGGTGAAAACACAGAGAAGGTACTACCTGAAAAAGACCCCTCATTTAAAAACTATAAGTTGTAGAGCTGAAATCTCCTCAGTTTGAGCACCTCAAGGCTTTGATGAAGATGTAGACGTGTCGTTTGTGTGGATAAAGTTAAAAATGACTGCGAACTGGCAGTTTAAAAAGTCTCCACAGTTTAGTTTGTGTTGAAGACCTTTAGAGGTGAATTAACACTACAGCGGATCAGAGCGACGAAGGGGACTCTTGGTGCTTTGAAGGACATAAATCCCAAACTGTAACACCTACTGCTGAAATGGGCACATTATCTGAAAGAAGACAAACATACCTACGTTTTGAGGTATTAATTGTGTATGAGGAGTGAAAATTGTGGTCTAGGCAGCAATTTGTTTGGAAAATTTTCCAAAGATTTTGAAACTACCTCTCACTCTAGCGATGATGTCACTCACTCTAAAAGTTAACGACCCACGCAATACACACCCATTATAAAATCTGAAACGGTCTGAAAATTTCACAAAACGTAAACTGCGATTTCGTGAAAACCGTGCCAGCTATCAAAATGCCCATTTGGCCAAATAACGTCCCATGTCTGGTGACCCGTTTAAAGTGTTAATCATGATTCTACGTTAAAGTATGGCGACTCTGTAGGGCCCCAAAGAGGAGTGTTTTTGAGCTCTCTTCACGTCGATTTGCAATGCATTCCTATGGAGAAAAAAGTCGCGCTTTTGCGCGATTTTTTCGGAATCCGCTGCGCGAATCTCTTAGAAAAGTCATAGCACACGATTCCCGATCATTCCGCACGTTTTGATGTACTTTTTTTACAGGTGTTGGCAACGCTCCGGGAGGAGTAGCACGGCAAAGTTTAGGCGGAAGATGAAGAATAAGAATTAAACGACAAGTCGAATAATAGACCAGGTGCTTTGCACAGGCTTTGCCTGTGCTACAAGCCACACTGGAATAAAGGTCGGTTTGACTGAACAACAGCACAATATGTCTCGTCCTCCACAGAGACAGGTGCATTTTAAGAGGTTAAAGCAAATATGTGTAGATAGTTTCATTGGAGTCGCATTGCTAGGAAACGCCTTGGGTCCTAGTTTATTAACAGCCAACCAGGTATTCATATGAACAAATATTATGTCTATATTCAAAAGCATGAAATGGTCTATACTATCTCAAAGAGAGCGACTGAGAAGCAGCTGCAATATTATCACACTATACACTACAGAAACAGTAAAGTAATGAAAAGTGAAAATATATGACAAGCCATAAAGTATTAAATACAATTAAATAGATAGATAGGATAGGTAGAAAGAAAGAAAGAAAGAAAGAAAGAAAGAAAGTAGAAAGAAAGAAAGAAAGAAAGAAAGAAAGAAAGAAAGAAAGAAAGAAAGAAAGAAGAAAGAAAGCATTTTTTTTTTAAAATAAATCATATTAATTTAAGCTGCCCTATGAGCATGTGGACCAAAAACAGGAAAATGGTCAAATATTGTCCACTCTCACTCAGCTTTCATCCACTTTCCATTTCACAGAGCAAACATGACTCATCAGCGCCACTCCGCGGCACCACCAGACCTGTGGTCACTGATAATGGATCAAAATCAACACTGTACAATAACACTGTGTAGCCATGGATCTCCTACACGAGTGCACAATGTTATAAGTTGATTATGTTGGTTCTGTATTCAGGCTTGCTTTAGAATCACATGCAACCCATTGAGATGCATATTTTCATATCTCAAAGAAGACAAGACTAAAAGGTAGATCTTTATGAAAGTCCTTTGGAAATTAATTTACAGAAGTCCCTTCCTTATATACAAATAATGCAGTTGCACCACTATGAGTTAAAATAAATCAGTGGGATTTTAGTTCACTCAACAGCGCACAACTTCAATAGTGATTAGAACTTAAAGTGTCACTTTTTAATTCTGAAAACGAATTGATCCATGTGCACATTTAATATCTGCCAATTTGGGATGAATAGGCTATGTTTTTGCACTGCACCTACCCGCTCATTAGAGCAAAAAAAAACTTAGCAAGACAAATGTATGCTATTTTCAAAAATGCATTTTTTTTCCCTCTACTAATCGGCTACCCCTGTTGCACCACTTTGATGACACTTAATGCAAACACCATGAATGATGTAATTCTGATTACTGCTATCCAGAAATGAAAATGCCATAATAAGATGAGTTTTTTCTGAGGTGGCTTTGACCGGACCGACCGAGCGGGGGTCTGGGGTCCGGGGTCCGGGCTACCTGCAGCGGGCTACTGACCTGCCAGCCTCCGCTCCCTGACATTCCTCCAGAGTAGATCCCAGGCTTTGGACGTGGAGCTCCGCAGCTGCTCACTGAACGACCGCCGGAGCTTCAGTTTCGCTGAGTTTCTTCTAGATGTCATCGCAAATCCTCCA
This sequence comes from Sebastolobus alascanus, assembly GCA_916701645.2. NCBI lineage: Eukaryota > Metazoa > Chordata > Actinopteri > Perciformes > Sebastidae > Sebastolobus > Sebastolobus alascanus. The sequence continues at coordinate 2,054,240 of CAKAOJ020000040.1, read as the reverse complement.
CTCGTACATAATAACTAAATCCTCTTCGTCCCACGCAAACTACCTTCTGTTAAAAGTCTCCGACAGAATCAATCACCTTTCCTTTTCCCGGCTCTAAACTCTGTCTCTACAGCAGCAGCAGCAGTAAACGGGACTGTGGTGGCCGCTCTTCAGACGCAGCTGTCAACATATTGAGGGAAAAAATATATATATATTCCTCTCGCTTTATTAATAAATTAATAAAAACGAGTAAAAAGTGATTGTAAAGCACCGACACGGACTTTCACACTTCACACCAGATGTGTGTACGTGTGCGTCTGCATGTGTGTGTGTGAAGGGATCCACGCGCAGAGAGCGCTACACGGCCGTGGTGCCTTCAAATGCTGCGGGAAATATCAGGAATTACCAGCTGAGCACAAATACAGTATGAGCCACCCAACTAAATGTTAGGCTAAGTAGTTTATGAGTAGAAAGGAGGAATAGAGAGCTTGGAGGATGGATGGTAGCAACTGATGGTGAAATTAATCATCACTTTATAATTGCTATTTTGCATGATATTTAAACATTAAGTATAGGCTATTGTTGATATGTACAGTATGTGCTATTGAATTTCAGCCTTTGTTGAATATTAAATCATTTTTTATGACCCAGCAAACATGCATTTTTGTAATGTTCCATGAAGGTTCCCCATCGCAAGGAGGCCTCTAGCCTATATAATGTTCTGTCACAGTTATGTGAATACTGATGGTTCCTGTTTCCATAACCATGCAATGTTAAAAAAATATTCTAGGCCTACATCCTTTATCTCACGGGATAGTTGTAGACACAGTAAATCTCCTGGAGAACTATATCAATGTTTTTTTGTTTTTTTTAACATTATGCTGGCTTTTGTTCATTTTGAAAAAACAGAGCACTTTCAAACATTTACAAAAACCATCCTGAGTTACAAACATTCTCAGTAAAAAAAGACACTTAACATGGGTGAAATAATAAATATAGATAATTACAGAAAAAAAAATGTGCAACACTGTTTATGAATGTATCTTTGAAACAACGTGTCAGTGCAGTAACACTTCAAAAAGCATTTCCAGAATATTCTTCCAACTAAAAATTGTTTGTTGTGTACAAACTGTCCTTGAGACTACAGATGCAAATATCTGAAATACTACAGTTCATTTAGATGTAAGATACAACATTGGCTGGATGCTATGTCCAATGTCAATTTGCAACAGGAGCACAACGTAGCCCAAACTCGAAGCACATGCCGACTAGAATAAAACAACCACCACACAAAGTTTCCATTTTGTCACCTTTTGTAGACCAACAGTGCTTCCAACAATTCAAATTTAAGACTCTGAAGTAGGAAATGGATCTCTACGTGGAGCACCTGAACGCACCACAAGTTACACACCTCTTAACACCACACCACAAACACACACATGCAGCTCTCAAATGACACAATTCAAAACTGAGCATTATCACTTTCTCCAGTCCTTTACAATCATAGCACTTGAATGCATATATTATTTTCTTTAAACTATTGTAAAGAAATTTCTTGGGTATAATTTTTACCTGCAGGTACTTCATTTTTTATGGATGCTTCTTATGTTTCATTTGATTGACACAGACCTAATTATTAACTATCATTAGGATTTTGACCTAAATTTCCCATCAGCAGGATGTGGTCTATTATTTTAAAGCTTAGTGAGGGTTGAGCGAGTTCTCCCCAGGTATAGGTTAGAGTAAGTCAACCCTCCAACAGAAACATGGGTTCCGTTTCAGCACCATTTACTTTTGTTGTCACAATATCTCGCACCGCAGATACTGAAGAGAAAAGAAAACCTCAGCTCACGTCCGAAGAATAAACATGATAAGTTCTTCTATGAGGCTGCATACTAGACACCATCTTCAGTAATCATTACACCATAATCATTTTAGGAATGTCCTCCTATTATTGTGTGCCCATGCATGACCTCAGAGCGGTGATATCATATCGGCTGTATTGGTTTCTTGTTCAGCAGATGGGATTACTGTTATAACAGGTTTAATATCATTATAAACACACGGAGCGACTGGCTGAAGATTGACAGTCTCTTAAATGAGCAAATCTCTGCTGACCCCAGTTTGCCCTCTCCGTATGACACTGAGCTAACATTACTTCATTTCAATAAGGAGAGAAAGCCCATTTGCCACCGAGCAGGACAGGACAGGTGATTTACAGATTATTACAAGGTCACATAGTGAGATAATCTGAGCGGCGTGCAGCTGAGGGGAGAATATTAATGAAGGGATCAGTTTCCCATTTGCTCTGTGGAAAACTGAAATTATGTGCAGCCAGGAGGAATAAGAGAGCCCCATGCAGTGAACTGCTCTGATCTTACTGGATCTGATACAAAGACATTAACATCTCCATATTTCAGGTTAAGACTCGGCTCTCTGGTGAAGACAGAATAACAGAAACATCAAAGATTATGCCTTCCTATGAAGCAAAACATCAAAACTTCCTGCTCATTTGCGGTGGAGGAACTAAATAATTCTCAGAGTGTGACAGCTTTTCATCTGCACTTGGATCTAACTGAGTTTGTCACCGTTATTTTAAGGTTTAGCAAGTCGCAGGAATGAAAAATTTGTGAGAAAACATGGATGCTTTTTTAGGTTCAGTGTGGGTCAGAGGGAGGAACCTGTTCACCATCAGCATGTTGCTATTTCCAGCCCCACTTGTTGAGACCCCGGGCTAAAATGCAGCGTGGAGGACAGAAAATACACACTCACACTCACACACACACATACTTGTCCAGAGAACCTGTTTCATTTGATCCTGTGCCTCTTCAGGAAGGGTCAGGGTTAGGCCGAGTCAAGCACCTTGTTTTCTGCTGGTTACGTGAACCAGGAAGCTCACAGAGAAAAAGGCTGAAAGTTAACACACAAATCCTGTCAATTTAACACAAAACAGGTAATAAATCCATCTATTTCCTACAAAGGTGAAGGCATTAAAGCAGCAGTAGGTAGAATTGCAGCAAATATGTTTAAAAAAAGTTATTTTTTATAAATCGGTCACTATATCCTGACAGTAGTGCATGAGACAGGTAATCTGAAAGAAATCCTGTGCCTCTGTGTCCTCCGGTGCTCCTAATGGCATCTGCAAGATTTCACAGACCGGAGGAAAACAACCAATCAGAGCTGAGCTGGAGCCTTGCTGTCAATCACTCGCCAACTCCAATCAAACGGTCAAACCGAATCAATATTCTGTTACTGTAATGCCTAAATGTTTTCAGAAACATCTTGTAGTGTACTGTTTAGCTGTAAAATGAGAAAGTTTGTGACCCGGCCGCCATGTTGAGATCTGTTGAAGAAATACCAAGCACCGCCCACCAGCCAGAGCACAGCCAATAGGAACGCTCAATAGGAACGCTCTCTCTGAAATGACCTGTGATGTCTTAAGTCTCCCGTCACGGGCTAGATTTTTTAAAGCCTGAAAACAGAGCCAAGAGGAAGAGCAGAAGTCTAGTTTTCTCTCAGATCACTTGAATTACAATATGCTGAAAATTGCTGTTATTATGGAATTTTTGCCCAATGATGCCAAAAACGTTCTGCCTACTGAAGCTTTAACTTACAATATAACACATATTTTACAAGGTCCAGTTTGTGGGATCTGGCGGTATCTAGCGGTGAGGTGAGGAGATTGTAACCAACTGAAACCTCTCCCGTGTGCTAAGCGTGTTGGAGAGCTACAGTGGCCAACGTGAAAACGTGAATGCCCCTCTCTAGAGCCAGTTGTTGTATGAGTAGCGTAGATCATCTGGAGCAGAGCCAGTGCTTACAGTGTATGTGTATGCATGGGAAGTGAGTGGTGAAGCAAGAGAGAGGGAGCGGCGGCGACAGGAGCAAGTAACGTTATCGACTCCGGCCCAAGCAGGAAAAGTTAACAGAGTTTGGATTGTCTGTTCTGGGCTACTGTAGAAACATGGCGGCGCAACATGGCGGACTCTGTGGAGAGGACCCGCTCCCTATGTAGATATAAACGGCTCATTCTAAGGTAACGAAAACACAAGAATTCTTATTTTCAGGTGATTATGTAAGGGATAATGTACATCGATCTGGACATTGTTGTGAAAGAATCTCCGACAGGGCGATGCTGCACTCCGACGCGAAGCGGAGGGGTCTCTCATCACCCTGAAGGGGATTCTTTCACAACAATGACCCGCTAGCTGTACATTATATTGCTTATTACACGGCTACTTACTTAAGAAATCAATATTTTGACACAAGAATGGTCCACCAGAGTCCGACATCAGAGCTGCGCCCACAGTAACGGTCTGTTTTACAGAAATTACAGACCACAGAACGCAGTGATTCACCAATCAGAATCGAGTATTCAACACAGTCGTGTAATAAACACCAAAGAAAACATACTTATTAATATTATATTCCATTTCTGCCAATTGATCCCCCTAATTGTTACACACTGGTCCTTTAAGGATTTTTTTCATAAAGAACCCTTAAACAATCTTCAAAACATGATCTTTCTATCATTTCACTAATCCTTTGGTTGACATGTTGCAAACAGGATAATGAATGAGTGTTCTAAGCTCACAGTCTCTAGGCCCAGTGACTGACAAGACAGGAATGGACAGACAGACAATACGGTCGCTGTCAGCCCCCATGTGTAAAAGTGATGGAGGAAGCGCAGCAACAAGGTTCTGACCTCTCTCGACATGAATCACCAGAGAGGTAAACACAGCCCACCGCTGTGCTCTCCTCTCTTGGCCTGATTAAAAAAAACTAGGCCACAATAAAGATGAGCATTATCGCTGGATCATTGTGGTTAGATGATGACTTAGCTTCTGGAGCAGGTCTTGGCAATGGAAGTAATAATAGCAGATGCAAAGAGAGGAAACATCAATCAGCTTGAGAGAATGTTTTCCCTTTGCTGACTCACCCACTTGTTGGTTTTGGCCCGGGCAGCTTTTAGAAAGCGCCCGTTTTCCCTGAAAAACTGGCCCATTTTCTGGGCTACTTTTTGTCCACGCTCTCTCACCGTCTCCCTCCCCCACACACAGAGAAACACATATTTATTTGTACACAAGTTATCTAAATTCCAGAGTTTGCTGAGTCTGGTGACTGATGTGGAATGCTGCCCCGTAGCTGCAGTGGGAAAATCCCAGATGTGAGGAAACTGATTTCTCCTCCGTGATTGGGTCATGTTGGCGGCCAGGAGGTCTTACACCAGGCCCCCCTTGACTAGTCTGGGAGACTGCTCTTCCCAGCCTAATGGAAACAAGGCTTGGGGAGCGAGGAGAGGGGGAGATCTCCCCCTCCGCCTCCACCCCCGGCCCCCGAGGGCTCGTCCCAGGCATGTGCTATAAATTTCCTGACCATATATTCCCAAGTCCAGTTCATTTTTCCAGAGGAGCCACACATGTGGTGTATATCTGGGTTTAGATTATGGGGTTTGGGGAAGGAGGAGCTGACTTTGGTCCCGATCCATTAAAGTGGCCACTAATTCTGTTTTCTTAGAGGGCCGTGTGCTGTAACGTCATGGTTTCTTCCTTTAGTGGAGGATGTTCTTGATAGAATCATTAATTCCCAAACAGTTGTCCAATTACAACAATTACAATTAAATATCTGTAAAGCAGTTTGTTGCATAACTTGACTTTTTGTATTAAACTACAACACTGAGAGAGGTAAAAATAGAAAACGTTTGTTTCAATAATCGTCTAGAGGTGGGAGCTCGCAGGGGTCAAAGTTTGTATAAAGAGGCTTGAGGAATGTAAAACTGGCATGACAAGCGTACGTGGCTATTGTTTCATTGAATGACAAAGCATGTAATGCTGTCAGGTCTGGATCTGTTAAGGCTGCGTTGCCCACAAAAATGCATGGGAAAACATTTACACCACTGTCCAGCACCTGGTCTCTATTAGAGCAATGAGGATCTAATCACAGAGGTACATTTCTCTCTCAATCACTCTCACTGCCTCAATTTCACTCTTTTTCTCACAAACGTGATGGGAAACAAGCTCATGTTTTATTGATTTGAAGCAATTTTCAAGCTGGTTTTAAGTCTCTTTTTTTTCACCGGGGACTAATTTCCATCACCTTTCTGGCGGTGGTGATGTGAAAATGCACATTTGGGGAGTTTTTGCTCCAAGGCATCTTCATAGCAATCATCAATAAATACAACTGACAGGATAGCTCTTCATAAATTACAGCTTACTGTAGCATGACATTAGCCTTTCAAACAGGAAGTTGATGTTTATATTTCAAGATGAGCGTCGTCCCAAGAGAGAAACTGGAGTTAAGAGTCTGATGAAGACCAAAGGAGGAAATGACAGCTGCTTAAAATTAAACCTACAGTAGGGCTTGTAGTTTCCCCTCCTACGACAAATGTCTGACATAGAGTCCAGTTTGAAATGACTGTTTTGCCTCCAAAGATGCTACACATGATTCTCAAAATACTAACAGAAACCAAACTGCTGTCAACATCTGTGTGAACACTTTACGTATTCTCAGACCTCATGTTTACATAGCTCAGTTATGTAAGCAACACAGAAGAGAACTCTTTTTGAACTACAAAAAAATAATAGTTTTTTTTATGCCTCAACACTAATAAAACAAAACGTTTGTGCTTTCATCATCTCTCTCTAAGAAGTGGACGTGTTCACCGTGACATCACCCATTGGTTTCTGGACTGCCATTTTGAAGTCTGGAGTTTGGCATTTTGGCCGTCGCCATCTTGGTTTTTTGCAACCAGTAGGGTCGTGTCTAGAAGGGAACTCATGAGTTGGGAAACTCTCGCGAGATGGTTAAGGTTAGGCATTGACCTTGAATAGTAGGATAGGTTATTAGGCAGCGAGTCTCGCAAGAGTTTTTTTTCCAGATTTCAGATCAGATTTCGCACTTTGTGGGTTACCTTCTAGACACGACCAACCAGAACTGACACTAGAGAGAAGAACGCTGAATAAGACATTTCTGGGCGACCAACATGTTACAAATTAACTTTGATGAACTGAGAACACACTGTGAAAGGGTTATAGTTGTAAGACAAAATCACGGACAACTCCCAGACCGGACAACGCCGTGGTAGCGACCTGTCAATCACAAGGTAGCCACGCCCTAAAGCATACCCTGCTTTATGGTCTATTTGACTCCAAATGGGACCATAAGTTACTAAATGAACATCATGCTGTATTGAAGAAGACTTGAAACTAGTGATTGAAACCATAAACTCATGTTTACAATGATTACTGAGGTAATAAATCAAGTGAGAAGTAGGGTAATTTTCTCATTGACTTCTATACAATCAGACTTCTTTTGGCAACCAGGAGTCGCCTCCTGCTGGCAATTAGAAAGAATGCAAGTTTAAGGCACTTGTGCATTGGCTTCACTTTTCAGACCTGGAGGTTTCCCACTGAAAACATCATGATCAGTTTTATTAAAGGTGCTAAATTACAAATTTAGAGCATAGAGGGATTGCCTCCAGACGGCTCTCAACATGGCTGAGCCGGCGGCTATAGCAGCTAACGGTGCTAACAGCTCAAACTGTGCAAACAATGGCAACAGTGCTGACAGAGCTGACAGTGTTAACCTGTGGGGGGGGGGGGGACCGGAAGGTGGGTGCTACACTTCCGCAACGACACCATCGGTCGAGACGGCGTTATCAGCTGAACAGAGAAGCTTGGATTACAACACACACAGAGGGAGAGCGACTTCATTCTCTGCTCAGGTAGACATTACTCCTCTATATCTTTACATAGACAATAGTTGTTTGCTGCTATGTTAATGCTCTGAATTTCGAATTTAGCACCTTTAATGATGCATGTGTGGACTCACTGTGCAGCACTTCTGCTCAGCTCATCAGCCACGATAAGCTGGAAGTACAGTGCAGGTATTGTTTTCTAACTGAGACACAAACAGGTCCTGCTGGGCCCTTAACTTCTAATGCCGCTGAGCCAGAGAGCAGAGAGGATACAGGAAGTCTGCTTAGCCTCTGCCTGCTATTGGCCTTTGATTACTGAGCCAAATTGTTTAATCGGGTCTGAAAACCACAAGAAAGCTTAAGTGCTACACTGCCCCGGGACAGAGCCTCTTTTAACGGTGTGCTGTGTTTTTTGTTATCCGGGTACAGGTGGAAGTGCACAGCTATGTAAATCTCCAGTAGCATGGTTAAACGCGGCCTAGCTTCAGTGCAGAAGGACACAGTGTTTCGGTGTGAGCCGTGCCACGCGCTCGGCCAACCCGAGCATGGGGATGCATGGGCTGCTGCGGGCCTAGTGGAGGCGCAGACTTTTTGCCTCCTGCAACATCTGGAATCTCTGCGGTTTATGTGGGAAATTGGGAGGCCAATGTGGTTACTGTATCTAAACCGACCAGGAGGAAATGTTCTTGGCTTGGAAACCGTGTGTGTGTGTGTGTGTGCATGCAGGAGCACTGAGGAACTACAAAGTGGAGCGCCAGACTTGATAAAGCTTCGGAAGAGGAAGGGGTTATTGTTTGTATTCATATACCCCAGAGTGTTGAGCATTCATAGGAACACACATACACACAAAAAGGAGAAAACAGGACTGGAGCCTGTTGACTGTTTAGTCGCTACATCCTGGTGCAGGGTCCTGAGGTAGTGTGTGGACTGTCCTGGCTCATTACTTCCTAAATCTTGTTTCTGCCTTTCTTCTCAGTTGGCAGCTGAGTGCTGGACCAACCTGTTAGCTTTTGTGTTGCTTCACACACACACACACACACACACACACACACACACACACACACACACACACACACACACACACACACACACACACACACACACACACACTCACACACACAGTGCTTGTCCTCCTGCGACTGGTCTGCATCCTGACACGGCTGCCCACGTCTCTTTCCACTTAGTTTACAAAACCCAGGCCTAAATTCCTCAAGACACACAACGCACACAGAAAACACTCTCACTTTGGTCATTTTGAGGAAGTTGTTCCCCAAAAGGATTTATTGCTTCTTTTCTAATTGGCAGTGTGGCTATAATTGGGAATCAGAACAATAAACCTATTTCCTCTCACTGAAGAACATAAAACTGGCAGATAACACAGTTTCTATGAACACACACTACGCACAATGACAGCATCAAACCCGATGGTTTATGCTTTAAGCCCAAACACGATGATCTCATCCAGTTAAAGGGCCTTGAAGACATTATTAAATGACATTATGAGCTATTTTATGTGCGATAGCTACAATAATTGCAATGAAAATGTTGAAATTGCAATAAAAACGTTAAAAGATTTCAGAGCGGGTTAACCAAATAGTTCTTCTAATGTTTTCACAACCTTGACAAATTACTGTATATACAAAGAAAAGTCTAGAAATACCACCGGGCTTCTTTTTTTCCCCCCTCTCTTTCCCTGTCAAACAGCCGAGCTGGCCTCTGCACTCAGGAAACCACAAGTCATTTTCCATCTTTCCATGTGTGGAATTTTTCATGCACTCGTCATGCCAGCAGCACCCTTTATAGTCTGAGCTGGATCCACAAATGACGACTTGCTTATAAATTTAGCGCATGTCGTCACTGATCTGGCACCTGTTAGGCAACGGACGGATCGGGGAGCAGAAATAACGGTACAATCTCGTGAAAATGGATTTTCCTGCAGCTACGTGCAGGCTTTAAATCAAGGTTCACAATGTCCAGGTCTGTCTTTAAACAGTCAAAGAGCAGATGAGAATGCTTGGCTATATTCAAACATCATGGTGGAAAAAAAAATTTGCTACGTTGCCGTTTCTTCTCAATACTGGAGCCACTTCTAATGCACCACATATATTCGTTGGGGTGACAGAGAGGTGAGACAGATTCATTGACATGTCTCCTTTACAACCAAGTTTAAAAAGTTCCGTGTTGTGATGAATCCTACATCGTGGCTCTTGTCGTATTCCCTTCATAAAGAAGATGACGGTCTCTTCCCCTCAGCACACTCAAGCTTATCGAAATATGCCTTAAAGGGATAAATTTGTTCTTGTCAAACTTTATATGTTTCCCTGTTTACCCAGAATTTTACAGACCTATTAATGGGCCTCATGCAGGAAACGATATAAGAACAAATTTCCTCTTATTTTTGTCTGTATCCATGATTTGTTCTTATTTTGTTAGTACCCATTGATTTCTGGGATTCACTAGTATTTTCTTGTTTTTGCTCTTCTTTTGAGAACATGAGTTTTAAATTTGAGGAATATGAAAAAAATGAATATCATATAATCAAATTTAGATATTTTTGAGTAATTATAGTGATTGGATTGAAGACAACAGTCTCTGTTTACCAAACTGAGGAAGAAGGCCAACACAGCAACAGAGGCTTCGTTTAGTGGTGCACATCCAAAGAAACACAAAAAGCCCTTCGCCTATGGCGGGATTGTAATAGAGGCAATGAATGTGGTAGCTGAACATTATTAAAGGACCATAAAAGTAAGACAGAAATTATGTCTATTGGTGATGTACAACTTGGTGATATGAGTCGCTCTCGGTCATTTTGTCAAATTAGCTCTCAAAGGAAAAAAGGTTGGAGACCCCTGTTTTAGACAATAGTGTGTTTCCACCTCTGTGGCAACAGTTCAAATATCTAGGTCCATAAAGAAAAGATTTTCCCAGTTTAGTGTGGGAGAACTTGACTGGCCTGCACCGTAACCTCAACCCTATCCAACATCTCTGGGATGAACTGGAACACAGACTCCGAGCAGCATATCAATGATCATGATTTTGGACAAATAGGAAAAATGGTACAATTCTTCTGCAATGATCTATTCATTTAAAAAAAGCATGGCCTCCCCTTGGGATCTAGATACACTTAGCTAAGTTTGGACCTTTTCTGTCACAACAAAAACAATTTCATAATGAAAACACTACTGAGGTCAGAATCCAATAGAGACCAGTGAATACCAACAGAGTTAATAATCCTGCTTACAGCTCAAAACATCCACAGTCACATATGATCTCAATTTTCCGCCTTATGTTGTTGTACATGTTCTGATTATAACTGTGTAGGTGCCTATTTCATAATTCCTCATTGGTTGTCATGAAGCTTTTGTGATGTGTATATTATGGTCTGTAATAGGCCTCCAGAGAGAGAGACACTGCAGCTGCCTGAGGTCACAGTGGGCCTCCAGCAGCAGGCAGTGACCCCGGGTGAAACTGAGGGCCTGGACTCTGGGAACAGCTGGGGAACACGCAGGAGTCCAAAACAGATACGGTAAGACAAGCCTGCTGTAATGCATTAGTAGCTATGGACATTATATAATACCCACTGGTGCGTCATCTATAGCTGGACTGGTGAATTGTATGGCAGGTTATACTCACTGAGGTCATTTCACACATTCATTCATTTGCCAGTCTCATACTGTTGGAGTCACAACTACAAAAATCTGTGATGATGTTTCCAGTGGGCAACTCTGGAGTCTGAAAAGTGAAGCCAATGCGGAAGTGCCTTAAACTTGCATTCTTTCTAACAGCCAGCAAGGGGCGACCCCTCTGGTTGTAAAAAGAAGTCTGATTGAATAGAAGTCTATGAGAAAATGAGCCTACTACTCACTTGATTTATTACCTCAGTAAACATTGTAAACATGAGTTTATGGTCTCAATCGCTAGTTTCAAGTCTTCTTCAACACAGCATGATGTTCATTTAGTAAATTATGGTCCTATTTAGAGTCAAATAGACCATAAAGCAGGGTATGCTTTAGGGCGGGGCTACCTTGTGATTGACAGATCGCTACCACGGTGTTGTCCGGTCTGGGAGCTGTCCGTGTTTTCTTCTTACAACTTGAACCCTTTCACAGTGTGTTCTCAGTTCATGAAAGTTAATCATAATCATCCGGTTGCAAAAAAAAACAACACGGCGACGGGCAAAAACCAAGATGGCGATGGGCAAAATGTCAAACTCGAGGCTTCAAAACTACAATAAAGAAATACAGCACTTACAGACGCTCTAACTTGATCGAAAGATGATTCAAGGAAAAGTATATCACACCATTCAATTGACCTCTTATACTCACAGTACATGCTGCATCAAAACACCACAGCTATCACTGCTCATCACCAGAAATGTTGCCAAAACAAAAAAACATTAATCTAACCAACACCGTTTTTATTTACTTAGCTTGGAAAAAAATCAGACGTTCTTTTTTGGCTCCTCCAATAAATTTGGGAAAATATGGGGTCCGTTCTTCCAATTCGTTAAGAGGATAAACTTCCCACTCATTCCTGATTGAAGCAACTTTTGTGGTTTGGCGGGGTACCAATATTGTGTTTGCTGTGGCGTGGGTGATATGCAGCTGTCATGACTATTAATGACTATTACGGACATGGTTTATTATTAGCTAATTGATGGGTTTTTGTTTTGTTTTGTTTTTGTTTGTTTTTTTCTTCTTAATTTTTTTGTTTTGGGGTGTTCTTTAAAAAAAAAACTGTTTTTATGGTTGCATTAATTTAGTTTACTCAGTCTTGTAAGCTGTTTTGGTGTTTAGCATAAGTCAATTGTCACCTTTTATAATGTCTTTGTATAATGGGAATGTACCGTATAGCTTTTCACTTTTCATAAATGCTCCGATGACGCAATTGTATGTTCATGCAAAATCCAATAAATAAAGTAAAAAAAAAATTTGCTGCCAAGGGGTACTAGATTTAGACATTTGTCTGGCTCTACACCTCACACATTCAATGTTTACTTCATCTCACTTTCACATGCCAAAGACACTTCTCTCAGTGCGAGAACAGTTTGCAGCTCAATTAAACGACCCTGAAATGAGAATCAATAAAAGCAGAAAGGCTGCATTTGGGAATCCATCACCAGGTGACATTTAACTCTGCCAATGAAGGAAACACGGCGTTCTAGATTAAAACACTGAAAACATCCCTTTCCCCTCTTTTCTACAGCTTTTCTCTGGGAGTCATTCACACCAATGTGTGAGGGGACACAAGGCTTTACGTTACTTTCCTTACAAACAGAAAGACGTCTCCAAGGGATTCACAGTTTCCTCTTTGTTTTTCTTATAATCAGTAGCAGGAGATTTCCACATTGAAAGTAGATTAGCATATTTATTCAGAGAGAGGATCTGTGTAAATGTCTGTCTGTTTGAAAGCTCAGAGTGGGAAACTTCGGCCTGACAGTTCTGGGCCACAGAGTGCCGTTTAAGCCTCATTTTCCCTCCGACTGCCGTTTGGGAAGGTGATGTTTATCATAACAAAGCACACGAGCATTTATTTATGCAAGTTAAAAGTCACTGAGTTCTGCATAACTGCTTCTCCTTGGACCCTGTCAGTCTGTCTGCTCGTCTAACCTCTCCACTGCAATCTCTATTTATATGGTAAACACAAATGCATTTACAAAATATACATTAGCTGCATAACCATTACAAAATCTTATGTCTGCCCACTAAACACATGTCTTACGCCAGACAGATTAATGCAGCTTCATCCTCATCCTTATCTGTACTGCATCTCTGACGGACAGAAAGCTGGCTGCATGTGGAGCTCACAGTGTTGCTGTGTCACCGCGGATTCATTAATTCTATGATTCATGTCAGTGAAGGCAGCAGGGTTTTGAGGATGAACATAGCTGCCTCCTCTCACCAGAGGAAGCCATTCATTTCCACACTGCAATTAAAGAGACTGCAGGGAATAGATTTCCATACAAATTACGCTGTGTGAGAGGGAATGAGGCACTTTTGGCCCATCATACTTCAAAAATGCTCCATACACGTTGAGTAATGCCTTCAGAAAATAAACATTTGAGAAGGAGGATTAAGATTTTTTTCTCCTCCTTCCATAGAACAAATCTTCTTTGAGCACATCCATATGCGGTTTGAGGTAGGAGCTCTGGGTTTTGTTTTTTGGCCTCAGGAAAAACAAAACAACAAGTTCAAGTGTGCTAAAAGGTCTAGTGTTTTTTTCCCATAAATTCCTTGCATGATCTTATATACATAAAAACAAATAGGAAGAGTTTTGAAATCCCTTGAACTATTTTTGGAATCTCTCGTCACTTTCTCGATCCTAAATGGTGCAGTGCTTATTATCAGTGTTGACTATGAGACAAACAGGCTGACCATTGTTCAGCCAATATTTACTGAGCTCTCGGTAAATGTTGGAGTTCTAAACAATGTTGCAAATGTTTTATAAATGCTACATAACTTCATCAAAGTGCATGCAAAATTGTATATGTTTGCAGTAGATGGCACTGCAATCATGCAAACACTGCAAACATGTTTTCAGATGCAAAAAAGATCACTTGTCTTTAATGTAAATCGGGAGCATGTAAAATACACAGTTCTGGTTTTATGAATAGGGGAGAGTGGGGTCAGTTGGGACAGGAGGACAGTAGGGACAGAACCTTTTTAGCAAGTTAGAAAGCAACTATGTCATTCCCCATACTCATACTCATCCACACCCTCTTCACTTTCAACCTCAAAGTGGAGACCTTCTTTCTATTCCTCACATTTTATTCACTGTTTTGAAATACTCAGCATGTAAGTAAATTGTTGGCTCTTTTGTTATTTTTCTTCTACCATACTGTTTTTAGTTACGCCACATACAAAAAAACATATTATATTAAAGCTTATTTTCTGGCCTATCAGTTGATGCTAGTTTTAGCTGTCTGAAATACTGTTGGTAGCTAGCACATGAGTCCAAAGTGTGTCTGCTCTTGCTGCACCCAGGGATGGTTGGGACAGTTTTGTTTACAGTTCCTACCTTGTCACTAATCAACAAAAAGCAGACAAAAACAAGACAAAGGCTTTTCCTAATTGAATAAGACCCACTGAGTGAATGTTTACTCAAGTGGCAGCCAGTCAGAAAACACTTTTTTGCCAAATTCCATATCTCAGAAATTTATGAAAATATTTTCTTTTTCTCAAAGAAATGTATGAACAAGGTGTTCAAATTTAGACTGCAATTTTTCAATTTAAATGATATTTTTTAGCCCACAACAAGGTGTCCAATCCGTCTTGTGAATCTTGGGAAAAAGCACTCCTTGTACATTTAATAAAATTGTGCCTTTCACGTTTGGGTTGGGCTCTAAAAAACTTGATAAATTGTTGTTGATATTGTTAACATACACCTGTATCTGTTCAGGGATCAAAATATTGTCATTACTGATCAAGTAGTCTGTGAGTAATGCAAGGTTATTTGGGGTCGATACAAAATTGCCCCAATCAACCCCGCTCTCCCCTATTCGAGATTTTAAAGTTCTTTAATAGCGTGCTATTGTTAACCAGAATGTTTTGTTTACAGGCGGCTATTGATGAAAACAGTATGTGTACTTGCACACACACTAAATGTGTAGACCATGTGCATATGAGAGCAATAAAAAAGACGCAGCACATTTATAGCACAGAATACCAACGGCTTTCTCACTGCTGCTTTGCTATTTTGGATCTGGACCCGAAGAATGTGCTTTCCTCTCCTGGACAATGTCATTTTAATGAGGTGGACAGTGTTGTTATGGACGATGCTGAGAACCATCTGGCCACCTCGTATCCGTGTCATAAAAGAGGTCTCCCCTTAGCCCAGCTGTAAAATGCAAACAGGGAATATCGCACCTAATGTGTCTGACTCTCTGCCAGCTTTGTCCTCTCTACAACATTCATCATTCTCCACATTATTTTATTATTAGATTCCAGTTGAAACCATATGTTGATTTCATTAACTTGATGACTAAATAAAGTGGACAGTGACACGGCCTCTGGTGTGGTTTATTTCAGCCACCTAAAACAGAAAGGACGCAGCTTGCTATGGAATTCATATGGTGGAAAAATAGAATGATAAATGTGTTTGAGGAGAATCTCATCGCTGTGTTGACAAACTTGTTGATGTTATTCACGGTGGTCTCACACTCGGGTTTCCAAGAGTTACAGTTAGGAGCGACCAGTGATCGGTCACAGCGCATATCTCATACACACCAGCAGACCACACATTAGTTAACTGCTGCATAAAAGTGACATGGAATTTTTTCCAGACCATAATGTCCACTTGTGCGTTGCCGTCGTGCACAACAGAGGTCATGTGAGAGTGCAACCTGAGCCTAAAATGGCATCTACCCAAATCCCGCAGCTGCCCCCCAAGGGCCACATCACACGGGCCAAATATTTCCCCTCAGCAAACCATAAAACAATGATCTGGCACTCTGCCTAATTTTAACTGCATCCCGCCAAGTGACCAACACATAGAAGACCTTTAAAATAAGAGACATTCTCGAGACACCGGCTGCATGGGAGGGAGGGAGGGAGCAGACACCTGTGGCTGTCAGTCTTATTAACATTGTCTGAGGACTGAGCAATGCCACCGTGCAAGGCCAGGACACAGTGCAGGAGCAACTTGATGGGAGATTTTCATGATGTGCCAGACAGCAGCAGCGCAGCACTGTTTCAACTGCAGTACAGAGCTGACTGAGATTGCACAGATTCCCTAAAAGATCAAGCTTTGAAACTGATTCAGACATAAAGTTCTGTCAAGAACACAAAGAATTCTTAGACTCAGCATGTGTAGAAGGAAATCACGAGGCAATAGTGTCTAAACTCTACATTTCAGCATAAAGGGTCCTATTCTTGCTACATTTTTAATTGAATTGCCCAGTCAACAAAAATGATGTAATATACAGGGAGATTTGGGCTCTTCCAGCTAAATCTTTGTCTGGTCTCGTAGTTAATGCAGGATGACCACCGCTCAACCTGTCTTAATCTTTGCTAAGGTGCTGGAAAAATCAAAGAGTCCAAAAGATGATAGAAAAGATATCCGCACACTTAGATCTATGCAGTATTCCACTTTATTCTGAGCTTTCCGTCTGTCAGACCTTCATCAGAGCATACATGATTCAAACAAAGGACAGGCTGGTAGAAATAACCAATCCCATTCCAATCATTGGCAGTATGCAATGCACCCGTGTACACCCTGGTGGTAGAAGCTCCACCTCTTGGGAATTGTAGTTCTAATAGAGAACTGTGAGGCATATAAATAGATGCCATATTTGTTTTATAATGCAAAATACACAAAAGGGTGGAACACAGTGAATATAGAAAAAACATATATAATCACAAAGCACCTAATAGTAATACTATTAGGTGCTTCGTGATTATACATGTTTTTTCTATATTCACTGTACTGGGACAGAAATACACCCTGAAATCAGTGCAAAGACTGCATTGACTGGTAGGGGAGAGCAGGGTCGGTTGGACCAGGGGGACAGTTAGGACAGAGACTTTTTAGCAAGTTAGAAAGTAACTTTTGTCATCCACACCAAACTGTATAGAAGCAAAGAGACGAAACGGCTGCTGCCGCCATTTTGGACTGAAAACACTTATTATATTTATAATATTTCATGGTTCAACACAGGCCATTTTGGTAGAATATGACAATAGAATAGAACTACTGTAATTTTGTTTTACTTTGTACGGCACTTTATAGGCGGGCGTTTTACTGGCGTCCGGTTGCTTTCAGTCCAAAATGGTGGAAGTGCAACTTTGCTGCTGGGCGCTGATGTTGCAAAGGAACAAACAATCGACTTTCACTTCTTGGCAATATACGTTCTTTGTCCACACCCTCTTCACTTTCAACCTCAAAGACTATTCCTCACATTTTATTCACAGTTTTGAAAGATACAGCATGTAAGTACATTTTTTGCTGTTTTGTCATTTTCTTCTGCCATACTGTTTTTAGTTACGCCACATACAAAAAAAAACCTTTTTTTTTTTGCCAAATTCCATATCTCAGTAATTTATGAAAATATAATCATTTTACAAATGTTTTTGTTTTCTCAAATACATGTGTGAACAATAGACATTGCAAGTATAAGGTGTTCAAGTTTAGTCTGCAATTTTTTTAGTCCCAACTGTCCCGGGGAGGCAGAAGTTTAGGAAAATGCACTCCTTGTACATTTAACAAAATTGTGCCTTTCACGTTTAGCTTGGGCTCTAAAAAACTTGAAAATGGTTAGCAGACACCTGTATCTGTTCAGGGATCAAGTTATTTTCATTACTGTTCAAGTAGTCTGCGAGTAATGGAAGGTTATGTGGTGTTGATACAAAAGTGACACAACCGACCCTGCTCTCCCCTATCAGTCAATGTAATACCAAACATACTAAAAGTACTCTCTGCCATACAGATGAGTTGGCTATTTATTGAGCTTTCTGATACCCATTTGGTCGCTACTGTTACCACATTCACTCATCGGTTTTCCCTACCTGCTAAAACT
Source organism: Sebastolobus alascanus (assembly GCA_916701645.2). Taxonomy (NCBI): domain Eukaryota; kingdom Metazoa; phylum Chordata; class Actinopteri; order Perciformes; family Sebastidae; genus Sebastolobus; species Sebastolobus alascanus. The sequence continues at coordinate 2,036,052 of CAKAOJ020000040.1, read as the reverse complement.
GGGTCACTGGGTGCTATCCCAGCATGCATTGAGCAGAGAGGAAGAGTTTGTCAGTGCATCACAGGGCCGTGACAAACAGAAAGACACACTTTGGAGACTCTCCACTCTACCTGAATTCAGAGCCAGAGATCAAAACTGGCTCGTTCTTATGTGAAGTGATAGTGTTAACTTCTGAGAGAGCAATGTCAGCACATTGCATCAAAACGCTGCTGGAAAAACATAAATAATATCTTACCTGCCCGTGCTGCGTTAGTCATCTTATTGAACATCTACAAGACAAAAGAAATAACAAACTATCAGTAACTGTAGCACAGTAAGTTCATTTTGAGAGGAGAGCAACGACAATGAAATTGAGATTTTGGCTTTAGCTACATGAATGTAGCTCTGCTCTGATAGCTAAGAAAAGCATGTCAGATTATTTGGCTGTGAAAACCATTAGAGGCACACACCCAGTTCCCTGAATTCAGGGATAGAGGATGTCTCCCTGCATTCTTCAGTAGTGCAATCACTGCCGTAATGACAAAGTCAATAAAGAGAATCCACAGCAGAAATGGTGGCATGATTTAGCACTTGTTAACCCAGAGGCACCAGTCTGCTATCACAAATTATCTGTTGTTACCAGGAGATTTAGCCCCTTACCATTCCGCCCTCTTTAATTAATTTGAGATGCAGCTCAGCACTGTGTGTCAAGTTGTTCTAGTCATTAATAAGAAATAAAAAATATTAATAAATGAATTAATCAATTAAAATAAATTGTTAAAGTGTATAAGAGCATAGAACATGATGATATACGTTTGTGATGGTCATTCCCATGCTCTATTATGTCTCATAAATTGTTGCAGCAATTTGGGGATTTGGTGCTAAATTTAACCATTTTTTTAGCACTCCAGAATTGATAAAAATGATTAAAAAAAATCCCTTCAAAATACCACATTAAGACACCAAGACCTTGAGGAACACCACAGAAAAATCTATGCTGTGATTTGGTATCAAAAACTTTAGACATTTGACGATTTCTGCAAGAATTGCTTTTTCGGCGATTGGATGGCGAGCACTTGTGTTCTTGAAACTGCTCAGAAACCCCCTTATTATCAATCTAGCTAGAAAAGCCATCCATCCTCTGAATGTTCTAGGTCTTTAGTTTGTGGTTGTAAAGTTTCATGAGGCTGTGATTATCCTAGAGGTCACCATAGGTCATTTTATACAGTGAGGTCAAGTTTCAAAAAATGGTCTCACTACAATGAAATGGCTACTATGGTGACTAACACCATCACACATGAATACAGTTGGGCCATTGGATCCACAAGAGTCTCAGCTTTACAGTGATACCCAATTTATGTAATTAAAGACTGTTTAGGGACCCCAGTATGCAGAAATATTCAAATACACCATTTTAGAATTGGTCGAAAATAACACATTTATACTGCATGCAAATAAAATGCTTTGTTTTTGACCCAAACTGCATGTGATTATCATAAAGTGGGCATGTCTGTAAAGGGGAGACTCGTGGGTACCCATAGAACCCATTTACATTCACATATCTTGAGGACGGAGGTCAAAGGACCCCTTTGAATATCGCCATGCCATTTTGTTCCTCGCCAAAAAAATTTAGTGTAACTCCGTAGCGTTATTTAGCGCTCTTCACGACAAGCTAGTATGACGTGGTTGGTACCAATGGATTTCTTTGGCTATCTAGTTTCATATGATGACAGTATGTGAAAAATTGAAAACCTGGCCCGCAAAAACCTCTGAAAGAAAGAATAGCGGCCGGGCCCACCGGCGGGCCATCGGATTGTTAAGGGCTTAAAAGTTAAGCTAAAGATTAAAGGACATTTTATTGAGGCATGTACTGTTTCTCTTGAATAATGTTACATTGTTTGTATTGGAAAAGTGGTGTTGTAAGGAAATGGATAACATATTATATTACCTGTTACTACAAAATTAAAGGCAAAAAATAGGATTCTCACTTAAAACAATGGGTGATAGAGGTTCTTGATTTTAATGGTTAATTCTGCAGGTAATAAAATGCCTGCCAGAGGCCAAAGCTCTGAAAGTGTCTTACTGATCTGGACCAGTGTCTCGCCCAACTCTCTTCATTTCCCCTCTGTGCCCCACTGCTCTGATTTACGCTCTTGTTTGCTTGCCCTGTTTCCACAATTTCTCCCCTGGTAGAGACAAAAAAAGCTGCGAAAACTCCCAGCCTGCCCGTTTGCAACACTGTTGACCCTCCGTCATGACAGTCAGTTGGCAATCAGCCTACACGGTGCCGATTCAAACTTCCGTCAACATATCTGCAAAGGTTTTTATTGGCTAGTTGGACTCAACACAATAAGTTAGTCGTGTACTGCATGTTTCATGAGGGCCACGGCCCCCTGGCGTTGTCATGGCAGCAGAAATGCTCACAGTGTAAAGAAGCACTTGGCTGGATGAGCAACCTATATGGCTGCCACTTTGCTGTGACAACAAAGAAGACCTGATTGGCTGGATTAAACAGGACAGGTGGTTTTGTTTGTGCACTATCTGTCTTTGTTACACGGTCTTTGACACTTTAAGGCCACACGGCCAACGAGGCCGGAGGACAGCGGGCACCTGGGAGTCCATTTATGATTTATTCAGATGAAGAGGAAGATTTAAAGCGTAGAGAGAGTCACAGCCAAGAAATTTCTGGCAGGTTACATTAAACCACCAGGGGTGTCCATGTGGCTCCAGGGTTAGCAGGCTCAACCACTCGGTTATGTGTGGGCACAAAATCCCAACTCTCTGACTCCTACTTAAAGGACCAGTGTGTAACAATTAGGGGGATCTACTGACAGAAGTTGTATATTATCAATAAGTATGATTTCTTTAGTGTATAATTGCCTGAAAATAAGAATCGTTGTGTTTTTGTCACCTTAGAATGAACCGTTTATATAGGGAGCGGGTCCTCTTCATGGATGTATAAAGAGAACTGGATACAGCGTTGGAGGCGGGCTCCCGTTCATTCCTATGATAGTTGCTCAGTGGCGCATGAAGCAAAAAAAGCTTGACTTTCGAGTATAAAATTATACGGATCATCCAGCAATCTTCCGCATCCATTGGGCCCAAAGAGCAAGCTCACTAGTTACCTTTAACTCCGCCTCCCAGCCCTCGCTCCAGCCTCGGTCTGGGGCTCATTCACATGAACAGAGGAAGGGAAATAACTCTGGATTCAGCTATTAGGGCATTTTACAACTTTTAGGACCTAATGATTCAAATAAGGGCTATTCAAGTGGTCATATTGGGAAGTTGATTTACCTAATTCCACTGTAAAATTTGCTTCAAATCCCAGCGCTCTTGGTTTGGTCCTCTCTTCACGGAGCTGGCCACCATGTTTCAACAGTAGCCCAGAACTGACAAACCAAACAATGTGTTAACCTTTCCTGCTTGGTCAGAGTCGATAACCTTAACCCCCGTCACTCCACTCAGCCGCTGGGAAACAAGACACGGGAAACCTCTGTTGGTCTTGAGGAGCTGCAGCATTTATCCCTGCACAAACTGCAAAATCAGCCGATTAGACTGTTGTCAGGCTACTAAATAGGCGTTATCAGTCGCTATAAGCTCCATAGACATGGATCAATAGGGCCCTGCTACACCCACTAGTAGGTTTTATCATCTATTCACATGGTAGATCACCAGAAGAAGGTATAAAAGAACACAACAGCAACATCTAGCGATGTCCATGAGGGATGGAGGTTGGGGACGATGGATGGGACACAAAACACAGGGTTTTCATCCAGGAGGCCAGAGTTTGTATCCTGTGTGAAACCAGTACTGTGTATTATTTTTTTTCCCTAAAAGTTGTAGTTTTGTTGCCTAAACCTAAAGAAGCCTTTTTGTTTGTGTTCAAAACGTGACGTTTCATTCAGTTTTACAACATGTTAGAATGTGTTACTTTTAAGTTTCACTTTCACTTTTACAACATAGTAGGCGTAGTAGGCCCCGAATGATCCACATCTATGGTGCTTATAGTCACTGATAACGCCTATTTTATGGCCTGATAACAGTCGAATCCGGTGGCAAAATCCACTGTATATTCACTTGATATTCTCAAAGCTAGACTAACTCCGTCTTCTGCTCTTGTTCACTAACACAAATTTTTCACCGCTCGCTCTCTTGCTTCACCACTCACTTCCCACGTACACAAATACGCTGCAATCACACACAAATCCCCTACACACTTGGCACACGGGAGAGGTTAAATTGGTTGCAATCTGCAATCTCACCAATAGATGTCATTAAATCCTACATACTGGTCCTTTAACAGAGAAACAAGAAAAACAGGGAACAGGTCATGAACGTATGCCCTTATAGATGTATTTTTACCTCTGTTTAAATATGGAAGAGGTGAGTGATGCCTCTGCAGCCACTGATGTATCCGTCATTATTGACTGAGAGATTTGGCACAGTCTGGCAGAATTTCAACACATACCTAAACACTTCTGTAACAGAGTTCAAAGGCTGGGTTTAATGTACAGAAACACGGAGGGCCATCATCGCTGTGCTTTCAAGATCTACATGCGTCTTTGAAGAGAGGGGAATGCAACAGACCTGATAAGTTAGTCTCCGAGGACCAGCTTTAGACCCAGTTTCAGAAATAAACTAAGCACTCCAAAAACCAGATGCCGGGCCCCAGTGGAGATGTGCCCATTTGACAGGGCTTCAAAGACATGAACACATCACTCTCTCTTTTTCAGCAGCCGAGAGAAAGTATTTCATCCTGGCATATCTGGAGCGCTGACCCACTTTAAACACATCGGCGTAGTTCAGTCCAGTCGCAGTCAGATGGTGGACACATGTCAAAGGTTGCAGGTCAGGAAAAGTGACATCCTCCACGCAGGAGGAGCAGCAGGAGTCCCTTTCAGGGCGGCTGTCTTTGCTTTCACCAACAAGGATGTTTACATGGAGTGACAGGTCCGTGTGGCTGAATGATAGCTGCTGTCGCAGCACAAATGACACCCTGACTGAGAGTCAACAGAGCAGTTACAGGACCGGTCAGTCCGAATGACAGAACAGCGTGTCCTCTGTTCTGCCCGTATCTGTCAACACCAATTAAAAGTAGGAATCCTCAACCCAAATACGTCTCCTTCCACCGATACTAGAACACAGAGAAGAGCTGGCCTCAACCAGACTCTGTGCTGAGCAGCAAAGTCAAGATAACTACTACAAACATCTATACATTTAGGGCTACTAACAACTGTTTTCATTATTGATAAATCTCTTCATTATTTTATCAATTAACTGACTAATAAGCCCTGTGACAGTCTGGTGACCTGTCCAGGGTGTACCCTGCCTTCACCAAATGTCAGCTGGGAGAAGCCCCCCCGCGACCCTGAATAGGATAAGCGGTTACAGATAATGGATGGATGGATGGAACTGCTAATACAGAAAAAAGTCCACTACATTTTTCCAGAGCTCATGATTATGTTCTCACATTGCAAAACTCAAAGATATAAGATAATGCTGGCCATTTTTGCTTGACAAATGAAAAATTCTATTAGTTTTAATTCAATTAATTAAAAAAAATAATTTCCGCTCTAAATACAGTGTATAAAAAGACCTTTTAAGTAAGTCAACCAAGACTGGTTTTGAGTGGCAAACGCACTTGGTAAAACAGACAAAGTAGCATTTTTGGAGCAACTACTTTAAATGAACATCCCACTATAAAGGCCCAATCAGTGGATTTTTTTTGATAATTTAAATGCATAATTGAAGAGCTGCAACTCATCATAATTACAAATATTGGCTTATTTCAGCCCATTCTCATTCCCAGGGCATCAAAATACCGATACCATCAAACCGATACCATCAATACCATCAAATATTGTCACGGCCGTCGGCGTTCAATATGGCTGCAAAAGGGGGGTAGGAAACGCACTGAGTTTTCTGTTCACTACGATGTAAACCCATCTGCGGTGACAGTAAAAGCACAGGGAAAGTGCTGCGGTGACGTAGCTTAAAGAGTGAAAGAGACGTACAAGGCGGGCGGGAGATTGTGGATGGGTCCAACAAACACAAGGCTTTAATCCAGGGGACCGCTGTTCGTGTCCCATGCGTTACGTTTCAATTTCACTTTAAAATCAGCTGTTCGTTCATGTCCCGTGTTCACAACGTCAAGTCACATTTGCACTGTAAAAACGTAGTAATTTTAAGCCCGACCATGTTGTTTTTTCCTAAACCTAACTAAGTGGTTTTATTGCCTAATCCTAAACAAGTATTTTTGTTTAATTCCCAACATTAAGCATGTGTTTACTACGACGGAAAAAGTGACGCCATGGGGTCTGACAAAGCGTCAGTTTGTGACGAGTTGGGATGAGAACGTGTTGCTTATTTATTGTTGTGCTTAGGAGCATTACTGATATAAACAAGCGTTTACAGCATCAGATCATTTTGACTAAGCTGTTGTTGAACTTGCCAAATGTCAATCTCTGTATTAAACGACTGGGAGTGATATCAGACTCAGAGGAGTCAGAAGAATAGCTGTCATAGTGTACGACAGAATAGTCAGTAGATTTAGCAGTTAATGGTTAAAAACTTAAAAAATTCCTTATTTTGCCCGTTGCTATTGAAACGGCAGTTCAGGACAATGGCTGTTGGGACGTCTGTTGACAAAAGGTGCATACCATCTTCTTATAGTCATTGTATAAGTAATGATATGAAGATTAAACAAAATAATAATGATATATCTCCCCCCAACAAGACAAAATCTTAGTCAACACCCAACACATTCCTGCTAAGATTAGCTCTGCCTGCACGATGTGCAGCAGATTGAGGGAGATATGAGGTGCATTCCACTTTTTAGAGATCATACAGAGGCGGGGGGGAGTCAAAGGTTGTCGGGCAGGTGCCAAAAAGTTTTACCAGATACTTCCATAAAACATCGCTCAGTAAAGCCATAACTGCCTGTTCAAACAGGGTGTAATGGCTCACACATTCGGCCTGTTTATTCTTAGACTCCGAGGCTGTGATTCAATCTGTATCGCATTCTCGCTCCCTGCTGTCAGAAGATTCATACGGACTCCAGAGCTCTTATGTAAGACTCAGAGGGGACAGAGCAGAAAGATCTCTCTGCATGGGCTGCTGACATGTCGTCTCATCTGTCTTTGGGCACAGCAGGGTCAAACCAGTGCACAAACCTAAAGGAGTAGTTTGATATTTTGAGGAATATATTTATTTGCGTGCTGGTAGGGGGATTTTGTTACCGCTGGACAGAGCCAGGCTAGCTGTTCCCCCCTGATTCCAGTCTTTATGCTAAACTAAGCTAACCGACTGCTAGCTGTAGTTTCATATTTACGGAACAGACATGAGAGTGGTATCAATCTTCTCATAGAACTATTTGCCAGAAAGCGAATTAGCGTATTTCCCAAAATGTCAAACTATTCCTTTAAACCGAAACTATTCTTAAGGTGGTAAGATCCTATTTTCCTGTCCTAATTTCAGCCTTCAGATTATCCAGTTTTTCCTTCAAGTAAATGGTCAGTTCTCAGACATTGTTTTGCCCTACCAACCCGGAGTTGCACAAAAATCCAAATTTTATGTCAACGCTTACAAGATACTGTAATCTATAATGAAAATTAGGGCTGTCAAAGTTAACGCAAATTTGTTTTAAAGCCACAAATTTCTTTAATGCATTAACGCAACTTGCGTTCAGGTTGTAGCAGGCTCAGTTTTAAAGCTGAGCCTGCTACAACCTAAACGCATCATATGAAACTAGAAAACCTAAGGAATCCATTGGTACCAACCAAGTCATAGTAGCTTCTTGTGAAGGAGGCTAAATAACGCTCCAAACTTACGCTACATTTTAGCGAGGACAAACTGGCATGGCCATTTTCAAAGGGGTCCCTCTGACCTCAAGATATGCGAATGAAAATAGGTTCTATGGGTACCCACAAGTCTCGCCTTTACAGACATGCCCACTTTATGATAATCAAAGCACACTGACACACTGACAGCTGTTGTTGCCTGTTGGGCTTGAGTTTGCCATGTTATGATTTGAGCATATTTTTTATGCTAAATGCAGTACCTGTGAGGGTTTCTGGACAATATTTGTCATTGTTTTGTGTTGTTAATTGATTTCCAATAATAAATAGATACATACATTTGCATAAAGCAGCATATTTGCCCACTCCCATGCTGATAAAAGTATTAAATACTTGACAAATCTCCCTTTAAGGTACATTTTGAACAGATAAAAAAGTGTGCGATTAATTTGTGATTAATCGCAATTAACTATGGACAATCGTGTGATTAATCACAATTAAAAATTTCATGGATTGACAGCCCTAATGAAAATGCATCATATAATCATCAAACATCCTAAAACATGTGACCACTGAATAACATATGATCTCATTATACTCAAGGTTACACTGCAGCCAAAATACACTTGTCTCTTACATACGTGAACATTCCCAGCTGTCCTCGAGCCACATTTTGACCCATGCTGCTGTCATTTTCAAGAGGTAGTTATGGGTTCCATAAAAGAAAGACAGGTGGCAACACATCTGAGAACTAAACAAGATTTAATTTGAAGCACCCGGTTCTCACAGACAAAATAATCTCCTTTAAACTCAACTCTGTCTCACACCAAGAACCATCAGTGTGATTCTGCAGTCTACAAAATATACTGGATGTACAGTAGTATCAAAATATCACAAGGTAACAAAATGATATCACTAAATGAAACTGGAAAGTAGAAGAGAATCTGAGCGGACGGCTCCAGTTTTCTCTTATAAGCAGGTTGTTTGCCATCACACTGCAGCAGAGCCATCAAGGAGCCACAAAGCCCGAGCTGAAAGGCTTTGAGTTTAAACCCGCCCTGCATTCTGCAAATCTCTCAGTTGTCTGTTTCTCTTAGGGCCGGTGAATAGTGACATTTATATACTTTGTCCGGCAGAAGTGAGTCCTGCTTGTTTAAGAATGCATAAGCTGACCTTATTCCCAACACAAACCTCAAATATTTACAGATGTAGAGGGAAGAGCAGCTGTACAGAGGGGGATGTCAGAGTTTCAGCTGACTGCTGATATTTCTCTTAAGCAATTTGTGATTTCATTTCTTCTTCTGTCAACACAGTGATCATGATATAGGGGTCAAATATGCAATTGTGAAATGTAGGTTTCACAGAGTGTGATTTTATTCATGAAGGAAACTGATAAGAAAGCTTATGAAAATATTTTGTAAGAGGAGAAATCATTCTTCTTTCACCGATGCCGTCATTTCGTTTCTTTACCCTCAGCTTTAAAAGAAAAAAAAAACCTCAACTCAACAAAACAGGTGTATAAACACCTAGAACATCTAGATTGCATCTAGAGGACAATATAGCATCTTTTCAGGAACATAAACCGTATGGCTATAACAAGACTGTTCAGCAAACAAAGACTACGAGGTCACACTGAATTTCATTTGATAGTTTCAGATAAGATAATCCAGGGATGAACATTTTAGATACGTGAAGTGCTAATTTAAATTTAAATTTCCCAGCTATGGACGTAAATGAACTTTGAATTAGCTGGGAGAAATACTTTGTGCAGCGCAGGAAGTAAACAGGTCATGGCAGTCACCCAAAAATGCTAAAGCCAGATTTGAGCTGAAGAAAGAAAACATGTGCAACCAGTTGTGGAGTTAGACTCGAAGGAATTTAGCAGCCTTAAAGATGAGAACTGGACAAAAGAACTGTACGTAGCAAGTTTGCAAGTACTGTACTACACTCCACCTGTACTGTGACTTCTCATTGACTCACAGAAAGTGTGGGACGCCTGCAGGAAGCTGTTATTCTCAGAGAAACTTACCGTCTTTTTGGTTGTCGTTCTTGTTCCGATCGAGGCGCTGCGAGGAGCAGAAGACCTGTCCTGGCTCAGACATTCCCCTCTGTCCGGTCTTTGGAGAACTCGGTCGTTCAGGGCTTGGTGTAACGTGGACTTCGAAACAGCTCCCCACTGCAACAACATCACAACAACAATCAGGACTGGGTCCGTCTCGGTCTGGCCAAACCGACTGGGACAGGACGGTCTCAACGGTGGCCAGGGGAAAAGAAAACAAGAGGCCGAGGTCAACTGCTGGGGAAGTGAAATCTCCACTCTCGATTCAGCCCGACACAGAGGCGCACAAAAGAGCTTGTATGTGCGGATCTTCTTTTGAGAGGACAGAGATTATGACCTTGTCAAATATCCCAGTAAAGATGTCTCGTCTTGCCCAGTCGCCTGTCATTAGTTAAAGCAAGTAATAGTGAATGCCTGGGATGGTTATGCAGATGCCTGGGAGGCATGTGAGCCTCTCTCAACCATTCCTAATGGACCAAATCATACAAACTCCCTTCAATACAATAGCTCCTCTGTGCGGTACATACATACGGACCCCGAAAGAGCACTTTTGTTCCCAAATGCTAACTCTAGTGGGATATTTCATGAAACATGCCACCATGAGAAGAGCCCTTTTTTAGGGACAGACTAGCTCGGTCCCAGTCGCAACCTCAACAGCACAATAGCTGTCTGTTCCTGGCGCACCATTGTGACCCGGCTAAAGCACTGTACGCTGCAGTATCACATCTAAGAGCTGCAGACCTACATCATAAAACAGACTCAAGTCAAGGAGGACACTATAAGATGGCCTCGACAAAGCCCACAGTGTTGCAGACAAACTATATTTCACAAGTCACAGACACAGTTACGACTCATGAGAGACTGACATACTGAGTCTCCTTTCACATACTGGCTTTATGGGTTAGCGCTGCTTGATGTGAGAGAGCTTGTTTGAATCTAAAGCTAAATGTGGAACATTTTTTAAAACTCGACAGAACATAAAATTCTGATGAACACCTGTTGCTCACAGGTCCGAATAATCTGTCGGTATTTTCTCTCCACAGAGCAAAGTGAATTGATTTAGCGAAGTTTACAAGCATGACCAAGTATGCAGCGTACGATTCACAGGAATGTGTACAGTACCAACCGTGACAGGGCACATACCATTAGGTACTGCAGTCCACATGCTGCTTTATAACGCAGTTCATTTCTGTGTTTATGTCAAAGTATAAGGGACAAAACTCTTAGAAGGTGTTAACTTGAGTGACAGCAGTGATGATGCCAGGCTGTGTGAACAGACACTCACCTGTTTCTTGCGGGTGGTGCAGGGCGTGTCGGAGGGGGAGGAGTTAGCACTCAGAGCCTCCTCGATGTCTAGATTCAGCTGGTCCAATTTCCTCATCAGCTGGTTCATTGACTCCGACCAGGGAGACTTGACCTGCGGAGACTCCTGTGAGGAATCAGAGAAGCGCTGATTTAGGTGAAGACAAGCTGTTACTAGAGTCCTGGGTCAAAGACTGAGCCAATAGGCCCTTTTCACAGCAGCCATCTTGACATGTGATTGCAGGGTAAACACAGGTGTAGTTAATGACATTAATTATGGCCCTGTTCCATTTAGGTGGGTCTGGGCCCTGGTATTGTGCACGCTGGCTCACTGGAATGGCTTCGGCACTAACTAGAACAGGACCATGATTTATTTGATCAATTACACCTGTGTTTACCCTGTGATGCCATGTCAAAATGGTTGCTGTGAAAAGGGCCTATAGCAGCATGTTGATGCACTTTATGGGTTCTGTGTTATCCTGATTTTGTGGGTTTGTTTGCAAAATTTGTGTATTTGAGCACAGTTACTTGTTGTAGTTGTTTATGAATTGGCTTTCTCAAACAACTTTTAGTATTTTATTTCAAAAATGTTCCCCCCCAAAATCTTTCATGTTTCATGTTGAGTCTCATTTATCTGGATTTTCAGATTTTAACACAATTTTCTAATGCTGTTCTATTCACACTTTCAGATTTCTCCCCAAAATTTCTACATTTTTGCATCATGGAATTCACAGCAATAATAATACTAAAATACTAAAAAATACTCCCTTATTTAAAGGAACAGTGTGTAAGATCTGGCGGTATCTAGCAGTGAGGTTGCAGATTACAACTTCTCCCGTGTGCCAAGCGTGTAGGATTGCTACGGGGGCCGACGCGAAAACACGAATGGCCCTCTCTCTCTTTCGAGCCAGTTGTTGTAAGAGTAGAGTGTGTGTATACGTGGGAAGTGAGTGGTGAAGCAGGAGAGAGAGATGGTGGCCAAGCAGGAAAAGTTAACCGAGTTTTGTTTGTCTGTTCTGGGCTACTGTAGAAACACGGTGCAACATGGCGGACTCCGTGGAGAGGACCTGCTCCCTGTATAGATAGGAACGGCTCATTCTAAGCTAACAAAAACACGATTCTTATTTTCAGGTGATTATACACAAAAGAAAACATACTTATTAATGTTATATTCCATTTCTGCCAATAGAGCCCCCTAAATGTTACACACTGGTCCTTTAATCACATAAACTACACATTATGCACACTGTGGGCTACACACACTCATAGTACTACACACAGGAGTTTTCAGGCTTTAATTTGAGGTTAATGTCAAGTTGAGCTGCTGACACTTCATCAAAATTGCTTGGTATCGTAATTATACGCTTCAGCTAAACTTCATCAAAATCAGAAATTAATTTCTTAATCTGACTTGCAAACCTGCAGTAAAAGTAATTGAAATCAAGGGTAAAATCAGGTTCATTAGTTTGTCCAGTAATTGCCTGTCATCCTCTCCTCCAGACTTATTTAACACATGAGAGCTTTCGGGGTAAGGTGAGAGCATCTGTCGATTTACCACACGGCCCTAAACTCAAAAAGAGTTACAGGCAAACCCCCAAAAAAGTATCTTGTAAATTGCAGACGCTACATCAGTGGACTTCACTGCTGCCACACATGGAAATGTGATCTCCTCTGCTGTGTCTCGGGGTGAAAGAGCAAAGGAGGAGGGCTCCAGACATGTGTGCCACACAGAGCATGATGGAATTCCCTGCACCGGCTTTCACTGCTCCCCAGACGCACCGTGTATATAAATAGACCATCCTCACGCAGACAGGAGCTGTGTCTGAGGATCATAAATCAGCAGGTCACACCTCACTCACCAAAGCATAAATTAACATTGTTAATCCTGCAGAGGGTCACATGCTGCATGCTACATACTCAGCATCACTGTGGACCGTTTTCAAGAGTCCCAGAGTGAAATCCCAGAACCACTGAGGAGTGGCTTTTCTAGAGAATTCCTCTTGCGGATCGTTCCAAAGTATTTGACACAGTAGTAGCATAATGTATTTCCTAGGAAGCCCCGCCTGGAATAGGGTTGCTGCAGGAAGTCTTTTAGGATTGTATGCCAGTAATGAAGGCCAATAGGAGGAGGCCTATTTGGATCAAGGAAGATTCATCCTCAGTTCATCCAAGAAGTCATAAATGATAACACTTAACTTTAAGTTCCCCAATTCAGCATGTATAAGCAGCATATAAACATTTAATAACATATAATGTAGTTGTATGCAGCTATAAGGATATTTTTAAGTCTTTATTAATGTACAGTAATAGTCAACAATTATAACTTCTTCTATTAAGACATTTTTATTTTATTACAACTTTGTTTTTTTTTTATTGTCATTCATTATCTGTATATACCATAGACTCTGTATATATACAGACTATGGTTTATACACCAGCAAGCAGTTACGGTTGCTCACAGGAGGAGTTATAGTTGTTGACAAATACATTAATAAACACTTATAGCTGCTTACAACTACATTACAGTGTCTTATAAACCATTTATTAAATGTTCATATACTTCTTATGAATGCTAAATAGGGGAACTTAAAGGTTGGGTCGGTAATGCTGAGAAACTAGCAAGAGTAGCCTATATGTGGAGGCTTCAATTAGACCAAGTGGGTTTTCTGCCTCTCCCTGCACTGTATATTATTTATGTTTGTGTAATCTTAAATTGTGCAAAATAAATAAATAAAAATTAATAAATATGATTCAACCGAAATACCCAACCCAGTGTTGCCAACTCTTTTCCAGTAAAAGTAGCTAGCAGCACTAGCTCCAAAAGTCTCTAAATCTAGCGAGAAAATCGCCAACACTGACCGTCCGTCCCTTCAGGCCTCTCTCCAAAGCCACTCCACAATTATTACTGTTGATGTGCAATGAGTGCACGGACAGAGTGCACGGAAGTAGACAGGCAGGTAGCCACATTCGGGCCGAATGACATGATTGGACGAGCTTATTACAGTCCTGCGACAGCCACAGATACTGTATCCTTTTTTTGTCAGAGCATTTGATTTATTGATTGCTGTTGGGATGTAAAGAGAATTTCAATAATTATAACAAAAAAATGTATTTGAACAGCACTACCAACCCTACCTTTAAAATAACGTGGAGATTATCAGGGTTATCAACTAGTACATACAATCAGTAGCTTTGCACAAAACGGAATTTTGTATCAGAAGACAAAATCTACAATATTTCTGACAACAATAACCATCTAGTTAAGTAAATGATCTAAATATGGATACATATGGATGACATAATAACAGATAGCTATGTCTGTTTGTTTCTACAGTCAATGGTTTAATATTCAATTGACTCCACCTTAATTAAAAAAACAGAATTTTAACAGCCACGGACAGTTAAAATTCCTTTCCTGGAATTAAAACTAATTGCTGTGACTGAGCCTTTTTACTGCCGGTCACAAGTCATTATTCCATTTATAACACCAAGCCTCTCAATGCACAATCATTTCATTGAAGGGACTCGTCAATAAATGTTCTGATGGGAAACCCCCCTCAGTGTCTCGGACAGGGCGTGGCTCCCGTCGGAAGGGCTTTGATACACTTTTGGAAACAAGTATGACACTTGTTTTAGTATTTTCATTGATTCACTGTGGGTCAACTAAAAATAGAAGTGGAGTCCAAATGAGGACGGGCCAAATTTGTGACCTATTTTGAGAGTGTTTGTAATCACTTTGGGAGAGTTTACTTCCTGTAACTGTTTAAAAGAAATACCATTCAGTTTAAGAAATTGTGAGTTTCTGCAAATACGTCATATATATGCCTTTCTGAACATGAAAATCGTTCTCCATGAAGTAGCACATCTAAATTATATTACAAATGAAGGCTCTGACAAACTTATATCATGCTGAATTCTCCCTAAATTGTGAGGAATTAAGGCAACCAGACACCAGACGGTCCATTTACCCTGCTGACCACCCAGTGTCAGCTGACTGAACCGGCACTGGGAGAAAGTGCCTTTTTCCACTCAATCCCTCAGGAATTACCTAAATCGGGCCAATCCCCTGCTGACCTCTGAGGCCTGAGGGGTCACCTGGGGTCACCGAGAGAAAAAATAAAGCTCCCCTTCTCTGCTATGTCTGCCTCAGCATGGTGCTGACCGGAGAATAGAAAAGGTTTGACATGGGATCAGCATGTTTAGACAACTCAATCCTCTGTGTCTGCTCAACAAATAAAAGGCCTTCACATACTTTTATACTTGATAAATAACAAATTGTGAACATCCACTCCACTCTCACTCTACAGCTACCCCTGTAAGAAGTGAGACAATAATAATGTAGATGAACTCCATGTAAGCCTTATAATAAGATACTAGTTCAAAGAAATGAACTCAGATTCCCGGAAAATCCTCCTACACACTTTTGCAGTTTCTGTTTCTAAAATATTCTCCAGGGAGTATCAGAGTATCATCGCAGATTAAAGACAAGATGCTCTCATGTTCCTATTTTTAGAATCAGAGACATGAAGTTGTCAGCAGTGTGGACATTTGTGTGATTTGAAGACTTCTTTCTATTTCTATGCTATGTGATGAATAATGTTTAACTTAGAGTATTTGACTTACTGATCAGCTGTGACAAAATTATGGTGATATGGTTGGTTATATGGTTATAACACTAATAATTTACAAATTGACCTGTGACCAGGAACATATGGCTAGTCCCTCTTTATCATCCTGAGATCAATCTAGCCAGATGTTTTGTCAAATTTGTTTGTAAAAACAAGTT
Source organism: Sebastolobus alascanus (assembly GCA_916701645.2). NCBI lineage: Eukaryota > Metazoa > Chordata > Actinopteri > Perciformes > Sebastidae > Sebastolobus > Sebastolobus alascanus. The sequence goes on along the minus strand of CAKAOJ020000040.1, from coordinate 2,020,130 downwards.
TGTAAAACTTTGGTATTTTTCAACCTTATGTTCCCATGTTTTTGGGTCTAAGTGACTAATGGGGACAACACTTTTTGAAACTGGTCCAGTATTGAGCAAGAACTTGAGCAACGATTACATTGCAGCCGCTAAACAGGCTGCAATGTAATCGCTCGGGGCAATTACGCACTGTATTACACAATGTATGTCCACTAAAAGTGCTTGTTTTTGTCACTGACAGGCTCAGATTGTTATTATAAGTATCTGACAACATTATGGAAAGGAGCCTACAGAGAAACAAAACCTTTTCCTTTACCTTCCGCTTTCTGTTTGTTATTGTGTCATGTGACTTGTTGCCGGAAATGTGAGTGAGAGATGGAGAGAGGAGTGCCGGAGAAAGCGTAGCTTATGTTATCTAAATGCAAGGGGTGGAACCAGACGTTATAGACATTCGGGGCTTATTCGAAACCTAGGGGGGTCCCGAGGCACCCTCCCCCTGAGAGATTTTTTCCCCATTTTACGGCAGCTATATGCACTATTTTTCAAGCCATTTGATAATAGAATGTCTAAAGATCTGTACATCATTTGGGAAAAACAATATCAAGGAATGGTCATGGAAAAAAAAAAAAAAAACAGCATTACTAATCTTGAAACCTATTTTTGTTATACTATTTTGTCCATTTCGTCAGAAATAGAACTTTTGTTCCATTCATTTCCAGGAGGGAAAGTTGAAGGTATTTTAAAAACCTAAAAGATTCGGAGCTTTTGAGAAAACAGTCGGGGCTGGATCCCCTGAAGCCACCCCCCCGCTCCGCCCCTATCACAGATTTTCAATGTCATGGCTGACTATTTAGCTGATTTCGACAGTGTCGATGCGACGCGAGATTTCAGAGCAAGACTTCTCCGAGCGAACAGACAGACCAGATCAAGCAACAGGCAAAGAAAAATGTTTCTCTGTAGGGTCCTTTCCATAATCTTGTCAGACACAATCTGAGCATGTCAGTGGCAAAAACAAACACTTAAGTGGACGTACATTGGCAGTGCAGAATTGCCACAACCAATGGACCAATTTCAAAAATTGTTGCCATTAGTTACTTAGACATAAAAACATGGGGAAATAGAGTCCAGGTTGAAAAATACCAAAGTCACCCTTTAAGCACGAAATTAAAAGGAACGAAAAGCGTATGCATATTACATTTTTTTCACATGAGTTCTGAACAAATCCTCATGCCTGCACCTCAGTGGGTGTACATTCCTCAAACTAAAAACAAGAAGAGACTGACCAAACTGTTCTAAAGTGTCGGGATAGTCTATGGATGATTGGAGATCTGGAATTAAGCTGTTATGATGGAAAGCACCAATCCTGCTGAAATGTCCATGAACAAGAAATTAACCTCTAGCTTCAGTGGTTCTGGGTGTGTGTTTGTGTGTGAAAAGACAATTTTAACAGATCAGATCAAGAGCAAAAAGCTGAACTTCAGTATGTGTGAAAAAAACATGATATTTTAAGCCAAATGACTGAAAATGTATTTTGAATGAGAAAAGGAAATGAAAGAAGCTGAAGATCTTGCGAGCTGGACTCCTAATTAACCCCTGGAGTCAGACAAACACAAATGCGAGAAACAGATGCCCCATTCTGGCACATGCTCAAGCCAAATCTGGAACGCATTCACACTGTCTCTTTTCAGTGACATCCCCGCAAGGTGCTGTTTAGGAATGTGGGCACTTCTGCTTAGAATGAGACAAATTCCAGAGAGGGCTTGACGCTCAAGTGAGACACTACCCTTGATTCATCTCTCCGTGCCTTTCCCCTCGATCCGGCCCCGGCAATTGTGTGAAGTCCTCACACCATGGCAACTGAGCTGGTATGAGTCAATCCCTTAGATAAATGCATTAATGTTATCTTCTGGGGACAACAAAATGTGAGCTGACTATAACTTTATCAGCGCAAATTGGCCACATTGTGAACCCCAACACAGTGGCTTTGACATGGAAATGAGGAGTTAAGTGTGTGAGCTCTGGGCTCGGTGCCTAGTCCGCGCCACCCACAGAGAGTGCCAGAGATCACCATGGAGGTATCCAAATGTAGCAGCCGGTCATGCGAAAGGGCAATGGCTACCTGGCTACTCGGGGGAATAAATTACACTCTTAATATCCTGCGATGCAAAACACCAACTGAACACGGCCACAGCCGTGTCTGTAGAACGGGAGGGATAGGTGAAGAAATGTGGATTTCTAGGGGCATTTAGTCACAGTGGAGCTAAATGATGCAGGCAGGGGGGAGTCATGAGATGACACACAGTGGAAACACTATGCATACAGTGCCCTCATATGGTTCATGTTAACTACTGCATCCATTGTGAGCTATTCCACTAACTTTCCCCCACTTCAATATTTTCACAAAATTTAAACACAGCAGATGTATGTTTACAATGTATCAACAACTATACTAAAACATCTAGTTAAATCATTATTGGGGCATTCTGCAGTCAGTGAATTTACTTATTTTTGATCAGAATTGCATACTTTCTGTATATATTAGGTTATATCATGCCCATACTTTTTACCCCCTCATACTTTGGACTATAAAGACATATGCATGCATAAATGATAACAAATTTGATGACATTTTTTTACAAACAGTGTGGGGTTATTATTAGGACGCAATTCAAGGGTTATTTTTTATGAAATTATGACTCCCATTCAAGATGAATATTGGTATTTTGCTCTTATTTAGCTTTTGTTTCTTTCTAAGCATTTGTTTCTAAGATTGTTTAAGAAAAAAACCCTTTCTGACTTAATTAAAAGGAACAGTGTGTAACATTTCAGGGTATCTATTAGCAGAAATGGATAATATTTATAACTATGTTTTTGTTAGTGTATAATTACCTGAAACTAAAAATTGTGTTTTTGTTAGCTTAGAATGAGCCCTTAGAATGAGCCCAACAACACGAGGCTTTCATCCAGGAGACCACTGTTCATGTCCGTGCGTTACGTTTCACTTTCCAATCAGCTGTCGTTCGTGTCCCATGTACACAAAGTCAAGTCACATTTTCACTTAACAAATGTAGTAATTTTAAGCCCAACCATGTTGTGTTTTTCCTAAAGCCAAGTGGTTTTGTTGCCTTTTGTTTAATTCACAACATTAAGAAAGCGTCAGTATGTGACGAGGTGTGATGAGTTGGTCTTGGTATGACCTCTCGAACTGCGTTACCACGGTTTTGCTCACATTACCGCAGTCTTGGAAAGGGAGGAGTGAGCGGAGGGGTACTCAATTGGTTGCAATCTGCAACCACACCACTTGATGCTGCCAAATCCTACACACTGTACCTTTAAGTGTCATGGTTATTTCAGATCCGTTAAGGTCTTCATGATTGGTCTAACTATAATCTATCTAGCATCTACGTGTGTGTGTTTATAACCTGATATGTAGTATGTAGAAAAATAGCTTGTTTTCACTCCTATTTTCTTCCCAGCCTGTTGCATGAAATTGAAGACCTTCCTATAGCGATGCCCACCACGCTGTCCTCCGTATGATAACAGAGCTTGTGGTGTGAGGGCATGAGAAGCATTGACCTGCTCTCCTTTGATAATATTAACAACAGGCTCCCTGGATTCCCTGCATTCTTCCACTCTTCTACAAAACAACTCATTCAGAGAGCAGACTGTCATTGTGCACATAAAGCTGGCATTACATCATCATCTTACCCGACCAACAGACAGAGAAGCTAATCTCCACCAGCCCTGTTTACATGTGCGCTATTATCTGCAGACTGTTTAGAAAAGGATGACAGTTATGTGTCATTGGATATGTTCCCTCCAGCTGTAACGGAAAACATATCTAACGGATGTGAACATATTTATGAATGTTCATATGAGGCTTTTAAAGGGCAATAAAAATCAGGGATGAGGGGTTACGGGATGGTTACAACCAAGGTCAGGCTAGAGGTTGTGTGAAATGTGCCTTGACTTGTTAAGGATAAAGAGAGTCGTTCAGTAATGGAAGGCTAAGTTCAGTGCTAATACGGCCCGCTATGGGCTCTATCAAAACACCGCTGCCTTCTGAGGGAGTGGAGAGAAAGCAGAAGCTGTTTGCATTCCTTCTGGTTCTGAGTTTCACCAGAACAAATGTGAAGACTCCTACACACTTCTACCTACTATGCATCATCTAACAGTGTAATGATTTCAGTCAGCTGCTGGGAGCTGGCAAATATGGACTCTCACACTGTGGTCTTTTACTTGAATAATGCCACTATGAGTCCATTTTCTTATACACTTTCTAGATTTCAGGGCTTTAAATTAAGTGCCTTTGACTGATTCATTTTCTACTTGAATTTGGGGTATTTCGGGGTAATTCATTACCGAACAGCAACTGCATTAGAACTGTATTACTCTGTGTCTATTTTTATTTTACTGTCTAAATTTTATTATTATTTTATTTCCCCATGTGTTGTGTTTCACATGTGAAACACAATTTACATTTTTAGCTGTGGTAAATTCGCAAATATGCACAAAGGGTTCTCGGACATTTTCCATGGTTTGAGCTACAGTATTTCATGTTTGAAACGCAAGACATCAAATGTGGAAATATAAATTTCACAGGTGGTTTTTGTGACGAAATAATTTATCACATGTGAAACATAATTTTGCATGTAATAAATTGACATACAAGCACGTGTGGTATTTGGACATTTCTCATGTACGTATTTGTACAGGCCAAGGGTACTTAAATGTAGCTCTGAATAAATTATTTGTCTTATGTAACACACTATAGGATGCCCCATATTTAATAATGCAGCATAATTTATTGAGAGACTTGTACTGTACTATTTTGTACATATTTATTATGTAGTGTGTATGTATGTAGTCTTTTTTCTGTTGATCAGTAAGCGCTGTCCTTGTCAAATAAATAAGTACATATAAATACATTTTGACATTAGCTAATATGTGATTAACACTACAATGTAGGGCAACACTGAATAATAGTGGATGCTTTTAAATACCTCCTTACTGCTGGTTTCCCCCTCTGCTTCATAACCACAGTTTCTGGCCGTGTGGTTGATTTCTGCTCGGCCACTCACAGCTCCTCTCCTCTTGTGTTTGTCTTTGCCTGAGCTCCTTTGTCTGTGATTGACAAGATACTCTCTGCTCTGAGGCAGCTCTGGGAACACATCATCGTCGTCACCATCATCACCATCACCATCATCGTGATCATCATCATCGTCATCGTCATCATCATCATCCTCCTCCAGTGAAGACTCTCCATCGTCAGAACTCTCGTTGACAAAAGCATGGCCGTCGGCTCCGGAGGGACAGCTGTAGTGCGAGAAGGTGATGGAGCTCGGTTTGTGCTTCACGATGCGAGGGAGATCCAGGAGTCCCCGAACGGAATGAGGAACAGTCGCAGGGACAGTGAGGGTAGGAGTGGAGTCCAGATTTACGTTGACCTCTGGAGGCATAAAGACATGGCCATTTGAGATAGGCTCTAACCTCTTGAAGTCTGTTTTTACACAGTTCAAGTCTACTGTCTGACCAGAATGATTCTGAACCAGCTGGTCTGACTGGCCTTTTGCAACAGGAATGGGCATCGAACAGCAGTTGTCATCTGACCTAGGACATGTGGACACAATACCTGCGTCATGCAGCTGAGCTGAGGCCAGTGGACTTGAGTCCAAGGGTGCTTCACTGGGAATGACTGACTGTTGAGGCTCCTGCAAGCACACAGCATTCGCAAATTCAATGTTGTTATGACTGATACAAACAAAACTCTTCTTCCGCTTGTCTTCATCCGGCTCCAACAGCAAGCTTTGGGCTTCAGGGAGACCATCATCCCCTCTGTGGTCTGTTGAGCCGTTAGCTGAGACAGAAGAGCTCTCTGAGGTCCACTCCTGTGTTGAGAAGGTAATTTTTTGTAATCCTGAAGCTGTCCAAGACTGATGTCCCTCCAAATTCACCACAGGTGGAATCTCCATTATTGTTTTATTCTACAGTTTCTCATAATTCAAAACATAAATCCACAGGTACTTGTGCTTGATGTATCGGATGGCCATTTTTTATCCAAGATGCTCAGTCAAACCACGCAGCAGAAGACCTGAAATAAACAGAAATGAAAACACGTGAATGCCAACACATCTGACAAGCGCAGAGAGATGAAGATTATTTCAATACAAGATAATACAAGCACAACAAGATGGACTATACATACTTCTTAGATTGTTTCCGCATGTCTATGTGTCCTGTAATTATCAAAGTATCAGTATACTTCTACATCCAGCTCTGAACAGCACTGACTACAAGCTCGTCCAGCGAGAAGTTTGCTGTGAAATTCAACATCTGGCTCAGGCTGGGCTGTTCAAGTCTGGATCTGTTTCACACACGATCGCGGTGACATCACTGCACAGAGGAATCCGACTGCTCTTCCCCAGTTGGTGATTTACTACGTGCTACACCATTCATCAGGGCAGAAGATGTCCCCGGTCGACTGTGGTTAACATCCCTCTCACCCCTTCATTAAGCCTTTCTTTAAAACACACCTTGGACAGGTCCGAGACATCCAAAGTGCACACGGAAAAGCAAACAATTGCATTATTGTGCTGCTACAGATGATTATCACAAAGACTTTCCTCAGAGGACATTTTCAGAAGGGATAACAGTGCAACTGAACCAAGAAACTTCCAAAATAAACATGACCTGCACAAGACCTGCTGAGTCCAAACAGCATGTTTTTCCCCTCATGTTTGACACTTGATTGTACAGATGGAAGCCCAGACGTTATTCTAGAAGACGATTATTTCAATATATTTTCTTGAAATGCACAACACAGCTACAGAAAGTTAGTTGATTTACATAAATTCACACACGTGTCTGCTGTTGCTGTGAGAATGCTGCAGTTGGCAGCGCACTTTCCATGGCCTTGAGACATTTGACATACACAAACATGCATACACGCAAACACACTCTTTTGCTTTTAGGACACAAGCAGATAAAGCAATCTCAGATAGAAGGACAAAATCTAATACTTTTTTATAAATGTGGCAGGATGATGGAAAACTGGAAAATCCTGCATGAATAGAGTATAGATAATAATAAGTAAATGAAATGGTGCATAGTGCCTCCTGTAAAACTTGTCCCTACTCGGTGAATGTGAAGTGAGTGTACAAGAGATTAGGGTTCCTTCCAAGAAACCCCTCTTTTAAAGAAAACTCCATGCAAAGAGGGGTCTCATTATTCTCAAATGAATGCGGAGCAGATTTAAATGGAGGGAAGAAGTCACAGAGTGAAAATGAACTGGGACTGTTGACTGGCAAAGCCAAGACCACAACTTATTTAGAATAGCGAAGGGGGAAAAAAAGCATCCAGCGTTGGAGAATTTTCAACAGAAAAGGTCCCGAACAAGTCTTCTCACGCAGAAACAACCTATAGTATAACTTTCTCAGCTCAGCCAAGGAGGATTAGATGCCTTTTGTTTCTCCATCATAAGCAGATGTCAGTCAGATTCACAGGTAAATAGAAAAAAAAGACTCACCTGCTGGATGGAAAAAGCTGTCTGTGTTGCCCAAACAGTGTCACCGAGAGCATGGCAAAACAGTGGCAGTGAGGCTTGTTCCTGTAAGAGCAGAGAGGGTTGGACAGTCGGCCCCTTGCAGAGCCACACTCACTTATGTCCCCATAGGCCTATCCTTGTCATCACAACCACCACCCCCTCCTCTTGTGCTTCCCTGGGGGGGCTGCAGGAGTGTTCGCTTAGCGGTGACTAAACCATTCAGAATAAGAGCAGGGAGTATGTGGACTCGTTGGGAGATGGAAAGAGGAGGAGAAAGGAGATAGAGGGTGGGGGGAGAAAAAAGAGGGAGGGAGGGAGGGAGAGGGAGCAGCAGCGGTTGGCACTGTAAAGAGAACAAGGTGAAATGGGTTTCCAGCCCTCACAAACAGGCCATGAGGAATGGCTGACTTGACCGGCCCGAGCTGAACCGCAGCCGTGACCTATCGCTTCAAAACACCGGACTGAGGAATGCTTTCAAGTCAAAGGGGAAAGCTGGGAAGCACCTTGATTTACTGGAGCATATCACACATAGATTGAGATGATGATATCTCCATGAGAGGATTCGATGCTCAACTGGAACCAAAAGCATGTTTCCTCAAGTTTTTATTCGACACTATACATAGAGAATCTGCCAGTTAGGAGCGAGCCAATTTGCGGAGTCACATCATGCACCGACAGGATGCTTAATGGTATGTTAGGGCAAAGCACTCACTATTAATAGTTGATTAATATTCTGTTAGTATCTTGGTATCTTAATACTTCATTCCAGGGCCGGCTTAAGGCATAGGCCATATAGGCGGTCATCGAGGGCACCACCCTCTGGGGGACGCTGGTCGCCCTCTTTAAAAAAAAAATAATTAAAAAACTCTGGTGGGTGCTCCTCCTCATTTTCTGCATTGAGGTAAGAAATGAACAAATAAAAAAAAGAAAGAAAGAAAGAAATACACTTTTCACCCCTGTAACTCTCGTTGTAGTGAAACTAAACACTTTTAAACCAACAATATCAGGGACCAATAGTTTATTTATATTATAATAAAGACAATTATTTATGAAAATAAAAATCTTAATTTTTGTCTTAAACTATGAGGTGTGTTGCGGTTTACGGGGTTAGGGTTAGACCCCAAATTTCGCCTAGGGCACCAAAAGGGATAGAGCCGGCCCTGCTTCATTCTCAAATCCTGGATTCATCCTTAGATAATCTTGTAATATTTGAATACTTTCCATTTAGTGCTTATCATTTATGATCCGTTGAACAGAAGCTGTAAGCGATTCCCATTTAACATGAATAATAAATTATCTTGCAAATTTGAACCAAGGCATTCCTCAGTAAACAATAGTCCTCTTGTAATTCATTGTGAGTTACAAATGCACGTAGGAAGAGCCAAGTATACCACATATAGGGATGTGTGGGTGAAAGTGAGTGAAAGTGAGAGCCGAGCATAGAGAGTAAACATGAAAGGGGCATGTCTGAGCATTTGCTTGTTCATTGGCTGAGGACTGGTTGTTTATGCAGCCCCTGGGCTCCCTGATAGGACTGAAGTGCCGAAGAAAGAATTTCTGGGTTCACACTCTGTAAGTCCTTGACTTTTTACCATGGGGGGGCTTCATTCATTCATTTGTTTATTCACTCATTCATTCAGTCTCCTCACCAGGAGTAAAGAGGTGGTGAATCCACGGCCACAAATCAACAATTGGACTCCGTTTGACCTCTGGCCAGGGGGGGAGAAAATGAGCGCTGACTAACTTCTCTCATTCATAAAATACTTTGCAACCTGCCTGTGGCTGTCATTCTCTCTCAGCAATGGTTCAAAGCTTCCTCCTGTTTTCCCTTTTTTTTTTTTTTTTTTTTTACAAATCATCCTCAGCCTCTGCCTTGTTCTCTGAAAACATACACACTTTATTGAATGGAGATCTCCATCAATGAGGCCTTGTCTTTATTTAGTCTGCACGGACTTCTGTACTTGCATATTAACAATGTGCAGAAATTAGAATTGAAAGACAAAGGTAGAAATATTCTGTTGGGAATACTCAAAAGAGCCATGCTCGACACAGCAGCCATGCAACAGCAATAAATCCACTGTTTGACCGGTGGGATAAGGTATGTGTGCCAACTTTTGTTTGTTTCTTGATCTTTTGTTCAGTGTGAGTGACATTCCTGATGTCCTTGTTGGATATCTGTGTTTACATTTCCCCTATTGTCTGACTGTTTACATGGAAAGGTTACAGGAGGTTTGGCTTTTGCCAACTACATAGGAACTGTACCTAAAAACCAAACTACTTTATATCAGTGTCTCTATCTATTAAAACAAACTTAAAACCAAAAGACAAGCCATCTTCTGAAAATAATGTTCTTGCCTAGGTTGTGTACACATACATAAATGTGTGCACAACTGGCAGAAAATGTGCTCTGGTCTTGTTTACTCTGTCTGAGAAAGGTAACAATAGTGTGCAGGTGCATGTGAAAGACAGAAAAAAAATTGAGAAACAGCCTCTTCTGTGCCTGGTCTATCTGAGCTGTGCAGGTGAACAGTCCAAGGCCAGTGGGAGTAAGAACAGTTCGGCTTCAAACACAGCTGGATGTTCTCACACGCTAACCCAGGAGGCCCCGTCTTCCCGAATGGTTCTAGTGGAAATAAGACAGAAAAAAACAGCTTTGTTTGTGTCACTGTAAGAGGGGGGTAGAAATCAGTATCTGGAGTAGGAGGGAGGAAATATAAGAGAACAAGGTCTTCGTTTAAAGTAGTCACTTAACACTGGCCAAACAGTCAAGTGTGATCGACTGTCACCACCATGATTCTTTTGCTCTGATGTTGGCAGGACATGCCCATTTCACACTGATGTTTCAACTCGGGCTGTCAATCGATTAAAATATTTAATCGCATTTTTTATCTGTTCAAAATGTACCTTAAAGGGAGATTTGTCAAGTATTTAATACTCTTTATCAACATGGGAGTGGACAAATATGCTTGCTTTATGCAAATGTATGTATATATTTATTACTGGAAATCAATTAACAACACAAAACAATGACAAATATTGTCCAGAAACCCTCAAAGGTACTGCATTTAGCATAAATACATATGCTCAAATCATAACATGGCAAACTGCAGCCCAACAGGCAACAACAGCTGTCAGTGTGTCAGTGTGCTGACTTGACTATGACTTGCCCAAAACTGCATGTGATTATCATAAAGTGGGCATGTCTGTAAAGAGGAGACTCGTGGGTACCCATAGAACCCATTTTCATTCACATATCTTGAGGTCAGAGGTCAAGGGACCCCTTTGAAATGGCCATGACAGTTTTTCCTCGCCAAAATTTAGCTCACGTTTGGAGCATTATTTAGTCTCCTTCGAGACAAGCTAGTATGACATGGTTGGTACTAATGGATTCTTCAGTCTAGATTCTTCTTTCTAGTTTCATATGATGCCAGTATCTTCACTCACTACTACTCTATGACCTCTGAAAGATCGAATAGCGGCTGGGCCCGACGGCAGCCGTCAGACCTTTAAGAGGTTAATTAAAAATCACAAGTTGCGTTAATGCGTTAAAGAAATTAGTGGCGTCAAAACAAATTTGACAGCTCAGGTTTCAATCCAATATCACACCCGCCGGTCCACCAGAGGATAGGGTGTCAGTATCATGTTTTGCCTCACCGCTTCGTGAGTATTACACGCTTTTATCAAGGTGCAGTACCAGCAAGGGGCAATAAAAACACTTAGTTAGGTTTAGGAAAATCATCATGGTTGGGCTTAAAACAAGTACGTAAACTAAGAACAATATGTGTGGAAACAATGTAACACAAGTGCGGAAATCCTGTCACTAAAAAACACATCACAAATGTCACTAACGTACAAAACAAATCACCGGTCTCAAACACTGGTCTCCTGGTTAAAAGAAGTCCTGTGTTTGTTGGACCCGTCCACCTCAGCCTCCCACCATAAGCAGTCGTTCTCACTTTTTATTCTACGTCACTAGCTCTGAGCGTAGCATATTTACACAGATGCATTTACATTGCAGTCAGTACAGACTACATGGCGTACAAATGACGCGCCTAAAGCAAGAACGGCGTGCTATTTCATGCTTTTGCCTTGCACATTATGGTGTCATTTACACATCATTTTGTGCGACTGGACTGGATGTTTACCAAGTATGATGTTTACCATGTTCACCATTATCTTAGTTCAGCATGTTTGCATGCTAACATTTGCTTATTAGAACTCAACATAAAGTACAGCTGAGGTTAATAGGAATGCCATATGTAAAGTTGATTTTTCCTTATCTGAATGTGAGGTCTAAGGAAAGAGGGAGACGTATGCTGTATAGATTGTAAAACCCTTTGAAGCAAATTTGTGATATTGGGCTATATACATAAAATTGACTTGACTCTCAAATACAAAGTATATTTACATTTAAATCACATTATCCTAAAAAGTCTTAAATGTGACATGGTGGGGCCTGCGTGCACATCTGAGCTTCTGTTTTCGTCATTCTAGTGGTTGAAATGAAAACTTATGTCTCCTGAATGTGACTTTTATAACTACAGTCATACGTAGAGCTGTGTTGAATTAAATGAAAACAAGACGAGGCCTCCCGCTGCAGATCACCGCTATGACAACTATGTCAAGACAGGACTGGGGGCGGGGGGGTTGTGGACAGGCTGCCAAAGCAAACTGCCAGAGATGGCAGGCATACCAAGGCCCGGACGCAGATCCTCAGCAGGAGGAGAAGCTCAGTGCCAACCCCTCCAGAAAGAAGCAAATGTGAGCGTAAGAGGATATTACTGTTTGTTTTTGGCTGATTTACAGAGTGATGAGAATGATAATTCCCCAGTCTGTTCACCGTTCACTTCAGCTGGAAGAGTGAAACAGATTGAAACTGACAGGAGTTCATGACCTATTCACTAAAGAATTGCAACACCTGAGGGTACAAAATACTTTGTCGATGCATTATTAATCGGAAACCAGACTAGAAATATAACATTTTAATCTATCAAACACATTTGTTTCTATTTGGGAATCTCTTCTGGTTCGTTTGCGTTTTAGACTTTGTAAATTATGACAGTATGACAAGTAACATTCTGACTCAAGCTTGTGTAAGATGTTTCAGCCCAGAGTACACACCGCCATCTGATACACTGTAAAAAATATTCATCAAAACACCTCAGTGCTGCAAATCAACTACAGTAGTTACATTAACTTACATTTACAAAATATGACCTTCTCACAAATATAATTTTTAGCGTTCATGGATGTTTGAAAGGTTTGTCTGTTACTCTCTAACCTAATTGAGTTACATTCATTTTGGATCTATTGAAGACAGTAGCTATGCTTCAGTAATATTTACTTTGGGGAATTAATATGAAATACATCATTAGAGCCTTCAGTGAAAATATCAGTTCGAGAATAATTTAAAGGTGCAAAATGCAGATTGGGAGCATTTCTGTTGCCTCTGCGTGGTTCTCAATATGGCGACGACTGAGCCAGCGGCTCACAGCTAACGGTGCTAACAGCGCTAACAGTGTTAACCTGGGGGGGAACTTGAGGGTGGGTGTAACGCTTCCACGGTGGTGCCGTCGGTTGGGATGCCGTTATCAGCTGTAACAGCCTTATGACAGCACTGCAGAGCGGCTGCCGTGAGCTAGCAAGTGGGGCACCACGTGACGTCACCATGAATTTATAAAGAGAACTGGATACAGCGTTGTAGGTGAGCTCCCATTCATTCCTATGAGAGTTGCTCCGTGGCGCATGAAGCCAAAATGGCTCGACTGCCGAGTGATAAAGTATCTGGATCATCCGGTGACCTTCCACATCTATTAGGCCCATGGAACAGTAGCGTAAAGTAAAAGTAGCGTTAAGCGCAAAGTAGCGGAACCCCGCCTCCCAGCCCTCGCTCGGGCCTCGGTTTGAGGCTCATTCACATGAACGGAGGAAGGGAAATAACTCTGGATTCGTCTATTAGTACATTTTACAACTTTTAGGACCTAATGATTTAAATAAGGGCTATTCAAGCGTTCGTCCTGGGAAGTTGATTCACCTAAAAAAATGATCCGATGAGTTACAGACGTCTCTTTCCCAATGTAAGTCTATGGGAAAAAGTATTTTTGGGCCCAATGGCATCACGTGACGGACACGTAAGTTGTAGTACTGCCGTTTGGCCACTACGAAAATTTGCCTCAAAGCCTTGCGCTCTTCCTGGAAGTTTGGACGTCACCCATTGGTTTGTGACAACACTGTGGTAGTAACCTGTCAATCACAAGGTAGCCAGGCCCTAAAGCATACCCTGCTTTATGGTCTATTGGACTCTAAATGGGACCATAATTTACTAAATGAACATCATGCTGTATTGAAGAAGACTTGAAACTAGCGATTGAGACCATAAACTCATGTTTACAATGTTTACTGAGGTAATAAATCAAGTGAGAAGTAGGCTCATTTTCTCATAGACTTCTATACAATCAGACTTCTTTTTGCAACTAGAGGAGTCGCCCCCTGCTGGCTATTAGAAAGAATGCAAGTTTAAGGCACTTTAGCATTGGCTTCACTTTTCAGACCCCGGAGTTGCCAGCATCACGAGTTTTCCATTAACTACAATCTAAACCCATCCGGGTCAATATTTAATGCTTAGAGAAAGTGCGCTGGGAGTGTGGTGACGTAGCTTTAGGAGTGAAAAGACACACACCAGGCTGGTGGGAGGGAACGTGGATTGGCCCAACAAATACAAGGCAACCATCCAGGAGACCGATGTTCGTGTCCCGTGCGTCACATTATAATCAGCTGTTCGTTCATGTCCCGTGTTCACAATGTTCAGTGACATTTTCACTGTAAACAATGCAGTAGTTTTAGTTGTTTTTTCCTAAACCTAACAATAGTGAGATTATTGCCTGAACCTAAATGTTTTTGTTTAATTCACAACATTAAGCACATGTTTGCTGCGACCAAACAGTGACGCAGAGGGGTCTGAAAAAGTGTCAGTATGTGACGAGTTGGGATGAGAACTCGTTGGAGTTGCTCATTGGGTAGACATTACTACACCATATCTTTACTTAGCAAATAGTTGTTTGCTGCTATATTAATGCTCCGGATATTGTATACCAGGCAAGGATGGTCTAACAAAAAGACGCTGTCGATGTGTATTATTTGTCCCATATAACGGAATAAAAGTTAGGATATCTCTGCCTCTGGTGCAACAATTTTGGCCATTGATTTTCATTCTCTCACGACACCATTATGAAGGTGCAATATTAATGTTTGGAATGCTATTTTTAAAATGTACCATTTTTTAAACAGAAGAGAGATTCAATGTCTCACTGAGTTTAAATCACAGTAAAATATAGTAAAATATTTATAGGCCACAGAGATGCAAACAATGACACATTCTTGTGTATTAAGTTATCTGAATCTTTGTTTTTGACTCAAAGCAGTTACTATACATCCGACCATTGAATGGTTTCTGGCTTGTGATAATGTTTTACAGTGTAAGAGGAGAAACACATTCTGCGCTGTCATTTCATTTGCTGTCTCTCCTCTCCCTCTTCCCCTTATCAGCGGTATCAACACGGCTGTCAAGACGGGGCAGACGTTGTGAAGTGCCTGTGGTCTTCACATGGCACAGTGAGATTAAAGTGAGGGGAAGAGAATGGAGCCAGCTGTGTTGCTGAAACATGTGGCTGTATGGTGGCAGGTTTGCCTGCCAGCAACGCAACATGTTATTGCTGCACAGAACAAGTCTGTTAAGGCAGTGAAGACTGACAACATGTACAGTATGGAAATTCATGAAATTTTATCTGCTCCTGTAACACTGATCACATTCACCTCACACTGTATTTCCTTCTCAGTGTGTATCTATGTGTAAAAGCATGATCATCTACTTTTCTGCTGTTGCATGCAGCACTCTTATGTAAAATGAACCAGTCGGCTGTGGAAAACAGACGAGTACAATACAAAACGTAAACTTCATTAGAAAACATTCCTGCAATACCACAGTCTGACTCAATATCTCTGCTGCTTTCCGACTCCCCTTCGGATTCCCAGCATACCTCAGACCATGGGGCAGATGTTCTGCATTATCAGTTCTCTCTGCAGTCTCACTTTGTCTCTTATCCCAAGAGTTGATCAAATCACCACAGAGTTGTTGTGGGTGCAAAGATAATGTTCCCACTATTCAGATTGTGTCAGAGGTTGTTAAGGTGTAAATTCAATATTTTGTTTTTTGTCACAAGCAAACTGAAGTTTTCAACGTTTGAAACATTTTTTTTAATAAATGACCAATGAACAAATGTAGAACTACTGTAGTAGAAGACGTGGAGGTGATCTCATAATTTGACTGGACATACACCGATCAGCCATAACATTGAGACCACTGACAGGTGAAGTGAATAACATCGACTATCTCGTCACAATGGCACCTGGCAGTCGGATATATTAGACAGCAAGTGAGCATTTTGAACTTTGAACTTTGTGTTAGAAGCAGAAAAAATGGGCAAGCGTAAGGATGTGAGCGACTTTGACAAGGTCCAGATTGTGATGGCTGGACGACTGGGTCAGAGCATCTCCAGAACTGCAGCTCTTGTGGGATGTTTCCGGTCTGCAGTGGTCAGGACCTACCAAAAGTGGACCAAGGAAGGAAAACCAGTGAACCGGTGACAGAGTCAGACCCAAGGCTCATTGATGCACGTGGGGAGCGAAGGCTGGCCCGTGTTGTCCGATCCAATAGAAGAGCTATTGTAGCTCAAATTGCTGAAAAAGTTAATGCTGGTTCTGATAGAAAGGTGTCAGAACACACAGTGCATCTCAGTTTGTTGCGTATGGGCCTGCGTAGCCGCAGACCGGTCAGGGTGCCCATGCTGACTTAATGTTATGGCTGATCGGTGTATATACGCTATAATTAAGAATCACATTTCCTCCATGTTTTTCAGAACAGAACAATACTGCTAACTAATTAAAAATAATAAAAAACGGGATAGTTCTAGAGCAGGGGTGTCAAACATACGGCCCAAGGGCCAGAACCGGCCCGCCAAAGGATCCAATCCGGCCCACTAGATGACTTTGCAATATGTGAAAATCGCAGAGAAGTCATTAATTCCAATTTTTCAATAAAATGCACCGTTATTCCTATACGTCCACTGAGGGTGGCGCCGTCCTAATAAGAGTAGCAGACCCTATGCTTGCTATAATACTGTAGATCCCACGTGCTTACGTACAGGCTACGTGACACAACACTGTCAAGCGTAGGCTACCGTTCATGCAGTAGCCACCGGCAGAAAATGTCTTGGTCAAAAAAGAGAAAAAGTAGACACAGAGTGTCGGGATTTCCAAGAAAAATGGACCAGTTCCTATTTCTTCTCAGAGGTAAATGGGACGCCGGTGTGCTTGGTGTGTTCACAGCACCTGTCAGTGCTCAAGAAATATAATTTTCTCATCATGGCGAAAAAATACAAGAACTTGCCAGGACAACTGAGAAGATAAATTAATTACTGTCTGTTTTTAGTTGTAGCCAAGAGATCGAGATATCTCAGGCTGTTAATCATGTGTTTTGTAAATGGATTATTCATTAATTGTTAACATTTTCAGAATGTACTTGTAGTTCTTTACACTAAAAGAAAGGGAAAAATTTGGAGGTGTTGTTATCTATTGGTTATTATGCACAATGATTCTACTGGTCTGGCCCACTTGAGATCAAATTGGACTGCCCATGAACTAAAATGAGTTTGACACCCGAGAATCAAATGTAACAATCAAATCAGATGAAAAATAATGTGTTTTCGCTCAGCAGGTGACAACATCCACGATGAAGCCAAGACTGATGAGGTTTTCATTTTTGACCACTTTGACGTGTAAGAGCACATAAGAGTAAGAGTGTAAAAACCTTCCTGAGGAAATGTCTAATTTGGGTCACAGATAAATACTAAGAGGACAAAGTCACCTCATGTTTGTGTTAAATCTGATGTCAAATTGTATCCATTGAAATAGTCCATATTTTCATCTGTATTGAGGAGTGTTTCATGCAAAATGGTGCACACATCCTTATGAAACAACTGTGGTATCATCATCTAAATAGTGTTCCTCCCTCAGCATGGATTTAAAATCACACATTTTGTTAAATTAATTAGTATCCCAATTGCAACTATAACACCCCATGAGAGCTTTTACTTTTATAAATGCAGGTTTATTACATTATTTCAAAAATAAATTAGGTGGTTTTCTTATTAGGTTGTCCAATTATCCAGATTTGGCCACCAGTATAGGCTAATGTGCCTCAATCCTTTGGATTTTAAGTTGAAAAGCTGATAAAGTACAAAATGTTATAACCTCAGACAATCAAACCACATATCAAACACCACAAGAGCAATTTTCCCTGTCAGAACTCAACAGAAGGCCGATGTATGAACTACCTGCATAAGTAAATTTGTTCAATTGTGCAAAAAAAAAGTCTGATCTAAAAAACGCTTTGGGGCTTGGCAAATGTTTGGCTAAGTACATATTCTTGGCTTTGTTCCTAATCATGAATTCTTGGTATTTCATTGGCTCACACGTTACTGCTTTCTGACAACACATGCGAGCACCGCTGTTTACCACACAACAGCCACATTACAAGATGGCAAAACATAGTTAACAGCTGTGAGGACATTCCCAAACAATGAGTGGTGCTAGAGAAGATGTCAGGTCCAGGGATAAAGAGGGGAAATGTAAACATTGACTAAGGTGAGGGTGAATTACTACTGCACAATGACTTCACAGCTTGTCTCCCCAGCATGTATGTGATTATAGGAAGACAGGGATGATGGGAGATGAATCAACTCAGCCTTTCATGTGACCGGGGGCAGTGGGCCGTCACCATCGCACACAGTGAGCAGCTACAAATTAATTCACTCCAACAACAACCCCTGTCCTCACCTGCTGCAACACGCTCTGCCAGCACTCGCAATCAACCAGCGAATTCCTTCCGCTCTGAGCTGTGAGGTGGAGGCTGAGGACGGGGGGTTTTGCGGGCTCGGTGTTGTGATTGTGATGTTGTGTAATTGACAGGTATGTTTGAATCCAGTGCCTGATGCACCCATCACACCGCCCACTCCCCCACTGGGCTCGGACAACAAACGTATTTGCTTCCAGGAACGTGAAAATACATGCCAAGATGACGGGGCTATTCAGAGATGACGGGGTTATTCATTTGGTGAAACACACATTGCGTGCAGCAAATCATTGATCCCAAAGATCTACAAAATGTATGGTTCAACAAGTTCTTTAAGCCAAGTCTACATGTGTCTTTTTTGGTTGAATATACTTAAAGAGGCAGTAGGCAGAATATTTTTGGCATCATTGGGCAAAAATTCCATAACAACTTTCAGCATATTGTAATTCAAGTGTTCTGAGAGAAAACCAGACTTCTGCACCTCCTCTTGGCTTCCTCTTGTTTTCAGGCTTTAAAAAAATCTAGCCCGTGACGGGAGACTTTGGCCAATCACAGATCATTTCAGAGAGAGAGAGAGCGTTCCTATTGGCTGTTCATTCAATGAAGGCAGCTGTCAATCACTCGCGAACTCCGATCAAATGGTCAAACTAGGAAGCGCTGATCAAATATGAATTAATATTCTGTTACTGTAATGCCTATTTCTCAACTCAAATGTTTTCAGAGACATCTTGTAGTTACTGTTTAGCTGTAAAATGAGAAAGTTTGCTCCAGCTGGTGGGCGGTGCTTGGTATTTCCTCAACTGTTCTCAACATGGCGGCCGGGTCACAAACTTTCTCATTTTACAGCTAAACAGTACACTACAAGATGTTTCTGAAAACATTTTAGGCGAGAAATAGGCATTACAGTAACAGAATATTGATTCATATTTGATCAGCGCTGCCTAGTTTGACCATTTCATCGGAGTTTGTGAGTGATTGACAGCTGCTCAGAGTTGGCAAGGCTCCAGCTCGTCTCTGATTGGTTGTTTTCCTCCGGTCTGTGAAATCTTGCAGATGCCATTAGGAGCACCTGAGGACACAGAGGCACATGATTTTTTTTTCAGATTACCTGTCTCATGTACTACTGTCAGGATATAGTGACCATTATTATAAAAATAATTTAACATTACCTTCAAAGAAAGGAAACAACTTAGTGACGCCTGAAATTGTATGACAACACAATGCTGAAAGTAAGAAAAACTGTATTCAGAGCGCTGCCTTAAGTCGGCCTGCAACTATTTTGCCCGATGAGAGAAGAGAAAATTTCAACCATGAGATCAAAGCTGAGCAGTTGTCAGCTTCTTCTTTTGTCTTTGCTAGGAATGAAACGCAGCGCTGCGAGGCCTTGAGAGCAGCTGCCCTGAAGCAGACTGCTGCTCACTCACAGCTGACTGTCAGCTGTGGTTTTTTCTCTCACTGCTGCAAGATATTAAAGAACCATGCCGGCGTGTTTGCAACTTTTAACTCTTACTACAAATCATCTTTACTTCATATTTTGTTGACCATTTTAAAATGCATGCTTTGCGGTTTTAGATTTTTGGTTGTATTGTTAGTGCAGATACAATGCTTTCACTCCGAAACGATGATCATTTTGGGATTTTTATTTTGTAGGATACGGCAGATTTTTTCCAGTCCCATGACCCTGAGGAATTAAACAACACACATGGTGTTATATGTTCCACCACACGCACACACACCCAGAATGGGACCAGATGGGAGCAGTGATGCTTTCCAGATCACTGAAATATAACTGTAGAGCTGCCGCGAAATGTTACACACTGTTCCTTCAAAGGGACAGTGTGTAGGATCTGGCGGCAACTAGTGGTGTGGTTGCAGATTGCAACCAACTGAGTACCCCTCCACTCACTCCTCCCTTCTTCCAAGACTGCGGAAACGTGAGCCGCCGAGTACAAAACCGTGGTAACGCCGTTTGCCTCGCTCAGAGGCCGTCCTTACCATAATAGAGGCAACAGAAGTCAGACGGCGGCGGTACCACGGTTTTGCACTCTGCAGCTCAGGTTACCGCAGTTTCACAAGTGTGTTGGAGAGCTACGGTGGCCCAAAAACACGAAAGGCTTTCGCTAAAGCAAGTGTTTGGTTTGTCCGTTCTGTGTTACTGTAGAAACATAGCGGAGCAACATGGTGGACTCCATGAAGAGGACCCGCTCCGTATGAAGGGCTCATTCTAAGCTAACAAAAACACAACGATTCTTAGTTACAGGTGATTATACTCTAATGAAAACATAGTTATGAATATTATATTCCATTTCTGCTAATAGATCCCCCGAAATGTTACACACTGTTCCTTTAAAGTGGACATGAAGCTGTCAACCAAGTTCAGCTAATTTACTAAATGGATTTCCACTCTAATCAACAATTATACAACAAACATAACAAATGTAAGCATTTAAACGTGCCTTAAACTTGCATTCTTTCTAACAGCCAGCAGGGGGCGACTAATCTGGTTGCAAAAAGAAGTCTGATGGTATAGAAGTCTATGAGAAAATGAGCCTACTTCTCACTTGATTGATTATCTCAGTAATCATTGTAAACATGAGTTTATGGTCTCAATCGCTAGTTTCAAGTGTTCTTCAATACAGCATGATGTTCATTTAATGAATTATGGTCTCATTTAGAGTCAAATAGACCATAAAGCAGGGGATGTTTTAGGGCGTGGCTATCTTGTGATTGACAGGTCGCAGTTGTCCGCGTTTTCGTCTTACAACTTTAACCCTTTCACAGTGTTTTCAGTTGATGAAAGTTAATTATAACCTTTTTGGTCGCCTAAAAATGTCTTATTCAGCGTACGGTTGTACTTAGCTCCACCCTCTCGTGTCACTTCTGGTTGCAAATAACCAAGATGGCGACGGCCAAATACCAAGATGGCAGTCTTGGTCTCCAAACGGCAGTCCACAAACCAATGGGTGACGTCACGGTGACTACGTCCACTTCTTATATAAAGACTATGCTTTGGATGAGCGGTTCTCGAGAAAGCTGCACGCAGCAATACCGGAGGCCACGCAATCGGCCCGCTCCGTGGCACATTTTGAACGGGAACTGCACTAGTCATAATAAATTGAGTATCTTTTGGTTTTGGACTGACATTTGTAGAAAAATAAAATCATGGCTTGCAAAATGATGACCTGTGACCTGTGTAGGTAAAAGTGATTTTAAAACAGTGGTATGGTCCTTTAAGAAGACTAGATTAAATTTAGAGAAACGCCAACAGAAAATCTATAGGTTAATGAATTAATATAACCTTTATCTATTACACAAAGCAAACCATCTTTCTGTCAGGATATATTGGAGTCTTTCATTTGGACAGAGAGTCGCTTCCTTCCTTCCTCTCTCCCTATTTGAAATGCCAGTAATTGATTTTACCTCTCTAATCTCCTCTCTCTATTATGAGGAGATTTCTCCTCTGCACCTGGGGCCAACGCTCTCATCTTTTTTCTTATCTGCCCGTGAGCACACTAGCCCGTCCCAGCGGGGGCTGCACAAATCCCAATCCACCAGACTCTTCATACACACACACAAACACAGCCGACAGTACGCCAGACAGTGCCTTGAGCTGCCTGCTAGCAATGTAAAACAGAGACAGATGGGAGACAAAACCAGACACAAAAGTGGCTAATCACAGGCCATTACAGTGATAAAGAAACTATGGCGTTTTCAAACTAAAGAAACACATTTTTCAACCATAAAAAGCACCAATATGTGAAAATGCAAATATTGAAAATTTTCTGGACATTGTAAAATGCAAGTGAATTATTTGCATCACTTCTCTTACCTTCCCACAGAGTCTTCGGTCACTTTAAACTGTAACAGGTGAGAGTGGAGACAGGCTGACAGTCTGACATGATTTCAGTGTGACACCATAAATGATCCTCTGCCATTATGATTAACCACCTCAGACACCACAGCTGGCTTTGGCTCAAGAGGAGGGGAATTGACTGATGAAGGCTGCAGAGGAGGACAGAGGAGGAGTAGATAAAGATACAGATGGTCAGGGCACTGACAAACATCAGAGAGGAAATCTGATGAATGCAGAGAAAAGCAACTCCTCTCATAGTTTTAGGTAAATACACCAGAAAGGATGAGCAACTTGTCATGGATTGAAAGTTGAAAACTCTAAAAGTAACAAGAGCTTTGATCGTTTGATTTATCAAGAGGGAAAAAAAACTGAAAGAGAGCAGAATGAAAATCAGAAATTCACCTCATTTGCATCCTGACTTTGCTCTCAGAAAGAAATCAGTATATGCAGAACATTGGATAGGACAGGATAGGATGGACTCCAAGTCAAATTGGATACTGTTTTTTCTGTGTTCAAGAGGTTCAAACTGTGTTTCAATAAGAAATACTTTGGAAAATAAAAGGCTAAATATTTGGTGTGGTTTGAATAAAAACAGAAATTAAAATTGACGTGCACAGCACAAACATTTACATGGTGATGAAGTTCTAGTGCTGAGCCTTTATGCCAAAGTCCAGATGATGCTTTTCACTAGGGCTTCAACTAACGATTAATTTCATTGTCGATTAATATGCCGATTATGTTCTTGATTAATCGATTACTTGTTTGGTCTACAAAATATCAGTAAATGGGGAAAAATGTAAATCAGTCAATTTCCCAAAGCCCAAGATGACATCCTCAGATGTCTTTTTTGTTCACAACTCAAAGATATTCAGTTTATTGTCATAGAGGAGTAAAGAAACCAGAAAATATTCACATTTAAGAAACTGGAATCAGAGATGTTTTTTTCTTCAAAAATTACTCAAATCGATTAATTGTTTATCAAAATAGCTTGCCATTAATTTAATAAATGACAACTAATCAATTAATTGTTGCAGCTCTACTTTTCACACTCCAGAATAAAGAAAATTATAATCGTTATAATTATTACTGCAGTATTGTTTGAATATGCTGTTTGCCTATATACCATTAAAATAAAAAAACATATTTCAGTGCTTTTCACTGTGTTAATACATTTTATTTAGGGCTGTCAAAGTTAATACGATAATAAAGCATTATCACAAAATCATTTTAACGCCACTAATTTCTTTCACGCATCGATCTTTTGGAGGTTGTAGCGGGCTCCGTTTTGAAGCTAGAAGATCCTGGCATTATATGAACCTAAGGAATCCATTGGTACCAACCATGTCATCCTAGCTTGTCACGAAGGAGGTTAAATAACGCTCCAAACCTACACTACATGTTGGCGAGGAAAAACTGGCATGGCCATTTTCAAAGGTGTCCCTTGACCTCTGACCTCAAGATATGTGAATGAAAATGGGTTCTATGGGTACCCACGAGTCTCCCCTTTACAGACATGCCCACTTTATGATAATCACATGCAGTTTGGGGCAAGTCATAGTCAAGTCAGCACACTGACACACTGACAGCTGTTGTTGCCTGTTGGGCTTCAGTTTGCCATGTTATGATTTGAGCATATTTTTTTATGCTAAATGCAGTACCTGTGAGGGTTTCTGGACAATATTTGTCATTGTTTTGTGTTGTTACTTGATTTCCAACAATAAATATATACATATATTTGCATAAAGCAGCATATTTGCCCACTCCCTTGATGATAAGAGCATTAAATACTTGAGAAATCTCCCTTTAAGGTACATTTTGGAAAAATTTAAAATGTGCGATTAATTTGCAATTAACCGCGATTAACAATGGACAATGATGCAATTAATCGTAATTAAATATTTTAATCGATTGACAGCCATTGACAGCCATATATTATGTATATAATAAATATATACATATATTTGCATAAAGCAGCATATTTGTCCACCCCCATGTTGATATGAGTATTAAATACTTGACAAATCTCCTTTTACGGTACATTTTGAACAGTAATCACAATTAATCATGGACCATCATGCGACTAATTGCAATTAAATATTGTAATTAATTGACAGCCCTAACTTTATTGAGAGTCTGTTGGTAATGATTTACTTATCAATGATCACATACTGTCCTATCCTGTCCTATCCAAAATATAATTTGTATTATTATACCTGACGTAAAATAGTATGAGGAGGAATCTGATGCATTGCTAGGGAGATGAAAGCACAACATATCTGGGTCTCTGATGAAGCTTCATGCTGTACATCTGCAGTATTCCCTTCAGATCAGTAGATGGTGATGATCAGCCGTGTAACCATCACACTGTGTGTTGTTCCACTCCATCCCAGCAGATTGCGGTGTTGCAGAGGACAAACACAGACAAACATCCGTCAACAAACAGGACGCCACAAGCACGTTTCATAACATCAAACTGCATAACATTAACATTCCCCTGTCCTATGGTAGTGAGTCCTTTAACGCCAGTCGGAGCAATGACCTGCATAAAACTCATAGTTTCCAGAAGACCTCGCATCAGAGTAGGACGGCTGCTCGGTGCAGCGTTCACCTCCTGCAGATGTTTCCATGCTGAACTAGTAAGAACTTCATTCATACTGCAGGCTATATTACAAACAACATGCATTGCATTCACACTGACCTTACAGTGAGCCTTTTCACCTCGCAGGTAAGACATGAGTCCAGCGCACTTCCGATAGTTCATCACAGTAAGTATGTGTGCGACCTCCCAGCCAACCACAGGTTTCCTATGGCCAAGTTCCCCCGGGTGTTACACTTTCTAATCAAAGATCAGGTCGTCACGGACAAACAGGTGAGCGAGTCATTAACATCGTCAACTAAAAAATACAATTATATTATTATTATTTAGTGCTGAAATGTCACCTATATAATCCATTAGTCAACTGATAGAAAATGAATCAACAATAATTTTGGCAATTTATTATTATTAATAATAATAATAATAATAATAATAATAATAATAATAATAATAATGGGACTTCCCTGGTTTTATATCACTGTCAATTGGTATTCATTTTGGGTTTGGACTGTTTGCAGGACAAAACATTTAAAGGTGCTATTGATAACTTTGATAACATTCAGCCACTAGATGTTGCATTTGTATTTACTTCACAACAAGTGGTTGCCAGGCACTTACCGTCAATCTCAGCCATTTATCCGTTTTTTTCCACACTAACTGATGACCCAGAGATGCCACGTGATAGCAACATAATTTTACTATTGGCTCAGAAGCCTTGTTAGAAGTAGGAACCAAACATCAGATATCTGCCACATATATAAACAAAACATTCATTTTGGACCCGCCAAAATTAATTCACAATCGTAATATTTTTTTTCAGGAAAAGCCATACTTTTATTCTGCACCTTTCTAAAGGCTAAGTGGATGTATTATTATTATTTTTTTTAATATTCGTCTACATAAAAATGTTATCAATAAGACCTTTAAAGATACTTTTACTATTTTACAGCCATTGATCAACAAGAAAAAAATACTGATAGATTAATTGACAGTAGAAATCATTGTTAGTATAATGGAAGCACTTTTCTCACATTTTCCTGCTAATGTGATTTTCCTTCTTCACAGTAGGTGTGGCTCCCTGAAATTGCCTCTAAAGATTTACTCAGCTGTGTGCACACTGAGGAATACATAAACAACTTCATACATGGGAAAATAAATGAGCAAGAACAAAGGAGGACAGGTTTCCCCTGGAGTGAAGGCATAGTGAGACGCTGTCGATATGAAACAGGTGAGAAGAACATCTAACAGCTGAATGGCCTGGACAAATCACACTACACTACATGATGACACCTTCTCTGTTGTGGACAGGTGGGACTGTTCTAGCTGCTGAAGTAGCTCTGCAGAGGGGTCTGGCCTGCAGCACAGCAGGAGGAACCCATCATGCTTTTCCAAGCTACGGCTCAGGGTTCTGTCTCCTCAATGACTTAGCGGTTGCAGCCAAATACCTGACGGGCATCTCCTCCTCGCCCAAAAGGAAGGTTCTGATCGTGGATCTAGATGTGCATCAGGTAGCGTTGACTTATCTCTGCTACTTTTAATGTCCCGGTACCAATATGTCATAAGCACAATTTTGTCTTTGTTACTAGATGATAAGCTCAACTTTTTGTCATCTCTTGCATCCAACAGGGTGACGGCACTGCTTTCATTTTTAAAGATGAGCCGAGTGTGTTTACATTTTCAGTGCATTGTGGGAAAAACTTCCCCCTGCGTAAACAACACAGTGACCTCGATGTCAGCGTGGAGGATGGGCTGGAAGACAAGGAGTACCTCTCCACAGGCACGTTCACACAAGCCATAATGAAAATAGTTGTAATATGTGTTCACATTTTAGATCCAAATAGTGTTGCTGACAAGTCATTCATTTTAATTTGAGCTCGAAAGTATTCAAATTTGTCCATTGTAAAGGTACAGTGTGTAGGATTTGGCTGCATCTACCGGTGTGGTTGCAGATTGCAACCAGCTGAGTAACCCTCCGCTCACTCCTCCCTTTCCAAGACTGCGGTAACGTGATCCGCTGAGTGCAAAACTGCGGTAACGCTCCACGCCTCGCTCAGAGGCCATCCATACCATAATAACACCATAAGTGTTCGGTTTGTCCGTTCTGGGCTACTGTAGAAACATGGTGGAGCAACATGGCGAACTCCGTCAAGAGGACCTGCTCCCTATGTAGATATGAAGGGCTCATTCTAAGCTAACGAAAACACGATTCTTAGTTTCAGGTGATTATACACTAATGAAAATGTAGTTATGAATATTATATTCAATTTCTGCTAAAAGATCCCCCCAAAATGTTACACACTGTTCCTTTAAATTGTATTATAGACATTTATTTCTGAGTTTGTTTCTGCGAACTAACTAGCTAACATGCCTGATGTTCTCAACAGTGGAGGCCCACCTCCCCTGGCTGCTGAAGACCTTTCGTCCAGACCTGGTTCTGTACGACGCAGGTGTCGACCCTCACTGGGAAGATGAACTCGGGCGGCTCCGTCTGACTGACCAAGGTGACTGATAACTGTGACACCTGAGTATCTCCACCAACAAATCATTTCTAGACTTTTTTTTTAATGACTGTGATGTGTATCTCTCAGGGCTTTATCAGAGAGATCTGTACGTAATGAAGACTGTGATGAGCAGAGGCGTTCCTGTCGCTACTGTTATCGGAGGAGGATACTCCAGAGACATCGACAAACTGGCCCTCAGACACTCCATCGTCCACAGAGCAGCTACTCAGGTACAGGACACGTGACTGCTTAAACCAGATGTTGGATGACCCTTTTCAATACAATAGTGAACAGAATGTCAACAGTTTCACATGATATTGAATTAATGTTCTTGATGTTTCAGGTTTGGAGGGAGTGTGGAATGTAAACTCTGAATCAAGAGGACCCTCAGAGCCTAACTGGTACTCATCTGATAATGCTGTATGGAACAGTACTTGTTCAAGAATTATGAAAAAGATATTGGAGACAATGGATTCCTAATAGATTCCACCATCAGCTCAGAGTATCTGAGCTCTACTCAGGATATTTTTATTTGGGAAGTCACTGGTCATGGTCACGCAAGTGACTTTCTAATACAGTATGTGGTATGTTGGCTGAAGAGTGATAGATGTTTAAAGAGGACCTATTATGCTTTTGTGCTTTTTCCCTTTCCTTTAGTGTGTTATATAGTTTTTTGTGCATGTAAAACTTACAAAGCCCAAAGTCCACGCCAAAGGGAGTTACTCTCCCCCACAGAAACACTGCTCCTGAACGGCCTGAAACACCTTGATTGAAGTCCTGCCTTTTCTTCTGTAACGTGGTGATGTCATCAAGTAACACTTTGAATAATTTCTGCCTAGCGGCTATTTTGGCACAACCTCAACAAAGCTAGTTAGAGCGGAGTCCGAAGAGTTTGGGTCAGCTGACCAATCACAAGAGAGTGGGCCAGCTGACCAATCAGAGCAGACTGTGCTTTTCAGGAGGGAGGGGCAGGAGCTCAAACAGAGCGTTTCAGACAAATTGAAAAGATGTTCTGCAGCACAAACGGTATGTGAAAAATAAAGAGCTTTTTTTTAACATTAAAGCATGTAAACATGTTCTAGTAGAAACCCAAAATAAAAGTATGCACCTGAAAATAAGCATAATAGGTTCTCTTTAACTTGCTGCTTTCCTCATCAAGGTACTGTATCAGTAACACTGTTGGTGTAACTATTAAATATTCTGTTATTGAACTGCACGTTTTGTGGTTGTCCTTGATTGAAGGTCTTTCATTCACGACAGTAAATGCAACACAACAACACTCATGAACAAAACTATTTAATAAGGAAAAACAAACTGAAAAGTATTTACATCAGGTCACATAAGACATTAAGGTACCAGTGTCACTTGAGAACAAACACAGTTGGTCCACACGTACTGTACTGATGAGAATATGCACCTTCCTTGGCACAAAGGGTACATTAGTATGCTTCCAATTTCACCATATTTTTATGTCATTCACTGACATCAAGCAGCAGCAACATCTTTATGGTACAGTGCAATGTTTATTCACAGTAAATGAGGCAGTTGATTCTCTGAAACATACCAGTGGTATTGTTCAGCTTGTTACTTAGAACACAAGACAGTACACAACTATTACAAACATCAAGCACACGCACGTCAGCAACACGTTCTTTGAATCACTTGGAGAATAAAACGCAACGAGCTAATGCACAAATATTTTGGAAGATATTCTGCACAACTTTGAGCTCTTTTTATGATAGTGTTAGAATAGATTACACATCAGCAGTTTACAGAGTTTATTCAGAGTTAAGGAACATGTAAAACAGGCAGACACAATGAATTAAGTAAGACTTTTCCACTGTAATCAATGCATTAAAACATTTAAGAGCAGGTGGAAGAGTGTACTGTATTCTCACAAATTCCTCTTTGGCTAATATTAAAAGTCCAAAGAGAGAAACAGTGCATTTCTTAACAGCTCTCTTGCACAAATGGGCTTTTAAAACAAGTTAAAATCATGAGCGGCACTGGAGCTCGCTGTGGTTTGATAATAAAAACTAATTCTTGATACTAAAAGAGAACACACACTGGACATCTGGATACTGCTTGTTGGTTTCACGTATTGATAAATAATAAATACTTAAAAACATTGAGTAGTATGCAGTGATAGCCATTGTTGAGCACCGCCATCCTCTGTGCATCCTCTACTGCAAAACCATTACAGTAATACCATCTAAAATAATATTTAATGCTAGATATGGATAGGTCTGTCACACAGCTGGTTCTAGGACAACCAGAAAATAATAATAAATTACATTTTCCAAATGGTTAAGTAGAGGATTGCAGCAATGGAGTAGTTTAGTGTTTGGTGTACCTTCAACAATGGCTACATCTGTATATGTATTCACTTTTCAATCACACAAATGTAATAATCGTGATTCAGTGCTAAAACTTGAGGCAGAGTTGATGCAAAAATAAAATCAAGTTAAAATCAGATTTTCCATGTCTGAACTTTCTCTGCCACCACACACCAGTTGGCGTGATCAAAGTAGGTGTGTTTGACATGAAGCTCTTCAACGTGATTCTCTATGAGCTCCGCCAGTTCTCCCTCCCTGAAGACGTGATAGTACCTCAGGCAGGAGCCCTCCGCCTGCCCCTCGCTCCCCTGACGACTCCTTGTGCTTTCCTGCTGCTCTTCTCCCTGCAGCCCTCCTTCGCTTTCATCTCCAGACTGCTTCAGGCGCTCCTTCTGGAAAGGGACCAGATCTGGCAGGGCCAGGGAGCCACACTCCTGGGCTAGAGATACCGAGACACTCTGGTTTTCTGTGCCGTTGTTGTTGTCTCCAGGATCACTTTGTCCCTTGTGCAGGTCTGTGACCGAGTCAAAGACGTCCTCCTCTGATCCGATCACAGACGGCGGGGAAAAGAAGCTCGACACCTGTTTGATGAGGCCTCGTCCTCTCCCGCGCTGACCGGCCTTGCTCCGCTCGTTCTCGCCCGTGGGTGAAGATAAAGTGCTCAGGTCTCTGGAGGACGACCGGGAGATGGCTAAGCTTCCGAAGTCGAACACGGAATCCAGAGACCTGGAGAAGAACCACAGTCTCTGTGTGCTCTGCTGCGGCGCGGCGCAGGTCAGGTCCTCTTCCTCATCCGCCTCGGAGGATGTGCTTCTAACCTTCCTGTGCTTGTCAGCGTTGTCTATGGCTTCGCTCACGCTCTGAGCCGTGGCCCTCCTCCTGGGTTTGCCGTGCGCTCTGCTGAGAGAGGGCGAATGAGGGTTGGGGTTCCAGGGGACGAAGATGTCCTGTTTCTCAAATTTACGACGCTTCTGCTCCATAGCCCACACGTAGATCATGATGCGTCCACCCACTCGCAGGGTGCGAGCCATCTCCTTTATTGCTCGAATACGACGTTCTTTGGTGGACAAATGATGGATGACTGTGGGCAACAACATTCATTTGTCAGAATTAAGTAGGATGATGAGTAGGCATTTTAATTAATTATGATAAGTCACATTCAGCACTTGCAGTCAACAAAACACATTATGTACACTGTGTGTGCCACATAACACAAATGAATAGAGTGGGTGTCAGCTGTCGTCTTCGCTCCTAATTACACTCTTTTGTTAGAGGACACACATGAATTATTTCACACTGTTGGCTAGGCAACACGAGCTTGCGGTAAACTGATGTTTATCATTATTATGAGTTCATTTAATTTGAGGCAAATGGCAGCTACAGCAGTTGGGCTACATGCATATGAAGGGAGCGATGTCAACAACATCAAAAACCTCCTTTTAACTGTGTGTTTGTCCACATTACCTGCAATAGAGAGCACAGCGTCGCAACAGCCGTCTCTGTAAGGCAAATGCAGCCCGTCGCACATCTGGACCTCGTGTCCTTGGCTCCAGGCAAAGTCCACCAGGGGGCGACAGACATCGCACCCCAGCTTGAACACCTCCTCGTTGATGTGGAGATACTTGCCATTGCCACAACCTGCCAAGGACACAACAGTCAGCTACAACACTCATGACTGATTAGGAGTGATCAGTGGTCTGATTAGATTTAAAGGGGACTAGGGATGTTAATAATCAACCGTTTAACCGTAACCGTTACAACAACATTCAGAATTTTGACCAATTAATGCTATCAATTACACGGTTATAAGAAATATTCAAAATTAAATAAAAAGCTGAGCAAAACTCAGAGGAGCAGCTTATCACTTAAAGGAGAGTAGCTGGTCCACCTTAACAGCCCACCTTAAGTGAGTCTGAGCCGTAGTTGCAAGATACAGGAGCTTCGCTTGGGTCTTGAGGAGATGTAGCATTTAGTCATCAACCAATAAACAGTACACACACTGGACTGCTATGTTCACAGCTATAACGTTACTGATAACTTCATACTTACTGTCGTCACACACACACACACACACGGTCTGTCGGACACTCGCTGACAGGGGGCTGACAGACCGTATGTGTGTATCGGTTAACAAGGGTCGGCTATCGGTTAGAAAAAAAAATTGAAATTAGCAACCCTAAAGGGGACCTTTTATGCTTTTTCTCTTTCCTTTAGTGTGTTCTATAGTTTTTTTTGCACGTAAAAGGTCTGCAAAGGGAAGTTACTCTCCCCCACAGAAACTCTGCTTCTGAACTGCCTGAAACGCCTTGATGGAAGTCCTGCCTTTTCTTCCGTAACGTGGTGATGTCACCAAGTAACACATTTGCACGGCTAGTTTAATACGACCTCAAACAAAGCTAGATAGAGCTGGAGCGGAGTCCAAAGAGTTTGGTTAACTTGACCAATCACAACAGAGAGGGCCAGCTGACCAATCAGAGCAGACTGGTCTTTTCGGGGAGGGGGGCGGGGCAGGAGCTCAAACAGAGTGTGTCAGACAGAGGGTGAAAAGAGCTGCTGCAGCACAGGAGGTATGAGAAAAATAAAGCATTTTTTGAACATTAAAGCATGTAAACATGTTCTAGTAGAAACCCAAAATACAAGTATGCACCTGAAAATGAGCATAATAGGTCCTCTTTAAAATACTCCTTCCCTCTCTCTAAGGGAAGCCAGTTTTAGAATGAATTAATTGTGATTCCAAAAATAAGAACAATGTATTAATGATCAAGTGTTGCGGGATTGCCAAGATTACATCCCTGCAGAAGGTGACACGCACCAATGTCAGCCACGATGCTCCCCGGCTCCAGGTCCAGCAGGAACTGTCGTACCTTTGGCCAGGCTTTGTAGCGGCTGTCGTTGAAATATGGAGCAATCTTGTCGTAGACACTGTGCACATGGTCTCTCTCGAGCTGACTGGCAGCCTCCTCCATCATGTCCGTCCGGGCTGCCTCATGCAGCGGCCTCACAGTATCATGCCTGCGGGGACAAACACATCCTCCAAATGATAAACCCATCAAATATTCATTCTGTTTCATTAGGAAAATAAAAAATAGCAACGTGGACCCCCTGAAGGGAACGGCACGGTGGTGTTCCTCTCACCGCGCTTGTTAAGGTCTAAGAAGGTCAGCTGGAAACCTCAATCAGCAGACACACTCAGACAGGCAGCAGTGGTAATTTAACACCAAACCCTCCACTTTGTACTTGAAGTACCCGCTGCGGTCATGATCAGTCAGCCTCCGCACATCCACCCCGCCGTCTTCCAGAAGGACAGACTGATGCTAAGCACTACGAGTAAAAATCATTAGGTTTAATTTGTCATCAACTGTCTGTTACTGTGAAAAAAACAGAGCGGGGATCATAAATTAACTAAGAAGGTAGCAGCGAGGAGGCAGTCCCCGTCTCACAGAGCAATCAGCAGATCCATTTCCACGGCAGCCGCGTCAAATTGTTTTTACGGTAACACAGAAGCAAAAGGTCAACACATGAATCACTTTTGTTGGCGACAAGATGCAAAAACATCAATAATGTTTGAGTCAAAGTTCCTTTTACAAGACTTTCATTAGGCATGTTTTACACTCTGTTAGAGGGGTTTATATATTAGAATATTTCATTCGGTGTCACAAGCGATGGAAGATTTCAGCATCAGCTCACATTCTAGGAATCACTTTCACCCTCGCTGACCCTCATTGATTCTGAGGATGACTTTCAATTTCCCTGGAAACTCAAGACTAATATATATTTATGTGGATGGATTTTCAGTCTGATCACATTATGTCCCGTCATCTGACAGCGCTGCATATCTGAATATCACTTTACTGTGTTACAGCTTTTGTTAAGGTTGTTAATATAATTGTCAAATGAAAAAATATGTTTCTTTTCCTTTGATACATAATTGTGGCTACTTTCATAGTCACTTCACTTAATTTTTTTAAATACTTCAAATTGAGGATTACTGAGAAATCACATTCTGATCATTCGTAAGAAAAGATCATGTAGTCGAGCCAAAAACAGAGAAGTGAGGTAATATGGTTTGAAAACCATGCGTGACATCTGTTTATTAAAATTCCCATAAAATAGTAGCTTATCAAATTAATGAGGATTTCAGAGATGCATCATAGAATTTGAGCAGTGATTTGGGGATAAAGTAATTGTGATGTTTGTGTTCGTCTGGTTTTCACAGCTCCCACTGCAGTCGTCTCAGTTTATTAGGATGCGGCCCACAGCTCCTGCAGTGCTGCTGCGGCTCCCACAAGCACTACATGTACAAAGAGTTGTTTTACGTTATTATCCATGTTGTTGTTTTAGGAAAAAAGACATCTCAATATGCAGAGTTCTCATTTGACCTGTGTGGTTATCTTTCATAGCGTATTATCATGTGGTTTCATTCATTTCATGCAAATCAAACCCACACATAACACACATTCCAATGACGAAGAATTTAATCCAATTGTAGTCATCTGAATATGATTCTCAGAGCTGCCTTTTCCCAAAAACATCATCACATGCTTTGCAGCATGGCATCAGTTGGTTCAGATAGGTCAGAATAGATATTTACCCAAAATGCTGTTTATTGACTATTATTTTTTCACAGACATTTGACTCTTCAAACCTTAAGAGAAAGACTTAAACCTGCAGTAGGCAGCATGTTTTTGGCATCATTGGGCAACAAATCCATAATAACCTTTCAGCATATTGTAATTCAAGTGTTCTGAGAGAAAACTAGACTTCTGCACCTCCTCATGACTCTGTTTTCAGGCTTTAAAAAATCTAGCCCATGACAGGAGACTTTGGCCAATCACAGGTCATTTCAGAGAGAGAGCATTCCTATTGGCTGTTCATTCAACATAGGCAGCTGTCAATCACTCGCGAACTCCGATCAAGCGGTCAAACTAGGCAGAGCTGATCAAATATGAATCAATATTCTGTTACTGTAATGCCTATCTCTCGCATAAAATGTTTCCAGAAACATTTCGTAGTGTACTGTTTAGTTGCTGTCATGTTTGATCAGCGCGGCCTAGTTTGACTGTTTGAATTCACGAGTGATTGACAGCTACTCAGAGATGGCAAGGCTCCAGCTCGGCTCTGATTGGTTGTTTTCCTCCGGTCTATCAAATCTTGCAGATGTCATTAGGAGCACCGGAGGACACTGAGGAACATGATTTTTTTCAGATTACCTGTCTCATGTACTACTGTCAGGATATAGTGACCGTTTTATAAAAATAACTTTTTAAAATCATATTTGCTCCAATTTTACCTACTGCAGCTTTAAATATACTGTATAACAGTAATTCTATTCCTCTTCACAAATTTGGAATGACTATGTTTATTTTAAAAATGTGGACTGCTAGAAATATTTTGTTTTTATAATCTTTTCTTGACTACATATCTCAAACTTAACTCCCAAAGAAGTTTGTTAAGTTTGCAATTAATGCAACAAATCATCATTAAATGTGCAAGATCAGTGCACAACATCGGTACAGCTGCTTCTTTGAATTGAGCGACGTGACAAGGATTTTCTGCTCTATGTGATCAATTAGATCAATTTGAATCACATGTGATGGATGAAAGTTGTCTGTGCCAACTCATACCAGCATGCTCATATATCACTGCCATCATACAGCTGCCATATGTTGCAAAAATCAATAAGCGCTGAAAATATAATACAACTTTGGCAAATACACCAGCAGATACTTGGGAAAAGTTTACTATTTATGTTTATCTCCAATTGCACCGCATAATATTTAATCATCCTCCATTCCAAAGTGTGAAATGATGGTTTTAGTGTTCCACTGAATTTAGAAATGAACAAGTTCAGACTGTCCTTCCAGTCGACCTCCGTATCTACCTCTGTTTTAAGTGTGTCTGCCTGTAAAGAAATTCACAATAACAAATCTAAAAGAGATGCAACCTAATGACCCGTGTGATGCCACAGTGCACTTTGCTGATGAGGTTATCCAGAAGGAAAGCTATTAGACATTTCCCCTCCACCTCTATTAAAAGACATTAGACTGATGTGTCCTTGGATGTTACATTGTCTGGTGCCCCCTTGTGTGCACCACCGGACACAATGAATATTACTGGGAACGTTAACGGCAGGAAATTACTAACAAAGGCCAGTCTGTGCTACATGAAATGCAAATAATTCTCTCTATAAACTGATTGTCAGAGCTGTACCCTCACTGTGCAAACCAGTCTGTGTATGCTCCTCCATTGGTAAATATAGTGTGTGCAGCATCCCCTCTTCCTTCACTCAGACCTATTTCTGGACCACCATCATCTGCATCATCCCAGCCAAGTGGAAGGAAAACATCCCTTATGTAACGCTGTGAATCTGGCCTCCCTTCAGTATTGTCGGTGCTCGATTTCGCCTGAGTTTCCCCGTCTGCTCGCTAAACTGTGACAGTCCTCGGCTGTCATTATGTAACTGGCAGCTGGGGAGGCTGAGAGTGCTGCCTCTGCTCTGACTGACAATGGGAAACAAAATTAAATCAGAGGAAAGGGGCGACGTCTGGCACACAGATTTGACCGAGGTATAGGACATTCACTGGAGGAGGGTAAAAGCAGCCACTAATATATAGTCTTTGGACTTTGAATTTAGTGACCCTGGTAAATCTCCAAATAAATATCAAAATAAGTTCCATAAAAATACATTTTGCTCACAATATGAGCAGCAGATCGCCTTTAAAGTTGTACAGTTCTGCACATATCTAACTTTAGACAGATGTTCCTGGATAGCTGAGCCCTCGGGTCAGAGCTCACCAGTGCTCTGATGAGATTAATATGAAGAGACAGAGCTGCACAGTCATCCTGCCAGCCGCCACTAACCGCTGCATGAGCAGCAACCACAGAGAACAGGTTTACCAATCAGGTGTGCCAGCAGCTAATGACTCAACATCAACATGTGGTGAGAGGTATTCTGCTAAACTTAGACTCCCCTCACTGCTGCAGGCACTTAATGTTCCCACACTGCAATGCATAGGACATATATACTGGAATATGTTTATTTAAAATATGCAGACAATTATGAGTTAATGTATTCTGAGGATATAGAGGACACAATCATTGGACAGACTAAATGCAACTCAATTAAATCAGAATTATTTTGGATGTGCTTTGAAAGTACAGCCAAATTAGGCTAAATCTAAGAATGGATATAAGGTATCAGACTTTTTGCATATGGGCAAGGCTACTACTTTATGTCCCATCAAAGTTTCTGAAATGAATGAATTCAAATAGATAAAAATATATATCCATGGTCGGATTTTAGATATTTAACCAAACAAAATACAACCCCCGTCCTGCAATAACTGCTCCAATCATGTCAATATTTGCACATCCTCTCCTGCATCCTTATGAAACACCGAGAATGTAAAGAGCTCTTACCGTACAACGTGTAACCCGCCGCGCAGTGATCCGTCTCAGGTCGCTGGAGGTAAAGTTCCCTCTCGGATCTATATGATCGATCTGCCATCGGGATCAGAGGCACGCGCTCGACACGGCGGCACCGAGCACATTGTCAACGACACCGTGAGGACGGTTAACGGGAGCGGGGTGGAGCAGCCCGTGTGTGACCGCCAGCACCGCACCGTCCACCGGACGGTCTCAAATCCATAGCATGTTGAGCTGCACACCTGTCAAGGTACAGAGGGATTACCGCAAGACTTCCGGTGAGGTGTTTCAAAATTAAAGCGTCATTGGTGGACACTGCCTGCTGAGGAAATATTGTGTGAACCCCAAATGTTCAGTGGTGGAAGATGTACCCAGAACTTTTACTAAAGTAAAAGTACAAATACCACAGTCTAAAAATACTCCATACAAGTAAAAGTCCTGAATTCAGAATGTTACTTTAGTAAAAGTAAAAATACCACAATCTAAAAATACTCCATACAAGTAAAAGTCCTGAATTCAGAATGTTATTTAGTAAAAGTACAAATACCACAATCTAAAAATTCTCCATTATAAATAATAGTCCTGAATTCAGAATGTTACTAAAGTAAAAGTACAAATACCACAATCTAAAAATACTCCATTACAAAGACAAGTCCTGAATTCAGAATGTTACTTAAGTAAAAGTACAAATACCACAGTCTAAAAATACTCCATTACAAAGACAAGTCCTGAATTCAGAATGTTACTTAAGTAAAAGTAGAAATACCACAATCTAAAAATACTCCATTACAAATAAAAGTCCTGAATTCAGAATGTTACTTTAGTAAAAGTACAAATACCACAATCTAAAAATACTCCATACAAGTAAAAGTCCTGAATTAAGAATGTTATTTAGTAAAAGTACAAATACCACAGTCTAAAAATACTCCATTACAAATAAAGGTCCTGAATTCAGAATGTTACTAAAGTAAAAGTACAAATACCACAATCTAAAAATACTAAATTACAAGTAAAAGTCCTGAATTCAGAAAGTTACTTAAGTAAAAGTACAGATGTAGCCTATCATCAGCAAAATGTACTTAAAGTATCAAAAGTAAAAGTACTCATTATGCAGAACAGCTCCTTTTAAAGTGTTATATTCTTCTATAATATTCTATAATTCTGTTTTATCACATACATTTTAATGTTGTACTTTAATGTTCTACTCCTTTCAGTTACTTCCATCAGGTCGCCGCTACAAAGTCCCGCTGGCCCGGAAAAATATCTATAAAAAATCTTTCATTCCCACTGCCATCATCACCTTGAACAATTTAAAAAAGGGAACATACTTAACTTCAGTCTATTTTCACACTGTTCTTGTCTGTTATAATTGTATATCGTGCCCTATGGGCAAGTGTGTATCTCTGTTTTGGCTATGTCTTATATGTGTTTTATCTATTTATTGTTGAGCATGTCAAAGACACATTTCTGTTACCTGTGGCAGACAATAAAGTTGTTCTTATCTTATCTTATCTTATCTTATCTTATTCAATTTGTAGTCAATTTAGATACTTTATATACTACTGGGTAGATTAGTAGTACATTACTGCATCATATTACAAAACCATATCATGTGTTTTTTATGTAAAAAAGTAACTGGTAGCTGAAGTGTCAAATAAATGTAGTGGAGTAAAAAGTAGGTTACAACAAATCCCTTTGAGATGTAGTGGAGTAGAAGTATACTAAAGTAGCAGAAAATGGAAAATACAAGTACAATACTTGAGTAAATGTACCCCACAGCTGCAAATGTTTGAGGCGAACTTTCCCCTCGGCCATAACACAAGAGTTCACTTCTCTCTGTGTAAGTAGAAAAGTATTTACATGGTAGCTACCTTTTTAAAATGTGTGATTTTCACTCTAACTACGAAATCATGGAATCATGGCCAGCCTACATTTTACAATAAATACAACATTATTATGAGATAAAGGCAAAGCAAATGTTAGTTGATTAAGATCATTCAGTATAATGATAGGAAGAGCATATCATCCTTTCAAATAATTGTGAATATAATGAAGATAATTTACAAGCATGCTTGAAGAATGGCACTAAATGCAGTGAGTATTTAATGGACTGGAGTGTACAATTGTTTTTCAGGCTATAATTATAATCAAAGTTGAAGTGGAGAACACAATAACTACAAATATAAATCACAAGCAAAGCCCTGTGGTTTCCTAAATGAGTTGGCTTCTCTGTTAAATAAAAAAAAAAAAAGCAAAAGTGAACAAAAACAAAAAAGTGTGATTTTTTCACTGAGGCATGCTTTCATTATAGCTATCATCGGTAACTGTATTCACTTAAAGTGGCAG
The DNA here is from genome assembly GCA_916701645.2 of Sebastolobus alascanus. Lineage (NCBI taxonomy): Eukaryota > Metazoa > Chordata > Actinopteri > Perciformes > Sebastidae > Sebastolobus > Sebastolobus alascanus. The sequence continues at coordinate 1,980,642 of CAKAOJ020000040.1, read as the reverse complement.
TAGGCAACAATTTTTTGGCATAATTTTGCAAAAATTCCATAATAACCTTTCAGCATATTGTAATTCAAGTGTTCTGAGAGAAAACTAGACTTCTGCTCCTCATCATGTTTCTGTTTTCAGGCTTTAGAAAAATCTAGCCCGTGACGGCAGATTTTTATCAATCACAGGTCATTTCAGAGAGAGAGAGCGTTCCTATTGGCTGTGCTCCGGTCATGTGACCAGAACTTGGCTTCCTTCAACAGATTTTACAATGGCGGCCGGGTCACAAACTTTCTCATTTTACAGCTAAACAGTAACTACAAGATGATTCTGAGAACATCTGAGGAGAGAAATAGACATTACAGTAACAGAATATTGATTCATATCTGATCAGCGCTGCCTAATTTGACCGTTTGGTCGGAGTTCGCGAGTGATTGACAGCCGGCTCTCATAGACCGCAGCTGGACAGCGGACCTTGTTTTCCTCCGGTAAGTGAAATCCTTCAGATGCCGTTAGGAGCACCGCAGGACACAGTAGGACACAGAGGAACATGATTTTTTTCAGGTTACCTGTTTCATGTACTGTCACGATATAGCGGCCGTTTTCTAAAAATAACTTTTTTAAATCATATTTGCGCCAATCTCGCATACTGCAGCTTTAAGTCCTGTCCAGTATTTACTCCACATTTATTTGTATACCGTACTGTTTCTATACAGCTGCTCATTACTTGTTATTTTTCTTGTCAAAATGACAAAATTGTACGCTTTTATTTTGAAGGACAGTCTATATGACCGTCTTATTGTGGATGACTTGACTCAGCTGCTTGGTCGTTGGTGTGTAAAAAGATGACACGCTGTGCGGTTGCAGAACACGGATGTCATTGGCTGTCAGAGTCATGTGACAACTACAATAAACAACGTGCAGCAGAGTGACAAGACAACACCTCCTGTTCCTTTTAAAGTGGAGTTTTACAGGGAACATTTAGAAAATAATATTTATCATTATTCACAAATGTGTTCTGTTCTCATTAGAAACTTCATTTTATGCTTCATCCCCCTTCAGACTTAATGGCTTTTAACCTCTATTAAATCCCTGATTACAACTAATAAGAGCTGAAACCATGAGAGAAACCTCATCTTATCAGTTTCATTATGAGGCTCACAGCAAAAGGTTATACTAATGCAAAAATGCTGAAATAATACAAAAATAAAATAAACTAAGGACAGCTTTGAGTTGTAGGCTAATTTAACCATTATGCACTGGGCCTGGTAATTAGAACACATTAGCATGTCCTATCTAGTTTTTGTTGTCAGCTCTGATTCCATCTGCCCTTTCTGTCTCTCAGATGGTAAATGGCTGTGATTTCACTGTGGCTCATCACTGCCATTCAGGGAGCACAAAGCGCTCATCACGTCTCCCATAATCATCATCATCATCATCATCATCATTCAGGGCACATGCTCTTTTGCTGCTGCCGGCTGCCTCACATTACAATTACACACCTTGACTAACACACTCTGTTACTCTGTGGGCTGATGAGCAGGCTGAGATGGTGAGAACACACGTGTCCCCTCCAGGTGAGCTTCTGAGGCTCATAAACAACAGTGACTTAGCAAAGCTGCACCTCCACATCGCTGCCATTACTGTCAGTTTCTGTTCCATCGCTCTGTTTAATCATGAATTCACATAGTAGTCAGGCTCCATCCTCCATAATGTTTGTGTTTCAAGGACTCTTACCAGCCCCCAGCATGAATATTGGTGTTTTTATACAGCTGCAAATGTTCCTCAGAGGCATAAAGTGTCTGAGGAAGAGGAATCTAAAGCATAGTTTAATGCACTTTGACCACCGTTTTTTCCAGATGTGCATTTTTGTGTGCAGATTTCTGTTAAGTGTTCAGAGAACAGTGATTTGTGCGTCTCCAATGCAGAAAGCGTGGGCATGTCAGCTCCTCCACAGATTAAAATGCATGACTTTTCCTGCGTCCGACATCCTGTTGTTAAACAACAGCAGGATGTTGTGTCATTGTTGCACAAATTACAGTTCACGGTTGGCATAACCCCTCTCTTCTTTTCTTCATAATCGAGGTTGAAATAGAAATCTCAATAACTACCGATATAAATCACAAACAAAGCCCTGTGGTTTAATCTGTGTGTGAAGGATGCACACTGACCATCTGTTTTAGGAGCTCTGAGTTAACTACAAGCTTGTGTGTATTAGGTCAAACTGTTAAGAAGTATTTGGTGTGCTGGCTCAGGTTTTAAAATTAGAATAATCCTGTTTCTCAATTCATATCACCCCCGTCAGAGTGTTCAATGCTCTAACTCATGTACCGACCATAGCTTTATCAAGGTCCAGGGTATTTAACAGTTTCAGGATTTCAAAGGTCAAAGCTTTTACTTTAAAGTAGGGGTGTCAATCAGTTAAAATATTTAATCATGATTAAGCGCATGATTGTCTATAGTTAATCGTGATTAATCACAAATTAATCACACATTTTTTATCTGTTCAAAATGTACCTAAAGGGACATTTGGAAAGTATTTAATACTCTTATCAACATGGGAGTTGGAAAATATGCTTGCTTTATGCAAATGTATGTATATATTTATTATTGGAAATTAATTAACAACACAAAACAGCATAGCATGAAAAATATGCTCAAATCATAACATGGTAAACTGCAGCCCAACAGGCAACAACAGCTGTCAGTGTGTCAGTGTGCTGACTTGACTATGACTTGCCCAAAACTGCACGTGATTATTATAAAGTGGGCATATCTGTAAAGGGGAGACTTATGGGTACCCATAGAACCCATTTTCATTCACATATCTTGAGGTCAGAGGTCAAGGGACCCCTTTGAAAATGACCATGACAGTTTTTCCTCGCCAATATTTAGCGTAAGATTGGAGCGTTATTTAACCTCCTTCTCGACAAGCTAGTATGACTTGATTGGTACCAATGGATTACTTATGTTTTCTAGTTTCATATCATGCCAGTATCTCCACTCTAACTTTAAAACTGAGCCTGCTATGACCTAAATCGCAAGTTGCATTAATGTGTTAAATAAATTAGTGGCATTAAAACAAATTTTTGACAGCCCTATTTTAAAGATATAGAATGCAGCTAACTGCTGAATATGATGGTGTATTTGATTTGATTTGCAAAGAGATTATTTTATTCTCCATAATATTCTAACACGAAGGATGGAACCATCAAATCCTCAAGAAAATATAAACCACATCATCTGCAAAATCTGTCAGTGTAAAACGAATTGGGACTAATTGTAGTCGAACATCCTACAGTAACCTTCTTCTCATTACAGTTTATTGTGTCTTATTTATTGATTATTGACTCACTGATGGATCTCTTTTCCAAGCTATTGTCCATGACTGTAAGCACCAGTGTCAAATAAGATCCAGTGATTCACAATGGTTCAAACTGCTAACTAATACTGGAGAAAGGAGAAAGAAATCCATATGATGGAAAGTGAACCCATTTGAAATCTCCTTTAAAACTGCCTCCACACATTGATTCTCTTGCACAAGGTCACCGTTATCTCAGGGAGACCCAACCAAACAGCTTAGCCTCTATATCTACTAAAAGTCAGAGATTTGGGACCACGCATTATTTACCAAGATCTGATCAGCTTTTATTTACTAGATTAAAATTTAATTTGTCAATGCAACGGCTTCTTTTAAGTCCATTTTCTTTCATCTTCCTCACATCTCTCTCGTTGGAATTTACTTTGCTTACTCTTTTGCAATTAGGTGCATTAAAACCTTTTACACACTCGTGTGATTTTCCTTTCAAGATTGTAATCAGTTATATACAAAAAGCCCTCATGCCATTACCCTCATGACCTGTTACTCACAATTAGAAAATGTTAAACTGGTTATTATTGTTGAATTATAATTGTAGTGTGTATACCAAAATAAAATGCCCCTTTCTTTGTATCGAATATCTCCTAATTCAGCAGTTTTATTCTTCCTTTCTGGTACCTGTTGCAGATTACTATAATCCCAAATCATGAATGCCCTTTTGTTTCTCCCCAAGATTGACATTGTTCAGGTTGTGAAAAAACCCTATCTTGGCACATCCTACACCTGATATACTGCAGAAAAGACTGTGATTTTTCCTATTATTATATTTCCTTAACTGCTAAAAGTTGGCTTGAACATTGGCACCGGATTCTGTAGATCAAGGTCAGCGCTGTGTTAATGAACCTTTGAGAGAAGACAGGAAGCTGCGGACAAAAGTACAATGCAAACTGCAGTCTGAATCATCAATAAGTCAGTCAACCTTGACACACCAAGAGTCATGTTTAACTTTGCTGAAGGTTACTAAACTTTACTTTCATTGTTATGAAGCTTAAAGCGAAAGTTCAGACAGGAAGACCCTTAACACTCTCTCATTCACAACCTTTCTGTACTTCTCTCTCATCTCTACTGGCTCCTACTCTATCAGCTGACTGTGGTTGGTTCACTCTTAGATAACCAAACAGATTCTACCACGCTCTCCATGAGCCAATCATATCATTGCAATCAAAGTTTAAAACTGTTCTCCTCTCTGCTGCTGTCAGCTTTCAAATCAGTGCGACTCGAGGCAACCCGCCTCCACCCCGTCACCTCCAGGCTTCATCACATTCTGTGTCCAGGCCTGCTCTACATTCCTTCATTAGATCTTCAGCTACTCCTTTCACCACCATCACCAGTGTCTAGACTCCAGGGGGGAATATATCCTAATCTCATCACAGAATCACTACCCCCTTTTGATATACTACGTCACGATGGAGTCTAATCGCCAAAGACCTTGCACTATTCTGCTATTATGTATCATGTAATAAATGTATTGTTCATTCTATACGGGGTCTCTCCTGATTGAAATAGTGAAAACCTACTGCAAGCTCCTCAGCAAATCACAGCTTCTGGGTTAGTGAAACACATTCAAAACCAACTGGACAAAGTCGAACTGATAAATGCAAAGCTGTCAAGATGAAAGTGCTGCTGAGATCTTTGTGATGTCTATCAGTGTCTGTTTAATAGGAGGTGGATAAATGAATGGAAAAACCACACAATACAAAACAATGGAAAGGCAGCGAATGTCACTTTGACTGGTTGGAGGAGCATTAGTCTAAAACAGTGCAAAATTGAGTCATGTGGTAGTGGAAAGTCTAAAAAAATCAATATATATCAAGACAACACAAAACAAACTAAAGAGAAAGAGGAGAAAAGGTGATCACGGATAAACCCTCACCATCGACTAAATTATACTTAAACATACAGTATTTATAATAAGGGTTAACACAAATTCACCTTAACGCCACTAACTTCTTTAACACATTAACTCAACTTGCGATTTTTCCGGTTGTAGTGGGCTCAGTTTTTTGTCCTAGTAGCTTGTCGAGAAGGAGGTTAAATAACGCTCCAAACTTGCGCTAAATTTTGGCGAGGAAAAACTGGCATGGCCATTTTCAAAGGGGTCCCTTGACCTCTGACCTCAATATATGTGAATGAAAATGGGTTCTATGGGTACCCACGAGTCTACCCTTTACAGACATGCCCACTTTATGATAATCACGTGCAGTTTTGGGCAAGTCATAGTCAAGTCAGCACACTGACACACTGACAGCTGTTGTTGTCTGATTTCCAATAATAAATATATACATACATTTGCATAAAGCAAGCATATTTATCCACTCTCATGTTGATAAGAGTATTAAATACTTGACGAATCTGTCTGTAAGGTACATTTTTTAACAGATTAATTTGCGATTAATCGTGATTAACTATGGACAATCATGCGATTAAATATTCTAATCAACAGCCAGATTTATAATACAATCAGCAGACTCAAAAATAATGATTATCGATAGTGTCAACAAAAAACTAAAATTATGAACTTCACCAAGTTGACTGCAGTTGACTACAGGGCTAATATCGTAAGATGTTTCTGTTATTTTGTCCACCCCTCTCTGTTAGTGTTTTAATCCTCCACTGATCATTTCTTCAACACCCATTTGGTTCAAACATTCTTAGTTTATGTGCACCCGATTGTCACGTGTTCTTTCCCTTTTTGCTATTTTTAAACATGAAACACTGGCTGTGCATAACGTGAAGAAGCAGAGAACAGGAAAGGTATAACCCAGATCTGTCACATTAATCTATGCAGAAAAATAGCAACTTCCCAAAATCCTCAGGGAGCAATAAAACACTGGTGTCCAACAAGGTGTGATTCCCTTTTCCATATTAACACAGAGATTTCACCCAACTACATCTATTGTGTAGAATTCCAAACCAACTGGATCATATTTTCATGCTCAAATTGAGACACGTGTTTGGGTAAAATACAGAAATATGATTTCTGTCTCTCCACAGGACTTCACTGATTGGAAAAAAAACCTGAAGAGTATCTCTTTGTGCTGCTTTCATGAACACCAGAGGGAATACAAAGGCAAAATGTGATTTCCGGCGAGACACAATAATGAATGCAATCAGACACAGACCTCTCCACACTCACTGGTATTCTGCTGTATATCAGGGCTTTGACTGTGATAAGATCTCTAGACATTGTTTTTCCACAGTAATTTAAAGTAGGTGTAGTCGGGTTATTCTGTTTGGTTCAGCATGTTTATCAAGACTCAGCAGTTAAAGTGGCAGTAGGCAGAATTGTTTTTGGCATTATTGGGCTAAAATTCCATAATAACCTTTCAGCATATTGTAATTCAAGTGTTCTGGGAGATAACCAGACTTCTGCTCCTCCTCATGGCTCTGTTTTCCGGCTTTAAAAAATCTAGCCAGTGACAGGAGACTTTGGCCAATCACAGGTCATTTCAGAGAGAGAGCGTTCCTATTGGCTGGGACTATTCGTTCAACACCACTCCCCTGGCTCCCTGTCCTATCCAACATAACCCCCCCACATATCCGGCGAGGAGCATCTACTCGAAGGATGCTTCAAAAGGCCAAACACTCTCCCCATCTACCAATTCATGCAGACATCTTCAACCCACCCACTGCCCGTCTTCCGTCTAGACGACCGATCTGGAAGAATACCCCAGCCCAAGCCCATTGTGTGCTTGTGGAGAGGTGCAAACAATGGAACACATCATTGAAGCTTGCCCACTCCACAGTCTAATAGGAGGGTTTGTCACCCTCCATACAGCAGACCAGGAGGCAACCGCCTGGCTTGAGGACTTTGCATTCGCTAAATAAATAAATAAATTGGCTGTTCATTCAACGGAGGCAGCTGTCAATCACTCGCGAACTCCGGTCAAACTAGGCAACGCTGATCAAATATGAATCAATATTCTGTTACTGTAATGCCTATTTCTCACGTAAAATGTTTTCAGAAACATTTTGTAGTGATTGACAGCTGCTCAGAGACAGCAAGGCTCCAGCTCGGCTCTGATAGGTTGTTTTCCTCCGGTCTGTGAAATCTTGCAGATGCCATTAGGAGCACCGGAGGACACAGAGGCACATGATTTTTTTACAGATTATCTGTCTCATGCACTACTGTCAGGATATAGTAACCGTTTAATAAAAATATCTTTTTAAAATTATATTTGCTCCAATCTCGCCTACTTCCGCTTTAATAAATATGTTGTACTGGTATATTTACCATTGCTTCACTTTGACTTTCAGAAAGGAATTTTAGACTAAACATTCTGTAACTTTGGAAGATACTCACTTGATTTGTTTGACTCAGACTGCTGACGCATCGTATAAGCTTCAGACAAACTTTCATATGCATTTTTGCACAAAATGACAACTGTAGATTTTGTCCCTCATCACTTAACATTGAAAACACATAGGAACGAAGGAATGATCACAGCAGGCAAAGCCTCTTTCAGTGTTCACAGGAGCACCTGACCATTGTTTTAAAGGTCCAGTGTGTAGGATTTAGTGGCATCTAGCGGTTCGATTGCAACTGAATTCCCCTCCGCTCATCCCTCCCCTTCCAAGCGTGTCAGAGAACTACGGTGGCCTTCAGGTAAGGTAACAAAAAACGTGAAAGGATCTCTCTAGAGTCAGTGTTTGGTTTGTCCGTTCTGGGCTACTGTAGAAACATGGTGAAGCAACATGTCGGACTCCATGAAGAGGACCTGCTCCCTATATGTAGATATGAAGGGCTCATTCTAAGATAACGAAAACACGATTCTTTGTTTCAGGTGATTATAACCTAGTGAAAACATAATTATGAATATTATTTTCCATTTCTGCTAATAGACCTCCCGAAATGCTATACACTGTTCCTTTAAGACTTGGAAAATGTTTAATTTATCCTTCAGAAATCAGAAACAGACCCATTCCCCAGTCTTGAGAATTAAATAAAGCTCACATGGAAGAACTGTTGTTATAAAACAATATAAAGCCCTGCATCATGTAATGTGCTGAGAAAGTGTACATTTCCCAGAAGTGTATAAAGTTTGTCCCCTAATATAGCTGTATACATAATATAAACACAATACACAACACACTCCTGAGTGCTTTTAATGTTCACTGAAATATGACAGATGGAAAATGGCCGTTTGGTGCGCCTCGCAGGCATCGGCGAAAAACAATAAACAAAGAAACTTGTGGTTTATCAGAACAAAAACATTGTGGCAGTTGTTCTACCGATTTCAGAGAATGAGAAGACACCGAAAACAATTTGAACAAACAACTGGTAACCAATTAGGACAGGAAACTAACATGAGGTTTTCCATGTTGTTGCATATTGTACAGAATACACAAACTGCAAAAGGACAAGTCTGAAATACCAGTCATTAAATACAAAATGCAAAAATAATGCAGATTTCCTTTCCTAGCAAAGATGTTATTTGTGAAAATGTAAATACGAAAACTTCTTCAGAAAAAATATATTTCTTCTTTCTTTACATTAATTTACAGTATACAAAATAATGGATTTAAAAATCACCTAGAACAGTAGCGAACAATATTTACAGCATTATAAAAGTTTTGTTCTTCAAGGCAAATTATTTAGCTGGTCAAATTCCTGTGAAAAACTAATAAAAATCGGTGTTTTTCCTCATCATGGGTGGCTGCTCTGGTCGACGTCTCTGGTTCACGTGAGGCGGCTCTTGTGATCTCATGACGATGTCTACGGATATGGGAAATGAGAAACGATCCATCATCTGTGCGATCTTCTCCTGTGGAACACCGTGCTTGTTCCTCCTGGAGGGAAAACAGGGCAGTGTGGTGATGTAAGTTTCTATACTGTACATCTTTAAAAGTTTGCACTGGCATGTATATATTATGATAATTAAGAAATCATACTTCTCCAGCTCATATGGATCACACTTCCAGCTGGTCTCAGGTTCACGAAAGTCCACTTTGTATCCTCTCTCCAAGGCCTGTTAAAAAGATTAGGATCTATGAAGGTGGTGTGGTACACCGTAACCAAACACTCAATTATATTCTAAATCTAAATTATATTTAAAATCCCGTACCCACCATTTGGACATATGGCTTCATTTCCCAAGCTTGGGCGTTTGTATTATCAATGATAATGGGAGATCGGCCATCATGTATAGCATCTTTAGCTGAAAGAGAATTAAACACAAAAAAAACCTGATTTAAATCAGTTCTGGCAAGAAAATAAAAATCTCATCAAACCACATTTTCTAAACGGTCACTGAGCTCAGACTACAGGAGTTTTAAAATCCTAACCAAATTTTAAATCGAGTTGTATGACGCACATAAGGAGAAACGTCACAGATGTTCTCCTCTCTAATCTCAAACACACACACACTACGTACAAAATAATGCACACACTACAGGACGTAATTAAGATAATCGTACCAAAGGGAGCAATACACCACCTCATGTTAGGGCTGTGTATTGGCAAGAATGTGGCGATACAGTACGTATCATGATAAAGGGGTTACCATTCAATATATTGCGATACTATATTACAATTTTTTAAATCTAATTTTAAGAAAACTGTCATAGTATAAAAAAACACATCACCATATGCATAAAATCTGAATAAAAAAGGTTACTTTTTTATGCAATCAGTACAGTGGGATCTGTATTTGCATATATCACAGAGGACACATATCTTTGCAAGTGAAATAAAGTATTCACTGAGTTAATCTTGGCATGGAAACTGTCAATTAAAAATCAATGGTGATTTTGAGAATTGATACAGTATCACAAAATATAATATTGCGATATTTTCTTATACACCTACCTCACGTGATCTCATGGGGAAGCAGATGTAAACAAAATGGAGACTGACACGGTGCAACAACTTGCTGTAGTAATGCTTCGCAGTGAGGAAAGACAAAAGCAGAAGGCTAAACGAGTCTGGATGAGAAAATGGTTGGGGAGCCGCCGTCAACACGGGTTGTCTATTCTTCAGCAAGAACTGGAGGTGAGTTTTAATAACTGTCAACAGTAGTATGCTAGCTAACGTTAGCCTCAAGGGCTAGAATGTTTACTGTTGCGTGGCAACACCGTCAGCTGCTCCGGCTTGTCTGACTCATTGGCTGTTGTGGTCCCTCTCGGAAAGTAGTGAAGCAATCATCCAGATTTTAACTCCTAAATATCAAACATGGCGGCCCCGATGAGTCAGTGAACAGTTAGGGAGGTATAAAGGTTCGGTGTGTAAGATCTGGCGACATCTAGCGGTGAGGTTGCAGATTGCAACCTCTCCCGTGTGTCAAGGAGAACTACGGAGGCCAACGTGAAAACGTGAATGCGCCAGTCTAGAGCTGTTTTAAGAGTAGCGTATGTCATTTGGAGAATAGCAGTCAGTGATTAGAGTGTGTGTGTATGTGGGAAGCGAGTGGTGAGCAAGAGAGAGGGAGTGCTGGTGAATGTGCGCAGTGGAGCAGAAGACAGAGTTAGTTTAGCTTTGAGAATATCAAGTGAATGTACAGTGGAAGTTGCAGTTTGTGCAGAAATAAATGCTGCAGCTCCTCAAGACCAACAGAGGTTTCCCGTGTCTTGTTTTCCGGCAGCTGAGTGGAGTGACGGGGGTTAACTCCAGAGCGAGTTACGTTATCGACTCCTGCCAAAGCAGGAAAAGTGAACACAGTGGTTTGTCGATTCTGGGCTACTGTAGACACATGGCTGCCAGCTCTGTGAAGAGAGGACCCGCTCCCTATGTAGATATAAACGGCTCATTCTAAGATAACGAAAACACAATAACTCTTATTTTCAGGTGATAATACACTAAAGACAACCTACTTATTAATATTATATTCCATTTCTGCCAATAGATCCCCCTAAATGTTACACACTGGTCCTTTAAGAGAACTTGTTGCTTTCATAATGCATCCACTTTATTAGGTAAAAGGGCGCCTAATGTTAGTTTGTGTGGGTGGGGTGGTGTGGATGACTTTTTCCCAACAGGCAGATACACTGAACTGAATTTTTAAACCAAAGACCAATGTAACTAGTCCTCATATATGTCTGAAAATACTCTCATTGTGAAGAGAACACAGCAGAGACTGTCCTGATCGAAGTTTCACAGAAATGCCATCGTGATGATGAGATGAAAACTTATAGAACCCGTGTGAGCTTTTAAGGAGACAATACCTCTGTTCTGGTTCCATTCATGTGCTGCTCCGAGAAGCCCTGGATCGTATCGGTACCCATCTCTGTGAGCAAAGTAGTCATCTGTGCTCAGTAGTAGCCCACTGGGACCAATAGAGAGCAGCTCCCTGTCAGAAAGATGGGACACAAATGTACAATGAAAATATGTTCAGGATTGGAAATTAAGTTTTAGACTCCTTTAAACTGACAATGCACTCATTTAAGATTACACAAAGACGTACCTGGCCAGTGTTGATTTCCCAGATCCTGGTAATCCCCTCATCAAGATCAGCACCAAGGAAGAATTGTTCGTGTTGGCAGGGGGTCGGCAGGGATGCTCCCTCGATTCCTTCTCTGAATCGTATCTCTGGCTTCTGTCATAATCTTGACCAGACTGACACGATTCTTCTTTTCTATCTCTGGACCATCCAACCTTGGCATTATCTGAGTGTACATCATAGCTCCGACCCCGTTCATCCCTGTCAAAGTGGTGCGGAGAATCTCCATAAAAGCCCTGAGAGGGGAGACTGCAGACATTCGGAGGTGGGAAACTAGAAAATGTTGGAAAATGTGACTCCTCTTGATACTGGTTTGTTGCGCCCGAACTGCTCCAGTTTTGATTCACCTGCGATGGCAGGTTTGGTGGATTTGGGAATGCAGACGGCGGTGGTGGGCGATGGAACGGGGGTCTGTGAAATCCTGGGTTTGGTGGTCTGTTCAGTGTTGGAGGATGATGCCATTGATTTTGAGTAGGAGCAGCTGGCCTCGGCCTTCTGGGGTAGTATGGCTCATTTTGATGCCAGTGTGGCCACGATGGCTGTTTCTGCCCACTGTTTTTCTGGTAGCCATCTGTTCCTGCATGTTTGCTTCTGTACTCCTCGCTGACATCCGGAGTCTCTTTGCTGGTAGATCTCTTAGGAGGTATACGTGGTTGACCAAGACCTGCAGGTCGTTTCCGTGGGTTATCATTAGCACCATCGGGCTTATCGATCTTCTCCAGCTCTTTGTAAAACTCACTCAGTGTGTCTTCAATGTCAGACTTGACTTTGGTTGATTTCGGAGGAGGAAATGCCGGACCAATGAAGGTGGTGCTGGTGAGTCCTACCTGCTTTAACACACGCTCCCTCACACTGCTGGAGTCATTCCTCACAAGTTTAGCATCTTTGTTAGCAGAGCGATCTCTTCTATGTCCTGTTCTTCCACCCACAGCCACACAGGGGGTTTCTATGTCAGGAGAGGTCGCACAGGAGGACCCAGTATGAGACATCTGCAGGGAAACACATTCAAACACAGGTCACATATTGGACAACCATAAAAATACTCAGTTATAAATACCAAAAGGGTGTAGTTATTTTCAATATTACAGATTTTGGTGCCACGAATTCATGGTTACGTGAGCAGGTAAACAAGTAACGTTAGCTAGAGATATGTCAGTGCGCTTAAGCTAAACCGGAACTAGCCATCCGTTAGCTAATGTCACCTCCCGAGCTGCACAGAAGACGGTTATAAACACAAACTATGTTACGTTTAATTATTAACTACCTCAACATTCAACATATAGTTAATGTTACTACTCATCAATGCTTACCGTATACATTCAGGATGCATAAATGGTGGAAAAAACGACAATAACAAAAAACAGCCGGCACACAATTTCCACATCGCAAGTGGCTTGTGTTTACGGAAGTGACGTGTTCTTCCCCTTCTTCTTCTCCTCATTAGAGGCCGGGGAACCGGATGTTGAGCGTCCCCAGCTGGACTGGAGGTAACACAGCAGATGGTCATCATCCAAAGATACTAACATGGACCAAATATAATAATCATCTTAAATATAATATGATGGTGTTGCTTCATCTCCTTCTACTTCTCCTCTTGACACAAAATATTACCGGAAGTGGGCTTGATTAGTAGGAAACAAATATGTTTTAAGGCAAACTAACTGGGTTAATTTAAAGATATAATGAAGACTTTTGGTGCGGTTAACCTTATTAAGTTATAAAGAACCTTCCTATAAAAGTGAATTTGTAAAAATGTTCTATAATTGGACTTATAATCAGCTTTTTGGGACTGATTTAACACATAGTAGGCTATAAACGTTTTTATCAGGGCTGTCAGAGTTAATGTGATAATAGCATATTAACGCAAATTTGTTTTAACGCCACTAATTTCTTTAACAAATTAACACAACTTGCTATTTTTAGGTTGTAGTGGGCTCAGTTTTAAAGCTTTAGGGAACTAGAAGACCTGAGGAATCCATTGGTACCAACTATTTTTCGCAAAGGAGGCTAAATAACGCTCCAAATTTACACTAAATTTTGCAGAGAAAAAAACTGGAATGGCCATTTTCAAAGGGGTCCCTTGACCTCTGACCTCAAGATATGTGAATGAAAATGGGTTCTATGGGTACCCACGAGTCTCCCCTTTACAGACATGCCCACTTTATGATAATCACATGCAGTTTTGGGCAAGTCATAGTGAAGTCAGCACACTGACACACTGACAGCTGTTGTTGCCTGTTGGGCTGCAGTTTGCCATGTTATGATTTGAGCATATTTTTTATGCCAAATGCAGTACCTGTGAGGGTTTCTGGACAATATTTGTCATTGTTTTGTGTTGATAATTGATTTCCAATAATACATTTATACAGACATTTGCATAAAGCAAGCAGATTTGCCCACTCCCATGTTGATAAGAGTATTAAATACTTGACAAATCTCCCTTTAAGGTACATTTTGAACAGATACAAATGTGTAATTAATTTATAATTAATCACGATTAACTTTGGACAATCATGCGAGTTATTAACCTTTTGTGACTAGTTAGCAACTTTACTATTGAAACTATGTAATCCTCTTTTTTGTTTTCAAAGTAGCCCTTAGTAACTATTTTAAGTACTTCACATTTTTTTCTTAAAAGAACTATCATGAGCCTCAGTTTGTTCAATATTGCACTATTCACAAAAAAAAGAAAAGAAAAGAATGAGGTGACGATCTGACTGTACACCCCCTGATCAGCCCTCCATTATTTGTCCTCAAACAAAGCACATATATGGGATCATGGAGCTAAACTGCAGGAATGCAATTCTAATGCTACCGAAGACAAGAATGTAGATCAATAGGAAGTGATGACATGATTTTACTAATCTGAATTGATTTCACCTCTTTAATGGGTCCAGCGAGTCTACAAAAACAACCACAGAACATGTTGTATATGCAGCCTTTACATTCAGTCATTTGTACAGTTTTTTTTAAAAGTTGTAGTGTGCTTGTCATCATACAGTTTCATGTACTTACAGTATATCACCAACACGCAATGCCTGAGTATCAATCATAGCCAGTTCCTCGTCATTCACCCATTCATCCTCCAATGGTGAACTGACCGGTTTGCGAGCTGGAGTCTGTACAGTTTTTAAAGTGCTAGGTGTCCCAGACCTCCGCGGGGGGTTGAACGTCATATTTACACACGGAGAAGCCCCTGAGCCCAGATGGGGGAGAGGTGGTGGAGACGGGATACGAGACAGATAGTCCAGAGCTCTACTCCTCTTCAGGCTGCTGGGGTCTTTCTCTGTCGAACAGTTTCCTGCAGGAGGTTTCCTGCTGACAGGAGTGAAGGATCCAAGGCTTCTGACTGGCTGCTGAGACGTCACCTGCATAAGAGGACACATTTTTAGTGTTTAAATCAATATGAAGTGGTCTTGAGAGCAAATGCATCGAACAGCTAGTACATGAACTCACGCTTGTTTTTGTGTCTTGTCTTCTGACCGTTGTAAAAGCTGGGGTTCGTGGTTGCAGAGCTGGAGAGGAGACGGACCTCAGGCCATCAGATTCGACTAACTGTGAAAGCGTCTCCTCAGCAATTGGGAAGAAGTTCTCCTGGCCCTGAAAACACAAGATGAAAATTATGTAATTTTCATATTTTACAACACTTTATTGTATCCAAATCAAGGAGATGGAGAAAAGTAAGATGAGAAAGCTCTATGTGGATCAGGTCAGTTAACCGTGAACCCTTCTAAACAATCTTCATCTGATCATTAGTCCATTACATACCTCGGCACTCACACCTAACCCTTATACTGTATGTCTCATGTATCTGTATGCACAGTTTTGCATCTGTGCTTTGTAGAATGCTGAATCAAAGTAACTTTTCAAGTGGGAAATGAAGACAACAATACTTCTTGTTAGAGGTCAATATAAGAGGCCACATTGACTAAAAGTTATCCATTTCATCACATTTTCAACAAATGCATTTCAAATGCTGTTTTAGAGGTTGAGTCAGTTAACATGACAAAAAGTACTTGATATATGGGAAACATTGCCGTTTCCTATTCAGCATTTATAATTTCATCAACCATAATCTGCACCTGTAGCTCGATACTAGCTTAATTATAGCTAATGCAATTCTGATTTGTGATTTCTTCAGAACATGAAGCACTTTGGCAGTGAGAGCATCCAGCCTTTGACGAACGAGGTATTTTTAATTGAGTGAATGATAAACACTGTTTTTGTCAGCTGCTTTACATGTTTGTGATTTCAACACTGTACCTGGACCAGGTTTCTGAGCTGGCTGAGGGATTCCTGTAGATGAACTTCCTTGGGGTTTGTTGAGAAGACGGTCAGATCTCCAGCGTACACAACAGGAGTGGGAGAAATGGACTGACCTCTCAGCTGCAGGTTGCTCAGAGCCAACAGGACACGTGGCTTTACCAGATCCTCCAAGCCAGACTGAGCAAAGCTGCTGAAACAGCGTACTTTAACAAAGTTCAGTTTCCCATCGGTCAAATAAAATGCAGGAGAGAAACCTGTGTTCAAAAGCACAAACAATCATTTAGTAAACAATATACTGTAGTTATGGCAGAAACAGTTAAGAAAAAAAAAAATCACCCACCCTGTCTATCTAGGATACTGATGACATATCCTGTGAGATCAACTTCTCCACACAGCGACTGGAATTCTGAGTTTTGAAGATCCACAAAATGGGTCGAGACCCTCGGTTGAAAACGTGTGGATAACCATTCCTGAGAAGTCTGCAAATATTAATTATTCTCATCATCTATCTGACTTTATAAATACTGTATCTACAATTCCACATGCATCCACTGAGTGTGCTCAAGATAGTTAGTTTCCACAGTACCTGTAGGTCCTGAAACTGTGTTTTCTTCATCCCAGTCAGCTGAACAGTTGAACAGCTACCACCATGTTTCTTTCCATCCGAAGTGGTGAGATTATAGACTTTGTATCGACAGCCTTCCTTCAGGAAAGACTGAAGATCCGAGGAAGGTCGCCAAAGGCTCAACTGGTAAACTATAAAAGAAAACAAAAACTCAATTTTAAATCAGTATTTGAAAACACAATAGTATATACATTGAAAGTTGTATTGATAACATTTTTAAGTAGACGAATAATTAAAAAAAAAAAATACATCCACAGAGCTCTTAGAAAGGTGCCAAAAATGAATTCATCATTCAAAAAATTTCGACGGGCCCAAAATTTATGTTTTTTTATCTCTGTGGAAGATATCTGACGTTCGGTTCCCACTTCTAACTAGGATTGTGAGCCAATAGTATAATGACGTTGGTATCACGTGGTATCTCTGGGTTGTTAGTGAGGAAAAAAATGGATAAATGGCTGAGTTTGACACTGGTGTCTCCATCAGGCTGCAGAATAAGTGAATATTTACCATGGCAACAAGTGACAACTGACGTTAGCACTTATTCACTGTCTTAGCTTAATCGTCCGAACAACAATATCCCATAAAATTACAATTCAGCATATTTAAACAAAACGACCAACAACTACCAACAGCCATAGTCCTTACAACAATAACTAATGTGTTGTCACTGGTTAGATTGTCAAAATGAGAAGAATAACAGCTTCAATCCCTGAGGAGCTACGTTAGCATCTTAGCATTAGTGACGGTTGCGTCCAGCTACCCAACGTTATAGCTCCCTCAAACAATGTGTAACAAAGACGAGCATCAGAGGGGATTTAGGTTGGCCAACCAAACCAGAGTTGGAGATTGTTGGAAAGACTGACCAAGATGGTTTTGTTGAGTTTGAATGAATTGTGTGTTTTACGATGCTCTGCCCATAAAACAGCTGATCTCCCAGCTGAAACTACAGCAGAGGGGGGGGGGGGGGGGGCGCGCGCACACACACCTAATTTTGTTACACTAACACGAAAGATTCATCACTTGACATGACTGTCTACCTCACTCCACTCGACCATAAAATATGCAAGTTGTGCAACGAACTGGCAACCATTTGTTGTGAAGGAAATGCAATGAAACAGGGGAGAATGCAACATCTAGTCGCTGAATTTTATCAATGTTATCATTTGCACCTTTAAAGTAACCATAGTACATCTAAAATGAGTAAAAATAAAGACACACCACTGCCGGGTTGGTCCATGGAGTCAGCAATGCAGAGTCTCCACACAGGCGAGACCTCTCGCTTGGGACAGCCACCTTCGCTGTCCTCTGCATTTTCTAAAGCTCGTCGGTAGCGATCCTGCAGTTCAGCCTGCTGCTTCTCCATCAGAGAGCGCCTGTAGGTGCGTAGAGTCTCCAACTGCTGTTCACTCAGATGAGCCTTGGACATGCAAGTAAATAAGGTGTGCAATTAAAACTCTATGCACAAGAGAAATTAAGCCAACAATCTGTAAAGTAAAATCACCTCGAGGTAAGCTGGATCATCCCCTACTGCTTCATAGAGCTCCTCTCCATCTTGAAGACTTGCAATGCTCTGACGGCTGATTGTCCGTCTTCTACGTTGAGGTTTATCACCTGAACACGACAATTTTGTTAAAACTTATTCCATTTCAACCTGTACCTAACATGCTGAAAACACGATCCCTACCTTTGTCTTCCTTTTCAAATTCCGCTTGAATCTTGGCGCATAGGATCTCCATAGCCTTTTGTTTGTGGCTGTCGTATCGTCTCGCCTCCTTCTCTTCTGCACGAACAGAACGGAACACGACGCCTCCATCTGGTTTCCTCTCCATCCACTGGGAAATATGAAAAGCATACAGTCAAAAGGGACATTAATTTCCAGGAGTAACAGTAACAATATGTCAATGAGAGACTAAACGCACCTGTATGGGGTAGGTTCTCAGTATGATGATGTCCACACATCCCACTGGTCCTCCACCGCTGTACAAACAGGAGACAGGAAGCAGGAATGGCCGTGGATCCTTGTGAAATCCCAGTTTAGCATCCCATCGGGCAGGTCTGCTGCTATTGGCGCAAATCTAAATATAAACAATTAATAAGCCAACTTATTTGGTTGCCTTGTGGAAAGATAGAACAACTTGTGCCCTCCCTCTTAAAGTACCTTTAACATTAGAGACTCAGGTGCCTCCAGAGGGGAGCAGGCATCTTGTGATCCCACCAGCTGAGCCCCGTGGATTATCAACTTCCCACCGACAGCCACTCGACCTTTGTGAAGCATGGCAGTCAAAGGTTCATCCAGCTGGGCTTTAATGGCGTACCATCCATCTGTCAGCCAGACAACTGCAGATGGGTTTTCGACCTTGGCGTCAGCATCTTGTGGAGTCTTGGTGTCATTGAAACTCTGTCTGTTTGGGGAGTGACCTCTGGAGACGACCCCGCAGACACAGAGGACCAGGGTTTTGGCTGCTGTGTCGTCCTTTTCCATGATCTTTCTCAGAGCCGGCCTGCGGCTGTGGTCCACCTCTACATCATATCTGATACACAGAACAGGCATTTCATAAATACATCAAACTCATTTGATTATCTTGTATGTATTAATTAAATGTAATAAAAAATGTAGAATAAAATATATTTCTCCTAATTTCTTTTAATTAAATGCTTTTAAAATGTAATTAATCCAGCCTTTAATCTTCTTAATCTTCTCCACCTCTCTTTTTCATAGACCCATTTTTGTCCTTTTTAGGGGGGGGTTACAGGGGGTCTTTAGGGGGAGATAGGAAGTCAGCAGTATATGTGACATAGAAGTGGTGTACATCATCTGAAAGTTGGGAACCTGAAGATTAATTTGAGATGCAGCTCAGCGCTGTGTGTCAAGTTGTTCTAATCACATCAGAAATAAAAATGTAATTAATTAATTAAAATAAATTGTGAAAGTGTATAAGGGGTAAGAACACTATGATAGAAGTATATGAAGTATATGATGGCAATTCTCATGTTCACTTATGTCTCATAAGTTGCTGCAGCAATTTTTGGCTTGATACCATTTGTTACACAGACTTGGTGCCAAATTTAAGAATTTTTTACCAATTGAGAATTGATAAAAATGATCAAAAATCCCTCCAAAATACCACATGAAGACACCAAGATTTCTGCAAGAATTGGATTTTTCGGCAATTGGATGGCGAGCACTTCTGTTCTGGAAACTGCTCAGAAACCCCCTTATTGTCAATATAGCTAGGGAAGCCATCCATCCTCTGAATGTCTCTAGGTCTCTAGTTTGTGGTTGTAAAGTTTCATGAGGCTGTGATTATCCTAGAGGTCACCCCAGGTCATTTTATACAGTGAGGTCAAATTTCAAAAAATGGTCTCACTACAATGAAATGGCTACTTTGGGGACTAACATCATCACACGTGAATACAATTGGGCTCAATGAATCCACAAGAGTCTGAGCTTTACAGTGAGACCCAGTTAATGTATTCCAAGACTGTTTAGGGACCCCAGTTTGCAGAAACCATCTTTAGGATAGGCGAAAATAACACATTTGAACTGCATGCAAATAACTGCATGCTTTTTGCCCCAAACTGCACGGGATTATCATAAAGTGGGTATGTCTGTAAAGGGGAGACTCGTGGGTACCCATAGAATCCATTTTTATTCACATATCTTGAGGTCAGAGCTGAAGGGACCCCTTTGAAAATCTCCATGCCAGTTTTTTCCCTCGCCAAATTAGTCCAACTTTGGAGCGTTATTTAGCCTCCTTCCCGACATTATGATATGGTTGGATTCCTTGGGGTTTCTTGTTTCATATGACGCCAGTGCCTTCACTCTAGCTCTAAAACTGAGCCTGCTACAACCGCTGAAAGACGGTTAAGTCGACCGTGGGCGCTGGTGAGGTTAAATCATACATAAAATGGCAGTAGGCGATGTGTATAATACCATTGTTAGTTCATGGATATATTTGCACACATTTTGCAACAAGATGTGTGAATGTCTTGTTTAGCACACAATAAAATTAACTTAACAACTACAGGAACACACTGAACTAAAAGAAGCTCTAATCCTACCTACCTGTACTTCAGCTGTAGGAGAACCTGCTCTGGGGTGAGACAGAGGCTGCCCATTGTTTCTGGAAATGATCTTTCCATGGAGGCCTGCTTCCACACAATCCATCGGTAGTGATTGTAAACCCAACCCTCACTGATCAGTTTAGGATCCACACCTGGGGTGTCACATAATGCTCTGTGGAAAAAGATGATATTCAGTATAATAGTAAAGTATTCAGTCTGCAATTGCAGATATCAAGATACACCTGGTTTCACATACATTAGGTTCAACATTACAAAGCCTGATTTAAACCCAACTAAAAATCAGTAATACCTGTGAAACTCCTCTTTCCCTGCAGTCCCATCCTTGCTGGGGATCAGCCATCCTCCATCAGCAAGCTGAACACCACCTCCGTCTATAAAGGCTTCCTGTTTGATGAACTGCTGTAAACTGAAGCGAAAAGACTTTGCAGTCTCACTGGTGATCTCACACACGTGCTGATGAACTCCATGACCATACAGCTGAAAAACAAGAATATGAACATGTCAAAAAACTGTTTATGTGACAGTGACGACAACATCCACTGACAAAACAGTTCTGGCCTTGCCTGTTTTTGGGAGTATCCTGCAGGAGGCTTTCCATTTCCTGCAGCTTTTAATGGTATCCTCGACACTCCTGAGGTTTTGGTTAGAAACAAACTTCCCGGCAAAGGTCGAATAGTCTGCCGCTTCTTCTTCCTGATCCTCATGTCTTGCATATCACTTGCCAGCTCTACGTTATGAAGATTCTGAAGCATGCCTGTAGACCATAAACACATCCTCATTTTACCTGTTATGCAGAGTTATTTACGGTGTATCATACTGACTTCATCTAAAAAGGTTACTGCACCTTTGCTTCTGGACAATGTGTCCTCCACACATGATGCAGCAGAGTCCTCTGATCCACAGCCAACAGGGAGGCTTTGATTATCATTTGTAGTGTCATCCAAGGCCACCGTCTCAATGTCTTGTTTGCTTTTATTACCAGTTACATCTGTACTGCGTTGTGTTTTTTCAGCGGGTGGTACATATGCATTGCTCTTAAAGGGTGTTACAAAGGGATGGTTGTGTTTATCCTCCTCCTCCTGTGGTTTACACGAGCTCTCTTGGACAATAGTTCTTTGTTTTTTGAACGGAGGAACAAATGCAGAAGGTGTTCTTATGTTGTCCTTGAGCACTGTATTCTTGCGACTCTCTGTCTTTGCATTCTTGAGGAATGGAGGAACAAACGTCGGCGTCTTGGAATGTGCTGATCTGCCGTCTCCTGGGGTTGAGTATTGTGTTGGGGTTGTCTTTTGCAATCTGGTTTCCACATAGTTTTTTCCATCCCTGTAAGACAAAAAAAAAATACATCACAGAGAGCTGATAACCTGTGTCAGCCGCTTGAAAACATGGCCGACAATTCACAGGCAACTTACCTGTGCGGCCTTGTGATGTTTGGATGGAGAGAGACGCTGTACTTGAAGACCCTCCTGTCTTTCATTACACCTTAATTAAGAAACACATTCACATTAAGAGTTATTTCATTTATAAGACAAACTGTGTATTCTTTAGATAATGTGTTTCAGTGCTAGTGATTTACCATTTGGGCAACTTTTTTCCGGATGGAGAGTTGAACCTGTTGGAACATCAACAGTCCTGTCGAATTCTTCCAGTAATCGTCTTTTCAGGGGAGGCTGACCTAGAATATTTCAGAGCAGTAAGGCAACCAATTATGGTTAATAGTCCTGCTTGTAACAGGCAGCGTCACAGCTTATGGTTAGTAATATACAAGCTAGGGCTGTCAATCTATTAAAATATTTAAGCGTGATTAATCGCATGGTTGTCCAATGTCCATAGTTAATCGCGATTAATCACACATTTTGTGTGAACATCTGTTTAAAATGTACCTTAAAGGGAGATTTGTCAAGTTTTTAATGCTCTTATAAACATGGGAGTGGGCAAATATGCTGCTTTATGCAAATGTATGTATATATTTATTATTGGAAATCAATTAACAACACAAAACAATGACAAATATTGTCCAGAAACCCTGACAGGTACTGCATTTAGCATAAAACATATGCTCAAATCATAACATGGCAAACTTCAGCCCAACAGGCAACAACAGCTGTCAGTGTGTCAGTGTGCTGACTTGACTATGACTTGCCCAAAACTGCATGTGATTATCATAAAGTGGGCATGTCTGTAAAAGAGAGACTGGTGGGTACCCATAGAACCCATTTTCATTCACATATCTTGAGGTCAGAGGTCAAGGGACCCCTTTGAAAATGGCCATGCCAGTTTTTCCTCGCCAAAATTTTGCGTAATTTGGAGCGTTATTTAGCCTCCTTCGTGAAGCCGACCTTCACTCTAGCTTTAAAACTGAGCCCGCTACAACCTAAGAAAGATCGATGGCGTTATTTCGTTAAAAAATTGAGTGGCGTTAAAAGAAATTTGCATTATTGCGTTAACTTTGACAGCCCTATTTAGTTTATTTGCAATATGGGAAAAATCTATTTAACTTATCCAATGAAGCTAAAATAGTCAAGACTTTGGCCCATGTTGCAAGAACTGCATTTAAATAATTGTGTTCTTCAAATAATTCTGATTCAACAAGACTTCAAAACATTGAGACAATCTGTGCAACATCAACAAAAATATGACTCAAATTTCTGAGTAATAATAACAGACTCTTACCAGTCATATCAGAGTCTTCTGCAGATCTTTTCCCTGCTCCTTTTTGTTCCTCTACAGATCTGAAGCTGGATTTTGGCACTTTTTCAGTCATTGAGAGACTCTGGCCAGCTAGACTTTCATCATCTAACAAAGCTTTAGTGCAGTCCAGAGCTTCCTGGGCGAAAAACCTCTGCTGGGTTTCAGTGCAGCCACTCAGGTTAAGTGACTGAAAGTTGAGAACTGAAGACTCTTCTGGCCTTTTGACCTTAGATCCTTCACTGCTGCTGCTTGTCTCATTTATTTCAAAGTCCAACACACTTGACATTTCCTCTCCAGGTCTGCTCACCACTGCTGAGGTAATTTTGCCTTCTTTTAACTTAAATCCATCTGTAGGTACCTTGTCTTTGATAAAAAGGGAGCCAGGTGCACTTGGATTTTGAGGAGCTTCATTTTCATGGTCAGTCTCTTGCAAAGAGGTTAAAGATTTAACTACCTGAGGGGCACTAAACTTAGTAGACATGTCCTTGTCACTGGCTGTGGAGAGATTACAAGTTCTGTTCACACCTTTCACGCTTGATAGATCTGACTTATGGGTGTCATGTGGGCTTCTTGAGGATGAGTTTGAATCATGACAATCCCCATCAGCAAATTCTGTCAAAAGGTTTTTTGCTTTCAGCAGAGTTTTCTGTGAAACGTGGACTTTTGCTCCCCCTGCAGTTGTGAAACCACAATGTATTTTCTCATCGTCTTGTTTCTTGTCACTGCCCCTTGTGTCTGAGACAGCTGGGATCTCTGCACTGAAACTGATGTCACTGAAGAGAGCCTTGGCCTTCTGGAGGGCCTCAGCTGAAAATGCCACTTGCTTACCACTGGCTGCAAGAAAGCCACTATTCCTGGGTGGTGGACCAGGAACTGGCATCTTGGAATGTGTTGGTTTTACAAAGATTTTATCCTCAACTTCATCACATTCATTTAACAGAGTTTTTGCTTTCTTTAGGGCTGCAGATGAAATAGCAACTCCTTTGCCACTGGCTGTCTGAAATCCACCGTTCTGTGGTGGAACAGTGTCTTCTTTTTGTTTCAGTTGTTTGTTTGTGTCCTCAAATGTAGCACTTTCATTCAATAGAGACTTTGCTTTTGTCATTGTGTCATCTTTCAAAAGGTTTTTTGCTTTTAACAGATTTTTCTGTGAAACATGGACTTTTGCTCCCCCTGCAGTTGTGAAACCACAATGTATTTTCTCTGTATTATCAGCATTGCTTTGTTTCTTGTCACTGATCCTTGTGTCTGAAACAGCTGGGATCTCTGCACTGAAACTGATGTCACTGAAGAGAGCCTTGGCCTTCTGGAGGGCCTCAGAAGAAGATGCTGCTGGCTTACCACTGGCTGCAAGAAAGCCACTATTCCTTGGTGGTGCACCAGGAACTGGCATCTTGGAGTGAGTTGGTTTTACAAAGATTTTATCCTCAACTTCATCACATTCATTTAACAGAGTTTTTGCTTTCTTTAGGGCTGCAGCTGAGATGGCAACGCCTTTGCCACTGGCTGTCTGAAATCCACCGTTCTGTGGTGGAACAGTGTCTTCTTTTTGTTTCAGTTGTTTGTTTGTGTCCTCAAATGTAGCACTTTCATTTAATAGAGACTTTGCTTTTGCCATTGCGTCATCTGACACAGATACTTTCTTCCCGCTGGCTGTACAGAATCCACCGCGTTCGCTCCATTCATTGATGGCAGGGGAACTAATGTTCTTTGATGTTGTGCACAACAGGGGAGAAAGTGGCTTCGTCATCAAGGATGAGTTTACATATGAAGAAGCTGCGTTGGTAGAATCAAATGTGTTCTTAAAAACACCTTTGTGAATCTCCACATCATCAGGACGCAGCGTGTTTCCATGGTTTACTTCAGAAATGTTTGTAACCCTTTGATCTTGTTTAAATTTTGGAGGGTTTTTCTTCTCGCTGCCACTTCCCCTCACAGGTGCTATACTTTTATCTTTTACTGACATGCCATCATTACCATCCAGAATGTCACAATCCTTGAAGAAAGCATCTGCTTCTTGCATTGCTGTTGCTGAAATAGAACCATCATCAAATTCTGTCAAAAGGTTTTTTGCTTTCAACAGATTTTTCTGTGAAACGTGGACTTTAGCTCCTCCTGCAGTTGTGAAACCACAATGTATTTTCTCTGTATTATCAGCATTGCTTTGTTTCTTGTCACTGATCCTTGTGTCTGAAACAGCTGGGATCTCTGCACTGAAACTGTCGTCACTGAAGAGAGCCTTTCCCTTCTGGAGGGCCTCAGCTGACAGTGCCACTGGCTTACCACTGGCTGCAAGAAATCCACTATTCCTGGATGGTGGCATCTTGGAATGTGTTGGTTTTACACCGATTTTATCCTCAACTTCATCACATTCACTCAACAACATTTCTTTTGCTTTCTTGAGAGCTGCAGATGAAATGACCACTCCTTTGCCACTGGCTGTCTGAAATCCGCCATTTTTAGGTGGTGAAAGCTGAATTTGATTGGTGAGATGACCCGTTCGTGAAGCATCATCTTTTCCTTTCAGTTGTTTGTTTGCATCCTCAAGTGTATGAATCTCATTCAAAAGACGCTCTGCTTTTATTAGTGCATCAGCTGACGTGGATACTTTCTTCCCACTGGCTGTACAGAATCCATCACCATTGCTCAATTCGTTGATGGCAGGGGAGCCAATATTCTTTGATGCTGTGCATGAGAGAGATGAAAGTGCCTTATCAGTCGAAGACGGGTTTCCACGGAAAGAAGCTGCATTTGTTAAAGCCAGGGTATTCTTAAAACCAAAAGTGTGAATCTCCACATTATGTTGTACAACCTCTGTATGGTGAGCAGCTGGTCCAGCATTCACATTTTCAAACTCGTTGATTGGTTCTTCAGAAAGGTTTCCTTTCATCCCTTGACGATTTTTACATTTTGGAAGGTTTCCCTTATGACTGACACTTCCAGGCACGGCTTCTATGCTCTTTTTATGTTTTACTGACATGCCAGCATTACTGTCCATATTGTCACAGTCTTTGAAGAGAGCATCTGCCTCTTGCATAGCTTTTGCTGAAATAGAAATGCCTTTCCCACTGGCCATCTGGAACCCGCTTTGAGGCGTGGTTGTGTCCATCCAGTTTTTCAAACTTTTTGTAGCATCTTCATCTCTAATGCCTGTGTCCTGTCTGTCTGAACAGATGGACTCCTTCACTTTAGACAAACATACCTGAACCCTCCCCCCACTATAATTACCACAACCTGTGAATGAATTATCCTCTTTATGATGCAAAAAGTTACCAGGGTGGTTATCCACACTGCACTTATGCTGCATTTTAGAATCCGTTTCGCTGCTTTGCTTGTCTGGCGATTTATGACTCGTCACAAGATTCTCCTCTAAATCTGCAAACAAAGCTCTGGCTTTGCTCAGACACTTCTTTGAAACTCTCAGAATGTTTCCTCCTGCAGTCTTAAATCCCACACCAAGCATTAAAGGATTTTTGTTCTCCAGCTTGCTTATTTCAGTGCGCCCTGCTCTGTCAGAGTTGTGCTTTGAAGAGGAAGACGCATCTTCACAAGGAGAATTTTCCTTTTTCATTGCACTTGACAAACCTGTGGATTTACTTGTGACGTCGGAGGTTTCACAATTAGTTTTACCATCTGAAACCAAAGTCATTTTGTCAGGCATCTCAGTCGCTGGCAGGTGCTTTTCAGCTTCTGAACTAAAACTGTCATCAAAATCTATACCCGAAAGAAAATCAGGGTCAAGTTCTTTGTCAACTTTTTGGGGAGAGGTGGTATTATCTTGTTGTTTTAGCTTTGCTGTTTTAAACTGTGTAAATTCAAACTGGCTATCTGCTTCTTCCAAAAGAGTGCACAGCTCAGTCACATCAGCTTTTTGTGAAGCTGTTAACTGGCAACTGCTATCCACATTTTTTTCACTTGAAGAAAGCAGTCCGTTTAAGTTAGTGGTTGGATTTTTCACTGATCCGTGACTCGTGGTCATTGCATCTTTAGTGTCACTGGCACATTTGATGGGCTGGTCACTTAAAGTTCCTTCCACTTCAGTCTCTTCAAAGAGACGCTTGGCTCTCTCCAGGTTGGCTGAAGAGATGCGTATACCCTTATTTGAAGCCGTTTTGAATCCTGATCCATGGACGGAAGGAAGAGAAACTGTTTTCTCTGGCAGACTGCCACGAGCGTGACCATTAAGTGGAATGCAATTAATGCTATCAACAGTTCCTTTTGCTCTGCTGGGTAGCTGTGCTGATGTGCTCTCAGGGCCCAGTGTCTGGCGTTCCTTGATTGCACTGGACGGCTTGGCATCCGTTTCAGCTTCTAGTAAATTATGATCCAAAGGTTCTTTTCCATTTCCTTTATTTGTAGATGTGAAAGGAGTGGTCCTGTGGATATCAGCTTTAAAGCCAGCCCACTGTTGATCACCACTGATCTCTGAGCTGGGAAGAACAAATGATGATGCAGTCACATGAGTGCTATCTACAACAGCAGACTGGAATCCACTGTCACTTATTGTGCCCTCATTGATGGAGTTATTTTGATTCGTTGTAGAAACATGTCGTCTGTTACTGACGCCATCACGGTCGTGGTGAATGCTTGCTTGCGTTGCTTTCTGCTTCGCTCGTTTCATGGCTGACAGACAAGCTGATGGAGAGAAGCCATCTCGAGGAGTATCCTCTGTGACTTTACTCAGTTTACAGGGGTCGGACATTTGACTGAAGTCTTGTGCAAAATCTTTGCAAAGCTGCGACATGTCAAGATCCTGGACTTTGGCTTGTACAGAGGGGGGTAGATTTTCGAGATTTCCCAGTTTTTGCATCTCATTCTTCCGGATACTACAACTGTCTGCTTCTTCTGGGGCTTTCCCCGACGGCTTCACATTAACTTCTTGTCCTGAAATAAAGCATGATGATAAAAAAGGATAAATTCAGTCATTGTAGAAAATGTTAATACTAAATCTAGTATAGCATTGTTACACTTTACATGCATGAGAAATGTGTTACCAGAATCTGGAATCCCTGATGATGAGTCCATCTTCTGAAACTGTGTTTCTTTTCCTTGAACTTGTGGTTTTGAAGTCACAACAGAGTAAACAAATGTTCTCTTTTTCTTAGTAAATCCAGAGTCTGTGAGTTTCATATGTGGCCTCACGAGCTGGCCAGAATCAGAGTCATTCCACAGTTGTTCTGTTGAGATATTGTTTTCCACTCGTGCCGCAGGACTAGTATCCACAGTACAAGGTTGGATTTCAGATAAACTCAACGGAGACCACTGGGTGATTCCAATATCTCCAGTTTTCCCCGTAGGGGGTGAGGGAAGTCTGTCAGGCTCCTGATCAGCTGCTCTCTGTTCGCTGGATGCAGCATTGTTTGTCGATGAGATGTCTGTAGAGCTGCAGCCATGTCCTTTTGTCGGAATGATTTGCTTCCTTTTGATTCTGTCAGTTTTCACTTTTCTCAGTGCTGAACTACTGTTGGTGAAAAATATAGAGAGAACATTTTCAGCTCCATCAAGAACACTCGCTACTGTTCTGCGAATTTCTCCATCCTTGATAGCATCTGGTAGCTTCTGTTTCCAAACGCCGCCACTCTGATTCAGTGAACTCTGGGGGGAGTCGGGGGACTCTGGATTCTGACCAGCCTCGGGGGAAACAGCACCTGTTGATTACAGACCAGCAGTCAGTATCATTTTGCATTATGCATCTAAAAGCATGTGCAACACAGAATAAGTAAATCTGTTGCAATTCATAGTCCTGTAATTCATATTCAGACGTACTGCACCATCTTGGATATTTAGCAACTTGTAAAGGAAAAACACAGTACCTTGGTGAACAGTAGGTGTTTCATTGTTTTTGGGTGACAGCACTTCAACTCTGGATGTATTTGAAAGAGAGGGGAAAAGCTTCCGTACAAACTGAGAAAGACAGAAAAACAGAGTTTCAGAAGCAATTTCAAATGCAGGACCTGCTTATACACCATGTTTACTGTAATGGCACGTTTCCATTGAACCAGCAAAAATGAAATGTGCACTGGGAACAAGATCTCGACCCTCCACTTTTGAGTGAGAGTTGGAAAGCAATCCTTGATCAAGTACATGACTCCTCTCCCTGTAGTAAACACAGGCTCACGCAATTTAAGATTGTCCTTCATGTCTGAGAGATGCTAACAACACATGGATTTAACCAAATCCTTTAACAAGCATTTTTATTGTAAAACCAGAGAATGCTGCCTGGTCTACAAACACTTAAAATACTTAAAATTGACCTGCTTTTTAGCCTGTTGTCTTATCCTATTTAATTTAATTGGAAACATCCAAAAAAAACCTTGTAATGCCAGGTTGTTGAAAGAGGTCAGAGTGTCAATTAAAACTAGAGAAAATCAAATTTACCATAAGAAGAAAATTTGATAATTTCATGAAAATATGAACGCCATTTATATTCCTTTTTACCATGGTCACTGGGATAAAGATTGGAGTGACTAAAAGTCCCCCTTATGTGCATGTTGGGGAGGGTTTCTGTGTGTATGTTGGGATACTTTTGTATACAAACAACTTGGAAAACTTAATTAAGGGTTATAAAAAACAAACAAAAAATTCAATGTGCATATCTTCTGAATTTGCTCTTCCTCTTGATTCCTCAACTATTTACATTTCATATAATATAAAGATTTTGTAGTGTCAATATATTCTGTCTTTTACAGATCATAAAATAGAGAATAAACAGAACATTTTAACTCTTTTATTTCCACATTCTACAAATTTGAGAGGTAAATCTGTTGTATGTTTGTGCTGGACAGAATACTCACAACAACATTTTTGTCTGTAGAAACACTCGCTGGACAGGGACTCTCATCAGTTTTAGCTATAAAATTGAGAAGAAACAATGATTTAACAAATCAAAATCACATATTGAGTTTTTTTTTAAAAAAAACAACCAATTCTGTCATTTGCTTACATAAAATTAGGGTGGATGGTACTGCTGGTGGGGTGTTCAGAGAACTGGTCCATGACATATCAGGATGAATATGTGCTGCGAGACTTTCAGATATTTGCTTGCCATGGCTGACCTTTGTTATTGAAAAAACAATATAAAGAGGGGAAACCATTACTCCACATTAACATACCGACATTTGCTGAAAGAAAGATAACATCCCTGTTAGATTTAATACACTTACTGGGGATTTTTGTGGGGTTTGAAGCAGATCTGTCGAGATGACAAAAGGAAAGAAATTAACAAGTGATGATTACATTTTTTTTACACATCCAATTCAAACAGATTAAATACAGATACATTTGCAGCTCACCAAAACTGTCCTGATTCTGAGGCTGAAAACCTCCATATTTCGCACCTGGGACCCTATAAAAAACACGATAGACAATCAAAAACTGCCAACAGCAGTGACAATACAAGTAACTTTGGCAAAATTACCTTCAAAATAGCTCCATAGGCAGTCTTTTCTCAGAGAGCAATTCTTTACCATCAAGAGTTACATATAAAATCAATATTTGTTCCTTTTTTGCTGTAACTGAACCGCCCTTTAGAATGCCTAAAGATATTTAAGTAAGAACTATGCAAAAAAATTATTTGGAATATTTAAAAAAATATATAATTTCTCTTTCAAACATCCCAGACAACAAAGTCAGAATTGTTGCACTCACCGCTCTTTTGACATCCGAAACAAATATGGACTTTGTGTTGTTGTCCATGGCAATGTTTCTTTTTCTAGGACGTACCACAGAGAAACATTATTTTTAGATGCAGCGTCAAGAAAATGTATCAATGCAGACACAAGTAGGTTACTACAATTTACAACAATTAATTTAACATGTCCTATGCAGACATCCATATTCCTGTTGCGTTTAGCATGAGTTTATGTAATGTGCTAGATGTTTTAACTTAGATTACTGTATGAATACATCAACAGTCAAACTTGAATCAAACATCACCTTGTTCACCAGTGAACGACTGCTCATCCTCAGTTTCAGGTGACACAACTCGACTGTGTCTGAAAACTTTGGGGGTTGAAAACAGCTGACTCTCTACTGCAGTTTTGTCAAAAGGTATTTTAAAACTTTCCTCCTGGTTTGCAAACAGGTCATCTAGATCAGAGACATCTCCCTCATTAGTGAATGTCTGAGCGGTCAGTGCCTCAAACCAGTCGGGGTCCAGGGGTCCCAGCTCTAAATTGGGAAATAAAAAAATGATTTTAGAATGAGTACACAACCTCCAACATACAGAACATTATGTTTTATCTTTTGTGATTGCACAAAAAGTAGGCTATCATATTCTGATTATGCAGCTGGATTTAAAGGGTTTGGACACAATAGCAGGAAAAGCTGTACAATGTAATGCATTACAACAGTCCTGCAACACGAACAATCACTGAGCACCTTGTAATGTTCAAGTGTTATTGTGATGGAGACAGAGACTCCTAAATGTTGTCTTACCTTTCCAGATTTCATCTCTGTATGTGTCGTACATGTTTTTGGAGGGTGAATCCATTCCAGTTGATTTATGTAATCCCTAAAGTTTGTCATGTGGCACACCTGAGAAGACAAGGCTTTCATCATCACATAGGTTAAAGATCAGAAACATAATGTCTAAGTTAGTTAGCTTTAAGATGAGCTAAAGTTACATTCTCCAGGGTGGGCATGGCCCAGCCTTGTGCTAACGTTACATTAGCTTAAGTTAACGTCAGGTAACTTGATAATAATACGACTTAAGACAAATTGTCGAGAAAGTATCGTTAGCCAAAGGTTGATTCACAGCCGTAGCCAATGTTATAGTTGGTTGCCAATGTGTAAAAAAACACATATTGTTAGCTAAACTCAGGTTAACGTTACACTGACTGCTAACGTTACTCATTCACAAACCAGCCCGAGTTCACGTTATTCTGACTCACCATGGCGGCGAACGACTGTTCACTTTCATGTTTTGATGGAACTCTTGACAGAATGTTGATAACAATCCACAAAACCACGATATAAAATCAGAGAGAAGTTTCATCGAGAGTCAACTTGCTAGCTAGTTTGCCTCTGCATCGAAAACAAACCTCGCGCGCCACGTACCGGAAGTCAGAACTCCGACTTCAAAATAAGAGTCCTGCTTAAATTACACTGTGTGCGGAGACTACAGATTAGCTCATTGTTACATGCGTTTACACCAATATGGGGTTTATTACATGGATATTATGAATACTCTGTAATAGTGCGTGGCGATTGTGCCCAAATTGGTCACATTTTTTTCAATAACGAAAGAACAATGTGCTTGAAACCTTTAGGTACATTATTACACTAAATTCAGCCTTTCAGGCGGAGTTTCCGGCTGAACAACACGTCATTCCTGGCCCTGCCTCCTGCACAGTGATGTGTAAATGCTCCTGTCAGGGCTGTTCTCAACGCATCTCAGCATTTTGGGTGGTGCACAACTTTAATCCTGCAGTAGACAGAATATTTTTGGCATCATTAGGCAAAAATTCTATAATAACCTTTCAGCATAATTCAAGTGTTCTGAGAGAAAACTAGACTTCTGCACCTCCTCATGGCTCTGTTTTCAGGCTTTAAAATATCTAGCTTGTGAGGAGAGACTGGCAAATCACAGGTCATTTCAGAGAAAGTTTGCTCCGGCTGGTGGGCGGTGCTTGGTATTTCCTCAACTGATCTCAACATGGCTGCCGGGTCACAAACTTTTTCATTTTACAGCCAAACAGTACACTACAAGATGTTTCTGAAAACATTTGAGGCGAGAAATATGGATTACAGAATATTGATTCATATTTGATCAGCGCTGCCTAGTTTGACCATTTCATCGGAGTTTGACTACCTGTCTCATGCACTACTGTCAGGATTTAGTGACCGTTTTACCACAGCTTTAAGTAATGCACTCCTAAATGGTATTTGAATGAGGATTTGCTATATATAGTTATAGTGACCATTTTATAAAAATAACTTTTTTTAAATCATATTTGCTCCAATTCTACCCACTGCAGCTTACATGTTGTCTGAGAGGTTTCACCTAGGGCTCAGTAGTTCCCATATTTATGAAAGAAAAACAAACAACAATACTAATATCACACAAAATGACACCACAGTTAACAAATGTAAGTTTTATTTTTATTGATACATAAGTGTACAGAACACCAAAGTACAGTACATTGCAAAGGCAGAAGTATTTACAAGGCGAGAGGCTAACAGTTCTTGTGGAAGCTTTACAAATAGCTATCTCTTTCACTCTGCGTGCAACTCAAATTGTAAGTTCATAAAAATACAATCTTATGAGTCTGAGCAAAGCCCCCCATTGCACTATGTACAATTATTCAGTTAAAATAGTTTCTGTATTTGTTCATAAACATTACTATTACACTTTATAGTACATAGAATTTGCAAGCTTGGCAGGTTTAAAGATGAAACAAAATATTTGTTTTCTATAAATCTAGTCTGATAAATGCATGTTTTTCCTATTGCAAATAATATTAAATAATTTACCTAATTGCTAAAAGCTGCACAGTTAAAAGGTACAGTAAGATGTTTTAAGTAACAGGTAACCCACACAGCAGCATGTAGTGTAGGTTTGGGAGACGTTACAGTAGTTTTGCAGCATGTCGAAGTAGTTAAATGTGAACAATTTCTGTAAATCAGTATCCATAATTCCATCTGTGATGGTCGTCAGGTTTACATCACACACTCGAGCACCCGCACACAACACAAGCACACACAAACACGCACACAAAAAGACCCACTACTTTAACCAAGTAATGAAGCCTCCCTTTTTTCTTTACCAACAATGTTCTTGTTTTCCAATGCTATGATATTCAAATACATTCTTTCAGGATACAGTAAAAGTCTTCCACTCCCGTGTAGGATTGCACATTTTCCCTTGACAATTAAAACAACATAACTGAAAGAGAATCACTTAGCTTTGGTATGTCATTCGTTAATTGTGAAAGTTGTTGACCTCAGTTGCAAGTTGTCGCTTTGTGACAATTTCTATTATTAGTGCAATAAAAGCCTAAGTTTCTTTGCAACTGCAAAGTCTCTCATCTTTCTAAAAAACAACAGTATTGCTGCTCATCTGAAGATCCGACTTTATGACCTTCTGATGTGCTCTGAGCAAGAAGAGGAAAGGGGGGTTTGGTTATTCCCAGGAGAGAGCAGAGTGCTTGTTAACCACTGAGATGATAGCAGCAGCCCCAGACAGGACCAGAGGCTTGGCATGGGGGACAGGGTGCCAGACCGCTATCAAAGAGTCGAGCCTGAAACCCTGGAGTCTGGGAGGAAAGCTGTGATGGCTCGGTAGCCTTGGGCCCGTCGGATCATGTCCCGGATATCTCCGTTAAGTTCCATCAACTTGACGGAGATTTCTGTCAGGTCCTGTTTCGAGCCCACCAGAGCAAAAGTTCCCGTCTGACCCAAGGTCTGATGTCTGAAGTAGATGTTGAGTAAAGTCTGGACCTCATCCTCAGATGGGCTGCCAAAGATGTCGTTAGGCCACAGTGTTCTGCAATGAAAAAAGAAAATGTTATTTGTCTGATTGTTTTCGATGGCATACACTCCTCACGTGCAGAAAAACAAGCCTTTTTCTTTTCCCACCTGCACTCCCGAATGTACCGGATGGACGTCGGAAACTCGTTGTTCTTCAGACACTCGAGGATGGCCTGCACGGCAGCCTCAGAGGAGCTGAAGGTGGGCTCAGAGCAGGAGCTCTCGCGGGCTCCAACCTCATCATCCGTCACAGAGGCTGCTGCTTCTCTCAGGTTGCTCTTCAACTCATTTAGCTCTCTGGACATATTTGTCAGCTAAAGGTCGAGAGGGATTAATATTATTAAACAGGGAAATGGATTAGATGGTGGGTGTCATTGTTCCAAAAAGAGAGGACAAGCAAATGCACGATGTTCCTACCTCGGGAATAGAGCTTATTGCATGGACCTGTTCAATCAGCTTACAGTAGGACTGAAAAAGCAGCAACAGCTGAAAGTGGAGTTTGTAGAGTCTTTGACAGAGCTCCAGTTGCTGAAAGTGAGAGAAAAGTGGCTGTTAGCAAGAGGCCTTTTCATTGAGCTAGATTTCTCTTTCTGATTTATACTTTATCAGGTATAGTTCTGCATTTGATGGGTAATGAACTCATACTACTGTACAACTACTTGTAATTAGATGTCAGCCTGCTGCAGTTAAACAGAAGACTTTACAATTGCCGATTTATTTTAAAAACAGACCATTTAAAGCAACAAAGAAGTCTTTCCAACTTACAGCCAGAGATTCCATTTGCTACAAAGCAAGCATGTTACAGGACAGAAAAGAAGTAGGGAAAACAGAGAATCAAACGAAGGGCATGCAACTTATTTCCATTTGAAAGTGGGTGAAAAGTATTAGCACAGGTTTTACCGGCATGCAGAGAGGAGGAGAAGTGAGGGTCGGTGTATGTGCAAATTAGAACTGAAAGGAGGGCTGGTAGTCGCCGTGAATTAAGGTTCCCTGTGGAGTTTTTGACCTGTAGCAGCGCTGTCTGCATGTTTTGTTCATCTTGTGCACACGCTTAAGGACGTGCATGCATGTGTGCACCCGCGGGTTATGCGATGCACAGTCCTGCCGATGTGTCACACTATTCTACTGATCTACAGGTTGCGGTAACACAAGATATGCTGCAATGCGCCTACAAAGACTGGGTAGAAGAAGACTACAAGCTACTAAACATGGATGTAAACAATGCTGGATTTAAAAAAAACTTTGCTAATGTTTAATGAGAAGGGAAATGCACTCGACACGTTTGTTAGAGCAGGATGCACACAATGCCTTTTGATGAGTAACACTGAATGTAACCATAGCTTTTGTTCGTTTAGAAAAAGAAAAAGAAAACTCCACAGGGCACCTTTAACCAAAAAGCAAAGTAAAAAAAAAAAAGCCAAGCAAAGTAACAATTTTGCCTTTTAATTAGCACAAATGCACTCACTTTGGTGGGAATCTCTTAGCTATTAAGTACCAAGTTTTAACAGCAAAACTTTCCATTTTGCTGTTTCCTTTCCTCAGTTGTGAAGTGAGCGTAATTGTTTACTGATAGATCAATTGCAACTTAAGAGACCTTGCTCCCATGCCCAGCACAGCTGAAAATGACCACAGTGCACATTGGAATGAGATAAACAATGACCCCCTTTACACCTGGCGTTAAAACGCGTTTCGTATCCAGATTGTATCTAGATACGATTTAACCTGATTAAATTTACACCTGGTATTATAATGTGTCTCCACATTGAGATTCAATTGAGTTCCGATCGCTCTGTCTGAAAGGGCTGAGAGGAAGCCTCCGGAGGCTGCCCTACACACAGGTTTGAAGCCAGGCACTACCGGAGAGGCACATCAGCCACAAAATGCCACCGTTTAGGGGTGGAGGGCCCGCAAAAGTGACTTTGAGGTACGTTTACACTTGCATTCACAGAGGGATGAGGAGAGGAGATGCTGAGCACAGACAGACCGATCTCTCTGGTCACGGCGGTCCAGTGACCGGAGGAGCGCTGAGAGCACGCTGCAGGTTGAGCCCCCAACACACACCCAGCCGAAGCTTAGAATAGTGGCTGTATATTACTACCGAAGCTCCGGGGCATTACAGATTTCCACCCGTGTAGTTGTTGTATGTGGATTGAAAACACAGTTGCATTTACATTTGTTGTTCAATGTGTTCACAATGCATCCCTGACCACCTCTGGAGGTGGTTTGGCCGATCGGATCACAATCCGTCATCAATGCGTTTTGGGTGCATTTACACCTGTACTTTCATGTGGTCAAGCACTATCCGATCACCCAAAACGCATTTTAATGCCAGGTGTATATGGGGTCATGTGTGGCAACTCAAGGTTGTCAGAAACTTAAAATTTACATAGTGTGAGAAAATTAGAGGTAACACTCACAGAGCTACAGTATCACACAGTAATGCAGAGAGTACAGTATGAAAGGTCAGTCGAAGAGGAATCTTTAGTATTTCAGTCATTTTTGTAATTCCATTCTTACAGAATCAACAACTATTTTCTGTAAAATCATACAGCTTTTAGTGTGTTGGAACACTGGCTAAACCACAGAAAA
This sequence comes from Sebastolobus alascanus, assembly GCA_916701645.2. Lineage (NCBI taxonomy): Eukaryota > Metazoa > Chordata > Actinopteri > Perciformes > Sebastidae > Sebastolobus > Sebastolobus alascanus. The sequence goes on along the minus strand of CAKAOJ020000040.1, from coordinate 1,943,123 downwards.
TACCAAACCAGTATTTTACATTAACAATTAATATGACAACATGTCAGAGTTGTAGTTCAAATTCCTAAAAGATAAGGTTTTACCTTGTCCTCGTGCTCCGCTGGTTGACATGTTATCACGGGGCCCCCAGCGCTCCTGGGAAAGGTGGCCTTACAGTTGCTCAACCACTGCAGGTAACAGAGACAACAGCGCATAAACAAATCAGTGATAACATACAGGTAAAAATCAGACTGGAAGGCACAATATTGACTGTCCTTACAGTGAGAGCTGCCTCCTTTCTGTTGTTATAAGTATCGAGATACTCTTGAAGTTCCAACACGCTGAATTTAATTTTTTCCAGGAATCCATAAGACATAATCTGTGAAAATAGAGTTCTGTTGTTGAATTTGTTCAACTACTATCAACATTTCATACTGTTAAAAAACAGTATTATCTCAGGTTACTCACTGTGTCTGCATCAATAAACAGTGTCGGGCACTCTGAGCATGATGTCAGCATCTGAGAAGACCTCAAAAGCTTTGATCCTAATCCTCTCAGGCCGTCGCCGAGGTAACTCACAGCGTCACAGGTCAAGGAACAAAATTTGGTCTGGATGTTCTGCAGAGCAAGAAAAAAAGGCTGGCTGTGATACTGTCAAAGTCACTCCTACATCATTTAAGGTACTTACAATCTGTCATTATTTCTGAAATTCTCCATTGTCAGCTTTGGTCAGTGAAGTGAACAACATCTGGTTAATGAGTCTCTGAAAGCATCCACAGAGTGCCCTCTATTGGTAATTAATCAGACCTGTTCTGGAAGGAAGCCTCTTTCTCTAAAGGTTAATCAGCCAGATAACTAATCCTGTTACCACTATTCACTTTAATTATTCACGTTGACCGGGCACACTGTTAATGGGCTGGCAGTGTATGCTGGCTACATGCAGTAATACCTGGAACAGTGAAGAAAACACGTGAAACGTGTAGACTGCACAGGATCCGTCCGAGTCAGACACGAGCTGGTTGATGTGACTTCGCCAGGCCTCCTCTGCGTCGTCGCACACCGCTGGTTGGAAAGCTGCGAGGATGGCAGAGAAGAAGGGTGACGGCGGCGGCGACGATCGGGACTCCAGCATGTCGTCTCTCTCCTCCTCGGCGAGACTTAGTGGACATAAAGAAGCCGTGTTATTAATGTCATTTATATGCAACTTTATTCATTATTGAGAAAAGTTGTGAGTAGGTATTTATTTATTCAAAAAGATCATTAGCTGATGCCAATGGGGCAATGGGGATACCGAGGTGCCCTTGAGCAAGGCACTAAGCCCATAAAACTGCTTCGCGGGCGCTGTAGAGTAGCTGACCACTGCTCTTAAAGCTAAAGTAGGCGAGATTGGAGCAAATATGATTAAAAAAAGTTATTTTTATAAAACGGTCGCTATATCCTGACAGTAGTACATGAAACAGGTAACCTGAAAAAAATCATGTCCTCCTGTGTCCTCCGGTGCTCCTAACGGCATCTGCAAGATTTTACAGACCGGAGGAAAACAAGCAGTGGGAGCTGATCTGAGATCTGCTTTCCATCTGCTGTCTATGAGAGCCGGCTGTCAATCACTTGGGAACTCCGACCAAACGATCAAACTATGCAGCGCTGATCAAATATGAATCAATATTCTGTTACGTTAATGCCTATTTCTCTCCTCAAATGTTGTCAGATACATCTTGTAGTGTACTGTTTAGCTGTAAAATGGGAAAGTTTGCTCCGGCTGGTGGGCGGTGCTTGGTATTTCCTCAACTGACCTCAACATGGTGGCCAGGTCACAAACTTTCTCATTTTACAGCTGAACAGTACACTACAAGATGTTCTGAAAACAGTTTATGTGAGAAATAGGCATTACAGTAACATAATATTGATTCATATTTGATCAGCGCTGCCTAGTTTGACCATTTGATCAGAGTTTGTGAGTGATTGACAGCTGCTCAGAGACGGCAGGCTCCAGCTCGGCTCTGATTGGTTGTTTTCCTCCGGGCTGTGAAATCTTGCAGATGCAATTAGGAGCACCGGAGGACACAGAGGCACATGATTTTTTTCAGATTACCTGTCTCATGTACTACTGTCAGGGTATAGTGACCGTTTCACCCCAGCTTTAAGTAATGCACTCCTAAATGGTATTTGAATGAGGATTTGCTATAGGATGGACGTAGGTAAAGAGGGCAGCTATTCCAATGATTGATGGCACGATAAATGATGGTCTTTTTTAAGGCATTAGATTTTGGGCGAGGTAACATGATTTGGCCATCACCTGCTGTTCTGGTGAAATGGCTGTGAAAGTCACCACATTTGGTAATTTGACTATATAAAAACTTGAGTTTAGTGGAATAAATAATGTTGCTAAAGAATGTCACCGTGCTTAAGGCAAGCCTTTTCTCTGCTGGTAACCATGAGAGTTTACGATGCATGCTGTCTGTGTTCCTTCTTACAGTATGGGGCAATGTGAGACTAGTCTTGCAGTTCTGTTCTGGACAATTTGTAGTTTCCTCAGTACACATTTTGATGCAGAAGACCATCGTTTACCTGGCTAAGCAGCTGTCCAGGTCCAGTTCTCCTTTGTAATCAATGTGAACCATGTCAATTGTCAAACTGTCACCACAGTGAAAATCAAGGGGTAGTTCGCTGATGGAGAGGGAGAGGTCGTCCTCGTGGACATTGGTGTCTTCATCTTCTTGTGACACCTCACGCTAAAAAAACACAGGGAGGACACATGCTTTCTCAGCAATTGACAGCATTAACTAGTCATGACCAAATACTGAGACAGCATGCAGTAAAGGTTATTATCAACTGAAACATGTTCCCTCTGTTATACGTAATTATTAAACAGATAATTGTGTTGGTAAAACGGATACACTAACCTTGGCGTGGGACCCTATGGGCACTCCTTGTGGTGTTTTTCTTTTATTTTGTCAATTTAGTGTGCATAAAGTGTGCCAATTAAATAATGAAATAATTGAATTCAGCCAGCGTTGTGGCCCTGCACACTCATGTTTTGGGACAGGCAATGTGTAAACCTTTCTTGACCTCCCACATGCCAAGAGTTTTAGTTGTTGCTTAGAGCCACCCACACAGAAGCAATTAGGTATACACATTGCCTTAAACAGACAGACACAGAAAGAAAGAGACTTTTTTTTCTATTACTGACCTACCACCCCCCTAACACTGCCACGATTAAAATAAGGCACAAACTAACCCATAGCCCAAAGCGTTATAGATTGCCTGCTTGCATGTTTTAGTTCATTCTCCTTTAGCATGCAACGACTGAAATACCAAGAAAAGACCGGCTCATGCGCTACTCTGAAGAGAGGAAATGTAGAAAACTCACAAAGTAATACTTAACATAGACCGAACCCAAAGCACATAAAACATCCAAGACATTTCACAAGAACGATGCAACAGAACAGATCCCTATTTGGCAAAATTAGTGAAGAACTCTAGTATGGAGTTGCGATAGGAGTTAGTAGTTCCCAGTATCTCAGACACTCTGAAGCCCTTATTCACCCGCTGCTTCGAGTCCTCTGGCGGTTGGACCTCGAAACTGGGATTTTTGGTGTTCAGGGAGGTTGAATCGGCTGAAGTTGTGTCAAAAAAGGCAGAGGGAGAGTCCCTGTTACTGCTCTCTGCTGTTGGAGAGAGGTTGACCATCTGCAAGAGAGACAAAGTCAGATTTGTTGAAATCTTCTCTAAATAACATGTGTCATTTTTAATAAACAAAAAAGTTTTTTTTTAGAAACACTGAAAAAAGCAGAGCTCAAAACACTGGATTGAAAACTGTAACACTGCAACATTCCCGAATCAGCTGTAAGCACTGACAGTGGTAGAGTAGCTGATCAATCAGGAAAGAGAAAGGAGTGTGATGACAGCTGCGTGGGATGGTACACATGGGCTTCCCATCTGCCACCACAGTTTCCACAAACTTTAGCTAATACTGCAAGTAGCCGGTGGTCATGGAATAACAGAACGATGATGCAAAAAATACACGAAGATGATGCAAAAGTTTTATAGCTCTGCTAGCAGCCCCTGGACACCGCAGTGTTCATTAAAATGTGGTCCTGTGGTCGACACTGGAGGAGAAGCTACGTGATCATTAAAATCAAAAGGCCTTATCCCTCTGGGAGCGTGAATGTGCTCAGCAAATTAAATTATGAGCTATCTTGTGTGTGCAAAGCTGACAGTAACCTGAGGGTGGCACAAGAGAAAAGCTCATGGAGGGTCTAAGATGAAAATAATTTATCCTCTGAATGCCCAAAGTACATTTCAACTCCCAATTGGATTTGAATATGTTTTGTTATGATTATGGTTGAAATCACTATCATGATACTGATAAATTGTTTTTGCAGGGTTCACCAAGTTAACGCCCTGAGACCTGTGGGACAGCGGGTGATCCGGACCAACTTTACTGTCTTCCAGAGGCTGTAGCAGGTTCAGTTTCAGAGCTATAGTGAAGGTACAGATATTACATGAAACTAGAAAACCTAAGGAATGCATTGGTACTAGGCTCACGCTGCAAATTTAGGCTAAATTTTGGCGAGGAAAAACTGGCATGGCCATATTCAAGAGGGTCCTTTGACCTCTGACCTCTGACCTCAAGATATGTGACTGAAAATGGGTTCTATGGGTACTCACGAGTCTCCCCTTTACATACATGCCCACTTTATGATAATCACATGCAGTTTGGGGCAAAAACCATGCTGTCTAAAATGGTGTATTTGAATATTCGTAATATTTGTAATTATGTGTTTAGATATTTCTGCATACTGGGGTCCCTAAACAGTCTCGGAATTATGTAAATTGGGTGTCACTGTAAATTCATGTGTGGTGATGTTAGTGCCCATAGTAGCCATTTCATTTTAGTGAGACCATTTTTTTTTTTTTAAATTGACCTCACTTTATAAAATGACCTGTGGTGACCTCTAGGATAATCACAGCCTCATGAAACTTTACAGCCACAAACTAGAGACCTAGAGCATTCAGAGGATGGATGGCTTTCCTAGCTAGATTGACAATAAGGTGGTTTCTGAGCAGTTTCCAGAACAGAAGTGCTCGCCATCCAATCGCCGAAAAATGCAATTCTTGGATTTTTGGATTTTACTATGGTGTTCCTCAACATCTTGGTGTCTTAATGTTGGATTATGGAGGGATTATTGATCATTTTTTTTAATCAATTCTCGACTGGTAAAAAATGGTTAAATTTAGCACCAAATCTGTGTAACAAATGGTGTCAACCCAAAATTGCTGCAACAACTTATGAGACATAAGTGAGCATGGGGATGGCCATTATATACTTCTATCTTAATGTTCTAAGCCCTTATACACTAATTTAGTTATATTCACAATTTAATTTAATTAATTAATTAATTCACGTTTATTTCTGATTTATGACTAGAACAACTTGACACACAGTGCTGAGCTGTATCTCAAATTAACCTTCAGGTTCCCAGCTTTCAGATGATGTACACCACTTCTATTGACATATACTGCTGACCTGCTATCCCCCCCCCTCGTAACCCCCCTGTAAGAATTTTAAAGATGTTTTTAATATCACATAGAATGCAATTTAATGTAAAGTTTTACAATCCTACCTCCACAAAAAAGGATTAAACAGCCGTTAGTTAGCAAATTACGTCTCCCGAAATTAAATTTTAAGACGTTTTAATACATTCTAAGCCTTTTTTTTTTTCAGCTAATTTCAATGTTTTTTAAAACTATTCAAGACCTCTAGATACCCTGTGATAAGGATCATTTCCCTGATGCTTCAACAGCTAGTTTTTCTTTTCATTATGACATTCATTTATTGGCATACAAACGAAAGGTGAACTTACAAGCTGAGAGTGGGAGAGTATCTGGCTGGCGATGAGGGAATCTTCCTCAGACGACTCGTCTGAGTCTTCATGGGTGATCTTGCTGAGGCTGGGCATGCTGCTGGACAGCTGGCTCTCCTCCAGGGGCTGCAGGTCACTCCGGTCCAGACTGTCCATGGAGCGTCTGCGCACACCCCAGTTGAAGTTGTCCATAGTCTCACCCTGCAACAGAGAATGGCTTTGAGTTACCAAGTACCAAGAAGTAAAGCACAGTCTCTTCTCTAACACAAACACATGCACACACACACACACACACACACATACCGTATACACACATTCACGCAACCATGCAGTGCAGGTTCAGGGAGGGGGCAGTCTCTGAGGGAGATTTTCCCCTCACAGCTACGAATGAAAGGAATACTGGAGCAGTGTATCCTCACAAAGAGAGTTTCCTCAAACTACAACCAAAATAGTCAAGCTGATGGTGAAACTGGCAGATAATGTGAATTTAAGAACACCTTGATATTGCCAGCTTTAATATAAATATTTACAGGTTTTTAAACCCCTGAGTCTGTCGGTCTTCTTCCTTTAAAATGCAGAGCGACTTTTCAACAGGACAGGACGTCAGCCAACTTCCACATTCCACCAAAGCTCCACATCAACACATCAAGTAAGTGAGACTTCCTGTGGCCACAAGCTTAATGCCTACCACTGATAGAAAGCAATGGCTTTGACTTTGGCCTACTATCTTAAACCATTTGTGATCAAAAACAAAGTGTGTATGTGGTCAGAAAACTTTCCTCAACTTGTTGTGGTGTCATTAACTTATAAAACTGTCTGTGTTGCACTTTTGTTGACCACAGCAGTTGTTTTAGTTTTCAGTCTGTGTGAAAGTTTAGCGGGCACAGAGAGAACAGCTGACAGTGTTTTCCAGGGAACAAAGTCTGCAGCTTTAGATATACAGAGACAGTTATGTTATTTCTACAGCATCAATTTGCTGAAAATGCCAAGATGTTACTGTGGATTTTAAGCTTGACTAAGTAGTACTAAAATGAAACAAAGAGATATTCATAATTGAAGAATTCAACATGAGTGATGTTAAATTGAACCAGTTAAAGCAACAGTGTTATTGCTGTAAACGAGGTGAACAACAATGTGTATATCATCAACATTTGGGCCTCAGTGTGAGCGAGGTTGGAGAGTCTGATGTTCTTCTCCTCAAAGTAAACCAACAGAAATGTTCACTGAATGAACTTATCAAAGAGCTGACTTTACACAGGGCAAAAGTTAGGTTGTGTGCAAAATAAAACTAATAACTAACTAACAAAACTAATGCTGCGTTCACATGGAATCAGGCAGACGGTAGACGGCAGACGAACAACAACTTCTAGACGGCACGAGAAAAACAAACAAACAGTCCAATGAAATGGCAGGACGGCAAAATGAAATACGCATGACGATATATTATGTAATTATTCTAGTACCTATAAAATGCAGATTTCTCTTAATATTCTATTGCAAACTTAAACAACTTTCTCCGGTTTGAGGGAACTACGCAACATCCGGCTGTAAATTCCATCACAGTAGGCGGCAAAAAGTTAACGGTTGCCGATATTTTCTGTTGGCTTCACTTCATTTTACCGTCCTGCTCTTGTTCAATAATATTATATCCGGTTTGCCATCTACCGTCTGCCTGATTCCATGTGAATACAGCATAATACTTGTTTTCTCTTAATAACCAGGAAAAAAATGATTGAACTGTGTAAATCAACTGAAGATACATTTATACATCAGCTAAAACATATGTCTTAAAAATACCTTATGTTGACATGCATTTCACTGGTGACTGTCAGACTACTAGTCCTATGTGGTTGTCTATGAGAAATATACTAAACACACTGTGTTTCTATCTCTCTTAAACTACATGAACTTTGCAGAATCCGTTATCTGTTGTAAATTACACAGCATGCACACACGTTTGCTACTCTCTACCATCAGTGTGGCAGTTCACTAAATTATCTGCACAAGCAAACACTCTTTTAAAGACCACAGCAAAGAGAAATGTAACATGACTAAACTTACCTGTAGCTCCTAGATAGCACAGACAGAAAAAAAGCACAGAAAAAGGAAAACCCCATTACACAGAGCAGGCAGACCTGACCCAGTACAGTATAAGAGTGCTCTTTGGAGGAAAATGTGTCAGTCGTGTTTTTCTTACTGTTTTTGATTTACAAGTTATATTTTGTTGTAGTCCACCAAATGCGAGCAGGTGAGAAGAAGGATAAATCATTTCTTTCCCACTGTTTTAGAACTTTTGAGACTCACCTCTCCATCTTCAAGCTCCACATCCAGGAAGTCAAAATCTCTAAAGACTCTGAACTGCTGCTCTGAGGTGGTGTCGTCCATGTTGTCTGGCTCCCGGGTCCCCTCGTCGGAGGACACCAGGCTGGGCTGGTGCTCCATGAGGTCCAGCTCCCCACAACTGGAGAAGATCACCTACACAGAGAAACAAATAACACACAAATTAAAAAGGGCTTATGGGCTATTTTTGAATGAATGAGCCAGCATGTGTTGAAATTCATAGCACTGCTATAATGAAGTGTATCTTACTGAAGGATTTTTTGTGAGCCCCACTTCTTGTCCACACAAAGACAATACATTCACCAGTTTTTCCCGTGTTCTTTTCTGCAGAGAAAATAGAAATATTTTGAACAAAAGATACAGATCGTATTTTAATGTCATGTGTAGATGGGGTGATAATGTGTTAAATAGGCATCAAATGCAGACATTATCAAAGCATAACTAACCCTCACCTTTCATATTATGCGCATAACTGTCAGAGGGAAAGGGAGGAAGTGCTCACCTGTGAAGACTGAGGCCTCTTCCAGCTGACCGGCACCAGGACGTTGTTGGAGGTGGATCCAGAGGAGGTAGAGGAGGTGCTGCGGGTCACTGTCGTGGTCCTGCTCTTCACATCTTGGCCCGGAGAACGCTGCAGGTCATCGTAACGCCGACCGATCACCGGCGTCTAACAGCGCAAACACAAACAAAACAGACGTGCGGACAGAAACCTCGATAAGTCAGTGGAAGTTTGAAGAAGAGAAAGTCCCTCTGTGCTTAGTCAACCCATGAGTCAGGCTCCATAACAGCTCCTGTTTCCTCCAAGATGACCGTTACGTGATCAATGTTTCAACATTTATCTTTTATCAATGTTCACAATTTTTATTCCACTTGGCATTCCGAATGCGTGAAGCCTTTGTGGAAAAATGAACCTGCTTTTCCTCTGCCTTATCCCTCTAAAAATAGTCTAAAAATCTCTGGGTATTTTAGGAAATATCTGTGGTTTGACCAAGTTTAAATACACACGCTGTTGGCCATCCACTAAAACTCACTGATTCACATACAAAGGGCAGCAGCAAAGAGCTGACATCATTTCCTGCCATTCATGAACTACCCAAATAGCTCCCTGTTTGGTTCCCACACACACACCGCTCCGTCTGTATCTTTGACATCACTTTCCAGCTCTGCTTGGTTAATTGTGTTTACCTTTTGGAGCTTTCAAGCTAATCTCAAGGGGTTTGGTCAAAAAGAATCATCAGCACTGAAGGAAGGGGAAGAAATGTTTCCTTTCTAGAAACACACAACCTCAACAAGCACCACACCCTGGAAAATACAGGAACAAATACAGGGGAAAACACACAAGCATTAAGCTCCCCTCAAGCTGCGGGGACTTTCAAACTGGTAGAAAGAAAGTCAGAGAAAGAGCCTCTCACCTCAGATATGTCAAAGTGGAAATCCAGCGTTTTCCCAGGCAGGGCCTTAGAGCGGTCCCAGACCCGGCTGATGTCCTCGTAGGATAGGTCACTGTGTGGGGATGAAGGCTGCACCAGACTGGCTGATCGAGAAACCACCAGCTTCAGGATATTCAACGCTTCCCCCCAATGGACAGTCTGTAGTCAACACACACGCACCATTTCACCCGCACACGCAGACAAAAAACCAACACAGCCACATGTTTAGAAAGAAACAACCACAAATGTATCTCTGTGTGTTTAATGTGGTTCTATTTCTGGCAGTTGGCTGACAGTTGGAAGCTAAAGGAAAATGGACTGAGTATGAGAATAAGCAGAGGCCGAGCCTGCGGCAGAAGGGCAGACTGTTTATAGTTTGGGTGTGTCCACAAATTTACTGCACTGACACAAGACAGCTTTTTTTCCTCCTTTTTTTCCCATGAACACTCACAAAAGGAACAGGGAACGCAATACTCTTACTCAGAGCACAACGCCTAAAGGTTTCCAATGATCACATCTGATGGAGGTGATCTGAATGTTTTCACTTTCCGTGCACATATATCTCAAAAAGTAAAAGTTACCACTGGAATATCCTAAAAAATATAAACAGCCATTAACTAAAAGTCATTATAAGACAAACAGTCACCACATATTTTAACTATGGCTGTCAAAGTTCATAATAACGCGTTAACGCTAATAATAGTAATATCTATAATGCATTATAGATATTATAATCGATCTTTCGGAGGTTGCAGTGGGCTCAGTTTTAAAGTTAAAGTGCTGCTATCATATGAAACTATAAAACCTAAGGAAGAGAGAAGCACAGGATGTTAAATAATGCTCCAAACCTACACAAAATTTTGGTGAGAAAAACTGTCTTGGCCCCTCGACCTTTGACCACAAGATATGTGAATGAAAATGGGTTCTATGGGTACCCACGAGTCTCCCCTTTAAAGACATGCCCACTTTATGATAATCACATGCAGCATTAAATATTTTATCGATTGAGAGCCCTAATTTAAACTAATTATCTACAGTAGGACACGTATTCAGGTGTTAGTGTTTTATTTTAACTCACCTGGACGAATTTCTCAATCGTCTTGAGCACCTCCATGTTGAAGGGTTTGGCTTGAATTCCACTCAGGTCCATGTGACTCAGCAGGCTGTAGATGATCTGTAAAAGAGTCTGCTGCATGCTGGGGAGACCCTTCTCCAACAGCTGTTACAACAGAATTAAATGCCATTCATTTATTTCGCACCTTTTGAGAAGCTGTAATAATAATAATAATGACTGTACAACCCTTTCACTGCTCCTCAGCCATTATACACACTTGCCAACCCTCCCAGTTTCTCTGGCTGACTCCTGTTTTTCATTGCCCTCTCCCGGTTTCCTCCCGGGGTCACAATTCAATTAAAGTAAAATCAAAAGTATGCCTATTTTACATAAAAATGCTGTTGCAGTGTATTTATTAATTTGCTATTTTCATTCTTTAAAAGTCACCAGAATGCAGCAAACAAAGTTGGGAAATCCTGCCTATTTTTGAGGTCTCAAGGTTGGTAAGTATGCAAATATATGATCAGCTGATGCGGCTGCTGCACGAACCTCTGCCATGTACGTGACCAGGTTGAGGGTGATGTCCGAGAAAGCTTCGTGAAGATATCGACACACCACGTTCACCCAAGAGAAGCAGTCTCGTGTGTAGGAGTGTGTTTTGTACAGAGTCATGACATGAGCGAGGTTGGAGAGCTTTGCGTTCTTCTCCTCGAGGCATACCTACACACAAAATAGTGCATTAGCTTGAAACATATTATTATCTCTGAGCTAAAATGAGGAAAGAAACGTTAATAGAGCCAAACCTGGGCGATCTTCTCAGCAACATCTTGACAGAACTGCGTGGGGCCGTCAAAGTTCTGCACGAGATGCGGGAGCAGGCAGAGGACGTTCAAGGGAAAACCTAACGGATGAAACAGACAAATTCATTCAATATTTCACATGAAAATATTCACTTTGGAAAAATTTGTTTTATGTGCTTCACCACATTATTAGAACATTGGCAGAAAATAACAGCTTCCAGATCTAAAATCTAAGAATATCAACATTCATAATGTCTATAAAACCCTGTATCTATCGATTTATCTATCTATCTATCTATCTATCTATCTATCTATCGATTCCTACAGTGTACCTATGGCTTGTGACGTGTCCACTACAGGCACTCGTGACACAGGTGTGAGTTGGCAGAAGAGCTGCAGCGTGAGGTCGGTGGTGGACACGGAGGTGAAGCCCTTCAGCAGCAGCTGCTGGAGCCCAGTGAAGCTGCTCCATTGAAGCTGGCTCTGCAGTTTCTCCAGCTTCTCCCTGTTCTCCTGCTTGTCTAGCGACATGTGGCCCAGCAGCTTATTCAACAGCCTCAGAGACATCTGATACTCAAACTCAAAGTCCGACTCCATCAGCGACACCGCCACCCAGAAGATGGTGGCCAGCAGGTTGCTGGGGTGGTTGATGTTGGTCGGGTCATTGATGTTGTCTTTAGACGAGGACGAGCTGCGGGTCTTGGCTAACAAGACCTGCTGTTCACAGGCTTGGATGCGGTCCAGCGTAGCGCTGCGAGGCGGATCGGACCACCTGTCTGCCTCGCCAAACTTCTTGGGGACAGAAGAGCTCCTCTGATGTCGGCTCCTCTCTTCTCTTCTGAGATTGAGCTGTCCTGTGCTCTTCCTGTTGGACAGCAGCTTGAGGCTGGTGAGGAAATCTGGAGACGAGGCTCTGGAATTAAACAAACAATAAAGTTACTACATGTTTTAACAGAAACAAAAATACAACATTAATATATGTAGAGGAGACAAAAACCTTGTCAAGATGGCCATGAGATCATTGTTCTTGAGACATTCAGCCAAGTTATCCACCACAGATTCCAGCGTGAGTAATACCTCCATCACATAGCCCTGCAAGAGAGAAAAAGACAACTGCAGCTCTGTGGAGGATTTTCTTCTATCACTTAATTATAACAGAGCACTTCATTGCTGCAAAAATAGATAAAAAGTAACAGATGGATTTGGATAATATTTGATGGACAGATGGTCAAGGATCTGCTGATTAGACGTTTATAATGATCTAAAATGTATTTATTTATTTATTCTAAGCACATTTTATTGGCGTTGATGTATAATATGGTAAACAAGATTCAAAGGTACAATATTTAATTTGTTTCGTATTTAACAGATCAAAATGGAATAGAGGAAAAGAAAACAAAAAAAACAAAAATGAAACAACAAAAACAACAAACCCACCCACCCAGATATCCTAAATGTTCAATTAAGTTCAATTTTATAGTACAGTAATTATAATTTAAAACTACAGTACGGTATCTAGGATTTCTACCATTATATGATTATTAGTTTTAATGCTGTGTTCATAAGAGGATCAAACATCTGGGGCATCCAACTCCTTTGCTAAACACCACTGAATTAATGTGCTACTTTACCAACAACTGCTACTATAAACTGTATTTACTGATGGGTTTATCGACAGTGATGCAAAGAGGAAATTCCTACATGGATGATCCCTAAACACTTAAAGCTATTAATGTCTAATTCTCTCATGTCATGTCTCATGTGCACTAACCTGCACTTCCTCTCCATGTTCACCGACGACTTCCACCAGCCGCGAGAGCAGGTCGGAGACGGCTTGTGCAGAGACGGGCTGCCGGAGGGCTCGGAACACCTGGAAGGAGCGGCCGGCGTAGTGACGCGATGAACTGCACAAGGCCGTCTGCAGCGCCACGTCACTGAGCTGCTGCTCCAGGTGGAAATCTGACACATGGGGAGAATGGGCTGATGAAAATTAGAATAATTGAGTGGTAAAGACAGGGTTCTGTAGTTTAATTAATCAATTAATAATTACTGTTGAAGATGCACTGAAGGCTTACCTGACTTGGACTCTTTGAACACAGACACCACATGTCGCAGAAAGTTGGTCAGCTGCCCCGTGCTTTTTGAAATTTGGTTCTTTGCTGAAATGTCTTCATGGCACCACAGTGGCCCATACGCTCTATAAATCAACAGTTTCATAGTTACTAACAATACACAGTAGATCATCTATGTCGAGGTCTGCTATTGTAGAAAGTGGGACAATTAGCTGACTATTCTGAATAACCTGTACCAAGCCCAACTTCAGATGTTACTGTGCTTTTGTTTAGCCCATTAAATATTGTCTGTACTTAAACTGACAGTTTTAATTGGAATTTCCAATGTGTACAGTCAATCATGCTAAATACCAGCTGCACTAGCTTAATTCAAATATCAAATCTAATCTACTCCTAATAAGAATCCAGTGCACTATGCATATAGCACCACTAGGTGGTAACCTACATCAAGAAATATGAGAAAGCATACCAGCTTAAGAAGGATATCTCTGCTGTATAACATGCATTTATTGTGTAAAATACTTCCAGCCTTCCTTTAACACTCGTAAGTAAAACTATATTCTCAGAGTTCAACTTTTGCACTTGCTGGAATTTATCTTAATGGGAAAGCAGCATATTGAATCAGCACCTCGTGGTTAAAAACTCAATGAGCTTGTTGGTCTTCTCATCCATTTTACTGGAAGCCACCAGCTCCTCCACCTCATGCGAGATCTCCGGCAGGTTGCTGCTGCTGCCTCCCAGACTCAAACTGGACGACGTGGAGGAAGAACTCAAACCAGAGTCCAGCACGGGAGACGCTTGACACTCCCGCAGAAAGTCAAAACATCCTCCTAGCACGACAGAGGAACAGGTGTGTGATCAGAAACAGGTTACAGCGGTTCATTTAGAGGTTGGATTTCATTTCCCTGACTGTAACTTTCAGGATTTAGTGTAGAAGAGATTGTGTAGCGAGCAGTATGGCCTGTGTTTTAACATGTCTGGAATTCGAATCCAATTAGCCTTGTCTACTGACAATATTTATTTAATGTGGTAGAACTTTAACTACTAAGTTGTTGCACACTTAATTTCCTTGTTGTTAATTTACAAACTGATCATTTCTGCAAGATATTACACAAAATATACAAAAATAAACATGGGAGTGAAGACGCTACAAAGACTGAGAGGAAAATATGATGTTTTCTTTGGATCTCATTTATCATTGTGTGGTATCGCTGTAAGAAACCCCCCCCCCACTATTTTTAGAATACAAGTTGTATTCAAATGGTCGAATAATACTCTGGACATTATAAATGTCTAGACGTTTGCAAAACAAATTATCGGCAGGGGGAGGGGGGGGAGCCAAACCAGCCTATCCAAACCCGAGCAGATGGCCCCAATTTGGGCAAGAGGACAGAAATAGCATAATGGAATGCTTTAATCAAGACCTTTGATGTCCTCTGAGCTCAATATTGCTTTTGGCACAGTGTCCAAATATTTTCTCCTCCGATAAGACACTTATCTATCCTCTGAAAGGAATGTTAGCCATTCCCTCCTGTTGTTGACGTTTATATTAGCCAGAGAGAAGAGCAATGTGTCAAGCCAAGCAGCTCCGTCAACTGGACCCCGGTCTACGCCAACATTTTACTAAAGTGTGAATGTATTACTAAAGCCTATAAGTTTACCTGAAGGTAAATACTCCGGCTGTAGACTTGGTTTGCAGGTGAGAGTCTTGGTGCCATTGATCTCACGTGTCTGCAGTAAGACTGAGGCGATGGTCTGGAAGTTGTTGTTACAGGACAACGTGATGAGCAGGTGGAGGAGGAGACGTTTGCTGTGCTCAAACACCTCCGGACGGTAGTGATCCATACCTGAGGAAAGGATCAGAGCAGTCAGCCTGCTTCAGCACACTGTGAACTCTAAGACAAGGTGTTGCTTGTTACAGCAAGGACTAGACTTTCTTTTCAAGCTCCCTTCTCCCAGTTTCACAACCTTGATCTCAGAGTCTATTGAAACTAGAATTACCGCCTGGCGGTTGTATGCCTCCGCCAACCAGTCAAGTTGCAGTTTACATCCATGTCTGTCCAAAATATCAGCACTTCATCATTTTATCCTATTAGACATTTGTGTGAAATTGTCATAGCAAATAGCATATGAATTCTTGAAAAAAACGTGTTTCAGTTCATCCTTGAGTCCAAGTCAAGTTAAACGTTATTTGTAT
This sequence comes from Sebastolobus alascanus, assembly GCA_916701645.2. NCBI lineage: Eukaryota > Metazoa > Chordata > Actinopteri > Perciformes > Sebastidae > Sebastolobus > Sebastolobus alascanus. The sequence goes on along the minus strand of CAKAOJ020000040.1, from coordinate 1,927,384 downwards.
AGCACCTTTAAAAAACAACCGCAGTTGACCAAAGTGCTTAACATGTACATAATACAAATTAATACAAAGCAAACAACAATAAGAACAGAGAGAAACAAACATAATGTGCACATAATAGCAGTAAAAGAGTTGCAGCACAACAGAGGACAGGACAGGCAGCGACTACCGCAAAGGCTTGGTCGCCTCTAGTTCTGGGGACATCCTGGAGCATCTGGTTGGTCGACCTCAGTGCTCTAAGCTCTGGAGTATGAAGGTGCAATAGTTCTGTTAGATAAGGTGGGGCTGGCCCATTTAAAACCTTAAAAACAAGCAATAAAACCTTTAAATCAAGCCAGAAACTGACAGGAAGCCAGTGGAGGGAGGCCAAAACTGGTGATATGTGTTCACGTTTTCAGAGACGACTGTTCTACACCCACATACAAAGAATTACAGTAGTCGAACCGAGAGGTAATAAAAGCATGGGTTACTCTGTCGAGATCTTTGGGAGACAGATAGGCCTTTACTTTGGCTAAGAGTCTTAACTGGAAAAAGCTGGTTTTGACAACTGAGCTAATTTGTTCATCAACTCTGAAGGAGCTGTCAAAAATCACTCGAAGATTTTTAACAAAATACCTGGACCTTTCTGCCAAATTTGAAGAAATTCCCTCCAGGTGTTTCTGAGATATCACATTCACGAGAATGGGAAGGATGTGAGGTCACAGGGACCTTGACCTTTGACCACCAAAATTGTATCCTTGAGTGCAAGTGGATGCTTGTACCAAATTTGAAGAAATTGGCTTAAGCCCCCAAACCCTCAAAATACATAAACAAATTGTTATTTCATTTTTCATTGTATATTTGTACTGTATTACATCAAATACGTAAATATCAAGTAATTACATGGATGGGTTTTACAGGGATAATAATGCAAACTCACCCAAAAACAAGGCATGTAGCAACAAAGGCAAGTGCATGACCCAGTCCTCTCTCACACTGTGGTCCACCACCATCTCTGTCATGAAGATGACGGCTATATTACACCTAAAACAAACAGAAACACATAAACTGTAAAGCCTCTCAAATGAAACACAACACCAAAAAAATCAAATCCACAAAAACATGACCTTGAAGTGCTCAGCATAGAAATGAAAAAGCTGAGTGGTGCTGCTTTTATCTGCAGGCATTTAAAGGTCAATTGTGACAGTCAGTCTACTCACAAAGTAAACGGCCCTACTGTAGTTAGTTATTCTTCAGGAGTGACAAGCAGAAGTTTTGTCTCGACATTTTAAATGACTCAGAATGAATGAATGTATGCAGCAGTCTAACCTGTGAAGTGGTCCTCTGGGAGTGATGGTCTCTGGTAAGAAGTCCACCAGCGGAGCCCAGCATCCTCCATTCAGAGGCATGGGCAGAGGATGGGGCTGATTGGTCTCAACGACAACCACCAGCCAATCAGCATAGGGGGGCAGAGGTTCACCTAAATGATTACAGAAAATTACACTGCTGACATTTATCCCACACACACATACGGCAAATTTCAACCAAAAATTAGAGTTTGTGGATTCTTCACAGCTGGACATGGCATGTGGGCAAATGACAGACTGGAGATGCATTTAACTAACGTACAACTACATAACATCATAGAAGAGAACTACATTTTGAAGGTTAGTTGTTAATAGGGGTATTTTAGGGAGCTTTTAGTTGTCAAATTATTCTAACTCACATTAGTCTGCTGGGCTAATTCAGACCATGAAAGGATAACAACGCTGTTTTTGGGTCACTGGCAGCAGTGCAGAGGCCCTGGGCTTGACTACTTTCATTTCAGTGCCAGTTCTCACAGACGCCTTTTAAGAACCCCAGGCCGCTCTGCACTGCTCATGCATTATCAATGACACCATGCCGGCCACCATCTTACCCTCTAAACCAGCCTGTGTATTCCACACTCACCAGACCGTGACAACCGCATTTTTTTTTTCAAAGGATGTCTGGTACATAAATACACTCACTCTTATCTTCATCGTAAGATCCTCCTGAGCTGTTGCTGTAGCGTGATTCCAGGCGGTTGTGGGCTCTCATTATGTGGCTGAGCCTGAGGTCAGAAAAAAGAAATTATCATCATGAGCCTCGGTAGGACTATAATTAATCTAATGATAAGCTTCAAGATCTTGTTCTCTACCTCTCCTCATTCTCCTTCACAGTCTTGGTATCATCTGTGTCGGGGAAGCTCTCCTGGCCGGCAACTACAGTGTTGCTACTCGATGTGGTGCCTAGAAAAAAAAAAAGGTTTGAGGAAAGTCAACTGAGCATCATCTTCAACACCAACACCGCTTCACATTCACCACTGGGATCCGTCCAGAGCAAACACAGTTTTCTCTGGTTGGCCACTAAGTGGTACCACTGGAGCATTTGGGATTTCCTGGTTGGTTGATTTTTCCTGTTAAAAAAAAAAATTCAACTGGTGTTCATTTTGTTCAGTGTTTTTAAAAAGGTGTACCTGAAGCTGCTGTGGAGGTCTTGCTCGTAGCGGTGAAGCGATAGAAAGGAGGGCTATCACAGTGCTGCACCACAGGGTTGACTGGATCCGTTTGCTGCAGCTCAAATATCAGCTCCTCCATGGTCTGCATGGTGCTGTTCCGGCACAGATAGATCACCACCTTCTTGATCTGAACAAACACATCGCAGAATAGCCGTGAGAAACCGGAAAGAACTAAAAATAGAAGTATCTACATAACATTTTGAAGCTAGCCTAAATGATATAGCTTACATATGGCAGGAGGGTGGTGTCGCTGCTGACACCACATAAGCTGATTAGAAACTGCAGTGCGGTTCTCAGATTGTTGCTCCACTTCTCATTGCTGACTAAAGCATTCCATGCGTTTTCCATCTCTGGTCCAGGTAGGTCATCTCCATACTGACCAAAGGGGTTAAAAAAAGAGCGTCATGTTAGCTGCACTGACTGATTACTAGGGCTGTCAATAACGCCTTATGGCAAACTCATTTTAACGGCACTAATTTCTTTAACGCCTTAGCGGAACTTGTGAATTTGAGGTTGTAGCGGGCTAAAGCTAGAGTGAAGATACTGGCATCATATAAAACTAGAAAACCTAAGGAATCTATTGGTACCAACCATGTCATAATAGCTTGTCGCGAAGGAGGCTAAATAACGCTCCAAACTTGCGCTAAATTTTGGGGAGGAAAAACTGGCATGGCCATTTTCAAAGGGGTCCCTTGACCTCTGACCTCAAGATATGTGAATGAAAATGGATTCTCTGGGTACCCACAAGTCTCCCCTTTACAGACATCATAATTTCTGATAATCACATGCAGTTTGGGGCAAGTCATAGTCAAGTCAGCACACTGACAGACTGACAGCTGTTGTTGTCTGTTGGGCTGCAGTTTGCCATGTTATGATTTGAGCATTTTCTTTTATGCTAAATGCAGTACCTGTGAGGGTTTCTGGACAATATTTGTCATTGTTTTGTGTTAATTGATTTCCAATAATAAATATATACATACATTTGCATAAAGCAAGTATATTGGCCCACTCCAATATTGATAAGAGTATCAAACACATGACAAATCTCCCTTTAAGGTACATTTTGAACAGATAAGAAATGTGCGATTCATTTGCGGTTTGACAGCCCTCCTGATTACCCATGCCCCATTTCATTACATTGCCCCAGCACAACTTTACCTTGGCGGTCATGAACATGAGGTTATTGAGAACCATAGACGTGGCCTGTAAGGAGCCCCAGCCGGTGCCCTTCAGTTGGTGGGATGAACCCGCGCTGGTCGTCCGGATGGAAGCGCTATAATCTGAGGTGCACGGTGTGAAGACCGGGACCAGCAGGCCGCTGTCCACCAGCTCGATGTTACCGAGCCAGGGCAGGAGGTAGGTTAGCATGATCTGCCTCCCATTGGGATGAGTGGTGCTGAACCTCTGGCTAACCTCTGGAACAAGCAGGGGAAAGGCAATACTACCATCAGAATAACATCAGCAGGGGAAATCAAACACATACTGTATACTCAGTTTCACCATAATTGCCAGTTTAATCCTGATCCACATATGAATTCAACTTCAACCTGGGAGTCCCTTAATTGAATTAAGCTCTCTGTGTTTCTGTGGTCAGTGGGAGTGTTCATAGATACAGTATGTGAGTGGGTGGAAGAGGAAGACTTCTCTGGAAGATGAGCGAGCAGCATTTAGTGGGAAACCATAAGCCTGTGAGAGTATTACAGCAGGCTGAAATACCATGTCTAACCCTGCTGTGGCCACATACACAGCACACATATGACACAACAGCTACCTGAGAACAGAGGAAGTGTGAGTTCAGGGTACATCCTGGCCAGCTGGCTGGAGAGCTGAGGCAGGGAGACGCTGTACAGAGGTGGCAGCGGACCGTGGGTGCCGTAGAGGATGCTGCTTGGCTTCTGCTCCGCAATCCTCTTAGAGTACACAAACAACTTAGCTTCAAGGATCTGTTCAGAGGAAAAGGAGAAATGTGTCATTTAACCACAGAAAACTACACAGAAGCACCAAAAGGCAGCTGTGCTGGTTGTATATATCTCACCTGCATTAGCTGCATTGAAATCTCATAGATTTCTCTGTTGGTGTCTGACGCCTTGAAGAGGACCAGATTCAGCAGCGTTACTATATCACTTGGGTAGTTTCTGCTAGTTAAAGAAGAGAGAGAAAAAATAACTTAATGTTTCAGTATTACGAAGTCAATGCTAAGTGTTCCACATAATGTTTGGGTTCATGTTTTTGAGAAAAAGCAAGAGGGGAAGTCCAACTTCAGATGAATAGTGAGCCCTTAAAAACGGACCTCCCGCAGGAGATTGTTGTTTGCATGATCCCGTTTAAATCCATCTAAAATAAAAACCATAATAGCTGGAGCACTAAAAAACTAAAAACTGTGCATAGTTCAAATAACTCATGGAGTGTTGAGAAATATTTTGTTCATGTTTCTACATTTAGAAATCTTTTGGATCAATATGTTCTGTGTGAGGCGGCACGGTGGTGCAGTGGTTAGCACTGTCACCTCACAGCAAGAGGGTTGCAGGTTTGAATCCGGCTTGGGGCCCTTCTGTGTGGAGTTTGCATGTTCTCCCTGTGTTAGCGTGGGTTTTCTCAGGGTTCTCCGGCTTCCTCCCACAGTCCAAAGACATGTAGGTTAATTGTTGACTCTAAATTACCCGTAGGTGTGAATGTGAGTGTGAATGGTTGTCTGTCTCTATGTGTCAGCCTGTGATAGTCTGTCCAATGTCAGCTGGGATCTGCTCCAGCCCCCCCGCGACCCCCAATGGGGTAAGTGAAGGAATGAATGTTCTGTGTGTTTATTTAGTAACATTTTATGAAAAAACATGTCAGATTTTTGTATTTTTTTAAATTTATCACACAATTTTAATACATTTTCAATTATTATTAGGGCTGTCAAAGTTGACGCGATAACGCATTAACACAACTTCTGATTTTTAGGTTACAGCGGGCTCAGTTTTAAAGTTAGAGTGAAGATACTGGCATCATATGAAACTATAAAACCTAAGGAATCCAATTGGTACCAACCATGTCATACTAGCTTGTCGCGAAGGAGGTTAAATAACGCTCCAAAATTACGCAAAATTTTGGCGAGGAAAAACTGGCATGGCCATTTTCAAACGGGTCCCTTGACCTCTGACCTCAAGAGTATTAAATACTTTACAAACCTCCCTTTAAGGTACATTTTGAACTGATAAAAATGCGCAATTAATTTGTGATTAATCATGATTAACTATAGACAATCATGCGATTAATCGCGATAAAATATTTTAATTGAATGACAGCCCTCGTTATTATAGTTTATTGACTTGTATAACCTTTTAGCTTAGGTGGTACAGGTTTTGGGGATATGAAGCATTTGAAGATACTCCAAGAAATGACATCACACTAAGCAAAAATACCAATATAGGCACTGGTGGACTATTTCTATTGCAGAGTTCAAAGGGTTAAGAGGTTCAGCTGAGGTGACGCTTTGAAGAGCTAATTTGCCAGTGGTGTCCCCACGTGGACAAGAAGTCTGGATGATCATACCTGATGCCCTTTATGAAAACTGTGTTTGTGCACAGGCAGCTGACCTCAACTAGTTGAACATTGATTTTTGTACCTGCTGCCACAGACTGTAGCGATGGCTTTGAAGCAGCCTGAGGCGAGCTGGTAGGAGCCCGTGTAGCAGCGATCCACGGCCCAGTTGAACAGGTTGACCTGGTCGGCATTGAGCTCCAGGAGCAGGATGACGACTTCACAGGCAAGCTGGTGGACCTGAGCCAGGAGCAGATACCAACACAGACTCTCCTGAATGTCACATCTTTTTAAGGATCCCCTGTAGTCCTGATTTTACATTACACAAATATCTGAGGCTATGTGTATTTTTCAAAGATCTGGGGAGTCAGTGTAAAAGTGTAAAATGATTCCAGTAGCTTTACTTCTGTCATGCAAATAATATGATAAATTACATTTTCTTGGCTACCTGCCCAGTTTACTGCAACTCCTCAAGCCATGCAATGATAACACGACGGCTCAAAGTCAATTTTGACAAGGAAGAATGTGTAAAATAAACATGCAGGTGCTTTATCTTGTACCACAGTGAACCAAAACAAAGACAATTTCAGACAAATTTATTTTGTTACTCTCCTTCACTACTTGCCAGGACTCCTGCAAGATAATGGCGAGCGCTTGGCAATGTCTAGTGTTGGGCTTTTATACAAAGCGGGCTTCAGCGAGCTATCAGAGGGACATTCTGGGTCAGCTCTTTGTTTAAATGCACCGCGGTGGTAAAGCATTGGCCACATACCCGCTGATCCTGGCAGGCGAGTATATTATCCAGCCACTTATAGAGGTATCCATCTGGAGAGAGGCCAACGTTATCAAACACAGACCCGCAGCACAGCACAGCAGACATGGCCTGGAAGAACAAACAGGCAACAGTTGCACACAGCTCAGAATGGTATCAGGAAGTACGTGTTGAGTTCCCAGAAGTCTTGTTATGTGGCATTAAACTGCAGCGCTCAGGTTTACCAACCAACAAAGTCTGTTGTTTCTTGAGACCTAAAGATAGAAGTGGGTAGAAGAGATGTGAAAATCTAATGTTGGCGACCCAGGATTTTCACACTGCAGTTCAGGAGAGAGTGTACTGTTCTGGAAGTTTGTATTTGTCTTGTGGGTGGAGAGGAGTCCATGCCAAACAACAGAATTACTTTTAAAAGAAATATCTTGGCTAGCAGAGATAGGATGGAAGGATTTTCTTTGATGCAGCACGGCTTGGTGATACAGGGGCTCGTTTAACAAAAGATTGTCAGCAGTGTTCATTTCGTTAACAAAAACTATGAGGAAATATGTTCATCAACGACCTTTTTTTCCATAACTAGGACAAGACGATGACGAGAAGGCACCGACGTCATTAAACACTAACTGTGACGATATTAAACATGCAACATCATAGACAAAAAAAGGCGAGACTAAAATGTAGTTTAAAAAGTAAAAACTTTACCAAAATCTCTCTTTATTTTTGTCACTTTCTGCCTTCTCGTCTCCTCTCTCTGTCTCAAACACACACACACACACACACACACACACACACACACACACACACACAACACCTGCGGGCCAAAGTTGGGTCCGTGGGCCAACATTGGCCCGCCATCAGGTTTGATTTGGCCTGCCAGATGTTATTATTATGTATTTTTTTTATAACTTTATGATAATCAAGTTAATTCAGTATAAATATGTTATTTTCGCCTATTCTAAAAAATGGTATTTGAATATTTCTGCATGCTGGGGTCCTTAAACTATCTTGGAATTGCATAAATTTGGTAAGACTGGAAATGAGCCCAATTGTATTCAGCAGGTGGGTTTTAAGGGGTTAACTATGTAAAAGCTAAAATAATATTCAATTAGGGGAACTTGGGATCCTCGTACTATTTTGCATCTTAAAAATACAATATAGAGTTTAGTTCTGGTGAGTTCCAGTTTTGGCCCTCCAAGGGAAAAAGTTTGGGTACCCCTGGGTTAGATCATTAGATACACAAAACTATTTCACTGTATCATTCTACAATAGACAGAGGAAATTTGTGGATTTATTCTCTTGTTCTCAAATGTATGCTTTGGATAAAGACAGACCAATCCACTGCCAAGATGCATGTTTCTTTTCCTACTAAGCATTAGGGGGTAACTATAATATATGCAAGAGTTTGTGGAAGGCAATAGATTGCGTAATGTATGTTTACCTTTAGGGCACAATATTGATATCTTGTGATCTGGTGATTCCTGTCACTGTAGCGGTCCAGAGGGGTGAACATGATGCTGAACGGACCGGCCCACTGACTGAAGAGGATGAAGAGGTGATGCCGCAGGCTCTGCTGTGGAAACAGGAAGCGCCTGTGGTGCACTGTGGAGGGAGACAAGGAAGCCTGTTATAGGTCGGCTCATCGAGAGAGTGGGGAGTCAGCAAAAATATTCAAGCATCTTAAACTCTTAACTACTAAAAGTGCATTTTCCGATACGATAATTAGGTGTCGAAGTCCCTTGACAGATCATTAGCCATCCAGTGGGGACTTGTGAATGCTTGGCAACCCATGAGTCATCACCTGTCCTTGCCTGCTCTGTCCTTAAGCTGCACTATTTTTGGATCTACTACCCTTGGACTACATCCAAAACAAGATCAATATCAGGAGTCGTGTGCTCCCTGTGCTGTGCTAACCCCTGGAAGCCTATTATAGAATTCACAATGCACAAATTGAGGAAAAGGATAGATGGATGTATCAGGCATCCATATAAAAGAAATGTATTCAGTCATTTATCAATCTGACCTACAGAGCATTGTCAGTGGCCTGACAATTAAGGCCTTTCAGGCTGAATCTTTTCTGAGTACCTGGTACACATTGGATGAGGTTGGCCACCATGGCGCTGAAGTGAGCTCGGATATCCTTGAGGATCTCTGCGTCTTTGTCATTCTCAGCTTCCAGGAGCATCCGAGTTAGATCCACATACTCCAGGAACAGAGCGCCCAGGGCGAGGGTGTCACGTTCCAGAGCTCCGTTTGTGCTTTAGGAAAAGCAAGGAGACGCCGAGTGAAAAGAAATTACAAAACAAACACTATCTAACATTAATATTTAGGGCTGTCATTGTTAACGCCATAATAACGCGTCAATGCAAATTCGTTTTAACGCCACTAATTTCATTAACATATTAATGCAACTTGCGATTTTTATAAATCCGATGGAATATTTGTCATTGTTTTGTGTTATTAATTGATTTCTAATAATAGATATATACATACATTTGCATAAAGCAGCATATTTTCCCACTTCCATGTTGATAAGAGTATTAAATACTTGACAAATCTCCCTTTAAGGTACATTTTGAAAAGATAAAAATGTGCGATTAATTTGCGATTAACTATGGACTATCATGTTATTAATCAGGATTAAATATTTTAATCGATTAACAGCCCTGGTAATATTTCAACTGCTTTTTCATCATCTGTCAACACACAAAATGTACCACAATAACTATAAGGCGTTATGTAGCACAAAGGTTATATGTTGATGACCCTGTGTTGATATCTTACATAATGCTCCCCCTTTGTGTATAGTGAGTGTGACATTGTGCAGTGTGGGTCTGTGATGTGTCAACTATAATACCACACTAACCTGTCACTGATGACACCTGCATCAGCCAGCAGCTCAAAGATCCGCAGCAGCTGCAGTCTCAGCAGGTCTCGTCGTTCACGCCGCTTCTTGTTCTGCAAAAAAAAACATTAAGAAGAATCCTTAATGACCAAAGCCCAGGTGATAATCTTATTAACCTATATTTAGTAACTGAGATTAACTGATAAAGTTCTCTGGTAACGTTACAGACCACTATCTAGTCCATTCACAAATTAAATCCAGCAGTATATATTTTGGTATTATGTTGTGTGCTGTGCTGTAAACACAATCAACCAACCTCAGGTCTTCTTTCTAATGCTTCCTTCATGAGGGGATGGAGCTCTTCCACAAGTTCCCTGTGTGCAGGCAGTGAAAATATAATCAAGTCATCATCAACTACCATAAATGGACAAATTACACTTCAGTGAGACTATTGTTTTCGGAGAAGAAATTTGAGTTAAAAAAAAAAATCAGATTTTTAGGAAACAATGTAGATACAGCTGTAAATGGCAACAAGGCACCACTCAACTATAATCCCCTGTTTATCTCCTCTTTAAATCCACACAAATACAGGTCAACATGCACTTTAACTACAGAGCAAATAATGGGTTGTGCTCTAACTTTCATTTGACTGGTCCTGTCCCATTAAAAGAGACAACAACAATAATACTGCAGCTAAAATATGATGATGCTGTGCTGCTATTCATTTTCTAAACCAATGATGGATCATTAAACATATCTAAAACACAGTTTTCTGATATACCTGAATACAAGGGAATTGGTGCGACCAAAGCCCAGAACTAATGACTCTGTCAGCTCGATGCTCTCTGCCCTCATCAGTGGAACCAACTGCTTCAGAAGCCAAGCCACAGATGGGCTCCCGATAACCTGAAACATCAAACATCGACGGTTCAAATAAATGTCTCACGCTGCCTGAACACCACCAATTACACAGGGCTGCAAGAATATATCAGCGTTCTGTTCCACTCATGCAAGATAGCTGCTGTGTAATTCGATGCGTCGAGTTTGAATGTCAACAAGCTCCGTATGAACACCTGATCCTGCGGAGACAAAGCACTGAGGGAATTAATAAGGCCAGAGGACGGGGAGGCAGCTACCTTGTTATCGTAGCTGACGCCGCTGTCGGGCGTGGCGGCCGTGATCTCAGGTGTCGATGCTCTCAGATGGCCGGGGCTCATGATACTGGGCTTGGCCACCCCAAAGCAAAGGATCAAGTAGTTTCTCCACAGGGTTACGTAATTGTCCCCGCCGCCAGACGTGTTCGTCTTCTTCGCATACACTGGGTTACTGGTGAATCATACAAAAAGAACATTTTTGTCTGAGCTGGTTTTAACAGGGGATCTCGAGCAGGCGTTTATCATTTGCAAAGGGGAAGTGGTGTCAGGTGTATATACTTAAAACAGGAACGTCAGAAAATAGAAAAATACAAGTGTTGCATGTTCGAGGACACTTACTTTGGGTCTACCAGCGGCATGAGCGTCTGCATTCGAGTGAAGGCGTAGGGCCAGGCGTAGCTGAGCGCCGTGGGGCAGTGCTTGGGTAGGTTGTCCTGTCGGAGGAGGCTGTACACACACAGCACCCAGGGGTCCTTCACAGACTGGGCAAAGATCCACACATGCGAGGGGCTCCTAATGTCATAATGACTGTTTACGAGCAGTGCGTTCCACTCCACGAGCCACTGGAGGTCCACGTGGTGGCCTGCTGGCAGGGCGGCCTGCAAACAGGCAAGTGGCACAGCGGGGTCAAAGGTCAGAAGTCATGACTGAATTACATATCCAAATAGCAACACTCCTTCCATCTCTCTATTCAACCTCATGCTTAAGGATGATTATTTAAATATGAATAAGGCAGTCCCACATCAGATGATCACACAGTATATTTAGAAACACAATTTGAAAATGCATATAAAGACATTCAACATATTATCCATTTCTCAATAAATCTGGATTCTTAGCGTCACGTTGACAGCTTGATGATTACATAAGTGAGAGTCAAAAGGTCAACAGCTGCTCAGTTCCAGCTGTTCATTCAATTTGTGCATGCTAGATTACTGAACCGAGCTTCTGACTAACAGTCAACGTAACAAGCGTTTGCTGTTTTGTGTACCAGATTCCAGATGTGGTTAGATTTAAAAGACACCTGATCTTTTCATAAAAGTAGCTTGAATTTGTGGAGTTGAGAATCTCACTTTTCTATCTGGAAAACAAGTCAGTGAGAAATAAATACATTGTGAATAAAATCCCAGGAAACGTAAAACGCAAATAAACTGTAGACGGATCTCGACTGAGACTCCAGAGGCCTGTACGACGGAGCAGGATTTGGGGTTAGCGAGGTAACTTCAGGTTTAACCCTTCAGGGTTTTCAGTTCTACGACGGTGGTTCACTTCTTACCGGGGTAGATCGCCATGGTAACTTATGCTGAACACCTGATGGTTATGTTCCAGATAAGAGATCAACTCGTATATAAGCACCGTCTACTGACCAATCAGAGCTCGGTGCGCGGATGATAATATTACAGAAAGACGAAGACGTTACATTCATTATCCAGGCCAAAAGCAACACAGTTTAAACTGACAAATGCAGAAAGGACAGCTGGCTGTATGCTGTGGTTTCTTACCACTTTGAATTATTTGAATTTATTGTTTTACTTGCTCCCAAGTCCGTTTCACACCGCTGGAGTCGGGGACGCAGCTGAAAGAAGGCTGAAATAGTCATTCACGCCACATCATTACCAAAGGGTATAGTGAAGCATAATCTATTCATCCACTATATTTTGAAAGCTATTCATATATCACTGCCCCATCTAGACGAACATATCTGACTTTTGAGTATTCCGTTAAATTAATAAATCTGTTAATTTACACATTCACACATCAGCATTCTTTTTCTTTTGCCAGCTGTCCTTCCTGCATTTGGCAGCTTCAACTGTGTTACTTTTAGTCTGGATTATGTGTTTAACTTCTTTGTGTTTGTCTAATATTATAGTTTGATCTTCCTTTGTAAAATATACCGCTCTGCTGACTTGTCCATGTTTGTGATTGGTCAGATGCTGCAAGCACCGCCCCTTTTATGTGAACGCGCTCATAGCCAGATTGAGAAACCCTGGGTTGATTTACCGAGTTGATAACCACCGTCGTAGGACCGCTTAGCGGGATCGCGGTTGTTAGAGTTAGTGAAGCCAGATAACGAGAAGATACTCTGGGTATGTTGAACTGGCTTTGTAGTACAGGCCTCAGGTTTAGTTTGGAGCTACCAACAACTTACTGTGTCAGAGACGGCCACGTTGACGAAACTTTCCAGGATTACGGGGCTGAGCTGGTCCATGATCTCTATCATTGGTTTATCATCATCCTGCAGTTGACAAAGCATAAAATCACTCTCTGTAAACACAGTCGTCACACCTTCCTGTATTCTGTCAGTTTAACTTAATCTCATTTTACCTCCGACTGTCCGATGGTCATGAAGAGACTCCGTATCTCTTTCAGTATGGAGATGGCGAGTCTGCGGGTGCTCAGCTGACAGGAGCAGAGCAGTACGAGCGCCAGTCCCTCCACAGCATGCAGCACGGCGGAGTGAGGACCTCGCTCTGCAGGGATCTTCAGACCGGAGCTGGTCTGCAGCAGCTGTCACATAAACATAAACAAAATAAAAGAAAAGCTGATTTCACAGCTGCGCGATTGAAATGACTCCTTAGTACAATTAGATTTCTATTTCTACAACAAGCATTTGTCACAAGTGTTAGAGCAAAAGAAAAAACCCCAAATGAGTCAAATAGTGATTAGTCTTTCACACATGTGAAAGGCACAAACATTTGTCATAATTGACACAAAGGTGTGTACCTCGGCTGTGTGTATTTTAGCGGTGTCATAGCTCTTCCCTGGGGCGGCCAGGGTTAGTTTCCACTGTGTGAGCAGTTGCAGCAGTAATTTGAGGGATGTATCCAACAGTCCCTGGTGAGTGTCCTGGACCTCCCGTAACAGGAAGTTAGTGAATCCAAACAGAACGTCGTCACGCCAGTCAGAGAAATCAACCAGCAGACTCTGCAAGGAATTCTGGGCTATGAGTCGCAGCTCGTCGTCCATGTGGATAGTCAATCTGACAAAGAAGACAAAGAAAAACAGAAATGTAACAGGTTTCTTTACAGTAATAAAATTAAGTCCCTTATTTACTACCAATGAGTAGGTTTCATTTCGGATATATTCAGCCTGAAGATTACCTGGCAGACAGGATTGTAACAGAGCAAACATCTTATCTGTGTAATCTGAGGCACTTCTTTAATTTAGCCATCTTAAATTCGCCTGCTGTGTATAATAAGATAAGTTGTCAAGCTTCCAGTTGCCTCGCATCTGAAATATAAGAATTGATAACTGAATAACTGGTAAAACTGAACTGATAAAAGCGGATCAGAATTGAAACTATGGTGTTATTTATGGATTGTAAGTGCATTTTTTATCAGACAAGGGGTTTGTCAAATGCTATTTAGACAACGATTTAATATAACCCCCGATTCTGAGTCAAACATAGAAAAACAGTTGTGAAAATGTAAGCTTCATATATTAGATTGTTGTAAAAAAATAAAGTAAATAACAGTGATGACCATTATATGTGGATACTGTAGCTTAAGAAAATCTAATGGTAGTTGGCTGCGAACAATAAAAAACTAGGTTGGAGACACAAACTGGGGAAGCAGGAAATTCAGGTTCCTACTCTGCAAGTTTGTTTCTCCAAAAGCAAACATTAAAGGGCAACTCTGGTATTTTTCTACCCTAATTTCCCACGATGTTGTGTTGGAGTACAGAAAGCGTAGCTTAGTGTTATCTAAAAGACTTTCAATGTGATGGCTGAATATTTAGATGATTTCCACAATGTGGATGAGGTCTTTGAATTCAATGGCCTCCTGTATTTATTAGAGCCAGAGTATACAGATATTCAGATTTCACAACGAGACTTCTCCTTAAGTGGGACTTTGACACAATAACAAACAGACCGGATCAAGCAAAAGGTTAGAAAAATGTTCAATTTCTCTGTCGGGTCCTTTCCATAATGTCGTCAGACATTTATAATAACAATCTGAGCCTGTCAGTGGCAAAAACAAGCACTTTTAGTGGACGTAATGTTACACTGACGCTGCTCACTTGTCCTCCCAGAATCGTTTCGCGGCTGCCTGTTACAGCGCTCTCCCTCAATACTGGACCAGTTTCAGAAATTGCTGTCCCCATTAGTCACTTAGACACTAAAACATGGGAAAACAGGGTCCAGGTTGAAAAAAACAGAAGTTACCCTTTAATAACACTTAGATCTCAGGTAATTATCTTTTCAGACAGTCAGAGAGTGTGCCGCCAGACAGTGCTTTGTCTAACTTACAAAGGGGTTTTCCCCAAGAGAGGCGACTCACCGAGAGAGCAGGTCTATGAGCTCCGGCTTGGACATCCCGTCAGGCAGGATGCGAGGAACGGCGGCGACACACGTCCTGAACAAGTCAATCTTGGGCTTCCTTTCACCTCTGTAGAGGTCAGATTTTACAGTAAGTTTAACTTCAAAAGTTTGCTTTCAATGTTCAACTGTCAAGTGTGAACTGATCAAGCATTGGGACGAATAACCAGATTGTCATATAGGGTTAATTAAGTTAAGGATGAGTTAATGATGGGACTGGAACCACATTTAAAATTTAACTCAACAACTTCAAAAGTTTTGGCAGCTAGGATGACCGGGCGACGTGTGCACTTACGTGATCATGTCCTCAGGCTCCTTGTTCAACATCTGAGCATTAGTCATCATCATGCAGCGTCCCACCTCCTTGTCTAGATGTCTGAGGATGTTGTCGATAGCCTTCCGCACATGAAAATAATACTGCGACATCCCTGGAGAGGAAGGAAAAACTGTTAGAAACTGATATCTGAAAACTGATATCACTGTTACTCGTCTGTAAATGGCCATTTAAAATTCCACATTTGATGCTAAAGCTGTCACTGCTATTTGAGTCTAAAAGCATGGCATTTTCAGCATTCCTGACCACAGTCTGCCTCACTCACCGATGACTTTGGCCTCATCATCTGTCAGCGTTTTGCTCAGGTATGTCTTCTTCACTCGGAGTGTATTTCCAGAGGGTAAAGTGCAACCAGTGTTAGGCATGGGGGGCTCGCCGTCCTTCTGCTGCAGTTTATCGGCTATGACCAGGAACGCTCTCAGACCAATATTCATTCTCTGCACAGAGAAAGAAACTTAAAGTTCAGTTGTTTGCTAATCAGTTTCCAATATTGCATTATTAATCCTGCAGGGAAACTGACAATGAAACACCAGCAGACAAAAACAATTTTACCAGCTGTTACTTCAGTTGCAGGAAGTTACCAAGCAACAATTGGTCATTATAGGCATGTTTAGTAAGTTGTAAGACAAGTAGATATACAGTAGTCCATATATGATTTTATGTGACTACTAGTCCCTTAGATATAAAAATGATGTGTTAAATTTAAACAAAATAGTGGATAATGCATAATAGATTTGTTTTACCTAATTTGAACCACAACAACACTATGTTTAGGATTTTACTAGGGCTGTCAATCAATTAAAATATTTAATCGCGATTATTCGCAAATTAATCACACATTTTTTATCTGTTCAAAATGTACCTTAAAGGGAGATTTGTCAGGTATTTAATACTCTTATCAACATGGGAGTGGGCAAATATGCTGCTTTATGCAAAAGTATGTATATATTTATTATTGGAAATCAATTAACAACACAAAACAATGACAGATCATAACATGGCAAACTCAAGCTCAACAGGCGAAAACAGCTGTCAGTGTGTCAGTGTGCTGACTTGACTATGACTTGCCCCAAACTGCATGTGATTATCATAAAGTGGGCATGTCTGTAAAGGGGAGACTCGTGGGTACCCATAGAACCAATTTTTATTCACATATCTTGAGGTCAGAGGTCAAGGGACCCCTTTGAAAATGGCCATGACAGTTTTTCCTCACCAAAAGTTAGCGTTTAGGTTGGTACCAATGGATTCTTTAGGTTTTTCAGTTTCATGTGATACCAGTGTCTTCACTCTAGCTTTAAAACTGAGCCCGCTACAACCTAAAAATCGCAAGTTGCGTGAATGCGTTAAAGAAATTGGTGGAATTTAAACAAATTTTGCATTAACTTGTTATTATCACGTTAGCTTTTACAGCCCCAGATTTTACATTTACTTTATAAGAGACACACATCTGTAAGTAGCAAGAATAACAGTATTCTTCATTTCCTTTTAGAACTATGAGTTAATGTACTGTAGGGAGCCCAGGACACTTCATGAGAAAGAAGCAATGCACTATTACTTATCAAAGTATATGCAAAGTTTATGAAAAAAAAACCAGCATTTTCTTTACATTTTTCTCTAAACACATCATATAAGTGAATGTTGAATGCGTACCTCTGGATTAAGACTAAAGGCTTTTGCAGGTTTCCCAACACAAAGAAGGTCAAAGATAATCTCTTTCATGGCAAAATCAAGCCTTTCCTGTAACGAAATAAGAAGAAGTTTAATATGATGTCATGAATGTCAAGAAATACCATATTACTAGTTTCATTGAGATACCAAATATTGGTTTTAACTGTGATTACATGAAGTATCATTGTGTGACTTCTCATAGTGCAGTATAGCACCTTATTATGTTTACCTGTGCAATGAACTGGATGATTTTGACAAAGATATTGAGAGGCATGTCTCTCGGTAGCACACTGCGGGATCCTTTGGGGAAAAGTGTTGTTATGATGGTGTTGAGGCGACTGTGGACACAGAGAAAAGAACACATTATGAGGATACCCTAAACAAGCATTTTAATACGTTTTAAAAGGTTGTGTAAAATTACATGGGGCAACTATTTTAATTGGTTTGTACAGTACTCCATTGCTTGAGAGGAAGTTTATTTTTAGGACCAGTTTATTTTGGGCCTAATTAACACGTTTTAAAAGTTTGGCTTGACCCGTTTGGGATTCCTCATGTGGGCTCAGGCTCATAATAACATCTGTAAAGCTGCTCATAAACCTGTGTAGGCCTGACCACAGTACATAAAGAAACAGAGCATTCCTCTTTCTGCAAACACCAATAAATATCAGTAACAAGAACGGAGGGTTTGCCGTAAAACTGCTACTTGAATTAACTCTGTTGTTCTTCTCTTACATCCAGAAATATTTCCACAAATATTTTTAGCATCAACAAATGTTTCAGCCCTTGACCTTGATCAGGATCTCACAGATATTTACTGATATATAAAAACTTTGTAAAACTTATTAAGTGAGAACTTCTCATTCATGCCCACTGGAAATTAACATCTGAGGAACAAAAATGATACATGTAATCCATACATCTTCCTCTTTGGCTGAGGTCGAGGAGTTATAAGATAAAGATATTTACCCCTGTGTTGCAGTGTTGCTCTCACACTTGATCCTGATCATGTAGACCCACAACAGTCGATACAGCGACTCCAATGCAACACGAGCCATTTTAGGGTCTCTGCTCTGTAATAAAAGCGCAATTATGAAAGAAAGTCAATGACAGAACAACTTGGCAACAAGTGGCAGCCTAAAGGTTTATTGTAAGTTATAATAACAAAATTACAGAGATCATTACTGTAATCACACTTGACTTATACAGTACACTATAATATTAATTAACAGTTATAATTATTACTGCCTGAAGCATTCGGCGCACTATTATCATGCCATGAATACAATAAAATACCAAGTAACGATTATGTTTGCAACTGAAGAGGTGGGAAACACGATACACACAACCTTTATGTATCCGATTAGTCCTCCATGACAAACAAAGACCTCTAGTCTGAATATATTAAAGGTTGCTGGTTTCCAGGTTTTGTTACCTTCAGATTTGAGAGGCAGTTGTTCAGGAAGACATGCCATCTGTTGAGGAAGAACTGTTTCTGGCTGACACACAGCAGGCACGTCACCAACGGGTAAAACGCCTGCAGAGAACAGTTAGAGTTTAGATCTCTTTTCAACATGTACGGCATTGTTGAAATAGCTTCACACTGACTTAATAATAGGTTGAAAAATTGTAGTTTCCACGTATAATATGAAGTGGATAATGTGAGGAATTATGCATTATCTCTGAACCATATCTGCATAAGTGCAATTTAAGATGTAAAGCAGTTTTCTTTTGAAGACATAATGAGGTTTTCTCCTTTTGTTATGCTTTTTGCTAACAACGCATCGCTCATAAAATGTGGCTTTCAGCCATAATCGCTGCCTCAGGGGAATGTAGACCTTCTGTAAGAGCAAACTGCTCTTCCATAAGGGTTGTTGTCTTTCCATTTCACCGTGAACTGCTGCGCTGAAATGCTTTATTGAAGACACTTTGGAGGGAAGGGACCCTTATATATACTCCACAGCTTTCATGCTCGTTTTTATGCTTTGAAATGGCAGCCTGTCTTCCCTCATAATTTATTTCTATTGTGGACGAGGATGTCGTAAGAGAGCGTTTCACAAGAGTGACCTTGAAATGCTTGAGGATTCACAGAGACCACAGGGCATTCCGGCAATCTGAGCATGCAGCGGAGGGTGTCAGAGAGAAAACAGAGGTGGACAAAAACTAACAAGGCCGGCAATCAGTGTCAGTTTGTTTTCTGCCGATTAACTAACCAGCGAGTGCTTCTTTCTGGAGGACAAGTCCAGGGTTGTGTCGTACAAGCTGTCCACAAAGTTCCTCAGGCAGGGTACGTTCACCTCATTCTTCACGGCCTAGGACAACATCAAACACGGTCACATGACGAGACACGGTCCTCTCCAGAGTAGTGCTCTTTTACCATTTAAATTAAATATTGTGCAATGCATGCAACACACACTGGAGGAAAACGACAACTCACCGCCGCAACAGGAACCAAAATTTCAACAAAGACACCAGCCAAGGCATGCTTAATGTCCTTGTCCTTGACTTCCAGGAAATACTGGGCGCACTCCTACAGAAAAGAGAATAGTAAATGGTTTAACACACAATAAAAACTTATATCACTTTAAATGTATTATTCATGCACAGAGTGTTTACCCAGGATATAAACAGACTTGATGCTGCATGGCCAAAACTGAATTTAATCCACAAACTGCATGCCTAAGCTAATAGGAAACATAGCCAAGGTCAAAGGGCAGCAAATCCTGACAATGCTTTGAATTGTTTGTGCAATTTCTACACAATGATCAAACCTATATTAAAGTTTTAAAACACAAAAATCAAAGAATATAGAGGGCCCTATCTTACACCTGGCGCAAAACGGCGCACAGCGCAGTGCAACTTTCATTGCTAGTTTCAGACCGACGCAGTTGTCATTTTCACGCCCAGCACCAACGTTGTGTAAGTAGAAAAATGTACTTGCGGCCATCACACCATGTGGTCAGGTACATTGTTACCTTGAGGCAGCAGAAAGCGACAGCGCCATTGACCAACAAAAACCTGGTCTAAAGTCTGGCGCAGTATTTTCCTGCTATTTAAAGGGCGCATTATTCAGATAGTAAGATGAACCTACATAGGCGGGTTCACAACACTCTGCTTGTTACACACACAGGGAAGCAGAGCAGCTCTCCTCCTCCTGAGCAGTTAAATGCAGTGTCGGCGCTAGAGCAACGTTTATATTTATGTTAGGGAAAACACAACATTTTGCCCAGTATGAACCTGTAGCTTATAGCATATGATCAGTTTATAGTGTAAGGCAGGTTTATGATAATCGTTTGGAACCCATTCAAAGGATTGAAATATTATAGAGTATAGACGTCTGTTGTACCTGCATGAACTGAAATGAGGCTTCAAAATCCTCGACAGGATACATCTTAATACGGAAGAACTTGACCCCCATGATGAGGCTAATAGTACTCTGGACTACATAAGGACTCTGCTCTTTCTGCCGCAGCTCCTTCAGCTCAGTCATAAACTTCTTCTTCACAGCAGGAAACCTGAGAGAGAAAGAAAAAAACAAAACTAAATGAGATTCTATATAAAGACATGCCTGTATAGCTCAGTCACACAAATCCCAAGTCAGCACTTCCACAAAAAAGTTCCTCCACTTGAGAGTCGTGACGCGGAGAGAATACACGACAATATTCAGGGAGCATGCCTCCCAAAAATATCATCCCCTCGTCTTACCCTCAGTATGCAGACTCTGAGTCTGTGCCCCGAGATGAACTCCTCGCCTAGCACCTGATCCTTTGCCCAAATTGAACCAGAGATGGGATTCTTCAGCTGGTCTAAATTTAGAGGATAATTCATCACGGAGCTCACTATGAACATCTCTTAACCTCTTCCCTGGTGCCTGGTCATATACTCAAACTGAATACAGCTGTTTCTGCATCTTAATCATATGAAGAGAACTCTTCTCCTCTGAGAATTCTTGACCAATTTCTTTCTTTCTTGACCTCAGAGAAAGGTAAAGAGCCTCTCAGTGAAGTATCTCCTTCAGGAAATTAAGCAGAGCGCACTTTGGAAAGGAGGTATGCAGTGTGCTCACCAGCCATATCTCTATTTTAAGGGTTTGTTCCTTGCTGCAATGATGTGAAAACTTCAAATAAACAGACATCAATTTCCAGTCCTAGTTTGGTGTGAAGGCGACCTGTCCAAAAGTGTGTCCTCCCTACAGTCTGTTCCAGTCTCTTGAGCCGTGTTGCAGAAAGGCATTAGGAATGGTAACACACCATAATGATGTGGCATGACACCAAAGCCCAACAGTGCAGAGAATGAAGATTTACAATGGAAAAGAAAACAATAATATTCAACTATATAATCCTGTCTTTGCTACTTACTTGGACTGGGCTAATACTCCTATGATTTCAGCATAGAGGTCTGCTACAGTGTGCATGTTGCCAGTGTTAGGACCATGATACCTGTGGGAAACACAACACGAGACAAAGAAAAACAAACCTTAGAGAAACTTAAACCTGAAAGTTAGAAGGAGCAGTGGTGGAAAAAGACAGGAGCTTACCCCTCTTTGTATCTAAAGTGCTTAAAGGCCAAGTTAATGACTTCGTTGACCAAACTGTCGAGGACCGGGTGGAGCGGCATCTAGTTCAGAATCAGGAGACACAATGGCATGAGAACGAATGTTCACAAACTACCGGTCATGATAAGTTTCTTTTTTCAGCAGTAGTAAATCATAACTCTACTCTACTTAAAGGGAGGGTCCATTATTTCTTTTTGAGGTTTTTACATCAGCTTCCCAGTGGTATTCCTTATGTATTCAAATCCGAACATTCAGTCTGAAGTATGTAAGTTTTCGCATCAAAATGCTATTTTCCCAAGCCCTTCTAAAACCCATGTGACCTGACGTAGGTTTCTGCATGATGACGCTGCTACATGTACAGTATATATACGTCCTTATAGTCAGTGTATTAACGTTACATACAGTAACTTAGACAGCGGTCGGCATGCTCCCAGTTTGGTGAAGCAGACAGGAGTACCGGCACAGAAGCTAAGCAATGTACTGCTGTGTGGATGCCACGTTAGTTCAGATCCGAAAGTCACACAATAACACAAACAAATTAACCGATCAATGCAGCGGTAGACCAGAAACTCCAATGCAAGGTAAAATGACTGTTTTTGTGAATGGAGTCTGGTGGCTTTGAATACAGCAACATAACAGCTTCAGTTTCCCGTCGGAAAGGGCTGTCTGAAGGCAAGGTAAAGCGGTGAAAATATACTAAATATAGCGTACACTTAAACTGATATTGATTTTTTTTTAGGTGGCTAAAATACATTTTTCTGCAGCTCCCATCCACAGCCGCTTTACCTCACCGTCAGACAGCCCCTTCCGACGGGGGAACTGAAGCCAGGGAAAACTCTCTTCAAAGCCACCAGACTACTTTCACAACATCCAAACTAACCCTTTCAGTTAGCGTTGACTCAGCAACTGCTAGCATTCCCATTATTCATAACCTTATTAATTAGCTTGCTTTGGTAACCTACGTCACTGCTTTTTTGCAACGGCTGAGTGGGCATTTTCATAAAAAAAACAGAAAAGAACGCAGATGGACCCGCCCTTTAAGTGAGTTTTATATCATAAAATAATAAGATAAACTAAGCAGCTTTTGTGTACAACAGTTAAGTCACATCACCTGTTTCAAAACTTCTATAAGTACAAGAGAGAAGATGAAGTCGATGGCCAAATCCCTCCTTTCAAGTAGATAATCTCTCTGCTGCTCATCGCTGTTAGAAACAAGAGCAACAGGTTTGCTACAATCATAGAGTGCATGTGAGCTTCACCATTGCTTCTTCATATTTTCTACCAGTGACACATTGTTGCATCATGCAGTAATCAATTTAATTTAGTTTCTCACTTTTTGGACTTGGTGTTGGCTCTTGGTCGGTACTCGTGCAACTCCTCCTCTAGTCCGCTTTGTCTTTTGTACCAGTCGAACAACGTGCGCAGGATGGAGGGGAGACAGTACTCAGCCAAAGAGCTCATGGTGCTTATCAGCTGGAAGAAGAAGAAGAAGACATACGTCGTGCAAATGCATGTTTGTGTTTGGTAGTTAACATACCAAAGTAAGAGATAGCAATCGGCATTTCCTTTGTTTATTTGTACAGCAATTTAAGCAAAAACTCAAAACAGCACAAGCAACTTAATTTACGTTTCATTATATTTCCTTCATTTGAAGAATAAACAAGTCGGGGGGAAATAAGGGCGCTTTTAATTATAGGCCAAAGCTACATTAAGGGAGATGAGATCCTCATTGGGACTATGCAAGAGACAAGGTGCCCATGGGGCAGCCTCCCTCAGTCTGGGGGGGGGGGGAGGGTGAGGGAAAGGAAGGAACGGGTGGGATGGGCCGGGCACACAGGAAGGGAGGAGAGCCTGGCCGGGCTTGGGAACACAGCGAGCCCTTCATTCAGCACGAGGCCGGAGAAGAATCCTGGCTCTGTGTGGCTGCTGAATGGCCTCACGCAGCAGCACAAACACACCTCTGTGGCTGTGAAAGGGCCTTCTCTACAGAGCCACAGACCTGCTGGACACACCTAGCGCAGGGCCGGTGCCAGCTCTCAAGGTAAACACTCCTGCCCTTGACTGGATGTGAAAGACCTTTTGGGATGTGAGCAGAGCTTTCACCCATCAGCTCTTTCATGTTACGGTGCATCATACTGGAGCAGTATTTAAAAAGTGACTTGCGTAGGTGCTCATAGGGAGAGGCAAAACTGTTAAATGTTGGTCTTTTACATAATCGCCTGCAGGTTATACTGTAAAACACATGGAGATAAAAATACAACCACAAAATGTCATCTAATCCTTTTATAATACAGTAAATTTACTGACATCAGCTTTGTGCATCACTTCTGATGTTACAATTGTTGTTACCAGCATTTCACAGCACTTACTTGGTCAAACTGAGGATCTTCTCCCCTCTGCAGTGACTTTGTTAATGGCTTTTCCTGAAAAACACAGAAAAAAATGAGTCATTTTACAACTTTTACAGATTTTCTTATTTCTACAAAGTCAAACTGGCAAAGTTCTCTTTAGTTTGGTCTGAAGCTCGTGCTGTAAATCTATCCGCCCTGTCCGAAGACTGTGTGGAGTATTTTTGAACGGGGACTCATTACAGCCCAGCTAATGAGAGAGCCATCAATCAGTGTGATGCCAGGCATGAGCAGGCAGGGTCAGATATTAGAGATGGGAACGTCCTGACAGATCCCATTATTACAGTCTTCTATCATCTGAGGTAAAGGCCTTCATGAGGGATCTGGGTTGAGCACAGTCTTCTGCTGCTGTAAGGACAGCCCTGACTCCTGGATATCATTAGTAGCACATCCTGTTTGTTAGTAAATGAAGGCGAAATGAGTTTAGATATAAAAGAGCTGTTAACAAGGATGGCGAATATAATGATACATGCTGCCTTCCTGAGTTTAGCAGAATTATGTTAAAATATATCTTTAAAAGACCTTGAAACCTGGAAGAAAACACCTGAATTATAACACCTGAATAAAACATTAACATATCAACTTAAACAAATGTTTGGAACAAGTGTTTTTAAGATATTTCTAATTGGTTCACTGAAGGAGTCCTTTGTTTAGTCCATTCAAGAGACAGGAAGTGCTTGAAATGAGTTCTTAATATTTATAGTAAATCTTCATTATAAAACTGAGGTGGGACCAAGGTATTGTTTTGCAAGTCACAAGTAAGTCTCAAGTCTTTGCACTCAAGTCTTTGCACTCAAGTCCCAAGTCAAGACAGACAAGTCCAAAGTCAAGTCCCAAGTGCTAAACTTTGACTTTTGAGTCATAATGCACTCTTCACCAAATGTAATGCCATTTTAACAACAGAGTAACTGGCGCCAACTGGCGCTCAGTAACGTAACGTTGGTTCTTCATGGTTTTCTCCTGCAACTTGATTGGATGCTGTCGGATTGGTTCAAACAAAGTGGAACTGGGGAATTAAAGCTGCAGTAGGCAGTATATCTTTGGCATCATTGGGCAAAAATTCCATAGTAACCTTTCAGCATATTGTAATTCAAGTGTTCTGAGAGAAAAGTAGACTTCTGCACCTCCTCATGGCTCTGTTTTCAGACTTTAAAAAATCTAACTCGTGACGGGAGACTTTGACCAATCACAGGTCATTTCAGAGAGAGAGCGTTCCTATTGGCTGTGCTCCGGTGTGACCGGTACTTGGCGTTCCTTCAAGCCATCTCAACTTGATCTCAACATGGCTCCCGGGTCACAAAGTTTCTCATTTTACAGCTAAACCGTACACTACAAGATGATTCTGAAAACATTTGAGGAGAGAAATAGACATTACAGTAACAGAATATTGATTCATATTTGATCAGCGCTGCCTAGTTTGACCGTTTGGTTGGAGTTCGCGAGTGATTGACAGCCGGCTCTCGTAGACTGCAGCTGGACAGCAGACCTCAGATCAGCTCTGACTGCTTGTTTTCCTCCGGTCTGTGAAATCTTGCAGATGTTGTTAGGAGCATCGGAGGACACAGTGGAACGTGATTTTTTTCAGGTTACCTGTTTCATGTACTACTGTCTGGATATAGCGACCATTTAATAAAAATGACTTTTTTTAATCATATTTTCTCCAATCTCGTCTACTTCAGCTTTAAGTGTAAGATAATGAAAAGCAAGACCCAATAATATTCAACCAACATAAAGAGTCTGGAGTTCAACAATAAAACACCACTTTTTGGGGATTCAGCTATGAACAACAAGATAGCTAGAAGATAGAAATTCAGTTTGTTCAGTTCAGTTTTTTCCTCCCACGAGTAAATCCTCTTCCCAAACACATCAAAAAAGGATCTCTCAAAAAGTAAATAAACCCCTGGCTGTCAGAGTTACCTCTGGTACCGAGCAGTTGATCGTCTTCATGCACACACTTTTTGAATAAAATACCTTTTAATCTTTGGGCTAGGGGGGGAGATATCAAGTATTTTCTAGTCAAAAGGCTCAAGTCCAAGTGAAGTCACAAGTCACTGGTGTTTAAGTCCAAGTCAAGTTGCAAGTCTTTTTTTATTTTGTCAAGTCAAGTCTAAAGTCATCAAATTTGAGCCCACACCTCTGCTACTGAAGGTCTGTGTCACAGTCTTAAATAGTCACACAGTATATGAGAACAAATGAAACCAAAATGTACAGATTGTATAGTGTTTATGAATTGGCTACATAGCTTCAATGACACAAATTGCTATCTGCCATGACCGAACACTAACTTTGTAATCTTCTGGGAACATAAGATATGTTCCAAATGAAGATGAACAAATACAATTATTACAAAGGTTTAATTTTCATTTTTAAAAGCTATTTAATGCAGCTTTAGCAGGGGACACGGTAATAAGAGCATGTGTACATCCACACTTAACTCACAATTACCACCTAATCTATCCGTGCACAAATCAAAGCATCTGCTGTCCTGTACCTTTCTGCTACTCTGCTCTGCCAGATTCATCTCTCTGCTGTCTCATTGGCCAGACAGCACATCACTTATTTGATGATTAATCCAAACCAGCTAACTGTCCGATGTGTCTGACATTGACATTGCGTGGGCTGATGGTAACATCGCTCTCTCTCTCTTGCAGCTGGAACGCCAGCTAAGCCCTGCGCTCTGATGAACTTTTTAGTTTGTGGACAAACGCTTGCATCTGAGGAGCCCATCTGTGTTCGAGTGACAGAAAAGTCGATGCCTCTCGCACCGTCTTGTCTGTTTAAAGGACTTTACTGCCCTTTGTGGCATGCTGATACAGCAACACTGTTTGTATTCAATTATCTCACAGATTTACAGCATTTCTGCAAATTAAATTTCTTCTGTGTTTGATAAATTAATACTGACTACAGATCGTTGAACATGACAGATTCTGTTGAACACATTAAACCCCTGAATGATGAGGATGAGCAGGAGGGACAACTGTACGCCAATAACTACAAGGCAGGGCTAAAACAAATTACTCAGCGGACCATTCTCCACTGAGAGGAAAAACAACGAGGGACACATCCTCCCTGCAGTTCTCTAGAGGGAGTAGCACTGAAACGAGGGGGTGAGCCCTTTCCCTGAGGTAATTAACACTTCCCTGCAGACCGGGACCGCTGACTAACAGCTTCCTATAAAACCACAGTCCCTAAAACTGGAGACTGCCATAGCAGCTACAAGTAAACTGACAGTATAGCAGACCTGTACAACCTGCATGACATTATCATAAATACTAGGGCTGTCAATCGATTAAATTAATCCAATGATTGTCATATTAATCGCAAATTAATCACACATTTTTTATCTGTTCAAAATGTACCTTAAAGGAAGATTCGTCAAGTATTTAATACTCTTATCAACATGGGAGTGGACAAATATGCTGCTTTACGCAAATGTATGCATATATTTATTATTGGAAATCAATTAACAACACAAAACAATGACAAATATTTTCGTTATCATAAAGTGGGCATGTCTGTAAAGGGGAGACTTGTGAGAACCCATTTTCATTCACATATCTTGAGGTCAGAGGTCAAGGGACCCCTTTGAAAATGTCCATAATAGTTTTTTCTCACTAAATTTTAGCATAAGTTTGGAGCGTTATTTAGCCTCCTTCGCGACAAGCTAGTATGACATGGTTAGTACTGAGTTAGTACCTCCTAAATCGCAAGTTGCATTAATGCATTAAAGAAAGTAGTGGCGTTATTATCGCGTCGACAGCCCTAGTAAATAGTATCTATACCATATTTTTGTTTGATTTCTTTTCTCCTGTAACAAAGGGTAACTATTTGTGGTAAACAATGTTACCGTGTCTTAGGACATAAAGCTACGGGTATGGTGATTACTGCTGTCTGAGGCTTTTCTTAGTAATATGGATCAGTTGGTCATTTTGAGTTGACTTTCAGCAGCACTACTGTGGTTCTGGGAGCAGGTGGTGAGCGGTGCAGTGGCTCTTCCCTGTCTGCCTGACCGTCTGTAAACAGAATTATTTATGACAGCTGTTGTTCGGCCCTACCAAGCGGCTTCAACCTCCACTTTGTCAAAAGGTCTCTCAAAGATTTCATTAGCAGCTTTTACCTTCTTCTAATTTTCCAGAAATGTTCATTAGTTAGGATCTTCAGTCATAATATAAAGGACAAAGGCTACAAACAGTAGATAGAAAAGACAAAGTTAGCTTTTAAATTATTAAACGATTAATATTCAAGCCTGAAGTACTTTCCTAATTAAAATATCAGGCATTTCACAGTTACCTGAATGCCTCAGAACGGCGTCTATTCAATTGTGATTATGACTGTGAAAAAATGCCAAACATTCGCTGATTCTAGCCTCTTACATGAAAAGATTTGCTGCTTTTCTTCGTCATATATCGTTATAAACAATAACACAAGACATTTGAAGACGTCACCTTTGGCTCTGCAAAGTTCTGATGATCTCTATTTTTAGACATCTCATATCCTAAACGATTGATTGATTAATCTAAAGGTAATAATCAGCAGATTAATTGCTAATGAACATAATCGCTAGTTTCAGCCCTGCTGTAAAGTAAGAATGCAGTGTGAGTTTACTGTACTGAACAGTGAAGTGAGCTTGATATTAATCCATATATACAGAATATCTCTGTAAGTCCCGCAGCAAGTTTGTTAGAAACTATGTACGATCACTCACAAAACATCCTACAAATGCTATTTTGACACTCAATCCCAAAAAATAAAATATTTCTTGGATTCATTTTACAACCCCTCTGTGTTCATGTCAGACAGGTAATCTAGACTCATCTGGTTATGAAAAGGTTTTGATTTTCAGATAGTTGTTCAAAATGATGTTTCGTAACCACCATTTATTTTTTACTATAAAGTACATTAAGGAGAACATGACTTCTGCCAGGGCTCATCACAGCAGCACATTTCACTCAGCTGAAGCCTGTAAACACTGAAGCAAGGCACCATGAAGCTGACTAAAAACTTTGGCTAAAAAATGTTGTCCCCAGGCTGCTTCCATCTTTGTGCTGATCTTATGGAGCTGCTGCTTCACACAAAACTAGCGAGCCTTCAGCTGACAGCAACGAAACATGACAAGGAAGTTAACATCTCCGCTTTTGTGTGTGTGAGAGACTCAGTTGCATGCCCAAGGCCTTCATGGTAATGTATCGCTGTGAAGTTTAAACTGTTAAGGGCGTCATTAGCAGGAGTCAGGCTGCTTGTTGTCACAAAAACATATATTAGCATATTAGATATGTATCATAAATCAGGTGAAATACACATACTGTCCAGTATGATAAGCTTATCAAATACAACAAATTGTTAAAAATAAACCAGTGGTTTTCAAACGTATTGGCTTGTGATCCTTTACAAAACCAAACGTCTTGTTGGGACCCTTGTCACATTTCAGCAGTTCCACCAAAGAGTGATTTCTAGGGTTGTCAAAGCTAACACGATAATAACTCATCAACGCAAGTTCGTTTTAATGCCACTAATTTCTTTAATGCAATAAAGGAACTTGGGATTTTTAGGTTGTAGCAGCTCAGTTTTAAAGCTAGAGTGAAGATGCTGAGGTCATATAAAACTAGAAAACCTGAGGAATCCATTGGTAACAAGTTTGTCATACTAGCTTGTTGCGAATGTGAATGAAAATTGGTTCTGTGGGTACCCACGAGTCTCCCCTTTACAGACATGCCCACTTTATGATAATCACATGCAGTTTGGGGCAAGTCATAGTCAAGTCAGCACACTGACACACTGACAGCTGTTGTTGCCTGTTGGGCTGCAGTTTGCCATGTTATGATTTGAGCATATTTTTATGCATTAATTCATTGGTAATAACAGTTAAATATTGTAATGTATAATAATATATCAGTCACAGAGGACATCTGCAGAATGAGTACTTTTACTTTACTTTACATTTTGCTAATAATACTTTATTGAAGTGGGATTTTGATTACTTGTACTGGAGTAGAAGGATCTAAGTACTTCGTTCACCACTGTCATTCACTATACTGTCAAACCAGCTACTGTCGTCTGTCGTCTGACCTCGTTATAGCGGTTCACAACCTGGGGGTCAGGACACCCACAAGGGGTCATGAGATGATTAACAGGGCAGCAAACAAGAACAAAACTAAATTATCCTACAGAAAATTATCCTTATTTTGGAGACTTTTCTAAAATCCTTGCCTTTTACTTACTGTATACTTTAATACAGTTTTACCAGCCTTTGAAATGATTAGAATTGATTAAACTCATAGTCATGTAACCTTTGTTGAGCAGTTGCAAAATTTACAAGCAAAACAGGTTACAGAGCACCAATGTCATGACCTCACTACTGTCTGATACCAACAGCCTATTTTCTGATTTTGTCTCAACTTCTGAAGCAAAACACATGACAATCTCCACACATCAACCAATCAGCACAGGACACAAAGAGCAGTAACCCTCGGGTCTGACACTCTCTGCCGACTCACCAGCGGCTCAGCCATGATGATGCGGATCTTGCGCTCCGACACGGTGGTGAAGTTGGCGAACAGGCTCTTGAGGACGTACTCGCCCGGCTTGCTCTCCGGGTCGATGCTGATGGGCATCATGGCGGGCGGACCCTTCTCTCCCTGAGGACAACACACTGGAGGGATGGGGGGTTTACTGTATCCGTTCCCCACGGGCGAGGCTGCGGAAACGACACAGAAAACACCAAATGGTTAACGATTTTACTAAGTCAAACATTGCCAATTCAAGCACAAATGAGCGTGACAGACCAGCCACAGATCTGAA
The DNA here is from genome assembly GCA_916701645.2 of Sebastolobus alascanus. Taxonomy (NCBI): domain Eukaryota; kingdom Metazoa; phylum Chordata; class Actinopteri; order Perciformes; family Sebastidae; genus Sebastolobus; species Sebastolobus alascanus. Next base: position 1,896,507 of record CAKAOJ020000040.1, on the reverse strand, counting down.
TAGAGTATTACTGAGAAGCTTCCAAACATGGACATGAAGTTCCCAACATGTTGAACATTCCTGAGGGAGACTGTCCAAAGGGCACCGGCTTGCCCCGAGTCTGCTCTTTCTTTCCTACTGCTACAGTGGACAGAGAGCGCATATTGAAATTAAAACACCATGGCCAGCAGCTGGTGTTTTCATTTCGTACCAAAGATGTCATTGCCCTTTGAGGGAAGCAAAAATCTTGTGCATGTGACCATCCTTCAGCCAGTGTTATGATGTGGCCCACGCTTAATTACGGATGGCTTGGCTCAGGCCATAAAACCCCACAAACTAACACAGAAGTTCAAATTTACCTCGGTGTCACACGCTGCTGCTTCCAGACACAAAAGTGCTAAATATAGTTGAAGAACTGCATACAAACATCTCATTAGGACTGTGAGATTTTTATTTAGCCTGAAACTCTACAACTGCAGGTCCACCTCACCATAAATCTGATGTGTATAAAATATGCAGAGAGGACAGAGGAGTCTTACTGCCTCACAATGAGAACCACATTTCCTTCAGCTACTGCATTCTGAGCGTGTAAAAGTGTGTGTGCACGGGTAATAAATAAATGTGACTGGACAGAAATCACGTCAGCGGCGGCAAAGTGCAGCCTGCGCTGTGTCAGGAGCACGTTACATCTGTCAAAGTCACATATCAAACACCAGACTTTGTGTTTTGTTTCATTTGCTTGTTAAATTATGGCTCAAAACTGTTTAAAATCCTTGTTAAAAACCAGTTTGATTAGAGCTTACTAAGACAAAACAGTATATGAGATCACCTCAGTCTTGCTGCATATTTATGCAAAGTGCAACTATCATATTGAGAGATTTCTCTGAGACTACTATGTGAAATATTCAATTAAATCAATGCGAAATAAAAATATTAGAATAGTATACTGTAGGCCTGTACATCATGCTTAGCACAACACATGCAGACCCGATGAACCTTGATATTGAAGTAATTTATGTTCATGTTGTGACAAGACGAAAACCTACAGTATGTATTACTTAGAGGGATCCCATAACTGGTAATTTAATTAAATGACTTCTGTAGTCTGCCAAAAGAGGAATCAAAAGCAGAAACATCCATTTTCTCACAGATCAAAGGTTGAGAGGATAAAAACGGCTCTAATGAATTACCCAAACTGCTTCACTCAAAACTATTACCTCTTTACAGGTAGTCGAAGGTAACTGCAAACACAAAAGAACAGGGAGCTGAGATACACATCAGCAAATGTGCAGAGCAGAAAAAAGAGTTGAGTGAAGTTCCAATTGGCATTTTTGGACGGTAAGAGTATGCAGCTCTGACAAAGCTGCACAAGAGAAGTTGGAGAGGAAACGCCGTGGTACCAGTAAACTTCTTCTCCAGGTCTTTTCAGGACATGAAGCTCATGTTGGAAATCTTTCAAAGGAATGCCCAGCGTGTGTGACGATCTCGTGTGACTTCTCGCAACTCAGCACCTACCCAGGCCCTTGATGAAGCTGATGACGCTGGCCTTACTCCAGCACATGGCCGTCCCGTCCATAGTGGGGAAGGAGGAGGATATGGTATCCAGGGTCGTCCTGAATCGAGACAAATCCTTGCTAGTAAAATCCACCGACGTCCATGTCTTGTGTGTCAGATGGCACTGTCCTGCTGCTGGGCATAGTTTCCATGGCGCGCAGAGCCAAGCGGCGGGTGTGTTTTAAAAAAGTGGGAGTAGTGTTTGGTACGGGAGACCACGCAGTCTTCAGATCTCCCTCTCTCCCTCTCTCTCTCTCTGAGCTGCTTCTGCTATGGCTTCCTCTAGCCTTGTGACCAACCGGTGCCTTCCAAGAGTGAAGGTCAGGCAGGAATTTTTAGCTGAGGCACAGCACAGTGATGAGGTCCAGCATGCTATGGTTGCATAGTTGTGTGACTATATTTAACTCGGGGTACGCAGCATACTGACAGAGCAGCCCTCCCCTTTCCTCCACCGTCCAAGAGCACGAGGGACAGACCGCCAGAGTGTAAACACCATTGTTGATCAGGCGCTGCGTCGGCACACTTCACTTAAGGCAAGTTCTTAAAGAATTAAAGACTTTTCCAAGCATTATAAAATCAGTAAAATATCTAGGTAATATTATATTATATATTAGGCAACTTCCCAGCAAAAGACAGTCTGGATGCAAACACATCTGATTTACCGGGCACAACTTGTTCGATAAAATTAAATCAACATATCAATTTATTAGGGCTGTCAAAGTTAACACAATAATAATGCGTTAACGCAAATTCGTTTTAACGCCATTAATTTCTTTAACGCGTTAACGCGATCAATATTTCGGAGGTTGTAGCGGGCTGAGTTTTAAAGCTAGAATGACGATATTGGCATCATATGAAACTAGAAAAACCTAATGAATCCATTGGTACCAACCATGTCATACTAGCTCGTCTCGAAAGAGGCTAAATTATGCTCCAAACTTATGCTAAATTCCGGTGAGGAAAAACTGTCATTGGCATTTTCAAAGGGGTTCCTTGACCTCTGACCTCAAGATATGTGTATGAAACTGGGTTCTATGGGTACCGAGTCTCCCCTTTACAGACATGCCCACTTTATGATAATCACATGCAGTTTGGGGCAAGTCATAGTCAAGTCAGCACACTGACACACTGACAGCTGTTGTTGCCTGTTGGGCTGCAGTTTGCCATGTTATGATTTCAGCATATTTTTATGCTAAATGCAGTACCTGTGAGGGTTTCTGGACAATAGTTGTCATTGTTTTGTGTTGTTAATTGATTTCTAGTAATGAATATATACATACATTTGCATAAATCAGCATATTTGCCCACTCTCATGTTGATAAGAGAATTAAATACTTCAAAAATCTCCCTTTAAGGTACATTTTGAACAGATAAAAAATATGAGATAAATCTTGATTAATTATGGACAATCAAGCGTTTATTCGCGATTAAATATTTTAATCGACTGACAGACCTACAATTTACCTAAAGTCTCCCATATCAATCACTTAAACTGTAAATTGGAGGTGAAGAAAGCAACCAGTGTGCATATCAAGCCCTTTCTGTTGCTCTAGACGCGACATGTGACTCTGCAAACAAGGGAGCTCGGGCACAGCGTGCATTACATCATCGCCATGCTGGAAACACCCTGAGCATGGTGGTGCTCCCTAGAGGACAATGCGAACAGGCTAACAAGTGTCTCTCTTGCAATACACCCATACACACACACATGTACAAAGAATGCAGATCACTATATGCATCCACAGAGACCGTCCCGCTGAGTAAACAACCGCTTTAGCAGCCGTTTGTGAACAGAGTGGGTGGATATCTAGATGCCACTGACCTCCTTAACTGGACCAGAAATTCCAATGTCAACATAGACCTTTGGGAGCACTTTGAACCAGCTGCTGTGAGAAACATTGACTCTGCATTTCTCTGACAGAGTAGTGGGCATTACAGCCTATTTACTCCTCTCCTCCACCACTGTAAAGTATTTATATGTTATACTTCTAGGCTGGGTATAAAGGGCCACTGTTCTTAGGTGCTCCACCTCCACCAAAGGTGGGTGTTCATAAAAAAGTTTGCGTCATGTTAACGTTATGAGCGGGAAAATGTTCTCGTCTGGTTTAGATCATAAAGTTTTAGGTCAAAGGAAACAACCAGAGCCCCTGTTAACAACCAGATGTGCCACACTCACTATATTTCCATATTAAACTGAATAAGTCACTAGAGCTTACATGGTTTAATCTATGACTTCATTTGGATCCTGGGATGCTGTCTGGACTTGAAGCTGAGCTATTTTTTACTGAAATATTTATCAGAGGAGAGGAGGCAGGCAACAGCTGGAGCCAATGGAGCAGCAACATCCTAATACATTATCACAAGTTCACAGTTTGAGTGTCCCAAAAAAAAGGAGGGAGAGTGGAGAGAGTGATTACAGGCCTCTGTGAAAAGCAGATTAAAATGTCAGTCTCAAACTATTGACCATCAGCCCTGTTTTTAGCAAGCTGACATCATGCTGGAAACTGCTGCCTGCTGTGAGAGAGCCTTTCATTTATATAAGTCCCCGTTAAAACGCACGCATCTGTCTCTTCCAGCTAAACGGAAGGGATTTGTCTATGTATAACTTCTGCAATTTCATTCACTGCTGAAATGCTATTTTTAGCTCCTCAAAAATAGAGCACAAGTATTGCACACACACACCAGGCTAAAACACGGAAGAAGAATTAAAAACTTGGTCATATGTGACAGAAAACTACTAAACAAAACTGAAAATGAGCACAATAGTATTTCAGAACAGAAACTTGACAACAACACGTTTGACTACTCATCAGTGGAGCACCGTTGTGCTCGGCTCACTGCAGCTCATCTCCTGCTCTGATTGGCTGACGGTGGACCGGCCTTCGGGCAATTTTAACACCAGCGACCTGACGCCGCTGCTGCACAATGCCAGTTCTGTGCTGCCGGTTGCCCCTGTTTTATTAGAGCTGGACACACATAGACTTATGAGAGACCACTGTCTGAAGGACCTCGACTCTGTTTACCTTGTGATCACAGTGCAAACAGCATCTGAAACACACACACTGTTGGTTCCAGGCACTTATTCCAACCTTATTAATTCTTATATATTCAATAATTAAGAGTTAAATATATATTTCCTCAATTTCCATATCAGCAGCCCATATGTCTGGAATCCTAGCGTTTACAGATTAGTTTACTGTCTCTCTTGCCATCTTGTGATTCATTACATAACCGCTCGTGTAAACGGGAGCAGAGAGATGAGATTAGGAGATCACATATTTAATGAAAACATTAAATGCATATCCGGGGGTTGCCTGCTGATACAGTACAATGAGCGCCTGTGCCTTTATCAGCAAAGTGACCCACTCGGAGGATTATGCAACATCATCAGGAGATGGCTCAATGCTGAGTGTGTAGACAAGGACAGCATGTTCTATCTATGGTATCTCTTTTCATTCAGATTCAATAGATATGCACGAGTTACCGCTCTGCCCGAGAGGAGTAGCTGACTTGCTGGCATAACTCACTTGTTACATGTCAGATATGGTTTTAGTTACTAGATTGTAATTGGGAAACTGTACTGCAAGTGTTTCATTGGCTAAGGTGACATTTCCTGGTTTGGCTACTGACACTTTTCTGTTTGTTTTTCTTCCAAAGAGAGCCCATCCTTCATAGCCCACCTCTCATATCTTACATAAAACAGAATTATGGCCATGATCAGAAGCAGAGAGGCGTCCTATCTCATCCTCATGGGTCGGGATGGGAGGCAGTGGAGCTGTGAGCTCTCTGGGCAGAATATGCAACCAAGCTGAACCTTCACTAATCCTATTACCGTGCCCTCGCACTTAATAAGAGCTATTTAGACTCTGTCAGAGACTCACAGACTGAAGTAAAACAAGGCTAGAATTGAAAGACAAGTAGTAGAAATGAGATGTTAAATCACCATCAGCAGAATTTACTGCATAGTACACAAGATAATCTGAGTAATGGTAACTGTACCACAGTACTGTGTGCCTGTGTATAACTTCTCATTAGCCAATAACTCTTGCTAGATTCTTGGAGTTATGTCCCTGGCTGTTGCTATGAGACAAATGAAAACCTTTTGGAGTGTGATGCTCTGTTGCTAAAAGTATGATGCTTCCAAGTTTGCAGCAACTGGCGTGCGGAACAATAAAATCACACTCAATCTGCACCAAGAAATCACATCCCAGTCGGACCACGACAGGAAAGAGAGGCTATAAAGTCGGGTTCCCGACAGAGCTGCAGCCTCAGCCAGTCGGTCAGCTCTGTCAGCTGAGGACAAAAACCACAACAACAAGAGACAAACTGCTACTCACTGCCACTCCACGATTTCAGCAAGGATTTGATGCTGATTTCAAAGAAGCCTGAGTCCTGCTGGCTGGCCATGGCTGCAGCTTGGCCGTTGAGTGTCCCCCCCTCTACTTGTGGTTTCCCTCCAGTAGCAGCAGCAGCAGCAGCAGCTGAGCTGGGACCAGCAGGTAGCGCCTGCTGTCACCTCTCTGTGACGCACACAATGCTGTGCTGACGAGACCCTGAGAAAACACACTAGCACTGCTTCACCCCTCCTCTTGTGTCCTGTCCTTGGCTATCAGCCCTCTCTCTCTCCTTCCTCTCACACTCTCTCAACATCTCTCTCTCTCTCTTTCTCTAAAGCTGTGGCAGGCAGTGGGCGGCAATGCAAGCTCCCTTTAAATAACTGCGCGGAGGCTGAGAGTGCAGGAAGCAATCCTCTTAGCGGAGTGCAGTTAATAATAACTACTGTTTGTCTGCGTGCAGGGCCTGATAACGATGACAGCGCTGTGCGTCTCTCAGCGTGACTGGGAGCATCTGACGGGCCGCCGCCACTGACGGAGGAGATGGAGAACGCGGGAAGTACGACACGTAACAGGCAACATCTGTGAGAGCGGGGGAAAGAAGAAGACACTAAAGTGATCAGTGAGCAGACGGGATTAACTGCACACATGAGATATGCACTGGAGCAGGGGCTGACTGTTGGCTTTTAACCCTTTTATGTCTGAACTGCACCAACTCTAAACAGTTGTCAAATAAAAAGTAAGTCAAATATTGTGCATTCCTTTAGTTTTTCACACACTTTTCTTATTATTAGTATCATTAAAGGGCAAATTATTATTTTTATTCTCCAATAATCTAGCCATTATTTTATCATATCAATTACTTGATTAATCAGTTTATCTAATAATAATTTAAAAAAATAAATAAAAGAGAAAAAGGTCATCAGTGGTCAAGGTGACATTCAACAAGCTTATGTAATGGCTGTAAAACAAAATTATTGATTTTAAAATACTAAAAAAGAAGTAAATAACACGAAAAAACACAAATGTATAATTACAAAATAATTAATTTCCGACTATATATATATATATATATATATATATATACTATTTTTAACCTACCAGTTTATGATAATGATTAATTAATTACATGTGTAATAGTTTCAGCACTATCATTATTATTTACCATGCAGCAGCTTTCCCCTCATTACTGTCAATTAGGAAATAATATGTATTGCAGGCAAGTTGAAATGTGATATAAAACACTTCTACATATGTGTGTTCAGCCTATGAGCCTCAAATAATATTAAATAAATAAACGTTCTTATTGCTTTTGCATGCAAGAATTAAATCCAATCTTCACAACATTTTGCTGTGTAACAAGCAGATGCATGTCATCAACCATATGGACCAATCCCCCCCACTCTACTGCCCCTCGGCGCTCTTAGTATAATCCTACCAGAACTCCGTCTGTCCATCAAGCCACAGCCACTTAATAACTCCTGCTTCTAATGGAGACTTTATGTAATGTCCTTTAATCTAAATGCTGTTTCAGATAAGATACATATTCTAGGGGAAACATTAAACACATGTAAATATAGGTCCTTTTCACAGCAACCATTTTGACATGTCATTGCAGGGTAAACACAGGAGGAATTAATAACATTAATCATGGCCCTGATCCATTGAGGTGGACCAGGCCCTGTATAGTGCATGCTGGTTCACTGAAACGGCTGTGACACTAAATGGAACGGGATGATGATTCATTTTATCAATTACACCTCTGTTTACCCTGCTATGACATGTCAAATAACTGCTGTGAAAAGGGCCTATTTGAGCATTACATTGATGAAATTGAACAGTCTTTGTATAAATAAAACCTCCATGACTTGTATCTCTCTGTATTCTGTACTGTATGTGAGCTACTTTGCTCTTAAGTGACCTCTGTTGACAATGCTTTGTACGGCCTTACATTACCAAACAGGCTAAAGACCAACCCAGCTGTTAGATTTCACTTCCCTATTTTACAGTGTGCGTCCTCTCTCCGGTCCTGATGTGTCGTTTTTGTCTCAACCAAACGATTTGTCATACATGGAAGGATTCTTACATGTTATCATTTGAGTCATTACTGTTAATCAGTGTGTGGCTGGCAAAATCATCATCATCCCGTATGACAGACAGCTTTGTTCTACTGCTTTAATATCAGAAATCTTCTATTCAGTTCTTCATTCTTAATAAACCTGCTTGAATGTCTGTATGTTAAAGATCAATTAAAGCTTCACTAATTAATATTGACAATAACTGTAAATGTGAAATGTTAAACGGGTTGCTCATAGTGACAAACCCACAGAGAATTATCACCCAACTCTGCAGTTCATCTCTATAGAACATTTTACTGTCTTACAACTCATTATTTTGGTTTTCTGGCCTGCAACCTTTACTGTTTTTTTGTATCATTTCCAGTAGTAGCAAAACAGCTCTGATTAATATACTGTACACTACTTGCCGAGCACCGAACACGGGGCAGTTAGCAACTAGCTGGTGGACAAAGTGGAGCATTTAGCAGCTTAAGAGACAGATATCTCCCTCAGGAGTTGGTAGAGACCAAAACAAAGCTAAAAGGAGCGACCATTAGACTTCCATTTTCCATGTGGCCAGCAACCTGACTCCACATGGATGATAATGTTAGCTCAAATTCTAGGATTAAGGAGTTTCTAAAATATAATATCAGAATATTGTCAGCACAAATAGCAAATGGTTATCATATGCTTAAGAATGAACTTAAAAAGCTGAATAATTCCATTGGTCACAGTGACCCTGATGAAGACCTATATGTTGGTCGCAACGCGTTGGTCATTTTAAACAATTATTGCCATGTAAAATAAAGGCATTTTAATTCTTGATCATACACTACAGTGTGCCGTGGATTATTTTGGAGGGAAACTTGCATTTTGCACTTTTTTGAGACCGTATTCCACCCATGCAGTGAACCCTTCACAAGACTGAATGAGCCCAATACACCTGAAGGATCCAAAGAGCACCTGTATGTGATTACCACAGAGACCCAGCAGCGCTTCTACTCCATTGTCTTCACACAAGGGTCAGATTGTTTGAAGTTACTGTAGTTTGGCTGTATTATTGTAGAGGATGTTTCCATCACTTGTTTTAGTAATACGACAGCGTAGAAATACTCTGTTACAAGTAAGGGTCCTGCAATCAATATTTTACTTAAGTAAGAGTACAAAAGTATTAGCATCAAAACATACTTAAAGTACCAAAAGTAAAAGTATTCATTATGCAGAACGGCCCATTTCAGAATAATGTATATTATATTACTGGATTATAATCATTGGCTTCGTTCACACTACAAGCCACAGTGCTCAATTCAAATGTATTGCTCAGATCCATTTTTTTTGTTTGGCTTACATTACATTATCTTTTAATTGTGGCCAATATTAGATTCCAGTGTGAACTGGTCACGGTCCTGAACTGAACCGCATGCACAAAAGAACACTAACAAAGACGTGACACTTCAGTGAGGCCACTGAAGTCAGTGTTTACGGTTTCATTTATAAATGTATAAGTTAGTGTGCAGTAGAAGCCAGCGAATTTATGAGAAGATGATAACGAGGACAAGGATGAGGAGAAAGACAGACACATTTTCAATTATGGCTTTTAGAGCAGCAGTGGCTGCTACAGTACTTCTGTACGGAGGCGTGTGTTGATGCGGAGTCGGAGCCAGGAGTGGTGGGATTGTGACGTGAATGGCTAAAAGTTGCATGAATAACGATATGTGGCCCAAATCAGAATTGAAAAGATCATATTCCATGTGATGTAGAAGCCATCGCTGGTTGCAGCAGTGTTTGGTAAACACACATTTCAGGATGTGTGCTCTGGTGTCCTCCTGACTATACCCCAGACAGTACTGGCTGGCTGCTCCTTACAGTATGTCCCTCCTTCCCACAGCAGTCACTTTGTTTTGATTTTCGGCACCACTAAATAAACCACCTTGTTCAAAAGTACTGTTGTGTCTTGTGCCATCATTTCTGAGGGTTGTGTTTGCAACTTGTTACGCTTCCTCCTGACACACTCATTCATTTTGTCACGCCATAACTGTTTAACACTCCAGGGAATGAAGTCAGAGAGCTCTCTTTTTTAAATATGGGAGGAACATGACTGCTGTGTACACTTTGCAGAGCAGCTCTTCTGGTTATGCTAATAAAGAATCTATGACATCTGCATTAAAGGGGAAAGACTGCAAGTTTTCATCACTTTTATCTGTAATGTCAGAAGTGGAATGTATTGAATAATAAACAGGAATAAACAACTTGGGCGGGACAGTATGTGGACACTGAAGAAGCACTATGTGGCTAAGCTTTGAGGTTGCTACTGATACTGTAACTATTATGAGAGCAGCTCTCCCATCTTATGTAAAGTGGTGCTGACACTAACACAATTCACATGGTGATGATATAGTAGGTGGAAATCTCACACTCATATTCCTACTATTCACACAAATCCATATGTCCCTTCTATTTTTGCCTTGTTCATCTGTAAAGAGGACCTATTATGTTTTTTTTGCTTTTTCCATTTCCTTTAGTGTGTTATATAGTTTTTGTGTATGTAAAACGTCTGCAAAGTTACAAAGCCCAAAGTCCAGGCCAAAGGGAGTTACTCTCTCCCACAGAAACTCTGCTCCTGAACTGCCTGAAACGCCTTGCTTGAAGTCCTGCCTTTTCTTCTGTAACGTGGTGATGTCACCAAGTAACACATTACTTGCGGCTATTTCATACGTTCTCAAACAAAGCTAGTTAGAGTGGAGCTGAAACGGAGTCTGAAGAGTTTGGTTCAGTTGACCAATCACAACAGTGGCCCAGCTGACCAATCAGAGCAGACTGGGCTTTCCGGGGGGGGGGGGCGGGGGGGCTCCCTCAGCGAACATCTACAAACTCTACAACCAGCTGTCTCTGTAAATTACCAGTAATCTGATAATGTTTGTTTTCTGCAAAGCAACCCTGCTCTTAGATATGATCTGGGTATGTTCAGAAAGACATCTTAAAGTTACATGCACTACAGTATGTCATCCTGTTTGCAGACAAACTGTGTTTAGATCTGTACAAAAATCAACACAAACATTGATAAGAAATATGAGTCTAATCTAGGGAAGCACTGATACCAATATAGGGCTGATACTGACTCTTGGTTGGATCGGGTATTGGTGACAATGGGGCCGATCTATTCAATTTAATTATATATATACATATATATATATATATATATATATATATATATATATATATATATATATATATATATACATATACTAGAATATTAATTCCTGCTTAAGTTTTGACCAATTTGTTGCTGCATTAAAAAGGTTTACACTTGAATTGTAATTCCTGTTTATTTTGAAGATGTTTTTACCAAGTTGCTGGTGTATGATTTATTATTTTAATAATAACAAACATTTAAATACATACATATCTATGTATTTATTTGTTACATTTTGTTTTACAAAGTTAGGGAAGCAATGTTGAAGTCAAGCTTGATGTTGTCTTACACATAAAACAATGATCCCATTCACCTCTTCTACACAGTGACACATAGTTTATTAATTAAACACTGGTATGGGATCGGTACTCTGTATCAGCTAATACCAAAGCCCAGGTATTGGTATTTGTATCGGTATTGTGACTGAAAAAGTCAGATCAGTGCATCCCTAGTCTAATCAGAGTAAATTTGACTAATTATGGGCATTTGCTTGGCCTATTACTGTATGGTCACAGTAAAACATGTCATGACTGCAAACAGAGATCAGCCTGAATGGATTCCTTAAACGCTGAAGAAACACAGTTCACTTCCTTGACTTATCCATCAGTTATAATCTGGTCAGCCTGTCCAGTAAGAGGCCCTCTGTAGGGCACACGGTTATGTAATTCCCTCGTTGAATAATTGTAGATCTTTTTCAACAAGGCTGCTAAACAGGAAAAAGTTAAAGTAGAGGCGGACTGATGGAGACATCTCCCAAACTTCCTATTCTCTGAGAAGCAGTAATAACTTGTTTAATGGACCTGTCTCTCTCTCAGAGAGATTTAAGGTGACTGTGACTGTACCGGAAAGCCATGAAGCAGACGGTACGCTTTTACAGATATCTAGACTGTCAAAGCAGATCAGAAGACTATGTAATGAATATTCCAGAGAAGACAGCTCGATGTTTGTATGTATCTCACCACATCGATAGACAGGAAGCATCATGAAAATATCAGACATGATGCTTCTCTGAAGAAGCTTACATACAATGTTTATGGCAGAACACCTTATCCGGATATCTCCAAACTTGTCGGCACAACTGCTGCCAAACAGTTAGACGTAAAGCACTGACAGTTTGCTGGCACCCTGGATAGGATCAGTGTCACTTCTTAAGCAGGGAACCACTTCAGAAATACTTCCATAATTACCAGGTTTGCCGGTCTGTTTATTGGCAGCTTTACCAGCAGCAACACAAAGCAACACGTGTAACGGGTGAATAAATCAGAAATGCATCGATCACAAAAAAGACTGTAAACATTTTTCCTTAATTAGGCTTTAAGTGGGCGACGGCTCTGACACATTAAGCACTTATTAAAAGCATTATCAGGCTCTGATGAAGGTTAGGAATGTGAGGTATGTCTGTCCAGTTCAGCCATCTTTGTGGTTATCAAACACTTGACTCCCTCTTACTCTCACTCTCTACCCCTGGCGCCCCGAGTTTCTTCACCTTCTTCTCTTTTTTGGTCATATTCTGGTCTCTAAGGTCCCTATTTATTTTATTTCATTACTGTTTCCTTGTTGCTCATTTTTCTAAGCACATAAGGAGTGCAGACATTTTGGAAAATGAGGTCAGATAGAAAGCTAATTTGTCACAATGAGCCACATAATAACCAAAATAGTGTGACTGTGATGTACTCTCGCATCGTCTGACTCCATTACTACCAAGTCATCAGATTACATGTAGGTGAGTATGACAAATACAAAGGGGAGGTGAGGTATTTCACAAAGTGATGGTAGAAGTAGCTGAAATGCTGCAACACATTTTGCAAAAAAAAACAACACATTTCTCCCAGATTAAAAACAGAATTGTTGAGGCGATCACCACGGCTTCACTGAGTCAAAGTGGTACCTACTTTCAAGAATGGTGGGCCTCTTCTTGTGGCGCATCTTTTTAAACTTCCCTCTGAAGTCCCTGGGTGGGAATGGATCCAGAGGTAAGCTGGCAATGCGCCCCAGGACAGCCTCATCCAGTCCCTCAGAGCAATCCGTCTCACTCTCGGCCATGTCTCTCACAGCAGCGCTCTCCTCTAAAGACATGTTGGATGGCAGGGAGCCCACAGCTACTTCTATCATTCTTCCAAAGAAGAAGTCATTTGAAGCCGTGCCAGGTTTGCCCCTGTCTTTTTTTTTTTTAGTGTAGTGTCTATTTTCTCTCTTCCTTTTCCTTCCTTACAAACTTCTCTCGGATCAGGCGGCAAATTTGTGCCGTGCAGAGATGCAGCCGCAGCTGTCAGCTTCGGTCTGCTAATGTGTTTTAACCCCTGCACTTGTCAGGGCAGTTCAGCAAGTTACAGTAACATTCGTGAATTGGGCAGGTATTGGATTACTTAGACGGCCCCTCCTCTTTTTCAGCGAAAAGGCGAAGAGGCAGAGAAGAGAGGGGCAAAGTCATAACTAAATAGGGTGGGAGAGGGAAAAAGAGGCAGCTCTGACAGCTACAACATCCCCGCCTACTGCGTGCCCACGAGGCATTCCTGAATAAATATCCTGTATTTGTCTTGGAGTCCACACATCAAAGTCACACATGCCTTGCCTCTGGCAGCGTTAATGAGGCGCAAACTAATTTCTTAAATAATGGTGCACTCATTACCAGCATAAGTGAGGATATTTAAAAGCTGCACAGGAACTCCTCTTCACATCCAGAGATAAATACATCCCCTGCATGCACTGCCGAAAGTCCTCACTGGTTCCATCAGTTCAGTACACAACTTCTGCACATTCCCAGCACTTTCTTTTGAGGCCCATGTTGTCTTCTCACAGCATTATTTCCTGCCATTTATTGCTGGCGTCACTGAAGGAAATTAGGGAAAGGTGTGAAACCATCAAGTAATAAGTAAGACGTAAATCCACTCCAGAGAAACGTTCACACAGCTTGCAGCGTTATGCTCTATTCAGTCTTTTTCAGCCACTGAACACTAACTGGACACACCTTCCCCATGAACCAGTTTTTCCAAGTCTGACCTACATCAGCAATACAAACACCCTGTGTATGTACGTGAAGAAAAGGCGTTTTCTGTTTTAGGAAGAAACCACAGTCAGAACATGGAACAACCGGCCTATACACTCTGCTTTTCACGTCACCGATATGTTTTTTCAAGAACTCGTGTTGCAGAACCGAACAGAGCCATGTGGCCACAATTAAAATGTCAAACATCACACGCAGATATGATTAACTCCACGGCTGACTGAACATACAGAGCTGAACTATGTCACAACAGGGAGCCCCTGGCAACAAGTTTCCCTTTCAGTCTAATGAGTCCAGCAGTAATGTCACTTTTCATCCACCTGTCAAAGAAAAAGGTAGCCTGAAGAAAACAGTTTCAATGGAATGCTTCTGCAGCAGCAGCACACTTGAGAAAACTGTCAAAAACAACAATTCATCATGTTTCTACCACTCCTCTGCAGAGTAATGGAGTCTGAATTACAATTAGCTATGAGCCTGGTCATGACCTACTTAAAAACGTCCTTCAGGACAAGAATCATCGTGTTGTTATAGTAAATAACAAGCAAAGCGAAGACGTGTCTATACAACATCTAAAGGTGTGCTTTGTGTTTGGGGTTGAAGGACGTGATCCCAAGTCAGTAGACCAACAACAGGAATCCTTATTATCAGACACATATTATGTATATCCACTAAAACACAAACTACTCAGACTGACATAAAATTAAAGTCACACTTGCCTATGCTCACTGTAGTCCAGTTACAAATGAGTCTGCTCAGTGTTTTCAAGCGTCTAAATGAGCACATTTGGTGTTTAACTTTGTATTTGAGTTAATTTTCTTAAATTTACATTTACATGTTTTCTTTTACTTTAGTCAGAAATTATTGTCCCATCTCTCAAGGCTCCATTATGTACTTTTTTTTAAGAATTAATAAATAAAATTAAAAAAAATAAAAATCTTAATGTAACAATTTGAGAAACCTGAAAAGTCAGAGATTCTAAGTACCTGAGACACATGCTACTGTGTAGTATTGTAATGTAGTATTACTGTAAATGACAGGAGCTATCAAAGGATGTTGCAGTAATAGTGCACCCTCTAGTGTTCAACAGAAATACACTGAGAAGTAATCCCATATATTAGATAAGAATTCTTGCATACACACATAAAATGTGCAGTTATTTGCTTGCTGAGTAAATTAATGACCTGAATCTGGATAAAGAAAAGTTGCCCTCCCATCCGTCATCATGATACCAGGAGTCTCTGTCATCATTCACGAGGAAATACATGCATGTTTTTTTATTATTTTTTCTCTTTACCAATAATAGTTGGCCATTCTGTCTATTGACAGACACAACTGGAGCTGATATAACGGTTTCAATCGAATAAAAAATATATAGTAATATTTTGATATGTCAATAATAAACAACAACTCTCACCTTTGTGGGAACAGCCTCCCTGTTGTGTAAAATGTTCTAACTAATTGTGACGATGGTTATTATATCATAGCACATTACAAGTTAATTACAAAAACAAAATGTATATCAGAAACAAAACACCCTATAGACCTAATATGCAATTTGTAAATGAGAGAGTGAATATAAAACTACAACTGTACTAAAATCAACCTGAGCGAATCCATGATCAACAATGTGGAAAACAATGGAAAACAATCTACTAATAGATTACCCTTTATCAGCTATTATTACTTCTATATACACTTTTATTAAGTCTGAAAACAAACTGAACCGATTGCAAGATGACTTAAAGTAAAAATAAAATCCACTCCAAACTGTGAAGCTGTCCTATGTTTGTTTCATGGCACGTATGTGAATGTGGAGCAGAGCAGGACTTCCTGGACCGAGAAACGAGGTTGGAGTCGGCGCGGCCGCCTGAAACACCCTCCGGCTGGGACAGAAGGCTGTTTCCATGGTGAGACACATTTAGATTTGCACAGGCAGAGCGGAGCATGATGAATAATTGATAGATATCAGGCCCTAATGTTAGCACAAACCAGCTGAAGGTTAATTCCAGCTATGCTCGTCGACTCTTGAACAGCACACTAGCGCAACAAGTAGACAAACACGCAGCAGCACAGTGTGGGAACCGACGCTGGCTACAGACGGCTGTTACGTAACGCACTTAACAACTTCAAGTGATGAATGCGTTTCACTTATCTGTTTCCTCTAGACGCTCAGAGAAGAAGCAACATTAAGCTACTGTTCAGAGTGCTGCTAGGACAAATTCACAACTCTCTTGAATGCTAAGTGGATGGACTTTGCATAATAACATAATACCACATGGGATCGACCTTTTACAACTTTTACAGGTCAGACATGCCACAGTCTCCCAGCCATTTGATCCACCACATCTCTACATTTGACATATATACCTTCACATAACAGGAAAGGAAAAAACAGACAGCATCCACAGTGAATTATTGTTCAATACCTGTCACCTGTTCTGGGTCTGGGTTGGGTCAGCACACATAAGAACCATTCAAGGGCTGCAAACAAGTCCACAATCTGCACCTGTTCCCTGCTCTGCCGGCCTATTATCAACCTGGGGAGGGAGGGGCTTCATGCTGAACATATTGAACACACTGTGGCCTCTGAAAACAAGAGAGCAGGTGAGGTGAACACCATGCATATCCAGTTACAGTGAGGCGATTATGTTCAGATGCATTTGTGCATCAACACGGTTGCCGCTTTTTGAGGAAAATCACTTATCTATTTGTTCCTGATGGATATTTGAGCGTTTGTCCAATGTCAGCATGGTACGCTTACTAACTTTAAAGTACATGCTCATTATTGATTCAGTGTTCTTTGGCAGGTGGATAGCCCGGGGGTTTATCTGAGTAACTCAGAAGGATCATAAATATCAAAAAGGAAAGACATGTTAAGTTGAGCTGTTAAAGCCTTCATTATATCCACAGCCTACAGGCAACTCTCACAAGGAGGGAGGGGTGAAAATCTTTAAAAGTTCTCTTCTTCTCTGCTAAAGACGCCTCGATAATCCTAGTGCCAGCCCCTGTTGGAGGTGGTTCAATGTGGAACTGTTTTTTAATGGTACGAGTAGGCCTGTGTTTTTATTGATTACACCACTTGCCAACTTTAAGAAAAACATCTTTGATCATATCTAACTGAGAAGGAAGCGCTGCCACTCAATTCTATATTAAAATGTTCTGTCTCAATTTACAGTATTATAGATATCAGTATGGACGGTAGGGATAGTATTATTTTTGAAGCAAAGTTTGACATAGTTTATATGTGAGAGACATTTTTTGTTTCAGAGTTTCACTGGTGGCAATAATATCAAGTCAGTTTGAATCAACGTTATTTATGGAGCGCTTCTGCACAAACAAGTTTGCTCTGTTTGTGTTGCAGAAATAGCACCAAACAAAATACCAGTGTCAACTAAATCTGTGTGCAGAATAAAGATAGAAAATCCTCATACATCTGTCAGAGTCAGAGTTTGAGAATCAAATTGAGAATTTGATGTGTTGATGTAGAGAAAGATCACAGAGGGTCACCACTGACTTCTACTGAAAAGTGCACAAATCCAAAAGGCCACTATTGGATTTTCTATTTCTATAGATATTTCTAACAATAGAAATAATAAAAACCAAGCACAATCCAACATCCATCAAGGGTCACCGGGGGGGCTGGACTCAAGCCCAGCATGTATGAGGCTAGAGGGGACATCCTGGGCAGGTAGTCTATAACAGGGCTAACACATCTTAATAACTGCTCTCCTCTTTTTGATCGTTTACATGTTATTCTAGGTCAGACAGTCCAAAAAATATTAGTAAACATGAACAACTCTCTCCCAAATCCAAAAGCTAGAGTGCTTTAACTCAAATTTGTGATGTCATCAAGTATAAAGTGTGGAGCTGCTCAACAGACGATGAATTGGGAAAGATGAGAGCACCCAGGGAAATGTTCTAAGTATATTGGAACATTTTCTGTTTTAGAACTGACAACACTTGAATGTCATTTGGATATAAAACACAAAAAACATTCAGTCTCCCAATCATTGTCTGTAGAGTGCTACAGGAATGAGTCCTAAAACCCGGAAATGAGTTCGAATTTTAGCACTTCCGGTTCCCTCGTCTGGAAGTCAATGGGGTCTTTTTAATGTTTTTTTTTAGTTAGATGCCTGGAATAAGGTCTATGGTTAAACTTAAGCTTAAGATATTTTAACGTTTTGTTCTACGACATAAAATACATCATTAAATTTCCCACTCGTGAATTTTGAAGCCTTTACGTGTCTTAAAAAAGGCGTTTGCTAACAAGTGGCTAAATGAGACTACAAAATGTCATCATGCTAACTCGTCCGCATTTACAGCCTCGTTGTGTACAGTATACTCGCGCTCATACGACTGTGGTGTAGTTTGTTTATAGCCTAACGTTTGCTTTTTACTTCTGGAGATTGCATTTACTCTTCAAAATCATAAAAATGGTGTTCATAAGTGAAGATTATTTTGCTGAACAAAACGCGTAAGTTCATAAACATTTGTTTGCCACAGAGTTTATTTTGTGCAATAATCCAAAACCCAATAATAAAATCCCATTGGCTTTTTGTCGTTGGAACCCAGAGCGATGTTAACTTCCTGGTTGGCCTCCAAAAATACGTCATCCTTGGTGCACTCTGGAGCAGCTCCACATTTTATACCCGATGACATCACAAGTTTGAGACTTACTTCTCTGATTTCTGGCTTTGAGAAAGAGTAGCTCATGTTCACAAATATTGATTGAACTTTCCTGGGCCATGGAAATAACATATTGTAATTGTGAATTTAGGTGGTGTTCCGCTTTAAGATCGGTTTTCTTTTGGAAAAAAATGGCAAACCACAATTTGGCGACATTTCCCCCCAGTGTTAGCCAAAAACTAATCTCCATTTAAGACTTTTTATCGTTCGGTTTTATTAAAAAAAAAACTCAAAATGCGATTTAACAAGACTCCAACTCCAATTTAGAGCACTTATAGCGACCAGACTGTAATTCCAAGGCCTCATGTTACTGAACAACCACAGAGAGATAGAAACAGTTTACTTCTAGCTTGGAAACAACACTACAGTTCGGCTAACTTACTGCGCCAGAAGATGAACTGCAGAACAAGCAGAAAGTTCAACAGAGTTGTCAACATTAGAAAAGATGATAAATACCTTCGACTGCAGCAGGTGTAGTCGTTTTGCTTTACTCCATCTCTCCACTCGGGAAGTGAGTCCAAGTTTGAGCCTCAGCGTCCCTCCAGGCGATCCACTTGTTCAGATGCACTTCTTCTTCTCTTCTCCCTCCATCAGCTCTGCAGAGACAGACTCCGCCCCCAGCAGCCACCCTGCTCATGTCCTCCTGAATAATGAAAAACATGCAAAGCATTGGCTTTCCTCAGTCTGCACGGTGACCTGGCTCAGGGCCATGTCAGCCGCTTTCAAACACATCTGCGGCCCTGTGTGCTTAGTTTTAGGCTACAGGGAAGCCTACACACTAATATCACACACAGTAGAAGCTACAGCAACAATAACAACATCATGAAGTATGCTAAATTCCACTATGGTGTTCAGCAGTCACTAGAAAACGCAATAGATATTCATATGAAACAAAAATATATTCAGGGTATTTTTTTTTTAAATATATGTATTTAAAATATGTAGCTTAACATCATAATCAAATCAAATTAAAATAAATAGCCTTGCAAATTTAATTCACATGCATTTTGTATCACAAACCTTTTCAACTGCCTTTATTTTATGCCAACAGCTCATTTATATTCCTGAAATACATTTGACAATATATTTATTTATTTAAAGGTACAGTGTGTAGGATTTGTATCTAGTGATGTGGTTCCAGATTGCAACCAACTGAGTATCCCTCCACTCACTCCTCCTTTTCCAAGACTGCGGTAACGTGAGCCGCCAAGTGCAAAACCATTCGCTCAGAGGCCATCCTTACCATAATAACATTACTTTAGGAGCAACGGAAGTCAGACTGGCAGTACCACCGTTTTGAACTCTGCGGCTCACGTTTCACAAGCATGTTAGAGAACTTCGGTGGACTTCAGGTAACGTAAAAACGCACAAGTTGTCCGTTCTGGGCTACTGTAGAAACATGGCGGAGCAACATGGCGGACTCCGTGAGGAGGACCTGCTCCCTATGTAGATATGAAGGGCTCATTCTAAGCTAATGAAAACACAATGATTGTTAGTTTCAGGTGATTAATATACACTAATGGAAACATAGTTATCAATATTATATTCCATTTCTGCTAATAGATTCCCCGAGATGCTACGCACTGTTCCTTTAATGTTTATTTTTTATAGGGATATGTTCATAGCATGGACCAATGCCACATACCGTAGCATTTATAGCCTATAGGCTTGTTTTCAGCAGTTGTCCCTTGATGGATGGGCCTTTACACAAATACACAACTCAGCAAATCATAAAAACTTAAAATCAATACAAAACATAAACAATGTAATAATAAAGATACCATACAAGCTTAAAAAACACCCGATCATTCATGACTATGACTGGTTGCTCTTTAATAACTGTTCAAAAACTATAACTATATTTGTATATGTTACTGCGGCAACTATTCTGTATAATACTGTATAACTGGCTAATAAACTGTATGAGCTTCATGGCTTGTCTGCCATTTCTACTCCTCACTTGTGTTTTTTCTTTTTCCTTGAACACATGTGTTTAATGGTTGCTCAACAAATCAATAAGAAAGGAATATGAAATAAGAGAATAATCTCAGTGACAGAATTCAGGGAATTTGTGCCACCATAGCTTTGCCTCAAACAATAGAATATTGAAGGTTTACAGATAAGCTGCAAATGCAACATAATTAAACATACAGTAGCATGTGTATTGTATTGATGTGTACAGTGATGCTTTGAACTTTCAGTGAAATGTATTTAATGAGGATCCAGCAGATGGCGTCAAAGAACATGATAAGAGTGGAAATGTCTTTGAAGAGAAGGGGTAAAGAGCAGCACCACTGACATGTGTATTTGGAAAATAATAAGCCTGAGAAGTGCAGGAGAAAATGATTAACAACAAGATGCCCGAGGAAATATAAATGCACATAATCCTACAACTTGATGTTTTCTTTACGTTACAATGGAGCTTCAAACACCCACACTTCTCGAGAAAATGCCATCCACAAACATCTCTCTGGGCTCTATACTGTAGATGTGTCAGAAGTAAAAAATGAAGGTCTGTGTTGCTTTTTGAAAAATATCTTTATAATGTGTGAACTCAAAGCCTCAGAGAGACACAGCTGTTGTTGAGAGCAGAGACCCTGACAAGGCTGGTACGCAGTTCAATGGCCGGCCATCAACCTCTCAGACATCGCTGTTTTAGCACTCAGGGAGAGCATGCTACTGATTCAAAATGATAGCATGCCCAAGAGCTCCGTCCAGACCAGGACAGCAAAATTGCTTTGTCAACTGTATATGCACACACCAGGGCTTGTCATGATGACAGCAGAGCTCCACAGTGCTGGTGAGTTACAGAGCACCAGGTGCACTACAAGACAAGACATTAAAACATATTTTTCTTTTTCAAATAACCAAGAAATAAACAGACATGTGCATGGAATATAAACAGACAATGTATGGAAATAACTGTGGTGTTCTGATAAAACACAGCATGTATTCAACTTGAATAAAAAAAGTGATGCAATTAAGCTTTGGAAAACGTTTTCCTGTGTGCTTTGTCTTCTAAAGCGAGCCAGGTGTTCTTGGCTGCCACATATTGGCTGCGGTGATAGGCTACCCCATCAATGAAATAACACATCAGTGCCACAACACAAAAGAAGAACCGAATTCAAAGCTGTTGCATATCTCTGCGCTGCAGCTTTGACCTGATCCGAGCGCTCCTTTCTTTCTGGTTTCTTCAAGGAATGGAGAAAACGCCGGATAAAGGAGGATGTGGACGATTGTCACACGCAGGTAGTTTTCAGCTCAGATGAAATCCTGCAAACCAATTAAAAAGAGAGTCTGTAAACCGGCTGTGAAAGCCTTGACCCACACAGACATGCAGAAAATCGTATTAGCCACATCTCCTTCAAAGTGAGTCATGTTCTACTTTCCACATGGGGGGTGTATACAGGCGGTTCAATACCTACTTGACATTTTTCAGGGGCATTCTGAGGCTGCTGATACTCCTGCAGCAATGCCATGTGGGGTTTTCTCGCTATAATATGAAAGTTTTCCACTTGGAACCCACCTCACAGCTGAGAGTCGGAGGCATGATGACCCCTTGATTCATGCTTTGGCTCTTTTAATAGAGAATACGGGTCTGCCTTTGAAACCTTTGAGTTATAGCACAAGAGATCAGCCCCCCGCTGAGAGGTGGCTGCAGAAGGAGGAGGCACTGAAGCGGCGGGTCAGGAGTGTGGATCAAAGCTCTCATGTCTTGCAGGGATGCTTTGACTGCATGGATTAGGTTGGGCAGCACGGTTCCACAGACATGCAGTATTGACGAGGCAACGGATGAGCTTTTCTTCTCCGGCGAGCTCCGCTAAGTGTTTGAACAAGGACACACTGTGACGTTTTGGAGTCACAGTCTTGTAATGGATGTGTATAGATGGATGATGTGTCAGGTTTGTCTGTATTTTAGGAATATGATGTATTTTAGAGCAGTGATTCTCAAAGTGGGGTCCGGGCACCCGCAGGGTCCGTGGAACTCTGTCAGGGGGTCCGCGAAATAATTTACTATGAATTATTAAATTGTGCATTAAAAAGTATTTATCTACAGATGTGGACCATTTGCCCCAATAAAACAAGCATATTTTGTTCATTACTCCCACCCATGTTAACTTTGGACCAATAGAAACTCTGATATGATTGTGACACATCACGTCAATCTCATGAATCAGTCAATTCACTCAGGGCACAACGAACCGTTTCTGCTGCTGCGTAGCTTAGCTTATTAGCCAGCTAGCTAGCTGCATGGCGAGCATGGAGAAATATTTGAGACAGTCTATATTGTCAAGTGATGCTAAGACCAAACTAGCTAGAATGAGAAAATATGACGACAGTTATACCGAGCTTGGTTTTATTGAGAATGGCGACGGGAGACCAAATGGTAAATGGTAAATGGACTCTCGTCTTCCGACCACTCAAAGCGCTTTACACTACGTCAGCTTTCACCCATTCACACACGCATTCATACACTGATGGCAGAGGCTGCCATGCAAGGTGCCAACCTGCCTATCGGGATCTAATCTAAATACTCATTCACACACGGATGGCACAGCCTTCGGGACAAATTTGTGGTTCAGTATCTTGCCCAAGGACACTTTGACATGTGGACTGGAGGAGCCGGGGTTCGAAGTGCCGACCTTCCAATTGGTGGACGACCCGCTCTAACCTCTGAGCCACAGCCACCCCATAATGCATAATGTATCTTCAGGTGCTGGCGAATAAAGCCAGCCAAGCTCTGATTACAAAGCACCCGGAATATCAGGGCAAAACAAAGTGGTATTAACATGATACAAATAGAAATGTGTTTCTGTTTGTCACTATGAAACAGGTCTGAAGTATTTAAGTCGAAAAGTTGTATACTACTAATAGTTCCAATGGCATCTAAGAGTACAAATGGTAGTAAGATAAGCATATGTTGAATCAGTGTTACGATTATGAGGGGTCCTTGGAAAGTTTTCTCCCCTGCAAGGGGTCCCTGGCCCCAAAAAAAGTTTGAGAACCCCTGGTTTAGAGAGCTTGGTATCATAATTTGAATTCCCATCAAAAATACCAAAGAGCGAGTATCAAAAAATATGATTAACATTGTTCAGATAATTGGAGTGGACTGAGGTATTTGTACTTAAGAGAAACTTGGCACAATTAGCGCTGTTTTTTTGGAGAGAAGCTTTAAAGCAGCAGGTGATGTTGCTGCTAAAAGAGAGGAGGAAAATGAGAAATGATGTGAGAGTGGGTATGTCTAAAGACTAAGCAAGAATTTCAAGGCTACTTGGAAAAGCCAGAGATTAATGTCTGGTTTTAACTCTAACAAACAGCTGGTCGATGCAACTAATGGTTTTCAGACAGATGGAAAGTGTACAATTTGCATGCAGGACCTGGGGAGGCGTAAAGACGCCACCTTACACTATTGATGTTTTTATACCGACATCTTAAGGGCTAAATACTCGAGTGAACCTTTCAATCACTGAATTTTGAATTGTCTCCAAAGCCTCGCTTGCGAGCTGACAGCTCCGAATGGCAGCAGGAAGTAAACCAGAATTTATGTATCATCAGTAAACTGCACACAGCACGCTCATGTTTACTAACCCAGGCTCTGATTGCTTTATGCCAAAGGATACCGAAGGGATGAGAGAGGACACCAACCTTTGCTGAATGGGGCAGTCACTTGCTTGCTGTTTCTGTATTGCTTTTGAATTTTGTTATTTTCTGTGAGCTGAAAGTGTTCAGTGTTCAAGGGTCTCACTTACTGTAGCAGAGGTGTGACGCTCCTCTCCACTGCAGCCCAGGCTGCTAAAACAGGTATACTTTCCCATAAATATCTTGCCTAGTGCGGCGTTAAAGCTAGTCTGCCACCCTCATTATGGGCTCCACCACAGCAAAGGCATGTTTAATGTGCATATCAAGACTGTTTGCACATGAGTAGAGATGATCAATGCAAAAACAGTAAAAGGATCATACATTCTGTAAGTGAAAGTAAGAATCTACATCCAGTGTGCAACCAAACCTTAAACCCAATGATAATTATCCCCCCGCATTAATGCATTCTCCCTCACACCAGTGGTCAGAGATAAATTCTCCTTCAGTGAAGGGGCCTGCAATTTACATAGAGAGGTCAAGGAGGGACAAGGCATGGTATGAAATTAAAGGACAATATTTTATATTATTCAGATAAACCGGTTACAATTGACTTAAGTGCAAATCAGGAGCTGGCAGCATCAGCCACGCCAATGATTTCCTTTTATGCACAGCTTGCCACTTGGCACACCGTGCACGGCACACTGCAGCCCCCCGATGCTCTGCACGACTAAGAGGACTTTAATGGGTTTTGCTTTCCACCTTAGCAACAAAACCTACGGCCAGTCGCTGGTCAGGACATCAGTGGAGTCTCACCTGTCTCATTTGAGTGCATTTTGCCTGGTCAGCGTTTCGCACACAACAATGTAGCCTTGAGGTGACTTGTACCTTTACACCCTAATTGTTCCCTTTCAAGAGGCAGTGATTACTTGACGCGCAAACGTTCTGTCTATCTATTTATCTGCTTGTCACAGACAGTTGTGATTAAGGCGCAAAAACAAATAAGTTAAGTCAAGTTCATAACTTTAAGTGCATATACAGTATAGTTGCATTGTTATTACAGTAAAGCGGTCCTATTATGCTTTTGTGCTTTTTTCCTTTCCTTTAGTGTGTTATATAGTTTTTTTGTGCATGTAAAAGGTCTGCAAAGTTACAAAGCCAAAAGTCCACGTCAAAGACAGTTACTTTCTCCCACAGAAACTCTGCTCCTGAACTACCTGAAACACCTTCCTTGAAGCCTTTTCTTCCGTAACGTGGTGATGTCACCAAGTAACACACTTGCTTAAAGTGGCAGTAGGCAGGTATATTTTTAGCATCATTGGGCAAAAATCCCATAATAACCTTTCAGCATATTGTAATTCAAGTGTTCTGAGACAAAACTAGACTTCTGCACCTCCTCATGGCTCTGTTTTCAGGCTTTAATAAAATCTAGCCCGTGACGGGAGACTTTGGCCAATCACAGGTCATTTCAGAGAAAGAGCGTTCCTATTGGCTGTTCATTCAACGGAGGCAGCTGTCAATCACTCCCGAACTCCGATTAAACGGTCAAACTAGGCAGCACTGATCAAACATGATTTAATATTCTGTTACTGTAATGCTTATTTCTCGAGTAAAATGTTTTCAGAAACATCTTGTAGTGTACTGTTTAGCTGAAAAATGAGAAAGCTTCCTCTGGCTGGTGGGCGGTGCTTGGTATTTGCTCAACTGATCGCCCTCAACATGGTGGCCGGGTCACAAACTTTCTCATATTTGATCAGCGCTGCCTAGTTTGACCATTTGATCGGAGTTCGTGAGTGATTGACAGCTGTTCAGAGACGGCAAGGCTCCAGCTCGGCTCTGATTGGTTATTTTCCTCCGGTCTGTGAAATCTTATAGATGCCATTAGAAGCACCGGAGGACACAGAGGCACATGATTTTTTTTAGATTACCTGTCTCATGTACTACTGTCAGGATATAGTGACCGTTTTATAAAAATAACTTTTTTTAATCATATTTGCTCCACCTGCGTCCTGCAACTTTAATGGCCAGTTTGACCCGCCCTCAAACAAAGCTAGTCAGAGTTGTAGTGGAGTCCAAAGAGTTTGGTTCGGTTGACCAATAACGACAGTGGGCTAGCTGACCAATCACAGCAGACTGGGCCTTTCGGGAGGGTTTCTAGTAGAAACCCAAAATACAAATATGAACCTGAAAATAAGCATAATAGGTCTGTTTTAAGTGCATTTACTGTATAGTTAAGCTGTGAATTGTGCCAGCAAGAGGTAGTGCCACTGAGTAGGTTTCCAGAGATGAATGCATCACTTTCATATCTATAAACATATGATGGATCTGTTCAATTTGCATGTTTTCCAGTGGTGGCGACTTTGGACATTGTCATTTTTTATTAGGGATGTATTAGTCTGGGTTGTCAGATTGTTAATGTTATGCTATTTAGGTGAGTGATTACAAACATTGTAAAAAAATAAATCTGGTTGTTCTCTGTACCCTGAACATCATGTAAACTTTAAAGATGATTGAGTGTTGCCACCTCACTGCTGTTGGGATCATATCATTGCTTATAATAAATATGACGACCGTTACATCTCTGTGTCCAATTATAGCTTAATTTGCACAATCTGTGATTGTTGCATCTGATCTGTTTTTGACCTTGATGTTTTTGTTGTTGTTGTTATGATGGCTCTATAATTCTTATTGACTGCTCCGAATGTGAGGCCGCAAAAATAAATTGAATGATATTGAATGAATATTAGTTTATAGTGTCTGATAGACATGGATGTGAAAGCTGGAAAGCAGCTGGAACATCTGTGTGTGTGTATGAGCAGCATCAGTCTCACTGTTAGGACTCTTTGGGAAAGCAGAGGTGAGAAGTGTGTATCATTTTCCTGGAACTGATGCTCCAATTCATCATTCCCTCTCTGTCTGGTTTCAATCTGTCCTCTACCTGCTAATCTCCCCCAGGAGGGATTGCAGGCCCGGGCCTGGCACAAAAGCTCGCAGGAAGGCCGCTTGTTTATCTTTGATTTTATCAACAATCTGCTTCTATGGGAAATATAACACACCGCGAGACGACACACCTTCAAGTTATGAGGCTGCCTTGAGAAATACCACTCAAAATTAAAAGAGGATGCCCAGATGGGCTTATCGAATCATATTTGGTAGGAGGTTATTCTTGGGCATGGTATAACTCACAATGACTGAGATGCATCGTCATAAGCTGAAGATGCAAACTTGTGATCAAATCTGCCTGGAGACGCATAAATACCTCTCAAAATGATATAGGACTGACAGTTGGAAACAGACATCACAGACAAAAACAAAACAGTCACAATATATGTAGATAACATTAACAGTCATGGAGAGGCATCTGATAACATTAAAAAGAATCTCTAATCCTAATTGTCACTCTGTTAGTTGACATGCTACTAAAAGAGCACAAACATCTGTCTCAGAATCTGTACATTTTGCTGCGAGTAAGCTGCTCTCTGCATGTTTTTTTGTGTGTGTGCGTAAGGCGTGAATTTGTCCTCTGGTTGTCTCCTAATTTGATTACTGTGTACGGATCTACAGGATGAAGGGTAGCGATAATCATTATCTGCAGGAATGTGTATCACCCTTTTGTGTTTTACACCAATTTGCCTCACATAACCGGATTGGACAACTTCAATCAGAGCCTCTATCAGTGCCTATAAATCTCTAACAGATGGCAAGTTGAAACTATTAATATTAAGAGAGACATTCACCCACACACTTGCAGGGAAGTAAATGCAGACAAATTACACCATATCACAGACAATATATTCTTAATGTTCTTACAGTCCTTACAATGCAGCTATTACTCATGAACATGACGTGTAATTCTATTTCAGTAAACCAAACAGAGCTGAACAACATTTTTAATCATATATCTTGTGGAATTAGTTGTCTCATATTTCTAACACTGCAATATCTTCTCCCATTAACACTATCAAATGCAATGCTAATTACATCTGTGATGTTTTTTTTAATAATGCTTTAGATAAGTTGTGTAAACACTCAGCAGATCACGGAGCCTTTTAGTCCAGAGGTGACTGCAATATAATAAAAATCCATCACAACTTTGGCAAAGCAATCATGTCTGGGTGAGAAGGTTAACGCAAGCAATAAGGACATGCTTACTTGCATCTGAACTTTGTTTGCCTTTCACTGCTCTGTGAGAACAATGAAGTGAGTAAGTTGAGAAAAGTGTAAAGTGAAGCGTTCAATCGAGAATGGTATAAGATTTTTAGCCGTGAGGCGCGGCTCTAGTAATATCTCAACAACTATTCACTAGATTGTCATGGAATTTAGTACACACATTCATTTCCCCCTCAGGATGAATATTAAAGGGGACATATCATGCTCATTTTCAGGTTCATACTTGTATTTTGGGTTTCTACTAGAACATGTTTACATGATTTAATGTTCAAAAAACACATTATTTTTCTCATACTGTCTGTCTGAATATACTTGTATTCACCCTCTGTCTGAAACGCTCTGTTTTAGCGCCTGTCTCTTTAAGACCCCCTCCCGAAAAAGCCCAGTCTTCTGTGATTGGCTTGCATTGGTTTTTTTCAAAGTTTGTGGGTTGGTAGCAGTGGACAACTCTGGGTATGAAAAGTGAAGCCCATGTGGAGGTGCCTTAAACTTGCATTCTTTGTAATAGCCAGCAGGGGGCGACTCCTCTGGTTGCAAAACAAAGTCTGATTGTATAGAATTCTATGAGAAAATGACCCTACTTCTCACTTGACTTATTACCTCAGTAAACATTGCAAACATGAGTTTATGGTCTCAATTGTGAGTTTGAAGTCTTCTTCAATACAGCATGATGTTCATTTTGTAAATTATGGTGCCATTTAGAGTCAAATAGACCATAAAGCAGGGTATGCTTTAGGGCGTGGCTACCTTGTGATTGACAGGTCGCAGTTGTCCGCGTTGTCGTCTTACAACTTTAACCCTTTCACAGTGTTTTCAGGGCATGAAAGTTAATTATAACCTTTTTGGTCGCCTTAAAATGTCTTATTCAGAGTTCGGTTGTACTTAGCTCCACCTTTTCCTGTCACTTCTGGTTGCAAATAATCAAAATGGCGATGGTCAAAATGCTAAACTCAAGGCTTCAAAATGGCAGTCCACAAACCAATGGGTGACGTCACGGTGACTACGTCCAATTCTTATATACAGTCTATGGTTGGTAGGCACTCCAGATACTCGAATGTACAAGTACTGAAAAAGTTAGTTTTTCATGATATGTCCCCTTTAATAATTTTGGCGATCCCCTGACTTTTCATCTATAGCCCCATCATTAGGACAAAACTTCAATTTGTCTAAGTTTATGACTAAACCTGCAACACTAATGACAGTCCCATCAGCTTCAGCTGCACTACATATTTATTGCTAATTAGCAAATGTTAGCATGCCAACACACTGAACTATGATGATGAATATGGTAAACATTATACCTGCCAGCCATCAGCATGTTAGCATGCTGACGTTAGCACAAAGCACTGCTGTGTCTACGTACAGCCTAACAGAGCCACTAGCTTGGCAGTAGAAGTTTAGAAAAAAAAAAAAAAAAATCAAAGAAATTTCACAACACCTGGAGTCATACACCGCTAATACAGCTTTGACTTGAAACAGGCAAGTATAAACTGAACAGAGCGCACAGTGAGATTACCACATAAAACAAAAGTGGAGACAGTCTGGATCTGGCTCTCTTCAAAGTGCCAGCACAGACAGGACAGATGAAACAACGGAGCTTCATTCTGCTTTAAATGTCACGCTTGATTACATCTTTTCCTTTTTTTTCCTAGTCATCAGCTGAAAGTTTCTGCACTCTGGCATCATCACCGCTGCTGTATGAATTTGCATGAGGCCTGACTTTCATGAGGCCAGAGCAATAATAATGGAGACAATAAAGGTAATGTGATACTGACAGTATTTTAAGTGATATTAATAACCACTGGGACACATTACTGTTGAAATACTGGACTGATATAAGTAGATTTAAACTGAATGACAGAATGAATTTATCCCTGAGCGCCCAGAGTTATTAGAAATACAAAGAGGCTAAAAAACTGACCTGGTCTCAGAAAGCTAGAACAGGACCAGCATGTCTGTCTTTATAGTTTCATGCCACAGCTGCTGAAGGGCAAACTCCTTTGAAAAGAAACGCTTGATCTTGTTGCCTTCATACTGTAGAAGCACAAATACACCTTCTTCATCTACAGCATGGTCCTACTACATGACGAGGGAATGAATACAATAATAAAAAAAAAAAACTGGACCCCAGCTTCTAGAGTGTCATAATGGCAGTTGTGTATTTAAGTAGTCATCAGAAGGAAACATTTCTAATCAACCCCTGACTCCATGTGCAATTTGCTATTACTTTATTTACTTATTTGTACTACACTATTTAATAGTCCGGCTGAGTGGGCACTAATGGATCCAGCAATTAATGTTTTCCATTTATTATGCCTAATTATTCACACGTTTGTTTGCTGCTTTTATTTTACAGTACAGCATTCGTAAGGAAGATACTGAAAATACAGTTAACTCAACTGTACAATCATTTGTGCAGTAATCTGTCATTAATACTGCATTTACAGTATACTGTACATTTCAAGAAATATTCTTATTTAATTCTTATTTACAGCATTCTGGCATTTATATTTAACACACTTAATAGATCCCACATCTCAGCATTTTGTATTAACTTATTTGTTCTGTGGTTATATGTTATATATTGCATGTCTTCATGCAAATATTTGTACATATTTCATATTTCTTATATTCTCATTTCTTATTTTTATTACTTATATTTCTTTACATATATTTTGTTTTTATTGTAGCTTTATGTACAATATTGTAGCATTATGTACATAATTTACGTGTTATATAATCCTTTATTTCTATTTTCTTACATTTCTTTATGTTTATATAAGAGCAACTGTAAAGCCCCAATTTCCCTCCGGGGATCAATGAAGTATTCCTGATTCTGGTTCTGGATTGGTAGGCTCTTTAGGCTGAGCATGATATTCTTAGATTTTGGGGTTTAATTCCCACTGAATGCTAAAATTGCATATATTAAAAACATATATTTACTGAAATTTGAATATGAAACTTTGCTGTACCGCATCTTATTACACCTTTCCATAGATTTAACCAGAGGATGCAGAATGAAACAGAAAACAAGTACGTAGTTCATAATAAGATGATACCAGCAGTGTGGGGATTTAAGAAGGACCAGCCAGGAAATCTAGATCAAGTGTGCACGAAAGAAATTGCTATTCAGTTGTAGCTACCATGCTGCTTGATATTTGCCAACAGTTGTCAACATACAGAGCAGGAGGGTGGGGGAGGGGGGGGGATTGGGGGGGGAGGGGGGGGAGTATTCATGAGGTTTGCATTCTCTGTATGGTGCCACCATCACAGTGAAGATTCACATTAATCATTTTTCAAAGAGTGTAGCCTGGTGAGCTTTGTGAAAACACAACATGCACAAGAAAAACAATGAACCAACATCAACAACAAACCCATGCAGTCAAACAAAATTAACAGTTTTTAACAGGTGTTGTCTTTGGAATTCTTCCTGGGTAGCTACTCAGGCTGCTCATATTTAATTCTGCTCTTCATTAAAATGCATGTTTTAAAACTCCCCTCTTCCACCACACCATTACATCCTTGCTAAAGGGTTACAGGTCAGAAGTTCAAGGTATTGTTATTCATCGGTCCGACACTTTCACCCCAAACATCCTGAAGAATGTTAATAAGTAACTATCATGTAGTCATTTATTTGAAAATAGAGTTGTATATTTTCAGTGTGCATTTAGGTTGGGACAAAAATGTCAGTAGGTCATCCATTAGTGATCAAGGATTTAAAGAATCAGACTGTAGCATTCATAAAAGCAAAGCTAATAATGTCATTGGTTTTCAGCGGGAACATCTTTGCATGGTTAAGGTGATTTTCCATTGATTTTATTGCCCAGGTATGCTATCACCAACAGTACGTGTACAAAAGACCAACTGGAAATCAGTTAAAGACTGATGTGTTTTGTTTTCTATTCTCTATTCCATGAATACCTGTAGGCCCAACTCTTCTGCTCCATCCATCCATTATACCAGCATGGTGATTTTTACATTATCTGTAACATCTTATCCTATTCAGGGTCGCGGGGGATCCGATCCCAGCTGTCATTGGGTGAAGGTGGGGTACACCCTGGACAGGTCGCCAGACTGTCACAGGACTGACACATAGAGACAATCATTGACGCTCACATTCACACCTACGGGCAATTTAGAGTTAACAATTACCCTGCATGTCTTTGGACTGTGGGAGGAAGCCGGAGAACCTGGAGAAAACCCACGCTAACACGGAGAGAACATGCAAACTCCACACAGAAGGGCCCCAAGCCGGGTTTGAACCTACGACCCTCTTTCTGTTTGGTGGCGGTGCGAACCACTGCACCTGACTCTTCTGCTGACTGATTTAATTCTGCATATCACAAAATAGCAGCAGCAACATGCCGTAAGAGGATTATGAGCTTTTCTGAAATGATTCCAATTCTATTTTTTCACCTCCAACATCAAAGTCAAAAACTTTGATGTTAAAAATGAAACATATCTTTGAAAATATTTAGGCATGGATGTAATTAGTGCCTAAATGTTGTCAAAGATTTACTCCCAAGCCAGTGGATGCAATGTTGTTTCCATTAGTGGTTCTTATGTTTCTGGCCACTGTGACTGGTGCAGATCATAAAATATGTCACCTTTAATAACACAATGTCCATGTGGATGAAGTACACAGGAAGTACCGAATATTTTCTCTCTGAGAAAACACAAAACATCCATGAAACAGCACTGAATGAGTCCTCTGTAGTGTGAAAGCTGGGCTCACAGCTGACTGTAACAGAACTAAATATGTTTTGTCACCACCGTCACCTTACTATGATTAAAAAAGAACGTTTGGTTCAGTGTACACCGTGTTACATTCTAGGTAAGGAAATACTTCAAGTGAGAAGTTCAAACAGCGTCTTCATGTTTTTGAATCCCAAACTGTAAAATTAACTGGTGCAGCATTTCCAGACTTTTCCTCACATATCAGAGACTATAGCTGCGACTTATGGAAGCTTATGCTGCTCCGGCTTACCCCACACCTCTCAAAATAATTACATTTCATGCAAATATGAGAGTGAGCAGGTGGCTTTTTTTTCCTCTGCTTTCTGTGTCTCAAAGATAAATGAGGGTTAACACGTGTGGGAGGAATTCTGACTAGTTTCATCACACCATGTTGTTTGTATTACACAGTTAAAGTATTAAGGCACCTGCGCGCCGAGCTGCTTTGCACTCTTTATTTTCTGGTTATTGAATAACGATGCTCACCATCATCATAATGGTGGTATCCCTGCTTGCACCATTTGAAAGCAGACCAGCGCTGAACAGTTTATTATTCTAACACACTACCACCTGAATATAATATGCGCCTCAGTCTAGGACAGTGGCCTCAGAATTGGAGTTGCTCCCCAGGTGCAGCAGTGTGGCTGCATACTGCTCCTAAAAAGTTGGCTCTGGTCAAATTCGGAGGACAAATTGTCCACAGGCATTACTAAAGTACCAATGGACTCACAGAGCCACACCATGCCAACACCATATATTAATTTAAGTGCAATGGCTGTGCACTGTGTACCACACAAACGCACATTATAGTCTTTAGACTGCGGTAAAAGAAGACGTTGTTACTTGCAGGGTTATACTGCTCGAGCAAAATCATGCAGTGCACATTTCCCTCTATGACAGTACTGAACTCTCCCCTAATCCCGCAGCTGTGTCACACACCTCCATACGTGCAGCTCATACAGTGTCGGAAACTGGAGGTGAAGACTCACTTAGTGCTCCCACTCATTTCTTACTTTTCTCACAAAGCTTGTTAAAGTTAATACTTTCCCTGAGCCCATGACTATCAACAGAGCTGCCGTCAGTCTCTCTCCCCCAAATCCCTGTTAGTCTTTACACCAGTGGCTGTAAAAAAAACAATACACCCACATCCACATCATTAAACCTCAGGTTATATACATGTCTGACTCAGGAGTGTGATGAACATTTCTTACCACAAAAATGCCAATTGAGTTTCAACTGAACATTAAAGACACACTCCACTGATTTTTTTGCATAAGGACTTGTCATGAATGATTACCACTCATCAACAGGTAACCATTCGAGGTCAGTCTGCACTGCCATCAATGTACAGCTGTTGAATGGAACCAACAAATGGTGTTTTAGTGTATTAGGCCATGGGGACAGTGCAAAAACTGTGTAAAAACCAACAACTACATTCAGGTCATAAAACAACTTAAAGTACCAGTGTGTAACAATTAGGGGGATCTATTGGCAGAAATGGAATATAATTTTTATAAGTATGTTTTTTTTTGTGTATAACCACCTGAAAATAAGAATCATCGTGTTTTCGTTAGCTTAGAATGAGCCGTTTATACAGTACCTACATAGGGAGCGGGTCCTCTCCACGGAGTCCGCCATGTTGGACCGCCATGCAGGGCCGGCTTAAGGCACAGGCCCCAAGGGCGCCACCTTCCGGAAGGCGCTGGTCACCCTCTAAAAATAAATAAATAAATAAAAATCAGAGTTTCGCCTAGGGCACCAAAAGGGCTAGAGCCGGCTCTGCCGCCATGTTTCAACAGAATAGCTTAGAACGGACAAACATTGTTAATTTTCCTGCTTGGACCGGAGTCGAAAACGTTACTCGCTCCCGTCACCGCTGCTCTCTCTCTCTTGCTTCACCACTCACTTCCCACGTACACACACGCACTGGCTCTGCTCCAAATGGCTCTAGATAGAGCCAGTCACGTTTTTGCGTCGGCCACGCAGCTCTCCAACACGCTTGGCATATGGGAGAGTCTTCAGTTGGTTGCAATCTGCAACCTCACTGCTAGATACCGCCAGATCCCACACACTGAACCTTTAAGATCATGCTGCCAAATTCCGAAAGCTCCTCTCAGACAAATTTAAAGGTGCTAAATACGAGATAGGGAGCATTTCTATTGCCTCTCAATGGCTCCGCCGTGGCTCGCAGCTAACGATGCTAACTGCGCTAAACAATGCAAGCAAAAATGAAAGTCTTGACAGAGATAACAATCTTAACCTGAGGGGGAACCGGAGGTTGGGTGTTACGCTTCTGCAATGGCGCCATCGGTCAGTATGACGCCGTATGAGCGCAGTGCAGAGTGGTGGCTGTGAGCTAGCCAGTGGGGCACGCTCACATGCTCGAACATACACTAAAAGCATGCGTGTCCAGCCCGGAGAGGTCAAAGCATGGAGAAGGTCTGATTACAACACACACAGAGGGAGAGCGACTTCATTCTCTGCTCTGGTAGACATTACTCCACTGGCCTATATCTTTACATAGCAAATAGTTGTTTGATGCTATATTAATGCTCTGGATATCGAATTTAGCACCTTCAACTGTAAATGTATTTTAGTGAATTATGTTGAGGTTTGTTTTCTGGGGTGTTTACCTCTTGACCCAGCTTTCCATCTTATCTTTACTGTATAGGTCGATTGTTATATCCATAAAAAGTTGATCACACAAGAAAATACATATGAGTGTATATATATCAGCAGACTCCACTCATATCTTGGACAGCTAATACCATTTCTTTCCATCAGGCAGATGATACAGTGTCCCATGCTGCAGCCTGAACAGATACAAGGAGTCTGTTGTTCCCCTGCCAATAAAACTGATTAACTCAGAATGATAGTCTGGGCCTCCACCGCACAAACACACACCACCTCACACTCCTATTCTCTCCTTTCCTTAGCTCCTATTATTTATTCATGGTGAGTGGTCATGTACAGTAATTGGAAAAGATTTTTTCCCATGGTGTATGCCATTAATTGCAGTTTTTCTATGATATATTTTGTTTTTATCCTACACTGCTGTATTCGCGTCCTTGCTGCGGTGACTTCCATGTTCAAGACAAATTTCCCTGCAAGGACAATAAAGTTTATTTGATCTAATCTAATCTTCTCTTGGAATAAGCAGCTGGTGGAGGGCGAGTATTCAGAAATATCTTAATCGCGATCAGTAGCCTGACACTATGACAGCACACTATTTATTTTACTATTGAGACCGCTATAAAACCAATCTTGTGTAACCGGTGGTTAAGAGCTGGTGGCGTTTTGACTTTCAACACTTGCCCTTGGCTCAGCTTTAACTGCAACCCGCCCATTTACCGGCACATCTGCACAAGTTTAACACCCTCTGTATTATCCACTCTGCCTCTTTAAAGAGACCCCTCTCAAGATCAGTATAATTTGACACCGAGTTTATTCCGTGAGGCTAAATTGTGCAGGCACAATCATATTACCCTTACAGGACACCGCTGAATTATACATATACATGAAAATAATTAATTCGACAGCCTTGCCAACATTCATTATCATGATTTTCATATTCCAAATAGACAAGCAAAGAGATGACTCCTGCTGAGGAACGCCTTTTGAATGCATAATGTGCAAAATCAGTACTTAATTTGATTGGATAGTATCAGTGAAATTTCCCATTGATATCAAACTGTTAGCAATGTCACACATTGGACTCATCAAGCTGGCTCATTTCTGGCTTTATGTGTGTGTGACAGAGAGGTGTAATTGTCAGTGGTCTCACATTAAGGAGAAAATATTAAAATATGATGAGTTATGAATGAATCAGTTTGCACTGTCAATCTGACCCCTTAACTGAAAAAAAAAACCCTTTCACTGTTTCCTTTGTGTTCATTACTAAAAGATTCAGATTGGCACAAATTACTACATTCATGTTCATTGACTCAATGCATGACCTGCAAGTATGAATCAAAAGGGAGGAAAATTATAATTATTCACAAACATAGAAATATTTGTGAATACACATGTTAAATTACGGTTTGGTTTGAAAGCAATTGTTTCTTTCTAATTTACAAAGTACTCATTCAAAAATGTCACAAAATGTCAAAAATGGTTTTATGGTTTAGTTAAAATGAATGGAACCACAATACTAAGAGTGTACAGCCACACTAGTGGCTGTGTACTGTAAGGCTGCAGTGCTTTGAGCTAAATGCTAACTTCAGCATGCTAATGGGTGACGACCATTGGGCTACCTCTGGGTCTGAGAAGTGAAGCCAACGTGGAAGTGCCTTAAACTTGCATTCTTTCTAATAGTCAGCAGGGGGCGACTCCTCTGGTTGCAAAAAGAAGTATGATTGTAAAGAAGTCTATGAGAAAATGAGCCTACTTCTCACTTGATTTATTACCTCAGTAAACATTGTAAACATGAGTTTATGGTCTCAATTGCTAGTTTCAAGTCTTTTTCAATACAGCATGATGTTCATTTAGTAAATTATGGTCCCATTTAGAGTCAAATAGACCATAAAGCAGGGTATGCTTTAGGGTCGCCTGAAAACATCTTATTCAGCGTTCGGTTGCACCACCCTCTTGTGTCACTTCTGGTTGCAAGAAACCAAGATGGCGGCAGCCAATATGCTGGACTCGAGGCTTCAAAACCGCAGTCCACAAACCAATGGGTGACGTCACAGTGACTACGTCCACTTCTTATATATAGTCTATGGCTACTTCATCATAACACTGCACCTTGAACTTTGACCCTCTTGCTCATATATACATATATACAGAGGATTGTGGATCAGAATAGCCAGAAAAGTATGCTTACTTGCATACAGCAAATGTGACCGGATGCAGTAGGACATCCTGGTATTTTTGGCATACTGCATTTGACATAGGCTACTATGTAGCCTATTGGGACATACAACACATAAATCTTTTTCTGGCATACTAAATGGTAGGGTAGTATGGGTACTGGAACGCGCAGTTAGTTTGGTGTGTTAGCATGCTAACATTTGCTAATTAACACTAAGTGCAAAATACAGCCTAGGCTGATGGGAATGTTATTAGTTTTGCAGCATATTTCTGACTGGACCAAAGTGGTGGACCAACCAAAGACCAACAATTGCCATCCCTACAGATCCATGTGATGCTGCTAGCATGGCGAAATGCTACAAAAGAAATGTGATCATTATATTGTGGTTCACCAGGCTTCATTCTTACCTAATGAGATCACTTACTGTAACTGGGGGGAATCCAGTTTCTTCGCTCATGTCTCATAATTGTTTTGCTAAAGAGATCTTTGCAGTCACTGTTGTTCCCCTGAAGGGATGGAAAACAGATTGGCAACAAGTGAGATCACTGAGTGATGATAAAAGCCTCAGCTGAGCCGACTGTAACAGAGATTGGAGATGGCACTGACTGCGGCAGCTCCTCTCATCCGCTCCATTTTTGGAGGCCCTGCTGGTCACAGTGAATCCTCTGAGAAAAATGCACTCATGTTTAAACTGAAAATTCTAAATTTTTTCTTCCAACTGCTTTCCAGCCGTTGAAATATGACGAGAACCTGAACTTTCTGTACAGCTCATCTGTAATCTAGTTTACTGCTTCAAAAGGGAGGAATAAAGGTAAATAGGGAGTGTCTGCAAAGTGCCACCTCCGTTGTGCTGTTCCCAACTTAATCCACAGCAATACTAAAGGGTTAGTTCGCACAAGTTACAAAACACCCAATCTACAGTTTTCATGGGGACTATTGCTTTGATAGACGGCAGATATCTAAACACCTGGATAAACAAAACTGAAACTGTCTGCAGGACACCAAGATGTAAGTGAGAGGATGATTTTTGCAATTTGAGTGAATCAACCCTTTAAAACCGAGGATGAATATTGTAAAGTTAAAGTGATAGTTTGGGTGTTTTGAAGTGGGGTTGTACGAGATACTTATCCATAGTAGGTGTGTTATTTACAGATGACAGTCGGCACGCCCCCAGCTTGGAGAAACAGACAGGAGCGCCGACACCAGAGCAAAGCAATACATCGCTGTGGATGGGGACGACAGACAACACATTTTAGCCACCTAAAAGAAAGGCCCACCTAAAAAAATGGATATCCGTTTAAGTGTACGCTATATTTAGAGTATTTTCATCACTTTATCTTGCTGTCATATCCCTTTCCTTCTCCTTTCTGACGGGGAGCTGAATTGAAAGTGAAACTTATCTATGCTCTCTCCAAAGCCAGCAGGCTCAGATGACAAAAACAGTACAGATACGTTTCACCTTCAGTTCAGTTTGTCGGCGGAAATACTCTATATATAGCATACACTTAAATGGATATCGATTTTTTTAAGCCGAGCCTTTCTTTTAGGTGGTTAAAATATTTTTTCTACCGTCCCCGTCCACAGCATTTTATTGCTTTGCTCCAGTGCTCATGTCTGCTTCTGTAAGCTGGGGGCACGCCAACCATTACCTACTGTAGGTAATACACCTACTATGGATAAGTACCTCATACAACAACACTTCAAAACACCCGAACTATCACTTTAAGCCTTACAGACCAATCAGAAATTTTGCCCCTTCACCACAATTGGACTGATTTTCATACATCTCTTGATCATCTATTATCATGAGCAAATACTAAATAAATCCCCAAACCCTAACTGGATGAAACGTGTGAATTATGATGACACCAAAAAGGACAAAATAAAGGCAACAACATATTTACGAAAACGGAAACAGTGCACAGAGCAATATTGTGGCACAAATGACTGGGATTGGGTAATGTAAGCATCTGTGGTGTTTTTTGAAGCATATGATGCAAAATCCCTGCGGTGACTAAAATGATCATCAAAGCCACATTCATAGCTGATGTTTTAAGCAAGGTTAGGACGTCACTCTGTAGACTGAAGTGCTCTTACTGCTGAGGACACCGAAGTCATGACTTTCTTTCTGTGAAAACTGGAATTTATCTGCAGGAGAGTTTACAGTTCAAAGTTAGAATAAAGAATTCAGTATTTCCCCTTCAGAATTTTATACCTGGCAGTTTGGAGAGGCTTTGCAACAGCATTTAGACCTTTATGTAGGTAGAGAAAATATAATCAATCAGTTCAAAATTCCAAAAACATGTTTTTTCTTTTAACGTCTGTTCAGTTTTCTTCTGAGGGGGTGGAGTGCATAACCTCAGTATTTCTAAAAACTCAGACTCTTAGCTGAACAGGAAATGGAGAATGTCTTTTGGAGGAAATACAGCTACACTCATCTTCCTGTTCCACTGTTTTGGACGAGGATTAAAGCATAAAATCCAACACCAGACAACGTTGAACCCGACTGGGATGTTGCTGCTGACACGCTAGAAAATATCGGCGGAGCAAGCATGTTGTGTGGACCTACTTAGAATTACGCAGAGGATTTCCCTCAGTGCCGAGTCCTGTCTCACCACCGCTCATCACTCCATGTGTGGGTGAGTCCCACTAGGAATTTAACTTGTTTCCTGCATATAGGTTACAATTCATACTGTAGGTGTGAGGAGATGTCTACTTGACTTATTGCACTGCTTCAAATGCCTGAGGCTAATAGACTTTTCATGAACTCGAGCCGGCCTACTGTGCTATTACGACAGTGTAAATTTAGCACCACGGTACTGATACAGAGTCTGTGAGTGGAGGAGCATCTTCTGTTTTACAGTGAGCCTTTCACAGACTAACAGTAATACGTTTTCCCATATAACAATAACATTTAAAATTTTCATTAGTTTAGTGTAATTGATATCCTTTCATAATCCTCAATTTTTCCAAAGCTTTCGCAAAACGATTTCTTTTTTTAGAATGAAGCATTACAGCTTCAAATTAATTTTTTAAGATGGCAAACAGCCAGGAGAAACATTTCATTCTACGACCGAGCCTCAAAGTCTTTGAAAGACCTTTAATAATGGTCAGCAAATCATTGGGTCTGCCAATTAATTATCTGAGACAAAAAAAAGTGAAAATGAAAAATGGGTGTCAGTGTTGAAAAAACTAATTTTACCTCATACCTCAGGATGTCAGCTAATGTTTTACAAGCATACAGTATGTCTATGAAATTATGCTCCTTTTTTGTTCCTGCGACGGAGGTCAAAGAGATCCTTGAGAAACAGATGGTCTTGGCCAAAAATGTAATGAGGGTATTTAGGTGAGTCGAAAGTAAAGGTAAGACGTTTATCAGCCTGGGCAGCAGTTGGACCCTTTTAAAGGCTACATGTTGGGTACATTTTGGGAGTAATTACAAACCTTCAGCATACTTTGGAGAGCTTTAATGCCTTTTTAGCTGCACCACACAGTCTGTGTTTCACCAGCTTAGTCTTAGCCTCAATTAACCTTTAACAACTTCATAATTTATACAGTACTGGTTTAAACTAAACCCTATAATAGGCCTCTGATGAAATAGAAAAGCAAAACATTCTCAAATATTTATACTTTTATGTCAAAATAGAGCACATTGTACAGCATTAGTGATACTTTTTGAAAGATACGCTATCTCCCAGAGAAGAAGATGCTCCTCTGTGAGGTTCAGATTATTCATATGATATAAATATACATATATTATATCCATATTTCCAAAATAACAGCAAAACCTCAACATGCAGCTCAGTCATGAAGACAGTCACAGATTAAGTCATGGACGCACGCTCGCATGGTCCCTCTTAATAACAGCTCAACATCAACAATACAAAAAAAACATTTACATCTGTGAAGGACAATGTTTCAGTTCCATGACTCCTTAACACACACACACATACTGTACATACATACATACATACTCATACAGGCTAGTTGTGTGCTTAAAATGATTATAACTCTGTCTTAGTGCTCTTATTTAGTCCATCTGAAGCTTTTGCCCCCAAGTCATCCTTAAGCCATTTGTTGAAAACAGCAATGGGGTCGATGTTCCAGTGTTTATGGAAAGAGATGGGCACCTGGTGAGCTAAGAAGTCCCTGGCATAGTCCTCTGGGCGTGCCTGAAAGGTAAGATTAAGTACAGTAATTTATTTGGAAGCAGCCACAAGAGACTGCGTACAAGTGCTGCAGAGAGTACAGAGTGAAGGCGAGAAAGTGGAAGTTTCTGTTGAAACTGATGCTGCATACTGAGAACTGAGCAACTGTGTTTTTAGAAGTGCTTTTCAACCAAACACCAGTAACTGAATTCTCTGTTACTGGTGTTTGATTCTCTGACACAGTGACCTATAACGTGCATTAAATCAATGTATTGGTTTGTCAACTTATCAGGAAATCGGTGTCTTATTAAAGGTCCAGCGCAGTCACGGTGCGCTCACAGGTGATTTTAGTTATCTTTGCTAATTAGCGCTCCAATCAGGACTGTGTGAGTGTGTATGGATTTCTGCTTGATTGACACCTCGCTCACTCTCCTGTTGTTGTGTAAAGCTGGAACAAATGGACCTTTTTCACAGAACTCATTCAGCACAGGTGTAATTAATAACATTATATAAGACTGCATTTAGGTGAGCTTGTTCCAGGGTCCTGGTGTTGTGGATGGTGACTCACTGTTAAGGCTCACTGGGAGACTTGATGGAATGGAGCCAATGTCTGACATGAAAACGGTCTATCACAGAACTCACTTTGACATGTCACAGTAAGAAAAGCGTGTGGTTAATACAACCCAGTCGCCAGAAAATGTTGGCATTGTAAGTTTCTCCAAAACCACGGGATACTTTGAATTTTGACGTTTCGGAACCAAAAAAGTTTCATAAATACATTTCATATCTGCCTCATATCACACTTACAGAAACACACAATGACATGTGGTTAACGTTGTGAAACGATCGGTTAGGTTTAGGAAACAAAACTACTTTGTTAAGGTTAGAAAAAAAGATCATGGTTTGTGTTAAAATAATAACGTAACAACTAGGGCTGTCAAAGTTAACAAGATGATAACGTGTTAACGCAAATTCGTTTTAACGCCACTAATTTCGCAAACGCAATTGATCTTTCAGAGGTTGTAGCAAGAGTGAAGATACTGGCATCATATGAAACTAGAAAACTTAAGGGATCCATTCGTACCAACCATGTCATACTAGCTTGTTGCAAAAGACAAACTGGCATGGCCATTTTCAAAGGGATCCCTTGACCTCTGACCTCAAGATATGTGAATTAAAATGGGTTCTATGGGTACCCACGAGTCTCCCCTTTACAGACTTGCCCACTTTATGATAATCACATGCAGTTTTGAGCAAGTCATAGTCAAGTCAGCACACTGACACACTGACAGCTGTTGTTGCCTGTTGGGCTGCAGTTTGCCATGTTATGATTTGAGCATATTGTTTTATGCTAAATGCAGTACCTGTGAGGGATTCTGGACAATATTTGTCATTGTTTTGTGTTGTTAATTGATTTCCAATAATAAATATATACATACGTTTGCATAAAGCAGCATATTTGCCCACTCCTATGTTGATAAGAGTATTAAATACTTGACAATTCTTTTGAACAGATAAAAAAATGTGTGATTAATTGCGATTAATCACGATTAACTATGGACAATCATGCAATTAATCGCAATTAAACATTCTAATCGATTGACAGCCTTAGTGACAATGTAACGTAATAACCGTAAATAAACACGCAACATTATGCAACAAGTGAAACAACATTGCGTAACAAGCGTAAAGTCAACGTTTACTTTTGGTTACACATGGGACATGAACAGCGGTCTCCTGGGTGAAAGTCCTGTATTTGTTTGACCCATCCAACAACCCCCCCACCCTGCCTTAGTGGACTTTCTTGCTTGTTATACTCGTTATACCACGTAACTTTCATAACTTTCAATAACGGTCGCTCAATGTATTCTATGTCACTTGCTCTCTCGCTGTACTACTGTACATCACTTGCTCTGACTGAATGTAAAAACGTCCACATTTATCGTATCCGTGGTTTGCAGAAATGTACAATGCCAACATTTTTTTCCTGGCGACTGGGCTGGATTAATAATAATATTAATGATAGCTGAATTCCATTAAGCTGCTTCATTTTCAGGGTCTTAGGTATTGTGCATTCTGGCTCAATGCCACACTATCATGGCTCACTGGGACACTTGAATAGAGCAGCCATCATTAACGTTATGAGTAACACCTGTCCTTTTCCTACTATGACAAGTCAAAAGGTCTGCTGTGATTTTTCTGAAAGCTCAGATGCATCCGGCT
This sequence comes from Sebastolobus alascanus, assembly GCA_916701645.2. Lineage (NCBI taxonomy): Eukaryota > Metazoa > Chordata > Actinopteri > Perciformes > Sebastidae > Sebastolobus > Sebastolobus alascanus. The sequence goes on along the minus strand of CAKAOJ020000040.1, from coordinate 1,852,038 downwards.
TCACAATATGAAAAGGTTTACAAATATCAATACCCATTCTCATCCATCATTCAAGGTAATTAAACCCATATTGAATTGATATAGTGCCATAATGTCATTGCACATTGTGTTCTTAACCTTCACAAAACCAATTTTGCCACCATCTTGGCTTGTCCAATGATGTGAATAGCAGAGAGTTAGACCCATGGGAATCATTTCTATCTTTACCATCCATCCCGTGTGACGTGAATGTGACATAATGCTGCATTTACATCATGTCAGCAGAATGGGGAGAACAGGAAAACGTCACGTTAACTGCCAGCGTTGCAGACATTTTTTCTTCTGTTTGCCAAATGGGAGATATCGTGGCTGTCAGAAACCTCTGACTCAGAATTACACATGCTGTAAAGGGGTCTAAGATATGACTTAAACACGGCATAAGCAGAGGTCTAATCAGCTGGATAAGCTGAAAACACCTGTGAGGGTGTGCAGGGCCCCCGAGTATCAGATATGGCCCGTTGTGTTGTCGACTACCAATAAGATAGAGGTCTCTATCTGTCTCTAGATGATGAGTCTGTAAAACCTGTGATGAAATCTGACTTTTTCTGTAGTTTATTTGTTTAAAGGCACCATCAATGCAAAATGTCCCCTTTAAAGCTTCAGTAGGCAGAATGTTTTTGGCATCATTGGACAAAAATTCCATAATAACCTTTCGGCAAATTGTAATTTAAATGTTCTGAGAGAAAACTAGACTTCTCCTCCTCATTAATCTGTTTTAAGGCTTTAAAAAATCTAGACAGCGACGGGAGACTTTGGCCAATCACAGGTCATTTCAGAGAGACAGCGTTCCTATTGGCTGTTCATTCAACGGAGGCAGATGTCAATCACTCGCAAACTCCGATCAAACGGTCAAAGTTTGCTCCGGCTGGTGGGCGGTGCTTGGTATTTCCTCAACAGATCTCAACATGGCTGCCAGGTCACAAACTTTTTCATTTTACAGCTAAACAGTACACTATAAGATGTTTCTGAAAACTTTTGAGGTGAGAAATAGTCATTACAGCAACAGAATATTGATTCATATTTGATCAGCGCTGCCTAGTTTGACAGTTTGATCGGTGTTTGTGAGTTATTGACAGCTGCTCAGATACGGCAAGGCTCCATCTCGGCTCTGATTGGTTGTTTTCCTCCGGTCTGTGAAATCTTGCAGATACCATTAGGAGCTCCGGAGGACACAGAGGAACATAATTTTTTTCAGATTACCTGTCTCATGCACTACTGTCAGGATATAGTGACCGTTTTATAAAAATAGCTTTTTTAATCATATTTGCTCCAATTCTACCTACTGCAGCTTTAACAGAACAGGCACTGAAGAGGTTTCAAGTGATGATTTTTCACCGAGTCAGAAAAACTTTGGATGGTATTTTATCTCTCACCCCCCAAAAAATACGAATCAATCTCACTACCATAGCTACAAATACACACAGGCAGAGACACAAAGAATGTATTGTAAGAGTATGATTACAACCTGGTGGAAGAGCGGACTGTGTGTGACAGGAAGTCCGAGGGCATTGAGGCACATTCCCAGCACCATGTCATCCGGCGCGTCATTGCTGTAGCACTTGCAGCCGCTGTTAAGAAGCTGGACCACAGCCTCCCTGCTGAACAGCATACTGCAGCCACACACAGACGGACATCAGGAATGTTTAAAGAGACACATAACACATCCGATTTAGCTGCGGCGTAAAGGATAAGTTTAGACGCAAATGTTGGAAATGACCGGAAAATAATAAGTATGTCTTTCAGCTGTCATCTTTAGGTTCAGAGTGCTTATTTTATTCAGCCAGTGAGAGGGTGACGGAGTTGTGAGTGAAACTGAAAATCAAGCTGAGAGGGAGACGCTGTGAATCGGCTCTGCACAACAACGATGTGACAATTCTTTGAAAAGAGACGCAATTACACATGAAAAAACAAATCTCGGGCTGCCAAAAAAATCGCTCATTGCCACTCAAAACAGTTATTAGAAGATATCACTTTTGAGAAATCTGGCAGATGCGGTGCTATAAAGTGTCACAGCGACTGAAGTGTCCCTAAATAGAGTTTCTCACACAGCTCACTCACAGCTCAAGATGTATCTGTTGTGCAGCTTTCCTCCAGCACTGACAGCTGACATATATTTTCTGCTTATTGCCCACTTTTTCCTGTGTGTAATAAGAAAATATGGATCTTTTGGAATTGTTGTTTTTGTGCTATATGCTTTTTTTTTTGCAGTAACCAACAGTTTGTGAGATGTAGTGTGAGTATTAAGCACTGACTCCCTGTCTTGTCTTATCAACTGATGACCGTCTGTTTACTGTATTTTGCGGTGATTTATTCCATATTTTTATTGAGTATCTTTACGGTAATGCAGCCTGCAAACCACAGCTTCCCTTAGGGGAGCAACACATGTTTAAACCGAATTGAAATGCTTTATCTGTAAATTACAGCTTACAGGTTTTCCATTACATATTTTATAGTCCCTCTGCTGTGTCTGTATCTTTCATCGTTATTCCCTGAGCGTCTGAGATGTGAAACTCACCCTCCACCTCCCGTGATGTAGCTGTAGCCGCCTTGGCTCAGGCCGTAGCCGTACCTCTCCCCGAGACACACTGGTTCAGAGGGGTCGTAACAGCTCAGCATGACTTGCAGTCTGGAGAGGCTACAGGAAGTACAGATCAAACTCATCACACACTCATCATCGTTATACACACATGCCTGCGCGTACACACATGTGAAAACTGTCCGTTTAGAAGCTGAAATAACCGCTCTCCCTCCGGCACTATTACACATCCAGGGGCTTCCACATGAAGAGGCAACCTGACAGATATAAAGTGAAGCCAGCTGGACTTGAATTTATGTGCTGAGCTTTTTTAGATGTTCGACAGGATGGTAATATCTCTGGAACTCATTTTCCCCCAAAATGACTTCATTCCGAGCGTCTCTCTCTTTCACTGTGCAAACCTTTTCATGGCAGTGAGACGGAATCTGTTCAAAAATTTATGAAGAAATGTCACTCAAACTTTGAGAAAAATGAAAGCATGGCATTTAAAGAATGACAGACACTGTGTCCCAGTTGAAAAAAGGGGAGATACACTATGTTTAGAAAAACATTTCCAGATGATGAAAACATACCTTATGAGCGTGTCGTCGTCCACAACAAGGAGCCACTTGGTGTTTGGAACAGAGCTGCTTAGGAATCTTTGAAGGATTGCAAAAGTTTTCCCACAGTGGCCTGCAAACAAAGACATGCTATCAATAACACCGGCCTGTACGACTTAATCGCATATTGACCATGTGCTGTATTTGGTTTACAAAGATAAATGACCGCCTTACGGTAAGAAAAACACACTAGGCATAAGCAGGTATTTACATGCACATACACGCCTGCATGCACAGGACAACAGCTGTGCCACAAAAAGAAATAAAGTAGTCATAAATTATGCTAATGCTAAAGGATTTCAAAGGTGTCAGGCTAACCAACAGTCACAATTAGTAAGTAGAAAAAAAGCACAGAGGAGAAGATGTTACTGTAAGGCAATAACTTAGATGCCTGATAAGAAAAAGAATCATAAAATGTGGCCAATAGGCTTGCATTAAAAGGGGACATATAAAAAACTCACTTTTTCAGTGCTTGTGCGCATACATTTTGGTATCTAGAGTGTCTACCAACCTACAAACTGTGAAATAAGACAACCCAGTCAGTTGTGGGCTGTCTAGATCAGAAAACATGTGATTCAACAAGCCATTCAGATTTAGCTCCCCTTCCTCTGTCACATGCAGGCTCATTAGAATATACCACACATGGCTTGAGAACTACCTTTGCAAAGGTGCACTGTATTTTTCTTGCAAGCCAATCAGAGCAGACTAGGCTTTTCTGGGAGGAGGGGGGGGCTTAAGGCCCCGACACACCAACCTGACATCAAAGAACTAGTGGCAATGAAGGCCAACTGTTCTCCGCCTCATGTCGCCTTTTTTCTTGCCTGACAAGTTGCACTTGAACACCGCAAAAACTGCAGCCGACGGCCAGTTAGCACGTACGTTCTGTGCCTGCGTGAGATGTAACAACTCTCCACACCAGCAGGCAGCGGTAGTCTGTATTCGTCATTCAAAAAGGGAAACTGGAGGACCGAAACAAAGCGTTGTTTGCCGACCATTTTCACGCCACGCTCACTCACCACTTAGCTTCATTCCAGATGGCCATGTTAGTGTGAAAATATCCGTGTATTGGAATGATCAGATGAGATGAAGATGAAAAATGAGAAGAGCCTTATGTGTTCACCCTCTTGACTTTACTTGTTTGTTTGCTTTCCTCACGTCCGTTTCTCTTCTGAACAGCCAATCAGAGTGATTTCTCTCATCGACGGGCTCCACCGCTGATTCAACATGCTGAATCAGCCGAAAAACCTCTGACGTAGGCAAACTAGAGCCGACGGTGGGGGACACGTCGCAAAAACTAGGCCGACAGACGCTCAGTTACGGCCCCAAAATGGCCGACCGTTGGTGTCAGGGCTTTTAAAGAGACAGGCGCTAAAACGGAGCGTTTCAGGCAGAGGGCGAATACAGGTATATTCAGATAGACACGATGAGAAAAATAATGTGTTTTTTGAACATTAAAGCACGTAAACATGTGCTAATACAAACCCAAAATACAAGTATAAACCTGAAAATGAGCATGATATGTCCCCTTTAAACAATATGAAAACTATTGCAACAAACAATTTGTTAATTAGACTTTCATTCTGTTGATAGGATCCTTTGAGGAGGCAATACCAATGACCGGGACTACTGTGCCCAAACCTAACAAAGGTGCAGTACATTTGCAACTATTGCTTCTATTTCAGCATTAACCTTGACAGTTGTATGCATCACAAGTGTGAACAAGTAGCGGTTCTGCATTCTGCTCAAGGACATCTCAAAAGCACACTTGACTGTGGGCGGACACCTCAGCCACTGCAGCGATCAAACAAGTGTCAAACATTCATGGGGCAAAAATGACTTTGCCACCTTTTCAAGATTTGTATTGTACAACATTAAAGAAAATATTTTCAATGTGAGGATGTGTCCTCTCGAGCTTTGCGAGCAGAGAGAAAGCCGTTGTCTATATTTCTGGCATCTCAAAGAAATAATAAGTTATGTTTGGCATGATGGGCCAGGGAGATCAAACTTTTACTCTGGCATGTTTGACATGACTGCCAGATGGAACAAAATGTTCTGCCAACTCCTGAAAACAAAAACAGTCATGTGGTGGCACACAACAAATACAAGGAACCCAAAGAAATATACTCATCAGAATCCAAATATCTGCACACCATCAGGGCTGAGAGCTGAGACACGGAAATCCCTGGTGGCAAGCATCACAAAGAATACTGAGGCCCTACTGTTTTATTTATAAGGCACCCACGGTATTTTTTTCCTAGTATCTGAATATAGAATAAGTAAGGACACCTTGAACTGCTGACAGGAATAAAATCGCAAAAATGCACTTTTAGAGGCAGATCTCCAGACAAGCCTGGTAATCTTATTTCTAGTTGGAGGATGTTAGTGAGTGACGTTCAGGGGCATGGAAAGACGCAGTAGATTCCATGTTCATGTATCATGCAGACCTACCACTTCTGCATGTTCTTGAGCATAATACTACACAAAGCTCCTCAGAAGTGTCTTCTATCATCGGGTCTTTGTTCTCCCAATAGAGGTAAGTATAATGCACTTAATGCTGAAGTAGGCGAGATTGGAGCAACTATGATTAAAAAAAGTTATTTTTATAAAACGGTCGCTATATCGGGACAGTAGTACATGAGACAGGTAAAAAAAATCATGTTCCTCTGTGTCCTCCGGTGCTCCTAACGGCATCTGCAAGATTTCACTTACCGGAGGAAAACAAGCAGTAAGAGCTGACCTGAGATCTGCTGTCCAGCTGCCGTCTATGAGAGCCGGCTGTCAATCACTCGCGAACTCCGACCAAATGGTCATATTAGGCCGTGCTGATCAAATAGGAATCAATATTCTGTTACTGTAATGCCTATTTCTCTCCTCAAATGTTTTCAGAATCATCTTGTAGTGTACTGTTTAGCTGTAAAATGAGAAAGTTTGTGACACCGCCGCCATTGTGAAATCTGCATGGAAATCTGGTGAAGGAACGCCAAGTTCCGGTCACATGACCGGAGCACAGCCAATAGGAACGCTCTCTCTCTGAAATGACCTGTGATTGGTCAAAGTCTCCCATCACAGGCTAGATTTTTTAAAGCCTGAAAACAGAGCCATGATGAGGTGCAGAAGTCTAGATTTCTCTCAGAACACTTGAATTACAATATGCTGAAAGGTTATTATGGAATTTTTGCCCAATGATGCCCAAAATATACTGCCTACTGCCACTTTAACCATGACTAGTTGAGTATTTACTTGTTAATGCTCCTATGCCATTACAAGGTCTTGCATCACCCCCCCCCCCCCTTACTTGCTCTATCTTGACTTTCAACACTTTTTAACCTCAGACTGTTGAGTTTATTTTTCCACTTTCAAAATGTACATTATTTACTGTAAGGCTTTTGTGTTTTCACACACTTCATATTTCTTAGTGAATACAGATGGCACTATAATTACCCAGACAGTTTTAAAAGGGGTCAACACTTGTTTCTAGGGGCAACCAAGTGAATGTACAATATCTTATGGTTAAAATAGTCTTTTGGTCAGTTTTCCTGATACTTCATATGTAGTGTCTATCTATATATCTATAGATCTATCTATTTATCTATCTATAGTATCTGTCTGTCTGTCTATCTATCTATAGTATATCATATCTATCTATCTATACGTCATATCTAAAGTATCTATAGTATCTATCTATCCATTGTATCTCTCTATCTATCTATCTATCTATCTATCTATCTATCTATCTATCTATCTATCTATCTATCCATCTTATTTATAATATCTATATTATCTATCTATCCATCGTATTTATAGTGTCTATCTATCTATCTATCCATCTTATCTATAATATCTATATTATCTATCCATCGTATTTATAGTGTCTATCTATCTATCTATCTATCTATCTATCTATAGTATCTATCTATCCATCGTATTTATAATATCTATCTATCTATAGTATCTACAGTATCTATTCATATTTATAATATGTATCTATCTATAGTATCTATCTATTCATCGTATCTATAGTATGAATCATATCTATAGTATCTATCTATCTATCAATCATATTTATAGTATCCATCTATCTATCAATCATATTTATAGTATCCATCTATCTATCAATCATATTTATAGTATCCATCTATCTATCTATCTATCTATCTATCTATCTATCTATCTATCTATCCAAAATTCATGGCTACTTCATTAGCATGATGATTTCTTCTCCCACATCTTGTGAGCAACAGTTTTGTTCATCTTTTATTTACAGAAAAACTGTAAAATTGCTTAAAATGGATGAGCTAACTTGAAACTCTGAACATTCTCTTCAAAACATACAGAAACAGGCCTACTGTATTGTACGAGCATACATTAGTGATGTAGTCAAAGCACAGGCGAGTCAATGGAATCAATGAAGTCAGTGGAAGGTGAAAAAATAAAGAGTGATGGTGGTGACTACAGATTCCTCCCATATTGATGCCTGTTGACTGTTGATGAACTCCTAGCAGCATTCATTAGCATTAAGCTGGAGGTCTTGGAAAAGGACCAGAGAGAGGTCAAAAAGAAAGATATTATGTATGTCCTGACTTTAGCTCAATTTCAGTCCGATAACTGATTCAGTATCATGTGGGTATTTGGCAGCGAGGGATAGATAAACTGCTTATTTTTCATTTGACCTCAAGCATATATAATTTCAGTGCATGCTTATCTGATTAACGCAGAGGCCAGTGGCTTTACTCTATATTCCTATGTGACTGACTCCATTGCATATTTGTTTTTAAAGATACAGTGTAATACTGACTATATTTTCTGTTGTCATGGTGTTAAATCGAGGGTCAGTCACCCTTTTTTCTCGACATCAGACTCAAACCACTGAAAATAAACAATCTACTGTCTGTACTCCAGAATAGAAATGACATTATGGGTGCTCTGTTTGACTGACAGTAGTTACTGAGCTGAGAGTAGCTTCAGTATCTGGCTGCTCACCAAACTACAGAAAATCCCCCTGCCTTGATGATGGACTGTGGATTGCTGCCAAACTTCCAACACTTGATTGTTGTCTCCCGAAAGTAGAAATACTGGCATGCAGTGGAAGGCAAAATTAAAGGAAAGGAGACACTTTCTCCAAGATGATCTATGAGAAAGACTCATCCAACACTGGCTTCACTAAATACGAACATCATTTATAGGTTGAGAGGAGCACAGCCACGGCTTCTTCTGGTGTAAGACATCAAACTCATAAAATAAGTCACACCAACTCTCGGCACCCTGGGTTAGGTAACGTGTCAAGTTATGCAAATGAGCAGGGTTGAGAAGAAAGACAACTTCCACTTGATTTTTTTTTCCTGGCATAACCAGCTGCCAGCCTGCCAGTATGCAAACTGTGAATGGGAGCACACATCATCTCCTGCCCTGACCCCAGTATCTGTCGCACGGAGGGAGAATATCACGACAAACATCATTTAAATATCTGAAATGTTGCTCTGCTAAGTGGAAATTAACATTATGACCATTTAACAGATCTTTAGGTGAGAAAATCAGTTTATCTACCTACTAGAGCTGCAACAATTAGTCCATTAATTGATTGATATTTCAAGCTAAAATGCCAAACCTTCACTAGTTCCACCTTGTAAAATGTGAGGATTTGATGCTTTTCCTATCAATGTATCATATCATAGTAAACTTAAAGGGGACATATCATGAAAAGCTCACTTTTTCAGTGCACATACATTTGGATAACTGGAGTGACTGTCAGAAAACATGTGATTCAACAAATGGTAACTGGACTTGCATTTATATAGCGCTTTTCTAGTCTTACAACCACTCAAAGCACTTTAAACTACACGTCAATATTCACACACACATACACTGGTGCCAACTTGCTCATCAGGATCTAATCTAAATGCTCATTCACACACACACACACACACACACACACACACACACACACACCGAAGGCTCCCTAAGTACACTTCGACACGTGGACCAGAGGAGCCGAGAATCGAACCGCCGATCTTCCGAGTACTGATCCATTCAGGTGTGGCTCCCCTTCCTACTGTATGTCACATGCAGGCTCATTACAATATACCGCCCACAGCTTGAGAACTACCTTTGCAAAGGTGCGCCAGATTTTTCTCGCAAGCCGATCAGAGCAGACTGGGCTTTTTCTGGAGGGGGTCTTAAAGAGACAGGAGCTAATACGGAGCATTTCAGACAGACGGTGAATGCAGGTATATTCACAGAGACAGTCTGAGAAAAATAGTGTGTTTTTTGAACATTAAAGGACCAGTATTATATTTACTGTATCAAATCATAAAAATGACCATGATATGTAATCAGAGATTAAGGAAACATGCAGAATTGAAATACTGGCTTCTCTGACGCTACAGCCAGTATTCAAGATTCAAGATTCAAGATTCAAGAGTTTTATTTGTCACGTACTCATACAGGATGTGCAGTGAAATGTAAAGTGGCAGTGCTTACAGGATTGTGCAAAACAACATTAGCTATACAATATATAAAAAGAAATTGTGGGGACAATGGCATTATTTACATTGAGAGGGGTCTTTATACAATACGGAATATAAATATAAGTGTGTGATGAGTGTGTGTGTGTGTGTGTCTCTGTGTGTAGCCCTATGTGTGTGTGTGAACGTGAGTGGGTAGGAGGGGCATGGAGAGGTCAGAGTTCACAGTCCTGATGGCCTGGGGAAAGAAACTCCGTCTCAGTCTCTCTGTTTTTGCAGCGTGGCTGCGGAGGCGCTTGCCTGACCGCAGCAGCTGAAACAGTCCGTTGTTTGGGTGGTGAGGATCCTTCATGATCCTACGGGCTCTGGTCCTGCAGTATGTTCTCCTTTGAAATTTCCCTTCCTGCCCGGAACGTCTGTTTTTGTTTTGGCCTGTGTGATCTCGTCCACTGCCCATTTCAACACCCCGTTGCCACATATGAACAAATTGGCACGCAAACACAGCCTTCTGCAGCCATGGAAGCAAGCTAACGAACTGGATCAACAGAGATAACGTTAACATTATATTCCACCCGACCTGAAAAGCCTCGGCACATCTCTCTGTGGTCCGTGTGCAGCTGGGTTCACAAGGCAGCCAGTATTTGAGACATACAGCCGGTGAAGTGGTTGCGACTAACGTTACGGTTGGCCAGAGGCTAACGCCGTGATGCTAACTGCTATCAGTCCCACCGAGTAGCGGACGGGCCACGGCTCCAGTGTTTCGAATTTGGACTGCAGTAGACATCTCATAGATCAAATGATTAATTGATCAGATTGTGAAAATAATTAGCAGATTTATCAATAATGAAAATGATCGTTACTTGCAGCCTCAATCTAATGCAATCTACTTTAACAGCTCTGCAATACACCTTGTGAAGGCTACAGTATAATGTGTTCTTTTGTCTTCTTTTCTCTGTCACAGTTGCATGTATGACCATTTTTTAGGTTTCAGATAGTGATGTACTGGACTATTAAATTCAATGGTGCTTCTTATATTTTTTGCCTGTCATGTGTGTGAATGCAGGTGGACTGGACATTAGACACACCTTTCTGTATAATGCAATCTAGCACAACACCACTATGCAACTAGAAAGTCAATATAATACACACCAATCATTGATAGAAATGGAAGAGCTAAACAAAAAAGCAGCCAGAGTTTAAATCATGGGGCTCTATTAGGTGCAAATTCAACAAGTCCTTTAAAACTACCCCTGCACAGTATGAACATTCTTCCACCTACAGTTAACCCTACAGTCATTCACTGTATGGTACTATCAGGTAGCGACATGTTAAATAATTTCTCAAGGTTTTAATGTTCCTAAAATGAGTAAAATAATTACACATTAGTGATGCATTATAAGCTGGAGAGAGGCACTGTGGTGGCCTAGGGGACTGTACTGTCACCTTCCTTTTTACTCTTCACATATCAGACCTCCATACTGGTTGTTACGAAGATGTTAACTACACATTTGCATTTGCTGGTGGCATTTAACTACCAGATACGGGGGGGAAATAACAAGCAGCAGGCTGGACAAAAGACAGACTGTCTTGCACTTCACAGGCCAACAATATCCTCAATCACTGCTGATTCCTGCTGCTGTCATGTGGTTAGTTGACAGGGATAACATCATTCTAAATGGGATATCAAGGTGTGACGTAAAGGTTTGATATCAGTTTGAAATTGGATTTGAGCGGCATGGGTGAGACGCATCTTCAGAGATCTGATCCAAATTTCTTATATCAGATTATCCTTGTAGATATTTCCCATGAACGTTTGATTTAAAAAAACTTCAATGTGATGACTCCAGCGAGGATACAGTACTGTAGTATGCCCGAAATCTAAGAGCTTTTACAACTGGTGCAAGAACTGTAGTTGAGAGTCAGGAAGGCAAAGGAGCTGGTAGTGGATTTGTTAGAGAGCAAGAAGCCACTGAGACCTGTCACTATCCACAACGAAGAGGTGGAGATGAGGCGGCTCTCAAGTACGGGGGTTGCATATCAACAACAAACTGGACAGATAACAGAGTAGCTTTACACGGAAAGGTTGACTTTTATTCTCGACGAGGCTCAGCTCTGCAACAGACTAGTTGGCATGTTCCAGCAAGTAGTTTATATCCTTCGTTGCCTCAATGCAAAGAGGTCCTTGTTAAAGGGCTGCACTGCCTGGAGACAGTGACTGAAGGGAGGCCGGAGGCTAAACCAGACTCTTTCCAACAACAACCCTCCCCCCTCCTACAGTGGGCTGAAAGTGGCTGCAGCCGATGCATCATCCCATTAAGGTGAAACATGAGAGGTCTGAGGTGCCGTTTTGAGCCAACAGCCATCAGACTGTAAAATAATCTGCGCCCAAATGGCCTCTGGCTCAGGCAACCAGGAGGGTGCAGAAGCAGAGAGCTACCGCTGGATCGCTTTGAGCGGTCTGATGCTCCATGTACATGTTCTCCTACTTGTTTCTGATTATCATACATTATGCATTTCTAGCATCCAGCATCTCAGACCAGCCGGGGAATGTGTTTTCCTCCTCTGTACCAGGGTCTCCCAGTCAGCCATACCTGGTGCACCTACTTGGTCTAATTGTGACCAGGTGCAGCCTCTTAATGCAGAGGAACAGTCGTCGTTAACCTCTGAACTCTTGATTTTCTCCTTGGTTTAAAATTACTTTTGAGTAAACATAGAAACTTTTTCCATACTGTATGATACATGTTCTGTATCATCTGTACATAAGAAAACATGTTTTTGTGTCTGCACCATTACATGAAATGACAATATTGAAGATCTTTTGCATAATTTTAAACATATTTCCTTAAACTCCAATTCTGATATTTATGATAACTAGGGCTCTCAATCGATTAAAATATTTAATCACGATTAATCGCATGATTTTCATAGTTAATCGCAATTAATCGCACATTTTTTATCTGTTCAAAATTAACCTTAAAGGGAGAATTATCAAGTATTTAATACTCTTATCAACATGGGAGTGGGCAAATATGCTGCTTTATGCAAATGTATGTATATATTTATTATTGGAAAGCAATTAACAACTTAAAACAATGACAAATATCATCCAGAAACCCTCACAGGTACTGCATTTATTATAAAAAATATGCTCAAATCATAACATGGCAAACTGCAGCCAAACAGGCAACAACAGCTGTCAGTGTGTCAGTGTGCTGACTTGACTATGACTTGCCCCAAACTGCATGTGATTATCATAAAGTGGGCATGTCTGTAAAGGGGAGACTCGTGGGTACCCATAGAACCCATTTTCATATCTATAACATATCTTGAGGTCAGAGGTCAAGGGACCCCTTTGAAAATGGCCATGCCAGTTTTCCCTCGCCAAAATTTAGCATATGCTTGGAGCGTTATTTAACCTCCTTCCCGACAAGCTAGTATGACCTGGTTGGGACCAATGGATTCCTTAGGTTTTCTAGTTTCACATGACACCAGTATCTTCACTCTTGCCAGCTACATCTAAAAATCGCAAGTTGCGTTAATGCTTTAAAGAAATAAGTGCCGTTAAAACAAATTTGAGTTAACGTGTTATTATCGCGTTAACTTTGACAGCCCTAATGATAAGGTGTGGGATCTTGTCTAGAATTTAAAATGAGCTTCTGTGGATTTGAAGGAACAGTTTTAGGACCATTTTGGGAAAGACTCTCAATGGCTGAGAAGATAATTACCACACTCATGTGTCCCTTGAATATAAAAATACATCCAGGACTCTAACGTAGCATATAGAGACTGGAAACAGGGGGAAACAGCTAGCTCATCTCACTCTCACCAAGCAAGCCTAGAAACGTGTTTCAAAAATGACAAACTATTCCTTTAAACAACGCTTGGCCCCGCTATAGCAGAGTTTACTGTATAAAGATGGACACGACAGTCAGTCTGGCAAAGTTCAAAAGGTTGAAGTGTGTCGTGGCCAAAAATATACTAGTGATGAAGTGAACTAATGACAGATTATCACCAGCTCTTAAACAAACAAATAAGTGGAGAAAACATTTCACTAAATACTGACGGTTCTCCTACAGTCTGTGGAAATCAGCAGGGGATGTTGGCCAAGCGTCTGGTGACTAAATGTGCAGTTTATAGCTCTCCGTCAGAGAGAAGCTCCTCACATTCAAGAACAAACAGAAGGCAAAGACCCATTTATCACCTCAGTATTAGTCTGAGAAACAATATAAAAGAAAGCATCCACTAGTGGTAAAAGATCTTAGAACCATAAACTAAAATCCCAACATAATTGACTAAAAGCTCAACTAAAATGTCAACTTTAGTTTGACATTTCATTTTTCATGTATCTTTGTATTCGGCAGCCGACCCTGCACCTTGTGGCCTGTATCTGTTGCTGCGACTGAAGGAGTTATATAGCGTATAAAAGGAGCACTTACCTCTCTCAGTATTTGGAATTCCTAAATTAATGGTTGGTATTGAAGGATCAGCATGGTCACTGTAGTACTCGAGAAAGAAGGCATCCTTTTCCCAAGTCTTCTTTATCACTGGAACTAGAGCACAGAGGAGGAAAATCAATAGTGTTCACAACAAGGAGACCTCTGGTTCTGTGCACTTAGACTTACCTGAGATAATGATTACTTCATATTCATTGCAATACAGCTTGTCTGATGTTTCTGTCTGTTTTGGTAAAATATCCTATTAAAGACGATTTTAAAAGGTTTCTAAAGAAATAAATCATCCGAGACAAGAGGGAAAATAGATTGGAAATAAAAGAGGAAAATAAGATTAAATGTTATGCTTCTTTAATCCTCCCACCTTGTTGAATGTTCAAGATAACTAAGATATAATATCAGATACAGTGTGGAGTGTACAAACCTTTTGTCATTTGAGGAATTTCAGTTTAAATATATTTTGAATCCTTGCCACTTAATGCTCCATTAGTTTTATTGATGGCTATACCAAACAAAACAATAACGCTCTCTTCAGTTTCAACAGTTCTGTTTTTTTTAAGTTTTCCTTCCTTCCGTAGATTTGATTGGGACCTGACTGATGAGATTTGGAGGTTTTGTGATGAGTTTCTGGGCTGCTGAGGCGAGAGTGTACGAGGGCTGAGAAACACAGAATACCCAGAGATGTGCAGCAGCAGCTCCAGGCTGTGTTCAACTCTCATAAATCAACAAAAGTGAATCAGAGTGGCATATCTAACACTGAGAGAATGGACTAAAACACACAAAAAAAGTTGAGTTGTCTGGCCTTCGCTGCCTCTTAAGGCTCTTAGACACTGACAACTGAACTGAAGAACAGTAGCTAAGCTGCAAAAATCGCAGTGCTATTCTATATCACCACAACTAAACTAAAGTGCATCATGCAGGTCAGATGTTGATTGCATGCCGTGCTGTAGTAGACAATCAATAGATGTTAAGGGGCAGACGCTACAACATTTACTAAAACAGACAAGCAACCTACACATCTTAGAGCAAAACACAACCTACACATGAACATTTGTGAAAAAGTTAAACTTTATATCAGACTGGTTAAGTTACAGAATGACATGACCTGCTGAGATGTATTAGTGTTTTAAAAATGTCTTATTAAAGTAAAAGAAAAGGGAAGAGATGGGTGACTGTACTTACTATTTTAGTAAAAATTAGGGCTGTCAAAGTTAACGAGATAATAACGCATTAACGCAAATTCGTTTTAATGCCACTAATTTCTTTAAAGCATTAATGCAACTGATCTTTATGAGGTTTTAGAGGGCTCAATTTTAAAGATAGAGTGAATCATATGGTTTCATATGAAAGCAGAAAACCGAAGGAATCCATTGGTACCAACCATGTCATACTAGCTTGTCAAAAAGATGGATAAATAATGCTCCAAACTTATGCAAAATTTTGGAGAGGAAAAACTGGCATGGCCATTTTCAAAGGGGTCCCTTGACCTCTGACCTCAAGATATGTGAATGAAAATGGGTTCTATGGGTACCAACGAGTCTCCCCTTTACAGACATGCTCACTTTACGATAATCACATGCAGTTTGGGGCAAGTCATAGTCAAGTCAGCACACTGACACACTGACAGCTGTTGTTGCCTGTTGGGCTGCAGTTTGCCATGTTATGATTTGAGCATATTTTTTATGCTAAATGCAGTACCTGTGAGGGTTTCTGGACAATATCTGTCATTGTTTTGTGTTGTTAATTGATTTCCAATAATAAATATATACATACATTTGCATGAAGCAGCATATTTGTCCACTCCCATGTTGATAAGAGTATTAAATACTTGACAAATCTCCCTTTAAGGTACATTTTGAACAGATAAAAAATGTGTGATTAATTTGCCATTAATCATGATTAACTATGGACAATCATACGATTAATCGCGATGAAATATTTTAATTTTCGATTGACAGCCCAAGTAAAAATGTACCATATGTATGAGTAATAGGTAAGACCGTACTATACTACCCAACACAACACTATTACTATACTATTAAACATGCATGTCACAACCTTCACTAAAGACTGTAATGTAGCAGAGGCACAGCACTCTTCATCTTTACACATAACACATTATTTGAGTTAGGCTATATAGTTTGTTTTATTTCATATTTTTTTCCCATGTAGGAATTCAATTAAATGTGTTGTTTTTTTTGTTTTGTGAATATTTGGAAAAGTGTGCCGATTGTTTTTTTACAGAATAAAACCCAACAAACCAAACCAAACCAAACCAAGGACAAGGAACATTTTTTCCACAATTTTCTATTTGTGTTTCAAATGTGCAAAATCTACAGAGAGCCACAAGTAATAATGGATACCTGTGTTTCTTATGTATGTCTTTTTGATGGTAGTTCAAGGTAGCTCTACCACTGTTGCAGTATGAAAGTACCAAAAAATAGCTGGCTACCATAAAAAGAAAAAGGAAAACTCTGCAACCACATCAGATTGTTCAGCCTATTTTATATGAACTCTAATCTCTAAACTGATGACTGCATTTTCATATCCATATCTTGTTTTTGTATTACTGTATATAATCACTAGAAGATAAAACACTTAGTGACATTGTAAATTAAATAAGTCTATTGCTTATTGATCTATGCTAACCTTTGATATATAAATCTAATACTCATTTCATCTTGTCTACATTTGAAACTGATAATGGCAGCTTGCCAGAGGAAATGGTAATTAAGGTAATTAGTGCAATTACTTTTGAGCGACACTCTTTGAAAGGCAGTGTTCAATTTGTCTGATCCCTCTGAAATTAATCTGCAATTTGATCTGCTGACTGAACCGGCTACATTTTTATCAGGTTAAAAGAGAAGCAGATTCACTTAATGTCAAGCAGAGCTGGCAAATAAATGGCTTAACATCAGTAAGTGATTTCTTAACATCTGCATGATTGTCGGATGATCGTGCATTTCCAGCATCAAGGGGGCACGTAGTTAAGTACTTCAATGTATTTTTTTTTAGCTTCAATACCATCAAATCCTCTCAGACATAACGGTGGAATAATTTAGCAAAAGACTTTATTATGATAATGAGGGAAAGCTCTTATACCGCCACACATGTCAAAGGTGAAACAAATTCATTACGAGTAAACAAAAGGACAAAAGCATGTGTCATTTAAAGGCAGATTCTGTGAGAGTGGGTGTGTGACTTACCTCTTTCACTGTGAAACTTCCTACACGTTTTCACGGCAACAAATATATCTTCTTTATTTACCGGCTCCCCCTTTGATGAAAATAGGAGACAAAAATCAAAGAAATGCTCACATGAACATGAATCACATATGATTAACAGACAGAATCCATTTTACTGTATATGCAGCCGAGCCGAATGGTTGAAATTTAGTTTTTCAGGCAATATTAAACGTCTAAGTGATCTGTGGGAGTTGTTATCTTCAAAGTGAAATTAGAATTGGATATATCTGTAAATGGTCTGAGGTCATTTGGCCCTCTGATTGTCTTTGGCTCTCACTCTGAAACTAAAGACACACAGAAGCCGATAACACTGCAGCAAATGTGAAAAAAACAAGACTTTATGCTTAGACGAGCAACAAGTGAAACTGGGAAAGATGATGAATTAAATAGAAAAGAGTATAAAACGGAAAATCTCTGTGTGCATCTCTGAGCTCTTTGTTACCACATACAGTCCAGAGTGGAAGAGGCTGGGATGTTTTTTCCACCATCTCAAACAGTCACACAGAGAGATTCACTAAATCAACAACAGACAGAATAATGCATTAAAAATGTACGCTACATTACAGATGTCATCGGCTGCTGCACAAACCATCACTTTTCCAAGAACATTTGTAGACAGGATGTGATGTACAGTAACAGTCTCTTGTGCCCCGATAAAGCTTGAGCACAGCAACTGGGGCTGTCAAAGTTAACGCGATAATAACGTGTTACCGCAAATTCGTTTTAACGCCACTAGTTTCTTTAACGCATTAATGCAACTTGTGATGTTTATGGTTGTAGCGAGCTCAGTTTTAAAGCTAGAGTGAAGATACTGGCATCATATGAAACTAGAAAAACCTAAGAAATCCATTAGTACCAACCAGACATACCCACTTTATGCTAATCCCATGCAGTTTTGGGCAAGTCATAGTCAAGTCAGCACACTGACACACTGACTGTTGTTGCCTGTTGGGCTGCAGTTTGCCATGTTATGATTTGAGCATATTTTTTTATGATAAATGCAGTACCTGTGAGGGTTTCTGGACAATATTTGTCATTGTTTTGTGTTGTTAATTGATTTCGAATAATAAATATATACACACATTTGCATAAAGCAGCATATTTGTCCACTCCCATGTTGATAAGAGTATTAAATACTTGACAAATCTCCCTTTAAGGTCCCTTACAAAGTTGTTATGGCTACTGTGTTAGCAAACAGCTGCCCATTACACAACTAGGAGACACAGAGCAACATAAGCATTCATTTGGAGTTGTGTTCCCGGTGATCTTATGAATGTAAGTGCAATATTCACTCCACTTTTAGCTCCGCTTTGGTCTCCACCAACTGTTGAGGGAAATATCTGGCTCTTGCTCCGCTAAGTTGGAAATTAGTTTAACGAGAGCGCTGAGATTTGAGATGGCTCCGCGTGGAACAACTTGATACTTTGTGGCATTTTGAACAGATGAAAAATGTGCGATTAATTTGCGATTAATCGTGATTTAATATTTGAATCGATTGACAGTCCTAATTGGGGCTGCAGGTAATGATTATCTATTTACTCTTGGGAAACAGTTACTTACTTACGTACGCAGCAGTTACAGAGCAACATTTGCTTTCATTTGGAGTCCAATTTCACTCTCTTTTAGTTCTGTTTTTCGTCTCTACCGACTCATGAAGGAAATATCTGGCTCTACAGTTGCTAAATGCTCCACTATGTTTACCAGCTCGTCACTAAAGTATCTGCTGTTGTCACTATGAGAGCAGCGAGAGTGAACCAAAACAGACGGCTAAACAATTAGCTTTAACTCACTGTAAAGCTCCGTAAGGCCGAGGGGAGCCGCAGAATCAGGACCTAAGACCCAAAATACCTCAAAATACATTCTAAGTATGGGCTTTACTGCTCACTTCCAGTTTCCTCATCAGACCTCATTGTCTCTTTTTTGCCTGTTTCACTCATTTTATAAAATGACTCATGTCTGATTCAAATTTGAATAAGCTTCTGTTCTAAAATGCAGAGAGCTGCACCACCACAATAACTTTATTGACTACAATAAAAAGGACATGTTTTGCTGTCGCGGCCACTTTGTTGATTGTCGTCCTTCGCCTCCTTGAATCTGCCCCTTGAGGCTCTTGACACTTTGTTGACACTGCAGCCAAGTGCTGCTGTGGCCCCCGCTCGGCAATTTGTCTTACAAGTGTTTCGAACACTGGCCGATTACGATACGTCCCCTCTTGTTTTGTCTGAATGGAAACTTCTCCCTGAATACTTATTAAACCTGCGACCTTCATGTTTCTTCACTGGCTGCTCCAGTCTTTGTCCTGCTGGTCAAATGAATGCACTTTTATGGGGACAGTGATTTCCATCGGGAGGTAAAAGCTGCATTAATATAAATCTGACGATTCAGACTGCAACGAAGACGCAAGACCACATATGCACATGCAGTATGTGATTTGAATCTTAAATGAAAAGATCAGATTGGATTTTTTTCTGGCAAAACTGAGAGGGGAGGGAGGAGAAATCCGATTTGGGACACTTTCTGCTGCAGTTCTGGCATCCTGAATTCAACTCACCTCACAAACCCTCAACAAAGCTACAGTCACGCACACATCTGTGTTGTTCTTCTCAACATTATTGATCGTTTTAGGGTGCATGTGGGGTCCACAACTTGCCGCTAAAGGATGGCTGACCCTTCTGATCGGCTCACAAACCAAATGTTCTTTCAGCTCGAGCAAACATAACACTAACAATATATTGGGTATCATGGGGCCGAGCATGCTTATAATTCAACACACCAACATGGTCAGAAAAACAATATACTGTAACAGGTTTTTTTTCTAACAATAAACACAAGTGCACCGACAATTTGGATTAAAGTAGACCAAAATTGTTTTGATTTCTACTAGGGCTGTCAATCGATTAAAATAGTTAATCGCGATTAATCTCAAATTAATCTCACATTTTGTATCTGTTCAAAATGTACCTTAAAGGGAGATTTATCAAGTATTTAATACTCTTATCAACATGGGAGTGGACAAATATGCTTGCTTTATGCAAATGTATGTATATATCTATTATTGGAAATTAATTAACAACACAAAGCAATGACAAATATTGTCCAGAAGCCCTCACAGGTACTGCATTTAGCATAAAAAATATGCTCAAATCATAACATGGCAAACTGCAGCCCAACAGGCAACAACAGCTGTCAGTGTGTCAGTGTGCTGACTTGACTATGACTTGCCCCAAACTGCACGCGATTATCATAAAGTGGGCAAGTCTGTAAAGGAGAGACTCGTGGGTACCCATAGAACCCATTTTCATTCACATATCTTGAGGTCAGAGGTCAAGGGACCCCTTTGAAAATGGCCATGACAGTTTTTCCTTTTCAAACTTTAGCGCAAGTTTGGAGCATGATTTAGCTTTGTTTGCGACAAGCTAGTATAACGTTGATACCAATGGATTCTTTAGGTTTTCTAGTTTCATATGATGTCAGTATCTTCACTCTAACTTTAAAACTGAGCCCGCTACAACCTAAAAATCACAAGTTGCGTTAATGCGTTAAAGAAATTAAGTGGCATAAAACAAATTTGCGTTAACGCCTTATTATCGCATTAACTTTGACAGCCCTAATTTCTATATGACACAGACTCTGGTGAGCACGTGTAAGATGTCTAACACAAAAGATAAAGAGAATAAAGGAGGAGAAATTGAGAGCTGGTTATTCACCAGCTGTGGACAACATGAATTTGCAGGTGAATTTTGATTTCCTTGGTCCAGATATGAAGAAAGGATAAATCTAACAGAAGAAGATTAGCCACAAAACTGTTTAACTACTTCTATTGTTAGTGTAAGTTGAAACCAAGTCAGTAATTTAGATGAATATCAAGAATAAGATTTGAAAAAAAAAGACAGACGCAACTCTAGATAATGAGAGGATGCTGAGGGATGTTGCTTAGCAACGGAGGAGTATTTCTTTCTTGGCGGATGACTTAATCAAATTTAGCAAGCAAACAAACCCAGACTCCTGTCTTTTTAGGTTAATGCACAATGTTCTACTGAATGGTGTATAAAGGCAATAACGTTCAAGGCCGCTCTGCACCGTGAAATATTGGTGCTGCTTCGATTGCGGCCGTGAGCATGCCCGGATACCGTATATCATCTCTCACAGTGGAGCGCCCTCTGTTTCATGTTGTTTAATTTCGTTCCCTGACCGTCTCCTGGGAATTGAGGACAATCTAATTGATCTGCACACGGATCAGATTCAGTACTCACACACAGAGGAGGCTCGGTGCTCAGAGTGGTGGCACAGTGGTTGGTCTGAGGAGAGTCCTCCGGCTCAGTGCACAGCTCAGGAACGGCAGTGAGATGAGGACCGTTCCCGTTGTCCCAGATATACAAGGCAACCTGTCAGAACACAGATTGATCCTTTCAAGTTAACGAGCTAAAGACAAGATGAAATCTTTAAGACATCAATGTTTTATTATAAACTTAACAGAAGAGATGTGGAATGTTTTCTATCTTCTTTTACAGTAACGACAACAATTTAGCTCTCACAGCAAATTTTACATATAAGATGACTAGCAAAAGATGTAAAGGGATGATGGAGAGGGAGAAATCGAGAGCTGGTGAGTATTACTGT
Organism: Sebastolobus alascanus; assembly: GCA_916701645.2. Taxonomy (NCBI): domain Eukaryota; kingdom Metazoa; phylum Chordata; class Actinopteri; order Perciformes; family Sebastidae; genus Sebastolobus; species Sebastolobus alascanus. The sequence continues at coordinate 1,830,087 of CAKAOJ020000040.1, read as the reverse complement.
AGAGCAAAATAAAATCTAGGATTTAGTTGAACTATTCTACAGGGGAAAATCCAGACGTTACAGTAAAAGAATACGTAATGAGGACCGTACAATCAATGCTGTCTGAATATTGGCAACTGTCTCAAAGAAGAAGGAAACTGTGATGTTTTACTGACTTACAGCCTGGAGCGAATCTACTGACAGTGAACTGGAGTGACATTGAGAATTCATGCAATATTTGTCTGCACTTTTGCATATAAGTGATATTTATTTAACTTGCATGAGGTTGCATGTGCGTGTTAGTGACAAAAAATCCCCTTGCATCATGTTTTCAACATATAAGGAAGTGTTATAATTGAATCTCTGGGACTGAACTCATACCATCTCTAACTGAGCCACCTTTTCCAGACTGAGCCTGATAAGTCTGACGCCGTGTTTACTCAACGAAATCCCTCGATGCCTCGCTGACTGAATTTCAGTGATAAAAATAAGAACCTCAATGCTGCACCATGACAATTCTCCAAAGTAATGAGATTTCACTTCAAGGTTAGATGGATTTCATGCCTCGCTCTTTTTGTGCAAATAAATTATAGTAGGTCGGCGCTGGCTTGAGCGTGAGAAACGAGAAAATTGTTAAAAAATGTCTGAAAACCAGCAGCCTCATCATCAGTTTCCAAACACAACAGGTCTGAAGGTAACCGTGTGACTTGTTATCTCACCTCATGTTTCAGGTCAATGGTGAAGTCAGATTTAAGTGGTTCATCTTTCACTTTGTTTGCAAGCCTAAAATAACAAATCACACATTTTTTAGTTTAAATATGCAATAAATACAAAATGTAACCTCTCAAAAAATATCACCGCAGGGATATAAACTGAATGACTCAATTTCACAGACACAAACAGATTCGCTGCACATACTCACCGAACAACAAGGGGGGTGCTTACGGCCCAAGCAGCAGCAAAGTCTGGATATTTGAAGATGGAGGGATTCTCTGCAAACGCGTAGTGATGGATGATGGTCGACTCCTCGTCATGGAGGGGCTTACCAAGAAACCACTCCTGATAAATGACAAGTACGTGACAGGATGTCAGCTTGAGTGCAGGCTACTTCTCTTTACTTTAACACGTTACACTTTGGGAGTTTTCACACTGCACTTGCCAGAACGTCTTTTCAACATTCTTCTAGTGTCTAAGTTTGTCACTGGCTGTGAAAAATAATGAGATTTTCTGATAGAACAAAGTTCAAGAGATACCACATACTACAGCCACAAAGGCTCATCATAATCCTTGATGTATCTGGAGTGAAAATAATCTCATATTTAGAGAAAATCAACCAACAGAACATACAAACAGTACATGAATCTTGAAGGAATAGTTCATCATTTTGGTAAATATGCTTATTCGAGAGTTAGATGAGAAGATGGATACCAGTTTCATGTCTGCACGGTAAATATAAGGCTATAGCCAGCAGCCGGTTATCCTAGTTTAGCACCAACACCTCAAAATCTCACCAATTAACACATTGTGGCTTTATTTAATTTGTACAAAAAAACAAAGTGTAAAAACAACTTTTCACTGTTTTACAGGAGGTTATGTGAGGGGCTATTTCTTGTCCAAGAATAGTAACTTCCTGCAATCTCTGCAGGTTGCCTGGCAACTGCTCAGAGCCAAGCGGCAACCTCTGGTGCTGAGAAATGAAGCCAACGTGGAAGTGCCAAAAACTGCAGTTCTTCAAATGGCCACTTTAGGCTGGCTCCAAAAGCGAGTCAAGCTCCATAGACCCCCACGTTAAAATACTCAACTTTACAGCAGAATAAACATTTACATCCTGGTCCAAAAAATGGTTTTGGTCTCTATAGCTAATTTCACCGTTCATCGACTGTACGGGGAGTGAATTTTTATATAACTCACCAAATTATATTAAGGCTCAAAGTTTGGCATAATTGAGGGCGTTGCCACTTTGAGTGACAGGTGGGTGCCGTACCAGGTCGCTAGCTGCTAGCTGTCTGCTCTGCTGCGTCACCTGGGCCCGCCTCAGCTCCACCGACGATCCACCTCTTTGCCCATTTAGTCGGGAGTTAGGCTGTACTGTCACTGCCAAGATGGCGACGGCCGGAGCCACCCGCTTTGAGCTTCACAACGGCTGTTCAGAAACCTATGGGTGACGTCATGGAGACTGCGTCCATATTTTATACAGTCTATGCTCAGAGCCAAGACATAGTCCAGCACATAACCCCCTTGTAAAACGGCAAACTGTCTTATTTGCCATTTGGTTTTGTCATCACTGAGCTTTAGAGGTAGTGGTAGGCAGATTTATGTTATCTTTGGACTGAGCCATGCTTGCCATTTCCCCCTGTTTCCAGTCTTTGTGCTAAGCTAAGCTAAGCTAACCAGCTGCAGTCTGTAACTAGTAGTATCAACCTTCTCATCTCTCCACCAGAAAGTGAATAAGCATATTTCCCCAAAATGTCCTACTTTTGCTTTAAATGTCTATGTAATGAGGTAAAATGAGCTCATGTGATCATTCTGCTAACAAAATATTTTAATTAAACATACTTACGTGGTTGCCTATTTATTAACAACAGTCTAATACAACAGCCCCGCTATAAATAAAGGTTATAAAGTTCAGTTTTTGTTGAAACTGTTTTACAGAGGTTTTTTATTCAACTTCATTGTGGAAGCTGTAGTTTGTGGTGCTGTTAAATTGTAGTGTATTATACTGAGAGGTGTTGTTGTCTTGCTTATACAATACGAGGCTGACCACACTGCCCCGTAATACCTGAGAGAGAAGGTTTTGCTTTAGGGTGTGTTGTAATGAATCAATTCATAAAGCATTGTATGCACTGTCTCCTCCTCCTCGGGATAAGGTCATGGATAGTCACGCAGTAATGAATTCCCTTGTTCCTTGACAATGAACTCAGCTTTGATCATCACACTACTGACATCCACACACGCTGCCAACAGAGGCTCACCGCCATCCGGAAACCAGTATAAAAGGTTTCCATTCATTGTTATGCAGAATTTTCCGACAGACCGAAGCAAACTTCAGCATTTGCTAATAAAATCTGTTATTTTTTTTCCTGTAGGCTTTACATCAAAGTGTAATTAACATCATTTTTTGCCCTGTTTCACTTGAAAGCCAACTCAAACTTGTGTTGTGAAGGCTTGTCAACAAGTATAAATAGCAACAAAAAAAAAAAAACATAAATTATAAAAATGCGCCATTTATTTGGATTATTTAAAAAATTCATAAACAAACAAATTATTGATGGAGAACGCTATTTTGCGAAGCTTGATTAAGAAAGAAATTGTTTCATTACAACCCCAGAGTATGATTTTCTGACTGTAGCATTTATCCAAAATTTATATTCGACCTTCCCAAATCGACCCATATACAAGAAAAATAATCTCACATGTGGAGAGACAGAGCTCAGATTAGGTCTACAGCTGAGACTGGAGTGACATGTCTGACAGGTTACAATGTGAGCTGGCGGAGCTCAGTGCAGCTGCTGCCGCGGAGCTGCAGCCAAACTGATACCGTATCTCTTAATTAAAGCGATGATCAACTAAGCTGGAGCTCGAAACAGGAAGCTTTGGTCTCGCTGATGAATTTGGCACAGAGAGAGACGGAGCAACAAAGACCGACAGAGAGAGATGGAGTTTTAGAGGGAATATAGTATACTTACTTTATTCTTGTCAAATTTTGCAAGAACTTGAACCAGCTTAGTCATCTTCACATTTGTCTCCTCCTCAAGAAATACAATCCAGGATGAGTTTTTCCCGAAGGAATAGGATAAGCTGAGGACGCACACAAAAAAAAATAAAGCATCATCAAAACTAGAGTTAAATAATAAAACAAGAATAAATGGAACATCGCCATGCACTGACAACTCTACACAAAGCTGTTTTTTCAGTCCAGTCTGAGGAACTATCTAACTGAGGCTCCTGACCCAGTCAGATCAAGACAGCCACAGAGTTTTCCCTAGAGGCCAGAAAGACAAAAAAACATCAAAAGCACACAGACTTCTTTCAGGGAGGGCGGCTCTGTAATGATTGGGGGTGCTTCTGGTGATCTATGTCCTAAATGTTTATGATGGAGGAAGAAAACAGATTCAGATGTTATTCCACATCTCCCCAAAACAATTATTGAACACATATTGGATTTTCGAGAAGGCCCAAGCATGCAGACGACTGTAACTAATGTCATTATCATGCTGTTCAGACCACTGGAGAACTGCAGCAATGGGCTTAGCGTTGCAGTTATAGACACATTTATTATAATGTTATGCAATCAATCACGGTTATTGTGTCGGTAATTGCTTCTCAGAAATCTGTGGCCTTAAAATGTGGCTAACAAAATGTCCTCAAAACCAAAATATAACCTCCAAAATCTCAACTGGAGAAGGACACCATGTTTCTGACATTTCGTCCATGTTTTGAACCCGTAAATCTTTGGTTAATGATATAATCATTCAATCCTGAGAGTTCAGGGATACTTACTAAGGCAGCAGAGGAAGGATGCTCCAATCTCCCTCGTTATCTGATAAACTGTGAAGGAGCAAAACCATCGGTGGTTTCTGAAAGAAACAGCACACAAACCAGAGATACACTGATGTTTATTAACTGTACTACAGCTACACAGTAGACAGTTAAGCAAATTCTCTGCAACGAAGGACCCGAGATTGCTTTAGAGAGACGCTCCTGTAACTGGGACAGGCATGGTCAAGAACTGGCTCATCAGCATTGACCTTCCAGTCTCTTATTTAAAGCTGCAGTAGGTAGAATTGGAGCAAATATGATTAAAAAAAGTTATTTTTATAAAACGGTCACTATATCCTGACAGTAATGCATGAGACAGGTAATCTGAAAAAAATCATGTGCCTCTGTGTCCTCCGGTGTCCTCCGATGCTCCTAAAGGCATCTGCAAGATTTCACAGACCCGAGGAAAACAACCAATCAGAGCCGAGCTGGAGCCTTTCCGTCTCTGAGCAGCTGTCAATCACTCGCAAACTCAAATCAAACAGTCAAACTAGGCAGTGCTGATCAAATATGAATCAATATTCTGTTACTGTAATGCCTATTTCTTGCGTAAAATGTTGTCAGAAACATCTTATAGTGTACTGTTTAGCTGTAAAATGACAAAGTTTGTGACCCGGCCACCATGTTGAGAACAGTTGAGGAAATACCATGCACCGCCCACCAGCTGGAGCAAACTTTCTCATTTTACAGCTAAACAGTACACTATAAGATGTTTCTGACAACATTTGAGGCAAGAAATAGGCATTACAGTAACAGAATAGTGATTCATATTTGATCAGCGCTGCCTAGTTTGACCGTTTGATCGGAGTTCGCAAGTGATTGACAGCTGCCTCCGTTGAATGAACAGCCAATAGGAACGCTCTCTCTCTGAAATGACCTGTGATTGGCCAAAGTCTCCCGTAACGGGTAGATTTTCTAAAGAAAACAGAGGCAATAGGAGGTGCAGAAGTCTAGTTTTCTCTCAGAACACTTGAATTACAATATGCTGAAAGGTTATTATGGAATTTTTGCCCATTGATTCCAAAAAAATTCTGCCTACTGCCGCTTTAAAAAGGACCATTCCAGGGTTTTGGCATCTTGTAGCCCATTTACTACAAATCACATAATTATACTCTGCATTAAAGCTAACAATTTTGCAACCCACACTATATTATATTTTTCTTCCACTCTACGCAGCCAAGCAGTTTTCTATTTATGTCTGTAATCCATTAGCAGACTCTTGACTGCTAAAACTTGCTTGAGTTGTTTAATCCGTCTCAGTGAACATCAAGTCTGCCGTTATTTTTGTTAATGTTACATTATCACAGCGTGGTAATGCAATTTGAAACATCCGCGCCGCTTGACTTCACAGCAATATTGTGTAATGTTGATAAAAGTGAACTTTGAAGACGGCAAAGTTGCAAGTGTCAATAAATCCCATGAGAAGACCGAAAATCAACAATAAATTGATCTTAGAAGCATTGCCTGTGTTTGAGTGCCTGTGTTGCAAAAGTCTGATGTGCCACATATCTTTATTGTTGTCACTGTTGCACTGACTGCTCCTTCATTACTATGAATCTGGCCGCCTCGCATACCTACAGTAGATCAATGGTAACGACTTCACTATTGCACCTGACAGCAACAACAACAACTTTTATGAACGACGGTGAACCTGAAATAATTCATTGTCCATTGTCAGTGAAAGCGGGCTTTGTCTTTTTTTCTGTTTCCAGTCAGTGCAGCACACATTACTGTGTGCAGGGTGACTGTGAAGACGACTCACAGGTGTGATCAATTTGGTATAATGATGCGGATCAGAAGGTGACGTTAAAATGGTCACAGGTTCGCTGAAATGATATAAATTCCATTTTTTGCTTTACCTACGGGCCGACGTCACAGAACACATTAGAAGCTGTAAATGCTCGTCTTTTTTTTGGGGACGACATGAGGCATCCCAAATGTTGCGTCAGTTGTCTTCCACTATGACACAATACACATGATAAAATGAGCATTTGTTGCACCCGACGCTCATTTCAAGGCTATTCTAACACATCGTACATAGAGACACCTTTGAAAAGCAATGTACTGTAATTCATATATATATCCCAGAAAATCAATTTGTATGTAATCCACGTAATTTTGAACCAGGAAGTATAAAGAGTTACAAACGCCGCCTGGGGAGGAGGTCGGGGTGGATGGGTGCGTCACAAAACACAAGACTTTCGCCCAGGAGACCGGCGTTCATGTCCTGTGTGAAACCAGAAGTCAAACATTGATTTATTTATCATGTAACTTCTGTACTTAAGTTACACCACTTCCGTTACCATATATATTAGGCTATATATCATGCATAGTTTTCCTAAACCTAACCAAGTTGTTTCCTGTGAAGATGGATGTCTATTTTGAAAAGACTGGAGCAGAAAATGGACGTTGCTGGACATTCGAAGGAAGACGCATGAAAGATGAGGAATAACTTTTCATTTTTTGCTGCATTTTTATTCTGTGAAATCCATCACCAGCAGTATGCCATAGTTCAGACACATGAGGGCTGGTATTTAGTTTCAAAGCTACTTTGCTGGCTGTTGATTTACAACTGAAAAGACAGTTATGGTTCAGTCCTGTCTGCTTTTTATATCTCAATAACAGATTTTAATGAAATGTTAGGTTCAGTTGGGTCATGGTCTAGGAAACAAGCCCTTCAGCTTTTGGTGTGGATCCATGACTGTTTAACAAAAATGAGGAATCATTTTTCGTAAGATATCGTACAAACTGTTGTATGAGGATACGTTGCACAAATCACACCCTCATTTTCATTCCCAACGTTTGTCCGGTCGTGGTTTATCAGGCTCATATTGTCTAGTCTTGGCTTTACTCAGGTTTTGTTTACTTTTGTTCTTTCCATGTGATTAGTTGATAATAGGAAAATGCAGAATAATTTCCATCTTATCTTTTAAGGAGATAAAGCTTGTAAACACACTGGTATTGTTCTTTAAAACCCATATTGCCTTCAGGGTTGCTGCTCTTTCTTGCCCTTACGCTAAGAAATAAACTGCAACTAAGACATAAATACCGCTGGAAACAAGCACAGGACATTTCAGGACATGGACATTGCACACAATCACGTCCAGATAAGAGCAATCTGTTTCAGCGAAATTTTTTGTAGTGAGGACGGAGGTATGTGAGGATTGTGTGAGAGAGCCAATGTTGCACACTGCGAGGAAAACAAAGCAGCAGAGCGTAAGACGCTGTGGTTCATCACTGCATGGTCCACTCATCATGCAGGAAGTCAGGGGGAAGAGTCTCCTCTGAGCCGTTCTGTCTAACGGCAGCCTGTTTGATTTAGCGGATGAGCCTGACACTGTTTACACTTATTAAACCCCATTAGTCAGTTAGCTCTTGTCTAATATGAGCTTTATCTTGAAGCTAATGGCATAATGACACCTACCGTGTTTTATTAAACCGCTCTCTCCTTGGTGTTCACACTATCTCGGTTATATAAAATGAATAACTTAGAGAAAAGTTAAATAGAAGAAAAAAAGAAGTGTCTTCAGCTAATAATGCAATCTCAAGAATAAAGATTTTGCTCCAAAGAGCTATTGACATTTCTGTGATGAAGGAGGCGTTCAATAAGAAGAGGCTGTGTCGTTTATGGCAATCGTGTGCAAGCTGAAGACTCCTCAACAGATAAGAGCTGATCCTCGTGTGGACATGCTTACAACGAATAGGACACTGATTGCTTGGTGACTTAAAATGAAATGGGGGTCACTGAGACCTGGTTGTAATGGAGGGACAGGAAGCTATGCATTTACCCATTGGAAGGGCTGGAGGGGAGACTGGAGATAGCCACCTGTCAAAACCACTTCAGTGATGAGCTGCAGTCAAAAATGATATTGTTGATTCCAATGAGGGCCAAATCTCTAACTGAAGAACAGGGATCCATATTCAAATTAGGGCTGTCAAAAGATTAAAATATTTAATCGCGATTAATCGCATGATTGTCCATAGTTAATCATGATTAATCACACATTTTTTATCTGTTCAAAATGTACCTTAAAGGGAGATTTGACAAGTATTTAATACTCAACATCAATCAACATGGGAGTGGGCAAATATGCTGCTTTATGCACATGTATGTATATATTTATTATTGGAAATCAATTAACAACACAAAACAATGGCAGATATCGTCCAGAAGCCCTCACATGTACTGCATTTAGCATAAAAAATATGCTCAAATCATAACATGGCAAACTGCAGCCAAACAGGCAACAACAGCTGTCAGTGTGTCAGTGTGCTGACTTGACTATGACTTGCCCCAAACTCGTGGGTACCCATAGAACCCATTTTCATTCACATAAATTGAGGTCAGAGGTCAAGGGACCCCTTTGAAAATGGCCATGCCAGTTTTTCCTCGCCAAAATTTAGCGTAAGTTTGGAGCGTTATTTAGCCTTTTTTGAGATATGCTAGTATCATGTTGGTACCAATGGATTCTTTAGGTTTTCTAGCTTCATTTGATACCAGTATCTTCACTCTAACTTTAAAACTGAGCCTGCTACAACCTAAAAATCGCAAGTTGCGTTAATGCGTTAAATAAATTAGTGTAGGAGAACTAAGGTGGCCGACGCGTGGGAAGTGAGTGGTGAAGCAAGAAAGAGAAAGCTGCAGCAAATGTGTGCGAGCAAACTAGTGAGCTAACGGAGCAGAAGAGAGTTGGTTTAGCTTTGAGAATATCAAGTGAATGCACAGTGGAAGTTACAGTTTGTGCAGAAATAAATGCTGCAGTGGAGTGACGGGGGTTAATTCTGGAGCGAGTAATGTTATCGACTTGGGATCAAGCAGGAAAAGTTAACACAGTGTACGGTCTGGGCTACTGTAGAAACATGTCGGCCAGCTCCGTCAAGAGGACCCGTTCCCTATGTAGATAAACGGCTCATTCTAAGGTTATTATTTTCAGGTGATCATAAACTAAAGAAAACATACTTATTAATTTTATATTCCAGTTCTGCCAATACAGTAGATCCCCCTAAATGTTACACACTGTTCCTTTAAATGCATAAATTGTTAAGATAATCAGTGATGCATGAAGAAAGCCTTTAGAAACATGGTGTATTTTACTACTGCTGTAAAAGGTTTCTGAGTTTAATCTCATTCTGTTGTACATGTGCGTCTCTGTGGATATGAGCATTGGCTAAACGCCACAAAAACTGTACAAATGTTATGTGAATTCCTCCCAGAAGGCACAATGTCAGACAGTCAGTAGGAATATGGGCTGTGAGCCGCCACGTAGAATACACAAGTTCCTGTCTGTGTAAATCTGTGGATATCACACAACCTCCCACAGTCAGAAGAGGATAAAACAGAAATATCTGCTCAGGGTGAAACACAAAAAAACAGATTGTACATGCGTTTCCCGTCTCGGAGGTGCAGTGATCAGGTCATAAACCTTCAACCTGTCACTGATGTTGCTGAAATGGCACATATTCAGTGATACCAAGTCAGCCTTAAATCATTTAATATGTTTGTATTACACAGCTTTTGACCACAGTTTTTTCTGACCTAAAGAAAAGAAAGTCCAAACACAACTGGATGAAAACAGTTTAACCACAACCTGAACCTTGTGTCTCGAGTATAAGACTAGAAATCAAAGGTTATTTCAGTTCTCTAGTTTCTCCACTGACTTTCTGATTTCAAGACATTTTCAAGATAAGACTTTTGCGCAAAGCTTTTCAAAGCAATGCACCACAAGATACTGTACATCAAACATGTTTAACAGCTACAAACTAAGCAAATCTCTTGTATTATTTGGCTTTGATCTTTTTCCTTCAGTATCCCACGAACTCCCTCTAAGACTGTTAAACTGCAGAATCCTAAGTTTGTGTTGTGCCTCCGAGGTGGGAGTGAAGTGGTGGATGGCTGGTTGTAACTCATGCTTGGCTTAGAAAGTTGGGGGTGATAGTATTAAGGATGAATTGGAGAATTTATATTTTATCTACAGTATATACTCTACTGTTACTAAAGTAAGAGTGTTTTGCTTTTTTTTAATTTTTTGCTGCATTTTATTCTGTGAAATCCAGCACCAACAGTATGCCATAAGTCAGGCACACAATGGCTGGTATTTCCTAGTCTTTCCTCTAGGCTGTATTACTATATTTACAACTGAAGAAGACAGTTATGGTTCAGTCTTGTCTGCTTTTTATATCTCAAAGACATCATTGAGGCAACAATTCCATAATAACCTTTCAGCATATTGTAATTCAAGTGTTCTGAGAGAAAACTAGACTTCTGCACCTCCTCATGGCTCTGTTTTCAGGTTTTAAAAAATCTAGCCGAAACGGAAGACTTTGACCAATCACAGGTCATTTCAGAGAGAGAGCGATCCTATTGGCTGTTCATTCAACGGAGGCAGCTGTCAATCACTCGCGAACTCGATCAAACGATCAAAGTAGGCAGCGCTGATCAAATATGAATTAATATTCTATTATTGGAATGCGTATTTCTCGTGTAAAATGTTTTCAGAAACATCTTGTAGTGTACCGTTTAGCTGTAAACTTAGAAAGTTTGCTCCGGCTGGTGGGCGGTGCTTGGTATTTCCTCAATTGATCTCAACGGGTCACAAACTTTCTCATGGCAAATGAGAAAGGCAAAAAATGGCAAAAACGGAAATACTAAATCTTTAATGTAAATGCAAAAACTAAAAGCTTAAATGCAAAAGCTTAAATTGTACTGTGTAATGGAATAGGGAAATAAAAAAACATATATAAGAAAATTGGAAAGGGAAAAATGAAGTATTAATATATAAAATGATCGTTTTTCCATTTTCATCCCTCTCTTTTGTATTTGCCCTTCTACATTTGGTATTCCATTTTGCTCAGAAATGTTAATATTTTTTTTCTATCAATTCTATAAAATTATCCTCTAAATAGATCTGGATCCAGATTCAATTAAAATTCTTAAACATTTTCTATTATCAAAAAAATAAAAAATAAAAATCTGAGGACCCTGCAGCCTTGGTGAAGGTACAGCAAGAACTCTCCGAGTGCTTTCTATGTACACCTGAGGCTAAAGGTATTTCACTCCGATTCTGTGAAGAGAACTCCTTTTGATCACAAGTCTTTGGGCCTTACATCTCTTTGAAAAGCTGTCAAGCCTTTACTGCCGCCTCTTTGACAAGTCGCTGATTAAAATTCTCTCCGGACTTAGTTTGTGTAATTGCATGCAACAGATACTAAAACGCCAGACATCTCTGAGATCATAAATGCAAACACAACATGATGTGGTATTCATAAAGTCTGTCTCCTCTTATAAAATGTGATGTCCATTAGTGTAACTGAATCTTTTCATGATAAATCTAATCCACTAGCACATACTGATGCCACTATTCATTACAGGGAACATGAAACAATCTTTCCAAATTGTGGACACAATTTCACTTATCAGATTTAAATAATAATACGTGTATTTTGGACTTGCTGAAGGTGGAGTGAAGGATTTCAGGGTTGTTGTAAAAAAATAAGAGACAAAAGGAGCATTATATTTAAATGGTGCGGCATGTTAAGTATTTTTCAAACCAGAACAACAGCAATAAAACAGAGAAATACTGACTCACTGTGATTATTTATATAGTTCTCAGCTTGGTAGTCAGTCAATAGTGTAGATAAAAAGGTATGTGACATCCAGCAGTGGAGGAGACAATAACAACAACAAATCCAAGACCACAGGAATATAAACCCAAACAGGAGCTCTAAATTGGTCTCTTGCCACAGGAAACAACACAGCGAGCAGTTCCTTCATCTAATTTACTGTATTATTGTCATTAGTGAGGCTGCATTCACTATTTAACCAAACGGAATATAACCACACCACGTTTCATCTGGCTCTGAAGGGATTTAATGAACAGAAGTAAATTGGCCTTTTGGACCTGTAAATGTGCTCTGTGTCTTCCTTTGACATGATGCTTAATGATATTTTACAAATTGCATGAAATACTGATGTCCTAGGAGAAAATATAGTTTTTCTTTCCTGCAGTTTTTTTCGGAATATCTGAATTATAATTACGATATTCATTAAGATGAACATATGCCTTTGGATGATCACTGCTTCTCATTAAAAATGTACCTACGAGAGGCCAGAAGTGGAATGTTGATCTGTTGAGAAGAGCGATTTATATCTGAGCATCAAAGCTGCACAAATGTCTGGATTTCCTAAATACATAAAATTATAAGTAAGTAAAAGATCTGCTGTCGGAAGAAACTGAGAATGTTGCATATTTCAAACTACACTTTCATATTTCGGACAGAAGAGGATTAATATGGAGGGTACCATAAATAATTCTTCATACTATCATTCAATATTTAAAATGTATTGAGTAATAGTGTAACACTTGGCAAAGCTTTTTTTTCCTATGTAGTGAAATGATGGCGTGTGTACCTTAGAGCTGAAATGATTAATCGATTAGTTGTCAACTATTAAATTAATCGCCAACTATTTTGATAATTGAGTAATCGGTCTGAGTATTTTTTAAGAAAAAATAGTCAATTTTCTGATTCCAGCTTCTTAAATGTGAATATTTTCTGGTTTCTTTACTCCTCTATGACAGTAAACTGAATATATTGGAGTTTGGGACAGAACAAGACATTTGAGGACGTAATCTTGGGCTTTAGGAAACACTGATCGACATTTTTCACAATTTTATGACATCTTATAGACAATACAGCTAATCGATTAATCAATAAAATAATCAACAGATTAATCTATAATGAAAATAATCATTAGTTGCAGCCCTAGTTTACTTTCTTCTAAATGGATTTCAAATAAAAAAAATGTTACAGCTAACAACAACTCAATTTTTGCTCGTAGTGATGATCGTTACCTACATACAGTATGTCTCCTAAAATGGATGTGAGCTTTCATGTGCTCTTCCTGTTCCAAAATAAGAGCACGTGTGCATGAGTGCAAGGTGTCTTGAATCTTACCTCTGTGAGACTGTGTGCCTGCTTCAGTAAGTCTGCTCTCCGTCTCTCTGCCTGCCTCACATGGAAGGAGTTGCTTTGACTCTGGATGACGAACACTATCTCCCGCAGGTCTGCAGGAACACAAAGGACAGAGATGTGACGCTGCTCACATACTGTGAAAAAAGGGATAATGGCAATCGATGACCTTCTGAGAACAGGACAAGATAAGAACTGCGGTCTGAATAACTGAGGTGGTTTTGCTAATCTCCATTATTGGCCTGGTGATAATAACCGGCACATCAAGAGCTTAATTGGCTCGCGGAGAGAGTATGTAAATGCCACGGCGCAGGCTGTGTTACTTAATAAAAGATTAGCAGTCAGAAGAGTCTTCCTCTGAGGTGCCGTAACACCCGAAAGGTTGACACAGCCCAGCTGTCAACTTCTGGCTGAGCGGCACAGCTGCAATCGACAGTAAAACTCTGCATTGTTACTGCATGTTAACGCCAAGGTTAACAGGGAGCCACTTAGTCAATAATGCCAGTTTAAAAACTGCTAATACAGGCGACTTCAATGCTGAAAACATGTTAGATACCATCTCTGTCATTGACCCAGCTTTCTGCAGTTCCTCTTCATGTGAAATCCATTTACAGGGCAGCAATAGTGACACAGCTCAGTGAAGAATGACATTGGCTGCACAAACACGTCCACATAAACCCCGTGGCTCTCAGGAGCAGTACAATCAAAACTAGACCAAAGCACCAGGGGGGAGGGAATGAAAAAAAAAAACATTTTGTCTTTGGCTCAGTACAATTACATTTGACAACTCCTAAATCCTGTAAGCTGTCCCTCACATGAAGTCTACAGCACCTGGCTGGAATGACTGCGACAACAAAAAGGCTTTTCAAGAATTTAGAGCTGAGAGATGGGAGCCAGTACGGAGTACGAAGAAAAAAGAGATTTCAGAGTTTTCCTGCTTTGACAGGCAGCTCAGAAACTTCCCGGTAATGAGATGTGCTGGGATTTTTGTGACAAACATAACACGCTTTGTGCCAAATCATTCTCACTGGCTTTAGACATTTTAATTAGCTGCTTAAGTATGTGTACAGGATATAGTCATAAAGGGTATACCCATGTCATAAATTATGATTACCAGACGGACTTTTTCCCCATGAAGCTCTGCAAAGTTTGCTGACTAAGTGTTTTTTAGTGTTTCAAAACATAAATAAGTAACAGCCACTGCTGACAGGTCTATAATCTTCCCAGTGGAATAGTGCAAAAGCAATGCAAAGAGAAAAAGGGGAAGAGCGAGTGCTGAGAATGGCAGGATTAGATGGATTGCCTCCTCCTCAATTACACTACTTGAACCTATTCCCACCCTGGGTTCAGATATTAGCAGCAGGGTCAGGGGTAGATACTATGTCAGAGTACAGTATCTGTGTCGGATCTTTTTAATTAAGTCTTGGTGGGTGTGTCGCTCCTTTTGCTCCGCTCATAACAAGGATCCCATTGATCCTGGAGCCCTGGTGAGGGAGGGGGGGGGGGGATTTACTTGCTAAATCTTAGCATGTCCATCTCCCAACAGATCTAACCTCCGCCGAGAGCCGAGCTTAGAGAGCGAGCACCACTCCACCACCTCTAAACGTCCTTCTGCTGAGTTTGCTAAATGAATGACTATGCGTGTGTACGTGCGTGTGCATCTGGTTTCACATAAAGCAGTGCATTTTAAAGCCCCAGGTGTGGCACCAGCCTCCTGATACTGCACAGTACAGCAATAATACCAGCTGCATGAGACTAACAGCAAAATCAGATAAGCGGGTTGCCAATCCCTCATTGTGCAGATAATGCGTACCCCCTATGTCAAAGCAAAGGAGAATCGGGGGTAAAAAAAGAAACTAATTAAGACTGAATTCACTGGCCTCGTCTCCACACTAATGGGTTTCGATTAATCATCAAACAACGGGGAGAAAAGGAAAAATCCTGTTATAACGCCCTTCTTCCTTCACCTCCATCATTCCTGTGTCCTTCTCCTATCGGGTATAAAACACCTTTGTGCAGTCCCTTGACACTCATGGCACCCCATGCAAGATTACAATTGTGCAATCAATACGCCTACCTGTGTTTAATTATAGGGCAAAGGTTTAAAACAACGCCTTTGGTGCCAAGGATGCCACAAAACACTTTTTTAGTGGATCGGAGAGACTATCCAAGGATGCCTCTGGCCTGAGGAGAATATGAATAAGAAAATATGCTTAACACTTTGTACCTTCCCCTTGCATTGCTATAGCATTATAAGAGGATGTTAAAGGGATAGTTTGGATGTTTTGAAGTGGGCTTGTATGAGGTACTTATCCACAGTCAGTGTATACAGTAGATGAAGTGGTTATACGTTTTAGTAGCTTTTTTGTTTGTACATTCAGATATGGAGGAAAGTCTCTCCCCCCTTCGTGCCCCCTTTAGCTCTGGCTGGTTGACGTAAAACACATCACTTCCGGTGTGCCAGCGTGGGAAAGTTGCCACAGACATCACAACTCCGGGACAGAGAGCTTTCCCTGGCGGTAATAGGCTTAATCTGCATTGTGTGAACTCGTTTGGCAAGGGGCTTGAATGTAACGGCCGTTTATTTAAATGTAAAAGTCCCACACTGCAGCTTTAAATATAATCTCATTAAGGCTGTCAAAGTTAACGTGATAATAACGTGTTAACGGAAATTTGTTTTAACGCCACTTATTTCTTTAAAGGATTAACGCAACTTGCGATTTTTAGGTTGTAGCTGGCAAGAGTGAAGATACTGGTGTCATATGAAACTAGAAAAGGAATCCATTGGTACCAACCATGTCATACTAGCTAGTCAGCAAGGAGGCTAAATAATGCTCCAAATTTACACAAAACTTTAATGAGGGAAAACTGGCATGGATATTTTCAAAGGGGTCCCTTGACCTCTGACCTTAAGATATGTGAATGAAAATGGGTTCTATGGGTACCCACGAGTCTCCCCTTTACAGACATGCCCACTTTACGATAATAATATGCAGTTTGGGGCAGGTCATAGTCAAGAGAGCACACTGACAGCTGTTGTTGCACGATTTGTGCATATTTTTTATGCTAAATGCAGTACCTGTGAGGGTTTTTGGACAATATTTGTTATTAGTTTGTGTTGTGAATTGATTTCCAATAATAAATATATACATACGTTTGCATAAAGCAAGCATATTTGCCCACTACCATGTTTCTAAGACTATTAAATACTTGACAAATCTCCCTTTAAAGCTGCAGTATGCGATATTGGTGCAAATATGATTTAAAAAAGTTATTTTTAGAAAACGGCCGCAATATCGGGACAGTAGCACATGAAACAGGTAACCTGAAATAAATCATGTCCTTCTGTGTCCTACTGTGTCCTCCGGTACTCCTAACGGCATCTGAAGGATTTCACTTACCGGAGGAAAACAAGGTCTGCTGTCCAGCTGCAGTCTATGAGAGCCGGCTGTCAATCACTCGCGAACTCCGACCAAACGGTCAAACTAGGCAGCGCTGATCAAATATGAATCAATATTCTGTTACTGTAATGCCTATTTCTCGCCTCAAATGTTTTCAGAATCATCTTGTAGTGTACTGTTTAGCTGTAAAATGAGAAAGTTTGTGACGCGGCCGCCGTTTTAAAATCTGTTGAAGGAAGCCAAGTTCTGGTCACATGACCGGAGC
This sequence comes from Sebastolobus alascanus, assembly GCA_916701645.2. Lineage (NCBI taxonomy): Eukaryota > Metazoa > Chordata > Actinopteri > Perciformes > Sebastidae > Sebastolobus > Sebastolobus alascanus. The sequence goes on along the minus strand of CAKAOJ020000040.1, from coordinate 1,812,936 downwards.
AAAGCCAATAGGAACACTCTCTCTCTCTGAAATGACCTATGATAAGTCAAAATCTGCCGTCACAGGCTAGATTTTTCTAAAGCCTGTAAACAGAGCCATGATGAGGAGCAGAAGTCTTCTCCCAGAACACTTGAATTACAATATGCTGAAAGGTTATTATGGAATTTTTGCCAAATTATGCCAAAAAATTGTTGCCTACTGCCACTTTAAGGTACATTTTGAACAGATAAAGAAATGTGCGATTAATTTGTGATTAATCGCGATTAAATATTTGAATCGATTGACAGCCCTAATTCTCATGCATGCGACATGGCTCTAGGGTCACCATGGTCCCAGAATGATGAATACTGCTTTGGTGATCCCCTGACTTTTCCTCTCGCGCCATAATCATGCTCACCTCAGCATTTAGCACCACTAAGTACAGCCTCACAGAGCCGCTAGTGTGGCTGTAGACTCTTAGGTTCGTTCTTTCTCATGTAAAGCACTTACAAACTGTTTTACAAAGTATATAAATTAAGTTTGCTTGCCATTTTGCTTTTTACTTGGCAGTTGCTAGTGTATTCGGGTAGGATGTTGCCAGGTTTTTGTTAGGGAGTTTGTGGTCATCGTAATGGTATTTAGTGTGTGGTAATTAGGGTGTCTCCTGGTGCTTGACAAGGTGTATTTAATGCTTGTGAGGTTGTTCTGTATTCAAAGTTGCTACAGAGGTAGTGCTATTAATACCAGCAGTATTAACTCTAGTTGTATTAATATCAGTATTCCCAGAAGTGAAAGTATGCAACTGATTCATCTGTTTAATAGCAGGGCAAAGATGTGAAGCAGCACCCTGGTGCCAAACATGCCGCTGAACGCTCTTTTTTGGTGGTTAAGTGAAATTATCCAAGGATGCCTCTTGGCTGAAAATAATAGACTTAGAATGAAAGGGATCGAAGGTTCCCGGGGAGATGAAGCCAAAGCTCCTATCACCTTGGAACAGATGATTTTATTTTGCCAGGCTGATGGAACTAGAAAGCATGCGTCTAGTGTCCGTTTGTCTCCCCTCACTCTTTCAGTATTCCACAGAGGCCACTCCATAGAAAAAAAAGACTGTATCGGCCTTGAAATATATTGGATGAAATGAGACACAGGAGAATTCAGCCTCATTCTCTCTCTGATCCGATGCTTTTCCCAACGCACGGAGAAGCCACCCTTTAAAGGCCATCACAAACTGGTCTACGGCAACCTCCGTGTGAAGGCTCTCTGTGCATATAAGAGGGCAGATAATCACACTGATTACAAAATCAAGGATGATGAACTAAAACGTGTTTGTATTTCTTGGTGTGTGCACACATATTGGAGGGTGTAGTAAATATCTGCACTTGAATGTAGATTGTGCGCTCTCGTAGTGGCCTGGCCCTGCAGTGTTGTCACCTCATTGACACAAATCAATAGTGACACTTCCTTAGAGCAGGATGGCAGACGTTGCCAAGTGGCAGAGGAGCTGAGAGCACACTGACCTCTAGGCACTCCTGGAGCTCTGTCATCTCCATCAGCGTCACGGAGCAGGTGTGTGTGGTCACCAGAGCTGTCACAGGAACGTTTCATTTCAGCCAGGAGTATCTCCATCCCCATAGTTGAATAAACACACGTCCATGGCAAGGCGACCGACGGTGAGCATGCGCAAATGAACGCGTGGGTAAGTTTGGGAGAGCAGCATTTGAAATCTAGTTCAGAATTCTAAAAGCAAAAGGAGGAGCGTTAGGAGGGAAAGCAGATCAATAGTGCAATTTCAATGACAAACGCCTGCGAAAGTCGAGAGGGATAAGATTCTGCAAGTGGGGCCATTAGGCTGTTGTGAGAACAATGAAACCGTCATGACAGATCCAGAGCTCTTCATTGCCAGCACATATTCACAGATGACAGAGGATGTCAATAGCTCATTTCCATAGTCGGCAGGCCTGACTTCCTCATCCAGCAGCTGATTGTGCTGGTGTAAAACCTGCTACACTCCAATGACTCACATCATTGGACTCCCCGAGACAAGATGGCCCAGAATCATCCTTCGCCTAAAAAATTCCCATCCATCTCCCTCTACCTCGCGTCCAAAACGGGGAATCCGAGAGACATACTGCTCCGAAGAGAATTGGGTTGCAGTTTCCTGACCAAACTAACCATGACCGTCACACCAGACAGCACCAGGATTTAATAGCCAATCCACAGACATCCGGTGATATTCAATCTGGAAGCCCAAATTCAACCCTGTCTCCTGCTAAATTCCATTTCCATACAGCTAAACTGAATTCTCAATTACGTTTCGAGGGAAAAGTATTCTCTTCTGGATTAGGGTCGCAATTTTAAACACGTGGTTAACGTTGTAAATTGAAACAAAAAAACGCAACAAAACTACTTGGTTAGGTTTAGTAAAACATCATGGTTTGGCTTAAAATAAGTATGTTAAAGTGGGGGTAGGCAGTATATTTTTGGCATCATTGGGCAAAAATTCCATAATAACCTTTCAGCATATTGTAATTCAAGTGTTTTGAGAGAAAACTAGACTACTGCACCTCCTCTTGGCTCTGTTTTCAGGCTTCAGAAAATCTAGCCAGTGACAGGAGACTTCACAGGTAATTTCAGAGAGCGAGCGTTCCTATTGGCTGTTTTACAAATGCAGATGTGCATGCACGTCCATTCAGATGGTGAAAGCCTGATTCAACGGAACATCCTGCAGGAAAAGTTGCTAAACCACCATTGGCGACAACTGGCTACACTGCAAAGCAACTCAAAAAAGGAAGACGGATTTATCAAAAAGAGTCGGACAATATCTGCGAAGCATTTCCACGATGGAGAGAAAATGATAATTAATTTAGCCTTCTGCTCATGGCTGTGGCTAGCGCTGTGAGCTAGCCTCATGGGTAACTACGGCAGTAGCTCGGGGAAAGCATAATTATCTCTTCATCTCTCTAATAGTTTAGCCTTTAGCCCAGAGCTCACAGCCATGACGGCTACGGTTAGCAGAAGGCCAGACTATTAGCAACACTTTCTCTCCATCTCTGAAACGCTTCGCTGATATTGCAGCTCGCTAGAGCCTCGAATCACAGTATGTCATCTCAAAGGGCTTTACAGGCCCACACGTTTGCAGAGAAAACAGGACGGCATCGGGATCACAATCATGATTGTGATGATATTTGAAATGAATGACTAGTACTCATACTGGTTACTGTATGAAGCATGTGCATGTGGTCGTGCTCATCTGGTGGGAGGGGTTTAGGACAGAGAGTGGAGAGAGGAGAACTGCAGGATGAGGGCTGGATTTCCAAATTCTGGCTTTTTTTTAAAACTTTTTTGGAAAACTGCCTACCCTGGGCTACCACTTGAATTACAATATGCTGAAAAGTTATTATGGAATTTTTGCCCAATAACACCAAAAATAAACTGCCCCCCCCCAGCTTTAAAGTGGCAGTAGGCAACAATTTTTTGGCATAATTTGGCAAAAATTCCATAATAACCTTTCAGCATATTGTAATTCAAGTGGTCTGAGAGAAAACTAGACTTCTGCTCCTCATCATGGCTCTGTTTTCAGGCTTTAGAAAAATCTAGCCTGTGACGGCAGATTTTGACCAATCACAGGTCATTTCAGAGAGAGAGAGCGTTCCTATTGGCTGTGCTCCGGTCATGTGACCAGAACTGGGCTTCCTTCAACAGATTTTACAATGGCGGCCGCGTCACAAACTTTCTCATTTTACAGCTAAACCGTACACTACAAGATGATTCTGAAAACATTTGAGGTGAGAAATAGGCATTACAGTAGCAGAATATTGATTCATATTTGATCAACGCTGCCTAGTTTGACCGTTTGGTCGGAGTTCGCGAGTGATTGACAGCCGGCTCTCATAGACTGCAGCTGGCAGCGGACCTTGTTTTCCTCCGGTAAGTGAAATCCTTCAGATGCCGTTAGGAGCACCGGAGGACACAGTAGGACACAGAGGAACATGATTTTTTTCAGGATACCTGTTTCATGTACTACTGTCACGATATAGCGGCCGTTTTCTAAAAATAACTTTTTTAAATCATATTTGCGCCAATCTCGCATACTGCAGCTTCAAGTCACAGGTGTAAATTTAATGAACGTTGACTTTTAGTTTCACAAAGGACATGAAGGTCTCCTGGGTGAAACTCCTGTGTTTGTTTGACCCATCCACCCACCTCTACCTCCTTCCTATGCAGAATTCCGCGGACTATGGTTAGAAACGTATTTGTGATACGTCAAAAACAAACGTAATACGGGAGAAATTCGTTTCCCTTGAAATGTAACTGACAATTCAATTGCGTTGTTTGGGAACGTAATTTTTAGGAGACCAGACTTCCAAATTCAATATAGTCAACATTTTAGGCTGTTTAGAGTTTGATTTAGCCATAAAAAAAATAATTTACCTTCCATATAAGCAATCATCTAGTGTGGCACAGGCCTATGTGCCACATAGCAAGTGAAACGATTTTCTATCAGCCTTTTTCTCATATTAATACAGACTTTTAATTGCCGAGCACACGATCAATAGAGAACATGGTGTATTTAACTTTCAGCTTACCGCCGAAAAGGTCAGTGTCATAAATATCTCTCAGTAAAACAGAGAGAGGAAAATAGCAGAGAGGGGGCAGACAGAAAGGAAAGGGAGTGTAATGAGGAAGCAGACCAATAGAGAGAGACAGGGAGATGCACTCCGATTGCAAAAGAAGAAAGTGTGTGCGTGCGTTTGTGTGTGTGTGTGTGTGTGTGTGTGTGTGTGTGTGTGTGTGTGTGTGAGTGTGTGTGAGAAAGAGAGGTATGCATGAGGGGAAGTCATCTGTAAAGTAAGCTCATTACAATTCTCTCCTATTCAGAATGCAAAAACACACATACAAAACAATCACACAGCAGATGCAACACGTAAAGGTTTAAAAAAGGGTCTCCGATCTGTGATAATCACGCTCATTAGAGGTTCTCCAGAGCTCATGACTCTATGGACAACTGTGCTGAAGACTAATGAGAGCTGAACTCAACCCTTAAACCTCACTTAGCATCAATAATTCAGGAAGCTGAGGCAATTAACGCTTAACAGATTCCAGGTTTTGCTTACGAAACCCATTATCCATAATAGCATTTCGAAAATGGATGAGACACCACTTGGAAATAAGTTTGTTTTATCCAAAGTAAGTAAGCAGATTTTTTTTTTTTTTTTTGGAAAGATTCATACCTCATATATCAATATACGCCAGCACTGTTTATGACATTTTTGAGGATGGATGTATCTTAATTTGGAAAGTAAAGTCATCAGCAGTGCTCAGAATAAAAAATAAAGAGAAGCAGAAACAATAGAGGTGGTACTAGTGAACATGAGAGGCTAAGAGACAGAAAATAAGGAAAAGTAAATACACAGTCAGGGAAAGTTAGTTGGTACGCAGGAAGAGTTCAGTCAACATCTTGCGAACATTGTACCTTCTTGAAAGATACAATGCGTACATCCCTGGCCTGAAGGAGCTGGCTCCGAGCCACATCATGAATATAATACAACTGCTGAGGGGACAGTAGCACTGCCTTCCTGGGCTTAATTATTGTTATAGTGATAATCTGATTTAAATTCTGGCACACCTTCCCTGCTCTCAAGCAATACCATTCATTGTTTGTGGTGCAGAGTTGCCCTGTGCCCTCAACTATCAAACATGAAAAAAAATACACCTTTAAAAAAAAAAACAGCTTTAGTCAATGTGCCTTGCATCTGCTGTTTGCTGGAACATTTCTCTTTCTGCCACATATAAAAGAACCAAACCTACAGGTCATTAATTTTTCTACAACATCAACAGTGAAAATCTTATGTTAGTGCTACAATATTCCCTTAAAGTCAAAGAGCAAGAGTTTATTTCTACATTTGCAACAAAGTTTCAACAATCATAAACACCGATACTGGCCATGACCTGAAGAGGCAGAAATACAAATGTCTCCACCATTGTAGCATTACTAGACCATAATGCAAAGCAGCCAAGTGGTTTTAAGTAAGGAGATCAAATCATGATTGGCCAGAGATAAAATCCTGATTCATGGTCTCTGTATTAAAGGTGTTAAATATGGGATTGGGAGGCTCTCAACATGGCGACGGCGAGACACAGCTTACAGCTAACAGTGCTAACAATGCTAAACAGTGCAAACAACGGCGAAACAACAGTGTTTACCAGAGCGGGAACTGAAGAGTGGATGCAACGCTTCTGCGACGGCGTTACCAGCAGTAGGGCAAACTCACATGCACTAAAAGCATGCGTGGCCAGCCCGGGTGTGTCAACAAAGTACAGAGAAGCTCGGATTACAACACACACGGAGGAGAACGACTTCATTCTCTGCGCATGTAGACATTACTCCTCTATATCTTTACATAGCAAATAGTTGTTTGATGCTATATTAATGCTATGGATATCAAATTTAGCACCTTTAAAGTTTCATTCCACTTACACATACAGCTAAAAGGAGATGTAGTTACTGTGGAAAAGTGGATTTTTATAACTTTTAATGTAAGAACTTGTAATTTCCTATCCAGGTCTCAGTGGGTCGCTGTGTGAAATCCTTTAGGAACAAGATGCAATATGAAATCCTGATAGAAAAATTGCATAAGCAGCAAACTCTAATCAGATCAAAACTTGTATATCTGCACTGACTGTTTAACTAAAATGAAAAGAAGTCTGAGACATACATTGATTGCCTAAATTTAAAGGTAAAATCAGCCTAATAGTAAAGTAAGTAATTACAGTTGTCTGGGTGAATAGCCAACTGGATTTTAGTCAAAACTGCCTCCTTTAGACATTACATAAGAGAGAAGACCAGTATTGCCTCACATCTACTTACTTAAAACAGCTGAGCTTGGCAGACAAGAGATCAAAATGTCTGAATCAGGATAAAACTTTTCTCAATTCGTTAACAGCTCCTCCTGTCCAAATGCATTACTGCAGTATGTGTCAGAAACTACTGAAACTTCTATACTTAAAAAGTTTAATTGAAAAAGTTCTTTACATTCCGTACTGTGACTCCTCTACTGTGACACTGCATATAAAACATCATTTGATCCATTGTATACTTTTTCATCTTTGGTCTACGAGTCTGAAAATTAAGTGGATTGACTGAATTGATATGGCTAGACAGCCAAAGGCCTTACAAGATTTATGTTATTATGATGTCTATTGTTTTTTTTTTGTGAAGCTGCTGAATATAACGTTGCTTTGATACTTTAAACACATATTATGTAATTTCTGCCGCTAGGGGGCTCTCAATCAATACAAGAACAAAAGGAGTAGTTTGATGACGTCGACTGGGATCATGGGAGTTGGCGTCTTCACCATTGCCGATGAAAATCTATCTGACGTGACTCAGGCAGAAATCATGTTCACGGACGAGGTAATGTATAAAAGTTTTATTCACATTACGTTTATTCATGTTTCTTCACGTTATGTCATTTCATTCTAATGAAATAGCTGCAAGTAACGTAACATTAATTTGCTAACTTACCATTAGATGAGTCGACTGTCCATTAGGGATGCTAATTTTGAAAAAACTTCTTAACCGATAACCGACCCTCGTTAACCGATTGTTAACCGTTAACCGACAAGATTAGTGCCTCGCATGTAGCGGTGCGCCAGCTGACAACTGAGTACCCAGTTCACCATCAGGAGAGCTACAATAGCAGCCCCGGTGCTGCGTGTAGTGTCGCGGACATGCAACCACGTTCCCAGTAAAAGTCTGCACCGCACATTTACTTTAGTTTAGCAGATTGTCCTCTGTGTCTGCCCGGCGTAACGATCCTCTGTCTGCCCAGATTAACGATAGCGAGTGTGTTTTTGTGCTACGTTAGCAGCTGTAGCTCTGCTGCTAGCTTCGTGCTCGCCGCCGCTCTGTCATTGCAGCTTAACTTTTGCGAGTGTACGACAGACTGTATGTGTGTGGCGGCGGGGAGTGGGGGTTTGTCGGTGGTGTGAACGTAAGTGTAGCAGACAGTGTGTGTACAGTTTATTTGTCGGTGGATAAATGCTACGAGGCTACAACTCGCTCCCTCAAGTGAGCCAGAGACCGGAGCCAACTTCCTGTATCTTGCAACTCCGGCTCCGCCTCTTAAGGTGGACCAGCTTTTCTGCTTAAAGAGACGAGCCGCTCCTCTGAGTTTTTCTCAGCTATTTAATTCATTATTAATATATATTTTAACCGTTTTAACCGATAGCGTTAATCGGTTAAAGTTCTTAACGTCGGTTAACGGTTAAAAGGTTAATTATTGACATCCCTACTGTCCAAACATCTAATGTTACTGTAACGTTAGCTAACGTTATATGGATAATTTCATCGTGGATTAGCCCAGCGCTGTGAACTGTGGTCAAAAAAATCATACTAAAAATAAATTTATGAGTTTGTTGAACGTTGCTAACATTATAACTAGGCTGTCAAAGTTAACGCAATAATAAGGCAAATTCCTTTTAACGCCACTAATTTCTTTAACGCAGTAACGCAATCGATCTTTCAGAGGTTGTAGCGGGCTCAGTTTTAAAGCTAGAGTGAAGATACGGGTATCATATGAAACTAGAAAACCTAAAGAATCCATTGGTACCAACCATGCCATACTAGCTTGTGTCATACTATATGTCTTACTAACGCTCCAAACTTACGCTAAATTTTTGTGAGGAAAAACTGGCAAGGCCATTTTCAAAGGGATCCCTTGACCTCTGACCTCAAGATATGTGAATGAATCACGACATCATTTCAGTATATTTCCATCTCGCTTACAGTGCATTGGAGGTTTATAATAGATCTTTCATGTAAATTATCACTGGTAATGGAAAATCATCCTGAAACACATATGAAAGCATAAAAATAAGTATAAATACTAGGTCTGTCAAAGTTAACGTAATAATAACGCGTTAACGCAAGTTCATTTTAACGCCACTAATTTCTTTAATGCATTAACACAACTTGCGATTTTTAGATTGTAGCGTACTCACTTTTAATGCTAGAGTGAAGATACTGGTATCATATGAAACTAGAAAGGAGAGGAATCCATTGGTACCAACCATGTCATACTAGCTTGTCGTGAAGGAGGCTAAATAACGCCCCAAACTTGTGCTAAATTTCGGTGAGGAAAAACTGGCATGGCCATTTTCAAACGGGTCCCTTGATCTCTGACCTCAAGCTCTGTGAAATATAATGGGTTCTATGGGTACCCACAAGTCTCCCCTTTACAGACATGCCCACTTTATGATAATCCCATGCAGTTTGGGGCAATATCAATAAAATATAAAATAAAATAAAATATAAATATTTTAATCAATTGACAGGCCTAATATAAACTGATTTAGAGAAGAAGAAGAGCGATGCCGTTTTAGTGTAATATATCTACTTTTATGAACTAAATTTAATGGCCAGTTGAAGAAGTGTGCTCCTGTCGGCTAACATTTATTCTGGCGTTGTGAAGCTACAGTACAATGTGTGGAAAACAGACATTTGCTGATTGTGCTGTAGGAGATTACGTTACATTCAGTAGGGACTCGGGGCCTTGGGCACTGAAGGAGAACGTTTTTATAGCGCTCATATTTTAACAATGCAGTTATGTATCTTTATATTGTGTCCAATTTGAACAACTTCTTTTCCTGAGGCATTTCTGTAGGTGATATTCTCAACGGTTTCAGCTATCCGTGTTGTTGAGATGTAGCATGTTGCATTTTTAAAAAACACTATATGCAGCACAACATGGCCAGAAGACTCCCCCTGCTTTTTGTAATGGGATCATGTAGATGTGCAAAGTGTACAAACTGAATATAATGGCTCATTTTATTCAGACTTAATTGAGACATCATGCCATTTAGTTTTGGCACCCTGTATTCCCTCTAAAGAAACATTATTTGAGTAATTACTTCCGATACCTTCTAAAAAGGTCACCAGTTCCTTTAAAATAAACAAGCCAGTTATTCCTCTTGATGTTCGCGGTTTTATTAAAACAATAGGAAGCCCGACTTTCCTTTATTCATCTTTTGAATTCCTGCCCACAAACAATATTCTCTGCAGGCGAGCGGGGCTTTTTTTTCCTGTTGTGACAAAGGGAATTACTATGGCGGTGCCAGATAGTGAAGCTCCATTTTTCAGATAGCTGTCTGTTTGTATTTCCTCTCTGTGCTGAGGTGCCAAATGAGAGCATTATGAAGTTGCTTTTGTGTGCTTTTGTGTCTGTGGTGACCCAGTTGAATGAACAACAGGCAGAGGTCCAGAAAACTGGCTCCAAACTCCTCTGCAGGCTCACAAAAATCACTCTCCGATGGGGGATTGTGTGAGCTCCCTGTAGCATGAAAGGCATGCATGAGATCTCTGGATTTGCTCTCCTTATGAAATTCCTGGTTGCTGTCAAATCGATAAAGAGACGGGACTATATTTATGAAAAAGTCTGAGGAACTTGGAAGATTACATTTTCAAGGCAGGCATCGCACAAAAGCCCTTTTACCAATTTCATTCATTACCATTTGCTATTCAAATGTCACACAGTCCAACATTTTTTCATTTCAAGATTTACTATTCATGATTATATCTAGTGATAATGTATTTCAGCCCTTTGAGCACATGGTTCAAACTAAAAAATACTCAGTAAAAGCAAAAGGTCATCCCTTTGAATACCATTCAACATTACAAATTAGTTCCTCTGACGCAGACTTATTCAAATATTGAACACAATAGCATAGTCCAAAATAAGACCCGTACTATGAATAGCAGCTTTAAACACAGGTACTCTCAAAGACAGCAGCAATATCATTGATACAAATATGAATATACATATAATATATTATAGTCTTTGATAACATCTTAAATTACAGCCTGCAAATTACAATGTCATTTTTTATACACTGATCAGCCATAACATTATGACCACTGACAGGTGAAGTGAATAACATGGATTATCTCAATGGCACCTGGCAGCATGTGAACATTTGGACCTTGAAGTTGATGTGTTGGAAGCAGAAAAAATAGGCAAGCGTAAGGATGTGAGCGACTTTGACAAGGGTCATGGGCGGCCAAGGCTCATTGATGCACGTGGGGAATGCAGGCTGGCCCGTGTTGTCCGATCCAATAGAAGAGCTACTGTAGCTCAAATTGCTGAAAAAAGTTAAAGCTCGTTCCGATAGAAAGGTGTCAGAACACACAGTGCATCTCAGTTTGTTGCGTATGGGGCTGCGTAGCCGCAGACCGGTCAGGGTGCCCATGCTGACCCGTGTCCACCGCCAACAGCGCCTACAATGGGCACGTGAGCTTCCGAACTGGACCACGGAGCAATGGAAGAAGGTGGCCTGGTCTAATGAATCACGTTTTCTTTTACATCATGTGGATGGCAACGAGTTGGAGGTGTTGACTTGGCCTCCAAATTCTCCAGATCTGAATCCAATGGAGCATCTGTGGGATGTGCTGGACAAATAAGTCCGATCCACGGAGGCCCCACCTCGCAACTTACAGGACTTAAAGGATCTGCTACTGACGGCTTGGTGCCAGATACCACAGCAGACCTGCAGAGGTCTAGTGGAGTCCATGCCTCGACGGGTCAGGGCTGTTTTGGCGGCAAAAGGGGGGCCTACTCAATAATAGGCAGCTGGTCATAATGTTATGGCTGATCGGTGTATATCAATTAAATTTACTTTTATATAGCGTCAAATCATAACAGAAGTTATCTCAAGACGCTTTTCATATAGAGCTGGTCTGGACTGTACTCTATATAGAGACCCAACAAGAGATCCCCCATGAGCATGCACTTGACACGACAGTGGCAAGAAAAAACTTCCCTTTAACGGGTAGAAACCTTGGGCAGAACCCGGCTCTGGGTGGGCGGCCATTTGCTTCAACTGGTTGGGGGAATTCTCCGTTTGGCTAGTCCGAATCAGAGTGAAATTTATACTTTTGGTTCGTTTTCTTAGTCTAGATCGGTTTCAGAGGGCACAAATCCAAGGGGACCAAATAAAAACTATAATTTTCTGAGGGGCGTGTACGAAGGAGTGACTTTATCTTTTTCATCTTGAGAGCTGCCACTTTTATGCAGGGAATCGCAGACTTTGACTTGGCACTGATGTACTGTGAGCATGAATCCCTTACATCACTATTTTGATGGACTTTATTTGGCATATTCTGTATGTTCTCTACGGCCCAAATGTCAAGCAAACACCGGACTAAGTTCTGCAGAAGTCCAAGTCAGTCCTCTCCCCCTCATGTTAACCTGTCGTTTACCTGTGTCCATCTCAACAAATGCCCACAAAGGCAGCCTGCGTTTTGGTTCGCTTGGAAACAGTCTGACACCACCTCTCGCTAGCGGTCTCGGTCCGGTTGTTTTGGTCTGCATCAGAGGTTGATTACTGCGTTCACAACCGCCCAAACGAACCACACCAGAGGCCTGTACTACGAAGCAGGATTTGGGGTTAGCGAGGTAACTTCAGGGTTAACCCTGGGTTTTCCGTCCTACGAAGGTGGATCACTTCTTACCGGGGTAGGTCACCATGGTAAGTTATGCTGAACAGCTAACCTGCTCCGGAGCAGAGTTTGATTAAAGCGGACTAAATGTTGGCTTGTGAAAGCACCCTAAGTAAGCATTTACTGTACTTAATAATCAAAGGGTACAGTAATATCATTACTGGGTAATTAGACAGGAAAAGTCATTGTTGATAATGCAATAAAATTAGTTATTCATTTATCTTAAATGGTGATATGCTTACAAATAAAATATACTTTTTTAAAAAGCTTTTTGTTGTTGTTGTTATTATTATATGGTGTGTGCTACATTACTGTTGCTGGGGAACAAAATATTAGACTAAGCCTGGGAAGAAAGATGTACATCTGTAGCTGCAGCTATAAAACTGTATGTCTTTAGAATGATGATAAAATGTTGTAAAAGTAGTTTTGCGGTAAGATTCATCTGACGATCAAAGTTAATATTAGTTAAGACATTTAAACTTTATTTTAATCGTCACATTCATCTCATAAATTAAATTTGACCTCTGCATTTAACCCATCCTATGCTGTGTAGCGCCCAGGGAGCAACTTGTCTTGCTCAAGGACACTTTGACATGCAGATAGGAGGAGCCGGGGATCAAACCGCCAACCCACTCTACCCCCCTGAGCCACAGCCGCCCCAAAATCATCCATAAACGAAATGTACTGTAGTTAATTGGACAACATACAGTACAAAAAAAAGCGTGGTGAGCTATTATCCCTTTCAGTCTAGTCAATATATCATATTATATATCTATATTATTTTATTTATATATTTTCTACAAAGTGGCACAATGTAGGTTGGCTCCTTTTCATGGCATAACTATTAAAGCTACTGTTAAAATGACACAAAGGCTAAGCCAGTTGGTCTCCTGTATTATTATGTACTGGGTAATTATAAAAGTACTTACAGTAATTTATTCAATGGTTCCTCGTAAATGCTAATTTATTATTCCTTACTTTTTGAGCTTCAGTAAGTACTTCGTTGGCACCCCATGTGTGCAGAATAGTTACACTGTGATGTGTGGGCTGTAATGTAAAGCATTTATTTTTTGCTTCTTATTAATGTCTTACTTCCCTACCTTTGCTACTACTGAAATTAGGAAAAATAAGACTTACCCAGTTGATTGTTGTGGATGACATGCATATCATCTTGGCTCTGAAAAGACAGAAATACGTTTCAATAATTACAGCAACAAAAAAGATCTTCAAACAAATCTTCAAATAATGACCTATATACAGTAAATCCACTTTTATGTTTTAACAAAAGATGCAGAAACTGTCCAAAAAATAGCTTGTGTGAAGATGCTCAGTTTGGGCTAAACGCTCCATTTCATCTTCCTAATCACTAATTAAGACTTAGTGATACTAAATATGGAAAGCCCCATGGGTTATTTGGAGAAAAAATGGGTGATACCCCACGTCATTAGTCCTTCCTAATTGTGTGGGTTTTGTGCCTGCAGCATCGAGCTCCGCGCATTCGGCTCAATTAAGGCGTTCAACACTGTTCCACCTCCAGAGCTGTCAGCGCACGCGGCAGACCACGGAGGGATGAGTAAATCAATCACAGGCTGAGCAAACTTTGAAGAGCTATCTTTTACCTCCATCTTTCAGAGGAAATCTTTCAGTCTTGGGAGAGAGGCGAGAACGTGCGAGTTCTGGCTGCTTCCAGAACTCTAGAAGGAGAGCGGCAGAGTATTAATAGATAATGACAAACCGAGGCCTGTTTTGATTTATGGCTTCCTCTAGACTAACAATCATTTTACTGGCAAGCTGTTGCAGCCTTCGGAGAGCTTAACTAAGCCATAAATTCACTCTCAGTGGGTGTGGTGCAGTGGTTACGGGGAATCACAGTAGTTTGGTGGCAGTTGTGTGAACCAGCCGATATGTTACGCGCTATCTCAGCACATTTGGAGGGCTGGCAACTTTCATAATAGAAAACAATTAATTTAGTCAATTTCCTGCCCATGAACAGTCTCCTGCAACTGTCATGACTACACATCATTTATTTTCGGAGGGCACATGTTTCCTGCACTTCCTATCTTTTCTATTATATTCATCAAGTCCTGAATCGAGTGTTTTGACAAGCATTGTGTGGCCACAATTAATAGTGGAAAGTTCACCATATGCAGAGCGATGATTCATGCTTATGTGACGCTCTGTCTTCATATTTTTTCAGGTGATCAGAGTTAAAGGTAAATATATGCAAAGGCAGACAAGATCATATCAGGGTGATTTAATTCAGTGGGTACAACACATCAGCTTAATTGGACTCAGTAGCATTAGTCATGCCCGCAAGGTTTCTGTCTCATCTTATCACGCACTTCTCCTCTGAAATCATTTCCTCAGCTGAAGAGAGAGGGCACCTCAAGGAAAAAAAAATGCATCTCATATGCCAAGAGAATCTGACTCGTTATCAGATAATTGCTCTTATAAAATCTTTTCAACTTGAAAAGAATATATTATATAGCAACAGGCATATAATCATAAAACAAATTTGTCTGGATGAATATGGTTGTGACAGAAGAGTGGCAGGTGCAAAGATTTTCACTTCTTCTCCTCCGGCACAACTCGACTCTGAGGCAGAGACGAAACAGAAAATCACTGCACTGTCACTGTCAAACAAAATAAATCAAAACCTCCAGTGTGATGAATTGACTGGTCGGTGAAACCTTACCAATTAAATTGATTGTGTGCACAACTGTGTAATGTGCATGAGTCTACTACATGATGTTACATGACCCTACTGTAGATAAGACCTAATGTTTTCTGACAGGATTTAATGAGGCTTTAATGAGAAATCTTTAAATCTAGCCAAATACACTGTTATACATCAATTTGTAACGTATTTCAGGAGTTCTTTTGTAATGAGCTGTTGTAATATAGGCTGCGTTGAGTCCAGAGAAAGGAAGCGTCCTCATTCATTTCAATTAGACCACTGTTTTGGCACAGCAGGGCTCCCAACGCAGCTGCCTCCGGCAAAAAACACAGGGTCATCTGGCAAAAAAAGTTGAGCCTGGCTCAGCTTTTCCACAACACATCATCCAGCCAGGCTTGGCTCTGACCAATCAGCTACATGCAAGGGCACATTCTTTGTACTGTAGATGACTTTTTACTGTTACTCATTACTGTTTACCTGGTAATCGCTGTGACGGAGGATAAAATAATTGTTGCTGTGATATCTTTACAGAGTTGTAAAATCCTGTCTTACAGTATTACAAACAACTGTGCAGTGTTTTGCCATCTGTTTAGTCTTCAAGCTCATGGATGCATTACTCAACCTGGACTTCTTGGATCATATTTCGTCCTCACACCTGTACCTATTTTCGAGTCTGAACACTTGGCTTATGTATTTATACTAGGGCTGTCAATCGATTAAAATATTTTATCGTGATTAATCACATGATTGACCATAGTTAATCGCGATTAATCGCAAATTAATCGCACATCTTCTATCTGTTCAAAATGCACCTTAAAGGGAGACTTGTCAAGTATTTAATAGTCTTATCAACATGGGAGTGGACAAATATGCTGCTTTATGCAAATGTATGTATGTAATTATTATTAGAAATCAATTAACAACACAAAACAATGACAAATATTGTCCAGAAACCCTCACAGGTACTGCATTTAGCATAAAAAATATGCTCAAATCATAACATGGCAAACTGCAGCCCAACAGGCAACAACAGCTGTCAGTGTGTCAGTGTGCTGACTTGACTATGATTTGCCCCCAAAACTGCATGTGATTATCATTAAGTGGGCATGTCTGTAAAGGGGAGACTCGTCGGTACCCACGTCATTCACATATCTTGAGGTCAGAGGTCAAGGGACCCCTTTGAAAATGGCCATGCCAGTTTTTCCTCGCCAAAATTTTGCGCAAGTTTGGAGCGTTATTTAGCCTCCTTGTCGACAAGCTAGTATGAGATATTTGGTACCAATGGATTCCTTAGGTTTTTCTAGTTTCATATGATATGAGTATCTTCATTCTAGCTTTAAAACTGAGCCCCCTACAACCTAAAAATCGCAAGCTGCGTTAATGCGTTAAAGAAATTAGTGGCGTTAAAATTAATTTGCGTTAATAAGTCATTATCACATTAACTTCGACAGCCCTAATATTTATACTTATTTTTATGCTTTGTTATTTTTCTCAGGATGACTTTCCATTTACCAGTGATAATTTACATGAAAGATCTATTATCAACCTCCAATGCACTGTAGGTGAGATTGAAACATCCTGAAATGATGTCAAATTATCTAGAGCTGCAACGATATATTGATTGGTTGTCAACTATTAATTATTCACCAACTATTTTGGTAATCAATTAATCTTTAATTAATTTTTTGAGAAGAAAAATCTAAATTCTCTGATTCCAGCTTCTTAATGTGAATATTTTCTAGTTTCTTTACTCCTCTATGACAGAAATCTGAATATCTTTGAGTTGTGGACAAAACAAGACATTTGAGGACGTCATCATTATAGACCAAAATAACTAATCTATTAATAAAGAAAATATTCAACAGATTAATCGACAATGAAAATAATCGTTAGTTGTAGCCCTAAAATTATCTTCATTTAGCCTGTTATCAATGGAAGTAAAAACCAAAAACAATAACTCTAAAAAATGTTTTTTTAAGAGGTTTTGGTTTGGTTTATTGACAATATTCTAATAAATTTATAAAATACTACCTGAAAAAAAGAAGTCCTGGACTAATTTCCATTGTTGTCTTTTGTGTTTAAACACCAATATTATAAATATATGACCAATAGTTGCTTTATTGCAGTGTTTTGTATTTATATTATTTATAGTTATTTTATATAAATGTTTTATAAGATGTGTTTTTTCTATGATCTATGATCCAAATGTAAACAACCTTGTAACAACAAGGTGAATGTACTTTAAATTTACATGTTCAAAAAGTTACTTATTGGACCCTTAACAAGATACTTTTTTAAATTCTGCTCCTGGTCACACTTCAAAAATCCCCTGCAGTTGAGTGACACCAAGGCCACACATCTTTCTCTGGTAAATGATCCAATATTCTGCGCAAGAGTGAACTCAGATCAGGTCTAACATCATTTTCGCCATTACCGAGAGATGAATTATTCTCATCTCACAGAACTCGGCTCTTTTTGGCCTTCTATGCTTCTGCACACAGGTAGCGCTCTCCTTAATCCCATCTGACAGCAGGCTGTCAGCCATTTGCAGGAGGAATCAGACACCCATAGGTGTTAAAAAGGAATTGCTAGGAGTCTACACTGTCTATCTGAAGGGGTTAGTTTCACCATGCCTTGAGCGCTTTTGGTCTGTGGCACCTCAGCACTGATGCAGACAGACAGAAAGATTGTGCCTCGTGTAGTTTAACTTCAAAACAACGGCAGCGTAGTGGCGAAGGTTTCCCCAGCTGAGGTGTACATGCGTAAACTCCTCGAGATGCTCAACCTACTTAATGTGATTGTTATGTAATCAAGGACACCCGCAAAGACGAGCCTCGGAGCCCTGCCTGTGATTTGGAGGCTCTTCACATACATAGACTGCAGAGCTCCTGCCCCGCGCTACATCTCTCCATCCCGAGGGCACGGACGCTCCGCTCATGTGAGTGACCCGTCAGGTCCCATTAGCTTTCTGTTCACTGATGGCAAGAATGATTCAAGGTTGCAGGATTTTCTGAATTTTGACATGCGAGAGGAAAATGTGTGATGTTTACAGAAGCTATCTGGACTTTGAGCACCATACGTACCTGGTATCTGGTACCTAGGTGCGGATCCACAGTACTGAAACGGAGATCGATAGACAGACACAATGTGGACAGCTAACCTGCCTTCACCTTGCTGACTGAAACTGAAATGTATCATCTTCACAGAGTCAGTGTGTATAGATACGTTTAATTAAATGAGGCATCCCAGTTAGCCTGCTTGCAACATTCGGCCCAATAGAGAGAGAGAGAGAGAGAGAGAACCAAACAGCTGTTTCTACGTGCCTCCCCTGCTGATTTTAAGTGATTATTGTGAATGCTATGATAATGGTACTGTAAATATTAAATGGACTTGCATTTATATAGCACCTTTCAACGTTCACCCATTCACAGACACATTCATACACTGATGGCGGGGGCTGCCATACAAGGTGCCATCAGGATCTAATCTCATGATCATTCACACACACACACAGTGACACTGATGGCACAGCCTTCGGGAGCAATTTGGGGTTCAGTATCTTGCCCAGGGACACTTCGACATGTGGATTGGAGGAGCCGGGGATCGAACCGCAGATCTTCCAATTATTGAATGACCCGCTCCACCTCTGAGACACGGCCGCGAGGGCAGCTACGGCTTTATTTGGGATGACAGTTTTGTTTAGTTTTAACAGCTAGCACCTACTGTAGCCATTGTCCAATGTGCTCTGAATGCATTTTTGATGCGTTACGTGACTTTTTCTCTCCCGCTGACCCGTCAGAACAGCACCCTCTCTTCCGGGACCTCCTGATTTACAAATTAAGCACTGCATACATGATATTGGGCTAAAAGATTGAGACTAAAGTTGCACGTCCTAGGCAAAAAGTCTGCATTCTCACGTTGATGATCCATTGTAGAAGACATACAATAAAACCTTTTAAGTTATAAGTATGTAAAGGAAATGTTAGCTCAGACTGTATTTCTTTCTAACATATTGTAACCCTATTTTGCTGCTTAGCTTACATAATTGTTAAGAGTGAAAACATACTTCTTGAAAATACAAACGTTACGATAGAAATAGCTTTTACAATTAAGACCAACTGATGTGTTTAGCAAATGTAACGTTATCTCGGTTAACATTAGCGGCGGTTGCTGGAGTGTACACTTCCCACAATACAATAAAGAGCAGGACAGAGCTGCTAGGTGACCCTTCCAGGACCGGCCTCCACAGTGGAGAAATACTACAAGGGGCACGTGCTAATCGTGAACAGGGCTTTTTTTAATGTAACCTGTAACCCCACAAAACTATGTAGTTAATGATGCGCTCCTTGGCCTTGAAAGTAACACTCACTTACAACTGTAGTTAGTAAGCTAGTTATCCAGACATGCTGATGATTGCAGCACGTTAGAGCAGATAAACACACTGTTTAGTCCTTTCCTTGCTCTCATGCTCTTGTTTTCTTGGAAAGGTTAAAAAAAGACATCCTCCTCCGAACTCTTTAAATGCCGAGTATCGCTCTTATAAAGAACTCGATGCACACTCTTCTGGCATGTGGAAGAGCCAAAGTTTGTCAGACCTGCCGTGCCTAGTTACGGTTGCTAAGCTATGATTGTTCAGGGGAAGGATTTAGCGAACACTCAATTACAACTTCAATCTAAAATATGAAAGTGATATCAAAAATGGTCAAATTACAGATATTGGACTCTCTGCCTCTGTGTCAAACACAGAAGAAGTAATCAAACCTCAGGGAAGTCCGTGACAGATTCACTAGATGTGGATTCGTTCTGCACATCACACAAGTCCCTGTACCTCTTGAGAAGACACATGTACAGCGTAGAGCAGAGGAAGATAGAGAGCTGGCTAATGGTCAGTGTTGCCGACTATTTTCAGTGGAAAAGGTCAACGACAAACGGTTCACGAGTTTGGCCATGGTATGTGAATCTGTTTAGAAGTTATGTGTTATTTTGTTATAGGCCACTCTCACTGCCACACACCTTCACACCCACACACTTCACCTCCACGACAAATTTCAGCCTCCTACTGTACGGTGAAAACGGTGGTTGCCAAAGAATGGGGAAATTTGTGTTGACCGACCAACCGACCGACCAACACTCACTCCCAAATTGTGAAATACCGCTGCTTGGTCAGAGCCCCTCGGCTTCGGATACCGGCCCCCTTTAGCACTGTCGCTAAAGGGGGCCGGTATCCGATGCCGAGGGGCTCTGACCAAGCGGCGGTATTTGACAATTTGGGATGCAACATTACGGGCTTTCAACTAACTCAAATGTGAACCCACATTATTAGATGATAAGAGCAAGTGACGTAGTTTAAAGAGTGTGCAAGTCTGCATAGGGTGGGTGGGAGGCGTGGTGAATGGGTCAAACAAACTTTCCTAGACTTTCAACCAGGAGACTGCGGTTCGTGGCCCGTGTGAAACTAAAAGTTTATTTATTTTTGTCACGTCATCATCAGTATCATTAGTCCCGTGAGCCACGTCAGTCATTTGTCACGTTGTTAGTCTCCTCGTTAGTCACGTGAGTCGTTATTCAGTGATGTTTACGTCAACCTTGATAGTTTGCTAACCCTAACTAAGTGGCTGTGCTGCCTAAACCTAACTTCCTGTGATTTATTTTGAAAGGACACTATGCATGTAATGAGCATATATTGACACGCCGTCCCTGACACGCCCAAAAATAAGGCTAGAGGGGTACCTAGTGCGTCGGTATCTGATGCCGAGGGGCACTGACCAAGCGGCGGTATTTGACGAGTTGGGAGTGAGAATGTGTTGGACCGACTGACCGAACGACCGACCGACTGACTGTCAGACAGAGTGAGCTACAGTATAGAGCTACTGGTTGCAGCTGAAAGTGAAGTCAAGCTAAACTTAACTGACTCCAACTCGCTTTATCGTTAGCTATTAGAATTTTTCAAACAATCAATATGCATCTAAATCTACCTCTAATTTCAAACACTTTTTTTTTTTATCAAGGCTGTTGTATAGACTTTATAACTAAAGTTTCATGAGAGGGTCCAGACACTGGAATAATGTCAAACTTGTAAAGACTGTGTATTGTGAGAAAAAACTTAAATCATTGGACTAACAAAAAAGTAGCAAAAAGAATGGGGATCAGTGATTGGTCGTTAGGTATGCACATCCATATTTCTGTCTGGCTGCTGATTGGTCGACTGAATGCACTGCTGCTGTCCCCCACTGACTGAACACAATCAGTCCAGAGAGCCACAGCAGCACGAGAGTCTCACTGAGACGTATTGGTGACACTCTTCAAGGGAGAGCAGTTAATATCTGGCCCTTAAAGTTGCTAGATTTCTCACTAGGCGCTTTGAAAAAAAGAAAAAAAGAAAAAGGGGTCTAAGGGTCTTAAAAGTTGTCAAATCTAACTTGGGAACACTGTCAATGTTAGCTAATGCTACATCACTGCAGCTACTCATGTTTACTGTGCAAATAACAAGACAAAAACAAAGTCATTATATGCATCCTGTTAAGGTAACTTTGATATGTAATTAACTGGCTTAAGATGCTGTATTTATATAATTGGATGGTATCCATAGTAACAAGCATCATCCTGTCCCCAGTGAACACTGAAGTAGGGCACTACGACCCGTCTAAATTATTTCACATCTATGGGTTAAAGGTTGTACTGTATATAGAGTATGTTCTGTGTGTGTAGCGTGAAGGGAGACAACTTTCATTTCATTGTGAGAGCCTGCTGAAAAATAACAAATAAATGAACCTTGTAAACAACTTTAAATGACACAATTTTCTTTTTAGCTGCCCTTCTTTCATTCTCTCCCTTTGTGTAACAGACAACAACGCACACTTAAAATGGATTTGATTAAGAACAAGTGGTCCAGCTTCATTAATAATCCGGAATATATAAAAGTGAGAGTGAGCGACTAATGTTACTGCATTTAAATTTCACATTTGCAAGGTAATGTAATTAGCAGGATAAATTACAATCTGCTGAATATTTAACTCCTGCAAGCCTGGTTTAATGTACAGCTTGACAATTATGTCGCATCAGAGAGGAGAATCTGAAAAAAGGCTCTTTGCTGTCCAGAAGTAGTGGTAGTAGTGTAGTAAACAATATAAATGATTTGGTAAAGGAGGTTGCACTTTAACAATGGGATTCACGGTGGCATAAAAATGTACTAGCATTTCACTTGTTTAATTGGGTCAGTGAGCCAATTAAACAAGTGAAATGCTAGTATTTTGTCCTCCTTCATTTTGAAATCTGGGATGTGATACCCTATCACATTTTTAATATTAAAACTGCACTCCTTTCTTCCTCCTGTAATATGTTTTAGCTGCCTGCCTTCTCTAGTTTATCAGCCCTGTGACTCTAAATGTTGTGTTTACCTGGACGAGCAAACTTGTTTTTCAATGATGGAGTGTTGTACAGTTTCTTGTACATTCTTTCTATTTCTTTAAACAAAAAAACAACAACAGTAATTTATAATCTGACAAGCTTTGATGAAGTTTCTCCCACTACTTATTTCAGTATCAGTACCACTCTCTTGTGTGTTACTCTATAAAGTTGATTTTTCATCCATCATTTTGGAATTTCTCACACAGTAAAACGGTTCAACAGGGGCACTCTCACTTAGTTAGAAGCCGGTACACAGAGGGATTCATCTTTGTTTTTCTAAGCACAGAAAGAACTGTTGCCAACAGAGGCGACCAGACCGCACGAAATTGTTGACAGCGGTCCAAATCTGGTTGCCTGGGGCAACGGGGCAACGGTTACTGTCAAGCCCTGCTGTGTAAGTTATTTAGGGTCACAGTATGCTACCTGGCCTCTACATGAGATGGCTGAGAGATATTTTCACCATATTTTAGCCGTTTGGTTACACATGAAAACATTACTTAAGCTCCAATGCTTCAACTTTCTGGACCATATCTCAGTATTGTGGATGTAAATGTGGCTTAGCTGAGCCGGGTCAAAGGGGTTACAAAATGACACTGATTGCTATGAAGTGCTGTGTGTATATGATCACTCAAACTTAAAAGAAAAAAATAGCAAACACTCATGAAGGTAAATTAAATTAGTGGGAACTTCTATAAATATAACAAGGTAATAGAAGAAGTCATTTCAAAGACTCTATTTTTTTCTAATTAAGGCTGGTTAGAAAAACAAATCATTTAATTTTGAAAACCAATTTAAATTAAATACCCTTTTTTTCTGCTCTATAAATAACTTGTCGTGTGTTCTCCTTTGAGAAAAAAAAATCTGAAACCAAAAGGGAGAAACTTATATTTCATATTTTTGGGTTTCATGATGGTGCCTCCTAGTTTTGCATTAATTTGACGGAATACCGTTCTATATAAATGGAGGCCTTATTTCAGCCAATCAAATCTTTCATAAAGCAGTAACGTCAGCGCTGTGTCATCGGCAGAGTAGACAGTCACACTGAGCCAGACAGCAGCCTGCTACATAACACATAATGACAACTTGACCTTTTTTCTTCCTTTTACTAAAAAAAAAAAAAAAAAAAAAAGACCACTGACATTTTTTTACTGCAAAAAGGGGATAACTAAATGTGATTTCAATTGGACTTTGACGAATTGGGTTACTTTACTAAGAGAACTGTAGGTATTTATAAGTACCGCAGGTTTTGTCCCAATAATATGGTTCCAGAAAAATGTAAATGGATGCAGGTGTGTGTGCACCGCCTGGCGAACAGTTGATAATCACAGTTTCTGCCCAGTTGCGGTAGGATGTCCAGGTGCACATTGGCAACATTCATGCAGATTTGTAATCCCAGAAAAAGAATCTTTTCTGCCAAGATAAGGTCATTGCAGAGGAGTTGAGGCAATGATTCAGACACCAGTCACACATCTCCTCTTGAGTTTCTTTTCCTTTTCAACAACTGCAAAAGGTAAGGAGATGCTGGGGAAGAAGAAACACTCTTATGCATGTATAGTGACAGCCGTTTAGGCAGCACAGATGACAGTTTCAACGTAAATCTTTGCAAAATGATGTTTGGCAGAAAGCACGACAACCTGCAAACATCAACAGAGATGTTATTGTCCAATCAGACATGATGAGTTTTACTGAGTGTGTCATTAAGGAAGGCAGCGACTCTTTTCCTTCGAGGCTGGTCATTGTGTCAACAACTGAGTGGCACTTACGATTGAGTGCATTCTACACAGAGGAGAAGATCTATACTTCAAATAACAAAGGCTGGCAAACAAGAAGTGTGTTTGTCTCCTACAAGTTTACATTATTTATGTTCTGGGCCGATACAGATGTTTAAAATAACAATTTAGCCGACAGCCGATAACGATGTTTTTGTTTATTTTGTTGTTGCTGTTATTTATGCCCCTTTTGTGCAAGGGAAACAACGAAACAAAGACCTCTTCATTTTATATATGTGTATAATGTAATAATTAATTAATAATGACAGTGAAAGACTGTGATTAATTAAGTTAATGAATTAATTTCACTGTCTTTGAATGAGCACAAATTCAATCATAAAGAATTATGAAACAACCTTTAATATAACCTTCTTTCACATGAAAAATATTCTCTTTCTGTCTTAACAACTGCTTCAAAAGTCTTTTCAGCTACTATAGCCTACAACTACCTACTCAATGAGAAGAATGTTTCAGTACTTACACAGCCCAACAAAATATTTGTTTCGTGAAACATAAATTAAATGTAAACGTAAAAGCGATTAGAAACATAATCAGTGTTTCCCACACACAGACTTTACTTGGATGAGCCGTCCAGGCAGCCTATATTAACGGCCGCCTAAGTACATTTGGTGACCCATTTGGCATTGTTCATTTTTATTTTTTATCCATTCGAGAGAACGACGCCTTTTGCAATCGATTAACTAGTGGACTAGTAATGGTAAAATTTAGCAACATTTAGCCGGTGCAAAATGAATGCAACACAACAGATAAACATCATAAATAGCTGCAACCCTACTATTTAGTTTTGGTATTTCAATAAAGGGGCTATTCCAGTCACTTCCTGCACAGCCTTAAGATGAACCTAAGAAAATGTTTTTATTATGTAATGTTGTCAAGCTAGCATTTGGAAAACACATACAATAACGCAATGACTCATAAAGATCAGCACTTTCAATTACTTCCGCTGTACTGCTCGTGTTCTTGTGTATGTCGTATGACTGGTTGTTGCTTTTTCCCCACATCTAGGAACATCGCCTGGAGGAAAAGTCGCCCCTTACAGACTAAAGCTTCCTGCTTGGGCCCAGCAGCTTCTTGTGAGTGTCCTCATGTGTGTTGAGAAGACCAGAAGGGTGGCAAAGTGACAGGAAAAGTTCTTCATTGGCTTTGCGAGACCCTCAGCAGGAAGTTTGTAAATAATTTCTCACACTGTCCTCGTGCATCCTCTCACTGTTCGGAGTCCTCTGAGTGCATGAGATCAAGGCATTTCTGCTTAAATTAGCAAACTTGTAGTACGCTTGTTGTTTAGGCTGTTTATGAAAGCCCTGAAGCGGCAAATAATCACGGTACCTGTGCTCGCCTTCGCCAACCTCTCCAAGTCATTCTAAGTTCAAACTGATGCCAGTCATCAGAGGCTTCAGGCCATCTTCAAAGGAGGAGGGGGAGATGCTAAAACTTGTTCTGTATGCAAGCCACGGACAGTGTTCAAAGACAACCACTGAAAATGACGCTTTAATATTTACTGCTGCAACCATGTTCCCTGCTTTACATATCATAAGCCTTTTGTAGCAATGTTTTGCAACTACAGTATATTGATCAAAGCAGAGCGTTAACTTTTCAAATCCTGCCTGCAAACCGAAACAGATGATCATCTTTTCCTCCACCGTAAGGGAGCAAACAATAAGCCACGGGTTGCGGAATCACACTGAAGATGTTTTTAACAATTTTAGAAACATGTTGCTGGAGGTGTAATACTACTTGGCTGTTGCTACTTTGCATTCTGAGGTCAGTGTTCCCCATATCACACACGCACTACAGGAGCCCCTGCAGATTTATTCAGATTATAATCGTGATGGGATGAGCTTTGCTGTTTGAAGTCAGATGGGGAATCCTCTCTTATTCAGCGCCACGTCTTCTATGCTGACCACTGGCCCAGAAATCAGGTGAAATAAGCTCTGATCAAACAGTGCTTTAAAGGCATATGGTGGTTTGATATATAATTAATGCAGTTTCACTGTTAAACATTTTACAAAGCATACTACTATCTCATCTTCTCAGGAGCCAGGTAAACTACATACTTTAATTGTTAATGGGTTCTGTAAACGATCAAATTCATTTCCCCCTTTGATTTGCAACTTTTAACCAAAATTAAACCACTGCCAGTAATTTTAGGCTGCAATAATCACTATGAAACTCTGTGAAACTGTGGCGAAACTGTCAACTTCCTGGAGTTGATTTTCAAATCAAAAACAGTGGCAGACTGAAAGATAGGAAATGTGCATTAAAGCAACAGTGTGTAACATTTGGGGGGAATCTATTAGCAGAAATGGAATAAAATATTCATAATTATGTTTTCACTAGTGTATAATCACCTGAAACTAAGAATAGTTGTGTTTTTGCTAGCTTAGAATGAGCCCTTCATGTCTACATAGGGAGTGAGTCCTCTTCATGGAGTTGTGTGTCGCCATGTTTCTACAGTAACGAGAACCATCCACGTTTTGACATTACCTGAAGGCCACCGTAGTTCTCCGACACGCTTGTGAAACTGCGGTAACATGAGCCGCAGAGCTGAAAACCGTGGTACCACCAGCCGCCGTCTGACTTCTGTTGCTCCTAAAGCAGTGTTATTATGGTATGGATGGCCTCTGAGCGAGGCGAACGGCGCTACCACGGTTTTGCAATCGGCGGCTCACGTTACCGCAGTCTTGGAAAGGGAGGAGTGAGTTGAGGGGTACTCAGTTGGTTGCAATCTGCAACCACACCACTAGATGCCGCCAAATCCTACACACTGTCCCTTTAAAGATCTAAAACACTCTATACTTTTGATTAATATGGGTGAAAATAATATGACTGATTCGTTTTAAATGGGCTAAATCATCAAAACCCAAACATGGTCTTTAATATTAAATGAAAACATGTATAGCATTCTCTGTGTTTAAGCCAGAATGATGTCTTCAAACCATCATTTGAACTATCATTTTTAATGTTTCTGAACAACTCTGTACAGTTGAAAGTAATATCAATCATGTTTGGTGTGTTTAACAACTGTGTTATGGCTGTTGCACTTAAGTTCCAATATATCTAGCACCAACAACAACAACAACACTCTTGAGGAAAACATCTTTGTTAACATGGATTGGAGTTTGATTCATTCAAAACACAAAAAAATATATATTTTTGATCTGGAAGCTTAGATGTGTATTGTATTGTATAGGAACTTATAATTACTGATTCACTGCAACAAAACTGTTTCTGCACTGATAAAAAGGTCCCACATCAGTACATTGCAACTTTATGTTAGAAAGACTATAATCCTCTGAGGGAGGAGCAATAATTAATTGCTTTATTCAGCAACTTTTGAAATAATAAATCAATTGTGTTCACTTTTAGAGTCCATTAATTTATATGTTGCATGTGTTGTATAGACTATGCAAATGACTGCCCGGCCTCCCGCCATGACTCTCCATAACTAAACTGGAGCGCTTCCTTGACCTACAAATTTGTATTCCTCTCTAATTTGTTCATGTTGTTCTTCAGCCCTTGAGATCTAAAAAGGGGGCAACAACCTGGTTTCCACTTTGCAGGTGGGCTTGGTGAGAAAAACGCACTACAAATATTACTGAATACAACCAACGTCTGATACGAGGTGTGAAACACATTTCGCCCCAACTCTCCGTCTGGGAAACAGCTGTCAAAGTAGTGATATTGAAAAATTCAAATGCATTGTGAACGCATTGAGAAACACGGGGTATGTTGGGAGAGTGAAGGAGACAAACTACCACCGTGGTCCCGTGGTAACTAAGCAACAACCCCCATGAGCTCTACATAACACTAGCAGCCACATATCAGGGTCAAGGAGGGAGGAGAGGACAGAAAAATATGACTTTCTGATGCTTTTGACATTTATGTCTAAGTATAGATGTATTGTAAGAGTTTACACAAAATGAACTCATAAACCAGTTTCTCAGCTTTTATAATGTCTTTTTTTCCAGCACATTAGACGTGACTTTTATTCCTGATTTCCATTGTTGCAAAAACACTGCTCTTTTCATTCCTTTAATGGGTTTTCTTCTCCTGAATGGATGCCATTTAAATCTTTGCTTTATCACTGTGACAGGCAGCTGTCCCTAATTGTTCTTTTATTGGAAAAAAAAAACATTGAGATTGTGTGAAACTGTGCTTTGACTGAGTGTCTTTTCTTAATAGACAAACTGATAATGTGACATTTATTTTAGGGAAGACAACAGACTTAAGCAAACATTTTTGCTCAAATGAAGAGGCCAGTATCTTTACGTGCTTCTCATTAACAGAGAATTAATTGTTTCGGGATGTTTTTTTATTTACACTTAGATTACGCTGGATGTTTAGTTAATGACAATTACTGCCTAACACCGTTTACAAAAATGCGAGAAAAATTAAAGAGCAAAAAGCAAAAGGGTGAAACTTCTTCTGCAGGGAGAGAAGCGGTTGGCATCAGTACAAAGCAGGACGGTAATTTCCCATTTCTGTGATGCTAAGCACCTCTGCCAGGAGACTTACTGTCAACATCTTCTCACACCAATGAGAAGTAGAGCAACTGAACATGTTTATTATTTATCGAGCAGCAACTGCACACTCAACAGCAAGAAAATCATCTTGCACTTGAGGAAAGAGCGAATGGATTTGTATTGCGGAGCAAATTAAACATCCGATCTGGAGTACAATAATCAATCCGTTTTTAAAAAAAACATGGTCGTTAATTTCAGCTGGTCAGGCAATTAAGGCTTTAATAGAGGTGATGAATGATTAACACAAATTATCCAGAAACTAGCAGAAGCGCCAGGGTTCAGACTAATCTGCACACAGGAACATTATGACCATGAGCCCAGACTTTTGCAATTTATCAGAGATTTGTGTAAATGTTTGTGATTTTTTCAATATTTTTATGCTCATTAAGTTTATTTATTTATTTTTAATTTAATTAATTCATATTTTTTTCTTTCAATTCACACATTTAAATGTATTTATTTTACGGAATTTATTTATTATTTTTATTTTATTTATTTAGATTTATATAATTACATTTTTTCTTCTTTTTTAATCTCTGTCCTTCATTGTTATTCTTGTTATTATTATTATTTTCATGGGGGGGCTTGACAGGCATGGGTGGGGGGTTGTTCTATTGGGTCATTGTGCTTTCTCTTTCTTTATTACATGGCTTTGCTGAATACTCGATTCTGATTGGTCAATCACGACGTTCTGTGGCCTGTTATTTCTTTATAACAGACCATTGCTGTGGGCGCAGTTCTGATGTCGGACTCTGGCGGACCATTTTTGTGTCAAATTATTGATTTCTTAAGTAAGTAGCCGTGTAATAAGCGGGATAATGTACAGCTGCGCGTCAGGGGCCACCCTGCCGCATCGCCCTGTCGGGGTTTATTTCACAACAATGACCGGCTCACTGTACATTATCCCTTACTTATCATTCTTGAAACTCCTTGGTGTTGTGTATCTTTCCAATATTGATTATGGTGCCCTCTTTGCATTATATACATATCAATAAAGTGTTGAAACTAGGAAATAAAGAATCACGTGTCAACTGTTTTTCTTACCTGTGAGCCTTTTCCTGAGGTGCCAGCAGAGAAGTTGATATGAACTGTAAGAATAGAAAGAGACAAATGATATTCTTTTAGACAATGATACGGACAGCAATGAATCCTTTAAATCTAAAAGCAGCTGTACACAGGCAGGCCTAAACAAATCAACCTGGTTATTATATTTGAAAAATAAAAAATGACTCCATCTTGCTGAGTCTATGTTGGATGTCTGAGAGCACCACTCATCTATTTGAGTTTGTAATTAGAGCCCAGAGAGCTTCTATCCAATTAAATTGCCATCGATTCTGAGATGAGAAAATCTTCTCCGAAAGATTCCCAGGATTTCAAATCAATACATCAAAAACAGCAGTGCCTCTGAGAATGAATTTATACAGCCGTTTATATCAAATCAGGCTGCCTGCACTCCAGCATCAGTCAGCTTTAAATCGGACTTTAATTAGGTGATAGAGACGAGAAAGAGTTAAATTTCCTTCTCCTGCAGCAGCCATTAGAGGGAAACTGAGAGTGTTGATTAAAACCAAAAAGCAGCAACATTTTCTAGGAACAATCAGCTATGGTGTAATAAAAAAAAAGTCCAATATAAAAAGGTACATATTTCTTAAGATGGATACAATCTCTGTGATTTTGCTTTTATGACTCAATCTGCAGTAATTTGGTCAGATACAATTTCCATTGCAAGGGAACCCTCTTCTTAAATTATTCAAAGAGCTGATTTAACTTCAAAACACGACAGTGTGTAAAGCCTGGAGTAAAGCCACCAATTCAGAACAAACGAACAGTGTAATGAACCTAATTATTTTAGTCATGAAAGCATCAAAAAACAACAATGGACGCAGGGAGTTTTCACACAGTACAAATTTGCCAACCCAGCCAAAGGAATATTATTGCTGCATGTTCCTTTCAAAGAGAAGACGCCTTTAAAAGAGCAGAAAATACCCACATTAAAAGGTAGTGATTACACCTAAGCTCTTAACTGATCTTCACAGAAAGATACACACAACTTTCAAAAGGGAGAAGATATGAATTTCACACAAATTTATTTTGTTTGTTGCTTCAAGGGGACTCTGTTCACAGCAGTTTACTGTTAATAGAGTGTTTTTGTGATGAGGACAGCTCAGAATATGCCTCGACTAGAGAAAGCGATGAGATAAATGGGGAGGAAACACAAAAGAGCTGCTTTAGATCCTTCCCTGGAAAAATAACCACAATGCTTCTGCGGCAAGTGGCATCTTATTAATCAAATTCACCTGTTAAATATGTTATACAATACTAAATAATATCAGTAATTATATAAATAATAGGGCTATCAATTGTTTAAAATAATCAATCGTGATTAATCGCATGATTGTCCATGATTGTCCATGATTAATCGCAAATTAATCAAACATTTTTTTTTATCTGTTCAAAATGTACCTTAAAAGGAGATTTGTCAAGTATTTAATACTCTTATCAACATGGGAGTGGACAAATATGCTGCTTTATGGAAATGTATGTATATATTTATTATTGGAAATCAATTATCAACAAAAAACAATGACAAATATTGTCCAGAAACCCTCACAGGTACTCAGTGTGTCAGTGTGCTGACTTGACTATGACTTGCCCCAAACTTCATGTGATTATCATAAAGTGGGCATGTCTGTAAAGGGGAGACTGGTAGGTACCCATAGAACCCATTTTCATTCACGTATCTTGAGGTCAGAGGTCAAGGGACCCCTTCGAAAATGTCCATGTCGGTTTTTCCTCGCCAAAATTTAGCATAACTTTGGAGCGTTATTTATCCTCCTTCACAGCAAGTTAGTATGACATGGTTGGTACCAATGGATTAGGTTAGGTTTTCTAGTATCATATGATACCAGCATCTTCACTCTAGCTTTGAAACTGAGCCCGCTACAACCTCAGAAAAATCGATAGACTGTCAACTACTATGTCCAAGGTCAAGAATGAACTGTTAAGATAAAAATAAATAATGACAAATTCCAGTTTTTGTAAACATCTATTACATATATTTAACAGTAATTAACTTGTTTCTTGTTAACTGCCGTTTCAAACGAGTGTCCTCCATCTCTTCCATAAAGAACATTATGGCTCCTAAAGAAAAGAAAAGCCTGTGTTTGCTGATAAAAGGAGCAACTAGTGGGGAAATGTAATAACAATTTGCATTACACTGCCTCCTTTATTTTATCAGCAACAAAAAGCCGGCTAAAACAAACCCAGGCTAAAGACATTATTATCTAACGTCCGTGAATCCTAACTGCCATGTGAAGTTCACAAACATAAATCTGATCCAGCAAATCACAAGCTCCGTGGAGCGAGTAACGACTACATCGTCATCTGGCGTCCCAGTTTCGGACAGCATTAAAAATGCAACATTTGGCGTGAAACGAAGCTTCCAACGGGAATATGTTCACAATACAGCTGCTCAAACTTCCCATCTTTTCATGGCTCACCCTGGAGAGGGAGAGGCAGAGACAGAGACACACAGAAGAGGGAGAGGGGGGAGGGGGAGTAGCTCCCTACATAATGTCAGGAGTGCTGATGGGAGCACCTCCATCTCATCGCCTCCTCAGCCTGCATAATCAAGTCTGTTGTTTCCAACCATGTTTTCAATTGAGCCGCGCCGAGGGGAACTTGCTTGCTTTGATTTTAGAAACTCTGCAAATCACTCCACATGCTGAAAACTCTGAATGGTTTAGCTGAATGCTTTTCAACAAGCTCCTCAATTTACATTGTCTTTGTAATAAAAGCAGACGTCCGAAGCAATTAGCCAGGAAACACTGTGCAGCAATGGGAGGGAATCAGGTTGGTATGGGTGTACAAAGAAAATATGTATGGGTACATACTTTACAGGACTACAATTCCTGCCAGCAGCAATGCACTTTTAAGGAACTACTTGTCTAAAATGTAAAAATCTTGATGCATCCATAGCAATTAAGCAATGATTTGCTTGTTTGACAGTTAGTTGGTGCGTGACTGAACTTTTCGTGTCATTCAGGATTTAATGGGTGCAGCGGGAGTGGAAATAAATGGAGACACCAAATGAAAGTGCTTTGAAGTAACTACACATTTTACTCTACACAAGTCACACTAACAAAGGTGGCTATGGAGGTGTATTATATTATACTTGAATGCTAATTAGCAGTCAGTGTCAGCTTTAAAAGGGCTGTGATAATCACCACGTTGCATGTGTGAGTGTTCAAAGCAAAGTTAGGCAACTAAAGGAACTAAAGAGTAGTGTAGAGCCAAAGCTGCAGCAGCACTGGTCCTGAAAAACAAACTTATTTAATCTGGCGAAGACAATAAAAGCTAAAATCATGTTAGCTTCACAATGCTAATATTTATGGTGGGACTGCCATCCAGACCAATGCACAAACATCCCCAAGCAGAGAGGGCTATTAAACCTGGATTCAGCTCTTACCAACCCCTTCAAAACCCATAGACAGCAGCTCCCAGCACTACAGGAACGCTATCTGCATGGCAAAAAATGGCTTAGAGTGCCTGGTGAGGACTGTCAACCATTCAGCAAACCAAAGAGACTCTGATTTTTCCTCTACAGTTGCCAAATCAAATGTGAGATAAAAGCTGGGAGTGGATATCAGACTTCTACTGGTGGTGACAAACTGGACTCAAATGGGATTCTCATGTCGCCCTGTTTCTGCCATTAAGGGGTGTTAAAATTTAACACAAAGTTAATTTCAGCTTGCTTTATTCATGCAAATTTGATGGCTGCACAGTTTTTTACACAGCATGAGTGCCGACTATTGAGGTTAGCTGCAGCTGTTGGCTAGTGTCGGGTACACATTACACGAGAATCAAGCCGATTTCGGGCCCGATTCCCCCCTCCCGACAATCGTCAGCAAAACCCTGATTTTTTTAATGGTTCTAAAGATTATCTTTCCAGATATTCCTGTGGTGTGAGGTATGTTAAGAGTGTTTTTTGCATCCCCCGATCGGCTCCGCATCATGGTCGCACAGATTTCAAATATTAAACATGTTCAATTTCTACGATTGGATATCCTGTTGTGTGTGTGGAGAACCCCGAGGACAGCCGATGATGCAGTCACGTGGGAACCAAACTAACTGAAGAAGGAAGGACAACAACCGCAGTCATGGCGGCCGCGGCTAATGCAAACGTGAAGCATGAAGTAGTAGTAAGATGGACGTCAGAAATGGAGGACCAACTTGTTGATATATGGCAACAACACAAGTGTTTATTTAACGTGTCTCCATGACTTCATCCATATTTTCTTCTTATTTTTTCTTGAATTTTCAGTACAAAGTAGTGCAAAAACTAACATCATGCCCGTCATCCGCCATTTTTGTTTACACTAGAGTCACGTTTAATCACGAGAGACTTTGCAAGATTTCTGTTTTGTTGTTGTGAGAGTCTGGACACTTGTTTTTCATGAATTTGAGTCTGAATCATTCAAAAGTAAACTCAAAACACATCTTTTTGCATCAGCCTCCAACCTCACTTAGTCTGCCTAAAATACTAATTACGGTTATCCAACTTCAAATTCTGTACGTTTTTGTATATTTTGCTCATGTTGCTATTGTTTTTACTGCATATATTGTGCGCGTCTAACTTTTCCATTTGTAATGCTTTGTATGTAGTTTATATCACTTACATACGTTTGTTGTGCGTTTTATTATATGTACAGCCCTTTGTGGCGTGCTTTGTGATATTAGGCTATAATAAACTTTGACTCGTCTTGAATGAAATCTGTTAGTATGTGGTGTGCTGTTTTGGCCAAATTGATGCTCACCACACACTAGAGGAATAAAACTGTTAAATTGAACGTAACATGACGTTATGTGTGGGGTCTCCCACATTCTCAACATCTGTTAAGATTTGAAAAATCTTTTAGTGTGGGTCAGCCTTAACATGAGCATGTGTGTGTGCAGATTGTGCCTTCAACCCAATAATTACGTCCATATTGAATGATGCCAATGTCAAAGTGCCAAAATGCCAAAGTGTAAAGTATAGTGTATACTGTATGTATGAACGTGTAGCAAATAAGACTTCCATGCAGCAGACGGGTGTTTGCTACCCGGCACAAATGTTAAATTTACATTTGCCTTTCTGTATATTGACTTTTCCAAACCTTGACCATACCTAGTTATCGTGCACAGATATTGCAGAAAGTGAGAATTTTTAAAACGCTGGCATTGGATGACATTGTCATTGAACCTATTCTGGGTTTTTTGCAGAATCGTTCTATATGGACACTCTTGTCAGGCGATAAGGTTCGTGCCTCTGACAGTGTGACAGCTCAGACTCGGACTGATCTCAAAACTTATCAAGAACTCCAATTCTTTCTGCTGTGACCCCTCTCGGTTTTATTCTTGTCCCTGTGCATTCACGGAGTGGAGTCACACAGCTAAATGAGAACCACTCTGAGCTCATGCAGACCTGTCTTAACCTCAATGTGTGTTGCCAAGAATAAATCCATGTCCGTTTGCTTCTTTCCATTGTGTGTAATCACTCTTTCTTTAATATTTGCTTCGTGTTCAATCTGAACACACTTTAAGACGATGATAAGTTGATTTAGTATGTCAAGGTTTGTTACAGCCAGTTTTGGATTCCACTCTCTGGTCCCCATTAATCAAAAATGACTTAATGCAGCTTTAACCCATTTTTCATTGTTGGTGAAAAATCTGCAATCACAAAATTCTTTCTATAATTATTTCATGGATAAACACTTTGTGGTGACAGAGGCAGCAAACACTATTATAATACAAGTAGCTCCTCAAAGAACGGGCACAGATGGCAAACAGTTTGCACTGCACATACAATTGTAATAATGCATCTGATTTGTATGTTAGGCATGCAGGAAGCACAGGCTACATCTGGCATTGTGTCATATTAAATATAAACTTTTTATTTCCACTCAAGCACAGCCAGCAGCCATCTAGAACTCCTAACCCAGTTACTGTCTTGCTTCCAGTTGGCGCTCTCTCTTGATACAATCTTTTTTAAATAAATACAGTTAGATCTTTTTTTTTAAACTTAGGATGCTTAATATGCTACATCCTCAAGTGTTTTGAAAGGTGCTTTTTAATAAAACATTCATTTACACCATTATTGATGGTTAATATGGCCATAAATTAGGAAAAACAGTTAAACATGGTGTTTGGTGTCTGAAGTCATTGATCTAAAATATATCTCAAATATGCATACAAACTGGCTTCCTTTCTAATTCGAATGCATGAATTACAAACATTCACTAGTAGCCACATTGTAAACACCAAATGTTACTGTCAGTGACTGAATACATTTGTAATTTTTACAGGGAAAAGGCAAAACATTATTTTGTCTTTAGTGTCACTTAAAGTGGCAGTAGGCAGAATATTTTTGGCATCATTCGGGAAAAATTCCATAATAACCTTTATGCATTTTGTAATGCAAGTGTTCTGAGAGACTTCTGCACCTCCTCTTGTTTTCAGTCTTTAAAAAAATCTAGCCTGTGATGGGAGACTTTTGTCAATCAAAGGTCATTTCAGAGCGAGAGCGTTCCTATTGGCTGTTCATTCAACGGAGGCAGCTGTAAATCACTCACGAACTCCGATCAAACGGTCAAACTAGGCAGCGCTGATCAAATATGAATTAATATTCTGTTGCTGTAATGTCTATTTCTCACATAAAATGTTTTCAGAAACATCTTGTAGTGTACTGTAACGCCGGGGCCGCACTGCCCGTACAAAACGTACAAAACACAATCAAACAGTTATGACAATTAGACATATCACATTATATCCTCTGGATTCAGACCTTTTTTAGCAGCACACAGTTTTTGGTTTAGCAACAGGATAGACTGATAAAAGACTATAAAATAATTCTTCAGGCTCTTGCGTTTAAATTAAGGGACTCAAAATTGTCTTGGAGGGCAAAAGTTGGTATTCTCCGTAAGAAAATACTGTTAGTAAGTCTGAGCATGCTCTTGTTGTGAGTTGCTTGAAAGGAGTGTGCCAATAATCTTCACACAAATTTGGATTTGATTATGTAGTTTAGTTTTAAGTTTCACAGATAGGCTGCTGAGCCAGGCTGTACTGCAGTACAGCATGACACTCTGAATCACTGATTTAAAAAACAGAGAGATAATTTGGCTACTGGCCCCAAAAGATCTTAGTCTACGAAGAAAGTTAATGTGCTGCTGTATCTATATGAGGAGTACATGATAGAGTGGCATCTATTGTAACACCCAGGTAATGGAAGTTAAATTAAAATGTTCTACTCATGATTCATATTGATATCATGAGTAAGCCCTCCATCCATCCATTCGTTCTTTCATTCTTTGGATATCATCTTTACCAGGAGCCTGATCCAGTTCAGCAGGCTCCTTTCAGTGTGTGGGAGCCTCAGCAGCAGCTGGACCCTGAAGCCCTCTTGAATCACAGACCTCCTCGCCCTCTCACCCACAGTGAAGCCGTCCAACAGGCAGAGAAATCTCAACGTGGCTGCTCGTGTCTGTGATCTCAGTCCTTCAATCACTACCCAAAAACTTGTGACAGCTGGCGGTCAGAACTAAGACAGTTGTTTGAGAGCTTTTCTCTGTGGCTGAGCTCTCTCCTTACCATCATCACCCACATCAATCTCACAACCCTTATTGTCGCTTCTGAGTGAAACCCCGGCCAAGACACTTGAATTGAAGAGTGTTAAGATCTGGGGACGGAGAGATAAAATGGCAATCTGGAACTTTCCAGATGTGCAACCTTAAATTAAGATGACAAAGCAGCAGTAACCTTTGAGATGATGTTTGTTGGTATGCGATGAAAATGTCATCGACCAACCAACCAACCAAGCCTTCATGTTTTACTTCAGTGATAAATTTAGACCCAACAGGTGCAAAGAACATTTCTCAGTAGCAGAGTATGAAGATCAGCTACAGCTGCAATAAATAGGCCATTTGTAATGTTTCACCACACTCACCATTAAAAACTGCTTTAAAAATCAAATCTACACTTTGTGTACAGTGTTCTCTGTTAAGGCTGCTGCAATAACTACAATATTGCAATACCGCCCTATTGACAAGCCAACTGCAGGGGATGGTAAGCAACTGCCACAACCTCTAAGTGAAGTTTTTTCCTTTTTTTTATTATTTGCAATGGGAGCGCCATCTATTTACACTAGGGATGCTAATTTTGAAAAATGTTCTTAACCGATAACCGAACCGATTATCAACCGTTAACCGACAAGATTAGTGCGTCTCATGCAGCGGTGCGCCAGCTGCAGTGTATGAGCACAACAGACAACTGAGTCCCCAGTTCCCCCGTATGGGAGAGTTACTGTAGCAGCCACGCTGCTGCGTGTAGTGTGGCGGACATGCAGCAACTTTCCCAGTAAAAGTCTCCACCGCACATTTAGTTTAGTTTAACAGGTTGTCAGCTGTGTGTCTGCCCGGCATAACTTTAGCGAGTGTCCGACAAACAGTGTGTGTATTTGTGCTACGTTAGCAGCTGTAGCATTGCCGGTGGCTTCGCCGCCGTCATACACATAGTCTGTCAGCGCGGCGAAACTTTAACAAGTGTCCGACAGACCGCTTGTGTGTGGCGGCGGTGAGTGTGGGGTTGTTGGTGGCGTTATAGCTGTGAACGTAGCAGTGTGTGTACAGATTATTTGTCGGTGAATAAATGCTACAACTCCTCCGCTCCGCACCGCTCAAGCGAGCTCGTGAGACCGGAGCCGACTTCCTGTACCCTGCAACTCCGGCTCCGCCTCTTAAGGTGGGCTGTTAAGGTGGACCAGCTTTTCTCCTTAAAGTGATGAGCCCGTTTAACCGATAGCGTTAATCGGTTGAAATGCTTAATGTTGGTTAACGGTTAAACGGTTAATTATTAACATCCCTAATTTACACTATGCTAAAAACGCCAGCAGCGTGACGAGGCGCTGAGCTTCTATTCTGCACTGAGCGCTGCATAGTTGGTGTTTTTTCTGGTCGAAGACAAAATGAAAAATGTTCAACTTTGGGTAAAACGCTGCGCTCATCACTGTCACATTTTACCAAGCCATCCAATCACAACGGAGCAGGGGTGGGACAAATACCGCAAAGACCAACCGTCACATCCTACATGTAGGCTACAAGTGCTGAACAACAACAACAATGGAGGAGAAATGAATAAACCGGCGGGTTCGTCCTCTCTCCCTACGTGCTTCAGCCTTCCCTTCATCCAGAGCAAGTACTCTACCTTGTGCCGACGTTTTTACTTCTGCAGATATTCCGTATCATGGCAACCAGTACGCAACCAAAGCGTCTCAGCTGAAAAAATGCTGTGCCTCATTGCCCTTCTGTGTTCTGCATTTAACAATAAACAGATGTTCAATTAGTTTTAAAACTGTTAGAGTTGTCCTGATACCGACATCAGTATCGGAAATGCGCCCGATACTGTCCAAAGTTCAGGATTGGGTCTATGCACCGATCCGATACACTTGTTTAACC
Organism: Sebastolobus alascanus; assembly: GCA_916701645.2. Lineage (NCBI taxonomy): Eukaryota > Metazoa > Chordata > Actinopteri > Perciformes > Sebastidae > Sebastolobus > Sebastolobus alascanus. The sequence continues at coordinate 1,773,577 of CAKAOJ020000040.1, read as the reverse complement.
GGAAATCAATTCTTCTTCTTTGATACTTTGTTCATGTTTTACAAAGAGTGCAAAGGGTTTAACCTGAGCCAGGCCATGCAACAAAGTAGTAGTAATCATATCACATCCATATATGGTCAGTAAACAGCTGTTAAATAATAATAACAGTAACTATATATATATATTTTTTATCTATCTATATATATATATATATATTTTATCACGCTGGTATCGGATCGGTCCTCGGATCGGCCGATACCGCAAATTCAGGTATCATCATCGGTATCGGGAAGGGAAAAATGGTATCGGAAAATCTCTAAAAACTGTCATCGTTGTTATTTAAAAAGCAACAGTATACCTAAATATAAAGATTATTTATAGAGCACTAAAATCAGGATAAATTAAGTAATTCGCAAAAAAAGAAAAAGGCAATACAACCACATATCACGCTGTTGAGCCAATCATTATCACCACAGGGGAAATTCCTTCACCATGACAGCCCTACTCTCTGTGCCCCAAACATCTTAAACCATTGTAGTATCCCTATATCAACAACCACATGCAGATTTTGTGGAGCTACCACAAGTGCCACAGTAGAAATGCGGCCCATGAGGATTCAGAAAGAAGAGTGCTGTAGCCTCCAACTTGGAGGTGCTGCTCCTCATTCCAACCGCGTCACACTCAGATCACTCCAGTGCACATCAGAAATGACAGTCTGTTGAAGCCTCATGAACGACATCATTGAAAAACAGTAGAGGTGGCAACCTAATGTCACCAAACTGGACGCTCTCCAGACCTTGGCTGCGCCTTGATGTTAGGTCCATGAATATTACATACGGGGGGAGCGGACAAGCAGCCTTGTCAGAGTCTGATGCCCAACTAAACGTGCTTGACCCGGTGCCAAACAAAGCATTCATTGCACAGGGTCCTGGTGGATTGCAGCATTGACCATGGCTCCCTACTGCCCAGACAAGCTTGAATAGTAGCTCTGAAGTATACCTTTTTGTTCAATGTGCAATTAAACTGGACAATCCTCGATTTTTTTTTTACCCAAACCAGGAATTGAGAGTGAAAGATGATCCTAAATGATGTGACAACTTTTCCTACCATCCCAAAGAATTTAAAAACTATAATTCTGGAAAATAAAAAGCCCAAGCTGATTTATTTTACATGACATAAGCTCCATCAGGTGTAAGCAGAGAAGGAAAACTAAAAGAGTGTTGAAGTGTAGGTTAAAACTGATTATCCAAACTAGCTGAGGAGATTAAAGGAACAGTGTGCAACAATTACGGGGATCTATTGGCAGAAATGGAATATAATATTCATAACTATGTTTTCTTAAGTGTATGATCACCTGAAAAATAAGAATTGTTGTGTTTTTGTTAGCTTAGAAGGAGTCATTTATATCTACATAGGGGGTAGGGCCTCTTCATGGAGCTGGCTGCCATGTTCCTACAGTAGCCCAGAACGGACAACCCAAACACTGGATCTAGATAGGACCATTTGCGTTTTCGCTTCGGCCACCGCAGTTGTCCTACACGCTTGGCACACAGGAGAAGTTTCAGTTGGTTGCAATCTGCACCCTCACCGCTACCAAAATCCTACACACTGCACCTTTAAGAGAAACTTCTAAAGTTTATATGGCATGGCAAAACAAAAATCCAGATAAAGTGTGAAGATTATGCAGCATCCAAAAGATAGAGGGGGTTTAGCATTCCCAAATATTATATATTATAATTGGACCTGCCACAGTGGAATTATTAAGGGGTTCATTGCTATTTTTAAGGGGGGACCAGAACCTTTGAGGCCTGGGAATGTGCTCCCTTATTAATAGGAGAACTCACAAGTGTCAAGAGACCGCGCTCTAGGGCAATAGAAAATCCAATATTAACAAATTCAATTAGGATTCGGCAGGAAATTATAAACTTTACCGGTAGAAAAAAATACTTCTTCATATTTAACTCCCGCCAGGAATTAATAGTGCTATTTTTCATTCATGACATGATAAAGGTATCAGAGTGATAGGAGATTTGTTTGATGATAATGATGTTCTTACTATCCTTTGAAATGGTCAAAATTGGTCAGGAAAAGACCCTTCTTGGGCCACTTGATGAATCTATTATCCACTACACAGGAAACAGGGTTTAATTTCACATATTTATGACAACTTCCTGAGCTATAATGAGCAAAATACAGATAGTGGTGGAACGATGGGAAAAGGATAGGAGGGAAGAATGTATCCGAGCCTCTCGCTCCCTTTTTCTGTGATATAGATTTAAGGAAATGCAATATCGGATACTACACAGACAACACAGCAGATCCTCTCTGTTTACTAAATGTAAAGTGTCAGATGGAACTTATATGCATTGTTTTTGGGACTGTTCTAAAATCGCTTTGTATATACAGTATATTTGTAAAGATCCTGGGCAGTTTTTATTGGAACATTCAATGCAGGAGTCTTAGACTCTCGATGATCTAAGTTGCTAAATAAACTTCATTTCCTAGCAAGAAAATACATAATATTTAATTGGATCCAAGAAAAAAAACACATCGGAAACGCAATAGTATGAAGAAATCTTCAGAGTACTTCGCATGGAAAGACTCCGTGCCAAAATGAAAGGAAACGAGAGCAGCTTCATAAATGCATGGCAGCCACTGATAAATCACTTAGCCAATGATCTAAGTGACTTCATTCAAAGAGGAAGTGAACTGAAAAGCTCCAGAGGCTCTTCTACAATTCACTTTATGAATGATTTGCATGTAAACAATAGTGCGTAAAATGTATCCTTCTATGAATATGTATTGTGTGTTTATGACTCTAAAGGCATCATTACGCCTCCCTTCCTTTCTCCCAAATGATAATCTTTACAAACACATTTGTTTTTTTGATTCCATTATCAAAAAATAACCTGATTATCCTACTGTAGGTCGAATCCAATTAATAATAAATCAGTGTGACCGGAGGCAATTTCTTGCAGCATTAAGATTCATAGATACTCTGTTAGCCTGTAACCTATCTGTTTGTGGTCTTGAACACGACAACATTTCATTAATGCCTGTGTTATTTACCCAGGCAGTTGTTGCCATGTCTTGCAGTACTAAAATATTTGTGTATTCTAGCATTTTTTTTTTTTATTACAGTGACAATTTTCAGTCCCAGCAAGGCAGGCAGAGTCTCCTTCGCTCAGCATTTATCTCTCACTGTTCAGGAGGACATTCACATTGTACGCAGGACCAATGCGATATTGGTCACTCACTGTAATTCTCTCCACAGCTGCAGCCACACATTGTGTGCTGCACCCAGCCCAATGGACGTGATGACACATCACTGAGTGTAGTCTGTATGTGCAGAGCATATGCATGGACATACTGCATGTAGAAATCTCTATTTTTAATGATGAAAGACACAGCATGCAATGCACTGTAGTGGTTCAAACAGGCTTTTATTCCTGTGAAATTAAATCCACCTTAAATATTTGACATTTAAGCTCTTAATTATTTGTCCAATTAAGTAATCAACTCCATGGAAGGTAAGTAAAAAAGAAATATATCCACATTGATACATATTCCTTCAGCAAATGTCACCATTTTTTTTTTTTTTTTTAAAGAAAAAAAGTACAATGTCACTCTTTAGCTGGCAAGACTGTGGTTATGATTGTTCCCCTTTTATGGTAACAAAAAGAGGAATAAATCACTATACGCCGTTTACTCTTCCTACTTTTGTTGCTAAATTCCTGGTGCACACCCAGACTGACTGATCAATGTGACTTGGTAAAGCCTACAGTAGCTGTAGCCTGAGGTGCATTCATCCTCGGGCTTCACTCCCACTATAGTGCGACGTCGATGTGTCAGGAAGAAGCCACTTAACGCCGCTTGGGAACAGATTTCAGCAGTGATTCCAAAGGAGAGGACTTTCAAACATTTTCCTGTGATTAACTCTAATGTAAACTTAGAGTCAGTGGTCTGCATTAACTTACATGGCAAACCGGTAACGTGCGAATCGCCTTTCAACTCCTCAGGAAGTTGAGTTGAATCATGGCTCCGCGCACTTCTCAAACAGTTCAGGAGAATCCGCTCACAGCTCGGCTCGGCTCGGCTCGCAGCTGGAAACACCGGATTCAGCGCTACACTGTCGCTTCTTTCCAAAGCTTCTCAACAGCACACACTGCTAACTGTTGAGGGTGTCAGTGCTGCTCGTCCCCCACAGCTGTGCGGTCGGAGCCCCCTGACATGAAAAGTAAAGTGAGTACTTACAGAGGGAGAGGAGAATGAAACAGCCTGCCACTTTGTGCCCGATGTGCGGGTTGTTCGACAGCATCCTGGGAGAGTCCTGTGCGCGGTGGAGGTGGTGGAGAAAGCTCGCCGTGCATGGGCTCTCTGACTGTGGTAAAAAAAACAACAACAACAGGGCTTTTCCTTTTCACAGTTTCACGGAAAACGGGGAGTGGGTTTGTGCTCTGCTAGGAGGCATCCCCCGCTTTCTGTGCGAGGCGCAGGGACGCGCTCTGCTGGCGGGATGAGTTCACTGAGCTCCGAGTTTTACTGGCTCACTGCTGCTGCCTTCAAGTGCTCCTGTAAAACTCCTGTTTCAAGAGGCACAGAGTTAGTTCAGAACTGCGATTTATACAGAGAGAAACTTTAACAGGGCTGTAGACAGGATTTTAGAAGTACAGGATTATTTTCCATTAATGACTACTTTGTCGATTAATTGCTTGGTTAATAAATTATATTAAATAAATATCATAAATACTAAACAAAAACTGATGAAAATGCCTTCGTCGTGACGTCTTCTTGTCTTGTTTTGTCCTAAAATATTTTAATATATATATATATATATATATATATATATATATATATATTTTGAATCGATCTGTCAATTGATTAAAATATTTAATCGTGATTAATCACATGATTGTTCATAGTTAATTGTGATTAATTGCAAATTAATCACACATTTTTTATCTGTTCAAAAGTACCTTAAAGGGACATTTGTCAAGTATTGAATACTCTCATCATCATGGGAGTGGGCACATATGCTTGATTCATGCAAACGTATGTATATATTTATTACTGGAAATTTTTAACAACACAAAACAATGACAAATATTGTCCAGAACCCTCACAGGTACTGCATTTATTATAAAAAATATTCTCAAATCATAACATGGCAAACTCAAGCCCAACAGGCAACAACAGCTGTCAGTGTGCTGACTTGACTATGACTTGCCCAAAACTGCATGTGATCATCATAAAGTGGGCATGTCTGTAAAGGGGAGACTCATGGGTACCCATAGAACCCATTTACATTCACATATCTTGAGGTCAGGGGTCAAGGGACCCCCTTGAAAATGGCCATGCCAGTTTTTCCTCGCCAACATTTAGTGCAAGTTTGGAGCGTCATTTCCCGACAAGTTAGTATGTCATGGTTGTTACCAATGGATTCCTTAGGTTTAGGTATATATATTAATGTTATAAGACAGAGCAAAGCAGCAAATCATCACAATTGAGAAGCTGCAAACAGCAAATGTTTGGCCTTTTTGTTGGAAAAAATAGTTGCAGATTAATTTTCTTTCCACCAACTAATAGACACTTCCCTAAGCTCCACCCAACCCTCTAAATCTGTTTTGACTAGCCACCAAAAAGCCAACATTTTCATTCATTTGCTTATTTAGGCTAACTCTTCAGATATAGCCTATGTAAATATTATCCCACCATGTGATCTAAATGCGGTTTCAAAGACCACTCTACCACACTGCTAAACAAACATACCAGAATCAGCCTAAAAAACACCATATGTAATGTAAAGTCCTCCTCTAGCTGCAAAACCAAGGACAAAGATTTAAAGCCCTAAACCTAAACACACCTGTCAATTTGTCTTGTCATAGCGGTTAAGGCACAAGTGTATAATTGCAGTAATTAACAATGGCTCCATTCTGTTTAGGTCTCCCAGTAAGCCAGTGGTCCCTGGATTTGGCACCATCGTTATGTTAAATAACAACTGCTTTTCTTGCAATGTCGAGTCAAACTGTCTGTGGTGAAAAAGGCCAGTCAAGGCTCACAGTCTATGTCCCTGACAGTGACACTGTGTAGACCCGCTGTACAGTAGCCTGTAGTAGGGAACAGTTTTAATGATTTAACCTCGGTGTATTCCAGTTAGAAACATGCTCAGTTGGATTCTGCGCTGAGAAGCCACAAGGAACAACTTATCAAAACTTTTTTGATAGGGCATTTTGATACTGTCTCAAATGTCCCTGTTTTTGGCAAGGACTCGTGACCAATCTTCACTAAAGTCATACTTTTTATTTACTTAAATTATGAAGACCCCTACAAGCCCATGGTACACCCACACAGATGTCTGCAGACTTCACTTACTTTGCCTGATTAGACCTCTTCTCAGGACATCCGTCTCACTTTGTTTTGAGTTGGGCTGTACTTGTTAGAGTGGGACAAATTGCCTACATAAAGATTGGTTACGTCATTTATTCCCAGCATAACTTCAACCTGAGCAGGAGCCTAATAAATCACAATAACTGAAAATACCCGTGTGTGTAGGTGTAGCCTATTGGGGCTGTATATGCTTAAAGTTACTGAGTTAGTTTGACATGTCAAACACATGTGCAACTACCAGTAATTGACATTAATAATGGCGACATTGCATTTAGGTGTTGCTGGGCTATTTTGCATGCTGGCTTACTGGTACACCTGAATTTAACTGAAACATTAGTCGTGTTTTTAGTTACGTTTTCTGTTACAGGAGTTATGCAAAGATTTTCTGCTAAGGCATGAAGATTCAGGATAAAAGTTCAGTTGTGTCTCTTTCACAGATTTGCTCAGTTATGAAATACATCATTTGAAGGAAATGGTTTTCTGAGGGCTGTAAAGAAGCTGAGAGCTTAATGATCCTGTAGAAGTGAGAGGAGTGTGTTAGCCCTGACCCCAGCGGCGGCTAGATTGAGCTTTTACATTATAGAAAAGGAACTTTAAAGGTCCAGTGTGAAGCATTTTGGGGGATCTATTAGCAGAAATGGAATATAACTAGTTTTCATTGGTGTACAATCACCCGAAACTAAGAATGTGTTTTTGTTAGCTTGGAATGAGCCCTTCATATCTACATAGGCCGTGTTCCGCCGTTGCTACAGCAGCCCAGAACGGACAAACCAAACACTGGCTCCAGAGAGAGCCTTTCACGTTTTTACGTTACCTGAAGGCCACCGTAGTTCTCCGACACACTTGTGAAACTGTGATAACGTGAGCCGCAGAGTGCAAAACCGTGGTACCGTCACCCGCCGTCTGACTTCTGTTGCTCCTAAAGTAGTGTTATTATGATAAGGATGCATCTCTGAGTGGGGTGAAGCGTTACCACGGTTTTGCACTTGGCGGCTCACTTTACCACAGTCTTGGAAAGGGAGGAGTGAGCGGAGGGGTATTCAGTTGGTTGCAGTCTGCAACCACACCACTAGATGTCGCCTAATCCTACACACTGTGCCTTTAAAGCATACCCACTGTCTGTCATATGTGCATTATGATTACTTTGATTAAAAGCAATACTGTAAGGATGCTACACACGTGCAACATGCAACAATTTAAAGATGCGAAATTGCCTCCCAACAGCTCTCAACATGGCGACGGCGAGCCGGTGGCTCGCAGCTAACGGTGCTAACAGTGCTAACATTGTTTACCTGAGGGGAACCGTATGGTGGGTGCTACGCTTCTGCGACGATGCTGCTGGTTGGGACGGTGTTATCAGCTGTAACCGCATGAGCGCAGTGCAGAGCAGCGGTCGTGAGCTAGCCAGCGGGGCATGCGTGGCCAGCCTGGCGATGTCAACAAAGCGAGGAGAAGCACAGATTACAGCACACACAGAAGGAGAGCCACTTCATTCTCAGCTCAGGTAGACATTACTCCATTATACTGTATCTTTACATAGCAAATAGTTTTTTGATGCTATATTAATGCTCTGGATATCGAATTTAGCACCTTTAAGTTCCAACAAATAATGAAAATGAAAACATGGTCTAATTTTGTTTGTATATACTACTGTATATAGAATATCATTAACTTTGAACTTTAGTTGCTGACTTGACCTCTGTGTTCTGAGCTCCACAAATGCCACATTTTGGCAACATGAGCGTTCCACTTTCACAGCTTTATAATTAGTTTTCTGCCATGTGCAATCGTAGAACCAGTATTTCCGACATCCTGTGAAGGCAGCATTCATTCAAATGCACTTTGACAGATCAGTGCAGATTTGTGACTCTGAACAAGTCTCTCCCACAGCTAGAAACAAGAAAATCAAGACAGCGTCACCCTGGATTTTTTTCTCCAGTGACAGTAAATGAAAGGGCACATTGTGGACAGTGACGGTTACTTGATTTTTACAGAAACACAGTCAGATTTTATGGTTCATGACTGCTGGCTAAAGAAGAAAAGTGTCTGCAGTTCACTGTCACTGAAGCAGCTCCATGTTTTGTCTGATGAAAGCCTCGGCTCTGTAGTTCTGTGAGAGGTGTGAACATGTCTTTAAATATTGATAATCTGCAGAAAATTGTATGAATAACACAATTAACAACATATTTTACTATCCTAGAGTTAATTAACTTCAACATCACATTCTTTTTATAGCCTGGGTGTAACTAAAAACATGGATTTGTGGATAGCTGTGACCTATAATTAAGACGTTTCCCACCCAGGATTTCTGTCATCCACTTTCAAAATTACCGTTCTCTGCTTTCCTCTATAGGTGCTTATATTCACTGAGCATTCCTGAATAATTAAGAGCTCTCACTTCTTTGAATCCATGAGGGTAATTATGTTATGTGGTAGTGCTAATAGTTACTGTAATCAAAAATAAATGTGGTGTGTATAACCTCCCCCAGGATACTCTTGAAATTATTGTTTGTTAACATGAAATTGAACAGCCTCATACTTTACAAGTAAGATGAAGAGGGGTAGTGTTAAGGTGTGTGTGTGTGTGTGTGTGTGTGTGTGTGTAAAAGCGATGATAAATTGCAGGTTTTCTGTCGGAACAATTACTATGAATGGTGTGCCAACAAAATATAAACACCAGCAGTGACAATTTACCTGATGGACTGTGCAAAATACATTTGCACTGTATGCACACGCTATACAATACACCTCATTCTCTCGTTTTGTTATTTACTGTGTACCACAGTTTAATTTGCTTGCACAAACATGACTGTGTCTGCACTCATATGGCTCACTGTCAACTTAAAATGCACAGCTAAAAGCCTTATATACGGTCACATGTTAATAAAATATTACTTCCCCTGCTATTTAGTATATACTCTGATTAGTTACCATGAGATTCCCTATTGCACCTTATACATGTGGTGTTTAATATGGCAAACCTCAGCCTCAGATAGATCTCTCACTTAAAGTTATAAAGCAGGCAGAGAACAGCTAAAATGTTAAGATGACAAATGGAGTGAAGAATGAAAGTATGCAGGTTTTTATTAATAATACAATGTATGCCAGGGCACCTTCACAAGATCCTAGATGATATATGTAATACACGGATAATACAGAATCAGGGCTGGACAGCTGGCTCAGTAACGTTAAATTATCTTTATCCCAGCCAGTAATTCTTCAAAAAACACTAGGGCCACTAGGGGGCAACTGAAATAAGATGTAAATACAACACAGACATACAGTATTATCACCTTTAAGTTGATATGGCTACATGCAAGTTGTTCTCATTCACCATTGGTAGCTATACCTACAAAAAGTTAATGCACTGTAATTCGTATAACATCCATGAAATAAATTTGTATGTTATCCACGTAATGGTGAACCAGGAAGCATAAAGAGCGATAAACAACGCATAGGGAGGAGGTCGGGGTGGATGGGTGGGTCAAAAAACACCGGACCTTTGCCCTGGAGCCCAACGTTGATTTATTTGTCACAGAACTTCCATACTCAAGTTGTTATTTTAATGCAAACCATGATCTTTTCCTAAACCTAACTAAGCAGTTTTGTTGCCTAAACCTAACCATGTTGTTTCCTGTGAAGACGGAAGTTTATTTTGAAAAGACTGTATGAATGTAACAAGCGGAAATTGACACGTGTTGCTGGAGGAAGACGCACGAAAAATGAGGAATAACTTTTTAGATATCATACGAACCGTTGTATGAGGATACGTTATTGCTACATGTTGGCAAACAGTTGCCTATTTACAAATCCAGCAGGCATGGAGCCATGTTTGTGTCCACCTGATGAATAAAAGTCTAATATTTACTCACCTTTTAACTCTGTTTTGGGCTCCACCAACTCCTGAGGGAAATCTCAGTCTAATCTGGCTTTTTAGCCGCTAAATGCTCCACTATGTTCACTAGCTAGTCGCTAACTTTGTCTATCTGCTGTTTGGTGCTGAGCAGGTAGTGTAAAACTAAAAACAGTCACTAAATTGGTCTATTTAAATCTCAGGAATACTGAGCAAAATGTGCTCTTCTTCACAGTCTGAAGTCATGAACGTCAAAGTTTTCATTGCTCTAGTCCAATGGTAATGGATTCCCAACCCCTTTACACCTTACTTCACTTCATGACAGCACTATGACCTGGACAGTTGTGTGTTTAAAAAATGCAAATGACAGCCTGATGTTTGCGTAAAAACACTCCAAACATTTAGATTTCTTAGTATTCTTCATTAACTTTCCATTTAGTTCAAAGAAACTTAATGTTGTAATCCACATGTTTTCACACATTCATTTCATCCATTGTTTTACTTCACATGGTCTGTTGAAAAAGCCAGTTGGGCATTGTTATTTCTCTCATTCTCGCTATTTCCATTTTAAAAGAATGTCTTTACAATATTGGATGCTGCAATGTTCCAGTTTCCCAACTGTGATCAATACAGTTTGATCTTATTCAGTTGCCTCAGTTCCTCGGTGCTGCTTATGAGAGGTCAGGTCTTAACTCTGGTGTTTGGTGGCTCCACAGCATCAAAGCCTTTCAGAGCGCAGTGGATCGATAGCTTGTTAGTATGCCTGACAGTTTCATGACAGAGCCTGAAATGCAAAGGAAGACACGCTCACTCTAAATATAAATCTGTCACTTTTTAAGCTGAGTCTGGCGTAAGCCTTGCATTGCATGTGTACAGTAGTCTTTGCTGTTGTAATGGTTGTAACTCACCCAGCCTTGTGTTCCTCTGGGTAAAGTGTGCTTTTAATCTTCCTCAATGTCTGTGTCACTGATGGATGTTGGGGGAAGTCTCAGCTTACGGTGTTTCTCTGACTGCAATTATACAGCAGGAGGGGCAGGCAAAGTTCAGTTCAGTTCAACATTCGGAGGGGGAGACGGAGAGAGACACATAGGCTTACACAGCTCAGATAATCATTCTTGATGTAATGCAGCTCACCTTTAGTTCACCTCTATGAGCCCCAGTCGTGGCAGGATTGATGGCATCAGAAAGACCTGTTTTTACATTAAGAATTTCATGATCAGGCATACTCATAGGATCGATCAGAATCTCATAAGGGACAGCAGGATGTTTCCACGAAGAGGAGATGTGGACGCTCCAGCTCTCAGACTGCCCAAAGGTCCCTGTGGACAAAGACCAAAATGTTCCGTTTCAACGTTTTTACAAAATTGCGCGGCATGGTGCTGAGGGAATGTGACAGAATCAAAACTGTGGCTTCTGAAAATGTCACAATGTCTGAATCCATTTGAGATCATTTCTCTGCAGTACTCTACTGTGCAGCACAGACACAAAGGAACATTTAATCTTTATTTCCAAGGTTTTGTTAATCAGTTTGAAAAATAAATTCCAACATTTTATTAATGACAACTATTTCTTAAAAAAGATATGCAAATATATCAAGATAGATGTGAATTTGACTCTAACTTTTTCATGTCAACTTTCTGTCAGCGGGAAAAGCTGAAGAGAATTAACTACATACAAAAACTGATGATAATAAAAATGATGTTATACACAAATTAAAATGCATCTGCTTTCTGCCCAGTTATCTTGTTGGATGCAGTGTTTCAGTAGGTGGATGGCTTAAAGTGGGATCACACTCTTCCCTTGGTTGGTTAATAGCATTTAGAGAAACACTGCAGAGATTCAGTGAGAGTTGTGGTGGATGTACGTCAAGGCTGGACTACCAACGAGGTCGGTGAGAGCTGTTTAAAGGAATAGTTCAACATTTTGGATATACAAAAGTTAGATGAGAATATTGATACCTCTCTCTGTAGGTTGTGCATTAAATATGATGGGCATATGAAGCTACAGCCAGCAGCCAGTTAGCTTGGCTTAGCACAATTACTTTTGCCCAATTCCGGTCTCGACTATATATATATATATATATATATATATATATATAAAATATAAATAAGAAATATGTATAACAACAGTGCTAATAATAATGCTGAAAAATAGGATATATCATTAAATGTTTAAAAATGCAAGAATAGTATAAATAAATATGAATATAGGTTAAAATAAATAAATAAATAAATGCAGTGTTAATGCCAGAGTAAACTAGATTATTGCATTGCGATATACAGTAATAAATTATGGGGTTATAGCTGCTGATAGGAGTAAAAAATAATAAATATATGTTGTATATACTGTATATATATATATATATATGCACAACACCTTACAATCAAATGAACATGTCTACCGTTTTCTAGACTAGACAAGGGTATATTTGATCCTAAATACGATCTATTTACTTTAAGTTGATAAAGTCTGTATGACAATAAAGTAGATTAAATTAAATGTCTTTCTTAGTTTGAGCAGTTTACGAGTAAATGTTTGTACCGGTAGTCACATGGAACTGACATTGGATCGTGTTCCATGACGAACACAAAACGGCGTTGCACGTGGTCAGTAAGAACAGCTGGTTAAGTCGGCATTGATGCAGGCTCACTGCTGGAGCGTTTTATTTTGAAAAGACTGTATGAATGTAACAAGCGGAAATTGACACGTGTTTGCTGGAGGAAGACGCACGAAAAATGAGGAATAACTTTTTAGATATCATACGAACCGTTGTATGAGGATACGTTATTGCTACATGTTGGCAAACAGTTGCCTATTTACAAATCCAGCAGGCATGGAGCCATGTTTGTGTCCACCTGATGAATAAAAGTCTAATATTTACTCACCTTTTAACTCTGTTTTGGGCTCCACCAACTCCTGAGGGAAATCTCAGTCTAATCTGGCTTTTTAGCCGCTAAATGCTCCACTATGTTCACTAGCTAGTCGCTAACTTTGTCTATCTGCTGTTTGGTGCTGAGCAGGTAGTGTAAAACTAAAAACAGTCACTAAATTGGTCTATTTAAATCTCAGGAATACTGAGCAAAATGTGCTCTTCTTCACAGTCTGAAGTCATGAACGTCAAAGTTTTCATTGCTCTAGTCCAATGGTAATGGATTCCCAACCCCTTTACACCTTACTTCACTTCATGACAGCACTATGACCTGGACAGTTGTGTGTTTAAAAAATGCAAATGACAGCCTGATGTTTGCGTAAAAACACTCCAAACATTTAGATTTCTTAGTATTCTTCATTAACTTTCCATTTAGTTCAAAGAAACTTAATGTTGTAATCCACATGTTTTCACACATTCATTTCATCCATTGTTTTACTTCACATGGTCTGTTGAAAAAGCCAGTTGGGCATTGTTATTTCTCTCATTCTCGCTATTTCCATTTTAAAAGAATGTCTTTACAATATTGGATGCTGCAATGTTCCAGTTTCCCAACTGTGATCAATACAGTTTGATCTTATTCAGTTGCCTCAGTTCCTCGGTGCTGCTTATGAGAGGTCAGGTCTTAACTCTGGTGTTTGGTGGCTCCACAGCATCAAAGCCTTTCAGAGCGCAGTGGATCGATAGCTTGTTAGTATGCCTGACAGTTTCATGACAGAGCCTGAAATGCAAAGGAAGACACGCTCACTCTAAATATAAATCTGTCACTTTTTAAGCTGAGTCTGGCGTAAGCCTTGCATTGCATGTGTACAGTAGTCTTTGCTGTTGTAATGGTTGTAACTCACCCAGCCTTGTGTTCCTCTGGGTAAAGTGTGCTTTTAATCTTCCTCAATGTCTGTGTCACTGATGGATGTTGGGGGAAGTCTCAGCTTACGGTGTTTCTCTGACTGCAATTATACAGCAGGAGGGGCAGGCAAAGTTCAGTTCAGTTCAACATTCGGAGGGGGAGACGGAGAGAGACACATAGGCTTACACAGCTCAGATAATCATTCTTGATGTAATGCAGCTCACCTTTAGTTCACCTCTATGAGCCCCAGTCGTGGCAGGATTGATGGCATCAGAAAGACCTGTTTTTACATTAAGAATTTCATGATCAGGCATACTCATAGGATCGATCAGAATCTCATAAGGGACAGCAGGATGTTTCCACGAAGAGGAGATGTGGACGCTCCAGCTCTCAGACTGCCCAAAGGTCCCTGTGGACAAAGACCAAAATGTTCCGTTTCAACGTTTTTACAAAATTGCGCGGCATGGTGCTGAGGGAATGTGACAGAATCAAAACTGTGGCTTCTGAAAATGTCACAATGTCTGAATCCATTTGAGATCATTTCTCTGCAGTACTCTACTGTGCAGCACAGACACAAAGGAACATTTAATCTTTATTTCCAAGGTTTTGTTAATCAGTTTGAAAAATAAATTCCAACATTTTATTAATGACAACTATTTCTTAAAAAAGATATGCAAATATATCAAGATAGATGTGAATTTGACTCTAACTTTTTCATGTCAACTTTCTGTCAGCGGGAAAAGCTGAAGAGAATTAACTACATACAAAAACTGATGATAATAAAAATGATGTTATACACAAATTAAAATGCATCTGCTTTCTGCCCAGTTATCTTGTTGGATGCAGTGTTTCAGTAGGTGGATGGCTTAAAGTGGGATCACACTCTTCCCTTGGTTGGTTAATAGCATTTAGAGAAACACTGCAGAGATTCAGTGAGAGTTGTGGTGGATGTACGTCAAGGCTGGACTACCAACGAGGTCGGTGAGAGCTGTTTAAAGGAATAGTTCAACATTTTGGATATACAAAAGTTAGATGAGAATATTGATACCTCTCTCTGTAGGTTGTGCATTAAATATGATGGGCATATGAAGCTACAGCCAGCAGCCAGTTAGCTTGGCTTAGCACAATTACTTTTGCCCAATTCCGGTCTCGACTATATATATATATATATATATATATATATATATATAAAATATAAATAAGAAATATGTATAACAACAGTGCTAATAATAATGCTGAAAAATAGGATATATCATTAAATGTTTAAAAATGCAAGAATAGTATAAATAAATATGAATATAGGTTAAAATAAATAAATAAATAAATGCAGTGTTAATGCCAGAGTAAACTAGATTATTGCATTGCGATATACAGTAATAAATTATGGGGTTATAGCTGCTGATAGGAGTAAAAAATAATAAATATATGTTGTATATACTGTATATATATATATATATATGCACAACACCTTACAATCAAATGAACATGTCTACCGTTTTCTAGACTAGACAAGGGTATATTTGATCCTAAATACGATCTATTTACTTTAAGTTGATAAAGTCTGTATGACAATAAAGTAGATTAAATTAAATGTCTTTCTTAGTTTGAGCAGTTTACGAGTAAATGTTTGTACCGGTAGTCACATGGAACTGACATTGGATCGTGTTCCATGACGAACACAAAACGGCGTTGCACGTGGTCAGTAAGAACAGCTGGTTAAGTCGGCATTGATGCAGGCTCACTGCTGGAGCGTTTTATAACCCACTTCCACTCACTGGTAATTGGTTTGGTATGGAACTTAATATGACGGACCCTCCACACGAATGCACAAGCGGATTTGAATTGGGCCTGTATCTTGGCTGGTGGAACTATTTTCTGGCTCCTGAAATCCCCAGATTGACTGTGTGTCAATTGGTTAGTGGTAATTATTTTAAATGTACAGCATATTAGCCTTTAGGTAGGTCCTCCATCACTACCTGACTGAATGGCCCAATTCAAAAACTAGTTTTAATATCTTTATTTATTTAGGTAATATTGTACTTACATGGTGCATTCTCCGAAATGAATTTGTGTCATTACCAAAATGTAACTGACACACTGTAAACCTGGAGCCAGGTAGTATTGTAGCGTAGGAGTAAACTGGCTCTCTAAGCAAAATATAATTAAGCTGCCATGTAGATTGCTGTACTTGATGGGTACTTGGAGGTGACAGGGCACATACACAAAGCCCAGGGAGTGGGTGGAAGGGGGCACCATAAGGGCCCAAAAAGCTCATTTTTACCCCAGGTCCTTAGTGGGTTAATCCAGCCATGTCTACCGTCACACTGAAACGAACATGCCCACAAATCACATCACTGCACCGTGATTAATGTTGTTTGCATGAACATTAATAAAGAGGGGATTGAAAGATGCAAAATGACACCCACCTATGAATTCTCCATGTGCACTCCAAAGGCGCACAGTGTAGTCAGTGGATGAGGTAAGCACCACTTGATCATTGTCAACAATCTGCAGGCTGGACCAGAATAAAGAGACATGAGATGAAATGAGAGAAGGCATTTCTGGCAGAACGCTCTAAATCATCCACTCTTTTGGTACGTCTGATGGCAGATGCACCCCGGGCAGCATCTCACCTATACTGATCGTCTGTTTAAGACCTTCCCACACACAGTTTCTTCTATACTTTGTTTGTCTGATGTAGCAGAAGGAAGTCATGCTGCTCCTGCTGCCACCAACTGGCAATCAGACAGAGACTGGCTCCACTGTACCCACGGGAACTTTTAAGTAATACAACTTGGTAAAAGTTAAGGACTCAACACAAAGTCGAATTGCTGTTTGACAGCAGCTACCCGATCATTTTAAACTTATTAAGACCAGATGAATTTGTGACTGACCATGAAAAAATGTGTGTTTTACATACCCAGTAATTCTGCTGGTGTGGGCACGCCAGAAGTTTTCAGCTGAATGAATGTGAAAAAACAAACAGGAACACTGTCACAAAAGTGATTTTGCATGTTCTGATAGACAGTTTCTCTTCATATTTTCATTGTATGTCTTATCAATGCCGATGGCAAGAAAAGAATGCAGCTAACCTCGAGGTGATTTTTGCTCAGGGGCAAACTTCTCCACGTTGTAGACATAGATGTAACCAATTCGGTCAGCAGCGTACAGCAACGTGTCCTTGTCTGTTTTAGCCAGTTTTGTAATCTTTTGTTGGAATCTAGACTGCAAAAGGGAAATAAATGTTTATGATTGCTTTTCAGTCATAGCACTGACATCCAAGATCATTATATTTGGTGATAGCTGACTGGCTGTTACCCTCTCTGCAGATGTACATTCCCCCAGATAATAGTCCTCTCCAAACAATCTAATATATAATAACATACCAAATGTTTCTGGCAACAAATTGTAGAAACTAATCATGAAGAAACAAAAGTACATGATAATAAAAAAAACACCTTAAAATTGTTAAGAGCCATTGTTGCTAGGTAACAAAACATAAGTGGGGTATGATAGCAAAGCAAAATGTTGTTTTAAAGGTAGGGTTGGTAGTCTTTTTCAAATACAATTTGAATATAATGTTGTTACATTTGTTGAAATTCTCATTACATCCCGACATCAATCAATGACTTAAATGCTCTGACAAACGTGAAAAAATATCTGTGGCTGTCGCAGGACTGTAATAAGCCCGTCCAATCATTTTATTTGGCCCGATTGAAATGAACGACCGGCCTGCCTGTACGTACCTGCCTGCCCAGCCCGGTCATAAAGGCATATGAATGTCATTTGTACGCCATGCAGTCTGCACTGACTGTAATGTAAATGCATCTGTGTAAATACACTCAGAGCTAGTGACGTAGAATAAAAAGTAAGAAGACTCCTTATGGTGGGTGAGAGGGGAGGTGGATGGGTCCAACAAACACAAGACTTTCAACCAGGAGACCGGTGATTTGTTTTGTAAGTTACGTTAGTGACGTTTGTGACGTGTTTTCCGTACTTATATTACGTTGTTTCCGTACGTATTGTACTTAGTTTATGTAATTATTTTAAGTATGTTTTTCCTAAACCTAACTAAGTGTTTTTTGTTGCCTAAACCTAAGTGAGTGGTTTTGTCGCCCCCTGCTGGTACTGCACCTTTATACATGCGTGTAATATTCACGCCTCGGTGAGGCAAAACATGACACTAACACTCAGACAGGCAGGTCAACCCGGTATCACGCCAAAGCTTGAAATAGACCCACTACCTGTGCGCCCTCTGCCTGTGCACTCATTGGGCGCCACTGGAGTCTTCCACAAGCTGCTAGCTTGACAGCTATGAGTACTAACAATAGCCATGTTCGTTGTTTACATTCATAATGATAATTTTGGGGGGGGTGGCTTTGGAGGGAGGCCTGAATGGACGGACTATCAGTGTTGTCGACTTGGAGACTCACTAGATTTAGGGCCTTTTGGAGCTAGTGCTGCTAGCTATTTTCATTGGAAAAGAGTTGGCAACACTGGGCTCGGATTTACAGGTTGGATCATTCTTAAAATCTAGTGTACTCTTGCTAATTTCTCAGCATTACTGACCCTACCTTTAAGTATTTTTCATGAAAAATATTAACATTTTTATGCGTTATAGCCTCAAAACCCAATTTCTGCTTTCATAGGCACGTTTTACCTCAGCTTTATGCCCCAATGTTCAACCACCTCCCAGTATTAAGGGTCCCTGCTTTGCATTATGTAGCTGCAAGGAAGATACCTGCTAGTTGTTCAAAAACTAGAACCAAGCAAAGAAACGGTGCACCACAAATGATCTTCCTGTATAATCAGCAATTTTGAAGGTAAGAGAAAGAAAAGTGAAACTGGAGTCCTATGCCTTGATCAAGTGAAACCAAGAAATGTTGCTGAGTTAAATATCTTACAGCTTTGAAGCTGCTCACAAATTTTCCTCCACCGAGCACGTTCCAGAGATTTATACAACCTTTAACAGAGATAATATATACAGTAATTAACAGTGTATCGAAAGACATTGTGAAAGGTTGTAAAATGCAATCATGCGCTATAATTAGCACTGTTCATAACACTGACCCATGGCTCCAGACGACAGCAGAGCTGTCGCCGAGGAAAACTGCTGTAACTTGGAGTTCTTTAGGAAAATGATGCTTGGAACACTGGTATCCAGTCCTGTAACAGAAAGAACATCAAATAAATGCAATGTTCTGATCACATCAGAGTTTTTGGTGAATAGATTCAACATTTGCTCTAAAATCACCTTCAACATTTTGGTGTTCAGCTAGAAGAGGGCTGATAAACCGACACTGTATACGTCCAGAAACCACGTTCCACACTATAATCTCTCCATCATAGCTGCTGGTGGCGAGGAGAGATGGGGGACACTGCGCCACACAAAGGATGTCCTCCTTATGGCCATTTTTCTGAGGAAAGACAAAGTGTGAGTCTCTCTAAACAACTGCAGGGTAAAAAGTTAAAAAGTTCAGCCACAGTAATCTATTTCCAAAGATTCCTGTCTTTGTTTGCACATAAACAGATAGAGTGTTTTACATTTCCTATCACTTCAGCATGTTTTTAACCATCAGTGTTAAAGGGGAACACCACCCAAATTAAGAATTCCAATATGTTATTCCCATGGCCTAGGAAAGTTCAATATGAGCTCCTCTCTCTCAAAGCCAGAAACCAGAGAAGTAACTCTCAAACTTGTGATGTCATCAAGTATAAAGTCTGGAGCTGCTCCATAGACAATGAATGGGAGACTGAATGTTTGTTTTCTTGTTTTTTACCCAATTGAGCTTTATTCTATTGCAGTGTTCTCAGTTGTGAAACAGAAAATGTTCCCATATACTCAGAACATTCCCCTGGGTGCTCTCACTGTCACCTAGAAAATCTTTCCCAATTCATTGTCTATGGAGCAGCTCCACACTTTATACGCTATGACATCACATGTTTAAGTTTTAGCACTCTAGTTTTTGGATTTAGGAGAGAGTTGTTCATGTTAACTAATATTTTTTGGACTGTCTTAGAATGTAGGAATAACATGTATGAATTTTGAATTTGAATTTTTTTTAAAGCTTCAAAGATGAACTCTTACATTAGCAAGGAAAGGGCCAAGTTTTAAAACCAAATAGTATTTTCTGACGGATAAAGCCTGATATGGTACTAATGGTACATATCCTTTTAAAGAAATAGTTCTTGGGAACATTTTGGGGAAAAAACATATCTTATCTCAAGCTTATCTTAGAGCAAAGATTGGAAACAAGGGGAAACAGCTAGCCTGGTTTGTCTGAAGGTTAAAATGGGATATCTTGTTTCTTTAATCGGTGCAAAAAGGGAAGCGTAAAAATGATACAGACAGAGCCGGGCAAGCTGTTTCCTACTTTTTCCAGTCTTTATGCTAAGCTAAGCTAACTGGCTGCTGGTGGTGGCGGCTTATATCAATCATACATTTTACGGAGTGGTATCAAACTTTTCATTTAACTCTTGTAAGAAAGTGAATAAGCGTATTTCCCAAAATGTCAAACTATTTCTTTAACCATATCAATTTAGAAATGATCAAGGAGTGCACACCTCACAGAATAGGCTAAGTGAAGTGAGGTTAAAGGTCACCAGTCTGTCCACCAAAAACTTCAAAGAAATGTCTCTCTGAAGGAGTCCCATCCAACAGCTGAGAGAAATGGTGGGTGAAAAGGGTTTTGACTCGTTTCAAGCCATGAATGTCAGAGTTTTCACTGAAGTTTTGCTTTTTCTCACAGTCCTCTGGCCAAGTGTGTCACACATTTTGGATCAACGACAGACTTGATGTCCAACCCTTGAGCGAGCAGACAAGTCAAACATTACTCCTGCCACTGTACTTCCCACTGATACAAAGCGATTCATCTTGTGCTTTATGTGCTTCTTGCTTTTTTTTCACTGAACTCGACAGGAATATTTAGCTTGGAGGGATGCTGCCAACAAGAAACTGTACACAAATCAGGAAAAGCAGATGGCATGTTTGACTTATAGGGACTGATTAGTGAACTTACTGTAAATTATATTTCAAGACCAAGCGAAATATTTAACTGAACTGGGCCATGTTTTAAAATATTAATGAGATGCAACACAACACTGACCATCTGGAGGAATGGAAAACTTCACAGTGAACCCGAGGCTCAGTGGATAAGGGAAAGAGACCAATATATATAGAACAACCCATCGATCTTCCTCCTGCAGGCCATTAATGAAAAAACAATTTCAAGAGAGGGCTGTGTAGATAATCAAAGGGGTCACTTTTCTTCCTGGCCTCTGTAATGTCATTCCTTGTGCTCTGTTAATGGGCCTCTTTGGGGGTGAGTGTAACCACCAGCCATAATGGAGGAGATGGAAGGGGACTCAGCGTCACCTCCTATAATGGATCACAGCCTTACTGAGAATCAATTTTCCCTCCAACAGCTCATGTAGAGAGAGACCTTTGCCCTGCTGTCAGAGGTAACCTGACCACTTTATACAGGTAAAATCACATAAAGGAACTGTAATATTGTATGTTGTGTGATATTAATCGGGGTGCTGAATAAACAGCTTTGAGAGCATGAGGCTGCATTAATTATTGTAGTTGGTGGTGAAGTGAGATTTCACTTCATTATCAGGTAAAATCACTGGTTATTACATGTTTAGAATAGCTGAAATGTTTAGGGAAATTCATTTATTTGTGAAATATTCTTATTTGATTGATTGCAATGAAATTTGGACGGTAAATCCTAATGATTTTTGGTGATCCCTTGACTTTTCCTCCAACACCACCCTCAGGCCAAAACGTTAATTTGTCCCATACTTTGGCTGCGACCAAATAGAGTGCTCCAGGGTTGACGTATTTTTGGACCAGGAAGTTAGAATCGCCCTGGTTCCCTCGACAAAAAGCCAATGGGATTTTTCCATTGGGTTTTGGATTATTGCAGAAAATAAACTCTGTGGCAAACAAACATTTATCAAATTTACACGTTTTGTTCAGCAAGATAATCTTCACAAATGAACACCACTTCTATGGTTTTTGAAGTGTGAATGCAATCGCCAGAAGTAAAAAGCTAACGTTAGGCTATCAACGAACTACACCACGGTCGCATGAGCGTGAGTATACACAACGAGGCTGTAAAAACGGACGTGATGACGTTACGTAGTCTCATTTAACCAGTTGGGATATTTACTGACGTATTTTATATCGTAGAACAACACGTTAAAATCTCTTAAGGTTGTGTAAACCACAGACGTTATTTCAGACATATAGCTAAAAACCCATTAAAAAAACCCATTGACTTCCAGACGAGGGAACCGGAAGGGCTAAAAAGCTAACTAATTTCCGGGTTTTAGGACTCATTCCTGTCACACTCAATAACTGCAAAACGAATGACACAAAACGTACGACACTCCCATTGTGAAAATACTATGAGTTTAGTGGTAATTAGCAAATGTTAGCTAAAAGATGGTGAGTATATTAAACATTATAGCAGCGAAACATCATAATGATAGCATGCTGACATTAGCATTTAGCTCAAAACACCACTGTGACTTAGTGCAACCTCACAGAGCCGCTCGGATTGCTGTAGACTCTTGCTTATTGATATAGCAGTGGTCATTTGCCTGATTTTAGGAGTATTGTAGTCTAAAGGTTGGGTATTCAGATTAAATGAGTTGTTTCTTTCACAATCCACTAAAAATATAAATCCTCAATGATGAGAAACAGAATCCCTAAAGAATACCAATGGTGTTAGCAGCTATCTGACGTGCTTTGGATTACAAAACTGTGACCTTTTAGAGGATCGAATCATCTGCATTTCTTATGGTGATTTGTCTTGAGATAGATGTATTGCTTTTTGAATACACAATAACCATCCACGTGCCTAAACTTTTGCTCTGAAACTAATCTTAATATGATTTTGTGTGCAAACAAAAACATGTGCAAGAATAAAACAACGGGATGAAATATTCAGGTAACCCTATAAGACACTTTAGTGGGAGAGTGCATAGGGCATTTGGTGCACACCACATGTGCTCTGAAGTGAGTCAGTGATAAAAGCATCCTCACACTTCAGTGAAAGTTCAGACTCTCTGGAGCAGTCTGGAGTCTGTCATAAACGACAGGTACTGACAGGTCAAAGCCTGGCTGCACTGGGACTTAGACACAAAGAAAAGCTATGTGATATGAGGACATCACCAATGATGTGGTTGGGAGAAAACCTCAATATTATATATTACACTATATAAGTTAGTAGATATACGTACAGGAAGATGGCAAGAAACTAAAACCTTTCAAAATATGTCATAGAAATTCTGGGAAAAATGGAACAAGCAAAGAGGGAGAATAAAAGCGAGACGGGGGGGATGGGGTAACTTGCTGCCTGAGTTTAAAATAAAATTCTGCAGGCGATGCTGCACAGTAGGGCAAAGATCAGAGAGGCTTTGTTACCCACCTCTCTCTGAGCTTTCCAGCCAGTCAGCAAAAATGACTCTTATAGGACCAAAGACTACAGTGTCCTCCGTGTGTGTGTGTGTGTGTGTGTAATGTGAACAAACAACCAGCAGGGAAGCTTTATCTCCACAGCCCTGAAGGTGCACCAGTGACTGAGGCAGAGCTGACACAACTGGCCAAGCACCTATACTATATAAGGCACAGTGATAAGTTAGCATGTTAATGATATAGTGCAATAAATGTGGAGCTAATTTAACTATTTTATGTACTACTAAATATATACAGTGCATCATATTTTATGTTTTGTATGTAAAATCTTAACCAAGGCTGTCCTTTGGCCAATCACAGGTCATTTCAGGAGAGCTTTCCTATTGGCTGTGCTCCGGCCGTTGGGCGGTGCTTGGTATTTCCTCAACTGATCTCAACATGGCTGCCAGGTGACAAACTTTCTCATTTTACAGCTAAACAGTACACTACAAGATGTTCTGAAAACATTTGAGGAGAGAAATAGGCATTACCGTAACAGAATATTGATTCATAATTGATCAGCGCTGCCTAGTTTGAACGTTTGATCGGAGTTTGTGAGTGATTGACAGCTGCTCAGAGACGGCAAGGCTCCAGCTCGGCTCTGATTTTTTTCCTCCGGTCTGTGAAATCTTGCAGATGCCGTTAGGAGCACCGGAGGACACAGAGGCACATGATTTTTTTCAGATTATCTGTCTCATACACTACTGTCTGGATATGGTGACTGTTTTATAAAATAACTTTTTTTAAATCATATTTGCTCCAATTTTACCCACTGCTGCTTTGCTTTAATGCAGTCGATCTTTCTGCGGTTGTAGCGGGCTCAGTTTTAAAGCTAGAGTGAAGATACTGGCATCATATGAAACTAAAGAAACCTAAGGAATCCATTGGTATCAACCATGTCATACTAGCTCGGGGAGGAGGTTAAATAAAGCTCCAAACTTACGCTAAATTTTGGTGAGGAAAAACTGGCATGGCCATTTTAAAGGGGTCCCTTGACCTCTGACCTCAAGATATGTGAATGAAAATGGGTTCTATGGGTACCCACGAGTCTCCCCTTTACAGACATGCCCACTTTATGATAATCACATGCAGTTTGGGGCAAGTCATAGTCAAGTCAGCACACTGACACACTGACAGCTGTTGTTGCCTGTTGGGCTGCAGTTTGCCATGTTATGATTTGAGCATATATTTCTATACTAAATGCAGTACCTGTTAGGGTTTCTGGACAATATTTGTCATTTTTTGTGTTATTAATTGATCTCCAATAATAAATATATACATACATTTGCATAAAGCAAGCACATTTGCCCACTCCCATGTAGATAAAATACTTGAAAAATCTCCCTTTAAGGTACATTTTGAACAAATAAAAAATGTGGGATGACTTCGCGATTAATCGCAATTAAATACTTTAATCGATTGACAGCCCTATTAAAATATTTTTAGAAATAAAAATACACCGTAGCAACAAAATGATGCCATGATGATTAGCTAGCACACATTGTGCAGTCTCCTGATGTGTTTTTTGATCATGCATTCGGTTCACAACAAACACAGCCAATTTGTCCTCTTTGACACTTTCAACACAGATAGCTGTGCTTTTTAGAAATGGAAGAATAACGATTGGATCCATCCAATGTTTCTACCGCTGTCATCGAGTCTGCCTGAAATGAATGTCATGGGGGAATTCTAACTTTCAGTCTGAGCCCAGTGAACTGCTTATTATCTTGTCTGCCTGAACATCTTTTCTCGAAGTTATTGTCAAGACAATTTTCTGTGCATTAATCACCCGATCATCCTGCCACGAAGGCTGCGGCCTCTGGACGTGATGAAGGTCCTCAGGTATGTCCTGACAAAATATAGATGTACAGTCAGCAAACAGGTCATTTCACATCTCAATATGTACACATTTTGTTATGTTTGGATCAGAAAAATAGCTGGTAGAACATCATATTAGCATATTAAAATTCTTATTAACCAGACAATGACAAGAAGAGTCATCTGTCATGCAGCAAAAAATGTTCATTATAATGAAAATCAAAACAGGGCTATATGCGGCATGATCTATCAGTAGTTCTTTTTGCTGTTTCAGAATAGAGTTCAGCTGGTAATGACAATGTAAACAAATGCAAATGGGATTCAATCCGATGGAGGGATGGAGGGATTGGAGAAATAATTGGACTGGTATTTCTGAAACACAACTGACAAATAATACCTAGAACTCATGTCTTTTGTACTCACTGGGTAAATGTCAATCTTCCGGTCCCGGCCGACAGACATCACATAGCTTCAAACATAAAATTGCACAAGCTCAACATGGATTAAAATTTATACTGAGCCAACAACACTTGTCAAATATCACATCATTACTCACAAATTCCTGTGAACTTGCAGAAAGATGCAGTCGCACACTTCCACACATTCACCCTCTGCAGAAATGATTGGAAGTAATTTTTCACAATTACTGGATGATATAGTATTTCAAACTTTTTGTTTTGAGGAAGTAATGACAATAAATTATTATACATACCCTTCTTTAGTGTCTTTAGGCACTGACCGTTGTTGAAGTTCCAGATCTTTAAACAACCATCTCTCCCACCTGTGATGAGTCTACAAACACAAGAACAACATAGTGTAGTGTGATGAAGTAGTGGCTAAATGTCTTTTATGAAAAGTGAAACATTTCACCAGCTGCTCCATGTACGGTACCTCCGCCCTTTGGCGTCAAAGGTCATGCATGTGATGGCAGACAGGTCATGTGTGCCACCAAACTCAAAAACCTGACGCCCAGTGTCAAAATCCCAGACTTTCACCACCTGAAACAAGTAACGTTTTGCATTAAATGTACAGTTGATAATAAATAAATGATAAATATGAATATGTTTAACACAGACTGGATGATTTTTTCGGTGAAAATGTGAAGTTGGGTCATCTGTGTGTGTGATGCTGTAAAGTACTGATTTACTCACAGATCCCTCAGTGCAGCTGACAACTTGACGAAACTCCTCGCTGTAGCCGCAGCACATTACAGTCTCATTATGTGAAACAGTCAGACGGCTGTGGAGCCGTGGCCTTGCAGAGGCAAAAGATAATAGAATGAATAAAAGGGAGATGAATATTAAGATACTGCAGTCATCTCTGAGGGAAGAAAAAATCTTAAAATCTGTAACTTTTTGGGTGAAGGTAAGATGTTTAATCCCTCAAAAGCAAATCTTCAAAAGCATCAGCCGTCTTTTTTTTTTTAGAATTTCACAAGCCATCGTCCTTAAAATTAGTTCAGTTGAGGAATATTTTCATTGGATTCTATGATGAATAAAGCACAAAGGCATGACAGCCAACCTTATCTTCAGGGAGAGCACAGCCATACAGTCTGCTGCGATGTAGAAGGATTTCATAGCAGAGGAATACGAGCATGCAGACATGTCACCATGAATCCCGCTGGCTTTGGGCTCTGCTGTAAACAGGCAACACTGATCTTGAATATCCCAAATCTGAAATGGCAACAGGTGAACAGCGATGGAAGAAGTTACTCACTTAAGTAAAAGCAATATCACACTAAAAAAATACTCTGTTACAAGTTAAAGTCCTGCATTAGCCAATGTGGCTATTTACCCCAGGGTGTATATCGCATGGCAGTGACCAGGTGTCTGTAGCCAGCAATGCTATTTTCACCTGACCTTGGAACACATTAGATACTGTATGTATATACAGTATGTACTGTATGTATATTTTTCCTAAACCTAACCAAGTAGTTTTGGTGTCTAAACCTAACCAAACTGTGACTGAAAAATGAAAATAATAGTAAAAAAAAAAAAAGTAATCTAAGTAATCTGTAAAAATAGGCATCTCATGGGACTCAAACCCTGACTTCCTGGATGATAGTCCTGAGTTTGACCAATTTATCCACCACAACCTACTCCCTGTGTCACTATTTGTATTACTATTACTACTACTACTACTACTACTACTACTACTACTACTACTACTACTACTACTACTATTACTACTACTACTACTACTACTACTACTACTACTACTAAATCTTTCTACTAGAAAGGTCTTTCTGGCAGAAAACCCTACGGCTAGCTAACTATTGTTAAATTAAGTAGCATATTCAACTTGGCCGGGTGTAAAGCCGATAGCTGCTGTGTGACTATTCTCACCCAGGTGCAAATAGACACTCCGTAAAAGTAAACTCTGTTTCAGAGGAAGCACAGAAGCATTAGCAATCATTTGTATCCTAAATTATCAAAATATTATAATATACTTATCATGCAGAATGGGTCCTGTCAGTGTTATATTATACTATTGGATCATTATTATTAATAACGTACATAAGAAGCACTTAAACAGTGTTGAGGTGAAGCTAATGTGTACTGCTTTTTATAGTGCTGTGTAGTTTAATCTGTAACTAAGCATCATGTTTTATAAACTGGTTATTTGTAAAACCTTAATCTGAAAAGTAAATATAGTAACTATAGCTGACATATAAATATGGTGGAGTAAAAGTACAATATTTCCCTCTGATTAGTAGTGGAGTAGAAGTAAAAGGTATCATAATTTTTATCAATTCTCGAGTGGTAAAAAATGGTTAAATTTAGCACAAAATCTGTGTAACAAATATAGTAAACAGTAAAAATTGCTGCAGCAATTTATGAGACATAATAGAGCATGGGAATGGCCATCATATACTTCTATCATAATGCTCTAAGCCCTGATACACTTTCACAATTTTATTTTAATTATTTAATTCATGTTTATTTCTGATTTATGACTAGAACAACTTGGCACACAGTGCTGAGCTGTATCTCAAATTAATCTTCAGGTTCCCAGCTTTCAGATGATGTACACCACTTCTGTGTGACATCTACTGTTGAGCTGTTATCTCCCCCTAAAGACCCCCTGTATCCCCCTAAAAAAAAGAAAGGGTCTATGTGGGTCTCAGAGGGTTAATGCATATGCAGTAATATGAATGCAAACATACAAAATCAGCCAAGCATAAAAAAATGAGTCATGAATTACTTTCACGGTGCCGTCTATGGAGACAGAGAAGACCTGGCTGTCCTCTGAGACGATGCGGAGGTAGACAATGGGAGCAGAGTGGCCTTTCAAAATACCGGTTGGTTTCCTAAAAGGAAAAACAGAGCAAAGATGAGGTGGGTTATTAATGTAATGTTAATTGTCATAAAGAAAGCCAACTGAATTCTGTCTCCTCACCCAGAAAAATGTGGGTTCCACATGCGTACGAGTCTGTCCATGCCTCCAGTGACCAGCAAGCTGTGCTGCTGACAAAGGTCAAAGGTCTTGACACCTTTGTAGACGGTGAAGACCGTCTGGTCACATGATGCCCGGAGCTGTGGAGTCCAGTTCAGTTGGACCTTCTTGGTCTTACCTTCATAGCAGGCCTCTCTGATCTCACTCAACTGCTGCTCAGCGTCTGTTAAAGGCAGCACGCAGCCTCAAGAAGGGAACAAAAAAAGCATTTTATTACAAGGCCATGTGTATGAGCATCGATCAAACATGCTTTCAGGAGCAAGGGTAAGCCATTTTCAGAATAAATGACCAAGCTGGCAAGAGGACATGGCCGATCACACACACACACACACACACATACACGCACGCTGGCATTGATTGGTGAATTTGTGATAGATGAGTCATCATGCGTCATCCCTTACAGCTCTCCAACCAGGCTGCCTAATGTTCAACACCGAGTTTAATTGCTGCACGCTGTAGAGTGAAAGGACTTAATACTTTTTTTATCATCATTTTCAGCATTTGTCATTTTTGATCTGGATCTTAAATCACAGTCCAAGTTACAATAATGAAAGTTTTAGATTGTTTGTAATTATTCTGATGGTGCTGAACATATGCCAAAAGAAGAAAAAAAAAGAAAAAGAGAAATTACCTATAACGAGGGAAGAAGACTCGTCATTTGATGAGGAGACAACAGCTTGAAAACTTTGAAAATATTTTGCCTAAAATTAGAGAGAAGAGTTAGTTGCTTTGTCTATTTCAGGATTATCTGTTCACAATGCAAGTAAAATGTATTGTTATTGAACTTAAATTGATGTCTTTGTAAGGAAAGTGTACATACACCTGTAAATGTCAAAAGTCACCTGTGTTACCCAGTCGTGATGAACCTTCCATCTGATAAATGTCACATTCGGAGAAAGCACTGCATTGTCAACCGCTATGCTGGGCATATTTTCAATCTTTGGTAATTTATTCCATAATCTATAAAAAGAGAAATAGAGATGTGCAATCAGGTCAGAAACAGGTCAAATTTTCTGCATCTCTTATGTACAATACATGTAATATATTTGATTGACGGGGAACCGGTAGGAGGCAAAGGTATAATTTCCCACCACTTGTTTGAAGTTTCTGTGCTAAAACAGCTTCCTACCCGGCTATATTTTCCAGCCGCTCACAGAGTGGATACACTCAGTTCTCTGTTATAACCAGAACAAAATAATTGCCCAATCATTCCTGTGAAAGACTCGCCATGAATCAATCTCACATACTGTACATCCTGAATACATTGAAATCTGCCACGTTTAACTGAAAGAGAAATACAAAAGAGAACATTTTAAATGGTGATGGTCTCGATACTGCTGCAACACAATGAAGTATTGTCTCACTGGAACAACTAATGTATAGTCCACTGTATGACACAAAGAGATTCCCAACGTTTTTTACAGCCTGGGGAAATTATGAAATCAGATGCTCAACTTTTTTTTTTAAGAAATATGAAATATGAATTTCAGAGCTACAGATCTGATATCCAGCAGAATACTTCCTCTCAGTAATAGCTACTTAATAAATTAACAATATTCACAAATTACTGAACTGGAGAGCAGACATTTAAGTCCTCAATGTGATTGAATATAAAACATATTTCCTCATACTGCCCTTAATATCTGCCTATGAAAGCTCAATATTTCATATTTTTCGTGAATCAAGAGTTTCTTATATTATAGAAAAAAGATGAAAATTGCACTGTTGGAAAATGAAATGTGAATGAGAATGGGTTCTATGGGTCCTCACGAGTCTCCCCTTTACAGACATGCCCACTTTATGATAATCACATGCAGTTTGGGGCAAGTCATAGTCAAGTCAGCACACTGACACACTGACAGCTGTTGTTGCCTGTTGGGCTGCAGTTTACCAAGTTATGATCTGAGCATATTTCTTATGCTAAATGCTGTAGGTTTTTGGACAATATTTGTCATTGTTTTGTGTTAATTGATTTCCAATAATAAATATATACATTTGCATAAAGCAGCATATTTGTCCACTCCCATGTTGATAAGAGTATTAAATACTTGACAAATCTCCCTTTAAGGTACATTTTGAACAGATAAACAATGTGCGATTAATTTGCGATTAAACGTGATTAACTATGGACAATTATGCGATTAATCCTGATTAAATACTTTAATCGATTGACAGCCCTACTAATTACATAATTTTGGTTCTGAATTCTGATTGAGGACTTTATTGTATAGGTCTGCTATGAGTCACGTCACTCAGCATAGTCTCTAACACTTTTACTCATCAGCACAAGTGTTATTTTACTCAGGAATCACCAAACCCGCTGCAAATGTATCTCACTCATAGGAAACACTCATTTCTGTTTTTCACTAACAAATTCCTTTTGATCAGTCGAGAACATGCTCTGAGAGAGAAACAAGAAAATACACAAATCTGATTGGCTGTTAATGGTTGATGTCTCCCTCAGGCTCAACTAAGTTTCCTTTGGTCACCCAGCTGTGTAGGAAAAGAGTCTAATCACTGACTTTGAGTAGCTGGCCAAATATTGCTGGAAAACATGCTTGAACATTTCAGACATTGTATACATATACTAGTAATACCTTTATAATGTGTTTATGATACCTTGCTATGGCGTCCTCTAGTTCCTGTTTAAATAATACTGAATAACAGTGTGTGTGATGGTTGATTGAAGAGTTGAAATAAGACTGAATGTGTGTAGTACGTCTTTAGAAAAGCACAATTACCTGAGGGTATCTCCAACAGATGATATTAAAATGATAGTCACACATCCCTGAAACACAAACACAAAGATGAACCTCTGCCAGTTTTAATCAAGACGAATATAATTAATCATTTTTGTTTGAGATTAGTTTTTAACAAAAGGACCTACGTCTGTGTCTCCATACACGATGCAACATTTATCTGGGCCAGTGTAGCTACATGAGGAAAAAACACAAACCGTTATTGTGACTTATTGTGACATTTGGAAGATATGTTAACATGTTGTTTTGTTGCTCACCCGTAGTCTAATGTCAGAGGCACTGTGTCTAGTGCATTGATCTGGCAATAAGGCTCCAGAGAGGAAAGCTCATAAAGTTGGATCTCTCTGTCCCTGCGAGATAATGAAGACACACACAATAAACAAAGCTAGGAAAGCATGGAACCTGCAGTGAGAGAAATCAATGCACCCAATAAATAATGGAAGCCATTTTATTAAACCTTTTCTCATATTACCCTGTTCCGATCATCAGCTTGTTGAACTCTGTCATCACGGTAAAATCGCTTGTCCACTTTGACTTCCTGTTTGCAGGTCCTTCATTCTGTAAGAAATGAACAAATTAAAATGTTAAAAACGTTCATAGACAACATAACAACTGTATAATTTTATACAATCCAATAGAATAGTCTGGAAATAAATAGATTCAGCTTTGAGTTGCTGATGTCATATTTTATTGAATATAGTGTAAAGTGTTCATGATATTTTGTCCTCACTATTCATACCAAGGAGTGACAAAATAACACAAACACCTTACACATTCTACACATATGGACAATATTAAAGTCTAAGTCTGGTTTCGCCTATAGACCTCGATTGTTATCCAAAACCTATTAAAGGTACAGTGTGTTGGATTTGGTGGCATCTAGTGGTGTGGTTGCAGATTGCAACCAACTGAGCAACCAACTCTGCTCACTCCTACCTTTCCAAGACCGCGGTAAAGTGAGCTGCCGAGTGCAAAACCGTGGTAACGCCGTTGGCCTCTCTCAGAGGCCATCCTCACCATAATAACACTACTTACTTTACGGTACCTTAGTTTTGCACTCTGCGGCTCACGTTACCGCACGGTGGCCTTCAGGTAACGTAAAAATGTGAAAAGCTAGAGCCAGTGTTCGGTTTGTCCTTCTGGGTTACGGTAGAAACATGGCGGACTCCGTGAAGAGGACCCGCCCCCTATGTAGATATGAAATGAAAACATAGTTATAAATATCATATTCCATTTCTGCTAATATAGTCCCCGAAATCCTACACTGGCCCTTTAAAAACACATCAATGAGCCATATTGTTGTAATGGATGATGTGTTTCTTGTTTACGATGAGCTTGGGCACTGTGCCCAGCTGTTTTAGGAAATGACTGATACCTTTTTAATGAAAGTACATATTCGTGGTACATTTTCAAAGATCTGTGTCTTCAGCAGGGACTAATGGGCTTAGGGCAATAGTAACACAGGCAGGGTATTGAAAGATGGACTCACACGTTGATGATTTTGATCTTTTCATGGGATTTGTTGACAATAAGAACAAAATAGAATGACACCAGACTTTCAGGTAAATGTATAAAAGTTGAAACATACAAACATGTGTTTGGTCTTCAGTGGTTTAAGTTCGGGGCTCCAGTAGCAAACAACCCCGTCTTCTCGCACTGTTACGATGGTGCCATCATGGGTGGGGTGGATGTTGACGATGGGGATGCCATGACACAACGCCTTCATGGTGGCCGGCAGTGTGAAAACCACCTGCTTACTGCGTCTCGCAGTTTCCTGCTTCTCTTTGTACTCCTGCAGCATGTGTGTGCAGAACTCCCCCTGCGTCACATGACTTTGTGTTAGGTTCAGGTTGTCTATCCTGCATATTGATGCTCATAAAGTTGTTATCATGGTTATATGAGCAAGGGCATAGCGTAGGTTTGGTTTCAGAGGTAGGGGGGGAAACAAAAAGACAGAAGCTCTTCAAGCAAAAATAAATTAAGTGTATGGATGATTAATGCTATTTTCTACATTTTACATATGTACATCGATCTAGAAATTGTATTTTGTTACATCATGCTCACCAAATTAATGGCAGTCTCATAAAAAAAAAAAATGCTGTGTAATTGCTGTATTATTGAAGTACAGTGTTTAGGATTTGATGACATCTAGTGGTGTGGTTGCAGATTGCAACCAACTGAGTACCCCTCCTCTCACTCCTCCCTTTCCAAGACTGTGGTAACGTGAGCTGCCGATAGCAAAACCGTGGTAACGTCGTTCACCTCACTCAGAGGCCATCCATACCATAATAACACCACTTTAGGAGCAACAGAAGTCAGACGGCGGCTGGCAGTACGACGGTTTTGTTACCTCAGTTTCACAAGCGTGTCGGAGAACTACGGTGGCCTTTAGGTAAAAACATGAAAAGTCTCTCTCTAGAACCAGTGTTTGGTTTGTCCGTTCTGGGCTACTGTAGAAACATGGCGGAGCAACATGGCGGACTCCGTGAAGAGGACTCACTCCCTATGTAGATATGAAGGACTCATTCTAAGCTAACGAAAACACAATGATTCTTAGTTTCAGGTGATTATTCACTAATGAAAATATAGGTATGAATATTATATTCCAGTTCTGCCAATAGATCCCCCGAAATGTTTCACACTGGCCCGTTAATACACAAACCTTACTTAAAGTCACGTGTAGTTTTTGTTGATTGAGACCTCAGACTTTATGACAGATAAATACCGTGTATCCTCACTAAAAAGATCAACGTCCTTTACTGTTTTATCTAATATTTTATATTTGATTGATGTTCAATTATTGCATAAAAATGGGATTTTGAGGCAGACATGTCTCCCCATCACCAGTGGCAATTATGCCCTTGTATATGAGTACAATTGTAAAATTCATTATTTGACTCTTAAAAAACAAAAAACTCCAGTGTTACACCAAATATCTGGAAATATCTTCTAATCACTTGTTTAAAATTTGCAAACCAGGACAACATTTGGCTTTACAATCCATACAACCTGTTAAAAAAGACTATTATCCAGCGAAAGACCCTTGACAAGGTCATTTAGTCAAGTGTCAAGAGTCAATTTCAATGGAGGCTATAACTTGGGAAACCATCACCTTTGTACGGTGTGTTATTGTACAGTCAACCTGGCATTAGAAAGCTGATTTAGCCTGAATCATCGTGTTCAGGTGAGTTACAGTACACTTGCTCCACTAATCCTAACTGAATTACAGTTGCCAAAAGAACCCTGTCACATTTCATAGTTGCCTAACTTTTTTTTTTATTACAAATCCCTGGTGTTAGCATGCATGAGAAGTGTCATCATAACGAAGGCAATCCTCCTGAATAAAAACTCTGCATGCTCCATAAGAAACAAATATGAATTTCATCTCACCCATGAAATCCTTCCTTGGCCTGAATAATCAATCTTCTTAAATAACCCTTGAATCTGCACATCGCTCTGTGAAATTCAAAGAACAAAAGAATAAAGAAAAGAATAAAGAACAATGACACTTATTGTAAATTAATCAGGCAATTGCAAAGGCGTGAGACGCTGTGAACACAGGGATGGGAGAATCTGAGAGAGAGTAAGACATAAAGAGAAATGTCACACTGTCTTACTGTCTTAGGCAAACACTTCTTCACTATACGTCCAAAATTCTTCGCATCAATGGATCTCAAGCCACCCGTTTCAAATTCCTATAACAAAGAAAAGTAAAGTCAAACCTTCCAGAAATGAACAACCAGACTTTGTTTTTAAAAGATGCAGTTTATACAGTACCTCAAATGCTAGTTTCAATTTCTGGAGGTTTTCGAGTGATATTGTCTCATCAATCTTAGAGGAAAAACATTATATTATGACATGAGCAAATTAATAGTGCAGGTTGATTATGAATATTCTAAGAAAAGAGCAAAACACACAATAAAACCAGTAATAATTGGAAAAAAAATGCTCCTTGCAATTTTCTTTTCAGTCCACTCACCAAGCAGTTCATAAAGTCTGAGTGCTAGAGAGGAGATATTAACACTGTGTAATTATCAACGCACATGACTGAGTATTAATGACTGTCTGTAAAGGCCACCACAAGCCATCACCGGCTATGATATGTCTCTGAGATGCTTGCACAAGGCCGGATGACAGGCCATGCTCTCTGTGTTAATGGCCTCTCTTCAATTTGCCCCGGTTTCCTAGCAACGGGTCCTTGATCCATGACACTCTTTTGATCTATCATTAATAAATAACGGGGATAAACAGCCTAATTCCTCAAGGATGTAACTAGAGTCGAGCCTTCCCCACGGTATCTCCTGAATTGCGGAGATAATTGTTTTATCAGTCAGAGTGATGGAAGTGCTGAAAGTGTTCACGTAACCTCGACTGCTTTCCAAATCCCTTCATTAGAACTGTATAACTTTGAACTCCTGAGCCCGCTCCGTCTAATCTGTCACGGCACATTGCTCTTTACATTAAGCAGGAGAGTGTGACTGACATCTGCAACTTCAGCTGGTGCATTTTCACCAGCCTTCCTACATCAGTCTATCATTCCTGTCAGCTTGAAAGCTTGAATTTGAATCTACTGGGGTCCTTTTAAGTAGTTGGCTCAGCAACTATGTTTGTTTTACTTTGGCCTGAAACATGGCCATCCCTGGCTCCGGGACAGATTTTCCTGCCCGATGCGCTGTCAGGCTGCGAGTAAATTGATCATCAACTTGATTTAAAATGGCACTTTTGGCATTACCTCACATTCATTCTGCTGCTCACCTTGTGAGTGAGATATGCTTCAACTGGAGTTGAGTTTAAGCACCTGGGAAAGAGTCTGTAACAATGTGACACTCTAGTGACACCTTGAGGTTATAAGCAGCAACTTTAAGAAAGTAGACTCATTGGGAAAGGGTGAAAATCTATCATGGCACTGAAATAATCTAGATTTAGGACAGTTTTTCAGATACAGATATTCAATTAGAACACATTTACTTTCATATAGATGTTGTGAAAACTGTACCTTGAGGCTGCGGAGTCTGTGAGTCCAGTCGATACCGTGGTATTGTTGTCTCATGATTTGAGCCTCATCTCCCAGGGTGACAGAGTGTCTTCGCCTGTTCTGTCTCAGCAGCTCTCGAACCAGCCACTCAGGCTGCTCTTGTCTGTCCTCGCTGACACCCCTTTGTCTTGAGAAGTCATCCTTGACTTTCTCACCCCCACAGCCTGGCCCCGTCGCCCTGTCCCCTGTGCTCCCCAGTTCAGAGAGGATGCTGGAGGATGAGAGATGTTGTTTTGGTTAAATGCATGCACTGTTCTTATAGTACATTGTTATCATGGGTAAATATTGCTTTGGCACTCATTAAAGGTATATCAGAGGGTCATTATTGTATCTTTATTAGGGCTGTCAAAGTTAACGAGATAATAACGCGTTAACGCAAATTCCTTTTAACGCCACTAATTTCTTTAATGCATTAACGCAACTTGCAATTGTTAGGATGTAGGGGGTTTAACTTTAAGGCTAGTGTGAAGATACTGGCATCATGTGAAACTAGAAAACCTAAAGAACCCATTGGTACCAACCATGTCATAGGAGCTCGCCGTGAAGGAGGCTAAATAACGCCCCAAACCACGCTAAATTTTGGTGAGGAAAAACTGGCACGGCCATTTTCAAAGGGGTCCCTTGACCTCTGACCTCAAGATATGTGAATGAAAATGTGTTCTATGGGTACCCACGAGTCTCCCCTTTACAGACATGCCCACTTTATGATAATCACATGCAGTTTGGGGCAAGTTATAGTCAAGTCAGCACACTGACACACAGACAGCTGTTGTTGCCTGTTGGGCTGCAGTTTGCCATGTTATGGTTTGATCATATTTTTTATGCTAAATGCAGTACCTGTGAGGGTTTCTGGACAATATTTCATATTGTTTTGTGTTGTTAATTGATTTCCAATAATAAATATAAATATAATCATACATTTGCATAAAGCAGCATATTTGCCCACTCCCATGTTGATAAGAGTATTAAATACTTGACAAATCTCCCTTTACGGTACATTTTGAACAGATAAAAAATGTGTGATTATTCGCAATTAACTATGGACAATCATGCCATTAATCGCGATTAAATATTTCAATTGATTGACAGCCATTGATTGACAATCTTTGTTTGACTCGGGGTAGCTAACATTGTAACAAACATTAAAAAGTGCAAATGGAAACTACTCATCTCTCTATTTAATCTTTTTTTTTTAAATTAAGAAGTACAAACAAAAGAGGCCCCTTTACATGTCTCATTCATCAGAAACTCTTCTGCCTCAAGTTGAGCAAGATCACACTCAATACAAAAACAACAGAAATTAACCTAAAATAAGAATGCATAAATAAAATACAACGGTAAAAACAGGGCTATCTCAAATTAACTTAAAGTTATCAAGTAATGAAAACATCTTTAGAGTGTTAAGTTACTTAAGAGTTTTAACTCATTCTTCCAATAGTTATAACTGGGATTAGTCTTAAAGTATCTACATTTATGTATAGATAAAAAACTTCCCCAGTAACAACACAATATTGAGAGATATGTGTAATCTTAGGAGTGTGATTGTAAGACTTCCTGTATTACATGGTGACTGCTCATTGCTGCCACAGATGGCAACTCGAGCACCATGACAACAGTAAACATTTTCTGAACATGACAGAGAAACAAGGCAAGGCCTCAACCTATGGTCCCATTATCCCACATAAAACTCTTAAAATGAAGATAAAATTGGTATTAAATAGGAAAAAAACTCAACAAAGATGTGATTTATAAGGAGAAAACTAAAAATAGCAGATTACCTGGTCACATGATGGGTTTCTAACCTTCCTGAAGCTGAAGAAGAGCGGATCTTTTCCCCCAATGACATCCCTGTTAGATGATGTATCTTAAAGGTTGATGTAATGTCAAAAGACGACTTTAGTGCAGCACATTTCCTCAGACAGACCTCCAAACAGATGTTAATCAGACAGATCTCACATTAGTCTACCTGACACTCACTCTAACATTACACCTGAGCAGAGCAGGTGGCCCCACGGTAACTAAGAAACCAAGAGACAACTGAGACGACAAAACTAAAGACAAGAAGCTGCACTCGCAGAGAGAGACACAGCCTTGTTAAAGCCATGTTAAATCTTGTACAATATATTGCACTGTTTACTTTGATCAGTCAGCTATTATAGCAATCTTCAGGTTATCACAGTTTAATTCACCTCATTAATGTTGACACATTTTTATATTTTCATTGCAACCACCAAGGGAATGTTTAATTACACAATTAAACAAAAAGATAATTAATATTCTTTTTGGAAAGACTTGGAAAACAGTATTTCACAACGCAAAACAGAATAATCAAAAAGTGCTTGTGGTGCTGTGTGCAGATAGAACCCATTAAATAAATGCAACACATTTTTATT
This sequence comes from Sebastolobus alascanus, assembly GCA_916701645.2. NCBI lineage: Eukaryota > Metazoa > Chordata > Actinopteri > Perciformes > Sebastidae > Sebastolobus > Sebastolobus alascanus. Next base: position 1,734,658 of record CAKAOJ020000040.1, on the reverse strand, counting down.
CTCTTGTTATCAAGCTGCAAACAAGCTGCATAACGTCAGATAGCAGAATACGGGGGCGATGAAACATGAAGGCAGACAAATATCTCTTCATCAGGCAGAGATGTTTAATTATCACAACACACGAGTTCCACACAAAAAATGACATAGTAAATCAATTCTGCAAGACACTTAATTTACAATATATTATATTATAATATGTTGTATTGTTTATTACTGTTTTTTCCCCTACTATAATGGCATGAAAAGACAAAACACAAAGACAGATGAACAAACTGAACATAAGCAATAAGGTTCAGAGAGGTCCCGGCCAGCTTGATATCCACTCTGGTGAGCGGGGATGAAGCGCAACTGCTGGGAGTTTATTCACGTTCTCCCTGTTGTTTGGATAAGCATCTTTGCTCAAAACTGTCTTTATAGCCTCCTTTTCTGCAAAGCCAAAAGACACAAAAAGTGAATTATCTGTCTGTCAAAATCAAAATCTGTTAGCAACCTTAAAGGCCCTGACACACCACAGTCTGGGGCCGTCAGTGAGCGTCTGTCGGCCTAGTTTTTGCAGTGTGTCCGGCCCTAGTCTGCCCTTGTCAGAGGCGAATCAGTGCATGAGAAGAGAAACGGAAGTGAGGAAAGCAAGCCAACGAGTAACATCAAGAGGACACACAGAAGGCTCTTCTCATTTCTCATCTTCATCTCTGATCATTCCAATACACGGATATTTTCACAACGACATGGCCATCTGGAATGAAGCTGAGTGGTGAGTGAGAGTGGTGTGAAAATGGTCAGCAAACGCCGCTTTGTTTCATGTACGCATCATAACGATGGCTTGCATGGGCGCCGGAAGTAGGGGGGCCAAGGGGCCATTGGACCCCCACTTTACTGCCCTGTCCCACTTACTTTTTAAGGTCACGAATGTATCCCCGCAAATGCCCCTATATTGCAACACGGTAAAAAAAAGAGGTTTCAATCATTCCCATCCACCCCGTGTATGTCAAGACTGGGGGGGGGGGGGCGGAAGTGTTTTTACTTCTGCAGATAGTCTCTCATTTTAATCTGTGCAGCAGCTGTCTGCACGGCTCCGTCTCAGCTGTGTCTCACGTAACCGCAACCTGAACTGAAGCCTTTATTTACGCTTCAAGTCTATTTTTTTTTCGACAATACTCTGCTTGGAAAGGCCTGACTGTGAGTTTTACAGCACCCTTCACCCAGACCTCGCTGCTGCCCGGCACTGTTGAGTTCTCGCTGCGCAGTGCGCCCTCTCTCCCTGTGGGGAGGGACGGGATTCCCGGCGCCTTTGTCAACCAGGGCGGGCTGTCCTCAGCGCGAGGGGGATGCGTCGATGTCGGCACCCTGTCTTGTTTACCATTCTTATGCTGTGTGACTCTTTGCCATCAGCATTCATAACCATATAACATTTAGGATTAAATTGTTTACTAGAGCACCAAGTTCTTCATAGATCTAGCCTCGTAATTTTGCTCTCAAAGTGCTCCAGACAAAAATTTCTTCTGGGAGCACCACACCACAGTCTCTCGAAATCCTGTGGGAAACACTGAATTACGTCATCCAAAGCTGCCCCCCCCCCCACACTTCAAAACTCATACTGGCACCGCTGACGGCTTGTATATCTGCAGTCCTCTGTCTTCAGGTTTCCCTTTTTGAATGACAAATACAGACTACCACCACCTGCTGGTGTGCAGAGTTATTTCCTCTCACGCAGGCACAGAACATACGTGCTAACTGACCGTCGGCTGTAGTCTTTGCGGTGTAATCAAATGCAACTTGTTGGCCGAGACAAAGGCAACGTGAGGCGACGCAACAGTCGGCCTTCATCGCCGCTAGTTCTCTGGGTGGGTTTGGTGTGTCTGGGCCTTAAAATGCTAAACATTCAAAGGTAGAAGTTGATGCTCACCCTCCTCGGGTAAAAATCTGTGTAACTGCTGCAGCTCCTGGGGCAGCAGAGACTTTATCACACGTGCGACATTAGTGACTGTCTTTCCACAAAACCTGTCGTAGTTTGTCAAATCGGATCTTTTCTGCTGAGCGTGCCTTTGCACAACAGTTGGAACTGCAACACACAGAGGATAATCAATTGATAGGAAGCATTAGGCTTGGTGAATTGCAAGCACTCTACTGTGTTCACATGAGTATTGTTTTTTTGTAGCATACATTACCTATACCAGGACAGGCCACGTTAGGATCTGTGCAGCTGTAGTGAGAGTAGATCCACAGCAGTTCAGGCTTTTGCTTTGGCTGGCGATAATTGTCCCTCATCTCTGAATCAGTAGAAAGCGGCATTTCACGCCTCCTGCTCAGAGGTGCAAGTCTTCTTTCTGCATTAGTGTTATGATCATGTCCTGTCAAATAAGTTCCACAACAAGAGGAAAATAATCTGTAGGGAGAAATATTCTGATTGTTTGATTTTGACACGCCTGAGTGCCTGAATGTCAGCAGTTCAGCTGTTCTGACATGCATTCATATACATAAGACTGAACCAACAGGCTTGTCCTACCTTGAGGCATACCCATGTAGTCACATCTGTAGACGGAGCTGTACTGTGCTGTCAAGGCCTTACAGATCTCCCCCTCAGATGGGGGACACTGGAAGCCGACATACTCTGAGCTTCGTGCGGCATCTCTGGGCAGCCTCCACATCATGAAAGACTTGGGAAAAATTACTTGATTTAAAGGTTACGATACACTGCGAGAGGTCAAGCATGGCATTCAACTATAAATGTAAAATTGAAGCTAACACAGCCTAAATACCAACCTGGCTGGGATGCGGGTTGTTTCTCCTCTGTCCCGAGGCTGTTCCCGTGCGAATGCATTCAGGTTTACAGGCCGGCTTCCAGCAAAAATCCTTGTTGTACACAGTTGAACCAAAAGGTCCTGACTGTGAATAAGAGTCTATAAATGAAGTTGACGTTGGGCACCTGCATATGCATCAACATAGACATACAATTACACACACACACACACAGAAACAAACAAACACAAATTCGGTATTCAGAACTTTACCAGAAGACCGTAAATAGAACTTACAGCAGAATCTCTGCAGCTGAGTTTGGCCGGTAGACGAATTGTCTTCTATTAGATGTTTCATATGGATCCCACCACTGTTTGCCCTCTACAAAACAATGTACAATTAGATGGCAACCCTGAATTATTGATATGTAGTGTACAACAGTCACTCCGGGCTACAGGCAATGAGCAGGGTGCATAGTAAAATTTAAAAAAACATTTAAATCAATTGAGAAAATAACAAATTATGCAAAAGCTAGAAATGCTAAACCTCTGTATTGTATGGGGGGTCTAATAGAAATGGAATATAATATTCATAACTATGGTCGGCTTATTATTAACACGGTGTGTTTCCGTGTAACGTATCGGCGGATGCCTCTCTCATTCAGCAGCCTTGTTATGTCTGTATAATGTTACACTACGTTGTCTCTCATCCCGTCATCTACCGCTTTTTTCTTTCTCACTGCGGATGGCCAGCAGCTTCCGCACACACATCCACACAAGTCTCTCTGCTCTCAGAAGAAGGAGGCGGGGTCACGCGTCATCAACGCGTCATCAGTTACACTGCGCATGTGTTATACCCTGTGGTCTTAAAGCTGCAGTATGCTAGGTTGGCGCAAATATGATTATAAATAGTTTTTTTTAGAAAACGGCCGCTATATCGTGACAGTAGTACATGAAACAGGTAACCTGAAAAAAATCCTGTTCCTCTGTGTCTTACTGTGTCCTCCGGTGCTCCTAACGGCATCTGAAGGATTTCACTTACTGGAGGAAAACAAGGTCTGCTGTCCAGCTGCCGTCTATGAGAGCCGGCTGTCAGTCACTCCTGAACTCCGACCAAACAGTCAAACTAGGCAGCGCTGATCAAATATGAATCAATATTCTGTTACTGTAATGACTATTTCTCGCCTAAAATGTTTTCAGAATCATCTTGTAGTGTACTGTTTAGCTGTAAAATGAGAAAGTTTGTGACGAGGCCGCCATTGTAAAATCTGTTGAAGGAAGCCAAGTTCTGGTCACATGACCGGAGCACAGCCAATCGGAACGCTCTCTCTCTCTGAAATGACCTATGATCAGTCAAAATCTGCCGTCACGGGCCAGATTTTTCTAAAGCCTGAAAACAGAGCCATGAGGAGGAGCAGAAGTCTAGTTTTCTCTCAGACCACTTGAATTACAATATGCTGAAAGATTATTATGGAATTTTTGCCAAATTATGCCAACATTTTTTTGCCTACTGCCACTTTAATGCTCAGGCTGAAATCTTAAAAATATTCCTGAATCCGGATCATGATCCGGATTGCCACCAAAATCGAATGGATTGTTCATTGTGCCACACCCCACCCCTCCAAAATATTTCATTCAAATCCATCATGGACTTTTGAAGTAATCCTGCTAACGGACAAACCAACAAACCAACAAACCAACGCCGGTGAAAACATAACCTCCTTCCTAGGCCTTCGGACTTGGCGGAGGTAATAATCACCTGAAACTACAAATCCTTGTGTTTTTGTTCGCTTATAATGAGTCCTTCATATCTACATAGGGAGCAGGTCCTCTTCGAGTCCACCATGTTTCTACAGTAGCCCAGAATGGACAAACCAAACACTGGCTCTCACGGTAACGTGAGCTGCAGAGTGCAAACCCGTGGTGCCGCCAGCTGCCGTCTGACTTCCGTTGCTCCTAAAGTAGTGTTATTATGGTAAGGATGGCCTCTGAGCGAGGCAAACGGCGTTTCCACGGTTTTGCACTCGGCAGCTCACGTTACCACAATCTTGGAAAGGGAGGAGCGAGCGGACGGGTACTAAGTTGGTTGCAATCTGCAACCACATCACTAGATGCCGCCAAATCCTACACACCATCCCTTTAATAGATATCTGAAAGTTTCTGATAGATAATTGTTATATTTGCATGTTTACTACAAACAGAACTGTGCTTGACTATCTTATTTTTGACTGATGTTCAGTTATAGTTTATTTCCAGTAAGAGAACAATGTTCACAGAGACTTTAGTAAGTAAGTCGACCTGAGACTACAAAAGTGAGGGGCACAAAGATAGGATTTTGGAAAGTGAGAGGGACATATCCACATCCCAGTGAAAATAATGCCCTTGCTTACACTCACAACAGCAGGTATGAACCCAAATTACCCCAAGGAGGGAGCATGAAAGGGAAATTAAATGTGACACTTCTACAATAATAATTAGGCTATATACGGTATAATGTACCACAGTCTGTCATATAGTCTAATTAAACAACATAATGAGATAAACCCAGTATATTACAGTAAAGACGTAATAGAAATGTAAGAAAATAATAAGATGCCTGCTAAATCAAATATGACATGTTTATGCAACACAAAACGATTATATTACATTCAAGTTTCAATCTTTAGGCTACATATCCTTGGTTTAACATTACCTTTGGTTGCCATTGGTGACCACTGTTTTGGTATCTCGTGCAATAGTTGTTTTCGGTGTAATGAAAACCTTCCCATTTCCATTTCCAGATGACAGTTCACTTCATGGATGGCTTGTTGAAAAGCCTAACTGACAACCGTGGATCCTAAATTTGAGCCTGTGTGTATAACAGTTAGAAAGTTTGGTTCTCATGTAATGTTTGTACCTGTGCAGAGACAGTTGATCCCAGCCAGGTGTTTCTAGGTGCTGTGGTTATGGAGACCTACAACATTTGAATGGCCACTGTGAGCTGCTCAGCAGGGGAGATGTTGCATTAAAAATTCAACATTGCCAGATAGGCCTTATATATGTCTGTTACTGACAGTAGTGGAAAGTAACTAGTAAATTTAATCAAGTAATTTCATTATATGCTGTAATCTTCAACCCTCGACATTTCTATCTGAGAAATACTGTACATTTACTGACAGCTATAGTTACTGGTTACTCTGCAGATAACATTTTTAATAGAAAACATATAATTATCTTATAGGACACTGGTTCCCAACCGGCGGGTCCCGACCCCCACTAGGGGTCGCGAGGCCTTCTTGATTTTAAGGGTTGTAAGACATTTTTTTTTAAATATACAGTTGGCCTATATCTCAGCATTTCTTTAAATTCTGTGAAGAAAAATAAATGAAATTTGTTATCTTTATTTGGATTATTATTTAAACTTAAAAATATCAGAGGATAAGGGCACGGTGAAGACCTGAACACAAGTTATATTCACAGAGCCTTCCTTCTCTAATAACAGCCTCGTCCTGCATTAGAAAAGTACACAGATAAAACAACCAAAGAGCTAATAGAACAATGGCCAAGTGTATGATTGTTAAAAATTACACTTAAATACGCAACAGAGAATTGTATTAAAAGTCCCTAAAAACAACATGAAAACTCATCTCTGATGCAATATTCAAAGGAAATAATCTGCTCATAATTCATCCAAATTGTTTTTTTTACACAAACTTCCTGTAGTTATTGTGTTCTCTATTTGGGTTTATTGTTCTGTACTGTTATTGTTATGTATTGAATATGAAATATCCATAAAATATGTCACTTAGTCAGGGGTCGTCAGTTTACTAAATGATAGAAAAGGGGGTCCCCTAAGGAAAAAGGTTTCGGCCTAGTTCAAATTCTTGCACTCCATCCGCTCCTTTATTTCAGGAAACTCATCTTTTTGCAATTTACGATATTAATATCTTCCAAATACGTTTACACAGATACAACAATTCCGAGTAGGAAATCCTTCAGATCATTCCATGTCTTATTTTCAAAATTTACTCCTGAGTCAGTCCTACTACTATGAATTTGATTTTAACCTGTCGAAATAAATAAAACCTAAAATGAAATAAAATAAAATCAGCTCCACTTTAACCAGCTGCAGCATTAAAACGCTGCTTACATGTTGATAATCCAGTAATATATAATACCCTGCCATATATGGGCCTATAACAATATAACACTCTAAATGAGTGTTATGCACTTTGTACATCCATGGTTTGTTGATAATAGCCTCCTATAAGAAATGTGCAATATTAACATATCCACAACATTCTAACATGTGCAATATATTTATTACCTCATCCTGATTTATAACTGTGACATCATCTGTTCTTTATGACCTAAGTGCTCTTTTTTATTTTTTATTATTATTATTTATTCCTGTTGTTCTTACGTGTTCTTTTTATTCTTGATTTTATTGCAAATGCACCTTCAGTTGTAGCACCCCTAAATTTCGTTGTATAGGAGACTGTGCAATGACAATAAAGGCTATTCTATTCTATTCTATTCTATTCTATTCTAATCTACATTTATTTAAGCGTACTTAATGGAGTAATTGCACATTGTAGTAGTCCCAGTACTTCCAGGCCTCTGGGTAACTGTTCCACCACACAAGTCTCCACTTGTTTACCAGCCCAACGTGACTCCACTCGCATGAATCTTTGTCTTCACTAGAATAAAGGCGTTGGCTGCTCGACATTCAAATTTTGCGCCATCGCCGCTGGTTTTGGACAACCAACTATACTGAGACAGCGAGCGTCCAATAAGATACTCCAAGGAGTCGACGGCAGCCAATGTCCGCCAGCCGGAGCTCGACACAGGACAGACGCAGAGGCATCCTCCTCCTCACAGACCGAAGAACCGCGCACACTGACGGTGCTTCTCCTCCCATTGTTTGTAACGTACCCGACGTAGAGCTGGCTTCGTATAGCAACCAGGCTGGGGTAAGCATAACACACGTCCACTTATTAATACTAGCGTGTAATACATGTTATGAATGAAGGGGCTGCGATGAGGTTTGCACAGTTTACACCAGCGTTGCATTTTATAGTTGCATGACTGAGCTGGATGGGATGCTAACACAGTGAAACACAGTCCTGCTAACTTAGCTGCGTAGTTAACTAACACTGACATTAGCTATAATAAACCAAAACAACGTGCAATGCATAAACCCACCATTGACCAAGTCAACTACTGCGCTCGGGTTATCGCAGCGTCCCGCTAATGTGTTAGGAGCTAGCCCGTTAGCATAGCTAGCCCGCTATGCTAACCCTGTTATAATGGTGGCTGATTGGCCATGTTGCTATCACAGAAGCTAACGCTAGCCAGAAGGTGAACGTAGGTTAACACGGCGGCTGGTGCTGAGGCAGCCCGGCTGCACTGAAGCAGGCGGAGCATCTCTCCCCGGTATCACCTCACCCCCTTATAGCGAAGCTTTAAATCCAGTAAATCGCGTTATCCAGACCAGGCCAATTGAGGTTAAATATGAGGCCTTGTTAAAGAGGCGGGTGGTGTGTCGTAGCAGCCCCGCTAGCCATTGTTCGCAATCAAATCAGCCATTTTAATAATCGTCTCATGAAATGAGCACTGTGTCATGCAAGCTCGCCAAAATCAGCTAGCTTCAGCTAAAAGGCTAACGCTGAAAGCAGGAGGACACAAAGCAAAGGCTAGCATCTAACGAACAATCAAAAGGCGGTAGAAGCTAATGCTAATGGGTTCATCTGAATGATATTTTTAATGGGAGGCCACCGTTGCTGGATAATATATTTAACGCACTGCGCTGTTTTTCACCAACTCTGCACTATATCACAGGGAATACATGCTGGAAATAAAGCAACGTTACCAGTAAACTAATGTGTAGATGCGTGTAGTTAAATATTAAAAGGAAGCATCATGTTGGCCACTACAAACAATGGATTATTATTCATCCCAGACACCCTCCTCCCACCACATGATTTAAACAATAGATGGAACTGACAAAGCAAGAGGCAGACAACTGACTAGGGAGATATTTTTTGCCACTGCTGCTGCATGAGTAGATTGGATACATTTCTCATAAAACATATATTTTTTTTTTTCTCTCTATTTAGCGGTCCAGGATGGCGAAGGACCCTAAGAAGCCCAAGGGCAAAATGTCCTCATACGCCTACTTTGTGCAAACATGCCGTGAGGAACATAAGAAGAAACACCCCGATGCCTCTGTCAACTTTGCAGAGTTCTCCAAGAAATGCTCCGAGCGGTGGAAGGTAACATAAATTACTCTCAATATCTGAATAATCTTTTATTTATTTTTATTTTTTTCTCTAAATCCAATATTTTCCTTGGTTCTTCCCAAAGACAATGTCACAGAAAGAGAAAGGCAAGTTTGAAGATATGGCCAAACTAGACAAGGTGCGTTACGAGAGGGACATGCAGGATTACGATCCCCCCAAGGGCCAGAAGAGGAAGCGATTCAAGGACCCCAATGCCCCCAAGAGACCACCGTATGTACCAGAATCAACTTGCTCCACACAAGTTTATTTTTTTTAGTAAGACAAGTGGATTATCATATCTTAACTTATCTGCCACATTTTTTTCCCCACAGGTCTGCATTCTTCCTGTTCTGTGCAGACTTTCGCCCCAAGGTGAAAAGTGATTACCCTGGACTCACCATTGGGGACACTGCAAAGAAGTTGGGAGAGATGTGGAACAGCTCATCTGCAGAGAACAAGCAGCCGTATGAGAGGAAGGCTGCCAAGTTGAAGGAGAAATATGACAAGGTAAATACACAAAAGAGGACTTGTTTTTGTGAAATTTGAAAATCATATTTTGCTGTTTTTTGAGGTTTCCTTTTCTTTGAAGCACGTAAATGAGAAGGTTTCTCTGTAGTGCTAAAATCACATTTGTTGGGCTCTCCACAGGACATCGTTGCTTACCGCACGAAGGGCACAGTGGAAGCAACACCCGCTGCTACAGCAGACGACGATGAAGAGGAAGAGGACGAAGAGGAGGATGATGATGATGACGATGACGAGGATGACGAGTAAATTGCTTACGGATGGGACCTGAAGTTTTGTTTATGCCATATAACCCTGATATACTCAATTCACCATCTTGAAACATAAGTCAGACTGAACAAGAACATGTGTATATTTAATGTTTTTAAGATGTACAGTGTTATTCTCCTTTTTTTGTAAAGTTAACACTACATATCTTAAGTTTGCGATTTTCTAGTGGTAGTTCTTTATCCCCTGCCATATTATGTAACAATTTAGGCGGACAAAAAAAATCAGTATGAAAGTAACTAGTCTTTAGGTGTTACGACTCAAAAATGAGATTTCTGAGTTGGTAGTGTATTTTTCTTTATTTTGAAAAATATTTTTTTATGTGATGTCCCACTGTCTTTTTATTGTTCTTTGAATACCACTCTAATATCAAATCCAGCTGACATTCAAGAATGTCTTCAATAAAGGTCGTTTTTTTTAAGAAGTTTGTTTTTTCTTCCTTTTATTTCAGTTATTTCAACATCTCCCAAGGCTACCAGTCAGTTATCAAAGACCCAACATGTCTATCAAGTACACACATAAATAATTCAAACACTGGGTTTGAGGTTTTTCATTTAAAAAGCAAAACTGGTGGCTGCACAAGTGAGTAAGTGCAAGATAACACAACAGCTCTTTGTTCTAATTTCTTCTGTCAAATTATACTTCAACATTACAGTGAGAAACAGCTATTCTAAACTACAAATGAGGACTAATAATGTCAACTATTTTACTCAGTTTCTGATTCGTTGTCTGGAGAGAAGCTGCCTCTCAATAAACAATATAGGGAAATGTTTGACCATCAGAAAAGGCAAACAATATGTACACAATCAAACATGTCTTACTACAATGATGAGCTTTTGCATAGTTTATTGGTCAGAAAAACAGCCTAATGTCTGTGAGTTGGAAAAAAAGATAATGTATTATTGCAATTATCTGCAAGTAAGTATGTGTTTGTCAAATCTGGTTTATTGCCTAGTAGTTTTTCACATATGAATTTTCCCTGGTGTCTTGGTGCATAACAATAAACATAGAGAAAATTATCATAAAAAGCAAGTACTGCAAATGTGTGAAACAAAATATAGAATAGAAAATGTACAATAAAAATATTACAGCTAGGGCTATCAATCGATTAAAATACTTATTCGGGATTAATTTCATGATTGTCCATAGTTAATTGTGATTAATCACAAATTTTGTATCTGTTCAAAATGTACCTTAAAGGGAGATTTGTCAAGTATTTAATACTCTTATAAACATGGAAGTTGACAAATATGCTGTTTTATGCAAATGTATGTATATATTTATTATTGGAAATCAATTATCAACACAAAACAATGACAAATATTGTCCAGAAACCCTCACAGCGGGTACCTCCAGGTACTGCATTTAGCGTAAAAAATATGCTCAGATCATAACATGACAAACTGCAGCCCAACAGGCAACAACAGCTGTCAGTGTGTCAGTGTGCTGACTTGACTATGACTTGCCCCAAACTGCATGTGATTATCATAAAGTGGGCATGTCTGTAAAGGGGAGACTCGTGGGTACCCATAGAACCCATTTTAATTCACATATCTTGGGGTCAGAGGTCAAGGGACCCCTTTGAAAATGGCCATGCCAGTTTTCCTCGGCAAAATTTAGCTTTAGCTTTTAAGTTTGGAGCGTTATTTAACCTCCTTTTCTAGTTTCACATGATGCCAGTATCTTCACTCTAGCTTTAAAACTGAGCCCGCTACAACCTAAAAATCACAAGTTGTATTAATGTGTTAAAGAAATTGGTGGCGTTAAAAGGAATTTGCATTAATACGTTATTATCGCGTCAACTTTAATAACAACATATATATGAAAAAAATAATGTATCTGTTTTTAAAATGAAAGAGCTGTAAATGTTTTGAGGGTGTGAAAAAGTTCATAGTATAAGGTATAAAGAATATGTGCAATGTACAATGTATGTTATCTAACTGCCTGATTTGTATCCTATCACTGTAGGTTTCTACAGTGCTGTTTTGTTTTTTTCCCAAATAGCCTTGACCAGTGTAATCCCTGGTTGTGGAGCCTAAATCCAGAAGGTGGCGCCACGATTAAGTAAACTGTACAGTATATGTAGTTAAAAGTTTCAACCAAAGTTACCAAAAGTGCCAATCAAACATGGACTTATAGAACACTAAAAAGCTGTTGCAGTGGTGAGACATTTGTCAGACATGAACACACCTTCATACATTGTAAACAAAGAACTTTGTCTTTTGTCCCAGGCTCAACTAATGAAATCAGCCAAACAAAAGGTTGCGTTCCTAAAACACTCACATTTCTTACAATCATTCTGCCAGAAGAACTTAACAGAAATTAAGGATATTTTACTAAAGAGAATAACTGCAGTGGGTAGATATTCAGCAAATATTTAAAAAAGTTATTTTTATAAAACGGTCACTATATCCTAACAGTAGTGTATGAGACAGGTAATCTGAAAAAAATCATGTGCCTCTGTGCCCTCCGGTGCTCCCCATGGCATCTGCGAGATCTCACAGACCGGAGGAAAACAACCAATCAGAGCCGAGCTGGAGCCTTGCCATCTCTGAGCAGCTGTCAATCACTCGCAAACTCCGATCAAACTAGGCAGCGCTGATCAAATATGAATCAATATTCTGTTACTGTAATGTCTATTTCTCACCTCAAATGTTTTCAGAAACATCTTGAAGTGTACGGTTTAGCTGTAAAGTTAGAAAGTTTGTGACCCGGCAGCCATGTTGACATCGATTGAGGAAATACCAAGCACCGCCCATCAGCCGGAGCACAGCCAATAGGAACGCTCTCTCAATGAAATGACCTGTGATTGGTCAAAGTCTCCCGTCACGGGCTAGAATTCTACTTTTCTCTCAGAACACTTTAATTACAATATGCTGAAAGATTATTATGGAATTTTTGTCGAGAGATGCCAAAAATATACTGCCTACCCCCACTTTAAATCAACATATAATGAGCAATAAAACATGAAATGTAGCATGTAGCAGACAAACTCTTTTCTCCTCAAGTAGACCAATAAACCTGTCCGTTTCTATAGCTAATGGTAATGTACCTCAACTGTTGGCTAAATTCTGCTTCACATGAGGTTCTACAGTAGTTATTTTTCATCAGACAATATGTTGATAATTTAGGGTTGTATCAAACATACTGTAGGCGCCATGTATTTAATTTTGTAAGGTGTAGTGTGCCTCCAAGCAGTAGGCAGAGACTGGCCTCAGGTAGCTCATAGACCACATGCCAGTTACTACAGGTGCGACTGATTAGGAGCAAACAGGTTTTGACTGCTCTGAGGAGATCGTGGCCTGTGTTTTGTGCTCTATTGTGTTCCGTATGAGGTTATTTTGTGTGTATCAAAGGACATCGTGAGCTGTTTTATCTCAACCAAGAGACATGGATGGACAAACTTGGTAAATAAACGCCATGATATACAGTATATTATAAAAGTATATATATAAAGTAGGCTGTCATAAATAAGAATTAGGATTAGGTGACTAAAGAAAGATGAATTCCAACTGTTGGCGTGACCACATCCAAAAGATAAAATTAAAGCTGCAGTAGGCAGAAAGTTTTTGGCATCATTGGGCAAAAATTCTGCACCTCCTCCTGACTGTTTTCAGGCTTTAAAAAATCTAGCCTGTGACGGGAGACTTTGGCCAATCACAGGTCATTTCAGAGATAGCGTTTCTATTGAGTGTTCCTATTGGCTGTGCTCCGGCTGGTGGGCGGTGCTTGGTATTTCCTCAACTGATCTCAACATGGCTGCCAGGTCACAAACTTTCTAACTTTACAGCTAAACGGTACACTACAAGATGTTTCTGAAAACATTTGAGTTGAGAAATAGTCATTACAGTAACAGAATATTGATTCATGTTTGATCAGCGCTGCTTAGTTTGACCGTTTGATTGGACTTGGACTGGCGAGTGATTGACAGCCGGCTCTTAGACAGCAGCTGGACGGCAGGCTCCAGCTCGGCTCTGATTGGTTGTTTTATAAAAAAAACTTTTTTTAATCATATTTGCTCCAATTCTACCTACTGCAACTTTAAGTGTTAGGCGTCTATTCTAGTCTCACCAAAATGTCCAGAGAAAAGTTCTTTCTCTGGCCTGTGTGTGCACCTCCCCAGTGAGTCCAGGCTGGGACCTTTTGTTATCCTTTGCTGGGATCGAGTTCCCTCTGCGCGTAATTGGAGACGGTCTCACAGTCACGCTGGCCTCGCAGTCACTTAAAGGGGGTTCACATGTCCATTTATCAGACTTTTCTCAGCAGCTTTGACCTTTGCCACACAAAGAACTGTCCTCTCAAAAGTGTTTGCAAATATGAATGAAGCCACAGTGGTCTCTCCTTTCAGCGGGTCTCACACAGGAACAGGCTTTCATCCTCGGTGTTCCTCCATGTAGTTAACGTTAGGATTACAACAGGGAAGAAGAGGTGATGATGGTGGTCCTGTTCCCTTGTGTACCAATAATTCAGTAAACCATTAATGTAATCCCATAAGAGGCAGTAAATTAATTCTGGATATCAAAGACAGACTATTTTGTACTCTAATTAATTAATTGCTCCAAGAAACTGTTAGATTGTTGGTACACTAACAATCTGTTAATTCATATTCAGCTGTAACATTCTGTGCCAAAGTGTCATGTCAGCTGTCTATTCAAACCTGTGATTCAGAGGAGCAGTTTTCTTTTCTTTTCTCTCCTTTCACCCATTGAATGAACGCCTCGTGAATGAATTCCCCGTCTGGCATGCAGCAAGAAAGGCTCCCTCTAGGCTACCTTACTGGAGGCAACTGTTCAAAGAGTCCATTTCATCTCTACATCGAGGAACCTCAATTCATGGAGAGAATATAAAACAGACGGATTCAGCAAAACATAGTGTATAGTGGCCTACTACTCAGTTCATTTTATAAAGAAAGCAAAGACGTGGACTAATTAATTTAAAGATTGCAAGGTAAAAACATATAACAGCAGCAAACTTTCAATCTGCTGCATTTCAGAGCCCCAAAAGAGCTTTTTTCCGCTGCAGGATTTGCATAGAGTGATGTCAAAGGGGCGTGTCAGTCAGGATTACAAGCTGAGCAGATTGAGTAATCACTATGGATACAGCTTTTATAGTTTTCCATTTGTTGGTCTTGTAGGGAGGTAATGCCGTGCAGTTTCCAGGACTTCACTTTTTAATGCCATGTCTGTTTTTTTCTCACTTTATTTTTGCAAGTAAGAGGCACTTTGGAAGTAAACTTTATAATGGACTCTACTGGACACTGGAGAAAATATGCAATTGTATTGTGTAATTTTCTGGTAAGTTGGCCTGTTAGCTCATATGTTGTAGTAGTGAGAGACAACTGATTACGTTTGAACGTATCACCTACTGTTTGAATCAATCAACTTCACAAGTTTATAGTGGATTTAAATGTGTAGAATCTATCTTTTAAATCAGTGATTCTCAAAGTGGGGTCTGGGGACCCCCAGGGGTCTGTGGCACTCTGTCGGGGGGTCCGCAAAATAATTTGCTATAAATGATAAAATTGTGCTGTATCATTAAAAAGTGCTTATCCACAGATGGGGACCATTTCCAGCGCTAAAACAAAGCTTATTGTGTCCATTACTCCCACCCATGTTAGAAACTCTGATATGATGGTGACACACAGCAATAAATTCATTATTTATATTGTCTGAAAGTCAGCTTTAGACCGGTAAGTTTAAATATCTGGATTTATTAGGACTATGCCAGTCTTGCTACTGTTCATTTTCTGAAAGTATTTAAGATCAATTACTACAAATATAGGCTATAAAAAGTTGAGTCCAAATGTAATTTGAATAAAATCACCTTCTTTTTGCTGTGGGACTAATTATCTCATCTCAACTTAACATGATTCAAACTGAAATGTGTTTCTGTTTAACACTATCAAACAGGTCTGAATATTTAGCTTGAAAAGTTTTAGAATACAAATAGTTCCAACGGCATCTAAGAGTACAAATGGTAGTAAGCATTATGCTTAATTGGTGTTACGATTAAGAGGGGTACCTTTGAACATTACCTCCTTGAGATCCCCTGATTTAAATGCTTCAAAAGTTGTCTATTTATGCATATTTCACTTTAACAAGAAACCAGAAGTCATTTTTTTCCTTTTTCCATACTACCTCAGGTGTTTAATACTGCATCCTCTCATGAACCTTCATCTGGAAATCCAGTGAATGTGAGCAGCAGTGAGAGACAGTTTGCAGATATCGTCTCAGGGCAGCATACGCTTCCCTCCTGGTATTATACATCTATTGATGCTGTGCCCAAGCATGGCACAGACGGCTTACACTCCCATAACAGATGGCGAACACAGATGGCTTTCTCCAAAACTGTTTATTCATTTGAAGTGAAAGAAGACACAGTACCAGGTTAGTCATCTGTGCAGCGAGGCCTTTCCCCATGTAAATCAGGCACAAATGGCATAATTTTAATTTAATTAGAGTATTATATGATAGCTTTTTATATATCATTATCTAACTTGTGATTTTATATGCTATCCTTAATATTTAGGATAGTTTAACACCTTCTGTTTTTGACAATAGTGTTGCCATATGTTTTCTTTTCATTATACAGTCACTAGATCACCCAATGATTGTGCATGTGTTGACAGGAACAGTTGTGGGAAAGGTGGAAGTGCTGTTTGAGAGTCTCACGCCTATCACATACTCAGTGCAGGAGGATGACGGAGAGAACCTGTTCCTCCTCAGCCCCTTCTCAGGGGAGTTCCTATTATCCCGCAGCCTGGATTTCGAAGCACAAAGTCTCTACACACTCACTGTGGTGGTGCAGCAGGGGGATTCCCAGCTATCCGGTGTCAGGGTGTACTTCAATGTGTTGGATGTGAACGACAACCCCCCTCTGTTCAGTCAGGATGCCTTTTCTGCGTCATTGCTGGAGGACGCACGGGTGGGCACTTGCTTCCTGTTCTTGAATGTGTCAGATAAGGATGATGGTGAGTACAAAAGTACAATTGAAATATAATATTCATCCAACATTCAGCAGAAGTCACATTTGTATGGCCCCTGTGGCATTTACATTTACAGTAAAGACAAAGTAGAATCCACACACTGTTCTTTGCTCCAACAATGTTTTTTTATTCACTGTTACTGTGTAACATTTCAATCAATCAGATGTTCATTAGACACAAACATCAACAAACATCACAATATAATGTATATACATATCACAAAATGATGGCAATCTGCAACAGGTGCCATATATGCATCTTCAGAAAACAATGAAGTAATCATTGATCAAAGGTGTCAACAACTGCAATGCAAAATAATACGATTAATAGTCACAAAAAATACAAACGGATCAAAATATTGCACAACAGTGAAACATTGTGGTAAAAAAAAGAAAGAAATATTTGTTGATGACTGGATAAAGTTTTGGAAAATGCAGATACTGTATGTAGTGTGCAAAGTTTGTCAATATTCAGGTGAGTTTCCTCCTTATGAGCAGTGGTGGATGAAGTACCTGAAAGCCACACTTAAAAGTACAGATATCTAACCAGAAAATGACTTTAGTAGAAGTTAAATACACCTATTAGAATAATACTTGAGTAAAAGTCTTAAAGTGTTTGATATTTACTGTACTTAAGTATCAAAAGTATTTTTCTGATATTAAATGTACTTAAGTATTGAAAGTAAAAATACAAGTAAATGCTATTAATAAAAAAGCAGAATTTTGAGATTTATTAAGTGCGAAAAAACATTTGCTTCCGGTTGTGAAGCAAATTTGCATCTTTGCATTCAAAATGCAGTTTACTTTGGTGAACTTTCAGTTCGAAAATCGCCTCAGCAGGTGATGGTCACTCGCTTGCATTCGTGCATGTGTGACCGTGCCCTTATTATTCCTCTTAACATGTACACCACCTTAAAATGGAGGCAACATGACACTTAAAGGATTTATATACCAAAATACAGTTTTTCCTTCCCTCGTGTGGCATGATCTGACATGCAGTCTGCCTGGAAATGGAAACTTAACTACGGCTATGAGAGCACTTTGTTTGCACTTGCCCAACACATGAATGTTGTAACTTGTAAGCTAGGATCACTGATTCGCCAAACCTGCTTGCTTGCAATAGTAATGAAGATGCTTAGGGGAAATGTATTGGAGTAAAAGTATATATTTTATTTAGGAAATGTATTGGAGTAAAAGTATATATTTTATTTAGGAAATGTAGTGGAGTAAAAGCGAAAGTTGACAGAAGTATGAAAACTCTAGTAAAGTACAGATACTCCCAAAAAATACTAAAGCACTGTAACAAAGTATTATTACTTCCTTACATGACACCACTGCCTATATCAGGGATTTACTTCATAGGAAGCGTGTTTGGAAATTACTCCCTCTAGTGGCCATGCCTGAGGATCTGGCCTTACATCTGGTACAGGTCTCTCAGTGCCAAAGGCTGTTAAATGCACCATACCTATCTAAAACAGCATCTACATATTCAATAAGCATATATTACATATATTGACCTGCATGCAATGCAATCTGCATGTCCAGTGTGAAGAAAAGCATGGATTTTTCTTTCCACCAGGGGGTAGTTTCACTGAGAGCAATGCTATCTTTTTCAGGAACGCCCTGATCACATTCACACAGTTACACCTGGAAGCTGTCCAGTACAACCACAGTCTGTTAAGGGCATTGCTCAAGGGCACCTCAGTGGTGGTAATGAGGGAGGGGCAAGGGCTGCTTTTTCACTTTCCCCACCCAGATTTATCCTGGGTGGCCACCACTGCCCAGACGGTTGGATGGGCAGTGGTTATGAGTGTGAAAAAATAGCATAATTATTATTCACACATTTCTTAGCTAGACATGCCACATTTGGCAACTCAAATTGAGACATGGTTGCACATCTTGTTTATCTTTTTGTTATTTGATTGTGTCTTGCTGAAAATCTCATGTTTAGCTGGCAGCTCATGTCTGCACATTTTAGTTTCACATTTGCCAGTGAATTTCTATCCTGGGCCTCTTTTTTATGGTTAAAGAATACTTGATTACTACAAGGTTAGAACTTTGAAGGAGGCCCAGTCAATCCTGGCTGATCCCAGCCAACCCCTGTCATTTGTCCCTGCTGCCATTGGCCTTTTAAATAACTCATTGTGATCTTTATTGTATTTATTGTTTGTGTGATGATTATGTGGTTTCTGCTGGCTGTACAACGAATTGCCCCTCGGGGATAATAAGGATATCCTTGGTCCTTAAAGGGACTATATGTAACTTCTTACACGTATAAATCATACCGGGTCGGTGTCCTATGCGCGCTCGCGTGTGGGTACGGGAGCGCCGCCACGCTACCAGAATGCATTGCACGGCTGCTTACATAGACAATGAACGGGAGGCGTGGAAAGGGCGGAGCCTGTGGACATGTACCATTAGTATCAGTACGTCATGTGCAAAGTGCAAAGTTTTGTTCCCTGATTTATATATAGTACACCCAGCCATTATGAGAAGGACAATTCATCATCTGTGATAACATCATGTATTATCTTTTCCTGTCTGCCAGGTGACAATGGAGACTTGAAGCTAAGAGTGGTTGGTGGAGACGAAGAGGAAGTGTTCTTCATAAACACAGCTGGTAGTTTATGCCTGAACGCAGAGTTAGACAGAGAGAGACAACCCTTCTACAATCTGACTGTGATGGCCAATGACTGTGTCCAGCCTGTGTCTTTACAGTTCACCAGCACATTACTTGTTAGTGTGGTGGTTGACGATGTCAATGACAATGCTCCAGTGTTTGTGTCAGCCAAAATAGTCAGTGTACCAGAGGACACTGCACTCCATTCTGTTGTAATGACTGTACATGCTGAGGATGAAGACGTTGGATCCAACGGGGAAGTTTTATATTATTTAAACAACACGTCTGGTGGCGTGTTAAGCATCGATAACAGGAATGGGAAAATATACCTGGAGGAGGCATTGGACAGAGAACAGGTAGATACCCTGACTTTTACTGTAACAGCCACTGATAAAGGCTCCCCCAGGATGGTGACCGTTATGAATCTCACGGTGCACGTTGAGGATGCTAATGACCACGACCCCGAGTTCTCTCAAAGCACCTACAGCCTGACAGTCAGAGAGGATATCCCTCGAGGAACGAGCATGCTTCAGGTTCAGGCTCATGATCGAGACATCGGGACAAATGGACAAGTAGGGTACATATTGACCCAGGCGAGTCCGTTTGTGGTGGACGCGGTTCGAGGTGTCATCACCGTCATGGACAAAGTGGACAGGGAGAGGGATCCAAACTACACCTTAATCATAACAGCTGTGGATCAGGGGAACGGACACAGATCTGCTACTGCTGCTATCAGCGTCACAGTGTTGGATGTCAACGACTTTGTGCCCCTCTTTACTCCACCAACACTGACCATGCATGTAATAGAGAACGAGGAGGACCCCTCTCAGCTAACACGTCAGGTAACACGTCTTCGTTGAATGTTGATTACAGAATGTTGTATGTTATTTTCTAGATTGTTTATTGTCTTTTTTTTAACCAGGTATCAGCTTTGGATAAAGATTTGGGCGTCAACAGCCAGCTTACCTATTTCATACAGAAAGGAAATAGTGATGGTTTATTCTCCATCACTCCCAGTGGCACGTTTCAAATTTTACACAGCCTGGACAGAGAGACGGGGTCGTTGTACTTCGTTACCATCATTGCTGTCGATTCAGGTGATTCAGGCCAAAGCTAAATGTAATCACTTTATAATGTGTTGTTCAGTGTCACTTCAAACAGTTTGATAAACCATTATTTACTTTGTCATGTGAAGGATTGCCACCTCTAACAGGAACTCTAACCATACACATCGTAGTGGATGATGTCAACGATAACCGCCCAGAGTTTACCGAGGAAGTCTACAACACCATAGTGCAAGAGGACAGTCCTATAGGCACTGTGTTTGCCATGATAACTGCATCGGACATCGATGAGGGTGTCAGTGGGGAAATAAGGTAAAATGTCAAAAAGTCACTCAAAATTTGAGAGCAATGTTGAGAAGTACTATCTATAATACATACTTAAAGTTGGGGTTGTTAATTTTCTTCAAAAACAGTTTTTGTTGTATTTGTTGAAATTCTCTTTACATCCCAACAGTAATCAATAAATCAAATGCTCCAACAAAAAGAAGAAAATAATCCGGTATTTGTGGCTGTCACAGGACTGTAATAAACCCGTTGACTTGACAACTTTCTCGCTAGATTTAGGACTTCTGGAGCTAGTGCTGATAGCTACTTTCACTGGAAAAGAGTTGGCAACACTGGGCTTCGGTTTTCGGTTGGATAATTTTAAAAAATCTAGCCTATAGTCTTGCTAGTTTACTAAGGCCCTGACACACCAAGCCAACGGTTGGTAGACGGCCAGTTTGGGGCCATCGATGAGCGTTTGTTAGCCTAGTTTTTGTGGTGTGTCCCGCACCGTCGGCTCTAGTCTGTCAGAGGTTTTTTGGCCGATTCAGTATGTTGAATTGGCGGCGGACCCTCAGTCTTCTGGTTTCCCTTTTTGAATGACAAATACAGACTACCGCCACCTGCTGGTAGGAAGAGTTATTTCCTCTCACGCAGGTGCACGTACAAGCTAACTGGCCGTCAACTGTATGTTCAAGCACAACTTGTCGGCCAAGACAAAGGCGACGTGAGGCGACGCAAGAGTCTGCCTTCATCGCCGCTAGTTCTTTGATGTCGGCTTGGTGTATCTGGGCCTTTAAGATTACCAACCCTAGCTTTAAATTACTGCTAAAGTTACGCATTTTTGGCTGTGGCCTACTTTGGTATCATGTTCCTTGAGGATAGCAGCGTAACATTAAGATCAACATTTTTCACACAATAGTCTTTCTTGTGTACTTAATGAATATGGTGCATAAGAGCAAATGGAAATCCTTCTTGGATTCTATGGGTCTATACATTATAATGATTTATACTTTATCATGGTACAGTGATTGGCTCTTATATCTTTTGACTCTCCTTTAGGTATTCCATGGAGAACCTTGATGTGCCTTTCACCATTGAAGAAACCTCTGGAGAGCTGTTTACAACTGATGTCCTGGACAGGGAGACCGTAGCCATTTACAGGTTGATGGTGATTGGCAGTGATCAGCATCCTACTCAGCCTCTGTCAAGCTCTGTGCTTGTTACTGTTCTCATTGGAGATATTAACGACCACTGGCCCCAGTTTATGAACAGTCCCTATGTGGCCTATGTGTCCACTGAGATGGCTCCAGGTGAGAGTTTTTACTTCCACTTGACCGTGTATATATATATATTTCATCCTGGATAACATGGACTTGATTGAGAGTTTTATTTTGTTTATGTTTTTTCCCTACAGGCTCAGTTGTTTGTGCAGTAAGAGCAACAGATGGAGATACTGACATGAACGCAGAACTACATTATTCGTTGTATGGACAGAGCTCAGATCTGTTTTCCATCCATCCGTACAGCGGCACTGTATTCACTTCAAGTGCTCTCTGGAGTACAGAAGCTATTATCGTCAATGTACACGTGGAAGATGCTGGTGAAAATTTTAAATTCGAGACCACTACCATCAGCATCAGGTTTCAGAACGTCTCAGAGTTTCCAGAGATGAACGTGGACGTTCTGAGTGATTTCCTCTCTGAGGACGAGCTGGTGGGAACATTAGTTGCAGTTGTCTCTGCAGCGAGCATCAGAGCTGAACCTGTCTCTTTTTATCTGGCTTCTGGAAACTTTGAAGACATGTTTCATGTGGAGCAATTGGGTGGAGAGTTGACGGTGGTGAACCCTCTGGATTACGAGAACAAAAAGGAGTTTACTTTGTTGATTGAAGCCAGAGACTCCGGCTCGCCTCCCTTCTCATCATTTGCGGAAATTCACATAAACATCAGCGATGTAAATGACAACGTCCCTCAGTTCACCCAAGCTGAGTACAGGTGTGAGGTTTTTGAGAACTCCCCGCCATCCTGGGTTTGTGATGTTCTCGCCATTGACGCCGATTCAGGCAGCTACGGCATAGTGCAGTACAACATAACAGAGGGAAACACCAATGTTTTTTTCACAGTTGACCCTGAAAATGGTTTATTGAGCACCACTGCAAGTCTAGACAGAGAAAATACCCCTGAATTCAATTTAACAGTTGAAGCTGCGGAGCTAAACAACCCTCTTCATAAAGACACAGCAACTGTTATTGTTGTTGTCTTAGACAGAAATGACAACGCACCTCGTTTCTCACAGATTTTTCTCACCGAGGTACCCGAGGATTCTCCTGTTGGACACACGATTATACAAGTCACCTCAACTGATGATGATACTGGTACAAATGCAGTATTTCATTACTCCATAATTGACCAAAGTGATGGTATGCCATTTAATATTGAATTCACCACTGGCTACATCACTGTTGAAGGACTTCTGGACAGGGAGATGCAGGATCATTATGTCTTGAAAGTAAATGTGAATGATTCAGCATGGAGCATTAGCACCGACGTCACTATAATCATTGCAGATGTCAATGATAATAGACCAGTATTTTCTGATCATTTTTACAACGCTGTCCTCCCTGAAACACAAGACAAAGAGGTGTTTGTCATGCAGGTTCTTGCTACAGATGCAGACGTGGGGCAAAACTGTGAGATTTTGTACGTTATTGAACCTTCAAATGAGCAGTTTTGGGTGAACGCGTCCTCTGGTGAGGTTTATACAAAGCAGCCACTGATGTTACGTAATTCTGCTTTTGATATTTACCAGTTTACAGTCATTGCAATTGATTGTGGCATTGTTCCTCTGTACAGTAACGCCACTGTCACAGTGAGATTAGAACCATATAACTACTACCCACCAATGTTTTTACCTTTCCAGCCTCTGATTGCTATCCCGTATCACATGGCTGTTGGCACCGAGGTGGTCCAGTTTACAGCAATAGATCAGGATGTCAGTAATGTCAGCGTTGGGATTGAATATGTTTTGAATGGAGGCAATGCATCTGATTTCTTCTGGATCCAAGCAGACAGTGGAAAAGTAATGTTAAATCGAAGTCTGGTGGAGAGCGTGAATTTGTTTTTCACTGCATTTGTGATTGCAAAAGATCAGGGTTTCCCCTCCTTGTCATCACAGACTGAAATCACTTTTGAAATTACTGGGAGGAATCATTTTTCTCCAAGTTTTAGGGAGCCGGATGTCATTTTCTCTGTCCCTGAGGACTTGCCGGTAGGATCAGTAATTGGGAGAATTCAAGCAGAAGATAGGGACTATGGTACCAATGGTGCCGTCATGTACTGCATCACCCCAGAAACACAATATTTTCCAATCTCTGTAGGAGAAGCATCTGGGCTGCTAACACTGATCAGAGAGCTTGACTTTGAAAAAGAAGGTGTTTATCATCTCCAAATCAAAGCCATGGATGGAGGCTGGGTCTCTAAAACTGGCATGGTAAATATTACAGTGGTAGTTATGGATGTGAATGACAATCCTCCAGTCTTTCCATCCTCAGAGTATACCACGTCAGTGCCTGAAAACTCTGAAATTGGAACAAATGTCCTAGTTGTGAAGGCAGCGGATGCTGATTCAGGTGCACAAATATCCTACTCTCTTATTGCTGGCCATGTGGATAAATTTGCAATTGATTCGAGAAATGGCACTATCACCACTTTGGACGTCTTTGATTATGAGCAAGAGCAGATCTTTGATATAACAATCAAAGCTTTAAACATTGGTGGTCATACATTATTTAGTTTGGCACACGTTGTCATCCAAATCACAGATGTCAATGAGTTCACACCTACATTCAGGAAAAAAGAATATCACTTTTCTGTATTTAAAAATGTGCCGGTTGGAAGTAGGATTGGAAAAGTAACAGCTACGGATTATGACCATGGCTCTGAAGGTCAGGTGTTCTACCTGATGTTTGGTCAAAACAAACACATGGGCTTTGAAATAAACACACTTTCTGGAGAAATCTACACAGTTGGCAGTTTGAGGAAACAAGGCAACAGTCACGTAGTTTTAAAAGTCCTGGCGAAGAACTCTGGTGTTATCACTGGCACGGATGTAGACGAGACTTTGGTCCACATCAGTGTGATCGACACGAACGATGCACCTGTTTTCACCTCTGCGCTTTATCTGGCCGATGTTGCAGAAGACAGCCCGGTTGGGACATCTGTGATAACTGTGAGTGCTCTGGATGAGGACTCCATCTTGGATTGGAATAACTTCTTCTTCAGTGTTGAAAATGAAAACTTCTCTTTTGCCGTTGATCCATCTAGTGGTGTTATTTCAGTAAACTCTTCGCTTGACAGAGAACTGCGGCCAGTTTACAATCTGACTGTTACAGCCACTGATAATGGCTCTCCACCAGCCACTGGGACTGCTATTGTCCTTGTGACTATTGACGACATTAACGACAACGCTCCCAAACTCACATTCACTGAGGCTCAAGTGAAGGAAAATCAGCCTCAAGGCACAATAGTTGCCAGATTGAATGCATCTGATTCTGACTTGCCACCCAACCGGGGACCTTTTACTTACTGGTTGGTAAATCCTTCAACAGGTAGTGCTTTTTCCCTGACTCCTGATGGGGTTTTATTCACCACACGGACTATTGATCAGGAACAAATCTCTGCATATCGAGTCCTGGTGGCTGTTAGGGATGCAGGGGTCCCTCCACTGTCATCAACAACAATGATCCACATCAAGATTGTGGATGAAAACGATAACCCTTCACTGCCTAGAAACATCTTCATTGAGGTGAAATATTTTGGCAGTTCTTTCCAAGGAGGCATGATCGGTAACGTCCATCCTGAGGATCCGGATGAGTCTGACACATTCCACTGTGCCATCAAAAATGGACAACTTAATATGTTTACCATACCTTATGGCACATGTGAGCTGTGGTCATCTCCTTTTCAAGGCGAGGCTACATTTAACATCACTATCGAGGCTACAGACCAGCTTCACTTCCCAGTCAACAACAGCATCTATGTACACTACAAAGGTTTCACAAATGCTTCTATAGACAGCTGCATATTATTCTATGTGTCATCGTCCTCAATGGAAGAGTTTATGTCTAACAAGTATTTACGGTTTGTGAAAGCTCTGGACAGCTTGTTTAACCTACAGGCCTCTAAGACTCATGTATTTGGAATCAAACATATTGGCAGTGAAATCCTTCTATTGGCTGCGGTGAAAAATTACAACGGTCAATATCTTAGCAGAGAAGTAGCCAGCGGCATCTCTGTAGGCCATAAGAAATTACTGGAGGGTCAGAGCAATGTGACGATTTCTCACATCACAAGTGACCCATGTCTCACCAGCCCTTGTCAAAACAGGGCAACGTGCAACAAGAACATTTACATCAGCCAGGATGTTGCTGTTCTGGAAAGCTCGGCGGTCATCTTTGTGTCACCGCAGAAAGAGATTTTTAATTGCACCTGTCCAGCCGGCTTCACCGGGACGCTGTGCGAAGATGACATTGATGAATGTGAGGTGAATCCCTGTGAGAATGAAGGCACATGTGTGAATACTGCAGGAAGTTTCTACTGTCACTGTCAGAGTGGCTTCTCTGGCTCTTTCTGCTCTACTGATGTAGACGAATGCCTGAAGGTGAAGTGCCAAAACGGAGGAACTTGTACTCCCACTCAGGATGGATATCACTGTCACTGTGTGCCTGGATTTGAAGGTAGACTTTGGTTAAAAACATATTTATTTATTATTCTGCATGAATAGAATCCAGAATCTCTTCAAAGTCTGGGCTTTATTTGTTTTTTTTGTTTTTCCAGGAGAAGTGTGTGAGCAGGTCATAGACCACTGTAGATCGACCCCTTGTGTTCAGGGCAGCTGCATCAATTCACAGACAGGATTCTCTTGTCATTGCCCCTTTGGTAAGAATAATTCAAAAAGAAGGATCTTTTAAGCAAAAGTTCAACATTTTGGGAAATATGTTTATTTGCGGAAAGTTAGATGAGAAGATCGATACCACTCTCGTATCTGTTAGTTAAATACAAGGCCACGGCCAGCAGCTGGTTAGCTTAACTTAGCACAAAGAATGGAAACGGGGAAACCGACCGCTGGCCTGGCTCAGTCCAAAGGTAACAAAATCAAACACAGCCATAAAGCTCATTAATTAACCCATATTTAGTTTGTTTAATAATGTGCCGGATTATTTCTTGGTCCGGAGCCTTTGCTAGGCAACCTGCGGAGACACCAGGCACCAGTATACTCCATCAGAAGCGCTTGTCGGATGGTCGAATAGCTACGTGAACCCCATCCCCCCACACCTTTCCGATGTCTCTTTTTTCATTCTTTACACATCAATTTGTATCACTCTTCATACGTACAAATGAGTGCAACATTATGAGTGCTTTCCACGAGAGAGTGTCTGAAATTGTACGCCGTTTTCCTCCTATTTAAACAAACCCTCCCCACAAGAGACAACATCTCATATGAACTAGCTCTCTTCTATATGAATATATGTAAGAAACAGTCCGGCACACAACCCCCTGAAACAAAAAAATTGTTATTTTGCACTTCAGTTTTAATTAATGACTTTTAAAGGTCAACTGTGTAGGATTTATGGGGATCTATTAGCAGAAATGGAATATGATATTCATAACTATGTTTTCATTTGTGTATAATCTCTGATGAAACTAAGAATTGGCATGTTTTTGTTAGCTTAGAATGAGCCCTTCATATGGGAGCAGGTCCTCTTCATGGAGTCCACCATGTTGCACTTCTATATTTCTACAGCAGCCCAGAACGGACAAACCACCACCACAAACACTGGGTCTAGCAAAGGCCTTTTGGATTTTTATGTTACCTGAAGGCCACCTTAGTTCTCGTCTGGAAAGCGAGGGGTGAGCGGAGGGGTATGCAGTTGGTTGCAATCTGCAACCTCACCACTAGATGCCACTAAATCCACCAAACTGGATCTTTAAGTTGCTGCTGGTGGATTTTGTTTCCTTTGGACAGAGCCAGGCTAGCTGCTTCCCCCCATTTCCAGTCTTTGTGCTATGCTAATCTAATCATCTGATATCTGTAGCCTTGTATTTAGTTTACAGAATATGAGAGTGGTATCAATCTTATCATCTAACTTTCCACAAGAAAGCAAATAAGTGTAATTTGCAAAATGTTGAACTATTCCTTTAAATTTCATGAAATATACCCTAACTTTTCCAAGCTACAACTGAAAACAACTTACTTATTAAAATGTACAAACACTATGTTCCATCTTTATTTTAGGAGTCAGTGGAGTCCACTGCGAGGAGCACAGTTATGGCTTTGAGGAGCTGTCCTTCATGGAGTTTCCCC
The DNA here is from genome assembly GCA_916701645.2 of Sebastolobus alascanus. NCBI lineage: Eukaryota > Metazoa > Chordata > Actinopteri > Perciformes > Sebastidae > Sebastolobus > Sebastolobus alascanus. The sequence goes on along the minus strand of CAKAOJ020000040.1, from coordinate 1,706,574 downwards.
CGTTGGATCGCAGGACTAATTTAATCTCCTTAGAGTTTGCGACAGTGCAGAGGAACTCCCTGCTCCTGTACAACCCAGGAGGATCATCCAGCAGGGAGTTCTTTGCACTGGAGATACTTAATGGCGCCATGCATCTCTCTTATGACCTGGGCTCAGGACCTGTGAGGCTGCAGACACACAAGCAAGTGGCAGACGGATATTTCCACAGTGTCACCGCCAGGAGGATTGGGAATGTGAGTTTTAGATATGCCAGCACACACACAAGGTTAATGAGATGGCATTTTTAAGTTGGAAATAAGAGACGTCCATCTGAAAAGACTTATGTAGCTCTATTTGCATTTAACAGATGGGTTCTTTGCATGTGGACAACTGCACAGATGTTGAGAACGATGCATTTTGTTTTTCACGAAGTAACGGCAGTAACTTAAAGAGGTAGCAGTGAAATAATAATCACTATTTACCCACAATTCATGGCCTTGTGTTTAATCTGTATTAATGACCTCGCCTCTCTCTGTCTTTATCTACAACCAGAACACTAGATGTTGGCAGTAATATGACATTTGGAGGAACGAGGACTTTTGAATCTATTTTACAGCTTCCTGCTCAGATAAAAACCCATGACTTTGTTGGATGTATTCGGAACATTCATGTGAATGGCATCCTACTCAGACCTTCAATGGCCCTTGCAACATATAACATCCTTAACAGGTAGGCATACTGTATACACAATTCACTTTCCCAATCTAATATTAAACTGTGAGGTTTTATGATTTAAACTCTTATCATGGCGTCTCTGTGGTGTAGGGGTTTGTGACACTGACCTTGTAGTCACAGCATCCCTGTTTCGAATCATGCTGGACCTTAGTTGTATGTCATACCCCCTCTCTCCCAACTCATTTGATGTCAGTTCTCTACTGTCCCCACCTAATAAAGGCATGAAAATACTTTAGCCCTCTAAGACCCACAATAGAGCCATATTTGTCTTTTTTAGGGGGAGATAGCAGGTCAACAGTAGGTGTCACATAGACGTGGTGTACATCATCTGAAAGCTGGGAATCTGAATATTAATTTGAGATGCAGCTCAGCACTGTGTGTCAAGTTGTTCTAGTCCAAAATACAATATTAAGTCACCAAGACCTTGAGGAACACAATGGAAAAAAAAATGTTGTGATTTGACATCAAAAACTTTTGACATTTGGAGATTTCTGCAAGAATTGCATTTTTTGGCGATTGGATGGCGAGCACTTCTGTTCTGGAAACTGCTCAGAAACCCTCTTATTGTCAATCTACCTAAGAAAGCCATCCATCCTCTGAATGCCCTAGGTCTAGTTTGTAGTTGTAAAGTTTCATGAGGCTGTGATTATCCTAGAGGTCACCACAGGTGATTTTATACAGTGAGGTCAAGTTTCAAAACATTTTCTCAATACAATAAAATTGTTAGGCTCATTGGATCCACAAGAGTCTCGGCTTTCCAGTCATACCCAATTTATGCAATTCCAACACTGTTTAGGGACCCCAGTATGCAGAAATATTCAAACCATTTTTAGAATAGGCGAAAATAGCACATTTATACTGCATGTAAAATAACTGCATGGTTTTTGCCCCAAACTGCATGTGATTATCATAAAGTGGGCATGCCTGTAAAGGGGAGACTCGTGGGTAACCATAGAACCCATTTTCATTCACATATCTTGAGGTCAGAGGTCAAGGGACCCCTTTGAAAATGGCCATGCCAGTTTTTCTTCACCAAACAAGCTAGCATGACATGGTTGATAACAATGTATTCCTTAGGCTTTCTAGTTTCATATGATATCTGAACCTTCTACAGCCTCTGAAAGAGAGTAAAGTCGTCATTTCAACAATTTGTCTTTGCAACTCATTTTTGTTTTATAAAGGTGTCCTCGGACAACACCATCACCATGTCAAAGCAACCCATGTAAGAACGGCGGCGTGTGCCATGATATTTGGTCTGACTATCTTTGCGAGTGCAAAAGTCCTTTTACTGGAAACAACTGTGCTAAAGGTAAAAATAGCTTTTAATACAGAGGACTGTTTTTGTTCGATTTTCATCATTTTCATAATACTTTTTGTCCCATGTTCTATCATTTTGAATAGAAATGTCAGAGGAGCTTGTATTGCGATTTAATGGGAATGACTACATTGAGTATGTCATCAAGGAGCGATTTAAGAGAGACTACCTGCTAAAAGACTGGCTGGATGATGACAAAGAGGGAATCACCAAAGACCAAAGAGGGATTAACATCAAATTCAAGACACAAGATAATGGATTGTTAATATTTGTTATTGGACAGACAGGATACACTATGCTGAAGGTATAGACACAGTATGGAATGCATTTATCCAGATATTTACTCATGTTAGATTTGTGTTTGAAGTTTGTTTTTTCTGTCTAATTCAGATAAAAGACAGAAAGCCTGTGTACATTTCCAAAGATACGCTGTCAGGACACCTGTCAGAGTTCATTGTGAACTCCCCCGTGGCTGACGGCGTCTGGCATGTCCTCTCATTGTTCAGCGATGGACAGGACACCTTTCTGCTTCTGGATAGTAAATCAGTCTTGAACATCACTGACCGCAGTATGGATCTCACTCCTGTTGGTGTGGAAAAGATTATTGTCGGTGCAGCAGGTGATTCAAAGCTCCAACAGTCAGGTAAATATGCAGTAATCATTGCTGACAAATTAAGTGTTAAAGGGAAAGTTTGTAGGATTTGACTGCATCTAGTGGTGTGGTTGCAGATTGCAACCAACTGAGTACCCCTCCGCTCATTACTCCCTTTCCAAGACTGCGGTAACGTGAGCCGCCAAGTGCAAAACCGTGGTAAAACCGTTCGCCTCGCTCAGAGACCATCCTTACCATAATAACACTGCTTTAGGAGCAACAGAAGTCAGACTGCGATTGGCGGTACCACGGGTTTGCACTCTGCGGCTCACGTTACTGCAGTTTCACAAGCATAACGGAGAACTACGGTGGCCTTCAGGTAACCTAAAACCACGAAAGTCTCTCTCTAGAACCAGTGTTTGGTTTGTCCGTTCTGGGCTACTGTAGAAACATGGTGGTGCAACATGGCGGACTCCATGAAGAGGACCCGCTCCCCATGTAGATATGAAGGGCTCATTCTAAGCTAACGAAAACACAATGATTCCTAGGTTCAAATGATTATACACTAATGAAAACATAGTTATGAATATTATATTCCATTTCTGCTAAGTAGTCATAGAGATAATGTATCATTTTTTAGTTAGCAATGAATACATCTTGGACACATAACTGCTGTACAGTATATGTACTGTTAATCAAGGCCAAGAATAAACTGCATATGTTTGTTCAAGTGTGTCATACACGGCATGTTGACAGATAAAGAAGCGATATTTGAAAGAAAAGGGAAACTTTGTTGCGTATAAGCCAAAGTAAGACGATTTTAGGGTCTTACATGGCAACATATTACTTAAAGGGACTATTTGTAACTTTTCACCCGCATAAATCCTAACGGGTCGGATTCCCATGCGCGCTCGCGTGTGGGTACGCGAGCGCGCAGCAGCTCTGCTCCTGCTGCCTGCACACCGCGCTCGGCTCGCTCCACCTCCACGTGAACGCGCGCACACTACACACTGCAGAGAGTTAGTTTAGCTCTGAGAATATCTAGTGAATGTGCAGTGGACGTTTTTGCAGAAATAAATGCTGCCGCTCCTCCAGACCAACAGAGGTTTCCCGTGTCTTGTGAAGTGACGGGGCTCCGCAGCGAGTTACGTTATCGTCCCGACCGGGTGTCGGTCTCTCTCCCCCCCCCCCCCCCCACACCCGGTCGGGTGTCTCCCCCCTCCCCCCCCCCCCCCGTTCCCTCCACGGTCCGCAGGCTGAGAAAGGAAAAGGCAACACTAGAATCAGCATTGATCCATGGAGAGACCTTAGTCTGGTCAGCTAACATTACTGCCAAGCAGGTGAAATATAGAGTGATATTGTGTTTTAGCTGACGTGTGTCGCCTCAATGTTTAGACCGGTGCTCGTTCATGTCAAATATAGCGCGAGCACAAGCGCAGCGCGAGCAACAGGACGCTGACTTTCGTTGACATTGCGGCCACAGGTGTCGCTGTGAACAAGCAATTTCTGATTCTTACATATAGCCCCTTTAATTTTCATACTTCATATAGGAAGCTTCATCAGGTTAGGTTCATTGTTTGGTGTGAGAATAGAGCATGTGAGTTTGTGCATATTCAGTCCTTTTAGTACTTGGAGTAACACTGATGAAACTGTCTTTATTCAGGGTTCACTGGATGCGTGCAGTATTTCAATGTGAGCGGTTACACTCTGCCTGTCAGTGGACGCAGTGTGATGGTGGACGTCTGGCCGAGCTCGACTCTTGTCCAGTCGAGCTGCAGCTCTCCGGGTGTCTGCCTCCCCTCGCCCTGCTCTGAGGAGGACACAGCCGGGAGCCGTTGTCTCTCTTCACACTGTCCAACCCGGTGGAGTGTGTGTGGACCTGCTGTGCAGAACAGGTCCTGCATTTGTTACCAGAACGTTTCTGACCACGCCTGTGACATCTGCATCTCTACAACAGAGAGCCATAATCAATGCTCTGAGGCGCAGGGCAGTGTGCCTCTGTGGCTCATAGCTGTGATCCTTCCTCTCATCTCCCTCCTGGTGATTGTAGGAATGTGTGCTGCCCTTTACTGTGTGAGGCGGCAGAATGCAAAGTGTCAGAGTGATAGCTCGCCACAGAAAACAGAGCAAGGGACGGACAATGTAGGGTTTTGCTTTGATGACAACAGAACGCTCACAGAGTCTGCAGAAAAAGAGAAACAACGCGAACCAATAGGTGTTGATCAGCAGAGGTTGGAGTTTTACCGTGATGCCAGTCTGTTAAGTGTTCAGCCGGTGCCAAACAGTGAGCTGGAGTATTATGAAATCGGCAGCATCTCAAGTGCACTTCATTCAGACACTCCCTCACTAAAGCTCAGCTGGCACAGGCATCTGTACAGCACAAAGAGTGTGAAAGCTGATGCTAAACGGTGGGGAGATTTGAGGATGCTGTTAGCAGGATTAAAGAAAGAACGCCCCAGTGAAGAGAGGGCAAAAAGTCCTGCGAAGCCTCAAGATGTGGCTTTCCTAAACAAGCAGCTGTTGACTAAGATCGATGCAGAGCACTCACAGCATACACCGCCTTGTTACAAGAAGAGGTTCCTACAACCGGAGTTCCTAGAACCTGTACAATGCCTCACTTTTGAAGAAATTAATAAACTAAACACTCCTCAGGAGAAAACAGTGTCACATCGAGCATCCCTGAGGTCCGGACCTGCAAAGTCCTCCACGTTGGTCGGTGCCTCGTCTGACAGTGAAACAGACAGCACATTCACCTGCTCGGAGTCTGAGGGTGGACAGTTTCCTATCGTCAGAGCCAGGAAATATGTACATGGCCAGTCGTCCCTGTCAGGGGGCACCTTCAGACACACCTCGGCTGCAGATCAGCATAAAGCTGAGAGTGCTCGCTCCAGTATGTTTGAGCAATGGGAACATATTTTAAATATGCACTTACCTTTTAGCAGCTACGCTCCCGTATTTGAGGATATAGCATGTCTGCCCACTGACCCCAGTCATAGCTATGATATGCAAAGTGACATAGAGGAAATTATTTGATGGCCATTATAAAGGCTAGGTGTCACTAATGGGTCAGATGGATGTTTATTCAGTCTGTTACTTTATTGAAATCATTTTAGAAGTAGAAGTAGAAGGGAGATAGTGGAGGCAGGGAACACACCCAAGTAATGGACAGGATTGACGATGTTCTCCAGTATACACTATTTGTTATATTGGTTGAAATGGTCTTTACACCCCGACAGCGATCCATTACTTATGAACTCTGAAAAAGGACCGGAAAAGAGCCGTCATCTGTAGCTGCTGTAATCCTGTAAAAATGTCTATGAATCACTGCCTCGAGGTCCGCTTGGAAAGAACCAATCAGATGCCTCTCTGCCTCCCTGCTCGTACTCTACCCTTGGCGTGCACCAGCCTGAACTCAAAGCACGTCGCCGCTGCACGTTTACTGGAGAATGGAAGAGAAAACTCAGCCCTGCAGTAGCACTGCCGCGGTTACTTGTCATGAGGTAGCGTTGTTGAGTTGAGGTCCTCTCTCCGCTCTGTGGCTGTGAGGTAGTTATGATGCCGCGATGCACGTGCATGTGTGTGGGGGGGCGTTGCCTGGGAAGGAGCCCCGAGGGGAGGGGGTGGGTTTAGATGGAGCTCATCGTCGACCCTATCTTTAAGGTTCTTGGCCAGGGCCTGGAATGTGCCAAAATCAACTCAATTAATTTTTTTACCATAAGCATTTTTGTTTTACCACAATTTAACATATTCAATGAAATTTGGGATGAGAGAATTAAGGGAGGGAGGGGGTTGTGGTGACCGTGAGGAAAGGCAGCTTTATACTGTATGAATTGTGGACGCATTTTTTAAGCCTTCAGTAATAAAGTTTAACAGAAATGAACATGAAGTCTTAATTCTTAATGATGAACAGGAAAAGTAAAATGTGCATGCGAAATTACATCAAAGTATGAATTAAATTGTGCAATAAATATATACACACTAGCCTAAATCAATGATAAGATGTGCTGTCCCAATCACCCAAAGCTACAGTCCCAATCACCCAAATGTTACAAAATAAATGGTTTGGGGTCAGTTTACAAAAAGGGTATGCCATGCCTCCTTGGAATATGATATAACCTTCTTTCCTCCTCAAATAGATAGGTAACATCTTCAGTATTACACAAATGTATCACGTCACAAGACGGAAATTCAAATACTGTCCCAATCACCCTTAATTCACCCTTCTGAACAGGCAGTGGAAGATGTTTCACCAAACTCTTGATCTTTTCATGTTTACTTGGTTATTTTTTTCACATCTTCAGAACAATCAGAGGATGATGGTGATGATGACGATGAGGGTGATGATGCTTAAATGTATGAAACCCATGTAAAGACAACCATGTCAATGAAAATTTTGCACTAATTATTTATACTGTATGTCACTAACTGTCCTATATGTGCATTCTTGTCTGTTTCTTCAGTAACCTGTGCATTATTTGATAGATGAATATTCAGGATGCTGTTTGCAGATCAGTTTCTTGTACATTATAAGATGCCACTTGTCACAACATGTGAATTTTAGAGGCACTTTCGCAAAGACCAACAGTCTGCAGCTGCGTTCCTTTTGTCAATTCACATTTACAGGCTTGCAGAACTGTTAATTCAAGTTATGTTTAAGCGTAATGTGTCCTTGTGGAGTGTGAATGCAGAATTACATGTGGGCTGAAATTGGACCCTGTGTGGCCCCTCGATACAATGCTGGCTGTGGATGAAATTGAGTTTATTATGATGAAACATTACTTGTACTTGAGAGAAGACAAACTAATAGGTCCCCGAGACTCACTCTGTCAAATTACTGAATGCAGTGGTCTGAAATTCAGAATATTAAAATGAAACGCTGCACCTAACTTGGACCTTTGTGCTTTTCAATGCAAATGACTGAAAATGACTTGACTAATATTTAACAGCAAAGGTTATGAACAATAACATTACATTACTCTCTGTTATAGCCCAACTCCAAAGCCTCCACCATGGTTGTATACCTCTTTCACACCAATGACCAGGGTGGGACCAGGGTTATCTGACCCCTGTTGAACCCTTCTTTTGTCAATTCAGATCAAGCCAGTCAACATGGGTTAATCCTTGGTCAGGACAATTCAGATACGACCTGGGTCACAACCCGGGAGCAATGCATACCAATTAGCTCAGGTACTGGAAATGGCCGGTGGGGGGGTGGGGGGGTTACACCTCTGGAGGATTACAGAGAGAGGGGATGATAGTGGCATCATCAATGTGTGCAAAAAAGTATAATGTCACAGAATGATGCATGTTTTGGGGATAATATGGTGTAAATATAGTACATACAGCCTTTTTACCTTTGTAAAATGTTAAACTATGTCATACTTTGTTACGTGGAGCTGTAATGTAGCCTATGCAAAAACATACAGACAACATACAGATTTACAATATCTATCAATCAACATGAACCTTTTTTCTTCTTCTATTAACAGTACCCATTTATCTTAGTGTAGCGTGAATGGTGCCTGCTACTTTGAGAAGCATCTTATCTCATCCTGCATCTACTGGGATGAGAAAAACACATTCTTGTGTCCAACAAGATTTGGTCATTTACAGATGGAATTCTCGAAAGAAAGAACAATTTGTTTTTGTAAAGGGCCATAAACTCTTTTATCGACCATCGAGTGTCAGTTTTGACACTGTCCAGGAGGATAATAACTTTTAAAACTGTGGGAAGGGTTTTCTCCCCACTTAAACCAACAAGAACTGATAACTTTTCCTGACTTCAAAGTGATCCGTTTGGTCAAAAACACACACACACACACACACACTCCCCTGTCCATCTCACATTCCACAGCCTAGGTTTCTTAACCTTTCGGTGACCCAGAGATTCACTCCAGCGGTGAAGCGTCAACCCCACCTAGTTTTCATCTGTGGTAATGTGACCAATAATTAAAGTGTTTAGAAGTCATCATGAGTTAGATTATTGACTTCTTTGTGTATAATCATTAATGGTATTGTAATACGTTTTAATGTTTTATCAGTGATGTTCAATAGATGTAATACCTTAAGTTTAAAGATGTTAAAAAGGAGTTATAACTTGAACTTAGAATTACATTTTTACAATCTTGATACTAATGTTTGATTAAAACATTAGTGGTTTTATAGTTTTTGATATGTATCTGTCTCGTGCAAAAGAAAGGAAAAATTAGTAAAGAGGGAATTCTGATTTTGCGCGTGTAAAGGTTTTTCAATAATGAATCGATCAGAGAAAGAGAGGGTCTCGACCCCTCCCTCCCAAAGGGGGTTAAAGAAGAGATGACACAGAGTCAGAAGTGCTGTTGTTGGAAGAAGTTGAGAAAGTTGTCCGCAGGGAGATTACTCCAGCAGGAGCTCTCCAGAATTTACATACATACATTTCATTTGTATGTTTATTTTCTACCTCATGTTCATTTTTCTGAGTCAAGTGACTTCTAAAGGACAGCAATTTTTAAAGATCTTTTGTTTATCTCGCGTGATTTAAATGCTAAGTGCTCCGCCAGCATTTCCAGTTTTTCGTGAAATAGATAAATTCTAAAGCTTCAGAAGATAATCCGACTTCAGCTTTTTGATCTCTTTCAACGAGTAATCAGCCAACGGACTTCAACTCCCACATTCAATGTTCTGACGAGAAAGTTGAATGTTCTCCACGCTTTGCTGTTTGGTATCCCGGGCCAGCTGAACCGTTCTCATCCAACCCATCCAAGGGGCTTGTCTATCCAGACAACGTGTGAGGAAACGGCCTCTGGACCCACAGAACCAACTGCAGCGATAAGTGAATGTTCCGTGGCTTTATGATCAATAGTTGTTTGTCAGACATATCTTCTAAATTTCCTAATCTTCCAAATTATTAACTGCAACTTTTATAGCTTAGAGAGAATAATCAGACTTTCCCTCACTACTAAAGTTCCAATCAGAATTGCTTCATTGAATTTTCATTTCATTCATTCATTCATTAATTAATTAATTAATTACCAGTGTTAATTAGTCATTTGTATATTCATCACTTCATATATTCAATTATCACGATTTATGGTAAATAAATGTTTCACTTTATCACTACGTCATGTCTGTGTGTGTATTTCAAAGCAGAACTGTAGATCAATGAATTCAGAACTTATACTTCAGACTTGAGATTGATTAATGATCAATACTTGGGGCGGCTGTGGCTCAGAGGGTAGAGCAGGTCGTCCACCAATCGGAAGGTCGGTGGTTCGATCCCCGGCTGTCCCGGGTCACATGTCGATGTGTCCTTGAGCAAGACACTCAACCCCAAATTGCTCCCGAAGGCATAGCCATCGGTGTGTGAATGAGTATTTAGATTACATCCTGATGGGCAAAGTTGGCACCTTAGCAGCCTCTGCCATCAGTGTTTGAATGTGTGTGTGAATGGGTGAATGCTGACATGTAGTGTAAAGCGCTTTGAGTGGTCGGAAGACTAGAAAAGCGCTATATAAAAGCAAGTCCATTTACCATCCATTTACTTCTATCACAATAGTTTCTGCTTTTCCTATAAAAAGTGGTGGTGCCCCGAATTGAGTATTTCTTTATTTAACGAGTGCAAATCAATAATTACATGTAGAGTGGCCAACGCTACAGTATAATTGGTGCCCCGTGTGAGGCGAAATCAAATCAACAAGTCTGCTGAAATGAATACACAGATATTTTCCGCTGATACTGTGAAATAGTGAATTTATCCCCGTTGAAAGAAATAGGTTTTATCAAACTTCACCTAACTTTAGAAAGTTAATTCTTATCTTGCTGTCTGCTTGACGATCTTTAATGCTGCTTTTGACTTTCTGCTGATTACTGGATGTGTGTGTGAGAATTCACATTTCTTATTGATTGTTACATTTGCCTGCGAAGTTATGATTTGAGCTCGGCGTCTAAATTGTAAAGTTGAATTTACACCGGCGAAGGCCCGGTTGTAAATGCGCCGTGTTTCGAGGCGTATAGCTGCATTGACAGAAGAAAGCGTTACTAAGTAGCCTGGAGCTATGGGTGTAATTGCATACAAAAGTGTATTGATACGCTTATTGATAAGGCCTTGACAGAAACCAATTCTATCTTCTGTTCCTGGGATTGTGGAATAGCCCGTGCATGGTTCCTATCTGACCCAGATGCCTGTTTAGCCGGACAAGCTTAGCTAACTTGCCGCTAAACGCCGCCCGTGTGGTTTAAAACTCTGCTTGTTTAACTGTCGCGAACAGTAAGAGTACCCTTGTGGTTTGATGCAGAGAGATTAAGTGCTTTGAGGTACTTTGCAAGTCCCGAAGAGGACTTTTGTTGCGAAAGAAATCTTGCTCCAGCCGTGGAGTGAGTTTTCGGGCCGCCGTGCCTGTTTCAAAGTTTGTTATTGTTTGCGGAGACAACTTCCCTGTTCTGTGGTCAAAATAGAGACTGAGCTTGAGCGAGCGCAGAAGCTCTCAGTGGGCGTTGCTTAGAGACGTCATCCAGAGCTCCTCCCTTGTCTGCAAGGGCGAGCCTGTTGTCTCCATCTGGTGGATGATTTGGTTAACGAAATTTGGGATTGAATATTCAAAATTTTCTCTGTGTACCTAACATACTTTGTAAATGCAAACTTACCACGAACAATTGTAATGAAACAACGACAATAACATCTCTTCCTACTAACTACTCTTAAGTAGTGAGTTAAATCCATACTAATTCACCCTCCTGCATGCTACCACTTTGGAATGTCAACACTATTTACATCTGAGATTTAATTAGTGGTCTATATGTTTGCATAAGTGAGATTGATAATGCAGCTTCTGTTTGATTCCTGTTCAGTGTGATTGCTCCCTAATAATCACCTGTGTTCTTATACAAAACAACCACTCATTTACTAAATGAATGATCAACATAATTTAATAACCATTTGAGTTTGCTTGCTCACAGATTTTATTAATTGATCATTTATAACGATTGAACAACAATAAAACACATAGGATTTTATGACTCATTCACAGAACAACTTACGAGTTGTAAACAACCCGTAAATAACTGCATGCAAGATTAACATACTTGTTGTGGTATGACAAAGAATATGATTAATTAACTAATTTCAATTAACTTTTCATTTTATTACTTAATTAACCAAGTTCTTTAACCAAACCACCTGTCAAAATGTCCAATCCTGATCAACCCGGTCGAACCAGTCCAGCCTCATCTGATGGCTCATATGGTGGCGATATTGTGGACAATTTAGAGATTGCGCTTGTGGACTTGACTGAAGATTTATTGCCTGGGTATGTAGCACACATCCAAGGTAAAGATTCCTCAGAGCAAACAAACATAATGTCAGACCTCATCCATGAAGCCCAGTCTAATCCACTAAAAGGTAAAGCACTAGCTAAGATGCTAGGCAGCATGACTGCCGTGTTAGCAGCGCAGTTTAAACACACTCGGAGACTGCTTTACCTTGCAGCAGGTAAGTTGAAATTGCGCGCGCAACAGGTCGCACAGCTACAGGAAGGAAACAAATCCCTTCATCAAAAACTTGAAACTTCCAAACAATCTTTGGCTCAAGTGGACACACGCATTAATGAGCTGACAACTCAACTTAACACCCCAGATCAGGAAAAAGCAGACTTGGAAAAACGAAATCGAGATTTGAAGCAGTCGCTTCAAATGCAAGGGCAACAACTGGTTGCCATACAAGATCGATTTGATGAGGTAAGTCATGTCAATGTTGAATCCAGAGAACTACTTGATAAAGCATTGGTACAAGTAGACAATTTAAAATCTCACAACAGGGTCTATGAACAACGCATGGACGCTGATCAAAGGCAGTTACGACAGATGCAACACCAGCTAACAGAAGCCAAGGTGGAACTGGCTGATGCCCGCTATCGACAGGAAGTGAAGGACGAAGAATTAGCAGCTGCTAAAAGAGATCTCCAATATTCTTTCGAGATTAATAGAACCCGACAATCACTTTTCGATGATGCTTTCCTTGAAGAAAGGAAAAAGAGCCACGCCCGAGAAGCTCAACGAGACGCGGATGCGCAGTTTCGTTCACCGTACACTCCAGATCTCTTTGGAACCAACAGAACTCCAGCGACCCCGGCCAGGCTGGCTTCTCCTTTGCAACCTTATTCACCTCCGGGTCCCCAGACTTTACCAGGTCCATCAGACCGCGATTTAGATAAAATCGCTCGTAACTTACCACGCTTCGAACCCAAACCTGGTGTCTCTCAGGACACCAGAGCGTACTTGAAAGACATCGACTTCTACCTGCGTAAATTTCAAAATGTCACCGTCGATGAAAAGATATACCTGATCAAAGGTACCTCCAATCGCGACGTTAGCAGTTTTATCGAATGCCAGCCAAACTCAGTCAGAACTGACTATGGCCTGCTCTGCCAGGCATTGGAAAAAGAATTCTCCGACAGCTTATCGCTGACCGGCTTAACAGCGGCTATGACGGTAAGACAAGGGAGAAACGAATCACCTAAAGAATTTCACCATCGCCTTCTCAAAGCTTACTTTGGTTCTCGAAATGAACCTGGGATGGAGGAAGACTTGAACTTCAAAACCCTCTTTGTCCAGAACCTCCATCCCACCACGAGTGGTCAACTTGGTGTACTGGCAAACCCACTCACCTCAACCATCCAACACTTGCGTGACCTAGCCTCTCTGGGATTTGAAAAGCAAAAGCAATCCCTAATCAAGCCGGCAGAGCCCAACACCATCCTGAGTCTTAACACTAGACACTTGTCCATGGAGCTAGAAGGAGCCCCCGGCGGTGAACTACATGGTTCACCCAAGCGTCCTCCACACACCTACCGGCGTGTTGAGGAGCAGAGACCGTCTGCACCACAGCGAAACGATCAGAACCACGGGTACTCAATACGACCTTGGTCTAACAGACTCCAGGGCCACTCCAAGTTCGATCAGAATCGCCAGTATAGATACCAACCAAACCAATGGGAAAATCGCAGGACTTATGACGACCAAGAAAAGGGCCGTTATAAATCACCAGATAATTACCCACAGTACAAACGACATCAGAAACCATCCCACCATGACTTCCCTGAGGAGGATAAAATGAGAGATGGTAACAAACCAGCTTTCCAGCGGATGAAAAACAACTCCAAAGGTAAGTTTAACAAACCTAAACTTGCCAGAGAAGACCTGGAATCCCTAAAGAGTCTTCTCCATGACATTTGCGAGGAGAACAGCAAGAAAGCTGATCTTTTCTCCGTGAATCCAACAGCCACTAGAACTACTCCACAAAACAACCCCTCCAACCTACCTGAGGAGGTGGTTGGGAAGCTTCGACTGACTTCCCATGACCCAGAGCCTGTTCCCCTGCAGAACCAGAACCATGCTCCCCAAGGGAATGGATGTCATGAGTCAAAACAGGGGGGTGAAAAACCTGTTCCCCCCAGCTCAGTCTTGTTGATGCAACTAGACTCCGAGAACAAATCCCCTAGCGACGACGAATCAGTCATTCAGGGTGAAACACCCCCTCAATTCTTGTGCAACCTCGAGGAAAAAGGAGTTGCTCGTAAATTCTACCTGTCTACGACTCTTGAAAACATGCTTGATCACGAAGCACTACTTGACACGGCTGCAGACATCACCCTGATGTCATCAGAGCTTTTCAGCAGGTTGCAAACGATAGCGTGCCGATCAAACAAACACTTGAAACTCCAGAAATGTTCCCTGGATGTTCAGCCGTATGCCCCGTTAGGCACCACATTGACAACAGTGTTGATGGTGCACATAACCATCGGGCCAATGCGTTGTGTTCACCCCGTGTACATCTCTCCTCTTAATGCCATTCCTTTTCTCATCGGCAAAGACCTGCTTAACCGATTCGAGCCGTTAATCGACTTCAAACGCTCAAAGATCTGGTCACAGGTTCGCCAACCTCTGCCTATCTCTTTTTCCCCAAGCGCTGGCGCTCAATGCTACGCACTAGGGACCACAGAGACCGAAACCCAGGTTCAGAATGTTCCACCCGACCAACCAGAAGCAACTGAAGTTGGTGAAATCCCTGAACCATACGTCGTAAAGTCACAGGGCGCCCTCAAGGCCCCACTTTGGACATTCAACCCGGAATCTCTGCCAGACTCCACCTCTTTTCCCAGCCCTCCCACCCCTACGGTCTGTGCAGTCACTCAGTCTCAGTCGACGGCCGAACCACCGGCAGACCCTGACACTCCGGATGCTGTCTCTGTGACGCCTGAGTTCTCTGGCTCTAACCGGGTCTCACTTCAGACTTTGAACCCGGCGGTCCAAGCCGTGGACCTCTATCTCTTTGATCCCTTGGCACATGACGTTTTCGATGCTGACGTTGAGTCTATGCTAAACTTGCGACACCTGTTCAAATTGCGCTCTTCCCTGCAGGTGAATACGGGCCTTTTGGTCCATGTTTCCGACGCACTCACTTCTCCTGCGCTCGTGGTGCCTCGAAACCACAGGGGGGTGATGCTGATGCACGCCCATGATTCACTCAGTGCAGGCCACACAACTGTTAAAGCAACACTCGCACTGAAACAAGTCGCTTGTTGGCTACAAAAGCAGGAAGACGTGGCGGATTACATCAAAGGCTTTTTAGTCCGTTGCCAATGCCAACCATCAAACCACATAAAATTCACAGGGAAAGCTTACCGGACGTATGCGTCCCAGACAGATCATAGACTGCAGAAAATTTAGAGCACCCTGAGGTGCCAGGTACTAGGGTTATAACACAGGAGGAAAATCATAAACTCTAGTACAAGTTGTGCAGTGAAAGCTGTATTGGATGAAAGTCATTTCAAAGTCAGGTGCCTTGTCTCCAGTCAAGTCCACTGTGTATAAAACTCACCACCATTTTAAACTTGCTCTGCAATAATCACTCACTCAAACCACTTGGGTACAAGTGGGGGTTATCCAATAAATTACAAACACCCATTTGGTTACAAGTGGGGGTTATCCAGTAAATGACAAATACCAAAAGTTCACCATCACTCGATCGGAAGTGAGTGGTACCCAGACGAGAGAAAAACAGTTTATTGGATGCTTGCTAGCTGCAGCCTCCGTCGTCGGTTCTCTTTTCAGTTTAGGTCTATCTTCTGTCAATGCAAGCGTCTCCTAGGTGAACTACAGGCTGAAATTCCCAAAGTACACGATCAGATGGGAAAACAGCCAAACCAGTTAAAAACTTTACAGGGGTTTATCATTCAAAACCATAAGTGCGATAGACACCCTACTCTTGGTCTTGTCGGTTGATTCTGCACACACAACTAGTAATCAGGCTAATGTACGACATGATTCGTGACATCGGATCCTCAGTCGACAGCCTAGCCACGGGTAGGATTTTCCCATATGTTGTCCCAGGAACGTTAGTTCAGGACCTCTTCCACCACTGACAAAGTATTCCACGCCCCTCCATTTTAGAACTAGTGTCCAATTAAAAGGTAGACCTCATTAGTTAGTTTAATTCTAAGTAGGTTAGAAGTTTAATCAACTGAATAGTATTCAGAACCTTTTGTTTTAAACCATATATGTATTTAGAAATTAGATACATCATATATTTTTTCTAACCATTTAGCAGTTATCTATCATATTTTTTTTTTGTGTTTAAGACAACAACTCTGATCATAAAGCTATTCTGCCACCTGCCATCCCTGTCTATCACCATCATCGTCTCGACAATGAGGTTCCCTTCACAGCACCATCATCGTTTCAACAACGAGGTTCCCTTTACGCACCATCCTCGTTTCAACAACGTAACGATACTCCCTGGACAGCGAGTATCGTTCCGAGTGGGGGATATGTAGCGTGAATGGTGCCTGCTACTTTGAGAAGCATCTTATCTCATCCTGCATCTACTGGGATGAGAAAAACACATTCTTGTGTCCAACAAGATTTGGTCATTTACAGATGGAATTCTCGAAAGAAAGAACAATTTGTTTTTGTAAAGGGCCATAAACTCTTTTATCGACCATCGAGTGTCAGTTTTGACACTGTCCAGGAGGATAATAACTTTTAAAACTGTGGGAAGGGTTTTCTCCCCACTTAAACCAACAAGAACTGATAACTTTTCCTGACTTCAAAGTGATCCGTTTGGTCAAAAACACACACACACACACACACTCCCCTGTCCATCTCACATTCCACAGCCTAGGTTTCTTAACCTTTCGGTGACCCAGAGATTCACTCCAGCGGTGAAGCGTCAACCCCACCTAGTTTTCATCTGTGGTAATGTGACCAATAATTAAAGTGTTTAGAAGTCATCATGAGTTAGATTATTGACTTCTTTGTGTATAATCATTAATGGTATTGTAATACGTTTTAATGTTTTATCAGTGATGTTCAATAGATGTAATACCTTAAGTTTAAAGATGTTAAAAAGGAGTTATAACTTGAACTTAGAATTACATTTTTACAATCTTGATACTAATGTTTGATTAAAACATTAGTGGTTTTATAGTTTTTGATATGTATCTGTCTCGTGCAAAAGAAAGGAAAAATTAGTAAAGAGGGAATTCTGATTTTGCGCGTGTAAAGGTTTTTCAATAATGAATCGATCAGAGAAAGAGAGGGTCTCGACCCCTCCCTCCCAAAGGGGGTTAAAGAAGAGATGACACAGAGTCAGAAGTGCTGTTGTTGGAAGAAGTTGAGAAAGTTGTCCGCAGGGAGATTACTCCAGCAGGAGCTCTCCAGAATTTACATACATACATTTCATTTGTATGTTTATTTTCTACCTCATGTTCATTTTTCTGAGTCAAGTGACTTCTAAAGGACAGCAATTTTTAAAGATCTTTTGTTTATCTCGCGTGATTTAAATGCTAAGTGCTCCGCCAGCATTTCCAGTTTTTCGTGAAATAGATAAATTCTAAAGCTTCAGAAGATAATCCGACTTCAGCTTTTTGATCTCTTTCAACGAGTAATCAGCCAACGGACTTCAACTCCCACATTCAATGTTCTGACGAGAAAGTTGAATGTTCTCCACGCTTTGCTGTTTGGTATCCCGGGCCAGCTGAACCGTTCTCATCCAACCCATCCAAGGGGCTTGTCTATCCAGACAACGTGTGAGGAAACGGCCTCTGGACCCACAGAACCAACTGCAGCGATAAGTGAATGTTCCGTGGCTTTATGATCAATAGTTGTTTGTCAGACATATCTTCTAAATTTCCTAATCTTCCAAATTATTAACTGCAACTTTTATAGCTTAGAGAGAATAATCAGACTTTCCCTCACTACTAAAGTTCCAATCAGAATTGCTTCATTGAATTTTCATTTCATTCATTCATTCATTAATTAATTAATTAATTACCAGTGTTAATTAGTCATTTGTATATTCATCACTTCATATATTCAATTATCACGATTTATGGTAAATAAATGTTTCACTTTATCACTACGTCATGTCTGTGTGTGTATTTCAAAGCAGAACTGTAGATCAATGAATTCAGAACTTATACTTCAGACTTGAGATTGATTAATGATCAATACTTCTATCACAATAGTTTCTGCTTTTCCTATAAAAAGTGGTGGTGCCCCGAATTGAGTATTTCTTTATTTAACGAGTGCAAATCAATAATTACATGTAGAGTGGCCAACGCTACATTAGACTACATTGTGCTATTATTAGAAGAACAGCCTCAACATGACATATTTTCTGCATGTGTAGAGGGGTAAAATGAGACATTGTGGATTTAAAAAAAAAAAAAGGAAGCCCATACTCTAACACCTTACATTTACGTTATTGCCCAACATCTTTATATAAATATGACCAAGCCACTCAAAATAGTCTATAACAATAGTGAATGTCTGTCTATTTCCAGGCTGCAGTAGCTATGTTACTCCAGCAGAAGGCAATGCTGGCGCTGCAGAGGGAAAAACAACACTTCAACAGGGACAGAGAGTAACAGAGCAAAGAAGACAAATGTAAGATAAAAACGTGGAGTTAGCATTGACTGTAGCTGTAGGCTATATAGTTTATGAGAGTTAGTGGTTCAAAGTTTATAGTAGCCTATCTAACAAGAATAAGCTAGAACAAGTTACAGCAAGAACTTCTGCTGAAGATTTGATGCTTGTGACTTATTTTCTCCGGTGCCTGGTAATGCTAACGTTAGCTAAATATTAGCTATGCTGTGCTAATAACGCTAGATGAGTCAACATGTTCTCTGTCCTGAGAAGTTCCTCTGGAAAGAGTTCATGACCATATACATTTATAATATATGTTTCATTGTGTTTTGAGCTGACAAGTTTCTTGCTTAGACATTCAATAACAATTTGAGCAATGAATTGAAAAACTCTGGGGAAAATAGTGTTGCAGTGTAGCGTTAATATGCTAATGAAGAGTTGTACATGTTCAGCAGCATTTTTACTGCTATAGATTTATCTTTTTGGATATTGGAGACATATTAGTGCCAGGTCTTTAGTGTTTTTTACTTTGATATAGACTAATGTTGGCCTGTTTACGTGAGTTTTTCAGCATTTCATGAGTTGTGAAGTGAATAGTGGACTGTTGGACGTTGGAGACATCACCGATGGACTTGCAGCAGATGAGCATCTGACCAGCAACCAGATAAGCACTGAGATTTCACCACACGCCATTTAGAAATACAAATAAGCACTATAGATGGATATAATGATGAAGGTATTTCCTGAAGGCCCCTATTATTAATAAAATATTTTATTATTGTTCATAATGTTCAAAAGTGGTGCATGCATTTTTAACAAACAAATTTGCAATAAATTAAATTGCAACACTGGGAACCTGGACCTCTCAGGTCACCTGAGGGTCTTGGGCCCCAGTAGCCTGTTTTGGTACTGTAATCTAGCCTTTGTCTAAGTGCTTGTGCACATATGACACTGTATAGTGTGCCAAGGGATTGCTTGAATAAAGTTCAACTGAAGCTAATATTAATATTAAGAATATTAGTATAGGCTGATTATTAAAAATCAAGTACAACATAGGTATTTTCCAGTTACAATCTTTCAAGTAGGACACTCCATCTTTGTTTTTCAACTTCACACACAGAACTCCTTGAGCTTCTCTGAAGCTAGTTAGCTAGCTAGCTATCTTTAGCTGACAAGCTAGTGAGTAAAATTAATTTGGATGTGTGTGTGTGTGTGTGTGTAAGTCAGGTTTGTATTACCAATCAAAATATGCCACGGATATTTTTGCACAACTGATGTGTTAAAGTCAAGTTTGCAAAAGGTCTTCAGTCTTTCATTTGCCTTAAATTTAAATTCACAACATAGAGTCTGAACTCTTGTTCATGCATGTTACTTTCTTGAAAAAGCCTTGTTAAAAGCCTGAGAAGTAATAATTAGCTGTTTAGTATCAGGTGTGGAGCACCGCTTACCATACCCCACATCTGTGTACAGTAAATCTACACCTGATACTAATAAGTCCATTACTGGTGGATGTTTGTCTAGTCTATATTTTAAGGCTTTTGACAATGAGAAAATTCAATGTGCTTGGTATTTTTGCTCATAAATGTTTATAATTGATTCTGAGAGAAAGAGAGTAGCACTGCTGCTGGTGAAGACTATGGGCCCTATTTAAACGATCTATAGCGCATGGTCTAAAGTGCATGCCACAAGTGCATTTAGGGCATGTCTAACTCCACTTTTGCTACTTAAGCGTCCGTTTTCTGCTGAGGAACAAGCGTGTGTAACAAGCAGAGTGTTGTGAACCCGCATGTAGGCCCATCTTACTATCTGAATAATGCACACTTCAAATAGCAGGAAAATACTGTGCCAGACTTTAGACCAGGTTTTTGTTGGTCAATGATGCAATCAGTTTCTGCTGCCTCAAGATAGCAATGCACCAACAATGCACCTGCCCACACCTCATTTTAAGACGAATGCACTGATTGGCGCAAGAGCATTTGCTACTTATACAATGTGTAAATAACACGTGAAATGACAACTGCGTCGGTCTGAAACTAGCAACGACAGTTACGATGTGCTGTGCACCACTTTGCGTCGAGTGTGAGATACGGCCCTGTAATTCTAGTGGCTTGTGTAGTGCCCAGTAAATGTAACCCCCCCAAAATGAATGAAAAATACACCCTTGTGTGTGAGTAAAAAAACTTAAGTTGTGGTATCTGAAGTCATCATAATGAAGAAAATGTACAGTATTATTTCTTCCTGTTAGTTCATCATGTCCATTGTATGTCATACAGTGTAGTATTTGTAAAGCAATTACATCTGATATTACTAGTGAGTACCATTTAGATATCATTATCATCTGAACTGAATTCTTTATAGTAATTAAACACATAAGAACACCAAAAATAGAATTTACACATCAAAAAAGTATCACATTTAAATAGTCTCATTTCTTGCAAATTAAGCCAAACTTTTAGAGTGGATGACTGAGGTATCAGTCTGTTATTAGAATGAAAGTTTTATCTCTATTCCAACCCTAGTTGTTTTCAGCTTCTTTATCAAAGTCTGCTTGATATCTTGAGTCTTGAAACAATATATAATGGGATTAACAGCAGCAGGAAAAAGACTGTACAACAATACCAGTAAAATACGAACATCTAAACTGATAGAAAATCCAACAGTATTAGCTACATAAACAAAACACCTGGGAAGGTAAAAAAGACACGTGATAAATATTTGTGGGGTACAAGTTGAAAAAGTTCTTCTGCGGCCTGCAGCATTGGACATTTTCAAAATAACCACAATGATGGAGATGTAAGAAAACAAGATAAATGCAAGAGGGAGCAAGAGACAAAACATGGCCATACAGAGAGTAGTGACTTGTACAATCTTAACATCCGCACCACATGCCTGACTTGTAATAGAAATATGGTCACAGAAGCACTGAGCAATGACATTTGATTTACAGAAAGGTAAAGTTAGGGCATGGAGTACAATGGTCACCATCAAAGACACAGGTATGAACCAAGCAAACCCACAGAGCACAGATATGATGTTGTTTGTGATTAGGACAGGATAACGCAGTGGGATACATATTGCAATAAATCTATCAAGAGCCATCACCAACAGGATGAAAGAAGTTACTGATCCTAAATAATGAACAAAGAACATCTGTGTAAAGCACCCATAAAATGAAATAATGCTATCACCAAACCAATACTTCGATATGACCTTTGGGAGAGTCAAAGTGCCAAATGTTAAGTCATTCAGTGCCAGGTGACAAAAGACCAGATATGTTGGTTTTTGAAGTGACTTCTCATAAATAACAAATGCTAAAATGAAAATATTTCCTATTGCAATTGTTAGGTAGACGAAAAAGAGCAGAGCTGACACAGGTCCATAATATTTTGGTGAAAGTCCAGGGAATCCAAGGATGAAGAAGCTTCTCATCCTTGTAACATTGGTGTAGATCATTATCACCTATTTCACAATCAACAGATAAAGATAAATCAACAAGACAAAGGAAGTTATAAGTCTCATAATTGATAAAATTAATCAGCTTAATCATGTTTTACATTTGATTTAAGTTGTCATGAAAAATACAAAACATTTGCAAGTTAAAGCTTCTCTAATGTGATGATTTGATCGCTTTTCTTTATATGATTATAAATTGAATACCTCTGAGCACTTTTGACACAGTGCTTTAGATGCAGGTAACTTGTGATTGCCATTGCCATTATTTTTGACATTTAATAGAGTTTGTCGATTTGTCGCTTACATGAAAAATAGTCATTTCATTAATGATTAAAACGATTAAAAAAAACATTAATTGAAGGCTTAAAGGTAATTACATATAACATTCTTCTCCCATCTCTCTACCTGACTAGAATCTATCACAACAAAATTGCCCAATGGTAAAAACTTTTGTCATGAATTGTAACTCTTTCCTAACATTTTGACTAAAGCAAGTACATTTTGTTTTTTACCATTTCAGTCAATATGTTATCAGACAACTATATAAGATAAAAAAGTGAACAAAGACAATTAATCAATACAATGTAGGTTTTGTGGTTTCCATTCAGAGTCCAAGTAATTGTCTTACCTTTCAGATGCAGGCCAACAACTAAACGCTGAGTGCAATGCCTGGGTGACAACTAATATTTGCTCCCCGTCATGTTTGACCATACATATCCTCAAAGGGTCATATTCTCAAATGAATCTCTAAAGTGCCCAAACAGCATAATGGTATTATCTTCCTTATGATTATCATAATATTGAGTTTGCCATAAGACATATATTTTACATCTAATCTTAAATTTATCATTGCTTAAATATTATGAATGTGATGATTAACAAAAACAGTTTTGATCTATATGTTATGTACTGTCACATTTTAATCCATTTTCTATACAGTAAAAAAAAGTGCTTGAGATTGTGCCTTAGGGAAAGATTTCAGCTCAGTAACCACTGTATGAACTGCACTGTTCAGCAGAATTAAAGCAATGAAAAGGATGGGAATTGTTCACCATGAGTATTGACTTGAGAGCTTGGCATTGAAAAACTATTAGTGACTACCAACTACTACTTGAGGTGGGAAAAAAATCAATTCACCTATGTATCGTGATTTTTTAAACATTTTTTTTACGATTTTGAAATCATTTTTTTTAATGCCAGAATCGATATATTTGCTTCTTTTGAGTCTATGCGGAGGTAAAAGGAAGTCACCACTTTTATTCTTGTAGTCTGAGTAACGTGACGTCATATCCGTTCCGTATCTGTCAAAAAAACAAAACAAACCGCAGCAAGCCAAAACGATAAAAAGCAGAAAACGGCGGAGGGTCTGCATGGATACGACCTGCAACCTCACATTTTAAATCCAAAGTGGTAAACACTACACATACAGTAAAGTATGGAAACACTTTGGGTTTCACACATTGCCAGGAAAAGCAGAGCTAGACCTCATGGCTAAAGCTGCATGCTAACTCGGACAGGAAACGTTATCGTATTGCGGTAACGTGCGGTCAAGCCAGCCGTCACTCTCATCTCCGTGGTCAAATGGGCCGACGCTACAACTGTAGAGCACCCATATACTGACATTTATGTTAGATGCATTCAAACGGCACCGATGGAGCCGACCATGGATGTATAAAGAGAACGGAGCTGATGGGAGAGCTAGAGACGGATTTGGCAAAGTTAGCGGAAGTATACACGTGTGACTACGTCCGGTTTTCAAAATAAGGTGTTAACAAAGGGAACTGTATATACAAAATACATATATAGAAATAAGATTGATTGGATTATATTTGTCAGAAGTATAAAAAATGACATGTCCCTTATAAAGAAAATACCACTAATTTGTAAGGGAAATGTCTTAAATTTTTTTATTTTTGGGTTGCTAGAAAAAATGTAATAAATAATGTCTGATAATTTGACTTCAGGACTCTCTGACTACATACAACATTTTTACTGTATCAATTTTGATATTTTCCAAAGTAAAGGTCCCTAGAAGTGTATGATTCAACTTTTTCACATGGTCTAGTGTTTAAAAAGTTAACAATAAATAAATCTTAATATCAAATAGCAATACTTGTAGAATCGCAATACTTAAAAATCGCAATACATATCGAATCTACACCCAAGTATCGTGATAGTATTGAATCTGGAGATAGGTGTATCGTCCCAGCCCTAACCGATACCAAACCCTTTGAGGATTTTCACATTGTCTAACAAAAGCCTTCTGCTTTTCCACTTGTAACACACATCAGCCCCACTAATGTATTGCTGTGTCATTTGACATGCATTAATCGATACCCATAGAGCAGACCAGATACACAGTACAGACAGAAGTACTGGGATGTGCTGATCTGGGAGCACATGTTTCTGGAGAGTTGATGAGCATTGTAGAGGTGATAAATTATGAATCACTTTGCTGATTTGAATTGTTTTATTCCGCTCAGTTCAAAGATTTATAATCACTGACAATGTTGGGGTTTTTCGAATCTACAGTAAGTGATTGCATTGTTTTAATAAACTTGATGTGCATCCATAAGCTATCACTGTACATAAAGCTGTGATGTTCAGCTCTACTTTTGATGTCTTCAGTTCAGTGAGTTGTAGGTTTTAACTGTTACGTGCGGTTCAGTAGAAAACTAGGCCAATACAAGCGCTGTTTACAAGGTTAATTACATCAACCAACAAAGTTATCACGTCAGTTTGCTTCTGTGGCTTTTGCAGTCTTTCAGTAAGCATTTAACCAGAAAGAGGAGATGTCACACGTCATCAACGCATCATATCTTTGGGGTACAACACATGCGCAATAAAATCTGGTCTGCACTCACCGAAATTGAGCCAATCGCAACGCACGACCGCAGCTCCAGTTACACTGCGCATACACGTGTTACACCCCATACCCCAAGACATGTGTCCGCCCATGTCCCAGCCTCCTTCAATACGGCTTGCATTTAACCAGGAAGTAATCACGGCCTAGGTTAGTGCTCTCAGTCACCAGTGAGTGGAGCTCCAATGCTAAAAGCTACTGATTCTGTTGTGACAATGGTGATTCAATGTGGTCAGTTCAGTTTGAAGATTCAGTGTTAAAGATTTGTTTGCACATTTTCTGAACACTTTTAGATATTGGCTCCTGGAAATAGGACAGTACCGTTGGCATATGCCAATCTGCGACCACATGCAATGTGAGCAATTTGACACACATTATTAAGCTGCCTGTGTGTGTTGCTCTTAAGCCTCTAGATTTGTGAGGTCAACAGATCCTTGGCAGTAATGGTGGAACAGTCTATTCAGAATATTCAGCCTCATTCATAAATTATTGAAATGGTTTTACTGTATTACACTGCTTTTATTGTTTCATCTTTCTGTAAGCAATTTGTAACCCGCTTTGACATATCTGGAAGAATCACTTTATATTGTGTAATCTCAATTTGGTGAAGGTGAATACAAGTCGCGTAAAGATTAAATACATGAAAAAGATAAGCCTTGTACTTTATTACTGTAGAATGTATAAACTTAGAACAGAGAGGCTGCGTGTATTATGGAATATCTCTGATTTATTTGCATGCCTACACCAACACTTACAGACAATACCATGTCTCTTTGTCTATTTCTCACCCTCTCACATTTACATACACACAAATACCCAAACACATCAATCAACAATCAATCAACATTTACTTGTATAGCCCTTTACAATAACCAAAAGGTACCCAAAGTGCTTTACATTAATATCAAGAAATAACAGGAA
Source organism: Sebastolobus alascanus (assembly GCA_916701645.2). Taxonomy (NCBI): domain Eukaryota; kingdom Metazoa; phylum Chordata; class Actinopteri; order Perciformes; family Sebastidae; genus Sebastolobus; species Sebastolobus alascanus. Next base: position 1,680,816 of record CAKAOJ020000040.1, on the reverse strand, counting down.
TAAAAACACAACATATCATAAAATCATTAAAAGGTACATAAAAAGCATAAGGAAAATGTCACAGCGCTATTAGGTATTAAAAGCCAATCTAAATAAAAAAGTCTTGAGCTTAGATTTAAAAAGTACTAGGTCAGTGATAGTACGTATAACAGGGGGTAACTTGTTCCATAGTTTAGGAGCAGCGACAGCAAACACATGAAGACAAAATGTTCATCTGATCAGTGTCACCAGTATTGTTAGTCCACATCACTGAGATCATGTGGCATTTTAAAATTATAAAACAGAAAGCTGGAGTGTGGGACTTTTACATATAAATGAACGTCTGTTGCTTTCAAACCCTTGCCAAACAAGTTCACACAATGCCGATTAAGCCTATCGTCGCCAGGGAAAGCTCTCAGTATTTTACATTATACCAGAGTTGTTGTGTCTGGTTTCTGTAGTAACTTTCCCGTGCTGGTGTATGTATGCCTGCAGATGAGCTCGCTGCATCTCCCTCTGCCCCCAGGAGCGCTCTCTTCAAGTCTTCCTGTGTATTTTTTTTTTACTTCAATCCTTCCTCTGAATGCTGTGTTTCTTTTTTATCTGGATCATCCACCCCAGAAACTTTTCTTGGACGCTTCTTAGGATTTTCCGTCATAGCTTCCGCCATACTCCATACTGCTCTGCAGTGTTAACAGTTGAACAGTTTACAAGCGCTGTGTGCCATCAGAGTTACAGAGGTCGCATGCACGCAAGCAAGCATGAATTAAGAACCTGCAGGTCTGTACTGGGCACAAACACACTGACACTGGAGCAATTTAAAATCAATCTATAAGAAAACTAGAATGACACTCAGACAACGATGCATTCACATGCTCGCTGAATGGTCCCATTTCCAAAGTTGGAAAGTCGTTCTTCATGAGCTTTAAGTCGTAATGTGGAAACAACATGGACACTACAAAGAAGATGTGTTGTATTTTATTGCTTAAACAACACGTATGGAGCGGGGATCTCGCCTCCTTTTCTTGCACCAGCTTTGGAACCCTGACCACTTTGCTCTGTACTCTGCCTCTCGCTGCCTGGACGGTCTGCACAACCTGTACAGACAGTCCAGCCCTCCTCAGCCTGTCAGGGCTGGGCCGTCATTATCTGAGTAATTTCTGTGTGCGGAAATGTGGTGCTACCACAATGACCGACAACTGCTCCTGCCTCACTCCCTCCAACTTTCTTTTTTGAGATTTTCTTGGCCATGGCACGTTTGCAAACGCATCAACCCCCAGGGTTGGATCGTCTTGCTTTGCTCTGGAGAACCATAGCAGGCAATGGGTGTTGTGTTGGTTGATGAACAGATCCACCTTCACTCCCCTGACCTGGGAATGTGGAGAGCCTTCAGAAATCTCAAGTGCGCTGAAGCCGAAAACCTTAAGATCTCCGCCATCCTCCACAGGGCAGCGGACCAAACTCTGCCCTGCATGTTGATGTAGGCCACCATGGTGCGGTTGTCCGTCCTCACCAACACGTGCCTCCCCTGTATCAGGGGCCTTATGACTATTTAACTTAGGACCTTCAAATTTGGTATGATGGTTGACAGTGTGGTCTAGTTGTGCTTTTTGGGGGTTAAAAGTCCAAGGTGCCCAACATTTTTGGCCCTACTTTATGCTAACTTCTGCCTTGTTTTGCTCACTGGCTCAAACATGCTTTAGAAATCTCTGGGCAACAGTTACTAAAGTTCTGTTCATTAAAAAAAATAAAGGCTAAGCCATGCTCAAATTTTTAAATGTGCACATACATTGAAAAATGTTGTTGCCAGTGATCAGTTAAATTGATTAATTGTATACATCAACTTAAAGGTAGTGTACCAACAACTAAAATGGATAAAGATCATCAACATATTTTGCATATCAAGCCCTGCCTGGGGGAGATGCTTTTCATTGCACGAGATGGAACTTGACATTAGATAGCAATGCCATGTTTCCTGAAATGTGCAGAAAACAAAAAGAAGGCCGACACTGAAATTTGAAGAAATGAATGGCTGGGGGAAAGCAAAAATTAAAGTTGGAGGTTAAGTGTAAAACCCAAAATGTGAGGATGGGATTTGTCTTTAATGTCATTTCCCATGTCTGGGAAAAATAAATCCTGCTGTTGGCTTATCAAATGCATTCTGCCTCATCTCTCAGCTTCACATTAATATGAAAGTTGTATCTTTATTCCAATTTTAGTTTTCTTCAACCTTTTCATCAACATCTGCTTGATATCTTGAGTCTTGAAACAATATATGATCGGATTAACAGCAGCAGGAAAAAGACTGTACAACAATATCAATAAAATACGAACATCTAAACTGAAAGAAAATCCAACAGTATTAGCTACATAAACAAAACACCTGGGAAGGTAAAAAAGACACGTGATAAATATTTGTGGGGTACAAGTTGACAAGGTTCTTTTGCGGCCTGCAGCATTGGACATTTTCAAAATAACCACAATGATGGAGATGTAAGAATACAAGATAAATGCAAGAGGGAGCAAGAGACAAAACATGGCAAGACACAGAGAAGTGACTATAATTATTTTAACATCCTCACCACATGCCTGACTTATAATGGAAATATGGTCACAATAGCACTGAGCAATGAGATTTGATTTACAGAAAGGTAAAGTGAGGGCATGGAGTACAACAGCTACCATCAAAGGCAGAGGTACGAACCAGGCAAACCCACAGAGCACATTTATGATGTTGTTTGTGATTAGGACAGGATAACGCAGTGGGATACATATTGCAATAAATCTATCAAGAGCCATCACCAACAGCATGAAAGAAGTTACTGATCCTAAATAATGAACAAAGAACATCTGTGTAAAGCACCCATGAAATGAAATAATGCTATCACCAAACCAATATTTTGATATGATCTTTGGGAGAGTTAGAGTGCCAAATGTTAAGTCATTCAGTGCCAGATGACAAAAGACCAGATATGTTGGTTTTTGCAAGGACTTCTCATAGATCACAAATATTAAAATGAAAATATTTCCTATTGCAATAGTTAGGTAGACAAAAAAAAGCAGAGCTGACACTGGTCCATAATACTGTGATGAAAGTCCAGGGAATCCAAGGATGAAAAAATCTCTCATCCTTGTAACATTGGCGATCATAATTTGAGTTTACAATAAGTAACCTATCAGAACCAAGACATGAAATGAAGACTGGCAAGGTAAATGCACTGATTAGGTCTTTAGAATATCAATTGTAGAATATACTACAAACATACCATATCATTTAACAGAGATATCCAACACCCAACTATTCAAAATGACACCCTATATCTGAAAATCCATTATGCCAAAAAGTATATGTAATGACTCTGATGCTCTCCCATACTTTGTACTCCCATACTGTCTGAATATGGCTCTTACTTTCCAGATTGGAGTTCAGTATCCAAGAACCCATTACAATGTCTGGATGCCAAGTAATATAAGCCTTTTATCAAGTTTGACCTGACATATCCTCAAAGGATCATAATGTTAATCAAAGACCCATATGTTTGTTCGTTTTCCTCTTTCCATAACAATGGCCATTTCAACATAGGTAAAATCAGTATAATTCAGACACCGAATGTATTACAACCCTTATTATTTACATTTGAAATAGTTTTGGTCCTAAAATAATAATAATTATTATTAAAAATAATGATTGATTATGATGTGAATCAAAGAGCCATTTGTTTGCTAGTTTTCTCCTTTCTTACAACTTCAACTTGAGCAACACATTGCTACAATGCAGACACTAACTTCTAATGATTTACTTTTTTGAAAGCTTAGATGAAACAAAAATGTGTATTAAGAAAAAAATTAGAAGACAAATTTGGTCAATTAATTATGAATTTAGAATTATATGTGTGTGTTTGTTTAATGACACGGTAAGTCAATGGAGTGTATTTGGCGAGAGTGATATAGCTGCTGTTTCTGGTTAAACAAAAAGGATTTTACTCTTTAACAAAAGGATCTATCTCTGTAGCGTCTTTTCCATATTAATAATAATTTCAGACACTTATTATAACAATCTGAGCCTGTCTGGTGAAAAAAAGCACTTGTGATGTGGTGGTTCACATTTACATTGTGATCTGTAACATCAGGCTTTAGCTTTCTCCTTCTCTCTAAAACAGCTTTTTGTTTTAACCAAAAATTGGATTATATTTCTTCAGTGTGCAGCTAGTGACAGTGTGGGCTCCATGCTAGTTCCGACAGCTTGACGGAGTAGCAGCAACCAACAACAAAGGGGCGGGGCTAGACTAAAAGGTCAATTGGGCTCTAAATATTTCATTTTATCCAAATATTTTCTGCAGTCTACTCAGTGGTTAGATTGAATAGGTTTAAACTCTGATCTGTCAGTCCATGGTATGTTCTGCTGATATTCAATGATCCAATTCCAATAGTGCTAACCCTAGACTAACCTTCTATTTCTATTATGAGGTTTAAACAATAGCTTTGCTAAAGCAGCACGCCTGTTAATTCTAGCTTGTTATAGGAATTATTGTGCACTTGACACTGAAACAGGAACCTGTTCCTATTTAAATCTGCACACATTTTGATGCTAAGCTTCTTTCACCAATGACTAGTGACTTCTTATATTCTCATTGAGCTGTGGCTCAGAGGTATCTTTGTCTCTTTCTGCCCTTTCAGTTGTCAGTCTGGTTGAACCATATAGCATTTTGTTTTTCTTTGCAAACCCTTCAATCAAAATAACATATCTTTTTAAAGAGGACTTTCTACAACCTAAAAGCATGAAAGACCATTCAAAAATAGTCGTCCTCAGCCATCTGACTGTACCGAATCCAGCTTTTGAGATTCAACTTCCAAACTTTTGAACTGCAGTGTAAATATTCATACCATTTTTTTATGGTTATGTTAATAGCCCCTCTCACAGACAGATTCCGCAATACGCCGGCTTTGCTTTTCAACACCGAACTAAACAATGGTGGCATAATGCTGCCTCAGTATGTGATTTTAGATAGATCGCGGCATCATAGGAGCAAAAGTGGCATGACGTTTAACATAACAGCTTCATAACGTGACATCGGTGTGTGTGTGTGTGTGTGTGTGTATTCCCGCCGTGCCGGCTGCTGTTTGCGCAGACATGGGCTCGGCTCTGTGACTACCTCTGCTGCCAACTCAGCGGCGGAACAACTCTGTCCAGCCATTCCGTCTCCGTTCCTTTCGCAACTGTCCTGCCTTGAACAGGCTGTGTGAAAGGGGCTACAGTAAATCAAAGCTCCTGGTTAAGGTTGGAGGAAGATTATGACCTTGGTTAATCAGTTGAAAAAGTCAACACTTGCATGAAGCACAACATGGGATTCATCGACTTTTTCATTATTCAATCAGAACCACGATCTTAGTAGTAGTAGCCTAGTAACACATTGCACAAAGGACGCAAACAATGGTGTGTGGCGTCAAAGTATTTTAGCAAGATGGAGTTAATTAGGCATTCTAAAACACTGTAGCAATACAATGGGGTTTTCTGTTCATATTCTATATTACAGTAAATGGGCAGCTACTAATTTAATGGACAGTAACATAGCACTTCGTCATTTTGATAAAGATAAAACAATGAACATTGAACTGGACTATACCTATACTCAATTTACTACAATTTGAGCCCAAACCTGGGTGCCATGTAAAACCTATGCTAAACTGATTCTCCCTAAACAAACTGAGCAGCTGTTGTTCTGTTGATGTATGGCTATGCTAAAGGACAATTCTCCTCATTTGGTAAGAAAATAATCCACCTCGTTTGTCCCCTCACAAACCTTCGTCTAACTCAGAACACTTTCTTTTCCCACCCTCTTACTGTAACTTCCATTGTCTTAGATTGCACAAAATTGCACAAGGCAGTGTCGTGGCAACTTAAAATCAGTTGCTGTCTAGAGTGATGAGAGTGAGGCAACAAAATGCACAAACATAGTATTCGTTTATCAATTCTCCTAAAGATCTTTAATGCGTGCACGTATGGCAATGGAAATCTAACACATAGGTGAAACCTAACACATGCTCTTTTCCTACTGTATATGCTCTGCAGTGTTATACATTTTTTTCATCTAAAAGCTTACACCATCTGTTTCTTAAAGATTACAAAACTAAAAGATTACATTTCATACAGATTACATAAACCTTATCACAATTTCCGTGACACTTTTCTAATAAGTTGATCATTTATTTGTATAATCTTTAAAAATTATTTTGGAGAGTTCAGGTCAGTGAAGTAACTAGACCATTTGGCAGTCTTTTAAAGAAAAAACGAAAACACCAACAAAACCAAGGTAGGCTAAGAAAAGAAAGGTAGTCCATTATGTGTTCATGGTTTGATGTTTATATTATAGCACAATAGGCTGATACTCTAAAGACATGCAGGCAAAGTGATGTCTTTTTACATTTAACTTGCGTACATTATGTTGCTGTATCTAAATCTAGCTCACATGCTTAAATCCCCTAGGTGTACACTGTAATACAGCTCAGTTGGCTTGATCTGACATTGTGTTGAAAATAAAGTACAACTTTTCTTTGAAAATACAGTCTGCACTTTTTAATCAGGCTCATTGAAATATATCAAAATGTGAAAGAAACATTCAGTAAATGTAAAATAAAAGTAAGGCACTATGGTCTTTTATTACATTCATGTTTTATTTGGATCATGGATCATGTCACTTTCTCACATTTATTTTTAGTGCAGCACTTTGTTCAGGTATTGACCGAAAATGCAAACAACTGCATTTTAATTTATTTAGCAGAGCTGTAAAATGTGTACATTCATAAAACAATGAAGCCATATCACCACAAAGAGTACATGTAGCATAAACTTTCAATCTCAATTATGGAAGTGGTTTAAATGGACGAACATTTTTCATTTGATATACAGCGATATGGTATGAATTTAATGCAGTATTCAGTATGTGTTCTGTATATTCTGACATTGTATGCATTACTTTGAAACTTACTTGATTCCAACTTTAACATTTTTCAATCTCTTCATCAAAATATCTTTCATATCTTTGGTTTTGAGGCAATATATGATTGGATTAACACCACAAGGAAGAAGACTGTACAACAATATCAATAAAATACGAACATCTAAACTGAAAGAAAATCCAACAATATTAGCTATATAAACAAAACATCTTGGCAGGTAATACAGGCAAGAAATCAATAACTGTGGTGTACAAGTTGATAAGGTTTTGTATCGTCCCTCCATGTTTGATATTCTCAAAACAACTACGAAAATGGAAATATAGGAAAAAATTATAAATGAAAGTGGAAGCAAAAGACTAAACATTGCAAGACAGACAGCAACAGTCTGAACATATTTTACGTTATCACCACTTGCCAGGTTTGTAATTGAAATGTGGTCACAATAGCATTGCACAATGATGTTAGAATTACAATAAGGCAAGGTTAGGGCATGAAATACAACTGCCATCATCCTAAGAAATGTCCCAATCCATGACAAACCGCAAGCCATAGAAATAATGTTGTTTGTAATTAGAACAGGATATTTTAATGGAAAACAAACTGCAATAAAACGATCAAGGGCCATAATCAACAGAATGAGAGAATGAATCGCTCCAAGGGAATGAACAAAATACATCTGAGTGAAGCAGGCATCGAAAGATATTATCTTGTCATCCCACCAATATCTGGATATCATTTTTGGTAAGGTCACTGTCCCAAATAACAAATCATTCATTGCCAGATGACAGAAGATCAGATATGTTGGCTTATAAAGCTGCCTCTCAACCCCAACAAAAACTAAAATAAAAATATTTCCAACAAGAATAACCAAGTAGGTGAAGAAAAGAAGAGTTGACACAGGTCCATAATATGTCGGATCAAGTCCTGGGAATCCAAGTATTATGAATTCTTTGATTGTTATGTTTGTATTAATCATTATAATTTAGGTGTTAAAATATTGGGAGAAATGCTCTCAAAAAAGAAATTTGTAAGATTGTAATTGGTCATTGATCATTATTCAGACATTATCTAGAGGTAGTCTTTATGATCTAGCTTAGAGGCAAATCCCAATCCTGACAATCAAGGTTCCAGTGCTTCAATCCAAACTGAATTGTTTACGGCATCTTATAACTGCTCCTTAGTGAATGGCGTAATCAGGCTTGGGGAGTAACGGATTACATGGAGCGACGTAACGTAATTAGGGTACAAAAAAAGGTAACTGTAATCCATTATAGTTACTCAGTCCAAAAGTCAGAATTAATTGAAAAAAGATTTATGTAATCATTTCCAAAAACAACATTTCCACTGCTGTCACAAAACACAAAGGGAGGCACGCGTTTGTATTAACAGGGCAGTCTAGCAGCAATCTAACAGCACCATAAATTACATTTATATAACCACAATAACACAGTTAAGCCCTAGACATTTGCATGTAGGTTAATTTAATTCAATTTTATTTAATTTATATGGGTAATGCTGCTGCTCCAAGTTAAAGTCTGGCAACACTAATGTGCCAAACGATTAGAGTCCTTGGATGATGACAGCATTTTCACAGCTGGAAAGCATAACTTGCACTTTCCTGTGATACTGTTCCTCTTTTCTGCTTTACATGGTAAATTATGGCGAAATTTCAGCGTTTTTCTTTTCTCTTGTAGTAGTAAAGTAACAGAAAGTAATCAGATTAAATTACTTTTATATTGAGATAGGTTACTGATAGGGCTGTCAATCGATTAAAATATTTAATCACAATTAATCACATGATTGGCCATGATTAATCGCGATTAATCACAAATTAATTGCACATTTTTTATCTGTTCAAAATGTACCTTAAAGGGAGATTTGTCAAGTATTTAATACTCTTATCAACTTTGGAGTGGGCAAATATGCTGCTTTATGCAAATGTATGTATATACTGTATTTCTTAATTGGAAATAAATTAACAACACAAACAATGACAAATATTGTTCAGAAACCCTCACAGGTACTGCATTTAGCATAAACAATATGCTCAAATCAGAACATGGCAAACTGCAGCCCAACAGGCAACAACAGCTGTCAGTGTGTCAGTATGCTGACTTCACTATGACTTGCCCCAAACTGCATGTGATTATCATAAAGTGGGCATGTCTGTAAAGGGGAGACTCGTGGGTACCCAGAGAACTCATTTTCATTCACATATATTGAGGTCAGAGGTCAAGGGACCCCTTTGAAAATGACCACGGCAGTTTTTCCTCTCCAAAATTTAGTGTAAATTTGGAGCGTTATTTAACCTCCTTCACGACGCGCTAGTCTGACATGGCCAATGGATTCCTTAGGTTTTCTAGTTTCATATGATGCCAGTATCTTCAATCTAGCTTTAAAACTGAGCCCGGTACAACCTCCGGAAGATTGTTTGTGTTAATGTGTTAAAGAAATCTCAGTAGGTGTTAATATCCTACTTCTCTAATTAAAATAATTAACATCAAATTGGTAAGTGGGGAAATACTGTATATACTCTGCATAGCAAGGAACATGTAATTGGAAGAATTGTTAATTTAATAATACTGATGGATTATAAATCCCACAGGAGTAAACAATTGCACTTGAGCAAAACCCCAATGTGTACCTAAATTGATACTGAGGAGGGAGTGTTAATATCCCCAGTGTTTAATGGAGCAAAAGCACAAAACTAATTTGAGATGTAATCAAAGGCCACCTTGAGCCTTTTTTAATCAAATTTCTTTCTTAAAAAAAAAGAAAAAGAATAAACACTTGGAGAGTTGATGGAATTTGGCCTGTAATAAGTCAATGACAGCACTCTGTTATCAGTTAAAAATGTCAAAGATTTGCTGGTTACAGCTTCTTAAATATGACGACTTCCTGGTTTTCTAGAAAGCTATGACTTTCTGATAGAAAGTGTTGGTTTTCTTTGCTCTTCTGTCCAATCTACCCATAATAATCCATAATTTAGGTCTTTCTATGGACCAGGCTTTGAGTCTACCAACTGAGGAACATTGCTAAACTCAGGCCCATTGACTCCTTAGCTGAGATGGCGATGATTATTCATGCATTTATTCCATCCCGTCTTGACTATTGCAATTCCCCTTTTACCTAGTAGTCCAAAATGCTGCTGCTTAGCTTTTGACCAAGTCCTGCAAAAGGTGTCAAGTAACATCAATTTTGATTTCTTTACACTAGCTTCCCATTAAATTCAGAATCCAGTTCAATATTCCTGTGATTATGTTTAGAGCCATGGTCATGCACCTATCTACACTATACGGTAGCCCTATATATCACCTGTAGGAATCTGAGGTATCAGGTTGTTTAAATATACTTACTTGCTTACTTTTCTATGTTTCCTTTTTAATTTCCTTTTGGTTAGACAGAATAAGAAATTTGGGACTTTGGGACTTTGGGTATTTTGTGTTTGATAATCATAGTAATGTAGACTGGTGTTCTACATTGTCTTCCTGGCATTTCACAGCATCCATATTTTGCCTTTCCCAAATCTATAGAACTAAAGTCAGATGTCAGTTCATGTGTAGAAAACATATTAAAGAGTTGATGTTCCCAAAATCGTTAGAGAAAAGAATTGGTTCAACAGAAGATATAATTGAAACACAATGTTTGGAGTATGTACATTCTGGGGAAAACAACATTGCATAAGACTGTTTTGAGATGATAATTCCCTAAGGTACAAAGACAGACAGAGAGTCCTACACTCACACATGCACACTTTAATCATACACACACAAGACACTAATTAGCTTCCCCTTGGAACTCATTTGTGTTGTTGTATCATCGTCCTAAAACAAACATGACACTCTGCTTCCATGGCAAAACTTTTTGATGGTAAATTATTAAGTTGTGGAACACAACATCAATAGATAGATTGTACATTGCTTGCACATGAAGCATTCATTTGTTCCAGGCCTCCAAAATGACATAGGTTTGTTGAGGTTGGGGTTTACAAGATGTTAGATTTGAAGCAATTAAACTACATGGAGCTATGATGTTTACAATGGTCACCATCTTAGTTTAGCATGTTAGCATTTGCTAATTAGCACTAAACATAAAGTACAGGTAAGGATAATAGGAATGTCTTCAGTTTTGCAGGTATTTGTTCCTAAACCAAATATTGGAAGAATTAGCACTATCCCCCATCTCCCTCCCTCCTCATCCTATCTCTAGGGATAAACTCATTTAAGCCGCTTGTATCTGCGATCTCATTCTTTCGCTCACTACCCAAAGCTCATGACCATGGGTGAGGGTTGGAACGTAGATTGACTGGTAAATCGAAAGCTTTGCCTTCCAGCTCAGCTCCCTCTTCACCCAAACGGTCCAGTACAATGCCGGCATCACTGCTGACGCTGCATCAATCCGCCCGTTGAGCTTATGCTCCATTTTACCCTCACTCATGAACAACAACCTAAAATACTTGAACTCCCTCGCTTTAGGCAGTAACTCACTCCAAACCAGTGGGAACAATCCACTATTGGTTACCGTTGTGACAGCTTTGGCTTTCAGTTAACCCTAAATTAATATTTGTTATGACACAGTCCAGTCCTCACAAAGAGAGATGGTTAGAAAAAAAGAAAGAAAAAACATTGAATAATGCATTGGTTTCTCAGTTACTAATAGCTGAAACTTGTGCTTTTTGTGGCACGGCCCTTCTGTTGAATCGCTTCCACAAGCTTTCTCTCATGTCTTTAGCTCTCAAGCAGTATATAAGTGGATTAATCATGGGAGGGCAAAGGCTATACAGCATGATAATTACTATTCGCACATCAGCACTAAATGTAATGCCAACATTGCTGGCTAAATATACAAAACATCTGGGTAAATAATAGAGTGAGATTATAATCAGTTGTGAACTGCAAGTGGACAGAGTTTTTATGCGACTTTGTAAATTTGCCATCTTAAATACTGCTATAATTATAGAGCAATATGAGAACATTATGAATGCCAGAGGTCCCAGTAACATTACCATTGCAAGTGCAAAAGCAGGGACACCATAAGGGGCCCTGTCAGTGCATGCTAGGATTGTTATACCAATATGATCACAGTAGCAGTGGTTGATTATGTTTGAGGCACAGTAAGGAAGAGGGTATGCCCTAATAACTAACGATAAAGCGCCTGCCTTGGCAACAATCCATGCTGTAATACTGAGAATTTGGATAGTGGAGTTTTTAAGAACAAGGGGATATTTGAGAGCATGGCAGATCGCTAAATACCTATCTAAAGCCATCAGGAAGAGAACATAGGAATTCACTGTTCCAAGATAGTGAACCAGGTACATCTGGACAAAGCAAGCAGTGAATGAAATGGTCCCTGATTGAAACCAATACTTACTGATAATCTTAGGTAAAGTAGTTGTGCTAAAGAGAATGTCGCATGTACTCAGATTTAGAATTATATAATACATTGGCTTATGAAGGCTGCGGTCGGTTGCAAATAAAAAAAGAATTGTAACATTGCCTGTCACAGTTAAGACATAAACTAAGAACAATACTGCAGAGACAAGGCCTTGGTACTCTGGATGAAGTCCAGGGAATCCAGTAAGGATAAATTCAGTCACAATGCTATGATTTCCCTCTGGCATGATGGAGTAAAAGTTTTCCTAAACACACTGAAAAGGAAATATGGGGGAAGTGAGTCAACACATTTATACAATAACAATGTGGCAATAGCAATTAAATATCATTATTTATCTGATGTATAATTCATTGTCTTTGCACTCTCAACCAGTTTATAAATGAAAAAGCATTCAACAGAATAAATATAACAAAGTGTGAGTAACTCTTATATGACTTTATCTGGCTGTATCAATTTCTAGGACTCAACCTTATACGCTTACCTTTCTCAAACAGTTTGGCAGCATATTCTGCTGATTTCACCTGCTGACTCAACTCTTAAAAAGACTTCGGGCAGTATACCTCATGATGAAGGTCCTTATCCATCCTTTTCTTATTCTCCGTGGATCACTAACTCTCTCTCTCTCCCTCTCTCTCTCTACCCAACTGGTCAAGGCAGATGGCCGCCCACCCACAGCCTGGTTCTACTCAAGGTTCCTTCCCGTTAAAGGGGGAAAAAAAGTTTTTTTCTTGCCACTATCACTCTTGGTGGGAACTGTTGGGTCTCTTTAAATTAAAGAGTACAGTGTAGTCCTTAGTCCTACTCTATATGAAAAGTGTCATGAGATAACTTCTGTTGTGATTTGGCTTGTGATATTAAAATAATAATAATAAAAACATTAATAATAATTGACTTGACTAACAATCAGTCAATTAATCTCCCCAAGCCACACTAATGGCATTTTTGTATTAAGCATTAAGACATCCATCAGTTACAAGATAAAAAAAAAGTAAAAAACATTAATAGTAAGAGTAATTTTAGTCTCATAAGTTTCTTATTTCTCAGTAGGAAAAACCCAGCCCAATGTTGCCAACTGTTTTCCAATGAAAGTAGCCAGCAGCATGAGCTCCAAAAGTCGCTAAATCTATCGAGAAAGTCACCAGGTCTGCAACACTGACCTTGACCTGACCATCACGTCTCCCTCCAAATCATTATGAATGTAAACATATCTTAATGAACAAGGGGTGTAACAGTACACAAAATTCACAGTTCGGTATGTATACCTCAGTTTTGGGGTCACGGTTCAGTATGTTTCGGTAAAATAGGGAAAACAAAGAAAATGCAGAAAATAACATTTTTTTTAATTTATTTTGAAAATGATAAAAATTAAACAGTTGCTCATTGGCCACAATTCTTATTTAAAGTTAAGGCATTCAAATACTGGCATATTTTCAATAAAAAATAAATAAATAGCAAAAATAAATTACATAAATGTCTATAATGCAAATGTAATGTAATGTAAATGTACCCCAATTTCCCCACAGGGATCAATAAAGTATTTCTGATTCTGATTCTGTAATGCTCCATCATACGACTTTGACCAGTTTATAATTCCTCAACTGCAGCTTGCGCTCCCACAGGGGCAGGTACAACAAACTGACTGAAATGTACACGTAAAGGGTGAAGGCACATTGTGGCGGGACTCAAAACACTTTGACCAGATGCTTTAATTCTGTATTGTCTATGATCGAGTGTGGTCGCATACAAAGCGATAAACACTATAGCATTAGTTACTTTGGCACGGTCTGAATCTGCAGTGGGAGGCTGCTTGAACGCCGTGGGTAGATGGCTTCATCGTCCAGTCCATTTTTGTTTCATTCCGCTAATTGACATTTGGGTGATGACGTCGTAACTTAAATGTTTGAAGTGTATCAACAGATATACCCGACTTCAGTTTAACAGTGTCTGCATAGAGTTTGACACAAATCGTTGTCCATTGAGCTTGACTATCCCGGCTAACCGGGCTAAACTGACTAGCCTGCTATAACTGACAACTGGTGCACTGCTAAAACTTTCTGGGTAAAACTTGCGCTCCAGAATTTCTGTTCTGCATGTGCAAGTAGTAGACATAAACAGCTGTTTGGGTCACAGGGCTCACCGAAAGGACGTTGCATACCGAACCGAATGTCCTATATCGAATGGTTCAGTACGATCACACGTACTGTTACACCCCTATAATGAACGTAAACAATGAACATGGCTATTGTTAGTACTCACAGCTGTCAAGCTAGCAGCTTGTGGAAGACTGGAGATGCACAATGAATGCGCAGGCAGGCAGATAGGTAGGTAGGTAGACAGGCACTTAGCACGCCCAATCACTTCATTCGGGTCAAATGAAATGATTGGACGGGTTTATTACAGTCTTGCAACAGCCACAGATACCAGATTGTATTTTTTTTTTTTTTTTATCAGAGCATTTGATTTATTGATTGCTGTCGGGATGTAATGGGAATTTCAACAAATCTAACAAAAATGTTTTTGAAAAAGATTACCAACCCTAGCTTTAATATCCTACTTTCTACCAATAATTAACATAGTAATTAATATAAATTGTTCAGTGGGGAAATACTGTTCATGCTGTGCATAGCCAGGAACACTCATCTCATGATGGTTATTTGGAAGAACCATTAATTTAATAATGCTAATGGATTATACAGTACATCCCACAGGAGTAAACAATTGCACTTGAACAAAACCCCAATGTGTACCTAAGTTGATACTGAGGAGGGAGTGTTAATATCCCTAGTGTTTAATGGTGGTCTCTCAGCGCATACTGAAGGGCATGTTTAATCTGAGCATTACGCAAATGATAAACATGAAATATGAAGTCTGTGGACGTTTGAGTTCCATGCCTTAAGTTGTTAGACATGTGGTTGTTATTATTACTACAGTTATTGTGGTAGTTGTAGTTTCAGTATGGGTAATGTAATGGTAAAAATGGTAGTAGCAGCATGATTAGTGTTGTTAGTAGGGGTGTAAGAAAATAACGAAAATATTGAGTATCACAATGTTATGTTTTGTGATAATGTAACGATTCTCAAAAAACATTTATCAATTTTTAATAGTTTACATGCGAAGATTAACTCAGTCAATATTTTATTTCATTTGCAAAGAGATGCACCTTCTCAGTATATGAGCCCTCTTTAAGTAGTGCTATGATGGTGGATGTTACATGGACTGTGATAAATGTGAATTGCATAACAAAGTAACTTTTTTTACTCAGATTTTATGCATATGGTGGTAGATTTTTAAAAAATCACAATATATCGCCTCGCTTACAGTATCGCAATATATCGAATACATTGAATGGTAACCCCAGTATCATGATACGTATCATATCGCCCTAGCCCTAGTTGTTAGCAGTGCTTAACAGAGGCTTCATCTACTCAAATCGTAAAACCTGTATTCAGTTTTCTCTAAAGATGGAAGCAAAAACATAAAACTAATTTGAAATGCAATACAAGACCACCTTGAGACTATTCATCAACATTCTTTCTTAAAAAAAAGAATAAACAGAGTGGGTGGATTTTGCCCTGCAATTAGTCAATGAGAGTCAGTTATCAGTTAAAATGTCAAAGATTTGCTGGTTACAGCTTCTTAAATATGAGGGTCTGTTGCTTTTCTAGAAAGCAACAACTTCCTGATAGAAAGTGTTGGTTCTCTTTGCTCTTCTGTTAAATCTATTAACAAAATGTAGGCATTTCTATGGCCAACATGTAAATTGTTTGGTCTGCTCCTGTTTCTACCAGCTGAGGAACGTTGCTAAACTCAGGCCCATTGACTCCTTAGCTGAGATGGTGATGATTATTCATGCATTTATTCCATCTTGTCTTGACTATTGCAATTCCCTTTTCACCTGCTTTAGCAAGACTTCTGTGGATTGCTTACAAGTAGTCCAAAACGGAAATATTATTTATATTATTTGGTCTTTGGGACTTTGTGATGGGGATTTTTCATTACTTTTTCATATATACACTCATGGAATGGGTGAATAACTGATAATCAGAGTAATAGCTGTGTACTCCATTTTTAATGTGGAAGAACCACGCAGTGCTTGCCTCCATGAACAAATTGTGTTTTGACCAGTGAGGCTTAAGGCTTTGTGTATCGCTGCCTTACAGGCTACATTACACTTCTTCCTGGCATTTCACAGTATTTGTATTTTGCCTTTCCCAAATCTACGGAACTTACTGTAACTCAGATGTCAGTTCATGTGTAAATAACATATTTAAGAGTTGATGTTCCCAACAAAGTTAGAGAAAAGAATTGGTTCGACAGAAGATGTGAAACACAATGTTTGGAGTATGTTCATTCTGGGAAAAACGACATTGCATAAGACTGTTGTGAGATGATAATTCACTAAGGTATAAAGACACACAGAGAGTCCTACACTCACGCATGCACACTTTAATCACACACACACACACACACACACACACACACACACACACACACACACGAGACACTAATTAGCTTCCCCTTGGAACTCATTTGTGTTGTTGCTTCTGAGTACCATGATAGTCCTAAAACAAACACATCACTCTGCCTCCAAGACAAAACATTTTGATGGTAAATTATTAAGCTGTGGAACACAACATCAATAGATAGATAGTACAAACTTGCACATGAAGCATTCATTTGGTCCAGGCCTCCAAAATGACATAGGTTTGTTGAGGTTGGGGTTTACAAGATGTTCGATTTGAAGCAATTAAACTACATGGAGCTACTATAATGTTTTCAATGGTCACTATCTTAATTTAATGTGTAAGCATTTGCTAATTAGCACTAAACACAAATTACAGATGAGTATAATAGGAATGTCTTCAGTTTTCTATTATTTGTTCATAAACCAAATACTGGAAAAATTCAAATCTTAACCTGATAATGGTGCTAGAGGAAAAGTCAGGGGGAACATCAAAGTTATAACAATTCAAATTAGTTGTTGAGACCTTTCACTCAAATCTGCCCACACCATCCTGCACAAAACACATACTGTACTGTAGGTGCACAGATGCAGAAGTATAAATCAGGCATAAGAAATCCTTTGGTACCAACCAAGTCATGGTAGCTTGTCGGGAAGGGCTAAATAACACTCCAAAGTTAGGCCACAAACCTTAGTTAAACATTTTATGAAGCTAAAAATGCTGTGTGTACTATATTTACACTGTATACCAAAAACATGCATCATTCTGTGACATTTTAAATTTTTGCACACATTGATGGTGTCACTATTATCTCCTCTCTCTGTAATCCTCCAGACCTGTAACCCCCCTGCCCATTTCTAGCACCTGAGCCAATTGGTAATCATTCTCTTGAGTTGTGACCCGGGTCGTATCTGAATTGTCCTGACCAGTGTTCAACCCGGGTTGACTGGCTTTGTTTGAATTGACAAAAGGAGGGTTGAACCAGGGTCAGATAACCCTGGTCCAACCCTGGTCATTGGTGTGAAAGGGGTAATAAAAGGCCTCTCCATGTTGAAGTCCCGGGCTCAATTTCAGTCCCAGTCTGCCCCTGATGGCTCAACTAGGTATATTGACAAAAAGGGGGTTTCTGAGCAGTTTCCAGAACAGAGGTGCTCGCCATTCAATCGCAGAAAAATGCAATTCTCACATAAATCTCCAAATGTCAAAAGTTTTTGATACCAAATCACAGCATGGCTTTTTCTATGGTGTTCCTCAAGGTCTTGGTATCTTAATGCGCTATTTTGGAGGGATATGTGATCATTTCTCGAAATTTTGCACCAAATCTGTGTAACATATACTTCCGTCATAATGTTCTAAGCCCTTATGCACTTTCACAATTAATTATAATTAATTAACTGATTGATTGACCACTTCTTTGTGGCATATACTGTTCACCTTTTATCTACCCCTACCTGTTTGTGTGTGTGTGTGGGTGGGGGGGGGGGGGGGGGGGGCTTAAGCTAGCCAGGTACTAGCTCAAATTAGCTAGTGTCAATGTAATTGGACGATGGGTCTGCCCAAAGGTTTCTTTTCTCGTGAGCCATAAAAGCTGTCTGGTAAACTCCATTGTCGGCTGTAGTGAAAGCTGTTTGATTGAGCTCAGAGTTATTTTTGTAAAATCTGACTACAACTGGTCATAGTTGGTTAAGATTTATAATATCTTGAATGACCTTTTGCTTTGAGAATTTTTTTTTATCAACTTCTTTATTGAATTTTTCTTAATCTTGATATTTTGTTGAATATGCCTTTGCTAAATAATTCAATCAATGTAACAGAATTTATTATAGGTGGTTTTGACACAACCAAAAGACCTATGGTAGTTGGTGTGGTTATATTGATTACCTATGTTCTATCCATTCTAGCCAATATGTTGAACATCCTCTTCATTATGTATGACAAGAGATTACACAAACCAATGTATCTTATGATTTGCAACCTTGCTGTTGTTGATATAATGTACACCTCCAGTAGCAGTCCAACAATGATAGGGGTTTTAGTTGCTGGGGTTAATACTGTATCGTATGTGCCGTGCTTAGTTTTGATGTTTGTTTTCCACTTGGGAGGGGTGATGGAGATGTTTGCTTTATCGGCTATGGCATTTGATCGATTGATTGCTATTAACTATCCCCTTCAGTACCACAGTTATTTAACAAATGTTCGTACTTTTGTCCTTATATATATTCTGTGGATTGTTGCTTGTGGTTTTGTGGCTGTACTGCCTGCAACTCTGCTTCCTCTCCCTCACTGCTACTCAAAGCTGAAGTACACTTTCTGTGACTATCCTGCCATAATGCGAACTACTTGTGTTGACCACACTTACTATTTCAATCTGGTTACCATCGTATTATCTTTTCTTATATTTTTTACTTTCACTTTTATTTGCCTGTCATACTTTTCGATAATAGTTTTTGTGAAATTATCCTCAAATATTGACAAAAGAAAAATGGGCAGCACTTGCTTGAGTCACTTAATCGTTGTAGTGGGCTATTACTGTCCATTATTTACCAACAGTGTCTTGACCAGGATAGGATTGGTATTACCTCTTGAGGCTCGCCATGGTTTAGTGGTAGGGGCCATCCTTGGTCCATGTCTTTTAAATCCTTTGGTGTATTGTTTTAGGACGAAAGAAATCAAATGTAAGATCTTTCAGGTATTCAAAATATCTCAGTAGATTATTGTGAACTGTGAATTTACTATGAAGGTTGCATGCAAGTATTATGCTAAAATGATTACATATATTCATCCATGCATTTTCTAAACTGTTTGCCTGTTAACTGTTTTTGTCAATAAAATGTTTGCCATTGTAGGTGTTCACAAAATGATAGATAACATTATATAAATGTTAACATTGGCATAGCATGTCGCACTGTTAGTCCTGACAGCTGCTGGTAAAATGGAAAAACAAACTAATGTGATAATTTCTGAGGATATTATCATTACAGGGTATATAGGAGAGGAAAGACAGTTTTATAATAATAATAATTTGACTTAATCCCCAATTAATTTCACTCTTGCAGGTATGACACATTAAATGTAACTTGATTTGTTAAAGTTAATGTCCTCTTTTATGCCTTATTCATTCACTAAAGCTTACATTATTTGACTAAATTTGTGTGCACAGTTAGACTTTTTATTGTATTGTTATGGTAATTTACAGGCAACACTGTCGCCAGTAAGTTAACGCAATTATCTGTTTACGGTACTGTTATGATGTTTTACAGTATAACTGCTCTACTGTAATGGTGGTTTATAGTATGATACTGTGAATATGTTTTACAGTATGACACTGTAAGTGTGTTTTATGTTACGATACTATACTAGTATACTATATATAACCTCCTGCTAAACACTATTCACTAATAATTATTTCTGAAAGTTTAAACACAGGTTAACTGTATTTAGTATAAGAATATTTTACTATAAATAATTTGATTTCATAAAAGAGGTACTAGTCTGAGTACAGTGAAAAAAACAGGTATTTATTGTCAACACATTTCTACTAATTAAATCAATTTAAGACAGTGGCTTTAAAGTACATTATAGAATTTTATACAACACTCACATGCGCCAACATGAGCACATGTGCATCATTTAAGTGCTAGTCATAAACTAGCAGAAAAATATATATAGATATTACCCTACATCCAAAGTGGGATGATGGTGGGATCCATCTTGTGATAGCTAAGCTGTAAAGAAATAGAGGGACAATGTGAGAGGTCATGAGATGGTCATGGGATTATCTACATGATTAAATCGATAGGTTAACAAATTAAGTTGAAGTGACAATGGTTCAGACACATAACATTTGTGGCAGTAGTAAAAGCTTTAAGCTCCAAGGCCCTGAGAAGCCAGCTCCTAATAAATGGCATCAACACTTAAACAGCAGGTGATAATGTTGAAAATAAAGACATGCTTACTCTTTTCTGTCAGGTGGTGGTGGTGGGGGGGGGAGTGGAGTTGACTAACTCTTGAAACTGAAGACACTCAACTCTTTTTAACTATTTTGGATGTTTTTTTAAGCATTTTTTGTGTGTAATAATAAAATCAAAAGATATGTTAGTGGCATAAACAATAAACAGCAAAAATAATTCAACAAAATGGTTACAGTGTACGTGTTGTGAATATGCAACAAAATCTCACTCCCAGCTCATCAAATACGGTTGCTTGGTCAGTGCCCCTCAGCATCGGAGACCGACGCACGGGGTATAAGTACCCCTCTTGCTTTACTTTTGGATGGACCGGGGACGGCCTGTCAATATACGCTTATTACATGCCAATTGTCCTTTCAAAATAAACTTCTTTTCCACAGGAAGTTAGGTTTAGGCAACACAACCACTTAGTTAGGGTTAGGAAACAGTCGTGGTTGACGTTAACTTCACCGATGTGACTAAATGGTAAATGGACTTGCATTTATAATGTGCTTTTCTAGTCTTCCGACCACCCAAAGCTGTAGTGTAGCTTTACACTACATGTCAGCATTCACCCATTCACACACACATTCATACACTGATGGCAGATGCCATGCAAGGTGCCAACTTTGCCCATCAGGATCTAATCTAAATACTCATTCACACACCGATGGCTCAGCCTTTGGGGTTCACTGTCTTGCTCAAGGACACTTCGACCTATGACCAGAGGAGCCGGGGATCAACCATTGACCTTCCAATTGGTGGACGACCTGTTCTACCCTCTGAGCCACAGCCACCGCGACTAGTGACACACGTGACTCGCGGAGCTGACAATACTAACGAATCACGTGACTAACGACTGACAGGACTGACGATACCGATGAGTCACGTGACTAAAGACTGACGTGACAAAATAAGTCAGCGTTACTTTTAGTTTCTTTTAGTTTGTGTCATGGGACATGAACAACGGTCTCCTGGTTTAAAGTCTTGTGTTTTGTTTGACCCATCCACCACCCCTCCCGCCTGCCCTGAACAGACTCTCACGCTAGGGAGTCTGGTTTCCGGTGCTGAGGGGCACTTACCAAATGGCGGTATTTGACGAGTTGGGAGTGAGAAAAGGTTGGAATGCGTGGAGCTTGGCCTGGGCTTAATTATTAACCCTGTTCGGCCCTGAGGGTGGACGATGTTGATCAAATATTTATCATTGTATGTTTATGTTTTATATTGTGGTTGTGATAAATATCACAATATTTTTCATCTCGAAATGCAGAATAAATACTCTAGTCGATACATGATAAGTAATGCCTGGTTTGGCTAATACAGTATATTATACATCTGAAAAATGTAAGTACTCACAGTATGGCAAAAATTCTCTCAATCTGATGTTGCCATGAAACATTGTAATTTCCCACAGTGGCCCAATACAGCCAGAAATATTAAAGGGACAGCTACGTCAACATAAATAGTAAACAAATAACACTAAATTGCAGATAAAACTGAATCATCATCCTGTCCAACTGTAATGAAAAATGAGATGTAAAAAAAATGCAAGGGTGGGAAGTAAGTGAGAGTACGGCAGTTATAGTAATTTAGTTTATTTGTTTATACTGTATGCTTTTAGTTAATTTTATTATCACAAAGTCCCGTCAGTAAAAGTTTACTGAAGTAAATTTGTGATTGTATATTTCACTAAACTACATTTGGAAAGACCTACATTAATGTTATGTCACAATTAAGATATTCTAGTTAAGTGTGCTTTGAATTTGCTTTTATGTCAATGAGAACACTTTCTTAAAAACAAAAGATGTTCTTTACTTTAGCATTACTGAATTGGAGAGCTATTTGTTGATTTTGGACCTACGACCAAATGTAATTAGTTACTGCAAGTGGTCTATGTACTTGGATGAGATATTCTAGTGCCATTTCCATGGCTAATAATGTGTTTTACATTTTTTAAGTCTTTTATAAAAAGCAACTTAGAGGCAAACCACTATTCAACTTTCACAAACTCACTTGTCTGTCACTGTTGGAAATGTTGCAAAACAAAACAGTAGCTGTTTACTGCATTGTGTCACCAAATCCTTTGAGGTTCATTACCAGAGCTAAATACAGAAGATACATCACTCCGGAGGGCTGAGAGTAACACATCTTTCCTATCAACACTTCGTAAACAAAGAAGTCATTAACCTAATGAGCAAAGTTAAAGAAAGAAACAGTAACTAAGCGTTGGTATCCATGACACAATGTTAGTAACAAAGTTCAGTGGGAGAAGAGATCCTCTGATGGGTTACGGCATGCTCACAGCCAACTAATCAGATGCTGGTAAACATTATTAGAAGTAAGTTTGGATTGGTTTCCCAAAGTTCGTAAATTACAACAAGTAAACAGCTTTTTAGATTAGATTTGTGAGAAACAGGCTTGCATCAGCAATACATAATAAACACAAACATAAATAAAAATAAAATACAGCAAGGACATTTGAAACAATATAAACAAGACATGAAAAAAACGTGCAAAGTTAGAATGTAATTATAGTTTCGTCAGTTAGAGTATTGGTAAAGTCTTCAAATACACTTTTTTTTATTCAGCTTGTCACTTTTGACACATTATTAGCTGCCCTCTTCTTACTTTTGTGCTTTGTGGCACAACCCAGATTGTGCACATGTAAAAATGATATCTATCTGATAGTTACATTTTGTCAGCATTGATATTTTGTGATATAATATGAAACATATTTGCCACCACACAAGTTACAATACTGTTTAAATGTATGAGGGTAAGAGTGTGTTGTATAGTAGTCCTGTGGTGCACCTTTAGTAAAGTCAGCTTTAGTGGTAGTGAGCACCAAATGAGTAAAATCCTTGTCATAGTGTAGTTAAATCTGACAATGTAGAGCTGAGCCTGTCAAACTGAGTTTAAGAAAACCACATGTCTTTTCCTCTAAACCCGCCATTTGTTCAACGTTTACATTTTTTTGCCCCATGGTGACCAGGATCTCAGAATAGCAGTATTATCTCAACATCAATCATACATCAAATCATTTTTTTCTGATTTACATGGAATTAAGCCATGGCCAATGACCTATTCTTATTTTTACTTTATTTTTATTTTTTTTAAATTAAACTCTTGTCTTAATTCCCTCTTGACTCTATTGGCCAGTGGTTAACTGATTTTACAATACCTTTTACAATGTGTTAATATACATTATATACATATACAATGAACATTGTAAAGAAATACATAAACAAAAACTATTGAAACTGTAAAACTTTGATAATAAGTTATTATTATTGCAGTTTTGCAATAAAATGTAAGAAACGGCGCCCGTATGTATATAGTACCTATTATGCCCTTTTTTTTCATCTCGACAATGCATATCGTCGCGTTTTTATATCGCGATATTTCGTGGCACGATATTTAGTCACACCCCTAGTAACAACACATATAAAACTAGTCCAACTTGCTCTCAACAGATAACACCAATGCACAAACAATGTTATTGTCCTGGCAGTATGTTGACAGAAAACAAACACATCAATCTAGCTAAAAGATAAGGATTCATGTCAGGTGAAGAGGAAATGCGTCAATGAATTGTGAGAAATAGATTGTCTATGACTAAACAGGCCGGCACTGATCACCAGGGGTGTTTACACCTGCACCAACATTTCTGGCGTTACAGAAGATGATGTTGGTCGTGCCCTTTGTACTCACAGAACCACATGCCTTCACGTACACAGCAATCAAATAGACAAGCCAAAAGCAAAATACCCTTTGTTGTCACCCTTTGACAACAAGTACCAACCAAGAAACACTGCAAATAAGTAAATCACAAGCAAATTAAACACACAATACAGTCATGTCAGAAATGATTCATCATTATTTCAAAAAACCTGTATTTTTATCAATAATAGTTATGGCCAATGAGCCAACCTTTCATATTTAAATTTTTCTAAAAAAATAAAAATAACAAAAGTGTTGTCTTCTGCATTTCCTTTATTTTCCCTGCTCTAACAAAAACATACTGAAACATGAATTTTGAATACCATTGCACCCCTATGGTATTGTTCATATTTTGGGGGTCATTTTGCTAATAATAATAATAATAATAATAGTGGCATATAATTACATATAAATTAATTCACCTAATAGCATCTGAAGGTCCATAATCAGAACTGTATGGTTAGAAGAGCTGGAAGAATTTTGGGCGTTTATACCCAGCCAGACCTATTTACTGATAACATATCAAGTCGAGATGTTCCCGTACAACATGTACAAACTCAGAGGACAAAAGACAAGATAAAGTATAGAAACCTGGTGTATAAAATGCTCTTGGTTTCTATGTGCAGTAAAAATACCACAGCTGACACAAACAGCCCCAGAGTCACCTGCCGCCTGATGTTAGGTAAGTTTCAGTGAAACTTTATATGTTGGAACCATTTTACTGTTTTGTACTTGGACTGCGTTTTCATCCAAATATATTGCATACATACCTCAAGTACTTTACACTGAAATTGCATGTGACTGTATCCAATCAATGACATACTAAGGATGCTTTGTGTATGGTGTTTCAAATGATCTGATTTGATTGCTTGCAACTGATCCCCAAGCATACACTTTTCTTCTGAGAAAATAGCAGTGGTTCTGTGAAACTAAAGAGATAATGTATATTTGTCCACTACGTTTGAAAGCCCAGGGGAATGTCAGACCATGTCTACAATGACCACAGAAAGATGACAGCTTGCAGGAACACTCTAGGGATGGAACGGTTCAGGTAAAAAATCCGAACCGTTCGGTTCGCTAATCACGGTTCTGGACGTGTATGAATTGTTCGGTTCATTTGAAATAAGTTATGAGGCCGATTGTGTACTTTTTTCATGTAGAGTTAGGCTCCCGTTTATTGTCACACTAGAAATCAAGGCCTATTGAAGGAGGCTAGGACATGGGTGGACATGGGTCTTGAGGTATAACACATACGCAGTGTCACTGAAGCTGCGGTCGTGCGTTGCTATTGGCTCAATTTTGGCGAGTGCAGACCAGATTTTACTGCGCATGTGTTGATGAAGCGTGACCCAGCCTCCTTCAAGGATGAAGTGGCGAGTGCGGCTGTCAGTCAGTTAAAGGCAGGGTTGACGATGTTCTCCAGTATACACTATTTGTTATATTGGTTGAAATGGTCTTTACACCCCGACAGCGATCCATTACTGATGAGCTCTGAAAAAGGGCCGGAAAAGAGCCGTCATCTGTAGCTGCTGTAATCCTGTAAAAACGTCTACCAATCACTGCCTCGAGGTCTGCTTGGAAAGAACCAATCAGATACCTCCCTGCCTCCCTGCTCGTTCTCTAACCTTGGCGTGCACCAGCCTGAACTCAAAGCGCGTCGCCGCTGCACGTTTACTGGAGAATGGAAGACAAAACTCAGCCCTGCAGTAGCACTGCCGCGGTTACTTGTCATGAGGTAGCGTTGTTGAGTTGAGGTCCTCTCTCCGCTTTGTGTCTGTGAAGTAGTTACGATGCGGCGGTGCTCGTGCATGTTTGTGGGGGGCGTTGCCTTGGAAGGAGCCCCGAGGGGAGGGGGTGGGTTTAGACGGAGCTCCTGATGTGATGCTACATTCAAGTTATGCTAGCTTTCCAGCATCGTTGACCCTATCTTTGAGGAAATGGCGAGTAGACTCGATAAACGGATTTAGTGTTACCTGAAAATGACAGAAAAAAAGTGGTGGATAAATCGGTGACTGTGTGGAAGCACTGTGCAACACGTGTGGTTTATGCTAGCGGCAACTCTTTGGGTAGGAAAGACCAACTCCTTCTCCCCGCAGCATTTAAACAGCCTCTTCAAGCAGATTCAGACAGGGCAAAAAACACAACTACAGCATTGGGGAGGTTTATAGTGGAAGATATGCAGCCTTATGCAGTCGTGGAGGACGGTGGAATTCAGCATATGATTAACGTGACGTAACTTGAGCCGCGTTAAACACTTAAGCAACACAGTAATTCCAGCAGCACAATCCCTGTAATGTGTTTTATATTTATTCATTATTTTTAAATAAGATAGTGGCACAGAAAATCAACCATATTCCTTTCCAAATACTGCACTTTGCGAGCGAAAAAACTAATCTTTCAATTAAGAGCTGATAATCAGGAAATTGAGACATGTTATACTGTTCTTTTTTTTTTTTAGTATAGTTTTGGTTGAGCTTATGCTTCAATTTATGTTGATGGCCTTAGCCTATAATTACATCATATTTATATGAAAATAACAAAGCTGCATTTTTTGTTTTTGCACTAATTACTGTAGAAGACCTATTCTTTCAATTAAGATTTGACAATGAATAAGTGTTTATGTTCCTTATGTAAGCCATACTTTTGTTAAGGCAAGCATTTGTTAACTTATTTTTGCCAAATAAATGAAAAGCATGTTGAAATCAGAACATGACCTCCTCGCTGTAACATAAATGTACCGAACCGAACCGAACCGAAAACCGTGACCCCAAAACCGCGATATGAACCGAACCGTGAATTTTGTGAACCGTTCCACCCCTTGTACACTCCCACTTATGATAGTTGTATACCTATACTGCCTTTGTGATGGCAGTGGCTTTCCTGATTACTGACCGGGTGTACAGCTCTGTTAGGGGGGTTTGGGGAGAGCCGATTATTTTGCCAGCCTGCGTTATTATCCGGGCGAGTTTTGTTTTGTGTTTGGTGTTGAGAGCATTGTACCAGGATGAGATATTGAAAGTGAGTACAGATTCAATCAGTGACCTATAGACCATGGTTAAAATCTCCTTGCTGACATTAAAAGTCCTGAGCTTCCTCAGCAGGTGGAGGCGCTGATGAGCCTTCTTGTACACATAGTCAGTGTGCTTGGAGAAGGACAAGGAGATGTCTATCTCTGTCCCGAGGTATTTGAATGATTGAACCTGTTCCACTAGCTGGCCGTCGATGCTGAGGGGTTGGAAAAATGGTGATTGTTGTAAGGCCAGTATTTCTCTGCTCCCGCAGCACAGCTCCTTGGTCTTGGTGATGTTGAGCTTGAGGGAGCTTTCCTGGATAGTCCTGACCAGATTATTCATTCCAATAATGTTCTACAGAAAATTTGGTAACAATCGGACCTACGGTTTAGGAGGAGATGCCAAAAATGTGTTTTTCAAAAAATTCAAAATGGCGGAAAATCACATGGAGCTGGACATGTGTGTCAAATTTCAAGTCAATCAGACTTACATGGTGAGGGGCGTGGCCTTTCCAAAATCGCGTTTTTGGGCTTTAATTACAGCGCCACAATGTGGCCGATTTGAACAGTGTACAAAACTCCAACATCAGAATTAACTGTTTTTTTTCTTCACAATTATATATAATTACATTGTACATATTTTATATATTCTGGGATTTACACCTTATTTGCACCTTATTGATATCTTAGTCTTTTATTTTTGCACTCTTTATCTTTGCACTCTTCCCACTTTGTATTGCAACTGCTGCACAGCAATTTTCCTCGGGATGAAAAAAAGTTGTATCTTATCTCATCCTCTCATCTACCATAAGGCCCCATATTGCACCACCTAACTCCCCTCCTTGCAGGAGCATAACCATCACTCTGCTCTACTCTGCCATCACCTTGTGCATTTCTTATTTCCATCTGCTCCCATTTCTTGCCTGAAACACATTTCCTATCTACAGTATAACTTAAGCACTAATGAAGCACCATACAATGGTATTAAACTGTTGGTGGGAGGAACGTTTGTATTTTATTTTTATTGTAGCTGTTTCAAAACTCTATTATCTGACAGCTCTACCCTTTTGACACTGGATAATTATTCACTTACTTTTTCCACTTTCACCGTGCTACCTAAATTATAAGGTTGTTATTGTTGAATATAATAGAAATAAACATATATGATCCGTTCATTAACCTCTATTTTTGCATCAAGAATGCTCACAATGTGGTTGTTGTTTGCTGTGTTAGTGGTGGTCACAGTTTAGTTTCGGAGCATCGAAGTAAATAAAAATTAGATATGTAGATGTAAATGAGGGGTTAAATTGTAAAGACAGATTTTCAGTGGTTCCTGAGTAGACTGAGTCACAGGTTTAAACACTGCAGGCAAGGCTGTATGTCTAGAATCTGTACAGCCTAAGAGTCTAAAATAACACAGAGAATAATAATATTATCCAACTGTCAAGCTCTAATATGTCTCTATAGATTTTAATATTTAGACTTTCATTCTTCATTTAATGAAGAATATAATCAGAATCAGCTTTATTAGGCAGTTATGTCTAAACATAAAAATAATTTCACTTTCTGATGTCGTAATGTCCAGGAAGATACAAAAGATACACAAAACAAGGCTAAACAAAGATAAGCTAACATAAACAAGCCATATGTACAGTTATTATGTACTTACTAGTTATTAAGTAATCAGGGCTCTTTAGATATTGGATGATGTAATTGGTATATTACTATTTATAACAAAATAATTATTTCTCCTCCTCATTATGGTAAGGATCAAGGGTCATTGTCCTACAATGTAAAACAGCACAGATTCAGTTTTATGTGGTTTCAGTTATATCTGGAGCCACATATAATATAATTTCCTTTCCTTACGTTTGTGGCTTTCTTTGAGCTTGTTAAAGCACGATTTAATTTTTTTTGTTTTTGTTGCATGCTTTGTTATTGCTGGTTTTAGTTCCCTGTAGCTATAGTGTGCTCCTGACTAGCCTTATGTTGTTCAGGGCTGGCCTCCCCTGTCTACTGACCTCAAAAGACACAAGAGGGCAGCACATCACATGTAACAGATCCATACGTGTTGAACCAGTGGCGAGCATATTCATGTGCTTTCTGTCTATCTGTTGGTATGAATGAGTTTACTGTGTACTGATGGCGCCCCCTGCTGTATTTGCATTGTGAATACACACAGCAAAATGAAGAAATGATTGTGTTGCGTTCAGCAACTTTGACAGTGCTTGAATGGAATGATGAGACATTCCTCGATGTTTTAATCAAAATCTGAACACTCTGTGTCTTCAGTTTACCTCCTAAATTACCAGCTGTGACAGCGTAGCTGGTACTGTTTTCATCTTGTGAGTCTGTGAGTCATCATGGCAAATTGTGGTCCTGGAGATATTGTAGATGAACTACCACAGAAGTGGTTTTGAGTACTATGACAGATGTCTGTCTGTCTGTGGACACCCCAATAGTGTCGCAACCGTGCAAGATGCAGTCACGAAACTTTATGGGTGTGTAGTAGAGTGTGTACTATATTTGAATCATTCTTAATTCAATAGGTTTCATCTCCTCTGTTTCACTGTGCAGACGTCAAGTCAAATCAATCAAATCTCATGTAACTCAACATTTTATTTCATATGCCTCAGAGCCTCACAAACTTTGTATTTCATGGAAGTTCGACAAACTTTTGAGAGGATCACATGAAAACAAAAAAATAGTAATAACATGTATTAAAAATGTTGACAGCAAACTTTGATGAGACACTGGATTCACAGGTTTACCTTTTTACAGATTAAGTTCAACTATTTTGCATGTGCAAAATAATGTAGTTAATGCATATAAACTGTATATCAGCTGTCAAAAACAGTAGTGCTATGTAGTTTTACTGTTAACTTATTCTTGACAACAATATGCATTACATAACTGAGAAACACTGGTGACTTATTTATAAAAATGATGAGGTCATTTGTGATTGCTTTTATGCATAGTAATATAATAATAATGCAATTATGAGTTATGCACTCAAAATGTGGCAGTAATTATTTAGCATTGCCTTGTACAATAATTAGTCAAAAGTTAATTACTGTTTAACACAAACTGTACTGTAGTTTTCATATGTATTATTTGAAAATGAACTTTGGTCAGAAACTTGAATTTTACATGAACATAAAGCCAAAATAACAGTGTTTTTTTAGTAAAAAGAAAGGGATTTAGTAGCAAAGAATGTATTTATAATTAAAACAGTGACAGTGTCACAACTGAAAGAAGTTTTAGCTTGATGCATGCTTAAGATGGAAAGATTTTATTCCTAAAAAAGTGCACTACCTTTTCTCGAATTTCTTTTGTTTTAAGTCCATAGATGATTGGATTCAATGCTGGGGGGAAAATTAAAGTTGCCACCCCCATGAACCTCCTTAAATGTGGTGAAATGTTCTTTATCCTGTATGATATGATGGTGAAAAGACCGAGACACTCCAACAGGAGGAAAACAATTAGATGTGTAGCACACGTCTGCAGAGCTTTGGCTTTTGTGTCTGATCGTTTCGATCTGAAGCATGCGACAAGGATCTGGAGATATGTGTACAAAATCATCCCATTAGCTACCACTTGTGAAAGAGCGACTATAAAAAGCCCATAAATGTTATTGATGGTTGTGTTGGCACAGACCAGACTCAGCAAAGATGGATTATCACAGTAAGGGTGTGTCAATTCAGATCGACAGCGGGGTAAACGCAAAAGCAGGAAAAAAAGCACACCAATTATAACCAAACTACTCATCCACACAACTGTGATTATTCTCATAATGTGAGCATAAGTCATAACTGTGTTGTATTTCAAAGGCCAACATATGGCAATATATCTATCATATGCCATAGCACTCAGAATGAACACTGTACCTGCTGCATATATGTGGATAAAGAAAGCTTGGGCAACGCAAGCTGAGTATTGCATTGTCCTGCTGTTTGTCAGTAAGTCTTTAATGACCTGTGTGAAGAAGGCTGAGGAGCCTATAAGGTCATTGATGGGAAGGTTCAGCAGAATTAGATACATGGGCTGGT
This sequence comes from Sebastolobus alascanus, assembly GCA_916701645.2. Lineage (NCBI taxonomy): Eukaryota > Metazoa > Chordata > Actinopteri > Perciformes > Sebastidae > Sebastolobus > Sebastolobus alascanus. The sequence continues at coordinate 1,649,297 of CAKAOJ020000040.1, read as the reverse complement.
GCAGAGATTTGTTCAGTACAATGGTGAGGATTAGAATAAGGTTGCAGAAAAGTATGATCATGTAGCCCAGAGTTGCAAAAAGAAATGCAGGAAAGACATTTTCAGAGGAGATATTAAAGCGATTTAGCACTAAAACATGAGACGTGTTGTACAGGTTGGCCATTCTTATGCTCTTCCTCCCTAGAAAATTGAAAAAGCATTAATAATTTCATTATTAAATAGCATAACAATTTCATACACAACATCAATTTAGCAAGAATATGGTGAGACTCAATAAGACAAGAAATGCATACAGAGATAATGTTGTAAAAAGTGTGAAAATTCCAGTCATATATGAGTTATAATTAGCAAATTTTAAATTCTCACTGCTAAGGACAGAACTTACCCAATAGAAGCCTGAATATGTCCACGTCACGTTCACTTTGAGTCCACATACATCATATATCATATATACTACTGTGCATAAATAATAAGTTATAGTCTTTTGGATTTACAGCTTTGCAATGACACTCCAGGAGCAAAATACACAGAGTGGACAGACAGACAATAGTGCATTCATTCACTTGCTGAATGAATAAGAAACATATAGTGCATCACTACCCAGAGCTGGAAATACTGGCAATGACCAACTGGTAAGATGTTCAGAAGGATTAGCAGCTTTATAGGAGACAGCTCCCTGGAGTTCTGGCTACCATAAAGTTTATCTTTAGATTGTTATGGCAATGACTTACACACTGGCTCACAAGGGGCTTTGGAAGAATATTAAATGTATTAGTTACCCTACCACCACCCACACATGTACATAAACAAAGTAACAATGATTGAGTTGACAGAGACAGATTAAAAAATGTCTTTCTATTGTTAAAAAGAGTAATTTAAGTGGATTGTAGAATATATGTTCTTTTTAATTACTTATAGAGGTCATGTTTTTGATACCCACTTTCCAGCCTAGGATGGTAGAGGCATCAATCATACAGTTACAGCAAAGCTGGTGGTTTCCACCCAGCGTGGCCCTTTATGGGTGGCCAGACAGCTGGACAAAAAGGCCTGCTGGAGACAAGGTTTCAAAAAATATATAGGGATATTTCTAAACTGCTCTTTATTTCTACATTGTAAAAAGTAGCTGCAGTAGACTAAAAAGTTTTGGTAACACTTTATAATAAAATGGTATATTGACAGTCAATAAACTTTAGTTAATAGTTATTTTACTCTTAACAACCAATGAAATGATAATTAATAATATTTACTAATTATCACACATGCTATATTTTTTGTTATTCTATCATTAGTTTGTGTAATATGAAATAATTTGTTTATAAATTCTATATTGTATCATAGCTGATAAGAGTTGATAACAATTATATTCTGATAACATTAGTAACTTATTTATTAACAGTTTATTGTTGCACATATTTTAAAATGTTATAGACTATATTAAGTTTTTGTTAATGATTACCAAATGATTTGTAAACCGTTAAGAAATCATTTGTAAAACATGTATAAAAATTACTTACTTTTTTTTTTTTTACTGGAGCAGAAACCAATTATTAACCATTGACAAAATATGAACTATTTCTCCGAATATTGTTTACAGACGCTTTACAACATATTTATTAACCATTTAATAAGGTATTATAATCATCGGTTGCAACTTTATAATAGCCATCCAAATAATGTTTATAGACGGTTTACAAACCAATTATTAACCATTAACAAAGTGTTACAAATATCTGGTCCATCTATCTATGTAATATTTATAGATGTTTTACAAGCAGTTTCTTAAAGGTTTACAATTTATTTGGTAATCATTAACAGATACTTGATATAGTATATAAAATTGTATAATGTAGGCAACAATAAACTATTAAAATAACATAAATTATAGCATTACTAATAATTAAGTAAACATGACTAATTATCATATCATTGTTTGTAAAGTAACTAAACAAAGTTTAATTAACTCTAGGTCTCTAGTTTGTGGCTGTAAACTTGCATGAGGCTGTGATTTTCCTAGAGGTCACAACAGGTCATTTTATACAGTGAGGTCAAGTTTAAATAAATGGTCTTACTATAATGAAATGGCTACTATCGGGATTAACATCATCACACATGAATACAATTGGGCTCATTGGATCCACAAGAGTCTTAGGCTGCGGTCGAATAGTCTTTTTTGCTTAGGAAGGTTCCTAACGGAGTGAAATGACCCGGATTTATCTCATTAGGAGCCATGATAAAAGCTGGTCGAGTTCTCTAAATGCTAAGGAAAGGTGCTTCAATGCTTCCTTTCTTATCTCCTTTAGCATAGGATACACATAGACCATCCTTTACCAAAGGAAATAGATTATATCGTCACACAATTCCTTGCGGCTGCAAAATTTAAAGCGACACACCATTCTGCCGTTCATGAAAACAAACAATATCCTTATCTTGCGTATTATTTTCATACAGTCATTGGGATTCATGTTGATAAATATGAGTGGACAGTGACAACCATTTCGTTTCACTTTATTTTTAATTATTTATTTATTTCAAACATGTAACAAATACCTCAGTAAAAAACAAAACAAGATTAACAAATAAACTGAACAGTGAACATATAGCAAACTGCCAATAAACAAATAATCAACATAAATAAATATTATGGCCTGAAAAGGAGTACGAAGAAGTGCAGCCTACACATATGGTCCTACCCCTTCTCTATAACTCAAACAATTAACTCCATATTTTTTCACCGGTTGTCCACGTTAGGTAAGATAATTTATTATATGTTAATAAAGTGTTACAGCAGCAGAATAATGTGCGGTATCTCTCTTTCACACACCGCAGGTGAAGCAGCCTGTCAGAGCTATTTAAGACCGCACAGGGCGAGCATGCACCTTTTGTAGTCCATCTTTGGAACATTGTAGTTCCACCTTGGCAGACCAGCGTCACTAACATCCGCCGCCATCACAATTACGCAGCCTAGTGTAAGTGCATTTGGATTCTCTGAGCACCACGGTTGTCTTTTTCTAAGTCCTTCTGAATTTTCCTTCTCATCTTTCCTTGACCTCATGACGTTTTCCATCAAGGTCAAGGAAAAGTGGTTAGGAAAAAGACATTAGGACGTCATTTTTTTGACTTTTCGACCGCAGCTTTAGTAATACCCAATTTTACAATTCCAAGATTGTTTAGAGATCCCAGTAGGAAGAAATATCCAAATACACCATTTTAGAGTAGGTGATAATAACACATTTGTACTGTGTCCAAAGATTTTGCCCCCAAACTGCATGTCAATATTATAAAGTGGACATGTCTGTAAAGGGGAGACTTGTGGGTACCCATAGAACACATTTTCATTCACACATCTTGGGGTTAGAGGTCAAAGGACCCCTTTGAAAATCGCCATGCCAGTTTTTCCTTGCCAAAATTTAGCGTAACTTTGTAGCGGTATTTAACGTTCTCCCCGACAAGCAAGCATGAGGTTAGCAACAATTGATTCCTTAGGTTTTCTAGTTTAATATTATATCTGAATCTTTACTCTAGCTTTAAAACTGAGCCCGCTACAACCTCTGAAAGACAGAATAGTGGCTGGGCCCGTCGGCGGGCTGTGGGAGTGTTAAGGGGTTAATATATTTGTATGCATCAATTTTCTGATCTGTCCACTTTACCACACAAATCAATGTAATTTTGATCTCCCCATAACCTCTCTACAATTGTTTTTCCTCTCCCAGTATGCACATTCTATCCAATCTATTAACATTACTACAGTACATTAATGATTTTATATCAAAAGAGAAATGTGTTCCAGAGTGAAACTCTTAACTTGTAATTGTGGTTCTTTCACTTCCTCCATGTTGAGGAAAAAAACACATCAAATTAATCTGAGAAACACTGCTGATTCTCTTTATTCCGTTATTTTAAGGAATTACTCAATTCTATCAATGGAGACGATGAGGATATTCACTGCAAAGACCAAAAAAGGCTTAGAGGATGATTTCAATAAAGAGTAACTAATGGAGCCACACAGTGTTTGTTTCTTTACATTCAGTTGTGATTCGTTTTATGTTAGTTCTAACAGTTGCAGGATTTAAAATATGCTTAACAATTAAAAAGCATTATACCATTTAGAGTCATCTTAAACAATTAAATCTGGCGAAGCTTTTTTTGCAATGTCAAGGAAGTCACAAGGGTTGCATATAAAATAATGTTTTAATTTCTCATCAGTAGTTCATTTTACAGTTCACATAGTACACGTATGATTGAGTCAGTGTTGAGACAAGTAGCAATTTACACACTAAATTCATTTCATGCAAAATGTGCACAAATAGAGCAGAATATTTTTGCATTTGAATACATTTTCACTCCATTTACTTGGTCAGTTGCAAGTGCATTCATACCTGCAGTGAGATACTTTTACTTTTGTTACTGTAACTTTGAACACTTCATTTACATTTATTTCATCATATCTTTCAGCAGTTTTGAAATGAACTGTGATTCAGTCTATTATGCACACCTGTTGTCATTTCCTTTACCCGTTAATAAAACTACTGACAGTGGCAACCTTACTGTAGGATGAGAAATGACCTAAGCTGTTGATCTGTGATCTTTGAACCGCAGTACATACATACACATGAACATTATATAATAAATTCATAAAACAAATAGTCATCAAACATAGAGATGAGTTCAGTGATACATGGCATATTGTTGTTAGTGGAGACTCTCTGAGCCTTCATTTACAGTAGAGTTCATTCTGAAATCAGTGTTAGTTTAGGCGACAGTGTGCAGGTGTACCCTGGACATGGTTCCTCTAATCATGTCTAATCAAAATAAAAAAACTGGTTACAGCTTTGTTGAACCTACATTTCTTTTTAGGAACATGATCATGCTCTGCTTCAGTTCTGTAGTTTTCAGTCCATATATAATCGGGTCCAAAAAAGGGGGAAATATTAAAACTGACACACCCAGAGCCCTTCTAATGTACGGGGATGCACTCTCAATGCGATGAGTTATTAATGTAAAGATAGTATTGATTTGTAAGATTAAGAAAACAACTAAATGTGTACCACATGTCTGAATGGCTTTTCTCCGGGCATCTGTATTATTAGTCATGATACATGTGCGCAAGATCTGTGCATATGTGTATATTATTACTAACAGTGGTCCCCCTTGGAGTAAGATAATAGAAATCATCCCATAGTAGTTGTTGACTCTGGTGTCCTGACAGACCAGTTTCAATAATGATGGATTGTTACAGAACAAATCCACTATATTCGTCCTGCAAATTTTAAACCGTGCAGCCAGCATAAACAACGTAAACATCATTGAAAAATTTAGAAACCATATTAAAATAATAATTCTGATTAAATTATGTGGACTCATGATAGCATTATACCTCAAAGGACAACATATAGCAATATATCTGTCATATGCCATGGCGCTCAAGATAAGCAAGTTACCTGTACCATAAAAATGAATCAGAAAAGCCTGAGTAATACATGCAGGGTGGGAAATCAGTCTGTTCTGTGTCACAATGCTGAAAAGAAGCTGAGGGAAAAAAGCTGTAGCACCCACCATGTCACTAATGGGCAAGTTGAACAGCAGGATAAACATCGGCTTGTGTAGCTTTTTACTCACAGCTATAGTTGTTAATACCAACAAGTTGCAAAACATAATGATTAGGTAGGTGAGTGTGCTAAATACAAACGCTGGATAAATTTGAGTAACAGTTAAGTCCAATGTTACAAGTGTTAGTAATTCCTGAGAAGATGCATTTGTATACATAATTATACCGTTGTTATTATGCTGTGGCCTCCCCTGTTGAAAAAAAAAATGTTACTCAGTACTCAAGTCAACTGATGAAGGATCCTCACCTGAAAGAAATGTTTTTATTAACAAGCAATTTTGAATTAACTGCTATGCATTGATTCAAATTTACCTCGGGTTTAATACCTGTTGCAGTATAACTTATCCTCACCTGCACTGTAGGAGCAATGAAAAAGACTCTGTCTTTTATTGACATTTACTGTAAACAGAAAAGATGACTCATGAGATTAGAGAGCACAGTTTGTCAGCTGATGCAATTGTTGAAACCAAACTGACCTCATGAGAGAAACACGTTTATCATGCAATGTGGTTTCAAAATAGCCCGGTTTGCAGAATATTAACAACAGAATGAAAAGTTTAACTATTTATATCTGCAACATAATTTATTGTATCACTATTTTAACCTTTATATATGTCTAAAATATACATACATGTAATACATATATTTGAAATCTATACTTGTTGAATTTGAAACTGGATGAATAAAGTAAATCTTTAGGCCCTTTAGTCATAATTTACCAATAAATAATTCAGCTCTTCATCAGCTCTTCTTTAGGTTCATCAGCTCTTTTTTAGGTTTGCCCAATGGCAAAATGAATAAATAAGTAACAATTCTAAAAATATGCCAGAGACAGAGGTTTTAATTTGTGTAGTTTTGTATTGTGTACAAAAGTAAGGTTGAGGTCTCTATGACAACGAGGGATTAACCTGTGACAACAGTCTCGTATTAATGTGGGTTATATGCATGTTCAGCCGACCAGCATCATGTCCTGCATCATTATTGCAATGTGACAGATAATACCACTTCAGTGTTGCTCCTTTAGAAGTTGCTTCATAAAGAGGCAACTTATAAAATAATCTTGTAAAGTTGTTTCTAGATGATCAGTGCATTCTTAAACATTTAAAGGACCAGTGTGTGACATATAGGGGGATATTAATATATATTAAGTATGTTTTCTTTTGTGTATAATCACCTGTAAATAAGAAATCTTTGTGTTTGTGTTACCTTACAATGTGCCGTTTATATCTATATAAAATATATTTCTACGATAGCCCTGAACGGTCAAACCAAACACCAGCTCTAGATAGGGCCAAAAACAGTTTTTCGTACTTTTGCGTCAGCCACCGTAGTTCTCCTACACGCTTGACACACGGAAGAAATTTCATTTGGTTGCAATCTGCAACCTCGCCGCTAGATGTCACCAGATCTTACATACTGCACCTTTAAACAAAGATCTCGTTTCATACCTTCTTTCTTGGAACTTGATGTAACGAACCATAGTGACACTCACTGCCCTAATTTACCATTTTCTACAAAATTCAATTAAAGTGAACTCTGACCACAAATATGCAGACCTCCACGACGTATATCAAGCGACTTTCACGAGTGGCAGGAGGCTGAAGTTGTGCCAGCACCAATTTCACTGAGAAGAATGGAGGAAAAACTTCAATTTGTGCATCTCTGGATTTCAGGACTTCTGTAACTTTACTCATCATCATACTGCGATTTGGGTAAAAAAAATCATGCATGGCAGAAATAATCAGAGAGGATGGAAATATGATGAAATATATTTTTATGTTTCAGTGTAGTCCATAGAATCATAGTCAGCTGCTTTGTAGGAAGAGACTCAGGCTCGGCTAACAGCAGAGTTCATTGTTTTCTTTATTTTGGCATTGGCTACGGACTACAGTAGCCAGTGTACTGTTATCTTAATAAATTGTCAGAAAACCTCTACATTTTTTTTCTGTGAGACATTGCATTTGATGTGAAAGATGCTGATGAGGGAGCAGGTAACGAGGGGACTAACGAGTATGGGCATTACTGTGAGGTGAAACAGTAGAAAACAACAGAGAGAGAAAGATGACAGTAAAGGATGGATGCTGTGGTCAGTTCACTAAGACACAACTTCTCTACCCTAAACTCCAATGAGCTGGTTTGCTGGGAGTGAATTGTGTCTCATATGAATGAATCACACATTTGTATCTGTTCAAAATGTACCTTAGAGGGAGATTTGTCAGGTATTTAATACTCTTATTAACATGGGAGTTGGGCACACATGCTTGCATTATGCAAATGTATGTATATATATATTAGCCTATTGGAAATCAATTAACTCTCTAAGACCCACAATAGAAAAGTTTTTGTCTTTTTTAGGGGGTTACAGGGGGTCTTCAGGGGGAGATAGCAGGTCAGCAGTATATGTCAAATAGAAGTGGTGTACATCATCTGAAAGCTCGGAACCTGAAGATTAATTTGAGATGCAGCTCAGCACTGTGTGTCAAATTGTTCTAGTCATTAATCAGAAATAAACATGAATGAATGAATGAATGAATGAATGAATGAATGAATGAATTAAAATAAATTGTGAAAGTGTATAAGGGCTTAGAACATTATGATAGAAGTATATGATGGCCATCCCCATGCTCTATTATGTCTCATAAGTTATTGTAGCAATTTTTGGGTTGATACCATTTGTTACACAGATTTGGTGCCTAATTTAACCATCTTTACCACTCGAGATATCATATAAATGATCAATAATCCCTCCAAAATACCACATAAGACATCAAGACCTTGAGGAACACCATAGAAAAAGCCATACTGTTACTTGGTTTCAAAAACTTTTGACATTTAGACATATCTGCAAGAATTGCATTTTTCGGCGATTGGATGTCGAGCACTTGTGTTCTGGAAACTGCTCAGAAACCCCCTTATTGTCAATATACCTACAGTAGGAAGGCCATCCACCCTCTGAATGCTCTACGTCTGTAGTGTGTGGTTGTAAAGTTTCATGAGGGTGTGATTATCCTAGAGGTCACCACAGGTCATTTATACAGTGAGGTCAAATTTCAAAAAATGGTTTCAATAAAATGAAATGAAATGAAACAGTTGGGCTCATTGGATCCACAAGAGTCTCAGCTTTCCTGTCATACCCAATTTATGCAATTCCAAGACTGTTTAGGGACCCCAGAGTGCAGAAGTATTAAAACACATCTTTTTTAGAATAGGGGAAAATAACACATTTATACTGCATGCAAATAACTGCATGGTTTTTGCCCAAAACTGCATGTGATTATCATAAAGTGGGCATGTCTGTAAAGGGGAGACTTGTGGGTACCCACACAGACCTCTTTCATTCACATATCTTCTATCTCGGGCAAGTCATAGTCAAGCCAGCACACTGACACACTGACAGCTGTTGTTGCCTGTTGGGCTGCAGTTTGCCATGTTATGATTTGAGCATATTTTTATGCTAAATGCAATACCTGTGAGGGTTTCTGGACAATATCAGTCAATGTTTTGTGTTGTTAATGCGCACTCCCATGTTGATAAGAGTATTAAATACTTGACAAATCTCCCTTTAAGATACATTTTGAACAGATAAAAAATGTTGCAATTAATTTTTTCGATTAATCGCGATGAAATATTTTAATCGATTGACAGCCCTAAATTAGAGCCTATCTATTTCCACACCATTTCCATTGTAAAAGAAAATAAATCTCTGTTTATTGGTTGTGTTTCATTTTTAAATCAATAACTCATATCATAGTCCTTTTTAAATTCAAATATAAATGCATGTGCAACTGTTGTAAATTTCTTTTATTTACAGCAATTCTTTTTTTAATCTTTCAGCAATCTTTCAGATCTGCAAGGATCTGTAATTATTGTGATTAATTTCCACAGTCTTTCTCTCACATTAGTTCCTGTTTTCATATCATTCATTAAAATGACTTACAGTGGAACTCTCCGGAAGAGAAATGACCTCTGCTGTTTCATGTGATCATAAACATATTTCAACATAAATGTGAACATTATATACTTTACAAATTCAAAAAAGATGTAATCATCAGATGGAGAAATGTATATGTAAATAAAACATGACAAATATTTTTGTATAAAGATTATTCTTGCTGAATTATACAGGATTTAAAAGTCAACATTAGTTTCAACTGAATGTAAAATATTTCATATGAGAGCCAAAACTAGTTACAGCTTTGTTGAACCTACATTTCTTTTTAGGAACATTATCATGCTCTGCTTGAGTTCTTTTGTTTTCAGTCCATATATAATCGGGTCCAGAATTGGGGGAAATATTAAAATTGACACACCCAGAGCCCTTCTTAAGTACGGAGATGAACTCTCAATGCGATGAGCAATGAGTGTAAAGTTGGCATTAATTTGAAAGATTAAGAAAACAACTAAATGTGTACCACATGTCTGAATGGCTTTTCTCCAGGCATCTGTATTATTAGTCATGACACATGTGCGCAAAATCTGTGCATATGTGTATATTATTATTGCCAGTGGTCCCCCTTGTAGTAAGACTATACAAATCATCCCATAGTAGTTGTTGACTCTGGTATCCTCACAGACCAGTTTCGATAATGACTGATTGCTACAGGCCAAATCCACTATATTCGTACTGCAAAGTTTAAACCGTGCAAGCAGCATTAACAACGTAAACATGATTGAGAAACTTACAAACCATATAAAAATTATAATTCTGATTAGGTTATGTTGACTCATGATAGCATTATACCTCAAAGGACAACATATAGCAATATATCTGTCATATGCCATGGCACTCAAGAACAACAAGTGTCCTGTACAAGAAAAATGTATCAGAAAAGCCTGAATAAAACATGCAGGATGGGAAATCAGTCTGTTCTGTGTCAAAATGCTGAAAAGAAGCTGAGGGAAAAAAGCTGTAGCACCCACCATGTCACTAATGGGCAAGTTGAACAGCATGATAAACATGGGCCTATGTAGCCTTTTACTCACAGCAATAGTTGTTAATACCAACAAGTTGCAAAACATAATGATTAGGTAGGTGAGTGTGCCAAATACAAACGCTGGATAAATTTGAGTAGCATTTAAGTCCAATGGTACCAGCGTTAGTAATTCCCTAGAAGATGCATTTGTATACATAATTATACCGTCGATATTATGTTGTGGCCTCTCCTGTTGAAAAAAAAAAATATGTTCCTCAATACTCAGGTCAACTGATGAAGGATCCTCACCTTAATGAAATGTTTTATTAACAAGCAATTTTGAATTAACTGCTATACATTGATTCAAATGTTCCTCTGGTTTAATACCTATGGCAGTATATCTTATCCTAACCTGCACTGTAGGAGCAAAGAGAAAGACTGTCTTTTATTGGCATTTACTGTAAACACAAAGATGACTCATGAGATTAGAGAGCACATTGTGTCAGCTGGTGCAATTGTTGAAACCAAACTGACATCATGAGAGAAACATGTTTATCATGCAATGTGGTTTCAAAATAGCCCCGTTTGAGGAATATTAACAACAGAATGAATAGTTGTAATAGCGTACTTTGCAACATAATTTATTGTATCACTATTTTAACCTTTATATATGTATAAAATATACATACCTGTAATATGTATTTGTAATCTAGACTTGTTGAATTTGAAAATGGATGAATAAAGTAAATCCTTAGGCCCTTTACTCATAATGCACTGTACATCATCTTTTTTCAGGTTTGCCCAATGCCAGAATGAATAAATAAATAACATTTCAGTTGGTTGCAATCTGCAACCTTGCCGCTGGATGCCACCGGATCTTACATACTGCACCTTTAAGCTAAAATCTTGTCCCATACCTTCTTTCTTGGAACTTGATGTAACAAACCATAGTGACATTCACTGACCTAATTTTCTATTTTCTGCCAAATTCAATTGAAGTAAACTTTGACCACAAATATGAAGACCTCCACGACGTATATCCAGCGACTTTCAAGATTGGCAGGAGCGGAAGTTGTGACAGGACCAATTTCACCATAGGGAAGAATGGAGGAAAATTTGTGTATCTCTGTATTCCAGGACTATTGTAACATTACACATCATCATACTCTGATTTGTGTAAAAAAATCATTCATGGCAGAAATGATCAGAGAGGATGTGGATATCAGGAAATGTCTGTTTACTTTTCACTGTAGTCCGTAGATTCATAGTCAGCTGTATTGTAGGATAGGTAATGCTTGACATACTATCTTTCACTCTATGCTCTACCTTGAGAAATCTTCAGTACTGTATGTACGCTTGCACATTTGTGAAACTGATTAACTCTGTATGCATGAGTCTAAGGGAGAGACTAAGCTCAGGGCTAACAGCAGAGTTAATTGTTTTCTTTGTTTTGGCATTGGCCACGGAAAACAGTAGCCAGTGTAATTTTCTCTTAGTAAATTGTCAGAAAATTCAGGTAACACCTCTGCATCTTCTTCCTGAGAAATTGCATTTGGTGTGAAAGATGCTGATGGGGGAGTGGGGATGAGAGGAACGAGGGGACTAACAAGTATGGGCATTACTGTGTGGCTAAACTGTAGAGAACAGCAGAGAGAGAGATGACAGTAAAGGATGGATTCACCCAGGCACAACTTCTCTACCCTAAACCCCAACTCCATCTTCCAAGATGGCGCCGTGCTAATGGCAGCCTGTTGCAGTAGCTCCAGTCAACGTCTCGTGTTTTTGTGTTTTTTCTTGTCTTTTATTGCCCTTTTTTTCTTTGAAACACTGCAATACGGAGGGATTATCACATTCAACATGGATACTGTGCAGCTAAGTACATTTCTGCTGCTGCTTCTTACACTTTCAACTTTTTTTGTGTCAAGTAACTATGCCAACGGGAGCGGGGGTATTGTTTACCTTCGCGACCAGCTGATTGCACTTTTCAAGCCCACACTACTGCCCGGAGCGAATCCCGGACGAAATGAAGAGGGGACGCCGTGGATGCAGGGTCGGTTCCAAATGAAAAGCAAGGAGAAGGAAATATAAACCTTTTCTTCCCTCCGTTGTCATGGGGAATGTGAGGTCCCTGGCAAATAACATGGACGAGCTCGGATCACTGATGAAGACACAGCGGAAATTATAGGGATTGCAGCATGATTTGTTTCACCGAGAGGAGGGGGGCTTGCTGTGTTTGTGAGCAACAGATGGTCTAATCCTGGACATGTTACTCTGAAGGAGCGTTTCTGTAGCCCGGACATCGAACTGTTAGCCATGAGTTTTCGTCCATATTATCAACCAAAGGAGTTCACATGTGCTATCATTGTTGCTGTTTACATTCCGCCATCAGCTGATGCCGACGCGTCATCAATTCACTCACTGCCAGGCTACTGCCACTATTACCAGGCACCTGAATGCATTCATGGCAATTTCTGGAGATTTCAACCACGCTTCTCTCTCTGCAACATTCCCAACTTTTCAGCATTCTGTCAACTGCAATTTTATCTATGAGCTGGTGTTCTGGGAGTGAATTGTAAATCACCAAAAGGGGGAAGCTGCAAGGGGACTGAGTTGAATTCAACTGAACTAGTATGAGCTACCACTCTGCATAAGTAGCGTTGCCCCAAGCCATGCACAGGAGTCTTGACAGCCTGGTCACCTGGTCCATTAGTGCATCCAGACACCTTTGAAGTAGTTCAGCATTGCAACCAAGTGCAGGTGGAGTTAGAAGACTGTTGTGCTCCTCTGACAATTGAGGGAACACTCTGCTCAGTGTTGCTGGACGTAGCTTCTTAGCTACCAAGTAACTAGGAACAGAACTATTCTTTCCTCCAGAGTGAAACTTCAGACCGTCACAGGTGAGCTGTCCCCTATTGTGCGGGAAACCTTGGTGGTTGTGGGGTTGTGAAGGTCTGTTCACTGCCAAGTATGGATTACAACTGTAGGGTCAAGTGTTCACAGGGCGTGCCATGAGATGCTTGGCACGTAAAGACGTAGCAGGGTTTTTGCTCCAAAACAAGTTGCCAGGGGAGGAAAACAGCTATATCTAGCAGCTGTATATCTGACTGAGCAAGATCGGTTTTTCTTACTGACTGACTGACTGAGTGAAGGGAGAGATGACTGACGCTCGTTAAGACAAGGAGGTTCTCCATTGACACAGTAATATAGACTCTCTCTCCATCTGTGTGTGTGTGTGTGTGTGCGTGCGTGCGTGCGTGCGTGCGTGCATGCGTGCGTGTGTGTGTGTATGTGTGAGAGAGAGGGGGTTCTTGAAAAAGCCTTGAAAAAATTGTTACCCCCAGGGCCCATGGTACTTTAATACAGACTTGCTCTCCAGTGCTAGCTGGCCCTTGCCAGATGCATTTCCTCCGCTGCGGCCGGTTCTATATCAGCTCCGAAAGGCGTGAGTGTAAAGGTGGATCACGGCTCAGTAATGCTCCTGCAGCAACCCACCCGACCCGTCAAGTTCTTCAAAAATGTAGTCTCTTAATTTTGCTCTCAAAGTGCACCAGATTGATGCGTTTAACTTTAAAATGTAAAACATTCTTCTGGGGGACCATGTCGCCGGACCCCCATGCAGGTTTCGAGGTCCACCCACCACAGTCTCACAGAGTCCTGTGGGAAATACTGGTGTAGCCTGTGGTGATTTGTAGCAGAGCAGTGTCACATTTGGTTAATAATTACTAAAGCACATCAATAAAAAGTGATTTTGTGACAATCATCACCTTGGTGAGATTCACAAAATTTGGGCTCCCACGGGCAGTGATGCAAATGCTTCAGTTTTTAGAAGAACAACACCGTGCCCCTCTACCCGTAGAACTATGTACTGATTAAAGATGTAACTCCATAGTGGTGGAACAGCTGGCCAAAGTGACACACAATCACCTAAATGATCGAGACACAGTACCCCTTGTTGCTTATGGCGTACCAGTTATTACCAGTTATTATCACAATAACACATTAACGCTAATTTCTTTTTGCTTTAACGCAACTTACGATTTTTAAGTTGTAGCGGGCTCAGTTTTAAAGCTAGAGTGAAGATACTGGCATCATATAAAAACATAAGGAATCCATTGGTACCAACGTCATGCTAGCTTGTCACAAAGGAGGCTAAATAATGCTCCAAACTTGAGCTAAATTTTGGTGAGGAAAAACTGGTATGGCCATTTTCAAAGAGGTCCCTTGACCTCCGACCTCAATATATGTGAATACAAATTGGTTCTATAGGTACCCATGAGTCTCTCCTTTACAGACATGCCCACTTTATGATAATCCAATTCAGTTTTGGGAAAGTCATAGTCAGTTAGCACAGTGACAGCGGTTATTGCCTGTTGGGCTTGAGTTTGCCATGTTGTGATTTGAGCATATTTATATGCTAAAGGCAGTACCTGTGAGGGTTTCTGGACAATATTTGTCATTGTTTTGTGTTGTTAATTGATTTCCAATAATAAATATATACATACGTTTGCATAAAGCAGGTATATTTGTCCACTCCCATGTTGATAAGATTATTAAATACTTGACGAATCTCTGTTAAAGTTGCATTTTGAACAGATCACCATTAACTTAAATCCGGAAATTTTATGCAGCGGAGGGAAAATGCGTGTGGAGTCGGCATATTTTCACATCGAACTTGGTGAACTAAGAGTATATTTCGTTGGTGATTGTTGGAAAGATTAACGAAGACGGTTTTGCCGATGGTGACAGCAAGAAACCGATAGCAAGTCTGGACTATTTTCGCCAAACTTTGCAGCTTAACAACTGGTGCCTGAGGCATTGAGGTGAGGGAAGAACACGGAAGAGCTGACACGGGAGAAGTCCAAATGAAACCGGGCTACATGGGTCCCAAGAAGAGCCAGCAGGCCGATGGAGTCGACGACATTAAGAAGTCGCTCGACTTCCTAACGGAGGAAGTTTCTGCTGTCAGACTGCAGCAGAAGAGTATCCTGGACCTGGTCGAGGAGGTGAAGGCGCTGCGGATCCAAAATGCCGAGAAGGACAAGCGACTCGTCTATCTGGAGAGCAGAGTGGTGGACCTTGAGCAGTACACCAGGATGAATGAGGTGATCGTCACTGGGCTCCATATTAAACCCCGGTCATACGCTCGGGTTGTTAGCGCTGACAACGCGGGGTAGCCCGGGGAACTGGATGTTAGCTCCACGGAACAACAGATGGCTGCTTTCCTGCAGTCCAAGGGGATCCAACTGGACTGTAACAACATCGAGACATGCCACCCTCTGCCCAGGAGAAACGCCAGTGACAACCCGGCCATCATACTGAGGTTTGTGAACAGAAAACATAAGATCGCACTACTGAAACAAGGGAGAAAGCTAAAAGGATCAAACGTCTTTATAAACGAGAATTTAACTAAACACAACGCTGACATAGCCAGAAAAGCACGCTACCTCAAGAAACAGAGAAAGATACAAAACACTTGGACTACAAACTGTAAAATATTCATCAAACTAAACGGGACTCCTGAGGAAGCCAAAGTACTGTTGGTCAGAAGTGTCGAGGATCTGGACAAATACCAATGATCATTATGAACTGGACAGAGAGGTAACAAAAGTAACTACCATGACACGCACTGACGGAACTTACTCATCTACATATGGAGACAATAACCTTGTAACTCAGAGGATAAGTGAATATGACCAACTGGAACTGAAAACATTTGAATACACTGATCACAACTTACAGGATTTGGAACATGATATAGACCTGGACAATAATTTCTTCTCCACCATCAACAATAACTGCTGCTACTACACGGATGATCAATTCAACCAGAACATTAAATCAAAGGGGAAATTATCAATTATCCACTTCAATAGTAGAAGCCTGTATGCAAACTTCAATAACATCAAGGAATATTTACACAAATTTTCACAACCATTCAACATAATTGCCATATCTGAGACCTGGATCAACACGGAAAAAGGGATGGATTTTGAGCTGGATGGTTATGAACTCATGTATAATAATAGACAAAACAAGGTTGGGGGAGGAGTAGCTATATATGTGGATAAGACTATGAACTTTAGGGTATTGGATAGAATGACAACTGTGGTTGATAACCTACTCGAATGCATAACAATTGAAATCTGCAAGGAAAAAACAAAAAATGTAATCATTAGCTGTATCTATAGAGCACCAGGCTCCAACATTGAAATCTTCAAGGACTGGATGGAGTGCATGTTTTCAGAAAAAGATAACACAGCAGTATTCATATGTGGAGATTACAATATTGACCTGTTAAATCCTAATAAACATAAAAGTACAGATGATTTTATCAATACAATGTACAGTATGAGCCTATATCCGAAAATCACCAGACCCAGCAGAATTACATCCCATTGTGCCACTCTAATTGATAACATATTCACCAATGACACTGAAAACAACACAGTAAGCGGATTATTAATCAATGATATCAGTGACCATCTACCAGTTTTTGCAGTCTACGATAGCAATTACAAGAATAATAAGCCAGACAAGCAAACAGAATACAGACGAGTAAGGTCAGAGGAATCCATTCACACACTCAAAAATGACTTACTGGCACAGAACTGGGATATAATATACCAAGAAAGGGACATTGAAAGTGCATACGAATCATTCTTAAGAATATTTAGGTCATTATATGATAAAAATTGTCCAATTAAAAAATATAGTAGAAAACTAAAATATACTAATTGTCCATGGATCACAAAGGGATTACAAAATGCCTGCAAAAAGAAAAATACACTTTACAGAGATTTTATAAGACAGAGAACTAAAGAAGCTGAAAATAAATATAAAAAATATAAAAATAAGTTAACTCATATTATAAGGACAAGTAAGAGAGAATACTATAAGAAAATATCAGATGATAACAAAAACAATATTAAAGGGATATGGAATATACTAAACAGTATTATAAGAAATAGCTCTAGACACACAAGTTACCCTGAGTATTTTATTGATAAGGATATAGAAAATTATAATATGGATGACTTGGCTAACAAATTCAATGAGTTTTTTGTAAATGTTGGACCTGACCTAGCAGGAAGAATCCCTGATCCAGGGACATCTGGAGAACATCTGGATAAGCTATTAGAGAGAAATCCCAACTCAATGTTTCTCAAAGCAGTGGATGAGAGAGAAATATTTGATATTGTTAAAAAGTGTAAAAACAAAAAGTCTACTGATTTTAATGAAATTGATATGACACTAGTGAAAAAGGTCATTGAGGGGGTTTCAAAGCCGCTAATATACATTTGTAACTTATCATTCCAAACCGGTTCATTTCCAAACAAAATGAAAATAGCTAAAGTCATACCTATGTACAAAACTGGGAACAAACACAACTTCACAAACTACAGACCTGTCTCCTTACTTCCACAATTTTCCAAAATACTCGAAAAACTCTTCAACAACAGATTGGACACATTCTTAGAAAAGCACAAGTTACTCACTGACAGTCAATACGGATTCAGATCAAACAGATCAACATCACTGGCAATAATGGAAGCAATCGAGGAAATTACTAATGCTATAGATCACAAAAAATATGCAGTGGGGGTATTTATTGATATCAAAAAAGCTTTTGACACAATCAATCATGATATATTAATCAATAAACTGGAACGGTATGGTATCAGGGGCATAGTATTAGAATGGGTTAAAAGCTATTTAACTAGGAGACAACAGTTTGTGAAGTTGGGTAACTGCTGTTCACCATGTTTGGACATTGCTTGTGGTGTCCCCCAGGGGTCAGTGTTAGGCCCTAAATTGTTTGTATTGTATATCAATGATATATGCAAAGTATCAAATGTATTGAAATTAGTATTGTTTGCTGATGATACTAATATTTTCTGTTGTGGGGATAATTTAAAACAACTATTGGAAGATATCACTAAAGAAATGAGCAAAGTAAAAACATGGTTTGATAGAAACAAATTATCACTAAACTTGAACAAAACTAAAGTAATGTTATTTGGTAACTGTAGGATGAATACACAATTACAGATACAGATAGATGGGGTGGAAATTGAAAGAGTTCACGAAAACAAATTTCTTGGGGTAACAATAGATGATAGAATCTGCTGGAAATCACACATTAAACATGTAGAAACTAAACTGTCAAGAAGCATTGCAGTATTAAACAAAGCAAAACAGGTACTGGATCAGAAATCACTCCACATTCTCTACTGTTCACTAGTTTTACCATATTTAAATTACTGTGCGGAGGTCTGGGGCAACAACTACAAATGTTCATTACATTCACTATCTATTCTCCAAAAAAGAGCAATACGGATTATTCACAATGTGGGATATCTGGATCACACCAACTCATTATTCTTTCAGTCAAAATTATTAAAATTTACAGATATAGTGGAATTTCAAACAGCAAAAATAATGTTTAAGGCTAAAAAATAACCGGCTACCAGGAAATATTCAAAAATTGTTCAGTGATCGAGAGGGGGGTTATAATTTAAGGGGAAAATTTAATTTCAAAATGCATAGTATTCGTACAACCATGAAAAGTTTTTGTATTTCAATCTGTGGAGTGAAACTATGGAACAGTTTTAATGTGGAGCTAAAGCAATGTCAAAACTTAGACCAGTTTAAAATAAGGTATAAAGACATGATTTTCTCAAGTTACAGGGATGAAGTGGAGGTTTGACAATCACCAGGTGTTTACAGGGGTCACTGTTTATTTATTTATTACTGTTTATTTATTTATTACTGTTTATTTTAATATTTCTGTTTATTTATTTATCTGGTTTGCTCAATATTAAGTAATGATTTGGTATTCTTGACTGATAATGAATTTATATTTTGATAAGGATAATTATATCAGTAATTAATTTATATTTCTATATGACAGAGATGAAAGGTAATAATTATAGTTAAACAAGTTTAGGAAAAATAACTTGGATTATATGTTTAGCTCAATAAGGACGCTGGTTACTCATTAATGAATGAGTTATGGAGAAGGGGTGGGATTAAATAAATTTGTACTTCTTCTCACTCCTTTTCGAATATGTAAACCAAGGCAAGTGTTTGACAATTTCTTTTGCTTGTGATTTTCATTGTATGTGGATACTGCTTTTTTCTGGCAGTCCACTTGTTGTATGATGATTCTCCTTTTTTTTAATTATTATTATTATTTTACATGTTCGAAATAAAATTTGAAAAAAAAACTTAAAAAAAAAAAACTATGGGAAATCATGCGATTAATCATTATTAAATATTTTACATTTCCACATCATTTCCATTGTAAAGGAGGATGCATCTTTGTTTTTCATTTTTACATCAATAGCTCATAACATAGTCCACATGTTTGAATATCTGAAATATCTGAAGACACAATGCCCTACATTACAAGGTTTCACACAGAGCGGAGTGTATCTAAATACTTTCCCTTTTTTAATTCTAATATAAATGCATGTGCAACTGTTATACATTTCTTTTATTTACAGCAATGATTTTGTCCATCTTTCAGATCTGCAAGGATCTGTAATTATTGTGAATAATTTCTCTCACATTAGTTCCTGTCATCATATCATTCATTAAAATGACTTACATTGGAACTCTCAGGAAGTGAAATGACCTCTGCTGTTTCATGTGATCATAAACATATGAAAACATAAATTATATAATTTACAAATTCACAAAACATGTAATCATCAGATGGAGAAATGTATATGTAAAGAACACATGACAAATATTTTTGTATAAAGACTATTCTTGCTAAATTTTACAGGATTTGAAAGTAAACATTCGTTTAGGGTTAATGTAAAATATTTCATATGAAAGCCAAAACTGGTTACAGCTTTGTTGAACCTACATTTCTTTTTAGGAATATTATCATGCTCTGCTTGAGTTCTGTTGTTTTCAGTCCATATATAATCGGGTCCAAAAGAGGGGGAAATATTAAAACTGACACACCAAGAGCCCTTCTTAAGTACGGGGAGGAACTCTCAATGCGATGACTAATAAGTAAAAAGGTGGTATTAATTTGTAAGATTAAGAAAACAACTAAATGTGTACCACATGTCTGAATAGCTTTTCTCCGGGCATCTTTACTATTAGTCGTGACACATGTGTGCAAAATCTGTGCATATGTGTATATTATTATTGCCAGTGGTCCCCCTTGGAGTAAGATTATACCAATCATCCCATAGTAGTTGTTGACTCTGGTATCCTCACAGACCAGTTTCAATAATGATGGATTGTTACAGAACAAATCCACTATATTCGTCCTGCAAATTTTAAACCGTGCAACCAGCATAAACAAAGTAAACATCGTTGAAAAATTTATAAACCATATTAAAATGATAATTCTGATTAAATTATGTGGACTCATGATAGCATTATACCTCAAAGGACAACATATAGCAATATATCTGTCATATGCCATGGCACTCAAGATCAGCAAGTTTCCTATATCATAAAAATGAAGCAGAAAAGCCTGAATAATACATGCAGGATGGGAAATCAGTCTGTTTTGTGTCACAATGCTGAAAAGAAGCTGAGGAAAAAAAGCTGTAGCACCCACCATGTCACTAATGGGCAAGTTGAACAGCAGGATAAACATCGGCTTGTGTAGCTTTTTACTCACAGCAATAGTTGTTAATACCAACAAGTTGCAAAACATAATGATTAGATAGGTGAGTGTGCCAAATACAAAGGCTGGATAAATTTGAGTAGCAGTTAAGTCCAATGGTACCAGCGATAGTAAGTCCCTAGAAGATGCATTTGTATACATAATTATACCGTCAATATTATGTTGTGGCCTCCCCTGTTGAAAAAAAAATATATGTTCCTCAAAACTCAGGTCAACTGATGAAGGATCCTCACCTGAAAGAAATGTTTTATTAACAAGCAATTTTGAATTAACTGCTACACATTGATTCAAATGTACCTCTAGTTTTATACCTGTTGCAGTATAACTTATCCTCACCTGCAATGTAAGAGCAATGAAAAAGACTCTGTCTTTTATTGGCATTTACTGTAAACACAAAGATGACTCCTGAGGTTAGAGATCACAGTGTGTCAGCTGGTTCAATTGTTGAAACCAAACTGACATCATGAGAGAAACACGTTTATCATGCAATGTGGTTTCAAAATAGCCCCGTTTGAGGAATATTAACAACAAAATGAATAGTTTTAATAGCGTACTTTGCAACATAATTTATTGTATCACTATTTTAACCTTTATATATATGTATAAAATATACATACCTGTAATATATATTTGGAATCTATACTTGTTGAATTTGAAAATGGATGAATAAAGTAAATCATTAGGCCCTTTACTCATAATGCACAGTACATCATCTTTTTTCAGGTTTGCCCAATGCCAGAATGAATAAATAAATAACATTTCAGTTGGTTGCAATCTGCAACCTCGCCGCTGGATGCCACCGGATCTTACATACTGCACCTTTAAGCTAAAATCTTATTCCATACTTTCTTTCTTGGAACTTGATGTAACAAACCATAGTGACATTCACTGACCTAATTTTCTATTTTCTGCCAAATTCAATTGAAGTAAACTTTGACCACAAATATGCAGACCTCCACGACGTATATCCAGAGACTTTCAAGATTGGCAGGAGCGGAAGTTGTGACAGGACCAATTTCACCATAGGGAAGAATGGAGGAAAATTTGTGTATCTCTGTATTCGAGGACTATTGTAACTTTACACATCATCATACTCTGATTTGGGTAAAAAAATCATTCATGGCAGAAATGATCAGAGAGGATGGGGATATCAGGAAATGTCTGTTTACTTTTCACTGTAGTCCGTAGATTCATAGTCAGCTGTATTGTAGGATAGGTAATGCTTGACATACTATGTTTTACTCTATGCTCTACCTTGAGAAATCTACAGTACTGTATGTACGCTTGCACATTTGGTGTGAAACTGATTAACTCTGTATGCATGAGTCTAAGGGAGAGACTAAGCTCAGGGTTAACAGCAGAGTTCATTGTTTCCTTTGTTTTGGCATTGGCCACGGACAACAGTAGCCAGTGTACTTTTCTCTTAGTAAATTGTCAGAAAATTCAGGTAACACCTCTGCATCTTTTTCCTGTGAGAAATTGCATTTGGTGTGAAAGATGCTGATGGGGGAGTGGGGATGAGAGGAACAAGGGGACTAACAAGTATGGGCATTACTGTGTGGTTAAACTGTAGAGAACAGCAGAGAGAGAGAGATGACAGTAAAGGATGGATTCACCCAGACACAACTTCTCTACCCTAAACCCCAACTCCATCTTCCAAGATGGTGCCGTGCTAATGGCAGCCTGTTGCAGTAGCTCCAGTCAACGTCTTGTGTTTTTGTGTTTTTTCTTGTCTTTTATTGCCCTTTTTTTCTTTGAAACACTGCAATACGGAGGGATTATCACATTCAACATGGATACTGTGCAGCTTAGTACATTTCTGCTGCTACTTCTTACACTTTCAACTTTTTTTGTGTCAAGTAACTATGCCAACGGGAGCGGGGGTATTGTTTACCTTCGCGACCAGCTGATTGCACTTTTCAAGCCCACACTACTGCCCGGAGCAAATCCCGGACGAAATGAAGAGGGGACACCGTGGATGCAGGGCCGGTTCCAAACGAAGAGCAAGGAGAAGGAAATATAAACCTTTTCTTCCCTCCGTTGTCATGGGGAATGTGAGGTCCCTGGGAAATAACATGGACGAGCTTGGATCACTGATGAACACAGCGGAAATTATAGGGAATGCAGCATGATTTTTTTCACCGAGAGGAGGGGGGCTTGCTGTGTTTGTGAGCAACAGATGGTCTAATCTAGGACATGTTACTGTCAAGGAGTGTTTCTGTAGCCCGGACATCGAACTGTTAGCCATAAGTTTTCGTCCATATTATCAACCAAAGGAGTTCACATGTGCTATCATTGTTGCTGTTTACATTCCGCCATCAGCTGATGCTGACGCGTCATCAATTCAGTCACTGCCAGGCTACTGCCACTACTACCAGGCACCTGAATGCATTCAATGGCAATTTCTGGAGATTTCAACCACGCTTCTCTCTCTGCAACATTCCCAACTTTTCAGCATTCTGTCAACTGCAATTTTATCTATGAGCTGGTGTTCTGGGAGTGAATTGTAAATCACCAAAAGGGGGAAGCTGCAAGGGGACTGAGTTGAATTCAACTGAACTAGTATGAGCTACCACTCTGCATAAGTAGCGTTGCCCCAAGCCATGCACAGGAGTCTTGACAGCCTGGTCACCTAGTCCATTAGTGCATCCAGACACCTTTGAAGTAGTTCAGCATTGCAACCAAGTGCAGATGGAGTTAGAAGACTATTGTGCTCCTGTGACAATTGAGGGAACACTCTGCTCAGTGTTGCTGGACGTAGCTTCTTAGCTACCAAGTAACTAGGAACACAACTATTCTTTCCTCCAGAGTGAAACTTCAGACCGTCACCGGTGAGCTGTCCCCCATTGTGGGGGAAACCTTGGTGGTTGTGGGGTTGTGAAGGTCTGTTCACTGCCAAGTATGGATTACAACTGTAGAGGACTGCATACTGAAGGTGGATGTCCCTGGGGCACTGGACTGTGCCATAAACACAAGGTGAACTTGAAGAGCTTTCTGGGACTGGCCGCATACACCTATAGGTTTGTTAAGTAGTATTGTTGCATAGCTGCATCAAGTATCAATTTGGCCTGCAACAAATAGGAAAGTATGTGAACATAGGAGTGCCATACATCATTCACCTCACTGCAGAGAGCTCTTGTGGATGCCCTAGTTGTCTCTTCCCCTAACCACACCATACTTTTCATCCTCAATATGGACACCAGTGACATTGATACATGCATTGTGTTACATGTAACCTCCGGTGCTCCAGTGGTCGAGCACCCACCAAAAAGGTTGAGCATCCACTGGAAAGGCTGATCAAAAAATAAATGAATGGGGCCCAAACTCTGGGGCCCGACGATGGAAAAGGGCCCACGAGGCTCGGGGGGAAAACAAATAAAAATAAAATTCACAGGGACAAGTGTTATTGGGCGTGCCATGAGATGCTTGGCACGTAAAGACGTAGCAGGGTTTTTGATCCAAAACAAGTTGCCAGGGGAGGAAAACAGCTATATCTAGCAACTGTATATCTGACTGAGCAAGATCTGTTTTTCTTACTGACTGACTGACTGAGTGAAGGGAGAGATGACTGACGCTCTTAAAGACAAGGAGGTTCTCCATTGACACAGTAATATAGACTCTCTCTCCATCTGTGTGTGTGTGTTTGTGTGCGTGCGTGCGTGCGTGCGTGCGTGCGTGCGTGCGTGCGTGTGTGTATGTGTGAGAGAGGGGGAACTTGAAAAAGTCCTGAAAAAATTGTAACCCCCAGGGCCCATGGTACTTTAATACAGACTTGCTCTCCAGTGCTAGCTGGCCCTTGCCGGATGCATTTCCGCCGCTGCGGCCGGTTCTATATCAGCTCCGAAAGGCGTGAGTGTAAAGGTGGATCACGGCTCAGTAATGCTCCTGCAGCAACCCACCCGACCCGTCAAGTTCTTCAAATGTCTAGCCTCTTAATTTTGCTCTCAAAGTGCACCAGATTGATGCATTTAACCTTAAAATGTACAACATTTTCTTCCGGGGGACCATGTCGCCGGACCCCCATGCAGGTTTCGAGGTCCAACCACCACAGTCTCACAAAATCCTGTGGGATACACTGGTGTAGCCTGTGGTGATTTGTAGCAGAGCAGTGTCACATTTGGTTAATAATTACCAAAGTACGTCAATAAAAAGTGATTTTGTGACAATCATCACCTTCATGAGATTCACAAAATTTGGGCACCCACGGGCAGTGATGCAAATGCTTCAGTATTAGAAGAACCACACCGTGCCCCTCTACCCGTAGAACTATGTACTGATTACAGATGTAACTCCATAGTGGTGGAACAGCTGGCCAAAGTGACACACAATCACCTTAATGATCGAGACACAGTACCCCTTGTTGCTTATGGCGTACCAATTATTACCAGTTATTATCATGATAATAACACGTTAATGCTAATTTCTTTTCGCTTTAACGCAACTTACGATTTTTAGGTTGTAGCTGGCTCAGTTTTAAAGCTAGAGTGAAGATACTGGCATCATATGAACACATAAGGAATCCATTGGTACCAACGTCATACTAGCTTGTCACAAAGGAGGCTAAATAACGCTCCAAACTTGCGCTAAATTTTGGCGAGGAAAAACTGGTATGGCCATTTTCAAAGGGGTCCCTTGACCTCTAACCTCAAGATATGTGACTGAAAATGGGTTCTATGGGTACCCACGCATCTCCCCTTTACATGAATACCCACTTTATGATAATCTAATGCAGTTTTGGGAAAGTCATAGTCAGTCAGCACACTGACAGCTGTTGTTGCCTGTTGGGCTGCAGTTTGCCATGTTATGATTTGAGCATATTTTATATGCTAAATGCAGTACAAGTGAGGGTGTCTGGACAATATTTGTCTTTGTTTTGTGTTGTTAATTGATTTCCAGTAATAAATATATACATACGTTTGCATAAAGCAGGTATATTTGTCCACTCCAATGTTGATTAGATTATTAAATACTTGACGAATCTCTTTTAAAGATGCATTTTGAACATATCACCATTAACTATGGACAATCATGCGATTAATTGTCATTAAATACTTTACATTTCCACATCATTTCCATTGTAAAGGAGGATGCATCTTTGTTTTTCATTTTTACATCAATAGCTCATATCAGAGTCCACATGTTTGAATATCTGTAATGTCTGAAGACACAATGCCCTACATTACAAGGTTTCACACAGAGCAGAGTGTATCTAAATATTTTCCCTTTTTTAATTCTAATATAAATGCATGTGCAACTGTTGTAAATTTCTTTTATTTACAGCAATTATTTTGTTCATCTTTCAGCAATATTTCAGATCTGCAAGGATCTGTAAAGACACATATGACAAATATTTTTGTATTAACATTTTTGTTGCTTAATCAACATTAGTTTTGACTGAATGTCAAATATTTCATATGAGAGCCAAAGCTGGTTACAGCGTTGTTGAACCTACATTTCTTTTTAGCAACATTATCATGCTCTGCTTGAGTTCTTTTGTTTTCAGTCCATATATAATCGGGTCCAAAAAAGGGGGAAATATTAAAATTGACACACCCAGAGCCCTTCTTAAGTACGGGGATGAACTCTCAATGCGATGAGTAATAAGAAAAAAGGTGGTATTAATTTGTAAGATTAAGAAAACAACTAAATGTGTACCACATGTCTGAATAGCTTTTCTCCGGGCATCTGTACTATTAGTCATGACACATGTGCGCAAAATCTTTGCATATGTGTATATTATTAATGACAGTGGTCCCCCTTGGAGTAAGATTATACCAATCATCCCATAGTAGTTGTTGACTCTGGTGTCCTCACAGACCAGTTTCAATAATGATGGATTGTTACAGAACAAATCCACTATATTCGTCCTGCAAATTTTAAACCGTGCAACCAGCATAAACAGCGTAAACATCGTTGAAAAATTTATAAACCATATTAAAATGATAATTCTGATTAAATTATGTGGACTCATGATAGCATTATACCTCAAAGGACAACATATAGCAATATATCTGTCATATGCCATGGCACTCAAGATCAGAAAGTTTCCTAGACCACAAAAATGAAGCAGAAAAGCCTGAGTAAAACATGCAGGATGGGAAATCAGTCTGTTTTGTGTCACAATGCTGAAAAGAAGCTGAGGAAAAAAAGCTGTAGCACCCACCATGTCACTAATGGGCAAGTTGAACAGCATGATAAACATGGGCTTGTGTAGCTTTTTACTCACAGCAATAGTTGTTAATACCAACAAGTTGCAAAACATAATGATTATATAGGTGAGTGTGCCAAATACAAAAGCTGGATAAATTTCAGTAGCAGTTAAGTCCAATGGTACCAGCGTTAGTAATTCCCTAGAAGATGCATTTGTATACATAATTATACCGTCGATATTATGTCGTGGCCTCCCCTGTTGAAAAAATAAAATATGTTCCTCAGTACTCAGGTCAACTGATGAAGGATCCTCACCTGAAAGAAAGGTTTTTATTAACAAGCTATTTGAATTAACTGCTATGCGTTGATTCAAATGTACCTCTAGTTTTATAACTGTGGCAGTATAACTTATCCTCACCTGCACTGTAGGAGCAATGAAAAAGACTCTGTCTTTTATTGGCATTTACTGTAAACACAAAGATGACTCCCGAGGTTAGAGAGCACATTGTGTCAGCTGGTGCAATTGTTGAAACCAAACTGACCTCATGAGAGAAACACGTTTATCATGCAATATGGTTTCAAAATAGCCCCGTTTGTAGAATATTAACAACAGAATGAATAGTTTAAATAGCATACTTATCTCTGCAACATAATTTATTGTAGAAGAACACGGAAGAGCTGACACGGGAGAAGTCCAAATGAAACCGGGCTACATGGGTCCCAAGAAGAGCCAGCAGGCCGATGGAGTCGACGACATTAAGAAGTCGCTCGACTTCCTAACGGAGGAAGTTTCTGCTGTCAGACTGCAGCAGAAGAGTATCCTGGACCTGGTCGAGGAGGTGAAGGCGCTGCGGATCCAAAACGCCGAGAAGGACAAGCGACTCGCCTATCTGGAGAGCAGAGTGGTGGACCTGGAGCAGTACACCAGGATGAATGAGGTGATCGTCACTGGGCTCCATATTAAACCCCGGTCATACGCTCGGGTTGTTAGCGCTGACAAAGCGGGGTAGCCCGGGGAACTGGATGTTAGCTCCACGGAACAACAGATGGCTGCTTTCCTGCAGTCCAAGGGGATCCAACTGGACTGTAACAACATCGAGACATGCCACCCTCTGCCCAGGAGAAACGCCAGTGACAACCCGGCCATCATACTGAGGTTTGTGAACAGAAAACATAAGATCGCACTACTGAAACAAGGGAGAAAGCTAAAAGGATCAAACGTCTTTATAAACGAGAATTTAACTAAACACAACGCTGACATAGCCAGAAAAGCACGCTACCTCAAGAAACAGAGAAAGATACAAAACACTTGGACTACAAACTGTAAAATATTCATCAAACTAAACGGGACTCCTGAGGAAGCCAAAGTACTGTTGGTCAGAAGTGTCGAGGATCTGGACAAATACCAATGATCATTATGAACTGGACAGAGAGGTAACAAAAGTAACTACCATGACACGCACTGACGGAACTTACTCATCTACATATGGAGACAATAACCTTGTAACTCAGAGGATAAGTGAATATGACCAACTGGAACTGAAAACATTTGAATACACTGATCACAACTTACAGGATTTGGAACATGATATAGACCTGGACAATAATTTCTTCTCCACCATCAACAATAACTGCTGCTACTACACGGATGATCAATTCAACCAGAACATTAAATCAAAGGGGAAATTATCAATTATCCACTTCAATAGTAGAAGCCTGTATGCAAACTTCAATAACATCAAGGAATATTTACACAAATTTTCACAACCATTCAACATAATTGCCATATCTGAGACCTGGATCAACACGGAAAAAGGGATGGATTTTGAGCTGGATGGTTATGAACTCATGTATAATAATAGACAAAACAAGGTTGGGGGAGGAGTAGCTATATATGTGGATAAGACTATGAACTTTAGGGTATTGGATAGAATGACAACTGTGGTTGATAACCTACTCGAATGCATAACAATTGAAATCTGCAAGGAAAAAACAAAAAATGTAATCATTAGCTGTATCTATAGAGCACCAGGCTCCAACATTGAAATCTTCAAGGACTGGATGGAGTGCATGTTTTCAGAAAAAGATAACAAAGCAGTATTCATATGTGGAGATTACAATATTTACCTGTTAAATCCTAATAAACATAAAAGTACAGATGATTTTATCAATACAATGTACAGTATGAGCCTATATCCGAAAATCACCAGACCCAGCAGAATTACATCCCATTGTGCCACTCTAATTGATAACATATTCACCAATGACACTGAAAACAACACAGTAAGCGGATTATTAATCAATGATATCAGTGACCATCTACCAGTTTTTGCAGTCTACGATAGCAATTACAAGAATAATAAGCCAGACAAGCAAACAGAATACAGACGAGTAAGGTCAGAGGAATCTATTCACACACTCAAAAATGACTTACTGGCACAGAACTGGGATATAATATACCAAGAAAGGGACATTGAAAGTGCATACGAATCATTCTTAAGAATATTTAGGTCATTATATGATAAAAATTGTCCAATTAAAAAATATAGTAGAAAACTAAAATATACTAATTGTCCATGGATCACAAAGGGATTACAAAATGCCTGCAAAAAGAAAAATACACTTTACAGAGATTTTATAAGACAGAGAACTAAAGAAGCTGAAAATAAATATAAAAAATATAAAAATAAGTTAACTCATATTATAAGGACAAGTAAGAGAGAATACTATAAGAAAATATCAGATGATAACAAAAACAATATTAAAGGGATATGGAATATACTAAACAGTATTATAAGAAATAGCTCTAGACACACAAGTTACCCTGAGTATTTTATTGATAAGGATATAGAAAATTATAATATGGATGACTTGGCTAACAAATTCAATGAGTTTTTTGTAAATGTTGGACCTGACCTAGCAGGAAGAATCCCTGATCCAGGGACATCTGGAGAACATCTGGATAAGCTATTAGAGAGAAATCCCAACTCAATGTTTCTCAAAGCAGTGGATGAGAGAGAAATATTTGATATTGTTAAAAAGTGTAAAAACAAAAAGTCTACTGATTTTAATGAAATTGATATGACACTAGTGAAAAAGGTCATTGAGGGGGTTTCAAAGCCGCTAATATACATTTGTAACTTATCATTCCAAACCGGTTCATTTCCAAACAAAATGAAAATAGCTAAAGTCATACCTATGTACAAAACTGGGAACAAACACAACTTCACAAACTACAGACCTGTCTCCTTACTTCCACAATTTTCCAAAATACTCGAAAAACTCTTCAACAACAGATTGGACACATTCTTAGAAAAGCACAAGTTACTCACTGACAGTCAATACGGATTCAATCAAACAGATCAACATCACTGGCAATAATGGAAGCAATCGAGGAAATTACTAATGCTATAGATCACAAAAAATATGCAGTGGGGGTATTTATTGATATCAAAAAAGCTTTTGACACAATCAATCATGATATATTAATCAATAAACTGGAACGGTATGGTATCAGGGGCATAGTATTAGAATGGGTTAAAAGCTATTTAACTAGGAGACAACAGTTTGTGAAGTTGGGTAACTGCTGTTCACCATGTTTGGACATTGCTTGTGGTGTCCCCCAGGGGTCAGTGTTAGGCCCTAAATTGTTTATATTGTATATCAATGATATATGCAAAGTATCAAATGTATTGAAATTAGTATTGTTTGCTGATGATACTAATATTTTCTGTTGTGGGGATAATTTAAAACAACTATTGGAAGATATCACTAAAGAAATGAGCAAAGTAAAAACATGGTTTGATAGAAACAAATTATCACTAAACTTGAACAAAACTAAAGTAATGTTATTTGGTAACTGTAGGATGAATACACAATTACAGATACAGATAGATGGGGTGGAAATTGAAAGAGTTCACGAAAACAAATTTCTTGGGGTAACAATAGATGATAGAATCTGCTGGAAATCACACATTAAACATGTAGAAACTAAACTGTCAAGAAGCATTGCAGTATTAAACAAAGCAAAACAGGTTCTGGATCAGAAATCACTCCACATTCTCTACTGTTCACTAGTTTTACCATATTTAAATTACTGTGCGGAGGTCTGGGGCAACAACTACAAATGTTCATTACATTCACTATCTATTCTCCAAAAAAGAGCAATACGGATTATTCACAATGTGGGATATCTGGATCACACCAACTCATTATTCTTTCAGTCAAAATTATTAAAATTTACAGATATAGTGGAATTTCAAACAGCAAAAATAATGTTTAAGGCTAAAAAATAACCGGCTACCAGGAAATATTCAAAAATTGTTCAGTGATCGAGAGGGGGGTTATAATTTAAGGGGAAAATTTAATTTCAAAATGCATAGTATTCGTACAACCATGAAAAGTTTTTGTATTTCAATCTGTGGAGTGAAACTATGGAACAGTTTTAATGTGGAGCTAAAGCAATGTCAAAACTTAGACCAGTTTAAAATAAGGTATAAAGACATGATTTTCTCAAGGTACAGGGATGAAGTGGAGGTTTGACAATCACCAGGTGTTTACAGGGGTCACTGTTTATTTATTTATTACTGTTTATTTATTTATTACTGTTTATTTTAATATTTCTGTTTATTTATTTATCTGGTTTGCTCAATATTAAGTAATGATTTGGTATTCTTGACTGATAATGAATTTATATTTTGATAAGGATAATTATATCAGTAATTAATTTATATTTCTATATGACAGAGATGAAAGGTAATAATTATAGTTAAACAAGTTTAGGAAAAATAACTTGGATTATATGTTTAGCTCAATAAGGACGCTGGTTACTCATTAATGAATGAGTTATGGAGAAGGGGTGGGATTAAATAAATTTGTACTTCTTCTCACTCCTTTTCGAATATGTAAACCAAGGCAAGTGTTTGACAATTTCTTTTGCTTGTGATTTTCATTGTATGTGGATACTGCTTTTTTCTGGCAGTCCACTTGTTGTATGATGATTCTCCTTTTTTTAATTATTATTATTATTTTACATGTTCGAAATAAAATTTGAAAAAAAAACTTAAAAAAAAAAAAACTATGGGAAATCATGCGATTAATCATTATTAAATATTTTACATTTCCACATCATTTCCATTGTAAAGGAGGATGCATCTTTGTTGTGTTTCATTTTTACATCAATAGCTCGTATTATAGTCCACATGTTTGAATATCTGAAATATCTGAAGACACAATGCTCTACATTACAAGGTTTCACAAAGAGCAGAGTGAATCTAAATATTTTCCCTTTTTCAATTCTAATATAAATGCATGTGCCACTGTTCTAACTTTCTTTTATTTACGGCAATGATTTTGTTAATCTTTCAGTAATCTTTCAGATCAGCAAGGATCTGTAATTATTGTGATTCATTTATCTCACATTAGTTCCTGTCATCATATCATTCATTAAAATGACTTACAGTGGAACTCTCTGGAAGAGAAATGACTTCTGCTGTTTCATGTGATCATAAACATATGAAAACATAAATTATATAATTTACAAATTCACAAATCATGTAATCATCAGATGGAGAAATGTATATGTAAAGAACACATGACAAATATTTTTGTATGACCATTATTGTTGCTGAATTATACAGGATTTGAAAGTCAACATTAGTTTTGACTGAATGTAACATATTTTATATGAAAGCCAAAACTGGTTACAGCTTTGTTGAACCTACATTTCTTTTTAGGAACATTATCATGCTCTGCTTGAGTTCTGTTGTTTTCAGTCCATATATAATTGGGTCCAAAAAAGGGGGAAATATTAAAACTGACACACCAAGAGCCCTTCTTAAGTACGGGGATGAACTCTCAATGCGATGAGCAATGAGTGTAAAGGCGGCATTAATTTGTAAGATTAAGAAAACAACTAAATGTGTACCACATGTCTGAATAGCTTTTCTCCGGGCATCTTTACTATTAGTCATTACACATGTGTGCAAAATCTGTGCATATGTGTATATTATTATTGACAGTGGTCCCCCTTGGAGTAAGATTATACCAATCATTGCATAGTAGATGTTGACTCTGGTGTCCTCACAGATCAGTTTCAATAATGATGGATTGTTACAGAACAAATCCACTATATCCGTCCTGCAAATTTTAAACCGTGCAACCAGCATAAACAGCGTAAACATCCACGAGAAATTTATAAACCATATTAAAATAATAATTCTGATTAAATTATGTGGACTCATGATAGAATTATATCTCAAAGGACAACATATAGCAATATATCTGTCATATGCCATGGAACTCAAGATCAGCAAGTTACCTATACCATAAAAATGTAGCAGAAAAGCCTGAGTAATACATGCAGGATGGGAAATTAGTCTGTTCTGTGTCACAATGCTGAAAAGAAGCTGAGGGAAAAAAGCTGTAGCACCCACCATGTCACTAATGGGCAAGTTGAACAGCAGGATAAACATCGGCTTGTGTAGCTTTTTACTCACAGCAATAGTTGTTAATACCAACAAGTTGCAAAACATAATGATTAGATAGGTGAGTGTGCCAAATACAAACGCTGGATAAATTTGAGTAACAGTTAAGTCTAATGGTACCAGCGTTAGTAATTCCCTAGAAGATGCATTTGTATACATAACTATACCGTCGATATTATGTTGTCGCCTCCCCTGTTGAAAAAAAATAATATGTTCCTCAGTACTCAGGTCAACTGATGTAAGATCCTCACCTGAAAGATATGTTTTAATTAACAAGCAATTTGAATTAACTGCTATGCATTGATTCAAATGTTCCTCTGGTTTTATACCTGTTGCAGTATAACTTATCCTCACCTGCACTTTACGGCGCAATGGAAAAGACTCTGTCTTTTATTGACATTTACTGTAAACACAGAGATGACTCCCGAGGTTAGAGAGCACAGTGTGTCAGCTGGTGCAATTGTTGAAACCAAATTGACATCATGAGAGAAACATGTTTATCATGCAATGTGGCTTCAAAATAGCACCGTTGGAGGAATATTAACGACAAAACGAATAGTTTAAATAGCGTACTTATCTCTGCAACATAATTTATTGTATCACTATTTTAACCTTTACATATGTATAAAATATACATACCTGTAATATATATTTGGAATCTATACTTGTTGAATTTGAAAATGGATGAATAAAGTAAATCATTAGGCCCTTTACTCATAATGTACTGTACATCATCTTTTTCAGGTTTGCCCAATGCCAGAACGAATAAATAAATAACATTTCAGTTGGTTGCAATCTGCTACCTCGCCGCTGGATGCCACCGGATCTGACATACTGCACCTTTAAGCTAAAATCTTGTCCCATACCTTCTTTCTTGGAACTTGATGTAACAAACCATAGTGAGATTCACTGAACTAATTTTCTATTTTCTGCCAAATTCAATTGAAGTAAACTTTGACCACAAATATGCAGACCTCCACGACGTATATCCAGCGACTTTCAAGATTGGCAGGAGGCAGAAGTTGTGACAGGACCAATTTCACCACAGGGAAGAATGGACGAAAATTTGTGTATCTCTGGATTCCAGGACTATTGTAACTTTACACATCATCATACTCTGATTTGGGTAAAAAAATCATTCATGGCAGAAATGATCAGAGAGGATGGGGATATCAGGAAATGTCTGTTTACGTTTCACTGTAGTCCGTAGATTCATAGTCAGCTTTATTGTAGGATAGGTAGTGCTTGACATACTATGTTTCACTCTATGCTCTACCTTGAGAAATCTACAGTACTGTATGTACGCTTGCACATGTGGTGTGAAACTGATTAACTCTGTATGCATGAGTCTAAGGGAGAGACTAAGCTCAGGGCTAACAGCAGAGTTCATTGTTTTCTTCTTTTTGGCATTGGCCACGGACTACAGTAGCCAGTGTATTTTTCTCTTAGTAAATTGTCAGAAAATTCAGGTAACACCTCTGCATCTTCTTCTTGTTAGAAATTGCATTTGGTGTGAAAGATGCTGATGGGGGAGTGGGGATGAGAGGAACGAGGGGACTAACAAGTATGGGCATTACTGTGTGGCTAAACTGTAGAGAACAGCAGAGAGAGAGATGACAGTAAAGGATGGATTCACCCAGGCACAACTTCTCTACCCTAAACCCCAACTCCATCTTCCAAGATGGCGCCGTGCTAATGGCAGCCTGTTGCAGTAGCTCCAGTCAACGTCTCGTGTTTTTGTGTTTTTTCTTGTCTTTTATTGCCCTTTTTTTCTTTGAAACACTGCAATACGGAGGGATTATCACATTCAACATGGATACTGTGCAGCTAAGTACATTTCTGCTGCTGCTTCTTACACTTTCAACTTTTTTTGTGTCAGGTAACTATGCCAACGGGAGCGGGGGTATTGTTTACCTTCGCGACCAGCTGATTGCACTTTTCAAGCCCACACTACTGCCCGGAGCGAATCCCGGACGAAGAGGGGACGCCGTGGATGCAGGGTCGGTTCCAAATGAAGAGCAAGGAGAAGGAAATATAAACCTTTTCTTCCCTCCGTTGTCATGGGGAATGTGAGGTCCCTGGCAAATAACATGGACGAGCTCGGATCACTGATGAAGACACAGCGGAAATTATAGGGATTGCAGCATGATTTGTTTCACCGAGAGGAGGGGGGCTTGCTGTGTTTGTGAGCAACAGATGGTCTAATCCTGGACATGTTACTCTGAAGGAGCGTTTCTGTAGCCCGGACATCGAACTGTTAGCCATGAGTTTTCGTCCATATTATCAACCAAAGGAGTTCACATGTGCTATCATTGTTGCTGTTTACATTCCGCCATCAGCTGATGCCGACGCGTCATCAATTCAGTCACTGCCAGGCTACTGCCACTACTACCAGGCACCTGAATGCATTCATGGCAATTTCTGGAGATTTCAACCACGCTTCTCTCTCTGCAACATTCCCAACTTTTCAGCATTCTGTCAACTGCAATTTTATCTATGAGCTGGTGTTCTGGGAGTGAATTGTAAATCACCAAAAGGGGGAAGCTGCAAGGGGACTGAGTTGAATTCAACTGAACTAGTATGAGCTACCACTCTGCATAAGTAGCGTTGCCCCAAGCCATGCACAGGAGTCTTGGCAGCCTGGTCACCTGGTCCATTAGTGCATCCAGACACCTGTGAAGTAGTTCAGCATTGCAACCAAGTGCAGGTGGAGTTAGAAGACTGTTGTGCTCCTGTGACAATTGAGGGAACACTCTGCTCAGTGTTGCTGGACGTAGCTTCTTAGCTACCAAGTAACAAGGAAAAAACTCTTCTTTCCTCCCGAGTGAAACTTCAGACCGTCACCGGTGAGCTGTCCCCCATTGTGGGGGAAACCTTGGTGGTTGTGGGGTTGTGAAGGTCTGTTCACTGCCATGTATGGATTACAACTTTAGAGGACTGCATACTGAAGGTGGATGTCCCTGGGGCACTGGACTGTGCCATAAACACAAGGTGAACTTGAAGAGCTTTCTGGGACTGGCTGCATACACCTATAGGTTTGTTAAGTAGTATTGTCGCATAGCTGCATCAAGTATCAATTTGGCCTGCAACAAACAGGAAAGTATGTGAACAGAGGAGTGCCATACATCATTCACCTCACTGCAGAGAGCTCTTGTGGATGCCCTAGTTGTCTTTTCCCCTAACCACACCATACTTTTCATCCTCAATATGGACACCAGTGACATTGATACATGCATTGTGTTACATGTAACCTCCGGTGCTCCGGTGGTCGAGCACCCACCAAAAAGGTTGAGCATCCACTGGAAAGGCTGATCAAAAAATAAATGAATGGGGCCCAAACTCTGGGGCCTAAACTCCGGGGCCCGACGATGGAAAAGGGCCCACGAGGCTCGGGGGGAAAACAAATAAAAATAAAATTCACAGGGACAAATGTTAATGGGCGTGCCATGAGATGCTTGGCACGTAAAGACGTAGCAGGGTTTTTGCTCCAAAACAAGTTGCCAGGGGAGGAACACAGCTATATCTAGCAGCTGTATATCTGACTGAGCAGGATCTATTTTTCTTACTGACTGACTGACTGAGTGAAGGGAGAGATGACTGACGCTCGTAAAGACAAGGAGGTTCTCCATTGACACAATAATATAGACTCTCTCTCCATCTGTGTGTGTGTGTGTGTGTTTGTGTTTGTGTTTGTGCGTGCGTGCGTGCGTGCGTGCGTGCGTGCGTGCGTGCGTGCGTGTGTGTATGTGTGAGAGAGAGGGAACTTGAAAAAGTCCTGAAAAAATTGTAACCCCCAGGGCCCATGGTACTTTAATACAGACTTGCTCTCCAGTGCTGGCTGGCCCTTCCCGGATGCATTTCCGCAGCTGCGGCCGGTTCTATATCAGCTCCGAAAGGCGTGAGTGTAAAGGTGGATCACGGCTCAGTAATGCTCCTGCAGCAACCCACCCGACCCGTCAGGTTCTTCAAAAATGTAGTCTCTTAATTTTGCTCTCAAAGTGCACCAGATTGATGCATTTAACTTTAAAATGTACAACATTTTCTTCCGGGGGACCATGCCGCCAGACCCCCATGCAGGTTTCGAGGTCCACCCACCACAGTCTCACAAAATCCTGTGGGATACACTGGTGTAGCCTGTGGTGATTTGTAGCAGAGCAGTGTCACATTTGGTTAATAATTACCAAAGTACGTCAATAAAAAGTGATTTTGTGACAATCACCACCTTCGTGAGATACACAAAATTTGGGCTCCCATGGGCAGTGATGCAAATGCTTCAGTATTAGAAGAACCACACCGTGCCCCTCTACCCGTAGAACTATGTACTGATTACAGATGTAACTCCATAGTGGTGGAACAGCTGGCCAAAGTGACACACAATCACCTTAATGATCGAGAAACAGTACCCCTTGTTGCTTATGGGGTACCAATTATTACCAGTTATTATCATGATAACAACACGTTAATGCTAATTTCTTTTCGCTTTAACGCAACTTACGATTTTTAGGTTGTAGCGGGCTCAGTTTTAAAGCTAGAGTGAAGATACTGGCATCATATGAACACATAAGGAATCCATTGGTACCAACGTCATACTAGCTTGTCACAAAGGAGGCTAAATAACGCTCGGAACTTGCTCTAAATTTTGGCGAGGAAAAACTGGTATGGCCATTTTCAAAGGGGTCCCTTGACCTCTGACCTCAAGATATGTGACTGAAAATGGGTTCTATGGGTACCCACGCATCTCCCCTGTACATGAATACCCACTTTATGATAATCTAATGCAGTTTTGGGAAAGTCATAGTCAGTCAGCACACTGACAGCTGTTGTTGCCTGTTGGGCTTGTGTTTGCCATGTTATGATTTGAGCAGATTTTATATGCTAAATGCAGTACATGTGAGGGTGTCTGGACAATATTTGTCTTTGTTTTGTGTTGTTAATTGATTTCCAGTAATAAATATATACATACGTTTGCATAAAGCAGGTATATTTGTCCACTCCAATGTTGATTAGATTATAAAAAACTTGACGAATCTCTTTTAAAGATGCATTTTGAACATATCACCATTAACTATGAACAATCATGCGATTAATTGTCATTAAATATTTTACATTTCCACATCATTTCCATTGTAAAGGAGGATGCATCTTTGTTTTTCATTTTACTTCAATAGCTCATATCAGAGTCCACATGTTTGAATATCTGTAATGTCTGAAGACACAATGCCCTACATTACAAGGTTTCACACAGAGCAGAGTGTATCTAAATATTTTCCCTTTTTTAATTCTAATATAAATGCAGTTGCAACTGTTGTAAATTTCTTTTATTTACAGCAATTATTTTGTTCATCTTTCAGCAATATTTCAGATCTGCAAGGATCTGTAAAGAAACATATGACAAATATTTTTGTATTACAATTTTTTTGCTTAATTATACTGGATTTGAAAGTCAACATTAGTTTTGACTGAATGTCAAATATTTCATATGAGAGCCAAAACTGGTTACAGCTTTGTTGAACCTACATTTCTTTTTAGGAACATTATCATGCGCTGCTTGAGTTCTGTTGTTTTCAGTCCATATATAATCGGGTCCAAAAAAGGGGGAAATATTAAAATTGACACACCCAGAGCCCTTCTTAAGTACATGGATGAGCTCTCAATGCGATGAGCAATGACTGTAAAGCTGACATTAACTTGATAGATTAGGAAAACAACTAAATGTGTACCACATGTCTGAATAGCTTTTCTCCGGGCATCTTTACTATTAGTCATGACACATGTGCGCAAAATCTGTGCATATGTGTATATTATTAATGCCAGTGGTCCCCCTTGGAGTAAGATTATACAAATCATCCCATAGTAGTTGTTGACTCTGGTGTCCTCACAGACCAGTTTCAATAAAGACGGATTGTTACAGAACAAATCCACTATATTCGTCCTGCAAATTTTAAACCGTGCAACCAGTATAAACAGCGTAAACATCATTGAGAAATTTATGAACCATATTAAAATAATAATTCTGATTAAATTATGTGGACTCATGATAGAATTATACCTCAAAGGACAACATATAGCAATATATCTGTCATATGCCATGGCGCTCAAGATCAGCAAGTTTCCTGTACAATAAAAATGAATCAGAAAAGCCTGAGTAAAACATGCAGGATGGGAAATCAGTCTGTTCTGTGTCACAATGCTGAAAAGAAAGTGAGGAAAAAAAGCTGTAGCACCCACCATGTCACTAATGGGCAAGTTGAACAGCAGGATAAACATGGGCTTGTGTAGCTTTTTACTCACAGCAATAGTTGTTAATACCAACAAGTTGCAAAACATAATGATTAGATAGGTGAGTGTGCTAA
This sequence comes from Sebastolobus alascanus, assembly GCA_916701645.2. NCBI lineage: Eukaryota > Metazoa > Chordata > Actinopteri > Perciformes > Sebastidae > Sebastolobus > Sebastolobus alascanus. Next base: position 1,609,137 of record CAKAOJ020000040.1, on the reverse strand, counting down.
ATACAAACGCTGGATAAATTTGGGTAGCAGTTAAGTCCAATGGTACCAGTGTTAGTAATTCCCTAGAAGAAGCATTTGTATACATAACTATACCGTTGTTATTATGCTGTGGCCTCGCCTGTTGAAAAAAAAAATGTTTCTCAGTACTCAAGTCAAGTGATGAAGGATCCTCACCTGAAAGAAATGTTTTTATTAACAAGCAATTTTGAATTAACTGCTATGCATTGATTCAAATGTCCCTCTGGTTTTATACCTGTGGCAGTATATCTTATCCTCACCTGCACTGTAGGAGCAATGAAAAAGACTCTGTCTTTTATTGGCATTTACTGTAAACACAAAGATAAATCATGAGGTTAGAGAGCACAGTGTGTCAGCTGATGCAATTGTTGAAACCAAACTGACCTCATGAGAGAAACATGTTTATCATGCAATGTGGTTTCAAAATAGCCCCGCTGGAGGAATATTAACAACAGAATGAAAGGTTTCACTACTTATATCTGCAACATAATTTATTGTATCACTATTTTAACCTTTATATATGTATAAAATATACATACATTTAATACATATATTTGGAATCTATACTTGTTGAATTTGAAACTGGATGAATAAAGTACATTTTTAGGCCCTTTAGTCATAATTTACCAATAAATAATTCAGCTCTTCATCAGCTCTATTTTAGGTTCATCACATTTTTTTTAGGTTTGTCCAATGGCAAAATTAATAAATAAGTAACAATTCTAAAAATGTGCCAGAGACAGAGGTTTTAATTTGTATAATTTTGTATTGTGTACAAAAGTACAGTTGAGGTCTCTATGACAACAAGGGATTAACCTGTGACAACAGTCTCGTATGAATGTGGGTTATATGCATGTTCAGCTGACCAGCATCATGTCCTGCATCATTATTGCAATGTGACAGATAATACCACTTCAGTGTTGTTCCTTTAAAAGTTGCTTCATTAAGAGGCAACTTCTAAAATAATCTTGTAAAGTTGTTCCTAAATGATCAGTGCATTCTTAAACATTTAAAGGACCAGTGTGTGACATTTAGGGGGATATTAATATTAATTAACAATATTAATAAGTATGATTTCTTTCGTGTATAATCACCTGTAAATAAGAATCGTTGTGTGTTACCTTACAATGTGCCGTTTATATCTATATAATATATATTTCTATGATAGACCAAAACAGTCAAACCAATCACCAGCTCTAGATTGGGCCAAAAACATTTATTCGCACTTTTGCGTCATGCACCGTAGTTCTCCGACACGCTTGACACAAGGAAGAAATTTCATTTGGTTGCAATCTGTAACCTCACCACTAGATGCCGCCAGATCTTACATACTGCACCTTTAAACAAAGATCTCGTTTCATACCTTCTTTCTTGGAACTTGATGTAACGAACCATAGTGACACTCACTGCCCTAATTTTCCATTTTCTACAAAATTCAATTAAAGTGAACTCTGACCACAAATATGTAGACCTCCACGACGTATATCCAGCGACTTTCACGAGTGGCAGGAGGCTGAAGTTGTGCCAGCACCAATTTCACTGAGAAGAATGGAGGAATAACTTCAATTTGTGCATCTCTGGATTTCAGGACTTCTGTAACTTTACTCATCATCATACTGCGATTTGGGTAAAAAAAAAATCATACATGGCAGAAATAATCAGAGAGGATGGAGATATGATGAAATATCTTTTTATGTTTCCAATGTAGTCCATAGAATCTTAGTCAGCTGCTTTGTAGGAAGAGACTCAGGCTCGGCTAACAGCAGAGTTCATTGTTTTCTTTATTTTGGCATTGGCTACGGACTACAGTAGCCAGTGTACTGTTATCTTAGTAAATTGTCAGAAAACCTCTACATCTTTTTCCTGTGAGACATTGCATTTGGTGTGAAAGGTGCTGATGGGGGGAGCATGTAACGAGGGGACCAACGAGTATGGGCATTACTGTGAGGTGAAACAGTAGAAAACAGCAGAGAGAGAGAGATGACAGTAAAGGATGGATGCGCTGGACCAATGAGCTGGTTTGCTGGGAGTGAATTGTAAATCATATGAATGTATCGCACATTTTTTTTCAGTTCAAAATGTACCTTAAAGGGAGATTTGTCAAGTATTTAATACTCTTATTAACATGGGAGTGGGGCACACATGCTTGCATTATACACATGTATGTATATATTTATTAGCCTATTGGAAATAAATTAACCCTTTAAGAACCACAATAGAACAGTTTTTTTCTTTTTTAGGGGGTTACAGGGGGTCTTCAGGGGGAGATAGCAGGTCAGAAGTATATGTCAAATAGAAGTGGTGTACATCATCTGAAAGCTGGGAACCCTAAGATTAATTTGAGATGCAGCTCAGCACTGTGTGTCAAATTGTTCTAGTCATTAATCAGAAATAAACATGAATGAATGAATTGAATTAAATTGTGAAAGTGTATAAGGGCTTAGAACATGATGATATAAGAATATGTCCATCCCCATGCTCTATTATGTCTCATAAGTTGTTGTAGCAATTTGTGGGTTGATACCATTTGTTACAAAGATCTGGTGCCTAATTTAACCATTTTTTACCACTCAAGAAATCATATAAATGATCAATAATCCCTCCAAAATACCACATAAGACACCAAGACCTTGAGGAACACCATAGAAAAAGCCATGCTGTGACTTGGTTTCAAAAACGTTTGACATTTGGAGATTTCTGCAAGAATTGCATTTTTCAGCGATTGGATGTTGAGCACTTGTGTTCTGGAAACTGCTCAGAAACCCCCTTATTGTCAATCTAGCTAGGAAAGCCATCCTTCCTCTGAATGCTGAATGCCCTAGGTCTCTAGTTTGTAATTGTAAAGTTTCATGAGGCTGTGATTGTCCTAGAGGTCAGCAAAGGTCATTCTATACAGTGAGGTCAAATTTTAGAAACTGGTTTCAAAAAAAAAAAATGGCTACTATGGGGACTAATATCATCACACATGAATACAGTTGGGCTCATTGGATCCACAATAGTCTCAGCTTTACAGTCATATCCAATTTATGCAGTTCCAAGTCTTTTTAGGGACCCCAGTATGCAGAAGTATTCAAACAACTCATTTTTAGAATAGGTGAAAATAACACATTTATACTGCATGCAAATAACTGCATGGTTTTTGCCCAAAATTGCATGTGATCATCATAAAGTGGGCATGTCTGTAAAGGGGAGACTTGTGGGTACCCATACAGACCTCTTTCATTCACATATCTTGAGGTGAGAAGTCAAGGGACATGTCGCCAAAATCTAGCGTAACTTTGGAGCATTATTTAACCTCCTTCACGACAAGCTAGTATGACATGATTGGTACCAATGGATCCGTTGGGTGTTCATATGATGCCATTATCTTCACTCTAGCTAAGAAACTGAGTCCACTACAACCTAAAAATCACAAGTTGCGTTAATACGTTAAGGAAATTATTGGCGTTAAAATGAATATACAGTATTTAGAGTAGGGCTGTCAAAGTTAACGCATTGATAACACGTTACTCTAAATATATTCAGTTTAATGCCACTAAATTCCTTAACGTAGAGCGCGTTAATAATGCGTTAATTTTGGTGAGGAAAAACTGTCAAGGCCATTTTCAAAGGGGTCCCTTGACCTCTGACCTCAAGATATGTGAATGAAAATGGGTTCTATGGGTACCCATGAGTCTCTCCTTTACAGACATGCCCACTTTATGATAATCACATGCAGTTTTGGGCAAGTCATCGTCAAGTCAGCACACTGACACACTGACAGCTGTTGTCTGTTGGGCTTGTGTTTGCCATGTTATGATTTGAGCATATATTTATGCTAAATGCAGTACCTGTGAGGGTTTCTGGACAATATTTGTCATTGTTTTGTGTTGTTAAGTGATTTCCAGTAATAAACATATACATACATTTGCATAAAAGCAGCATATTTGCCCACTCCCATTTTGATAAGAGTATTAAATACTTGACAAATCTCCCTTTAAGGTACATTTTGAAAAGATGAAAAATGTGCAATTAATTTTCGATTAATCAGGATTAAATATTTTATTCGATTGACAGCCCTAATTTAGAGCCTATAGATTTCCACACCATTTCATTGTAAAGTAAAATACATCTTTGCTAGTTTGTTGTGTTTCATTTTTACATCAATAGCTCGTATTATAGTCCACATGTTTGAATATCTGAAATATCTGAAGACACAATGCCCTACATTACAAGGTTTCACAAAGAGCAGAGTGTATTTAAATATTTTCCCTTTTTCAAATAAAATATAAATGCATGTGCAACTGTTGTACCTTTCTTTTATTTACGGCAATGATTTTGTTAATCTTTCAGTAATCTTTCAGATCAGCAAGGATCTGTAATTATTGTGATTAATTTCCACAGTCTTTCTCTCACATTAGTTCCCGTCATCATATCATTCATTAAAATGACTTACATTGGAAAGAGAAATTACCTCTGCTGTTTCATGTGATCATAAACATATGAAAACATAAATTATATAATTTACAAATTCACAAAACATGTAATCATCAGATGGAGAAATGTATATGTAAAGAAAACATGACAAATATTTTTGTATGAACATTATTATTGCTGAATTATGCAGGATTTGAAAGTCAACATTAGTTTATGCTGAATGTTAAATATTTCATATGAAAGCCAAAACTGGTTACAGCTTTGTTGAACCTACATTTCTTTTTAGGAACATTATCATGCTCAGCTTGAGTTCTTTTGTTTTCAGTCCATATATAATCGGGTCCAAAAAAGGGGGAAATATTAAAATTGACACACCCAGAGCCCTTCTTAAGTACATTGATGAGCTCTCAATGCGATGAGCAATTTGTGTAGATGCAACATTAATTTGAAAGATTAAGAAAACAACTAAATGTGTACCACATGTCTGAATGGCTTTTCTCCGGGCATCTGAATTATTAGTCATGACACATGTGCGCAAAATCTGTGCATATGTGTATATTATTATTGCCAGTCGTCCTCCTTGGAGTAACACCATACCAATCATCCCATAGTAGATGTTGACTCTGGTATCCTCACAGACCAGTTTCAATAATGACGGATTGTTACAGAACAAATCCACTATCTTCGTCCTGCAAATTTTAAAACGTGCAACCAACATAAACGATGTAAATATCGTTGAGAAACTTAGAAACCATATTAAAATGACAATTCTGATTAAATTATGTGGACTCATGATAGAATTATATCTCAAAGGACAACATATAGCAATATATCTGTCATATGCCATGGCACTCAAGATCAGCAAGTTACCTATACCATAAAAATGAATCAGAAAAGCCTGAGTTATACATGCAGGATGGGAAATCAGTCTGTTCTGTGTCACAATGCTGAAAAGAAGCTGAGGGAAAAAAGCTGTAGCGCCCACCATGTCACTAATGGGCAAGTTGAACAGCAGGATAAACATTGGCTTGTGTAGATTTTTACTCACAGCAATAGTTGTTAATACCAACAAGTTGCAAAACATAATGATTAGATAGGTGACAGTTCCAAATACAAATGCTGGATAAATTTGAGTACCCGTTAATTCCAATGGTACCAGTGTTAGTAATTCCGTTGAAGTTGCATTTGTATACATAATTATATCGTTGATATTATGTCATGGCCTCCACTGTTGAAAAATAAATATGTTCCTTAATACTTAAGTCAACTGATGAAGGATCCTCACCTTAAAGAAATGTTTTTATTAACAAGCAATTTTGAATTGAGTGCTATGCATTGATTCAAATGTACCTCTCGTTTTATACCTGTTGCAGTATATCTTATCCTCACCTGCACTGTAGGAGCAATGAAAAAGACTCTGTCTTTTATTGGCATTTACTGTAAACAGAAAGATGACTCATGAAGTTAGAGAGCACAGTTTGTCAGCTGGTGCAATTGTTGAAACCAAACTGACCTCATGAGAGAAACAAGTTTATCATGCAATATGGTTTCAAAATAGCCCCGTTTGTAGAATATTAACAACAGAATGAATAGTTTAAATGGCATACTTATCTCTGCAACATAATTTATTGTATCACTATTTTAACCTTTATAAATGTATAAAATGTACATACCTGTAATATATATTTGGAATCTATACTTGTCGAATTTGAAAATGGATGAATAAGGTCAATTCTTAGGCTTTTTACTCATAATGTACTGTACATTGTACTGCCCAACGCCAAAATGAATAAATAAATAACATTTCAGTTGGTTGCAATCTGCAACCTCGCCGCTAGATGTCACCAGATCTTACATACTGCACCTTTAAGCTAAAATCTTGCTCCATACCTTCTTCATGGAACTTGATGTAACAAACCATAGTGACATTCATTGCTCTAATTTTCTTTTTTCTGCCAAATTCAACTGAAGTAAACTTTGACCACAAATATTTAGACCTCCACGACGTTTATCTAGCGACTTTCACGAGTGGCATGAGGCAGAAGTTGTGAAAGCACCAATTTCACTGAGAAGAATGGAGGAATAACCTATATTTGTACATCTCTGGATTTCGGGACTTCTGTAACTTTACTCATCATCATACTGCGATTTGGGTAAAAAAAAATCATGCATGGCAGAAATGATCAGAGAGGATGGAGATATGATGAAATATCTTTTTATGTTTCAGTGTAGTCTCAATTGTTTTCTTTATTTTGGCATTGGCTAAGGACTACAGTAGCCAGTGTACTGTTCTCTTAGTAAATTGTCAGAAAACTCAGGTAAAACATCTACATCTTTTTCCTGAGAGACATTGCATTTGGTGTGAAAGATGCTGATGGGGGAGCAGGTAACGAGGGGACTAAGGAGTATGGGCATTACTGTGAGGTGAAACAGCAGAAAACAGCAGAGAGAGAGAGATGACAGTAAAGGATGGATGCTGTGGTCAGTTCACTCAGACACAACTTCTCTACCCTAAACTCCAATGATCTGGTTTGCTGGGAGTGAATTGTAAATCATATGAATGAATCGCACATTTTTTATCTGTTCCACATGTACCTGAAAGGGAGATTTGTCAGGTATTTAATACTCTTATTAACATGGGAGTGGGGCACACATGCTTGCATTATGACAATGTATGTATATATTTATTAGCCTATTGGAAAAAAAATTAACTCTCTAAGACCCACAATAGAACAGTTTTGGTCTTTTTTAGGGGGTTACAGGGGGTCTTCAGGGGGAGATAGCAGGACAGCAGTATATGTCAAATAGAAGTGGTGTACATCATCTGAAAGCTGGAAACCTGAAGATTCATTTGAGATGCAGCTCAGCACTGTGTGTCAAATTGTTCTAGTCATTAATCAGAAATAAACATGAATGAATGAATGAATGAATGAATGAATGAATGAATGAATGAATGAATTAAAATAAATTGTGAAAGTGTATAAGGGCTTAGAACATTATGATAGAAGTATATGATGGCCATCCCCATGCTCTATTATGTCTCATAAGTTGTTGCAGCAATTTTTGAGTTGATACCATTTGTTACACAGATTTGGTGCCTAATTTAACCATTTTTTACCACTCGAGATATCATATAAATGATCAATAATCCCTCCAAAATACCACATAAAACACCAAGACCTTGAGGAACACCATAGAAAAAGCCATGCTGTGACTTGGTTTCAAAAACGTTTGACATTTGGAGATTTCTGCAAGAATTGCATTTTTCGGCGATTGGATGTTGAGCACTTGTGTTCTGGAAACTGCTCAGAAACCCCCTTATTGTCAATTTCGCTAGGAAAGCCATCCATCCTCTGAATGCTGAATGCCCTAGGTCTCTAGTTTGTAGTTGTAAAGTTTCATGAGGCTGTGATTGTCCTAGAGGTCACCAAAGGTCATTCTATACAGTGAGGTCAAATTTTAGAAACTGGTTTCAATAAAATGAAATGGCTACTATGGGGAATAATATCATCACACATGAATACAGTTGGGCTCATTGGATCCACAATAGTCTCAGCTTTACAGTCATATCAAATTTATGCAGTTCCAAGTCTTTTTAGGGACCCCAGTATGCAGAAGTATTCAAACAACTCATTTTTAGAATAGGTGAAAATAACACATTTATACTGCATGCAAATAACTGCATGGTTTTTGCCCAAAATTGCATGTGATCATCATAAAGTGGGCACTTCTGTAAAGGGGAGACTTGTGGGTACCCATACAGACCTCTTTCATTCACATATCTTGAGGTGAGAAGTCAAGGGACATGTCGCCAAAATCTAGCGTAACTTTGGAGCATTATTTAACCTCCTTCACGACAAGCTAGTATGACATGATTGGTACCAATGGATCCATTGGGTGTTCATATGATGCCATTATCTTCACTCTAGCTAAGAAACTGAGTCCACTACAACCTAAAAATCACAAGTTGCGTTAATACGTTAAGGAAATTAGTGGCGTTAAAATGAATATACAGTATTTAGAGTAGGGCTGTCAAAGTTAACGCATTGATAACACGTTACTCTAAATATATTCAGTTTAATGCCACTAAATTCCTTAACGTAGAGCGCGTTAATAATGCGTTAATTATGCTAAATTTTGGTGAGGAAAATCTGTCAAGGCCATTTTCAAAGGGGTCCCTTGACCTCTGACCTCAAGATATGTGAATCAAAATGGGTTCTATGGGTACCCACGAGTCTCCCCTTTACATACATGCCCACTTTATGATATTCACATGCAGTTTGGGGCAAGTCATAGTCAAGTCAGCACACTGACACACTGACAGCTGTTGTCTGTTGGGCTTGTGTTTGCCATGTTATGATTTGAGCATATATTTATGCTAAATGCAGTACCTGTGAGGGTTTCTGGACAATATTTGTCATTGTTTTGTGTTGTTAATTGATTTCCAGTAATAAATATATACATACATTTGCATAAAGCAGCATATTTGCCCAGTCCCCATGTTGATAAGAGTATTAATTACTTGACTAATCTCCCTTTAAGGTACATTTTGAACAGATAAAAAATGTGCAATTAATTTTTGATTAATCAGGATTAAATATTTTATTCCATTGACAGCCCTAATTTAGAGCCTATAGATTTCCACACCATTTTCATTGTAAAGTAAAATACATCTTTGTTTGTTTGTTGTGTATCATTTTTACATCAATAGCTCATATTATAGTCCACATGTTTTAATATCTGAAATATCTGAAGACACAATGCCCTACATTACAAGGTTTCACACAGAGCAGAGTGTATCTAAATATTTTCCCTTTTTTAATTTTAATATAAATGCATGTGCAACTGTTGTAAATTTCTTTTATTTACAGCAATTATTTTGTTCATCTTTCAGCAATATTTCAGATCTGCAAGGATCTGTAATTATTGTGATTAATTTTATCTCACATTAGTTCCTGTCATCATATCATTCATTAAAATGACTTACATTGAAACTCTCTGGAAGTGAAATGACCTCTGCTGTTTCATATGATCATAAACATATGAAAACATAAATTATATAATTTACAAATTCACAAAACATTTAATCATCAGATGGAGAAATGTATATGTAAAGAAAACATGACAAATATTTTTGTATGTACATTTTTGTTGTGGAATTATACTGGATTTGAAAGTCAACAATAGTTTTGACTGAATGTAAAATATTTCATATGAAAGCCAAACTGGTTACAGCTTTGTTGAACCTACATTTCTTTTTAGGAACATTATCATGCTCAGCTTGAGTTCTTTTGTTTTCAGTCCATATATAATCGGGTCCAAAAAAGGGGGAAATATTAAAATTGACACACCCAGAGCCCTTCTTAAGTACATGGATGAGCTCTCAATGCGATGAGCAATTTGTGTAGAGGCAACATTAATTTGAAAGATTAAGAAAACAACTAAATGTGTACCACATGTTTGAATAGCTTTTCTCCGGGCATCTGTATTATTAGTCATGACACATGTGCGCAAAATCTGTGCATATGTGTATATTATTATTGCCAGTGGTCCCCCTTGGAGTAAGATTATACAAATCATCCCATAGTAGTTGTTGACTCTGGTATCCTCACAGACCAGTTTCAATAATGACGGATTGTTACAGAACAAATCCACTACATTCGTCCTGCAAGTTTTAAACCGTGCAGCCAACATGAACAATGTAAACATCGATGAGAAATTTAGAAACCATATTAAAATAAGAATTCTGATTAAATTATGTGGACACATGATAGAATTATATCTCAAAGGACAACATATAGCAATATATCTGTCATATGCCATGGCACTCAAGATCAGCAAGTTACCTATACCATAAAAATGAATCAGAAAAGCCTGAGTTATACATGCAGGATGGGAAATCAGTCTGTTTTGTGTCACAATGCTGAAAAGAAGCTGAGGGAAAAAAGCTGTAGCGCCCACCATGTCACTAATGGGCAAGTTGAACAGCAGGATAAACATGGGCTTGTGTAGATTTTTACTCACAGCAATAGTTGTTAATACCAACAAGTTGCAAAACATAATGATTAGATAGGTGAGAGTTCCAAATACAAACGCTGGATAAATTTGAGTACCCGTTAAGTCCAATGGTACCAGTGTTAGTAATTCCGTAGAAGATGCATTTGTATACATAATTATATCGTTGATATTATGTTGTGGCCTTCCCTGTTGAAAAAAAAATATGTTCCTTCATACTTAAGTCAACTGATGAAGGATCCTCACCTTAATGAAATGTTTTTAATAACAAGCAATTTTGAATTGAGTGCTATGCATTGATTCAAATGTACCTCTCGTTTTATACCTGTTGCAGTATATCTTATCCTCACCTGCACTGTAGGAGCAATGAAAAAGACTCTGTCTTTTATTGGCATTTACTGTAAACAGAAAGATGACTCATGAAGTTAGAGAGCACAGTGTGTCAGCTGGTGCAATTGTTGAAACCAAACTGACATCATGAGAGAAACAAGTTTATCATGCAATGTGGTTTCAAAATAGCCCCGTTTGAGGAATATTAACAGCAAAATGAATAGTTTTAATAGCGTACCTTGCAACATAATTTATTGTATCACTATTTTAACCTTTATATATGTATGAAATATACATACATGTAATATATATTGGTAATCTAGACTTGTTGAATTTGAGACTGGATGAATAACGTAAAACCTTAGGCCCTTTATTCATAATGTACTGTACATCAGCTAATTTTTAGGTGTGTCCAATGCCAAAATGAATAAATAAATAACAATTCTATAAATAAGTGCCAGAGACAGAGAGGTTTTAATTTGTGTAATTTTGTATCGTATACAGAAGTACAGTTCCTGTCTCTATGACGACAAGGGATTAACCTGTGATAACAGTCTCCTATGAATGTGGGTTATATGCATGTTCAACCAACAGGATCAATGTGTAGCATTTAGGGGGATCTAATGACAGAAAGGGAATAGAATATTAAAAAGTATGTTTTCTTTAGTGTATAATCACCTGAAAATAAGACTTGTTCTGTTTTCATTACCTTAGAAGTAGCCGTTTATATCTACATAGGGTCCTCTTCACAGAGCCTCTTCACGGAGCCGGCCACCACGTTTCTACAGTAGCCCAGAACAGACAAACCAGACACTGGCTCTAGATAGGGCCATACATGATTTCTCGTTTTCGAATCGGCCACCATAGTTCTTCTATACGCTTGGCAAACGGGAGAGATTGCAGTTGGTTGCAATCTGCAACCTCACTGCTAGATGCAGCCAGATCTTACATACTGCACCTTTAACCAAAATTCTTGTTCCATACATTCAATTCAATTAAAGGGAAATCTTGCCACAAATATGCAGACTTCCACAACGTATATCCAGCGACTTTCAAGATTGACAGGAGGCAGAAGTTGTGACAGCACCAATTTCAGTGTAGAGAAGAAAGGTGAAAATTTGTGTATCTCTGGATTCCAGGACTAATGTAACTTTACACATCATCATACTGTGATTTGGGTAAAAAAATCATTCATGGCAGAAATGATCAGAGAGGATGGGGATATCAGGAAATATCTGATTACGGGTCACTGTAGCTCATAGAATCGTAGTCAGCTGCTTTGCATGATAGGTAATGCTTTACATACTATGCTTCACTCTATGCCGTACCTTGAGAAATCTACAGTACTGTATGTACGCTTGCACGTTTGGTGTGACACTGACTGAGAGACTAAGCTCGGTGCTAGAGCAAAGTTCATTGTTTTCTTTGTTTTGGCATTGGCTATGGACTAGAGTAGCCAGTTTACTGTTCTCTTAGTAAACTGTCAGAAAACTCACTTCATACCGTCACCGGTGAGCTGTCCCCCATTGTGGGGAAACCTTGGTGACCGTGGGGTTGTGAAGAGGTCTGTGTTCACTGCTCAGTATGGATGACAACCGTAGAGGTCTGTATACATGGTGGATGTCACTGGGGCACTGGACGTAAACACAAGAAGAGGGAATCTCTCCTTTCAATAGTCATGGTATCCAGATTTGTCTCAGTTACGTTCTTTGGCCACAGGTTTGTCAGTGGTGGGGTCAGCTGCACCACAGTTTAGGAAGTGTGGGCTGTGAAGGCCTTTCCGGGAACCATCACCTTAACGTAGTGGAGAGGTTTGTGTGTCCCTATGACCCTGAGGGCTGGGTTGTCTGGAGCCTGGTGCTCCTGGTAGGGTCTCCCATGGCAAATTGGTCTCAGGCGACGGGCCACTCAGAAATCCCCGGTTGAGTGCCGCTTAGTTAGAGTTTACCCCGATGGACGAGAGGGTCGCCTCCCTATGCCTTCGGGTTATGGGGGGGGAAATTCTGACTGTTGTCTGTGCATATGCACTGACAAGCAGTTCTGAGTATTCGGCCTTCTTGGAGACCCTGAATGGAGTCCTGCATGGGCCTCCAGTATGGGACTCCATAGTTCTGCTTGGAGACTTCAACGCGCACGTGGGCAATGATGGAGGCACCTGGAGAGGTGTGATTGGGAGGAATGGCCTCCCTGATCTAAACCTGAGCTGTCATTTGTTACTGGACTTCTGTGCTAGTCATGGACTGTCCATAACGAACACCATGTTCTAACATAAGGATGCTCATAAGTGTACATGGTACCAGAGCATCCTAGGCCGAAGGTCGATGATCGATTTTGTGACCGAATCATCTGATCTGAGGCCGCATGTTTTGGACACTCGGGTGAAGAGAGGGGCGGAACTGTCAACCGATCACCATCTGGTGGCGAGTTGGGTCAGAGGGTGGGGGAAGACTCTGGACAGACCTGGTAAGCCCAAACGGGTAGTGCGGGTGAACTGAGAACGTCTGGAGGATGCCCCTGTCCGAGAGATCTTCAATGAACACCTCCAGCGGAGCTTTTCTGGCATCCCTGTGGAGGATGGGGGCATTGAACCCGAGTAGGCGATGTTCAAAGCTTCCATTGCTGAAGCTGTGGCGGTGAGCTGTGATCTAAAGGTCTTGGGTGCCTCAAGGGGCAGCAACCCTTGAACACCGTGGTGGACACCGGTGGTCAGGGAAGCCGTCCGACTGAGGAATGAGTCCTTCCGAGATATGTTATCTCAAGACATCCCAACGACCCCCCAGAACATCCCACCGACCCCCCAGGACCCCAGCACAAACCTCAACGAGATACACAAAGACCTCAAACTCCTATGCAAAGATGAGAAAACCATACAGAAAATCTTGGAAAGCATCAGAAAATCTTGGAAAGCATCAGAAAAAACACACTTTTTTTTTTAAACTGTCCCATCTTTTAAACCACTCATAATTTATTTGTTAGTCTTTTTATCCAATCCTTATAACCCGTTTTATGGCTACCACCTTTTTACACATAAACATCAGAGGAATAAGGATAAACAAAAGTGAACTGAAACACATTTTAACTGAAAAACAAGTCACAGTAGGCTCCATTAATGAAACTCTCCTCAGGAAAGAAACACCTTTTAAACTGGATGGTTTTAATATTTTAAGAAAAGAGCGACTAAAAGGCCATGGGGCGGAGTGGCACTTTTAATCAAACAGGGAATCGAATACAGGGAAACCCTTTTTAATCTGACACAAGAAGAACTTTCACATAATGAGTACATGGCCACCACACTGTTTTTAAATACATCCACCTATACACATACATACATCCTCTCCTCATCTCATCAATATATTGTCCCCCTGGAATACAGCCCTCAGGAAAACTCATCATGACCATCACTAACAATAACAGAAACGTGCTCATAATGAGAGATTCTAATGCCAAACACAAGGATTTTAACTGCAACACTACAAGCAAATCAGGAATAACACTCAAAGAAATACTGGACACCACCAACCTCACTATCCTCAATAACGATGAACCGACACACATCCACTCTGCCAACTCCACCATGGACACACTGGACCTAGCACTCTCATCACCAGACCTCTCAGCCACACTCCACAACTTCCATGTGAGTCACAACATCGGCAGCGACCACCTCTCCATCCTCGCCACTTTCTCCCTCACACTCCAACACCTGCCACAACAACCACGGTACAACTACAAAAAAGCAAACTGGGAAAACTACAGGAAACACATCATCAAAGAAAGCACGGACATCACTCAGATCCCCCTCGACCACCATTCACTAGACCACCTGGCTACACACATCGGATCACTACTCACCCAGGCTTGTGACTCATGCATCCCACTTCACTCCGCCACCAAACCACAGCAACAGCTCCCAACCCACATACTGCACCTGATCAAAAGACAAGAGAAAATTACAGCCGCAAGCGGCAGTTCGCAGGTTCAAGCCTTTTTTCGCTCAACAGAGGGAAGCACCTGAAATCAAAGCCATGAGCAGCAGTGATCGGGTTTTGGGCTTCACAAAGCAAAGCAAAGTCATTTCACCTGGTTTAACTCTGTATAAAGAAGGATTGAGACCAATCACATCCTTGTTTCATTATTACAGTGTATGTAGCCTTTCAGTAGTTGCACACTCAAAGTCCCGCCAGTCATATTTCTTGGCATTTTGGGGACGTTTCAAAAGGTTAATTAAAATATTCATCAAGTTTGGTGATGCTGGCACGAACTCCCATTGATTTGTGGCAAACTTTGCGCCAGGCCAATGCAAATCTTTGGAACTGGTGGCGCCCCCTATGGAGTAATTTCCAAATAGTTTTACACACGTGGCTCAAAATTGTTATAAAACGTATCCTGTGAGTTTGGTATTGATTGGATAAACATTTTCGGATGTATAGTAGCGCCCCCTAGTGGTCGATGTGAATGAAACTTTCAGGAGATGTTTCAGCTACTCCTATGAACATATTCTGCAAGTTTCGAGAAGATGGGCCCAACAGTTGTTGAGTGAGCTCTATTGATGTGCTAAGCCACGGCCCTTTAAAGTCCATTGGTCAATATTTTGAAAAACGAAATGAGATGTCAACAAGCTTTATGCCACTTTTGATGAACCTGGTCCAATAATGTTCCACAGAAAATTTGCCAGCATTCGAATGTACGGTTTAGGAGAAGATGTCAAAACTGTGTTTTTCAAAAAATTCAAAATGGAGGAAAATCTAGTTGGCGGACTTCCATGGTCCAAGAGACTTTTTTGTAGAACACATTCAGCAGCACATGTTTGTCAAATTTTAAATCAATGGGACTTATGGTGTGAGGGGGCTGGCCTTGAAAAAGTTGCAGCCAATTGGGATTATATTTTATGTGAAGCATTATGACATCATGTACAGTTATGGTACCAAGTTTCACGTCTCTAGCTCGTTCCAGCTCACAGCAAATTGAGCATATAATGCTAAATAGGCCACGCCCACATGCACCAATCAATATGACACTTGAGATCTTGGTTAATACTTGCACCCAGAGCATGTGCACCAAATTTGGTGAAATTCTGTCCACTGAATCTTGAGGTACAAGTTTTTAGTAGTTGTGGCGCCCCCTATGGGTTGAACTCAAAATGCTTTGGTACGCCTACTCCCAAACACGTACTAAAGATATCTACCAAGATGTATGATGAATAGACCAATGGTCAATGAATTATGGCCAATTTCCTCCTAAGCCCCGCCCATTGAAAAGTTTGTTGATCATTATCTTCGAAACGCAATGAGATATCAACAAGCTTTATGTAACTTTATATGAGCTTAGTCCAATAATGATCCACAGAAAATTTGGTAGCAATCGGACCTACAGTTTAGGAGGAGATGTCAAAAATGTGCAATAAACCAGCTCCAGAACCAAATTAGACAACAACTCACTCTGCACACACAGCAACAATGGAAATCAGTCTACAATAAACTGGACAGCGACTACAGATCCAACCCACGCAGCTCTTGGCAGAAAATAAAAAATATGAACGGTGCATAAAACAAAAACAACATACCAACTCTGATACATGAAGGAAAATCCATTGAAAATAGCCAAGAAAAAGCAACCCTATTCAGAAACCACCTCCAGAGCACCCACTCCTGTCCCTCAGATCCACACTTTGATCATAACTGGAAAGAAACTGTCGACATGACCACAACCAATCCCCCACCCCCCCGTCACTAACCTCAGCAGATGACCTCCCACTGACACAACCAATCACCCCCCCAGAAATCAAATCTCACCTGAAAAAAATGAAAAATAAAGCACCTGGAGAAGACAACATAGAAACCATCCTGATCAAACAAGCACCAGACACCTACCTCAACCTGCTCTCCCTCCTCTTCACCACCTGCCTCACCACCAGTCACTTTCCCTTACCCTGGAAAACAGCCATAGTCACAATGATTCATAAACCAGGCAAAGATCCAAAACATCCCACCAGCTACAGACCCATCAGCCTCCTCAGTTACATTGGTAAACTGTTTGAACGCATCATCACTGCACGCCTCACACAACACACAGACAACATGGGACTCCTGGGCATTCACCAAGCTGGCTTCCGCAAAAACAGATCCACCACCGACAACATCCTCAGGCTATCAGAAGCAATCACCCGCAGTTTCACCAAGAAAAAATTCACCCTGGCGATATTCGTCGACAACGAAAAAGCTTTCGACAAAATGTGGCACAATGGACTAATATACAGGCTACAAGACCGAAAAACTCCAAATACCACTTCCAATATACAAAATCATCTCAAGTTTCCTCCAAAACCGACAAATAAAAGTCAAATTCTCCACTTCCCTCTCCACCCCTTTCACTCCCGAAGCCGGTGTCCCACAAGGTGCAGTCCTCAGTCCCCTCCTTTTACTCATCTACATCTCCAACGTCTACCAACCTCCACCCACCATAGGACACATCTCACAATTTGCCGATGAACTCTGTTACTGGACTCACTCCAAATCAATTCCACTGGCTGCCAAAAAACTCCAAACATGCATCACAACAATAGAAACCTGGTCCAACAAATGGAGAATCAAACTCAACCCCACCAAAACTCAGCTCATCCTGTTCACCAGAAACACCCAACTAAAACCAATGATCCACCTCATCCTCCACAACACCCCCCTCACCCTGGCCAAAAAGGCACAGTTTTTAGGAGTCACCTTTCAAAATAACATGACATGGACCACCCCGATAAATAACCTGGAAAAACAAGGCAACCAACGACTCAACCATCTCAAAGCACTCACCGGACACAATCACGGAGCATCACCAGAAATCATCCTTAAGGTTTACCAAACATACATCCGATCAATCTTTGAATATGCAGCACCAGCCTGGACCACAGCCTCACAACATCAATTCAACAGACTACAAATCATCCAGAACAAGGCAATAAAACTGGCATACAGACTCCCACAATACATCAGCACCCACTACATCCATAGTATGTCCAGACTCAAAACCATCCAAGAAAGAAACACCATCCTCACTCAGAGATTTATACAGAGAGCCATCCACAACACTGCCATGAAACAGTTAATCCATGAAGGAAAATGGGCCACCAGAAAACCCTCTCCATAATCCTTCAAAACAAACCACCATAACTATCAACTCCCCACCACCAATACTAACCCATGATTACATTTAACTCCATTTACAGTCCACACACCACATACAACTACATCATCTTTTTTTTCCCATCATTTTCTTTTAGAGCATCATCCTTTTATCCATCACCCTTTTAAACACCATTCTTTTATTTATTTATTTATTTATTCATTTTTTCATTTATTCATTCATTCATTCATTCATTCATTCATTCATTTATTTATTTATTTTAATCTTGCCTTAATTTAAAACAAAAAAAAAAAAAAATTCTCAACTGGCCGGGCAAGGGCCATGCTGCCTCCCTACAAATTGGGCTCCTCCTCCATCTCCTCTCACCTCCCTCCAATGATGACTGTCTATGGATAGAAAAGGGCAAAAGTCCTGAGCTATCGACCAGGCTCACGAATTTACGTCTACGTCTACGTTATCTCGGAGGACTCCGTAGGTTGCAAGGTTCGGATAGGCCCGAAGGGCAGCAGCCACTGCTGTGAAGCGGGTGTGGAAGGAGTTCGGAGCAGCCATGGAGAAGGACTTTCGGTCGGCATCAAGGTGCTTCTGGAAAACCGTCCGGCAACTCAGGAGGTTGAAACGGGGGAACCATCCAAGCTGTGTACAGTAAGGATGGGATTCTGTGGACCTCAACTGAGGAGGTAATCGGGCGGTGGAAGGAGCACTTTGAGGAACTCTTGAATCTGACTAATATGCCCTCTAATGTAGAGGCAGAACTGGAAGCTGATGGGGGATCATCATCAATTTCCCTGGTGGAAGTCACTGAGGTAGTCAAACAACTCCACAGTGGCAAAGCCCTGGGGATTGATGAGATCCGTCCAGAAATGCTGAAAGCTTTGGATGTGGAGGTGCTGTCTTGGATGACACGTCTCTTCAACATTGCGTGGAAGTCGGTGACAGTGCCTAAGGAGTGGCAGACCGGGGTGGAGGTTCCCCTGTTCAAAAAGGGGGACCAGAGAGTGTGTGCCAATTTCAGGGGTATCACACAACTCAGCCACCCTGGTAAAGTCTACTCCAAGGTGCTGGAAAGGAGGGTTCGGCCGATAGTCGAACCTCGGATCGAAGAGGAACAATGTGGATTCCGTCCTGGCCGTGGAACAACGGACCAGCTCTTCACTCTCGCAGGGATCCTGGAGGGGGCCTGGGAGTATTCCTAACCAGTCTACATGTGTTTTGTGGACTTGGAGAAGGCATATGACCGGGTCCACCGGGAGATACTGGGGGTCGCTGCGAGATTATGGGGTGAGGGGATCACTTCTTAGGGCCATCCAATCTCTGTACGCCCAAAGCGAGAGCTCTATTCGGGTTCTCGGCAGTATGTCGGACTCGTTTCCGGTGGGGGTTGGGCTCCACCAGGGCTGTGCTTTGTCACCAATCCTGTTCGTGATATTCATGGACAGGATATCAAGGCGTAGTCGGGGGGAGGAGGGTTTGCAGTTCAGTGTGCTGAGGATCTCATCGCTGCTTTTTGCAGATGATGTGGTCCTGTTGGCATCATCGGTCTGTGACTTCCAGCACTCACTGGAGCAGTTCACAGCCGGGTGTGAAGGGGCTGGGATGAGGATCTCTAAATCTGAGGCCATGGTTCTCAGCAGGAAACCGATGGATTGCCTACTCCAGGTAGGGAATGAGTCCTACCCCAAGTGAAGGAGTTCAAGTACCTCGGGGTCTTGTTCGTGAGTGAGGGGACAATGGAACGTGAGATTGGCCGGAGAATTGGAGCAACGGGGTCGGTACTGCATTTGCTTTACTGCACCGTTTTGACGAAAAGACAGTTGAGCCGGAAGGCAAAGCTCTCGATCTACCGGTCAATCTTCGTTCCTACTCTCACCTACGGTCATGAGGGCTGGGTTATGACCAAAAGAACTAGATCGCGGGTACAAGAGGCCGAAATGGGTTTTCTCAGGAGGGTGGCTGGCGTCTCCCTTAGAGATTGGGTGAGAAGCTCAGTCATCCGTGAGGGACTTGGAGTAGAGCCGCCACTCCTTTGCATTGAAAGGAGCCAGCTGAGGTGGTTCGGGAATCTGGCAAGGATGCCCCCCGGGCGCCTCCCTAGGGAAGTGTTCCAGGCACGACCAACTGAGAGGATGCCACGGGGAAGACCCAGGACTAGGTGGAGAGATTATATCTCCACACTGGCCTGGGAACGCCTCGGGATCCCCCAGTCAGAGCTGGTTAATGTGGCCCGGGAAAGTGAAGTTTGGGGTCCCCTGCTGGAGCTGTTGCCCCCGCGACCTGACCCTGGATAAGCGGTTGAAGATGAGTGAGTTAGTGAGTGGGGTGTGAAGGGCTGTCCCAATCTCTGTACTGTGCAGAACTTGAAGAGCTTTCTGGGCCTGGCCACATACTAAAGGTTTGTGAAGTATTGTTGCATGCATGCATCAAGTACCAGTTAGGCTTGTACTTAATAGGAAAGTATGTGAACAGAGGAGTGCCATACATCATTCACCTCACTGCAGAGAGCTCTTGTGAATGCTTTAGTTGTCTTTTCCCCTAACCACACCATACTTTTCATCCTCAATATGGACACCAGTGACATTGAAACATGAGCTGTACTACATGTAACCTGTGTGACACCTGATTGTAGAAAGTCGTAGTATACCACAGCAAGTCAGTCAGTGGTATTCTGCATTTCATGTACTACTTCAGGGGCCTTCACTTCACCGTCAGGACCGACCACTCTGCCTTCCAGTAGCTGATGTCTTTTAGTAAATGAGAGCCCAGCTGACTTGTGGGCTAGAGGAATTTCAAGATACACAGGGTGCATGGCAAGACATGACAATGCAAATCATATGCACAGATCACGTGGGTGCTCCGGTGGTCGAGCACCCACCAAAAAGGTTGAGCATCCACTGGAAAGGCTGATCAAAAAATAAATGAATGGGGCCCAAACTCTAGGGCCCAAACTCCGGGGCCCGACGATGGAAAAGGGCCCATGATCCTCGGGGGGATTGTAACATCCAGGGCCCATGGTACTTTAATGTGGCCTTGCTCCCTAGTGTTGGCTGGCTATTGCCATATGCATTTCCTCCGCTGCTGCCATGCAGCGGCTGATGTCTTTTAACAAATTAAAGCCCAATAAGAGCTTGTTGGTAGAGGAATTCCAAAATACACAGGGTAAAAAAGACAATGCAAATGCTTTATTTTTTTTAAAAGAACCACACCATGCCCCTCTACAAATAGGATGCATCTAATTTTGCCGGGCTGCTGCGGCGGTAACGGTGCCTCGCTGTGGCAGAAAGGGTGGGGGGACTTTAATTCTCTTCTGCTGTTTCCTGCACTAGCTGCAGTGTGCACCAACTACCACCAGGTGGCACATTTGAGCAGTCTAGATCGCAACAGCTGTGAGAGAAGCTGAACCCTGCATTTCTGCTCCTCATGCAGTACAATAGTCTACATACAGTACAGTAGGGAACTTAACGTGGGGGCAACCCTGTTTCCTAAAAAAATAAAGAGAGAGCCTGTAGCAGAGTCAGTTATACCGTTTAATTAATTTAACACTAGAACTACCAAGGCAGTCATTTTGACCGTTTTTAAATTTTGTCGAGGGAGAGTGCGAGTGGACTAAAGTGTAGATGTGACGAATAACTTTCTTTGATCATGAAGCTCATTGTTACTGCACAGTTCTCTGGTTTATCAGTGAAGTTTATGAACTACACTGCAGACTGGCCTCTCTGAACGGGTCCAGCGCGGGTTGAATGCGCATCAGCAGGTAGGGTCTGCGTTCAATACGTCTGATGTATGAAATGTCTCTATCCTCACTGCGCTGCATTTTTATAAACATAAGATAATCTGGTCATGGGTCACATCTCTCGGTCGTGTTCTCATAGGCCGCCTCATAGCGCTGAACATCCACTAACTACTATTTTACTTTTAGGTTTGTTTTTTTGTTGCTGTGACAGCAAAACGGTACCAGCGGAAACACTGGGTGTTTGTTTTACTCTTACAGTGTATATTTATGTAACATTTTGTGATGTTTATTGCAACTTCATCAATATCTGCTGTCTCGTTCAACACACAGCTCCGCTCGCTCACTGGAGCAGCTTTGTAGCAGCCTTCAGTGTTGATAGGCTATTACTTGTGACGTGTAACCAATCAGATAGTGCTGTGGGCGGGACATTGAGTGAGCCGACAGAGAGCCTTCAGTGTTGATAGGCTATTACTCGTGACGTATAACCAATCAGATAGTGCTGTGGGCGGGACATTTAGTGAGCCGACAGAGAGCCTTCAGTGTTGATAGGCTATTACTCGTGACGTATAACCAATCAGATAGTGCTGTGGGCGGGACATTGAGTGAGCCGACTGAGAGCCTTCAGTGTTGATAGGCTATTACTCGTGACGTATAACCAATGAGATAGTGCTGTGGGCGGGACATTGAGTGAGCCGACAGAGAGCCTTCAGTGTTGATAGGCTATTACTCGTGACGTATAACCAATCAGATAGTGCTGTGGGCGGGACATTGAGTGAGCCGACAGAGAGCCTTCAGTGTTGATAGGCTATTACTCGTGACGTGTAACCAATCAGATAGTGCTGTGGGCGGGACATTGAGCTAGCCTACAGAGAGCCTTCAGTGTTGATAGGCTATTACTCTTGGCGTACAACCAATCAGATAGTGCTGTGGGCGGGACATAGAGTGAGCTTACAGAGAGGTGACTACAGACAGAGAGGCAGCTGCCTCAGAGCCAAAGTAGCGCATTTTTTTATGACTTTCATCAGCAATCATTATCGTTCTGTCTTGGACGTTTGTATCACAATACTGTACATGAAAGAACGGCCATCAGGTGCATTGTGATACAAGCGTCCAAGAGAGGTTATTTAACATGAAACCATAATCACTGCATTATCGTCACCGGTTTTCAAAACGTCCGTAAAGTAAAAGGATATTATTATCTGTTATCTGATAATAACTATTATCTGAGGACAAATGGTGGAATTTAGACCCATTTCATTTTATTTGTTTAGGATATTTCCTTATTATTCGTTTACTTTTTCCCAACGAGTGGTACAGTATTTACAGTCAGTTGGGGAAAGCCATAATTTGCGCCCGGCCGCCCGGTACTACCCAGCCATAGCAGTGATTTCCTACATTATACATGTTTTAAATAGTCTATTGTAGTTCATGAAATAAAGACAGTTTATAATTTGTACTCAGAGACTGGTGGTCATCTTTTCAGCCTCTCACCGGGTAAAACGGGTTACCCACGGCCCGCTATTTCCAAGCAAACTTTATTACAGTAGCTTGGTGTCTTTAAGGTGTTTTTCTCCATTATAGACAAGCTTCGATTGTAAAATAAATATCAGTGTTTATATAAAAAAATAAATTAAAAAAATTTAGTTTTAACCTCAAAAATAAAAAAAATCTTACAGTGTAGACTGATTCAGAATCACTTTAAGTTTTAAGTTTTGCATTTTACTGCCTTAGAGTTTAAGCTTGTAACCACGTATCTCTAAAAAGTCTTCATTTCGTGAGCTCAGAAAAACAACCCTGTCGTGTAATTGTCATACAAATGTGTAAAAAAACAGGTTCATTTACATGAGAGAGCTGGTCTGGCATTCCCTGAAGGACTTTGTGCGACGCGAAGCCAAGCCACTCAACAGGGAGGAACTGATTGAAGCAATAATAACGTTCTGGGAGACCAAACTCAACAGAAAGTAATGCAATAACTACACAAACCATTTGGACAATGTAATCCCAAAAGTAATTGCATTAAATGGAGGTCCCACTGGTATGTAGGCCTCCCATCTGCTGTTGTCTGCTTCTGAATCTTTATTTGTACGCTAAAATAACCTAACCCTGCTGTCTTTAGTTCTTATGTATTTTACAATCGAAGCTTGTCCCTGCTGTGTATAATGGACTCTCTGTAAAAAATAAAACTTAAGAGTGATTCAGAAACAGCTTACACTGTGAGATTTTTATTTTTAAGGTTAAAACAAAAAAAAATTGGTTAAAGAGTGATTCGGCTGATGAGTCCCGAGTTGAAAAGCCCTAATCTCTCACCATCAAGGAAATATATGGGTCGTTAATGGCACACTCCTTCGACATCCCCCAACCTCTCCTCTCTCTTTCTCTTTGTCTAACCCCCCTGACCGTTAATATACCTGGGCGTCTGTTTGGGGAACAGTGATATTGTAAATAGATGGATAGATGGATAGATAGTTCAAGTTTCCAGCATCTCAGTTCCATAGTGCAAACATATTAGTAAAAAGGCACAAGTAAGTAAAAAAAATATACCGGATATAAAAATACCAGTAGATGAAGAAACTGTAAAAAAAAAAAAAATGAATATAGTGCAGGGTAACAACTTATATACGGGACTATTAAAAATGTGAAACTAGTGCAAAAAGTGATATAGTGCTGGATAATAAAATATAGGAGATATAGAGACCAGGGTATTAAGTAATGTCGAATATGGAATATAATGCGGGATAAGAACTGAGGTAGAGAGTTTTTTTTAAATAGACTAAAGTGCAGAATAAAGCTGTACATTGTTTGTAGAATACAGTAAAACAAGTCTATAAAGGTGCAGAGTAGAGCTGTTTGTTGTGTGCAGAATTCAAATTAGCTCAGTCTAAAGTGCACTGTGTGCATTATCTGTCCTGCAGACCGTCCTCCTTTGTCCCCCTCCTCCCCAGAGAGGTGTTGTACAGTTTGATGGCTCGGGGGACAAAGGACTCGGATGCTCCTTCGACACCGCCCCCCCCCCCCCCCCCCCCCCCCCCCCCTCCTCTCTTTCGCTCAGCCCCCTGGCCGTTAATATACCTGGCAGTCTGTGTGGGAAACACTGATATTGCATACGGTCAATATGACCGCTATGGCCATTCAAGGTAGAAATACTCTTAACTATTTTGTGTTTTGTAATTTTAATAAAATAACAATAACAAACAGTCTGAAGCAGCTGCCTCTCTGTCTGTAGTCACCTCTCTGTAAGCTCACTCAATGTCCCGCCCACAGCACTATCTGATTGGTTACACGTCACGAGTAATAGCCTATCAACACTGAAGGCTCTCTGTCGGCTCACTCAATGTCCCGCCCACAGCACTATCTGATTGGTTACACGTCACGAGTAATAGCCTATCAACACTGAAGGCTGCTACAAAGCTGCTCCAGTGAGCGAGCGGAGCTGTGTGTTGAACATAAGACAGCAGATATTGATGAAGTTGCAATAAACATCACAAAATGTTACAGAAATATACACAGTAAGAGTAAAACAAACACCCAGTGTTTCCGCTGGTACCGTTTTGCTGTCACAGCAAAAAAACAAACCTAAAAGTTAAATAGTAGTTAGTGGATGTTCAGCGCTATGAGGCGGCCTATGAGAACACGACCGAGAGATGTGACCCATGACCAGATTATCTTATGTTTATAAAAATGCAGCGCAGTGAGGATAGAGACATTTCATACATCAGACGTATTGAACGCGGACCTGACCTGCTGATGCGCATTCAACCCGCTCTGGACCGGTTCAGAGAGGCCAGTCTGCAGTGTAGTTCATACACTTTTTTATTTTTATGGTAAAAACAAACAAAAAAATCTGTGATTTTTATTTTTTATTTTTTTAAATAAACACTGATATTTATTTTACAATCGAAGCTTGCCTATAATGGAGAAAAACACATTAAAGACACCAAGCTAATAAAGTTTGCTTGGAAATAGCGGACCGTGGGTAACCCGTTTCACTCGGTGAGAGGCTGAAAAGATGACCACCAGTCTCTGAGTACAAATTATAAACTGTCTTTATTTCATGAACTACAATAGACTATTTAAAACATGTATACTGTAGCAGATCACTCTGCTATGGCTGGGTAGTACCGGGCGGCCGGGCGCAAATTATGGCTTTCCCCACCTGACTGTAAATACTGTACCACTCGTTGGGAAACAGTAAACAAATAATAAGGAAATATCCTTAACAAATAAAATGAAATAGGCCTAAATTCCACCATTTGTCCTCAGATAATAGTTATTATCAGATAACAGATAATAATATCCTTATACTTTACGGACGTTTTCAAAGCCCTTCCCTCGGATCCCTTCACATCAGTCACACAGTCAGTCAGTAAGACAAACAGATCTCAGTCAGATATTCACCTGCTAGAAAAAAGTTTTTTTAATCTCCTGTAAGGTTGTGTCAGAGTAAAAAAACACCAGCGCCTTTGCGTCTTTACGCATATAGCATCCCGTCGAATTTCTCATATTTTGACTGAAGCTTTCAGTAAAGTTACGGAAATACGGACAGCGCCACTCTGCCATTGCTGACCACATTGTGGTCAAAGGGGGTACTGTATACAGTATCATGAAATCCTGGAATTAAGATTCAAGCTCTCTGCTGCCATCTTGCGTCTCTAGTTATCAAGTACAGCCCAGATACATCCCCCCCTTTTACCGCCGCGACGTCACCCTGGTAACGCGGCGGCAACCTGGCAAAATAAGATGCATCCTATCTGTACCTGTAGAACTATGGACTGATTAAAGATGTAACTCCATTGTGGTTGAACAGCTGGCCATAGTGACACACAATTACCTAAGTGATTGGGACAGAGGAAGACCAGGTGAAGTTGTGTACAGGGTTTACTGAAAGGAGCAAAGGTTGCCTTGAATAGAGATATGTTATATAAGCACAGCTACTCCCTCCTGACCTGACAGCAGGTCACTAAAAGAAGAAGAGCATCCTAATATCTGTGAAGCTCAGTGCATAGCTAAAGAGAGAATGAGTATATTATACTTTTATTTAAAAACAAATTTTCCTCATCGAATATCCTTTCCATCCATCACTTCATTCACAGTTTTTGACAAAATGTTTTAGTTTGCCAAAGAATTAGATTGCCAATAGATAATAATTTGTATAGTTATAAAATATTTATTGCATCTATTCTCTCTTTTAATCACTGTTCTCAATTACTAATGTGTCACTGAATTTACTTGTCAAGAATATGGAACAGAGATTAAAAATCTCAGTGTTTCATTTCAACATTGGTTATTCCTCCAAGAATATGTAACAAGCAAACAAGCATAGGAACACACACACACACAAATATATATTGGACAATATATATATATATATATATATATATATATACACATCTATATATTGTATCCATATATTTCCCCCGTTTTAATTCTAATATAAATGCATGTGCAACTATTCTAACTTTCTAATTACAGCAATGATTTTGTCCATCTTTCAGCAATCTTTCAGATCTGCAAGGATCTGTAATTATTGTGATTAATTTCCACAATCTTTCTCTCACATTAGTTCCTGTCGACATATTCCTTATTATTTATTAAAATCACTTACAGTGGAACTCTCCGGAAGATAAATTACCTCTACTGTTTCATGTGATCATAAACATATTTTAACAAAAATGTGAACATTAAATAATTTACAAATTCATGAAACATGTAATCATCAGATGGAGAAATGTATATGTCAATAACAGATGACAAATAGTTTTTTATGAAAATTATTCTTGCTGAATTATACAGGATTTGAAAGTCAACTTTAATTTATGCTGAATGTAAAATATTTGATATGAAAGCAGAAAGTGGTTACAGCTTTGTTGATCCTACGTTTCTTTTTAGGAACATTATCATGCTCTGCTTGAGTTCTGTTGTTTTCAGTCCATATATAATCGGGTCCAAAAAAGGGGGAAATATTAAAATTGACACACCCAGAGCCCTTCTTAAGTACGGGGATGCATTCTTAAAGCGATGAGCAATGAATGTAAAGGCGGCATTAATTAGAAAAATTAAGAAAACAACTAAATGTGTACCACATGTCTGAATGGCTTTTTTCCGGGCATCTGTATTATTAGTCATGACACATGTGCGCAAAATCTGTGCATATGTGTATATTATTATTGACAGTGGTCCCCCTTGGAATAACACAATACAAATCATCCCATAGTAGTTGTTGACTCTGGTGTCCTCACAGACCAGTTTCAATAATGACGGATTGTTACAGAACAAATCCACTATATTTGTCCTGCAAATTTTAAACCGTGCAGCCAACATAAACAGCGTAAACATCATTGAGAAATTTAGAAACCATATAAAAATAATAATTCTGATTAAATTATGTGGACTCATGATAGCATTATACCTCAAAGGACAACATATAGCAATATATCTGTCATATGCCATGGCACTCAAGATCAGCAAGTTTCCTGTACCACAAAAATGAATCAGAAAAGCCTGAGTAAAACATGCAGGATGGGAAATCAGTCTGTTCTGTGTCACAATGCTGAAAAGAAGCTGAGGGAAAAAAGCTGTAGCACCCACCATGTCACTAATGGGCAAGTTGAACAGCAGGATAAACATGGGCCTATGTAGCTTTTTACTCAAAGCAATAGTTGTTAATACCAACAAGTTGCAAAACATAATGATTAGATAGGTGAGTGTGCCAAATACAAACGCTGGATAAATTTGAGTAACAGTTAAGTGTAATGGTAACAGCGTTAGTAATTCCCTAGAAGATGCATTTGTATACATAATTATACCGTCGATATTATGTTGTGGCCTCCCCTGTTGAAAAAAAAATATATATTCCTCAATACTCAGGTCAACTGATGAAGGATCCTCACCTGAAAGAAATGTTTTATTAACAAGCAATTTTGAATTAACTGCTATACATTGATTCAAATGTACCTCTGGTTTTATACCTGTTGCAGTAAAACTTATCCTCACCTGCACTGTAGGAGCAAAGAGAAAGACTCTGTCTTTTATTGGCATTTACTGTAAACACAAAGATGACTCCCGAGGTTAGAGATCACAGTGTGTCAGCTGGTGCAATTGTTGAAACCAAACTGACATCATGAGAACAAAATGTTTATCATGCAATTTGGTTTCAAAATAGCCCCGTTTGAGGAATATTAACAACAAAATGAATAGTTTTAATAGCGTACTTTTTTTAAAATTTTATTTCAAATTTTTGTAAAATAATAATAATAATTAAAAAAAAGAGAATCATCATACAACAAGTGGACTGCCAGAAAAAAAGCAGTATCCACATACAATGAAAATCATAAGCAAAAGAAATTGTCAAACACTTGCCTTGGTTTACATATTCGAAAAGGAGTGAGAAGAAGTACAAACTTATTTAATCCCACCCCTTCTCCATAACTCATTCATTAATGAGTAACCAGCGTCCTTATTGAGCTAAACATATAATCAAAATTATTTTTCCTAAACTTGTTTAAGTATAATTATTACCTTTCATCTCTGTCATATAGAAATATAAATTAATTACTGATATAATTATCCTTATCAAAATATAAATTCATTATCAGTAGAGAATACCAAATCATTACTTAATATTGAGCAAACCAGATAAATAAATAAACAGTAATATATAAATAAACAGTAATAAATAAATAAACAGTAATAAATAAATAAACAGTAACCCCTTTAAACACATGGTGATTGTCAAACCCCCACTTCATCCCTGTACCTTGAGAAAATCATGTCTTTATACTTCATTTTAAACTGGTCTAAGTTTGGACATTGCTTTAGCTCCACATTAAAACTGTTCCATAGTTTCACTCCACAGATTGAAATAAAAAAACCTTTCATGGTCGTACGAATACTATGCATTTTGAAATTAAATTTTCCCCTTAAATTATAACCCCCCTCTCGATCACTGAACAATTTTTGAATATTTCCTGGTAGCCGGTTATTTTTAGCCTTAAACATTATTTGTGCTGTTTGAAATTCCACTAGATCTGTAAATTTTAATAATTTTGACTGAAAGAATAATGAGTTGGTGTTATCCAGATATCCCACATTGTGAATAATCCGTATTGCTCTTTTTTGGAGAATAGATAGTGAATGTAATGAACATTTGTAGTTGTTGCCCCAGACCTCCGCACAGTAATTTAAATATGGTAAAACTAGTGAACAGTAGAGAATGTGGAGTGATTTCTGATCCAGAACCTGTTTTGCTTTGTTTAATACTGAGATGCTTCTTGACAGTTTAGTTTCTACATGTTTAATGTGTGATTTCCAGCAGATTCTATCATCTATTGTTACCCCAAGAAATTTGTTTTCGTGAACTCTTTCAATTTCCACCCCATCTATCTGTATCTGTAATTGTGTATTCATCCTATAGTTACCAAATAGCATTACTTTAGTTTTGTTCAAGTTTAGTGATAAGTTGTTTCTATCAAACCATGTTTTTACTTTGCAACATAATTTATTTTATCACTATTTTAACCTTTATTTATGTATAAAATATACATACCTGTAATATATCTTGGGAATCTATACTTGTTGAATTTGAAAATGGATGAATAAAGTAAATCATTAGGCCCTTTACTCATAATGTACTGTACATCATCTTTTTTCAGGTTTGCCCAATTCCAGAATGAATAAATAAATAACATTTCAGTAGGTTGCAATCTGCAACCTCGCTGCTGGATGCCACCAGATCTTACACACTGCACCTTTAAGCTAAAATTTTGTTCCATACCTTCTTTCTTGGAACTTGATGTAACAAACCATAGTGACATTCACTCACCTAATTTTCTATTTTCTGCCAAATTCAATTGAAGTAAACTTTGACCACAAATATGCAGACCTCCACGACGTATATCCAGCGACTTTAAAGATTGGCAGGAAGCAGAAGTTGTGACACTATAGAGAAGAATGGAGGAAAATTTGTGCATCTCTGGATTCCAGGGCTATTGTAACTTTACACATCATCATACTCTGATTTGGGTAAAAAAATCATTCATGGCAGAAATTATCAGAGAGGATGGGGATATCAGGAAATGTCTGTTTACGTTTCACTGTAGTCCGTAGAATCATAGTCAGCTGTATTGTAGGATAGGTAATGCTTGACATACTATGTTTCACTCTATGCTCTACCTTGAGAAATCTACAGTACTGTATGTACGCTTGCACATTTGGTGTGAAACTGATTAACTCTGTATGCATGAGTCTAAGGGAGAGACTAAGCTCAGGGCTAACAGCAGAGTTAATTGTTTTCTTCTTTTTGGCATTGGCCATGGACTACAGTAGCCAGTGTACATTTCTCTTAGTAAATTGTCAGAAAATTCAAGTAAGACCTCTGCATCTTCTTCTTGGTAGAAATTGCATTTGGTGTGAAAGATGCTGATGGGGGAGTGGGGATGAGAGGAACGAGGGGACTAACAAGTATGGGCATTACTGTTTGGTTAAACTGTAGAGAACAGCAGAGAGAGAGAGAGATGACAGTAAAGGATGGATTCACCCAGACACAACTTCTCTACCCTAAACCCCAACTCCATCTTCCAAGATGGCGCCGTGCTAATGGCAGCCTATTGCAGTAGCTCCAGTCAACGTCTCGTGTTTTTGTGTTTTTTCTTGTCTTTAATTGCACTTTTTTTCTTTGAAACACTGCAATACGGAAGAATTATCACGTTCAACATGGATACTGTGTAGCTAAGTACATTTCTGCTGCTACTTCTTACACTTTCACCTTTTTTTGTGTCAAGTAACTATGCCAACAGGAGCGGGGATTTTGTTTACCTTCGCGACCAGCTGTTTGCACTTTTCAATCCCACACCACTGCCCGGAGCGAGATCTCAAATCCCGGACCAATTAAAGAGGGGACGCTGTGGATGCAGGGCCGGTTCCAAACAAAGAGCAAGGAGAAGGATATATAAACCTTTTCTTTCCTCAGTTGTCATGGGGAATGTGAGGTCCCTGGCGAATAACATGGACGAGCTCGGATCACTGATGAAGACACAGCGGGAATTATAGGGAATGCAGTATTATTTGCTTCACCGAGAGGAGGGGGGCTTGCAGTGTTCGTAAGCAACAGATGGTATAATCCTGGACATGTTACTGTGAAGGAACGTTTCTCTAGCCTTGACATCGAACTGTTAGCCTTGAGTTTTCGTCCATATTATCTACCAAAGGAGTCCACATGTGCTATCATTGTTGCTGTTTACATTCCGCCATCAGCTGATGCTGACACGTCATCAATTCAGTCACTGCCAGGCTACTAACACAGCACCTGAATTCATTCATGGCAATTTCTGGAGATTTCAACCATGTTTCTTTCAACCATGAATGCCGTCTTCCACTCGTCTCCCTTGCGTATACGAACCAGGTGGTAGGCGTTTCTGAGGTCCAGCTTGAAAAAGATAGTAGCGCCCTGTAGTGGTTCAAACGCAGAATTGATGAGTGGAAGTGGATACTTATTTTTGACTGTAATGCTGTTGAGTCCCCGATAGTCAATACAAGGGCGTAATGTCTTATCTTTCTTGGCAACAAAGAAGAATCCCGCTCCTACGGGAGATGATGAGGGTCTGATGATTCCTGCAGCCACTGACTCCCGAATGTATCCCTCCATTGTCTCTCTCTCCGGACGAGACAAGTTGAACAAACGACTTGATGGAAGGGCAGCGCCTGGAAGCAGTTCAATAGCGCAATCATAAGGACGGTGAGGGGGTAGAGAGAGCGCCTGTTGCTTGCTGAAAACCTCCGCTAAGCTATGATAAACTGATGGGACAGAAGAGAGATCTGGAGGATCAGGTTCCTTTCTTAAGGGCATGGCGCCATCTTTTGGAGAGAAAGCAGAATGCAGGCAAAAGGAATGGCAAAAGGAACTCCAGCTCTTGACCCGGCTCTCCGTCCAATCCAGATGGGGGTTGTGCAACTCCAACCAGGGCTGACCCAAGACTAGGGGAGAGTGTGGAGAATCAATGATGTGAAGTTGGATTTCTGCATGATGATTACCAGAGAGTACCAGGTGGATAGGCTCAGTGATGTGAGTGATACATGCCAGAAGTTTGCCGTTTAGTCCATGGGCTTTAAGGGGAACTGTAAGGGGTCTAATGATTATACCAGACTGATTAGCAAATTTGGAGTCTAGGAAACTCTCATCCGCTCCACTATCTACTAATGCCGGTAACGAAAGCTCAGTCTGACCCAGGCAAAACGTGGCATCCAAAATCATACGACTGAGGGAATCTACATTAATCTTGCTCACCTATGTTCCCACCTTCACCGGCGATCATTCTGTTTTGGCCGATGGGGACAGGAGGCCACGAGGTGATCTTGTTGAGCACAGTACATACAAAGTCCCTCTCTCATTCTGCGAAAGCGCTCCGCTGGAATGATTCGAGACCTACCCAGTTGCATGGGTTCCCCTGGTGGATAAGGGAGAGGGGAAAACTCCAGAGAGGAGTCGGATCCTGGACTTGCGGTGGCGCCAAAACTCGCGAGATGAGGAGTTGAGCGAGAGTTTGTCAATGCTACCGGCCTGCTAGCTCTTTCCCTACAGCGTTCCCTTAGGCGATTGTCTAGGCTAATAGCTAGCGACACTAGGCTATCTAAGTCTGCCGACTCATCCCGAACCGCTAACTCATCCTTTACGGATTCAGTCAACCCACCCAGGAAAACCCCTCTGAGAGCTATGTCATTCCACCCGGAGTCTGCCGCTAGAGTTCTAAACTCGATGGAATATTCCGCTACACTACGGGAGCCCTGCCGTATCTGCAACAGGCGCTGTGTAGCATCCCTTCCGCTAACCGGATGATCAAAAACCTTCTTCATCTCGGCTACAAAACTGGAATATACAAAACAAAGAGCAGACTGACTGTCTCACACAGCTGATGCCCAGGCTAAAGCACTACCCGTAAGTAACCCAATAATATACGATATTTTAGTTCTATCGTTAGCAAAAGTTCTAGGCTGCTGTTCAAATATTAATGAACACTGCATAAGGACTGACCTACATGTACCTAGATCTCGGTGGTAGTGAGGAGTTGGCTTGGCTGGAGCTACTGTTGGTTCGGGGAGAGAGGCTGGAACTGCTTGGGGAGCAGAGGCGAGGTGATGAGAAACCTGGCTTAGTTGCTGACCCATGAGTCCCACGCTGTTGGACAGAGACTTCAGGCCCTCCATTACTTCGCGTAATGCTTGTTCGTGCTATCCCACGAGGATTCCTTGGGCCGAGAGAGCCTGGCGAACCGAATCCGAGTCTGCTGGGTCCATGCTGGCCAGATCGTTCTGTTACGATCAGTGTAGGGTGAGACCCAAATGCAGGCACAACTACGGCGGTCAGTTGAACAACAGGCTTTAATTTCCAAAAGCAAGAATTATGAATGAATAACTGGGATGGCTGGAATGAGCAGAGCAGGCAGGCAAGTAGACAGGCAGTGATCCTAGGCAGAGCAGAGGAGAACAAAACATTAGCAACACGAAGAGCACAAGCAAAACTAGCAAGAGAACTTTCCAACAAGAATACTATGGAGCCCTGACGAGAATACCGCATGGTTGAATCAACGATCTTGCGTCGAATGACTGAAGAGCTGGGGTATTTGAACTGTGGTGGATGATTGAATGGAATGCAGCTGTGCAGATTGATCAGGTGGTATGATGTCAGCAGAGCGCGGGAGAACAGAGCCTGCAGGGGAGGAGAATCCTCACACACACACACACACCACAGCCAGACACGCCCACACTAGACAGACAGGGAACTGGGCACAAGAGGAAAAAGGGAAGAGACACAATAGGACAGCTGATGTCATGAATACATCATGACACTACATGCATGCTGGAGGGACACTAAGGCTCTCTTCTGCCTCACAACCGATGGCTGAACCCTGGCAGCCATGCAGGATGTAGAAAAATTTGGCCTTGACCACATGCCAACTATTGAGCCAACCATTGCTTCCTCATAGTTTTTACTGTTGAGGCTTTCAGGCCGGAGGCCTGGTGCCCCCGATCCCAATGTCAGGTTACAGATGATCTCTTTTCTAAGGCCTATGATACAGCGGCTCGCATGGGCCGCATCAGCAACTACCTCTCTCACCTCATGCCCGGCCTCTCAGCGTCTCTGCAGCAGGCTGCTTTTGACGCTTCCTTCACCAGCCTCAGTGATGCGTCACTGCAGGCGTTTGCCCTGATGTTGAGGGAACTTGGACGTCTGATGTCCACTCTGGTTCAGACTCGTCGCTAGGTTTGGCTGGCGCAGTCGCCCTTGTTGGAACCTTGTTGCAGATTTCCTCTCCCGTCACAAACCTCCACCGGTGGAGTGGCGGCTTCACCCACAGGTGGTGCATGAAATATGGACAACGCTTCTCAGAGCGTTTTCAGCCAGTCCACAGACTTCTCCTGGTGGCCCCCTTCTGGCCAGCCAGGACATGGTTCTCACTGCTGCACAGACTCTACTGCGGGGCGCCCTGGCGCATCCCCAGCAGGAAAGACTTTTTGTCTCAGCTGGGTGGTCGGATCTGGCATCCCGACCCCTGTGGGTGTGGCCACTGGAGGGCCCGACCCAATGCTGACTGACTGCATAGAGCCCGTCAGAAAGACTATTCTGAATGCAAGAGCATCGTCTACCCGCCCGCAGTCAGAGAACAGGTGGAAGTTGTTCTCTGACTGGTGTACAGGTCAGAACAAAGACCCAGTACATTGCTCTGTGACTACTGAAGTTTTTGCAGTCCCCCATGGACGGTGGCCGGACTCCATCTACGCTGAGGGTGTATGTGGCTGCAATTCATCGCAGCACGATAGGGTTGACAATAACACTGTGGGGAGGAACAGGCTCGTGTCCCTCTTCTTAAAAGGGGCTATGAGTCTGCGTCCCCCGAGGGCTCCTGCATGGGACCTGCTCCTGGTGTTGGACGCTCTTCGCTTGCCTCCCTTTGAAACCAAGGCAGAGCTAAGGTGGCTGTCGGGAAAAAAACTGCATTTCTCCTTGCCATCACTTCAGCAAAGCGTCTTGGCGATCTACATGCCTTGTCTGTGAGCAATTTATGTCTGAGGTGGAACTCAGATGGCTCAGGTGTTACTTGTGGCCAAGGAAAGCGTTCATCCCTAAGGTGCTGTCACGTGCACATCTCAATCAGCCTATCCGCGTTGCGCAGTTTGACCCCCCCAGTAAGAGACGGGGAGGAGAAGTCAAGGCTGTTATGCCCAGTGCGGGCCCTTAGAGCCTATGTAGAAGCCACCGCGTGTATACGGCGGTCACAGCAACATTTTGCCTGTTACGGCGGTCCCAAGGACGGCTGCGCTCTCTCAAAGCAGCGCCAGTCCCACTGGATCGTTGAAGTCATTGCCCATGTATACAGGGCGAATGATCGTCCTCCTCCATCCGCAGTGAAGTGACACTCTACCAGGAGTGTTTCCACGTCATGGTCAACCCTGAGAGGGGTCCCCTTGGAGGACATATGTGCTGTGGCCTCATGGCGTCACCGTGCACATTCTCCAGATACTACAGAGTCAATGTGGCCACCCCCCATCCACTGGGCGTGGCCCTTTAGCCGAGTTCCTCTGCGTCAGTGAGGATGAAATAGAACAAAAGTTACGTATGTAACTATGGTTCTATAAATTCTGGATGACCGCCAGAGTTCTTAGTCTCTCGGAATCTCGTGAACCCGCGAGAAGATTCTGTAGAACTGATCTCGTGGATGACACCGGAACTTATACATAGCCAGGGTCATCCGAGGTCACACATGACTTTGTTGATATTAATACTCGACCTGCGCATGCGCGAGACGAAGATATTCAGTGTTGAAGCACTGCCTCTGGCGGTCATCCAGGATTCATAGAACCGTAGTTACATACGTAACTTTCGTTGTTGCCTGTTGGGCTTGAGTTTGCCATGTTATGATTTGAGCATATTTTTTATGCTAAATGCAGTACCTGTGAGGGTTTCTGGAGAATATTTGTCATTGTTTTGTGTTGTTAATTGATTTCCAATAATAAATATATACATATGTTGGCTTAAAGCAAGTATATTTGCCCCGTCCCATGTTGATAAGATTATTAAATACTTGACAAATTTCAGTTAAAGATGCATTTTGAACATATCACCATTAACTATGGGCAATCATGCGATTAATCGTTATTAAATATTTTACATTTCCACATCATTTCCATTGTAAAGGAGGATGCATCTTTGTTTTTCATTTTTACATCAATAGCTCATATTATAGTCCACATGTTTGAATATCTGAAATATCTGAAGACACAATGCCCTACATTACAAGGTTTCACACAGAGCAGAGTGTATCTAAGTATTTTCCCTTTTTTAATTCTAATATAAATGCATGTGCAACTGTTGTAAATTTCTTTTATTTACAGCAATGATTTTGTTCATCTTTCAGCAATATTTCAGATCTGCAAGGATCTGTAATTATTGTGAATCATTTCTCTCACATTAGTTCCCGTCATCATGTCATTCATTAAAATGACTTACAGTGGAACTCTCTGGAAGAGAAATGACCTCTGCTGTTTCATGTGATCATTAACATATGAAAACATAAATTATATAATTTACAAATTCACAAAACATGTAATCATCAGATGGAGAAATGTATATATGTAAAGAACACATGACAAATTTTTTTGTATAA
This sequence comes from Sebastolobus alascanus, assembly GCA_916701645.2. Lineage (NCBI taxonomy): Eukaryota > Metazoa > Chordata > Actinopteri > Perciformes > Sebastidae > Sebastolobus > Sebastolobus alascanus. Next base: position 1,571,841 of record CAKAOJ020000040.1, on the reverse strand, counting down.
ACATTATTGTTGCTGAATTATACAGGATTTGAAAGTCAACATTAGTTTTGGCTGAATGTAAAATATTTCATATAAAAGCTAAAACTGGTTACAGCTTTGTTGAACCTACATTTCTTTTTAGGAACATTATCATGCTCTGCTTGAGTTCTTTTGTTTTCAGTCCATATATAATCGGGTCCAAAAAAGGGGGAAATATTAAAATTGACACACCCAGAGCCCTTCTTAAGTACATTGATGAGCTCTCAATGCGATGAGCAATGACTGTAGAGCTGGCATTAATTTGATAGATTAAGAAAACAACTAAATGTGTACCACATGTCTGAATAGCTTTTCTCCGGGCATCTGTATTATTAGTCATGACACATGTGCGCAAAATCTGTGCATATGTGTATAGTATTATTGCCATTGGTCCTCCTTGAAGTAAGATTATACAAATCATCCCATAGTAGTTGTTGACTCTGGTGTCCTCACAGACCAGTTTCAATAATGATGGATTGTTACAGAACAAATCCACTATTTTCGTCCTGCAAATTTTAAACCGTGCAGCCAGCATAAACAATGTAAACATTGATGAGAAATTTATAAACCATATTAAAATAATAATTCTGATTAAATTATGTGGACTCATGATAGAATTATACCTCAAAGGACAACATATAGCAATATATCTGTCATATGCCATGGCACTCAAGATCAGAAAGTTTCCTATAGCATATAAATGAATCAGAAAGGCCTGAGTAAAACATGCAGGATGGGAAATCAGTCTGTTCTGTGTCACAATGCTGAAAAGAAACTGAGGAAAAAAAGCTGTAGCACCCATCATGTCACTAATGGGCAAGTTGAACAGCAGGATAAACATGGGCTTGTGTAGGTTTTTACTCACAGCAATAGTTGTTAATAGCAACAAGTTGCAAAACATAATGATTAGGTAGGTGAGTGTGCCAAATACAAACGCTGGATAAATTTGAGTAACAGTTAAGTCTAATGGTACCAGCGTTAGTAATTCCCTCGAAGATGCATTTGTATACATAAGTCGTTATTATGTTGTGGCCTCCCCTGTTGAAAAAAAAAAAATATGTTCCTCAGTACTCAGGTCGACTGATGAAGGATCCTCACCTGAAAGAAATGTTTTTATTAACAAGCAATTTTGAATTGAGTGATATGCATTGATTCAAACGTACCTCTGGTTTTATACCTGTTGCAGTATAACTTATCCTCACCTGCACTGTAGGAGCAATGAAAAAGACTCTGTCTTTTATTGGCATTTACTGTAAACAGAAAGATGACTCATGAGGTTAGAGAGCACAGTGTGTCAGCTGGTGCAATTGTTGAAACCAAACTGACATCATGAGAGAGACATGTTTATCATGCAATGTGGTTTCAAAATAGCCCCGTTTGCAGACTATTAACAACAAAATGAATAGTTTAAATAGCGTACTTGTCTCTGCAACATAATTTATTGTATCACTATTTTAACCTTTATATATGTATAAAATATACAAACCTGTAATATATATTTGGAATCTAGACTTGTTGAATTTGAAAATGGATGAAAAAAGTAAATCCTCAGGCCCTTTACTCATAATGTACTGTACATCATCTTTTTTCAGGTTTGCCCAATGCCAGAATGAATAAATAAATAACATTTCAGTTGGTTGCAATCTGCAACCTCGCCGCTGGATGCCACCGGATCTTACCTACTGCACCTTTAAGTTAAAATCTTGTCCCATACCTTCTTTCTTGGAACTTGATGTCACAAACCATAGTGACATTCACTGACCTAATTTTCTATTTTCTGCCAATTTCAACTGAAGTAAACTTTGACAACAAATATGCAGACCTCCACTGCATATGAAACCGATTAACTCTGTATGCATGAGTCTAAGGGAGAGACTAAGCTCAGGGCTAACAGGAGAGTTCATTGTTTTCTTTGTTTTGTTATTGGCCACAGACTACAGTAGCCAGTGTCCTTTTTTCTTAGTAAATTGTCAGAAAATTCAAGTAACACCTCTGCATCTTCTTCTTGTGAGAAATTGCATTTGGTGTGAAAGATGCTGATAGGGGAGTGGGGATGGGAGGAACCGGGGACTAACAAGTATGGGTATTACTGTGTGGCTAATCTGTAGAGAACAGCAGAGAGAGAGAGATGACAGTAAAGGATGGATTCACCCAGGCACAACTTCTCTACCCTAAACTCCAACTCCATCTTCCAAGATGGCGCCGTGCTAATGGCAGCCTGTTGCAGTAGCTCCAGTCAACGTCTCGTGTTTTTGTGTTTTTTCTTTTCATTTATTGCCCTTTTTTTTTTGAAACACTGCAAGATGGAGGGATTATCACGTTCAACATGGATACTGTGCAGCTAAGTACATTTCTGCTGCTACTTCTTACACTTTCAACTTTTTTGCGTCAAGTAGCTATGCCAATGGGAGCGGGGGTATTGTTTACCTTCGCGACCAGCTGATTGCACTTTTCAAGCCCACACTACTGCCCGGAGCGAATCCCGGACGAATTGAAGAGGGGACGCCGTGGATGCAGGGCCGGTTCCAAACAAAGAGCAAGGAGAAGGAAATATAAACCTTTTTTTCCCTCCGTTGTCATGGGGAATGTGAGGTCCCTGGCGAATAACATGGACGAGCTCGGATCACTGATGAATACAGCGGGAATTATAGGGATTGCAGTATGATTTGTTTCACCGAGAGGAGGGGGGCTTGCAGTGTTTGTGAGCCACAGATGGTCTAATCCTGGACATGTTACTGTGAAGGAGCGTTTCTGTAGCCCGGACATCGAACTGTTAGCCATGAGTTTTCGTCCATATTATCTACCAAAGGAGTTCACATGTGCTATCATTGTTGCTGTTAACATTCCGCCATCAGCTGATGCGAACGCGTCATCAATTCAGTCACTGCCAGGCTACTACCGCAGCACCTGAATGCATTCATGGCAATTTCTGGAGATTTCAACCATGTTTCTCTCTCTGCAACACTCCAAACTTTTCAGCATTTCGTCAACTGTTCCGGTACCAAAGAAGTCTTCTCCATCTGCCCTCAATGACTATAGATCGGTTGCCTTAACATCACACTGCATGAAAGTCCTGGAGAGGCTGGTGCTGGCCCATCTCAGACCTCATGTGACCACCTCCGTGAACCCACTACAGTTTGCCTACCGCCCCAAGGTTGGTGTTGAGGATGCCATCATCTACCTGCTTCAGCAAGCACACTCTCACCTGGACAAAGCTGGCAGCACTGTGAGGATCATGTTTTTTTTATTTCTCCAGTGCCTTCAACACAGTCCAGCCCTTGTTGCTGCGAGAGAAGCTCCAAAAGATGCAGGTAGGCACCTCCACAATCTCCTGGATTATTGACTACCTGACAAACAGACCACAGTTTCTGCGACTGAGGAGATGTGTGTCTGAGTGGTAGGTCAGCAGCACAGGAGCACCGCAGGGAACTGTACTCTCACCTTTCCTCTTCACACTGTATGCAGTACCTCAAACTTCCAGCACAATTCGGAGGCCTGCCATCTGCAGAAATTCTCAGATGACTGCAATTGTGGAGTGTGTCAGGGGTGGAGAGGAGACTCAGTAAAGGGAACTGGTCGACCGCTTTGTGGAGTGGTGCGGGAACAACCACCTCCTCTTAAATGTGGCCAAGACCAAAGAGATGGTGGTGGACTTTAGGAGGACCAGGATTAATCTGAACACCATTTCCATCCTGGGGGGAGAGGTGGAGGTGGTGGAGAGCTACAGATACCTGGGTGTTCACCTTGACAACAGACTGGAATGGAAGTGTAACACTGAGGCTGGCTACAGGAAGGTGTAGCGGGAATGGTGCTTGCTATTTTGAGAAGCATCTTATCTCATCCTGCATCTACTGGGATGAGAAAAACACATTCTTGTGTCCAACAAGATTTGGTCACTTACAGATGGAAGTCTCCAAAGAAAGAACAATTTGTTTGGGTAAAGGGCCATAAACTCTTTTATCGACCATCGAGTGTCAGTTTTTGACACTGTCCAGGAGGATAATAACTTTTAAAACTGTGGGAAGGGTTTTCTCCCCACTTAAACCAACAAGAACTGATAACTTTTCCTGACTTCAAAGTGATCCGTTTGGTCAAAAACACACACACACCCACACTCCCCTGTCCATCTCACATTCCACAGCCTAGGTTTCTTAACCTTTCGGTGACCCAGAGATTCACTCCACCGGTGAAGCGTCAACCCCACCTAGTTTTCATCTGTGGTAATGTGACCAATAATTAAAGTGTTTAGAAGTCATCATGTGTTAGATTATTGACTTCTTTGTGTATAATCATTAATGGTATGTAATACGTTTTAATGTTTTATCAGTGATGTTCAATAGATGTAATACCTTAAGTTTAAAGTTATTAAGAATGAGTAATAACTTGAACTTAGAATCCAACTTTGACAATCTTGATACTAATGTTTGATTAAAACATTAGTGGTTTTATAGTTTTTGATATGTGTCTGTCTCGTGCAAAAGGAAGGAAAAATTAGTAAAGAGGGAATTCTGATTTTGCGCGTGTAAAGGTTTTTCAATAATGAATCGATCAGAGAAAGGGAGGGTCTCGACCCCTCCCTCCCAGAGGGGGTTAAAGAAGAGATGACACAGAGTCAGAACTTCTGTTGTCGGAAAAAGTTGAGAAAGTTGTCCGCAGGGAGATGACTCCAGCAGGAGCTCTCCAGAACTTCTCCGTTTGATACACACATTTCATTTGTGTGTTTATTTTCTACCTCATGTTCATTTTTCTGAGTCAAGTGACTTCTAGAGGACAGCATTTTTAAAGATCTTTTGTTTATCTCGCGTGATTTAAACGCTAAGTGCTAGGCCAGCATTTCGAGATTTTCCGTGAAATAGATAAATTCTAAAGCTTCAGAAGATAATCCGACTTCAGCTTTTTGATCTCTTTCAACGAGTAATCAGCCAACGGACTTCAACTCCCACATTCAATGTTCTGATGAGAAAGTTGAATGTTCTCCACGCTTTGCTGTTTGGTATCCCGGGCCAGCGGAACCGATCTCATCAAAACCCGTCCAAAGGGCTTGTCTATCCAGACAACGTGTGAGGAAACTGCCTCTGGACCCACAGAACCAACTGCAGCGATAAGTGAATGTTCCGTGTCTTTATGATCAATAGTTGTTTGTCAGACATATCTTCTAAATTTCCTAATCTTCCAAATTGTTAATTGCAACTTTTATAGCTTAGAGATTGAATAATCAGACTTCCCTCACTACTAAAGTTCCAATCAGAATTGCGTCATTGACGTTTCATTTAATTCATTCATTAATCACCAGTGTTAATTAGTCATTTGTATATTCATCACTTCATTTATTCAATTATCACGATTTATGGTAAATAAATGTTTCACCTTATCACTACGTCCTGTCTGTGTGTGTATTTCAAAGCAGAACTGTAGATCGATGAATTCAGAACTTATACTTCAGACTTGAGATTGATTAATGATCAATACTTCTATCACAATAGTTTCCGCTTTTCCTATAAAAAGTGGTGGTGCCCCGAATTGAGTATTTCTTTATTTAACGAGTGCAAATCTTTAATTACATGTAGAGTGGTTAAACGCTACAAAGGGTCAGAGCAGACTCTACTTCTTAAGGAGGCTGAGGTCCTTTAATGTGTGCAGCAAGATGTTGCATATCTTTAACCAGTCTGTTGTTGCAAGTGCATTCTCTTTGCAGCCATCTGTTTGGGCAACAGCGTCAGAGCCAGTGACACCAAGAAACTGAACAAACTGATTAAGAAAGCTGGCTCTGTGCTGTGGACTTCCCTGGAGCCCCTAGAGCTGGTTGTTGAGAGAAGGATGTTGCACAAACTGCTAAGCATAATAGACAACACCTCACACCCCCTGCACGATTTACTGGTCAGACAGCAGAGTGTTTTCAGTGGGAGGCTCAGTCAACTCCGCTGTAGTAAGGACCGCTAAAGGAAATCATTCCAACCCACAGCTATAGCAATGTACAATGACTCTCCTCTGTGCCGGGAGAGGAGACTTATCTTCTGAGTGGCAATGCACAAGGCACATTCTACTTCAATTTGCACAACACATATTTTACTTTCAATTAGCACAGCAGAGATATATCTTTAACTCTATTTTATTGTATTTTTTATATTTATTCTATCTAGTGTAAAGTAGTTGGTATGTACATGTATATAAAGATTTGTAAATGCACTGTATTTGTACCTATCTCATGTCTTTTGTGTGAGTGATGCCCGTTTTATGTGATCTACTGTATGTAAATTGCTGCTGTAAAACCTCAATTTCCCTTTGGACATCAATAAAGTGTATCTTTCTATCTATCTATCTATCGATCTATCGATCTATCAATCGATTTATTTATTTACCTACCTACCTACCTACCTACCTATAGTATTTATCTATATCTATCTATCTATGAGCTGGTGTTCTGGGAGTGAATTGTAAATCACCAAAAGGGGGAAGCTGCAAGGGGGCTGAGTTGAATTCAACTGAACTAGTATGAGCTACCACTCTGCGTAAGTAGCGTTGCCCGAAGCCATGCACAAGAGTCTTGACAGCCTGGTCACCTGGTCCATTAGTGCATCCAGACACTTGTGAAGCAGTTCAGCATTGCAACCAAGTGCAGGTGGAGTTAGAATACTGTTGTGCTCCTCTGACAATTGATGGGACACTCTGCTCAGTGTTGCTGGACGCAGCTTCTTAGCTACCAAGTAACAAGGAAAACAACTCTTCTTTCCTCCAGAGTGAAACTTCAGAGCATCACCGGTGAGCTGTCCCCTATTGTGCGGGAAACCTTGGTGGTTGTGGGGTTGTGAAGAGGTCTGTTCACTGCCAAGTATGGATTACAACTGTAGAGGACTGCATACTGAAGGTGGATGTCCCTGGGGCACTGGACTGTGCCATAAACACAAGGTGAACTTGAAGAGCTTTCTGGGACTGTCCGCATTCTAAAGGTTTGTTAAGTAGTATTGTTGCATAGATGCATCAAGTACTAGTATGGCCTGCAACAAATAGGTAAGTATGTGAACAAAGGAGTGCCATACATCTTTCACCTCACTGCAGAGAGCTCTTGTGAATGCCCTAGTCATCTTTCCCCCTAACCACACCATACTTTTCATCCTCAATATGGGCACCAGTGACATTGAAACATGAGCTGTGCTACATATAACCTGTGTGACACCTATTGAAGAAAGTCGTAGTATACCACAGCAAGTCAGTCAGTGGTATTCTGCATTTCATGTACTACTTCAGGGGCCTTCATTTCACCCTCAGGACCGACCACTCTGCCTTCCAGTGGCTGATGTCTTTTAGTAAATGAAAGCCCAGCTGACTTGTTGGCAAGCGGAATTCCAAGATACACAGGGTGCAGGGCAAGACACGACAATGCAAATCTTATGCACAGATCACGTGGGTGCTCTGGTGGTGTAGCACCCACCAAAAAGGTGTAACATCCACTGGAAAGGGTGATCACAAAATAAATGAATGGGGCCCAAACTCTGGGGCCCAAACTCTGGGGCCCGACAATGGAAAAGGGCCCACGATCCTCGGGGGGAAAACAAATAAAAATAAAAGTCACAGGGAGAAGTGTTATTGGGCGCGCCATGAGATGCTCGGCGCGTAAAGACGTAGCATGGTTTTTGTTCCAAAACAAGTTGCCAGGGGAGGCAAAAAGCTTTTCTAGCAGCTGTATATCTGACTGAGCAAGATCTTTTTTTCTTAACGACTGACTGACTGAGTGAAGGGAGAGATTACTGACGCTCGTAAAGACAAGGAGGTTCTCCATTGACACGGTAATATAGACTCTCTCTCCATCTGTGTGTGTGTGTGTGTGTGTGTGTGTGTGTGTGTGTGAGAAAGAGGGGCCTTGAAAAAGCCTTGAAAAAATTGTTACCCCCAGGGCCCATGGTACTTTATTGCGGACTTGCTCTCCAGTGCTGGCTGGCCCTTCCCGGATGCATTTCCTCCGCTGCGGCCGGTTCTATATCAGCTCTGAAAGGCGTGAGTGTAAAGGTGGATCACGGCTCAGTAATGCTCCTGCAGCAACCCACCCGACCCGTCAGGTTCTTCAAAAATGTAGTCTCTTAATTTTGCTCTCAAAGTGCACCAGATTGATGCATTTAACTTTAAAATGTAAAACATTCTTCTGGGGGACCATGTCGCCGGACCCCCATGCAGGTTTCGAGATCCACCCACCACAGTCTCACAAAATCCTGTGGGATACACTGGTGTAGCCTGTGGTGATTTGTAGCAGAGCAGTGTCACATTTGGTTAATAATTACTAAAGCACATCAATAAAAAGTGATTTTGTGACAATCATCACCTTGGTGAGATTCACAAAATTTGGGCTCCCATGGGCAGTGATGCAAATGTTTCAGTTTTTAGAAGAACCACACCGTGCCCCTCTACCCGTAGAACTATGTACTGATAACAGATGTAACTCCATAGTGGTGGAACAGCTGGCCAAAGTGACACACAATCACCTAAATGATCGAGACACAGTACCCCTTGTTGCTTATGGCGTACCAGTTATTACCAGTTATTATCGCGATAACACATTAACGCTAATTTATTTTTGCTCTAACGCAACTTACGATTTTTAGGTTGTATCGGGCTCAGTTTTAAAGCTAGAGTGAAGATACTGGCATCATATGAAAACATAAGGAATCCATTGGTACCAACGTCATACTAGCTTGTCACAAAGGAGGCTAAATAATGCTCCAAACTTGAGCTAAATTTTGGTGAGGAAAAACTGGTATGGCCATTTTCAAAGAGGTCCCTTGACCTCTGACCTCAAGATATGTGAATAAAAATTGGTTCTATAGGTACCCATGAGTCTCCCCTTTACAGACATGCCCACTTTATGATAATCGAATGCAGTTTTGGGAAAGTCATAGTCAGTTAGCACACTGACAGCTGTTATTGCCTGTTGGGCTTGAGTTTGCCATGTTGTGATTTGAGCATATTTTATATGCTAAATGCCGTACCTGTGAGGGTTTCTTGACAATATTTGTCATTGTTTTGTGTTGTTAATTGATTTCCAATAATAAATATATACATACGTTTGCATAAAGCAGGTATATTTGTCCACTCCCATGTTGATAAGATTATTAAATACTTGACAAATCTCTGTTAAGGATGCATTTTGAACAGATCACCATTATCTATGGACAATCATGCGATTAATCGTTATTAAATATTTTACATTTCCACATCATTTCCATTGTAAAGGAGGATGCATCTTTGTTTTTAATTTTTACATCAATAGCTCATATCATAGTCCACATGTTTGAATATCTGAAATATCTGAAGACACAATGCCCTACATTACAAGGTTTCACACAGAGCATAGTGTATCTAAATATTTTCCCTTTTTTAATTCTAATATAAATGCATGTGCAACCGTTGTAAATTTCTTTTATTTACAGCAATGATTTTGTTCATCTTTCAGATCTGCAAGGATCTGTAATTATTGTGAATCATTTCTCTCACATTAGTTCCCGTCATCATATCATTCATTAAAATGACTTACAGTGGAACTCTCTGGAGAGAAATGACCTCTGGTGGTTCATGTGATCATAAACATATGAAAACATAAATTATATAATTTATAAATTCACAAAACATGTAATCATCAGATGGAGAAATGTATATGTAAATAACACATGACAAATATTTTGTATAAAGACTATTGTTGCTGAATTATACAGGATTTGAAATTTAACATTAGTTTTGACTGAATGTAAAATATTTCATATAAAAGCTAAAACTAGTTACTGCTTTTTGAATCTACATTTCTTTTTAGGAACATTATCAAGCTCTGCTTGAGTTCTTTTGTTTTCAGTCCATATATAATCGGGTCCAAAAAATGGGGAAATATTAAAATTGACACACCCAGAGCCCTTCTTAAGTACATTGATGAGCTCTCAATGCGATGAGCAATGCCTGTAGAGCTGGCATTAATTTGATAGATTAAGAAAACAACTAAATGTGTACCACATGTCTGAAAAGCTTTTTTCCGGGCATCTGTATTATTAGTCATGACACATGAGCGCAAAATCTGTGCATATGTGTATATTATTATTCCCAGTGGTCCCCCTTGGAGTAAGATTATACAAATCATCCCATAGTAGTTGTTGACTCTGGTGTTCTCACAGACCAGTTTCAATAATGACGGATTGTTACAGAACAAATCCACTATATTCGTCCTGCAAATTTTAAACCGTGCAACCAACATAAACAATGTAAACATCATAGAGAAATTTAGAAACCATCGCCATCTGCTCTTCTTACCGCCCAATTCAACAAAGAACCTCCTGTTCTCAAGCATACTTTCAATCAGTTCCGTCAAACGGGTGTCTTTGGTAATCTCCAGGATCTTGTGGAGAAGACATCTGTGATTAAATATGTCATAAGCAGCCGAGAGGTCGACGAACACTACATCCGTTACTTTCCCTTCCTCGAAACCATCTTCAATGTGTTGAGTGAGGTTGACTTCTTGGCTCGTCGTGGACTTGCCGGGGCGGAAACCAGCTTGTCTGGGATGAGAACTTCATCAACAACAGGTCCAATTCTGTTGAGGATCAGTCGTTCAAACAGTTTGTACATATGACTCAGCAGTGATATAGGCCTGTAACTTTTGGGAATTGATGGATCTTTTCCTGGTTTCAGGAGTGCCAGTACATGTGGTTTCTTCCAGATCTTAGGAAGCTTGTGAGTGGTCAAGCATTGGTTATACAACTGGAGCAGCCATTTCTTTGCAGTAGGTCCAAAGTTCTTAATCTGCTCTGTTGAGACGTTGTCTAGGCCAATTTCTTTTCCCAGTGTAGAGATACCCTTTTCCAGCTTTTCAATAATTATGGGTCTTGTGTGGCCAGGTTCTTTGCTGTACTTTATGCGGTCTAGTTTGATTTTTTGTTTCGTTTTTTCACTTTAGTCATAATGTACTGTACATCATCTTTTTCAGGTTTGCCCAATGCCAAAATGAATGAATAAATAACAAATCTAAAACAGTGCCAGGGACGGAGAGTTTTTAATTTGTGTAATTTTGAATTGTGTACAAAAGTACAGTTGCTGTCTCTATGACAACAAGGGATTAACCTGTGACAACATTCTCGTATGAATGTGGGTTATATGCATGTTCGACATGTTCTGTGGGGTTGTGAAGAGGTCTATTCACTGCCCAGTATGTATGACAACCGTAGAGGACTGTATACATGGTGGATGTCACTGGGGCACTGGACTGTGCCGTAAACACATGAAGAGGGAATTTCTCCTTTCCAGACGGACATGGTATCCAGATTTCTCTGAGTTACGATCTTGCGCCACAGGCTTGTCAGTGGTGGGGTCAGCTGCACCACAGATTAGGAAGTGTGGGCTGTGAAGGGCTGTCCCAATCTCTGTACTGTGCAGAACTTGAAGAGCTTTCTGGGCCTGGCCGCATACTAAAGGTTTGTGAAGTATTGTTGCATGCATGCATCAAGTACCAGTTTGGCTTACACTTAATAGGAATATAAGTGAACAGAAGAGTGCCATACATCATTCACCTCACTGTAGAGAGCCCTTGAAAAAGCTTTAGTCGTCTTTTCCCCTAACCACACCATACTTTTCATCCTCAATATGGACACCAGTGACATTGAAACATGAGCTGTGCTACATGTAACCTGTGTGACACCTGACTGTAGAAAGTCATAGTATACCACAGCAAGTCAGTCAGTAGTACTCTACATTTCATGTACAACTTCAGGGGCCTTCACTTCACCCTAAGGACCGACCACTCTGCCTTCCAGTGGCTGATGTCTTTTAACAAATGAAGGCCCCAGCTGACTTGTTGGTTAGAGGAATTCACACATACACAAGGTGCAGGGCAAGACATGACAATGCACATGCTTTATTTTTTACATATAATCGTACACATAATATGTAACCGCGATTAATCGCATAATTAATTGTCCATAGTTTATTGCGATGAATCACACTTAAAAAGGAGATTTGTCAAGTATTTAATACTCTCATCAACATGGGAGTGGGCACATGTGCTTGTATTATGCAAATGCATGTGATTATCATAAAGTGGGCATGTCAGTAAAGGGGAGACTCGTGGGTACCCATAGAACCCATTTTCATTCAAATATCTTGAGGTCAGGGGTCAAGGGACATACCAGGTTTTCCTCGCCATAATTTACCGTAACTTTGGAGCATTTTTTAGCCTCTTTCACAACAAGCTAGTATGACATGTGTGATACCTATGCATTGCATTTGTAGCATTATTGCATGGAGCAGATTAATAATCAATCATTAATTAATATCAAAATATGTATCTATAATTTATAACTCAAAATTATGAATCATAAGCCCCTGAATTGTTGTAAAAGGTGAAGGAGAGTGATAACACACACCTTCACATATCGCACACAATTAGTTTTAATATTAGAATTCAACCAGGCGCCACCCAATTTTGTAAAAACAGGGAAAAGTTTAAAAAAAATGTATTAATCCATTGAGTCTCATAATCTCAGGAGGGAGTTCTTGGGCATAGTGAACAGTGATTCGAGTTGTTTTATATATACACACACATCAAATAACCACATTCTTTATAAATTAAATGTTATTTAATTAACTACATGACTAAACTACTAACAGAAAATAATTGAATAAATGATAAAACAAAGGAAAATGGAATAAAATGAGTAAAGGATGAACGAAGGAAAACAGTAAACGCAACAATGACCATTTCTGGATAGAAACAAATCAAATGTGACCAGGTCATTTCAGTGACTGATATCTCTCTGACTGAATTTGTCGTTTGACCCTTGCCTATCAATTAAATTTAATTTCGGTATTAATGAACCGTTCAGCAGTTGAGAGTTTAAGAAGCACCAGGGAAGATTATGAAGCAGTTTCATATTCTAAATATAGGGATGAGCCTAATTTAGGGTTAATGCTTATTGATGAATTTCTCAATTATTCTTATATCTGATATTAATTTCTTAAACAAAGCTTGTTTATTTATTGACTATAAATTCAGTTAGTTAAAATTAAGTAGCCTAATCATCAAACTCTTTCACAACTGAGAATGCATTTATGTCATCGTTTTCTGATGGGTAGATGGGAGGTCGTGCTGTTAGCCTATGGAGTGGCGACAGGTTCTGTCTGGATATCAGTGTTCTGGATCTGTTCGATCCCACGGTGCGACTTGACATGAATCGTGTTTCTCCATCAGTGGCTGTCTTTGGCGTTCCCTGGCATCTTTGGATATAGTCGGCTGACACGTTCCTTTGGGTACGACTCAGCATGAATCGTTTTTCCCATCTCCATCTCTCTCTCTGGTGCAGCGGGTCTCTGTGCTATTTCTTCAACCCCTCTTCTTGTGGCTCGAGGGGTCTCCTGGCATCATTGCCAGTTCAAAATGTCCTATATTTAAAGTCTTTTCTTTTTAAAGTCTCTTTTTTCACAGTGGGTGGAACCAACTAATATTGAGTGGGTCCCCTGCTGCCAAGACAGTCCTGACCCGTCGAGGCATGGACTCCACTAGACCACTGAAGGTATACTGTGGTATCTGGCACCAAGCCATCAGAAGCAGATCCTTTAAGTCTTGGAAGTTGCGAGGTGGGGCCTCCATGGATCGGACTTGTTTGTCCAGCCGATCCCACAGATGCTCGATTGGATTGAGATCTGGAGAATTTGGTTTCCAAGTCAACACCTCGAACCCGCTGCCATCCACATGATGTAAAAGAAAACATGATTCATCAGACCAGGCCACCTCCTTCCATTGCTCGGTGGTCCAGTTCTGATGCTCACGTGCCCATTGTAGGCGCTTTTCGCGGTGGACGCGGGTCAGCATCGGCACCCTGACCAGTCTGCGGCTACGCAGCCCCATACGCAACAAAATGCGATGCACTGTGTGTTCTGACACCTTTCTATCAGAACCAGCATTAACTTTTTCGGCAATTTGAGCTCCAGTAGCTCTTCTATTGGATCGGACAACAGGGGCCAGCCTTGAGCCTTGGGTCTGACCCTGTCGCCGGTTTTCCTTCCTTGGACCACTTTTGGTAGGTCCTGACCACTGCAGACCAGGAACATCCCACAAGAGCTACAGTTTTGGAGATGCTCTGACCCAGTCGTCTAGCCATCACAATTTGGCCCTTGTCAAAGTCGCTCACATCCTTACGCTTGCCCTTTTTTTATGCTTCCAACACATCAACTAATATCAACTAATAACCCACCCACTATCAGGTGCCATTGTAACAAGATAATCAATGTTATTCACTTCACCTGTCAGTGGTCTTAATGTTATGGCTGATTGGTGTATATATTTTCCAATTTGTTATTCAAATATAAATGCATGTGCAACTTTCTTTTATTTAAACCAATGATTTTGTTCATATCTTTCAACAATCTTTCAGATCTGAAAGGATCTGTAATTATTGTGATTAATTTCCACAGTCTTTCTCTCACATTAGTTCCTGTCGACATATTCCTAATCATTTATTAAAATGACTTACAGTGGAACTCTCCGGAAGAGAAATGACCTCTGCTGTTTCACGTGATCATACATTTTTATATTTCATATTTGTCATATTTTAACATAAATATGAACATTAGATCATTTACAAATTCACGAAACATGTAATCATCAGATGGGGAAATGCATATGTAAAGAACACATGAATTTTTTTGTATAAAGACTATTCTTGCTAAATTATACAGGATTTGAAAGTCAACATTAGTTTATGCTGAATGTAAAATATTTCATATGAAAGCCAAAACTGGTTACAGCTTTGTTGAACCAACATTTCTTTTTAGGAACATTATCATGCTCTGCTTGAGTTCTGTTGTTTTCAGTCCATATATAATCGGGTCCAAAAAAGGGGGAAATATTAAAATCGACACACCCAGAGCCCTTCTTAAGTACGGAGATGAACTTTCAATGCGATGAGCAATGAGTGTAAAGGCGGCATTAATTTGAAAAATTAAGAAAACAACTAAATGTGTACCACATGTCTGAATGGCTTTTTTCCGGGCATCCGTACCATTAGTCATGACACATGTGCGCAAAATCTGTGCATATGTGTATATTATTATTGCCAGTGGTCCCCCTTGAACTAACACCATACCAATCATCCCATAGTAGTTGTTGACTCTGGTATCCTCACAGACCAGTTTCAATAATGACGGATTGTTACAGAACAAATCCACTATATTCGTCCTGCAAAGTTTAAACCGTGCAGCCAACATAAACAACGTAAATATTATTGAAAAATTTATGAGCCATATTAAAATAATAATTCTGATTAAATTATGTGGACTCATGATAGCATTATACCTCAAAGGACAACATATAGCAATATATCTGTCATATGCCATGGCGCTCAAGATCAGCAAGTTACCCTGACCATAAAAATGAATCAGAAAAGCCTGAGTAATACATGCAGGATGGGAAATCAATCTGTTCTGTGTTACAATGCTGACAAGAAGCTGAGGGAAAAAAGCTGTAGCACCCACCATGTCACTAATGGGCAAGTTGAATAGCAGGATAAACATGGGCTTGTGTAGCTTTTTACTCACAGCAATAGTTGTTAATACCAACAAGTTGCAAAACATAATGATTAGATAGGTGAGTGTGCCAAATACAAACGCTGGATAAACATGTGTAGCAGATAAATCCAATGGTACAAGTGTTAGTAATTCCCTAGAAGATGCATTTGTATACATAATTATACCGTTGAAATTATGTTGTGGCCTCCCCTGTTGAAAAAAAAATATGGTCCTCAGTACTCAAGTCAAGTGATGAAGGATCCTCACCTGAAAGAAATGTTTTTATTAACAAGCAATTTTTAATTGAGTGCTATGCATTGATTCAAATGTACCTCTGGTTTTGTACCTGTTGCAGTATATCTTATCCTCACCTGCACTGTAGGAGCAATGAAAAAGACTCTGTCTTTTATTGGCATTTACTGTAAACAGAAAGATGACTCATGAGGTTAGAGAGCACAGTGTGTCAGCTGGTGCAATTGTTGAAACCAAACTGACATCATGAAACAAACATGTTTATCATGCAATGTGGCTTCAAAATAGCCCCGTTTTGAGGAATATTAACAACAAAATGAATAGTTTTAATAGCGTACTTTGCAAAATAATTTATTGTATCACTATTTTAAAATGTATGTATGTATAAAATATACATACATGTAACATATCTGTTTTAGAATCTATGCTTGTTGAATTTGAAACTGGATGAATAACGTAAAACCTTAGGCTCTTTACTCATAATGTACTGTACATCAGCTAATTTTTAAGTGTGCCCAATGCCAAAATGAAAAATAAATAATAATTCTCAAAATAAGTGCCAGAGACAGAGAGGTTTTAATTTGTGTAATTTTGTATCGTATACACAAGTACAGTATATACAGTAGTATACAACATCAAGTCAGTCAGTGGTATTCTGCATTTCATGTACTACTTCAGGGGCCTCACTTCACCCTCAGGACCGACCACTCTGCCTTCCGGTGGCTGATGTCTCTTAACAAATGAAAGCCCCAGCTGACTTGTTGGCTAGAGTCATTCCAAGATACACCGGGTTGATAATGACAATGCCAATGCTTTATTTTTTACAAGAACCACACCATGCCACTCCATCTGTAGAACTATGGACTGATTAAAGATGTAACTCCATAGTGGTGGAACAGCTGGCCATAGTGACACAAAATCACCATTATGGAGGCAGGGGAAACTGGCGACGCAGATGGTGAGGTGGTGAATTGAAGCCAGACTGTAGAAATTGAATGTGAGAGTAATCATTATACGTATAATGATTACTCTCACATTTAATTTCTACAGTCTGGCTTCAATTCACCACCTCACCATCTGCGTCGCCAGTTGGAGTTTTCGTACAGGTGCGCACATTCTCCCGTCGTTTGTTTTTATAGATCACAGCTGGTGCGTGGGAAGTGGCGTACGCACATTTCAGGCCCTGTTTTGTGTGCACGCAACAGTTATAAATGAGACCCCGTGAGGTTGTGTACAGGGTTTACTGAAAGGAATAAAGGTTGCCTTGCATAGAGATATGTTAGCCTGTAGAGCACAGCTACTCCCTCGTGATCTGGGAGCAGGTCACAAAAAAAAAGAAGAGCATCCTAATATCTGTGAAGCTCAGTGCACAGCTAAAGAGAGAATGAGTATATATGTACTTTTATTAAAAAAACAACTTTCCCTCATTGAATACCCTTTCCATCCATCATTTCATTCACAGTATTTGTTTTTGACGTGATGGTTTAGTTTTCCAAAGAATTAGATTGCCAATAGATAATAATTTGTATAGTTATACAACATGTATTGCATCTATTTGTTTTCTCTTTAAACCAGTGTTTTTAATTACTAAAATAATAGACTATGTGTCACTGAATTTACTTTTATTCCACCGTCATGAACATGAAACAGAGATGAACATATACAAAATATCAGTGTTTCATTTAAAAAAAACGCACATAATCTATAGAAAATATGAATTCACATGTCATATCACACATTTTCCACATTTGCCATTTTATTTATTAGGGAATTACAGAAGTTTCACAAATGTACAAATTGAACAAGCATGGGAACACACATTTTCTTCCGCTTATCTTGGGCCGGGTCGCAGGGGCAGTAGGCTTAGCAGGAAATTCCAGACATCCCTCTCCCCAGCAACATTTTCCAGCTCTTCCTGGGGACACCGAGGCCTTCCCAGGCTAGATGAGATATATAATCACTCCAACGTGTTCTGGGTCTACCCCAGGGCCTCTTACCAGTTTGCCGTGCCCGGAAAACCTCCAAAGGGTGGCGACCAGGAGGCATCCTGATCAGATGCCGAACCACCTCAGCTGGCCCCTTTCGATGCGAAGGAGCAGCGGCTCTACTCCGAGCTCCCTCCGGATGTCTGAGCTCCTCACCCTATCCCTAAGGCTGAGCCTAGCCACAATATGAAGGAAACTCATTTCGGCTGCTTGTATCCGCGATCGCATTCTTCTGTAATTATTGTGATTAATTTCCACAGTCTGTCTCTCACATTGGTTCCTGTCATCATATATTGAGGACAGAACCCGCCAAAATCAAAAATAAATTAAAAAATAAATACATTTCTTGATAAATAAATAAATATGCCCTTAAAAGTAGCAAAAATAAAAAAATAAATGTTGTCATTAGTTCCCTTTTGTATTTACTCTTCTGTTTAATTTCCACTTTTATTTAGTCATTTAATTATTTTTTATACATTTTTAAATTTCTTTACGTACTTATTTTAGCATTTATTTTAGCATTTATTTAATTATTTTGCACTAATTCTTTTAATTAAGGACTACATTTATTTTGAACATTATTTTTGCTACTTTTAATGGCTTATTTATTTATTTATTTATTTATTTATCGAGTAATTTCTTTTTTCTTTTGGCAGGTTCCGTCCTACATAGTCATATTCCTTATCATTCATTAAAATCTTTCACTTGATCATGAACATGTTTTAACATAAATGTGAACATTACATAATTTACAAATTCATGAAACATGTAATCATCAGATAGAAAAATGTAGAGGATATGTAAAGAACACATGAAAAATATTTTTGTATGAAGACTATTCTAACTAAATTATACTGGATTTGAAAGTAAACATTAGTTTATGCTGAATGTAAAATATTTCATATGAAAGCCAAAACTGGTTACAGCTTTGTTGAACCTACATTTCTTTTTAGGAACATTATCATGCTCTGCTTGAGTTCTTTTGTTTTCAGTCCATATATAATCGGGTCCAAAAAAGGGGGAAATATTAAAATTGACACACCCAGAGCCCTTCTTAAGTACGTGGATGAACTCTCAATTCGATGAGCAATGAGTGTAAAGGCGGCATTAATTTGAAAAATTAAGAAAACAACTAAATGTGTACCACATGTCTGAATGGCTTTTTTCCGGGCATCCGTATTATTAGTCATGACACATGTGCGCAAAATCTGTGCATATGTGTATATTATTATTGACAGTGGTCCCCCTTGAACTAACACCATACCAATCATCCCATAGTAGTTGTTGACTCTGGTGTCCTCACAGACCAGTTTCAATAATGACGGATTGTTACAGAACAAATCCACTATATTCGTCCTGCAAAGTTTAAACCGTGCAGCCAACATAAACAACGTAAATATCATTGAAAAATTTATGAGCCATATTAAAATAATAATTCTGATTAAATTATGTGGACTCATGATAGCATTATACCTCAAAGGACAACATATAGCAATATATCTGTCATATGCCATGGCACTCAAGATCAGCAAGTTACCTGTACCATAAAAATGAATCAGAAAAGCCTGAGTAATACATGCAGGATGGGAAATCAATCTGTTCTGTGTTACAATGCTGACAAGAAGCTGAGGGAAAAAAGCTGTAGCACCCACCATGTCACTAATGGGCAAGTTGAATAGCAGGATAAACATGGGCTTGTGTAGCTTTTTACTCACAGCAATAGTTGTTAATACCAACAAGTTGCAAAACATAATGATTAGATAGGTGAGTGTGCCAAATACAAACGCTGGATAAACATGTGTAGCAGATAAATCCAATGGTACAAGTGTTAGTAATTCCCTAGAAGATGCATTTGTATACATAATTATACCGTTGAAATTATGTTGTGGCCTCCCCTGTTGAAAAAAAAATATGTTCCTCAGTACTCAAGTCAAGTGATGAAGGATCCTCACCTGAAAGAAATGTTTTTATTAACAAGCAATTTTTAATTGAGTGCTATGCATTGATTCAAATGTACCTCTGGTTTTGTACCTGTGGCAGTATATCTTCTCCTCACCTGCACTGTAGGAGCAATGAAAAAGACTCTGTCTTTTATTGGCATTTACTGTAAACAGAAAGATGACTCATGAGGTTAGAGAGCACAGTGTGTCAGCTGGTGCAATTGTTGAAACCAAACTGACATCATGAAACAAACATGTTTATCATGCAATGTGGCTTCAAAATAGCCCCGTTTTGAGGAATATTAACAACAAAATGAATAGTTTTAATAGCGTACTTTGCAAAATAATTTATTGTATCACTATTTTAAAATGTATGTATGTATAAAATATACATACATGTAACATATCTGTTTTAGAATCTATGCTTGTTGAATTTGAAACTGGATGAATAACGTAAAACCTTAGGCTCTTTACTCATAATGTACTGTACATCAGCTAATTTTTAAGTGTGCCCAATGCCAAAATGAAAAATAAATAATAATTCTCAAAATAAGTGCCAGAGACAGAGAGGTTTTAATTTGTGTAATTTTGTATCGTATACACAAGTACAGTATATACAGTAGTATACAACATCAAGTCAGTCAGTGGTATTCTGCATTTCATGTACTACTTCAGGGGCCTCACTTCACCCTCAGGACCAACCACTCTGCCTTCCGGTGGCTGATGTCTCTTAACAAATGAAAGCCCCAGCTGACTTGTTGGCTAGAGTCATTCCAAGATACACCGGGTTGATAATGACAATGCCAATGCTTTATTTTTTACAAGAACCACACCATGCCACTCCATCTGTAGAACTATGGACTGATTAAAGATGTAACTCCATAGTGGTGGAACAGCTGGCCATAGTGACACAAAATCACCATTATGGAGGCAGGGGAAACTGGCGACGCAGATGGTGAGGTGGTGAATTGAAGCCAGACTGTAGAAATTGAATGTGAGAGTAATCATTATACGTATAATGATTACTCTCACATTTAATTTCTACAGTCTGGCTTCAATTCACCACCTCACCATCTGCGTCGCCAGTTGGAGTTTTCGTACAGGTGCGCACATTCTCCCGTCGTTTGTTTTTATAGATCACAGCTGTTGCGTGGGAAGTGGCGTACGCACATTTCAGGCCCTGTTTTGTGTGCACGCAACAGTTATAAATGAGACCCCGTGAGGTTGTGTACAGGGTTTACTGAAAGGAATAAAGGTTGCCTTGCATAGAGATATGTTAGCCTGTAGAGCACAGCTACTCCCTCGTGATCTGGGAGCAGGTCACAAAAAAAAAGAAGAGCATCCTAATATCTGTGAAGCTCAGTGCACAGCTAAAGAGAGAATGAGTATATATGTACTTTTATTAAAAAAACAACTTTCCCTCATTGAATACCCTTTCCATCCATCATTTCATTCACAGTATTTGTTTTTGACGTGATGGTTTAGTTTTCCAAAGAATTAGATTGCCAATAGATAATAATTTGTATAGTTATACAACATGTATTGCATCTATTTGTTTTCTCTTTAAACCAGTGTTTTTAATTACTAAAATAATAGACTATGTGTCACTGAATTTACTTTTATTCCACCGTCATGAACATGAAACAGAGATGAACATATACAAAATATCAGTGTTTCATTTAAAAAAAACGCACATAATCTATAGAAAATATGAATTCACATGTCATATCACACATTTTCCACATTTGCCATTTTATTTATTAGGGAATTACAGAAGTTTCACAAATGTACAAATTGAACAAGCATGGGAACACACATTTTCTTCCGCTTATCTTGGGCCGGGTCGCAGGGGCAGTAGGCTTAGCAGGAAATTCCAGACATCCCTCTCCCCAGCAACATTTTCCAGCTCTTCCTGGGGACACCGAGGCCTTCCCAGGCTAGATGAGATATATAATCACTCCAACGTGTTCTGGGTCTACCCCAGGGCCTCTTACCAGTTTGCCGTGCCCGGAAAACCTCCAAAGGGTGGCGACCAGGAGGCATCCTGATCAGATGCCGAACCACCTCAGCTGGCCCCTTTCGATGCGAAGGAGCAGCGGCTCTACTCCGAGCTCCCTCCGGATGTCTGAGCTCCTCACCCTATCCCTAAGGCTGAGCCTAGCCACAATATGAAGGAAACTCATTTCGGCTGCTTGTATCCGCGATCGCATTCTTCTGTAATTATTGTGATTAATTTCCACAGTCTGTCTCTCACATTGGTTCCTGTCATCATATATTGAGGACAGAACCCGCCAAAATCAAAAATAAATTAAAAAATAAATACATTTCTTGATAAATAAATAAATATGCCCTTAAAAGTAGCAAAAATAAAAAAATAAATGTTGTCATTAGTTCCCTTTTGTATTTACTCTTCTGTTTAATTTCCACTTTTATTTAGTCATTTAATTATTTTTTATACATTTTTAAATTTCTTTACGTACTTATTTTAGCATTTATTTTAGCATTTATTTAATTATTTTGCACTAATTCTTTTAATTAAGGACTATATTTATTTTGAACATTATTTGTGCTATTTTTAATGGCTTATTTATTTATTTATTTATTTATCGAGTGATTTATTTTTTCTTTTGGCAGGTTCCGTCCTCCATAGTCATATTCCTTATCATTCATTAAAATCTTTCACTTGATCATGAACATGTTTTAACATAAATGTGAACATTACATAATTTACAAATTCATGAAACATGTAATCATCAGATAGAAAAATGTAGAGGATATGTAAAGAACACATGAAAAATATTTTTGTATGAAGACTATTCTAACTAAATTATACTGGATTTGAAAGTAAACATTAGTTTATGCTGAATGTAAAATATTTCATATGAAAGCCAAAACTGGTTACAGCTTTGTTGAACCTACATTTCTTTTTAGGAACATTATCATGCTCTGCTTGAGTTCTTTTGTTTTCAGTCCATATATAATCGGGTCCAAAAAAGGGGGAAATATTAAAATTGACACACCCAGAGCCCTTCTTAAGTACGTGGATGAACTCTCAATTCGATGAGCAATGAGTGTAAAGGCGGCATTAATTTGAAAAATTAAGAAAACAACTAAATGTGTACCACATGTCTGAATGGCTTTTTTCCGGGCATCCGTATTATTAGTCATGACACATGTGCGCAAAATCTGTGCATATGTGTATATTATTATTGACAGTGGTCCCCCTTGAACTAACACCATACCAATCATCCCATAGTAGTTGTTGACTCTGGTGTCCTCACAGACCAGTTTCAATAAAGACGGATTGTTACAGAACAGTCATGACACATGTGCGCAAAATCTGTGCATATGTGTATATTATTATTGACAGTGGTCCCCCTTGTAGTAAGGTTATACCAATCATTCCATAGTAGTTGTTGACTCTGGTGTCCTCACAGACCAGTTTCAATAAAGACGGATTGTTACAGAACAAATCCACTATATTCGTCCTGCAAATTTTAAACCGTGCAACCAGCATAAACATCGTAAACATCATTGAGAAATTTATGAACCATATTAAAATAATAATTCTGATTAAATTATGTGGACTCATGAAAGCATTATACCTCAAAGGACAACATATAGCAATATATCTGTCATATGCCATGGCACTCAAGATCAGCAAGTTTCCTGTACAATAAAAATGAATTAGAAAAGCCTGAGTAAAACATGCAGGATGGGAAATCAGTCTGTTCTGTGTCACAATGCTGAAAAGAAACTGAGGAAAAAAAGCTGTAGCACCCACCATGTCACTAATGGGCAAGTTGAACAGCAGGATAAACATTGGCTTGTGTAGCTTTTTACTCACAGCAATAGTTGTTAATACCAACAAGTTGCAAAACATAATGATTAGGTAGGTGAGTGTGCCAAATACAAACGCTGGATAAATATGTGTAGCAGTTAAATCCAATGGTACAAGTGTTAGTAATTCCCTAGAAGATGCATTTGTATACATAATTATACCGTCGAAATTATGTTGTGGCCTCCCCTGTTGAAAAAAAAATAATTTTCCTAAATACTAAGGTCAACTGATGAAGGATCCTCACCTGAAGGAAATGTTTTATTAACAAGCAATTTTGAATTAACTGCTATGCATTGATTCAAATGTACCTCTGGTTTTATACCTGTTGCAGTATAACTTATCCTCACCTGCACTGTACGGCGCAATGGAAAAGTCTCTGTCTTATATTGGTATTTACTGTAAACACAAAGATGACTCCTGAGGTTAGAGAGCACAGTGTGTCAGCTGGTGCAATTGTTGAAACCAAACTGACATCATGAGAGAAACATGTTTATCATGCAATGTGGTTTCAAAATAGCCCCGTTTGAGGAATGTTAACAACAAAATGAATAGTTTTAATAGTGTACTTTGCAACATAATTTATTGTATCACTATTTTATCCTTTATATATGTATAAAATATACATACATGTAATATATATTGGGAATATAGACTTGTTGAATTTGAAACTGGATGAATGACGTAAAACATTAGGCCCTTTATTCATAATGTACTGTACATCAGCTAATTTTTAGGTGTGCCAAATGCCAAAATGAATAAATAAATAACAATTCTAAAATAAAAGTGCCGGAGACAAAGTGGTTTCAATTTGTGTAACTTTGTATGGTATACAGAAGTACAGTTCCTGTCTCTATGACGACAAGGGATTAACCTATGATAACAGTCTCGTATGAATGTGGGTTGTATGCATGTTCAACCAACAGGAACAGTGTGTAGCATTTAGGGGGATCTAATGACAGAAATGGAATAGAATATTAAAAAGTATGTTTTCTTTAGTGTATAATCACCTGAAAATGAGACTCGTTCTGTTGTCATTACCTTAGAATGAGCCGTTTATATCTCATAGGGTCCTCTTCACAGAGCCGGCCACCACGTTTCTACAGTAGCCCAGAACAGACAAACCAGACACTGGCTCTAGATAGGGCCATACGTGATTTCTCGTTTTCGAATCGGCCACCATAGTTCTTCTATATGCTTGGCAAACGGGAGAGATTTCAGTGGGTTGCAATCTGCAACCTCACTGCTAGATGCCGCCAGATCTTACATACTGCAACTTTAACCAAATATCTTGTTCCATACATTCAATTAAATTAAAGTGAATTCTTGCAACAAATATGCAGACTTCCACAACATATATCCAGCGACTTTCAAGATTGACAGGAGGTGGAAGTTGTGACAGCACCAATTTCAGTGTAGAGAAGAAAGGAGGAAAATTTGTATATCTGTGGATTCCAGGACTAATGTAACTTCACACATCATCATACTGTGATTTGGGTAAAAAAATCATTCATGGCAGAGATGATCAGAGAGGATGGGGATAACAGGAAATATCTGATTACGTTTCACTGTAGTTCGTAGAATCGTAGTTAGCTGCTTTGCAGGATAGGTAATGCTTTACATACTATGTTTCACTCTATGCCGTACCTTGAGATATCTACAGTACTGTATGTACGCTTACACGTTTGGTGTGACACTGACTGAGAGACTAAGCTGAGGGCTACAGCAGAGTTCATTGTTTTCTTTGTTTTGGCATTGGCTATGGACTACAGGAGCTAGTGTACTGTTCTCTTCGTAAATTGTCAGAGAACTCACTTCATACCATCACCGGTGAGCTGTCCCCCATTGTGGGGGAAACCTTGGTGACTGTGGGGTTGTGAAGAGGTCTGTGTTCACTGCTCAGTATGGATGACAACCGTAGAGGAATGTATACATGGTGGATGTCACTGGGGCACTGGACTGTGCCGTAAACACAAGAAGAGGGAATCTCTCCTTTCCAGATGGACATGGTATACAGATTTATACAGTGACATTGAAACATGAGCTGTGCTACATATAATTTGTGTGACATCTGATTATAGAAAGTCGTAGTATACCACAGCAAGTCAGTCAGTGGTATTCTGCATTTCATGTACTACTTCAGGGGCCTTTACTTCACCCTCAGGACCGACCACTCTGCTTTGCAGTGGCTGATGTCTTTTAACAAATGAAAGCCCCAGCTGACTTGTTGGCTAGAGAAATTCCAAGATACACAGGGTGATAATGACAATGCAAATGCTTTATTTTTTTCACAAGAACCACACCATGCCCCTCTATCTGTAGAACTATGGAATGATTAAAGATGTAACTCAATAGTGGTGGAACAGCTGGCCATAGTGACACACAATCACCTAAATGATTGGGACACAGTACCCCTTGCTTATGGCATACCAGTCTGATATTCAGGACTTCATGTCTGCTCACATGCTCTCCTCGTGGTAAGCTGGACGTCAGACTTGGGCTGAAATGTTGATGGCAACCTGACTCCCCCCTCTCCACCAGACAGTACACCAGAAAGCTCCACGATGCTTGAAATGTACCCATGAGTTTACTTGGGGTCAGTTTCTGAGAGAAGGGGAGAGACAGAGGAGGAACTAAGAAATGTGTGCCAGAGGACAACATGGTAAAGTTGTGCAGGGAGTGGGTGGGGCCATGCAGGGTCCTGGAAAGACCAGGTGAGGTTGTGTACAGGGTTTACTGAAAGGAATAAAGGTTGCCTTGCATAGAGATATGTTAGCCTTAAGAGCACAGCTACTCCCTCGTGATCTGGGAGCAGGTCACAAAAAAAAGAAGAGCATCCTAATATCTGTGAAGCCCAGTGCATAGCTAAAGAGAGAATGAGTATATATTTACTTTTATTAAAAACAACTTTCCCTCATCGAATACTCTTTCCATCCATCAAATTCACAATATTTGCTGTTGACGTGATGTTTTATTTTTCCAAAGAATTAGATTGCCAATAGATAATAATTTGTATAGTTATACAACATTTATTGCATCTATTTGTTTTCTCTTTAAACCAGTGTTTGTAATTACTAAAATAATGGACTATGGGTCACTGAATTTAATTGTATTCCATTGTCATGAACATGAAACAGAGATGAACATATTCAAAATATCAGTGTTTCATTTCAAAATTGGTTATTCCTCCTATAGCGCACATAATCTATAGAAAATATCAAATCACATGTCATGTCACACAATTTCCACATTTGCCATTTTATTTATTAGGGAATTACAGAAGTTGCACACATGTAAAAATTGAACAAGCATAGGAACACACATTTTCTTCCGCTTATCTTGGGCCGGGTCGCAGGGGCAGTAGGCTTAGTAGGGAATTCCAGACATCCCTCTCCCCAGCAACATTTTCCAGCTCTTCCTACTCCAAGCTCCCTCCGGATGTCTGAGCTCCTCACCCTATCTCTAAGGCTGAGCCCAGCCACAATACGAAGGAATCTCATTTCGACCGCTTGTATCCGCGATCTCATTCTTTTGGTCAATACCCAAAGCTCACTACAATAGGTGGGAGTTGGAACGTAGATTGACTGGTAAATCGAGAGCTTTGCCTTCCGGTTCAGCGCCTTCTTCACCACAACGGTCCGGTACAGCGCCCGCAAAACTACTGACACCGCACCAAACCGCCTGTCCATCTCCCGCGCCATTTTATCCTCACTCATGAACAAGACCCCAAGATACTTGAACTCCCTCGCTTGGGGCAGTGACTCACTCCCTCGGTTTCCGGCAGAGAACCATGGCGTCAGACTTGGAGGTACTGACTCTCATCCCGACCTCTTCGCACTCAGCTGCAAACCGCCCCAGTGCATGCTGAAGGTCACGGTCTGATGAAGCCAACGGAACCACATTATCTTCAAAGAGCAAAACGCAATTCTGAAATCCTCAAACCAGACCGTGCCTTGAGATCCTGTCCATGAAAATCACAAACAGGATCGGTGACAAGGGACAACCCTGGCGGAGGCCAACACCCACCGGAAACTTGCTTGACTTTGTGCCGAGTATACGGACACAGCTCTCACTTTGGTTATACAAGGACCGGGTGGCTCGTAACAACGGCCCCGGTACCCCGGTACCCCGTATTCCCGCAGTACCACCCACAGGACTCCCCGGGGGACACAGTTGTAAGCCTTTTCCAAGTCCACGAAACACAAGTAGACTGGTTGGGCAAACTCCCATGACCCCTCCAAGAGCCTCGCAAGGGTAAAATGCTGGTCCACTGTTCCACGGCCAGGACGGAATCTGCATTGCTCCTCCTGAATCCCAGGTTTGAGAATCGGTCGGAGCCTCCTTTCCAGCACCATAGAATAAACTTTCCCGGGGAGGCTGAGCAGTGTGATACCACGGTAATTGGAGCACAGCCTCCGGTCCCCCTTTTTAAAAAGGGGAACCACCACGCCGGTCTGCCATTCCACAGGCAATGTCTCAAACCTCCACGTGACACTGAAGAGGCGTGTCAGCCAAGAAAGCCCAACAATGTCCAGAGCCTTCAGCATCTCAGGGCGAATCTCATCTATCCCTGACGCCTTTCCACTGAGGAGCTTTTTGACTATCTCAGCGACCTCTGCCAAGGATATGGACAAGCCTCCTCCCGAGTCTTCAAACTCTGTCCCCCTCTATGGAGGATGTGTTGGTCGGGTTCAGGAGTTCCTCAAAGTGCTCCTTCCACCGCTCGACGATATCCCCAGTCCACAGTTCTCCTCCCCTGCTGAACACAGCCTGAGTCCAACCCTGCTTTCCCTTTCTGAGTCGTCTAACGGTTTGCCAGAACTTCCTTGTGGCCAACCGAAAGTCCTTCTCGATGGTCTCCCTGAATTCCTCCCACACCTTGGTTTTTGCTTCTGCGACCGCCACATCTGCAGCCCTTCTGGCCAACCGTGACCTGTCAGCTGTTTCCAGGCCAACCAAGCCCGAAAGGCCTCTTTCTTCAGCTTGACAGCCTCCTTCACCGCTGGTGATCACCCGCGGGCTCTTAGGTTGCCGCCACGACAGGCCCCGATGACCTTCGCACCACAACTCCTAGCAGCCGCTTCCACAATGGAGGCTTTGAACATGGCCCACTCAGATTCCATGTCCCCAGCCTCCCCTGGGATGCGTGAGAAATTCTTCCGGAGGTAGGAGTTGAAGATCTCGTGGACAGGGGCCTCAGCCAGACGTTCCAAGTTCACCCTCACTACACGCTTTCAGAGGTTGTAGCGGGCTGAAGTGAAGATAGTGGCATTATATTGAAACTAGAAAACCTAAGGAATCCATGGGTACCAACCATGTCATACTAACTTTTCGCAAAGGAGGTTAAATAATGTTCCAAACTTGCGCTTAATTTTGGCAAAGAAAAACTGGCATGGCCATTTTCAAAGGGGTCCCTTAACTTCTGACCTCAAGATATGTGAATGAAATTGGGCTCTATGGGTACCCACAAGTCTCCCCTCCACAGACATGCCCACTTTATGCTAATTACATGCAGTTCGGGGCAAGTCATAGTCAAGTCAGCACACTGACAGCTGTTGTTGCCTGTTGGGCTTGAGTTTGCCATGTTATGATTTGAGCATATTTTTTATGCTAAATGCAGTACCTGTGAGGGTTTCTGGACAATATCTGTCATTGCATTGTGTTGATTTTTCATTTAATTTATTTTCAATAATAAACATACATTTGCATAAAGCAGGCATATTTGCCATTTATTTTAGCAATATTTCAGATCTTAAAGGATCTGTAATTATTGTGATTAATTTCCACAGTCTGTCTCTCACATTGGTTCCTGTCATCATATATGGAGGACGGAACCCGCCAAAATCAAAAATAAATTAAAAAATAAATGAATGACTTGATAAATAAATAAATATGCCATTAAAAGTAAAAATAAATGCTGTCAGTAATTAATTGATAAAATATGAAATAAATTGATCTTTCTGTTTTAATTTGCTTTTTTAATTATTTACCTTTGTATTAATTCCCTTTTGTATTTACTCTTCTGTTTAATTTCCACTTTTATTTAGTCATTTATTTATTTTTTATACATTTTTAAATTTATTTGTGTATTTATTTTAGCATTTATTTTAGCATTATTTAATTATTTTGCACTTATTTTTTTATTTTATATTTATTTTTAAATGTATGCATTTGTTTATGTCTTTAAGCATTTATTCATTTATTTATGCACAATTTTCTCTTAGCATTTCACCCCCTATTTATTTCTCCAAACTTATTTATCTCTGTATTCTTTTCTTTACACATTTATTCATACATTTGTTTTACATTTCTTCATACATTTTTGCTTCATTATGCAAATGAGAAGGCGTTGCATTCATGTTGTGTCATGCTTCAGTCTTATCAATCAAACTCAGAAAGAGCAGAGCAGGTAGGAAATAGCTGAAATAAAAGCCTCTTGTCCACGAGATAGATAGATAGATAGATAGATAGATAGATAGATAGATAGATAGATAGATAGATAGATAGATAGATAGATAGATAGATAGATACTTTATTGATCCCGAAGGAAATTTAGGCATCCAGTAGCATAGACAACAAGTCCCAACACCAATACACCTTAAAAAAGATACAATCAAATAGAATAAAGTGAAATAAAAATAAAAATAAAAATAAAAAATAAGATAACATAAGTAAGTACAGCAGTGAAGTGACAGTGTGCCAATGGTGCAATAGTGCAATAGTGCAAATAGTAGTGCAAATATGAAGAGTAAGTCAGTTAAACCCTCCTGTGCTGTGAGGAGTTAAACAGCCGTATGGCTCGGGGGACAAAGGAGTTCCTCAGTCTGTCCGTAGAGCAGGACTGAGACAGCAGCCTGCCACTGAAGGTGCTCCTCTGCCAAGTGAGTGTGTTGTGAAGGGGGTGGTGGGTGTTGTCCATGATGGATAACAGTCTGCTTAGGGTCCTCCTCTCCGCCACTGACACCAGGGAGTCCAGTTCCATGCCCATCACAGAGCCAGCTCTCCTCACCAGCTTGTCCAGCCGTGTAGCATCCCTCTTCTTGATGTTGCCTCCCCAGCACACCACAGCATAGAAGAGGACACTGGCTATCACTGACTGGTAAAACATCTGTCGGAGTTTCCTGCAGATGTTGAAGGATCCAAGCCTCCGCAGAAAGTAGAGCCGGCTCTGTCCCTTCCTGTAAAAGAAGTCAGTATTTTCTGACCAGTCCAGTCTGTCGTTCAGCTGCAGCCCCAGGTATTTGTAGGACCTGACAACCTCCACATCGACCCCCTCGATGGAGACAGGTTGCAAATGGGGCCTGGTCCTCCGGAAGTCCACCACCATCTCCTTGGTCTTGGAGGTGTTCAGCTGCAGCTGGTTCGTCCCACACCACGACACAGAGTCCTCCACCAGGCTCCTGTACTCTCCCTCCTGTCCATCCCTAATACACCCCACAATTGCAGTATCATCAGAGTACTTCTGCATGTGGCATGACTCAGAGTTGTGCTTGAAGTCAGAAGTGTAGAGGGTGAACAAGACAGGGGAGAGCACAGTCCCCTGCGGCGCGCCAGTGCTGCTGACCACGGTGTCAGAGGAGCAGTCCGCCAGCCTGACATACTGCGGTCTCCCAGTGAGGTAGTCCGAGATCGGTCTTTTGAGACAGCGCGGTTGATGAATCATGTTTCAGATGTTCAGCCTATCTGTCCTCAGAATCAGCAACTGTCAGTACTTTCTCTGCACAGAGAGTTTGTGTTTATCTGTTTACCTCCACAAGTCACTTTTTATTTACATTGTTTTGAAAAATATCTTATTTTTGTGCTCAAAGTTGAAAAAAAAAAAGAAGGTTGTTGGGAGAATATGAAAATGAGAAGATGACGTATGACTATAGTAGAAGCTGCAAGTCAAACGTCATCCTCCAAGCTTGCGCAGGCGCACTCATGCTCGTTTGCATCTGAGCAGCGGCAAACGGATAAATCTGTTTATCTCTCTGTCAGTTTGTCTTTCTAGTTAGTTAGCTAGTTAGGTGTAGTTAGATAACCCAACTTGTTGTTTTCATTTTATTTTTAGTTTCCTCCACCTTAGTTTTGTGTGTTAATTTTAACAATGGCATTTGTGTATGCCGAGAACAGGTAAAATCAACGCAGTGGATTAAATGAAACAACCTGACTGTCTCTCTCACTTGCTCTCTTCGTTACCGTCTCCTCCTCCTGAAGATAAATCAATGGAAAGCAGCCAATGCCGTTTTGGAGGCTTGCCGGCCTCCAACAGGTCTGGACAACGGGAGCGCACAACTTTCAGCCCAGAGAAAAAAAAGAGAAAAGTCCCATTAGAGAAATAAACGAATCTCAGTTCAACCCAGTGCGGTGTGGGTGCTGGGAGCTGAGACGAGAGTGGCCGATACTGGTCTACGGCGCACATCCAAAACGTCCCGAAACAATATTTTAAATGGCGGACCTCGGCAACATGTCTATCCGTCCTTCGGTGTGCTGTGTGCTGTGGGTGCCGTGCGGCCGTGCGGCTCCTCGGTGCAGCAGCCCGCAGATGGCCGCCTCACCAGGAGGAGACGGTAGAGAAGAGAGCGAGTGAGAGAGAGTCATTGTGTTGCGCTAATTCTTGTCTCATTTGTGGTCTGATAAACAGTAAATTCATCTAAACTGGGTTGAAAATGATGCAATCTTGTTGCCATGGTAATGAACTAAGTCTGACTATTAACCACAGCCCCATTCTCTGTTTGAGAAAGTACTTTGACCAAAAACTAGGAAGTAAAACTGGCTGGAGGGGGGCTTTAAACACATAAATAAATACATAAATTTCAAAATAAATATGAAATGAAAAAAAGCAATGCAAAAAATAAATACATAATAAAAAATAAATGCAAAAATAAGTTAATTAATTTAAAAAATCGTAAAAATAAATGGCAATTTAACAGAAGAGTAAATAAATAAAAAATAACACAAATAACACATTAAAACAGAAATACGGATTTATGTCACATTTTATCAATTAATTAAGGACTACATTTATTTTGAACATTATTTTTGTTACTTTTAATGGCTTATTTATTTATTTATCGAGTAATTTATTTTTTTCTTTTTGCAGGTTCCGTACTCCATAGCAATATTCCTTATCGTTCATTAAAATGACTTACAGTGGAACTCTCCGGAGGAGAAATGACCTCTGCTTTCACGTGATCATGATCATGTTTTAACATAAATGTGTTCATAATTTACAAATTCCTGAAACATGTAATCATCAGATAGAGAAATGTAGAGGATATGTAAAGAACACATGACAAATATTTTTGTATGAAGACTATTCTTACTAAATTATACTGGATTTGAAAGTCAACATTAGTTTATGCTGAAAATATTTCATATAAAAGCCAAAACTGGTTACAGCTTTGTTGAACCTACATTTCTTTTTAGGAATATTATCATGCCCTGCTTGAGTTCTTTTGTTTTCAGTCCATATATAATTGGGTCCAAAAAAGGAGGAAATATTAAAATTGACACACCCAGAGCCCTTCTTAAGTACGTGGATGAACTCTCAATGCGATGAGCAATGAATGTAAAGGCGGAATTAATTAGAAAAATTAAGAAAACAACTAAATGTGTACCACATGTCTGAATGGCTTTTTTCCGGGCATCTGTATTATTAGTCATGACACATGTGCGCAAAATCTGTGCATATGTGTATATTATTATTGCCAGTGGTCCCCCTTGGAATAACACAATACAAATCATCCCATAGTAGTTGTTGACTCTGGTGTCCTCACAGACCAGTTTCAGTAATGACAGATTGTTACAGAACAAATCCACTATATTCGTCCTGCAAATTTTAAACCGTGCAGCCAGCATAAACAGCGTAAATATCCACGAAAAATTTATAAACCATATTGAAATAATAATTCTGATTAAATTATGTGGACTCATGATAGCATTATACCTCAAAGGACAACATATAGCAATATATCTGTCATATGCCATGGCACTCAAGAACAGCAAGTTTCCTAGACCATAAAAATGAATCAGAAAAGCCTGAGTAAAACATGCAGGATGGGAAATCAATCTGTTCTGTGTCACAATGCTGAAAAGAAGCTGAGGGAAAAAAGCTGTAGCGCCCACCATGTCACTAATGGGCAAGTTGAACAACAGGATAAATATGGGCTTGTGTAGCTTTTTACTCACAGCAATAGTTGTTAATACCAACAAGTTGCAAAACATAATGATTAGGTAGGTGAGTGTGCCAAATACAAACGCTGGATAAATATATGTAGCAGTTAAATCCAATGGTACCAGTGTTAATAATTCCTGAGAAGATGCATTTGTATACATAATTATACTGTTGTCATTATGTTGTGGCCTCCCCTGTTGAAAAAACAAAATTTGTTACTCAATACTTAAGTCAACTGTTGAAGGATCCTCACCTGAAAGAAATGTTTTTATTAACAAGCAATTTTGAATTGAGTGCTATGCAATGATTCAAATGTACCTCTGGTTTTATACTTTTGGCAGTGTATCTTATCCTTACCTGCACTGTAGGAGCAATGAAAAAGACTGTCTTTTATTGGCATTTACTGTAAACACAAAGATGACTCCTGAGGTTAGAGAGCACAGTGTGTCAGCTGGTGCAATTGCTGAAACCAAACTGACATTATGAGACATCACCAATACATTCTCTTTTAAAACCTCATCCTTTTATCCATCACCGTTTTAAACACCATTCTTTTACCATCAACCTTTTACTTATCTATCTATCCATCTATTTATCTATTTATGTATTTTTTTAATCTTGCCTTAATTTGATTTGCACCCTGACTGACTGCCAGTCACCCCAACCCTCTCAAGCACACACATTGTACACAGTCACATGATATTGATCTTTGCCCAGTTTCTGTTGGCTTATTAAAGTTTTCTTTATTTTCATTTTTCACTTTATATATCTATTTATTTATTTGTTTTATCTGTTTTTATTCCATTTTGTTTAATTCATATTTCATTTTATTTTATTTGATATAAGAAAAAAAAAAACAAGGAAGAAAAAAAAATAATTCTCAACTGGCCGGGCATGGGCCATGCTGCCTTCCTACCAATTTGGCTCCTCCTCCATCTCCTCTCACCTCCCTCCATTGATGACTGCCTATGGACAGAAAATGGCAAAAGCCCTGAGCTACCGACCAGGCTCACAACTTTACGTTTACGTCTAGGTTATCTCGGAGGACTCCGGAGGCGGTTGCAAGGTACCGACCGGCCCGAAGCGCAGAAGGCACTGCCGTAAAGGAGGCAAAGCAGCGGGTGTGGGAGGAGTTCGGAGCAGCCATGGAGAAGGACTTTCGGTCGGCACCAAGGTGCTTGTGGAAAACCGTCCGGCACCTCAGGAGGGGGAAACGGGGAACCATCCAAGCTGTGTACAGTAAGGATGGGACACTGTTGACCTCAACTGAGAACGTAATCGGGCGGTGGAAGGAGCACTTTGAGGAACTCTTGAATCTGACTAATATGCCCTCTAATGTAGAGGCAGAACTTGAAGCTGATGGGGGATCATCATCAATTTCCCTGGTGGAAGTCACTGAGGTAGTCAAACAACTCCACAGTGGGAAAGCCCTGAGGATTGATGAGATCCGTCCAGAAATGCTGAAAGCTTTCGGCCGATAGTCGAACCTCGGATCGAAGAGGAACAATGTGGATTCCGTCCTGGCACAACGGACCAGCTCTTCACTCTTGCAAGGATCCTGGAGGGGGCCTGGGAGTATGCCTATCCAGTCTACATGTGTTTTGTCGACTTGGAGAAGGCACATGAGAGTACGAGAGTATGGGGTGAGGGGGTCACTTCTCAGGGCCATCCAATCTCTGTACGCCCAAAGCAAGAGCTGTGTTCGGGTTCTCTGCAGTATGTCGGACTCGTTTCCGGTGGGGGTTGGCCTCCGCCAGGGCTGCGCTTTGTCACCAATCCTGTTCGTGATATTCATAGACAGGATATCGAGGCGTAGTCGGGGGGAGGAGGGTTTGCAGTTCGGTGTGCTGAGGATCTCATCGCTGCTTTTTGCAGATGATGTGGTCCTGTTGACATCATCGGTCTGTGACCTCCAGCAGCTGGTTCGTAGCCGAGTGTGAAGCGGCTGGGATGAGGATCAGCACCTCTAAATCTGAGGCCATGGTTCTCAGCAGGAAACCGATGGATTGCCTACTCCAGGTAGGGAATGAGTCCTTACCCCAAGTGAAGGAGTTCAAGTACCTCGGGGTCTTGTTCGTGAGTGAGGGGAATATGGGAATATGGAACGTGAGATTGGCCGGAGAATCGTAGCAGCTGGGGCGGTATTGCATTCGCTTTACCGCACCGTTGTGAAAAAAAGAGAGCTGAGCCGGAAGGCAAAGCTCTCGATATACCGGTCAATCTTCGTTCCTACTGTCACCTATGGTCATGAGGGCTGGGTTATGACCGAAAGAACTAGATCACAGGTACAAGAGGCCAAAATGGGTTTTCTCAGGAGGGTGGCTGGAGTCTCCCTTAGAGATTTGGTGAGAAGCTCAGACATCCGTGAGGGACTCGGAGTAGAGCCGATACTCCTTTGCGTTGAAAGGACTCGCTGAGGTGGTCCGGGCATCTGGCAAGGATGCCCCCTGTGCGCCTCCCTAGGAAGGTGTTCCAGGAACGACCAGCTAAGAGGAGGCCACGGGGAAGACCCAGGACTAGGTGGAGATTATATCTCCACAATGGCCTTGGAACGCCTCGGGATCCACCAGTCTGAGCTGGTTAATGTGACCCGGGAAAGTGAAGTTCGGGGTCCCCTGCTGGAGCTGTTGCCCCCGCGACCCGACCCCGGATAAGCGGTTGAAGATGAGTGAGTGAGGGAGTGGGCTGTGAAGGGCTGTCCCAATCTCTGTACTGTGCAGAACTTGAAGAGCTTTCTGGGCCTGGCCACATACTAAAGGTTTGTGAAGTATTGTTGCATGCATGCATGCAAGTAACAGTTTGGCTTGTACTTAATAGGAAAGTATGTGAACAGAGGAGTGCCATACATCATTCACCTCACTGTAGAGAGCCCTTGTAAATGCTTTAGTTGTCTTTTCCCCTAACCACACTACTTTTCATCCTCAATATGGACACCAGTGACATTGAAACGTGCTACATATAAACTGTGTGACACCTGATTGTAGAAAGACGTAGTATACCACAGCAAGTCAGTCAGTGGTATTCTGCATTTCATGTACTACTTCAGGGGCCTTCACTTCATCCTCAGGACCGACCACTCTGCCTTCCAGTGGCTGTTGTCTTTTAGTAAATGAGAGCCCAGCTGACTTGTTGGCTAGAGGAATTCCAAGGTACACAGGGTGCAGGGCAAGACATGACTATGCAAATCATATGCACAGATCACGTGGGTGCTCCGGTGGTCGGGCACCCACCAAAAAGGTTGAGCATCCACTAGAAAGGCTGATCAAAAAAATAAATGAATGGGACCCAAACTCCGGTGCCCGTTGATGGAAAAGGGCCCGCGATCCTCGGGGGGAAAAAAAATAAAAATAAATTTCACAGGGAGAAGTGTTATTGGGCGCGCCATGAGATGCTTGGCGCGTAAAGATGTAGCAGAGTTTTTACTCAAAACCAAGTTGCCAGAGGAGGAAAAAAACTTTTTCTATCAGGTGTATATCTGATTGAGCAAGATCTGTTTTTCTTACCGACTGACTGACTGAGTGAAGTGAGAGATGACTGACGCACGTAAAGACAAGGAGGTTCTCCATTGACACGGTAACTCCATTGTGGTTGAACAGCTGGCCATAGTGACACACAATTACCTAAGTGATCGGGACACAGGAAGACCAGGTGAGGTTGTGTACAGGGTTTACTGAAAGGAGCAAAGGTTGCCTTGCATAGAGATATGTTATATAAACACAACTACTCCCTCGTGATCTGAGAGCAGGTCACTAAAAGAAGAAGAGCATCCTAATATCTGTGAAGCTCAGTGCATAGCTAAAGAGAGAATGAGCATATATGTACTTTTATTTAAAAACAAATTTTCCTCATTGAATATCCTTTCCATCCATCACTTCATTCACAGTATTTGACAAAATGTTTTAGATTGCCAAAGAATTAGATTGCCAATAGATAATAATTTGTATAGTTATAAAATATTTATTGCATCTATTCTCTCTTTAAATCAGTGTTCTCAATTACTAATGTGTCACTGAATTTACTTGTCAAGAATATGGAACAGAGATTAAAAATCTCAGTGTTTCATTTCAACATTGGTTATTCCTCGTATCGTGCACATACAGTCTTAGAAAATATCAAATCACATGTGATATCACACAATTTCCACATTTGCCATTTATGTATTAGAGAATTGCAGAAGTTTCACACATGTGCAAAGCAAACAAGCATAGGAGCACACACGCAAACAAATATATATTGAACAATATATATATATATATATATATATATATATATATATATATATATATATCCACACATATCATTTCCATTGTAAAGGAAAATGCATCTTTGTGTTTTTATGTTTACAATAATAGCTCATATTATAGTCCACATGTTTGAAATATCTGAAGATACAATGCCTTACATTACAAGGCTACACACAGAGCAGAGTGTATCTATATATTTCCCTTTTTTAATTCTAATATAAATGCATATGCAACTGTTCTAACTTTCTAATTTACAGCAATTATTTTGTTCATCTTTCAGCAATCTTTCAGATCAGCAAGGATCTGTAATTATTGTGATTAATTTCCAGTCTTTTTCTCACATTAGTTCCCGTCATCATATCATTCATTAAAATGAATTACAGTGGAACTCTCCAGAAGAGAAATGACCTCTGTGGTTTCATGTGATCATAAACATATTTCGACATAAATGTGAACAATACATAATTTACAAATTCACAAAACATGTAATCATCAGATGGAGAAATGTATATGTAAATAACACATGACAAATATTTTTGTATAAAGACTATTCTTGCTGAATTATACTGGATTTGAAAGTCAATATTAGTTTTGACTGAATGTAAACTATTTCATATGAAAGCCAAAACTGGTTACAGCTTTGTTGAACCTACATTTCTTTTTAGGAAAATTATCATGCTCTGCTTGAGTTCTGTTGTTTTCAGTCCATATATAATTGGGTCCATAAAAGGGGGAAATATTAAAACTGACACACCCAGAGCCCTTCTTAAGTACGGGGATGAACTCTTAAAGCGATGAGCCATTTGTGCAAAGGCCCCATTAATTTGAAAGATTAAGAAAACAACTACATGTGTGCCACATGTCTGAATGGCTTTTCTCCGGGCATCTGTATTATTAGTCATCACACATGTGCGCAAAATCTGTGCATATGTGTATGTTATTATTGCCAGTGGTCCCCCTTGAAGTAATACCAGACCAATTATCCCATAGTAGTTGTTGACTCTGGTGTCCTCACAGACCAGTTTCAATAAAGCCGGACAGTTACAGAACAAATCCACTATATTCGTCCTGCAAATTTTAAACCGTGCAACCAGCATAAACAGCGTAAATATCCACGAGAAATTTATAAACCATATTGAAATAATAATTCTGATTAAATTATGTGGACTCATGATAGCATTATACCTCAAAGGAAAACATATAGCAATATATCTGTCATATGCCATGGCACTCAAGATCAGCAAGTTTCCTACACCATAAAAATGAATCAGAAAAGCCTGAGTAAAACATGCAGGATGGGAAATAAGTCTGTTCTGTGTCACAATGCTGAAAAGAAACTGAGGGAAAAAAGCTGTAGCGCCCACCATGTCACTAATGGGCAAGTTGAACAGCAGGATAAACATGGGCTTGTGTAGCTTTTTACTCACAGCAATAGTTGTTAATACCAACAAGTTGCAAAACATAATGATTAGGTAGGTGAGTGTGCCAAATACAAACGCTGGATAAATATATATAGCAGTTAAATCCAATGGTACCAGTGTTAATAATTCCTGAGAAGATGCATTTGTATACATAATTATACTGTTGTTGTTGTTGTTGTTGTGGCCTCCCCTGTTGAAAAAACAAAATTTGTTACTCAATACTTAAGTCAACTGGTGAAGGATCCTCACCTTAAAGAAATGTTTTTATTAACAAGCAATTTTGAATTGAGTGCTATGCAATGATTCAAATGTACCTCTGGTTTTATACTTTTGGCAGTATATCTTATCCTCACCTGCACTGTAAGAGCAATGAAAAAGTCTCTGTCTTTTATTGGCATTTACTGTAGACACAAAGATGACTCCTGAGGTTAGAGAGCACAGTGTGTCAGCTGGTGCAATTGCTGAAACCAAACTGACATCATGAGAGAAACATGTTTATCGTGCAATGTGGCTTCAAAATAGCCCCGTTTGAGGAATTTTAACAACAAAATGAACAGTTTTAATAACGTACTTTGCAACATAATTTATCGTATCACTATTTTAACCTTTATATATGTTTAAAATAAACATACATGTAATATTTATTGGGAATCTAGACTTTTTAAATTTGAAACTGGATGAATAACGTAAAACCTTAGGCCCTTTATTCATAATGTACTGTACATCAGCTAATTTGTAGGTGTGCCCAATGCCAAAATGAATAAATAAATAACAATTGTAAAATAAAACTGCCAGAGACAGAGAGGTTTTAATTTGTGTAATTTTGTATCGTATACAGAAGTACAGTTCCTGTCTCTATGACAACAAGGGATTAACCTATGATAACAGTCTCGTATGAATGTGGGTTATATGCATGTTAAACCAACAGGAACAGTGTGTAGCATTTAGGGAGATCTAATGACAGAAATGGAATAGAATATTAAAAAGAATGTTTTCTTTAGTGTATAATCACCTGAAAATAAGTCTCGTTCTGTTTTCATTACCTTAGAATGAGCCGTTTATATCTTATATCATATCATTATATAAAGGGTCCTCTTCATGGAGCCGGCCACCACGTTTCTACAGTAGCTCAGAACAGACAAACCCGACACTGGCTGTAGATAGGGCCATTCATGATTTCTCATTTTTGCGTCGGCCACCATATTTCTTCTATACGCTTGGCAAACGGGAGAGATTTCAGTTGGTTGCAATCTGCAACCTCACTGCTAGATGCCGCCAGATCTTACATACTGCACCTTTAAGTAAATATCTTGTTCCATAAATTCAATTCAATTAAAGTGAATTCTTGCCACAAATATGCAGACTTCCACGACGCATATCCAGCAACTTTCAAGATTGACAGGAGGCGGAAGTTGTGACAGCACCAATTTCAGAGTAGAGAAGAAAGGAGGACATTTTGTGTATCTCTGTATTGCAGGACTAATGTAACTTTACACATCATCATACTGTGATTTGGGTACAAAAATAATTTATGACAGAAATGATCAGAGAGGATGGGGATATCAGGAAATATCTGATTACGTTTCACTGTTGTTCTTAGAATCGTAGTCAGCTGCTTTGCAGGATAGGTAATGCTTTACATACTATGCTTCACTCTATGCCGTACCTTGAGAAATCTACAGTTCTGTATGTATGCTTGCACGTTTGGTGTGACACTGGCTGAGAGACTATGCTCAGGGCTACAGCGGAGTTCATTGTTTTCTTTGTTTTGGCATTGGCTATGGACCAGAGTAGCCAGTTTACTGTTCTCTTAGTAAATTGTCAGAAAACAGCCAAACAGCCATAGTCACAATGATTCATAAACCAGGCAAAGATCCAAAACATCCCACCATCTAAAGACCCATCAGCCTCCTCAGTCACATCGTTAAACTGTTTGAACGCATCATCACTACACGCCTCACAAAACACACAGACAACATGGGACTCCTGGGCATTCTTCAAGCTGGCTTCCGCAAAAACAGATCCACCACCGACAACATCCTCAGGCTATCAGAAGCAATCACCCGCAGTTTCACCAAAAAATAATTCTGTCATTCCACTGGCTGCCAAAAAACTCCAAACATGCATCACAACAATAGAAACCTGGTCCAACAAATGGAGAATCAAACTCAACCCCACCAAAACTCAGCTCATCCTGTTCACCAGAAACACCCAACTCAAACCAATGATCCACCTCACCCTCCACAACACCCCCCTTACCCACTCAAGAGGCAAAGTTTTTAGAATTCACCTTTCAAAGGAACATGATATGGACCACCCACATCAATAACCTGGAAAAACAAGGCAACCAAAGTCTCAACCACCTCAAAGCACTCACCAGACACAAACACGGAGCATCACCAGAAATCATCCTTAAGGTTTACCAAACACACATCCATCAATCTTTGAATATGCAGCACCAGCCTGGACCACAGCCTCACAACATCAATTCAAAAAACAAAAACAAAACTGGCATACAGACTCCCACAATACATCAGCACCCACTACATCCATAGTATGTCCAGACTCAAAACCATCCAAGAAAGAAACACCATCCTCACTCAGAGATATATACAGAGAGCCAACCATAACCCTGCCATGACACAGTTAATCCATGAAGGACAATGGGCCACCAGAACACCCTCTCCATAATCCTCCAAAACAAACCACCATAACTATCAACCCCCCACCACCAATACCAACCCATGATTACATTTAACTCCATTTACAGTCCACACACCACATACAACTACATGATCTTTTTTATCCATCATTCTCTTTTAAAACATCATCTTTTTATCCATCACCCTTTTAAACACCATTATTTTACCATCAATCTTTTACTTATCTATCTATCTATCGATTTATATATTTATTTATTTTTTTAATCTTGCCTTAATTTGACTGCACCCTGACTGACCGCCAAGCACACACAGTGTACACAGTCATATGATATTGATCTTTGCCCAGTTCTGTTGGCTTTTTAAAGTTTTCTTTATTTTTATTTTTCACTTTATATATCTATTTATTTATTTCTTTTATCAGTTTTGCATTCCATTTTGTTTTATTCATATATCATTTTACTTTATTTGCTATAAGAAAAAAAATAAACAAGGGAAAAAAAAAAAAAATTCTCAACTGGCCGGGCATTGGCCATGCTGCCTCCCTACCAAGTGGGCTCCACCTCCATCTCCTCTCACCTCGCTCTAATGGTGATTGCCTATGGATAGAGAAGGGCAAAAGCCCTGAGCTATAGACCAGGCTCACGACTTTACGTTTACGTCTACGTTATCTCGGAGTACTCCGGAGGCGGTTGCAAGGTACCGACCGGCCCGAAGCGCAGAAGGCACTGCCGTAAAGGAGGCAAAGCAGCGGGTGTGGGAGGAGTTTGGAGCAACCATGGAGAAGGACTTTCGGTCGGCTCCAAGGTGCTTCTGGAAAACCGTCCGGCACCTCAGTAGGAGGAAACGGGGAACCATCCAAGCTGTGTACAGTAAGGATGGGACACTGTTGACCTCAACTGAGGAGGTAATCGGGCGATGGAAGGAGCACTTTAAGGAACTCTTGAATCTGACTAATAAGCCCTCTATTGTAGAGGCAGAGCTGGAAGCTGATGGGGGATCATCATCAATTTCCTTGGTGGAAGTCAGTGAGGTAGTCAAATAACTCCACAGTGGCAAAGCCCTGAGGATTGATGAGATCCGTCCAGAAACGCTGAAAGCTTTGGATGTGGAGGTGCCTTCTTAGACGACATGTCTCTTCAACATTGCGTGGAAGTCGGTGACAGTGCCTAAGGAGTGGCAGACCGGGGTGGAGGTTCCCCTGTTCAGAAAGGGGGACCAGAGAGTGTGTGTCAATTACAGGGGTATCACACTACTCAGCAACCCTGGTAAAGTCTACTCCAAGGTGCTGGAAAGGAGGGTTCGGCCGATAGTCGAACCTCGGATCGAAGAACAACAATGTGGAATCCGTCCTGGCCGTGAAACAACGGACCAGCTCTTGACTCTCGCAAGGATCCTGGAGGGGGCCTGGGAGTATTCCTATCCAGTCTACATGTGTTTTGTGGACTTGGAGAAGGCACATGAGAGTACGAGAGTATGGGGTGAGGGTGTCACTTCTCAGGGCCATCCAATCTCTGTACGCCCGAAGCGAGAGCTTTGTTCGGGTTCTCAGCAGTATGTCGGACTCTTTTCTGGTGGAGGTTGGCTTCCGCCAGGGCTGCGCTTTGTCCCCAATCCTGTTCGTGATATTCATGGACAGGATATCGAGG
The DNA here is from genome assembly GCA_916701645.2 of Sebastolobus alascanus. Lineage (NCBI taxonomy): Eukaryota > Metazoa > Chordata > Actinopteri > Perciformes > Sebastidae > Sebastolobus > Sebastolobus alascanus. The sequence goes on along the minus strand of CAKAOJ020000040.1, from coordinate 1,528,150 downwards.
CGTAGTCGGGGGGAGGAGGGTTTGCAGTTCGGTGTGCTGAGGATCTCATCGCTGCTTTTTGCAGATGATGTGGTCCTGTTGGCATCATCGGTCTGTGACCTCCAGCAGCCGGTTCGCAGCCGAGTGTGAAGCGGCTGAGATGAGGATCAGCACCTCTAAATCTGAGGCCATGGTTCTCAGCAGGAAACTGATGGATTGCCTACTCCAGGTAGGGAATGAGTCCTTACCCCAAGTGAAGGAGTTCAAGTACCTCGGGGTCTTGTTCGTGAGTGAGGGGAATATGGGAATATGGAACGTGAGATTGGCCGGAGAATCGGAGTAGCTGGTGCGGTATTGCATTTGCTTTACCGCACCGTTGTGACGAAAAGAGAGCTGAGCCGGAAGGCAAAGCTCTCGATCTACCGGTCAATCTCCGTTTCTACTCTCACCTACGGTCATGAGGGCTGGGTTATGACCATAAGAACTAGATCAAGGGTACAAGAGGCCGAAATGGGTTTTCTCAGGAGGGTGCCTGTCGTCTCCCTTAGAGATTGGGTGAGAAGCTCAGTCATCCGTGAGGGACTCGGAGTAGAGCCGCTACTCCTTTGCGTTGAAAGGAGCCAGCTGAGGTGGTTCGGGAATCTGGCAAGGATGCCCCCTGGGCGCCTCTCTAGGGAATATTCCAGGCACGACCAGCTGAGAGGATGCCACGGGGAAGACCCAGGACTAGGTGGAAAGATTATATCTCCACACTGGCCTGGGAACGCCTCGGCATCCCCCAGTCAGAGCTGGTTAATGTGGCCCGGGAAAGTGAAGTTTGGGGTCCCCTGCTGGAGCTGGTTTCCCCGCGACCCGACCCTGGATAAGCGGTTGAAGATGAGTGAGTTAGTGAGTGGGGTGTGAAGGGCTGTCCCAATCTCTGTACTGTGCAGAACTTGAAGAGCTTTCTGGGCCTGGCCACATACTAAAGGTTTGTGAAGTATTGTTGCATGCATTCATCAAGTACCAGTTTGGCTTGTACTTAATAGGAAAGTATGTGAACAGAGGAGTGCCATACATCATTCACCTCACTGCAGAGAGCCCTTGTGAATGGTTGATTTGTCTTTTCCCCTAACCACACCATACTTTTCATCCTCAATATGGACACCAGTGACATTGAAACATGAGCTGTGCTACATGTAACCTGTGTGACACCTGATTGTAGAAAGTCGTAGTATACCACAGCAAGTCAGTCAGTGGTATTCTGCATTTCATGTACTACTTCAGGGGCCTTTACTTCACCGTCAGGACCGACCACTCTGCCTTCCAGTGGCTGATGTCTTTTAGTAAATGAGAGCCCAGCTGACTTGTTGGCTAGAGGAATTCCAAGATACACACGGTGCAGGGCAAGACATGACAATGCAAATCATATGCACAGATCAAGGGTGCTCTGGTGGTCAAGCACCCACCAAAAAGGTTGAGCATCCACTGGAAAGGCTGATCAAAAAAATAAATGAACGGGACCCAAACTCTAGGGCCCAAACTCCGGTGCCCGACGATGGAAAAGGGCCCATGATCCTCAGGGGGAAAGCAAATAAAAATAAAATTCACAGGGAGAAATGTTATTGGGCGCGTCATGAGATGCTTGGCACGCAAAGATGTAGCAGGGTTTTTACTCAAAAACAAGTTGCCAGAGGAGGAAAAAAACTTTTTCTACCAGCTGTATATCTGATTGAGCAAGTTCTTTTTTTCTTACCGACTGACTGACTGAGTGAAGGGAGAGATGACTGACGCAAGTAAAGACAAGGAGGTTCTCCATTGACACGGTAACTCCATTGTGGTTGAACAGCTGGCCATAGTGACACACAATTACCTAAGTGATTGGGACACAGGAAGACCAGGTGAGGTTGTGTACAGGGTTTACTGAAAGGAGTAAAGGTTGCCTTGCATAGAGATATGTTAGATAAGCACAGCTACTCCCTCGTGACCTGAGAGCAGGTCACTAAAAGAAGAAGAGCATCCTAATATCTGTGAAGCTCAGTGCATAGCTAAAGAGAGAATGAGCATATATGTACTTTTATTTAAAAACAAATTTTCCACATTGAATATCCTTTCCATCCATCACTTCATTCACAGTATTTGACAAAATGTTTTAGATTGCCACAGAATTAGATTGCCAATAGATAATAATTTGTATAGTTATAAAATATTTATTGCATCTATTCTCTCTTTTAATCCGTGTTCTCAATTACTAATGTGTCACTGAATTTACTTGTCAAGAATATGGAACAAAGATTACAAATCTCAGTGTCTCATTTCTACATTGGTTATTCCTCCTATAGTGCACATACAGTCTTAGAAAATATAAAATCACATGTCATATCACACAATTTCCACATTTTCCATTTATTTATTAGGGAATTATAGAAGTTGCACACATGTGCAAAGCAAACAAGCATAGGAACACACACACACACAAATATATATTGGACAATATATATATATATTTCCACACACATCATTTCGATTGTAAAGGAAAATACATCTTTGTGTTTTTATTTTACATTAATAGCTCATATTATAGTCCACATGTTTGAAATATCTGAAGACACAATGCCCTACATTACAAGGTTTCACACAGAGCAGAGTGTATCTATATATTTTCCCTTTTTGAATTTTAATATAAATGCATGTGCAACTGTTCTAACTTTCTAATTTACAGCAATGATTTTGTTCATCTTTCAGCAATCTTTCAGATCTGCAAAGATCTGTAATTATTGTGATTAATTTCCACAGTCTTTCTCTCACATTAGTTCCTGTCATCATATCATTCATTAAAATGACTTACAGTGGAACTCTCCAGAAGAGAAATGACCTCGGCTGTTTCATGTGACCATAAACATATTTCAACATAAATGTGAACATTGTATACTTTACAAATTCACGAAACATGTAATCATCAGATGGACATATGTATATGTCAATAACACATGACAAATATTTTTGTATGAAAATTATTCTTGCTGAATTATACTGGATTTGAAAGTTAACACTAGTTTATGCTGAATGTAAAATATTTCATATGAAAGCCAAAACTGGTTACAGCTTTGTTGATCCTACATTTCTTTTTAGGAACATTATCATGCTCTGCTTGAGTTCTTTTGTTTTCAGTCCATATATAATCGGGTCCAAAAAAGGGGGAAATATTAAAACTGACACACCCAGAGCCCTTCTTAAGTACGGGGATGAACTCTCAAAGCGATGAGCAATGAGTGCAACGGCGGCATTAATTTGAAAGATTAAGAAAACAACTAAATGTGTACCACATGTCTGAATGGCTTTTTTTCGGGCATCCGTATGATTAGTCATGACACATGTGCGCAAAATCTGTGCATATGTGTATATTATTATTGCCAGTGGTCCCCCTTGTAGTAAGACTATACAAATCATGCCATAGTAGTTGTTGACTCTGGTGTCCTCACAGACCAGTTTCAATAAAGACGGATTGTTACAGAACAAATCCACTATATTCGTCCTGCAAATTTTAAACCGTGCAACCAGCATAAACAGCGTAAACATCATTGAGAAATTTATGAACCATATTAAAATAATAATTCTGATTAAATTATGTGGACTCATGATAGTATTATACCTCAAAGGACAACATATAGCAATATATCTGTCATATGCCATGGCACTCAAGATCAGCAAGTTTCCTATACCATATAAATGAATCAGAAAAGCCTGAGTAATACATGCAGGATGGGAAATCAGTCTGTTCTGTGTCACAATGCTGAAATGAAGCTGAGGAAAAAAAGCTGTAGCGCCCATCATGTCACTAATGGGCAAGTTGAACAGCAGGATAAACATGGGCTTGTGTAGCTTTTTACTCACAGCAATAGTTGTTAATACCAACAAGTTGCAAAACATAATAAACACGTATGTTAATATCCCAAACAAAAATGCTGGGTATTTATTTGCATCAGATAAGCCCAGTGTTTCCAATGTTAGTAAAAAAGCAGAAGATGCATTTGTGTACATAACTGTACAGTACTGTACACTATAATGTTGTTGTTGTTGTTGTTGTTGTTACTATTGCTTCTCCTGTTGAACAATTTACCAACTCTTGACAACTGATGATGAAGCAATGTTCAACTGAAAAAAAAAGAAAGACAAAAACATTAACAAACAATCTTATAGTAAGTGCCCTGGAATAATGCAGCTGTACTTGTGATATCTTACCTCTGGCGATATGTTATCCAATTCTCACCTGTGGCTGAACCATTGTTGTGAGCTGTCATGTGAAAGACTCAGCCTCTTATTGGCATTCCTTCCCAAGGGTAACCAGTGATATCACCAAAGGGTACAGTGCATGTGAGGATGTCAGATACAGAATGAAATAGCTTTCTTACTGTATCTCTGCCAGTTGGTTTATTTTGAGTGGCCGGCCCAGACCTGGGGTCTCATTTATAACCGTTGCGTACGCACAAAACAGGGCCTATCCTCATTATCATTATCAGTCCTAATCATAATACAGGCCAAGTTCGCCATAAACTGAAACTTAACTTAAACATAACTTAAATAAATAAATTGTGTTCACCTATAAAACTTCATTTTTCAGATGAAAGATATCCAGGTTGGGGATATTACTGATTGTCGCGATTATTTTGACAAGTTGTGAATTGATCAGTCTGATTGCCGTAAACATATAAACACTGCCATGAGACTTGTAACATGGCAGTGTTAACATGCTGCATGGTGGATGATTTTTTTTTGGCGCACGCATTTTCGGCTTTTGTGCGCACATACATTTTTGGCTGGACTGCAGAGGGCCAGCCCTACAAATGCAAAAGTCTGTCACTGAGTGAGTGAGTGAGTGAGTGACTGAGTGATGAAGTTACAGGATTAGTCGGCAGACTGCTGGAGTTTCCTCATTGGTCGTTGCTCTTTCAAAATGAAAAGGCGGAGAACAGTTCTGTGTTTACGTTTTCTTGGGAGCGTGTCAGCGGTTGAATGTAACATTACATAGTGCTGCATGTGCTATTGTTTATGTTCGTTTAAGTTAGGTTCTGTTGTGCTTCGTATTGTATTACCGTGCATTCACTCCAAGCGCGAAGGAAATTTTCGCCTCGCTTTCTTCCATTTCCATTACAGGGACCATTGCACTGACTATCTAGCAGCCACACGTCGCTACTGCGGTATAAGCCCAAAATAAACAGTCTGTGCTGTGATTTAATTGCAATAAACGGATCAAAATAATGCCGAAATAACGACATTATGATGTCAATTTGTAAAAAGACCGAATCCATGCTTTGTCAAGTCTGTCCGCAACACAATAAGCAAACAACTTTTAAAATGCTTGTTTTCTGAACGGAGTTCGGATCGATCAATGCCAGGCTATGCTAACATCAGCTGCTCCATCAACACTCAACATAACGCCATCTAGGCATAAATACAGCAGCGACGTTGTTGTAAACGGATTAAAGTCTGCCGAAATAACTACATAATGATGCCGATTAGTAAAAAGTCTGAATTCATGCTTTGTCAGGTCTGTTACCAAGACGACAAGCAAACAACTTTTAAAATGCTTGTTTTCTGAACGGAGTTCGGATCGATCATTGGCAGGCTACGTTAACATTGCAGCTGCTCCATTAACAATCCATCTAGAAATAAATACAGCAGCAACAACGTCAGTGATGACAACGGGAATATCTCAACGCTGATAAACTTTCGCAACGTATGTATATTGAACACCACTTATATGATGAATGCTTTTGATACACATGCTTTCATAAAAAACTGAAATACTTTTAACCTTGCATACTGTATGTCATGCTAATACCTTTTCACCTTGTATAAAATGTATAATATACTGACTACCATGTTACCATTTACATTACTGAATGCCATTTGCTTCATTATAAGTTGGCTTTCAATCAAACATTAAGATATAAGTAGAAAAAACTGTTCACAAAACATTATAGACATGACCACTGACTATTTGTATAACAATTTAGCTACAAATTCACATACTGACCATACACGGTCCAGCCATTAACTCGGTTTTGACCGAGTCTTTTTAGTATGGATCCTACTCACTGTTTTATAAATGAGACCCCAGGCCTCCAGTCTCCCATAGTTTTGGTCAATTCATGGCATGATTTATACATTTTTTGCTTTTTTAAAAACTGACTCTCGGATATGGTGTCCTCTGTATATGTTGCTAGTCACGGGATTGAGTCAAATGTGTTCCTGTTGTGGCCATAACACACACTAATATTGAGTAGGTCCCCCTTTTGCCGCCAAAACAGCCCTGACCCATCGAGGCATGGACTCCAGTAGACCGCTGAAGGTATGCTGTGGTATCTGGCACCAAGCTGTCAGTAGCAGATCCTTTAAGTCCTGTAAATTGTGAGGTGGGGCCTCCATGGATCTGACTTGTTTGTACAGCACATCCCACAGATGCTCGATTGGATTTAGATCTGGAGAATCTGGAGGCCGAGTCAACACCTCGAACTCGTTGCCATCCACATGATGTAAAAGAAAACATGATTCATCAGACCAGACCACCTTCTTCCATTGCTCCCTGGTCCAGTTCTGATGCTCACGTGCCCATTGTAGGCGCTTTTGGCGGTGGACACAGGTCAGCATGGGCACCCTGACCGGTCTGCGGCTACGCAGCCCCATACGCAACAAACTGAGATGCACTGTGTGTTCTGACACCTTTCTATCGGAACAAGCATTAACTTTTTCAGCAGTTTGAGCTCCAGTAGCTCTTCTATTGGATCGGACAACACGGGCCGGTTCACCGGTCTTCCATCCTTGGACCACTTTTGGTAGGTCCTGACCACTGCAGACCGGGAACATCCCACAAGACCTGCAGTTCTGGAGATGCTCTGAACCAGTCGTCTAGCCATCACAATTTGGCCCTTGTCAAAGTCGCTCACATCCTTACGCTGGCCCATTTTTTCTGCTTCCAGCACAAAGTTCAAAGTTCAAAATGTTCACTTGCTGTCTAATATATCCCCCCCACTGCCAGGTGCCATTGTAACGAGATAATCCATGTTATTAACTTCACCTGTCAGTGGTCTTAATGTTATGGCTGATCGGTGTATATATTGAAGAAACTAACTCAAGCACAATTTAATGTCCAAATTAGGGGTAGAATTGCACAGTGCCACCTTATCTTTATCCTTTTCTGGGTTTTTTTCTTTGTTTTTGCCTCAGCTTCTTAATTTGTATATAAAATGATACCTGACTATAGGTATTCAGTTTTAATCAAACTGAGTTTAATATGAAAAGGAAATTAATTTTGTGTTGTTAACTGGGATTTTTTCATTTTTTATTTGTTCTCGTTAAATGACGGAACAACATGAAATATGTTTCAAAATATTTTAATTTTATTAATGGACCATGTAGCAAACATCAGCACATCTTGTATATATTGGACATATTTTTGTTTGGTTTGGACTCTGCAATATTTACAGAGTGATGAATGGATGTAAAGTTATTCACAGACACCATGTATGTATGGTTCATGGAGTGCATGATAAGTAAATAGAATTGTGAACACTTCTTTATAGCAAACAATATTCAAACATGCAATCAAATATGAAGAAGATAAGAACAAGTAAAGAACAGGCTAAGACTTTAAATGAAATCTTAATGTATTGTGAAGTATTACGTGTTAGACTATTTGCAGTGTGAGACTTATATCTCCATTTATAATTTTACACTATTTTACTTAAACAACACAAAGTGCTATACACACCAATAGAAACGCAATAGAAGAGATCACAATAATAATGATTTTTTTTTCCACACAAAAAGTCAAGTAACAAATTTATAGAATTGCAGCAAGATGCACAGTTTCATCAGTTTTATCCTCATCAAATGCAAGACCCCAACACTCTTAAAACTTGACTCAGTATCATTGAATATGTTCCCCACCTTTACAAAATGGTTTTGTTGTGTTGAGGAAAAACTATATTAACAAAAATATTAGTCAATACACATCAAAACCAGAGTAAACCTTCCTGCCCTACATTAGAAAGATGGCATTTCCATATCGAATCCAGGGTTTGCACAAGAAAAAAAAACTGTTGAAAGTGATTTTAGGGTTGTGTGTGTTCAAGTTCATGCATTTGTTATGGTTCCATGCATAGTTGATACACTATCAGAGAGACTGAGATAACACAGTGTTATGATTGTTATTGCAGTTCAAAAAGAGAAAATTCTGTGCTGTTAACCACCTTGTGTAACAATTTAGACGGATACCCTATTTTTCAAGACTCTCAGGAGAGTGTTTCGTATTTCACCTGTGTACAGCCCATATACAATTGGATTCAGAAGCGGAGGTACAAGAAATATTAGCATGCCCATTATCTTTTGCAAGTCAGCTGAGACATTTTTGAACCTGTGAGATAAAATTGTGAAAGTTCCCACAATCTCAAATATGATTAATATAAGCAACTGTGCAACACACGTGTTGACAGCTTTCGTCTTTACTTCGGACCTCCTTGTAACCACACACGTGATCAGAATCTTCACATAGGAAAATGCCTGAATAGACACACTTACAGCTTGCATGACAGCTGTGTTAAATAATCCTATGATATTGTTGACTGTCGTGTTTCCGCATGTGAGCTTCAGTAGAGATGGGTTATCACAGAACACATTCATAATCACATAATTGCACCTGGGAAGCCGTGTCTGTAAAGAGAACAATGATACATTCAAGACAAAGTCAAGACCCCAAACTAGAGAGATAATACAAATAATAACTCTGGGTGTCATAAGAGAGCTGTAGCGTAACGGCATGCAGATGGCAGCATAACGATCAAAAGACATTGCTGCAAGAATAAACAAAATCCCACCACCATACATGTGGAGCAAGAATGCTTGTAAAACACAAAGAGGATAGTAAACCTTATTTGTCTCAGTGACAATGTCTGAAAGCACTTTTGGTAGCATTGCAGTTATGCCTATCAGATCATTGAGGGGAAGACTAAACAGGATGAAATACATGGGCTTGTGAAGGTTCCTCTTCAGAATGATCAAAGTCAACAAGGTCAGATTGCAAAAAATGCCAAAAAAATAAATCACAATACCAAGAAAAAAGATGGGATACTTTCCTCCAGGTGGAATAACAAATGTGTCGAGGGTTAACTCAGTGCTGAACCCAAAAGATTCGTTCTCCATTTTTTTTCTCCACTTACTGTCGATTAGTAAGACTAAAAACAGCAAGGAAATTTCATTATTGGAAAAGGTATCTAAAGCAGTCACAATGAAGTGTTGAGAATCGCCCTCCCCATCCTGCTTTATTTAACGTTACCCGAACCATAACATGTGTACGTCACCTTTTGCCTCTGGGATTATCTTTGGCGCTGCAAAGGTGAATAATATCAGGATTACTGCAAGTGTAGTAACCTTTTGTCCCTTCTTGTGAGGGCTGATTTGGAGAACTTCTGCAGATAAATACTGACCAGCCTGAAAATAGTGGCCAATGTTTTCTAAGCCAATTTCCAATGCTGTATTTATTTCTGATTGAAGTCGCCCCTGATACTGACTGGCCTTGAGCAGCAAAAAGAAGAAATGAGGAAAGTCCAAAAAATGAAGTTAAAATTGAACTCAAAATAGCTGTATTTCAGATGTTCTTTAAATAAAGGTGGTATAAGCATGAAATCAAACTGAAGGCAGAAGCAACACCTGGCCTTCTCTTGGCCAGTTCTACGTATATATCCTCCCTCAGCACACTCCAGGCCTGTCTGGAGTCAGGCAGAAAACACACTGGCACACAAATAAGAATTGCCTTCTACAGTAAGTATGAAGGTCTGAGATACCTTTGTAAAGAAAAACAAAATATTGAAACCCACCATGTATTAAAGCTGAAGTAGGCAAGATCGGCGAAAATATGATTTAAAAAAGTTATTTTGAGAAAACGGCCGCTATATTGTGACAATAGTACATGAAACAGGTAACCTGAAAAAAATCATGTTCCTCTGTGTCCTACTATGCCCTCCAGTGCTCCTAAAGGCATCTGAAAGATTTCACTTACCGGAGGAAAACAAGGTCCGCTGTCCAGCTGCTGTCTATGAGAGCCGGCTTTCAATCACTCGCGAACTCCGGCCAAACGGTCAAACTAGGCAGCGCTGATTAAATATGAATCAATATTCTGTTACTGTAATGACTATTTCTCTCCTCAAATGTTCTCAGAATCATCTTGTAGTGTACTGTTTAGCTGTAAAATGAGAAAGTTTGTGATGCAGCCGCCATTGTAAGAGACTTGCTGAAAGAAGCCAAGTTCTGGTCACATGACCGGAGCACAGCCAATAGGAACGCTCTCTCTCTCTGAAATGACCTGTGATTGGTCAAAATCTGCCGTCACGGGCTAGATTTTTCTAAAGCCCGAAAACAGAGCCATGAGGAGGTGCAGAAGTCTAGTTTTCTCTCAGACCACTTGAATTACAATATGCTGAAAGGTTATTATGGAATTTTTGCCAAATTATGCCCAAAAATTGTTGCCTACTGCCACTTTAAAGGTATTTCTATTTCTATGCCTCTGCGCCGGTGACAGCCGTGGCCGAAGGCATTGTGTTTTTTGGGTTGTCCATCCATCCGTCTGTACGTCTCAGGCATTTCTGAGACATATGGACGGATGGACTAAAGGATGAACTGATTAGATTTTGGTGATCAAAGGTCACTGTGACCTCCCGTCCGTTCCATTCTCGTGAACGCGATATCTCAGGAAAACCTTGAGGGAAATTCTTCAAATTTGGCACAAACATCCACTTGAACTCAAGGATGAACTGATTAGAATTTGGTGGTCAAAAGTCAAAGGTCACAATGACCTCACAAAACCCGTTTTTGGCCATAACCCAATAATTAATATGTTAATTATGACAATTTCACACAAATGTCTAATAGGATAAAATGATGAAGTGACATTTTGGACAGACGTAGATGCAGACTGCAACTTAACTGGTTGGCAGAAGCATACAACCACAAGGCAATAATCCAGTTTATTAAATCCTCTTAGTTTGTTCCCCAGAAATAATGTGTAAATTACTTTGATTGTTTTTTAATAAATATGCCCAAATAAATGACTAAAGTGTGTCGTCAAAATTACAAATAAGTTGTGGTATTACAGCAATGAGACGCAGTTAGATGTCTCTCTGCAGCACAGAAAACAGGCTAAAGATGTAAGAAACAGATAATGAACTACTTAAAACGACATAGATAAAACAAAACAAAAAAGAATAATGGACGACCAGCAAGTCCATTAGGACACAAAAGAGTGTATTATTGCAACTAAACCAGTAGCATCTGATGTGAGACTTTTTGGAAATGCGGAGCTGTAGCTGATTTTATGACCAACTGCATTCAAACAGAGAGAGAATCAGTAGATAAATGTCTTCAGTAGAGACGAAAAGTGTAACAATTTTTTTTGTTGCAATATGCGGTTTATGATACGCATTTTTATGATGACCAGTGCTGTCAATCACAACAGGTGCTTAGTTTTTTCCATGAGCACATTTCATCCGAAGGAGGGATAGAAAGCTATTTTCAGTCCTTTTTGAAGTTTCATCTTAAATTGTAAAGAAATCGTGGTAATTATGTCAACATACAAAATAATGTCAGTGCCCTATTACTGACCGTCATAATCTTTGTCTTTTGTTTGTCATTAGGCTTTGACTAGGCTTTAATCTCCAGATCCTTAGGGATAAGCATTCTTGTTTTTTCTTAATTACCAAATTTGCTCAATGTATCACAGTCTGTGCAGTGTGGGACAATCAATGAAAAGAGGCTTGCCTCTTTATATTTTCACAATCACAGTCACTTTAACCTGTTAAATCTAAAGTGTGTCTGTTTCAGAGTTTGAATTTTATAAATCCAGGAATAGAGTTGGCTGTTGTTTTAATGGTGGACTATCAAGTCTAATATCAGGAGCACATTTTGGCCCACAGTACTGCTGGGAAGGCCCGGCTGGAGTTAGAAAAACTTGCTGCAAACTGATTTGAAATCTTTAGTTTTCATTACTTTGAAAAAGTTGTATTGATATCACACAACAGTACTTGGAATACTAAACATGATATTTTCCAGCTTTTACCTTATCCATCTTTCAGCTAAAGGTCAACTGCAGTGATATTATGTAACTATGATACACTACAAAGTGGTAGAGTTACATCAGCTAGATGCCTCATTACTTTGTCAAAACATATCTATTAATGAGCCCCTCTGAGATGTAGTTAAATGATGTATTGTTAACTGTCTCACATTGTAATTAATCCCTGGACAATTAGTAAACCTCTAGATGATAATGAGATTCCTTGTTGTTTTGCTGGTGAAGGATGTTGTTTAATAACACCCAAGGGTAGCTGTAACATGTGAAGCTGCATGTGACATCATATAACTTGCAAACATTTGATTCCTTAACTTTAATCACTTTAATATGTAAAACATTTGAACAGATTGAGCGAACGGTTGAAGTTACCACAACATAGTCTGTGCTTTGTGTGTGTGTTTTTTTCTCCATTCAGCTACAATGCTTTATTAAAAAAACATAGTTTTAATGAAAATCTCAAATGGCTCAATAAATTAAAAATGTATAACATATTATACAGCCTTTCCCATCTGTTTATATGTCCCAGAAGAAAAATACTCATTGAAACAGCACTGAAGTGGTCAGATCAGGCCTTTGGGAACAAGGGCTCGTTCTTGCACACAAAAGAGCTGTTAGGACATTAGGACATTAAGACTAATCATCTCACCCAAGAGGAATGGACATGATGGACCATTGAGTTGCTTTGATAATTAATTTGACCCTCTAATTACTTTCCGTGGCCTTTCTCCTGTATCACAGCTGAAGTATGATAATAATCAGGCCTCTAATTTGGTTCACTGGTTAGTTCTGTCACCTCACAGCAAAGTGCATGGTGTGAATCTGCTATCTTTGTAGAGTTTGTGGTGTTTTGGTGTTTACATGGGTTTCTTCTCCCAACTCAAACACATTCAGGTTAGATGAACATTAAACTCTAACGTGTGCCGTAGGCGAATCCATAGGTCTGCTTATACATATTAATCAATGGGTATTCTTTGCTGCCATAACTGAATAACAGTTCTATTCCAGTGTGTGGAATTTAGTATAAATTTTGTCTTTCATAAAATGTTATAGTAGTAGTATTGAGATAGTTTTGTGGTTAAGGCATAAGGCATTTGTCATTGGAGAAAGGCCTAAGGGCCCAGTGTGTGAGTGTTCAGCCCAGTTGCACAGCAGTTTGTGAAATAGTCACAAAATTGAATGTACTGATTTGTGTGCATAGACACAAATTTCACTTTTTTTCGTGATGGTCAGCACGAAATCAATTTGTATGTACTCACGTAATTGTGAACCGGGAAGTAAAAAGAGCGGCGAACGCCGCGTACGGAGGAGGTCGGGGTGGATGGGTGGGTTAAAAAACACCGGACTTTCGTCCAGGAGACCGCTGTTTGTGTCCCGTGTGAAACCAAGACCGGAGCGGAAATTGACACGTGTCACATGTTGCTGGACATTCGTAGGAAAATGCCCTAAAAATACGTTGTTGGAAGTCATGCTGAGCGTCACGAAAAAAAAAAAAAACGGAAATTCCTGTCTATGTACGCAAATCAAACAGATTAAAGGCTGTGAGCCTGTATTGCAGTGTGTCTGACTGTAAAGCTGGTTGTAAAGGTACACTCTGCTGTATTTACATATCCATACAGCATAATGTGTTTATTTACTCAATGAAAATGTATATTTCTCTATCCTCTATAGACTATATTGTAACATGTAATATCTATTATGACTGTGTGATGCCTCAGAATTCTGGTGTTCAAACTTATGCATGGTTTTAGGTAATTTCATACTTGCAACTTTTTGATATAACTGAAGTAAATTCAAATTAGAACGCGCTCCCTTGTTTGATCAATTGGTAAAAAAAATAGGAAATGCTCCCAATCTCGCATTTATCACCTTTAAAGTAACATCCGAGCCTAAACTTTGTTAAATAAAAATATTGGCGCTCCAGTGGTGAGGACGGTGAATTGATGTCACATGTTACTCACGCTGAATATAAAAGAGATCAAGATCTAGCTGCTCAGTTGGGATTCCCACCTCCACAGGCAAGGTACTATCATCCGGAAGAACAAATGCTGCAGTGTTATTTGACATACAACACTACGACTATGCCTGGGTGTAGTTTGTGTTGAGCATTTATTGTATATATGTACAGCATAAAGCTCAGAGAGTAACATCTTCATGCTTAATTTTTACGTTCATAATGTAATTGTCCCTGCCACCACACAGGACACATTTGTGCTCAGGTGGTTAAAGTATTTCTACAGGAGACTGAAATTAAAATCAAAAAAGCAAGTATTGTCTTTACATTTTTTTTATTGAATTAATTGATGATTTTTTTCTTGTATTATGATTAGTTATTGTAGGTATTTCATTTATTATTAAATTAATATTTTTCTTTTTTAACATTTTGTCTTTTTGGAATAAAGAATGAAATGTGCAGTAAATTACAGAATGATGCTCAATATACTACCCAAAATGTTTGTCATTTACTTATTTCAAATTTGATATGTTTCGATGTGGATTTTTCATCTTTCACCACTAAAGTTTTAAACATTTTCTCTCTTTTAGGTCATCAATTTAAACAGAATGGAAAGCAACATGACAAGTGATATCCTACAGATGGAAGGCTTTGACATATCGCCAGAGTTCACGTACCCTCTATTTTTCTTACTGCTGTTTGTTTACTTTACCCTCCTTTGTTCTAACATCGGAGTCCTTGTGCTCATCATCACTGAGAAGAGTTTGCACCAGCCCATGTACATTCTTTTTTGTAACCTGTCTGTCAATGATGTAATAGGTAACACAGTCCTACTGCCTCAGCTGATGGCTCACATCATTTCAACTGAGCGATTCATCACCTACAACCAGTGTGTGGTTCAGGCCTTTCACAGCCACACGTTCGGATCAGCCTCACATATGATTCTCATCATTATGGCGATCGACAGATATGTGGCGATATGTCACCCGTTGAGGTACACCTCAATTATGACTACCAAAGCTGTGATTGGGCTGTCCGCAACTGCGTGGGGGGTGTCATTACTGCTGGTGTCTGTTTTGATAGGTCTCACAATGAGGCTGTCCCGTTGTAGATCGGTTATACAAAATGCTTACTGTGACAACGCATCACTGTTCAAACTTTCTTGCGAGGATGTGTCCATCAACAATATCTATGGGCTCTTCTTCACTGTGTTACCTCTCCAGCTTCTTTGCTCCGAACCGTAGTTGGGAGTTTTTCTGGACTGGGCTAACTCACTTTAGTTAGCCTGGCTTGTAGTTGGTAACCTAATTATCGAGTCAATTCTGCAGTGACAGCACTTTTATTTAGAAGTCCGGACGTAATACAGATCAGCGTCAACATATAGAATTCACCTCCTCTCTCTAACGCTGCATGGTAACACTTGTTATCTTCACTGTGGCTGCGGCTAACTAGCGAACACTACCTGTTTCGTCTCTGTCCATCACAACAACCCAGACCAGCACCTCCGCTCTACTACGTCACACACAGGTTACCCACAAGGCCACACCTTAAAGAGACAGGGCTTGGCTCGTAACACTACCCCCACTCTGGATGATGATTAAACCCTTAACATCACTCCAGCACTGTTACATACATTGATGAAGGAAATCATAGAACATTTTACAATGGAAGGTTTCACCATAGTCCCCTTTTCGCAGTCCTTGAATGGGTCCTTTTCAATTGAAGGCTAACTGGGGCAGAGGGGCAATGTCCATAAAATGTCCATAAGTGCATACTGCATGTCCTTCTCACAGAAATCTAACAAACCTCCACACATTTACAAATGTAAATAGGGTTATTACGTTAATAGAGCCATGTAACCTTAAATTAGGCATAACCTTACGCTCCAACATTTGAAAAGAATTAGGCTTAATTACTTGCATTGTAAAACAAGTTAAATCCTTCATTTCTCCCATGAGACAATTATTTGTATATAGAGGGTGCTGGAATAATAACATGCAGCCACAGTGTTTATATTACTCATTACCAAAATAACACCTGAGCATTTGGACTAGGCCTGTGCATTAACAGTGTACTTCCGAGACTAAAACGATGTTCAGTTACAACATAGAACAATAACAACAATAAAGCTCTGGAACTCTTTTTTTTTTACACTGAACAGGGCAGCGATCCGCCTACACCCTGAATCAGTTTTCTTATTCTTTTTTCTCTGAGAAGGGCAGCGATCCGCCTACACCCTAACTCAGGTCAAGGTCTTTCAGGTTTCCAAGTGTTCAGTGACCAATCCAGTCACCAAACATGTCAGGGGGCCTGCGGGCCCTCTGGGGTCTCTGAAGAGAAGTGAAGGTCAAAGGAGGACGCTGGCCACGTCCACCATCAGGAACCTGGTGGCCAGCCTCATCCAGTAGAGGCCAAGCAGGGCCGTCAGGAAGCTGGCTGCTGCTTGGTGAAGCTGGTGGTGAGGAGTAGAGGCTCTGAGAGACCCCCACGGCAGTATCCTCTGTCTCTGATGAAGCGTCCCACAGGTTGAGGGGACCGGTGTCTGGGTCAGTGGAGCTTTCGTCTGATGCTGGGGGTGGCACCTCCATTGGTGCCCATGTGTCAGCACCCTGGAAAACCCAGCCGTTGTCCAGCGGAGTCCGGGAGTGGTAAGGCTTAAGCTTGTCATGATGGACTACTTTCACCTTTGTCCTCTGGCTCTTTTGAATACGGTAGACCAAGTCATCCAGCAAGCCTAGGATGAAGTAGGGACCCTCGTAGGCAGGCAGGAACTTCCGTACTTTGTTTTTCACTCTCTTGGTGTTTTTCACGAGATGCCATACTGCATCTCCAATTTTGTATTGGACTTGGCAGATGTTTTTGTCGTACTGTCTTTTGGCACGCTCAGCTGACTTTCCCAGGGCTTCCCGTGCCAGCTGGTGAGAAAGTTCCAGCCGTTCTCTGAGCTGCATGACATACTGTGGACAGGTGTTGGCATTGTCGTCGTCAGGGGGCATGCCCGCAACCAGGTCGACGGGCTCGGTGATTTCCCGCCCGTAGAGCATCATGTTGGGCGAAAGTCCTGTTGAGCTGTGCTTGGTTGTACGGTACGCCATAACTGCATATGGAATCATTACATCCCAATCCCAGTGGCATCGTTCAGTGGTGGCAGCCAAGATTTTCTGTATGGTGGCATTAAAGCGCTCCACTTGGCCGTCGGACTGGGGATGAAATGGAGTGGTACGTGTCTTGTCAATTCCCAGCAGCTCGCACATCCCCTGGAACACGGCTGACTCGAAGTTTGTGCCCTGGTCACTGTGCAGGGAGTGTGGAGCTCCATACCTACACACCCACTCAGAGGCGATCTTTTCAGCCACTGTGGTTGCTTGCTCATTGGGAACTGGATAAGCTTCCGTCCACTTGCTGAAGTAGTCTTGAACAACCAGTATGTAGCGGTTGTGTCTCTCCGTCTCGTTTAATGGGCCCATTAGGTCGACTGCTATCCTCTCCATAGGTGCGCCCACTTTCACAGTGCCCATGGCTGCCTGAGGAGTTTTCTTTGGGCGAGCCCTGGCAGCACAACTGGTGCAAGTGCGGCACCACAGGGTTACATCATCTTTCATGTTGTACCAAAAGTACCTGGTTTTAAGGTGGGCAAGGGTCCTTTCCACACCAAAATGGCCACCCACGGGACCATCATGCATCTGTTCCATCACAGGGGTGCGGTACACACGTGGCAGCAAGATCTGTGGATAATACACATTTCCTTCGGCACAGTAAAACTTCCTCAGTGTGATGCCGTCTCTCTGATACAACCGTTTCCACTGTGCCCAGTATGCTTTGGTGGCGGGGCTGCAAGGCGCTATGTCAGCCCATGCTGGCCGGCTCCCCCCTTCCTCAATCCACTTACACACTGGCACTATGTCTGGATCAGTCATTTGTGCCGATTTCAGCTGCTCCTGTGTCCAGCCACTGAACAGGTCGGCCTGTGGTGACTCACTAACTCTCTTAACGCTTGTGTGAGACGGTGGATAGCTGCAGTTGACGTTACTGAGGCCGTCAGCTACCTCCACTGGAGATGACTCTGGGGAAGCGGCTTGGCTGTGCTCATAGCCGGTAACCCACCTAACTACCCCCACTGGAGGTGACACTGGGAGAGTTACGGCGACCTCTTCAGCTGGGCTGTCAGTCAGGTTACACTGCACCCCTTTGTGTTGACGCTGGACATTGCTGAGGTCAGGCTCTTGCACGGTGCAGGGACATGAAATTCGGCAGGGCCTCCTTGACAGCGCGTCAGCATTTTGGTGGTGTCTTCCGGGGCGGTGGACCACTTGGAAGTCATACTCCGCCAGTTTCTCCAGCCAGCGAGCGAGTTTGTCCTCTGGCTCCCTCAGTCTGGTCAACCAGCGCAGGCTGCTGCGATCAGTCCAGAAGGTGATTGATCTCCAAGTAGATAGTGTCTGAAGTGGGAGGTGAACTCCACTACTGCGAGGAGCTCCCGTCTGGTGGTGCAGTAGTTTTGTTCTGTAGCTGACAATCTCCTACTCCCATATGCCAGGACCTTCTCCTCACCCTCTTGTATCTGGGAGAGGACTGCTCCGATTCCCCAGTCACTAGTGTCGGTGTCCAGGAAGAGTTCGCCACTGTCAAGGGGGTAGGCGAGAACAGGTGCTGACGTCAGTCTGAGTTTCAGTTCCTCGAATGCCTCCTGACACTCGGCTGTCCAGTTGAAGCGTGCATATTTCTTGGTGAGTTCATGAAGTGGTTTGGCGACTGTGGCGAAATCCCTTACAAAATGTCAGTAATAGGACGCCAGGCCGACAAACTGGCGCACCTCTGAGACGTTGCGGGGTGTAGGCCACCTTTTGAACCTTCTGAGGGTCAGTGGCAACACCTTTGGCTGAGACGATGTGCCCCAAGTACGAAACTTCCTCCCGAAACAGGCAACACTTGGATGGTTTCAGCTTTAAGTTGGCTTCCCGCCGCCTGCTGAACACTTGGCTGAGCCGCTCCAGCATTTGTGTGATGTCTCGTCCCAGTACTATGATATCGTCGAGATACACTAAGCACGTCTCCCATTGCAGCCCGACCAGGACACGGTCCATGAGCCGCTGGAACGTGGCCGGCGCATTACAGAGTCCAAACGGCATCACGTTCCACTCAAAAAGTCCCTTCCTGGTGCAGAAAGCAGTGGCTTTGCGGGCCCTGGGAGTCATTTCCACCTGCCAATACCCCAATGTGAGGTCGAGCGTGCTGAAGTTTCTGGCGGTAGACAGAGTGTCCAGTGTGTCCTGTATGCGTGGCAAGGGATAGGCGTCTTTAATAGTCCGCTTATTTAGAGGCCTTTAATCCACACACAGGCGCGGGGTCTGATCTTTCTTACGCACCATTACGATTGGTGCAGCCCAGTTGCTGTTACTGGGCCAGGCTACTCCTGCCTCCAAGCCCTGCTGAATCTGCTGGTCTGCTGCAGTCTGCTTATCCGCAGCCATCCTTGTTGCTTCACAGGCGGCCCTGGGGTAGTTAGTATGTCGTGTTGCACGAGGTTGGTGCGGCCGTGGTCAGTGGGTCCCGTGGAGAAAACGTCACTGTAGGACCGAAGCAGTTTGGCCAGCCTGCAGCAGTCATCTTCAGTCAGATTCGCACAGCTTTCAGCATACATGACCTGCAGGTGGATAGGTACAG
Organism: Sebastolobus alascanus; assembly: GCA_916701645.2. Taxonomy (NCBI): domain Eukaryota; kingdom Metazoa; phylum Chordata; class Actinopteri; order Perciformes; family Sebastidae; genus Sebastolobus; species Sebastolobus alascanus. The sequence goes on along the minus strand of CAKAOJ020000040.1, from coordinate 1,508,453 downwards.
AGACAGAGGCGGAGTTAACAGGTTCAGGCAGCGTTGAGACTTTGAGGGGCTGCCGCTCCCCTTCCTCCATTACCTTTGCCCGCAGAAGGACCCCAGCCACGGCCCCCTTCTTTAAGGTGACGGGCACGGCACCAGGGTTGAAGTCTCTAATGGGGATGTTGGTGGGACGCTATGACCGCACAACGACATGAGCCACTAGGACGTGGTGTTTTTGGACAAAACCTTTGCTGGGGCTCAGCATCAGGTCTCCACCAGCGGCAGGGCGGAGGCGGGCAGTGCCAGGCACGACGTACTCCCGCCCTGGCTCCAACACTGTGCTGCGTGCCACCCTGACGACATGTGCCTGTGGTTCCGAGCTGGTGCTGTAGTGGGGTACCCTTTCGCCGAAGAGGGTTATTTCCCTGCGGCCGTAGTCCAAACAAGCCTGTGCCTGCAACAGGAAAGGGTGCCCCAGGATAACCTCTGTGCTCCTCGCTGTGTCGGCCATGATGAAGTTGACAGTTACAACTTGGCTTCCAACGTGCACTGGAATATTGACTTCTCCGATGACTTCCAGGCCTCCTGGCCCGATGCCCTGCAGGATACGTGCGACTGATGGCTGTATGGGGGGTCTGTGCTCGGTGGAAATGGAATTGTAGTAATGAATGGGAAGCACATTCCTCCGCGCACCAGAATCCAACAGAGCACAGATTGACAGTCTATGAATTAGCACTTGAACACACATCTCGTCTTCTTGGCTTTTGGTGCAAACGATCACTGTGCTGGGGTCAGATGCTGGGGTCATTGCGACACTCACTGTATGCTGTTTGGGGCGACGAGGAGAAGGGCAGCTTTTCTGAAAATGGCCGGTGCCGGAGCAGTTATGACAAACCACTTCCCCCATGTCCCATTTGTTTTGTTGTCTGTTGTTTTTCTTGGGTCGCCACTGCTGGTGGAATTTTGGCGCCCTCTGTGGTGGGTCAATGGGTGTTGCAGCAACATTCTCTTGCTCCTCATAGCACAGCATATTAGCATTTTCCCGTACGGTAGCTGCTCTAGTTCTCCGCTCCGGTGGACCTGCCCGCATCAGCTGGGTGACTGCTCTGGCAGCCCTTCTGGTGGTCTCGTATCTGTGGGCTATGTTATAGGCCCGAGCAAGGGTGTGTGGCTGCTCCTCCAGAAGCTTTTGCACTATCTCCGCATCGGCCAGAGCATTAGTGAAGATCTCCACACTGATGGCATCCTGCTCTAGCTCTGCACGATCAGCATACACAATAGAAACCTTCTCATAGATGTCATCTCTCAGTGCGTGCAACGTCTCACCTGGTTTTCTAATTCTTTGTCTCAGTTCGATGCCTATGGCTGCCGCGTGCTCTGAGCAAGGCCCATAAGCATCCTCCAACTCCTCCACGATCCGCTGATAGCCCCACCGCCCAGATCTGGGGTTCTTATGAATAATGGCACCTGCTGCTCCAGTCAAACTAAACCTAAGCTGCACAGCCATGGTCTCCTCCGACCAATGGTTAGCCCGTGCACAGCTTCCAAACTGGTGGAGAAAGTCTTTCCAAGCGCCTGTTCCATCAAACTGACCTGGCCTGAGCGTGGGAATTCTCTCCTTTGGTCCATGATGCTCATCATCGCTGCTGTCGGCATGACCATCGAAACGTCCTGTGTGTGACGAGCAGCAGCGCGCCGCAGACATGGCCCGCCTCAGACTGCGCTGGCTATATTCACGCTGTTCGGGTGTCCTACCCCCTGGCAGCTGTGCTTCACTGGGTGGAATGTTTATATGACCCATAGGTGGCGCTCCATGGCTGAATGGCGACACAGTCTGTAGCGTGAATGGCGATTGAACTGGGGCGACAGGGGTGCTAATTAAACAGCAGTTGTAATCCATGGAGGTGAACGGATTACTTAGCTGAGGAGAAGCTGCAGACCCACTATATGCTGCCGTTAGCTGGGCTGCCGGTGTGGTGAAAGGGTTGGTAGGCAACGTGGGTGGTGGTGTGGGCGGCCATTCCACGTTTCGCCACGGCGGTGATGTGTGAGCGTCCGTCTCACGTGCGGCTAATGATAGCTCCATGCTAGCCACGAAGGGATTGCTAATGTATCCAAAGTCGGCGTGTGCGGCGTCCATGTTAACTCCACTAGTCTCTGTTATGTCCGTCGAAAACGGGTTTATACTGGTCCTTCGGCCTTTTACCTTGCTTCCGGCGATGCAATTATCTCCAAACGCCGCCATTTCTTGTTGTTTACGTCCGCCGCACTTTCTTTTCTTCTTCTGAACAATGGCGTGGCTCACATGCAGAATTAATCCCGGACCGAGCCCCCAATGTTACCTCTCCAGCTTCTTTGCTCCGAACCGTAGTTGGGAGTTTTTCTGGACTGGGCTAACTCACTTTAGTTAGCCTGGCTTGTAGTTGGTAACCTAATTATCGAGTCAATTCTGCAGTGACAGCACTTTTATTTAGAAGTCCGGACGTAATACAGATCAGCGTCAACATATAGAATTCACCTCCTCTCTCTAACGCTGCATGGTAACACTTGTTATCTTCACTGTGGCTGCGGCTAACTAGCGAACACTACCTGTTTCGTCTCTGTCCATCACAACAACCCAGACCAGCACCTCCGCTCTACTACGTCACACACAGGTTACCCACAAGGCCACACCTTAAAGAGACAGGGCTTGGCTCGTAACAACTGTGTTGCTGTTCGGTTGCTCAATGGGAGGCATAGCTGTCACCTATTTCAGAATAGCTGTCATCTGCTGGATCAAGAAAAGCAAAGAGTTGAAAAGCAGAGCACTTCAAACCTGTGCCAGCCACCTCGTTCTTTATCTTATCATGCTCTGGTCGGGCTTTTTAACGATCATATTGCATCGTTTTCCAAATTACCCAGATTTAAGGAAGATTGCATACATTTTATTTCATGTGGTCCCTGCTAATTTAAATCCGATCATCTATGGAATGCAATCAAGATCATTACGTGATAAAATTCTCCAAATACTGCGAAGAAAAGTGACTCCAACCTAATATCTTCTCTCCTCTTTATACTTTGTTACTTTGAACATAAAGACACATAATTGTTTTCACTTGTTACACCTGTTTCAACTGAAACAATATCAATGTTTCAGTGAATCATAAAAAGGCAAAGAAACGCAAAGTCTCTGTCTTCTGTTACCAAATTCCATGTGGTTCATGGATGAATTCTGCAATTGACATCAAATTATATTCATAAAGTGTGAAGACAATGGAATGAGTGTCTACTGGCCCCTGGGTGCTAGATCTCAGTAACAAGCTCTCTACCAACCTCTTGTGTCATAATGCAGGAATAGCATGAAAATCACAATTTCCGTTGACCTTGCCTAAACTGTTCCTATAATAAGGAGTATCAATGAGCGTATATATAGTGTATATTCATGTATATGTCTTCACTTTGAGTTGCAGGGATTATGGTAATGTTTCATGTAGCGTACACATTGTTAACAGACTACAGTTCAGCAATACAATACAAAAAAACCTTTACCTGTTGTGCATATCATATTGTGCATACAATCATATAAGATGTAACAATATCCAACACACACTCAGTCTTTGGTCCTAAAACTCAAAAGCATGTATTTTACATCTACTCAAAATATCTCAAATTAACAGCTGTTTTAGTTTTGGGATGTATAGTAACTTTTTAAACTCTTTTCATTGAATGACAAAATCCTAAAGTGGCATACACAGAGAGAATGTGTTACCTGTTATTAAAGAAAAAGAAAAGCTGTAACAGTAAAAATTGTCACTGATAACTCCTCAAGTATGTGGTGGTGAGGTAGTGAGAATTCAGTTATATATATATATATATATATATATATATATATATATATATATATACTGTATATACAGAAATACTGTCCTTGTCTTTGTGGACTTAGATCATCTCTTGTTGAAAGGTCAACCAGAGGTCTCAACAGTTATTGTGGTCTGATGAAGTTGTCCCTTGCATCTCAGTTTAATTCTGACTGAAATGCAATTCTCCACTTGATAGTTCACATTTCTCAAATCGTTTTTTTTCCTAATTTAAACTGATTTAAAACACAGTTGCGCTGATTAAGCATTCTGTTTTCCTTTGGCTTCAGATTAAAGAGTCATAGCCCATTTTGCAATATAAAGACCAGGGATAATACACATCAAGAGCCAAGCAAATGGTGGTGATCCAGGGGATTTAACAGATAATCCATGAGCTTCATTGAGACGCTGTTTTCTCTTGCTCTGGTTTTATGTATAGAAGCTTGCCTGGTTGTATCTCTTTAACATATTGGCTCCTCTCTAAAGTTGGGTGATTCTCCTTCTTTCACTGAGTCATGTCATGACAGTAAAATTACATTTTCCCCAATGAGGGATTATTAAAGTACATCTTCTTTTCTACCTCCTCCTTAAGTCTATTTCAGCAAATTACACATAGAAATTGCAATAATTATTACCTCATACTAGATTGTTTATTAATGTAATTATTTTATATAAATAAAAACATTTGTCAAATAGAGCCACATTTTCAGTTTTTCTGGAAGTACAGAATAATACTGTAACCCCCTCAATGTTCCTGGGAGAGCAAAGCCAGGCCTCACTCTGTCGTGGCATCATCAGAGCAATAATAGTCTGTCTGGTGTGTTGTTTGTTTCATCGTTGTCCTTTTGTACTGTATCAGTAAAATAATCAATCGTTTTCAGAACTGCACCTTTTACCATTTTATCCGTAACAGATATAAAATGTATGTATCATATTTATTTGTCACTTCTTTATGTTTCTTTTTTGAATCCATTGACTTATTGTTTCAGACACAAAGAAATAAATGTACAGAAACTAATAAATATTTATTTATTTCAAATGAAAGCACACACTTGTGGAAATACCATCTGTAGAAAATAATGTATTGATTTGCTAACCAACTTGTTATTTCTTGCTGAGCTTAGTAACTTTCACACAGCATTGGGGCAAAAGTTGGGGAATGCAAGTTTTCAACAACAAAACCCATAAACAAAAAGTTTATCAAAGATCTAATTCTACTTATAATTATAGGACTGTGGTGGGTGGGTGATGACAGCCTCCAGAAAAGACATAAGACATCAGGGAAAAGGTGCAATCAGTGTGTAACAGTGTGTAACATTTCGGGGGATCTATTAGCAGAAATGGAATATAATATGCATAACTATGTTTTTATTAGTGTATAATCACCTGAAACTAAGAATCGTGGTGTTTTCGTTAGCTTAAAATGAGTCCTTCATATCTACATAGGGAGTGGGTCCTCTTCACGGAATCTGTTATGTTGCTCCGCTGTGTTTCTACAGTAGCCCAGAACGGACAAACCAAACACTGGCTGTAGAGAGAGCTTTTCACGTTACGTTACCCGAAGGCCACCATAGTTCTCTGACATGCTTGTGAAACTGCGGTAAAAGTGCAAAACCGTAGTACCGCCAGCCGCCGTCTGACTTCCGTTGCTCCTATCATGGCAAGGATGGCCTCTGAGCAAGGTAAACGGTTACCACGGTTTCGCACTTGCCGGGCTACCGCAGTCTTGGAAAGGGAAGAGTGAGTGGAGGGGTACTCACTTGTCTGTTTGCTGGATGGCGCCAAATTCGACACTCTGTACTTTTAAATGAATCCTGTACTAACCTGTAATACTATCTGTGTTATGTACACCAATTAACACTGTCATTAAGACCAACTTCTCAGATCTGCAGTTAGATGGCTTTACCCATGATGAGAAGGCTCATGAGAAACACCATTATGAAGAATATCCACATGAAGAAGCGGTCTAAAACTTTGGCTACTTTCTTCCACTCCCCAGTCCTTTTCTGAGTTGCCCTCTGATCTCTGTAACAATTGGCTATGTACTCAATGTTACGCAACAGGTGCCTCTCGTTGCTTTGGCTGATGCTGGAAACCTCTCTGTCTTTTCGATCTCCATCACTCACACCTCCCTTTCTGCATCTCGTATGACCCCCCAAATCTCCACAATCCATGCTCATGAAAATGCCATTCTTCCAAGCGGTATAGTTGTTGGTTGGGTTCCTCCCAATTGAGCCTCTCGGGCTCATCATCTGATCCATGTCTTCCCTCTCCTCTGCGGTCATGGAGCCCATTGTCTCTTGTCCTCTCTCCATTGTGAAGACACAGTCCTCTCTGCCTGGCCCTGCCTGACCGTTCATGGTGCAGTTGGTGTTCTTTACAAGTGGAGGCTCCTGTTTCTCCGGCTGCGGTGACAAGCAGTCCTCCCCGACTTCATAAACAAAGCACATTCGAGCCATGTACTGCAGAATGACCTTCTTGGCCCACTTGGGAACAGGCTTGGCATCCGGGCCACAGTGGTGTATGTTCATGATGAAGATGGTCAGGGCAGTGGAGGCAGTGATCATGGTCATCGTTGCAATGTAATACTTTCCTGTGGAAGAAGAGGAGACAGGGAAATCAGCACAGATCGCAGTCATCATGAATGTTTGGATTTGACCCTATTTTATCGCCCCTACCAATAAGTGGCACATTCTCAGAGGGCGGCATGATCTCTGCAACCAACAGCTGAAAGACGGTGAGTGCCAGCATCACGGTGACGCCCAAAGACACCTTCTCTCCGGAGTCAGCAGGCAGGTAGAAGCCGAGCGGAGCCAGGAAAGAGATCATCACGCATGGTATGAGCAAGTTGAAGACATAAAAGGAAGCTCTTCTCTTCAGTTTCAGTGTATAGGTCACATCCGGGTAAGGGTCAGCACAGCAGCCATACTGGATAATGTTCTTCTTAGCCGGCATACCCAGCACCTCCCACTCCACATTATCCACCAGGTCAGCCAGGTCGGCTCTCTCCAGGGCGTTGAGGATGTCCAGCTGGTTGCCGTTGTAGGTCCAGGAGCCGTATGTGAACCTGCACTGCTGAGCGTCGAAGGGGAAGAAGGACACGTCCACTTTGCAGGAGCTCTTTGTGATGGCAGGGGAATCCCACATTATCTGGCCATCATGCCGGATCACCACATTGGTGTCCATGGAGCCAGTGAAATGGTCATCAGCACTGAAAAACAAAGAAGATTTAGAAATTGACTTTCATACCAAGAGCAAACGATATTTTGGACGCCTTAAAGGAACAGTGTGTAACATTTCGGAGGGATCTATTAGCAGAATTTTTTTCATTAGTGTATAATCACCTGAAACTAAGAATCGTGTTTACGTTAGCTAAGAATGAGCCCTTCATATCTACATAGGGAGCAGGTCCTCTTCACAGAGTCCGCCATGTTGCCCCGCCATGTTTCTACAGTAGCCCAGAACGGACAAACCAAACACTGGCTTTAGAGAGAGCCTTTTGCGTTTTTACGTTACCTGAAGTCCACCGTAGTTCTCCGATACGAAACTGCAGAGTGCAAAACCGTGGTACCGTCAGCCGCTGTCCATTGTGTTATTATTGTTAGGTTGGCCTCTGAACGACGCGAACAGCGTTACCACGGTTTTGCCATAGATATACCCAGATCTTACGGCTATCTTTCGTATCCATTGGGCCCATAGAGCAAGCGCAGTAGCGTTTCCTTTAACCCGACCTCACCTAAAGTCTTTTTGGGCCCAATGGCATCATGTGACAGACACGGAAGCTGTAATTCCACCGTTTGGCCACTACGAAAATTTGAAACACTCAGCGAATCTCTTTACCGCTGTCTTGGAAAGGGAGGAGTGAGCTGAGGGTTATTCAGTTGGTTGCAATCTGCAACCACACTGCTGCCAAATCCTACACACTGTACCTTTACCAAAATAATAGAGGAACAGCCGTAATGTCCTGGAGCAGGTGGAGAAAACTTGAGAAAGAAACTTGATCAGGATACAAAGGCACAAGTATGCCAACTGAGGGAAGAGTCAACACATTTAGGAGAGTTGTACTCATTCCTCAGTGTTGTGTCTGCATTTTATATCTTTTCAGTAATGCTTAGTGTTTGTGTTTACATGTGTCAGCATGTGGTTGGTGTCCATAGTGTGAGCTGTTATCAGGTTGTATGTAATTGAATTATTGCTCCCCAACTCTACAAAGGCAATACTTCCTTCCTTTTCGTCATACAAGTGATACCTCTGATTTTAATTATAAATTTCCAGTATGTGTTATTCTGTTTTTTTCTTGTAATTCTACTGTATAAAAAGCAGACAAAGGCCTGGACACTCCTATATATAATGGCTTCAAGGAATGTTCAGCTTGTGCCGTTTTATACTGACCAATAGGAGCCACACTAGGATAACCACTAAATGATTAACCCAATACCAGTCCGACCTACTTGTTATATAGGACTATATCGGGTCTCCATACATAACTACTAGGTATGCGGATGGTATCGAGTCCATCGTAATCATCTTTATTCCATTTGAGGTGTGAATCAACCCACACTTGCCGTATCCATAAATATGCAGTCAAAATTTGGTTTCGCTCATCCTGTAAAACATTGAAAATTATAGAAAATAATTGGCAACAACAGGTAAAACAGAAATATGATCAGATATAAAAGAAATGGCATTATTGTGTGGGTATCTGCACAGATCTGGTGGTGACTTGTGTGCACTGTGGTGTTTTACCATGTCGATAATTTGTGACAGTGTAACCTGCAGGGTCACGTTCAGTATGGTGTTTGTGTCCTCCACAGGCCTCAGCGCACTAGTATAGTCGGTGAATAAATCATTCAGGAGCTTTTGAGCGTATTTCCCCTGAGCACACCAACAGGCTACGAAAGGGAGAGAATCATTTTACAGTCATATCACCACAAAGCACCTGTTGTATTTCAGTTAATCATGTTTCTTTACATTTTTTTTTTAATCAGTATTTTCTTTAAAGGACATTCTGATGTGATAATTTTTGATCGTTCAAGGTTCTGGACAGTCAGAGCAAATGCAACGGTATGGATGCTGAGGTGGGAAGATGTGAAGAAAAAATGTGAATGCATGACAGATGTTGGAAGGGGACGAAGAGGGATGTCCCTCTATAAAGCTCTAAGAGATCAGGCAAATCTGCCATTAAGTACCAGCAGTGACTTTCTCTGTGCAGACTGTGTATGTGGAGTTCATATTCAAACGCTCGTATGACAAACAACATATGATTATCAAAATGAGCCTAAACATTCACGTGTTGTGAAAACAGTAAGGTGAAAGATTATTCAAAATAAGCACAGATAACGGCATCTTTAGATATAATTTTTGTGTTTTTTAAGGAAATGATTCATAACACTTCTATATTAATTATTCCAAGTTAATACGAACCCCGATATGAGGAATAGTTTTCAAATGGAAACACTGGTTTATATTCTAACTGGAGCTTGTCTGCAGTGTCAACAATGGATTTGGGCTGGCCAGATGTTTGCCCTGTTTCAATAAAGCCTCTGTCCTGGATACAAAGAAGGTCTACGGGATTATGATGTTAGCAAATCCCTGAACAACTGGATACAAATTTGCGGATTCTGGGCAACAGCTTGGTGGAAGAGACACGAAATCTGAGAGGAAATGGATGATCCATAAAATATAAAAAAAACACTGACATTAATAAAATGATATATAACTGATCAGAGTTGAAGACAATATTTTATGCAAATGTTTTTAACATCTTGTCGTCATCTTTGCTGGCACAGCGTTGAAGGGTTTCACGCTTTTTCTCTGTAATTAACTTAAAAACTGCAGACAATTAAATATATAACGTTTTAGCTCACATGAGGTAAAATAAAAAAAAATCAAATGAATGGGAACTTACTTGGCAAAATACTGGCGCACAGAAGCAAGCAAAATAAAGTTTGGGTTCTCCTTCGTTTCATTTTGCTGAAACAGATTATCTCGATCCAAAGATCATTTGAGCAGCCTAAAGAGTTTCATTCACTAAAGATCAAAAACAGAAAAGAAAAAATAAAATCTGACTGAGAGCGAATGCAGCTGTTTGTGAACTGCACCAGGCCAACGAGGGTTACTGATGGAGAGGAGAGGAGAGGAGAGGAGAGAGGAGAGGAGAGGAGAGAGGAGAGGAGAGGAGAGGAGAGGCGGGGCAGCACCACATGTTAACCACATACTCTACACACCATCTCACAAATAGCAAGTTGCAGACATGTACACTATGTCTCTTATAGAATATGATTATGAAAAAAACATAACACGAAAATAAAAATCGACCCTTTGTTTGTTTCTGTTTCAGCAACACGGAGAGCTCCCGGTCTCCTAATAACAATCAAGCAATATTTGTTTTTACATTGTGGCTAATTATTGTTAAGAGACACGTTTTATACTTTAATTTAACAAGCTGTCTGTGATCCGTGCATCATTTTTTGATAGGTCTGCGCCGCCTAAACGTAGCAAGCTCAGCTCTCCTCCGCTCGCTTTCTCTTCCGGGTGCTGATGTTTTTCATGCACTGACTGTAGGCTGTTTTCCTCCTGCTATCTGTCGCACAGGGAGGAGGATGCTCCATCCGCAGGCCTATTATCTTCTTCTGGGAACATTCAGAGGAAATTTAGGGGATGCAAAAAAGTGCCACGGGAATGTAAAGTTGTTGGTTGATCCCAGCTCTTTTTAAGCCATTGCACTCCATCGTTCGGAACATTCAGGTCCATCCTGCAGCCTGATATCATGACTGTTATTGTAATAGCATAGCTATTGACAAGCCAAGTGGAGTGCAGTCTGTGGTGGCAATTATTGGTAAACAGCAAACCAAGTGGAGGTAGGTTGGTTGGTTTCGATTTTCAGACTTTAGATATTAAGTAAATGCATGCATGTGTATAAAAAAAAAAAAAACGTCCCCAAATAATTGAGTGAATATTGACGGCATATAACTGTGTGCATACATTTTACTCCTCTCATTAAATATGGGAGAACTGGGACACTTGTATTGACACCAAATAACATCCCATTACTCACAGACTACTAGAACACTAATGAAAATAATTTGATCCCTGATCCCTGATTTTTTTTAGAGCCCAACTCAAACGTGAAAGGCACATTTTTTTAATTGTACAAGGAGTGCATTTTCCCAAAATTCTGCTTCCCCGGGACGGTTGGGACGCCTTGTTCTGGGCTAAAAACATATATCATTTAAATTGGAAAAAAAATGGCTCAATTTGAAAACCTTATATGTACAATGTCACTTGTTCACACATTTGTTTGAGAAAATGAAAATATATGTAAAATTATTATATTTTCATAAATTACTGAGATATGGGATTTGGCAAAAAAAAAAAAAAAAAAAAGGATTTTTGACTGGCTGCCACTTGAGTAAACATTCACTCAGTGGGTCTTAATCAGTTATATAAAGCCTTTGTCTTGTTTTTGTCTGCTTTTTGTTGATTTGTAACAAGGTAGGAACCGTAAGCTATCCCAACTGTCCCTGGTTAACTGTCCCAACCGTCACAGGGAGAGAGGACACAATTTGGACTCTTGTGCCAGCTACCAACACAAATTCAGACAGCTAACATCAACTGATGTCTAGAAAATAATCTTTCCAACAATTTTTTTTTTGTATGTGGCATATAACTAAAAACAGTATGGTAGAAGAAAAATAACAAAAGAGCCAAAAAATGTACTTACATGCTGAGTATTTCAAAACTGTGAATAAAAGGTGAGGAATAGTCAGAAGGTCTCCACTTTGAGGTTGAAAGTGAAGAGGGTGTGGATGAGTACGAGCATGGTAAAAAGGGCATAGTTGCTTTCTAACTTGCTAAAAAGGCTCTGTCCCTACTGTCCTCCTGTCCCAACCGACCCCGCTCTCCCCTACCTCATATGTAGCCTTTTCTATTTGGAGAAAGTTCTTCATGCCACATGTATTATTACGTTTGCCTGTGTGTGATCACCTGTGCAAGATATTTTTAAATGAGTCGTTTTCACTCTTTCAGACCAACATGCAACAAGGCTCCGGTATCTTGGGGCATGAGAGGCCCCTGGTCATCAGGGTATCATTCAGCACCTTTGTTGTGGCTACTGTGTGCCTACCACTGCTTGGATTAATAACTTGTGTCCTCATATCCTCTGTTTTTCATTATGAGGACTCTACTGGTACACATTGCCAGGTAATTTCCTTATTTTACAAACTGAACCAACCATGTTTTTCTTTTGCTGCTAATGATATAGTACTAAATCATTACTGTGTGTTTCCAGGTTCCTAATTACCTGCCATCTATCAGTGCCTCAATAAGCCTGAGTCCCGAGTGCCACATATGGCGGTTCTGTATCGGACTGCACTCGGCGCCAAGGCTCCTGGTGGCGTTCACCTACTTCAAGTTTTACAAGACACGTTTTGCCTCGAGGTTACCTGAGAGTTCACTCAATTGCTTCAACCTGGCCTTTTCTATTTGTGAAAACCTCGGCCTCCTGCTTCTCACATATGTATCATCCAGTGAAACATACTGTGAGTAATCCATAGTTTTTATTGGAGAGTTGTTGTTTTTCAAACTTCCATTAATTTACCTCCTCAGTTAACAGAGATTTTTATTTGATTTTAAATGTATTTGAAGGCTTTGAAATGTTGAGAGTGGCGATAATCTTGGATAGGTTTTAAAGATTTATGAAAATTGCACATTAAGCCTAATTTCTATTCTAAACCCTTCATCATCTATTCAGCAAAATTAATAACCTTACATTAACTTTGCAATTAAAAAAGGTACAGCAAAATATTATATTTTCAATTGTTTGAAGTACGATATAGAGTTGGGCCAATGTGACTGGTTGAGGCATTGACTCAAAGTTTAACTTCTATTTTGAAATTCATAATTACAACTACTGTGCTTTACTGACCAAATGTCCCCCTCTCTTTGTATATTTTTGCTCCTTAGTTGTACATAAGGAAGGTTTTGCGCTCTTCATTGTCAGTTCCATTATCTACATGCTGATAACCTGCCGTTTATGGAAGACTATTAAGAAGTATTCATTAAATCCTGAGGTAAGGAAAGTCAAATCACACGCTACAGACTGAAATCTCTCACGTCATTTGCTGCATTTCAGTCCAATTCAGTATTTCTGTTTTTTGTTTTTTTTTCTCCCTAATAGGATGCCAAGTCTCACCATTGGAAAGTGCGCTTCTTACTTCTCAATGTATCCTTCTGTGCTTTCGCCGGATTCTTTTATTGGAAACACAACATGTACTGTGAATCGGGAAGTAAGTATGAAATCAGTTTGATCAGTTCGATCTGATCTGTGAGGGTAAATAACAGTGCTTAATGGAGAATGACCCAAAATTCAAAAATATTTCAGTAATATGTACCGTAATGTAAAATTGTAGCTACAAAATTCTGACCAAAACATATGTCTATCATATACGTCTGTTTCTTCTTTTCACAGGTTACACATTATTTGCCCTGTTTGAGTATCTGGTGGTCTTCTCCAATATGGCCTTCCATCTCACGGCAGTGTGGGACTTTAAGAGCCGGGAGGTCATGGTCATTTCATCTTCTGAGGATAAAGACTTCTGACTAGAAACTCATGGACAACGTGCTACATGTACAACCGCACAACCGCGTGATGATAACAGCCTTGATCCTGCACAAGAGGAAGAGTGGGATGAAGGCTTATTCCATATATTTCCGTGATGACGGCCCTCAAGTCCTAAGCGGGTGTAGATGTCAGACAAGTTTGAACAAAAGATATGCACATGTGCTACTGTACGGTCAATTCAGTGAGCTGTAAGTGCTTTTTTTGCCTCAGTGTCTCATTCATGGATGCCTTCGCCCACATAAAGTACACTATTTTATGTAATGTGAAATTTCAACTTTTGTATAATGCACAAAAAAAAAACGTGTGGTCATACTGTATGTGTGCCAAAGTAAAGTGATGGTCCTTCAAGTGTGTTTGGCCTTCATTTTGAAATACAGTTAGCTGTTGAATTTATGCAATATTTCTCAAATGTGAATTATCTGTACTACATGTACTTAATACCCTTTTGTTAATCTGCTGCAGGTATTATGATCACACATTGCTTACCTAACTGTGACCCAAAAGTTAATGATGCTGGATAAAAACCCAGTGGCCATGTACAAAGGCAAATCACTGTAATGTTACTTTAAGTATGGTGTTTAGATATAAGTGTATACTATACACCATAACAAAACTGCAATGCTTTTTGTCATCCACCCTCCAAATCCGACCCTGATGATGCAAGTACTGGTCAAGCACCAGCAAGAAGTTTCATTTTGGCCGCAAGATCTTGAATCATATTAATACAACAAAACCCAGAAACCGGTATTTTTACTTGCTATTGTTCCACTTGCTAGTGTGCATTAAAGCTGAAGTAGGCGAGATTGGAGCAAATATGATTAAAAAAAGTTATTTTTATAAAACGGTCGCTATATCCTTACAGTAGTACATGAAACAGGTAACCTGAAAAAAATCATGTGCCTCTGTGTCCACCGGTGCTCCTAACGGCATCTGCAAGATTTCACAAACCGGAGGAAAACAAGCAGTCAGAGCTGATTTGAGGTCTGCTGTCCATCTGCTGTCTATGAGAGCCGGCTGTCAATCACTCGCGAACTCCGACCAAACGGTCAAACTAGGCAGCGCTGATCAAATATGAATCAATATTATGTTACGTTAATGACTATTTCTCACCTAAGATGTTTCAGAATCATCTTGTAGTGTACTGTTTAGCTGTAAAATTAGAAAGTTTGTGACACGGCCGCCATTGTGAAATCTCTTGAAGGAATGCCAAGTTCCGGTCACATGACCGGAGCACAGCCAATAGGAACGCTCTCTCTCTCTGAAATGACCTGTGATTGGTCAAAGTCTCCCGTCACGAGCTAGATTTTTTAAAATCCTGAAAACAGAGCCATGAGGAGGTGCAGAAGTCTAGTTTTCTCTCAGAACACTTGAATTACAATATGCTGAAAGGTTTATTATGGAATTTTTGCCCAATTATGCCAAAAATATTCTGCCTACCATCGCTTTAATGACTTTTTAAATCCTTAACACTAACACATAATTGAGGTTGACTCTTGTCTGTTTCCGCTGTAATGTTTTGTAAAGATGCTGTAGAACTTGTTTCTGTTTTCTGAGGCCATGCTGCCATCTAGCACTGAGAGGAAGAATAACATCCAGACAAATCAAGCTCCCAATTAAAGAAGCAGTAGGCAAGATCAACCTTGGGCTGTCTGGAAAACACTGAACCGCCTGCGGGCCGGAGAAGGACGCTGCAAGGTGTCCATGAAGAAATTGAGAATAACAACTTCCGATGTATGTGTGTGTGGCGAATCCCAAACCATGGAACACATCATGAGATGTGGCCAAGCTCCACAATGTACCAAAGATGACCTGGCCGAACCAAATGCCGCTGCGCTCGCCTGCGCCATGCACTTGAAAGACATGATATAGAAGATGGCTGGACACGAGGAAGAAGAAGAAGTAGGCAAGATTGGAGCAAATGTGATTAAAAAAGTTATTTTTATAAAATCCTGACAGTAGTGCCTGAGACAGGTAATTTGAAAAAAATCATGTGCCTCTGTGTTTTTTATTAGTGAATAAGAATAATTCATATTTGATCAGCGCTGCCTAGTTTGACCGTTTGATGGGAGTTTGCGAGTGATTGACAGCTGCCTCCGTTGATGAACAGCCAATAGGAACGCTCTCTCTCTCTGAAATTACCTGTGATTGGCTAAAGTCTCCCGTCACGGGCTAGATTTCTTAGAGCCTGAAAACAGAGCCATGAGGAGGTACAGAAGTCTAGTTTTCTCTCAGAACACTTGAATTACAATATGCTGACAGGTTATTATGGAATCTTTGCCCAATGATGCCAAAAACATTCTGCCTACCCCGGCTTTAACCTGAAAATGAATATGAAAAGATACTATATGAAATTGTTTTTCTCCCCGAGTTCAACACATTTATAATGAAGTGAACAGAAAACACAATGTGCAGATATAAAAGAAGAATTTAATCTCTCAACACATGAACAAAAGGACAAAATCATCAACATGATCAAACTCTCATAATATTCCTGCAATATTTTACATTGTACAAGTTTATTGTCATAGACCGATATAAATAATGGGCACATTAACAGCATTTTACAATGGCCTTAATTTAGTGTATGAACCTGTGTTGTCATCATGGGGAACTTACAAGTACTTAATGAAAATCTAAGCACCAGGAATACTTTAAAATAAGCTCCAGCAGCAGCCATGCCTTGCTCAGGATCACTTCAGTAGAACGGGTGATTGCTATCACGTTTGAGTTCTTCCTCCTGAATTATATTCTCCTTTCTCACTTTACTGTGAAGGAAATATGAGACGTGCTGAATGACGGTTACTGGTGTTTACCCTGCTGCCCTTTAAGTACCAACCCCAAATTAATTACTTGCAATATTTTTTATAGGTTAATCCAGTGGTTTTCAAAGTGGGGTCCGGGGACCCCCAGGGACCCCCAATTTATTTTCACAATAAATTCATCCATAAGCAACACAATGACAGAATGTATGACTATTTTGGTCATGGGTTTCATACACTTTCTGTCATAAAACATCTAAAAGCAAAAATCCCATCAGATTGGGGACCCTGGGACAAAATCTTATCAAAAGGGGGTCCATGAGCTAATTTGTGTCAGTTTAGGGGTCCTTGACGTGAAACAGTTTGGGAACCACTGGGTTAATAAACAGCTTGATACAGTGGAATAAGCCCTTATCACCCTTAAACACTGTATCACGTGGTGCTCCTAAACTGTTCAGTTGCAAACCTGTGATGCCGTCCCTAAATATTTCTAACTGTAACATTTTTTAAAAAGGACAATTAGAAATTAGTACAATCCACCATGTAAATAAAAACAGATGTCTGAATGGAGACAAATCACATCAGATATCATACAACAGATGGTGTTGGGCAAAAGCACAATGTTTGGAAGGCCAACCGCAGGATTGTTTTTTACAGTATTTTTACATATTTTTCAGTTCTTAATTTCTCCCAGAGTTTAATTTACAAATACTATACTTTAAGAAATGTCTGTAACTTTACAAATATGTAAAATGGGCATTTGAATCTGTATAAGGACGGAGCAACAAAGCTTTTCCGCCACTTCAGACTCTAGTAGCTCACACAGTAAGACCGTAAAATGTTTGATTTCATTGTCCATACTTTCTACAGGAACCCTGTGTTTGATATAATGATATAATCATTATATTCTGTCATTCTGTTACTGTAATGCCTATTACAGCAGTTTCAATGAAGTGTTATCCAGTGCTGTGTACTTAAAGCAAGTGTTCTGTTTTTTGTTGTTTATATATTCTGTTCAAAATCAAAACTTTTATGTTTTTCTTTCTACTAACTTTATTTTCTCACAGAGTTCTGGCAGCTTGCAACTCACCAGCCCATTCAACATCTTAACACTTTCCAGACACATAAAACTGTGCTGGTCATCAATTCATCCCCATTCTAGCTCTGTATGTACACATGTCTGTATCCGTGTGTTTGTTCATTAATGTGCACACAAGCTGCTGAGGTATACATGCAGGATCAGTCCGAGGGTCTACGCTGGGTTCATCACTGCACAGTTCAGGGTTTTGTGATGTGAACTTCACTAGTGCCGCTGCCATTGGTGGTTGTGGTGATGATGTACTGCGTGGTGGCTTGCTGATTGGCCGGTTGCTGCTCCAGAAGTTCAGCGTGGGCCTGGGTTGTGCTCTGAGGAACAGTCTGTTTGGTCTCCAGCTCAGCCTGACCCTCGGAGATGACGTAGTGTGTCTGCAGGACAGGGATGAGAACAGTTGTTGGTTGGTGATAGATTCTTCAACCTAAGATGTATTTGGCCCTGTGCACACCTGGCATTGACATGTGTCTTGGGGGATCCGATCACAAGTGGACGGCTACAGGTGTGAATGCACCCAAGACGCATTGAAACGCAACAAAATACCAAACTGGTTAAAAACAACAACTCATATGGTCTTTGCAAGCGGAAACGGTGTACGTGTTTATTTGCATATAGAGCGGGAAGTGAGATCAGATCACAATGGTCACTGAAGACACATGTGGAGACGCATTCTAATGCCAGGTGTGACCTGGCGGGTTAAGGCTCGAACACACCAACCCGACATCAAAGAATTAGCAGCGATGAAGGTCGACTGTTGCGTTGCCTCATGTCGCCTTTGTCTTGGCCGATAAGTTGCATTTGAACACACTGCAAAGACTACAGCCGACTACCACGTACGTTCTGCACCTGCATGAGAGGAAATATCTCTCCCTACCAGCAGGCGGCGGTAGTCTGTGTTCGTCATTCAAAAAGGGAAACTGGAAGACCGAGGACTGCGGATATACAGGCCGTTGTTATGATACGTACATGAAACAAAGCGGCGTTTGCCGACCATTTTCACACCACCCTCACTCACCTCTTAGCTTCATTCCAGACGGCCATGTCGTTGTGAAATTATCCGTGTATTAGAATGATCAAATGAGATGAAGATGAAAAATGAGAAGAGCCTTCTGTGTGGCTTGCTTTCCTCACTTCCGTTTCTCTTCTCGTGCACTGATTCGCTTAAGCTGAACAGCCAATCAGAGTGATTTCTCTCACCGACGGGCTCCTCTACCGATTCAACATGCTGAATCGGCTGAAAGAACTCCAATAAGGGCAGACTAGAGCTGACGGTGCGGGACACACAGCAAAAACTAGGCCGACAGACGCTCACCGACGGCCCCAAACTGTCCGACAGCCGACCGTCGGCTTGGTGTATCAGGGCATTTAGAGCTGTCCACTCATGATCGGATCACCCAAGACACATGTTAATGCCCGGTCTGAACAAGGCCTGTGAGGCAAGTTCTGATGTGTTAAAGTTGTCCCATTTAGGTCTCAAGCTGGGTGGGTGTAAAAAATGAAACTGTGTGTGAAACAGTGATTTGCTAAACCGCAGCCAAATGTACTCATCTAACAGGTATCAGACAGCAATCACTCACCGTTTTCACCTGGTTGCTGTTGACTCCAGATACGGGTGTGCTGGCCTCAGCTATCACATACTGCGCGTGAGGTAGAGCCATCATCTGGATCTCAGATGCTGCCACAGTAAAAGTTACATAGTTAGAAAACATATTAAGAGCCATCGAAACGTACAGACACCGACTGGACGATATGGTGCGTGTGTGTGACTCACAGTAGCCTCGGTAGTTCCAGTTCCCGGGTATGTAAGCGTGCTGAACAGTGCCCTGCTGCTGGGTGCTGCTGGTCTGCAGGGTGTGGCTCTGAGCTAAGGTCACAGGGGTCAGCTGGGTGGGGCTCAGCTCCTGACTGGGCTGCTGGGAGGCGGGGCTTAGAGGCTGGCTGCTGACCTGAAAGAGAGTGAAGCATATCAAGCTTAACATTATGGGGTCCACAACGTGTGTTATTATATGTTATATGTTGTGTCAGAGTATTGAGGATCTACCTGACTGGCACCTTGTCCGTTGCCTGAGGGCTCGTTGACCTGGATGTGTTGAACCTGGATGGAGTGCTGGCTGTAGCCGTGAGGGTCATGCAGCTGGCTCACATCGACTGTCGGGTGCTGGGAATGTGGGGAGGAAGCCTGTGAAACACAGAGAAGATAAATACTTGTTACCGTTTCTTACATTCACCTCAATTTACCACAGAACAAGCTACTTTAACGATGTTACCTGCACACTACATTTTCAAAATACAGCAGGAAATAAAAGCTAGTTTACTTGCTGAAATGTTTAAAACCTACATGCCAAAGCGGAAATTTTTCAGAATTTTCATAGTGGCTGGTGTTTTGTTCTTAAATCCCACTTATACCTATAAAACCTCAAAAAATAGTGGAAAAAAATCACAAATCACAGAGTCAAATTTTCAGTTTTGTCCGACCAGCATCCCCAAACTAAAAGATATTCTGGTTTACAATGATTTGAGGAGTTGGAACAAGAGAACGGTTGGCATTTTTGCTCAACAATCAACTTAAACAATTAGTCGATTGCAGAAAATTAATCAGCAACTATTTTTTTGTAATTAATTAATCGCCTGTTTCAGCTCTACCTAAAACCTTTTAATTTGAGTGTGATAAGTTGTGTTAATACCAGGCAGCTCCCAGATGTCAAAGTGTAGCACTTTGATTAATCAGCAGGATGTTGGTGAAATGCTCAGTCAGCTTTCCAGGGATACATAGAAGTTTAAAAAATAAATAAATAAATAAAATAACAAATCTAGGTCCTAGATCAGATTCTGGATCTTACCGGAGCCACCTGCACCACCTGCAGCTGAATGTGTTGCGGCTGGGACAGGTTGCCTCCAGCCTGAGACACTGGGATGTACTGGATCCTCTGGTAGTCTCCCTGCGCTGTGCGGTAGTCTGTGGTCAGTGTCTGAGAAAGCTCCGTCATGGCCTGGGTCAGCAGATCTGTGGTCTGTGGACAAAATAAATCATTTTTAGTTGACTTTTCCTTCTTGCTCCTGCTGCACTGAGTCGTTTTCTATTTCCACCTTTTTGTTTCTGTAATACTAATTTTCAGAAATTCACTGAGTGTTGATGCTTAACATGTATGTTTGTAACTCTTTCTCACCACTACAGCCTCAGCTGTGGTACCGTCCGCACTGATGACTGCAGGAGCACTACTGATGACAGCTGTAGTCAGAGGAGTCTGGATGGTGTTGGCAAGTTGGGCAAACTCTGGATGCTTCTTCCTGATGTGCTGAACCATCTTAGTCTGAGATACAAACACACAGAGTTACCAGCTGAGGTCTGGGACTGTCCGAGACACAGCAGAGAATATGTATTAAATATCTTTGACGGGGCTTGGTACTGACCTTGCTGCTGTACTGTTTGGCACAGTGTGGGCAGCAGACCGGTGCGGAGGCGATGGTGCCGGTCAGCTGCGTGTGTGTGCTCAGCATGGGGTCTGGCTCACCGGGAGCAGCCGGACGCAACTTACGGATGCTGGGAGGCAATTCTGCCCCGGGGTGGTTCTTCAGTATGTGTGCTTTCCTCTTACTGGCACTCTTATACACCTGCACAGACATCCATCACATCCCTTCAATAATATCATACTGAAAGCTCAGGTTCAGAGAACTTTAAATAAATATTAGTCAAAGTCAAAGTTAACGCAATAACACGTTAGCACAAATTCGTTTTAACGCCACTGATTTCTTTAACGCACCAACACAATTTGATTTTTCGGAGATTATAGCGAGCCGCATCATACCAGCTTGTCGCGAAGGAGGCTAAATAACGCTCCAGAGTTGCACTAAATTTTGGCGAGGGAAAACTGGAATGGCCGTTTTCAAAGGGGTCCCTTGACCTCTGACCTCAAGATATGTGAATGAAAATGGGTTCTATGGGAACCCACGAGTCTCCCCTTAAAGACATGCCCACTTTACGATAATCACATGCAGTTTGGGGCAAGTCATAGTCAAGTCAGCACACTGACAGCTGTTGCTGCCTGTTGGGCTTGAGTTTGCCATGTTATGATTTCAGCATATTATTTATGCTAAATGCAGTACCTTTGAGGGTTTCTGGACAATGTTTGTCATTGTTTTGTGTTGTTAATTGATTTCCAATACATGTGTTTGCATAAAGCAGCATATTTACCCACTCCCATGTTGATAGGAGTATTAAATACTTGACAAATCTCCCTTTAAGGTACATTTTGAACAGATAAGAAATGTGCGATTAATTTGCGATTAATCGTGATTAAATATTTTAATCGACTGACAGCCCTAATAAATATTAAATAAATAATAAAACAATGAAAGGCTTCTCCAAAAACTCAAAGTGCACATGACAGGATGGGGAAAACAAACCTTGTCACAATACTGGCAGAAGTAGTCCCTGTTGGGCTTGATAATTGGCAGCGTGAGCTCAGGCACATCATCAATACGCATCTCTGGATGACGCTTGGACAAATGATTCACCTGTGACCAGAAAAAAAATAAAGTGAAGGGTACTGGAATATCAACAAAAACTTCAATATCAACAAATAAAAATCTTTCTGCGAGTTGTTGCTCACCAGCATTCCTCTGCGTCTGAATCCCATCATGCACACTCTGCATTTGAACATGAAGCTTTCGAAGTCGGTGGTGGGCACCTTCAGTTTGAGGGTTTTGGAGCGGTGGATTCGGTCGGCCTTCTTGGCCTCTCTGTCGGGGTTGTGCATGCGCTGCATGTGCTCCCGCAGCTTATCTTTCCTCTTAATGCCACAGGAAATTCATTGTCACACAAGAACTCACATATCTATTTACTAACACTACCAACTGTTATCTTCCAATGCTCCATCTATTCGTCTTACCTTGAACTGTTTGCCACATGTTGAGCACAGGAAGTCCTTGCGGTCGGAGTGGCGTAACATGTGCAAACGCAGCTTGTCCGGCCGGCAGAAGGCCTTTTCACAGTCTGGACACTGGAAGATCTTCTCTGAATGAAAGCAGCGGATATGCTTCTTCACCTAAAGAAGAGAACATGTTGTAGTAGATGTGTCAATTTGCTGTTTTAAACCAGACGATTCCGAATCGCTGTAAAGCTCGGTTTCCACCAGAAGTTCCCGAGACTCCCTAGAACTACTTTTCAAAGAACTAAAAGGTTCCAACTCGCTCTCTCTTTTTCAGGGTCAGGAAGCCGACAGCAGAGCCTAACTTTACATTTAATGTTATCAAACAAAGTGAAATGTTCTCCCCTCGTCCTAAAATGGTCCTACTACTATACTAGAGTACTTCCTTGTTTTATGAATGAAGCCGTATAGTTGAAGCAGCAGTGCTGTGTGTGTCTTTCACCAATAAGCGATGGTCATCCCTGCAAATTCCAGCCTGAAAATGAGTAAAAAAAAAAAAAAGTACTACCCCTCGACAAGGGCCTTTTTTGGAGGAAAAAAGGCCCCGGATAATGTCCCCAGAACTTAATTTAGACCCTGGTCCCTGCGGTTGAAACGCAAAGAGTTCCTCAAAATGTTCTTAGTTCCGGGGGAAAGTTCCTGTGGTGGAAACGGGGCATAAGAGACATTGATTCCTAACCTGGATGAAGTCAGTGAATGTCTTCTTGCAGGAAGGACAGGTGAAGCAGCCGTCCACAGCATGCACCCCTACGTGGTCTTTGAGCAGCTCCAGCCTTTCAAAGGTTTCCGGGCACAAGAGACAAGAGTAGGAGCGGTTCTCCGTGTGCACCAGCAGGTGGTCCTCCAGGGCCGAGTCGCTCATGAAGCTCTTGCTGCAAATGTGGCAGGAGAAGGCGTAGGCGTCCCGGCCGTGCACCCGCAGGTGCTGGTCCAGCTTGTCTTTATCCCGGAAGGCCTTGCCACAGTGGGTGCATTTAAAAGGACGGAAGCTCTTCCTGATGAAGAGGTGCTGCAGCGCTGCATTCTGGGATGGAAAAGGGAGAGTCAGAGTTTACCGACATGGATCTGCTGTGACATGGGAAGAGGCCGGAGTGTGCGGGAGGGGGCATATCCTGAAATGTCTCATCGACATTAACACCATGGAAAATCTTTGAACTAACTTTGTTACTGCCTACCTACCTGCACATCCATCTTTGAGGGAAGCACGCATTGAGGAAGAGAGACACACTGTTGTAAAGCAAATCATGGCACCAAATAATCTAAAACACTGTTGCATTTCAGTGAACCCAGCAGCAGTCTCACCCGTATCCTCTTGGCACGGCGCATGTCCTGAGATGTGAGGTGGGTGTCTGATTGGCTGCTCTGTGCCGGGTCCTCCTTCAGTGAAACTGGCAGGTCCATGCTGGAGGGCGGGGAGACGGGCTCTGGGACCGGCTCCTCTGCAGGAGGTATGAGCTGGCCCTCTGCCTCGGCCCCAGCCTCTGCCTCCGACTCCATCTCCACCACCTTCAGACCGTTCTGAGCTCCCTCCGCTCGCTCCTCCAGCGGCTTCTCGGTCAACTCCAGCATCTCCTGATTAAAAAGCTAAAAAAGGTCAATCACAATTTCTCAACCGATCGATTAATCAACACAGCACGTATTAATGTGTCCCTTACTGTTGTCTTGTCCCCACTGGCGTCTACTGGTGGGTCCAAACGTATAAATTTAGGTGGGCGTCCCGGTCTTCTCCCCGTCCCAAACCTCCTCCTGCCTCTCCCTCGACCCCGGCCTCTGGCCCTGAGAGAGGAAAGATACAGTGTCAGTTTGGATCTAATGTGATAGAAATGAAAAGAGAAAATGTTAAAGAAGGTTTTACCTGGAAACAGAGTTTAACTTGTCGTCATGCATGTTGAGATGTTGCTGCAGTTGTTCAGAGCTCACAAAGCGGCGGTTACACTCATAACAAGGCCAGTTCTTCTCCTGCTCCCGGAGCACTGAAGGAGCAACAGAAAGTGAGGACCAGGAACAACCACTACTACTGTTTATAATGGGAAACACGTCATCACAGCAGGGCTCAGACGTGTTCATATTAGGGCTGTCAAGGTTAACGCGATAATAACGCAATTCGTTTTTAACGCCACTAATTTCTTTTACGCATTAACGCAATCAATCTTTCGGAGGTTGTAGTGGGCTCAGTTTTAAAGATAGATTGACGATGTTACTAACATATGAAACTAGAAAACCTAAGGCACCCATTGGTACCAACCATGTCATACTACAGTAGCGTGTCGCGAAGGAGGTTAAATAACGCTCCAAACTTACACTAAATTTTAGCGAGGAAAAACTGTCATGGTCATTTTCAGAGGGGTCCCTTGACCTCTGACCTAAAGATATGTGAATGTAAATGGGTTCTATGGGTACCCACGAGTCTCCCCTTTACAGACGTGCCCACTTTATGATAATCACATGTAGTTTGGGGCAAGTCATAGTCAAGTCAGCACACTGACACACTGACAGCTGTTGTTGCCTGTTGGGCTGCAGTTTGCCATGTTATGATTGGAGCATATTTTTTATGCTAAATATCAGTACCTGTGAGGGTTCTGGACAATATATGTCATTGTTTTGTGTTCTTAATTGATTTCCAATAATAAATATATACATACATTTGCATTAAGCAGCATATTTGTCCACTCCCATGTTGATAAGAGTATTAAATACTTGACCAATCTCCCTTTAAAGCTGAAGTAGGCGAGATTGGAGCAAATATGATTAAAAAAGGTTATTTTTATAAAACGGTCACTATATCCTAACAGTAGTACACGAAATCTGAAAAAAACATGTGCCTCTGTGTCCTCCGTTGCTCCTAACGGCATCTGCAAGATTTCACAGACCGGAGGAAAACAAGCAGTCAGAGCTGATCTGAGGTCTGCTGTCCAGCTGCGTCTATGAGAGCCGGCTGTCAATCACTCGCGGACTCCAACCAAAAGGTCAAACTAGGCAACGCTGATCAAATATGAATCAATATTCTGTTACTGTAATGACTATTTCTCGCCTCAAATGTTTTCAGAAACATCTTGCATTGTACGGTTTAGCTGTAAAATGAGAAAGTTTGTGACCCAGCCACCATGCTGAGATCTCTTCGGGGAATACCAAACACCGCTCACATGACCGGAGCACAGCCAATAGGAACGCTCTCTCTCTCTGAATTGACATGTGATTGGTCAAAGTCTCCCGTCATGGGCTAGATTTTCTAAAGCCTGAAAACAGAGCCATGAGGAGGTGCAGAAGTCTAGTTTTCTCTCAGAACACTTGAATTACAATATGCTGAAAGGTTATTATGGAATTTGTGCCCAATGATGCCAAAAATATTCTGCCTACTGCAGGTTTAAGGCACATATTGAACAGATAAAAAATGTGCGATCAATTTGCGATTAATCATTATTAACTATGGACAATCATGCGATTAATTGTGATTAAATATTTTTCAATTGACAGCCCTAGTTGATATGAAGTATTACGTGCAGAGACTCACCTTTTCTCTCTTCTTCTGTAACATCGTGGATCTTCTGATTGACAAACTCTGCATAGGACGCCGCATACCACACCTGCAGAGGGAAAAATCATTAAAAACACAAAATACTACAGATAATACTACGACTGATTCACTCTCCTAACAGCTCTGGCTTGTCTCCGCCACGTCCTGAGAAAGTATCTGACTCTTAATTTACTAGATATTCCACTTTTGACTGAACTAAACTGAATTTCCTCACCAGCTAGTTGTTAATTAATCTAGTGTTTGGTGCTGGGCAGGTAGCATACATTAGTTAAATCTTTAAGCATACAGGAGTTAAAACTTTTTTTCATAACTTTGCGCACACAGTGGAAAAGCGCACAGTACTACATATGAAGCTAGAGATGCACCGATCGATCGTCCAGATGTCAGCTGATCGGCCGGCCGATCACTCTCATATATCCAATTTTTTGCTGGTCAAATTTACACACATGCACCGCATGATGGTTTTATGTCGCGCACACAACAGCACAGACAGTAACGTCACAGCCACACGCACTCACATCATGTTATCGGTGTGGAAGTTCTTCAGCGTGAGTGAGGAAGAAATGAAGCTCGCAATTTGCAACACCTGCAAGCCTAAAATAAGCCGTGGAGGAACAACCTTAGAAACAAGGTTTTGACAACAAGAAGGTCCTGTAACGTGGTGCCGTTTATGAGAAAATGTAAGTTATTTAATAGGCAGTGTTTTATCACGAACAAACAATTTAATTTAAATTTTCCATTAAAAAAAAAGTCACAAAAATGTTGGTGTATGCTGTCAATTAAAGTTCTTAGAAAGAAATCAAATCGGCAAATCAGACTTTTAAAAAAAAATCGGAATCTGCCAAGAAAATTGCAATCGTGCGTCTCTATATGAAGCAGGACAAATCAGCACACCGCAACGCAACATACAAACTGCACTACACAGGCCTGACCTTGAGCTCTTGTTTGGGCTGGATGTTCTTGATGGACGTGTAGAATATCTCGGAGCCGTACTGGTAGGCCACCAGGTTCTGCTCCAGGTGGTTCTGAGCAGGTCTCACAAACATCATCCAGTTACAGCTGTCCTCGTCAGAAAGGTCCAACCACATGTCGTCAGACTTCTCTGCATCCTTCTCTGCATCCAGCATACACAGCTAAGACAACAAGCAGATTAGAGATGAGAGTGCCACCTTAGACTGGACATGCTTGAACACACAACATGTTTCCCTCAGTTCTTATTCAGCCAGCACTTTCCTATAACACTTTCTCATTCACAAAAATATATTATATTATTATATATATATATATATATATTTCCTTTTTGTTTCTTTGTTAGGACACTATAATTACAAATGTTGCCCTCTTTGCTTACGGCTGTTTGTAAAGCAATAATTTCACAACTCTGATTACTTTACTACAAACAGCACCAAATATCAGAATGTCATATTTAAAGGGACTATATGTAAGAATCAGAAATTGCTTGTTAACAGCGACACCTGTGGCCGCAATGTCAACGAAAGTCGGCGTCCTGTTGCTCGCGCTCGCGCTTGTGCTCGCTCTACATAGACATAAACAAGCACCGGTCTAAACAGTGAGGCGACACACGTCAGCTAACACACAATATCACTCTATATTTCACCTGCTTGGCAGTAATGTTAGCTGACCAGACTAAGGTCTCTCCATGAATCAATGCTGATCCTAGTGTTGGCTTTTCCTGCTTCAGCCTGCCGACCCGGTCGGATGACGATAACGTAACTCGCTGCGGAGCCCCGTCACTTCACAAGACACGGGAAACCTCTGTTGGTCTGGAGGAGCGGCACCATTTATTTCTGCACAAATGTCCACTGCACATTCACTAGATATTCTCAGAGCTAAACTAACTCTTCTGCAGTGTGTAGTGTGCGCGCGTGCACGTGGAGTTGGAGCGAGCCGAGCGGGTGAGAACGAGCGCGGTGTGCGAGCAGGCAGGAGCAGACAGCAGGAGCAGGCTGGAGCAGATCACAGACTCGGAGTCTCAGACTCGAGCCCTGGAGACAAAAGTTACGGTCTCCCCCGCGTCCTCCGACCGCGGCTTGGGTGGGCGAAGTAGGAAGAGCCAACACTATTTTGCAAGACCGGCTTCACTAGATATAACTTCGCAGTTTTGGTGCTTCCGTGTAGTTTGTGTTGGAGTCTGCGCGCTCGCGTACCCACACGCGAGCGCACATGGGACACCGACCCGGTATGATTTATATGTGTAAGAAGTTACATATAGTCCCTTTAACCAACAGGGCAAAGATACTCTTCTTAATACAGAAGATGGCAGGTGTATTTTACATGAACATTTTACTCAGAGCAGCTAAATACCAAAAGAAAAGCTGCACAACTAAAGAGAGCTCATATCAATCAAACAGAATTGAGTCATGCAGAGCGCTGTTTTACTTTCAGATGAATGTAGTGGTCCTGCAGTTCACTCTGAGACATCAGGGGTCCCTCCACAGGACCAAACTGCGTGCGCTTTGGGATGCGTCTCTTGGAGAAGACCCCGCCCAGGAAGCGGTCGATGTAGAGGACCAGAGGCAGACTGGCCCGGGCCTTGGACATCACGGGCCGGTTGGGGATGGGGTGCAGGGGGCCGTGCTTCAGACACACAGAGGGGTTGGCATTATTACACTCGTCACACCCTGAGAGGCCACAGAAAGAAGAGATCAGTGAGACACAAAGCAACACAACAGATATAGAACATTTATGAGATCTAATTGACACACTGTATATTTTGTTTTTGCCCTACTTTGTGTTACTTAAAAAAGCGTCCACATTACACTACTACACATTACATTGTGTTGTGTCACTACAGGACATAACATGTCCTTTCAAGGAGCTACGGTCATTTCCCTTGTTCTGAATGAATTTTCAATTTGGAGGATTTGTGACTTAAAGGGTAACTTTGGTATTTTGTCAACCTGGACCCTATTTTCACATGTTTTTGTGTCTAAGTGACTAATGGGGACAAGAATTTCTAAAATTGGTCCGGTATTGAGGGAGAGCGCTGTAACCGGCAGCCGCGAAACGAGCTGCGAGGTCAGGGAGCAGCATCAATGTAACGTTACATCCACTAAAAGTGCTTGTTTTTCACTGACAGGCTCAGATTGTTTTGACAACATTATGTAAAGGACCCTACAGAGACATAAAACCTTTGTCTTACCTTTCTCTTGATCCGTTCTGTCCCACTTAATGAGAAGTCTCTTTGAGAAATCTGAATATCCGTATACTCTGGCTCAAATAAATACGGGCGGCCATCGAATTCAAAGACCTCATCCACATTGTTGAAATCATCTAAATATTCAGCCATGACATTGAAAATCTTTTAGATAACACTAAGCTACGCTTTCTGTACTCCAACACAACAACCTCTGACCGGCTCGCGTTTCCACCATGGATGTCTTCCACTATTCCACCGTTGTCTTCCGGCAACACGTCACCTCGCCGAGAATTCTCCTTGAGCGAGACTCTTTCCATAATGTCAGACACTTATAATAACAATGAGAGCCTGTCATGGCAAAAACAAGCACTTTTAGTGGACGTAAATGACGGTGCCAGCTTGCTCCAATAGAACCATATAGCAGCCTGTGAGCAGCTGCCGTCTACAGCACTGTCCCTCAATACTGGACCAGTTTCAGAAATTCCTGTTCCTATTAGTCAGTTAGACACAAAAACATGGGAAAACAGGGTCCAGGTTGAAAAATAACGATGTTACCCTTTCACTTGAAAGAAAACTATAATACATCTGATTAAACTGCTTATTAGAAAAACATTTTTGTAGTGTAGAACTAGATCAGAATACCAGCCAAATGGCAGCAATACTTTTAAGGTACCTTTGTTTTTTGTAATGCTCTATATTACAACTTTATGTTATGTCATGGTATGTTATGTTATGTTATGTTATGTTATGTTATGTTATGTTATTATGTGATCTATGTGTTTAGAAAATGCAGCAAAAAAAGTGAGCTGAGAGTATTAAATAGACCATCATGTCCAAAGTCAAGACTAAACATCCTCTGCTGTCTGTTCTACATGCGTGAGTCCTGACAGAGCAGACGACTGTGTTGTGACTTCACTCACAGAGGCTGTGAGGGTTGAATGATTGAGGCTGCCGAGGTTCCCAATCATCCATCTCAGAGTCTTCATCCTCATCTTCGTCAGAATCGTCTGTGGAGTCTGTGGCCCCGAGGGGACTGGTGGGGGGGTCCGTCATGTCAGCCATGGAGGGGAGAGACGTGGACACCGACAGCTGCTCCTGTGTGTGTGTGTTGGATCATTTCACAGATTTAATATTGTTCTGTTCACCTTTACGTGAGAAACATTCTCATCTTCAGGCTTGTTCACATGGAACAATGCAATAAAAATGTATATAAAGGAAAAATAAATGTATCCTTTGATAGTTTTACACAACCAGATGCTATTTATTTATGATATTCTGTGCAGGTAAAAACACATTTTGTGGTAGTTAAGGCAAGAAAAACGTTCATTTACTATCTGTTTCTGAGGGACTGTTAGTGACATCAAAATCTCTAAATGTTAACCTGTGATATTCTGAAGATTATTTTTGTGAATCATATCTCAGATGCCATTATACTGTATCTGCACTGCAAATATCTCAAAGTAAATTACATATGAACTACACAGAGTTAGACCTGCTGGAATAACGAAATAACTGTGTTCTCACTACATGACAATAGACAAATATCATTTAAATGTTTGAAAACAACATGTCCTCACCTGGGAAACTGGCTCCAGGATGGCTTGGGGAGCGTCTGCTACATTACTGAGAACATGCAGATTAGCAGCATTCATGTTCTGTCCACTGGGCAGCAAAACTGTGACCTACGAATGAGATTACATTACTTTAAGGGCCAGAAAAAACAGTTGGTATCATACTTGCCAACCTTGAGACCTCAGAAATAGGGAGGATTTCAAAACCAAAGGGGGGGGGTCTGGGGGTCCTCTGAGTTTCAGAGACTTTGTTTCCTGCATTCTGGTGACTTTTAAAGAATGAAAATAACAAAATAATAAGTACACTGCAACAGCATTTTTATCTTGAATAGGCCTATTTTTCATTTTACTTTTAGTTCTCAGGAAAGAAAACTGAATAATTCGCCCTTTTGGCGTGAACTTGCATGAATCTCTGGCATAAACTAATATTCATCAGTGTGTATCCATTCAGTCATTTTTGGCCCCTGCTTCAGTATTTCTTTCTCTTAGTACTCTCCATTTTTCCAGGATGTCCAGGTGGAAACATTAGGGCTTGTACATGCTGTACAGTGGCAGATACAGGTTGAGATAACGAAAAGGAAAAAAAAAGGTGTGAAAGTCTGTCATAAATCAGGAGAAATACGGGAGAATTGTGACCCCGGGAGGAAACCAGGAGGCAATGAAAAACAGGAGTCTCCCGGGTAAAATTGGGAGGGCTGGCAAGTATGGGTGGTACACAGCTAGGTAATGACATGACAGGACAGGACCTGGTAAACTTACCTGCTGCGTCGTACCATCCTGCTGAATGTAAGCCACCTGTGGCTGGTCAGCAAATACAGTCTGAAAGAAAAGTTCAATACAGAGAGAGGTGTGAGCAGATCTTGCAGGGCCAAGTGCATGCTATGAATAGTAAATATTAATCAATGTATACTTTGCATACCTGCCCATCAATGCACGTCGCTCTTGTGTCATCGAAATGCTTAAAATATCAGTTAAAAATATCTCTCCGTTCTTACCTGAGTGCCATCTGCAGGGTGTATGTAAACCAGTGTGTGCTCTGCAGACTCTACAGAGGTATAGGAGTTCCCGTCCGCCGTATAAACCACTTGCTGCTGTCCCCGGTCCGTCTGATCGCCACTGTACACTATCTGGGCCACGGTGCCGCCTTCAAAATGTACCTGCAACACGTGTGAACAAGACACAAAGGCTGTGAACCACCTGCATCATTACACTCTCTGACTGTGACAACATAAAATACATCAATGAATTTTGAAGCCTTTATGTGTCTTAAAAACGGCGCTTGCTAACAAGTGGCTAAATGAGACTACTAAACGTCATCACGCCGACGTTTGTTTGCCACAGAGCTTATGTTCTGCAATAAACCAAAACCCAATGGAAAAATCCCATAAGGAATGTGAATGTGACGTCACCGACAGCAAGTCAAAAGCTAACACAAAACTATACAAAAATATAGTATACAGTCAGACACAAAAGTAGGTTAACGTTATTTTGCAAGATACCAGTAGATCAATTATGCAGTATTAGCCAATGTTTTTTTTAGTATTCCAGTACCATAACATTAGCTAGCTTATCTTTGTCCTGATGATTGTGTAGTTAGCATTTGGCGTGTAGATCTTAATGTCATATATCTACCCGTTTGTGAATCGGACATCGCTCATATTTTGAACTGCTGACAGGTGTTCACGAACGCCAAAACACATCAGTGACCATAATGGGTGGCAAGCTGTCAAAGGTCCTCCTAATTCGTAAGGATCAACATCAATAACGAACTTCAATTTTGTAAAATATCGCCTCTTTGTCTCTCTCAGCTTCTCTTTATATGGGTATTTGGCTTTCGCACGCACTTTATACATTTCTAATGATGAACGATTGACAGATGAACAGACCGGTGACAGATAATGATGGTCTACCGTAGCTCCAAAAATGGCGGCATGTCCCAAAATGCTCCACGATTCCCCATTCCCTATTTTTGTCGAGGTAACCAGGGCGAACTTCCTGTGGCCTACAAAAACATGTCACCCCTGGAGCACTCTATTGTGAGATGCTTATATCGTCCTCTGATGTATAAAGTGTGCTGCATCCTTTTCTACAGCGTATGACTGGTTGAATGTAGCACTTCGGGGACAGTTCAGACCTGTGTGCCGTTGCCTGGATCATTGTTAGACGTCTGACTCCACACAGCGGAGGGTTCCTGTTTGGTCTCCATGGCAGCACGGTGCCAGGCCCGTCGCCAACCACGTCACCTATCACGCAGCCAGGGACGCCTGTAATGCACACAGACAAGAGGATTGGGGGTGGATTTTAATAATAGTTATAATAATTATGCAACATGGTGATAATACAGTAGCTAATACAACGTGGAATATGGATGGCTGGATTTTGAATGTGTCTTTGAGACTGCAAGGTGGGGCATCACCTCAATAATCATTGCACAACATTATGAGATATCAAACAAAGGTGGGTTTTTCTGCAGAAATGTGCATATGGTTTGATGAATGGATGATGGAGCCTCTACTGTTACAGCTTTATCAATGTCGTATTATGCACTTGACACAGAGAAGCTGTTTTGGCTGCATCATTGAGGCGCTGCAGCAGCATCTCTCTGAGCAAAGCAGCACTCAATTCAACCTGCAGCTCTGGGTTTTGGGGTCTCCAGACCCAGTTATGCTCTGCTGACAGGAGGACCTGCACACCAAAATAAAGCAGCATGTCACTTGGTGTTTCTGAGCGGTCGCACAGGACTCTCAGCTCAGCGGGGGGTACGAGGGGAAAACGCGGTTAACGTTTGCTAAATACAACCGTATGTCGACACAAAAAGCCACCGTGCAAAAATCACTACTCTGTAAAAGTCATTCAGAAAATCTAGTTGGTATAATCAATAATAAATGCAATCCCCCCTATTTTAACCCCGCAGGTTCTCGGTCCCAACTGGACCATACCACACAAACCAGCGCGGTAGAAACTCGGGCATTCACCGCACCGCAACACTAGCATTACCGTACAATACTCCCGGTGTGAGGCCCACCGTGGAGCTAAACACAACCAGTCAGGCCCCGGGACGTGGATCGCATTATGTGATATTTAACCCGAGTGGTTTTAAAGCGGTAAAAGCAAAGCAAATTATTTGGGAGGACCCACCCGTCCCCCCATTGTAGTTGGGCCCAGTCCTTCAGGTCTGCTGTGAACAAGGAAGACCGGGCTCCATGTTGGGTGCGACTAACAACAACAACCTCATCCGAGGAGAGACCCGGAGAAAAAACACATATGTTCTACCGGTTCAAATGCGCCAAAACAACCCGCACATTTAATGTATATTAACAGAAAGATAACCGAGCATTTGAGCCATATAAGTAGTCGTGAAGCAAACCCTAGTTTTCTTACATTTAGGGAAAGCGTACGAGTTGTTCTTACCTCAGAATGGTAGCTGCAGAGATGGCCGCATTGCATATATTAACATAATCTGCCTAGCAACACGCAGGAGCGCGGCTTCCGATTGGTGGTTTATTTACTTGGGGCGCAAAAAGAAATTCAGGATATTTTAGAATCAGAATCAGAAACTCGTTTATTGCCAGGTGTATGAGGTTTACACTAGGAATTTGCTTTGGTGGGTTGGTGCAATAAAACAGTAAAAATAACAGTAGGATAATTAAGTGTTAGAATAAAATAAGAATAAAAAATTGAAATCTACAAATATACAATATAATATATACACAATAATTAAACATAGTATAAAAGTATAAACAGATGTGCAAAATTAGTTAAAACATTATTTAAAACTTTCTTTTCACGAAACAGTTTATATATAGTCGTTGGAATTTAATAGTAATATATTGAAACGTTTAGCGATGTTACCGCCAATGTCTTTATTAATGGTGGTTATGACTTGAAGAGCATTTTAGAACAACCAATCAGAAAAAATGAAACACCCAAGTCGTCCAATTGAATTAAAGCTGTAGTTCAAAAAGGTTTTGATCTACTGTTATAATTTATTGTACTTTAGGTAGCACTGCTAGCTTAGGCTAACATTTCTTATGCTGTAAAATGTTTCTTTCTATATATCGTATATCTAAAAGTCATTTCTTACACTTCACTAGGAATTTGCTTTGGTGGGTTGGTGCAATAAAACAGTAAAAATAACAGTAGGATAATTAAGTGTTAGAATAAAATAAGAATAAAAAATTGAAATCTACAAATATACAATATAATAAATACACAAGAATTAAACATAGTATAAAAGTATAAACAGATGTGCAAAATTAGTTAAAACATTATTTAAAACATTCTTTTCACGAAACAGTTTATATAGTCGTTGGAATTTAATAATAATATATTGAAACGTTTAGCGATGTTACCGCCAATGTCTTTATTAATCGAGTTTATAACTTCATGAGCATTTTAGTACAACCAATCAGAAAAAATGAAACACCCAAGTCGTCCAATTGAATTAAAGCTGTAGTCCAAAAAGGTTATTTGATCTACTGTTATAATTTATTGTACTTTAGGGTAGCACTGCTAGTTTAGGCTAACGTTTCTTATGCTGTAAAATGTTTCTTTCTATATATCGTATGTCTAAAAGTCATTTCTTGCTGTTAAAAGGTGGAGATGACAGGCGATGATGGTTGACTGAAATCTAATTTATTTATTTATTTCTTTCAGAACTTTATTTTCAACAAAAGACAAGTACAAAAGTATAGGGAATACAATAAACAGTACAAAACAAACAAGACAAACAAAAAAAAAACCTTAATGCCAGAGGAGTTCAATGTCCATTCATTTCAAGTCTTTTCAGAGTTCAAGAAAATGTACTTCCTTTAAAATATTGAGAGACTTCACAGCTTTTTGGTTTTTGACATTTTTTTTGACTGAAATCTAATTCACCCGTGTTTA
Source organism: Sebastolobus alascanus (assembly GCA_916701645.2). Classification (NCBI taxonomy): domain Eukaryota; kingdom Metazoa; phylum Chordata; class Actinopteri; order Perciformes; family Sebastidae; genus Sebastolobus; species Sebastolobus alascanus. Next base: position 1,473,083 of record CAKAOJ020000040.1, on the reverse strand, counting down.
TTGCCCTCCTGTTGTCACAGAGAGGAACTGCAACATGAACTTCGTCAAGTTATTGTTATTGCAGACATGACCACAGACATGACAGTATACTTCCGGTGAATACCTTCAAAATACAGTTGCCAAACTAAAGCATTCAGTCTACACCAACTAGCACAAACGGCCATGAAGTGATAGTGTATCTTAATATAGATTATTTTTTGTAATTTATATTCAGAGGTATCTGTAAGGACAAATAATTGTGATGGAACTAATTGTATTTGTATTAAAATTGCCCAGACATAGCATACTGCCATTTCCGGGGAGTACTTTCAAAATACAGTTACAAAACAAAAAGAAGCTGTCAGAATGGTCACAAAAAAAAAACTTTGTCAGGATTTAATAATAATATATTGAAGCAGGTAGCGTGACCGCCAACGTGTTTATTAATCATAGTTATAACTTAATGATAAATTTTAGTACAGCCAATCAGAAAAATAAAAACACACAGTTATTTGATTTACTGTTATATTTTATTGTACTTTAGGTAGCACTGCTAGCTTAGACTAACAATTCTTATGCAGTAAAATGTATCTTTTGCCCTCCTGTTGTCACAGAGAGGAACTGCAACATGAACTTCGTCAAGTTAGCGTCATACACAGAAATGACTGCATACTTCCGGTGAATACTTTCAAAATACAGTTGCCAAACTAAAGCAATCATTAAAATAGCACACAGTCATGAAGTCATTTGTGTATCTTAATACTGGTGATTTAAATATATTTACTTATATTCAGAGGTATCAGTCAAGGACAAATAATTATGTTGGAACTAATTATATTTGTATTAATAATGTACAGACGATAGAATACTGCCATTTCCGGTGAGTACTTTCAAAATACAGTGACAAAACCATCGACAAAACAAGCGATCAGAACAGAAATGGTCACATTTCATCAAATCTAACTAGCATCAACACAGACATGAATCATACTACTGCAGGTGAATACTGTCAACTTATATAGGACCAAACGACAAAAAACTCAGTGAGTTACTACAATTACACTCCACTAGATAGATGTCAAGATAGACATTATAGTATAATAGTACTTCCGGTACACTCAAAATAAAACTATGAACAGTGTGGTTACACACTGACCATTGGAAGGCAGTGTACTCATAATTGTAGTAAAAGGTTATCCCCTCAACTACTAGCTGATATATATATATATATATATATATATATATAAATATATATAAATACACACAAACACGCACACACAAAACATTTGCCCTTTAGTTTAGTTATTTGGGGGAACCTTATGGATACTGTGTGTGTTATTTAGAACTCGCTGTGAGTTTGGTGAATTGATGATAACTACATTTATGGGTGTTTCTTGAAATTATTCGTTATACTTCTCAAATGACATCTATCTATGAACATGAATTTACAAATTCATAAAAAAAAAAAAAAAATGCTCTTCCCTCTACACGACTAAGGGAAGTTTCTATAATACACCCTAGAATAAATATTGTGGACACAATTGTGCTACTGCAATAATCAAATTATGTTTGTTTAGACTCAATTTGCAGCTACTCAAGACTCTCAAGAGAAAAGTAGTGTTGGATACCTTCAAATAAATAAATAAATACAAATGAGCATCACATGTACATGTTTCCTATAGTTTGACCTATACTCACTGGACCTCCGTTACCTCGGGAGACAACATGGAAAATGAATTCTCATGATCAAATTGACACATCCCAAGATTAGACTTAACGTGTACATTCAACTTGCTCAAACACGTCTACCGGCTGATGTTTCAAAAATTAATCACCACTCTGAGTGCCCTGCCTGAAGCAAAGATCAAATTAACATGATGGGTTTTTTTTTTTTTTAAATAAGCCATCAGAGAGAAATACAACAGACAACCTAGAAACGAAATGACTTGGGGACAACCTAATCAGATCACAAAAGGCTGATGGTGTCGTTTGTGAACAGCTGTGTGTAATTTCCCTATTAAAGTGGCAGTAGGCAGTATATTTTTGGCATCATTGGGCAAAAATTCCATAATAATTTTTCAGCATATAGTAATTCAAGTGTTCTGAGAGAAAACTAGACTTCTGCACCTCATCATGGCTCTGTTTTCAGGCTTTAGAAAATCCAGCCCGTGACGGCAGATTTTGACCAATCACAGGTCATTTCAGAGAGAGAGAGCGTTCCTATTGGCTGTGCTCCGGTCATGTGAGCGGAACTTGGCGTTCCTTTACCAGATTTTACAATGGCAGCGGCGTCATAAACTTTCTCATTTTACAGCTAAACCGTGCACTAATGATTCTGAAAACATTTGAGGCGAGAAATAGGCATTACAGTAACAGAATAGTGATTCATATTTGATCAGCGCTGCCTTGTTTGACCGTTTGGTTGGAGTTCGCGAGTGATTGACAGCCGGCTCTCATAGACAGCAGCTGGACAGCAGACCTCAGATCAGCTCTGACTGGTTGTTTTCCTCCGGTAAGTGAAATCTTTCAGATGCTGTTAGGAGCACCAGAGGACACAGTAGGTCACAGAGGAACATGATTTTTTTCAGGTTACCTGTTTCATGTACTATTGTCACGATATAGCGGCCATTTCATAAAAATAACTTTTTTTAATCATATTTGCTCCAATCTCGCCTACTTAAGCTTTAATACAACCAATTGAGCAAAGAAAATGACATATCTGTCCATCACATTACCGGCAAAACAAAGAAATTTTCCCTCTGGTAAGACCAGTTGCTCAGTCCTTCTCATAAAATCCAGAATATTTATGTGTCTATTCAACGAAAGAAGAGAAATGTAATCCACTATAGACATCAAGTGAGTTTCTTTCTGAAGGAAGCTATTTGAATGCACTCTTCTTCTTAAAAATACCACCCAAAAACCAAGCAGGCATTGCCTCTCCAGCAGCACTTGAACAAAAGTCCCCTCTTGATGTTCTCGTATGCTGTCAGGTGGAAGTTCTGCTGAGGGCAGTCGAACATACCATCCATAGTGGAGCGTGCATTGTTCTGCTTTTCTTTGTCAGATTATAATGGTGGAAGACGTATTTAGATTCTTTACTTAAGTAGCTATACCAAATTATAAATTACACTCTATTACAAGTAAAAGTCCTGCATTCAAAATGTTACCTCAGTAAAAGTACAGTAATATTAACATTAAAATATACTTAAAGTATCAAAAGTAAAAGCTTCTCCAGTGTGAGCATTTTCTGTTTTACTCTGTTTTATGTAATTGTAAATTTTAAATTGTAAATATTATGTGTCTCTTTGATTTTCTGACTGTCAGGGGAAAAAACAAGACATTTCAAGACATCACTTGGACTGTCTTTCATTGTTTTTTACTTTATTTTTATTTTATAGGTTAAACAATCAATTATTGATCATTAGTTGATGTCCTAGTTTAATTTATAACAATGTTTCATATTATATAAACTGTATGTTTTGAACTCTTACTCTGCAAACCGTCAGATAAATGTAGTGTATATAATATTTCCACCTGAGATGTAGTGGAGTAGAAGTATGAAGTAACATAAAATGGAAATACATAAGTAAAGTACAAGTACCTCATAGCAGTACTTAAGTACACTACTTGATTAAATGTACTTAGTTAGTTTCTTAACCTGCAAAGCTTTAAAAGAAATGTAGTTGAGTAAACTTTTAAAAGCACAATATTTACATGCACCACTTGTTTCTATTATATATATATATATTGTACAGTATGTTATACTATATCAATATATTATATTTTACTTTACAACCCACGCTATTGTACTATATTATAATATTATAATATGCTATATCTATTTCTGGTGTACATGTTATTGTTGCTTTTTGCTGCTATTCACCACACCACTATGTCACTTTGCTTGAGTAGTACAACTCTGGAGCTGATGTCAACATAAACAAAAATACACGTGGATGATGGCGCCAGCTGTATAGAGAGGGGGGCGGAGGTCTGCGCTCTCCGAGTGCCATTCTAGTTATTTTATATATACTTATAATTATGTATTTATTTTTATTTTTGCCTTTCTCCGTGTACCTATAGGCTACTTGTTTCTGGCCCTGCAACACACAAATTTCACCTCTGGGGATCAATAAAGGCTTATCATATCTTATCTTATCATATCATATCATATCATATCATATCTTATCTTATCTTATCTTATCTTATCTTACTTTATCTTATCTAATCTTATCTTATCTTATCTTATCATATCTTATCTTATCTTATCTTATCTTATCTTATCTTACCTTATCTTATTATATCTTATCTTATCTGATCTTATCAAGGTTCTTTATTTGTCATTTGCCAATTCCAGCAAAGCAGTCATTGGCAATGAAAATCTTTGGTCTCAGATTCCTTCAACAATGCTCATAAAATGTGTTTATATAAAAGGGGAAATAACACAAGTTAAAAAAAAAAAAAAGCAAAATGATCATCTAAGGCATGAAATAGTGCAGTTAAAATAAATATAAACAAAAGTAAATAGAAGATAGTAATTTAAATGTAAATGTACATTTGTAATTTTGTGGAAGATGAATGTAAACAGGATTTCATATGTATATGCATGATGAGAAGTAATATGTACACAGAGGTGTAAACAGGAATGTAGTATGTAAATCGTATCTTATCTTATCTTTTGTTAGTTTGTTACTCTTACTTTTCTTATCTTATCTTATCTTTTGTTACTTTTGGAATTGAATTGGAGCAAATATGATTAAAAAAAGTAATTTTTTTTTTAGTCACTATATCCTGATAGTAGTGCACGAGACAGGTAATCTGAAAAAAATCATGTGCCTCTGTGTCCTCTGGTGCTCCTAATTGCATCTACAATATTTAACAGACTGGAGGAAAACAACCAATCAGAGCCAAGCTGGAGCCTTGCCTCCTCTGAGCAGCTGTCAATCACTTGTGAACTCCGATCAAACGGTCAAACTAGGCAGTGCTGATCAAATATGAATCAATATTCTGTTACTGTAATGACTATTTCTCTCATAAAATATTTTGTGACTCGGCAGCCATGTTGAGAACAGTTCAGGAAATACCAAACTTACTCAGTTTACAGCTAAACAGTACACTACAATATGTTTCTGAAAACATTTGAGGCTAGAAATAGGCATTACAGTAACAGAATATTGATTCATATTTGATCAACGCTGCGGAGTTCGCAAGTGATTGACACCTGCCATCGTTGAATGAATAGCCAATAGGAACGCTCTCTCTCTCAGAAATGACCTGTGAGATTTTTTAAAGCCTGAAAACAGATCCATGAGGAGGTGCAGAAGTCTAGTTTTCTCTCAGAACACTTGAATTACAATATGCTGAAAGGTTATTATGGATTTTTTGCCCAATGATGCCAAAAATATACTGCCTATTGCAGGTTTAAAATATAGGGACTAAAGAATGGAAGTACTCGAGCCCCAAATATGTATGTTCTTAAGCACAGTACTTGACTGTATATGTGCTTCCACCACTGCAGGTCATAAAACAGATGTTATTATATAGATAGATAGATAGATAGATAGATAGATAGATAGATAGATAGATAGATAGATAGATAGTAACTTTATTGATCCCGAGGGAAATTCAAGTTTCCAGCATCACAGTTCCATAGTGCAAACAAATTAGTAAAAAGGCAGAAGTAAGTAGTACAAAGTACAAAATATAAAATATATACCAGATATAAAAATACCAGGAGATGAAGAAAACTGTTGAAAATGAATATAGTGCAAGGTAACAACTGAGATACGGGACTTTTAAAAATGTGGATGTCGTGCAAAAAGTGATATAGTGCTGGATAACAAAAAATAGGAGATATACAGTAGAGACCAGGGGATTAAGAAATGTCAAATATGGAATATAATGGGGGATAAGAACTGAGGTAGAGAGGGTTTTTTTAAATAGACTAAAGTGCAGAGTAAAGCTGTACATTGTTTGTAGAATACAGTAAAACAAGTCTATAAAGGTGCAGAGTAGAGCTGTTTGTGGTGTGCAGAATTTAAAAAAAAAAAGTAGCTCAGTCTATTAAAGTGCATTGTGTGCATTATCTGTCCTGCAGACCGTCCTCCTTTGTCCCCCTCCTCCCCAGAGAGGTGTTGATGACTCGGGGGACAAAGGATTTCCTATATAGACTTATTATTACTGACTCATTGTGTATCACATGAAGAGTCCAGTTTTATGGGTAGTACTCCTGCAGCCGGCCTCCTGGTGGCGCAGTGCGCTCTGCTCTGTGTGGAGCTGCTGAGCCAGAGGAACCAGAGGAGGGAGGGAGGAGGCAGCAGAGGCACAGCAGCAGCGCCACAGAGACTCCTCTCACTCCACATTTCCAGAGGAGACCGACACTCAGTCTGCCACCAACATTTGCTGTCGAGCTCGGGTAACAAAACAAGCGGAGCAGGACTCGTCCCGCTCTCCGGGATACATTCCCACATTATTCCCAGCAGGACTTGGTTTTGTCTCTTTATTCTCCGGGACGTCACCTCACACATAGAGGATATAAGTTATTTACAGTAGCACAAGCGGAGATCCTGGAAGATGGGTTCAGTCCCGGCGATATCAGTCCTTATTTTGGGCATTGTGGTTCCAGCGCTGGCCGGCTACATTGAGGTATGTAATGTGAAATGCGCTCTGGTTTATTCTGTGCCACTCGGATCAGTGTGTTTTGCTCATGCAAAAGCCAATCTTCTCGGCCTGTATATTTGTCCTCTCTTCATGAGACATTTCTGGCTATAAGCTCTGCTGTCTCACTGTTTGATCTTGCTTGGTGTAACTGTATATTTTTATTAGGAATGCTTACTTCTCCCCGACAAGAAGTAGCGGAATTGATCTTATTGATCTCCGTTAATAATGTAGGGATTTACATAATACTTTTGTTATTTAGTTTCAAAGGGTTTGTTCAAGGAGGCTGATATAATATCAGATCTAGTTAAATATTAATGAGCTTGCTTTCAGGTCATCCTTGAGCACTGATTGCAGTTTGTTGCTGTGTGTTTGAGTTGTGAACAATGTGCGGCCGGAAGGTGCTGTAACAAGAATTACATGCAGGGTTTGCTGCAGAGATCAAATGAAAGACAGACAGCAGGCGCTTTGTCGGGCCTTTGGGGACACACAGGACCCCTGCAATGGATTACAAACTGTGTACTTCCTGCTCTGTTGTGTCCATCATTTATTATCTAAACAGAGAGGAGGAAATCTTTTGTCTAGGTGTTAAAACTCCAGCTTTTCTTGTGTCAACAGGTTGGCCCCCCTCTCATACCAGAGGCCCCTGTTCTTACTCTATTGTGCTTTTTAATGTCTTTGTCCTTTGAGCTATTAAAATACGGCAAATGCGTCCATTTGTTAGGTACTCCTGTGCAAACACACCCCCTCACACACACACACGTGCACACACACTTTTACCTACCTGATGTCCTAATTTCCTGCTGGCTCACCGGTTATTGTCCCTAGACACTGATGCCTGCCTGCAGAGTCAGACGTGTGTGTGTCATCGGATAACAATGCACCCATTTTCAGAGCAAACATCCCCCCCCCCACCCCACTTACCCCCTCAGAGGGTAAACACAAGTGTTCCTGCTCACTGCTGAAGCCACCGTGACAAAACATTTTAACAGGACGTCTCCTCCTGGCACTGTTGTGCAAAGTGGCTATCAGGGAATGTTTCTCGCCCTCCCGCATTTGCGACAAAAAGGCTCGGCCATTTTGAGGCAGTATATTGGCTGGCATTGTGTGTGGGGGGAAATAATGGTTATTATGTCCCCAACAAAATCCATGCTGCTGCTGCTGCTGCTGCACTCTCTCTCCACAAAGACCTGTCCCCTATGCAATGATTGCCTCCTTACAGTCAGCCTTCCTGAGCACACAGACGTGCTGATCGATACCGGACAGACTCTCCTGAGATGATTAATGGATGAAATCAATCAATTTTCCTGATCAGTCACCCAGATTTAATAGAGAAATGTATGGTGAGCTGCTGTGCGCCTTGACTTTAGGGCGCATGCTGAGGATCCCTGTGGTTTAGTCGATGGCTCTCCTGAAGGACAAAGCTTTTGTCTTAGTTTGATATGCCATTTTTATTTGAAGTAATACATCACATGTATAGAATATGAATATTTCTTTTTTTGCATCTTTGCCTCCAAATGCACACTGAAACTTAGTATTGAAGTGGAAATAAAGAAACACCTGAATAGGGGAGACCAGGGATGGTAGTACCACCATTTGTTTCATCAGTAACTCAGTGGTTGTTCGTGCTAGATCTCTCCTTGAAACTTTGATATACGGTACCCATATTCGTCTTCTACTAAATAAAACTCATTTTGACATCTACTACACAGTCACACATTATGTCAAATGCAAAGAATTCCGGTGTTGCAACCTACCCCACTACTCCAATCCGGTCTCACTCCCAACTCGTCCAATACCGCCGATTGAGCACTGCCCCTCGGCATTGGAAGCTGACGCACGGAGGCGCCCTTTAGCGACAGTACGTGACAAACCGGTCTTTCAACTAACTCCAATGTAAACACACCCGTGGCTGTTATTCAACGGTCGGAGCAAGTGATGTAGTATTAAAAGCGGGAGGGTCCACTAAGGACAGGTGGGAGGGGTGGTGGATGGGTCAAACAAACACAAGACTTTCAACCAGGAGACAGATGTTCGTGTCCCGTGTGAAACTAAAAGTAACTTTGACTTTGTCACGTCAGTCGTTAGTCACGTGAGTCGCTAATCATGTGAGTCGTTAGTGAAGTTAACGTCAACCACGATCGTTTCCTAATCCTAACTAAGTGGTTGTGTTGCCTATACAATACTTCCTGTGAAAATGTTTATTTTGAAAGGATGCTATGCATGGAACAAGCGTATATTGACACGCCGTCCCTGACACGTCCAAAAGTAATGCATGAGTACCCGGTGGGTCGGTCTCCGATGCAGAGGGGCACTGACCAAGCGGCGGTATTTGACGAGTTGGGATAATAATGAGAGGTAATTGGCTGAAATAAGATCCACGCTATCCAATTTATGCAAGAACTCTAGGTGAGAATAAATATAAACAGTAGGGCTGTGACGAATCACTCAGCTCACGATACGATACGATACTGGCTGTGTGTCTGGCCTCTCCGGTCCGCAGGGGTCTCCCTGGCGCCGCTCCATCCTCCTCGCGGCGATTAACGCTACCTCATTAACGTTATGGTTCCCTTATAGCACTCGGTTTAAATCTGAAATATTGCCAAATAGGCGGGTTTGCTTTTCGCTTCGACACCAAATCCTCTGCCATATCTCGGTCTGTCAACTCTCTCGTCTCGTGTGTGTGAAATATGACACCTGCTGCTCTGAGCTAACTCCTTAAGATGCATTCACTTTCAGATTGTAGCGTCCGTCGTCCGACTATCTATTGATAACTTGCCGCTGATACGCCAAAATGAACTAAATGGGTATTATTTCTGTAAAAAAAAGCAAGACGACGGTGGGGGCGGTGCTTCACCTACTGGTCTGAACTCAGAGCGCCCTCGTCTGTTCAAACAAAGCACTGAAAAAGACGAGAGAATGCAGATCAGTCCTTGTATAACTAGTTGTACCTATGATGCCCTGGTATCGCATTTCAGTTTTTCGTCTCGGCGATGGATATCGTCACGTTTTTATATCGCAATATTTCGTGGCACGATATTTCGTCACACCTCTAATAAACAGTTTTGAATAAAATAAACAATTTAAAGTGACACTACTTTCTTATCTTATCAGTTTTTTGGTGGTAAAATCCATAATGTTGCTCACAGAGACATGCCACCTCTCCTGCGAGCTCAAAAAGGAAATGTGAGTTTATGGTATTGATGACATCACTGCAGCTCTTTTCTGAAAAACAAACAGTTCAACAGTTGAAACTGACAGTGTTACAACACTCCCCACTCTCCCCTATACATCTGTAGGGTAAAACACAAATATGAACAGCTATGAGTTTGAGAAAGAAGAATGATGACTCTATATACTTATACGATTTATGTCAGGTTACATCCTTTCCTACTTAACAAAATTACAAGATTACAGATTCACAAAGCATCAAGTTAAACATCAACATGTCATTTTCTCAGCCAGGATATGAAGCCAAAGCCTTTCCTGTGTGTTTCTCAGTTGTTGAACCATGTCAGAACTGGACAGCCACAAACCAACAGCCTTCTGTCGCTGTTGTTTGTCAGTGAAGCTGCTGCTGTGTGCAGACCGGGCCCTGCTGATGAGCTTGTGGACACACAGCTCAGATAGATATTGGTGTGCTGACATGCTCACTGAATGCACTCCCCTGGACCTTGAGCTCAGAATTTACGAGCCGGTGAGAGCTCCTCAGAGACACACTCACTGTTTGGTCAGGGATGGTTTATTCCCTCTCCTCCACCTCTCCCCTTCCATTGTTCCTCATCTTCTGCGATTGTCGAGGTGTCATCGGACCAGAGCGGCCCTCTTGTTCCTCCTTTTCAAGCGTTTTGGGATTAGCCAGCTACTTCAGCTGTGTAAACGCTGTTGTTTTGTCAGATACCTGCGAGAGTGCCAGATTGTGAGCTTTTGTTTCTTCAGCTGCATTCCCCCCCCCCCATCTGAGCATCTCTGTGTCGCAGGCTTTACAGTCTGCAGTGGCTTCAGAAGAGGTTTTGCTCTGGTGATTTCTAGCTCTTGCCTTATAATTTCATATCTAAAAAACAAGCAGGGTTTTTATTTCTATTCACTCGCTTGTGGAACACCCAGGGTGAGCAGCTGTATCTTTTTCTGGTGCTCATTTCGAAATTGGGCGCAAGCTAGAAGCACATAGCAGCTTTACCCAGAGAATTGCATCACACTGAGGCATTTGTTGACATGACTCCCACTGGATGAATGGAATACGGAATATCTGGAACAGTTAATGCATACGGTACATTTCATTCTCTGCTGACTTAAGCAAGCAGGGATTATCGCAGCCATGACGCACAGTGTAGAAATGACAGAGCGTTACGCAACACAACATCACATTTTTGTGCCTGTAATAAAATTTAAAAAAAAATGTTGGTGTCAAATATTCATCAACACGTGTCTAAATTCAAGCAAGATTGAGCCTGTATGGAAGAAAAAAATTACAGTGTTAACTCATGCTGGTGAAGTGTAGAGCTGTCCTCGACCCAAAGAAATTCGGAAAAGTCTAACACTAAAAAAAATTTCAAATCTTAACAGATGTTGAAAATGTGAGAGACACCACACATGTTACATGTAATAGCGACATGTTATGTTAAATTTAACAGTTTTGTTCCTATAGTGTGTGGAGAACAACGATTTGGCCAAAACAGCACAACACACACCAACAGATTCCATTTATGAACAAGAGTCCCGACTAAAAAAAAAAAAAAAGAAAATCTCGCAAAATCTCTCGCGATCAAAACATGACTTTAGTGTAAACAAACATGCCGTACGACAGCGATGAAGTTTTTGCACTACTTTGTACTTAAAATTCACGAAGAAAAAAACAAAAAATATGGATGAAATCACTGAGACACGTTAAATAAACACTCGTGTTGCCACAAATCAACAAGTTGGTCCTCCATTTCTGAGCTCCATCTTACTACTACTTTATGCTTTGCGTTTTGTATTATCCGCGGCCGCCATGACGGTAGTGATTGTCCTTTCGCTTCAGTCAGCTTGGTTCTCAATTGGCTATCGTTCTTTCCCATGTGACTGAGTCATCGGCTGTCCTCGGGGTTCCCCACACACAACAGGAGATCCGATTGTAAATATTGAACGTTTAATATTTATAATTTGAAATTGGGGCGACCAGAATGGACTTCTGAGTCGATCGGGGGATGTAAAAAAAACTCTTAACATACCTCACACACCACAAGAATATCTGGGAAGACAATCTTTAGAACCATCTAAAAACCAGGGCTTTGTCAGCAAAGAATCAGGCCCAAAATTGGCTTGTAATGTGTAGTGTGAAACACTCATACGATTTTGTCAACTAATCGATTAGTTGATTTAATCGACAGATCTGTAAAACTGAGTTTCCCAACGAAGAAACACACAAAAGCACCACTTTAAATCTTGTGTTTACCAGAGATGCAGTCATCAGTCATTCAGCATGAAAAAAGCATAAAAAACAACTAATCGACTAAAGATATCTTAGTCGACTAATCTAATCGACTAAGAGGGGGCAGCCTGGTTGAGTGACTTTGGCTTTATAGGGTCTATTTGCAAACATGCACTTGTCAGAGTGGCATGAGAGGAGTGGACAAGCAGATCCAATCAGCAGAAGTGCAGAAATGCTGCTGGATACTTGTGCACAGGGAGAAGAAGAGAAAAAATCTGTTCAGCGTAACCCCCCAAAAATGACTTTGGCGCTGTGCTTATTGCTCTTTGGTTGCAGTCCTCTTGCAGCAGCAGCTTTCCTCTTATCATCTTAAGTCTGTGTGTGTGCGTGCTTGGCTGTCTGTGCTTGGCGAGCATTGATATTAAAGTGTGCTCCTGTGTGCCTCCATGTGTGTATTTGCTCTGGGTATGGGCTGATAGTGAACAATTGTTGGCTGTGATTGTCGAGGTGGGTGCTATGGAGCCGTCCGTTTGCAGGGCTGAATGATTCCCTATGAGGGCCTTTTGTGTGCCCGTGAATAGCAGGGACAAACACCCGGGACAGGGTGTCGTTACAATACAGAGGTGATCAAGATACCGAGCAAAGGCAGACTGTTGGTGACGTTTCACGCCTGAAAAAAAACCCAAGATGACAATCAGCAGCACTTGCATTTGATACTGATCTCTCAATACATCGTTGTGGGTGGTGGAGCACAATCAAAGCCTCCTGTAGGCTGTTCCTTCTCCCCTCTAAGCTGTACAGATTGCCTCTTTGACTTCCACGTTCTGCCGTGTCAATCAAGTTGAAGGCAGCAGCATGTGCTCCATCAGCCTCACTCGCCCTTGAATTCATAGATTAGCGCCTAAAACCTTGCTTTCAATTGTTGGGAGGGAGGGACAGCCCCGTATCCCTGTGAATCCTCTTAGCGACAAGAAAACACTGGGTGCTTATAGATCTGCAAAGGGAAAGGTACTAATCCCAGAGCCCTGCCATACGCTCACTTAGTTCACTCGCCCACTCACTCAGTCAAACCCTCATTTCCAAGCTCTACAGAAGAAAACGGATTTCAAAGTGGCACAGAACAATGTGAGTCACCTGTGCGAATAGTATCAGTGGCGTTCGCTCAGCATAGAAGATTGATCTGTGCTCTGTGACTAACAGTAGGGAGGGTTGTCTGATTGAATCCAAGCCCTTATTCTCCGTCCTTTCATTTCCTCAAAGACACCTTCCTGCCACTCGGTTCATCTGCAGTTTTCTGTCTCCCGTCTGTCTCTCCGTCTTCTTTTCATCGCCTTGGCTGTTTCTTCCTCCAAGCCCGTGCATGTCTCCTGGAGCGATTCCATCGACAGACACACTCTCAGCTCATCCCGGGGATTTAAATAGAGAGGCCTCATCAGGCGAGCCTTGTTCTCACGATGCCAGGCTTTGTCTCCCAAGCTCTGCGTGCACTCTAATTATCCCAAGTGAACGGAGTTGCCTCTTCTTTTTTTTTTGCAACTGGAAATGCATGTTTGTGTGTCTGTATATGCCTCTGAAATGTGTGTGTGCCTGAATCCTCTTACAGCTCATCACATATTTAGTCAGTTTTTTTTCTCAGTGAGAGATCCTGGGCGGCTGGGACTCGGCTCGCGGAGTGAGTGGGTTCAAATCGGCACACTCATGACTGCACACCGCTTAAGTTGCACCAGGCCTTCTGCCATATGCAGGCCAATCTGCACGGCCTTCACAATCCTCCTCCTCGTGTATTAGCAGCCAACGTGAGTTCCACTACACCTGAGTCTGTTTTTTCGACAATGGCCCGGCTCAGCGCGGCTGCACGAGAATTCCTTTTGTCAGTTTATATGCCAGAGTGCTCAGGAATGCATAGCCCCAAGTGCAAACGGCTCGCTGTATTGTGCAGCTCTCTTCCTGTGATAGCGCCGTGAGAGAGCGACTGTACACTCTGACTAGTTCAGTAGACAAAAACATCCCCCCTTAAATCCCTTTGAAAGGAGCCCTGCCTTTTCAGACTTTATTTTTTAATGTGTTTTTCTGTTTGAGAATGAGAAGACAGTCAATGTAGGTGGGTTAAACCCTGTCACCCCCCTACTCAGTGTGTGTGTGTGTGTGTGTGTGTCCCTGCGGCTCAGTGAGTCACTCTTGCTGCTTGGGTTTTTCTTCCCATGAATAAAATATCTGGTGTGCTATCTATGAGTTATAGTGCACTTGCACCTCTGCTTATGGCCCCGCCTGTATCTTCCTCAGTCTGTCTGTCCATACGTGAGGAAGACTATGTCTGCTGTCCCCCTCCTTGTCTTATTCAGGTGTGTAGCTCTCATTTCTGTAAGATCAGTGAGTCATACGCAGGCTCCTGTGCACTGATTTGTCTGCCTTTTTTTTGCCTGCATGCACACAAAATGAAAGACGATGGAGGCAGGAAGGAAGCTAAGAATCAAAGAGCCAGTTTAACTGTGTGCCAGACATTGTTTCCCGCTGTTTGTCTGCTCAACTGCACCAGAAAATGTAACGGGATAAATTACTCAAGGCTGTTTGAAGCCATCTTCAACGGAATTGTGTCTCTCTTGTCGCACAAGAGCATTCGAATCAGACCCACTTTTCCAAACTTCAGCCATAATTGTTGTGTCTTTTCCTAGCGCTTTGTTGATTTGTCTCTTTGTCTCTTTCTGTGTGAAAGCTCGAGTGTGTGGATGGGTCTGTCTGTCTGTCTTTGTGCATCATATGCATGTATTTTCTCTGCATGGGCGTGCACCATGCTGGGTGGCCATTTTTTTTGATGTTTTGGGACATGATTGAGGACTGTCAGAGCCTACGTGTCTATTTTTGGTGGTTTTGTGGTGATTTGAAGAGTCCTTCTCTTAACTCCTCTGCATGCCCAGGTATAAACACAGTTTCATAGCTGAAGGAGAATGGGGGAGGTGCTCTTGATAAGCGGGCTGGATGACTGGCAGGCTGCCTGGCTGCTATAGTGCTCTGTTTTGCTGAGCAACGCTGCACAAATACGCCATCCACTGCCAGGGAAAACAGAGCGTGTTAGTTCCAGCTCCCTCCCTTTCCATCTTGCTTGCCGAGCTTCCTTCATATCCCTCCTCTCTTTACCCCCATGCCTGTTGTGGAAATGGTATCATCCAGACTGGAACCAACGGTGGCATGGAGTCCATCCTTTTTTCTTTTTTTTTTTCTAAAGTTTATCCTTTTTTTCCCCAGCAGAGTGGGGGGAAATGAAAATGTCAGAACGGTAAGAGATAGAAGCAGTGCAGTGTAACTGTATACCCCCAGAGAGAGGCCTGTGCTGCTGCTGCTGCTGCTGCTGCTGCTGCCGCCGCTGGTACTCCAGCTATGTGACGGCCTGTTAGCAGCCTGTCTGATACAGCACTTTCTCAAGGAGAAGGTGGCCAAGGACAAACAGCAGCTCTGTATGATGGTCCACTTGGGACAGAGACAGAACAAGGGGGAGATTTCGCCTACGAAGGAGGGAAGGAGAAAAAGGAGACGCTAGCGTTCCATCATGGAAGTCTGAGGCAGAACAGATTTTTTTCCTGTATTGAAACATTTTTCATTGAGTTTTTCCCCTACTTATCTTTAAGCCCCTACCTTCCTGCACTGTAATTAATTCAATGAGAGGTGTTCATGCATGATGAAGAGCTAAAGCCTGCAGATCCCCTCCCTGCCCTCACGGAAGCAATAAAAAGAAGAAGGATTCTATATTGTATGATTTACGGAGAAGGCACAACGTAAATGAGAGTTAGAACCCGGCTGGAATTCCTTTGACATAATTTCCTCAGTCTAAAATAGAAAAGCCCAGATGACTGAGTGGGTGAAATTAATGTAGCTTGAATGCTAGCAGGAAACCCTGGGAAATAAAGGACACTAACAGACTGTGACACATATAATTTCACTGACAGCATATGCAGCAACTCCCTGTTCTGCCTCAGTCTGTATTTCCCTTTATTTCCCCTGAATCTACTCTACATACATTTTCAGTAGGGCTGTCAATCGATTAAAATATGTAACCGCGATTAATCACATGATTGTCTATAGTTAATCGTGATTAATCGCACATTTTTTATCTGTTCAAAATGTACCTTAAAGGGAGATTTGTCAAGTATTTAATACTCTTATCAACATGGGAGTGGACAAATATGCTGCTTTATGCTAATTTATGTATATATTTATTATTGGAAATCAATTAATATCACAAAACAATGACAAATATTTTCCAGAAACCCTCACAGGTACTGCATTTAGCATAAAGAATATGCTCAAATCATAACATGGCAAACTGCAGCCCAACAGGCAACAACAGCTGTCAGTGTGTCAGTGTGCTGACTTGACTAAGACTTGCCCCAAACTGCATGTGATTATCATAAAGTGGGCATGTCTGTAAAGGGGAGACTCGTGGGTACCCATAGAACCCATTTACATTCACATATCTGGAGGTCAGAGGTCAAGCGACCCCTTTGAAAATGGCCATACCAGTTTTTTCTCGCCAAAATTTAGCATAAGTTTGGAGCGTTATTTAACTTAATTCATGACAAGCAAGTATGATATGATCGGCTTGGTGCCAATGGATTCCTTAGGTTTTCTAGTTTCATATACCAGTATCTTTACAACCTAAAAATTGCATGTTGCGTTAATGCGTCAAAGAAATTAGTGGCGTTAAAACAAATTTGCATGAACACGTTATTATCGCGTTAACTTTGACAGCCCAAGTTTTCAGGAATATAGCTTTATTATGTAGAAAAAATAACTTGGCAGGAGTCAAAAGGGTCAAACAGACAGCTGTAGGGCTACAAGTAATGATTATTTTCGCTATTGATTTATTTGTTGATTATTCTTTTATGCCATAATGGCATAAAAGAGAGAAAAACAACAAATTCTCACACTTGAGAAGCTGGAATCAGAAGAATGTTTGGCATTTTTGCTTGAAAATGACTTAACAGAATAATCAATTATCAAAATTATCAGTTAATTGCCTGTTGATCGACTACCACTGGACTATATCCCATTGCACGGTGTGTGTATCAGTGTGTTACTGGACGCTCAAGGTCAAATTGTAGGCGTCACCTAGATCAGGCGGTGGCTGAGCTATAACCCTGATAATATCCTTGTAGTATCTGTCTTATTAATTCTCTAACTAATGACCAGTAGAGGTTTCCATTATCTGTCACCAGAGGTTATTACAAAACCATTCGCACTGAAACGTCCGTGGGAAATGACTCCTATAGCAACAATGGTCATGCATCACCCATGAATTCGGAGTGCTGTCTGTCAGATCTCGAGCTGAAGGAGCACTCATGTCATATGACATCACGTGTACATTTTTTTGTTGCAGCCATTTCCACTTTTCATAATAGCGCCCTGAAACGGCACTTTTTTCATTACAAAGCTGCGGCTCAGGAATGCTGCAGCCGTGCACCTCTATCAGCCATTTTGATCTGAGATAAAAACCAATCAAGCACTCTAGAGAATTCCATTAGTTTGATGAGATATGAATATAGCTCCGAGCGCAAATCTGAAATAGTCTGCTGTTTTCAGACAAACCCATTAAAAGTCATTTGATCTTCTGCAGCTAATTATAGAGCCTTCTGAGCAGCAAGCGAGCCGCCTTCACCGGACTCCAGCCCCTCCGTTCCCCGCCTACCCTCCAACCGCTCCCTCCAGTGTTCATCACATCCCGTCCTTATGTTTCAGGAGCCTATTTAGCGTCACTGTGCTATTATTGAGGTGCCGGGAGCTGACAGACAGCAGTCATGCGGGGGCGCGGGGATTCGTCTGCCTCATAGTCCCTGTCATCGTGCTGCTTTGGATTTGGGATCTCTCCCAAAGAAAAAGTAGCATGCAGCATGAGGGGTCTACACACTGTAGGGAAAGACACAGGAGGTGGGGGAGCAAGGTCAATCGATTGACAAAAAGGGGGTATAGTAGACAGGCTCAGAGACGGATGCTCGTGCTGTGAAGTCTGTGTCTTCTCCATAGAGACATGACTGATTAGCTGTCGGCCTCAGCATGTCTCACTGGAGTTATACTCTTCACTAGTCTGATTGAAATCCCTCCACCCTCCCCCAGAGGGGAGGCTGAGGGAGGGCAGAGCAGGGCTTAATGACAGATAAGCATATCTACATTACATCCATCATTTTACCCTGGTGAAGATGGCCTCCCTCGCATTGCCCGGAGCATTACAGGCTAATAACACGTGGGCTGTGTTTCCGCTTCACTGCTCGGTGTCTGCAGGGGAGGGAAAGGAGCAGGGAGCTCTGCAATCAGAGCACAGATTCATTTAGAATCAGCTTGGGTGGTCATGGGAGGGTGGCACTGCATGCAGGGACGCGAGTCAAACTCAGCTGCCGTCCATACTTCCAAGTGGTAATCAGAGTCAAGTTGTCACCGTGACTGAAAATTGTAATACAACCTTGTACGATGGTGTTGAAAAATGATTTTTGAAACTGAATAGAAAGCTCTAAACGTTCAATATGTTCTCGAAACTGTGTTCTGCGAGCTGAAAATAACATTTTAACATCACCTCCACGGGGCTTCAAGTGCATGTGAATTTGGAATATGTGAACGATAAAAGCTGTCTCACTGTTAACACTTGACTAAAACATTCAGAGTTCAGAGAGGGTTGTCGGTGCTTCACATTTGAGATACAGCGAACATTTGGTGTTTTTGCCTGATAAATTACTTACAGGTCCAATGTGTAGGATTCCGGGGGATCTGTTGGCAGAAATGGAATATAATATCAATAAGTGTGTTTTCTTTATTTATATATATGTGTATAATCACCTGAAAATAAGAATCGTGTTTGCGTTACCTTAGAATGAGCTGTTTATATCTGCATAGGGAGCGGGTCCTCTTCACAGAGTCCACTATGCTCACAGACTGTATATAAGAAATGGACATAGTCACCGTGACGTCACCCATTGGTTTGTGGACTACGGTTCTGAATCCTGGAGTTCGGCATTTTGGCCGTCACCATCTAGGTTTTTGGCCGTCACCATGTTGGTTTTTGGCCGTCGCCATCTTGTTTTTTTGCAACCATAAGTGACACGAGAGGGTGGAGCTAAGTACAACCGAATGCTGTATAAGACATTTCTAGGAGACCAAAACGTTACAATTAACTTTCATGAACTTAAAGCACACTGTGAAAGGGTTAAAGTTGTAAGACGAAATCACCGACAACGCCGTGGTAGCGACCTGTCAATCACAAGGTCGCCACGCCCTAAATCATCCCCTGCTTTATGGTCTATTTGACTCTAAATGGGACCATAATTTACTAAATGAAAATCATGCTGTATTGAAGAAGACTTAAAACTAGTGATTGAGACCATAAACTCATGTTTACAATATTTACTGAGGTAATAAATCAAGTGAGAAGTAGGGTCATGTTCACAATCAGACATCTTCTTGCAACCAGAGGAGTCACCCCCCTGCTAAAAGCATAACCTGCTGGCTATTAGAAAGAATGCAAGTTTAGGGCACTTCAGCATTGGTTTCACTTTACAGACCCGGAGGTTGCCCACTGACTTTTGCACTGCCATGTTTCTACAGTAGCCCAGAATGGACAAACCAAACACCGGCTCTAGATAGGGTCATTCGCACACAAGTTTCTGTTGGTTGCAATCTGCAACCACACTGCTAGATGCCACTAAATCCTACACACTGCACTCGATAAATCTTTTAACTAATGGTGCACCATTTGTTGCAGACATGTCCGAGTGAAATATGGCAGCACGCTCCTTGACGTCTGCACTCTTTTGCTGTGTTTTTTTTGTTGTATTATTGATGATAAATTTAGTAGTGGTATCAAAGTCAAACCCCAGCTATCATGCCAATACTAGTAAGGTCAACAACCTCCTCCTCTTTTTCAGCATTCCCACGCAGTACATCTGTCACCTACTATCATTTCATGTTGTCAGGTCTTGGAAACATTGCATGTCCTTGATCTCGTTCTTTCTCCTGCAGTTCTCTGGCTGTTCTCCTGCTCCGGCGTGCCCTCGCCACAACTCATGGCTGCCTTGTAGCGACTGAATGTGATATTTCCATGTTGTCCTTGAAACTGCTTTCCCCCGCCCGCTCTCAATGTCAGCTCCCACTGAGCAGCATTCCCCCCACAGTCCCTCTGATTTAGACACAGTGTTCTTCCTCTCGCTGCTGACTGTACTGCACCACACATTTTGGGACAAATTGGCTATTTTATGTCTTACTCTGTTCACTGGAACATTCTGTCCTTGTGCTTCCCTCAACCCCCCCTCTCCTCTCACTCTACTCTACTATCTCTCTATTACACCTCTCACCTCATGGCCGCTTTTCCCTCCTCGCTTCCCTAATTCCTCTTTTGCTTGCTCAACAATTACGTGCTCATTAACTGAGGGAGTCCAGGCAGCTGAGAGAGACGTCAGTGACAGGGGCTGGAGGCCTCGCTGAGGTGCCCTGTTACTGTTGTTCCTTTATTGACAAGTCCGCCTGCCTGTCTGCCAGCCTGCCTGGTCCTGAGGAGCAGCCGCGTGGTGCTGCATGCAGATGAGCGTAGAGTCATCCAGCAGGAAAATGAAAAAGCGGGAGTGGGAGTGACGGAAGGAAGGAAGGAAGGATGCGGCGCTGCGTTTTCACTCAACTTGGAGGGTATGAGAGGAAGAGACGTAAGGGAAGTGAGCACAGGTCATTTCTTCCAAATCCCCTCTCCTCAGCGCGAGAGATTAGGCCGCTGTGCTCTCCGGCAGACGAGAGAAAGGCACACTCCTGTGTCTAATCCTCCTCTTTTAAACTGCTGAGAGTGCAGTACAAAGTGGGGGAAAGAGTCAGCGTCCACATAAAGCGGCCTGCGGAAAACACAGGCCCATAGTTCAAAACAAACTGAGCCCTGTCTAACAGTCGCCTAAGCCCTAAATCTCCTGCGCAGCCGCTGCCAGAGCCGAGCTCACCGCCGACTTTTTCCCGCCCAGCTATCGCTTCCAAACAGGCCCTCTCTCCATCACATCACCTGAATTTCCCCCCCAAAGCCAGCACTGTGTCAGAAATACCACCGCAACCCTCATTAACTTCTCTGCCTTGGTGATGTCAGGCTCAGACACACACATGACAGCGATACACACCTCGTACACTCACACACGCACACACACAGCCCATCCCTCTCCTACTCCACTCACAGGCTAGATAGATCTCCCACCAAGCACAGAGAGGCTTTTAATAAATGGACAGGCAATGGCCAATTTAATCATGCTAATGTGTATGTTACAGTGGGTGGCTTAGCGGCTATTTGATCTCCATACTGGCTCACTGGAGAGAGCTGGGAGCAGCAGGAGGAAGAATGGAAAAACGCAGGCTTGGGAGGGGAAAGGAAGCAATGAAGTGAAGAAAAGAGAAAGCTAGTCAATTTAGTCTCCTGAACGAGGTAATGAAGACAGCAGCTCTGATTCCAATTGAAGGCACAGACGTCAGAGACAAAGGAAACAGAGGAGATCATTACGCAAAAGCAAATCTTTCCTATTAAAACAGAGGGACCTGCTCAAGCTTCAATGGGAACTGTGGTGACCAGGCTAAATGCATTGTTTGACTTAGCAGTGAGGCTAGTTGTTCTGTCTATTTTAGTCATAAACATCTGGCACAGTGATGTCAAGAATGTAATCCGCTCTAGGCCACGTGGACGCTAAGCCCGGATAGAGAGGGCTGAGAGGGTCGCTGCCACCGCTCACATGGCTCTGAGAGAGAGAGAGAGAGAGAGAGAGAGAGAGAGAAGCAGGTGGAGAGAGGTACATGTATAGAGATAGTTGAGAAAAGAGGAGACGGGTGAACAAAGAGTTGTCCAGAGTGCTCAAAGTGAATAGAGATGAAAGGAGGGAGATGGAGGATTGAAGGGGTTGCTCATGCATAGAGCTTTTAGTGGGCAGAAGGGAAGAATGGATGATTGTACTGACAGGAGCTCTGCAGAAGAGCCAGGCATGCTAAAACCTATTGTCAGCACACACCGTGCAGCTGTGAGGCAAAAAAAAAAAAATCACCTGAAAATGGACCTCAATCATCACAGACCTCGAGTCATTAACACAAAATGAAAAGCAATTATCTTCTTCCTGCAAGAAATAGTTGTTACACTACAGCGCCTTATTTAAGCAATCATGCACCTGCGTAGCTTAGCAACTAAACAACAAGCTGTGGGCAAAACCCTCGGTGTAATTATCTCTTTATCGCCGCAGCACACACTTATCAGTTATTTCTCTGTTGGCTGACTTTAATGCGTATACCAACCTTCTCTGCAAACAGCAGCACACACCTTAATGCGGCAGTAGGCAACATGTTTTTGGCGTCATTTGGCAAAAATTCCATAATAACCTTTCAGCATATTGTAATTCAAGTGTTCTGAGAGAAAACTAGACTTCTGCACCTCCTCATGGCTCTGTTTTCAGGCTTTAGAATATCTAGCCCGTGACGGGAGACTTTGGCCAATCACAGGTCATTTCAGAGAGAGAGAGCGTTCCTATTGGCTGTTCATTCAACAGAGGCAGCTGTCAATCGCTCGCGAACTCCGATCAAACGGTCAAACTAGGCAGCGCTGATCAAATAGGAATCTATATTCTGTTACTGTAATGCCTATTTCTCATGTCAAATGTTGTCAGAAATCTTGTAGTGTACTGTTTAGCTGTAAAATGAGAAAGTTTGCTCCGGCTGGGGGGCGGTGCTTGGTTTTTCCTCAGCTGATCTCAACATGGCGGCCGGGTCACTCTTGCCTACTGCTGCTTTAAGACTCTGATTTTTGGGCTTGTTTTATCAGACATTTGGTGATATTGGCTCCAATTCAATTACCCCTCTAATAAACCCCTCAGTCCGAACTGCAGCAATGAAGAAGCTATTAACAATTTATAGAGCCGTGAACTGTTTTTGTTTCTCTTTTTACCACTGTTGTGACAAGCCAACACCGTGGAGAGGCAGATACATTTTTCATGATGGATAATTATTGAGATAGCCGATTGCAGAGTCCATGTTTTATTGGGTAATAGTTGCACTGGCCTGCCCTGCCTCTTCCCTTCAGCCCATCTTTATTCCTGCATTCTTTGCTTCTTTCCCAACAGGACTTGACAGTGATTGGACTAACGAGGAAGCTGAAGTCAAGCCCTCACTATCACTTGACATGTCTGGTCCCAAAATTCGGCAGCATACACTGCAAATAGTACACCCCGAGCAGAATCGAAACAAATTTGCTCCCTCGCTACCTCCTCCCCATCACCCCCCGTCCTCTCTGCCTCCTGCTCCTCAGCCAGCTAGAAACCAATCTGCTCTGTATCTACGTAATCTAACCAGGTAGGCAGGGAAAAGCAAATGCAATATTATGACGGCTGTGGATGACCCTCGAAGCTGTGCTTGATGGGGCTGGAGAGGTGGACGGCGAGGAGGAGTAATATTCCAGGGAGATGCGTGCAGCCTGAAATCTGTGTCAAGAGTGGCCGTAGGGGGAGCGGCTCTTCGGTCCCCTCCTGCTCTGCTCTGCCCCGCTCTCCTCGCATCACTGGCAGCCCCTGCCCTCAGAATAAGAGTGTAATGAAACACAAGATGCAGCAGGCATCTGAACAGCAGCTCTGTTTGTCTGTCTGTCTGTCTGTCGCGCCGCAGATAACGGCTGAGACAAAGATAGCGAAACCACTCACAGTATTGACAACGCTGGGTGTCTGAGGAAATGTGTCAGAGGGAAACACTGTGTGAAGTGAGGGAGGGGGAAAGGGATTGAAATGAGGCAAAGCGAGGACCTTTGCCCTGTGATGACAGAGAGTGGCTTAGCTATCTGTAGCAACTGACGTTTTTGTTTCCCATGACTGGCTGCCCTTTGGTCACTTGGACCTACATTATAACTATCTGAGCTGCACTTTGCACGAGTCAATGGGTTCTTTGGTTTGTTTCTCCGTAAAAACACTCATGCAGTAAAACCTCACATCTAACTGTGAATTCGCAGTGCCAGCAAAACAAGAACCCTGAGGTCAATTTCTTTCTTTCTATTAGAGCTCAGTGACCAGGGAGACTGATGTGTGGTTTGCGAGCAAGTCAACACACTTGAACTTTTCTCAGTCATCAGCCAAGCTGCCGAGCTCGTCCCAGTAGCCGTACCTCTGCCCTGGTTATGCTTTCCAACAAATGCAATTGATTGTGTTCACAGGTGGGAAACAGGTGAGGGCTCCTTGGCACTTCACTTGCACCTCTCGTAACGCTTTCAAACGCAGAGGGCTCCGACAACAAAGAAAGTTGAACCAGTCTCAACTTTGCAGGACTGCAACACAAAGTCACTCGGCAAGGAGCTACGATGGCCAATCTAATACGTGCATGCGCACATTCCTCTGTTGTAACTTGAACGCCATATTTTTTCCGTTTACCTTGCGATTGTTACACCGAAAGATAGCAGCAGTGATAACTTTCCAGAGCTGTGTCAGAGTATTTTTTGGATAAACCTTCAACTCATGAATCTATAGCTTACACTGGACTTCTAGGATTATATTTCATGTCTCAAGGGCACCTGAGGCGACACACCCTCACCAACTCTTGCTTTGTTTTAACGGGCTGTTTTTGGTGTAAACTTCTCCTAAAGATCATCACTGGCAGGTGAAAAGAAATGGCCGTCAACACCATGTGTCACAGGGGTGGCCTACACACATGACTACATCAGTAAATATCACCAAACAATGGCTGCAGAACAGCTGATGTGTCACTTTTTAAAATTATCAAAATAATGTAAAATTTAGGGCTGTCAATGTTAATGCGTTAACGTGTTAACCCAAATTCGTTTTAACACCACTGATTTCTTTAACGCAACTTGCAATTTTAAGGTTGTAGCGGACTCAGTTTTAAAGTTAGAGTGCAGATACCGGTATCATATGAAGAAGTCCATTGATACCAACCAAGTCATACTAGCGTGTCACGAAGGAGGCTAAATAATGCTCCAAATTTTGGCTTGGAAAAACTGGCATGGCCATTTTGAAAGGGGCCCCTTGACCTCTGACCTCAAGATATGTGAATGAAAATGTACAGTCTTGCCCACTTTATGATAATCACATGCAGTTTTGGGCTAGTAATAGTCAAGTCAGCATACTGACACACTGACAGCTGTTGTTGCCTGATAAGAGTATTAAATAGTTGACAAATTTCCCTTTAAGGTACATTTTGAACAGTTAAAAAATTTGCGAATAAATATGGACAATCGTGCGATTAATGTTAATAAAAATGTTTAATCGATTGACAGCCCTAGTAAAATTACAACATACAAAAACATACATAGTATTAAAGGGGATATATCATGAAAAACTCACTTTTTCAGTACTCGTGCACCTCCATTTGGGTATCTGCAGTTCCTACCAACCCACAAACTGTGAAATAAGACAACCCAGTCCATTTTTTGTGGGCTGCCTAGATCAGAAATAATGTGATTCAACAAGCCATTCAGATGCGGCTCCCCTTCCTATGTCACATGCAGGCTCATTAGAATATACCACCCACAGCTTGAGAACTGCCTTTGCAAAGGTGCACCATATGTTTCTCGATAGCCAATCAGAGCAGACTGGGCTTTTCTGGGAGGGGGTCTTAAAGAGACAGGCGCTAAAACGGAGTGTTTCAGACAGAAGGTGAATACAGGTATATTCAGACAGTATGAGAAAAATAATGTTTTGTTTTTTTTAACCTTAAAGCATGTAAACATCTTCTAGTAGAAACCTGAAAATGAGCATGATATGTCCCCTTAGATATATTGCTGATATTTCTTGGTCAAAAACCAATTGCATGAAATACCTACATAGATTTTACCAGAATCACACTACCCACTATAAAAGCATGATACTCGCAGAGTGAACCCACTCTGACGGCATATCGTTACACATCAGAATCACTTTGAATATCTAATTTGACACTTCAAATAAATGAATGCCACATGAGCAGGTTATTACCTTTTTTAATCAGTCTTCTGACAGAATTTTTCATTAAAGAGAATGGAGTATATTACCTTGAGATCTATTTTGCCCTAAAATCCCCTCTGAGCTCTCATTTAAAAAGCCTCTTAGATGAAGTATGGTTCTAATTAGGATGATACCACTTAACCAAAAAAAAAAAGAGGTAGTGTTATCCTCATGTTTTCGAGGGTTTATTCCTCTCTTTGAACGAGCTCTACTGGCGAGGGGCAGGCCTGGAAGACAAGACCCCACTGGCCCACCAACTGGAGCTTATAAATAGCCCAGACACACCTTCTCCCCAGCGAGAAGGCAGTGTGCCACGGGACGAATAAAAAAAAAAAAAGTCCTTTGCTCTAATTAACAGTGTTTTCCTCTTCTCTTGGCCTAGTATCTCTCCACTCCACTACATTTACATTTACATTTACATGGCAGGCTTTTTATTTGACACTCTTATCCACAGCCACTTAAAATGAACTCATAGAATAATTACGAGATCACAACGATTACAAGCAGCCTACAGTAAAGAGTGCAGGGGTTAGAGGAGCGACACTGCCCGTACAGTATATGATAACACTATGAACCTTACAGAGAGGCGTGTTGGGGAAAGAAAAAAAAATATGAGCTAAGGAGAGATGTCGAAGGCTTCACTTTTTTATGAGAGCCGTTTATAGCAAGCAGGGAGGACAGATTAGAGAGAGGATATGATCGAGCAGTGAGAGAGGTTCTTCTTGAAGAGATGAATTTTCCGGCTTTGACTGAGTGACTAACAGGGCCCCTGCTGTTGAACAGTGCTACTCTCTTTGTGCTTTGTGTGAAACTTTGTGTGAATTTGGTATACTGTGAAATTTATTTCAAAGTAAACTCTTACATACAAGTTGTTCTGCAATGCTTGCTTTGGACAAGTGGGACTTAAAC
Source organism: Sebastolobus alascanus (assembly GCA_916701645.2). Taxonomy (NCBI): domain Eukaryota; kingdom Metazoa; phylum Chordata; class Actinopteri; order Perciformes; family Sebastidae; genus Sebastolobus; species Sebastolobus alascanus. The sequence continues at coordinate 1,446,167 of CAKAOJ020000040.1, read as the reverse complement.
CAGCTTTTAAGAGCAAACATGAACCAAATGAACACTTTGTTTTTGTTTTTTGTTAACATGTGCTTCAGACGCCTGACACTGACATACTGTAAGTCAGTATCTTTACCTTGTGCCACCCTCTCATTGCTGCACTTGATCATTCTTTAAACCCTCATACCTCACCTTCCAACTAGAATTTTAGCAACAAGTCGATGCACAATACGACAATGTGTAATGTGGAGCTGAAAAATGTATGTTAATACCATGTAAATCTTAAGAACTGGCTCCTAAACATTGGTTGTGGACAACTCAGTATGAAGCACTCCCTACCAAAAGCAGGCTGCATTCAGATACATTGTGAATTCAAATTTGGTCTCACTTTGACACCTGAAATGGTTTTGCAGTCAGTTGCTTCCGGCAACAAAAAGTCTAATCCCTAGAACCAGATTCAGCATTCACATGTAGAATCTGTAGGCAACGGGAATAAATTTTGGCACCGGAAGAGTTCTGGTTTCCGTTTGTAGTCCGAGTAGTATTGACAAATCACGTTCGAGCAGGCTTTGGTTGAATGCAGCCTAAACCATCCATGTGGAGAGTAAAATAGGTGGAACGCATTGGCCAAAATGCAATCTGGGAACCCACCGGCTATCATCTGACGATGATTCAGCTTTTTATTGGTTTAAAATTAGCTTGTAAACTGGCTACTAGTGAAACAATCAGGTCGTATACACGTCGTCTCTCAACTCCAACTCCAGTCTCGCATCTCAAGTTGCTAATCGGACTGTAAACAATGAGAAGTGTTCGGAAAAGGAAGTCTTGTCCGGGATATCCGCAGGTTACACCAGAACCCCAGAAACATGGTCCCTTGCCCTTGCGTTCCAAGATTGCAAAAAGTCAGAATGCCCCGACCGCTCGTACAGACGTTACCAGGAACTCCATTTTCCATTCATTTGTAACCAGCTAAGGTTATTGGGTAGGTCCGACCAATATCAAATATTTTTGACTCTATCTTAAAGGCAGGGTTGACGATGTTATCCAGTATACACTATTTGTTATATTGGTTGAAATGGTCTTTACACCCTGACAGCGATCCATTACTGATGAGTTCTGAAAAAGGACCGGAAATGAGCCGTCATCTGTAGCTGCTGTAATCCTGTAAAAACGTCTACCAATCACTGCCTCGAGGTCCGCTTGGAAAGAACCAATCAGAGGCCTCCCTGCCTCCCTGCTCGTTCTCTAACCTTGGTGTGCACCAGCCTGAAATCAATGCGCGTCGCCGCCGCAAGTTTCTGGAGAATGGAAGAGAAAACTCAGCCCTGCAGTAGCACTGCCGCGGTTACTTGTCATGAGGAAGCGTTGCTGAGTTGAGGTCCTCTCTCCGCTCTGTGTCTGTGAAGTAGTTACGATGCGGCGGTGCTCGTGCATGTGTGAGGGGGGCGTTGCCTTGGAAGCAGCCCCGAGAGGAGGGGGTGGGTTTAGACGGAGCTCCTGAGGCGATGCTTCATTCAAATTATGCTAGCTTTCCAACATCGTCGACCCTATCTTTAATAAGGACATTTTCATCTGGACATTTATTCTTAAATTTAGTTTTATGAAGATTAGAATGTGGTTGTAAAACAAGGTTGTTTATTCCTTTAAGTGGGGGCATTTTATGTGAATGGTGAAATTTGAAAACACTAGTTATTAGTTACATTTTGGAAGATGTGTTGTAAGTGCATGGAACGGCACCTTTCATTACACCCCTACTTCCCAAAATACAGAACCTCTAAACCTGCCCACATAAACCTCCGCTGTGAACTTGGATGCACACACTGGCTGTCACCCAGACTCTGTTGTGTTTCAACTGAAAGCCACTGGTGTGTTTCTTTTTTTCCTGACCATGATTCCTCTCAGAAGTCAAGCTGTGACTTACTGTCTCGTAAATATTTTAAAAGAAACAAGCGGCAGTTGGTGCAGTGTCTGCTCGTCATAGGGAGCGACATTGCTGAACACAGTGATGCACACTGCCATGGCAATGGGCACAGCTTTTTTGTTCATCTGAGGACAGACACAGCTTTGTGTACTGTATGTGTGCTATATGTGTGTGTGTCAGGGGAGATATGTGCAACCTATGGAGCTGAGGGTCATTTTCATGTTTGCACACAAGGACACGGTGTTGCCGAATGCACTAAACGGGGCAGAGCAGCTGTTATTGTGGGTGTCGTCCTGTGTGCCATTCACACAGCCTTCGTCACTACGCCTCCATCTCTGTCTCATATGCCAGTCTCTCACAACTGTGGCCTCATTCCCTTTTTCTCCATTATTTTTTTTCTCTTTCTTGAATCCCCCTCTTCTTTTTTCTCCTTCCTGTCTTCTCGCTCTGTCGCTGTGGGCTTCTGATTATCTATCTCCCTGCTTTCTTCTCTCTCCTCCCCTTGTTCTTCTCTGCTCCACTTCTTCAATCTGTTTCTCTCTTTTGCCCTCCTCTCTCTCTCTCTCTCTGTTTCCCTTTCTTCTGCTGCCTCAATGTTCCTCTGTGTGAATAACTGGGATGCTTTTGTAGAAGGTTTCCATAGTGACGGGCCATTTGAACAAGTTGTCATTCTCGTCTGCTCGCTGTAAGCTAGAGAGAGGCCATGTTATCTCCTTCTGACACACAAGCAGACCTACGCCACTCAATCACCACAACTGTTACCCTGCAACCAGCGAGCCGCTACGCATCTCCTAGCTGGAGCTTAATTACGAACACGTCTCGCTTCGGTTCACCTCCCTTCACTGGGCATGCCGACGTTCAGGGCGACGCTCAGGGAGATCAAGTTGCAGCTCAATCATAGTTTGCCAATGAAACTGTTAGTCAGGTTTATTTCAAGGTCGAACATGTAGAATATTAACACCAGTAAATAATTACCACTAAACAGGAAGCAATTTGTTTTGCAGTTAATCCACAACCCTATAACATTTCCATTTATCAAGTACAAATAGTTAAAACAAGGTCCACTAACAAGGACTGTTCATGACTTTTATGTTTCTTCTTGCTCTCGAAAACAATAAAAACACCAAAAATGGCAAAGGCAGACACAAATACCAACATCCTCTCTGAGATAGAAATCAAAGAGAATCATGGGAGATGGGATTTAACTTTTGGGAAACATTTGGATTTTGTTTATCCTTAAGTGTGTATTTAAACATTGGAGTTGTAACCCTAATGTATTAGTTTATTTGAATAGTTTACAATGATAATAATAGTTGTTCTCAAACAGCGTTTGAAGCTATACCTATGAAAAGTAATGCATTGTAATTCGTATATATCCCACAAATTAAATTCATATGTAATCCATGTAATTGTGAACCAGGAAGTATGAAGAGCAACAAACGCCGTGTAGATAGGGAGGGTGGGTGTGTCAAAAAAACACCAGACTTTCGCCCAGGAGACAGTTGTTCGTATCTCGTGTGAGTCACGTAAGTTACGTTACTTCCGTATTTTAACCCAAAAGTTGACTAATTTGTCACGTAACTTCCATAAGCTACTTAAGTAACGCTACTTCCATGATCTTTTCCTAAACCTAACCAAGTAGTTTTGTTGCCACAGTTTTTCCTTGTCAAAATTTAGCATAGATTTGCAACATTATTTATCCTCCTTCCGGACAGGCTAGTATGACATGGTTGGTACCAATGGATTCCTTAGGTCTAGTTTCATATGATGCCAGTATCTTCACTCTAGCTTTAAAACTGAGACCAATTTGCGTTAACACGTTATTTTAGCGTTAACTTTGACAGCCCTAAATATTTGTAATTTGTATTGTTAAAAGTAGTAGTCGTAGTGGTGGCAGCAACCCAAACCACCAGTAGCACATACAACTCATTAGGTACCATTCAGTTTAAAAGGGGGATCTGTTCAGGAATGCAGACAACAAGATTTAGTCAAATAAATGTGTGGTTGCACTTGACAGTACAGTTGAAATCAAATGATACCAAACTCAAAAAGAGCTACTGAGAAGGCAGCAGGCTAATCTAATAGCAGTCCTCTGATATCAGGACTCAGTGATGTAGAAATTCCCTTATTGAGTCTCCCTCAGATCCTTCATCCCTTTGAACTCTCCTAGCTCCATCAACTCCTTCTACCCTCTAAATAATTTTTGTGGCTTGAGACATGAAAGGAAATACACGACACGGCCGCATCAATGGTATCTGCCGTGTTTCGCACTTTTGGAACAGCTCCACTCAGTCTCATTAACAAAGGCATGTTCAATCAAGCACAGGTTGAGCGTAAAGGATTAGGCTTACCGTCTGGGCTGGTACCGGTGTGTCACGGCCGTGCCATTGTCTTCCACGGTGGGCGTCGGGTGTGTGTGGTGACAGTGTTTTCCTGCTCCCCTGTGACAGTTCGGGGCAGAGGGAACAGCAGACTTTCCTCTCCTGTCCGCACCCGTCTGGCCGTGAATGATGGGAGGTTAATGAGCCAAGCAGAGGTGACCGCTAGTGAACAGAAACATTATGTTCAGCTTTCTGTGGAGCATCTCCCTGTCGCCTGTCATCATCTCATGGTCTCCTTGAACACGATTACTAAATTGTTTTCGCATAATTTACATCGTGAACCTGTGTGAAAATGTTTGATATGGAAAAATTATTTACAAAAATATATTTTTTGCGTTCACATTTCCCTAGACTGTTCACTTTTAAGAGAAGATACTGATTTTCAAAGAAGTGTAAAGTGAGTGACGTCTCTCTTTAAAGAAGAAGAGGAATCCCACAAAGAGTTTACGTGGTACTGTAAATTTCACAGATTTAGGTTGTTTTCTTTGGAGGGAAAGTGGCACTGACTGGGCTCCACTGTTCCCCAAACTGTGGGAGCGGTGACTCATACAGGGCAATTACACAGTAGTCTTGGGACACTTCACATGGTGAAGACAAAAGGCCATTTCACTGAGACAGAGGAGCTCATTTGCATTGCAGTGAGGGGTTGCCCTTTTGATTCAGAGTCTAAGAACATGACACCTTTTTTCCTTTTATTATTCTGTTTTTACTGTCTGCCCTTTCGAGGGTGGGAGGTAGTGGAGGTGTTTGGTCAGTAGGAAAATGTCACTGTCCCTCTGTCGCTGAATGTCCTCCCCCCACTCTCATCTGTTATCTGTCACTGTGAGCTGTTTGTGTAGTGATGGTGTCAGTTTGGGCTTCACCTCTGGGAGGAGTCACACCAGTGTCACACCACCTCATTTGGCGTGTGTGTGTATGGATAGTGATAGATAGATAGATAAAGAGGTATTAAGTATCTTAGGACTTTTATTGACCTCCATTCCTGATACATCTATTATAGCCTGCACATAAATATAAAAGTCACATTTTCAAAATATTAACAGTGGGATTATTTATATAGATCATATAGATTCAGCATCAGACAAATATACTGGGTAATATACTGTATTAATATCAATACAGTGTTATCCGAGTAGATATCGTCTGACATTTTGGTTTCTATACCCATAGTTTTTACTGGTCTTGTTATAAAGTCTCTTAACTGAAGAAACAATTTAGTTGATCGACCTGCAAAAATTATCAGCAACTATTTTTTATAACCAATAGATCTTTCAGTGAATTTCCAAGCAAAGCTAGTGGAAAAAATGTCAAGCATTATCCGGATACAGCTTCTCAAGTGAGATGATTAACCATTTTTCATATTATCTTTGAGTTTTTGGATTGTTGGTTGAACAGAACAAGGGATTTGAAGATGCCTTGGACTCTGGGAAATTGTGTTGGGTATTTTTCACAATTCTTGAAAATCCATAGACTAAACAATTAATTGGGTAATCCAAAAGATAATTGGCAGATTAATCAATAATGAAAAGTTAATTGTTGTATCGCCACTACCTGTTAGGTCGTCAAGTAAATCCAAAAACGCCAAACATTGGAAGAAACTAAACACTATAAATCAAGGCTGGAACCAAGTTACAAGCAACAGATGACCTGACAACTGAAAGAGGGAAACCACTCGGACTAAATACATAAGGGACTAATTAACTAATGAAACACAGGTGAGATAAAGAACAGGCAGGAAAAAGACAAAGGCAGAAAGTAAAACAAGATAGGACACATGAGGAGAGTGACTATCAAAATAAAACGGGAAACAAACTACACTAGGACCATGACACTTATCTAAGCACCAGCTGTCGTCCCTATATACAGTACATACATACAGTACACGTCACATTATGTCTTTGTATTGTGATTCTTGCCTCGCTCAGAACAGTCAGTTCATGTAAACATCTTATCCAGATTGTCTTACTCACATTAAAGGAATACTTCACCAACAAAATGTCCATTTGTATATCAGTTACTCACCCTGTGTTACCTTGAAAACGGGGAAAAGTCTTGATATAGTGAAGTAAATGGGGGCCACATTTAAACGGCACCCACTTACTTCACTTTTAGGTTTTATGATCGTTGTGGAGGAATTTGAGAAAAACAAAGTTTTCTTCAATAATTCAAGGTAACTCGGGGTGAGTAATTGATATACAAATGGTCATTTTGTGGGCGAAGTATTCCTTTTAGCTTATGAATAAGCAAAACTTGATGAGAGCTTGAACACTCATCAGTATTTCAAATCCCTTCTTGGCATACAGTATGTCTGTTTTAGTGATTCTAGTCTGTGCCACAGTCGTCACAAAGTGAACCAAATGCAATGCTGTGTTTGGAAAATAGCAGCATGGATCCCAGTGGTGGGAAACAGCTCATTTCTTTGCAGCGACAGCAGCACGGCGGCTTTCATGTCACAACTGACGTTGCAAATCAATGCAGCTTGAGTTGAGCTGCCCTCTGAATTCTTAAACTTGAGACACAATAAACACCAAAGTCCGTATTTCCTCCAAATTGGATCAAACATTAGCTGTAGGCTGCCCCACATCCTTCTGTACTGCTGTATACTCACAGTAATGATGCTATTAAAGCATATGGAAATGTCTCCTTTTCACCGTCCTCCAATCAAAACATCAATAAGTATTTTGGGCATGTTTTCATGTCTTTAGACAACCAGAAATCTTAGCACCCAGAAAAGTATTCACTGATCAAACCTCTGCAAACATATTGTAGGTTTTTTTTGTTTTGTTTTATCAGACATTACAATGTATTAGGGCTGTCAATCGATTAAAATATTGAATCCAATTCATCGCATGAGTTAATTATCATGATTAATTGCAAATTTATCGCATATTTTTTATCTGTTCAAAATGTACCTTAAAGGGAGACTTGTCAAGTATTAAAAACTCAAATATGCTGCTTTATGCAAATTTATGTTTATATTTATTATTGGAAATCAATTAACAACACAAAAAAATGACAAATATTGTCCAGAAACCCTCACAGTTACTGCATTTAGCGTAAAAAAATATGCTCAAATCATAACATGGCAAACTCAACTGATTATCATAAAGTGGGCATGTCTGTAAAGGGGAGACTCGTGGGGACCCATAGAACCCATTTTTATTCACATATTTTGAGGTCAGAGATCAAGGGACCCCTTTAAAAATGGCCATGCCGGTTTTTCCTAGACAAAATTTAGCGTAACTTTGGAGCGCTATTTAGCCTCCTTCGCGACAAGCCAGTATGACATGGTTAGTACCGATGGATTTCTTAGATTTTCCAGTTTCATATGATATTCAGTATCTTCATTCTAGCATTAAAACTGAGCCCACTACAACCCCCAAAAGATCAATGTGTTATTGTGTTAAAGACATTACATTAGTGGCGTTAAAACGAATTTGCGTTAACACGTTAAAGTTGTTAACTTTGACTGCCCTACATTGTATATGTTGTTCATTTTGAAACTATCCTACAGGGAAATTAAAATGTTACACAACACAAGACACAATAAACAAGAACATGCTATTCTAAAAGCTTTTATAGAAACGCTGTAATAGAAGCTAATAAAGGAATAAAAAAATGCTGTAGTTGCTCCCCTCCACATATTAGCACAGCACAGTAATTGCAGTGAACACTGATCCTTCATACACACCAACACTTTTATTGCAAGCAATAAGAAAAAGAAATCAATGTTAATTGTATGTCCCTATATATTGCTACATATAGATCATATACAGGAGTACATGTGTGTGTGGCTTTCTCACCACTGCCTATCTTGTTAAGGCACCACAGGGACGGATTAGGTGGATTAACGATGCCAGGCATTTCTCTGCAGAGTCACATGGACACTAAGCATTCTGGGAACCCACGTGTCCTGACCGGTGCCTCATTCTGGAGCTGCTTTCATGAGGGCCAGACTGTGAGAATGGCTTCACCATACCTCTGCCAAAATTAGACTAGCTGCCACCGCTCTGACGAGTTGACAGTGGAGCTGCTTTTGTATGCAACGCAGGCAATTTACCAGACGTTATGTTTGTCAGAAATGTCGCCAGGTGCGACCACCTAACCTGTTCATTAGACTGTCACAGAGGAATTTACTGTGCAGTTTGTTTTGGCGATTTCAAAGTCTCTGTGTTTGTGTTGGAGGATCATCACAAGGGCTCAAACCCCGGTGCTTTGAACATCATGGTGCTCATTTATTTATTTCCCCTTTCCCACTGTCCTCTTTATAGTGTGTCCTTAGCTCACACACTGCTGATCATGCTGCACTGAGTGATTGACCTGAGACCACACACACACACACACACTCACATGCTTATACACACACAAACACACAGATTGGATTAGCCTCATTGGATCCTGCCCAGATGCCGTGCGGTAGGTCATAACTGACCCGTACCGGTCCAGGAGGATTTTTCTAAAACCTCATTAGGGAATATTTTGTGGAGTTGGAGCCAGTAGTCCGTTTCTATTATCTCTGCTGGTGTCTGCATACAATCAGCATTGTTGAAGATACCAGGCTTCATTTCCTCCCTTTCGGATCTTTTACAAGAGACCATTTTCTGCCTTTTATTCTCAAAAAAAAGCTGCTTCTACAGACTCGAAAATTGCCTGAGCTAAATAATCTATCACAGTAAATGTAAAGCCCTCATTTGGTTTTGTCAGAGTTTCTCTGATGTATTGTTATTTGATTGCGCTGATGTTTAGCATTCTCATATGAATGCATTCATTTACACTCTGCTGACTGTCAATCACCCACAGCAAGAAATGAAAGTCACTGGGAAATAATCCTGCAACAAAAGGAAACCTTCCTCTCACGTATATTTTCCTAATTACTTTTAAGATAGGTGTGAAGCTGTGGAGGTTGTATTGCAACATGAAAAAAAAACAAGTATATACAGTATATACTGTATACATATATATACTGTATATTAGGGCTGTCAAAGTTCACGCGATAATAGCACATTAACACAAATTCGTTTTAACACCACCAATTTCTTTATTGCATTAACGCAATTGCGATTTTTAGGTTGTACCGGGCTCAGTTTAAAAGCTAGAGTGAAGTTACTGGTATTATATGAAACTAGAAAAACCATGTCATGCTAGCTAGTCAGCAAGGAGACTAAATAACGCTCCAAACTTACGCTAAATTTTGGCGAGGAGAAACTGACATGGCCATTTTCAAAGGGGTGCCTTGACCTCTGACCTCAAGATATTTGAATAAAAATAGGTTCTATGCGTACCCACGAGTCTCCCCTTTACAGACATGCCCACTTTATGATAATCACATGCAGTTTGTGGCAAGTCATAGTCAAGTCAGCACACTGACACACTGACAGCTGTTGTTGCCTGTTGGGCTGCAGTTTGCCATGTTATGATTTGAGCATATTTTTTATGCTAAATGCAGTACCTGTGAGGGTTTCTGGACAATATGTGTCATTGTTTTGTGTTGTTAATTGATTTCCAATAATAAATATATACATACATTTGCATAAAGCAGCATATTTTCCCACTCCCATGTTGATAAGAGTATTAAATACTTGACAAATCTCCCTTTTAGGTGCATTTTGAACAGATTAAAAATGTGTTTGCGGTTAATCGCTATTAACTATGGACAATCATGTGATTAATCGCAATTAAATATTTTAATCGATTGACAGCCCTAATATATACTGTATATGCATCACGAAATGCTGGACAGTGTACTCAAAATAACATTGCTCTTCTAATTTAAGTGTTGCCGGGTAATGCTTTCCACTGAAGATGAAGACAGATTTACCTCTAGTGTGTGTGTGTGTGTGTGTGTGTGTGTGCGTGCGTGCGTGCGTGCGTGCGTGCGTGCGTGCGTGCGTGCGTGCGTGCGTGTGTTTGGGTGTGTGTGTTTGGGTGTGTGTGTGTGTGTGCGTGTGTGCGTGTGTGTGTGTATATGGTATGGTGTGGTATATTTATCTGTTACGAGGATAAAAAGGAGTGTTAGTTTGTGTGTACATGCGATGTCCCATGCGTCTGGGTTTTTTTTTTTCATGACCAGCCCTGTCGTGTCTCAGCTTGTTTTATGTGAAACTTGGCTCTGAACACAGAGCAGGCTAATAAAACATGTTTGTGTGCTGGAGGCAGACTGGGGAAGCAGCGACAGACCGTTGTGTGTTTGCAGTAAGAGTGAAAACGAGCTAAATGATCCTCAGTCAGCCCACACAGCTTTTGACAAGCGTCTGTGGTGGCAGGCCTGTCTCTCCTGCGTTCACGCCGCCTAACGCCATTCTTTATTGCATTACAGTCTGCGTTCATTTGAGAATAATATGTCAAGCCGGGACGTAAGCCAATCAGTGCGCGTTCCCTGCTGCCGTTGTCTATTTACCCTATTTGTCAGTGCTTTCCTCTGTCATACTGCCTCTCCCTTTTCCCAACTTCCACTCCCTCTCTCCCTCCTTTGTCTCTCCCTCTGACTTGCTAAACCTCCACATAGCAGCAGGTGTTCACACTTACACATGATATAACATCTCATGGTGAGTCAGTTATGAGAGATGGATGCTCGATGACTTGCTCTTGTTAGGTGTGGCGGCATATTTTTCCCAGTAAATGTGTGTTTGTGTGCATCTGCGCTGCATTCCAGACCAAAACCAGAGTCTGTAAAGCAAGAGAAAGCAGAACAGTCAATGGCAAATTGATCTGCTAAAGCTTTAGATATTTTACAGTTCAACATGATAGTGATTAATACACGATAGAAAGGTCTCGTAAGAGGAAATAAATAAATGAAAATACTTTGTTTTTACCCTATGTCTCTGAAAACAAACATTATTTGTTGAATAAATCTCAAAACATACATTTTTGTGTGTTTTTACGTCCACATTCAACCCTTTTCTCTCCCTGTTACCTGTCAAAATGTTGTTGATGACTCATCTTTTTGATCCCAATTAGTAAAATATGATTAAAGATTGTGGGGCAATCCAGCCAACCCTTCCCTTCCAATCATATAAAACCTCCAAGCATGATTAGCACAGTCACATAAGGTGTGTATCTGGGTGTTGGTTTGCATCCGGATCATCGATATCATCAGCAGCTTTCTGCACTAGAACTAGTTCAGTCACGAGAGACCCCGTATAGAATGAACAATGAATTTATTACATGAAACATAATAACAACATATTGCAAAGTCTTTGGCGATTAGACTCCATCGTGACGTAGTACATCAAAAAAGGGGGTAGTGATTCCGAGATGAGATTAGGATATTCCCCCCTGGAGTCTAGACACTGGTGATGGTGTTGAAAGGATTCGCTGAAGATCTAATGAAGGAATGTAGAGCAGGCTTGTGCACAGAAACTGATGAAGCCTGGAGGTGACGGGGTGGAGGCGGGTTGCTGAATTGAAAACTGACAGCAGCAGAGAGGAGACAGTTTTAATTAGTGATTGCAACGATATGATTGGCTCATGGAGAGCGTGTTAGAATCTGTTTGGTTATCTAAGAGCGATCCACCCACAGTCAGCTGATAGAGTAGGAGCCAGTGAGAGAGAGAGAGAGAGAGAAGGACGGAAAAGTTGTGAATAATAATGTTAAGGGTCTTCCTGTCTGAACTTTCGCTTTAAGCTTCATATCAACCGCATGTCCACCAGAGGATAGCGTGCCAGTGTCACGTTTTGCCTCGCCGAGGCGTGAATATTACACCCATGTATGAAGGTGAAGTACCAGCAGGGGGCAACAAAACCACGCACTTAGATTTAGTAAAAATGTCATGGACTGCCTTAAAATAAGTACGTAAACTAAGTAGAATACATATGGAAACAACGTAACATAAGTACGGAAAACACGTCACTACAAAACGCATGCAAGTCCTGTGTTTGTTGGACCCATCCTCCTAGTGACCTTCTCACGTTTTATTTTACGTCACCAGCTCTGAGCGCAGCATATTCACGCGAATACATTCGTTTACATTCATGACATTACAGTCAGTACAGACTACATGGCCTGAAAATGACACGCCTAAAGCAAGAACCGCATTCTTATTGCACGCTTTTGCCTTGCGCATTATCGTGTCATTCACACGTCTTTTCGTGCGACTGGGCTAAACTAGAAGACAAGTGATCGTCAGGGGTTACCATCAGTGTCCATTTTTACGTCTTTGTGTTTCACTCTTGGCATCAAGTCCTGCCCTGAACCTCTGCTTCATGTGGAAACACGACAAACCGCGGAAGCAAATTACTGTCAAAGTTATTCCATGTGACCTTTAAGGAGGAGTTCAGTTACATCAAATCACAGTGAAAAGAAAAACAAGAGCAAAACTCTGGTCCACAGCTTACTGTGGCCTGTAGTTTGTATCCATCCACAGCTCCCTTCTGAATCTAAGAGTAACTTGTGCTTCTTCTCATTTTTCTTCTTCTGATTCCATTTCACCGGCCTTCACTAGTGGCAGACGGAACAAATTGGTCTGGGATGATGTAAAAAATTGTGACGATGACACCTCAGTTGTGTCCTCGACTGGTCTTGAAATAAATTTCCTAGTCACGGCTGTCCGAGCCTGAGTCACGACCCAGGAAAAACTGTCAGTTTCAAGATGAGGCCAGAACTCTTCAACGTGTCTGAAGAACAAAGTTGATTATCTCTCCTACACTGGTGTGAGTCTGAGTTTAAGGATGTGACTGTCAGCAGAAGTGACTGTCTGGTCTGTTTTCCCGAGGCCAGCCATCCCTCTGGTTCAGGTATCGCTGGTGATGAGACAGGAACCACAGACGAGACAAATTCCGCCCCGCTGTTCCCCCTCAAGCCCTCTGTGTCTGCTTGTGTCACTTCTTCTGCTCTCTGCTGCCCCCTATGGTGCTTTTCTTTGTGCAATTCTGACCCAGAGCAGCTCTTTTCTTAAGTACTAAACAGGCATGTGACTGCAGATTTAAGCCACTGGTATAAACCGCCTCCACTCTGCCTCCACTGCGATTGTTGCACTTGAAGAATTCAAAACCCACTGAGACTTTCTCTCTTTAGTGGAGTCAAGGGGCATTAGAGAAGGCCCCAACACTTGTTTTTCCACAGCCGCAGAGTCTAGTTGTGGTCAGGCTGTCACTACCTCCCTTGTCTTCCTCCCAAACGTGCCTCTCTGCGTCCCTCATTTCCTCCCCACCTCTCTCTGCTTCTCATACACCCCGAGCCAATCTCACAAAGGAATGAGAGGGAGGAGAGCAAACAAGCCTGTGGTGGTGCAGAGAGGGAGGAGTGGAGCACAAAGATGGAGGAAGGAGGGGAAAAGAGGTTGAATCTGAGGCTGTTGTGCCTCGAGGACCAAATCAAGATAGTCCAGTGCGTGTTTGCTTGTGCCTGCATGCATGTTTTGTGTGTTATATGTGTCTGCGTGGGCACCAGTGTCCTTTCTGCGGCTGCATGTGGCTGGAGCTGTATTCAGTTTACTTGCGTGCAGACTCAGCTCTGGCTGGCTCTGCGGCTCATCACACGCTACAGCCAACTGCTGATTACACAGCACTTGTTTTGTCCTCGCTCTGCTCTGTTCTGCCCCTTTTATCATCCCGGGAGCCTGCGCAGAATTAGACGGAGAGCTTTGTCTAACACACTGTTACTCAAGTCTCCCTCTTCAGCTGCTTTCTCCTTGGCGCTGCGCTGCAGAGGACACCTCTGCTGCCGGCGTCTCGGTCAGACATTTGAGTCCAACACTCCTCGCTCGTTCCCTTGATCTCTCTCTGGGGCCGAAGCCTGTTTACTCAGCCCGATGACATTATGACAATCAAGAGGGGATCAGTTCCGTTCCACTTCCTGTCTGGAGGCTCCCTGGTGTGTGTTTTAGGATAGTTTGGCATGCAGAGCTGCATCGCCTCACTGATTCATTAGAGTTTCCCGTGCTGTGACACCCCCAGCATCAGGCGAGTGTTAGCAGGCCGTGACTTATTGTCTCAATGAGGAGCTGATGAGTCGACTGATGCTAGCACTACACCGTGTCATCTGAAAGGCAGTCGTCTGAAAGCTGATTACGCAGTAGTTTTGGACAGCTGGTGCGCATTTCCCTATAGAGAGTGGTTGTATATTGAAGGACAGCCACACTGGGTGTTCCTGCTTGCTGAATGAACTGCAGGGTTCAGTAAATGATGACAGGAAGGACAACACCGGGGAAAGATAGCAGATTTCCTCTCATGTTCAGAGGGTTGGGAGGTAAACATAGATGGGAAATTCTGATTGGAAATCACAGAATTAACAAATCCTGCGGTATCTCAGAACACATATTTTATTACATCATGCTGTTGACATGTGTCTGTAAAGCACACATATAGTGGATGAGGAACCATCAGCGTTTACCTTGAAGAATAAATGATCCGAAGTCTTTGTGGAAAGACTTTGGTCCCAGGAGGCCTGGATGAGCAAAGCTCTGCCCTCAACTAGGAATGTCCTGCTTTGTGAGGCATGACGGACTGCAGTTTTTTTTCTCCTCTCCTGCTCTCTGTGTGCAGCCTCTCAGTAACTCAACGGGCACCGGAGCAAAAAACCTTGTGCACAAATCCAATCCAACCCCTACTCGTTTAACCATCAACCTAGCCAAACACTCCCGAGGTGCATTTAATTTGTCTCCTGTCTGAGCCCCTCTGCTCTCAGCACCGCAGCGTTGAGTCGCAGCAGCAGCCAAGCGTTGACAGGCACTTCTGATGTTGCTCCATCACATCTAGCACAGTTATCCATTGCAGTACAGGAGCGGAAACTTATGTGTTCAGGCTCCTAATGAAGTTTATGAGAAAAGCAAGTTGGGCAGACAGTGTCTCTCAAGTCAAGTCAGCCACAATGCTCCCCAGCTTTTATGGGCTCTATAATCATTGACTGCATTAACCTCCATGTCTCTCTCTCTCTCTCTCTCTCTCTCTCTTTGTCTTTCTACAGGCGCTGGCAGCCAATGCAGGCACAGGGTTTGCCGTGGCCGAGCCACAGGTGGCGATGTTCTGCGGAAAGCTCAACATGCACGTTAACATTCAGACCGGCCGCTGGGAACCCGACCCATCCGGAACCAAGAGCTGCGTCGGAACCAAAGAGGGCGTGCTGCAGTACTGCCAGGAGGTGAGTCACTGTGACACAGACACATCTCCATACGATGGCTGTGTTCCAAATCGCATACTTAAGGCCCAGACACACCAACCCGACATCAAAGAACTAGCGGCGACGAAGACCGACCGTTGAGCCGCGTCACATTGCCTTCGTCTTGGCCAAAAAGTTGCACTCAAACACACCGCAAAGACTACAGCTGACGGCCAACTACCACGTACGTTCTGCACCTGGGTGAGATGAAATAACTCTCCACACCAGCAGGCAGCGGTAGTCTGTATTTGTAATTGAAAAAGGGAAACCGGAAGACCAAGGACTGTGGATATACAAGCCGTTTTTATAATACGTACATGAAACAAAGCGGCGTTTGCCGACTATTTTCACACCACTCTCACTCGCCACTTAGCTTCATTCCAGATGGCCATGCCGTTGTGAAAATATCCGTGTATCAGAATGATCAGATGAGATCAAGATGAAAAATGAGAAGAGCCTTTGAGTGTTTTTCCTCTTGATTTTACTTCCTTACGTCCGGATCTCTTCTTGTACACTGATTCGCTTAAGCTGAACAGCCAATCAGAGTTATTTCTCTCACCGACGGGTGCCACCGCTGAGTCAACATGCTGAATCAGCCAAAAAAACTCAGACATGGGCAGACTAGAGCCGACGGTGCGGGACACACCGCAAAAACTAGGCCGACAGACGCTCACCGATGGCCGACTGTCGGCTTGGCGTGTCAGGGCCTTTACTTTTAGGACATACTGCAGCCGCCCTTACAAAGTACATACTGTTGCATGCAGTATGCATACAACTGGG
Organism: Sebastolobus alascanus; assembly: GCA_916701645.2. Classification (NCBI taxonomy): domain Eukaryota; kingdom Metazoa; phylum Chordata; class Actinopteri; order Perciformes; family Sebastidae; genus Sebastolobus; species Sebastolobus alascanus. Next base: position 1,430,020 of record CAKAOJ020000040.1, on the reverse strand, counting down.
ACATATTACTTCGTCATAACTGCGCCTTGAACTTTGACCCTATTGCTCAAATATCCGCTGCACAGAGGATTTTGGGTCAGAATAGCCAGGACAGCATGCTGGCTTGCACACTGCAAAATGCGATCGGATTTAGTAGGACATCCTGGTATTTTTGGCATACTGCATTTGACATACTATGTATTGGGACATGATGTATGTGGCATACTAAAGAGTATGGTAGTATGGGTATTGGAACGCAGTCTCACAGTGGTGAAATTAAAGCACCAAAGTCAGTTATGAAGGGGCAGAAACAAAGTGGGTTGCCATCATAGGTACAACCAATAGATTTTGTTTTGAATATGTAACGATTTTTATTTAAAAATCCTAATTGATGGCATCTAGTTGAGTATTTGATCTTGACATTTGCTATAGTTGGATTTGCTGTGTACGTGCTGCTAACCATGCTAATATAGTCTGTTCAAACCAGAGCCATCGCACAGGAAGTGTTGTTTGTTAGATGAGAAGAAGATCGAAGCCACTTTCATGTCTTCACGGTAAACATGAAGCAACAGATTAAATCAGTGGTTCTCAAATCTTTTTTTTTTTTTGTCATGCCCTCCTTCAGAAGCTAAAAAAAAATCAGTGCCTCCCAACCCCCAGCAGAATTTATTATTTACCAGGGAAACTACTAATAGAATTAGCCAAATTTAATTTGATTGAAATAAGCAAAAGATTCATGTTAGCAAGATAGCATTGCTAGCATCAGAGCACGATTGTTTGTTTATTTCACCACATGAATCAAATTCATGCAACTTTAGGTCCACTTAACATTCTTCCCCCTCTGCAGTGGCTCCACGCCCCCCCAGTTTGAGAACCACTGGATAACGTGTTAATTGGTGAATTTGAAAGGTGCTGGTAGGCAAATTTTGTTACATTTAGTCGAAGCCAAGCAAGCGGTTTTTCCTCTCTTTTCAGTTGTTGTGCTAAAATAAGATAACTGGCAGTAGCTTCGAATCGAACCCCTTACCATTCCGCAACCCTTATTTTTTTGAGGTGTAGGGGTGGGGGACAGGGGATGTTCAGGGGTAGATCAAAAGTCAACAGTAGATGTCACATAGAAGTGGTTCACATCATCTGAAAGCTGGAAACCTGAAGAGTGATTTGAGATGCAGCTCAAGCTAATCCTAGGACAGCCATACATCCACTGAATGCTCTAGGTCTCTAGTTTGTGGCTGTAAAGTTTCCTTGAGGCTGTGATTATCCTAGAGGTCACAACAGGTTATTTCAAAAGATGGTCACTATATGAAATGGCTACTATGGGGACTAACATCATCACACATGAATACAATTGGATCCACAAGAGTCTCAGCTTTCCAGTCATATCCAATTTATGTAATTCCAAGACTGTTTAGGGACCCCAGAATGCAGAAATATTCAAATACACCTATACACATTTGTACTGCATGTAAAAAACTGCGTGATTTTCGCACTAAACTGCATGTGATTACCATATAGTGGGCATGTATGTAAAGGGGAGACTCATACGTACCCATAGAACCCATTTTCATTCACATATCTTGAGGTCAGTGATCAAGGGACCCCTTTGAAAATGGCCATGAAAGTTTTTCCTCAACAAAATTGAATGTAACTTTGTATTGATATTTAGTATTCTTCCTAACAAGCTAGCATGGCATGGTTGGTAACAATAGATTCCTTAGGTTCTATGTGATACTGGTATCTTCATTCTAGCTTAAAAACCACGGTACAACCTCTGAAACACGGATTAGCAGCCGTCGGATTGTTAAGGGGTGAACAGACAGATTATATTGGGGGGAATTGGCTACTAAGGTGGAAAAAGTCGGTTTTCATTTCACTGTGATTTGTCATTTGGAGAGGCTATCGAGCCGTTCCTGAAAGACAGACATGATTTACAGTATAGTGGGTGGCATTTCAATTAGCAGACCCTGCTGCTGTCATTTCCTGTAGCAGCTAGCTGTCTCTACAGTTAAGAACATGTTTTTTTCCATGACATGGATATCCTGGCTCTTATTTACTTGTTCCTACTACTGTAGCCTATCTCCCAACCCAAGAGGCTGCTGGTATTGTGCTTTATTATGCAGCGGTCCAAGAAAAAAAGCAGGGCTGTGGATTTTCAAAGAACCTTCCCCACAAGCGTCAGTTGCATTTATTGATGACATTTTGATGGCATTTTGGGAAAGCGTGAATTGAGTGCTCTTTCATGGTTGAGCAGATGGCATCTAGAGAGTATAAAGCGTGGTTTAAAGGATCCCAATTGAAGCTCCACTTATCGCACCTTCTCTCTCACACACGCATACAAAATACTTCTCTTTTATTTAGTATACACTCTCTGCTTCTTCTTCTTCCCACAGATGTATCCCGAGCTCCAAATCACAAATGTGGTGGAGGCCAACCAGCCAATTCGCATTGAGAACTGGTGCAAGAAGGAGAAGAAGGTGTGCAAAGGGCACGCCCACATTGTGGTGCCTTACAAATGCTTAGGTAAGCTTGTGCATTAATAACAAGTTCAAGGCAGAGTCACCAAGTCTGCTTATTACAAATATTGGTAGTCGCGGGTTGCGTTTTTTTTGGGCTTGTTTCTAAAGTGTAATTGCTTATTTGGGCTTGCTCCTGTCTCTCTCCTCTATACCTGTCTAGTTTGTCCTGTTGCAGGATCTGTACACAACTCCGATTCAAAGGCAGTTTGCCGTTTTTGTAAGTGTGAATATACGAGCACATCATGCCGATCTGGTTCAACATGCTAGCACTGAAAAACAAAAGAAACGCAGCGCCGTTATCTTCAAATGAGGCTTACTGACATTGGATTCACGGTCTTTGCAGAAATGAAATGCAAAAATTAAATAAAATGTTCAACTTCTTTAGCTTTAGTTAACAAGAAAAATGTAAAGTTACAAGCTAAAACTGGATGCAATGCATGCAATCGAAAATAAATTCATACATATATATGAAGTGATCAAGTGGCCGCCTCTCTCTCTCATATTGTGGTAGGTAGGTAAGGTCGTTTGTTTTGGGCTTTTTGGGGGGGAGAGTTGCTTCTTTTGGGCTTGTTTCTATAGACCTGGTTGCGTGTTTCTCTTGCGAGATCTGGCAACACTGGTTCAAGGGCTGGGGAAACCGCTTAGAAGGCTGTAAATGGGCCCTTCACATCAGGTGCTCTCCATTGCCCCCCCTCTTCTGTATTGGTCCTTCATTCAACGTAGAGAAAGAAGAGATTATGATGCATTTTAGTTATAGGCAGAGGTGGCATAGAGCAATATTGGAGTGTGATTCAGTTGACTAATCCTGGCCTTGAGCTGCAGATTGAGCAGATCCAGGCTGGGTGGGACCTAATGTCTCTCAGAATGGATGGCTAAAGGGGGAGATGCTATTATTGCTGGGGAGGCTTGTTGAGCAATAAAGCACAATCTTATTTCCCCCCCTCAGACAGTGGCCATAAACTCACACAGACGCACAGGGTCAGCGAGAGGGAGGTCTGCGAGGAGGCCTGCTTTATTACTCCCCATTTCTCCATCCGCCTGTGCCGTCATACGCACCTCTCTCCCTCCTTTGTCTCCTGCAGCATCACTGTAATCAGCAGTGGCAACATGGCTATAACCTGGTTTATTAAATGTCAGATAGAGCCTCAGACTTTGCGGGCTGCATTGTCTCTGTGCTCCCTAACTCACAAAACCTAAGCAACACTCCTGCTGCCTCTGAGGATTGCAATAACAAGAGAAATACAGTTCTGGAACAAGACTCCTCTCTGTACTTGTCCAGCTATGTCAGGAAGGGAAAAAAAACATCTTCCTCTGTGCTGCAAACACTTCCCGGCACCCTTCCTCTGTCCGAAAGCCTCTTGCTGATTGAGCTGTGCCGCTTTCCCGGGATGAAAAAGCCATTAGCAGTCGCACTGGACTGTGAAATGGGCTACCATTCAAGAGCATTTTTGGCAAACGCAGAGAGGAGGCTTTTGGGAAATTCATGGGACAGCAAACACCACAACTGGAGTGGCTACTCTGAGGCTGAGGCAAGAATACAGATGAGAGGCGTTCACATGCAGAATCAGTCTCCAGAATTCCCCCAGTTTGGTCTCATCTGACATCCTGAAGCTGTTTCCCTCTGTCACACCTGGTAGCTTCTGTCCTTCTGCCTTCACTGTTGCATCCATCAACAACCCCGAGACCATCATTAGGATTCAGCAACAGCACCATTTAATTAAAACAATCACATTACCTCTCCTGGAATAATTAAATAGCTTCATTGCTTGTTCTTGCACAGTTTTTGTCATCATTGTTAAAGGTCTGCGCACTCATGCCTCATCAAATTACAAAGGCCTTCTCTGCTGCTCCGCTGGGTTGCAAATGAGGAGTCTGGACGGAGAAGACAGATGGAGAAGGAGAGATAAACATAAGGTGTTGGCGAGAAAGAGGCTATTGAGAGGGTTTCTGCTTAATTATGTAATGGAGCATGTTAGGGGCTTAATTGGAGGGCTCTGATCATATGCTACGAGCCACGGCATGCCTCTGCCACCTCACCGCGCCTCACCTCCCCAGCCCAGTATTTGTCAGGCCTCTCGATCATATTAAGTGCAACGAAGAATGCTTTTGAATTATTCATTATTTGTGATGCTCGCGTAGTGTCTCCGAAAAATGGACATCAGAGGTTCTGCCTTATATTCAGCAGTGCACATTAATTATAGTAGAATCAAAAAGAAATGAAATAGACCAAAGGGAGGTGGGCTATAGCTGGAAGGGTGTGATTAAAAGGGCCAGACTAGCGCCCGTGTCGAGTTAATAGGTTTATATGAATAATGCAAGCGCAAAGGAAAAGAGGGAGCTCAGTGTAAAAAGAGAGAGACGGGTTATGCTGTATCCCGTCTCTCCATGCACAGGCTAAGTCACAGAGCCACAATCCCTCTGTGTTTCCTGTCCCCAAACAATGGCTCTGCAAATGAATGTGATTTTTGTTCCATGGCACTCTAATCCCTGCTGCATGATGTCTTTGTCAACCAGCAGAGGATTATTTTATTATTATTATGTCTGGAATGGTGAGAACAGTCAGTGGCAGATGTGACTGGGGTGTTGGTTAGAGTGCATGGCAGTCTATCTCTTACACAATGATTCAATTGTGGGGGAAAATGTGCACAGACTGCAGCAGCTTCTGTGCAAAAAACAATTCCTGGGTATAACACAGATTTATATAGATCTTTCTTTCTATAGTATATACTTTACTATACTTTACATACTGTTTTACAAACTGTTGCACCTCTGTGTATATATGTATACTGCTTCTCTATATATACTACTTTCCTGGCTACACCTCTTTTAGTACTTCTCATTTTTACATACTACTTTCCTGTCTACACCGCTGTGTACATATATTACTTCTCATCATGCATATACATACTACATCCTGTTTACATGCAGTTTTCCCATCTGAAATACTGTATTCAACAAAATTACAAATTTACATTTACATTACTATTTTATATTTACTTATGTTTATATTTAAGCCCTAAATTTAACTGCATTATTTTATTCCTTAGATTATCAATTTGCTTTTTCTTTTACTTGTGTGATTTCCCCTTTTATATACAGTATACATATTTTATGAGCATTGTTGGAGGAACCTGAGACCAAAGATTTTCATTGCTAATGACAGCTTTGCTGGAATTGACAAATGACAAATAAAAAACCGTGAACCTTGAACTTTGAACCATTCAAAAGGCAAATTTAAATGTAATTTTTGTTGCTTTATATGTATAATTTCTTTAACTTATATTGCTGTTGGTAGCTATCAGATCACATTTATTTCAGGCATATTGAGGCTTATTCTTAGCTCTGATCTTGACCATTGAGCTACTTTCTACCTCGTAGGCTTTTCAGGAACAAAATATTTTAAGGCCGCGTTTTGGTGAGAATTGAATTAGTAACATATACAGACATGACACATACTGTGCCTTTCCTGATGACTACGCCTGTTGATTTAACCAAGGTGCAGGGCACACAATGACACCTCCTGATATCATCAGCGGGGCTGAGTCTTGTGATTGCGAATAAGTTGATAGTGGGTACAAACTCAGACTTGTTTCAGAGCACCACACCTCTGGCTCTGGAAATGTTATGAAATAAGCCTGAACTTTGAAACACGGTGTTGTGGACAAAAATGAGACTACATTCCTTCACAATGTAAGATTATGTGACAGTATCACAAATTTAACCTATGTGAAAGGTTAGCTAAAGGTGAGACTTATAGGCAAGTCCTACAGTGTCGGTTCAGGCTTAGGTGTTGCCTGTGGTTAAAAATGATGTTTGCTCTTAAAGGTACAGTGTGTAGGATTTGGTGGCATCTAGTGGTGTGGTTGCAGATTGAAACCAACTGAGTACCCCTCCACTCACTCCTCCCTTTCCAAGACTGCGATAACGTGAGCCGCCGAATGCAAAACTGTGGTAACGCTGTTCCCCTCGCTCAGAGGCCATCCTCACCATAATAACACTACTTTAGGAGCAACGGATGTCAGACGGCGGCTGGAGGTACCACGGTTTTACACTCTGTGGTTCACGTTACCGCAGTTCACAAGAGAACAACGGTGGCCTTCAGGTAACGTTAAAAAAGGAAAAGTCTCTCTCTAGAGCCAGTGTTTGGTTTGTCCGTTCTGGGCTACTGTAGATACATGGCAGAGCAACATGGCGGACTCCGTGAAGAGGACCCGCTCCCTATGTAGACATGAAGGGCTCATTCTAAGCTAACGAAAACGCAACGATTCTTAGTTTCAGGTGAAGAAGAATCATGAAGATCTGCTTTTTGTTACTGTGCCCCACATACTTGGAATACGCTTCAACAAAACTTCGACCTCACAACAAGTATCAAGACCTTGTTAATACCGCTGAAACAATTCAAAGGTTTAATTGTTAATCTTATTGATCGTAGCTGTCATTGCTTTTAATTTTATTTTTTATCTAATTTTTTTCTGTTGTTGTTTTAATTGATATAGCCATATATTATTTTATTGCTTTTTGATTTTAGTTGTGTCTCCATTTATTGTATGCATGCCTCGGCACCACTGAAAATGAGGGTTCTCCCTCAATGTGTTTTCCGAGGTTTCAAATTAAATTAAATTAAATTAAATTAAATAATACTCCTTTTCTGCTAATAGATCCCCTGAAATGTTACACACTGTTCCTTCAACATGAGCTGGAACTCTGGAGTTAAATGCAAATGTTCTTTCCATTATTTAGCATCAACCTCCAGCTTCCTCCTGGTTTTAGTCATGTCTGTCCCATGTAATCCTTTCACGGTGGCGGATCAGATATCTTACACATAAGAGGCACAATCCCTGATGCTAATGTAAACGAAAGGGTTGCCGGAGAGCCAGAAATCAAAGCACAAGACTGGAACCTGTTATCATTCTCAAACTGCACGGCAAGAACTAACACTAGACAACAACTACATCAAAGTTATTCATATAAATCATGTTTTATGATGATTTTTGACATCTTTATTGTTTGTTAACAGTAAAAAACATTTGATTAGATTATAAACTGAGAAACAAATAATATGGATTTAATATAATATATTATAGATTGAATCTGCACTGAAAAGGTTGTTTGCATTTACAGATCTCACACTGATTACACTAAATTTCATAACAGCAGGCTTTCTTTGGAAAGTTCTTGAAACACAATAGCCGTGCTGTCGACGAGCAGATCAGCACTGAAGGTATCATTGGTACATTGGGTGTATTCTTACCTCCATACTCCTCCTGCAGTGCATCCAGTCTGGGGACTGGAGAGTGTTAGTGAGGGTGTCTGATAGACAGAAGGTTAAAGGAAAGGCAGATGAATAGAGTAGGTGGAGAGGAGGTCACAGAGAATGAGGAGTATTATGCTCTCATACACACACTGGCACAACTACACACGCGCAGGAACACAGCGAGCAGGAGTGTTTGCGAGGCGCAGCTGCTCTCCAAACACCACCATCCATCACCCACTGCAGTGTGACTGCATATGGCGTCTGGTGCTTGGAACCCACTCTACTACCTCACAACCAAAGCAACCTGTGAGTGAGAGGGAACGAGACAGAGAGAGAGATGAAATGAAGAGAGAGTTTGTGTGAGGGAATGAATCAGTTAGCATCCGGTGTGAAGGATATGGAGCTGAAGGTTACTGGGAGTTTATCTACTGGGAGTTTAGTACAGTTTATCTTTCAATCTTTCTCTCAGTATCTCTCTCTCTCTTTGTTTACCCAATTCAACTGTTATCAGGCCATTGAATAGGCGTTATAAGCACCATAGATGTGGGTCATTAGGGACCTACTACGCCTACTATGTTGTAAAAGTGAAAGCTAAACTTAAAAGCAGGGTTGACGATGTTCTCCAGTATACACTATTTTGTTATATTGGTTGAAATGGTCTTTACATCCCAACAGCGATCCATTACTGATGAGCTCTGAAAAAGGACCGGAAAAGAGTCGTCATCTGTAGCTGCTGTAATCCTGTAAAAACGTCTACCAATCACTGCCTCGAGGTCCGCTTTGAAAGAACCAATCAGATGCCTCTCTGCCTCCCTGCTCGTACTCTACCCTTGGCGTGTACCAGCCTGAACTCAAAGCGCGTCGCCGCCGCGAGTTTACTGGAGAATGGAAGAGAAAACTCAGTCCTGCAGTAGCACTGCCCAGGTTACTTGTCATGAGGTAGTGTTGTTGAGTTGAGGTCCTCTCTCCGCTCTGTGGCTGTGAAGTAGTTACGATGCGGCGGTGCTCGTGCATGTGTGTGGTGGGCGTTGCCTTGGAAGGAGCCCCGAGGGGAGGGGGGGGGTTTAGACGGAGCTCCTGAGGCGATTCTACATTCAAATTATGCTAGCTCTCCAACATCGTCGACCCTATCTTTAAAAGCAACACATTCTAACACGTAAAACATAATGAAATGTTATGTTTTGAATACAAACAAAAAGGCTTCTTTAGGTTTAGGCCGTCAGTTAAAGGACCAGCATCTAAGAATTAGGGGGATCTATTGGCAGAAATGGAATATAATATTAATAAGTATGTTTTCTTTAGTGTATAATCACCTGATAATAAGAATCGTTGTGTTTTTTGTTACCTTAGAATGAGCCGTTTTTATCTACATAGGGAGAGGGTCCTCTCCACGGAGTCCGCCATGTTTTTCCTGTAGCCCAGAATGGACAAACCAAACTCAAACTTTTCCTGCTTGCGCCGGAGTCGATAACTCGCTCGCGTCGCCACCGCCGCTCTCTCTCTTGCTTCACCACTCACTTCCCATGTACACACAAGCTCTGCTTAGAAATGGCTCTAGAGAGGCTTTCGGTTTTCGCGTTGGCCACTGTAGCTTTCCAACACGTTTTGCACACGGAGAGGCTTCAGTTGGTTGCAATCTCTTCACCTCACTGCTAGATACCGCTAGATCCTACACACAAGTTTAGGGTAAAACATCATCTTTTGGCTTAAATTAGCTATGTTTCAAAAGTGAAACTTAATACTTGTGAACACAAAGACAACTACACATTGTTGGTTTCACACAGGATGCAAATCCCAGTCTCCTGGGTTAAAAACCTGTGTTTTTTGTTCCATCTATCGCCCCCAACCTCCCCACCATATGGAGTTTCACAGTCTTTACTACAGCGCCTTACTTTCACTTCTGCTCCTGTCGTTATTACTATGGTCACTAGAGGTCACTGTTGTGTTCTTTTATACCTTCTTTCAGTGATCTACCATGTAAATAGATGATAAAACCTAATATTGGGCGTAGTAGGCCCCTATTGACCCACATGTATGGTGCTTATAGCGACCGATGACACCTATTTAAACAACTGTTTCTCTGGATGTGAAGAGAGGAAGAAGTTAGAAGGAGAGAGGTGGGCACCAGAAGACATATTCAGATCTGCAAAAGTAGCAATAAAACAATGTAAAATGACTCTATTACAAAGTAAGTCATGCATTCAAAATGTTACCTATGTAAATACAGTAAAGAAGTATTATCAGCAAAATCCACTAAAATATCAAAAGTAAAAGCACTCATGCTTAATGGCCACTTTCATTTTATGTTATTCTATTCTATTCTACTCTTTAAATGCCAAAGCTAGTCAAGATGGAAGTCATTTTAACTACTGGACATATTGTTGGGTACTTAAGGCAGGCTATAACAATGCATCATATTTTACAAGCTGATCTTAAACATATCTCAAAATCATAATCTGCAAAGCAAATATATATAAAAACACAATATTACCCTCTAAAATGTAGTGAATTAAAAGTAGTGGTAGAAGAATGAATTGAGTGTTTACTATGTCAGAAAAAAACAACCATCACATTTTCCTAGATCCCAAGATGACATTTTCAAATGTCTTGTTTTAGTCCAAAATCCAAATATTTTCTATTTAAAACAGAAAAAAAGCTGTATATTTTATATTTGAGAAGCTGGAACCAAAGAAAAGCAAAGTTTAGCATTTGCAATGACAACATTGAAAGCTGTATAAGTACAGTTCAGTACAGTACAGTACAGTACAGTACAGTACAGTACAGTGGGCAACTCTGGGTCTGAAAAGTGAAGCCAATGCTGAAGTGTCTTAAACTTGCATTCTTTCTAACAGCCAGCAGGGGGCGACTCCTCTGGTTGCTAAAAGAAGTCAGATTGTATAGAAGTCTATGAGAAAATGAGCCTACTTCTCACTTGATTTATTACCTCAGTAAACATTGTAAACATGAGTTTATGGTCTCAATCACTAGTTTCAAGTCTTCTTCAATACAGCATGATGTTCATTTAGTAAATTAATGGGCCCATTTAGAGTGAAATAGACCATAAAGCTTTAGGGCATGGCTACCATGTGATTAACAGGTCGCTACCATGGCGTTATCCGGTCTGGGAGTTGTCCGTGTTTTCGTCGTAGAACTTTAACCCTTTCACAGTGTGTTTTCAGTTCATGAAAGTTAATTCTAACTCTTTTGTTCGCCTTAAAATGTCTTATTCAGTGTTCGGTTGTACTTAGCTCCACCCTTTCGTGTCACTTCTGGTTGCATAAAACCAAAATGCCGAACTCGAGGCTTCAAAACGGCAGTCCACAAACCAATGGGTGACGTCATTGTGACTACGTCCATACAGTCTATGATTTAGTGACTTTCCACCAGTGGTGGGCACAAAGCAGAGAAGCAGGAGAACGAGGGTCTGGAGGGATGAGGGGGGGGTGGTGCGTGAGGTGGTGTTACTGTATCTCCTCCTGGGCGGAGATGAGAAGCAGCTGCTGAGCCCTCTGCTATTTCCAGCTCTCTGCTCTTCCTATCCTACCCTCTCATTTTCCAAAACACTACTTTTTCACCCTCCGCCGGCCTGCCTCGCTGCCTGGCTCATACGAAGTGCTCCAGCAGCTCTGCCTCGGGCCGAGGTCGCGGCGAACCACTAAATGAGCAGTTATGGAACGGCTCCCAGCCATCGTCGTGAAACCTCTAGACCCTCATTTGTGTGCTTTCAGTCCGCCCATTCCTCAGCCACTCTGATCTGGACTTTGCCCTAAACCTTCTGTTTATCCCTCCCTCTCTCTGCCTGGCTTTCCATCTGTTTCTGATGGCACTGATTCTACCTGAGCACCTCGTCACACTGCCAGCCAATGAGCAATCGCTGTCCTCTTTAATCTTTCTTGTGACCCCTGCACCATATGCTTACACGCACATGGTTTTCAACCTGCAACTATTCACATCTTTCATGTCATTTATTTTGCCCAGATCTGCTTCCCATCAGCTCGTTTTATGAATAAAACAACTTCCGAATTGAATTCATCAAGCAAATGATATCATTGACCTGCAGAAAGAGTCTGGACTACCTCAAAAGAGTCACAGTGTGAAACCAGATTTTCTCCACTGCCATTTTGATTGCAGAGTTACAGATTTGGCTATAGAGGAGGGATGAATCCCTCTCGGCTTCAGGTGCACAGGCAGATGTCCAAGTGTCAAATGGCCTCTCTGTCATACCGCTGTAATGAAATGTAAAGGACCAGGCAGCTATGAATTATTGAATCATGCCCTTCTTTCCACTCATCTCATCTGCTATACCTATTTTTAGTCCCGCTAGGCAATTTATTGTTTCTAACCCTGGCAGTGTTGTTGAGCAGTGACCTGGCAGGGGAATGATTATTTTGGCGGGGGACAGATTGGTGGTGTGACTAACAGGCGTATTGGTCCGTGTGATTTGCTGTTACAGTGGGCGAGTTCGTGAGTGACGTGCTTCTGGTTCCAGAGAAGTGCAAGTTCTTCCACAAGGAGCGTATGGACATGTGCGTCAGCCACCAGCAGTGGCACGGTGTGGCCAAAGAGGTAAGGAAGGAATTACTTCATAGGAAACAGTGGGAGGCCGTATCTCCGAGATAGCAGAGCAATGGAAAGGATAAGTCACGTGGAAAGAGGAAGCATCAATTTAACTTTTAGGAATTAAACTAAACTAATGTGTCATCCCTTCTCCCTGTCACATTGGTCACACTTTTATTTCTTTCCAATTTTTCCTCTTCCCTCACTAATATCGTTCCACCTGTCTGCGTGAGTCTCTGAGGCCCTGTGATCACAGGCTGGCTGGGAGCCCTCACATTTCAGCTCTTAATCAGATTAGTGTTGTGGCTGTAATGCAGCTAATCCCCCCTGGGCAGCTCCAGAGCGGGCCCCCGGGGGCCACTCTGACCACGACAGTACGAGCTTCAACCGTCTGCTCTTGTCTCTCCCTGCCTCGTGCTTCCTGACTCTTACTCTTCCCCGACACGTATTATTACGAATGCCTGAACCTGAGTATCATCTGCAGACTCAGATGGTGTGACATCCAGAGGCACAAACAACCAACATTCAATAACAAATGTGTTACAGCCAAGCGGTAATAAATCTTACCAGTGGGAAAATCTGGGTAAGAAAAATGACTCCAAAACAATCTCAGCTCCCTCACCAACTGCCACTGAGATGTTGTTAAGCAGGGCAGTTTCTCAGCAGCTGACTGAAGTTGTACTCGGCACCAGCTGCTATGTGAAGCATAGCATTGTTGAAAAATAGCACATCAGTTAAAGGACTGCATGACTCTTTGGAAGTGTGGCCCATCAATCGTTTTAGTCAGTATGTGACAAGAGAAGTAGCTCTTAAATCAGTATGTCTATATTCTATAACTCTATACTAGAAGTCTCAAAGTAAAAACTGATAGATAGCTAGTATACACCTGCCAAGATTGGTAAAACTGAAGGATAGTGAATGCTGTCTTAGTATAAGATCTCTGCAAGACATTGAGCATTCACGATAAAAGTTTAAATATTCCGAAAATACTTTTGAAAGTATGACTTTATATTTTACTAGAGCCCTTTGATAGTTCTAGTCATATACTGTAAGCATACATATATATATATATACATATATATATAAACAAAAAATAAATAAAAATTTCTTTAACGCATTAACACAACTTGCGGTTTATAGGTTGTAGCGGGCTCAGTTTTAAAGTCAGAGTTAAGATACTGATATCATATGAAACTAGAAAACCTAAGAAATCCATTGATACCAACCATTTCATACTAGCTTTTTGTGAAGGAAGCTAAATAAATGCTCCAAACTTAAGTTTGGTTTGATGAGGAAAAACTGACATGGCCATTTTCAAAGGGGTCCCTTGACCTCTGACCTCAAGATATGTGAATGAAAATGGGTTCTATGGGTACCCACGAGTCTCCCCTTTACAGACATGCCCACTTTAAGATAATCACATGCAGTTTGGAGCAAGTCATAGTCAAGTCAGCACACTGACACACTGACAGCTGTTGTTGCCTGTTGGGCTGCAGTTTGCCATGTTATGATTTGAGCATATTTTTTATGCTAAATGCAGTACCTCTGAGGGTTTCTGGACAATATTTGTCATTGTTTTGTGTTGTTAATTGATTTCCAATAATAAATATATATTCATACGTTTGCATAAAGCAGCATATTTGCCCACTCTCATGTTGATAAGAGTATTAAATACTTGACAAATCTCCCTTTAAGGTACGTTTTGAACAGATAAAAAGATTTGCGATTAATTTACGATTGATCGCGATTAACTATGGACAAATATTTTTATCAATTGATTGATGATTGATTTTTTTTCTTTAAAAATCTCAAGTGTTTATTTTGAATATCATCTTTTAAATGATTTGTATAATATTAAAAAAATAGTTGACATATTGATAAAACTATCAAAAATATGACAACCAAGGCGGTGAAAATTTGACGTTAAAAGTAGCATTCTCTACTTGGACCATGTTTTGTGCTTTATAGGGACAAGAGGACATCATTTACTATAAACTGAGGTGAATACTGTCTTCTTGCTGCAGAAAGCGCAACAATTTTGGTCTCAAATCTATGAAGAGCCTTACTGCAGCATGTCAACAAAATCATGTGGCTGAATTAATGAAACTTCCAGTTTCCTCCCACCGCGACCCACATGCTCCTCCATCTGGCATGGGCAGCACTGTTGATGTAGTCCTTTAACTTTCCCTTGCTGAATAAAGGTTAAACAAATGTCACCTTGTCAAAGCTAAAGTTGATACTTTAAAGAGACCTAGAAACTACCGCAGCTTCATCAATCTGGAGCCCGTGTTCGGTCGATATCATCACCAGCTCACTCCTTCTTCCCTGCCAGGCCTGTTCCAAGAGCTCCATGGTGCTGCACAGCTACGGCATGCTGCTGCCCTGTGGCATCGACAAGTTCCACGGCACCGAGTACGTGTGCTGCCCCTCCTCTCGCGCCGGGGAGTCCGCTTCCCCTTCCCTGCCCTCCCAGGAGGACGACGAAGACGAGGAGGTGGAGGACGAGGAGATTGACGAGACCGACCTGGATGACGAGGATGCCGTAGAGGACAGGTGAGCAGTCTGTGGCCGTGTTCAGGATCATGGCGCGTCTTTGAAATATTGCGAGCGTAATATCTGGCCTCTCGCGAAGGGCAGGCATTACTGGCCATCTGGATGAATTAAAGTGTCGTGACATTGACCCGTGGCAGCTGCTCTGCTTTGTTTGATAAATCACTCCTCTTCCTGGCCTCCACCCCTCCACTCAATCACCTCCGCCTCCCTCCCTCCCTCCCTCCCTCCCCTCCACAGTGAGACACCAGCTGATGAGCAGCCCACACAGAAGGAGGAGCCGGTGGACGAGGATGACGACGAGGACGACGAGGATGAGGAGGAGTACCACTACGTCTATGAGGACGAGGAGGCAGATAAGGAGGACGAGTATGAGAGGAAAGAGAGCAACAAAATGTCAGAGAGCCAAGATGAGGACAAGACTCTGCAGGAAGTTAAAGGTTTGTAATGAGTTGTTTTAAATTATAATGTGCCATCCTCCCTTCTATCTCTCTCTCTCTATCTCCCTTATTGGCACGTTGCCCACCACTTAAATATAATCAGCCCTTTTTAACTTTTAATCTATAGGCAGTTATGCTTAAATCTCAGCCAGACTGTAATCAGATAAGTGTATGCATCAGCAATACCCTTTTCTTCAGCTCAAAGCAGACCATGTGATGTACTGTTCTGCTTTATCAGGTACAAGGACAAATCATCCTGCCCTATTTGTTGCCAAACTGCTGCTAAATCCTGCTCATGCACCAAAAAAGTTTTGTTTTATTGTTTTGTTTAATCATACTCATAGATGTGGCAGAGGTAAGGAGTGTTTTGGTGGTAGTTTTTTGTTTGTAATAGAGACTTGAATTAAGTGCTGCCCCCAGTGGCCGGATGATCTAACAAGCTGTCCCCTGGCAGCGGTGTGCACCCTGGAGGCCGAGACCGGCCCCTGCCGTGCCTCCATGCCCCGCTGGCACTTCGACATGAGCCAGAGGAAGTGTGTGCGCTTCATATACGGGGGCTGCGCTGGCAACCGCAACAATTTCGACTCAGAGGAGTACTGCATGGCCGTGTGCAAGCGTCTGAGTAAGTCTCACGGGACAGAGGCTGGTTTGACAACACCCACCTCTCTCTCTCCCTCTCTGTTTGTGTCTCTGCTGCAGACTCTCCGCTGAAAACACTTTAGGATAATATAGGTTTAGTCTGTCACTGACTTAGAAGCAGAACACCTGTTCTGCAGTCTTCAGCTGTCACTCATCACATCACTACAGCTGTTGTTACCATGTCACCTCCACCACAACAATCACAACAACATCATTTGCTTTTCTTTTATTAGTATTATCCCACCGATATATCAAGTGCTGCAATTTATGATTATTATATGTCAAATATTTTTAAATTAATTGTTTAGGCTAGAAAACACTGCATGTTGCTTGTTTTGTCAAGGCGACGGTTCAAATTTTTTTTAAATAATATTTAATTTGCAGTGATTTAAAACAAAGTACCAAACTTTCACATTTAAGAAGCTGGAAGCAGAATTTGTTTCGTTTTTTTTCTTAATAAATAACTTTCTTAATACTTAATCCAAATTGTTGCGGATTCATTTTCTGTCAATATATTAATTAATAATAGTTTCAGCACTGTATCACTGAATAAAATGTCATGTAGCTTTCAGTTCTTTATTAATAGATCTTAATCTCTTCATTTATGGCTCACACAGGTTCATTAGTTTTAGTTAATTTAACTGGAACTGTTGAAATATTCAATATTGATTATATCTGACAGAAAGAAAATAAGCTTATATTAGGTTTTATAGGAATAAATAAATTACTTCAAATATGTACAATATTATCCAAACAGATATATCTATATTTGAGAGAACAGATTGTTCATTTCAGTGTTTTGTCCATTGAATTCTTGATCAGATTTTCTGATTTAATCATAATTCTGCCAATTTTAGACTGTATTTTCTTTTGGTCAATGTCTTGTACAGCTACCCGTGTTTAGACAACGGTGAACATTTGAGACATTTGGCTTAATTTCTTAAAAGAAAGAAAGGGTTTTACTCAAAGTATAAAAAAGCATGATTTATATATCCTACCAAAACTATCGTATTGGACTAATATTGAAGAATTAAAAAAAAATACTGTCAGTACAGCTCCAAATAAGATTTTGATTGGGATACAAAAGTAAAAACTCCAAAAAAAACAAATAAAACAACATGACATTCTTCTTTCTTTTTAATTTAGTTTTCATTCATATGCATGCAACTTCAAACACACTTTCTAGAGTTTTCTTTCTTCTCTGTTTGCCTGTCAGTGTTCACTCCTGCCTTTTGTTCATGTTTTTGTCTGTCTGTCTGTCTGTCTGCTCACAGAGCACTGGCACTACTTTTGCGAGAACCCCACCAGCATATGTCAGCAAGCATATGTTGTTTTTTTTGCACCTTACCTTGACTCACGTTTCATCAGTTCAAATGCAGTTCATGGCCGTAACCAATTGGTCTTTCGCATTTCAGAAAATAAAATGATTTCAGCAGCTGTATCAGGAGCTGTATGCGTTTATCCGTTAACCCCTGTGTTTTTGATGGTGAGGTGAAACGATGAGGTCGCTTCCTGTTTGCGAGCCCGGAGCGTTATGGTTTTTGAGCGTTGCAGCGGAGCAGGGAGCGAGTCCTGCTGCGTGACTGTATAGTGAGGAACCCAGAACGGAGCCCTCTGGCCTGGCCCCGGATGACCCAGCCGTCAAACTCAGAGATATTTCCATTGGTGTTGGAGACGCGGCCTGTCAGCAGAAAGCCAATGGGAAGATGAAAGGAATTCAAAAGGAAAGACTGTCAGATTCTTTTACATTTATCAGACTTACTGAGGGTGGAAGAACGCCAATGAGAGGAGTGCTTCTGTGAGGATTTTTGTCCAACTTCAATCTGCATTCCACTTTCATCTCTCTCTCTCTCTCTCTCTCTCTCTCTCTCTCTCTCTCTCTCTCTCTCTCTCTCTCTCGCTCTCTCTCTCTCTCTCTCTGTACCCAGTTGTCTGTCTGCCTACTTGTGTCTGCCTGGATCAGCCAGTCTGCCTCTCTGTCTGTATGTCTGTCTGTCTGGTTGTCCGTTTGCAGCTCTGTCCACTCACCATCTGTTTCTGAATTTGCAGCCATGCCACCGACTCCTCAGCCCACCGATGATGTGGACATCTACTTCGAGACCCCGGCCGACGACAAGGAGCACAGTCGCTTCCAGAGGGCCAAGGAGCAGCTGGAGATCAGGCACCGCAACCGCATGGAGAGGGTGAGTTACCAGGTTGAGTCAGGACACCACTGCTCCTAATTAAACAGGCAATAAGTAAGATTTGTATTGCTCAACTGCACAATGTGAACATAATACAAACAGCCGTTCAATAGTTTGGAATCTCCAGGCAGAAAATGTTGATTGTGTACAGTCAGGTGGCTGAGAGGACTACTCTATATCTCATGCTTTTAGGTTGTAGAAAGTCCTTTTTACAAATAAATGCTATTTTGTTTTGTACAGAACAAAACACTGTCCAATGGTTCAACCGGACTGACAGTTGAAAGGGCAGAAAGAGAGAAATTTCCCGCTGAGCAACAGTTGAATAAGAATAGAAGAAATCACCAGTCATTGGTAAAAGAATCACAGTTTAAACCTATTCAATCTAACCACTGAGTAGACTACAGAGCGCCCAAAGAAAATATAAAACTAAAACTAAATATTTAGAGACTATTTGCACTGTTGTGGTTCAATAACGATTGAGGGTCACTTGCGCTTTTCTGAACTGGAAAACAAATTCAGTAAAAAATGTCTTAAGCTTGTTGTGGTGCAGCTGAGAGTAGCCTCAGTCAGTTGGCTCGCTAAGTATTTGAAAATGTGAAAGCAGGAATTCGGCAAGGCGCAAAGTCATACCTTAAGGGTCACTTAACTTTGTGCAATGGAATACTTTATTTTCTATCCATCTACATTTACAAAAATGACAGTTTGATTCACTTTGAGTGGACAGGTGCAGTAGGAACACCTTGCATCTCGCTTCATTTCCATCTCTCTCTCACTCCAGGTAAGAAAAGAGTGGGAGGAAGCTGATCGCCAGGCTAAGAACCTGCCCAAGGCTGAGAGGCAGACATTGATCCAGGTAAGACACTGATCCTTCCCCCTGGGAGTCCCCCCTTTGTCCCTTTGTGTGGGTGAGATATGATGGCTTACAGGCCCCGGGTCCCTCACTCTCTGTGCCATTAAAGATCCCTTTTCCCTGGCTGCTCTATCTTTATCACTCTGAGGCTAAATTAGGGCACTGTCTGAATGGGGAGACTTCTAATTGAGTCCCCAACTCCCCCGACAAGCCTGAGAGGCGACATGTGTGAAATCGAGAGCTGTTTCCTTTTTTTAAGTCGAAGTTGAAAGAGCTCTGTAGTGCCATACTGTTTACGGTGCGTATACATATTTATATGTGTTTATGATTTTGTTTTTAGCACTTCCAAGCCATGGTGGAGTCCCTGGAGGAGGAGGCAGCCAGCGAGAAGCAGCAGCTGGTGGAGACTCACCTGGCCCGGGTGGAGGCCATGCTGAATGACCGGCGCCGTCTGGCCCTGGAGAACTACCTGGCTGCCCTGCAGGCCGACCCCCCCAGGGTAAACACCACACACTGGCCTCTCAGAGCATCTTTTATCCTCTCCTCACCTCCCTCCATCTGTCTATTGCTTATCCCTCGCCTAGTCAATGTGCAAACACATTGAAACATACACACATTTCTGTCAGAACCACACTCACACCTTACTCTACTTATGGCTTGTGGCTAATCTCATATCCTGTCAAAAGACCCTCCGCCAATTCATCATGAGGAGAATGGATTACTGCAACCAGAAAAACACACATCACCAAAAATCCTCCATGAGCACAAAGTCAATCACATTTGAACCCACAGCTATAATCCCTGTGTGTTTTTTTTAATTCCTTTTATCTAATAGTCTTTTGATGCTTTTGCCAGCACACAGTTTGGCACTCTGTTGCAAGGCACAGGTGGCCTCTCTAACCACCAGAGTTGGCCCTGTCATCCAAGAAGGACTGAAATATTTCCATTTTGTACTCATTTCAAATGTAATAACCTGACCTGAGAGCAGTAATTTCTAATCCTGCTTCCGTTACACCTCAAAAAATGGTAATTGCATCATCTGTGGTGGGATGCTATTTCAGTAGGTGCCGCAGAAGATTTTATGTCATGTCACATGCAACAGATTTTTTTGCACCTCACATTTGACAGCGTTCTTGTCATCTTTCTGCTCAGATATATGAAGGGGGTGAAAAGAGAATAATTTTCATGTTGTTTCTCATCTTTAGTAGCACAGAGTGTGCTCATGTCTGATGATAGGCTCACTACTAAATGGGTTTGTGGGTCTTAATGTTTCATCTTTTCATGGTTGTTTTTTTTAAACTAAAATCAAATAAACCTGAATCTGATGAAATCAGAATCTTTTGAATGAAAACATTTAAAGGGAATGAGAACAAGAAACTTTCAAAACTATTGGATTGATAACTTTAAAATTAGAAGAGAGCACCTGATTGATACGACTTCAAAGAAGACATTGCTGTCATGTCACTTATCCACACAAGACATCATACTGATCCATCTAAGAGTCGATATTACACAGATATGGTTATGAGGCTGCGTTTCACCACCCAACACTAAAAACCACCCCTCTTCTTCCCACTCTATGTCCCGCTCAGCCCCACCGCATCCTGCAGGCCCTGAGACGGTACGTCCGCGCCGAGAACAAGGACCGTCAGCACACCATCCGCCACTACCAGCACGTCCTGGCTGTGGACCCTGAGAAGGCTGCTCAGATGAAATCACAGGTCAGTGATTTTACCCTGATGATCACCTGATGATTTGACTGCCCAGGGCCCAAGGTGATATCTTGATGTTGCTTGTTTTGTCCAATCAACCATCAAAAACTCCAAAAATATTCAATTTACAAACAGAGAAAAGCATCAAATTCACACATTTGAGAAGCTGTAACCAGCAAATGTTTGGCATTTTTGTTAGATTTATACAATAGGCTATTTGATTATTATCTGTGTAGTCCAGTGGTAGGCAACCTTAGGTAGCTTAACCAATGGAACACTAGCAATAAGTGTGTAAGAGAGTTTTTTGGAGATGTTGCCCTCTCATCCGCATACCAAATTACCTCTTTCACAGCCACTTGCAGTTTGCGCAGCCTGTTATTTACGCTAGTTAAATTTTTTTCCCCACCTGCATTCAACAAAGACCTGCCCTGCTCTGCCTGTGATTGGCTAGTACTCGTTGCCTTCTTTGCAGAATTTTTAAGTTTATTGCCGATTAAAGATTGGTGGAAGGTTGGTAGGGTTAATGATCTCAACTCAGATGTTTTCATAAGGATGGCCTCCTCCTTGAATAGTGCTCTCATATATAATTGCAACGTCCTGATTATGGAAGAATTTTTTTTTTTCAGAAATGTTGCTATTAGGGCTGTCAAAGTTAACGTGATAATAACGCAATTTAATTCAAATTCGTTGTAACGCCACTAATTTCTTTAACGCATTCGATCTTTCGGAGGTTGTAGCGAGCTCAGCTGTGTGAGTGAAGATAGTATCATATGAAACTAGAAAAAACCTAAGGAATCCATTGGTACCAATCATGTCATACTAGCTTGTTCCGAAGGAGGCTAAATAACGCTCCAAAGTTACGCTAAATTTTGGCTAAGAAAAACTGGCATGGAGGGCGGCACGTGGTGTAGTAGTTAGCACTGTCGCCTCACAGCAAGAGCGTCGCAGGTTCGAATCCGGCTTGGGGCCCTTCTGTGTGGAGTTTGCATGTTCTCCCCGTGTTATCGTGGGTTTTCTCCGGGTACTCCGGCTTCCTCCCACAGTCCAAAGACATGCAAGTTAGGTTAATTGTTGACTCTAAATTTCCCGTAGGTGTGAATGTGAGTGTGAATGGAACGGGATAAGCGGTTGCAGATGATGGATGATGGATGGAAAAACTGGAATGGCTATTTTTAAAGGGGTCCCTTGACCTCTGACCTCAAGATATGTGAATGAAAATGGGTTCTATGGGTACCCACGAGTCTCCCCTTTACAGACATGCCCACTTTATGATAATCACATGCAGTTTGGGGCAAGTCATAGTCAAGTCAGCACACTGACACACTGACAGCTGTTGTTGCCTGTTGGGCTGCAGTTTGCCATGTTATGATTTTAGCATATTGTTTTATGCTAAATGCAGTACCTGTGAGGGTTTCTGATCAATATTTATTATTGTTTTATGTTATTAATTAATTTCCAATAATAAATATATACATACATTTGCATAAAGCAGCATATTTGTCCACTCCCATGTTGATAAGAGTATTAAATACTTGACAAATCTCCCTTTAAGTTACATCTTGAACAGATAAAAAAATGTGTTATTCATTTGCGATTAATCACGATTAACTATGGACAATCATGCGATTAATCACAATTATTTGAATCGATTGACAGCCCTAGTTGCT
The DNA here is from genome assembly GCA_916701645.2 of Sebastolobus alascanus. Classification (NCBI taxonomy): domain Eukaryota; kingdom Metazoa; phylum Chordata; class Actinopteri; order Perciformes; family Sebastidae; genus Sebastolobus; species Sebastolobus alascanus. The sequence continues at coordinate 1,407,673 of CAKAOJ020000040.1, read as the reverse complement.
ATGCATATTGTCTTTATGGATGGAATAAAATTACAGATCCATTGGAGATTTAAATTTCCATTCGGTGTCATAATTAACCTTAAAGCTTCAGTAGGCAGAAAGTTTTTGGCAGCATTGGGCAAAAATTCCAAAATAACCTTTCAGCATATTGTAATTAAAATGTTCTCAGAGAAAACTAGTCTTCTGCACCTCCTCATGGCTCTGTTTTCAGACTTTAAAAAATCTAGCCCATGACAGGAGACTTTGGCCAATCACAGGTCATTCCAGAGAGAGCGTTCCTATTGGCTGTGCTCCGGCTGGTGGGCGGTGCTTTGTATTTCCTCAACAGATCTCAACATGGCTGCCGGGTCACAAACTTTCTCATTTTACAGCTAAACAGTACACTACAAGATGTTTCTGAAAACATTTGAGGAGAGAAATATGTATTACAGTAACAGAATATTGATTCATATTTGATCAGCGCTGCCTAGTTTGACCGTTTGATCGGAGTTCGTGAGTGATTGACAGTCGGCAGCTGGACGGCTGATTCCAGATCTGATTGCTTGTTTTCCTCCGGTCTGTGAAATCTTGCAGATGCCATTAGCAGCACAGAGAAACATGATTTTTTCAGATTACCTGTCTCATACACTACTGTCAGGATATAGTGACATTTTATAAAAATAACTTTTTTTAATCCGATTTGCTCGGTTTCTACCCACTGCTGCTTTAATATTAACCATAATGTTGATATGGCACACTGATAAACAAGAAAATTTAAAAATAGCACTTTATATCAAAAAGGTTGCCAACCCTGGTGTAGTCCTTTAGTTCAGTCTGGCTAATTGGTACCTGCCAATAATTGGACGTTTTTGCATCCTTCCTGCACTAGTTTTGACGTGCTATATTAGAGGCTGTGTCAGTAAATCTGAAGCCTCCTGCAGAGCCACTCAGAGCTCTCACACTATTCCTGCTCAGACAGGGGAGGGATAATGATGTCTCAGCCTGCTCCTCTCTGCCCTGTTTCTAAGTGTGTAGGAGGTAGAAAGAGTGTGTGTTTCTCTGAGTTGAAGCCCGGGAGGAGTGTGTAGGCTAGTCTGATGGAGGGGGGGGGCGGGCGTTTCATTCACTTAAGCCTCAGCCGAAGATTAACATTGCGCAGGTCTTGTGTAATGCTGGACTCTGAGCCGCTGCACAGGGATTTGGCTGGACGCTCCAACGTTAGATGCGCTCGCCTGTTTGTGTCAGTGCCCTTCGACACCATTTATAGTTATCCTCCACCATTGCAGATAACACAGCTGATGGATGAAACAGCACAGTGAGGCGGGGAAAGAACCGGAGGGTTTCCATTTAGATGAATCGTGGCATCTGGGAGGCGGCGAGCCTCTGTGCTCAGTCATGGAAAGCCGATCTGTGTTGTTGTGCTCCCACAGTGTTTATTTGTCAAGCCTGTGTATTTCCTCACTCAGCCAATCCTGCAGCTCATGTTCAAATCTGCATTCTTGAGACTGTTTGTGGATTTGACATGTGACATCACACAATGAATCTTTTGTAAACAGAAGGCTTGCTGTGCTTTATGTAACTGTGACTTTCTGGGATCAAGATTAGTCTTTGTTTTTCTAAAAGCCTCACCTGTCTAGCTCAGGAGAGGTTTCTTGATGCATTGAAATCTCTGCTCCAACGCTTGGACATCTAATCTTCATAATGAGGATTGTTTGTCAATGTCAAGCATCGACAGGAAGGTGCCACAGGGTTTGCATCCTGCCTTTTTAATGGGAAAGGTGCATTATTGCCATCTGTTGCCAGCTCTGCTGCACTACAGCCATGTGTTGGAGGATTAAAACAGTCAATCATCATGGTGGGAAATAAACAGCAGTTACCTGCCAAGATCAGCTTTGTCAGTGGCTGGTAGTTTTTCATATTCTGCCAGTCTCTTTGGCAGCAGAAATGTGGAAATATTCCTCCCCCTAAACATCATATTGCTGGTAGAAACTGTAAAAAAAAAAAAAAAAAAGGAGACTGGAGAATTTTTGGAATAAGTTTTGTATCTGTTCAATCTAAAGAGTTTGTTGTTTTACTCAAAGTGTGATGTAGTGGGGATCATTGGGGCTGACAGGCAGTAGATCCTGTCAAGTCAGTTCAGAGCTTCAACACTGATTTGAATATTACATGCAGCAACGTGTTTTATGTCTTCAAGTTGGCTTGCTGCGAGCGAGTCTGAGTTCATCTGAAGAAAATCTGCTCTCGAGCAGAAAGCACAGTTCTGACAGTTGTGTTTACATTTGTGAACATGAACGACTTTCTCCCTTCAGAACTTTTATATTCTGGGCAGAGAACAGCTGGTTGTCTGTCCTCACATTTATACTGTATAGTTATTTATGACATTATTGAGATTTTAAAGCCTTTTGCTTGTTTGCACCGATTAATAAAATTTAATTTATATGTTGATTAAAATATTACAATGCCAGTACTAGTACCCTTAAAGTGATAACGATACCAATAGAGTAGTCTACCTCTTTCGATACCCATCATGTGAATGGAAGCTGTGTCCCATTGGCTGTCTCACAGAGCTGTTCCCTCCCTCCACTCCCCAGCTCAAAGCCGCTCCACTCAAATCAGAAATCAGTCACCACTCGCTCCAAAAAAGAAACAAGCTGCGTTGTATTTTAATTAGCGCCGTAGGCTACCGAATGTCTGTCGTCATATTTTCTGACCCTAAAAAAATAATCCCCAAATTCTTGAAAATGAATAAAGTAATTCATCGGATTAAATGAGCCTGAAATTAGTTTTTTTTATTAAATCAACTTTCTTTAATGAATATCATTCATCAGTTACATTTGATTAGTGCTAGACCGCCCCGTTGATACTACGTATACACCGATACCAGATCGGATATCGGACCGAAATCGGAGACTCAAATAGCTGGATTTCAAATTTATGTTTATATACTATATACATTATATATTGGAATTTTAATTCCTGTTAAAGTATTGGCCAATCAGTTGCTGCATTAAAAAGGATTACACTTGAATTGTAATTTCTGTTAATTTTGAAGATTTTTTACAAAGTTGCTGGTGTGTGATTTATTATTTTAATAATAAATAACAATTCAGTTAATTTATATCTATGTATTTGTTGTTACATTTTGTTTTACAAAGTTAGGAAAGCAATGTTTAAGTCAAGCCTGATGTTGCCTTGCACATAAAAGTATCATCCCAGTCACTTCCACACAGTGAGACATACAGTTTATTAATTAAACACTGATATCGAATCAGTACTCGGTATCATCCAAAAGCCCAAAGCTCAGGTATCGCTGTCGGTATCGGGACTGACAAAGTCGGATCGGTGCATCCCTAACTAATACACATTTGTCTTTTGTGTGCGGTGAGTGGGAGTGAAAATGTTGTTTTTGAAAGGCTAAACGCCAACAAATCTGGACTGAAAGAGAATATATACATGTTGTGACCTTTGGAAATTATTACATCTACCTTTTTTCAAAACATTTTGAGTTTTGGACTGAGGAGTGACTGAGACAGTTACAGAGACGAGGGCTGGGCTGCGGCGCTTGCTGATGTTTGTTTTTTTAATAATTAATATACAGAAAAAGCTTATATACAACATCAACCATCGCCACGATGTGGCACACGTTGATGTTGTTTACTAATGGAAGGTTCTACATGCACAACAACTTCATCATCTTCTGTCTCCTTTATCGTATGTGTTGTCGTGTTCTTCTTCATCTTCATCTTTTTGTTTGGTTTGTATTTCCTCTTCCTGCTGACACTACTCTTTCTGGAGATGAAGTTCAATCTTCTCTGATGCATTATCTCATCGCGCAGATATGTTTTTCCTGCTTCTCTGTGCAAATCTCCAAACAGGAAAGCCGAGACTGTAATCTGTGATTCTATTAGGTGACAAAACCTGTAACCGCACCAGTAAACCCAAAAACTTGAGTGAATTTCAGGGGGATTTTCTGGAATAAAGGTGTATTTTCTGGCTCATTAATGTTAGCTTTTGAATAAATACTGTTGGGATGAACATTTTATACTAAGAGTTGGCAAATGACTCTGTAATTAGTTGTCACTGGATTAGTGTTGAGGCGATTATTCAGTTAATGGGTTTGTCATATGCCATAAAATGATTCATCATCAATTTTAATGAATGATTTATCATTTTAAGTGTTTTATCGAAACAATTCCTGCTCCTCTAATGTAAGGATTTTCAGCTTTTTATGTCATTATAAACATAATTTGTTTGTGCTATTCACTGTCATTCAGACAAAATAAGCAAATGGAAAGACAACACCCTGGGCTTGGGAACCTACAATGGGCATTTGTCCTTGTTTTATGGCGTTCTATAGACTAAACAATTCATCCATATCGAAAATGACAATAATTAGCTGCAGTCCTGGATGTAAATGGTAACATTGTACATCAAAATCTTGATTATTTTCTCTCTTGTTTTGAATAATCCAAGATTCTGGCAATAAAAAGAAAAACATTATTTCCATACAGTGAAGCAGTTTCACTTTGATGTCATCATAAAAATACAGCAGGATTTTGGTTACATTACACCCTGTTTGTCTGTTCTTCTTCCACCACCAGGTGATGACCCACCTGCGTGTGATCGAGGAGAGGATGAACCAGAGTCTATCTCTGCTCTACAAAGTACCGTATGTGGCCGAGGAGATTCAGGATGAAATTGGTGAGTCGTGTTCCGTCAAAAGCCCCAAGGCAGCTCGGAGGAGGGACGGTGTGTGCTGTAATAAGAATGTGAAAGTGAAATGAAAACAGTGATGGAATTCTCACATGTGCCAGACAGATAAAGCCATCACATTTCCTCTGAAAGGGAATTTTTTTCCTTATATTTGGTGCAAACTGACAGAAAAACAGTCTTCTCTTTGTGCAAAAAGAAACACAAATACAGGAGGAGACCAGTAGCGCTGTCTGTAAACCAGTTATCATCCACACAGAGAACAGTATTGTCTTTTTCTCAGTATGAATGTGTGCAAGGGAATTTAATACTGCTGCTGCTCTTTGTTTTTAACGGTCTCTGCTCACCAGCTCTCGTTTTTACAATTAGATCTAAAGCTGGAAACTGTATTTGGGTTGTATTCATCACCAGTGGTACAATTTAAGACAGGCGATGTCCGGCATGTTTTATTGTTTTGGTATCTTGGTTCATTAAAAGAACCATAGCATGGCGTTGCAGCGCAGATTAAAGTGGAGCGGGTGCAGTGACAGAACTGGGTCACAGCTTTCACCAATGCAGCATCCTGTTGGGAGATGTGCAGATTTACACGGAGAATAGCTCTCAGAAAAATAGTAATTGGTAGTTAGCAGAAATGGGAACAGACGTCTCTTGCAGCAGCAGCAGCAGCTCTGTTAACAGTAATTGGTGAAACACATTGCTGCCATGTCCCATGTTGACAGGTATTAGCACGTGCCAGGCCGTCTCATACTCTGTCATTTTGCCCTTATTCTGCAGACGAGTTGCTCCAGGAGCAGAAAGCTGACATGGACCAGTTCCTGTCATCTATCTCCGAATCACAGCCGGATGTCACCGTGTCGTCAGAGGAGAGCGTGGAGGTCCCCGTGTCCGAGGGCAAGCCCTACCGGCCCTTCCAGGTCACATCGTTGGGGTCCCGTTCAGAGCCAGAGGGTGAGCAGCTCCAGCCTCAGACACAACAGCACTGTGGCTGCGTGGAGAACAATAGGCCATACACATAAGTCTCTCTGAAGGACATTGGTGACGAAGCCCGCCAGAACTGTTGCACAGTGAGGGAGACTAGGTTTACAATGTGTTCGATGCCGATGCGAATGTGTTGTGGAGCCGTGCGTTTGCACTTATCTGTGCCTGCACAGTTCCCTGTGGCCTTCAACGCAGCACTGCTGAAGTTCACATAAACCCACAAAGCCTCAGGCTTCGGTGCTGAGCTGGAGCCAAAAGCTTAGGGAAAAAAATGAGCAGTTATGGCTCTCGTCTTTGTCACATTGGTGCCAAACAAAAGATTGAATTCTCAAGGAGAGAAAAAAAAGTGATGGATGGAACGCTTCCAGCAAGATGGAAGGCAAATTACAAGTAAATCCCCAAGGAACATTTAATATACATGCCAACACCCCAGAGGGCTTAGACAGAGCCAGCCAAGTTTGAAATGGCTCCCTTTTTTGAGTTTGGTTATGTCTCAAATTTATTTTCGGACTCTTCCCTGCTGGACTCTTTTCCTAATCAATTAACACAGCTTGGTAATCCTGCCTTTTCTCTTCTCACCTAAGTTAACTATCTTCTCTCCTTCCCCCTTTTTTTTCTGTTGCTCATTTCTAATGCCAAGGCGATCTATCAGACTCCCCACGTGCCTTCAAGAAAGGTTGGTGCCTCTGTTGCGTCTTGTTTTTCTCCTCATCTCCCATCTCCTATTTTGTTCCACTGTTCTCCTTTCCCTTGGTGCACTTTGGGATCCTCTCTCTCCCACCATTTCTATTTTATCAAAAGCCATCTGGTGGTAAATTTTCTTTTTTTTGATGACTCACATGGGCTGCGTGGTTGGGTTTCAGTTGCTCTTATGCTTTTCATCATACTAAAATTATCACCTCGTGCTGAATAGCAAAGCAGTGGCTTCTAAGGGCCTTTCTCAATCCGGTCCCTTCACCCTCCTCCTGAAGCACCCTTCTGTAAGGTGTAGGATATAAATACAGCGGCAAGCTTTGGGACGAGCTTCCCTCTCTCCGACGTAACTGTCATAACGTTTCGTAACCACGGTTTCATATCAAGCGGCAACTGTTATACACAGCACTATTAATAAGCTACATAATCGATAAGGTGGTACGGGCAGAGAGGTGGCAGGAAAAAGGAATTTGCTTTGGTGTTTTGGTGCATAAACAAGAAAAATAAATATAGAATAGAAAAAATACAATAGAAATATTTAAAAAACATAGGCCTACTATTTAAAAAATATGTACAATATATCTGTTTAAAATGAAAGAGCTTGGCAGGAATGTGCAAAGATATATTCTAGGGGAGGTGCAAAGGTTCACAATATTAAGAATAAAAAGAATATGCAATATACAGAGAAACTAAATATAAATCTTACTCCCATTCTTCTTTGGTGACATTTCTTCTTTTTTTTGGTAAATATATTCTTGTTTTTAACAAGATACGGTATTTGCAACAGTCCCTGTATTTATGCACTTTATAATCAAATGAACACGTCTACCGTTTTCTAGACGAGACATTTGGTCCAAATTTTATGTAACCTTTAAGTTGTTAACGTCTGAATGACAAAATTAAATGTCTATCTTAGTTTGGGCAGTTTACGTTTGTACGGGTAGTCACACAGAGCTTTTTTTGTACAGAGCGTGTTCCATGACCCTCCATGCGAACGCACAAAAGGAGTGGAAGAGAAAGGCCCTGAGTCTGGTAGAGATAGGTCCCAGCCAGCTTCCCCTCCCAGAGAGACGCGTGTTCGCTGTCATCACGTCCTCAGTGCATTCGTCAAACCACCCTGCTTAATTATTCCCCCTCCCACACGCTCATTCCCCTCATCAGTCGCCCTCTCTCTGACAGCAGCTGTGTGATTTAGTGGCCCTGTCTGAGGCTCGGTGTTTCCGCTGCTGACCCACAGCCCAATCTAAATGGGCCCAATTTGTCCTCCAAGACCTGAGACGGGGATGTGGCTACGTGTCTGATCTGGGCTTAACCTTGTGATCTTACTCAGTGAACACAGAGACACCTTCCTCTAATTGCTGAATCTAAATTATGTATTGATTTTGGGGGGAAAATGGATGCACAACCTCCATTGCTGTTTTTTTTTCCCCATAGAACTTTGTCCTGTTGTTTTTGCGCTTCACTAGTCCAACCTTGCAGTTAAAGAAAAAAGGAGACATTCTGACCCAGCCAATATTTTGCACATTTGCTTGATAAATGATTCATTGTCGATTCCTTTTCTGTCGATTGACTAATAGATTAATGGACTCATTGTTTCAGCACTTTTTCAAATCCATGCACATGAGAGGTCACATTGCTCCCGCAGAGGTCATTCCCATTTAGCTGCTGTGTGTTATTGTGGCAGGCTGCGATGTGCACCCTGCAGTACCATCTGATAAGCTGCCAGAGTTTCAGACGTCACTCCTGCCTGAGTGAGGCTGGTAAACACACATCATTGTCCCTCGCTTAATCCAAAGGCAATTGTACTAATCTTGAGCGTTTGGCAGTGGCAGCAGACAGTAAGCCGACGCCAGACCCGTCACTGCTGTACATTGCTCAGGAGGACCCTGCCCTCATTACCCCACTCGCTCTCTCCTCTCTCAGTTCTTGATTTATTCATGGCATATCTGGTGTGTGTATATTAATAGATCCTATGCCTATTCCAGAACCATCAGTCTAACATGCATATTTGACACTCTGGCCCAGTTTTTGGTGTAGCCACTTACTGAAACCCACAGTTGTTTTTAATTGTCATCTGTTGAAGCTGCAGTCAGTAACTTTGAATAAATATGATTTAAAAACAGTATTTTTTATAAAACTGTCACTATATCCAGACAGCAGTGAATGAGAAAGGTAATCTGTGAAAAGAAAGCCATGGTCCTCTGTGTCCTCCTAGTGCTCATAATGGCATTTGCAAGACTTCCTTGCACCCGAAGGAAAACAACAAGCAGCCGTCAATCGCTGATCACGAAACTCGCGAACTTCGATCAAACTGTCAAACTAGATGGCGCTGAATGATATCAAACATGAATCATGATTCTGTTACTGTAATGCCTATTTCTCGCCTCAAATGTGACCCGGCCGCCATGTTGAAATCAGTCGAGACAAAACAAAGCACCGCCCACCAGCCGGAGCAAACTTTCTCATTTACAGCTAAACAGTACACTAAAATTTGTTTCTGAAAACATTTGAGGCGAGAAATACGCATTACAGTAACAGAATATTGATTCATATCTGATATTTATTCAGCGCTGCCTAGTTTGACAGTTTGACCGGAGTTCGCCAGTTTCACGAGCACTGGTTGACACTGTGTTAAGGTCTTTGCACACCAAGTCTGTATTTTTCATTTGCGATTTTTTAGTCCGTCATCTAATAAAAAAAAAGGTTACACACAGAACCTTGCACACTGAGTCCGATGTGTTTTATCACTCTGTTTGTTGCAAAAATTTGCATTACAAGACAAAACTGAAATGATTGCATGTGTGCGATGGATAGCACTAGTCCAAAATGGGGCTAATGAATGAATGACATTAGCAAGAAGCTATCGTTTAGCTGCCTGGAGCACAATCACTACTGTCTGATCTTTCCTACATCCTTGCGACCATCCCTGATTCCAAGCTGTTCTGCAATCACCATTTAAATTCTGCATCTCTGTATTCTTGTATTACTTTATCGTAAAGTGCTTTGTGCGGGGAGACGGAGTGAATGTTTATCATGCCATTTTGGATGATGATGTTTGCACAGACGGTGGCTCTGAGTGGTCAAACTACCCTCTTTTGCCTTTTGACGGATGCAAAAAAACGCAGAAAATCGAACCTGTTCCAAAAAATGTAATGATGGACGAAAGTTTAGGAGTCGATGTGTAAACGTTATTGACACATGAGGTCGTATTTATTTTTCCACGTCCGACAATTTCGGACGAAAAATACGGACTTGGTGTGCAAAGGCCTTTAGAGACTGCTCGGCTCTGATTGGTTGCTTTCCTTCGGCACTGTGAAATCTTGCAAATGCCATTAGGAGTACCGGAAAAGGCAGAGCAACATGATTGTTTTCACTGATTATCTGTCTGATGAACTACTGTCAGGATATAGTGACAGTTTTATAAACATAACTTTTTTTTATCATATTTGTTCAAAGTTACCAACTGCAGCTTTAAAATCTCAAGGGACTATGAAGGATTTGTAGATGAGGAGCTACAGTGATGCAGAGTTTTGACCATGATATAGGAGATAAAGTGAGGGATACAAAATGCCAGGATGATTCTAATTGTTTAGAAGGGTTTCATTTAATGGGTGTTTGTAGAGCAGCCATATGCAAAACACCACTTTGAGAGGGCCTTTGTAGAAAAAAAAAATATGGTCAGTGTCATGCTGGCGTCACAGTGCTCACACTGTGCTGAATGGAAGAAAGGGCTTTGTTGTCACCAGTGCACTATGGAGACTGACGTGACAGTTCTGAGGAAAAGAGCTGGATGTTTTATGTGCAGCTGTCCACCATCAATACCTCCATCCCTGTTTGTTGGTTTGTTTGTTTGTGCTGCTCTGCTGTTATTGACTGTGCTCCTTCACCTCCTGCAGGCTCCGCCATGTCTGGTTTAGACGGTCTGATAGGTGCTGAGGAGAGAATCATCAACAGCAAACCCAAGATCAGCGACAATGTGGTAAGAGCTTCGCTGTCACTTTTGTCATTTTGTTTGTGCCTCGAAGCTTTTTTCTAACTTCTAACTTGCTCAACACGTGAACTGAGAGCAGCATTGTTAAAGCAGGAGACATTTTTGGGAAGATAATTTAGTTTAGTTATTTAAGATAATTTAATTGTATTTCCTGCGTTAAAGCAGCAGTGGGCAGAAACGGAGCAATTATGATTTAAAAAAGTTATTTTTATAAAACGGTCACTATATCCTGACTGTAGTGCATGAGACAGGTAATCTGAAAAGAAATCATGTGCCTCTGTGTCCTCCGGTGCTTCTAATGGCATCTGCAAGATTTCACAGACCGGAGGAAATCAACCAATCAGAGCTGAGCTGGAGCCTTGCCGTCTCTGAGCAGCTGTAAATCACTTGCAAACTCCGATCAAACGGTCAAACTAGGCAGCTCTGATCAAATATGAATCAATATTATGTTACTGTAATTTCTCGCCTCAAATGTTTTCAGAAACATCTTGTAGTGTACTGTTTAGCTGTAAAATGCGAGTTTGTAAAGTATGTTGAGATCAGTTCAGGAAATACCAAGCACCGCCCACCCGCTGGAGCAAACTCTCTCATTTTACAGCTAAACAGTACACTACAAGATGTTTCTGGAAACATTTGGGGCGAGAAATATGCATTACAGTAGCAGAATATTGATTCTTCTTTGATCAGCGCTGCCTAGTTTGACCGTTTGATCGGAGTTCACGAGTGATTGACAGCTGCTTCCGTTGAATGAACAGCCAATAGGAACGCTCTCTCTCTGAAATGACCTGTGATTGGCCAAAGTCTCCCATCACGGGCTAGATTTTTTAAAGCCTGAAAACAGAGCCACGAGGAGGTGCAGAAGTCTAGTTTTCTCTCAGAACACTTGAATTACAATATGCTGAAAAGTTATTATGGCTGTTTTGCCCAATTATGCCAAAAACATTCTGCCTACAGCAGGTTTAAATATCCTACAACAGACAACTGAGTTTAATTTCATTACCATGACCTCAGAAAGAGGCAATTGAGCTGATGATTGTACAAACAGCGCTTTCACATAGCTCTCTTTAAGTTCAGCTTCTAATGAGTCAGATTATTCCTGTAACTATGTTGTCATAGTTACAGCTATCTCACACTGAGCTATTTGCGTGTCTCTCTTTGGCCTCTGCCAACCGACCCTCATTCAGATCAACTCCACACTTTGTTCGGCAGTCATCGCATGCTAACTTTTCTTTGCCAGACTCACCATTCCTCCTCGTGGATTTTCAAACTCAAAATGCTTGGCTGCAGAATGTGTGCCGTGTCTCGCATGCTAATCCAACACCGACTGCAAAGCTTTGTATTTGTGTGTGTGAATATGAGTCATGCAAGTTTTTGAATGCATGCATGTTTCTTTTTTTTTTTTGTGGAAGTGCCAGTCTTCTAAGACGGAGCAATCTGAGGTTAAAAATAACAAATGGTGGTGACACCTAAAATGTCTAACGTGGGAAATAGACTCTGGACTGCTCTGTCTCTACAAACAGCAGATTTTTTTTTTATTTCTGCCTCCTGAACACGCCCACTTCCACTCACAGCGCTTCTTCTTTAGATTAGAGCTCTCGGTAATGAGTGGCTGTTTAGAAAGATGTATTAACTGTGTGCCGAGAAGAGAATCTGTTGTTGATGCTTGCAAACCACCCTCCCTCTCTCCTTCCAAGACAGCTCCGAGTGTATCATCACCCAAACACAGATAATCTTTGCAGTTTACTCTGCTGCACATTCACACCCTCTTGCTCTCCGCCTGCCTATCTCTCTCTTTATCTCACACACACACATACGATCTCACACACACATTGTGGTGAGTGTAACCTGGGCTCCCCTGTCTGTGTTGACAGGTGATTGATGAGTCTCTGGATGTTAAAGAAGTGGTTTACAGTGCAGAGAGAGTCAGCGTTATGCATGATGATGAGCTGGTGAGTATAGCGGTGCCCTCCACAGGGCTCTTTGGGGAACTGTAGCTATCAGTAGTGGGGAGAAGGTGAAAGAAGGAGGGAGTGTGCAAAGATACCAGTTCTGCAGCTGAATTAAAAAATTTTAAAAAAAATACAGATTTGGAACAGATCCCGAATCCCGTCTTGTTTTTTTTCTGTTCAGGCTAATATGTTTTGGTTATTTCTGCATGGGTGCATGTTTGTTATGTGATTGTATCTGAATGTACACATTGGAAATCTCAGTGATATGATACGATGAATGTGAATCCATACAAACTGAGTGTGCTCGGTTTATGTGTGAGAATGAGCAGTAAAACAAGATTCCCCAGTGGCTGTCTACATATGATTAGTTTGTGTCATATGTGCCAGATTACATTGTGAAGATGAGTGTAGGTGACTGTGGTTGTGTGTTTATACTGAATTGGCCAAGATATTACACAATCTTCCACAAAGACACGTTTCATGCATGTGTACACACTATCATAAGTCAATCATGTCTTACATTGGCTTATATTTCAAAGAGAAATTCTTGTACTTGTCAACCTGGGTGCTAATATTATGTCTTTCTATTATGACCATTGATCCTGATTACAATTTACTCACCGCCTCCGCTGTAGATATTTGGGAACACAGATTCTAGCAAGAACAATATTGATTGGAACGAGGAGTGCGAGCCGACTGCAGCTTTCCAAAAAAAAAACCCTTCAAATTAACAGAAGTCATTGTGAACAGTGCTCTTTGAGTCAGATTGAAAGTAAACACAGGTAGTTGTCACTTGGAAATCCCTTTAGCTATTGAATTGAACTGCACAGCAAAGTAGATCCACTTCATGCGTGTTGGAAAAGTAGCAGCAAACACAAGAAGACAGTTAGCGTCAGCAAGTTTCCAAATTGCAAAAGTTAAATGTGGTTAGGCCTGTCACAATAATTACGTTACCGACTTATCGTACGATATATGGACATGACCTCGCTAAATTTTACGTTACCGACATATCGTACGATATATGGACATGACCTTGCTAATTTTTACCATGCCGACATATCGAACGATATATGGACATGACCTCGCTAATTTACGTTACCGATATATCTTATAACATATGGACATGACCTCGCTAATTTTTACGTTATCGACATATCGTACGATATATGGACATGATCTCGCTAATTATGTTACCGACATATCGTATGATATATGGACATGACCTCGCTAATTATGTTACCGACATATCGTACGATATATGGACATGACCTCGCTAAATTTTACGTTACAGACATATCGTGCAATATATGGAGATGACCTCGCTAAATTTTACGTTACAGACATATCGTGCGATATATGGACATGACCTCGCTAATTTATGTTACCAACATATCGTGCGATATATGGACATGACCTCGCTAATTTATGTTACCGACATATCGTGCGATATATGGACATGACCTCGCTAATTAACGTTACCGACATATTGTATGATATATGGACATGACCTCGCTAAATTTTACGTTATCGACATATCGTACGATATATGGACATGACTTCGATAATTTTTACGCCACTGACATATCGTACGATATATGGACATGACTTCGCTAATTTACGTTACCGACATATTGTACGATATATGGACATGACCTCGCTAATTTATGTTACCGACATATCGTACGATATATGGACATGACCTCGCTAAATTTTACGTTACCGACATATCGTACGATATATGGACATGACCTTGCTAATTTTTACCATGCCGACATATCGAACGATATATGGACATGACCTCGCTAATTTACGTTACCGACATATTGTACGATATATGGACATGACCTCGCTAAATTTTACGTTATCGACATATCGTACTATATATGGACATGATCTCGCTAATATTTACGCTATTGACATATCGTACGTTATATGGAGGTGACTTCGCTAATTTTTACGTTACCGGCATGTCGTACGATATATGGACATGACCTCGCTGATTTTTACGTTATCAAAATATCGTACGATATATGGACATGACCTCGCTAATTTACGTTACCGACATATCGTACTATATATGGACATGACCTGTTTGCCGACCTTCGATATTGCCCGTTGTGTTACATGCGTGTTTGTTTTCGTAAGAATGTCACCAACATTTTAGCCAACATGAATAAACAGCACTGTATTCCCTAACATTTTAAGATTAGGGCATTGCGCAGATATTGTGCATTTTTGTTAACAGAACCCGGAAGTCTATTTAATTTATTGTTTTGGTTGTGTGGTTTTATGTTTCATCATTTAGGATATTTTAATATTTAATTAAAAGTTCATTGCTCTTAGAAAGGGTGTACTTGCATTATTATGCTATTATATTATAATTATATCAGAGGCATGAAATGGTCTTAAAATGACAATAATATGGTTGATCACCATTATTTCTGAGACAATATGTCGTCCAACAAAATTAGTTATCGTGACAGGCCTAAATATGGTAATTAATGTTGTCATGATCATTGGTCATAATGGAAATTGAGAATGTGAGAATAAGAGTTCATGTACATTTTTAGATGGCTGGACGGGAGCTTTATTCTAAATTGTCATATAACAGCATGATAACAACATTTTGAATGTCTATTCAGCATAAGACAATTACCTGATTGAGGTAACTAGTATATGTGTACATACAATGTCTTCATTAGTGCAGCAAAGACAACTTTTTATTGCTCCAGTTATCAGCTGTGCATGTATTGTCTCCTCACTGTTGCTCTCTGTCCTCCTCTCACCCGTTCTATCTGTTAGGAGACCTACCGCCCCCTGGGAGAGGACTTCAGCTTCGGCAGCAGTGCACTGATTGGCTTGCTAGTGATCGCGGTGGCCATAGCAACTGTTATTGTGATCAGCCTGGTGCTTTTGAGGAAGAGGCAATACGGCACCATCAGTCATGGCATCGTGGAGGTAAGCCACCTGTTATCTGGAGCAGAGTGTGAGGATTTGGACAGAAGGTGTGAATCGTACACACCAGTGCTCTCAATGAACTGCTGTCCATGTTAGTCCAAGTGTCAGATTTAGATTAAATTATCAGGGGTTATGTAAATGGAGCATGTGTAAATGCAAGGCAAATTAGATTATTGCCCCGGCAGCATCTGCATACAACACACACAGCATGTTGTTGGTGTGTTCTGCCCTTGCTTAGGTCAGCCATTAAGAGTGTGGTGTGTCTGTCTCACAGGTTGACCCCATGCTGACACCAGAGGAACGCCACCTCAGCAAGATGCAGAACCACGGCTACGAAAACCCCACCTACAAATACCTGGAGCAGATGCAGATCTAACCAGAGCCTACAGGGGGGGGCGCTGCGGAGTCTGACAGAGGACGGCAACCGAGGGGGAACATACTACTGACCAATAACATATGCTATTGTTAAAATCATTTGCATACATCCAAACTCCATTTACTGGTTTGTTCAAAACAATCCTTTAATAATGCTACTACTTCTACTACTGCTACTATTGTACTATAGAGCTCTTTTTGATCATGTTTCTTTTGAAAAGGTGATGTATCTGCCATTTTGCATTATGGAAAATGTGATTCTGCAGATTTCTCTGTAATTATCAAATACAGCTGTCTCAGATCAAGGTGTATAACATTTCTTCAGACATTTCCTTTATTTTTGAAAGTGAAAGGCAAATCAAAATTTAAATATTCATCAATATTCAATATCATCGAACCGGCATACCAGACACTACACTTTATTTCTCGTCATGCAAGTGTCATTCATGCCGTTTCTGATGGTTTCCTCAAAAAAGAATTGGTGTTTTATTTTGTTCTTTTTTCCTCTCAATAGATTGCTTGTATATGAAGGTTCTTTGTACCAATTAAAATGTATAGTGAAACAACAAATGAGAAAAAAATGAAATCATGAATTATTTACTTTCTGTTCTTTGTTATGATAACAGACAAAATATACATATACAGTTTAAATATATATAAGAATAGATGTTTTTATTTCACCTTTTTTTTTCCTCCTAGGGAAGAGGTTATGAGTGGGTTTAGGGTTCTTAGCTTAGTGGTCATGAGTTGTGTTGGCAGGCACACTGTTAGAAAGAGTCGGGGAGGGTGAAGGTGTGCACAGACCCCCAGCTCAAACACATCACACAAAACCTACTCTGAACCCTTACGAAGTGAATGTGATAATATATCCCCTCCTACACACACAAACACAACCTTTTATCAATAGGGAAATCCATAGATTAAATAATTCCTATTGACATGTGTTACATAGTTGAATGTATCGTGGAAGCTTTTTTTCCATACTATGTACCTGACAGGTTCCTACGTGGCTTTGATTTTAATGCTCTGTCGCGGACATTGTGACAGCGGGCGATGACATGCTACAAACTGACAAACAAGTGGTGATTTTGTGTTGTTGTTTTTTTTTGTTTATTGTTTTTCTGCAAAAAAATATCTGAAGCAAAAACCAAGTATCAGAAAAACTACTTCGAAACTAATTTTGGGGGATGATGTACACACACGTTTCTGGAGCAGCTGTTGGCTTTGCTGGTTATAAAGCGTAGAACAGTCGAATAAAACAGAACAGGGCCGGCACAGAGGCACAAACATAAGGTGTTGATTAGTGCCCATCTGCCACCAGGGGGCCCCCAAATGCAGGGAAAATGCCCAAAATGTTGTAGATTTGGGGGTGTTATGGCTAATTCTCGGATCACAAAAAAATGCCAAACAATGAGTGAAGTTTTTTTCTGAACCTACCAAATTTGGGGATTGTTGCAAATAATTTGGTGGTTACTAAAAGTTTTTTTTAGGATTTGGGGGAACTATAACAAATTTTGCAATCTGGATTTGGGGATTTGGGTACCCAGAAAGGCTTGGGCCGGCCCTGGATCAAAGACAATTGAAGACAACTTGGAGCTGGAGGGCTGTGCAGGCAGACAGAGACACACAGAAAGACAAGGCTTGGAGAGCTGGTTTTTGAAGAAAAGGCTAACTTGTGTATTTTTACAGGTAGAGAATGACACAAAACTGAATCCTAGAATCCTCTTTTCTCTCTCTCTCTCTCTCTCTCTTAGTATTGTCTTTGTATGCCTGTATAGTTGATGTTGCAATCATGGCTTTTTTCCGGAGGATTACCTGTGGTGTGCATTGTTCTTATATGAAATGATATGATATATATATTTTTAAGTTTGTTTTCTTGTTTTCTATTTTTTCCTCTTCCTGTGACAGTATCTCTGTATGTGACTGTCTCACTATGCACCCAAACGGCTTCAATCTTGTAACTGCCTGCTTGATTGTGGGAAGGGACTGGGAACTAATATAATATGCATATTAGTGATTTAAAAAAAAAATTGATTGACACCAATGGAAACAGATTTATGGTTACAGGGGGGATACACATCAATAAACTCACAACTTCCATATGTATGTGTCGTCTTTTCATGATAGATAGATAGGTAGTTAGATAGATAGATAGATAGATAGATAGATAGATAGATAGAAATGCCCACCCCAATATCTCATCTATGTATATTCAAATATCTTGTTTTGTCCGAGCAAAAAATCCCAGCAAATATTCACATTTGAGAAACTGAAACTGAAATTACTTGAATAATCAAACAATTATCTAAATACAAGAAATAACAAGAAAATTAATTAAAATCGTCAAAATGTTATGTTATGTTATTTTATGTTATGTTACGTTACGTTATATTATGTTATGTTATGATATGTTATGTTATGTTATGTTATGTTATGTTATGTTATGTTATGTTGTGTTTATGTTATGTTATGTTATGTTATGTTATGTTATGTTATGTTATGTTATGCTTTGTTATGTTATGTTATGTTATGTTATGTTATGTTATTTTTAATTAAGCCAAGAGGAGTTTCAGGGACCATTATTTTAGGGCTGCAACTAACAGATATTTTCACTATCAATTAATCTGTCAATTATTCATGTCATTAGCCTAAGTGTTTGGTATGCCATATAACATCTCAGAAGTAAGAAAGTAAAAGAAAAGTAAGCCTGCCTTGAAATATTCAAATATCTTGTTTTGTACGAGCAACGGTCCAAAACCCCAAAAATATTTAGTTTAATAGCATTAAAGACAAAAATCCCAGCAATTACTCACATTTGAGAAACTGAAAGCAGAAGATTTGGGGCATTTTTTTCCTTAAAAATTACTTCAATGATAAAATGATTATCAAAATATAAAGAAATAACAAGAAAATTAAGTAAAAACAATTAATTTTCGGTTGTAATTAATCAACTAATCGTTTCATTATTTTAAGTGTGTGTGTGTGTGTGTGTGTGTGTGTGTTTGGATTAAAAATTATTACGATTTTTAGTTTTTTAAGGGATGTTTGTAAATAAGGCTCATGGTTGTCCTGTATTTTATACACAGAATACGTAGTGCTGCCTCATTGTATCAATCCGCATGTGCAGAGCGGATTAATACAGTCTATGAAATTACTTAGGCCTACAAATTGGAAATATTGATTCATTTTATCACCACAGATTAGTGCGGGGGATAAACAGAAACTCATGGCTCATCATGAATGTAATAAAACGTTGGTGATTCAACAGTGAGTCATGGTTACGTTACACAAACAAGGCAGAAGCGCAGGTAAGATCATATGACTGATACTAAAAATACCCTGAATGAAACCTTTACTATATCAAGATTTGACTAAATAAAAACATTTTTTTTTTAAATTTTAATTCAATTACAACTCCTTGAAACTGTGTCCAGGCTAAAATATAATGTGTAGCTGCTTCAAAACACTTTGTAAATGCCAAGCACAGTATTATAATCGACTTAATAGTGGTGTTTTATTTATTTCAACATTTTCCTGTAGTCGTTTCCCATAAAAGGTCATTAAAAGAACCTATGTGCCCTCTACCTGAGGCGGGAGAGCAGCTCTTAGCAGCTGCAGGTAAACAGGAAGTGTGTGCAGGTGCGGGGAGGAGACACGCCCGCAGAAACCTGAAGCACCCGGAACAAACCTTTTTTTTCTCTCTGCTGTGTCGTCCAGTTTCTCTTGACACACACGCGACATATTTAGTCCAGACAGACATTAGTGAACATTTGGACCGGAGAGGAAACCTTCTTTTAATTACACCTCAGGACATTTCTTCTTTACGGTTTCTTTTGCGCGCAGGTTGAATTACATTGAGAATCACCTGTTGGAGACATAAAAGGCCTGCAGGTTCACCTGGGAACAGCCCGTGGGCAGCTTCAAACACTACTACAATCAGAGAAATAAACAAGAAGAGGAGAAGAAGCAGTTCAGGTGTTTTTAGCTCGTTTTGGTTCTAATTGCATTAGTCCAGGTGTTGAGCCCTGATGGACTACATGGACAGTGGACTGAGATACACCCCAAAGTCGGTAAGAAACTTCTGTTCAGCCTACACATGCAGCTTAGCCTCCGTTTCACTCTGTAGGACACTCTTTCCTAACACTGGTGCATATATGTGGGACAGTGAAGACAGGAAGTGAACCAAACTGACGCAGAGACTAACTTCAAAAGATAAGTTAAAGTTAGTGTGAGCTATAATAGGTAAATGAACCATAGCAAACCTGTCAGACATGAAGTAGAAAGGTCACTTGTGTTGTCATTCCACAGATAGGCCGCATACAACTCTTGAAAGGATATCTCCCTGTATACAACCCTGCATTTTTTTTTTTTTTTTTTTTTTAAAACCTCAACAGTGTGAGCCACTCTTATCACCAGCACACTGTTTTGCCTAAAGACAAACAGGTTACCAAGTGAAACATAAATCCAGCACTCAGAAGCTGAGAAAACCTGCTTTCATTCCTTCGCCAAGCTTCTGGTTCTGTACAGATTAGAGGCTGTGCCAGGAGTTTAATTTGGTCTTTTTTGGGGACAAGCTTTTAAATTCGTTATTCCCACGTTTAAAAAAAAAAAAAAAGCACAAAAATCATCTTTAGATATGTGAGAGCACTGTAAGAGCGAGTACCATCTTCTGAAGCTGCACAAATAATGTGTTATTCTGATACAAGAAGACCTCTAATGGATCAATGTACAATAGGTCTTCTACACGTTGTGATTTATAGTCATTTTTTCATTTAGGTAAGAGCAGCAATTCATGAGAAAATATCAGAAATCCTATTATAAAATCTTGGGTGTCGTGTCCTTTGGCCTGTGGTATAACTTTCCACCAAACCTCCTTGTAAATCAGATTGTTGAGATACCCCGCTAGCTGCACTCACCCAGCTCCTTTTTCTCTGGTGCATTATTTCCAAAAAGTTAGCACAATGAAAAAACTGTATTGAGGCGTCTTCCCACCTGTAATATACAGTAAATGATACTCTTCAAGCTTTAAACCGACTCAAGACTTTGGCTAAAATCCTTTTTTCAAATAGTGATTCTCTCTGTTGAACATCCCTGAGCTCCATAAGCGAAGGTCCTCAGAAAGTAGAGCAGGCAGCCGTCGAGGGCCTGACGCCTGAATTCCTCCAGGTTCCTCCGCCCTGTTATGACTTGTTCACTTGAGTCCTTCTCTTCTACACACTCATTCAAGATTACACACACAGCATCACAATATGGTGATAAACACATTGTACTATGTGAGAAATGGCCTTCAGTCCCAGAGGAGAGATCTGAGGAGTATTCAGTCGCTAAGTTGCTGTGCTAAGCGTGTTTTGGTCTTTGACAATGAGGCTGGGTGATAATTAAATGCCATTTTAAACATATTATGATTACATGATGTGTATTTGACATATTTACATTTCTGTTGTCGACTAATATTAATAACCAAATTCCTGTTGTGTAAAGACGGACATTTTAAGGTATATAATTTGAATAGTTCAGAGTTTTTGTGTTTTTTTTAATTATAATTCTATTGATTGAACCGTATGAATACTGTTTACAAGCTCACTAAAGATTTACACTTAAATTTCAGGCTTCATGAGGACTTGATATTCATGGTTCATTTGAAGAGTTATGTCACAGTTCTGGTTATTTTGAAACGGATTTCTTTATAAGGAGATGGGGCTTTGTAACACGTTCTCTCTGTTTCTTCATTTAAAATGTATTTCCCTTTAATTTGCAGCTTGTAAGAAAAACACCTTGGGCGGTAGATGCGTGATGCATCATGCATTTAATTATTTGGTTAACAAACAATCCAGAGCCATGCATATCTATTCCACAGACTCTGCAATGAGCCCTTTAAAATGAGACAGATGTCAAACCTGCTCTTTAAAAATACATGCTTGCCCCCATAGGTGCAGTGTAATTCATTGTAGTCATTCAGCACGAGTATCAGGTTTATACAAGGGGAAAGACAGTGTTGTCCTTGGTTTCCACTGCACACAATCTTATAGTAAGCACCTTGTAGTTGTAAAACTTACTGGCTCAAAATTAGAGTCATAGGAGTCTTTTTTTTAAGATGATCTTTTGTTGACCCGGGAAGTTGTCCAGCTTTTTAGGGCCTTTAATTTTCTACTACAGTGAGCTCGCAGAGAAACTTGTTGTGTTCCACTTCAGATCAGCGAGTGGTTAGCTCCCAGCAGGTTAGACAGGATTTTACATGGTGAAACCTTTGTACTCCCTCCCCCCCCTTAGTCTCACCTCTTAAAGGTAACCATAGAGTTGTGACTCATCATTTTTCCTTCTAATTCATTAAAAGCAACAGACACTGAACCTGTCCTTTTCTGTGTTTTATGGGTAGATTTAGAAGTAAAATCTGTTGAGATTTCTTTCTCTTAAAAAGCGAGTAGTCAAAGAAAAGCATGTAGTCATATTTCAGAAGATAGTTAATCTGGTTGAGGACCTGAATGTGTAGGTCACCACAGGCTGGGACATTCCTAAAATAAACAAGTGCCTACTTGCTGTCTGCTGCTGTCACTTATCTTCAGCTCATTATTTTCTCAGGAGACATGTACTTGTATTCTGTCTTAAAAAGCAACAGTGTCACTAAAAGAACATCCTTGGGGAAAAGCTTCTGCAGCTTTATGTCCACAAATGTATTCACGCTCCTGTGAAATGGTTGGAATGAATATTTTATATCTTAATATAGACCCTTCAGTTTTATGTGTTGATCATTCATTCATCCAGACACCTGTCTGTCCGTGTGTCTTCCAGGACAAAGACTGGGACACCTCTGTCCAGTTCCTGCCAGCGTCGGATAACAAAAAGTTTGAGAAGAAGAAGGGTCCGGGGAAGGTCGGGGCTGTGATCGGCGTGGTGATCTTTGCTGCCGTTATTGCACTTATGACCGGACTGCTGGTCTGGCATTTCCACTGTAAGAACTCCTTCCTTCATATTAATTAGACTAATAGGACACAAGCAAGTAGGGCTGAAACTAATGATTATTTTCATTGTCGATTAATGTGTCAATTATGATTAATTAATTAGTTGTTTAGTCTATAGAAGCCAGAAAATGGTGAAAGATGTCGATCAGTGTTTCCCAAAGACTGAGACGACGTCCTCGAATGTCTTGTTTTGTCCACAACTCAAAGATATTCAGTTTACTGTCATAGAGGAGGAAAGAAACCAGAAAATATTCACATTTATGAAGCTGCAATCAGAGAATTTTCACTTTTTTGTTCTTAAAAAATGACTCAAACTGATCAATTATGAAAAATTGGCGATTCATTTAATAGTTGACAACTAATCGATTAATCGTTGCAGCTCTAATAGCAAAGAGGTAATGAAAAGGATGTTAACTTTAAAAGTAACCTGATCATATATCATGATATCATAATCAACATCTTATATCTTATTTTTTATATGTCCTTTGCAGAGCTCTTAGATTTGCCAGATTGTTTTCATTCTAGCTAGAGTAATAGATGATGAGGAAATAGTTAAAAAAGGCCCTTTTGCACATTGTTAAAGGGATAGTTCAGGTGTTTTGAAGTGGGGTTGGATGAGGTACTTATCCATAGTCAGTCTATTACCTACAGTAGATGACGGTCGGCACGACCCCAATTTGGAGAAACAGACAGGAGTTACTGCACGGGAGCAAAGTAATGTACCGCTGTGGACGGGGCAGCAGCAAAACGGATTTTAGCCACCTAAAATAAAAAAAAAACAGTTTAAATGTACACTTTATTTAGAATATTTTCTGACAGGGAACTGAACTGAAAGTGAAACTTATCTTTACTGTTTTTGTCAACAGAGTCTGGTGGCTTTGAAGAGAGCATAGATAAGTTTCAATTCAGTTCCCGGTTCCTCTGTATGTCATTGTAAGTTTTCGAGATGTCTTGATAACAAACAAATAGACAAACAAACAAGACAAAAAGACTTCTTTGGTGGAGGTAAAAGATGTATGGATCAAAAGGGAGAGAAAGCCTACATTCACTTTGCTGTTCTCTTTAAGTTCCTTCTGATAAAATAACGAAAACACATACAAGTTTCTGATGAACTATGAAATGTTCATAGGCAAGTTAGAGCTCACTGCACCTTTATTCTGTTTGTCTGATTATTTGCACATGCAAATGATTCAATCCTAGAAGGAGAGATTAAAGCAGTCAGTTGAAACAAGTACACCTGAGGGACTTCACAACGTCACAACTCAAAAGATAGAAGGAAGAAAAATTATTGACAAAAAGTTCACTAAGCCCAAATCAGATGAAAAGAATAAACTAGTCTTGTGCAGTAAGAGTGTGTCCGTGTGATCCTGCAGTCCGTAAAGATGTGCGACTCAAGAAGATGTACAGCGGCTCCATGCGGATCACCAACCAGGTGTTCGAAGAAGCCTACGAGAACTCTAACAGCTCCGAGTTCAAGGCGCTGGCGAAGCAGGTGATCCCACAGGTGAGACTGCTGCTCAGACCTCCACGCCAACCCCCCCCCCCCCATCCTCAAAAATGAAATTCATTCATCATTCTCTGTTGTGATTTTGCTCCTGTCTCTTTCAGCTTAAAGCCATCTATTCCAAAAGTCCACAGCTGGCCAAATACTATGTTGGTTCTACAGTTCAGGCTTTCAGGTACGACTCCTTTTATTATTCCCTCTACTAAGAGGATCGTGTTTCATTTCCTGTTTGTCTGTGTGTTGGTTAGCAGGATATCTCAGAAACAGATTCACCTGCAATTTGGAGGAAAACTAGACCAAAGATGAAGTGATTGTTTTGGGTGTGATCTAATAGCACCACCATTTATAACACACTAATCTCTAAATATTTTTTCTATTATTAAAGTTGCAAGTTCAGAGGATTGTGCATGTGTGCGCTCTCTGCTTTTTTAAAGATTTCCATGCCCCCAAAATGGATGGGATTTACTGTTACTGTCAGTGTTTCAGTTTACTTAAAATTATATCAGAGTATAGAGCTGTAGTATAGAAAATAAGTTCATCAAACACAAAGACATAAGCAATAATAATAATAAAAAAACAATGTGTTACTGAAATAAAAGTTTGACTAGATAACACTAGAACTTTCCATCAAATCCCAGACAAATTAAATTATTGTTGCCATATTAAAAGCTTTTATTATTACATTATTTTATTCCTTTTCACAAGATCATTTTTACATAGCTGTGGTTGGGAACAGGGTTATTATAGTAAACTAAAACTAAAACGAAAATAAGCAGTGAAAAATAGTTTTAGTAAACTGAAGCTAAAAAAAAACTAAATCCTTTAAGAAAAATCAAACGGAAGTGAAAAAATATTGCCTGGTTAAAAAACTAAAAAAACTAATATAAAAAAAAAGAAGATAAATTAATTTCAGTTTTATTTTTCTAGCTATAATATATCACAACTGAAAAAAAGGAGACCGCATTATTCTCCGTCAACTTTCGTGACATTGAACCACAGAAATTGAACGGACTTGACATTCCAGGAGATGGTGCCATGCCGCAGTGCTTTACATCAGACACTCAAGTAGCGCGAAGATTAAAATTAAACATTATGGCCATTCCTACACAGTTCTCCAACCATGTATTTTGTATGTAAATGTAGCTACGTACTTTTAAGTCATTATACCTGACTGGACAGAGCAAAAACAAACTAAAACTACTGTAAAACTAAAATTAAATATGTTAAAACTAAACCTTTCTGAAAAACTGAAACTAAACTAAAACTAGCAAACACACTCTGAAAGCTAACTAAAACTGAACAAAAATGAAATCTAAAGTCAAAACTAAAATATAATAAAAAAACTAATTGAAAATTGAAAAACTATTATATATCCTTGGTTTGGAAAGAGCCATTATATTACTAACATCACTGACCAATTTACAGTATTTAATATTAGCCCAATAAGAGTCTTTATGTGTCTGACCCTGTTAGTATAGAGACATTTAGTTTTTCACTTTGCTCCACCTCTATACTATTTAATTGTTGTCTCAATACTCTCAGTGAAGGCAGTGTCATTGCCTACTACCTGTCCGAGTTCAATGTCCCTGCGGGCCAAGAGGCATCTGTGGACAACGCCATGTCTTCGATGGAGAAGCTGGTGGACAAAGAGAGGCGTACCCTGTCCAGACCTAGCAACTCTCTGGTCCTTGATGAAGTCACATCTTCAGGTAGAGTCAAAGCAACAGTCCATAATCTATCGTGCTGTTTTGCTCGTGGTTTGTTGTGGAATGTCAAGTTCTGTCTGTTTTGTTGTCAACATCCTCATCTAAGTTGTTTGTTTTGTGTTTCATCTCACAGCACTTGATCCCCGCCTGCTTTCAGCATCATTCAACAGTAAGTGCTCAGCTTGCATCTATTTATCTTTGACAACTAATCTATATAAATCAGCAAACATGTCTAACACATACATTAGTTCATGGGGTTTGGAACATGCTACCATAGCTGACAATATAGATGAAACCATTATTGATTATTGTCTCCTGTCACTTGTTACATTAGAACATTTTTCTGACATATAGTCATGTAGTTTTTTTGTTTGCAGCGTCTCTTTCTACCCAGCAAGGATTAAAAATTCTGTAATTTATACTCTTCAGAAAATAAAAGTCTGACTGGCATGATAAACATGTAGTCTAGCCCAGTGATTTTCAAAGTGGGAGCCACCAGGTGGGGCTCAGCAAATTGGACGGAAGATTAGGGAAAATGCTAGAAAAATAGATTTTTTAACAATATAATCAAATTATTATTATTACAAAATATAATTTATGATAATAATATATAACATATATACTATACCTGTGAGGGTTTCTGGACAATACTTGTCATTATTTTGTGTTGTTAATTGATTTCCAATAATAAATATATACATACATTTGCATAAAGCAGCATATTTGCCCACTCCCATGTTGATAAAAGGATTAAATACTTGACAAATCTCCCTTTAGGTACATTTAACTATGGACAATCATACGATTAATCACAATTAAATATTTTAATTGACCGATAGCCCTATAGATTTGGGTGGTATGGTATTATGCAGTTGGTCATTTGCATAGTAAATATTAGCACAGTGATATCAGAATAAGTTTGTAAACAGGTCCTGATCTGATCCTTAATCTGCATTGAGATAATTGGGCTGTTGCTGTCTTATGACAGTGATTTACACAGTTGAATGTGAACACCAAGTCTTTGTTTCTGTCTCAGAATTTCTCAGTTTTGCAGAACACACAAGGACAAATCATATCGGGCAGATCCAGTCCCCTGGCTTCCCCAATAGGCCTTATCCCTCCAACACCTTCATCCAGTGGCAGCTGAGAGCAGACCCCGGCTATGTCATCAAGCTCGAGTTTGATACCATGAATCTGGAAGAGAACTGCAAGAATGACTTTGTCAAAATCTACGACTCCCTGGTGGCCATGGAGGGCCGCGTTATGGAAGAGTGAGTCTTTCCTTTTGCCTTCAAGATGATACATAACTCACCTGCCTCCTGCTCTCTTTATTTTCATGTAGTGGCTCACTTAACATTTTTTTAGATTTGGATAGAGGGCTATACTGTATCTTGTATGTAAGGCCCTCTGCTGGTCAGATGCCGTGCTTCTGATCGACCTTTATACTGCACACAAAGGTGCAGCTGCCTAACATTGGCTGGGTTACGCCTCATGCTAGAATAATAGCACTTGCAATATGACAGTTGAGTCTAAATCTGTGAGCAATGCAGATGAAAGAATTTGAGAGTGTGATTGCTCTTTTCAAAACAACATGGTGGACTCTGTGAAGAAGACCCGCTCCCTATGTAGATAAGGAAGGGCTCATTCTAAGCTAATGAAAACACAACAATTCTTTGTTTCAGGTGATTAATATACGCTAATGAAAATATATTTATGAATATTATATTCCCTTTCTGCTAATGGATCCCCCGAAATGTTACACACTGTTCCTTTAATCCATGATTAAACTCAAACCGTGTCAAAAGAACCAGCATGGTAAGACTGTAATATGATGTACTATGCTTGGGCCAAAGGTAAAAATCAAGGTTCAGTGAGTGAGAATTTTAATTCTTTACTATCATGAAAAACCACATAATTATTCCCATAGGTGTTGATCCAATGAAAGTATGTTGTTCTGGAATCAATTCAATAACAATGAACAGTGAGCATGTAGGAAATATGTTGTCTGTTTTTGTCTTCTACAGGATGTGTGGCTACTACTCACCTAGTGAACCTTTGACCTTTCTGTCTTCCGGCAATGTCATGCTGGTGATGATGGCCTCAAACGACAAGAAGAATTACCCAGGTTTTAGAGCAAAAGTCTCACAAGTTCGACGTGGAAGTAAAGGTAGGGACTAATATTGGAGCCTCTTTGTTACACTGGGGAAAAGGCCACTTCAAAAAGAAGTTAAAGGAGCAATATGTAGCACTGACAGCTAGCGTTTAAAACGGGTAACAGCAGTCCAAATTCAAAACATTGGAACCCGTCCGCTCCTCCGGTGTGAGTAATAGCAGTTAGTGTACGTCTTCGCAATTTGAGGGTTAACTTCTAGACAGGATTGTGTTAGCCTCTGTCCAGCAGTAGTCGGAATCACTTCAGCGGCTGCTTGTCTCAAATATTCGCTGCCTTGATAACCAGCTGCACGTGGACCACAGAGAGATGTGCCGAGGCTTTTCAGGTCGAGTAGAATCTAACGTTAACGTCATCTCTGTTGATCCAGTTCGTTAGCCCTCCCACGGCTGTTTGTGTACAAAAACAGATGTTACGGGCCGGAATGGAAATTTCAAAGGAGACATACTGGCTGTAGCATTGTGGTAGGAGAAGCCAGTATTTCAATTTAGCATGTTTCCTTAATCTCTGATAATATATCATGGTCATTTTATAATTTAGTAAAGTAAATATATTTCATATTACATATTGGTCTTTTTTTTAAAAAAAACAATGAATTCAAGGTGTTTTTGCTTGTAATAAGTGAAAAAATCTGACAATGGAACAAGTGAAATAAGATGTAATCTTTCAAGATAAAAAAAGATCTTGAAATTTGGTGGGAAAACTCATTTTGAGCTATATTTCACTACTATTAAGGAGTGTTGTTTTTCATAATAAGCTTGTGATACTCTAAAGTAGTATTTTTTCACTTAACATTAGTCAAGATGTATTGTCTCAAAACAAGTCCCATACCTCACTGAAATGTTACTTGTTAGGTGATTATGTCGCATATTAAGTATTATGAGATATTTTGACTCGTAATTAGACAAATATACTCGGTAAGATTTTGCATTTTTTGCAGTGTGAGTTGCACCATAAATGACACTAACATATATATATATATATTTTTTTTAACAGGTATGACATGCGGTGGCCAGCTGACGGGCGAAAAGGGCAACTTCTCTTCTCCCAACTTCCCAAATTACTATCCTCCTCGAATTTCATGTCAGTGGGCGATCCAGGTGAGACACAGGTTTTCTGCTCTGTTATGCCGCTCAGAAGGTCACAGGTCATCGTGTCAGTTAGTTTTAACTCGTCTCTGTCAATCATTAAGGTCCCTGCTGGTAAGGCGGTGAAGGTGACGTTCAGAAAGTTCCTCTTGAGTGAGCCTGGGCAGGAAAACAGTAAGGACTGTCGCAAAGACTACGTGGAGGTCAATGGAAAGAAGTGAGTCCATGCTTGTATCTCTAAGAACCACATAGGATTTGCATAACAGAGCAGACGTGTCACTACTTGTTGGTCTCATCCTCAGACTGTGTGGAGAAAAGCCTGAGGGAACGGTGACAGAAACCAGCAGCACCAACAAAATGAGCGTGATGTTTTCCTCTGATGCCTCCTACGTGGACCGAGGTTTTGACGCATCGTATGAGGCCATCGACGTCAAAGACCGTAAGTGACTTCCTGATAATGATTATTTCTCCACATTTTATTTTTATTTATTAATTGATTTGACAGGGACAATACATGTAGGCATTGTTACACATTGTTAACCGATGCAATGTATATAGGACTTCTAGCCGTAGCTAATTTGCAGACCATGTCCCTGGTTAGGCTTTTAAGAAAAAAAATACATAAGACCACATCATGAATAAAATTACATAATACAACATCGTACATTACAATCAATTTACATATGTATGTTCCCAATCAACAGTCAGCAATCACAGGTTTGGTTTAGTTTGAGCCAGTGTTTCACCTTCTCATTAAACGTTTTCAGGTCAGGTTGTATTTTTATTACCATTGGTACAGCGTTCCAGAAATGTATTTCTTTTACTGAAAAATAACTGACCGAAGGTTGTTTTACGCTGTGCCACTCTGCAGTTACCATTACCTGGTAGCTATTCTATTGGTTTTCATTTTTGTGACATATGGACAAAGTACAGCTTGGGCGAGATTGTTCACACATTTAAAAATCAATTTGATAAAAGAGAACTTGATAAACTATCAAAACTGAGCAGCTTATACTTTTTCTGAATTATACAGTGGTGCCATTTCATTTGTTTTTGATCCATTATTTTCAGTGCTTGTTTATATAGGCAGGTGTATCTCACGTTAACTCTGTCACCCACAGCTTGTCCAAAGCAGTTCCAGTGCAAAAACCAGCGCTGCATTAAAACAGATCTTAAGTGTGACGGCTGGAATGACTGTGGAGACATGAGCGATGAATTAAACTGCAGTAAGTACAGAAAGAGTCGTCTAAATCAATAGTCTAATTATTCTCTACGTTGTTGGCACACAAAGTGAGTTTTAACTGTGTTTTTCCTCCAGAGTGCAAGTCAAAGGATATCAGTTGTAAGAATGGGCTGTGTAAGCCCGCGTTCTGGAAATGTGATGGCGTAGATGACTGTGGAGACCGCACAGATGAGCTGGGCTGTGGTAAGACCCGTTGACACTGATGGAGGACCAATTTTACATGAGAACTGAAAGGCTTTCAGTTTTCTCATGCCTGTCTGTTTCTTTTGTTTTCTAAGGTGGATGTAAATCTGGACAATTTACGTGTAAGAATGAAAAATGTGTTTCTGAGAAGAATCACTGCGACGGCAGAGACGACTGCGGGGATGGATCAGATGAGCTCGACTGTGGGAGAAGTAAGAATCCTTTTCTAAACTGCAAAAATGTCTCCAGACTAGGGCCCTCAAAGTTAATGTGACAATAACGCGTAACGCAAATTCGTTTTAACGCCACTAATTTCTTTAACGCAATTTAGGATTTATAATTAACCTCTTAAAAATCCGACGGCATCACATGAAACTAGAAAACTTAAGGAATCCATCATTGGTACCAACCATGTTATACTAGCTTGCCGCGAAGGAGTCCCTTGACTTCTGACCTCAAGATATGTGAATGTAAATGGGTTCTATGGGTACCCACGAGTCTCCCCTTTACAGACATGCCCACTTTATGATAATCGCATGCAGTTTGGGGCAAGTCATAGTCAAGTCAGCAGACTGACACACTGACAGCTGTTGTTGTCTGTTGGGCTGCAGTTTGCCATGTTATGATTTGAGCATATTTTTTATACTAAATGCAGTACCTGTGAGGGTTTCTGGACAATATTTGTCATTGTTTTGTGTTGTTAATTGATTTCCAATAATAAATATATACATACATTTGCATAAAGCAGCATATTTGTCCACTCCCAAGTTGATAAGAGTATTAAATACTTGACAAATCTCCCTTTAAGGTACATTTTGAACAGATAAACAATGTGAGATTAATTTGTGATTAATTGCGATTAACTATGGACAATCATGAGATTATTCGCAACTAGGGGTGTGACGATTCACTCAGCTCACGATACGATACGATATTATAGCGATTTGATAAGAGTATTAAATACTTGACAAATCTCCCTTTAAGGTACCTTTTGAACAGATAAAAAAATGTGTGATTAATTTGCGATTAACTGTTGACAATCATGCAATTAATCGCAATTAAATATTTTAATCGACTGACAGCCCTACTCCAGACATAAGTCACTGAATCTAGTGTTTTGTTTTATCATCTGTTTCTCAAAACAAGAGGAATAATTTCCCACTGGAGTCGAGCACTTCCACCTGATTCCTGTGCTGACTCACTTAGTGAGCTATTTAGTGGGTTCTTTTACAAAATAGTTTTGGTTTTACAGCACATTTACCCTTTTCGTTCAGTCTCACCATGTGATTCAACCCCATTTCCCGCAGCAGCAGACAGCTATACTCCCTGATACACCTACTGTACACTATCTGCTCGGCATCAAATTGCAGGCATACAAACTTGGCAACCAATCAGTGAACATAGTGAACATTTAGCAGCTAAAGAGCCAAATATTTGTCTCAGCAGTTGGTGGAGACCAAAGCAGAGCTAAAATGGGTGCCTTGTGTCTAAGTGACTAATGGGGACAACAATTTCGGAAATTAGTCCAGCATTGAGGGATAACGCTGAAACCGTTAGCCATGAAACGAGCTGCGAGGGCAAGTGAGCAGCGTCAATGCAACGCTATGTTCACTAGAAGTGCTTGTTTTAGCCACTGACAGACTCTGATTGTTGTTATAAGTGTCAGACAACATTATGGAAAAGAGCCTACAGAGAAATAAAACGTGTTGCTTACCTTTCTCTTGATCCGGTCTGTTTGTTATTGTGTCCAGGTCCCCCTCAAGAAGAAGTCTCGTTGTGAAATCTGAATATCCGTATACTCTGGCTCTAATAAATACGGGCGGCCATCGAATTCAAAGAGCTCATCCACATTGTGGAAATCATCTTAATATTCAGTCATTATATTGAAAATCTTTTAGATAACACTAAGCTACGCTTTCTGTACTCCAACACAACAACCTCTGTCCGGCTGGCACTCCTGTTTCCACCATGGATGTATTCCACTATTCCACCGTTGTCTTCCGGCAACACGTCACCCCGCCAGATTTCAGAACGAGACTTCTCCTTGAGCGAGACTCTTTCCATAATGTCAGGCACTTCTAATAACAATCAGAGCTTGTCATGGCAGAAACAAGCACTTTTAGTGGACGTAAATGACGGTTATAGCTTGCCCCAACAGCACCATATAGCAACCTGTGAGCAGCTGCCGTCTACAGCACTCTCCCTCAATACTGGACCAGTTTCAGAAATTGTTGTTCCTATTAGTCACTTCGACACAAACACATGGGAAAATAGGGTCCAGGTTGGCTTAAGTTACCCTTTAAACAGTTTGCACATGTGTAAAAAACACATTTAAGGAAGACATAATTGATGATGCTGAAATGAGTTTTTCCCCCACACTGGAGGAATTCTCACAGGGTCTGTTTCATAGTTTGAATTGTTCTTCCCTCCCTCTCTCTGTAGGCACTGATGTGAAATGCAGTGATCTTTCATATAGATGTAAAAACAACAAATGCATCAGTAAAGTGAACCCAGAATGTGACGGAACAGACGACTGTGAAGATCGATCTGACGAGGAGAATTGCGGTATGTCTCAATCAAAGCCTCAGTGGGTGCACGTACTTTGCCTTAAGATTCAAAACCAGTTATTATCGCCATCTGCGTGACTAAACAGATGTGAACTTCCACCCACTTCAGGCACGACAACAAGCTGCAACAAGCCAGGCCTGTCATTGATTGATTGTTTACTTTGCAGACTGCGGGAGGAGCATGTTCAAGACGTCGCGTATCGTGGGCGGTCAGGATACAGAAGAAGGGGAGTTTCCTTGGCAGGTCAGCCTCCACATCAAAGGTTTCGGTCACGTGTGCGGAGCGTCCATCATCAGTCCACGCTGGCTGGTCACTGCTGCCCACTGTGTGCAAGATGACGCCACGACAAGGTAGCATCTTACTTTATGTTTTATGTTCTCACTGGCAACTAGAAATCTTTATTTTTCTGCGTAATGTGACAAATCAGGGATCATGCTACATGATACAATCAGACTTCTTTTTGCAACCAGAGGAGTCGCCGCCTGCTGGCTGTTAGAAAGAATGCAAGTTTAAGGCACTTCAGCATTGGCTTCACTTTTCAGACCCAGAGGTTGCCCACTGGTTGATATGCATTTTCTCTGTTTTCAACTGTAACTGTAGACAAAGCCAGGCCTAACTCAGGTTTCTCATACATATTTTCTAATGTGATGCTCGTGCCACATGATGTGCCTATCAGTGGTTATCCTAGATTGAGAATGAACTTTGCGACCTGTTTTTGGTGTGCGTCCTCAGATACTCCCAGCCCGGCACTTGGGAAGTGTACCTCGGCCTTCACACCCAGCGGAAGATCGGAAGTGCCGTGGTGAAGAAGAACCTGAAGCAGATCATACCCCACCCGAACTACAACTCATACACCTATGACAATGACATCGCCCTGATGGAGCTGGACAGTCCTGTCCTCTTCTCCGATTACATCAGGCCCATCTGCATACCGGCTCCCCAACACGATTTTCCTACTGGTAGCACTGTGTGGATCACTGGGTGGGGCGCCACTCGAGAAGGAGGTGAGTTTTCACAAACGATAAACCTTGTTTTTCTCATTTTGGTGAATACTTGTAGCCTCTGGAGGACGGGACCTGCCAATAAAGAATAAATGATTAAATAACTCAACTAATATAAATAAATATGTCATTAAATGTAGCAAAAATAATATAAAAAATGTAGCCATTAATTAATTGATAAAATGTGATATAAATTGATATTACTGTTTTAATTTGCTTTTTTATTTATTTATCTTTGTATTAATTCCCTTATTTATTTACTCTTCTGTTTAATTTTCCCGTTTAGTTATTTATGTATTTATTTATTAAAACAGAAATATCAATTTGTGTCACACTTTATCAGTTAATAATAGCTAGATTTATTTTTAATATTATTTTTGCTACATTTAATGACATATTTATTTATCGAGTCATTCATTTATTTATTCATTTATTTTTGATTTTGGCAGGTTCTGTCCTCCATAGTAGCCACAAATACTGAAACATTTTAACATATGCTGGGGCCCAAACCTAAGATGAATCTCTAAAAATCAATTACAGTTTTCAATTTAGTGGTTTTGTTTGGTGCTGCTCTGTTATATACTGGGTTTTCATGATTTGCTAAAATATATTATTGTAACAGTAGCTCTATGTTTGCCTACAGATGGATGTCATGTAGTTGCTAATACACACCATACAAGTTTATTGAGGACCTGCTAATAGAAATAATAACTTGGACTTTCCATTACTGGAAGATTAATGTTAGAGCCCCAACCTGATGACATGACATTTAGACCTAAACATAAGCGTGATGGTGTCCTCCTGTTGTGTTTGGGATTCAGGATTTGCTGCAGCAGTGCTCCAAAAGGCCCAGGTCCGAATCATCAACCGCACGGTGTGTGACAATTTGATGGGAGGGCAGATCACGACTCGGATGTTGTGTGCCGGAGTGCTGACCGGAGGAGTCGATGCTTGTCAGGTAAGAAAAGGCCCTTGAACCCCGTTCTGCCCTGCTTGCTTGCTTTCTTTATGTTTCAGCTTTCTCCCAGAATGTTACACAAAACAAGGCGTATTAATACATATTTAATAGGCAACTGTGACAATTGGATAGAAATTTAACTGTTGTCAATTTTACCCTGGTGATAAGACTGTTAGGCTTGTTCAGTTGTATAGAATGACACCCAGACAAGTTGCTTAAAGGGGAACACCGTTCCAATATGTTATTCCCATGGCCTAGGAAAGTTCAATCAATATTTGTGGACATGAGCTCCTGTCTCTCAAAGCGAGAAACCAGAGAAGTAAGTCTCAAACTTGTGATTTCATAGGGTATAAAGTCTGGAGCTGCTCCATAGACCATGAATGGGAGATGTTTGTTTTCTTTTTTATACCCAATTGAGCTTTATTCTATTGTAGTGTTGTCAGTTCTGAAACAGAAAATGTCCCCATATACTCAGAACATTCCCCTGAGTGCTCTCAGTGTCATCTACAACTACTCTCCCAATTAATTGTCTATAAAGCAGCTTTCACACTTTATACCCTATGACATCGTAAATTTGAGTTTTAGCGCTCTAGTTTTTGGATTTTGGGGAGAGTTGTTCATGTTTACTAATATTTTTTGGACTGTCTTAGACCATAGGAATAACATGTATGAATTTTGAAAATGGGCGTAGTTCCCCTTTAATATCCTTGTTTTTGTTTTTTGCATTGTCTTACAATTGAATTGATCACACGGAAAAATAAAGAATAAAGAAATAAAAAAAAAAATAGAGAAATGAAAGAGGAAAGGGTGTAGGAGGAAAAAGTGAAGAAAGGGTCATAGAGACAAGAAAATAGGTGGAAAATAGAAATGATGCCCCACACTGCCCCCATGTAGTAACTCTATGCTAACACATGTACCTGTATTTATCTTTGTTAGGGGGACTCTGGAGGCCCTCTGTCCAGTCCGTCCAGCACTCGTATGTTCCTGGCTGGAGTGGTCAGTTGGGGTGACGGCTGTGCCCGCAGGAACAAGCCTGGCATCTACACGACAGTCACCAGGTTCCGTGGGTGGATCAAAGAGAAGACGGGAGTGTAGACCACTGCAAAATTGGTCAAACGAGGCCATATTGGCATGAAAATGGGCTGATGACAAAGTACCACAGCTCGGATTTTTGCTTCACCACTCTGACTTACCAGCTGATTTAGTGGCCTTGACTCCCAGTAGCAGCTGCAGTGGAAAATGCACTCTTTGCTTGAAGAGCAATTGCAACATGTTTTATGCCCACTGTGATTTTATGAGGGTGGGGTTGATGAAATGTTTTTAAATGTAAATAAAGGTTTTATTTTTGTGTGTTTTTTGCTGTTGTTGTTTTAGCGTGTTTTGATGGAGAACAATGTTATGTGCGGCACCAGAAATAGATTTTAGACGTGATTGTTACACGTGTACACAAATGAATTGTGCATCCTTGTACTTTGTTGTCCTGTGTTTTATCGGTAGATATCATATGCATTTCCCACCATTATTCCTTGTTGTCTTTGTTCTGAATTTTATAAATTAAAAACAAGAACAGCAAGCTCATTCCATCTTACCTCCTATGGCTTGGTATCTTACGCATTTTACTATTGATTTTTAGTCCATCAGAAATCCCTGAAAAGTTACTGATGTGATTGATCACTTTGGAAAACAGTACCCTACTCACCATGGATGGCATTTCGTTTTAACAGATGTGAACTGCTTTTCCATCAGCATAAACCAGTAGGTTTTGTTTGAGTTTAATCTTTCATGTTTAATACAATGATATGGCCTCTATTCCATTCAGCACAATATTAGTAATCCCCCCAGTTTAATCTGTCTCAAATCTGTGTAAATGTGTGTTTTATAGCAGATGTTTTTAAATAAAATATTTCTAATATATCTGTTTTCATGCTCTGACATGCATTTCATCTACGATTTTTGGATGACTTTACTTTACAACCATCATATTTGTATTACATTGCACCTAATTAAAACTGAATTCATATTTAAATTGATTTGTTCACCTTGCAATATTTTCAGAGACTGGAGGGAGATTGACACGGTGTCTGTTATGGACATTACATTACATATAGAGAAATGATGAGATGTCGGAAGGAAATGCTCATTCTGGTCCAGATGCTGATTATATTTTGTGGTGTTTTTATTTTGCGTTCTATCCGTGTCTCTATTTTCTCTATTTTAAAAAGTTATAGTATAGTATGTCGAAATACGTAATAAAAAAAGTCATAGTATAGTTTGTCGAAAAAAGTCCTAGTATGGTATGTGGAAAAAAATTATTAAAAAGTCATAGTATAGTATGTTGAGAAAAAGTCATAGTATAGTATGTCAAAAAAAGTAATAAAATAGTTATAGTATAGTATGTGGAAAAAGTCATAAGAAAAGTCATAGTATAGTATGTGGAAATATGTAATAAAATAGTCATAGTATAGTATGTCTCCATTATTTTAATTTTTTCAAACCGGAACAATAAAAACAAACCAGTCCGACCTTTTCCGGAAGATATTTGAGAGCGGAGCGGAAACGGTCCCACCGTATTATTGTTCCCCTGGTTTTTCGCAGCAGCTGGAGCTGTATGTGTCCAGTATTTATTTATCAGTTTTTCTTACAGTCGTAACATATTATTGTCCAGTAATCTCAGATGTAGCAGTTTAATGTATGAGTCGTGAATACACGTGGTGGTGCAGGTGGAGGTAACGTATAGGTAGAAGGTAACGTATAGGTAGGAGAGTAACGTATCTCACAGTAGAGATGGACTCAGACCGGAGGAGAGACAGCCGGAGTTGGGACTGGGACAGCCCGCAGAGCCGAGCCCAGCTGGACGAGGTGTTTTTCCGCCGGCACGACTACATCCAGGCCGGCAGCCCGGAGCACAGAGAGTTCTGGTCTTTCTTTGACCGCTTCCAGAGGTTTAAAACAAAGAGGGACATGTGTGGCCCAAAAGAGGACAGAGAAGACGGGAGAAAGACTGGCACAGGAAAGGTAGACCTTGGCCTCCCTAAGGAGTACGATGCTCGCTACCGGATTAATGTGTCTGTGTGCACCCGGGATGTGGAGGAGCGCCTGGGGAAGGCAGAGCACAGAGGCAGGCAGAGATCCTCGGGTCCAGGCGAACAGGAGATCTCAGACTGCCGCCTGGCTCTCCTGCATTTCCTGGACTTCAGCCAGAGACAGAGCTTTGGAAAGCTGGCCAAGCTTCGCCGGGAGCAGAAGAACCTGCCCATCTTCCAGTACCGGGACAGGATAGTGGAGCTGGTGCAGCTTCACCCCGTGGTTGTGGTGGCAGGAGACACAGGCTGTGGGAAGTCCACCCAAGTGCCTCAGTATCTCCTTTCAGCTGGCTTCAACCATATAGCCTGCACTCAGCCTCGCCGGATCGCCTGTATATCCCTCGCGAAGAGGGTCAGCTTTGAGAGTCTCAACCAGTACGGCTCAAAGGTTTGTCAAGGACGATCAGATCCAGGTTCTTACAGTTGTTGGTATGTAAAAAAAAGTCATAAAAAGTCCTAGTATAGTATGTCGAAAAAAAGTCATAAAAAGTTATAGTATAGTATGTTGAGAAAAAGTAATAAAAAGTTATAGTATAGTATGTCGAAATATGTAATAAAAAAGTCATAGTATAGTATGTGGAAAAAGTAAAAAAAAAGTCATAGTATAGTATGTTGAGAAAAAGTAATAAAAAGTTATAGTATAGTATGTTGAAATACGTAATAAAAAAAGTCATAGTATAGTATGTGGAAAAAAAGTAATAAAAAGTCATAGTAAAGTATATTGAGAAAAGTCATAAAAAAGTCATAGTATAGTATGTTGATCAAAAAGTAATAAAAAAAGTCATAGTTTAGTATGTCGAACAAAAAGTCATAAAAAAAAGTCATAGTTTAGTATGTCGAACAAAAAGTCATAAAAAAGTCATAGTATAGTATGTAAAAAAAAAGGCATAGTATAGTATGTGGAAAAAAAGTTAAAAAAAAAAGTCATAGTATAGTATGTGGAAAAAAAGTTAAAAAAAATTCATAGTAAAGTATATTGAGAAATGTCATAAAAAAAGTCATAGTATAGTATGTTGAACAAAAAGTCATAAAAAAAAGTCATAGTTTAGTATGTCGAAAAAAGGCATAGTATAGTATGTGGAAAAAAAGTAATAAAAAGTCATAGTATAGTATGTGGAAAAAAAGTAATAAAAATTCATAGTAAAGTATATTGAGAAATGTCATAAAAAAGTCATAGTATAGTATGTTGAACAAAAAGTCATAAAAAAAAGTCATAGTATAGTATGTCGAAAAAGTAATAAAATAGTCATAGTATAGTATGTTGAAAAAAATCATAGTATAGTATGTCGAAAAAAGTAATAAAATAGTCATAGTACAGTATGTAGAAAAAAGTAATAAAAAAGTCATAGTATAGTATGTCGAACATAAAGTCATAAAAAAGTCATAGTATAGTTTGTCATCATAAAATATTTTTTATCTACAAAAGGGAGGCCCTGCAGCAAAGGTTTGGGAACCACTGAGCTAGACCATAGACTTATCAAGCACATTTTGAAAACAACGTATTGACTTGACTATGAACATCCAACACATGGGACATCTAGAAGTACTCTGTCAAAGGCAACTGTACATAAGGGAGTTTTTCCCAGTGGCGAAAATTAACCAAGTACTCAAGTACTGTACTTAAGTACTATTTTGAGGTACTTGTACTTTACTTCCATTTTCTGCTACTTTAAACTTCTATTCCACTACAATTCAGTGGGAAATATTGTACTTAATATCGTAATTTGCCTGTACATTTAGTTACTAATTACCGTGGAGATTCAGATCAATAATACAAAATACAATCAACAAATAAAATAAGATGCATTATTGGTTAAGATTATACTTTATTGACCCCAGGGGAAATCACAAGCTACCCTGCAGTATATGAAGTAGTTAAAATGAGCTCCACCTTTACCAGCAGCAATGTTAAAGTGATGAACACATTAATGCATCACTAATTATAATCCAATAATATAATATATATGATTCTAA
The DNA here is from genome assembly GCA_916701645.2 of Sebastolobus alascanus. Classification (NCBI taxonomy): domain Eukaryota; kingdom Metazoa; phylum Chordata; class Actinopteri; order Perciformes; family Sebastidae; genus Sebastolobus; species Sebastolobus alascanus. The sequence goes on along the minus strand of CAKAOJ020000040.1, from coordinate 1,367,603 downwards.
AATGGGCCATTCTATCGAGTAATGTCCAAGTCCAAAAAATAATGACTTGCAACTTTGCTTTGATTGTTTTCAGTGAGTGAAAATACTAAACATTTGCTAGTAATAGCATCACAAATGTAAACTAATTTCATTCTAAATTGAATATGTTGTTTTCCGAGCAAGCAAATAAGCAACCGAGGAAGACATTTGAAGATATCACCTTGTCTCTAGTAATGTGTGGAGAGCTATAGCCACAAAATCAAATAGATAACATTCGTATGAATCAATAGAACAATAACATAGTTATTTGCAGATTTAGCCAAATATATTCTCTTAATTTGTTTGCAGCACTGACTTGATTGTGAACGCATAAAATACATATTTGAAAAAGCTCACAAAATGCTGTCATGTTTTGCAGGTTGGGTACCAGATCCGCTTTGAGACCACCCGGACCCCGGCCACCAAACTGCTGTTCCTGACTGAGGGGCTGCTGCTCCGACAGATCCAGCAGGACAGGACGCTGTCTCAGTACCAGGTGCTGATCGTGGACGAGGTCCACGAGAGACACCTCCACTGTGACTTCCTTCTCGGGGTTCTGCGCTCTCTGCTGGCTGACCATCCGCACTTGCGGCTCATTCTCATGTCAGCCACCATCAACATCAAACTGTTCTCTGACTATTTCAATAGTGCTCCTGTGCTGCAGGTACCAGGCAGGCTGTTTCCTATACAGGTAAGCAGAGGACAGCGGTCATCACAGATGGAAATATGCATCTCACTAGAAGAAATTAGTTCTCTGAGGCACGCGCAAAGACAAATGCACTGGAAGTGTCAAGACTTATATTTATTTGATTTTTGATGTATCCACAAAGGACCAAATAAAATGTATCCATTTGTATCAGAAAAATTGAGAGTAATTGACACAGTGACATAAAAACTTGTTCAAATTATTCATTATGTTAGCATGTTCTTGGTAGTCTAGATTTCAAATGGCTGCCTGCAATACAAATTTGAATCATTAAATTAGGAAATTCTGTTCCAAAAGTAACATTTTCAGGGTTTGAGAATTTGTTATATATTTTCTTTTAAATTGCATCCAATGTTTTTCTCTCTGTGTTTCCTGTACTAAGGTGATATACCAGCCCATTCCAACCGAGGAGCAGCCTACGCGTTCGGAGAAACTGGATCCCAGACCGTACCTGCGCATCCTGCAGGGCATCGATCAGCGCTATCCTCCAGAGGAGCGCGGCGACCTGCTCCTCTTCCTTAGCGGCGTGGCGGAGATCTCCACCGTCCAGGAGGCCTGTCAGGTTTATGCCACGCACACACGTCGTTGGATCGTCTTACCGCTGCACAGCACCCTCTCGCTGGCCCAGCAGGATAAGGTACAGTCAGCTTCATTTGGAGTAGAGTTGACATCCAATGTTTGAATCTGATATGTTGGATATGGTTCTAATTCTCTGTCATTTTATTCTTCAGGTGTTTGACATTTCTCCTCCTGGGGTGAGGAAGTGCATCATCTCTACCAATATTGCTGAGACCTCAGTGACAATAGATGGAGTGCGCTTTGTTGTAGACTCAGGTATGGCACTAATAGGACACTCGTTGCTGGGGATTCACTTTTTAAAATTTGCTGGACCTACCAGTGGGTCCATCCCTACAAACCTAATTTGAGGGTCAAAGCTCATCTTTGGAGCTATATTTAGCCCCTTTCCCAGTAAGCTAGCATGCTGTAAACTGGCATGTTTGGTATACACGGATTCGTCGTAATCTCAAGATTCATATGACACCACTGTATGTCCACTGTCTTATAAAATGAAACCCGCAAAAGACAGTAATGTTAAGGCCAGTCAGATGATCCACCATCATTTCAGAGGGTTAAAAGTAGGCCAAGTAAACCAAGAACTGAGGAGGAGCATAATTCTCATTTTTAGGTCATAGTAATCAATGAGAAAGGCAGAGTCTAACTAAAATATAACCTACTGTATGGTTATATCTTTCACTTTTAGATGGTTAAATTATGTTAGAAATAGGCCTACCAGTAGGCTGCAATTAACTAATTTTTGGCCTATTACAAGACAATTGATTTAAAAGATATATATCAGATTACCTTTTTTTTGTGTTACTGTGTGTACGGTGCATTCTGGTCAGATTTAATTCTTTTTTTTTATAAAAGCAAGATTTGATCTTCAAAAAATCTTTTTTAAAAAAAGGCGGTGTCTCACAATCAAGGTCAATATGGCAGCTATATTATAAGCAGGTTAAGAGGCTATGTCAAACCTGTATGCACAAAAAATAACACTGTTTAAGAACCCGGCAAGGTGTGCTTTGCAAGCACACAAAAGGCAGGGGGCACCCGCTAAAATCTTGCCTAGGGCACCAAATTGTTCAGGGCCGGCTCTGACAACCATATGAAATGATTGTTTTGTTATTCATTCTTTTACAGGGAAGGTAAAGGAGATGAGCTTCGATCCGAAGGCCAAGATGCAGCGTCTGCAGGAGTTCTGGATCAGCCGAGCCAGCTCCGAGCAGAGGAAAGGTCGAGCCGGGCGTACAGGTCCAGGAGTGTGTTACCGCCTGTACGCCGAGTCTGACTACGACGCCTTCGCACCTTATCCCGTGCCTGAGATCCACAGAGTGGCTCTGGACGCCCTCATTCTTCAGGTAACAATATCCTGTAAAAGCAGGCTGGCAATACCTCTTTTTAGTTCTTCAAAGTTACATTCTAGCTTTATTCATGACATTTTTGTTCCTACAGATGAAGAGCATGTGTCTTGGAGATCCACTTTCTTTTGTCTTCATTGATCCACCTCCAGCTGCTAGTATCCAGACTGCAGTGACTTATCTGAAAGAGCAGGGAGCGCTAGACAGGCGCGCTGAACTGACCTCTATTGGTAGTTTGCTGGCGCAGCTGCCTGTAGATGTGGTCATAGGTAAGATTCTCTTCACCAAACTCATATTGTAGTTTGTTTATTTTTATGCCTCCACGCAGTCGACAGCTGTGGTCGGAGGTGTTTTGTTTACAGGTTCCGTCCGTCCGTCCATCCTTCCGTCCGTCCATCCGTATGTACGTATGTACGTACCACTGTCTGTTCCATTCTTGTGAACGTGATATCTCAGGAACACCTGGAGGGAATTTATTCAAATTTGGCACAAACACCCACTTGGACTCAAGGATGAACTGGTTAAAATTTGGAGGTCAAAGGTCAAGGTCACTGTGACTGCACAAAACACGCTTTTGGCCATAACTCAAGAATTAATTTGCTAATTGTGACAATTTAACACAAATGACTAACAGGATAAAATGATGAAGTGATGATATTTTGGACAGACATTGATGTGAACTGCTTAACTTGACTGGTTGGCAGAGGTTTTGTATCTTGTCAATTTTTTTTCTTGAAGCTGACAACAGAACACAATACGATTGTAAACGGTTGAATAAAGTTTAAATAGCATAATTTCAGGCCTAATTTCACTTGAAATAATTATATGAACTATCACAACTAATTTGTCAATGACATACTGGAGTTTAAAAGTGCTACACATACAGTAGCAGCTAGATTTAGATAAGTGTGTGTTTGTGTTCCTTCAGGGAAGATGCTGGTGCTGGGCTCTGTGTTTAACCTGCTGGATCCCGTGTTGACGGTGGCGGCAGCCCTCAGTGTTCAGTCGCCTTTCCTGCGCAGCTCACAACACAACCCAGACTGCGCCACTGCCCGCCAGCCCCTGCACAGCAACCACGGAGACCCCTTTACCCTGCTCAACACCTTCAATGCCTGGGTGGAGGTCAGTCATGGAAACATTATTTGATAGCGGCTATTTGATATGAACTGATTAGATATAAGATTCTCTTCATTGTTCATAAAACTGTTCATATTTGGGCTCAACAGGTGAAGGGAGAGAGAGGCGGGGGCTCGAGGAAGTGGTGCAGGAGGAGAGGCCTGGAGGAGCAGCGTCTATACGAGATGGTCAACCTGCGCAGACAGTTCAAGGCAGGCTACTGACACAGTAATTCACATAAAAATAACACATTTGAGAAGTTCTTGTTGTGTGAACACTATTTAACAATATGAGCTTCCTCTGTGGTTAACAGGAATTGCTGAGGAGCCACGGCCTGCTGGAATCAAAGAGCAGCGCTCCCTCTGGTGGTGACCGCGGGCAGCGCAGGGAGAGGCTCAACGAGAGGAGGAAGCTGCATCAGCTGAAGAGAGATCACGAGCACCAGGAGAGCAGCAGACGTAAAGTCCTGAGGATGGACGAGGGCCAGGACGGAGAGTTCTCCTCGGGATCAGACACGGAGGGGGCCGGCAGAGGAAAGAAGGACAAAGAGGGATCAGGACAGGACGTGGACATACAGGTAACATGGAAAAAGGTTGCTACTAAGCAACATCAATATTTAACACTCAACTTGAAACCCTGTCCTATAATTTTTCTGTGCTATTTTGTGGTGCATTTATGATTCTCTAAGCAGAATTAAATAAAAAATGTAATTGATCTGCCTCTTATTCCTGCAATCTTTAAAAGTTATAATTTCAAAATTTCAATTTATAGAGGCAAGTACTGCTTTGTAGATTGTATTTGTGTCAGATTTTACCAGTTGAATGCAGCAATTTGCAGAAAATTTGTGGGTCCTCCTGGTAACAATAAACTAGTAGAATTGACAACAAGGAGTTTTATCAGGATATTATCTTTTTATAATGGAAAAAAAGCAAGCACATGGTAACAAGGCTAGTCATCTTTACAGAGGTGGATATGTCTGTGTCTTTGTTTATGTTTGAGACAGTTAAACTCTGAGTGATCTCTCCGTGTGGTGCTGTTTGACCTGCAACAGGAGGTGAAGTTCAAGTTGCGACACAACGTGTCGGAGCTGCAGGAGGCGGCCAGCGTCAGTCAGGACATGTCCTCCCGCCAGCAGGCTCTGCTCAAGCTGCTGCTTTGTCGAGGCCTCTATCCTCAGCTGGCGCTGCCCGATGAACACAACTCCACCCGAAAGGACTCCGAGCAGGTCAGGCCTTCTGCTGCGCCCACCCCAGCTTATAGGTTTCAATGATACAATGAAAGGGAAACCCCTGTGTCAGTAAACCAATTGTTTCAACAGTGATTGTAGTGATTCCACTTTGTGTTTTTACATTTTTTAGGTGTTTCACACAAGGAATAAGCAGGGAGTGGTGATCCACCCGACCAGTGTGTTTGCCAGTGACCCAGAGGTGTTACAAGTGCCTGAGGATGACACCAGAGAAATGGGTAAACCTCTCGAACAACTTCGTTAAAAGTACTACATGTAGATTTTTAGGTATATTTAAAAGTAATAACTCTGCTGTGAAAGCCAAAAACAAAACAAAAGACACCTTTAAATTCATCGGGAGATAAACCATGGTAACTTATTAACTCCACCTTTACGAGACATTTAAACTCACTAACAATTCACACTTGATTTCTGAATAATTTTTTAGTACTGCTGGATTATTGAATATTTAATCAGCTACTAACCAAAAATTTGTCTTTCTGGGAGTTACTTATAAATCTAGAAAAGACAACATCGGTTGTTTGTAATGATAAAATTCAGGCCAATTTCCCCCTCAAAATAGTTTTCCTCATGTTGCAAAGACAATATTTCTACCTGCTCATTCTGCACTTGAAGAACAGCGGCCACCATTTTTCTCAGCAGTGGTCTAATTTATTTGCAGTTAAACAAATGAATTAATGCACTCCAATGCTCCATGTATCTATTCTTTGGCCTCTTGATCCACTGATGAGGTCTTTTTGTTTTGTCCTCATACGTCTCTTTCTTTCTCTCTTCTTATTGTGCTTGTCTCTCATCGTGTCTCATTTGTCTCTCCCTCTTTGTCTCTGTTTCCTGCCTGCAGGGCCTGATAGGCGGGACAGCAACAGACACCAGCTGCTAGCCTTCGTCACTCTGTTGGAGACCAACAAGCCATATTTGTCCAACTGCGTGCGGGTTCCAGCACTGCAAGTTAGTACCAGATGTGGGATATCCCTGTTCCCACCATTAATTGCTAAATGTTTTTTTGACAAATCCTCTTGGATTAAAGGTATAATGTGCAAAAACTTCCTAAAAAACAATATATAGACTGATACAAAAATAATCCCTCTCAATCATCACTTATGTCCAAATAGAAGTGTTTGGTGGTGTCTGTTTCTGCAGAGACCCTGCCCTCTGCCTGGAGTTTCTCTTTTCTTCTTGACATTTCTGGCCTCAGTAAACAGCGTATCGGCCCCACGTGTGGGTGTAACCCCCCCCCCCTGCCAAGAACAATGCGCAGGGTGTGCAGCTGGTTCAGGTCGTCAAATACCACCGCTTTGTCACGCCCACCGGCATCCGATACCGAGGCACAAGGCCCCCTTTAGTTCTGTCAGATACAAAGCGGACATATTTCATGGTCAAGAACAGGTTGTGTGTTATTATGTATATGTGTTCCAGACAGTGTCCCCCCCTTGACTGAGAGCAGCGGACAGAAGCCTTCCCTTCGGCTGCATTCATTCAAAATCCGGCAACTTGGCTAGTTAGTTAGTCGTGTGTTTATTTGTGCTTTAGAACGTAACCACCATGAACCAATCCAATGCCATGTGTTTACAAACAGCAACCGACAACTGTTACATGTTACACCTTCAACCCTGATAAAGTTCTGTATTATGTTGAAGTAACCTGACATAGTGGTGGTAAAGCTGTAGTTTTAGGATGTGATTACTGAGTAGGACACAGAGTCAGTTTGATGCATTATCAATTCACTGTTTCACGTGTTGCAGTATTATTGATACATTTGTACCAAGTAACACTGTTTTAATGAGACATATGGATTACTTTACTTACTTTTTGTTGGACTGGTGTGGGTCGCTATTTGAGTTGTTTTTCACAGAAAAAAAGTTATTTTTGTTGTTTAAGTTCTTTTTCACAGATTAACACATAGAATTTCTGTGATAATGGAAAAAGATAGTATAAGAATGATTCCTATAGGAAAAACTGGTATATTACACAGACAGACACAAAATGCAAATAAACAGTTTGTTACACAGCAGAGAGAGAGAGGGAAAATGACTTCCAACAAAGGTCATCAGCTGGATGCAAACTGGGAATGCTGCCGTTCATGGCTGGCGCCAGCAATTCTTAGACAACCAGATTTTTATTATTTTAGTGTCACAAAACCACCTGTATAATATACTCTCATTATTGTGGGCAACATACACTGATCAGCCATAACATTATGACCACTGACAGGTGAAGTGAATAACATTGATTATCTCGTTACAATGGCGCCTGGCAGTGGGGGCAATATATTAGACAGCAAGTGAACATTTTGTCCTTGAAGTTGATGTGTTGGAAGCAAAGAAAGGTGTCAGAACGCACAGTGCATCTCAGTTTGTTGCGTATGGGGCTGCGTAGCCGCAGACCGGTCAGGGAGCAATGGAAGAAGGTGGTCTGGTCTGATGAATCACGTTTTCTTTTACATCATGTGGATGGCAACGAGTTGGAGGTGTTGACTCGGCCTCCAAATTCTCCAGATCTCAATCCAATGGAGCATCTGTGGGATGTGCTGGACAAACAAGTCTGATCCACGGAGGCCCCACCTCACAACTTACAGGACTTAAAGGATCTACTACTGATGGCTTGGTGCCAGATACCACAGCAGACCTTCAGAGGTCTAGTGGAGTCCATGCCTCGACGGGTCAGGGCTGTTTTGGCGGCAAAAGGTGGAACTACTCAATATTAGGCAGGTGGTCATAATGTTATGGCTGATCGGAGTATCTTTCTTGTATCGTGATTTAATCCATATAGCCTTCCTCTGGTCCATTCACACATCATGTAGTAGTATTAATGCTCTGTGTATCTGCATGTGCTCACTAGGCTCTGCTGCTGGTAGCAAACTCTGTGGACAGTAACGCTGACTGTACGCGTCTGGTGGTGGACGGCTGGCTGGAGCTGGAGCTGAGGGAGCCGGAGGAGGCCCTGAAGGTGCTGTCCACAGCTCTGACTCTCAGGGCCGAGTGGGAGCGCCTCCTGTTGGCCCAGCTGGGACAGAGCACCATGGAGGGATCAGGAGCTCAGGGGGTGTCCCGCAAAGTCTTGGAGAAGCTGAGCGAAAGCCTGGTCCGCTTCCTGCTCTACACTGAGGTACTGATGCAGCGCCGACCTGTTGGTTACAGTATGAAGCACCCCAAAAACAGGCCTGAACAGTAGCTCACACACATGCTCTTGATGCAAATAGTAATTATGTTTAAGTATGTGTCTGTATTGTTGTTCATTTCTACTCTCCAGACAGTCTCAGTGACTCCGATGCTCATTCACATTTTACAGTCTCATTTAATTTACTCTTTCTGTACTCTCTGTGTACTTCTTACCGTCCCTCCCAGGTCACTTACAGCCTACGGCGACTCACAGCTTTCCAGACCCAGAACCTGTACATCGGCCCTCGGTCTCAGTCTGAGCCGTCTCTCACCACAGCTCCAGATGTGAACCCGCTGTTTCCAGGAGTCGAGGCCAAGCCGGACCCCATTAAAGGAGGCCTGCGTGTCACCGGCTTCTTCAACTACAACTGTCTGACTGTGAGTCCATTTGGAACAGTGGCGATCTAGACAAGCATTCTCTTAAACGAGGTGGAAAATAAATGTTTCCACTGCTGGCAAATTCCCATTATGTTTATTTTGTGGGAAATTGTGTATTGTTAGAGGTCGGTGTTGAAAAGGGGGCAGCCTGGACGTAACTTTGGTTGAGCTTGGAGCTCTACGTTACCTCAACAACTGCTCCAACAGAGCTGCTGGATAACATTAGAATACTGGTTGAACAGATCAGCCTCCGTGTGCTAATGTATGAATGTAAAACAGGGTCACGTGGCGACATACTTTTCCTGATTAAATACAGGGAACAAAGTAATTGCTGGCTAGGTATCTCTTCCTTAAATGAAATTATATATCATTTTGGAATTAAATCATAAAATAAACTGATCACCACACCTGACACAAATCTTACTAAGTGTTATCTATCCTTGCGTTTCCACTCTATGATTTGCAGGACTCAAAGGATCTCTACAGCGAGTGTTTACGTACTTTCTGGAGCTGTCCTAACTGTGACCTCTACATGCCTCTGACTCCACTGGAACGCATGCAGCACGAGGCCTCCTGCAGGCCAGCAGGAGAACAGCAGCAGCCGGAGGAAGGTCAGGAATTTCTTATATTGATATTTATTTTGAGGGTATCTGTGGGTATTTCTTGAACACATGCACCGGCTTACGTAAAGCTGCAGTAGGTAGAAATGGAGCAAAGATGATGAAAAAAAGTTCTTTTTTATAAAACACACTATATGCTGACAGTAGTGCATTAGACAGGTAATGTGAAAAAACTTATGTGCCTCTGTGTCCTCCGGTGCTCCTAATGGCATCTGCAAGATTTCACAGACTGGAGGAAAACAACCAATCAGAGCCGAGCTGGAGCCTTACTGTCTCTGAGCAGCTGTCAATCACTCGCGAACTCCGATCAAACGGTCAAATTAGGCCGCGCTGATCAAATATGAGTTAATATTCTGTTACAGTAGTGCCTATTTCTCACATAAAATGTTTCCAGAAACATCTTGTAGTGTACTGTTTAGCTGTAAAATGAAAATGTCTGTGACCTGGCCGCCATGTTGAGATCAGTTGAGGAGAAACCAAGCACCGCCCACCAGCCGGAGCAAACTTTCTCACTTTACAGCTAGACAGTACACTATTAGATGTTTCTGACAACATTTTACATGAGAAATAGGCATTACAGTAACAGACTATAGATTCATATTTGATCAGCGCTGCCTAGTTTGACCGGTTGATCGGAGTTCGCGAGTGATTGACAGCTGCCTCTGTTGAATGAACAGCCAATAGGAACGCTCTCTCTCTGAAATGACCTGTGATTGGCCAAAGTCTCCCGTCACGGGCTAGGTTTTTTAAAGCCTGAAAACAGAGCCATGAGGAGGTGCAGACGTCTAGTTTTCTCTCAGAACGCTTGAATTACAATATGCTGAAAGGTTATAATGGGATTTTTGTCCAATGATGCCAAAAGCATTCTACCTACTGCAGCTTTAAGAGATGAATAATATGAGACTAATTGTGTATGTATGTGTTTTCAGAGCCAGAAGTTGGAAAGGTGAGCTCCTCCTCGGCGTCCAGTCTCACCAGAGTTTATCACTGTGACGTCTGTAATGAAGACCTGACCCTCACCCCCACCGAGATCCTCAAACACAAAAGGCAGCACATGTACTCTACCAAGTAACTGACCACAGCATCTAAAGGACAACAGCTTATCACAACCTGCGTCGGTTCTGTCACAGATTTGAGTTTATAGAATGAAGTTGTTGTTACATTTGTGTCACCGTTCTTCTTCCCATTTGTACTTGAGGAACTTTATTAAAGCGCTATTACTTCCCTCTAATGATCACTGGGTCTATTTGCTGTAGCTCTCTGCACAGTTCTGTTCCAATAGAAGATATCCACATTTGTAAAATCTGTTCCAAAATTTCAACATATTCAAAGGCTGGAAACAAAAGAACACTTTCATATTTTTTTCAAAAGGCACAGTGAGACAATGACACGCACACATGAGAGAGAAGTAGACACTGATTTAAAATATAGAGTGAGGGTTTAATAATGATACAAACCCACGATATGTAACACCTCAAAGCAGCACATTGGCACAAAGTCAGAAGTAAGACAGCACGGAAGATAAAAACCTGTCTCAAAAAAATAAAGAATCAGAATAAATATCTCAATAAATAAATAAACAGGTAATATCTCATTAATTACTTTGAAACTAATAAATACGTACATTTGAAAATATGCACATTGGCAGAAATCAATAACCCAAAAAAGTAAATAGTACTTAACACAGAGTTACTTAGAAATCATAAGTTATTGATTACTCAAATCAAAAGGCACATTTATTAAGATGTAAGAATGGGGCCTGCAATTGTGACCGCATGACTGTCAGTACTGTACTCTAACACCATTTCTGAACCAGAAGTAGCAAACTGTGTGCAATGGCTTTACTAGTTCTGTATATCTGCACCATCGAGTGAACGTGTTTGTCTGTGTGCAGGTCTATGCGTTGCAGATTTGTGGGGATTGTGTGTGTGTGTGTGTGTGTGGGACAAAGGGTTAATTTAAAGATCAAGGAATGGCAGTCTAGTGACTGAGTTTGCTGCCATTGTGACAGCATGTTTTTTTTTTTTTAAGTGGACCAACATTGTTGGCAGGCTGGCCTAGTAGTGAAGATGACCGTCCCATAACCGAGAGGTCAAGGGTCGTGTTCATCAGCAGCTGTGTGTCCTGACTGAACTCTACTTACTGCCTGTTCACTCACTTTAAGTCACTTTGGATAAGAAGTTCTTGGCTAAACCTAAAATGTAAATAATCTGGTGAAGCTTCTGAAAGGTTCATTCTGCCATAATTCAAGGTCCTCGTACAGAGCGTACTGTATGTATTCCCATCTTTCATTTTAAAGCATTTTTAAAGAGAGAAATAACCCCCACGGATTCTCTTATGCTGTTAGAATATCATCATTCTGAGATGCTCAGTGCATTTCATGAGTTACTTTGAGATTATTTGTTGCACAACCTGCGTAATCAACATCTACCTTGCTTACGGATTTCTTACATTTCTTTATGAAATCTTTCAACAACTCAGGGAAAACGCAACACATTTTCACTCCCAACTCGTCAAGCACCCCTCGGCATTGGAGACCGACGCACGGCGTATCCCTCTTGTGTTACTTTTGGACGTACCAGGGACAGCGTGTCAGTATCAGCTCGTTACATGCGTAGCGTCCTTTCAAAATAAACTTCCGTTTTCACAGGAAGTTAGGTTTAGGTAACCCAACCACTTCGTTAGGGTAAGGAAACGGTCGTGGTTGACGTTAACTTCACTGACTAGCGACTCACGGGACTGACGATACAGACGAGTCATGTGACTAAAGACTGACTTGACAAAATAAGTCAACGTTACTTTTAGTTTCACACGGGACACGAACATCGGTCTCCTGGCTGAAGGTCTTGCTTGTTGGACTCATCCACCACCCCCTCCGCCTGTCCTGAACGGACTCTAACGCTATTAATACTACATCACTTGCTCCGACCGTCGAATAACGCCACAGGTGGGTTTACATTGGAGTTAGTTGAAAGCCCGGTTCGTCCGCCATACTGTTGCTAAAGGGTGCCTTAGTGTGTCAGTTTCCGATGCAGAGGGGCGCTGCCCAATCGGCAGTATTTGACGTGTTGGGAGTGAGAACGGGTTGAGAGAAGCAGGCGTAAGCTTGTTGCATTCAGTAGTTGGTTCTTCATGTCGGTGAAGAGACCAATGACAACAGTTGTAGGGATATGAGAGACTCAGTTTTTCGGTCAACAAACAAAATGTGAATCTAGTGGCTGCGGCAAATTTCTGTAGAGTAACTGGTGTCTCTACCTCTTCTATAATATATCTTAACTTGATTGCATGATTATTAAACACTGGTGTGGGAAGGCTGTACACAAAAGGCCCTTGCTCTTTGATTCGTTGAATATGTTGACATATTAAAGGTACAGTGTGTAGGATTTGGCGGCATCTAGTGGTGTGGTTGCAGATTGCAACCAACTGAGTGCCCCTCCGCTCACTCCTCCCTTTCCAAGACTGCGATAACATGAGCTGCCGAGTGCGAAACCGTGGTAACGCCGTTGGCCTCGCTCAGAGGCTATCCTTAGCATAATAACACTACTTTAGGAGCAATGGAAGTCAGAAGGCGGCTGGCGGTACCGCGGTTTTGCGCTCTGCAGCTCACGTAACCGCAGTTTCACAAGCGTGTCGGAGAACTACGGTGGCCTTCAGGCAATGTAAAAAACGCAAAAGGCTCTCTGTAGAGCCAGTGTTTGGTTTGTCCGTTCTGGGCTACTGTAGAAACATGGCGGAGCAACATGGCGGACTCCGTCAAGAGGACCCGCTCACTATGTAGATATGAAGGGCTCATTCTAAGCAAAACACAACGATTCTTAGTTTCAGCTGATTATACACTAATGAAAAGATAGTTCTGAATATTGTATTATATTTCTGCTAATAGATCAACCGAAATGTTACACACTGTTCCTTTAAGAATAAGATGAAAAACATTCTGTTGACAAAATCTGTTGGGGCTGTGATGGAAATAGCTTTTAATCTACCCTTGGCCAGTTAAAAATATATAATATACCACCAATCAGCAAAATAGACCCAGAAATGCAAGGTACATCACCAGAAGCATTTTTTTTTTTTAAATGTCTAGGGGTGAATTTACCTTTAAGCTCAGCTATAAGCTTACAAAAACCTTCCTCGCACACTATTTAGCTTCCTCAGCACCTCGAGTGGAATAAGAACATGAAGGATTGTTTCTACTCTGCCACACCACCTCGTCGATTGCTACGAGGCAGCGGGAACGTTTGAATAGGGTTAGGACAGGACTTAAAATAGCAGCTTTTTTGACTTCATACTTAAAGCAACATTCAGCAAACACATCTGCCACTGTGCCCAAACAAAGACCGACCGCCATTCGTCTTTTTCAAGTTAACGTGTCTCTTTTCTCATCACAGGGTCAACAGTCTACAGCACGTGTAAATGTCACACCTGTGAGCTACGTGCTGCTGCTCAAAGACAAGCTTGTGTTCCTATTTATCATTTTCTGCTTGATATCGAACACAATAACACACTACAGTTTTCAGTTCCAACACTTTTCAATTTTCCTAACGTGTAGCGACTGGTACAAAAATACTCTTTCAATACATTGTTCATTGCACTTCGTTTTTTTGGTGGCGTCTGATTCAAAGGCCTAGACATGTCTACAGATTGGTTAGCGTGGGGTCCTGTTTAGTTTTTCTTTGGGGTTGGGACTGCGTCGTGTACATTAGGTAGAATAGACTCGCTCAGAGGCCTCAGTTGTAAGCACCTTGACTGATTCAACAAGTACAGTGGTGGGATGTGATGTTTTCTATTATTAATATTGAAAATACATGGAAAGATGAAGAACTATGTGAAAAGTGAGGGTTTTTAATGTTCGACAAATTCGTAATTTTCTTTTTTTCTTTTTAGAAAACAAAAATAACCTTGTGTTTGGTTACAAAGGACCATAATGAATCACATTATGACTTTTAAGTCTTTATGGTTGTCATTGCAACTTCCCTTAGCATTAATTGTCCCTTTGCATTTGATAACCTTTCTTCCACGGTGGTCTACTACTTTAACTGAAAGACAACACTCTCAGATGCTCATACGATCTTAAAGACTGCACTCACACTCTCCAAACCTCACTCCCTTTCCTCTTTTTTCATTTCTTAACCAGGGTTGAGTAACATCTGAGGTAAAATTAGAGGTAAAGGGTGACATCTGTTCATCTGACTGATAAACAGGCCAACATGAAACAAATAACTTCCCCAAGATCTCATGTTTGTGAATACGTGATAGTGTGTGCCATTGGGGGATTCTGTCAATATGTTTTACATTTAATAAAATATACCGATTAAAATTATAACAATCATATATATAAACATCTTTAGTTTTTTGTGTTTTTCTTTCTTAATAAAAAAAAACAAACAGACATTTGAAACAGTGTACACATCATCGTTGCCTCTGCCACTCTCTTCCTGTAATAAAGTCTCTGACCGCTAATTCTAGATCAGCCAACCCTCAGTAAATCCACTACGAAGGCTCCAGATGACTCCCACAGAGCCTGGTCTGAGTGCAGTGCAGCCTCAGCAGGCGAGGACCAGTGAGGAAGGCCCCAGGTTGAAAAGAGAAAGAGCGGAATGCAGTGGAAGGCCGTGGGGCTTTGGAGGGCCACGTCAGAGGTCTGGGATCTACCGAGAGCACCGTTCCACCCGCTAAGCTCCACCTCCTGCGTCCCCTACAGATGCTCTCTCCTCTCGACACCCAGACCTCCTCGGTCCAGGGAACCACTCCCACCCCCTAGCCTGGCTTCATCGGACCGCCTTGTGCTTTCCCCCACAGCAGCCGCACCTCTCCCCACACCGCAGGCAGGCGCGCAAAGGCAGGTAGCAGCACATGCAGGGCACGAAGAGCGACAGGGCCAGGAGGGCCAACCAGCGGGCACAGCAAAGGGGGTGCGGGTGGCCCCCCATCGACTCTTCACACGAGCAAGGCTCCCAGAACTCTCCCTCAGAGTCCGACATGCAGTGGTAGAGCAGACTCTCTGCGCACCACACACAGGTCCACTGGCGCAGGCAGTGCACGGCCGGGTCCGGGGCATCTCTGCAGCGGCCCCGCCCGTTCTCCGAAACGCTGAAAACAGAGCGGCAGTACACACAGCGCGATGAGCATGACGATGAAGCCTGAGGACAGGGGCTGTCGTCGTCGGGGGAGATTACCCCCGGGTCGCCGCCGCCGCCGCCGCTGGCCCCTCCTCCTCCTCTCTTACGAGTCCGCGACCGGGGCGTGGCCAATGAGGTGTGAATGCAGCAGGGAGAGGGCGAGCCTTTGCACGTCTCCTGGGGTGAGCCGGCAGCTGAGGACACGCCCGACACGGCGTTGGGGATGGACATACAGGTGGGCGACGACGAGGACAGCCGCTGGGAGGCTTTACTGTCCAGGCTCACTGTCACGTCGCAGCCTGCCGTCCCCACTCCCGCCAGGTCCTTCTCAAAGCGAACCACGCACAGCTCTGACTTGTCCGGCAGACTCCCTCCCCCACTGACAACCACACCCCCGGTCAGCCCCCCGACCATAGTCCTAGTGGCCCCCGCCCGTCGGTAGTCCTCATAACCTCGAGAACCCCACAGGTCCTTGCAGGGGTCCACACTGCGTAGGTCTCCCTCCTCCAGCAGAGAAATGGTGGGTGAGAGGGGGGACAGAGGAGAGGAAGCTGGCTGACCCACAGGAGGAGAAGGTGGAGCAGGAGGAGGGGGCGGGGGCGACGGCGGATTCAACACAGCCGTCATTTGTGAGAGCTGATGCTGTCCCGGCCTGGTGTGGATCTGTGGAGAGGGTATAGAATTACAGAGTGAGTCTGGAACAGTGTGTACTGAGGCAGCAGTTACAGAAGGTTCCATCTCTAGTATATCTCAGATAGGAGCACAAATGATCAAGATAAGATTGAATTCTATGGGATGACAGTTGGTCGTTTTAAGTTTAATTTTACTTCATGTAGAATAAATAAATGTCCATAGGTGTCGACTTGAGGGTGGAGACAGAAGGAAAAGAAATCAACCAGTCAACCTTCCATGTTTTGTTTTATTGCTCTAATGTTTTAAATTTTAAATATCACTGATTTTGCTGGGAACCCTGAAGGACCCAAGGAGGTTCCCACACCCTTCTTTAAAGGAGCAGTGTGTAGGATCCGGCGGCATCTAGTAGTGAGGTCGCAGATTGCAACTAACTGAAGCTTCTCCCGTGTGCCAAGCATGTAGGAGAACTACGGTGGCCAACGCTAAAACGTGAAAACGCGAATGGCCCTAGCTATAGCAGGTGTTTGGTTTGTCCGTTTTGGGAAACGTGTTCTCATCCCAACTCGTCACATACCACCGCTTTGTCACGCCCCTTGGCGTCACTTGACTTTCAGCATCAAAACCACTACAGTTACCCTCGGTGTCACTTTAGGATTAGACAACAAAACCACTATAGTTAGGTTTAGGAAAGAAGTACATGGTTGGGCTTAAAACTACTACGTTGGTACAGTGAAAATGACAGTCATCCACTCATCCACCTCCCCTCCAGCCCACCCTGTGTGTGTCTCTTTCGCTCTTTAAACTACGTCACCACACTCCCGGCGCACTTTCTCGAAGCGTTCACTGTTGCCGTGGATGGGTTTACATTATAGTTAATGTATGAACGCCCAACGCGTTTCATACCAACACTAAAGGGTGCTGTGTGCGGCGGTACCTAACGCCGACAGCCGTGACAAAGCCTCAGTATTTAACACCCAATCAGAACGGGCTGTTCTGGGCTACTGTAGAAACATGGCGGCCGGCTCTGTGAAAAAGACCCGCTCTGTGTGAAAAAATAGCTCATTCTCAGGTAACGAAAACACAACCAGTCTTATTTACAGGTGATTATACACTAAAGAAAACACACTTATTAATATTATATTCCATTTCTGACAATAGATGCCCCAACATGTTACACACTGTTCCTTTATGAACTACTATTTCATAGTAATCATCATTAGAGCTCGCAAGTGTGGCAAGAACAGGTACAGCGAAATCAACTGAGAATGTAATAAACGTGTCTGTTCCTCTGAGCATCTTATTATCACAGTGAAGTACCAATGATGGACTTGGAGCAGAAGGTGTTACCTGAGCAGGTGTCTGAGTGGTGACAGCATGGCTGGATCCAAAACTAAACTCTTCCGACCGTACGAAGCAGGTAGACGACGACTCGCTTGTCACTATGGTGATGGGTTTGGGAAGCATCTCCTTTCTGCTGTTTGATGACGACTCACTTCCTGTATGAGACTGGCAGAGGCTACATGTCATCCCACAAGTCAAAAACACCAATAACTGCCCGGTGGCAGCGTAAATTGGAGAGTAAATGCTCGACCGACAAACTGCTCAGATACTCACAGCTTGTCCATCGTCCTCGGTGTCGGCCTCTTCTGGCGTGGAGGACGAGGGCGAGTCAGAGCCTTGATGACATGAATAGAGAGGATTTAGGCTTCGCCAATTCCAACACAACTGATGAGAGTTTGTATATGTGACTCATGTACCTCTGTCGAGCTTGTCTATGACAGCTTGCAGCCCTTTCTCAAAGGAGATGGCATCGGCAGGACTCTGGAACGTAAGGCCAAACTTTCGATCTTCTACTCGCCAGTGATGGAAGATGGGGTTCACCTTATTGTACACTAACCCCCTTTGCACTGTGCACTCCAACACCGGCTAAAGACACAATCCCAGCAACATAAGAAGTTAGTTTACCAACACAAGATCCTTTCCTCAAATCATGCCCCCACATAACAGTCTTTAGGCGGCGTTGAGGAGCAACGTGGCCACCAAAGACAGCCATAACACACACGCACACACTCACTGCTCGGTCACGCAGCCGCTCTCCGCGTATGATGTATTCTCTCCGCCCCCTGCCGTCATGACTCCGCCCTTTACATATGACCACATGACTGAGGCCGCCACCTCCAAGGGGCACCCAACCGCCACTGGAGTCATCACGTGTCATCACCACTGCACGAACACGCACACTGTCAGGGAGAGTGAGCAGAGGCCCAGGCTGATTAAACAACGCAATGATGTGGGCTACACTGACAAACACACACACAAATAGCCGCAGACATGCATGCACTGACACGCACATGCAGTTGAAAATGGAGATCAACTTCCATAATACAAAACTGCAGTAACTGTTTTCAGCTCTGTTGAACTAAGATTGCATGATGAAACTGACACAAAGAAGACAGAATTGACAGCTTGGCCTATATGAGTACTGGCGTTGCAACATGACAGCTCAAAGGCCCATCATACAGTAGCCTAATAGTCAGGGCAGTTTTTTCCTATCTATGATCACCTGATTGAAGTAAATACAATTTTTATTAGCATGTGGTGACGGTAAACAAAAAATTCTGAATTATTTGGATAATGTGGTTTAAACATGCCTGCTGCTTAGGAGCATATGAGAATTAAAGTGACTGACTGTACACTGAGAATAAAGGAAGTGTGGAGCAAATGGATAGGAAGAAAGCCAGCAGCTGAGGAGGAGAGCAGCGGCCAAATGGGAGGAGGGAGGAAGAATGAGTGTTTCCCAGATAGATGTATCAATGAACGCACCCATTCGCCATCAGAGGCCCCGGCATTCTTGCAAAAAGAAGCTCTGCCCTCGCCAACAGCACCGCAGCTCGCCATGTGCACGTAACGCATGCACAGCCACGTCTTTTTTTGGTTATTTCCAAATCACACTGAATTTTTAAGCGTTGCAATTATTTTCCCAGACGCTCCTTTTCTCCAGTCCGCCCCTGCTGCACGCACTCATTAACACACCCCGATATTATGTTATATTTTTTTATGAATGGGATGGAGCGAGACTGGCTTCGACATCGCGCGTTAGACATGTCGCCGGATAAATGGTATATAAGGCCTAAATACAATGCAAAAAGGGAGAAGGAAAAAAGGAGCGAGTGGGTGAGAGGATGGAGAGGAAACGGGAGATGGGGGGAGGGGGGCCGATTAGAAAAGGGAAGGAGGAGAGGAGGGGTGAGGATGAGGGAGAGCGAGCGAGAGAGAGAAAAAAAAAATCACATTTCATTCATAAAGTTTGGCTTTAAAAAATCATAATGAAACCCCGAGACACGTTGATAAAAATCACGCCGCCTCCATCCCTCCCTCGTCTCACTGTAGCCATGTCTTGAATGACGCGATGCTGGCCCCAAACTCGCCATATTTCGCCTTTTCCCCCCCCCCATGCATTTTACACATTGACTTATTTCGTGACTGTTTTTACCCATCGCCCACCACGCATTTAGATCCGAATTGTTGCATAGCTTCTGTTCAATACGTTTTATTCTTACAGCTCATTGTGTGCGTGTATAGTGTGCCAGTCGCCTAAAAGCACAGGTCCACATGTAGGTGGCTTCACATTTAGCACACATTGGCATGGATATATATATCGGAAATGGGGTGTATGCTGTTGATTCAAGACTACGTAATGGTGTTTTTATTCTCGGCAGCCTGCTAAACTGTAGAGCACCGACTGTGATAATAGTGCATGAGTCTGGATTGGTGTAACACTGATGGCGGTGGCTCTCTCTCTCTATCCGTTTTCTGGCGGATGGCTGAATATATATGTGCAATGTTAAAAATGAAAATGTAAGGACTTACTCGCCCTCCATGGCTCGGTGTTGCCCGCCGCTTGCAGCAGCCCACCCCAGGGTCTCCTCTCTCTCTCTTTTTATCCTCCTTTCAGGAAACACTCACAGGCTCACTCACATTCTCTCTCTATCTGCTCTCATTTTCCTAATCTTTCTCTCTCTTCCTCTCTCTCTTCCTCTCGCTCTCTCTCTCTCCACCTTGATGTCGTTTCGGTGTATCAGGATAGGCTTGAGGTTGCAGCAGCCATTTTCCGCTGGCAGCATCCTCCCTCTCTCTCCCTCCCTCCCTCCCTCTCTCTCTATCTCTCTCTCTCTCTCTCTCTCTCTCTCTCTCTCACACTCTCTCTCTCCCTCTCTCACTCTACCTGCCCTGTGCCAACACATCCGCACTAATCATTGACAGCATCGTGGCTTTAGGTGGGCTATAGGGTTTGTCCATGTGATTTACAATGATTGAAATATGCAGCTGATATATGATGTGACGTGGCTGCTAAATGAAAAGGGAAAACAAATTCATAAAACATAAAATATAGGTAATATAAACCATACTCCAATGTGCACATCTACATTTGCACATTTACCACCTCAATTATTTTTTTTGTTTAAAAACAAAACATTGTAACTTGCACACTTTGCTAATATATTTAGTAGGTTATTCTAAGTTTATATTTTTTTCTTAGTTGTAGTCTATATTTATAGCGTATTCCAATATTCTTTATATTGTGTATACTATGGATACATTTCTCTAGTATTGATATGCACATTTATTTATTTTTTTTACTGTTCCGCTGCATTGTAATTTCCCAATTTGGGATCAATAAAGTACATCTATCTAAATAAGATTTGCCCTTCATTGCATCTTTGCTACCATTTGTTTGTTTTTTTAATCACACAAGTATACGTTTGTCTTATTGTTGTGTTCCTATGCTTATTCAATTCTTAACTGTGTATGAGGTTGTCCAAAGCAGGAAAAGAACACAAACTGTGTCCCTAGCGTTGGTGCTGGCGACAACAAATGGTTCAGCACCATGGACAGCAATAAACATTAGACTAGTATCTCTACATCTAATGAATTATTGTAGCAGGAGTCCACTGTAAATATAAACATTATCTTACAGGCTGCAATAAGCATACAGCAAAATATCATATTATGGTGCGCATTGAATTAAAAGTCGTATAAAGTAACTGCTCTAACTTCAGCAATTTGGTACAAACAAAGTTGGCTGTTCAGCGGCACAGTTGCGGCGTAAAATGCGAACACATGGCTCGTTGGTCTAGGGGTATGATTCTCGCTTAGGGTGCGAGAGGTCCCGGGTTCAAATCCCGGACGAGCCCGTTTTTATCTATCATAACCTATCTTTGAACTAGTTGATTTAACTCCAAAAATAACACGCCAAGAACAGTCTTGCACGGTCCCTTTACGCGGTTTACTCCCGGAAATGATCAAATACTGAATTGATAGTAACTACATACCGGGAAAACTGCAGCTCCAGGTCCGGGTGCAGCTCTGTGGCTTCCTGTACTCTAGACCCTGTGAAGGAACACATTCAAAACAAACGTGGATATACAAAATAGCACACTTTTGCTTTATTCAACCCTTCTTACGTTGTTACACTGGTGAATCTCATAGCAACTTCCATCAATAAGAGGCCACGTTGCCTATATTTCAGCACCAAGGACAGCGCTCTAATAACATGATCAGTGTTGAACAGACATCACTTCTAGTCAAATATAAAGTTATAAAAATCATGATAAAATGTTGCATGGTAGCCCGTCATAATATGAATGGAAACATTAAATCATGACTGAAATCCACAATCAATTAATTATAACAATAAACTACCACTAGAGCCAATGATGCTATTTTACAAAAGGGTCAAAGGGGGACACCAGATTTGTTGACACTAAAGATTTAATTGTGAAAAAGTTTCAATTCGGTGCACACAGCAGAATAAACAATGCAGCTTCATTATATATTTCCAGGCACCCAAAAATCAAACGTTTCAAACGAAATGTTTTCTGTTTGCCAGATAGTTTGAGGCAATTTGGTTGAACGAAACTTAAATTAGGAATATGTACCACAATATTAACTAAAATAATGAAGGTCTTAAAACTACATTTTGACACTGCCCCCCAAGATAAGGTGGCAGCCTAATGTGGGACCCACCATAGCTATAAAACCAATTGGCATGCAGTAAACTGAGGCTTTTGGGGCCTCTGGGAGAGTTGCCTACTTTGCCTGGTTGGTAAACATTTGCTGTAGCAAAAGGCTTTACCTAACTGAACTTCCGAACTCAGCAAAAGTTTGTAATGTAAGGCAGGTTTCTTGTTGCCTTAACTATAAACGTACCACTTAATTAAACTACTGTAGGGCTGTGGGTAAAGCAAGAGCACGGGGAGAGCCTCGTCTGTAAACAGGATCTACTTTAATGCCTCAACTCAAGCGTGGGACAACTCAACACCGATAACCCAAAAGGTGGCACATCACTTCTTACATCATATCACTCCGCCAATCTTAATCATCACTCACCTTACATGCAATCAAGGTGCGCCATATTATATATTTCCAGATCTAAATTAAGGAGCAGAATACAATATGTATACTGTATATAATGTGTGATTGCCATTAATTAACTTACATAAATTCTAAATAATAAATCTGAGGAAAAATAAATTAATCTACAAAATAAATCTTTACAAAAATAGATCTAATCTTACAGTAATAATATATATGGAACCTTTTGTAGAACTGAACGTTATTCCACAAACATTTTCACTCAAATCTAAATTCATCCCTGCAGACCGTCAGCCGACTACACAAGTTAGTGTTTCTATTTAACTTACATAACTAGCTAATCATGCCATCTGACTGCTCTTAAGTTAAGTGAGCTAATTACGTAATTAATGTAGATTTAATGTCAATTTTAGCGAACTTCAGCAAATGGTAGTAGAAGCCAAGTTAGCTACCTTAACAAATCTTTGATTAACCTCGTGTAAGTCGTGATGTATGTTTCTGTAGCTAAACAGCATCTAATAATAAATATCAAAAGTTTATTCAAAGCGAGCAATTGAACACAACAGATATGTAACGTTGATGTTAGCATTTAGCTACTCTAAGGTAACGTTAGCTTACCGTTGCTAGGCAGCTGATAGATGCAGGATGTTATCTTTTGGTTTGGGGTAATAACAGGAACATGTCACCCGGTGCAATGCTGTGGCTGATGTGTTTTTAACCTGTTCCACTCCACCCCTCTTTACCATAGACCCGTTTTTGTCTTTTTTAGGGGGGGGGGGGGGGGGGGGTCATTAGAGGAGATAGGAGGTCAGCAGTATAGCCTATGTCACCTAGAAGTGGAGTACATCATCTGAAATGTGGGGACTAAATGATTCATTTGAAATGCAGCTCAGCACTCTGTGTCTAGTTGTTCTAGTCATAAATCATAAATTAAAAAAATACATAATTTTTTTTCATAAGGCCTAAGAACATTAAAGGGGACATATCAGGCTTATTTTCAGGTTCATACTTGTATTTGGGGTTTCTACTAGAACATGTTTACATGCTTTAATGTTTAAAAAACCCTTTATTTTCCTCATGCTGTCTGCTTGAATATGCCTGTATTTACCCTCTGTCTGAAACGCTCCGATTTAGTACATTTCAATGGAATTGCAACAGAATTGCGTTGCTAGGCAACAGCTTGGGTCCATGTTTACTTCCTGTCAGCTGATGACATTCACATACACTGCAACAGGAAATAAACTGGGACACATTTAGAATGTTTACGTTTAAAACTGTGAAATGGTCTAAATATTGTAGATTACTGACATCTCAAATGGACAGAAATCCTGACGGCTTGTTTCAAAAGCTCAGTTTCTGAATACGGGCTGTGTGTATTTCTCTGTGGATTAAGCGTTTCGATACTTTCACAGTATTTATATAGAACTTAAACCTGCTTATAATATAACAGCCATGAAAATGTCACTTTTTACAATATGGGACCTTCAAGATAGAAGTATATGATGGCCATTCCCATGCTCACTTATGTCTCATACGTTTTTGCAGCAATTTTGGGGTTGATACCATTTGTTCAACTGATTTGGTGCTAAATTTACGATTTCTTTTACCACTCGAGAATTGATGAAAATAATCAAAATCCCTCCAAAATATCACATTAAGACACCAAGACCTTGAGGAACACCATATAAAAGTCCATGCAGTGATTTGGTATCAAAAACTTTTGACATTTGGAGATTTCTGAAAGAAATGAATTTTTTGGCGATTGGATGGCGAGCACTTCTGATCTGGAAACGGCTCAGAATCCCCCTTGTTGTCAATATACCTAGGAAAGCCATCCATCTTCTGAATGCTCTAGGTCTCTAGTTTTTGGTTGTAAAGTTTCATGAGGCTGTGATTATCCTAGAGGTCACAACAGGTCATTTTATATAATGACGCCAAGCTAAAAAAAAATGGTCTCACTATATGAAATGGCTACTATGGGGACTAACATCATCACACATGAATACTACTGGGCTCATTGGATCCACAAGAGTCTCAGCTTTACAGTCATATCCAATTTATGCAGTTCCAAGACTGTTTAGAAACCATTTTTAGAACAGGCAAAAATAACACATACTGTATACTGCATGTAAAAAAAAATGCATGTGATTATCATAAACTGGGCATGTCTGTAAAGGGGAGACTCGTGGGTACCTATTGAACACATTTCCATTCAGATATCTTGAGGTCAGAGGTCAAGGGACCCCTTAGAAAATGGCCATGCCAGTTTTTACTCGCCAAAATTTAACCTAAATGTGGAGCATTACTTAGCCTCCTTCCCGACATGCTAGCATGACATAGTTGTTATTAAAGGAGCTCTAAAACTGAGCCTGCTATAACCTCCGAGAGACAGTAAAGTCAGCCGAGGGCGCTGGCGCTGGCGCCCTCAAGGAGTAGAAGAGTAATGGAGCTCTATAGCATAGAGAAATAAGCTATATAAGGCTTTGGACAGACCAAACTTCTTAGTAGGATCAGTTCATTCATGGTTTTGGTCTTTTCGTGCGATTTATTGATAGTAAGAAAAACATAGAATATCACCAGACTTGCCCTTTAAGTCTCCTGTTAATATCACACTTGTATTTTGCAGGAACGTGGAATAAAAGAGGATGGGTAGTTTACTGTCAAAAGGAGCAGCGGCTAAAAAGGAGACTGACTTTAACAATGGCGAAGCAAATGATTTAACTGGAAACCTCAATAACACTTCCAACACTAGCCAAGGACTAGGCCCTACTCAACTTATTAGTCATCAACTGGAACCCAGCAATGGCAATGAAGCAATGCTCACAAGGATGAACCACGATCCTGCTGTTGATGCCCCTCAAAACAGAGAACAAAGCATCCACAAGGCAATGAACATTTCAAAGGATGCTGACCAAGTAAAATATATCGCATATCTTCCCTCAGCTGTAAGAGCGACTCAACAACACATGTTTCTTGCAAAACCTAAGGATAACAAGACCAGTACTCCAAAACCAATGCTCCAACAGGCTACACCTGCAAGACCAACTGCTGAGCCATCTGATGGTGTGAAAGGAACTGCAGGGCAATTGGACGCTCTGAAGTCAGACATCTTACAGAGACTTCATGATGTACGTGATAAATTAAGCCAGCAGCAGTCCGTCAGACCTTCAGCACAAGCACAGCAACAGGCAAAACATGTGCAGCACCAGAGAAAGCAACAGGAAAACAGACGAATGATGTATGGCCATATTCAACATAAGGAAACCACAGAGGCACCACTACAGACAGTAAGGACTGTTGCACCCTGTGACTCCGTCCATAATTCAGACGCATCTGCCTCAGTCCAAGTGCCGGCACAGGTGCTCTGCAAAGACACCTCACCTCAGGTAGAATGCAGGTGAGTTGAGTTCTTTGTATGCATACATAAATGTTATAAGCATTACACAAATGTTATATTTGACACAATATAATGATAACATTGGCAATGTTATATTATCTTCAAGGCTGTCAATCGATTAAAATATTTAATCGCAATTAATTGCGTGATTGTAATAGTTAATCGCAAATTAATCACACATTTTATATCTGTTCAAAATGTACCTTAAAGGGAGATTTGTCAAGTATTTAATTCTCTTATCAACATGGAAGTGGAAAAATATGCTTGCTTTATGCAAATATATGTTTATATTTATTATTGGAAATTAATTAATAACATAAAACAATAACAAATATTATCCAGAAACCCTCACAGGTACTGCATTTAGCATAAAACAATATGCTCAAATCATAACATGGCAAACTGCAGCCCAACAGGCAACAACAGCTGTCAGTGTGTCAGTGTGCTGACTTGACTATGACTTGCCCCAAACTGCATGTGATTATCATAAAGTGGGCTTGTCTGTAAAGGGGAGACTCGTGGGTACCCATAAAACCCAGTTTGATTCATATCAAACTATTCATATCTTGAGGTCAGAGGTCAAGGGACCCCATTGAAAATGGTCATGCCAGTTTTTCTTCACCAAAATTTAGCATAGATTTGGAGCGTTATTTAGCCTCCTCCTCGAGAAGCTAGTGTGACATGGTTGGTACCAGTGGATTCCTTAGGTTTTCTAGTTTCATATGATGCCCTCTAGCTTTAAAACTGAGCTACAACCTAAAAATCGCAAGTTGGGTTAATGCGTTAAAGAAATTAGTGGCGATAAAACAAATATGCATTTGCGTTAACTTTGACAGCCCTAATTATATTGTATCAAATCTGTCACAAAATGTGTCACCTTTTATTCCTATTCCTGTCATATGCATGCACTGTAAGTCTCTCTATATAATTGCTAACATATGAACTTGTATCTGCCAACGTCACCAGCTTTGGGAGTAAAAAGCAACAAGAGATGATCCCTCAACTTCCTGCCTCTAAAATGCAAGCACCTGTGCATCGTCCATGCAAGGGAATGGTCAGAGGAGAAAACCTGCACAGCAAAGAAGCAGAGACACAAAGGAAAGCAGAGATCAACAAATCACCAAGTCAAAAATTCAATTGTGTTCTCTCTCCTGTGAACGAAGAGAGCACTGACTTGACCTGCCAGGCAACAGACAAGACCCACGATATTGGAGAGCTAAACACAACCACAGAACCGGGTATTGCTGAAGTGCCTGCTGCCATGCCTACTGAGCCATCCGACCATTCAAGACAAATGTCAAGTCAGCCAAAAGCTCAGGACAACAATGAGGAAAATGCACTACACAAACACTACTTGAACCGCAACAGTATCACCTACATAGCTGCGGACTATCTATATTTCTTCAGTACCAAATCAGAAAGCAGCCGTGCTATGGGTGCCAAAATGAGGCTAAGGCAGAAACTAGCAGAGAAAACAAAGGCTCAGCCAGGAGATGGCTACAAGAGCTCTGTCGCCACTGTACAAGAGAGTCCACAGCAGCAAGGTGGCACTGCCATGGAAGAAAACACAAGCAAGAAACACAATGAGCCACACCAAACACCTCAACCCAACAAAGCTGACAATGGGAGCACTTGCATACAGAAAGTCAAGGTGAAAGCGCCAGCATCACAGGTCCCAGTAGTTGAAGGGCTACGTAGAGCTGCCACTCATAACCCAACAACAGACACAAGCATCAGACTCCAGCATGAACTTAAGGTTCCACTACCTCAAGATACTGCTGTTAGGCCAAAGACAAAATGCACACTCAATGCATTAAATCAAAACCAACCTAAGAATACGGGAAATGTCACGATGAAAGAAGAGATGAATGGGAAGAATGGTAAGGTTGAAAAGGAAAAACAGGAGCCAGCCATCAGCTCTGCAGTAAATCCTGCTGCTGAGGGTCGCTGGCACCCGTTTACAGTGAATCAGTCCTGCTCCCGAGAAGCGCGCTGTCCACATAACCTGGGGACAGGTTTGCCACCAAACGTCCAAAACTGGTGAGCTACACATTACACTTCAAGCCACTTTATAGTTGTAGTCAATGTTAAATATAAATCTGACGAATTGCATTTTTAAGATCTTTTACACAACCTAGAAAAAAAACTGTTTTGTTCTTTGTATTTTCCTTTGTTCTGACTATATTGGTTAAAATCAGTAAGTTACATCTTTGCCCACCACTTCCACAGGTTTAAAGAATGCCCTAACCACCTGTATGGTCACCAGAGCAAGACTCGCAGACTGCACAGCACTGACAGAGACAGAGGAGGGAAAGGATTCTCATCAATGAGACATTCAAAATATGCTAGGTTAAAGGACCAGTGTGACATCTAGTGGTGTGGTTGCAGATTGAAACCAACAGAATACCCCTCCGCTGACTCCTCCCTTTCCAAGATTGCGGTATCCGCATATCTATGTAGATAAGAACAAAATGAAAACCAGATTCTTAGTTTCAGGTGATTATATATGAATGGAAACATGGTTATGGATATTATATTCCATGTCTGCTAATAGATCCCAAAAATGTTACACATTGTTCCTTTAACGACTTGCATTTTGTAAATTGTTTAGTTCCTGTGAATGACTTGCTTCCTAGGAAAAATGAATGTTGTAGTGTAAAAAAACGGAAATGGACACATCATTCAAAAAGTGTATTTTCTGAATTGTTTATTGCAGATAAAGATTTGCATTGTAATATCAACTGGATTACAAACCATCTAGGGAGGAAGAGGCATTACCATTTAGAAAACACTCACAAACTTCAATGGCAATTCTGTCAGTTGCTAGGCTACAAGGCAAGGGCAATACATTTCTGTGAGCTCCACCAAGGAGAAAATGAACTTTGTGTACAAAAAGAGTTTTACTTGAATTTGGGGGGTGGGAATGTTGAGTTGATAGTTTTGTGTGATACTGACAGACAAAGTCACAGGGTGATGATTGTAATTGTAAAAGAGCTGAGGCTCAGGGGTATTAAATGTAGTAGCTGGATTTGAAGTTCTTGTTTATTGGTCATAACCCATAAAAAGCTCAGTTTTAATGTTGTACAGATGGCATCTTGATAAAATAATTAACTGTAACATTGAAACCCTTGAATGTCTTCAATAAAGGTGGATGTGTAGCTGCTGAATAGACGGGTCACCTGTGATACTTTTAGTTTTGTTTCCCATCTTTTAAAATGAAAGAAAACTTCCAGACAGTGTCATACAGGAAAAAATAAATGTTGATTTGATGTTTGAGGTACGGGCAACAAATCAACCACTCTGGCAATGAATGAAGTCCTATTCCTCAGGGAAACTGCATTTGAGCTGACTGGATGTACACTGGATCAGCGGCGTGTGTGTCTGAGTGTGTTCCTGGGGGCGGATTACACAATCATTTCCAGCTGTCGTGCATATTCGATGACCTGCTGTGCCAGCTCCGTAGAGGGGATGGTCACCTCTTCTGTCCGCTGCTGCTGAGTGGTGAAAGAGTAATAGCCATCTGGGCTCAAACTCCATCCTCTCTGAAATGAAATGAAACAATCAGCTTTGGCAATGCCTGGCTGCTTTTTCCACCTTGAGTGGATGAGCTTTCGTGCATTTAAAGGTCCCATATTGTACAGTGTGAGATTTTCATGTCTTTTATATTATAAAGCAGGTTTAAGTACTATATAAATACTTTGAAAGTATCGAAACGCTCAATCCATGCAGAAATACACACAGCCCATGTTCAGAAACTGTGCCTTCGAAACAAGCCGTCAGGATTTCTGTCCATATGCTATGTCACAAATATACAAGATACAGACCATTATACAGTTTTAAACATTCTAAATGTGTCCCAGTTTATTTCCGGTTGCAGTGAATGGGTGCGTTCCGATCGCCTAGTAGTTCCCTTTAAAGTGGACTGCACAGGGTATTCAGCCATGTTAAGTAATATTCCAAACTGTGAACTGTGTAGGGAAGAACTGAACAACAGCTCGTCACTTCGCTGCAATTGACAAGCAAGATTACCCATCAGTCATTGTGCCTCGCTGGAGCGCTAGCATAGGGCTATGCTGGCTGCTAATTATAGCTGCTGTAAGCACTCGTGCCGCAGCCGGCGTTGTACTCCGGAGACATCGCTGTTCGCCGAGTATTACTGAGTTTAACGATAATGTTATTGATATCTAACTATTAATTCAGAGCCCTGGCAGGAGATATTCAATATTTTACTTCAGTAGTGTAAAATTTCCACAGTAGCAGCAACAGGTATCCCAAATGTTTATGTTACCAACGCATGGAGGAAGTGATTTCTGCGTTGGTGACGTTGCAGAGTGTTTTCCGAACAGAGGAATCTTGTCGAGGGAAGTTCCCTTAACTGACATTCCCTAAACAGGGAGCAGGGAGTAGGGACTACTGTTTACGTACACTGTGGATCGGAACGCAGCTTATGTGAATGACAGCTGACAGGAAGTAAACATGGACCCAAGCTGTTGCCTAGCAACACAATTCCGTGGCAATTCGATTAATATGAGCTAAAACGGAGCATTGCAGACAGAGGGTAAATACAGGCAGACATTATGAGGAAAATAAATTGTTTTTTGTACATTACAGCATGTAAACATGTTCTAGTAGAAACACAAAATACAAGTATGAACCTGAAAATGAGCACAACATGGGACCTTTAAATACAGTACTACTTATTGGACCAAAAATAAATAAAATAAAATGTACTCATTCATAGTTTACATGAAATATGTCTTGGTGTGTTTTAGTTACCAGCATGATAACCTCTACACAGCCTACAAGCACGCAACTGAGACACTTAATGCCTCCTCCTATTATGTCTAAATGCAACTTCAAAATACAAAAACTGATGTTTTTTTTAAATCTGCAGAAATGTAATCTTTTCTTCTTATAATCTCTACATACTACTTAAATTTGACATATAATTCAAATGTGTTTCCCAAATGAAAATATACATACCTTCTTGGCGTACTCTGTCATCTTTTTCGGGGAACTGAAGAAAAGCACACGGGTGGCTTCACTAAACTGGATCTGCTCATATGCTTTCTCTATGCAACCTGCGATCTCATCACTGCAATTGAAAAAGTCACAGTTTTAGTCAAAGTTATCTTTAAAAAATTATTTATCGTCTGGTCTGTTTTTGTGACCTGCTGATAACAGCACAATCAAGATTAAACATAATAAAATAAACATTTGAACAGGTGTTCTTCCTGATAAATGAAAATAACTGAGATGACGTTGTTTCCTTTGCAGAGTCCATCATTATCTATATCGACACCTAACCAATTACCATAGGAAAGAAAAAGGACAATGTATTCATTTTACATTTGTTTGGTCAACGTGTTGAGTTAATTAGTAAGACAGCACAAAGGCACGATCATACATGCACAAAGCTAACATCCGCCTCACGTATGCGAGCGAAGGGGCAAAAAAACATTCGCTTCTGGTGGCGAAGCTAATTCGCATCTTCGTATTCGAGTGAAATTCAACTTTGGTGAACACACTTTTAGAATAGTGTTTAAACTGCTGACTATAACTATGCTGAAGGTGTCCTGATACGTAGTTTTAATGAACGGTCAACCAATCTTCACGTCAATCAATCACGCCAGTATTTATAAGCAACATTTCAAAACCACAAGATGGACCTGAATCAAAACATACAAATCAATTTCACATGAAAAATAAACAAAAGAATTGGTTATAAAGGACTGTATCAATGAAACAAGTGTAGAAATGATGGCAGGCATGGTTACCATATTGATTCTTACCGAATTGTATCGAGCAGAATATCTATAAAAAAGGTGTAGCTCTCAGCAGGGATGTTGCCTTTGGCAAGAAATACCTTGTTGTAGCTTCCTTCCATCAAGTACTGAAAAGACCAGGAGAGGATATAAAACATCACAGTGGCATTTACATGTTATTATTGACACAATGTTTATATTATACGTAAATAGAGAATTCCATAGAGGCCTGCATTTATCTGGGGGAAAATGTTTTGATAATTTGCGGCAATAAATTAGTAATTTGTACCTTCGAATTTATGATTTGTGAGTACAACATATCGCATGTATCTCAGGCCAACATCAAAATAAAACTGTATTAAATCTTGGATGACCCTGGTAGATTGTCTATGACTTGGTTGTCACCATTTATTTTGCAATGCATTACAGAGGCATGTCTGCACATAGCAGTCCAGCCTGGCCAGCCAAAAGGACACATGGAGTTACGAAATGTCTATTGTAGTATCAAAACTGAATAACGTGATAATGAATAATGTTGACAAAGAGGGTGAATATGATCATTTGAAAGAATTAATTCAATAATTTGAGGGCACTACTGCACCAAAACACAGCTGGTAGCCTGCCAATAAACCTCTGGGTTCTTCTCACAAATTGACTGGATATCCCACAACCAATTCCTACTGCAGCAATAATGTAAAAATATTGATATGAGGGTACAAATTACTAAATGGATGCACAAATATCAAAAATTCTACCTGGTCACAGCAGAACAACAATGCAATATCAAACCCTGAATGTGTGTTTTGTCTAGGGGTAAATTGCAGCACCTGCTCTAGGGACACTGGATGTCTGATGTATACGTTGGTCTGAATATCTCGTGCACTCAGTCTCTCAAGTTCTGTGTGAAACTCGGACACACGGTTCTGTGAGAGCAGGAAGAGCAGGTTCAGTCCGAGTAACTGGTGCATGTAGGCAGCTTCAGGCAGTTCATCCCTTAATAACAAAAGGTAGAGAAAGAGTGATGTTAGAGAACCCCAGTGAGTACTATGTAGCAAAATCCCACCACACATTAAAAAACAAAAAGGTGACATTACTTGTAATCAAAGTAGTAACATTTTAGCTGGGCCATGTATCTCTCAAAGGATGGGATGTCCTTCTTGAGGATACTCCACAAGGCTCCAATTTCAAGGACATCACCTGAAACACAGATACAAATCTGTCTTAATTAGGGATAACATATTGATAACTGGCTTACAACTTAGCCAAACACTAATCCATGATTAATATGAATGTTGTCCTTTACTCACGAGCTAAAATGAGCTGCTGCTTGGCGAGTGCGGACCCACTGGTAGGTAAGAAGTTCAGCTCGAGTAATGAGACCTGCAAAAAGAAGTTTGGTGTCATTTTCTACAAAATGTGTTGCTTATAGGGCTGTCCCAAATACAATTTTTTGGGCTTCGAATCTTCATAGAGAAATATTTGAAGGTATTCGAAGCTTCAGTAGGCTGACATGTTCTTCTGCCTGTCTCCATCTCCCACGTTTCAGTGCCCGGGACAGTGCCGCTACCACGCTACTGTACACACACGCACCTCTACACACAACAAACAGCGATATCCATCTGAGAATAACTAATAATAATTAATGTTGAATATGAATAATGAATAATTTTGTGCAATTATTTGTTATTTCATGGGCTATTTGGGGATTTATACAATGTTATTACATACTTATATATTTAAAAAAAAAAGCATTTGAATACTGATTTGGAGGTCAATTACCATAGCAACAGTCGTAGCTTCGAAGCATTCGGGTCAGACCTAGTTGCTTGCATTATCCTAATTGTTTGCCATTATCTAAAATGATGACATGAATCCTTCATCAGTGGTGGAATGTAACTAAATACATTTACTCAAATTGTGTACTTACCGGTAAGTACCATTTTGAGGTACTTATACTTCACATGAGTATTTCCATTCAATGCTACTTTCTATTTCTACTCCATTACATTTTACAGGCAAATATTGTACTGTAACTTTATTGATCCCGAGGGAAATTCAAGTTTCCAGCATCACAGTTCCATAGTGCAAACATATTAGTAAAAACGTCACAGGTAAGTAGTACACATGTTAGTAAGAAAACGTCACAGGTGAGTAGTACACATATTAGTAAAAACGACACAAGTAGTACAAGACACATGTAAGTAATACAGAGTATAAAACAAAAAATGCTATGTGCAAGGGAACTGTTAAAAATGAATATAGTGCAGGGTAAACAACTGAGATACGGGACTATTTAAAGAAATAGTAATAGAACATGTTTACACTTTAGTATTGCTAGTGGAACAAAAAAACTTAATATTTGTTCCACCTGTGTCCTTCATAACTGAATCCAATGTGCTGTCAGCTCTTCCTGTGACGGTTTTGGAAAATAAAATATGATCTAAAAAATTGACTTTCAACAGAGTATATGAATAATCCAGCTAATAGCTAACGTTAGCCAGCGGTGCGGTAACGTTAGCAACACGGACTGTTTCCTGACTTTTACGACAGAAATCCTAAAAATGATTAAACTGGCTCATCAGCTAAACACTAACAAATAGTTAACACATGAAATACTCAATGTTATCATCTCAAAAGGAATATCATTGTAGGTGTTTAGGCTACCTGATAGAAACCTCTAAACAACGTTAGCATGGCTAGCCTACATTAGCAAGCTTAGCTACATATGCTAACAGCGCCGATGCTTATAAACAGGCCATTTTCCTGATTCGACTCATAAAAATAAAAAAAACACACACGTCAATGTTCGACTCTACCTTAAGTTTGCTGAGAAGTTCTCCACATTTACTCAGGTTTGGGTTCTTCTTGTTCCACTCCGTTTTGAGCGTCTCGTACAATCCCGCAGTCTCTTTCAACGCCATGGTGATTCTGCAAAATATACGACACCGGCCAACGGAATACGTTAAATGACTGTCGTGAAGCACTCTGGCTGTTGTTGCCATGGGAGCGCTTTTTTCCCTTTCCTTGAGACAGACGGCGGAACAAGATGGCGTCGTTCGGAACAGAAAGGTGGTTGAATGACTTACCAAACCACGCTATTTTCCACAAAATACGACAGAACTTGTATTCGGAACCCACTACGAATGAAAGAGGGGTCGCTAAGAACCTCACCTTTTGTTTAGGAGGGGACTTGTTCGTGTGGGACGACACAGACCGCGTGTTTTACACCACCAACCTGCGACAGCTCAACACGGATGACAGTCGCGGCAGCGGGAACTACCAGACCTTGCTGTGCATCAACCCGCCTCTCTTCGAGCTTTGCCAGGTGCTGCTCAGTCCCGACTCAGCACCACGTCGCGCTGGTCGGGCAGCGGGGCGTCTCGGTGCTGGAGCTGCCTCAGCGGTGGGGCAAGAGGTCCGAGTTCGAGGGCGGACGGAGAGAAATCAACTGCAAGACCATCCCGGTGGCGGAGCGCTTCTTCACCAGCTCCCCGTCGGTGAGTCTGCGGCAGGCGGCCTGGTACCCCAGCGAGACCGACGAGCCCCACCTGGTGCTGCTCACGTCGGACAACACCATCAGGTTCTACGGCTTGAAGTCGCCCCAGACGCCGGCCAAAGTCCTGTCGGTGTCCCAGTCGGAGGATGACAGCAGCGGCCATCCTCCGGTCCGCTCCTATGCAGCATCTCTGGGCGAGATAGCGGTGGCGTTTGACTTCGGGCCGGTTTCGTCCCCCCATCGGCATCTGGCGGCGCAGGGCTCCAAAGAGCAGCTGGTCTACCCTCTGTACATCCTCTACGAAAATGGGGAGACCTATGTGAGCCACACGAGGCAGGCAAACGGTGTGAGTGCAACTAAACCCGTCGGCCCCCTCCCCATGTATCCTGCAGCAGAGGATAACTATGGCTACGATGCTTGTGCCATCCTCTGCCTGCCATGTGTGCCCAGCATCCTGGTCATCGCCACAGAAACAGGCACGCTGTATCACTGCGTGGTGCTGGAGTCTGAGGAAGAGGAAGAGACCGGGGCGGTGGAGAAGTGGATCCGAGGCACGGAGGCAGTGCCGGCTCTCTATGTGTTTGAGTGCGTTGAGCTGGAGCTCACCCTCAAAGTAGCCACAGGAGAGGACGAGGAGCCTCAAGAGTTTGATTTCACCTGCCCGATCAGACTGCACAGAGACCCCCTGTGCCAGCACCGGTATCACTGCACCCACGAAGCAGGAGTGCACAGTGTGGGGCTGATCTGGGTCAACAAGCTGCAGAAGTTCCTCCTGTCAGGTGAGGAGGATAAGGACAATCTGCAGGAGCTGGCTGCTGAGAAGCGCTGTATTGTAGAGCACATTCTTTGCACCAGGCCGCTCCAAACTAGTCAGTCAGCTCCAGTTCGTGGCTTTTTGATTGTGTCTGACCTCTCCTTGGGCGCCACCATGATCTGCATCACCAGCATCTACGAGTGCATCCTGTTGCCCCTGCTGAGCTCCATTCGGCCCCCCTCCCCTCCCCTGCTCTGTTCACATCCAGGTCCAGGCTCCGGTAGCTCCCCTCTGCGTGGGCTAGCGGACGACTCTTTCGAGCAGCACATCCGCAACATCCTGGCACGTAGCTCCACCAACCCTCTTGTACTCAAGGCTGGAGACAAGGACACGTCACCGCCACCTCCAGAGTGTCTGCAGCTCCTCAGCAGAGCCACGCAGGTCTTCCGCGAGGAGTACATTCTCAAGCAGGACATGGCCCGCGAAGAGATGCAGAGAAGGGTGAAACTCCTGACGAGCCAGAAGAACAAGCAGCTGGAAGAGATGACTCTGTGCAGGGAGGAGAGGAAGAGTCTGAGAGAGGCAGCGGAGAGGTTGGCCGATAAGTACGAAGACGCAAAGTACCGCCAGGAAACCATCATGAACGGGGTGAAAAAAGTGCTGGGCAGCCTGCAGAGCCAACTACCCATACTGTCAAACAGCGAGAAGGATATGAAGAAGGAGCTGCAGGCCATCAGCGATCAGCTGAAACACCTGGACAACTGCATCAAACAGGTGAACATGAAGATGGAGTACCAGAAGACACAAGTGGACAAGGATGCGCCCGCAGCCAGGACAACCGTCTCGCTCAACGTCCACCAGAAGAAGGTTGTTCAGGATGTCCTCAGAGAACACGGACAGCAAATCGGTGACATGATGAAACAAATCAAAGACATCAAAAACCATTTCAGTTTCTAAGCGCTGCGGAAAACAGTAAAAATGTATTGCAAACAATTGGGGGAAATAATTCAAATGCTCTTTTGACTACAGTGTAAATCTGCCTTTTTGTGACATTTGATGAGAAGCTGGATTGAGTGCTTTAGTCAGGAGTTAATGTGCCATGTGTGTTTGAATTGAAAGATATTTTATATACACTGATATAACTTTACCTTTGATACTACATTTTTGTCTCTTAATAGGGATATGATAGGTTTGCTTTCATGTTTAGCATAACATTTTGCATATTTCAGTGTTTCTCAATTTCAAGGTTTGAGTCGGAGCAGAATATGTCATGTATAGACAGGAACAATGGGAAATATTGAGAGCTTTTCAACATGGTTTACTCACTTTTTGGATTAATAATAAAATTTAAAGTTCTCTGTAACTGTCTTTACTCATTTGTGACTCATTATATCAGCCAATTGCTAATGCACGTGAATTAAAAATATACTAAAAAAAAGGCAGAGAAAGATCTGTTATAGGATAGCTTCATATTTTTTTTTACTGTATCTTAATACAATACTAACATGTCCATATGTACATTGAAAGTTATTGGTTGTTGTAATACCTCAGTCCATGCTGGTCATGAAGATATTCCTTCCTAATGTAACTCTTAAAAAAAGATGGGGGGGGGGGCAAAATCCACAGTCCTTGTTATGTCCAGCTGTGTGAGTTCTGCTTGGCGATATAGAGAAGGTCAAATATCACAATATTTTTGACCCAATACCTCAATATCGATATTGTAGGGTTGACTACAGGGCTGCAACTAACTATTATTTTCATTGTCGATTATTTTGTTGATTAGTTGTTTGGTCTATAAAATGTCAGAAAATGGTGAAAAATGTCGATCAGTGTTTCCCAAAGCCCAAGATGGCGTTCTCAAATGTCTTGTTTTGTCCACACCTCAAATATATTCAGTTTACTGTCATAGAGGAGGAAAGAAACCAGAAAATATTCACATTTAAGAAGCTGCAATCAGAGAATTTTGACTTTATAAATCAATTATATAAATAGTTGGTGATTGATTTAATATTTGACAACTAATTGATTAATCGTTGCAGCTCTAATTGACTGCTGGTGCTTTCACAAAATATTTAGACAATGAGATTTTTGATAATAATCCTCAGTTATGTGGATATGACTAAATGGGTAAAAGGCAAATATTAGAACAGAACAGTCTGCTGAGTTCAGAAGATTACATCACTTTACTGTAACGCAGCCTTTAAAACCAGGAAAAAACGACACTTATGC
Source organism: Sebastolobus alascanus (assembly GCA_916701645.2). NCBI lineage: Eukaryota > Metazoa > Chordata > Actinopteri > Perciformes > Sebastidae > Sebastolobus > Sebastolobus alascanus. The sequence goes on along the minus strand of CAKAOJ020000040.1, from coordinate 1,329,677 downwards.
CGTATTAGATTATCACGATATTGATCGATATATTGCCCAGTCCTAGTGTGAATTTTAAATGCATTCTTAAATTCAGCTGAAGCTGCTGAAGACTCTTATTAGTTTCGGCTGAACATTCAAATGGTGTTTTGCACAAAAGAAGGACTTTGGATTTTGACCTTCATCATGGATCACTTCAGGGTCAGTATGGACAGGAGGAACAACCACAGCGACCAGTATTGGATATTTAAATCTATCTCTTAATGCACACAGATGCATGCCTCCAGCCTGCCATCTACAGTTGGACACTGTTATATACAGTTTGAGTGTGAGGTTGCCAGGAATCGTGTATCCACCAGATGTCACTCCTCTCCAGAGTTGGTGACCTCAGTTTTCCTTCCACGGCAGGTTTGCTAGTGAGGAATTCCCCATATAAACACTGAGGGGAGTGACGTACACGGAGACCCCGGTTTCGTTGAGTAAGCTTCATTGTTGGGGTCATCTGATGTCGGTGGGGATCCTCTGCTGGAGCCTGCCTGCAAGTTTCACCCCATTGCCGTAGCTTGATTTGAGCAAACAACTGTTTTGAGATGATTTATGACTCAGCACAGCCTAATTATGTAACAGGCGGGCATTGTTCAAACTGCTGTGGGGATTTTTATTCTACTCTATTAGTAGCAAAGACATGAAAACACACAAGAAGCCAGTGTGAGCTCATTTCAAGCCAAGAAACTGTAAGAACATCTCTGTCACCTCACTTGACTTTTACACACATCACCTCCCTCTTTCTCTCTCACACCCACAAATACACAGGAGAGGGTGTGGTGTGCTGCAGGTCTGGCTCAGGAATTCTCCAAATAGGGGGATGCTGTTAAAGTCTTTCATGAAGGTACAGTGGCTAGATCCTGTGTATGAGCCTGAGGAAACTTAGCGGACCCTAGGAAAGGAGATATTAATAACTCTTTGGGCCAACCCACCGCATTCTTCATATGTGAGTCACTGTAAGCCAGAGAGCAGGGAGGAAAGGGCTACATTGCCTCTGTTTCTCATTTGTGTTTCTTTCCATGGAGGAGTGGAGCGGGGAGGCGGGGAGGCCACCCCTTCTCCTGCGAACCTTGAAAGCCTTATGTGAAACACTCACAGCTCTACACGGGACACATATTTGTGTGCGTATACCACATACGCAGGGTAAAACCAAACACATTCGCAGGCATGCTAGTGAGGGAGTGAATGTAGAAGTAAAGAGGGATGAGGGGGAATGGACTGTGTGTGTGTGTGTGTGTGTGTGTGTGTGTGTGTGTGTGTGTGTGTGCGTGTGCGTGTGCGTGTGCGTGTGCGTGTGTGTGTGAGAGAGAGAAAAGGGAATGAGAGGGGAGAGAGCCTCGGAAAATGGTGGTATGGGGACTTGGCAGGGGAGAGTGTGACTCACTGTTTATCTGGTCCGTCACTGAGAGACCAAGTGATCTTGATAGAAAAGAAAATCTTGTTAAAAGAGTGCCAAATTAAATGCACTCAACCATTAGTTCTGTATCATACTTTGTGTTTAATTGTGGACAATTTGAATGACTCAGTGTTTACTAACTATTAACCCCCTGAGACCCACAGTAGACCTGTTTTTGTCTTTTCTTTTAGGGGGTACAGGGGGTCTTTAGGGGGAGATAGCAGGTCAGCAGTAGATGTCACATAGAAGTGGTGTACATCATCTGAGAGCTGGGAACCTGAAGATTAATTTGAGATGCAGCTCAGCACTGTGTGCCAAGTTGTTCTAGTCATAACTCAGATATAAACATAATTGTGTATAAGGGCTTAGAACATTATGATAGAAGTATATGATGTCCATCCCCATGCTCTATTATGTCTCATAAGTTGTTGCAGCAATTTTTGGGTTGATACCATTTACTACACAGATTTGACGCTAAATTTAGCCATTTTTACCACTCGAGAATTAGTAAAAATGATCAATAATCCCTCCAAAATACCACATTAAGACACCAAGACCTTGAGGAACACCAAAGAAAAAGCCATGCTGTGATTTGGTATCAATAACTTTTGACATTTGGAGATTTCTGCAAGAATTGCATTTTTTGGTGATTGGATGGCGAGCACTTCTGTTTTCATAAGATAAGATAAGATAAGATAAGATTAACCTTTATTAATCCCCGTGGGGAAATTCAGGTGTCAAAGCAGCAAGCAAAACAGGTACAGGTGTACAAGAATTATAAAACAATAAATAGGGATTAACTGCTCAGAAACCTCCTAATTGTCAATCTACCTAGGAAAGCTATACAGTGAGGTCCAATTTTTAAAAATGGTCTCACTACAATGAAATGGCTCCTATGGGGACTAACATCATCACACATGAATACAGTTGGGCTCACTGGATCCACAAGAGTCTCAGCTTCCCTGTCATAAATAATTACATAATTCATGTAATTCCAAGACTGTTTAGGGACCCCAGTATGCAGAAATATTCAAAATACACTGATCAGCCATAACATTATGATATCTCATTATATCATATATCTCGTTACAATGGCACCTGGCAGTGGGGGGGATATATTAGACAGCAAGTGAACATTTTGTCCTTGAAGATGATGTGTTTGAAGCAGAAAAAATGGGCCAGCGTAAAGATGTGGGCGACTTTGACAAGGGCAAAATAGTGATGGCTAGACGACTGGGTCAGAGCATCTCCAGAACTGCAGCTCTTGTGGGATGTTCCCGGTCTGCAGTGGTCAGGACCTACCAAAAGTGGTGAAGGAAGGAAAACCGTCGACAGGGTCAGACCCAAGGCTCATTGATGCACGTGGGGAGCGAAGGCTGGCCCGTGTTGTCCGATCAAATAGAAGAGCTACTGGAGCTCAAATTGCTGAAAAAGTTAATGCTGGTTCTGATAGAAAAGTGTCAGAACACACAGTGCATCGCAGTTTGTTGCGTATGGGGACCGGTCAGGGTGCCCATGCTGACCCGTGTCCATCGCCAACAGCGCCTACAATGGGCACGTGAGCATCAGAACTGGACCACGGAGCAATGGAAGAAGGAAGCCCGGTCTGATGAATCACGTTTTCTTTTACATCATGTGGATGGCAACGTGTTGGAGGTGTTGACTTGGCCTCCAAATTCTCCAGATCTCAATCCAATCGAGCATCTGTGGGATGTGCTGGACAAACAAGTCCGATCCACGGAGGCCCAACCTCGCAGCTTACAGGACTTAAAGGATCTGCTACTGACGGCTTGGTGCCAGATACCACAGCAGACCTTCAGAGGTCTAGTGGAGTCCATGCCTCGACGGGTCAGGGCTGTTTTGGCAGCAAAAGGGGGACCCACTCAATATTAGGCAGGTGGTCATAATGTTATGGCTGATCGGTGTGTATATATTCATAATTTTTAGAATAGGCGAAAATAGCACATTTATACTGCATTGAAACAACTGCATGGTTTTTGCCCAAGTCTGCATGTGATTATCATAAAGTGGGCATGTCTGTAAAGGGGAGACTCCTGGGTACCTATAGAACCTATTTTCATTCACATATCTTGAGGTCAGAGGTCAATGGACCCCTTTGAAAATGGTCATGATAGTTTTTCCTCACCAAAATTTTGCCTAATCTTGGAGCGTTATTTAGCCTCCTTCCCGTCTAGCTAGTATGACATGATTGTTCCAAGGGGATTCCTTAGGTTTTCTAGTTTCGTATGATATCACCTTCACTATAGCTCTGAAACTGAACCTGTTACAGCCTCTGAAAGACAGTAAAGTCAGTCAGGATCACGTCAGGATGTCTATTTCTTCCTTATAAAAGGGTCACTAAAGAGACAAATCACAGTCACGGAATTTTATTTGGTTACAATAACATAAGAACAGTTTGGTGGAGCTGTGTACAGTAGTCAGTAATCAATCCAAAGTTATTCTCAGCATGTCATGTTCTTTTATGCAACTGAGGTCTTGCTCCTGCGCATACAAAACAACAGCAACAATTACAAAAATAATATATAAAGTTTATGCACAAAATTGTGGCATGTAAAGCATCAAAAGTGAAATTCATTGGGGTTATTAGATTTGTGCTGCGAGTTTGAGTTGAAAATGCTATAAACAAATCATTTGAGCAATATAAGGAGTTGTAATAAATGTGTAGATGATACCCTCACGGGAATGACCTGACCTGGAAATGACATAACCCTCAAATTACCAATACTTATAATAATACTGTGCCACTCAAATCTAAGTCACTGAAGGAATGTTACATTTAAAGGATTTAATACAGGAACAGTTTAGCTCTGTATTCTTTCAGATATATGCTGAATACTGCCAGCCTTTATTTACTTCTGCTCTGCAAACACAAGTAGATATATTTTTAAAGCTCATCATGAAAAGCAAACTTTGAGGAGCCAAAGGGAAGAAGCAACCAGACCCGTGTGACTTCTTAATACACAATCTTTTGCGGGAAGCCCTTGTTATAGTCTCAAAGGATTGACTTTTAATACAGTATGTTCCATTGTGTGAGACTAAAATCAGTCTCAGAGGAAAAGTTGAACGCATTACATACCAAAACATTTTTTGACTTGGGTCTGGGGGGAAAACAACAGCAAATACAAACAGTAGCACAGCCAATAGAGAAGAGTCTCTTCCTGTGTGAGTCCTGTCTATGCATCAGAACCCTTCTGCCTGCGTTTGGAGGGCGGGATCAGACGCGTGGGGAGCTCGGGGGGCAGACCGTGGCCTTCCAGCTTGACCTCGATCAGGTGGCTGGCCAGGGCAAACTCTTCATCATCCAGCATGCCGTCGTGGTCCACATCCGACAGCTTCCAGATGCGACCCAGCACCGAGTTGGGCAGGCGGGAGCTCACCATCCAGTCCTTGGCCTTGTTGCCGCTCAGTTTCCCCTCGTTGGGAGCGAGGTTGTAGAAGATTTCATCATATTTGGGCTTGTCTTTGGTCACCACCCAATCTTCCTCCTCCTCGCCCCCCTCTCCGTTCTCCACGGCGAAGGGGTCGCCCTCTCCGAACGGTCCGGCGCGGCTCCCGATGAAGGCTCCGCCCTGCACGCCCGGCTGATCACCTGCTTCCAGCTCCTCCTGCCGCAGGAGGGGCATCAGTTTGGCGATGTCGCCGGAGAGCAGCTCATCCAGGGCTAACATCAGATTAGGCTTCAAAGTTTTGAACTTCGTGAAATCGTGAACCATCAGTTGCTCCTTCAAGAAGGGAATGATACAAATGTGTTAGCTCTGGAGCTTTTTTACTATCTTTATTCAAGAGCGTGGTCTTTCAATCTACAAGCGTGACTTATTGATTTCACGTTCAGATTTTGTAATGCTTTCCCTAAAAACCCTGTCCTCGCACTCAAACAGTCCCTGCCTGTGATTAAACTGTATTCTTGCACTCAGATATATTGTTGCTTGTACAGATTTCCTGCGCTCCAGTTTCAACCCTTTTCCTCACACTCAGGCTGCTTCTGTGTGCTCGCGAAACATCTGCTCTCGGATTTTTTTGTGCAAAATTCCCCAACCAATAGAATTCCAGGTGTAGTGTCGACCAATGAAATGATCCCTGTCTCGTTGCAGGTGTGTTTGCTTTACTAGAGCGTCCCTGACGGGCGGTTACTCTTTAACCAGGTTCACCCACTTCTGCCCTCCAAGGCTATATAACAATAATCTGAGTGCAAGCATACAGTCTGAGCAGAAGTAGAGCAAATCCAAGCGCAAACATGGGCTATTTGAGTTTGAGGACAGGGTTTTGAGGGAAAGCATTACAAAATCTGAAATCAATGAGTCATGCTCGCAAAATGAAAGACCACGCTTTTGAATAAAGATAGGAAAGAAGCTCCACAGTTAGCCAGTAGATTCAAGTCTTAAATGTAACTAAACTGTTAGTAGTTAAAGAGAGGTCTTTACATATGTGCCTCCCAGATGTGCCCAGTAGTGATAAAAAACAGATTCAGACTAACCTGCATTTTTGTACAATCTGGGAAGTCTCCTGCAGAAATGTTGTGCTGCAGCTGGATCTTTGAGAAAATCACTGGCAGCTGGTAGATCAGATTCTTCTTTTTATTGTCCTTCCTGAAGACAGAAGGCATCTCCTGCTTCAGGTAGCTGATGATGTGGGCATGGACCTGGGATTAATAGCACACGTACCAAGGTTTTAACACAGCTAACATGATTAGAGTGCAGCAATGTCAACCGGTCAATACACATTTAGGAAACACACGCTGCAATGCCAATAAAACCCACCCTAACCAGACGAGCCCTCTTGACCAGGTCATTGAGCTTGCGTAAAGCTGCGTTGCGAGGGAGGTTTTGGATGTCAGCGAACAGATCCTCCTCCTCCAGCTCAAACAGCTTCCGGTTGTCTGGAACCATCAGTGGCTCTGACCAGAAGGAGCCGATGTAGACGCGCAGAACCTCCGGGGTGTTGAACACCTTCCCCAGGGACCACATGAGCGCACCGTACACTCTCATGAGCTGCTGGGTGCCCACCATGTCGGCCTTGTTGAGCACTACACGCAGCTTGTCCTCGTTGCCTTTCAGGGCACCGATGGCCTCGGAGAACTCGTCGGATATCTCCAGCTTGTGGGCATCAAACAGCAGGATGATGCGGTCCACCCGCTCCGCAAACCAGCGCAGCACAGCAGGGAAGTCATAGCCTAGTTGGATAGAAAAACTAAGATATTCAGAAATCCAAGCAATTTGCACTACACAAAAAATGGTCAGGAGAGGGGAGAAGGTCGACACAGACACAAACCCTTCACACCTCTTGTCTGTATCTGTCCAACCCAGCTGTACGTTCAGACATCAGGGCTTCACCACATGTTCTTTGAATTTTAACATGGAAAATATCAGTCTACAAGTCCAGTAGTGGACAGTAACTTTACTCAAGTACTGTATTTAAATACAATATTGAGGTACTTTTACTTTGAGTAATTCCATTTTATGTTACTTTATACTTTTACTCCACTACAATTCAGAGAGAAATTGTACTTTTTACTCCATTTATTTGAGAGCTTGAGTTACTAGTTACTTTCAGATAATTAAAGGAACAGTGGGTAGCATTTAGGGGGATCTGTTGGCAGAAATGGAATATATTACTAATAAGTATGTTTTCTTTGGTATATAATCACCTGGAAATAAGAATTGTGTTTTTGTTAGCTTAGAATGAGCCGTTTATATCTACATAGGGAGCGGGTCCTCTCCACTGAGCCAGCCGCCATGTTTCTACTGTAGCTCAGAGTGGACAAACCAAACACTAGCTCTAGATAGAGTGTTCCAAGGACGACATATTTTTGTAGGCCAACCAGGAAATCAGCATCATCCTGGTTCCCTCGACAAAAAGCCAACGGGATTTTTCCATTGGGTTTTGTATTATTGCAGAAAATAAGCTCTGTGGCAAACACACGTTTATGATACTTACACGTTTTGTTCTGCACAAAGTTTTGAACACCATTTTATGATTTTTGAAGCGTGAATGCAATCGCCAGAAGTAAAAAGCTAACATTAGGCTATAAACAAACTACACCACGGTCACATGAGCGTGAGTATACACAACGAGGCTGTAAAGGTGGACGAGTCGGCGTGATGACGTTTAGTTGTCTCATTTAGCCACCTGTTAGCAACCGCCTTTTTTAAGACACATAAAGGCTTCAAAATTCCCAAGTGGGGTATTTACTGGCGTATTTTATATCGTAGAACAAAACCTTAAAATCTCTTCAGCTTGTGTCAACCACAGACCTTATTTCAGGCATCTAACTAAAAACCCATTCAAAAAAACCATTGACTTCCAGACTAGGGAACCAGAAGTGCTAAAATGCTAACTCATTTCTGGGTTTTAGGACACCGTAATTCTCCTACAACCTTGGCACACGGAAGAAGTTTTAGGTGGTTGCAATCTGCAACCGCACCGCTAGATGCCGCCAGAACCTACACACTGCACCTTTAATACAAAATATGATCAAATACAATATTTTATATGGTTATAGATTAAGCTACACAGCAGTATGTAAAGTAATTAAAATTAGCTCCACCTTTATCAGCTGCAACATTAACGTGATGAATACATCATCATCATAATCTATCAATAATTATACTCCAATAATATACTATTTTATATAGTATATATATATGTAAAATAATAATAATAAATGTATATTATTCTGAAATGGGTCATTCTGCATAATAAGTACAAGTTAAACAAAACCAATTTTCATATTTTGTAGTGATCAACATGATCATAATAAAAGGTCAGTTCATCCAAATTACAAAAAAAAATATTTTCTCTCTGAAGATATTTGGTTTTTATCCTTCTAGGTTTTAAAGGTGCAGTGTGTAGGATCTGGTGGTATCTAGCGATGAGGTGGGGAGACTGCAACCAACGGACGCCTCTCCCGTGTGCCGAGCGTGTTGGAGAGCTACGTAGCCGACACGAAAACGTGAATGGCCCTCTCCAGAGCCAGATGTTGAAAGAGTAGCGTACGTCATTTGGAGCAGAGCCAGTGCTTCGAGTGTGTGTGTACGTGGGTAGTGAGTGGTGAAGCAAGAGAGAGAGAGCGGCGGTGACAGCAGCGAGTAACTTTATCGACTCCGGCCAAAGCAGGAAAAGTTAACAGAGTTTGGTTTGTCCGTTCTGGACTACTGTAGAAACATGACGGTGCAACATGGCGGACTCCGTGAAGAGTCTCTCTGTGTTTTGAGCAACACAGAGAGACTGATGCACGCTTTTATAACCAGCAGGCTGGACTACTGTAACGCTCTCCTTTCTGGTCAACCAAATAATATAATAAATCGGCTACAATTAATTCAAAATTCTGCAGCACGGGTGCTGACAAAAACCAAAAGGAGAGCACACATTACTCCTATTTTAAAGTCCTTACACTGGTTACCTGTTAGTTTTCGTATTGATTTTAAAGTTCTTTTATTAGTTTATAAGGCACTACATGGCCTTGCACCAGACTACCTTTTAGAAATGCTTTTGGTTTATGAACCAGGAAGGCCCCTCAGATCCTCCGGCTCTTCCCTTTTAGTTGTTCCGCAAAGCAGAACAAAAACTTTTGGTGATGCTGCTTTCAGCCATTACGCTCCCAGCTGCTGGAACAAACTTCCAGAGGAACTGAGAGGAGCTGAAAACATTGATATTTTTAAACGTAAACTAAAAACCCATCTATTTAGTCTGGCTTTTATGTAGTGTTTTATCATTTTAAAATGTTATGGTTTTATTGTTTGTACTTATTTTATTTATCATCATCTATATGGTGTTTGTTTTACTCCTTTGTTTTTACTATTTGGGAATTTTATTGTTTAATACCATCTGCTTACTTTGTGTAGTTTCACGGTTTTTATTTATTTATTTATTTTTATTGTTATTTCCTTGTTTTTTATTATTTGAGGAACTTTTGTGTTGTCTGTTTTGGTGTGCATTGGTCTCTAGGTCCATTTTTAACATTCGGCATTTTGTCAATTGTCTGTACAGCACTTTGAATTGCATTTAGCTTGTTTGAAAGGTGCTATATAAATAAAGTTTGATTGGTTTGATTGAAGAGGACCCGCTCCCTATGTAGATATAAACGGCTCACTCTAAGCTAACGAAAACACAATGATTATTATTATCAGGTGATTATACACTAATGAAAACATACTTATTAATATTATATTCCATTTATGCCAATAGATCCCCCTAAATGTTACACACTGTTCCTTTAAGATATCCATCTCTGTTTGTGGTGCTCACAGAACAGCATCATATTTTCAAAAAACAATGTCCCAGTTACTCTGGATAACCCACAAACTTGCACTGGAACTACTTCCTACCAGAGAAATAGTTTGGATTATGCAGAAAAACTGGAGCCCTCTTTCTCGAAGGACTTGTTGATGCAGATTTTTTTTTGTATTTCTGCAGTGCTGTGAGCACCACAGACAGCATTCCATTCACCTCCATCGTACTGGGGGGTGGAGGCAGAAATCTCACAGATGGATATTTCAAAACCTCAGCAGATAAAACCAAAACCATCTGCAAGATACCACCAGTGGTAAGTTAGGAAATATGTTTTGCACAATCTGGATGCACTGACCTTTTAGACGTATTAGTTGCTCATGCAGATTGACTTGAGTAATAATGGGTTACTTAAAGCATGGATGAATAGAAAAGTGAAAAAAAACTACTGTGAGATGATGATGATGATAGTTATTTCTCAACGGTACATTCCTCCAGATGTGTTGATGTCTGTACCATCTCTGTTCCTAATTATGATTTTATGGCTGCTCAGTGCCCTGCTGCCAAGTGTTATTGTGACAGAGTAAACTGGTCCCATGAGTTAGCCAAGGCGTGCCAAAGAGATGAGATTGTGAGCCAACGCTCAGGGATGTGTCTCTGCAGGCCCCCCATTCCCTCTCCTCACCTTTGTCACCTTTCATACCTCGGCTCACTCTCTGCTTAGCACCGGACAGGATCCCCGGGGTGTCGATGATACTGATGCTCTCCAGGACCTGGTTTGGCATCTGTGCGCACTGGAACCTGGCATTTTCACCAGCAGACAAGAGACAAGTCACATGATACACAGCCATAAGACTGAAAGTTCAGAGAGGACAGAAGGAAATTATCTAAATCATGTGAAAAATAGTTAGCTCTTATCAAAGAAGCCAATGTGATCTAAGGGGCAGATTGGAGGCTGCCCTCTCCACACCCCCACACCCCTCCCGCTACAGGCCATTGTGTTCCAGCAGGCCTCTCATTGCTGTGGGCTTCCTGAAGGAAAATGACCGCCACTGCCAGAATCAAACAATAAGGCCCGCTAACGATGTGTGGCTTGGAACAACAACACCACTTCCTGCGGCTTATGAGCTTAACGAGCCCACCGGTCCCAGAACAGGAAGTCAAAGCAAAAGGAGACGCAAATACGTTCAGAAACACACCCTGCAGAGGGAGAGGGGGACTCCGGGAAAACTGGCATCAGATATTTCATGTTAGAGCCCCATCAATGGTAGGACTGTATGTTCACGTCTAGTCTGCATTTCTAACAGCACTTTATTGTAAAACGTGTGACTTCTTTCTTGGTTTTCATCAGTGGAAAAACATGCAGAGCAATCTGGCAGCCCAGACAGTAAACAGGGTAGAGGAAAGAACTTCAGTGTTAACAGGATCCCTGAGCCTCACAAATTCTGACTTCATTTATTTGTCTTTGCCCCGAGGGGCTGTGGAGCCCTCTGACCTCGTCTTTGAACTTGCGTACATCGCAGTTCCTGTCCGAGTACATTAGCTTTCATCACCCTCTCGAGTGATATCGCTCCCTTTCTCCATTTTTCCACAAATAAGGCAAGTGCCTCCCCGCTCGGAAATTTGGCACAGGGACTTGAAATTCCAAAGAGCTAAAAACTTTCCGTTATCTCTCTTTCCCTGTTGCCCCTTTTTGGTTTCTCTCACACAGTCTGTCCATTCCATGCTGATAATCTATCCGGCTGCCTCGGTGGAATCATTACACAACACACTGGGAATAAAACATCCGCTCTCACCTGTTGAGAAAGGTGTTTCCAAAAGGGTTGAGTTTGCGGAATGGCTTGTTGGGGTCTACGATGAGGGCGTTCCCGGGGATGACTCCCTCCACCTCCCCGTGCATGATGGCAGTGAAGCAGTCAGTGGTGGGTTCAGGTCCTATCCTGCTCCCAGGAATATCCTGCTCCAGTAGATACCTGTCAGTCACACATATAGCTTGTGATTATTTCAGTACTGGTTGTTAAATAAACTTGATTTAAACAAATGTGTGATGCATGTCTTACTTGATGAACGTCGTCTTTCCAGTGGAGTACTGTCCCACCACCAGCACCATGGGCTTATTATCAAAGTCTGCATCCTCCAGACTGAGAGAGTGGAAGTCATGGAAACCGTAGTACTCCTCCAGAGGCAGCAGCTTCTTACGATACAGGGACTTGAGCCCTTCTGTCACAGTGCGGATCACCTCAGGCGTCTTCTTCACATTTTTTCTCCCCCAGCGTGACATGTTGATTGACTAACAAGGAGATAGGGAGCTTGCAAAAATCAGTGCGTCTGTTGTTTGGAGCTGTACTTCCTTCGAAAACCTTCAGGTGCTTCCTGTATTTATGTGAACGCTGCTCACTTGTCCTTGAAGCCTCCGCTGCACACGCCGAGAGGGACGATAAGGCTGATGTTTCGTTTGAAGTCTGGATCTTCCCCTTTGATGACAGTCGCCACACTGATAACTTCTAGACCCTGTAATGTGGACAGAAAAGGAGACAAGTAGAGGTTAATCCAAAGAGATAATACAGATGGTAAAAAGTATCTCAGTGTTCTTGCACCTGGTGATCAAAGTCTGCCACAACCTAGAGTAAGGATGTGGAATCTGGAGTAAGCTTCAGCCCACCTGGAGTCTGCCAAGCATTGTCAGTGCATGCCTGGAAAAAGTTGGTGTTTGCGCTGGAAAACTCGCAAACCCAACCCAGCGTCAGGATTTGCAAAGGCACGGCTCATTTTGTTACAGTGAAATGAGTAAGACATTCCTTTTATCCCCTGCAGTTCCTCCCAGCGGAACATGACATACACGGCTTAATTGTTCGTTTAAGGAAAAAAATCTCTCAGGGTAGTCTATACATGGAAACTAATTTAACCCTTTTTTAAACTGTAGTCTGCTTAAACAGAAACACTGGATTAGGAGTTGAAGGCACAACTCATTAGAAGCAGACTGACACAAAGGCACAAAGCTTAAGACACGTGTCAGCAGACAGTAACTCATCCATGGAGAGCTTCTCTCTTGCATTTGAACTAAGAGAAGAACAAAACTGCCCAGAGGAGAATAGGCAACACAGTCCTGACATGTCACAAGACCACTGTGGAAAGACTTCTAGTCAAAATGGCGAACCCTGAAGATCCACAGGAGAGACATTAAATGTGATTTGACCGCCATTACATACAAAAGCACTGTGCCAGCTGCGCTGTACGAGTAAAAGTTGCTTTACAGGCAAGAATCAAAGGTTTGGTTAAGCTCAGGGATCAATTTCTAAAGTTTAAGGACAGTGGAAAAAGTCTTGTGGGTTTGTTCACCACAATTGCAACACAGTTTAGAACTTGGAGCAAGAAATGTAACATGCAGTGGCAACAAGTATCAGGGGAGTCATACGTTAATATCCAAATGAAGAAATGGAAAAAAGCTGGTCAAAAAGAACAAGTTAGAAAGTGTCACTAATTCTTCAGCCAAGTTGTGATATTTGCACTCAAATACCATCTCTACCACTACTGTATCACAATCTGGATATATTCAAGTAAAAGTGTAAATACAAGCTGATCATTATAGCCAAGTTTAAAAAGGAGTATTTACCAAGTTTTTATGGAGAATGCACGGACTTCTTGAAGCGCCTTGATCTCTCTCTGCAGCCTTGCCCTCTGGAGTTTGAGAAAATATTTGGACTTGAGGAGACAAAAACAGTCTCTCGGAGGAGCTGCTGCTACATGTATGGGTGTACCTCTGACAGCAAATAGGAGCCCTCGGCGCAGCGTCAACGCAGCTAGATTACAGAGGGTCGTTCTTCTCCAGGGTTTAATGTATTTCAGATGAGCTCCAGATCTGGCAGGAGTTCCTTACTCTGCTTGCGGAAAGAGCACAAGGCAAACAGTGAGACACACCACACGGAGGCAAATTTTTCTCTCCCCTTGCTCCAAGTTTAATGCGCCTCCTCCTCTTCCAGGGATGCCTGGCAATACTGTGGGCAGCACTAACACTCTGCTCAGGGCAGGGATGAGCAGAGCTGTGGTCGGAGGGCGTGGACCTGGAGGAGGGGGGGGGGGGGGTGTGAATAAATAATTTGGGTGGAGTCGTTTTTAAACATGACATAACCTCAATGTCCTTTTGCATATTTTGAATGATAAACATAACCTCGTGCTGCACCCCTCCAGCTGTAGCCTCCATGTTTTTCAATTGTTTTTTTTTACTACTCAAACTACTGTATCATACGTTTACAGATGTGACAGTTTTTCCCCTCATCAGTCTAACCTCTCTTGCTCCTCCCAAACTCTGTGAACCCTCCAGGCCATGAAGCACACGAACCAGCTCTACTTTTCCACTTCCATGCACCGCCTGCTGGCTGTCCGATAGAAAACACACCCCACCATCACCATCACCATTACCACCATCCCCATCACACAGCACTCCTCAGTCATCATTAGTCATCCAAAGGAATGTAGCCTGAAGCGGGACAAATGACTAGAGGACCTGCAACGTTTCATAAAAGAAGCAAGGTTTAATTTACAGTTTTACTAAATGTACATTTCTTTTTAAAAAGTATTATACACAATAAATACAATACAAAATTAATCTGTAATACTATACTTCAAATTCTCTTACGGTCTTTTTGTACATTATTATTGTTCCTTTTTTTTCCCATCTCAATGCTTGTGCTGTGTTTGTGTTTGAATTGTCCACCAAAAAAAAAAAAACAGATGGGAGGCAGTGGCAGAAACATGAAAGAAACTGACTGAGAAGAAACACAGAAACAGTTCAAACTGGCCTGCCCCCTGCTGACTGAGATGCATAAAGTCCTAACATGGCATCATGAGCAACAGCGGGGCAGGTGTGTGTGTGTGTATGTATGTGTGTGGAGGTGTGGTCTAAACACAAGAACCTGGGAAATCGTGTGACATTAGAAGCAGAAGAGAACTGAATTTCCTCACGACATCTCATTTACATCTTAACAGAACGGTACTACAGTATCCAAGAGAACTGAAAAGGAAAACAACATCACAACTTTTCTAAATGATTTTCTCAACACTTTAAAATGCATGCGATGTGAAATGCAGGCATAAGGGAGGCTGAGGCTAATTGATTTTACCAGACAAGGAGTAGTTGACTTGTGAGCGGTGTAACTAAGGAAATTTGTTCTTGATAAAGACTGTATTTAGCTAGTGTGCTGTTTGCATCTGTAGGGCAGCACTATCCTTGTGATAAGAGAGTCAAATTTGGTTGGTGAGGGAAGACGTTTTGCTGTAGGATCCTGGTTGTAATCTCCTCTGTCTCTCAGCTGCAGGTAGCCAAGTTAAAAAACAAACAAATTGTTGATATCTTAACTGTTTAAATGAGCTGCCGGATGCTCACTGAGACAACGTTTTAAACCAGGAGATGTGGATTAAGAGACCGGTGCTCAGGCCACATGAAGGGAATGTATGATTACTGAATGAGAAAAAGAAAAGATCCAAAGTGAAAAAGGGAGAAAGAAATCCTGACAGTTTCATCTTGTTACTCGAGCTTGGCTGAGAGAACACATACAAAATGCCAGACATCTGCAAGACAGTTTAACCTTTTGACCACACACTTATTCCACCTCAGGTCTACCTCAGGATGTAAATGACAAAGAAATGTCTGGACAATTCAAATGGACAAACAAAGCCAACACAGCTAGGCAGAGTAGTACAGTGATACTGTTCTCACAGTGCCGCCCCCCCCCTTTCCCCTGCCTCCAAATCTGTCTCTTAGCTCCCCCTTTGTCAGTCTGGCCTGGGGCTGAGGGGCTGTTATCTGCTCTGAGTCTGGGGCACCAGGCTGCCGTTGTGGCCGCGGCCACCGACCTGAGGGTGCTGGGCCAAGGAGGAGGACGAGGACGCAGAGGAGGAGGGTGGTACTGAGGGTCTGTGGGATGAGGCTGCCGAGCCCCCTGGGCGCTGGCTTTGGTGTTGGTGTGACCTGCTGTTGCCCCCTTTAATGTGGTGCCCGCGGGCGGAGGGCTCCTGCTGCAGGTTTAGGATGCTGTCGATGGCACACTGCAGGTGCTCGTTCAGAGAGTCATCCGGAGGGCTGCCGCTGGAGAAGCTGGCATTGTCCATGTCGGGGGAGTCCGACTTGCAGCGTTTGGCAGGAAGCAAAGAGTCTCGTGTGAAAGAGGACTCCGGAGAGGGGGGCCCAGGGGCGTGCTGCTCCATTCTGAGTGTCCCGCCTGCCCTGTGTCGATTTTTCCCGCTCGCCCTCTTGTATTTACTTACATCCGTCTCTTGGTCTGTGTGCTCCTCCTTCCTCTCCTTTGCCCCCTCCCTGTCTAGGAGCTGATGGTGCTGTGTGGTTTTGATACCACGGTTAAACACCTCGTCCATTTCCTCCAGCCCCTGCATTGCACTCCCTAAACGGCCCGTTTCGTGGCTCGACTCTGTGTGCGAGGCCTCCCTGCCTCTTTTCTCCACCTTCACACTGGCTATAACTGTCCGCTCTGAGGGGGGAGATGAGGCCTCGTGCCTGGGGGGTGACGGTGTGGGTCTGGGGTAGGACAAGCTTTCGTCTCCTCCCCCTGGGACACCAGGTCTGACCCGGGGACTAATGTTTTCCCGGTAGGTTTTTCGAAGGGGGAGACGGCATGTTGTCTGTGAGGGAGTGGCAGTGGAGGCAGAATTGTGTTTGACCCGACCCACATTGTGGTGATCCAACGTGCCGTTCATTTGAGTGGAGGAGGAGGAGGAGGAGGAGGAGGTGGACAACGACCAAGTATGAGAGGAAGAGGTAGAGGAAGATGGGGCTGCATTGGGGGGAGCATCACTTCTCAGTGGTGGGTTACACTGAGTGGTTGTCGTGGTGACGGATGAGAGAGAAGAAGCAGTGCATACGGGGGACTGAGTTCTGATGACTGTAGTAGGAGGAGTTGATAGAGGTTGGGACTTAGGGTGCGGTACAGCAGCTTCAAACTGGGGCTGAGTCTGAGGCTGGGATACGGACTGGCTGCTCTGCTGAGGTTGAGGTGTGTGCACCGGGTCTAAGGCAGTGTTGTGGACCACCTTACTGAACCCCGTTTGATCCTGCTTGATCTTCAGCTTCAAGCCAATCCTCCTGCGAGCCTCGTAGGTCTTGATAGGCGGTTTGCTGGTTCTCTGTGGGAGAGCGTCGTCGTCGTCGTCGGTCGCTTGAGAGTTGAAGGACGAAGAGGAGGATGCTGCCGGAGCACGACTGAAGGAGGAGCTCTTGCCGGTGGGTTCGGCCAGCCTGCCCGCTGCAGCTGGATGTGGGGGACAGCTGCTGGACCAGGACACAGAGGCTCCGCCCCCACCCTGCTTTATTACTAGTTTGGTAGGGGGGAAAGGGGAGGCGGGCGGGGCGGGAGGAGGTGCCGGAGCGGGAGCCGGAGCTGAAGCAGGGGCTGGAGAAGGAGACGGAATGGGTGCAGGAGGAGGGTTTGGGGTGAGGTTTGGGAGAGGAGCTGGGGCAGGAGTTGCAGGTACAGGAGCAGGGACAGCAGCAGCCACGCCTCCGCTCACTGATGTGGCCTCAGCAGAAGATGATTTCTGTTGGGAGGAAACTACACTCTCCAACATGCGCGCGTTTGCCACAAACTCCTCTGCAATGACAGAAACAGAATGATATCATTAGCAGCATACACCAAATTTAGATCGAGACAAACACAAAACCATGTGAGGCCACAAACAGCGGCAGGGTACCTGGTCTCTCTCTGGCCAAAATCCTGTCCTGATTCAACGCTATCTTCTCCTCCTGAATGAACATCCGGTCGATCATCACCATCTCTGCCGAGGGGCCGAGTCTCTGCTCAGGTTTAAACGCCAAAAACCATCAGTTCAATATCAATTCAGGACAAAGAAGACAACATGAAGGCATATGGTGACAATGCTGGTTTATAAACTTACTTTCGACTCGGCGAAGAGCAGGTAGCGATACTTATCCAGCATGGCCTGGGTCCTTTTCAGCAGTTGGCTGGAGACCGTCTCAAATTCATCATCCACTGTGCAAGAGAACAAAGATGTTCATGAAGATCGTGAAATGGGGAAAACACTAAATATGAAAATACTAGGGCTGTCAAAGTCAACGCGATAATAACGCGTTAACGCAAGATAGTTTTAACGCCACTAATTTCTTTAACGCATTAACGCAATCGATCTTCCGGAGGTTGTATTGGGCTCAATTTTAAAGCTAGAGTGAAGATACTGGTATCATATGAAACTAGAAAAACCTAAGGAATCCATTGGTACCATGCACCATGTCATACATGACCTCAAGATATGTGAATGTAAATGGTTTCTCCAGGTACCCACGAGTCTCCCCTTTACAGACATGCCCACTTTATGATAATCACATGCAGTTTGGGGCAAGTCATAGTCAAGTCAGCACACTGACACAGTGACAGCTGTTGTTGCCTGTTGGGCTGCAGTTTGTCATGTTATGATCTGAGCATATTTTTTATGCTAAATGCTGTACCTGTGAGGGTTTCTGGACAATATTTGTCATTGTTTTGTGTTGTTAATTGATTTCCAATAATAATTATATACATACATTTGCATAAAGCAGCATATTTGCCCACTCCCATGTTGATAAGAGTATGAAATACTTGAGAAATCTCCCTTTAAGGTACTGTGAGAGAGCTGGAAAGCATCTCCCTCACTAAATTGGAAAGAACACACATATGCAATGACAGTGTAAAGTTGGACAGAACAATCTAATACAGGAACTGCTTATGTTTATGTTGTGCTTTAATTTTGGTAAATTACTAATCACTCTCTCTCTCTCTGAGGTCTCCAGCTGCCATCAATCACTTAGTTAGACCAAACCAAGTGGCAGGGAAGAGAGAGGGGTGTGGGTAGTAGGGTTTCTTTGTTAAATTGGGATTGTTTGATGTTTCTTTAGTTTATAATGCTTCCTAGTTAACTTGTGTTCAACTGTATAGTTATGTGTATTTTGTATATATTAGGTTAGTGATGATTTATTTGTAAATTCCGTTAATTCATTCATTTGGTGTTTTCAGGTGCAATTTATTGGTGGGAGGGTCCATTTGCTAATTAGAGCAGCTGGAAAAGAAGCTGAAAAAGTAGAGAGCTAATTGGGGGAGAGCAAGCAGGTTGAATGTTTTTTCAGTCACTGAAGTCTGTGTTACCTGAAAGAAACCTGTTTGATTGTCCAGCTACCTTTTTGTCTTAGGTGAGAGATTTGATATTCGTTTGTCACTTGCTAACGATCACCAGTAACAGGAGCTGAGCTCTGTGAAATACTGTTTGACTCATCGGCCCATCTTTCAACAAAGTCATACACCTCCATCCTGCCTGGTTTTTCATCCTGGTTGTAAGGACTTACCACCCTCAAAACCTTACAGGTACATTCTGAACAGATAAAAAATGTGTGATTAATTTGCGATTAGGCGTGATTAATCATGGACAATCATGCGATTAATCAGGATTAAATATTTTAATCAATTGACAGCCCTAGAAAATACTGTATATTGGCTGCACTAGAGGCTATGGAGTTTGTTACCTCTTTGATAGTCTTCAGAAGAGTTGGCAGTTCCCTGGTAGAGATGGTAAGGCAGCAGTCTGTGCAGTGTGTCCTCAACAGAGTGGAAAGGAGCACTGTAGTTTGGGTGAAGCACTGAACCCTGCTGTTTCCTCAGCTGTTCTAGCATCCTGCAGTGAGGTGTATATAAAGAAATACTATTTACAAAAAATGGCATTGTGAGTCAGTTGAAATAGTCATTAAAATGCATGCGGCACACACCTGGCTTCTTTGCTGGGCTCTGCACTGAAAGGCATCTTCATTGTTGTTGTCTGTGATGTGAACAAACATTAAAAACAGAGATTACACCTTCAAGTTTAAGGCTGGCCCGCACTAACAGATTTTGAAAATGTGAGAGACCCCACATATAACGACATGCTGAATTAAACAGTTTAGTTCCTATAGTGTGTGGTGAGCAACAATTTGGGCAAAACAGCACAACACACACCAACAGATTCATTCATTAACAACAAGAGTCCCGACTAAAAAAAAACCTGAAATCACGCAAAATCTCTCGCGAACGAACGTGACTTTAGTCTAAACAAACATGGCAGACGACGGGCAGGAAGAATTAGCTTATGCTTAGCTTATGTTATTTTTTGCACTACCTTGTACTGATAATTCACGAAGGATGGATGGATGAAGTCATGGAGACACGTTAAATAAACACTTGTTTCAGGTCCAGGTCCATCTTACTACTTTATGCTTCGCGTTTTGCATTAGCTCATGCAGCGGCCACCAAGACAGCGATGCTTCTCCTTCTGCTTCAGTCAGCTTGGTTCTCAATTGGCTATCGTTCTTTCCCACGTGACTGCGTCATCAACAGGATATCCGATCGTAAATATTGAACATGTTTAATATTGACAATTTAAAATCGGTGCGGCCAGGATGGACTTCCGAGCCAGTCGGGGGATATAAAAAAACACTCTCGACAAAACTGACACCACAGGAGTATCTGGAAAGATAATCTTTAGACCCATCAAAACAAATCGGGGCGTCAATCAGGCCCAAAATCGGTTTGATTTTCGTGTAGTGTGTCAGGTTTTCAGGACCTCGCTAACATGCGGCGGCACTCCTTTACCTGAGTTTGTACTGGAGCTGGGGGCTGTGGAGCAGGCATTTGAGAAAGACTAGCTCCTAACACCTGCATCTGCATCCCACCTTTCCCCAGAGGCATCCCTCCGACCGAGCTGATCACCCCTGGCTTTGGCTGAACCTGTGGGGAAAATCAGAACGAGGGTTAGACACTGACAAAATACATGACAGCACACATTTTAAAAACATTTTGAAATACATTAATGACTGGTGGGAAAATGTAGAACAGCTAGAACACAACGCCACCATGCATGTCCTAGAAGGATTTGGTTTGGAGATGTGATTTGTACCTGTGCAGGCTGAGTAAGGCTGGCAGGAGTGACAGTCTGATTCACCATAGCTCCAGCTGGCCCTTGGCCTCCTGAGAATACCTGTAAGTCACTTGATGCTAAAACAAGAGGAAAACAAATCATTACAAAGGGAAATACTTTGAGGTGTGTTCAGGGTCCTGCCATTGTGCATCATTAGTGTCCAACCTGTAGCAGGAGTTTTGACGAGCACCGACGTCGGCTGCAGCACTGAGAGAAGCTGAGCAGGTGCACCAGCGCCGGCTGATGATGTGATCACCACTTTATCAACAGGCACATCTTGCTGGGAGCTGAACTGACTGGTGGCTTGAGGCTGAGGCTGAGCAGACTGCTTGGCCTGCAGCAGGATGTTCTGCTGGACCTGAAAACACATCAGGACGAGTTTTCTTACAAGTTCGGTACACAAGAAATTCTAGATGACCCAGTTTGGTTCCCTAAAGCCTACGGACTCCTGGTTTGTACTGGTAAGTTGATCACCAATCCAAACATCAACTGGAAATTATGCATTTAACTTATTCTTTCTACAATAATGTAAAGGAGCGCGAAAACATCAGGTAAACTCACCTATTGCATATAGTAACTTATGGGATGTTTTCTTTCTTTCTTTTCAATATATATATATATATATATATATATATATATATAAAAAAATATATTTTTATAAAACGGTCACTATATCCTGACAGGAGTGCATTAGACAGGTAATCTGTAAAGAATCGTGTGCCTCTGTGTCCTCCGGTGCTCCTATTGGCATCTTCAAGATTTCACAGACCGGAGGAAAACAACCAACCAGAGCCGAGCCGGAGCCTTGCTGTCTCTGAGCAGCTGTCAATCACTTGCAAACTCCAATCAAACGGTCAAACTAGGCAGCGCTGATCAAATATGAATCAATATTCTGTTACTATAAGGCCTATTTCTTACATAAAATGTTTTTAGAAACATCTTGTAGTGTACTGTTTAGCTGTAAAATGAGAAAGTTTGTGACCCGGCCGCCATGTTGAGATCAGTTGAGAAAATACCAAGCACCGCCCACCAGCCGGAGCAAACTTTCTAATTTTACAGCTAAACAGAGGGTAAATGGACTTGCATTTATATAGCTCCTTTCTAGTCTTCCGACCACTCAAAGCGCTTTACACTACATGCAAGGTGCCAACCTGACCATCAGGATCTAATCTAAATCTAATCTAATCTAATCTAAATACTCATTCACACACCGATGGCACAGCTTTCGGGAGCAATTTGGGGTTCAGTGTCTTGCTCAAGGACATGTGACCGGAAGAGCCGGGGATCAAACCACCGACCTTCCGTTTGGTCAACGACCTGCTCTACCTCTGAGCCACAGCCGCCCCAACAACAAACAGTACACTACAATATTTCTGAAAACATTTGAGGGCGAGAAATAGGCATTACAGTAACAGAATATTGATTCATATTTGATCAATGCTGCCTAATTTGACCATTTGATCGGAGTTCACGAGTGATTGACAGCTGCCTCTGTTGAATGAACAGCCAATAGGAACGCTCTCTCTCTGAAATGACCTGTGATTGGCCAAAGTCTCCCATCACGGGCTACATTTTCTAAAGTCTGAAAACAGAGCCAAGAGGAGGTGCAGAAGTCTAGATTTCTCTCAGAACACTTGAATTACAATATGCTGAAGATTATTATGGAATTTTTGCCCAGTGATGACAAAAACATTCAGCCTACTGCGGGTTTAATGTTGTTCTGAATGACGAAAACCAGCTCATAGATTTTACGGCGCCAGTTAACTACAGAAGGGTGAAAAAGTAGCAAAGTAAGTCAAAATATACAAGACTATTTTGCTATTAAGTCCTCCCATTGCATGTAAATCCCATAACAACTTTTCATTACAAGACGTTTGTGGTGAACTGGGACAATACCTGGTGTAGCTTCTCCAGCAGCTGTTTCTGCTGAGGTGAGGGCTGGGTGATGGTCGACAGGGTCTGAATTTGCGCTCCTACTAATTGCAGGTGGTGCTGCTGCTCCGCTGTCAGGCCCTGGATGGGAACCGGGGCTTTGACTACAGCAGCGGCAGACGTGCTGACAGGAAGAGCGGTAAACTGGAGCTGTGCAGGTGGTGCAGGAAGAGGCTTGGGTGACTGTGACATAGGAGGCATATCTTGTTGATAAGGGGCGGGCTGAGAGGCCGGTCGTGGCTGAGGCTGAAGCTGAACTTGAATGTGTGTCTGCGTCTGCTGCGGCTGGCCTTGTGGAGCGGGTTGGGGCGACTCTGCCATTTGGTTGTGGACAATAAAGAGCTGAGGGTGAGATGAGGGTGTGCATGAGCGGGAGGGAGTTTGAGACTGTGGCTGAGGCTGAGAGGGAGGACGCGACTGCTGTTGATGGAGAGGCGACTGGATCTGCTGGCTCAGAGTGAGAGGAGACTGGGAAGGCTGGGGTCTGTCTGCCACTGGTGGCGCTGTGGCGTGAGTGGTCAATGCCGGTGAGGTGGGCATGCCCTGGATCTTCAGGGACTGTTGATGTCCACTGGAGGGTACCTGAAGAAGTGGAATCACAATATACTGATATGGTTATTTGATTCAAGAATGCAAACTACATTTTAACACAGGAGGAAATTGAGCAGAAAATCACACACACTGAAAGTTCTGCATGCACAGTATATAGTAAATATGATTCTAGTACATGGTTCAAGATTTGACACTAGATACAAAATAGGACTGGGCGATATAGCTATATCCAAATCTTAATAAGAATCAAAATATATTAGGGCTGTCAAAGTTAATGCAATAATAACGCAAATTCTTTTTAATGCCACTAATTTCTTTAACGCATTAACGCAACTTGCGATTTTTAGGTTGTAGCGGGCTCAGTTTTAAAGCTTGTGTGAAGATACTGGTATCATTTGAAGCTATAAAACCTAAGGAATCCATTGGTAACAACCATGTTAGGTGTTAGGAGATTAAATAACTGGCATGGCTATTTTCAAAGGGGTCCCTTGACCTCTGACCTCAAGATATGTGAATGAAAATGGGTTCTATGGGTACCCACGAGTCTCCCCTTTACAGACATGCCCACTTTATGATAATCACATGCAGTTTGGGACAAGTCATAGTCAAGTCAGCACATTGGGTTTTACTTTGCCATGTTATTTGAGCATATTTCATAGTTTTTTATGCTAAATGCAGTACCTGTGAGGGTTTCTGGACAATCTTTGTCATTGTTTTGTGTTGTTAATTGATTTCCAATAATAAATATATACATACATTTGCATAAAGCAACATATTTGCCCACTTAAATACTTGACAAATCTCTATTTAAGGTTCATTTTGAACAAATAAAAAATGTGCGATTAATTTGAGATTATTCGTGATTAACTATGGACAATCATGCGATTAATCGTGATTAAATATTTTAATCGATTGACAGCCCTAAAATATATATTATGATATGCATGCAAATGTATGCATGATTATATGTAAAATACTTAAAAAATTATGTTTAATACAATGACAGTGTTCCACTGTTATGCATTGCATTATACAAAACTCTTCACATACAGAAGGTAAAACAACCACTTCAATAACTTATTTTGTTGGGGTTTAATCCTACTTTGCTTGAAATGGTTGACTTGCACAACAGTAAAATGGTAACATATGATCAATATTATCACAGTTCCACTTAAAATCAATATACGAAAATAAGGAATTATCAGCCAGCCCCGATACAAAATTACACACACGTGGGTAAAACAACACCAAACAATACAAAAGCAAAGTGTTAGACTTTAAAATCTAGTAGTTGCTGAAGTAAGAAGTAGTAAAAGCCCACTGATTTGTTTTTCTAGCGTTTGAGGAGGATTACACATAAAAAGGGAGCAATGATCATTTGGCGAGCACAAAAAAAACAGTTGACAAAAGCAAGAATCAAGATCTGCGGGCCTGTGATGGAGGAGTAGTAGGTGATCTGAAGACTTCAGGGACTGGGGTCAGGGAAGCATGAATCATCGTTTGGGGGGGGGGGTCATTACACTGGTCGGACTAGGGGTTACACGGGGTAGTGGCACTGTAAGCACATGAGGGTCTAAACTATAAGTGCGGGGTTGACAGGTGCTGATGGATTGATTGATCGATTAGTCATTGGTCAGTAATGCAGCAGATGAAGGTGAGTTGATTGATTCTGATTGAGCACAGTGTTAGTAAAGAGGTGAACAAGTTGCACTTGGCACCTTGGTAGCTCTGCGATTAAAAGCATGAGCAACGTTTTCCGTTACAAAATACATACAGTAGAATGGATGAAAACATACCAAATAAGTTAAAGTTAAAAAAAAAAAAGAACTGACACTTGATTGCCAGGCCCACATTCTATAGAGGTGCATACAGCTAAATACTGAAAAAGCACAGTGGTTGACACACAATACATATGGACAACTGGAATGATCATGCCTTTACATAAAACGAAGCGATGTCAGAAACACACAGAAGCTGCAAGCGAGTAATTCTTGATCTTAGGAATTGCATAGCAACTGTGAGAGCCATGGAAGCAATGACTAATGCAGAAGAGAAGAGCAGAGCAGTGACAGGGAAAAGGTAAGATACCCTAACATTGTGGCAGCAGCAGCAACAAGTGGGGGTGGGGGGAGGGGGGGGTGGGGGCTTAACATAAAGGGGCATTTCTACCTGCTTTACCACTGCTGTCATGTGGGAAGGGCCAGGGGGAGGGCTGTGGCTCTGACCCACCCAAGAGTCAGTTAATTGGTTGTCATGGACAGTGGGGGCCGGAGCAGTGACGCTGTTGCTGCTGACGATTACGGACGCTGGTACGCCCACAGAGGGGGTTGACTCATTCTCTGTTTGGTGGTGCTGCTCCTGATAGGAGTACATTTACCATTTCAGGACGAGGGAGGGTAGGAGGAAGGGGATTGGAGGGAGGGGGGAGTAAAATAGTAAACCAAAGAGGTCAGACCAAGATAACACTCCATGCATGTTATTTATTTTTTCAGACAATGTTAACTGTACACAATTAAAGCAAACGTGCAAACACTGACCTGTTGCAGGAACATCTGCAGAGACTCCTGGCTCAGGATCATACTGGAGCCCTGGTTGGTGAACAGTAACCTCCCTGGACTGTGCTGAGCCTGATGGGGGACCAGCCCCACTGCTGTGACAGAGGAAGAGGTGGACACGGACATGGACGGAGAAGAGCAGGGTACGGTGGTAGCCGTGGACACGGAAGTCGGTTGCATGGCGAGGATAGAGGATTGCGGTGCGTGCTGCTGAGTGGGATGAGCAGCCTGGTCTGTGGAGCTACCCAGCACAGTGACACACTCTCCAGGCTGGCCTTGAGCCATGGTTGCTGCTCCGGTGCTGCTGCTGCTGGGGACTCCACCCGGCTGAGGTTGCAGGGCTGGCTGAAGGCTGACTGCGGGGCTCAGCCCCTCCACCTGACTGAGCATGGTCAGGGAGTTCTGGATCGGCATGCCTTGTATGACTGTCTGGGCATGACCTGAGACAGTATGGGTCTGTGTCTGGCTTTGACTCTGAGCCAATGAGACAGGCATCTGAAAGAGGGTGGGTGTGCCCATCTGGCCAGACTGGAGCTGAATGGGTCCGGAGAGGATGTGGGCAGCCCCAGGGTGGCCCTGTGAAGTCAACATCTGACCCAAGTTGATGTTCTGGTTTGAAGTTAAAATCTGGTTTGCGATGAGCTGTCCACCAGGACCCTGACTCGTTATGATGTGCCCCCCAGGGTGCTGGGTCAGGATCTGCCCACCTGCTTGTAGCTGTGGCAAGAGAAACTGGTGATTCTGACCTTGCAGAACTGTCTGAGAGGGAATAACGATGCTGCCTTGTTGGTTTAACAGATGTACACTGAGGGGCTTGCCCGATTGTTGTGCTGCTTGTTGCTTGAACAGGGTTTGTTGAAACTGGGGGCCTTGTGTTGTGGCTTGAGTAGTCAGGACAACGTTAGAGCCTGGCTTTCCTGTCAGGAAGGCTACATTCTGAGCAGCAGAAACTGGAATTTGCTGCAGCCCTAGAGCCTTGTGGGCATCGTTTTGCAGGGGTTGGGGTGCTGGCTGTTGGTGCTGCTGCTGCTGTTGCTGTTTGAAGAGTTTCTGTTGGATGGCTCCCCCCAGAGGGGGTTTAGGCTGAATGGGTGTTGGTGTTCGCTGGATGATCACGTTCTGCATGATTTGGCCTTGCGTTTGCGTCTGGGGTCCAATTCCTGAACTTAGAGCGGTGCTGCCAAAGCCCACGAGCCCAGCAGGAGCGGTCATTGTAACGCCAGTGCTGCTGTTTGTGCTGCTGACACAAACAGCCGGTCCATTTAAAGCTGGGGATCCCAAAGTGGCTTTGTTACCTTGGATCAGAAGTCCACCCCCTGAGCCTCCAAGCCCCGTTTGAGAACCAGCACCTGATACCTCTGGCCCAGACTGGTGCAGCTGGTAACCACCCATGGCTTTAGCCAGGATTGGCTGCCCAGACTGATTGATAGTCATGACTGTAGGCTGACCCATAACCTGAATCTGTCCGATACCCAAATGTCCAGACTGACTCCCATTAGGAAGAGCTTGGAGACTTGAAATGGGTTGAAGCGTCACATTTCCCAGGCCCATAGACTGCATAAATGGCTGAACATTAACGGCCTTGTTCATGACCTGTGGCTGGAGTTGAAGGCCCTGCTGAGCAAGCACTGACCCCAGCATGTCAGCTGTGGCATGGGGAGGAGTAGCAGTGGCGCTCTGGGCTGACCCAGGGAAAATTGCTGCTGCTCCCCCGACACCAACACCTATGCCTACACCAACAGCAGCGCCCCCGGCCCCAGAGAGGCTGGCATCAGGCAGTGTCTGTACCACCTGCGTGAGGCCTGGAATTCCAAAGGAGCCCAGGTCCAGCTCAGCCTCTGCCTCCTGTAGGCTCTGCTCTGTGATGTTGGCTTCAGCCAAGCTCTGCTGCAGGATGTCACATGGCTCGTGATTTGTCCCAATGCCATTGCTCCCTTCGCCACCTGGGGATCCTCCCAAGATGTCATCATCCTCCAGGAAGTCCAGGTCAACACTGACTCTGGGTAGGCCTGTCGGCTCATTGGCCGACAGCTGGACAGCAGGCTGGACCTCTGGAACATGGCCCTTAAAGGAAAGCAGGAAAGTAGTGAAACCAGGTGGTGGATGAATTTGATGGCTAGATGTGATGGCGAGGAGTGTCACCGAGTTAACACAGAAATGCAGACATGAAAACCCCACAAAAACCTCTTGTAACAACCACAAAAAAACTCTTGTAACACTGCGGCAAATCAAAGCTTGTAGAGTGTAGATATGTTAGTGGAAAGGGAGGGTATTTGGAGATGCATGCTACATAGATGGATAGAAAACAGAAGGAGGAGGATTGGGGGATTTTACTCACCCCAGTGGTAGAGAAGAACGAGCTGGAGGGGTCACTCGAACCATCCAATAGGTCGTCAGTGTCCAACTACAGACACACCCACCCAGGATAGGGACAGACAGAAACCAAAGGCACCCAAACCAGCACGCAAAAGCCACCAGGACAGAGAAACATACAGACCATCAAACAGAGGAGGAGGGCAAGGGAAAGGACAGAAAACAGTCCAGAGAACCCAGATTGTAAAGAACCAGCGAAAAGATAAGCGACAGAGGGGCAAAATGATAGGAATAACACAGAGTTGGGAAGCGTTAGTATTAGCATTTCTCATTTTGTGAATTAGCCTATAAAGGTAGGGCAGGCTGAAACCAGAAATGGTGCAATCCAAAAGCAAAGACGTCAAGCAGAGGAAGCCATTGAGAAAAAGAATAAATGAAAGCAGTGAGGGACGTGGGTTTCAGGGTGCATCAACGTGTAATCCGAAAGTGACTTCAAGTCATGCGAGGCCCAACCAAAGTGCGCACAACTAAGACTCCTCATCACGTCAATTACAAACCCATTTTCCGTAGCTATAAATCCCATGTCTAACATACGTGTCTTTGTTCACTTAATTTCTCTCATACTCACATGGGTCTCAGATCCATGAAGAAAGTCATTGAGAGCTTCTGGGTCACTGCAGGACAAAACAATGTGATTTACAACAGTCCGAGGCAAAATGAAAGAGACGACTCAACGGTTTGTTAAACGTAAAACTGATCTTGCACGGTGTCAGCGATGACTTACCAAATTACATCTAGAAGGCACCTGCCATCTTCATCATCCATGACAACTGTTAAAGATGAAAAAGTCCATTGATGATTTGTTTCATTATCAATACTTCTTAAAACAAAAAAACAACACACAAAAAATACTCCTTCCCCAAATAAATACTATCTCCGACTATGTGTTCACAGTTACATTTCTATTATATTGTTATTATAACAACACAATATTGTGTGATATTCTAGCTCCATATTTAGTTATTGTTTAGTGGGTCAGTGAGGTATGAGTTCTGATTTATAGCTGTATTTAGAGTTAGCCACATCTGATGACGATGAACAACTTAAAAACTGCAAATACTCTTTTGCCTCAGTGTGACAACTTGTAATGTCCTGTGGTTATACATTATCAACAATAATTTTATAGTCAAAAATTAAAATGACATTTGTTGGATTCTTTCAGCCCAATGTCATTATCACACATTTTCGGCATGGATGGTCCTCTTTCTGTTGCTGTGTTGATGCTGTCCTACACATTGTACTAGAACTACAAAAAACACCCAACGTATCACTAAATTATGTTCAAAATAACTTCTGATTAAGCTTCTTAACCCCCCTGAGAAAGACATTAAAGTTGGTCGGTATCACAGACTTTACTGTCTTTCAGAGGCTGTAGCAGGTTCAGTTTTTTGGGGCTAGAGTGAAGCTACAGATATCATATGAAACTAGAAAAACCTAAGGAATCCACTGGTACCAACCATGTCATATTATCGTGTCAGGAAGGAGGCTCCAAACTTACGCTAAATTTTGGCGAGGTAAAACTGGCATGGCCATTTTAAAGGGTTCCCTTGACCTCTGACCTCAAGATATGTCAATGAAAATGGGTTCTGTGGGTACCCACGAGTCTCCCCTTTACAGACATGCCCAAGTTATGATAATCACATGCAGTTTGGGGGCAAAAACTATGCAGTATTTTGCATGCAGTATAAATATTTTATTTTTGCCTATTCTCAAAATGGTGTATTTGAATATTTCTGCATACTGGGGTCCCTAAACAGTCTTAGAATTACATAAATTGGGTATCACTGTAACGCTGAGGCTATTGTGGATCCAATGAGCCCAGTTGTATTAATATATGATGGTGTTAAGATAAGATAATATATTCCTTTATTAGTTCCACAGTGGGGAAATTTGCAGTTAGTCCCCATAGTAGCCATTTAATTTTAGTGTGACCATTTGTTTGAAACTTTACCTCACTGTATAAATGACCTGTGGTGACCTCTGGGATAATCACAGCCTCATGAAACTTTACAGCTACAAACTAGGCGACATAGGGCATTCAGAGGATGGATGGCTTTCCTAGGTATATTGACGATAAGGTTTTTTTTGAGCAGTTTCCAGAACACGTGCTCACTATCCAATTGCCGAAAAATGCAATTCTTGCAGAAATCTCCAAATGTCAATAGTTTTTGATACCAAATCACAGCATGGCTTTTTCTATGGTGTTCCTCAAGGTCTTGGTGTCTTATATGGTATTTTGGAGGAATTATTGATCATTTTTATCAATTCTCAAGTGGTGTAAAAAAAAGGTTAAATTTAGCACCAAATCTGTGTAACAAATGGTATAAACCCCAAAATTGCTGCAACAACTCATGAGGCATTAAGTGAGCATGGGAACGACCATCATATACTTCCATCATAATGTTCTAAGCCCTTATAACACTTTCACACTTTATTTTAATTAATTTATTAATTTGTGTTTATTTCTGATATATGACTAGAACAACTTGACACACAGTGCTGAGCTGCATCTCAAATTAATCTTCAGGTTCCCAGCTTTCAGATGATGTACACAACTTTTATGTGATATCTACTGTTGACCTGCTCTCTCCCCCTAAAGACCCCCCTAAAAGAAAAGACAAAAACTGGGCTATTGTCGGTCTCAGAGGGTTTAAGGACTCTTAGATAGTAAAGGGTTTCTAGAAAAACGCTATACAAATAAAATGTATTATTATTATTATTATTACATGGTTAGTTAACTGCAACGTGAGTCCTTAAACCAGCTTCCGCTTGTTATTGTTATGAAAGTATTACTTTATTTGCTAAATGTTCTTACAAATTCCATCATAGACCTATGTCTACATTGGTTTTTGCACCTTCTTGATAATCTTTATTGTTTATATTTATTTATTTTTTTTAAAGATTATTTTTTGGAGCTTTTTTTTTTTATGCCTTTATTTATAGAACAGTGGATAGTGTAGAAATGGGGAGAGAGAGGGGGCGACATGCGGAAATGGCCACAGGTCGGATTCGAACCCGGGCCTACCGCGGGACTCAGCCTTATGGGCGCCCACACACCAGCAGAGCTAGCGGGGCGCCCGATCTTTATTGTTTATATTTTGCACTCTATATATTTACATTCTTTTCCACTTTGTACTGCAACACAACTATTTCCCTCTGGGTATATAAAGTTTTATCTCATTTTATCATTTTAAAAAATCAATGTCAATAGTGAATAGTTTCTAATCTCACAACGCCTGTGATTTTCACATTCACATTATGAGTAATGACTACACGTATTGCTGTCATACATCTCTGGAGCTTGCAGTGGATCTTGTGAGAATAAAGCAAGGAAACAGGAAACTACCTTAACACATAATTAAGATATATGGGTTGTTTAAATAAAGAAAATAAAGTTTAGATTTTAACACATAAGCTCATCTTCATAATCAGTTGTAACATGTTTTCATGTACATACACTCAATAACAAGAAAACCTCTAAACCAACCTGCTGTTCAGAGATCAAGCAGCAGTTTTGTTTGCTACACACCGTGTAGCAAACAAAACTGTAATACTTTCATTGTTATGAAAATATTACTTTATTTGCTAAATATTCTTACAAATTCCATCATAGACCAATGTCTATGTATACATTGGTTTTTGCACCTTCTTGATAATCTTTATTGTTTATATTTTGCACTCTATATATTTACATTCTTTTCCACTTTGTACTGCAACACAACTATTTCCCTCTGGATAAATAAAGTTTTATCTCATCTTATCATTTTAAAAATCAACGTCAATAGTGAATAGTTTCTAATCTCACAATGCATGTGATTTTCAAATTATGAGTAATAACTAACTACACATATTGCTGTCATACATCTCTGGAGCTTGCAGTGGATCTTGTGAGAATAAAGCAAGGAAACTACCTTAACACATAATTAAGATATATGGGTTGTTTAAATAAAGAAAATAAAGTTTAGATTTTAACACATAATTAAGATATATGGGTTTCTTTAAATAAAGAAAATAAAGTTTAGATTTGAACCCATAAGCTCATCTTCATCATCAGTTGTAACATGTTTTCATGTGCATACACTTAATAATAAGAAACAATTCCTAAACCAACCTGCTGTTCAGATATCGAGCAGCAGTTTTGTTTGCTACACACCAAACAAACAGCGGAGGGTAAAACAGACAACAATCTGAAAACGCGCGGTTTTCACAGTCTGGAGAGATTTCGAGTGCGGTCTCTCTCTGAATTCACCACAAAGTCTCAAACAACTGTGCACAGCACTTCCAGTCACACCAAAACAACAACTCAGCAATATCCCCGCGGTTATTAAGGGGAACGCGTCCCCGCAGGTTGCCGCTCTCACACGGCAGCGGATCGTAGCCATTGCTCGGTGCGCAGGATATGAATGGAGACGCTGCAAGCGGCTCGGCTACATGCTAGCTGCTGTTTTCAAACACCTTTTGCATGCATATTTTACCGATTTGTTCCATTGCGCATCATTTAACAGCGACGCAACTGATCTAAGAGTCTAATTTAATAAAACGTTTAATTTGCAAAACCCCCCTTTCGCCTCTTTTTCCAGCATTTTGATGCATCTGGGTTGCATTTCGTTAGCCTAGCATGCTAAAGCCAACCCCCAAGCTATCAACAATATCCAGACGCACAGCTAGCTTGAGCCTTTGACATTCAAAACAAACCACCGAGAGACACAGTTTTAACTCTCATGTTGCACAGAGGCACTTCAATTTAAACCTCAACGTGACTGTACTGCTTTCTAAGAAGTGTAAACAGGATTACGCATCGAGCTATCTATCTCTCCTTGCAAGCTAAATATGAGTAAATGTAGGAATAGTCTTGGATGAAGAGGGGTATGCTTGGGAATTCGCTGGAAAAAAGCCTCTGTTTTGCAGCCATGTGGCGCCTCGGAGCCGACAGCTGCGCAGTTTGCGGGCTTCGCAGCTGCTGCGCGAATATTGCAGCTTTTTGTTTACAGTTATTCGGATTAATAGAGAAATCTCTACATTTGTAACAAACTCACCCGAGACGATAGAGGTGCAGGCAGCGCGGGGTCTCCAGGACAGCCTCGCACGGGCTGCTGTACAGGACCCAACTACAGGCAGGAAACAGGAGGACTTCCGTTTTGCCTGAGTGAAAAATCGTGGCTCGTGTGTGTGTGTGTGCCTTATCGACAGGGGTGGAAGACGGATTTTTTACTTAAAGTACCCCACTAATACCACACCGAGAAAATACTCACCTACAGGTTAAAGTCCTGCATTCAAAACCTTGCTTAAGTAAAAGTGTGTAAGTGGTAAAAATGTTTCCTGTCAGTGTTTTTGGATTACTGCTGCATTAATGTGTATGTTGCATTTTACTGCTGTAGATGGTTATGGTTGTGCTAATTTTAACTACTTTGTATACTATTGGGTAGTTTAACGTTACAGCTGTGGAACTCCCTACCTGAGGATCTCAGGCAGGCAAACTCAGTATCTTCCTTTAAATCTCTTCTTAAGACTCACTTTTATATTATGGCTTTTTCTTAACTGATGGTGCATTGTTGTAACTATTTATGTGATTTTATTTTATATTTATTTTGTATTTATATGATATATTTTGTTTAGATTCAAGTTCTGGGTGTTATTTCTTTTATCATGCTTTTACTGGTAAGCACTTTGTAACCTTGTTTCGAAAGGTGCTATATAAATAAAATTATTATATTATTAATACCACACCGAGAAAATACTCAACTACAAGTAAAAGTCCTGCATGCAAAACCTTGCTTAAGGAAAAGTACGTAAGTGGTAAAAATGTTTCCTGTCAGTGTTTTTGGATTACTGCTGCATTAATGTGTATGTTGCATTTTACTGCTGTATATGTTTAAGGTTGTGCTAATTTTAACTACTTTGTGGACGCATGTGTATATTTATACACATTTATTTATATATATATATTTGTTTTATCAACTTGTCCTACCATTTTACCACTTTTATTTACTTAAAGTACCCCACTAATACCACACCGAGAAAATACTCAACTACAAGTAAAAACCCTGCATTCAAAACCTTGCTTAAGTAAAAGTATGTAAGTGGTAAAAATGTTTCCTCTCAGTGTTTTGGGATTACTGCTGCATTAATGTGTATTTTGCATTTTACTGCTGTATATGTTTAAGGTTGTGCTAATTTTAACTACTTTGTGGACGCATGTGTATATTTATACACATTTATTTATATATATATATATTTGTTTTATCAACTTGTCCTACCATTTTACCACTTTTATTTACTTAAAGTACCCCACTAATACCACACCGAGAAAATACTCAACTACAAGTAAAAGTCCTGCATTCAAAACCTTGCTTAAGTAAAAGTATGTAAGTGGTATCAGCAAGTACTCGTGCTGTAAAAATGTTTCCTGTCAGTGTTTTTGGATTACTGCTGCATTAATGTGTATGTTGCATTCTACTGCTGTATATGTTTAAGGTTGTGCTAATGTTAACTACTTTGTGGACGCATGTGTATATTTATGCACATTTATGTATATATATATTTGTTTTATCAACTTGTCCTACCATTTTACCACTTTTATTATTATTGCTATGTTCTGTGATGTTCTGTTTTAACAGTTACCATATTTCTTTTACTTTATTTATCTGCTTTTATTGTCTTGTGAAGTACTTTGTAACATCTGTTTTGAGAAGTGCTATATAAATAAATGTATTATTATTATTATTATTATACTGTTGGGTAGTTTAACGTTAC
Organism: Sebastolobus alascanus; assembly: GCA_916701645.2. Classification (NCBI taxonomy): domain Eukaryota; kingdom Metazoa; phylum Chordata; class Actinopteri; order Perciformes; family Sebastidae; genus Sebastolobus; species Sebastolobus alascanus. The sequence goes on along the minus strand of CAKAOJ020000040.1, from coordinate 1,294,901 downwards.
AGCAATACATCACATTCTATAAGATCATCATATGTTCGTAGCGTTGCTATCCTGTGAGAACCACGTATCTCTAAAAAGTCAACTATAGGTGTCAGTCCTGTTTTCAGCTTTGTGGCGAAGCATTTTCCAGCTGATCCTAGAGGGGTTTTAAATTGTTTATATGTCTTAAGAAGCAGGAGAATTTTCTCAATCCATATGTCTTACGAAACACATCATCCTTCAGTTTATCAGGAAATAAATAATCTAGCCTAATTCAAAATCACCACATCTGGAGATAGGCATACGTGATTTTCACTGGACAGAAAGGCTAGGAAATTTTAAATCTGAAAATTAACTAAAACTGTCAGTCAAATGTAGGCCTATAGTGGAGTAAAAAGTACATTAATTAACTCTGAGATGTAGTGGAGTAGATGTAGCCTATAAAGTAGCATAAAATGGAAATAGGTCTACTCAAGTAATGTACAACCAAAATTGTAATTAAGTAAATGTAGGCCAAGTTATATTCCACTGACTTTCTTGAAGGTTGAAGTTTTCTGGTGATGTGCTCAGAAAGTTTTTCATACATTTGAACATTTTTCCTCAGTTGGTGTGGTGCTTTTTTGTTGAAAGGATGGAATCAGATAAAAAAATATATATATACAATTGTTCTTGTGCAATGTAATCAAACAAGCACATCTCATGTGGAAAACCAAATCCTCTATGTTAAAAACATTAAGAAATTAATGCTTGCAAGGTTGGTGACCTATCCGGCCTTATTTGCTATTAGATGCTATTTGGTTTCCCTAATCAGTAGAAAAATGTCAAGACATTTATTATCGAAGAGGAGTCGTGAGCACATTAAATACGTTTCTGAGAAGCTAAAGCTATGGGGACAAACTTGCACATACTGTAGGCTACAGTACTTTAGACGAAATGCTTGCGCAGTCTATGGACACACAGTTTGGAACATTGGAAATGTGGGGACTTTTCCTCATAATGGTTGTCAACATGATTATACTTAAAAACATCCAAGAACTAATTGACTGCAGTTTGCCTGGCAGAAACCACTCCTATATGTAAAACATCCTGATCCAAAGCTTAAACTTCTGGAACAACAGATGCTGGTCAGATAAAGGGAGCTTTTTTAGACAGTAGACTTGTGTAAGATTGTGCGTCTCCAACCTCTTATACCAAGCTTTGCTTTGCTGATCGGCACCCGAGAGAATCAGGGAAAGTCTCCTTTAGTGGACCCCCAAACCCTTTAGTAGGGCAGAGACAATTTTGGTACTTGTACTTTACTTGAATATTTCCATTTTAAGCTACTTTATACTTCTACTCCACTACATTTTAGAGACAAATAGTGTACGTTTTACTCCACTACATTTATTTGAAGCTTTAGTTACTTTGCAGATTTAGATTATTAATTCAAGATATAAATCAACTAATAAGTTATGATGTGTCAATATAGGTTCAGCTACCCAGCAGTACATAAAGTAATAAAAAAATAGCTGCGACATTGAATACACTTTAATGCATCACTAATTATAATTCGGTAATATATGATTCTGAAATGGGATATTCTGCATAATGAGTACTCTTACTTTCTGTACTTAACGTATGTTGATGCTAATTCTTTGGTGCTTTTACTTGAGTATGATTTTGAATGCAGGACTTTTACTTGTAACAGAGTATTTCTATACTGTAGTATTGCTACTTTTTCTTAAGTAAAAGATCTGAATACTTCTTCCACCACTGTAATTTTGTATGAGCCATACATTTATCATAAGATGCCTTCATGTGTTGTCAGAAATATAGCCAGAGATACAAATGATATAACTGAGAAGCTTGACAGTACAAAATGATAAGTGTTTATAATCGTAATTCAAACCATAGTGTGGATACATTTTGGCTGTTATATCACCGTTAGTTAGTGAATTAAACACCAATCACACCAACAACCGATCAACAAACAAAACACATGCACACATTTTGAATAAGATATCACACTAACAAAGACTGAGATAATACTCACTTTTAACAATTCCAGTTTTTCGGCAGATGAAATTTACATAACTAATTTGATTAATATCTTAGCAAAATATTATATCCATAAAATGTGGCTTAAAAGAATACCGTCCTTTTATACTTTTAAAGATACCGATTTTAAAACATATTTGACTACGATTGAAAACTTTAAACTGAAAAATGCTAAATTGGCAAAAACTGTTAGATTATTTAGACATTTCAAATGTATTCCAATTGTTTAACAGACCCTGATTGTTTTTTCTTTTTTTGTTTTTATTCATCATTTCCTTACATTTTATTTGTTGTATAATTTATTTTATTTTTATATTATTTTTTATACTGTAACATAAATTTACTGAATTTTTTTGTTAATGAAATATCTGAACACGTTTATGTAACTACTGTATTGAACTTTCTAAATAAAGTATTGGGGAAAAAAACATGCTGTTATTGTTTCTGTTAAAGGGGACATATCATGCTCATTTCAGGTTCATACTTGTATTTTGGATTTCTACTAGAACATGTTTACATACTTTAATGTTTAAAAAGACCTTTATTTTCCTCATGCTGTCTGCTTGAATATACCTGTATTTACCCTCTGTCTGAAACACTCCGTTTTAGTACATTTCAATGGAATAGCAACAGAATTGCGTAGCTAGGCAACAGCTTGGGTCCATGTTTACTTCCTGTCAGCTGATGTCATTCACATACACACTGCAACAGGAAATAAATTGGGACCCATTTAGAATGTTTACGTTTAAAACTTTGAAATGGTCTAAATATTGTAGATTTGTGACATCACGAATGGAGAGAAATCCTAACGGCTTGTTTCAAAAGCTCAGTTTCTGAATACGGGCTGTGTGTATTTCTCTGTGGATTAAGCGTTTCGATACTTTCACAGTATTTATATAGAACTTCAACCTGCTTTATAATATAAAAGCCATGAAAATGTCACTTTTTTTACCATATGGGACCTTTAACAGACCCTGATTGTTTTTTCTTTTTATTCATCATTTCCTTACATTTTATTTGTTGTATAATTTATTTTATTTTTATATTATTTTTTATACTGTAACATAAATTTACTGAATTTTTTGTTAATGTTGTGTTTATGTAACTACTGTATTGAACTTTCTAAATAAAGTATTGAAAAAAAAAAACATGCTCTTATTGTATCTGTTAATCAGTGGTGGAAAAGGAAGACTGGAGGTTAAAAAACAACATCCATGGTTACGAGGAGCACCTGAACGCAGCAGCTCCGGTGTCACATGACGAGGGTGACGGGTTACTTTGCGGCAGGTGACGTGACGAGGCAGAACCAGAACCCGCTGCTGTTAGCACAAACTAGCGAGTTTGTTGACTTTCGCAATTCTTCGTTTTTCCCTCAACAGCAGAGCAGTGACACGAAAAAATGGACAACAGCGGGAAAGATAAGGAAGCCACGGCTCTAGTGGCCGAGGCGGAGAAGAGAATGAAGTCGTCGCAGTCGTTTTTAGGAGCGATTTTCGGGTGAGTGTGTCAAATAGCTAAAGGCCAACTAAGCGGAAGATGGTTAGCTGACCAGTTCCTACCAGATCTGAAGGCAGGACAAAAACAAAACGAGCAGCACTGGGCTGCTTTATATATCTAATGTTAAGATGTTGTGGATCTATATTGTGTCAACGCTGCAGTTTAGCTATATGTACCTTCAGATCACTGCTGTACAGAGAAAGAGCGACTGAAATGACTGTGTGCAGCAGTGATCGAGGCTCAATCACACTATGCTAAGTGCTGTAATGTCTTTATTATTATGTAGAGGTGTTGATGAGGTTGTGACCTTATCAAAATGATTGGTTTACAAAAGGACACTTAGTATTAACTGGAGTGTTGCTGCTGTATCGCCATCTACTGGGGACGTTTTTAAAGGTCAGGACTGTGTGCAAATCACACGTTCATCACATGTGTTTACAATACTAGAGTGGAAAGGAGGAGACAATTGGGGTTGTTAAAGTGGCAGTATGCAAGAATTTTTTGGCATAATTTGGCAAAAAATTCCATACTAACCTTCCAGCATATTGTAATTCAAGTGTTCTGAGAGAAAACTAGACTTCTGCTCCTCATCATGTCTCTGTTTTCAGGCTTTAGAAAAATCTAGCCCGTTACGGCAGATTTTGACAAATCAAAGGTAATTTCAGAAAAGGGAGAAAATCATTCCTATTGTTCTTTTTTATCGCGTGCCTATTTGACCGACTTGGTTTAGTTCAACAGGGTTTTTTCAGCTGGCGCGCTCAGCGGCACGGACCTTTCCCCCAATTTTACAGCCTTTAAACCAGGACTCCAAGGGGGATTCAGAGGAAAGGGTTTGTTGAGAACCTGTTTCATTACAGTAACGAATATTTTCAAAAAAATTTTTTAATCAAGCGCCTTGGGCCCCAGTTTAACCGTTTGAACGGAAGTTCGCAGTCATTAAACAGCTTTTTCTTTTCAAAATAACTACATGGCACGATACCTTTTTATATCCCCGCAAAAGTTTTAGAGTCGTTTCAAAATTTTCCGTTAAAGGGGCCCCCGGGGAGGACCACCAGGAGGGACCAAAAGAAAAAGGAAAAGGATTTTTTCAGGGAAAATACAGTGTAACATTTTTTTACCTTTTTCAGATTTTACAGACTTTTCCCCTAACATAACTTTTTTTCAGGTCAAATTTGCCCAATGCTCGCCGCACCCCCAGATGCAAGCCACGATGCAGCGAAGCCTTCTAGTCAAAAGCCTTTAAAAAAGCACATCCACAATAAACAAATTTCTATCACCACCCCTGGGAGTAAATCACCCGCAAAAGCGCATTTTAATCCCTGTTTAACAAGCTGTGTGCTTCCAGTGGACCCCCAAAATGGAAAGACAGTGTCACCTGTATTAGGGAGCCGACATGACCTTAAAGGAACAGTGTGTAGTGTAAGAACGATTATTGGCGAAAGGGAAAAAATATAAAATTGTTTTCCTTTTTTTGTCTATAAATTTTAACCTCTAACATGAACATTTTCTTTCGGGGCAAAACCTTTAAGGGAAATGGGGCCGATGCAGCGAGCAACTTCATAGATGCTGGAAACGCCTTCAAAAAAGCAGATCCACAAGGTAATCATTACTGATCACCACCCCCGGGAGTATAATGACCGCTGAAGCGCACTTGTAATCCCCGTTTTACAAGCTGCTGTACGACTTCCAGTGGACCATGTACTTAAAGACAGTGTCATCCAATGTCATTAAGATCTTCCGGACGATGACCTTTAAAGGAACAGTGTGTAGCATTTAGGGGATCTATTGGCAGAAATGGAATATAATATCAATAAGTGTTTTCTTCAGTGTATAATCACCTGAAAATAAGAATTGTGCTTTCGTCACCTTAGAATGAGCCGTTTATATCTACATAGGGAGCGGGTCCTCTTCACGGTTATGGCTGGAAAGGATCCATAAATATGATGATCACATTCTCGTTGTAATCGGAGCGACTGACGAAACAGACGAAATCATGCAGGTTCACTAGAAACTCGTTCAGCGCACTTCAGCGGCAGAAGCGGCTCCTCCTCTAGCCAGGAGCAGAGCTTCACCTCTCTGCTCCGCCGGTCCCCGCTGGGAGCCAACACCACGCTGCTGGAGGCCCAGGCCGTATTACTGGGGCCCGCTGGAGGGAAGGGAGGCACGGGAGAACCAGAACCAGGACTGAGCAGGGAAGACTGTCAGACCCTGCTGCAGTAAAACATTCGATTTTCTAAAAGGGAATCTGGTGCTCGGAAACAATACCGCTTTTGTCCGTAGGGATCGCCAAAATCAACACAACATGAAATGAAAATGAAGATAGTAAAAAATAACCTTGAACTTGATTCATGACTTCATTACATTATCATGACTTCATTACATTACTAGAACCTTAATCTTAAACAAATTACACACTGCATTCAAATTAGCATGTTAAACTGTCACACAGAACTGCAAATGCAACCTTCCTACAAGTGTAGAGATACAGGATACCAGCAGAACGTAAATAAGTGAGCACAAACTCTCGCAAACACAAGACGGATCCTTTCTAGCCGTAACACCTCTTCTTGGAGCCGGCCGCCATGTTTCTACAGTAGCCCAGAATGGACATAACAAACAATGGCTCTAGATTGGGCAATTTGCGTTTTCGCGTTGGCAAACGTAGTTCTCCTACACGCTTGGCACACAGTTTCAGTTGGTTGCAATCTGCAACCTCACCGCTAGACGTCGCCAAAACAGCATTATTATCCGACTGTGTAGCTAGAAAATGGGAATGTGGACAAATGAATGCTTTGCACCAGAGAAAATAAAATAAATGAATAATGACATCAAACCCAGTGGTCACCATGTTTTAGGCACAGGAACATTGTTACCTTAAACCTTGCACTTCTCACAACTGCTTGCTTCTACTTTTGTTGATCTTATTCTTACTTTTTTCTTTTGTTGATGTGTCTAAATATAATAGTAATAATATTATATTTCTCAACAGAGGCCATAAACTGCCTAAACCTTGCTATTGAGATATACACCGAAATGGTGAGTGTACGAACAGGGAACTCTTCTTCTAAATTATTACATTTGAAATGTAATATAACATGTAATTTCCCCTGTTGATCTCTTTTTTGTTTGTTTGTTTGTTTTGTTTTAGGGGCGCTTCACCATCGCAGCCAAACATCACATCAACATTGCTGAAATATATGAGACAGAGATGGTGGACATCGACAAGGTCAGATATCTGTGTTGCGTGTTTATTATATTAAGTATTAATTCCAGGGCATATTCTTGCTTGTAATTTAACAGCTAGTAATGTCTGTTGTTTTAAACCGTCACATAATCTCTTGGGGAAAGCTCTTATGTTCAATTATGTCCAATTTTCATTCCAGGCTGTTGCTCATTATGAACGGGCAGCCGATTATTACAAAGGTGAAGAATCCACCAGGTGAGTGTTTTTTTTTTAGTTTTTTTTTAACTATTTTTTATTTCCTTTCAACAGATACAGTCGTACGGCACAATCACATGTTTTGACATAGCACAGCGGGGTTGAGTGTCCTTAAGAGGCAATCCGCGAGCCTCGGCCTCCCCGAAATGTCCATACAATGTTACACCAAGAGGGAATGAGCACCTTTTGTCCATGGGCCCAGAGAGTACACAGAGGTACAGGGAGGAAAAATAACATGCCCATCCATTTTTACATTAGGGGAGAAGAGAAGACAAGCATAAACAAAGTAAATAGAGACAACAACTCACAACGAGAAAAATAAATAAATAAATAAATATCAACAAAGACAAAGAGAAGACCAAAAAAAAAAAAAAGAAATCCCCAGGTTGTTACATAATCATCTAGTTCACATCCACCAGGGAAAAAAAAAAGGTGAGTGTTTTTAATGAGCACTATTGTCTCTTGTCTGCTTTTAATGCGGGGGTGGGTAGGCAGAATATTTTTGGCATCATTGGGCAAAAATTCCTTAGTAGCCTTTCAGCCTTTGACCAATCACAGGTCATTTCAGAGAGAGAGCGTTCCTATTGGCTGTTCATTCAACGGAGGCAGCTGTCAATCACTCGTGAACTCTGATCAAATGGTCAAACTAGGCAAACTTTCTCATTTTACAGCTAAACAGTACACTACAAGATGTTCCTGAAAACTTGTTATGCGAGAAATAGGCATTACAGTAACAGAATGTTGATTCATATTTGATCAGCGCTGCCTAGTTTGACCGTTTGATCAGTCTGTGAAATCTTGCAGATGCCATTAGGAGCACCGGAGGACACAGAGGACCATGATTTTTTTTTCAGATTACCTGTCTCATGCACTACTGCCAGGATATAGTGACCATTTTATAAATACTTTTTTAAATCATATTTACTCCAATCTTGCCTACTGCTGCTTTAAGGGTGTGAGGTTTTATAGGTTTTTTTCTAATTAATGCAATTTCCTTTAATTTTGCATCTTTGTTTTCATGATGGCAAAGTGTATTAACTTGGTGGTCTTTGACCCTTTAATTCTGTGAATACATTTTCCTTTTCAGTTCAGCAAACAAGTGCCTTCTGAAAGTAGCAACCTACGCAGCTCAGCTGGAGAAGTACCAAAAAGCGATTGAGATTTATGAACAGGTGAGATGATGCTCACCCGCAGCCTTTAACTCGACATTCAGTCGCTTGTCAGAACAAAACAAACATGAATTGTTTGTGATTTTAGGTCGGAACCCACGCAATGGACAGTACACTGCTGAAATACAGTGCCAAGGATCACTTCTTCAAGGCAGCGCTCTGTCACTTCTGCGTAGACATGCTGAATGCCAAAGTAAGACCGCATCACTTCAACTTGTGTCCATGTACAGTGAGTGTAACACGAGCCGCCGTCCTAATATTCATCCTCTTCTTACCCAGCTCGCTATGCAGAAGTACGAAGAGATGTTTCCGGCCTTTTCAGACTCTCGAGAATGCAAGCTGTTGAAGGTAGGCTTTTGGTGTTATTTTGGCTTTAAAATCCACAAACAAACAAAAACTTTGAATAATCCTCTAGATACAGAGAGGCGAGGCGGAAGGAGAGCAGTTTAACTCAACTGGACGACCGTTGCTTTCTGTTTCCTTCTGCTCTGGTTTCTGTTGTTTTCAATCAGAACTGTTGTACGACTTGCTAACCTTCACTTCCTAGTATCGAAAACAAAAGTCTGATTGTAGTCAGCCTCATGCAAAAATGTTCCTCAAAAACATTTCACCCCCCAGCAACGTATAACAAAAGCACCAGTCAGTTTAGTACAGTTAAAGTCTGCCCCAAACAGTTATTGGATTAAGAAAGCCATGCTGGTGTTTAAAAGCTGTAGAAGCATCTCAGTTGTTTTTTTAGCCCCAGGGTGTATTTCTGTGTATAGGCAGCCTCTCTGATGTACACCATTATTGTTTTTGTCTAACCAGAAACTTCTAGATGCCTGTGAAGAACAGAACGTGGAAGCCTACACTGACTCGGTGAGTGGACAGTTTTCTTTCAGCAGAATAAACGAGTATCCACAGCAGTGTGACTACAAACTGATAACCTGTGAGTGAAGTGTCGGGATACTGGTAAAATGTGAGAATCAGAATGTGTTTCCAAGTCAACAAGCATGTGTGTGGTTGTGTTATGTAGAAAACCACAATGTCCAAATATTGTTTTGTGCTATTTTAATTTAAGATAAGCCATTATTCATCCCCAGAGGGGAAAAAATAATAAGATGTATATACAACTAGAACTGTTATTGTTATTGTTGTTTGTTGTTGTTTCTTTTTATTTTTGTTATGTTTGTTAAGATAATTGTTTATGTCTATATTTGATAAACATTAAGTTCATTATTTAAGTTAAAGAAAGGGGTATGACCTCATAAGTGTTTATTATTTACAATATCTATTTATTTATTTATTTATTTAGAATTTGCTGTGTATTTTTACTCTTAATTTTTGGTATTGTATAACAGATATAGATATAGATATAGACAGATAGATAGATAGATATATATATATATATATATATATATAGATATAGATCTATATCTATAGATCTATAGATATATCTATCTATAGATATAGATATATCTATAGATATATATATCTATAGATATATATATATATATATATATATATATATATTGATAGATAGATAAATAGATAGATAGTATAATATAATAATGCAATATAGTACAGCAGTATAATATTAAATATATATATAATATATATATATAATATATAATATATATATATATATATATATATATATATAACATATAACATATATAGTACAGCAGTATAACTAGTAATATATAGTACAGTAATATATAATACAGCAGTATAACATGATATTATTATTATTATATATAATATTATATCATAAATATAATATGGTATAGTATAATATATAATAAAAAATAATATATATAGATCTATCTAGAGATAGCTCTATCTAGATATAGATAGAGAGATCGATATATAGATATGGATATATATATATATTATATTGGGTAATAATAATAATTTTGGGTGTGGGTAGTTTTGGTAATATTTCCTGCTCATTTGTCAGGTGAAGGAGTTCGACACCATCTCCCGGTTGGACCAGTGGCTCACCACCATGCTGCTCCGCATCAAGAAAACCATACAGGACGATGAGAGCGACCTTCGCTGACTCCGCTGCCTGCCCTCGACCTCAAGCCCCTCAACAACCGACTTGCATCCTTCTTTTTGCCTTGAGCCTCTCACTTCCATTCTAGCAGCAATCTTAATAGTTTAACCATTAGCCCCTTCTATTCCCTCACAGATACTGTGTTTCTCTCCCACCTTCTGCAGTATTTGTTCTTGCCTTTTTAATTCGTTCAGCTCAGTGCTCCAGAAAGTATGATCTTTATAAACACTATTTTCCCCGTGTGCACACTGCATACAGTATGTTAGTTGTATATTGTTAGGATTCAGGTATTGGCCCAATATTAGTTAAGATATTCATAATGGGCTGCAATATCAAATACTCATACCAGCACACTTATATAATAAAGGTTTTGTTTTATTTTTCTTGTTATAAAATGGAGTAGAGGATGCCAATTTACTAACTTCGATCTGTAAGATATGTTTTCCAAAATGTGCTTTAGAATAAACCCAACTGACCAAAATGCCAATATAGACATCTTGGTTTTTGGTACTTTGGAGTGCTCAAGTATACTGTAGGTCATATCAGGGCACCTGGAATTAAGCAGCACTTCATCTCAGCTCCTCTCCAAGCAGAGAGGCCAAGAGTTTCTGAGGTTATTCCATGGCAAATACCCACTTTGCCTTAAACTGCGAAGTTCTCAGGACGTGAACTGCTAGATTTGATGAAAAGAAAAAAAATCATGCTTTTAGAAGTTTTACCAATGAAATTTGTTTTTCCCATTACCATTTAAAGTGCTTTTATTTCACAAACAAAGGTGAAAGAAGCTCGTCACCTTTGCATGGTTTGGTAAGGATGTGAAAACTAGAGCAGCCGTTTTCCACTGTATAGGAGTTGTTTCTTAAGTGTGTTTTTTAGATTGTCTCATTTGTGTTTTGTTTTTTTCTGTCATAACTAACCAGGCTGAAAAAAAAGGCCTGCACAAGATGCAATACATTGAAGAAAAAGGAGCTTTACTGATCTGAACACTGTGCTCATGTACCCTCCTGGTGTTTGTGTCAAGAGACAATTGGTCTTAAATATATAAATTTGTACATCAGTGATGTTTCCTGTCAAACGTTTTAATAAACCGGTCTTCGACGTACAGCGTCCTGGGCGTGTCCTCCACCTGCTTACTCAGCACACGGGAGAAGTTTGCCTCCAGAAATCTCCTAATGTGTGGGCAACAAACCTACTTGGATAGCTTCAGGAAAATATTGTGGTTTGGGTTAAAATAAACCCTTTCTGGCAGAAAGCCCTGCTGTGTGGAGCAGTGCCACTCCCTAAAAACACGAAAACAGTGTAATGAGTAAGAAGCAATTGAGGAAGGTTTAAGAGAGAGGGAACATGATAAAGCCCTTCAACAAGTGGAGTATACTCCACTGTGATGAACAGGGCTTTCTACAAGGATCTGGAGTAGCCAGCCAGTGGGATAAAGTAGCCCGGACACAAATAGTCATATTCTCTCTATCAAATTTGTTTGTGAGATATTGGATCAAAAATAAAACGTAACCTAGATTTTACTGTTTCCTCTCTCCGGGCTGCAGAGTTTCTGTCAGAAGAAATAAAATCTGCTGCTTCTGCAAGAGGAATCATCTCATCTCCGTCATAATTATATCAAGCTGAGTCTCGCTTTCAAGATGTGTGCCTCCATCAACACCCTGCGTGGGTGATGCAGTCAGAGGCACACTTTTTCCACTTCATTTAAATATTTCAGTCTTTTTAGTTTGTTGTTTTACCATATAGTCCATGAGCCAGACCCCCAACATTTGGCTGTCGTGCCACTTTGGAGGGACCAAGTCTCATGGTGATTTTTTTAAAGGCCTATGTCCCTACTGTTGGAAAATGCATGATAGCATTGCAGCAATGGTAGCTTTCTATGTGCTATCACTCCTTTTTTCATCCCTCCATCATTACAATTTTTCCATCTTTTTTCATCATTTTACACATAGATCCAGTATAAAAGAGGGTAACCAACACACAATATCATGAAGTTGTATATCATTGTAAAGCTTAGACTATAATCTATCCATCGGTCACATTGTCATGACTGTGAGGTCAAGATAATTTGACCTTTGACCTCTAATGCTGCAATCAGGCAAATTCTGAATGCCACTGCAAATGCCCTTATAACTAACTTCATATTGATCTGATGTGCACATGGATAGTTTCAGCATAAAGAGCACAAAAAGAGCTTTAAAATAATGTATTACATGACTAACAACAATAACAACATTTCTTATCAGAATAAACGTAACTTTGTGCAGTTTGTATCTGATAGAATGTTCAGAACTTTGCGTTGGATTCTGTTATTGGGGCAGTTTGTAAATGGCTTTCTAAGTAGCAGAAACACAAAATAATACAAAACTCAAAAAACTTTCCTAAGAAATTTATTCTCTACCAGGTTTAGTCATTATTTTATATTCTCCCACTCTTACCTCATTGTCAATATAAACATATTACAACTGATGAGGCCCTGATTCAGTAGCAGTGGGTTATATTCCAGGTGATATATGAAAATGATGTTCACTTTTTCACAAAGGCATGAAACTTGGTACACTTGAACAGTTTGGAGCCCTGAACATTTTCAGATATGGAGCCATCGCAAAAACGCCTCAAGGTAGCCATGGCGGCCATTTTACTTTCCACCATAACCAAATTATGTATTTTGCATAATATCTCCTGAACCAAACAAGACAGCACAGTCTTGTTTGGTTCAGGAGATATTATGCAAAATACATAATTTGGTTATTTTTGCGGTTATATTCCGGTTTATCACCCGGAATATAACCCACTGCTACTGAATCAGGGCCTCATCAGTTGTAATATGTTTATATTGACAATGAGGTAAGAGTGGGAAAATATAAATTAATGGCTAAACCTGGTAGAGAATAAATTTCTCAGGAAACTTTTTTGAGTTTTGTATTATTTTGTGTTTCTGCTTCTTAGAAAGCCATTTACAAACTGCCCCAATAACAGAATCCAACGCAAAGTTCTGAACATTCTATCAGATACAAACTGCACAAAGTTACGTTTATTCTGATAAGAAATGTTGTTATTGTTGTTAGTCATGTAATACATTATTTTAAAGCTCTTTTTGTGCTCTTTATGCAGAAACTATCCATGGGCACATCAGATCAATATGAAGTTAGTTATAAGGGCATTTGCAGTGGCATTCAGAATTTGCCTGATTGCAGCATTAGAGGTCAAAGGTCAAATTATCTTGACCTCAGAGTCATGACAATGTGACCGATGAATAGATTATAGTCTAAGTTTTACAATGATATACAACTTCATGATATTGTGTGTTGGTTACCCTCTTTATACTGGATCTATGTGTAAAATGATGAAAAAAGATGGAAAAATTGTAATGATGGAGGGATGAAAAAAGGAGTGATAGCACATAGAAAGCTACCATTGCTGCAATGCTATCATGCATTTTCCAACAGTAGGGACATAGACCTTTAAAAAAATCACCATGAGACTTGGTCCCTCCAAAGTGGCACGACCAACTCCCTGGCTCATGGACTAATAGGTGTTAAATCCAATCACAGGACACCAAAAGTTAATTTTAGCAGTTATTGGAAGTTTGTTTTTGTATCGTTTCCATGTTGTACTACACTGCTTTAGGTTATAAACAAGAAGATTTGTTTATAGTTCAGGATGGAGCAGTTGTGCAATGGTCAGGTTTAAATATCTTAAAGGTCCCATATTGTTAAAAGTGACATTTTCATGGCTTTTATATTATAAAGCAGGTTTAATTTCTATATAAATACTGTGAAAGTATCGAAACGCTTAATCCACAGAGAAATACACACAACCCATATTCAGAAACTGAGCTTTTGAAACAAGCTGTCAGGATTTCTGTCCATTTGTGATGTCACAAATCTACAATATTTAGACCATTTCACAGTTTTAAACGTAAACATTCTAAATACGTCCCAGTTTATTTCCTGTTGCAGTGTATGTGAGTGACATCAGCTGACAGGAAGTAAACATGGACCCAAGTTGTTGCCTAGCAACGCAATTCTGTTGAAATTCCATTGAAATGTACTAAAACGTGTTTCAGACAGAGGGTAAATACAGGTATATTCAAGCAGACAGTATGAGGGGAAAAAAAGGGTTTTTTAAACATTAAAGCATGTAAACATGTTCTAGTAGAAACCCCAAAATACAAGTATGAACCTGAAAATGAGGATGATATGTCCCCTTTAAAGTGTACTACCACAAAATGACTGGTTGTATTTCGCCAACTGAACCTCAAAGATGTAGGTATTGCCTATATAAACAGACTAAGACACTTGAATGAGGTCATACTTAGATGAAAATGAATGGTTCCCAAAGATAAACAACTTGTTTAGCATACAGTTTTGTTTTTCTTGTTTAGGTTATGTGAATCTGATGCATAACAAAAAAAAAGCAATCGGAAAAACATAGATAGCATAATAGCCATATGAGCATGTCTGATATTGGCTTATCCAGCAAATTTATGGTACTTCATCACATTGATGCAAAAATCAATGTTGGGGGGGGGCCAACAACAATTAACCTGCATGTCTTTGGACTGTGGGAGGAAGCCAGAGAACCCGGAGAAAACCCACGCTAACATGAGGAGAACATGCAAACTCCAGACAGAAGGACCCCAAGCCAGATTCAAACCTACGACGCTCTTGCTGTGAAGGGACAGCGCTAACCACTGCACCAACGTGCTGCCCTAAAAACAGCAGTTAGTGTTTAACTTTACCTGAACAGCTGGCCCACTTTACCCGAACAGCTGGCCCACTTTACCCGAACAGCTGGCCCACTTTACCTGAACAGCTGGCCCACTTTACCCGAACAGCTGGCCCACTTTACCTGAACAGCTGGCCCACTTTACCCGAACAGCTGGCCCACTTTACCCGAACAGCTGGCCCACTTTACCCGAACAACTGGCCCACTTTACCCGAACAACTGGCCCACTTTACCCGAACAACTGGCCCATTTTACCTGAACATTTTACCTGAACAATGAACAATATTTTGACATTTATTAAAATATGTTTCTCTTTTTTCTTGCCCCTTTTGGCCCCAAATAGTTCAGTGTGTTCAGAGGTAGGTCTTTTGGTTTTTGATAAATAACTCTGGATTGGTTTAGACTTTGTGCCTTTTTGGCATTATAAATAGCTCACTGAAATGTGACTCATGCCCTGAACAACTGGCCCATTTTACCTGTTCAACTGGCCTGTTTTACCTGAGCGTAGCTCAAGAGAGAACCTGCTGATACTTAAACTCTCATAATTCCAAAACAATTATACCTTTTCACATTTTATTTATATTTAACAAATAAATATTTAAGAGACCCATGCCAATTTATAAAAATATCATTAGATCTCAGACATAGCTATTTGATGGTCTTATAAATCATTAACCAAAAAGTTTCCCATTTTACCTGACTCCACCCTACTAAAATGACAGATTACACAGTATAAATAGTATGGATCATTTTCTAGCAGTTGAGAAGTGTAAACAGACTATTGTTTGCAGCAAGTTAAATATTTC
Organism: Sebastolobus alascanus; assembly: GCA_916701645.2. Classification (NCBI taxonomy): domain Eukaryota; kingdom Metazoa; phylum Chordata; class Actinopteri; order Perciformes; family Sebastidae; genus Sebastolobus; species Sebastolobus alascanus. The sequence goes on along the minus strand of CAKAOJ020000040.1, from coordinate 1,279,208 downwards.
TTTCGAAATTCCCAAGAGTTGTGATGGCAGCACGGTGACACAGTTGGATGTGGGCGAGGCTGGCCGGTCTCTCCCCGCCCACATCCACCTGCCCTCGCGCCGCACTGGGATCTGAAGGCTCCTGGATGCTGCTGACTTCTTCTGCAGCTCCGCACGTTTGCTTCAGCCTCTGCTCGGCGGGCGCTCATCCATCATCCTGGGTTTAGTAAGTATCTTACAGAATGTTAAATGATCTTCTTTGTGACTGGTTTTGTTTTATTTGAACTCCATGTTAAGGGTGTCTTAACCTGGAACTCGGTGTTCTTGTTTGTAAAGTCTTAATTTATAAAGAATGTTCAAATGTTAAATGGAATCCGTAAAAACGTTTTGGCAAAAAATGCAAAGTATTCAGATGCATTTTAATGTTCCCGTCCTAAATCGTACGCCTCAGGTGTGTTCTTATTGTGATGTTGTTTAATCGGGAAGCTCTCTCAGGATTTACCTGTTTTGTTAGTTTGACAAAGCCGCTTTGCTCTTAGCTTAATTAAACACTGGGGAGAAGGTGTGTTCAGCTTCATCAGCCGTGTTTACCTTACTTGATTATCAAGTAATTGTCGAGGACTTGGACTTCCTCCTTTTTTCTCAGAATTAAAAAATGTGCTAAATGTTAGAGGGCGAGAATATAAAAGCAACCATACTCTTTCGAGGGGTGAGAACCAGATGGACATTTGACCAACTTTACAGTGGGCTAAAAAAAAAAAAAAATGACCACACTTTGTCCTGACTTTGTTTATTAAATTCGAGCTTTAATATTAAAACTTAAACATGTGGAAGACAATATACTTAAGGAACCATATTTTGACATTTATTAAAAAATGTTTCTTTTTTTTCTTGCCCCTCTTGGCCCCAAATAGTTCAGTGTGTTCAGAGGTAGGTCTTTTGTTTTTTGATCAGTAACTCTGGATTGGTTTAGACTTTGGGCCTTTTTGGCAGTATAAATAGCTCACTGAAATGTGACTGACGCCCCTCACCAGCTCACCCCTGTGGCTTTGAGAAAAGGTTGCCTTTCTCCCTTTTCACTAAGCCCTTTACCCCCAAAATAACTATTTTTTGTCTGCTAAATAATTAATTTCAGTCCAATGTTTCAGTTTAATTGGCACATTATCAATTAATGACACAAGCTTGTTTAGTTTGTTTGTTTTATGGGTTCATAGGATTTTTGTTGTTGTTCTGCCTGGTGTGGTTGGGTGATCAGCTACTCAATCAAGGAAAGTGCCAACAGGTTGGTCTAATTACAGTATGTCCTCTCAGGGAGGAGCTGGGCATTGTTAAAGGAAATACCATGAAAAACTCCCTTTTCAGTGCTTGTACACACCCATTTGAGTATCTGGAGTGCCTGCCAATGCAAAAACTGTGAAATTAGACAACCCAATCAGTTTTTTTGTTGGCTGCCTCGATCAGAAAACATGTGATTCAACAAACCACTCGATTTGGCTCCCCATCCTATGTCATATGCAGGCTCATTAGTTACATCCTGGTATTTTTGGCATACTGCATTTTACATACTTTGTATTGGGACATATTAACTCTGTTTATGGCATAATAATTAGTATAGTATGGGTATTAGGCTCGTTCGAGATGAGCAAGGCCTGCGCAGAATCGGTCACCGATCGGTCACTCAGCGCACAATGAATCCACAGCACACAAACTTTATCCCGACTTTCTCTGACGTCATACACACGTGGGTAACGATCACCTCACGAGATCAAGGCCAAAGAATGTATATTGCCAAGAAGAGGAAGTCAATTATACGTTCCATTGCATCTCCAGCGCCCAGCAGCAGACCTACGCTTCTCTTGAATCTTGAAGGAATGCCAAGTCCCGGTCGCATGACTGGAGCACAGCCAATAGGAACGCTCTCTCTCTGAAATGACCTGTGATTGGTCAAAGTCTTCCGTCACGGGCCAGATTTTTTTAAAGCCTGAAAACATATACTGCCTACTGCCACAACACTGTGGTCAAAACATGTTTTCAACAGACGACACAATGAATCAAACATTTTGGGAGATTTCAACACTTCATTGGGCAACTCATCTATACCAAAAGCTTTTTTAACCTTAGCATTCTCAATAGCTTTTTGGACTTCTTCCCTACCTAGGTCTCTATTTAAAAATGAATCAGTGTCAGTGTAGTACTTTACATTTTCTCTCTCCAAGCAGCATATAGGCCTATTTCATATAATTAATCATCGTCAGACTGTTCGGAGAAGAGACCAGAAAAAGTTCCCTCCCATTCATTTACGCAAGCCTGATGATATTTTTCCATCAAACCTGTATAGGAATCTTTTTCATGCGTTTTGGGCCCAGATTAATTATCTCATTCCAAAAATGTTGTGGATTCTTCGCTGCTCCAGATGTATTATTTGTCCTATCTGATATCTTCGTTTGTAAAGCCTAAGTTTTTTTTTTTTATCAAAAGTATATTGTTTATGCTTGTAAACTGCCTTCCACTGCTTGCTTAGTCTATGATCTTTACATTTTAAAAACAGATGTTCTGCGCATGTCCAGCCACAAATCATTCAACTCCTCATTCCAATAAGGTTTATTCTGTTTTGATTTCCTACATTTAGGCTTATCCACCTTATCATTCAACTCTGATTGTAATAGTACACAGAAGTCAATACATGTATATTCAGAGAGACAGTATGAGAACAATTATGTTTTTTGAACATTAAAGCATGTAAACATGTTCTACTAGAAAACCAAAATACAAGTATGAACCTGAAAATGAGCCTGATATGTCCCCTTTAAAATGTTTGAAGATAGATAAGACAGTTAGGCAATAAATGACATTCTATAATATTTGGTTGGCAGCTTTCTTTTGTTTGATGTTCTTTTTAGTTTAATTTAGTTTTATTTAAATCCCTGGGTTCCATTTTTACCATTTGTTTCAGTAAACATTTTGTTAATAAATGCCTCCTTGCTTTGCCTTGCTTTGCACTACTCCTGCTTGTTGACCTGGTTCTTCAACATCCCTTTTTAAAGGTTTTACGTTGCCAAACCACCTCATCTGCCCTTTATATGGGATGGCGGCACTACACTCTTATTTTAATATGTAAATCTGTGTGTATAATTTCAAACAAACTAAAATTAACCTATTTGGTTAATGGGTTTTCTTTCATTATGTCAGCTCTTTAAGTGTGGTTTAACAAAACAACAGGAACATCTGGCAGTAAAATTCACAATTTGTATTCAATACTATGCTTATTGAAGCTAATCGTTAATTTCTATTGAGTTACAAGGCTATAAAGTTTGCAATGTGTTGATTTACCATAAGGTGTCCTGTCATCTATTTTTTCTATTGGCAGGTACATCCAGTGTGTCACCTGCTGACAGAGTCTGTGTAACCTGAAGACAATCACACACCAGGTCCTGGGAACATCTCCCTGAACATCTCCATTTCTAGGAACAACACAGCTTGGTTTACTCACCTCGAGCCAATGACACGTATTCAAACCTTCATTGCTTTGGTTCTCTTTGGTACCTTATTTCTGGTCTTCTTCTACTCGACCCTACACCGAGAGATGACCCACAGTTACAGGGTTTTACGAGAGGACCTCCTGAAGCATTCCAGCGTCCAGGCCCATGATAGCGATGTGACTACACAATCCTCCAAGCAGGAGAGCTTCACCACACCTCACCCCAATGTCCACAATGTGTCTGTTTCTGACAGCTTCAGAAAGTCCATCCCTCAGAATGCAGCGTACTGGAACCGTCTGCTGTACTCGGCCCTCGGTAAACTGGACAAGGGAGAAAATCCTTTCATACATGACGCCGATTGGTCTTGCTGCAAGGAGACAAATCAAGAGCTTCTGAAAACCAACATGCACGACTTCTCTTCCTACCCTTTCTTATTCCAGGACTTTTTGCAGGGCATGCACTGCAGGTCCCCTCCAGTCCTAATCAATCAACCCAACAAGTGCATCCCTGGTAAAGGGAAGGGAGACAACCAGACCTTCCTGCTTTTTGCTATCAAGTCAAATCCTGAAAACTTTGTGCAGAGACAGGCGGTGCGGGAGACCTGGGGGCGAGAGGGGACGCATCAGAGTGGACTGAGGGTGCGCACTGTGTTTCTGCTGGGTACCTCCCCATTGGATTACCCTGACCTCAGCCCACTGGTCTCATTTGAAGCAAGACACTTTGGGGACGTCCTGCAGTGGGACTTCCATGAATCCCTCTTGAACCTGACGCTCAAAATGACCTTGTTCCTCCAGTGGACACTGACATACTGTCCTAGTGCCACCTTTGTCTTTAGTGGGGATGATGACATATTCGTCAACACGCCAGCGTTACTCCGCTACCTGCAGTCTCTGGAGCCTGCGAAGGCCTCTCAGTTGTATGGTGGACAAATGATAAACTCAGCATCTCCCCTCAGGGACCCTAAAAGCAAATACTACATTCCTATGAGCTTCTACGACGGCCCATACCCTGCTTATGCTGGTGGAGGTGGTTATCTCATCTCTGGAGCGTTGCTGCAACCCCTACATTCAGTTTCACGCGTCATGCCCTTCTTCCCCATCGACGACGTCTACGCTGGGATGTGCTTTAAGGCTTTGGGGGTTTCTCCGGAGGCAAACGAGGCCTTTCGGACCTTTGACGTCAAGGAGCAGGATCGTGAGAATCTGTGTATACATAAATCTCTCATCGTGATTCACCGGCGCTCCGCACTGCAGATGGAGAAGCTGTGGAAGGGCATTCACAGCCCCTTGTTGACCTGTTGAACAGGACTGGTGAGCATAAGATGCAACAATTTAAAACAAAATAAAAACAGAGGTAACACAGACTGCAGCGACAGGTGGCTTATTTGCTTCCGACATTTTCCCGTTCACTGTTTCAAATGTAATTTAAGGTTTGTACTACTGTTGACACTGTTAACTGAAACCTACTTTACTACTGAATTTGAAGTTACTACAAGGAACTTTCATTTTGTGTTGATTTTGGCGGCCCCTGTGGACAAAAGCGCTTGGACCGGCGAAGCAAGGCGTAATGATGCTGCTGCTGCCCGGCGCGGAGCTCTCCACCTCCCGCCGGCACTCCGGCTGCAGGTCGAAGGCAGCAGCGAAGCCGGATCTGGGTCTGTCCGCTGCCGTAGGCGCCGCTCGAGTCTGAGCTGAAGGAGTTCCTGGTGAACCTGCATGATTTCGCCAGAATCGGAGGCACCATGGCAGGCATTTAGAATAACTACATAAAAATAGCCAATATTCTCGCTGATGGTCTCGTTTACTTGTGTAGGTTAGAGGCATCAGTATTAAATTGAGACTTTCATAACCAGTTAAAAACTCTTGTGTAGTAACTTTAAATAAAAAATAATTCAACCAAGACAACTGAAAGTTCCATATTTTTATTTTCCACAAAACACCAAACATGTAACATGAGTGTACAGACCCATCTAAAATTTGGGTGTGTATACTATAAACAATTCAAATAGGAAAGTTGTGTAACACGTGTTCATCTGTCACCTCAATGATACACAAGGAAACCTGTTGAAAACCATGATCACAATACAGGAAGAGGGAAAATACACAACAGGGGGAAACCTCCACCGTTTATTGCTCAATTTGTTTTTCTTTCGCAATCAAACTGCCCCAGCAGGTTTTGCTGCACTTTAAAGACCTTGGTAACCTTGGTAACCTTAGAATTACAGTGAAACTAAAGTGTGATTTAGCATTTATAGAGGAGCTTTACTACTGACAGTTAATCTATTAACTTAAGGCACCAAACCCAGAGGCATGAAGTACGATATTTTCGAAAGCACGATCTTTCTCTTCTTCCTCAGTTGTGCAGAAAGAAATGACATGTGTCATATCAAAACTATATTTTTATGAATACAGTTAAAAGTGTGCAACAGTTTATCCCGGTGTCAATCCTCACCCACTCCCACATTTAGTCACCAAAACACAACTTTTTCCATCCTGTGAATGCAGTTATTTATCATACAGGTCAAGCGGGTAGTGCTCTTTGTACTGCTGCACGTGCCTCCGCATGGCTTCCCTCTGTTTGTTCAGATTGGGCGTCATCTCCTGGTACACATCGGTGAACATCAGCTCGGGATTCGGCTTGAGGCGTCTCTCGGCCCCCTCGAACGCCTCCATCATCGTCTTGCGCGATTCTTTCCGCCAGCTCCTCTCGTCGTCCTCGCTCCACCAGTCGCGGGCCGTCATGTAATGTCTCAGCCTGGAGATGGGATGGTCCTGCTTGTCCCAGTAGTTCACCTCGTCCACCGAACGGTAAGCCGAGCTGTCGTCGCTGGTGCTGTGGTGACCAATTCTGAGGAACGAACAGAATTATTATTTTTCTTCAATTGACCTTATATGCTCAACATTTTAAGGGGGAGTAAGTTTTCTACAACGCTTTTCCTCGTCAAAAAGCATTTTGTTAGAATTGCAACTAGGGCTGTTAATTGATTAAAATATTTAATCGGGATTAACCGCATGATTGTCCATAGTTAATCGCAAATTACACATTTTTTATTTGTTCAAAATGTACCTTAAAGGGACATTTGTCAAGTATTTAATACTCTTATCAACATGGAAGTGGGAAAATATGCTTGCTTAATGTAAATGTATGAATATATTTATTATTGGAAATCAATTAACAAGACAAAACAATGACAAATATTGTCCAGAAACCCTCACAGGTACTGCATTTAGCATAAAAAAATATGCTCAAATCATAACATTGCAAACTGTAGCCCAACAGGCAACAACAGCTGTCAGTGTGCTGACTTGACTATGACTTGTGATTATCATAAAGTGGGCATGTCTGTAAAGGGGAGACTCGTGGGTACCCATAGAACCCATTTTCATTCACATATCTTGAGGTCAGAGGTCAAGGGACCCCTTTGAAAATGGCCATGCCAGTTTTTTCCTCGCCAAAATTTAGCCTGACTTCGGAGCGTTATTTAGCCTCCGCGACAAGCTAGTATGACATGATTACCAATAGAATCCTCAGGTCTTCTAGTTTCATATGTTAAAAAAAGTCCTGAAAACACTTTGATGACTAAAAGTTTAAAAAAAAAAGGAAGATATCAGGGGATGTGGAGTCAGAAATAAGTTAGCTTAACAGACCACTGTAGCCTTCACACACACACACACACACACACACACACACACACACACACACACACACACACACACACACACACACACACGGTGATGAGCTGTCAGCTCCAAAGTTTCTTCATGTGTCCTCAATGCTCACAAATCACTCAGGTATCAACTAACCTGTAGGTCATTGCCTCGATGAGGAAGGGCTGGTTCTCAGCCACGGCTCTGCGGCGCGCCTCCTTTGTGGCATTGTACACAGCAAACACATCGTTACCATCGACACGGATGGACAGCATGCCATACCCCGGACCGCGAGCAGCTGTTCAAACAGAGAAACAAAGAAAACGTGTGTTCATAAGAGCTGCTGAGGATTTGAAATCCGATAACCACAGCGAGGCTTCTTACCGATGCCATCGCCCCTGTACTGCTCGTTGGTCGGGGTAGAGATGGCGTAGCCGTTGTTACGACAGAAGAATATCAGTGGGCACTCCAGGGTGGCGGAGAAGTTGAAGCCGGCGTGTGCGTCCCCTTCGCTGGCCGCTCCCTCGCCGAAATAACAGATCACAGCACGGTTCATGTTCTCTCTCTTGATGGCATATGCGGCTCCGGCCGCTGAAACAGACACGTCAGGCAGATATATAGATTTACAGGTGTATGTATGCACTTACAGGCTGGAGGGTTTAACACACAGCTGTGCAGCTTACCCTGGGGAATCTGAGTGGCCAGAGGAGAGGAGATGGTGACAAAGTTCAGATCTTTGGAGCCATAGTGGACCGGCATCTGCCGGCCCTTGCCGAGGTCATCGGCGTTGGCGTAGCACTGAGCCATGAACAGATCCAGAGGAAACCCACGGTACATCAGCACTCCTGCAGGGCCGCACAGGAATTATAACGCTGTTACTCACAAAACATGAAAACCTGGGCAACTGATGGGAGTACATGAAGGGGCGAGGTGAAAAAGCTGAATATATTCTATACTAAACAGTCACAAATACACCGAAGCCCCGACAGAGCTGGCCCACTCCCGAGGGTCTGGGGGGGGGGGGGCTCTGCAAGGGGCCACAGGGATCTGCAACGGGTCTCTAGCGCCACCATGAGGTTGATATTTATAGTTTTTGATGGATTATCATGGCATTCGATGCACACGTTCATGGTTCACCTCCATGGATGAATTGTGAAATATTTCGTGAACCCCGACTTTTAATTTGGTGCCATCATCACCTCAAGATTTAAATTTGTCAATTGCTTAGGTTTAGGACCAAATATCTGAAACTAATGACATTCCAAAGTTGTACTTTTTTGTGCAAATTAAAGGTCTTATTGATAACATTTTTATGTAGATTAATTTTGTTTTTGTTTTTAAATAATACATCCACAGAGCCTTTAGAAAGGTGGTGAATAAAAGTATAGCTTTTCCTTAAAAAAATGTTATGACAGTGAATTAATCATTTTAAAAATTGGGGTCCAAAATGAATGTTTTTGTTTGTTTATGTGGAAGATATCTGACGTTTGGTTCCCACTTCTAACAAGTGTTGTGAGCCGATAGTAAAACTACGTTGGTATCATGTGATATCTGGGTCGTCAGCGATCAAGTTGCCAGTTAATGTGGAAAACAACTGGCTGAGTTTGCCAGTAAGTGTCTGGTAACCACTTGTTGTGAAGTGAATACAATGCAAAAAAAACAGCTGCTTTGTTGAGACGGACGCTTTGCATGATGTCATATTACAGAAGGTGATTTTAATGGAATATAGCCACATTTCCTGTTTCAAAAACTTGCTGCAATAGTTTTGTGATTTAACATGTTTCAGCTTTAAACAGGGGATTTGATGGGATGTTGTCCTAATACCAATACTGTATAGTTAAGAACGTACAGTACCTGCCTTTTAAATAATAATAAGAATAAGCCAGTAGGGCAGTTAGAATATAAAAACTAACAGGATCCATGGTGTGGTCTAGTACTGCTTTTTATGTTTGTTTTTGCATCCTGTTTGTTATGCTTTGCGTTTGCGTTTTGTCTATATTCCTGTTTCTGTCTATTCATATGCAGGGTCTGAAATTTACTTTTTTCCTTGCCTGCACTTTTTTTGTCTGCCACTCAGAAATGTATCTGTCACTTTCGAAATCCATGCGCTAAATGAAGGGATAACATTTTAGATCTGATGTCATTCAATGTTCAATATATTTGACATAAAAAAACATTATATGCGTGGTAAATTCCAGTGTTCGAATTACACTGTAGCTTCCGGGGGAACCCTGTTTTTCGGGGGAGAGAGGGTACTGTACACAGTACTGTACTTTGCTATTGTCACCTATAGTGGTAATTTGCATAAAAACACACAATTCAAATGATTCTGATTATTTAAATATTTGTTTGATTAAAAAAATCTTGGCAACCTGCCTAGAGCTAGTGTTAGGAAGTTAAACAGGTCATAATTCTCTCTCTAATATCTATTTTATATTGCTGTGAAAACATCTCCTTCAAACATCTTGATTTATTCAAGTTTCTTGCCAAAAACTGAATTTTACGAGATTACATCTGAGCACATCATGATAACGTTGTAATTTACCTTCACCCAATAGTCATTTTTGCTGAGCAGAGCTTGAACGCCTCATAATAATAACCATCCGTTAACGTTAGTTGCACCGTTATTTAACTAAGCAGGACTGTGCTGCCCAGCGGCTGCTAACAGGTAATGTTACTAACTCTCCTGCTGCTGATTTCAACACGGATTAGTTGTTCACAGTGTCGCATTATCAGGGAAAAATAGGATGCGTCCCCTCAGGTTTAGTAGCGCCATGCTTTGGAGCGCTTTTTTTTTTTTTTTTTATCTCCACCGTGGCTCCAGTCAAACAAACTGAAGCGTGCGTATGCCGTTGTGCATGCGGAACTGTCGGAAAGCATTAATACAGAGGAATCGATAGTAACGGAGGCATGAGATGCCAAGGAATCGAACAACTAGGAACCAATTCTCTATTCCCATCACTAGCGTTTTCCCTGCCTGCTAAAGTGGCGGATGGCCTGACGATTTCACCGCCACCGCCCACAATTGGGCACAATATGTGCACACCCTGGAAACAGTAACCCTATATCTAAAAGGGAACTATTTTAGGAAAAAGCATATGCTGTCTGGTCCTTACCAGCTTCTCTGTATTGACCAAAGACCATGTCGCTTGGGTCAAGAGCAGCAGCGCTACCAATGTGTGTCCCCTCTTCACCATAGTTGGTCATGTAGAAGGAGATCCGACCCTGTAAGAGAAACACTCCTTTACAACATTCTTCGGTTCCATTGATCCATTATTAAACCAGGACATGCAAGAGGAAACACTTACCTGTCTCTGAGACTCATAGAGAATGCGGTCCATTGTGTTCAGCATGGTCATCTTCTGATAGAAGTTCAAAACTGTCTCTTTGGAAAGCTGAGCAGGGAAGAAACAGAACAACCAACAAATGAACTGAGTGGAGGTCATAGTGCCACTTACTAAATAACCAGGGAGGCGGCAGGCTGACTACCTGAGGGTCTTGTGAGGGGTTGATGATGTTGCCCTGTCTGTCCATCACCCGGTACACGGGGATCCCAGAGATCACATTGGGCTGGATGAACTCAAGCTCATCCACAAACTCGGCTGAGGCTCCAGGGAACTGTGGCTTTTCCAGTGATGTGTCATCCGTCTCCTGCCGCTGCACGGCCTGAAAGATTGAATACAAGCATTATTTATTAATAACATCACTGTGACTGTGGCAAAGCAAGACCCTGTCTAATGTAGACACCACAAAGGGGGATTCAGCTTTCTCTTAATAATGACATCCAAAGTCAAAACGGCTGCTTTGTTGAGACTGAATGGGAAACGGACGTTTTGCATGATGTCATGTTACAAACGGTGATTTTACTGGAATATAGCCACATTTCCTGTTTCAAAAACTTGCTGCAATAGTTTTGTGATTTAACATGTTTCAGCTTTAAACAGGGGATTTGATGGGATGTTGTCCTGATACCAATACTGTATAGTTAAAAATGTACAGTACCTGCCTTTTAAATAATAATAAAATAAGCCAGTAGGGCAGTTAGAATATAGAAAATGAATGTATTGTTTTGTACTAACAGGAAATGATCCATGGTGTGGTCTAGTGATCGTCAATATGACCTCAGAGTATAATACTGTAATACTGACAACTTTGAAAACCATACAGACAGCTCATAAAAAACTCTATCTGCAAGTATCAGTGACGCTGTGCCTGGATCTGTCACATTTTAGCATTTTTTTCATGCTTCAGCAGCATCCATTGCAACACTCTCAATGACTAAGCAACTTTAGTATTCGTGTTGGCATTTTTATTCTTTTACAGTACAGGAGTGGTACACAGGTTTGATTTGAATATTTAATTGTATTTTGACTTGTCAAAATGTATTTATTGATAAACCAGATTGAAAGTACAGATATCCTGAATTATCACCAGATTTGGAGGAAGTTTTCAGATCTTTTACTTAAGTAAAAGTAGCAACACTACCGTGTTAAAATACTCTGTTACAGGTAAAAGTCCTGCATCCAAAGTACAAAAGTATTAGCCTTAAAATATACTTTAAGTTCTGAAAATTCAAAAATGCATTTATGATTTGTTATACTATGACCCACGTTAAGAAATGTAATACTTTGTCGGCGGGCCTCCCGACATTTAAGAAGATAGAGTACTGATGCCGATGTGAAATCATGCTACGGTAACACTAAACACAGACACCTCCAAGCCGGCTTGATTTAATAATTGATGGAGGTGGCGTTGCAGTGTGTGTGCGTGCATCTTACTTTATAGGGCACGGGCTAACCCGTGACAGTAATAGTACTCATTATGCAGAATGGCCCTTTTCAGATTAATATATAACTTGATTATAATTAGTGATGCATTAATGTGTATATGTGTAAATATGGGGCTTACTTTAACTACTGTATATACTGCCGTGCAGCCTAATCCATAATATCATAATTTATTAATTGATTTACATTTTGTATTAATAATTTAAATCTGCAAAGTATCTAGTAACTAAATTTGTCAGATATAGTGACGCACATCTGGCATAGAGACAGTAGATTGACAGTACACCACAAATAACACCGGAAATCCTTTCTTTTTTTAATACATTGGAGCCGACAATAACAGTTTAAATGTTGCTTTTGTTTTAGTAAAAGATACTTCTACTTCAAGTCGAATTTGAAGACGGAAGAGGGGAAACTAGTGAACATGTGTTCGTAGATTGTTTTCATGCTACTTATTTTTGGTTTGATTTACAGAAGGACTTCTCAAAACATTCTGAGAAAGATATCATACTAACAAAGATTGAGATAATACTCACTTTTAAAAATCCCTGTTTTTCGGCAGATGAAATTTACATAATTAATTTGATTATTTTCTCAGCAAAGTATTATATCCATGAAATGATATGGCTTACAAAACTACCCTCCTTTTATACTTTTGAAGATACTGATTTTAAAACATATTTGACTATTTAGACATTTCACATTTATTCCAATTGTTTTTAGTTTTTATTCATCTTCTTTTCCCTTTCCTTACATTTTATTTGTTGTATAATATATTTTATTTGTATACTGTGAAACTGTGCTGTGTATTAAACTTTCTAAATAAAGTTTTGAAAAAAAAAAATTGAAGACGGAAGTTCGTCACGTCCACACCCCTTTGTTCGACCAATGGGAATGCAGCAAAGCCCCTAGCCGGTTAGCTAATGTTAGCTAGCTAAGCTTTAGAGTCACAACAACAAACACAGGCTGCACCAGCGCCAGGCAAGCTGCTGATTACATTTCAAAACATATATATTCACAAACATGTGGGCACCTTCAGTTTGACCTCATAAGGCTGTGTTGGAGAATGAGTATAACATTAAAGCTACGTTAGTTTCTGCAAGGTTGTTAGCTCAGTTAGCTGGCTCACCAACCTATCGCGATAACTGGAGCGGTCAAGCAACGCGATCTTGTGAATCCTTGATGGAACACCTCTAATCCTAAACATAAACACAACCATTTTCAAGCGACCTTACGTGTAGTTAAGCTGACGCTAGCTAGCTATGTAACACAAGCAGATGTTGCACTTTCTTTTTAAACTTACCCCGACTCTGAAGGCTCTGTGTTGAAGCAGCCTGGATGCCTTCAGTCCTGTCGTCTGGCGAACAGCATGGAAACAGACTCCATACAGCTTGTTCATCCTCCTCACAGCCGCCATCAGGACACAGCAGTGAGCTTGTCAGGGATGTTAAACTCTACAGTAAATACACTACAAATTATGCGACAAAACTATCTAACATTGAGCGTTTGAACGCCTTTCAGTGTGCAGTGCTGATGTTGACATCCACTTCACACTTTCCAGGTCGAATAGCTGCAAACGACTGTGTCAAGTCAGCCACAATAATCATCAACATCCGGTCACACCTTCAAATTAAGAGTCACAGTGACCAAAAGCACCAATCTGTATTCAGCAATGGAACAGTGGTGGAAAGAAGTACTTTCACATGTTTTATTTAGGTAAAAAAAAAAACAATACCACGGTGTAGAAATACCCAGTTATGAGTAAAAGCATTGCATTCAAAATTATACCTGAGTAAAAGTACAAAAGTACTGTCACTTCACTGCTGTACTTATGTTATCTTATTTTTTGTTTTATTTCACTTTATTCTATTAGATTGTATCTTTTTTAAGGTGTATTGGTGTTGGGACTTGTTGTCTAAGCTACTGGATGCCTAAATTTCCTTCGGGATCAATAAAGTATCTATCTATCTATCTATCTATCTATCTATCTATTAGCATCAAAATATAATTTAAGTACCACAAGTAAAAGCATGTATTATGCAGAATGGCCCATTTCAGAATAAAGTATGTTAAGTGAATGGATTATAATTATTGATGTAGTCATGTGTTCATCACTTTAATGTTGCAGCTGGTAAAGGCGGGGCAAATTTTAACTACCTTATACTGCTGGGTAGCATGTGATTAGTTATATTCCACTACTGTATCTTTGTCAATCTTTGTCTAATCTGGGTTTTGAAAAGAGATTTATTAAAGGGGCTATATGTAAGAATCAGAAATTGCTTGTTCACAGCGACACCTGTGGCCTTAATGTCAACGAAAGTCAGCGTCCTGTCGCTCGCGCTACATTGACATGAACGAGCACCGGTCTAAACAGTGAGGCGACACACGTCAGCTAACACACAATATCACTCTGTATTTCACCTGCTTGGCAGTAATGTTAGCTGACCAGAGGAAGGTCTCTCCATGGATCAATGCTGATTCTCGTGCTGGCTTTTCCTGTTCAGCCTGCCGACCGCGGAGGGAACGGGGGGGGGAGCGCGACACCCTGTCGGGGCGGGGGGGAGACACCCGGTCGGGTGGGGGGGGACAGCGACACCCGGTCGGGACGATAACGTAACTCGCTGCGGAGCCCCGTCACTTCACAAGACACGGGAAACCTCTGTTGGTCTGAAGGAGCTGCAGCATTTATTTCTGCAAAAACATTTATTACTGCACATTCACTAGATATTCTCAGAGCTAAACTAACTCTCTGCAGTGTGTAGTGTGCGCGCGTTCACGTGGAGTTGGAGCGAGCCGAGCGCGGTGTGCAGGCAGCAGGCAGCAGGAGCAGAGCTGCTGCGCGCTCGCGTACCCACACGCGAGCGCGCATGGGAATCCCACCCGTTAGGATTTATGCGCGTGAAAAGTTACAAATAGTCCCTTTAAGAATCTTTTTTTTTTTTTTTTATCTTAAATTAATGATTTTCTTAAGCACCATGACCCACGTTGCTATGCATTGTGGGTCCTGTTTTTTCCACAGTATAGAGGCATAATAAATATATATAAAGGGGTTGATTTAAGTTGCCTTTAGTCCTAACTCTTAGTTTGAAGGCAAAGCAAATCTCTTCCGGTATAATCATACTTGACTAATAGAGGAACACATTGGCACCTCATCTGAAATATATATCCCTGCGTCAAACGCGTTTTCTGTGTAATAATACACCTGATAACCTTTTCCACATTGCTTAATCTCTTACAAAGAAACAGTTCATCACTGACTGACCTTGTGCAAACTACAGGAAGATTTTTAAAGCTGTGGGAACACCCTGCAGAGAACCTGAATTTCCAGAAGTACTCAAGATTTTTTACTTCAATAAAAGTAGCAATACATCAGTGTAGAAATACTCTGTTACAAGTAAAAGTCCTGCATTCAAATTTATACTTACGTAAAAGTAAAAATGTACAATAATGATGATATAATGAAATGTAGTGTATTACGCTGAGTGGCATAAAATAGAAATTTTCAAGTAAAGTACAAATACCTCAAAAGTGTACAAGAGAAAGTACTTGAGAAAATGTACTTAGTTACTTTCCACCACTAAATATTTCTTGAATGCATTTGCTTCAATTAGCCTCAATAGCTCGGGCTGCTAAGTCTTCTTAATTGTAGGACAGTTTACAGTCGTCACTTTTCTCAAAGGGTTTCTCCAATTATTGTCAAAACCTTCACCTGTCTCCCTGTATGTATAGACTGAAATATTCAGTTTGTGTACTAAAATACTCTGGCTGAAACAGACTGAGTGTATGCTACCTTGCCTGTCTTGTGTCAATCATTTGTTAAGACGTGCCATCTATAAGATGTTTTTTTGTTAAGATCTTTACTGCTCGTTTTGTTGTTTTTACTCCCGAGTATGTAGCCCAATTATGATAAACTCTCACTGGGTTGGGTACCATTAGAAATTCACTCATTGTAGAACCAATACTACTTGTGAAGAACGGTGCTAAACCAGGGTTTGAAATGAGTGCTAGAATTTCAAACTCTGATAGATGTTTACTTGACTTAAATATCTCAAAATAGAAGTAAGATTTATTGTGGTAAAAACTACTGCATGACGAGTATAAGCAACCCTTAACTGGTTACATATTAAGGTCATATTCAGGTTCAAAGAAAGCAAATCAAATGATAACTCCTCTGTAGCAGCAGCAGCTGTACTCCACTCTGCCATTTCTGCCTTTCCAAAAAGTAGAATACTTCACTAAAAATATGCTTTGTCAAAGTATGTTCAAGTTACTCAAAAAGCCAAACTTTTTGTATGGTATCTTTGCGAAAAATATTTATTTTTGCTTGTATGACCAAATCTACAAAGCATTTTATTTACATTATATGAACAAATGTTTTTCCTCCTGGTTGATATGAGGTAAATTAGACATAATTTTAAGCTAGCAGCACAGTGAGCGATGTACTTGAACACATACCTCATAAATAACAGCATGTTAGCATTGCTAAATTTGACTGGTTTTAACAGTTTTTCTGTAGAAAAATCTGCATATCCGCCTGTTCTGGTAGAATGTGTGACCTCTCTTGGCTGATTGTGTCCCCTGCTGTGGAGAACACTCTCTCAGGAGGAGTGGACGATGCTTGGATACACAGGTATGAGTTGGAGAGTTGAGACAGGAGAGGCAGCGAGTCCCGTTTCCTCCACCACCAGCCCAGAGCGTCCTCTGATGTGGGTACTGCAGGCAGGTTTCTGTATAGCTGTATTTCTTGCTGGACTCTTTCAGATATTGGTGTCTTTTCTGCTGCTGTGAAGCTCTTCAGAGCTCGGTCCTCCTCCTCAAAAAGCTCCTCCAGGCCTGTTAACCTCAGCCTTTTGGGGAACGGAGTCTGGCAAATGGAAAGAAGCAAAAAAACAAAGTGTTCGACAGGACAACTTGGATTAAATACGACAGATGTTTGTGTCATGTGGATGGCATTACCTCATCTGTACACTCATTGTGCTCAGATACATCATCAGCATCACTGTCCTCCTGCAAAGGTCCGTGTTCCTCCTGATTTGACACCTGAAGAATTTATTTCTTTAGCCAGCATGTCACCTCATAACCTGAAGATTTAAAGAGGACCTATTATACTCATTTTTAGCAAAGAACGTATATTGGTTCGTTCCATTGCAACATCAGCGCCCAGCAGCAGAGCTACGCTTCCGCCATTTTGGACTGAAAGTGACTACCGCACACCAGTAAAACATCTACCTACAAAGTGCCGTAAAAAAGTAAAACAAAATAATTTCTATTCTATTGTCATAATTTTAATGTCTCTACTGAAATGGCCTGTGTTGAACAATAAAAATATTATAAATATGCATACTGCTATAACTATTTACTCACTTACAAATTTATTTATGAAACTTTTTTGCCTGGCCGCTTCCCAGAGGAGCATAAAGTGAGCGATGGACATTAATGGAAGTTAGAAGAATCCAGAACACAGATTTTGAGAGCATTCTCAAACTTTTTCATGTGAAGGATCCAAAATGGATGTCCAATAGACCACAGACCATGGATGTATAAGAGGTTGTGTCCTGTGCTTTTGCCCTGTGTGTTAGTAAATAGCCTACAACTACATTAAATTCTGTTGATGTCATGCTACTAGCACTACTAGCTACTGGCCGATAGCCGGTTGTTTGGGAACAGAGACGTTAATACATCCACCACGGTACAGGCTTACAGCATACAGCCCATGGGTGTATTATAAGATAATAAAAGTGATGAATTACAGCCAATATATCCATTATTACAGCGTCATACAGCTAGCAGGAAGCTGGTGGAACCAGATATGTCATATG
Organism: Sebastolobus alascanus; assembly: GCA_916701645.2. Taxonomy (NCBI): domain Eukaryota; kingdom Metazoa; phylum Chordata; class Actinopteri; order Perciformes; family Sebastidae; genus Sebastolobus; species Sebastolobus alascanus. The sequence goes on along the minus strand of CAKAOJ020000040.1, from coordinate 1,261,497 downwards.
AGCGTGCAGGGCGGTGCAGTCCCGTGGGTCTGATGCACATTCATTATGATGTTCATTATTATAACTATTCATAAAAATATCCTCTGATTTACAGACGTCTCTTTATACATCCATGGCCAAAGACTCATTGGCGTTTTCAGTTAGGTTCATACTTGTATTTCTGGTTTCTACTAGAACATGTTTACATACGCTCTATCCCCCCTCCCCCCAACACATTAAAGGAAAGGGAAAAAGCCCCAAAGCATAACAGGTCCTCTTTAAGTTTACAGAGACAGAAAAGTACACAACTACTTCAACTGAAAGTGTATGAGATAGCTGACGGCAGCAAGAGACTGTGTACTTATAGTATAATCTCTAATCAGTGAGTAAACATATAATTACATACAATTAGCATAGAGTAGAAGAACAAGTCTAACAATGTAAAAGACAATACTGCACCTCTGTTGTAAACGTAACCGCAGCTTGTTTCACTCTGTACCAAATCTCATCCGAGTCAATTCTGTTCTTGAACCTTGGATCCATGGCGCTCGACTCCTGTAGGAACTTCCAAGTATCCCCATCCTGAAATAAAGACGAAGACAGCTGAGTTCAGTCAGGCCGGGGATAGAGCCTGAAGTGGAACCTGTGACCCCTTATTTTCTGTCTATAGATAAAAAAACTCTTCTCATGTAGGATCCAGAGGAAATTCCTCCCTTTTTGAAAGTCAGTACTGAGATGTAGGGCAACACTTCCAAACACTACCGTTCAAGGAAACCAAGACTCTTTCTCTTCTTACCAGTTCTCAATTATAGCAACTTGTTGCTCATCAGCAACACTTTTTTCACACATGGGATTCTGTCAACCATAGCACTTTGAGGTTTGTTGCTCAGCATTGTGATCTGTATTACAGAGTTGACTGACCATCTCTGTCATTGGTATTTTTTCATCTACAGAGCCATTGTGGCTAAACCTTCGCCCTGCCTCTTTGCAAACTTGCACTCAGTTTATTAGGAACACCTAGCTAACACTAATGCACCCTAACAGTCCTGAAATATACTGTGTGTATATATATATATTTAAATGTTCTTTAATGTTCAGTTTTTGTTGAAACTGTTTTATAGAGGTTGTGCATTAAACAGAGAGGTATTCCTATTGTAGCCTACCCTCAATGATTTAAATGAGGTGGTCAAAATAATAGAAACAGTGAAAATGAACCTAGAGAACTACAAAACTAGAACAGAAATGATTAGTTGATTAATCGATTGGTAAAAAGTGTTAAATTTGGCAGCTATTTCAGATTTAGTCTTAGTCTTAAAACAAAAATGCTTCTTAGTTTTAGTCACAATTTAGTCATTTTTATCCTTCATAGTTTAAGTTGACGAAAACTCAAAATGTTTTAGTCCAGTTTTAGTCACTGAAAAGTCATTTCATTTTAGACAAAATGTTTTCTCTCTTAATTTATTTTCTTAATTTCTCATCTTTTTTTTTATTATTATTTAATCTTAGTGCTGTTTAGTGATCAGATTATACTGAACATTTCTGTCATTTTAGTCAAATTTATTTCACATAAAATTACTTACTGAAAAATACAGCTTGAATGGTTAAGATTACAGCTTTGCTGTTAGTTTGAGTCCTCCTGACTGAGCTAATTAATGATGCGAGGTTCAGTCGCAGCCACTGGTCCGTTATGAGAGCCAATCCGCCCGCCCAACATGTAAGAATATGCGTTAATCAACCACCCAAACCCGACCCGACCCGCAAACCACCAACTTTATGCATTATACTAGCGCAATTGTCAGGACTGAGGTGTGAGACAAGAAGGAAAAGATGGACTGTGCACCGCCGCAGCGTGTTGTGTGTGTGAGACAAAGAGAGAGAGTGACAGAGAAGGTGGAATAGGGTGACAATATTAAAGGGAGATTTTGATAAAGTTTTTATCTCTTAAACTACATTTTAGTCTCATCTTCTTTCGTCAACGATATTGCATATTTGATATCGTCACCGTTAGTGTTTAATGCCGGCGGTGCTATCTTGTCACCGTCTCGTCTCAGTCATGGAAAAAAGGTCTTTGACCAACATATTTTGTCATAGTTTTCGTTAACGAAATTAACACTATTGGTCAATTTTGACAGAAGCTTAATCTGACTCGATTAATTGTTTTTGCTTTTCAATTGTGATGATTTGTTACTTTTCTTTGATGTAATAGTAAGTTTAATGTGATGACTCTTGGTTGGAAAATGAATTGTGAAAACAGTCTGCAGATTAATCCATAATGAAAGTAATCGTTAGTTGCTACCCAGAATAAAACATCACAATTTAAAAGCACACTAAGGCCACTTACTTTTACAAGGAGTCACCTCTACAGGACAATTATTTAGTTTTTCTTGATGAATTTGCTCTCCCGTGGAAAGTATTGTACATACCTTGTAACATGTAGACAGCTCATCCCAGACTTTTCCCTTGAGCGTGGCTGTGAACAGAGAGTCCTCATCCTGGGTTTCGAAGTGGGCCTCCAGTTTTTTCAGGATGGGAAATATCTGACTACAAGTTGGACTCTTGTCGGCTGAGACGCAGAGCGAAGACGTATACAGAGGCTTCAGGATCCTGATGAACTCCTCCGCTTTCCGGTGATCGTCGTCTGAGAGCGTTTCCAGCCTTGAAACCAAATAACGAACATGTTATTTCAACACAAATAACAATACTTCATTCTGATGTTACTACTAACTTTATTTACCTTTTCTTCTCAACAGACTGTTTGATCTGTGGGTTTGTGGTGGTGGCCTGTACGGCAGCGTACTGCTCTACAAACCTCTCCATCATGAGGTACAATGAGTTCCAACGTGTTCGGACGTCGAGCACTAAAGAGTGTCGTGGTAGATCTGAAAACATACACAACCTCTTATATACAGTCTATGCTCTTACTGACACTCTCCACGTACGATGATATCATGTACTCACTCAAAAGCTGTTGTTTCTCCCGAAGAACTGTTTGAGCTGTGGAAGACTTTTTGATCCACACAACAACAGCTCGTATTTTTGCTGCCCATCTGGTCACAGTGTTGCTGGTGTACACCTTCTGTGCAGCGAGGCTGAGCATGTGGGCAAAACATCTCAGCTTCCTAAACTGCGATTTCTTGACGGCAACGTCCATACCGAATGCATTATCCACCGTCATGGCAACGACTTTGTCTCTGACACTGAATTCCTCCAGTATGCCACCTATCTGCTCTGCCACTACTGTGTCTGTCTGAGCGTCGTAGACTGGCTTCGTACGAAGCACCTTCTGCTTCCGTTGGCCTTTCACTATGAAGTGTAGAGTAACTGTCAGGTAGTGGTCGTGGGTAAAACTTGTCCACCAGTCACACGTCACTGCAGCCTCAGAGACTTGGCGCAGCTCTCCGATGACGTGTTTCTTCTCCACAGAGAACCATGAAGGCATCAGTGTGTTTATGAGCTGATCTCTGGTAGGCAGGTGGTATTTTGGGTTTAGCATTTTTGTCATCTCTCTGAGTGAAAGCAGAAATGAAAATGCAGATTATCAACGACGATATCAATGAGCACATTCGTACATCCAAAGTCCGGGTTAAATAAAACCTACCTAAACCACGGTGACTCCACTGTGGACAGCGGATGTAATCCCTTCACGAGGTATCTGGTCACCGCCCTGTGACAGTCCTCAGTTCTTTGTTTGCTCAGCCTCTTTCTTCCAGCCAGGGTGAGGGAGGTTGTGACTGCAGACGCTGCAGCTTCTTTGAGGTTACCATCTAAGGTGGCAAAGTAGGTAGACCTTCCTGTGTTAATTAAAGACAGAAAGGACAAAAAGATGACCCACCTGCACAATGATTCTTCCTAACATTGCTACTTTGCTTTATTTCATGTAGGACTGCAACTCACAATTATGTATAAAATGTCAGAACATCATTTCAAAATGCATACAACAAAACTCCAGCAGACCTCTTCAATTAGCTTTTTTGTCCGACAAACGGTCTAAAACCCCCAAAATAGTCACTTTACTATCATAATCTGTATACTACTTTCGCAATGAATTGTTTAGTTTGTAAAATAATGTCAGAAAATAATGAAAAACACCCATCGTGACGTGTTAAAGGCCTATTGCTTGTTTTATCTGACCAGCAGTCTAACACCACAAAATATTGACTTTACTACCATGTACGACAAAGAAAAGCAGCAAATCCTCACAATTGAGAACTGAAAGCAATGAAGTTTTGGCATTTTTGCTGGAAAAAAATTTACTTCAACGATTAATCAATTATCAAAATACAGGTAGTTGCCAACTAATTTTCTGTTGCAACTAATCGATTAATTGTTTCAGCACTAATTTTTTGTACTAACTGCCTGCACTCCAGCAGGCCTAATGTAAAACTAAACAGATTTCCCATATGAAACATAACTTTATTAACACATTTAGCTAGATAACCGTGGTTTCAAAGCTTGAAAGTAATGCTAAAAGTGATATTAACATTGAAAGGCAGACATTAAAATTAAAGGTATGATTTGTGAACTGTAAAAATGTTAACTAGATTTACAAGTCTCCAAATTACACTTACGAACAACCAGGCTGCTTGTTATGATCTCCATGCACGCTGAATCCCAGAATTCCTCTGTGTTTACTTCTCCAATAAAGGATTCAGGCAGGCCCTCAATATCAATCCCTACAAAAAAAGGTTGTGAGAGATCAGACACTAATTCTGCTGTTCACTCATATGATGATTATGTAATAGAAGGAGAAAAGAATACTATGTTATTATATCAGAGCATTGAAATGTATCCCTCTTGTAGCTGACAGAAAGAAGAGCTTTAAAGCTGTTTAAATAACAATACATTTATTTTTAATTAGGACAGTCAAAGTTAACGCGATAATAACGTGTTAACACAAATTAGATTTAACGCCACTAATTTCTTTAACGCATTAACACAACTTGCGATTTTCAGGTTGTAGCAGGCTCAGTTTTAAAGCTAGAGTGAAGATACTGACATCATATGAAACTAGAAAACCTAAAGAATCCATTGGTACCAACCAGCTTATCGCAAAGGAGGCTAAATAACGCTCCAAACTTGCGCAAAATGTTGGCGGGGAAAACCTTGTATGGCCATTTTGAAAGGGGTCCCTTGACCTCTGACCTCAAGATATGTGAATGTAAATGGGTTCTCTGGGTACCCACGAGTCTCCCCTTTACAGACATGCCCACTTTATGATAATCACATGCAGTTTGGGGCAAGTCATAGTCAAGTCAGCACACTGACACACTGACAGCTGTTGTTGCCTGTTGGGCTGCAGTTTGCCATGTTATGATTTGAGCATATTTTTTATGCTAAATGCAGTACCTGTGAGGGTTTCTGGACAATTTCTGTCATTGTTTTGTGTTGTCTTTTGATTTCCAGTAATAAATATATTTGCATAAAGCAAACATATTTGCCCACTCCCATGTTTGTTCATTCATTATCCGTAACCGCTTATCCTATTCAGAGTCGTGGGGGGGCTGGTGCCAATCCCAGCTGACACTGGGCAAAGGTCGGGTATACCCTGGACAGGTCGCATAGTATTAAGTATTTAAGTCAACTGACAGCCCTATTTTAAATATTTAATTCCCAGAACTCACAGAGTTACCAAGAAATACTCACCTGCCATGTTGAAAACCCCCTTTTGATAAAGATCCATCATGACTGCAGACTGACACGGGTGACTTGTAAGAGCTTCAAAGTGGAGGTATGCCTGAAGCACCTCCATGGCACATGGAGACTTGACGCCTACTGTCCGCTCCAGCACCTCCACCACTCCACCGACAGCAGTGTGACTCTTTAAAAAAAAAAAAAAAAAAAAGAAAGCAGACATAAATGAACATTTTCAGGTAATAATCTCACTGAGAAGATTTTAAAATGTAAATCCCAAAACCACAGAGCATTTTGACTTTCTTTCATGAAACACAAGAAGTACCTTAATAGAGTTTTGCATAAGCATGCACAGTTGCAGACTCAGGATTATGTGGTCGTTGTAATTGTGAAGACCCTCACTCCACTCCTGGTAACGGTAAACCAGGTCACAATCTGGACACTTTTTGAAAAATGTGGAATTATCTGGAAGACATAAAAAGCTGTCTTAAAAGGACTGCCAAAACAAAAAGAAGAGTATAGTTTAATATGTGCATGTTTGTAGACGAACCTTCCATCACTCCTGTTAAAGTAATGACTCTCGCTTGGTCGGTGATCAGCACCGGCCCCGTTAAGGACACATGACCTTTGCACTCTTGGCAGACAGTTTGAGCTGGAACCAAATGCGTTGGAAAGTGCATTTCAGACTCACACTGGGTGATGTTTTCTGGAAACGTGGAGGGCAATTTTTTCTGGTTGTAAATGTACTTTGCCATCTGTTTCAGTCCTTCTTCTCTTGGTGGATACACAGTTCCAGCTGAATTTTCTGTGGAGGTTTCTGCAGATGAGTCGTCCATGAATTCAGAAATGCTTAGCGGTGTGTCTCGCTTGGCATCTGAGATGAATAACTCTTTGTTGGTTTGGAAGAGATACCATTTGGCTACGCCTCTGTGCAAGCAGGGAATTCTCCCCCGAGAACAGCTACAATGCCACAACCTACTCCTTACGGTATATGTCACGAATAATCTTCCCAACTTGCTGTGCGGTGACAGTTTGGGCTCGAACACAGACAAATATAGGCAATGACTTCCGCCGAGATCCACAAGAGTAACAAGAGGGGCTCTGTTCTGAGTCGCTTGCTCATGATGGTTGAGGCACTTGGCCCCCAGGTCCTTTCCAATCCATTTACTGGAAACCAGTTCCTCCAGCACACTGGGTTTCAAGTCTTCTCTTCTTGCACGAGTAAAACAAAAATCAACAGACCGTTGATGAGGACACTGGCTAGCAGGCAAGCAACTCCTCCTTCGAAAATCTGAAATAGCCTCGCACCGATCTTCTTCGCACACCAATTTGTGTGCGCTGCCTGATCTCTTTTTAATGACATGAACTGGTACGGCAGTGGCCTTGTAAGACTTCGCTACGGCGTACACGCCGTTATGAGAGTCAATACACTGACTTCTGAGATGGTCTTTGGTTGTTATGTCCTTCTCTGACATTGATTGACAGAAGTGTCTCCTGAGTTTATGTTTTCTTAGATTTTTTTTATTCAAGTACAGGTTGCACATTGGACATTTTACTTTTCTCACTACTGATGTTTGCTTAACAGGTTTGTCTGTTAAGGTAGAGGGGGGGTCCACGGGGACCGGCGGGTCAGGTGGAGACGCAGGCTGGCCAGCTGTAGCTGTGGGTTCAACAAGGCTTTCAGGTGAAGCAGGACACTGGCTTGATGTGCATTTGGGTTCTGCTGTGGATTTTGGCTGAGACGGGGGCTCGGGTAGAGCAGGGGATTGGCTTGATGTGAATTTTGGTTCAACAGGGGGGTCTGCTGTGGATTTTGGCTGAGCAGGGGGCTTGAGTGGAGCAGGGGACTGTGCCATCTTGATAATTTGCTGAAAAGGGGGAGTGATTTTGAGCAGGAGGAAGGCAGACTTGCCGGCTGTGGTAGCTGCTGTTGAACTTTGTGTCCCCGCACATTTGTCCATATGACTTTCAAACTGTTTCCGGGTTATAATCGTCTTTGAACAGTATGGACAGTGAAAATGTCTTTCTCCTCTGCACTGCAATTGGCACACGTGAATATTAAACTCTGCAAAGAAAAAAAAATAATTCATTAAAGTGGATATAATGTCACAGGATACACTTTCTGTATATATTCCAGGCTCAGGTAGCAGCTTATATTCTGACCTCCATGTTGCAAAGCTCTCATTCTGTGGATTTCTACATGTGTCCAAACACTTGCATAGTCTCCTTTCGGCTTGTAGACGGACGGCTGGCAGAAGGGACAGTGGTAAAGTTTGCACTCTTTGCACAACTCCACACGCATACGGCCATCTGATCGCCTGCGCACCGTGACATGCAACTTCCTGGAGACAAAAGTGGGAAAATTCAATATTGTCACAACAAAAACGTTACTTACAAACACTGAATTTGATTTACACATTAAAGGTATCGACTTAGTTTACATCAGACAATTCAGAAACTGCATTTATGATTTTGTAGCTGGACTGGTTAACTCGGTGGTGGGCTTGTTCTGTCGTGCTGGAATCAGATTAAGGTTTAGTTTTTGGTTAATTTGGGGTATGGTGGTGGATATTTAATCTTTCCTTGTATCTCGACTCTGTAATGTTATGTAAGGTTTTGATGATGTCGTCCTGGAAATTGAGTTGTAATCTCTCTGGTAGTGGTGTAATATGCTGTATTGTTATCATTTGTCCTCTATTATTGATATTGTTCTAATTTCTGGACATTTGTTGCTGCTGATTGGTTAGTTTTCTTTTACTTCCTGTATTGATTTCTTACATGAGCCTGTGTAGTCTTGCATCTATGTGCATCACTACTAGTAATGTTAAAACTTAATGAAAACACACAAAAAAGCTTGTTTAGTGGCTTAGCAAAGAACTTTAGGTTTAGCCTAAAAGATACCATGGTATGTTCTCAGCTAACTGTTATTTAAAGCTGCAGTAGGCGAGATTGGCGCAATATGATTTAAAAAAGTTATTTTTAGAAAACGGCCGCTATATCGTGACAGTAGTACATGAAACAGGTAACCTGAAATAAATCCTGTTCAACTGTGTCCTACTTTGTCCTCCGGTGCTCCTAACGGCATCTGAAGGAATTCACTTACCGGAGGAAAACAAAGTCTGCTGTCCAGCTGCCGTCTATGAGAGCCGGCTGTCAATCACTCGCGATTTCCGACCAAACGGTCAAACTAGGCAGCGCTGATCAAATATGAATCAATATTCTGTTACTGTAATGACTATTTCTCACCTCAAATGTTCTCAGAATCATCTTGTAGTTACTGTTTAGCTGTAAAATGAGTAAGTTTGTGACCCGGCCGCCATTGTAAAATCTGTTGAAGGATGCCAAGTTCTGGTCATATGACCGGAGCACAGCCAATGGGAACGCTCTCGCTCTCGCTCTCGCTCTCTGAAATGACCTGTGATTGGTCAAAATCTGCCGTCACGGGCTAGATTTTTCTAAAGCCTGAAAACAGAGACATGAGGAGGAGCAGAAGTCTAGTTTTCTCTCAGAACACTTGAATTACAATATGCTGAAAGGTTATTATGGAATTTTTGCCAAATTATGCCAAAAAAATTGTTGCCTACTGCCACTTTAAGGTATCAGAATTTGTCCGAATTTAGTCAAACTAACATGTATTTCATTTAAGTAAGAGAACAGTAAAACATGATATCTTAATAGAAAATAAACCTGTAGACTCCACATATAACTTGATGAGTTTTAAAGGGCCAGTTCACCCAAATCACAACATGCATATACACACATGACTTCTTACAGACGAGGTTATACTTTACACGTTGTGGAAAAGCTACTGTTGTTTTGAGGAAAGCGACACAAACTGTTATTTTGAGTTAACTGACACTAAGTGCAGTTTAGTAAGTTGTCTCCGAGAGGCTAAGTTAGCTAACGTTAGCTTAAGGTTTGTCCACAGTTTGTCTTTTATAAGTAGCACCACAGTTTATGAGCACAGCGTATAACCACACGTGCTGAGTGGGCATTTTGATTAAATATCTCCTGATAACTCCTCTCACCCTTTAACACTCCCAGAAAGATGCTCCCGCACCCCCTTCGTCTCACCACACGCCCCTGACGCAGACGCCATCTTGGCTCCAGAGAGCTGCAGACTGCTGGAGTTGCACTGCGGGTTTTTGGAGCCCCGAGTACAGCCTGTCAGGAGCCCCGAGTACAGCCTGTCAGGAGCCCCGAGTAAAGCCTGTCAGGCACACACCCCACAGTGGAGGGAGAGATACTCCCATCCTTTACCACACTGAGAAGATACTTCACTACAAAGAAAAGTCAGAACTTCAATTAAAACCTTACTGAAGTAATATGTATGAAAGCTAATTTTAACTCCTTTATATACTGTTGGATAGTTTAATCTGAAGTAATCCATCATATTCTATAAAATCATCATTTACTATGAAAAACTGTAATCTGAAAAGTAACTAGCTAAAGCTGTCAGACAAATGTAATGGAGTAAAAAGTAGCAAGCGTTACAGTATTTGCCTCTGAGTTGTAGTAGAGTACCGTAACGTTAACCGCAAGGGAATACTCAAGTAAACTGACTGTAGGAGCCAAATATTACAAAAGGATAAATTAAATTCCTTATTATAAGATGTACATTATGTTGATAGAGTAGTGGTTGGTATTTGTGCCCCATGTGGCCAACCATGGCATTAAATTGTTAATAAATTGCAAAAAAACAGCCTCAGACTATTATAATTAAAAATATGGAGCTCAGACATTTTGTCCAGATAAAAACTCTAAAGGGCTATAATGAAGGAATCCCTACATTTATATGTATGAACACATTATAAAGTTAACATTAGGAGATTCAGTGCATAGAAACAATAGCGGTCTGCTATACATAGCAACGGTCTTTCAACGGAATTTCTTGACCTTGAGGGTCACCTAAGTGGGCGGCCCAACCTGTCATCCACGTGCTCACTTGTTTCCATGGAAACTAGATTTGTTTGGCTTTGAATAAAACATTTACTACATGGTATTTGTGTATTTGTTTTATTTCAGAAGTGTGGGACAGGCACATTTAGAGGAAAAAAATGATATAAATGATTTGTAAACAAATAAATAATTTTAATATGGTGAAAAGTAATATGTATAAGAAACAGTTCCATTTGAAGTAATGTCATATTTTAATTGAATTAGCTCATTTTACGTATCTCAACATTGAGACCACAGTTGTGGGACATGAAGAAAAGTGGTGTTTGGACCCATAAAATGCTCCATACATTTTATTAAATCACATTATTTATAATGTCTAACTGGGGAATAACACTGTGTATATTTTTATCAAATATTGCACTGCAAATTTTAACCAAAATCAAAAATTTCATTGCTGGTACTTAAAAATGCCTGTAGTGGCAGAAACACCCTGTTACTGTTGCCTAACCCTAAGTTAGTGTTTTTCTTTCTTAGATCTAACTATGGACGTTTGCGTGGCGTACAAATGACATGCGTAAATACCGCGTAATGTCGTGCTATTTATACGCCTTCCCGTGAGACCGGGTTGAATGTATACTTTAATTTTTAAAAAGGTCTCAGTAATTTCCTAAAACAGCTGGGCACTGTAGTTTTTAACAAACGTTACTCAAACAGGAGGAGGTAGTACATTTGTTGGGGACTATTTTCAGCTGTGGATTAATACACATACAGTGATTATTTACAGCAGCAGGATGGAACCATTCAGCTGAAACACTTGGATCATCCTGGGGGGAGCAAGGTGGTGATGGGGAGGTGGTGGTTTGTTTCTGCTGCCCCCAAGTGGCCAAATAAATCTGAAATTGCAAGTTTGAAGAAGAATTTGAGGGTAGCTTAAGAGCTCTTGATCTATACAGATGTCTGCTATATCGCCTTGCTTGACCATTTCCCAGGAAGATAGCCGACAGTTTCAAACACGTTTTTGTTGTTGTAAAGTGATTTACAGAAGCAGTAGCTTGTGTATCACATGCCTCGAGGGGGTTTCTCTTCACAGAGGAAGTGGTGAGCAGACCGCCATTTGTCTGTCAGCAGCGAGAAAGGATGAAGATGAATGTATTATATCTCAGCGCTTGTGAGTAACCGCGTCTAAGTATTGATGTTGCAGTAAAGTCAGTTTTTTACTATAATATAATATAAGGAGGTTAAAAAAAACTTGAAAAAAACTCCATTTTCAAAGGGGTCCCTTGACCTCTGACCTCCAGATATGTGAATAAAAATGGGTTCTATGGGTACCCACGAGTCTCCCCTTTACAGTCATACCCACTTTATGATAATCACATGCAGTTTGGGGCAAGTCATAGTCAAGTCAGCACACTGACACACTGACAGCTGTTGTTGCCTGTTGGGCTGAAGTTTGCCATGTTATGATTTGAGCATATTTTTTATGCTAAATGCAGTACCTGTGAGGGTTTCTGGACAATATCTGTGAAAAAAGTCATTTTACGCACTGGCCCATTTTAGCTTGACCATGTCAGCTAAATTGAGCCACTAAATTTGGCCACATACATACACACTTTTACATAGAAGTTACACAGAAATTGAGGGTGAAAAACAGGTTCATAGGTCAAGATATGTATCAGAGCAAAATATTAATCTTCTTTTTCAAATGATGCGTTGCAGATGGTGTTTGAAGGGAATGCAGGACAAGACCTAACAAGACCTGACAAGATGAGATGTTAAGACCGAGCTACAGGAAATGTTACGATGTTCTAATTTCATCTGGGTGATTCACAGCAGCTCACTGCTCCTAAATGAGTAGGATGGGTGTATGTACATGAACATATATGATGATTCTAATAAGGTTTATGTTTACGACAAATGTTTGACACAAGCATGCACCTGCACACACACAGACCAACAAAGACACACATACACACACACAAAACAAACAAAGACACCAATGAGCAGAAACACACACCCATACAACATGATCAGTTTCAGTATTACTCAGTGAAATAGCCTACTTGTTCAACTTTTTAATTGCATAAAATGTATTTATGGTGTTGTCACTATGACACAGCAAAGACAATAGTTAGGGTTAATTTACTGTTGAAATTAAAGACGAAGTCAACCTGAACAGAGGGGGAGGCGTCTCGTAGTTTGGTCCTGTAGTGCGACAGAAGAGACAAAAGGTAAAGAGGAAATACAGATAGTTGATACATTATATTAATCCTGTAAATGTTTTTATTTTGTGAAGAAATGTGGTGAGAATAATTTGGACTGTTTTATATTTGTGATTTCCTGACAAGTAACGAATAGAGACATGAAGTGAAATAAATAGAAAACAAATCAACAAACAACCAACCAGCCAGGTTCCTCTGGAGTTTAGTTTATAGGCTCGTTGTCTCTCCGTCTTTTTCTCCTCATCCCGACTTTACTCTGGATCTATTATTTATTTTAACTAGTCACGTGAAGGATATGGAGCCGACTCCTCGTTTCCTCATTTTGTGTTGTCTTTCGTGTGCCAAGAATGTGCGACACCTCTGCAGCAGCCTAAATTAGTTACTGTTTAGTTTTTATAACTATTGAATATAAAAAACGCTTCGTGGTGTCCTCGTCCTTTATTGTCGCTCCTCTAGTCTGTCTTGTGTGTGCGTAAAATAAAAAGATGACCAGAAACTTCGTTAACCATCGAGGATAAATCTAGCTGGTGAAATAGTTTTTCTCTCTAACCCCCTACTCTGACTACAGAAACGGAGGTTAAACCATTAATGCATGATGATCACAGATAATACAGCCTTTAAATAGTCCACACAATAACAGGAATATAACAACAATCATTGGAGACCGAGTATAGATTGAGTATAGATTGAGTATAGATTGAGTAGATTGAGTATAGATTGAGTAGAGTGAGTATAGATTGAGTATAGATTGAGTAGATTGAGTTTAGATTGAGTAGATTGAGTATAGACTGGTCTGATGACATTTTATTGAAGATTTGATCTAATGAGGAGTCGGTTGTTTGGTGAGACCGTGCTTCACTGTTGATATCAAAGCAGATTATATTTCCTCTTACTTCCTCAAAAAATCTAACCTACTAAACTGGCGCCATCTTGTGTCAGAAATACATTAGTGTACCTGTCTTGGTGTCAGTCCACAGGTCAGTCATGTGTAATCAGTAGCACAGAGGAAGAAGTACTGTAAGGACTAAAGACAGACTGTAGATTGTCTCTGTTCTACCTGTAATAACTGAACTTCTATCTGATGTGTTTCTGTCTCCTCTCACAGGATGAAGATGAACTACAGCATACTGCTGCTCCTCATCCTCACCTCCTGTGTCTCTGGTTAGTTTACCTTCACTTTATTATCCACAAACACTAAATACGCTTTCAGACAAACATCTCTAGATGGAGTTTGACATGTTAAAGTTGTCAGTTTGTCTGCTGCTCACTTTCCCTCTCTGTCTCCTCTACAGGATCATTTGTAGTGAATGTGACACAGACCTCCTATCAGGCAGAGGAGAACCACAACATCACACTGGAGTGGATGTTCTCAACCAGAACCGACAGTTCCCCAAACTCACTTTTTATCTTCTGTAAACTGTTAGCTAAGCTCAGATCCTCAGTCCTGTTTCATCTCCATGAAGGTGTTGAGGTCCCAGAGTCTCAGAATCAACAGTTTACAGGACGTGTCCATTGTGACAAAGACGTCCTCAGAGAAGGACGAATCAGACTTCACATGTCCAGACTCAGGATTAATGACTCTGGTCTGTACCGGTGTGAAGTGCTCACAGGTTATGATGGGGGCTATAAGATATGTCGCCTCAATGTCACAGGTGAGTTGATTCAGTAGAACTCAGTAAGTGAACCAGACTAAGAGTCTACATCCCTGCTAGTGCTAAACACATCTTAGTTTAGCATGTTAGTATGCTGCAGGGGTCATACTGGTTAGCTAGCATAGCTAGCTAGTTAAAAAGTTGTCTCAGCTACATCCCTGCTGGAGCTACCAAAGAACGCATATTGCTAAGAAGTGAAAGTCAGTCGGTCGTTCCATTACAACGTCAGCTCCCAGCAGCAAAGCTACACTTCCGCCATTTTGGACTGAAAGTGACTACCAGACGCCAGTAAGAAGTACGTCATGGCTACCGCTGATGAAGACTAGGATCATATTTATTCTTTCTTTTCCCTAAGAGGTTTTCTCCATGTCAGTCTGCTGGGCTTATTTCGTTTCCTGTTTCAGTAAAATGTTTCCACTTCAAACAATCAGCCATATTTTATTTTCTGTCCTTTACAGCAGCTGCTGATGAGCACAAACCTCCGAGACCAACAATGAGACCACAACCAGAGGGACCAACAATGAGACAACAACCAGACACTTGGGGAAGGATCGCCTTCTTCGCTGGACTGCCAGTAGGTCTACTGGCTCTCTGTGCTGTACTCTACTTTGCCTTCCGTCTTGTTTTTACTAAATCTACTGATAATAGAGGAAACATCGATACAGCCCCAGAGATGATGAGTTCGTTATAGAAACAACCCATCAGGATTAACCAAGCAACAACCTCCAATGCTGAGTTAAGGTCGTGTCTAGAAGGTAACATCCAAGCTGCGAAAACGTGCAAAAACTCTTGCGAGACTCGCTGCCCAACGACCTATCCTAACCTCAACCATTCAACGTCAATGCCTAACCTTAACCGTTCGAGGTCAATGCCTAACCTTAACTATTCAAGGTCAATACCTAACCTTAACTATTAGAGGTCAATGTCTAACCTCAACTATTCAAGGTCAATACCTAGCCTTATTACACGGCTGTGTTGAATACTCGATTCTGATTGGTCAATCACGGCGTTCTGCGGTCTGTTATTTCTGTATTACAGACCGTTGCTATGTATAGCAGACCGTTGCTATGGGCGCAGCTCTGATGTCGGACTCTGGCGGACCGTTTTTGGGTCAAAATATTGATTTCTTCAGTAAGTAGCCGTGTAATAAGCGGGATAATGTACAGCTAGCGGGTCATTGTTGTGAAAGAATCCCCTTCAGGGCGATGAGAGACCCCTCCACTTGGTGTTATTACAGCAGAAATAACTAATGTCAGGGTAAATGATGCTTCCATCCTCCCAGATGTTTGATGTCAAACAGTATAAAATGTGACGGTTTTGGTAAATGACAGATAACATCACCTCAGAAGTTGTGCTAAGACGTCTAAACAGTCACGTCTGGTTGATGTGACTCCATCAATCCTCTGTACATAATGATTTTATACGCTGTAAATTTGTTTAGTTGATTTTATTATTTATTGTTACATTGTTATCTATTTTTTTACTCTGCCTTGTAAGGTGACCTTGAGTGTTTTGAAAGGCGCCCATAAATAAAATGTATTATTATTATTTGTTATTATCAAGATCCTCTATTTTGTAAAATCTGTAAACTGTTATATTTGTTTCAGTCATCATCACTGTATGAAGAGTTCATCATTAAGACTTAGCTGTAAGTTGGTTCAGTTTTCCCTCCAGCTGTTATCAATCATGTGTTTTATGCCCTCTGTTTACTGATGGATATTGTTTCTATGCACTGAATCTTCTAATGTTAACTTTATAATGTTTTCATACATATAAATGTAGTGATTCTTTCACTACAGCCCTTTAGAGTTTTTAAGATTGTAATCGACTCATGTAACGTTACTTGTTTATTGTACTTGTATATTTTAACATTCTTACTGTTTCCACTTGGCATTTTGTTCTTGAAAATATAATGTAAAAATATGTGAATAAAGGCGAAGAAAGAAGGCGAAAAACAGGAGTGTAACATTTCAGTGTATTTAAAATTAACACTTCCGGTGAATACTTTCACAATAGTGACCAAACTGAACTGCTATCAGGAATGATAACGAAACGATCATATTAATTAATTAATTACCAGTGGAAGCAATAATACAACATACTTGACTAATATCCACTAGTAAATTTAGGTATTACCCTTTATACCTCTTTTTGGTTTAATTTACAGAAGAACTTCTCCAAACATTTTGAAAAAGAGATACTAAAAAAGATTGAGATAATACTCACTTTTAACAATCCCAGTTTTTCGGCAGATAGAATTTGCGTAATTAATTTGATTAATACCTTAACAAAAAATGATATCCATAAAATGATATGGCTTACAAGACTATCCTCCTTTTATACTCTTAAAGATACTGATTTTAAAACATATTTAATTCTAAATTGGCAAAAACTATTAGATTATCTAGACCTTTCAAATTTATTCCAATTGTTTAACAGACCCTGATTGTTTTTTTGTTTGTTTTGTTTTTATTAATCTTTTCCCTTTCTTACATTTTATTTGTTGTATAATTAAGTTCATATTATTTTTACAATGTGAAATATATTAGCTATTTTTATTTATAATGAAGAATCTGAACAGTTTCATGTAACTACTGTATTGTACTTTAGAAATAAAGTATGGAAAAAAAAAAAGGTATTACCCCTTTATGTCATCAGTAAGGGCCCCGTATGGCAAAACAGATTGCGTCACTTCCCCGCGACAAACCGATCCTCCACCTTGGTGCTCGGCAGCAGCGTGATGGAAGTGTGCAGCTCTTCAGATGCTACTCTGAGAGAGTTTGGCTGCGAGCAGAGTTTACTGTCTCGACCTGATGGTTCCGCGTCCTTCATTCAAGGTACCGACCCACAGAAATACGACTCAGAGCCGGCTGTAACAGGCAGCTAGCAGGGGGGGCTAACTGGGGCTGTTGTTAGCCCACTTTAGCTTCAGGCTACAGGCAGCTTACTGTAGTTCAACACTTCATTCTCCTACTGACTCTAAATGTGTGTTAACCTCAGCCAGAGACAGCAGCCTGTGACTCTCCATCAGTGGTGGCAGCAGTAACGTTACTCAGATCTCAGGAAGAAGTAATACCACAGTGTAGAAATAACGTTACTATGTCACAAGTAAAAGTATCAGCATCAAAATATACTTAAAGTACCAAAAGTAAAAGTACTCATTATGCAGAATGACCCATTTCAGAATGATATATGATATCACTGGATTATAATTATTGATGCATTAATGTGTTCATCACTTTAATGTTGCAGCTGGTAAAGGTGGAGCTAATATCAATAATAAATCAGAAATTATTAGTTGATTTTATATTTTGTATTTATGATCTAAATTTAAACTTAATCTAATCTAAATCTAAACTAAAGTTCATCAAATAAAAGCAGTGCAGTAAAAAGTGCAATGTTTGCCTCTAAAATGTAGTGGGGTAGAAGTATAAAGTAGCATAAAATGGAAATACTCAAGTAAAGTACAAGTACCTCAAAACTGTACTTAAGTACTGTACCTGAGTAACTGTAGGCCTACTTAGTTACATTCCACCACTGCTCATCATTTATCATACTAAGTTACTCAGAAAGTATTAAATCTTGTTGTTAACAAATGTATAAGCCATGTTTAAAATGTGAATGCTGTGTTCAAATACAGTAAACAGAAAGCAGCAGCAACTCTTTTGGTTACATTTTGTTGGCTTAAATATTGAATCGATTGTGATATATTGTGTCTGTAGGTTATATTCTATTGTAGATAATATCCTGTCAGCCTGTCACAATATTACCAAAATCACTGTTGTATAATTGGCCATTGTAGTTGCCTTTTTAGTGCACAAAAAAGTGAAAAGTGAATTTCTTCAAATGTTGGTCCTAAACATCACATCTGTACAGTGTACGCACCAGTTGGCCTCTGTCTCTTTCTGTTTCTTAAATGATTTGATGTTACTCCTCTTATTGTTTTTTCTGCACTCACCAACATCTGAGATGGTGCATCTGCAGTGGACGCTTCAATGATCACATCTTTTCTCCCTCCTAAACTTCCTATTTATTTGTTATTGCCTGTATTCTGTTGTTTTTCAGTTGCACTCGGGGCAGAACATCATTTCCCCACCTGGATCAATAATGTCCTTTCAGTTGAATAACGCTGTCTTTTGTTCTCATGTGAAGGAGACACAAGTGTGTTGGCCGGAGTGTACGGACCAGCTGAGGTCAAAGTCAGTAAGGAAATCTATGACCGGGCAACACTGGAGGTGGTGATACAGCCCAAAGTGGGACTGCCTAGTAAGTGATTATCTCCTTTCTCATTATGCAGCTTTATTTGATTGTTTATTGGGAGTCTAATGCAGTTCCTGAATGTTGTTATTATGCAGTGTGGGCAGTTTAACTCTTCTTTTACGGGTGATCATTTCTTCTTTAACTTTCTAGCACTTTATTGCTTTGTTAGTTTGAATATTTCACACAGTATAGGCAGGATACGTTAGTTACAATGCAGGATTCCAATTTAAGGGGCCTTAGGAGGCCAGTAACTGTTAGGCCCAATCCCAATGTCCACACTCACAGACTTTAAGGCGCATTTCCGCAAAATCTGTGAGGGTTTAGGGCTGTCCCACTGTCAAATCGTCAAGTCCTTGAGGGCTCTCTCGCAGACATTTTGAGCCCTTTAGGAACACTCTCCGTAAATCTGCATTTCTGCAGACTTTGCCTGAGGGAATTACCCACAATTCATAGCGCTGTGATATTAAACACAGGGTTACCACGGTTGCCAGGGGAAGCCCGGAGGCGTGAAAAAAAAAAGGCAAACAAAGGCCCTGTTCAGACCTGGTATTAACATAACTCCTCAGTGATCCAATCACAAGTGGACAGCTCTAAATACAGGTGTGAACGCAATCAAGACGCGTTGAGATCGGATCTTTCAGACCACATTCAGAGGTGGTCTGTGCCCTAATTTCGTAAGGCAAGAGCCTGGAAGACGTTCCAATAGGCAGTAAAAAACTTAAAATAAAACCCCACAATTGGTGTCGTCAAGGTAACATGATATGTCGCGTCAAAGTGTTGTCCCATTCGCATTTACCAGGTGAAGTCAGTCATGTCCCTGAGGGTTCAGGGCTTATAAGGCTTTAGGGGGAGGACATTGAGATTGGGCCTTAATTTTACTGCCTTGTCCACTTCTACTTTTCAAAAGCTGCCATACCGCAACACACCACAAGGTGGAGTAAGCGAGCCAGTTTGTTTCCAGTCTGAATCAAGTATGCCTCCCAACATTTCTTTATTTTCTAGGTGTAAGGGAGCGATCACAAGAGCAATGTGTGCGAGAAACCTGTGAGGCATCTCTGCTCATGTCACTTCACCCTCGCTCCTCCCTCACTCTCATTCTTCAGCTGATACACGACGACGGTTCAGTATCCTTCAGTAAAAGTCTGTGCTGTTAGGCCATAGAAATGGTGGCTTAAAGGTGTTTCCTGGTGAGTGTTCTTCCTTACCTGTCCCTCAGCTCTTGTCCTGCTTTTTGAATGCTGCCTGTATGGCTCTTATGGATGCAGGCCTGCCGATGAGTTGCCTGTTCTGTGGAGTGACCTGTGCCATCGACGCAGACGGTCAAATCATCACAGACCCCACCGCAGCTCAGGAAAAGGTAAATCTGAGGCTCATGCGTGTAAAAACAAAAACAACGCAAAGCACTTTGTTTATTAAATTTCTTAAAGTCCCCAGGTGAGAAAATAAATCCCATTCTGAATAGATCAGCTGAGAGGAACCAATTTTCTCCTGGGATGAAGGGCATGAGGAGAATCGAGTAAATACTATTGATACATATCAGTAACATGATCAATTTTATTCTACAGGAATAAAAAAGGATATTTAAACCTGCAGTAGGCAGAATGTTTTTGACATCATTGGGCAAAAATTCCATAATAACCTTTCAGCATATTGTAATTCAAGTGTTCTGAGAGATAACTAGACTTCTGCTCCTCCTCTTGGCTCTGTTTTCAGGCTTTAAAAAAGCCCGTGACCTTTGACCAATCACAAGTCATTTCAGAGAGAGAGAGCGTTCCTATTGGCTGTGCTCCGGTCATGTGACCGGAACTTGGCGTTCCTTCAAGAGATTTCCCGGAGATTTTACAAAGGCTGCCGTGTCACAAACTTTTTCTCATTTTACAGCTAAACAGTACACTACAAGATGATTCTGAAAACATTTGAGGAGAGAAATAGGCATTAACGTAACATAATATTGATTTATATTTGATCAGCGTTGGCTAGTTTGACCGTTTGTTCGGAGTTCGCGAGTGATTGACAGCTGCTCAGAGACGGCAAGGCTCCAGCTCGGCTCTGATTGGTTGTTTTCCTCCGGTCTTTGAAATCTTGCAGATGCCATTAGGAGCATCGGAGGACACAGAGGCACATGTTTTTTTTCAGATTAACTGTCTCATGCACTACTGTCAGGATATAGTGACCGTTTTATAAAAATACCTTTCTTTAATCATATTTGCTCCAATTCTACCAACTGCAGCTTTAATTTGTTCTCGTCTGTTTCCACTCTCACCAGGAAAGTCGAGCTGTGATGACCTTTGCTATCGACAGTACAGAACGCAGAGTAATGATGTCATCCACCAAAGGATCATTTTCAGTTCATGAGGTCAGTAAATAAATGAGCAAATGTACAACGCTGTCAAACGTAGGTTTTGTGTGTGTAAGTGTGATTTCCAGATTTGTTGGACATAAAGTAAATCTGTGTTTTTTCGTTATTATGCACGCGCTGTCAGTGATCTGATGATAATGAGATAATCAGACTCTGCCTCTAGTGATATCGCAGACCTTTCATATTTGTTTTTCTTCTACAGCTGCAGCAGTGTATAGCAGTCAGTCAGAAAGCATCAGAGAAGATCTTCCAGTTCTACAGAGATTCTGTCAAGCGGCGATACTCCAAAACCCTCTGATGAAGCAGCACCTCCCTTCTTTCTAGTCTTTTTTTTTTCTAGTCTTTCTAAACCCCGAATACAATTACTGAGGTTGTACTAACATATGTAGTAACCAGTTTGGGCTTTGACCGTTTTATAAAAAAATATTTTTTTTATCATAGTTGCTCCAACCTGCCTACTGCTGCTTTAATTTAAGTCCGGGTGCAAAACAAAAAGAGCAAAGATGAATGTCAAACAAGTGCATTTATTGGGATTCATTGATTTTTCTTTCAATTTAATATTTACATGTAATACAAGAATGTGAACTGAATATCTCTTGTACTAATAAATCTCATTTGTCACAACCTTTGACCTTTATTGACGATCTATACAAGTGATACAAAGTGAGACAAATCTGACTGGAGCCCGTCTTTGTGACAGCGCGATCGGTCGAGGCAATCCACATTGAATGCTCACATATAAATCACTAATTGTGGTAACTTAGCTGTAACAACAGAGGGTCATTTTTTTTCGTTGACACATGTGTCCAGTGGAGACAGAGGACGGTTCAGGATTGTCAGAACTGTACAACACTGTGGACTCAGTCAGAGCAGCTGTTTCGCAGCACATCGACAGTGATAGCTGATGAGGGTTAGACACTGAGATATCACAGGTGTGTCTACATACTGTATACCACTTAGGGTGACCATAATATATTATCAGCTCAGTCTTGATACAACACTGGGTTTGCAGAAAACAAAAGTCTTTGCAGTTCAGCAGGGGACTCTATAAAAACTATACATCTAAATAGAAAACTTTTACCTTACAGACATTTTTTAAAATATTTACTTTGAGTTCCCTTGTTCACTGCTTTGTTAATGGCACATTTAAGCTCAAACCAATATGGCCAGAGTTTTTTGTCTTTTATCAAAGCTGTTTTTTGCAATAATTCAGGACCAAATGAAGGAAGCGATGGAAGCTCGGAGCAGATTTGTACATGGCAAACTACGAATTGGCCGTGCAGGTTTCTGCTGTGACCGAAATGGAGATTTTACTGACTCATGCATCACGTGGCTGAGCGCTGAGACTTTTTGCAACATTTTTTTTTTCACCCCTTTGCTCATCTGAACAAAGTGTTACTGTGTTCGCTTACATAAGGTTAAGTAGACAATTTCATTTTCAAGTTTGTCATACTGCAAGAAGCAAAGTTCCTGAAGGATTTCAGTCGTCTTTTTGGAGGATGAACTAGCAGAATCTATATTTGGAGAGCGTGGGGTAGCAGCCTGGTTGCTTCTATTAATGGAACAGCTCATAAAAGGATCATCCTTAGAGTTTCTTCCATATTTTTGGCACTTTTCCTCGCAGGTCTGCGCCCTCTGTCTATGTCATCATTTCCTAGCACTGTATACAGAAGCAGCTCCTTTATTTCTATATCTAGAGCCAATGTTCCACATCACGACTTTGCATTTCATTCGAAAACTCCTGAACTCCTCGTTTATATTTAATTTCTTATATAATGGCACTATATGTATTTGTCATTTAGTTTTTTATGTGTATTTCAACATAAAGATACTTGATGCAGAATCAGTCCTTTCTGCAGATGAACAATGAGTGATGCTGAATGTGAAATCAGGATGTGCATGTGCAGTGTTTCCCTGCGGGTCCCTCGCTCCGGCCACAGGAGCAGAAACAAATTCTGGGTTCTCTGAAAGAATATTGCTTCTGGCCCCTCATGTTAAAAAACAAACAAAAGCTCCGGGGCTCTAAAAAGCTTTCACCCCACTAGCGACAGCGCCGGCTCAGGCGCTCCCACAGCGAGGTCCATCAGGATTTAGCTGCTGCCACGTCCTTGCTGCGACCTTCTCATAAATCTGCAGCCTCCATCGCTCGGCTCCTCCCAGGCAGGCGAGGCCACATGTCCCTCACTTCTCTCTCTGCTTCTCATTAGTCGTCCTTTGTTAGTGTAACAGTGATATCTACAGTGTTACTGTGATAACATCTGCATTTGTTGTCAGTTTGTTTTTTCCAGTAATTTTTAATGTGATGATGACTACAGCACAGATTTAAAGGATGGTAGGTAACTTAAAGGTTGGGTTTGTAATGTCCAAATCCCGACAGCAATCAATAAATCAAATGCTCTGACAAAAAAAGGAAAATAAATCTGGTATCTGTGGCTGTCGCAGGACTGTAATAAGCCCGTCCAATCATTTAATTTGGCCTGAATGTAATGATTGGATGAGTTACCTGCCTGCGCGCACTCTGCCCGTGCACTCATTGCGCGTATTCCACAAGCTGCTAGCTTGACAGCTGTGAGTACTAATAACACATCAGACTGGCACATACGAGAACTTGGCAAAAAGTCAAGGCCGCGCCCCCTTTTGGAGGAAAGAAACCCGAAGATCCCCCAGACTTCAATGCAATTTGACATATGTTTGGAATGTAATTTTGACAAGTTTGTATGCAATCATCTCTTGTTATACAAATGTTTGTTTTATACACGTCTAACAATTATTTTGCGATCTTGCCTGAACCTGAGCATTCACGATACCTTAATAAATGAAGGTTGATCACCTCCACGTCCCTTCAGTCTTCCCCCGTCCAACACAGTGGCCGGATATTGCTTATGCAGACATCTCTACATATTTGATTGAATCCCGTCAGGTTAAGTGTTTTCTGTAATAAACAACGTGTTAATAACCAACTGTTTGATCTATAGGCTGAGATTTAGTTGGAGACGACAGTCTGATGCTGCTATAACGTTAATGTATGACTGTATTACTGCAGCAGCCTCCCACTCAAGCTAACGTTAGCTAGCCATGCTAGTCACTGTCACCAGCATCATTTAGTGATTTACCACACTGTATTCACGTATTGTATGTGCCTCAAATGTCAGTGTGAAAGTCTCGGTTAACCCGCTACACAACAGCTTTTCATCATTTTCTCTCCTGTGACAGCGAGTTTCTTTCCACCAAAACGGAGCGCAGCCTCGAAGATGACGTCATGCTGGTCTGGTCTATAGCTTGGAGCCATAAAGCCCCTCTATCATATCTTTTTTAGGACACGACAGGGGAACAAATCAGAGATCAGCGTTTTGGATTTATTGTTGGTGCAGCCAACTACACAGCAACTCTTCAGCATAGCGTTATTACTGTTACCGGTTTGTTTAAAGTAGAAGTTTGAAGAAGCGTGGTCATGAGAGCCTACTCTGGATGACGTATTGCCGGTCTGATGTATAGCCATGTTCATTGTTTAAGTTCATAATGATAATTTTGGGGGAGTGGCTTTGGAGGGAGGCCTGAAGGGACGGATTGACAGTGTTGCCGACTTGGCGACTTTCTCGCTATTTTTAGCGACTTTTGGAGCTAATGCTGCTAGCTACTTTCATTGGAAAATAATTGGCAACACTGTGTTGGGTATTTTGGTTGGTTTATTTTTTAAAATTGAAAGCATTCTTACTGGTTTCTAAAGATTACCGGCCCTACCTTTAAGTCTTCGGGTGACAAAATGAATCACATTTACAGACTGAATCTTCCATATGGAGTGATATTGTATAACTTCTTTTTCAATTATTTTTCGTCATGTCCGAGGAATGTCCTCTGTGCTGAATTATGTCCTAATCCAGTAAAAAGTGATTATAATCTATACACCAGCTCTCCTTGGTGTAGATAAAACATGACTGCAGACAAAGACTGTGATTATTCAACATTTACAGGTGATACGTTGTGTTGATATTCATGAATATGTGTGAGAGGTCTGTTATTTTGTGTGTGCAAGAGTTGCTTTTATGGCGGTTTTCCAGACAGGTAGGAAATCAACGCAGCTATGGCACAGATGTACGTTATGATTCCAAACACAATGGAGAGCACTGAGAGCCACAGAGCCTGGCGAGACGCTGCGTTGGCCCCCTGGAAATCCCCCTGAGCCGATGCCTTGTTGGTCTGGAGGAGAGAGGAGAGTGAGATAAGGATTAGAGGGGGGGGGGGGGGGGGGAGAGGAGAGAGGGGCATTAGTCATCATTAGTCAATGTCCTCCCTGGCCTCCACTTTCCTCTTCCACTCATTCCAATCACACGTTAAACCCATATTATGTTCCATCTCTGAATCACACCCGGCGCTTGTGCCTCATTCATCACTCTCTCCTCCTTCCTCCCTCTCCCCCTCCCGTCCTCGTCTTTGACTCTGACCTCTGTTTTAGGTAGCACTCAACAATATTGGAAATCTATCACCTTGGGGCTTCTTGTTATGACTCTAATTAAACCTTAACGAAGGCCATTGATCTGATCAAAAGGCCTTTGCAGCTTGCTGCCAGTGTGCTTTGCAAAAACGTTAATGGGATTTTTTCCCCCTGCACTGCTGGAAGGACGCCTGTATAAACTAAAGGGCCTCTGGCGACTGGAGATAGAGATGTTAGGGGCTTTTCCACACTGTCACTGGTAATAGTGACTGACGAGATAGTTTGTGCGGTGACGTTGTCCCCTTTTCCCTTCGGCCTGCTCCATATTTCCACCAGCTTTGTCTTAGAACAGACTGATCAGCTCAGCTATAACATTAACACTTAGAGTGACAGCTGGACAGCTAGAGGAGAGAAAATACAGTATATGAGCTGGCATTAGAAAAATGAATATTATATGACAGGGATTATCAGGGGTGACAAGTAATACACTGTTCTTATTTAGTTATATAATTGTTTTTTCATCAGTCGGCAGGTGTACAGATCAGCGGGCTCAAGCCATCATTTTGGAGTGTCGTTAAATCAATTATTAAATATTCAAAGAAATTGTCTACACAAACTTGCTTCTGTTTTATATTTGCTCTGATTGTTTCCTTTTAGATTCTGGTTAAACATGCAGCCTGTCAACAACAAAGAAACAACATTCTCTGTTGGAGCCGCTGCTCACGACTCTCGGTGTGCCTGTGATGGGAAGGTTGTGAACATCCAATTGTTTTTCAGGAGTCATGACACTGATATAGGCATATGTTTATGTCATGGCAATGTAGACAATGAATTGTGTTATTTTAAATATAAATATCTACATATAGTAGAGGACATATATATTATGGAAAAGGTAATTTATAAAATCAATAAGAACAAAAAGTTGTTAGAAAAAGATGGGCCTTCTTTAAATTAAGTAAAGGTCATTCACTAACAACCTATTATATAAATATTAATGACAAATTAAACAGTTAAGTAGGGCTGTCAATCGATTAAAATATTTAATTGCGATTAATCGTGTGATTGTCCATAGTTAATCGCGATTAATTGCAAATGAATCGCACATTTTTTATCTGTTCAAATGTACCTTAAAGAGAGATTTGTCAAGTATTTAATACTCTTATCAACATGGGACTGGGCAAATATGCTGCTTTATGCAAATGTATGTATGTATTTATTATTGGAAATCAATTAACAACACGAAACAATGACAGATATTGTCCAGAAACCCTCACAGGTACTGCATTTAGCATAAAACATATGCTCAAATCATAACATAGCAAACTGCAGCCCAACAGGCAACAACAGCTGTCAGTGTGTCAGTGTGCTGACTTGACTATGACTTGCCCCAAACTGCATGTGATTATCATAAAGTGGGCATGTCTGTAAAGGGGAGACTCGTGGGTACCCATAGAACCCATTTTCATTCACATATCTTGAGGTCAGAGGTCAAGGGACCCCTTTGAAAATGGCCACGCAAGTTTTTCCTGAAGTGATTCTGAAATGATCTAAGTGTTAAAAACAAAACACTGCTCATCGTCGTGCATTCCTCTCTTGTATTGTTCAGCAGCTCTGTGCTGCTTTAAAGCTCTTGGCTTCCATAATGTCCACACTTGCACAGCACTTAAGAAACTGGACCTGTTGTTAGTCTACGCACACTGCAGAGGGTAAGAAATCACCCGTGGCTGTGAACTACAGTGCCAGGTTGTATCTTGTCAGCAGCCCAGGACTGAGTGTGTGTGTTTGTGTGTGTGTGTGTGTGTGTGTGTGTGTGTACCTTCTGTGAAAGGTAGAAGGCAGCGATGCCCAGGGGCCAGAAGCAGCAGAGCATGGAGAAGAAGGCCAGACCCAGGTAGTCCTGAGGGATCATCAGAGGAAAGTTGCTCTCACTGTCTGTATCACTGAAGTCATCAATGGAGGAGTCCTGGGATTCAAACAGAGTGCACTTGGGTTGAGTTCAGGTTAAATCACAGAAGAGAACCTCTAATGGCAACTATTCATGCAGATGGTTTTGAGATGTTTGTCATTGAGATTTCTGCCTCCACACAAATGCAATGGAGATTCATTTCATTTAATTTCCCAGCAATTGAAAATTACATTTAAGAAATTCAAAAGCAACATCTCTCCATAAAAAGTGTCCCCATTACTCTGGATAATCCACAGAACACACTGCGAATCGTTTTCATAGGGACTATTTCTTTGATTAGAGTAGTCCCACTGGAAACTGTTCACAGTGTTAGCACCACAAATCAAATTCCCGTCAACATTGTGGCAGCCCACTGCTCTTTATTTGATGCAAGTCATAGACTGTATATAAAGATGGACGACATGACAGCTCCCCAAAAGTGAAGCCAAAACATCTGGATCGCCCCCTGGTGGCTGGCTGCAGTATAGGTCATAAGTCCCGCCCCCTCCATGTTAGCAGATGGGACATGGGCAAAACTAAAAAGTCAAGTACACTTCAAATACATTTTTTCCCAAAGATGTTTTTTTTTCATTTTAAGTATTTCTTATCACGCTGATGTATGTTCAAGTGTTCATTTTTCTGATAAGTTTGGTTATAATGAGTTATTTGATGCTATAAAAAGGGGCTGAGACTTCATGATTGACAGCTGTGATTCTCTTTAACCAGCTGCGGCCGTGCTCGGCTCGCAATTGGTACGGGCGGGTGTGTGGGCGGGACCTCGATACCGCGGCTCCAGCCTCCGATCACTACTTTGCAGACTCTGGCTCCAAATGACTTCAAAATCTCAAGATGGCAGCTCCCATATCTGGGATATTTTGGCTTCACTTCTGTCAGGAAGTGGGGACGCGTCGTCCATTTTTATATACAAATGAAAAATACAAAGATATATTCTCTAACACTAAGTCACTGTTTTATGGAAGCATTTTTTTGTTATGTTGTGTTCACGTCCTCCACAACAATCGTTAAACTTTGCTGCTGCCTGTGAGATAATGTGACTGAATGGGGTTAGTCTGGATGTGCACTAGCTCTGCTGACCGCAGGCCATTCGTGACTCATGCATCCTTTTGAAACAGCTGCACATTCAATCTGACTTCCTCTCTCACTCCGACCCTGTCATATTACTCTGCTCATTTTATTTTGTGCGTGAAATAATTATGCAAAGATGCTCCTGTAACAGACCAGCGCCCTTTAAAAAAAAAGAAAGAAGAAGCTGCTTTTAAACATTAAAGAAGATCAGGCAGGGGTAAATCAGAGTACATCATTACACACAGTACTTTAAAGATTAGCTCACAAGGTTATTTCAATTGTTCTGATGTCATTCGCTCTGCATGCCTGTTCTCTCTGATTGATTTGTCCTGTCTGGAATTATTCCTATATATCAGGAGTAGTGCTGTCAGTCGATTAAAATATTTAATCACGATTAATTGCATATTAATCACACATTTTTTATCTGTTCAAAATTAACCTTAAAGGGAGATTTGTATAGTAGTAATATTTAATACTCTTATCAACATGGGAGTGGACAAATATGCTGCTTTATGCAAATGTATATATATATTTAATATTGGAAAGCAATTAACGACACAAAACAATGACAAATATTGTCAAGAAACTGCATTTAGCATAATAAATATGCTCAAATCATAACATGGCAAACTGCAGCCCAACAGGCAACAACAGCTGTCAGTGTGTCAGTGTGCTGACTTGACTATGACTTGCCCCAAACTGCATGTGATTATCATAAAGTGGGCATGTCTGTAAAGGGGAGACTCGTGGGTACCCATAGAACCCATTTTCATTCACATATCTTGATGTCAGAGGTCAAGGGACAGTTTGACAGTTTTTCCTCACCAAAATTTAGAGTAAGTTTTGAGCGTTATTTAACCTCCTTTGCGACAAGCTAGTATGACATGGTTGGTACCAATTGATTCCTTAAGTTTTCTAGTTTCATATGGTGTCAGTATCTTCACTCTAGCGGAGCCTGCTACCACTAAAAATCCCAAGTTGCGTTAATGCCTTAAAAAAATGAGTGGCGGTCAAACGAATTTGCGTGAACGCGTTATTCTCACATTAACTTTAACAGCCCTAATCAGGAGTGATCTTCCTGGAGCATTTTTTTGTTGACATGAAACAGTTCTGACGGCGACAAGAAGCAGGGAAATCTCAAATTGAGCCAAAAGCCAGATAGACACCGTGCCCGTAATCTCTCCTGCTCTGGCATCGTATAGAATTGATCATTCAGCATGAAGTGATGAAGGAGTTTTGGGGACCAGTTTGAGTCTTCGAACTAAGCATTTGGAGGGAATCAAAGGAGAAGGGGATGTTGTGTTGTGCCTCTTTGAGGTCACTGCAAGGTTTTATTCCCACAGGCCTGCGCCTTTGCATCACTGCACTACTGCCAGCATTCAGAATGAGCTTGAACATTTTGGTGTGTGTGCTGTTCTTTTGTCCTTGTGGAGCAAACTCCTAACCTGAACTTTGCAGCAGCCTCTTGATTCTAATGGTGTTTGATACTACTGTGTGTTTGTCCACTTGCTTGTTTTCTTAATCAAAGTAATAATCGTAAAACGGCCCTCAGCCTTTTAGCTCTCAGTGGGTAACTGGACCTTTTGATACAACCTTGCTGGGAGACATTTCATAGTAATCTAAACAGCCAGCGGCTACTTGCTCAGGACATTTACAGCATATACATTCTCACGTTGACTCCCAAAACATCAAATGACCACTGTAAGAGTCTTAAAGCTAATTTACATTTCACTCCAGGGTGGGCTTTGCTCAGTGATCTATGAAATAGAACTGGCATCCTCCATCGCTGCTGTAGTGTCATTACCTGCACCGCAGCAGGAGAGGAGCTTTATGTAATCTGGCTCTTTGACAGTAAGCATTCAATTGCTGCCTACCCCTCAAATGCATTGCTCATATGTCTATTTTAAGTTCCTCTTTGGTTCCCAGAATCTGTACTGAGAATATGAGTCTCTCTTGCTTTTTATGCAAAACTCCTCCAAGCAACAAAGAGGATGTGTTAGAAATTAGATGGACAGATATGATGATTATTTATGAAACAATTGGTCAATTAATTTATGAGTCAATTGACCAAAAATTAAAAATAATTTTTTCAGTCATTTATGAAGCAATGATTCAGCTTCTCTAGTGTGAAGATTTAATGCTTTTCTCTGTTTTATATAATTGTAAAGTGAATATCTTTAGGTTTAGACTGTTGGTTGGACAAAACAAGACATTTGAAGATGTCCTCTTGGATTCTGGGACTGTATACTGCAACCTTTTCACTATTTCCTGACACTTAATAGACCAGAGAATAATCGCTAGTTTCATCCCTATTTAAAGCAGCAGTAAGTAGGACTGGAGCAAATATGATTGAAAAAAGTTATTTTTATAAAACTGTCACTATATCCTGACAGAAGTGCATGAGACAGGTAATCTGAAAATCTGCCTCTGTGTCCTCCGGTGCTCCTAACGGCATCTGCAAGATTTCACAAACCAGAGGAAAACAAGCAGTAAGAGCTGATCTAAGGTCTGCTGTCCATGAGAGCCGGCTGTCAATCACTCGCAAACTCTGATCAAACGGTCAAACTAGGCAGTGCTGATCAAATATGAATCTATATTCTGTTACTGTGATGCCTATTTCTCGCTTAAAATGTCTTCAGAAACATCTTGTAGTGTACTGTTTAGCTGTAAAATAAGAACGTTTGTGAGCCGGCAGCCATGTTGAGATCAGTTGAGGAAATACCAAGCACCACCCACCAGCAATCTTTCTCATTTTACAGCTAAACAGTACACTACAAGATGTTTCTGAAAACATTTTATGCAAGAAATAGGCACAGAATATTAATTCATATTTGATCAGCGCTGCCTAGTTTGACCGTTTGATCGGAGTTTGTGAGTGATTGACAGCTGCCTCCGTTGAATGAACAGCCAATAGGAACGCTCTCTCTCTGAAATGACCTGTGATTGGCCAAAGTCTCCTGTCATGGATTTGATTTTTTAAAGCCTGAAAACAGAGCCATGAGGAGGTGCAGAAGTCTAGTTTTCTCTCCGAACACTTGAATTACAATATGCTGAAAGGTTATTGTGGAATTTTTGCCAAATGATGCCAAAAACATTCTGCCTACTGCGGCTTTGAGTGTTATTGGTCTTTCTCTTGAGCATCTGCAGAAAGGGAATAAGTTGTCAGAACACAAGAAAAAAACAAAACAGTCTCAACATCATGAGATGCCTTACGTCAGAGTCGGGAAGCAGGTCGTCCTCATCATCCATGCTGTAGGACAGACTGTGGAAGTCCTGCGTCTCAGCCAGCAGCTTCCTCTCCAGTGTGGAGCCGGGCCGAATGTCCACAAAGGTGGTCTCCAGGTAGTCTTTGCTGAGCAGGGAGTCTGCGTGGCCCCAGATGGGAGCCGGTGGGTAAAAGGACTCCAGTGTGCGAGGTAGGGAACAAGGGTCCAGGAGCTGCTGCTGCTGCAGCTCGGGAGGATGTCCACAGTAGCCCCTCCACGCTAAAGGAGGGTAGGCCCTGTCCTCCTCACACTTCACCAGGATGCCCTTGAACATCCCGCCGGGGGCCTGTCCAGTTCCGGGCCCCAGCCCCGGCCCTGATGCCCGGCTGTTGTTGGGGCTTTCTCCCAGAAGAGGGTGCTCCAGCTCATCTAGATTCTCCATCCCTCTCTTTTAATACCAACCACACAAGAGGCCACCACATCAACAACCAAATGTAATCTACAAATCAGTCTGCAGAGCGTCTCCCTGAAGAGTGTCCGATGGGTTTATGCAAAGGCAGCTGCTTTGGTGGCTTTAGTTTTTTTCAGTGGTAATCCATCTTTAATCCTATTCTTTAATTTTTCTCTTATTATAGGCCTTGGTCCAGAGGCCAACACATGCCAGGTTTACGAAATATCCTTAATGTGCCAGTGGTAGCCGTCTCCTGTGTGCTATGTGATGTGCTGAGGTCGCGTCGGGGGATTCAAGATCCTCTTTTCCTCACATGTCATAAGCTATTTGTCTCAGGGCTTGATGGCTCAGGGTTCGCCCCACGTCTTCCATTTCACATGATTGAGTGCGTCAGTGTTCATGAATATGCTAATGTTGTCTACTTTCTTTCTCATACAATATGGAAATGTCAATTCTGATGATGGAGGACCTTGATTAGCCCCTGACAGGCTAATGAAAACACTGGGCAATGGGATTTCAGTTTGATTTGCCCTCAGGAACTCGTGGAAAATGTCTCTTGCAATAAAATGTGAAGTCTTAATCTAAGCACAGTGTCATGTTAATAGCATGAAAGCTATGGATGTCAATCTTTTCCCTTCAACCGTTCTGGATGGAAATGGGCAATGACTTGTGAGTACAGAAATGATTGTAGGAGAATAACAAAAATGTCTTTCAGTCTGTCGTGACATACAGCCGTGTGTTTGTTTGCACTGACACTGCTTTCATACAACAGGCCAAAGGCAACGGGCCTTCCAGTGACTGGACTGACGCCCTGCGGGGTGTTTTGAAGCTTGAATATGCACAACCTCCGGCAGCAGTCAAACTAGTGGCGCAATGAACGGATTGGGGCCATATTGGAGGGCAGTTAATCTGTAAAAGCAATGAGGCTCCAGAAATAGAATCCTACGGTGCACATCCGCAGGTCAGCAGGCCTGCCAACATGCCTTTTCCTCTGTTGTTGCTGCAGGATGCGATAATGAAGAAATCAAAGTCCTCCGGTGTTGATTTATGGCCGTGGGTCCACTGCTTGCTGCGGCAGCGCTCCTTTGGGACATGTATTTTTAATGTACCCCGTCCACCTTAAGAGGGTTTCATTCGGGACAGACGAGGAGTCGGGCAGCTCTCTATCCAGTTTGATGAGTACGAGGAGGTCTGTAAAGAGAGGTCACACAACACATTTAGACTTTACAGCTTAACTACCAAGGCTGTTTGGACCAAAGAGTTATTATTCCTCATACACACACACACAAACACACACACACATACACACACACACACACACACACACTACTTGGGCTACATGCCTAAACCTAACCCCTATGCAGTAGGAAATCTGAGGGGGGATGAGGGGGGATGCCATCCCCCTTGTTAGCAAAAGGAACAAAATGCATGCATGTTGTTAACCTGCCATCCCCTAGTAGCAGAGATAGTGCCGGGGCAGAGGGGTTGTTTAGTTGAATATGTTAGTCTAGTCTGGCTGACTCATTGATCCTTTATCTCAGTGGACCCCAACCTGGGGGGCCAAAGATCACAGGGGGTGCGCAAGGATTTGTCTGCTCTGAGGTCGTCAAAATTAGATTTGCACATGTATAACTAAAATCATAATAACACACTTACTGGATAATTTATACAAAAGTCTGTATATAAAACTATTTAAAAAGATATATATTTTTGCTACTTAGTAGGCCTCACTCTGTTTAAACCCGGTATGTGCTCAGTGTCAGATAAAGATCAGGCTACTCTACTATTATTAGTATTATACTATTTATAGAATTAGATTCCAGTGGTGGCTGCGTAGCATTGTTTCCGACTTGTGTGATCTAAACATTTCCAATAACTCCAGAGTGTTGTTAAGTCCAAAAGTCAAAATTTATTGAAAAAAGATAGATGTAATCATTTTCCAAAATTCACAACATGTTTTTATCTAACGAAATATTCTGCTGCAATCCATATTTATTGGCATTTAGCCTTTCAAAAACAACATTTTCACAGCAGTCAATAACCTGTTTTCTCTCCCGCTCACACAAAGGGAGGGATGGACCTGTATTAATGGGGTGATCTAACAGCACCATAAATTACATCTATATAACCACAATGACAAAAAATTCCATTTTGGCTCTATATTATAGTTAATTAATTAAATCATTACCAAAAAAAGACAACTGTATTATCTATGTGCATTCGGTTGGTAAATCCTTCAAGACGTCATCACTTTATTTTTGTTGACAAAACTGACGAGTTCTAGTCATTAAAGAAAATTGATTTAATAAATACATTTAATACACTGAATCACTTTATTCAAATTAAAGTGATTTAAGGAAAAAAGGCCTAATTGTGCTGTGTATTGATAAATCCGTTTAGTCTTGGATCTATAATATTCTCTAAACTATATAGCTGGGGGGACAGCGGTTCGCTAGTCGCGGGTGGACGAAATGAAGCGGGTCCCAACCGTTAAAAATGAACAAATCGTCTACTGCCTATGCCCAAATTCACATCAGATACAAGACCTCAGTGCGCAAGACACCTGAGAAAAACAAATGGATCATCCCAAAAGTAAATGGTCAACCTTGCAGGGACCAGCTTTTGTCTCAAAAGAGAAGTAAGTCCCCACAATGTATCTATGTGAACAGAGTCCCCACAATGTATCTATGTGAACAGAGTCCCCACGATGTAAAAAATACAAGTAAAAGGGGGTAAAAATTGTACTGACCTCTAGTGTGTGAAATGATAACTCTACTGCAGGTCTGTCCCTGAGTGTTTGAGAGAACTGCTAACTAACTTCAGCTCAAGGCAGACAGGGACACTGGACATGGGACACACTGTAACACAGTGACACTGTTACTTACTGCAGTGCTGCAACATGGCCTGAGCATTAATGATACCCCAAATACAAGACTCCAGTATACCGTAGCAGTAGCCAATGTAAAATGTGACTGATGGACAATGACATTTAGTGGGTAACAATTAGGGGGATCTATTGGCAGAAATGGAATATAATATTAAAAAGTATGTTTTCTTTAGTGTATACTAAAGTTACCTTAGAATGAGCTGTTTATATCTACATAGACCGCCATGTTGCAGCGCCATGTTTCTACAGTAGTCCAGAACGGAAAAACAAATTGATAACTTTATCATCACTCACTTCCCACGTACAGTATACACACTCTACGCACTGGCTCTGCTCTAAATGACCTACGCTACTCTTACAACAACTGGCTCTAGAGAGGTCCGTTCACGTTTTCACTTCGGCCACCGTAGTTCTCCAACACGCTTGGCAAACAGGAGAGTCTTCAGTTGGTTGTAATCTCAACCTCACCTCTAGATACCGCCAGATCCTACACAGTGTTCCTTTAATTTTTTTCTACATTCTAGTTGCTTAGAAACCCTGTCAGTAATATCCAACTAGATATTCTTATGTTTAAAGTGGTCTGCACTTGCTGATTTGTATAGTGAAGCAGTGAGAGTTCACTGTTTTTGATTTGTCCAGAGTGTATAAACCTGAAAATGTCAACATAGAAAATAGAGCCTTGTCAAACTATGATGTAAGCCGGACCAGACATGTTCATGGTAACATAGGAAACCTACTGTCACTCTGTGATCACTCATTTTAAATGTCGATGCAGCTGATCACACAGCACAGCTGTTGTCATTAAGCTGTATTTGTGTATTTTGTGACGACTTCATAATCGTAACATATTGATGTGATCGACATCACACATAGTATTTATGAGCCATAATCAAAGTTACTTTCATTGTTTGGTTTATTTTACATGGACGATGTACATTGATCAACAAAGACAAAAACTGTAAATGAGCCAAAGTAAGCATAAAAGGATAACGTCAATCCATGGCACGCTAACAATAGAATACAACAACATGTCGCTGATCTAAACTTGTTCACAACAGAGACAAAAAAAAAATGGGAATGAGAAACGAAATGGTGAATTTGGCTATAATGAAATAGGTAATTACAGAGAGCCAGAGCAGGCAAAAAGGAGGTTTAACCAGCTGAGACTCAGCAGAGTAATCAGAATGTCTGTGCCACTGTTTGGCTGTAAAGCACAGTTTTTATGTTTGCCGACTGAAATAGGATGAAGAAGAGGAAAAGATTTAGCTGTGTTCATATTGTTCAGGCATTTCAGTGTTGATGGAGATCTTTATAAAAATGATCTAGTGTGGATACATGTCATTTATACATGTGAACTATGTTTTTATTAGGGCTGTCAAAGTTAACACGATAATAACGCAATTTTTTTTTAACGCCACCAATTTCTTTAAAGCATTAACGCAACTTGTGATTTTTAGGTTGTAGTGGGCTAGTGAAGATACTGGCATCGTATGATACTAGAAAACCTAAAGAATCCACTGGTACCAA
The DNA here is from genome assembly GCA_916701645.2 of Sebastolobus alascanus. NCBI lineage: Eukaryota > Metazoa > Chordata > Actinopteri > Perciformes > Sebastidae > Sebastolobus > Sebastolobus alascanus. Next base: position 1,224,964 of record CAKAOJ020000040.1, on the reverse strand, counting down.
CCATGTCATACGAGCTTGTCACGAAGGAGGTTAAATATCGCTCAAAACTTACGCTAAATTTTGGCGAGGACCAACTGGCATGACCATTTTCAAAGTGGTCCCTTGACCTCTGACCTCAAGACATGTGAATGAAAATGGGTTCTATGGGTACCCACGAGTCTCCCCTTTACAGACATGCCCACTTTATGATAATCACATGCAGTTTGGGGCAAGTCATAGTCAAGTCAGCACACTGACACACTGACAGCTGTTGTTGCCTGTTGGGCTGCAGTTTGCCATGTTATGATTTGAGCATATTTTGTATGCTAAATGCAGTACCTGTGAGGGTTTCTGGACAATATTTGACATTGTTTTGTGTTGTTAATTGATTTCCAATAATGAATATATACATACATTTGCATAAAGCAAGCGTATATGCCCACTCCCATGTTGACAAGAGTATTAAATACTTGACAAATCTCCCATTAAGGTACATTTTGAACAGATAAAAAATTGGATTAATTTGCGATTAATCACGATTCAATATTTTAATCGATTGACAGCCCTAGTTTTTAAATTTAGACAGCTTAGTTTAGACGTATATGTGTTAGCAACATTGACCTATCTAGGATGTACCCTGCCTCTCACCTAATGCATGCTGGGATAGGCTCCAGCCCCCGATGACCCTGCACTGGATAAGCCGCTTAGAAAACGGATGGATGGTTGGACATATGGGCCTGATTGCCCCATAACATGAAAGTGATAAGTGACTTAAAACATTACCAAGTGGTGTTAAACTCACATATGACTGACTACATGTGAATATCTAAAATTAGCACAGATGAAAAAAAGTCTATATTGAGCGTTGAGGGTATTTTCATTCGGGCTGGAATAAGAAAGTGCCATTTTAACAAACTACACACAATATCTCATCAGTAAGTATTCATTCTGCATGGCAGAGTGCTTCACAGGCTGGAGATCAATTCAATGACTCGTTGTTGCACGCTTCACTGCACAGCACAGAGGAAAAAAACAGAATAATTGGGTGGCGTGGTGCTGAGGGCTGCATTCTGCTCTGCGCGTTGATACTGCTTCGCCGTGCAAACCCCCTCCTCTTCACTCTACCCTTTATGGAGGGCTAGTACCTCTCATGAACGAACAAGCTGGGTGATCGTTCAACACACTGACGTCAGCAACGGCTCTGAGCAAACTGCCTCCTCATAACACACACACATCTGGACATATGGTGCATACTGCATGCACGCACTCGTGCTCACAAATATTTGTAGCACTTCACCAGCCTTCCCTCTCTCTTCTGCCCCCTCCCAATCGCCTCAGCTTCATTCCAGGAGAGATGCACTCAGCTTTATTACATCCCACCCTCCCTCCTGCACCTCTGCCCAGCCACCATAAAAAGACTTCTGTCAGCTGTATTATAAGCCTGCCTCCTTTTTTCTGCTTCCGCAACGCTCATAAAACATCCAGTCAGGTAGAGGGAAGGTTGCAAGGACGCCGCTGCAAATCACCACCGACACTTTTACAAGAGCTCCTCTCCTCTCCCTCCCTATCTCTCTCCTTTTTTTAGTCTGGTGCTTTGTCATACACATATACACACATCTACTCAGCTCCCTCCATTACTTCTACCCCGCTTCTTTTGCTTTTGATCTGACTCCTTCCCTTTTTCATAATCCAGCCAATACTTTTGGCAAGCACAAAACTTAAAAACTTGTCTTTCTCGGTACAATTTCCCCATGCTGCATGAAAAGAAAGCTTGTTCTTAAGACATGGAAATGTGCAACCAAAGTGAAATATTGCTTTAAACCCACCACAAAAGCAGAGAACTGTTGCTGCTGACTCTTATATGGATTTTCAGCAACTCTGCACTCTTTTTTGACACACACTGTCTCTCAGCACGCTCATGCACAGAGCTGGAAGTAATTGCTGTAATATTTCAGCTGATACAGATTGAGGCGATGCAGATACAGCGAACACACTCGTAGAAAAGGAATTGCACAGTGGCTGTAGGAAATTGGAAGCTGTAAACGCCTGTAGGCTCTAATAAAAAGACGTCTTGAAGAACAGCGGTGTCAGGCTGATGAGACCAGAGCAGGCTTCGAGATACACCAAAGAAAAATCTGAAAACCCCAAGTGGTGGTTAAATGGCCCTATTGAATACATTTCCAAACCCTTTTTCTCCCTCTCTTCCTTGATCTGTGTGGAGTGACTGACAAGAGCAGAGAGGAAACTGAACAGAAAAGATAAGCAAAAAACAGACGGCGACGTAGAGCGCGTTGCACAGCTTGTGAAGTAACATCATGTTCCTATGGAAACAAATTCACCATGGAGTGGAGTGCTCACTGCAGAATAAATGAAGCAGAGGCTAATTTGCCATTTCAGTACTGTTCCTCTGCTCGGCTTGATAATAACTGGATGGGATAATTCCAGCGTAGCTGTGCCTTCCAGTAAGGATGTGTTTCTGTCACATTAGACTGCAAAGGATGGATAATTTCCACAGAATTACTCTATAATAACAAATGAGCGCAGTTGCGCCAGGCGCTGGGTTTACTTGAACCCCCCCTGTGCATAATATGTATATGACAGTGTGAGCTCATTAATCAGTCTGTATGCCCCGCTCTAACCTCACACACACGCACACTAACACACACACACACACACACACACACACACACACACACACACACACACACACACACACACACAATGCCATTTAATTTCCTTTGCATAACTAAAAAAACACATATGCAGTCCCTTGCAGCCTTGCATCATTTTGCCCTTTCAGACACACACAGTAAACAAACCCTTTGAAGCCCTCCATGCCCTGCTTCCTACATGCTCACATACATAACTACCCACTTCATACACACACACACACACACACACACACACACACACACACACACACACACTCACTCTCTACTCGCACAGCTGGTGCTTGTGTGCAATGAGGCCCGAGGAATGAGAAGTTACCCATCTGCAATATGTTCCAAATGGCCCCAGCATCTCTGCAGAGGGTGTTGTATGTTGTACTCAGTGTTCTGTTATGTGCATCTGTGAGCATCATAGCACACACTGTACAGAGGCTGGCGTCTCACGATGTTGTGTTGTTTGTGTCATGTTGTAGTCATGCGTGTGTATGTGTCTGTGCATGTGTCACGTGTGCCTCAGTATCTTCTACAGCTGCAGTTTTCTATATTCTCCAGGGTTCACATGTATGGAGGTGTACCGGTTGTATGTTGTATGTGAAAACATTTGACAATGAACTATAAGGTTACTTAAATGCTTGTTGTACACTTGTACATTCCCAATAACATAGGTCTACAACACAGATACAACACAGAAGCTGCTTGCATATATTTCAAATTGGATTTTTTTTTTTTTTTTTTTAACTATGGCTTTATTTTGATAAATTTGGCCATCATTTCTGTTGTCATGTTAGTCACCCATTTCACACATTGCTAAGATCTGATGACACAAACTTACAACAAAATGCACGTTAAAAAATTGCAACACAGGCAATCAGACGGATTTTAAGTAAAGCAGTCAATCGTTTAAAATATTTAATTGCGATTAATTTCATGATTGTCCATAGTTAATCGCAATCGATTAATCGCACATTTTTTTGTCTGTTCAACATGTACCTTAAAGGGAGATTTGTCAAGTATTTAATACTCTTATCAACATGGGAGTGGACAAGTATGCTGCTTCATCCAAATGTATGTATATATTTATTATTGGATATCAATTAACAACACAAAACAATGACAAATATTGTCCAGAAACCCTCACAGGTACTGCATTTAGCATAAAAAATATGCTCAAATCATAACATGGCAAACTGCAGCCCAACAGGCAACAACAGCTGTCAGTGTGTCAGTGTGCTGACTTGACTATGACTTGCCCCAAACTGCAAATGATTATCACAAAGTGGGCACGTCTGTAAAGGGGAGACTCGTGGGTACCCATAGAACCCATTTTCATTCACATATCTTGAGGTCAGAGGTCAAGGGACCCCTTTGAAAATGGTCATGCCGGTTTTTCCCTCAGTATCTTCATTCTAGCTTTAAAACTGAGCCCGCTACAACCTAAAAATCACAAGTTGCGTTAATGCGTTAAAGAAATTAGTGGCTTTAGAACAAATTTTTATTAAAACCAAAGTTATTATTGTGTTAACTTTGACAGCCCTAATTTTAAACAAATCCAGATTTTCAACATCTTATATAAACCACAAATTGAAAAATGGAAAACAAACGGCACAATTAGTTAAAGTAATAAATTAGTTAAGATAATGCATTTTGTTGTCACTTTCAACACATAAAGTTCTGTCCATGAGTTGCCATAACTAAATGATGGCCAAAACTATAAAAATATGTCCTCACTTGTAAAAAAAAAACATGTTTTATTGGCTGACAACATAAGTAGACATTTTTGTACAGCAAGAAAAAATAACATGGAAGTGTGTCTGTTATTTTACAAGGATTCAGTTTTGTCCACCGAAGTTGTATTTTTGACTTGAGAGAAAATTATATTCATACCATAAACTATTCATAAAAAAACCCAAATGGAAATGGTGGCTAACAGCAGCCTGTTATTGTTTAACAGGCACAACACCAAGGCTGCAGATGTCATCTAGACTGTGTTTACATCAGTGTACTGTATGTGCCTGCATGTGTGTGTGTGTGTGTGTGTGTGTGTGTGTGTGTGTGTGTGTGTGTGTGTGCATGTTTTACTCATGTTTTGGGGACATAAATCTGTTTATACAGTCACATTGTGGGGACTCCTTTCTTTTGTGGACAAAATGCACGTCCCCTTAAAGTCAATCATTATAGTTTAGGGTGAAGACTTGGTTTAAGGTAAGGTAAGGTTATTGCAATCATCAATTGTCTGCAATCACCTTGTACTCACAAAAGGGAAAGCTGTGTGCTGAGGGTTACACCCTGCAGATGGCTGTTTGTTCCGCTACGCGTGGGTTGTTACCCAATATGAACATGTACCAGCATTGTTTCTAGCATTTCATCATGAAATAGCCATTTGAATAAAGGCTTTTTATTTTTTTGCCAGAAGGTGCCTTGTACTCCCCCTTTTTTTAACCTTTGTGTTCCCCACCAAAGAGCACCTTCATCACACTGATTTGAACTTCTGAGCACTCTGGACTTTTTCCCTTTTTTGAAGGTAAGGTTATTGATGTGATGACCGAAATCTTTTCACACACATTGTGGGAATTCACCTACGATCTAGGGACAAAACGCTAATCCACACAAGGTAAACCATTGAAGTTTTAGGATCACTTGGGTTTGCTTAAACTTAGAATTATACTTATTATACGGGTTAAATTCAGGTATGTAGCAGTTAACAACAAAAATGTCCTCACAAGTATCTAAAACAAGTGTGTGTGCAGCAACGAGCTGAATGAGGTCATTAGCCTCTCGCAGATCTTTACATGAGCGACAGTGTATTACATGGTCTCATCATCATCATCCCAGAAGGAGGGCATGTTTGTTAGCCTCTAATTGACAATGACCTACACACACACACACAGAGCACAATCAGCGGAGAAAAGACCTGCTCCTAATCAGGGATGCGTGTCCTTCGAAAGCACTTAGACTAACATTTTTCAGACTGTCCCCCGATACACATTTTAACATTTCACACGTGATCTCCCAAAGCAGGTTCTGGCTGAAAGACTTTCATATTTTTTACCTCAGAAAAAGATTGAAGATGCGGATGTGTTAGGTTGTCTGAGGTTTCAGGGATACTGCATGAGCATGCTATGGTTTTACTGCCCACCAGGCTTGTTTATGTACAGCAGTACATATCTATACAAACATGAACAATGGAGCGGAGCTGTGTGTGTTTGTAAAGAGGGGGTCGCTCTGCTGCTGTTGGGGTTCCACTCAAAAGCATCATGTCCTCTTTTGCAGTGGCTCCCAACCTGGGATCCGGGCCCCCCCTTAGGGGTGTGCCAAAGATCACAGGGGGTGCGCCAGGATTTGTCTGCTCTGAGATTGTCAAAAGTAGATTTGCACATGTATAACTAAAATCATAATAACACACTTACTGGATAATTTATACAAAAGTCTGTATATAAAACTATTTCAAAAGATGTGTTTTTTATTATTTAGTAAGTCACAATGTGTTAAACCCTGTTTACAATACAATACGATATTTTTTAATACTTGGTGGTAAAATCTAACAAAATATTCAGTCTATTTGTTGCCGTTTAGCCTTTCAAAAACCTATTTGCTCTCCCGCTTGATGCACACAAAGGGAGGCCCGCTATTATTAGGGATGTTAATAATTAACCGTTAACCGACATTAAGCACTTTAACCGATTAACGCTATCGGTTAAACGGTTAAAAGAAATATTAATAATTAATTAAAAAGCTGAGCAAAACTCGTCACTTAAAGGAGAAAAGCTGATCCATCTTAACAGCCCACCTTAAGAGAGTCTGAGCAAGCATTGCAGATACAGGAAGTCGGCTCCCGTCTTGATTTATTCACCGAAAAATGAACTGTAGCCACCGGCAAAGCTAGAGCTGCGAACGTAGCACAAATACACACACTGTTTGTTGGACACTCGCTAAAGTTATGCCGGGCAGACACACAGCTGACAACCTGCCAAACTAAACTAAATGTGCGGTGGAGAGTTTTACTGGGAAAGTGGCTGCATGTCCGCGACACTACACGCAGCAGCGTGGCTGCTACAGTAACTCTCCCATACGGGGGAACTGAGGTTTGTTGAGCTCATACACTGCAGCTGGCGCACGGCTGCATGCGAGGCACTAATCTTGACGGTTAACTGTTAATAATCGGTTAACGAGGGTCGGTTATCGGTTACATTTTTTTTTCAAAATTAGTATCCCTAGCTATTATAGTAAATTAATTAAGTTGTCACCGAAAGAAAGATGATATTATTTATCTACATTACTTTATTTATGTTGACGAAACTGACAAATTATAATTATTAAAGAAAGTTGATTTAATTAAAAAAAAACATTTAATGCACTGAATCACTTTAATTAAATTGAGGATTTTGTTTGAGGATTTATAATTTCCTTTAGGGTGCTGACGTTGGGGGAAGGGCTCAGCTTTTCTTAGATACAAGTAGGAGGGGGAGGGGGGGGCTTCAAGGAAAATAGGTTGGGAACCACTGCTTTATTGTATATCATAAATATACCCAGAAAAGAAGCTGTGAGAAAATCTTAAGTTTGATAAATAATGAACCGAGGAGCTCTCACATCTGCACTGTAGGCGATATCATATCCTCCTTTTCATAATATCACAGTAATGTAAAATGTGTCTCACATGCGAAGACACAGATTTAGATTACTGATATTAGAAACCCAATAAATGACCTTTCTCAAATATTCGCCTTCATGTTTCATGTCAAAACAGAGACCTACTCTGACTCTGACAAATTACTGCTGACATGGAAAGGCAAACTGGAATATCTGAATGATTGCTGCAAGCTGCCACAGATTCAATGTGCTGAACAAGTAGAAGTAGAAGTGAAAGCTAGTTGTCAGTATGTGTAAAAAATGTAGCCTACACTTCAACAGCTTTAACTGGCCACATGGTGGCGCTATCGGTAAGAGATTTCAATATATTAGGCACTTCCCCAAACGGGGAACCTTTGTAACACAAATCTTTTGTCAACACCTCACAGTTCATACTTATCAGCCAACAGAGCTTAATTAGGGTTAGCGTTACCCTAATTGGCAACATGGTGGAGCTATTGGTACCATGCTTCAATAGGTGAGTACTTCCCCAGCAGTATTTGAGATATTGATGATGTTATGCACTCTCCCATAGACCTCCCACATTTTTTCCATTTAAAAATGAATGTTAAATTATATCTGTGCACCAAGTTTCATTTCTTTAGCATGCATAATATTTGAGATAATGATGAGTTTATGCACTCTGCCACTCAGCTCACTCAAAAAATATTCATAAAAAAATATTGAATTAACTATAGGATCAAAATGCACAATAACAGCAACACTCTCCTAAATATGCTTAACATGTTAGAATTAGAAGCTTAGCTGTAAGTATTTTAGAGTAATAATAATAATAATAATAATAACAAAAGCCTAATAATAATAATAACAATAGCCTAATAATAATAATAGGCTTAATAAAGGGCTTAATTAGGGTTAGTATTACCCTAAGTGGCAACATGATGGATTTCTACCATGCTTCAGTAGGTGAGTACTTCCCCATGGAGCACCTGTGTACCAAATATTAGGGATTTGAGATACTGATGATGTTTTTCCATTCAAAATTGAATGTTAAATAATATCTGTGCGCCAAGTTTCACTTCTCTAGCATGCATAATATTTGAGATAATGATGATTTTATGCACTCTCACGGCCATTCAAAAAAAAAAAAAAAAATCATAAAAACAAAATATTTAAAATGCACAATAACAGCAACACTCTCCTAAATATGCTTAACATGTTAGAATTAGAAGCTTAGCTCTAAGTATTTTAGCGTAGTAATAATAATAATAATAATAACAATAACAATAACAATAACAATAGCCAAATAATAATAATAATAATAAAGAGCAAAAATAATAATAGTGTGCTTGGTTGCAGCATTACACTAATCAATAAAGTTATTATTAATGATATAATAAACGTTATACTGGTAAAACAATCTTTTGTTATCTATTGTCTCTATTGTTATTGTACAGGTAGACTAGCAGTTTTATAACAGCTATGCTTTCACATTTATAACTCATAAAGATTTGCAAATGCTGTCTCACACATGAGGGAGTGGGGGTGATGGAACAAGAAAAACATTTTTGAATATGCAACGTAATAATAAGCAATAAAATGTTTTGATGTCAAAGAAACAAAACAGCTGAAAGCTTCGTATCTGCTCCTTTAAATGTGTCCTCACCTCCACGTTAAAGTGTTCCGTCCCGTCCGGTCCTGTCCTCGGGATGAGTCCTCCAGTTTTAACCATCCACCCGCCTGAACGCTGTCACACACACTGATCCACTGATTGGCGTTCAGCGTGGGCATGTGCAGAAGGAGTGTAAGTATGTGTGTGTGTGTCTAGATCCGACACGTGTCTGTGAGAGATGTGAGCGTTGAGTTACAGTGTCAAACTTGTCGGCATCCCTCCGTCGAGCTGTGCTGATGAATGCATGCGGATGCACCGTTTACACCTGTGCAGCCTGGCAGCAGCAGCATCATCAGCAGTGTGCATCAGCAGCAGTGTGCATCAGCAGTGTGCATGCTTCCCTCTGCACAGAATCCTCCTCGGCTCGCTCTCTCCTCCTCGCGGACAGGAGGTATCTCATTAATCCTCGTTGCGGTTGCAGTGCATCTTACACGGTGTCAACTTTCTTCTGCCACTCTCAGCTTTTCTCTGACTTTACAAATACAGCTCTCCTCCTCTCTCTCCTCCTCCTCTCTCTCCTTTTTGCCTTTCCTCAGCTCTACTACCTCATTACGAGGGAAATACTGGGTCCTAAAGCCCGTTGGAGCATAATGTGTGTGTTGTATTTCAATTACCCTGAGGTCCTCATAAGGAGAGAAAGAACAACGCACAGATGCAAAGTGAGGGCATTTTGCCTTTTCTTACTTCTTTAAGAGGATTAGGGCTTGATTTTGGGTTAGAATCAGGATTTGGGTTAAGACTGTAGGGGGGGTATAAGGTTAGCCTCGGCAACAACACGTGCGTGTGTTTATTGGGATGCAAGGATTGTGGACAAGCTGCAAATGCAATATCCGCAGTGTGCAGCAAGGTGCAAGAGATGAAAATCTCATCGATGCTGCTGCAACTAGGGGAGGTGGAGAAGAAGGGGGGGGGGTGGGGGGGGGGGTGTTATGCAGTAGCTTTGTGTGCTGTACATCAGAGTGGAGGCAGTGAGATGCCCCCCAGCGAGGATGACTCCACTTTGTGTCAGCCCTTTCATGTCTGCCTCACCCTGTGACCCACTTTAGCCGCCCGATCCAGCCCACATTAAGATCTCCGGTCAGAAATAGACTCAAGATGCAAAAAACAATCATCCCTGCTTCAGGCTCATGCTCATTTTGCCTCTTTCAGAGGGGAGGCCGCCACGTGGGATAAAGCTCAGGCATCGCTGGACACCAGCAATCAATGAAATCCACAGGGCTTACGCTGAGTATTTAATGAGGTGCACTGCTCTTAGCTAGAATCCCCCCCCCCTCCCCCTCCCACAGAAACGGGTTTAACCTTTCGGCTGTTTTTTGTTTTTGTTGTTGTTGTTTTTTGGTTCTTTCCAGCCGGTCAGCACAGCCCGCAAAGCTGCCCATCTGATGCTCCATTTGTCTTTGGCTGTCAGAGTGACAAGCGGCCTCTCAGTCCATCATGAACCAGGGATCAATACACTCTCCTTAGTCTGAGCACATCCTCCCCCATCACTCTCTTTCTTTTCTTCCTCCTTAGCCACCTCCTCTAAAGCCACCCCCCCCCCCTCCCTCAGAGTAAAGGACACTGGAGGAGATAGGAGGATTGATTGGGTAAGGGGAGTGAGATGAGGGTACTAATGATATTGCATAGGGTGATACCGATGTATGGCTTTGTTAATGTCAGACAGATATTGATCGCGCAGTACACAAGCAATGTTGTCTCCCTCTGGTATGATCGAGTGTTTGACCACAAATATATACAACAGCTTCTAAAACCCGCGGTACAATTTCACTGTCAAGGTTTCAGCGTTGTTTCAACTTCTAAATGTAATATTTTGAAATACTTCGGAACAAAATATTAGATATTTCATTCCAAAGATATCTGTATCGGCCTCACTCACATGCTGTCAGTTTATGCATAAAGCATAATAAAAAGAATTTTACATGAACATCATTTAGCTTAAAGGTAGGGTGCTGAGAAATCAGCAAGATTACAATAGATTTTAAAAAAGATCCAACCGAAAAACCCAGCTCAGTGTTTTGCTTACTCTTTTCCAATGAAAGTAGCTAGCAGCACAAGCTCCAACAGCCACTAAATCTAGTAAGAAAGTCCAACACGTTCTCATTCCAACTTGTCACATACCGCCGCTTTGTCACGCCCCTTTCCCCCTTTTTGCCATCAAAACCACTATGATTACCTTTGGCGTCACTATAGGATTAGGCAACAAAACCACTATAGTTAGGTTTAGTAAAGAACTACATGGTTAGGCTTAAATCTACAACGTTGGCACAGTGAAGATGACACTGAACGTTGTGAACACGGGACACAAACAGCGGTCTCCTGGATGAAAGCCTTGTGTTTGTCGGACGCCCTGGTAATGAGAACGGACTGGAAAGTCGCCAAGTCAGCAACACCGACAGTCCGTCCCTTCAGGCCTCCCTCCAAAGCAACTCCCCCAAAGTTATCATTATGAACATAAACATATCATAATGAATGTAAACAATGAACATGGCTATTGTTAGTACTCACAGCTGTCAAGCTAGCAACTTGTGGAACACGCAATGAGTGCACAGGCAGAGTGCAGGCAGGTTTATTACAGTCCTGCGACAGCCTCAGATACTGGATTTTTTCTTCTTTTTATCGTCAGATCATTAGATTTATTGATTGCTGTCGGGATATAAAGAGAACTTCAGAAAATATAACAAACTAGAATGGCACTCGGAGAGCGCAGACCTCCGCTAAGGTGCGTGACTTTAAAAACAGATCACAGCTCACAGCTGGCGGTACTGTGAGGAGGTCGGCGTATTATTAACACGGTGTGATTCTGTGTAACGTATCGGCGGATGCCTCTCTCATTCAGCAGCCTTGTTATGTCTGTATAACGTTACAGTGCGTTGTCTCTCATCCCGTCATCTACCGCTTTTTTTTTCTCACCGCGAACAGCCAGCAGCTGCCGCCGCACCGCGGAGTCTCGCCACAAATCCACACACGTCTCTCTCTGCTCTCAGAAGGTGGCGGGGTCACGCGTCATCAACGCGTCATCAGCTACACTTCGCATGTGTTATACCCTGTGGTTTTAATGCTCAGGCTGATCGGAATCCTTAAAAATATTCTTGAATCCGGATTATGGTCCAGATTGCCATCAAAATCTAATGGATTGTTCAATGTGCCACATCCCACCCCTCCAACAAATTTCATTCAAATCCATTGCGGACTTTTGGAGTAATCCTGCTAACAGACAGACAGACAAACCAACGCCAGTGAAAACAAAACCTAAAGGTAGAACAAATTTATTTGAACAACACTACCAATCCTACCTTTAAGACAAAAACAAGACAGAAACAAATTAGTCTTTAATTTAACAACAAGGGAACATGTTAAGCAGGTAAACAACTCAAAATGCATGCAATAAGCCACAGTTGTGGGCACCATTCTTAAAATGAAGGAAGTTTTTCCTTCTAGTCTCAAAATAATCTGCTGCTGCAAAGGCCATAATGATCCATCACTTTCCAGAGAAGGAAAAGTCTCAGTGCTTGAGTTTAGTAGTTGAGGACAAGATGCACAGTTTTGCAATGATGATTTAGAAAATGAATAATTTGGATAAATCTGTTTTTCATTTCTTTATGTGTGCATTCCTCATTTCATACATATCACTGAAATTCTTCTTCAGGTGTGGGCCCGTCTGCATCGTCACCACCATCCGACCCAACGTTCAACCTGTGACGTGTGCCTGCATGTGTGTAGCATGCCACTGTCTGAGTTGAGGGATGTGTCACTAGGTGAGAATAAGACTCTTATCTCCTTACCCGTCAATCATTTTCTATAAGCCGATTAGAGAATAATGAGCTAACGGGGGATTGAGACGACTTCTAGGTGAGAAGGCAACAACCACCTTGCAATGAGATGACAGACGGTCACATGCAGCAGCGTATATCTACACCTACAGCACAGCACTGCTGGAAATGAAGTTCAATTACAACGTTCTTGATGAGATGGAAAAAAAAAAAGCTGCAGGCAAATGAATAGAGCAAGGCTTCATGTTTTAAGAAAGCTTTTGTTTCCCCTTTAGGAGCGCTGTGGCTGCACCTTCCCTACACAAATGGCCACCTCAGCAAACCCTGTAAGGGAGGCTGACGGAGGGGGAGAGGGGGAGAGGGGGGGTGTAGTGTTAGCAGAAAGCTTGAGGTGGTAAGTAGCTCAATAGGGAAAACACAGCTAATCCAATACTCACTGAGGAGGGGAAACAAAATCACTTTGCAGCTCTAAAACATCATTATTGTGAGGAAGCGTTGAATCTGTGTGTCTGTCTTATGACATTACAATTCATTTATTCAATTCAGATATGAAAAACATGTGCTGAAGCATCCAGGATGCTCTTTCTCTCAAGCCTGCTTGTTGTTGTTGTTCTGTTGTGAAAGAGCCGGGGGGGAAATATCGATATTTCAGCAAGATGTAATCTATTATCTCTGTTACAGACAAGGGCTAACAAGAGATCCTGTTTGTGTGCCAAGCACTTTGGGCAAAATGCAAATGCAGCAGCTCAATCTCCCGTCTGGGCTGCACACAGCTGATGAGGGCTGGTTTGTGTGTGTGTGTGTGTGTGTGTGTGTGTGTGTGTGTGTGTGTGTGTGCTGCAGTACGGCCGGGGTTTACGCACCACCACGTCCACGTCCTTCCCTGAAAAGACAATACACGGAGAAAGTCGGGGGGCTCATGACTCTTTTCATTGTTTTCCATGAATGTTTTCCCTCCCCTCTCTGTCTCTGGAGGGCTGAATTATTTATCGTACAAAAGCAGAGAAATGCAAAGGGATACAAGGACAATCAAAATGGAAGAGAGCTCAGCGTGAGATACACAAATACGCCCACACACATTCACATGTCAGAAAACCCACACAAACACACACACACAGTCTGAATATGGATGTATGGTTCGGTGATCGTGGATGCCTGAAAAAGTGTCTTCATTTACATGCTTTGGTTTTCTATATTTGGAGAGCTGGTCTGTCTGAATTAACAGGGGAGAGAGACCTAAGGGAAGACACAGAGAGAGAGGAGGGGGTGAGGTTTTCTCAGGAGGAGAGAGAGATTAATGTACCAGTAAATTGATTACACGGCGAGCTGTGATGCACTGTTGAGGAGGAGAGTTTGGGGACCAACAAGTCAAAGCAGCAGCTTGTTGGGATGTAAACACTTCCAGCGGGATCACGGTTTCATCACCATGACACCTGAGAGACACCTGTGATTCAAGAACAGCTTTCATGGCAGATAATAAAAAAAGGGCCCATCAAATGATTCTGTATTACCTGAGATGGAAAGAAGACGCTTTACACTTACATTACAATCATAGCTACATGATTGATGGTAACGCAGTTGCAATGGGATTATATAGGATTGTTAAACAATACTAGAGTTATTATTTGACTTATATTGTATACACAAGTCCCAGTCACACTACTTGATAAATTGCAAACCACTCCACTGCATTTTTTATTTTACCAGATTAGGACACCGACCGTGTGCTTCTTGAGATGTGGGTTTGTACAGTACATTCAGAATGTATTCAGACTAGGGCTGTCAAAGTAAAAATGCATTAAGGCACATTTGTTTTAACGCCACTCATATTTTTAATGCATTAACGCAACTCATCATATGAAACTAGAAAACCTAAGGAATCCATTGGTACCAACTCATACTAGCTTGTCGTGAAGGAGGCTAAATAACGCTCCAAACCTACACTAAATTTCGGTGAGGAAAAACTGGCATGGTCATTTTCAAAGGGGTCCCTTGACCTCTGACCTCAAGATATGTGAATGAAAATGGGTTCTATGGGTACCCACGAGTCTCCCCTTTACAGACATGCCCACTTTATGATAATCACATGCAGTTTGGGGCAAGTCATAGTCAAGTCAGCACACTGACACACTGACAGCTGTTGTTGCCTGTTGGGCTGCAGTTTGCCATGTTATGATTTGAGCATATTTTTTTTATGCTAAATGCAGTACCTGTGAGGGTTTCTGGACAATATTTGTCATTGTTTTGTGTTGTTAATTGATTTCCAATATTAAATATATACATACATTTGCATAAAGCAAGCATATTTATCCACTCCCATGCTATAATGAATTTGCGTTAACGCGTTATTATTTAACATGAGTTAACTTTGACAGCCCTAGTTTTGATGCTTCAGTTTTTTGTACGGATTAAACAAATGAGATTATAGTATAATTATCGAGCTTTAGAGGTGCTGGGAGGCAAATTTTGTTACCTTTCTACAGAGCCAGGCTAGCTGTTTCCCCCATTTCCAGTCTTAATGCTAAGCTAAGCTAACCAGGTGATGGATCCAGTTTCATTTTTTTGCCGTACAGACATGAGATCAATCCTCTAATCTAACTCTCGGCAAGAAAGCTAATAATATTTCCCAAAATGTTGAACTATTCTCTTGCAGGAGACAATGCAAGGAGTCTTGACCTTGAAACGGCATTAACTGAAAGAGGACGACACTGTGAAGTTATTCACGTGTCAAAGTTAACCAAGGCTGAAGTTGATGGAAAACCTTTCCGTAAATTTACTCCTCAAGATAATCTGTATTAAGAGAGCTGGATGTGAAGTGTAGCAGGCTCAAACTTGGACCTCCATTTCACAAAATATACATCTGTAAAACTATTCAACAGGACACCTCGAACTGCAAACAATTATTCCTCTAATTATGAACTTTTAAACCATGGGAGGTTTAACATTTGTAAAATCTTCCAAGAGCCTATAAAAACCTATTTTGATGCACGTGAAAGCATCTCAATGTAAAGTCTGTGGGACAGGCTGGCAAACTCAGGGGAAGAGCCACTAATGCACATTTGCAATGAGCTGCAAAACAAGCAAAGCAAGAAGAGAGGAATGTTTTTGGGGATATGTGCAACACAAAACAGTGTACTTTAGCCATATTTGGTGAAATAATGACTGGAATATAAAAGAATAAAGGATGTCCATTTCGCCCTGAAAAACTTGGAATTAATTGTAACTGAAGTCTTTGTTAAGGACAAAACTACAAACTTTTTACAGCCACATTTCAAGGGATGAGTGTTTGATACCCAAAAGATAGGTTTTGCGTGGACTATCACTTTAATGGTCGGGCAACAGAGAGTGATTGAAAGGGAGACAGAGGGAGAGATATGAAGGGTGTTCAGGAAAGTGACCACCCAAAGAGTAACAGTCCTGTCCACTTTATTGATGGGATGCCGCCCCCGGCTCGGGCTAACTGGGATTGCTTCAGCAGCTCGATCCTGTTGAAATAGGACTGAACTTCCAGAGGACTATTTATCTGTCCTCCGTTTCTTTTTTGGCATAGTCACAGTCAGTTTCTTTCCTATCTAACATCCATCCTCAGGAGGGATGTATGAGCAGAAAACACACCAGACGTGGAACAAACCTCCACCAGATGGTAGGCGGAAGATGCAAGATATAAAAATAGGCTTATGGGGATAAAGTAAACACGCCAATTTAGCAAAACTTTAATAAACAAATGTAATACACATCGACCCTTAGACTGAACTTTATTCCGAGGGGGGGTGGGGAATTTAAAGAGCAGACTGAAATCAGTTTAGAAAGCTGTACATTACTGAAACACAAAAGCTCCACAATAAATATCCTGGTTGTGTTACGAGAAAAGCACTCTTGCAATCGGTGCGGTAGAACTTTTCAACATGATATAAACAATAGAACTATGAGCAAATAGGTCGACAAGTAAAACACTAAAAATGAGCTGTAAAACCACACCAAGTTTGTTACGCTCCAAAAGAGGCATTCAGGAAAGTCAAAGCATATTTCGTGGACTGCAGCTTTTTCCTCTTTACATTCCCCAAATCTTCTGATTGACATTGGAACTGGAATAGACTTTAAATTATTACTTTGGCAGCTATAACTAATATATTTAGATTGTAGACTGTCCCTATTGTTGAAGTAGCACTAGCTAGTACTCAGCATCCTGCCAGTATGCAATCAGGGCTTAAAAGTTCCCCAGAGGGTGAATCTTACTGATTATGGTGATCCCCTGACTTTTCCTCCAGAGCCACCATGACGTTGACTTTAGTGGTTTTATGGTCTTCAGGGCAGGGCCGGCTCTAGCCCTGTTGGTGTCCTAGACCGAATTCGGATTTGGAGTTAGGGGTTAGGGTTCTGGGGAGTTGAACCCTAGCCCTGCGAGCCGCAACACACATCAGACATCACAATGGCTTTAAGACAAAAATTAAGATTTTTATTTTCATAAATAACTGTATTTATTATAATATAAATAAACAATTGGTCCCTGATGTTGTTAGCTTAAAAGTGCAGATGAAAAAGTGTAAGAAAGAGAGTTACAGGGGAAAAAAGTGAAAAGTATATTTCTTTCTTTCTTTCTTTATTTGCTCATTTGTTACCTCAATGTAGAAAATGAGGTCGGGCGCCCACCAGCATTTTCTTTTAATTCAATTTAATTTTTTAGAGGGCTACCAGCGCCCCCCAGAAGGTGACGCCCTATATGGCCTATGCGTTAAGCCGGCCCTCTTTTTCCAATATGATTATTGACCAAATAGCCTACCTGCAAAATGAATGCCATTCCCATCGGCCTCTGCTGCATTTTGTGTTTAGTGCTTATTAGCATATATTAGCATGCTACAACACTGACACACACACTGCTGAACATGGTAAACATTACACCTGCTCAGCATCAGCATATTTGCATTGTCACTATGAGCATGTTAGCATGCTGACTTTAGCATTTAGCTCAGTACAGCCTCACAGAGCTGCGAGTGTGGCTCTAGACTCCTGGTCTTGTTCCTGTAAGGTTTTCCATTAAGAACCTGCTGAAATTTTTTTCTGCAGCAGGCTTGTTACAAATATACTTATCGTGAACACATAGTTCATCTGAAGTTTTATCCACATTAGCACGGTGTACAGCCATGGACAGAGCTGCCTGATGTAGAGCGCTTCACTGCAACAAGGCAGACCGCACTATTTATCTGAGGTCAACACACAAAATGATGATATTACACAACTCTCCTCTGCTCTCCACAGTGTCCTCTCCATCTCTCCATCTCTCCATCTCTCTCTCACTCATTTAGTCTGGTGCCTTGTAATATGTTTTCCCAGGTGCAGCAGATTTGCCCACATCTTCCTCCTTTTTTATTCATTAACCTCACAGTGAACTTGAAACAGCACCTCGTTATAAACATTTGAAAGGGACGGTGGAGAAGCCACTAATCAGATCAGACAGCAAGAAAATACCAGGGCACACACGCATACCAGGGTCAGAGTGTAGATTCAACACACACACACACACACACACACACACACACACACACACACACACACACACACACACACACACACACACACACACACACACACACACATATGCACACACACTACGTTTGAGAGTTTGCGCTGGATCCTGATGTAATGAAGCTGTGGTAAATAATGAAATAAATGCTTGAGTGGCCATTTAAAGGGATGAGATGATGAAGAAAGCGCTAGAGTTGAGTCATTTGTGTACTACTGTAGTGAGAGAGAGAGGAAGAAAGGATGAGAAAGAGACAGAGAGAGAAACATCCAAAGAGGATGAGAGATGGAGGACAGGATGGGGGTCGCATGCTTTTTGGCAATTAAAGTGATTAATACCCTCCCGCTGAGGAAGTGGTGGGAGTTGGGGATGCTCGGTTAATGGAGCCAGATTAAGAATAATTGCTGCTCGGGCAGTCGCTCTGTAAAGGACTCAAAGAGGCTGAGAACACCCAGAACAGAGAGGAGAGGAGACCGAGTCAGATGCAGAGGTTGTTCTCACAAAGCGATGATACCGAGAGAGGATCTGAGAGGGGATGGATGGAGGAGAGCAACGTATGGGACAGAGCAAACAAAGGCTTTTGTGAAAACTTTCAGATCCTGCTCCTGTATGTTTTTCCCCTGCAAATCCATTCAGGTATTTGTCCTTGATAGTCATTTTAGTAAAGACCTGATCCAGAATATAGTAATAGAGCTTCTTGTTAAAGGGACGGGCCAACATTTTGTGAAATATGCAACATACAGTACGTAGGGGAGAGCGGGGTCGGTTGGGACGCTTTTGTACCAATGCAAATAACCTTCTATTACTCACAGCCTACTTGAACAATAATTACAATAATATGATCCCTAAACAGATACACGTCTGCTAAAAAATTATCTAGTTTTTTAGAGCCCAACCCAAACATGAAAGGCACAATTTTGTTAAATGTACAAGGAGTGAATTTTCCCATGATTCTGCCTCCCTGGGACCGTTGGGACACCTTGTTCTGGGCTAAAAAGATATGATTTAAATTGAAAAGATTGCAGTCTACATTTGAACACCTTATATTTAAACATTCACTCAGTAGGTCTTATTCCTTTAGATAAAGCCTTTGTGTTGCTTTTGTCTGCTTTTTGTTGACACGCTTTGGAGTCATGCGCTGTGTAGTTTCCATGACGTCACTTCTGAAGAGCCATTGTGAAGCTCAAAGTGTGTGGCTCTGGCCGTCGCCAGAGACTCGCTGCCTGATGACCTATCCTAACCTTAACTATTTAAGATCAATGCCTAACCTTAATAATCTTGGGAGAGTTTCCCCAGTTTGCGGGTTCCCTTCTAGCCACACAGCCTAACTCCCTAATTAGCACCAGAGGTTGCTGCTTGGTTTCTGTATGACTGTGCTGTTTTCCTGACTCTGAAACATCGACAGTAAACATCAAAGTTTTGTAGCTAGTTTGTCGAATGAATTGCTTCATTCTGGTCTCACAATTTTTTAACTGATGCTCAGCAGTCATACAGACAAAAATCAATTATTTCCTTTATCCTCAATAGACTCAGTAGACCAGAATGCAATTCTGTCTCAAACATTTTGAGTCACAGGTGATCACATTGGCCTTAACTATGAAACTGGTCTTATCACTTAGATGACACAAAATAGTTCTTTTTACTGAAGGAATTTCCCTACATTACTTTACTTAAAGGTACCTTGATGGTGTAAACTGACCTACTGTGACCCTTGAGTAGTGAATGGTTAACTGTAGTTATGATTAGATGTAAAAATTGCAGGCGAATTTCTCTCTCTCCGCACACCCTGCAATGTTTTTTGTATCCTTTGCTTTTATTACCCTCTATGCAGCAGCATCCATTCGGGACAAGACCATGTGACGTCATCCCCGACAGGAATTTCTGGTCGGACAGGGAGGGCACAGAGAGAGAGAGAGAGAGAGAGAGAGAGAGAGAGAGTGGAGGCGTAAAGGAGGAGAGAGATGAGGAATGAGAACATTACGCATTGGGTCGAACTCTGGCAGAGTGAGAGCTTAAGTGAAATGGTTCCCCATGGGAGCAAGACAGGGGGTGGGGGGGGAAGGAGTGGGACTCCATGCCAGTTTGATTTGTCTCCTAAAAAGAGTCAGAGGAGGACATAAGAGATGGGACAACTGAAAAGGGGAAGGACACAGAGGAAAGAGATGATAGTGGAGGAGGAGGAGGTTGTAGTGAGAGAAGATGGCAGGGTTTCACCAGCATGCGTGGCCCTATCTTAGCCTGTGCTGACGGGACTTGTTGTCCTGAAGGCCTCGATGATTTATTAAAGTGAGGAGTGGCAGAGAAGAGGGCAGCCAGGCAAGCTCTGATTAACTAGGGGAGCGAGGGAGGACAAGCACTCCTCTATTATTCATTACTCCACAGGAGCACAGAGAGGGAACATGGCAAGAATAGCCCAAGAAAGACAGAAAGAAACAGAAGAGGATATTTTTGCAGACTGACACCCGCCACCACCACTACCACCCCCCCCACCCCCCCCCACCACCACCCTTTTTAAAAAAGAATATTTTTTAGTTTGTTTGTTTCCTCTTTTTTAGTGCGTGCCCTTGATGCGAGGCTCGCTGGGTTCAGTAGAGCTCTGTTTCTGCAGGGCCACGGATCTGTCTGCCCACCTCAGTGTCTGAGTGAGAGTGGAGCATGCATGCATAAATGTAGCCACACACACACAAACACACCCACACACACCCACACACACACACACACACACACACACACACACACACACACACACACACACACACACACACACACACACACACACACAGGGTCTCCCTTCAAGGCAGTTTGTTGGCTGTCACATACAATACTCTCAAATATAGGGAGACATCAGTCCAGTTCTGGTCTGGACTGTTGGAAAACAAACATGGCACGCGACATGATTCCCAACTCACCCAACTGTTGTCGCAGTCACAAAAACGCACATTATATACACATTTGTTTGTTGTCCCTAAATAATGAAGCATAGCTCTTGCTGAGATCACACTATAAGATACTTTCCTGCCGCAGGTCTGACAGAACCAATCTCTTCAGAAGTATGACTGACAGAGGCGTCTCTTCAATACTTAAAAGGCAAAAACATACAACATTGATGACTTGTGGGTTCACAGGGTTGTCATCTTACAGTAAGACGGATACACCAGTCACGTCTGCAACAACGTCTATGTCACCTCCATATTCATTAACAAAAATATGAAATGAACCCCTCCTTTACAGCAAATATGATTTAAAAAAAATGTTATTTTTACAAAACGGTCACTATATCCTGACAGTAGTGCATGAGACAGATAATCTGAAAAGAGTCATGTGTCTCTGTGTCCTCCGGTGCTCCTAATGGCATCTGCAAGATTTCACAGACCGGAGGAAAACAACCAATCAGAGCCGAGCTGGAGCCTTGCTGTCTCTGAACAGCTGTCAATCACTCACGACCTCCGATCAAACGGTCAAACTAGGCAGCGCTGATCAAATATGAATCAATATTCTGTTACTGTAAAACCATATTGCTCTCCTCAAATGTTTCCAGAAACATCTTGTAGTGTACTGTTTATCTGTAAAATGAGAAAGTTTGTGACCTGGCCGCCATGTTGAGATCAGTTGAGGAAATACTAAGCACCGCCCACCAGCCGGAGCAAACTTTCTCATGCTGCCTCCGTTAAATGAACAGCCAATAGGAACACTCTCTCTCTCTGAAATGACCTGTGATTGGTCAAAGTCTCCCGTCACAGGCTAGATTTTTTTAAAGTCTGAAAAAAGAGCCATGAGGAGGTGCAGAAGTCTAGTTTTCTCTCAGAACACTTGAATTACATATGCTCAAAGGCTATTATGGAATTTTTGCCCAATGATGCCAAAAATATTCTGCCTACTGCCACTTTAAAAATTGTTTTTCTCTCTTTTTGTCACCATCAGAAAAGATTTCAGGTCGTAATAGCTGATTCTATTTGCTGTCAGTCATGGCAGGTGTATTGGAGCACATTTGACATGACTGCATTCCTCAGGCACGCATCCCTTCAAACAGAAAATTGTGTGTTGCGCTCAGAAAGGTATTCCATTCCCTCGCACTCTTTATTTCTCTTCATTCAATTTTCCCATTCCTCTGCCATTGTCTCAGCCTCCCCAGCCTTTTTACGTCGTTGTCTGTAAAGCCCATCTGCTCTTAGTGCTCTTATGTGTTTATTCAACAGCAGCAGCAGCAGTTGAGGGTCGGCCTGTCGTGTCAAGTGGGGTTGTCAGACCCTGATGGGCCAAAGAGGCTGGCTCCGATAATGGCCAGCATTGCTGAAATCACAGTGTGTAGCCTATGTGTGTAGGTGGGGAGGGGGGGCAGTGAGGCAGAACAGAACGCAGTGAGGAGAATGAGAATAAGATGAGAATAAAAATGTGCAACTACGGCACAGACTGGGCAAGCACTCCTCCGCCACCCCCAACCAGCTGGCTGCAGCCCACGTCAATAACATGTTCATTTTGCTCCATCGTGGTTTTAATGGGGTTTCAATGAGGCATCAAATGAGTTCTGCTTGAGCGGAATCACCGTTCAGCACAAAACTCTTCACTACTGCAGATTCGATTCTTTCTCCAGTGCAGCAAAGATGCAACAGGGAGAGAGGGGCCCGAGGAACATGTGCATTTCTGGTTGCAGGCGGGAGCGTGTCTGAGACTCTGAGTGATCAGAAAAATAGAAACCCCAGCATATGATGTGAAGTAATCTCATCCCACAGCTCTGAAATAGATAGATCTCAGAGAGAGGCAATGTTTAATTTTCAGTTTCAACAAGAAACATTCACAAATGTAGTTGTTATTGTGGCACCGTGTTGTAGTGGATTGCACTAGATTGTGTTTTCTGCAGCAAATATTCAAATATTCAGGATAGCAGTCATTTAAATTGGTGAGCTTTTTAGAGGTCTGAAGAGGCAAAACCTTCATAATAAAAGATTAGAGGTAAACAAAATGTTTTTGATGATATCTGGATACCTTTTATGTACTTATTAAGACATCATGTTAATGTTGGTAAGGGATAAGGTAGTATTATGATCTGTACATTTATCTGAGAAATACCCTTTATTTAATTTTATTTAATTTTATTTAATTTAATTTAATTTAATTTAATTTTCTATTTCTATTTTTCACTCGATTAAAATATTTAATCATGATTAATCGCAAATTAATCACACATTTTTTGTCTGTTCAAAATGTACCTTAAAGGGAGATTTGTCAAGTATTTAATACTCTTATCAACATGGAAGTGGACAAATATCCTGTTTTATGCAAATGTATGTATATATGTATTATTGGAAATCAATTAACAACACAAAACAATGACAAATATTGTCCAGAAACCCTCACAGGAACTGCATTTAGCATTAAAAATATGCTCAAATCATAACATGGCAAACTGCAGCCCAACAGGCAACAACAGCTGTCAGTGTGTCAGTGTGCTGACTTGACTATGACTTGCCCCAAACTGCTCCTTAGGTTTTCTAGTTTCATATGATACCAGTATCTTCACTCTAGCTTTAAAACTGCCAAAACTTTGACAGCCCTAATATTTTTTTTATTTTTGTACTATTGTTTATTATAATTTTTTATTATTAATTATTATTATGTCTGTATCCAGCTGATGGGTGGGGTGATGGGAGGGAGTACGGGATGGAAAATGTTTTACATAACTGTTATTCACTGTACCATTTGATGCGATTTGCAAACTGAAAACAACAAAAAAAGATTACAGAAAAGACAGAAAAGATGAGCATAATTTGTAAAGCAGAAATATCTATATATATTTAGGGTTTTTAAATCTTCTTTTATCCTTTTAATCATATTGTGAACCCCATGCTGGGAACCACTGATTTAAATGAATGTTACACTTTTTTCCATCATCTAACCAAGGAATTGCTTTACAGAAAATGTGAAAACCTATCATGAAAATGACAGAAATTGAATTCCCTCTATGCGAATAATTACATTCAATCTGATGAAATGACTCATTCGCTCTTTGAGTTTGTATTTTCTTCCTAGAAAGCTGCTGAATGAAATTACAGCACACATTGTCTCACCTCCTTGGTTGACTTGTTGAAGAAATATAATGTTTTATGAATAAAGATGAGACTAAACATGAGCCATTTTGCAGTGTATACTCCGTTTCTTCACCATGGCCTTCTACTCGAGGCCAGGAAGAGATCTGTCTCAACATTATCTATGCTGCCACGGACCAGTGGACACTTCAGTCCACTTAAATCATCTGAATTATTCACCAGAAGATCTGAAACACTGCTTTAGCTCACCACAGCTACACACCACAGTGTGTTTGAGTAAACTGTGCATGTGTCTCTGTGTATGTCATCATCATCATCATATGTTTTCTATAATCTACATGAAATTAAAAAACATTAAACATCAGTCAGCTTCAAACAATGTTGACACTGATCTTCCTCAGGGACTGGGATGAAGCATGCGAGCGTTGGTGTTTTCTTTAATACCAGTGGGGTAGAGATAGTCTGCAGATCAAAAGGCTTGAGTCAGACTTAATTAAAAAAATATTAATCATGTTTGTAGTTTTTTTTAGTAATTATCCTTTTACATAATAGTGAAGCTAATTGATTCATTAAGAATCACAGCAGTTGCTCGGGTGCTCGGTGGTGTAAAAGAACATGAGAATAAATATAACTTCAAAGAAGAAGAAAAAAAGTGGTTTAATATGACGCACACTGACGCTGCCGCAAAACGGCCTCAATAAATGGTGTTTTACTATATATTAGTTTAGGTTTGCTGGCAGCGTTGACACATGTAAATGTGCTGATTTTATATCTGATTATACAGTGTCATCTGCTGGTCAGTAAGGGACATTTCACATTTCTTATTTTAAAGCCACAAACACATGACTGGAACAAACGATTACAATGGAAACCAAAACACATGTGATTCATGTATTTATTGAGTATTTTAAACATTTGGTCACCCCTTGAGAGGAGTAACAGGTTACAGGGGAACACCAGCCAAATTAAGAATTCCAATATGTTCCTTCCATGGCCGAGGAAAGTTCAATCAGTATTTATGAACATGAGCTCCTCTCTCTCAAAGCCAGAAACCAGAGAAGTAAGTCTCAAACTTGTTATGTCATCAAGTATAAAGTCTAGAGCTGCTCCATAGACAATGAATGGGAGGCTGATTTCGTGGACCCACAGAGTGTTTGTTTTCTTTTTTATACCCAAATGAGCTTTATTCTATTGTAGTGTTATTAGCTGTGAAACAAAAATTGTACCAATATACTCAGAACATTCCCCTGGGTGCTCTCAGGGTCATTCAGAAAAGTGGTTCCCAACATGGGGTCTGGGCCCCCCTTAGGGGGGCGCCGGAGATCACAGGGGGTGCGCCAGGATTTGTCTGCTCTGAGGTTGTCAAAAATAGATTTGCACATGTATATCTAAAATTATAACAACACACTTACTGGATAATTTCTACAAAAGTCTGTATATAAAACTGTTTAAAAAGATATATTTTTTGCTACTTAGAAGGTCACATTCTGTTTAAACCTGGTATTTAGGCACAGTAGCAGATAAAGATCAGAATACACTTATATTATCAGTATTATACTAATTGTAGAATTAGATTCCAGTGGTGGCTGCATAGGACTGTTTCTGACTTCCAAACATTTCTAATAACACCAGAGCGTTGTAAAGTCCAAACGTCAACATTTATTGAAAAAAAGATAGATGTAATCATTTACAAAATTCACAACATGTTTTTATCTAATTAAATATTCTCCTGCAATCCATATTTGTTGGAGTTTAGCCTTTCAAAAACAACATATTCACTATGTTCAAAAACCTTTTTGCTCTCCCGCTCACCCCACACAAAGGCAGGCACACACCTGTATTAACGGGGCTGTCTAGCAGTAATTTAACAGCAACATAAATTTAATTTATTTAACAACAATAACAAAAAAGATATTTTGGTTTTAACACTATTAAAGTAGATTAATTAAGTTGTTTAAAAAATATTTTATATATATATATATATATATACATATATATACATATATATACATATATATATATATATATACATATATATATATATATATATATATATATATATATATATATATATATATATATCTGCATTCTCTTGGTAAATGCATCAAGACGTCATCACTTTATGTTAACGAAACTCATATATATATTAATGAAAGTTAATTTAATAAAAAAAGACTAACTCATTTAATACACTGAATCACTTGGAGGATTTGTAATTGCTTTAAGGCTGATGACATCAGCTTTTCTTGGATACAATTAGGGGGGGCTTCAAGGACAACAGGTTGGGAACCACTGATCGAGAACATCTTTACCAATTCATTGTCTATGGATCAGCACTGAACTTTATACCCTATGACATCACAAGTTTGAGTTTTAGCACTCTAGTTTTTGGAGTTGTTCATGTTTACTCATGTTTTTTTCGACTGTCTTAGACCGTAGGAATAACATGTATGAATTTTGAAAATGGGCGTAGTTCCCCTTTAAGTGCGCAGTGGCCCCTCGCAACAAAAGTGTTACACTGGAAACTGATAAAAACACAAAACAAATGCGTCACCAAACATTCATTCTACCACTGTGAATACACACACATCCACAAAAAGACCACTTTCAATGTCACAGAAAAACGTTCTCTTCCAAAGAGATTAATTTATACAGGCAGCATAAAAGACCTACATGGTGTATAAGGACTAGAGCCAAGTAGAAACCAGCCAGATGCAGTTACATTAGGCTGATTTAAAAATATGTAAAGTCTACAGCCACATTTGTAGGAAAAACATCTTCAAAAAGAATATTTGTCTTGTAAAATCACGAGTGTGGTTTTTATTAGGATCCATCGGATAAACTATTTGCAAAAACAGTAATATGTACATAGAGTTAGCAATATCATAAAAGAATAAAAGCTCAATGTTAACTCCTGACTGCTCTCTGTGTTTTCGATGCTTCTTTGACGTAGCAGCAGACAACTCTCCTCCAGTAATGAGTATCCGGTTGCTTTTGCTCTGATTGAAGCAGCCCTTTGCTAAATTGAGCAATCATGGGTCGTGTTTGTTGACAGCATGCAGCTACACTGACCTCGCTGATGAGTGGACTACAGCCACTGTTTGCATTCTGATTACTAACCAGCCAATGAGTCAGAAAGGTCGACGTCTGACTGGAACACAGCTGAGCAGAACAGCAGGGAACACGGCCCTTTGTAACCTTTGGATTGACAGGCGTAGTTTGACAGAAGAGGTTTAGCACAGTACAGAGCTGTAGCTTCACTAGAAAAAAATATCCTACAGCAGAGATGTCTTCTAGTCTAGAAAGATGTATCTTTGTCAGTGAGGCGTAAATGAATACTGAGACTTCTCCTTCAACTCTCCTTGACTGACATATCAAAACCATTTCTCATGCCCTGCAGCGATACAGCCTTCCCATAATCACACAGACGCATTCCTGTCAAATAACATTGTGAAGCTGTAAAGCACACACAGTCCTCTGCACCAGTTTGACCATCATCAAGACACAGCTTAGCAGAGAGATTTGGGTCGAACCTTTGGGAAAAGCTGGAAAAAAACATTCATTATTTTTTTTTTCTGCATGACAATCAGGAGGTGAACGCTAAATTGTTCAACCCTTCATTTAGAAATTGGTATCTTACCCCAAAGTAGTTGTTTGGAACGAAGCCTTCCCTGCCACAGAGCGAGGCCCACCACCAGTCCGAGCCTTCAGGTTTCTGCAGGATGGTGATCATGTCTCCCTCTTTGAAGCTCAGCTCATCGGTTGCCTGAGACGGGTAGCTCCACAGAGCGTACAGCACCCCGCTGTTCTCCGCCCCCATGGCCTCCTCCACACCTGGGATCACAAAGAAAACAGGATATGTATGCATGTTTAACACTTTCTGCACCAGAGAGCGATAGTTTGGACTGATGATCAGGGAGACCATACGGCGTTATAGGTTATAATATCAGCTTTTGATTAAATATCAAATATGTAGGAATTCATAGCTTAATTTTGAAACCCTTTAATCTGCCAAAAATGCAGATTTGGTATGAAATGGTCATATATTAGGATACCAGATATTAGCACAATATTATTTAAAGTTTTCCATCTCAATGTGTCCTGTTGCTGTGTCCTTGAGTAAGACACAGGGGGCCTCATTACAGAAAAATATCCAACTGCTTGTCCCATCTCAACTTAGGTTTCAAAGATAGGAAAAATCCTATCTTTTTATTACAAAAGCAATTCCTAAACTCATGGCTGTCTCCTATCTTATCTCAGACCTCCTATCCTATCTTAACTTAAGAATTCCTAACTGTAACTGCAAATTTTATTCTTCAGTCAGCACAGGTCATCTTTGATTAGAATGTACCAGTAAACTACTCAAGACGCACAATCCAAAATATTAAATTAAATTTAAGCTATGAGGAGTCTGAGTCGGTGGAGGCGAGGGAACCCCACCTTTTTAATCAAATAAATAAATAAATAAGTGTCATCATACGGTTTGAGTAGCCTTTCAATCATTATATTTCGGTGTTCATGTTGTTCCCCATCATCTGTAATAGCAAAATTGCTAAGATAAGATAGGTAGTTAAATTTTTTTTCTTTCAAAAATGCAGTTAGAAAACATGTTTCTATAACACCAAAAATCCTAAATGTCATCCTAAACCCGAGATAAAGTCGGATTTCAGACTTAGGAAGTTTCTGTAATGAGGCTCCTAACTGTTCCCTTTAAGTTACCTTGAGTGAGAATATTGGCTAAAAACCATAGGCTAAATGTAAACTTGACTTTTATGATGGATATTTTAGCATCAGCTATATGATGTGTATGTATGTGAATGACTGATGGGAGACTAAGACTCAAACCCGTCACATTTAACAAGCGGTTCAAAGAGCAAAGGTCAGAGCCCCAGTAACTGTCAAATGGTGTCATTTTATGATTTGTTCTGTTATGCTTGACTTTTAGCATTTAATAGTGTCGTGTCATAGGGTTTGTGTGTGTGTGTGATTGTCTCACCCCTAAGGAAGGTCTCGCACTCCTCAAACCCTACAGCGTAAGGATCACACTTCTGGGAGGCGGTAGCGCCGTCGCTCTCCGTCATGGCCACGACAGCAGCTCCGTTACTCACCAGAAACTCACAGAGAGGACGGTCGTTACAAGAAGCTGCACAATGCAGTGGAGTCCTGTGGGTCAACAGAACTGGCAGTTAATACACGTAGCAGAGTACAAGATAGCTGTTCTGAAAATGTCACATCATGAACTCAAGACTTAACCTGCCACCATTTATGTGCTGAGTTACACAAAACAGTTTATTTAGCTTAAGAAGCAGGAGAATTTTCTCAACACATAAAGGAACACTTCATCCTTCAGTTTATCCCCTAAACATTCAAAAATCAACACATCTGGAGTAGGTTCTGGAGTAGTAAAAAGTACAACATTTGCCTCTGAGATGTAGTGGAGTAGAAGTATAAAGTTATATAAAAGGGTATGGGAAGTACTCAAGTAAAGTACAAGTGCCCTGAATTTGTACTTAAGTATAGGACTTGAGTAAATGTACTTAGTTACATTCCACCACTGGAGAGAGGATACAGGTGTGAAAGAATAAGCAGATGTTTACCAGCCGTGGCTGTCTGGTGCGCTGACATTGGCTCCAATGCGAACCAGGAAATCCACCACATTGTAATGTCCCCCACAGATGGCGTTGTGAAGGGCAGTGATGCCTTCATCGTTGGGTTGGCTGGGGTTGTTCATCTATGGAAGACATTTTACACAGAGTGGATTCATCAGCTGGAGGCGGGATTGTAATAGAGGCAATGAATGGCTGAAATGTTATTAAAGGGCCATAAAAGTAAGACAGAAATGATGTCTGCTATTGGCGATGTACAACTTGGTGCTATGAGTCGCTCTCGGCCACTTTCATTTTGTCAAATTAGCTCTCAGAGAAAAAAAGTTTAGAGAACCCAACTGGCTTTTTCCACTTTTTCCTCCTTCTAAAGCTACTGTCAGGATCACCTTGAGTCAGCTCTTAACCCCAGACTGCTAAAATGGAAAGTAGAAGCTGATGTGCAGTATGAGAAACTTCCAGACAAATGTGTTGAATGTGTTGAATGCAGGCTCAGCAAACCTTCGCCGACTGAATGAAAGTTAAATATCACATATATTTCAGTGTTTCTTAAAGTCTAAATCTAGAACTGGAGCACCTACTATACACTCTACTGTCTTAGTTCAGACTGGTTTGAGGGAGTTTTTACCCAGTAAATCTTTTTTTTTTTTTTTTAAATGGAGGCTGCTGATGTAAGCTAAAAAGAATGCATCCTCCAAAAATGAATTACAAAAAATGTTTTTGTAAGAAAAGAGATAGATATAGTAAACAATTAGAGCTGTCCAAGTTAACGCGATAACGTGTAAACGCAAATTCGTTTTAACGCGTAAACGCAAATTCGTTTTAACGCCACTATTTTTTTAATGCATTAACGCAAATTGCGATTTTCAGTTTTAAAGCTAGAGTGAAGATACTGGCATCATATGAAACTATAAAACCTAATGAATCCATTGTTACCAACCACGTCATAGTAGCGTGTTGTGAAGGAGGTTACATAACGCTCCAAACTTACACCAAGTTTTGGCGAGGAAAAACTGGTATGGCCATTTTCAAAGGGGTCCCTTGACCTCTGACCTCAAGATATGTGAATTAAAAATTGGTTCTATGGCCTTTATTTTAATGAATCAATTCATTTTTATCTTGTAATAAATCTTTATTCTCAATAGATTATGTTTTATATAACTAGTTGGTAGTCTTTACATTTTGGATTTTTTCCAATTTTTTTCCAATTTCTTTGAATCAATTTCACCCATGTCTAAAGTTTTTATGATTTTGCTTCCCTTACTGAATCAAAGCTTCATGTTTATCAAAAAATATATATATTATTTGTATATAATTATTGGTGCAATGGGTCTAGTATTTTAGGTATGATTACTATTACTGGGAGTAGTAGCAGCAGATAGCTGTAGTAGAGCAGTAGTCCTAGTTGCAGTGACAGTATATATACAATAAGGTATATTAGTACACACACACACACCTCCTGCACGGCCCTCTGCACTATCTCCAGTTCTCCGACCAACGCTCCGTCCAGCAGCAGGACGAGCGGGCTGAGGCGAGCTCGCCTCCCAGAACTTTTGTCCCGCTTTGCCTGCCGCAGAATGGAATGGTAGCACTGAAGGGACAAACAGGATAAAGTTTCACCACAGGGATTTAAACCAATATGTAAAGTTTTAAGCTGTAAGCTGTTTTATAATGAGAATCGTTGACAGATAATGTACAGTGTTAACATAACAAATGTGCCTTTACAGTGGGTTGAATGCATAATATTTAATAAGGCATTTTTTTCTAACAAATTGACACATTTTTTCTTGTCCAGAAATTATTACATCATCAGTTGCCTCCTTACTCTGAAATCAGGATGCATCGTGGGTGCAGGTAGAGGGGCAGGAGGCATAGCAACGTCCTCTCCCTCTGAGGAGCTGCTGGTCTCGCTACTGTGCTCCCCCTTCCGGCGGCGTTCCTTCTTGCGAAAAAGCTTGTCGATGAGATTCTT
Source organism: Sebastolobus alascanus (assembly GCA_916701645.2). Lineage (NCBI taxonomy): Eukaryota > Metazoa > Chordata > Actinopteri > Perciformes > Sebastidae > Sebastolobus > Sebastolobus alascanus. Next base: position 1,193,147 of record CAKAOJ020000040.1, on the reverse strand, counting down.
GTACTGGTTCGGCTGGTAATGGGAGGCCCTCTTCAGGGGCCGCGACTGGTCCACGGAGCCCCGTCTCTTCAGGGGCCGGGGGATTTCTGCCCGCATGCGGAGCAGCTCCTCCAGATTAGGAATCTCCTGGCTCTGGGCCTCAGGGGCCACCACTGGCTGTAGCCTGGTGGGGCTGAGGGGCCGGGGAGCTGGGGGAGCGCCCTCCCCTCTGCCCTCTGGCATGCTGGGATTCTCCGAAATCACAGGCATGTGATGAACCAAGTCCAGCCGCTCTAACTCTGCATCTATATCCCCTGAGTTCAGCGCTGCAAAAAGATGGATACCAAACCACATTTGTAAGGCAACGTTAGTTGAACATGGAGAGTGTCAGAGTGTGTGTGCAGATGTTAAAGGTGTTATACCGTCACTGTACACGGCTGGTTGTCTCAGCTCAGGTGGGTGTTGCAGTGGCTGGGGTACAGGTTGGTGGAAGAACTCTCTCGGGATGGGTATAGGTGGTTGGTAATGTGCCATATCACCCTCTCCTCCCAGGACTCTGGGGTGGTGGGTTATCATCGCTTCCCAGTGGGGGTTTTGGAGACGCATGATGACGGAGAGAGGGATGGGCTTGCGCTGGCGGGACTGAGTAGAAGTCGGGGGAATGGAAATACGGGAGATGATTGGCTGAGGGTGGTAAGGAGAGTGGACTGGGGAAGAAACATCTGGAGGTACTGCTATACGCGCGTTACGGGGGAGAGAACCATGGGGAAACAGATGAGATTGAGAGCGAGGATCCTGGAAAAGAAAGAAGAGATCAAGGATAAATTCTTCTAATCTAATCCCAATCCACTGAATCAGATGACTGTATAATGTGAAGTGTCTCTCATCGTTCCAAATCACAGAGAATTATCACATAACTCTGCAGCTCTATGCAGATATTAAGCCTCTTTTAGCTTGTTCTTTTCATTTTATGGCAAATTTATTGTGTGGTTCAGTCTCATCAAAAACCTACCTGCTCAGCACCAAAAGGTAAAATATAATAAGAATAATTAATTGAGCCAAAAGGAAAATGAACACTACAGAAACAGGGATGATAATTTTGTTGCTTTGTGACTGCTGGATGTGGAAATGAATATTTCCTGAGACAACTTAACTTAAAGGGATAGTTTGGGTGTTTTGAAGTGGGGTTGTATGAGGTACTTATCCATAGTCAGTGTATTACCTACAGTACATGATGGTCGGCACAACAACAGTTTGGAGAAGCAGACAGGAGTTACCGCACAGGAGCAAAGCAATGTACTGCTTCGGACAGGGGCGGCAGCAAAACACATTTTAACCACCTAAAAAATCAATATCAGTTTAAGTGTACGCTATATTTAGAATATTTTCACCGCTTTACTTTACAGCCCTCTCCAATGGGGAACTGAAGCCTTTGTATCCATCTATGCTCTCGCCAAAGCCACCAGACTCCATTGAAAAAAACTGCAATTTTTACCTTGCAGAACACAGAGGTTGCAGGTCTACCGCTGCCTCGATCAATTAGTTTGTTTGTGTAATTGTGTGACTTTGGTTAGTTCAGATTCACCAATGTCACACAATAACACAGACAAACTAACCGATCAAGGCAGGAGTAGACCAGCAACCTCCGTGTTCTGTGAGGTAAAATTACAGGTTTTTTTTTAATGGAGTCTGGTTGCTTTGGTGAGAGCATAGATAACAGCTTTAGTTCACCGTTGGAAACATAGACTGTACAGCTGTCTCATGGCAAGGTAAACTGGCAAAAATATTGTAAATATAGCGTACACTTAAACTGATGTTGACTGTTTTGGGTGAGCCTTTCTTTTAGGTGGCTAAAATACATTTTGCTGCCCGAACCATTCCTTTAACAAGCCAGTAACACGGTGCTGACTGTGTATCACACCGCTTTTAGCCGTTTCGATGGTTTTCTGACCAATAGAGGCCAAAAATGGACTAAAGCATCTTTAAAAAAAGAAATGCTATGACTGAGTATTGCGTTCAAGAGGCTGGTGAATCCCCGCCCACAGTCTGTTAGCCAGTTCACCCTGTTACTGGCAGTACCTCCCATTTCGTGGATATCTGTGGCTTCTCAACAACTCGAGGGAATGGCTTAGCACAGATTTAAGAAAAAAGGTTCGGGCTACAACATAAGCCATACAAATAAATCTCTCACAGCACCTATTTGAAAGCCTCTCTGTTAACACCACCCACCTTTTTGGGGCTCGAGGCCGGAGGAGGGCCATCGAGGTTGGACTCTCTCCAGCTGCTGTTTGGCACAGACGGCCGTAGCCACTCTGTCTCTGTAACAGGAAAGTGTTAAGTTAGAAAACAGAGACCACACACAGTACAGCCAGAGCGCCAGGTCTTGTACCCAAATGGTTTGCCCTGGACTTATTCCTACGTTTCACATACAAAAATAAAGCTGAGAGAGTGTCAGAAATCAACCAACTGTCATAGGTGTGGTGAGGTTTCTTCTCGTAGGACACGTCCAGATCTGTCTCATTCCACTTGCCAGAGCTCTTTTGCTGCTGCACACCCTCATCTGGGAGAGAGGGAGAGATTGAGAGAGAAAATAAGAGCAAAAGAAACACAGAAAACAGTGCCAGAAAGAGGGAGACATTACAAAAGGAGGCCTCAGTATTGCAGTACTTTACAGGCCAGTATTTCTCCAAGACATTTTATTTGTTGAGTTAAAGAATCTCTGAAAGGGGCCATTAAACCCAGCGTAATTCAATTCACTATGGAGGCAGCTATATGAAAAGATGATGTGTCATATCATGTGTGCAGCATTTGAGTCCAAGACAAGTTTCCCTATTGAGACAATAAAGTACCTGTATATTGTATCGTACAACTATACTGAATATAGATATGAAGCCCATCTTTTTGTTCTTCACACCCAACTCTAATGATTTCACACTGTTTGGGGTTCATTAAAGCAGCAGTAGGCAGATTGGAGCAAATATGATTAAAAAAAGTTATTTTTATGAAACAGTCACTATATCCTGACAGTAGTGCATGAGACAGGTAAGCTGAAAAAGAAACTCATGTGCCTCTGTGTCCTCCAGTGCTCCTAATGACATCTGCAAGATTTCACAGACTTCAGGAAAACAACCAATCAGAGCCGAGCTGGAGCCTTGCCGTCTCTGAGCAGCTGTCAATCACTCGCAAACTCTGATCAAACGGTCAAACTAGGCAGCGTTGATCAAATATGAATCAATATTCTGTTACTGTAATGCCTATTTGCAATGCCAAAAATATTCTGCCTACTACCGCTTTATCATGGCAATTGACTTATTTATGAACTACTACTGTGGTTGGCAGCATTGCTGACCCTACCTGCTCCCTTGAAATACCATATCTAAAAAAACATTCATCACCAAATTAGAAAAGATCACTGAGGGACAGTTCAGGATTTCTGGTTCAAAATGTGCATTGTCATCATGTTGACTGAATAGTACCAGCTTCATGCTTAAACAGCACATCTGTAACTGAAACATCCACCCCAAGACAAGACTGCTTTTATTTCAAAAAGTATCCCTCCTTCACGAAACATTATAATGCTGGTCATATTGTAAATATTATAGCACAAAGCCCTCGATTATACGTTGAGGTGATGTTTCCTTTATATACAGTATGCCACTCTTTCAGGTGGTTTCCCACCTTGCATGTGATGTCAACTCAAAATGACTAAAATGAGATGATTAAATATTTCTGCTGGGTTTACCTGCCATCTAACTACAGCCACTTACCAGGTTGCCTGAAACCTCCTAAATTTCGAGGGAGCGTGTTGGATGCTGGACGATTGAAAGACAAAGGAGAGCGGCTTCTGTCTGAGCGAGGCGACCTGCGGCCCATCAGGCTGCTGTCGTACGGGCTCAGCAGGTTGGAGGAGGGCTGGGGCGAGGCAGGCCAAGGTAGCTGGTCAATAGTAACCGTGGGGCTCGGAGAAGGGCTTCTCTCCACGTAACTGATGGAGCCCCGTGGGCTCCTGTCGTAACGAGAGGGGGAATTACGCCTCGGGGTGTGAGGCGAATGTTTGGGGCTCTGCTGGCCGTACGAGTAGCTGTCGGACCCAGCTCGAGGAAGTGGAGAGTGTGCCTCCCTCTGGATCATGGGGGGTGAGAGTGGGCTGGGGGAGAAGAAAGTAGGGGAGGATGATGTGTTTTTATTGCTGGAGAAGACGTCCGTGGAATGGAAAGTTGTTGAGCTTGGGGAGAAAGGCAGGGAGCTGCAGCTGCCATTACTGCTGCCACTTGACTCCCTCGTAGTGATGGAGGTGTTGGACCTGGTCTGAAGGGAAAATGTATATGTTATTAATAAATATTATATGGAATGACTATATTACTGTGCCGGGTTGAAAAATGTTTACATTGTTTCATTTTAACAAAGATAAAAAACTTATTTTGTTGGCATTCAACAACTGCTGCACCAATGGGTCTTTGACAGGCCGCCAATAGAGTGCTCCAGGGATGACATATTTTTGTAGGCCAACCTGGAAGTTAGCATCGCCCTGGTTCCCTCGACAAAAAGCCAATAGGGTTTTTCCTTTTGGTTTTAGGATTATTGCAGAAAATAAGCTCTGTGGCAAACAAATGTTTATGATACTTACATGTTTTGCACCGTAAGATAATCTTCACAAATAAACACCACGTTTATGATTTTTTGAAGCGTAAATGCAATCGCCAGAAGTTAAAAGCTAACGTTAGGCTATAAACAAACTACACCACGGTCGCATGACTTCACGTCGCCACCACTAAACTAAAGTCGTGATGACATTTAGTTGTCTCATTTAGCCACTTGTTAGCAACCGCCTTTTTGAAGACACGTAAAGGATTCAAAATTCACAAGTGGGGTTTTTACTAATGTATTTCATGTCGTAGAACAAAACGTTACAATTAGGGCTGTCAAAGTTAACGCGTTAATTACGCGTTAACGCAAATTTGTTTTAATGCCACTAATTACTGTATTGCATTAACGCAGCTTGCGATTTTTAAGTGAGAACGGGCTCAGTTTTCAAGCTAGATTGAATACTGATACTGGTATCATATGAAACTAGAAAACCTAAGAAATCCGTTGATACCAACGATGTCATACTAGCTTGTCACAAATGAGGTTAAATAACGCTCCACGCTAAATTATGGCGAGGAAAAACTGGTGTGGATATTTTCAAAGGGGTCCCTTGACTCCTGACCTCAAGATATGTGAATGTAAATGGGTTCTATGGGTACCCACGAGTCTCCCCTTTACAGACATGCCCACTTTATGATAATCACATGCAGTTTGGGGCAAGTCATAGTCAAGTCAGCACACTGACACACTGACAGCTGTTGTTGCCTGTTGGGCTGCAGTTTGCCATGTTATGATTTGAGCATATTTTTATGCTAAATGCAGTACCTGTGAGGGTTTCTGCACAATATTTGTCATTGTTTTGTGTTGTTAATTGATTTACGATAATAAATATATACATACATTTGCATAAAGCAGCATATTTACCCACTCCCATGTTGATAAGGGTATTAAATACTTCATAAATCTCCCTTTAAGGTTAATTTTGAACAGATAAAAAATGTGCAATTAATTTGTGATTAATCACGATAAATGGAAAATCATGCGATTAATCGCGATTCAATATTTTAATTGATTGACAGCCTTCGTTAAAATCTCTCAAGCTTGTGGTAACCACAGACCTTATTGCAGGCATCTAACTAAAAACCCATTGACTTCCAGACGAGGGAACCCGAAGTGATAAAATGCTAACTCATTTCTGAGTTTTAGGACTCATTCTTGTCAGGATCAGTTTTATTTTTATTTGGTAGGGATGATGCAATTTAACATAGTGCCAGTACAGGGCATGAAACTGATGTGCTGCACACAGAGTTTATAGCTATTGCTAATGCACATCTCTACTCTATGGCTAAGACTCATGGAACATGTTGTTGTCGAATATACTCACAACGTAACTATTGTTTTATTTTGGGTAATATGAAAAGGTGTTTAACTTACTAAAGGGGGAGACCAGTACTGGAAGTGTGTTTATGTTTATGTGTGTGTGTGTGTGTGTGTGTGTGTGTGTGTGTGTGTGTGTGTGTGTGTGTGTGTGTGTGTGTGTGTGTGTGTGTGTGTGTGTGTACCTGAGACTCAGACTTTGTGTTGTTGTTGGTGGAGGAGGCCTCCTTCAGCAGGGAGTTGAACTCTCTGGATAACTCATCTGCTGTAGCCAGCGATGCATTCAGGTCATCATTTATCGTCTGGACTGAACACAAACCACATAAGCACCACAGACAATTAGCACAGCATATTACTCCCATGTACACACATATACACTGAGCCAAAAGACAAAGACAAGTCAAATGTATGTGGAAACTCACACAGCATGCTGCTGCCAAAGCTCGTCTGAGAACTCATGGCTGTGAGGTAGCAGCGTCTGGCTCCTGACAAAAGGAAACACAACAGTTAGGAGAAAAGTTTCACACACCCTTCAACTGACAACGATGTCACAATTTCATGAGATGAATTCCCATTCAGCACTAAACATTCTATGGGACTCGGCGTGCCCCCGTCAGCGATAAAACGCAACACAGATTTGCACGAACAGGCTCTGCTCTGTCATTCCACTCGACCGAGCCTTTGACTCTTACTTTGATGCAATAAAATTAGACTTGCTGTGGCTTCAAGCTGAAAACGCTAAGGAGTGTTTAACCCTACCCTTTCTCTCCTGCTGCCGGATCCCAGCCGTCTCAACCCTCCAGGCGCTCTGACAAAGAGCCAACTTTCTGTGAGCACATAACCTGAACACCCTTCATGTCTACACAAGCCACTGTGTCCTCATACTTTGGCAACTGCACAAAACAAACAAAAAAAAAAAAAACACTTGCAGGCATGCTTGAAACAACGAATCACACCACTAAATGACATCCCAGTCCTTTGAGGCCCCTTTCAGGAAAACTGGTGTCTCCTGTTTGCTGACTCAACCACATTATCTGGGACGCCAGGTGTTCCAGCTTAACGTCACGTATGACTGGTCTGTTTCAAAGACTGTTTCAGAGAGACAGACAGAGAGACAGACAGACAGACAGACAGACAGACAGACAGACAGACAGGTGCACTGCACAGATAGTCAAGTAGGTGACAGACTAATAACCCAGACAGCTGTATATGTCAATAAGTAAATTAGTCCAGACTGGGTGCAAAAAGCTATTCAATGCTTTGCCAAAGAATCACTGCATGCCAAATAATCACTTAAAATATCTGCATGGGAAATGATTCTTCGACATTAAACATTTATGGTTTGATTTTCTGCTCATGAATATGCTCATGCATATTTGTATATATGTCATATGTGACAGCAACAGCTGCCAAATATTGAGGAAATAAGGACTTTGGGTAGATAAATTGTCTGCTTCTATTTGTTTTGCAGTAAGTTTGACAAATGTTAGTAAAAGTAAAATTAAAAGAAATAATATAGACCTTGAAATAATGTTCAATAGCTTGATGAATTTCCCAGTGGTATTATTCCTTAAAAGGGTCACGTCTAGAAGGTAAGTTGCGAAAATGTCCAAAAAATCATGCGAGACTCGTTGCCTGATGACCTATCATAACCTTAAAGTGATAGTTTTGAAGTGGGGTTGTATGAGGTACTTATCCATAGTAGGTGTATTATACAGTAGTTGACGGTCAGCACGCCCCCAGCTTGGAGAATCAGACAAGGATACCGACACCCGGAGGAAAGCAATACAGTGCTGTGGACAGGGACGGCGGAAAAACTTGTTTTAGCCACCTAAAAGAAAGGCTTACCTTAAATAAATCGATATCCGTTTCAGTGTAGGCTATATTTAGAATATTTTCACTGCTTTATTTTGCCTTCAGACAGCCCTTTTCCATGGGGAACGGTACTGAAAGTGAAACTTATCTATGCTCTCTCCAAAGCTAGCAGGCTCAGATGACAAAAACAGCATAGATACGTTTCACTTTCAGTTCAGTTCGCGGTCAGAAAATATTCTAAATATAGCGTACACTTAAACGGATATCACATTTTTTAGGCGAGCCTTTCTTTTATGTGGCTAAAATACGTTTTTCCGTTTTTGGATAAGAACCTCATACAACCCCACTTCAAAACACCCGAACCATCCCTTTAACCATTCGAGGTCATTGCCTAACCTTAACCATCTCCTGAGAGTTTTTTTTCGCAACTTGGTGGTTACCTTCTCGACACAACTCATTTCTATTGCCTTCACATGGCTCTCAACATGGCGATGGCTGAGCTAACTTTGCTAACAGCGCTAACAGTGAAAACAACTTTGAAAAACAGCAGTGCTGACAGAGCTAACAGTGTTAACCTGGGGGGGGGAACCGGAGGGTGGGCGCTGCGCCTCCGCACTGGCCGTTGAGCGGCGGCCGTGAGCTAGCCAGTGGGGCATGCTCACACGCGCTAACATGCACTAAAAGGCACGTTTGGCCGGCCCGGCTATGTCAACAAAGCACGGAGAAGCTCGGATTACAACACAAACAGAGGGAGAGAGACTTCATTCTCTGCTCAGGTAGACATTACTCCTCTTTATCTTTACATAGACAATAGTTGTTTCATGCTATATTCATGTTCTGGATATTGTATAGAGCACCTTTAAATTACAAAATATTAGTGCATCTTTCTCTTTTAAGTGCTGTAAAGCCTTACTACTGTGGAGACTTCATGTATATAACATAAATGCCATATTAGTCTAATATGTTATTTCCATTAGACAGTAAATATGTGCATGTTGGGGCTGACTAAATATCTGAAAAATGAAGTTAAATTGAATGTTTATCCAAGTGTGTCGAGCCTTCCTAACACACCTGTCCGCCATTTACAATCCTGCCCTAGTTGAACAAATACCGGCCATGTTATTATGGTCTCACAGACAGACAGAAAGTGAGGTCAGTCTCTCATCAGCCTGTGAAAAATAAGGAAGCCACTGTCACTGATGATTCAACCGCTCGGCCTGCTATGTGACCACCACACAACATTTCTGTGAGATATTTTGGTACGTTTCCTACTTAAAAAACAAACCACGGCTACTCTTATACTGTAATAAACCATCAATTTGCTTTGTGTACTGTCTTATACACATCACTCTGTAAGAAATTGTTGTAATTTATTGTTTTCTTTTGCCCATTATCCCCTAACGTGCCTTGTTCTTCAAGTAGTTGTTCTTCAGGTGTACTTTTTCAACTTCAAACTTATTTAGTTGTGTAGAAATAGAAACCAAGATATGATAGGCCCCTGTAAGACAGTTTTTTAGTAGCCTATTAATTCCAAAAGTTTCAATGGATGCTATGTGTCTCCTCCTGCCTCAACTCTTTGCTAGGTTTAGGTTCAATACGTCCCAGACGTTATTATTTGTATATGTACAAACACATATGTAAGCAAATGAAATTGATATTGATCTTACTTTGGGAAAGACAACAAAAAAAGCTGCAGGGTTCCTATGAGCTTCTTTTGTTAATTTGGGCATAAACAGAAAGGGGTAGAGGACGTTTACCTTTGTTGCCACCCCAGTGTGTTATTAGGCCTGATACAAGCACCTTTTAAAACTAGACCAACGTCTGGATAAGCCCCCAGCACCAGTTGAACATTAGCCAGGGCCAGAGGAAAACATGTATTATGTAAGGTCATCAAACTGACATGTACAGGCTGTAGCCGGGAATCGTCGTGTCTCACATTCCTCACCACTCCTCCCAGTGAGGCATTGGCCCTGACACACACAGTCTGGGACGCTTATCTCCGTCAAGAGCAGCTCACACAAAAAGAGATTACACTCCCACTGACTCACAAAGGTTAGGTCGATCACTCACTCACTGAACTCTCCCCTTCCTGCACAGAAATTCATTCAACCCGCCCCTTCACGGATTTCTCTTCAATGGTTCTATGACCATTTTTACTGTGTTGGTGACTGTTTGTGTTACTCTATTGTTTCATTGTCAGTACACCATCAAAACTATATTTTATTTTATATACTTTTTAAATTTAATTAGTACATATTTTGGACTTGTTTATAAAATTTATTTTTCACTTTACTCAAGCCTTATTCCACTGTAAATGTGTCTTAACATAAGCAAAAAAGCTGTAAAACAATAAGTAATTTTAAGGTTCTCTATATGATATCGTCGTCACGGAAGTGTAGCACTCACCCCCCGGTTCCCCCCCCCAGGTTAAAACTGTTAGCTCTGTCAGCACTGTTCCCTTTGTTGTCACTGTTAGCGCTGTTAGCACTGTTAGCTACGAGCCGTTGCCATGTTGAGAGCCGTGTGGAGACAATAGAAATGCGCCCCATCTCGCATTTAGCGACTTAAATAAGAGAACAGGTGTAAGAGCATGTAATTAAAATGGCTAACAAAGTATTTTGTCAACTTAAAGGGGACATATCATGAAAAACTCTCTTTTTCAGTGCTTGTGCTCATCCATTTGGGTTTCTGGAGTGCCTACCAACCCACAAACATTCAGATTCCCCTTCCTATGTCACATGAAGGCTCATTAGAATATACCGCCCACGGCTTAAGAACTACCTTTGCAAAGGTGCTCCATATTGTTCTCGCAAGCCAATCAGAGCAGACTGGGCTTCTTTGGGATGGGGTCTTAAAGAGACAGGCGCTAAAACAGAGCGTTTCAGACAGAGGGTGAATACAGGTATATTCTGACAGACTATAGGAGAAATATAACGTGTTTTTTGAACATTAAAGCATTTAAACACGTTCTAGTAAAAAAACAAAATACAAGTATGAATCTGAAAATGAGCATGATATGTGCCCTTTAATAATAATAATAATAATACATTTTAAAAGGTTCATTCACAGGATAATAGACAGAACCAAGGGTATTGCCTTACTTCCCTTATGACTTTATACTTCTCCTTATCATCTCCCATCATTTCCTTTTTTTGTTTTTTTGTTTTTTTTAACTTGACAGTTTGTGTCAGTAATTTGCATCTTGTCTTCCTTTGCTTTTTTTATCAGCATATTTTATTACTGTGCAAATAAACTAAGGTAAACTCAACAGCCTTGGCCGGACTTTGTAAAATGAAGGTTTCAAGAAGAGAAGCATATAGTGAAGTTTTAGGAACAGGCAACATACATGCAGTTATCGCATAAAGTATCAAGTTAGGCAACTGTTACACCTTAAACGCACAGTAGAAATGGGGTGTTGGTCTGTAAGTTTTAAAACACAGAGACATTAATCATCTGAAAATGTGAAGTGGATTGACAGCTTGTGGCCACTGCAGCGGTCCTATCCCGTACTATTCCAGGCTTGCTGATCTGCTGCTGCACTTTGGTTGCTTTCTCAAGAGAAGTTTCCTGGAAACCATATGCACTTTCTGTCCAGTTCCTTTCCAGTCTTGTGATTACGATGTCAGCTGGTTCTACCATTTTAACATACAGCAATTAGCTCTCTCGAGTGGTAAAGCCAAGATGAAAGCCACAAGATGAAACCATGAAGGAGTAACTAAACTACTGGCTACCTCTGCATACTATTAACTATTTGGGAACCTTGTTAACGGACACAAAAGCAGAAAGATACTGTGGGAAGCAGCAGGGAGATTTAAGGATTAAAGACAATAATCATTAGCTTTGCAGGGTGTGTCTGACCAAGACTACAACCTCTTTCCCTTACCAACAATTCCAGATTACGTGTCTAACCGATTCTCTAGTTTCTGCTGAACTCCATTCATTTCCTCCCCCTCCTGTTGGTTCCTCCTTCAGATCTTTCTAGCTTTGTCTCTATTCACTCTTGGCAGGAAACTTGGCTGAGACTGAATGATAAAAACAAAAAAAAATCCTGTGATACAACTAAAGGCCTCCCTTTGTGTCTTATGTTTCATTTTTCTTTGCCATGGAGTCCTAAAACCTAAATATTATGGCTGGGACGACATACCTATCTCCAGATTCAATAGTATCACAATACTTGGATGCCGAGTCGATTTGTATTGTGATTTTTAAGTATTGCGATTATACAAGTATTGCGATTCCATATTACGATTTATTGCGATTTTTGCTAACTATTCTAACACTAGACCATGAGACAAAGTTGAATCATACACTTCTAGGGACTTCTACTGTGGAAAATATCTAAATTAATATAGTAAAAATGTTGATTTTCAGCATGTATGTAGTCAGAGATGTCCAGAAGTCAAATATATCAGTCATTGTCAGGCATTATTTATTAATCTTTTTCCAGCAACCCAAAAATCTAAGAATAAAGACATTTCCCTCATAAATAAGTGGTATTTTCTTTTTAATTTATAAGGGACATGTATTGTTTTATACTTGTGGTAAATATAATCTAATCAATCTTATTTCCATATATGTATTTTGTATATACAGTTCCCTTTGTTAACACCTTATTTTGAAAGCCGGACGTAGTTACATGTGTATACTTCCGCTAACTTCGCAGTCTCTAGCTCTCCCGTCAGCTCCGTTCTCTTTATACAACCATGGTCAGCGCCATCGGGGCCGTTTGAATGCATTTAACATAAATGTCAGTATATAGGTGCTCTACAGTTGTAGCTTCGGCTGATTTCACCACGGAGATGAGAGTGACGGCTGGCTTGACCACACGTTACCGCAATACGATAACGTTTCCTGACCATGACAGAGTTAGCATGCAGCTTTAGCCGTGATGTCTAGCTCTGCTTTTCCTGCAATGTGTGAAACCCAAAGTGTTTCCATACTTTACTGGATGTGTAGTGTTTACCACTTTGGATTTAAAATGTGAGGGTGCAGGTCGTATCCACGTGGACCCTTCGCCGTTTTCTGCTTTCACGTCTTGGCTCGCTGCGGTTTGTTTTGGTTGACGGATACGGAACGGATATCACGTCAAGTTACTGAGACTACAAAAATAAAAGCGAAGAAAGAAGGAAGTTACCCTTCTTCTTCTACATAGACTCAAATGAAGCAAATATAGGAGCTATTGATTCTGGTATTAAAAAATCGATTTCAAAATCGTAAAAAGCGATACATAGGTGAATCGATTTTTTTTCCAACCCTACTAAATCTGGCTGTATGTCATCATGCAGACAACATAAACTAAATAATGTCCCACAGGAGAATAAACCTATGTCCATGATACACTCTCTTAGGTTCCAGTGGAAAACATAAACGCTGGTATTAAAGTTTCATTTCCACAAGGTCTCTTAATTGCTCTTACACAGCTTGCTTTGAAATATCCAGAATATCATTGTGTCAAGTCACTTTTTATGCCAGAAGTCCAACATCAAAGATAACATCCAGTGTGATGTTTACATTGGCACAATACTATCTCATGTGATCGGAATCTTTGAAATGGGCTGTTGGCATTTCTGGATTATGGAGATTAAGGCTAATTGTGCAAATACAAGTAGGTATTATGTAATTATCATGTAAAACACCAAATCTGTGTCACAATGCTCTAGGAAGGAGATCATGTTGAGTTTGTGGTTTTCAGTATCTGCCAAAACCACAGAAAGAGTGTTTCCCAAAAAAGTTTCTCCAAAGAATATCACCTCAGATTAGAAAACTATGACCAAACTGCCATAAAGTAATAATTAGGGCTGAGAATCATTCAAAATATTTAATCGCGACTAATCGCATGATTGTCCATAGTTAATTGCGATTATTATTATTTTATCTGTTCAAAATGTACCTTAGAGGGAGATTTGTCAGGTATTTAATACTCTTATCAACATGGGAGTGGGCAAATATGCTGCTTTATGCAAATGTATGTATATATTTATTATTGGAAATCAATTAACAACACAAAACAATGACAGATATTTTCCAGAAACCCTCTCAGGTACTGCATTTAGCATAAAAAAAATGCTCAAATCATAACATGGCAAACTGCAGCCCAACAGGCAACAACAGCTGTCAGTGTGTCAGTGTGCTGACTTGACAATAACTTGCCCGAAACTGCATGTGATTATCATAAAGTGGGCATGTCTGTAAAGCGGAGACTCGTGGGTACCCATAGAACCAATTTTCATTCACATATCTTGAGATCAGAGGTCAAGGGACCCCTTTGAAAATGGCCATGACAGTTTTTCCTCGCCAAAATTTAGCGTAAGTTTGGAGCGTTATTTAGCCTCCTTCGTGATTCCTTAGGTTTTCTAGTTTCATATGGTGCCAGTATCTTCACTGTAGTTTAAAACAAATTTGCGTTAACGCGTTATTATTGTGTTAAATATCACAGCCCTAATAATAAGCTGTGTTGACGTTTTTTTCCTGCATTAGCTGTTTTGAATTCCATGCTGACATCCGACTGATCATAAGTGGCTCATCATAATTTACAGACAACAACAACTGTCAGTTTCTCAGATACAAAAACTCCACCCAAAGTACTTATTTTTATTACACCCGCACCTACCTTCCTGCACAAATAAGCATGCATGCACACTATCACACGCACACATAGCACATTCTATTCATGAGAGCAACAATTATTGCCAAAGACAACAATAGCCTTTAACAATGCTGCTCCACTGATCTTCTGAAGCTCAGGACGCAACAATCAGTCTCTGCAGACACACAAATTATATTTCTGAGATAACAACTAATCCCTAAACTAATTTCCCCTCATTCTTCTGTTGGATGCTGCTTCTAGCACTCTCCAGCTATCTCTGTCACCTCTAAAGCAATACTGTTCTCCACAGCATGCGACTCAGGAATCTCTCAGTGCAACACAACATAACAGACATTTCTGGCAAGTTACACGCCCCGTCCAATTCCTGCAGTGTGTCATGCTCATGTTGAGGTGCAAAGAGCACAAAGCAAGGCCATTACCAATGAGTGACAGTCAGATGTTGTGTTTCTGCTGCTGGATGTGTGAGCATGCACAGATTTTATTACTTAGGAGAAAGTCAATTGACAGGCATTCTGGTGACTGAAGCAGTAACAGGTTACAGCAAGTGCATCAATGCATAATTGCATTCCAGCTGGTTTCTGACTGAGACGCAGAGCAAACAGGTTGGAAGTACGCCATTTAAATCCTGCTCTAACAGGAAGGTTTGGTTTACTTTCAGATTAGCAGTCCCTGCAAATAAGTTCAGCAAATAACTGACACATCTGAATTTCTAACCAGCAGTCACAAGAAACAGTGCATAGGGAACTATTTGTTTATTGTTTATCACAGCAGCACTCCGAATCACCATTAAAGTGGCAGTAGGCAGAATATTTTTTGGCATAATTTGGCAAAAAATCTATAATAACCTTTCAGCATATTGTAATTCAAGTGTTCTGAGAGAAACCTAGAATCTGCACCTCCTCATGGCTCTGTTTTCAGGCTTTAAATTAATCACAGGTAATTTCAGAGAGAGAGCGTTCCTATTGGCTGTACTCCGGCTGGTGGGCGGTGCTTGGTATTTCCTCAACTGATCTCAACATGGCTGCCGGGTCACAAACTTTCTCATTTTACAGCTAAGCAGTACATTACAAGATGTTTCTGAAAACATTTGAGACGAGAAATAGGCATTACAGTAACAGAATATTGATTCATATTTGATCAGCGCTGCCCATGGTTGTATTAAGAGAACTGGATACAGCGTTGGAGGCGGGGCCCCGTTCATTCTTATGAAAGTTGCTCAGTGGCGCATGAAGCCTAATGGCTCGACTTCTGTCTGGAAAAGTACCTGGATCTTGGGCACATGGAACATGCGCAGTAGCGTCCGCTTGGTCACATGACTCTGTCACGGGGTCCCAACGTCACGCCGTTGTCACGGCTTGCGCTCCAGCCTCGATGAACAGAGGAAGGGAAATAACTCTGGATTCGGCTAATAGTTAATTTACAACTAAAAAAATGATTTAGGTGTTCGTACAGCGAAGTTGATTCACCTCAAAAAAAATTAGCCCCTGAGTTACAGACGTCTCTCTCCCAATGTAAGTCTATTGGAAAAAGTATTTTTGGGCCCAATGCATCACGTGACTGATATGGAAGTTGCAGTACCGCCGTTTGGCCACTACGAAAATTGGGATCGACGACCGGCGCTCTTCCGGGGGGCTTGGCGCTGCCAAGTTTGACCGTTTGGTCGGAGTTCGAGAGTGAATGACAGCCGGCTCTCATAGATGGAAGCTGGCCAGCAGACTCCAGCTCAGCTCTGATTGGTTGTTTACCACCGCAGGACACAGGCACACATGACTTTTTTCCGATTACCTGTCTCATGCACTACTGTCAGGATATAGTGACTTTTTAAAATCATATTGCTCCATTTCTACCCACTGCAGCTTTAATATCATTAATCTACATTGCAATATGGTGAACATCAAAAACTAATATCACATAAAAGATAATAAAAATACCATTCAATCAGATAAGAACACTATTAAATCACTATTAATGACGTCACAAGGCTAGATAGTAACTGTGGCTGTCTTGGTAAAGGGTGCTGTACAGGCTGCACATCAGTCTACCCATGTCCAGCAGCTGGCTGGTTCACTGAAGCTTTCCTCTGTGGTTGTAGACTGTGAGGCATGCCAGGCAGAGATGGTAACATCTGATTTTCATTAGTTTGAGAACAAGCTCCTCCTTGCATTCAAGACCCCTCACAATGACCGAGAAACCCGTGGAGAGAACCACTCAAAGGGAGAACAAAAGGCGTTTTCACGACTGGAGCTACCAACAAACTCAAAGAGCCACACTAACTCGCACAACACAGACACGATGTTACACTAAAACATGTTTCTTCGCCTCACACAATAGCCTGTTTCGCACGCAGATAGATGCGTAGCCTAAAAAACTTCCTTACCTCAAATAAAATGAGAGCCCTTTTTGTTCTTCTGTCCCAGATTGGAGAGGAAAGCTGAGCCCTGTTCAAAGTTCCTTGTCTTCCTGAAGAAGTAGTCGGGTAGCTCAGACTGTGTTTCTCTCTTGTGGTGATTGCTCCAGACATTTAGTCATAGCTGCGCACTGAGTGGAGTTATTTTGGCTCGGAGTCCAGCCCCTCTGGCTCTCTCTCTCTCTCCGCTGCTGTAACCCGAGCCAGGTGTTTCTGCCACAGCTGGCCCAGGTGAAGCATACCATCGCTTGACATGAGCTGACACATTTTATTGACGAGCAATTAGCCGACACATTGCATAACAGGCACATAAAAGCTATAGACAGCTTTATGACCCCAGCAGCAGTTAACCGCACTGAAATCCCAGTAGTCATATAACTAAAATATAAACAATACCATATTTTGTTTTACATTATTACGTTTATGTCCACTTCGATTCAGATTTCAAAACAATGGGCAGAAGGTATGGAGGGCGGAACCTGCCAAAATATAAATAAATAAATAAATGACTCAATAAATAAATAGCCTATGCCATTAAAGGAAACAAAAATGATATTCAATTTAGTAATTAATTAATTGATAAAATCTGAAATAAATAGATATTTCTGTTTTAATTTGCTTCTTTCTTTCTTTACTTCTTTTTTTTTTTTTTACCTTTGTATTAATTCCCTTTTTTATTTATTTATTCTTCTGTTTAATTTCCAAATTTTAAATTTATTTATTTATTTTTTCATTTATTTTTATTCATGTATTTATTTTTGCATTTATTATTTATATATTTTTGCATTTATTTTATATTTCCTTTTAAATGTATGTATTTATTTATGTGTTTATGCATGTATTTATTTATTTATGCACAATTTTTATACCCAAATGAACTTTATTCTTGTGTTCTCAGTTGTGAAACAGAAAATGTACCCATATACTCCATATAACATTACCCTGGGTGCTCTCAGTGTCATCTAGAACATCTCTCCCTATTCATTGTCTATGGAGCAGCTCCACACTTTGTACCCTACATCACAAGTTTGAGTTTTAGCACTCTAGTCTTTGGATTTGGGAGAGAGATGTTCATGTTTTCTAATATTTTTTGGACTGTCTTAGACCATAGGAATAACATGTATGAATTTTGAAAATGGGCGAATTCCCCTTTAATGCCTATACCAGATAGGACCGTTTAGCAGTAGTGGAAAGTAACTAAGTACTCATGTACTGTACTTAAGTACAATTTTGAGGTACTTTTACTTTAGTTGAGTATTTCCATTTTCTGCTACTTTATACTTCTACTCCCCTAGATCTCAGAGGCAAATGGTGTAGTTACTTTTTGCTCCTCTACATTTATTTGATACGTCTAGTTAGGCCTACTAATTACTTTACAGATTCAAATTCATAATACAAAATTTAATCAACAAATAAATTATGATGTAATATTATAGATAAAGATAAGACGTTGATCCATTGGTGAAATCCACAAGCTACCTGGCAGTATAAGCCCCTCTTTTAACAGCTGCAACATTACAGTGATGAACGCATTAATGCATCAATTATTATAATCCAATAATATAATATATATTATTCTGAAATAGGCCATTCTGCATAATGAGTAGGCCTACTTTTACCTTTTATACTTTAGTACTTCTTCCACCACTGCCGTTTAGGAAGATGATCAATAGGCCTATGTCATTCTATTCTCATCAATGCTGGTGTTAAAATCAAACAAAGATCATTACCCAACATTACCCAATATTACAGTATCACTGCATCACCGATTATGAAATCAAATGGGACTCTTCCAATGAAACGTTAGTGTCGCCCTAGGTTCTCTAGATGTGCGTCAGTTCACATTATTTAAAAGGTGAGTCAATTAATAAAGAATTGGCCTTGTTACTGGCACATGTGGGCGTTTTATATATATATATATATATATATATATATATATATATATATATATATATACATATAATTGTTATTGCAGGCCTGCATGTGCATTAACAAACAATACCCATATGCCAGTTGGATTAAGGGATAAATAAACTATAAAAAAATAAATAAAAATAAATAAAGCATAAATAAGGGTTCATCAGTTCCCACAATTTTACAGTGTACATAGCCTATAGCCTATTGAGGTTTGTAGAGTGCTGAATAGTTTGCATGTAGCTTACTGTTGCATTTAATTTATAAAATAAATTAGTAAAAGCTTTATAGAATTTATAGATTTACAGAAAATTTGTCTGTGTACTTTTGTGAATGTGAAATAATGAAAAAATCTATCTGTTTTTCTTCTGAACTGCACACGTCATAAACACGTGGGCGGGTGTGTGACTGACTTGTCAATCATATAACGTCATCACGTCACCTCCACGTTCCCCGCCCTACGTTAGTCAAGTGCTTCCGCCAAGATGGTAGTCGGTGCTTTCCCCATCGCCAAGCTCCTCTACCTCGGAGTGAGGCAGATGAGCAAGCCTGTAGCGAACCGAATAAAAGCCGGAGCCCGGAGAAGCGAGTTCTTTAAGAACTACATCTGTCTGCCGCCGGCTCAGAGTGAGTAACCGAGCTAAAGGCTACCTATGACCGCTAGATTGCAGTGTCAGACACCCGGACGAGGGATAAAGCGAGGAGGGCTGCAACAACCAATGAGATTGTACTTGTCAAGACGGCTTATCCAATCATTTTCATGGGTTTATCGGGTCGACCAATAGCAGCCAGGCAACCTCGAAGAGGGCGGGTCTTGTGTTGTCATTGAACTAGTTGCATGAAGGCTTTGCTTTGCTGTCAGAACAGGACAGCAGTCTGAATGGGTTTTGCCCCACAATATGAAACGTTTTTTAACCAGCCACTGTGCTCTGTTGTTTAGACACATTTGCCAGTTCAGTCGTAGTAAACACAACCAAAATAACAAGGTAAAGCTAATTGTATATAGTGCTATTTAGCCTGTACCGTATGTAAACTTCTCAAAAGCGCTGAAAAAAGCTTACCTAGCTCTAACTAGTCACTATTCATTTTCAAAACATCTGCACTATTCACACAAAATGAAAGCGCTTTGTCAATGCTAGATTTTTTTGGACAATAACATGGAAACGTGGACAACGGCACCAAGGCGCTGATCATTATTTTTTAAATTAATTTTTTATTTAACCTTTATTTAACCAGGAGGTCCATTGAGATTAAAATCTTTTTTCTGAGGGAGACCTGGCCAAGATGGCACACCATTACAAAGTTACAAAAATTATAAAAAATGGAGCATGTTAAAAACAGACAAAAGACAACAGATACATAATACAAAATCCAGTTTAGGAATAGCAATTGCACTCTTCAGTTACACTGTTTTTTGCCAGGGAGACAAAATCATAAGCTGTAGTGTGTTCTGATGGTTATTCCATGACCAGGGCGCAAAATAGGAGAAAGCTGTTCTACCAAGTTCCGAGCAAATCCTTGGTACCCGGTAGAGCAGCCATCTAGTGGAGCGGAAGTTTTTATAGCTGTTGGTGAGTGATAGGAGATTACACAGATATGAAGGGCGTTTGCCCAGTATGGCTTTGTAAATAGAAATATACCAATGCTGCTGTCTCCTTAGGCTTAATAAAGACCAGGAGACCAGATCATAAAGTACACAATGATGTGTACGGGATAATGAGACATTGTATTTTTATATCCATACTATACCGTATTATATTTGATATTCTATTCTATGTCATATTGCTGTACTATACTATATATATATTATGTTATACTATGTTACTACCTTTCAGCTTATATCTCATAGCCTATACTGATCCACACTGATACTATAAAATGTTTCCTGACTTATTTGAATGAATGCCAACAAACTGTGCTTAAGAGGTTTAGTGTGCTCTAAGCTCACTACAAAGTCAATCACACATTGCAAACTCTATACAAACTGTATATCAACACATGCATGTCTTTGCATTCTCACATGCATTTCAAACTGTTCACTTTGAGACCATCTGCAGCATAAGTGCAAATGTGAGCAACATCCAAAGATCATATTGAAAGTCTAACTGGAACTGTGCACCGTTTGCTCTTTGTCCTCACAGTTTACCACTGGGTTGAGATGAGAACGAAGATGCGGATCATGGGCTTTCGGGGTGCCGCCATTAAGCCGCTGAATGAGGATATGGCTGCAGAGCTGGGTGCAGAGTTGGTGGGGGAGGCAATCATCTTCCTCATTGGCGGTGGATGTATGGTGCTGGAGTACAGCAGGCAGGCGGCTAACTCTCGCCGCAAAGAAGAGGAGCAGTACGAGACCATCACAAGCCTACAGACTCAACTAGCAGAACTGACGCTAACCACAGAGACTCTAGATGCTCAGCTCAGAGAGATCAACAGGCAACTGGTGTCCTTTCCTCTTCCCACCAAAAAGTGACTAAATTAGTTCTTTACTATATGACGTGACCCTGTTTGTTGGTCTGTGTGTGAGCAAACATAGTACTGCCATATGTACAGCTTGATAACAGCCCTGCTTCACACACTATTCCCAGTCCATTCATTTGGGTGGAAGAGGTGGATATATAGCATATCAGTGCGCTATGGATTTGGGCGCTGTTATTAGCTCATGTTTTGAGCAACTAGTTGTAAAGGGGGATTGCTATGATATTCATAGTGTATTTCTATGGTTGATCTTGCATGTTCATTATAAAGTTGACTGTATAAAAAAACGAACAATAAAATGACATCCTTGAAGATAATATATTTTATAACCACTCCAGGCAGCATATTACTTTTCTCTTTTTATTTCAGTGATTCACTTAGGAAGCTCTGACTTCTATGCTTCATTTCAATGCATTAATTTGTGAGTGACCCTAGATGATGTAAAAATAATAATAATTTGCACTTGATTGAAGGCCAGAAACGGACAACAAAGACAAACTAACATCGAATCATATTATTGGGTTATTTTTAAGAGTGTCTGCCACTACAGTTTCATGGACACGTCATGTTGTATTTACACTGTAAATCACTTTTATGGTTCATGTACATTAGATCAGAAGACAACTGTAAAAGGAGGGTGTAAAATAAAACGGTTCACTGTCTGTTAATAGAGTTTTTGTCACTTTGTACACAAGTAGTGATTGAGGAAAAATTCAGAATTTTTACTTATAATACAATACTGTAAAAATACTCTGATACAAGTCCTGCATTGAAAATGTTAAAGTCTGTAAGTATAATCAGGACAATGTAAAGTACTCAATGCAAAAAAATGTCCCCTGTGACTACCATTATATATTATATATCATTAGATTATTATTACTCGCATTAATGTAAGCAGCATTGTACTGTTGTAGTCTGTTGAGGTGGAGCTCATTTTTTTATATTTTGTATAGGACTGCAACTAATGATTATTTTTATTATCGCTCAATCTGCTGATTATTTTATCCATTAATCGATTGATTGTTTGGTTTGTAAAATTCCAAAAATAGTGAGAAGTGCTGTCACAATTACTCAGAGCCCAAAGTGACACAACAGTCCAAACCTCAAAATAATAAAAAATAAATTAAAAAAAATATTAAAATGAGCAAAAAAAGGGCAAATCCTCACATTTGAGAAGCTGCATGAAACTTTTATCAAACAATTATCAAAGTAGTTGCAAATACATTTTCTGTCAATCGATTTATCGACTAATCTTTACAGCCGCACTTGTAAAAATCTGAATTTGTAAAGTAACTAAAGCTGTCAAATAATTATAGTGGAGTAAAAAGCAAAACATTTCCCTCTGAAATGTAGTGGAGTAGAAATAGAAAGTGGCAGAAGATTAAAATACTCATGTGCAAGTACCTTAAATTTCTAATTAAGTACAGCAGTACTTGAGTAAACGTACTTAGTTACTTTCCACCACTGCACTGTGGTATTACTACTTTAATACAATTAAAACTCATGCATTAAAAATGTTAGCCTACTGAAGTAAACGTACAAAAGTATTAGCATCAAAATATACTTTAAATACCAAAAGTAAAAGTAGGCCTACTTATTATGCACAATGACCCATTTCAGAATAATGTATATTATAATATTGGAATATAATTATTGATGCATTTATGTCTACGTATACTTTTTCCACCACTGTATGTTTGCACGGCTGG
Organism: Sebastolobus alascanus; assembly: GCA_916701645.2. NCBI lineage: Eukaryota > Metazoa > Chordata > Actinopteri > Perciformes > Sebastidae > Sebastolobus > Sebastolobus alascanus. The sequence continues at coordinate 1,170,277 of CAKAOJ020000040.1, read as the reverse complement.
ACAAGCTGGTGAGGAGAGCTGGCTCTGTGATGGGCATGGAACTGGAATCCCTGGTGTCAGTGGTGGAGAGGAGGACCCTGAACATACTGTTATCCATCATGGACAACACCCACCACCCCCTTCACAACACACTCACTCAGCAGAGGAGCACATTCAGTGGCAGGCTGCTGTCTCAGTCCTACTCTGCTATATATTAATATACTCTGCTATATTTGGACTACCATTTGCACTATTTGCACCATTGGCACACTGTCACTTCACTGCTGTACTTATGTTATCTTATTTTTTATTTTATTTTATCTCACTTTATTCTATTTGATTGTATCTTTTTTAGAATAGAATAGAATAGAATAGCCTTTATTGTCATTGTACAGTCTCCTATACAACGGAATTTAGGAGTGCTACAGCTGAAGGTGCATTTGCAATAAAATCAAGAATAAAAAGAACACGTAAGGACAACAGGAATAAATAGTAATAAAAAATAAAAAAAGAGGACTTAGGTCATAAAGAACAGATGATGTCACAGTTATAAATCAGGATGAGGTAATAAATATATTGCACATGTTAGAATGTTGTGGTTATGTTAATATTGCACATTTTAAGGTGTATTGGTGTTGGGACTTGTTGTCTAAGCTACTGGATGCCTAAATTTTCTTCGGGATCAATAAAGTATCTATCTATCTATCTATCTATCTATCTATCTATCTATGTGTTAGGCCGGAAGTGATAAGGCGGGTAGGTTTACGACACTACATTACCCAGAATTCATTCAATGTAAACATCGCGTCACTTCCCACTTTGGAGTGTTCCAAGTGCGAGACGAGCAAAATATACACACAAACTAAGCTAATCCGTCTGTTTTCCCTCACATATAACTCATTAATACACACTTACATGTTTGTTAGCAGACACAACACCTCGGTGTTTAAACAGCAGTAGAATAAACCTGTGATTATATGAGGTGAAGATGCGCAGGTCTTGTTTCCTTCCGGCTGTGTGTTTCTGGTTTCCGCCCCACAGAGGGCAGCAGCGACACTACCGACCTCTCATCACGGCTGACCCGCGCAACTCCAGAGAGACGAGGTAGGCCTCAACCCTTATTCTGTCTTATTTAGCATCATAACCACGTTTTAAACTGTGCGAAATATGCGCACACTAATATACTTGCGTGCAAAAATAGAGCAAAAGTTGGAGCTTGCATAGTTTTCAAGTTAAAGTTAACTTACTTGCACTGTATCGGTTGTCGGTACGTTAGCTTAGCGCGATGCTAATCAGGCTGCTAACGTTAGCCACGTAGCGACAACTTGAAGCGAATAACAAATATTCCACTGATGTGTCCGACTTTCAAACAGCTGTGTAGTTAAGCACAGTTATATATCCGATGTTATATGGCTTATAGCTATTTAGTGGAAGCAGGTAAATGGTGATTTATCCAGCGCTGCTAGCCTAGCCGAGCTAATGTAGCCTGTTTGGCTGGGACACTGCCGCCATCTGATATCGGTTTGAAAAGTTGGACGGGATGTTGTGAGCTGTAACGTTACTTAACCATTTCCCCCCCCTCCCCCCTGTTTTGTTAGCAAACAAATAAAGGCAACAAGCATCTGAGGCACGATGAGTGTTGACGTGAAGAAACTGAAAGTCAACGAACTGAAAGAGGAGCTCCAACGCCGCGGCCTGGAGACCCGAGGCCTGAAGGCTGACCTGGTGGAGAGGCTGAGAGCCGCTCAGGAGGCTGACTCTCCGGGTGATACCTCAGAGCAGGGGGAGAAGGGGGAGAAGGGGGATGATTACAGCCGGGACTACCAAGACAACGACGATGGAGAGGATGGAGAGGATGCCCAAGAGCAACAAGGTAAGCCCCACTGATGCTGTGTTTTTAAATATATCTTTAGCTCTCCTATTAGATAGATAGATAAATAGATAGATAGATAGATAGATAGATAGATAGATAGATAGATAGATACTTTATTGATCCCGAAGGAAATTTAGGCATCCAGTAGCTTAAACAACAAGTCCCAACACACCTTAAAAAGAGATACAATCGAATATAAAGTGAAATAAAATAGAATAATAAAAATAAGATAACATAAGTACAGCAGTGAAGTGTCAGTGTGCCAATTGTAGTGCAAATAGTGCAAGAGTACTGAGTACAGCAGAGAGGCAGTGTGTCTGTCTATAGTCAAAGTTAAATCATATGAGACTTTGATTAAAGATTGAATTAGACTTTGATTAAAGATTGAATTAGACTTAACTTTATTGTCATTGTAGAGGTACTGAGACAACGAAATGCAGTTTAGCATGTGTGTGTGTATGTGTGTGTGTGTGTGTGTGTGTGTGGTGTGTGTGTGTGTGAGGCAGAGGCAGTTCTAGTGCAGATGTGTGTGGCATTTAAACTTAAGAATCCAAGCTTCATGAAGTCAATGATAGGGTCTGCATTATTTGCCCGATTTGAAGTTATCTGCACTCTCTATACAAACGTTAACTTGCAACGGAGCCATCTTTTAGATCTAAATTGTCTGACTCCTTTGATGAAGCTTATTTAACCCTGAAAAAAAGAATCAACTTGCAGATGAGAAATTAGATTTTGAACAAACTGTACAAATAAATCATGCAAGTTCTACAAGAGTGCATTGAGTTTATTTTTTTTTCTGTTCCGACGGGCTTGAGAGCTAAAAGTTTTGGATCTCCCCTTTTTAGGTGAAGAAGTAGCTGAGGATGAGGATGTTGAAGATGAAGGCGAGGGTGAGGGTGAAGGCGAGGTTGATGGTGAAGGCGAGGCTGATGGTGAAGGCGAAGGTGATGGTGAAGGCGAGGGTGATGGTGACGATGATGGCGAAGGTGATGGTGATGGTGATGGCGAAGGTGATGGTGATGCCCCTCAAGAGGAAGATGAGGGTCGAGATTCAGGTGGTTACTACGAGGACGAGGAGGCAGAAGGCGAGCCTTATGAAAGTCAACAAACTTCAGACTCGGGTCACAGCATACCTGACTTTACAGCAGATGTTGATATCCAGAAATCCGAGATGATGCCCGAGGAAGAGCCCAAGCCTGTGCTGGAGCCAGAGGAGACAGCTGAGAACAAACCAGGTGATTTTCAGCAGTTTTTCAACTAAACATGACCTGTAGACAAAGTGCTTTTGCCTAAAGGTGCATTTTGTGAAATGCTGTAAATTCCAAATGTTACTAAGACACAATAACACCTTGATTTGATGGTTATCACATAAAGTGTTCACCACCAGAGTAGTGAGGATATAAATAAAGTTGATAGTTGAGAGAGACCAACTCTGCAGACACAGTAAAGTTTTTTTCTAGTATTTAAGACACACATCATGCCATTTCATTGGTGGCACAATGACTCTGTGATTAGTGTCACCTCATAGAGCTTGTTTGAGTTGGTGGTCTGGTTGGCGCTCTGTGGCTGCCTGCTTCCCCTAAATTGTCGAGATGGGGTTTTCGATCTGTGTGTGTGTTCTAATATGGTGCAAGAAATGAGACGGGCAGGACTCTGCAAACTCATAACTCCAAATATCCAAATTTATAAGGTAAAGTTGTACTATCTAATCAGCTATTCTTAACCAGTGGGTGCCTCAGAGCGACATCTAATGGGCTGCGGAGGTACTGCCAAATGATGAGTTTATTTAAACATTACATTTTTGGTAATTTACACAAGTTATTTTTATTTCTAAATGTGCTCAAGTAGTCACATACATTTGAATGCATAATTTCAATGATCAGTTAAGTTTGAATATCACCCCACCAATCACGACACATCATCAAGTAGAGACACACATGTTTTGCCGCTGTTAGCTGGCCAACGTTCCCTCGGATGCAGTGACACAGAATGGATCAGTTATTGAGATAAAAGCTCCAAGGTGTGTGGTGAGGATATATGACCCTGATTATATTAAATCTGGATTCATAATGACAGGCAGTGATGGGTAAGGGTAAGCAGAATATTTATTTTGGTCATTAGAACTGACAGTGGCATAACACATATTTACAGCCCAGTTTATTTTAATTTTTCTTTTGTCATTAAATGTTTTTTTTTCTCATTTATTTGGGAATGTGGTCCTCGGAAACCTTTAATATTCAGAAGTGGGCCTTAAGTTACAAAAGGTTGAGAACCCCTAATCTAAGGGAATACAGTAGCTCTGTGATTAATAGTTTGGGAGGTTTACAATATCACATTTTTGATGACCCTTCAGGGAGGTCTACATTCAGCCATAGTTAGCTGTGGTGTTACAAGTTACTGGCAGTAGGGGAACAGAATATTAGAAACACCTCTTTACTACATTGTCAGCAAAAACAGAGTTTTTAAACTGACTTTAAACTGAAACTAACAAACAGTATAATCTATTGCAAAGCTGTCCTTTTTGACTAAGCTTGGTTGTACAGTTGTAACACTGGACGGGTAGCTCACTGTCATTGTTCATTTATCATTTTAGAAGTCAAAGTGGAGGTCAAAATGGAAGATGACCCCGAGCCTGCTCGAGACAGAGAGCAGGATAATCGTGAGACAGAACGTCAGGGTGGCCAAGATGGAGAAAGTCGGGCTGAGCAAGTCAAAGGGGAGTCTGATAGAAGTGGAAACTACAGCCGCAAGAGACCATATGAGGAGGGCAGGAGCTACGGCTACTATGAGCACCGCGAGGAGAAGAGGTATGCTCATCCCTAAAATTGTGTTGTTTTGCATTAGGCTTGTAGCTGGTAGTATTATACACCAACAGTAGAATAAGGGAAATGTACAGTCGTTGACTGGTCTATTTATATGAACTTTGTCAATGAAAGTGGCTGTTAACTTCATACTCTGCTGTTATTGTACAGATCCCGCACACCACAGCCCCCTGCTGAAGATGAGGAAGAGAACATAGATGACACTCTTGTAACAATTGATACATGTAAGTATGAGGATAAAACAAGTATATCCTACTTGTGAAAAATGTACCCACAGCAGGATTGTGTGTTACCTGCAGTGATAGTTAGCGCTCCGTTTACACCTTTTATCAGTAGAAGAGAAGTGAATTTGGGAGTGGACTCCCATCTCACAAGCTCCTTAAGACAAAGTGTTAGATACTATTACCTCAGCCTGCTCCAAAACCTGCAGTGCTGCAACTCCATGTGCCTTACCAGAGGTGATCATTGCAGAATGTGTTTTACATTTTACAATGACGTGTTAGTAGTTAGGTGTATGATAAACAGACTGAGGAGTCTCTGACAAATGGATCCAGAGAGGCTTCCGGTTGGGCACTGCAAGCCCTGATTTTAACTGATTGTAATAACTGATTTTGATGCCAAAGTGGATTCAAATGACACTTTATCACTTTATATTCATGCATGTCTATATCATGTTTTGCATTGAAAATGCTGGACCTGTCTTATTTTTTACAAGAAAATACATTTAAAAAATCTATTTTGGCTTCTTTTCAGACAACTGTGATCTGCATTTCAAAGTGTCCCGAGATCGCTACAGTGGTTATCCACTGACCATCGAAGGCTTCGCTTACCTATGGGCTGGAGCACGAGCCACACATGGTGTCACCGAGGGCCGCGTGTGTTATGAGATGAAGGTAATGAGTAATAAGTATCTTCCTCTAATGTCAAGATGTTGATGTGTGCTTCACGCATACAACCAATAAGATGATGTTGCTAAGTTTTCTGACAGAGCTAGATGTTTCATCTGGTGAAACATTGAGCTACTGTAAATAAACTTTCTGTATACTGTGTCTACATGTGACATGATGGTTCCTGATACACGAAACAGGCTCAGTGTATTTGTTATTTTACAAACCGTGGATGAGCAGCTAAGCTATGTTGTTTATCCTATTAAAGGGGAACACCGCCTAGATGAATAATTTCAATGTTATTCCCATGGCCGAGGACAGTTCAATGAATATTTGTGAACACGATCTCCTTACTCTCAAAGCTAGAAACCAGAGAAGTAAGTCTCAAACTTGTGATTTCATTGGGTATAAAGTCTGGAGCTGCTCCATAGACAATGAATGGACTGATTTTGTGGACACACAGAATGATTGTTTTCTTTTTTACACCCAAATGAGCTTTATTCTATACTGTAGTGTTGTCAGTTGTGAAACAGAAAGTGTACCCATATACTCGGAACATTCCCCTGGGTGCTCTCCGTGTCATCTACAACATCTTTCCCAATTCATTGTCTATGGAGCAGCTCCACACTTTATACCCTATGACATCACAAGTTTGAGTTTTATCACTGTAGTTTTTGGATTTGGGAGAGAGTTGTTAATGTTTATTAATACTTTTTGGACTGTCTTAGACCATAGGAATAACATGTATGAATTTTGAAAATGGGTGTAGCACTACATTACTCTTTTGGCCTTTTTGATGTCAGTGTAAGCACCATATATTTGCACTATACTTAGTTTTTGAAACCTAACAATGTGGGCAAGATTTTAAAATCCCACACTGCCTAACCTTGAACACAAATTTTGGAGATTTTACAACCAAAATTCAAAACAATACCATGATGTTCAAGCCCTTGTTTAACTACCTTCCAATGTGATGACTTGTTGCTGTTATACAGCACTAGATATTCCCCGACTGTCTTTTCTAGCCTTCTTTGACCTGATTTGTCCGCCCACTCTTCAGATCAATGAGGAGATTCCTGTAAAGCACCTGCCCAGTAGTGAGCCAGATCCCCATGTGGTCAGAATTGGATGGTCAATCAACCACAGCAGCACTCAGCTTGGTAAGAGGAGCACTTGCCCAAACAATCAAGATGATGTTTGACATGAATGAGGCTTTGCTGCAAAGAAGAGCTGTGGCTTAAAATAGTAACAGTGCATTTCATTCTGTCTTGTTTCAGGTGAGGAGCCATTTTCCTTTGGATTTGGAGGAACAGGAAAGAAATCCGTTGACTGTAAGTTTGCAGACTTTGGCGAGAAGTTTGGTGAAAACGACGTCATCGGCTGTTACATTGTAAGTAATGGAAACAGTAATTCAACTACTTTATCTTCTTTTAATAGCATCATATAAGGATAATTTGATATTACTGATTTATAATCCTTTATATTGCAAAACAATTTATTAAAATTGACCTCAGTTTGATTAATTACCTCCGCCAAGGCCGAGGGCCTAGGAAGGAGGTTATTTTTTTCACCGGCGTTGGTTTGTTGGTTTGTTGGTTTGTTTGTTTGTTTGTCTGTTAGCAGGATTACTCCAACAGTTCACTATGGATTCGAATGAAATTTTTTGGAGGGGTGGAGTGTAGCGCAATGAACAATCCATTAGATTTTGGTGGCGGTCCGGATCGTGATCCGGATTCAGGAATTCTTTTAAGGATTCCGATCAGCCTGAGCATTAAGACCACAGGGTATAACACATGTGCTGTGTAACTGATGACGTGTTGAGGACGCGTGACCCCGCCTCCTTCTGAGAGCAGAGAGACACATGTGTGGCGAGACATCGAGGTGCGAGAGCTGCTGGCCGTCCACTGTGAGAAAGAAAAAAGCGGTAGATGACGGGATGAGAGACAACGTAGTGTAACGTTATACAGACATAACAAGGCTGCTGAATGAGAGAGGCATCCGCCGATACGTTACACGGAAACACGCCGTGTTAATAATAAACCGACCTCCTCACGGTACCGCCAGCTGTGAGCTGTGATCTGTTTTTAAAGTCACGCACCTTGGCGGAGGTATGCGCTCTCCGAGTGCCATTCTAGTTTATAACTGTTTCTTTTGTTTATCAAATGTTTATGGTAATAATTTCTCATAATTCTTGTGTTATTTTGTCCATGTAGTTGACAGTGCAGTATTAACTCATGATGCCTTCCTATTTTAGGACTTTGACAGTGGTGACGAGGTGGAGCTTGGTTATTCCAAGAATGGAGTGCCATTGGGAGTGGCTTTCCGGACAACCAAAGAGGCGCTGGCAGGCCGTGCTCTGTTCCCTCACGTTCTGGTGAAGAATTGTGCTGTTGAGTTTAACTTTGGACAGAAGCCGCAGCCGTACTTCCCCCCTCCAGAGGGATACACCTACATCCACGATCTCGACATGGAGCACAAGATCAGAGGCACTAAGGGACCTGCCATCAAATCTGAATGCGAGGTATGGCAGCGCTGATATTCTAGAACAATATGTGGCTTTTTTTGCTCACAAAAAATTGCGTCAATGTCCCCCTTACATTACTTTTATAACAGTGACATTACATTCATTCTAGGGTGACTTTTTCTCCACATATATCCTCATGCTAAAATGGACTAAATCCTAAATTTTAAAGCTGATATTTAAAAAAAATAAAAATTCTTCCCCATCTTTGTCACCTTTTTCACCCCTGATGAGTTTGCAGTTTGCACCCAAGTTGTCTCTACAGTGCACTCTTATGTATATTTGATGGTAATGGTATTATTTTTTCCTTTTAGAGGTATTAAAAAGGGTCTTAAAAGTCATTACTTGTTCTTAAAAAATGCGCAGATACTCTGAAAAGAAAAGAAGCAAGTTGTGCAGGTTAGATTTTTTTTTAAAAATTGTAGAGGCGCATTGAAGGAATCTCACTTCAATAAGCATTATAAGCAAATATGAAAATCATGTAATCAACAAAAGTAAACATAGAATCAAAAAGCAAACGTATAGTAAGCAATATAAATCGAGCAAATCAATGAGGTGCAGTGCCTATCAAACATATTTACTCCTCTTTAGACTTTTTCAATTTTGGTTTTATTTATTTACATTTATATTATAATCCTAGTGGATATAATTTGAATTTGATAATTATCAACAGAAAATCCATTTTAGATCAGTTCTTTGTTTAAATTGATTTTATGAGGAACTGGTCTTAAGGAGTAAAATCAACCTGTTTTCTTCATTCACTTGTTTTAGATCTTGATGATGGTCGGCCTGCCTGCCTGTGGAAAGACCACTTGGGCCATGAAGTATGCAGAGACTAACCCCGAGAAGAAGTACAACATCCTGGGAACCAACGCCATCATGGACAAGATGAAGGTGCGTTTGGGCAGCCACCCTTAAAACTACACAAACATTCACACTAGGCTTGTGCTGGCTGACGATCGGATCGCATATCGACGATTGATTTTTCCTACACCGATTTTGAGGCGATTTGAACTTGATCTAAGATGTTATGAAAATAATCTTTAGAATCTGCACCCTACTGTGCATTTAGAGCTGTTTCTGGTGGAGTCAGCATGAGTGACGAGTGAATTTTAAATCCTTAATTACAAACCAGTTTGCCATTTATTTTCCATGGATCTGCCACCCCGCATCTCCGTTCTCCATATTCCTGCTCACCAAAACTTTGCTCTGCGCTCCATAAGAGTAGTTAACGTTATGGATATGATTTGCATGGTGATATTAAAGATGAGATAATTATGTCAAACGGAACATTATGCTGTGATATTGTCGCACAAGCACAGACTTTTATGAGGAAGCTGATGTTTGAACAGAGGAGACATTTCTATTAAAAATGGATTCTTTTTAATGTGTAAATATTCTACAAAAAATGACACACTCTCTTATAACTGTTTATTCACCTATCTTTAACTCTGTTGCTTGCAGAAAGCTTAAAGGTTTGATTATTTCAAAGCTCAGTCAAATGCTGAGCCACGCTCAAGATGATTATTCAAAACCTTTAATCGAAATTAAATCCTGATGTCAATAATAACTAAAAAAAAAAATACTAAACAGAGGATGAATTATTTTATAAAACCGATTAAATATACTACTACTAATAGGAATGTTATTATTAGGGTAATAAAAATATTCTAACAGGAGAAATGTGTTACATTTTTCTTCCGACACTAAGACTAAATCGCCCATGCTGTGACGTAACTCCCCCTCTTACTCCTGCCTCCCCCTAATTCACACGGTGTTACAGTCCATTGTTGTCTTATTTGACTATGTGTTCTGCAGGTGATGGGTCTGCGTCGCCAGAAAAACTACTCGGGGCGCTGGGATGTTCTGATCCAGCAGGCCACCCAGTGTCTGAACAGGCTGATCGAGATTGCTGCCCGCAAGAGACGCAACTACATCCTAGATCAGGTACTGTCCTCCCACCCACACTCTGCTCTGATACTCGCCACAGTCAGTCAATGTGCCCTGATGATCACTCTCTCTAATGGACTATTTATTTATCTTTCAGGGGGGCTCTGTGTATTATAGAGTAGAAGAAGCATTGATCACCCTCTTGTCACTTGCTTGTCATGTACTGTAAAAGAAAATGATTAATGGCTCTCATAAGTGACAGAATATTTCATGTTTTCATCCCTCAGTATATTTGCACTTGCTATTTCTTGTCATAATACAGTATTGTTTGTCTTGTGGATTTCAACAATGTACAAGTAAACCATGACTATGTAAAGATGTTGAGAAACAAGTAAGCTCTGACTGGTGAGTAAGAAAAACACCTTCCGTTGCTAATTTAATAAGACAGAGTTGATAGCTTTTTTAAAAGCTATTTTGAAGTGAGATACATGGAACTTTTGAGTGTGTTTTTTAATAAATTGACCCTAAAGGTAAGTAATGACTAACAGTTTTTAGATTTTTAGATCCTTGTGTTCAGCAAATGTGAAAAAAGGTAGGTGGGTCTGATGGCGGACTTTCTTTTCATAGGACACTGTGAGTATGTGCAGGTAGGTTATATCTGTCTGTTGTTGTCTTGACTGGGATTAGAGTCCGTATGAAGATCAGGTAAGTCAAGGTAAGTGTGGGTGGACCCTGTCAGAATAGCAAGTTTTGGATGCAGCATGCTCTTGTTGATAAGTGTGAGATGAGTTGTGCTAAAACAAAGATTTAATTTGACCGGTTCAGAAAGAGAGAATTTCCTGTAGAAAGGAAGAATTGTCAGATGTATGTAGTTGATTTTGTAGACGTTGTTAATGGAAATGATGGCGAATGAAAGAAAGTAGAAGGATTTGGTGGTACTTGTACTTTAATATCTTATTCACTGATTATCACAATGTTGTTTCGATATAAACGTTAGTCGTGACATTACTATAGAACTGCTTTAACTTATTCGCTAAAATGAATAATGTAGTGTTGATTACCTGTTGGTCGGTGTAGAAACCACTGGTTACTGTTGGTGAACAGGGAGGTTGGTTGGTTGTTTGCAGCAGGTACTTTGAGTTTCGTGCCTATGCAGAAACTTTGCTGTCGAGTGGTTAAGTGTGTCAGCGAGTCCTCTATTTGAATAACATGACGCTGTCTTTATTCTTATCATCTGCCCTGTTTGTACTAAATATGTGGCAGTTTGAATTCTGAATGTAACCTGTAACTTAGCCTAATTAGGGGTTTTTTATTAACATCCTGTTGTGAAGTGTATTTAAAGATTTCTTAAAGCGAAATTTAAACTCACTGCATCTCAGTACATACGCGTTAATGAATATGAATAGTTTTTACAATATGGTGGACCAGAGACGATGATTTAAAGTTAGGCAAAGCTTGACCAATGAGAGTAGCGATGGAATAAAACGTAATCACAAATTACACATAGATTGCATTTTATGCAACATTTTTGATGTCATAATGCCCTGGTAATGACTAATACTGGGGTTACTAACTGAACTATTACATGGCAAGATATAGAATAATTATATTTTTCACCATGTACCCAATGAAACATCTAATATGTCATTATTTATGGCAAACGCAGTTTATGGCAGATTAAATTTGTGTTTGGTGGTTTTTGTTTTCACCATATTTTTTTCTTTATGTAATAATTTGCAAAGAATTTCAACCAGTATTCTAGTTCTGAACTTGAATTAATATTGATTAAATCTTAACGGTAATACACCAGCGCATCACGCATTTCATCATCCGAACTCTGCAGTTCTGCAAAGGCATAGATTATAGATGCTCACGATAGAATCCGGTAATAACACTTTTAAAAGTATTTACGACCAGCACATTGTCACTTCATGAAGACATATTTGAGTAAGCACAATAACTACTTGAATATCTATTTTTGTTGTTGATTGATCTGAAACTCGTATGTCTATGTTAAGTAACTGAGCTAATGTACAGTACAGTCAGGTTGAACATTGTGGGGTCCACTTTTCATGTCAATAATTAACATTCCCCAGCAGCCACTGGGCACCTGAACGCACAGACTGTGAGGTAAGTCTGTGGAGTGACGAGAGGCCACTAGAACTTGAGTAAAAGCGTAGACTGACATACAAGCCAAACCTCTCTCACTTCATTATTGCAGGGTTCCAGCTTCCTTCCAGTGGAAAGCCATTACAAGTAAACAATAACAAACAAGCTTCTACTTCTTTCTTGTCACCATTGCTAGACAAATGTATATGGATCAGCAAGGAGACGAAAAATGCGTCCTTTTGAAGGTTTTCAACGCAAGGCTATTGTAATTTGTCCCACGGACGAGGATTTAAAAGAACGAACATTAAAGCAAACCAATGAGCAGGGGAAGGATGTGCCCGATCATGCTGTTTTAGAAATGAAAGGTAGGAATGCTGTGGAAACAACAAATAAAACACCAGATCTACTTTTTTACTTTTCTATGTGTTGTCTCTAAAATCAAACTTGGAAGATGCCCCCTCCCCCCCCTTCCCCCATCATAGCCTTTGGCCAGATATCAGACCTGGACATTTTTTTTAAAACAGTCCACATGAATTTGATTCTTCCTTATTTTTGCCCTCTATCTGCCACTCGCCATACAGCTTACTTCTGATGCACTGCAAACTGAGATGTGGGCCGTGTTGAGGTCATGTAATCGTAAAGCTAAGATTGTACAATTTGCTTTCCCTGAAAGGGACGTTTCCAAATAGCAAACTTACAAGCAGTCACGTGCTGAAGTTGTTGGAAGTTAATTTGTAACAGCATTACATCAGCTGTCCTTGGTTTGCAGTGCTGTTTCCTCTTCTCACCAACCTTCTAGTTGTCCCTTTTGTCCCCCTTCCCACCTCTACTGAACTCCCCCCTCTCCTTTGTCTGCTTAAACAAATGTTTCCTCCATGTTCCCCTGGAGGTGGCGTTTGTTCCCTTTACCCTGCCATCTGCTTTCATCTATCTGCTCTTAGTTTCTCTATGATTCCCACTGCCTCTGTATGGTCCTAATTATTTTTTCATTTTGTCTCCCGGTGGTGTGGCTACTCTGGTCTTCACTACAACCCCCTCCCCCTCTCTTTCTCTCTCTGCCTCTCCATCCGTCTCTTGCTGGATGGGCTGTCTCTCTCTCCTCCTCCTCCTCCTCCTGTGGTCACCTCTGTCACTCTCCAAGCCAACTTTACTCTCCCCGAGGCTTGCGACTTCCTGGAGGCGGTGACGCTCGTTGAGCTGCAGGGCGATGAGGCTGAAAGTCTGCTGAAGCAGTACAATGAGGAGGGCCGCAAGGCTGGCCCGCCCCCTGAGAAACGCTTTGACAACAGGCAGGGCGGGTTCCGCGGCCGCGGCGGGGGTAGCTTCCAGCGGTATGACAACCGTGAAGCGTCCCGCGGTAGCTACCAGAACCGCAGTGCAGACACTGGCAGTGGATACAGAGGAAGTGAGTGGAGCCGTCTGCAGATGTTGCTTTTGTTTGGATTATTGATTGTTATTATGTAAATCTATAGTATGATCGCTTGCTTAGTTCTGTGATTTAAATGTAATGATACATAAGTGGCAAAACTATGGCTATTATATTGTTTACAATAAAGTTATGTATATTGCTAATACATGATTTTTGCTTGTTTAGCTGGCTACAATCGTGGCAGCTATAACCAGAGCCGTTGGGGCAACAGCTACCGCGACGGAGGCTCTGATTCACGCGGCGGATATAACCGCACCCAGCCGTCAGGAGGAAGCTACAATCGCCCGGCCCCTTACACCAAGGGAGCATACAGCCCGGTAACTAACATGACCTTCTTATGTATACAATGTTCGAAAAAAAAACAACTAAATGTAATAGTAAATGAATGTATTCTTGCTTCACCTCCAGAGCTACAGCCAGAGCTACAGTCAAGGGTACAACCAGGGCAGCTACAACCAGAATTACTACGGCAACTACAGTCAGTACCCAGCATACAGCCAGAGCTACAGCCAGACGCCTACCACTGCACAGACGTACAGCCACCACCAGCAACAGCCAGCGCAGCCAGCGCAACAGCCGCAGCAGCAGCAACAGAGCTACAACCAGCAATATCAGCAGGTAGGCAATGAAACTAACTCCGCCTCTCACACACATGGGAAAATCAAGCAGAAGGGAGTGAGTGAAGTAGGGAGCTGTCATTGGACATGGATTTGTGCTAGGCTAGGTTACTAGAACCCCAGTTGGTTTTATAACCACGTTTACAGTGACAATGTCTACATTCACAAAATATTCCGGTGTTTGCCCTATTGTCCGAAAAAGACAATATTCCTACTAAGCTGTTGAGATGGCTATTGAAAATTCCACTAATATTTCCCGATTACATACAGCCGTGCATACTGTGATCGTAAAATCGAACGTAAACCACCTCCATGACGTAGTTGTGTTGATATCCAAGTCTTTCATAATGTTTAAAAGTTGCTGTGTTTCCCTTTCTGACCAGAAATGTGGGCTTTTCTTTTTTGGGCATGCATCTGTATCCCAGCCTTGCAAACTGTCGGCTAGTTGGTTTGCGTACAACACACAGAGCTGGCCGTAAGCAAGGCAAGAGGCCGTGTATCGCAAACTGCGGTGAAAACCCCAATTAATACGCATATTCCGAATGCGCTGTATACATGTCCAAAGAATTAATTTACTGGAAAATGCTGTTTACATGACCCGTATCAAATCTGTAATAATAGTGGAATATTAATGTACATGTAAACGTAGTCATCGACCCAGAGAGCCAAACCTTTCAGTTTGGGTAGTATAGTAGTAGTAGAAGTATAGTAAAAAAAACTCTCCACTTTCTATCCTGTATGCTCAGTACGTTTCAAAAGAATATTAAACTATGGCTAAAACACAGCTTACATGTGTGAGTAGCATGATCCGTAATGATTATAATCAGTCACCTGTGATATAATTATCACAGGTGACTATGTTTGGTCACAAGACATAAGTCTGCCACTTCCCTGCACAAAGGATTAAACCACAAACCTTTTGAAGCCACCTTAAATTGTGCAGGAGGTGCTTAATAGGGCTGGGACGATACACCTAGCTCACACCTAGCTCCTGACTCAATACTATCACGATGCTTGGGTGTTAATTCGATATGTATTGCGATTTTATTGTGATTTTTGTTAACTTTTTTAACTCTAGACCATGGGAAAAAGTTGAATCATACACTTCTAGGGACTTTTACTTTGGAAAATATTTAAATTATTACAATTTTCAGCATGTATGCAGTCAGAGATGTCCTGAAGTCAAATATATCAGTCATTGGCAGGCATTATTTTTTTACATTTTTTCCAGCCATCCGAAAATCATAGAATAAAGACATTTCCCTCACAAATTAGTGGTATTTTCTTTTTAATTTATAAAGGACATGTAATGTTTTATTCTTCTGGTAAATATAATCTAATCAATCTTAGTTCTATATATGTATTTTGTATATACAGTTAAATTTGTTAACACCGTATTTTGAAATATATGTATACTTCCGCTAACTTTGCCAAGTCCGTCTCTAGCTCTCCCGTCAGCTCCGTTCTCTTTATCCATCCATGGTCAGCTCCATCGGGGCCGTTTCAATGCATTTAACATAAATGTCAGTATATGGGTGCTCTACAGTTGTAGCTGATTTGACCACGGAGATGAGAGCGACGGCTGGCTTGACCACACGTTACCGCAATAAGATACCGTTTCCTGTCCATGACAGAGTTAGCATGCAGCTTTAGCCGTGACGTTTAGCTCTGCTTTTCCTGCAATGTGTGAAACCCAAAGTGTTTCCATACTTCACTGGATGTTTAGTGTTCACCACTTTAGATTTAACATGTGAGGGTGCAGGTCGTATCCATGCAGACTCTCCGCCGTTTTCTACTTTTTCATCTCGGCTCGCTGCGGTTTGTTTTGGTTTCGATGGACACTCAATGGATATGACGTCACGTTACTCAGACTACAACAATAAAAGCAGTAACTTCCTTCTACCTCCGCATAGACTCAAATGAAGCAAATATATCGATTCTTGCATAGAAAAAAATCTATATAATGTATTTTATTTTTTTTTAAATCGTGATACATAAGTGAATCGTTTTTTTTTGTTTTTTTTTCCACCCTTACTGTTTTATGTGTGACACTCATAGATAGACTTTGGGCAGAGTCGTCCTTCCTCTAAAAGTGATCCACTGTGCCAAAAATAAAATTGCAGGGTCAGATAAAAACTCTCACCGCTGTGCTCGCTTGCTTTCTGTTTCTCTCTCCCAGTATGCTCAGCAGTGGCAGCAGTACTACCAGAACCAGAACCAGTGGAACCAGTATTACAGCCAGTACGGCGGCTACCCTGGACAGGGCAGCCAAGGCTCATCTTCCGGTTCCCAGTAGCTTCGCTCCGCATCTGTACCTGCATCCACCTGTGTCCTAAACACTCTGACCTCTGCAGCAAATGGATTTTGTACAGCCTCACATTAAGTCCCCAACCATAACTGTCTCTGTCTGGGTTAACACAGTAGCCTTCATTCCTCACCAATCAATGTACACATAAACTGTATACAGGTTGATGTCTTTTCAAGTTTTTTTACTGAATGAAGTCTTACTCTAAGCAGCGACTGTGAGGTGGTAGATGATAGGTATCAAATCATTTCATGAATGTTATCTATTATGCATTCAATGTGGACGTCTGTCTGCAAACTGCAAACTCCACATTTCCTACAGATTCAAGAGGTAATTGTATATTTCTAGGATGCGTAGCGTGAAAACGTGACAGGGCAGGAAAAATACAGCAAGGCCTGAATAATTTTGCTTGTTTTGAGAAGCTTAACAAAGAACAAAATGCATGCTTTTTACCTTCACACACCACCCCCCCCCCCCCACCCTCTGTCTTGCTCTTTATTTTTCAGTTTCCGAGTGAGCACATTTTATTTACTCCCAATAGAATTCAAACATTATGGAACATTTTTTTATAGGTGTTGATACTGTAGTATTTAAGCGTTAATCCAGTCTTTGATTAAGAAGGATATTTTGCCACTCTGAGTAGTTGTATGTGCATTTTTTTTTTTATCCCTTTGTGATTGCTGTTCATTGAGTCCAGTAGTTAAATCCAGATGTTAAACTCATTTTTTTCTACCTGAAAATGAAAATCTGATAATGACCTGTTACCCAAGCTGTCTTCTTGTCTTTATACAATAAATGCAATTGTATTCGCCTGGAGATGTTCATTTCTTTTTTCCTGAGTTGAAGATTAATTACACGCACATCATGTAGGTGCGAGGCTGAAAGAACAGCGTCAGTAAAGAAAAAGGTAACGTCTGCACACTACTCCATGCCACAGTATTTTTATTGACTACGTTTCGATGTTGCTTGAATCTTCGTCAGGTCAAAATGTTTGAAAAAGTGGAAACCACACCCATATTTATACATAAAGCACACCAATAGGCAGACAAGCTCAATGATTGCAGGTGTAGTTCATCCAAAAACATCCCTAAACAATTCACAATTTGATAAAGTGCATAAAAACTAATACAAAAGCCATACTTCTAAATATCAAACATGTTATTTTATGACATATTCATCTCATATATCAGAAAGTCCATCACCTATGTTAAAAAATATTACATTAAGGTAGAGGAAAAAGGGAAGTACAATAAATTGGGTTTAAAACACCCTTCTGAATAAATGATCTATATCTAATCCCAATATGGAAAAAGACACCTGTTGTAGAACATTTTTTCATTTTTACAAATATGTGTGTCAGAATATATACTGTAAATGTAACCTATATATAGGAAGAGCCATCAGTACAGCCACTATGTATCTCATACTCTTGATTCAGACCTCTGGGAGTCTGGAGAGTGAAAATATATACTGTATTTAAAAATCCATCATAGTACAAAAATATATTTATGTACTATGATGGCTCTTCTTATATACACAGTTACATGTACACTGATCAGCCATAACATTAAGACCACTGACAGGTGAAGTGAATAACATTGATCATCTCGTTACAATGGCACCTGGCAGTGGGGGGGATATATTAGACAGCAAGTGAACATTTTGTCCTTGAAGTTGATGTGTTGGAAGCAGAACAAATGGGCCAGCGTAAAGATGTTAGCGACTTTGACAAGGGCCAAATTGTGATGGCTAGACGACTTGGTCAGAGCATCTCCAGAACTGCAGCTCTTGTGGGATGTTCCCGGTCTGCAGTGGTCAGGACCTACCAAAAGTGGTCCAAGGAAGGTGAACCGTCGACAGGGTCAGACCCAAGGCTCATTGATGCACGTGGGGAGCGAAGGCTGGCCCGTGTTGTCCGATCCAATAGAAGAGCTACTGTAGCTCTGTATGGGGCTGCATAGCCACAGACCGGTCAGGGTGCCCATGCTGTACCGTGTCCATCGCCAAAAGCGCCTACAATGGGCACGTGAGCATCAGAACTGGACCACGGAGCAATGGAAGAAGGTGGCCTGGTCTGATGAAACACGTTTTCTTTTACATCATGTGGATGGCAACAAGTTGGAGGTGTTGACTCGGCCTCCAAATTCTCCAGATCTCAATCCAATGGAGCATCTGTGGGATATGCTGGACAAACAAGACCGATCCATGGAGGCCCAACCTCGCAACTTACAGGACTTAAAGGATCTACTACTGATGGCTTGGTGCCAGATACAACAGCAGACCTTCAGAGGTCTAGTGGAGTCCATGCCTCGACGGGTCAGGACTGTTTTGACAGCAAAAGGAGGAACTACACAATATGAGGCAGGTGGTCATAATGTTATGGCTGATCGATGTATACACTGCTCAAAAAATTAAGGGAACCCTTAACCATCACAGTATAACACCAAGTCAGTTCAGGGATATCAATCTGTCCATTTAAGAAGCACAAGTGATTGTGAATCACTTCCACCTGCTTTGGTGCAAATGAAAGTGACAACAGGAGCAATGGAGAGGCAACAGCAAGACAACTCCCAAAAAGGGAATGGTTTTGAGCACTGCCAGAGCCCTACAAAATGACCTCCAGCAGGCTGCTGGTGTGCATGTTTCTGACCAAACTCTCAGAAACAGACTCCATGAGGGTGGTATGAGGGCCCGACGTCCTCTAGTGGGACCTGTGCTCACAGCCCAGCACCGTGCTGCTCGATTGGCATTCGCCAGAGAACACCAGAATTGTTAGGTCCGTCATTGGCGCCCCGTTCTCTTCACAGATGAGAGCAGGTTCACACTGAGCACATGTGACAGGCGTGAAATAGTCTGGAGACGCCGTGGTGAACGGTGTGCTGCCTGTAACATCATCCAGCATGACCGGTTTGGTGGTGGGTCAGTGATGGTCTGGGGAGGCATATCCTTGGAGGGCCGCACAGACCTCCATGTCATAGCATCCTGGTATCCTGACAGCTGTTAGGTACCAGGAGGAAATCCTCAAAGCGATTGTCAGACCTTAAGCTGGTGCAGTGGACCCTGGGTTCCTCCTGGTGCAGTGGACCCTGGGTTCCTCCTGGTGCAGTGGACCCTGGGTTCCTCCTGGTGCAGTGGGCCCTGGGTTCCTCCTGGTGCAGTGGGCCCTGGGTTCCTCCTGGTGCAGTGGGCCCTGGGTTCCTCCTGGTGCAGTGGGCCCTGGGTTCCTCCTGGGGCAGTGGACCCTGGGTTCCTCCTGGTGCAGTGGACCCTGGGTTCCTCCTGGTACAGTGGACCCTGGGTTCCTCCTGGTGCAGTGGGCCCTGGGTTCCTCCTGGTGCAAGTGGACCCTGGGTCCTCCTGGTGCAGTGTTCCTCCTGGTGCAGTGGGCCCTGGGTTCCTTCGCTGTGCAGTGAGCCCTGGGTTCCTCCTGGTGCAGTGGTTCCTCCTGGTACAGTGGGCTCTGGGTTCCTCCTGGTACAGTGGACCCTGGGTTCCTCCTGGTGCAGTGGACCCTGGGTTCCTCCTGGTGCAGTGGGCCCTGGGTTCCTCCTGGTGCAGTGGGCCCTGGGTTCCTCCTGGTGCAGTGGACCCTGGGTTCCTCCTGGTGCAGTGGGCTCTGGGTTCCTCCTGGTGCAGTGGGCCCTGGGTTCCTCCTGGTGCAGTGGGCCCTGGGTTCCTCCTGGTGCAGTGGGCCCTGGGTTCCTCCCGGTGCAGGACAATGCCCGGCATCATGTGGCCAGAGTGTGTGGGCAGTTCCTGGATGACGAAGGCATTGATGAAATTGACTGGCCCTCACGTTCCCCTGACCTAAATCCAATTGAGCACCTATGGGACGTTATGTATCGGTGCATCCGACGCCACCAAGTACCGCCACAGACTGTCCAGGAGCTCACTGATGCCCTGATCCAGGTCTGGGAGGAGATCTCCCAGGACACCATCCGCCGACTCATCAGGAGCATGCCCAGACGTTGTCGGGAGTGCATACAGGCACGCGGGGGCCGTACACACTACTGAGCCAGATTATGAGTTGCCGTGATGAAATTCACGCAAGTTGGATCAGCCTGTGATTTCAATTTGTTTGCTTTGATTTTTGGTGTGATTTTGAATCTAGCCCTCAGTGGGTTGATGATTTTGGTTTCCATTGACCGTTGTTGCGTCATTTTGTTCTCAACAAATTATACAATGTACATCAGTAAAGATATTACACATGAATAATTCATTCATCAAGATCTGATGTGTGATTTAAGTGTTCCCTTAATTTTTTTGAGCAGTGTATTTAAAAATCTATGATGGCTCTTCTTATATACACAGTTACATTTGTATATTCTGACACATATGTAAAAATTAAAAAATGTTCTACAACAGGTGTCTTTTTCTATATTGGGATTTGATATAAATAGCTTATTTAGAAGGGTGTTTTAAACCCAATTTATTGTACAAGTATTAAATATTTCTTCTTTCCTTTTTCCTTAATGTAATGTAATACCTTTGAACATGGGTGATGGACTTTCTGATATATGAGATGATGAATATGACATAAAATAACATGTTTGATATTTAGAAGTATGGCTTTTGTATTACTGTTTTTATGTACTTTATCAAATTGTGAATTGTTTATGGATGATTGTATGTTTTTACACCTGCCACCATAGAGCTTGTCTGCCTATTGGTGTGCTATATTTCATATTTTGACCCAACAAAGATTCAAGCAGGATCGAAACGTAGACAATAAAAATATTGTTGCATGGAGTAGTGTGCAGACGTTACCTTTTTCCAATATCGTTTTTTTCTGACAGCGAATTAAGTCAAACACAACACATACTGCACAATTTATCATTGTTGGTATATCTTTCTTATTTTCAACAAGATTGACATTGTGGACAAAACAAAGAAGCATTGAGCTAAAACACAAGTATAGTTCCAGTGCAGTCCTGCTGAACCTTGAATGAACTGTTGAAGAAATTTGAAAGTTAAAAATGTTGTCAGGGCAGGAAATAAACGTTTTCTGCTACTATTTGCGGTGGTTTATGGATTAGACTTCACAAGCTCCTTTCACTATTTACCAACCAAACTAAGGGTTGGCGATAAGTCTTCTATCACAATATTTGTCATTTGACATTGTTTGTGGTAGCGATTTTCTGGAAATTTAACCAAGAAACTAACCAGATGGCATCGTCAAGGTAGTTAATCACATGCAAAAGTCCAGTAAATCCAACATTGCCATCGAGAAAGGGCTTCAGCCATTTGCAAAATAGTCTGGCCTAATATCACGAGAGATATAAAAGAAATAGATAACTCATAAATGGTAGAGTATATCTACTGGTTGACAAATTGTCTCATGTATAGATGTTCATATAACCCAACACAAAGCCAAACTAAAATGCTTTACCGGCTTACTTTCCAAATTCAGGAGCAATTGTCGCATAGCTGCCAAAGTTACAATTGAAAAGGTTAGTGTTAATTTCCTACCCTGCATGTATTCTGTGTAAATATGACCAGGAAACCCTTATGTCTGTCATCACAAATGACCTTATGGATTGAATCTTAGCACCAGAGAACCAAGGCACCTGTTCTTACAACAAAATGAGGTGTTCATAAATTACAGTAGGACAGTCGATGTTTGAAGCTTAAACAATAAGCCAAACTAACAAGACCGACAAAAATAAAATAATAAAAACATGTCCTAACCACACTTGAAATACGAGGGAGTCCATACATATACAGTAATTACTGGCATTCTGGTGTGAATGGCCAGCAAATGTCATCAGTTCAACACCAGTTAGACACAACGTGGTGGTGTCTGGATGTTTTTGTCCATGAGGGGGGGGTAAATGTTAGAGGACGGAGCACTCAGTCTGGCTCTCTGCTCTTGTCTTTGTAGAGATGCAGCTCCTCCATCTTCTCCTGCAGGAAGGAGACGGGCATGGAGCAGCCTCGGTTCCTCAGTGGCAGCGTGTTGAGCTGCAAAACAGAGAAGACAAATCAAGAAAATTGTTCTCAAACTCAGGAGCAATATTTTATTGTGGGAAACCCCTTGTGGGAAAGCTTGTAAAAAAAAGGTTG
Source organism: Sebastolobus alascanus (assembly GCA_916701645.2). Classification (NCBI taxonomy): domain Eukaryota; kingdom Metazoa; phylum Chordata; class Actinopteri; order Perciformes; family Sebastidae; genus Sebastolobus; species Sebastolobus alascanus. The sequence continues at coordinate 1,147,782 of CAKAOJ020000040.1, read as the reverse complement.
GTTCATCAAAAATCTTGCAAAAAAAAAAAAGTCTCACTTCATACTAGTGGTTAAAGTGGCAGTAGGCAACAATTTATTGGCATAATTTGGCAAAAATTCCATAATAACCTTTCAGCATATTGTAATTCAAGTGTTCTGAGCGATAACTAGACTTCTGCTCCTCCTCATGGCTCTGTTTTGAGGCTTTAGAAAAATCTAGCCCGTGACGGCAGATTTTGACTAATCACAGATCATTTCAGAGAGAGAGAGCGTTCCTATTGGCTGTGCTCCGGTCATGTGACCAGAACTTGGCTTCCTTCAACAGATTTTACAATGGCGGCCGCGTCACAAACTTTCTCATTTTACAGCTGAACAGTACACTACAAGATGATTCTGAAAATATTTGAGGCGAGAAATAGGCATTACAGTAACAGAATATTGATTCATATTTGATCAGCGCTGCCTAGTTTGACCGTTTGGTCGGAGTTCGCGAGTGATTGACAGCCGGCTCTCATAGACAGCAGCTGGCAGCGGACCTTGTTTTCCTCCGGTAAGTGAAATCTTTCAGATGCCGTTAGGAGCACCGTAGGACACAGTAGGACACAGAGGAACAGGATTTTTTTCAGGTTACCTGTTTCATGTACTACTGTCACGATATAGCGGCCGTTTTCTAAAAATAACTTTTTTAAATCATATCTGCGCCAATATCGCATACTGCAGCTTTAAGAGCCACACACAGATTTTGTTTTATCTGCAGAGAAAATAGTTGACTGTTAGTTGAGTGTTTCTAGAGAGAAATGTTGCTTTTGAATTTGTTAAAGGAGCAGTGTGTAGGAACTAGCAGTGAGGAGATTGCAACAAACTGAATCTTCTCCTGTGTGCCAAGCGTGTCGGAGAGCTACGGTGGCCGACGTGAAAACGCGAATGGCCCTCTCCAGAGCCAGTCGGAGCAGAGCCAGTGTGTAGAATGTGTGTGTACGTGGGAAGTGAGTGGTGAAGCAAGAGAGAGAGAGCGGCAGCGACGGGAGCGAGTAACGTCATCGACTCCGGCCCAAGCCGGAAAAGTTAACAGTTTGGTTTGTCTGTTCTGGGCTACTGTTACATTACAACATGGCGGTGCAACATGGCGGACTCCGTGAAGACGACCCTCTCAATATGTAGATATAAACGTCTCATTCTAAGGTAACGAAAACACAACGATTCTTATTATCAGGTGATTAAACACTAAACAAAGCATACTTATTAATATTATATTCCGTTTCTGCCAATACGTAGATCCCCCTAATTGTTACACACTGGTCCTTTAACTGGAATTCTTGAATTCTTTGATCGGCAAAAATAAAATTCCATTCACCTCCTTTGTACTTAAAAACTCAGTAAATAAAACCAAAGCTGTGGGCGCTCAGGATTAATTCTTGGTCTAATTTACTGTGTTGTGTTAGGGATTTTAGACTACAGTTCTAAGCAGCCGACCTAAGTGAAAACACTTGTGTAGGTCGGAGCTTTAAAGAGATAGTTTGGGTGTTTTGAAGTGGGGTGGTATGTGGTACTTATCCATAGTCAGTGTATTACCTACAGTAGATGACGGTCGGCACGCCTCCAGTTTGGAGAAGCCGACAGGAGTTACCACACAGAAGCAAAACACATCTAAAAGAAAGGCCCACCTAAAAAAATCAAAATCAGTTTAAGTGTACGCTATATTTAGAATATTTTCAATGCTTTACCTCGCTGTCAGAAAGCCCTTTCCGACGGGGAACTGAACCTGTGATCTATGCTCTCTTCAAAGCCACCAGACTCCATTGAAAAAAACTGTAATTTTACCTAGCAGAACACAAGGGTTGCTGGTCTACCGCTGCCTCGATCGATTTGTTTGTTATTGTGTGACTTTGGTGAATCCGAACTAACCCTAAGTCAAACAATAACACAGTCAAACTAACCGATGGAGGCAGCGGTGTTCTGCGAGGTAAAATTACTGTTTTTTTTCAATGGAATCTGGTTGTTTTGGCGTGAGCATAGATAATGGCTTCAGCTCCCAGAAACATAGACTTCATAGCTGTCTGACAGCGAGGTAAACCAGTGAAAATATTCTAAATATACACTTTAACTAATTTTTTTATGTGGCTAATATATGTTTTGCTGCTGCCCCCGTCAACAGCAGTACATTGATTTGCTCCCGTGCGGTAACTCCTGTTTGTTTCTCCAAACATTCTCATTTTGTCACTACTTATGTTGTCAAAATCATTTGATATATGCATTAATCATACACAGATTCTACACATAGAAGCTTGAAATCCCAGCAAAAGTGTCTGTTTGTAAATTTTAGTACACCAGTGGCTTTAAACTACAGATTTTACAATTATTACAAAAATGTATTGAAGTTATAGAAAAGGGGTAGGACCTTATAAGTGGTTACCTATGCCTACTCCTTTTCGAACATATCATATTTATTTATTTTATTTAGAAAATGCTGTATATGTTTACTGATCATTTTATTAATTATTCTTGTTTTATTGTTCCATGTACGAAATAAATAAATCTAATCTAATAAACAATGTGCTCAACATCTGCAGTAAAAGTAGTACATTAACAGTTCATTGTGGTTGACTCATCATTTATTAGCTCCTGTAGTAGCACCTGAATCACTGCTGGAAGCTTCTCTACCTTGGACCGACCCCACATGGAGTCTCTCCAGAGCTCTGCACTGACACACTGATATTTCATCAGTTGCTGAGGTCCTGAACATTTATGACGTAAAAATTAGATACAAAAAACAGAAAAGGTTGAGACACTCTGTCCTCCGATGTGAGGGACTGTCTCACCTTTCTCTCTGGGGACGCATGCACAAGAGAGTTGTGGTGGTTTCCCCTCTTGTCCTTCTTCTCAGGTGTCCACACTCCAGGATCCGTCTGCGTGTAGCTGTCCGACAGCATCGAATCATCGCTGTTATTTTTCCAAAGAGAGGTGCCCTGGTTGTTTTCTGTCTCGTTGCTTTGGGGGAAAACAAAGGTCTCCTCCTCTGAACCTGGCGGGGGGACAATGAGACATCAGTGTGCTGGGTTCAAGGTTGTTTTATAGGCAGGGAATTCTGCATGTGATGGAGAAAGACGTACCCCAGTCGTTGCCCTTGGTTCTCAGTTCGGGGGCCGGGGTGCACGGGCAGGACCCAGTTGTGTTTTTGTGTTTCTTCAAGCACTGAATTCCCACCAGATCTCTACAGTGTCTGTGACAGTTTATCCCACAGTCTGAGAGACACAGCACATGTTGAGACTTTAAAAGAAGCACTGCTGCACAAAGGATCAGTTCACTCAAATTACAAAAAAAGCGCTGTAGATCAAATACTTTGAACTTTCACATGTGGCAGAAGAAACCCCAGGGACAGGTATCTCAAAACCTTTAACCTTTAACGCTGCAGTCGGTAACTTTGAAAAAATATGATAAAAAGTTATTTTTATAAAACGGTCACTATATCCTGACAGTAGTGCATGAGACAGGTAATCTGAAAAAAAATCATGTTTCTCTGTGTCCTCCGGTGCTCCTAATGGCATCTGCAAGATTTCACAGACCGGAGGAAAAAAAACAATCAGAGCCGAGCTGGAGCCTTGCCGTCTCTGAGCAGCTGTCAATCACTGTCAAACTAGGCAGCGCTGATCAAATATGAATCAATATTCTGTTACTTTAATGCCTATTTCTCGCCTCAAATGTTTTCAAGATCATCTTGTAGTGTACTGTTTAGCTGTAAAATTAGAAAGTTTGTGACCCGGCCGCCATGTTGAACGTTTTTCATTTTACAGCTAAACAGTACACTACAAGATGTTCCTGAAAATATTTGAGGAGAGAAATAGTAGGGCTGTCAAAGTTAACGTGATATTAACGTGTTAAATTCATTTTAAGGGCACTAATTTCTTTAACGCATTAATGCAACTTGCGATTTTTAGGTTGTAACTCAGTTTGAAATCTAGAGTGAAGATACTAGCATCATATGAAACTAGAAAACCTAAAGAGTCCATTGGTACCAACCACGTCATAACGCTCCAAACCTATGCCGAATTTTGGCGAGGAAAACCTGGCATGGGCATTTTCAAAGGGGTCCCTTGACCTCTGACCTCAAGATATGTGAATGAAAATGGGTTCTATGGGTACCCACGAGTCTCCCCTTTACAGACATGCCCACTTTATGATAATCACATGCAGTTTGAATTGCCCACTCCAATGTGGATAAGAGTATTAAAAAGCACCCTTTAATGTACATTTTAATCTTGCGATTAATCACGATTAAATATTTTAATCGATTGACAGCCCTAATAAATAGGCATTACAGTAACAGAATCTTAATTCATATTTGACCAGCGCTTCCTAGTTTGACAGCTCGATTGGAGTGGCCAAAAATAAAAATCGCCAGTTTTGTGAGCAGTGATTGACAGCTGTTCTACAGACTCCTCAGCTCTGATTGGTTGTTTTCCTTCAGCGATTTTTTTGTCTCACACTCTACTGTCAGGATATGGTGACCGTTTTATAAAGATAACTTTAAGATCATATTTGTTCAAAGTTACCGACAGCAGCTTTAACTTCTTTTCCATTACATGGGGCATCGTTTTGCTCCGGTGAAGCTGATGTAATGACATGGATTGTGATCTTACCTTTACAGTGGTAGCCCTGTTTGATGACTCCCCACATCTACAAGAGGACAGACATGATATGTTTGATACTGCAGTTTGATTGGCCATTTATATAAAAAACAATACTGGATACAATGGATACTCACAAATCCTCCACAAGTCTCACAGAACGTGGGCCGTTTATACGTTGTTTCGTGGAAGTTATGTGCGTTGAAGTTGTAGCCCAGCTTGGCACATATAGACATTCCCCTCATGAAGTAAGAGGTGATTTCTTCACGGCTGATTTGTCCCTCCCTGGGCAGAAAATTTACCAAAGTGCGACAGCAAAAGTGAGTAAGTGAGTTGAGGTTTTTATAAACGCCTCATGGTGTTTTTGCAGCCACGTCACGGCAAGAGGCCCTGTGTGTGCGTGCTGCAGCTTCCTCACCTGTCAGTTTCGTGAGTGCAGAAGGAGAAGGGGAAGTTGGCTGCTATTTTCTCAAACTCCTCAAGTGAGATGTAACCATCCTGGCTCTGGTCGTAATTTTTCATTATGGACTGCAGGGGGCGACAGAGCAATCAGAGAGTGAGGGGTCAGGGAGCAGTTGGTTAGTTCTGCTTTATTCTGCCAAGTAATAAGGAAGTGAAAGACAGGAGGCTGTTGCAGTGTCACATACTCACATCCACCATCTGTTTGACGTGTTTAGATATGGTGTCGGGGTCGAGCCTGGGGGTGACCCCTGAACCCCACTCTGCCACTGCGGGCGGTTTAACCGGAGCTACAGGCTGTGGACCGACAGATGCAGTGATGAGACACGAAGGACTGCACATGTGAGAAAAAAAAGAGAGCACACCCACCACATAACACGCTTCCCTAACGTACAGCGCTTTGATGTGGCTCATTTTGAGGTGTTTCGGCACCGTGTGCTTTTGTTTTCAAGATGTTACACCCACGGAGAGCACACAAACGTCCCTCCTCTTGTGAAAAGAGGTTGCAACAAGTGTGAGCCTGATGGCGTTATAGACAGAGCTCGACTTCAAGAGGAGCATGCAGCTCTACTGACCTGGATCTTGGTGTTCTTGGGTTCCTTTGTGTATGAAAGTTCATATATCTCATCCTCGGTGTAGTATAAATCTAGAGAGAGCTGAAGCATCACAAGAACATCATTTTAAGATGAATCTTTTTCTCATCTGAATTCTTAAAGATCGCCTCCTGGTTTCTGTGTCGTACCGTGAGCAGGTGCAGGAGGTCTTTGTTGGCCTCGAAGGGCGGCGTGCAGGAGTGGATGGCCAGCAGGTCGTTGATGTTGCTGTACAGGTGCTGCAGCTTGCTCAGGTTGATCTTGTCCTCGTCGACGTAGTCCGGCAGGGCCTCGTTCAACGAGATCAGGTCCTTTAGGTGGACGCCCAGGATGGGCACCTTGAAGCCGCTGCACTCGTTGTAAACCCGCCGGTAGTTGATGTAGTTGCTGCGTGAGGAGAGCAGCTCCGTCATCTCACTCAGGGCCTGAGAGAGGAAGAAGATCAAGAGATGTCATGTCTCAATAGTTGTTAAGTTATTTTGACTTTAGTATAGCCATACAAATATAAAATACAAATTTAGGGGTTTAATAAGAACATTTGGTCCAAAAATTCTATTTACAATTCTGTCAGCACATAAAAACAAAAATGTTCCAACACTGTCAGGCAACAAGACTTCTTGTTTAAGCCTGTAAACGGTGAATTTGGTTTGACCTACAGAAGGCTACGTTCAAAGACAAAGCTCATGAGTTTGACGACATAGTTGTGTACAAATTAGGGCTGTCAATCGATTCAAATATTTACTCACGATTAATTGCATGATTGTCCATAGTTAATCGTGATTAATCGCAAATTAATTGCTCATTTTTTATCTGTTCAAAATGTACCTTAAAGGGAGATTTGTCAAGTATTTAATACTCTTATCAGCATGGGAGTGGAAAAAGATGCTGCTTTATGCAAATGTATGTATATATTTATTATTGGAAATCAATTAACAACACAAAACAATGACAAATATTGTCCAGAAACCCTCACAGGTACTGCATTTAGCATAAAAAATATGTTCAAATCATAACATGGCAAACTGCAGCCCAACAGGCAACAACAGCTGTCAGTGTGTCAGTGTGCTGACTTGACTATGACTTGCCCCAAACTGCATGTGATTATCATAAAGTGGGCATGTCTGTAAAGGGGAGACTCGTGGGTACCCATAGAACCCATTTTCATTCACATATCTTGAGGTCAGAGGTCAAGGGACCCCTTTGAAAATGGCCAGAGCGTTATTTAGCCTCCTTCACGACAAGCTAGAATGACATGGTTGGTACCAATGTATTTCCTCGTTTTTCTAGTTTCATATGATGTCAGTATCTTCACTCTAGCTTTAAAACTGAGCCGCTACAACTTAAAAATCGCAAGTTGTGTTAATGCGTTAAAGAAATTAGTGGCGTTAAAACGAATTTGCGTTAAAGTGGCAGTAGGTAACAATTTTTTGGCATAATTTGGCAAAAATTCCATAATAACCTTTCAGCATATTGTAATTCAAGTGTTCTGAGAGAAAACTAGACTTCTGCTCACCATCATGGCTCTGTTTTCATGCTTTAGAAAAATCCATGACGGCAGATTTTGACTAATCACAGGTCATTTCAGAGAGAGAGAGCGTTCCTATTGGCTCCGGTCATGTGACTAGAACTTGGCTTCCTTCAAAAGATTTTACAATGGCGGCCGCGTCACAAACTTTCTCAATTTACAGCTAAAAAGTACACTACAAGATGATTTTGAGAACATTTGAGGCGAGAAATATGCATTACAGTGACAGAATATTGATTCATATTTGATCAGCGCTGCCTAGTTTGACCATTTGGTCGGAGTTCGCAAGTGATTGACAGCCGGCTCTCATAGACGGCAGCTGGACAGCGGACCTTGTTTTCCTCCGGTAAGTGAAATCCTTCAGATGCCGTTAGGAGCACCGGAGGACACAGTAGGACACAGAGGAACATGATTTTTTTCAGGTTACCTGTTTCATGTACTACTGTCACGATATAGCGGCCTTTTTCTAAAAATAACTTTTTTAAATCATATTTGCGCCAATATCGAATACTGCAGCTTTAACACTTTATTATCGCATGAACTTTGACAGCCCTATCAAATACAAATTTAGGGGTTTAATAAGAACATTTAGTCCAAAACTTCTGTATACAATTCTGTCATGCCGTAAAAACAACAATCTTCCAACATGTTCAGGCAAGTGTGCAACATAACTTCACATCAACAGTGAATTTGGATCATTTGAGTTCAAATGTTCAACCACAAAGCTCACGAGTTTGAGGACATACTGTAGTTGTGTACAAACTATATGTCCTTTATGGTGTAAATAGTCTTATTTTTGTATTAATGTAACATAACAACTAAAAAGAAAGAACTGATATGAGGACAAGACAAAGAAACATCAAGAGTGTTGTCCCTCAAAAGGAAACAAGAATTGAAAATGTCACCTTCTTGACCGACAGAGAAGGTGGAAGTAACAAAAACACAACTTCTTTGGTGAAAGGAAAAAGTATGAAACGAAGACAAGGAAGCTAAAGAAATATGTCAAAGTTCAAGAATTACAATCATTATGGCTTTGTGGTGAGGTAGTCACCGACAGACTGACTCATGGTTATGTGTAATATTTGACAAACCTTAGTGATGTCAGGAGGCAGCAGGTTGGAGGTGTCTTTGAGGCGGGAGATTGAGCTGTGACAGAGGCCTCCAGTCACTGCCATTAGAGTGTTAAAGTTTTGCAGAGCTCGAAGTTTCTACAGAGGAAAGAGCAGAGTGACACCACATAAAGTCATTTACAGCTCTTGGCAGCCAAACAAAAAAAACCCTCTGAGCCTCTTAGCTGAGTTTGTGTGATGTGTGATCCCTCAGCCAGCTTACCTGAGACACATGAATGAACTTAGTGAAGACCTGGGCTCTCTGCTGGGCCGTGTGTCTGCTGAGGATCATCAGCTGGACCCACTGGGAGACGCCGTTACACATCATGACCGACCGCTCCAGAGCAGGGTTGTCCCTCACCGAGCCTCGCACCACGTAGCTGCGGTAGTCCAGGAACTGGCCAATCAGACGGCAGTGGTCAGGCAGGAAGCAACTTTAGCACTAAGTTTATCACTGTTTTCACTCAGGTGTACAAGCAGGGTAGAAATCTGTCACCGAATTCAACCTTATCACTTTCACCATTACAACAATCAGATAATTATTGGCTGCTGAAAAAATGTTTCTCCAACATCTGGAAGGAACATCTTACCTGACTTCTCAACAAAATGAAGGATACTATTTTCTAATAAGACCTACTTTATAAAGGGTTTCAGTCTGGGCGTTTAAAAATTACTAAGTAAATGGATTTTGGTGCAGATGCTTTGCAGCTCTGTCCATTGGATCTTTCTGCAGATCTTCCTGAATGATACCAAAGATAATATTATTATATTATACTTTATAAGTCAATGGAAGGTGTGGTCCTTAAACTCTCTGTCACCAGCAGGGGATCAATTATTATAGCCATATAACTAGGGCTGTCAAAGTTAAAGCGATAAGAAACGTGTTAATGCAAATTCATTACAACGCCACTAATTTCTTTAACGCATTAACGCAACTTGAGATTTTTAGGTTGTAGTGGACTCAAAAGAGTGAGGATACAGGTATCACATGAAACTAGAAAACCTAACCATGTCCTACTAGCTTGTCGTGAAGGAGGCTAAATAACGCTGCAAATTTACGCTACATTTTGGCAAGGAAAAACTGAAATGGCCATTTGCAAAGGGGTCCCTTGACCTCTGACCTCGGGATATGTGAATGAAAATGGGTTCTATGGGTACCCACGAGTCTCCCCTTTACAGACATGCCCACTTTATGATGATCACATGCAGTTTGGGGCAAGTCATAGTCAAGTCAGCACACTGACACACTGACAGCTGTTGTTGCCTGTTGGGCTTCAGTTTGCCATGTTATGACCTAGGGCTGTCAATGCATTAAAATATTTAATCATGATTAATCACCCTGGTGGACGTCATTGAGGTAGTCAAACAACTCCACAGTGGCAAAGCCCAAGGGATTGATGAGATCCGTTCAGACATGCTGAAAGCTTTGGGTGTGGAGGGGCTGTCTTGGATGACACATCTCTTCAACATTGCTTGGAAGTCGGTGACAGTACCTAAGGAGTGGCAGACCGGGTGGTGGTTCCCCTGTTCAAAAAGGGGGACCAGAGAGTGTGTGCCAATTACAGGGGTATCACACTACTCAGCCTTCCTGGTAAAGTCTACTCCAAGGTGCAGGAAAAGAGGAACAATGCGGATTCCGTCCTGGCCGTGGAACAACGGACCAGCTCTTGACTCTCGCAAGGATCCTGGAGGGGGCCTGGGAGTATGCCTATCCAGTCTACATGTGTTTTGTGGACTTGGAGAAGGCATATGACCGGGTCTCCCGGGAGATAATGTGGGGAGTGCTGCGAGAGTACGGGGTGAGGGGGTCCCTTCTTAGGTCCATCCAATCTCTGTACACCCAAAGTGAGAGCTGTGTCCGGATTCTCGGCAGTATGTCGGACTCGTTTCCGATGGAGGTTGGCCTCCGCCAGGGCTGCGCTTTGTCACCAATCCTGTTCATGATATTCATGGACAGGATATCGAGGCGTAGTCGTTGGCAGGAGGGTTTGCAGTTCGGTGGGCTGAGGATCTCATCGCTGCTTTTTGCAGATGATGTGGTCCTGTTGGCATCATCGGTCTGTGACCTCCAGCAGCCGGTTCTCAGCCGAGTGTGAAGCGGCTGAGATGAGGATCAGCACCTCTAAATCTGAGGCCATGGTTCTCAGCAGGAAACTGATGGATTGCCTACTCCAGGTAGGGCATGAGTCCTTAACCCAAGTGAAGGAGTTCAAGTACCTCGGGGTCTTGTTAGTGAGTGAGAGGACAATGGAACGTGAGATTGGCCGGAGAATCGGAGCAGCGGGGGCGGTACTGCATTCGCTTTACTGCACCGTTGTGACGAAAAGAGAGCTGAGCCGGAAGGCAAAGCTCTCGATCTACCGGTCAATCTTCGTTCCTACTCTCACCTACGGTCATGAGGGCTGGGTTATGACCATAAGAACTAGATCGCGGGTACAAGAGGCCGAAATGGGTTTTCTCAGGAGGGTGCCTGTCGTCTCCCTTAGAGATTGGGTGAGAAGCTCAGTCATACGTGAGGGACTCGGAGTAGAGCCGCTGCTCCTTTGCGTTGAAAGGAGCCAGCTGAGGTGGTTCAGGCATCTAGTAAGGATGCCCCCTGGCGTCTCCCTAGGGAGGTGTTCCAGGCACGACCAGCTGGGAGGAGGCCACGGGGAAGACCCAGAACTAGGTGGAGAGATTATATCTCCACACTGGCCTGGGAACGCCTCGGGATCCCCCAGTCAGAGCTGGTTAATGTGGCCCGGGAAAGGGAAGTTTGGGGTCCCCTGCTGGAGCTGTTGCCCCCGCGACCCGACCCCGGATAAGCGGTTGAAGATGAGTGAGTGAGATGATTAATCACTTGATTGTCCGTAGGTAATTAATCGCACATTTTTTATCTGTTCAAAAGGTACCTTAAAGGGAGATTTGTCAAGTATTTAATACTCTTATCTACATGGGAGTGGACAAATATGCTGCTTTACTCAAATGTATGTATATATTTATTATTGGAAATCAATTAACAACACAAAACAATGACAAATATTGTCCAGAAACCCTCACAGGTACTGCATTTAGCATAAAAAATATGCTCAAATCATAACATGGCAAACTGCAGCCCAACAGGCAACAACAGCTGTTTGGCATTTTCAAGCCTTTATTGATAGGACAGCGGACAGTTTAGAAAGGGGGAGAGAGAAGGGGCAACATGCAGAAATGGCTTTAGGTCGTATTCGAACACGCAGCTAGGACTCAGCCTTGTTATATGTGCACCTGCTCTACCAACTGAGCTATCGGGGCGCTCAGTTCAGACCTCCACTTGGTCTGCGTACCGGGGCATTTGCGCCGTAAAAGTCCACGTTTGAGGTTTGACCGCGATTCAGCTGTGTGTGCGAGGCGTGGAGTCGTGGACCTCATGGTGGACCTGTCCTCATCATTCCTCCAGGAATCTGTCTCTCTGTCGAGGATCTGACATCCCACAACCGTCTCTGGAGACAGCTGATTAATAATCTCACCACGGTGAGTCAGCTAAAGCCTGGTGACCACTTGTTTCTCTTCTTTTCTTTTCTTTTCTTTTCTTCTCTCTTCTTTACAAAAGCTTTGGGGGTTCGTTTTGTTTTTGAACGGTTACGTTACTGAACTGATGAGTACTTCTGTTAAGTGACTTTGAACTGAGTTGCATTGGTAACCCCTAAGTAATCCCTAAGTGGAGTTGTTTTGTTTCCTTATAAACTGAACTGGACTGGACTAAACTAAGAGCTGTTTCTTTACCTTTCGCCTTAAAATAACCTTTGAAATTTAATTGGTGGTGTGCTTGAGTTTATTTGATTTGAGTGTTTAATTCTACTGCTTGCAATTGCTCATACATTTTTTTTGTGTTGAAAAATAAGCAGGGTTAATGTTGATTAAAATTGCATATATCCTTTGTGGGGTTTGAAACTACTTTATTTTTTGGTTTAAACTTGATCAAACCGCTACAACTTGACAAATCTCTCTTTAATATACTTTTTGAACAGATAAAAAATGTGCGATTAATCAGGATTAACTACGGACCATCACGCGATTAATCGCGATTAAATATTTTAATCGATTGACAGCCCTACATATAACATTTGGCATTTTAATTGGTACGTGTGTTATTAAATCTTCATGGTATACTTTCATCTATTGTTAGTGTTTGTTTCAGGAGCAGCAACATCTCTGCAAGTCATGACAACATGATGAGGCCTCATTAATCAAAGTCAGAATAGCAATTAGTGAGGCGTTGTTCACTGAACTTACTGAAACGTTACAGAAGTTCTTGAACTCCAGGTAGCTGAGGTGCTCAGCCATCTCCTCTGGCTCCATGTGGTCGAAGATCAGAGACACCTTCCTCTTCTTCACAGAGGGCGAGGGTGCCTGGCATATGTTCCCATGAGGGCCTCTTGGGAAAGAAAGCCAAGCAACAGAAAAAAAATAAACTTTTTTTTCCTATGAAAACTCTATTTTCTATTCATAGAAAAAAAACTTGTTTGAGTTGTGGCCAAAACTACAATTCCTCCAGGGCGTGACGGGTGAATCAAATCAAAACTCACAAGCAGGAGGTGTCGATGAGCTGCGAGTGCGTCTCCTCTTCGTCTGACCGGACCAGCGCCCACAGGTCCCCCATGGTCTGCTCGAGGAGGGGGTCTGCTTCGAACACCGCCGGGAACTGGCTGATCCACTGCCTTGCCACGAAGCAGGACAAAAAATATGCTTACTACCCGCAAACAGGGCGGGATAACCAGTTCTAGCACAGTCATGTCATACAACACGCCCATGTGCCCGGTGCTTTACTCACCTGATAAGGTGGCAGACCTGCGTCCGCCTCAGCCCCCTCTTGTCCGAGGGACAATCCTTATAAGTGAGAGAAAGAGTCAAGGATCTAAACACAAGTAGTGCAGATATGGCACAGCATTAAGTTAAACACCAGCAGCAGGGGTATATATACTTCAAATCTGCTTTGCCGACAAGGAGTGCCAAACAAAGCCAAGCCTGTTTCCTGATCTGATTAATGAATGTGGGCATGTGATTGGGAGCAGTGCACCGGTGGGAACAGAGCACTGCACCGAGTGACGGTGGAGGATATAGGGTCAGAAGTTTCTGGGCGAACATCTGAGACGGCACGACCCAACTGTGCATCATCAGGGTCATGTGGACCAGCTGGGACCCTCTGGGGCTGGACAGCTTCCCCTCTGAATCTGCAACCAAAACACAGCAGCAGCAGGATTAAACACAACAACAACAACAAGATCTGTGGGCTGCACGGTGGCTCAGCAGCTCAGTTCAGTTCAGTTCAGTTCAGTCAGTTCAGTCAGTTAGCTCTATTTGAAGTGGGTTTTAGACTTTCTTATTGGTTTTCTCCAGGTGCTATGTTTTTCTGTCACACCCCCAAGAGACATGCATTGGACAGTTCTTTTTGCGATTTTAGGTTGTAGCGGGCTCAGTTTTAAAGCTAGAGTGAAGACACTGGCATCATATGAAAGTAGAAAACCAAAGAAATCCATTGGTACCAACCATGTCATACTAGTGAAGCGAACTGGGGAAGGAGGCTAAATAACGCTCCAAACTTATGCTAAATTTTGGCGAGGAAAAACTGTCCTTGCCATTTTCAAGGGGTTCCCTTGACCTCTGACCTCAAGATATGTGAATGAAAATGGGTTCTATGGGTACCCAAGAGTCTCCCCTTTACAGACATGCCCACTTTATGATAATCACATGCAGTTTGGGGCAAGTCATAGTCAAGACACTGACACACTGACACACTGACAGCTGTTGTTGCCTGTTGGGCTGCAGTTTGTCATGTTATGATTTGAGCATATTTTTTATGCTAAATGCAGTACCTGTGAGGGTTTCTGGACAATATTTGTCATTGTTTTGTGTTGTTAATTGATTTCCACTAATAAATATATACATATATTTGCATAAAGCAGCATATTTGCCCACTCCCATGTTGATAAGAGTATTAAATACTTGACAAATCTCCCTTTAAGGTACATTTTAAACAGATAAAAAATGTGTGATTAATTTGAGATTAATCGCGATTAACTATTTTAATCGATTGACAGTCCTGGTAAAAACATCTTAAACATAAATGTGCGATTAATCACAATTAATTATGGACAATGTGCTTAAATATTTTAATCAACTGTCAACCCGAGTCTCCATATATTTTCAAATATATTAACCTTTAATAAGGCTTGATAACATTTGTCTTATCCAGTGAGTAGTGCTTGGTCTGTGGATATTTTTTCCATAGCAGTGCAATACATTTTTTGGCGTAAAAACGCTCGCTCATTTTTACTATAATGATGTTTCTCTGGATATAAGCCCAAAAAAAATATTTTAGGGTCCAGTAAGATTTGTTTTGAAATTCTCGGTTACAACTCTTACCTCCCAGAATGTTTTAATCTGTCTGCATTGCCAAATACAATGAAACAATGCCCCTCTAGTTTCCGTACATTTCGTATTACATATATTCGCAATAACCAAAAAGGTTACTGTGTTAGTTTAAGGCGTGTATTTATAGACTTAGTTTAAGTATCAGCACAAGCTGCTTTCCAATCTTCATCACAAATTTCAGATTGCAAATTTTCCTTCCAGGCATTCAATTTACAAATGTCACGTTGTAATCATTGTGGCAGCAGGAGTCTCACCAGTGTGTTTTTTTGTGTGTGATTTGGATGAACTCATCAATGATGAGAGTGAGAAAGAGAAGCAGAGAGGAGATAGGAGATTTGTATAGTTTAACATTGCATGGGAATATCCACTTGGCCTCTGCAGCTCAACAGAACAAAGCTTGATTGTATGAGACTGCCCTTTGTCTCCCTCCCTCCCTCCCTGTCAGTCTCTCTCACCCTGGATTCCCCCCCTCACTATCCCTCATCCCTCATTTATATAACCTGGTTGTGATAAAGAGTAAAGACACATGACAAGCATTGGGAACACATGCAAACACACGGCGACAGAGACTGACCGAAGCAGTTCAGGCAGCGCTGGATGAGCTCATCCAGGCTGGCAGCACTGGCGCTGGGAGCAGAGCTGGGGCTCTGCAGGGCCCGGGTGATGTCCTGAGGACTGGGACATGTATTCCTCCTCCGCTGGACCAGCTTCCTGCTCTCTCCACTGGCCTTCCTGAGAAAGAGAAAGAGAGAGAGAGAGAGAGGCAGACACAGACAGGGAGTATAAGTAGCCTAGAAATAAGTAGAGCAGAGTGTGGTGAGGTAGTGCAGGTCAGCATCTGAGGAAATGCAGCTCCCCGCATCTGATAAGCTGCTCTACAGCGCTGCAGCTGTCTGAACCATCACGCACTGGCAGAACAACTGCAAACAACTGCATAGTGTTCTGTGTTTCTCCACCTGAAGCTGCCAAGCAGACGGACAATGGTAGAACAGTCCAGAAAACGTTTGTTATTTGTCAAATAGCTCAAACTTGTACTTGTACTGACAGTTTGTCCAGCTGTAAGTGTCACAGGTTTAGATTTCTCAGGTAGACCCCTTCAGGATCGATTTGGCCTTCTACAGACCTGTGAATTGTATTTTTTAAATGCTCTGTGCTTTCAAGAGCTCCTTATTGAAGAGTTTTGATGCATATTTGTTTTGTCACAAACACACATCCTCTTTGGAACATGGAGCCCATACCTTTGTTGTTTTAAACTTAAAGCAGCAGTAGGCAGGTTGGAGCAAATATGATTAAAAAAAGTTATTTTTATAAAACAGTCACTATATCCTGACAGTTGTACATGAGACAGATATTCTGAAAGAAATCATGTGCCTCTGTGTCCTCCGGTGCTCCTAATGGCATCTGCAAGACTTCACAGACCGGAGGAAAACAACCAATCAGAGACGAGCTGGAGCCTGTCGTCTCTGAGCAGCTGTCAATCACTCACAAACTCCGATCAAACGATCAAACTAGGCAGCGCTGACCAACTATGAATCAATATTCTGTTACTGAAATGCCTATTTCTCTCCTCAAATGTTTTCAGAAACATCTTGTAGTGTGCTGTTTAGCTGTAAAATGAGAAAGTTTGTGGATTTTCTAAAGCCTGAAAACAGAGCCATGAGGAGGTGCAGAGGTCTAGTTTTCTCTCAGAACACTTGAATTACAATATGCTGTAAGGTTATTATGGAATTTTTGCCCAATGATGCCAAAAATATTCTGCCTACTGCCACTGCAAGTGGATTTAAATTGCAGATGACCATTTATAGGGCTACGACATGTCTGGTCAAAGTTGCCAATACTTGTCCATCGCCTTTGTAGTATTAAAGCTAAGGTAAGTTAGAGCAAATATGATAAAGTTATTTTTATAAAACGGTCACTATATCCTGACTGTGGTACGTGATAATCTGTGAAAAAAAATCATTTTCCTCTACCTCCTAGAGGTAGATTTCACCTCGCTTGAGTGAAAACAACCAATCAGAGCCGAGCAGTTTCTACAGCAGCTCAAAGTCTGCTCCGGCCGGTGGGCGGTGCTTGGTTTTGGCTCGACTGTTTTCAACATGGCTGCCGGGTTACAAACTTTCTCATTTTACAGCTAAACAGTACACTACAAGATGTTTCTGAAAACTTTTGAGGTGAGAAATAGGTATTACAGTAACAGAATATTGATTCATATTTGATCAGCGCTGCCTAGTTTGACAGTCTAATCGGAGTTCTAGAGTTTTGCGAGCGGTGATTGACAGCTGCTCTACAGACTCCTCGACTCTGATTGGTTGTTTTCATTCTGGGCGGTGAAATCTTGTAAATGCTATTAGGAGCACTAGAAAGATGTACTGTAGGAGCATGATTTTTTAACAGATTATCTGTCTCATGTACAACTGTCAGGATATAGTGACAGTTTTATAAAAATAACTTTTACCAACCGCAGCTTTAATGCATACTTCTAAACAGTAGTTACAGAATACTGTGACTCTGAAGTCAGGCTGAAAAAGTTCAGTATTGCGTCACATTTGAGGTTTGTACAATATGTCCCACATCTACACTAACAGTGGTTTACAAGTCATTGTAATTGTCAAGCGTTTCCTCAGAAAAACAGTTCCACTCAGCACCTGTACATATTCACAAAAGAGCAGCAAAGTTTGTGGCATATGCGGTAGCTAAAGAAGGTATTATTTACTGCAATGTTATTAAAAGTATTGAGGACATGAGAGACAAATGTCTGCTGTGCAAAGGAAATGAATGACAGCATGTTTAAACAGGGCAACATGTTTTGCTTCTGCGGTTGCTGAACATTCACTATAACAATAAAATCTATAAATGCTGTGTGCTGAGTGTTGGCAACCTGTGTAACGGTTGTCTAGGACACTGAGAAATGAAACACACTGAACACACTAAATCGTTTATTTTCTTTCCTTCTTTTCTTATTGTGAAATACATAACAGTTTTACCTCCTCAGGTTTCTAAAAACAACCTGTCTGAGAAGGAAAGATCACTACTCGGCTGAACTCCTCATAGACACACAGAATGCAACCTGTGAGAAGGGGTTGTTAGCAGACTTTACTTTGTTTTAGGGATCGCCATTATGTCCAAAAGGTTAGGAACAAGGACAAAAAATGAATGACCAAAGGTCAGACACAGCATAGAAGCTGGATTGATGTTGAGTGTGGTCAGAAATTTCCAACCAAAGAAGATCAGAGAGCAGCATTTCTTTCCTCTAGTGTTGACATGGAGTTACTCTTAAAAGGTGCTAAACGCGAGATTGGGAGCATTTCTATTGCATCCGCACGGCTCTCAACATGGCGACGGCTGAGCCAGAAGCCCATAGCTAACAGTGTTAACGGTGCTAACCGTAAAAAAACACTGCTGACAGAGCTAACAGCGCTAACCTGGAGGGGATGTGGAGGGTGGGCGCTAAACTTCCGCGACGGCGCCGCCGGTCGGGACTGCGATATCAGCTGTAACTGCCATGAGCTAGCCAGTGGGCTACGTTCACATGCACTAACATGCACTGAAAGGCTTTCGTGGCCAGCCCAGCTCTGTCAACAAAGCACAGAGGAGCAGAAAACAGTTCTCTTACATCAACTATCAACTTCCAAGTGTTTTCTTCAGATTATTTTATTCCTATTATGTCTTAAATGTTGACACAAAATACTTATTTATATTGTTTATTTAGAGTTCGCTTTAGGTTAGCGGTTAATTTTATAATTTTTTCCTGCTTTGTTTTCTTAGCTGTATTCCTTGAATTTACATACACACCATGATACAGTACATACATGTTTTTTGTTTTCTCAATAAGATGAAATATGATGACATTGTTACTGTTCCTCTCGCTCGCCTCTCCAGTGCCCCGGCCTGGCCTCGCTCCTCATTGATGTATAAATATAATCCTAATTATTATGATGGTTATTATTATGGTTATCATTTTTTATAATACTACTACTACTACTACTAATAAACAAGGATACTTATCACTGCCTCTCATACAAACATTCAAACATGCACACACACACCCACACATACCCATACCCCATTTAATCCAAACTAATCTCTAGTCCCAGACTCCTGTGAAATCATCACATACTTCATCGTAACTGCTTTATGTTATTGTCTGTCCATTACGCTTGTCCTCTATTCTATGTACATTATGTCACTGTATATTTGATTTTGTCACATTACTTCACCAACAAGGCAAAAGTGAGCATGGCTCACATACCCCCGCTCACTGCTTGACCCCTACTAAAGTAGGGCCAAAGGTTTTGCCCTCTTGGAACTAATGGAATTAGTCTATTGAGCACAATCTAGCTTGTTATTAGCTCACCTTCCTCAGGATAAAGTCAGTAGAAGACAAGAGTTTGAGTTGCACTCCGGAAACGAAATAAAAGTCTTTTAACCCCCAATAGGCTCAACTAGACCACACTGTCAACCATCATACCAAATTTGAAGTTCCTAAGTTAAATAGTTTTCTGAGTTCTGCTCGGGAAACGAAACGGACGGATACAGACATACACAGAGGGAGCGCGACTTCATTCTCTGCTCAGGTAGACATTACTCCTCAGTATCTTTACATAGACAATAGTTGTTTGCTGTTATATTAATGCTCTGGATATCGTATAGAGAACCTTTTAATTAAGGGCTTTTCAAATGTCCTTAAAGACGAATGAGACTCGTTTGCTTCATGATAAGATTAATGCTTCCTCTTCAGATCGGGGGCTCAGTTTAGCAACGTCTGACTGTGTTTCACAATAATCAGTAACTGACCCTTTTCGTACTTTTTGCATTTAAACTATCTTTGCTTCAGTTTCGCGTTTTGAGAGTGGAGGGAAAAGGTTTGATCCACAATCCTGCTGCCAAATCGTAAATAAAACCAAAGTAACTTGTGTATCTGTAGACATCGTATGTGTCGTGTAACACTGTGAAACTGTGTCGGCCGTCTCTACTGCAGCTAATGTCATGATATTACCAGGAAACACTTTGAGTTCAGAGAACTGGCGACAAGTTCCCTGAATGACCAGACCTGCATCCCCTTCTCTTAACCTGTGTGTGTGTGTGTGTGTGTGTGTGTGTGTGTGTGTGTGTGTTTGTGTGTTGGGCTGGGGAAATGAGCCACACACACACACACACACACACACACACACACACACACATAATGCATAACTCAACATACATATGCAACCACACTTGACAACACATGAATAGACACCAATGGTGGAAAGTAAATAAGTACATTTACTCAAATATTGTATTTTGAAGTACAGTACTTGTACTTGAGTATTTCGATTTTATGCTACTTTATACTTCTACTCCACTACACTTGAGTGGCAAATACTGTACTTTTTTGCTCCACTACATTTATTTGATAACTTCAGCTTAGTTACTTTGCAGATTCTGATTATTACAAAATATAATAAACAAAAAAATGATGATGTAATATTATAAATTATGATACAATTTTATTGATCCCAGGGAGGAAATTCACAAGATACCCAGCTGACACAATATATAAGTAGTTAAAATTAGCTCCACCTTTAGCAGTTTCAACATTTAAGTGATGTAAACATTAATACAGCACTAATTATAATCCAATAAAATAATATACATTATACTGAAATGGGCCATTCTGCATAACAGCCTTTTACTTGTTACAGAGCATTTCTATACTTTGTATTTGCTACTTTTACTTAAGTACAAGACCTGAGTACTTCTCCTTCCACCACCGATGGACACTCATGGATTAACATGTTCATACAGGCGTACGTGGGGACATTAACTGATGTATTTACACCAGGAGCTGCTCTGCTGCCTGTACGTGCTGTTTCATCCAGCCCGTCACAGTTATCTCACAACACGTTTACCCCTCAGCCATGCCTGGATTCAGAAACCCTGATGGGGGGTATGTCAGTAACAACTCCATCTCTCTGCGTCCTAG
Organism: Sebastolobus alascanus; assembly: GCA_916701645.2. Classification (NCBI taxonomy): domain Eukaryota; kingdom Metazoa; phylum Chordata; class Actinopteri; order Perciformes; family Sebastidae; genus Sebastolobus; species Sebastolobus alascanus. The sequence continues at coordinate 1,127,134 of CAKAOJ020000040.1, read as the reverse complement.
CAGTCTGGCTCCAGGTGGCTGGTTTGGCAACAAAATCCCACCTCTCCTCCTCCTCCTCCTCTTCTTCGCCTCATTACATCAGCTGGCTACTGAATTAAAAACACTAACACTAAACAGCACAGCATGTACCAGCGTGAGGATAGGAAAACCTCACAACATATGGAGGTGCATGGGTTCATTTGAGCTATATCTCAGACACCTGTTACACTTCAGCAACCTTTCCAGTGAAGATTGTGCATCTTGTCTTATGATGTCCTTGCAAGATAAATTGAAAGATTAAAGGGGCTGTATGTAAGTTTTTACATGTCTAAACATTTCTTAAAGCGATGGCAGGTAGAATATTTTTGGCATCAAAAATCCACTGGCTGGTGGGCGGTGCTTAGTATTTCCTGAGCTGATCTCAACATGGCGGCATGGTCACAAACTTTCTCATTTTACAGCTAAACATTACACTACAAGATGTTTCTGAAAACATTTTATGTGAAAAATAGGCATTACAGTAACAGAATATTGATTCATATTTGATCAGCGCTGCCTAGTTTGATCGGAGTTTACGAGTGATTGACAGCTAGCACAGTCGGGGGGGGGGGAACTAGGATCAACATCAGCAGGGCCTTCGATTGATGGAGGGACCTTTGTTTGGTTTTGGGTATCAAAACGGATCCCCAGCTGGCAAACTTCCTATTGGACAGGTAAGCTAACATTACTTGTGTGGTAGGAAGACTGGACAAGTGTTATATAAATGCAAGTCCATTTACCATTTACTGTCAAGCATGTGCAATATATAGTGATATTGTGGTTTTAGCTGTCAATCACATTCAGTCTTGTGAGTGATTCTTACATATAGCCCCTTTAAATTGGTTGAGAGGTAGGTTAGAGATAGGTTAGAGGTTGTAGCGAGCTCAGTTTAGAGTGAAGAAATTTAAAGGTAACCTGAGGAATAGTACTAGGACAAATACTAGGCTGAATAATGCTCCAAACGGCGAGGAAAAACTGGCATGGTCATTTTCCAAGGGGTACCTTGACCTCTGACCTCAAGATATGTGAATGAAAATGGGTTCTATGGGTACCCACGAGTCTCCCCTTTACAGACATGCCCACTTTATGATAATCACATGCAGTTTGGGGCAAGTCATAGTCAAGTCAGCACACTGACACACTGACAGCTGTTGTTGCCTGTTGGGCTGCAGTTTGCCATGTTATGATCTGAGCATATTTTTTTATGCTCAATGCAGTACCTGTGAGGGTTTCTGGACAATATTTGTCATTGTTTTGTGTTGTTAATTGATTTCCAATAATAATTATATACATACATTTATATAAAGCAGCGTATTTGCCCACTCCCATGTTGGTAAGAGTATTAAATACTTGACAAATCTCCTTTTAAGGTTAATTTTGAACAGATAAAAAATGTGTGATTCATTTGTGATTAATCACGATTAACCATGGACAATCATGTGATTAATCACGATTTAAATATTTTAATCAATTGACAGCCCTAGTGCAAACTAATTAAGTAGATATATTGACATAAAAAACTGATGATTAATTCATGATCGTACATTTGGCCAATTGACTCTCTGACTTCTGATGTATGACTGTCTTATCTCGGTGCCCTTTACAACCTGTCATCTCTCTCTTTGACTCAGAGTGAATCCGGCTCCGTCTGTCAGAGAGACGCTACGCTCGCTACTACAAACAGAAGTGCTGATGGGGAAATGTTATTGATGTCATGACGTCTGTCGGGGAATTTCCCCCAGATTGCTGAGCAGGTTGGGATATCTTTTCTGTGTAATGAGCCTTGCCAGCTTAACAGACAGACAGCTGTTTGTAAATAGAGTCGGCGTGTGGTGGACTCCCATGCAAATCTGAACACAACTGGACTGTTGCTGTTTGGGCATTTGCATTCACCTTTTCCCTAAGACAACAGAAAAATGACCTATATTTAACAGAAACTCATCACTGCTGAAACTTGATAGAAAATCCTCGTGTGAATGACAATGAAGAAAAGATCCCAAGTAGTCTCTTCTGGGTCTGGGTCCATCATATCATTGGTTTTGTTTTGGGAAGACCTTCCACACCTCCTTTTCCTCACCGACTCCCTCAACCACTTTTTTTCCTCTTCCTTCATCCTTGCTCTATTCAAACCATTCAGGAAACAGCTACTGTTTTTTTTCTTTGGAAATCCCCCTCTCACTCCCTTTTCCCATCCGTGTCAAGACTCCTGGCTACAGATCCAGTCCCCCCCCCCCCCTACCCTCCCCTTTCTCCCTCTCTCGCTCTCACACTGGCGGGGGGATATGCAAATTCCTCTCTTTCTTTCCTTAATTGATTAATTGAAGCCAGGACCCTTTGAAGGCCTTGTTTGTGAGCTGCTCTTTTTCTCTCTCCCCTCTCACAACCTGCGTTCTTGTTCTCTCTGCATCTATTGCACTGAGCCATTCATCCACTTGGTGCAACAATAAAGCCACTGTACCAAACATTGTAGTTAGCATCAGAAAAATTGCAATTGCAAAATTGCAGCACATATTCATAAAGTATAAACTGTTTGGGACTGCAGCCATGCATCTATTAGACAATGAAATCATACCTGTTCAACTACTCAGCACCAATTCATACTTTTTCTCTATACCGAGTTCACTTTTTCAAAACCACACACATCACAATGACCTAAAAAAAACAATAACAGGTAGCATTAAAATATGCATCACTATTGTCTTTGAATCATCTTTTATTTATTTAGCATAAACTAAGATTCCATTACAACAAAAATATGTTTAAAGACTTCTTTATTGCCTGGAATGTGCTACTGCACAGTAGATGTCACAGAAAGGAATCAGAAATGCTGCATCATGCCTTTTTTGTTCCAGTAATTCCAGCAATGTAATACAAAACTATACATATTACAGCCTACATACTTGTAGCTGCAGATATAGAAATCCCTATCTTCTGCATTTGGTCACAAGTTCTCATTCACATCACACCTTCTGTCCTCTCTTGCAATACACCTAGGAAATAATATTTTTTACATACCTTATCTATCCCTAGCAATCTTCTGCAGATATGTCCACACATCCAATATTCATTACGTCCATTGTGGACATCTGATTATGTGGCTGGTGGTCATGAACCTTCCACCAACATGAGGAAAATAATTCCTCTATGGGGTTGAGGAATGGAGAGTAAGGTGGAAGGACAAGTGACACCATACTGGGATGGGCTGTAAACCAGTCTGTGACGTATGGTGCCTTCAAATGGTGTCGTGTTCACCGTGTTCACGAGAAGAGTCCTAGTTTCTGAAAGCTCCAAGTTCAGGAGTTGTTTGTTGATGTCATAAAATTGTAATTTTATAATAGGTCTGAGGAAGATGTTGATATTCCCAACGGCCTCATTTTTCTCCTCTGTCATTATGCCTTTGCATTTCCTGCATTATGTTACCCACTTGCTAGCTTGCTAAATTGTTAGCCTCTGTGGCTTCTAGACGCCGACTTGCTGCTTAGCAGCGGTGTTCTCATGACTTAACCACTTGAACTCCAAGCATATCGTGTACACGACTTCCCATGTTGTAAACACGAGCTCACAAGTTTCATTTGAAGGCACCAACTGAAAGCTCTGAGTTCACGAGTTGTGACGTGTTTGTTGATGTTGTCAGAAATGGTGGAGGCCATGGGAGTTAACTTTTTGGTGCATAATAAGTTAATATATTGTAATTTTAGTCGTTTAATGTTTGTAATTTTATAATAAGTCTGAGGAAAATGTTGATAATCCCAACGGTCTCATCTTTCTCCTCTGTCATTATGCCTTTGCATTTAATGCATTACGATACCCACTTGCTAGCGTGCTAAATTGTTAGCCTCTGTGGCTTCTAGACGTCGACAGTAACATTAATATTGCCGTTGCTTAGCAGTTCTCACGACTGAACCACTTAAACGCCAAGCATATCGTGTACACGATTTCCCATGTTGTAATCACAAACTCACGAGTTTCATTTGAAGGCACCATGGGAGAGGACGGTGAAACGCCACATCGTCTCATACAATAACAAAACGTTCTCAATTCGGCCTCACCTGGCACAAGTCTATCATAGAGGGCTGGAAATAAGTGCTCAGTGTTGTATGTCCCAATTAGAGGTTTATATTAGAGTTGAGTTTTTATTATTTTTAAATTTCTTTAGATGCTACATATTTAAGTCCAATTTTACAGCCATTTCATGTTATTTTATGTTGCTGCTTTTATGGTTTTGAATGTAAATTTAAATTCTTATAATAGTATGTAAACATGTGCTAAATAGAGTATAAATACACAGTTTTGGTTGAGTTTGATTGAGAAAACAATTCATGGATTTTGAAAAGACGTGGTCATTGAATGCGTATTGTGTCAAAGTGATCCACAGTTTAGTCCACATTGACTTCTGTTGTGCTGACTGTGTGAAGAGTTTTGAAAAAGTGAACTTGGTATTGAGAAATGCGTGTTACTAAGTGTAAAAAAAAAAAAAGTAAGATAACCTCCCCACTGAAGGGGAAGCACAGTAATGTGGCCACTCCATCAGTCCACCTTAAACTCAGGTAAATCACACATAACACACATCTGACTACCTTAACATTTGACACCCAACCCTTTCATTCCAGGCAATCTGATAAGAGCTGAGGTTACAACTACAGCAGTAAAAAAAATACCACTGAAAACACAGGCTACTAAACGTGTAGTTTCTCATCAGTAAGATCGAATGCAAAAAAAAAAAACATCACAGAACTGACATGTAAATGGGGATTAGTTGGAAGGAACAGAAAAGCAGAACACACTTCCATGGAAAGGTGAGCAGGCAGTGCTCAACAGGCACGCGCAACTGTTGAATGTCAGAGCTCGCTTGTGTGCAGTACACACAAATAATTTGAGATGGTGATATCCTTTACTGATATGCAGGTCAAATACATTAGCTGTGACCATGTGTGTGTCTGCAACCTCTCTTTTAACACAACGTCTCTCTCTTTCTCCACTGCACACTGTCTAGATTCAAATAAGTGGCAGAAAACACACACACACACACAACAAGCAGACAATGAAATGGCCTCATTTCTCTTCAAATTGTCAAGAGCCTCTGCACAAACCACACTGCATCTCATAACCTCAAGGTTCACACATCTCTGCTGCAAACGAAACACTTGCTGCTAGACTTACACTTGCTAAGAAACTGAGTTGCAAGTGGGTGCACCAGAATCTCAGTTTTGGTTCACCCTCTTCTTTTCGTATTAATTACCTCTTGGTCTTGTTCATTGCGGAGCTCTTCTCCTCAGCGGCACTCCTCCTCCACTGGTGATCCACACGGGCATCTGAGCGTGTCCCTACAGCTCCATGGTTGACCCTGCTCCTCCTCCTCCTCCTTCTCTCTGTGTCCTCTATGTGTTTATGTGCCCAGGACAGCGAGAGCGGGCACAGGACGGAGAGCTGCTGGGGCTGAGGGCTGCCCACCTACCGCTCATCGACAGGCTAAACTCCACGCCTAAACCCTGCTTATCAATCCCCTCTGTGTGTCAGTCAACTTCCCTCTCTCGCTCTCTCTCTCTCTCTGTCTGCTATCTGAAGATATCTATCAACCACAAATCAGCGAAAAAACAGACTTCATGCTCCCGTTGCCTGCAACAAAGCAGACATGCTGTGAGAAAAAGCCTCAAACAAGCTTTCAAAGTAGAGCGCAAGAGCTAACAGAAGTCATCCACTTGTTCCTTCAACATAAACAAGTCAGCATCTTAAATGGAGGAACTGGCTTCTGACAGATAGGGGAACTCACATCAGTTTCTGTGTGTGTGTGCATGTGTGTGAGCCCAAGGGGGAGGGGAGAGGAGAGAGAGAGAGAGAGAGAGAGAGAGAGAGAATAGTGAACACAAATGCAGACCCATAGAGGAAGAAGGAGGAGAGTTAGAGAGAGATAGTGATGAGCAATCATCTGAGCACCATCAGTGTACTCCAGGAAGCGACATCTGCGGTTCTTTTTTCAGAGCATCAACACAGAAAAAAAGAAATAGGCCACACCTCAGTGTCACTGTTTGATGCAGCTTTCTGGGGCATTGTCTGAACTTGGCAAAAGAATCAGTTCCTGAAAAGAAATCATTAGATGTCTGATAACATTGTTGAATCATGACACGTGTCTCTCCTACTAGATTTGTTCATCCAGGGTCTCCAGTGTCCCCCAAATCACGTCTATCACCCTGATTTTTTTCCTTTTCTTCTTTTTTTTTCAACTCCCTCTGTCATTTCTCAGGGTGGCAAGTGATTACACAGGGAGGTAGTGTTTGTGCTTGTGAATGTGGCCGTGCAGCTGGACAGGGAGACTCAAAGGCATCCTTGTTTTAACATACCAAGAGGAAGAGGCGACCAAACAGGGGACATTAATGTTCCCAAGTGTGCAGAGGTGGCTTCTTTGCTGCAGGAAGCTGACTGGCTGGCAGAGAGAGTGGGTGATATGGCATTCAAAAGCAGGGAGAGATGCACCGAGCAGGAATCCCGCAGTCGATGCACGCCAAGTCCGAAAACACCTAAAAATGCATTTGGATTTGTATTAGAAAGCAGATCACTGAAGAACTCAAAAAGGGAACATTGAAATGTCACAGAGGAAAAAAAGTGTATAATGCTATTTCCTGGCAATGTGGTAATCTTACTGTAATCTTAAGCAATAGTTCTGTAAAACAGGAAGAGTTGCAATCAACTCAGCTGGTGAATTTTAAGACATTTGACACATGCAGAAAAAAATACAAAGGCCCACATTTCTTTTAATTATTATTCAACATCACAATGACATTTTAGCTTTTGCATTTCCCCTGTGAGTCTTAAAGACCCCCCCCCCCCCCATGTGTGATGTTAAAGCTTCTATTTTGTTAATTATTGCAAAAGCGGAAGTCTTTACTCTAAATTGTATTGCCATAGCTACATTACAGGTAACTCAAAGTAAAAGGAACGGTAACTCACGAGGCTCATAGGTTAAATGAAGACGTCATGAGAGAGTTGAACGTATAACTAGCTTACTTCATGTATTTGTAAAGAATTTGACTTATTTTGTTTTGTGATAAGTTCGTTAACTTTGTGTCGTTGCTAGCACATAACGCTAACGTTACAGGCTACTATATTCATTTTTAACAGTTCTTCTGCACATTGCATATTTTGTTTTATACTCTGTAATACTTACATGTGTCTTGTTACTACTTGTGTCGTTTTACTAATATGTGTACTACTTACCTGTGACGTTTTTACTAACATGTTTGCACTATGGAACTGTGATGCTGGAAACTTGAATTTCCCTCGGGATCAATAAAGTTACTATCTATCTATCTATGGTTGTTAGAAAGTTGTAACTAGCGTTCGCTAGCGTAAAGTTAGCGTTGCGTAAGGGTCTTTTGGATATATAATTTATTTTCCTCCGTTTGTTTTAATTAAACTTAAAGGAATCAGCACAATAAACTACAATAGACCGTCACCCTAGACACACCTTTGTTTGACCGAAATGCTACCTGCTATGTCTTTAAAGCTGTTGCTAATTATTGGTCATTTTGGAGTCAGAATCACTGAACAGAGATTTGAGTTCAATTCTCGGTGCGATGTCGCCACCGACAGGCGCTGCGCCGCAACTGCAAGTCAACGGAGGCAGATTCGTGAGTTGGCTAAAAAAAAAAAAACAGGCAACAGCAGGTCACTTCTGAATCAGGACTCATACTCCCAGCATTCACGTTAGTTCTGCTCCAGTGGCGTGTAACCTCGTCCCGCCTCCTCTCCTCCTCTCCTCCTCTCAGCTTCACCCGCCGGACGGAGCTGTGTCCCTGCGAGCAGCAGCGTCCCAAAACATCTGTATCCGCTGCCAGCTGCTGCTGCAGCGGGAGATGGGCGAGAAGGAGAGCATGCTGAAGGATGCCAGATGGAGACTGAGGAGGTAAGGATGTGTAGAGGATGATCCCCGTTTCAGTGTGATGCCCTTTTTTTTTTTTTTTTTTTTCGGTCAGACTTCCAGTTTTCCTGTCTGGTGCATCCCTGCTGCCTGATATAACCAAGAGGGGTGTGCCACTGACACTCATGCATATATCCAGTGTTTCCCTCAGGGATGCAGGCTGCCCAGACAGAGCTGTTGATATTGAGAGATGATAGCATTTTTTTGCCTTTGTAGTCTACAACGATTATAATCAGGTACATTGTTTTGATCATGATCTATGTGCAATTTTGTGTCAAGGTATAATAGATCTTTTCAGAGCTGAGGGGGATTTTATTCAGACTGTATGGAGACTGACAGGGAAGCTGAATGGACACCTTTTAATATTCAGTCAAATTAAATTAGATGTTTGGTCTCTAAAATAAGAGAAATACTAAAAATGCCCTTCATAATTTCCTTTTGCCCAAGGTGACATCTTCAAATTGCTTGTTATGTCCGACCATCAGTCAGTCATAACAGCAGCGAATCCCCACATCCCAGAAGCTGTAACCAGTATTTTTGCTTGATACATGATTTACACAATCAGTTATTAATAGTGAAATGCATTTCCTGCTGATTAGTCACTGTTCATACCCCCCAACCCCCTACAAAAAAGGATGGAGGGAAGAATTACACTGCTGACATTGTTACATCAAAATATAAAATAATACTCTAGGATAATTTCCTTATGGTGAAATGTCTGAACTTAATGACCTTTTTGGATTCATGCCCATTCATTCAGATACAGAACAGGTTCATCCCTTTTAAATCACTGCAAAGGTTTTTCTTGCATGACTACAGTGGCAGCACAGAATTGTCTGGGGGCTGTTGACAGCAATACTGCCACAGTTAATTGAGCAGGATGTTAAAAAATAATATGGTACTAATTATTAATTACTGTCCTTAGTGCAGCTAAGACCTTTGCTACTTTAACACCGAAGCATAAAATCTGAAATTGTGTTGTGAAAGAGCACAGAGCTAATTAAAAGCCTGATGTAAGTCAGAGCCTCTCCTCCTGTTATTGATTAGACTGTAAGACAGCATCACTAGTATCCACTGCACTGAATGTGCCAAGCTGTGGGAGAAACACAATGAATGATAACTGTAACCCAAACTGAAATTATTATTCGTTGAATTGATTATAATCAACAGGGAATTAATGGACGATAATTTTTATTTTAAATTTACCAAGTTTTAGGTCCAAGCAGAAATATCAAACATTCACTAGTTCCTGCTTCTAAAGTTCTGCAGCTTTTCTCTGCATCGTATCATTGTTTAATATTTGGGTTTTTATGTTGTTCAGACAACATAAACAATCTGAAGACTTAACTTAGGGCTCTGACAACATGAGATATTAGACATTTATCATATTTTATAAAGTGTACAAAGTGTAAGATAAAAGTGATGGAGTCATGAACACATTGATACTTGACAGATTCCTGTATTTATGTTTTGTCTCACTGGTTTAAAGTGAGTTTTAACCAATCTGAATTTTACAGTATAAGCATCTGAACCTGATTTTAGTCACTACCACTCAAATCTGATCGAACCACGTCCACACAGCCCTTAACAAGCAGATTACCAGATTTTGAGTTTTTTAAATAAGGATATTTTTGTGTCTAACTTTATCTTTGATTGTTATATATAATGTCACAAATATTGAAATATTTGAAACCAATGTTTCAGGAATTTGTACGCTTCAATTTTTCACACCAAGTTTATTTTATCAATAGATTAATTAATAAGAGTAAAAAAAAAAAAGTCCTATCCATAGACTGTGTGAGAAGTGGACGTAGTCACCGTGACCGTTGGTTTGAACCCTCGAGTTCGGCATTTTGGCCGTCGCCATCTTGGTTTTTGACCGTCGCTATCTTGTTTTTTGCAACCAGAAATGACACGAGAGGTTGGAGCTAAGTACAACGGAACGCACCATAAAAATGCAAGTCCATTTAACATTTACCAGTTACTCGCCCCGTGTTACCTTGAATTATTGAAGGAAACTTCTCACATTCCTCCACGGTCAACAGAGAATACAAAAAAACGAGAAAAGTCTTGATGAATTGTAAACACAGACTGTATATAAGAAGTGGACGTCGTCACCGTGACGTCACCCATTGGTTTGTGAGCTGCCGTTTTGAAGCCTTGAGTCGCCATCTTGGTTGTTTGCAACCAAGTGTCACGAGAGGGAGGAGCTAAATACAACCGAACGCTGAATAAGACATTTTCAGGCGACCAAAAGGGTTATAATTAACTTTCATGAACTGAAAACACTGTGAAAGGGTTAAAGTTGTAAGACGAAATCACGGACAACTCCCAGACAGGACAACACCGTGGTAGCGACCTGTCAATCACAAGGTAGCCACGCCCTAAAGCATACCCTGCTTTATAGTCTATTTGACTCTAAATGGGACCATAATTTACTAAAATGAACATCATGCTGTATTGAAGAAGACTTGAAACTAGCGATTACAATGTTTACTGAGGTAATAAATCAAGTGAGAAGTAGGCTCATTTTCTCTGAATCTGTCCTGCATTACTCCTTCAGAGACCAAGATAACCTGTGAAGACACATCATAACATTAAACTGATACAAGTCAGACATCTGTATCAGCTGACTGTCAGCTGATACAGATGTCTGACTTTTCCAAATATCTCCCTTTGGGTGCAGAGCAGCTAATGTAGCATTAATGCACTCATGTACCTAATTCTGAAGGCGTTTTTGTACACTGCAACTATTCACTTTGAAGAGTTAAGGTGTGTGTGTGTGTATGTGCATCTGTTCTTACTACACACTCCCCAAAGGCTAGTCCTCACCCCCCTTTCCTTTTATAGCCTCAGACATGGGGAGGGAGGGGAGAGAAGTGTGTGTGTGTGTGTGTTGGAGGGGGTCAGCCTGTGTGAGGGAGTGGCCCACTTCTACAAACATGGTGGCACGGTGGGATGGGTGCCGTGTAAATGTGTAACAAGGTGCCTGCCCCTCCCTCCCTCTCTCACCCACCATCCCTCCCTCCCTCCCTCCCTCCCTCCCTCCCTCCCTCCCTCATCTGCGGTTGGGGGATGCAAGGCGAGAGGAGAGAGGAGCCGGGGAGAGCCTCCCTCCCGTCACTCTCTCTCACAACACCGTGAGAGCCACAGGACTCATGCTGTCCTCCAGTACACCCACACACACTAGCACTGAGAGCGAGAGACACTGAGAGTGTGTGAGAGAGAGAGAGAAAGAGGGGTACAGCAACGAGAAAGGTGCAACGTGGAGAGCGGAAGGGAGGGACGTAGCAAAGGAGATAAAAAAAAAATCCAAATCCTGAACAGAAGGATTTTCTCTTTTCTCCCGAGGAGCTGCGAATAACCCTCGGCGAAGGATGGCAGAAGGGGGAGAGGGAGAGGAGGAGATCCAGTTCCTGCGAACGGTGAGTCCTGCTCACTTTCCTTTTTGGGAAACCTGCACTGGCTGAGATGAGGAGTTATGAGAACAGCGAGGAAGGAAATTAGATTAGTTGTTACTGAAGAGAAGCAATTAATTTATACGCTACGTGATTCAACTCCTGATCAAAAATTGACTCATGATCTTCAAGCATCAACTTTCATAGCTCCTTTGGTTTCACCGCTCGTTCACTTGTGTCACTTTTGCTTTTCTGGCATTGGATATTTAAGTCTAATCTGTAGTTGCAGTTCTCAGAGCCAAGGCCTGCTTCTGTATATAGTTGACTATTTTTGTGGTGCCCTGAATGTGCCATGACCCGCTTATTAGTTGCTCTCTTTAAACTTGATAATTGATTTCTTTAATCTCGTGTGAAATCTAACCCACATTACGTGATCATATTTCGATCTTTTCAGAATGCACTGCTCATTGTCTCGCCTAATCTCCTCTATATTACATCAAGAATGTTCTGGGCTTAAGAATAGGTGGGTAACAGTGTAAGTGTGCATATGTGTGTGTGTGTGTGAGCCCAGATAGATAGACAGGGGCTGGTGCATCTGTTAGCATCATTATCTATTTTTATCTGAGGAAAGTAGAGCCTGTCAGCGTGGGGCGAGGAGGCAGAGCAACAAGCTACCCAGAGCCTGCAGGGGACAGCTGGCCAAAGGCTGCATGTCTTCCTTGGAGAAGCCAACACACAGTCACAGTGGAGATATCCACTTCACAGTGTCACACTCAATGGGGGAGGACCCCGAAAAATGACCTAAAACAGCTGAGTTGGTGAAATGGGTTTCCAGAGCTAGAGATACATACTGTAAGCATGCAGTATCTGAGATCAATACTAAACTAAAGTGGTCTGAATATATTATTTTCCATTTAATCCATTTGTTTCCATGCATCTGAACCTCTAAAAAAGGTAATTAGGATGAAAAAAATGTCGACACTAGTAATCACCTGGCAGAGCAGAGGTTAGGTTATTGCAAGAGTTAGTGTTTCCATCTAGAGCTCAACAATATGTTTGAAATCAGTATCAAAGCTCTTCGACAATATTGAGTTGTTTTTTAATGACAATTTGCTTGGAATCATTAATTAAGACAAAACCTTTTATTAATGTTTTTTTACCAATAACATGATACAATTCCAATGAAAGCCAATAAGCAATAATACTGTTTCTATTATGTGAGAAACATCCAGGAGACTCATTTCTGCTCACATAGTTTGTCTTTGAGAAGAAGAGCATCAACAGAACCTCCACAGTGGAATGTATTTCTGTTAAAGTGGAGCTCTACTTTACCACTACAGTCGCTGCAACTTTTCCCTCACTGCCACTTGAATCTAGTTAGCTGTGAAATAATAGTTCAAGTACAAAAGAGCCCAGACAGCGGCATGCAGAAAGACCCACGAGCAAATTATACTGATGGACGGGACTCCCGTCGAGCCTGTAGAGTCCGCTCACAATATCCACAAGACGTTATCACAGAGCAACACAGCTGTTTATTCTATTACAAAACTATTTTCTTCTCTTCAGAAACTGGGAAGTGAATTGTGAGACACATTAGGCCGAACACTTTGAATGCCTTCAGTGGTTTTGTTTTTGTTTGGTTCAAGAGGCCCGGTTAGAATGAAACTATTAGACACCAACACCTCAAAAGGAAAAAACAATGCAGCTCTATTGTAAATTATTAATGTGTTGTGTACTTCAATGGGTTTCTCTTTGACACTAACACCGTCGGGGTCAGGGGTTTAATCCCCACCGGTGCTTGTGGTGCTGTTAGATTGAAACATCCACCAAATGGTCGGTGTTATCAGTCTTTTAATTAGAGGCCAGCGATGGGAGGCATTGTGTGAGTCAGCTGTTTCTCTCTGCTGTGGGTTTTCCCTGGGTTATAATGGAGGTGGGAGGTGTGATGAGTGGAGTGGAATAGGAGCACAGAGGAGTTCTTACCTCTCCTGGAGCAGCTGGGGCAGCAGACTGTAGTCATATATTCACCTGATATAATCCTTTGACAGTTACATAACCTGCCATTGAGGTTCACAGCCTGTGTGTCACCAAGGCTCACTTTTCAGCAGGGGTTTAGCTGGAAGTCATTATCTTATAACAATTTAATGAAATCTTTTGAAAATTAACAAAGGTTGCTCTTAACAGAAGTGCCATTTCATCACACCGTGGTGTCAAGTTTAGGAAAACAAAGTTGTGATAAAAAAGCTTAAAATGGACCCTAGATGAGATCTTTACCAACAAAATATATATTCAAAAATATATTGTGACCCAAAAAAAAGGTCCCGGGCGAATAGGAAGAATAATGTTTAAGATGTTTTTACCAGGACTGTCAATCGATTAAAATAGTTAATCGCGATTAATCGCAAATTAATCACACATTTTTTATCTGTTTAAAATGTACCCTAAAGGAAGATTTGTCAAGTATTAAATACTCTTATCAACATGGGAGTGGAAAAATGTGCTGCTTTATGCAAATGTATGTATATATTTATTATTGGAAATCAATTAACAACAAAAAAAAATGACAAATATTGTCCAGAAACCCTCACAGGTACTGCATTTAGCAGAAAAAATATGCTCAAATCATAACATGGCAAACTGCAGCCCAACAGGCAACAACAGCTGTCAGTGTGTCAGTGTGCTGACGTGACTATGACTTACCCCAAACTGCATGTGATTATCTTAAAGTGGGCATGTCTGTAAAGGGGAGACTCGTGGGTACCCAGAGAACCCATTTTCATTCACATATCTTGAGGTCAGAGGTCAAAGGACCCCTTTGAAAATGGCTATGCCAGTTACCTCACCAAAATTTTGTGTAAGTTTGGAGCGTTATTTAACCTCCTTTGTGACAAGCTAGTATGACATAGTTGGTACCAATGGATTCCTTAGGATTTCTACTTTCATATGATGCCAGCACACCATACAAAACATGCTTCCTAGTCGGCAAAGTATGGGGTTTCACTGTGACGGGCAGCTTGTCTGCTTGCACAAGTGTAGAGTTGACGTTATCTGTGAAAGGTCTGATCTTACTCAAGCTGCGTCTAAATCTTTTCAAAACATAAACAATGGCCTTTGCATGCTATAAGACCAAGCAGGAAGGGTGAACGTTGTGGAAAATGCTGAAAAATATGTATGTGCTTTACAGAAATTCACTAGGGGCTCAAATCAGAAATGCCATCTTTGGTGTTTTTCAGGTTAAGTTAACTTCTATTCCATAATAATGTAGTTTACCTCAACGCCAGTTGCTCTTTATTATTTGCCCTCTTGTATCCTGATTGTACAAAGTTTATCTTGCCATGCTTATGAGCTAAGGAATCAATAATAAGACATATTTTCTCACAGTCCCTCACCAGGCTCTTGAGTGTAATGATGGAACAAACACAAACTCTACAGTATGTTAGTATTCGGGCTTGCCCTCCTCCCCTGTCAAAGGAATTGTGAGCATGTAGGTGTTCTTGCAGTTTGAGAAACCTATTGTTGTGTCTATTTGAGGAGGGAGCTGAAAAAAAAGTATGATAGCAGTGTAATTCTGTCAGTACGTTATCCTTTTCTCTGTTACTCTACTTGTTTTCCATCCCTGCTGGGAATCTTCCAAATAAGATGGAAAGCTGTGAGGGTGTGAGTTTGGGAGTAATGCAATGCTTTTAGTGTTTTTTTCCCTCATGTTTTTTTTTGTTTAAGAGAAGAAAGGAAGAGGAGATTAGATCCTGTAAATGCTGAATCTTGTTCCGTGTGACAGATGGGGAAAAATGTTATCCGTTATGGTCTCCTTCAGCACATCTCCAGTGATCGTTTACACATCACAAAAGGCCACACACAGATTACTCAGCAGTGCTGCTCTATTCTATTCTGGGTTTTATTGTGTTATTCTAATATGGCCCAGGCCTGTGACTCATACAGTGCTGAGTGTGAATAGTTGTACAGTCTACACACTAGCTGGCGGGGCTTAGCCATGCCACCTGCTGTACAGTAGCAGGTTACTTACATTATCCTTCCTCTCAAACAAAGTGGATGTTGAACTATATGGTATTCAACCTCCTCCCTAAATAAAACTCCCTGCAAGCACTTGAGCCCCCACATTAGCTGTCAAGAGATCGGCTTAGCTTGCAATAGCCAGCAGTCTTTCCTTTTCTCTTTAGAAAAAGCCCATACAGTAACCTGCTGAAATGTCTCACTGCGCTATAAACACACAAGAGTCTACATCAGGTAACCCAGAACTCATACAATGGTGCCTGTTTCTCCGCTGGTGACGGTAAAAGCTGTGTCACTGTTTCACGATGCCACATTTGCGGTGTGAATCACACAGGCGAGAGAGTTTGAAGGGGTATTCGAGTTCCAGTCTATAACAGCAGTTTCTTTTTTTAGTGTGCTGTGCCACTATAAGTGCACACACTCTGGAGGGAGAAACCAGAGGAGTCAGTGTCCTACTTGCCAGCATCCTTTGGGAGACGTGGTGTGTTTGTGTGTGAGTCTGTGTAGATGTGGGTGTTTCTGTGTGTGTCAAGTGAGCAGAGATCTTGTTCATTGTTGTGACTGGCAATTCTGCAGACGCCATAGTAACTTTTGTCAGAACTGTACGGGCAGTTTTGTTTGCAGGAAGCACTGATTTGCAGGTTAAAAGGTGAAGAGATGTCCTGGTTAAAACCAGGCTAGATTTGTTTGAAAAGTGAACGTTTTTCTTTTTATGTCAAGGTTACATAGGTTTTGATAACTTTTACAACTATATTTCAATGTCACACAGGTCCCACTACACATCTTTGAAATGCAAGGAACAACCTAGATGTTTTTTTTTTCAATTTTCAACAACATTTATCCCAGACTTTCTGTAGACATCGTCTTTTGACCTTCAAATAAACAACTCAGTGCTCACTGGATGGATATTGGTTTTTAGGGGTTTTACATTGTGTCGTTTTTTTATGGTTGTTTCAACCAGTGACTGTTTTTCTCTTTTTTCTTAAATTTTGCCTTTATTTGATGGACAGGAGAGATACAGACAACAAATGCAACGAGGTCCCTGGCTAGATTGGGGAAGTTGTGATTATATAGTGCGAGGGTTCTCAATGTGGGGTCTGGGGACCCCCAGGTGTCTGTGGCACTCTGTCAGGGGGTCTGCGAAATAATTTGCTATAAATTATAAAATTGTGCTGAATCATTAAAAGTACCTATCTACAGATGGGGACCAAATTGCATCAATAAAACAAGCATATTGTGTCCATTACTCCCACCAATGTTAGCTTTGGGCCAATAGAAACTTTGATATGATTGTGACACACAGATATAAGTCATTATTTTTAAGTTGAAGGACTTACTGACGGTCAGATTTAGACTGGTAGGTTTAATTATCTGGATTTAGTAGGACAATGCCAGTCTTGCTGTTAATTTTCTGAAACCTATTAAGATCAGTTACTTGAAATGTAGGCTATAAACGCTGTCAAGTTGAGTTCAAATGCAATTTGAATAACACAACCCTCTGTTTAAAAGTATAGTGTAAATAGTAAAGTGGTATTAACATGATTCAAACTGAAATGTGTTTCTGTTTATCACTATGAAACAGGTCTCACGTATTTAGGTTGAAAAGTTGTAGAATACAAGTAGTTCCAAAGGCATCTAAGAGTACAGATGGAAGTAAGCATATGCTTAATCGCTGTTACGATTAAGAGGGGGTTATTGGAAAATGTTCCTCCCCGTAAGGGGTCCCTGAAAACCCCTGATATAGTGTGCGTCTTAAAAACTCAGATGCTCCACCAGTGACTTTTTAGACAATGCTCTCTAGGGTTGGGTTCTAATAATTCAGTTCCAAGCTGGTACAATACCCACATTTGTTAAGCTCTATTACTAAAATCTTTATTTTGTGTGCCTTTGTCTAATTATCAAAGAGCTAATTAGAGTAGTCATTACATACAACAAACATACAACAGCAAATATGTAATCTATAAGGCAAAACCTTTGTGCTTATCTACTCATCAATTTTATGACTTAATTTGGTGAAAGTTAAACATAAAAAGATTTAATAAGGTATTTGAAAGGATTCTGAATCGATAAGTGAATTCAATACTGGATTTAAGTGATGAAAGGTTATCCCTGACCTGCCTTCATCTGTCACAATGCCCACCTCCTCTCTTCAGACCCCTTCAGCACATATACCAATCTCCTTTTCCCCAGTCAGCTGTCAGATCATTGGAGTTTCTTTGTTGCCATGTTGCTTGCTTGCTGCTTACCAGCCTACCCCTACCTGTATCTGCACCTGTCTGCCTGTCCACCTTCCTGTGTCTGCCTGTAAGCTTATTTGTATCTTCAACTGGTCATCATTAACCCTTTAAGACCTGAGGGGCCGCCTAAAAAAACACTCTAAAATCTGAGCTGTTTTTGAAAACAACCTCCTAAAACTTGAGGATTTCTGAGAACTTATTGACTTTGTCCTCTGTGTTGCCATTGTTTTCACTGTGAGCACCGTTAGTAAAGACTATAGAAGCAAAGAGATGTAGCTTTGCTGCTGGGCGCTGATGTTGCAATGGAACGAACAATTGGCTTTCACTTCTTGGCAATATACGTTCTTTGCTGTTAGTTGCTAGCCGCTGGCTCAGCCGTCTCCATGTTGAGAGCCATGTGGAGGCAATAGATAGCTCTGAATACCTTTATCCCCACTTTTCCTCACTGTCTCTCTTTCTTTGAGATGCTGATTTCCAGTTGCAGTTGAGATGATTGATTGATCGATTGATCGATGAAATCAAAAACTATGATACATATTTTATTTGGTTACACTGCTGCTTATTTGTACTGAGACGCAGATCATCTCCACATTTATTTTTGTATCTATCTCAATTGTCTTTGTCGCCTCTCTCTCTTTTACACACACATACAGTGTGTACATCAGTGAGCTACAGCAGTAGCCGGTTTTGGGACAGCAGCAGAGGAGGGACGTGGGTGAGGGAGGTGGGAGGGTGCCAGTGAAACAGGGCTTTAGAAGTGCTGAGCCCAGGGGATGAACACATCCACAGCGGGGCAACAACACACGCACACACACATATACAGCACCTGTTAGTCTGCTTGCTTTGGTCACAGCAGTTTACACAATAAACAGGTGGTCTGGTCTGCTCTCTCAGGCACGAGACAGAAACAGAGAGAGAGAGAGAGGGGGTCCTGCAGAAGTTAAGTGACACAACTGTTATGCAAGCGTGTGTGTGTGTGTGTGTGTGTGTGTGCAGAGCATTGATGATTAGCTCTGTCACCTTACAACTAGAAGGATCCAGGGATCTTTTCTGCATGAAGAGTCCTTGTATTCCTCTCCATGTTGCCACTCATAGTTCAAAGATGTTCCAGTGAGGTGGATTTTAGACTAGATATTGAATAGTTTAAATTAAAAATAAGTCAGTCGAACTATTACATTTGGTGCAAGGACTGGACTCATAGTGAATCTGTTCACCTTCTCCCAAACTACCAGGCCATGTTTTAACCACACACAAATAAAAACTAAAATACACGCTATTTGATTACATTTCTGCTGATGATTTTTGGATGTGTTAATCTTATACGGCTCAAGCAGTATTGGTACCCATTCATGGAATGAAATGATATGTAAATCAATTAGCAGACTATTGAAACTAGAAAACCTAAGGAATCCATTGGTACCAACCGACTAGCTTGTCGGGAAGGAGGATAAATAACGCTCCAAACTTGCATGACCATTTTCAAAGGGGTTCCTTGACCTCTGACCTCAAGATATGTGAATGAAAATGGGTTCCATCTATCATAGTCAAGTCAGCACACTGACACACTGACAGCTGTTGTTGCCTGTTGGGCTGCAGTTTGCCACGTTATAATTTGAGCATATTTTTAATGCTAAATGCAGTACCTGTGAGGGTTTCTGGACAATATTTGTCATTGTTTTGTGTTTTTAATAATAAATATATACTTACATTTATATAAAGCACCTTATTTGCCCAATCCCATGTTGATAAGAGTATTAAAGTGGCAGTAGGCAAAATTTTTTTGGCATAATTTGGCAAAAATTCCATAATAACCTTTCAGCATATTGTAATTCAAGTGTTCTGAGAGAAAACTAGACTTCTGCTCCTCCTCATGTCTCTGTTTTCAGGCTTTAGAAAAATCTATCCAGATTTTAACTAATCACAGGTCATTTCAGAGAGAGAGAGCGTTCCTATTGGCTGTGCTCCGGTCATGTGACCAGAACTTGGCTTCCTTCAACAGATTTTACAATGGCAGCTGCGTCACAAACTTTCTCATTTTACAGCTAAACAGTACACTACAAGATGATTCTGAGAACATTTGAGATGAGAAAGAGTCATTACAGTAACATAATATTGATTCATATCTGATCAGCGCTGCCTAGTTTGACCGTTTGGTCGGAGTTCGCGAGTGATTGACAGCCGGCTCTCATAGACAGCAGCTGGCAGCAGACCTTGTTTTCCTCCGGTAAGTGAAATCCTTCAGATGCCGTTAGGAGCACCGGAGGACACAGTAGGACACAGAGGAACAGGATTTTTTTCAGGTTACCTGTTTCATGTACTACTGTCACGATATAGCGGCCGTTTTCTAAAAATAACTTTTTTAAATTATATTTGCGCCAATCTCGCATACTGCAGCTTTAAATACGATTTTAATCGATTTATAGCCCTAATGGAAACAAAGCAGCATGGTTTTCAAAATATCTGGCAGTGATATAAAGTTTATGTGATTTGTTGTAAATGCACAACCTCTGGTGTTGGTCATTTTTAAAGCCCTTCAGAAGCTAGTACAGCATAAAGTGTTCTGCAGCTAAACAAGTCCAGACGCCCAGTGTTTACTTCATCACTTCTCACTGCCGGTACTTTGTTCCAAGATGCACAAAATCTTCCAGAATGTGTGTGCAACCAGAGTTTTGCCAGAAAAGAAAATGTTTTGGATCCAGTGCAGTCATTTGGTTTGAGGCACTTGGATTATGCTGCAAAAGCTGTCTGAAAGAGAAATCGGACAATATGGTCTTATTAACTGAAGAAGGTTTAGCAAAGGCTGAGATGAAACTACTTTTTGGGCTTTGTGAACTTGAAGGGAGTTTCAAGGATATTTGTACTATGGGACGTTGCTTTTCTTGCACATTAAATCTCTCTCTGCGTCTTAACTCGCTCCTATGTTAAATTTTTGGACCACACATCTGTTTTCAACAGGCCTGCTGGTCAGGAAAGTACTTTACTTACTCTTAAGGCAAATAGACTTTTTTAGAGGAATGGATTTTGGATTCAGGCCAGCTAAAATAATTTATTTATAACGGTGTTTTCCTTTGAATTGCTGCTGTCTGCCAGACTTATCGTCTTTCAAAGGGCAGAGGCTGTTTAATGTTTGATGTGTGGTAGTTTGCAGCAGTTTAACTGAGCCGGAGGGGAATGAAGCCTGCGTGTGTGGGCTGTCAAAACAATATGTGTCAATGAAATTCAGCATCAGTGTTTCTTAGAATGGGATTTGTGAATTATAGCTGTTTAAGCCTAGAGTACCCGGTAGCTTAGCTGTGAGTGAAAATCATAGAGTATAACATAGTCACCATGCTATTTAGTAGATACTCCTTAGTAACCTTATCAGAAGAGTTTATGGATCTTTTGCAGTTGTAGCCATTCTCAAGATTTTAACCCTAATTCTGTTATCAGTGTCGCTGAAATGTATAACCTAAGCTTTAAGAGACTTTGGGATGGTACAATACCTGTCCTTTAATTCTCCCACTTTAGTAACTTAAATGCAATCTGCTTTTTTGGGAAGTGATTCGTTGTTTTTTGCTTTTTGTCCATCAGAAGATAGTTGTCCTGTGCTCAATGCCTTCCCCGTGAGCAAGAGAGTCTCGCTCTTTCTCCAAGTGCGACAAGTATCTCTAAGCGAGACCTCTAAGTATCTGCTGGTCAGCAGAAGGAGGGAATGTGATAGTGACAGGTGCAGCCACCTAAAATAGGAGAGGAGTGGAAGGGGGAAGGCCCAGAGCAGAGTGGTAGAGCGTAGAGGTAATGGAAAAGGGAACTGCAATGAAATAATAAAGAGTACAGAGAAAAAATAGAGTGCATCAAACAAAATAGTGAGAGAGACGGCAGCAAAAGCAGAATGGGAAAAAGACAAAGCTGTAAATGCTCTCGACACAAAGATTTGTCAGCAATGATTCAATGCAGCACAATAACTTTTCTGTCTCGAGCCACCTATAACTTTTGTACGTCATAACAAAACCCAGTCATCCATACCACATTATATCACGTATAACTCAGAGCAGATGTTTGGATGTATTAATCTTACTGTTGCAGTATTTGGTTCCCATTCATGGAATGAAATGGTATGTAAATCAATTAGCAGACTATTGATGTACACTATACATCAAATCCACATTAATTTGTGTCACTGTTACATTATCATTGCCTGGTACTTGGTAAAGGCCTGCACAGCTTTACTTCTCACCATAATGTGACTTTGACAAACTTAATGTGGTTATTGTGATAGATTACAGTGAGGCAAGTTTCAAGAGTCAACTAATAAAGTTTCATATTGTATTCAGTAATGAATAGAAATTAGGGCTTTCAAAGGTAACGCCTTAACGCAAATTTGTTTTAACGGCACTAATTTCTTTAACACATAAACCTAACTTGCGATTTTAGGTTGCACAGATACATTTTGCATAGGATTTTTTTTCACAAGCATATAGCCTATGTTTATATTTATTTATAAATTAAATAATTGTTGGTTTGTTGCTTGGTGTCCCACTATCAGGCAGTCTGCAGAGACTTTTTCTCTAATGTTGCAGCTGCAAAAATCAGCAGCTTGAAGCTGGGAACAGGATACATTTCATAAACACGTTTACCAGACAGATGGAAACTTGGTTAAGCATTTACTTAAGCCAGAAGTTTGTAATTCTCCAAAACAGTTATAATCTAAGGTCACATAAATGACTTCAGTTTAAAGTGTCTTCTATCAGTACAGAAGCTGGCAAAACAAGCCTGTTCCACTATGGTCCTTGGTCCTGGAATGATTTGCAGGCCAAGCTTAAACTTGAGACCCTTATCTCTTTAACTGATTTTAAACATAGAATAAAGGAAGTGGTCACTGCAAGCTGCAGTTGTTTCAATTAAATAGCAAACACATGACCAACATGTTGCACTTTTAATGCACTATGTAATGATGTAATGTATTTTGTCGTACCTATTGTTGCTACCGTGATTCAGTGTTGTCTTTATGTGTTGGAAGCTGCTATTTGACCTGTCTTGGCTAGGTCTCACTTGTAAAAGAGGTTTTAATCTCAGTGACTTCCTAGTTAAATAAAGGTTATGATCGATAATGATTACACAGTATTTTTTTTTATAATTTGAAGTTTTATTGAGTTTTATAACAGGAGTGATATCCAGCAACAAAAAGCTGAAAAACAAATAAACAAACAAACAGTGATGGTTACAATAATGCAATGGGAATTGGCACATGCCAACAATTACATACCTACTGTATAATACCATCAGATTCTTGATAAGGTTGAGTTGCTCACTCCGGACATACAGTATACCCACTAAAGCTGTCCCATTGTTCTTTAATCATTTCATTCTTCCAGTTCAATCTTCCCAGCATCTTTTCACAAGCAACTATTTCCATCATTTGTTCCCTCCACATTTTCAGTGTAGGTGTTTGAGGCTCTTTCCAACATCTTAGAATCAACCTAGCACAGGTTATTAAGGCCGTTGTTAATGCATTTACACAGTACTAATGAATTAAGCCTGTTGTATTGTGATGACAAAGCAGAGGGAAAGAAACCTTTGATGCAACAGAGTAAAAGCTTTTTTAAAACTGAACATGCTGCTGATGTTTAAAAAGTGTGTATCACGGTCTCTGCTGGTTGTTAACATGTTTTAAGTATTTGTTTATTCATCATTATAAAGGTTTGAGTAGATTTAATGGACTGTGGGGTTATCATATGTCAGGCCATCAGTGATCCTGTGAGCCCTTAACTGTAGTAAAATGACAAGAAAAAAGGCAATTTGCTAGTTGTTTTATGAGTATTCAATACATGGCACATTTGGAATACTACCACCATTATATGACTCTCTGAAACGGGTTTGTAAATTTCCATAGTGTTACAGACTAAGAGTAGATGGGAGAGAGAAGGGAAGAAAAGAGAGTCTGCAAAGAGACTTTTGTTGAGCTGAATATATACTCTCAGTGCTGGGCTGGACTGGGTTCAGGTTACACATAACAGTTTTTTCTCTAGATTGTTGCATGTTAAATACAAAAGAAAACAAAACTGTGGTCCCTCTTTAGTCTTAACCATCCATCATTTCACCTTCTAATTCCTGAAAGACAGTGAGACCTGTTTCCTTAAGGCCGGGACACACCAAGCCGACATCAAAGAACTTCATGTAGCCGCGATGAAGGCCGACTGTTGCTTCGGCTCACGTCGCCTTTGTCTTGGCCAACAAGTTGCATTTGAACACGCTGCAAAGACGGACAGTTAGCACGTACGTTCTGCGCCTGCGTGACATGAAATAACTCTCCACACCAGCAGGTCGCAGTAGTCTGTATTCGTCACTTCAAAACCGGAAGACCGAAGACTGCGGGTTTACAAGCTGTTGTTATGATACGTACATGAAACAAGACCATTTTCTCACCACAGACGGCCATGTCGTGATAATATCCGTGTATTGGAATGATCAGATGAGATGAAGATGAAAAATGAGAACAACCTTCTGTGTGTGCCCTCTTGACTTTACTCGTTTGCTTTCCTCACTTCTGTTTCTCTTCTCGTGCTGAGAGAGAGTGATTTCTCTCAACGATTCAACATGCTGAATCGGCCGAAAAATCTCAGACACGGGCAGACTAGAGCCGACGGTGCGGGACACATCGAAAAAACTAGGCCGACAGATCCTCACCGACGGCCCCAAACTGTCCGACGGCCGACCGTGGGCTTGGTGTGTCAGGGCCTTTGGTTTCTTGGAATGGCAGCAGTAGCTATCTGCAGTAAAAAGGGGGGGACTTCTCCAGAACTAAATCTGATTCTGTTGACACTGTGGTGAATTAAGGAGATGGTTTGGCTATTTTAGAGGTGATATGTACAAGAGATGGTGTGTAATGTATGTAACCTAAACTCTCAGCCAGACCTTATATTTACACTTGGTGACTCTTTTCATATCCTCAGGGAGCACAGACCCATAACCCTCAATCTGCCGTGTCAGGTGGGGGGGGGTGGACGTTTTATCAGGACCATGAAAAGAGTCTAAACTCTTAATGCTTTGGAAGTCTTTGGAAGAAAGACACAAAATAATAGTCAGGGAGAAAATAGGAAGGTTGTTTGGGAGATTACATTCTTTATTTTACAAAGTAGAGGAGAAAACATGAGCGTGCATGATTAAGGAGAGTTTGGGAGCCACAAGGCCCTGACTGCAATGTGTGATGAAGGATCCTGATAGTGCACCTGTATGGTCTCTTCTGGTTTTCAAAGGGAAACCCCCATCACCACTCTCCCGTCTGCCTTATTGAACTGTTCCTCTCCTCCGCCCACATACTGTGCAATGTGCTGTCCCTCACTCTTTTTATGTCTGCAGAAATATAATCAATGTCCTGAGGTGGCCTGTATCAGCACACTTTGATTAGGCAGAAATCTGGACCGTAATGAAAGAATGGACATTATTATTCAT
This sequence comes from Sebastolobus alascanus, assembly GCA_916701645.2. Classification (NCBI taxonomy): domain Eukaryota; kingdom Metazoa; phylum Chordata; class Actinopteri; order Perciformes; family Sebastidae; genus Sebastolobus; species Sebastolobus alascanus. The sequence continues at coordinate 1,102,124 of CAKAOJ020000040.1, read as the reverse complement.
CATTATTCATTTGATTTTGATTACCGGGCAGGTGATTCAGTGGCACGGATGTGACACTTTGTCAATTCAGAATTTGATATACTGTATGTCTTGACATGAAAGGCTTAAATACTAAACCAATATTGAGATGAAAATATTTAGAAATCAGTCATAAGCTGAAAAAAAGTTTCAAACAAATCCTAGTGAAACAGTAAAAACTACTTTAAAATGACCCTGTTAACTTGCATATAAAGTAAATAAAAACAGTTGGGCTGTCAACCGATTTAAATATTCAATCGCGATTAATCGCATGTTTGTCCATAGTTAATCACGATTAATCGCAAATTAATCACACATTTTTTATCTGTTCAAATATACCTTAAAGGGAGATTTGTCAAGTATTTAATACTCTTATCAACCTGGGAGTGGGCAAATATTCTTGCTTTATGCAAATTTATGTATATATTTATTATTGGAAATCAATTAATAACACAAAATGACAAATATTGTCCAGAAACCCTCACAGGTACTGCATTTAGCATAAGAAATATGCTCAAATCATAACATGGTAAATTACTGCATGTGATTATCATAAAGTGGCCATGTCTCTAAAGGGGAGACTAAAGGGGAGAATAAAAATGGGTACCCACAGAACCCATTTTTATATATATATCTTGAGGTCAGAGGTCAAGGGACCCCTTTGAAAATGGCCATGCCAGTTTTTCCTCGCCAAAATTAAGCCTAAGTTTGGAGCGTTATTTACCCTCCTTCGCGACAAGCTAGTATCAATACATTCCTTAGATTTTCTAGCTTTAAATCTTAAACCTAAAAATCACAAGTTGCGTTAATGTGTTAAAGTAATTTAGTGGTATTAAAACGAATTTGCGTTATTATTGCTTTAACTTTGACAGCCCAAAAGAAAATCATTATTTTAATTTGAACGTCTGTTGATTCTGCTGTGAAAAAACATTTGACTCAATTGGATGAATATAATTTTACCATTTTTAATACATAGTACCTACTACTTGTCCATATCAAACATGCTGTATATTAAAGATAATAAAATGTATAAATATATCGAAAATACAGTCTAGAATAAGAGTAGCCATTTATTATAAAAACCATCACAACCGAATGATTACAAGTTGGGTCATGTACCACTTCTGTTTGTTTTGTTATGGTGACGAAGGGAAAGGCTCAACACTGTTGACATATTTTAAAACACTTCATGTTTGAAGGAAGACACGCGAGCAGAAAGGAGTCGAGCCCTGGAGCCGTCCTTTTAAAGCAACGTCAATTAAATATTTTATACTTCTGGTGAATATAATCTAAACAATCTTATTTACATATTTGTATTTTGTTTAACACCTTATTTTGAAAACTGGACGTAGTCACACATGTATACTTCCACTAACTTTGCCAAGTCCGTCTCTAGCTCTCCCGTCAGCTCCGTTTTCTTTATTCATTCAAGGTCAGCTCCATCGGGGCCGTTTGAATGCATTTAACATAAATGTCAGTATATGGGTGCTCTACAGTTGTAGCCGATTTGACCACGGAGATGAGAGTGACGGCTGGCTTGACCGCACGTAACCGCAATACGATAACGTTTCCTGTCCATGACACAGTTAGCATGCAGCTTTAGCCGTGATGTCTAGCTCTGCTTTTCCTGCAATGTGTGAAACCCAAAGTGTTTCCATACTTTACTGGATGTGTAGTGTTTACCACTTTGGATTTAAAATGTGAGGGTGCAGGTCGTATCCAAGTGGACCCTCCGCCGTTTTCTACTTTCTCATTTGGCACGCTGCGGTTTGTTTTGGTTGACGGATACGGAACGGATATGACGTCACGTTACTCAGACTACAACAATTAAAGCGATTACTTTCTACTGCCTCCTCATAGACTCAAATGTAGTAAATATGAAGTAAATATGTCGATCCTGGCATTAAAAAATCAATTTCAAAATCTATAAAAAAAACAACAAATCATGATACATAAGTGAATTAATTTTTTTCCCACCCCTATGGCTCAGCTGCATAAGCCGTCCATTGTCCGCCTCTTTTATACGTCACAGGTGCCGAAAAGACTTCCGCAAAGGATACACCGTTGTATTTTAGGAATTGAAACATCCTTCAAGATGGAGCGCTGAGATTGATTTCCTGGTCACAAGCCGGAGAATCGAGGAGACGAGGAGGCACAAAATCGAGAAAAGAGAAGAGTCCCATGTATATGTCCAATGCACTGTTGCCCCAGCTGTCTCTCTGAGCTTGAGGATATCCTCTATAAACAGAAGTGTCACTGCATGCACACCGAACTAAACAATCTAACACACTATCAGCACACAGCAACAACTGTATCAGCTACGTTCCCAGTTGTATAATTACCCCTTGATGCCCAGCCTGTCTTACTTCTGTCTTAGTTTAGCAGAGTATGATAGGATCGGAGGGGGCGGACATCTCTCACCGTTTTGCATCTGTTTGCTTCCTGTGTGGGGCGGGCAGCGTGCCTGCTAGTCTGGGGAACCCTGGGTACCCTCTGTCTGCGTGTGCACCAGAAGACCCTAGAGAATATACAAAGGTGTCTGCTTTCAGGCGCTATCTGTGCCTCTGGCTGTAAATCTCTGCTGCATTACACACCTCTATTTGCGCACACTAGTTTGTGTTTGTTTGTTTAACTGTCTGTCACTTTATATCCAATTGTCTCTACCTCACCCTCTGACCCCGGACATCCACATACCCCGGATGCTTCGCCCGCCAAGTCCAAACATGGTTTGGCTGTAACCCTACACCCACCATGTTGATGGCACATCAAAATGTGTGTTTCATTTATCTTTGCCCACTGCCCAGGTTTAAGATCAGTAGGTCAGGTGAGTGAAGATAACCAGCACTTCCTGGCTTTCACTCAATACCTCCTACCTGTCTTGGCTCAGATACGGTCATATGAGATTAACAAATAATCAGGAGTTGTGGTTGGCTCACAATAAAGCGTCAGGTGCACATCCTTCAAGCTGCCTCTATTAATATAAGGGTGAGTTAAGCCCAAGAGTTTGAGTGGTCTCTAAGTCAGCTTTTCACATGGGTCATATTGAGTGTGACTCTTGGAAGGACACAGCTCTGTAGCTGCTGATGTGCTTGACAGAGTACTATTATAAGTTTCAGTGGCCTAACGTTCAGGGTGGAATAACAGGTCCAGCTATGCACCAACAAAGTGCTGGCTGAGGCCTACGTGTTTATCTGCTCCACCAGCCAGTTTGGCAGGTAACGAGCTATTTTGTCAAGGTCCTGGCTTGTGCTTCATATCATACTTAACTGGTTAAGAAATACTCATCAAGGCTGTGGTCGAATAGTCTTTTTTGCTTAGGAAGGTTCCTAACTGAGTGGAATTACCTGGAAGTATTAAAGCTGCAGTGGGTAGAAATGGAGCAAATACTGTATGATAAAAAAGTTATTTTTATAAAACGGTCACTATATCCTGACAGTAGTGCATGAGACAGGTGATCTGAAAAAAATCATGTTCCTCTGTGTCCTCCGGTGCTCCTAATGGCATATGCAGGATTTTACAGACCGGAGGTAAAAAAACAGTCAGAGCTGATCTGGAGTCTGCCTTACAGCTGCCGTTTATGAGAACTCTGATCAAACGGTCAAACTAGTCAGCGCTGATCAAATATGAATCAATATTCTGTTACTGTAATTTCTATTTCTCGCCTCAAATGTTTTCAGAAACATCTTGTAGTGTACTGTTTAGCCGTAAAATGAGAAAGTTGTGACCCGGCAGCCATGTTGAGATCAAGTTGAGGAAATACCAAGCACCACCCACCAATAGGAACGCTCTCTCTCTCTGAAATGACCTGTGATTGGTCAAAGTTTCCCGTCACAGGCTAGATTTTTTAAAGCCTGAAAACAGAGCCATGAGGAGGAGCAGAAGTCTAGTTTTCTCTCAGAACACTTGAATTACAATATGCTGAAAGATTATTATGGAATTTTTGCCCAATGAGGCCAAAAAAATGTTGCTTACTGAAGCTTTAAGTGGCAGCCATGATCAGAGCTGGTCGAATTCTCTAAATGCTAAATAAAGGTGCTTCAATGCTTCCTTTCCAATTTCCTTTAGCACTGGATACACTGAACCATCCTTTACTAAAGAAAAGGAGATAATGCCGTCACACAATTCCTTGCGGCAGCACCATCTAAAGCGATGCACCATTCGGCCAACAATAACTGTCATTGCTGTTTAATTTTACACTATGGATAAATTAAAAACATCCTTCTTAGGAGGAGTGATTCTGTTTTGGCCAGGAATCCTTACTTGAATTGTACAGCATTGAGTTTGTCACAGTAGTGACAGTGACAGTACTCATTTTCTACAGTATGTGTTATAAATAAAGTTGTTAAAAATAAAAAAACAAAACATCGAGGTCAAGGAAAAGTGATTGGGAAAAGTGTTTAAGGACGTATTTTTTTTGACTACTACTAAGTTTCAGAATCAATTCTCTTGATATGATGAATGAAAGCTTGATTCTTTGTCCTATTTACTATAGTAATAGTTTAATGTATGATGTCCACAGACCCATAAAATACTCTATTTCATTTTATTAATGGCTTCCCACAATGTTTCCCACGGTCACTAGATCACATATTTGTATAATAATAATAATAATAGCACTTATTTTTATAGCACTTTCAAGAACACTTTTTGGCTCCTCTGCCTTTTTGATGTTGCCCACAGAGGTCGAGTGGAGTGATTGAAGCAGAGTAAAGCTGCCATGTGAGACCGTGGCTGTAGAAATAGATGGAAGCCACTGGGCAGGACTGCTGTATAACATTGGGGCATATATCGTCTACAGCTGTCATCCGATCGCACATCTTGTCTCGGAGCAATGAGTCACTCGGTTACTTCAGTCTGCTTTTAGACACCCACAAGCTCGGCCCTATCTCCTTAATGGGTACTGCAGTCTGAGTCTGTATGCACTGTCCTCAAAACATGGCCAGTTTAGCCCATTTTACCCTTCTCACTCAGCCCAGTCCAACTGAGCTTTTTTTCTGTGAAATTACAACTTCTCTGCAGTGATGCCTGGTCTCAGAACTTATTCATATTCAGTCCTGGTGAACAAAGATCCATGTCGTCTTAGTGCATAAAGCTACTGCTCTGATACTCAGCTTTGGAGTTATGTGAGTGGTAGTCAGAGGTGTGGACTCGGGTCACATGACTTTGACTCGAGTCAGACTCCGACAAAGTCTACAAATTTGATGACTTAAAACTCAACTTGACGAAATTAAAAAAGACTTGCAACTGGACTTGGACTTTAACACCTATGACCCGTGACTTCACTTGGACTTGAGCCTGTTCACTTAAAAATACTTGATACCTTCCCACAAGCGGAAATATGAAAAAGTATGTTGATTAAAAAGTGTGTGCACGAAGACGATCAACTGCCCGGTACTGGTGGATGTTAGGTTTATTCATAGTCACCGTGACGTCACCCATCGGTTTACTGACTGCCATTTTTAAGCCTCGGGTTCGGCATTTTGGCCGTCGCCATCTTGGTTTTTGGCTGTCACCATGTTGTTTTATTCAACCAGAAGTGACATGAAAGGGTGGAGCTAAGTACAACCGAACACTGAATAAGACATTTACAGGCGACCAAGAAGGTTATAATTATCTTTCACGAACTGAAAACACTGTGAAAGGGTTAATGTTCTACGACGAAAACACGGACAACGCCGTGGTAGCGACCTGTCAATCACAAGGTAGCCACGCCCTAAATCACACCCTGCTTTATGGTCTATCTGACTCTAAATGGGACCATAATTTACTAAATGAACATCATGCTGTTTTGAAGAAGACTTGAAACTAGCGATTGAGACCATAAACTCATGTTTACAATGTTTACTGAGGTAATAAATCAAGTGAGAAGTAGGCTCATTTTCTCATAGACTATACAATCAGACTTCTTCTTGCAACCAGAGGAGTCGCCCCCTGCTGACTGTTAGAAAGAATGCAAGTTTAAGGCACTTCTGCATCGGCTTCACTTCTCAGACCCGGAGGTTGCCCACTGGGTTTATTTACTTTTTGAGAGATCCTTTATTGATTGGTTTGGGAAGAGGATTTACTTGTAGGGAAATAACTGAACTGAACTGATCTGAACAAACCGAATTTCTATCTTTTGTTGTTTATTGCTGAATCCCTGAAAAGTGGTGTTTTTTTGTTGAATTCTGGACCCTTTTTGGTGAATATTATTGGGACTCGTTTTAATTATCTGATCCACTCTGTTTAAACCAATCCAGCATCCAATCAAGTTGCAGGAGAAAACCATAAAGAACTAACGTTACGTTAGTAAGTGCCAGTTGGCGCCAGTTACTCTGTTGTTAAAATGGCATTACAATCGGTGAAGAGCGCATTATGACTTGTTTAGGACTCGAAACGCGACGTTTAACACTTGACTTGGATTCTAGTGCAAAGACTTGAGACTTACTTGTGACTTTCAAATCAATGACTTGGTCCGACCTCTGTTGGTAGGTATTGTTGGTGGGAAAGATATTCCACCATTTGGTTTTAACATGTTTGAGAACTTCATCTCTCTTTTGCACAATAGCTCAGAGATTTACAGATTTTGCTCAAAAGCCCAGTTTAGTCGTGTCTCCAGTGAAGGCGAGAGGGCACATTGCTCCACTTTCCAGAGTGCAAAGCAGGGAACACGAGGACAGGACAGAGGAGACATTTCAAGGCTGAGGAGAGATAGATGATAGCCCAGCCAAAGGAAGAGGGGACACTCTTCAGCCAAAGAAACACTAGAGGCCTCTGGGTATAAGAGAGGAGTAGATGTTATGAGGTCACTGATCTGCATCACTTTCCATTTTCCTGCTGCGTGCCGTAAACATAGACGTGCAAACTACTGCGCTGCCCTCGGCCTCGCTTTAAAGTGCCCGAGTATTCTCCTAAACACTATAAGTCGTGGCACGTCGGTGGTGCTGAATCACCAGGGCGAGACCGTGAGCAGGTCAAGAACGAGAAGACAGTATGATTCATGAGATGTTAGGTGAGAGGGGAGAAAAGTCAGGAATCTGTCCAGAACTGTAGAGAGGAATATCAGTCTGGTTAAGTGATGAATCCACTTGCGTAATGACTGAGTCGAAGGAACAGCTGAGAATGTTGAGAGTCAGGTGTGGGTTTCACAGGGGAGGGGGTGTTTATCGCTGTATATACACCAGTCTCAGGAGGGGCCGGGCATTGACAAGGAGTAACACATTACTGTCTGTTAGCATTAGCTATTAGCTATTGTACTGACTTGTACTGAGAGGAGCTGTTTGTAGTCTTCTCAACTGGCCATTTAAAGGCCAGTTTTTGCTTCATAACCTCAATTTGTGTTGCTGCTCAATATTTTACAAAACTTTGAATTTCTGATTTTTTTGATGCATTTTTGTACTTTGCAGGCAGCTACAGGTTTTCATTTTCTGTATTATATGAACATGAATTTAGCAGACTGTTACTTTAGTTGTGTAATCCATCACAGTGATTATCATAAGTTCTTTTATTGTTGTATGGCAGTGGAGTTTAAGTGCAAATCGATTTGAAAAGGCATCACTGCCTTACGTTAACAATAACATAACTTTTTCAGAAATAAATGTAGACTTAATGCTCACTGTGATGGAGGACATAGCTAAAGTAAGTTTGCTAATTGATGTCCGTGAAAATCATTCAAAAAATTTTAACAGTACAGCATGGTTTACAAAACTGTGATTTTTTATAGTAAATGGGATAAAACATATTTATTTAACTATTTATTTCAAATTTTAATTTGAGGATAAACCCCGTTAGATGCACCATCTCATTATCAAGATACAAAAACATGGAAGTTAACAGACATTTAAACAAAAATAAATACATAAATAATGGTAATACAATTAAATGATCCAAGTGACACAAAACAATCAACACAGATAAACAAGAACACACACATAAGGGCTCACAAACCACACACACTACATCTCTGTTGCAAGGGTCATCTACACAAATCTAACAAAAAATAAAATGAGTTGTCGCTGCCAGACAAAATAACATTATGTCAAAAGCACTGAGTCTACCTATAAACTAAAAATCAAGGTAAATACAATCAAAAAAGAACAAGTACATTTGGGGTGAACGCATTAAGAAGAAAGTAAAGAAGTAATAGATCTGAGTGAGTTGATCCAGTCTCATGGGGCTTTAAATTTAAAGGTGCTATTAATAACATTGATAAAATTCAGCCACTAGATGTCGCAATCTCCCTCCCCCGTTCCATTACATTTACTTCACAACAAGTCGTTGCCAGGCACTAACCCTCAATCTCAGCAATTTAGCAGTTTTTTCCACACTAACTGATGAGTCAGAGATACCATGTGATACCAACGTTGTTATACAATTGGCTCACAGGCCTTGTTAGAAGTGAGAAATGATTAATTTACAGTCATAATAATTCTTTTGAGGAAAAGCCACACTTTTATTCGGCACCTTTCTAAAAGCTCTGTGGATGTAGTATTTTTTTTTTTTTTTAAATATCTGTCTACATAAACATTTTTCAATAAGAACTTTAAATGCACATCTCCCAATTTCTTTAAAAAGTACAGGCTCAATAAATGAAGGGTGTTAAATGGTAAATGGACTTGCATTTATATAGCGCTTTTCTAGTCTTCCGACCACTCAAAGCGTGTTGAGTGTGTCTAAGTGAGTATGATGATCTAAATAGAACTAAAAGGGTAAAGCAAATGCATTTGAAAACAAAGAGCAGCCAATGAAAGAGTTGTATATTTTTAGTCATTGTGTACTGTACAGAAAGTGCCTCTTTTTATTTTGCTCTGTTTTCTTCTATCATGTGCTGTAGGCAAGTTTTCCTCTTCTGTACCCCTTATGAAACATGTCACTTTAGTCAATAAAAGGTCAGTATTGTACACAACAATGCCTTCACCAAATGTCAAGCCAAGACAGTTTTATTCAAGAAGTGCTATAAAAACACAAAACAATGTGTGCTAAAATATGAAAAAGCAGGAATATCATCAGGGACAAGCAGCAGCAAAAATCAAAGACATAGAAGTGTGTGGTTGAACTTAGTGATGGTAACATAACATAATGTGTCCTAAAAATGAAAGGCCGGTGAATAAAAGTGTTTGTTTGTGTATTGGGTGCAGGATGACCAGGTCGTTCTGCAGTGCACTGCCTCCGTCATGAAGGAGCAGCAGATTAAGCTGTGTCTGTCCTGCGAGGGCTTCGGGAACCGTCTCTGCTTCCTGGAACCCACATCCAACGCTCAGGTAAGATGCTGCCACCCTCCCTTCCTCCCTTTTGTTTGTCCTGTACTGTGTGTAACCTTGTTTTTATCAACTTTGTTTTATCTCTGTGCTGCAGAATGTGCCCCCGGACCTCGCCATATGTGGCTTCATTCTGGAGCAGTCCCTGTCGGTCCGCGCTCTGCAGGAGATGTTGGCCAAAAGAGTGGATATGACTGAGGTAGGACTCAAAAACAGGAATAAAGAAATGTGAGAGATCGAGTAGAGGAATGGCTCATGAATGACAAATAGAGAAATATACTTTGGTAGAAAGTATATTTCAGACTGATAAAATATGTATCTTTCATTTCACTATGTATTCTACTGTGCCTATCTCCTGTCCCTCTCTCTGTCACAGGACTTAATTCTTCTATTTCAATTGGGATTGCTGGTGTAGATTCGAGATCTGATTTTGTTGACAGATTTGCATAAGCATACAATTTTCTTTTATTTTAGGATTCCTCAATACCTTTTGCTGAGAGGAACACTATGACATCTTTAGAAATATGCAGCTTTGCTTTCTTACTCTGAGTTACATGAGAAAATGAGCACCAATATAATCTGTACGTCCAATATGCTAGTTTAGTTTAGCTACAGCACACGAGTTTAGCCTCTTTACCAAAAAAAAATGGCAGCCGGAAGTTACCTGACTTGTGTTTCCTGGCTGAATGCAAAAATATAAGCAACTTTATATAATTGGAAAATGTAGAATCATTTGAAATAACAGTAATACAAAAAATTGTCTCACTGAATAAAAAAAAAAATCCCAAATGAGAAATGTTCATTAACTATAGTTTGTCATAGCAGGAAGTACGGTGTACCTAATAACATGGACTCGCCCGCACCGTCGGGGAGATGGAGTGAAAGTAAAGCGGTATCGGTGCCGTTGTATCGGAGCCATTTTGCGAGTACGAGTACATGAGCACAGTATCGGACCCGACACTCGATACTGGTATCGGGTATCGTGCATCCCTAGCCTTTTTACCCTGAAAAAAGGCCCTTATCGGGGGATAGTACTTTCTGAAAGTACCGGAAATTCGAGGTGGAGTTTGCAGGGATGACCGTCGCTGATTGGTGAAACACAAACACAGCACTGCTGCTTCAACGGCTTCAACTCGTGTACCACTTCATTCATAAACAAGGAGGTACTCTAGTATAGTTTTAGGATGAGGGGAGAACATTTCTTTTTCTTTGATAACATTGAAAGTAAAGTTAGGCATTGCTGTCGGCTTCCTGATTCATTTAAAAAAAGAGAAAAAGTGAGAAAGACCGTGCGAGCGAGCTGAGAGGGCGAGCGGTAGAAGAGAAAGAGATGCTCTATTTTCCTCTGCTGCTTCATTCTGACATCCAGGCACAGTAAATATACAGCAGTAACTTTTTGTTTTTCCAGCGTGTTTTTTAAGATAAACACGCACACTCAAGCGACAGCTGCAGATGTTTTACCGCTGACAACAGCCTCGTCACATTCATGTCTTTTATACATCACGACAATTTGTCAATTTCGCAGTCCTTTAGACTGCGTGGATCCAGACAACATGAGCGAATAACCTTTTAGTTCCTTGAAATAGTATCAACGGTTGAGGAAACTGGCTAGAGAGTGTTTAGCTTAGTCAGAAACTGGAGCCCATCAAAGGTGCCTTCCATTGATTTCAAAACTATCCTTTTTACATGTTGTATCTTGTGCATTAATTAAAAATGTGTTGAAATAACATTTAACAAATCCAGCCCACACTTTGGATCTATATTCCATACAGTATAACATGTCAATAAGACTGTTTAGGAGTTATTTGAAGACATATTGTTCCTCTGCATCCATCTAGGCTAAAAAGGTACCAGATCAGTCTCTGTAATGGACTCAGATTCATACATTTTTATTGATCCTCATTCATCCTCATGTGACTGTGAGTAAGAGGGCAACCAAGCATATTTCCTAAAGATAATTTTAATCAGTTTTAAACCCCAGCTATAAAGCTCATATTTGTAAAACATTTTTTATTCCGCTGTTATTATAATATATTACGGTTACAAGGTATACATACAAGATTTTGCCTTAGATGATAAATAAGGGTTTTATGTGTTTCATCAACTGATTATAATTTGAAATATATGCCTGTTTTCATCATTATATTTACTAACAGTACTCTAACCTGTAACAGCACCAACCTGTTAGTCCTGTATTAGAAGATTTGGGTTTGATATCAGGTTCTAGGTCTGTGTTTTCCTGTTTTTTTTAGTGGGGCTACTTTCTTGTTTAAATATGGATCGCAGATTGGCCGTTTTTCCATCATCAATAATACTGTACATCAGAGCTTCTCAACCAGGGGTCCAGGAACCCCAGAAAAATGAGAATAGTTTATTTGCACTCTTTCATTCACTGTATTAGTGAGCCCAATGTGAATAAGAGTCATAAGAATGATCATAGGGCTCACTTCCTCCATGGTTATCTCCTCAATTGTAGTTGACAAAGATAGAATTGTGTTCTTAATCATATCTAACAACCCTAGTCTTTTCAGATGGAGGTCCCTGAAGCGAAATCTTATCAAATGGGGGTCTGTGACCTAATATTTAGGGGTCCTTCACATGAAAAAGGTTGAGAACCAATGCTGTACATAATGATCCTTCAGTCTATGTGAGCACCATAGATGGACTCTTTGCTTTTATTTTATTATGATTTTTTTATTTGTTATCTGACACCCCCTCCCCTCCCCTTCCCTTCTTGCTCTCTGCCAAGCATTCAGTCGATTTGGACCAATGGGTATGTCTGTTAATATGTCTGTTTTCCTGTAACGTGTGTCTCAACCAACCTGGCAACTGTCCTCGTTCCTGTCCTGTTGCCCAATAGGTGTCCTATTGAAAGAAATAGTGCTGTATCATTCACACATCTTGATTCATATCTGTTTGGCCCTCCTTCTGAGGGGGTGATCGCTCTGTACGCCTGTCATTAATTTATAGCTACAGTAACTGATGGGGTCCAAGTAAACACGCCCATTGTCTTGAGATTCATCTTCTATAGTGATACTAACTTATTCTGGAAAGATCTGAAAAAAAAGCTTTATTGAAACATTGGATAGAAATTGGCTGGATGTGCAGTTTAAAAGCTAGTGTGAATGCTGTAGTGACAGCTAGCTACCCTACGATAGCAAGCAGATCTAGCAAGGTGTCACAATGCGTCATTCATTTGCATTTCATGCAGAGATATCAACGGCACATTTATCCTCATGCCCTTCTTCATAAATATTACGGTACCTCGCCTTGCTTGATGTTGTTCCTTTTGTTTCGACACATTGTTCTTTGTTAGTCTTTGACGACGTCAAGCGAATTTCTGTGACCCTTTTTACACAGAACGTGTTTTCACACTGCTGTAAAAAATAACTCTATTTAGACGAGCCTCATCTAACTTGGCTTACTTTAGAAACATGGAAATCCACACAATATATACTGCAAGTTTAATGGTATTTTTCTTTTCCAGTAGAGCCAAACATAGGTGATACAGTATCACATCTTTCTGATATGTTTGCAGCCATCTAGGAATCTAAGTTTTGATGCAAGTCCCTCTGAATCAGCGAGCAAGCTTTGGTAGGCTCAATATTGCATCAACATTCAACAATCATTAAGTGAGAAATCCATCAACTCACTTTTCTTGCCTTTTTTATGTTACAACTACAATTTAATGCAAAAATGTTGATGCCCATCCTCTGGGGTCGTCAAAGTATCTGAAGCAAGTCAAGGGGAAGTAGGTGCACCAATGTATTGTATTTAATGTCACATATTGATGAAATATAATCATTCAGTATTCAAAGATTGATTTGTCAGATCGAGAAGCCTCTGTTTGGTGATCAGTAGCTAACATCTACTCTCAGTTCTCAACCATTTTCCAATATTTCTTTAATCACTTTAAAAGCATGTTAATGTGCTTTTTGTCCATACTCTAGCTAACTTTGTATACCAGTTTAGACAAAATTTAAGCACCTTGTTGTAAAAATTCAGATGAAATAGCAAATATTGGTAACACTTTCTAATAATTTATAAATAGTAAATTGATATTTAATTAAACTGTGTTAATAGTTATTTTACTGTTAACAGTGAAATGATAATTAATAATGTGTACTAAGTATTAGTAATGCCATAATTTCTGTCATTTTATTATTAGTTTGTGTAATATGAAATAATTAGTTTATAAATTCTACATTGTATCCTAGCTGATATGAGACAATAACAATTATATTCTGACATTAGTAAACTATTATTAGTTTATTGTTGCACACATTATAACATTTTATATACTATATTGAGTATTTGTTAGTGATTACTAAATGATTGGTAAACCTTTAAGAAATTGTTTGTAAAACATCTATAAACATTACATAGATATATATTTGTAATTTTATTTTTTAATTTATAACCTTTGTTAATGGTTAATAAAATGTAATATAATATAAATATCTATCTATGTAATGTTTACAGATGTTTTACAAACAATTTCTTAAAGGTTTACAAATATTTTTGTAATCATTAACAAATACTTATAATATAGAATATAAAATGTTATAATGTGTGTGACAGTAAACTGTTAAAATAACATAAATTATAAAATTACTATTAATAAGTAAACATGATTAATCAGCATTTAGTTGTTTGTTAACAGTAAAATAACTATTAACTAAGTTTAATTAACTATTAGTTTACCATTTATAAATGATGGTTATTATAAAGTGTTACCCAAATATTTTGTTAACATTTAATTTAATCTTAGTCACAGGTATGCCCTCAAAACATCAGCTAGCATAGTCTCTACAATAGTAGAGACTGATTTAGCTGAAAATGCGGACAGAAAACCCCATTTTTCAGCTTTTTTGAAAGATAGATGACAGAAACCTTGTCTGGCTGAGGCTAATGGAACTCAAGGGAGGCTCTCTGTTGCAGCATTTTATTAGTTGCATTATCGTGGCTAGTCTGGTCAGTTCCTGGCCTCACAGGAGTTGGAAGATGTGGATGAGCCAGGCCTTTCTAATGGTGAGCAGGAGGATGAGAATAGCATGGCATGCAGCCAAGTGGGGGGTCCCACCCACCTCTGTCAGGGGTGGATGGGGAAACCGGACACTGCGAGAGCTCTGGACTGGCCTATCTCCCTCTTAACACACACACAAAATCACACACTGCCACCACCACCTGTCCTAACCAAGCCTAGCGCTAATGCAGACCAGAGCTAATGGTACAGTGCTACCACTTGACATACCTGCCCCTCACTCATCCTAGTGGATTATGGGTGCTTAACCCTACAGAAAGGCTTAGCATTATCTCCCTGTAGGCTCAACTAAATGGTTGTTTTAGCTAATCTATCTATAACTGTTGCAGTAATTGTGTTTTCTTGTTGCATCCTTGCTGGATGTTGAGAAAGGTACGATGGATTGATGTCATGTTTGCCTTTGTGTGAGATTATAATCTGTTGTGACTGGATTCAAAGTTTTAAATTTGTTTTGCTTTGTCAGTCACATCATTGTGATACCTTCTCTAAGAATTATGATTTATAGCATTGCATCGTCCCAGTTTCAGCAACATCTCTACACTGCTTCGCTATTGACGTGGCTCTTGTTGTTATTTTCTTGTATTTGCATAAGAATGGACCCCAACATGTTCTGTACAGTATTTGCTTTGAGAAAAAGTCATCGTCCAGTGATGTGGAGCTGTTAATTAATATTGCTTAATAATGATTGTACAACAATGACTCACTAAATTATTTTTTTCAGGGATGTTGCAATGATAAGCCTTTGACACACAAGTTGTAAATTGCAACAATTGTTCGCATTCACTTTGCCCATCCGTCTTATCCGTCCCATTCTAATCGTTCCTGTATCTCCATCTCTAAAATAAAATGAGAGTAGATATGTTTTATTGGTCCCCAAAGGATATACTTGGAGTGAACAGTCTATGTTCACAAATCATATGCAGCATATACGGTAATGTTAATATTAAGCAATGTTAAATTAGACATACAGTGCTATATACAACATAGTATTATAAAATAGTCGCAACACACAAAAAGTGTCAAGTTGATGATGACACGGAATCCCTGAGAGGAAGTGAGAAGAAAATGCTGCTGATCCATTCTCTAAGTCTGATCTAAATTGTTTTCTCCTGTATTTATGACTTAAGAACAGGTCAAAAAAAGGGTAAAAGTGGGATACATTAGGCAAGTGAACATTTTGAACTTTGTACTTTGTGTTGGAAGCAGAAAAAATGGGCAAGCGTAAGGATGTGAGTGACTTTGACAAGGGCCAAATAGTGATGGCTAGACGACTGGGTCAGAGCATCTCCAGAACTGCAGCTCTTGTGGGATGTTCCCGGTCTGCAGTGGTCAGGACCTACCAAAAGTGGTCCAAGGAAGGAAAACCGGTGAACCGGCGACAGGGTCAGACCCAAGGCTCATTGATGCACGTGGGGAGCGAAGGCTGGCCCGTGTTGGCCAATCCAATAGAAGAGCTACTAGAGCTCAAATTGCTAAAAAAGTTAACGCTGGTTCTGATAGAAAGGTGACAGAACACACAGAGCATCTCAGTTTGTTGCGTATGGGGCTGCGTAGCCGCAGATCGGTCAGGGTGCCCATGCTGACCCGTGTCCACCGCCAAAAGCACCTTCAATGGGCACGTGAGCATCAGAACTGGACCACGGAGCAATGGAAGAAGTTGGCCTGGTCTGATGAATCATATTTTCTTTTACATCATGTGGATGGCAACGAGTTGGAGGTGTTGACTCGGCCTCCAAATTCTTCAGATCTCAATCCAATGGAGCATCTGTGGGATGTGCTGGACAAACATGTCCGATCCACGGAGGCCCCACCTCGCAACTTACAGGACTTAAAGGATCTGCTACTGACGGCTTGATGCAAGATACCACAGCAGACCTTCAGAGGTCTAGTGGAGTCCATGCCTCAGCGGGTTAGGGCTGTTTTGGCGGCAAAAGGGGGACCTACTCAATATTAGGCAGGTGGTCATAATGTTATGGATGATCAGTGTATGTACCGTGTGTTTAGAGTGTATGGAGAAATTAAACTTCACCTGGATGAAAACATGAATGCTTTTAGTCCTATTTAGAACACGGGGTAGTGGTGCACTTCAGCCTCTTGTGGTTGAAATGAGATCCGACTTAGAAAATGGATCACCAGAATGTTCTTTTCTCTGTGCTTCCGTATGATGATATGTTATGATTACAGTTATTGACAGTTTGGTCCTCTGACCTCTGGACCTTCTAAAATATATCCTTGTTTCCTCCCTGTCTGATCAAGGTGTATTTGAAGAAGTCAGTCTTGACAGGCTGGTCTGTTAAATATGTCTCTCTCCTCTTCCCCTCCAGTCGTCCCAAGGTGGAGGTCATCGTACCTTACTGTACGGTCACGCCATCCTTCTGAGACACTACCACTCAAGCATGGTAAGACTGCATCCAGAGTTGGTTTGAAGAAAACAATAAAACTAACTGAACAAAGGATGGTTTGGTTCCATTATCTTTACTGTAGTTTCCACCACATTTTCTATCTGCATTTTTAGCAAAGTTGTGGTTATGTCCTGAATATCACCTTTCTCCCCAGTACCTGAGCTGTTTGACTACGTCTCGGTCACTCACGGACAAGCTGGCCTTTGACGTAGGCTTACAAGAAGATTCCACTGGTAAAACCAAACTTGTAAAACCTCAAGCTCTTTTCTAAGCCTGCATTTCACTGATTACTGAAACTCATTAACCTCAAATAGTATTGTTAAATTGTTTTTTTGTGAGACTAATACATTTTTAGAATTTTGCTGAGTTGGCCATCTTGAACTATTGACATAAATGGAGTCAGCATATCTTCTATTGCAGTACATTTCTTTCACTTTGTAGTTTGGCTGAGAAACATTGTTATGATAATTGTTACTGTGAGGGAGCAGTATGTTGTAGCTAAACAGGCAAGGTTTTTTTGTTTCAATACAATTTGAGTGAACATATCAGTTGCACGTCTCAATCTCTGTGGGGAAACTTAGGTAGTTGTTTGTTCCTCTTCTTCTTGCAGGTGAGGCATGTTGGTGGACCATTCACCCAGCCTCCAAGCAGAGGTCAGAAGGTGAAAAGGTCAGGGTGGGTGATGACCTCATCCTTGTCAGTGTGTCTTCTGAGAGATACCTGGTAAGACTCCTCATACTTCGTCCACTTTGCTGTTACACAATGGAAGATTTAGACATGTATAAGCTGTGCTAAGCTCAACCTTTTCCCCTCTTCTTGTCCTCTGTCCTCAGCACCTGTCCTACGCCAGTGGGGATCTGATGGTGGATGCCTCCTTTATGCAGACTCTGTGGAACATGAATCCAATTACTTCAGGATGCGAACTAGCTGAGGGTAAAAACCTGCTTTACACATTTTGCACTACAGCCACCAATGCCGTTCAGCCCACGCAATTCATATAAACACATTTACATGCTGATATACGTAGAAAATATACATGTTTTATAGTTGTATTTTAAAATATCAACTGCGAGCATGCAGAAAATTTGGGGATGATATTGGGTGCGATCAGAAATCATGTAGTGTACACTTTACAAACCATAAAGAGACATTTCCACGCTCATTGTGGTGTGTTTTCCTCCTCTCAGGGTTTCTGACAGGAGGTCACGTTCTCAGGCTGTTCCACGGCCACATGGATGAGTGTCTGGCCATCGCCACGCCAGAGGAAGGAGAGGAAAAGCGCAGGTGAGAGGAAGAGGATGCAGAGTGCTTCTGAGCAGCAAAATATCTTGTCAATTTGATACCACATTATTGTATGTGTCTCTGCCCTGACTCTGCTACAGGATGGCTAACTATGAAGGCGGTGCTGTGTGCAGTCAGGCTCGATCCCTGTGGAGGTTGGAGCCTCTCAGAATCAGGTGATTGTCCCCTCAAGGCATTTACAGAAGACATTTAAATCTGTGCCAGATATGCTTGTTGAGTGATAAATCTATGGTGTAGAGTATTTTCTTTCCCTATATATTTATTGAAACGTAGCAATCTCTGAGTAAACATAAGCATTATTGGCATAAGTTCTTACTTCAATAGTTTTGGAAGTTTTTTTTTTATAGCATTTTGCCTTTATTTACACTGAACAAAACAGCCTGGTCACACGAAAAGGCGTATGAATGACAAGGTAATGCGCAAGGCAGAGCAAGTGACTTAGAATAAAAAGTGAGAAAGGCGGCTTATGGTGGGCGGGGAGGTGGATGGGTCCAACAAACACAGGGCTTTCAAGACTGGTTGAAGACTGGTGTTTTGTTTTGTAAGTTACATTAGTGACGTTTATCACATGTTTTTCAGTGGTGTTTGTGACGTGTTTTGTGTACTTATGTTACGTTGTTTCCATACGTATTGTACTTAGCTACGTTTTTCCTAAACCTAACTAGGTGAATTTGTTGCCTGAACCTAAGTGAGTGGTTTTGTTGCCCCCTGCTGGTACTGCACCTTATGCAGGCCTTGGCGAGACAAAACGAGGCACTGACATGCTGTTCTCTGATGGACAGTCGGGTCTATTTCACGCTTTGGCGTGATGCTGGGTTGGAACAAATATATAAACACAACACTTTTGTTTTTGCTCCCATTTTTCATGAGTTGAAGCAAAAGTCATAAAAATTATGGAGGTCATGTCCATATATCGTACGATAATTCGATAATGTAAAAATAGTCGAGGTCATGTCCATATAAAGTATGACAAGTCGATAACGTAAAAATGATCGAGGTTATGTCCATATATCGTACGATAAGTCGATAACGTAAAAATGATCGAGGTCATGTCCATATATCGTACGATAAGTCGATAACGTAAAAATGATCGAGGTCATGTCCATATATCGTACGATAAGTCGATAATGTAAAAATAGTCAAGGTCATGTCCATATATCGTACGATAAGTCGATTACGTAAAAATGATCGAGGTTATGTCCATATATCGTACGATAAGTCAATAACGTAAAAATGATCGAGGTCATGTCCATATATCATACGATAAGTCGATAATGTAAAAATGATCGAGGTCATGTCCATATATCGTACGATAAGTCGATAACGTAAAAATGATGGAGGGCATGTCCATATATCGTACGATAAGTCGATAACGTAAAAATGATCGAGGTCATGTCCATATAGCGTACGATAAGTCGATAACATTAAAATGATCAAGGTCATGTCCATATATCGTACGATAAAGTCGATAACGTAAAAATTATCAAAGTTATGTCCATATATCGTACGATAAGTCGATAACGTAAAAATGATGGAGGGCATGTCCATATATCGTACGATACGTCGATAACGTAAAAATGATCGAGGTCATGTCCATATATCTTACGATAAGTCGATAACGTAAAAATTATCGAGGTCATGTCCATATATCGTACGATAAGTCGATAATGTAAAAATATTCAAGGTCATGTCCATATATCGTACGATAAGTTGATAAGGTAAAAATGATGGAGGTCATGTCCATATATCGTACGATAAGTCGATAACGTAAAAATAGTCGAGGTCATTTCCATATATTGTACGATAAGTCGATAACGTAAAAATGATCGAGGTCATGTCCATATACTGTATCGTATGATAAGTGAATAACGTAAAAATGGTCAACGTTATGTCCATGTATCGTATGATAAGTCGATATCGTAAAAATGATCGAGGTCATGTCCATTTATCGTATCATAAGTCGATAACGTAAAAATGATCGAGGTCATGTCTATACATCGTACGATAAGTCGATACCGTAAAAATGATCGAGGTTATGTCCATTTATCGTACGATAAGTCGATAACGTAAAAATGATCAAGGTCATGTCCATATAACGTACGATAACTCGATAACGTTAAAATGATCGAGGTCATGTCCATATATCATACGATAAGTCGATAACGTAAAAATGATCGAGGGGATGTCCATATTTCGTACGATAGTCGATAACGTAAAAAATGTTCGAGGTCATGTCCATATATCGTACGATAAGTCAATTCACAATCCCTTCCCCATCACCCCGTCCTCACCTCCCCAGAGTCATATCATTCCGGAACACGAAGTCCATTGACCACCTCCATCTCTCCAGCCTGCTTTCTTCTGCCCTCCCCATGGACCCACCCCTCGCCTCACCTGATGATCTGACCAACCACCTCAACTCCACCCTGTCTGCCTCCCTCAATTCACTGGCCCCCCTAAAAACCAAAACTGTTTCCTTCAACACCTCCTCCCCCTGGTTCACCCCCCACCTCCGAAAACTCAAACAGACCGGCCGCCAACTTGAACGCCTCTGGATCAAAACATCTCTCACTGTTCACCTGGAAGCCTACAAATCCCACCTCATCACCTACAATGACGCCATCACTGCTGCCAAGTCTGCCCACTTCTCCTCCATTATCAACGACCCCACCCGTAACCCCCGAACCCTCTTCTCCACTGTCAGCACTCTCCTCAAGCCCCGTGCCAACACCCTCTCTGCCCCCTCACCCGACCTATGCAACTCATTCCTTCAGTTCTTTGCAGACAAAATCACCACCATCAACAACTCCCTTTTCCCCGTGTCTGACCCAGCAGCACCTACATCGGCCCCTTTTTTCTCCTTCCCTCTGGATCCCCCCCCCCCCCCCCCCCCCCACCCCCCTCGCCGCCTCTCCCGGTTCGACCCAGTTGACTCAGCCTCCATTTCCAAACTCATCAGCTCATCCAAGCCCACTACCTGCTCCCTCGACCCCCTCCCCACTCCCCTTCTGAAGTCCTGCCTCCCTGTCCTGTGCCCCTATCTCACCGACCTCTTCAACTCCTCACTGTCCCACGGAACCGTCCCCTCAGCCTTCAAAACTGCTGCTGTCACCCCCATCCTTAAGAAACCTGGTCTTGACCCCTCCTGCCTCAACCACTACCGCCCTATCTCCAACCTCCCCTTCCTTTCCAAAACCCTTGAACGCCTCGTCTCCTCACAACTCCAATCCCACCTGCACTCCAACAACCTGTATGAACCCCTTCAATCCGGTTTTCGTCCCCTTCACAGCACAGAAACTGCACTCCTTCATGTCCTCAACCACCTCCTCACCTCTGCTGACACCGGAGCCCTCAACATCCTCATCCTCCTGGACCTGAGTGCAGCCTTCGATACCGTGAGCCATACCATCTTACTCGCCAGGCTTGAAAACCTCGGTATCGAAGGTACTGCACTCAGCTGGCTCCGGTCATACCTCACCAACCGATCTCATTTCATCTCCCTCAATAACTGCTCCTCTGCCACATCCACGGTCACACAAGGTGTTCCCCAAGGCTCTGTACTCGGTCCCCTCCTTTTCATCATCTACATTTTCCCCCTTGGTCAGATCCTCCGCCACTTCAACCTGGACTTCCACTGCTATGCCGACGACACCCAGATCTACCTCAGCACCAACTCCCCCCACCACCCACCCCTCTCCCATATTAACTCCTGCCTCTCTGCAATACAAACCTGGATGCAACAAAATTTCCTCAAACTAAACAGCAATAAAACTGAACTCCTCCTCATCGGCTCCAAATCTACCCTCAGCAAACTCAACAACCCCACACTCACCATTGATGGCACCACCGTTTCCCCCTCCCCCCAGCCACGCAACCTCGGCGTAATCTTCGACCCCACTCTCTCCCTTGAGCCCCACATCCGCCATGTCGTCAAAACCTCCTTCTTCCACCTCCGCAATATCGCCAAACTCAGACCCTCTCTCACACCCCCCGCTGCCGAGAAGCTCATCCACGCCTTCATCTCCTCCCGCCTTGACTACTGCAACTCCCTTCTGTACGGACTCAACACCACCTCCATCAACAAACTTCAACTGGTCCAGAACGCCGCCGCCCGACTCCTGACTCACACCAAATCCTGGCATCACATCACCCCAGTCCTCAAAGACCTCCACTGGCTCCCTGTTTCCCATCGGATCACCTTCAAAATCCTCACCCTCACCTACAAATCCCTGCACCACCTGGCTCCCCCCTACCTCTCTGACCTCCTCTCCCCCTACCAACCCTCACGGTCCCTCAGATCCACCTCAGCTGGTCTACTCTCCACCCCCAAGTCCAAACTCCGCAGTTTTGGGGACAGAGCATTCTCCAGGGCAGCTCCCAGGCTCTGGAACTCCCTCCCACAACTCATTAGAGACTCTGACTCCCTCTCCCTATTTCAGTCCCGCCTCAAATCCCATCTCTTCTCCTCTGCCTTCTCCTAGCCCCCCCCCCCACCCCTTGGTCTGATTGTGTGTACGAGTGTGTGTGCCTGTCTATGTCGTTTGTCTGATGTTTGTCTCACACCGCCCCTTGCCCTATTGTTAAGCGTCTTTGAGCTCCGGAAAAGCGCTATAGAAATAGAATATATTATTATTATTATTATTAATAATGTAAAAATGATCGAGGTCATGTCCATATATCGTACGATAAGTCGATAACGTAAAAATGATCGAGGTCATGTCCATATATCGTATGATAAGTCGATAACGTAAAAATGATCGAGGTCATGTCCATATATCGTACGATAAATCGATAACGTAAAAATGATCGAGGTCATGTCCATATATCGTACCATAAGTCGATAATGTAAAAATAGTCAAGGTCATGTCCATATATCGTACGATAAGTCGATAACGTAAAAATGATCGAGGTTATGTCCATATATCGTACGATAAGTCAATAACGTAAAAATGATCGAGGTCATGTCCATATATCATACGATAAGTCGATAATGTAAAAATGATCGAGGTCATGTCCATATATCGTACGATAAGTCGATAACGTAAAAATGATCAAGGTCATGTCTATATATATCGTATGATAAGTCGAAAACATTAAAATAATCAAGGTCATGTCCATATAGCGTACGATA
Organism: Sebastolobus alascanus; assembly: GCA_916701645.2. Lineage (NCBI taxonomy): Eukaryota > Metazoa > Chordata > Actinopteri > Perciformes > Sebastidae > Sebastolobus > Sebastolobus alascanus. The sequence continues at coordinate 1,078,991 of CAKAOJ020000040.1, read as the reverse complement.
AGTTGATAACATTAAAATGATCAAGGTCATGTCCATATATCGTACGATAAAGTCGATAACGTAAAAATTATCAAAGTTATGTCCATATATCGTACGATAAGTCGATAACGTAAAAATGATGGAGGGCATGTCCATATATCGTACGATAAGTCGATAACGTAAAAATGATCGAGGTCATGTCCATATATCTTACGATAAGTCGATAACGTAAAAAAAATAGGTCATCTCCATATATCGTACGATAAGTTGATAATGTAAAAATATTCAAGGTCATGTCCATATATCGTACGATAAGTTGATAAGGTAAAAATGATGGAGGTCATGTCCATATATCGTACGATAAGTCGATAACGTAAAAATAGTCGAGGTCATTTCCATATATTGTACGATAAGTCGATAACTTAAAAATGATCGAGGTCATGTCCATATACTGTATCGTATGATAAGTCAATAACGTAAAAATGGTCAACGTCATGTCCATATATCGTATGATAAGTCGATAACGTAAAAATGATCGAGGTCATGTCCATATATCGTATGATAATTCGATAACGTAAAAATGATCGAGGTCATGTCTATACATCGTACGATAAGTCGATACCGTAAAAATGATCGAGGTTATGTCCATTTATCGTACGATAAGTCGATAACGTAAAAATGATCAAGGTCATGTCCATATAACGTACGATAAGTCGATAACGTAAAAATTATCGAGGTCATGTCCATATATCGAACGATAAGTCGATAACGTAATAATGATCGAGGTGATGTCCATATTTCGTACGATAGTCGATAACGTAAAAAATGTTCGAGGTCATGTCCATATATCGTACGATAAGTCAATAATGTAAAAATGATCCAGGTATTGTCCATATATCGTACGATAAGTCCATAACGTAAAAATGATCGAGGTCATGTCCATACATCGTACGATAAGTCGATAACATAAAATGATCGAGGTCATGTCCATATATCGTACGGTAAGTCGATAACTTAAAAATGATAGAGGTCATGTCCATATATGGTACGATAAGTCGATAACGTAAAAATAGTCCAGGTCATGTCTATATATCGTACGATAAGTCGACAACGTAAAAATGATCGAGGTTATGTCCATATATTGTACGATAAGTTGATAATGTAAAAATGATGGAGGTCATGTCCATATACTGTATCGTATGATAAGTCAATAACGTAAAAATGGTCAAGGTCATGTCCATATATCGTACGATAAGTCGATATCGTAAAAATTATCAAGGTCATGTCCATATAACGTACGATAAGTCGATAACGTAAAAATGATCGAGGTCATGTCCATATATCGTACGATAGTCGATAACGTAAAAATTATCAAAGTTATGTCCATATATAGTACGATAAGTCGATAACGTAAAAATGATGGAGGGCATGTCCATATATCGTACGATAAGTCGATAACGTAAAAATGATCGAGGTCATGTCCATATATCTTACGATAAGTCGATAACGTAAAAAAAATAGGTCATCTCCATATATCGTACGATAAGTTGATAATGTAAAAATATTCAAGGTCATGTCCATATATCGTACGATAAGTTGATAAGGTAAAAATGATGGAGGTCATTTCCATATATCGTACGATAAGTCGATAACGTAAAAATAGTCGAGGTCATTTCCATATATTGTACGATAAGTCGATAACGTAAAAATGATCGAGGTCATGTCCATATACTGTATCGTATGATAAGTCAATAACGTAAAAATGGTCAACGTCATGTCCATATATCGTATGATAAGTCGATATCGTAAAAATGATCGAGGTCATGTCCATATATCGTATGATAAGTCGATAACGTAAAAATGATCGAGGTCATGTCTATACATCGTACGATAAGTCGATACCGTAAAAATGATCGAGGTTATGTCCATTTATCGTACGATAAGTCGATAACGTAAAAATGATCAAGGTCATGTCCATATAACGTACGATAAGTCGATAACGTAATAATGATCGAGGTGATGTCCATATTTCGTACGATAGTCGATAACGTAAAAAATGTTCGAGGTCATGTCCATATATCGTACGATAAGTCAATAATGTAAAAATGACCGAGGTATTTTCCATATATCGTACGATAAGTCCATAACGTAAAAATGATCGAGGTCATGTCCATACATCGTACCATAAGTCGATAACATAAAATGATCGAGGTCATGTGCATATATCGTACGGTAAGTCGATAACTTAAAAATGATAGAGGTCATGTCCATATATGGTACGATAAGTCGATAACGTAAAAATAGTCCAGGTCATGTCTATATATCGTACGATAAGTCGACAACGTAAAAATGTTCGAGGTTATGTCCATATATTGTACGATAAGTTGATAATGTAAAAATGATGGAGGTCATGTCCATATACTGTATCGTATGATAAGTCAATAACGTAAAAATGGTCAAGGTCATGTCCATATATCGTACGATAAGTCGATATCGTAAAAATTATCAAGGTCATGTCCATATAACGTACGATAAGTCGATAACGTAAAAATGATCGAGGTCATGTCCATATATCGTACGATAAGTCGATAACATAAAAATGATCGAGGTCATGTCCATATATCGTACGATAAGTCGATAACGTAAAAATGATGGAGGTCATGTCCATATACTGTATCGTATGATAAGTCAATAACGTAAAAATGATCGAGGTCATGTCTATACATCGTACGATAAGTCGATACCGTAAAAATGATCGAGGTTATGTCCATTTATCGTACGATAAGTCAATAATGTAAAAATGATCGAGGTCATGTCCATATATCGTACGATAAGTCGATAACGTAAAAATGATCGAGGTCATGTCCATATATCGTATGATAAGTCGATAACGTAAAAATGATCGAGGTCATGTCCATATATCGTATGATAAATCGATAACGTAAAAATGATCGAGGTCATGTCCATATATCGTACCATAAGTCGATAATGTAAAAATAGTCAAGGTCATGTCCATATATCGTACGATAAGCCGATAACGTAAAAATGATCGAGGTTATGTCCATATATCGTACGATAAGTCAATAACGTAAAAATGATCGAGGTCATGTCCATATATCATACGATAAGTCGATAATGTAAAAATGATCGAGGTCATGTCCATATATCGTACGATAAGTCGATAACGTAAAAATGATCAAGGTCATGTCTATATATATCGTATGATAAGTCGAAAACATTAAAATAATCAAGGTCATGTCCATATAGCTTACGATAAGTTGATAACATTAAAATGATCAAGGTCATGTCCATATATCGTACGATAAAGTCGATAACGTAAAAATTATCAAAGTTATGTCCATATATCGTACGATAAGTCGATAACGTAAAAATGATGGAGGGCATGTCCATATATCGTACGATAAGTCGATAACGTAAAAATGATCGAGGTCATGTCCATATATCTTACGATAAGTCGATAACGTAAAAAAAATAGGTCATCTCCATATATCGTACGATAAGTTGATAATGTAAAAATATTCAAGGTCATGTCCATATATCGTACGATAAGTTGATAAGGTAAAAATGATGGAGGTCATGTCCATATATCGTACGATAAGTCGATAACGTAAAAATAGTCGAGGTCATTTCCATATATTGTACGATAAGTCGATAACGTAAAAATGATCGAGGTCATGTCCATATACTGTATCGTATGATAAGTCAATAACGTAAAAATGGTCAACGTCATGTCCATATATCGTATGATAAGTCGATATCGTAAAAATGATCGAGGTCATGTCCATATATCGTATGATAAGTCGATAACGTAAAAATGATCGAGGTCATGTCTATACATCGTACGATAAGTCGATACCGTAAAAATGATCGAGGTTATGTCCATTTATCGTACGATAAGTCGATAACGTAAAAATGATCAAGGTCATGTCCATATAACGTACGATAAGTCGATAACGTAAAAATTATCGAGGTCATGTCCATATATCGTACGATAAGTCGATAACGTAATAATGATCGAGGTGATGTCCATATTTCGTACGATAGTCGATAACGTAAAAAATGTTCGAGGTCATGTCCATATATCGTACGATAAGTCAATAATGTAAAAATGATCGAGGTATTGTCCATATATCGTACGATAAGTCCATAACGTAAAAATGATCGAGGTCATGTCCATACATCGTACGATAAGTCGATAACATAAAATGATCGAGGTCATGTCCATATATCGTACGGTAAGTCGATAACTTAAAAATGATAGAGGTCATGTCCATATATGGTACGATAAGTCGATAACGTAAAAATAGTCCAGGTCATGTCTATATATCGTACGATAAGTCGACAACGTAAAAATGATCGAGGTTATGTCCATATATTGTACGATAAGTTGATAATGTAAAAATGATGGAGGTCATGTCCATATACTGTATCGTATGATAAGTCAATAACGTAAAAATGGTCAAGGTCATGTCCATATATCGTACGATAAGTCGATATCGTAAAAATTATCAAGGTCATGTCCATATAACGTACGATAAGTCGATAACGTAAAAATGATCGAGGTCATGTCCATATATCGTACGATAGTCGATAACGTAAAAATTATCAAAGTTATGTCCATATATCGTACGATAAGTCGATAACGTAAAAATGATGGAGGGCATGTCCATATATCGTACGATAAGTCGATAACGTAAAAATGATCGAGTTCATGTCCATATATCTTACGATAAGTCGATAACGTAAAAAAAATAGGTCATCTCCATATATCGTACGATAAGTTGATAATGTAAAAATATTCAAGGTCATGTCCATATATCGTACGATAAGTTGATAAGGTAAAAATGATGGAGGTCATGTCCATATATCGTACGATAAGTCGATAACGTAAAAATAGTCGAGGTCATTTCCATATATTGTACGATAAGTCGATAACGTAAAAATGATCGAGGTCATGTCCATATACTGTATCGTATGATAAGTCAATAACGTAAAAATGGTCAACGTCATGTCCATATATCGTATGATAAGTCGATATCGTAAAAATGATCGAGGTCATGTCCATATATCGTATGATAAGTCGATAACGTAAAAATGATCGAGGTCATGTCTATACATCGTACGATAAGTCGATACCGTAAAAATGATCGAGGTTATGTCCATTTATCGTACGATAAGTCGATAACGTAAAAATGATCAAGGTCATGTCCATATAACGTACGATAAGTCGATAACGTAATAATGATCGAGGTGATGTTCATATTTCGTACGATAGTCGATAACGTAAAAAATGTTCGAGGTCATGTCCATATATCTTACGATAAGTCAATAATGTAAAAATGATCGAGGTATTGTCCATATATCGTACGATAAGTCCATAACGTAAAAATGATCGAGGTCATGTCCATACATCGTACGATAAGTCGATAACATAAAATGATCGAGGTCATGTGCATATATCGTACGGTAAGTCGATAACTTAAAAATGATAGAGGTCGGGTCCATATATGGTACGATAAGTCGATAACGTAAAAATAGTCCAGGTCATGTCTATATATCGTACGATAAGTCGACAACGTAAAAATGTTCGAGGTTATGTCCATATATTGTACGATAAGTTGATAATGTAAAAATGATGGAGGTCATGTCCATATACTGTATCGTATGATAAGTCAATAACGTAAAAATGGTCAAGGTCATGTCCATATATCGTACGATAAGTCGATATCGTAAAAATTATCAAGGTCATGTCCATACATCTTATGATAAGTCGTTAACGTAAAAATGAGCGAGGTCATGATCCAGGTCATATCCATATATTGTACAATAAGAAAAATGATCGAGGTCATGTCCATATATCGTACGATAAGTCGATAACGTAAAAATGATGGAGGTCATGTCCATATACTGTATCGTATGATAAGTCAATAACGTAAAAATGATCGAGGTCATGTCTATACATCGTACGATAAGTCGATACCGTAAAAATGATCGAGGTTATGTCCATTTATCGTACGATAAGTCAATAATGTAAAAATGATCGAGGTCATGTCCATATATCGTACGATAAGTCGATAACGTAAAAATGATCGAGGTCATGTCCATATATCGTATGATAAGTCGATAACGTAAAAATGATCGAGGTCATGTCCATATATCGTATGATAAATCGATAACGTAAAAATGATCGAGGTCATGTCCATATATCGTACCATAAGTCGATAATGTAAAAATAGTCAAGGTCATGTCCATATATCGTACGATAAGCCGATAACGTAAAAATGATCGAGGTTATGTCCATATATCGTACGATAAGTCAATAATGTAAAAATGATCGAGGTCATGTCCATATATCATACGATAAGTCGATAATGTAAAAATGATCGAGGTCATGTCCATATATCGTACGATAAGTCGATAACGTAAAAATGATCAAGGTCATGTCTATATATATCGTATGATAAGTCGAAAACATTAAAATAATCAAGGTCATGTCCATATAGCTTACGATAAGTTGATAACATTAAAATGATCAAGGTCATGTCCATATATCGTACGATAAAGTCGATAACGTAAAAATTATCAAAGTTATGTCCATATATCGTATGATAAGTCGATAACGTAAAAATGATGGAGGGCATGTCCATATATCGTACGATAAGTCGATAACGTAAAAATGATCGAGGTCATGTCCATATATCTTACGATAAGTCGATAACGTAAAAAAAATAGGTCATCTCCATATATCGTACGATAAGTTGATAATGTAAAAATATTCAAGGTCATGTCCATATATCGTACGATAAGTTGATAAGGTAAAAATGATGGAGGTCATGTCCATATATCGTACGATAAGTCGATAACGTAAAAATAGTCGAGGTCATTTCCATATATTGTACGATAAGTCGATAACGTAAAAATGATCGAGGTCATGTCCATATACTGTATCGTATGATAAGTCAATAACGTAAAAATGGTCAACGTCATGTCCATATATCGTATGATAAGTCGATATCGTAAAAATGATCGAGGTCATGTCCATATATCGTATGATAAGTCGATAACGTAAAAATGATCGAGGTCATGTCTATACATCGTACGATAAGTCGATACCGTAAAAATGATCGAGGTTATGTCCATTTATCGTACGATAAGTCGATAACGTAAAAATGATCAAGGTCATGTCCATATAACGTACGATAAGTCGATAACGTAAAAATTATCGAGGTGATCGAGGTGATGTCCATATTTCGTACGATAGTCGATAACGTAAAAAATGTTCGAGGTCATGTCCATATATCGTACGATAAGTCAATAATGTAAAAATGATCGAGGTATTGTCCATATATCGTACGATAAGTCCATAACGTAAAAATGATCGAGGTCATGTCCATACATCGTACGATAAGTCGATAACATAAAATGATCGAGGTCATGTCCATATATCGTACGGTAAGTCGATAACTTAAAAATGATAGAGGTCATGTCCATATATGGTACGATAAGTCGATAACGTAAAAATAGTCCAGGTCATGTCTATATATCGTACGATAAGTCGACAACGTAAAAATGATCGAGGTTATGTCCATATATTGTACGATAAGTTGATAATGTAAAAATGATGGAGGTCATGTCCATATACTGTATCGTATGATAAGTCAATAACGTAAAAATGGTCAAGGTCATGTCCATATATCGTACGATAAGTCGATATCGTAAAAATTATCAAGGTCATGTCCATATAACGTACGATAAGTCGATAACGTAAAAATGATCGAGGTCATGTCCATATATCGTACGATAGTCGATAACGTAAAAATTATCAAAGTTATGTCCATATATCGTACGATAAGTCGATAACGTAAAAATGATGGAGGGCATGTCCATATATCGTACGATAAGTCGATAACGTAAAAATGATCGAGTTCATGTCCATATATCTTACGATAAGTCGATAACGTAAAAAAAATAGGTCATCTCCATATATCGTACGATAAGTTGATAATGTAAAAATATTCAAGGTCATGTCCATATATCGTACGATAAGTTGATAAGGTAAAAATGATGGAGGTCATGTCCATATATCGTACGATAAGTCGATAACGTAAAAATAGTCGAGGTCATTTCCATATATTGTACGATAAGTCGATAACGTAAAAATGATCGAGGTCATGTCCATATACTGTATCGTATGATAAGTCAATAACGTAAAAATGGTCAACGTCATGTCCATATATCGTATGATAAGTCGATATCGTAAAAATGATCGAGGTCATGTCCATATATCGTATGATAAGTCGATAACGTAAAAATGATCGAGGTCATGTCTATACATCGTACGATAAGTCGATACCGTAAAAATGATCGAGGTTATGTCCATTTATCGTACGATAAGTCGATAACGTAAAAATGATCAAGGTCATGTCCATATAACGTACGATAAGTCGATAACGTAATAATGATCGAGGTGATGTTCATATTTCGTACGATAGTCGATAACGTAAAAAATGTTCGAGGTCATGTCCATATATCTTACGATAAGTCGATAATGTAAAAATTATCGAGGTAATGTCCATATATCGTACGATAAGTCCATAACGTAAAAATGATCGAGGTCATGTCCATACATCGTACGATAAGTCGATAACATAAAATGATCGAGGTCATGTGCATATATCGTACGGTAAGTCGATAACTTAAAAATGATAGAGGTCGGGTCCATATATGGTACGATAAGTCGATAACGTAAAAATAGTCCAGGTCATGTCTATATATCGTACGATAAGTCGACAACGTAAAAATGTTCGAGGTTATGTCCATATATTGTACGATAAGTTGATAATGTAAAAATGATGGAGGTCATGTCCATATACTGTATCGTATGATAAGTCAATAACGTAAAAATGGTCAAGGTCATGTCCATATATCGTACGATAAGTCGATATCGTAAAAATTATCAAGGTCATGTCCATATAACGTACAATAAGTCGATAACGTAAAAATGATCGAGGTCATGTCCATATATCGTACGATAAGTCGATAACATAAAAATGATCGAGGTCATGTCCATATATCGTACGATAAGTCGATAACGTAAAAATGATGGAGGTCATGTCCATATACTGTATCGTATGATAAGTCAATAACGTAAAAATGATCGAGGTCATGTCTATACATCGTACGATAAGTCGATACCGTAAAAATGATCGAGGTTATGTCCATATATCGTACGATAAGTCAATAACGTAAAAGTGATCGAGGTCATGTCCATATATCGTAAAATAAGTTGTTAACGTAAAAATGATCGAGGTCATGTCCGTATATGGTACGATATGTCAATAAAGTAAAATGATCAAGGTCATGTCCGTTTATGGTACGATAAGTAGATAACGTAAAAATTATCGAGTTATGTCCATATATCAGACGATAAGTCGATAACTGTAAAAATGAGTCGAGGGCATGGCCCATATATCGTACGATAAGTCGATAACTGTAAAAATGATCGGAGGTCATGTCCATATATCTTACGATAAGTCGATAACGTAAAAATTATCGAGGTCATGTCCATATATCGTACGATATGTCGATACATGTAAAATAGTCAAGGTCATGTCCATATATCGTACGATAAGTTGATAAGGTAAAAATGATCGAGGTTCATGTCGATATATCGTACGATAAGTCGATAACATAAAAATAGTCGAGGTCATTTCCATATATTGTACATAAGTCGATAACGTAAAATGATCGAGGTCATGTCCAATACTTATCGTATGATAAGTCAATAACGTAAAATCAACTATGTCCATTTATCGTACGATATCGTAAAAATGATCGAGGTCATGTCCATATATCGTATGATAAGTCGATAACGTAAAAATGATCGAGGTCATGTCTATACATCGTACGATAAGTCGATACCGTAAAAATGATCGAGGTTATGTCCATTTATCGTACGATAAGTCGATAACGTAAAAATGATCAAGGTCATGTCCATATAACGTACGATAAGTCGATAACGTAAAAATTATCGAGGTCATGTCCATATATCGTACGATAAGTCGATAACGTAATAATGATCGAGGTGATGTCCATATTTCGTACGATAGTCGATAACGTAAAAAATGTTCGAGGTCATGTCCATATATCGTACGATAAGTCAATAATGTAAAAATGATCGAGGTATTGTCCATATATCGTACGATAAGTCCATAACGTAAAAATGATCGAGGTCATGTCCATACATCGTACGATAAGTCGATAACATAAAATGATCGAGGTCATGTCCATATATCGTACGGTAAGTCGATAACTTAAAAATGATAGAGGTCATGTCCATATATGGTACGATAAGTCGATGATAAGTCAATAACGTAAAAATGGTCAACGTTATGTCCATGTATCGTATGATAAGTCGATATCGTAAAAATGATCGAGGTCATGTCCATATATCGTATCATAAGTCGATAACGTAAAAATGATCGAGGTCATGTCTATACATCGTACGATAAGTCGATACCGTAAAAATGATCGAGGTTATGTCCATTTATCGTACGATAAGTCGATAACGTAAAAATGATCAAGGTCATGTCCATATAACGTACGATAAGTCGATAACGTAAAAATGATCGAGGTCATGTCCATATAACGTACGATAAGTCGATAACGTAAAAATGATCGAGGTCATGTCCATATATCATACGATAAGTCGATAACGTAAAAATGATCGAGGTGATGTCCATATTTCGTACGATAGTCGATAACGTAAAAAATGTTCGAGGTCATCTCCATATATCGTACGATAAGTCGATAACGTAAAAATAGTCGAGGTCATTTCCATATATTGTACGATAAGTCGATAACGTAAAAATGATCGAGGTCATGTCCATATACTGTATCGTATGATAAGTCAATAACGTAAAAATGGTCAACGTCATGTCCATATATCGTATGATAAGTCGATATCGTAAAAATGATCGAGGTCATGTCCATATATCGTATGATAAGTCGATAACGTAAAAATGATCGAGGTCATGTCTATACATCGTACGATAAGTCGATACCGTAAAAATGATCGAGGTTATGTCCATTTATCGTACGATAAGTCGATAACGTAAAAATGATCAAGGTCATGTCCATATAACGTACGATAAGTCGATAACGTAAAAATGATCGAGGTGATGTCCATATTTCGTACGATAGTCGATAACGTAAAAAATGTTCGAGGTCATGTCCATATATCGTACGATAAGTCAATAATGTAAAAATGATCGAGGTATTGTCCATATATCGTACGATAAGTCCATAACGTAAAAATGATCGAGGTCATGTCCATACATCGTACGATAAGTCGATAACATAAAATGATCGAGGTCATGTCCATATATCGTACGGTAAGTCGATAACTTAAAAATGATAGAGGTCATGTCCATATATGGTACGATAAGTCGATAACGTAAAAATAGTCCAGGTCATGTCTATATATCGTACGATAAGTCGACAACGTAAAAATGATCGAGGTTATGTCCATATATTGTAAGATAAGTTGATAATGTAAAAATGATGGAGGTCATGTCCATATACTGTATCGTATGATAAGTCAATAACGTAAAAATGGTCAAGGTCATGTCCATATATCGTACGATAAGTCGATATCGTAAAAATTATCAAGGTCATGTCCATATAACGTAAGATAAGTCGATAACGTAAAAATGATCGAGGTCATGTCCATATATCGTACGATAAGTCGATAACATAAAAATGATCGAGGTCATGTCCATATATCGTATGATAAGTCGATAACGTAAAAATGATCGAGGTGATGTCCATATTTCGTACGATAAGTCGATAACGTAAAAAATGATCGAGGTCATGTCCATATATCGTACGATAAGTTGATAACGTAAAAATGATCGAGGTCATGTCGACGTATTGTACGATAAGTCGATATAGTAACTATTGTGACAGGCCCAGTCCTGGGTTGGTGTGGTGACACGTGGTTTGTGGATGTGAGGCCCGTTGGATGTACTGCCAAATCTCGGGAACGACATTGGAGACAGCTTATGTTAGTGAAATGAACATTCACTACCATAAGCTTTTATTGTGTCCAGCCCAATGCCCATCTGTGTAATAATCGTGCTGTTTTAATCATGGATTTTAATAAATGTGTTTGTTGCGTTTATATTTTTGTTTATAGAAGTCAGTATAATGATATTGTAGTAATCAAAAGACTTTGTCGGCTTTTTGATAATATATTTTGTTTTTCTCCGCTTTCTTCCGGCAGCTGGAGCGGTAGCCACATGAAGTGGGGGCAGTCTTTCCGTATTCGCCACATCACCACAGGCCGGTACCTGTGTATGGATGAGGAGAAGGGTCTGTTGGTGGTCGACCCAGAGAGGGCCAACACCAAACTATCCGCTTTCTGCTTCCGTGCTACAAAGGTCAGAATTAACATTTTGGTTTCTGTCCACCTGTTATGATGCTATGATTTCTTCTCTCATTGACCTCTATGATTTTCTCCCATCCACCCCTCTCTCCCTCGTGGTTCCCCTGAGCAGGATAAGGTGGAGGTGGCTCAGAAGCGTGATGTTGAGGGGATGGGCATTCCAGAGATAAAGTATGGAGAGTCCATGTGCTTCGCTCAGCATGTGTCCACAGGCCTGTGGCTAACATATGCCGCCCTGGATGCCAAAGCTGCTCGTTTGGGAATGATGAAGAGAAAGGTTAGGATCTACTCTGGGGATCAAAACAAGCTGTAACTGTCTTAATATGGTGGCAAAAGCTGAGTCACTGCTGATTATGTGTACAATGGAGACAGACTTTTATTAACATGTTTAATCAAGCAACAATGAAAATAAGAAGAAAACTAAAATATTGCTACCAATGTTTCCACCGTGTTACCTTAAGAGTATGCATGAAATAGATATCTGTCTCTGAGGTTGCTTGGCTGAAGCTCTGTGTTGTTTAATGATTGAGTCATACATAATGATAAATAACATCTATACCGGTAATACTAATGGGGGGATAAGCAAGAGTTGGGTTTATATCTTTGGAATATATGACATAACGCAGAGCTCTTAAACATTCCCAGAATCTTAAGGACAAGATACACGTATTGCCACCAGAAACAGATCTCGTCGGAGGAAGGACAGAGAGAACTTGGGGATACCATCTGTAATATAATCATGTTGTCCATGTCCCCAGGTCATTCTGCACCAGGAGGGTCATATGGACGACGCCCTAACTGTGTCCCGCTCCCAAACTGAAGAGTCTCAAGCTGCTCGAATGATTTTCAGCACTATCGGCCTCTTCAGGCAGTTCAACAAGTACGTATATTAGGGCTGTCAATCGAATACATATTTAATCGTGATTAATAGCATGATTGTCCATAGTTAATTGCGATTTATCGCAAATTAATCACACATTTTTTATCTGTTCAAAATGTACCTTAAAGGGAGATTTGTCAAGTATTTAACACTCTTATCAACATGGGAGTGGGCAAATATGCTGCTTTATGCAAATGTATGTATATATTTATTATTGGAAATCAATTAACAACAGAAAAAAATGACATATATTGTCCAGAAACCCTCACAGGTACTGCATTTAGCATAAAAAATATGCTCAAATCATAACATGGCAAACTGCAGCCCAACAGGCAGCAACAGCTGTCAGTGTGTCAGTGTGCTGACTTGACTATGACTTGCCCCAAACTGCATGTGATTATCATAAAGTGGGCATGTCTGTAAAGGGGAGACTCGTAGGTACCCATAGAACCCATTTTCATTCATATATCTTGAGGTCAAAGGTCAAGGGACCCCTTTGAAAATGGCCATGCCAGTTTTTCCTCCCCAAAATTTAGCACAAGTTTTGAGCGTTATTTAGCCTCCTTTGCGACAAGCTAGTATGACATGATTGTTACTAATTGATTCCTTAAGTTTTCTAGTTTCATATGATATCATGATATCTTCACTCTAGCTTTAAAACTGAGCCCGTTACAACCTAAAATCACAAGTTGCGTTAATTTGTTAAATAATTAGTGGCTTTTAAACAAATTTGCGTTCATGCGTTAATATCGCATTAACTTTAACAGCCCTAAAGTATATACAATTTCAAATGTGAGATGTGGATGAGTAGAAAATTCCTCTTTATGACAGGATGCAGTGATTTTCGAAAACAGTAAAACTGGCATGAGCTCTAGACCTTCCCTGACATCTTCAATATTTGTTTATGGTACTTACAACATTGTAATGTGACCATATATTGATCTGAAACATGCAAACTATGAAGATTTTGCATTTGTTGCTGATTTGTTTGTGTTCTTCCAGAGGTTTGGACTCTCTGAAAGGGAAGAACAAGTCACCAGGGGCTGTGTCGCTCCCTCTGGAGGGGGTCGTCCTCTCTCTTCAGGACCTCATCTTCTACTTTCGTCCCCCCGAGGAGGAACTGGAGCACGAGGAGAAGCAGACCAAACTTCGTTCCCTCCGCAACCGACAGAACCTCTTCCAAGAGGAGGTAATCTGCATGCTGCCTGCAAAGCCTCACACACCCTTAGACTTTCACTGTCTATTGATTTTTACTGTCTGTTCCTATGAATAAAATAAATTCACCATGCAAAGGGGAACTTTTATATCCTCATTCAGTTTTGTTAACATTTTTACCGTAACATCACATACACGTATACTTTTTTTTCTTTATCACTTGTGAGGAAATTGTGCTCACTTACATTTACTCCCTGGATGCTTACCATAACCACCACAGGTACCCAAACCTACATACCTAAACCCAACCAATTACCAAAACCTTCACCTGTAACTCTAACCCAAGTGGACAAGGACACACACACATGCTTTTTTGCTATATTTGTGAGGCTTACCAAACTATTTCCTGTTTCCCGAAAAATATAATTCCTGAAAAACGGGAAAAACTACTTATGTTCTAGGCGATTCAGGCAGTTCAGGAGCAGTATTTCTGTGGGGGAGAGTAACTCCCTTTGGCGTGGACTTTGTGCTTTGTAACTTTGCAGACCTTTAACATTCACAAAAAACTATATAACACACTAAAGGAAGGGGAAAAAGCACAAAAGCATAATTGATGCCTTTAACCTAACTACTTAAGGATAGACCTAATTCTAACCGTAACCCTAAAGCCACAATACTGCCACCAACGGCAACAAAATACATATAAAAAACGTAATTAGTGTGTGCATAACCTTTCTGGTCCACCTTGTGTTTCTGTTGTCTTTCCCAGGGAATGATCACCATCGTGCTGGAGTGCATTGACCGCCTGAACGTGTACAACACTGCTGCCCACTTTTCTGAATTTGCCGGGGAGGAAGCTGCAGAGTCCTGGAAGGAGATTGTCAACCTTCTTTATGAGCTGCTGGGTAGAATAATCACTATAAAAGTATTACAGTACAAGTTAAATGCTATCTGTGCTGACAAAGGTAACATTATTTCACTCTCTGTCTCTCCACTGAACAGCTTCTCTAATTAGGGGGAACCGCTCTAATTGCGCTTTGTTCTGTGACAACTTGGACTGGCTGGTCAGCAAGCTGGACCGTCTGGAGGCCTCCTCAGGTATCAGATGTGCCACACTTATTCACTGATACCTCCCACAGTTGATCTTTAGAATTTACTTATTGCTTTTAAGGGTTGGCTGGTATGGAGGACGGAACCTGCCAAAATAGAAAATCAATGAATAAATAAATAAATGACTAAATAAGTCAATAAATGTAGCAAAGCTATGATTAAAAATAAATGTAGCCATTAATTAATTGATAAAATGTGAAATAAATTGATATTTCTGTTTTAATTTGCTTCTTGCAGAAATGCATAAAGAAATATAAAAGGAAATGTATAAAGAAATGTAATAAGAAAAGAATAGAGAATAAATAAGTTTGGGGAAATAAATAAGGGATGAAATGCAAAGGGAAAACCATGCATAAATAAATTAATAGATAGATAAATAAATAAATGTATAAATATATACACACATTTAACAATAAATAGAAAATAAATGCAAAAATAAATAAATAAATTTAAATAAATAAATGCAAAAATAAATAAATAAATTTAAAAATTAATAAAAATAAATACATGAATAAACAAAAGGGGAAATTAAACAGAAGAGTAAATAAATAAGGGAATTAATACAAAGATAAATAAATAAAGAAACAAATTAAAACAGAAATATCAATTTGTATCACATTTTATCTATTAATTTATGGCTACATTTATTTTTAATATTATTTTTGCTGCATTTAATGACATATTTATTTATTAATTTATTGAGTCATTTATTTTTTTATTCATTTCATTTTGATTTTGGCAGGTTCCGTCCTCCATAGCCTGGACCTACTTTAGTTATTAGATACGGTTTAAACCTTTAAACTGCTGTGAGCTCATGAATCACCTCTGAATAGATGAGTGAACTTTTATATATATATATATTCTTATCAATGTCTTAATTCATTTGCTTTATTGCTGCATTGTTTTCATTTATTGGTGCAGTAACTGTTACTACTGTTAAAAAAATGCTAAGAATTGATCATATTCCTCCTCTCTACACATTTAGGTATTCTTGAGGTGCTGTACTGTGTGCTAATTGAAAGCCCCGAGGTTCTGAACATCATCCAGGAGAACCACATTAAATCCATCATCTCTCTCCTGGACAAGCATGGAAGGAACCACAAGGTTTGTCTTTTCTCACTGCCAGGAACAGGTGGGAAAGTAAAACCAGCCCCTGCCTCCAGCTGGCAGGGGTGCCTACTTAACCAGACCCTTTTGCAGATGGTGATTTGTAAAGTTCTAGCATCCTGAAAGCGTATTTGGCTAAAAAAACAAACACTTCTTGGTTATGGAATTCCTTTAGCAAATGTAGCCAGCGGACGACGGTGTGAATTTTCTGCTCTGCCACGTTTAGAGTTGATAATAACGTCTGTCTTGGTTCTGCCTTTAGGTCTTGGATGTTTTGCGCTCTCTTTGTGTGTGTAATGGTGTAGCTGTGAGGTCCAATCAGAACCTCATCACTGAAAACCTGCTCCCGGGTCGTGACCTCTTGCTGCAGACCAGCATTATAAACTACGTCACCAGGTACTTAAACTGCTGTTAAGGCACAGACTGTTCGTTGTCAGGGTCTTGTCTGTTTTTTAACTCGTATTTTTCTTGTAAAAAAATAAAAAGTCACACTGTCAAATGGCTGTAAAAGTCAATGCTGATTTATTTTCTCTTCTGTGCTCAGTGTAAGACCCAACATCTTCCTGGGTACATGTGAGGGGTCCACGCAGTATAAGAAATGGTACTTTGAGATGATGGTCGACTACGTGGAACCCTTTGTGACGGCGCAGGCCAGCCACCTGCGTGTGGGCTGGGCTATGACCGAGGGCTACAGCCCCTACCCTGGAGGAGGAGAAGGCTGGGGAGGCAACGGTGTGGGAGATGACCTCTACTCCTACGGCTACGATGGACTGCATCTATGGTCAGGTAAGATGACTCACTAATTTACCATACTATTTTCCATGATGCTGTATGTCTTGTTTTATGACTTCCTTGCTCTCTGCTCTGCCGTTCAGGTACCGTACCCCGCCAGGTGGCTTCGCCCAGCGCACACGCCCTGGCTGCAGACGATGTCATCAGCTGCTGTCTGGATCTGAGCGTGCCCAGTATCTCCTTCCGTATTAACGGCCACCCGGTTCAGGGCATGTTTGAAAATTTCAATGTGGACGGCCTCTTCTTCCCCGTCATCAGCTTTTCTGCTGGAATCAAGTAAGTATAAAATTAGAATAAGTTGCGTTCCTGTATTCAATTAATTTTACCGTTTTATGTTGAATTATGGATTACTTATTTTATCGATTTGCATGTTAATGTCTTTATTTAACGAGTACAAGAGTAAATAATTTTGTTTTAGTATTTTATTTCTACTAGCGCAGTGCCTGTTCAGAACCTGCCTGTTCAAAATGGGCTGAATACTTGGTCTGTGGTGTTGCTGCTTGAAGCGCTCATACAAACAACTTCACTCGACACTGCGCTTCCTTGGGTCTTGAGCAGTACACCTGCCTTGACATAGCTACGTCACACACCCAAGTCGCAGCTACATATGGTTAGAAACACCAGTGAAATACACTCTGGTTCACAGGAAAAAACACACCCAGGTCGCTGCTAATCATGGTCAAAAACATCCGTGAAATACACTTAGCGGAGGTAATTTCCAAATAGGTCTATTAGCCGCTTGCTTTGACATAACCACTGCCGTTATAAAGTAGATCAGGGATTTAATTAGTGGAGGTATTTTGATGGTGGTAACGTTTCAAGTGTTATAAGAGTATCAAGTCTTGGGGTAAATACACTCCGTTGAGGAGTACAATCACTTTATGGGAGCTGGGAGCTCACAAAGTGATTGTACTGGTTCTCAGTACAGTCTTACTCACAGGGGAAAACACACCCAAGTTCTGCTAGTAGTAATGGCTGAAGCATCGCCCCTGCTGCTGCACAGAGCGCTGTTCGCTTGTTTATACAACGTTTATTAATATTGAACATGTCTCGTGTCCAAATTGCACCAAATTAAAAAAAAAGCATTCCCTTGGGTCCCCAGCAATACACTCGCCAACTTTGATGTGGTTCGGTGGAGCGGTTATCGAGATATGGGAATAACACACAGACAGACAGACAGAGATTCCTCGCTTTATAGTTAGATAAATGTGTTTAAATCCTTCAAATGATCTCTCAAATAATCCCTCTAAAACCTACAGTGTCTCGTCCCCAGAAGAGATTTTACAGCTGCTGTGTGTAATGATCCCTCACAGTGCTGAGATAGGGCTGATGGTGAATTGACTGATGAGAGCAGGGAGGGAAACACAGGCTCAGGAATTGGCTCAGAGATTAAATCAATGTTTTCTTTATTACGAGTCTTATAAAGATCAAGGCACTGCTGCCATAAAGGATTTAAGTAGTATATAAAGATCTCTGTTTCTGTCACCTCAGGGCTCGGTTCCTCCTTGGCGGTCGTCATGGCGACTTCAAGTTCATGCCCCCGCCTGGCTATGCCCCGTGCTATGAGGCTGTGCTGCCTAGGGAGAGGATGCGCATCGAACCCATCAAGGAGTACAAGCACGACTTCCAAGGCGTGCGCAACCTGCTTGGCCCCACGCAGTCCCTCACCCACACCTCGTTCACCCCCTGCCCTGTGGACACTGTTCAGGTAAAAGACCTAAACCTAAAATCAGACTTTGATTGTGTAATTAAAGTATCTGCTGTACTTTATACTTGCTGACTTTCCATTGCTGTATAGATTGTGTTGCCACCCCACTTGGAGCGCATCCGAGAGAAGCTGGCAGAGAACATTCACGAGCTCTGGGCTGTGACCCGTATTGAGCAGGGCTGGACCTATGGGAGTGTGAGTACGCAGTCAGCACTGCAATACAGATGCAACAGTAGTATTGATTTGACAACCCTCAGATTTAGATGATTTGGAGCTTTTGAGTAATGTGAGAGTAATATTTCAAAACGTCATACTCTATGTATTAATTTTACTATACAGTAGAAATTAAGACTGTAGTTCATTGTTTAATACAGGGGCCAGTATGTGACTTATCATTTCCTCAAAAAAGGGACTTGAGCTATCTCCTTAAATTCCAGCATGATTAAAAACAATCTTCATTGATTAGTGCCAAATATTGTCCAGAAACCCTCACAGGTACTGCATTTAGCATACAAATTCTCAAATCATAACATGGCAAACTGCAGCCCAACAGGCAACAACAGCTGTCAGTGTGTCAGTGTGCTGACTTGACTATGACTTGCCCCAAACCGCATGTGATTATCATAAAGTGGGCATGTCTGTAAAGGGGAGACTCGTGGGTACCCATTGAACCCATTTTCATTCAAATATCTTGAGGTCAGAGGTCAAGGGACCCCTTTCCTCACCAAAATTTAGCTTAAGTTTGGACCGTTATCCTTTGCGACAAGCTAGTATGACATGGTTGGTACCAATGGCTTCCTTAGGTTTTCTAGTTTCATATGATGCCAATATCTTCACTCTAGCTTTAAAACTGAGCCCGGTACTACCTAAAAATCGCAAGTTGCATTGATGCATTAAAGAAATTAGTGGCATTAAAACTAATTTGCGTTAATGCGTTATTATTGCGTAAACTTTGACAGTCCTAGCTGAAAGAAATCTTGATGACCGAGGTGTATATAAAGGAGACACATTCTGCAGGGAAACACGGAAACAGACTTTCCAGGTAGGTTGATTATTTTTGCTGTTTATTTATGCTGTGGTCTGTAACAATAATACAAACAAGGAAAATTATATTAATATAACAAAACACAATTGAATAAAGTACATACTCATATGCAGACATGGACTGTAATTACAAATCAAAATGTATCAGTAACCAACTTACTGCTAGCATTCTGTCACCATGAGGCTTATAAACTAGAGACATTACTGTCAGAGATATGTGCAAAGTCACCAAATAATTACACTAATACCTGGTTTGCAATTATACATATCAACACACTCATCTTTAAGCTTCTACGCACAGCAATAAACAAAGGTAGTATCGGTGAATGTCATCTTCATATCAGCCACAACAACAAAACTGAAAACACTGCTGCTCCGATGACGTCATTTAGATGAAACGAAGTAAATTACTATCAGAACGGAGCAAACAAACTTATACAAAGCAATAGACAGGCAAACTTATTATAAAAGATATGAGCTTTCTAACAGTGTAGGATGTGGTCTGTTGCAGCAAACAAAGTATAACTTAATTGGTGATTTTTGTTGACTAGTCATTACGGATGCAGTGATTGCAAAACTATGGGCCGATACAATGTTTAAAATAGAAATTTGCCGACAATGATTCTGATACCGATCTGTTGTTGTTGTTTATTTTGTTGTTATTTATTCCCCCTTTGGTGCCATGGAAACGAAGATATCTTCATTATAAAAAAATCTCTCACTCTTAAAGTAATTCAGCTCTTCATTCATATCTTCAATGAGCACAAATTAAATCGTGCAAATTTATGAAACTAGCTAAAATAATCTTCTTTCACATAAAAAATAACTACTTCAAAAGCCCCTTTAGCCTGTATATAGCTACCTACTCAATGAGAGGAATTTATTACCTAGCCAAACAAAAACACTTTGTGAAACATAAATTAAATTGGTTAAATAAGCAGCTAACAACACAACATTTAGCCGGCACAAAATGAATGCAACACAACACATAAACATTGGCCACTGCCATCGGTGAATGTCATCTTATTTGCCGATAGGCCGATTGCAGTCAAAAAAGAGGCGAAAATCGGTAGACACCGATGTTCGGTCAATAAATCGGGGCATCCCTACTAGTCATTAACCTGCCGCCATCTTCCTCCACAGTTCAGGGATGACAACAAGAAACTCCATCCGTGTCTGGTGGACTTCCAGAATCTCCCTGAACCAGAGAGGAACTACAACCTGCAGATGTCTGGCGAGACTCTCAAGTGAGTTTGTAATTGAGGTTCTGTGGAGGTTTCAGTTTGAGAGATGTGAGGGTAAGTGGAGAGATTTAATGTCCTTGATGCCTGTGTCCTTGTTATCCCACAGGACTCTCCTGGCGCTGGGTTGCCACGTTGGTATGGGTGACGAGAAAGCAGAGGAGAATCTCAAGAAGATCAAGCTGCCCAAGACGTATGGCGACAAAGATATTTCTGGCTGTATAAACTTTCTACATGATCTTTTATGTATATCTGAATATAAACTTCCGTCTGTCCTCTAGCTATGTGATGAGCAATGCATACAAGCCTGCCCCCCTTGACCTCAACCATGTCAAACTGACACCTAACCAGAACCAGCTTGTAGAAAAACTGGCAGAAAATGGGCATAATGTTTGGGCAAGGGACCGGGTACGACAAGGATGGACCTACAGTATTGTGCAGGTATTCATTTCCAATCCTTAATAAATGCCTTATTTTTATTTCGGAGTTTAATTCTTTTATATCAGCCAAATTATCTATCTTAAGACCATGTCCATTTTTTTTTATAAATAACATCTACAAATAGTTACACCTTTTGTTTTATATCAAGTCGTATTCTGTTACGCTTCTCAGGACATCATGAATAAGCGAAACCCTCGTCTGGTACCGTACAACCTGCTGGACGAGAGAACTAAGAAAACCAACCGAGACAGTGTTAACAACGCTGTCCGCACCCTCATTGGCTATGGCTACAACATTGAGCCTCCAGATCAGGAGGGCAGTAAGTGGCATTACCTCATACTAACGTGTTTATTTAATCCAGAATATCACTGAATTTCATTTTCAGGACATCTCCCTTCTTAATCTTATCTGTCATCTTTTCCCTGCAGCTGGCCATGGCCTGGAGAACACCCGCGGAGACAAGGTACGAATCTTCAGGGCAGAGAGGTCGTACGCCGTCACCCAAGGGAAGTGGTACTATGAGTTTGAGGCTGTAACCACGGGGGAGATGAGAGTGGGCTGGGCACGTCCTAGTGTCCACTCAGACACTGAACTGGGAGCAGATGAACTGGCCTACGTATTTAACGGCAATAAGGTCAGTCCTCATCTTTGGTTCAACGTAGTTAAATCAGTGTCAGTCCAATTTAATCAAGTTTTGACTGGACAAATCAAGTGCTTATCAATGCCAAATAGGTAATAAGGTGTTTAAAGCTCTTCCCAAAACCTTCCAAAACTTTGAACAGACGAGATGTGGATCATTTTCAGTTAATCAACTCTTTACTTTGCCCATAAAACTAATAAAAATATCGAATTTTGAAGACACTTTGGGAAGTTAAGTTGTTTGTGGGGCTTGAAAATAAACCAAAATTCAGTGATATCATGACTTTTTTTCAATTTTTAGATAAACTTGTTTTGGTGCTGCCCAACTGAGGCCCTGTTCAGACCTGGAATTATCATGCGTCTTGGGTGATTCGATCACAAGTAGACAGCTCTAACTACGTCTGTTCACACCTGGCATTAGAATGCGTCTCCACATGGGTTTTGAGTGACCACTTGTGATCCGATCTCACTTCCCCGCTCTTTATGCAAATAAACACGTAGTAAACACACAGCTAATACAGCAGACGCTGCGACGTAAAATCACAGGAATGTCAGTAGTGATATCCAACATATTCACATCAAAATATAAGGTTATTGTACCGGCGGCAACAGCGGGGTACAGAGCTTCAGAGAGCCGGGGATGAGAGCGAGCGAGTGGTTGTTAGCTCCATGCAGAGCACCGGAACAAAAACATGGACACATCACCGACAGTATGATAATAATGCACTTTCCGTGCCTAGTCTGATAGTCTGTAGATATGTAGCCTATAGTTGAGATATATGTGAATAAAATACAGTTATAGAATAGATAGAATACTTGTCTATTCACATGAGGAGCGCAGTGACACCCTGCGGATCCCAGCGGGATGTCAGTTGAGTAGGCGGTCCTTCAATGTGACCCAGGACACATTCGCGTACACACTGCTAAAGAATGTGGCCCAGACCGCCTCTGAATGTGGTCTGAGTGATCGGATCTCAATGCGTCCTCAGTGGGTCTTGAGTGCGTTGACACCTGTGCTTAGAGCTGTCCACTTGTGATCCAATCACTGAGGACACATTTTAATGCCAGGTCTGAACAGGGCCAGACTGCTGACTTGACTTTTTCTTAGCTAAGTGTGAAATAGGCATCAAACCAAGACAAGTCTAAGTAGTCACAAAAGATCACTAGAATATAACTAACTATACTATAGCCCGACATTGATGTCTCTGTTTTTATCTTTTTGGAAGTAGTATTTCATAGATAATTTATTGATTTAACTCTTTCCAGGCTCAAAGATGGCATGTTGGCAATGATCCCTTCGGTCGCCAGTGGCTGTCTGGTGATGTCGTTGGTTGCATGATTGACCTGACGGAGATGAACATCATGTTCACACTCAACGGAGAAATGTTGATCAGTGACTCAGGCTCAGAGATGGCGTTCAAAGACATTGAAATTGGGGAAGGTAAGATAAATCGTTGCTTCAGTTTGTATAAAATATCAGCACAACTCCACAGCAATTATACTGTAAAATACTTACCAATCGGTTTCCTGTGGTTTTACCCCTCAGGTTTTATTCCAGTGTGTGCCCTGGGCCTGTCTCAGGTTGGAAGGATTAATCTTGGGCGGAATGTCAGCAGCCTGCGCTACTTTGCCATCTGTGGCCTGCAGGAAGGATTTGAACCTTTTGCCATCAATATGAAGCGAGACATTACCATGTGGTTCAGTAAAAGTTTGCCTCAGTTTGGGCCTCTACCCACCAATCACGATCATATTGAGGTAATTACTCAGTGACACTTTTTAATGTCTAATGAACCTAGGTCGGGTATTCATCTTTAAACATGTTATCTCCCAGGTCTCCCGTGTGGACGGGACTGTGGACAGCGCCCCCTGTCTCAAGCTGACCCATAGGACCTTTGGCTCGCAGAACGCCAACACCGATATGATGTTCCTCAGACTCAGCATGCCCGTCCAGTTCCACGAGACCTTCAAGATCACAGCAGGCACAACCCCCCTCACCCGTACCCTCACCATACCCGAGGAGGAAGTGGTAGTGGTGGAGCCCGACTCTGAGTTTGAAGTTCTGAAGAAGTCTGCCGGCCGCAAGGAGCAGGAGGATGACAAGAAGGAGCCGTCTGTTCCTAAGGAGA
This sequence comes from Sebastolobus alascanus, assembly GCA_916701645.2. Taxonomy (NCBI): domain Eukaryota; kingdom Metazoa; phylum Chordata; class Actinopteri; order Perciformes; family Sebastidae; genus Sebastolobus; species Sebastolobus alascanus. The sequence continues at coordinate 1,054,303 of CAKAOJ020000040.1, read as the reverse complement.
TCTCTGTGGAAAATGAGAAGGACACAATGTCAGAGAAGGGAAAGAAAAAAGGGTAAGTGTGGCAGGTTGTGTCTTTTAGAGAAGAAGAACAAGCCTGCAGAGTAGTAAAGGTGCAGGTTACTATGCAAGTAATTCATCCATCTTCTCGGTATACAACAAAACATGCGTCCTAGAAGAGCATCCCATCCCAACTAACTGAGACTCTGTGGAGTTGCTTAATTTGCTATTCATTTAAATCTTTATTTAAAATTACTAGAGCTTTCAATTGATCGCATGATTGTCCATAGTTAATCGCAAATTAATCAAATTTTTTATCTGCTCAAAATGTACCTTAAAGGGAGATTTGTCAAGTATTTAATACTCTTATCAACATGGGAGTGGGCAAATATGCTGCTTTATGCAAATATATGTATATATTTATTATTGGAAATCAATTAACAACACAAAACAATGACAAATATTGTCCAGAAACCCTCATAGGTACTGCATTTAGCATAAAATTATGCACAAATCGTAACATGGCAAACTGCAGCCTGACAGGCAACAACAGCTGTCAGTGTGTCAGTGTGCTGACTTGACTATGACTTGCCCCAAACTGCATGTGATTATCATAAAGTGGGCATGTCTGTAAAGGGGAGACTTGTGGGTACCCATAGAACCCATTTTCATTCACATATCTTGAGGTCAGAGGTCAAGGGACCCCTTTGAAAATGGCCATGACAGTTTTTGTTTGTTTGGAGCGTTATATAGCCTCCTTCATGACAAGTTAGCTATGACATGGTTGTTACCCATGGGTTCCTTTGGTTCTAGTTTCATATGATACCAATATCTTCACTCTAGCTTTAAACTGAGCCCGCTACAACCTCCGAAAGATCGATTGTGTTAATGCATTAAAGAAATTAGTGGCGTTAACACGAATTTGCGTTCGCGCGTTATTATCGCGTTAACTTTGACAGCCCTACTTGTGCTACATGCTGTTCACTGATGTTACATTACATGGTTTCAAATCAGTTCTTCAAGCATTACCTTAATATCATTTAGCAGTGAGTAGCTGTAAAGGGCAGTCTGAAGATCTAAGTGTCCTAATAGATGTTGTCTTCTGTGCACATTAGATTCTTCTCCAAGGCCAAGAAGGTTGCCATGACACCTCTCGCCCCTCCTCCTCTCCCAACGGTGCCACGTTTGTTTGAAGACGTGGTCCCAGATGACAGAGATGACCCTGAGACCATCCTGAATACCACCACTGTAAGCTAAACTTTATCCACTGCTAATGCTAGATATACAGCACATGTTAAAATTATCCCTCCAGTTTGTGCAAAGTCCCTGGATCAGACTGGCACGAGTTGCTGAACCTGTTCATTGGGAGTTTGTTGCATATTAGGTTCCATCATACTATTTTAAGTTATCATAGCATCTCTAGATAAGCAAATATTACTGCTTCTAGATGTCTCACTCAGATGTCTTCTTGTCTTATTTTCTTCCTTATTGTCTTTGTCTATTTCCAGTATTTCTATTCTGTGAGGATCTTTGCTGGGCAGGAGCCCTCTGGTGTGTGGATCGGCTGGGTCACTCCTGACTACCACCAGTATGATCCAACCTTTGATCTTTCCAAAGTGCGCAGTGTCACTGTTACTGTGGGAGATGACAAAGGCAACATACACGACAGGTAAGTCTTTCCCACATGTTAATGGTATTCTATTAGTAAGAGCAATGCCAGTACTTGTACAGACTATGTATTTATTATTTATTCAATCTTGGTTTAAAGGTGCAATATGTAAGATACTGTATGGCCAGAATTGACCCTTTGTTAAGCCCCGCCCCCCACTACTACTCCGTCAAGCTGTCAGAGCTACCATAGAGCACACACTGTCACTAACTGCACTCCCTGCATAAATATTATCTGATTTTTGTACAAATAAAAAAGCGATTTCAGAGAGTAGCAGCCAGAAGGGTCTACAATATGCGTTTGGAGGATATATCAGGGTGTCAAACTGATTCAGCAGTGAAAACAGGTTAAAAAGATAAAGATAGAAGCTAAAGATTACAGATCACAGTGTAAAAGTGAACCACCATCACCTGGCGATTGAGACAGAAGGCAATGAAATTAAGGCACAACACCGGTCCTGTAAAGCCGGGTAGGTCTTTATTCACTGTTCCAATCTTTACAAATGTGTATACATTCAGTATACCTTCAGTAGCTTGCGTAGCACAGAAGTGCTAACCCTAGTTAATGATGTGCTAACGTACTCTGCTAATGTTAGCACAGGTTTTTACATAGAATCGTAACGTCTTAGAAACATATATCTCCTTCCAACCTCTCTGGGTAACTATTAACCATAATCTGAAACGATTTTCTGTGGAGCAGAGCCGTATAGTCCGATGCTACACTGTGATTGGCCAGTCTGCGTTCAAGGGGCGGGACTTAGCGAAGGGCCGATTATAGTTCAAACTAACATTATCAACAGAATGTGAGGAGGTTACAGTGTTGACGTTATGTCAAAGAGGTCTGTGTATTGTGTTGCAGAGATATCTACTGAAATGAGCATGCTAACCATCTAGCCCCGGCCCGTCCTGTCTTGTAATACCACTTGTACCTCGAGAGGTGTTAGTGAGTCACTATAGCGTGCAGTCTGCCCTCAGTCCAACATGAAAGGGCGATGAAATATAGCTGCCCTGAGGGCTTGTCAGTCACACAGATGAGTTGAGTTGTAACGCAGCAGTGTGTTTGCTGTTTCTGTTGCAGTATGAAGCACAGTAACTGTTACATGGTGTGGGGAGGGGACCTGGTCAGCAATCAGCAGACCCGCTTCAGCCAGGAGGACATGTTGGTTGGCTGCTTGGTCGACCTGGCAACAGGTCTCATGACCTTTACAGCCAATGGAAAGGAGATTAACACCTTCTACCAGGTAAGGAAAGGCTACACAGTATAGGTTAAGAGTGTATTTGTATCTGTGTTTTTCAGACTCGACTTAAAATGAGTTGGATGAGTTATGTTACACTGTGGAGCTGTAAAGCCAGAGGTGTTTAATTTCAGGTGGAGCCCAACACCAAGCTGTTCCCTGCCGTCTTCGTTCAGCCTTCCAATCAGAACATGGTGCAGCTGGAGCTGGGCAAACTCAAGGTCAGAAACTACTTTTGCTCACACACTACAGTACAAAGTCATTTTTTCTCTTCTGATTCAACTTCTCCAACTATCTTGCTTAAAATATTCTTCATGCCTACTTCCTGTCATACCTCATTCAGATCGGCATCATAACTTGGGTCAAACTCGCATTGGCTGTTTATCTAAATGGGTCAACGCGTGTCAGCCAGTGGCTGGTCGTGTATTTTAGACCTAAGCCTTCAGAGCTATCCCCCCCGCAATCAAACCACCTTCGAATAACCTTACCATGACACCAGGGATATGGCGCATTGTCATTCAACGTAACCACCACTTATTCACAATGACAGTAGCCTTTATCGAGTGGAAGTGATTTATTCTTGCTCCCACTGCTGCCACGGCAATCAGTCCTCATCTCTGTAGCGTAGTTGTCTCAGTCCACAGTCCTAAAGTCAGATTTATAGAGAAAAAATAAATGTAATCATTTCCGAAATTCACAGCATGTTTTATCGAACAAAATATTCTGCTTCAATCCATATTTGTTGGTGTTTAGCCTTTCAAAAACAACATTTTCACTGCGGCCAAAAAACTCGGTCCACACAAAGCCGCACAGACATTAGAAGCTTTGAATATATAAACAAAATGACATTTGGTAGCCTATGGCCCCAGTGAGCCACTTTGTTTGTATCCCATGTACAGTCAGGGCTGTGTGTTATTGCTCATTACAGACAGTGACAAGCTGTTGTTTCAGCACCACGGCGTTGTTACTACATGCTGCAACGCTGTTTCTCTGCAAAAATTTAGCGCTCTAATGGTGCTAAATATCAGAGCGCTATCATATACGACCACCGAGCAAGCAAAAATGCCGTACAACACAATTAACACAATCAGCATTCAACAGGCTTCCAAATAGATTCGAGCCAAGCTGCTGAGCAAAAGACACCCATGCCAACACGCACACACTCAAAGGTACAGAGGTCACTGAAACTGAATATCATTCACACCAGCAGCAACGATCTAAAGCAAGCAATAATCAATAGCTAATAAAGATACACTAAAATTCATTAAACTTACCAGAGCTGCTCATCATTTCAAGACAAAGTCCATCCTCCTTTCTTTCTTTAAAAAGAGTTCGATGACACGGAGAAAAAGGCTTTGCCAGTAAATCCGCTACCAAATCAGTGCATTAAAACACAACAGAGCTAAGGAAAAGTCTAAACAAAAAAACAAAAAGCACTACATCTGAAAATCTAAATGTCACGAAAGAAAGTTTAGATAAATCTCAGAACTTGAACTTGGATTAATGCTACGTTCTGTGCTAGATAGCTAGTTTTACCTAGTTAGCGGCTGACTGGCCCTCGGATCGTAGGCGGCTAGGTAAGCTAGAGGGCCCCGGCGTGTCAACAAATATGCCCAACATGGCAAACTCGAAATCTGATTAGTTTAAGCTGCAGTAGGTAGAATTGGAGCAAATATGATTAAAACAGTCACTATATCCTGACAGTAGTGCATGAGCCAGGTAATCTGAAAAAAAATCATGTGCCTCTGTGTCCTCCGGTGCTCCTAATGGCATCTGTGAGGTTTCAGACTGGAGGAAAACAACCAATCAGAGCCGAGCTGGAGCCTTGCCGTCTCTGAGCAGCTGTCAATCACTCGTGAGAGAAAGTTTGTGACCCGGCCGTCATGTTGAGATTGGTTGAGGAAATACCAAGCGCCGCCCGCCAGCCAGAGCAAACTTTCTCATTTTACAACTAAACAGTACACTGCAAGATGTTTCTGAAAACATTTGAGGTGAGAAATAGGCATTACAGTAACAGAATATTGATTCATATTTGATCAGCGCTGCCTAGTTCGACCATTTGACTGGAGTTCACGAGTGATTGACAGCTGCCTCCGTTGAATGAACAGCCAATAGGATCTGCTGTACAAAAACACCCATTATTTAATTACTTGTGCTGCCTTAATGGTTTTGTTTTCTTGTTAGACCCATTGCTTTCTTCCTTTTCAATTCTCATTGTTTACCTGTTTTTTTATGATTGTCTATGCCTCCCCCCCTCTTTCTCTTTCTCCCTCTCAGAACATCATGCCCATCTCGGCAGCCATGTTCCGCAGTGAGCGTAAGAACCCGGTCCCCCAGTGCCCTCCCAGGCTGGACGTCCAGATGCTGACCCCAGTCATCTGGAGCCGTATGCCCAATCGCTTCCTCAACCCAGAGGTGGGCAGAGTGAGTGAGAGGTTGGGCTGGATGGTGGAGTGTACTGAACCTCTCATCATGATGGCTCTGCACATCCCAGAGGAGAACAGGTCAGTAGTAATAGACCATAAACCCATGCAGCAGGAAGTTAAAGATTAGCAGGTTAGAAGCAGATCCTCAAAAACTACATATTTGAAAGGATGTGGGAGTTAATCTAGGATTTTATGACAATAGAGTGCTGCAGGAATGAGTCCTAAAGCCCGGAAAAGAGTTAGCATTTTTGCACCTCCGGTTCCCTCGTCTCGAAGTCATGAGGTTTTTTGAATGTTTTTTTTAGTTAGATGCCTGAAGTAATATCTGTGGTTAACACAAGCTGAAGTGATTTTCACATTTTGTTCTACGACATAAAATATATCAATAAATACCCCACTCGTGAATTTTGAAGCTTTTAAAAAAGCTTAAGAAAGGCGGTTGATATCAAGTGGCTAAATGAGCCTTTAGCTTTAGCTGGTGGTGACACTGAAGTCATGCGACTGTGGTGTAGTTCGTTTATAGCCTAACGTTACCTTTTTACTTCTGGCGATTGCATTCACGCTTCAAAGATCACAGAAGTGGTGTTCATTTGTGAAGATTATCTTGCTGAACAGAACGTATTATTATCATAAATGTTTGATTGCCACACAGTTTATTTTCTGCAATAATCCAAATTTTTGTCGAGGGAACCCAGGGCGATGCAGACTTCCGGGTTGGCCTACAAAAAATACTGTACATCATCCCAGCAGCACTCTATAATCCTGTTGAACAAAACATTTTTTTTTCCTACAGAGCCTAGCGGGTATCAGGGGTAAAAGTTAAAACTTTAAAGGAACAATATGTAGCACTAACAGCTAGCGTTTAAAATGGGTAACAGCAGTACAAATTCAAAACATTGGAGCTGTGGCCCGTCTGCTCCTCCGGTGTGACTGATTTTTGCATTTGAGGGTTACCTTCTAGACACGACCACGTTAACGTCTGGTCAGCACTAGTCAGAATCACTTCACCTGCTGTGTGTCTCATCACTGCCTTGTTAACCCAGCTGCACACGGACCACAGAGAGATGAGCCGAGGCTTTTCAGGTCGGGTAGAATCTAATGTTAACGTTATCTCTGTTGATCCATGGGCAGTGGACGGGATCACACCGGCCAAAACAAAAACAGATGTTCCGGACCGGAATGGAAATTTCAAAGGAGAACATACTGGCTGTAGCATTATTGTTGGAGAAGCCTTTCCTTAATCTCTGATGACATATCATGGTCATTTTATGATTTATTACAGTAAATACATTACATATTGATCCTTTAAATCAGGGATTTAAGTAATTTGCTTCGCAAAATGTGGGAAAATCCATCACAAATAATTCTTTTTTGTATGAATGTGTGATGTGGGGAGAAAACTTATATTTATGGATTTACTTGCAGTTGTTTTTTTTCAGGATTAAGATAATTGCTCACCCGTGTTTCCTGATCAGTTTTGATCTTTGAATCTGTCTTTGTTTCTCAGGTGTATTGACATCCTGGAGCTGTCGGAGCGTCAGGACCTGATGAAGTTCCACTACCACACCCTCATGCTCTACTGCGCTGTGTGCGCACTCGGCAATAACCGAGTGGCTCATGCCCTGTGCAGCCACGTGGATGAATCCCAGCTGTTCTATGCCACCGAGAACACCTACCTGCCAGGACCTCTCCGCAGCGGCTACTACGACCTGATCATCAGCATTCACCTGGAGTCTGCCAAACGGGCACGCCTGGGCACCAACAGGGAGTTCATCGTCCCCATGTCTAAGGAGACTCTCAGCATCCACCTCTATCCTGATGCAAAAAAGGCCCACTCTCTCCCCGGTGTTGGCCTAACCACCTGCTTACGGCCCAAGCTGCATTTCTCATCCATCAACTTTGTCGGCACCGACCCTGACTTATACACCCTTAGTCCTATTTTCCCCCTGCAGGTAAGAGACAAGTTGCATTGCAAAAATGTAATGAAATTTTAGTTGCCTTTTGCTTATTTTTATCATCCCCCCCCTCTCAGGAGCTGAAGACCAGGGCGATCAGCATGTTAACAGAGGCTGTGCTGGATGGGAGCCAGGCTATGCGGGATCCAGTAGGAGGCAGTGTGGAGTTCCACTTTGTCCCAATCCTGAAGCTGATCAGCACACTGCTCATGATGGGCATCTTCAACGATGAGGACACCAAGCACATCCTCAAGATGATCGACCCAAATGTTTTCAGTGGAAAGGAGGAGGAGGAGGAGGCAGAGAAAGCCGAGGAGGGTGGAGCTGCCAAGGGAGAAGGTGAGGAAAAGGAGGAGGAGATGGAAACAGAGGAGGCTGAGGCTGAGCTTGAGGACGAAGGGGTCGGTGACGAGGAAGAGGAGGAGCTGAAAGATTTAGAAGAGGGAGAGCATGAGGAGGAAGAAGCTAAGCCTAAGGAGGAAGGAGAAGAGGAGGAGAAGGAGGAGGCAGAGGCCAAAGGAGGAAAGGTGGATGGAGAGATGGCAGAGGAGGAGAAGGAGGCAGAAGCAGTGGAGGAAAAAGCCAAAGATGAAGAGGAGGGTCTGGAAGAGGGATTGCTCCAGATGAAGCTACCAGAGTCCGTCAAACTGCAGGTCATAAAATGTTATATTTAAACAGTCTGTATTCATCTGTATGGATCTGCTCAGTATTCATGTCCTTAAAATATCGGTTAAATTTGTACGTATTCTACATCTTAACCTCTCATTCCTATTGTCTACCTCTCTCAGATGTGCACCCTCCTGCAGTACTTCTGCGACTGCGAGCTGCGACACAGAGTGGAGGGCATTGTGGCCTATTCAGACGAGTTTGTCAATGATATTCAGAAGAACCAGCGCGTTCGTTACAACCAGTTAATGAGAGCCTTCACCATGTCGGCTGCTGAGACTGCACGCAAGACCCGCGAGTTCCGTTCACCACCTCAGGAACAGGTACTGATGAACCACAATTACCAAATATGTGTTATGGGGTTTGAATTTGAATTGGATTTGAATAATATTCCTCCCACAAGTTATAAGTTGACACCAAATTTCTAAGGAAAATGACAATTAACATTGAGCTTTGAAGGCACCAGGTGTGACGTCATATGTAAGAGCAACGAAGACCCTAAGAAACCCCTGGAAATGTATGAAATGAAATGCCTCACGTCAAATGAGAAGAAAACAGACAAAATATGCTGATGGGGTTGTCTTACTGTCTTCCTCTTCTAGGTTCTTTTGCTGACCAAATTTAAGCACAGTCCAGAAGATGAGTTCAGTCCAGTGCCTGAGGAGGTGCGGGATACTCTGGCAGAGTTCCACAATGACCTCCTGCTCCACTGCGGTGAGAAGTTCTTTAAAGATCCTGTGTGTGTTTATGTGTTTGGGTTGTCCGTACGTACGTACTATAGGCTGTATATAAGAAGTGGACGTAGTCACCACAACGTCACTCGTTGGTTTGAGGACTGCCGTTTTGAAGCCTCGAGTTCGGCATTTTGGCCGTCGACATCTTGGTTTTTGGCCGTCGCCATGTTGGTTATTTGCAACCAGAAGTGACACGAGAGAGTGGAGCTAAGTTTAACCGAACGCTGAATATGACATTTTTAGGCAACCAAAATGTTATAATTAACTTTAAGTTAAAGTTCTACAACGAAAACACGGACAACTCCCAGACCGGACAATGCCGTGGTAGCGACCTGTTAATCACAAGGTAGCCACGCCCTAAAGCATCCCCTGCTTTATGGTCTATTTGACTCTAAATGGGACCATAATTCACTAAATGAACATCATGCTGTATTGAAGAAGACTTGAAACTAGTGATTGAGACCATAAACTCATGTTTACAATGTTTACTGAGGTAATAAATCAAGTGAGAAGTAGGCTCATTTTCTCATAGACTTCTATAAAATCAGACTTCTTTTAGCAACCAGAGGAGTCGCCTCCTGCTGGCTGTTAGAAAGAATGAAGGTTTAAGGCACTTAACACTGCACTGGCTCCACTTTTCAGACCCGGAGGTTGCCATTCTCGTGGACACGATATCTCAGGTGGCTTGGTGGGAATTTCTTCAAATTTGGCACAAATGTCCACTTGGACTCAAGGATGAACTGATTAGATTTTGGTGGTCAAAGGTCAAGGTTACTGAGACCCCACAAAACATGTTTTGGTCATAACTCAAGAATTCATATGCTAATTATGACAATTTAGCACAAATGTCTAACAGGATAAAATGATGACATTTTGGACAGACATGGATGTAAACTTTTGTTATTTTGTCTTCTTGTCGTTGAGGTGGTAATTCTAGTTTACTCTGCAGGTGTGAATGACTTTTTACATTAAGTATTTGGGGTTCTTAATGCTGAATTCTCATTTTCACACAGGTATACATATTGAGGAGGAGGCAGAGGAGAAAGAGGTGGACTCCTCACTGAGTGGCAGGCTCATCAGTCTGGTCGATAAGATCAAGAGCTTGCGCAAGAAGGAGGAGGTGGAGAAGCCAGAGGTCGAGGAGGATGTAAAACCCAGTAAGAATAGCAGTCAAATGACATGTTAGAAGGACTTCATTAATTGGCAACTTCAGTCCAAAAATAGCAAAATGTGCCTTTATAAATCCATAACGATCTAACAGATGATATTACACAACAGACATACTGTACCTCTCTGTGTCCACTCCACCAAGGCACCCTTCAGGAACTGATCTCCCACACCATGATCCACTGGGCCCAGGAGTCGTTCATTCAGAACCCTGAGCTGGTGCGTCTGATGTTCAGCCTGCTCCACAGGCAGTACGACGGCCTCGGCGAGCTGATCCGAGCGCTGCCCAAAGCCTACGCCATCAACGCCGTGTCTGTCCAGGACACCATGGACCTACTCGAGTGTTTGGGACAGATCCGTTCGCTGCTCATTGTCCAGATGGGGCCAGAAGAGGAGCGGCTCATGATCCAGAGCATCGGGTCAGTGTGGGGGTCATGATATGTGCTCATTATGCATCTATAGTTGTGATAAAGACGGGACGTGTGATTTTGATTTCCTTTTAGTAATATATAGGGCTGTCAATCGATTAAAATATTTAATCGAGATTAATCACAAATTAATCGCACATTTTTTATCTTTTCAAAATGTAAAGGGGAGACTCGTGGGTACCCATAGAACCCATTTTCATTCACATATCTTGAGGTCAGAGGTCAAGGGACCCCTTTGAAAATGGTCATGCCAGTTTTCCCTCGCCAAAATTTAGCGCTAGTTTGGAACGTTAGTTTCTTGTTTCATATGATAACAGTATCTTCTCTCTAGCTTTAAAAGTGAACCGCTACAACCTAAACATCGCAAGTTGCGTTAATGTGCTAAAGAAATTTGTGCCGTTAAAACGAATTTGCGTTTATGCGTTATTAGCGTGTTACTTTGACAGCCCTAGTCATTTATTTTGTTAAATGCTTCAGGCTCATCCTGCCCTAATATCTCAATCTGCAGTTGTTTTCCAGTGTGTCGTCAGAACTTAATCAGTGAATCTGACTTGTGTATTTGTTTGTAATTCTTTCAGGAACATCATGAACAACAAGGTGTTCTACCAACACCCCAATCTGATGAGAGCTCTTGGTATGCACGAGACTGTCATGGAAGTGATGGTCAATGTGTTGGGCGGAGGAGGAGACTCGAAGGTAACTTTGATCATTTTCAATTTGTTCAGTTTATCTATCTTATTCAGTCTAACCAGTCTATGTGAGGGGCCTGTTGGACACTTTCATTGTTTGAGTGTGCATCGTACAGCCCACAGTAGACAGAATGTATCTTTTCACTTTTCCTCTCCAGGAGATTCGCTTCCCCCAAATGGTGACCAACTGCTGTCGTTTCCTGTGTTACTTCTGTCGCATCAGCCGACAGAACCAGCGCTCCATGTTCGACCATCTGAGCTACCTGCTACAGAACAGCGGCATCGGCTTGGGTCGGTGTCAGCCACCTGTCACACTGTTTGCTGTACTGTACATAGGACAACTTTTTTATTTAAATAGTGGATTTATCTGTATTTTTGAATGTTTAAAAAGATCAGATTCAAAACTTCCCCCATCATTTGAGGACCCATGACATTTTTCCCCAGGAAAAATCCACATAGAAATCAGTTTAAATACATACTTGCTTATTTTACATTTGCAGGCATGCGTGGGTCCACACCTCTGGATGTGGCTGCGGCTTCTTGCATCGACAACAATGAGCTGGCCTTGGCTCTACAGGAGCAGGAACTGGAAATGGTTTGAGAAAATAAAAAAAAATGACAAGAAAGAAAAACACATGAAAGGGTATAGTGGACTTGTTATCTTATAATCTCTCTTTGTGCCCCTCACATGATGTAGGTGGTGACATACCTGGCGGGCTGCGGTCTGCAGATGTGTCCAATGCTCCTTTCTAAGGGCTACCCTGACATCGGCTGGAACCCCTGTGGAGGAGAGAGATACCTGGATTTCCTCCGCTTTGCTGTCTTTGTTAATGGTCAGCACGCTCCATGTAATGATTACATTTTGTTGTTTTGAGTTGTGGGTAAATGTCACTAACATCTGCATGCCTGCTCCTCACAGGAGAGAGTGTGGAGGAGAACGCCAACGTCGTGGTGCGTCTGCTCATACGTCGGCCCGAGTGCTTCGGCCCGGCCCTGAGAGGAGAGGGTGGGAACGGTCTGCTGGCTGCCATGGAGGAGGCCATCAAGATCTCAGAGGATCCAGCGAGGGATGGACCCACTGTCAAAAAAGACAGACGCTTCATGTAAGTGTTGGCTCAGTAGGCGTGATACAGGATCATTCACCTTTCAGTTTGTATTTACAAAATTTGATCAAGCCGCACCGATTGACTCAACAAATAACAATCTAGACTAATTGATTAATGGACATTGTTGTGTTTTGTTTGTTTTAAAGCTATGCTAACACGTTTTCTTGATTGGCAGGTTTGGTGGTGAGGAACAGCAGGAGGAGAACCGTGTACATCTGGGAAATGCCATCATGTCCTTCTACTCAGCCCTCATTGATCTGCTGGGCCGCTGCGCCCCTGAGATGCATGTGAGTACAGTGGCTTGTCACAATATTGATTTTGCGGATACAAGCGGCCAAAATGAGTTTCCCTCGTAGAGTGGCTGGGCTCAACCTTAGAGATACGGTGAGGAGCTCCAGACACACCAAACCGACATCAAAGAACTAACGGTGACAAAGGTCGACTGTTGCGTTGCCTCCCGTCGCCTGTGTTTTGGCCAAAAAGTACACTGCAAAGACTACAGCCGACGGCCAGTTAGCACGTATGTTCTACACCTGTGTGAGAGGAAATAACTCTCCATACCAGCAGGCGGCAGTAGTCTGTATTCGTCATTCAAAAAGGGAAACCGGAAGACCGAGGACGGCGGATATACAATCCATTGTTATGATATATACATGACACAAAGCGCGTTTGCCGACCATTTTCACACCACTCTCACTCACCACTTAGGTTCATTCCAGACGGCCATGTCGTTGTGAAAATATCCGTGTGTTGGAACGATCAGATGAGATGAAGATGAAAAATGAGAAGAGCCTTCTGTGTGACTTTACTCGTTGGTTTGCTTTCCTCACATCCGTTTCTCTTCTCGTGCACTGATTCATTTAAACTGAACAGCCAATCAGAGTGATTTCTCTCACCAGCGAGCTCCGCCATCGATTCAACATGCTGAATCGGCCAAAAAACCTCCAACGAGAGCCGACGGTACAGGACACACCGCAAAAACTAGGCCGACACACGCTCACCGACGGCCCAAATCTGTGCGACGGCCGACCATCGACTTGGTGTACCAGGCCTTTAGAGGTTTTCCGAAAAAATTCCCAACTGGTAAGAGGCCCCGGGGTAGACCCAGAACACGCTGGAGAGATTATATATCTCGTTTTGGCCTGGGAACGCCTCGGGGTCCCCCAGGAAGAGCTGGAAAATGTTGCTGGGGAGAGGGACGCCTTGAATACTTTGCTTATCCTGCTGCCCCCGCGACCCGGCACCGAATAAGTGGATGAAAATGGATGGATGGATGATTTCTCTTAAGCTCAGTATGTGGTTGATGAGCAGTAGTTAGTCTCATACAGTATATCTGAAATGTTCATATCTACAGCTGATCCAAGCAGGCAAAGGTGAAGCTCTGAGAATCAGGGCCATCCTGAGGTCTCTGGTGCCCATAGAGGACCTGGTGGGAGTCATCAGCTTATCCGTGCAGATCCCTGCTTACGGCAAAGGTTAGATACCATGTTGGAATCATGTATGGAAACACTGCGTAAGTGTACAATATTTTGGCATCATCCTGCATATCTGATTTCTTCTGTCCAAACCACAGATGGTCAGATTATTGAGCCGAAGATGTCAGCCAGTTTTGTGCCAGACCACAAGGCCTCCATGGTGCTTTTCCTCGACAGAGTGTACGGTATTGACAACCAGGACTTCTTGCTTCATGTGCTGGAGGTTGGCTTCCTGCCTGACATGAGAGCTGCAGCCTCCCTGGACACGGTGAGTAGGAAAAGACAAGCAAGAGAAATGTTCAGAAATCTGTATGTTGATGTGAGTCACTATCCATCTGTCTCCAGAGTATTATCACTCGGTACAAATCATTTTTCCGTCTTGATCTCTGATCGTAGGTGTCATTCAGTACGACTGAAATGGCCTTGGCACTAAACCGCTACCTCTGCTCAGCTGTTCTGCCTCTGCTCACCAAGTGTGCCCCGCTGTTTGCTGGGACGGACCACCGGGCCATCATGATCGACTCCATGCTCCACACCATCTACCGCTTGTCCCGCGGCCGAGCCCTCACCAAGGCTCAGAGGGACGTCATTGAGGAGTGCCTCATGTCGCTCTGCAAGTCAGTGCTAATCCCAGTCTCTCTATTTAGAAACATGAAAATGATAATTGGGCATCTGAATGATTATAATAATGATAAATATACTTTATTTAGTTTTATTTGTAGTATATTGCTCAATAATATAGCACCCTGAAAGTACATGAATGAAGCAATATCCCATTATACTTTCCTCATGAAGAACGTTGATGACATTCACAGGTACCTTCGACCCTCCATGCTGCAGCATCTGCTCAGAAGGCTGGTGTTTGATGTGCCCATCCTCAACGAATATGCAAAGATGCCTCTCAAGGTTTGCCTGCTATTTAGTTGTATTGTATTTGTTTAATTTTATTGTATAACCATGGCAAATTATATTGAATAGAATAGAGATAAAAAATAAATGTGTATGTTTCTCTCTATATATATATGTGTATGTATGTATGTATATGTATATATATATATATATATATATATATATATATATACAGTATATATGTAACACAGAAATGATGTATGTATTACCAGATGTGTGGACTCACATGACTTGGACTCGAGTCACGAATTTGATGACTTTAGACAAAAGACTTGCAACTTGGACTTTAAAGGACCAATATGTAATATATTTACTGTAATAAATCATAAAATGACCATGATATATCATCAGAGATTAAGGAACGTGCTGAATTGAAATACTGGCTTCTCCAACAAGCCAGCCACTGGCCACTGTTTCGAATTTGCACTGTTGTTACCCATTTTAAACGCTAGCTGTCAGTGCTACATATGTTATTTAAAAAGTGTGTGCACAAAGACGATCAACTGCTCGGCACCGGAGGTAAGCGTTGGAGATTTTGGGTTTATTTACTTTTGAGAGATCCTTTATTGATTTGTTCTGGAAGAGGATAAACTCGTGGGGGAAATAACTGAACTGAACTGAACAAATTGAATTTCAAGTTGCAGGAGAAAAACATGAAGAACTAATGTTACGTTAGTGAGCGCCAGTTACTCTGTTGATAAAATGTCATTACATTTGGTGAAGAGCGCATTATGACTTGTTTAGGACTCGAAACTCAAAGTTTAGGACTTGGGACTTGATTGCAAAGACACGAGACTTACTTGTGACTTACAAAACAAAGCTTGGTCCCACCTCTGTGTATTACTGACACATAGATTACATCACAGTGATTATTATTATTATTCCCCTGCGACAACGTAGTTGGGAATATATAGAGCTACGCGTGTCCGTCCTTCCTTCCGTCCGTTCGTGTGTCACACTTTCGTTTCCGGAGCAGAACTCTGAAACTATTTAACTTAGGAACTTCACATTTGGTATGATAGTTGACAGTGTGGTCTAGTTGTGCCTTTTGGGGGTTAGAAGTCCAGAGTGCCCAACATTTATGACATTTTGACCAAAAACTGTGATTCTGAGAATTTTGACCTTATTTTCTTACGAAAGTTCTCTAACCGATTAATCTATTATCAAAATATTAATAGTTGACAACTTATCAATAAATCATCAGTTCCAAAAGGGCAAAACCTTTGGCCCTACTTTAGCATTTGCTAAGTTCTTATATACAGATGTTACCAGTAAATTGCTTACTTAGGAATACCATGTATTAAAAAATGTCCTCCTTTTGTATTTCCATCTGTGATTACTTGTTTCAGCTATTAACCAATCACTACGAGCGCTGTTGGAAGTACTACTGCTTGCCTAACGGATGGGCTAATTTCGGGGTGACCTCAGAGGAGGAGCTACATCTTTCTCGTAAACTCTTTTGGGGAATCTTTGAATCTTTGGCACACAAGGTGAGAGATGAACCTCTTAGTGTCCGCCCACAGTTTTTATACTGTATGATTACACAGGTTTAAAGCTCATATCATTATCAATTTGACTTCCTCTGATGTCATCCGAACCCTAGAAATACGACGCAGAACTCTTCAAGATCGCGATGCCCTGCCTCTGTGCCATAGGAGGAGCCATCCCGCCGGACTATGTGGATGCCACCTTCTCCTCTAACACTGAGAAGAAGGCCTCTGTGGATGCTGAAGGCAACTTTGATCCCAAACCAGTGGAGACCACCAAGTGAGCAGAGAAATACAAGATAGTACAAAAATATTTTCAATACTTAATGTTCCATAATGCGCAATGATACTATAAATATAAAACAACAGCAAAACATTAATACATACATTTTAATTTGATGCATTTCACACGTCATGAATGCACATCAGTATTTTATTTTCAATGACAAAAAAACAATAACTGTGAAGAAGACATGTGGGGTGACATATGACCTAAGCACTAACAGGGAATTACATAGGTAATTCACAGGTTAACCTCACACTAAATATGAATATAATTTCTTCACAGCACCATCATCCCAGAGAGGCTGGATTTCTTCATCAACAAGTTTGCAGAGCACACTCATGACAGATGGGCCTTTGAAAAGGTCAGTTATGAAAAATGTAAATCATCAGATGTAAAAGTCCCTATTTGTCTTCTTGAAATCGTTAATACCTTGTTGTAATTATCTCAATGGTTAAATCAATTTTCAGATTCAGAACAACTGGACCTACGGAGAGGTGTTGGACGAGAATGCCAAGACTCACCCAATGCTCCGGCCTTACAAAACCTTCTCTGAAAAGGTAAAGATTCATACCTTCTGTTGACTCTGAATCCTGATAATCAGCACATAGCTACTAAACTGTAACTAAGCTTATTTATTGGACCAAATGTGTTTTCAGATGGGATTAAACCAGTATTCCTTAGCCGTGAACTTTTCATCTCTAATTCTCTCTAATTTAAAGGGACTGTTTGTAAGAATCAGAAATTGGTTGTAACAGCGACACTTGTGGTCTGTGGTCAACGACAGTCAGCGTCCTGTTGCATGCGCTCGCCCGTGTGCACGCGCTACCTGAATGTGAGCGAGCATCCGTAAAACAGCGAGGCGACACATGTCAGCTAAAACCACATTATCACTCTATATTTCACCTGCTTTGCAGTAATGTTAGCTGACCAGACGAAGGTCTCTCCATGAATCAATACTGATCCTAGTGCTTTTCCTGCCTCAGCCTCTCAACCGCAGCCGGAGAGAACGGGGGGGAGACACCGGAGTTTTGGTTGGAGACGATAACTTTACTCGCTGCGGAGCCCCGTCACTTCACAAGAAACGGGAAACCTCTGTTGGTCTGGAAGAGCGGCAGCATTTATGTCTGCACAAACGTACACTGTACATTCACTACATATTCTCAGAGCTAAACTAACTGTTCTGCAGTGTGTAGTGTGCGCGCGTACAGAGAGGTTGAGCGAGCTGAGCAAGAACGAGCGGTGTGTGTGAGAAGGCAAGCAGGCAGAGTACAGCAGAGACTCCGGCCCTGGAGACCAAGGCTACAGTCTCCTCCGCGTCCTCCGACCGCGACCATCACTGTTTTGCAAGACAGGCTTCACTAGATATAACTTTGCAATTTTGCAAAGTTAGCCACACGCGAGTGCGCATGGGACACCGACCCGCAATGATTTATACGTGTAAGAAGTTACAAACAGTCCCTTTAAGATCTTCAGACATTCTAATTAAAGTAAATTGTTTACCGAATTTAAATCCTCTTGTCTGTGTTTCTCAGGACAAGGAGATTTATCGTTGGCCCATCAAAGAATCCATGAAAGCCATGGTGGCCTGGGAGTGGACCTTGGATAAAGCCAGAGATGGGGAGGTTGAAGTGGAGAAGAAGGCCGCCACACGCAAGATCTCCCAAACTGCTCAGGTACAAGAGAGGAGTGAACAAACACTCACTATTAATGTTTGATACTGTGTTTCCTATTTGGGCATATTGGAATGGATACAATGGGACACAAAAGCAAGGATGGATCTCTTACTGGTCTAGAGTGACTCATCGATCTTGACCCCTGAGTTTATCATATATTTTTTATTTACATTTATGTCTTTGTTTTATTAGTACGAGATGGCCTACCTGCATTATGTTTTGTTTAATTACTTACATACCTTAGTTGTTTCCCCTGGCTATTGTTGTTGACACCGCCTAGGTTTCCTATACGCTTTTTTATCATGCCTGCTAATAGAGACGGGGGTCTGCTGTAGACGGGGGTAGCAAAACCAGTTCAACCACACGCAATGCTGTACCCGAAGGGAAATAAATTGATGCTGCGCTATTATTTAATATGGGATACGTTGTGTCCAACAAGCACCGCTGTGTGCCCCTCTCTCTGTCTCTCTCTCTGTCTCTCTCTCTTCTGTCTCTGTGTGTTTGTTTATCTCCTCTCTGAGTGAATGATGTGCTTGAGATTGCTTCTCATGTGTTTGTGTAGCCTGTCTAGGTTACATGGTGGAGAGAAGGTTGTGTGGCTCAGGCTGGAAGCTGTTTGACATCTCCTGGATCCATCTTTTTCATATATGTTCACATTATATGTATCATTTTTGTCATATGGAGTGTCTATGTTGTAATTTCATTATGTTGTACTCACGACATCTATTGCATGTCTGTCCGTCCTGAGAGAGGGATCCCTCCTCTGTTGCTCTTTCTGAGGTTTCTTCCATTTTTTCCTGTTAAAAGGGATTTTTTGGGGAGTTTCTCCTCATCCGCTGCGAGGGACATAAAGGACAGAGGGTGTTGTATGTTGTATGGATTGTAAAGCCCCCTGAGGCAAATTTGTGATTTGTTATATTGGGCTATATACAGTAAATCAAATTGATTTGAATAATGTGATTATGTCAAGCTCGGCTGTCCCTCCAGGTCTTAAAAAAAGGGGGTGAAAATAATCAGACCTACCCGTTCACAGTTCATATTTGTTGTGACCCATTGATATCAGTAACCGTTCTGCACTTGGGTGAAATTAAAGCAGTAATCTTCTATGTGGGAACCTCCTGGAGTCCTCTAGAGGTCCCTAAACCTCACACTTCTCTGTATGGTGCGTTTTCTGTTTTCAGGCCACATATGATCCCAGTCACGGCTACAACCCTCAGCCAATAGATATCACAGGAATGGCCCTGTCCAGAGAGCTGCAGGTATGTATCTTTCTGTCTGTCACAGCACTGATAGGTCTCATATTTTAGTTCAGACATCTTTCAGGAGCCTGATGATTAAATGTTCTTACCCTCACCGTGCAGTCTATGGCCGAGCAGCTGGCTGAGAACTATCACAACACCTGGGGCAGGAAGAAGAAGTTGGAGCTACAGGCCAAAGGTAAGAGGGCTTTTTTTTATTACACATCCTCATCTGAGAAGTTTGTTTTTAGTGGTGGTTGCTAGTTTGCAATCTGAGTCCAAAAATGACTTCTGTTAGGTGCTGGCACCCATCCTCTGCTTGTGCCTTATGACACCCTGACGGCTAAGGAGAAGGCCAGGGACAGGGAGAAGGCCCAGGACCTGCTCAAGTTCCTCCAGCTCAATGGATATGCTGTGACCAGGTAAGCAGGATGTTCTCACCATTCAGTTTAAGATTAGTGTTTCCTCCGATAGATGGGTCATTCCTGTTATGCAGCGACATTTTGGCCTCTTAATTTTGGAGAGAAAAGAGATTTTTATGGTTTTTGCATTATATAAGAATAGTGACATGTCTAACCGTCAGGAAAACATATTGGCCAACCCCAGGCACTCGAATAATAATCCTTATGGGTGGATTAGTTTATATTGGTTTATAGAGCTAACGGGTGGAATATTTTGAGCTAAGTTAGCCTTAGCTCTGTGAGTGATCCAGATTTAGCTAGCTAAGCTTCTACACATAAACAGAACTTTTATAATAACTATATCAAATATGTGTTTCCATTTTGGAACTTTAAGAGTGTGAAAAACAAATTAAGATCATTAAAACATGGGGGAGAAGACATGAGTGAAAGGTTATGCTCACCCTACTTTACTCCTTTGAGTTCCCTCCCAAAAAACTTCACTTCCTGAAAATGATCTCAAGGGAATTGTAGTCTTTTGTTTCTTTGGAAGGTGAGAAACTGCTAATTAACAGGGTGAAATGACTTCAGGGACACACTGTAAATGATGAAAGTTGTAAAAAAAAAAAATAAAAAAAAATATGGTTCTTCCTAATAAATGAATACATAAATTAAATACAGTATTATTATTATTATTATTATCATGGCCTGTAAAATACAGAATATGTTGAGGATTTCATAATTTTATGCCTTTCTTGTAGAAGTTGATTACTTTGCATTGGGGACATGGTAAAATCAAGCACATTTTAATGTGCATTATTCTGTGTTTATTTGATAAAGGAGACCTTAATCTATGATTTAAGGCATTTGTTATAAATATTGTACACATTTTAAAGAAAATATGAGGGAACAATTCATGGGGACAGAAGTGTTGCATAACAGGAACGACCCAGTTGTGTTTCTCTATCTGTCTTTATGTCATTTGTACTCCCTCTTCTCTCCGTCCTCAGGGGCCTGAAGGACATGGAGCAGGACATTTCCTCCATTGAGAAGCGTTTTGCCTACGGCTTCCTCCAGAAGCTCCTTAAATGGATGGACATCGCCCAGGAGTTCATCGCTCATCTTGGTACTGTGGTTTGAGAGACTTCTCATGGGCGCATGCAGCACTTCATTGCGTCCCGTTTATTCCAACATGAACCTGTTAACTGAGAGCTGACTTGTTTTTAATTCTGTTTTTTTAACAGAGGCTGTGGTTAGCAGTGGTAGAGTGGAGAAGTCGCCACATGAACAAGAGATCAAATTCTTTGCCAAGGTGAGCTGTTTGATGCTGTATTTACTTTTGCTTATCTGCCTCTACAGGGAAGTCAGAGGTCATGAGAAGTAACAAAACCTCACCTTTGTAGGGATTCAGTCTTAGTGAAATACACCTAACGTAGAAGATTCTTGCCAAAAATGGTGGTTTGGAGACACCATCCTGCTGCCCTTAATGAACACAGAGACATGAAGCCTGTTTAATGGCATCATGGTGTATTTCTTAGGAAGTTATTATTTTTTGTAATTAGTAGGGCTGTCAATCGTTTAAAATATTTAATCGCGATTGATCGCATGATTGTCCAGAGTTAATCACGATTAATCGAAAATTAATCTGTTCAAAAATCACCTTAACGGGAGATTTGTCAAGTATTTAATACTCTTATCAACATGGGAGTGGAGAAATATGCTGCTTTTTGCATATGTTTGTAAATACTGTATTATTGGAAATCAATTAACAAAACAAAACAGTGACAAATATAGTCCAGAAACCCTCACAGGTACTGCATTTAGCATAAAAAATATGCTCAAATCATAACATGGCAAACTGCAGCCCAACAGGCAACAACAGCTGTCAGTGTGTCAGTGTGCTGACTTGACTATGACTTTCCCCAAACTGCATGTGATTATCATAAAGGTGGCATGTCTTTAAAGGGGAGACTCGTGGGTACCCATAGAACCCATTTTCATTCACATGTCTAGAGGTCAGAGGTCAAGGGACCCCTTTGAAAATAGCCATGCCTGTTTTTCCCCGCCAAAATGTAATTTAAGTTTGGAGCGTTATTTAGCGTTACATATTAGTATGACATGGTTAGTACCAAAGGATTCCTTAGGTTTTCTAGTTTCATATGATGAAAGTATCTTCACTCAGCTTTAAAACTGAGCCCACTACAACCTAAAAATCCAAAGTTGCTTTAATGTGTTAAAAAAAATAGTGTTGTTAAAATGAATATGCTTTAACGCGTTATTATTGCGTTAACTTTGACAGGCCTATTAATTAGTATTTCATTTCAAGTTGTTGTTGTTTTTTTTATAGATCCTCTTGCCACTGGTAAATCAGTACTTCAAGAACCACTGCCTTTACTTCCTCTCCACACCTGCTAAAGTCTTGGGTAGTGGCGGGCATTCCTCCAACAAGGAAAAGGAGATGATTGCAAGGTATGTGCAGTAAATGCTCCAACGGTTATTCAAAAGACTGGCTCTGAATTATGTGACTTGAAGTCTTTACCATCTACCTTTCCTTTGCAGTACTCTTGTGTGACTGTGACGGTCCTCTCCCTCTTCTGTGTCTCTCCATCTCTCTCTTGTTGTGCAATATCCAGTCAATTTCCTTGACCTCCCTTTTGCTTTCTGTGTCACTTCAAACATCTTTGCTGCCCTGTTTCCCCTTACCGTTCTCCCTCCCTCTCCCTTTCTTCTTTTCTCCTCCTACCTCAGTATCTTCTGTAAATTGGCTGCTTTGGTGAGGCAGAGAGTATCTCTTTTTGGTAAGGAATCTGCATGGTGCCGTTATGCCCCGTCACCATCTCTGTCCCTCTTTGTATCTGTTTTCCTATCTAATTTCTTTTGATTTCTCCAGATCTTTTTTGCTTCGTCTTCCTTCCTCCTTCCCATTTATATTCTAACAAGCATTGTGTCACAGATTCACTTTTAGTTTATCCTCTCATGCTTTCTTCTTACTGGATCTCTCTTCTTCACCACCATATGTCTCTAATAATTGGTCATTTTTTATGTAACCAGTGGTCACTAGACACTGGCAAGTACATGATAGTCAAGTGCAGTTTTTAACAGAATATGCACAGTATAGCAATATATGGTTAAACTGTTCCATAATTTTGTGTTGAAGTTGTCTCTGTTAAGTAACATAAAGTATTTGTGAGGAGTAAAAATTAATGGTTTTAAAATTTTCATTTTTAGTTTGGTCAATGTTTTTTAACACTCTCTACTGTAACTGTCCTGTTTTCTGTTTTTAATGGAGTGCTTCTAAGATTAACTCGTCTATTATGAATAAATCTGTCCTTTACAAGCTCTTATAGAAAGTGGATTCGATAGTAGGAGAGCTCTGACAACATGTCTTTGCTGTGCTGTTTTCAGGAACGGATGCAGGTGCAGTGGTAAACTGTCTGCACATCCTGTCACGATCACTGGATGCCAGGTAACTCACAGTCTATTCATATCACATCCCCAGCAAAACCCCAGGCAGAAATAAAGTAGAAACAAACTATCTGCGATGGTATGTGTATCTTATTTGACTTTTCTTCTGTGGCCTTCTTTTCAAGGACTGTTATGAAATCCGGCCCTGAGATTGTTAAGGCTGTCCTGCGCCAGTTCTTTGAGAGTGCTGCAGATGACATTGAGAAGATGGTTGAGAATCTGAAACTGGGAAAAGTGTCCAGTCGAAACCAGGTCAGAGATGGCGCCATACTGCATTGTTTTTACATGTTAACCTTCCTTGTGAGCTGATATCTGTATGTGTGTCTGTGTTCCTGCAGGTTAAGGGTGTGGCCCAGAACATCAACTACACCACCAACGCCCTGCTGCCAGTCCTCACCTCACTGTTCGACCACATTGCCCAGTTCCAGTTTGGAGATGACGTCATGTGTGAGTGAAGCTCTTCTCTCCGTTGAATGAACGGTTCATCACTTGCCCTTCATGTTCTCTTGACTCAGTGACACAAAGAACTGACTCAAAGCTAATGCAATTCCTCTCTCCTCTCTCCATCCTCAGTGGACGACTTGCAGATATCCTGCTATCGTTTAATGTGCAGTATCTACTCTCTGGGCACAGTGAAGACTCCACATGTAGAGAAGTGAGTACAGACCTCTGGATCGATTTCAACAAGTTGCATTTATAAAATTATAATTTTATTTTTAATTTTCTAAAAATATGCGAAAATAGATTTTTCTATGGCTGTTGACAGTATTTTCTGATTTAGTGTTTTTGGAGATTCCCTCTGTAAAAACTTTTGACTCTAATATGTCAACAAAATGAAACAAGACTTTTGAACCTGGCTTTATCCAATGTTCACATTTCTGTTCTGGAAATATATGCAAATTAGCACATGTTTAATAAGATAATGCATCATTTGCATATTTAAACATAAAATTTCAAAATTGTAATACAAAAAGATAATTGCCTTAATGTAAGTAATCAACTGGGGAAGTTTCATGGTGGTATCTATTAGTTAATTTATTTTACCCTATTCACCTGTAGTGTCTCCCCTTAAATATCCCCGAATCAGAAGTTTGTACAACATACAACATTCTCTATTCTTAGACCCTTGATTCACAGGAAAAACTGCACAAAGAGCCTTTAATAGGAAAAAAATGTTTTATGTAATGCTTTCAAAGATGAAGATTTATTGGTATTTTTCTTGTGTGAAGACAGCGACCAGCTCTTGGCGAGTGTTTGGCCCACCTAGCAGCTGCTATGCCCGTGGCCTTCCTTGAGCCAACACTGAATGAGTTCAACATGTTTTCTGTTTACACCACCAAGACCCCCAGAGAGAGAACCAGTGAGTTTTAGCATTTTGCCTTGTTTTCCTCCCTAGCACATTACCCTCACATTATATTTAAATCAAATTATTAGAATTAGTTAATAATCACTTGTTTCCTTACCTTTTTATTTCATCTGTCTACTCTCTCGTTCCTCAGTTCTGGGTCTTCCCAGCCAAGTGGAGGAGCTGTGCCCTGACATCCCAGAGCTGGAGATCCTGATGAAGGAGATCCATGACCTGGCTGAGTCTGGGGCTCGCTACACAGAAATGCCCCATGTGATTGAGATCACTCTGCCCATGTTGTGTAACTACCTCCCACGCTGGTGGGAGAGGGGCCCAGAGAATTTCCCCGAGCAGGAGGACCAGCTCTGCACCTCTATCACGTCCGAGCAGCTTAACCAGCTGCTGGGTAGCATCATGAAGATTGTGGTTAACAACCTGGGTATAGACGAGGCCTCCTGGATGAAGAGATTGGCAGGTCAGTCAGCAGAAGTTTCACAGTAAGCCAGAAGGCTTTCAGGCCATGTGAGACTCCATAGTGGACCTCTCTGATTGTACCACCCATGGTTGTAGCTTGTCAGGCAACTTCACATCCTTTATTACGTTGATTTGTGAATCATAAATGTTGCAATGCTGGTTTACTCTTACTACCGCTGACGGCTGCTGATTTCCATGTACCCCTTGTCCAGTGTTCTCCCAGCCCATTGTCAGCAGGGCTAAACCAGAGATGCTTAAATCCCACTTCATCCCCACCATGGAAAAGCTGAAGAAGCGCACAGGGAAGGTGGTGGCCGAGGAGGATCAGCTGCGCATGGAGGGCAAGATGGAGGTGGACAGTGAAAACGGGACCATCCGAGATGAGTTCGCTGTGCTGTGTCGGGACCTGTATGCTCTCTACCCCTTGCTCATCCGCTACGTGGACAATAACAGGTAGCTGAACTTACAAATGACATGATAAATGTGGAGAACAAATTATTGCCGTATATCGTTAGTATTACAGTTTAAAATTTAGTTGACTATATTCTCCTGAGTGAATTACAATCAGTGAGCCTCGTTCTTCTTTAAGAAGACACACTATTAGTATTTAATTTGGAGACTAAGCCACATCTTTGACTGTAAAAGATGCATCAGTGTCCAGTGCTTCACCAGCATGGTCAGTTTGTACCGTTTCTTCGAGTGGCAGAGCTTCAGACTTCATGAAATTAAAGTTATAGCTAGATAACACAGAACACTTGACTTGTATGTAGACCTTTTCAAAACTTGACAACATAAATATCCTAAATGGGCCCCTTTTGTATTTCCTGTTGCAATGTTTGTTGATGCAGTAGCTGACAGGAAGTAAAATTGGACCAAAGCTGCTTTTTATATATGTTTATTAGGGCTGTCAATTGATTAAAATATTTAATCACGATTAATTGCATGATTGTCCATAGTTAATTGCGAGTAATTGCAAATTAATTGCACATTTTTTATCTGTTCAAAATGCACCTTTTCATTCACATATTTTGAGGTCAGAGGTCAAGGGACCATGCCAATTTATTTCTTTTCAAGTCTGGAGCATTATTTAACCTCCTTCCTGACAAGCTAGACATGACATGGCCCTTTCCCAACTCTTTTCTAGGACTTACAGACTTTGATTCAAGTGCCTGAGTTAATCCATTGCTGTCTTTCTCTGTAGGGCAAGGTGGTTGACCTGTCCAGACCCAGATGCAGAGGAACTTTTCAGGATGGTGGGAGAGGTCTTCATTTTCTGGTCCAAATCCCACGTAAGTCTTTTTTTTATTAGCGTATTTCTATTTTGAGTTTTGTGTTGGTCCTTTGCCATCTACCATCTAACTCCTATTTGTGTTATTCATTGCAGAACTTTAAGAGGGAGGAGCAGAACTTTGTGGTGATGAATGAGATCAACAACATGTCCTTCCTGACCGCTGACAGTAAGAGCAAGATGAGCAAGGTGAGAGTGGACAAACAGACAAATGGCCAAGAAAAACATCTCACTTAATTAGATGTTTTATTCACTTACTCCTGAGCTGCAACACATTATGAAACTAAACTCTAATAATTAATATTTCACTAATGCCACCCATTCCAAGCGGGCAAGATTTTAAATGAAACCCCTCTTGATCTATTCTCAGCTGTTATTTCCTTTCTTCCCTTTAAGTTGATATGGATAGGAACATCAGGTAAAAAATAATAATTTTCTAGAAATGTTAGAGCAATAGACTAATACATAACTAATACCATCCTTTGCCAGGACAATGTAAGTGGCAGTTCATGGTGTTTAGGCAGTAGTAGGAGTGTCGCTAACTGTGTTTTCTCCTTATATCCTGTGTCGGGGTTGGACGCTGGGCCACTAGGCCGGAGATGGAGAGGTTAGACTGTGTTTGTGCACGAGCGCTGTGCTGATCGCATGGCACCCTGAGTTTTGGGAGGCATTTCATCAAGCTCTGACACACATACATACACACAAACAGGGTTTTAAACACACAGTTACTCTCAGGAAAGAACTCACTGCAATATTTAGTAATAGCAATGGTACAAAAATGTATATCTATGGGTGAAATGATACTGTATAATGTAAATTTAGTTGAAACTGCCTATATTATGAATGTTTTCTGTGAGTGGGACATATTTGTTATTGTATTAAAGTAATATTGAGTGTGAATGTGTGTGTGAGTGTCCGTTAGCGATCTGCGTCTATGTTTTTATGTTTGTGTATATGTGTGAGGAGGGGTCTGGAGCGGCTTGATGAAAGCTATTTGCTGTAGATCGTAGTGGCCTGAGAGGTTTCATGGCGCTCGGTTGAGCAGTTGTGTATGTAATTTGGATTGTGCACTCCTGCAGCCGAGCACCATCAACCTTATTTATCTTTGATTAATAAACAGTTTGACTTTAGATCGTCCCTGTTGGATACAGTTGTGGAGCCCATGCTACTGTGCCATCTGTGATGTTGAAATGTTGTTATTGACGCTTGGATTTCTTTCAGCTTTTGTGGTAAAGATTCCTGCACTGGGGGACTCTTCTCTTTTCAATGTTATCATCGGCTTTCTCTTCACTCCCTGTTCACACCAAAAAACCATCCCTCGCTGTCACCATTAGATTTGCTTGGTCCGTCAGCAGTATATGCCAGGGGAAACTGAAGCTAGCTCGACATCATCTTATTTACTAACCGGACTCCATGTCTAATTCATTGACGCCATTAAATTGTTAAATCATTGAATATCTAATCACTGTTTGATGTTTTTTTTTCGTGGTTACTATAAGATAAATACGAAAACCTCCTCTCCTTGGCTATCAGATGGGCATTACTGTGGTAAGCTTCTGTTGGCTGATCATCACAACGCCTCTCTCTGCCCAAAAAGCAGTTTTTACCCCCCCCCCCACACACACTGCGCTGAGGGCAGAGATGTTGCTGTGAGGCCAGACAACAGTCAGTAATGAGCATTGGCAGCCTCAGGACAGGAGCGTGTGAGAAGAGCTCCAGGGCGATGGAGCTGACCCCATAGAGTTGTGCTGCTCTGTGTGCTGTCCAGTGGACAGGATGTGTCCTGTCTGGCCATTGCACTACTAACAGTGAGGCTGTATTGTGTGTAGCTGAGGCAGCAGCAAAGCACCTGAAATCCCACCAGAAGTTGGATGTTTACAAGAAAATGTAGTTGTTAATCTGTCTGATTTCAGCTGATGAATAATTACTTTCACTAAGTTGTTGATTCACTTTATCAGCATGTTGTGATATTGCGTAAAATGTTACTCTGCAGTTGGATGTTGCTATCTCATTGTATCGATTTCCTGTTATGTTTTGTGTTTAAACGTAGTCTTACTTCATTACTTTTGCCTCCGATGTCACAAAAATATTTCCTGAAAAGGAAATGTTTGACGTGTGAGGCGCAGGGGCTTGTAAATCAAACAGTGATGGATCGGTCTGAACTTTTCTTTCTTTCTTTAGTCTGGAGGCTCAGAGCAGGAGCGTACCAAGAAGAAGCGGCGGGGGGATCGCTATTCTGTGCAGACCTCCCTTATCGTAGCGGCATTGAAGAAGATGCTTCCTATCGGCCTCAATATGTGCTCTCCTGCTGACCAGGAGCTCATCAATCTTGCCAAAATCAGATACTCACTGGTACTTTGATGTGTTTGAAGCCAACTCTCCGACTGTATTTTGTTCCAACGTGGAAAAACCGGCACATTTTTCCATTTATAGATTGTTTTCTAAATCAAGTGCGTTAGATTTATAGTGTGTGACTTTATACTTTTTTATATATAGGCTATATGTATATTATGATTGTCTTGAGTGAACAAATAATTATGAATGTCATCTGAATCTTGGTCTCTTCCCTTGCAGAAAGACACGGATGAAGAAGTGAGGGAGTTCTTGCAGAACAATCTGCATCTGCAAGGCAAGGTGAGTAAACCTTTTAATTGATTTACATTAGGGTTTGGCGATATTGAAATTTCCCTACTGACGATATTGCTTTAAGAAAAAAGACGATATACGATATTATCGTCAAAAAAAACCTGAAGAGAGACGCACGTAGATATAAATATCTATGGACTGGAGACACATACATTGCAATACATAAGTGGCCACAATGTATAGACAGTTAGCGCTATTTTACACAATGACATGCTGAGATCAATAAATCAGATCAGTCAGCTTGTGACTAGTAACTGTCCTCGTACAGTCTCACCACTGTTTATATTAAACCCGGGTGTGGGACCGAAAGAATGAGATTGCGGATACAAGCGGCCGAAATGAGCTTCCTTTGTAGGGTGGCTGGGCTCAGCCTTAGAGATAGGGTGAGGAGCTCAGGCATCCGGAAGGAGCTTGAAGAAGAGACATTGCACTTTTGCGTCGAAAGGGGCCATCTGAGGTGGTCCGGTCATCTAATCAGGATGCCACCCTTCAGAGGGGTCCCCCAGGAAGAGCTGGAAAACGTTGCTGGGGAGAGGGATGTCTGGAATTCCCTGCTAAGCCTGCTTCCCCCACGACCTGGCCCCGGATACCTGATAGAAAATGGATGGATGGAAATTCCTTTGTAAATATCTTAACACGCATTCTACATTTTTGACCTTTGGTTTCAGGTGGAGGACCCAGCTATGCGCTGGCAGATGTCTCTTTATAAGGAGATGGCCGGAAAGGCTGAAGATGCCGAGGACCCTGAGAAGGTGGTGAAAAGGGTACAAGAGGTGTCTGCTGTCCTTTACCACATTGAGGTGGTGAGTAAAGACACAAGCTCAAGTGCTCTGCAAGCAAACACACATGACTGTATACAAGGTATAGCAAAAAATGCGGACATACTCACAGGAAGGATTTGTTCAGCAGACTTTTTTTTCTTGCTATAGACAGAGCATCCCTACAAGTCAAAGAAAATGGTGTGGCACAAGCTGCTGTCCAAACAGCGTCGCAGGGCTGTGGTGGCCTGTTTCAGGATGACGCCCCTGTACAACGTCCCCGCGTAATGATTCCCTTCATACTCAACACGAACCATAAAAATATCTGAAGGCTTTACATGAGTCATTAAAACCCTCCTGAATTAAGTCTCAATGACCTCTCCTCTCACAGGCACAGGGCAACCAACATGTTCTTGGACGCCTACAAACGCAACTGGTTAGAGACGGAGGGTTACTCATTTGAAGACAAGATGATTGACGACTTATCAGTAAGTCATCCTCCATTTAATTCTGAGACCCACAATTGTCATCAATGGCATATTGTCCGTAGTGTATACTAAGGTTTTTTCTTATGATTCATGTTATCTCCAATAATTAGAAAGCCCTGGAGGAAG
Organism: Sebastolobus alascanus; assembly: GCA_916701645.2. Taxonomy (NCBI): domain Eukaryota; kingdom Metazoa; phylum Chordata; class Actinopteri; order Perciformes; family Sebastidae; genus Sebastolobus; species Sebastolobus alascanus. The sequence goes on along the minus strand of CAKAOJ020000040.1, from coordinate 1,024,176 downwards.
AGGAGGAAGAGGAAGAGGAGACCGAGACGAAGCCTGACCCCCTTCATCAGCTGATTCTTCATTTCAGCCGCACAGCTCTCACAGAAAAGTCGTAAGAGCATCTTGCTTCTTCTATGACTCACCTTTATGACCTGTTCTTCAGTGAGGCTTGTTGATTCCCGTCATGTGTTTTCTCATTACAGTAAACTTGACGTTGACCATCTCTATATGTCTTATGCTGATATTATGGCAAAGGTAAGACAGTCAGTGAGCAGGATCTTAAAATTTGGGCCACGGGCACAATGTGTTGAGATGTAAATTGTGTGCTTTACGCATGATAAATGATAGAAATACTGAATTACATATGACTGGAAACAGACATTGAAATTGCACAGCAGAAAGTATGGTGTTAAAACTATTTGGGTTCATTGAACAAAACTTTGCCCAAAACATTCAAAACTTGTTTTAGTTACCCGACATTAACCCTGAACCTACCTGATATTGTTTTACTTGCCTTAAAGGGATAGTTTGGGTGTTTTGAAGTAGGTTTGTATGAGGTTAACTATCCATAGTCAGTGTATTACCTACAGTAGATGACAGTTGGCACGCCCCCAGTTTGGACCAGCAGACAGGAATTACTATCAGCTAATATCAATTTAAGTGTACGCTATATTAAGAATATTTTCGCCGGTTTACCTTGCCGTGAGACAGACGTTTTCCAACAGGGAACTGAAGCCGCTGTATCCATCTAAACTCTCGGCAAAGCCACCAGACTCCATTGAAAAAAACTGTATTTTTACCTTGCAGAACACGAGGGTTGCTGGTCTGCCGCTGCCTCGATCGGTTAGTTTGTTTGTTATTGTTTGACTTTGGTGAATCTAAACTAACCAAAGTCACACAATAACACAATCTAACCGATCGAGGCAGCGGTAGACTCCCGTGTTCAGCAAGGTAAAATTACAGTTACTTTTAATGGAGTCTGGTGGCTTTGGCGAGAGCATACATACAGTAATGGCTTCAGTTCCCATGTTAGAAACAGACTGTATAGCTGTCTCAAAATGAAAATATTCTAAATATAGCGTACACTTAAACTGATATTGATTGTTTTAGGTGGGCCTTTCTTTTAGGTGGCTAAAAATGTTTTGCTGCTGCCCCCCTCTACAGAAGTACATTGCTTTGCTCCTGTGCTGTAACTCCTGTCTTTCTCCAAGCTGGAGATGTGTCGACAGTCATCTACTGTACTGTAGGTAATACAACGACTATGGATAAGTACCTCATGCAACCCCACTTCAAGACATCCGAAATATCCCTTTAACCTTCAAGTCACATAAATATTTAACCTTGCACGAGACATAACAATGAAACATGAAATACAACATGTGAATTTGTGATTTCACAAAACGTTATCTGGAGTAAGATTACTAAATGTGATGTGATCTGACCCGCTGTCATCTCCCTCCAGAGCTGTCACATTGGTGAGGAGGACGAAGGGGGAGATCAGGAGGGGGAGGAGCCAGCCTTTGAGGTGCGACAGACAGAGATGGTATGGGGGGACCAGGGGATGGGAGACAGGGGAGTCAGCGGAGGAGCAACTCCCCACCCAGTGACATCACGACATCACACTTGGCACACCCCCCCACCACAACTCTTCTCTTTTTTTTCTCTTCCTGTCTTTTCTCTTGTTCACTCACACCACTTGTCTATTTCCTGCTATGGTGGACTGACCTGTGCATGCCTTTGCTGGACTCATGCCCATCAGTCGGATCAATGTTGCGGACTCAATTTGTTTTATTTCCTAAATTGCATGACTTGAGTGCAGAGAGACGGTGCAGCTAAAGACAACAAAATGAAACCCAGGTCAAAACAAACCACTGAGTCTTTGCTAGGTGTTTAAAATGCTTCTGGATTTTTAGGGGTTGATTGACTTAGTCTACTGCAAATTACCGCATCCCAGGATGGTTTAGCATATCTACTTATCTGAATACGTTCAGCAGCAGTTAAATGAATTTTTATGCCACATGCTTGAAAAAATGTGCAAAGGAGAGTGCAATACTGCTTAAAACCTATAAGTAATACACAAATTGCAGACATACAGTATTATTATGTTAATAATCAAAAAATGTTGGAATTTAGAAAGCCGCCTGGAAATATGAAAAATCAAACTCTTGAATTTTGTTGGGGTTTTTTGGGGTAGAAGTTTTCCAAAATATAAGACACCCTAATTTCTGTTGTAAACGAGATTGACTATGATTCAAGCAGGCATTTTTTTTAGCAGCTATCAATTTGCCTGCACAAAACCTTGGTGCAACTGCACACTTAATATGGACAAATGTGCTCAGCAGCACCTAAAAAACCAAATCCTTAGTAAATCAACCCCTTTACTCTGACTGATAATTTGAATCAGTATCTCAATGATTTGTTTGGCCTCAAAAGCCAGGGTTGGACACTGTGATGTTGTAGGTATAGAGATCTATGGCTTTTCCTGGAGGGCAGCATTACACCCGTTTGCACAGCAAATCCCTTAATGTACTTTAAGAACCCCTTCACTGTTGATCCTCATTCAGGGTAATTTTCATCAACTGAACCTGATATGTGCTCAGGAATGTGATGTTGTCATCCAAGACAAGCAGCTATTTTTAGAAACTCTGATAAAAGTTATCAAGCCATGCAGCAGGTGTCCTAACAATAGAACCAGCTCTCTTGTGTGTCTGTGGTAAGTCTCTCCCAGGCTTGCACCACCCTTTCCTGACTCACACCCTCCTGTACTCACCTGCTAATTGGGCTGTGTTCACCTACGTGGAATCACCCGATAACTCGAAATCTAACAACTGACAAGTAACTGATTTTGTTTGTCTTTACTTTGAATTGGACAACGTTAACAAGTCTCCCTCTCTTTGCTCACCAAGGACTACAGTAAAAGCCTGCACAGTCAGCCGTACATACACTGTCCCAAACCCAAGCACACACTCATACAATCACACACTGACACACATCCAGTCATTTTCTCCTTAGACAAACCCATAACACATACAGTACACTCTCTTTTCACTCATCACCCAGACACATAATTTCCCTGAGAGATGAGCAGAAGCTCTGTAAGTAGAGAAAAGTTGCTCCACAATTTTTTAAAAACACAGTCAGGCTTAAGAGGGAGGGGGGCGGAGGGAGGGGTAGCTTCAGTTCTGGGTGCATTGGGTGGGGCTTTACGCATGGTGTGCAGTGGGTGGGTCAAAACTAACCTCTTTTGTCAAGAGGATGGTTGTTCATAGCAGCTATAGTGTATCATTTGTAACAAACTGAGTAATGTATTATAAAGGACAGTGAAGGACAGTACAGTGGGCATAGCAGTGAAGTAGAGTGCTGTATTATGTAGCAGCAAAGAAGTGTAATATAGTATGACACTGTACAGTGTAATATTGTACAGTTTTCAATTTTCAACCAGGCCTCCATATGATGTACGTTATATTAAAAAACTGTAAACAATATCTGTAAACACATTAAATAATACGATTAGATTTAGTTCAAATAGTTGTTTTTCCAGAAACATTCATTCTTTTCTTGCAATTAGATATCTACGACAGTGTATTAGGACCATTGTAGGAAAAAAGAAAAAAGGAGTAATATTTACGACTGTACTCTCAGAAATTCACAAAGTCTCAAATTTAGCCGCTGCCTGAATTTAGTTGTGCCTAAAGTAGTGTTATTATGGTAAGGATGGCCTCTGAGTGAGGTTTTCTTTCATATTCTTTCTGTGTTACTTTATGAACAAAAATAAATATATATCAATATAATATATTTTGCACTCGGCTGCTCGCATTTAACGGTGGCTATGTGATGAGGTTGATCTAACCTTGCAAAGGGAAGCGATCTGGTTCCCTGACAAAAACACAACACTATTTTTCAAGTTTAACTAGTTTCTTTCTCATAGATTTGCCACTTTAATCTCAGAGAATATATTTTTCTCAGAATACTACCCCCTCCCCCTGCTCCGTAATTGGTTTTTTTGTTAACCTACATGGCCCTAATACGCTGTCGTAGATATCAAATCAAATTCTTTGATTCATTAAATTAAAAATATAATTGGCCAGCCCTGCAAATGCAAATTTAGAACATTAACTATCAATATCCAAAACTTGTTATTTTGCATTAAGTAAATCCCAAATTATTATTTCAAACTAGGTTTAAACTAGGCACTTTTTGATAATCATTTCAAGTAAATGCCTTTGCCTTAATTTCAGCTCAGGTTTACAGACTTGCAGGTAGTGTCCCAGACAGATGATGCTGCTGGTAGCAGGTAGCATAACTGTAGGGCTCTGAGATAGAACAACAGGGAGTTGGACTGTTGGATTGCAGGATATGCATGCTGTGTTACTCAGACGACTGCTGTTGCTTCCTCGTACGACTGTGTGAAATGTGTGATATGCCCTTGGGAAGAAATGTTTGCTGCCATCGAACGTTTGCTTCCTCTGGAAGATGTCACAAGCTGGAATAACTGCCTCCAACACTAACACACATTGTGTTCCATTGGAAGAGTGTGTGTGTGTATCTCTATATCTGTGAGAGTTAATGTGAGTTTTAGTATTTTAGATTTGGCTTTTCTATGAATAAAGGGCCAGTGCTGCAGCTAGCTCCTGAGCCAAGACAGTGTTGTTTTTATAAGTTACAATTATATGCCATTTTGGCCTTAGAGATACCATTAATTCTGGCGACCTCACTACGAGGACAGGCCTGATGAGATACAGTAGTTATTTGTCAAAAATAACTTCACATATTTAACTACTGCTGTAATGCTAACTTAGCTAGCTGCTTCTTACTGTTTCTAGTCTGTAATTAACAGAAATTAGATTAATATTGTTTTAATAATTAAAACCAAGTAGTTTAAACCTTGGATGTCTTGTATGTCATTAGAAAGCGTCTTTGTGTGCAGTCAATGGATGATCATAGTTAGGAAAGAATTATGAGGATGTGTGTGTGTTTGTGTGCGAGTGAGTGAGTGAGTGAGTGAGTGCGGGGGGCAGTGCAGTCCCGGTTGGCAGGGTTACAGCTGTGTCCCCTCTGCTCTCCCCCACAGGACAAGGAGATGGAGAAACAGAGGCTTCTGTACCAGCAGTCCCGTCTACACAACCGTGGGGCTGCAGAGATGGTGCTGCAGATGATCAGCGCCTGTAAAGGTAGCTGCTGTTCTCACTCACACACTCTCACACACACATGGTTGTCACTTCTGTGGACATTGTATTAAATCATTTTTCTCTGTAGGCTATCCGGTAACACTTTATAATAACTATTATTTATAAATGGTAGTTAATTAAACTTAGGTTATAGTTATTTTACTGTTGACAAACAACACAATGATAATTAATAATGTTTACTAATTATTAGTAATGCTATAATTTGTTATTTTATTATTATTATAACAGTTTTTGTTGCACACATTATAACATTTGATGTACTATATACATTTTATAATATTAATATTAATTATCATTTCACTGTTTAACAGTAAAATTAGTATTAACTAAGTTTAATTAACTACCAATTTACCATTTATAGATGTTTTTTATAAAGTGTTACTAACTATCCTTATCTTAGCTGCATTAATGATAAATTACCCATCTGAGCTCATCTGTAACAAATAGGTAATTTTTTTGCTTTGTAACTCTTCAGTTCCTCTTCAGTTCCTCTCAGCCCAGTCAATTGAATGCTAGGACAGAGATGTGAGATACATTGCTTTCCCAAGTTTAGTCCAAATCAGATTAGTGCTGTTTGAGAAACTATCAACAAATGATGCTTATGTTGTACCGTGCCTCGAGGAGTGTAATTATAACAATGCTGAAAAGCAGTGGTAAGATAGTTCTTAAATTCGTAAATAAATGCTGTAAAATCTCAGCGCAGAGAAATACGACGCACAGTTTTGTGAAAACAAGATCAGTAATATCTGAAATATTTAATGTGATGGCAGAGATGATTTATCGCTACTTTGTTTTCATTCTTGGGTCACACATTGTTGCACTCACCACCAGTGGTAGAATGTACTTAAGTACAATTTTGAGATACTGTATTTGTACTTTACTTGACTATTTACTTTTTATGCATTTTATTCTTCTACTCCACTACAAGAAATATTGTTGTTTTTACTGCACTACATTTATGTGAAAGCTTTAGTTACTAGTTACTCTCAGATTCACATTTTTAATAAAAAATATAATCAACAAATAGATTCTGATATACAGTAAAGTAGTTAAAATTAGCTCCACCTTTACCAACTTCAACAGTAAAGTGATGCTTACACTTGCACTTTTACTTTTGGTATTTTGCTGCTAATACTTTTGTACTTCTACTGAAGTAAATTTTTGAATGCAGGTACATTACTTGTAACAGAGCATTTGTATACTGTTGCGTTGGTACTTTTTACTTGAGTAAATGATCTGAGTGCTCTTTCCACCTCTGCACACCATTGATGTATTGTCTTATTTCAGGTGAACCTGGAGCCATGGTTTCTTCCACTCTCAAACTGGGAATCTCCATCCTCAATGGAGGCAACTGTGCTGTACAGCAGGTAAATAGAACCTATGAGCAGGGCAGGAATTTCACCTGCGGCCACAATGGCCATGGCTGTGGCCTCTCTATCTGGCTTGATGCCCTTCTGAAAAACCCATATGCCCATCGGCCACAGTGTCCTTGATGCCCTGCCCGCCGTGCCATCAGCTGATTTCGCCATTTCTCCACTGAAATGCTCAGTGTATATTGTAAAGATGGTATGAACCACTGAAAAACTGGGGACGCACCAAAAACAGTCTCTTTCTCCTTCCCTGCGAGCGTTGTACTCCTGTTAACTGGCACTGTGTGTGAAATATAGATACAAAATAATTATGAGGATGAATATATTATTAAGAACTAAAACAGCCACAAATCTTTGATCCATGTCGTTCATAACTGGACTTTCAATGGTATTAACTTTGTCTGTAGGCTACAGCATAACAAAGTAGGAAATAACAGTAAACAACTTGCAAATACTGGTACATTTTTAAATACCAATACATTTACTTGTGAAATAAACAGCTTTTTTTTATCTATTTATTTCACTGCTAGTTATACCATGTATTTAAAATAAAATCATCCTTAACCCTTAAGTTGAATTCATTATTTCTGCGGACTTAACATTGTTTTATTTGATGGCCTTGCTGCCCTGGCATTTGGCTTTTGCGGCCTCAAAAAATTGACACCAAAGGCCAAGCGGCCTTGCCCTTAAAATGATGAAATTCCAGGGCTGCCTAGTGCGTACGAGTTTTACATACATTTTAGACAATTATATTTTATTAGAAAGCTAGAATAAAGTTACCTTGCACAGCAGCTGGATTCCCGTGATATCATACAAGAATCCATCTTGTCAGGCTTCAAGTAATGCGTTCGTGTCTGGACCAATCAGTGTCCTGTGAGGAGCTACTTGGGGTTTAGGTTTGTTCGATGCGACACCGCGAGGCGACGGGCGGCTCCTAAAGAGGTTAGCATAGATGCTGCCATAGCATAAGTTATATCAGAACTAGGGAGTATTTCTTTATTGAAAGAAGAGCAAAGAACGGCACTGAAGGCTTTTCTCGACAGAAAATTTGTTTTCGCTCTTCTTCCGACTGGCTTCGGCAACAGTTTGATTGACAGATCGTTCATCCAATCACCTGCCAAGTATTTTTTCAAAGTGCTTATTTCCAACGACAGCTTCTCAGATGGTTCTGTGTAAGCAAACCATCTAAAGTGCTCAACTAAATGTTCTATTTTTCAGTCTAACGACAATACTACCCACCATCTTAATCTTTTGTTTTCTGCCTTCCTGTCTGTGTGCAGAGAATGCTGGACTATCTGAAGGATAAAAAGGATGTGGGATTCTTCCTTAGCGTTCAGGCTCTGATGCAGACCTGCAGGTCTGTAATGAATTTTCTTGTTTCTGACTGTCGAGGTTTGGAAGACAGTTCTACTCTCAACAATGCTTTGAGAAGGGCTAATTGGAAGTTTGAACAGTAGGGCTGCATATTGTTAAACTGACTGAATAATTCCTGTTGACAGCGTTTTGGACTTGAATGCTTTTGAGAGACAAAACAAGGCTGAGGGACTTGGGATGGTTTCAGAGGAAGGCACCAGTGAGTATTGACTACAGCTTCTTACCATCACACACCATCTGAACACACTGTTATACTGACTGCTACATTTACACATACACACACATACACACACACACACACACACACACACACACACACACACACACACACACACACACACACACACACTGCCACATCCCTGTTGTCCTACTTCATCGTGCATTGGTTTGTGATATATTCTGACATGTTTCTGGTTCCAGTGTGTAGTCTATTCTTGTGTGCATCTGTATGTGCCTGAGTGTGCCTGTTTGTGGACCCTGGTTGCAGGTATGTTTTCGTGCAAGTGTGTTTCGAGTGTTACAGCCACGAAACTCTGTGTATTAGTCCCAGCATTTTGACTGTAGGAAACTGTCTGCCATGAGATCTCTGGACTCACTGCGTGTCTTTGTCTCTCTCTCTCCCACATCCCGCTCACTTTGCCCGTTTCAACCCTTTACCCTTTTTGCTCGTGTGTTCCCCACCCGTCACTTTGCTGCTCTCACGGTTCTCAGATAAGAAGCTAGAACGTGGTAAATGGTCTCATATTTACTTTCTTTCTTCCCCTCCTTTTCTGTCCTCTGTCCCTTTTCAGCTCTTTTTCACCCGACTAGTCTTTTCCTTGCAGTGACCTTAATATGCATTTCATTTCACACTCAAGGAACCAATGGAATCAAACTTTACAGTCACTTGTCTCAATGACACACGGTCTGCTGTACAGTAGCTGTACTTGTGCATTGTATCTCTGCCATTGTCCTCGTGAAGTGATTGTAAGGTTTGATTTTCAACCTTGAGTGTTTTTATCACAGATCTACTGTAACTCTGACACTCTGTCTTGTGACTGATCATTGGGAAGGAAAGGCAGTAACCTCATTCTTCCTCTCCCACTCAGTTCTCTCAAGTAGACCATAGAGAGCTCCACTGACCCTGTGTCCTAGAAACTGTGAAATGAATTGCAGCAGCAGTAGGGACTCTCTAAGCCCTGTATCTCTCTCTTATTCGCATCATTCAAATGTAGTTGGTTCGCCCAGGACTGGCCCCCGCAGCGAGACCATCTGTGTAAAGCCACTGCATATAAATCCTCACTTTTCCTAAAATGTTTCAATAGAATCCTTCTTTACCAAAACAGTGCCATTTAATTGTGGCCTTGTTGTTGGAAAAACTCAAGCAAGACATTCTTCCAGGGTACAATGAAGTAAAAATGCAACAACTAAAGGCTTGTTGCTGATCCTACATAGCATTTTGTCACACAGAAGATAGCAAAGGCTCTCTCCTCAATCTGTCAGCTGAGCTTCATGTGTCACAAAGGTGATGGATGATAAAGGAAAAAATAACTGAATAGTCAATATAAGAGAGAAAAACGCGGGCTGTAATGCTATTTGAATTTGAATAACTTGTTTGTACACAATACTCTCTGCCTAATGCTTAAAGGTGCAATATGTAAGATCTGTCCAGAATTTTAGTTTAAAACATTCAAACATTATCAACAGACTGAAGAGGTTAGTGTTGACGTTATGTCAAAGATGTCTACAGTATGTGTTGCGTTGCAGAGATATCTACTGAAATGAGCATGCTAACCAGCTAGCCCCGGCCCGTCCTGTCTTGTAATACCCCAGGTTCCGGGTCCATGTACGTTTTATAGTTTGTTTGTTGGATTAAATCCAAAGTGGCAGAAAAGAGAAAACGACTCGTATTTTCGTTTCGTCCTCCCCGCCACCAGGAAACTACTTGGCTAGGAGGAGGGCGGGCGACAGCTCAGGGAGACAGGTCTTTAGTTAGCGGTTAGCAGTAGCCACTAGCTTTCAGCCAGATCAATCACGAGCGCCAGGAGTCGCTGGGGTTAGCGCTGGCTGAATTTGTGTTGCTACAGCTCCGCTAAATGAAGATCCGTCTCCCGGAGCTGCCCCCCCCTCCTCCCGGTGAAGTACAATACAAGTTTTTTTCTCGTTTCTGCCACTTTGGATTTAATCCAATAGACAAACGTATGAAAACATACACGGAGCGTACAGCCCCCGGTGAGTGCCACAGTAAACACAATGATGGCTGACGTAAAATATAGGCCGCCGCCGCCACACGTGAAGATTAAAAGATAGCAATGTTAAGGCCCACACACACCAACTCGATATCGAAGAACTAGCAGCGATGAAGGCCGACTGTTGCGTGGCCTCACTTCGTCTTTGTTTTAGGTGACACGTTGCACTCGAACACACCGCAAAGACAACAGCCAACAGCCAGTTAGCACGTACGTTCTGCGCCTGCAAGAGAGGAAATAACTCTTCCTACCAGCAGGCGGCGATAGTCTGTATTCGTCATTCAAAAAGGTAAACCAGAAGACAGAGGACTGCGGATATACAAGCCGTTGTTATGATACATACATGAAACAAAGCGGCGTTTGCCGAACATTTCACACCACTCTCATTTATCACCACTTAGCTTCATTCCAGATGGCAATGTCGTTGTGAAAATATCCGTGTATTGAAATGATCAGATGAGATGAAGATGAAAAATGAGAAGAACCTTCTGCGTGTGTCCTCTTGACTTTACTCGTTGGCTTGCTTTACTCACTTCCGTTTCTCTTTTCGTGTACTGATTTGCTGAAAGGCGGGGCTGAGGATGTTATCCAGTTGACACTATTTGTCATATTGGTTGAAATGGTCTTTACACCCCGACAGCGATCCATTACAGATGAGCTCTGAAAAAGGACCGGAAAGGAGCCGTCATCTGTAGCTGCTGTAATCCTGTAAAAACGTCTACCAATCACTGTCTTGAGGTCCGCTTGGAAAGAACCAATCAGATGCCTCCCTGCCTCCCTGCTCGTTCTCTACCCTTGGCGTGCACCAGCCTGAACTCAAAGTGCGTCGCCGCTGCACGTTTCCTGGAGAATGGAGGAGAAAACTCAGTCCTGCAGTAGCACTGCCGCGGTTACTTGTCATGAGGAAGCGTTGTTGAGTTGAGGTCCTCTCTCCGCTCTGTGTCTGTGAAGTAGTTACGATGCGGCGGTGCTCGTGCATGTTTGTGGGGGGCGTTGCCTTGGAAGGAGCCCCGAGGGGAGGGGGTGGGTTTAGACGGAGCTCCTGAGGTGATGCTACTTTCAAATTATGCTAGCTTTCCAACATCGTCGACCCTATCTTTAAGCTGAACAGCCGATCAGAGTGATTTCTCTCACTGACGGGTTCTGGCACCGATTCCGACACGGGCAGACTAGAGCTGACGGTGCGGGACACTCCGCAAAAACTAGACCGACAGGCGCTCACCGACGGCCCCAAACTGTCCGACCACCGACCGTCGGCTTGGTGTGTCAGGGCCTTTACATTGACCAGCTCTGAGTTTCAGCAGTCAAATTTTGCAAATTCTTGCCCTGCTGTTAGTTAGTGTTTGGCTTTTTTATTATCATTATTATTATTAGAACCACCTAAACGACTGTAAATTTAGATTGTATGGACCCAGTATAGAGGTGAAATGCTGTTGTGCATTTTTAACAAAGGCAGTTTTTCAAGCAGCCAGTTTGTGATACCGTGCTAATAGAGAGCTGTAAAATTAGTTTTTTGTAATGGATGGGATTTAAAATGAAGTTAAGTCAAAAGATACTCAAGTGAACTGTGTCCACATAAAAAAGCTACTCACGTCCTGTAAGAAGATTAGTTGTATTAATTTACTTCCACCTAACAGGGATTAACTCTTGCATTTTCCAGGATTTGATTTGTATTAGTGTGTTTTGAGTGTTTTTTTCTCAACATCCATCCTCTTACATACATACTGGAGTTTGCAGAGTTCAGTAGATCTGTCCTGCATGACAGAGTGCCTTGAAGTTATCTGTGTATTCCCGTGTTCAATGTCAACATTTGTGAGTGTTTCCTCCATTGTATATATATATATATATATATATATATCTGTTATTCGTTGGGTTCCTGTCTTCATTTATCTGTGTACTCCATGTCCATTTCAATGTGATGTGACCAGTGTTTGACCTGATGTCCATTTGAGTTTTGTTGAATAGATGTTTTCAGTAAGAAAGTATCTGGAGTGCTAGACAGAGGTAACGTTTGGGGGGAGGGAGCAGTATGGAAGCCCGTTGTGATTTTCACTAACATATTCTAAGTGGTGGTGAAGTGATGGTACTTACAATTTTACAGGCTTTGCAGTGCACATGTTTGTACAGACACAGACACTTGTATACAAACGTGCATACATACAATACAAGTACACTAATATACGTCATCTCACACACACACTAACACACACGCTCTGTGCTTCAGTTTGATCTATTGTTGTAAGATTTTTGCTTATCGATAATATTTCACTACTGAATCTGGCACTGCACTGTAGCATTGTGCAGTGTTTAGTATGTATCAGTAGATGTGTAATATTAAACTGGATTACCATAATCACCATTTCACCAGATTTTTGATTAACACAGTTGATGCTTAATCTAATCTGAAAACTGTTTATTCTGTTTTAACAAGTCCTGTTGTTTCAGATTTAGTCAGATTTGACTTAAATCTAGAAAACACTCTAATTACTCTCTAATTCCCAGTGCACTTTTTTTTCTTTTAAATATTTGTTATATTTAGAAATGGGACAAATCGCTGCACGAATTTCAATAAAACGACTTTTCTGTAAAAAGTTGATTTGTTTTGGATTTGTTCCATTTGGAACTGGTGAAATAATTTTGCCTGGGAGGCAGAATTATTTTGCATTTTGACTCAACAATAGATAACAATGAATTGTTAAGATGGAGACACTTACCAGTGTATTGTTTTACTGTGAGAACATTCTTGTTCCATTTTGTAATAACTGAATATACCTAAATAAAAAGCGAGGGCAAATGGCATCTGTAGGAATAGTAAATCATAATTTGCACTAGATTTTGTTGGTAAAATGTTTTTGTTATTTACTTTTTCTGCAGATATTTGTCAAAGCACTGTGCCCATATATAATGTATGTTCACAGTGATGCAAGAGCAAATTAAAACGTTGAATAGTGGGTTAATGTGTTCAGTAAAAAAAAGTACACTGGTATTTTCTTTTACTACACCTAATACCTTGCGCTTATTTTTTTGTTTACTGCTGTGTATTCTAACAGAATAGAGTCCACATGTACTCTGTACTGGGACTGTTGAAACTATATTTTCAACAAGATTAACTTGCATTTCCTGTATTCCTCTTCCCAGATGAGAAAGTGATGTCGGACGATGAATTTACGTGTGACCTCTTCCGCTTCCTGCAGCTTCTTTGTGAGGGCCACAATAAAGGTGAGTCTCTTTACCAAACACCGGCCTGTTTTAACTCTTTGAACTCAATACTCAATAGAAATGGTCCGCCTTAACCTACGTTGGAATTTTTGCTTATTATGATGTCTTTTCTTGGAGTATCTTCAAATGCTTCATATCCCTAAAATCTGTACAACCTAAGCTAAAAGGTTATGTAAGTCAATAAACCATAATAATTGATAAAAGTATTGAAATTGCATCATAAATAAAAACAAATCGCATGTGTTTTTGTCAAATTTAAATAAATAAACACACAAAACATATTTTTCTTAAAAAATTTTGAGTGTAGAAACATGAACAAATTATTTCTCAACACAACTAACATTATTTGAACTATATGTACATTTTTTTGTTTTTTGACATAATACTCATTTTTATGATTGAGGCGTTGATAGTTTCATTAAGTTGTGTTCCGCACGTAACCTAATGACGTCATCAAAAGATGCAAAAGACTGAAGCCTTAGCTTTCTGCTGCAAAAAGAATAAAAGCTATAGTTATTATGGTTTTTATTTTAGATTGATTTAATCAGTACTGTAAATTATGTTATAAACTCCTTTTAAAGTGCATCTTGTTTCCATTTCAGATTTTCAGAACTACTTGAGAACTCAGACAGGCAGCACGACTACCATCAATGTCATCATCTGCACTGTGGACTACCTGCTGCGACTACAGGTCACTCTGATAGACTGATAGTGGTTCTCTGATCTTGGTCCCATTGACTCCTTTTGTGAAAACCCACTTTGTTTAGTCGATTGTTGTTGAAAGAGTTTTGGATTGTTGTTCATTCAAATTTAGTCAACCAGCGCACACGTACATTTATTTCAGAAAATATAGTCTTTTTGAGTTGTATAAATGTAATCAAACTAAATTTTTCTGTGATATCAGTATAAATATACCTTAATTCCATACACTAAAAAAACACTTAAAGTATACTTTCATATGGGCCAATTTGATAGTAAGATAGAATTCAACATGTTGTTTTCTCCCTCCTCCGTCCTGTATACAGGAGTCGATCAGTGACTTTTACTGGTACTACTCAGGAAAAGACATTATTGATGAGCCTGGTAAGAGGAATTTCTCCAAAGCAATGACTGTGGCTAAGCAGGTCTTCAACAGCTTGACTGAGTACATCCAGGTAAGAAAGTTCCTGAATGAATGACGGATGATTTAAATGTTGAATCACAATTCAAAACATGATTTTAAGGGGACTTCAGGGGTGAAATTCTCGCTAGCGGTACAATGCAGTTTAGTGGAAACCATTGAGCGCTCATGTGCTGGTCACTGGTCACATTTATAAATGGTAAAGTGATAGTTAATTTAACTTAGTTAACAGTTATTTTACTGTTAAAAAACAACAAAATGATAATTAATAATGTTTACTAAATATTATTAATGCTGTAATTTGTTATTTTAACAGTTTATTGTTGCACACATAACATTTTATATACTATATATTTGAGTATTCTGTTAATGATTAAGATATTATTTGTAAACCTTAAAGAAATTGTTTGTAAAACATATATAAACATTACATAGATAGATATTTGTAACAATTTGTTAATGGTTAATAATTGATTTGTAAACCGTCTATAAATATTATTTGGATGGCTATTACAAAGTTGCAACTGATAATACCTTATTAAATGGTTAATAAATACTTTGTAAAGCATCTATAAATATTAGTTAGATCAATAGTTAATATGTTGTCAATGGTTAATAATTGATTTCTGGTCCAGCTATCTATGTAATGTTTATAGATGTTTTACAAACAATTTCTTAAAGGTTTACAAATCATTTGGTAATCATTAACGAATACGTAATATAGTATATAAAATGCTATAATGTGTGCAACAATAAATTGATAATATATAGTTTCCTAATGTAATCAGAATGTAATTCTTGTCTCTTATCAACTATGATACAATATATCATTTGTAAACAAATTATTTAATATTACAAAAACATGAATGATAAAATGACAGAAATAATAGCATTACTAATAATTAATAAACATGATTAATTATCAATTTATTGTTTATTAACAGTAAAATAACTATTAACTTAGTTTAAATAACTATCAATTTACCATATATAAATGATGGTTATTATGAAGTGTTACCTGAAGTTTTTTCTTCCAAAAACTGAAACCTACTTTTTCCACAATACATTTTAATGTTAGGATATGTGTCCAAGAGATCATAACCCAGACAAGCTAACAAACCAAAACTAGACACAATAGTATATGAAAAGAAACAATAAAGCTAGATTTTAATCTTCTGTCCCCAATGATAATAACCTCGTATTAATATATTGACAACATTTTCCACATTGTGTTTGTGTGTCTGTCAGGGTCCCTGCACTGGTAACCAGCAGTCTCTGGCTCACAGCAGGTTGTGGGATGCTGTTGTGGGCTTCCTGCACGTCTTTGCTCATATGATGATGAAACTTGCTCAGGTAAGAAACTACCCAATTCATTCTCAACCATTTCGTAGGCATATTATTTATTACCCTTATTTATTTCATTGTGTAATTCATGGATAATGTCTGTAGAGAATCCACAAAGTTCTGCATTTTGAATGACCTAATAATGTGTTTGTTGTATTACAGTTGACCAAAAGATGAATCAAAGCAATTTTCAATTAGAAATGTATGAATATGGTATATTTTAATTCATTAGTTCACTTTGGGTATACTAATTTTATGAACCGTCTCTCTCGTGGTTCCTGCAGAGTAAAGTATGTATTTATTTGATTATTCTTTTGTTTAATGAATTGTTTTTTTAAATCTTAACTAGCTTTCCCCCTCTTTTCTTTGTCAGATTGTTTCTGCCTCTTTACTGAGCCGTTTTATATTTTAAGTCGTAATCCGTAAGAATTCAGTCCTGGTTGATTTGGCGACACCCTGGCAATACTCAGGCAATAATTGGCCTTTTTCCATCATTCTGTGAGCAACCGTGATCTGATTTTATGCTGCACACGACACGAGTCTGCCAACAGCGAGAGTGAAAGCACCTCGCTCTGCAACCTGTCGCCTGCAGCCGTTCATCAGCCGCTCCCTGTGGCTGCTCCTGACTGCCTCATTACTCCCTGCGATATTTCAAACTGATCCTCTGTGCAGAGAAACGCAGAAAATGACCGTTGTCTTGTTTTGTAGACGCATATTTGATAAACAATAGAGGTTAATGTCAAGCTCAGTGACAAACACATTGGGCCTTTACCATTTCCCAGTTTGTACATCCTCGATTCCTTTCCTCACCTCCTCTCCTGGCGTCTTAGTCCCGTCCACGCAAGATACGAGTGGAGGATGCGAGGAAGAAACGCAAGGAGGTGTCATTTTAAAGCGACGTCAATTAAATATGACATGGGGCATTGTCAGACCTCTTTTACATGTCACGTTTGCCGAAGAATCCACTGGTACCAACCATGTCATACTAGGTCAACAGTGAGGTTAAATAACGCTCCATACGCTAAATTTTGGCGAGGAAAAACTGGCATGGCCATTTTCAAAAGGGTCCCTTGACCTCTGACCTCAAGAGATGTGAATGAAAATGGGTTCTATGGGTACCCACGAGTCTCCCCTTTACAGACATGCCAACTTTATGATAATCACATGCAGTTTGGGGCAAGTCATAGTCAAGTCAGCACACTGACACACTGACAGCTGTTGTTGCCTGTTGGGCTGCAGTTTGCCATGTTATGATTTGAGCATATTTTTTTATTCTAAATGCAGTACCTGTGAGGGTTTCTGGACAATATTTTTCATTGTTTTGTGTTGTTAATTGTTAATTGATGAATATATACATACATTTGTATAAAGCAGCATATTTGCCCCCTTAAATACTTGACAAATCTGTCTTTAAGGTTCTCTAAGATTGCCACTTTAAGAGAGGTAACTTGAGGGATTACTGTATTTGACAATGCACTTTGTCAACACAGCATTAAGGGTTTATATAGAATATGATATAATTTTATAGAATATAAAGTAAAAATACTATGTCCTCTGCTTATCTTCTTTTTTAAAATCACATCCCGATGCAGCTGCATTTTTTTTTGCAAGTTCCACTTTAATACAACTATATGATGTATTATTGATCTTAACAGATTTATACATTAATATAGATTTTTACAAAATGCTGCCTTAATTTAATTTCCAGGTAGCCATGTTGCTTCTACATTTATTAGCTGTGTTAATTGATTGGAAATAGTCTGTTTTTACTTTTTTATTTTACTACATAATATCTGTTTATCATTCTACTGCTGAATTATGTCGTGGCTCCTCCTCTGCACACTTTCACAGAGCAGTTCCCCAGATTCAGGTCGTCAACAACATGAATTCAAGTTTAGATGGCAGAAACAATTTGAGGAAAGACGGTTACTCTTTCTTTCTCTCTCATTTTCTTTCTGATTCTGTATAATACAGTTAATCCACCTCACCTGATTATTCATTTCATAGTACTGACCAGTGATTAGAGTTTGATCGTGCTTTGGACAAACGTGTGTTTGCTTTGAATAATCTGTAACTTGTTTGATCTAACAAGGAGCTGCAGTGTTTCCTACTCAGTCTAATTTTGTGTGACAGTGTTGATTGCTACTGATGCTGTTGTTTAAAATGCATTTTTGTATTTTTATATCTTTAATATCTTTCAAATGTTAGGTTATTAGGCTTTGTTTGAAAAAGGTAAGATAGAATAACGTTTGCATCAGCACTTACAGATGAGGTTGTGGTCATATATACATTTTCAGAAACCCTGTGTTGACACCAAAAATTTACTTTTACATGTGCACTGAAAATATGTCATATCTCATGTTTTTATATTGGATAAGAGAGCAGATCTGCGCTGATTTACTAACACTTACATTTAAAAAGCTTCAAAAGATTTTAAAATAGATAAATACATGTATTTAAAATATAAAATTCCAGGTCAATACAAATACAAAAATGAAGTAAAAATGTTGATGGATAACATTTTTATTTCCATGTGTAACTCTGTTAGATGCACCCCGATCCTGGACAACAAAATGGCGTAAGAATCTGCATCTCTCATTTAGAGGCCCTTCATGCTTTTTTTAAAGATCTCATGCATCATCACATTATTTATTAGCAGCTTAAAGGAATACTTCACCCACAAAATGACCATTTGTATATCAATTATTCACCCTGTGTTGCCTTGAATTCTTGAAGAAAATTTTGTTTTTCTCGCATGCTTCCACAGCGAACGATTCAAAGGGCTAGGGCTGTCAAAGTTAACGCGATAATTATGCGTTAACGCAAATTCATTTGAACGGCACTAATTTCTTTAATGCATTAACGCAATTTGCGATTTTTAGGTTGTAGCTAGCTTGTTGCGAAAAAGGCTAAATAACGCTTCAAACTTACACTAAATTTTGGCCAGTCAAAACTGTCATGGCCATTTTCAAAGAGGTCCCTTGACCTCTGACCTCAAGATATGTTAATTTGGGTTCTAAGGGTACCCACGAGTCTCCCCTTTACAGACATGCCCACTTTATGATAATCACATGCAGTTTGGGGCAAGTCATAGTCAAGTCAGCACACTGACACACTGACAGCTGTTGTTGCCTGTTGGGCTGCAGTTTGCCATGTTATGATTGGAGCATATTTTTATGCTAAATGCAGTACCTGTGAGGGTTTCTGGACAATATTTGTCATTGTTTTGTGTAGTTAATTGATTTCCAATAATAAATAAATACATACATTTGCATAAAGCAGTATATTTGTCCACTCCCATGTTGATAAGAGTATTAAATACATTTTGAACAGATAAAAAATGTGGGATTAATTTGAGATTCATCGCGATTTAATAATAATGCGATTAATCAGGATTGAATATTTTAATCGATTGCCAGCCCTAAAAAAAATAAGTAAATGGGGGCCGCGTTTAACAACAGGAAAACTATGTCAAAACATCCATTTACAAACTCTCACACAACTCGTGCAGTATAATCCCAATTTCATTTATTCAGTTGATGCATGTGTTTGGGAAGTAGTGAGCATACGACTCGATAAATTAGACTTGGAGTATACTGCACGAGTCTGTAAAGGGATGTTTTGATATAGTTTTGCTGTATGTTAAACGCAGCCCCCATTTACTTCAATTAAGTGAGACTTTTCTCCGTTTTTTGATTCTCCGTTCGCTGTGGAGGAACACGAGAAAAATGTTATTTTGTGGGTGAAGTATTCCTTTAATACCCAAATCATTGACATTTCCCTCTTTGTGTATTCCCTCTGCAGTAATTCATGTTTTTCCTTTGCGTTTACCAGTATTAGTGTTTATAGAGTTTTTGTAACAAGCCATCAAGTCAGTTAGACATTGTCCCTGTATTCAGGGACAATGTGTAACAGGGCAAGACACTGACTGTCCATTCAGAGACAGTTTGAATTAATGGTGACTAGGAAAAGATTCAACAAGTTAATCACTTGTGACCGTTCAGCCACATTCTGAAAGATGTTACTCCATTGTTAAAGGTGGTTTATAACAAATGGAAACTTTTTTCTTCATGCAAAAGATTATTGATTGACTATTCCTTCCTAATTCATGAGATTTATTTCACGTTGTTGCCTAAAGAATCTAAATGTCTTGCTTTGCTTCTTTTCATTAGGCTGTATTTTTGATGTTTTGTATACACCGATCAGCCATAACATCAAGACCACTGACAGGTGAAGTGAATCACATTGATTATCTCGTTACAATGGCACCTGCTAGTGGGGGGGATATATTAGACAGTAAGTGAACATTTTGAACTTTGAACTTTGTGTTGGAAGCAGAAAAAATGGGCCAGCGTAAAGATGTGAGCTACTTTGCCAAGGGCCAGATAGTGATGGCTGGACGACTGGGTCAGAGCATCTCCAGAACTACAGCTCTTGTGGGATGTTCCCGGTCTGAAGTGGTCAGAACCTACCAAAAGTGGTCCAAGGAAGGAAAACCGGTGAACCGGCGACAGGGTCAGACCCAAGGCTCATTGATGCACGTGGGAAGCGAAGGCTGGCCCGTGTTGTCCGATCCAATAGAAGAGCTACTGGAGCTCAAATTGCTGAACAAGTTAATGCTGGTTCTGATAGAAAGGTGTCAGAACACACAGTGCATCGCAGTTCGTAGCCGCAGACCGGTCAGGGTGCCCATGCTATCCTAATGTTATGGCTGATCGGTGTATTTTGTGTTGTAGAGGTATTAAAAGGTGCCACTGTGATTTCACAGGTGGCTGATGCTTGCACATCCTGACACCCTTTTCCTCTAGATCTCCACCAGCCTGACAACCACTCTAGACTGTCTAAAATATTTGTGGCTCTTATTTTGTTATCTGCTGGTGCAGGTCTTCAGGAGTGCTAAGATCAGCGTCTGCAAATATGTTTATGTCTTCCTTGCTCCCATGCTGCAGCCACTTTTTCAGATAAAGGGGAAAGGCGGTGCTGTCTAGCAGAAGCATTTTCTTCCCTCCTCTCATACCTGCCTGTGTTTCCAATGTCTGTCTTGCTGTCCATCACATCCAGTGTACTCTTTATGATGCTAAAAATGCATATTCTTTATTTAAAAATGCAAACCCAGGATCACTTTTGGAGTAGAGCACACTCTGAGGTAGCGTCTCTCACCGTTTTACGTCTCAGAAAGAAGCACATATCCTCTCAAATTAAACTGTGATATATCATCAGTCGGTACACATGTTAACAACATTATGTCTCTACTGTTTGTGTTTTGGCTTTGTTGCAGGACTCCAGTCAAATTGGACTGTTGAAGGAGCTATTGGATCTGCAGAAGGACATGGTGGTGATGCTTCTGTCCCTGCTTGAAGGTATGATGTCTGTCCCAGTCTAGTGATGTCCTCTCGCCAACATATCCCAGATACGGGAGTCATCTGGTCATCTGAGTCATTTGGAGCCAGAGTCTGCGCAGTCGTGATCTGGGGGCTGGAGCTGTGTTATTGAGGTCACACACCCGCCCAAACCAATCATGAGCTGAGCACGGCCACAGCTTGTTAGCGTGAGCCACCTAGCTGCTACGTTAGCACCACAGTAGCTGTTTGGCTAGAAAGACACAACAACTGACCATGATTAGGGATGCACCGATCCGACTTTTTAAGTCCCGATACCAATACCAATACCTGGGCTTTGGGTATCGGCCGATACCGAGTACCGATCCAATACCAGTGTTAAATTAATAAGCTGTATGCCTCACTGTGTGGAAGATACTGGGAGCATTCTTTTATGTATAAGGCAACATCAGGCTTGATTTAAATATTGCTTTCCTAACTTTGTAAAACAAAATGTGACTAATAAATACATAGATATAAATTTACTAAATTGTTATTTATTATTAAAATAATAAACCGTTCACCAGCAACTTGGTAAAGAAATCTTGAAAAATTAACAGGAATTACCATTCAAGTGTAAACCTTTTTAATGCAGCAACAAATTGCTCAAAACTTAAACAGGAATTAAATGCCAGTATATAATGTATATAGTATACAAACATGTCACGATACCCGGTCCAGCTATTTGAGTCAGTATCGGCCCGATACCCAATCCGGTATCGGTATCAGTGCATCCCCAACAATAATAATATAATATAATATATCTAGAACTACATTTATGATCAAATTGACACATTTTCTATTACACAGACTTGTGACGGTTATGGGAAGTTAAAGTTACATCTCCTCTCGTACAATTCTTGAGCCTCTGGCTCTGTGACTACTTCACTCAGAGCAGCTGTCAATCATGACATCTCACCCCCTTTTTATAGCATCAACTTATCAGAAAAATGAACACTTGAACATACAGCACCGTGATAAGAACTACCTAAAATGACTGACAGCATCTTTGGGAAAAATATATTTGACGTGTACTTTGACTTTTTGGTTTGGCCCATGTCCCATCCCCTAACATGGAGGAGGCGGGCTTTAGAACCTATACTGCAGCCAGCCACCAGGGGGCGATCCAGATGTTTTGACTTCACTTTTGTCGTCAATCTTTATATACAGTCTGTGATTCTGTCACATACTTTCTTTATATTTCTCATCTCCTCTCACCTTGTACTCCTCTTAGGCAACGTGGTGAACGGCACCATCGCCAAGCAGATGGTCAATCTTAAATTTTGACATGCTGGATGGGGACTTACTTCTTTTTATGATAATCAATGCTTAATATGCAGTACCTGTGAGGGTTTTCTGCCATGTTATGATTGAGCAGATTTTTATGCTAAATGCAGTACCTGTGAGGGTTTCTGGACAATATTTGTCATTGTTTTGTGTAGTTAATTGATTTCCAATAATAAATAAATACATACATTTGCATAAAGCAGTATATTTGTCCACTCCCATGTTGATAAGAGTATTAAATACATTTTGAACAGATAAAAAATGTGGGATTAATTTGAGATTCATCGCGATTTAATAATAATGCGATTAATCAATTGAATATTTTAATCGATTGCCAGCCCTAAAAAAAATAAGTAAATGGGGGCCGCGTTTAACAACAGGAAAACTATGTCAAAACATCCATTTACAAACTCTCACACAACTCGTGCAGTATAATCCCAATTTCATTTATTCAGTTGATGCATGTGTTTGGGAAGTAGTGAGCATACGAATCGATAAATTAGACTTGGAGTATACTGCACGAGTCTGTAAAGGGATGTTTTGATATAGTTTTGCTGTATGTTAAACGCAGCCCCCATTTACTTCAATTAAGTGAGACTTTTCTCCGTTTTTTGATTCTCCGTTCGCTGTGGAGGAACACGAGAAAAATGTTATTTTGTGGGTGAAGTATTCCTTTAATACCCAAATCATTGACATTTCCCTCTTTGTGTATTCCCTCTGCAGTAATTCATGTTTTTCCTTTGCGTTTACCAGTATTAGTGTTTATAGAGTTTTTGTAACAAGCCATCAAGTCAGTTAGACATTGTCCCTGTATTCAGGGACAATGTGTAACAGGGCAAGACACTGACTGTCCATTCAGAGACAGTTTGAATTAATGGTGACTAGGAAAAGATTCAACAAGTTAATCACTTGTGACCGTTCAGCCACATTCTGAAAGATGTTACTCCATTGTTAAAGGTGGTTTATAACAAATGGAAACTTTTTTCTTCATGCAAAAGATTATTGATTGACTATTCCTTCCTAATTCATGAGATTTATTTCACGTTGTTGCCTAAAGAATCTAAATGTCTTGCTTTGCTTCTTTTCATTAGGCTGTATTTTTGATGTTTTGTATACACCGATCAGCCATAACATCAAGACCACTGACAGGTGAAGTGAATCACATTGATTATCTCGTTACAATGGCACCTGCTAGTGGGGGGGATATATTAGACAGTAAGTGAACATTTTGAACTTTGAACTTTGTGTTGGAAGCAGAAAAAATGGGCCAGCGTAAAGATGTGAGCTACTTTGACAAGGGCCAGATAGTGATGGCTGGACGACTGGGTCAGAGCATCTCCAGAACTGCAGCTCTTGTGGGATGTTCCCGGTCTGCAGTGGTCAGGACCTACCAAAAGTGGTCCAAGGAAGGAAAACCGGTGAGCCGGCGACAGGGTCAGACCCAAGGCTCATTGATGCACGTGGGAAGCGAAGGCTGGCCCGTGTTGTCCGATCCAATAGAAGAGCTACTGGAGCTCAAATTGCTGAACAAGTTAATGCTGGTTCTGATAGAAAGGTGTCAGAACACACAGTGCATCGCAGTTTGTTGCGTATGGAGCTGCGTAGCCGCAGACCGGTCAGGGTGCCCATGCTATCCTAATGTTATGGCTGATCGGTGTATTTTGTGTTGTAGAGGTATTAAAAGGTGCCACTGTGATTTCACAGGTGGCTGATGCTTGCACATCCTGACACCCTTTTCCTCTAGATCTCCACCAGCCTGACAACCACTCTAGACTGTCTAAAATATTTGTGGCTCTTATTTTGTTATCTGCTGGTGCAGGTCTTCAGGAGTGCTAAGATCAGCGTCCGCAAATATGTTTATGTCTTCCTTGCTCCCATGCTGCAGCCACTTTTTCAGATAAAGGGGAAAGGCGGTGCTGTCTAGCAGAAGCATTTTCTTCCCTCCTCTCATACCTGCCTGTGTTTCCAATGTCTGTCTTGCTGTCCATCACATCCAGTGTACTCTTTATGATGCTAAAAATGCATATTCTTTATTTAAAAATGCAAACCCAGGATCACTTTTGGAGTAGAGCACACTCTGAGGTAGCGTCTCTCACCGTTTTACGTCTCAGAAAGAAGCACATATCCTCTCAAATTAAACTGTGATATATCATCAGTCGGTACACATGTTAACAACATTATGTCTCTACTGTTTGTGTTTTGGCTTTGTTGCAGGACTCCAGTCAAATTGGACTGTTGAAGGAGCTATTGGATCTGCAGAAGGACATGGTGGTGATGCTTCTGTCCCTGCTTGAAGGTATGATGTCTGTCCCAGTCTAGTGATGTCCTCTCGCCAACATATCCCAGATACGGGAGTCATCTGGTCATCTGAGTCATTTGGAGCCAGGGTCTGCGCAGTCGTGATCTGGGGGCTGGAGCTGTGTTATTGAGGTCACACACCCGCCCAAACCAATCATGAGCCGAGCACGGCCACAGCTTGTTAGCGTGAGCCACCTAGCTGCTACGTTAGCACCACAGTAGCTGTTTGGCTAGAAAGACACAACAACTGACCATGATTAGGGATGCACCGATCCGACTTTTTAAGTCCCGATACCAATACCAATACCTGGGCTTTGGGTATCGGCCGATACCGAGTACCGATCCAATACCAGTGTTAAATTAATAAGCTGTATGCCTCACTGTGTGGAAGATACTGGGAGCATTCTTTTATGTATAAGGCAACATCAGGCTTGATTTAAATATTGCTTTCCTAACTTTGTAAAACAAAATGTGACTAATAAATACATAGATATAAATTTACTAAATTGTTATTTATTATTAAAATAATAAACCGTTCACCAGCAACTTGGTAAAGAAATCTTGAAAAATTAACAGGAATTACCATTCAAGTGTAAACCTTTTTAATGCAGCAACAAATTGCTCAAAACTTAAACAGGAATTAAAATGCCAGTATATAATGTATATAGTATACAAACATGTCACGATACCCGGTCCAGCTATTTGAGTCAGTATCGGCCCGATACCCAATCCGGTATCGGTATCAGTGCATCCCCAACAATAATAATATAATATAATATATCTAGAACTACATTTATGATCAAATTGACACATTTTCTATTACACAGACTTGTGACGGTTATGGGAAGTTAAAGTTACATCTCCTCTCTCGTACAATTCTTGAGCCTCTGGCTCTGTGACTACTTCACTCAGAGCAGCTGTCAATCATGACATCTCACCCCCTTTTTATAGCATCAACTTATCAGAAAAATGAACACTTGAACATACAGCAGCGTGATAAGAACTACCTAAAATGACTGACAGCATCTTTGGGAAAAATATATTTGACGTGTACTTTGACTTTTTGGTTTGGCCCATGTCCCATCCCCTAACATGGAGGAGGCGGGCTTTAGAACCTATACTGCAGCCAGCCACCAGGGGGCGATCCAGATGTTTTGACTTCACTTTTGTCGTCAATCTTTATATACAGTCTGTGATTCTGTCACATACTTTCTTTATATTTCTCATCTCCTCTCACCTTGTACTCCTCTTAGGCAACGTGGTGAACGGCACCATCGCCAAGCAGATGGTTGACATGCTGGTGGAGTCCTCCAGCAACGTGGAGATGATCCTGAAGTTCTTCGACATGTTCCTCAAGCTCAAGGACATCGTGGCGTCGGACGCCTTCCGAGACTATGTGACTGACCCCCGTGGGCTGATCTCCAAGAAGGACTTCTCCAAGGCCATGGACAGCCAGAAGCAATACTCTCCCTCAGAAATCCAGTTCCTCCTCTCTTGCTCAGAAGCCGACGAGAATGAGATGATCAACTTTGAGGAATTTGCCGATCGTTTCCAAGAGCCAGCCAAAGACATCGGTTTCAATATCGCCGTTCTGCTCACAAACCTGTCAGAGCACGTACCCCACGACACTCGCCTTCAGAACTTCCTGGGGCAGGCCGACAGCGTGATCAACTACTTCCGCCCTTTCCTCGGCCGCATTGAGATCATGGGAGCCAGCAGGAAGATCGAGCGCATTTATTTTGAAATCAGCGAGGCAAACCGCAACCAGTGGGAAATGCCACAAGTCCGAGAGTCCAAACGGCAGTTCATCTTCGATGTGATCAACGAGGGCGGCGAGAGTGAGAAAATGGAGATGTTTGTGAACTTCTGTGAGGACACAATCTTTGAGATGAACATTGCCGCATCCATCTCTGAGCCCGAGGGAGGTGGTGAGGAAGAAGAAGATGATGAGGAAGAAGAGGCGGGCGGGGGAGATCAAGTAGAGTCTGGAGAAGGAGAAGAAGGCAATGAAGAAGAAGAACCTCCAGAATCCGCCTCAGCCTTTGCGGATTTCCTGAAGAGCGTCGTCGACTTCTTCAACATGTTCACCTTCCGTAACCTGCGGCGTCGCTACCGCAAACTAAGAAAAATGACGGTGAAGGAGATGGTGATCGGCCTGGCTACGTTTATCTACACTATTGTGATGGGCATCCTGATGTTTGTGTATAGTATATGTAAGGGCTTCTTCACACTCATATGGAAGGTGCTGTTCGGCGGAGGCTTAGTGGAGGGCGCCAAGAAGATAACAGTGACAGAGATCCTCGCCAGTATGCCAGATCCCACACAGGACGAAGTTCACGGGGACCTGCCACCTGAACCAGGGGCTCGAGAGGTCCAAGACGCAGGCGGAGTGCAAGACCTCTTAGATGGTGTCGGAGGAGAGGAGGAAGAGGAGGACAGCGAGGAGAGGGAAGGTGGACGCCTGCCTGGTTTCAGCGCTCCAGGGGGACTTGGAGACTTTGGTGAGACAACAGCTGAGGAGCCTCCGACTCCAGAGGGCACGCCGCTGCTGAAGAGAAAACTGGTGAGGTGTTGCGTCTGTTACTGTTGTTTAAATTGTATGCTCTCCATTAATCAGTTAATTAACTGCAAACAATTACTGAAACAGTTGGAAGCCGCAGTGGGAGGGGGAGAGGAAGAACAACCTGTTCAACCACCTGAAGAAGAGGCTCCTCAGGAGACTGAGAAAGCAGAGTAAGTTGTCTACCTGTGTTACACCCATGTCAGGGAAGACGGGGGGGGGGGGGTACTATTTTCTCTAAATCCCACTGAAGGGTCATTAACGCCTCATCAGTCTCCATCTATCTAGTGCACTATAACGACTCAGGCTGTGCCAATGTTTCCATCTCTATAGTGCAGCAATGACATCAGTCGATACGCAGCCCCCACAACCCATGCACAGCCAGATAGCTTATCGAACAGTTAGAACAAACATGAAACTGGTATACTCTTAGCAGTGTAAAATGTGCTATTTTCATATGATATTTTTTTTTAGAAAAAATATTTTAATGCTGCCGCCCGATGCAGTAATAGTCCACGGTGATGCAAAAGTACCGTGGCATATGGAACAAAACGTTTTTGAAAGGCCAAATGCCAAAAATATGGATTGAAGCAGAATATTTCATTGGATGAAAACAAGTTGTGAATTTTGGAAATGATTACATCAATCTTTTTTCAATAAATTTTGACTTTTGACATTTGACTGAGACAATTACACAGACAAGTGAGTGCACTCGATGTGTGTTTGTGTGAGAGACAGAAGGTGAACTATTGCATGCAATGTAATATATCTCTCAATGTATGTAATGTTTTTAAAGCAAATTAGTTATTAAGTTAAGTAATCATAGTTTGACTTTATCGAATGTAAAATTCACTTTTTGTACAGACCCACTGAGCAAAGACACGTCCAAAAGACGTAAATTTAACGTCTTTGTCGACCGTCCAAAAGACCTCCACTGAGAAGCCAGAATTAATGTTTTTGCGACGTCTTCTTTAAACGTTGTTTAAACGTTGTGTCCAGACATTTCAGTGCAAATTATTAAATGTTTGTATTATCACATATCTGTGTAGTTATCCAGAAAGAAAGTTTCTCTCACCATGTGTCTTTTCCAGCACCGAGAAGGAAGAGAAGGCAGAGAAGGAAGAGAAGGCAGAGCCTAAACCTGAGGTAAAGGAGGAAGAGCCTGAGGAGAAAGAGGAGAAGACTGTGAAGACCAAGGCGAAGAAGGACAAGAAACATGTGGAGGCGGGCTTTGAGCTGTGGAATGAGGTGGAGGTCCAGAGGATTAAATTCATGGTGAGCAGCTCTCTATTACAGTACATAGTTTTTAATTTATTTTATATAGTAAAGATTGCTCGAAATGGAGCCTGATGTGTTCTTTTTATTTGATTTGGACTGGTTGTTTTTTTGTGACTCAGAAGGCCGTCCCATTGTTTTCTTGGAACACTATTTGGCCTCATCCCTGTGTACTTGCCTGTGTATTTATTTACCCATGGAAAATGTTTGGCAACTACATGATAGAAGAAGTTTAGCACCTATTCAGTATGTTCAAGCAGTAGTGTAACAACACGATGACTCCTAACACAGTATTATTTGTTAGCTGGACCAAATGTTAATGCAGTGGAATCAGGCAGTGAAATGTTGCATTTGTGCTTTGCTCCCCTACAGAACTACCTTTGTCGCAACTTCTACAACCTTCGGTTCTTGGCCCTGTTCATCGCCTTCGCTCTCAATTTCATCCTGCTCTTCTACAAGGTCTGTGCATTTTTAACTCTGAGCGATTCTGCAAAATACGATTGCACTCCACCTGTAGGATGCGCCACTGTATCATGATACATTTCACTGACAATAAATCTGTGTTCAAGAGTCTGAATCACAAAAAAACAAAACAGAACTAATGGTGACATGTGCATAAAAGAGCCGACAAGTCCATCCGTACAAAGAGTGCATATTGGTGACGGAGTAAGTTTCATTAAGAAACTTTTCTTGGGAGTGAGATAGGATCAATGTAAAAAGTTGAGGTGGATCTTCTGATGAGTGGGTATATAAAGTATTTTAGTATAATATATTGATTATATATATTTTTTATTTAGTTTGTGTTATTTTTATTTAATTTTTATTATTTTTATTGTTACTATTTTTTATTATTAATGTTTTGTTTATTATTTATGTAATTTCTTTATAATTTCCAATGTATGTCCTAATCTCAAAAAAATGTGATAAAAAAAAAAAAAGTCTGACATTTTACACAACTTGCCCAACTACAAATCACTAACATTCCTGGACAGGATTAAGGTTTGCTCAAAAATCATAGCTGCCATCAGCAGGTAGTATTTCTATGTACTGTATAATGAACGTATCTATATTTGCAACAGTTAGTTAAAACTTCTTTATTACCACCTTTCCATGTTAACAAGTCATTTTTTCAATGTGCACTCAACTTTTTTGAAATTTCCTTTCATGTCGCGCAAATAAAATCCACTCAAAAGACTCATTTTGTGTCTGACCTTCCAGGTGTCTGACAGTCCTCGAGGTGAGGAGGAGTATGAGGGTTCTGCTCTGTTTGAGGGCTCTGGCCTATTTGAAGGCTCCGGCGCTGAGGAGGATGGGTCCGGATTAGATGACGGAGGAGAAGACGATGAAGAAGAAGGTCCCATGTACTACTTTTTGGAAGAGAGCACAGGCTACATGGAGCCAGCCATGGCCTTCTTCGGTATCGTCCACACCATCATCTCCTTCCTCTGCATCATCGGCTACAACTGCCTCAAGGTACGTGGTGTTGCTCCGCAGGAAAAAATCCACATTTCTTTTTGTGCATGCTTGTAGGTTTCAAGCAGCTTGTCTTGGTTTCCCTCTATACCCTTCAGGTCCCTCTGGTCATCTTCAAGAGAGAGAAGGAGCTGGCCAGAAAGCTGGAGTTTGATGGCGTCTATGTCACTGAGCAGCCCGAGGACGATGACATCAAGGGCCAGTGGGACAGAATGGTGCTCAACACTCCGTAAGAGCCCTGCTACATTATTAGAGAGATGGATGGATGGATGGATGGATGGATGGATGGATGGATGGATGTACTGAACAGGCCTGTCAATTTCAGCCCAAACCCAACCCGAAGCCCAAAGCCAATGTTTTAGCATCAAACTCTCTCCTAAGACACTGAGAACACCGAACTAATGCTAGCTGGCAAGTCACAACCTCTTGGCGTCAGTTCTGTTGCATGTGTGTCAGAGTGGTGTGTGTGATGGACTGTCTCAAGGACAAGATTGGTAGTCATTATATTAGGTTTTATCTTTTTTTTTTTTTCAAATATATATATTGCTACTAGGGATGAGTTATGATTTTCAATTTTTCGAATAGTCGTTATTTATAAAATGGAAAATAGTCGTTATTTATAAAAAAAATCGAATAGTTTATGCAACTATTCGTCCCATCTTGCACCGGACAACCTTCCCCGGGCAGACGCCGCGAGCGCACCCCGGCGCCATGTCCGCGTGCAAGCGGCGCCGTGCTCCTAGTAGTTTCAGCAGGTAGATCAGCTGTTCCAGCACCTGAGCATATCGTCATTCAAACCCGTCAGAAACAAAATAAAACTCACCAAAAACGTCTTGGTTTGTCTTTCATCCGGCCTCTTCCACTGTTCCAACAATATGGTTGAAATAAACTCTTAATCCATAGTGTTAGATGGGAAAATGTGCCAACGCTACATGTCGATTTCCCCCCCCTGTGTCTGTCTCTCCTAGCAGAGCAGCTGCTGCGGGGTAGGGGGGGTATTATTCGAATAATAATCTAATAATACCCAGTGATTTTCGAATAATATTTTGGCTTGGAATGCACATCCCTAATTGTTACATAACATGATGGAAAAAATACAGCAACTTGCTCACGTACGCACATATTGCAAGGGCGCGCCGAGAAATCTCGAGATGGCAGCGTCATCACAGTAAACAGTAACTGCCTGTCAGTGGCGATATGAATGAAGTATAGAATTTCAACTTTTGCAATATAAATAAACATGCTGTCACTTTCTGATCCTATTTTATGTTAACAATTAACACTTATAAGACAGGGAAACTGGGTCCTACCTTCTTCCAGTACATACAGTTTATGCAAGAAATCCATGACAGGATTTGGGCAGCAGCTAGCTTGTAGTTTCCACAGTGAGGAACAGCACACCAGTAAGGCATCTTTAACTATTCCCATCCCATTCCATTTATGGAATTAGCTATAGCTATCGTTATTGTACAATCTAACTAGCTAGCTAACATAATATGCCGTGCCAGTTGCTACTGTCGCCACATTTCTCCTGTGAGAAAGAGAAATGTGGCGGTCATCACGGTTGTGATGACCGTCACAACATGTGCTGAAATCCTGTCATGGATTTCCCTGTTCAATGGACAGCACTTGCATAAACTAGAACTTCTTGAAGAAGAAGGTATGACCCAGTTTCCCTATCTTATAAGTGTTAATTGTTGACATAAAATAGATTCAGAAAGTGACAGCATGTTTACTTACACCAATCAGCCATAACATTAAGACCACTGACAGGTGAAGTGAATAACATTGATTACTGTATCTCGTTACAATGGCACCTGGCAGTGGGGGGATATATTAGACAGCAAGTGAACATTTTGAACTTTGAACTTTGTGTTGGAAGCAGAAAAAATGGGCCAGCGTAAGGATGTTAGCGACTTTGACAAGGGCCACATTGTGATGGCTAGACGACTGGGTCAGAGCATCTCCAGAACTGCAGCTCTTGTGGGATGTCCCCGGTCTGCAGTGGTCAGGACCGACCAAAAGTGGTCCAAGGAAGGAAAACCGGTGAGCCGGCGACAGGGTCAGACCCAAGGCTCATTGATGCACGTGGGGAGCGAAGGCTGGCCCGTGTTGTCCGATCCAATAGAAGAGCTACTGGAGCTCAAACTGCTGAAAAAGTTCATTCTGGGGCTGCGTAGCCGCAGACCGGTCAGGGTGCCCGTGCTGTCATAATGTTATGGCTGATCGGTGTATATTGCAAATTTTGAAATTCTATTCTCCAATCATATCGCCACAAACAGGCAGTTGCTGATTTTAAAAATGGCTATTGTTCCCCTTTAATATTAATGGAAGACTTAAAGGTAGGGTCGGTAATGCGGAGAAATGAGCACACTAGAGTAGAGTAGAGTACACTAGATTTTTTTAATTATTGAATGATTCAACCAAAACACCCAGCCCAGTGTTGCCAACTGTTTTCCAATGAAAGTAGCTAGCAGTATTAGCTCCAAAAGTCCCTAAATCTAGAGAGAAAGTCGCCAAGTCGGCAACACTGACAGCTCGTCCCTTCAGGCCTCCCTCCAAAGCCACTCCCCAAAATTATCATTATGAACATCAACAACGAACATGGCTGTTGTTAGTACTCACAGTTGTCAAGCTACATGTAGCAGCTTATGGAAGACTCACAATGACTACAAGCAGTCTGTCAAGCAGGCAGGTAGGTAGACTTTATTACAGTCTTGTGACAGCCATAGATACCAGATTTTTTTCTTTCTTTTTGTCAGAGCATTTGATTTATTGATTGCTGTCAAGATGTAATGAGAATTTCAATAAATATAACAAAAATGTATTTGAAGAACACTACCAACTCTACCTTTAATGTTTAATAATTGTAATATACTGTATGTTTTAGGAGCCTGAACCTGGAGTGTTCATGTTGCATGCCTGTCATACTCGGGTCGGGTTGCAGACCTCTAATATATGGCATTACACATTGAGATTACTTTCAATGAAATGTTTACGATGATTCTCTGTCAATGCAGATCTTTCCCCAACAATTACTGGGACAAGTTTGTGAAAAGAAAGGTGAGTTTTTCCAGACCGCTTTGATTCAAAATATCAGCAAAATATCAGGGATATTTCCTGCAGTGGAGTGAAATTTGTGTGTGATATCCAGGTGCTGGATAAATATGGTGACATCTACGGCAGAGAGAGGATCGCAGAGTTGCTCGGAATGGACTTGGCTTCTTTGGACGTCAGTGCCATGACGCATGAAAAGAAGCCTGAACCAGACACCTCAATGTTGAGCTGGTAAGTACTGTACACTCTTAACATAAACCATTCAGGTTTCTACTGCATAATATCACAGAACAAACTTGTCCTTCTCTCTGTAGGCTAACAGCTATTGACATCAAGTACCAGATCTGGATGTTTGGTGTTATTTTCACTGACAATGTGAGTTAAGGAAGCAGTTCATGGTATAATTTAGACAATGAGAGAATCGGTTAAGAGTGTGACTGACAGCCCTCTTTCATTTTTTAGACCTTCCTCTACCTGGTTTGGTACATGCTCATGTCTCTGCTCGGACACTACAACAACTTCTTCTTTGCTGCTCATCTTCTGGACATCGCCATGGGTGTCAAAACCCTGCGCACCATTCTGTCCTCCGTTACTCACAACGGCAAACAGGTCTGCACACTTCCACTTAGGGATGTCACCATACCAGAAATGTAGAAGTCGATACCAATACCAGTGACATTCCACGATTGTCAATACCCAATCGATCCCACTGTAGAAAACAAAAACAAAACAATACATCCCATGTACTCCAACATACACAACTCAAGTTTCTTGCCAAAAACTCAATTTTTCCAAGATTACATTTGAACACATCATGATAACGTTATGATTTACTTTCGGCCAGTATCAATGCAACCTCCGTACGTTAGCTGTTAGCTCCATTATTTAGCTAAGCAGGACTGTGCTGCCCACCGGCTGCTAACAGCTAACGTTAACTAGCTCTCCTCCTGCTGATTTCAACATGGATTTGTTGTTCACAGCATTATCAGAGAAATTTTCTGGGACGCCGTTAGTCTCGAGCCCTGACAGTACCTACTGTACCTGCATCCCAGTCGCACAGCAGTTCGTGAAATAGTCATGAAATTTAAGGTATTGATTCATGTACATAGACACGTATTTAATTTTTTTTTTGTGATGGTCAGCACGAAATCAATTCGTATTCACGTAATTGTAAACCGGGAAGTATAAAGAGCGGCGAATGCCGCGTAGGGAGGAGGCCGTGGTGGATGGGTGGGTCGAAAAACACAGGACTTGGGGCGCCGCTGTAGCTCACCCGGTAGAGCGGGCGCCCCATGTACCAATGCTGAGTCTTTACCGCAGCGGCAAGGGGTTCGAATCCAACCTTTGGCCCTTTGCTGCATGTCATTCCCTCTCTCTCCCCCTTTCAATACTTACTCTGTCACTATCAATAAAGGCATAAAAAACTCAAAAAAATAATCTTTTAAAAAAACAAAAAACACAGGACTTTCATCCCGGAGACCGGTGTTCGTGTACGGTGTGAAACGACAAGTCAAAGTTGATTTATTTGTCATGTAACTTCCGTACTTACGTAAGTTACAGCACTTCCGGAGTTATTTTAACCCAAACCACGATCTTTTCCTAAAGCTAACTGAGTTGTTTTTGTCACGTAACTTCCGTACTTACATTCCGGCACTTCTTGTGTTCTTTAAACCCAAACCACGGTCTTTTTCTAAACCTAACTAAGTAGTTTGTTGCCTAAACCTAACTAAGTAGTTACCTTTTGAAAAGACTGGAGCGAAAATTCACACGTGCTTCACTTGTTACTTGACATTTGTAGGAAAACAAACAAAAAATACATTGTTGAAAGTCGTGCTGAGCGTCACGAAAAAAAGGCAAATTCATGTTTATGTACACGAATCAAATAGATTAAATTTCGTGACTATTTCACGAACTGCCGTTGGACTGTGTTGGTACTTGCGGTACTCGCGTATGTCATGTTTTCAGAATTTGGCATCAACTTATATCAAAGTATCGGTTCTGGTGACATCCTTACTTCCACTATAATGGTTCATCATGAGGCTTTCTGCACACTGACCTTGTACTAATGTCACATCCACCTGTTCCTCCTAGCTGATGATGACAGTGGGTTTGCTGGCTGTGGTGGTGTACCTGTACACCGTGGTGGCCTTCAACTTCTTCCGCAAGTTCTACAACATGAGCGAGGATGAGGATGAACCGGACATGAAGTGTGATGACATGATGACTGTGAGTGGAGTGCAGAGATATGCTTTTAGGACAATAATATCAGAGGTCAACCTTACTTTAAGTTGGTTTTGTGTTATAAAACATAATTTCCCTCCCTCCCTCCTGTAGTGTTACCTGTTCCACATGTACGTTGGCGTGCGTGCTGGCGGTGGCATAGGAGATGAAATTGAGGACCCAGCCGGGGATGAATATGAGCTCTACCGAGTGGTCTTTGACATTACCTTCTTCTTCTTTGTCATTGTCATCTTGCTGGCTATCATCCAGGGTATGTTTTTTAAGTAGTTATTTTTTTAATCAAAAGGAGGTAATTAGATGCTCCCCTGCATCAAACTGTTATGCTGCACTCACACATCGTGTCAACTTTACTGTAAATACAAGTCAAAACTGGGAAAAAATGCCTATACAGTGGAAACCTAGACAAATGCTGTTTAAATAATTTGCTCATAGTAATCAAGTAGTCCGCTTACAGTGTTCATTTTGGGTCTTTTCATACATGACAACATATGCAAAAACATTATAAAACTATGTTAGACTAACGTTAGTTGAATTTTTGATTTGTTTTTTACTCCCTTGATACTTTTGCCTCGCGGACCGTCTGCTTTCCGGCTTGATACCTGATGGTACGTGTCCACAGGGGCGTTTTTTATCGCTAGGGAAGCGACGCTTCCCAACATTGGACGCTTGGTTGGCGTGCCACTAGGCGGTGACACGATAGATGATTGACCAATACTGGGCGGTGACGTTTTCGCAGCTTTATTTCAAATACTTCCGGCTGCACCTGATTGGACAAACGCTTTCCCTTGTGGGCTGTCCGCTCCCGGATTTCAAATCAGACCAACATGGCGGCTCGTTTGGAAACTTTCTCTTATTCAACGAAAATAGTTCAACATTTGAGGCGAGAAATAATCCATGCAGTTGCTAAATCTGTCTTTATTTTGGATCGACAACGTTTATTTTAAAAGATTCTCTGGAGTTTCGCGAGGCGGCGAGTCGCGTCGGACGCCCGTGATTTGCATAAAGTAGACTAGACCTCAACTTTATGCAAATGAGGAGCAGGCGTCATGACGCTCCGTTTCTCGAATCGCGCCGCCACGCTACCAGAACGCATTGCACGGCTGCTTACATAGACAATGAATGGCAAGCATGGAAAGGACGGAGCCTGTGGACACGTACGATGAGGCTGATGCTGCATGCACATTGATATCGTGACGAGAAAAGGAAAGTCATCTATGAAAAACGAATGCGCACGGGGAAAGCACCCTCGTCAAGTGGATTGCTAACGCCTGGTCATGTAATGCCCCCAAAGGGAAACTTTTTCTGATCCTCAACCGGCTCTGCAGCACACATGCAGAACACCCATCTCTCTCAATGCCGCTACCGGGTGAGCGAGCGAGGAGCCCCGGCAAAGGGGCGCCACACATCTGCATACGCGGCCAAAAACGGCAGTGCCTCACCCTTGGTGAGAGAAAAGGCAGAAGAAGCGAGCCAGTAAATAGCGAAACGGTCTGTTTCATTACTATGTATTCATGTAATACATATACAGATGTCAATTAGATGGTAATCTGCATGAGAAGTGATGCACAACAACAAAGATTTGGTTATAATAATCATCCACTTAAACTGATCAATTTGACAAAGACAGATGTGATCACTATAAGCGGTTTCCACTTTAAAGTAGGGTGGGTGGGTTTTTTTCTGCAGGCTCTTCTACGTCTACTTCTGTGTTAATATATGTTGCAAATGTGTCTGTAGAAATACAAATAAAAGAAAATTAAATAAATAATTAAATTTAAATTCTACAATTTAATTCTGCATACGTAACATTTAACTGAAAGTCACTATGCGAAGAGTTAGTGACACTTGGTGACAGTGGCGCCTTCTTGTGGTTGTATCAAAAAAGACACTGAGGTAGAGAGCATTGCACAGGATGAAATGGTTGAAGATTGCATCAGTGTTCACCAGGATTGTCTCAAACCAAAACTAATTTGAAAGTGCTATAATCACAGACAGGATTTTACAGATAGTGGCTTTAAAGGGGCTATAATAAACATTTTTCTAATAACAATGGAACAAATGATTATGTGTAATGTGAAATAGGTTAATAGTAGTGATCATTCTACAGTTCCCCTCAGCTCCACAAAGCTTTATGGCATCTTTCAGCTCACTGTTTTGGTTTTACAGCCCACAACTTAACTGTTTTGCTCCTGTCCACACGCAGCTATTTTCAGCGAAATACCTCTAAAACCCCCACTGTATGCACTGATTTAAAATTCATTCATAAAAATGGTTTTTGATGTGGGTGAGTTGAACACTGTTCGTAGAGATAAGATGTTGTCCAGGACCACCACAGGAAAATCTTCTGTGTTTTCTGATGTGAAGCTCGGAGTGAACAGGACAGAAACTTTGAGTCAAAATATAGGGAATAAGAAAAAGTGTTTTAGAGGTCAGAAAATATAATTTGTGACTAGAAGTTTGCAGTTTTCTGCACTAGTAAGACATGCTGTCTGTCTGTCTGTCTGTCAGGTTTGATCATTGATGCCTTTGGAGAGCTGAGAGACCAGCAGGAGCAGGTCAGAGAGGACATGGAGGTAAGATAATGAGTTTCAGAGGGATTTAACCGCTACTGAATCCACCTTCAATTCTCCTTCAGCTACAAGAAGAACGTGTTTAAATCTGAACTGTCCTTTCTCCCTCTAGACAAAGTGTTTCATCTGTGGAATTGGAAGCGACTACTTTGACATGACGCCACATGGCTTTGAGACCCACACCTTAGAAGAGCATAACTTAGCCAACTACATGTGAGTTACCTTTCAGAGTGCAGATGTGCAGACACACTTTTAAATACAGTATGTATTCATTTTTCATGTTGCGACTAATTACCCTTACTTTACCTACAAGTCCAGTGCGATCTATGTGACGCACGTTGAAGTGAATATATAATAATTAAAATCAACAGGGATTTGGACAATTATTCTTTATTAATTTATTAACGTACAAATCATACAATTAATATGCTCTCCTCAAAGCCACCAGACAACAGTCATTTTACCTCTCTGATCATCGAAACAGTATCAAAATAAAACTCATCAAAACCGTCTTCGTTAGTCTTTCCGCTGTTCCAACAATCACCAACTCTGGTTTGGTCGAAATAAACCGTTAATTCACTGAGTTAGATGTGAAAAGAAAACGGACTCCTGCGTTCCTCAAAGCCACCAGACTCCATTGACAGAAACATTAATTTTACCTTGCTGATCATTGTAAAACACAATTCACTACTGAGTCTATTGCCTATTTTCCCATGTTTAAAAAAACCTGCATAAACGTGCTAATTTTGGTGGGAAAAGGGTATAATTGTGAATGTCTTTTCTTACCCCCCCAAATAACCAACAACCCGTTATGTTGCCTTATTTTTCTCTATTTCCCTTTTCTCTTTCAGGTTCTTCCTGATGTATCTCATTAATAAAGATGAAACAGAACACACAGGACAGGTCAGTAAACATACGTATATTTAAGATATATATAAAGAAGGTACATGAAATAAAGGTGCAGCCCTCATTGGTTGTTTTTGTCTTCATAAAATCATAATGTTTTTTAAATCAATCATCATCAATCAATCATTTAAATTAATTTAATTGTTTCAGGAATCCTACGTGTGGAAGCTGTACCAGGAGCGATGCTGGGACTTCTTCCCTGCTGGTGACTGCTTCCGGAAGCAGTATGAGGATCAGCTCATCGGATAACGTCCTGCATCGTCTAACGTCTGAAGGAGAGAGGAGGGGAGGGAAATTCAGAGAGAGGAAAGATTAGACATTTAGAGATTGAACACATCTATTTTCTTAGTTTTGTCCTTTGTCTGCACATCTCTCTCCTCCGTTGAAGCTATGCACACTTTGACTGCACTGTTGTACCACCTGCAGCAGAATGTCGATGAGGTAGAGTTGAGAGGAAGAATAATATCAGAGAGGCATAAAAAGACACAAGAAGCCAGGGGCCTTTTTATTCCGCTATGAATACACTACATGGCCTTTTTGGTGTAAAATATACATAGACTGCCTTGCCTATCAATGCATTTATACAAAACGGGCTCTTTCAGTCGCTACTGCTGTAAACGTTTTAGTGCCTATAGCAATGTCACTGCTTTAGCGATCAGATAGTTTTTAGCTTTAACACTTTTATTTGAGATTAGAGTGGATATGTTTATATTGTTTGTAAGGTTGGGATTTTTTTTTTTTTTTTTTCTGAATGTGGCTGCTGCCATTTGATATTTAATTTCTGATTTCTGGTGTTTCAGTGAGAGAGAGCGTTTTGAAGGAAAATGATTCAGCAGCTCACAGTTCAATCTCCGACATCCTCGAGGGAGCAGTGGCCCCCTCTCGCTTCTTTTTCTTCCTCTCTCTAGCGAGAGAGTTAGAAACTCGTCTTCAAACAAGCGATCATGAATGGAAACTCTTGTCGGACTGACTTGCCAAGATAATAAACGGAGTATCATCTGCGTACGCGACATACACCGGTGTGAATCAGCTGTATAGACAAACCCAGTTTGCACTCTGAAGTCTTACAATGCGTCCCTGGATGTATGTGGTCCCCTATCTCCACTGGTGTCTCTGTGCCATGTAAGATAGTGATGATGTACACACATACAGTATAGGAGGATGCCAAGGTTATTTATTTATTGTTTATATGCAGATCAAATCTTCTGAAGACGACCGTTTTAGCCCGTCTGTATTTCTGGCCAACAGTCTGTTTTATGACACTTTATGCACAAACAAGTTTTTGTCAGTGCATTAAAATAACTAATGAATGTATTTAATGTATACATTTTGACCAAAGTGTCATGTGTATAACTTGAGTATTGTCTAGGCTGCTTAGAGGCCTTTTGAAGAAAAGACGTATTTTACATAAATCATAGATACATATATTTATTTTTCTTTAGGGCTTTGAAGAATTTGAACGATCGTGCTTCTTTGTCGGACTTGATCACGTCGTGTGTCCCTATTTGTGAAATCCACAGTGGTGAGCAGACTTGGTCTCACACTGAAGTAAATGCCCAGTTTGCAGTCAGAAGAGCACATTAGCCTTTGTTTTTGCTAGTTAGGTTTTTATTATAGAAATTTTTAGGAATCCAGCATATCACTTATTTTTCTCAATCAAAGTCACGTGTGATGCGTTGATCCCAGACACTTCTGTCTCACTGTGCCTCTTACAGATCACATACAAACGCTCCATCTCTCATTTAATGTCATGACTGAGTTTGTCAGAGG
Organism: Sebastolobus alascanus; assembly: GCA_916701645.2. NCBI lineage: Eukaryota > Metazoa > Chordata > Actinopteri > Perciformes > Sebastidae > Sebastolobus > Sebastolobus alascanus. Next base: position 983,538 of record CAKAOJ020000040.1, on the reverse strand, counting down.
CTGAGCAGTATTTTGTTTTCCGACCACTCTGATGTGTACTTGCCGCTGTGGTCCACACAGAGGCAGCTGACAGTACGGAAGCTGAATGGAGATCACTACTGTCCACCTGACTGAGTGTCTTCTGACTGAACCCTGTGTTTCAATACAGAATAAACAGATTATTTTAAGGACAACTGGGACATGTGTCCTCATTTACATGTAAGCTTCTGTATGTAATAACTGTCTCTCTGTGTGTGTGTGTGTGTGTGTGTGTGTGTGTGTGTGTGTGTGTGTGTGTGTGTTCTTGTTTTTCTACCTTTGTGAGGACCAGTCCTCATTAGGTTTAGGCCTCAGAGGACAGTACTCTAAATGTTGTTACAGGGACATCAACATTTGTTTGCATTTATAGTATGCATTTAAATACTTGTCTGCTTTCTGGTCTGTGAGCCTCGGACAATGTTCAGTCTTCATTATTTGTTCCGTTGTGGCTTTTTCTGACCTGTCCCTCAACATCTCCACAAGTGCATTAATATAAATTAGTCTTTAATGTGCGTTTATATTTAACCAATAATGTACAATGCAAGTATCATGAAGAAATGGTTTTAAGTAAATTTAAGTGCTTTACATTAGAATTTAACTCCCCATAATATCCTCTCTAAATGAGAAGAAAATTAGGTAACACTTTCTATAACGCCCATGTCTACATTGCATTATAAACATACTTATAATGCATTATAATCTGCTTATAGCACTGTATAATTATAGTTATAAGCATTCATAAACATTCACAATGCTTTATAACAATAATCATAACACATTATAAAGCATTTTGTAATGATTTATAAGGTCAAGTATCATAATACTTTATAACTGCTGCTCACTCACTGACATTTGTTTTTGCAAGAATCATAGTGTATTATAAGTTTATAAGCTGTAATACATTATAATGTGATTATAAGTCATTATAAGTGGTCATTTAAAGGCCTTGTAAAGCAATAATAAATATGCATTCTGGCTTTGTCACACCACAGAAAAATGTGTTACTAACCACCCAGCCAAATTTGAATGATTAAATAAGTCGCTAAGTATATAAAATTAGCTTTCAAAATCATGGAAAAATAAGCAGTATTCTCTGCTCTGAAACACTGGTCCGCTGAAGGTGCTGAAACCACACCCACAAGCAGGGAAAGGGCATTCCCTCAGTAGCGGCGAGCGAAGAGTCCAGCGCCGAATCCCCGTCCGATGGGTGAATTGGGGAAATGTGGCGTGTACGGAAGACCGCTTGCCCGGTGTCGCTCGGGGCCTGAGTCCTTCTGATTGAGGCTCAGCCCGTGGACGGTGTGAGGCTGATAACGGCCCCCGTCACGCAGGGGTCCGGTCTTCTCGGAGTTGGGTTGTTTGGGAATGCAGCCCAAAGCGGGTGGTAAACTCCATCTAAGGCTAAATACCGGCACGAGACCAATAGTCGACAAGTACCTGAAGGGAAAGTTGAAAAGAACTTTGAAGAGAGAGTTCAAGAGGGCGTGAAACTGTTGAGGTAAACGGGTGGCGTCCGTGCAGTCTACCCGGGGGATTCAACTCAGCGGGTTAAGTACGGCTGCTCGGTGTGGGAGGTTCCCCTCGCAGGACCTCTCCCCGGCGAGGGCCAGCATTTTCGAGGCGGTGCACCGTGACCCGCTCTAGGTCGGCTTGGGAAGGCTCTGACATCTCTCCATTAATGCATGAATATTGGTCCTGTTTGTGCATGTGTGTGTGTGTGTGTTTCGGGCCTGTGTGTACTATGTAAAAATAACAGAGTGAAAAAATAGAATTTCCCCCTCGGGGATCAATAAAAGTGCCTTACTTTCTTCTTTTCTATTGACCTTGCTTTGTTTGGTAAACCAATGGTCAGGTAAAGATCTATGGTAAGTAAACATGAAGTGTAATTACAAATACTGCTCTTAAGTCCTGAAGCTATTTAGACACCTGAATGTACATAAGCATGGGACTCAAGTGCTGTGAGGTGTAGAGATGGTAAACTTCTGCTTCAAAACTGTCTCACCTTACTCAAAAGGCACAACCACAACACATCCACAGATATTAATACTACATAAAATACAGTTAACAAGAACAATACAATTAATTTACCGGTCTCAATTAAATTGTGATGCCTCCATGACCAATTTAAGCAAATGAGACTGAGGACAACTATGTACAAGAAAAGTCAATGTGGTGAGAATGCCTGCATGTTTTTGACAGCTAATTTGTAGAGGAATTTTGCTCTTCTCTCCTTCTGAGTGGCAAACGTCTCAATGAGCTTCTCATTAAAGTCAGGAATGTCTCTGACGAGTTTCTTCTCCATGGAGAGCATGGCCAGAGAGCATCAAGGTGATCCTCCGTCGCTTCATGTTCTGGTGCTGCTGGTCAGGTTCACTGTCCTCACACAGAGAGGAAATGGAGGCCCTGGTCCAAAAAATAAAGTTTGAGTTGCTAATTTGCCATCAGACTCCTTAATGTGCAATTCTATTCATTGTGTGCAATATACTCATTGTTGTTTACCGATGTTTATATAATTCACTTTTTTTAAACTTTAGTCAGTTTTTTTTTTAGCATTTTTATATTACATTCATGAGCCAGATGCAATGTAATTTTATTCTGCTGTGCACTTAGCTTGTGTATAGTCTGAATAACAATTAAATTAATCTTCAATCTTCAATTACAACTAAGCGTCTTCTAGAAATTGACCTGGTGGATTGTGTTTAATAACTACTTTACCTGCATTATTATCCAAATTTGATTGTCTCTTCTCTTTCCTATTTAAAATTCTAAAACAAATATAATTGTGATGTGCTTTATGATAATCATTCACTTTGATGACAAGGCACATTTAGGCTTTTACAGACGGTTGGAAGTGAGCAACTCATCTTTCTAACAACAACTTTATTAGCAAATAGTAAATATCTGGGAGTTATTTACCTAATCGTTAGCAATCGATTATTTTGGATAAAATGTTTCGGTTTTTATCCACCTCCTCATTGTGTTTCCTCACCGCAGTCCTGTGGCCATCATCCAGCTGCGTAGTGATATTCACTCGGCCTAGCATGGCTATCTTGACAGAGCTTCCATGTGTGTCCTTGTGTTCTCGTGTTTCCTTACTTTTTCCGACAGGAAACAAAAACAATGACCACTTAGAGTAACTTATAATCACATCATAATGTATTATAACAGTGATTATAATGCATTCTAAAAAGATTATAGTCACTATGATCCTTGCAAAAAAATGTCAGTGAGTGACCATTATGAAGTATGATAATTGACCTTAAATCATTATAAAATGCTTTATAATGTGATTATGACCATTGTTATAAAGCATCATGAACCTTTACAGCCTTAATTCTTTGCAAGGGGTACAACTCTGACACCCACTGACATTATGAAGATGCTTGCTGTTGCACTTTATTGAATCAAATGTTCCCTCTCAGGCGTCTCCCTTTGCAGTTTCATGGCGGCTTTGGCAAAACTTTATCTTAATCAAATATCAAAAGTGGATTGTTACACACTAAACATGTCAGGAAACACCCATGTATCACTAAAACAGCCTTTGTTCCCTGACAGATTATGTGTCTCTGTGTGCATATGAACCGCTTGCATGTTTACTTTGTAAAGCATTTGTTAGCATTTGTAATAACCTATACTGTCTCCATGAAGTGCGTATATAACGTTACTGAATGCCTAGACCTGAATGCTAGATAAGGGTTGTTTCTATTTGCCTTAGGTAGGTAGACAGGTGGGTGGATATTTCATGAATCATGCATAGACCATTACTACAACTCTTAAAATCTCAGGGGAGAAAAAAAAAATGATATCTGGTTTCTTGTTTGCTGAGATCATGTCTTCTACACAGACCTCCACTTCAAGAAATTCAAAGTTTGTTGTCTTTTCCACCAACAAAGAGAAATATTCTGATAGTTGTAACTTGTAGATTGTATAAAACCAGTTTTGTTCACTGTGTAAGATTTGGGAAGAGTTCTAAAGTTGAGGTCCTTGTACTTTACTTCTACTCCACTAATAGACAGAGGGATACTTTTTATTCCACTAAACTTCTTTGACAGCTTTAAGTTCTAGTTACTATACACTGAGATTTTGCAAACAAAAATATGATGAGCTTATAAAATATGAGCTGTTAAATATTAAACTCAGCAGCAGTACATACACAATAGTTAAAATCAGCTCCATCTCGACCAGTTACAACAGTGAAATGTTTAATTCAGTAATAAGAATCCAATAATATACAATAGTGGGACACTCAGAGTTGCACTATTAGTACTTTTGTCTTCTGATAATACATATGTACTTATACTTTTATAAGTAATTTTTGATGCACGACTTTTACTTGTAATGGAGTATTTTTATATTGCAGTATTATTACTTTTACTTAAGTAAAACATCCGGATAGCCTCATTGCTTCAATAGCTGCTGCACTTTCAACCATGTTGGTTTTTCTTGCCGCACACCCACACACACACACACACACACACACACACACACACACACTCTGTCTTTTGTTGTACCGTGCCGCTCCTCTGCTGGGTCAAAGGTTAATTTGCATCTTGTGACTCCAAAGTAAACATGGTGATGCAGACCTGGGTTTGGTACCCTGCTCTGCCCCTCCCTCCTCATTTGTATAAAAAGAGGCCTCCAGCAGAGATCAGTTCCTCACAAAACCCTCCTGATTCTGTCTGCTGTCCGTCTCATCGACTGCTGTCATGTCGTTTGTTGCTCCTCCTGGCTATCAGCCAATCTACGGCCCTGTAAGTATCTGCACTGACTGCTGCTACTGAGTAATGCATTGCACTAATGCAAAGGGATTCTGACTCAATCACCAGTGGGGTCGGCCACGCTAAAAAAATCTGTTGGTGTAATAGTTCAGAGTCTAGTTTAGGTTTGTGTCTGGGATTTCCAATCTATATTTTGTTCTTCAGAGGACTTGGTACAGAATTATGTTGCACTCTGGACAACAATATGACCTAAAATTGATATCAGTTAAAAATAACTATGTATTAGATGTGTCCGGATGCCTCATATCTGACACGTTTGTCCGGATTAATGACAGTATAAACATTTAAAGATTCTGTGGTCTTATTGGTTAATTACTGAATTATTATAATTATTATTTGCTGTAGATATTCATAGTTTAATTACCATTACGGGATTCAATGAATTTATTTGTTGAAAATTGCAACAAGAGTAAAAAAAAAATTATGGCAAGAGTTTCAGTATGACATTAACACATCTAGTCCAGCCCTAGTACAGTATGTACTAAAGGGAAGGTAAAACCAAAAAGAGTACAACACAGTACTTGAGTAAATGTACTTTCCTATTTCCTATTTCTATTATTAATACTGCTATTTCTATTATCACCTTATTATATCCACTGTTATTGATTATTGTTATTTTGATTATTGTTATTTGTTTTACTACTTATAGCTTTTGTGCTATTATTCTGGTTGCTGTGCATCTCTCTCTCTCTCTCTCTCTCTCTCCCTCTCTCTCTCTCTCTCTCTCTCAACCCAACCGGTTGAGGCAGATGGCCGCCCACCCAGAGCCGGGTTCTGCCCAAGGTTTCTAACCGTTAAAGGGGATTTTTTTCTTGCCACTGTCGCACCAAGTGCATGCTCATGGGGGATCTCTTGTTGGGTCTCTGAACTATAGAGTACGGTCTACACCTGCTCTATATGAAAAGCGTCTTGAGATAACTTCTGTTATCAATAGTGAAATCAAACTATTGCTACACTCATTTTTATTGATACTCTAAATAATATCCTCCCGAACCGGACTTTGTGAATCATGAATATTTATTGTTCATTGTACAGAGTATTCCCTATCTGGGGCCCATTTATGGAGGCCTGAGGGAAGGAGTGTCCATCTACATCCAGGGATCCATTCCTGAGGACATTACCAGGTGAGTATATAGATAGAGTAGTAGTAAATCTTAACTCAAGTTCCACTTGTCTGAATTATATCCACTGGGCTTTTTTTTTTTCCATCTCTAACCAAAACCTTTTATCACCACTTGAGAACTGGGGGAACACCTTGTGTAATCCCACGCTGGGTGGAGCTGGTTTCTTTGCATAAGCACATTTGTAACACACAGCTCCACTTTTATCACCTAACCCTCCCCTTTTCAAAGTAGTAATATCTGAGGTACTTTTACAGCCCATTAACAGACAAAGTAAACATTACACATACCTGACTGTATCGTTACATCTTTTGTGGAGAGATTTTTTTTTTACAAGATCCTCACTCAGTCAGCCCCACCTGCACTGTTTGCATTTCTTCTGTTTTCTAACACTAAACTAACTTATCAGTTTCTTCAGGGCTCAGTGACATAATGTCTGTGGTTCACCTGTTGTTCCTCGTGTCAGGTTCTTTATCAACCTGCTCTGTGGAGAGTCTGAGTCTAGCGACATCGCCCTCCACTTCAACCCTCGGTTTGACGGCTGGGACAAGGTGGTCTTCAACACTTGTCAGGAGGGATCCTGGGGGTCTGAGGACAAGATTCGTGATATGCCCTTCTCTAAAGGCCAGGCCTTTGAAATGGTCATAATGGTCACTTCACAGGGCTACCAGGTCAGACCAACCACAATTCACACATACATGCAAACTATTTTCTAAATAACACATGGTTTATAACACACTTTAATGTAGTTGTTTGCAGATATAAGGGCATTTTGTTAAGCCCCGTTGAGCCCTCACCCTTGGAAAAAACGCCTACATAAAATCCCCAAAATGAATCAGGAATAGCTTCATCAACCTTAAAGCTTATATGCATATATCTGGTCTCCTTTGGAAGGTAAGATGCTGAGTAATATGAATCCATTGTAGGTAAACTAAACTATGTTACCATGGAGATTCGACTCGAGATGCAATAAAGGAAAAAAATGTGATTTTCATCTTCGCCTAATATTAAATTTAAATGTCAAAGGCAATATCACCTTTATAACAAATATCCCATAGATAATGATACAACTGAGTGTCTTTTCCCACTCTTTGATTACAGCTGTATCTATAAATTTGATGAAAATACACTAAAATACAACATTTCAGATACAATTTATAAAGATATACTCAGACGGGCTCAATGTTCTGGCCATGTTTATTGTTTACATATTGACCGTTTACTGGGAATTTTACTTAAAAACACTATTTAATTCCATATAACCATGTTACAAATAAAACATTGAAATAGTAATAAACAGAATGAATACTGATCAATATTCATATATGACCGAAGAGCTCCATGCTATACAGGCAGATACATGCAGAATGGAAAGGCCCACAGTGCTCTGAGATATCCATAGATTTGTCAAAATGAGACGAAAATAAGATCAGGTGCGTTAGAAAGGCCGGAATCTCTAGTTTCCAGCGATACCAAGCATGATATAAACCTTTTCTTGACTTTACTAGACAACATAAACATTGTTAATGGTGTCATGTTGTTGCCATAGCAGCAGAATGGCAATGAAAAGGTCTCTAGTAGACTGAAAATTATCGCAGATCTTCCCAAGATCATAACTTGTTGTTATATTTGCAAAGTTTATTTCTGTATGACTTTATTGTTAAAATACTTCATAATAATACATAGTTTGGACAACATACATTACAAGCTGAAGACCTCAGTGACCTCAGTGAAGACCTATACTGTACATCTTTTATATTATTTCAACTGTGTTTTACTATATTGTCATTTATCTGTTTATACACCAGCATCCACTTATTGGTGCCCACAGAAGGAGTTATAGTTGTTGACAAATAACAACAACATTATAGTGTGTTATAAACCTTTTTATTAAATATAGTGCCTAAATGCTAAGTAGGGGGTTAATTGATGTTTAACCAATAACTTGTTTTGGCTCGTTTTGCGCTGCAGTAATGTGTTCGGTTTCTAATTGTGTGAATACTTCTTAAACAGATTGGACCATATATACAGTATGTTATGGCACACTGCTTAAAATGTGATATGATCCTGTTACAGATCAAAGTCAATGGGAATGACTTCTACACCTTCGAACACCGCCTCCCTGTGGAGAGAGTTCGAGCAATGAAGATCGACGGAGACGTCTCCATCCAGACGATTAACGTCATCGGGGTGAGACTCCCCGTCCCTGGAGTTTTCAGCTGGATGCTTTGGGCTTTGCTTGGGCAAATAACTTCAGCAGCATAATAAATCATGAACGACTGATTTCAAATGCTTTCTGCTTCTGCGGCAGGGTGCTCGAGGTGGCATGAATAGGTATCCTGGAGGAATGGGAGTGAGTGTTTGCGTTTGCTTCATTTTGCTGGGTTCAAATTGTTTCAAAAATGTTTATCACTTCAAGCTTTAGCAAAGCTGGAACCTCAATGTGCAATGAGAAAAACATGTCTTAGGGCTACCACTGGTTGCTAGGGTGTTGTTAATGGTTGCTAGGGTGTTAGTATGTGGTGGTAAGACAAATGGTTAAGAGGTTACTATAGGTGATTATTACACGGCTTGAATACTCAATTCTGATTGGTCAGTCACGGCGTTCTACGGTCTGTTATTTCTCTATAACAGACAGTTGCTATGTAAAACAGACCATTGCTATGGGCGTAGTTCTGATGTCGGACTCTGGCGAACCGTTTTTGTGTCAAATTATTGATTTCTTAAGTAAGTAGCCGTGTAATAAGCGGGATAATGTACAGCTAGCAGGTCATTGTTGTGAAATAAACCCCGACAGGGCGATGTGGCAGTACATTATCCCTTACATATATTATAGTAGTAGTTTTTTTTGCAGTGTTTTACCTGTGTTGCTGTTTTACTTGTACAAATTAAGAAAGCACACACATGAGAGTAAACCTGAACCAGAGCACTGTGAGCAGATTACACTTTTAAATTAAGGTTTTATAATTTGCCTTAGTATTTTCATTGTTATTCCAAACTAGTCAAGCTACGCAGCGCTGATCAGATATGAATCAAGATTCTGTTACTGTAATGCCTATTTCTCACCTCAAATGTTTTCAGAAACATATTTTATTGTACTGGTTTTGCTGGTGGGCGGTGCTTGGTTTTGTCTCGACTGTTTTCAACATGGAGGCCGGGTCACAAACAAGCCCCCCAGGAAGAGCGCCAGCCTTTGAAGCACGTGATGCCATTGGGCCCAATAATACTTTTTCCCATAGACTTACATTGGGAAAGAGACGTCTTTAACTGAGGCTGATCATTTTTTTTTAGGTCAATAAACTTCCCAGTACGAACACTTGAATAGCCCTTATATCATTAGGTCCTAAAAGTTGTAAAATGCACTAATAGCCAAATCCAGAGTTATTTCCCTTCCTCTGTTCATGTGAATGAGAACCAGACCGAGGCTGGAACGAGGGCTGGGAGGCGGAGTTAAAGGAAAGGGCAATGGATGCGAAAGATCGCCGGAAGATCAGAGTATTTTATCACTCGGCAGTCGAGTTCATGCGCCACTGAGCAACTCTCATAGGAATGAACGCTGTATCCAGTTCTCTTTATACATCCATGGTCACAAACTTTCTCATATTTGTTCAAAGTTACCGACTGAAGCTTTAATGAGATTTGTTGTATGTTTAGTTTTACACTTCTGTTTGGTTTTTTTAGGGCGGAATGGGAGGAGGAATGGGAGGAGGAATGGGAGGCGGAATGGGAGGAGGAATGGGAGTGAGTATGCTTAGTTTGGGCGTAAAAATTCAAATTTAACACAGCATTGTGCAGGATTTAACATGTTCACCACTGTTCAACAGGGCGGATATCCCGGAGGTGGCATGGGGGTATGTTATTTTCGTCTTTGAATGCAGTTTCCTTTAAATATTACTGGAAATATAGTGAAATACAGTGAACATCTTTCCACTAACCCCCTGCTCCTTCTAACTGATACCCAGGGAGAATACCAAGGAGGAGGAGGAGGCATGGGAGGAGGCATGGGAGGAGGAATGGGAGGAGGAATGGGAGTAAGTATACTTAGGATGAGAATTTTTGTCAAGTGTCAAAAATAAATTAAATAAATAATTAAACAGTATTTAACATGTTTACCACTTTTCAACAGGGAGGATATCCAGGAGGAGGCATGGGGGTGAATACAGACTTCTATTTCTGCTTTTCATCAGTGCTCAAATTTAAAATTCCTTAATTAATAATATGGTGTATATCTATTACATCCATGTCAAAAATACATTTAAAAAAACGCCAGCCTAAGTCAAGTTAATTCACAATAAATCACAAAACTAAATCATATTAAATCTTTGTTTTTAAAATATGTGCTTCTTCACAGGGTGGATATCCAGGAGGCATGGGAGGTGGTATGGGAGGCGACATGGGAGGAGGCATGGGGGTATGAAACAATGATATAATAAGAGATTTTAGCGTCCTTTTGTATTATCCCAAACTAAGCCAAACTAATTTGTCATGTGTACAATTTTTTTCTTGTGTCAGGGAGGATTCCCAGGATCAAACCTGCCGGTGAGAACACATTCATAAAGCCCTCTATGTATGATATTATCTTACTTCTGGTAATCCAGTTTAAATCTTATATCTGTTACTCTGATTCCAGGGGATGGGCGGGCAGCCAGTCTACAACCCTGTAAGTAAAATTACATACATACAATACATCTAGTTGTGACACTTTGAACGTAACATCATTATTCCCGTAGTCCACTTCTATTTTATTTAAAGTTTTATTTTTAACGTCTTTATTGTTATTATGCTATTATGACTACTGTTCACGTTGGAGATGACTGTTGACTTGAGAGTAGGGCTGTCAATCAATTCCAATATTTAATCACATGATTGTCCATAGTTAATCGTGATTAATCCCAAATTAATCGCACATTTTTTTTATCTGTTCAATAGTATTTATTACTCTTATCAACATGGGAGTGGGCAAATATGCTGCTTTATGCAAATATATGTATATATTTATTATTGGAAATCAATTAACGGCACAAAGCAATGACAGATATTGTCCAGAAACTCTCACAGGTACTGCATTTAGCATAAAAATATGCTCAAATCATAACATGGCAAACTGTAGGCAACAACAGCTGTCAGTGTGTCAGTGTGCTGACTTGACTATGACTTGCCCCAAACTGCATGTGATTATCATAAAGTGGGCATGTCTGTAAAGGGGAGACTCGTGGGTACCCACAGAACCCATTTTCATTCACATATCTTGAGGTCAGAGGTCAAGGGACCCCTTTGAAAATGGCCATGCCAGTTTTTCCTCGTCAAAATTTACTGCAAGTTTGGAGTGTTATTTATCCTCCTTTGCGTTAACGTATTATTATTGCGCCCTTCACTGCCCTCTTGTGGTCACAGTGAGGAACATTAAATTAGTCAAGTTAGCGTCAGTGCCAACACATGCTAGTATACTGATGTCTGCTGGTGAATACTTTAAAAATACAATGATTAGTTATTAATCAGAATATGTATTAGTATTTTCATCTCAGTAAGGGTACTGTATTGATAATGTAAACTGTGTTATCAAACACTAACGATGATACGACGGGGGGTTGCCGTGCTAGCACTTGTGCTGGTGAGCTTTCCAAATTAAAATCTGTTTTGTTGGGAGGACCATAGTTAAAAAAGTAGTCCAATGGGTTAGCCTAGTTAGCAGGGCTACCAAACTAACACAAAATACAGTGACCAATCTGAAGCAATCAGAAACACACAAAAATATTGTGTTCTATAGCGTCACAGTTAATTCTTGAAAGTGTTACTGCTGTTTGACAAAAGATAGCAGAACAATTAACACAGGTAGGACACGTTTTTTTTTTATTTGACTATTGTAACAACAGGAATGTTAACATTGGCATTAAGGGTGACGTGATATACCGGTATTGACGATAACACATTATGATAATACTGTATAAATAATCCAGCGCCTCTTAAATCATTTTATTTTACGGTTACAGACTCTCTCTCCACCTCCCTACACTGGTATTTGAGTGTAATTGATTTGCCAAAAAAGAGACAAAATGCCCAATAAACAAAGTTAAAGATGAATTTGACTGTTAAAATTATAATTATTATTATTTTTTACAAATTTTCTGTAGATATTTCTTTCTCTAGAATTCTTTTGGCCACGATAATCGTGTGAAAATCTGTGAGTCTGTGTCCTAAAATGATCACTGTAGGCTACAGATTTAGGTAACAACGTACCTGTTCCTTTGCCATTACTTTGTTTTAGTTTTACTCTTATTATTATGCCACCCGTCTTATCTTTTTTTTTTTTTTTCTTCTTTTTTTTCTGTTTTAAGCCTGTGCCCTACTCCAACATGATCCCAGGAGGGATGTACCCTAAGAGGACCATCATCATCAGAGGCATGGTGCCCTATGGAGCAGACAGGTGTGTGTTGGTGTGTGTTTGTGAGTGGTCATACACAAACATCACTATAGTGTGAGCGCTAACAGATACGTATTACACTCCTTGCTGTGCGTGTGTTTGTGTGTGTGTGTGTGTGTGTGTGTGTGTGTTGCAGATTGAGCATCAACTTCATGGTGAGCAGATCTCGGGACATTGCCTTCCACATGAACCCCAGGCTGAGGGAGGGGATAGTGGTGAGGAACAGCATGATCGGAGGTGACTGGGGCCAGGAGGACAGAGAGGCCAGCATGAACCCCTTCATGGAGGGACAGTACTTTGATGTAAGTAGTATCTGTCATATAGTCTATATATTTAGTCCTTCAAGGTGTTCTACATTATTTTGTGGGTCAGCCCTGTCTTGACTTTTCCGTCTTTGTTTCTCAGATGTCGATTCGCTGCGGGAACCAAAGGTTCAAGGTGTTTGTGAACGGGCAGCACTTGTTCGACTTCTTCCACCGCCTGCAGTCCTTCAACGAGATCGACATGCTGGAGATAGAAGGCGACGTGCAGATCTCTTACATCCACTTCTGAGACCACACTTACTGTATAACTATTCATTCTGTACATTATTCAACTATTCCATGTGTTTTTCAGCCGGTTGGATGATCTTTCAGAGGATATGTCAGCCACTGTGTTATCTCAGGTTCTTCATCTTCCTGTGCTGTGTGATCATAAATCTTAATTAGAAAAAAGTCACATCATCATCGGCTGTATTGATTTAATAAACATGTCACTAACACATATGGGTGACATTGATACTGACTACAACAAAGCTGAGAAGGAGAGCTCATTCATGATGAACACATTTATTTCTTATACAAAATACTGTAGGTACTGTATAAAACTTTGTTTACAAATCATGACAGTGACAATATAAAGGCAATTATAGTTCAGTCTCCCAATTCAACACACCAGGAGAATCACAATCCACACACACATTTACTGTAATGCACAATACTGGCTCTCTGAAGGCACTGAAGGTAGAGAATTAAGGCTGAACTGACTGGAATCATTCAGTTTTTGCTGGAGTCCACTTGGAGGATCAGTTGTTCTTTTCAAACACATGGGTTGGTTTACCCAGTAGGTGTCTCTGCATTGAAATTAGGGATGCACCGATCCGACTTTTTCAGTCCTGATACCGATAGCGATTCCTGGGCTTTGGGTATCGACCAATACCGGTGTTTAACTAATGAGCTGTGTGCCTCAATGTGTAGAAGTGACTGGGATCATTCTTTTATGTGTAAGACAACATCAGACTTGACTTAAACATTACTTTCCTAACTTTGTAAAACAAAATGTAACAAATAAATACATAGATATAAATTTACTGAATTGATATTTCTTACACTAACAACTTGGTAAAGTATCTTCAGCAAGAAATTGCTCAAAACTTAAACATGAATTAAACTGCCACTATATAATGTATATGGTATATACAGTTAACACAGAAATGAATTGAGTGGCTATTTGAGTCAGTATCGGCCCGATATCTGATCCGGTATCAGTGCATCCCTAATTGAAATTGGTATAATATTTGTGCAGACCAAATTAGAGGAGTGCCTCAGTCTCAGCAAACAATGTAGGACTATTACTCAATGAGTATACAGTACCAAATGTATAGCAAGGAATACACATCTTAACAAGGAATTTCAGTAATGCTACAGGTATAAAATATCACTGTATACTGTTTCATATATAAGTACCTTTTGATGTCTACATCTGAGAAACACAGCACCTCATTTTAAACAATTGTTCTCCCAAAATGTGTGTTGGAATATGGTCCATTTCATTGACAAAATAATGAACTAAAGCAAATATATATATATGAAAATAAGTGCATGCATGATGCAAAGTTGCAGCGAGTGAACCTCACAGCAGAGGTCTGGATGAACACACTCGCTGCTGCTTTCTGTCTCCTCGACTCTGCTGGTGCCAGACTTCTATTTACAGTGCTAAACCTCGAGAAACAAAAATATCCCAGAATAAGAGAGTGGCAGGATGATGTCAAATGACGAGGTTAGTCATGTTTCCCAGTCTTTCGCTCATTTACGCCCTGCGATGCGTTCACTGCAGGCTTAGCTCTCTGCCTTTATGTGAATATGCATGTTGTTACATGTGAACTGACAGCCCAGTAGCACAGCAGTTCGTGAAATAGTCACGAAATTTAATGTATTGATTCGTGTACATAGACACAAATTTCACATTTTTTTCGTGATGGTCAGCACAGAATTAATTCGTATGTAATCCACGTAATTGTGATCCGGGAAGCATAAATTAAACTTCCGTAGGGAGGAGGTCGGGGTGGAAAAAACACAGGAGTTTCGCCCATGAGGCTGGTGTTCATGTCCCGTGTGAAACCACGTCAATGTTGACTTATTTGTCACGTAACTTTTGTACTTAAGTTACAGCACTTCCAGAGTTATTTTAACCCAAACTACGATCTTTTCCTAAAGCTAACCAAGTAGTTTGTTGCCTAAGTCTAACCAAGTCGATCTTTTTCTAAACCTAACTAAGTAGTTTGTTGCCTAATCCTAACCAAGTTGATCTTTTCCTAAACCTAAGTAGTTTTGTTGCCTAAGCATTAACCATGTACATGAATCAAATAGATGAAAATTCTTAACTATTTCACGAACTGCTGTGAGACTGTGTTGCAACTGATTTCGTGGGAGGCGTCTGCAGGACGACTGAGAATGTCCAGAAAGAAAATTAAAACACAAAATGAAAAAGCGTAAAAGATATACAAATTATAAACAAACATACAATGATATAAAAATATTAGTGCAAAATTGTAGAAATACAAAAAAAAAAATCAGCATAAAAAAATATTACAAAATGTGTAATAACACTGTGCTTGAGCCAAAAGCAAAGGTGAGGAGCTTATCCTGCCGTTTGCCCTGGGTAACTCCACCATGTCTGTACCTACTCTCAGTCCATCCACCTGCCTCTGGTTATCTGTACCCTCTTTATTTGACCAGTACCTGCTGAGCAAAGTCTCCTGAGTTATGACAAAGATGTATCGACTAGTTGAATCAGGACTTTCACAGGTGTTTAGTGAGGAAAGAGTTGTCTTATGTGAACTGTAAATGGCTCATGGTGCTTCATGCACAACTAGAAGTACGACGGTTGTTATAGCGCTACATTAGGCCATCATACACACTACTGTAATAAGATGGTAGGTTCCCCATTCAGAACAGCTTCACATGAAAGTCTCTAAAGCCTGCAGTGGAATTTTCTTTGCATATTTTGGTCTCTTAATTATTTAGTTGTTATCACTTATATTTAAAAATTCATATTTCATTCATATTCTGTTGCTGCTATAGAGTGCTACTGGAATGAGTCCTAAAACCTGGAAATGAGTTAGCATTTTAGCACTTCCGGTTCCCTCGTTTGGAAGTCTAGACAGATGCCTGAATTAAGGTCTGTGGTTAACACAAGTTTAAGATATTTTAACATTTTGTTCTACGATACAAAATGTCAATAAATATCCCACTTGTGAATTTTGAAGCCATTATGTGTCTTTAAAAAGGTGGTTGCTAACAAGTGACTAAATGAGTGATGGGTGATGCTAACTTCCTGGTTGGCCTACAAAAATACATCATCCCTGGAGCACTCTTTAGGGTAAAAGTCTCCTAACTTCAGGTAAAGTGAACTTCAGTTGAGGGATTTCTGTGTACCATCCTTAAAGTTAAGACAGCTGTCAAAAACCACAGCTCAAAGTGGATAAATGAGCCATAAACTCCTCTTATTGTCCTTCATAAACTGTATCAATATAACCTTAAAGCAGCCAGTCGTCGTCATCAGATGATACCGTCACTGTTTCCTTTTTTTCCTACCAAGTTATTTTTGCTGTGAGTTACACAGAAGCAGGGATTCAGATGGGTGAGAGGAACACTTTTCTCAGCTGGTGTGAGTCCTCCAAGTTAGAACTTACTCACGTAAGTTCAAGCCTCTGAGTTTGTTTGGTTGTAGATTCAGCCTGGCAGTGTCTGAGCTGGTTTCACAGAGATCTCTTTTTTAGCTTAATCACGTGAAGGAGATCGATCCGCTGTACACAGGTAGTTGTGCAGATGTGGTATTTTATTGCTATAGCGACTGGGAATTCTTTTCTCTGATTGTGCTGCAGTGTTCGTGGGCAACAACGTGTGCTCTAAACTTGTTCACCCACCGTCTGTCGTCGGTAACAGTGTTCCTCCGGCTACATTAATCACACGTTAACTTTTACACTCACTTGGAAATGTGCTCTTTTCAGAAAGAGAGAGGGTTGGCAAAGGAAACAATCCCAATCCTTCACTTCCTTGGAATGCGTTCGGCTGTGTGTGTGTGTGAGTGTATTTGTGCAAAATTTGTATGTAGGGGCACATTGGGTTTCTTACAGTCAGTAGCAAGAGGCTGGATCTCGATCTTGGACTGGGGTTAAAGGATGGCACACTTTGGCAGTGACGAGTCTTGTCATTTTGTAAGAGTGAAGCCATCACTGCCAGGGCATTTTCCTGGACCCCTCCCTGTCCTCCAGCAGCTCGACGGTCGGGGTGGGAGCCGGGGTGGGGTTGGGAGTGGAGTGGCAGGACGGTTGTAGAGGCAGCGTGGCCGTGGAGGACGACACCGGCATGTCCAGGCTCTCCAAGGAGTTGGAGAGGGCTCGGTTGGTCTCGTGTTGGGGACAGAGGACGTAACGGTTGGGGTGGTGGACCTCCACTGTGGTCACAGAGTCCAGGCCCTTCAGACAGAGAGGGGTCGGCCCCACAATGGGGTCACGGCCGCCGACGGCCCCTAGCTCCATGGAAGACTCGTCCATGTTGACGTACAAGATCTCGTCTGGGTCCTGGGTGTCCGGTAGATCATCAAGGGCCTTCTCCAGCTCGCAGCGCAGGGCCTCAAATGATGGGCGGTCCTTTGGGCTCAGCAGCCAGCAGGAGAACATCAGGGAGTAGCTGGACCGGATGAACAAATGTAATGTAAGCACATTGTTTAATACTTCATTGTGTAGGTCCAATAGTTGCATAATAATTTCACTAATTTTAGTGAGTTAATTGTAATTAATTTCTAGATTAGCCTATGAAGTATTTTTTTTTCCAGATAATAAATGAATACTCATTATTTATCATGTTATTAATTATAACTGGATTTTTCTATGAAATTCCTCCTACCAATTCTATCTCTTGCCAAGTGTATTGTCTCAGAAAATTATCAGAATTTTCTCTTTACCAAATTATACATTCCCTTCTCTGGATATTATTAAGAAATTCTGAAACTTACTAAAGTAATGTGTTACCTGAAAATCAAGCAAAAGGCTGCTTTTCAAAGTAGTGTTTAACAATTTAGGGTGAAACTAATTTCACAATGAAATACAAAAAATCATAAAAAACAGACTGGAATTGTTTTTAGCCTCCAGCCTTGATTGCTTTGTGGTGAAAATGTACTTCTAACCAGGAAGCAAAAGATTTCCTTTACTTCATCATCAGCTGAGTGTGTGTTGTGAGGAATGTGAAAGGGAAGGAGTCGAAACTCACATGCTGTCCAGACAGTCTGGAGGCTGTTTGAGACGGTTTCCCTGTCTCAAGTAATCATAAATCTCGCTGTTTTCGACGCCGGGGTAGGGAGTCTGGCCCCGCGTGGCAATCTCCCACATGGTGACTCCAAACGACCACTGAGAGGGACAGGGAGATAGAAGGAGAGAGAGAGAGGGAGGGAAAGGAGCAGGAAATAGTGAGAGAGGGGAAGGGTTAAGGAGCTTTGAATTCCTTTAGCTTTTACACACCTTGCCACACACTTCTCAAACATGAATCTGCACTGGTCAAACACTGGCTATGGAAATAACACACAAATGTTTGTCTGGGCTTTCTGGACATCCTACTTTCACGTACAACTTACTAAAGAATGCACATCCTTTTTTAACACTTTCACATGTGCATGAAAACCAGGGCCCCTCAGGCAAACATACAGTCATAATATCAGCTGTTGCTGTTCATCTAATTCTGGACTATACCTTTAACATTACGATAACCTTAAAGCAATAGTCATCCAAAATCAACTTTTTACTACATGGTGGCTGTAAAAGGTTTGCACAGTACTTTCTTCTTTGGCAGAGAACTATTGCAACAGATACGAGTTTTGATAGTGGAAATAAAAAATATCAAAACAACCCAGCAGCATAATTAACTACTCTACTCTACTCTACTCTACTATCCATCCACATGCTCAGTATGATCTAAACACTCGCAGTTAAAATATGGATAAACTACAGTGCTTCCATTTCTTCCTTGAAGCTCCAAATGCTTGGCTGAAAGGATGTGTAACATTTTGAGGGATCTATTAGCAGAAATGGAATAAGTGTATATTCACCTGAAACTAAGAATCGTGTTTTCGTTAGCTTAGAGTGAGCCGTTTATATCTATATAGGGAGCGGGTCCTCTTCATGGAGTCCACCATGCTTCTCCGCCATGTTTCTACAGTAGCCCAGAACGGACAAACCAAACACTGGCTCTAGTTCTCCGACACGCAGTGGCCTTCAGAGCCGCAGAGTGCAAAACCGTGGTACCGACAGCCGCTGTCTGACTTCCGTTGCTCCTAAAGTAGTGTTATTATGGTGAGGATGGCCTCTGAGCAAGCGAACGGCGTTACCATGGTTTTGCACACGGCGGTTCACGTTACTGCAGTCTTGGAAAGGGAGGAGTGAGCGGAGGGGTACTCAGTTGGTTGCAACCTGCAACCACACCACTAGATGCCACCAAATCCAACACACTGTACCTCTAAAGTAATGTAATTAGTGATATATTGGTGAAATGATAATTGATTAGAAAATGCTGAGTGTGCGGATGACCTGTAGAGTAATGCATTATGCTGCAGGGTGCTTTAGTATGTTTCTATAAAGGTTTTGATACTTGTTTCTGCTGTGAAATTTATCACCACTAAAACAATCCACTGTAACTTTTAGAATCAATTTCAGGTCTTGGAAACTCAAAGGACAGATTTTGGGAGAAGTATGACTTTAATCTCTATTCTAAGCATGAGCTAAAGCCAAATAATAACTCTAAAATAAATTGTTAACATTGTGGGGACCGGTCCCCAAATGGGAGGTGAGTTATGCATTATGTTTACACACACACACACACACACACACACACACACACACAGTAGGTGAACTAACCACGTCGCTCTTGGTGGTGTAGACGCGATCCGCCAAGCTTTCGATAGCGATCCATTTGACGGGCATCTTTGAGATCCGCCCCTGCCTGTAGTAGTCTCCATTGTAGATCTTCTTGGAGAGGCCAAAGTCGGCCACACACACATTCATGTTCTCATTCAGCCTGAGGCACAGAAACCAGAGTGTTACAGCACTGCAAAAGTACATTAATCAAAGTGCTGTAAAATTTTACTTTATACTTCTACTCTACACTATACATTTACTAATATTCCACTACATGTACTTGAAAGCTGCAGTTACTAGTTATTTTGCTGCAGATTAAGACTTCCACACAAAAAATATATAATATTATAAAATATAATGCAATTTTTATTAAATTTAGGGCTGTCAAAGTTAACGCGATAATAACGCGTTCATACAAATTTGTTTTAACGCCACTAATTTCTTTAGCGCATTAACGCAATGTGCAATTTTTAGGTTTTAGCGGGTCAGTTTTAAAGCTAGAGTGAAGATACTGGTATATGAAACTAGAAAACCTAATGAATCCATTGGTACCAACCATGTCATACTAGCATGAAGGCTCCAGACCTACGTTGGGGTCCCTTGACCTCTGACCTCAAGATATGTGAATGAAAATGGGTTCTATGGGTACCCACGAGTCTCCCCTTTACAGACATGCCCACTTTATGATAATCACATGCAGTTTTGGGCAAGTCATAGTCAAGTCAGCACACTGACTACAAAATGTGCGATAATTAATCATGTGATTAATTGCGATTAAATATGTTAATCAATTGACAGCCCTAATTTAATTACATGCCCATGCAAAAGTAGCATGCCTTTCCGCATCGTATTCCGCCTTTTTGGGGCTTTCCCTCTCCCAAATGTTGCTTTGACAGTCTCTCGGTCTACTTTTAGTTCTGTTTAATTTCCTCTTCAAGAGAAAGAGCAAAGTGATAACACATACAGGAACCGAGAGAGTAAAAGTGGAAGCAGAGATTGTGCTTACATGCAGTTGCGAGCGGCGAGGTCTCTGTGGATGAAGTTCTTTCTGCTGAGGTACTCCATCCCTCGGGCAATATCGGTCATAAACTTTACCAGCATTTGAGACGGGAGGTACTGCAGGACAGCACAGAGAGAAAAAGCTTTTAGTCACACACGGCTGACATTTCTTTTCTGCACAGTAGAGGGCACTAGAGTCCCGCTCTGTGATCAGCCTGCTCCAGATACTAACAGCCTCCTCCTGTGGGAAGAACAGGGTTCAACATCTGTGTTTTTGAATGTTTGCCGAACTCATAGATGTTTCAACATTCTGTAGGAATCTTGTTTTGATTAGGCTTTTATTTCTCAACCCGCCTCTTCTGGGACTTACTGCGTGTAGCAGTTGTCGATTCCAAAAAACCATCTCATCCATTAATAAGTAAAACTGCAGATAGCAGACAGTGACAGACACATGTCTCTTGTTTGCATGATCTCAGAGCGTACGCACTGCCAAAGAGGAGTGGATGGGGCCTTACTGTAACAAATACTTTACGTCTATGTTGACCTTTGGATCCCATTTTGCTGACAGACATTCATGTGAACTTAGAAACCCCAAACCCATTAAGTTGTTAAACTGTGTGCGTGCGACTGACTGCGTTTGCACGTGTGTGTTGCTGACTCTGTGATTTTATTGTGTGAAATCAGACTAACCACAGGACAGTCTCCCAGCCTGGAGTACAGCAGGTAGCTGTGCAGGTCTCCGTGTTTCATATAGGGCAGGATGACCACAGGGGAAGGGTAACCTTCACTCTCCACAGTCTGCAGACACACACCTGTAAAAACACATCAGCTCAGGGTTATACACAGAGACATGTTCTGTACAGAATTTTTTGTCATTATCTCAAAACAGCTCAGTCTTGAATTTGCTAATTAAAGAAGGCAGTATTTTTAAGGGTCAGTTCACACAAATTACAGAAAACAAACATATTTTCTCGCTTTAGTCATGTAAATAGTTATGGTTTCATTAGCCCAGGTTTTGAGATTTTCGTCTCAAACATTTAGTCAATCCAGAGACAGTGTCACTGTTGTAAATCTGAACTATGTCTTTGGTAGAAAGTACTTCCATTAAAGATGACCTATTATGCTTTTGTGTTTTTTCCCTTTCCTTTAGTGTGTTATAAAGTTTTTTGTGCATGTAAAAGGTCTGCAAAGTTACAAAGTCCAGAACAAAGGGAGTTACTCTCCCCCACAGAAGCGCTGCTCCTGAACTGCCTGAAATGCCTTGCTTCAAGTCCCAACTTTTCTTCCGCAACGTGGTGATGTCACCAGGGTTTATGGTAACCGGTATCACGTGTAGTTTTCCGGCAGATTAAATGATCAACGACCAAAATGTCCGTTGGGAAATATATCAAATAAATTAATTAATAGCATTTAAATAACCTAATATTGTAAGATATGTTGCCAAGACAACTTAAATAAAACATATATATTATACTAAAGTTTAAATGCCTCCACTCTGCTGTGATTCTAATCCAATACACATTTTGACAAATTAAACGAATATCTCCTCACAGTCCGCTGGCTGTCCGCTCTGTGTGTTCATACACAGCAAGCTGAATGTGTAAATGCGAAACAAACAAAGGGCTCGGACCAAGCCGCTACAATGATGATATAAATAATGATTACATCAATGTTTCACGCAGAGAAGGGAAGAGAAGGTGCACTGCACGCAATGTTTCGGTAAGGTATTAATAATAATTTGAATTTCAACATTATGAATGAAGCTTCAAACTATTCTGTAGGCTACAGCCCTACGAGCCACACAACACTATTCAGAACTTGACAAACGCGGAAATCGGACCGAACAGCCTATTATTCTATTTTTTAGACCGCTTCTTCATGTAAATTATGAGCAATTATGAGTTAATTATGTCAATATATATGTTATATGGCTATTTAAAACCGGTAGTTGTTCTATATGGCCGGAATTCTGGAATATTAACGGCCATATTGGCCATCAAAAAAAAAGTCTAGTGAAAACCCTGGATGTCACCAAGTACCATATTTGCATAATACCTGCCAAGCGGTTAGTTTGGAACACCGTCAAACAAAGCTAGTTAAAGCGGAGCTGGAGGGGGTGGGGGGGCAGGTAAGGTACTGAGATGCTGCAGCTCAGCCGGTATGAGAAAAGTAAAGCGTTTTTTGAACATTAAAGCATGTAAATATGTTCTAGTAGAAACCCAAAATACAACTATGCACCTGAAAATAAGCAAAATAGCTCCTTTTAAAAACTGTTCATAGTGTGGTTTGTTGGGAGCCTGAGGAAGCCTGATAATTTGGACAGTGATTTAAAACAGCAGACCTATTGCTGTTAAAGTTTTTAAATGTAATTTTTAATCTTAATGTATTCACCTCCGCTGTCTCTATCTAGTAATTTGAATGAGCAGACCCATGACATGGCGGGCAGTATGGATCCGGACTCACCTAGAAGCCTCATGACATTGGGATGGTCGAACTCTTTCATGCAGGCAGCTTCACGGAGGAAATCTTCCATCTCTGAGCGGGTACAGATGGCAACTGGGGAGGAGACGAGACAGATGTGAGACCATGTGGTTTTGTCTAGCTCATGGCACACACTGCCAGGGTGACAAATAGACTTTTATTTCAGAGGTTTTGGCTCCTGAATTTATTAAAATATCATTTAATACATGTTAGCAGTTTTTACCACTAAGTTTGTTTTAACTTCGTCGCCACAGCTTGAAACTGGCAGAAATCACAAATAAGAGGGTGGCGCTGTTTAAAAATTCATCTTTTCCCCTCAACTTTTTATACAATTGTCTTTGCTTTGGCACCACGGTCAATGTGGGGTCAACTCTTTCTTCTGCCAATATTTTTTACAAGCTGCGTCGTTGTCTGTTTTCTGATTGAAAACTGAAATTGTTGCCCCCAGCACTTGTTAGTTTCTGACCCGAGGGGCTGTCCATCAACATGGCCTGTGTTCCCAAGATGAAGGGAGTCATTGTGGTGATCGCTGAGTACTTTTACTGTCTACTCACTCTTCATAGTCTTGACGGCAACTTTGAGAACAGACTCCTCCTGAGTCAGCAGCCCTTCCATCACGGAGCCAAACTCCCCTGAAGAAAGAAATTAAACACAATCTAACACCCAGTTTAGATGCAACAACATTAGATGTCTAATTAAACACTGAAGAGTTATTGAGGACGGAAGCTGCCAAAATAAAAAAATAAATGAATAAATAAATAAATGACTTGATAAATAAATAAATATATAGTCATTATATAGTCTTTAAAAATAAACGTAGACCTTAATTAATTGATAAAATGTGACATAAATTGATAATTCTGTTTCAATTTGCTTCTTTATTTATTTATCTTTGTACTAATTCCCTTATTTATTTACTCTGTGGAGTTTTTCCTTTTTATTTATTTCTGTTTTTATTTTCATTAATTTTTTTATTTATTTTTTCAATTATTTGTTATTTATTTTTTTATTTTATATTTATTTTAAATGTATGTGTTTATTTATTAATTTATTTGTGTATTTATGCATATGACATATTTATTTATTGAGTTATTTATTTATTTATTTGTTTTTTATTTTGGCAGGTTCCGTCCTCCATAAAGAGTGGTACATAGTACAGGGCTATGAGGTTATCACATTGTAAACTGTTACACTATACCTGGAGTCAAAGCATATTGGTGTCAGATGGAAATGACTGGAGATAAGTGACAGATAAGACCTGACTATATACTATGTACCAACCCTGAAATAAAGGTGTTTAGCCTTTGTTTCAGCCTTTTCCACCTTGCTGTTTGTCAGGCAGTCCCTCTACTTAAACTACATATTAACTCCCGGCTGTCCTGGAAATGAGATTGACACACAGGTTAAAAAACAACCTAAAACAAAGCAATACCTTCTCCCAGGGTCTTTCCCAGGGTTAGTTTATGTCTGTCCACCATCACGTCTTGGAGCTTCTGCTTCAGCTCGTCGCTGATGCCCAGGCTGTTCACTGAGGAGGAAAAAATAAGGCATTTTAATGGGCCGTAAAGCAATTTAACGAGCAACACAGAGAAGAGAGAAAAACAGCCAGATTGTAAAACCACAAGACGACGCTAAGCCAAAAACAAAGTGTTAATAAACACTACCAGCTTGAATAACAATGCAAATAAGACTTTAACTGAACTAAAACCACCCTGTTTACTTGTAAAACTCACCAGAAAAAAAAATCTTTGTTTTCATCTTTTTATTGCAAAAGAATGCATTTTAAAGTGGGCCTAACATTACATTTTTTGAATTTGTATTAATGCGATAAAAAGTACATTATCTATTGTTTTTAATGCACAAAGTCCTGTTCCAAAAAATACTATAAACCCATAGGGCTGTGTATTGGCAAGAATCTGGTGATACGATACGTATCATGATACAGGTGTTAAGATTTAATATATTGTGATACTGTAAACAAGGCCATATATTGTGATATTTTTTTTTTCAATCTAATTTTAGTAAAATAACTTTTTTATGCAATCAGAACAGTGGGATCTGCATTTGCATTCAACACAGTCCCTGTAACATCCAATATAATGTCACTACTTTGAGAGGGCACATACACTGAGAGGGCGCATCTCTTTGCAAATGAAATGAAATGAATGAAAGTATTGACTGAGTTCATCTATGCATGTAAACTATTAATTAAAATCGATACAGCGTTTTTGAGAATCGATACAGTATCACAAAACATAATATTGTGATATTCAATATTTTCAATATTTTCTTACACCCCTACAAACACTCTAAATGTCAATTATCATATTTTACAAAAAGTCTTACTTTCAAAAGTATTACTATTTGAGTCTACACTGCAAACACAATTTTAGTAAAACTAAAACAAAAATAAATTAAACCTGACCTAAAACTACCAAACCCAGAAAACAAAAACTTAAAGTGGCAGTAGGCAACAATTTTTTGGCATAATGTGGCAAAAAAAACATAATAACCTTTCAGCATATTGTAATTCAAGTGGTCTTAGAGATAACTAGACTTCTGCTCCTCATCATGGCTCTGTTTTCAGGCTTTAGAAAAATCTAGCCCGTGACGGCAGATTCTGACTAATCACAGGTCATTTCAGAGAGAGAGAGCGTTACTATTGGCTGTGCTCCGGTCATGTGACCAGAACTTGGCTTCCTTCAACAGATTTTACAATGGCGGCCGTGTCACAAACTTTCTCATTTTACAGCTGAACAGTACACTACAAGATGATTCTGAGAACATTTGAGGCGAGAAATAGGCATTACAGTAACAGAATATTGATTCATATTTGATCAGCGCTGCCTAGTTTGACTGTTTGGTCGGAGTTCGCGAGTGATTGACAGCCGGCTCTCATAGACTGCAGCTGGGCAGCGGACCTTGTTTTCCTCCGGTAAGTGAAGTCCTTCAGATGCCGTTAGGAGCACCGGAGGACACAGTAGGACACAGAGGAACATGATTTTTTTCAGGTTACCTGTTTCATGTACTACTGTCACGAGATAGCGGCCGTTTTCTAAAAATAACTTTTTTAAATCATATTTGCGCCAATCTCGCATACTGCAGCTTTAAGCTGCTGAAAATTGGAGTAAAAAACTATAGAAAAATAAAAACTAATTAAAAATCCCAAACTATAATGTGTCCACTGTGCAGAGAGGATCCGACTGTTCTCTCAGACCATTTTTCAGGTGTGGGACATCATGTGACCATGTGATCCTGACATGGACCCGGTTGGGGACTTTAAATATCCCTGACTCCCTTCAACCAGCTGGGTGTCATCCAGCTGTGCGGTGGCGAGCAGACGTCAGCTCTGTTTTCACATCTGGACCAGGAGATGACAAGGCAACGACATGCATCAGAGACCCCTGTCCAGCTGCTGCTACACTATCAATCTGCCACGCGTCCAACAACAATGTGCTCAGTCCTCTGGCATGTTCCAACACATGCTGGCGTGACCAACTATTAGCCAATGCATGCAATAACCGGAGCCCCGGGGTTTCAACTCTGTCCTGAGAAATGGCCAAAATGACTGGTCAGCAGCGTAAATCCCGCCCAGATCCCTCCAATCTGACCCCTTCCTTTATTCCCAGCGAGCTTTCCCCCCATTCACTCAGAGTACACATTATCTCCACATCTCTTTTTTTTTTGGCTGGTCTCATTTTACTCACTGAATACGTTTTTGTTTTGTTTTCCTCTACAGTTTTCCCCTGGCCTCTTTGTGGCTGCGGCAAGCTGAGACTTGTGTATGAGAGGTCTACACAAATATTGCATGTACACCTGGGACAATGTGACCCAGCTGTGTGAAATTAGAGTCAGTGTGTTGTGTTTACAGGTACGTATCTGTCTGTCATCATGAGGACTCACAGGGACTGCTGGCTGGCTGGTGATAGCACACAAACCACTGCAAACCGCTGCTGTGTCTTCCACCAGTACGAGATCATAGCTCCACCTGGACGAGACTTGAAACTCCCACTTTACTCCCCGATGAGCTCCAGTCAGAGCAGTCACGTAGCTCCTTTTCTGTTGTTTCAGGCTGCTTCAGTTTGAAATCTCATTCATACGAAGGGTACGTCAAGTCACTCTATCTCTGATGTAACTAGATCCCCTTTCCCACAATCTGCTGTTATCTTGATTTCACCCTCCCCGTCCCTCCTTCCTCTGCTCTGCTCTGACTGTAAAATGCCTAAAATCAGGGTTCCTACCCATTTTTCCCTTTAAAAATTCTATACTTTTCCATACTGCGCAGGATGTCACCGTTCCATCCGAGCCATCAGCCTTCCTAGTGTGTCTTTTCCCCTCTTCCTTGTGTGCCCAGTTCCCTGTCTGTCTCGTGTGGGCGTGCCTGGCTGGTTGTGTGTGTGTGCGAGGCTCTTCTCCTCTGCAGACTCTCTCTCTCTTCCGGATGCAATCAACTCACCTGATCAACCTGCACAGCTGCCTCCCATCTAATCATCAACCACAGTATAAATACCCCGGTTCTCCAGTCACTCGTCACCAGATCATTGACTCAACTCAAGTGGTAGTTTCGCCTCGGCCGCTCAGCATTATTATATACTGAGTGTCTCGTTCCTAGTTTTTGGATCTTGTTCTTGTTCCCTAACTTTTGTTCTCCTGTGCCTAGGATCACCACCTGCCTGTTGCCTGCCTGTCCTGCTCATTTCCAACCTCGACATTCCATTCCCCATTCATGCATTTGTTCTACTTCCACGCTGTTGTATGTGTCTGCATTTGGGTCTAAATCCTCACTGGTCGGATAACAGGAACCCCGTAAAATGTAGTCGGGTCACCTGCCGTTCAGGCCTGATTATACAGGGCACAACTTCACGAATGGATTCACAGCACATCTAATTGATATGATTGTACAAAGATAAAACACATAGTACAAGTACAAGGGGCACAGTGTTGTTGTGGAGTATGTCAGCTGACTGAACACTCCAGGGCTGCTTTCACAGCTGTGGGGAATGAATTAACTCTTGCTCGTTCGTGTTCTAGCCTTTGATCGATCAAAATCAAACCGCGGACGTGATTCCTATCTTGAAATGTGGAGAATAGAAGTGTCATTGTGTATCCCAAAGAGTTCCTTCCATGGAACTGTTGGATCCGAGCCCAGGGCGTGAGAGAAGATGCTACCTGTTTAGTATTGCTATCTATCCTGGGGACTGGGGCATGTTTGGGCCCGCTGAGAGATGCTGCTGTAGGGACAGTCAGGAGGAAATATAAAGTGTCATCTTCCTGGGTAACATGTCGGGGCAGAGAGGGGAACTCACATGTTGCTTCTGTCGTCCTGCGGCTGTAGGTGCGGCGAGCGCGGTACCTCACCACCAGCTCTCCGCTCTCCATCATGGGCTCAAACGCCTCTCTGTGAACGCAAACACATCATATAAATCAGGGCAAAACACAATGAGAGGTCTCTCCAGCAGATGTGTAAACACAGCTGAAAGCATGACATTGCTCCACAATTCATTGGTCATTCAAAACAGATGTTTTTCTACTGCGTCCAAATGCTTCAGAAATGCACAAGTGAGGCAACTGGCTCAAGGAGCTGAAAAACACTGAAGATTTTTTGGTTTGGCAAAAGCTATCGAGTCCCTCCCTTCCACCCACGCGGAGCGCCAACAAGCCTACGCACCCAAATCGCGTCTCCTTGCGCCGCAGCTTGGCCACGTAAACAGCCATGAGCACAGCTATGGACACGGCGCCGGCGATGGCCATCACCACATACCACCAGTGCCAGGAAAAGGCCGGGGGCGATGACGGACCTGAGGGAAGGGAAGGGAAGGGGTGTGGACAAAGACAGAGGAGGGTTCAGTCATGAGT
Organism: Sebastolobus alascanus; assembly: GCA_916701645.2. NCBI lineage: Eukaryota > Metazoa > Chordata > Actinopteri > Perciformes > Sebastidae > Sebastolobus > Sebastolobus alascanus. The sequence continues at coordinate 954,696 of CAKAOJ020000040.1, read as the reverse complement.
GTCTTTAAGGATTATGGAGCAACCAAAGTGACAAAAAACAGGGATTATGTATTGATGTATTTTATAAACTGAAGGCAAAGAAGAAAATGGATTTATTGATGAATTTGGTTCGTTAGAAAGCCTATCACTACTTTATGGGGTGCCAGTGTACACATTTAAATGTTTGGCATGTATGTGTTTGACAGAATCTCCTCACATTATCTTCATACAAGGGTTGCAAGAATCTACACTGTTGTTATTCCCTTGTGAGAAAACAATGTAATAATGTGTTAATGCAAATTCATTTTATCACCACTAATTTCTTTAACGCATTAACGTAACTTGTGATTTTTAGGTTGTAGCGGGCTCAGTTTTAAAGCTGGAGTGAAGATACTGGTATCATATGAAACTAGAAAACCTAAAGAATCCATTGGTACCAACCATGTCATACTAGCTTGAAGGAGGGAGGTTAAATTACGCTCCAAGCTGGCATGGCCATTTTCAAAGGGGTCCCTTGACCTCTGACCTCAAGATATGTGAATGAAAATGGGTTCTATGGGTACCCACGAGTCTCCCCTTTACAGACATGCCCACTTTATGATAATCACATGCAGTTTGGGGCAAATCATAGTCAAGTCAGCACACTGACACACTGACAGCTGTTGTTGCCTGAGTTTGCCATGTTAGGATTTGAGCATATTGTTTTATGCTAAATGCAGTACCTGTGAGGGTTTCTGGACAATATTTGTCATTGTTTTGTGTTGTTAATTAATTTCCAATAATAAATATATACATACATTTGCATAAAGCAGCATATTTGTCCACTCCCATGTTGATAAGAGTATTAAATACTTGACAAATCTCCCTCTAAGGTACATTTTGAACAGATAAAAAAATGTGTGATTCATTTGCAATTAATCATGATAATAAATAAATATTCATAAGTATTTGAATCGATTGACAGCCCTAGTTCTTATTACATACAGTACATTCATAAGCAGCATTATTGTGAGGAAAAACATGTTTCAACTGGTCAAATTGACTAAGTGACCTCAGTCCTGCCCTCCATATTTGTTGAGCTAAATCTAAACAACTAAAAATATACTCTTTTTCCTTCATTCTCAAAACATCTCCTGTTTTGCTGTCCCAGATTGAATGTGCTCCCTCCCAAGCTACTGCTATTCTTTCACAACCTCCAACCAACTTAACTTGTCCTCTAACTCCCCCCCTCCCTCCCCCAACTTTTCCTGCCTCTTCTTTTTATCTGCTATTCCTGTTGTTTGAATTGTCTGTCTGGCTCTATAAGACTAAGCAAACAGAGATGCAACACTGTTCCTGCCTGTTATAAATATTTATGATGCGTCTCCCCATTCACCACACCGCCCCTCTTCCCCTTTCCCGTCTCTCTCTTCTCTTTTTTCTCTTCCTTCCTTGTTTTTATCTGAGATACACAGGAAGGAACTTTCAGGCTCACGGAGGAACTCAGTGACAGAGAATAAGAAAGAGAAGTCCTGTGGTCGATAAAAACACCATGAGCTCACTTCCACTGTCACTGTGTCATTACATGTCACTGTGAGAGGTCACAGGAGAGCGGGTTTGTAGTTTTGCATGTGCAAAGCCGGTTATTACTCACCTCTGAATTCCTCCATTTCTGTTGGAGTAAAAAAAAACAGAGCTTATGTCAATATTTTGACTGTCGGGGGGAAAAAAAACCCAAAATAACATGTTTATCTGTGCAGAATTTATATGAAACAACATCTGACACCTTGTAGTAAAACCTGATTACGGTCATTATGATATAATGCTACTGCAGCTAAAATAAGACTACTGCTTACAAAATGATGCAAATAAATAAATAAATATTTCAAAGTGGATGCAGTATTGCTATTTTGCATATTTTCATTAGTAGTTTTGATGCTTCTTGTCACTCACCCGGAGTAATAAGGGTCAGGGTCTGTGTGGGGGTCCATGGTCCTTGACCCGCTCCTGTATAGGCACACACTCGAAAAGACACGTTGGACAGGGGGACAGACAGATTGATTGACAGCTCAGCGTCCAATCCAGTGTCCACCACAAACTGTCAACAAAAGAAAAGAAGCAGACAGTCAGAAACAGGCAGATTTAACCCTTTAAAAACGGACCTTGATTGTTGTTTGCATGAACCTGTTTAAATCGATCCAAAATAAAAAAAAAACTAAAAAAAACATAATAGCTAGGGTAATATTTCCTTTTTTTAGCAGAATGCTGAGGCTTCTGTCTTTCTCGTCATTACTTTACTTTATGTGCAGAATGTAACGAAAACGAAACGCCTTTGCACCCAATTATAAAAATGAGCTTATCTCAAAAATTAAAAATTGTACATAGTTCAAATAAGTTATGGAGTGTTGAGAAATATTTTGTTCATGTTTCTACATTTAGAAACATTTTGGAACAATAAGTTTTGTGTGTTTATTTAGTAAAATTTTATGAAAAAATACGTCAGACTTTTGACGTATTTTTTAATTTTGATCATTTCACACAATTTCAATACTTTTATCGAGGGCTGATCTGAATGCTTCGAAGCTTCGACCATTGCCATGGTAATTGACCACCAAATCAGTATTTGAATGCTTCATTTTTTTAATTTATGTATATATATATATGTATATATATAAGTATGCAATAATAAAGTATAAATCCCAAAATAGCCCATGAAATAAGGAAAAATCCCACAACATTATTCATATCCAACATTTATTATTATTAGTTATTCTCAGATGAATATAGCTTAGGTTGTACAGATTTTAGGGATGTGAAGCTTTTGAAGATACTCCAAAACATGACATTACAATAAGCAAAAAATACCAATGTGGGCACTAGCGGACCATTTCTAGTTCAGAGTTCATAAGGTAAATATTTTCTTTATATCCGTCAATTTGATGAACAACGTCAGACACCATCCTAAGTTTGTGTTTTGTTGCCAGACTGACCTGCTGTGTGTCCGGTGTGCTGTACTCCACCATGTAGCCCTGCAGTTCTCCATTCAGCTTCCCTGGAGGCCCCTCCCACGCCACCAGCACATCCGTACCGTTCAGCACCGCGCTCACGTTCACAGGCGGGTTTTCTGGCACTGAAAACACAAAATCAGAATCAGGTTTATTTCACCAAGTATATATATACAAGGAATTTGTTTTTTATGCAGCTCTACACAGAATAGAAATAACAGAATAAAGAATACAATAATAACAATACAAATAAAATAAAAATAAAATGTCTATATACAAGTCAATTGTTCAGGAGTTATAAACAATACAAATAGTCCAAAGAAATAAATACTGGATGGAAAACACAACACAACTTGACTTAAAGATGCTACATGCGACATTGGGAGCACTTCTATTGCCTCCGCTTGGCTCTCAACATGGCGACAGCTGATCCGACAGCTCGTAGCTAATGGTGCTAACAGCGCTAACATTGAAAACAACGGCAACAGTGCTGACAGAGCTCACAGTGTTAACCTGAGGGGGAACAAGAGGGTGGGGTGCTTCGCTTCCATGACGGCGATATCAGCTGTAACCGCCATCAGAGAGCAGTGCAGAGCAGTGTGCATAAGCTAGCCGGTGTGGCACGCTCACATGCACGAACAAGAAGAATGTGTTGCGGGACCGGCTATGTCAACAAAGCGAGGAGAAGCTCGGTTTACAACACACACAGAGGGAGAGTGACTTCATTCTCTGCTCAGATTGACATTAATCCACTACATGAAGCTTCGTAGTCATACGCTGCAGCTGTAATCAGCTGACAGCCAGCTGATTGAATCATTGTTTCTTATCAATCGTGCACAAATCACAGCCCATTCTCACGACAAGGCAGTCCATTTAAATATGGCTCTCACTGATCCCTGCTACACCAATGCTGCTACACACCGCTGCTGCTGGCAAAGCTTTGCCCCCACCACCCCCGCCTCCACCTTCTAGTTCAGAGTCCTAACATACATGAGTCAAGGGTTAAAATGGTATTCAATATCTTGCTTTGGGCCCACTCTTGTATACTCGGAGGGGGGGTTTCTGCATTGCGCTCCCTGTCTTGGCTTAGCATGCTGCTTGGCTAATCCAGGGAGCATCTTGAGAGTGGAGCCATCAACGCCAAGCATAACTGTATGTCCAAATGGTTAATCCATGACAAGAGTGTTCCGGACTGAAATCTTTACATAGCAAATAGTTGTTTGCTGCGACTTCTCCCACAGTTACATGTATTTTTACTTGTAGTAAGATTGCTTGTAGCTCAGGGTGTGGCGCCGTACGTGTCAGCTTGTTTTGGGTATGAATGAGGAGTGGGCAGTGCTGTGACTGTGGGCCCGGGGCCAGCGGGCTGGAGGTCAGCCAGGCGTGTGTTGTTTTGACAGCCTGGAGCCTCTAGGGTGAGGAGAACTACAGCAGCTGGAAGGAGAAGATGTCAGAGAATGTGAAGAATTCAGCTTTATTAGGAGAAAAAAGGCTAGCTGAGGGAACCACAGACAGAGGTGATCAGCTGAGTTCAGAAGCCACGGTTGGACGACCTCAGATGGACACATGCTGAGGCTTGTGTCTCTCTCCATTCTGTCCATCCCTTTTTCTGCTTCAGTATCTCGCCTGCCCTTTTCTCTTCTGGCTCTCTGGAGCCGAGAGTGAAACAAGACGCGGCCCATACCGAGTATATGTCTGGACTGTGTACGGCCAGTCTGTGAATTTGTTGCTATATTGTTACACATATAGTCAGCGGTCATGTCTATAATGTTAAATCCAGCGGTACATGTCCACCAGGTCCAGCGAGGACACTAGGGGACGCGCTGCTCCACTCAACTAGCCGTTCAAGCGGTGACGTAACCTATTGTTGGATGCACCTGATTGGTCCCTGGTTTTCTACTCGCTGGTTCAAACAGGAAACAACATGGCGGTCTGCTCGTAAACTTTCTGTTATTCCGTCTAAACAACCCACCAAAATATACTTCTGAGAACATTTTAAGCGAGAAATAGGCGATGATGCCACTGCTGGATCTGGTTTCATTTTAGAAACTAGATCGCCTGATTTCACAGCTTGGTCTGAGTTTCGTGAGCCGGACGCCACGCGCTGGACGGGCTCATTTGCATAAAGGGCTGTTCCCGCCTTTTTATTTTGAAAGAGCAACGGCCAATGAGGAAACTCCAACACTCGGCCGACCAATCGTGTAACTTCATCAATCAGTCAGTCAGTGACGGATTTTTACGTTTGTAGGGCTGGCCCTCTGCGATCCAGCCAAAAAAGGCTGCTGGCAGCAGAAAGACCCAGTGGGAAGAAAACCTAGCTGAATAAAGGCTAGAAATAGTGTGAGGAATTTGTGTATGTATGTGTGCGTTTGTGCATGTATGTTAGTGTGAGAGATTGATGCTCCGTACAGCAGAAATCCGAGAACATTTTCGCAAGGAGGCAACAGTGCATATTTCCTTTGTTGCCGTTTGAGTTAAGGCTCTCTTTGTCTTTGCTTCTCACTCTCTCTGCAGGCTTACAAAGTCACACAAACCCAACTGGACACACACACACACACACACACACAAATACACACACACACAGACACACACACACACACACACACACACACACACACACACACACACACACACCAAGTCAGTGTGAGTTTGGGAAACATGGCCCAGCCTATATGGATGATGTTATCAGGAAGCGTTTGGCGGATGATTGTTTCCACATGCGGTCCCCGTTCTGCCTGCCAGCGGCAACAAAAACAACCTCTGAGTCAAGCTGGTTCCAGCAGTTTGTCTCCACCTATGATCCGTCATCTGTCGCTCTTCTCCACCTCTTTGTTGCCTCTCCCTTTCTCCTTCATCTCTTACTCTCTCCCTGTCTTCCATCCAACATGATTCCATCTCCTTCTTTCCAAGTTTTCTTCTCCCTCGCTGCCCCCTCTGTGGTAATGCCTATGAGTTCATGAGATGTTGACGTAAAACTTTGTGGAGGAGGAGGGGAAAAAAAAAATGTTAAAAAAGCTCCAGTTGAGAAACTTGGGGAGTTTCAAAAGGAAAACCAAAAAAAAATAGATGTGTGCTAGTGCCGTTTTCTGAAATGCAGAAACTACAGAGAGAGAAAAAAAAGTCTTGTGTTGTTCCTTTTTCTTCCACATGAAAGCAGCCTGAGCTTGGCAAGAGGCTGAGAAACAAACATTTCTGAGCCACAATTAGTTCACAGCAGAAGAGGTTCACATCTGCATCCATGGCAGACTACTGTTTCACATCCTGTTTCATGCTGCTATAGGAGAGGCAGTATCGGATCACCATGCTTGGTTAAACATGGTTCCGAGGCTGTTTTTCTCTCTCTGTACGCTTCATCTCGTCCTCTCAGTCTCTGCGTGGGTCAACACGTGGATGGAAAAGGGTCGTTAAGCCAAAAACTAACTCCTAACCCTGGGATCAGCAGTCTGTTCTCCATAAATAAAAACAAGCTGAGCACTACACAGGAAACATGTTTCCCAGATCAGTCAGAGCACGAATGTTAGTGTCATCAGAAATGTCACATGCACATCGTTTAAACTTTTATGGCGGAACAGACTGTTGTTTGTCTTTAGCAAGTAGAGTCCTTTGCATTTTTGCTGGCAGCAGTATTAAAACCTTTATGTCCCTACATATGTTCATTTTCAGGTTCATGCTTTTATTTTGGGTTTCTACTATGTTTACATGCTTTAAAGTGGCAGTCATCAGTATATTTTTGGCATCCTTGGGCAGAAATTCCATATTAACCTTCAGGCATATCGTAATTCAAGTGTTCTGAGAGAAAACTAGACTTCTGCTCCTCCTCATGGCTCTGTTTTCAGGCTTTAGAAGATCTAGCCCGTGACGGGAGCCAATCACAGGTCATTTCAGAGAGAGAGAGCATTCCTATTGGCTGCAAATGCAGATGCACATGCACGTCCCGGCAGGAAAAGTTGCTATTCCAGCATTGGCAACAGCTGCCTACACTGAAAAGCAACACCCCCAAAAAAAGACGGACTTATCAAGAAGAGACTGACAATATCGACGAAGCGTTTCAGAGAGACAAACTTAATGTTTCCTCCGGCCAGGTTAGCCATTGTTAGCAATACCAGTTGATAAAAACACATTACTCCGGTATTTTGCACGTACAAACACTGTAGCAACGTGTCCACAGATAGAAGTTGGACAGTACTGTTTGTACGACTGATTTAATGAGACACAAATAAGACAGAAGTGCTAATAAACCGTATATCACTACAGCTTTTTTATTGTTGATACGAGCAGCAGCCATCTTGGATTTTGAGGTCGGGGTCGGTGAGGTTCGTCCGACTTCAGGGGGGCGTTCCAGTTAAAATTTCCGACTAGGAACTCGGAAATTCCGACTCCCCAGTTCAAATGGAACGCAGCAGTAGTTCTCAAGCCGTGGGCGGTATATTTTAATGAGTCTGCATGTGACATAGGGGGAGCCAAAGGGGAGCCAAATCTGATTGGCTTGTTGAATCACATGTATTCTGATCTAGACAGCCCCTAAAAATCTGACTGGGTTGTCTTATTTCACAGTTTGTGGGTTGGTAGGAACTCCAGATACCCAGACGTATGTGCACAAGCACTGAAACACTGAGTTTTTCATGATATGTCCCCTTTAAACAGGATTAAATGTGACACCTGTATGTGTTGTGCCAGATCGTCATGACTCACTTCCATCAGGACGATGAGTTTGGGTTTCCAGTAACTCTGGATTACTTTAGCTCACTTTAGATGTATAGACAGATGTGTAGAGGTAATCAGGAGGCCCTTTGTTGCCTTTTCAGTAAAGCAGACTATGTGGAAAGAACACAATAACAGCTGTGAAGTGTTGCCACACCCGCTCTTTGTCCATTTTACTGTTTGCTTTTCGGAAAGATGCATTTCTGGAGATATTTTAGGATGTGAAAGGAAAACATATGTAAAACATAATCATATTGCAGCTTTAGGATTAGGGGGTGACATGGGTCGTCTCGCTTCCTCTCCCACCGATCAGACCCCCCCCCCCCTCTCTCATCCTCTGGGGAAAATAGTGGGCTTTGGGAAAATAGCAAAATGAGTGTTTTCTCAAAGCGCCCCCTTCCCTCGTTCCCCTGCTCGTCTGTCCATTCCCTGCATTCTCCCACCATCAACTCATCTTTTTGTTTTTCCCACAGTGCCTAGCTGTGTGCTCTGGAGAGGGAAATCACAGGTCATCTGAGGTCAAAAAACGGGGAGAAATGAGAGATGAAGGAGAGAAGTTGAAAGATTGAGAAAAAAAAAAGTGTTGTTTGCTTGTTTGATGCAGGAAATAAATTCCTCTGTGCTGTTTGTAGGATTTGAGGTTGGAAAAGACTATTGTGACAAAATGAGAGCCCCGTCTGCTTGAGGGAAATGAAGGATGGATATGAGAAGAAAAAAGAGCTGGCAGGAGAAGAGTCGGTAATGAAGTGAAAAACTTGAGAATTAAGGAGGAGACAGAAATGGGGGCTGTCTGTGCCAGGATGACACATGTAAAGAGATAGTGAGGCACATATCTGCGCAATTTCTTAATGACAAACAAATGGAGCAGAAAGAAACGCAAGAAAGAAAGACTTCAGACTCAACAGTAGAGCATTATGGGAGTTGTGTCCCAGTCTACAGCAATTAAACCAACGTGAGAGAGAGACAGATGTGGAAAATATTGCTGAGCTGTGAGCAGTCTACCTCTCCCTTTCATTCTCTCACTCCCTTTGACCTCCAATGCCTCTGGAACCATCTCTGACCACAAGCTGAATCTTATCTTATGACTCATTAGTTCAAGTGCAGAGAGAGCTGCTGGAGATGAAACAATATTGGCCAAAGGGAAATTACATGAATTGGCAAATCAGAGGATTTTTTCCACTGAAACAAAACTAATAACTCTGCTGAATAAAGAAGTGAAATTTGAAAATCCTGACTGTAGCCAGCACCTCTCAAAACCACTTTTTGTCCTTCTCCTTTACAGTAACATCTCACTGAGTGCTACTTCTCCATTTTCCTGTTTATGAGAAATGTTGAAGTGCTTTCAGATTATGAGCATCTTCCATTATGGAAAGCCCCCACAATCCCTCCTGTGGCATATCTCTCCTCTTAGTGTACGCTACGCTGTTTCCATTCCCATTCATCCAGGGAGAGAGGCAGCATGAGCTGGCATGGAAAATCCCACCTCAGTTTAAAGTCAAACACGCAGCAGCCCAGCGTTACAGTTTGGACAGAGCACTGCGACCTAACTGAAGCCTTTCAGGAGCATTTAACGTCCTCCCTCCCTCCCTCCCTCCCTCCCTCCCTCTCTCTCCATCGACTCTGTCCCTTCAATACCAGTCAGCCTTCTACCTTAAGAGTTTAAATTTGAAAGCTCGTAGAGGTACAGTGACTCGTGTCTGGTGTTCTTCATAAACACAGACGGGGGCACAGGAAGGAATATTATGACTAACAGTGCACTGTAACTCGATTCTCTGACTCCTTGTTTTTATACAGAATCACGCTGAAAAGCAAGTCGACAGAATCAACTCACCTAAAAACAAGCTCAGAAAAAAATGTGTCCATTAGAGGAAAAATATCTTTTAAATAACCAATTTAGTGTCCATGATAATTAAAGGTCCCTTTTGTAACCGACCGAAGCCTCTCCTGTGTGTCAAGCGTGTAGGAGAGCTAAGGTGGCCGACGTGAAAACACGAATGGCCCTATCTTAGAGCCATCTGGAGCAGAGCCAGTGCGTAGAGTGTGTGTGTACGTGGGAAGCGAGTAGTGAAGCAAGAGAGAGAGAGCGGTGGCGATGGGGGCAAGTAACGTTATCGACTCCGGCCCAAGCAGGAAAAGTTAGTTTGGTTTGTCTGTTCTGGGCTACTGTAGAAACATGGCGGTGCAACATGGCGGACTCCGTGAAGAGGACCCGCTCCCTATGTAGATATAAACGGCTCATTCTAAGGTAACGAATACACAACAATTCTTATTATCAGGTGATTAAACACTAAAGAAAACATACTTATTAATATTATATTCCATTTCTGCCAATAGATCCCCCTTCATGCTACACACTGTTCCTTTAAGAGTATCCATTTAGGCATTTCACTGTCTTTCACTAAGCTGTCAAATACTCATGAATGTGAGTATTGCAGCCCAGAGGCCACTGCAGGTCGCAGCTTGAATTTGAGGCAAGATAGAAAACAATTAAACTTAAGAGATCATCAGAACAGAGCTGCAGTCCAAGATTAAAATGCCAAACACTCACAGTCATTAACCACTGCCTGAGCCAAAAAAATAAGAGTTAATGTCAAATCTGTAGACCTGAGACTTTTTCAACCTGGACCCTATTTGGATGTTTTTGTGTCTACAGTAAGTGACTAATAGGGACAACAATTTCTTAAATTGGTCCAGTATTGGTGGATAACGCTGCAGCCGGCAGCCGAGCCAATGAGCTGTAATGTAATCGCTTGGGGCAAGCTGGCACCGTCAGTTTACGTCCACTAAAAGTGCTTGTTTTAGCCACTGACAGGCTCAGATTGTTATTATAACTGTCTGACAACATTATGAAAAGGACCCTAAAGAGAAATGAAACGTTTTTTTCTTACCTTTTGCTTTCTGTTTATGTGACTTGTTGCCGGAAGACAGTGGTGAAAATGTGATTGAGAGTTGGAGAGAGGAGTGCCACGGACACCAGTGTCAGAGTTTGTTGTGTTGGAGCACAGAAAGCGTAGCTTAGTGTTATCTAAAAGATTTTCAATGTCATGGCTGAAATATTCAGATGATTCCGACAATGTGGACGAGGCAGCGAGATTTCACAACGAGACTTCTTGAGCGAGACACACGATAACACACAGACCAGATCAAGCAAAAGGTAAAAAAACAACAACTTTCATTTCTCTGTAGGGTTTTAGTGAACGTAAGCTGACGGTGAGGAGTCGCCCCGAAGGATTACATTGCAGCCTGTTTAGTGGCTGGCAGCTGCAGCGTTCTCCCTCAAGACAAATTTCAGAAATGATGTCCCCATTAGTTAGTCTGACAAAAAACATGGGAAAATTTTGCAGGTTGAAAAAATACCAAAGCTATCCTTTAAGTTAGACTTGAGTCACAACTTTGTAGTATAATCTGAAAACAATAAAAAAAAATCAATAAGAAAGCAACAGTCATCTTTCATATCTAATTATTTGGCATAAAGGTACTTGGCTTTAGTATGTACATACACCAACACAGCTTTGACATGTTCAAATGTTGCATCGTTATAACTACAGCTGAAAGAGTTGCAATTTGCCTCTGAACACTAGAGCAATGACTAAGACTTCCCACTTTGTAAGACCTGCTATTTTTAGCAGTAAAAAAAATATAGTTTCATTCTAATGGTACATCCCATTTCTTTGGAATGCAAACAGTCAAAGTTCAATAGAATGATCCTTGGTACAGACCAAAACACCCTTAAAAGCGGCTCAGCCGTGCCTGCTAGTAGCAGCATATCATCTGCCCTGCTCTGGTTACAGTACACAGCAGGAGAGGGAGGAGACTTGGACTCCATCAGTAGCCAGATAACACAGCCTCGACCTTGACTCCCTTCAGAGGAGGTGACCTGACGCACACATCCAGGGTGAAAACAAACATCTCCTCACTCGGAGGCCTCACCTCCTTCTTTGGTGCGTAGCTCCACCCAGGGCGACCAGTCGGACGGGCCCTGGCTGCTGTGACAGGCCACCCTGACGGCGTAGAGGCTGTGGGGCTCCAGGTCCCCGATGAGGTGCGTGGCTGGTGGGATGTTCACATTCTGGTTGTGGATCATCTTATCTGGGCCTGCTGTGAAGGGCTTTCCTGAGTGTTTGGCCTGGAACATTCAGAAAACACACGTTTTATTATTTTTATTTACCACATTGACACATTAATATCAAAATATAAATACTGCTAAGTAGATAGGCAACTTCTACCTGCCTTTACATTGGATTTCAGATTGTGTGGCCAGATCATGAGGGTAATCTGTTTTATTGCTTTATGGCACAAACAGGAAGAGGACGCTGTTTTTTTTGTTTTTGTTTTTAGCATATAGAGGTAGATGAACTGAAGAACTGGTGGAGAAAAGTAGAAGTAAAGCCAAAAATAAGTGTAGAGCAACGACATAGAAACATCATGTTTGTAGATGGATTCAAATGGTAAGTGTGGTCTTAATTAACACTATCAATACCATCTCCATGAAGTAATCGTTATTAATTATCAATAATTTATTTATCAATAAAACAATTATATATAAAAACGACATACAAAAGGACATATCATGCTCATTTTCAGTTTCAAACTTGTATTTTGGGTTTCTACTAGAACATGTTTACATACTTCAATGTTCAAAAAACATTATTTTTCTCATACTGTCTGTCTGAATATACCTGTATTCACCCTCTGTCGGAAACACTCCATTTAAGCGCCTTTCTCTTCCCTCTGCTGTGATTGACTCGCCGGAAAAATATGGCACACCTTTGCAAAGGTAGTTCTCATATATTCTAATGAGCCTGCATTTGACATAGGAAGGGGAGCCATATTTGAATGGCTTGTTGAATCACATGTTTTCGGATCTAAGCAGTATAGGGCTGGGTGATATGGAAAAAATCAAATATCACAATACTTTTGACCAAATACCTCTATCGATATTAAGACAATATTGTAGGGTTTACTATTGGTGCTTTAACAAAATATCTACAAACTGAGATTTTTGATAATTAATTATCAGTAATATGGATATAATATAAGGATATAAAGTGTAATAGTTCAGAAAATTACAACACTTGATGCAGCATTTAAAACCAAGAAAAGACAACACTTTTGCCATATTAGGATATCCAAAATCTAAGACGATATCTAGTCTCATATCACGATATACATATAATATTGATATATTGCCCAGCCCTAATAGGCAGCCCACAAAAAACTGACTGGGTTGTCTTATTTCACAGTTTGTGGGTTGGTAGGCACTCCAGATACCCAAATGGATGAGCACAAACATGAGTGAGTTTTTCATGATATGTCCCCTTTAAATGACTAAAAGTTATTTAAGTTTACAGTATAGAGAATCTTAGAATTCCTGTTTTTCTGGTATATTTCCCCTACATGCACACAGTAACTGGTATGAGGTACTGTGGAAGAAAAGATGGGAGGTTGGAGTCTGTGCATAACGGTGGTGGGGGTTGGTCATTAAGCGTTAATCACCAAACATGGTGTAAAATCTGCTTCACTGCTGTTTTGAACGTGACCCCAGCTCAGTGAGGTGCACCGAAAGCAGAACTCATCAACTCAAAATCCCAGGCAGAAAGCTGCTGACTCTGCAAACTCTCTGTGGTAAACACGTTTAAAGAGGAACACAAGGCAGGAAAAAATCCTTCATTGCAGCAATCTGAGAAACCACATTAAAGCAGCCAGTCTGGACCACCATTATTCTCGTACGTTGTTCATTATCAGGCGGCTCCTGCAGGCTGCTGGCTGCACTTCACAGGGCGGGCTTTACAGTAAAACATAGAAACGATAGACCAAATGAGCAGACACACAAACACAGTGTGTACAACAGGTGCTCTGCTTTGACAATGAGAGGTCATATGCAGTAAGTAGCTGGGTGGGAGGTTTCTTCCTTATGGCGTGACGTGAGTTCGGTGGTGTGATTCCAAGGAATATTAAGTGGAATGAATGGGGACTGTATGAATGTGTGTGAGAGAGAGCGAGTCATTCGTGACTTGATGAATCACCGTCCAGCCTGTAAACAAGTGTTTAATCTAATTGAACAGCTCAGCTCTGAGTCAGCCTGCATTCCCCTTGTATGGCTCAGACCCACAATACCTGCTGTCACTGCCTTTTCCTGTTTGCTTTAACTGACTTTCTTTCTTTGCTTCTTTTTGTCTTTCTTTGTTTCTTTCTGTCTGTCTGTCTTCCTTTGTGGAGCACAGTAACATCTTTCTGCTCTCTACTCTGCAGCTTTTTTTTCAACGTTTCTCTTCGCCACACAATGGACCGTTAAATTCAGATTTTTGCCCCATTCTGCCGAAGCCGGCCCCTCGCCTTGTTCCCCCGTGGGGGTGAGGGAGGGCTGAGGGGGGGGAAGGGAGGGGGGCAAGAACAGCGAGAGGTATGAGGGGCAGCTTTATTAGAACCAGACGTTTAGGGGTGGTGCTGCACTGCTCCCTTCTCCGGGAGAAAATGTTCCTCCTCTCAGCTACGAGCTGGAATGGCCACAGAGCAGGATAGTGGCAGAGAGACACAGAGAGAGAGAGAGAGGGAGTGGTGCTACACAAGATTAGTCCAGGAGGCCACTTTCCCAGAGTGAAACCTGATCCACGGGTACACGAATAAAGCAGGGAGGGGTAGAGGATGAGTTAAGAGAAGAAAAGAAAAAGCAAGCTCTCTTTTCTTTAAAATTAGGCCTGCAAGAGGTACAGCTCTGGTCTGCAGAATCACGCAAATAGAGGGAGAGTGATGTATTTGTTTAACACGCAGGTCAAACAGTCAGCAGTGACTAGTTTTCTCAGCTAGTTGTGGTATTCTCTTCTCACATGTATCTCATGTTGTCTCACCTGAACAGAGCAACGGATTATTGGGTAGTCGCCTCCAAAACCAGGCTGCCACGATAAACGGAAGCTGGTCGGAGTGATCTCCACAGTTGTCAGGTTGTGAGGCTGGGATGGTAGAACTAAAGAGAGGACAAAAAGACATACAAAATAAAGATATAGCCACAAGGAATTATGCAATTATCAATTTTCAGGGACAGAAATGCTTGTGCGTCCACAGTGTGACACCTACCAGTGATGGTACCAGATCCAGACGTGGCCACACCTTTGCGGTTATGGGCCTCACAAGAAAAAGTGCTGGTCCTGTTCAAACCTGGATGGGAAAAACGAAACAACATGTGCTTGTGAAGCGGGAACATTCAGGGGCTTTTTAAAACCAAGACTCCTTGCTCAGCATGCTGAGTTGCACTTAATGTTGATGTGAGAAATGGTGTGAAAGTTCAAACTGAAGTGAGAATAATAATGTGAGGGTAATAGTTTCCATAAGGTAACGGGATCTCTCTGTCAACAGTATTGTGATTAGTTTCAGGGTTAGTATGTGTTTGTTGATGTCAAAGTACATTTTTGAGGGATTGGCCTGCACATTGAACATAATAATTCTGGCATTTCATCAAAATCAGACTAGTCGTGGTGTTTAAAAGGTTAAAAAGTTTGTCCAGTAAAGTTTCTGGAACCCCTCCATCCAACACCTTCTCATGTGTCCGACTTATCACGCTCAATTTTAAACCTTTCACTTTTGATGACAGCGCCCCTGTCAGCTTAAAGGTAGGGTTGGTAATGCTGAGAAACTCGAAAGAATACACTCAATTTTTTTTAATTATCCAACTGAAAAACACAGCCCAGTGTTGCTAACTCTTTTCCAATGAAAGTAGCTAGCAGCACTAGCACCAAAAGTCACTAAATCTAGCGAGAAAGTCGCAAAGTCAGCAACACTGACAGTCCGTCCCTTCAGGCTTCCAAAGCCACTCCCCCCCAAAATTATCTTAATGAACATAAACAACGAACATGGCTATTGTTATTACTCACAGCTGTCAAGCTAGCAGCTTGTGTGACGTGCAATGAGTGCACAGGCAGAGTGCATGCAGGTAGGCAGGTAGGTACGTCGACAGGCAGGCAGCCCGTCCAATCATTTCATTTTGGCCGAATGATGATTGGACGGGCTTGTTAAAGTCTTTTTTTTGTCAGAGCATTTGATTAATTGCCTGCTGTAGGGATATAAAGAGAATCTCAACAAATAAAACAAAAAAGTTTCTAAAATGCATTACCCACCCTAGCTTTAGAGGAACAGTGTGTAACATTTAGGGGGATCTATTGGCAGAAATGGAATATAATATTAATAAGTATGCTTTCTTTAGTGTATAATCACCTGATAATAAGAATTGTTGTGTTTTCGTTAGCTTAGAATGAGCCGTTTATATCTACATAGGGAGCGGGTCCTCTTCACGGAGCCGGCCGCCATGTTTCTACAGTAGCCCAGAACGGACAAACCAAACACTGGCTCTAGAGAGGGCCACTTGATTTTTTTCACGTTTTTGCGTCGGCCACCGTGGATCTCCTACACGCTTGGAGAAGTTTCAGTTGGTTGCAATCTACAACTTCGCTACTAGATGCCGCCAAATCCTACACACTGCACCTTTAATGCAAATCCTTGATCCGTACACGTTTCAAAACTTATTTAAAATCCAGCTATAATAATCAATACATATATGCACAGTGAGCACCGATTTGGTGATTTACAAGTCAAAATATGTCGCATTTTGTTGAAAAGGTTTTGTCGGCATCTGGGTTACAACTGTTTAATGTTACTTCAACAGAATTTCAATTATTTCATACTGTTAAATACTGTTGAAACATTATTTCTAATCTGGCATCTACAAATCCTTCAACCGTATTTGGGCCTAGCTGCTGTAGTTGGGACCAGTTTTACACAAAGTCTTAACTAGAATCGATCTTTTGCCTAAAGACTGCATGATTGTGGCTCTTCATGCCTGCAGCGTGAATTTTTTTGCAGTGTAGTTTTGAGAACAAAGAGAGCGGTGGTGTTGAGGTCCAGGTGTAAAAGGCTGAGCTGCTGCTGCCTTCAAGAGGCTGGGGCTCCTCTGAAGGGGGCAAAACACTGTGACACACATCCAACAGAGAATGACTCCTCTCACAAAGTGACTCACAGCGGCGTGCTCACTCACTCGAGTCATTCCACAACACAACACGGGGCCTACACACACACACACATACTGAAACATGTGACGTTCAAGTTTTACCACTGGTTATCTAACACCCCGTCACATTGTCAATCAGCCACAATACTGAGACTCGCACAGAACCGCGCTGTGTGTCGCTCTGCGCTGACGGCACCATGCCTCCATTGTGTTGCGGCCGGAAAAAGAACAGGGGGTATGATCCTCGCTGGGTGAAGCGGGGGTTTGTGAGAGAGGAAGAGGAGGGAGGGAGGGGGTAAGGGATGACCGCTGGCTGTGGGGGAATGAACTGCTCATCAGGCCATCTCCAAATTGCACCACTCGCCCTTTTCTGTCTCCTTCCTTCCCCATCAGCAAACCGCAACACAACATCCTCTGACCAGCTGAAAGTGTCATAATCGGTCACTAGGAAGAACTCCTGAAGAACTCCTCAGCATCTCAGTATTGACCGACAGTGTTAATGTCGGCTGGGAATGACAGAGGGTAGTCCTGCTGCTTCCTTTTCTTGGTCAGGAAGTATTAGGACTGTGACACACTGTGCTTTTCATTGTTTTGTTTATGTACTCTAGCTGGGGCTGTCAAAGTTAGCGCGATAATAACGCGTTAACGCAAATACGTCACTAATTTCTTGAACACATTAACGCAACTTGCGATGATTAGGTTGTAACGGGCTCAGTTTTAAAGCTAGGCACCATATTAAACTAGAAAACCTACGGAATCTATTGGTACCAACCATGTCATACTAGCTTGTAGCGAAGGAAATAACGCTCCAAAGTTACGCTAATTTTTGGCGAGGAAAAACTGGCATGGCCATTTTCAAAGGGGTCCCTTGACATCTGACCTCAAGATATGTGAATGAAAATGGGTTCTATGGGTACCCACGAGTCTCCCCTTTACAGACTTGCCCACTTTATGATAATCACATGTTGGGCTTGAGTTTATAAGACCGATAAGAGATATAAGACCGAGAAAAGTATTGAACCCTCGGATTTGAGAAGCTGAAACCGGTGAATGTTTATTAGCAATTTTGATGGATGAATGACTTGAACATTTTAGCACTTATTGGACTTTGAACAATGACAACAAGGTGAAAGGTTATCTATATGATATCCAGAGCATTAATATAGCATCAAACAACAATTTGCTATGTAAAGATATTGAGGAGTAATGTCTACCTGAGCAGAAAATGAAGTCACTCTCCCTCTGTATGTGTTGTAATCAGAGCTTGTTGACATAGCCGGGCCGGCCGCGTGTGCTTTTAGTGCATGTTAGTGCATGTGAGTGTGCCCCACTGGCTAGCTTACGGCCGCCGCTTTGCACTGCTCTCATACGGTGGTTACAGCTGATAACACATCCCAGGTTAACACTGTTAGCTATGCTGCTGGTTGTGTCTAAGGGAGCCCACAAACCGCGAAAACTTGCAAAAACTCGCTGCCCAACGACCTATCCCAACTTAAACTATTCGAGAGGAATGCATAACCTTAACAATCATGTTTAACCAGTTTGCAGGCTCCCTTCTAGCCACTATCCCGCCTGCTCTGCTGTCGCCATGTTGAGAGCCGTGCGGAGGCAATAGAAATGCTCCCAATCTCGCGTTCAGCACCTTTAAAGTGATGACTTTCAGAGAATTTGAACAGTATAGGACTTTTTATACATAGTCCCACAATTTTAAGTGAATACAACAGGACAGTGATCCTACACATACAGGCAAAATACTTTAGCCCCAAACAACTGAATATACTTGACTGGTCCAAGTCAGTCACCTGACCTTCTGGAAATGTGCTTCAGTTCTCTAAGAGCATCACCAGGAGGATACCAAGTCTCTGCTGATGTTGTGGTTATCGACCTCATTGGCTACAAAGGACTTGAAACCAAATAATATACACTATATTAAGACTTAATCTAAGTTGTTTAAGTGCTTTCTACCCTAAAACTGGTGGACCAGGCACAACAGAAGAGCTTTGGTTCCTACACTGTCCATCAGACGTGGATGGAAAGTACCTCAGACTGGAAGTTACTGGGAGATGTGTTGCCCTTGATCTGTTAATGGTTGGAATTTACTCCGTGCCATTTCTCTTTATGGGCCTACAGTACAGTAAGATTATTTATGTTTGGACCTGTGGTCTGCCAGCAGCTCTCCATTCCAGAGATGTGAGTGTAAGTTACCGTCAAACGGGCCCTGGTCAGCACCAGCCAGCCGGCTCCGATGAGTCAAACCAGATCCTTCCACCGACCGCTCCTCCCTCCCTCCATCCCTCCGTCTGACTCAGCCTGCTCTTCCTGTCCTCCTACTACAGGACTAAACACAGGCCGGCTATCTGGCAGGCAGCTGTGGTTCGCATTCAAGCAGCAACAGAAGCCTCTTCTTTTCTCTCCTTCTTTCTTTTATCTCCCTACGTCCTCTGCCCATCTATTTCTCTCCCCCCCTATAGGCCCTCTTGTGCTTGCCGCTCTGCCGTGGCCCATCAACCACACAACCACAAGGCACGTCCTCAATGGATCCGCTGGCCCGGAGCCAGCCGGCCCGCTCTCTCTGGGGAGGGGAGGGCTTATTTGGTGGTTTTGTTGTAAGCCACGGAGGAGAGGGGTTGAAAGCCTTTGAAACTAGAGAAGATAGTTGCTGTGTAGTTTTTGAAGCCATACGTAATAATCAGTCTAAGTAGATTAAATTAAAACCAATGATTTTGAAATTGTCTTGTTTCTAGTAATTTTAAAA
The DNA here is from genome assembly GCA_916701645.2 of Sebastolobus alascanus. Classification (NCBI taxonomy): domain Eukaryota; kingdom Metazoa; phylum Chordata; class Actinopteri; order Perciformes; family Sebastidae; genus Sebastolobus; species Sebastolobus alascanus. The sequence continues at coordinate 935,279 of CAKAOJ020000040.1, read as the reverse complement.
CTTTGCTACTTATGGTCACGAGCTGCTGACAGCGACTTCTCGACTTATGTAGTGCTGAAATGAGCAGTCGATTAATCTATTTGGCAGAAATCATCAATCATTTTGATAACCGATGAGCTCAAATGCCAAAAATGTTCTGGTTCCAGATTTTAAAATGTATTTTTTTGTATTTTATCTAATTGTAAACTTAATATCTTTTAGTTTTGGACTGTTGGTCGGAAAAAAACAAAACAATTTGCTTTTACCTTGCCAAAATGTTTTTGGCATTTTTTTTGTATTTTATTTCACATTTTATAGACTAAACAATTTACAAATACAGTCCCAGACTGTGTTACTGGTCGCTGAACGTCGGGCTGTATAAGTGAAAAGCAGTGTTGTCGTACTCGAGACCGGTCTTAAGACCAATTTTTTGAAGTTCTTGCTCTCGTCTCCGAATCAACCAAATTCGGCCTTGTCTCGGTCTCAGACAAAGAGAACTTTTATTTCAAGTCCAGTCAAGACAACAAATGCATGGATGTCACTAATTGTTGTGTGTATATATATATATATATATATATATATATATATATATACATATATATATATATATATATTAGGGCTGTGAATTGATTAAAATATTTATTTGGGATTAATCGCGTGATTGTCTATAGTTAATTGCAATTAATCACAAATTAATCTCACATTTTGTATCTGTTCAAAAGTCAATTATTTAATACTCTTATCAACATAGGAGTGGGCAAATATGCTGCTTTATGCAAATGTATGTATATATTTACTATTGGAAATCAATTAACAACACAAAACAATGACAAATATTGTCCAGAAACCCTCACAGGTACTGCATTTAGCATAAAAAATATGCTCAAATCATAACATGGCAAACTGCAGCCCAACAGGCAACAACAGCTGTCAGTGTGTCAGTGTGCTGACTTGACTATGACTTGCCCCAAACTGCATGTGATTATCATAAAGTGGGCATGTCTGTAAAGGGGAGACTCGTGGGTACCCATAGAACCCATTTTCATTCACATATCTTGAGGTCAGAGGTCAAGGGACCCCTTTGAAGATGGCCATGACAGTTTTTCTTTGACAAAAGTTTGGAGCGTTATTTAGCTCCTTAGCAAAAAGCTAGTATGACACGGTTGGTACAAATGGATTCCTTTGGTTTTCTAGTTTCATATATATATATATGGCAATAAAAGATGTGAAGGAATCTTCATTTGTTTTCTGTGGTTGCTTGTATGTCAATGTGGATCTTTAAGATCAATGTGAGGAGTGCCTGTGGTTTGCATGTTCTACATTTTATCGTAAATGCATCATGCAGTGTGGTCTCAACCCTCAAAGTCTTGGTCTAGTCTCGGTCTTGATACTCTCTGGTCTTGGTCATGACTTGGTCTCAGTTTAGGTGGTCTTGACCACAACAGGGTGCAAAGTGAGGCGTTGATTGAGGCTGCATGCTTTAATGGGCCTGACTAAGCTGTGTACATGCTGAGGTAACAGAGAGAGAAAGGTGATACCTGTGAGGTTGAGTGTGGAGGGTGACAGAGCCACCGGGTCTGACAGCGAGTTGAGAGGAGCTCCATCCTGCAGCCATATGACTCTGACCGGCTCCGGAGGTCCGTGGGCCACACAGCTCAGGCTCAGGGACACATTGGCCACTAGAGACATGTGCTGCGGCTCCACAGAGAAATGAGGAAGGCCTGGGAAAGAATCGGCTTAATCAGGATCTCGGCTCTTTTACAATTCAAAATAAAACTATAGCAGGAGGAGTGCTCATCTTTGTGTACATGATAGAGCTGAAGGTGAACTCACCCTCCAGCTGAATGTTCCCCTCCTCAGACATCGTCTGGTGGCTTTGTGATAGAACTGCACATCGATAGGAGCCCATGTCGGGAAGCTGCACCTTCTCGATGCTGTTGTGTGTATAAAAGGGTTTCATAAAGATCAAGCAATGACAAACCAAAGTGATAAAAAAACAACTGGGTGATGGAGGCAGACAGATGCACACACCCTGATTACTTTCCATCTAATCCTACCGGCATTAAATCCATTACGGGGAAATACTACAGGTGAATAGGGTAAAAAATAATTAACTAATAGATATCACCATGAAACATCCCAGTTGATTACTTACATTAAGAAAATTATTTTTTTGTATTACAAATTTTCTGAAATGTTATATCTAAATATGCAAATGAGGCATTGTCGTATTAAATATGTGCTGATTTGCATACATTTACAGAAGAGAAATTTGATAAAGCTGGGTTCAAAATTATTGTTTCACTTTGTTGACATATTAGAGTTAAAGGTTTTTACCAACGGAATTTGGGATATCTCTTTTTATCACTCCATAAATCAGAAAATACTGTCAACAGCCATAAAAAAAAATGTTTCGCCATTTTTTATTTAGGAAAAAATGTCTAAATCAGGCTATGAATGATATATGAACAAACTCTTCTGTAGAAACCAAGTTTGGTGAATGTAAGTGCTACTGAAGTGGAGATTTCTGGCTCAGAGTCTGAGAAAAAACTAATTTTGAGAAAATGGCCTTTAAAGATATGTTGTGTCAAATTCCATACATTTTGAAGACACTATGGGTGAATGGGTTAAAGATATTTAACTAACATAGATCACCTTGAAATGGTAATACTCTATAATAACCATCATTTATAAATGGTAAATTGATAGTTAATTAAACTTAGTTAATAGTTATTTTACTGTTAACAAACAATTTAATGATAATTAATAATGTTTACTATGATTTAATTATTTGTTCATACATTTTTTGTTATTTTATCATTAGTTTGTGTAATATCAAATAATTAGTTTAAATATTCTATATTGTATCATAGCTGATAAGAGACGATAACAATTACATTCTGATTACATTAGTAAAGTATTTATTAACAGTTTATTGTTGCACACATTATAACATTTTATATACTATATTAAGTATTTTTTAGTGATTACAAATGATTTATAAACCTTTAAGAAATTGTTTGTAAAACATCGATGAACATTACATAGATAGATGGACCAGAAATCAATTATTAACCATTGACAACATATTAACTATTGATCTAACTAATGTTTAAAGACACTTCACAAAGTATTTATTAACCATTTAACAAGGTATTATAATCATCAGTTGCAACTTTATAATAGTCATCCAAATAATGTTTAGAGATGGTTTATAAACCAATTATTAACCATTAACAAAGTGTTACAAATATCTATCTATTTAATGTTTATAGATTTGATACAAACAATTACTTCAAGGTTTAAAAAATAATATCTTAATCATTAACAGATACTTATATCTATAGTATATAAAATGTTATAATGTGTGCAACAGTTAACTGTTAAAATAACAAATTATAGCATTACTAATAATTAGTAAACATTAATTGTCATTTCATTGTTTGTTAACAGAAAAATAACTATTAACTAAGTTTTATAAACTATCAATTAATCATTTATGGATATTATAAAGTGTTACCCATGAAACTTCCCCAGTTGATTACTCACATTAAGACAATCATTTTTTTGTATTACAAGTTTTCTGAATGTTATGTTTAAATATACAAATGAGGCATTATCTAATGCTAACTTTTGGTGAATTTAGGAGAAATCTACAGACGCAAATAGACAAAGTGTAGTAAAATAAATGTTTTCTTTCCACTAGTCTGAAAAAGGACATGTTACGGGAGCAAAATAGCTCAAAATCTCAAAATTGACCAGTGCATGAAAAAACAGTTTTCCCCTCAAGCCACAGAGGCACATGGTATTTTGCTTATCATTTCTTTCACACTTAGTAGCTGTAAGTCAACACGGTGACGTAATCCAGCAACAGTACTGCTTAAACTAGATGAAAGGATACTAAAGTAGAGGAACAGGAAATAAACACAATCACAGCACATGCATGACTGACATTTTTAGGCCAGGTGTGGCTGCCTAACAACGGATGATCTCTTCTTATCTATAAATCTCGTGCACCGGCATGACAAACGGCGTAACAGAGAAAGGTGGCGCCTACCTGAGCGTGCTCATGATGGTCCAACTGTTGCTGCCGGTGTGGACCTGGAACTGGTTGGTGTCTGCGTACTGCAGTGGCACACCGTCTCTCAGCCAGAGCACATCAGGGGGGTCCTCCTCCTCGTCCCCCGTACCCTTCAGGGTGCAGTGCATTGCGACAGGTTTACCCAGAGAAGAGATGACAGTGTTGGGACTCCGTTCAAACTCCAAATCTGTGATTAAGAGAGACAGGAAGCAGGATTAGAGGTTAATTCAAATGACAAACAAAGACCTGAAACTTGTTTTTCTGTCAGTCGTTTAACATACAGTACGCATTTACAATTAGGTTACCATTTTTCACAGCCAAAAAATCAACAACAGCAAGCTTTCCTCCTGTTATCCTTTCTAAAGATGCTATGCTGATAGATCGGAGGTGCCTAATATAGAAATGACATTGGAATTTGACAAAGGAAAGCAAGTACGCAATATCTTTTGCATATAAGTGGTTTAAGCCCCTCAAACAAACATGATGCCCTGATTATTCCCTTTCAAAAATGATGAATGGTTGTGGTTTTTTCCATAATTGAGAAAAAAATTTTTTTTAAACATTGGTTATGCATAAGGAGTCTTGTGAACATGGTCAACATGACCCCACTCAATTACACCTTCAAATCATTTTTGTCGGAAGATGTTCAATTTATAGTGACACAAAACACAGAAAGGCAGTGAATCCTGACATTTGAGAAGCGCGAAACGGCACATTGTATTTGATAAAGGCTTAAAGGGACTCTAGGTACGTTTTTACACACAGTATAAACATTTTTTTTATTGTTTTTTATTGCCAATGTGTGAACAGGTTGTAACCTAACCTAAAAAATGAGACATTCCGCGACTTTCTAGGTTTCCTCTATCAGCCTGTAGACTGTTTTTATTGTGATGAACCCGGGCCCGTTTTTCTGGGAAAATCCAACGGATGTAACGTCATGCGTGCTCGTGAGTGACTTTATTTTCAGCTCTGCTACAGGGCTAACAGTTTGCTACGATAATAATGTTCGGTTAGAAATGGAGTCCGCTAATGTCAACAAACAACCAGCAGTCACCACAACTCAGACTCCAAAACAAACTCCACAGAGGCACAAACAAACAAAGTTATATCTAGTGTAGTCTGTCTTGCAAAACAGGAATGTGAAAACTAGTGTTGAGGGAGTGTGTGTACGTGGGAAGTGAGTAGTGAAGCAAGAGAGAGAGAGAGCGGCAGCAGCGGGTGTGTGAGAAAACGAGCAAGCAGCGTAGCAGAAGAGAGTTTAGTTTTGAGAATATCAGTGAATGTACAGTGGAATTTGCAGTTTGTGCAGAAATTTGTCTTGTTTCCCTGCCGCTGAATGGAGTGGCGGGGGTTAACTCTGGAGCGAGTAACGTTATCGACTCTGTTATTGAGACCAAATCTACAGTGTCTCCCCTGTTCCTTCTGACCGCGGTCGGGAGGCTGAAGCAGGAAAAGTTAACACTAGGATCAACATCAGTCGGGCCTTTAATTCATGGAGGGACCTTTGTTTGGTAACATTACTGCCAAGCATGTGAAATTTATAGTGATATTGTGGTTTTAGCTGCTAATGTTGCTAACGCTAATCACCATGATGCCTGTCAATCACGTTCAGTATCGTGTGTGTCTATAATGCGAGCACAAGCGCGAGCAACAGGACGCTGACTGTCATTGACTTAACGGCCACAGGTGTCACTGTTAACAAGCAATTTCTGATTCTTACATCGAGTCCCTTTAATTGATTACCAAAAATGTTGTTGACTTATCAAGTAATCAACTGATCACCTCGCCACTAAAAACTTCATTTGGCCGTATGCTGGTTCTGATGAATGTTAACTTGCTGGACATGTTAGAGATGTGATACAAACAGGTGAGTTTATCAGCACCACACTGAGTCCAGTTATGTCGTGTCACTAACAAAGGGGCTGACCTGAGAGGGACAGAGCTGATACTGGGACAAAAGGCTCCTTGTCTGCTGCTCTGACAATGTCGGAGCACAGAGAGTAAAACACAAACACTACACAGATCCTGGGTTTCTCTCAAACAGCAAAGACCTGCAGGTCGTCTGCCACTGTGTCTGTGAATCTGTTCAGCATCCTAAAAATGACTCATCATAAGAGTATCATCATAGATATGATGAGCACAATCTGGTTCTGCTTTTTCTTACTCTCAAGACATTCACCAGATATGAGAGGTATTCCTGATAACACTGAGGGCAAGGCGTGTATGCTGTCAAAGATAAAAACAGCCTTGATCTTTATCTTAAAGCAGCAGTAGACAGAATGTTTTTGGCATCATTGGGCAAAAATTCCATAGTAACCTTTCAGCATATTGTAATTCAAGTGTTCTGACAGAAAACTAGAATTCTGCACCTCCTCTTGGCTCTGTTTTCAGGCTTTAGAAAATCTAGCCCGTGACGGGAGACTTTGACCAATCACAGGTCATTTCAGAGAGAGAGCGTTCCTATTGGCTGTTCATTCAACGGAGGCAGCTGTCAATTACTCACGATCTCCAATCAAACGGTCAAAGTAGGCAGCGCTGATCAAATATGAATTAATATTCTGTTACGTTAATGCCTATTTCTCACCTCAAATGTTTTCAGAAACATCTTGTAGTGTACTGTTTAGCTGTAAAATGAGAAAGTTTGCTCCGGCTGGTGGGCGGTGCTTAGTATTTCCTTAACTGATCGCAACATGTCTGCCGGGTCACAAACTTCTCATATTTTACAGCTAAACAGTACACTACAAGATGTTTCTGAAAACATTTGAGGCGAGAAATAGGCATTACGGAGTTTTGTGAGTGATTTGTCGGCTCTGATTGGTTGTTTTCCTCCTGTCTGTGAAATCCTGCAGATGCCATTAGGAGCATCAGAGGACACCGGAGGACACCGGAGGACACAGAGGCACATGATTTTTTTCAGATTACCTGTCTCATGCACTACTGTCAGGATATAGCGACCGTTTTATAAAAATAACTTAATCATATTTGCTCCATTTCTACCCACTGCTGCTTTAAAACACAAATTTGGCAAGGACACACACACACACACACGATGGGCGTAGATCTCTCCTGCAGGAATATGTCTTCTGCAGCATCAAATAGAAATGCGAAGCATCCACAGAGCACGCCAAGGCTCTCCTTAACTACTCCTTGCCTTGATAAAATAAAATGAGAACGTGCAAACTTGACCTGCAAGTGTTCCTGAATTTCAGGACAAGAATAAATCACTCCTGTTTCACTTCAGCGATGCCTGTAAAGATTTTCTCAAGCTTGTCAACCCGCCCTCCCAGTCTGTTTCATAGCCAACCTTTGACCTCTGACCCCCCCTTCACTGTGACTCCACACACACACACACACACACACACATAAACACACATATTTCAGCTGCTGAAAACAGACATGTAATGTAAATAGCACACTTTGGCATTTTCATAAATAGAACATGCCCTTAATTTTGTAAATGTGCATGTAATCCACATACACACTGCATTCAGAGAGCTTGTTCTGGGAGTGTGCACTAAATGAAGGGGCCCGCTGAGTCTCTGCCTCACCGCCTCTCCGTCTCTGTGTGCTTCTTGGCGTTAAAAGTCATTCCTCCCTTTATTTTTAAGCTTGGCTGAGCTCTTTCATGAATCTGCACGGCCCTGACTTTGTTTTTTTTTCAGTGCCATATTGAACAAAAACAGCCCTACTTTCTTTCTCTGACTCTGCATTCATGTAATAATACGCTTGTAAACCTTTTATGAGAATGCAGAGGTATACGGAGAGAGCAAAGTGTGTGTATGTGTGTGTGTGGCCTGTCTCCAGTGATTCATTTGAGCTTAACTACTCCATCTCCTCCCTTTTGTCCCCTGAATTCCCTCGAGGTCCCACACTTTTTTTTTCATGATCTCCCTCTTTCCACCCTGTCTCTACTCCTACTCTCTCTCTCTAGTAGAAAATGTTAAATGTCAGTGGACGTGCACATACCAAAAATGCCCGACACAGTCCGAGCATTTATCCTCCCCTCACTCCCTCCTTTATCTTCCTGGCTTTTTAGCGCTCAGCCCCTCCATTCACTGCTGCCGCGCCTTTGCCCTTTTCCCATTTAACCTCCTTTTCATGCCATTCTTCGGATTCATCGCAACACATTTTACCACCTCCCCTCCCAACTCCCCCCCTCCACTCTTGCCCCCTTACCCCATCCATCATGAGTCAGACCGGCTCTGACTCACAAACCAAAGCATTCGCCGCCCCCCTCTCTGAACCCCTCCTCATCCCCTCACTCCTGGGCCACAGCCATCCCTACATCCAAATAGGAACTGAGACATCAGGAAGGATTCTCTTTGAAAGCATCAGCCTGAGCTTGTAAATCATATCGGTGTCTAGTACTGTCTGTCCCTCCTGGTTATACATCTGCTGAGGGCAGAGGCTCAGCTCCCACAGAGACAGCGTGGCCATAATGGTGAAAACACATGAGCGGACAGGTGGAGGCCCCTGTAGGGACCCCGTGTTTTCACCCACTGGTTGTAGTAGCTGATGGATTCCTAAATGTTAGCAGCGAAGTTGATTGTTAGAGCAGATAAGGACTTCTGAATGATGGTTGACAGACCACACTTATGTAAAATGACCTGGCATGTAGACAGCAGGATTCTGTGGCTCAGAGGTAGAACGGTTCGTCCACCAGTCGGGTCGGTGGTTCGTTCCCTCCAGTCCACATGTCAAAGCGTCCTTGTGCAAGACACTGACGTGTCCTTGGGCAAGATACTGAACCCCAAAATTGCTCCCGAAGGCTGTGCCATCGGTGTGTGAATGACTATTTAGTTTAGATCCTGCAGGTTGGCACCTTGCATGGCAGCCTTCGCCATCAGTGTATGAATGTGTGCGTGAATGGGTGAATGCTGACATGTAATGTAAAGCAATAAGAGTGGTCGGAAGACTAGAAAGGCGCTATATAAGTCCATTTACCATTTACCATAATGGGGGGAAAAAAAGAGCTGACAGGTGGAGGCCCATGTAGGGCCCCCCGGTTTTTATGAGGGGTCGAAGTAACAAAAGTGAATTGATGAAAATGCATGCGAATTGAAAAATGGAGCCGTAAAAATGTATGCGAAATGAAAAATGGAGATAAATTATCAAGTGGTTTGATTGATTTAAAGCCGATTAGACTAAAACAGTCGTGATATGATGAAAACAGAGCCATGTTTCATCATTTTTCCCCTACACAAAATTGTCATTTATCATTTAAAGAAAGTGGCCTCAAGGGTGGAAGTAACAAAAAATAATTGAAGAAAAGGGAAGTGATGAAAATGTATGCAAATTGAAAAATAGAGTGATAAATTGTCGATTCATTTCATCAACTTGATTGACATTTTATTTGAAACAGTGTTGATCTGATAATCAAATCTCAACCGTTCATCTTTCACAACACCCAACTGACATTTATCGTTTACTGCACGGGGATGCACCGATACCGATACCGGATCAGATATCGGGCTGATACTGACTCAAATACCTGGATCGGATATCGATGAAAATATGGCCGATCTATTCAATTCAATTCGATTTTTATATAAACATAGAATTGAACTGGAATCCCAATTCTTGTTTAGTTTGACCAATTTGTTGCTGCATTAAAAAGGTTTACACATGAATTGTAGTTCCTTAATTTTGAAGATTTTTTTACCAAGTTACTGGTGCACGATTTTAATACAATTTATTAAATTTATATTTATTTGTTACAATTTGTTTTGCAAAGTTAGGAAAGTAATATTTAAGTCAAGCCTGATGTTGCCTTACACACAAAAGAATGATCCCAGTCACTTCCACACAGTGAGACATACAGATTATTAAAGAAACACTGGTATGGGATCGGTACTCGGTATCGCCAAAGCAGGTATCGCTATCGGTATCGGGACCCCTACAGCAAAGTTGATTGTTAGAACAGATAAGGTCTTCTGAATGATGGTTGACAGACAACACTGATGTAAAATGACCTGGCATGTAGACAGCAGGAGTCAAAAATCTGTTTTTCTACAGAAGCAAACAGCAGGTTTCTGCTTGTGAGTTTCTTAGTGTTGTGATTGTCTCACTTCCCAGCAGGAGTTATTTTAAGCCCTTGCCCTTTCCCTGCCTGGAATATATCTCTCAAAAGTCCGCAGCATTCCGGAAATGCCACAACTTGTGGGAATCCTGCACGGTCTACCTGGTTTGTTCCCAGCTGGTGTTTGCAGAAGAATTCATTCATGCTGCACCTGATCTGAAAAACATGACATCTGCACTCAAGGAAAACAATCTGTCCTCCATCACTTTTTACCTGCAGAATCAGCAGAACAGGCTTCCAGTCACTTTGAGTACAAGCCTGACTGAGCCAATAAAACTAATCTTCTACTTGTTTTTCTTTGATCACCTTGTTCTAAAAGGCTTTACGAGTGTAATGAATTCCTTCATGCTGGCCAGATGTTGAGCTCACTTGCAGCTGTGGTCGCACTCACAACCCCAAAGCAAATGTATTTAATGAGTTAGGTGCAGAAGGCTGACTGGGCTAATTACTCATTACCATGTTGTTCCTCACACTGTGAAGCAGACAAATAACAGTTTGTTAGTCAGATTGGATTAAAAAAAAGGCTGCTGCTCGGTGCCAGTGAAACCTTACCTGTCAGCGAGCCGCCGCTTACTGGCCTCCAAGCAGAGAAAAGGACGATGAGGATCAAGAACCACCATTTATTAGACCCGCTCATGGTTGTTCTTGACAGAAGATCGCGTCTGAAAGTGTGCTTCATAAAAAGAGCAGTCATCTTGGGAACATCACCGGACTCCATCACCGCATCTCAGCAGTCTCAACGATCCAAAGTTGTGCGGTGGAAAAGTTTTCTTCAAGCGCAAAGTGTGATTATCCAGAGATGAAACCTAAGTAAAGCGGATCCCGTCGTTTCAGTTCCTTTTTTAAGGAGACAGTGTAAAAAAAAAAAAAAAAAAAAATGAAAAATCCTCTGCGCTGCGTAAAAGTCTTGTTGCGTTATCTCCTCGCGCTGTTGTTTTGATTGATCCCAACAGTGTCCACCACCCAAAAAGCGCACAGCAAAACGCGCTCCAAACTTTTCCTCCGCTGATTATGTTGTCCAAGAAGTCTATTTGTAGAAACCGAAGGAGTATTTTTAAACCAGTGTTTCCTGCAGCCTGCCGTCCGACTCGTCTCTCCTGCCCACCGGTTCCCTCAGACTCACTCACACATTCCCCTGGCTCTTTCTTTTCCCTCTCTCCCCCTTCAAACAGGATTCAAATTCCTCAACTCAACTTCTTTCCACCCTCCTCCTCCTCCTCCTCCTGAGTCTCCCTCCTTTTCTCAGGGGATGTGAGAAACCCTGCGGCATGCTGATTGTCTCACAACAATCCCCCATTCGCTTTTTAATTACACACGGAACCCCAGGAGTTGTAAATAGCCCAGTAAATCAGCCGTTTCCCGCTGGAAACTAAGTCTATATTTGTCAGACTGACCTGCGCACTGCCCATTCTCTAATGGATCAATAGATAACATTCAGTCCGGTCAGAGAGGCTATAAATTAGTCTGTTTACTTGTAAATAAACGTGACACAGTGAGTTAAAACATATTAAAGAGCAGTAACTCACTTTGCTTTGCTATAATCAATTAATTCTCATCTTAGATACATTAATGTTAATATTTTCTGTTTCTGTTTTTATTTGTCGATATCTATCAATTGTGCCCTGTTTTAATTTTACCTGCAGGGCCTGCTCTAGCCCCTTTGGTGCCCTAGGCAAAATTCGGATTTGGTTGCCCTAGGCAACCGCCTATAACGCCTTTGCCTTAAACCGGCCCTGTTTACCTTCATGTGGTAAACTGTAAGCTGTTTATATTTGATATTGTTTCATGGTGTCTTGATACTAATAAATGCATGATTTTGCACGACTTTTTCCGTTTTTGCATTATTGGTATTTTATCATTATGTTTAGGGTCAAAACAGTTGATTAATTTGTATTGTTCATGAAAAAACAAAAGGTTAAAGGGACAATGTGAAGGATTTATCCTACACACTTAGGATAAATATTTACTATTTAAGCCGAGCATTGGACGCTTGATGGGCTGCCACTAGACACTCGGCATCTGATTGGACGAACGCTTACCCTCGTGGGCTGCTGCTCCCAGCTTTCAAACGGGAACCAGGCGGCTCGTTTGGAAACTTTCTTCTCTTGTATCATGAAAATTGTTCACCGAAATGTGTTTCTGAAAACATTTTATGGAATAAGCCATGCATTTGCTGAATCTGTCTATATTTTAGATCGACAGCGGTTAGTTTTCAAAGTTTCCAGGGAGTTTCCAGAGGCGACAAGTCGCGCCGGATGCCCCTAATTTGCATAAAGTAGCCTAGACCTCAAATTAATGCAAATGAGGAGCGGCCAAGGTGACGCCCGTCTCTCGAATCGCGCCGCCACGCTACTAGAATGCATTGCACGGCTGCTTACATTGACAATCACTGGGAAGTGTGGACAGGACGTAGGCTGTGGACACGTACCATAAGGCTCACATTACCGCAGTTTCACAAGCGTCTCCGAGAACTACGGTGTAAAAAAATGAAAGGCTCTCTCTATAGCCAGTGTTTGGTTTGTTCTTTCTGGGCTACTGTAGAAACATGGTGGTGCAACATGGCGGACTCAGTGAAGAGGACCCGCTATGTAGATATGAAAAGCTCATTCTAAGCTAACAAAAACACGATTCTTAGTTTCAAGTGATTATACACTAATGAAAACATAGTTATGTATATTATTTTCTATTTCTGCTAATAGATCTCCTGAAATCTTACACACTACCTTTAAATATGTCAAATCAAATAGCTCTTGCTCTTCTTGAAAGGAGTGGTTTAATAACTTGGTTAATAACCAAAAAGCCTTCCAGTGAATTTCACCCATTGGCCTATAAAATAAATATGTCAAGTCAATTTAAAAATGTTTAACATGTTTCAACCTTTATTTAAACAGATGTCTTATTTATTAAGAGGCTCGGAAAATGTTTAAGAGTAAAGTAATATTCAGACTATTCTGTTTGTATTTGTTACTCCACATAAGCACGATTATGTCATCAGAATGTCTGGAGATTTGTTTGAACACACCGTTTCAACCCAAACAGACTGAAGCATCGTCTAAATAAATGCTGCTGTCCCTGATTCCCATCAGACGAAGGGGGCTTGTTGTGTTGTTGTAGACTGTGATGTCTGAGGTGATTATTGTGTGTGTTTGGACAGAGGTGGTGCTGGCGCTCGCTGCCTGGGAGAAGGCCCTGCAGAGTTCACATACCATTCATGAATAATTGATTTGCTGCGTAGATTCCTGTTTTTTTTTCTTTTCTTTTCCCATGAAAATGATGGGAGGTGCTGGGACTCAGGTTGAGAAGACCTGGGTCCCACTGGCCCTTTAAGAGTGGCTCTGTGGACAGTGTTGTGTTCCCAGGGTCTTTAATGGAGACAGAGAGGGACTGAGAAAGACCCCATTGTATATGCTCTCTTTTCAATAGGAGCTTGAGCAATGGTGCTCTCGCTGCTCCCAGATAGAAGCACAGAGAGAGCGGCAGGGAGGGAGGGAGGAGGGTCATCGAGGGGGTCCTGTACAAGAAAGAGGGGTGTTCTACTCCAAAACACAAAGTTTTGGGGCTGGATGGGCCTGGAAGGAGTGACTGTTTGGGTTTTGAGGGGGATGGGCATCAGCTCCGCAGGACTCAGTGTTTAGGTTTAGGCCACACCAAAATCCAGCAAACCTGATTCACCGAACGGCGAGACTTAAAGACTTAGATGAAGCTAATGTGGATTAACAGAGTTGAAAGCACATGCTTTCAGTTATAAAACCGACAAAACAAGTCATATGGACACCAATTATTATGTTCTCACACAAAGGCAGACTGCAGTGGCAATATCCCTGTTAGTCTCCACTGCCTGCTAAACAAAAAAACCTGTTAGTTTGGAAGGAGAGTCCCTCTTGGCTGCAAGACATGGGAAACACCTTCCTCCTGCTCTCCCAGCTATACATGCTAACAATGAGCTAACTTCTTCTTCATCATCATCTTCTTCTGCTACTTCTTCATCTTCTTTGTACTGCAGCCAGATAAACTGCTTCCCCCAACCTGTTGATACATCACAAAGACTATAATGACATGTGACTGCCTAAAGTTTACAGGAGCTCTTCTGCCCCCTGCTGGTGACAAACCCTCATACTACACATGAGACTAATACTTCTTGACAGAAATGACAGTAACATACAGTAAATACACTGTTATGTTACATTCAAATCTTAACTTGTGTACTAATTTCTAGAAAATGCATCCAACCCAACTCAACCAACTACTAGTAAAATACTGCTTTTGCATTAAAGCTGCAGTAGGCAGTATATTTTTGGCATCATTGAGCAAAAATCCCATAATAAGCTTTCAGCATATTGTAATTCAAGTTACCTGTCTCATGCACTACTGTCAGGATATAGTGACTTTTTTAATCAAATTTGCTCCATTTTTACCGACTGCAGCTTTAATACATGAGTAATAACAATCATCATCTTGGTTCAAATAAACCATTACCAAATCTCAGTATCATTTATACAATACAAATTCAACATTATCAAACATAATCAAACAACATAATTTAAATTCTAATTCAAATGACCTGCAGCGTTTATTTGCTATGCTGAGCTGACCATAGACATACTCCATCTCCTCCTCTCGTAGGTCTACAACACCATCCACTGGTGCTACTGAGGAACTGGCAGCATTGGAGCCTGGCTCAAATAGGGAGACTGTACACAATTCTGTAGGTTTCCACGTTTACAGATCATATAGATAAAGGTTTATTCTTAGAAACTGGTAGGACCTATGAATAAATCACTCTACTCACCATGTAAACTCTGTGCTGTCATGTCACCCAATGTGTCCCCCTAGATATAGTGACAGTAGTGGGAATTAAAAATAGTAGAAATAAATGATGAATCCAAACCAGGGAAAATGTATTTCATAATATGAAAATAAATGTGTATTTTTATTTGCACAATAATACTTGCTTTCAGTGCAGTCGGCTATCAGTAGTATCAAATACATGAAAATGATATGGATTTTTCTTTTCTTAAAGGGACTATTTGTAACTTATCACGCGCATAAATCTTAACGGGTCGGTATCCCATGCGCGCTCGCATGTGGGTATGCGAGCGCGCAGCAGCTCTGCTCCTGCCTGTTTGCACACCGCGCTCGTTCTCACACGCTCGGCTCGCTCCACCTCCACGTGAACGCGCGCACACTACACACTGCAGAAGAGTTAGTTTAGCTCTGAGAATATCTGGTGAATGTGCAGTGGACGTTTTTGCAGAAATAACTGCTGCAGCTCCTCCAGACCAACAGAGGTTTCCCGTGTCTTGTGAAGTGACGGGGCTCCGCAGAGAGTTACGTTATCGTCCCCCCCCCCCTCCGTTCCCTCCGGATCGGGACGAAAAGCCAACACTAGGATCAGCATTGATTCATGGAGAGACCTTCCTCTGGTCAGCTAACATTACTGCCAAGCAGGTGAAATATAGAGTGATATTGTGTGTTAGCTGACGTGTGTCGCCCCACTGTTTAGACCGGTGCTCGTTCATGTCAATGTAGCGCGAGCCGAAAGCGCGAGCGCGAGCCACAGGACGCTGACTTTCGTTGACATTGCGGCCACAGGTGTCGCTGTGAACAAGCAATTTCTGATTCTTACATATAGCCCCTTTAAGGAAAAGTTTTATCCAAAGATAATTTTTATTCGCTCCCAGTAGTGATGACGATCCTGGGCTTAAAAGAATACTTTGCCACTCTCATATCTGTCCATGATGTATGACGCTAGCATAGCTTAGCACAAAGACTGGAAACAGGGGGAACAGTGAGCTTGGCTCTGTCCAAAGGTAACAAATCCACCTACTAGCGACTATAAAGCTAATTAATTATCACATTATATCGAGATAAGTCCAGTCTTTATGCTATGCTAAGATAAGCTAAGCTAACTGGCTGCCGGCCTTAGCTTTACATTTATTAGATATATATGTGGAACTGTATCAATATTCTCGTGAAACTCTCAGGAAATCAACTAAACATTTACGGTAAAAACATGGTTTTCCAACCATTTCAATACTAGACTCAGTACATTTAAATTTTACTGTTTTTTGGTCAACAAAGTAAATAGCCTATGAAAAGAAATAAACAAATGAAAGTTTTAGTATTTCTCATCACAAAAGTCAATGATTAGAATATGAAAAAGTCCAAGTAATTAAGTCCATATGTAAAAAATATTTTTATAACACATTATTATATAGTTCTAAGCCAATACAAGGACATTTTAAAGTGTTTATTAATATACAGAATTTCTCAACAATTATAACTTCTCCTATGAGGATATATTTCTTCTTATTACAGCTGTATCTTATTATATTGTCAATCATTATGTAAGGGATAATGTACAGCGAATCGGTCATTATTGAAAATTGATTGCGAGGTTCATTCTGCAATAATGACCGGCTTGCTGTACATTATTATTACACGGCTGTGTTGAATACTCGATTCTGATTGGTCAATCACGGCGTTCTGCGGTCTGTAATTTCTGTATTACAGACCGTTGCTATGTATAACAGACCGTTGCTATGGACGCAGCTCTGATGTCGGACTCTGGCGGACCGTTTTTGTGTCAAAATATTGATTTCTTAAGTAAGTAGCTGTGTAATAAGCGGGATAATGGACAGTTAGCGGGTCACAACAATGACCGGCTCGCTGTACATTATCCCTTACACAATAATTTGACATAAATATTGATTTAAAAATGATTTTATTGCTTGCGCTAAAAAATTAGTCCTCTCGTCTGTGTACAGAGATAGCAGCGGCCTGCTGTAAAGAAATTACGAACCATAGAATGCCGTAACGGACTAATCAGAAACAAGTATTCAACAAAGTTGTGTAATAACTGTTAATACAGCAGCCTCCACTTATGGGTGTTATAGTTAGAAGGAGTTATAATTGTTGACAAATACATTAATAAAGACTTAAAGCTAGTTGCCCACATAGGCACATACAGGAATGTGCGCACTACTACTGTAGGACCCCTACCCTCTGACAACCGTCATAGAGACCCTGTTCAGACCTGGCATTAACATGCGTCCTGAGTGATCCGATCACAAGTAGACAGCTCTAAGTACGTCTGTTCACACCTGGCATTAGAATGCGTCGCCACATGCACCTTGAGCGACAACTTGTGATCGGATCTCACTTCCCCGCTCTATATACAAATAAACGTAGTAAACACATGGCTAATACAGCAAACGTTGCAACGTAGTATTACAGGAATGTCTGTAGTAATATCGGTCAGGGTACTAAAGTATAATCCCTACATTTTATTAACCCGTGCCTAGTCTGATAGTCTGTGGATATGGAGCCTATAAATAAGATATATTTATATAAAATACAGCTGTACCGACAGAATAGAGTAGGGCACAGAAGCCGGTTCCATGCTGAGAGGCAGACAAGCGCTTGCGTCTGCGTACACTGCTAAAAGAATGTGGCTATATGTGGCCCAGACCACCTCTGAATGTGGTCTGAGCGATCGGATCTCAATGTGTCCTCAGAGCGTCTTGAATGCATTCACACCTGTACTTAGAGCTGTCCACTTGTGGTCGGATCACCCAGGACTCAAGGAGTCCCGCTGCCACCTATTCTTCACACGTTACATTACAGAGGACTCTCTGGCCCAATCCCAAACCAGTGGGGGTTGTTTGGTTGAGAGAAAGGGCTGCGTCCTGGGGAGAGAGTCAACTGCAGAGGTCATGCAAAGCGTCGAAAGGGGCAGCCAAGAGTCCTTCAAGATGCAAAATTAGCCTTTCAAATGACAGCCAAAGATCGAACACTCCGGGGAGCAGTGGGTGTGTTTCTGATGCTCCCATTGAAGAGTTTCTTATTCAGCCAAAGTTTCCTGTCCTGCTTGCCCAGAGGGAAACATCGCAGGAATCCCCAGATCTGGAAGGGAAGCCAAGGTGGAGCAGGACGATCCAAAACTGGACACCAGGCCAGAGTCTGAGTCCGACACAGCCAGCTCCTCAAACTTCTGTATCACTTTCCTCACTGACTGGAAGGGAATCTCCCTGCGCCACCGGCCCCCGCCAGCCCCACAAGGTCCCCTGTAGGCCGAGTCCTTACTGAGGAACACATGAGGGGGAGGGGGGAGGCCGCAGCGCAGCCTCAGTCGACCCTGGCCCAGGCCCAGAGATGGGAGAACTCCAGCAGGGTTGAAGCGCGTAGGCAGCGTGGCTAGGTGCTCCCGGGTCAGAGGGTTGTGGAAGCTCAGTGCGCCCCCTCCGATGTTAAGGAAGACCCCGAGGGTTTTGATCTGAGGCGGGACAGTGCAGAGCCGTTCCCGGCTCCCATCATACACGGCACAAAAACACAAGCCCTGCCTTTCAAGCCACCAGCTGCCAGAACCATCCGGTGATCTCACACCTGAGAGAAAGGAAAGTGAAGTCTCATATTCACTGTGCACATTTATGGATTAGCAGCCTTTACAAAAGGCTAAGATTAACCATACATTCTGCCTGATTCTTTCACTTTATTCTATTAAGCCAACAAGTTGAAAATCATTGGTTTTAGCCATGCTAGTAGCAGATGGCAATGTAGGTTTGTTGGTTGGTTGACTGCTTTGGTCTACATAGAAATATGTCAGCAACTATTTGATGGAGTGCCATGAAATTTTGTGCAAACATTCATGATTCTCAGAGGACAAATCCTACAGACTCAATCTTTGATATACTGTAGCTTCTCGGACATTTTTGATTTTTAGTGAAATTTCTTGGTAACTGTTCTATAAAATTCGGTACGCACATTCATGTTCCCCCTCAGGATGTGAGGGACTATTTATCTACCCCTGAACCTCCCCTGTCCCCCACTCCTACCCCTCTAAAAAAGAGTGAAAAATGGTAAGGGGTTAAGCAATGATCAGTGGTCTCTCAATGGTCTAACCACTTGGTGGCACTATGAACTATGAAGTTGTGTCTGATGACGTGTATGTGTGTATACATTTGAGTGTGGGTTTAAACAAGCCCAGTCTTGCTGACTAACAGTGAGTCTGGAAGCAATAAGCACACTGGCATCGAACCAACCAAAACAAACCCTTACCGATCCTGTAGACGGAGCTGTTACAGACATCCACCTCCCAGTAATACTGTCCTCGTGCAATGACAACATCAGCGCAGACCTGGGGGAGGTTCAGTGTAACTTCGGGGTCGGAGGTCACTGATCTCCTGACCTTGTTGTCTGGAGGTGGGTCAGTAGGGCTCTCTTCTCGGTAGGTGACGGTGAGGGAGGAGGTGGAAAGATGGAGGGATGGAGGGACAGTTGAACGGTCCAGAGCAAAACATAGTCCTAAAATCGACCAGAGGAGAGGTGAACAGATGCAAGGAGATAATATTTTTAGCTTTTTATAATAGTAATCCATGCAATCAAAATATTGCTCATCTTCCATACACCTTAACCTATGTTGAATGTATTTAGTTAGGGCATTAAAAGCATCATGCATGATTCCTGACCGAAGACAGACTGCTCCATCTCCTCCTCTCGAAGGTCTACAGCGTCATCCACTAGTGCTACTGAGGAACTGGCAGCATTGGAGCCTGGGTCAAATAAGGAGAGTGTACAAAATTCTGTAGGAACATAGATAAAGGTTTACTCTTAGAAACTGGTTAGAAACTATGAATACATCACTATACTCACCATGTAAACAGCTCTGTGCTGTCATGTCACCTGTATCCCGGCAGTATGTGTCCCCCTAAATATAGTGACAGTATGGGATGGAATTAAATACAGAAGACATAAGTTGTGAATCCAAACCAGGGACACATGTTGCCTAGAGTGAAAATTTATTTTATGAAACTAAAACACATGCATTTTTACTTGAACAATAATACTCACTTACAGTGCAGTATCAGTAACATCAAATATATGACAAATTATAGGGATTTGTCAGGAAAATAGCTTTTATCCAAAGACAATTTATTTTTGCTCCCAGTAGTGATGATGGTCCTGGGCTTAAAGGAACAGTTTGATATTTTGGGAAATACGCTTATTAACTCTCATATCTGTCTATGAAGTATGACGCTAGTGGGGAGGCGATTAGCTTAGCTTAGCATAAAGACTGGAAACAGGGGGGAACAGAGAGTTTGGCTCTGTCCAAAGGTAACAAATCCACCTACCAGCACCTCTAAAGCTAATTAATTAACACGTTATATCAAGATATATCCAGTCTATATGCTATGCTAAGATGAGCTAAGCTAAACGACTGCTGGCTTTAGCTTTACATTTATTGGTCAGATATGTGAGTGGAACTGTCTCAATATTCTCGTCAAACTCTCAGGAAATGAACCAAACATTTTTTCCAAAAATGTTGAACTATTGATTTACGGTAAAAACTTGCTGGTTTCTCCAATGTTACCTACCCAAGCTTTAAATCTTTGTATACTGCTTATAAATGCTAAATAGGGGTGTTAAAGTAATGTGTAACCTTTAATATATATATATTTTTACATACTCAAGTGTGTATACAATTGCATTGTATAGTATTGTTTGCCTTGCAGTTGTGGCATATGTACATTTTACGTTTTCATTAAGGCTGTCAAAGTTAACGCGATAATAACGCTTTAATGCAAATTCATTTTAACGCCACAAATTTCTTTGACGCACTTTGCGTTTTTTTTAGTTGTAGCGGGCTGAGTTTTAAAGCTAGCGATCATATGAAACTAGAAAAACCTAAGAGATCTATTGGTACCAACCATGTCATACTTGCTTGGAGGTCCCTTGACCTCTCATTAGTCCGACTGAACTGTACAAGATTCAGTGATGATATAAAAGTTATGTATATATTAGGGCTGTCAAAGTTAATATGATAATAACACTAGTAAAGATACTGGCATCATATGAAACTAGACAACCTAAGGAATCCATTGGTACCAACCATGTCATACTAGCTTGTCACAAAGGAGGCTAAATAACGCTCCAAACTTATGCAAAGTTTTGGCAAGGAAAAACTGTCATGGCCATTTTCAAAGGGGTCCATTGACCTCTGACCTTAAGATATGTGAATGAAAAAGGGTTCTATGGGTACCCACGAGTCTCCCCTTTACAGACATGCCCACTTTATGATAATCACATGCAGTTTGGGGCAAGTTATAGTCAAGCACACTGACACACTGACAGCTGTTGTTGCCTGTTGGGCTGCAGTTTGCCATGTTATGATTTGAGCATATCTTTATGCTAAATGCAGTACCTGTGAGGGTTTCTGGACAATATTGTCATTGTTTTGTGTCGTTAATTGATTTCCAATAATAAATATATAAATACATTTGCATAAAGCAGCATATTTGCCCACTCCCATGTTGATAAGAGTAATAAATACTTGACAAATCTCCCTTTAAAGTACATTTTGAACAGATAAAAAATGTGTGATTAATTTGCAATTAGTCGTGATGAACTATGAACAATCATGTGATTAATTGCAATTAAACAATTTAATTGATTGACAGCCCTAGTTTTCATATGCTGAGGAATTGCACAGCCCACCTACACATGGGCCAGTATAAAGTTCAGCATTTTAATACTTATACTACATATATTTCTAATTATCTTTAAAGCTCTCTCTCCTTAGTTTGGATCTCTTTACCTGCACATATTGAAGGTGATCTTCAGAAGCTCCCTCCTTGGTGCCGGTCTCCCTGCTGACACATGTCAGACTCAGGGTGGGATGTTCTGGGAGACAGGAAGTGGCAGATGACCAGGTCCAGCATGGCAGCTCCACAGGATGTTGACAGCGTGGGCACAGCACAGAGCAGACCGGTGGGCCGACGCTACGATGACGAGACTGACCTGATCTTATTCCCTCTCCGGCTGCTATGCAGTGACCACACATGGTGTGAGAGCACGGCAGGAACAGGACGATGTCATAGCTCTGGTTGCAAGCAGGACAGAGGGAGAGCTGCTGCAAACAATCTTTCTCCTCATCTTCCTCCCTGTTAGACTTTACTGCCTCCACGTCCAGAAGCTTCTGCTCCCTGTGCCTTCCCCGGGGATACAACGTCCTCACTGACATTACTGACAATTAAATACATTCTTTAAATACCATTGCTTCTTTGTCTTTCTCATATGCTGTCTTGTGAACAAAGCGAGCAAAGGACATCTCTTTGTTCGCGTTTCCATGGACATCCAGTTTTGCTTCACAATTAAGATAAAGGCCCAACAACATGAACAAAAAAATCCACATTTCTGTTTATTCCCAATATGGAAGTAATACCTGACTGTGTATATCCAGCAATCATCTTCAGTAAGCAAGGCCTCAGTTAGTATAGAAGCAGCATCAACAATCCATTCTTCCAGAAAAAGAGAGACAGGGCCGGCATCTTATTATCAAGATATCCTTTTGCTAGAAAATCACACACTTTTAGCGAGTAGAGATATCCCACTGTGGCAAAAAACGTTCACTCTTCTATAACAGACATCGGCAGACTGCAAAACGCTGTTGAACAGATATTAAGAAATCCTCCTGTTGTGCCATCCTCTCTGTCTCCCAGCTAACTGTTGTGGGTGAAATAAGTAGAATGGCCTGAGAGCAGATAAAAGACAGAGAGGGTGGTAGAGAGAACAGAGACAGAGAGGAGCCCAGCCTTTTAAAAGGTACTCATTGCTTGGTGTTGCCATGGTAATGGCTCTTCCCGTAGAGACGCACAACTGCAAGATAATGTGCTGCATTGAACCCTTGTGCACACACACATCTGAATGTTAACAAAGAGCTCATTACTGCCATGAGCACGAGCCACGCCACTTAGACTAAACCTCTGTGACAACACACACATTATCTCCCTCTGGTCTGGATGCTCTGCTCTCCTGTTCAGATGTGTCTCCCTTATGGGGGATTATCAATGATGGTCCACCCTCAGGATTATATGATGTGAATGTGAAAGATATTTGACACTGATCTTTGTAATTCACTGCTGGTGAGAAGGATACGGCTCATTGTTCCTTTGCCTTGTCTACAATGTAGGGGGCAGATCTGAGGTCAGCGTAGGGAGGGCTATAAAATACTGTGGATGGTAAAAGGCTTAGCACTTCCTGGGTGGATCATGTGAGAAAAAAATAGATAATTGTGGCTTTGGATGACACGTGTGATTTTGGCATCAGGTAAAAAAATGTTTTTCCCTAAACCTAACTCAGTGGGATTTTTTTTGCCTAAACCTAAAGAAGTTGTAGTTTTTTTTTGCCTAAACCTAAAGAAGTTGTAGTTGTATTGCCTAAACCTTAAGAAGTTGCAGTTTTGTTGCCTAAACCTAAATAAGTTGTAGTTTTATTACCTTAACCTAAAGAAGTTGTATTTTTATTGCCTAAACCTAAAGAAGTTGTAGTTGTATTGCCTAAACCTAAAGAAGTTATATTTTTATTGCCTAAACCTAAAGTAGTTGTAGTTTTATTGCCTAAACCTAAAGAAGTTGTAGTTTTGTTGCCTAAACCTAAATAAGTTGTAGTTTTGCTACCTAAACCTAAAGAAGTTGTAGTTTTATTGCCTAAACCTAAAGAAGTTGTAGTTTTGTTGCCTTAACCTAAAGAAGTTGCAGTTTTGTTGCCTAAACCTAAAGAAGTTGTAGTTTTATTGCCCAAACCTAAATAAGTTGTAGTTTTGTTGCCTAAACCTAAAGAAGTTGTAGTGTTATTGTCTAAACCTAAAGAAGTTGTAGTTTTGTTGCCTAAACCTAAAGAAGTTGTAGTTTTGTTGCCTTAACCCAGGGGTCGGCAACCCGCGGCTCTGGAGTCGCATGCGGCTCTTTAGCCCCTCTGCAGTGGCTCCTTGTAGATTTGATAAAAAAACAAAAAAAATTGGAAATAAATAACGTTTTTTTTTTTTTTTTTTTGCACAGTGGACAATCTTTCAAAGGGAACACTTCTTATCTTAGAGTTTGAGGTGATACTGTTTTTTTTAATATTTAGTCAACTAAAGTATGCGTCACATCCTACTACGTCGACGGGCCGCGCCTTTCCGGGGCTCAAGCCCCCGGACCCGACCACGTAACAGGGCCCACGATACTCTGGTGGAAGAAAAATAAAAATATAATTCACAGGCCAATGGGATGCTCCATGGTGTATTTTACTCCACGCAACAAGAGGCTCCATGCGTAAAGACGCAACTGCGCTGGTGTTTTTTTACTCCGACACAACCTGCCAGGAGAGAGAGAGAGATTTTTTTGTTCTAGCAGCTGTATATGTGACTGAAATCTGTTTGTCTTACCGACTGACTGCCTGACTTATATGAAGGTATCCGAGGGAAGGGCTTTCAAAACGTCCGTAGCCAGAGGACCTAAAGTAAAATCAACGATGTTATATTATTGAGTAATATTGAGTATAGCCTCATATCACTGCTGCATGGAACGCTACATGATGCCAACCAAGAAGGATTGTTAGATTAAATATCCTACTGCGAGGTCCGACAGTTGCGCTGGGAAGGTCCGATGACATCATTCTGCATAATAAAGTAGCCATGTGCTTCTGTTTGTCTGAGAAACGATAGAAGATTCAGTGTGAACAATGGACAGATGGAGAAAGATGAATCTGATTTAGAGTACATTCATTTCATTCTAATTATTAGTGTCAATGTTAGTTGAAATGATAGTTAACCTATAGTTTGTTAGCTTGTTTCACATAATAAAAAACACCAGCGCCATTGCGTCTTTACACATGGAGCCTCCGGTTATGTGGAGTAAAATACACCATGGAGCATCCAGTATCGACCGGAGCAGACTTTCCTCAGTGCGCCCCAACCTCGTCGTGCGGCCAGGGCGGGGCTCGGTCCACGTAAAAGGCACCAGGGATCTGTGGACATGTCGGCAACCCACCTGACCCGTCTTGAAACACGGACCAAGGAGTCTAACGCATGCGCGAGTCAGAGGGTGCAAGCAAAACCCAGTGGCGCAATGAAAGTGAGGGCCAGCCAGCACCGGCTGAGGTGGGATCCCGGCCCAGCGAGGTCGGGCGCACCACCGGCCCGACTGGCCCGCACCGTCGGGGAGGTGCAACAAACTATAGTTTTTGTATATATAGTATAACTATATATAAAACGTTATAAGCTGTGTTATCAAATATGTTTTGCGGCTCCAGACAAATTTTATTTGGTGGAAGAGGGAGCAAAATGGCTCTTTGGTTAGTAAAGGTTGCCGACCCCTGCCTTAACCTTAAGAAGCCTTTTTTTTTGTATTCAAAATGTAACGTTTCATTCAGTTTTAAAACATGTTAAAATGTGTTGCTTTTAAGTTTAACCTTTTTTTGTTCACTTAGTAGTAGGCCCCTAATGACCCACATCTATGGTGCTTATAGCGACTGGTAACGCCTATTTAATGGCCTGATAACAGTCGAATTGGGTGCAAGACCTGACTCACCTATCTAAAAAAAGAAACTTCACCAAACGATTACAGAGGTGGCACCAACCAATAATCCTTAATAAAAAGTTAACTATGTGTGACATGCCACCACAGAAGCATGGTAGTACGTTTTTTAGTTTCTCTGTATATTGCATATTCTTTTTATTCTTAATACTGTGAACCTTTGCATATCCCCTCTGCTTGATACGAAACCATGGTTACGAAACTCCGTCATGGAGTGGGAGGGTCCGGTTTGAGAAAGGCCCAACAGAGAGTGCATGAAGTTCTTCTTCTACTTCTTCTTTTTGGTTTTACGGCAGCCGGCATCCGTTATGTTGCATTGCTGCCACCTTCTGGAACTGGTCCATCGCTATTTGTAGAACTCGGAAGTTCTTCTTCTTCTTCTTCTGTTGAGTTTTATTTACAGTATCCATCCAAAGTGATCCCATTCACGACATTGTCCATTCTATGACCCAGACCCAATTGCCTGAGTTTAAACAAATCCCTCCCTCAGTCCCTATCTAGATCTTCTCCAGAGATGTCCACAACGTTCAAGAATCTCTTCAGCACCGTCTTAATCCTTTCTGACTTCCCCTATATTTCAACAGCACAATTCAGAACCATGGCAATAAATGCCAAATATCTTTTCATGTCCATGCAAATACTCTGATCAGTTCCATTTGTTTTCTGCTTCTTGTTCATCTTGTACTGCCACCATTTCGTCATTTCTCTCCATTCTCTTTGTAGCTTCAGGTTATGACAATCCCTGACCTGCTCTGATCTTATTCACTTTCCCTTCCTTGATTCCCTTTGGACACTGTGCTGACCCCACATGGTGATTTCCCTTCCAGTGCAGGCACTTCCCGCATCTCCCACATCAACATGTCCTGACAGCAGAAACATCCGAGAGGGTCCTTCTCATATGGCCTCACCCTGTCATAGGACACTCTTTCTGGGAATTCCCCTTCAACAGTGAAACACACCTAATTACTGTCTTCCTTCTCCCCTTGTCAGAAGCTTGTCAGTCTTCGTGCCTGCCTCAGACACACCTGCAATATCCCGAAAAGACTCACTTCCTTCTTCCTTACTTCTGATCTGAGAGGGAAGCAAGTCACACAGTTATAGTCTTCAAATACCCTATAATCCTCGGGGCTCTATCTCTCTGATGCTTCGATACACACTCAATGATAACCATCCCACTTCTTGTAATCTTGACAGCTCCAAGTTTTCTTTCGACAAACTTTCCAGCCACAAGTGGATCCTTGAAAATCCCATCTCTTTTTATAAAAGCTATCATTCCAACAAGATATGTCTCCTCTTTCCTCATTGACTGACTGAAATCATTTGAATTACTACTCCTCTTTCTTTTATTTTTAGGTCCTCTCGTGTCCTCATTTT
The DNA here is from genome assembly GCA_916701645.2 of Sebastolobus alascanus. Taxonomy (NCBI): domain Eukaryota; kingdom Metazoa; phylum Chordata; class Actinopteri; order Perciformes; family Sebastidae; genus Sebastolobus; species Sebastolobus alascanus. The sequence goes on along the minus strand of CAKAOJ020000040.1, from coordinate 908,413 downwards.
CAATTTCGCTCTCCGAGTCCTGCTCTGACACCATCTCCGCCATCTTCTTCGACTCGGGTCCTCAACTCCTAAATCAGAGTCCTTGCCCAGAGCATGAACTCTTAGGACGTGCTCCTTTTATTGAGGGCCCCAAATGAGGATAGGGTAGCTTGAAGTCCGAGGGAACCGATGAGCAGCATGACCGGACTGCACAGGTGGAAACCAATAAAGTTGTTAGCACCTGGAAAGAAAACAGGGGAAGGGGAGAGAAAGAAAAGCATGAGGGAAGAAAAACACACACACACACACACACACACACAACAGACACTTTGTTCCTGTCTGCTATGTAACAGTATTCAGTTCAGTATGATTCAAAACACTAAATTAGTCCCCAGGGTAAAATAATTCAAGCTGTCAGTTTGTGGGGAATAGGGCATGCATAGACTTCTTCTTGTACAGGAGCCTACTTCCTCCTCATAGGAATTCCTGGGAACAACAGATATAGTGTCACAGCATTATGCAAGTTTGGCATGGCCTGTCATGTCTGAGCTTTTTTCCCCCTTGATTTTAAATGGCGGGTCCATTATTTGTTTTGTTTTTTTAGGTTTTTATATAATTCTATAGCTTACCAGTGGTGTTCCTTATGTATTCAAAGGCAAACATTCAAATTTTGCCAGAAAATGTATTAGCATCAAATTGCTATTTTCCCAAGCCCTTCTAAAAACTTTTCCCCACGTGACCTGGCATAGGTTTCTGTCAGGGCTGCCTGAGAGCTGAAGGGATTGCATTTCGCTTGAGTTGTAACGTTACCTTGTACGATTTCATGTGACAAATAAAGCTACATCGATTGATGATTTGAAGAAGTCTGTGCTCCAGTTTTTTCGGAGAGTGAAATTCTAACATTAGTATTATTTTATGTTAGCACCGGTACCAACCGGCAACCGGGACCAACAGTTACAGCACCCGGTCTTCTTCCATGCCGCAGCTAACGGAGGTACCCTGCTAACCCGCTCAGAACATACCAGCAAAGTCCGTGGACTTTTGCAGGCAGTGACCTTTACCGGTGTGTTGGCCTCAACACAAGCTTAGCTCGGACTTTGCCGGTGTGTTCTGAGCGGGTGAGCGGGGCGAGCTCTGTGCACAGCAGCATTCTATGAGATTCCGTTCATCCACATGTAAGCTACTGTTGGGGCTGCAGCGCAGGGTTAGCGTTCTCTTCCATGATATATCCTAACTTCTTAGCCTTAGCTCGCTAGCTTGGTAGCTTCAAACTAGGTGGGTGTGGTTCAGCAACCAGGCTTCAGGCCACCTCAGCTCCATCCACGCTCCATCTTTTTGCCCATTTTGGATTAGCTGGAGACGTCACTGCCAAGATGGCGGCAGCTGGAGTCGGTGGAGCTGCTCATTTTGCTCTTCAGAAACCTATGGGTGACCTCACAGAGACTACGTCCATATTTTATACAGTCTATGGTATTTAGCAGCTAAAGAGCCAGATATTTCCATCAAGAGTTGGTGGAGGCCAAAACAGAGCTAAAAGAGACAATATTGGGAAAGAGATATATTATAACATTGTAATGTATTGTAATTTTCCTACTGCCACCTTTGTCTATTCTGCAACATATTACATGTCTGTCTGTCCTCGTGTTCACTTTTTTACTTTTTTTGTGAAGTTTTTCTGCATCCAAATCATGGATCTAGAAAGTGTTGTAGGCTGTACAGACGTCTGAGACAAATGTGATATTTTGGGCTTTTATAAATGAAATTACCTTGACTTAAAAATAACTTTCTCAGTTGACCAGGTCATTAAAAAATGCAACACATATTTTACCAAGGGCTGGAATATTGAGGAACCCCTCTTCTTTATGCATCATATCATACTGGTGTTGTTATTACACCGCCTATCTTTAGTCTAGCATGATATGGACCAACAAATATAGATATGTGACAGATGAACCAACAGATATAAACTACACTAACTTATCAAAAGCATTATGACAGTGAGAGCTACATGTCTGCAACATTATGTTAAAACTGGGTTAGTACTGTCTGGGTCTACGTGGTGCCTCTCTTGTCATATTTGCGTTGAGGATCCAGTCAAACATTAACTTTGAGCTAAATCAAATATAAAGCCTTGCCTGCTCCAAAAGCTTGCTCTGTATGTCATGGTTTCGTGTGTGACCACACGTCACTCATGACACACCAGTTTTATAAATTGACAAACCATTGAAAGAGAAAGCAGCGGAATGACGTTCTCACCAGACCTGGGACCTGTGATTCAGGACTTTGCTTGACCTTTGTGCACGGAAAATGCCATTTCTATGGATACAGAATGATTTTTGAGTGTCTGTGTTCTGAGCTCGTTTTTGTGAAGAAGGATGCAGGTTGACAGACCACAGCTGAGGGACACCATGCACCCAGGACCGGGTTATGGCTTATAGCAGTAAGTTGACTGCTTGGACTTTCATTCCCTGTATTACGACTCTTATTTACAAACAGGGAGATGGTGTCACTGTGGTTTATACCAGGGGTTCTCAATCTCTTTAGATGCCTGAAATAAGGTCTGTGGTTAACACAAGCTTACAATATAAAATACATCAGTAAATACCCCACTTGTACATTTTGAAGCTTTTATGTGTCTTAAAAAAGGCGGTTGCTAACAAGTCCGCCTTTACAGCCTCGTTGTGTTTATACTTGCGCTCATGCGACTGTGATGTAGTTTGTTTATAGCCTAACGTTAGCTTTTTACTTCTGGCGATTGCATTCACCTTTCAAAAATCATAAAAGTGATGTTCATCTTTGAAGATTATCTTACAGAACAAAACTTGTAAGTATCATGAACGTTTGTTTGCCACAGAGCTTATTTCCTGCAGTAATCCAAAACCCAATGAAAAAATCCCATTGACTTTTTGTCGAGGGAACCCAGGGCGATACTAACTTCCGGGTTGGCCTACAAAAATACGTCATCCCTGGAGCACTCTACATTTGTATTCTTAAACTTTTCAACCTAAATACTTCAGACCTGTTTCACAGTGATAAAAAGAAACATAATTTGAATGATGTAAAGATAAAATGAGATAATCCTTTATTGGTTCCACAGTGGGGAAATTTGCAATGTTAATGAATGTTAATGCCACTTATATACCTTTAAACAGAGGGTGAATTTATTTGAATTGCATTTGGACTCAATTTGACATCATTTATAGCCAACATTTCAAGTAATTGATCTTTAAAGCTTTCAGAAAATGAACAGCAGCAAGACATTGTCCTAATAAATCCTGACATTTGAATTTACCAGTCTAAATCTGACTTTCAGTAAGTGCAGTAAGTAACTTAAAAATAATGAACTTATTGCTGTGTGTCACAATCATATCAGAGTATCTATTGGCCCAAAGCTAACATGGGTGGGAGTAATGGACACAATATGCTGGTTTTATTGGATAGATAGGTAGATAGATAGATAGATAGATAGGTAGATATTTACGTCATAATGATACAGCACAATTTTATAATTTATAGCAAATTATTTGCGGACCCTCTGAAAGAGTGCCAAGGACCACTGGGGGTCCCCGGCCCCCACTTTGAGAATCACTGGTTTATACAATACAGTAGTGTATTATATACAGTAAAGGCTAACCGAGGACAGCTAACCTTTTATTTCTGTTTTAGGACTGTCAAAGTTAACGTGATAATAATGCGTTAACGCAAATTTGTTTTAACGGCACTAATTTCTTTAATGCATTAACGCAACTTGCGATTATTAATTAACCCCTTCAAAGTCCGTGGCGGGCTCAGTTTTAAAGCTAGAAAATTAAGATACTGGCATCATATTCAACTACAAACCCTAAGGGATCCATTGGTACCAACCATGCCATACTAGGTTATCGAGAAGGAGGTTAAATAACCCTCCAAACTTACGCTAAATTTTGGCGAGGAAAAACTGACATGGCCACCAGTCTCCCCTTTACAGACATGCCCACTTTATGATAATCACATGCAGTTTGGGGCAAGTCATAGTCAAGTCAGCACACTGACAGCTGTTGTTGCCTTGAGTTTGCCATCTTATGATTTGATCATATTTTATATACTAAATGCAGTACCTGTGAGGGTTTCTTGACAATATTTATCATTGTTTTGTGTTGTTAATTGATTTCCAATAATATATATATACATACATTTTGCATAGAGCCGCATATTTGCCCTCTCCCATGTTGATAAGAGTAAAGAGTAAATACTTGACAATTATCCCTTAAAACTACATTTTGAACAGATTAAAGATGTGAAATTAATTTGCGATTAACTATTTTAATCAATTGACAGCCCTATTCTATTTATTTCTTTAAATTCATACCCCTTGTTACCCTGTACCATTATTTTTTTTCAATTTATAAAAGAGGACAGTTAACCATTCCTTGCAACACTTTTCATTCATTCAGTTCCAGTTTTTACATTTAAAAAAAAAAAAATCTGTGTTGATTATGTGAACATGCTTGTCAGGGCAAAACATGTGGGTGGGGAATTTGGCAAGATAAGAGTGAAGCAGCAAAGAGGTGAGATACAGAACGTGCCGTTGACTCCATTGAGCAGGAGTTGGACCTATGACAATAAAGGAGGAGGCAGACATAAAAAAAAAATAAAAATACAGCCAAAAGTCTGTCTGCTGCCACGGAAAGGAGCTAGATGGCAGCTGATCAGTCATCTCCGCTGTGTGCTCCTCTAGGACTTCTGCTGCTGCTGATTGGAGTGATTTCCTCCCATCTACCTGAAGTCCAGGCCAGGCCCAATGACTTTTGGTGCAACCGTCAAGCCAGGAGAAATATGGAGAAAAAGATTGAGAGGCTGAAGACAGACATGGTGAGGAATTATGCATTAATATCGATTTAAGAAAGAATTAACAAATAACCACATAAAAACATCTAACATCATATCATGTGGGATTTCCTAATAAATTTTTACTTTTGTTAAGCAAAAGTAAAAAAAAAAAAGTAGTTGAATCTGTAGTGGTTGGGCTTGAACTTGTTGATTTATGTGTGATTTCCTGTGCGTGACATAACATTGTTGATGTACTCAGGCTGGCTGTGTGGGTGCAGACACGCTGCCCTCTCCTGTACAGCTGCCATGTGTTTCTGTACACACCGCTGAATGGGCAAATAAAACTGTAAGTACTACTGACATCCACCGAAGCACGTACACACACCTTCCGTTTGTCTGTCATGAATTTGGCCGTCAGTTGCAAAAACAGATGGCATGTATCATTTTTTCCCCCCTTTCCTCTTCTTTCTTGGTCCACTACTTATCAATTAATACAGAAAACTGTGCAATTAACGGGTGTGCTTTTTCAATAACTTATATCACAGTGTAATAATATGCTAGTTTGGTTGGCATTTTACATATAAAAAAGTAGTTTAAGAAGCAAAACATATCACATCTAATTTTCTGTTAAAGGGGCTATATGTAAGAATCAGAAATTGCTTGTTCACAGCGACACCTGTGGCAGCAATGTCAACGAAAGTCAGCGTCCTGTGGCTCGCGCTCGCGCTTTCGGCTCGCGCTACATTGACATGAACGAGCACCGGTCTAAACAGTGAGGCGACACACGTCAGCTAACACACAATATCACTCTATATTTCACCTGCTTGGCAGTAATGTTAGCTGACCAGAGGAAGGTCTCTCCATGAATCAATGCTGATCCTAGTGTTGGCTTTTCCTCCCGATCCGGAGGGAACGGAGGGGGGGGCGGGAGACCGACACCCGGTCGGGACGATAACGTAACTCTCTGCGGAGCCCCGTCACTTCACAAGACACGGGAAACCTCTGTTGGTCTGGAGGAGCTGCAGCGGTTATTTCTGCAAAAACGTCCACTGCAAATTCACCAGATATTCTCAGAGCTAAACTAACTCTTCTGCAGTGTGTAGTGTGCGCGCGTTCACGTGGAGATGGAGCGAGCCGAGCGTGTGAGAACGAGCGCGGTGTGCAAACATGCAGGAGCAGAGCTGCTGCGCGCTCTAAGTTACAAATAGTCCCTTTAAAAAGCTACTTTGTAACTGGTGTTCTCATCCTAACTAGTCACATACTGTACTGACGCTTTGTCAGACGTCACTTTACGGTTGCAGTAAACACATGTTTATCGTTGTATATTTAAACACTTGCTTAGAATTAGGCAATAAAACTGCTTCGTCAGGTTTCGGAGAAAACATTATGGTTGGGCTTAAAATGACTACGTTTGTAAAGTGAAGATGAAACTTAACATTGTGAACGCAACACATGAACGAACAACTGATTGTAAAGTGTATTTTTCCTCAACTGATCTCAACATGGCTGCCGGGTCACAAACTTTCTCATTTTACAGCTAAACAGTACACTACAAGATGATTCATATTTGATCAGCGTTGCCTAGTTTGACCATTTGATCGGAGTTTGCGAGTGATTGACAGCTGCTCAGAGACAGCAAGGCTCCAGCTCGGCTCTGATTGGTTGTTTTCTTCTGGTCTGTGAAATCTTGCGGACGCCAATAGGAGCCCTGGAGGACACTGAATTGATATCAGATTACCTAAAAACAAAAAAAAGCAAAAACATGACAAAACAACGTTTGGCATTAGACCAAGACCTCCAGGGAACTTACAGTAAAACAATATATGCCTTACGTGTTTGCCAACTAACATAGGTTACTCATAATAGCAGGTATTGTGAGCATGTTAGCATGCTGATGTTAGCATTTAGCTCAAGTTCAGCCTCACAGAGACACTAGCATGACTCTTGTTAATGAAATAACTGACCTAGACTTGAACTGCCACATGAAATACTAATCATTTGTAGTACTAAAATACTTTGTTGCACCTATTAAATCAGTCAATTTCATTTCACAGAAAGATTGTGACAGTTTGTGTGTGCTTGTTAAGCTCCAGCAGAAGCGTGCAGAGGTGGTTGGAGCCCTCCGGGTGTTTCAAGATGGAGTACAGGGTGCGAAGAATCAGACCACATCGGAATGTCAGACCTCATTGTTGGAGAAACTCGGACATCACATCGCAAATTATCTGGCTATCGTCAACAGACTTCAGATACAGGTGATACATATGAACGTGAATACCTCAAAACACTAAAAAACTAAAACTATATTTATCCGTATGATAAAAGAGAGAAAAAAGCGATAATTAGAGAATGAATACAAAGAGTTTGGATAACCAATATGACATTTTACTTGACACTAATTAACATATTCATGTAAATACATTTAATAATTATAGATCAATGACAATTCATCATTTGTTTCACATAATATTAACTTACTATTGTTACTACAATTGTACTAATTAGACCTGATAATGAGACTTTACCGAGTCTCCAACACATTTGGTGAGGTCTGAAAGTAAAGCCTAAGTTATACTTTCTGCATCTGCAATTACGTGAGGGTCCGCTAGGGTCCGCGTGACGTAAATTTCGTCATCAGAGGGTGTGCGCTTAGGCTCTGTGCGGATGTATCACCAATTTGTTGTGACCGTGCAGACCTGTCCAGAACTGTCCGGGCTTGTCCGTGTGGCCACTACGCAACAAGTGGTATAGTACATGTCCACAGGCTCTGTTCTTTCCACGCTTCCCATTCATTGTCTATGTAAGCAGCCGTGCAATGCATTCTGGTAGCGTGGTGGGGCTTATTTCTTGCATAAAATGTTTTCAGAAACACAAATGTTGCGCTGCGCAGCGCTTTGTCGCTCGCAGCAGTTAGGACATCCTAGTAGAAAACAATGCAATCAACCTGATTTTGTCACTGACGCTTACTTGCGTCACATTCTGTTTGGAGGGTGTAATATTTAGGTTACACGCATCCCAATACATTAAACCTCTCTGCGATCTACATATTACATTCCCTCTGGATTTTTTTTGTGAACCCCCAACCTCAAAGTTCAAACTGTGTTTATGCCACACAGACATGAGCTGTTTAACTCCGAGCAGGTTTCTCCTCGCAGCAAACCAACATTCTCGAAAGCTCCTCAAAGTACTCAATTTTCTTCGCCCATCCGTTAGAAAAATTTGGATGTGCACAGACAGGCGAAAATCTGTTGCACAGAACCCCCCACGAACGGCCGTGTCTGACGGTGCGATGTCACTTTGGCCGTGCAGACACTCGCGCCCCTCGCGGATGCGGCAAGCATAAATCACGCTTTGTACTTTCTGCGAGAGTGTATGCATGGGCTCTGTGCGGACGTCAACATACCGCCAATTTGTTGTGGTGTGGTGCGCGTCCTCAAAGCAGACAGTATAAACGGAACTACTACGCACCCGTGATGTCCGCAGCTGTCTGTGAACTTATCTGTTGGGAGTATAAATTAGACTTAATCTAACAACATAGACATGCTATCAGCAGCCTTAATTCACTAATGTCTGTATTGGTTCTGAAACGCACATATTTGTCTCGTGCATATTAAATTAATTTTACTTTTGGGCCCTTACAGAATGGCACAGTGACACCACCTCATCCTGCAGTTCAGAACTGTTCCAGCCTGAACAGTACTAGTGAAGTGCTAAAACAGTACGGAAACCTACTCAAGGGAAAACTAGAACGCCTTGCTATTGACCTCCAAGATGATATCTCCAAAGTGGAACACAGGACAACCAATACTAAAGGACCTTGCAGCTGATTTAATGACTGGAAAGTAGCTTATTTGTGCTGCTGAGCTGTGCTACCTCACACAGGATATCAGGAGAAGACCAACACATTGTGGACTGAGAGGGTCCCAAGAAGAAAGGACTGGGATTGGATTGGCGGATAGAACGGTGTGGTGGTGGAAATAATCTGTGGTTTTGCCGTTTACACTTGAAACAAGGATGGATACGGGCATCAACCCAGTGAGTGGTTTTGGCCACTCACTGGGCCAAAGGAGATAGCAATAGTTTTGAGTTGAATGTCATAAAAACTCAAAAGGAATGATAGTTTCTTGCAGATCTTTTCAGTCTGGGAAAGCGTCTAAAAGGCAATACAGCCACTTGAAACTAAAAGTCTTCACTGGAATAAACAGTTTTTTAAATAAGTTAGTGGCTTCTTAAAGGTGCAGTGTGTAATGCCTCTGGCCACATGCTCCAAACAAATAGGGGGCAGCATTTCACCTCCTCAGTCCATCTACTACTGGGTCCATACTATCTACATTTACAGTTAATAGAAAATAGGGCTGTCCAAGTTAACGTGATAATAACGCATTAACGAAAATTTGATTTAACACCACTAATTTCTTTAACGTATTAAGCAGCAGAGTTAGTTTGTAGAGTGAAGACACTGCTATCATATGAAACTAGAAAACTATCCATTGGTACCAACCATGTCATACAAGCTTGTCGCGAAGGAGGTTAAATAACGCTCCAAATTTACGCAAAATTTTGGTGAGGAAAACTGTCATGGCTATTTTCAAAGAGATCCCTTGACCTCAGTCATAGTCAAGTCAGCACACTGACACACTGACAGCTGTTGTTGCCTGTTGGGCTGCAGTTTGCCATGTTATGATTTGCGCATAATTTTTATGCTAAATGCAGTACCTGTGAGGGTTTCTGGACAATATTTGTCATTGTTTTGTGTTGTTAATTGATTTCCAATAGTATATATATATATACATTTGCATAAAGCAAGCGTATTATGCTCACTCCCATGTTGACAAGAGTATTAAATACTTGACAAATCTCCCTTTAAGGTACATTTTTAACAGATAAAAAATATGCTATTAATTTGCGATTAATCCCGAATAACTATCGATGATAATGCGATTAAAAGCAAATAAATATTTTAAACGATTGACAGCCCTAAAAAAGACCATACCAGTAAGAAATCAGCTCCATCAAAACTGTATATCGACGCATTTGCTTTTCAGTACGGTTGGTCTTGTCATTAGTTGCACTAAAGATATGTTTCGCTAAATAGCCAACGTTAGATGTTCCTTACTGTACTAATCTCAAAGAAGCATTGCGAGTTCAGCATCAAACCTCATCTCTTTACTCGCCAAGAGTTGTGTCCAGCGGTGGAAAGCCACGCCAATGTTTCACTTCTTTTCTTTACCGACAAACTAGTTTCTTGCCCGTAGCGGACGGTTGGGATGGTGATAATATGGTATGGATAAATGGTGATAGCCATCTTTGTGTTTACTGTGCGACTAACCGGGGGCTGTACCTTCAATGTGATTGACAAGCCCTCAGGAGAGCCCTACTTCTTCATCCTCTCATGTTGGATTGAGTGCTTAGTGCCAGAACATTTCACAAATCTGAGTTCGTCTTTCAAGTGAAACGAAACTGACTGGAATGCAGTCTGTCTAATTTTGTGATGAACATCACTTTGTAAACCACATTGCCTGTACCAGTGTTTAGTGTGGCAGTGCACTTTGTTGGTTATGCTTGCAATGTGTAATCAAAACTGTAACTGTAGCGCCCTCTGTGGGTGCTGGATGAGAGGTGCTCTGTGTCGGGTTCTGCAGTGATCTACCAACATGGAGGAAAATGGGCTTCTCGTCTCTTCCCCTCTTTTAAGCCCTGGCACGCAGGAAGAATTTGATGATGATTTTAATAGCTCATATTCTGAAAAGAGGAAGAAAAGAAGGAATAACAACATTTATGTGCAAATAAGATCTTCAAACATGAAACCGATACAGTTAAAGATGCACTCTGTGCCCCAAATGGCAAAATTTCCTCCCAGTTCATTGTTGATGATGTGAAAGTCAACTGTGGGAAGTATTTAGATTTTCAAAACAGGGATCCGGTTGTGTGCTATAACAAAATCGGTGAGTGCATATTTACGTTGAGATCTTTGAGGAAATATCAGTGTTGAAAATCCAATGATGTTTGAATGTATGTAGGCTATGTATGTGTGTATGCACACTGATATTTGTTAATGTGTCTGCATTATTTTTTTTATAGATATCGTAAATATGTATGCATTAACTTTTTTTGTACATATTAAGTATGTATCAATATGTATAATATGTATAATAGGCTGCAGTATTTTTTCAGTAAAATGTTATTCTTGCTAAATCACTAGTGTCTAAGAAAGATGTCCAGACTCTGCTAGTCAGACTGTGTTATGTGTGTTAATATATTATTTATTTACTGGAGAGGACTTAAATTGTTTTGGTGGGGCCATTACAACATTGCACTATTCTGTATTATTTGGAACACTTTTATCATTAGTGTTAAACCAGTCAAAACTTTCAAAATAAAAGCACTAAAAGCAATTGCATCATTCTCTGAGAATACAGAGGTGAAAGAAGATGAGGAAAATGTTTGTTTTGCTCTGATATTTTTTTCACAGTACGCTGTATTTTCACACCCACATTGATCCATGCAATATGCCATTGTTGCCAAAAAGGAAAAGAAATACTGACTTTTTTTTTACACTGGAAGTTTCATTAAACAAATATAATGCATGTATCGATAATAATTAAAGCAGCAGTAAGCAGAATGTTTTTGGCATCATTGGGTAAAAATTCCATAATAACCTTTCAGCATATTGTAATTCAAGTGTTCTGAGAGTTTACTAGACTTCTGCACCTCCTCATGGCTCTGTTTTTAGGCTTTAGAAAATCTATGACGGGAGATTTTGACCAATCACAGGTCATTTCAGAGAGAGAGCGTTCCTATTGGCTGTTCATTCAACGGAGGCAGCTGTCAATCACTTGCGAACTCTCATCAAACAGCGCTGATCAAATATGAGTCAATATCCTATTACTCAAATGCCCATTTTTAATCATATTTGCTCCAATTCTACCCACTTCAGCTTTAAACCAATATATTGCATGTATCAATAATAATTAAATGCATTTCATATTTAGTATATATATTTTTTTTTTAATCTTTTTATGTTCTGAAGTGTTCAAAAGTAACTACATTTAAACTTCTATTCTCAAGGGAAAATCACATAAAATTCCAGATTAAAAATGGTCAAGTGTGTATGGGTCTAAATTGATGGAGCTCCTTTCAGCAGGTGGAAAGAATGCAGTGCTCTGATTGGCCCTGCCAACTTCATCACATGATTAAATGCAACAGGCTGGAAATAAGCGAAATGGAAGGCTGGAAAACACCAGAAAAAACGATTTGTCAAGTTAGATACTGACAAGCAGGTCACAACCGGAAACTGCTGGATTTGTCTTTAAAACCAAAGAAGTAATATATATTAATAAATATTTCCCATATGTAAGTATTGTGTCTTGTTTATCTTGGTGAATTATTCTGATTGACTTGACTGACCAGGCAATGTCCTTTAATATGATGAGTAGTTTGGTAGATTTTCATGGTAACTTTACATTTTTTTTTTTTATCCTAGCCTTTTCTGTAGATCATGATTTGTATGTTATAGTAGGATGGACATATATCATGGCAAGAGGAAGAATTTAATTTGCGTTTGCTGTATATTCCTGTTGAAATACATTCTTTCTTTCCAATTTGTCTTGTAGTATTAATTACAAACATTGTACTAACTTGTCACTGGCTTTTATACTGAAAGATACAACCGGAAGTCCTACTTGTGATTGTGGAGACTTGACTGTTGTACACAAATCACATGATATTCTATTCAGTAGTTCTGCTGCTAGACTGTCTACACCCACAGAAGCTAGAGATGGGCAGCTTGTGTGGACTTTAACTGACTTTTTAACACCATGTAGGGACTGCTAATTTTAATATAGATGTTTAGTTTTATATAAAGTAATTACAGCTCGCTCTGACGTTATTCGGAGCACTTTCTAGAGTTGTGCAGCTTGTTTTAGAGGCAGGTTTCACCATGACAGAGCGGACTCCTCTTCTCCACTACCGCCTCTCCACCAGCGTCAATGAGTCCGAGCCGCGGTCCCTTCCGGCCGAACAGGCCGTGGTGGAGCAGCCGGGCTCCACCAGGCAGAGGTCCACCCAGCAGCGGCAACCCAAGAAACTCTCCATATTCATCGGTGTGGTGATCCCCACCTTGCTGTCGATGTTCAGCGTGGTGGTGTTTCTCAGATTAGGTGAGTGCTGGTGATAACAGATGATCACTTAAATCACTGCACACCGTTTTGTGATTGTATTCGGTCCATCAAATTGGACTTGTTTCAGAAAACTTTTAAAGTACTCGATGTTTTTCTATATAAATGATCATGGAGCGCAATATTGAATATAGTGTGAACCAATACAATAAGTTGAGTAAGTAATCTTTTATCATTTCCTTCTTTGATTCAGTAGGCCAATAAAGGAGATTCAGATTGAGAAGCACATTAATTACAGAGGGGGTTTTTAAGCCTTGATATAGTTACTTTCAGTTTCACACCTGCACTCAAAACCATGTCCCTATTTCCTGTATGAGAATGCAACCTTTTTGATTTGATGGGGATTAAATCACCAGTTAAATGCAAAGTGAGTGCATGGCTCTGTTCTATATCATTAAATCTAGCAGTAAATTTAGTTCAGTGACAGTATGACATGCAGACATCTTATATTATACTTATTACTAGCTTTTTACATTAAAACCCTCAACATCTCACACAGTTTTGCATGTAACCTGCCAGGTGGATGACTTCCTCCAGTCAGCAGGAGAGCTTTTCTCTCCATATTTACATTTATTGGGTAAGAATAAAATGTTTGACCGGAATTTTCTTTAGTTTTGAAAGTCACGCATTGTTCAAACCTTAACAAAAGTTTGTTCACAGCAAAAATGTGCAATGTTTGAAAAGCGCTGCACTTATTTGTTGAGGTTTAGGTAATGACAAGCTTCAGACACCCAAGGTTTTAATATTTAAGTAAAACACAACAGAGTAGCTGTAACGTTTTCCTCAAAGTTTTCTTATCTGTCGGAAAGTGTAACGTATGGGTTTACACAGAGAAAATTGTTATTTTTGTGTGGTCAATAGGCCAACTTCATTTAGAGGAAGGCTAAAATAGCATAAATAAGTCTGTTTGTTCCACGTCAAGAGCGTAACATTTCCGTTTTCCTTTGAAAAAAGTGCCTGTGAAGCAGGGTAATCACAATATTTCATGCAATCCACAGTTCCACATTTCTGTTGTCAAAGCATAAACCAGAGGCTGCTGACAACTGGAAAGCACCAGAAACCCAGCCTTTGAGATGTAACTCCTTCTTCTCTTATCTCTTATCTCGTTCCAGTAGGTGTTTTTGCGTGTTTCTCTCCTCGTTAAAGTATACCTCCGAGTTGTTTTCTTTCTCTCACCCCCCCTCCCCAGCTCCAGTCTCGTGAGATGTCAGCTGCTGTGCAGAGGACACACATAGTGTATACACACCACACACACAAGCACAGACTTCACATGCACACACATAGTAGGTGTCTGTGTAGGACTTAACAACTACTATTCTCACACTGTAACATGCCACCCTACACAGGAACTAACTGTAGTGTCACAGTGGAAGTGAAACTACTGTAAATAAATCAGCTGTGAAAGCCTCAACATAGATGAGGACAAAGATACTTATGTGTTGTTGGATAACATATCTTTAAAATCAAACCCTCATTATACACGTAATATCATGGCCTTACATATCCCAGTAAATAAACTGATATTATTTTAGTATTTAAAATAATAAAAATAAAATGATAAGAAACATAAAATTTGCCATTAGAGCTAAACAAAGTAAAGCCTTTAAAAAATATTTTTCTTGCCTTTACCAATAGATTTTGGTTCTTTTCCTGTGTGATAATGTGACACACTCAGCAGTCCTGTAGATGAAAGCAGATCATGATACATTATGCTGTTAGTCACTGTGTATAATCAAAGATCACAGTAGTAGAAAGTGGTGGTGATGAGAAAAATGTGTGTCTAACATGGTGTAAATATCTTCTCTCACACTTTGATGACAAGCACAAGACTTTTCTTATGAAGATGTGATATTTTAGTTATTTTAATCAACCGTTGCTGCGACTTAACTAGTTTTGTTAAAACACTTTTCTTTTTTTGTCTTTAATAAATACTTCCTGATTTAAGTCCAGATTTAATGTGTTAGGAGCCGTGAGCCACGCTGGACTGGGTAGCAATAACTGCACCTTTTAATATATTTTATATATTAATCACAGTAATATTTACCCTTTTTGTATAAATAAAATTGTGCATTTTTTGGTTAGTCATGACGCCAAAACATCCTACAGTTGCTCCTCAATTCCTACATAGGATCATCAAAAAAGCATAACTTTTTCCCTAGATAAAAAAGCAAATGTTACTTTAACTGAAATACTTTAATTTTATATAATTTGGAAAATTTTGTTATCTTATAGCCAACAGTTCTCTTACCCTATAGCTTTAAAGTACTAGGAACTTTTAACTGGTTATGTTGAATGTCTCAATTTAACACTGATGCCTCTACATGACCTGAGTCAGTAAATGAGACCATCAGCGAGAAGATTGTCTATTTCTATATAGTTATTCTTAATGCTCGTCATCGGTGCCACCCATGGATGTATTAAGAGAACTGGATACAGCGTTGGAGGCGGCGTTCATTCCTATGAAAGTTGCTCAGTGGCTCATGAATGGCTAAATGGCTCGACTTCCGTCTGGAAAAGTACCCGGATTTTGGGCACATGGAACATGCGCAGTAGCGTCCGCTTGGTCACATGACTCGGTCACGGGGTCCCAACGTCACGCCGTCGTCACGGCTTGCACTCCAGCCTCAGTCTGGGTCTCACTCACATGAACGGAGGAAGGGAAATAACTCTGGATTCGGCTATTAGTTAATTTTACAACTTTAAAGACTTCATTTTTTAAATAAGGACTATTAGAGTGTTCATACTGGGAAGTTGATTCACCTCCGTGTTTCTCGGTTGGGTAATTTTTACAATCTAGGGTACTCTTGCTAGTTTCTTAAGATCACTGACTGAACCACAGACTGCAGCATCTCACTAAAGACATGGAGAGGAGACTGGAATCACTTCACACATGTGATTCCAGTTTCATTGAGGATGATGAGGAAGGAATGTTGGGATGAGTCATTTTCTACAATAGTCCCTTTCATTTGGATTTCTTCCAAATGATTTTCAGAAATGTATTCATCATAAGCTACAAGCACAATTCTTCTATGTATGTCTATATCATCCACACATACTGGATGATGGTATCAGTGTGTATTAATGTGGTTCTCGTGCCACATTGAATGCTCACATCCTCTGCACTGTGGCTCTGGGATCTTCCCTGGAAAGTTTAAACTTCCCTCTTCAACCGAACTGCTGAGAACGTTCTGCTTTCATCCAGCTGACCGAGTGTTCAGGGTTTCAGTCTGACCGTGTTTCTGTTCTGTGTGATTAGGATTCATGGTGGGCCAGTCCGGACTGTACCAAGCTATCGCCATGTTCCTGGTGGCCTACTTCATCATCTGCATGACCGTGCTGTCAGTGTGTGCCATCTCCACCAATGGAGCCCTGGATGCCGGCGGGGCATATTGTATCCTTTTCACATACACACACACACCATCACATGACATTTGCACGCAACAGTCAGCGTAGTATCAGTAACCACATCGAGATATCAAGAGCACACACTTGTAGAACTCTTTTTACACTAAGCGAAGACAAAGTGTGTCTTTATTTGTGGTAGTGTGATGTAGCATTGTCTGTGACGCTGAATGGGAGCCTGATTCGTTCATTATCTGCACCATAAGACACTGTTTGCTACTTTAGAGAGAGGCCAGTGTGTGTCGCTGCCAGGAATTTGGTAAATGACCACAATCAGTGCTGTTTATCAGTCAGGACAGGTCATCTCCATCATTGTCTTTAGTTGAAATACATGCATTACATGCATACATTAAAGAGCTTTGTCTGCTTGGCATTCAGCCTTTGCAGTAGTGGCTTACCTGCAGATGATTATATAAAAGTAATTAATTAAACATGGATCATCTGCAGTAATATATTTACACACAGGACTTTGGAAGGACTTTGTTTTGACTGTTTTACTTCTTCTTCTTTTTTTAACCTTTATTCATTTAGGGAAGTTTCACTTAGAGGAAGCCAGGGCCGGCTCTGGCTCTTTTGGTGCCCTAGGCGAAATTCGGATTTGGAGCCCCCCCCCTAACAGCTCTAGGGTTAGGGTTCAACCCTCCAGAACCCTAACCCGAGCCCAGTAAACCGCAACACACATCAGACATCACAATGGTTTTAAGACAAAAATTATTATTTTCATTTTTTATAAATAACTGTATTTATTATAATTTAAATAAACAATTGGTTCCTGATATTGTTGGCTTAAAAGGGTTAAGTCAGTTTCACTATGAGAGTTACAGTACATGGGTGAAAAGTGTATTTCTTTCTTTCTTTATTTGTTCATTTGTTACCTCAATGCAGAAAAGGAGGAGGGGCACCCACCGGCATTTTAAAATTATTATTATTATTTTTTTTTTAGAGGGCGACCAGCGACACACATAGAACACATAGAACACAATGATTCTTAGATTCAGGTGATTATACACTAATGAAAAGATAGTTATGAATATTATATATTATCTCTGCTAATACATCCCCCGAAATGCTAAACACTGGCCCTTTAAATGACTAATCTTTTCTCCACTTCTCTGGCCAAATGTTAAACAAATTCACCGACCAGCACCTGTAAAGCTCACCAATTAGCATGTTATATTTGTTTAATCCACACAAAAACAAGTGTAAAAACTTTAAGTTGTGGTTGTAGGTTATGTAAGGGTTAAGTCCTTTAGACAGAGCCAGGCTAGATGTTCCCCCTGATTCCAGTCTTTATGCTAAACTAAGCTAACAGTCTCCTGGCTGTGGATGTAGATATTTACCGTACAGATATGAAAGTGGTGTCTTTGCATCTAGCTCTCAGCAGAAAAGCAAATATTGTGTTCCCCAAAATGTCAAACTATTCCTTTAACTCTTTTCCTGACCCAAACTTATTTTTTAATGTTAACTAGAAGCCAGTACTTTATAAAGGAAATGACCATCATTTCACTGATGTCAAGGTCATAAACACTAATTGTTAATTAATTAATAAATAGAAATACAAACGCACACCTGTTTCACAGCGTATCCACCAAACGAGTGCACTTTGCCTGAACTTCACGCAGACATGATCAGCAGAGCGTTGGGTCCAGAGTTTGGTGGCAGTATCGGCATCATGTTCTTCCTGGCCAATGTGTGCGGCAGTGCGCTCTTCGTGCTGGGTCTGGTTGAAGCCATTGTGGCCACCTTCGGAGTGCCAGAAGGTGAGTTTCATTTTAACACCCTGTAAAATACTGCCAGGTCAGCATTTGTCATTGTGTTTAAATTAAATTATTTTTTAAATACATTTAACTTCCAACATGTAAAACACGTCATAACAAAGAGACGCAACATTAGGGCTGTTAATAACCGCAATATTGCAATACCTAGCTACTGACAAGCCAACCGCCGGGGATGGCAAGACACCACCCGAATCGCTATGTTCACATTTTTTCTTTTAAAGTTCTTTGCAGTGGGAGCGCTGCATAATTCACATATATCCAGAGCAAGTGCTCTCAAGACATTTTTACTCCGGACACAACCAAAGCGTCTCAGCTGAAAACCAAACGCTGCCCCTCATTGCCCTTCTGTGTTCTGCATTTAACAATAAACAAGCATTTCATTCATTTTAAAACTGTCATCTTTTTCATTTGAAAAGCAACAATATACCTATTAATAGTAAACAATAAAGCTTATTTATACAGCACTAAAATCAGGATAAATGAAGTAATTTGAAAAAAAAAAAAAGAAACGTCAATAATACAGCATATCGCACTGTTGAACCGATCATTATCACCGCAGGGGAAATTCCTTCACCGCGACAGCCCTATGCAATATTCACAATTACACACACACATACACAAACACAACTTGGATTGATATCCCCATCTGTCTACTAACCTCATCTTATTACCCTATAACTTATTAGCTTTCTGAATTACTTACTGTAGGTCATCTACAAAGCATTATTATCCTTTTTAGAAGGTTGCAGGGAGCTGACATCAGGCGTGAGGCGGGATACACCCTGACCTGGACAGGTCGCCAGCCAATCACAGGGCTGACACATAGAGACAGACAGCCATTCACATTTACATTCACAATTTAGAATCGCCAATTGCATGTCTTTGGACTGTGGGAGGAAACCAGAGGAAACCCATGTGGTCGGTAAATTTGAACCCAAAACTTCCTTGCTATGAGCTAACCATTGCACCACCGAGCTGCCCCATTATGGTCCTTTATTATACAAATTATGGCTCCAAAAGCAATCATATTACTGTGGGTCTAGTTATTTTTGGAATAAAAGTGGGTCTTAGAAAGTTGCCTGGACAGGGAATATTAGTAGGGCTGTCAATCGATTAAAATATTTAATTGCGAATAATCACTTGACTGGCCATAGTTAATCGCGATTACTCACAAATTAATCACAAATTAATTGCACATTTTTTATCTGTTCAAAATGTACCTTAAAGGGAGATTTGCCAAGTATTTAATACTCTTATCAACATGGGAGTGGGCAAATATGCTGCTTAATACAAATGTATGTATATATACTGTATATATAATATATATATATTTATTATTAGAAACCAATTAACAACAGAAAACAATGACAGATATTGTCCAGAAACCCTCACAGGTACTGCATTTAGCATAAAAATTATGCTCAAATCATAACATGGCAAACTGCAGCCCAACAGGCAACAACAGCTGTCAGTGTGCTGACTTGACTATGACTTACCCCAAACTGCATGTTATTATCATAAAGTGGGCATGTCTGTAAAGGGGAGACTTGTGGGTACCCATAGAACCCATTTTCATTCACATATCTGGAGGTCAGAGGTCAAGGGACCCCTTTGAAAATGGCCATACCAGTTTTTCTAGCTTTAAAACTGAGCACGCTACAACCTAAAAATCGCAAGTTGCTTTAATGCGTTAAAGAAATTAGTGGCGTTAAAACGAATTTAAAGCATTAATTATTGCGTTAACTTTGACAGCCCCAAACACAGTTTAATTTACCAATCATTGATTTTCTTGGAATATAGCTCAATACATTTTCTAACTTCTTTAGTTAGTTTACGAGGTTTTCTTCTTTAGGTTAAGTAGTGGTTTTCCATCTTATAAAACCAGAAGGTTCACTCTTTTAGCAAACAACATTAACAAACCAGAAGGATTTAGGTCATCGAGACACTAAAGTAGTTATGGAAAGTTATGGAAAATCACAGGAACGTCCGATTTTACAACAGGGCCCCGGTGAGAACTATGGAAACATTCATAGGGATACCAAGTAAGAAATTCTTTCCGTATTCAGTAACTGACTGGTGAAATAGTGAGAACATCTGAGGTGTGAATGCATAGAACTGTGAATATAAAGCAGGAAGTGTCTAGATAAAGTGGTAGTGGTAAAATAAAGCTTAAAAAATGGGGAGTTTTCTGTGACAGGGCAGTTAGACTGAGGGCAAAGCCATTATTGTTTATTCCTGTGAAAAGCTGTTTGTGTCTTTCAAAGCTTTTTAAATGCACCACTTCATATTGACATTCTGTGCTATAACATTATGCTATTGATCACATTCTGTCAATCATTTATAAGCATTAACACATCTTCCCCCTTATCTTTCCCTCATGACCTCCTACCTCGACACCTTCACCATCTCATCCACCGCTAGACGGGTCTCTGGTCACTTCTCCCTACCAGGTCCTGCCTTCGGGCTACTGGTGGTCTCTGCTTTACGCCACAGGCATCGCCCTGCTGTGCCTGCTGGTGTGCCTGGTGGGAGCCAACATCTACGCCAAGGCCACCTTCCTCATCTTCGTGGTGGTGATGTTTGTCCTGGGCACCATCTTCATCAGCTTCTTTGCCGTACGCCCTCGTACCATAGTCCTGCCCGGTTCTAACGCATTTAACCCGACCAATGGAACGGGCGTCGCGTTTCCCACCACAGGCAACTTCACTGGCTTCAAGTTGGACACGCTGCTCGGGAACCTGTGGGGTAAGTTGGATGAGGCTGGACCACAAATAGTTCTCTCAGGATGTGTTCATACCAAGCATGCTTGGAGTGCTTTATTTGATCTGTGGTGTGTTTACTTCTTTTGTTCATTTTACCATATGACAACAATACCATTTAAACTTAAAGCTGTATTAATCAACAACGTAGAAGACCATGGAAGGGAGTCAGAAAAATGTACTTTGGATTGTAGACTTGGCAGACTTAAATGTGTATATAGGGCAGAAGTCAACAGCAGTAGGTTTGTAGTGCGATATTAAGCAATGCATTGATTAGTTTTACCATTATATTAATACATAAGGGACAATGCCTGACAAGGTGTCCATTATCAGGAATTAATGGGGGGGGGGGGCATTTTGCCAAATACCTGCATGTGCTGGTCTGATGTATGAAACCAGATCCTCTATGATGCTTTTTCCTGTTGCCACCCGTGTGCCCTTATTTTTGTTTTTTTTAATCAAAAGCACATAATTTTTTCCTGCAGTGTTGGCAGAGGACACACGTTTTGATTGATCTGTAATTAGATATTGTACATGTTTTCCGGTTCTTAACATCCATGGAAATCTATCCAAGCACTCCACACTGTTTGCAGGGATTTATATCCGAGCACATGATTTTCTAAGCTAATTGGTGTAACTCGGGCATGCACCCAGGCGCACGTGAGAACTATTACACATTCAAGCTTTGAATAATCCCAAGCTCTGACTAAAGAGAACACACACACACACACACACACACACACACACACACACACAGACATGTAAAATCATAATTTTACATGAGAATATTTTAAAGTCCAGAGAAAAAGGGTTATCACGTGTTTACAATTAAAACTTCTAATGATGTTTTCTGAATATATCTAATTACACTCGAAGGAGCAAAAATGTGCTTATTATTTACCTTCTTACTATACAATACTTTGACTTTCATTAATCAACAAAGCACAGTACTTTATAGGAGCTTTGTTCTTATTGGAACTCCCCCAGGTAAAAATGCTACTCATTGATAGAACAAGACTCGGTCAAAACTGAGTATATGTCTGGACCGTGTATGGTCAGTCTGTGAATTTGTGGCTAAATTAGACTTGGACTACTTTAATTGTCATTTCCGCATATGCGTAAGTCTTACATACAGGGGAACGAAATTGCGTTTCACAGGGACCACAGTGCCACAAATTGTTATCCAGATAGTCAGTGGTCATGTCTATAATGTTAAATCCAGCGGTACATGTCCACCAGGTCCAGCGAGGACACTAGGGGACGCGCTGCTCCGCTCAACTGGCCGTTCGATCGGTGACGTACCCGATCATGGCATGCACCTGATTGGTTCCTGGTTTCCTGCTTGCTGTTTCAAACAGGAAACAACATGGCAGCCTGCTCGTAAACTTTACAGTTATTCCGTCTAAACAATCCACCAGAATCTACTTCTGAAAACATTTAAAGCAAGAAACAGGCGATGCCACTGCTGGATCTCGTTTCATTTTAGAACTAGATCGCCTAGTTTGACAGCTTGGTCCAAGTTTCATTAGCCGGACGCGTCGCACTAGATGGGCTCATTTGTTTAAAAAGGATAGGTCCCGCCTTTTCATTATGAAAGAGCAGCGGCCAATGAGGAAACTCCAACTCGGCCGACCAATCGTGTAACGTCATCTCTCAGTCAGTCACTCACTCATGGTACATGTCCACAGCCTCTGTCCCTTCCACGCTTCCCATTCATTGTCTATGTAGGCAGCCGTGCACTGCATTCTGGTAGCGTGGCGGCGCGATTCGAGAGATGGGGCGTCACGTTCGCCGCTCCTCATTTGCATAAAGTTGAGGTCTCGGCTACTTTATGCAAATCGGGGGCGTACGACGCGACTCACCGCCTCTGGAAACTCCCTGAAACTTTTAAACTAACCGTTGTCGATCCAAAATAAAGACAGATTCAGCAAATGCGTGGCTTATTTCTAACATAAAACGCTTTCAGAAACACATTTGGTGAACTATTTTCGTGATATAAGAGAAGAAAGTTTCCAAACGAGCTGCCGTGTTGGTTCCGGGTTGAAAGTGGGCTGCTGCTCCCACGAGGGAAAGCGTTCGTCAAATCAGGTGCCGAGTGCCTCGTGTCTAGTGGCAGCCTATCAAGCATCCAATGCTGGGAAGTGAGGCGATCCCTCGTGATAAAAAACGCCCCCTGTGGACATGCACCATCAGTCAGTCACTCAGTGACAGACTTTTGCGTTTGTAGGGCTGGCCCTCTGCGGTCCAGCCAAAAACAAGAGCAGAAAGTTCTGAAGTGTTAGTTGAAGTTAAAGTGTTAGTCGTGATCCATGTTATACATGTCTGGGAATGGTGATCAAAAGTCTCTTCAGTAGATATGATATTTATTTCCAATTATACACATACAGCCATAAAGACCTCAAAGCGGATTTGCTTTTTATAAATGGATCCAACATGCTGTGATTGAGTAGAAGCTGCTCTGTAAACAGCAGAGAATGGTTCTCTGAAACGCTGTAAAACATGATGAGGTTTGGTGGCGAGCAGGTGCAGAGGAGCCAACAAACCAAATTGAACTTTCTGTTGGAAGACTGATGGTGCTGATAAAAGCACAACTACAGTGACTTATCTGTTGTTATCTCTTCCCACAGCCAACTACACTGTGGATTACACAACAGGGAATATGATGACATTTGCCACAGTGTTTGCTGTTATGTTTAATGGCTGCACCGGCATCATGGCCGGTTCCAATATGTCAGGTAGGTGAGGGCAGCTTGTGTGTGTGTGTGTGTGTGTGTGTGTGTGTGTGTGTGTGTGTGTGTGTGTGTGACCTGATTACCTGTGTATAAACAAACAGTAAACTTGTCTATCTACCAGGTGACCTGAAGAATCCCAGCTACTCCATCCCCCGCGGCACCATCACAGCCGTCATCTTCACCTTCATCATCTACAACCTGCTCATCGTACTGGTGGCCTGCTCCTGCGACCGGTCAGTAACACACACAAATGTTTCCATTTAAGTGTCTTGGCTTTATACTACTTCCTGTAACACATTCAGTTACAAACAAATACACATCTACAAACAAACAAAAAGCAGTGAAACGGTCCATAATTGAAGATTAATCCAGGTAATTAAACGTTCGGGTTGATAAGAGTACAAGTGCTGTGCGGTGCTGTAGTAATAGATGTTTGCATGTTTTGTTTTCAGCAGCTGAAATCCACTGCTTAGTGACGATCAGATAATGCGAACAGGGTTCATTTTCTGCTTCACCAAACTGAATTGGAGCATGAGAGTAGCCCGATTTCAAAAGCATCTATTCCAAGTGGATGTTATCCAACAACAGGTGTCGGTTAATCAATTTGAACAGCTGCAGCGTGCATGAATGAAAGTGGAAAAAATAATGGAAACACACTACAGTGACCAGTGTGCCTCCTTTCAAGCCCATTTTTGACACTGGATCATTGATGAATGAATCATTATTAAACCCCCACGACAACGTAGTCGGGGGTATATACTGTAGCGTTCCGCATGTCCGTCCTTCCGTTCGTCCTTCTGTCCGTCCGTCCGTCCGTCCGTCCGTCACACTTTCGTTTCCGGAGCAAAACTCTCAAAGACTGTTTGACTTAGGAACTTCAAATTTGGTATGATGGTTGACAGTGTGGTCTAGTTGTGCCTTTTGGGGGTTAGAATTCCAGGGTGCCCCAATGTTTGACATTTTTCCAAAAGGGCAAAACCTTTGGCCCTACTTTAGCAGGGGTCAAGCAGTTAGTGGGGGTATGTGAGCCATGCTCACTTTTGCCTTGTTCATAAAGCTGTAGAGGCTGAATGTCCTTCCAGCCACTGTGTAGATACAGACACTATAACAACAAGCTGATGTGTGTGCCATTATATTTATGTCTCAATCCTGAGCGGACATTTAAAAAAACAAAAAAAAAAAATATTGTTTTCATGCTCATACTGAGCTTTCTTGGTGGCCATATTTCCCAAGTGAAACCTACTAGAGATCAGATTGAAGACAAATCAGCCAATCAGAAATGACTTACTCCAATCCTCCGATTGGCTGAGATTGTGGCACATTATAACACTCCGTTAGGTTAAAGGAGCAGTGTGTAGGATCTGGCGGTATCTCGCGGTGAGGTTGAGATTACAACCAGCTGAAGCCTCTCCAGTGTGCCAAGCATGTAGGAGAACTACGGTGGCCGACGCATAAACGCAAATATCCCTCTCTAGAGCCAGTTGTTGTAAGAGTAGCGTAGGTCATTTGGAGCAGAGCCAGTGCGTAGAGTGTGTGTGTACGAGTGAAGTGAGTGGTGAAGCAAGAGAGAGAGAGCGGCGGGAGCGAGTAACGTTATTGAGCCCAATTCTGGGCTGTAGAAGCATGGCGGTGCAACATGGCAGACTCTGTGGAGAGGACCTGCTTCCTATGTAGATATAAACTGCTCATTCTAAGGTACGATTCTTATTTTCAGGTGATTATACACTAAAGAAAATATAGTTATTAATATTATATTCCATTTCTGCCAATATGTCTCCCTAATTGTTACACAGTGGTCCTTTAAGCTATTACGCAGGCAAACTTGAGAGCACATAGAGCTGGGCAAAGTAAAACTGAGTGAGAGATCATTATTATGTGCTTATGTGGATAATAGGACGCACACAAATACTTTTATTAAGCACAGAATAGGTACTTGTTTTCTAAAATTAAATAAGTCTCTGTGTGGTTGTAATTTCTACAAAATATATTTTACTTGCTCTAAATGTTCAATCAGGATGGAGACACAAATATAACTGGCCGTGATGTCAGGAAAAGATTTGATAAACGTGCTTTCATTTCTGGATGGGAATTCTGACTTGAAGGATTTTTTGATCGGTTTTCTTCCCAGTAGGAGGCTCCCCCTTTGAATGGTATACTTTTTGTGGGAGATAATCGATGAGAAGACAGACAGCAAAATCGTCAGTCTCTTCAGTAGATCCATTAGTAGATCCATTACAACATGCTGACAATGTTTACGTACATTGTATTTAATGATAGTGGGCGGCTAGCTGTATCAAAAGTAAAAAGACCAGACCAGATTTTGAACAGCCTGTTTGGAATAAAGCTGCAGTGCGCGAGATTGGCGCAAATATGATTTAAAAAGTTATTTTTAGAAAACGCCCGCTATATCGTGACAGTAGTACATGAAACAGATAACCTGAAAAAAATCCTGTTCCTCTGTGTCCTACTGTGTCCTCCGGTGCTCCTAACGGCATCTGAAGGATTTCACTTACCGGAGGAAAACAAGGTCCGCTGTCCAGCTGCCGTCTATGAGAGTCGGCTGTCAATCAGTCGCGAACTCCGACCAAACGGTCAAACTAGGCAGCGCTGATCAAATATGAATCAATATTCTGTTACTGTAATGCCTATTTCTCACCTCAAGTGTTTTCAGAATCATCTTGTAGTTACTGTTTAGCTGTAAAATGAGAAAGTTTGTGACGCGGCCGCCATTGTAAAATCTGTTGAAGGAAGCCAAGTTCTGGTCACATGACCGGAGCACAGCCAATAGGAACGCTCTCTCTCTCTGAAATGACCTGTGATTGGTCAAAATCTGCCGTCACGGGCTAGATTTTTTAAAGCCTGAAAACAGAGCCATGAGGAGGAGCAGAAGTCTAGTTTTCTCTCAGAACACTTGAATTACAATAGGCTGAAAGGTTATTATGGAATTTTTGCCAAATTATGCCAAAAAATTGTTGCCTACTGCCACTTTAAGACATTTATGTTCAATTGTTACAACTGCAACAATTAAAGGTGCAGTGTATTGGATTTGGCGGCATCTAGCGGAGAGGTTGCGATCAACTGAAACTTCTCCTGTGTGCCAAGCGTGTAGGAGAACTACGGTGGCCGATGCGAAAACATGAACGCCCCTATCTAGAGCCAGTGTTTGGTTTGTCCGTCCTGGGCTACTGTAGAAACATGGCTGCCGGCTCAATGAAGAGGACCCGCTCCTTATAGAGTGCTCCAGGAATGACGTAGTTTTTTAGGCCAACCAGGAAGTTAGCATCGCCTTGGTACCCTCGACAAAAAGCCAATTTCCATTGGGTTTTGGATTATTGCAGAAAATAAGCTCTGTTGCAAACGTTTATGATACTTACACGTTTTGTTCAGGTAAGGTCAAGATAATCTTCACAACTGAACACCACTTCTATGATTTTTGAAGCGTGAATGCAACCGCCAGAAGTAAAAAGCTAACGTTAGGCTATAGACGAACTACACCACAGTCGCATGAGCGCGAGTATAAACACAACGAGGCTGTAAAGGAGGACAAGTCGGCGTGATGACATTTAGTAGTCTCATTTAGCTATTTGTTAGCAACCGCCTTTTTAAAGACACATAAAGGCTTCAGAATTCATGAATGGCGTATTTATTGATGTATTTTAAGTCGTAGAATAAAACGTTAAAATCTCTTTAGCTTGTGTTAACCACAGACCATTTCAGGCATCTAACTAAAAACCCATTCAAAAAAAACATGGGGAATTCTATATTTTGAATAACAGATATTTGCTACCCATAGGCTTGAAAAATGGCTGTGAAAAAGTGTGTTGCTTGCTCCTTTGCAGAGGATGCTAACTGTACTCTGCTTGGATTTACAACAGTTACAAAGTACTTCTATAGTTGACCCAAAACATGTGTCCAAACACATCAAAATGTCAATAAAAACTACTCATGCAGCGTAATCCACAAGCCTGTGTGACACTCAAGTATTCCTTTAATCAAGTGTTAGTGTGCAACTAACAATCTATCAGGGACACATGGATAACTTTGGTGTCTGTGTCCTCACCTTACTTCACTCTTAAGGTTAGGACGGTCAAGTCTTTACCTTGATGTTGCAGTTGGTATTTACTTCTTTCTATTTATTTGTCCTCGCTCCCCCGCCCTCTGTCTGTCTCTTTCTATCTGTCTTTTGCTGAGTGCCCGAGTTCAGTATCGATGTAGCTCTAAAGCGAGTGTTGCCAAGGTGCTAAACTGACATGACGGGGCTATAAAAGAGCATCAGAGATCAATACTGCCATCATTTACCCTGCCGCACCGTCTTCCCTGCGTCCTCCCACCACACACACACACACACACACACACACACACACACACACACACACACACACACACACACTCACACTCCCTGATAAGAGACAGTTTATTAACACACTTTCTCCACCTCTGCAGTACTCTATCTTTGTCCCTAGAGTCACACATATTACTTGTACTTTATGTTGGCGTGTTTACATATGGGTTTCATCTGTTGTAGATATCTAAAGTAGTTTCCCTTGTACAAAATGACTTATGGTGGTTATGCAGTTATTTGGTTATTAATGAAGGCTAGAGGCAGTGTCAGCCCCCACTCACATGACCCAACAAAGAGGCTACAAATGTCCCTCACATGACCTGTGTGTGTGTGTGTGGCATTAAAATGTGTCTTGGTCACAAATGCAGTGGAATCTGGTCACTCAGGTCACATCAAGTGATCAGTGATTCCCAACCAAAGGCACTTGTACCCCAGGGGATACTTCTGCAGTAGTTATAAGGTACATAGAAATATTGCAGAGCAGCTCTACAAATTTGAAAAAAAAAAATTGAAAAAGTGAGTCACTTGCAACACCTGCGCGTTGCGATTAAAGGCCTTTACACACCGGGGGGGCATGACAAATAAACTACACAAAAATGCGAAATACTCGCCTGCGAATACGTCTTGGGCTTTTATTGTGAAAAGTAAGAACGGAAGAAGTGGATCTGGTCTGCACTGCCTTTGTCTACCTGAGTGTGCCTAAGTAGATGACCCTCAGCTTTATCAACGGAGATTTGTTCTGTTGTGCAACATTTTTTTTACTAATATCAGCAACGGCATGTGACACCACGCCATGTGCATTATACACGTGTGCATGAGAGAGCGAGAGAGAGAGCTTATCCATCAGTGCACACAATGTAGCTGTAGAAATCTGGTCATATGTCGTATGACTTACTGTAGAAAGGAAATGTAAACGATTATTGTTAATGGACAGGATAGAAAGTGAAACATGAAGTTCCTCAGAGCTGTTTGATTATGAAATATAGGAGTTTTATTGGTTTCATGTCAGGCCATCTCTCCCTGTCTTATCTTCAGTTAGCTCTGAGTCATTTGGTTTATTGAGGCTGACCAGAATTGAGCTGATATGTTATCTTGCTGGAAGAAATGTATAATTTCTTGGAAGCGCTAGGAAAACAGACGGGGTATTTCCTTATTGTACACTTGTTTCTGTTCATCCTCATAAAGGCCAGATGTCTGGCTTTTTGATTTTTGACTCTTTTTTTTTTTTTTAACTGCTGGTTAAAGCACCAGTAGGCAAGTTTTTTTTATATGTAAAATGCTAACCAAAGTAGCATATTGTTACACTGTAAAATTAGTTATTGAAATAGGACACCCGTTCATTGCACAGTTTTCTGTATTAAAGCTGCAGTGGGTAGAAATGGAGCAAATATGATTTAAAAAAAGGTGTCCCGGTGTCCTCCGGTGCTCCTAATGGCATCTGCAAGATTTCACAGACCGGAGGAAAACAACCAAGCCTTGCCTTGCCGTCTCTGAACAGCTGTCAATCACTCACAAACTCCGATCAAACGGTCAAAGTAGGCAGCGCTGATCAAATATGAATCAATATTCTGTTACTGTAATGCCTATTTCTCGCATAAAATGTTGTCAGAAACATCTTGTAGTGTACTGTTTAGCTGTAAAATGAGAAAGTTTGTGACGCGGCAGCCATGTTGAGATCGGTTGAGGAAATACCAAACACCGCCCACCGGCCGGTGCAAACGTTCTCATATTACAGCTAAACAGTACAAAAGATGTTTCTGAAAACATTTTACGTGAGAAATAGGCATTACAGTAACAAAATATTGATTCATATTTGATCAGCGCTGCCTAGTTTGACCATCAGATTGGAGTTCACGAGTGATTGACAGCTGCCTCTGTTGAATGAACAGCCAATAGGAACGCTCTCTCTCTCTGAAATGACCTGTGATTGGCCAAAGTCTCCCGTCACAGGATAGTTTTTTTAAAGCCTGAAAACAGAGCCATGATGAGGGACAGAAGTCTAGTTTTCTCTCAGAACACTTGAATTACAATATGATGAAAGGTTATTATGGAATTGTTGCCCAATAATGCCAAAAATATTCTGCCTACTGAAGCTTTAATGTTAGAAAACAAGAAGAATATTTAAAAGTCAAACCAGTTATTTTAATTGTGTAGATAGCATCATATTTCTCACAGTGTGTTCCTCATCTTGCTTTTAGAAGTTTACGCAGAATTTTCAGTGTTTCGTAAATCAATCTCACTATGTGGTAATTTCTCCTTTGCATTGTAATAGCTGGCATTTTTACTGTTTTCACTTCCCTGGATTTGCACAATGGTCTGAATGTTCACTGTGGGGAAAAAAAAGTCTCCAGACAATATTTGACACCTAACTCACAAGATTGCAGCCATTGACTGGCCAGCAGCCGCTATCAGGAGATGATAAGTGGGCCAACAGTGACAGTGACAGGTCCCACCGGTGAACAATCTATTTTAATATCCAGCTTTCATTTTCCAATGGAGGATTGTAGCTTCTACCTGTTTGTAAGCAGCGTGCTGCAGCGCATTTCATCTTCTGCATGTGGAAAAAACATTTCCATTCACCACTATTTCTGCCTCATTAAGTCGGCTCAATCCAAGAAAAAATATTACCAACAATACCTAAAGTGCATCATAAAACTTTATTTATTTTCTGTAAGGAAATTAGAGAAAGACCAGAATTTATGATGGCACAATAATTTAAGAAACATCCATCTACCAAGTGCAAATTGTTCCATCCATCATACGTACGAGATCACATACCTATTCAAAGAAAGCATTTTGTGGTAGTTACTCTGAGATATCTGTATATGAATAGAAGAAGCATTATGTGTTGATTTAACAAAAACACAAGTATGAGGGGAAACCATAACCCTGAAGCAAAAACCCATCTTACATTTATCTCACACGACCAGTTGTACATCCCAGCTCCAAAATAACACACACTGACACACAAGCATGTGTCAGGCATTAAAAGCATGCAGACAGGCTAACCAAATTATCATGGATTAAAATATGACTTCTTCTATTAAAGTGTGAGGAAACTGTGAGGATGGCAGTATCTGATTATTATGGGATGTCACTGTGGGATGTGGTAGGTAGGCTTATGTTTGTGTGTGAATGTCTGTGATTTAACTGGAAGATGGGTAACCCTAAACCTTTACTTAAACCCCCCATTATGTAGCATTTATAAGCAGTATAAAAATACTTAAAGAGGACCTATTATGCTTTTGTGCTTTTTCCCTTTCCTTAGTGTGTTTTATAGTTTTTTGTGCATGTAAAAGGTCTGCAAAGTTACAAAGTCCACGCCAAAGGGAGTTACTCTCCCCCACAGAAACACTGCTCCTGAACCGCCTGAAACGCCTTGCTTGAAGTCCTGCTTTTTCTTCCGTAACGTGGTGATGTCCCCAAGTAACACATTTGCATAATACCTTCCTAGCAGCGAGTTTGTCACGTCCTCAAATAAAACTAGTGAGAGTTGAGCCGGAGCAGAGTCCGAAGAGTTTGGTGTGTGTTTTGTGGTGACTGTTTCAAACACAGCATGTTCTAGCCGAAACCAAAAATACAAGTACGCACCTGAAAATTAGCATAATAGGTCGTCTTTAATGAATTGTTTATAACACACTATAATGTAGTTGTAAGCAGATATAAGAATATTTTAAGTATTTATTTATATTTATGTAAGTAAGTATGTCCTAACCTCTTATCATGTATCCGAACTGGTGTATAAACAGATAATGAATGATTGATGACACAGTAAAAGATATCTGTAATAATATTTAGTTATATACGATTCACACATGAACACAACCATAAAGCATTTACTGTTTATACACGTGTACAAAACATTCCACAGGTGGGCCCACTTTCTAGATTTCTCCCGGATCTCAAGGCCTTCATCAGATGGTAGAGTTTGCCCTGTTGTCATGAGAAAGAAGAAGTACTATTCAGAAATACTTAATTAAATATAATAAGCATAATGAGCATGAAATAATGAATGCTTATTATTTCGTAGGCTTGCGGCTTCACAGAAGGAGAGCCAGTTACAAATAGAAATTAATCAACACTTAAAAATGCAGCATTTTTTGAAAATTACTCAGAAATATCTTCATATAAATACGATATACAGTATATAAACACTTAACAATACCTGCTTACAACTACATTATATTGTGTTAGAAAACAATGAATTGGTAACACTTTATAATAACCATCATTTATAAATTGTAAATTGATTGAAACTTAGTCTATAGTTGGGATTGACTGTTAACAAACAATTAAATGATAATTAATAATGTTTACTAACTATTCGTAATGCTATAATTTCTGTTATTTTATCATTAATTTGTGTAATATGAAATAATTAATTTATAAATTATATATTGTATCATAGCTGATAAGAGACAATAACAATTACATTCTGATTACATTAGTAAATTATTTATATTCAGTTTATTGTTGCACACCTTATAACATTTTACATACTATATTACGTATTTGTTAGTGATTACCAAATGATTTGTAAACCTTTAATAAATTGTTGTAAAACATCTATAAACATTACATAGATAGTTGGACCAGAAACCAATTATTAACCATTGACAAAGTATTAACTTTGTATCTAAATATTATTTACAGATGCTTTACAAAGTATTTATTAACCATTTAACAAGGTGTTAAAATCATCAGTTGCAACTTTATAATAGCCATCCAAATAATGTTTATAGATGTTTATAAACCAATTATTAACCATTAACAAAGTGTTACAAATATGTGTAATGTTTATAGATGTCTTACAACCAACTCCTTTAAAGTTTACAAATGATATCTTAATCATTAACAAATACTTATATATATCAAATTTTATAACATGTGCAACAATAAACTGTTTAAATAACATAAATTATTCTATACTAATATTTAGTAAACATTATTAATTATAATTTTGTTGTTTGTTAACAGTAAAATAACTATTAACTAAGTTTCATTGACTATCAACTTACCATTTATAGATTATTTTTATTAAAAAGTGTTACCAATGTATGAATTGTTTATACAGATTATAAATGCTAAATTGAAGGGTTAAAATAAAGTGTTACTGGAAGATGGTGTGGTTAAAGGTTGCAGTCTTATGACAGAATGAGTTCAGTATGTTACTGATGCTGTCAGGGTTACAGGTGTCATTCCAACTGGGCCTTTCTATGCTAAAACAATATACATTTTAAAGCAAGTTTCTACAGCAGTGTCTGTTGTAGTTGTGGGAGTTGTCCAAAAGGTGGCAGTCACACTCTCTTACCAACCAGCCATGCTCCCTTTATAAAGAGAAGATTTAGAGTGACAAGCTAACCTTTACATAAGGCACTTCTAAATTGCTACCCTCTGCAAATTGTAGTTCTGCATCATAGCTTTAAAAGGCAAAGCGGTTAAGATTGTATGTAAAAGTGAATGTCAGGGAGGTGGGAGGGCGGCCACTGAAAATGGTACAGCGCGGTAAGGGTACCTCTTTATAACCGCCTACCTGTGTCAGCGTGTGTGTGCCGATGTCACAGCATCAGTGTCCTCTCTCAGGTGTGAGCCGGGGAGATGGGGACTGTCAATGTGTGCTCATTATAACGAGGGATGAGGTCATTTAAGACGGGGCTGACAGTCCACACTTGGATTTAACATGAACTATGACATACTTTACCAGCTACTGTTTTACTCTCCCATTATGCCCTGTGTGTGGAGTTCTCACTGGTCATGGAATTCCTGGAAAATCATAGAATTATGTTAAGTCAGACAGTGTGGTGTCTTGTGATTTTTATCACACATTTAACAAAGCATTGAAGGGGACATATCATCAAAAAACTCCCCTTTTCAGTGCTTGTGCTCATCCATTTGGGGATCTGGAGTGCCTACCGACCCACAAACTGTGCAATAAGACAACCCAGTCAGTTTTTTTTTGGGCTGCCTGGATCAGAAAACATGTGATTCAACAAGCCATTCAGATTTGGCACCCCTTCCTATGTCACATGCAGAATCATTAGAATATACCACCCACAGCTTGAGAACTACCTTTGTAAAGGTGCACCATATTCTTTCCTGTAAGCCAATCAGAGCAGACTGGGCATTCTCGGGAGGGGGCTTAAAGAGACAGAGGGTGAATACAGGTATATTCAGACTGACAGTATGATAAAAAATAATGTGTTTTCTGAACATTACAGCATGTAAACATGTTCTAGTACAGTGGTTCCTAAACCTATTTTCCTTGACGGCCCCCCCTACTTGTATCTAAAAAAAAAAGCTGAGCACCCCCCCCCCCCCCCCCCCTCATATTTTCTGAAATCATCACCCTAAAAAAATCACCGTCGGACAAATCCTCAATTTTAATTAAGTGTATGAAATGTATTTATTAAATCAATTTTCTTTGTGAATAGAACTTGTCAGTTTCTTCAACAAAAATAAAGTGGTGACATCTTGACGGATTTGACAAGCGAATGCAGATAAATATATACATACGATATATATATATATATATATATATATATATATATACGATATATATATATATATATATATATATATATATATACGATATATATATATATATATATATATATATATATATATATATATACGATATATATGATTAATTAATTAATTAATTTGCTAAAATGGTGTTAGAGCCAAAATAGATTTTTTGTTATTGTGGTTAAAGAAATGTAATTTCGATTTCTGCTAGACTGCCCCGTTAATACAGGTGCGAGTGGGAGAGCAAACATTTTTTTTGATCGCAGGGAAAATGTTGTTTTTGAAAGGCTAAACACCAACAAATATGGATTGAATCAGAATATTTCATTAGATAAAAACATGTTGTGACTTTGGAAAATGATTACATCTATCTTTTTTTCAATACATTTAGACTTTTGGACTTGACAACGCTCTGGAGTTATTGGGAATTTTTGGATCACACGAGTCAGAAACAATGCTACGCAGCCACCACTGGAATCTAATTCTATAAATAGTATAATACTAGTAATATTAGTGTAGCCTTATCTTTATCTGCAACTGTGCACAAATACCAGGTTTAAACAGAATGA
Organism: Sebastolobus alascanus; assembly: GCA_916701645.2. Taxonomy (NCBI): domain Eukaryota; kingdom Metazoa; phylum Chordata; class Actinopteri; order Perciformes; family Sebastidae; genus Sebastolobus; species Sebastolobus alascanus. The sequence continues at coordinate 873,344 of CAKAOJ020000040.1, read as the reverse complement.
GGTCTACTAAGTAGCAAAAAAATATATCTTTTTTAAATTTTTTTTTACACAGACTTTTTTGTAAATTATCCAGTACGTGTGTTGTTATGATTTTAGTTCTACATGTGTAAAATCTAATTTTGACGACCTCAGAGCAGACAAATCCTGGTGCACCCCCTGTGATCTTTGGTGTCCCCCTAAGGGTGGCCCGGACCCCAGGTTGGGAACCACTGTTCTAGCCTAAAATGAAAATGAGCATAATACTTTAAGTTTTCAGAAGCTTTCCAGCTATAATGCAACTTCATTATGGAACGTTGTGGAACTTTACTCCGGCTCCACAGTGGGAACCCTGCGATCGACTTTGCAGATGCACTGACAGTACTGAATGTTTGCAGGTTTTTTAAAGCTGTATGAGCACATTTTCTGCTTCACAGCTATTAGTGTTGCAAAGAAAAAGGAAGCTCATTTGGATGTGAAAGCCGTACAACTGGTTTCCAGGTCACTGTTAATAGAGCTGCCTTATATTTCGTCTGTTTTGAGATTATCGCTGATGATATGCCACTATGGTAAGAGGGCTGCTGATGATGGTGATGAAGGCTGAGGGGATGTGAGACAGAGGGGAATCTATTAACCTTACGTGACCAGCTAGCCAGCCATGACAGATTGCCCTGTCGCTACTTTATCAAGCTCTTTTGGTAGTGTGTGTGTGTGTGTGTGTGTGTGTGTGTGTGTATTAGGAATTTAAATCTACACACAGTGAGCATGACGACTCACTCTGTTGCTCCACAGTCTTTTTTAAATTTTAGAACTGGTTTCATGCCTGAATATTAACTAACTGGTTTAGTGTATGTATGTGTGTGTGTGAGTGCACACGCTACACACGCGTGTTCTCCGCAGCACTGTGTCAGTGACCTGTAGGCTAATCCGCCCCGCGCTATAGAGGCTTTTGTATTAATAACTGACTTGATAATTATATTAATTTGAATCTGCTGGGCCTTCTTTTGTTGTGCTATCTCTGACATGCAGCCTTGTGGATGTGTGTGCCTCTGTCTCTCATCTCTCTTCTGGTGCCCCCCCCCCCCTCCACACACACACGCTGCGTCTAATTCCTCTCACTTTTCCAGAAAAGTCACATCTTTCGTCACACTTTTCGTTTTTCTCCATCCTCCAAAAAACATGCTGTATTCTGTCTCTTGTCTTTTCACCTACGCACTGTCTATTTCCATTCCTCTGTTTTCCTCTTCTACATTTTGTCATTTTTTCCCCCCTCACTCCTTTCAATCAAATACTTTTTTACTCATTCAACATCTTCTCTCCCGCTTTAGCCCCTTCCTGTCTGCAGGATGTCCTCCCAGAACTCTGAAGTTTTTCAATAACTCAAGGACCTTTTCCTCCTTTCCCATCCAGAAAGTGCTTAAAGATTCTTGGCCATAGTTCCTCCTGCCCCTATGAAAAAAATCCTTGTGACCCAGGTAGTGTTTCACACAAACTATTGGGGTAGAGTTTGATTGGTGAATCACACAACTACCATTTTTAATACTAGCAACCAGGGCTGTCAAGCAAATTAATCGCACATTTTTTATGTTTAAAATGTACCTTGAAGGGAGATTTGTCAAGTATTTAATATTCTTCTCTACATGGGAGTGGATATGCTTGCAAATATGCTGCTTTATGCAAATGTATGTATATAGATATTATTGGAAATCAATTAGTAACACAAAACAATGAGAACAATGTCAACAAACAACAACAGCTGTCAGTGTGTCAGTGTGCTGACTTGACTATAACTTGCCCCAAACTGCATGTGATTATCATAAAGTGGGCAAGTCTGTAAGGGGAGACTCGTGGGTACCCATAGAACCCATTTTCATTCACATATCTTGAGGTCAGAGGTCAAGGGACCCCTTTGAAAGTGGCCATGAAAGTTTTTCCTCGCCAAAATTTAGCGTAACATCCTGCCCGACAAGCTAGGTATTGGTAGCAATTCCTTAGGTTTTCTAGTTTCATATGATTCCTTCACTCTAGCTCTAAAACTGAACGTCCTACATCCCGCGGGTCTCAGAGGGTCCAGCGTTGTACAGGAAAAACTCAGAGAAACAGAATGAGGTTTTTAAAACCATTAAATACCACAGTGAGCGCATTTTAGCTCTTCTCGTTCTTGCTCTTTTTGGCAGAAAAGACTGAGGCACCTCCTCGTCCAGACACATTGTAAGGCAACAAGTCCAGCATCCCGTCTCCCCTCATCCTCACTCCTTCCTTTTCTCCCCCCCTCCCTCTCCCTTTCTCTTGGCACTATCGCCCCACAGCAGCATTCTTGGCTTCCCTTTTTCCTTTCTCCTTTCTCCCTCCTCTCCTTGTCTATCATTCATCCATCCATCCACACAGCCGTGCTCCCTCCTTTTGTTATTCCCCCTCTATCTCTCCACTGCAGAGATTCCAGTCACTTTCGCCCCCTCTCTCTCTCTCTCTCCTTTTTCTCACTGCTGTCCCTGTTTGTTTTTTGAGTAGAGGGGGGGTGTTTAACAATGGTGGTAGTAGGCCAAGTCTTCAACAACATGTCCTGAATTAAAAGCTGCTGGGATTGAAGGGAGAGATACAGGGATGAAGAGCAACAGACGGAGGAGAGAAAGGGAGGATTTGGGTGACAGGTGAGAGGTTTAGATATTTTAGATATTCATTTAAAATGGATTGGCAGGCACTTGGTGGTGTCTGTGAAAGATATGAGGCAGTTTATTGTAATGAACGAATACCTCACCTGTCGTTTATGAGAAGCACTAAACTTATATTCCAATTTACACAAGCACTGATGAGTAGAGAGCAGAAGTCCTGACGTCACTGCTGGGTTAGCCACTGTCTTCTGCAGCTCAGTGCAATCTCTCGTCAAGGGTGTCTTTCATCTGTCTTTCTGAAAAAAAAGAAACGTGTTTCTGGGGTTTACTGTCAATACTCTAAGATCAGTGAGAATCACAGTTCTTGCTATTATAATTCAAACCCTTCATAACTTATGCAAAGTTAAATGATGATTCATTTGAGATTCAGAGTTCATTTTTGACCCTGGAAACATCAGTTGTGAAAAGATTCTCACCACAATGTCGATTTAGTAGCTGTTCTGGAGCTTTTGCACGATCTTCCTCGGCAGATAGCGTTTGCCCAGTTGTCGTGGAAATGTCATTGTAATTGGTGTTCAAATTTCAATCTTTTGTCTGAGCACTTTGAGGACTTCTTCTTGTCCATGTTGGCTTAAAAACTGAGTTTAAAGCTTCAGTAGGCAGAATGTTTTTGGCATCATTGGGCAAAAATTCTATAATAACCTTTCAGCATATTGTAATTTAAGTGTTCTGAGAGAAAACTAGACTTCTGCACCTCCTCATGGCTCTGTTTTCAGGCTTTAAAAAATCTAGCCCGTGACGGGAGACTTTGGCCAATCACAGGTCATTTCAGAGAGAGAGAGAGTGTTCCTATTGGCTGTTCATTCAACGGAGGCAGCTGTCAATCACTCGTGAACTCCGATCACACTAGGCAGCGCTGATCAAATATGAATTAATATTCTGTTACTGTAATGCCTATTTCTTGCCTCAAATGTTTTTAGAAACATCTTGTAGTGTACTGTTTAGCTGTAAAATGAGAAAGTTTGCTGGTGGGCGGTGCTTGGTATTTCCTCAACTGATCTCGGAGCGTGGTATTGCTGCTTGCAGCATTGTTAGGGGGTGCGTCCGTTAAGAGCGCGTGGCCGTTCGGAACGGTGCCCGCTTAACGCTCGTTGACTCCAGGGAAGTGAAGAAGAGTTTGGTTGTAACGTCAGTATATCCAGCCTCCAGCAGTAAAAGTGAACTGCAGTCAATGAGCCGTGGCGTGTAAAGGCCCTGAAGCCCCGCCCCCACTGCTGCACAGAGCGCTATCGCTTGTGTATTCAAAGTTTATTAATATTGAACATTCCACGTCTTGAAATTGCACCAACCTCGACACCACACGTCCTTGGGTCCCCAGCAATACACCCACCAAGTGTGAAGTAGATCGGATGAACGGTTCTCGAGTTACGTGAAGGACACACCCACACACACACATACATACAGAGATTCCTTGCTTTATAGTTAGATCACACATGTCAATGTGATTTTGAATGAGATGTTCTTACTTCTGGAACAGGATACTGACACTCCAGTTTAACTTTGGCTCCCTATAAGTTGTGTTCTGGGTTTCGATGGATGGTGTTATTCTCCCATGATGGTGTACATGCTTTTCCTGAGGGCTGTTTGACCCCGAATATCAGAAAATAAAACGGCTGTCAATATTGGTATGCCATATCAGTCAGCCCCTAGTTACGAGCATCGTGGCAGATGATGGAGTAACACAAAGAAGTGGCTCCAAATTGCCAGTTGGTGCAAAGAATGACTGAATAGAGAGGCTGAAAATTGGAAATGGTAAAATGGAGAGCAGCCGTAAAACAAGATGAGAGTATCAGGAAAAATGTGATAAACATTTAGAAATGTGAACGGGTAGACGGGGCAACGGAGAAACTGAGATGTGCGGAGTACAAGCGAAGTGTTGGGAGAGAAGAGAGACTGAGGAAGGGAGGATAGAAAAGAAGGGAGGGAGAGAGGAGGCGGTAGCGTATGTGTGTGTGCGTGTGCACAGAGGCCTTGTTAGTTATTGATCCCATTTAATAATCCTTAACCACAGTCTACTCCCCTGAGAGCACTTAACTCTCTCCCTCCCTCCCTCTCTCCGGCTCTTACAACCCCTCTGCCTCCCTTTTACTTTGTGTTTGCCTCCTTTTCCTCGGCTGCTTCTTTATGTGTGTGCATCTCTTCCTCACCCCTCGTGTACCGCGGCTACACTCTAAAAGTACCTACAAGGTCAAGGTGGAGTGAGGCTATAGACCAACACTAAATCCCCGCAGTAAAGGGTGTAGTTCTGCGCTGGTGCATTTGTTGCTATGGAGTCGATTCAGTCGTCTCTAAGAGGCCTGAGCTCATTCAAAGCACACCGGGCCAGATGCAGACCGTAAAGGTAACACGGGTCTTTTGCGAAATTGAGATCCACACGTTCAGGCTGTTACTGTTCAGACTTCTGAAGGGTGCTCTGAGCATTTTGCCACTGGCTTTGCTTGCTGAAAGAGTTCCTATTTGTTTTTCCCCCACTGGCACGGTGGAAAATTGGTCCATAGAATTGTCACCTTTTCATGTCTTTCAGCTGAGGTGTTGCTTTTACGCTTTTATACTTTCAGTTTAATTTAGGTATGGATGGAGGTGCACTTTTACAAACATATTCAGCTTTTTTCATTTAAGACTAGAAATCCTGCAATAAGTCTTGGTTTAATTCTGTTGACTAAACAATCGTCATTTATGTGAATCTCTTGTTGGCCCTAAAAGAAGGCCCTTAAAGGTACTATATGTAACATTTTACATGTATTAATCGCTTTGTATTGCCAATGTGTGAACAGTTGCCTATAACAGTCTGTGGACGGATTTCTATTACCTCTTTCACACCAATGACCAGGGTTGGACCAGGGTTATCTGACCCTGGTTCAACCCTCATTTTGTCAATTCATAGCAAGCCAGTCAACCCGGGTTAATCCCTTGTCAGGACAATTCAGATACGACCTGGGTCACAACCCGGGAGCAATGCATACCATTAGCTCAGGTGCTGGAAATGGGGTGGGGGGGGGTGGGGTTATTTGCAGTTTTATTTGGAAAATTAAAAAAGTTATAAGGTAACATTACAAATAGAACATGTGCAAACATGTTTTAAAAACAGATGCGCTCACAGCTGGCGGTACTGTGAGGCGGTCAGCTTGCACTGTGCGTTTCCGTATAACGTAACGACGGATGCCTCTCTCATTCAGCAGCCTTGTTATGTTTGTAT